>CM057459.1:246870000-252405000 GCA_016271365.2 Neoceratodus forsteri | reverse complement strand
AATATTTTATTCATCCAGCTACAAACAAAATGGTTAACATCAATCAGTTCATTAATTACAAAACATCATCTACTGCATACATTATGTGGTGCCCACGAGATCCAAGGAAATGGAAGAAGAGCTACACCAGTTGGTGCCCATTTTAAAATGGCCCATGACCCTTCTACACTGACATTTATTAGCTTGGATCATGTTATTTCTTCCTCGTGGGAGTGATCACATGAGGATCTTGCTGTAAATAAAATCTAAATGGATTTTCAACCTACTGCTTATTGTTTGACGTCAACCTTTACATGCTGTTTCCTCTTCCCTGATGCCTTTCTCTTCATTCAGGTGCATGTACTTTTCCTGTGCATATGTTATATACATTGGGCTCAATTTTCAAACCAGCCTTAGATCAATGCAAGCTGCAGCAAACAGCAGCTTGCCATCGACTGCTGGTGCACCAGGGACCCTGCACCAGACTTTCAGGGACAAGCAGCCCCAGTGCCAAGGTCCCTGGTGCTGCCCCAACCTGTCCCATGCACCAAATGAATGACCCACAGGAGAGGATTGATAGAGGCTGCCAGCAGCCCCTGACCTGTCAGTACTCCAACCAGCCATAGTGACCGCTGTGGGCCACAGCAGCTGCAGTGGCCCATGTGAGATGGTGTACAGGCAGGAATGGATGTGGTGTGCATGACACCTGCAGTCCACATCCTGCACAGAGACTGCAGGTAAGTGTGCCACAAGTGACCGGTTGTCGGGTGCCACTGCCACCTGTGCACCCCTTAGTAGCCCACTGGGCACCAATGTTGCACAGCACTAGGCAGAAGAAACACACCCTCTACCAGTGACTGCAGCAAGGCACAGACATGGCACATGCACGCACACCCAAACACCTGCCCGGATCTGGCAGCCCTTTGTATAGTTCATAATTTGCACCTCTCTGACAGGACAATGTGGGATGTAGTCAGTACTGATAGATGCCAGTGTGTCGTCCGGGGAATGCATGTATGGGCAAGAGTGCTGTGGCTGCTTGCGGGGTGTCAGGGAGTGTGGGAGCATAGTGCCACATCTGTGTGGCACCACTTGTGTGGGCATGCCCCCAGAAAGTGCACAACATAGGGATACCACTGTAAACCATACGCATGTATTGCAGCATACCATGTGGAGTCCTGGTGTCTGGGGTGTATGCCTGCCATGGGCTTTGTGTGCAGCACAATGGTCCATAGACCAGCTTTGGCTGGTCTAAGCATGGGTGGGCCATGCAGCTTTTCACAATCCCAAAAAAAGGAGATGCTGCATCTCCAGTGAGGTGCAGAGCTCCTTGTGCCTGGTCACAGCCAGTGTGTTGATGCAAGTCTGGCAGTGTATTGAAATCAAGAATGGTGCATGGCGTGACTCAAAGTGTCCCTTACACCATACCTTGCTGGCACAAGCAGCATGCACTAGTGCTGACCTTTTAAAAATCAGGTCCATTATCTGTAACATTTGACTTATACATGAACATGGTTTTATTTATATGTTTGATCATACTGTTTGTCTGCTGTGCTCTTGTGGATATGGGTGTTTATAAGTGCTTTACATTGTTTCTCAGAATTCACAAACACACACACACACACACACACACACACACACACACACACACGGTTTGTCTTGTAAGGAGGCTCTTAAAACATAGCATTTAACAATCCCTCCTGCTGTCACATTCCATGGAGAGGGGCCTTTATTTCTAAGCTTTTTTTTTTTGTTTTAACTGCACATATCTAATTATTTCCTTATCAACAGAACTGTCACACCCATGTGTAAAAGTTTATTTATCGGTGCTACCCAATGTGTTTGTTTTGGGGTTTTTTTTCTTATAATTTATTTTTATTAGAAGCATAGAGGGTACCTCACATCAGTGCATTTGTTTCAAGTAGAAATACATTTACAGTTCTTGTAAAATCTTATGGTTTACAAATTGTAGTACCAGTCATATCCTGCAGTCAATTATAGCTAATGGTTTATACCAGTATTATCAATTATTTAAAAACATTTTTTATGTTCTTTCTTGCAGATCTCAGCTACCTCATGGCACAAAGCTATCATCCTTCTACATGACATGCATCACCCAAGCCTGCCATTTCTGTCTAAAGTTTTCTAACGAGTCACTAAGATATGCTGTCATTCGTTCCATTGCATATATATTATTGACAACTGTTTGCTAATCACCCTAGTGGGGGCCCCAGTTTGCTTCCACTTTTTGTTATGGCCTTCTTAGCCACCAACAATAGTATTGGGGCCACAGACCTGGGCAGATCCCCAATCTGCTCCTGGGGCATGTTCCGTAACATCATGGTGGGCACCACAAGCAGTGGGTCTATCTCTATCTGCGTTAACCGAGTCTCCAAATCCTGCCAATATTCCATCAATCCTGGATAGTAATAAAACGTACTCCTACCACCAGGAAAGGGATTTCCTATTCTGAAAGCCTTATCCAGAAAACATCCAGTGGAGAAGGCGTGTTTAGGTAGAACTTCCATTGCCCTTTGAATCTGTCCTCCCATCCTCTGAGACTATATGTAAGGTGTTTCAATGACAAGCCCCTCTTCAGTAAATTATGCCACATGGCCTTTGTGGGCTGATCATGAGACACCCTCATGTTGAGAATACATTTACACACTAGCAGGAGCATAATGCCACCACCCTCAGATAGAGATCCCACTCTTCCCCCTCTGGCAATTCCACACAAAACAACATCGACAGGGAATCTTCTCTGATCTGGATCCCCTGTATAATATTGACTTCGTGTGCAGTGTCCATCCAGAATATCTGAAGTTTTGGGCATGTCCAAAAATAGTGGAAATAAGTACCCCGGGCCCCTTCACACCATCCACATACCAGGGAAACTCCAGTATGAAATCGATTTACTACATGTGGTGGCATATAGATCCTCTGTAAGAATTAATATTGTGCCTCTTTGAACGTATTACACATCAGTAGGCCCATGTGTGATTCACAAATGTTGGACCAGGCCTTGTCAGGGATATGACAGCCTAGATCTCCCTCCCACTGTTGCTTTACCCCGTCCGATAAGTCCCAGGTGTGTGTACATAGCATCTTGTATGCTCTTACTAGTGCTCCTTTTGAGTTAAGTCTATTCTGCAGTACACGTGCTTCGACCCCAAAGAGAGGCGATACCTCAGGTGACATTCTGTTCATCCTGTGAGCCCAGTGCCGCACCTGTAGGTATTTGAACCAATGGTTCGGAGGAATACCCAACTGATTTTGAAGTGTTTCAAAATCTTAAAATCCTCCTCATTGATGCAGATCCCCCAGACAGTCTATCCCTCCTATTTCCCATAGCAAGAAACCAGCATCTTCCAAACCAGGTAAGAATTCTGGGTTCTGGGCTATCGGGGCAAGAACTGTCCTAGTCTCCCCTGTCTTCACATACTTCTTAACTTTCCTCCGGGCAGAGAACATGTAACCCACCAGTGGCGCATCTTCTGCCAGATGTCCAACTACCCAAGAGTTATCGAGATTCAGAAATTAGATAGTTGGAGAGTGGGATACCATATGATCCAACACTACCCAAGCAGCTCCTTTTTTGCCTTTCACTCACTCTAAGAGCAACCGTAGTTGCACAGCCCAGAGTATAGTGTGAAATCAGGTAATCCCATACCTCCCCTATCCACTGGGCATCTGCCCTTTTTTGGTATGAAGAATTAGTGCTGCAGTTCCTGTGAAGACACAGAACCTGATCCTTTGGAAGATTATTAGTCATATGTAATGGTTGGCAGCTGCCTGCTCACAATAAACTATTGTGATTACTCTTCCTCCTGTAAAGGTCTGTCTCAATCAATCCATAATCAGTTACAGCAATGTCAAGATCCAGAAACAATTGTCTTAGTACAACTCCATTGCATAGTAAACTGTAAATTAGGATTGCAAGACTCCAAAAAGACCTTGAAGGCCTCTAACTCAGACACAGTTCCCTTCCACACGAGGAATATGTTCAAGACCCCTGGAATTCTGCGGTTCTGCAGTTGCAGAATTTGCTGCAGAATTTGCATCATGCCACAGAATATATATAGTGCCACAGAATTCATTGTTTTTGGTGAATTTTCATATAAATATACTGTTTTTCCATAGTGTCAGGCTTTCTTTCCCACTTCGTTTATCCTGAAGCCCCTCCTCTATGCTCAGCATATGATGTCATCGATGACATCACATCATATTTAGCCAATGACAGGACTGCATTCTGCCAGAGAAATGAATAAATCATGCAGCAGAAATCGGAAAATGCTGCCGCAGAAGTCAAGGAGCCCTGCTGCAGAAATCAGAAAATTCTGCCGTAGAACACCAGGGGCCCTGAATATGTTATCAATATAGAGGCAATATACATCAATGTAACCAAGAAGAGAGTTATAGTATGCAACATTAATCCATTTTTCCTCCCATCTTCCACGATATAAATTGGCCACATTGATTGCGAATGTCACCCCCATTGATGTTCCTTTTATGTGAAGGAATTGGTCTCCTTTAATAATTAGATGATTATGATACTAACATACTAAAATGCCAGCAGAGTAGGCCTTATGGCCTTTCTTGTCTGCTTGATAGTCAGCTCCCATACTGGGTGCCAATTCTGCTGTCCCCCAACCCCCTTGGGTTTCTCTATCCCCTGTCCAAGATATTCCCCTTCTATTGGACTTCCTCAGCTTTACCCTCCCACTATACCTGTCCCAGCCCCTCTTGAACCCCTTTACAGTATCTGCCCCCACCAGTCCCTTGGGCAGTGCATTCCATGGTTCCACCACCCTCTCAGTGAAGTAACACCTCCTCCTCTCCCCCTGAGTCTCCCCCCAGCTTCCACCCATGTCTTCTGGTTGCCCCCCCTTTCCTTTGGAACATCCCATCTGAGCCTCCCTTATTAATCCCCTTTATGTATTTGAAGACCTCTATCATGTCCTCCCTGTCCCTCCTCTCCTCCAGAGTGTACATGTTGAGCTCCCTGAGCCTCTCCCCATAGGTCCTTTACCCCAGGCCACAGATCATTTTGATTGCCCTCCTCTGAACCCTCTCCACGAGTGCAATGTCCCTTTTTAAATGTGGTCTCAAAAACTGCACACAGTACTCCAGGTGTGGATTAACCAGATCTAATACTCCTATACCGACACATATATATATATATATCTATATATATATATATATATATATATATATATATATATTATATCTATAATCCAGGACTAAATGTACCAATTTTATAAGGGAGAGGGTAGATGGTGGATGGCATATGTACATCTTCTGTTTGATTTAGATAATATTTCAGTGCTTCTAGGTCATATTTCTGTGGAATATTACTATAAAGTGCATTTATAACTGGTGTCACTAGAAGCCAGCCCTCCTGTAACTGTAAGTTATCTAGCATTTGTAAGATGGTGATAGTATCTTGAACAAATGATCTGAAGTTACTGTAGTTGTAAACCTAACAATGAAGCTATCTATATACTAAGAGAGGGATTCTAAGGTGCCATAATCAGTCTGCCTGGATGGTCCTTTAGCCATCTATGGATATATAGATATATAAATATATTATAGGGGTGTGATAGTGCCCTTATAGTTAGGGTTGAGTAAGGTGTTTAATGATAAACTCTAATGTTGACGCCCTAATAACTGGTGGCATTTGATGAATAGCTCAACATTTGGCATGCACAGTCTGGCTTGTAGAGTCTTAAGACTTGAAAAGTTTTGTGATGGCATCCTGTGTGGTTTTGTAGAACAGAATGCTCAAAATATCTTAGCTTTCCCATATTTAGCATTTTTTTTTGCACTCATGCACAGCCTAGATGGTGCAGAATATTTTCATTAAACTTTCAGGGTAGAAGAGGCCTGTATAAAGGTAGTGCCTTTCGAAGGTTTCCTGAAAAAATATTATATAGTTCCAGGGTTATAAGTATTTAAAGTTAATTTTTTGGATAACCGTCTGACATGAACGGTAACAAATACCGGTCATGATTGTTTATTTTCATGACGTACTTATCATGAGAAAAAAATACCGATCATGATGGTCCTCATCTTTTTTTTTTTAATAAAAAACATTGACTATACATTAAAATTATGTATTTTCAAAAAACAAATAACTGAACCTAGGTAAACAGAACTGATTTAGCTAGAGTATGGTGTTTGTTTTTTGAAAATTGCCCTGGAAAAAACATTTCTGGGCACCCAAAAATCCTGGATGCCTAGTTTAGCAAGAGAAGCCATTCACCAATATTCTAGTATGAAAGCAGTAGGACTTTCTTGAATTATGATGCCACAGCTGCAGTTGTGCTGCCAGTTTCAGTTGGAGTAGTGAGTTTGTGATCCCCTGCTCTCTCTGTCCATTCATCCATTTATCTATCTATCTATCTATCTATCTATCTATCTATCCATTTATCACAATTTAATTTATTAAGGTGTCCATTTTAAATAAACTGTTAAATGACTAAACCAAAACAGGCAATGGCTTAAGAACAGAATCCATGCATGCATGCATAGTTTTCCAAGTACAAAGACTACAGTGGGTACAGGTCCCAGCCCACTGCAGCTCTGAGCACAACTGTGTGTGAGCCTCAGCCTCAAACTAATACTCACCACACTCTAAAGTAGATCCATGGGACTATCCTGATAGCCATGTAGAAACAAAAGGTCACTGTATGTGTGTCTGTGATGTAATTGTAGTTTCAAGTGGCTGCCAGGCAACAAAGAATGAAAACGGTGCGCTAACATTAAAGATGAACAAAGGAGAGGGAACAGCAGAACAATATCAGAAAAATGAGTTGTCTGCAAATACTTTTTTCATATTTCTTCTAGCAGGGTCGGTCAGCTGCATTTAGTGACTTTACTGTGCATTAACAGGACAAGAATGGACTTTCACTTTAATTTTCTATTGATGACATTTGCATTACCGAAAATAAAACTACAATACATTTTGATGTATTTGTTTTAATTGGTTGCACTGATTTGTTTGTGAAAGTATGACTTTGTTTCAACTACAATTTATTTATTTATTTATTGATTTATTTAAGAGATTTACCAGGAAGGCATGCTGAGCAGAGTACCGCTCGATTCCAGATGCGCCTTGGGGTTAAGGGGTTACAGTGGAACATGATACAATCAGAACAAACATACATAATGTGTTTAGAACAAACAGTGGGTAACATACATAATGTGATTTGCACTGTTTATGTATATAGCCTGCAGGCTGCACATGGCCAAACACTGTTAGTAATAATAAGCATATGGGTATATAACCAAGAAAGCACAGCACCACAGATAACAGTATTCAACAAAATATTTTGTCCGTAGTAGCTTTAGACTATGACATCTATCATTTAATCTGCACAGCGCAGGTATTACAGGAGGTCATACCCTTTGTTATCCCAGCCATGTTCAACATGTAAAGTGTTGAGAAGAATTTTGTGGAATGACTGAAAACTACTGCATCATGTAAAAGTAAAAAACGTGTTGCTACATTAAGATCTACAGTAGATGAGACTTTTTCTGTAAAAACAACCTGTCAACAGCATGTTATAAACCCTGTACTGTATATTGCATTCTGTAGTTTGCAACTACACCTACATCCAGTGTGCCAGCATTCCACTGAATGTCTGTCCAGCTTTAAAAGCGGCTGCTGTAACCAGTCAACCCACCCACTTCCCGGTCCTGTCTCCAGTGCCCCCCCCCCCAACAGCATTATGCATCATTATACAATGGGGACCAAGAATCCTGAAACCTGATAGACTTGCACCTTTCAGCCATGGTAAATCCTGGCATAACCCATGGAAAAAGGTGCCAGTCAGCCGCATCTGGAATCCCCAGTTTGTGAAATCCATCAAAGCTGCCAAAGATGAAACATGAAAAAATGTCATATTGAGTCCCGCTAAACCACAGTGGTAAAGCAGGACTTTTAAATGCCAGATCCAAAGAAAAGCAAATCTCACCTCCAGATACACCTCCCCCCAATAAGAATCTCTTCAGGTGACAGAAAGTAATGTTTGCCATAAATCATAAAAGTTTTCCTGAACTGAAATTAACTTCTGCCTGGATTGTGTAGTGATATAATTACTCAGGGAGGAATGGGGCTGCTTTGTTTCTGAAGGGACCAGACCGGCAACAGCCTCCTCGAGAAATCTGCTGCTCACGGGGGACCGGGTGGTATTTAAATTAAATGTTTGTGACACAAATCGGTTTCATTTGGGAGGGTTCCTGAAGTGCTGCCTTTGTCCCTGTTGGTTGTTGCTGCCTGTGGGGGTCTGACTGTGTAGAACCCAGTTCCATTGTGTCACTGTGTTTAGCTTTCCTAGCTGCTGCTGGGAATTTCGGCACAGGAGGAAACACAGCGGGACACTGGGGTTCTATTAGTAATTTAACTTTGTTGCTTTATACGTAAAATGAAACACAAAAGGGACTATGATATCTATATGAACTACATCACAGTACAGTACAAATTAGCTGAAAACAATGTCACCATTTTTATTCCATTTCTTTTTGATGTTGACAGCTAAAGCTGTCTTCAGAAATGCGTCATTGTTTTGCAGTGCCACTTCAACACAGGCTCAATTAGCTTCAATAAACAATTATTTCTTTTAGAAATCATTCATTTTTTGTCCTTAAAAGGTACCATTTGAGAGCAGTCCAAAAATACAGAATATGTATGTCTTCACATTTATTAAAAATAAATCATGAATAACTGAGTTTAATGAGAACAGTATCCAGTAAATATAGATTGTAACACAAGGAATTGTGTGAATGAGCTTATTTTTCTTACTGCCGGGAAGGGTGGCTGAGGAGTCACGGGGGGGGGGGGTGCTGTGTATGAAAAGCCAATTATATCTTCAGCATTCAAACAAAGGTACCAGTGCACCAATGGGAGAACCTGGCTATAAAAGGACTATTGGGGAGAAACTGGCAGCGGGAGAAATGGACTATTTTTCCTGGTGTAAGAATAAATTCAATAAAAATCATTTAAAATGCCCCAAAACTGCATTTTTCTTTATTTTTTCTTTACAAAAAGCATAGGAGGACATTGTGTAATTACAATAAACCACTCCAGGGTGTGGGTTATGCTGGGATTTAACCACTTCTCTTGTGAATTTGGTCACTCAGCCTGCGACCTTGTGACCAAACCACACGAGGCGTGGGTAAATCCCAGCATAACCCACACTCTGTCATGGTTTATTGCTTAAACTCCTTCATCTCAATCATGTCAATTTCACTATTGTAACTGTTATTATTATTTTGTTACTTTTACCCTCTGCACTATCTATGCCCAACAACTGCACAGCAAATATAAGCAAGCAAACATTCGGCAATGACAAATGCTCGTTTTTCTCTTCTGCTCTTATCTGTCTTCAAATTAGGTAATAATTCTGAGTAATAATGCATTTCCAAAAGAATACTACTTTGCTATAATGCCAATGTTTGATTGACATTGATTGATGTAGTTTAAGCTTTGAAATTCTACCTGAAACATGAGAGTCAACAAGACATTTAGGAGTGTCAGAAAGAATCTTAGGTTTAAACTCAGGCATGTTCCCAATAGCTAAGAACACCTGAGAGGTTTGCTTGCAAGCATGTTTCAGCTTAGTCTACCATGACTACAAGCTGATTTTCTCTCTCTCCCTCCTTCCCTCTCTCCCTCTCTCTCTCTGTCTCTGTCTCTCGTGCTCTCTCCCCCTCCCCTCTCTCTCTCTCTCTCTCTCTCTCTCTGTGATGCAGTCTGAATTATTTTCTATATGATTCTGCACAAAGTTATGTTTATTTATTCAGATATATTATTTGCTACAAAGGGAGATGAAGGTGAAATGATGTTGGACATCTTTATCTTTAATAAGTACAACTCCTGGTATAAACAGATGAATCCCTCTGTAACCAATTATTTACAGTACAGTAGATTTTACTTCTTTTTATTTAAATGCAAAGTAAAATTTAATAGAACACACAGTAAAATAATGAATTCCACTGTGATGGCCAAGTATTTTAAAGACTAATGTTTATACCCTCGGTGTTTCTTCTTTATTTTGAATACGTAAAAACCTCTATTAATTAAAAGTTATACTGTAATGTCCCATCTTCTTAAAGAAGGACAAAGGTTTTTCAACATCTTTAGAAGTTGTCCCGGATTCTCCCTTTTCCCCTCACAAAAGACCGAGACCACTGTATGTTGTTGTGCTCAGACTGGCAATTAATTTGTTATATATCATAATTCCATTTCCATCTCATCATCTTTTATTATTATACCTTTCACAATTGCATTTTATTGCATCCATATATCAATCTCTGATCATCCCTCTTTCTTCCTCTTCTCGCTCCCCAGGTGAAAACCTGAGTGCCTTCTTCTTCTCTTTTCCTGTTAGGTAACGGTGAGAACTGAGACTGCTTTTTCTCCTTCAGCTTCTTCTTTTTTATCTTATTCCTTTTTTTTTTTTCCCTGCCCCCCCCCTTTTACCCTGCTCTGCCATCCACCTTTGGCAGTCTAATAACTGTCCGACTGGACAATTATGTCATCCACCTCTGACAGGCCTACCCACAGTCCCTTTTGACTGTCTTCACATGCTCTGTCATTCAAGGGTGGGTGGGAGGATCAAAACTTCAGCAAAGTGGCTGAACCACTGCTGTTCTGCTCATTATGTACCTCATTTAACCCCTCCCCTTTCTGTTTCCTGCCTATTGTTCCATCTCCCTGTCCCTCTCCTTCCTTTCCCTTCTCCCCTCCCCTTCTGAGCACACCATTTCCAGGTAAAGGGAAGGGGTGCACCAGGACAACTTGGTCTGCCCCATAAAGGGCAAACTCCATTGTCCCGGATTCCCCCCTTTTCCCCTCACAAAATACAAAGACCACTGTATGTTGTTGTGTTCAGATTGGCAATTAATTTATTATATATCATAATTCCATTTCCATCTCATCATCTTTTATTATTATATCTTACACAATTGCATTTTATTGCATCCATATATCAATCTCTGATCATCCCTCTTTCTTCCTCTTCTCGCTCCCCCAGGTGAAAACCTGGGTGCCTTCTTCTTCTCGTTTCCTATTGGGTAACAATGAGCACTGAGACCGCTTTTCCTCCTTCAGCTTCTTCTTCTTTTTATCTTATTCCTTTTCTTTCCTCTCTCCCCTCCTTCCCCCCCCGCCTTTTTACCCATCAGCCAGTCTCCAGCTTGCATTGGATGACTAGCTTTCCCCTCAATTTAGGGTATTGTTTCCCCACTATTTAGGGTACCTTTTTTCTTTTCCTTCTCTTCCCCTTTCTTTTATTTTTTTTTTAATTACATTTTCTGTATTTCTCCTCCATGCTTCTATAAATCCCATCATTTCTGTATTGAACATATCTATGGCTAGATCTGACAGGTGCACCCCATCTAACCTGTAGAAATCCTCTACCCATTCTTCCACACCCCGCAGTATAACGTGCCCTCCCGTTTTCCTTATCAACGTTCCTACCCTTCTATTCATCTTTCTCCTGGCCCTGTCTACCACTCTGTGACTGTGCTCTTATCTCCAAACCCTTCTTGGGATCATATCTGACCAGGCAGGGCTGACCCTCGGCCACCACTGCTGTATTTATTTTCTAAGTCCCTTTTCACCTGCATATATGTGTCCACCCATGGCTTCCCCCCAATGTCGTTACCCCCTAGATGTATGATAATTAGGTCTGGAACCGGTCACCACTCCTTCATTTCTGTTAGGGTAGGAAGCAGCTGTGCCCATCTCATCCCACGGATGCCACGCCAAACTAACCTACATTTCCTCAGATCCTGGTACAGCTGTTTTCCCCCAGCCTTTCTCTCAGCTCTCTTCTCCTACCAATAAATGTAGGAGTGACCTCAGATCCAGACTTCCGTGATCCTCCCTCTACCTATAGGATTTAAACAAAATAAACATCTTATATCTTCTTCTTAGCTCCCTGTTTCATATCACACCCTGTGCCCCTCCTTCCCGAGTAGTTCTGCATCTGTAAAACAAAACACATGTGATACATTAATCTCCATACTGCAGTGCTCGAATATATCTCTTGTAACTGGCAGACCACCAGCGCCCCTTTTCCAGCATACTAGTCACCATCTCACCTGCTGCTGCCCACTGTGAGACAGCCCCTATCCGTAGGGAGTGGAATGAGTAATTGCCTGGATCCTCCCCCAGGAATTGCATGCCTTTTTTGAGCATGGCCATGACTTGATAACTTGTGAACTTTTTCCCATCTCCATGTACAAATAATCTCCCTGTCAATTCCCAGCTCTGCGGTGTAAGCCCTGTCGTCTAAGTGAGTCTTCAGGGTTAACATAGAACCCTGCCCCCTTTGATCTGTTTTTGACCTCTTAATCATGATTTTTATTTCTTTCATCCCCCAACTTAGATCTTCCCAATCCAACCCCCCTTCTTCCTCCTTAATCCCATGTCCCACAGCCTCGCTCACTTTCAAAGCCCCTGCAGACAGTACTACATAGATCATGTGAAATAGCTGGGCCTTGGCTTTTGATCTGCAAATTGCTGGTAAAACCCTTTTTATTTTTGCAAGCCATTCCTCCCCTATTTTGGTCTTCTACTATCCATAGCTCTCTGTTTTAACCTACCCCAGCCCTGCATCATCCTTCGAATCAACATTGATTTCGTCGGGCCCCTCCAACCCTTGAGGCTGCAAACTAAACTGATCCCTGCTAAATAAACCCCCACTGTGGTGTGGACAGTTCCTTTTTGCCATTGCTCCACTGTAAATTTACCTAACTGTTCCTCCGTAAGTGGCCTACTTACCTCCATGTGGTGTGTTGCCCTGAATGTCTAAAACACCCGCCAGGCCCCCTCGTAGGCCCTCAGAGTCCGTGGTGCCCATGAGCTGTGAAACAACAGTTCTGCTCCCTCTTGCCAATGTCCCAGATGTTCATTGGTATGGGTGTCTTTCACTCCTCTGCTGTAGGTGCCAGCCCCTGAAAATGATCCAGCTGCAGACGGGAAAGGCTATCAGTCAGGATATTGTGTACCCCCTCTATATGTTTTGCCCGGAATGACATGTTCAGTTCTAAGGCTCTTAACACTAAGTGTCTCAAGACTCCCATGACTGTTTCTGACTGGGTTCCTCTGTTGTTCAAAACCTCTACCACTGCTTTGTTGTCACACCAGAATGTCACCTTCTGATTCCGCAGCTCTTCCGCCCACACCAGGGTGCAGGCCCAAATGGGCATGATCTCCAACAGTGTGATGTCTTTTACTTTCCTGTCCCTCACCCAGTCTGCAGGCCATGGTTCCTCGAACCATCTGCCCCTCAAATGCCCCCATGCCTGAGCCCCCTGCTGCATTTGTGTAGAGCTCGAGGTCCAAGTTACAGACCCAATCTTCTTGCCAAAAGGAACAGCCATTATAAGTGCTGAGGAATTCCTCCCAAACCCTGAAGTCTTCCTTAACTCCTTTCGTCATGTCTACTCAGTGATGTGGTCTTGCGACACCCACTGTGGCCCTTCCCAGCCTTTTAGTGAAAGCCCTCAATGGCCCAATTGCCCTGCATGCAAAATTTAGGTGTCCCAGGACCTGTTGTACCTGCTTCAACTGTACTCTTCTTCTGCTCATGTGTAAGTGGATCAGCTCCTTCAGCTTCAATACTTTTTTGTCTGGCAGCCTAAAGACCTCACTCAGGACGTCTATTTCAATACCCAGAAATTCTAAGACCTTACCAGGACCTTCTGTTTTTTCCGGTGCCAATGGAACTCCTAATTCCCTGCATAAATCTTGGAAGGCAGACAACATTCTTTCTGTCTCTCCCCTCCCACTTTCTATTAAAAGGAAGTCATCCGGGTAGTGAATAATCGTCTTGTAACCAGTTTTTTCCTGAAATATCCACTGTAAGCAGGTGCTGAATGCTTCAAATGTAGCACATGCTATGGAACAGCCTATGGGCATTGCTTTGTCAAAATAATACTGTCCCCCAATTTTAAATCCCAATAGGCCCCAGTCTTCCCTCCTAAGCGGTAGCAATCTGAAAGCGAACTCTATGTCTGTTTTTGCCATCAAAACATCAGAAATTGCTCGGATGATCTGGACCACTCCTTCTAATGTGGCATAAGTCACTTTACTATGTTCCTCACTTATAAAATCATTCACAGAGTCCCCTTCAGGAAATGATAGGTGGTGAATCACCCTGTATTCTCCTTGCTGTTTTTTGGGAACCAACCCCAATGGAGAAATTCTCATATTCTGAAATGGAGGGGTGTTGTATGGCCCTTCCACCCTACCAGCTGCATTTTCCTTCTCTATTTTCTGTTTTAAGATTTCCTCCTTCCCTTTTACTGAGCCCAGGTTGTCCGCCTCTCTCCCTTGCCTCTGGCCTTCATACTGTAATGAAAAACCTATCCAAAAAACCTATTCTGAGCATCTCCACCACCTTTCTATCCAGGTACCTATCTAACCAGTCCTCCCATGCATCTATCTTGATGGGCGTTCTTGCTTTCCGGAGTTGGTTCCCTGCCCCCTGCTTTCCCCTTTTGTCATGCTCCCCCACCCTGCCTTTTTCTTGGCCCTCCTGGTTAGTAAGTCTGACCCCCCTACCTCTGTGCCCTCTGCCTCTCCCCCCTCTGCTCCACACCTGCCCTCTAAACCCCTGCCCATCTCAAAAAAACTGTTGATTTGTTCCTTGCCCCCCTGTCCCTTGGGTCCCGTGTGCCCATGTTGTTCTGCAACTGCTAGCTGGGTGCGTTCCCCCACATTTTGAGCATGCATGTCAAAATCAGCACTGTGGCCAGGAACAAATTGCTGTATTGTAACCCCAACAACACCTCTAGGGCATCCTGCCCCTCCTCCCACTCTCCCCCTTCTGGCATGGACTGGTCGGTTACATAGTCCATCCACAAGTCTATTTATTTTGTGTCCCATCTTACATCCCCGTACATTGCCATCCTTTGTCTGAAGACTTCATCATAATATATTCACCCCACCCCGCCCTTTGCTTTTGCCTGCCTTATTATCAGGGAGTACGTGATGAGTGGGATGCCCAACTCTGGCTTCTTCTCCAGTACTATCACTGAATACATGGCGAACCCTACAAACCATCCATCCCAGGTCTTCCCCGTGGTAAATTTGTCCTCCTCTTTCTTACCCAATAAAACTACCGCTGCTGCCATCTCGCTCTTCCCTATATTCTCTGTTTCCTCTTATTTCGCTGCCGCTTCTCAGCTTACTAAAGTGAAAACATCCACGTAAGCCCCCTTCCATATTTTCTCTTTTGTGGCCAGTGGAACGTGTTCCCCTATCCTCATCCCTGGCATTCCTATCTCTCTGGTTCCTCTTCCTACGCTGTCTATCTCTTTCTCCCCTTCTTTCCTTGTCTCTTTGTCAAGCCTAATCTCAGCCAGTGCTGTCTCCATCTGGCCCAACCCCCCTGACCCGAGTGCCAAAATAATTTGGATGATATAGTCTTTGATGCTTTCCCCTACTGAATCGGGTATGTTACCTGTGGCCTTGTCAGCTCCTTGTGGCCTGTTGTCCTCTGGTATGGCTGGATGTAAGGATAATGGCTGCAGAGGAACCATTGTGCTCGGAGGATCCGGTCTTGGTTCTACCGGGGAACCCCCGCCTGGTCTTGAGGAGGTACTGATGGTACTGCGTCATCGGGCTGTGGAGATACTGGGCTAGCTGCTCTGGGATGTACCACCAGTGGTGACTGTCCCCTGGTTGGGCTGTGTGGCCTCCCTGCTGGCCGCTTCCCTAAACCCCCTTTTCCTTTTCCCGCTTTCTGCTTCTCCCTGGATCTCTCTGGTTCCTCCCCTTCCACCATCTGCCATAGTCTGTTGGCCTTCTCAGCCAGCTCCACGATAGCCCAGTAGGCATCTTCTTTGGACAACTTGCTCTTTTTTGGTGCCATCTCCTTTATGTGTTTTATGCAACCTGTGAAAACACTGACCACCCAGGAGAAGAAAACATCTTTACTAGTCATCCATCAAGCTCGGCCTAGGCCCAGACGTGTTCCTCAAAGCTAGATCTATATATTTTTTTTTTTTTTTACTGGGTGAGAGCCCTTTGATCTCCCCTCTTTTCCATCTCCTAAATTCCTCTTTTCTTTATACCACGCCCATCCCCCCCCAAATACGCACAAAAACTGTAATTCCCTTTATAGCCATACCGCCATACATGCTTGGCCCTAAACATCCTTGGATGAGGCATATCCCAAGGCCTGTCTCACCGCATTAGAATCGGCATCTAAAATCAATCGCATGGCCTAGGACCACATAGGGCATTCTCCCTGCGGCCCCATTAGCTCCTGCATTGCCACCACGCTGGACACGGTGTTTTCTGTGGCAGTCATAAAGCCCTGCACCTCTCTGTGGCTTCTGCCACCAAGCCCCTGGCCAGTCGGGTCCTCCTCTCCTTTTTTCTGTGCCCCTCAAATGGACTTTGGCTGTCCGTGACTGATATGCACCATTTCCGCTGCATCCTATGGCCTTCTAGGCCTATACGTTCTCCCTCCAGCATGACCTTGCATGCCTCTGGCTGCAGGCCCTCAAGGCGTGTTCATTCCCCCCCCATTATGTCCCAAACCCGCACCACATGGCCTCTCAGCTCCAACCTCCCACCTCCCCACCCCTTGAGGGCCCCAAGTATCTGCTGTTCTTTAGCCCCCAGTGTCCTGCTTCCCCCCTGCACGTGGCATCCTTTGAATAGCCCCTGTCTTCTGTATCTCCCATCCACGTGTATCTCTCCTGCTTACTGACCTTCTTCCCACTCACAGAATTATGCTCCATTTTGGTGTGTGTGTCCCTACACCAACAGGCTGTCAGCCCACACGTCATGCTTTGCTGTTTTTTTTTTTTTTTTAATGGAGATACAGGCTGCCTTTCGGTTACTCACTACTGAAAAATGGCGTGTGACACCACGCCACTTGGCTCCGTGGGCACTCACTGGCCATCCCTAGCTCTGCCATTTCACTAGGCCCCCTTTAACATAAACACCCTGACCCATGTAGGAAGGTGGTCCCCCTCTGGCCCCAACATGTGAGCTTCCACTTTTCAATGCTCCACCGTCCCTCCTGCTTGAACACAGCATGTGACGTCACGCTCACAGCCGTCATTCGGCCCCACGCTCACTCTTCTCTCTAGGCCTTCTCCCCTAGATGCCCTGTCTGTACCCTGTCCAGCAACCCAGCACAGCCCCTCGTCTAGCTGTAAAGCCTCTCACTTCTAAAGCACACCGAGCAGCTGCCTCCTTCACACTCTTTTTCCCTAGCAGCATGCCATCGCGATTTTACCTTTTTCCTTTCTGATGTGCTTTTCAGACCTGGCTTTTCCCTCATATCACAGATAACCTCTGGCCAAACAAAACGCTTGCTGCTCACTCCCTTCCTTCATATGAGTTCTGCTGCCCTCATAGGCGAGGGCCCACCTTACAACCAAACAGTTTTTGTTCTTAGGCCATGCATCCTATCACCAGGAGTCTAGCAATTTCAGCATTCTCTTCAGCAAATACCAGGCTGGTCACAGGTAACTGTAAATATCTCAAAGCTACCATTCCTTCCTGGCACATAAAGTTAAACTAAGCAAAGTCAACCACAAAACAACTCAATACTAGTTCCTTACACATAGTCCAAGAGTAATAGTTCATTTCAGTGTAGTCTTCCACAATAATTATTAAAACCCCTCTTTTTACCATGTGACCCCCAAACTTTTTTTTTTTTTTTAAACATCTCTGGCTTAATACCACTGTTCTTTACCTTACCTTCGTTATCCTGGTCCAACAAACCTCTGCTGCAAACAAATCTGCCAATCTGACATGCTGTAGTTTCAAAGTAAATCAAAACGTCAGCAAAAGTGGCTGAACCACTGCTGTGCTGCCCATTATGTACCTCATTTAACCCCTCCCCTTCCTGTTTCCTGCCTATTGTTCCATCTCCCTGTTCCTCCCCTTCTCCTCCCCCTCCCCTTCTGAGCACACCATTTCCAGGTAAAGGGAAGGGGTGCACCAGGACAACTTGGTCTGCCCCTTAAAGGGCAAGCTACATTTGATGTTAATTTTGGAAGGCCTGAATGACTTGGTTTATAGTTTACCTACTTAAAGAATAATATGTGGCTCCCTCCTATATATACTTTCTGACTCATACAGAAAAAAGTCATAGTTCACTGATATGACATCACATTAGTGAATTATGGCTGGCTGTCAATCAAACAAATCATCATTTGCTGATACAGCACATTAGCAACGTATAGCTTACCTGTCAATTGAACTGCTCACTTTGTTGTTTTTAGGGAAACCATATATGACACGTAATGCAAAATATAATGTTGATAAAAAAATACTTCCATATTAGGGTTTGTCTAGTGAAAATCAATAAATCCCTCAAGCTTTTTTCTTGTGATTTATGATGTCAGTTTGTAGAATTATTTCCTTAGGTATGCTAATCTACAATATTTTATTTATTTACAAATTGGTGATCAAAAAAGGCACACTAAGTTGAGTCTAGTTTTGAGGTGGTACAGCACCATCAACTATACTATGATACCATAGAAATGGGAAAACAATACATAAGATAAACTAAAGTGTCAAAAAGCTACAAAGACAATATGATAGGGGAAAAGGGTAGCAAATGTAGGCAATATAAAATTATAAGTTTCTAATTCCTTATATGCATAATTTTCCCGTAAATACACTTTGCTAATGTAATACATTATAACTGATGAGCTTAAATGTTACACCTCACCATTCATATTGTCAACTCTCTCTCTGTCTATATCACTCCTTCACTTCACTTTCACTTCCTTCCATGCTAACAGTCTCACAGTTGTCCCCTATATAGTGACTTATACCCAAAGTGTAGATCATACAGATGTAATTTTCTCTGGAGGTTCTGATGTCACATACACATGATGTATGCATTTCACAAGAACTCCTTGCTGGAACTGATGAAATGTTGCCTTGGTCAGACCCCACTTGGATTACTCTGTATAATCTAAAATTCCCCACTTGCATCAGGGAGGCAAAATATTCTGTTCCTTGATATGCAGATAGAAGGGGGGGAGGGGTAGAGAACATTGTACTGAAAAACAGTGAACCAGAATACCATTCTCCATGGAACCAGTTTTCATAATCCAAGACTAACAGTACTCTATATTCCTAGCGCCTGACAGTCAAACGTAACAGCAGCACAACAGAGGCATACCACAAAAAAAGGAATAACATGAGCTCACATTTTCAGGAAAAGGATATAAAAACCCTACTAGCTGCACAAGCATGAACAGATGGCATCAACAGAACAAGGTGGGGGGTTGCAGTGGGATGACAAATGGGAGGGGGGTGGGGCAGCTGCAAAATAGGGGTGCTAGCTGTAACTCGAGCAGACTTAAATAGACTGGGTGGTCTGTTTCTGCTGGCACATTCATATGTTCATATGTACATAATACATAAGCAACACGGAGAGACTTTGCAGTATAATTAACAAGAACTGGCAAGTCGTATAGGCTGAAAGTGAACCAGACATTTGATGTAATACCAAATCTCTTATAGAATACAAGAAAAATCAAACACTTAGGGATACGCTGGGACATACTGTGCATAAAAAAAAAAAAAGGCAACAAAAGAAGACATCATATCTGCTGGGGCCACTAAAAGGAAGAAACTCTTCATGTAACAGATATGCCCAATGCTTGGCTTGTATAAGATGTAAAAGTTCTGAGAGCTCTTACAATGAAGAAATCCATACTATCACGAACCATTAGTCCTGTGTGGAATTTTCATATTCCATTGGAATTGAGTACATGCAATTTCCATGGAAGCAAGTGTATGAATTTCATCAGTAATGCCCCCACTTGCTTCTTAGTGGCCCTGCCACACTTGCCTGGGAGTCCATTAAGATGGCTCAATGGCCGGTTTTCTGTTTTCACTGTACCCGAATTCCACCATTTACAATGACTCTGCAATGTGAATCAATGAATAGCATTACACCATTTTACTGCAAAGAATTATCATTTCTCACTAAAGCATCAGATATTTCAGGAACAGGTCTTTTTGAGGAAAATGATCCCATGGTTAGTAGTGATACCACCTGGGTGCCTTGAGACAGAATGTCCACACCATGAGACTGCCTGAGGCCTTGTAGTCTTGTAAAATTCATGAGGCACTTGAGAGAGAGAAGAATATCTGAAGCTGTTGCAGTTTTAATGAAAAACAGTGACTTCAAATGTTGTTCTAAGCCTGCTCATTCTTATAAAATTTTACTACAGGTTTGTAGTTAAAAAGACAGAGAAGTCTTTATTGTTTCTGTGTTGCCAGATGGTCCACTTTTTAGTCTAATCTAGCAGTATTGCTTTAGAATTGGGGAAGATAAGATTATGTAGGTCTCAGTCTGCATACTCCACAGTACAGTTAGCATTCAAAGAAAAAAAACAGAATGTAAGGTTGTAAAAGGACAGTGCAGCTCATTTCCTCATTATTTTTGCAGTCTTGGCGGTTGATATTTTGTGTAGTGCTTGCTAGCTGCTGCATTTTTACAGAGGTATGGGGATGATAGTTCTGTGTGTTAAGGGTAAAACAAAAAAGATGACAAAAACAGCAAGGCTAAAATAGTGAGTGCACATCCAGTGAGAGCCAATAAAGGCGATTGGTGTAAATTGCTAAAATACCACTGCAGTGACTTTTGAGGGGTGCTTTGCCCCTCGCACCCCCTTTGTGGGGTGCTTCACGCTCCACCCCGAACATATCGAATGGCACATAACACAGGGAAGGGGAGATATTCGGAAGGGGCAGAAAATATATTCAGACTTGGGGGGAGCAACTATGGAAGGGAGAGAAACTCAGGAGGGGGGAATACTTGATATTATTACGTGGGGCACTGGTGCTAAACTGGGCAGAAAATTTTGAAGCTGGAAGAAAAAAAGAATAATGCCAAGTTTCAAGCCCAGGCATGGGCAGATTCACTGCACACAATGCCTGTGACTCTAAACACTAAGCAGTAGAACCAGTACAGTTTTCAGTCCAACACTATTAATGACATTACTCTGCATTGTTTTCTCCCTACATTGCTGACAGACACAACCTTCGCTGAAATAGACAGGTGCTATTTACACCACCTTGCCAATATAGCGTTCGCTATTGTAGACTCACACATTTGCATTTATAATTACTTGAGCCTTAAATATTTAATTCTCTTGTGTGTTTGATTGGCATTCTTCTTCTTATTAGGATCGCTGGCATTCCTGCTAGTATTCCTTTTACTGCTGACCCTGGCCATGTGAACATCACTGCACCTCTTTAGCCAGAGGAACATTTCATTTTTTTTTCCAGCTTGATCTTTGGAGATCATTAAGTCCAGAGTTTTCTTCTTGAGTCGCTTGGGCCAAGTTCAGATAACTGAGGCTAAGGCTGTAATATTCAACACTTGCTAAATGCATCGTTCTGTTTAACTTCAAGTATTTCTTTCTTTCTTATCTAGTTTACCAGGAAAGTGAACTGGATCAAGGACCTGTTTTCAGCCACGCTTGGGGAGCAGCCAGCATTGATTCCCTTGAATATTGTTTGGGCTGAGTAAACCTCTTTTACTTTAATGGTTTTATAAAGAATTTTCCGCCCTCCAATCTCATCATTTACTTTTAAGGAAATTCTCATTTCTACCATAAAATAGGTAAACCCACCCTGCTTTTGACATTTGGAATATGGATATTTAGAATATTGATATTTTTATATCTTAAAATTGAGAAGGCTCTAGTATTTTGATGGTATACATAGCATAAATATTGTGAGAATTGATATTTTCTTGAGAATTGGAAAGAGCATCTGTGCTTAGTTAAAAGCCAAGTGAGGTTAATGAATTCGGCTCTCCATATCTTTTTTTCAATTATAATTCTTTTTTACGTGGCAGTTTGTTTAAAGTTGAGAGGATGCAGATCTGAATTTAAACAGCTTTACTAAAAACACCTGCAACACACAGGTACATGCTCAACAACTTCTTTACTGTAACTGGTGAGTTCTCAGCCCACCAAGCTCTATTTGTATAAGATTCAAATTACAGTGATATCACACAATGCGTGCATCAGTAATACGCAAGTATTTCACATAATCACGTCTCCCCCCTTTAGACAGAAACAATAAACATAATAATTCACAGTCCCAAAGTTTAGGTCCTTGATGCACTCACCCAGCTTATTCTGATCAGACTTAAGTCCTGGGTGTGCAGGTGCACAGAGGCTGCTGCTGCTGCTGTTGCAGCTGATGTCCCTGTTGGCAGATCCATGCGAGAGTCCTGCTGCTTGGGTGCTGCCATGGCTGAAGCTCTCTCCTCTGGCCAGTCCTGCTCCACCACCGCTGGACCAGTCTCTTCGTTACTCAGCCATTGTTCCAGCTCCCACTCCACTGGATCCCTTTTCTCCTCTCACAGTCTCTCTCTCTCTCTCCACCACACTGGCAGCTCCCTTCCTCAGCTGAATGTCAGGATAACAGTTCTGTCTCACCAGGGAAACTTTGGACTGTGACTCAGAAATGTGAGAATATCTTTATGATTTCTGTGGTAGTGCTTCCCTTGCACCTGCACGACGTAGGATCAAGGCATGGTGGCTGGGAATAGCACCCTTGCAGGAGTCCATTCATTCGTCATGGTTCTCATGTAGACTCTCTGCCCAGATGTTAGATCCAGTAAGTGGTGCACATTCCTGTTATAATAGTGATGTTGTGTTCTTTGGTTAGCTTCCAAAGCAGAGCAGACATCTGTTGTTATTATCTTGGGATTTAAAAGTTCTGGCCTGGTTGGTAATAAGATTCTTATTCTGCACCCCATCAGCAACTGCACCAGGGAGCCTGTACTTTTGATTGGGATATTTCTGAGGTCCAGAAGTGCCAAATGGGGATCTTTGTTGTCCCATTTTGCTTTCTTGAGCAAATTTTTAACTGTTTGTACAGCCCACTCCACCATCCCATTACTCTGGGAGTACCTTGGTGATGTCACATGTTTGAACTCATAAGCCCTTGCAAAGCTGGCAAATTCAATGCTAGCAAACTGTGGCCCATTATCAGTTATCACTGTTTCCGGTATCCCATGTCTGGCAAATTGAGATTTGACATGATTAATTATAGTCTTACTTGTTGTATTTTGTAACTTAGATGTCTCAATGAACTCTGAGTAATAGTCTATTGGGATCAAGTAGTTCACTTTGCAAAATTTAAATGGGTCAGCTCCTACTTTTTGTCAGGACCTGCCTTGGATTTCATGTGACTTTAAGGGCTCTTTTGTTTGCACTTCCCTGTAGCTGATACAAATGCCAAAGTTGAACACTAGAGCTGTGATTTGACTGTTCATTCTAGGCAAGAATAGCACATCTCGAGCCCTTCTCTTACATTTCTCAGTCCCTAAATGGCATCCATGTAATTTGGTAAGCATTTTTTTTCTGAACAACATTGGAACTATGAGTCTCTCCTCTTTAAGCAACAACCCACTTTCTGTAGTGATTTCCTCCCAGAAGAGCCAATATTGCCTGATTAGTGGGTCCACCTGGGATCGTGTAGCTGGCCATCCGTTTAGCACAGTCTCTTTCAACTTAGTTAATTCAGCATTTCTTCTTGAAACTGTTGCAGCTTTTCAGCAGTTATTGAAAATTTTACAATAGTGTGAACTTCAAACTGGTCAATGTCATCTTCCATAACTGGGCTCTTATATATTGCTCTACTCAGGATATCAGCAATGTGCAGTTCCTTGCCAGGTTTGCACTTTACTTGCAAATCATAGTTCTGCAATTTAAGCATCATTCTCTAAATTCAAGGTGGAGCAGTGTGCAGCGGTTTTTAGAACAAACTTTCAAGAGGTCTATGATCATTCTCTACTTCTACTTGCTTTCTGCCGTGTTTATATTGATGGAATTTGCTGTAGCCATAAACAATGACTAACATCTCTTTTTCTATTCGAGCATAGTTCCTCTCAGGTTTAGTTAAGGATCTGGATGCATAGGCCACTGGTCTAGTCTCTTGTAACAAGCAGGCTCCCATGCTATCAGATGATGCATCCACCAACAGAACTACAGGCTTGCTCAGGTCATAGTAGGCCAGCACCGGGGGTTTGTAATAATTTGCTTGAGCTCTTTAAAAACATGTTCATGTCTGGCTTCCCAGTGCCATGCTGTGTCTTTTTCTAACAGTTCCCTCATTGGCTTGTTAATTATTGCCTTATTGGGTATGAACTTGGCTAAAAAGTTTATCATCCCCATAGACCTTTGTAACTTCATAACATTTTTTGGTGTAGGCATGTCCACTACTGCTTTGATTTTTTCTGGGTCTGTCACTAGCCCTCCCGTAGTTAGTTTGTGTCCAATATAAGGAACCCCCTTCAGGTCTGTTTTGAATTTTTGCAGATTTAACGATAGGTGGCTCTCTCAAACTCTCTGCAACACCTTCTCTAGTCTCACATTATGCTTCTGCATGTCTGATCCCCAAATCAAACTGTCATCAGTGTAAGACTCTGCTTCCTCTAGCCCCTCAAATGTTCAAGCTATTTTTCTCTGAGACAACTCTGGGTCTGAGCATGTTCCAAATGGCATTCTTTTAAACTTATACTTTCTATAGGGGTTACTGAAAGTCATCAATTCAGAGCTGGGCTCATAAAGCTCAGTTTGCCAAAAGGTGTGCCCCGCATCTAATACTGAGAAGGTTTTTGCACCAGCAACCCGGGCCACAACTTCTTCTATGGTTTTCATTGAATAATGTTCTCACTTTATTGCCTTGTTTAAATCTCTGGGGTCAATATATATTCTTACCTTGTTAGGTTTTTCTATAACCACCATGGAGTTCGCCCAACTTGTGGGTCTTTTTTTTTTTTTTATACTTACTATTTATGCCCCCTTCTCACTGCTCCAGGAACCTCTCTTCAGGGATCCAAGGTCGTGCACCCCGTAATTCCGCCCCGGGTACCTCCATTCCAGGTACCAGCTGCCTTCCCCCATCCTGCCATGGTTTACCCCCCCGGCGGGGAGGAGATGGTCTCCACTTACCCTCTCTCACACCTCAAGTATGTGTCGGAAGGTCAGCTGACCCCATCTCAAGAGCCCGGTTATGGGTTATCTTGGTACGACCGGGTCCCATCTACCGGAACCTGGGGCAGGGCATTTCCATTCTTCTCCCAGCCCACAGGACATCTGCTCGCAAGGGGGGCCAAGGGGCAATGCACATCAGAATGTGCTGACGCTCCAGCTCCCGGCAGACATCCTCCCTCCCTTACTATGCTGTCTTCACTGCACCTCTACCTGTGGTCACCCAGGTGGCAGTATCGCAGCGGTACCTGCATCCCACCCCACCCGGAGAAGGAGAGCAGCCCATGGGCACTCAATCCTTCTCCCCCCAGCCGGCCCTCCAGCCACCTGAGTCCATTCCCGAACATGGGTCGCTGGCGTCGTGAGCAGTAGCCCTACTGCTGCGCCGATGGGCCGGCCAACTTGTGGGTCTTTTGACCTTCTCGATGACTCCCATTTGTTCTGTCTTGTCTAATTCAGCTCTGACTGTATCCCATAAAGCAAAGGGTACTTTTCTGAATGGGTGGATTACTGGGTTCACTGTTTTGTCCAGCTTGATACGATATGCACTGTCAAGGCACCCCAGTTCCTTGAATTCATCAGCATATTTGAACAGAATTCCCTCAGTGAAGTCCCCCACTGTATTCACTGAAAACATTTTTTTCACAAGCTGCATCTCTAAGCATGTAGGCAGTCCCAGTACTGGTGATCACATTTGCATCCACCACTTGAAATATGATCACATTATATCTCTATTTAAAACAGGCAGCCAAAGTGACTTTCCTTCGCACTTCAAGCTGATGGCCCAAATATGAAATCAGTCTTGCCTTAGATTTCTAAATAGGTTCTCTGGTTACCATCTTGTACATCCTAAATGGCATCACTCTGTGCTGGGCACCAGTATCAATTTTAAAACCCACTTCTTTCCCTCGAATATTTAGGGTCACTTTCCAGTCATCATCTTGTCCCTTCTCAGTCACAGTTTCAATACTATATTCATTCTCATTCTCATTCTCTTTCTCTGATTCCTCATGGAGTGCATAAACTTTTGCACCTTTTCCAACACGGCACATCTGGACGAAATTATTTTTCTTACAACAAATCCTGCATTTCTGTCCATATGCTGGGCATTTGTAACTCTCATGCTCCCTGCCATATTGTGCACATCGGAGATTTTTGGTGTTCCTTACAGGCACAGTCTTTCTTGCTGTCATTTTATCTCCAGCCGCATTCTCACTCTCTCGTCCTCTCCCTTTCTTGAAAATAGCCATAAAAATTGCTGATTGTTCAGGCATTGTCTCGTTCATAGTTTTAAGCTGCATCTCACTTAACTCAGTTGCTCTGCAAATGTCTATGGCCTTTTGTAAAGTTAAGTCAACCTCTCTTAATAGACATCTTCTGACATTATCATTAAGAATGCCACAAATAATTTGATCCATAATAAAGGAATCACACAGTGAAACCAAATTCACAGGATTTTGCTTTCAAATGCAGGTCTGTGACATAAACATCAATTGGTTCTCCAGGGTTCTGATTCCTGGTGTTAAATAAATGCCTTTCAAAAGTAAGTTTTTTTTCCCATGGCTTACAGTACCTCTCATACTGGTTCATCACTTGTGCCAGGTTTTCTTTATCTTCTGCTCTGGCTGACTAGAATGAATTGTAGACTTCCAGGGCTGCTGGTCCAGCCACTTGTAAGAAGGTCATTGTTTGGATCTTCTGGGACTTTTCTGCAGTTCCTGTGGCCACAAAAAATATATTTACTTGTTGTCTAATGTGCAGTTCTATGCCAAATTGCCTGTAAGCTCTAACGGTGCTGGTGGGGACAGGTGCTCCATCTTCTGACATCATGTAAAGATGAAAGGATGCAGATCTGAATTTAAACAGCTTTACTAAAAACACAAGCAGCACACAAGTACATGCACAACAGCTTCTATACTATAACTGGTGGGTTCTCAGCCTGCCAAGCTCTATTTACATAAGATTCAAACTACAGTGACGTCATGCAATGCATGCCTCATTAATATGCATGAACTTCACATCATCACAGTTTGTACATCATGCCTAGACCTGATATAAATTATATTTAAATATTTTGTTCATCATTTTTTATCATGTGTTTCATTAACCACTACTTGTTGTGCACATCTTTTTGTGATATACCCTGTATAGTGCCTGTCAGAGTGCGGTCGTAAATTCACCTACTAAACCAAATATATTATTTGTTTGGGACCTAGCATAGGTGTTAGTTAATTAAGCAAGCTAACCTAAAAATGACATGTATAATTTCCATTTATACTACTGACAGTAATTGAGGTTAGCTGACAGAATGTTTATTTCATCTTCATTTGTTGAGTCCGATATATGTTTATTTCATCTTCATTTGTTGAGTCCGATATATGTTTGTTTTTTTTCATTCTCAAATGCAAGCCTCACATTCCAGCATGTGAAGGGTTTACAACACTTTACTGATCCATGGTCCAGAGTTCTGGACCATCGTTCCTACCAGGGAACCATTCTTAATCCCCAATGGACATTTCTTCGTTTGGTTATTGATGACATAACGAACTGTGTTCATGAACATTACACCAATTAAGAGCACCTCAGCATTTTACCAGTTTCCTTTCCTCAGTCCTTTCTGTCTTTGAAAATACTGTATGTGAAGCAACAAATGGTAAATGGAAATTAAATACCAGAACTATTTATATGTGTAAGTGAGTGAAACCAGAAACTTCATAATCAAAATTTTGCAAACTCAAGGAAATCAGTACCAAATCGAGGAGGGGAATTTACTTGGGGGCTTATGCTTGATTTGTCAACCTGAACCAGTCAAGTCACTTTTAATGTGTTTTTCATTTTATTTCACTTTGTCAGAGTGTTCAGTGTAATTATTATTTTCAATTCATTATTTAAATGTATATGCATAGGCCAATGCAACAGGGCAAATCATTCATCCACATGACTTGTGTTGGTCCCATTTACCTCATGAGTGATGGAACAAAACAGAGCCATGAGTGTTGAGGCAGTAGTAGCAGCACAATGAGTTTGGATCAGTTATGTGTCTGAATGCTGCCCTGTTGCATATCCAGTTTTTGCAGTTTGAGTGTGTCTCTGATGTACCTTGTTTTTAAAAACTAAAGTTCTGGTGTCTCTTTATTGTTCTGTTCTTCAGTGCTTTCTTACTTTGGCCACCATTTCTTCATCCAGTAAAGAAAAATCATACCTGCTAGGGCCACTCATGTAACATGTTGCTATCTTCTTGCTGCTGGTAAAGATTGTCACTGATTGGTCTGTTCACTGTCAGGATTCTTTCCTGACTGGATGTGTAGTGACATTATATGAAGTGTAATGACTGGGAAAACACATACATGATCTTCAGTCCAGAGCTGTTGTTCCCTGAGAGGCCTATGTACTGAGGAGGCAGAGCAAATTTCTTGAGTCTGGACTCCAAACTTAAGGAGCTGAAGATGACAAGTTGACACACAGCCTGGCTGAGATTGTTGGTCCATTCCTTCATTCCCTTCTGAATATACCTGCCATTGTATGTGCCCAGAAATGTTGATTTCTGTTTCAACAGTAGTCAGAGGCCAGGAATTATTATTTGACCTCATCTTTATGTGTTTGGGATTTACTGTAAATACTGACTGATGCATTTGTCACATCAAACTCATGACATCTGCATGAAGTGGTGAAATATTGGCTGTGGGAAGAAATACTGAACTGTTTGTTAGCGTTATATTTTGGGTCTAACGTTATCTGGAACCATGGGGAACTCTACATTTTATCTGGTGTGTAAAAACTGAATATTTGTGCATGCAGTTGTTAACAGTGGTATTTTTTTTAAGTTGGTGAGCAGATGGATGGAAGAATGATGGAATACATTTGATCTGCATTCCTGTCTGTCCTATTGAGATTTTATATCAAAGGATGGATGATCTTGATACAGATATGACAAATCAGGTAAGCTCTGCATAATACTTTCCATACAAGAAAGAATAAATAAAAAAACACACTTTAACAGTTAGCAAAGCTTAATCAGTCTACTGACTGTTTAATGTTAATTAAATGATTTACATGGAATGTATATAGAATAAGGTATGCTGTTAAAGATGTTCATCCTGAATAAATTGCAAAGTGATAAAGCAAGGCAACAGTACAATTGTTTTGTATAGGTTTGTGACTTTGGGCCCCATATTCAGCCAGCAGCACCTGTGCTAGCACCAGTAGGTTAGGATAGGGGTATTCAGACAAACTGCCCCAGCATTAACACCTTTGAATATAGGGCTGTATTGGCACAGGGCAAATGCGTTGTGCAAGTGCAGCACAAGTAGCACCAGCGCAGAGCACTACAGATGCACAGAACTGAATATAGTGCTGAACACTGTGGGTGTGAGGAGGGCACCTATGAAAGACACACAACACAACAGCATATATATTAAAAATAATCTTTACTGTATAAAATGGACAACAGGTCATAAAAAAAGAAACACCAACAACATCATCATACTAATAATAATAATAACGACAAAACTAAAAAGAAAAAGGGTAACCATCCATATGGGGGGGGTTTAAAACAAAACAAAACAAAAGGACAATTGTCCATTTAAGGGCAGGAAACAAAAGAGCAACCGCCCATATAAGGGGGGAACAAAACAGAAATGCCAATCGCCCATATGGTGGGGTGATGATGATGAAACAAAACAAAAAGGCAACTGCTCATATAAAGGGGTGGTGAGGGTGGTGGGTGAAACAAAACAAAAAGAGCAACTGCCCATATAAGGGGAGGTGGGGGTGAAAAAAAACAAAAAGCATAATTGCTCGTATAAAGGGGGGACAAAACAAAAAGGACAACTAGAAACATAGAAATATAGAAACTGATAGCAGAGAAGGACTGCCTGTCCCAGCCAGCCTGCCCGTAGGCCTTTGTACTGGATTACTGCTTTCCAACCCACCCGCTGCTGTACCACTATGGTTCCCCTATGCCTGTATCAAGGAGAGAACAAAATAATAGAGCACCCACCCATCAGAGGAAAAGGGGGAACAAAGGAATAAGGACAGCCTCCTGTATAAAGTGGGGGGGTGGGGGAAAAGACAATGGCACCTGCCCACAAAAAGGAGGGATGGTGGAAAACAAAAGAAATTGGGCACCTGCCCATAAAATAAAACAACAGGGCAGCTTCCCATCAATAAACACTCAAACATAGGGGGCACATGTCCATCAACAAGAACTAATAAATAAAGGCCCCCAGTCCATTACAAAATGCAAAAATAAAATGGCCAATTCTCCATCAAGGGGCTGCAGGGAGTGGTGGTGGTGACTTGTGGTACAGTTCTTGAGCCAATACTGCTGGCAGTCTTTGAATGGCAGTAGTGCAGTTGGCAACCATGCTGATACAGTCCCCCATCTGCTGCAGTATCAGGTGCAGCAGGCAAACCTGTCATCACAGAAGACTGCCCCAGCCCTCTGTCGGGGCTGCATCCCTCCAACCTCTGCGGGCTCCTGCATCCTATGGAAAGAAATTTACAACTTACCAGCTGTGCACACAGAATGAGGGACATGATGAGGCATTACATGCATAACAGAAGTACAACCAGCCAACATACGGGCCACCATGCCACACACTGGTGCAGAGAGGGAAACGGTCACAATGGAATATGTGTGGCATACCAGAGACAGCACCGAGGACCCAAACAGTAGAGGACTGCACATACAATGAGTGTGCCATGCTGCAACAGAGCATGACTGAATCGTGCAAGAGACACCCAACACTGACAGGCATGTAAGATGTGGGAACACAGCAAAAGCAATAGCAGCTCCAAGCTAGATTGCAATAGGCAGTGTAAAGGACAAAGTGGCTTGGAGTCATACACATACAGCCAGCACCCTGAACACCGGCCATCTAGCACATAGACAAACACAGGTATGCAGAAGAACAGTCAGTCCTGTGCCACCCTGGCCAGCTACAAGGGCAGGCCCAGGCACACATGTGGCACACATAGCTGTATAGGGATGGGACCATCATGCTGCACTGTGTACTGCAGCCAGAGTAATATGCATGTGCAGTGGTGTTGCACATGGATGGGTGCTTTACACACTGTGCTAAAGTCAGCATAACAGCAGTGTGAGATGCAGAGCCACATGGAGGCACCCTCCATCCCAGCAGATGCTGGTCCCATGCTTGGTACAGTATTTCCCATCATACAGAGCCAGTGCAGGACACTGGGCCTGAAAAGACCCATTTGTGCCCAAATGTATGCATGGCTCTTCCCGTGTACTGTGGAATAATAATACTCTGGACAACACTGTGTTGGTTGGACACTACCAACTACACATCACAATGTCTATCAAATATAGTAAGGTACATTCAATGCTCACCAATGCCCCCCCTGCCATTGACCTCATTCCACATAAGTGTGGCTCTCTTGAGATGCAATGATGTTGCAGCCAGTGCATATACCACTGGAGACAACACTGATGTGGGCAAACTGCTATGGGTGCTGTATGAAGCACAAGTCATGCCACAGTGGTGTGCTAGTACAACAGTGGGCCATGCCTACCTCTGCCAGACAGATACCCATACCTAGTCCTGACCATGTGGCACAACACACCTGACTAACAATGACTCGAGGATGAGAGCATTACTGTCAATACCATGGTGTATCAGATTGGTGGCAAGAGGAAATGATGCCACATGGTGTAATGCATGCCATGGCACCATGCACACATAGAAATGGCAGTATGCCCTTCACAAGAAGGTGCACAACAGCAGCCTGCTCAGACCCTGAGACCCAGCTGCATAGGTGCTTCCCCCACAGGCATGCATGCAGCCTGAGGAGACACACATGGACATCCATCTCCAACTGCAGAAGCATGCAGCATAGTGTTGACAAGCAGCCCAGACAATGAAACACACAATGTGGGTTACTTACATGGATAAATGTCTGCGGACCTTCCCTCAGCTCCCTGGTCATGCCAGGCCCCATCACAACTAAGCTTCATATCCCAGTGCTGCTGGTTCTGACAGCCCTACTCCTGCTGGGCCCTGGCTTGGCCATGCTGGGCCCTGCTGTTGGTGGAGGAGGGCAAAGAAGATTTTATCAATAGCATGGAATGGAATGCACAGCATCATACCATAAATACAGAGCAGTACACACACCTATATACCAGTACTGTGCAGCGACATGTGCTTGGTGGGGATGGATAGAATGTGCCGAGTCACATCTTACCACTGTGCACTGCCATTGCACTCCACACAGATGGGTGTACCATGGCATAAGCAAAGCCAGAATGCTGCATTCCACTGTTGCAGCTGTGGCCTAGCACTGTGTACAACAGTCCCTTGTAGTGCCCCTCTCATGGCATCCCTAACACCCCTGTCAAACATACCCAGGTACTGAGGTAATGCAGAGGTATGCTGAGGCAGAATCACGTTACAGCCAATGCAAATGGTAACTTGAGTGCCTCATTATACCTCAGCATTTCCTCAGTACTGATCAACTTTTATACACCGACCAATGTACATGTCAGCTACAGGCCATGTATACATCATAGTATGTAGTAAGATGCATGTGGCCCCATGTCACATACAACAGAGACACAAAAAGCGTACCTGTTTAACAGTAGGTGTGTACATTGTACTGTAGGTGTGGCCCATAACAATGGCAGGACCAGGAGGGCACATCTGATGCAATATAATAGTGTAACATGCATTACATGGCACGTGCATACTGGCACCCATGTTACATAACACAAACAGTGTATATGGACAGACAGTGGCCTCGGTGAAGTGCTGTTCAGCACACCTGCCACCATAGCTACATGTAGACCTCAGGTCATATCACACAGTTATCCATCCTGACACAACACCCATGTTATTGTGTTAGTACACAACCATGGTGCTATGGCGGGTACATGGATCAAAGGTCTATAGATGGTCCTGTATTGTACAGGTCACTGGTGACATCTATTGGGACCATGGTCCCATACAACTGCATTGTTATTATCAGGCTATATAGTGAAGCAAGTCTCCCAGGACAGAGGGGACAAAATAGGGACACACAGGTACAGTGCACATTCCCTCAGGGATAATAATTGGGAGGTACATTGGCATGGAAACAGTACTGCACATATGACACAAAAGCAAACCTTCATATAGTCATTTGAACTTACCTGGCCATGGCATACTGCCACTGTCCAATATCACCTTCAGCTACTGTAGGCACTGTGGTTCCCTGTGGGACAAGTCATTATACCTGTGCCTGCACTGGTCCCCTGTCCAATGGACACCAGTGCACTGTGCCAAGCACCTCTCAACAAAGCCCCAGATCTCACATCTGAGCCTGTCTGGAGCCTCTCCCCTCACCCAGGAGCTGCTCCTCCCTGGCCACCACAAGTTCAACCAGGCTGGGCAGCTCTGTGGCTAACAACCATGTGTCTCTTTACCAGGCAGCACTCCTGCTCCTGTCTATACCATGTTCTTGGTTGTGTCACCAGCAAGCTAATGTGGCCTCCCTGGCTGTATGGGTGTATCCTGCCATTTGCAGAACATGGTTCAGCATAAGTGCTGCACTAACTTCAATTTGCACAATGCTATACATGTTTCCAGAGAGGAGGAGGGGCATCTGTATGCTGCAAGAACAGCGTAGCATGTGCACATTGTGCACATGCACTGGACAGCACTGCAAATGCACAACGTCATTGCATGACATCTTAGCGCACATGCCGGTACAGCATCATAATGTCACTCTAGACATGTGACATCATGTCTGCACCTCATGGAAACGTAGAACTACTGCACATTCAGTACTAGCACTACAGCTAAGATGATAGCACTTGGGGCACACCTGCAATATTTAAACATGGTATGCAAATGGACACATTTCACATTCAGAAGGCAAAGTTCACATGTGCATGTCATTACTGGCTTGCACCTGAAGCATATAAAAGGAGCAAAGTGCACTACCTAGATTCCACAGAGGAACTGCATGTGGCTCAAGGTTAGAGGTAAGTGTACTGTGGAATGGCCTGCAAAAGGGATGTGAGTGATCACAGCACTTTGTTTATGCTATATCAGGACTAGACTACTGCTGCACCTGCACATGGCCAAGTGCAGTGATAGACAGGCAGCTAGCTGTGTGTTGGATCAGGACATACAGTAATACATAGGTGTCCTGACCAGGGGGCACGGGGCTTGCATGCCGCTGCACCTTTGCTCTGTGCTCAGCTGTGTGTATACAATGCTCAGCACTCTCTGTTTTCCCTATTTCAAACAGGTACAACAGGTGATAATTCATGGAGGCAGAGCAAACAGGCGGTTTTTGCAGAAAGAGGTGTTGGCCCTGACCCAGGCCTATGTGGACAATTAGGACCTGGTCAAGAGACAGAAGAGGACTAGGGCCAAAGTCAGGCAGGCCTGGGACAGAATAACTGAGGCAGTCAACACGGTGGGAAGAAGAGGCTGGACAAGGGATGAATTGAAGAAGAGGGAAGGAAACCTCAAGAGGTGCACCAAGAAAAATGATGGCCAAGGCAAGGGAAAACCACCAGGCTACAAATGGTGGCCTCAGTACAACAGTGCCCCTAGACTCTGCCAAGAGGTGATGGCTGAAACTTTGTACCAAATACAGGTGACCAGCATTCCAGGAGGCAACTATGAAAGCCAGGTTACACCAACACAGCCGTGTGAGTGATTGTGTCAGCCCCATCACATTGAGCTTGTGTGTGCACATGCAACAGCGGTGTTGTGCTCTGCATGCCTGTGTGTGTGTGGGGTGGTGATGTCATGATGTGGGTCATGGTTGGACATGCAAAGTGTGCAAGCACAGGATGTACTGCACATATCCATGTTCTGCATACACATCCTACCATAGCCCTATGCATGCATCCTGTATGGGCTCTATGTCATGTGTGTAATTGTGGGCCTGTTTACAGGGTTTGCACAGCACACTATGATGTCTTGATATTAGCCATGTCCCCCCTGGGTTCCCAGTCATATTCAACCCTCTACAGCTCCTTGCATTTCCCATCATTTATCTAATTAGAGTATTTCTGGCAATGCAGGTATATTTATGAGGCACACACAGAGCTAGTGTATCACAGTTATATGGAATATTCACATGCATGTGTCAGCCTATGCCCTCCCCTATTGATTTCCCTTGTTGGCTCCCTTATCGACATTTTATTTGGTACATTACTGCAGTACTCCAGCCAGAGCATGACTCTTGGATGTGTTGCACAATGGGAGTAGGCTGCATGGTGCTAGCCATTTATCCTGTGGAGTGGCTGTCTCTTGAGTACTCACCTACCATGCCACATGTATGTTGTCTCCTGTGCGATCACTGGTAATGGTGTGTGTTGCATGTACAGCACTGGGGTTGTATTAGCACTACACAGCATAGGGGACATGGGTGGCAAGACACAGTACACTGGGTATGCATGTTGCCATGGTCAGAACACAAGTATATACATTATCACTCTTTTCTCTTCTCTCATCACCACAGTCTGCAGTGGAAGACACTATTGCTGCGGATTCCCTGGGCCCATCATGCTGGCTGCTACCCCTGAGGCCCACCTGTGCTGGGGCAAGACTCTGACAGCGATGAGGAAGACAATGAAACTTTTATGGAGGAGAGAGGGGTCCAGCTCAGACCAGGAGGGGTTGCCTGCCCCTGCCAGCCCCCCTAACAATGGGTCCCAGACCTTCTTCCTGGCATGGAAATCGCTGTGACTCCCCTGGCCACTGCCCTTGGCACAGCCATAGCTGTGCCACCCCATAATTCCACACCCAACATGGCCCATAGCCAGTTTCCCCAGACCCCTGCCACCAGCACAGCCAATGCCCTGCCTCCCCATGCCCCTGCCACCAGCCCAGCCACAGCACAGCCTCTCCAGGCCAATCCCACCAGCCTAGCCACCACTGATCCACCCCAGCCAACAGACCAGTACAGAACACTGACCACGAGGAACAGCTGGGCCACACAATGACCCAGGGTGCAGCCTGAACCTGTCCCCCAGGACATGACTACAGCAGGAGGCGGTCAACAGGCAGGTGCTGCAATCAGCTGTGGGGGCACAGAAGGGCCTGCAGGCTGAACTTACCTGCATACAATGCATGCTGCAGGCCAACAAGCAGCATACAGAGGCTCATCATATGAAGCACGTGGCAGCCTTTGGTTGACTGCAGCAGTTCCTGTCTGCCGGCATGGACGCTGGCTTCAGGCTACTGGAGCAATCTTTTTTGGATGACATGGGTAGGCTGTCTGCCACTGTGCTGGAGGCTGCATTCATGGTCTCTGGCACCCTAAGTATTGGCCACAGAATTGGCCATTCCTATGGGGGGAGTGCCACCCCATGGAAGACACCTCGATGTACCCCTACCCCACACAGCATAGGCATTAGGATGCCCAGCACATGTAGGACTCCCAGGACACCACGCAACCCTGGCCATGGCTTGCTCCTCAGCAGGATCAGTGCCCTCTGAGCCATGGTCAACTCACACTGTCCCACTCTTGTCCCCCACTGTATGGACAAAGACCCCCCCACACTACCCTCTCAGATACAGTGTATGCGTAGCATCCATCTCCATGTAGGTAGTACAGGATGCACTTAGAGTGCACATTGGCCACCAGCCCTGTACCCCATTAGTCATATCATGCCCTTACCTCTCAGTTCCCATTTCCCCCCACCCCACCCCCATCAGGCTGGAGTACCATTTGGTTTCATCCCTCTTGTTGTTATTTTGTTTCATCCCCTTTAACCCCCTCATCGGGATTGCATGTCATTTTCTGTCATCCCCTTTACCCCCTCACCACCATCTGGATGGCATGCTATTTTGTTTCATCACCCTTAATCCCATACCCCCCCCCTGCCGAGATGGCATATTATTTTCTTATATCCTCCTTCCCCCACCCGGATGGCATGTTATTTGTTTCTTCCCTTTTCCCCCAGATGGCATGTTATTTTGTTTCATCTCCCTTTAACCCCTCCCCGTTGGGATGGCATGTTATTTTCTTTAAGCCCCCCCGGCCAAGATGGAATGTTTATTATAATACTTTCATCTCCCTTTAAACCCCCATCCCTTGATGGCTTTTTAGTTTATTTTTTACTGACAATCATTGTTATTCTTTCATTAATCCATTTTTTTGACATCATTAAAGTCTCCTGTGTGATCTGTACTCACTGTCTGGGTCTAAAGAGGTCAGTGAAGAAGCGAGTTCTATACTCCTGTGACCTCCTGGTCATCATGTGGTCACATCTGTTGAGATGCTCCTACATACGCTGGTCTTCTGGCTCAGAATCTAGGGCCTCTGGAGCCAGCAAGCACACCCCACAGTTGAGAGCCATGTTACAAGTATGCAACAGGCAGGGAAGGGTTACTGTGAAAACAGCATCAACATGATTGTGTGGAAGAAACCTGTATACAGAATACAGCACCACACAAAACCGTGTCAGTGCAAAAATAGCTACTGGTCACAGAAACATTTTCCTGGTGGTGTAATGTGGGGGCTTCACCCCCACATCATCCACCATAAAAATAAACATCCACGAAGAAGCAGCCAACGGGAGGGAAAAGTATTGAATGGGGGTAGCAGAGTAGAACCCTGGGCTGCTGGCTGCCCCAGGAATGCATGACCTGTCACCTAAACACTAAATCATTATTATGACTACATTATGGAATACCATTCAGAAAACCTTGAAACTCTCTATCCCCGTGAAGTTGAGCTTTTTTAAAGTACTGCACCTATGTTCATTTTAAGGAAGCCTGCAATTGCCTCCACTGATGGCCCTTATCTATGACTTGGCAAAATTCTCCCGATGACACTTACTCAGGGACTCAACTAGTTCCAACTGGACTGCTCCTCCCACCCCTCCTTCCCTTCTCACCCTTACCTGTACTTGCCATACTAAACCTTATGCATTCCCCCTGCCTTCAAATCCCTCCCGCCCTGCCTACTCCCCTTGATGCTACTCCTTTTCTGTCAAAGCCTCTGTCATGCTGCATTTCTGCACATATTGTTTATAGGTTTCACCGTTACTTAGTAGAGTGCATGCTTTGTCTAATATTTGATTGTTTCACTGTATGTCCATAGATAATCTGGTATTGTGATTGTAGTCATTGTCCTTTTTAGCTCTATGTTTACTGTTTGTAGTCATTGTTCTTATCATTGCATTTCATTTATGTATTTTATTTTTGTGACCCCAGGTCCACCTTGCAAATGAGTGTACTCTCAATGGTGTTTTCATCTGGCAAAATAAAGACTGATTGATTGATTGAAGTCACATGGGCATCTTGCTCTCCTACCACAGAATGTCACTGTTAATGTTGGGGGGAAAAACATTTCAAAGAGGACAGGTGGATGCAAACCTGGGTCCGCTGGCCTCTCCAGGCATTCATAGCTTGTTACACTAACCACTACACCACAGGACCAGCTTCCACACCCTGCACAGAATGGACTCTTCTGGTAGTCAGCATGGGTGACAACACCTACAGGTATAGCACTATCATGTTGCACTATATGTCCCTGTAGCTGTTTTCACTCACACTGTTATGACTGCGCAATATTCTGCCTCGCTATTCTGTTCATGTGAAATTAACTGGATACCAGCAAGGAATATGGCACAGGCCTTCTGAAGTGTGTATTGTATGTCAGCACCAGAACAGTCATGGAACCAGAATCACATCTTGAGCATGCTAAAGACTCACTCAATGATGCTGCATGTAGCAATGTGTGCCACATTGTACCTGTCCTCTGCAACAGATGCAGCTCAGGACAGGTGTGAAGAGCAGGGGTGCAGATGATATGCATTGTCCTCATGTGGGTAAAAGGCATGGGTTAGTGGCATCATCTGTATCATGGAGGGGAGAAGCCTATGGGGTATACTCACCAACAAGGTGCCCACTAGAGATATCTCCACCTTCAAACCTCTGGCACAGTATGGAGTTGTGCCAGAAGAAGGCATCATTGCACTGCCGGGGAACCATGCCAGGACATTGATGATGCACATAGGCCTTGGATCCATCACCGGTGGGTGTCCAGATGGCAACATGGGTGCAGTCAACTGCACCAAGTATGGCTGGTAGGTACGCAATGCTACAAAATTGCTGCATGGTTGCTGTTCACTCTGCTGGTGTGGTGGGGAGTCCGACGAACTCCCCAGCAGGGGCCAGCAGGGCATCTAGGAACTATACCAACAGGTGCAAGGTGGCAGACTGTGAGATACCAGTGGTGTCATTTTCCAGAGGCCAGGAAGCACATTGCTGCTATTACCTTGAGCTCTACTGACATTGCATGGCCTGTGCCGGCCCACAATTTGTTCATCCCTGAGGACTTTGAATGTGACTTGTAGTAAGTACTATCTGTTTGTAACATAGCACCTCCAGGGCCTGCACTGAAGCCCGGGGGGGGCACATGCCCACTCCTCATCCTGTGTAACCTGCTGCATCAGGTACACAATATGTGCCATTTTGTTGTCAACCGTGTGTGTGTCTGTGTGTCTGTATCTGTCTGCTTGTGTAGTGTGTGTGTCTGTATCTATGTTTGTGTGTGTGTGTGTGTGTGTGTGTGTGTGTGTGCATCTGTATGTGCATCTGTGTGTGTGTATGTGTATCTGTGTCTGTGTGTCTCTGTGTGTCGTGTGTCTGTATCTGTGTCTGCTTGTGCAGCGCGTGTGTGTGTGTGTGTGTGTGTGTGTATGTGTGTGATCTGCATTGCCTCTCCTCACCTCAGGGGTTTGCTCCAAGTTTAGACCTGCTTTTCACAGTTGTTATTGCTGGCACGCCAGCACAGCAGTAGCACTACTGCTTGTAATGCCAACAACCTGGGTCGGACTGCGTAGTAAAGGGCCCACCTGGAAATGGAACCATGGGGTCCCTGATGCCAACCACAGCATGCCCTAGTGTACCAACTGTAGACTGAATTTTACAGACAGTGGTATGCCCTGGCATACTGTAGCCCCCATTTTCTACTACAAGATAACAGCATCTATTCCATTTGGAAGAAAGATATTCTATTACTGGTATTAGAGTTATATTAACTGACTATTTTGGAGGCTTTAATCCCATTGATTTAAGGTGAACTCTCAGCTACCCTGCAGAAATGCTGTGAGCCATGAACTTGGTTCCCCGCCGCTGGAACAATACTGCTGGAAATCATAGTCCCAATTTAGCAAAACGCAATCATTTTTTCAAGTCACTTATTAAAAAGTGATCCAGAAACCCCCTGCCCACCAATATTACATTGTGTTTTCCTAGATCAGAATCTCACTGTTCCGTTGCATTGCTGCAGGACAGCCAAGAGTTCCCCTTTAAAACCAAATCAATGGTTAAGCATAACACTCCGGCAAGGCACCTTGGAGGTTAAGACCTATGCTTTCCCTACGCTTTCCCTGTCTGAACAGTTTGTGAGATAACAGGATGTAAACAGAAAAAAAGGTAGTACAGTGCAATGCATGCTATGCTAATTTTTTTTTAAAAACAGCCTTTGTGCCCCCAACACAATGTTGTTACAGTACTATTGGTAACCCCAATTAAGCAAAATGAGGATGTAACTCACAATGTTCTGCCTTAAAACAGAGACAATGTTGATCTTCTATGAAGAGATTGAGATGTTGGCTTAATAAAGGCAAGTCCACCAGTATGTTCTAGTGGCTTCATTGAGGCCACGGTAATTTAAAAAACCCAAGAACAAGTGTGCTATGCTATTTTTAAAGGAGACAGAAACTTTTTTACATAGTTTACTGCCCTTTCATTTTCCTTTCCATGCCAGTTATGTGTTCCCATATGCTTTGACCAAGTTTTGATAAACCCATGATTTTGCTTTGGGGTGCCCTCAGATCTACATATAGTTCCACTCTCCTCATCAGCTACTGCTCTTCCTGTTCATATGTCTAAGACATTCTATGACATTATTAACACCACTCCATGCTGTGCATCTGAATGCCCTGGAATGGTGTTATTGATGTCACCAAAGGTTCAGGCAGTGTGAAAAGAGTAGTAGCTGCTGAGGAGAGGGGGACTCAGGGTAGCTAAAATGCAAAAAAATGAGGTTATTTATTTAACAAAAAAAAAAAAAAATCAAAAACATATCAATATTCAATAGACAATAAAAGGACAACAGAATGCCATCCTGAGGTGTAAATGATTCCTATTACCTTTAACAATGTGGTGTACTGGATATTGATTTTAGTGCTGCTGCAAGTACTGAATTTTGTACTGTATTATTACACTGCACTGTATTGTGTGACATGAATTTAGTTATTTATAGTTGGTAACTGGGAGAGGCACATTGAGCTGAGGCTTGTTTCTAGGTGTGACCAGGCTGAAAGGGGAAGGGGAGAAGCACAATTACAAAATATAGCCGGTCAGGTGGTGTTGCTACAATGAGGGTGACAAAGAGCATACGTTGAGTGCACCACAAATAAAATGGAGACACATTGTGTATGGAGGAATTATAAACTGACATAAAAATCTATGCGAATTGGGCAAACTCAAAGTGCATAGAGCCAGAGTGAAGGGAGGCCGTGCTGGTACTCAAAGTAGGAGCCAGAACAGAGTGATACAGTTCAGTGAGGTTGCCACAACTATGAAGTTGGGAAGGGGGGAGAGAGAGGTAAGGGGAGGTCAAAGGTCTGGCAAGGGTAAGAAAGGGTTCAGGAAGAGGATTTGCCTGTACACTCTTGAAAATGGGCCTTTTGCTCATGAGCCTTTCTTACTAAACAAATGAACAATCCGTCATAATCTTTCCCTACACTTTCTGTAGCTCTCAACAGTAGCTGCACTGTAAAATTTCTGTTGTATGTTTTTCATTATACATTTGATCAGTTGTACAGTAAAGTCTGCAAACATATTGTGTCTGGAGTGTAATTTTTATGTTAATAAATTGAACTGTGTGTCTGAGTCTGTGTCACATACAAGGTAAAAAAAAAAACATACAAATTTAATTATATGGTCTCAATACAAATACATAACCAATAACTAGAACTGTGTATACAGTTTTATTTATAGTCACACCAAGGAATAGTCAAACAAAAATTATGTGAAGGAGGGAGATAAAAGACCATTATGTTCCAAAATCACTATCAAGTGGGGTAACCACCTTGCTCAACTTGATGTCCACCTTCGGCACTCTGGGAAGCAAATCCCACAAGGTGCAAGGGTAACAAGCGGTTACAAATGCAAATAGGATTTATCCGATTTGATAACCGGTATGTGCCCTGGGCCACATGGCCCATTTCTACAGGCACAACCCAGACCAAAAGCTGGACAGTGGCCTTCAAGTGTCAAACTGACAGTGCTCTCCTGTATACTTCAGCTCTTCAATTAAATTTCTAGATGTCTTCTGCACGCACTCCCTCAAGAAGTTATCAGTGGCCCCCAACTCCCTTACAGCCAACTCTGGGGGCAAAGACCAGCACAATAAATATCCCCTTTCAGTCCTCAGCCAAGAGAATCTTGCACTCCAGGTTGCAAATGGACAGTAGCATTCAAGTGTCAAACTGACAGTACTCATCAATCAATTGAACCATTCTGGATTCAAATGTTTAACCCAATGTCAACATTTGGCCCTCTAGCTGGACAGTAGCTTTCAAGTGTCAAATTGACAGTGCCCTCCTATTTACTTCAGCTCTTCAATTAAGTTTCTGGATGTCTTCTGCACACACTCCCTCAAGAAAGCCCCCAGCTCCCTTACAGACAAGTCTGGGGGCAAAGACCAACATGGTAAATATCCCTTTCTTCAGTCCTCAGCCAAGAGCATTTTGCACTACAGGTTGTAAATGGACAGTAGCCTTCAAGTGTAAACTGAAAGTACTCTTCAGTCAATTGAATCATTCTGGACTCAGATGTTTAACCCAATGTCCACCTTTGGCACCCTAGCTGGACAGTAGCCTTCAAGTGTCAAACTGACAGTATTCTTCTGTACACTTCTGATCTTTCAGTTAGTTTCTGAATGATGTCTTCTGCACGTACTCCTTCAAGAAGGTCTCTCTCTATGGCCATAATCATAAATGCCTCTAGTTTCTCTTGCCCCAGCAATGAACGCAGTTGAGTCTTTATTATCTTTAGCTTGCTGAAAGCTCTCTTGCAGGACACCTGGGTAAATTATAGAGTCAACAGGTACTCATAGATGACAACGAGGTTGAAAATGTCAAAGAGTGAATGTTGTATTGTGCCATGATTTTATAACAGCACATTAGGCATTCTTTGCAGGACTTGCATTTGTCTTTGTCTGTCACATCATCCCTTCTCTCTCATTGCTCATGCTGGTCACCAGTTTCACCTTGTAAACAAATGTCTTCACAACCATGAAAGTCAATGAGTTCTATTCTCAAAAGAGATAGATTGCCACAAGCCCCGTGTGTGCCAAACGCACAGCACATGGGGCTTGCGGCAATCCAAGGGCAGAATTCATGATTCTAAAACCCGCAGCCTTGTGTGTGTTACATGTGGTGAGTTAGACCAGCTTTTGCTGGTCTAACTTCACTGACCCTTTTATGGGACTTGCACCAAGTCTTTGGCGCAAGTTGCCGTAAAAAGGGTATAGTGTTGCAAAGGCGCACAACCTACAAGAATAGGGTGTACTGTGCTCCAAAGTGTTCAGAGCAGCTGAGCCATTGGTGCAGGGCTTCTGTACTTTCTGTACCAACCTTTGAGAATAGAGCCTACCATCTTCAGTTAGAACATCTTCACTATACTCTTTAGGCACAGATCTTTGCAGTCGTCTGAATATTTCAGCAAAAGCCAACAACTACATTTTAAGTTTGCTGTGGTCCACTTCTGCCAATAATGCCACTTTCTGCAGACTTTCATTGGGTATGCCATCTTGAATTATACTTTCAAAGTGATGTGGGTCCATGCAGCTGTTATCCAGAAACAGTTGCTTGTTGTTATCAAACCAATCAGTTAAGCTCATTCAAACTTGATCCATAATGCAGTTGTATACTTCACATTCAAAACGCTTCACTGGATCCATCACTCATTCATCACTGGCATTTTCTCCGGGCATTTTCTTCTTCTTGACTACTTTTTTGTTTGCCAGATGATCATCAAGTTCTATATGAAGAGCTAAGTTATCAATTTCTTCTTGTGCTCTGGCAACAAAGTTTGAAGTTTTTGCCTGGATGTTCATAAATTCGGACTGCTGTAACTCCCATCTTTGCTTGATCCACCATGCGCCATGCAGAAAGGTAGTCTAGTCCTTTAGACTGCAGGTACTTTGATGTTAGCCCAATCACTGTAAAGATCTTCATGAATAGAAAGGCTATCAAAATGATGTCAAACTTTGTCCATTTCTCAAGCAGCAAATTTGCCTCACAGGCAGCTTTGGCATCAAAATTTCCAGAGGTACTAATAAAAAATAAAGACTGGAGAAGTGACACATACGGATTCTTTTCTTGATTTTCATATACCACAAAGATGCATGCCAGTGCTCTTGGTTTTGCCCACCATCTGGTTTTACCAATCTTTTGAAGCTATCTGAATTTGTCTTGTCCTGTCCCATCAATGCTTGATCTCCATACTGTCATCCTTTTGTGAGACTCGCTAATGAAAATGGATGTCCTTTGTAGCAAACCAAACAGTGTCTTTGCTTCCACAACAGCCTCAGTACAATCTGTGATGCATAAATTGAGAACATGTGCATAACACCAGGTATACACACTGTTTGGTGAATCCTTTTTTGTTAAGGCCCGTGGCCCCACAAACTCTCTCCTCACCATCAACTGACTCCCCAGTGATGCTCTTCATATCAAGTCCATGTTTTTCAAAGTTGTCCTTTAAAACTTTATGCATTCCTTGTCCAGAGGTGTTCTGCACCTCTACCACAGCAACCAGAAACTAATTAGCTTTAAGGTCTTTCACATATCGTAGAATGATAGCCGCTTGGTCAGTCACACCAATGTCCTGTGTAGTGTCCATCTGAATGCTGATCTTCTGGTCTGTAGCATCTCATACAATGGCATCTCTGATTATCTGCAAAATAACCTCAACAATTAGGTTTACAGTCATCTCTGACAGCAAGGTAATCAGCCCTCCACATTCACGAGCTTCCTTCTCTTGCTCTATTCCACTAATATTTGGATATGAGTATTAAGAGGAACATCAAATTGTGACAACAAAAGTATCAACTCCAAGAAATTTCCATGGTTAAGCAATGGTTTCTTTAAACTATATAAAGCTTAATCTTTTCCACAATATAGCAGGCACTGGCATCCAATAAACTTCATAACTTCAGTAAACCTCCTCATAATGTCTATGTTCTGCTGGATGTGTTTCCTCCAATTCTCAACCATATCTTTGTTCACCAGCATTTCAATATCTGCATTCACTATGCACAACATATATGAATCCACAACTGCATTGTGAGCTTTGGAATCCTCGTGTTCTTCCATGCCTTGGTAGATGTGTCTAAAGTCTTGGTATCCTGCAACAAACAGAGTTTACACATCAGAAAATGCCATGCAGATACTGCAGTGGATAGAATGCATCAAATCATCAACCACCTGTACAGTCACCCAGTTTCTTGGTATTACTTTTTTGCTTCTGGGAAGTATACACTTGTTGATACTTGTAGGATTGTATGGTAGGTATTTAGCATCGGTGGGTCCCAGCTGAACTGGATGCCTTTGAACAAAGGCAACTTTTTCATATTGAGAAGCAGTCCTTTTTGGGCCTTGAAAATCAGGATTGTTAGTCTTCTCAGCATGAAGATGCCCAACTGTTCCCCATGCAGAGTCCACTGGCTGTAGTTCTTCCACTGGTTATATTTCTTGAATATTTAGAATCTAACTTGCAGTGCAACAGGTCACACACTGAGATACAGTTTGCCCACCTTCTTTTATTACAGCTGCCTCCTCAGCAGTATTTTTGTTCTGCAGGGTAGTCATTTTGTTTTGTTGGCTTGTTAACAGTGATAGCTCGTGTTGTTTTGGATCAGATGATGCTGCTAACAGAGCAAACGAAATAGCCTGTCTCCTTTTCTGTGCACCAGATTTGGCTTTGCTCAGCTCAGACATAGTTTTCCTTTTGACATGTACTGTACCACACAATTTGCTTTAAGTCGATGGTCCTCCACCCGACACACACACTGGTCTAATATTTTATCCTAGTTCATTTTGCTGCTGTTCAATCTTACAAAGACAATGACAAACAAATAACAACATACAACTGAACCAAAAATATGACAAATAACTGTACCAAAAATACAACAAACTATACCAAAAATACAACCAGGTTTACCTTTGCTAGCTCAGCTACTCTGATCAAGACATGCTGTCAGTGATGTGCTGTGCCAAGCTCTGTCTCCCTCCATTACCACAATGTCCACTCCGCTCCTGCTGTTATTTACCTGCCCATTACACTACTCTGGAGTTGAATTATAGAGCACAGACAATCATGCAACAATAGCAGTGGGTGACCAGTACCACTAAATAGATTTTCTCTCTCTTTGCATAATGAAACCATAGCCTACCACCCCAACCCCAGACAACTGAAGACAGGCGGAGATCAATGTGGCTCCATGATATCCCAGTCTTACAACTGTGACTGCAAACAGGTTACTTAAAGGTGGCGCCCTTTTCAAGTACCTCGGTGTGTGGCTGAAGCAAACCTCAGGTGTTATTACACATGTTTTATGTATCAATCTATACTTCTAAGCTCTATACATCACACAGAAACCTTGCCTTCTCCACCCAGTCTACAGAAACTTCATCTTCAATATAATTTGATGTTGATGTGGTCAATCAGTGCATGACACTGATGTGGTCAGTCAGTGCATTATAAGGAAAACACCACATGTGCCACACAGCACCAGCTCCCAGTTAGTTTTTCAACTCTCTACTAACACCGTTTTGGGTAGTCAAAAGTCAAATCTGAATCACATTTTTGCAGCAATTACAGGATGGCCTCATCTTCTCAACAGTCTTTTCTCCTAAATCATTTTTGCTTCTACTAAACATTTTCTCATACAGGAAAAAGGTATACCGTGATGATAGTGACCACATATGGGCAACTGTCATAATGGTAACCCATATGACAGCGCTATCATTGTGGGCAACTGTAGGGGAACAGCGAACATTGCAACCATGAAGTTAGGGTGGTGACAGGAAGGGAGGGAGGGTGGGGACGTGGAGGGATGGGGAACAGGGATGTGACCCTGTGGTGAGCCTGCTTCTGCCAAGTCAACCATGTGGTGTGGTGGGTAGGGTGGTTGGCTCCGACGGAGCAGATCCTGGGTTTGGGATTGGGGGTGGGTGTTCCTTTTGAACAGGGATGTACCCCCCTCCCCAATATGCACCCCCTTGGAGTTGAGAATCTTTATTTAATGGGTTACGGGGGGCACAGCCCCCCCACATGCACAATTCCTGGTATCCTTTTTCTGCATATCGCTGAAAATGTTTTCAGCGATAATGCAGGTCACAATAATAGCGATCGCCTTTGTGCAGTCACTATTATCACGTAGAACCAGCAAAAACATGCATTGTTTTTCTATTGATCCATGCCCTATCAAATTCTTTCCTGCAGCTGGGCCACATGGCAGCCACCACTAATGTGGGAGTCCAAATGCTGTCTTTGATTGAAAAGCACACCCAAGTTTCGGACAGTGGTATCTGGATAAATAAGCACAGAACCATAGTGAAAGCCAGTATCAGAAAGACTAAAATATTTTTTCCATCCTCTTTGTGCCCCTATCACATAGCAAGCCCCTTCTGGCAGTGACTCCCCCTCCAGCCCTGTCACCTACCTTCTCTTATCCTGATTCTTTTTAATCTTTAGTGCAGAGCTTGCGGTGTCCCGCCGGCTGAGGTCTGTTCCCACCAACACTTTACCTACGACACCTAGGCCGACTGCTTAAGCTGCATCCACCCCCATCAGGAGAAACAGGATTTGAATACTACAACTCCAGACTAACAAGAAGCAAAATCCAAGCTACTTGCAGTTTTCATTTTTATCACATGACATGATCTGATGGCAGTCAATGGTGGACAGTTTACACCAATTTCTCCAAGAGTGGAGAAGGGTGTTGGGAGCAAACAGTTGGCTGGGGGTTTAGCAAAGTCTACTCCACTGGGAGTTGAGCAAATAAAAAAAGGTACTTAGTCTATGGGTTAAGACTGAAAACAAAGTAAGGTGGCTGAGGGGGTCAGCAAGCAAATAAAAAGATGACTGGGTGCTGGGAGCTCTGCATGAGCAGGGAGTTGAGATCTGCAAACACCGTATTGTCAGCAGGTGGCAGGGGGGTTGGAGCAAACAGTAGTCAACTGGGGTTGGGTTTGTTAGGGAAGTCATGAGGACATTGTACAAGCCAGCAGGCAACAGAAAGTTTTTTTCAAGGCAGCTAGACAGCACTGGCAACTAAACAGGAGCATGAGGCAAAAAAACATACAGCAAACAAAAAACTCAACTGTTTCAGTTTGCATGGGGCTTACATTATTGAGCGGGGGGAGTCTGCAAGTCCATGAGCAAGTCTAAGGGTTTCTGTAGCTTGTGGTTTGCACCAAATCAAGTTTGTAAAATAGACACTTGTACTTGTTCAGGGACACAAGTCCCACCACCTGAAAAACTAAGTAAAATATAAGGCCCCATTTGCAAACTTTAAGACTGGGACATCATTGGGGACACACAGTGCAGAATTCCCCTCTCATACCCTTCCACTTATCTCACAGCAGGCCATCACCCCCACCATATCAGACAAATTGACACTCTGCCCCCAGCCCCCTGACCCAATGTTGTCAGCTCTCATGACCACAGACACACACACACAGTCTAACTCCTGGACTCACAGAACCCTTGAAAATCAAACATTAACACCCATACTTTCTCAGGGACACACATTATATAGGGTCCCCCCACCCCAAAGACAAACTTGCTCTGGGCTGGACAGAAAGCAATGCACTCCGAAGCAGGTTTCCTTTGAGGTGGCCTTACACTGTTTCCCTGAGTAAGTCCAAGGGTCGGATCTGGTATGATTGGCCAGCATGGATTTCACTGGAACACATCTTCCCGACTCCTGGTTCCCGACAACAGTTATCCTGTTCAGTACAATTTATCGATGATTACATTCCCAACTGCATGGAGATACTTTCGCTGTCAGTGCGCCTCCTCCCCTCCACTAGTAACATCTGCTGAAATTGCCTGCATTCACATTCGCCCATTCTGACATTCTGACTTGCGTTGTCAGTGCGTCCCTCCACCCTACACCAGTGACAGCAGCTTAAATTAACAGTACGTTCACTCCGCTGTCTGTATCATGTATGTAATGATTGTTACATTGGTACCAGGTGTCATCTAGGTACATTGGATACAGTTTATCAATTAATCAATTAAGAAGCTGATCTGCTTAATTGATTGAACAAAATGATATATTTCACCAACGTTTGACTGCAGTTTGATTTGCCTTCCTCAGACACACAATGGCAGAAGCTTCTGGCTCAGCTGTGGATTCACATACTGTATATGTGAGCTCGTCCCTTCACAGAGAGGGCAGCCTAAACTTAGTGTTGGGGGATATTTGTATGTAAAAGAAAGAAGCAGAAATTACTTATTTTATTGGAGCTGCCAAAGTCAGAAAGCTGCTTCATGTCATGGTCGTGCTTCAACAGTGCTCGTTGGAGGTCATCATCATCTACATTCCACCACCCAGCACAATCACAGTAGAGATGTCTGTAATGCACCAGTTGCAGTAGCAATAGCTTCCTTGAAGGAGCGAGCACTGTTGACGCACGACACACCAGCACAGCTAATACAGGCAGAGATGGCAAAATTGTGTCCTGAAGTTAGACACAATATACCTGAGAGACAGTCACTGCAGCAAGTAGTTAAACATGCTCGCAGACAAGTATGCCCCCAAAACCAAGATCTCTGGAGGAGGTGACTGTGCCTCCAGAGTTTACAACAGTTAACGGGCAGGCATTCCTTGCAAGAGACTCAGTATGTGGCAGTAAAAGAATATTACTATTCACAACTAAAAATAACTTGGAAAAATTAAGTTCAGCTGACTTTTGGATTATGGACGGTACATTCAGAACTGTACCTAACTTTTTTAGACAGCTCTATTCAATCCACGCACCAGTGGGGAGTTCAGAAACATGCAGGATACTCCCTCTGGTCTATGCTCTAGTGTCTTCCAAATCTGAGGATTGCTATGTTAGAATGTTTCAAGATGTAATTGATGTAAAGGGTGAGCATGAATACAGTTTATCAAATAATAATCAATGTTGTGACAGACATAGAACATCGATCACCTAAAGACTTTATTAGGGGCATCGCACACAATATGGTGCTCTGAATTTTAAATCAGATATTTGGATTTTAAAGATCATTAATAAAGAAGGCAGTGGATTTCAACATTGTACTTTTGCTATGCTTTGGGGATAATTTGAACCTTTGACCTTTGGACGTGGAGGAGGTGCTTTTGCTGTGCTTTGGGGAAATGTTTAACCTTTGACCTTTGGACATGGAGGAGGTGCTTGTGCGTGTGCATGGAAGTGAGTGATGGACGGGGTGGATATGGGAGATATGGTGGAAATGGTAAGTGCACAATGTTTAAACAGGCATTCTGATTTTATTTTAAGGTTACTGTGTCCACTAGTAACATCTGCTGTATATTTTTTAATGTATTTTTTTATGGATTGTTTTCATATTTTCACAGTCACAGTTTCTTTCAGAATTAAAAAGTAGTTATTACTGTATTGACAGGATTATAGTACATATATTGATCCAATGTTTGTTTGTTTGTTTGTTTATTCGCTTAACGGGTAAGCACACTGGAAACAAAGTTCCTTTTACAGGTGCGACCCACATATATTGCATACAGACAATACATAATCAAACATACATATACAATGCAGCAAATTGCAGACAAAAATGTCTTTGTTACGTGTAAAATTCATAAAAAATTCATAAAAACAGTTACAATTAAATTGAGATTCAAAATACATCCTTAATGCATCGCAAACTTTTGACAGAACACAACCACCTAATATCTTGAGGAATTTCATTCCAAATGAATGGAGCAATATAAGCAAAGGATCTTGTCCACTTTTAGATTTCATAAAAGGAATCTCGAGAAACCTACTGTCTGACCTATGTCTAGAATAATGACCATCAATATATGGTCTCAAAAACTTTGAAATACTATGTGGAATTCCAGAGTCCATAACTTTATATATGAACTTGCCACACAGTATTGGAAATTTAATGAAACAGTAACCAGCCCATTTCTTTCAAAATCACACAATGATGAGATGACTTAGAACAATTTAAAGCAAACTTAGCTATCAAGTGAAGTAAAGTGGATTTCTTTGAAATCACTGTCAGAAAGCAGTAGTCAGTAATCATAGCTGCATAGTTCACAATAGGAAGTAAGCAGCAATTTGAAATAACCAGCCTAGACTCAGGAATAAGAAATGAGCAGTTCTGTACAAAGAACCTAATCTACAGTGTATTCTTGAGGTAACCCTCAAAAATGAGATTCATAACTTAGATGAGAATCTAGTAATACCCCAAGATATTGAAATGTATCAACATAGTCAAACAGTAATCCATCAAGAGATTTAACTTCCAAAGTACCAACCTCAGATCTCAGTCTAGGTGGGGTACCAAAACCATCACCTTTGTCTTAGATTTGTTTAAGAGTAATTTACAGGCCATAAGTGAAGACTGAAAATTGCACATTCCTCTGTTAAAGAAACACCTAGATCTCCAAATGACAAACCCTGCGTATAAATTACTGCATCGTCAGCGTAAAGTGTTAAAGAAGCATTATTAATCACACTTACTAGTTGATCAAAAAACAAAGAAAACAAAAGTGGCCCCAAAATAGAACCTTGTGGAACCCCACACTTAACCATTACAGAGTCTGATACAGCACCCCTATATTTAACCCTTTGAAACCTATTTGTTAAATAGTCCCTCGTCCAGTCCAAGAAAGACTCACCAACTCCCAATGACCCAAGTCTAGAAATCAACAATTGTGATCAACTGAGTCGAATGCCTTGTCAAGTCCACGAACACGGCACTCGCCAGACACCCTTTATCCATGCTATTAAGTACCGCTACTGTGAACTCTGACCAAGGCAGTCTCAGTACTCCTTCCTTTCTAAAACCATGTTGGTTCTGAGACAATAATCCAAAACGATCCACATACCCAATCAACTGATTATAAACTATTCTTTCCTGAACTTTAGCTAAAGCAGACAAGATAGAAATAGGTCTGTAGTTACAAAACTCATGTTGTGAACCAGATTTAAATATAGGGTGACCAAAGTATGTTTCCATATATTAGGTATAGTACCTGTAACAAAAGACAAGTTGAAAATAATACTAACTGGAAGTGCTATAACCGAGGCAGCATCCACCAATAAACTAGGACATAAGCCATTAGAACCAGCTGAGCTGTCCCTCTTAATACAACGTACAACTCTCTACCTCCTTCGAGTAGTAGTCCTTAAGTACAGTTTAGGATTAACTGTAAAATCTTCAGTCAATCCCAAGTAGTTCACCTTGGACTGGTCACTAAAGGAATCAGACAATGTAGTAAATTTCAAATTAAACTCATTAGCTATCTTCAGTGGACAAGACAACAAGTCACCATTCAACCTCATTGAACCTGGTTGACAAACATTAGGCCTTATGAAATTATTAATTGTTTTCCAAAAAGTAGTAGCGTTAGATAACCCTTCACATTGTTTATGACGAATATAGTCTGTTTTAGCCTTCCTTATCTTAGCCTTACATTGGTTCCTTAAAGTCCTATACGCATGATAACCAGAAGCAGAATGGTTCATTTTATACGTTTTCCAGGCCTTGTCTCGTTGTCTCATAAGTTTAATCAAAGGAGGTGTTAACTACCCATAAGTTTTCCCTCGGACCCTTCTTTTAACAAGGGGAGCTAACTGGTCCAAAACATGTGTAAACTCAGTAATGAAAAAATGCAATGCAGAATCCACATCAGGGATAGAATATAAATGTTAGTGGCAATGTCATCATAACATTAAATACAATTCATTATTTCATCTCTCTCAGCCTTTCCATGTCCCTGTTCTGGTACTCCTATCATTCTGTCTGTCGCCTCTTGGCTTAAGCAGATCCCCATCCATCTGGGTCTCATACATGTCCATTCCTTCCCCCCACTCCAAACTACCCCTGGTGCCTCGTTCTCTCCCAGTGCAAGATGAGCCCACCCAACAAGGAGGGCACCCTAATATTAATATCCTGAGGAAGGGGTGGAGCAGGACCTCGGGTGGTCCTATGGATTGTGAGTTACTCTGCCTTAGGGGACAAAGTTGGGGTTCTTGGACATGGTATGTAATATCCACCTACTCCATTTCATAGAGCAAAGCACTGCTTTATCATTCAGGATATAGGTAATTGCTCTGCTCTGTATATACGATTGACTATGACCCTCCAGTTTTCAATTGAAGGTATCAATTTGATGAGCCAGCATTTAGTGATGGCGTTTTTCATGGCAAGCAGTAGGATCCCCATCAGGTGGCCATTGTATGAGCCTCTCAGCTCCCATGGGAAGACGTGTAACATAAAAAGCTCCCTGGTCAAGAGGATCCTCTGCCCTGACAATTCTTCCAACTCACCCTGGAGGTCCCTCATAAATGTCTGTAGCTCGGGGCATGACCATAACACGTGTGAGTGGCGCACATTAGTTTTGCCACATAGGCGCCAACTTGCCGCCAACATGGCGCCCCTGAAGTGTGAGGTTATGGCCAGGTGCGAAAAAATCTTGTGAGGAGCTGCCAGGAAAACAACTGCCATGTGTGGGAGCAGGTAAGTCTGGAGGATAAGAGACAGATTGCGCCCCATGTTTCTCGGGTAAGATGGAATTCCAGCTCAGAATTCCATCTTTCCATTATTACTCAAGTATTATCCCCAGTTGTCTCCACTAAGGATTTATAGAGAGCCAAAATGGCGTGTGGTAGCCCATTGGCTCGGAGTACCTGTTGTAGCAGTTTTATCAAGTGAGGGTGCCCCTCTGGGCTATGTACAATGGCTGGGAGGGTGTTGTAGCAATGACAAATTTTTAGGAATCAGAAGAAGTCCAATTGTCATAGATTAAATTCCTGTTGAATCTCATTAAACGTCTTGAACTGGGTTCCCCTAGTGAATTGTGTGAGACTCGTAAGGTGTAAATGCCTCCAACTACTAAAGGTGTGGTCAATCAGTGCTGGGGGAAAATTCTCCAGTAGTCCTATTGGACATAACAGCACTAAGTATGGAGTGATCTGTAGGGACTTATGAATAGTGTGCCAGGCTTGAATTTGGTGTATAATCCAGGGGTTTGAGGTGCACTGCCCCAGGGAGGGGGGGATTTCAGTGAAACATCGATCTTTCCCACTCGGGTTGAGGTAGTATATCTTCCTCTATTTCTTTTCAACAGGCTGGGGTGGTGCCCATACATTGTCAGAGTGGAAACATTGTATGAGAGGCCCAGTTGTATAGTTTGAGGTTAGGAAGTACTAGCCCCCCTTGTGACTTAGGCAGGGTAAGTGTACTGAATATGATTCTTGGGCACTTGCCTGCCCATATAAATCTGGTGATGGTGCCATTCCATGTTTTGAATAGCTTCACCAGCAAACTGAGGGGTACGTTTTGAAAAAGGTACAGGGCCCTTGGGAGGACCACCATCCTTATCACCTCAACCCTCTGTACCAAGTTTAAAGGGAGGAGGCTCCATCTCTCAAGATCCTGCTTCATTTATGTGAAAAAGGGGATGTAATTATAGCGCATAGCATCTCCTGGCCTATGGGAAAGGTAGATGCCTAAATATTTCAGTCTGTCCAGGTTCCACCTGAAAGTGTACCTCTCTCTAAGCCAGCCAGGTGGGTCAAAGTGGAAGATGAGGGCATCTGTCTTGCTGGCATTAAGCCTATATCACAAGCAGGCTCCATATTCCTCTAAGATATGAAAAACCGCTGGGATAGATTCTGTGGGATTGGAAAGGAAGAGAAAGACATCGTCATCGGCATACAGTGCTATACGATGTTCAATGTCCTCAATCCATACACCCGACACCCCTGGAGCCAGCCATATTGCTTGCACCAAGGGTTCAATAAAGATAGCAAAAAGGTCTGGTGATAGGGGGAAGCCATGTCTTGTCCCTCTGTGAAGGAGAAAGTAGTCCGAGTGGTGGCCGGATACTTTAAAGCATGCCTGATGGGAGGAATATAGTGCCCAGATGGAGGCTATAAAAGGGGAGGAAAGTCCATTTTAGCCATAGTGGTGAAAAGAAAGGACCAAGACACTCAGTCAAATGCCTTCTCAGCATGAAGACTGAGAAGGGCAGTCGGGGTCCTTCGAGCTTGCATCTCGTGGACTAAATGTAAAGCTCTGCGCGTGTTGTCTGTAGTAGATCTGGTGCTCACAAAGCCTGTTTGATCCAGGTTTAACAAGGTTGAGAGGACGGCATCCATTCTTCAGGCCAGTATGGATGTAAGGTATTTGTAATCTGTATTGAGGACCAAAATTGGTCTATAGGAGCTACACTGGAAGGGATCTTTATCCGGTTTAGGGATGAGGGAAATTATGGCACAGGACCAGCTGGGGAGGGGGCATCTCCCTGCACAACCTCATTCAGGGCGTTTAACAGTACGTAACTTATAGGCTGAGCCATACTTTTGTAAAACTCTGCCCCGTTTCCATCTGGCCAAGGGCTTTCTGTGTTTTGGGTCTAGCTATGGCTGAGGCCAGTTCCACTTGGGTAATAGGAGCCAGTAGAGTGGTCTGTTGATCTCCAGTGAGTCTGGAGAGGTCAAGTGTGGCCAAAAAAATGTTGATATATTTGGGGTCTGCCTGTTGTTCTGGGGTATATAGCTCCTTGTAATAGTGGTTAAATGTTTGGGTAATGTCTTTAAGTTTAGTCAAGTGAACACCTGTGTTTGGGTCCCTTATAACCGCAATTGTGGACTGTTTGCATTGCTAACGCAGTCAGTAAGCCAGCAGCTGAGATGCCCTCGGACCTATCTCACCATACCTTTGCCTTAGGAATGCCAAGGCCATCTCAGCCTGCTGGGTGCACAAGGCATCCAGGTCTTTTTTGGTTTGTTTAATCTGGGCCAATACCGAGCTTTCGCCCTGTTGATGTGCATACTGCAGAAATTGTAGTGTCTGTTTGAGCTAAGTTTGCCTCTCTTGCCGTGCTTTGGCAAGCGTGGCTGTATGTTTTATAAGGTGACCCCTGAGGACTGTTTTCAGAGAGTCCCACCTAATGGCCACAGCGATATCTGGGTGTGAACTATCCCCAATAACTTCCTCTATTTTTTCCCTGAGGAATTCTCAGAAAGGTTCGCTTTTAAGATGGGCCGGGTTGAATCTCCATCTGTTGCTACATCTCTCTGGGCCCAAGTGCCAGGAGGTCACTACAGGAGCATGATCTACATGCACTATAGCACCCATTGTAGCATCAACCAACTTTCCTAAGTTTTCCTTTTGTGTATAGCGCTGATCTATGTGAATTTAGGTGCCATGAACTGCAGAATAATATAAATACTCCCTAACCCTAGGGTGGAGAGATTGCCAAACATCCAGCCAGCCCATTTCCAGGACAAAATGCTTGAAAAATTTGTGTGGGGCTGATTGCTTGCCTCTAGAGGCCTTAGTGGTGTCTAAAGAAGGGTTAGGAGCAATATTAAAGTCCCCTGCTAATAACAGGGTTCCTTTAGACATGGCAACAACCTTGTTGAGTAATAATTTAATTGTTGACGTGTTTGAACCTGGGGGAAAATATATATTAGCCATTGTCACCTCCTGTTCTTGCAGACTTCCCTGAACAATTATTGGCCAACCCTCTGGGTCTGCCCATTCCTTTGTCAATTGGAATAGGGTATGGCCTGAAATCAGTATGGCGACCCCTCACTTCCTTCCCCCACTCCCCATTGCTGATGAGAAGATTTGCGTGAGGCCCCTCCCCTTCAGTGTGTTATGCTCTGCTTGCGTCATATGCATTTCCTGCATGTACATACCTCTGCTTTAGTCTTCTTAAGTAGAGTGATGATCCTGGACCTCTTAATGGGGCTCCCCAAGCCATTCGCATTCAATGAACATAATGTTAAGTGCTGTTTAGCCATCTTCATAACTCTTTAGAATGGGGTGTTTGAAACCACCAAATAAATGAACATTTTGATATAACCACTGTCTTACTTAGTAGAAACCTGTGACTGTCTACTGGCACCCTAGGGTGAAACCCCTTGGGGTTAAGGGTGGGGAAGGTCCTAAATAGGTGGTTATTTACAACCGCGACCATTTGGCACCTGTTATGCCTGAGTTATATACCACCAACTGACCCACATGTAACCATAACCTTAAATTGCTAAAAGTATTAGTGACTTACACAGTCTTGTAATGTTTTACCTTGTTTTATTTCTTATATTAGTGTTCTTTATTATATTTGCTATACATAGATACATAGACAGTGTCGGCAGATAAGGGCATATGGCCCACCCAGTCTGCCCATTTGAGCTTGTAAGTTCAGTTTATGTTTTCCTAGAAGTCTGTTGCCCCTTACCCCTGACTCCCAGAATTCCTTTATGTCTATCCCATGCATTCTTAAATCCCGTGATTGTTTCGGTCCCCACCACTTCCTCTGGCAGGGTGTTCCACTTGTCCACTACCCGTTCTGTGAAGAAATTCTTCCTCATGTTTCCTCTGAATCGTCCTCCCTCCAACTTCATCCCATGCCCTCTAGTCCTAGAACATCTTTTTCACTTAAAAATAGTGTATTCCTGCACCCTGTTCCTCCCTGTAAGATACTTGTATGTCTCTATCATATCCCCCTCTCTCCCTCCTCTCCTCCAGGGAGTACATGTTCAGTTCCTTCAACCTGTCTTCATAGGACTTGTGATGCAATCCATGCACCATCTTTGTTGCCCTCCTCTGAACCTTCTCTACCCTGTCTATGTCCTTACGTAGGTATGGTCTCCAGAACTGTACACTGTACTCCAGGTGGGGCCTCACTAGTGTCTTGTATAGTGGAATTATGACCTCCCTTTTCCTGCTGGTGATGCCCCTGCCTATGCATCCCAGCACCCTATTTGCTTTACCTGCTGCCTTGTCACACTGTCTCCCTACCTTGAGGTCATCAGAGATGATAACCCCAAATTCCCTTTCCTGCTTGGTGCATGCTATATCCTCACCCCCCAACTGATATATTGTGCCAGGGTTTTTTGTGCCCCATATGCATTATCTTGCACTTCTTTGCATTGAATTTCAACTGCCAAACCCCTGACCATTCTTCAAGTTTCTGCAGGTCGCTTCTCATTCTGTCTACACCCTCTGGTGTGTCTACTTTGTTACAGAGCTTAGTGTCATCAGTGAACAGTGAAATTCTGCCTTCTAGGTCCTGCGCAATGTCACTGATGAAGATGTTGAATAGGACCAGTCCCAGCACTGATCCCTGTGGTACCCCACTGGTCACTCTTCCCTCTGTGGAGTGACAGCCATTTACCACCACCCTCTGTGTCCTGCCACCCAGCCAGTTACCTACCCACCACACTACTGTCCTGCCCACACCCATATTCCCCAGTTTGTGTAATAGTCTTCTGTGGCACAGTGTCAAAGGCCTTGCTGAAGTCCAGATAGGCCTTGTCCACTGCCCTCCCCAATCCACCTCCCTAGTCACCCAGTCAAAAAATTCAATGAGGTTGGTCTGACATGACCTCCCCCTGGTGAAACCATGCTGCCTTGGGTCCTGTAGTCCATTGACAACCAGATGTTCCACCAATCTCTTATTCAGTAGTGCTTCCATGATCTTCCCCACTACCGAGGTGAGGCTGACTGGTCTGTAGTTCCCTGCTTCCTCTTTGTTCCCACTTTTGTATAAGGGGACTACATCTGCTGTCCTCCAGTCTTTGGGTACCTCCTGTTTCCAGTGATTGGCTAAACAGGATAGCCAGAGGTTCAGCCACCACCTCTCTTAGTTCTTTAAGGACCCGGGGTGCACCCATCTGGCCCCATTGCTTTATCAACTCTTATTACTTCCAGTTCCTTCAGGACCCTTTCTCGTGTAAGGGACTTGTGTCCATTTCTGCACCATTCTCACCCTTTGCTCCCTTCAGACCCATAACCCTCCTCTTCCTCAGTAAGACTGAGCAGAAATACCTGTTCAATATGTCAGCTTTAGTGTTGTCATCCTCCACGCGCCCCATCCTCCCCTTCAGTCTCACTATCCCTCCCTTTGCCTTTCTTTTTCCTTATGTACCTGTAAAGATTTTGTCCCTCTACCCACTGATTTTGCAATGTCTTCTTCTGTCTGAGCTTCGCTTCCCTTACTGACCTCCCTGCCTCCCTTTGCTTCTCCTGGTACTTCTCCTATCCCCTTCTGCCTGTGTCTTTTTGTATTGCCTGAATGCAATCTTTTGGCTTTCACTTTCTTTGCTACCTCTTTGGAAAACCATAATGGTCTCCTCTTCTTTTCCTCTTGCTAACCTGCTTAATGCATAATTCTGTTGTTCTTGTAATCCCCATTTTAAATACTGCCCACTGTTCCTCAACCCCTGATTCTGTCCCATTCCCCTTAATGCCTCTTTCAAGTATCTCCCCATTTTCCCAAAGTCTGCCCCCCTAAAATCCAGGATACATGTTTTTGTGTGGTTTGGTTCTGCTCTTTCTGTGATTTCAAACAACGACTGGTGGTCACTGTTCCCCAGGTGCTCCCCCACTGTTACCCCCATCACACTGTCCCTGTTTGTGAGCACAAGGTCCAGTATTGCCTTCTGCCGAGTTGGTTCCATGACCAGTTCCTTGAGGAAGGCACCCTGAAGGGAGTCCAGGATAAATCTGCTCCAAGTTGATGCTGCTGCTGGGATGCTCCAGTCCACGTCTGGAATATTGAAGTCTTCAACCAGTACTACCTCACCCTTGTCTGCCATCCTTTGGATGGCTAGCATCAGCTCCCTATCTGTTTCTTCCTCCTGGGCTGGTGGTCTATAGACCACACCTGTGCAGATGGCTATCCCCATTTTTCTTTCCAGCTTAACCCACAGTATCTCTTCCCCATTTTGTTCCTCCTGGATCTCTGTGGCCCTTATGTCATTTTTCACATACAGTGCCACTCCTCCTCCCTTCCTGCCTGTTCTGTCTCTTCTGAATATGTTGTAGCCAGGTATGGCCATCTCCCACTCATGGTTATCATTACAACAGGTTTCAGTGATGGCCACAATGTCAGGTCTGACTGCACCATGACAGCCTCCAGATCTTCCATCTTGTTGCTAAGGCTCCTGGCATTTGCACATGGCTTTCCATGATTTGACCTCCTAGACTGTTTTGCTGTTCTACCCAGCCCCTTCCTTGGTTGTCCTTTATCCCTGGTTCTCCTTGCTGTCTGCCCTTCTGCTGAATTTTGCCCCTTTCTGCCTACCCACCTCTTGGGCACTAATTTCCATCTTTTGCACACTGCTTTGTAGAGATAGCCACTCCTCTGGTTCACTGGTTCCTGCTAGCTGTGGGGGTGAGCAAGTAGTACCTCCTTGCTGGCCTGCCACCCCCCCTTTGCTGGTTTAAATGCTTGTCAATGTAGTATTTAAACTTATCATTGAGTCGCGGATTCCCTCAGGATGGATGCAGGCCGTCAGGCTTGAACGAACCTCCATCCCTCCAGGTGGGTCCCCAGTCACCAATGAATCCAAACCCTTCCTCACAGCACCAGTTCTTCAACCATGAGTTAAAGTTCCTGGTGCATGCACTCCTATGCTCTCCCTTGCCTCTCACAGGTAGTACTTCAGAGAAAGTGACAGAAGTAGCTACTTGCTTGAGACCCCTCCCCAATTTCCTAAACTCTTCCTGAACTTCCTTTGGCTTCCCATTTGCCAGGTCATTTGTACCTAGGTGGATAATGACATCCAGCTCACCTTCCTGTCTTGCCTTCCCAGTGATCCCCAGGATCTTCCTTCCATCCCTCCATGCCATGGCACCTGGTAGGCACCTCACCTCCCTGTCCTCCCCCTCCTGTGTTCCTAGCTGGATCCCTCTTATGATGGAGTCCCCCACCAGGATTCGCTTCCTCCTCCTCCTCCTCTGGGGTCCACTGCTTTCCCTGCTGAGGTCACCTCCTTGGCTAACCTGCACATTCTTTCCTTCCACTTCTCTGGGTACCTCTATTTGGTTGTCCCCGTTTGCCAGTGTGGCATATGATTTCTTGAGTGGAATCAGATCTGGGATGTGCCTCTGCCTGACCGCTCTAAAGCTCCCAGAGCCCACTGTCATCCAAGTGCTCCTCATTCTCGGCATCCTTTGAGGCAGTTGCATTGGACTGGGTGGTCTCTAGACAGGGGTGATGGTACTCCTGACCCAGTTTACTTCCACTCTGAGTCTGGCTACCTCATCCCACAGTCCAGAGAGATGTATGCAGATAGGGCAGCACCTCAGTGTCCAGAAGGTCTGCCTGAATATAGCTGCCCCACAGCCACTGCATTGCACCACTCCCCACATTATACTGCAATTATACTGCTATTTCCAATACTTGTCTGCTACTGAAGCTCTCCTGGTTCCCTTTTTATTAATTTACTGTACTAAAAATCCTGCCACTGATCCTCAGGTAATTTTCTTTAAAAAAAAAAGAAAATAAACCAATAAATAAATAAATGAGTCAAAATACATGTCGTGCTGAGGGTGGGCTTCTTCCCCCTTATGCCCCTCCTACTTCACACCCCTTACTATATCCTGTGTTTAGCTCCTGTCAATCAGATTTAACAGGGCATATAATTAAGAGTTGGGGGAAGGGGATGGAGGGGAGCGAAAATTTGCAGCAATTAAAACAGCACAGAAACACACCACCACTACATTTTAAATTTTCAACAGCCCAAAAACAATTCTAAGTAAAGACAACAAAGAAAGTACAGTGTCACTAGAAGCCCACAATCTAAGTTTAAAAGAAAAATAGCGATTACCAGTTACTCTAAAGCACTGAATTGAATATGTTTCCTTCCTTCCCCTTCTGGCTTCTTCTGAGAAAATAAAACTCACTTGCTACCTCAACTCTAACTAAGCCCCACCTCCAGTTATCACGTAGCTGAGGTCAGAGGCCAGACAATTAACACCCCTCACTCAAACTACAGGGCAGTCAGACAAGCCAAGATAAAATTTGCAGCAATTAAAACAGCACAGAAATACACCACCACTATGTTTTAAATTTTCAACAGCCCAAAAACAATTCTAAGTAAAGACAACAAAGAAAGTACAGTGTCACTAAAACCCCACAATCTAAGTTTAAAAGAAAAATAGCAATTACCAGTTACTCTAAAGCACTGAATTGAATATATTTCCTTCCTTCCCTCCCCTTCTGGCTTCTTCTGAGAAAAAAAAAGAAAAAAAAAAAAGCTTATAGCTGTCTGAAATATATTTACCTATATGTTATTCTTCTGCCATATATATTCTGCTATACTCATAATCAATCATATCCTGTAGTTTTTCACTATTGTGACATGTAGTGTGCTTTTCTGATTATGTTGCATATATTTCCAGACAGTCTGGAAATAACAATAGATAACACTTATTCTAGCTGAGCTATCATTTTCTAAGATATATGCCAACCATGCACTCTTGCTTCCTGGGGTCCACCATGATATTACACTGTGTATACTATATCCAATTGTGTTTGCCTGCCTTATGTTCTGCCAACTCAAACCAAGCAGCTATTTACTCACTCACACTCACATACACACAATAACAATACAATAAGTACAGCAAGCCAAAGCTTTATTATAACAAAATATAATACAAAAGGTTATACATCACCGATTCCATAAAGCATCATCCAAGCCCTCTTCCAATGGCTGGGAAGCCCCCTTGTCAGCCTGGCTAGGAGTCTCTCGAACCGGGAACTGGCCCCACAGCGATGCGTCCACCCTGCAGGAGAGGCTTCTAACCAGGCATTGAGAAAGCTACATTTATATCTTATTCTATGCTAAAATAACCGTGCAGCCCTCATAGTGTTGTTTTCCACATTCTAGAAGCTGGCGGGCTCCCAGGATGTTGTGAATTCACACGATAAGGACTGCTCAAATTCCTACACCTGCTAGGGTCACTGTGCTCCAAACACTGCCGGGTGCCTAGAACACTACGAGCTAAGCAGAGTTTAAACAAAACTACAAAAACAGGTTGCCTGATAATATCGACCTTCAAGTCAGCAAAATACACTGTCTGAAGCAAAACATAATAATGAGAGCTATCTAAAGAGCAAAACACCAATTAAATGAAGCAGCATGTAAAATGGAGTCACACAATACAAAATGGAGTATAAAATGACATACATTACATGAAATAGCATACAAAATGGAGTGATAATAATCAACATATTATACTATCACTACATTCGGTCCTTTGATTATTGTGAATCGATTTGTATGATATTGGTACCATAGCAAAATTACTACGAATATAACATGATAAGTAACAAGTCCAAATAAGCAAGATAATTGTCACTACAGCAATGATTATGATAGGATGTATCAGAATATTTAACACTTTTGTAGCTGATAGAGACCATCCTGTAAAATATCCACCAATAATGAGTAGTCTCTTGTTGAATCTTGAACTTAAATCAATCATTTTATTTTTAACTATCGTAGTTTGCACCTGACTTTGCACTAATGATTTATTTCTTATTGCCAAATGAGCCTGCATTACATCTGTTTCCTGAATTATCTGTTTAATTTTATTTAATGAGATATTCAATCTTGATTGATCTAAAATATTGGGCTGCCAATACAAAATAAGCTTCTGCTCATTATCAGGGACCTGTGCATTTTACTGTGGTGGATGACATTACAATCCAATGATTACTAGGAATCCATGATTTGAACGGTCCTCCACACATATTCATTATTACTCATTAAATCACTCTGGGCCTTATTTCTTTGCATTATAGAATACATATGTCGCATTGTGCATTCTGTCCAATCAATAAATCATAAAATATTTTCTGCTACTCCATTCCCCATACCTGTGAAGCATTAAATAACTGCAAGAACTCAAAATCATAATTCAAAGTTACTCTTTGGGGTAAGAAAACAGTCGGCATCCATTGAGCTTGTAAGTTAATTAAGCTAAATACATCAATTCCTACTGCCTGAAGCCTGTTAGTCAGTGTTTCTATATCAACACTATTTAAAATTCCATGCCTGCCCTGCTCCACCTAATAGCGTATCATACCAAGCTCTTTTATATTTGCATTTTCTACTAAACATAAGCGTTATGTTAAAATGGATTACATTTTTCTGATACCGCACGCTACTGATGTACATGTGGATGGAACCTTAACTATACTATCATTGCTAATTACAGGATGATTTTTCAACACTGTAATGTGATCTGCCAAGTAGTTCTATTAGTTATTGCAGTAGCATTCATGCAGAATAACGTGTCTATGTCAATCAAAGTAATACTTGCATTGAAAATGTCTGTTTGATTCATGCAGCAATCAAGTCTATGTTGTACAGTCACCATGCAACTATTCGGTAAGTTGCAGCATTTAATATGATCTTATTCTGCAAAGAGATTTCATCTGTTTCGTGGGCATATTGTCCTGAGCCACCAGTTGTCATCCAGAGATTGACCCCTGGTGAAAATGTCATGTTCAGTACCACACACTTCTGTCCGGATGGGCAGCTAAAGTTCCCTAGGTTCTATCTTTGGTATCATTTTTCCAACTCCAGGTTCCTTTACAACCAGTGTCATTACAGTTAACCCTTTGAATCCTTCCTCCAGGGTAACTAGCTCTGCCAAATGGACCATAAGACACACCAGCATTCCTTTTAAAATCCATTGCTGGACCTAGAAAGACACAAATTTCATTATTCTCGAAGATAACATCTATGTGCAGGCACGTATTCCCATTTTTCTTTCCCTGATCTGATAATTAACACTGTGTTGTCTCGTCCGATGGCCATCACCTCAGCTGGTTCAGGAGGGCCATTTGGGTTTGTAACCCATATTTTGGCACCATTGTTAAAACCTCCTGTAGATCTAAAACCTTTATCCCCCCTTGCTGTTAAGAGTGTGGGGGCTTGTCCCTTTATAGGGGTCATTTTGTTAACTTGAATAATTAACAATTGAGCCACTCTGTCATACTGTTGAATTAACAGATTTTGTTCTCTACTATTCAACAAAATTACTTTCACTTCTCCTTGTAATCACAATCAATCACCCTCTCAAAATTTGTATTCCTTGAGGGCTAGTTCTGATTTAGGTGCTATCCAACCAAAATGTCTCGGTGGAATTTGTATTCCAATACCAGTTTCTATCACTTGAATGTTTCTGCTGTTTATTCTGTATTCTTGAAGGGCATGTAAATCAAGTCCAGCAGCTTCTGGGGTTGCCCTGCAAGGAGACAGAGCTCCTGAGTGAATTTCCCAATATAACACTGTTTCTGTAGTTGAGTAAGCCTGCACTTGCAAATTAGGAGTTATCATTCGCATTAAGGGGTCTCAGATTCTCCAATTGGTCTATTATTTAAAATCTGTAATGCTTCATGCAAATTCTCTTTCCATTTCGTGGCTCTCCCCCCAATTGTCCTTTCACAATATGAGGGATTGGTCTTTGTTGCCCATGTTGGCATATAGGACACTGAGCAATAACAGTTTTAACCAAATCCAATGTTAGGTACACCCTACTATATGCCCACCTGTAAGTGGCTTTCTCTCCCAAATGTCCACATTTTGATGTCCCATTTTGCCAGCCCTGATAACTGCTGACTTTGAGTTTCTTCAATATCCACTGGAAGAATCTTAGCTTTTCATCTGCAATAGAATTATACCATCGTTCTAGTGTATCTGAAGCACAATGAGCATCAACATGAAATACAGTGGTCTGAGTATTTTGCACCATAGTCCATATTTCCTGCCACAGTTCTTTTCCCATATTTCTTTTGAATAAATTTTCCACTCATCCTTAGCCCAAGTGGGCAGCCAGGTTGTTAAACCATTGGCTACAGACCATGAATCAGTATAAATGTGACATGTACCTTGCAACCTTTATGGGTATTACACTGGAAGGGAGGAAGGGTAACACCCCTCCCTCAAGCTCCTACTGGTGGAAGACACAGCTCGAGGTGCAAGAGACAGCTCGAATACTGTAGCAATAAAAAGGTTAGCTGTGAAACACAGACAAACAACAAAAACAAACACACATCAGTTTAAAAATAAAACAAGATTATTTCCATAGGATAAAAGAAGCCAAGTGTCCCTGGGTTCCCTTATCCTAAGCATGACAAAATGTCCAGATTGATGGTAATACCGTACGTACGTATCTCTGTAGATGGTAAACTCTCAAAAACAGCTGTAATAGTCCTTTTTTCAAAATTGTAAAAGTTTGTTCCTCTTCACTTAGAATACTAGTTTTGCAATAAAAAGTCAAATTACATGGTTCACTCTTGGTGTGCTTTCATGAAAACATACATTTGTGTGAAAAGTTGTGCTTTAGGCATGGAATACACATCAAGTTTGAACTGTAGTAACATAAAATGTTGAAACACAAGAAGGTCAAATAACGTGCAAAAGGTCACAGTGTGCATGCAAGGGTCATTCAAACCCAGCCATTCCTGTAGTGTCCTTGAACACCACCAATATTAAAATATCTTTAAATACTGCTGGCCAAGACAGTACACACACATACACATACACAAAAAGAAATACTTAACACAAAATAAGACTGACATTGTTTCACACCAATTTGCTGAGGTAATGCCCATAGTTCCATTAGAAAACTGTACGTGGTTTAGATATATGTGCTGCCTCCTGCCTGTCTTGTAACACTGACAATTTTTAAACCAACACATTTATACATATTGCCATGCCAAATCTTTCCAGAACAAAACACTGTTTAAACACGTCATCTGTAAGTGAACACATCTCGTATAACATGATTACACCTTTTGGCACATAACTAAAATATGGCACTCTGCCATTTTGCAAAAAGTTTCTGGTTTTATGATAAAGCCATTTATAGCTGTTAACACATTACATTTTCACCTAGCAGTGGCTTGGCACGTTGCTTGCAAACTACAACTCTTTCTGCACATTGCAATCTATATGACGTCATAATTCTTCACCTTCAACACTACCTGCTCCAACCAACTACAAACAAAAGTTCTTCACTGACCCTATCTAGGCAGCACAAATGTTCCATTAAAAATAAAGCCAATTAAAACAGTCAGCTATGAGGCAAAGAAGCTTCTTCTCCCTTTTTTTTTCTGTAACATGTTGTGCACTGAAGGCAGTCAATCCTATCTCGCAACCTTGACAACAGAACATAATTACAGAACACAGATATAAGCTAGAAAATATGCATGAGAAAGCGGATCATTACCTTGTTTAGTATCGTATTACAGAAATAAAACAGACAGACATAAAACAACTTTAAATAAAAAAATTCAGACTTACCGGTGCCAAGGTATTTTTCTTCTTCTTTTCCGATACACTAGTCTGAGTAAGAAAACTGACTGCAGGACCTTCATGATAATTTCCAAACGCTGCAGCTATTAACTCTTTCAAAGGTTTTAACCCTTTCAAAGGTTTTCTTTTGGCCATTTAGTAACCTGCCAAACCAAGTCTTTTCCAGAGCTCTGGTTTGCAGTTTAAAACAAAACAAACAAAATCTCTAACAGTACTAGGTTGAGATCCATCTGGTAGAGGTCCCAGTACTTGGGTTTAGGATCAAATGTTTCAGCCTCTATAGGAGGCAAGGGAACTTGAAACTGATACAGAAAAACTTGAAACTACACAGATAGGCAACATGGAGGATTTTCAAATCATCCCGTCTGTGAGTCACCTACTGTGCGTACATCCACAGTAGTTTATTTTTCTTTTCTAGATGTTGCTTATCTAACTTTGACTTAACCAGCGCTGCTTTTCTCCTAAAGCAGCCTGAACTTGAAAGCCATCATTGGCTCTAACAGTATATACTTGCAGCAAGCACAAATTACAAGTACAAAGGGCAGTTGCCCTTGCTTGTTTGAGCCTTAATACACCTTTAAAAAAAAGAACTCATCCTTTTTCCTAAAAATAGACATTTTATTTTCGAATCCTGCCGACTACGCCAAAAATGTTCTGCCAACTCAAACCAAGCAGCTATTTACTCACTCACACTCACATACACACAATAACAATACAATAAGTACAGCAAGCCAAAGCTTTATTATAACAAAATATAATACAAAAGGTTATACATCACCGATTCCATAAAGCATCATCCAAGCCCTCTTCCAATGGCTGGGAAGCCCCCTTGTCAGCCTGGCTAGGAGTCTCTCGAACCGGGAACTGGCCCCACAGCGATGCGTCCACCCTGCAGGAGAGGCTTCTAACCAGGCATTGAGAAAGCTACATTTATATCTTATTCTATGCTAAAAATAACCGTGCAGCCCTCATAGTGTTGTTTTCCCACATTCTAGAAGCTGGCCGGGCTCCCAGGATGTTGCGAATTCACACGATAAGGACTGCTCAGAATTCCCTACACCTGCTAGGTCACTGTGCTCCAAACACTGGCCGGGTGCCTAGAACACTATGAGCTAAGCAGAAGTTTAAACAAAACTACAAAAACAGGTTGCCTGATAATATGCGACCTTCAAGTCAGCAAAATACACTGTCTGAAGCAAAACATAATAATGAGGCTATCTAAAGAGCAAAACACCAATTAAATGAAGCAGCATGTAAAATGGAGTCACACAATACAAAATGGAGTATAAAATGACATACATTACATGAAATAGCATACAAAATGGAGTGACAATAATCAACATATTATACTATCACTACACCTTATCCAAATGTTGCATTCTTATTAGCAGAGTATACTGTATATGTAACTGCCAGCCAGCCCCTCCCCAGTCTCTGAGATCTTAGTGTTCTTTCCGTACGTTTGCTCGTTTTGTGTTTAGATTTATTTAGCATGTGTAACCCCAGGACTGACTGGTGGAAATCATCCTTTTTGTAACTCCTTGTTACAAGCTTTGGCGTGAGAATGTAATAAATATTTTCTTTATTACTTGTTTTCCCTGTGTTGTCCTTACTCAGCGCATGCATACAAGAACCTGAATTATAAACTGGACTTATAATTAACATTATTGGCATCCGTGGCTGATGCTGTGACTAGTGAGGAATTCTTAATAAGCAAGTTGCTGTGTGTGTTGTTTAATTCTTCTCAGCCTGTGTTTTTCCTACAGAGTGAGTAAAGAAACAAAATAAATAAAAATATAGCACGCACCTGTTTGTGGTAGATTTTTCTGTCTTTTAAAGTTATTCACACACGTCTCCCATTTGCCATTGTTCATCTACTGTGATTCTGAACACAACAGCTGACCAGCAAATGGTTAAAGGGTTCCCCAGCTTAACAGACATGTCTATGGTAATTAGCAAGGAGCTGAGTGAAGATATCTCAGTTTATCTCAAATCACATGGTAGTTGGGAATGCTATAATGAATTAACTAATGATGAGTTAATCAAAAATGTTTCGGATCTGATCATGTTGATATGTGAGCAGTATATTACACTGAGACAGTCAAATAACAAACGATCCGCTAAGGGCCTGCTTCTAGTAACGTTGTTAGCATTGTTAGAGGCTTCATTACAGATGTTGATTTCTGTGAAGTCTAGTTTTATTGACTATAAGAGATTAGTTGGTGAGAACACTGCAGAAGATTCTAACAATGTAAACATACTTCATTCTGGGCTGCAGGCATTACGGCAGCAGTGTGACTGCCAGTTAGCTACCTCAGATGAACACTCAGACATGAAGGTACATGAGCTGAGTGAACATTGTGATAAAGTTCAGCTAGATAAACAACAAGTTTTACAAATGAATGATATACTGTCTAATACTAATGAGTCTTTGTTTCAGGAGAATGATGACTTAATAGCCGAATGCAAACAGGGGAGTCATGATTTAAAACAATTGAAGCTAGATTAGTAGAGTTGTCCGCCACCTACAGGGTGTTACAGAATGATGTGTCCAGAGGTTTGTTTGCTACAAATGCAAAGGTTAATCTTGACAAATGTTTTGCTAAAACGGCAATGTTACGCTGACATTTGTTCCTTTTATAAGGTCACTTTAAAGCTATGAAGGGCTTTAACTATGTCCCCTTTGATGTTTATTCCTCTGGGGAAGAGAATTCTGATGCAGAGAGTTCTGTAGATTGATCAGTACAGGCTACGGCTGTCCCTGTTCCTGTTTTGTCACAAAATGGTGGATGTCCTTATTCACAAAATGGAGGTGGAGTTCAACATCTTGTGCAGCAGTGTCATTCACAAAATGGCGCTGACCTACAACAAAATGGCCACTCTCAGGAGGTCCTCCTCCAAGATAGCCATGCCCCTACCCTCCTACAAGATGGCTGCACCCATACAGCCTGTGCCCTACAACAAAATGACTGCACCCATACAGCCTGTGCCCGACAACAAAATGGCTGATGGCAGCAAGCCAAGGATAACTTAAAGCTATCCTACCCCCCTGCAATGGCTGTTTTGAATTCAAAGGACAGAGTTGAAATTAATGCTATGATTGATGAGGCTATAGAGAGACTGGAGATTGCTAATGAGCAACGGAACAGATTGCATGAGGAGGTTAAAAAAATGATTAAGGAAGCTAGTTCACAGGAAAGAGTATTGAAGTCTGTTGCACAGACTGCTGTAGAAATTGCACACAAAACCGCCAGAGCTGTAGCTCTAGAAGCTGACCAGAAACCACCTACAGGCAACCCCATGCAGGTTGCCCAGTCAGCACAACAAATTGCTGACAGCATTGGGCGTATGCTGCCTAATGATAATTTGAGCTGTCATCTGGCAAATGTGAGCTCACACTGTGAAATGCTTAGCCTTCCAGAGGACTGCAAGGTTAAAGTCTTAAGGTTGACAATCAAACCTGGGCTGTGGCCCAAACTTAAGCCAGCTGTATGGAATGGTGTTAACATGGATTTTGATGATATCTGTATTAATTTGTTGTCTGCTGCCAACCCAGGAGTTGTGGGTGTGTGTTTAGCCTTGAATGTGAGACAACAGGCTAGAGAATCCCCTGCCTCCTACCATTCCCACTTGTGAATGGCTTATCACTCAGGCAAGCTCCTTGCAAAGAAGGAGCATAGCACTGAACTGACTGAATACAAGGATTTGCATATCAGAAACATGACACCAGTCCTACGTGAGAGGAGTGAGTGTGCAGTGTTCCCAGAACAGGACACATTTGATAAAATTCAAATGGTAACTGAGAGGCTGTATCAGATTTATATTCAGTCTCTCAATTCTAAAGACAAAAACAAGGTTGCTGCAATTCAGCAGCCTACCGGAGGCATCACCACTTATGCAGTGGAAGGGGGGAGGGCACCATCCAGCTCAGCTGCCCCCACTACCCTGACCAAGTCAGGGGGGAGATACAGAAATGAGCATAACAAAAAGTATAACAAGAATAACTATCAGGGTATGGAGTATAGTAATGCTATTTTTTATTATTATTATTTAATTGTTTAACCAGGAGTAGCACACTAAGTTGAAAGCTTTTTTATAGGAGCAACCTGGGAGCACAGGGAAGTTAAGTGACTTGCTCAGGGTCACACAATATGCAAGTGGAAGCTGTGGGATTCAAACCCAGGTCCGGTCTGCTGGATGTCACCAGATTTGCAGCTCAGAGCCTTAAACCACTGTGCTATACAATATAGGACTACTAAAGGCCATGGGAATTACAAAACTGGACCACCATATAAACAGCTTGCTGAGGAAAATAAAAGATTGGGAGAGATGTTAGATCACGTCAGATCTGCTAGAACCCCTGGTAGTGACCACATTATGGCAGCGATTGTTCCAGCATTCCAACCCATGATGGGGGGGGGGATACAGGACCTGAAATGGTTCAAGCATTGCAGCCTCTTTTTACTGCTCCAACACCAGCCCAACCCTCCACATTAACAGCACCAGCTCCACCTACCATGCAGCCCTCTCCACTGACACCTGCCACTGTAGCATCACCCGTTGTAGCCATGGCTACTACTTGCCAAAGTCAGTTATTTCCAGCTTATAATGTGAATGAAGCCAGAACTGGTAAGAAAGTGCAAGCAATGGTTGCACAACTCACGGGGGAGAGCCCTAATATGTCACAATGACAATTAGAGGCCCCAGTCCACATTGTTTCCTCTTTGGTTGTGGATACAAGTGGAAGGTCTTGGGTAGAGGCTATCGTAGGGGGCTGTTGACAGATAATGCTGCTTGATATAGGAGCAGCCATATCAGTACTACATGATGAGGACCCAGCTTCCTCACACAGGTCCACCAGAAGGTTGACCGGTGCTCAAGGTGTGGATGGTACCATATTGCAGACATACAGGTCTATCCCCATTTCAGTGGTAGTGGGTATCCTAAACACCGAATTCAGTTTTGACCTCATGGTATTACGTCATCATCCCAGTATTTTAGGGATTGATTTCCTTGCACAGCATGGCTGTGTTGTGGATTTAGCCAACAGGCTAATGATTCAGATTCCAGGCCAGTACTATACTATCATGATATGCGATTCGCATGTCCTGGCTGCCATTACACGCAATGACTCTGAGTATAACATCATAGATGTCCACAAGGATCATGATTCATATAGTGAGCTGAAGCATATACTTGCAAAACACCAACATGTGTCTGCAACAAATAAACATGATCGTGGCAGGTTGAAAACATCCATTGAAGTAACAGGCCCAGACCCTGTTAGACAAAAACAATACCCTTTTCCTGCAGAAGCCTTGCCATTATTGAGAGAGACTATCCAGTATGCTGAATTGGCAGCTGTGGCCTGTGCTCTGGAGTTGCTGAAACAAGGCACTACAGACATAGTCATTTTCACAGACTCTGACTGGGTCCGTTCCTCTCTGTCTGAATTCTTACCATTTGGGGAGAAAACAAACTATGCATTCTCTGATGGTAAACCTGTAAAATACAGAGACTTGTTAGTGTGAATCGCAACACTAGCATTACAGTCTAAGCATAAACTATACATCCATAAAGTTTGTGCCCACTCTAAGAGTGAGCTGTACCATTCTTTCAATGACCAAGCTGACTCTCTTGCGAAAGCCGGTGCTCGAGGATGGGACAAATGAGAACCAAAAAACCCCTCTACTACAGGTACTGTATGTGCTGCTGCTGTAAAATAACAAACAGCACCTTTTATGTCACTAGATCTAACATCCACACAAAAAACAGGACCCTCATCTGAGGGCAGTATTCAAATTCCTTGACAAAGGAACTGAGGAACACCTTCCACCACATAGTCCCTACAAGAGAGTTAGGGATCACCTTCCCCTCTCCAGTGATAATCTACTCATATGGTATCATAAACCCTGCAATTCTGAGAAATTGTGGGTAATTCCTGGACAACTGAGGACAGATTTTATCCATCAAGTGTATGACACTCCTACTGGAGGGCACCAAGGAGTGGACAAAACCCTAGATAGACTATCTGCTTTTGGATGGTGGCCACACATGAAACATGATGTGGAACACTACATCAATAATTGTTTGATCTGCGCACAAAATAATCCAACTTTGGCCAAGAAAAATGCCAAATTGTTACCCCAGAGGCACTCGGGCCCCTGGAATTCCATCCAGATCGATTACATTGGGCCACTCCCAATAACCAAAAGCAACAGCAAGTTTGCTTTGATGATCACTGATATGTTCTCTAAATGGGTAGGGGCATTCCCAACAAAAAATAACACTGCAAAAATAACTGACAGGGTTCTGGCTGAACAATTTTTTTTACCAGACGGAGTCTCTCCTTGAAGGTAGACTCTGATCAAGGTTCGAGTTTTACAGGTGAACTGATACAAGAAACTCTGAAACTCCTAGGAGTCAGTCAGAAGTTTCGTATCCCTTACCACCCACAATCATCAGGGCAGGTGGAATGGGCAAACAGGCAGATCAAGCTTATGCTATCCAAGTTTTTAAGGACAACCCCAAGAACAGGGATTCCTTATTGCCTTTGCTCCTTATGGCAATAAGGGCTACACCCTCGACGAGTATGAAATGTGCCCCATTTGAGGTCATGACCACAAGGTTGATGATATTACCAGAACATCTACTTCTGGATTTCTATGCTCCTACTAATGATAGAGTATTAGTAGACAAATATGTCCAAAAATTGAAACGAGATATCCAACTGATGCACTTGTTTGCTGCAAAATGATTGGGCAAGGTCCAACAACAGCCAAAGATACAATTTGACAAGACAGTCCATAATGTGGACTGGCAGGTCGGAGATCGAGTGATGGTTCTCAGATTTGCTGCTCCTACTCATGCTTTTGAAAACAAATGGGAAGGTCCCTATTCTATTGTCAATAAGCTCAGTCCTTCAGTCTACCAAGTTAGACTGCCACATAATAAGAAGCTCACTGTCAAATGGCTACATGCCAATCAGATGAAGTTATATAAAGGAGATTAAACTATTTTTCCTAACCCCACAGGGCGGAATAGTACTGAACTAATCATGTTTTTCTTTTCTTTTTCTTCTTCTAGGTACCTGACTGAGATGGTGACCCAAAACCTACTCCTTTATGGAGTCTTGTTCATGACCTCCCATTGTATGGTCTATCATAAATCTCCACATGACCCCAATTCTGGGGTGTCCAACATCAACATCGGAACCAAAGAAGCGATGCCTCCTGGAACCCAAATTGTTGTCACTAGTCCAAAAATCATCATTCAGGAGTGTTAAGAAGCACTACTGAATGTTATGGTTACCACCTTGGATCCAACTGGCCTTGATATTGTATGGCATACAGGTCGCAATGGAAAAAAAATACAAGTAGCCCACCTGGTTAATAGCACTTTTGAAGGATTGCCCAGAACCAAACTGGCACCTAACGGTACTCTTTTCATCCATCATGCAAACGCCTCACATTCTGGTCTATATACCATTACAGCTTGGTTCAATCCTAGTTCATGCAATAATTTTAAAAATTATGATGAGCTAAAATTCTGTATCTTACATTTCCTAACACATTCTAGCATTCCACTAGAAGTTATACCTAAAATTGAATCTGGTAGGGATCAAGATTGGTTTATCAAGGCAATTGATTGTCCCAAACAAACACCGGGTCTGCCCAGTGGCTTAATTGCTAGTTCCTTAGTGGGTGCCTTGATTAATAATGTGCGGTTCATGCACTTTCCTGTTCTTTTGAACCTCTCATTGTGGGACATGAAATTGTTTGGTTTATGTTTGGAAACAAATGTTTCAAGTTTTTTTCACATTTTACTTACTGATCGTATTTCTGCGTATCAAACACACATTAGTGACCACCTAACTGGGATCCTTAGCATTGAATTTAGAGGAGTCCTAAGACCCCATCCTAAATCTTCTGTGAAAAAGGGTAAACTGAAACGTTATAAACATTTTGATATGACATCAGCTGGTGCAGCTACCGCCACTGTCACAGGCCTCTTTGGTTCTGGTATGTCTATTTGGAATAGGGCTGATATAGCTAGTTTGAAATCCCAAATGTCTAAAACTGATGATGCTTTTAAATATAACATTCTTCCACCATGGTGTAGATGGTCTAAGCCAGGAAGAACGTTTCATAGTTTATAATATGAAAGAAATATTTGAAGAGTTTGAGGACACAAGATTAAAAATTAATCAACTGATTTCCGCTCACAACAAGGAAGCAGAGAAGCATTCTATTGGAAAGGAAATGTTATGCACTGCATATGGTTTCCATATCTAAACTACGATTAAGGGTTTGTTACTTGATCTGGAATTTGGACGTATTCCGGATCTCATCCATGATTAACATCTTGGACGATGGTATTGGCCACAATGTTCCTCTACATCATGTGTGGCAATATGTTTGACACAAACTTTATCTATGCAGTTATCAACAGCACAAAATCTGGGATATATAACCCCACATCCAAATATTTCTCCAAGCTTTGCATCCCGCTCATGCTCAATCCAGGATGCACTTTATGTGACCTTTACTATCTCCTTACCGCAATTTGATGCTTCATCAGTGATTTTTGACCATCTGGCAACTGTCCATTCTATTGGTCATCTTGATGGTAACATTTATCGTGAACGTTTGGATATTCCTCCATTGTTGGTGTTCCACCTTATACTCAGTGTTTGGACTGCTCCCCACACTGACTGCTGTGCCTGGAAAGGGTATCATCTTCTCTGCAGATGTGATGTCTTTGATGTCATCCGCCCTGTTTGTGATTATTCACCACTGAACTTAGATTGGTCGCATGCCTCTGATTTGGATCTTCTGAACAATGGAACTTTGAACGTCTCTTTATGGAACTTTGGTGTTAATACTGATGCTTTCTCTCCTGTTGATTCTTCTTTTGACACTGGAAGAAACCATGGATTTATCCCTGGAACTAATTTTGGTGCATGGATTGTGGACAGAAACATTTACCTTGTTTGTCCTGTTCGCCTTCGCAAATGGATTGTGCCACCTGCTATAGTAACTTATTCGTCCGATGAAGAATTTTGTGTCATATCTGACCTAAAAACATTCCGCTATGGTGATAAGCATTGTGACATTCTTCAACCGAACTTTTTTCTCACACCTCATCTCTGAACTATTATTGGTTACACAGTGATCACACCTGTCCGTTCTATGGAAATGGACATCACTGAGTCTGACCCAGACTACTTGAATGCTTTGTATCAATATGTGCCTATCTTAATGTCCACATAGGACCTCTGAATCTGTCTCTTCAATCCCTTCTCAATCGTACTGATACTCAATTGATTTACATTAGTAATGATATTGCAAAAGCTACTGAATCTTTTAATGATTTAATTGATGATTATATTGGTTTCTTTTTAGACAATCCCATAGTTGAATTTACACTTAAAATGTTTGTTATCATTCAGTCCTGTTTTACCATCTTCGAAATAGTAACTCTTTGCTGTCTTCGTTGAACCCTCCGACAATACAGGAGGCAACTAGATTTCCTTTACAACTCCTATACCTTGGGCTTGTAAATGAAATGAGGTGTACCATTATTACACCTTACCTTCTTCTTTTTGTTGTGTTGCCCTTTGAGCAAGGCAACAAGGAGGGGACTGTCATGCCTGGGTTATATACCACCAACTGACCCACATGTAACCGTAACCTTATATTGCTACAAGTATTAGTGACTTACATAGTCTTGTAATATTTTACCTTGTTTTATTACTTATATTAGTGTACTTTATTATATTTTCTATGCTTATAGCTGTCTGAAATATATTTACCTATGTGTTATAGTGCTTCTATATATATTCTGTATATATATATATATATATATATATATACTCTTAATCATTCACATCCTGTAGTTTTCCACTATTGTGACACGCAGTGTGCTTTTCTGATTATGTTGCATACATTTCCAGACAGTCTGGAAATAACAATAGATAACACTTATTCTAGCTGAGCTTTAGTTTTTTAAGATATATGCCAACCATGCACTCTTGCTTCCTGGGGTCCACCCTGATATTACACTATGTATACTATATCCAATTGTATTTGTCTGCCTTATCCAAATGTTGCATTCTTATTAGCAGAGTATATATGTAACTGCCAGACAGCCCCTCCCCAGTTTTCTGAGATCTTAGTGTTATTTCTGTACATTTGTTCATTTCATGTTTAGATTTATTTAGTAGGTGTAACCTCGGGGCTGACTGGTGGAAATCATCCTTTTTGTAACTCCTTGTTACATGCTTTGGCGTGAGTATGTAATACATATTTTCTTTATTACTTGTTTGCCCTGTGTTTTCCTTACTCAGCACATGCATACAAGAACCTGAATTATAAGCTGGACTTATAATTAACACACCTAACATACAAGTTCACAACAGAAACCTGACTTATAACCTGGTACCAAACTAGTAAACTTGGGAGGGGAATCTCCTCCCTATTCTGGTAGAACCAGGAAAACGTTTGGGCCAACTGGGCCAACATAACAAGCCTGGTCAACCACCAAACTATGAAGCTTCCATCAAAGTGGTCATTCATCATGACCACGATGCATGCACAAGGCACTCAACTGTGTGCCCCGATGGAGTTGGGGGCCTTTGAGCACTCTTAAGTGCTAGTGGGGAAAAGGTATAGGGGGTTTGGAATGTCACTAGCTTCCCTGTTCCTCCCCTGTGATCCAACTCTGTATTTGGAGAGAGTAATTTGGTTAGATATGTAGCTGAGGAGAACAAACCTTTGACTCAACTATATGTAAAGGAACGGTAGTGGGCTCGGTCCTCAGCAGTCCCAACTCTTAAACCCTGGGGGGGCCTGTTTTGTACCCTTCAATTCTCTATAGGGCGAGGGCTTTCTGCCCCGTGTACCACATGCCCCCATGTCCCCTGCACACCTGTGCCAAGATGACATTATATAATCATTTAACTGTTCATGACCCACCCAAACCTTATATAGACCCCCCAGAAGAATAAGTTATTAATAAGCATTTGTTAACATCAGCTGTCCCAGTCCAGTACAGTAAAAGTGGGGGCCCCTGCCATTGTGGTTCCGGTACCATGGAGCTGGTAGTTCTTTAAGAAGGCAAACTGAGGCCAAAGGAGAGATTCTCAAGAGAGATTTTATCTTAGAGAGGTGTCACTTTGTGAGCATTAGTTGGGGTTGGGGGGTCAGGACAGTTAGTACTGCAGCACCATTGTCAATAGTAGAGGTATTAAGCATAGGTTTGTTAAGATAAAATAGAAAAATAATAAGTTAGCAAGACTGGAACTTATCTGTATAGTTGGTATGTGGCATTTCTGTCCCTGAGGATCTTCAGAAAGTAGTTAGGGAGGAGGAGGTAGCATCCAGAGTGTTTAGTTCCTCTCCCTCGGCTGGGTCCCGCATGATGCAGTCCTGAAATCCTAGGTGATCCTATGGAAGATAGTCCTTTTCCTCGAATAGTAGCTGAGCATTCCTCAGCATGGTGATCCAGGGCCAGTCATCTTTGTGAGATGTGAACCAGGGGATGCGCTCTGCGGCTGACCTCAAAGGGGCATTGGCAATCTGCTGAATCGCTTCTTTCCCCTGTCATCTGCGTGTATCCCTGTGACCCAAGTTCCACACTTGTTGTGAAAGCCTGGAGGCTACTGTCGGCCTTTGAGCTGTTTGGCCCTGTGTCACCTCAGTGTTCCTGTTTTTAAGCTCCGCTGTGGCCTCTGCTGCCATTTCAAACATCTGGGCCTTCTCTGGGAATTGGATTACAAGCTTGGCAGGGTATGGAGTACAGAATCGGAGCCCCGCTGTTTTTAGGGCCTGCATAACCAGGATGTATTGCTTACATCTGCTCATAACTTCTGGGGCATAATCGATCTCCAAATACAGTCGGTGTGATTAAAAAAGAACAGCACCTTGTTTCCATGCTGACTGTAAGATCATCTCTTTTTCCTGGAAAAGGAGGAAATGCACCAATATAGTGCGAGGGTGAGCTCCTGGGGCAGGTCTTGGGCCTAGTGTTTGATGCGCCCTGTCTAACTCCAGGGTGAGGGTTTCTGGAATCTTTACCATCTCCCGGATAAGTTGCTTAATGAAAATGAGCATGTCGGGGCCCTCCATCCCCTCCAGGACCCTGATTACGCGGATGTTGTTTCGGCAGTCACCGCTCACCGCATCCTCAGCCCTCGCCTGCAGTCTCTGAACCTCCTGGTGCAGCTGTCTACCCTCCAATCAACCTCTATGGCCTGCATTTCAAGAACCACGTCTTGCTTCTCTAGCTTTGAGATGTCCATTCGGAGAGCAGTAGCCGTGGATCTCATCTCCTTTCTGAAGTCCCTTAGCTCAATGAGCATCAGGGAAATCTGTCTTTGGATTGTTGTTAGGGGTAGCTGTTTCACCTGGGACCTGCCACGCTGCGATAAGACTGAGGCCTGCGAGCCCTCACTCCCCGAGTCCCCGTCTGACAATCCGCACTCATTTCGCTTCTTGTCGAGCTTTGTATTGCTTAATTTGACTCTCTTAGGCATTTCTACTGGCCTCCTTGCTGTTTCTGGTGAGTTTGATCGGCAACACTGGAATTCTGGTGGTAATTTCTTGGAAAGGTTTGGGAGCCGACAGCACTAGACTGCCATTAGAGGAGTGACGTCACCAGAAGTCTCAACATCTGCTATATTGCTGCTCCATACTATGGTTACTATGGTTGCTTCTGTTCAAGCACCTAAATCTAGTCAGACTGGTTAATTGTCAGTCTTTTATTGGTCTGTAAAAAAATTGTCAGTCAATCGACCATGATGGCAAAATGAAGTCGGGAAAACATTTGACAGGCAGTCACGTTGGGAAGTCGTACTGATCCCCAAGGGTCTCTGATGGTTGTTGCTTGGCCAGCACTGTCTTTAGAACAGGTCTATCTGTTGAAAACCTCATCTCTGACTCTGAAGTGCCAACTACCCATTTTACATAGCCTGTTGGGGCAATACAGTGAAGTAGATGAATACCATGTCATTTCCCATAGCAGCGCTAAAGGACAGCAAAGTGTGTGAATTAAGCTTATGACTAAAGCCAGTTGACTGAAGCCTCACCATTAGCAAGTCAAAATAAAATAATCATGTAGTTCAAATTGCGCACTCATTGCAAACTCCCCATATCACATTAGAGCACTACATTCCCTTAAACTTTGCACTGAAAAGTAACTAACAGTAGTGTTCTTTAGAGCTCTGATCAGCACTGTTGTACATGCACACTTGTAAAATATAGCCAGAAGTTTATTTTTATTCCATTTCCCATACATTTGCTGCAAGCTGCTAAATGCCTCATAGTTATCATCTCTGTAGCTCATGGTGTAGTTTTAGTCCATGTTCACCACATTTAGAACTGCCCTCACAGACTCTTCAGGGTTCTAGTTGGCTTGGAGCACCACTGGTGGTTTTTTTTCTGCAAATTACACATGCCCATCCTCGGCCTTCTTCAGTCTGATTGACCAGACAGTGAATATTTCAGCCAAAACCTGACTGAGCCACTCACTCACCCTCAGCTGCAAATGGTGTCTTGCCAGCAGCAATGCACTACCAAATGCCCACCCTCTCGCAGTGTCGGACAATTCCAGCAACCGTTTCCACAGATGGACAGACTCCTACTGTTCTGGCAGGGCTCTGTATCTTCAGTTGCAATTTGCACAAGCCACAAATGCTGGACCTTGGTCACCCATAATCCATGACCCAACCACAGGCCCTCCTCTCTCACTCTGAGCTCCATCTGGAGCCTCTGAGCCCACATGGTCACCACATGGCACTTCTCAAAAAGAATAGGGTAACTTCCATGGTGTCCTGGCCAAATTTTCTGTATTCACTACAAATACCACCAACAGTTTAATCGGGTTTAATTTAAGGTGGTTATCATCTGCAACCCCCCCCCCCCACCAAGGTCACATCCGAAAAGGGTGCTTCTAGACTCAGTGGTCCTACATGGGCAACAAAACGCAATAAATAAACAAAACATCTGCACGTCAATGCCAATATCTGATGACCTGAAGGTGGCCAAACAGTGTGACAAGGATGTGAGGAAAGCCAGTCGGATGCTAGGGTGCATAGGGAGGGGTATCACCAGCAAAGAGTTCCCAATCCCAATGGAGGTAGTGTGAATGAAAACTGTGGCAGGATTCAGTAATGTATGGGATAGGCATAAGGGAACCTTAGTCATTAGGGAAGGGAGGGCTAAGCCAGAGATCAAGTAGGGTATAAGGTAATACTGTCTGTAGGGAAAATGGGCAGACTGGGTGGGTCAAGCAGTCCTTATCTGCCATCAGATTTAGCCAGGTTTACAACTCAATGCTGCCTAATATTAGCGGGAAGAAAAACATAGTATTTAGGTGAATCTAATCACCCCCTTTGTGCAGCCCGCAAAAAAAAGTTGGCCGCCCCTCCCTTAATCAGGCTCTTGCCATTCCTTATACCAACTCCATTCTTTGCTATTTTCACAACCCCTCTCCCCTCCCCCTGGTGCACAGTCTTGTCCGAATGCTCTCATCCTCTCAGCTCACAATTACAAATTAGGTTGTCCAGTCCTTTAGTCAGACTCTTCCCATTCTTCATACCACCTCCATTTTTGCTATTTTCATACACTCACACACACACACACACACACACACACACACACACTCACACACTCACACACACACACACACACACACACACACACACACACACACACACACAGACACACACACACTCACACACACACACACACACACACACACACACACACACACACACTCACACACACACACACACACACACACACACACACACACACACACACACACACACACACACACTCACACACACTCACACACACTCACACACACACACACACACTCACACACACACACACACACACACACACACACACACATACACACTCACACACACACTCACACACACACACACACACACACACACACACACACACACACACACACACACACACACACACACACGTTGCAACAGTCTTTTCAGTATATTCTTTCTTCCAGCAAAGTAGTAAATTATGCTAAGAACTTAATGTGATAATATGATATTGGGACAACACCACACTTAGATGTGGAGCTTATACAGAAATCTGCTCCCTCTAAAATAAATGCTACTTATAAAACTGTTCACAGTATGGGACATTATAAAACTGCTTACAGAAGAACATTTTAGAATGAGTAAAATGTACAACTGTTTTTTTTAAGATGATTATGTGCAATTGTTTACAAAACTAAAGCAACACAGCCTCAGGAAAGCAATTCACAAAATCTTCACAGCCTTAGAGAACTGAGGTTTATTGAATGAACAATTTCCATTTTCCCATGTACTTCATTTCATGTGCAACATAAAATAGCTAGGATAAAAGATAGGGCACATCTCAGGTGAAAGTAATAGAAAAGAAGTTATGAACTGCTGGGACCACCATGGCTCATCCTGTGATGGCCCCAAGCGAGTTAGCACACATCACAGAGATGCTCTCGCAGCCCATTAAGGAAACTGCCAAACTTAAATGTACAGCCATGTCAAACTTAAATGTCAGACAAGTACAGAACTTTCACCTTCAAGGGCTAAAGTGTAGGGCACCAACCAAAGTATCAAGGGCATGGAAAGAACAGAGGATCAGAGTAGCAAAACAAGCCAGTACCCACAGGTAGCAGAGGGTGACTCAGCATCTTCTTAAGTATTTCAAAAAAGCTCCATAATCTGTTCCGTTTATCTCATGAATCTCATTCTCACATACTTAATCACATGAAAACTGCATACTGCTCCCCGGTCCAGAGGCTAATGACATTACGAATATGTAAAGTTGCCAGCAGATATAGGCCTCATGGTGTGTCTAGTCTGCTTAAGTGTGCAGCACTGCAGCCATTTAAAGTGCAGCTGCCCCCCATCCCCTTGTCCCCTTCCACTGTATTTCCTCCCACTTCCTTCCCACCCCCCCAGTCCACTCTCAGTTTGTACCCTCCCTTTGATCCTGTCCCACCCCCTCTTAAAGCTGCTCACCGACCTCAATGATACCACCTCCTCTGGCAGTGCATGCCACTCTGCAATCACCCTTTCTGTGAAATAGTGCCTCCTTATTTCCTTCCTAAATCTTCATCCTTCCAATTTCAGACTATGTTTCCTGGTTTCCCTCCCACCTTTTAATCTAAACATACCCTCGATGTCAACTCTGTTCATGCCCTTTAGGTACTTGAAGGTCTCAGTCATACCCCCTCTCCCTTCTATCCACCAGGGAATACATATTGAGTTTCCTCAGTCTCTCCTCATATGGGTTTTCTCCCAATCCAAGGACAATTATCATAGCCCTACGCTGTACCCCCTCTAGTAGCTTGATGTCATTTTTCAAGTAGGGGCACCAGTACTGCACACAGTACTCCAAATGCAGCTTCACCAGGGATCTGTACAAGGGCAGGATGACTTCCCCTCTACTAGAGGTGATTCCCTTTGTGATGCATCCCAGCATTCTGTTATCCTTTGCCACTGCCCTCCTGCACTGGGCTGAGTGGTTCATTTCCCCTGTTACTAGTACTACCAGATCCTTCTCCTCTGCTGATGTGAATAACTGCACTCCCCCCCCCCAACCAGTAACTATTCCTGGGATTTCTGGCTACCAAGTGCATGACTTTACACTTCTTTGTGTTGAGTTGCCATGTGTTCGACCAGCCCTCAAGTATTGCTAAATCCTCTTGGAGTACTTTTACCCCACCCCCCATCCACCTCTGCACAGATCTTTGTGTCATCTGTGAAGAGGCTGATCTTACTTTTATCCTATCCAATATGTCGGCAATGAAAATGTTAAACAGCGCTGGTCCTAGCGCCGTGCCCTGTGGGACCCCACTTGTTACAGCTCTGGGCTCCGATAGCTCACCCCATCTACCCTCTGATGCCTATCCTGTAACCAGCTCTTAACCCATCTAATCAGTTTCCTCTCTGCTCCCAGGTTACCCAACTTTCTGGTCAGCCTTCCAAGAGGCGCTGAGTCAAAGGCCTTGCTGAAGTCCAGTTAAAAGACATCCACTGCATGGCCTTTATCCAATGCCCATGTCACCCAATCAGAAAAGTCAACCAGGTTTGTCGGACAGGATCTGCCTGAGACAAACCCATGCTGCTTGCCATCCTGGAGATCATTCTCCACCAGAAATTTCATTAGTCTCTCCTTGAGGCTAGTCTCCATTAGCTTTCATACAATGGCAGTAAGGCTCACTAGTTTGTAATTTCCTGGGCCCAGTCTTATGGAGGGGCACCACATGTGCTATCGTCCACTCCCTGGGCATGCACCCAGTACCCCAGGGAGGTGTTGAATAAGTCCACCAGCGGATCCACCAGGACTTCTGCCAACTCTCTCAGGACTCTTGGATACATTCCATTTGACCCTGGTGCCTTATCCACCATTAGGGACTTAAGACCCTCCATCACCCTGTCCACTGGGATCTCCCCATTCATAACCTCCCCCTACCTCCTGCACACCCACCCCACCTTCCCCTTAGGCATGGGCCCTTCTCTATTTTAGCATGCAGGCACATTCCTTCCCTTTATAACAAGCCACCTGTATAATCCAGTGCTCAGTGGCCATATATACCCTCCCCCCATTCTTTCCATTACCACCACCCTGGGCCCAGAATTAACTCACCAAGGAAAGGCCCTTGGTTAACCCATATCATGTCTTTTCCTAGAGGCTTTTGAAATAAATATTAAACAAGGCAAGGCGGCTGGCTAATGCAGGTGGAGAGGGATTGGTTGCCGTCACCAGATGGACATATTTTCTGCCTTGTTCCTCATCCCCATTTAACATATGAACATACAAAAAGAGCCAGCAGAAGAAGACCACCCAGTCTATCACATCTGCTTGGTAAGTGATGAAAGGTCTGGCCTTACAATTTACACCAATGACCCTGCTCCCCCCAACCGGCCCTCCCTCTCCCCCCATCCTTCCTTCCTTGATCCCAAAGGTTCCCTTCGTGCTTGTCCCAGGTTCTCTTGAATGCTCCCACCATCCTTGCTGATACCACCTCCTCTGGCAGCTCATTCCAGGTGGACACCACCCTCTCTGTATAGAAATGCTTCCTTACATCCATTTGGAATCCCCCCATCAGTTTTAGGCTGTGCCTCCTGGTGGTGCTACTAACAGCATACTACTGGTGATTCTCCATGGTTATACATCCCTTTTCCATGCATCAGCAAGATCATTTTATTATCTAAGATTTGTAAATGACAAGAAAATACAGTGCTCCCTCGCTTTAAAGAATCCCTCTATAACAAACTCCCTCTTATAGTGAACACCTTTGATGGCTCCCATTGTTCACTAAGTAGGCATATTAGTACCTCACTATAGTGAACACCTCAGCTGGCTCCAGAGGAGTCCACTACAGAGAGGAACCACTACTGTATTACAAAATGGTAGTCACACATTTTAACTGAACTGTAAAGACAAGGGTTAGTTACTACAGCTTGACATCAGTATGTTTTAGCAGGGTTGGGAATCATGATGTTTGGAAGAACAATGAGATAGAAGAAGCCTGTCACAGATTTAATAAAGCTGTATTAGCTCTGATTCATCAGCTGCAAATTAATGCCACACACACACACACTTTAGTGCAGCGGGCTACCGATGTTTAAAAACTTAAAAAATAACTACAATGGGTCATTTAGACACAAATCAACCAAAGTATTTCCTATCTTTCTTCCCTAGTCTGCACTTATGTGTGTGTGTGGGGTGTGGGGGGGGGATGACCTTCCTTGACCTGGCTGAGCTGTCCAAGTCATCTATACAGCAGCAATTATTTTGCAGCATATATCCAATACATTCTAGACCTTGTCTTACAGTGCAAGGATCAAGTATATTCTGGCGGAGCACTCAAAGCCCGAGGTGGGTTCTTTTGGCTATCATTTTCTCACTTACTTAAAAATCCAGCAACATGCTCCTCTTTCCCCATCAGATTCACCCCACCAGTCCAGAACTCAGGAAGCAAAATCCATCTATTTCTATAGTCCTCATGTTACTTCACCCTGGGGTCAGACAGAGGTTTTAAACAGCATTGTCAGCAGCAACAGAACAGCCTCACTGCCACTGGCTGTCTCCAAGTCAGAGCCCTGAACAAACTAACCCCTTCACAGAAAATTGAAAACAGAAAACTGACAGCAGATAAAGACCACTAGGCCATCCAGTCACAACAAGGAAGCTGGTTGGAAGAAGACTGGTAGGGGTGCACTGCAGTGGGATGTGACACAGCCACGCAACCACCAGATCACAATCAGCACAGGATGGAGCAGCTGGGATATGAGGAAGAGACAAACAGGGAACTGGCTTTTACAAACTCCCTCCAAGAACACTTCCACCTCTCCATCTCCAGTTTGACGATGTCCTTTGAACATGGCCTGCACCCACCCCATAGTGTTCTATATGTATATGGGGAGAGGCTAGAGTGCAGACTGCCATATTACTAGGGAATTGAGCTGTCAAAATATAATGGGAACCGCATGATGTGCAGGGGGTGAGATAAGCGAGAGTGCTGTGGCCAGAACCCACAGGTGGGCTGCACCCTTGACTCGTTCCCTTTCACTCAGATCCTCAAGAAACTGTAGTGGCTAACACTTAGGTAGCTGCAAGTGTCAATCAATACAATTTCTTGAGGATCTGGGTGAGAGGCAGCGATCAAGGGCACAGCCTACCTGTGGACTCTGGTCACAGCATTCTCGCTCGACTCACCCCCTGCACATCATGTGATTCCCATTATATTTTGACAGCTCAATTCCCCGCTAATATGGCAGACACACAACTTCAACACAGCCAATGTCAGTCCACACTCTAGCCTCTCTCTAAATATAGAACTCAATGGCCCGCCCATCCATGGCTCATTGCTCACCTGGATCACCGGCAACTGAATCTGTGTAAATTCCATAAAAGCAGCCCAGCACGATGCATCTTTGATGGCCAGCGTGGCCGAGTTGTTATGGCTGGCACAGGCAGGGAGGGGCCACTCCGTGCGTGTATGCGTGTGACACTGCTATATCATCAAGATTCATTGGCTAGCTCGGATTAGATTACTACTGCTGCTGCTGCTCTAAAGCTATACTGTTTTGTGCTGCCTGCTGTGTGAGTGCATGCGGCTATATGTATTACAGTACACAGTACCAGGTACTGTAAAATAAATACAATCTATTTTTCAGCAAAAAGACTCAAGAAGGATCCTGCAGACACATGACCCACAAGATAGCTAAATCTGACAATGCTTGTTATGATACCTCATTGATTAAAAGGAAGTAGAAGCTGATTTTGCACTGACTGTAATTACAAAGAAATGAACCTTAATTCTGGCTGTGCTTGTCAGAGAAAACCTTTTTTCTGTATTTTGAAATCATGCTTCTCTCTACCATTCAGTGTCAACCACCAATCAGAATCATTCAAAACTGAAGCAGTTTTCAGCATTTGTATAGTTTAGTAAAGCCATTGTTTTTTTATTTTGTCAGTGTAAAATAAATACCAACCTTGTGTTTAACAGGGCTTGCATTTGAATCCCATGGCACTACCTAAAACAAGATTTTTAACTCTCAGAATTGCAATAATTACCCAATATTCCTTCTTTGCAGTGTCTGTTCCCCACTAGAAGGGATGGAAAATGTGGAGGGTGAGCAATTATGAATGAGTTGAACACTAAATGCTGATGCTTCTATTGCTGGCTCCAGGCCAGCACTACTGCGGAACTTAGCAGTGACATTATAACTCAGCCATCACCTGTAGATAGGGAATTGTGCTGCCGGTAACTAGCAGACACTATGAGAAGCAAAGAAGGTGGAAAAATAAACCTCATTTAAACTGATAAAGCTGCTAAGGTGTGCAAAAAATAGGAATGGGGACTGGAACTGAAGAGTTATTTTGGTTGCTCTGATTTAACTCGCTCCAATGCCACCCTCAAGTGATCTACGCCACCACCAGCACTGACACCCCCTCCCCTCAGCCCATTCTTTCCAACCATTCCATTTCCACCACCCCGGGCCCAGAATGAACTCATCAAGTCAAGGAAAGGCTCCTGATTAACCCATGACTTTTCCTGGTGGTGAAACTTGAATAAATATTAAATAAAACAACAAGGCAAGGTGGCTGGCTAATGCTGTGGAGACTGGTCAGGTCATGGTCATCAGATGGTACATAGACGCTGACTCGCACACCATGGCCTGGGCCACATGGTCCATGCCACCATGGGGACTGACCCCCCCAAGGCAACAGCATCTATGTAGACCTCCATTTTGATAATTTCTTTCAACAACCCTGGTCCCCCCCCCCAACCAAGAAGCATCAGGAGACCTTAGATGTTGCAAAGCACTGCTATAACAGATGATTCTGCTTTTCTGCACAGACTAGGGGTGTGCAAATGTATAAATTTAGTATCTGATGAATATTTGCTGAATACTTCAGAGAGTATTCAGCTGTATTTGTGCAGTTGAATACATGTATTTGGCCCCCAAGCCTTTTGTTTAACAAAAACACTTTTAAAAGTGTTTAACCATCCCTCATCTATGTGGCAATGTTGCCCACGCTCATCCCCCACTCCAATCACCCAGGAATACAACCCCATCCCCTGACATACTCATAGTACCACCATCACCACTCCCCAGTCCCAGCTGCAGTACTATAATGAATCCTTAAACCTACAGACTACTGCCAACCCCAATAGAGGAGATTCCATCCCAGACTCCAGTGGCCACCCACTGTCTGTAAAACCCATCCCCTTTCTTCCTCCTCTTCCTGCCTGACCCAATCAAAACAACCCACCACCTTCCTCCCACACAAACTCACACTCATTCACTCACACAAAAAGAAAGGCAATGCTTGTGTGGGGGACTAGCACAGCCCTCCTTCCACTTCAGCCGGCTGCCATCTATTCAAAGGACTCGGATGTGCACTCTGCAGTAATCCCTGATTGGCTCTGGCTTGAGAACATTTTGAGTATGTCTCACGTCTTCCCACAGTTTGAGACAGTGTTCCATTTTTATGTTGGCTCGCGCGTGCGCGTCAGCCAACATATTGCAGTAGCAGATTTGGAGGTGCGATCACTGTGGACGAATGCAGGGCACGCATCAGTAGGTGCGTCCCTCATTCGCCAATAAGCCAGCATGCAGGTGCTGACACCAGGCATATGTAAACTGGCCAAAAGATCAAACAAAAGTGCTGCTGCAATGAAAGGCAAGCTCGTCATGCAGTGGCACAATAACATGCCTCCCAATGTACCTTTACTGGAGAAGTTTTACAGAAACATGGCAGCACTGACTGCTGCCGTGCACAATGCCGACTTCAGAGGTGCCCAATCCACCTGTCGGCATGCCCCGACCCACTTCATTTGCCGACGGCGGAGCCCACTCCCCGTCTGCATAATGCCCCCCCCCCATTGCAACTGTGTGCCGAGGGGGTGCCCAATCCCCCTCGGCATCATGCGTCCTCCAACAGTCTTTCTTTGCCAATGGGAGTCCCAATCCCCATTGGCTTCAGTCCCCCTGCCCAGTTCAATTTGCCGATGGGGGAGCCCACCCCCCTGTTGGCATAATGTGCCCAAACCTCAATTTGTGCTGTGTGCCGAGGGGGTGCCCAATCTCCCTCAGCATCATGCATGCCCCCCCACCCGTTTCTGTGCCGACAGGGGGCCCAATCCCCATTGGCTGTGGTCCCTATCCCCGTAATGCAGGTGGCACACTGGGAGCCCACTGCAGTGTACCAAACAAACACCTGCAAAAAAAGAAAACCGACCCTCGTTGTCTTTTTGTTTGTTTCTTTTTCTCATGTAAAAGAGGGAAACGGTCCCTCTCGGTCTCTCCTGCCCCTTCCCCCAACCCACATCCACCCTCTGCATACCCTGCCTCCCCACACACACCCTCACCCCATACTTACCTCCGGAGCCCGTCGCGATGATCTTTGATGGACCGGGAATACATCTACGCTCTTCAAAGCCGACCGTGAACTGAAGAAATGCCGGTAAGCTGTATAATGGCATAAATAGGGTTTTTTCAACTTTGCTGCATATCTCAGGCATTTTGGGAATTTTGGCACCAAATTTTCAACATTGGGTTATTGGGACCCCTCCTCATGAATTCAGTCACTGTCATGGCGTTATTCGGTCCCGAAAGGTGATTTCGTGGTCACTGCGCGGAATAACCTTCCGGGACCGATTAACGTAATGACAGTGCTGCTGTTCATGAGGTGGGCTCTCAAAAAGCCTATGTTGCAAATTTGGTGGAAAAAATCCAAAACAATTATTGTTTTACGAGCGTGCATTGCGCAGTTTCCACACACGTTTGTAACTTTGTGAATTTGTAATATTTTCACTCCAGATTTTCAACATTGGCATTTTTCCACATCTCCTTATGAACAGTATAGCTGTCATTTTACATATCCTAGCTGAAATGTGTTTTCGTATTTCCAGCGCAGAATAGCACAGCCACTGTGAGAAATCACTTTTAGGGACAGATTAAGAAAATGACAGTGACACTGTTCATGAACAGAGGTGCTAAAATGCCTATGTCGAAAATTTGATGATAAAGGTCCATAAAACGACTGTGTTACAAACATGCATTATGCAGTTTCCACGCACCCTTGTAATTTCACAAATTTGCAATATTTTCATGCCAGATTTTCAACACTGGCATTTTTTCACACCTCCTTAAGAACAGTACAGCTGTTTTTTTTCACATCCTGCCCAAAATGTGTTTTCGTACCTGTGGAGCACAATGGCGTGTTCGCTGTGGCAAATCAGCTTTTGGGACAGATTAAGAAAATCACAGTGCCACTGTTCATGAGGGGAGGTCCCAAAATGCCTGTGTTGAAAATGTGGTTAAAAAAATCCCAAAAATAATTGGCTTACAGACGTGTGGCTCATGACTTCACCAATTTTTCATATTTTCACTCCAGATTTTCAGCGTTGCCATTTTTTCACATATCCTCATGAACAATACAGTTGTCATTTTTCATATCCTGCCCAAAATGTGTTTTCTTGCCTGTGGTGCCAAATGGCACAGTCGCTGTGCAAAACCACCTTTTGGGTAACTAACTGATAGTGCCGCTTTTCATGAGGTGGGGTCACAAAAAGCCCATGCTGATAATTTGGAGTCAAAATACCAACAAACGCCTATGGCCTTAGGGTTTCCAACTCTTAACACCCTGTAGAGACTGACAGGTATCAGGGGTGTGACTTGGGATCATTGGCTGTAATGCTCACGCCATTCCACCCTCACCCCCCACCCTGCAGCCAGTGACAGGCATCAAGGTGTGCCTTGGCATTCTCAGCCCCAAAGTTCACCCCTTTCTCCTATAATGCACCCATCTCAGTGTATTCCCTTATGGAATGGGGTAAGTATAAGGCCCAAAGACCCCAAAGCACACCACAACACTTGTTAGTGTCTACAGGGTAGGGTGAGGTGACATGGCATGAGCGTTATAGCTGACGACCCCAAGGCACACCCAAATGCCTGTCAGTCTCTGCAGGGTGGGGTGAGGTTGGCGTCAGTTCAATAATTCACTGCCATTCCTAATATGTATCTCTAACTCCTGCACTACCAATGCCAATGCCAGTGAGACAACATTTGGCATTGACAAATGCTTGTTTCACATGAAGCAGTGTCCTGAATCTTCCACATTTCGAGACAGTATTCCTTATTGTTCTACATTTTGAGACAGTGTCCCACTTTTCCCACATTTTGAGTGTGTCTCAAAGTCCTCAATTTTTTAGACTCATATTCTGAGTGACACTTCCCATATTCTACCCACATTTTTCGAGTCAATGTCTCTGTTTCCCACACTTTGAGAGCCTGTCTCCCACATTTTCCCACATTTTGAGTATCAGTGTCCCCCATTTCACTCACCAAGGAACTTGAGAGTTTGGGGCATTGCATTGTTACACCTGGGCTTCAAGTGATTTCAGATCTTTTAATATGGGCCCTGACTCTTTGCTGACTACCCTGACAGACATTAATCCTTTTCCAAATGAAATGAAAAACACAGTGGCTAGGAAGGAATGTAACATTCTGGTTGGCTGATGGCATTCTAAAAGGTTTCAGTTAACAGCTGGAAACGTTCATGTACAAATCTAACAGACGATTTTAACTATAAAAAAAATCCACTTTAAAGAAAGGAAACTGTTTTAGTTTAATGATGGCATTATGGCATACCAGGCAATGAAATACCTTTGTTAATCTAATACTGGGCCCCTTCCTTCCATTTCCACCACCCTGGGCCCAGAATGAACTTACCAAGGTAAGGAACCTGAATAATCAATGAATTCTTGGTTTTGGAGAGCTGCCACTGCTGCAGCCTGCCTGGGATGAAAATCATGACAGCTGTATCTGCTCATCAAACAAGGCAACTTAGGCATGGCGGCTTTTGCTAGTGGGGTGGTCACCAAACAGTTACAACTGGGCAGGTGCTGACTCACAGGGACACCACACAGCCACGCAGTCTACGCCAGCACCAAGACTGACCACGGCCCCCTCATGTCCTGACCCATTCTTTCCATGTCCAGTCCAGACCAAGGCACCTGAATGTGTCGGAAACTCTGAAATGAGTTTCTTACCAGGGCCATGCACTTCAGACTCCACACCACCACAGGTAAAGATCGACCGACAACTGCCCCCCCCCCCCGGTTTGTCCCAGTCCCAGCCTACCCATTCTTTCATTACCATTCCATGACCGTCCAGATTCAAAATTAATGCACTTACCACCTTGGCTTCTGGTTGGAGTTCAGCTGGGAGAGATCTGCTCGGTCATCGCACACAGTACAGGAATCACACTGTAGTCAGAGTTTATTCTTCTTCTACAATTCCTTCCTTCCTTTGGACTGTATCAACCTCACCTCAGGTCAGAGAGAGTCAGTGTCCATCCAGGCTCACTCGACAGTGGAAGGAAGAGATTAATCCCTGTTCTTGGGCCTTTTTGAAGTGCCTGCGCTAGTGTGTCCTGCCACGTCACAGTCTGAGTGATGGCACGGTGACAATGACATGCCATTCATTGTTTTACAAGCCCACAATCCAATTCTAACCAATAGCAGCCCACCCTGTAGTCTAACCTCTGCCTCTCCATTCCTGTGCCCAGCCCCCTCCTGCTCCCTCACCCTGCAATCTACCCGGCCAGTTCCGCAAGTTACTTACATGAATGAATATTTCCATAGCAACCACAACAGTCACATTAAGAGAACAATGAATGAATAAATTAAACTGAACTGCTACCCTGCCCCTCCCCCTCCCATCCACATTGATACGCAAGTCAAATGGGCCCTGTTCCCACGGACAGTACTATGGCTGCCTGCCTATGAGACTTAATTGGTAGGTACTGTTATTATACCATGACGTGGCTTGACTCTGAACTTTGCCCCCCCCATACACAGTGGTTGTATACATGTGCCTACAAGTGAAGGGGCCCCACCTGGAGATTTCTGGGTATCCAGCCAGGTCAGTCCAACCCTGCCAATGACCTGGGTTTGGGAGCGAGCCTGGGTCATTAGAGGGCCATCTGGGAGATAACTGTTGAGCATCCCATGAATGTTCACCTCCTCAGGGGTGGGAGAGAATATGGTGTTGGCTGCAACACTGCCATCTGGCCGACCACAGGTGCAGCTGCAGCCGGAGCTATGGATTGAGGGAGAGGGATGTCAGCATCAAGATACTACATATCTGTCAAGGGGCTTCATGATGTCAGGAGGCAAGACAGAGAAAAGTGGAAAAAGCCTGACCGACACAGGATACCACCTGCCACCCACTGCAGGCCCCGTACCACCAACTAGTACTCTGCCTCGCTAACCACTCTGCCCATCGGGAGTAAGACCTGGCCTCCTGGCAGCCCTTCCCATGGAGGTTTATCCACAAGGGAATTGTGTGGTTGAGGTAAGTCCAAAGATGGTAGGTGAGGGACAGGGCGGTGCGACTGGACCGATGGGGGCCGGCTGGGTTGTAGAGGAATAAACAGAACATTTTTTTTAAAAGTAGTTATTTGCACTGTGCTAGGCTGCTTTGCTATTCCCTTTAACTCCTTGCTAAAACTTTGAATATCGAACTGCACCTGACATGCGCATCAATTTGTAACTAATGTTGTATATTGATGTTTAATGTTTATTTTCATGGAAATGTATATACCTGCACTCTGCTCTGTACATAATTGCCCAGCACAGTCATGCCCCTCCTGTAAATAATGTTGTTTCTAGCCTATATTCCAGTGCAATTGTACATAATTTTATCCACCTCAGCCTATCTGCTTCTTTTATCATCCCTACTGCTTTTTCTGTAATTTTGTCTCCATTTGTTTCTTAACACTGTTATTTAGTATCTACCATGGGTCACACCTGGAAATGAGCCTCGGCTCAGTGTGCCTTTCCTGGTTAAGCAACTTTTAAATAAATAAATAAATAACCCCCTCGGTACTGTATATACAGTATTAAATTTATGTTTTTCTGCTAGCACTAATGAAAGGTGCAGTGCTATCCACTGAATATGGGAAATGGGCTTTAAATGGGCACAGCACTAGTGCTAATAGTAAGTGCCGGGTGCACTCCTTTTGAATATGGGTCTGTTTAAGCTTTAGAAAATCAGAAGTCTGGATCACTTTAAGCCTCTTTATTAGTATCGGTTTATTTTCTCATTTGCCACATATATCCATACCAATGTTTCAAGATCATTAAATTAGTCTCTTCCTCAAGGTGGTGGCTGTAATTGTTTAGAAAACTGAACACTAATCAATATCATATTAGGTTTACATACCACTGCATATTAAATAAAATGTAAGTTACTAGTGCAAAAATGGAGTGGATAGTATCTCCATTTTACCTAAAAATTGCATAGATCTGAATTCATTCCTCTTTTATACTTTACCAATCATTATCCCTTTTTCTAAAATAATAAAATAAAGCTCATTTTTTTAGTTCTAACTCTGAAAATACTGTGTAGCATATCATATCGTACATGTGATAAATAGGCATCTTAATGCACACTCACATCAAATCAATGGTTATCTTCTGCCATCAATTGGCTCTTTCACCTCCTCCCTCAAGGACCACCTCCTCCAACCCATCACTTACATATGAACATATGAAGAAGCCAGCAGAAGAAGGCCATTTGGTCTATCAAGTCTGCTCATATTGCAGGGTCCACAGCTTGAGCTAATGTCCCTGCCCTCCCTACCCATGATCCTTACCTCCCCCAATGCCTATCCCATCCTCTTAAAGCAGCCCACTGTTTCAATGAGATGACCTCTTCCGGCAGCACATTCCAAGTGTCCACCACCCTCTCTATGGAGAAGTGCTTCCTGACCTCCCTCCTAAACCTCCCACCCTCCAGCTTAAGACTGTGCCCCCTTGTGTCATGGTTGCCACTCAGCTTAAAGAGACTCCTTATCAACCTTATTTATTCCTTTCAAGTACTTGAAGGTCCCAATCATGTCCCCTCTCTCTCTCTCTCTCCAGTCTTCTGGGGAGTACATGTTCAGTGCCCTCAACCTCTCCTCGTATGCCTTACCCTGCTGACCCACTATCATCTTTGTCGCCCTCCTTTGGACCTTCTCCAGCAGGTTAATGTCCTTTTTGAGGTGTAGGCACCAGTACTGAACTCCATACTCTAGATGCCGCCTTATCAGTGACCTGTACAAGGGAAGCATAACCTCCTCTCTCCTACTACTGATCCCCTTAGAAATGCATCCCAGCATCTTGTTTGCCTTTGCTGCTGCTTTCTTGCACTGCTCGGAGAGCTTCAGGTCACTAGTGATCATCACTCCCAGGTCCTTCTCCTCCTCTGATGCAGATACTCGGACTCCACCCAGGTAGTACTCCATCCAAGGATTCTTGGCTCCAATATGCATAACTCTGCATTTCTTGGCATTGGAGTCAAGCTGCCAGATCCTGGACCACCTCCCCAGCTTATCCAGATCTTTCTGTAGGTTCTGGGTCCCTTCAGCTGTATCTGCCCCAGTAGGCAACCCCCTGAATGTCCACCAACCCCTTGAGTTACCTTAGAGTTTATATGTATCTGTATATAGGCTGTATTGTTGTGTGTTCTGTATTTTTTTTTATCTAGATGATCCTGTGATATGCACTGTTCCCTATTGTAAATATCGTAAAATATTGCAAATATAGTTTATACTTTTTTCTATGTATCATTGAATTTATGTACCACTTGACATTTGTAAATATGGGCATTATTGTTCACATATTTTCCTGTATAAAAAAAATAAAATAAAATAAAAAATTGGTCAATTTATCAAACAATAACACTTTTGTGAGGCCAGCCCGGTGGCACTGAGGGCTGAAGCGCTGCACACCTTACCTCGCACCACGCCAGCGACCTGGGTTCTGGAATGGACTTGGGTTGCCAGGGGTCAGCAGGAGGGGAGAGAATCGAGCATCTGGAGGACTGCTCTTCTCTCCTGGGGAGGGTGGGGTAGTGTATCCTTGCTACTAGCAACCCCCCAGTAAAGGCTGGCAGCACTGAAGCCGGGAACACCGAGAACGGGGTGGAGGCAGCAGTGGATGTCCTGTGGGTGGGTACGGGAGCACGCCCATTGCATGCTGATGTCATTGCACATCTGCACCTTCGGGGGGACACACAAGAAGAAAGCCCCTCTCTAGTGAATGCCATGATGCCCCCGAAAGGCTACCACTACCTCCGACTGAACAAAGCCCAGTATAAGTCAGGATGGGAGCTCCAGGGTGATGATGTTGGTCTCCCTCCTGTTTTACCACCTGGAGGGCCCTTCCGTGGGGGTATGCTACTGTCTTCCCCATCCTGCAGCTGTGGTAGAGGCCAGACAGGGGAGCATTGAGAGCCTACATGCAGGGCTGACAGGGGATAAGGCACCATCCCCACTGCAAGACAGGTGAGAAACAGAATTAAAAAAAATACAAAATAACACTTTTGTGTCTAGTAATCTAAAAAAGAACAAAGAATGAACTGATTTTACAAAGAACATAATGGCCCAGATTTTCAAACTGCGCCATTCTGAGGCGCAAGCCCCTGCGCTGCTCAAAATAGTTGCGCAGGGGTGTGGCCGGGGTGATATTCAAAGGTTGTGCTGTTGAGCTACCTCTCTGAATATCACCCTCAGCCACAGCACTTGTGCATGGCGTAGTGGAACTTGGCGCCACCGAGAAGTTGCCAGAGTTGAGCATTAAACTTGCGGTGGCGCAAGTACCATTGCGCCATGCTCAAATTTCTGATATTCAAAAGGTGACATGCAAATGGGGCCATAATTTATGCAAGGCGCAGGGGGGGCCATTTGCATCTATTTATGGCCCCATTTGCATGCCATTTGCATGTAGGTGCGCCAATCCTCGAGGACTTGCTCCTGGCCACCCTGCCAGGCAGCAGCCGCCGGGGACCGACGCACAATGCAGCCCGATCGCGGGCATCACAGTTACATGAACCCCCACATATCCCACAGCCCGATCAAGGGCATCACAGTTACATGAACCCCCACATATCCCACAGCCCGATCAAGGCATCACAGTTACATGAACCCCCCCCACACATATCCCACAGCCCGATCAGGGCATCACAGTTACATGAACCCCCCACACATATCCCACAGCCTGATCGCGGGCATCACAGTTACATGAACCCCCCACACATATCCCACAGCCTGATCGCGGGCAGTACAGGTACATGAACCCCCCACACACATCCCACAGCCCGATCGCAGCATACAGGTACATGAACCCCCCACACATATCCCAGCCCGATGCGGGCATCACAGTTACATGAACCCCCACACACATATCCCACAGCCCAATCGCGGGCAGTACAGGTACATGAACTCCCACACATCCCACAGCCCGATCGCGGGCAGAACGGTATGAACTCCCCCAGTGCCCGATCGCGGGCAGAATGTAACCCTCCCCAACCCGAATATCTCCTGGTGGTCCAGTGGACGTAGCCGATCGCGGCAGAATGTCACATCACAACCCCCAAACATCTTCCTGGTGTCTAGTGTCCCCCACCCACCCACGAGCCCTCCACCCTGCTCCCCGCAGCCGGGCGGATGACAGCATCCCACCTTGCTCGCCGCCGACTGTCCGTAGCCGCAGAGCTACAGCCATTTCGAGGCAGAGTTCAGTCAGCATGACAGTCCAGATTTGTGAATCATTCACAAATCTGACTGTCATGTACGGTATGGGCTGCACGCCCATTGGCTGTAGCTCTGCACCAATGGGCGCGCAGCCCTACCGACAGTCAGTCGGCGGTGGCGGGCGGCAGGTGGTGGATGCTGTCGCTCACCGGGCGGAGGGGAGCGGGTGGAGGGGCTGGGGTGGGTGGGGGACACTAGACACCAGGGAGATGTTTGGGGGTTGTGATGTGACATTCTGCCCGCGATCGGCTTTACGGTCCACTGACCACCAGGGAGATATTCGGTTGGGTTACATTCTGCCCGCGATCGGGCACTGGGGTTCTACACGCTCTGCCCGCGATCGGGCTGTGGGATATGTGTGGGGGTTTCATGCCTTACCGCCCGCGATCGGGCTGTGGGATATGTGTGGGGGTTCATAACTGTGATGCCCGCGATCGGGCTCGGGATATGTGGGGGTTTCAAACTGTGATGCCCGCGATCGGGCTCGCGGAGATGTGTGGGTGGGGTTGTTTTATCGCTCTGCCCGCGATCGGGCTGGTGGGGGCACAGGGACCGAGTTGGGGGCCAGCCAGTGGCAGGCTGTGTTGCGCCTGCAATACAGCAGCTCACCTGAGGGTGGCCTCAACTTGATCCTTTTTGGGCTCAAGGTTGTGCAGGCAAGAGGGTTGGGGTTGCGATGCACAACTCAGCACAACCCGATCGAATATCGGGCTGCAGGTTATGCATGGTTCCTCCCCCTCCTGTTGAGCATGCATTCATTTGCATTGCTCTTTTGCGCAACCTGTTGTCAGTGGCGTAACTGCCTCCTGCTGAATATCGCAGAATGGCGCATTTTTGGACTTACGCATGCGCAACCCTTTTGAATATCTGGGCCTATACATATAAATCAATTTGAAAACACATAATAAAAAAGCATTTTTCTTCTGTTGAGGTTATATACCTTTTATTTATTTATTTATTTATTTATTTATGTATTTATTTATTTCAGATTGGGAATTCATACCTTTGAGTAAGGGATTCATTTACAAAGAATCCAGGTCATACAGGTACATTGGACAAACAGACAACAAATAAGTTACATAAGTTTCCAAGGATACATACAGTAGTTTACATTTGCAGGCTCCAGAGGGTGTATTAATATAAGTATTTACAGTGGAGGGTGTGGCGCTTGGACAGCTGGTTCTGATTAACCTATGCTTTTTGTAATATAAAAATATGTTATTGAATGTCTCTCATGAGAGATGCTGACAGTCTCTGGAATGACAACCCCCCAGGTTTTAGCTAATAGGTGTTACCTGGAAGGCCAAGAGATAATTACAGGCTGGAAGAGACTTAAAATTTAGGATCTCCTTTTTATGTGACTAATTGCAGCTTGCCAACTGCCAAGATAGATCATAAACTTTATAACGTTCAGAGGAAACACAGTAAAATTCACAAGGTGATACAAAAGCATGTTGCACCTCTGTGAGATCTGGCAGAGAGACATAACAAGTCCTTTGATGTCCTGGAAAGGGGAAGCTGCTCATAGATCAAAGAAAGTCATTTGAAAAAAATGAGTTTTGCTGAGGTCACAGAATATTTATTTATTTATTTATTTATTTATTTACGAAATTTACCAGGAAGGTATACTGAGCAACATGCTCTATTCCAGATGCGACCTGGGGGCCCAACCCAGTACATGGCAAATACAGTGCATGACGAGACATAACATGAGAATTTGTACAATAATAATACAGGAATTTGGTAAGAAGAACAATAGTGAGTAGGTATGACAAAATTTTAATTTACGTTTGATAAGACATCCTGTTTTGCATAGCTATATATATTTTTATATTCTGACAGGGAAGAGCTAGGTGACCTCATGCAAAGAGGTTGGCAAAGCCAGTTTTTAAACAGTATTCTGTTTTCTATTTACAACACAAATGTTTGGACTCTGAAAAAGAAACATCTACAGCATTGTGAGATAAAAATACCTTAGAACAGGCAAGTCTGAGTGTATTAGTGGTAGGAATCTGCACTTTTAAACCTGTTTTGTTTAAGTGATTTGTATGTTTTGTGATATATGGTTCTGTATTTACATTTTACATTTTTTTATCTATTTTGAAGTAAACCTCTACTTTAGAGACTACTTGGTGTGCCTTTGAATTTCTTTTTCTTGACAAGTGAAGCGTACATGGTTAAAGCTGACACTACACAAAGCTTACTGGTTTTACCAAACTGGGAAAAGGTAAGAATTTATTCTGAGGTCTTTAATAGAGTTTTAAGGGTTCATTTTGTATGCCTGGTTAGGTGCACGTAGGCGAAATATATCTGGCCCCCCTCCCAAGAGCAGAATTATCTGAGCCTGTACATTGGGTACGCTAACAAGAGGTTCACAGTTTGAATCCCTCCAAGACTTGAGACCAAAAGTTGATTTGAACTCACAAAACAGACAGGAGGGTTCCCGTTTAACTGTTAACTGTTCACAAGACTGCGCTCAGAGGTTGGCACTGTGGGAGCAGAGGGCCTGACCTGCTGAGTGGGGTTGTGACAGAGGGTAGTAGACCAGGCAATCAAGGTCAGTGCGAGGTCAAGAAACCATATCCTGAACAAGGCAGATTCCACATTAGGCAGTAACAGAGTAAGTGCAAGGTAAGGAGTGAGGACTAAGGATCCACTGTTCAGTATTGAAGCAACCAGAGAAGGCATTGTCAGGGTGTGTCATAGGGGAAGGAGGGTGATGGGGTGGCAGCAAGGTTTCAGGTTGCACAGATGGGGAAAGGGTAGGAGGAAGGGTGGGTAGGGGAAAAATGAAAGGGGAGTGCAGGGATGAGGGGAGGGAGGGGGGGGAGGCAGGGTGCAAGTTGGAAGTAGGAGGAGTGGGCACAGGTGAGCGGAAAGGAGTTAGGGTGGTTGCGGAAGAGGGAGCGGAGGCGGGCAGCAGTGGCAGAGGAGCAAAGAAGTTATTTCTATAGTGTCCAGGACAATGGTATGAAATGGCTAGTTAATATGGATTAGTGAAAACATTTGCAGCCATTCTTAAGGACTAGGTGTGCATATACTGTACTTACGCAGCTCACTGTCTTTTTTGACCTGTTTAAATAGTAATACATGTTTACCTTCTCTCATACACGGGAGCTACAATCCCAAACAGAGCTGATGCCTATAGATAAAGACAATCATTCTTAGTTTCCTGAGCATTAATATCTGCACATTTACAGAAGACTGCTACAATAGGAAACTCATTTAGCTGTGTTTAATATGAGAACACACTCACCCAGTGAAGAGACATTTAATTTTCTCATCTGCCATGCAGTCCTGTCACCACTGCAGAAAGGGCTGAGCGCCTTCATTTTTATTCCCTGTATGGGAAATCTTGAGGCATGCACCAGGCAGCACACAACGTCAGTGGTGTCGATGATGCCACCCATGTCATGACACACGCATCAGTATGCGATGTCCCACGCTGATGGGCCCGAAAACAGGAAGCTCACCATAGGCTGTTAAAAGTCATCCTCTCTACATGAAGTGCAAATAGTGAGCCCAGTATATTCAGCTTGCATGAACTCTACCTATTATTGTAACTAGATTATATTGTCTGGAATAAATCTGGTGACTCCATCGCTAAGGGTTGTAAATATAGTCAAAAATGAGTTTGTCTTGATTTTTTGTAAACAATGGTGTTAAGTCTTGCATTTGTTATAAATATTACAGGCATAACAAATATTGGAATTAAAATTTGTACAACACGGACATTGTGTACCAGTCTGTTACTACCCCTGCCTGATGACCACAAAACAGGTTGAGGGGCCTGAGCTCCGTTCTGATGGTGACTGGGGGTTCTTTCCCAAATAGAAATGAGTAATAGCACAGTGCCTCCACTTAGAGTAAATATAGTGTGCCAGATACTTGTAGGGTACAACCCCCTGGGATGCTGTACCTCCCCACCTCCCCTTCCAGTCACTCCCCACAATAAACAGCTGCAGTACTTTACTTTGCATGCACTTAATGACTGTAGCAAAGAATATGCGTACAGACCATTTTAAACCACAATAAAAGATTTATTATTAGGGAAAGGGGTAAGGGGAATGCAAAAAAATATAGAAAAGCAATCTGAAAAGTTTATAAACTGGTAACAGCTGACAATAACAACCATTGGCAGTGCCGACCCCTAACAACATATAAGCCCCCCCCACTGGTAGCCAGTAATAAAACTATAAGCATAAGTGCAATATTAAACATCAGCCTATGGGTACCCAGGTATTATTATTTATAAAAAATCAGATTTACAACCTTTGAGTCAAGGACTCATTTACAAAGGCTCCACATCAGAAAACAGAACAGTTCACAAGTAGACAGTATACAACACTACACATGCTTATTCCATGTAATTAACAATACATAAAGTAGATACACAAAGAGGAGGAGTGTAAGGTCTATACAATTAGGTAGCTAGTCAGGCCTGGCTAATGAGTTCAAGCAGTCGGGATACCGACATTGTCATTTACATAGTCAATCTTGAATGGAGAATTAACAGCATTAGGATACAGAGCAATTTAGCTCTTACTGGACACAGTCACATTGCAGGCCCAATTGTCCAGTTGCCTAGGATCTTGCGGTGGTGCACTTGGCGAAATTTAGCAAGCTTGCAATTTAACCCATCTCCCCCCAACAGGCCATAGGATGGTAGCACAATGTTAAAATTTAACCATCAGAAGTAGAAATGGCAACCATTCTCAGGCAATAATTGTAATCCAACCTGGGGAAACAGAAAAGTCAGCCAGCAATGCTAGCACTCACTTAACCCTTGGATGCAGCAGACCAGCAGGATGGCAGCTCAGAAGCGGCAGGGAAACAGCTCAGAAGCCTTGGATTCTTTTGAGCAGGTGGCAATGGTTGAGCCCTTCTTGTCTCACACCTCTATGAACACAGCTCTTCTCTATCAGCTCTCAAGCCACAGCCCTTCTGGCTCATACTTTTCTGGATGCAGAACCCTTCTGGCACCTCCTCCCTGGTCTCAGCTCTTCTGAATTACACCCAGGATATAGGAAACCCGCACAGTGGCTTCCTGGTTCACAACAAGCCCAGACCCCAGGAGCAACCCCGCAGTCCGACTCCCCCCAAAATGGGTTAAGAGTACCTCAGAACTCAGGCACGCACCCGTGGCTCCCTGTTCCCTGATCAACCCCACTTGATAAGGGCTAGCAGACCCCTTACCTGGCAGTGAGGCGGCTTGAACAGGATGCAGTCTGTCGCCACTTGGATCATCTCAGAACTCTTGAATGCAGCAGAGCCTCTTTAATTCACCCTTGCTGCATAGTGTTCTGAAACAGTCTCTGGCAAATCAGTTTGACCCATCTAACAGGATGAGGGCTTTCTCAGTATTGCTGCAGGAGGTATCCCCCAAACAGTCTGGTCCCTATCACTCTGGAGATTCAGATGCTGGAGAGTTAGGCAAGTCCCTGAGTCTTTGGCTGAGTTGTGGAAAACCTTAGCTCTGGTCACTGGCTGTATGCCCTCCTCACCCTTAGACAGCCTCAGGGGAACTGCCCTGAGCTGCAACTGTCCCTGAGGTCTCAGGGAAAGATGGCAGCTTTCTATTGATCCATACAGCTGTCCATCTGGGAAATTAAAAAAACATTAAGTTCCTCTGATGCCTAATTGGCTGGCTATTTGGGCGCCGAGGGCATTGTTCAAACCCACTTTCCAGGAGCCATAGCTGCAGGTCCTTGGGCTCCTTGAATCCTGATTGGCTGTCTTGAGGTCAAAGGCAACAAATATGGCTGCTGTTGTAAACAGTGTATACACAGTCCCAACTTCTAGTTCATACTGCAGGTAAACAACATTATTTTAGAAAATAAATGCCCCAGCATTTGATAGCAGACCCTCTGCCCTTGCATCCACTGGAAGAGAGGGGTTTCCCCCTTCCATCAATCATGCTGTAGCACTATCCCCACAGGCAGCAAGTAGTGCTCCCTTTCCTTCAGTAGCCTAGGCTGCTCTTAAAGAAACATGTGCCCTTGTATGTTATAATGCTTAACAGCACTCTTCTTCATTATTATTTATTTTTTGTTTAGTTGTTTTTAACCAGGTATAGCACACTAAGCTGAAAGCTTTTTTACAGGAGCGACCTGGGAGCACAAGGAGGTTAAGTGACTTGCTCAGGGTCACACAGTATGCAAGTGGAAGCTGTGGGATTCAAACCCAGGTCTGGTCTGCTGAATGTCACCAAATTTGCAGCTCAGAGCCTTAGACCACTGTGCTATACTGCCTCCCTTAATTATTAATTTTTCATTCCCCCCAAGTGCCTCCAGACCCCCTTCATTATTTTTTATTCCCACAGGAGCTGGGGCACACCAACACAGAGCAGGCAGGACCAATGAAGTGGCTTTGAATACCAAGCACTGCAGCACTCACACAGAGAATGCAGCCAACCCGCCAGCTTCTCCGACTCTACTGCCGGTGGCGGTTTCACTTTTACTCTCACTCCTCTGGTCCCCCACTTAAATTTAGACACTAGGGGTCTGGCAGGAGCACTAAGGAGCCACAATGGGACCACAACTTGTGTGACAAGGGAACGGGAGGCCATTAAGTTAAGCCTCACCCGTGGGGGTGGATTACATTCCCCCATGCCTTAAATACTTGCCGACTGCACCAAGTACACAACAGAATGCTGATGCAAATAACCAGAACATTTATACATTCTTAGTCTATGCAGACAAATGATTCCTAGCTAGCATAGGCAATCATATACTGTCTAGACTAGACAACTGTTTTCTGTCTAAGCAATAACAGGAACATTTACTGAAAAACTTTTCAAATTGTAGACCATGATCATAACTTTAGGTATACCTTAAATCAAATACATTGTAGAGCGCTACTAAATAACAAGGTTAGATTAACACCGAAGAAACATTTTTCAACCTCCCTTTTTACTTTCTGGAGTTGTACCCTCTCTGAGTGGTTTGGCTTTAGCTGGGCACAAAAATATTCTGGGCAAGGACCTTGGGGTGACATATATGCCCTTGTGGACTACGTGCGTGAGCAGGTAAGAGGGAGCCCCTGGAGCAACATTAGTGATCTTTAGTAGAGGTTTAACAGTTCTCCCAGAATGTCGCAATGATACTGGCACTTCTTCAGCATCCAGGTTGTTCAGGCCAGTTCACTGTCCATCAATGAAGCATCCTCAGGCAAAGTGGGTACCACAACTTCCTCTGGTACTGTATTGGTTTCCTCTCTCTCTACTAGTTCAGGTTCTACAGGTTCAGCTTCTACAGGGTCTCCACCTTCTTCCTCAGGCTCTTCCTCAGATTTTGGCCAGTCATCCAAGGGGACATTGTCAGTTGGTAGATCACTTTTGGAGGCTCTGTGGTGGGCATATCTGTCACATTGCCTGGAGTCTCAGGTGTCACTTCTAGCAGTCAAGCAAGTTCTGGTGTGGGGTAATAATAGGCTGGGTAATGCATTATTTCTCCCTCTGACTCAGAGTCTGAACTCTCTGGCTCTGGTGGCTCATCAGAAGTTACTGAGGCAACTCCAGATTGTCGGGCCCTTTGTTTACTTTGTCAGCTGCGTGCAGCAGCTCTAGTTTCAGGAGGTTTTGGTGGTACAGTCTCATTCTCTGTGCTCTCAGTAGCCATTTGACCAATAGACAACAAATTATTCCTGTGAATGGTTTGGTAACCACTGGTATATCCCTCTGAATAATTTTTGTATACTGGCATATCTTGTAATTTCTCTACTATGACATAAGAGGTACTGCCCCATTTGTCAGTGATTTTATGTTTGCCATGGAGTCCTGCATTTCACATCAATACTTGGTCACTAACTAATAACTCTTGATCCTTGACCTTCTTGTCATGTCTCTCTTTGTTTGCAGTTTCTTTTCACAGCAGCTTCAGCAGCTAATCTATAGGCATAATTTAATTGTTCTTTCAATTGCTTTACATACTTCAAGTAGTGCTTGCCTCAGGTGCCATCAGGTGAGATACTGAAACAAATGTCTACAGGGAGTGTTGCTTCTCTGCCAAACATTAAACAGTAAAGAAAAATCCAGTTGCATCATTCTTGGTACAATTGTAGGTGTGTACTAGAGAGCTCACTTGTCTCCATCTACTTTTGTCATTGAGATTCAGATTTCCCAACATATCAAGTAAAGTTCTGTTAAATCATTCTGGCTGCGGGTCACCTTGCAGATGATTGATAAGGGGTAGTGCATGATTTTCTGATGCCCCATAATGACAATAGTTCCTTGATTAAATGACTGTCAAAGTCCCTTCCTTGGTTGGAGTGAATCCACTGTAGGGCTCCACAATAGACAATTAACTTTTTACAAGAACTTTAGCAACAGTGAAAGCCTTCTGGTGTTTTGTGGGGTAGGCCTGAGCTTATCTTGAGAAATGATCAGTAACTACGAGTATATTTGCTGTATTTTTGGAGCTGAGCTCTAGACTGAGAAAGTCAATGCAGATGAGTTCCATGGGAGCACTAGTTGCAATGCTGACCAAGGGGATGGCCCTCTGTGGCTGAGCTTTCCTTTGTAGACATCTGCTGCAGTTCTTGAAATATTTCTCTCTGTCACTTGCCATGTGAGGCCAATAAAAATGGGCACTTGCCAGGTCTAGCATGTGATCGTTTCCTAGGTGGATCACGTCGTCCTGCAATGCACAGAGTACAACTCATTTAAATTTTGCTGGCAATACTAGTTGTAAGCGAGGGAAATCCTTGGGGACCTTAGACTTCTCAATATAGCAACATGTCTTTCATTTTGAGCTTGGGCCATTCTCTTAGCATCAATTTCACATCTGGATTATCTGTAATGACTTGGTTTACATTACTCCCATAGGCTAGAGTGTGAACAATTTCTTGGATAACTGGATCTGACCTTTATTCTTTTTGTAGATCTTGAGTAGTGAGTTGAGGCAATGAACTTCAGTTGATAGAATCTAAGTTACAGTATGCGGTAGGTAGGCAATCTCCAGATGCACCAAGAGTGTCCACCAAATGATTTTCAGTGGAAGTAGATGGTGGTTAATCTGCATCAAACATTTTACAGTGGGTCTTTACTGTTTGCTCTGGTATCTTTACCCAAGATGAATCACTTTTTCTAGGTGCTGCTGAACGTCTGGATGGTGCATCCACATCTATGGGGTTTAACCCAGGATGATATTCTATGCAATAATCATAGGCTGAGAGTGCAGACAACCATCTGTGTCCAGTTGCATCAAGCTTCGCAGTTGTCTAAATATATGTTAAAGGACTGTTATCTGTTTTCATGGTAATATGTGCTCTGTACAGGTATTTGTGGAACTGGTCCACTATTGCCCACTTTAGTGCAAGAAACTCCACTTTATTCACCAGATACATTTTCTCAGCACTGTTGATACTTCAGCTACCAAAAGCCACAGGTCACAATCCTTCTGGTTAGCTTTGATACAACATAGTCCCAAGCCCACTGAAGCTGGCATCAGTATGTAGGGCATATGGCTTTTCGGGATTGGCAACGCCGAGTACTGGTGCATGAGTCAGGCGATAAATTATGTCTTCAAAAGCCTGGTTGCATTCAGCAGTCCTACTAGTCCCAAACAGCTCACATGGTTTAAAGTATGACTTGGGTTCAGTAATCTTGTCAGAGGCTTTCTCCTCTTTCCAGGTAGGTGGATAGCCTTGAGTCAGGTTCAAGAGGGGTCTTACTACTCTGGTGCAGTCTTTGACAAAGCACCTATACTATTCACAGAATCCAAGAAAGTGCTGTAACTCATTCAGGTTAGTGGGTTTTGGTCAGGAGGTCAAAGCTTCAACTCTGCTTGGGTCTGTCTGGATACCTTCAGCCAATACAATATGTCCAACTTACTTAACAGAGGTTTGAAAGAACTGGCCTTGGTCTACAGAGAGTTTGAGACCAAACTCCTCCAGATGGTCCAAAACTTTCATAAGTCTTGTCTCATACTCTTCTAGGGTCTTGCCAAATACAATTATATTGTCCAGATAGACTAGACATTCTAGTAGGTTCATATCTCCTACAGCCCGTTCCATTAGTCTTTGGAAGGTAGCTGGTACACCAGATATCCCTTGGAGCATCCACAGGAATTCATAGAATCCCAAAGGGCATACAAACACTGTCTTCTCCCAATCTTCAGGGACCACAGGTATTTGGTAATAGCCACTCCTAAGATCAAGTACAGAAATGCACTTACTTCAATTGAGGCAATCTAGGGCGTCTTGGATACGAGGCATGGTGTGCTGTTCAGGGATGGTTCATTTGTTGATGGTTCTATAGTCAACACACATATGCACAGATCCATTCTTTTTCCTCACCACCACTATGGGTGAGGTATAATGGGCTTCTTGATTCTTGTACAATGCCAGCTGCCAACAGTTCATGTAGATGTCTTCTTACATCATTAATATCAGTGGGTGCCATCCTGCTGGACCTTTCATGAAAAGGTGTTCATCATGCAGCCAGATGTGATGCTCTTCTCCATCCTACATCTCATTCATGAAGGGAGAATACTTTAATTCTCTTAGCTAGCTTGCTGCTAACATGAGTTTTCCACCTATCGAGTATAGGACAGTCACCAAATCAAACATATTTGGAGCAAAGCCTGTCAGGCAATTGTCTCGGGTCAGAGTGAGTTGCATTGCCGTGTCTGCACAATAAACTTGAGCAAATGTGAATCCTTTCCTGATGACAATGCTTCTGTCTGTTACATTCTTTACTTAGACAGTAACTCATTTAGCGTAAGCATAGGGTCTGACTGGTAACACACTGGGCATGACCAATAGTCCCTCAGATAACCCATGTTCCTCAGGAGTATCAAACATCAGTAATTGGTTTTCAACTTCCTTTTTGAAACGTATCATGCCAATGATACCACACTGAACGTTGGGTGGTAATACAATTTCTTCAGTGTCCCTTCACCAAACTATTCCCCCCACCCCAGGTCATCTGGGTCCTCAGGGAGAGTTCCGGTTTGTTTCTGGTAAGCTTTTTCCATGAGGGCGTGCACTCAGTATTTATCTTTTATGCTTGTTTTCCTCCTCTTAACAGAGTTGGGCTAGCCAGTTAAACATATGGGCATTTGTTCTGATGAGTATGGGCACTCCATCATGCATCCTGGATTCTGGACATACTAAAGTCAGGGTCTCTACAGGATCTCCAACTCTAGTTAATTTGGAAGGAAAAGTGATCCATTCCTTGACATATCCCAAGTACGGGTAAGTCTTGTCATTCAGTCCCTATATATTCAAGCCACTGAAGGGCATCAATGGGTGGTGATTTATGACAGGTGCTTATCATACCATCCCTTGAATATGACGGTCACTTGGGAGCCACTCTCCTGGACAGCTCTGATAGATGCTCCTTCTGTAGTGACTGTGACTATCATAGTCGGTCCACCAAGCTTGCCAAGTTCAGATAGAGTAGTTTCAGGTGCTTTAAATGAGGATTTTGCTACAAATGTGGTAGAGCTGGGCTTAGTGGGGGCCCCAGTACACTCCTTTACTGGGTACCACTGAAGTTTAACAGCCTAATGGGGTTCTGAGCTGCCCTCTCTCTGGTTAACATGTCAGTGATCCTCTGGATGTTACTCTCAGGTTGACACTGGTGCTTAATATGTCAGTCCTCACCACAATTATAACAGAAACTGCCTCTGGTTCTGCTTGGGTTTGGGTGATACATCAACGGGGGTCTCCAGCCTTGACCATTTGATTTTTCAGCATAAGCATTAGCAACTCTGGCAGGGGCTTTAGTAGTTGTCGGTCCTCACCCTGGCTCTCTCTCTCCCTCTGCCCAGTCTGTGGCTGTATACTGTGGGTTTTCACTTTGTTTACTGTGCTACACAATTCATTAATCCATGCTTCCAGGTCTGAAATCACAGAGGGTGTCAGATTTTGCACTCCCAAGCCCATAAAAGACAGGTTTGGGGTAGCTGGAAGAATAAGCTGGTTCTAATGAATGTATCAGCCTTGGCCAAGAGCTGCAGTGGCTTGATCAAACACCTCTTATACACCTTGGGCTGGATATTCAAACTGCGCACTTGTGTCGAAGCCTTACGCTGCACAAAATAGTTAGGCAGGTAGCCGGGCGATTCAATGGAGTTGCGCTATTGAGCAACCTTGAATATCACCCCTCGGCCACAGCCACTGTGCATGGCGCAGTGGAACTTGCACCACTGCAAGTGGTCAGAGTGGAGCATTCAAGATGCGGTGGCGCAAGTTCCATTGCGCCATGTGCAAATTTCCAATATTCAAAAGGTGACATGCAAATGGGGTCATAATTCATGCAAGATGTTGGGGGGGGGGCATTTGCATCTATTTATGGCCCCATTTGCATGCCATTAGCATGCAGGTCGCCGATCCCTGAGGACTTCGCCTGGCGCCTGCCAAGCAGCAGCCGTCAGGGACCGGCGCCCCCGCGGCCGATCACGGGCATAGTGAAAAATTCCCACCCCAACTGGCCCGATCGCAGGCATAAGTGAATAATCCCTCCCCCACTAGCCTGATCGCGGGCAGAAAAGATTTCAACCCCCAAGAACATATCCCTGGTGGTCCAGTGGACCATGAAGCCTGATCGCAGGCATTAGAGTCCACCACCACCCCAAGGTCCACCTACCCTGGTGATCTAGTGGGTCTCACCCCACCCACCCACGGAGCCCCACCATCCCGGCTCTCACCAGCTGGCGGGCGGCAGCATCCCACCGCCACCTGACTGCTCGGTAGGGCTGCATGCCCATTAGTTCAGAGCAAGAGCCAGTGGGCGTGCAGACCATACCGTACATGGCAGTCCAGATATGTGAATGAATTCATGGGGTGGTGGACTCTAATGCCCGCGATCGGGCTTCGCAGTCCACTGGACCACCAGGGATATGTTCTTGGGAGGGGGTTGAACTCTTTTCTGCCCACGATCGGGCTAGTGGGGGTGGGGTTTTTTTTCACTTATGCTCGCAATCGGCTAGTCGGGGTGGGGGATTTTTTCACTTATGCCCGCGATCGGGCCAGTCGGGGATTATTCACTTATGCCCGCAATCAGGCCAGTCGGGGTGAGGGATTATTCACTTATGCCCGTGATCAGGCTGTAGGCTACAGGGAGTAAGTTAGGCACCCACAGGTGGCAGCTGCTGTGTTGCGCCCTGCAATGCAGCAGCTCACCTGTGGGTGGCCCTCGACTTACTCCTTTTTTATTTTGCTCTAAGTTGTGCAGGCGCAGGTTGGGAGTTGCACCTGCACAACTCTGCACAGCCCGCTGAATATCAGGCTGTGCAGTTTATGCATGGTTCCTCCCCCTCCGGTTGAGCATGCCTTCATTAGCATTGAGCTGTTGCTCAGCTTGACTTGGGGGGGGCGCAACTGTCTCCTGCTGAATATGGCAGAATGGCGCAATTTCAGACATGCGCAGGAGCAACCCTATTGCGCATGGCACAGCCCTTTTGAATATCCAGCCCCTTGAGCAACTCTTTCCATTCTTGGGTCTCTGCTGTGGATGTATCCCCAGCAACCTGTGTAACAGCCGCTGAGACAGGTTAAAGTCCCCATTATTCTCCTTCCTCTTCAGCCATTTGGACTTCTCTCATATGCTCACTCTGAGCCGGGTGGTTATCCTTTCTCTCAGCTAAGTGTAACTTGATAATCATTACAAAAGAATGACAGGCAGCACTGAGCACATGTTCCAACTGCACACAGTTCACATTCTGAGAGGTCACACCTTTTTTAAACACTCCCTACAGTATCTTTTCAATGCGGTTCAAAACGGCAGACAGAGACTCTCCTTGCCATTGCCTGGTCGACCAGAATTTCACATCAGGTCCTCACTTGACTCAGTGCTCCCAAAAGACATCCTCTAAAGCCATCAAATACTCTTGGGCAGTAGCATAAGGGTTCGAAGACCTCAATGATCAGATAGTCTCTAGTGCAGGGCCTTGGAGACTTTCTCCAAGTCGTTTTTTTTCCACATCAGAGCATTGCCAATCCTGCTTTAAAGGGGCAGCATAGTCCATCCATGTCTCCAAATCATCCTCACCTGCTGGGGTGTTTTACCCCCAAAAGCATTCTTAGCCTATGATAGTAATCTGAGGGAGGTGACCCATAACTAGGTTGAGGCAAGACCTCTATTTTGGAATCACAGTAGCATGCGTCACTATGGTCTGTGCTACCTTGAAACCTTCTGGGATCAGTACATCAGGCACTCTAGTGTGGTCAACTGCATTTCGGCACTCAATTAACACAGTTGACGTCTGTGTGGCAGAGTCCATACACTTCCCTCAGACAGCAAGTCAGCCCAGGCACTTGATTATTGGTAGGTCCTCTTCTAATTGATCTCTGTCTGTTCTGAGAGGGACTCCCAGGAGCAAAAGTGCTTTTTTAGGATCCAAATCCTTAGCTTCACACCACTCAGTCTATTATAGGCCATAGTGTCATGTCCCAGCCCCCGACTAGGGCTACACAGTCACTGTCATGGCTCAGCTCCTCTGGCCAGCGGGTGCCCTTCACCAAATTCCCCACTTTAAGCAGTTGTCTGCAGGGACTAAACAAGGTCCCAGCCCCCAACTAGGGCTACAGTCGCTGCCGTGGCTCGGCTCCCCCAGCCAGCGGGCGCTCTCCACCAAATTCCCCACCTGAAGCAGCTGCCTACAGGGACCAAACAAGGTATGTTGATGGGACTCACCAGCAGCCACCCTACTGGTACTTCATCCACAGGCTGAATGCCCATTGGATGGCACAGTTTCACTGGCCCTGCCATTGGCTGGCATTTGAAACCCTGACTCTGTTCTGTCTGCAGCCTGAGGAGCCCAGTTTCTCTCGAGCGACTCAGCTGAAGCTAGCTGGGCTCTGTTTTTTGTATTTTATTGCTGGGCTTTATAACATTCTTCCTATTTTCCTGTTTATGTGCCTTATTCTACCCAGTGAATGAGATGTTAATGCTAAAACTGTTATAGTTGGGAGGGAATGTGATTCTGCCTAATTGCAGCATTTGTTGTGTTAATCCTGCTTCTTGGTTCCCTCTTTATCGTTCACTGTTCTTCTGTCCCTGCTCCTCCACTCTGCTTCTAGCCCCTCTCCCAACCTCTACCGAGCTTTCTATTTCATTTTCTCCCCATGTCTGTAAAGAGTGGCAATTGTTTCTTGCACTCTTGTTCTAAACCTCTCCCAGCTCTCCCTCACCCATGGCCTTTCCAGTTTCTCTACCCTGTCCCTCTGAGTTCAATGGTTGCTCACTTGTCCCCCAGCCCCTCCTCTTTCCTTTCTTTTGTCCTGCTAATTTTGCTTGGCGCCTGTTGCCAGCAATAATCCTCACTCCTTCTAGTACCTCTTATTGTCCCCTCCCAGCCTTCTCACCCCCTCCTCTCTCCTATTGTGCACAGTCCCTCCCACCATTTGAGCACCTTGGCTTGGGCTGTTAATTTGCCCTAACTTGTCCCCCTTCCTCCTTTCAGGTCCCAGACCCCAAGCAGGGCTACAGTCACTGTCGCGGCTTGGCTCCTCCGGCCAGCAGGCACTCTCCTCCAAATTCCCAACCTGAAGTAGCTACCTACAGGGACCAAACAAGGTACGTTCCCGGGACTCACAAGCAGCCACCCTATTGGTCCTTCATCAGCAGGCTGAATGTGCATTGGACACCGCAGTTTCACTGGCCCTGCCATTGGCTGGCATTTGAAACCCTGGCTCTGCTTCTCTCTGCAGCCTGAGGAGTGCAGTTTCTCTTGAATGGCTCCTCAGCTGAAGCTAGCTGGGCTGTTTTTTGTCCCACCCAACCCCGGCCGCTATTAAATACGCTATTGCACTATCACTGCAACCACTCCCATCCTCTATTGGCTGCAATTCTCACCCTATCTCACCTAGTCACCTACTGTACATCGCTGCTAGAGGGACCATTGCAACACTGCCTCCTATCAGCCTACACTTTTAGTGCTGGAACTATCCTTGCTTGCTTAAATTCCAACTGCTCTTACCCAATTTAATATGGGTAAGCCTACTATGAGAACCTTCCTAATCCTGATCAATCACGCAGGAAATCCTTACTCCAAAAATCAGCAACCTATCAATAGTGTCTTTGACGGCAACCTGCACTACATCAAGGGCTGTATTTCTGGTAATTTTTTCAACATCACAAATGGTCCTTGGTCTCCCTTCTGGATTCTCCCTCACCTCAATGGCTGGGCCTTGCATAGCATGCAGATTTGCACCGCTACTCCCGTGCATCCCATTATCCTTCTAACTCTGAGCAAGAAAAGAAGAAGGATCCACTGCACCAGATGGACTATCAAACTATCCTTAAACTACTAAGAGAACACCTCTTAAGGATTGCCCTCTTATTACTTCTACTATCAGGCAACATCCATCCTAATCCAGGTCCTGCTAGACTTGTCCCAAATGACGTTCGTCACACACAAGGCACTATAAATTTGCTTACTTTTGTGTCTCTTAATACCCGCAGCCTTCTCTCTAAGTTAGACAGCCTGCAAGCTTGGGTCTCACAGCACTGGCCCGGTGTTCTCTCCATCGCCAAAACTTGGCTCACCCCAAAAGTACCAGACTCAGCTATCTCAGTTACAGGCTACACAATTTGAAGACAAGACAAACTAAGAGAGGTGACAGCTGTGTGATCTACATTTGAGACAACTTACAGGGCCTTGTCACGCAACTGCCCAGCACTGGTGATAACATACAAACACTTGTCATTAAAGTGCTCCTTGGTGCACATAACAGAGCAATGACTGTGCTCTCTGTTTATATCTCACAAAGGCTGACATCTCCAGGCTTTGATTCTCTCATGAGCTGCCTAGACAATCTGAGACTAAACTCAGAAATCATCATGCTGGGAGACTTCAATGTCAACTGGCTCTCCCCCTCAAGGACGCAATCTCTGCAGTCAACTTCACTCAGCTTGTTGTGACCTCATCAAAACTGAACTACAAGACAGGCACTGGTAAATTATTAGATTGAGTGCTCTCCAATCGGCCGGCTCACATCTCCAATACCACAGTTCTCCCTGATGCCATCAGTGGCCACTCTTCCATCCTGTTCTGCTGGTCAAATAAGTTTGCTAAACCCCCTACTAGAACTATTACTAACAGATCACCTTGAGCTTCTGAAATCAGACCTTAGCCTTCTAGACTGGACTGGAGTCTACTCCGCTTGCAACATTGATACAGCTCTGGAGCAGTTTGTATCCAAATTTAATGCAGTGTGCGATAAGCATGCCCCGCTGAAGAAAGCACAAAATTAAAGACCAGTGTAACCCATGGTTCACCCCTGACCTACTTGAGCTCCTACAGCTTAAGGACCATCTCTGGCTCAGGCCTGTGTTACGGGCAACTAATCTGACATACAGACTTATTAAAATTCAAGAAATGACTGCACAAAGGCTATCCATGCAGCAAAAAGCCAGCACTACAAATAAACCCTCTCACAATCCTGGAATGATGGAAATAAGTTCTGGAGCAACTTGAAAGAAATCACTGGGAAGGACCCAAAGTTAGCTCCCAAAATGATCAATATCAATAGGGCCCGTTCCCTTGACTCAAGTATCATTGCTAACACATTCAACAGAGCATTTATCGACCTCAGCAGTGTCCTTCCCCCAGACTTCTTTAGCCCTAGAGCGGCAAATGTCAACCTTAGGAACCTTGTTGCCATCAGACTCACACACCCACCGTTCCACCTCAAAGTCAGCTTGCAAAATGAAACCAAAAAATATTTTCTTAAGGTCCTAGGGAAAGCTAGACACAGCGGTGATAGTCTCGATCTCAAATTTGTCACCCTTACCCTGGATGCAATCCTGGCCCCATTTATCTATATAATTAACATATCCCTTAGGTACTCACAATTTCTACAAAAATAGAAGTCAGCAGTAGTAACTCCAGTGCATAAGAGTGGGGACCATACCACCCATGGTAACTATAGACCTATTTCCATTCTCCCTCCACTGTCTAAAGCCCTGGAATGGATAGTGGCTGACCAGCTGGTAGATTATCTGGATAAATATCAACTTCAATGCCCACAACAACATGGCTTTAGACGTGGACATAGTACCACAACAGCCTTACTTGAGTTCACAGGCTTCTTACATAACTCCTTTGACCAAGGTTACTTCGCTGGCGCAGCTTTCATTGATTTAACCAAAGCCTTTGACACAGTGCACCATGACCTCCTGACTGAGCAGCTTGCAACCACTGGCCTGTCCCATGAAACCGTGGCCTGGTTCAGAAGCTATCTTCACAATTGCAAGCAGCAAGTAAAGACAGGAAATGTATTTTCGGATAGTGGACCAGTCCACTCAGGAGTACCTCAAGGGTCCATATTGGGGCACTATTATTTAGTATCTTCCTCCCTGCTGCCTGCCAGGGTCACATCCTGCTACAGGCTGATGACACCATCATCTTTGCCAGTGATCCTGACCCCAAGACCCTCGAGAACTGACTACAATTACACATTGCTGAAGCTGAAAATTGGTTCAGTAACCACAAGGTCATAATGAACTATAAGAAGACAAAAACAATCCTATTCTCCAACCACAGGACCTATCCTCTTACTACCAATAACGCTATGGGCTTCCCATTAGAACTAGTTCCTCAGTTTAAGTACCTGGGTATCACTATCGACAGCACCTTGTTGTTTGTTCCTCACATAGACAACACAGCCAAAGCGATCAACATGTGTATTGGGCTGCTCTATAGTATATCCATTGTCTTTCCCCTGAGGCACTTAACCTTGCCATCCACAGCTTGGTTGTCTCACTCATCGACTACAGTCTGGTCATTTATGGGGCAGCTATGGACACAGCCCTCCATCAAATTAAAATAGCTCTAAACAAGCCTGCCACCTCCTAACAGGTTCCACACACTCGACCCACACCTGCAATCTGCACTCGCATGCTAACTGGCTCTAGCTCAAGAGTAGGCTCATGTACCATACTTGTCTTCTGACAAAAAAGGTAGTCTAGAACTCATGCCACTGGGGATAATGAAGCTACTCACCCTAACAATCAGTGCAGATACTCAGATCTTTAATATTCCTTGCTGTCGCACCTACCAAAGCCAAAGGACTTTTGCATATCGTGTCCCTCTATGGATTAATTCACTTAGTAATGATGTTGCCTCAACTGCCACCCCGGTCTCATGTAAGAGAAAGTTGCGTTATCGACATGTAACAAAACACCAGCTGTGACTGCTTCTATTACCCTGACTCTATCCGATACCCAGCACTTAACTTACCCTCTCCACCCTCCCACAACCTACCTGACCTGTAGCACCTCTTTTCCCCCCACATTCACCACTTCCCCACCCCCTCTTTCTTACCCTTACCCATCCTCATCCTTCACCCTACATCTACCTGTTATACGGACTGCTTCTCACTCCCACCTCCACTCATTCTCACACACACTTCCTCCTCCCTTCCTTCCTACCCCACCCAGTTAACCTTCTCCTGTCTCTTCTTGGGCCTGTTTTCTCACTCATCACATCCCTAGTTCCCACCACACCCCACTCACCCCCCTTCCTCCCATTTCTACCCACCCAGTCAACCCCCTCCATTCTTAGTAGGACTGTTCCCTACTCACTCAGCATCCTCAATTTTTTCCCTCCCTTCCCTCCTCCCTCTGCCACTCTATGCCTCCTCCCCTTTAACAATTATGTTGTCAAGGCCTCCTAGGCTGATTCCCTCCCCTCTGTAGTAAGCCACTCACTCAGTTCACTCCCCACCATTATATGCCTATGCCTTCTCTCCTTTGTTTCTGACAAGGACCACTTGGACTGATTCTCCTCTCTTTAAGTAGTCTTTGTTCTTGAATTGCTTAATTATTTCCTACATGCACCCAATCCTTAATGTATTTGAATTGCTTGATTGTCTGTTGTATTGCCACATAACTTGTTGCAGTGTATTGCTTTTCAATGCCACTTTACTCTTTGTAAATGTTGTCAGCCTACTGCTGGCCACATAATCTCTTCCTTCCTTCCTGTAACCCAACTGACTTGGAACCCATGAATGAGCTTCTGCTCAAAGGTTGTATTCCGAGAATTCAATAAAATCAAATCAAAATAAAATAAACAACAACTTTGGGGTTGGGAGTGGTGCAATACTGTCCTTACAAGTAGGGGTTGCCATGTGAGGCATGACTGATAAACAGAAGATCCCAGCAGTGCCTCCAAAGATGTAACCTGGGTGCCGAGTACCAGAGGGCTACTACCCCTGTCTGATGACCTCAAAACAAGTTGAGGGGCCTGAGCTCTGTTCTGATGTTGACTGTGGGTTCTTTTCCAAATAGAAATGAGTAATAGCACAGTGCCTCTACCTAGAGTAAATATAATGTGCCAGATACTTGTACGGTACAACCCCCTGGGATGCTGTACCTACCCACCTCCCCTTCCAGTCACTCCCCACAATAAATAGCTGCAGTACCTTACTTTGCATGCACTTAATGACTATAGTTAATAATAAGCTCACAGATAGTTTTGAAACCACAATAATGAAATATTTATTATTAGGGAAAGGGGTGCTGGGAATGCAAAAACTATAGAACAACAATCTGAATAGTTCATAAACTGGTAACAGCTGATAATAACAACCACTGGCAGTCCCCACCCCAACAACATATAAGCTCCCCTCCCCATAAACTATAAGCACAAGTACAATATTAAACATTAGGCTCTGGTGTGTTATGACACAGTTCCGGTGCAGGCCTGATTGCCCAATGTCCTAGGATCTTGCAGTAGTAGTCTTGGTAGAAATTTAGCAAGATTGCAATTTAGCCCCAACAGGCCATAGGGGGTTAGCACAATGTTAAAACTTGACCTTCAAAAGTGGAAATGGCAACCATTCACAGGCAATAATTGTAATCCAACTTGGGGAAACAGAAAAAAATTCAGCTGCAAACAAATGTAGGGTTTATGGGCAGACTGGATGGGCCTGGTGGTCCTAATCTGTCGACAATTTCTATGTTTCTGTGTTTCAGTGCCAGCACTCATGTGACCCATGGATGCAGCAGGCCAGCAGCAGGATGGCAGTTCAGAAGGTGTAGGGATATGGCCCAGAAGCCTTGGATTCTTTTGAGCAGGTGGCAATGGTTCAGCCCTTCTTGTCTCACACCACTGTAAACACAGCTCTTCTCTATCAGCTCTCAAGCCATAGCCCTTCTGGCTCATACTTTTCTTGATGCAGAACCCTTCTGGTACCTCTTAGCTGATCTCAGCTCTTCCAAATTACACCCAGGACACAGGAGCCCTGTGCAGTGGTTTCACAGTTCACAAGGAATCCAGACCCCAGGAGCAACCCCACGATCCAACTCCCCCCAAATGGGTCAACAGTACCTCAGCACTCAGGCACATGCTAGTGGCTCCTTGTTCCCCGATCCACCCCACTTGATAAGGGCTAGCTGACCCTTTACCAGGCTCCAAGGCAGCTTGAACAGGATGCAGTCTCTGTCACCACTTGGATCAGCTCAGAACTCTTGAATGCAGCAGGGCCCCTTTAATTCACCCTTTTTGCAGAGTGCTCCAGAACAGCCTTGGGCAAATTAGTTTGAACTTCTTAAAAGGATGAGGGTTTTCTCAGTATTGCTGCAGGAGGTATCCCTAAATGATCTGGTCCCTATCACTCTGGGGCTTCCAGATGCTGGAGAGTTAGGCAAGTCTCTGAGTCTTTGGCTGAGCTGTGCAAACCCATTGCTCTGGTCACTCACCGTATGCCCTCCACACCCATGGAGAGTCTCAGGGGAGCTGCCCTGAGCTGCAACTGTCCCTGGGGTCTCAGAGGAAAATGGTAGCTTTCCACTGGTCCATACAGCTGTCCATCTGGCAAATTAATAAACATTAAGTCCCTTTGATGCCTGATCGGCTGAATATTTGATCACAAAGGGCATTGTCCAAACCCACTTCCCAGGAACCATAGCTGCAGGTCCTTGGGCTCCTTGAATCATGATTGGCTGGTTTGGGGCAAAGGCAACAAATATGGTTGCTGTTATAAATGGTGTATATACAGTCCCAACTTCTAGTTCATACTACAGGCAAACAGCATTATTTTTAGAAAATAAATGCCCCAGCATTTGATTGCAGCCCCTCTGCCCTTGTGTTCACTGGCAGAGAGGGGCTTAACAGGGGCTTCCCCCTTTGGTCGCTCATGCCATAATGCTACCCCCCAGGCAGCAGGCAGTGCTCCCTTTCCTTCAACAGCCTCAGCTGCTCTTAAAGTAACAGGCAACCTTATATGTTATAGAGCTTAAGAGTGCTCTCTTCTGAAATGTCATTTTCATTCCCCTCAAGTGCCTCTGGACCCCCTTCACTTCCCCACAGGAGCTGAGACACACCAACACAGAACCAGCAAGACCAATGGAGCAGCTCTGAATACCGAGCACCACAGCACTCACACAGAGAATGCAGCCAACCTGCCAGCTCGCCTGATTCTACACACAATGGCAGTATCACTTTTACTCTTGCTCCTCTAGACCCCACTCAAATTTAGACACTTGGGCCAACAGGATCACGAAGGAGCCACAAGGGGACTGGGACTGGCAGGACAAGAGGATGGAAGACAACTTAGGTAATCCTTATCCATGGGGGGGAGGGGTTACATTTCAACATAAAAGCAAATGTGCTGTGATTGTCTAGGGACCACCACAATAGGGCAATGACATAGCTGGATGATGGGGTTACTAAAATGGTACATACTGGGTACCATATAAATCTACTGTGTAAAGTGCCGATAGCTGAGACAAGGTGGAATCAGGCAGCCTATAGAAATCTGATCCTGTCAATTTCTTCATTTAACCCATGTCTCTTATTCAGACAGTTTTATCTGTCTATCCACCATCCCTCACATTTAAGAAGTAACCTCTCCCAGTCCTCACCACCACCCCCACCCTGGACAGGCTTTTTAACCTGCTTGAACACCAAAAAAAACTCAGGGTACTCATTTGGTATTTTCCAGACAAAACATGGCTGGTAATATCCAATTTTTCATCTCCTAATCTACATTTGCAGTCAAAGACATGGCCAGATATTTCCAGAAATGTCTGTGATAACACTAGAGAAATTCCCTGCCTGCCTGCCTGCCTGCAGTACCACTATGGGCCACCAGAGAGGATCTCTTTAGATATATTGTGAAATATCTGAATGTATCAATGGCTGCAACTGTAAATGTGCTTTTGTGTTCACTAATGCACAGTTTTAAAGCACTCGTCTTACCCAGGTAGATTAAACCACATGGACACTGCACTCCATAGACCACATGGCCTGAGTCACAAGTCAGAAATTGTTTAATTTCGAACCACTTGTCCCTGCAGGGCTTCACAACTTATTTTGGTCTAATGGCATTATAACAATGCACACATTTACCACAACTAAAAAACATTCTGATTGTGTACCCAACCAGGTAATTGTGGAGGAGGTAGATGACAGTGTCGGGTTCATATTAGCATCTGTTTCAGATTGACTGTTTTTCATGCTGTCACCCATAGCTTTTTTCAAATGTTTCCTTTCCTATAGCTGTGCTTTGCAAAATGTGCCAGTGTTTATAAATTACATTCTTAACTTGAAAAAATTGGTAACAATAAGCAGCTATCATAGACAACCAATTTTCTGTTGATTTGGCATTTTCTTCCCTGTGTAATGTTGATTCCCTGCTTACTTGAGAAGCTTAAGTGTGTGTGTGTCTTGTCAAGTCTGGGTATCATAACCCCATTCTCAGAATCTTGTTATTAGTTCTCTACTATTCTTCTCATATTTTCTCTCCTCTCCACTGTTTTGCTCATATCTTAAGAGTTGATTGTAAGGAACACTTTTAACCAAATCTAATGGGTGATAGCTGGTTGCGTGTACTACTGTATTCACAGCTATTTCTTTTTTATAAAGGTCTGTTGATAGCTGTCCATTTTCCATTTTCACCATCAAGTCCAGATAGGGCACTCTCTCCAAACTGTATATCATGGTAAATGATAGACTCTCAACACAACTGTCCAGATATTCAAAGAAAGAGTCAAAGTCCTTTACTGTCCTCTACTGTCCTATCCCATATGATTAATATGTCATTGATTAATCATTTCCATAATTTTATGAATGACACAAATCTACTGTTATCTTCTCGGTAGACAAAAGTCACTTCAAAATCAACCATGTACATATCTGCATAGGTGAGGGCCATACTGTCCCCTACTGCTCTTCAGTGTTTCTGCAAATATGTTTTGTCCTCGAATTTAAAATAGTTGTACAAAACAATTCTCACCAAACTGAGGCTGAATTAATCTGGTGATTTCATTTCATCTGTATTGATGAGGGCTCGACTCAGTGCCTATAGACTCCTGCTATTTAAGCTTTAGGCATATACTTCAAAACTTGGAGCTATGCAAGAGAGCTATTTTTATGTTTGCTTGCACATATGTGCAAGAAACATAGTGCCATCATCCGAGATTTCGGAGGTGTGTCACCTCCTCCTCCTCCTCCTCCAATTCAGGCAGTGTGTTGGCAGGCTCGGCCCCTGTAAGCCAATGCATGCTGGAGCTGTCTATGACAAGCTCCAAAATGCAGTGGCATACAGTTGAAAGGGGAGCTCACGCCCAGTGAGCAGCAATCAGATATCGCCTGCCTCGCGCAGCTCCCCACACACACACACACACACACACACACACACACACATGCATACTGCGTGCTGCCCCCCACACACACACTCTATAGCCGACAGGTGCCCAATCCCCGTCGGCTGTGCTCAGCTCCTCCCAAAGCCTCCCAAATGCTACGCTGGGTGCCCACCCCAGCATGGCAACTCGAAGAGTATAGCCGAGGGTGCCCAATCCCCCATCGGCTTCACTGTCTCTCCTCCCCATGCTATCGCCAACGGGGTGCCCAATCCTGTCAGCTTCACTCCCCCCAGTACAAGGTGCCACGCTGGGAGCCCACCCCAGCAGTGGCAATGCTTGGCCGATGCGGGGTGCCCAATCCCCGCTGGCTGAATGCCCCACCATCCTTGTGCCACGCTGGGAGCCCTCCCAGCGTGGCAAACGCCTCCGCCGTCATTGAAAAAACACCTGTAAAGAAAAAACGGTCCCACGTAGTCTCCTGGCCCCTCCCACAACCTGCACCCACCCACTGCGCACTCCTGCCTCCCCACACCCCCCACCCCATACTTACCTCCGAGCTCAGCGCGACGATCTTCGTGGACTGGAACACGCCTGCACTCTTCAAAGCCGACCGCTGAACTGAGGAAATGCCGGTAGCTGTATAATGGGCTAGATAGGGGTTTTCAACTTTTTGCATATCTCAGGCATTTTTTTTAGCTAAATTAACATGAGTTTTTGGGATTCTTTCCATGAATCGTTGTAAACATGGCGTTATTCAGGCCTGAAGGGTGATTTCGCAGTCACTGCGTGAAATCACCCTTTGGGCCTGAATAACACCATGACAGTGACATCATTCATGAAAAGGGATCCCAAAAACCCCATGTTGAAAATTTGGTGCAAAAATTCCAAATAATGACTGTTTTACAAGCGTGCGTTGCGCAGTTCCTACACAGGCTCGTAAGTTCACAAATTTTCAATATTTTCACTCCAGATTTTCACCATTGCCATTTTACCACACCTTCTTATGAGTAGTACAGCTGTCATTTTTCACATCTCACCCAAAATGTGTTTCCGCCCATGTAGTGCACAATGGCGCAGGCGGTGTGTGAAATCAATGTACAGGACAAATTCAAAAAATCACAGTGACACTGTTCATGAGCAGAGGTCTTAAAATGGCTATGTTGAAAATCTGGTGAAAAAAATCCTAAAATTGACTGTTTTACAAGCGTGCATTGCGCAGTTCCTATGCAGGCTCGTAAGTTCGTGAATTTTCAATATTTTCACTCCAGATTTTCAACATTGCCATTTTACCACACCTTCTTGTGAGTAGTACAGCTTTCATTTTTCACATCTCACAAAAAATGTGTTTCAGCCCATGTAGCGCACAATGGCTTAATCGGTGTGCGAAATCAATGTACGGGACAAATTAAGAAAATCACAGTGACACTGTTCATGAGCAGATGTCTTAAAATGGCTACATTGAAAATTTGGTGAAGAAATTCCCAAAAATGACTGTTTTACGAGGGTGAATTGCGCAGTTCCTACGCACGCCGTAAGTTCGTGAATTTTCAATATTTTCACTCCAGATTTTCAACATTGCCATTTTACCACACCTCCTTATGAGCAGTATAGCTGTCATTTTTCACATCTTGCCCAAATGTGTTCCTCACTCATGTAGCGCACAATGGCGCAGTCGATGTGCAAAATCAATGTATGGGACATATTAAGAAAATCACAGTGACACTGTTCATGAGCAGAGGTCTTAAAATGGCTATGTTGAAAATTTGGTGAAAAATTCCTAAAATGATTGTTTTACGAGCGCATGCTATGTAGTTCCTATGCATGCTCGTAAGTTTGCGAATTTAATATTTCACTCCAGATTTTCAACATTGCTATTTTATTACACTTCTTTATGAACAGTACAGCTGCAATTTTTCATGTCCTTCAATGTGTTTCAAGACATGTAGCTACAATGGTGCTGTTGGTGTGCTAAAGCAATGTTTAGGACAGGTTAAGAAAATCACAGTTACATTGTTCATGAGCAGAGGTCTTAAAATGGCTATGTTGAAAATTTGGTGACGAAAGTCCATAAAATGTGTGTTACGAGTGAGCATTGCGCAGTTTCCACGCACCCTCGTAACTTCATGACTTTGTAATATTTTCAGTCCAGATTTTCACCAGTGGCATTTTTCCACACTTCCTTATGAACAGTACAGCTGTCATTTTTCACAACATGGCTGAAGTATGTTTTCACACTTTCAGTGCAGAGATGCGTGGTCGCTGTGGGAAATCATTGTTCGCCACAGATAAAGAAAATCACAGTGATACTGTTCGTGATCGGAGGCACCAAAATGCCTGAGTTGACAATTTGCTGTAAAAAACCCCCAACCTAATTATATTACGGGTGTGCGTTGCACAGTTTCTACGTACGCTCATGACTTCACCATTTTTTTTAATATTCTTACTGCAGATTTGCAACATTGCCATTTTTTACACCTCCCCCTGAACAGTACAGCTGTCATTTTTTACATCCTGTTCGGAATGTTTTTGCACCTGTGGTGCTAAATGCCGTAGTCACTGTGCATAAGCAGCTTTCGGCTAACAAACTGATATTCCCCCTGTTCATGAGGTGGGGTCACAAAAAACATGTTGAAAATTTGGAGTGAAAATACCAACAAGGCCTGAGGTTATTAGGTTTCCAACCATAATGCCCAACCCTGTAGAGAATGACAGGCATCAGGGGTGTGACTTGAGATTCTTGCCTGTGATGCTCATACCATTCCACACCCTGCAGCCAGTGAGAGGCATCGAGGTATGCCTTGGACTCTTCGGCCCCAAAGTTCACCCCATTCTCCTATATCGCACCCATCTCACCATATTTCCTAATGAAATGGGGTGCGCATAAGGGCCAAAGACCCCAAGGAACACTGTGACACTTGTTAGTGTCTGCAGGGTGGGGTGTGGTGAAATGGCGTGGCCGTTATGCCTGACAACCCAAACGCACACCCCAATGCCTGTCACTCTCTGCAGGGTGGTGGTGGGGTTGGCTTCAGTTCAATACTTCACTGCCATTCCTATTACGCAGCTCTGTAACTTCTACACTACCGCTGCCAATGCCAGCAAGCAAACATTCGGCATTGACAAATGCTTGTTGATAAGTATTTTACCCAAAACTACTTGTGTTGTTCCCAGTAGCCTCATGAATGGTGAAGCAAAGCAGAGCCACAAGTGATGAGGCAATGGGGGACAACACAATGAGTTTGGATAAAGTATTTATATGACTGCAGCCCTTCTGCATAGAAACATAGACTTTGACGGCAGATAAGGACCACTTGGCCCACCTAGTCTGCCCATTTCCCTACCTACAGGATAAGCTGCAGATCCTAGTTAATCAATAGCCTATTTCTTCCTACACCCCACAAGAATTGCCTTATGTCTGTCCCATGCATTCTTGAATTCTCCCACAGTTTTAGACCTCACAACCTCCTCAGGAAGGCTGTTCCATGTGTCCATCACCCTCTCTGTGAAAAAAATACTTCCTTGCATTGCCCCAGAGCTGTTTCCCCTCTATCTTTAAATTGTGTCCCCTTGTTCTTGCACATCTCTTTTTTTGAAAGATGCTACCCTCTTGGACTTTGTTGATTCCACTGAGGTACATAAAAGTTTCTATCATGTCCCTCCTCTCCCTCCTTTCCTCATGGGTATACATATTAAGTTCCTTTAGTCTGTCTTCGTGTGGCTTCTCTTGCAGACCCTGCACCATTTTAGTTGCCCTCCTCTGGACTGCTTCCATCCTATGTCCTTGCGGAGATGGGGTCTCCAGAACTGCACTCAGTACTCCAGATGGGGTCTCACCAACTGTCGGTACAGAGGGATAACAACTTCCTGTTTTCTGCTGGTGATGCCTCTCCCTATACATCGCAGTATCCATCCAGCCCTCCCTACAGCTTTCTCACACTGCATTATGTAATTGTTCAATGTTTTTCTGAGGTACTTTCTTTTTTGTTAACTTAATGTTTATTTAAATAAAATGGCCTCAAATGAGCAGTATATATATAATATATATATACTGTATATGTCTCAGTAAGGAAGATGCCTATACTATACAAGAAATGTCTTCACCATAAGCTATGTTGTTAATTATGTGTAAATAAAATGTTAAAAAAGTCAAGCAAGGTAAAAGTCACATTTTCATAGGTTTGTCTAAGCTATTCATTTACAAACTCATAGGATATTACATTGTGAATAAGTGCAAAAATTAACTTAATGATTGTGAAATAATAAATGGCTTTAAAGTAATGCTCAATGTGTTTTTGTCTTCTGTTCCTGTAAATCCATTTGGCAGCACATCATATGTCTTGGGACTGCATCTGGGATCATCGGTGGCCTGCAATAAACATATACAAATGAAAAAAATTAGATGCGTTGTAACATAACTATTGTTGCATCTTTCCTTTTTTTCCTCATTTGAGATTTTAAAAGCTGTTCTTTCTATAATCTCTTTAAATTTAATTTATTGAGTGCCTTTCACAATGGCATGATTTTGAGGTGCTTGGCTGGGGTGGGTATTGGTTAGGGGTTACACAAAGAATGGTTGCCAGTGACCATCTAAAATTTTAAATAGCACAGTGTTTAAACAAAATGATATCTACAGTACATGCTTTAATGTTAAAGCTAGGTGCATCAGGTTCCACTTACCTTTTCAGTCTGAGTCATTGCCGAGGACATTCAGGCATCTTTTTTTTTTCATCATGATATACATTTCCTGAAAGAGACAAAAAATGAAAGAAAAATTTTTTTTTTAATGCATTTGTTGACGCTGACCCTGGAACTGGTTGTAGTGATCCACCCAGTGTAGAGACTGGAGATGTTCTGTATGATGGTCCGGAAGTGGAAGGATGGGGCAACGGGATGAGCGTTGTCAGATGAGGCGTGGCCTGGTAATTTGCTTTTGAGTACTGGATTTTTTTTTTATATGTGTGGTGCTGGGATTATGTGTTTGGTGGTATAGTTTGTACTGGGGCAGTGGTAGTTTGGGGAGCTGGTTGAGATATGTGGCATGGCATACCTGGCAGACACTAAGGTTGTGGTGACTTTGGGTGGGCTGAAGGGGGGTAGTGACTGGGGAGGTGTTTGGGGGGTTAGAACCAGATGTAAAATTGGCTGGTATGGTGTCGGAATGGGGCCAGAGCTGCAGCTGGTGTGGAGGATTGAGGGGTGTCATTGGTTTAGGTGGAGGTGATTTTGGGTGGCTGGAGTGATGAAATGATGGGAATGTTGCAGAGTCAGATAGCAGGAGGTGTAGCAACATTTGATGGTGATATATTTATGTTATCGGTAATATACCCTATTTATTACCGTTGATATTGTTGACAGTTATGTGTGAAGCTTTGAAGGAAGGCTCATGGGAGCAGAATTCCATGAAACCATCAATCTCATCTTCTATTGAAACTGCTTTTGTGTTGTTGTTTTTGTTTGTTTTGTATTGTTTCTTGAACAACTCTGCAGTTTTGAGCAGCTTGGAATTGAAATTTTGCTCATTACGTTTGAAATATGTTGCTTCCTCTGTGCACGCATCTTCGAGTGTGCACTTGACAATGCCCAGATAATTTTATGACTTAATTTGGTGCAACACCCAAATCTTCCAATTTTTGTACTAGGTGCTTACATGTACTGTGGTTAGTAAGCCCTCTCTCTGCATTAACAGTAAACGCCAGTGGAATGTTGCTTTGGGCCACATAGCTGATTGGTGGATCATGTCACAGGCAATGTAGCAAAGTCCTTTTGTTCTTCTATTTGCACTGTGCTGCACAGTGCTGTGACCTACCATGGCAGAGTCAGTACAACAAAGCAACATGCTGATGGCCATGATTGTGTATTGGTGTTGGCAAACATGTTTTATGCCTATTGGCTGAAACTTGTACCAATAGCTAGGTAACTCCTTCTTTGAATAATTTAGCTTCACTGACAGAAAAATGGTGAATCATCAGTAATGCATTTTGGTGTACACCCCAAACTGTACTGCCTGTTATTTGTAACTGAGCATCATATGGAGTTTGTGGGAAATGCACACACCCTAGACATAAGGCAACAAATGTCTCTGGGGTTTTGCCCATATGATTTTTAGGCTGACTTTCGTTGTAAAACCCCAAATACTCATGTTGACTTTTGCCACATTGTAGACGAATGTCACTCCACTGCATGCTGCGCATTTTGGTGAAGCCCCTAACAAATAAACAGAAATGGTCAAGGACAATATATTTATCAGTGACTGCACTGTGTGGAGATCAAGCTGCTTTATATTATGCAGCATGTCGACGACCTCAACATGAGTCTGTCTGCTGCATATGTACCCTTTCTTAATGTTTTGAGTTGCTTCTGCTTTGAAACAAGTATCTGTCTGCATTTCTCAAATTCAAGGGCTCCTGACAGCGAATGAGGGTATTATAAAAATTATAAATGCCTCCTGATGCTCTGAAATATCCCATTGAGCAACAAAGGCTCATATTCATCATCGTCCTGCTTATGGACATTGATTATTAAAGTCATACTGCTCTATTCAACTAAATGGGTGGAATAGCAGACAATGGCCTTGTCTCTTTAACTCTGTCCCTAGTGTAGCTCATCAAAATGTTCAGATCAGTCATTGTTTTTTTTTTTATTTGTATTTGCATTTTCCTGTGCTCTGATAAATACATGTATAGCTTGTTCATCGGTACAGTAGTTATGGGCATTGAGCTACTTGGTGCAGAAGGATTCTGAAAAGTATTTTTATTATATAGACTATCTTTTGTGGGATCACTTACAACAAGGTTTTCCACAGAGGATCTGGTGTCTGATGTGACTATACTACTCTGTATTTAAGGCATGTCAGTGTAATTTTTGTAACTTACACTTCCTTCAGTCATCAGCAGAGGGAGTTCAGATTCCACAGTTGCACGTGAAGCTATTGTTTTCATCTCTGTAATGGATACTACAGGCTAAGCACTTTGGTTTTCTTAAACAGGAGCCAGAGGGAGTTTAGTTTGTTTCTTAAGCAGTATGCATAAGGATTATTGGATCTGTTAGTGGCTCTATGTGTTGTTCGATTTGTGTCGTGAAATATTCTATCTCAAGACTGAAACTGGAGTTTGCAGAGGGCATACTAAGACTTCTGTGCATGAAAGCCTTTTGGTTTTTTAAATGTTCACCATGTTTAATTGACTGTGTCAAAGTCACACTTGTGAGAAAGCAGTCATGCTGTTCAAACGAGTTGGGCGCATGATCAGCTGATTGGTTTTATCAGTGCAAGCAACTGCACACACAGAGATGTTTGATCCTGTGTTTTTTTAATTAGAACATGGACACAGAGGATATAATATAATATTATATGGTTAAACATTGGAACAGTGAGGATAAATGATTTGTCCTCAATTCAGTTTTGTAATAGTAATTTATGCAGCGGGACAGGCGCACACTCCCATTGCATAAATATATGAGTGCAAATCTGATAGTAAATAATCTGCCTTTGGTTTTCTGTGACTCTTCATAATTATGATTGACTCAGAGTAGAAGGAAGTTCCTCTTACTCCAGACCAATATCATAATTATAAAGAGAAACATTGATTTGGATCCCCCAAAAGACAACACGTAGTAAAAGTAAAAATAAAAAGGATGTTAACTGAGTTACCACCTGTCCAGTTTTAGACTGGATAATCCACCTTTTGGAGTCCTTATCCAGTCATCTGTTGTATTTTTTTATGTACTGTAGTCCAATTTGGGGGACATTTTAAGTGCTTACATACACTTAAAACTGATTGTATCAAAGCATTCAAAGCTTGGACTGCATGTGAAAGTTACAAAGACGTTCTGATGTCAGACAGATCTTTGTTTGTAAAATCAGTCACTCTGGGAGGTGTAAAGTACACCCATTAAAAGCATTAGCAGTGCATCAACCTAATCTTTTCCACTCTGAAGTTTTAAGTATGGTCTTTTACTGCTGTGATACAGAACTGCTGTTATACCTTTACAGTATATGCTCTCTTGTGTACCGTTTTGTTTGTCCTATATTCTAATGTGTCCAAGACTCATTTTGTTAAATAATCTAATTTTTCTTGCCGTTGTCACTACATCAAGTCCCTCTCTCCTGAGCCTTCAGCAGCTACTGCTCTCATTTTTCATACTGCCTGGATATTCCTTTCTCTTAGTTACACTACTGCAGGTCATCCAGATGATTAGTATGCAGTGGTGTGTCTGATGTTTCAGAATGTCTTAGAAATATAAAAAGAAACAGCAGAACTGTAGCTGCTGATGTAGACAGAACACAATGCACAATCCAGGACACCACAAAATAGATAATTACTGTAAAACTAGTAATATACGATCAGACTGGCTGCCCTATTACCAGGAATTTAATTTTGCAGACTGGAGGGCTGACTTTACAGTACTGCCAGATCTGATTGATTTGTGACTACCTGTCATAATATGTCTTCTCTTCTGTGCACAGCCAGTTAATCACTCTGCTTTGTTGTTAGTTGTTAGCTGCTAGGCTATCTGAGTGATACCAATCTCCTGACAATCAGTTGACAATCACTGACAATTACTGTCAAGAAGCTGAATGCTTCAGTGGTACAATCACTAATTACAGTAACAATCTGCAACACCTGAAGAGATTTTTTTAAGAAGCTCTGTTTACTCAGTTCAGTTGACTGTTCGTAGTATATTACTGTTTCAGTGAAAATGTCCCTGGTTTCTTGGTTACAGTGAAAGTCAGTACAGAGAGACTTTACCAATGTGAACCCTGAGAAGCTTAGTCAGAATGCTTCAATCTCTCTGACAGTGGCAGATTCCATTGTTAAGGAGCTCTCTGCATCACCAACAGTGAGGAAGAGAAATTCAGAGTACACATCATATACGCCAGCAGTATAGTTTGAGATCGGTTAGTACTCAGTCGAAAATGGGGTAATGAAGGTTGTCCATCACTATTACACATGGTACTAGGATACTATCAATTAAAGTACCAAGTATAAATTCAACGCTGACTATCTGGCACAACTACAGGAAACACCAAATCCCCTCTAAGCTGACCCCTGAACTTATACGACCTCAGGGGAGACCACCACTTTTACTTGAGGACATTGAAAACTCACTCAGAAACGTTATCAGGAGACTTTGAGCTGAAGATGCAGTAGTAAATGTTCATGTTGTCAGTACTTTAGCCTTGGGTGTTGTTAAAGCCCAAAACCCTCAGCAGCTTGTGTAGGATGGAGCATCACTTTTGTTCTCAAGGCAGTGGGCATGGCTCTTTTTTTTTCAAGCATATGGGTTACATAAAACAAAAAGGCACCAAAGATGCATGAAAGACACCTTCTGATTTCGACAGTGTTGAACAACAGTCAATTTCACTATCAGTCAAGCTTGCAAGCAGAGCTTATTCCACCTGAGCTGCTCATCAACCTGGAGGAAACAGGAGTTAACCATATTCCCCTCTCCCAGTGGACTATGGAGTTTATGGGGTCCAAGAAAGTATAGGTATCAGGACTGAGAGATGAGACAAAGTAAAATAATATTAGCCTTTATGGCCACTGGCAATTTCCTCCCACCTCAGGTGATCTATAAGGGCAAACCATCAGGGAGCCATCCATATTTTGTGTTCCCACCTGAGTGGAACATCACACACTCAGATAATCACTGGCTCAATTCAGATACTCTGATAGAGTACATTGATGCTGCACTAGCCCCATACAAACAGAAAGTTATCCGAGACAAGGACCTCTCAAATGAGCAGAGAACCCTGGTTGTCATGGATTTGCTCTGAGCTCACACAACGAACAGGTAAACCAGAGGTGTTTTGACATTATCGGTAAATTACTGTACTGTACTGCACTGCAAAACATTTTTTCTTGTTATTCTTTTAGGTGCTTGCCAGATTATAGTCTCACAGCATAATCCCAATATTTCTATCAGCATCCTCTACAGACCTCCTGCAGCTGCCTGATATCACTGTTAAACTTTTTAAAGATACCCTGAAGCAACAGTTTACCATGTGGTAAACTGAGTAGATTATGGGCCGGGTCAGCCAGGGCAATGGTAGTGCAGACATTGTGGTGGATGTTAGGATGCAGTCTCTTAAAAACAAACATGGACAGTGGCTTGTTTCAAGCTTCAACCACCTCACTACTTGAAATGAAGACTGCATCTGGGGATTTAATCTGGCCAGGATCACAAAGGCACACACCGAATGTCTTAATCAGGACACTGATGCCAAGCTGACAACAAGTAAATAAGGACTCTAAGCTGTAAAACAGCACTAAAACACCGATGTCTTTCTTTTTTTAATACTTTTTTAACACTGAAAATGCTTGTGTTTTAGCTTGCTAATAAAGTTATAACCATTTAAAAACACTGTTTTTCATTTGTAACATTGCTAAGGTTGGGGGGGTCAATGTAAATGCACAATTTACTACTGTAAATGTAAAGTACAGTTACGTAAGAACTTACCGTAACAGTAGATCTTCGAGAACAGCTCTTGCAGCAGGTTACACCATTAGGACTGAAGCCGGCAGGCGTCAGGACTCCACGGAAAAATTCTAGCTAGCTATCTTCAGCGGGGACCGTCCCCGACTGTCGGTCCCGCCTCCGACATCAGGCATGGTACATAAGGGGGCGGTCCCTCCAGATTCCCCAGTTCTCCCGCCGGAGACTCCCGGCCGCAGGATGACATCAGAGTGGGAGACCGAGGATCCACCGTCAGAAGAAAATAAGGGAAGAAATTCCCTAAAAGAAAAGGCAAAGCCATGCCTCCTCCAAGGGGGAAGGTGGGCGGGAAGGTACCTGCTGCAAGAGCTGTTCTCGAAGATCTACTGTTATGGTAAGTCCTTACATAACTGTACTATCTTACTTCGAGACACAGCTCTTGCAGCAGGTTACACCGTTAGGACTGATTCCCAAGAAGTAACGCTGCCAGAAATTCCGGAAGGAGGAAAATAGGAAATAAATTCCAGGTCCTGAACCTAGGACAGGAGACCCTGTAGCACCGCCAGGCCAAAACCAGCCCTTCGCCAAGAGGCGATGTCCAGGCTATAATGCCTGATAAAGGTATGCACAGAACTCCAAGTTGCTGCAGCACATATAGCGGAGGTGGAGACGTTTCTGAGTGCTGCAAAGGAGGTGGCCACACCTCTAGTAGAATGACCCCGGACTGTGCCCGGAAGGGGCTTTTGTTTTATATCATAACAGTAAGAAATACACTGGACAAGCCAGCGAGATAGGGACTGTTTGGATACGGATTGGCCCGTCATTCTCTCAGAGAAGGAAACGAAAAGCTGCTCAGAACTACGAAAAGATTTAGTTCTGTTGAGGTAATACCTCAGGCTACGGTGAACATCCAGGGTGTGAAGCAGAGCCTCTCCTCTATTCGAGTAACTCAGGAAGTAGACCGGAAGGTCAATATCCTGGTTCAGAGTGAGTGAAGAGACCACCTTAGGCAAAAATTTAGGGTTCGTCCTCAGGGATACTCTGTCCCGGTGGAAAACTAAATAAGGCTCTTTGCAAATAAGAGCGTGAAGTTCAGATATTCTTCTCGCCGAAGTAACAGCAACTAAAAATAACGTTTTCCATGACAGAAAACGTAGCTCTCAATCCGCGGCAGGTTCAAAGGGGGAGCGTGAGCTGTTCCAGGACAAAGAGCAGATCCCATGGAGGCACAGGGTCCCTAATAGGAGGCCTAAGGTGTAACACTCCCCTAAGAAATTCCCGAGAGGCGTCCAATTGAGCCACTGTACGATGTCCCACCGGGAGGTGATAGGCTGAAATGGCACAGAGGTGCACCTTAATAGAGGAGTAGGCTAGACCTGAATGAAAGAGGGAGAGCAGATAATCCAAAACTACTCCCACAGGACAACCTAAAGGGGAAAAATCGTGTGCTCGCGACCATAAACAAAAACGGCGCCATTTCATGGCGTACGTCGCATGCGTTGCCGGCTTTCTGGCTGCAGAAAGAACCTCTGCAACCTCTTGCGAGACCCCGTGACGCAAGATGGCTATGTCTCTAGGAGCCAAGCATGCAGGTTCAATGAACGTAAGTCCGGATGGACAAGTGAACCTTTCTCCTGAGACAGGAGGTGGGAGCTGAGCAGTAACGGGAGCGGGGGTTCCTGAGATAGTTGCACCAACAAAGGGAACCAGATCTGTCTGGGCCAGAACGGGGCCACCAGGATCATGAGTGCATGCTCCCTGCGCAGTTTGAGAAGAACTCTCTGGATCAACGGGAAGGAAGGGAAAGTGTAGAGGAAACTGTTCGCCCAGGAGAGGGATAACGCTGCCCGCCAGAAAACACCAGGCCCTGGTTCTAGCGAGCAAAAATTGGGCAGTTTTGCGTTGGATGGGGATGCGAACAAGTCTAGTTCTGGAATTCCCCATCGAAGAAACAGATCCTCTGCTACCTCTTGAAGAAGTTCCCACTCGTGGACTCTGGCCTGAGATTGACTCAGGCCATCTGCAATCGTGTTGTCCACCCCGGGAACGTGCACAGTGATCAGATTTGCGCCGTGTCCGATTACCCAATCCCACACCCTCATGGCCTCCCTGCAAAGGGGGTAAGAGTGTGCACCTCCTTGTTTGCTGAGGTAATACACCACCGCCGTGTTGTCTGTCTGAAGCAGAAGAGTACACAGTGGGATTACTGACAGGGCATAGAGAACCGCCCTCATCTCTAGGACATTGATATGTAGATGAGCTTCCATCGGGGTCCACGTACCCTGGGACTTTACCCCGTCCAGGTGTGCCCCCCACCCAAGACCTGAGGCGTCCGTGGTGAGGGTTACCTCCGGGGACGGCGCTATGAACGGGACGCCCGTGGAGAGCGACCCTGGGACTAGCCACCACTGCCAGTCTCGAATCACGGAATTCGTGATCCTGACCGGATGCTGCAAGTGGTCTTACCTTTGGTCCCATTGCACTTTGAGCATCCACTGAGTTACCCGCATGTGGAGCCTTGCGAAAGGGACAGTAGGAATGGCCGCAGCCATGTGTCCGAGCAAGCGAAGGACCGACCTGGCAGGTACGATCTTGTTTGATGATAAATCCCTTATGAGGGATCTGATGCACTCCGCTCTGTCGTCCGGAAGAAAAGCTCTTCCCTGAACAGTGTCCAGTACTGCACCTATAAACTGCAGTTTCTGCGACGGTACCAGGAGAGACTTCTCGAATTTATGAGGATGCCCAGAGACCGAACAGGTCCTGGGTGCTCTGAACTCAAGATGTAGCAACGCCTCTGGAGGCGGCCATGAGAAGCCAGTCGTCCAGGTACGGAACACATAATGGCCCTGTCTCCTCAGAGACGCCACACGACTGCCATGCACTTGGTAAAGACCCTTGGTGCGGATGACAGTCCGAACGGAAGAGCTCGGAACTGAAAGTGGTGGTCGAGAAACTCGAAGCGCAGGAACCTCTTGTGCGCCTGAGCTATAGGGATATGCAGGTATGCGTCCTGCATGTCTAGAGACGCTAAAAAGGCGTCCTGTTTCAGCATGGGAATAAGACCCGGAAGAGTCACCATGCGGAATCTCTTGTAGGCGACCGACACGTTGAGGTCGTTGAGGTCCAGAATCGGACGGAGGTCCCTTGTTTTCTTTGGAACCAGGAAGAAGTGGGAATAATATCCTTGTCCTCTCTGGTTCTCCGGGACTTACTCTATTGCTCCCTTTCGCAGGAGCTCGAGTACTTCTTGCCAGATTAAAGCTGTGTGCTGACCCGGATACCGGGAGAGCAAAGGAGGCCTCGAGGGTGGCTTTCCTGCGAATTCAATAAAGTGGCCTAGACTGACCAACTGAAGAACCCACCTGTCGGTGGTTATAGCCTGCCATCCCGGCAGGAAGTTCGCAATGCAACCCCCGACCATGATTTCTCCTTGAAGGGGATCTGTTTCCCGCAAGCACACCTGGAGGAGTGACCAGAGGTCGGAGAGGACATCAGCAAAGGTCTTGCTTGAAGAAAATCTAATTTCTCGAAAAGAAGCACTTAACCACACGTCGCGCGCTAGACTGTAACCGAAGGGTCGAGACAAGCAAGTTGATGGCGGGAAAGAACTGGGGAATCTGGCGGGACCGCCCCCTCATGTACCACGCCTGACGTCGGAGGCGGGACCGACGTCGGGGGCGGTCCCCGCTGAAGATAGCTAGCTAGAATTTTTCCGTGGGGTCCTGACGCCTGCCGGCTTCAGTCCTAATGGTGTAACCTGCTGCAAGAGCTGTGTCTCGAAGTAAGATCAATATTAATGCAGGCAATATATTTTTGCAGGTCAGTACAGGAGCGCAAATATAGCAAAAAGATATTGACCGAAAAGTTTGAATTTTACAGTTATTTATCCAAATTTGGTTGAAGCAAATCAAAATACTTTTCATTTATTATTTTAAATATATTTTAGCAGGTGAGCACACAGAGCCTGATAGGCTCATTTCCAGTTGTGACCTGGGGAAGGGGAGGAGAACATAGGATGACAGAGGTAAAACATACATACATAGTGCAAAATACAAAGGAGATGCATACATACATTGTGCAAAAAGATAAATGTGTTTACACTGCAATCAACCATTCTGACTGTGTTTGCAGGAACCATGTGACTGAAATGGAAAGGAAAATGGGAGTGTGTTTAACGAAGGTTAGAGCAATGAGCTGTGAATGAGCTTTGTACTGTCTATCCAGCAGAATGGGTTTGATTCCCACAGCCTCCACTTGCATACTGTGTTACCCTGAGCAAGTCACTTAACCACCCTGTGCTCTCAATAACCTCATTTGGACTTGGCCATGTATTTTATTCTTACTAAAATCTTTACTTGAATAAGACTAACATAACTGTATCCAAGGCAAATTATCCTCTCCCAACTGTTTAACCCCACCACAGATCTAATTGAAGCTTCCATGAAAACTGACATGGCCAGTATGTTATATTGGAATATTTGTGGGTTTTCAAGGAAGAGATTGATTGTTTAAAGATACCTTCTCTAAAATAAACTCACATTATGATAAAATATCCTGTCCATGAGCTTGTTATAGCAAACACCCTCCAAATGATCAACTTTCAAAAGATAATCAGCCAGATGATGTAGCTATTTATTCTTCTCTCATCTCCCACGAGATTACATTTTATCCCCCTTTAATTGATAGATCTTCAAATAAGGACATTGACAGTTCCCAAGATATGACAAATAAATAATAGGAATAAGAAAAAGAAGCGGAAAAAGCTCCCTAAACCTACTTTAGTCTCTAGCAGTGTTCTTCCAAACATAAAGGATGATACTGCACATCTCCATTCTTGTCCTACTACTGCCTCTTCTACAACTAATGTAATGTCATCTCTAATAATATTTCCTCTTCTTCCATGGAGATTGTCCCACATTCCAATGAACTAGAAGGGATGGTACCCCAGCTGTTCTTAAGCAATCAAGCCCACTTAACACTTCCCTTTCAGGTCATGGCCTGCCTCACCTGGAAAATGAAACTCCACACTCAATAGATAATTTTTTTGAGATTCTTACTTTTAAAGCCTCTTGGATATAAATACTGCTGTCATGATTTTGTTGACACATAGACATCAAGGTAACAGCTATCTTTAGAAATATGGATTCTGCTTTTGCTGTTTTGGTAATGTAGTAATTATCTGGATTATGGGTATTTACATGGAGATCCCCAGACATATTAAATAAATTCTGGATGAAGTAAAGTCTTTACATTTCAATACAGTAATTTCAATAATCATGAGCAAGATATGAAGGGAATAGAATAGCTCCTCAAGGTTATTGATAATTGTGTTGTAAATTCTGGCTATGGTGAAACCTTAGAAGAAAAGACAACTGTTGGTTGACAATCTTCTAGTTGAGAATCTTGTGTAAATGATCTGCCCCTTACTTTAACCTGCTTAGGTATTAACAAAAGATATGATGGCATTTGCATGACTGAGAGGGTATATAGTTGGAATAATTATCCATAAATTGGTATTGTGGTTAAGAATAAATCCTCAGCCAAAGAACTTATATTTGCCAGCCTTGAAGTTCTTCTGATTGACATGAATGACCTTCCAGATCCCCTATTTCATCTGTTTCTTCATTTTCAGGCCATACTGTTTAGCCTTTGGAAAGAATCTATTATGTTCTTCTTCCCTTTTTTGGCAACATTCCAGCTTCCCATATATTCCAAACTTTACAGGACATTAGTTTGGTTTGACAGGTAAATCAGATTAAATCTGATTCCATATCTGTTCAAACTCCTTCTTCAATGAAACTAAAAATGTGTCTCCTTATTTGAAACTATTATCTTAAAATAGTTCAGGTCTTGCTAATAAGTCAGCAGATACATTTTTCTTGATTATCACTGGATAATTTGATGCTAGCCATACAGAAAACCTGGTGGACCAAAAGTAATGTTATATTCTAGGGTTATTCCATTTTTTCAGTCCCTATGAATAAGATATGTACCAGTGTTGGTGGGCCAGTTGAGAAGCTCCTCATTGTGGTTAACGCTGATAAAAAGTTTATACTTAACCAGCTGGAATTGGAATCTAATCACATAATGGGAATATTTTTTAGAATTTAAAACATTGAAATTATATTTTTTAGTTTGTTTATTCTACTCATGGGGACCAAATATCATTTCATCTAACAATTGTCATGCATTTTCCCATATTTTGGAGAAACTGAATGCTGATTACTCTACATTTGAAATTACAGTTCTCACAAATTTTAAAGGGAGGATTAGTTCCATGTGGGGTGTAATTCAGACCCTACTAATATAGAATATGAAGTTGGATTTCATGTATTAACTAACTCAATATTAATTTTCAGCAGAACCAGCAGAAATGTTGAAGTAAATGATCATGCAAAGTTTCTACCCACCTATTATCGGCCTACAATGTTTGTGTTCCCAGTGGTAGATCACATAGAGATATTCTTGGGGAGTTTCACTTATTTCAGCTTTAATGGAGCTTTCGTTATAGACTAGGTATGGAGGAATTTTAATGTAATCCCTAGGATTTCAGATCTGACTGTTTTACAAAGACCCAAATTAGATCATTTACCTGTTCAAGTTTTGTTAGTTTTTCCGCAAACATATTTAATAGAATCAGGATACTTCCAATCTTTAATGGAAATTAAGGCAAGAAATATTAATTAGAACTTGGCACTTTCTAATTCTCTTTATTCTGTATTTAATTTTCCTCTTGATACAGAACTCCAGTATTTGATCTTGAATTTAAATTTTGCTGAGGATGGGTTTCCTCTAATCTCTTCATTCTATTCACAACTGATTCTTTTTATATAAATCAATGAAACCTATTTCAAAATTTAATTTGTGGTTTAATGGGAGATGCATTCAGTCTAAATATGAGTTAAATAATTATATACAATTTGTTAGGAAGAATGAAAAAAAAGAGACAGTAATTTGAACAATATTAGGAAGGAACATAACACAATTCTAACTGAAAAGAAATCAATAATTTAACAAAACTCATGGGCCCTTCATAAAAGTTCAATTTTTTAAAAGAACCATAAACTCTTTGGTGGCAAAAGAATGTAAGCAAGTTTGTTCTTGAACTGATGTTTTCATCCAACCTGGGGTATGAGAGGAATATTACTGAAATTTGATTTTAGGGTTGAGGAATTGGAGCTTCCTGGTATTAATGTCTGGGTAGACAATGACATTTCTTCCAGTGTTAGATCTTTTCCTAGTTTCATGTCTGAAGAAGACATGTGACAGTCCATTATGGCAACAAAAATACCAAGGTCCCAGGCCCTGATAAAATCCCTTCTGATACCTTTATATATAAAATAGCTTGGTGGCTACCAGTCTTGAAATTTCACTATAGTTTTTACATTCAAACCCAGCGTTTTTTTGCCACCTTGGCTGGAAACAGAATCCATCCAGTTCATAAGAAGGGATCTCTGTCAGACCCAGCATGGTCTAGGCTTATTAGCCTTACTGATACCACACAAAACTTGTTTTATAGAATTTTTATGCAGAAATTAAATAGTTGGATGCATACTAATAACAATCTAGAAGAGGCCCAGAATAACTTTAGAGTACCAGGATTGATGTTAGAACACTGTTTTGTTCTACAATGCCTAAATGATAAATAAGTACAGTATCTATTAAAAAGGAAAAGCTATACTGCCTATTTATTGAGTTTAGGATGTCTTTTGATAATTTTAGCAAAAAGCTCCTCTGGGCTCATCATTAGGACCTAGGCCTTTATACCAACCAGCTTGATTTCTTGATCTGCTCACACAAACACCCCTGGATACAGAAACATTACAACATTCATGAGGAGTTAACAGGAAGTATAGAATCCAACATACTGTAGGAGTTAGGTAGGGATGTATCCTGGCCCCTATCATTATTTAATATTTTTATGTAGTAAGTTGCTTTATTTTTATGCAGGATAAAACTATTAGGACTGGGAGGCCCTATTTACAAAGTTTTCCTGTAATTGTATTGTCGGTTACAGTACAAACAATACATAACAAATAAAGTAATATACATATAAATTTCTGAAGCCATGAATACTCATAACAGCCAATTAGAATAGATAATACATCAGTTTTGGTACGCAGTGTACCATAAACCTTTTAGTGGAAATATTGACTTCTAAAAGCCAGGGTATAATCATAACACATAAAAACACAGATCAAAAATAGTTACAAGTATGAAAAATTAGTTTGGAAATTTGTTTTGGAAAAAGCTTTAGTTCATACAGAGATCACACTTCAGGTGCCAGCTGATTCCATGTCTTTGATACCCAATTGTTAGCAGAAAGTAATCCAAACCTTGTGTATATTTTTGGGACTAAATAACCCCTATTACTAATATCTCTAAATTGATATCTAGTAAAACCTGGGTGTGGGCTATTAAAGTTAACAGCTGATACAAGTCCATTGACAATTTTGTATGTCATTATACTTTTATATTTTTCCCACCTAACAGAAAGAGGGTCCCATTCTAGCACACTATAAAGATCACAATGATGTGGTGTCAATGGTTAATTTAATACAAATAGAGCCAACTTGTTATAAACGATGTCTAATCAATCTAATGCATGTTTAGTAGCATTGCTTTATACTATACCACCATACTCCAATACTGGTAATATGAGCTAAGTTGCTCTACTTGCTCTAACTTTTCTATTTAAAGCGAATGCATTACTTCTTAAAGTACTTATTCTGCAGTTTACATTTTTGATTGTGTTTGCAAAATGCTTATCAAATTTCATGGAATTTTCAATCAGTACACAAAATATTTATATTCATTTACCGTATTAATCAAATCTCCATTTAACAGACTGATATCTAATATGCTGTCATTTAGTTTTTTTTTTTTTTACCAGAAATAGATGAAAACTACATAGGGTGAGTCTTCTTTTGACTTAACATTAGCTTAGAATTTTGGAACCATGTTTCTACTCTATTGAAATCTTTCTGAAGTTTGACTTCCGTTTCTTCTTAATCATGTGATGAGCTAATTGTCATCTGCATATAACTTTATACCTGAGTTTATCATTTTTGTTAAATAATTTATATATATATCAAAAACATTAATGGCCTAAAATAGATCCATGGGGGACTCCTCTAACTAGCTGCCCCACCCTAGACTGTACATTATTAACCATAGCCAATTGTGATCCTCCAGTAAGATAGCTCTGGAACGAATCTAAGGTCTTAGATGCTACACCAATCTTAATGATTCCTTTGCACAAAATTTCATGTTCAACAAGATCAAAAGCATTTGAGAGGTTGATGTACACTGTGCCCTCAACCTTTCCCTCATCCAGATCACCAGCCACCTTGTTTACAAATTCAGTGACTGTGGTGTCAGTTGACCTCACAGCTCTGAATCCTGATTGTTGGTTTGCTAACAGTGACTATTGCTCCAAATATTTAGTTAATTAAATACATACCATCCATGCGAGTAACTTGGATAGGACAGACAGCAGTGCAATAGGTCTGTAATTTCACAGATCATTACCATCTCTGCCTTTAAAACTTGGACCACTTTAGCATACTTCAAGTAGTCTGAAAATCTTTCTTTTGTTAGACTTCTAGTGAACAAACTCAATCAATCAATCAAACTTTATTTAACCAGGTAGTTACATCAGTGAGTGAGCTCATTTGCAAGATGGTCCTGGACACAAAGGACAAATACAAATACAGTAATTCAACAGTAATTAAACAAACACACAGGTCAATAAAACAGGCTAAGTTTAAAAAATATACACGTTAAGCATCAGGAGACAGGCTTGGTAACAAAAGACTAATACCGGCATAGGTAAAATAAGGGAGATAGAAGGAGGAATGAAGAAAGGAGGAGGAGGGCAAGACAAAAAAAAAAAAGGAGGAATCAGGGGGCAACACTGCCTGAGCAGAGGACCCCAGAGGAGAGGGATGCCAAGGGGAAGGAAGAAAGGCAGGAGGATGAGGGGCAGTTACCCTGCATAGGAATGCCAGCCAACAGGGGGAATAAGGAGGCCATGGTAAGTGCAGGAGCTAGGGGGCTATGCTGTCCAGTACAAGTGATCACCTGAAGCAGTCACATGCCATCTTCAGGCAACAGTACAGCAGCTGCCTGAACACATAGGAGCTAGGCAGGAAGGAAAGCTTAATGAGCTTTTGCGTGTTGTTCCAAAGAGAAGGTAGGAAGGAGCTGATAATGGTTGTGCCAAGTCATGTCCTTGTTCATGGTATCTTGAGAAAGACAAAGGAAGAGTTCCATAGGCCATGCACACCCTTAGACTGTTCAAACAGGTTGCAGATGTAAAGTAGGACTTTGTTAGAGAAAGCCCTGAGGAGTCACAAGGGGGCATCTATTTGCCTCCTCAAGGTAAGGGATGGCCAATCGATTGCCTGATACAGCAGACAGTGGTGGGCATGCAGGGGCATGTCTAACATAAATCTCAAGGTGCAGGGATAAAGGGTGTTGAGCTTCTGGAGCACTTGCTGGGGGCAGTGACTGTAAAGAAAGTCAGCATAATTAAGCAAAGGTAGAAAACTTGTTTGGACCAGCTGCTTCCTGGCTTCAAGAGTGAGTAGATGTCTAATGCGGTAAAAGATGCCCAGGCGCTGTCTTAGCTTTTTTGTTAGCTCATTTAGATGTACCATGAAACTAAGTTTATTATCAAGCCAGACACCCAGATATTTGAACTTATCCACTATTTCCAAATATTCATCAAGGAGGGTGGTAGTCTGGGGGTTAGCTGGTGTCCCCATTGTATATGTGGCATGTGGGGAGATGATCATGGCCTTACTAGCAAGCATAGAGGATATTATTTTAGCAGACATTTTCAGAAAACATATCTCAATCCAGTCAAGGCCAGGAGATTTTCTGGAGTTTAGCTTAGCAAGTTTAGTTATCAAACCTTTGACTTTGATTTGTTTAAATCTAAACCTTGGGATTTGTGAAATCTGTCAGTCTAGATTCTCTCCTTCATTACTTCTGCCAACATTTGAAATATTAATCCTTAGGCTGCTGACAGAATTAGAACGTACAGGAATTCTGGACTGATATATCAGTCAGCGGCCCTGCAAGGGTTAATATCAATAGCTGCAAAAATATTCATTTAACATATTTACTGTAAATTGATGGGGTTGATTTAAACCATTCTCATTTACAAAATTCACTGTGGATATAGTGTTTTTAGCTGGGTCAAAACTTTAAATTCCAGTATGAGAAACGGTTCATAGTAGATTCTATTTTGGTATTATAATAGTCCTTTTTCACTCTATGAATTGATTTTTTACATTGATTTCTGAGCAGCTTAAAATTAGACCAATCTTCATTACTTTGAGATTTGCAAGTTTTTCTCCATAATCTATTTTTTAACCTATTCAGTTTTCTAACCTTTCCTTGGACCACAACAAATGATTTTTGGAAGACTTTTACTTCTAGGGGCAATATTGATTATACACACTTAGAAACATTTTAGTAAATTCCTGATTTTCTAAATCCAGGTCTGCAATAAGATCCAGTCAGTACCATTTCTCATTTTTCAGTTTGTCTAAACATACCTCAATTCTAAAATCCTTAAAACCTGTCTTAATGCAGTACTGTTGATCTATTTGGGTCTTCCTATTTATTTTTAGTTCACAATATGTAGGATTATGGTCACCCAAATTGGATGGCAATACTTTATTTTCAGTTACCTCCAAACCTGACATCAGAAAAATCAGATAAAATATATTCCTACTACTTTTGATAGATCCCTTCCTTGTTGGAAGAGTTACAGTCTGTCTCAGGTCCATTGGAGTCAGTGTGGACTCAAGTTTGTCCCCTCTAGGTTCATTCCATGAGGTGTTGAAATCACCTAAAAGTATGATTGATCTAATTTTTTACTTGTGCTTCCAGGACTCTTGGTAGATTTTCAAAATTTGCTTGGTGGATTTTGGGTGGAGAATAAATTACTCCTACACAAATATTAAGTTGAATAATATTTACTAGTACACGTTCAGTTGCATTTATTAACCCTGAATCGAGTAGTTCAGAAAGATCATGTTTTATTTATTCATTTATTTAAATACAGCAAAACACCTGGGGCCAGATATTTAAAACTTTGCCCCGGGGCTAAAATAGCACTGCCTGGTATGCTAAATTAGCCTGGATCAAATAGCCTGCTATATTCAAACAGAATAGCCCAGCGCTAAATCTGCTAAATATAGCATGCTAAGGAAGCCGGGCAAACTGGGCTGGAAGTGCAGGTCAAAAATAGCCTACAAATAAGACATCTCTGAATATAGCAAATAAGACTGCACTGAATATAGCACCCAGCCAGGCAGTGCAAACACTGACAGAAACACACTGCAGAGGTGAGACTGCTCTGCTCTGGAACACATACAAAGAAGCACAGCCCTGAATGCAATTCCAAGAGCAGACAGCAGTGCATAACCCAGAATATGACACACACACAGCCATGCAAATGTGAAGTAACACCCAGGACCCTTAAGTGACAACCAGAAAACAGTACTTACCTGTTGAAAAATGCAAGCACCCAAAAATGACACAGGACACAGGAAACTAAAGAAAGTGTAATGTATAATAATAGTAATAATTTTTATTTCTGTAGCACAATTCAAGAAAGCAAAGCACTGTACAAATGTATCAATAAAACAGATTAAAACCCATAAAATAATAAAAACAACACAATTCCAGACTTCCAAAATACTTTAAAACAGATTATTATATAAGATCCACAAATGCAAGATGGAACAGGTGGGCCTTTAAGGTGATCTTAAAGGTCTCTACGGTCTGGCACTCTTGAATCTGACAAGGTAGAGAGTTCCACAGGGTAGAGGCCACGTACATAAAAGCTTGCAACCCAGATGTTTTCAGCCATATCCTGGGAACCTCAAGCAACCCCTCATCAGTTGAGCAAAATGGTCTGCCGGGACAGTAAGGATTCAGGAGCTCTTCATGTATAATGTAACAAAGGTAAAATAAAGCAACCAGAAGAACAGTACAGCAACATCAACATTAGACACAACAAACAGCAATGAACTGGACACAAAATCAACAACTAACACCAATATGAGAACTACTACTGCTACTACTACTACTACTACTACTACTACTACAATGACTACTACTAAAACTACAACTGCTAACACTACAACTACTAGAACCAGAACTGCTAAAATTACTACTACTACTATGACTACTTTAATACTACTACAAACACTACTACCACTAAGACTACAGCTATGGGAAATAGTACTACTACTACAACTACCACCTAAACAATTATAATGCAAAATATATGTACATTAAAAATATATGAACAAGATGGCAATGAAAACGGAGGGAAAGGGGAAGTGAACACAAACATTAATAAAGGAACATAAGTCAGCAACAAAACAGCAGTCTGGTGGGGGGGGGGGGCAAGAAAGCCAACAAAAAAGGGAACACTCCTAGGACTTCACGCTTGATGGATCCAGCAGCCGTGGTTCAAGTACTTCAGCCACTCACCGTGCCTCCACTGTTATGACTGCCTGCTGCTTGATGAGGGTTCTCTGCTGGCAGACAATTCATTGAAGCAGGGCATCCCTCCCCTCTGACTCCTCAGGCCATGTGGTCCACAGTGAGCACTGATATGGACCTACAGGAGGAAGGGGGACCATGTCAGGATGGTACACTAACAATGAGGTACAATGCAAACCCCAGGTGGCAACCTGGGGTGGACAGTATGTCTTAAAAAGCAGTGCCCATGCAGTGATATAACACATAATGTACTGCACAACCTGACATGTGCCTGTATGCCAAGGCATGACAATACAGGCACCACCCACCATCCTAATGTACACGGACAGGAGCAGAAGGCCACTGGCAAACACCACAACACAGTGCACACCACACAACCCAGTGGAGCACACAGTGATACAGTGCAACCAGACAGCCAGTCCCCAAGATGACATGGACAAGGGGCCATAGCATGACAAACACATGGGATGACACACATTGGGACATGCTGCCCAAAGGAACAGAGCTATGAGGACACACAGCAGAGCATACCCACCACTGGAATGGCCGTAGCCACACCACAGTATGATGGCATGCAGCCTGTACTGTTGCTGAGCATGGCATGTGGTGGTGCCTGTGATGCTTGGCCAGCTGGTTATGATTATGGAATTATATTTGTAATATAAAAATATGGTATGTGCTTGTCTCACATAATTCAGCCTGGTCTTCCATGGGTGCCCTCACCCCCAGATTTGAGTGAAGCTACAGGATATGTAAACTGACCACAGGAGGTATTACACTGACCAGGAGATCTTCAAAGTGTAATTAACTTCCTTAAGAAATTGCATTTTGTGACCTTTCGCGTTTGAAGTTGGGAAGCTAAATATACATTTTATAACAGGACTGGGCATCATTTAGCTGATTCCTGTAGGCTATATTGCACCTAGATGACAGATTGCAGGGTTGTAAATGTCAAAGGAACTGGTGGATCAAAGACTCATAAATTTGGGAAATTAGTTTTTGCTGATGATACCTTATTTAATATACCTCCTGATAGGACATCATGTTTGTATTTTTTTATTATATTCTAAAAGGAAGAGCTAGATGACTCACAGAAGGGGTGTGGAGAGACAGAGTTAAACTAATACTTGTGTCTGAACTGTTTGAGAGATATACCATCTTGGGACTCTAGAAAGACACAGCTCTCTGATTTAATTTAACTGCACTTACAGAGGTAATACATTAGATAGAAAAGATCCAGCTGCATGTTGGTAGGAGTTTTTGTTTTGTACTATGCCCTTGTTCTTTTATGTGATTGTATGCTCTTTGATATATTGTTTTGTGTTTACATTTTTCATATTTTTATCATCTTTTAGTAAAATACCTTTTATTTAAAAGACTGTCTGGGTCTCTGCCAGTTCTATCTTTTTGCATGTGATGTATAAGAGGTTAAAGTCTGACAAAATTGTGCAACAGCTTGATGGTGTTACTGATCTTGAATAAAAAGGTAAGAATATACCTAAGGTCTCTTATAGAGTTAAAAGAGTTAATTTTGGATGCCTTGCTGGGTGCCCCTGGTGAAAGACTGTATTGCAATCCCCGAAGAGGGTAAGTATCTGAGCCTGTTCACTGGGTATGCTAGCATAAGGTTCACAGTTTGAATCCTCCCAGAACTTGAGACTAAAGGTGATTCAGACCCAAAAGCACACAGGAGGGTTACCCTGTCTGTTACCTGTTCACGCAATTGCACTCTGAGGTTAGCACTGTGGGAGCAGAGGACCTGACCTGCTGAGTGCATTTGTGACAGTACCAACACCCACAACACCATACCCAAGGCAGTAATACACAGTCAACCCCATGTAACAAAGGGACACATGCCATAGCCCACCAATAGCAGTACAGCAGTAAGTCAAACACAGGCCAGGTACAGTGTTGCACATGTTGGTACGGTATGGCAGGCCACACACACACACACACACCCAGCATGAAGGCACCACATCATCCGCAAGAGAAGACCCAAAGTACACCATGCCAGTACAATAGCCCAGCACCACCCCCCCAGCATGATAGGTGTACACACACCAGCCACTGCAAGGACATTGGAACACTGGCCAGTAGAGGAACATGGTGATCCCCCCAGCAATACACCATCTGCACACATGATGGACACAGCAACACAAGCCTGTACATCACAAAGGCCTCATACAGACCTCCACCCCCAGCTGGCCCTCTGTATGGCATCAGCCCATCCAGACCCATTGTACACCATGCCAATACAGTAACACATGTCACAAGACAGTGTACCAGGTACACAGCCGTGTGCACGGCAGGAACAACACTGGCAGCCCATGCACATACCCACCCACCCACAGCACATGCTGAGCAGTGTGTATCCAAACATTGTACTCACACAAGATGCCCTGCTGGCCATCACTACACTCCTGTGCCTGCTGTTGCATGGCTGGCACCCTCCACCCATCAAGGTGGCCTGTGGCTCCCTGTGCATACCCTGAGCCCCGTTGCCATCCCTGGTCCTCTTGCTGCACTCTGTAGGGGGAAGAAGATACATCACTGTAAGTACATGGTTAACCACCATGGTATGCCCCAGCAATGGCCATGGTACACAGAATACCTCACACCATAGGCCCCACCACATGTGGCATGTCACAGTGCAAGCACATGTGCACCCCCATAGTGTTCAGTCACACTGTGTCACCTGTAGCATGCATAACCCTGGTCATGGGCAGCCACAGTGCCCTGTTTCGTAGTCACTGTGCACACAGGTCATGGCAGCATGCCTGTAATGCTGTGGAATGTGGCCACATGCAGGCAACCAATGTCAGGGGACACACACAGCAGTGACATGCAAATGTAAGGTAATGCATACACACGCACAAGCACACATCGCAACATACAGACACATGCGAAGGCACACACACACCCCGATCGCAAGCCTGGCTGTGGCACTGAATGACACTTACCTGGCACAGGCACTGTCCCATCATGCACTGTGCACTTGTAGCACTCCAGTTGGTGTGGCTGCTTCCGCTGCACATCTACATAATGATGGCAGCACTTTTCATCCTCCCAGGCTATCCCTGTCCGTTTTGACAGGTGACAGGCAATAGATGCCCACGCCTGTCTACTGGGCAGGACCCCCTCCCCCACCTCCCTAAACAGTCTCCTGTGTCTCTACTGCACCAGCTCAACTAAATTTGCTGTCTCCACATCCACCCACCTCCTGTCCCTCTGGACAACAGCCCTCATTCTCCTCCACGCAGACATGATTATTTGTGCTGTACTGGGTACCTCCCCAGCACTACTCAGTGGCACACCCTCCACTGGTCCCTGTACTGGTGCTATGCTAGCTGCATTGCACGGCACTGCAGTATGTGTAGGCCACGTTATCGTGATAGCACTGCACAACCCAGAAGTGCACAAGCCGTGCATGCATGACCCCACAGTGACCCCTGTGGCACTGCAGAATGCATGCACAAACCCTCTTTGCAAGTGCCCTGTAGTTCATGCTATCACTTTAGCACTCTGCAAACGGGATGCGCAAGCACAGTGTATGCACAAACCCATCAGGACACCCAAGACAGGTGGACATACAGTCAAATCCTGTTTATCCGAACCACATGGGGGACATCCGATCGGTTCAGATAAACGGGAGGTCGGATAATCGAGAGGAGACTGTCTGCCAAACTGCACTGGTGCACTTGCTGTACTGTGCTGCTCCTCTACAGTACTGCATTTTTAAAAGGTACTGAAGTTTAAATTTTAGGGCAGTAGGTGGCACCAAAGATGCACAGGAAATTACAAGCACAGTACAGCATAAGCCGATAATGAACCTGCACCGTCAGACTACTTACACTAGAAAAGCTGGCAGATTCTGACTTATGTGTGGAAATAGACTGTCCATGGAGCGCTTTTGCCTTCAGAGTGAAGGAGAAGGTGGGCTGTTGACAGTGGAACCTCGGAGCAGTGTAACTATGGCATCAGAGACTGGTGCTGCTGACAAGTGCAGTGCAAAGAGAGAGATGCTGTCAGACACGGAGAGATGTGGACAGCGAGCAGAATGTGAGAACTGAATTTATTGAAAAGCAGAGAGAAACGGGCAATGGAAAATGACAAAGAATAACTGACAAAGTTTAGAATAGTTTGGGGGTTCTGCTGTACAGTACAACTCCATTCTCATATTCCACTTGTCTCTTTTCACTTTCTAGGAGCACCACTCCCCGATTCCAGAGTCACATACAAACGACCTTACAAAATCTTGTGAAACAAAGCTGTTTAGTCTCTAAGCTAAGCTTTTGATCATTCCCATTGTAATTCTCATTGTGAATCCAGGGAGCTGCAATCACCCATTAAGTGGGTGAGAACAGCATCCATCAATTTCAATGGGAACTATGGGGGACAAGCTGCCAGTTCGTTAGAGAGGTTCGGTAAATGGGGGGTCGGATAAACGGGGTTGGACTGTAGCTTACATGTGCTGAGACATTGCACAAAGCCCTGTCATGCAGCTCTAATGCAATAGCGCGGCGCTATACACCGTCCAATTAGCCCAGCACTAAACACTTCCCAGCCCTAATTGTTGGGATATTCAAAGGATGTATGTAAATGAGGCTACTTGCATCTGTGCAGGGCAAACACACAAATTAACATATCATCACAGCCTCATCTGCATGTCTAATAAGGTGGATTGCCGACTGTGCTATCTGAGGGCAAACAGTGCTCCACCTGTGTGGCTGACAGAAACTGGAGTGCTGTTGCAGGAAGAGTATATGAACACTGGTTGCAGGATGTCCCACGAGCTACAACATGACAATGCAGGTATGTACATAACTCAGGACATTCTGCTGTTATGAATGGCAACACATAGGATGATGGGTGATAGCACACATGGGAGATATTTGGTCTGATGCTGTGCTGTCTGTGGGAGTACATGCACACTGTACTGTAGGCTGCACTGATGCAGGACAGCATCACAGGCAACAATGTAACAGTCTGTGCAGTACACTGTGGGATAGCCATGTGGCATGGTAGGGGCTCCCAAGACACCACACTGTGGGACATGGCTGCATGCACACCAACACTACCGTTGCAGCATGGTGTGTGCAGGTTGGGGCAGTGGTGGACCTAGGGGCTTTTGGGTCTCACTGGTGCTGCAGAATGCTCAACAGCACTGCACTGTACAGAACACTGACCTGTCATCTGGCATGGTGAGACCACCACAGTTGCTGGCGGATGGCATTCACAACCGCATTGCAGGATGTCAGGGTGACATGCCTCTGTCACTGGTGTATGCCCAACAAGGTGAGCTGGGTGTGTTGCACATACACAGCGTCATCGCTGCTTGGGGGGTGGTCAGCAGCAGTGGTATGTGTGTGACATAGTCCATGTGTTGTGCCATGGGGACAGGCCACAGTATCATGCACCATGCCCCCAGCAATGTGCAAATATCCAACAAGACAGACACAGCCAACATAGGACACCCGTACCATGTGCAGACATGGCTACTATGTGCTGTGTAACACACACACACAGCTGTTTGGATGCATGGCATTGAGTGAGCTCAGCACTGCACATGTGCGGAAAGTGTGTCATTGGTGCTCTCTGGTGCACATGCACATTCAAGGGAGTGGCTGCAGGAGTACGCTGTGGCCATGTATGTATTGTGTGTTACACTGTGCGGCTATACAGTCCACAGAGCCTATAATGGCATGCCAGGTGAGTATGGCGCCATGTTCAGCAGCTACAGCAACGGTCATGCACACATTTTTCACCCCTGTGTCTAACCACTACCATTCCATCTGTCCCATATAGGTGATGCTGCCAGACAGGAACAGCTCCATGTCCACACATTTGCTGGCACTGAGCTGAGGGCACTAGTACATGCCTTCAAAGAGAGAGAGAAGGTGATGAGGTGCAACAAGCCCACAGATGCTACTGTCAGACATATGTGGGATGAGATAGCAGCAGAAGTAAATGCAATGGGTGACCGTGGTTGCAGCACAGATGCAATCCGGAAGCACTGGTGTGACCTTGAAGGGCAAAGGAGGAGGAGGAGGCCCAAAGGATACGTGAACAGCTGCAGACTGGTGGAGGGCCACAGACCTTAGAGCAGCATGACTGGGACCCAATTCTGGCATTGGTCGTGTCAACCCTGAGGCCAGTGGTGGTGGAGGGAGTCGAAGGCGGTGGTTGTGAGACACAGCTGACACCACCCAGGGCAGGTTATGTACACATCACAACAACAATATTGCCTGCATGACACCTACAGAGGGTATATGTCACCAGTCCACTGTCATGACCCAGTGGCACTTGCTAGACACACCCATGGGGTGGTTGTGGTGCGTTGGCGGTACTCATGCATCACAGCAGTGTGCATGTGTTGACAGTGCACAGTGGTTACAGGTGTATAGATGCAACATTTGGTGTGGGCCCTGGTTGGGGTTGTGTGCACAGGGGCTGCATCCTCATACACACAGTCTGCAGGGGGGATGCATTGGCTATCTGCAGGATCATCACTGTTGGGTGTTGCATGTCATGGTGGTGGAGCTGGGGTACAGTGTGCAGTACAGTGCTCTGACACAGTTCCATTTGCTTCACAGTGCAGGGTGGTCATCCAGCCATGGGACGGGAGAAGCATGGGTCAACAGATGTGGAGGATGATGAGGATGCACCACAGGAGGTGTCTTCCACATCGGGCATTGGGGTCACCCAAGGAACACCTGTGGCGGCGCAACAGCAAGTGGCATGTGGATGTGGTACACGTCAGGCAGTGACCGCTATTGTTGCCTATGATGATGATGATGTTGACGCTGCATATGACCTGGAGGATGTACAGGTTGAGGACCTCACTTGTGGACCCATGGTCACCTTCACACTGACCAGTGATCATGGTTGGGGTGACTCCAAGATAGAAGATGACCTGCCAGTGGGTAACACTGTGGACGGGAGCTTTGGGGTGGGACCTGCAGGGACAACACACATGGGTGCAGGGTGAGTGGGGAGAGCACAAACCCATGGCAACAATGTACATCAGCAGGATGTGGGGCATGCAAATGACCAGCATGCACTGTTGAACATGCGCTGCCACCTACAGGGTGCAGCACAGGCCCAGCTACAGACACAGCCCCCTGCTAAGCCACTGTAGCAACAGCAGCAACACCAGCTACAACAATCTGCACAGCAGCCCCATCATCCCCAACAGCTGCCACCCCACCACCCACAGGTGTTCCCTTCCCCCAGGCCCAGATGTCCAGGCTGCCCGGCCTATGCTCAAGGCGACCTGGAGTCCTAGCACACTTCAGAGCTGAACCTGCACAACTTCCGCTGGGAGATGCAGCATGAACTAGCCCAGTTGCAGGAGACAGTTGGGTCAGCCTTACTCCATGCTAAGCAGCGAGCAGAGGAGCGCATGACACAGATTCTAGCCACTGATGAGTGGGGCTTTGGTGACCTCACTGCTGCCATTCGGACGCACGTAGAGGTGATGTGGGTTGCAATCATGGCTGGTCGGCAGGGCTTAGACACCATGCAGTGCAGAAGGTCCACAACTGTAAACCTGCGTGCATCCCGTGCACATGGTGTGGGCATTGGGTCCTCCACCACTGCATCATAGTTCTCTGCAGGCCACACAACGTCGTGGCTGCCCACCCTCCATGGCTGGTTCTGCATTCCCCCGTGGTCACAGGTATGCTACTGGCCGGTCATCCCTGCAGTCTTCACCACCCGTGTCATCAGCACAGAGCACTCCGGGCAGACATGGGATGTGTCATGTGCATGGTAGTAGGTGCCAGTGATAGGGTCAGCAAGCATGCACACTGACCCAATGGGTCACACACACACATACACACACACTCACTCACACGTACAGTCACTCACCCACACACAGGCACACACCACCCACACTACACCTCCTGCCTATCCACCCCCTCAGCCCCATGCCCTGCACACTACACACCCTTCAGTCATCCACCTATGCACTTCACACTGCCTTCATACACACATATCACATGTGCACAGTTACATTGTGTGGTACACCAGGGGTTTGCACTGTTTTCACTGTTCTGTACTGTACATTGTATGCACACATATTAAAGGCACTGGTCATGACTTGTTGTTTGTATGTGTTGTGATTTCTCACCTTCCTATCTGGGCTAGTGTTTCCATGATGCTGCTGCTCTGGTGCTCCAGGGCCCTGTGGGCCATTCGAGGGTCTCTCCTTTTGAGTTGCTCTACTATCCCCTGGACCCCCGGCTCTAGGTTACTGTCTGACTGTACCTCATGTTCGGGTGTATGTATACCATGGTTTAGCACCATATTGTGCAGCATGCAACACGCTAGGAATATACGGCATACCTTCTGAGGCCTGTACTGTAGGGCACCATCTGAACGGTCGAGGCAGTGGAACTGCATCTTCAGCATGCCAAAGACTCTCTCTCTATGATGTTCCTGGTGGTAGCATGTGCCTTATTGTACCTTTCCTCGGTCACTGTGGCTGGCCACAGTACTGGTGTGAGCAGCCAGGGTCTCAGGGGATAGGCACTGTCCCCTGTGAGCATGTGTGTACAAGTTAGCTGTACTGTCCTGCTGTCTGGCCATTACATATGTATGACGTGTTTCACTGTCCCATTGCTCCCTGCCCCCCTTCCACCCTGTCTGCAGTTGCTTGGCACTGTTACCCACTGTGGTGTTTGCATGTGGTGGCTGCAGATACTCACTGACAAGGTGCTCACTGGGTATTCTGCCCTCTTCAAAGGCCTGGCACAGCCTTGATTGGTGCCATATGAAGGTTTCATGGATATTGCCGAGGTACTGTACAAAGATATTGTTGATGCATCCTGTTGCATCGTACACCATCTGCCAATTGATGGAGTGGAATCCCTTCCTGTTTATGTATATGTCACTGCCATCACCAGGCGGTGCATGGATGGCAACATGGGTGCAGCAATGGCACCAAGTACAGCTGGTAGATGCACAACTCAATAGAATTGCTGCATGGTTGCTCTGCACTCAGCTGCCGTGCTGGGCAATACTTTGAATTCAGCAGCATGCGTCAGGAAGGCACCTAGGAACTGGGTCAGGAGGTACGAGGTGGCGGACTGTGATACCCCAATGGTGTCTCCCACTGGGGTTTGGAACATCCCAGTGTCTAGAAAACACATCGTTGCCATCACCTTCTCCTCCACTGTCATGGCATGGCTGTGTCTGGTGTTGGGCTGCAGCTGCTCATGCAGGAGTTCGCATAACTGCCTCAACATGTCCCTCTTCATCATGTGCTGGCCAGTGATGTACTCATCAGGCAGGGTCTCAAACTCAAAGAACACTCTGGGCCAGTACAATCTGCGTGCAGCATATCTCCTCCTTGGCCTGCAGTGTGGGCTGAGGTGGGCCTGGTCCCTCTCCTCCTCCTGAACTACTTCCCTCATCAGGTGCATCAGCATAGCATTGCTGAAAAATGCCATGTTTGTTTCCTACATTGGTCACACTCCTCTCTGCGGATTGCCCTGGGATAAGACCTGCCTTTTATAGGCAGTAAGTATCACTGCGCTGCGTGTTGCGCAAAGTGGTCTTGTGCAGCGCGATACCTTTGAATATACTGTTGCACCTTTATACACGTTCCAACCCCTCACTTTGCCCCTTGCATACATTGTTTGCATCAGCGCTAATGTGTTGCACCAGCGCTATGTCTTGTTTTGAATACTGCAATCCTGTGCTAACCTGGTGCTATCCTGGTGCAAACCTTTGAATATCCAGGCCTAGGACTCCCCCCACTCCTACCCCCTTTTGGGCATGTTGTACCTAAAATGGTAGTAATCTCTTAATGTTGCTTTATTATCCTAAATGTTATTAGTCATCCAAGTTTTAGACAGGCCAATAACATCTAAGTCATGAGCCCATAACTTAAGTTTGGCAATTTGTTTAATAAAGCTTCTCACATTGTCATGTGCAGTTCTCAATATAGATGGCTGCTTTTGCCTTGGCCCAGGATTTAGTTCTATGTCTCCTAAATTCTTTGATTTAGCCTTTGATAGATTTATTAAGTTACCATTATAGATCGAGGAAATGTTCCCATCCAGTCGGAGTGCTCCTTTCCCCTGCACGTGAGACAATCTTATTCTGTGAAGAGTATCTCACACGCAGATGCCCTGGAAATGGGCATGTTCTGTGAACAGTTTTTTTATATATATTATTGATTGCTCTTGATCAATAATATATTAATACGTCCCCCATCACCACTCATTCCTGTATTAGAGTGGTTTCGCTTGCCTTCAGATTGAGTCAGAACAGCTCAGCTTCACGTCGCTGTTCTCGCTCCTGCCAAATGCATGTAAAATCACTCTTACAAAGCAACAAGAGACTCTGGGGGACCTATTAACATGTAATGTTAACCTTCAAAATAAATAATTTACATCTTGCATAAAAAAATACTATATGACACATTTTTCATAATTTGGTGTCTCCCCACTAGGGTTCTCCACAAATTAAGCCTATTCTCCATAGTCCCTCTATTGTTATCATTATTAAAATCAATTATGTATCTTTCTAGAGTGAATAATAAAAGCCCCATGTGACTAATTTATCAATTAAACCCACCATGGTACAAGGGGCTGCTGCTTTAGACAAGAAACCCAGTTAATTAGTTTAACTTCCGACAACAAGGAGTCAAACAAACTACAATATAATAAAAAGCTAACTAGTTCACAAAACAATAAACTCAGTTGAATCAAGATTCTCACTCACAACTGTAGTAAAATACTTGCTGTTACTTAAATCAAACTCTTCATTAAGCAGCAAACTTCTAATAAAACATTACTAAAAACTCAGGTTCTGCAAGATGGAAGAATAAGAAAAAAATGACAAACATAATTAAAATCAAATTGCACTGTGAATGACTATCCTAACTTCATGCAAATACTACTACATTAATAAATATAATCTCAAACCACAATAAAAGTTAATCTTGAACTGCTATAAAACTTATAAGCATAGCATAAAAGTTGCTACCCTGAATTTATGCGTTAAGCTTCCTCACAGTTCAGTTTTATTAACTACAGGGCAAGAAAGGAATAAGCCTGCAGAACTTAAGCCATAAGATATCTTATGAATGCTATCACAACTCACATCAGCCATTTATTTTATGATAATAATCTTACCCAATTGTCTACTTTACAACTTTGCCTCCAGTACAAGATCAGACATTGGTGCATTTTCTATCAGGGGCAGGGGTGTAGGAAGAAGCAGGCTGTTGGTTAACGAGGATCTGTAGTTTACCTAATAGGTAGGGAAACGGGCAGACTAGGTGGGCCAAGTGGTCCTTATATGTCATCATAGTTTATGTTTCTATGTTTCTTATTGATCTCTGCAACATGAAACCAGCATTTGTCAATGATGAATGTTTGCTTACAGTGTAACAGGGCTTTAAAGAGCTCCTGAAGTTGGAACAACTCTGAAATGCACAATTTAACTTATATTGCACCATTTTTTTGTAATTGTCACCCTTATTTGTTTATTACTAAGGACATTTGCATGGAAACAGGACCTCTGCTCTATCTGCTCTATCAGCTTGTCTACTTCTGCAGTCACAGTTCTGTTTATAACATCCCAATATGTTGCTGTGGAGATAAATATGACTTCATAAGAAAAAAATACTTACCATAGTAATCTTGTTTCTTCCATGTGATACTCAGGTATTCATAACTTTATGCAGTCAGCCTTCTAAGTAGAACTGCCCATAGAGAATTTGAAACATGTGAAAATGATGGAATCTTTTGCATGAGCCACTTTTCAAATGCTGCCTTATACTAACTGCCTTAGTTCTAAACCCCTCAGATTTCCTGGAAGCCTAGACAGACAGGCCCATGGGGATTAAGTGTAATACTAATAATTACAATAATAATAATAACAACACTATGAATCATAATAATAATAGAGGGAACTTCCTTAACACCCATAAAAGGGGGCCTCCAACTTGAGGGCATAACATATAAAAGGATACCCTTGAATGTCCAAATCACCTGAAAAAGGGGAGGGGGACAACAATAGTGAACACAGTCACAACATGTGTGCCAGAAATGGCATTTATACTCCTTAGAGCACAGTATTCAGGACTGTAGATATGTGCCAGGCCCTAAAAGAGCCTCTTTGAGGCTAAGATCTGGGGCCATTAAAACATTTTGTCCAACTAATATGCAAGCAGATGTTGCAACTAGGTGGACCTTGAGGATGCTGGACTGCAAGTCCAATGAATATAAATAGGTAAGTTAGTCAAGCACTGCTTGATCCCAGCATGTGCGGGAAATAATTTTCTGGCTGAACACAATAGTAAACATTTTTCCTTCTGAAGCATACAGTTTCTTAATGGAGGGCTTCCTGTAACCACATAAAATGTCTAAGACACTGTGAAAAAGATGCAAGGCTACATACTGTACAGTAGGCCCTCAAGAGACATGACTTGGGCCTGAGTGACACAAGGTTTGGATACAGAAGCCTCCCGGTTAGAGGTTAGCAGGTTGTGCCTCTGAGAAATACAGGTTACTCACCTGTAACAGGAGTTCTAGGAATGGTATATGTTGTTCATCCACACTTATTGGCAGGTTCCTTGCCGCTTTAAATCTTGCCGGAAGGTCTTCAAGCTGGCTCCTCCCACCCACCCGGGTGGTAAAACTCTCGGCTCCGCCCCATGACGCCAGATCTGGCCCGCTGGAAGCTCAGGTTGTGCGTCGAAGCCAGGGAGGTCGGGTGGGTCGTGTGGATGAACAACATATACCATTCCTAGAACTCCTGTTACAGGTGAGTAACCTGTATTTCTAGGGACATGGATATGTTGTTCATCCACACTTATTGGCAGACTCCTAGCAGTTCTCTGGGAGGAGGGAGGCAAGGCGCACACCCCCTACTTAGGGAATAAAGACTGGAGAACCGAGGCCCCAAAACCAGCATCCCGGCGTGACTCAAGGTCGATGTGGTAATGGGTAATAAAGGTGTGTGCTGACTTCCAGGTAGCAGCCCTGCAGATTTCCTGGATAGGGCGTCCCTGGAAGCAGCCACCGATGCAGCAGTATGTGAGTAGAATGAGCTCTTATCCCTCTGGGAGGCTCCATGCCCGCCAACTTATAGCAGAGATCTATGCAGGAGGTGACCCACCTGCTTATCGTCTGCTTGGCTGCAGGTCTGCCAGGTGCGGCTTCAGTGTAGGTGACAAAGAGCTGGTGAACCTCTCCCCGAATTTCAGCCGTGTGCTCATTATAATAAGCGAGCGCCCTTCTAGGGTCCAAAGTATGGAGCCTGTATTCGGCCTCCGAGGTGTGATTGGGGTAGAACACCGGCAGAGTCAACACCTGGTTAAGGTGAAACTCCGACACCACCTTCGGAAGGAATTTCGGTGGGGCGCAGGACAACCTTGTCCCTGTGGAAGACCAGGTAAGGAGACTTGATGCAGAGCGCCTGGAGTTCTCCCATCCTTCTGGCTGGCGTGATAGCCACCAGAAGGCGGTCTTCCACGACAGGTGAGAGAGTTCACACCTGTGCATTGGTTCGAATGGCTTGCCCATGAGCTTTGCCAGTACCAGCAGTAAATCCCACGGAGGTGGAGGTTCTCGCATCGAGGAAATGTGATCAAGGCCTTGAAAAGCGCCAGACCACCTTCCTCCTGCGCCACCGACTGCTCCCCGGCCCGCGCCCGGTAAGCAGAGATGGCTGCCAGGTGCACCCTTAAGGTCGTCGACCTAAGCCCTTGACTAGAAAGGGACCATAAATAGTCCAAGATGCTTGCCAAAGGCCAGGAGGAAGGGTCCAAGCCCTTGCTCTGACACCAAATGGAAAATCTCTTCCATTTGAAGGCATAGCACTTCCTGATCGACTCCTTACGGGATGCCTCAACAACATTGAGGACCTCGTCGGAAAGACCCAAGGCCTGGAACTCTAGCCGCTCAGGAACCAGGCCGTCAGGTGCAGGGATTGAAGGTCCGGATGGAACACCTTCCCCTGATTGACTGAGAGCAGGTCCAGGCGAGCTGGAAGCTGCCTCGGGAGCCTGGAGCTGAGGCTGAGGAGATCTGGGTACCAGAACTGGCGGGGCCAGTCTGGGGCTATCAGAATCTCCTGTGCCTTGTCCCTCCTTGCCTTGAGAAGCACCTTGCGAATCAAGGGAAATGGGGGAAAGGCGTAAAAGAGGCCCGGGGTCCACAGACTTGAGAAGGCATCCCCCTGCAGCGAGCCTTGCTGAGGGGGGCGGGCATGAAACAGCCTCAGCTTCGCGTTCTCCCTGGAGGCAAACAGGTCCACCTGAGGTGTGCCCCAGTGGGAGAACAGATCTTGTACTACCTCCGGCAGGAGAGACCACTCGTGAGATGCAGCCCCTATCCGGCTCAGGGCATCGGCCAGGGTGTTGGAGGCTCCTGCCACATGAATGGCTAGGAGATCCACCTCCAGGCTGCGCACGAGTGACCAAATGCGGAGAGCTTCCTTGCATAGAAGCATGGAGCGCGTCCCGCCCTGGCGGTTTAGGTAGTACATGGTCGTGGTATTGTCCGTCTGGACTTGGACCACTTGACCCCGGAGAAACAGAGCAAAGGCGGTGAGAGCTAGGTGGACCGCTCAGAGCTCCAGCAGGTTGATGTGGCATCGGGACTCCCGCGGGGACCAGAGGCCATGCGCTCGGTGTTCCCCCAGATGGGCACCCCAACCCATCAGAGAGGCATCGGTCGATAGAGAGACCGTCGGCTCGGGGCAGACAAACGGGATGCCCTCCTGCAGATGAGATGGAATGGTCCACCACCGGAGAGCGTTCCACATCTCCTGGGTCACCATCACTAGCTGGTCCAATGGATCGCAGCATTGTGACCACTGGCTGGCCAGTCCCCACTGAAGGGGGCGCATGTGCCAGCATGCCCAACGGACCACGCTGGTGCAGGCCGCCATGAGACCCAGGAAGTCCCGGGCAGGGTGCGATTGCCCAACCAGAAATGATTGGGCAAAGGAGGAGAACCTCGGCCCTGTCCGCCGGGAGCCGTGCTCTGGCTCGAAGAGAGTCGAGCTCTGCCCCGATAAACAGAATCACCTGCTTCGGCTCGAGTTCCGACTTGGCCTCGTTGATGAGAAGGCCGACTTGAGAGCAAACCTGGAGGGCCAGATCTCTGGACCGCTCCACCTCCTGTCTGGAGGGGGCTGCTATCAGCCAATCGTCCAGGTAAGGGTACACCCGGACCCCTCGGCGCCGCAGGAAAGCTGTCACCACTGCAATGCATTTGGTGAAGACCCTGGGAGCTGGAGACAGGCAGAAGGGCATGGCTTGGAACTCGAAGAGGGATCCCTCCGCTCGAAAGCGAAGGAATCTCCGATGTGACGGACGGATAGGGACGTGAAAGAACGCGTCCTGCAGGTCCAGAGAGCAGAACCACATGCCGTGTTCCAGGGATGGTATTATCTGAGCCAGAGTGACCATCCTGAAGGTTCGAGACCTTAGGAACTTGTTCAGGTCGTGTAGGTCGAGAATGGGGCGCCAGCCCCCATCCGTTCCGGAACCAGGAAGTACCTGGACACGAACCCCGGGTCTGAGGAGGGTCCGCTACCTCCCTGATCACCTCCTTTTGGAGGAGGAGAGCGATGTCGGCCCGACGAGCCGACAGTGAGGCTGCGGACCCCGAGGCCCCCCGAGGTGCGACGGCTCTGAAGGGTGGAGCCTGCTTGAACTCTAGAGGCAGGCCTTTTCCCACCACCTCCAGTACCCACCTGTCCGTGGTAATAAAGGACCAGGCGGAAAGGAAGTGCCGGAGCCGTCCCCCACAGGGGGAACCTGGGGTGAGGTGACGGGGTTGGGGGTGACACCCCTCAGCCCATCACTGGGCAGGATTGGAGGAGGGACCGGCCAAGGGACCTCCTGGGCCTTTACCTCCCTGCTTCCTGTTGGAGGAAGCTCCGGGCTTGGGTTTGGGATGCCAAGCCCGAGCCTGCTGGCCCTGACTTTGCTGGGCCAGACGCGCCGTGGGCGCAGAAGGACAAAAGAGCTTAGGCTGTGGTTTGCGGCCTTTGTCCTTCTGAGCGGAAGAGACTGAGTCCAAGGTAGCATTGGACTTCTCGATCCTCTGCAGGTGACCTTCCACCCCAGGGCCGAAGAGGTCAGTCCCCAAAAAGGGAACATCCGCCAACTTGTGCTGGGTATCCGAAGTAAAGGTGGCTATCCTCAGCCAAGCCCGACGACACATAGCCACTGCGGCCGCCACAGACCTGCACATGAGTCCCCAATGTCTAAAGCAGTCTGGAGCTGCTGTTTGGCCACTGCCCTGCCCTGGTCCCGCACCTGCCTGACTGTAGTCTGCAGATCCGCGGGAAGATGAGGGACGACCTCATCCAGGCAGCCCAACAGGGCATGAGAAAAATGTGCCATGAGGACGGCCGAACTGGCCTGATGAAGGCCGAGAGAGGACGCAGCATAGACTTTTCGCCCGGCATAATCCAATTTCTTGGATTCCTTGTCGGGAGGTTTGTCCACATCCCTAGCGTTCCTGGTCGGAACGCTGTCGGTAACCAACCCCTCAGCCGAGGGGTGTTCCGAAAAACTGGACAGGGAACCGGTAGGGACCGCATACTTCCTGGCCATCCTGGCCGAAGGCGCAGGGCAGGAAGCAGGGAGCTGCCAGAGCTCCAAGGTCAGACCCACTATGGCCTCGGCCACTGGAAAGGCCTCTGTAGGGGAATCCCCTCGGTCCAGAATCTCCATGAGGGGATACCTGGCCCACTTAGAAACGGGTTCGAGCTTCATCCCGGTGGACTCCGAGATGAGCTGAAGCAATCCCAGAAAGGACGAAGGGCTATCGTCCACAGATTGTCCTCCTGAGGACTCCAAGTCCATTCGCTTGGAGAAAAGGGAGGAATCGTCTTCGGACTCGGAAGAGTCCTCAAAGAGCTGCCTCGGGCCTGAGCCACCCTCCACCTGCCGAGATCGATTGGGAGTGAAGGTGACAGACAGCCTATGGGGCAGTCCCTGAGCCGACCAAGAATTTTTGGTTGGAGCCCCAACTAATGGCTGTGGAGGCGGAGGTTCCACCGGAATCGGTGGGGCAGCTGAAATGGCCAAACAACTGGCCTGGGAACAGGCTCCTCGGCTAAAGCGAGGGGTTGTTTCGCCGCCCGTGACAGCCACTTAATGGCGGGAAGACGACGCGCCGGCTTATTCCCGCCAAAAGGAGCTGTTGCCACATAAGTTCTTCATACCTCCGGCGCACTTGTGCGAGCCTCCCTCGTCCGAGGAGGAGAAAGAGGATGAGCGGCAAGCGGCGCTGAGACCGAGACCGCCTATGACAGCGGGATCGGCTGGACTGCGAAGACGTCCGAGACCGAGACTGAGAACCTCGGCTAAGCCGAGGACGGTGCGGGGAGGTGTCGCGGGGAATCGGCACTCCCCTCGGTTCGGACGATTCAGCCGAAGGCTCCGGAACCGGAGGCACAGACGAGCCAACGGGATCCTCAACTCCCACTGGGGGAACCGGGGAGAGGGGATTCTCAGCTTCTCCAGCCGACAACCCGTCCAACGGGTCGAGAAAAATCTCGACCGCATCGACGGGAGTCTCGGTCAACTGGCCTGACGGGGACACTGTGAAACCAGTGGCCGAAGCCGAGAGGTCAACCGAAGTCGACGGCCGACTACTAGAGGAGGAGGATCTTTCCCGCTCCCAAGAGCATCGACGGTGAGACTTACTCTTGTCTCTCTTTTTGGACCGAGGAAACGGTCCAGAAGAAGTTGGACCCTCACCTTTTGTCGAGAGGGTCAGACAAAGCTCCTTAAAGGAAGCCGAATAAGAGGCACCGAGAGATAGCGGGACAAATGCCACAGCCGAGGTAGAAGCGGCCCGCGCCACCTCCTCTTCGAGGGTGATCATCTGCTCGAGCTGATCCGCCGAGCCCGCCGCCGCGGACACCACCAACCGGGCCTCTTTCGACTTTACCGGAGGAATCCTCTTCTCGGGACGCCCCAGTTGCAAACGGGCAGCACGGTCTTCGAGGACGTAGGCCGAAAAGGAAGAGCACAGGTTGCAGGCCTGCGGGTATTGCTCAAGGCCCAAGCAGTAGACGCACGTGGAGTGCGGATCCGTCCGAGACATCTTCTGCCCTCAAGGGCATCTCCGGAAACTGGGAGTCGATTTGTCCATCGCAGGTGCGAGGGAGAGAAGACCGAAGTCTTTTTAGCAAAACTTTTTTTATTTTTGAAGATTCGAAGAATTAGGAACCAGTCTTATATGCAGAGCGTTAAGGAGGGAACCTGAGTTTCCAAGCGGTAAGGAAGATCTGGCGTCATGGGGCGGAGCCGAGAGTTTTACCACCCGGGCGGGTGGGAGGAGCCAGCTTGAAGACCTTCCGGCAAGATTTAAAGCGGCAAGGAACCTGCCAATAAGTGTGGATGAACAACATATCCATGTCCCTAGAAAAGATGTATTGGTTTGTAACCAGACATGGAGAGTAGCTGAAAGAACCATGTCTGCCTGGCCCAGTCTGGCGTTAACAAGACCATTGATGCTGGCTGGGACCTGAGCTTGAGAAATGCACTGTAAGCCAGAGGGAAGGAAGGAAAGTGAACAGGTGCTTCCCTGGCCAACTCAGAAATGGAGAATTCAGGGGGACTGGTCTCGGATCTGACTGTCTTAGTACTGTGGCAGATGGTGGTTGTCGTGGGATGCAAACAAGTCTACCTCTGGTATGCCCCACCTCCTGAAGATAACTTGCACCACCTGACCATTCAAGCCCATTCTTGATGGGACTGGTTGGTCTGAGTAAAGGTATCTGCCACCGTAGTGTCCCTACCTGGCAAATGAATATCCTGCAGGGACCCATGGAACATGCTAGATTCCATATTTTCATAAGTCCTGAGCAGGGAGGGCTTAACCTTGTCCCTCCCTACTTGTGGATGTAATACATTGCGGTAGTATTGTCTCTTCTGACCCGTACCTCCTTTGTAGTAGTTGTGTGAAGACCTTTATGCAGTAACACTACTTTTAGCCCCTGCAGGTTTATGTGCAGGAGTGAATCTGTACTTGACCATGTGCCTTGGGTGTTGTGAACCCCCAGATGGGTGCCCCACTCTAGTAGAGATGCATCTGTTGTCAGACAACTGATAGGGGTTCTTGCTGAAAAAGAAGAAGCCCCTTCCCTTAGATTGGTGCCCTCTTTTCCTCCATTGGAGGCATGTAACAATGTCCTTGTTACTAGAATTAGTTTTTAAAAAAGAGGGTCTTGTCTCTGACACCATTAAGCCATGAGGTAACATTGAGTGGCTCTGATCTGTAACCTGGATTCAAAGACTGCGCCAGTAGCAGGTGCCATGTGGCCAGTAACTGAAGAACACTGTCTTGCGGTTTTTGGTTCATTCAGCCTGAATGAGCCCGCTATTAGTGGAATACTTCTTGCCCTGCGTAGGGGCAGGTAGACTCTGCCTTGCAGGGTATTTAACTCTGCTCCTATGAACTGAAGTGCTTGAGCAAGCTGAAGGTCAACCTTTCTTTAGATTTATCAAGGACCCTAGAGAGCCCAGGGGACACTAGGTGAGTTGCAGACTCACTTGTTGGAGTGATTCTGCAACCACCAGCCAGTCATCTAGATATGGGGAAAGTGTGACACCTTATCTTTGAAGGTGCTTCAACCACTGTGTACACTCCTAGAGAGTGACCTTATGACAGTCTGAACCTAAAGTACTATCTGTGAGACTCCCTTATGGGAGTGTGGAAATAATGTAAATACAGTGATGCCAGGAACCCCTTTAGGTTTTCCTGGGGTTTGACATGCTTTGTCTTTTTGTTTTTTTGTGGAGGGAACCAGAGAGACAGTCAGACCACTCAACCCCCCCTTTTTTTAAAAAGCCTGAATCACCCTGCTTAGGAGTGTGTAAGTAAGAGACAGCAGTTTCACATGCAGATTTGGAGGGTGTTGGCTGGTCACAGCCTGAAGCGCCCTTATTTGGTCTCTTTTGCAACCTTTCTAGTCCTTTTTCCACTGTTTTTAGTGGAAGGAATTTGAGTTCAGAGACAATCCCTGACTCATTAAATCCAGCACCACTTGTCTGTGGTGCCTGACATACCCCTGCTGTGGGTACTGCTGATACTGAGGCTCAGACCCAGCCTGATAAAAAAGGGGTCTTGCCGTAGTGTATATATTCACCTTTTTCATGTAAGCCTTTATCTTTCTCCAAAGAGGAATTACACTCGACTGGAAAGTCTATAACCTTGGTTTGGGTATCCTGAATGTGGTCTGTGACTCGCAGCCAGGCAAACCTCCTTGCCATCCATCTGGCGGCAACCACTTGAACTGATATTTGGCTGCTCCCAAACCAAATTTAGCTGTTTCAGTGAGATCATCTGGCAGGGGAGTCTAGGCCTTGGCTGACATAGCAGGGGCCAACTACCATAGTGACTTTGTTATTGACATAGGCTTGAAATGTGAGCCTGCCTGATGGCCAAGAAACCTCATAAATATTCCTTTTTAAACCATGTTGTCAATTTTTCCCAGAATCCTTGTTAAGAGGAAATGATGACAGGGGTATATTTGCCTCGTCACAGGCTGTCACTTTAATCACTCTTTGGTGGGCAGGGTAGGGGAATAAATTTCAGTTCCCTCCTTGTCCAGCTGAAATTTTTTATACATCCTCTTATCCAGAGGGGGAACATAGCTTGGTGTCTGTAAAATCTTTAAGCATCTTCCCTAAAGAATTTATTCACTGGAATGGGAAGCTTTTAGTGGGTGTCAGCCCAGTCTTTCTCACCAATGTGAAGAATGAGCAAGAATCCTCAGATGTTCTGTAGGGAGAAACAAACTCATGTTCAGAGGAAACCTCAGATTCAATAGGTTCTCCTCCATTTCATAATAATTACATATTCTTCCTTTTAAATATTAGGAAGACTGTTTGCAAAGGTCTGCTGCTGAGAGACAGACAGCCCTTGTAAGCCTGAAAGTGTTTTCTTTAGCCATTCCAGGTATTTCTCCACACTTTTCCCCCTGGGAAAGTTTACAAATTTCACAATATTCATTTAGGTGATCGTAGCCAAGGGAAGCAACACACAACTGTGCTTCCCTGTCTTGGTAAATATTTTCCCAATCAGAACCAGCCTGCAATTTCTGAAGGAGTTGGCAGACTTTATATCAGGCACAGAAGTTCCCAGATGCTGTCCGGCATGAGGTTCTGTGTGCTTAGTTTTGTTGATTTCTTTTGAGGGAACCAGGGAGTCAGCTGGTTCAGCAAGCCTCTTAGGAACTGCTTGTTTACCCACCTCAGGGGTAGCAGTTGCATTAATTGTTGTGGTTTCATCCACAGCCACATAGGGTATCAGCTGGTCAGAGCTTGAGGGACCCTTAGGTGGTGATAGCGCTTTTTTTTTTTTAGCCTTATCCAGGCATTTCAATAGTTTTTTCAGGACATGTAATGCAGATTTCACTCTGCTTTTAAATGTTCATGTCCAGATAGGCAAAATAAGAGACTGTTTGACGTAACAAAATTTCAGCACACTGAATACAAGGTTTGAAACTGGGATCACCAGTTTCTTTTTATAACATTGTCAATGTAAAGCCAATAACAGTTGCAACCGCTAAAAAAGAATATTTTAATTTAATTTAGCAGTTGCTGTCAATTTTGGAACAGTTGTGGGATCAGGAAACCGAGATAAAATGAACCAAGGTTATTGGTTCAGGAGCCGGTTCTTAAAACAAGCTAATTTAATAAAATTAAACATAATTAATGGAGTTTTTAGTAAGAAAACTCAGATATAAAATAAACCTTGGTTTACCCCCGGTTATTTGGAGAAACCGAGAAAACTTGTAATTTGAACACTAAAACAATGGGTTCACCTAAAATTACAAAAAAGTAAAAGGCAGCAAATGAAATGTAAAGAATACTTATAATATTTGATAAGGTTTCTCACATTAGAGCAAAAGATGATGAGGAGAGGATCTCTGAGCATCTAGTCTTGACAGGCAGAGACAGAAATCTGAGGGGTTTAGAACTAGGGCAGTTAGTATAAGCCAGCATTTGAAAAGTGTCTCGTGCAAAAGATTCCATCATTTGCATATGTTCCAAATTCTCGCTGGGCAGTTCTACTTAGAATGCTGACTGCATAAAGTTATGAATACCTAAGTATTACTGGGGTTAGAAAGAAGGCATTATGATGTCATGTGTAGACAAGCAGCCAAAGCTAATAAAGTCCAAAGGACAGTAATCTTGTTTTATGCGCATGCCAACTGCACAGTGAAATCCCGACAGCGAAATACCTCACAGCAACAATCTCGACATGTTTCTAGATTGTCACTGTGAGGGACCTGAAGGCGAAATTTCACCCTTTCACCGACTGTCACCCCCCCCCCTCGAGACAACTCAGACTTAGAGTTAGTTATCTATAGAAGGGAGGGTCGCAGGGGGTGCAGCCCCCCCCCCCCCGCATGGGTGGTTCTGGGGGCACAGCACCCTGATAGAAAACACACCAATTTCTGACAGGTGAAATTTCACCTGTCGACATTGGGGATCTTGCTTTGCCGAACTTCGACAATGGTGTAGTTGATTCAGCATAGGTAAACCATTTTCATTTGTCACTTCCCTCAGTAATAAAGAAAAGTGGACAAGAAGTGAATAAAATATAGTTCTGGCTGAATGGTACTGAGGGTAAAAGCACAGAATTGTAAAACAGTGGGTTGCAGATCCAGGCCACCCCCCCCCCCCACCACAAACAATATTGTCTAAGGAAATCTGCGCTACAGTAAACTTGTAACTGGGCCAGTAACATAGAGGACTGAGGCCCTGGATGCCTCACTTCCTGCCACACCAGTGACCTGGGTTTGGGAATGGACCGAGGTCACTCTGGGGCTGGCCGGGGAAAAAGAGGATTTACCATCCATCAATGGAGCTCCTTCTTTTGGGGGCGGGGGGACAGTGTGTACTGCTACTTGGCTGCCACCTACTGAAGGGTAGATGGCACTGCAGCATTTACCAGAATTGAAAGTCGGAGACACGCATTGAAAACATGCACAGTCTTCATGGTCTACAAGTGTGGCAATGTACACTGCTGGCTCTGACTCAATGGAAGCAATGGACGGAAAAGGACCCCCGTGTGCAGGATGATGCTAGAACTCTAAAGGCACCGCAACACCACCATTTATGCACCCACTCACACAACAAGATAAGAAATAGATGGGGATAAGTCCTGGTGGTGGAGTGAAGGGACTTGGGTTCGACAGCAAAAGGGGGCCGATGGGGAGGGCCAGGAGGATAAAGTCCATATTAAAAAAATTGCAAAAATATTTGAACGATAAAACTGAACTGTGCCCAACTCTCACATTTTTAAAAGTTATCCAACTGGTATCAGAGGCTCTTTAAAGGGAACATAAACAAAATGTAATTTAAATCAACTATTGCTGGTGTTTTCTGTTCATTGTTGGCATACTGTTAACATATTTGAGTCTATTATATTTGCATTCTGCAGGCTGTTTTTCCCAGTTCTATATAGTGCTTTCAAATAGGCACTTCCTGTCTGTAACTAGGGAGAAACATACCCACCCACACAGTGTGAGGCTTGATATGTATCTTCAAACCTGATGATGTCTGCTAGCTGGCTAATAGGCACAAAACCCAGTGTGATTGGTGGAGCTTTCTCTTCTGCACTACAAGAAGTTTACACCCATCAACCAGCTGAATGTTATCATCATCAGCCTTCTCAGAAATGGCCTTTGAAAGGAAAACCTCCTACATTTCTACATCCATTGACTTATACAGTGCACACCTACACAGACCCCTACACTACAATAACGATATGCTTGTTTTGTGTATGCACACAAGCAAACATAAAAATGGGTTATAAACATTGTCAGGACTATCTGATAGCTTTTGTACATAGGAAAGCAATGACCCTTAAGTTTATAAATCATAAAACGATAGCTGTAGTCAGAATTTATGACTTAACATAGAAACACAGTCTTTGATGGCAGATAAGGACCACTTGGCCCACCTAGTCTGCCCATTTCCCTACCTATTTGATAAGCTGCTGGATCTTAGTTAACCAACAGCTTACTCCTTCCTACTCCACACTAGAATTGCCTTATGTCTGTCCCATGTATTCTTGAATTCCCCCACTGTTTTTGACCCCACAACCTCCTCAGGAAGGTTGTTCCATGCATCCAGCACCCTCTCCATGAAAAAATACTTCCTCACATTTCCCTGAACCATCACCCCTCTAACTTCAAATTGTGTCCCCTTGTTCTTGCACATCTCCTTTTCTGAAAGGTGCTACCCTCTTGACTACCTTGGAATCAGGTTTTCTCAAACTCAGACATGGGCAAATTAGATATTGCCACTACAGTGACATTGTTAGATAACCACACATTACAGATGCAATATGCATAGAGGTGCTTGTACAGTTAAGCATTATGGCACAACCAGGGGTTGGGTTAGCATCCATTAATCTAATTATAGGGGAATCATGAAGATAAGTGGCAATGCCAAGTGCCCTATTCCCCTACAGTTAAATTAACAAAGGGAAAACAACCTCTGGAGTGCCTTAATGCTATTATTAAAATAAACTATTTTATATTTTGAAAAAAAATAATGTTTTTATAGGTAAAATTCTAATGGTTCTATTGTACGTGTGTGTTTCCAGACATTAGTCTAACCCATTTACAATGCTGTTAGACAATCAGAGTGATCCATTTCCAGTCGTTATTTTATCATACTATAACATTAACAATCCTTTTATCATACTATAACATCAGCAATCCTTTTATCATTCTATAACATCAGCAATCCTTTTATCATACTATAACATCAGCAATCCTTTTATCATACTGTACCATTAGTAATACCTGGTAATATAGTAACCCTGATGGCCATTTTACCCTCCCACAAACATCAAATCAGATAAATCTGCTTCCCCTCCCCACACTCTTTGCACTGCATGCAGTCAGGCCTCTGGCCACCCATCCTCAAGTACTCCCCCACTCCCACCCTCCCCACCTCTCACTTTCTGCTGGCATCCATCTTAAAAAAGTTCTCTACTCACTGGACTGGTCAGTTTCTTGGTAATGATATAGGTCCAGCAAGTATGGTGCACACAGTGCCTTTTCTTAGAGTCCTGTCTGTCTGGATGTTGTGTGGTCAGTGTCATACAACCACTGGCAGTCAAACAATGTATTTCAGGCTCCTCTCATCCCAGGCACGTGTGACAGTGTGGTGATGGTGACTCCAAGCGGTGGTAACTGGCACAATCCCTGCCACCACCATGGCTGGCCACTGTAGATAAAATGAATAACAGAGAATGAGCACACACAGTCTCTCTCCTTCATTCAGTGCATGGCAGAGTCACTGCCAAGAAGGAGACAGACATTTTGTAATGACAACTGCATGACCTATTACCCTTACCAAAAAGTCCAAGCAGACCAGACTTGGAGGATAGGCATTGGGTGCCCCATATTTCTGTATTTATGCCACAAATTAGAGACTAATCAGTAAGTAAAGTGTTTTTAAGGTATGTACTAGCACTGCAGACAGCAGGACTGAATGGAGAGGAGACTATTGGAGGATGGTTGCCTGATATCCCACTGTTATGAGATGGAGGGGGATAATAATTACTTTTTGTGGAGCCGGTAACCTGTCTACTTGGGTAGTGCTATGGGCCTGGGATCAAGTTTTTTAACTTAAAGAAAGGTGGGAGGAAGCAGATGCAGAATCATATGAGGAATCTGAATTTACAATTCTGACTATGATTCTGATTTCAACTCTTATTCACATTGAGGCCTATTCACTAATGTGCGCTCTGAAGGCGCATATCCAGGCACACAGCTCCGCACCCTTGGGAGAGCCATGTGGAGGCCGCATTCACAAACACTGGCCCTAGCCCAGCTCCCATACATGGCCCCGCCTCCCCGGCATACAGGTCTGCTTGGGGCCGGCAGATGAGGGCAGGCAGGCCAGTGCACAGACTGCTGACTGCAGTGTTATGGGGGTTCCTGGCTGACCACCCCACAAACTCCTGGTGTGCCCCGACAGAAAGAACTTCCCTATTGGGGGGCCGATTCCCCCCACCGTGTCCACTACGGCCAGCGGCTGCTTCCTGAGGGGTACATAACTGGCTACTTGGGGTTATGGCTGCCCTGAAAACACATTGCCACCTGCCACCATGAGCAGCACTCCACGGCTTTGAGAATCTTGTGGAGTACTGGCACGGCCCCCGCCCTCTGGCTCACCCCATGGCACAGCTGCACGTTTGGTCAGGGGATTGGGTGCATGCAGGGCATGTAACTGAACTGTGAAATGCAAAGGGGGCAGACAGATGTGGAGTGGGCTACACACTGAAGATGCATGGCACATATCCTACTCCACACCTCTGTGAATAGGCCCCAATGAAGATTTTTGGCCTGCTGATATTGTTGCTTGCTACTAGTGAAAACTGGAATCATAATTAAAAAAAACCACACATTTGGTATCTTACTTTAGTAAAATTGTTTTCACTTCAGTCAGGCAGGTAAAGGTCATCACCAACCAAATCAGCATCCAGTGCTAGATGATCTAACAGTAGAAGAATTTGATGACTCCAGCATAGATGACATATGTGACGTTGAAAATGTATTTATTTATTTCAAAAGTTTCACTAGAAAGACAAACTGAGCTTGTAACAGCTTGTTTCCTGATGTGTCCAGAGGGAAAGGGATGTAGAAACTAAAATACAGCAAAGGTAACAGGAGCATACTCAAACAAATTGAAGGCAAACAGTATAAAAGACATGTATTAGATACAACTGCTCTAATATGGGCAAATTAACTACTTTTTAAGTATAGAAACAGTGAATAGGAACGAGGGAAACAGACTACAAGGGCAATATCGGGGAGTTAGGATGAGGGACATGGACAGTAGCAGGATGGAAAAAATATCACAAAGAAGAGACTTTAAGGAGAAGGCAGAAGGAGTAGAGTGAACTGATAGGAGAGGACCACAATAGGAAAGCGATAACAGACCATAGACTGACCAGCAGTAGTTTTTCAAGAAGAAATAGACAGGGAATGAGAAGTAGTACAGCAGAGGGGGTAGTTAGAAAAAGGGGGTGATGATAAGAGGGAAGAAAGGTAGGAGGGAAGGGGCCCAAACCAGAATTTAGAAATAAAGGAGGCACAATGAGAAATGTGCCTGGCATTGAGGGAGGGGGAAAAAAGAGCAGAGCTGAGTGATCAGTGGTGAATACATGGAGAGCAATCTAAAGCAAAATGACAGAAATAAATAAATAAATAAATAAATAAATAAATAAATAAATAGGGGGTGAAGTCTGGCAAGGGAGGATTGGGAGCTCCACTATAGGTTATGTCACCATAATCAAAAATAGGGAGAATAATTTTTATTACAATTTCTCATTGAACAGGTAATGTGATGCACACTTTGTTTCTGTACAATGCACCTAGTTTGGGGTGGAACTTTTGGTGTATTGCATCAATATGAACCAAGAAGTCAAGGTGATGGTCAAGCCAGACCCTGAACCAGACTGGAAGATGGTGAGGAAGGAGGAAGATTCAAGAAATGAAGACAGTTGAGATAGTACAAGATGCTTCTGTAACTTAGCTAGGGCAGGAAGAAGAAAGATGGGACAGAAGTTTCCAGGAGAAGAGAGATCACCACCTTTAGGGAGCAGAATGACAGTAGCCTGCTTCCAGGATTCAAAGGGTACAAGGCAGTGCAACAGCAAGGGCTGAGAGAAGGAGAAGTTTGGAATCAGGGCCATCAGGACTGCTGCCTTTGTGAGGATTAAGGGTATGCAAGGACTTAAGGGAAGCAGTGGTGGTAGTAGTAGGAGGGAAAGAGAAGGAGAAATTTATAGGGGGAGAAGGAAGAGCAGGAGGAGGAGGGGGAAGGAAGAGATGAGAGAGAGAGCACAGGTAGTAAAGGAGGAATTAAAGGAAGAGGCAATAATAGAAGGGTCAGAGATGAGGGAGTCATTAATCTTGAGGACAAGGGAGGGTGACTGTGTCAGAGGAGAGAAAATGGAATGGATAACCTTCCAGAACTTGAAGGGACGATTAATGTTGTCCTGGAGTGTGGAAGCAAATACTCAGACATTGCAAGTCTTATAGCTTTGGTACAGGTGTTATGAAGGTTACAGTAATATGCCGAACCTGCTGGGGAGTCAGTGATCTTAAAAGAATGCTGGCAAGGTCCCTAGAATGGAGACAAGTCCTCACCTCATCTATTATCCAGGGAAGCTGAGAGCCCCAAACTCTGGTTCTTCTCAGGGGAGCATGATGATCCCAAATAGCCATTAATTTGGAATATGAGTATTTCAGTGCAATATTTATATTATTGGCTGTAGAGACTGGAGTCTAATCAGTAGCCACAAGGGCAACTAAGAGTGCAGTCAAGTCCAGTGACCTAAAGGACCTGAGATGGATAACTTTAGGGAGGGCCTTAGGACAATGTATCTTACGTACACAGTAGATCATATGATGGTCACTGAGGGTGTCAGGAAGAAATCGGCATCCACTATACAGTGGGGGTGAGATGAGAGAACCCAGTCTAATAGAGAGTGATTTAAAGATTTAAAATTTATGCGAGTGGGTTCAGAAATCAGTTGAGTCAATTGCAGTGACTTTACATTTTGAGCAATTATATTTGCATTGGGGGAAATGTAATTTATACTAAAGTCACCAAGGATATAAAGCTCACTTCTGGAAGAGTTTGAACAGATGTTTGAAAGAAGCTCAGCAACTAAAGTCAGGGAAATACCAGGACAACAATAAACACCAGCAATAAAGATGGAGACAGAAAAAGGAAGGGAGAGTTTAAGAAGGAGCAGCTCATTGGAAGAGAGGGAAGAAACAGCAAGAACAGTTTCAAATTGGATGCTGGAGGATATATAAACAGCAACACCTCCACCCCTCTTTGAGTGATCTTGCCTGGCTATAGTGTAGCTTGGAATAGTTACAGCAGAAGGAGAGCTAGGATTCAGAAATAACAAGAACATACTGTAGAGCCGTATGTTAATCATGATAGGCTGCAGTTGGTCAATTTTTGGGAGAAGGCTACGGATATTTAAATGGGCTATTTTCAAGCCTTTGGTAAATTGTAAGGATGAAGCAGCAATGGGGCCAGGGTTAAGTTCAAAATCACCTGCTAACAAACGTAACAAATTATACTGAAGTTAACTCTGAAAGGGGAAATAAATGCGATATCTAAGATGATGAAGATTATGTACCATCCTCTCCCATGTGCAGGGATGCATATGACAATGACAGTGATGACGACCATGATGAAACAGAGTGTTTAATAAATGCCAGTTCCAATGAGTGGATATAATCTGACCCAAAATTGTTTAGATTTCAGTCATGTTTGTCAAAACTGTTAAGCTAGTGTCACTGCCCCAGTTGTGAAGAAATGGGTTATTTAAAAAATGAAGAACTGGTAGACTTTTAATCACATCTATAGTTTTCAAGTCATGTAGCTGTACATCATTATGGCACAGCCAGTCATATGCTGGTAGAATACCTGCTGGTAACATTCTTATTTCTGATGCAATATTGTTTCAGCTCCACTGTTGCTCATGTAAGCATGTGTTTAGACACACTAGCATTCATAGCTGCTCTCTAAGACCATTATTCCATCACCAGTTTTCAATTTTCCTTCCATCAATCTTAGACCTGTTGAAACCTAAATAGGAGTGTCCAGTTGCCTCAATATAGGCTGAAAGACGTACAGTAGTTTAATTTGCAGTGGTGATGATTGTACAGACAGTCAGGGTCACTGTGCTAAATATGGCACCCACTTCATGATGGAGCTATCAGCTAGCATAGTTCCGGACGTACAGCTGACACAAGTAAGTGCACCCCCCTTTCAGTCAGTTCTCAGACTGATGTGACTGTGCCTTGATGAGAGGGTGGGCATGGCCCAGAGTACTCTCATATCTAGGGATATCTTGATTGTAACAGGGAAGGTGGTGGCTCAGGACACACAAAGACGGAGCCAGAACAACTGAAGCACTGCAGGATCAAACAAGATAATGGCTGCATGTCAAAGACACCATCAAACTCCAATGTTAGGAAACGATAAAATTCACATTTATTGTAATATAAAAACTAGTACCACCCCTCATATGATGCACCATCCAAGCTACACCCTATCCATTGCATAGCACTTACAGGTTTATGTGACATTCTTAGCTCAAAGGTATATACTATTTTATTAGATTCTTTGTAGAGATGGTCTGAGGATATATAGTTTAAGTACCATTTCTAGTACATTTAGACTATTATTAGGCACTTTGCTATATGGTCACATTACTGTCTATAAGGTATCCATGGGTATGTTTGCCTGCACTATTTGGTGTATGTGTCTTTAAGAATATTTTAGAATATATTAGCATATTAATGAGATAGGGCTATTTAACATAACATTTTGCATTAGCTTAACATCTTGAGAAAACATCAGTGTGACGCGAAATGCTAACAGTGCATCATATGGGGGATGCTACTAGTTTTTACAGCATGTTACGATAAATGTGAATCTTATCATTTCATATCATTTGAATATGACTGTGTCTTTGACATGCAGCCATTCTCTCATTTGATCCTGCATATCTTGATTGTTTTAGCTTGCCAGGAGCCCCTTGCAAACAATCACTTATTTCCTGACCAATTCACCCTTTCTTTTACACTTAGGAGCTGCTAAGATAGAGTGATGTGTGTGCTAAGTATTTGAGGCAATACAATAGGTTCCATTTAGCTTCTGGGGTTGTGCTCTCTGCTGCCACCTACTGATTGTCTATCCATGTGTTCCATAAAAAGTGATGATGCACTTATAAAAGACTACACCTCTTAGATATTAGTCTATTTCCTAAGATATTAGGTTGTTCTCATACAGATACGACAGACTGACACTCTGGTTGGTGAAACAAAGAAATCCCTCCATACTTACTGAAATATCCTTTTCTGTTAGCTTCCACATTGTCAGTGGGGAAATCAGTACATATGGATACTGTGTTCCTCTACTGGGAGTAGGGGTGCAGCCTAAAAGCTGTGACCTCAGCACAGAATCAGAGAGACATGAACATTCTGAATGTAACAGTTACCTCAGTTTACGTTTCTCAAGTCAGTACTCAAAATATGCACAACTATCAATGTCCACAACCCCAGGAGAGCCCCTTAAAAATGGTCTACTAGAACCTAATTTAAGGACTGAAAAGAAAAAAACAGAACCACCTAACTTATCTTGGACGACAGCTTCAGCAGAAGCAGTTGATCTTCTGACCTCACACTACAGGATTGCCATACGAACTCTGTGAGTTTTCTGAGTAGCAAACAGGCTTGCTAAAACTTTCATCAATAATTGTAACATATAATAGTTCATAAATGAAAACCCTTGAACTTGACTCTAACAACAAGTGGGTGCTGACCTGAAGAAGTTTCCCAACCCCACAACTTTTGAAATCACAACTACTTAATCTTAGAGGTGTTTCAGTCTACTTCTCACATTGAAGGAGCTAATTGCTTTCCTCCCACAGCTCTTCCAGAGGATTAGGTGTGTATCTGGGGGTGGAGCTGGCAAACTGTCAGTAATTTCCAACAGAAAGAAGGGTTAAAAGGTCAGGTTAGTTGATATCTTGGAGGTAGAAGACTTGGTTTGCTGGCCAAGGCACCTAGCTTTACCTGAGCTCTTTCCTTTTAAGAGTGCTTGAAAGGACAGAGCAGAGAACCTTACCAGAGCAAGGGAAATGGATTAAGACTTCTTTTGGCTAAGCAGATTTACTGTATGTTGTTATTGTTATTTTTATTATGTTGCTAACATTTCATTGCTTTATTTTTCTCTGAGTCAAATTGTTGTTGCAGGTATACCTTCTTCTGCATTATTACAAGGTGTGCCTACAGGTGTGTGCTAACAGATTACTGCTGTAATCTTCTAATTCAAATTGTCTTTTACAAGGTATATCTTCTGTTACTGCTTTATTTTTCTCTGTAGCAAAGTGTTTCTTACAGGGTATATCTTCTCTGAAATCATTACAGGAGGTGATTTACAGGTTTTACAGCTGTATCTAACATTAATAATAAAAAAATTTATTTAGTTGAGTGCCTTTCAAAATTTCAAGGCACTATACAGCAAGAACAAACATAAAACATATTCAATACATTCAATAAAATCAAATATGAACATATATTTCAATACAACAGTATAAAATCAAAACAAAGATGGAAACGCCTTTTCCCATAAAAATGTCTTTAGTGCCTACTTAAAACTCCCCACCGTCCTACATTCCCAGAGCTGATGGAGCAGAGAATTCCAGAGGGTAGGTGCAGCAAATCCAAACGCATGGGCACCAGATGACTTCAAATTTACCCTCAGAATCTCCAGCAACCCTTCGTCAGCCCAGCAGAGCTTTCACAGAGGGGTGTAAGGCACCAGGAGTTCTTTCAAGTAGTCGGGACCCAGACCATGTAGGGCTTTGTAGGTCAAAAGACCCACTTTAAAGGTGCTTCGCCACTGTATTGGCAGCCACTGCAAAGCATGCAGCACAGGGGTAATGTGAGAACTTCTAGAGGCCCCAGTCAACAAACGTACTGCCGCATTCTGCACTAGCTGCAAGTGGCGGATATCAACCCCAGGAAGTCCTAGGTAAAGGGAGTTACAGTAATCAAGGCGAGATGTCACAAAGGCATGGACCAAGACTGGCAGGTCACTGGGTGGAATAAGATGCCTTCTCCTGGCAATGCTCCTAAGATGGAAAAAGGCCAACTTGACAACTGCAGACACCTGATGATGGAGGGTCAAATCAGCATCAAGCTCCACTCCCAGGTTACGCACCCATTCAGAGGTGAGGATCTGGTCCACCCCCAGGATTAATCTAGAGGGGAGACTAGCCCTCAATCCTTCTACACTGCGACCCGGATCTACAACCATAACCTCAGTCTTTCCTGGGTTCAACTTTAAACCACTGGAATTCATCCAGTCTTGGATGTCAGTGAGGCAGTTGTTCAGTACCGAGATAGCACTAACCTGGTCAGGTGCAAAAGACAGGTAGAGCTGGGTATCATCAGCATAGCAGTGAAACCTCAGCTCATACCATCGTACAATGTCTCCAAGGGGTAGCATATATACTGCGAATAACATGGGGGAAAGCACCGAGTCCTGAGGCACCCCGCAAGGCAGAGAGAAGGCCCCGGATGAAAACAAACCTGAGACCACTCTCTGCATTCTCCCTTCGAGGAATGATGAAAACCATCTGAGGACTGTACTCCACAGCCCACAAGTGGACCTCAGGTGTTCGAGCAGAACCCCATGATCCACAGTATCAAAAGCTGATGATAGATCAAGAAGAACCAAAATAGAACGGTGTCTCCGATCTCTCGCCATCAGGAGATCATTGAGCACACAAACCAGAGCAGTCTCGGTACTATGGTTCTTGCGAAAACCAGACTGGAGAGGTTCGTATAAACTATGGATGGTCAAATGGTTATCCAATTGAGCTGCCACAACTTTCTCAATAACCTTCCCCACAAAAAGAGAGGTTAGAGATTGGCCTGTAGTTTGCTAGGTCATCCGAGTCTAAAAAAGCTTTCTTCAGAAGGGGAGTTACCACCCCTTCTTTCAGAGAGCTAGGAAAAACTCCCATATCTAAAGAACACCGGATAATCCGAGCTAAGGCTAACAAATGCAGAGTTACTGCACTTGTTGTTGACTGATTGTTTCTGCTCTTACCTCCTTGTTCTTTCATCCGTGGTTCTTCTTTTTCGGCAGGGGAAGGGCTCAGCCACCCACCCTCATCCCCAACCACCCCACACTACACTCCTTTTATAGGGTACCACAGTTGTGACATTTCCTGTGGCAAAGTAGGAAGGGGGCAGATCAGTGGGGCATCCACAAGGTGAGCTCATTTACAGGGGCACTAGTAATTTAACTTGTTATAACAAGTTATACAAAAACAAAACACAAAATTAAACCATCAATTGCATTTTCTTCCTTCTAATTACTCTGACCAGGTTATAAACCCAGCAATTTATCTGGAATGGATATCATTAACTGGAGGTACTGTGGAACACTTTTCAGAAGGATAGTCTTACAAGATTTAGGACACTGGAGATCTTAGGGCTTAGCTCTGGGCAGCACGGGCAGAGACTGCACATCTCAAATTTCATATTCAAGAGGAAATACATTATAAGAACCACCTGCCATTTCCCCAACATCCAACAGAAGAACTTCGACTGCAGAGGGTAGTTGGTCCAAGAGGTTGGTAGGTGGTTAGTAGTGGCAAATCGGGTGCCCCATCACTCTGTGCTCTCCAACATATTACCTCCAAAAACAATATAAACACTACAAACAGGTATCTGCCTCTATCTCTGAAATCAAACAAAGAGGCAGAGGACACTGCAGCACAGGAACTAGCACAACAAAACTCGCCCAAATCAGGAACCAAAACAAAAAAAAAGCAAAAAGGAAATCCAAAAAATTTCTGATCATAGGAGACTCCATGATTCGGGGAGTTGATACCCATCTCCAGCCAGGTGTAATGGTCAGATGTCTCCCAGGTACCTCAGCGTGGAGAGACACTGACCGCATTGCTAAAATTGTTCATAAAGGAGGAGAAAACATTGACGTCCTGGTACACATAGGGACTAATGATTTCGCCAGCCGGTCAGTTGTGGAGACCAAGGAACACCTGACCAGGCTGGGTGACAAACTATCATCCATTTCATCTGACATCCCCTTCTCTGAGATCCTGCCACTCTGGGGGGGGGGGCAGATGGACGGAAGGTCAGAGAATGGGAGATAGGGGAGCTAAACATGTGGCTCAAGGGCTGGTGCCAGGAAAAAGGACACAGATTTGTAGGGAACTGGCAACAGTTCTGGGAGTGAAAGTTCTTTAAATTTGATGGACTGCATCTGGCTAAGGAGGGAGTCAGTGCATTGGGGCAGAAGTTTGAAGTCTTCGCAGAATATTTAAACTAGCAAATGGGGAGGGGGTGCAGCACCCCATACGTCGAATGGGAAGAACACCCTCCCCCCTCAGCTAGTGGTCAAACAGGGATTCAGCATGTTTGCAGTTCATTTGCATCACCAGGTAAGAAAAAAGGTCCGTCTCCCCATATGACGCACAGGGAAATGCCAAACCTCACCCAACAACTAACACACTGAAATCTGGCCAATGGAAAATCATGTACACAAATGCTCACAGCCTGGGAAATAAGATCCCAGACCTGCAGGCAATAATGTCAGAGGCTAAACTGGACATAGTAGCAATTAGTGAGATGTGGTTTACCAGTAACCACACTTGGAAGATTTCAGTGCCTGGCTATGTACTGTTCAGAAGAGACTGAGGTGCAAAAAAGGGGGAGTGGAGTGGCCCTGTATGTCAATGAAACTATCAAAGCTACAGAAATTCAGAATACACATAAGGAGCCAGAAGAACTGTGGGTCCCCCTGGAAACAGGAAATGGGACAGCCATAAGAACTGGGGTTGTCTACAGGCCCCAGACCAGGGGGAGGACACAGACACATTACTGTTAGAAGATATACAAAACATGACAGCTAAAGGGGAGGTTCTGATAATGGGAGACTTCAACATGCCAGATACAGATTGGTCAATACCAGCAGGAACATCTGCTAGAACTAGACACATGGTGGATTCCCTGCAGGGGGAGGGCCTCAAACAACTGGTACAACAACCCACAAGAGACAGGGCTATCCTAGATCTAGTACTGACTAACAGGGAAGGGATCACAGATCTCCAGGTGGAAGGTCACCTGGGGGCCAGTGACCATCACATGGTATGGTTCAATTTGGCCACTACATCTAAATCATCCCATTCCAAGGCAAAAATATGGGACTTCAGAGGAGCTGACTTTGATAAGATGGCCAACAGAGTTCAGCTAGCCCTGGTAAAAAGAAACACAGGTAAGGGGGTACAGGCAAAGTGGGCAAGCATTAAGGATGCAATACTTGAAAACATCCCATTGTGTTAGATGGAAAAGGAAGTGCAAAAGAAGAAGGAAACCACTTTGGTTCTCAAATATAGTAGCAGAAAAGGTCAGAGTCAAAAGGCTGGCCTTCAGAGAGAACACAGCGGGATCAAGATAGGGAGCATACCAAACTGCCCTAAGGGAAGCAGGGGAGGCAGTAAGGCAGGCAAAGTCCCAAACTGAGGAAACACTAGCACGAACAGTAAAAGAAGGTAACAAGACTTTCTATAGATACATTAGTGAAAGAGAAAGTCCACAGGAGTGTGCTAAGCTCAAAGGAGAAAAGGGGCATGTGAGGAGGAGGAGGACTTGTAAAACCATCTATCCTAAATAGATACTTTTGCTCAGTATTTACTGAAGAGAAGGTAGGGCTGGGCCCACAGCTCGGCACCATGGACACAGCGGGGAGGGAGGTGAGCACTACTCCTTTCACAAAAGAAAGGGTCCTACAAGAGCTCACTAAGCTCAAGGTGGACAAGGCAATGGGACCTGATGGCATACATCCCAGGGTACTAAAGGAGCTAAGGGTGGAACTAGCAGAGCCATTATCAGAACTGTTTAGTGAGTCTCTGAGCACAGGAGAGGTCCCAGAAGACTGTAGAAGGGCTCATGTGATCCCGCTCCACAAGAATGGTAGGAGGGAGGAGGCAGAGAACTACAGACCAGTCAGTCTTACCTCAGTAGTGGGCAAGATTATGGAGACACTCCTTAAGGAAAGGATAGTGCAACACCTGGAATCCATAGGGGCACAGGATCCAAGACAGCATGGATTTACAAAAGGAAGGTCCTGTCAAACTAATCTCATAGATTTCTTTGACTGGGTAACCAGAGTGGTGGACCAAGGGGGAGCAGTTGATGTCGCCTACCTTGACCTCAGCAAAGCTTTCGACACTGTTCCACATAGAAGATTGATAAATCAGCTGGGTAGGCTCGGGGTGGGTCAGAAGTTGGTCAGCTGGGTGGTAAACTGATTGAAGGGCAGAAAACAGAGAGTGGTGGTAAATGGTATACAATCAGAAGAGATGCAAGTCACAAGTGAGGTACCTCAGGGATCAGTCCTGGGGCCAGTCCTCTTCAATATCTTCATCAGTGACATTGCAGATGGACTAGGGGGTAAGGCTTGTCTGTTTGCAGATGACACTAAGATCTGCAACAGAGTAGATGATCCAGATTGGGTGGGCAGAATGAGAAGAGATCTGGATAAACTAGCAAAATGGTTAGAAGAGTGGCAACTGGGATTTAATGCAAAGAAGTGCAAGATCATGCACATAGGGAAGAGAAACCCTGAAGCCACCTATAGGCTGGAAGGGAAATTGCTGGCAGTCACAAAGGAAGAAAGAGACTTGGGCATTATCATCACCGATGACCTGAAATCATCCAAGCAGCCCTCTAAAGCAATAGGTAAGGCTAGTGGGATATTAGGGTGTATTAGTAAGGGTATCACAAGTCATAAGAGGGAGGTAATAATCCCTGTTTACAAGACATTGGTTAGGCCCCATCTGGAGTACTGCATGCAGTACTGGAGGCCACACATTCACAAGGACATTAACCAAATTGAGGCAGTCCAGAGAAGGGCAACCAAAATGGTGCAGGGATTGCATTAGAAGACATATGAGGACAGATTAACTGAGCTCAATATGTATTCCCTTGAGCAAAGGAGGGAGAGAGGTGATATGATCAAAACATTCAAACACCTTAAGGGCATTAACAAGGTGAAAGAGTCGAACATGTTTAAATATAAGAAAAATAGCAGGACAAGAGGACACAGCATGAGATTAGAGGGAGGCCGATTAAGGGGGAATGTGAGGAAATTATTTTTCACAGAAAGAGTGGTAGATGCATGGAACGGCCTACCTCAGGAAGTGGTGGCTATGAGTACAGTGCAGGGCTTCAAACAGGAATGGGATAGGCATAAGGGAGCCATACAGAAGAGTATGAATAGATAGGCCACTGACAGAGCAAAGGCCGATGGCACATTTATATGGTAGAAAAAGAAATGGGCAGACTGGATGGGCCTTGCAGTCCTTATTTGCCGTCAACCTCTATGTTTCTATGTTTCTCTGTTTCTATTGACCCATCAAGCCTAATAATGGTTTTATAATGTGATGCCCAGAGACAACTAATAAATCCCAATACTTAAACAACTTCAGTAAACATCTTTCTTTTGAAACACACATCCATAAATATTTTGGACAATATTTTACAACAGGAGCGAATGGCTCCAGGTAAAGCCCCACTGACAACACTGGAGCTAATAGAAAAGAAAATTACAGTAAGCACAGCTGCAGCAATAGACATGGTCAGATATTTCCAGATATTTTGCAATATTTCTGAAGAGATTCTCTCTGGTGGCCCTACAGTGGTACTGCAAGCAATTGAGTAATTACTCTGGAAATATCACAGAAATTTCAGAAAATGTCTGACTACATCATTGCTTCACCTATATGAAGGAATTACTTCTTTCTGTATCACTCCACATTTTCAGTGGGGAATTCAGTATATATGTGTTCTAAAATTCCGTGACCATCTCCTCAAGGTATCTAACTGTGCTTGGCCTTAACCTGTCTCCTTTTGATTGCTGATATTTATTATAGCTATCAATCTGTAAATATGGTGTTTGTTTCGGCTGGTTTTTTTTTTGTAATATCTTTTTTTTTTTACCTTCTCTCAATGTGCTCCACTTCAGCCTCTCCTTCAGGCTTGCCAGTGCTTGCTCTGGTCCAGCTGCCCTCTGATCCTCCGGTCCCAGCCAACCCAAGGGTAACCCAGAGTAACCCTTCTCCAGACAGGTCCCCCTCCTCCGAGGAGGAATGCACCAGCCCAGTGGGGGCAAGCCAGCGCTACACTTGGCCCTGGGGTGCTGCTGGGATGGAGGACTCAGCAGGGACATGAATGGCACCAGAGAGCCGGACAGCCATCATCCAGCTTAAAGTGGGGTGGTATTTCTGCTTTTCTGGTCCATCCCTTACGCGCATCTGTTGAGCTCCTGGTCTCCACCAGGGGCTGCCACAGCATGACATCAACCCACTACCCACCCCAGGAGAGGAGAGGAGAGCAGTCCTACGGACGCTCAATCCTCTCCTTCCCCTGCCAGCTCCCAGTGTTCTGAGTCCATTCCCAAACCCAGGTCGCCAGTGTGGGCTGAGGTAAGGCGCCAGCGACTCAGCCCTCTATGCCACCAGGCTGGCCATTTCTGCCGTTATGTATTACTTTTCACCTGAATCTTACAATGCTCTCCATGCACTGATGTATTGTCATTTTTGTTTTGGCTTGTCAGTATTTGTCATTGTTTTGAAATCACTCTCTATAATGTTTTTGTACATTGTACTGTCCGGGCTCATGTCTGAAAACGGGCATTTATTTGCCTAGTTCACCTACCCAGTCAACAAAAACTAAATAAAATAAGTTAGTACATATCCTTGATAGGGCGGAGGAGAATACTGTCCCATATATGACCCATAAAGGTAGCTACAGGATTTATCTGTTAAAACACTGCCTGCAGAACTCTGTGCTCAAAGGCCTTATAAATGGAACCCAGGACATTTAGTCTGTAGTGCTTTATGAAAGTGGTCTTTGACATTTTTTGACCTTTATTTGCTGCTCCAAACAGAACAGCTCTGAACAGAGCAAACATTCTGGATTTCTAAAGATTGCCCAGGTAGTCACATACATGATGTCCCTCCTGTCTCAGTTGTGTAACCAGCCCAATCAGTAGTTATAACAACACTCTCTGAGCAGTTGCCAGACTAAATGAGAGTGCTCAGAACTGAAAATGTTGCCCTTGAACAGGTATTTCTGGTGTGACTGGCGAATCAGAATGTATAGATAGGCATCTTTCAAATCAATGGACACAAGGAAGTCCCCTAACTGGACTGCTCAAATGACTAGCTATAGGGATTCAGTCTTGAACATCATGCATTTGAAAAATCTATTCCAGTGTTTGAAGTCCACGATTGGCTAGAAGCCCCCTGACTTCTCAGGAACTATGAAATAGATGAAGTAGAACCCATATCCCTCCTCATTGGGGTGGACTAGGGTGAATATCTTTATCTGGATTAGGTGGTCCAGTGTCTGGCTTCTTGTCTGATTTTTAAGCTGGTTCTGAGGAACGGGGGACTGAAGGAAATTTATCTCTTGTGGGCACCAAATGAAGCTGACACACCCAAACTGTGTACTCCACATCTCACAGAAAGAAGGAGGCCAATGAAATGAACTGCAAAAAATGCTTCCCTTTAGAATCCTGTAGAACAAACCTGCCCAAGGCTGTAACCCAGGAAGGCCCTGGAGACCATGAATAAGGCAGACACTGGTAGCAGACAGATGCCATTCATAGTAAAAGTTTCTCTGCATAATGCACCCACTCTTCTGTCATGAGCGTCTGACAAAGCCAATGAACTTTCTAAAGGTATGGTGATGTGTTTCGTAGCATTGCAGATGGCCTTGTCCATCATGGGAGGAAGTTCCCACTTCTTGAACATTTTCTCCTGAAAGGTGTAACATCAAACCCAGGGCCTAGTTACTTGCTTCTACTTATTTGCCCCAGTCTGTTCCTGATCTATAATTTGATCAGAATGACAGACATTCTAAAGAATCTTTGGATCAATGGACAAAGCTAAGATAACTGGGTTTACATTAAGAGTCTCTATGTCCTAGACCTTATTTAGCTACAGTGTCCTACAAAACTTAGTTGCAGTATAAGACAGGAAAGAAACTTTGAATTAAATAAGGGGAGGGGGGATTGGAATCTTCTTTCTGGGTTCCATCCACTTTACTCCTCCTCGAAGGGATGTGCATATGCACACTAACATCACACACGTTTGTGATGTTGTCTCAAAAGCGTGCATTGTGTGTACACGTGTAGGCCTTCCCACTTGAAAAACAATGAGTAGCCAATGGACAAATTCAACACATGAAACACTGTAAGACAAGGGGTTGGCTGGGAGCCAGCAAGTGGTAAGAGACATGATGACAGAAAAAAAGCAAAATGCTGTACCACATCACTGGGCCCCTGACAGTCCTAAAACAGTAATTACTGCCTGAAGACATGCCTAAGTAACCAAATACAAACACAGCACTTCAGAAATAAGTTAGCCCCAGCAACCTAGACAACCAAAAAAGGGGGAGGGGTCTTACATAACACCCTCATGCAGCACTAAAGATCTGCCTGATAAACTTAGTTGACCCTGATTCTAAAATATAGACTATCTCCTGCCTAACAACCTAGTCTATCTACGCCTATGTCCACTGATTCTGTTTGTTTCTTCTGGTGATTACCTCTGTTCATGCTTATTTTTTTGCCACCCCCTTCCTATTCACATCTCCCCCTGTGGACAGGCCACTCCAAGCAGCTGACCACCTGGTGGCTTACTGACACTACTAAGAGGCTACTGAGTCTGTTGATTTTATTGTGTGGTGATACTGAGCAGAACCCAGGACCATCTCAATCCTACTCACCCCCCCCCCCATAATATACCTTCACCCCCTTCTAAAGGTCTCCACCATTACCACATTAATATGCACAGCCTTCTGTCCAAGACTGACCTTATTAGAGTGTGGGTATCTTAGGTTGCCCCTGATGTTCTAGTACTTGAAACCTGGTTATCTGCCAAGACTCCCTCATCTGATATTACCTTCCCAAGTTTTACTGCCTATCGTCACAATACAGAAAAAAGAGATGGGGTGCCCACTATGTATCCTCTGCCATCACTTTTACTCTCACTTCCCAGGAAGTAATTCCTAGGTCCCATTAGCTAATTTGTGGTAAAATCACCTTCCTCCATTCCACCTGCCTGTTCATTACTGGTATATATTGCTCCCCAGGTAAGGGTGAGGATGCTGCCACTGATGCCATCTCTAGCTACCTAGCTTATACTGATACCCCGAGGCAAGATCAGATCATTTTGGGTGACCTAAATCTCAACTAGCTCAGTCCTAAGTCCTCAATTCTCCACCTCAAATTCAAACCCCTAAATATTTTTCAATTACTCACCTACCCTACCCGATTCAACAGTCAGTCCTCCAACCACTCTCTCAGATTGGTTCCTGTTCACCAACCCACCCTCACCACACTGTGGTGGCTGACACTCTTCCTGATTTGTTCAGTGACCATTGCACCACATTTTGTACCCACAGAATTAGGATAAACAAGGCCCCATTTAAAATTATTACAGGCCATTCCTTCCAGAACTTCTCCCTGCCTTATCTCCTATCTGATATCTTGATTGTTGATGGAACCCAGTGTATGAATCCCCTCACCCAGATTAGGTGCTGTCTTATTTTTGCACCTTATTCCTATAGATTTGTGATTCCCATGTTCCAATCAGGTCAAACATTGTCTGTAAACAAGTCTTAGACATTGCCATGCCATGGGTGGCATGCCCACAGACAGGACCAGGAAGCTTTTTACCATGCGTCTGGTAACAGAGGTAAATGCAGAATGTTAACCATTTGGAAAGCCACTGCTTAGAGATGGTGCACCCACCACCCTGGAGAAGAATGAAACAAAAAGCTGTGATGATTTTCTGCAGTTCTTTGTGCAGTATATAAACAGAAGTGTGAAGCCCATAGCCATTGAGAGAATGCAATATGACCTCTCCAGCATTCTGTGAAGAATGAAAAACACAGAAAAGTAAATAGTTTGGTTTAGTGTGAACTTAGAAACAACCTTAGACTGAAAGGGATGGGTACATAATAAAATTAAATCCTGGTCAAACACAAGGCACAGCTGATCCAGAACTAAAAACTGCAGCTAAGAAACTCTCCAAGCAGAAGTAATTTCCACCAGAAAATGGGCTTTCCATGAAAGGAAATGCATAGCTCAAGTGGTAGCAAGCTCAAAAGGAGCCTGAGTAAGAGATTCCAGAATTAAGTTAAGGTTCTACACTGGATCTGGCCTACGGTCGCTACCCTAAGATATGTGTGACTCAATTTGAGCAACTCAAATTGAGCGCATGTAAAAAGGGTGACGTAGACTTCCGGTGACGTCACCAGGATGACAGCACGCTAATCCTAGCAGCTCTTCACCCGCCTAGTAAATTTAATTATCTCCTGTTAACTAAACGGATCGTTTTGCCACATTGACTCTCAATTTAGAGCATTTTATAGAGGGCTGTATATGGAGGACAAAACAGAACAAAGGGTCATAAAGGAATCCATGGCCTTCTTGGATTCTATTAACCTACCAACCCTGCCCCTGAGTGCACAAGAAGCCCTTTCAGCTCCAATTTCCACTCAGAAAACCTTAGAGGCTATATGAAATCTGCCGAAGGGTAAAACGCCTGGCCCAGACAGCCTAGCAGTTGAATGGTATAAGAAGCTGAGTAAGACACTAGCTCCCCAATTAGTACATATTTATAATGCCAGTCTAGAATAAGGGACTTTCCTGAATTCGTGGAGAGAGGACTTGATCACAGTCATCTCGAAACCAGGAAAACCCCACTCTCACTGCAACTCATACAGATCAATCTCTCTCCTTAACCAGGATTTAAAAATCTTAACCCGCATCCTGGCATCCAGATTACAACAATATGTACAATTACTAATACACCCTGACCAGACAGGGTTCATTCCACACAGGCAACTACAAGACAACATAAGGAAACTGCTAAACATTATTACACATAAACATCCTCCGAATTCAGAGTCAATGGCACAAATTCTGACTCTTTCAATATAGAAAGAGAAACAAGATAGGGATGTCCCTTGTCTCCGCTATTGTTTGCGCTCACCATGGAGCCCCTGGCTCAGGCTATCCAGGAGAACCCTAATATTTGTGGAATCCATATTAATGGGATAGAGAATAAAATTTCTCTTTATGCAGATGCCACAGTAATATATTTAGAAAAAACAGAGACTTCTGTCCCGGAGGTGCTCCGACTTCTAAACAGTTTTGGGGAGATATCTGGTTTCAAGGTGAATATAGGAAAAACAGAGGCCATGAACTTTGACAGGCTTCTACAAAGAGAACTGCAAAATCTTGTACCTTTTAAGTTGGTCAAAGAGAAAATTAATTATCTGGGGATATCCATCCCTACTGATCTGGATAGATTTCACAATACAATTGCCAATTATTAAAAGAACAAGTGTTCGAGGACCTGCACGGATGGCAAAATCTCCCTCTTAGTTTCATGAATAGAGTAGAGACAAAAAAGATGAACATTTTGCCTAGACTTATATTTTTATTTTCGACTCTTCCCCTTCCAATTCATAGAGTGGAGTGGAAGGAGTTGAAAAGGAAATTATCTAATTTCATTTGGGCAGGTCGTCGTCCACACAAAAGATGGGGTCAGTTGACTGAAACTAAGGATAAAGAGGGGCTTGGAGTCCCAGATCTGCAGAAATATTATCTGGCTGCACAGACAGCTCCAATATTAAAGATGCTGAAGCCAGAGAATGAGGGAGGTTGGTACGGATTGGAGGAATGGGCTCAATCACAGATACCGCTAAAACTCCTGCCATGAGTAATTAAAGCTTCAGACCTTAAAGATCTTGACAATGTCTGGACGAAACACTCCCTTAAGATTTGGCTTAGCAAAGGCAGTGGTGGGAAATATTCTCCCTTACGTGGAGATATATTCCTTTAAAGTTGCTACCACAATTCCTTGCCAATCACAACGATCCTTGCTGGAGTCGCTGGGCAAACAAAGAGCTCAAGTATTTATGTCAAATGGTCAATGAAGAAGTTATCAAATCATTTGCAAAGCTCCAAGATGAATCTGGAGTTCCCCATAAGGATCTCTTTAGATATCTCCAGTGCAGACACTACGTAACCAATACTGCTGGGATTTGTGCCATACAGGGTAATCCTGCTCCCCATTGATGTATATATATATATATATCAGAAACGTTGTATGGCAGACACTAAGAAATTCATTTCTTATATATATCAAACACTACAGGAGGGCTTGGGATCCCTGTATATTCAATCCATAGAAAGTAAATGGCAAGCAGAATATGCTACCCCAAAACCAGATAAAGCATGGAGCCAAATTTGGCAGGGAATACACAAGACAACTAATTCCCAATATGGAGGGAGTTTAGGTGGAAAATCTCAACTAGGTGCTTTATCACACCAGAAATTTTTTCCAAGTATGTGACCTCCCATACTGACAGGTGCTGAAGGGGATGCGAGGACAGAAATTCCCATTTTCATATCTTTTGGAGCTGCCCTAGGATAAGAGGCTACAGGACAGATGTAGCACTAGCCGTCATAGATATTTTACAGTTAGAGAGCCCACCAGATTTCCCTCACATGATATTGGGCCTCCCTCCTCCAGGGGTGGGTTCAAAGGCGCAGAAATACCTGTTTTTTATCTTGATAGCTGCAGCTTTAAAAATCAGTCACACAACATTGGCTTACGTCAAGTAGTCTATCCTATTCCATATGGTTGTCCAATGTTAACAACATTAAGACAATGGAGGCAATTAACAGCTCAGCTTAGACTCCGGACAGAACAATTTAATTCGAGATGGCTCCCCTTCTTTGAATATGTGGAGACCAAAAGAGGCACACCAATGCTAGAACAATTGTTATTAAAATAGACGTAGCAAGCCCACTATCCTCTAGGGTAGGATGAAATTCTTGCACCCCTTGTTCCATACCTAGTAGACCCAATCCTGGACACAATGTGTCTAGGGTATTGATTTGTACTGTTACAATAGCCCCTATCCAGAGGAGTTTATTCTATCTCTTAGTTATGCTTTGCTCTTTGTGTTTTGCCTAAGTTATTTTTAAAATTATTCAATTACAATGGTATAACGTGGTTTTCAAAACAAATTGTAGAGTGAAAATGGTAAAGGAGAACATAGGGAGGGATATAAGAAATATACAAAACAACTTTGTTTTTCTGAAGCATAGTTTTATTCTGATGGGTTTGGTTGGGTTGAAGATAAGATTGGTTAAGAGATGAGTTGTTTGAGTGGCTCCGGTGGCCCTCTGGTTGCACGGGATGGAGAGCACTTCCAGCGAGTCTCAGCAGCTGGAAAGAGACACAAGTAACCAGCCCAACCTGCAAGATATAAAATGGACTGATTTAAGTTATTGGCTATGTATAAATGATAGTATAAACCTACATAACATATGTAACTGATACGTTGATACTAAAAGTGCTTGTGTGTTTCTGTATGAACTCCTATTTGAATGAAAAGAAAAAACTCAATAAAAATTAAGTTAAAAAAAAAGGGTGACGTAAAAAATAGAAACAGCAAAAAAGGCGACTGTCTGCCAGGACGGTGAAGTACTGATAGTGAAGTGTGCTGTCTGGTATTGCACACCATGTCAAATATAGTGCGGTCTCAGAGTTTGTTATATAAATATAGGGGGGTTTGGGGGCAAAGCCTCCTGTCTGGGGCTGTGGGAGCAAAGTCCCCTGTATAAAATACAGAGATACAGTGTTTTGTTGTTGTATTGTGGCTGGACATGTTGTGTGGTATGTAGGAGGAGAAGCAGCTGTGGTGCCACTGTAGTGTAGTGAGTTAGGCAGGTTGTTAGGTAGGCAAATAGGACACTGTATGTTGTTGAGTGTCATGGGTTTGATTCCAGGTATGGGTGTGTGTTGTGAATGTGCTGTGTGTTGTAATATTTTATATTTTAGCAGCTGTTCCCAGGTGTTGGTAGTTTGTCCTGTCAGGTGTTTTTTGTTGGGACTGAGGTGTTTGTATAAGACGGGTGTGTGCTGTGGGTGTGTTAGAGGCAACTTTTCTGTTGCTGCTGGAAGTAGATTTCACCATGTGAGGATGTCTGCAGAGTTTCTGGACAGCCAAAAGGGTAGAACACTTTTGCTTTATGCAGGATATTTATATTGGAAGGTCAAGGAGGTGTCCCATAAGGTTTTTGGTTTTTTTTACTTACTCTTTATCCCTTCTCACCATGACTGCTCCTCTCTTTGGGGGTCTTCAAGCACCCATGCCAGCTCCTATTGGTGCCCGCCTCCCATGGATTCATGAACCCCCAGAATACCCCCGGTTGGGGTGGGTGAGCCCCTACTTACTCCCCCATACTTCAGGAGGAAGCATGCACTGAAGCTGTGGCTCCAGAGACCCATCTACTGGTGCAGTTGTGTGTTGTTTTTCCTAGTTCTCCCAGCCCCCAGACATCCACACGCAGGGAGGACCAATGAGCTGGAGGCGTATGGAGGTGCATCTCTGCTCCAGTCCTCATCTGCCCCTCCCTTATTTCCTGCCTCCTCTGCTGCAACGTCACCACCCGTGGTCACTCAGGTGGCAGTGGTATTGCAGTGAGGAGCACTGCCCACCCCACCCAGCAAAAGAGAGCAGCCCATCAGCACTCAATCCTTCTTCCCCCCGGCCAACCCAGCCGACGATCTGGGCTCACTACTAAACCTGGGTCACTGGCGTCGCAAGCAGTAGTGCTACTTCTGTGCCAATGATCCAGCCAGTCCCACAAGGTTTACTGGCAGTGTTCAGAGTATCACAAGTTTTGGTGCTTGGCACGGGTCCATACAGTAGTTGACCATGTGGTATGTAATCTGAAAAGCCATAACCAAGTTCCTGATGCTGACAATGTTGCTGTGTGCCATGTCATGTGTCAGCTGTGAGACCAGGCTCACAGTAGTGTAGAAAGCACCTCTCATGTTGTGGTGTGGGCATATTTTTCTTTGGTGGGAGTTCTTCTTTTTTTTGGTCAGGGTGTCACCATTTTGATGTGATATGTAGTGGACTGTAATTGTGGTCACTATAGTGTTTTCGCTCATATGTTCGGTGCTGTTTTGAAGTCACTGTTATTGCATGGAGCCCCTACAGACCAGGGAACGCAGATGCAGGAACCCTAAAAGGAACCTGCAGAAAACCTCTAACTGGGTCATAGTACAATATGGACAGGATGTAGACCAAGACAGGCTGTACTGAACACTACAGCAAGTCCAGGGAGCAAGAGGCACACAAAGTAGTGAAATATTTCAATTTCAGAGAGTAAGTGAGCTAGGTAGGTGGCTTAAGTGCTGCCAGTAGAACACCTTAAGCACTTAGGAACCAGGACAGTTTTACGTCCTCAGGAACCAGACTTGAAGCTATAGGGGCTGAAGGTCCAGGTGCCACTGACTGTCCTAGTCCTCTGACAGCAGGCCCGCTTATAGAAAGAGCAGGATAGAGGTTCCACTGCAATCTGTCTGAGCAGACAGAACCAAACTTGTCTGGGCCAGAAGGGGCAACCAATATCAGTGTGGCCCCATCAGCCCGAAGCTTGACCACAACCTGCTGAATCAGAGAGTTTTGGAGAAAGGCATACGCAGCAGGATGAAGATAGGGAGGCATACCAAACTTCCCTAAGGGAAGCAAGGAAGGCAGTAAGGCAGGCAAAGGCCCAAACCAAAGAAACACTGGCACAAACAGTAAAAAAAGGCAACAAGACTTTCTATAGATACATTAGTGAAAGGAGAAAGTCCAGAGGGGGTATTGCTAAGATCAAAGGGGATAAGGGGGCATGTGAGGAGGAGGAGGACCATGTAAAAGCATTTATCCTAAATGGATACTTATGCTCAGTATTTACTGAACAGAAAGTAGGGCAGGGCCCACATCACTGCACCATGGACACAGGAGGGAGGGAGGTGTGCACTAGTCCCTTCACAAAAGAAAGGGTCCTACAAGAGCTCAGTAAGCTCAGGGTGGACAAGGCAATGGGACCTGATGGCATACATCCCAGGGTACTAAAGGAGCTAAGGGTGGAACTAGCAGAGCCATTATCAGAACTGTTTAGTGAGTCTCTGAGCACAGGAGAGGTCCCAGAAAACTGGAGAACGGCTCATGTGATCCCGCTCCACAAGAGTGGTAGCAGGGAGGAGGCAGAGAACTACAGACCAGTCAGTCTTACCTCAGTAGTGGGCGAGATTATGGAGACACTCCTTAAGGAAAGGATACTGCAACACCTGGAATCCATAGGAGCACAGGATCCAAGACAGCATGGGTTTACAAAAGGAAGGTCCTGTCAAACTAATCTCATAGATTTCTTTGACTGGGTAACCAGAGTGGTGGACCAAGGGGGAGTAGTTGATGTTGCCTGCCTTGACCTCAGCAAAGCTTTCGATACTCTTCCACATAGAAGATTGATTAATAAGCTGGGTAGGCTCGGGGTGGGTCAGACGTTGGTCAACTGGGTGGCAAACTGATTGACAGGCAGAAAACAGAGAGTGGTGGTAAATGATATACAGTCAGAAGAGATGCAAGTCACAAGTGGGGTACCTCGGGGATCAGTCCTGGGGCCAGTCCTCTTCAATATCTTCATCAGTGACATTGCAGATGGACTGAAGGGTAAGGTTTGTCTGTTTGCAGATGACATCAAGATCTGCAACAGAGCAGATGATCCATATGGGGTGGGCGGAATGAGAAGAGATCTGGATAAACAAGCAAAATGGTTGGAAGAGTGGCAACTGGGGTTTAATGCAAAGAAGTGCAAGATCATGCACATAGGGAAGAGAAACCCTGAAGCCATCTATAGGCTGGAAGTGGAGTTGCTGGCAGTCACAAGGGAAGAAAGAGACTTGGGCGTCATCATCACCGATGACCTGAAATCATCCAAGCAGACCTCTAAAGCAGTAGGTAAGGCTAGAGGGATGTTGGGGTGTATCAGTAGGGGTATCACAAGTCGGAAGGGGGAGGTAATAATCCCTGTTTACAAGACACTGGTTAGGCCCCATCTGGAGTACTGTGTGCAGTACTGGAGGCCACACCTGCATAAGGACATTAACCAAATTGAGGCAGTCCAGAGAAGGGCAACCAAAATGGTGCAGGGACTGCATCAGAAATCATATGAGGACAGATTAACTGAGCTCAATATGTATACCCTAGAGCAAAGGAGGGAGAGAGGTGAAATGACTGAAACATTCAAACACCTTAAGGGCATTAACAAGGTGAAAGAGTCTAACATGTTTCAATATAAGAAAAATAGCAGGACAAGAGGACACAGCATGAGATTAGAGGGAGGCCAATTAAAGGGTAATGTGAGGAAGTTCTTTTTCACAGAAAGGGTGGGGATGCATGGAGCAGCCTACCTCAGGAAGTGGTGGATATGAATACACTGCAGGGCTTCAAACAGGCATGTGATATGCATAAGGGAGCAATACAGATGAGTATGAATAGATAGGCCATTGACAGAGTAAAGGCCTATGGCACATTCATAAGGTAGAAAAAAAATGGGCAGACTGGATGGGCCTTGTGGTCCTTATCTGCCGTCAACTTCTGTTTTTCTATACAGAAACCTACCTTTCCAGGAGAGGGACAATGTGTTTCACCAAGAACTCCAGTTAACTGATTGAGCAAAAATTCTGCAGTTTTGCACTGTGTGAGGATACAGAAAAGTTCAGTTCAGAATTACATCAATGGACCAAGAGGTCTGCTACCACATCATTGAGAATTTCCCACTCATGGGACTCAGCAGCTGACCTACTGAGAGATCTGGTCAGAATGTTCAGAGAGGCTTGTAGGAAGACACATGTCATTTGCCAGGGCCAACTCCCACACTCACATGGCTTCTGAGATTCACTGCCCAGTACACTATCAAAAACTTTATAAAAGCATGTTTGTGTTCTTTTTTTATTTTTATTCCATGAGTATGCTTATTTCCCAGCAGTTTACATCACTACTATAGAGAAAGGGAGTAGTACCTGTCCCGACGGCTTAGATCCACATCAGTAATGAGAAGACTGGTACTTTGTTGACTCTGCGACCAGCAGATGGCAGTGCACTGCCAGGGATCACAGTCTGTGTTCACGGCCTTAGCTGACATGTGGGCTGACACGACAGGAGGGACAGTGTGTAACTGATTGAAATGTCAACTCATGAGAAATGGTGAGTGAGTAGATGGAGCAGGTGGTTGGGGAGGGCAGGACAGAGAATGAGCAGATAAGCACAGGTAGATTGTATAAACAATCATAACTGCATTTATTGTGTGAGCACTCCAACAGTTCCAGAAAATCTGACATCAGTTTTTATCTACACAATTACTGTGTGACAATATCTAATTTACATTTGTGGGGATTTGAGTGGTGAATTGAGGAGGCCAGCAGAAAACAATGAGTAGATGCTGATTGTGACTGCAATAGTGAGAAAGCCACCAGCTGGGTGAGACCAGCACTATTTTCTTCACTACAGCAGCCAGAGGTGGAGACATGCTGCAGGCATGACTTTAATCCAGTGAGTGGGGGCATTCAGAGTGGGAATGAATGATTGGGTGGGCAGCAGTTGTGTGGGGAGAAAGAAGGTGAACAGCCAGGTTGGGAGCATCAGGGTAGCAACTTATGAAAAAAAGGAACATACCTACAAAAGATGAGGGGGAACAACATACTTCAGGTATGTACAGTATATGTTGGCAGTGACTATCAGTAGTGGGGGGGGGGGATAAAATAGCTGATGGTTCAAACTTTAACATTCCATACTAGCTCACAGATATGGAACGTGCTGCGCCTTGGATGACAGGGACTTGTTCTTAGCCATTAGTAGTGCTGCCTTAAGGCAATGGCTAGAACCAAGTCTTGGCCAGTCAGGATGCAGGGATTTCCTTACCCATTTTATACGCCCCAATAATTAGGTACGTCCCTAGCCCTCCAATCTGATGACACCCTTCCCTTCCTAGTGTGCAGAATATGCTTGATCCCCCTACTGTCTGCCGACACCCACAGTGGCCCAGTATGTACACCATGCCATGGTATGCACACCCTTTCCCAGTACAAATACCACTGCCCCTGGTCCCATCTGCTGAGCTATAACATTCTGCCTTGTAGGGAAGATTGCCCCCTATGCAGTTATAAGGCTACCTTTAAGATGTGACAATAACCCCCACATGGTTAGACATGAGCTCTTAATCAGTAGTGGCAAGCAACTTGCAACTCATTAAACACCATGGACACAAGCAAGACACTGAGACATGAACTTTTTATTTAATCACTTGGAATAAAGTGACAGAGTAAAGAAAAAATAGAAATGAGAGATTACCACACAGCATTATACTTGATTAACACAGAGTCCTGAAATCATACCTTTCCTGATGCTGGCTCAATCCTGGAGAGGGGAAAAAAGAGTGGGAATTCAAAATCTCTGTCCCATGTCATATTGTTGTAAGAAACAATACTGGTATATTCCCTTTTTCTTCCTTTCTTTTCCTTGGTTGGCAAAAAAAAGTCTGGGTCAAGATTTAGCCATCTGCAGTTACAAGGTCTCCGATCAGTACAAAGTTGCAGGTTCAAATCTTGCCTAGCTCCACAAAATCAGTCCAGGTTCTGCTTCCAGAGTGGCTTGTTCCCACGGCTGGCAGTTCACACTAGTTCAAATATTACAGTGCAGGCAACCACTTGCACTTTTGCAATCACAGGTCCTTGCCCTGTTACTGCATGTGGATCTTACAGTAGACTGTTCTGTCAGCTCCCCTTCACCTACCCTGGAAGCAGGTACAGTGTACACCTGGCTGGCAGATAGCTTGAGGGCTGTCTCACCTCAGTTCAGCTTCTTTGTCACGGCTTACCCTGGATATCATAAGCCAGAGGATGTCAAAATGCTTCTGTCTCAAGTTCATTTGATCAGATATCTCCTGGTTCACCACAGTTCATTAGCCCTCCGGGAAGATCCATGTTCGAAATCCTTTTCGAATCTGTTCTGAGTCCTCCAAATCTATGAATTCCCCTTCCATACCATATTTTTAACCCCTTCCAGCTGTGGGAAGAGGTCACACTCCATCTCCATTCCACCTATTCAGGAGCAGCCAGCAAAGGAAGATCCATGAGGTCAGGACTTACTAATGCAGTAGTTCATTTGATGAACAACGGTGCATTTCATTTTAAGTGATAAACATCATGCAGGTGTTCACATATCTCAATTAAGATATATGTTTTTCGACTTTCTGAAGCCAAACTATGATTAAGTTATGGAAAGAAACTGTTTTGCTTGTCTCTTTTGAAAAGGCCTGCATTTCTACAGCTGTCCAGCACACACCGTTCTTTAAATTAATGAAGCTTAAAACTACATTTAACTCCTGGTATGCTTGACCATTCTTAGGACCCACCAAGTGGAAAGCCTGCATACCTTTTTAATATAAGCACTCACATTTTCCATGTTACACATAGCATAGAAATCAACAACATTAGAGGAGTTCTCCTTATAACCTACTTCTGGTGCCTTACACAGTAAAATGATGTATGTGCACATCATTTACCAGTGTTGTTCCCTGGACTGCATTAGGCATGTTCTTGTTCTGGAATAACCCATTCCTTTTTGATCACTGTCACTGTTGTCAGGGCTGGATTTACATGGCCACGGGCCCTATGCACAGTGGTCACTACGGCCCACCCGAAGTGTCACACTCCCAAACCAGTGTTGCACAAACATGCAATACATAAATTCATGTCCCCATTTCAGCTTTTATTTGCTGCAGGCTATATACTAGACCTGAGGATGTTTTAAGTAAAAAAGACCATTTTAAGATTGGGGATGTTGTCCCAGTTTGCACTACTCATCTCACAATTTAGCTACAGTCACACTGGCATCCAGCTAACTGAAATAAGGTGGCATTAAACTCTACCTGCCTAAGCCAGTCTACAGCCTCTGAAGCAGACTGAAATAGTGTACATTACAGCTATAAGTTGCTAATGTCCCAGTCCCCCACACTCTTTTGCCAGCCACACCTGATCCTAGATGTCCAGAAGGTACATCCAAATCCTTCCCCATGGTCGCTGTATATCTTTAAGCCAGAGACATCAGGCTGAAGATGGCCACCAGGCTGGGCGCGTCATTGCTGCTTTCCTGAATTAGTCGTTTTAGTATTTTCGAACTAGTTGTTTTTATTATTTTATTGTTACTCTTTATTTTATTTTTATTTTTATTATACGTTTTGTTTTGGTGTCTCAGTGTTTGGCGTTCTGGCGTTCCGGCTTGCGTTCCGGTTTAACGATTTTACAGACTACTTGTGGTAGAGGCGGCCGGTGCCGTTTTGCGGGAGACACCAGTTGACTTTTTTCGTTACTCAGTGGACCTAGCCGACAGCTCGATGTGATTTCATGGCAATGACTACACCTCGTGGGCCAGCAGCTTAGTGAGATTTTTTGCAAGTTGCTGCACCTGGGAGTAATGTTTTTGACAACAGGTTGGAACTTGGGTGGCATTGTTTTCCCTTTGAATAAGTTTGGAGTATGCCGCTTTCATGAAGAAGTGTTCTGGCTGAGGGGATTGTGAGAAATTAGTATCCAATGCGTTTGGAGGAGCTTTTGGACTTTTGGATTTGCTGAACAGGAAACCGAAGATCTTGGACTGGGATTTTATTAAGAGATTGCGAGCCCTCTGAGCTCTATAATTTCAGGAGTTTTTCTGGCCTCTTGTTTGCTCTGGCCGGCACTCTCCTGGGCATTGGAACTCCGCAGGGCGTTGGGGCGTTTTCCCAGTCAGGGAGCTGAGTGGGGCGTCCCTCAACCTTGGACCATGGAAGGGGTTACGGCGGTGGCTGGTGGCTCTTTGTGTGGTGCTTTAGTGTGAGTGGCAATATATTGCCGGGGGGGGGGGTGTGCGGCTGGGAGTAAATTGAGTAGAGTTTGTTTCATTCCTCCTTGGATTCAAACCTGTTGGAGTATTTTGAATCTCTTGGTTCTCCCTTGGATTAATTCCTCCCTCTGTACTGGTGTGACTGCCTTTTATGGTCCTGGACTGTTTTGGATTTTTGAAGCTGTTTCTTGTTTTTGTCGATTCTGTCCTGGTCTTCAGGGTGGTGAGAGGACCCTGGGTCCAAATTTTGTTTTATTTTTGTTATTTGTGTGTTTTCTTCCTGTTGTGAGAGAACTGGGGAGGAATTTAAACACTTGTTTGTTTCTATTAGGCATTGAGAGTGCCTTTGTACTCTTGCCCCACGGCGGTGAGAGGACTGGGGTGGGAAGGGTCTGTTTTGTATTGTAATTTATTGATTTAATTGTTAGTTTTAGGTATTTAGTGAGTTTTTGCTTTGGAAAATTTTGGTGGGGTTTATTTTTATTTCAGTGTTTAATTTGGGCAGCAGCATCATGTGCTGGCCTTTCTCCTCCACGGTGGTACATTACTCCCCCTCCTCTCTTCGTGCCGTCCGCCCCTTCTGTACTCCTCCCTTGCAGTTCGAGACATATCAGCGTTGTAGGGCGTTGGGGATTGCCCGTCGGAGGGTGAGGGGGCGGGGTCTTGGTGAACAGGGGTAGGGGTATGGAGTGGAGTCACCGTATTGGGGTTAAGTCCAGGCGCCCTGAGGCGAAATGGAATCAGGCGGGCCCGCCTGTCTGGTTTCCATACCAAAGGCACTACTGATTACAGTAGGAAGATCGCCCGACAACCTCTAAGGTTTGTCAACTTTCGGCGGTGTTATGGAATGCCAGATCTGTTAGGAATAAAACTGCTATTATTGCCGACCTCATTAGTGCGGCTGATCTGGCTTGCATCACGAGACCTGGCTGGATGAAAATTCTGGCCCTATAGTGAGGCCATGACCCCAGCTGGGTACTCGGTGTTACAACACCGAGATTGGACCGTAGGGGCGGAGGCAGTCTGTTTTAAGACTGAATTGGCCTCTCTGAATGTGGTAGTGGGTGAGGCTGAGTCCTTTGAGTGCACAGTTGTAGCAGGTGTAGGCATTGAGATGGTTCTCTTCTACCGTCACTTGAGATGGAAGCGTTTCTTACAGGAAGTGGCAGATTTCCTCGTCATGTCGTTTGAGGCGCCCAGAGTGATGGTGCTGGGCGACTTTAACACCTGGGTCAACGATGAACTCTCACAATTTGGTAAACACTTCCTTCAATTAATGTCTTCTTTGGGCCTTACACAGGTAGTTTCCACTGCTACACATAAATCTGGACACTCTCTTGACTGAGTCTTCCTCCTTGGGATTGATGCATTTGATATGGGGATGGAACCAGTCGTTTGGTCTGACCACCACATCATGAGGTTCAATTTTTGCATTCCCCCTGAGAAGGCCAGCCCCTTTGGAGATGGTCAGGTACCGTTCATTACGGAACGTTACTCCACAAGGCCTGATGGTGGTGCTTGACCTTTCATCCCTCGTATTGGTGGGCAGTAGTCCAGAAGCGCTCGTACAGGCTTATAATGAGGCCATCACGGTTGCCCTGGATTCTATTGCTCCTGTTCGCGAGCACCCTCTTTCCCATCATCCCAGGGCCCCTTGGTTTGATGGGACTCTGAGGGAGATGCGGAGACAAGGGTGAAGGTTAGAGCATTGCTGGCGCAAATCCGCCCTTGATGCTGACCGTCTTAGATTGATTTAACATTATGTTAGCTATCAATCTGCAATCACCCATAAGAAGGCAGAATTCCTGTCCAGGGAGATTGCAGTTGCTCAGAATCGACTGGCTCAGCTGTTCCGAACTGTAGACAGACTGTGCAACCCAGCCTGTCTGCAAGTTCGGACAGCACCATGAAAGTGAGTGCGATGAGTCTTGATATTTTGCAACTACGGTGGCTGACATCAGGGCGGACTTGTGTCCAGCAACCTCTAAGGGTGTTGTGGTGGGAGTGTGTGAGAGCACAAGACCTCGTTTCTCCTGGAGTTCCTTTTGTCGACCTGAGTTCGTGGATATTATGAGGATCATCCATAGTATGTGCCCCACAAGCTGTAGCTTGGATCCTGGACCTACTGCCCTAATTTTGGGTTGTGTTGACATCATAGGTCCAGTGTTAGCTCAAATTGTCTGGTGCTCCTTGGAGTCGGGTGAGAAAGCTTCCTTGGACCCAGACTGTTTTTCCAGCTATTGACCTATCTCTAACCTTCCCTTTATTGGGAAGGTCATTGAAAAGGTCGTGGCTGTCCAACTGGATGACCATTTAGCCATCCATAATATCTACGAATCCTTCCAGTCTGGTTTCCGTAAAAGACACAGTACTGAGACAGCGCTGGTTCGGGTGCTAAATGATCTTCTGAGGGCGAGAGATCTAAGGAGACATTCTATCTTGGTTCTCCTTGATCTCTCTTCAGCTTTTGACACTGTGGATCACATGGTGTTGCTAGCACACCTGGGGCAAATTTGTGGAATGTCTGGAACCATTTTTAAATGGTTCGAGTCATTCCTCACTGGGAGATCACAAAGAGTTGTGTCGGGGATTTTTTCCTCTGGCCCAGTCTCTTTGTTATGTGGAGTGCCTCAGGGTTCTGTGCTGTTGCCCATGTTATTTGCAGTGTACATGCTGCCCCTCGGAAACATTATAAGACGGTATGGGCTGAGGTTTCACTGCTATGCAGATGATACTCAGCTATACCTGTCTTTTGCACCCAACCAGGATGGAGCTCTCTCAGTATTTAATAACTGTCTGGGGGAGATCCAAGACTGGATGGATTCTAGTTGGCTAAAGTTGAACTCGGAGAAAACTGAGGTTTTGATTGTGGACCCAGGTGGTCAGATTGGGAGGTCATGTGTTGGCGCACCGTCTGGAATTTTTCTCGGCGGTGTGTCGCTTTCGGCCTCTGAATGGGTGCGTAACCTTGGGGTGATTCTTGACGATAGGCTGACTCTTCAATCTCAAGTGTCAGCCGTTGTCAAGACTTCCTTTTACCATCTTAGGAATATTGCCCGGGTTAGGCACCTTGTTCCGTCTGACTCCCTGCCAACTTTGGTCCACGCTTTTATGTCCTCGCACCTCGATTACTGCAACACCCTTTACTTTGGGCTTTCTGGGGTTGAAATCCGCTGCCTACAGCTAGTGCAGAACGCAGCAGCCCGGGTTTTGACTGGGACAAGCAGGTCCTGTCATATTACCTTGGTTCCCCACGAGCTGCACTGGCTCCCAATATGGTGGCGGATCACCTTTAAAGTCATTTTATTGACTTTCAAAGCCCTTCACGATCAGGGTGCAGCCTATCTGAAAGACCTTCTGGTGTCTCATTGCCCTAGCCGATCACTCCGCTCGGCCGACATGGGGTTGTTAGAGATTCCAAAAATGAGTTTGAAATCTTCCAGCAGTAGAGCTTTTTCCTATGCTGCACCCACTCTCTGGAATTCTCTACCTTGCCGGTTATGGGAATGCTCCTCCGTGGAGACTTTTAAAAAGGAATTAAAAACCTATCTCTGGAGAAGGGCCTTTTTGAAAGTTAAACGCACTGCATAGTGTGTGTAATTTTATTGTAATTTATTGTTTTTAGAATATATTTTATAATTTTCGTGGTTTGTTGTTTGTATTGTTTGCTGATGTTTTTATGGACTTGTTCAGCGCCTTGATATTATGAAAGGCGCTTTATAAATAAAATTATTATTATTAATTGACTATGGTGATCTATGGTGCAGCTACTGTCACTGCATTAAGTAGACTATATGTGGCCTTAAATAAGGCCTGCAGACTCCTTGTAGGGCCACACTTCGGATGCATACCTGTGACCTCTATGAACAGGCAAATTGGCTGCAGCTAGATGGCCATATTTTCTACCATACCAGTCTCACAGTAAAGAAAGCATCCTTTGGACTACTGCCCCCTGGACTGCAGAATTTCCTTATCCCCTCACACAAGCTACAGCACACCAGAAGCTCAGACAACTCCTCCTTTCAAGTCCTCAGCTGTCATACTTCACAAGGGCAACGGTTGTTTGCCTTCAGAGCCCCAAAATGTTTTAATTACTGACACAGCTACTCTTGGCCCGTTTAAACACAAGCTCCAGGACTACCTTGATACCAGAGCCTCCTGTGACTCTTTCACCTTATCCTAGGTCCTTCCCATTTGATTACCATCTCCTACTCCCATGCCCTCACTAACCCTAAATACTGTGGCTTCCTAGCTACGTCTGCCTGTTATGCCTACCCCTTGGTCATTCCTCTCCTTTTCCCATGCTCCTCCCTGCCCCTCCACTCCTTCCCATTATGCCTCCCTTTCTCCCACCCCCTCACAATCCTCCTCCTCTATCCCTATGTAACCCCCCTGCAAATGGGGGTTCCCAAAAGACTTCAAGGAGCTTGCTTGAATGCTCCAAGCCTGAATGGTGTTTGGCATTTAAGCCATTTATCAGTGAGTGTTTTTAGAACCTCTGGTACTGTCTCTTTAAGAGCTGTCTGCTTGCAGACATAATTAGTTGTATGGGGGACTGTGTGTTTCTTTGATTGAGTACCACTCAAGCTGCTGCAATTCACTTCATTTTGCAGTCACTAGAGTGCAAAGGGAACCTATCTGACAGATGTAACTGTTTGCTAGAAATTATTTAGAGTAATAATGAAATTACAGTTTGTCTAACCTGCTTTCTTTGCAGTCAGAACTGTGTCTGCTAGTTCCCCATTCTAGTTTTGAACTGCTGAACTGGACCAATCAGTGTGGGGTAAGCTAGCTCTAAAATGGTGCCTTGGACGAATCAGAACTTGGACTCATAATCTGAGCCAGCCACAAGAGGATTGTATGGGCAGTGACTCTGGGAGATGTAGTTTAGACTTCAGCACCTTTTGGACCAACAGCAGCAGTCTATTGTGGTGACAGCCAATCCAGTCAAGAACTGGGAGGAACTCAAAGGAAGTGCCCGGTTTTGTCGGTTGGAGTTTCAGTTGAGCTTTGGCAGTGAAGAAGGAAGGAGCCCTGTGCTTTTTCAGTGTGCAGTTTTAGTCAAAAAACGTGTGTAAGGCCCAGAGTTCCGGTCTGCAGCTTGTGTAACAGCTTGTTAGGACTGAATCCGTCCTGTGAAAAGAATCAAAGGATCTCTGAAGAGTAGAAACCAGGCTCACCCTGTAGAAGACTGGAGGAATTGCTGAAAATTACACTCGGTCTGTCAGGAACTGAATCTGCTGTGTGTTCTCCGGTATTGTGCAGTAATTGCGATCGGGATATAGATGCAGCCTGCCTGGTATAGTGCTTTCTTTTATATGGATGTGTGAAGAGGTTTGTCACCTCAAGTGAGCCCTGCTGACATTGAAGGACCCTATCTTATTTGGAGGTCGTGAGTACTAATTCAGGGTAGCTCCTGTTGAATTGCCACATTAAATCCAAATGGAATTACTGTACTGCTGACTGTTTAATTCTCTTTTTCTCTGTGTGAAAGGGCCCCTACCAGCTGCCACGGTTTGGACTAGCCACTAGGGCTTGGGTACCCAGGGACAGTAACTGAGTAAGGATAGGCCTGTGCACAGAGCCATGAAATGAATTATTAAAGTGATAAGCTAATTAACCTGATTTCCCCTGTCCTTGTTATATCCCCTAAATAAATCAGAGCTGCTTGTTTCAGCAAAGTTATACTGCCTGAGGTATTTGTCTATGTTAAAGTACTGTACTGTGATTGTTGCACTGTATCTCATTTCACAGGAGGTCCCAGTGCTGGAACCAGACCTGGGGGTAAGTGTATACTGTGAAGGTAATTCTGATATATTGTGTGGGCCACTAGTGGGAAGAAAGGGGGGTTGCAGTGTCCCAGAGGGCTGTGACCAAGTTAGTTTAACTATTGCAAACCCTGACCTCTGGGTGGAGGCACCGCCATTGGATCCAGGCCCCTCAACCTGTTAGTAGCAAATCAGGCAGGGGTAGTAGCCCCTGGGATAGCGCCATCTAGGGTTACATCTTGGAGGCTCACCGCTGGGATTGTGTGTCCTCTAGTGGCCATATTCACGAACCACTGTTAAGAAAAAATGGGTACCCCGACAGAAGTGGCTGTGCACCCGGCTGGTGGAGTGGTGTACTGGGAGGAGATCGACCCCAAATGCTATGCTTATCCTGGACATCCCCTGGGTATCAATACGGACACTGTGCAGGAGTACTTTCCAAGGTGGAAGGTTTACAAAACCCTGTGGTGGTGGGTCGGCATGCTAATCTGCTCACCCACACTTTCCTGGCCCTAGTAGAGTTTAAGGATCCCATAGATAGCTCCAAAGTGCCACAGACCATTACCCCAGAGGAGCCCTCACTGCTTGGAGGTGATAACAGGACAGTAAAGACCCGAGGGGAATCAGCCCCACCACTATCTGAAACTTTTGAGGAGAAATTTGCTGAATGGTTGCTGGGAGAGGGAAAACTTGGAGGACTTGAAGAAACTATTCTTGCCACCTGGGGTGTTCCTCCCCAACACCCTCTCCTGCTCCAGTGCCGTAATGGTGGCTGAACCAATGCAGACTCCTATTTCTGCACCTGCCATTAGTCACGACTCTTACCGAAGGTTGAGGATCTTCTCTGGCACCCTCCCCACCCCCCAAGGGGAGGATGACTGGGAGACCTGGATAGACTATGTTGCCCCCCAAGTGCTAGAATGGCAATGCTCGGAAGGCGAAAAGCGAAAGAGGGTTAGTGAGAGCCTCCGAGGTCCTGCCCTGGCTACCATCCGTGCTAAACGGGCCAGTAACCCTGAAGCGACTGCACAGGCCTATCTTGAGGCCTTGGAGAATGTGTATGGGAGCCCAGATTCTGATGAGGACCTATGGTGGAGAGTAAGAAATGCACAACAGTACCAAGGGAGTTGTTGTCTGTGTATATCTCTCGGCTGGAAAAATTGTTGCAAGAATGCCTCAGAAAGGGTAGTTTGCCAGCGATTGAACTGGACCGAACCAGACTGGACAGAATCCTTAAGTCTGCCCCTTCTCAGAACTGCTGTTGCTTCAGTTACGCCTGGCAAATCGACTGGAATCCCACCCTCCTATGATGAGTTAATGAGAGAAATTCGAGGAGTTGAGAAAAGGCGACCTGGGAGGTACCTGCACCAACAGCTGTGGCTACGACCCGAGTGACTGAGGTGACCCATCAAGTGAAGTTCAGGGGCAGAGGTTGACAGTCAATGAGTGCTCTGACAAGGAAAAGATATGCCACAATGAGGGCGAACTGTTGAGAGAGATCAAGAATTCAAAAACAGTCCCTTTATGAAGGCCACGCCTGCAAGTACAGGCCCTGACCTATATCCGACTGCATCTGCTATGGGGTGGGGTACCCACGATGTATCTCCTGCTGATAACAGCTCCAAACTCAATTCCTTGACCATGGAAGTGGAGAAACTGACGAGATGTCTCCAAATGCTTATCACGCGAACAGAGATGGCACCCAGGTTTCCAGTTGGTATGCCACGCCTGGCTCCCAGTGTGGCATACCGGCCAGCTCAAACTCCAGAAAAGTATGTTTTGCTATAATTGTGGGAAAGATGGGCACATGAAAAGGAATGCCAGTCCCAAAAGACACTGACAAAGTTGCATACAGGCTACAAGGAGAGCTTCGGAGAAGAAATCAGTGGTTAAGAGGTGCACGACATGATCCCAGTGAGGGCACCAAAAATGCTAATTCACGTCCTTTTGTGGCAAGGTCAGTTGCCCAGGCCCCCACTACCGCCTCTCCAGACTGGTCCAGAATAGTGGGTCCCTCCATGGAGACCACTGTAAAGGTGAATGGAGTGTCTACAAGAGCTGTATTAGACAGTGGCTCCCAAGTGACAATTATGTTCCAGGATTGGTATCAGAAGCATTTGTCAGACGCACCCTTACAACCATTAGAAGGACTGCATGTATGGGGTTAGTGAGAAGGCCTACCCTATTCGGGTATATCCAAATTTGGCTGTCTTTCCCCACCTCCGTGGCTGGAGTGGCCGAACAAGTAGAGACCCTAGCCTTAGTGTGTCCCCCCACTGGACTGTATGATGGTGTCCCTTTGTTGATTGGAACAAATGCTCATATGTTCGGAAGGCTGGCACAGTTGTGTTATGAAAAACAGGGGTCAAAGACTAGTAGAGCTTTAAGAGTTCGGCTTTAATTAAGAAGGCCTATGAGGCACAGAGAGATGCTGAAAAAACAGAACCAGAGGAACGGTCTGAATTGTATGGAAGAAGGATCCTGAGTCTCTGATCCTGGCGCCAAATGCCCAGTGTACCTTACAGGAGAGGTCCGTATCAGAAAGGATGTTAAGAATAAAATATTAATGTTGGATGCCCAGGCGATGGAAAATTGCCAGAGGGACTGCTGGTCAAGCCTAGTATTTTGCCGCTAGAGCCCATGCTTATGCCAGAAGGGTAATGGTCCAAGTTCATAATGTGTCTGAAAGAGACATTCGAGTAAACAGAGGTTGCATCCTGGCTAATGTGCATTGTGCAGACACTGCAGTGCTACCCAGCAGCAAGAGTTCAAGGAAGAATGACAGAGTAGCATGACTTGTTTGATTTCGCGACTCCCGCTGCCAGCTGAATGGAAAGTGAGGATCAGTGAGAAGCTTGCCCAGAGAGACCAGGTGTTTTCTTTAAAGGAATGGGATGTAGGATGCGTGCAAGGAGCTGAGCACAATATCCGGCTGCATGACAAAGACCATTTCGTGAGAGGTCTCGACGCCTGGCACCTGCTGACATAGATGATGTGTGAGGCGGCATCTGCAAGAATGTTAGCTGCTGGTGTAATACAAGAATCCAGAAGCCCTTATGCTTCCCCATTGTGGTAGTGAGGAAAAGAATGGAACAGTAAGGATGTGTGTGGATTATCGCACCTTAAACCGGCGGACTATCCTGATCAGTATACAATGCCCCGCATTCAGGATGCTTTGGACTGCCTAAGCGAGGAGCAAGTGGTTCTCTGTGCTGGATCTCCGCCAGTGGGTACTACCAGATCCCGATGGCCCCAGAGGACCGTGAGAAAGCGGCCTTTATCTGTCCGCTTAGCTTCTATGAATTCATGAGGATGCCTCAAAGATTTCAGGTGCCCCAGCCACTTTTCAACGATTGATGGAGCGTGCAGTGGGGGACATGAACTACTAGAGTGCCTGGTATACCTAGATGATGTTATTGTGTTTGGCAGCTCACTGGAGGAACATGAGAGCAGATTATTTAAGGTATTGGACCGACTGGAGGACTTTGGCCTTAAACTGTCCATTGATAAGTGTCAATTCTTTCAAACATCAGTAAAGTATGTGGGACACATAGTATCCACCGAGGAATAGAGACCGACCCAAGTAAAGTTGAGGCCTTGACCACCTGGCCACAGCCCAAAAATCTAAAAGAACTGCAAAGATTCCTGGATTCTGTGGTTATTATCGGCGCTTCATCAAGGACTATTCAAGAGTGATCCGCCCTTTACTTAACCTTACTCAAGGGTATCCCCAACCCACAAAAATACCAAAAGTCAGCGTCCCTCAAGACTGAAAGAGTGTATTTTCATCCAGTGAAGTATTTGGGGCCGCTGGACTCCTGATTGTGAGACTGCTTTTCATGAGATCATATATCAACTTACCCATGCTCCAGTGCTGGCCTATGCCGATCCAAGAAAACCTTACGTCCTGCACACTGATGCTAGCTTGCAAGGGTTGGGGGCTGTGTTGTACCAAGAACACGAGAATGGCCTGAGACCAGTGGCCTTTGCCAGTAGAAGCCTGACCCCATCCGAAAAGAACTATCCTGTACATAAGTTAGAGTTCCTAGCTTTGAAGTGGGCTATTGTTGACCAATTCCATGAGTACTGTATGGGGCTAAAATACTAGTAAAACTGACAATAATCCTTTGACCTATGTGCAGACCTCAGCTAAGTTGGATGCCACTGGCCATAGGTGGCTTTCTGCATTATCTACATATGACTATGCTCTCGAATACCGAGCAGGTCTGAACCACATAGATGCTGATGCTCTCCCGGAGGCCTGTTCCCCAGAATGATTGGGTCCGATTGGCAGAACCTGACATTCGGGCACTCTGCCGGAAGTTTGACAGGGAGGAACAAATGTCCACGGACGCAGTGGACTGCATGGTGGATTGCTTGGGAGCCTCTGAGAATTGCATACCTGCTGCTTGTTGCCACTTTTCTGCAATAGACATTGGTGCACTGCCTCAGCTGGACAATGACAGTATTCGGCGGGCTCAATCCCGCGATCCCATGATCAAAGCAGCTTTAGAAGCCCTCTATGCAGGAAAAGATGTGTCCAAATTACGCTCCACTGATTTGAGAACTGCACTGTTATACAAAGAAGGTCCTAAGTTGAAACTGATCAATAAACTGTTATACAGAGAAACAGTAGACAGAGGGGGACAAGTAGACAAACAACAACTAGTGCTGCCCACTGCCTTTCGAGACTCAGTACTGAGGTCCTTGCACAACCACATGGGGCACCTTGGTATAGACAGAACACTTGACTTGGTGAGATCCAGATTCTATTGGCCTAAGATGGGGGCTGATGTGAGCAACACATTCGAACTTGTAGTCGCTGCTTACAGAGGAAAGCTTTGCCCCAGAGGGCTGCCCCTTGTTAACATCACCACCAGTGCACCCATGGAGCTGGTCTGTATTGATTTTCTGAGTTTGGAGTCAGATCAAAGAAATATCAGTAATGTGCTGGTGGTCACTGACCATTTCACGAGATATGCCCAAGCTTTCCCACCAAAGACCAGAAAGCATCCACTGTGGCCAAAGTACTTGTAGAAAACTTTTGTTCACTATGGGCTCCACAAAGAATCCATTCTGATCAAGGAGAGACTTTGAGAGTCGCCTGATCAAAGAGATGCTTTCTCTGTGGGAGTGCGAAAGTCCAGAACCACTCCTTACCACCCCAGGGGACCCACAGCCTGAACGCTTCAACCGCACTTTGTTAGATATGCTAGGCACCCTGCACCCAAAGGACAAGCTCAGATGGAGCCAACAAATTAGCACCCTGGTACATGCTTATAACTGCACCAAAAGTGATGCCACTGGATTCTCCCCCACCGCCTGATGTTTGGAAGAGAAGCTCGACTACCAGTAGATGTGTGTTTTGGGGTCTCTCCTGATGGGGTTCAAGCTGACAACTATTTACAGTATGTGAAAAGTTAAAGGCCCAGCTAACTCATGCGTACCAACTGGCTCAAACCATGGCTGCCAAAAGAAATCTGGCCAACAAAGAAAGGTATGATAAAAGGTGAAAGCACAGGAACCCAGGAGGGAGATCGGGTATTGCTAAGAAATCTGGGACTGCATGGCAAGCACAAGATTGCTGACAGATGGTACCATATCCCTCACATTGTAGTGGGCAAACTAGATGATCTGCCAGTGTACAAAGTAAGGCCTGAGAATAATTCAAAAGATGTAAAAACAATGCATAGAAATCATTTACTGCCCATTGGACAAATCTTAATTGAATCTGAGCCCTAGAAGATGCCCCTCTGGACCAGTGACTAGAGCTGCTGCTAAGAAAAGATCAAGAAAGTCTGCACCTACAGAAGCAAAGTTAAAGTGTTCCTCCACAAGTCCCAGTTGAGCATGACTGTCAGTCCATATCGGAAGAAAGTGAGAGTGACTTTGAATACTATCCTTCTTACTAACTGAGTCAATTGTTTCGGGCAATCCCTAGTCATCTGGAGATGAAGCTGGGCCTTCTGGACTGTCTAAGCCCCCAGCTTCATCCCTGGAGCCAATGCTCCCAGAAAGTGAAGTGCAAAGCATCAGATCAGATGAAATGGAATCATTGTGCATGGTTGAACTGTTTGAGCTTTCAGGGAGGAAATGATAGATTGGGGCAGACTGGTGATACAACCGAACAAGAAGAGTATTTTGAGTGCCCTGACAGTCCACTGCCAGTGTCCGAAAGCTCTCCATGCGAGCCAAATGTTGTGGACTCAGAAACTGTAACTCCTGGAGCTGAAAGTGCCCCAAGTTCTAGCCTCTCTACCCCATGGAGACTCCTGACAAGTGAGGACAATGCTGAAAATGAGGCTCAGAGTGCAGAGACTATAACAGTTCCCCTAGAAAGACTGGTCGAGCTGTAAAGCCTGTGGTGCACCTCAGTTATGATTCACTTGGGAGGCCTGTGGACTTGCCTCTCAATGTTGTCCATAAAGGAGTGTATGTGTCCCCAGCTCATTGCCCAAACTGAGCATCAGTGCTAACTCCAAGTTACTTGTGTTGCCCTCTAGTATGGTGCCCTGCCCCATCCAGCCCCAAGGTAACTGATAGGAAGGGCCCCTCTTCAGGTTTCATGTACAAGAGGTAATAACTTGAGTTATGGTACAATGTTATGTAATACTGTGTAAAGAGTGACGTACTGCAATGTTTCAGAAATGTGTTCTTGGTAAAATGATATATTGACTGATGATTACATATGCAGCCTAATGCAAATGTATATGGTTGCAGTTGAAACTTATGTAATTTTACTTGAGCGGACGCTCAAGCTTTCCCAGGCCAGGAAGGGTGTAACCCCCTGCAAATGGGGGTTCCCAAAAGACTTCCAGGAGCTTGCTTGAATGCTCCAAGCCTGAATGGTGTTTGGCATTTAAGCCATTTATCAGTGAGTGTTTTAGAACCTCTGGTACTGTCTCTTTAAGAGCTGTCTGCTTGCAGACATAATTAGTTTGTATGGGGACTGTGTGTTTCTTTGATTGAGTACCACTCAAGCTGCTGCCAATTCACTTCATTTTGCAGTCACTAGGAGTGCAAAGGAACCTATCTGACAGATGTAACTGTTTGCCAGAAATTATTTAGAGTAATAATGAAATTACAGTTTGTCTAACCTGCTTTCTTTGCAGTCAGAACTGTGTCTGCTAGTTCCCATTCTAGTTTTGAACTGCTGAACTGGACCAATCAGTGTGGGGTAAGCTAGCTCTAAAATGGTGCCTTGGACGAATCAGAACTTGGACTCATAATCTGAGCCAGCCACAAGAGGATTGTATGGGCAGTGACTCTGGGAGATGTAGTTTAGACTTCAGCACCTTTTGGACCAACAGCAGCAGTCTATTGTGAGTGACAGCCAATCCAGTCAAGAACTGGGAGGAACTCAAAGGAAGTGCCCGTTTTGTCGGTTGGAGTTTCAGTTGAGCTTTGGCAGTGAAGAAGGAAGGAGCCCTGTGCTTTTTCAGTGTGCAGTTTTAGTCAAAAACGTGTGTAAGGCCCAGAGTTCGGTCTGCAGCTTGTGTAACAGCTTGTTAGGACTGAATCCGTCCTGTGAAAAGAATCAAAGGATCTCTGAAGAGTAGAAACCAGGCTCACCCTGTAGAAGACTGGAGGAATTGCTGAAAATTACACTCGGTCTGTCAGGAACTGAATCTGCTGTGTGTTCTCCCGGTATTGTGCAGTAATTGAGATCGGGATACAGATGCAGCCTGCCTGGTATAGTGCTTCTTTATATGGATGTGTGAAGAGGTTTGTGCACCTCAAGTGAGCCCTGCTGACATTGAAGGACCCTATCTTATTTGGAGGTCGTGAGTACTAATTCAGGGTCGCTCCCTGTTGAATTGCCACATTAAATCCAAATGGAATTACTGTACTGCTGACTGTTTAATTCTCTTTTCTCTGTGTGAAAGGGCCCTACCAGCTGCCACGGTTTGGACTAGCCACTAGGGCTTGGGTACCCAGGGACAGTAACTGATAGGGATAGGCCTGTGCACAGAGCCATAGGTAGATTATTAAAGTGATAAGCTAATTAACCTGATTTCCCCTGTCCTTGTTATATCCCCTCAAATAAATCAGAGCTGCTTGTTTCAGCAAAGTTATACTGCCTGAGGTATTTGTCTATGTTAAAGTACTGTACTGTGATTGTTGCACTGTATCTCATTTCACAGGAGGTCCCAGTGCTGGAACCAGACCTGGGGGTAAGTGTATACTGTGAAGGTAATTCTGATATATTGTGTGGGCCACTAGTGGGAAGAAAGGGGGGTTGCAGTGTCCCAGAGGGCTGTGACCAAGTTAGTTTAACTATTGCAAACCCTGACCTCTGGGTGGAGGCACCCGCCATTGGATCCAGGCCCCTCAACCTGTTAGTGGCAAATCAGGCAGGGGTAGTAGCCCCTGGGATAGCGCCATCTAGGGGTTACACCTATTTCATTCCTCACCTGCCACCCCTGCTCTCCTGTTCACTCCACTTCCCTATTCCCCCCAGCTCCCTCCCCTCCCATTTCCATTCTAGTAGCGCCCCATTCCCCACTTTCCTCTATCCTTCCTTTCCCTCCCTCACAGCCACCTCTATCATCAGTCACTTCTACCTCCCTTCCACTCTCTCTTAACCTCTTAACCGCATCTACCCTCTCATACTATCCTGTCCACCTCCCAGCTCTATATCAACCCACCGGTGGTGTCCCCCTCCTGTCTTCCACTCCTGACACTGTTGTGAGCCAGTGCATTTAGGCTCTGGTCCTAGATACAGCATCCTGCTTGACAATGCCTCTGGCTGCACCATTGTACAATTTTGAACTACTCACATGTACAGTGTCAGCAGCTCAGTAGGTAGCACACTCACCTCTGAGGCTGGGAGATCACACGGCTGTGGGTTCATTTCCCACATCTGGCACTTGGGTTAATATCCCAATACTGACACTGTAGTACAGCATGAGAGGAGTGCTGCACTTCTGTGGTGCTGTCTTTCAGATGAGACATTAAACCGAGGTCCCATCTGCCTGGATTGGTGCAGCTAATCCATTAGGTAGGGAAATGGGCAGACTGGTTGGGCCAAGCGGTCCTTATCTGCCATCAAATTCTATGTTTCTATGGTGGTAGTTCAGGTGGATGTTAAAGATCCCATGGCACTTATCGAAAAGGGAAGGGGAGTTTTTATTAATAAATAAACATACAGCATAACACATCAAATCCAAATTCACAGTAAGATCACAGTACAATCAGAAACAGAGCTCTACTATGTTAACTCTACAAGGTCCTTAGTAATAAATATTACAGGTTTGGAATACAAGCAAACCCCTTTATTTGAACTTAATTATATGTGAAAATCCTTTCCACCATTTCATTACTTTGCCAGCATTCTACAATTGAACATCCTACAGATATACTTTATACATTTCCTTTGCCACCATTTGGCAGAACCCCTCATATAGTACTCTTTTTTTACCCACTGACACCTCATCTGCCATAAAAAAAAAAACGCAAACATCCAAAAAACACTGCTAGACTATTTTGTTAAGGTGGGCAAGACTTGGGGGATAAATTCCTATAACCAACATGTCATAGTTCAGGTGCCTTAACCAAGAAAAATTCCATTCCATTGCTGCATAAACCCATAATTGTTTTACATAAGAGCAGTAGAAAAATACATATTCCATAGTTTCTTCTTGATTTAAACAATCTGGTTAAGGACAATTCATTTCTTCTTTCGCTTTATATTTAGCTGTACTTCTAATGTTTAATCTACCATACATTATTAGCCATTGCATTTCCCACATAAAAGCAGGCATTATGCACCGTGGGGCAATTTTTAAAACTCAGTTCATTAGGGTAGGTAAAACTCATGATCACCTTATATAAAGTTTTTACCGTGTTAGAAACAACCATTTGTTTAGTAATTTTCCACTTATACGTTTTTTGAACCACTGGTTTGAAATATACTGGAGTGTGTATATGGGGGTTTAGTTTAGAAGCCAAATTAACCCAAGCTTTAAGATATCTACCTAGTACTCTCGCCGTCCAAATACCTTCTATACAATCTGGTTTCAAAATTATGTTTTTAACGGATTGTGTTAAAAAAAGGGAGTGAAAGAAGGTAATAGGGTCAATCATCCCTAACTCTCCTTTTGCAATGTCTAGATAAGTGAAACATCTTTTAACTGGATTTAATCTATTTCCCTGTAGCAACTGGAAACAACAACTGTAAAGTCTGGTCTCATACTGGTTTGGTAGAGGGAAAAGTATCGCTACATATTATAAGCAGGAATAAAAACTGTTTAATGATTTGAATATGTTTGGATTTAGAGAATTTATAACCTTTCCATCTAGAGGCTTTTTGCTCTACTTTTATCAGAACAGACTCCCAGTTTCTTTCAGGAAGATTTTGAGATCCAAACATAATACCTAATATACCTAAGGTTTCCGGGGATGTCAAAATATTTTTATATTGAAACACATGGTGACCACCTGCTCCTAGGATCAAACCCCTTGTCTTAAGCAGGTCAATTCTGGTGTTAGATACCGCTGCAAAAAGGTTAAACTCAACTAGGAATCTTTTGTTCATAATTACTAAAAAACATGCAGACATCATCTGCATATGCTTGTATACATAACTGAGAGCCAGGATGATCTCCGTCAATCCCTATCCACTTAGGTGATACTGCCAGAGATCGGATAAGTGGTTCTAATGACAAAACGTACAACAGGGGGCTTAATGGACATCCCTGATGGACTCCTGCTTTTAAAGTTAATCCCTTAGTTTGAACTCCTTTAATCAAGGGGTACACTATAGCTGAAGAATACAATGCTTTAATAATATTGATCATCCCCTGTGGGAAACCAAAAAAATGTAGGACTGTAAATAAATAGGTATGATCTACACTATCAAATGCTTTCTTAAGGTCATCCGATATTAAATAGCCAGTTTTGCCTTCTAATGAAAGATGCTCTATAACATATCTGATAATCATAAGGGCGGATTGTATTCATCTGTGCTGAATACTACAATATTGATGAGATGAAATAATTTTTAATTCTGTTATTTAATAACATCGTAAATATTTTATAATCAGAATTCAAAAGTGTTATGGGTCTCCAATTTTTTATATCCCCTTTATCTCTAGATTTATAAATATGAATAATTATACCATCAATAAAAGTCGAAGATGCCCCCTTACCCATCATAATAAATTGAAAAACTAAGTGCAAACAAGCCGAAAGTTCAGTTTTAAAAGTTTTATATAATGAATTAGGAAGCCTGTCCACTCCTGGGGAAACCCCATCCTTCAGATTATTTTTATTTTTATTTTATTTATTTAGTTTTTGTTTACCGGGTAAGTACCATAGCCAAAACATGACTATCTTCAGGCACGACCCAGGAGAAATACATACAATAGACAAGGAACAGACATTAGAAATTAAACAGGATGAAACACGATACAGAGCAGTACAAGATATTGACAAAGATCAGTAAGGTGGTACAAAGTTGGCCAAAATGTCACCGTTAGGTTACAGGACATGACAATGGTTCACTAACAACACTTCAACTGACACAGGCAAGAGTGGCCAGGATACAGAGCGATGTAAGAAACTGGCAAAAATCAATGAGTAGGTGCAGAAATTAAGGCAACATTTCACAGTAGGGTAATGGGGTTCTGTATGATGTTTTTGATTTCTGACACTAATAAGGGGTCAAGAAGTTGTTTAGCTTCGTTTGGCAAAAATGGAGAAGTCACTGTATTTTTTCTAGCCGAATAGGTGAGGAAGGATACAGGGATTCATAATGAGTTTCTATAATTGAATTTATATCCTTCTCTGTTACCACTTTCCTACCCTGATATTAAGAACTCCATTTGGGTAGCTTCTTTAAAATTTCTACACATTTGAAATGGATCTCCTAGTTTTGATTTTTGAGTATGATTATTAAACAAGGCCTGCAGTGTTTTTGCTTTATCATATTTCACCTGCTTCATTTCATTTTTAATATTCTCTAGTTGTTCTGAATAATCCAACCTAGAAGTATTAGCATTCGGAACTAGATACTGTAATTGCTTTCTGAGCTTTAAGTATGAGAAGAAATTATTTTTTTTCTGTAATGAACCATATCTCTTAAACCATCTGTTTTAGTTTCCATCCACCACACATCTAAACCAGAGTATAAAAAAAGCTACTGATAATCTGGCTTTTAAAAGTTTTGACACTGAAAGCTGCACATAACTATTACTAAGGGCAGAAGTGTTCGGTTTCCATCAAACAATCCTTTTTGGCACTGTAGTCAAGACCCTGAATTAATGAATTAAAAGTAAGTGATCCAAAAATTCGACTAGCATTATTTGAAATTTTCCACTAGGGACTTCTGTAGAGATATACAAATAAACAATAATGGTTTTTAATTTACCTTTCATGTAGGTATAACTAGGCCCAGAATAACTATACTGAAAACAATTGATAAGTCCTGTAGTTTTAACTATTGTTTCTAGTGAATGGGAATCACAATACATTTTTTTAGTAGTTTGCCCTTTTGATACCAGGCTACATTTAAAATCACCTCCCCAAAAGATGAATCAAGAAGTAATTAAATATGGCTATACCACTTTCATGCAATTAATTATTTCTGCTTTTGTTTGTGGGTTAAATATATTAATAAATCTACATTCCAAGTTATTCCATTTTCCATCCAAAATTAAAACCCATCCTGGAATCAGATCTATCAATCTATCCAACAAAAAAAGAAAGGAACTGAACAAGATACCTATTCCATCTGCGCGATCCCTTCCAAAAGACCAGTACGAGGGTCCCCAAGGCCAATCTCGTTTAAAAGAAGCTATTTGCTCTATGGAATTCATCCATGGTTCTTGTAAAAAGCATACAGAAATATTATCCTCATGTACTACCTGAAACAGAGCTTGCCGTTTGGTAGAATTCAGAATACTGTGAGTATTTAATGACCCCCATTTTAGTGTTACCATTGCAGAAAAAGCACGCCTAACACACTACTTATTTTTTCCTTTTTCTTTCCTTTGTATTCCTCTGCTGTTAAAGCACCATTTTCGGGCACAGATTTATGTGAATCAGAATCCACAATATCTATTTCCGAATCACCCCAGTTGGCAAATAATGCCGCATAGGAGTTCAGAGTCTCAATACTAGTGTTAGAAGGTGAGGATTTGGGTCTCAGATTCTGAGAGGATCTCCTCGGTGGTAAAGGAGAAAGTGGATTGTTTCTAATAGGGGGATTTTCAGATTTTTCGAGGTCTCTATAACTAACAGGTACAGTACTAGGGTTTCTGGATTTAGAAGACTTTCCTCCAATTCTTCTTTTTTATCCTCCTATCCTATCTCATTACTCAAGGCAACAGCCTCTACTGAATCTACCATAATGGGGGTTGGTCTTAGCAGGTGGCCTGCTGTTATTAACCTCTTGTGGTTGAACAGTAGCCTCACCTTGAGGGGCCTTCTCCTGTTTAGAAGAGGCTTCCTGGGCCTTTTGAATCAGTAAATCTGGGCTAATGCAGGATGCCTTATTCTTTGCGGCCCTGGGGCATTCTCGAAAAACATGACTATACCCTTCACACAGGTCACATCTAGTGTGGTTTGCACATTGCATCATTACATGTCCTACTTCCCCACAATTATCACACCTTGGTTGGTCACACATGCTAGATAAATGAGTTCTGGATCCACATTTACTGTATAATATGCCCTTGGTTGACCCCCATAGAAACAGCCCCCCCATTTCTCCCTAATAGGAAGGAATTGGGAATGTGCTCTATCCCAGTGTCAGAATGTCTCAATTTCACTTTATGCTTCCACCCTCCCTTCCAAAATTGTTCTGTATCTGGTATAGGTTCTGGTTCACTCAGAATCTCACACTTCTGAGTCAGCCAGTAAGTTATATCCTCCACATGGACTCCCTCATTTCTAAACATGACTGTAACAAATTTGATCAAAGGTTTTGCTAGGGGAATCACTAAAAAGGGAGTCCATATAGGGGAAAACTTGACCTGATTATAGCGTTCCCAGAAAAGATCTAACACATATGATGTTCTGAAGCTGATGTCATAATTATCTTCCCCTGAAATATTTATAAATGCAAAGACATCCCTTGGTGAAAAAGGAAGAGAATCCTTTATCAAACATTTCCCCACATAATGCCTATCAGGACAGTCAGTCAATCCTCCTTTATATCTTATGTGCACTGCATTCCTCCTTGGTGCAGCTTCCCTTTTAGAATTTGCAAAAAGATCTGACATTAAAGGTTTCTGTGGACTTATAGGGGACTGTTCACTAGTACCAATACCAGGGCCTTCCTCTTTACTAAAACTTCCTTTGATATGCACTAGGCCTACAGACTCTGCTTTGTTTGAATTTATTGTAGCCTTTAATGTAATTGCATGCCCCTCCTGTCTCAGCCATAGGTAAATTAACCTGTGAAGCAGCTTTAATAAGGTCCATTTCTTTTACATTTGGTTTCCAGTCCGGTGTGGAGTTTTTTAAATTAAATGAAGGATCCCATAATGGGTCTGGAGTCCAAGAACCTGTGGCTGTCTTCTCCCAGCCTGCCTCTAGGAGCGCTTTTTGTGATGACCAGGTTTCATTGTGAAGTACTGTTTTTGCTGCTCCATTTTGAGCTGGACCTGGTGTTGCTCCTATATCCAGGTTCTGCATCTTTGCATCCCCAAATCCTCCTACAGTAATGAAGTCTGAGTCTGCTTTAGTCATGCTGACTCAACGAGAAAAACTAAATTCAGTCACCCCTGCTTGTTGGTTGTCACCCTTTTGAAAAAAGACCGGGTTGCTAGATGCAGGGGGTTGTTCACGATTGACCGGCATTTTAAACACAAATCCAGCCTCCTTGGTTAATTTCAACCGAACTTCAAAAGGCATTCCGTTCACATTCTTAGGTTCATTGGAGCCTTTGGTCTGACTTTTAGATTTCAATTGAAGGTTGGTTGCGTTTAGGACAGCGTTTTAGTTTATTAATTTGGGCTTAAGGCACTCCCTTTCTTTCTCAATTTTTCTGCCAGTCGAGCAACAAGGCTCCCTACTGATTTCAGTAGCATTCAACACGTCGAGTTTTGTCGGCTCTCCTTCCATTTGTGAGCTCACCTTGAGAGTTTGACAAATATCGCTGCTGTCAGAATTAGCTCCTGTTCTGTCAGATATATCAGCTGTTGTCTTAGGGCTCTCAGGGATCGTTTCAAATTGCAAGTCATTATCTTGAGGTGGTATATCAGTCACAATAAATAAAGCATTTTCTCCATTTAAATCACTCTGATATTGGAAAATATTATGCTCACTGTTTTGATGCTGTTCCTCTTAAAACCTGATTACTTCATTAAAGACATCTCCTTGGTCCATTTCCAATTCATAGGCTTGACTGGCCTCTGTTTGTGCTGTGGCAGAAAGTGAGGCCTTCCCTTCCACCAGACACACAACCTCCTCCTCTGGTCACTCTCCCAAAGTGGCCAAAGTGGCCATCCTGCTCACTGATAGCCCATCCACCTACAGGAGAGTGGGGGAACTTCCCCGGTGTCCTGACCAAATTTCCCTCATTCACTAAAAATACCAACAGCTTAATCTGGTTCAGGGTCAGCTGGCAACTTCTTGCACTGTGTTATTTCCACCACTTCCATGATCTGCCATGATGGTATTACGCAATCACCATAATAGGTGTGCCAATGTCTTGATGATGGAGAGCCTTCAAAAGGGTGTTCCAAATCATTGATTTCAGATCTGCACAGATTACCATACATCACTTGCATAGACAAATATTTCCATCATGTGCATGATAGGAACTTATGACTGTTTATTGCTATGCCATGAAAGCCTCCACTACCTAACATTAGGTACACCATCTGATGTCACAGCACTGTGACAGCATTTTTATGATGCTGCAATTGCCATACTATGTTATACTGTTAAACCTGCTGTCATAAAGTGTCAGGGGTTACATTCCTTTAACAGCACCTGTAGCAACTTGTATTGCCATTGTAGTAGGATAATGGAGCATGGTGGGGAATGATACACTAGGAGGTGGAGTGTTGAATGGGGCAGTAGGGTGTGAGTGGGGTTCTGTAAGGGTACAATACTAGGCTGCAATAGGTTGGGGCAGCATGATGCGAGGGGGGGGTCAGTAAGAAAAAAATACTTACCTTAGTAATCTTGTTTCTTCCCAGTGATACTCAGGTATTCATAACTATCTGCAGTAAGCCCTTTAGGTAGGACTGCCTGGAGAAAATAGAACATATGCAAATGATGGAATTCTTTGCACGTGACAGCTTTTCAATTGCTGCCCTATACTAACTGCCAGTGTTCTAAACTCCTCAGATTTCCTAGAAGCCTAAATAGGTATACCCATGTAAGCAGAATACTGCGAGTATTTATGATTAAAAGGAATTACAAATTCAAAACCCCAATTTCTTAATAAAAGATAAAACCTCCAACTGGAGAAAATATGGTAATAAGAAAACCCCTAAAATGTCAGAAACACCTGAAGGGGGGTGAAGACCATAAGCCTTGTTTATCAAACTTATACCACTATGTGGCAAGATATATACAGTCATAGTGATGTACTCTTTTACGGTAGCACAGCATGCAGCAGTGCAGAGGTTTAAGTTCTGGAAGGGAAGACAGGGTGGGAAGTTATGAATACCTGAGAATCACTGGGAAGAAACAAGATTACTAAGGTGAGCAATTTTTTCTTCTAACCCCAATAATACTCTGGTATTCATAACTTTCTGCAGACTACAAAGCAGTACCACTGGAGGTGGGCAGAGAACATTTATTTTGGAAATAGACTTTGCAGGACTACTGTGCCAAACCTAGCATCACTTCTAGACCAGATATCCAAGTTGTAATGCTTTGTAAAGGTGTGTACCATCTTCCAAATAGCTGCTTTACAGATATCAACCAGTGGAACATCTCTTGCAGCTGCCAGAGTAGCAGCTGTTCCCCTGGTGGAATGTGCCCTCAATCCAGTTGGGGGTTCCCTACCCGCTTTGGTAAAGCAGAATTGAATACATTGGACTATCCAGTGAGAAATGGATCTCTTAGAAGCTGGATTACCTTTTCTCACATCCCCATAGGTCAGAAACAACTGTTTCCTGTCCTGCCTATGGTCCTTAGTGGCTGCCATGTAATGACTGAGAGCTCGCTTTACATCCAGATTATGAAGTCTTCTTTTACCAGAAGTGGAATGCTAAGTGAAAAAGACAGGTAGGGTAATGGATTGGTTAAGGTGGAAATCAGAGACTACCATGGGTAGGAATTTTCTATTTGGGTTCCATGTGAATACAGTGAATCAAGTACAGCGAGTGCATCATCAGCGAGGTTTTCACAGCGAAGCCCATTTCTACGATTGATAAATACAGCGAGTGACTATTCAGTGCACATCTTGCAAGTATTCCTATGATGGGATATTACTGGGCTATGGACTGGTATTGCAAGAGGGCTACACCTGCCCCAGGCAGCTTGAACCCTCCATTTCTAAAATAAGCATCCTCTGAGGCAACCTGGACCTCAGAGGTAGGCAATAACCCTGGAGTCACTGAAACCATCTTTGCTGTAATGCAGCAATCGCTATTACTGCAGTCACTATAATAGTGTTGCTGTAATTGACTCGCTGACCTTTATTCGCTGTATTCACGTGCTACCTTCTGTTTGTTCTCAGAACTATCTTATCTCTGTGAAAAAAGATATAATCCTGCCCCACAGAAAGAGCCTGGAGTTCACTTATTCTTCTTGCAGAAGTCATTGCCACTAGGAAAACTGTTTTCCAAGTGACATATTTAAGGTGAGCTGTAGCAATAGGCTCAAAGGGGGGCCCCAATGAGCTTGACTATACAAACATTAGGGTCCCATGCTGGCATATGTGCCCTGTGAGGGGGGGTGAAAATGGGCCAAGCCCTTGAAGAACCTCCTAAAAATGGATTCTGAAGCTAATGTTACCCTGGCACCAGCAGAAATGTATGTAGACAATGCTGCGAGGTGGACCTTGAGCAAACTGGGCTGTAGACTCAGAGAATGTAAATGAAAGAGGTAATCTAGGACAGCTGGAACACCAGCCTGTAGTGGAATCAAATCTTTAGTTAAACACCAGATTGAAAACCTTTTCCATTTGAAGAATACGTTTTCTTAGTAGAAGGTTTCCTATAACCCCTCAGAATGTGAAGCACTGATTCAGAAAGTTGTAAATCAGCATATTCTAGCTCCTCAAGAACCAAGCTTTGAGGCTGACGGACCTGAGGTTCGGATACAGCAAGGTCCCCTGATTGGAGATCAATAAGTTGTGCCTCAGAGGGAATCGTATTGGCTTGGCCACAGAAATGGAGAGCATTAGAGAGTACCATGGCTGCCTGGGCTAGTCTGGAGCTATTAAAATTAGAGCTGCTGAGTGGGATCTGAGCTTGAGTAACACCCTGAAAACCAGGGGAAAGGGAGGGAAAGCATACAGGTAACTCCCTGACCAATCTAGAGTCAGGGCATCCAGGAGTAGAGTACCCAGATCTGGTGGCCTGCAGCAATACCATGGCAAGTGGTGGTTCTGGTGGGATGTGAACAGGTCTATCTCTGGAGTGCCCCAACTTCTGAAAATTACTTGCACCACCTGCTTGTTCAGAGTCCCTTCGTGATGAGCCTGGTTGATCCGACTTAAGACAGCTGCCAGGGTATTGTTCTTTACTGGTAGATGGCTCTCCTGCAGGGGTACTCCTAAAGAGTATGCTAGGGTCCAAGTGTTCATGGCCTCTGTGCAAAGGGGGCCTGACCTGGTGCCTCCCTGTTTGTTGATGTAGTACATTGTGGTGGTATTGTCCGTTCTGACCTGCACCACCTTTGTCTGTTCTAGTCCTGAAAAAGGTTTTACAGCCAGAAAAACAGCTCCGAGTTCCAACAGATTTATGTGCTGGAGGGACTCTGCAGCTGACCAGGTACCCAGGGTTGTATGGTTTCCCAAATGAGCACCCCACCAAGGAGGGATGCATCTGTTGTGAGAACAACTGAGGGAGTCTCTCTCTGAAAGGGAATCCCTTCTCTTAGATTGGGTTCTTCCTTCCACCACTGTAAAGCTTGCAGCAAAGTTCTTGTGACAGGAATGGGCTTTGAGAGAGAATGAGCCCTGAGGTAGAACTGGATGTCCAACAGTTCATCATTTCCCCTGGATGTAATTAACCATCAGCATTTTCATTTTAAATCAACTTTACATGTACTTTGTCATTTTCTCTGCTCTCTAATCCTGCTGCTCCTGCTACTATCAGGGAATATTCACCCAAACCCCGGACCCCCTCACTCTAAAATGACTAAACTTAAAGGTCAACTTACTATAATATCATCAAATATTAACAGTCTCCTTGCCAAGTTTTCACAATTCCAGGTGTGGGTGCAGGTGATCAATCCAGACATTATAGCACTCACTGAAACCTGGCTTTCCCCCAAGACACCGGATGCATCTACAGTATCTCCCTAGATGGCTACAACTCATTCCGACAAGACAGGATTGCTAAACGTGGGGGGTGGGTGTCTAGTATATGTCAGGTCTGGAATAAAGGAGCAGGCCTTGATAACAGTCTTAATACAAAAGAGGCCCACATTCTGAATCTCATATTAAACAAAGGGACACAGAATAAAGTCCTGCTGGTCTCTACAGTATACATACCTGCAGGGCACCAACCTGCTGGGCTAAACCATGTCACGGCAAGCCAAGAGCAACGAGGCAACCAATGGGAGAAGATTATTGTAGGTGACTTCAACATAAGCTGGCACTCACAGAAAGAAACAAAAGCCAAGGATCTAATTGCTAGCCTTTTCCTAAAACAGATGGTCACTGCTTAACTACAAAACAGGAAGCAGCTGTCTCATTGACTGGCTCCTGACCACATACCCTGAGCATATATCTGATGTCACTGTCCTGCCTGACAGCCTCAGTGACCACTCCCCTGTGAAGTGTACCTGGTCTAACAATTTTCCCAAGAGTTCACCCAAGGTGTGCAAAAACTACTGCTTGAGGCTTGGACTATTTGAACATTTCAAGCTGTATCTGACACAACTGGATTGCTCCCAGCTGGCTGGGTATATAGATGGTAATGAGGCACTTAACTACTTCATAATGGTTTTCAACCATGTTTGTGATATTTCTGCACCACACAAACTTAAAACAATTAAGGGAACCTCCAATCCCTGGCTCTCCAACTCCCTTATTGGATTTATGAGAACAGAGACAATCTTTGGCACATAGCAAAAACAGTTGGTACATCTGCTGCATTTAATACCTACAAGGCAGCTAGAAACGCCTGCACCAGACTCATCTAACAGGCTAAAGCCTCCTACTATAAGGATCTACTAACCAAAACCTGGGGTTCTGGAAGAGACTTTCGGTACTCTCTTAAATCCTTATTGGGCAAAGACCCCAAGACCTCCCAGATCTACTACTGACTGTGAAGGGGCCCCTAAAGGCACCCATCGAAATTGCCAATGAGCTTAACAATGCATTCACTGACCTTTCAAGTGTACTCCCAGGTAACTACTTCAAAGATATGCATGTTCAGCACTGCCCAACTGCCCCTCAAGATCCCCCAAGGAAAGATGTACCACCCTTTTACTTTAGACATGTCACCAAAGCTGAAACCATCAAGCATATTAAAAGGGTGCTTGGCAAGCCAGGATGGGGGCAGATCTGCTTGACATGAAGCTGGTTGGTCGACTCCTTCACTAACTTGCTGGTCATCCTACCATGGTGTTTAATGCCTCTCTAAAATTAGGAGTATTTCTAAATGCATGGATGTCAGCTAACATAACGCTTGTCTTTAAAGCTTGGGATAAAATCCAAACATCCAACTACAGACCTATAGCTATCATTCCTCCCATTTCGAAAGTACTCAAAAGAATGGTCTCAGAATAGCATACCGAATACCTTGATAACCATAACCTACTCTGCCCACAACAACACGGCTTCTGTAAAAAGCACTCCACACTCACCGCTCTAGTTGATTATTCATCCCAACAATATAATGCCTTGGATAGTGGTCAGGCAGTTGGATCAGTCTTCATCGACCTTACAGAGGCTTTCGACTCTGTTAATCGCAACCTCCTCCTAAGCTGCCTTCTGTCTACAGGTCTATCTCCAGATAGGATACTACGGTTTGACAGCTACCTCTCTAACAGATCACAATGAGTCAAAATTGGTGATACCCTATTCGTAGCTAAGGAAATGCACCTCGGGGTTCCGAGGGGTCAATCCTCAGTCCTCTACTTTTTAGCCATTTCATCAACTCCGCCCCAATGGCTTGCTCAGCAAGCACAGTTCTCTATGCTGATGATGCAGTGATCTCAGTTGCTGGCCAAGACCAACAATCCATCACAACTGAACTCCGAAGCAGCTTCCATAAACTTGAATCTTGGTTTATGGAAAACAAGCTACTATTAAATGTCAAAAAAAACAAAGAGTATGCTCTTCACCACCTCCCAAAGCCAAAATAAATAATTGCCCCCACATATTCATAACCAAAAGGGTGAGATCCTAGACCAAGTATTTAACTTCAAATATCTCGGCATTACCTTTGATGACATGCTCACCTTCTCAAATAACGTTGACTCTGTTATCAAGACTGCAAATATAAAACTTGATGTACTTTATTGTCACAGACATTCAATGACATTGGATGCACTTGAACTAGCCACCAGTAGCTCAATACTTGCTACCATTGACTATGGCCTGCCTATATATGGGGGGGGCACAAAAACTGCTCTTAACAGGATCAACACACTCCTCAATAAGGCCTGTCATCCTACTTTGGGGGCTACTCTCAACACCCACACCTGCTCGCTGTACACTGAAACTAGGTGGCACCCACTCCATCTTAGAGGGCAATACCAAACCTGCCTACTTCTAAAAAAGTACTACTTGGACTGACATCCCCCACACTGGGCAGACACTTTAAGCTAGCTGTCCCAACGAAACCTACCCATAGTGCGGTCACTGACAAGATGGTGATTCCCTTCAAAAGGACAAAACTTGCCCAGCACGCCATCCTGTATCAAGGACCGAAATGGTACAATGAACTACCTGCTGACCTCACTGATGCTACTAAGATTAGTACCTTCAAAGCTGGGCTCAAATTTCTCCTTGGTTCCAAAATGAATTGTACCTGGCTGTGCTAATGTGATAGTACCTCGTCCCCAGTTTTCCATGTACCTAACCCCTCTACATCTTACTGCTATATACCACTTTTTTATTAACCCGCTCCCCTACCCCAATTATCTGACGATGGCCTCACTTGGTTGAAAGCTCCACCTCTCTCCCACCTCAGACGATGCCACCTCCGGCTGACCCCCAACCCCCTCTTATTTAATCAGTCTATCTGTTAATATGTACTAATTTGATGTGTGTAAGTTCAAATTTTACTATTACTGCCTATGTATATGCTTCAATTTTTTTTTTCTCAGGTAACCTTGTATTTTTGTAATGTATGTTCAACACTGACATGGAGCCTTTGAAAATAAGTCCTTGATTCAAAGGTATTAATCCCAAACTGAAATAAATAAATAAAATAAAAACCTGGAACCCAGTACTGTGCCTGTGGATACCACCGTATTGCCCAGGAGTTACAAGAACTGTCTTGCAGGCTTGCTTCTGTGCAGGGTGAATGAATTTGCCACTAGCTGGAGATTTCTGATCCTGTCTAGAGGGAGGTAGGCTCTGCCCTGCAGGGTGTCTATCTCTGCCCCTATGAACTGCAACTTTTGTGCAGGAGTGAGGACTGACTTTTTGTGATTAATGGTGAACCTCAAGGATTTCAGAAGGCCTTGGATGAGGTTTGAATACTGAGTGACCTGTTGTGGTGATTTGCCCACCACCAGCCAATCATCCAGATACAGAAAAACTGTCATACCCTTTGAAGATGTGCCACCACTAGTGCTAGGCACTTTGTAAATACCCTTGGGGTCGAAGAAAGGACAAAGGGCAGGGTTGAAAACTGGTAATGCCTGAAGGGAGTCTGAACCTGAGATATATACTGTGAGACTCCCTTATAGGAATGTGGAAATAGGTGTCTTTTAAATTCAGTGATGCCAGACAATCCCCTTTCTGGATTGTGGGCAGAATCAGTGCCTAAGTTACCATTCTGAACTTTGGCTTTTTTAGATACCTGTTTAAGGCTCTGAGATCCAATATAGGTCACCACTCTCCACTTTTCTTTGTGGTGAGGACATATCTGGAATAAAAGCCCCTTCCTCTCAGTAGGTTTGGAACAGGTTCCACTGCCTTTAACAGTAACAATTTCTGAACCTCTGCCTCCAGCAGATTCTTTTCTGCCAGGGAAGGTTCACTGAAACCCTGGCTGCTAGAGGAGGAAGGGATTTGAAATCCAGAGACAAACCCTGACTCACTACCTCCAGGACCCACTTGTCTGCGGTGATGTTCAGCCAAGTCTGAAGGAAGTGGGAAAGTCTGCCTCCAACAGGGAGTGAGGAGGTGGCCTGTACTTCAGAGGGTCTGCTTTGCTTGCAGCTGAGATAGTGCTTGGGACCCATGCCTAGAACCCCTTCGACCCCTGCCCCTAAAGTACCCATGCTGTGGGTACTGTTGGTACTGGGGTGTGGCCACTGACTGGAAAAAGGGCCTGGTGTGGAAGGACCTGCCCCGGCCTCCTCTTCCATAAGGCCTGGTGGATGGAGAAGCTCTATCCTTACTAGAGTTGCTTCTGTATGTGACCCTGTACTCATCCACCTTTTTCATGTATGCCACCATAGATTCTCTGAAAAGAGTATTCCCCTTTAGAGGAAAATCCAGGGCCTTAGACCAAGTATCAGAAGTAAGATTTGTGGCTCTTAGACAGGTAAATCTTCTCTGGACTACCGTGTTTGCCATCCATCTGGCTGCAGTGTCATTTGTATCAGCAGCCATCTGGAATTGGTATTTAGCAGCCTCTAGCCCAAACCTAGCTGTTTCAGCTAGGTCATCGGATAGGGGTGAGGGAGCTTTCTGGGATATGGCCAAAACTGACTGACACAGGGACTTTTGATACTGAGCAGCATAGGCCTGAAAGTTTGCCTATCGTATGGCTAGAGGCTGACAGGTACCCCTTCTTAGCCATACTATTTTTCTGGAGTCCTTATCTGGTGGGTGGGATGCCAGAGGGACTCTAGCCTTGTCACAGGCAGCTTGCTGAATAACCCCTTGATGATCTGGGTGGGAAAAAATGAACTCGGCCCCATCCCTTTCCAACTGATATTTTTTATTCATCCTCTTATCCAGAGGGGGATAGAATTTGGGGTTTGCAACAACTTAAGAGCATCTTTTAAATAATGTGTTCAGAAGGAGGAGGAGGGCTTTGGTGGGAGTTAAACCTATCATCTCCAGATATTCTATCTCCTCCTCATCCTCCACCTACTCTCTTGTGGAGATGTCCAAAGCATCTGTCATTTTTCTCACAAAAGTGAAATGAGAAGAATAGTCCTCAGATGTCCTAGGAGGTGAACCAAATTCTTGTTCTGGGGATACCTCAGGTAAAATGTGTTCCCCTTCATCCTCCACACATTCACTGTGAGGAGTAGACATAATATTAGCAGGCACAGAAGTCCCCTGGTCAGGATTTGGGGGTTCTCTGTGCTTTAATTCTCTTGCTTTCTTTGGGGGAACTGGGGAGTCATGCTGTTCAGAAGCCCTCTTGGTACTCTTAACACCCATCTCAGGGGTGGAGGTAAAAACAGATGTGGGTTCAGCCACAGTAAAGGGGGTATCGGCTAGTCAGAGCCGGAGGGACCCCTGGGGAGTTTCTTTTTCAGCCATTCCAGGCATTTTTCAATAGTTTTCTCAAGGAATGTCAGGCAGATCTGACAATCCTCTTTAAGATGCTCATATCCAACGCAGGCCACACAAAGGCTATGTTTATCTGCCTTGGCAAAAATGTCCTCACATTGTGTACAATTTTTAAAACCGGGCTCACCAGTCTTTTTCTTTGTTTTTTTTGACATTGAACCGATAAAAAGGTAACCGTAAAGTCAGAAAGATTTAAACAATAACACTAGCGGTTGCGGTCTTTTCTGGAACCTGCAAGGAAGAGGGGAATGCATGAGGGACAGCTGTCGGTCAGAAGAGTGTGTCTAGGGTAAAATGGGGAGGGGCATACATGGAAGGGCTGATGAGGGGAGCACTGCTGAAGAGGAGAGGTGCTATTCTGATAGGGAGTAAGGGAGGGACATGGCAGAGGGGGTTGGGAATGGTCTGGATGGGAGGGATGTGGATGATACTGATAGAGTATTGAGGATGGGGTGTGCAGCAAGGGGTGGAGGTGTGGGAGATGCAGAAGTGGAAGGGAACACTTAGAAATGTGATGGAAATAGGTAGCTAATTAAAAGGGTGGAGGCAGGGATGAGGTCTGAAGAGGAGAGTGTACTGGTGTTGATGGATTCCATAGTAAAAGGAATTGCATGGGGCATCAAGGGGTAAGGGCATAGCCGCATATGGGTAGACACCATATCCTGGTTAATGGCGAGTGGGGTGGGTCAGTCAGTTCTTAAGTGTGCAAGGAGGGGTAGGAAGAATCCACATGTGGTGGTGCACGTGGTTACAAACTAGCTGCTGGGTACATGGTAGCATTTATGAGTAGAGGTTCGATGAATTGTGAAGGCTATATGAGTAGTTGGTGTAACCGATGGACTTCTCAGAGGTGCTCCCAGTACACTGCATGAGTACAGTGATGAAAGCAAGGACTGGCGAGTTCAACACTTGGCTGGGAGAATGGTGTTAAACCAAGGGTTACAAGTTACTGGTGGTCTGTGGCACAACCAGAGATAATAACAATCTATATGCAGGAGACATGCTCCACTTGAGCAGGGAGGTGAAGGGGGTGTTAAAGCATAGGGTATAGGGGTACATAGCAACAAAGATTGATTTAAAGTAGGTGGGGGGATGGCGAAAGGACAGATGGTAAGCAGGGATCCCAGAGAGGTGAGCCAAACAAGCTTACCCCCAAGGTATCAAGCAGGGAACCATGGTAGGGGCATGGGGGGATTATAGAGGGGGAAAACAAGTTAGTGGAAGGGAAAGGAAAATGTTGGAGGGTGATCTCATTGAATGCGAGAAGCCTAGGCAATAAATTTGCCGACTTACAGGCTCTCTTGGCAGTGGGGGGGGGGGGGTTACAAGTCATCATGGAAACATGAGCCATCCAGTACCAGGACTGTGATTTGATGTTCCCAGGGTATAGCATATTCAGGAATGATAGGGATGAGGGAAAAGGGGGGACCTTACAATCTATGTAATGGAGGGGATAAGGTGTATAAGGGTGGAGGGGAAGGAAGGCAGAGCAGAGGCACTGTGGATCATACCTCTCAACTGTCCCTGATTTTCAGGGACGTTCCTGATTTTACCTCAGATTTTTACTCTGTCCCTCCTAAAAATTTGTTCCGTGACTAAACAGTAGGGTTTGTAAGCACAAAATAATGTCAGACATTGAAGTTACAGATGTGTTCTTCCTTAGAAAATGTGTTTTGCGCTAAGCCCCTTATTCTACCAGGTTCCTGAGTAGATATCACCAATTTTGAAGATGTGTCCCTGATTTTGGTCCTTTGTCCCTGATTTTTTTAAGCCTTGTCCCTGATTTATGAGGCAGGAGGTTGAGAGGTATGCTGTGGATACAGTTTTAGGACTCAAAGGGTACAACACTAAGGATGGGGGTAGTGTACAGGCCACCTGCTGAAGTGGATGACCTGTGTAGAGAGTTAGGTGATCAACTTACAAGTGTGTGCAGGAAAGGGAACACAGTGGTGTTGGGGGACTTCAACCTACCTGGGATGGTTTGGAGCTCCCCAACCAGCACAAGTGCAAATAAACAGGTCAAACTACAGTCATTTCTGGATATCTTCCTGATGCACTTGGTCTGCGAGCTGACTAAGGGGGAAGGGACTCCGGACCTGGTACTATCAAATGGGGAGGCCATTAGGGATCTGGTGGTGGAGGACCCTCTGGCTGGGAGTGACCACCACTCGTGTGGTTCTCAAGCAATATGGTTCGGGACACAGGAGGTACAGGCACCAGGGTGATTTAATTTAGGGTGGCATACCTTAAAAGGATGGGGGAAATTTGGGGAATGTGTCTCATGTGAATTCACACACACACATGGATGCTACTCCAACATGGGATAGTAGCAAACAAGTGCTGGCGTGGGCTACATGGAGATGTACTACAACACTGAGTAAGAAGGGAATAGTGAAGCAGCACAGTTTGTTGACTCACGAGGTCCTGAAAGGTGTGAGGGCCAAGAGAAAAGCATTTCAGAGGCTCAGGAAACTGAGAGGGGTAGCCGACAAGGATGAATATACGAAGATGTCCGGGGAGGTTACCAGGCTAGTCACAGCAGCCAAGGCCTCCAGAGACCTGAGACTGGCACAGGGTATTAAGTATGGAGAAAAGGACTGCTTCGGATGCATTACATAAAGGACAAAAAAACAAAGACCAGGTAGTGAGGATTCAGAAGAATGGGTGATGGGATGAGAAGGGGTAGGAGAAGGCAGAGGCACTCAATGAACAGTTCCATTCTGTGTTTGCAGAAGAGAAGGATGGGTGGAGTGGGCAGGGGTTGAGTGGGTGAGCGATATAGGAATTACAGAGGACAGGGTTCTGGAAAGGTTGAAGGCACTGAGTGACCAGACGGCATTCACCATAGGTTACTTCAGGAACTGGCAGAGATCCTGGCAGGAACAATGGCTGACCGGCTCAATACCTCCCTGGACACAGGGTGGGTATTGCAACACTGGAGGATGGCCCATGTGGTACCCATTCACAAAAGTGACCCTAAGAATGAACCTGCCAACTACAGACTAATCAGCCATGCATAAACTTCATCAAAGGTAGCAGGGAACATTCCTAAAAGACAGTGTGGTGACCTCTGCGGAGGTCATTGGACTCCAGGACATACGACAGCATGGGCTTGTGTCAGACAGATCATGCCGGATAAAACTGGTGCATTACTATGACTGGGTGACCAGAGAACTGTACAAGGGCCATGCTCTGGATGTCCTGTATTTGAATTTCAGGAAGCCCTTTGATTCCGTGCCACATGGTAGGCTGGGGTTGGGGGTGGGAAATAAAGGGGTCAGAATAAAGATGGTTAAATGGATCACCAACTGGCTGAATGGAAGGCAGCAGAGCGTGGTTGTTGGGAGTGGGGAACTCATCACCAAGGGATATGGTGAGGTGGGTACCACAGTGATCAATAGTGGTGCTGTTTGGGATTTTCATAGTTGATATCTCACATGGGATCTGAACTGAGAACCGTGTGTTCGTGGATGATACAAACATGGGAGTTGTGGTTGATGACATAGAAGGGTGAAGGGTGCTGCAAGAAGACCTGATCACAGTACAGGAGTGGTTGGAAACATGGCAGTTGGGGTTCAACACTCATAAGTGCAAGGTACTGCACTTTAGAGATAGGAACCAGGAGAGGAGCTATCAGCTGGATAGCACGGGAGAGGAAAAGGATCTAAGGGTGCTTGCAACGGGGAGTATGAACAACTCGGTTCAGTGCAGATAAACAGAAGGTAAAGCTAAGAAGATGCTCAGGTGTATTGCAAATGGAATTGCCTCCAGAAATAGGGAGGTGATCCTACCACCATACATTTCACTATTCTGACCACACCTGGAATACTGTGTGCAATAATGACACCCATTCATGAAGAATGACATCAGATTGTTGTAGAGGTTACAGCATCTGGCGACCAACATTATCCAGGTAGTACAGGGTAAATCCTTCAAGGAAAGGCTGTGCAACCGGAACATGTTTTTCCTGGAGGAAAGGAGGGATGGGGGGATATGATTGAAACCTTTACATATTTCAATGTAATAAACAAGAGTAATGCAGAAGTGATTTTTTAGATTTCAGAAGGGAAGAACTCAAGAGGGCATCAACTGATATCAGAGTTGAGGACATTCAGGATAGAGATTAGGAGGCATTTTTCCAAACAATGAGTGGTAGTCAAGTGGAATACCCTGCCTGAGGAGGTGGTTTCCTTTACAATGGTGTGTGGCTTTAAGAGGGGGTGTACGGCTTTAAGAAGGGATGGGACAGAGTGAGGGAGGGAATCATGATGATGGGAGGGGAAGGCACCTGTAGTGTGGCAACTGCAAGCTGAGGGGGTATCTGCACGATCGAGTGGACTCGATATAACGAGTCGTTTCTGCTGTCATTTTCATATGACACTGTTACAGTGGACAACAACATTACATGTCCCATAAATGTTGTCCATGCAATCCCCATGTTTGTGTTTAACATGGACATTTCCTGTTCCCTGACTGTCTGTTAATAGGGTGGGGTGACACACAGTGTAAAAACATCCTCCAGACGTAAGGTGCTTTGTTAACAGCCGCATTGTAAAGTACTGCACTTCCACTGACCTATTAGCCTTGACTGCAAAGTCTCCTGAGGGTCAGCCAACTTTGGCAGCAGTCAGCTTCTGCCATCCCTTTGGGTTACACAAGGGATCCTTGTAGCTGTCAACAGTTCCAATGGTTTCAAGTGTTATGCTGTAGATTATCTATCACTCCTTCATTCTTGGCCATGCATCTCACACTGGCTAAGCATTTCATGGGATTGCACCTTTGACCCACTGAAATGAAGCCCATTTACACTCACGTGTCAGAAAATGACCACATGTATTCATAATGTGCCACTGATATTTTCTTAATCAATGACATGTGAAACATGACCACAGACCTGTCACACAGACACTGCACGTAGTGGAAGACAAGAGTCACTGTGACTCCTCCATTGTGATGGAGTCCCACTGCTGAACTGACAGCAATCACACCAAACATTCTTAAATGTGTCCTTGTAGGACCACTGTACAGTGGATCACCGTGACACTGATATCTACTACCAACATACTAAGATGGCCACTGCATAAAGGCATTATGGTCCATCAACTATGCTCAACTGTGCATCTTCAAGCCCTATTCTACATCAGCCCCTCCCTCAGTCTCCCACCGCCTCTCCAGTGACTGTCACTATTGCCCTGTTACTAGTCCCATCCTCTTTGGAAGCAGCTAACTGTTCCAGAGGATACCTTTTTCTCTGACAATGCATTGCACACGGCAACAACACTGTATAAAATTGTGTCTTCTCATCTTGATCCTAAAACTACCACCCTGAAATATCATAACATGACCGAATGTGTGCCTCCATTCCCTTACTTTTCAAAAATCTTCTCCTAACAGTCCCTTTTATGACCTTCATTTACTTGAATTTCTCCATCATATATCCACTTTCTCGCCTGTCCTCACATGAGTACATTCCCTCCTGTGAGCATCGTATGATGACTCCCCCAAGTAGGGATCATCTTAGTCTCCCTGTGATGCACCTGCTCTACTAACTTCATGTTTCTATTTATGTATGGGTGTCACTAATGCACGTAATACGCCATCTGTGGCCTAACTAGCAACTTCTACAGATGCAGATTCACCTTCCCCATCCTTGAGGATATACCCCATGCAATACAACACAGCATTTTACTAGCCTTTGAAGCTGCTGTTGTACATGGTGTTGAGTTCTTCATCGATCCTGTTATGTGCACCTCCAGATCCTCATCTGTCTCATCTATTAGCACCACCCCCCCCAATCATAGCTCCGTTCGGTGTTCTTTGGCCAAAAATGCATCCCCTTGCACTTTCTGTCATTAAACTGCATTTGCCACATGTCCTATTTGGTCATCAGCTTTGTGAGACCATACTGCAACCCCCTTAATCACCCTAACTCCTACACCACCACTCCCAGCTTGGTATAATCAGCAAACAGAGTGATCTTTCTATTGATATCCATCGCAATGTTTCAATGAACATCCAAAATAACACAGGTGCCGATCCTGAGCCCTGTGGAACACCACTCTTCAGTGCCCGTGGTGCTGACATTCCCCACCCACCTCTAATCTGTTGCCTTCTCTGTAGCCAGTTCCACACCCATCCCACCTAGTTTGCACCACCCACTGTGCCTTCTAGCTTACTTACTAGCCTCCCATGTGGAACTGAGTGGAATGACTTGCTGAAATTCAGATACATGACTTCCACTACACTGACACTGTCCTACTGTCCTATTACCCAGTCATTGTACTACACCTGGTTGTTGTGGCAGGATTTCACAGTGACAAAGCCATGCTGTCCACTGCTCTTCAACCCATTAGACTGTACAAGACACAACAGCTTCTCCTTCAGGATTTTCTCCATAATTCTACCCACGATGGATGTGAGGCTCAGTGTTCCACACTTCCCTGGTTCATCCTGGGATCCACTCTGTTGGTGGAGGTAATACGTCAGCCATCTTCCAATCATTAAGCACACAACCCGACTACGGTGAGGCATTCAATAGGTTTGTCAAACACTCTGGTAGGACTTCGGCCTGCTCTTTCACTACCCAGTGGTGAACTCACTCTGGACCTGGTGCCTTGTTCACCCTCAATGCCCTGAAGCCCTCCAGCACCCTGTCTACTGTAATAACTCCATCTGTCATACCCACTACCTCTGTACCTACCATCAACCACCTTTGCTTATCCCTCCTACCCCCCCTTTCTATTTGGTGACAACAGAGAAGTAGTAATTCAGCACTTCTGCCTTCTCAACCCCCTATTCCAGCCATCTCACTTCTCTGCAAATCCTTACTATCTGCTCTGTGCAGGTCCTTTTCTCCATGAAGAAATCAAGCAGGTCCTTCTCCCACTCCTTGACACCCTGCACCAGCATGATCTCCTTTGCTGCCTTTGCTGCTCTTACTGCCCTTGTCACATCCCTCACATCTGACTAATACTCCTACCTATTAGCCACTCTCACTGTTTTATAGTATCTCCTAAAGGTATCTATTTTCTGCCTTACCTTTTGCATGACTACCTGGCTCATCCACCAATGCCTCATGCTGCCATATGGGCTTCATCTACTGTTGCCAGGTGCTGTAGGGAGGCTGAGATTACAAGGAGGCATGCAGGTCATTGTTGGCGGCAGGCAGTTGAGGAGTGGGTTGTGTGGAGCATTGCAGTTATAAGGTACTTGCAACGCCCTGTGTTTGAACATGACTGAGGGAGATAACAGACATGTTTCACTCACATAACTAGGGATCCCACTGGTCCGAGTGGAATGCCGTGTCATTAAGGAACAAGACCGCAATTTTCCTGTACTTGATTTCCTCTGTCGACATGGCTTGCAAAACAGAGACCTGTCTGGGTGACGATAATTGTCCTCTTCTACAGGATGCTGTTCATGCTGGTATTCCATGGTGCACTGCATGAGGAGGGAGTGTGTTGGGGGGGGGGGGGACCTTTAAATCCAATCTGGTCTTCAAGGTACATTTACTTCTTAATAACAGGTGTTGCCATGCGGGGATGGCAAGGTTCAGCTTGTAGTATTCTCCTCATATATACTGGTCTCTGGAGGTAGGACTACAATTCCTTCTGGAGCTTGCAGACTTCACCGTCAGCCAGGTCTTGGACTCCCCCAAGTGAAGATCTGGGAATTTCAATGCTGGGGCAACAACGAATATTCAAATTTTCATTAGGACCTCGCCCAGCTAATGCATCACTGGGCATGACATAAGTAGATACTTCTAAGACACAACGGTATGGATCTGGTGTTCCACCTGCGTCCTGTGTTGGACAATCACAAGATTGATTAAATGTCTTGTTCTGATCACTGCACCACTGCCAATCACTTTCGTGGTCCCCCAATGATAGTCATTCTCCTGTGGAGATGGTCAGGTACCAGCCTTTAAGGGGACTGCACCCAGAAGTACTTCTGGTGTTGGCTTACCTATCTAGAGTTCATGCAGCTTCTGCAACTGGCACAGTGACTTAGTGGCCACATATAATAAGGTTGTGTCCGAAGCACGGGATGCCATTGCTCCACTTTGTACATGTCCCAGATGCTCTCACTTCAGATTCCTTTGGTTTGATGGTGATCTCACGGTGCTGAAGAACAAGGTTTGGAAGTTGCAGCGTAGCTGATGAAAGACATGGCGATCAACTGACAAAGTTGTCTTGTGTGCCAACTGTGGGGATTAACTGGAATTACTTACTCAATCTCCCATAAGAAGCCACAATTCTTGTCCACACACAGTTCTGCTCAGCATTCTTGGATTGTGGATGGGCTTCTCCACTATGCCTGCCCACAGACAGACAAGACTTCATCCACCTTCTATGAAGACTTGTCTCTGTTCTTCCGTGACAAAGTGTCATCTGTCTAGTTTGAGATTCTGTCAGGGAGGCTAATGCCTCACGGTGGATGGACTACTAGGAGCAGAGGCACTGTGCCTGTCTGGGAGAAGTTGAGGGCACTGGCGGTGTCCCAAGTGACTGTGCCAATGTTACACCTGAAGCACACATTTTGCAAAGTGCAACCAGCAATGACAATTTTTTTTCATGTGATGCACTGAGGCTGTTTGACCTGTGTTCTCCAACACTGCAAGGTGCCCTATGACATGTGTGGGGGGCACAGTGATTTTGAAACAGTCCTTGACAATAACCATACAATCTCCAACCAGCCTTTTTGATCAAGGCTGCCGAGATATAGGTGGCACATCAACTCAAGGATTGCCTAGTGTCCTTTCACATGTATGAGCCATCTCAGTTTGTTTTTTCAGGCTAGACACAGCACAGAAACAGCTGTACTTCTGTTGAATAATGACCTTATCAAGGTTCCAAATAGAGGAGACAGGACAGTTGTTGTGCTCCTCCATCTTTCATCAGCATTTTACACCGTGGACCACATTGTGCTTCTTGATCAGCCCTGTGATTTCTGTGCCCTTGCCGGGCACTGTCATCAGGTGGTGTCAGTCCTATCTCTCTGATAGGGTGCAGCAGGTACTGATGGGTAACTTATTCTCATCCCCAATGCGTTTCTCATGAACAAGTCCACAGGGCTTGATCTTCTCGATGATGCTGTTCACAGTGTACATGCTACCCCAGGGTGAGAACATTCCGCAGTACAGCGTGGAGTTTCAATTCTATGCTGATGACACCCATCTACTGTTGCAATTTTCTCCTAGAACATGTGGCGCAGTCAACACAGTTAAGATGTCTCAGGCTAAAATCAATGACTGCATGCCCTCCAGCTGGTAGAGGATAAACATGTACAAGACAGATGCACAGGTGATCGAGCCAGGTTGTGTGCATGATGGGTTGCAACCTGGAGTGGGCAGTGGTGTTTTCCAGGAGTCTGTTCTGCTGTCAGTGTCAGCCAGCACAAGGTCAAGGGTTTCCCCCTCCCTGGATGGTTTGTTGGCCATCTGCATCACAAAGCTGTCCTTGAAAGCTTCCAGCAGAACCTGGCCCCTTTTACTGTTGCTGGATGTGTTATTCCGATCCACTCCCAGCTGAATTAAGTTCTACAGCATTACCGCACTCACCCTCATGCAGGTCCTCCAAAGCTATGTTTTGATACAAGACCAAACAGCACGGTGTTACAACATTCATGGATAATACGAAAAAATTACTCACCTTAGTAATACTGTTTCTTCCAGTGTATTCTTCTATATTCATAACTGTATGCAGTCTGCCTCCTAAGTAGAGCTGCCCGGAGAAATGGAACTATATGCAAATGATAGAACCTATCATTGCTTGAGACACATATTCAAACTGCTGCCCTTATCTATTGCAATGTTCCAGCAACGTCTCAGATTTTGATAAAGCCTACAAGGCAGAAAAAACACCTATCTACCCAATACTAAGTATAAAATATATAGATACTTATTCATATATATCTAAAATAAACTATAATGGATATTTAACTACAAAAACTAAAACAAATACAGCATTTTATCTTGGAAACACAGGGTAACCAAAGGACAAGGACTAAATCCTGCCACAGTTGAAAATAATGTACCTAAGTAGTGTGTACATACCGAATAAGAACCAAGAAGAAAAATCAGTAGGCATGCGCATGCTCTGGTTCTAGTAGGGGAGACTAGGTGGAAGAGTTATGAATATAGAAGAATACACTGGAAGAAACACTATTACTAAGGTATTTTTTTCCTCTAGCCCCATGTATTCTTCTATATTCATAACTGTTTGCAGACTTCAAAGCAGTACCTTTGGAGGTGTGCAGAGAACCTAGTTAGGAAAAAGGCTCTGCAGGACTGCTGTTCCAAATCTGGCATCACTTCTTGACTGTATGTCCAGGCTGTAATACTTAGTGAAAGTATGTACTGTCCTCCACATGGCAGCTTTGCATATGTCCAGTAGGGGGACAGTCTTTGAAGCTGCTACTAAAGCAGCTGTTCCCCTAGTTGAATAGGCTCTAAGTCCTAATGGGGCCTGTTTTCCTGCTTTTGCAAAGCAGAACTGTATACAACTGACTATCCAACGGGAGACTGACCTCTAGGTAGCTGGTGTACCTTTTTTCACATCCCCATAGGTGAGGAATAATTGTCGCTTATCCATTTATGATCTTTAGTGTGAGATAATAGCTCATAGAAACATAGAAGTTGACGGCAGATAAGGAATGCAAGGCCCATCCAGTCTGCCCATTTCTTTTTCTACCTCATGAATGTGCCATCGGCCTTTGCTCTGTCAATGACCTATCTATTCATACTCATCTGTGTTGCTCCCTTATGCCTATCCTATGTCTGTTTGAAGCCCTGCACTGTATTCACATCCACCACTTCCTGAGGTAGGCCATTCCATGCATCCACCACCCTTTCTGTGAAAAAGAACTTCCTCACATTTCCCCTTAATCGACCTCCCTCTAATCTCATGCTGTGTCCACTTGTCCTATTTTTCTTATACTGAAACATGTTAGACTCTTTCACCTTGTTAATGCCCTTAAAGTGTTTGAATGTTTCGATCATATCACCTCTCTCCCTTCTTTGCTCTAGGGTATACATATTGAGCTCCGTTAATCTGTCCTCATATGTTTTCTGATGCAGTCCCTGTATCATTTTGGTTGCCTGTCTCTGGACTGCCTCAGTTTGGTTAATGTCCTTGTGAAGGTGTCATTGCAGAAAAGACACATACAATTAAAAAATCGTTAAAGCCAGCGCCGTAGAGCTGAGCAATGGTTGACTGCTCGGCATGCTGGCGACCCGGGTTGGCACCCGAAGCCCCAGATGTCAGTAAGGGAGCCAGCAGGGAGGGGGTCTCCAAGTGTCCCTGGATGCTTCTCCTGGGGGTGAAGGTGCTGTGCCGGGTCATACAGCGGCTCCTGGTGGTGGCTCGGGATGACATCTAGGCAGTGTGGTTGACCCATGCCATGTCCCCACCCAGGACTCCTTCTGACGCATTCCAACATGGGTGGGCAGGGCCAGAAAATGGGCCATTCAGCCCCGCCGGATGACGGCCATTCATTCCCTCCATGTCACAGTCCCCAGAGCACACCTCCTCCTTCCCTGCATCTGCCCCGGGAGCAACACTCCAGTAAGCTTCTCTCCCTGTTCCCCCCTGCTGGAGGAGGGGCCCTCCGGTAGAGTTACTGCCAGACCCCCCCAGACGCAGATTACAGGTTGTGACTGGTAGAAGGCAGGCAGCAGGGATGAGACTGGCGAGTACAGGGGGACATATGCAAGCCAGAAGGAGTGGCAGGCTGGGGCTGAGGGAGGAGCATAAAATAAAAAATTATTAAAGATGAGTTCCCTCTATGCAGGGAGGAATAGTGGGGCATGGTGACAGATACCTAACAGATGGAGAAGCAAACACAAAGTAAGACTTCAGAAGGATATTTTTGACGATAAATGGATTATATGCAGAGTATTGATCATCCCCAGGGCACTTAATTTGGGTTCTTAAAAAAATACCTTGCTTAAAGTATTAAAAAAAAACCCTTGGAACATTAATTCATTTTAAATGGGATGGGGAGGGGGTGGCTGCAGCATTCCAAATTCATATGTGCTTTGTCCATCTCTTTAACTGGCTCTCCTTTTATTTTCTGTTTACCTGTTGCACCCTTATAGATTCTGTGACCTATGACATCATCCATTGCTATTATTTTGTTTTCTATTTTTAGTCTTTGGTAACAGTGTAAGGCCCACAGGGTGCAATGCCTGTTTACGGTGCTGACCTGGAAACACAGGGAGGTTAAGTGACTTGCTTTGGGTCACACAGTATGCAAGTGGAGGTTGTGGAAACCAAATCCAACTTTTTACTTTAACCTCCAGTGTTTTTGACTGCCAATACTATTACATGCATAGCTTGCCACGTCAATGTTAACTGAGCTAACTGATGTACTGCTCCATTTACTTAAAGATCAGTTGACGCCTTCAAGAGAACTTCACCAAAACGTAATGTTTAGACAGTCCAATTTGTATTTCACCTTAGTTCTGTATTCCACCTCACCCATTATTTATTACTGAGGTCATCTACATAAAAACAGTATCTCTGCTACAGAAGAGTTCATCTATTCCTGTTGCTGTCACCCTACCTATTGTCATAATGCACTGCTTTTGACATCACAGTTACTCCCATGGCAACAGACTGTGATGTCACAACATAGGATTATGACTTGCAGTAGGGAGTCAGCTTTAGAGGCAGATGAACCCTGAGGGATAAATATCATGCATTCATGCAAACATTCTTAGTAATAAATACTGGGGAGGACGAAACTTTAGAATATATATGGAATGGAAGCTGAATTGTACCTAATTATTATGTTTTTCAAAGTGTTTTTTAAGGCATCAGCAGCTCTTTCAATATATCATCCCATGTCAGTACTGGTACCGCACTGAGAACTACTGATGTATTGCAATGGATAATGTCACAGGTTTGGAGAACCTTTAATGTAACAATCAGTGCTGAGATCTACTGGTTGAGTCTGATACCCAAGTTCTGTGTGAGCCTTTGAAGTCTCTAGGTACCCTCGGCATGTAAAGTGGAGACATGCACCATTTTATTCATGCGGGAATTCACTGGCTAGAGACTCCCGTGGTAAGCAACAAACAATGTCAGGCCAGAGACAGAAGTACTGCCATTGGGTGCACTCATTGTTTTGGAAGGAGGGCTCTCTCATGTTGTTTCCACAGTAGCATAGAAGCTGCTGGCAGAAAAGGAACTCCTGACCCACCTAGTCTGTCCTAAAGTCCCTACCTACTGTGCTACCGTAAACCCTAACTGATCTCCAGCCTTCCTCTCCCAGCCCAATTACTAAGGTCCCCCTGTGTCTATCCCATGCATGTTTGAAACCTGTTACCATTTCAGTACCCGCCACCTCTGCTGGAAGTCTGTTGCAGATGTCCACCACCCGTTCCGTAAAGAAGTATTTGCTCATATCCCCTCTATGTTTCCCCCTTCCAGCTGCATAACATGCCGCTTTGTCCTTGAACATCTCTTTCTGTGCAAAATGCCACCCTCCTATACCTAAATGATACCTCTGAAGTATCTAAATGTTTCTATTATGTCTCCCCTTTCCCTCGTTTCGTCTACAGAGTACATATTAAACTCCCTGAGTCTTTCCTCATAGGGCTTCTGAGGCAGGTCATGTGCCATTTTGGTTGCCCTTCTCTGTACTGCCTCCACCCGATCTATGTCTTTCCTGAGATGGGGCCTCCAGAACTGGACACAGTACTCCAGGTGGGGCCTCACGATTGATCTATACAGGAGTAACACTACCTCCCCCTTTCTGCTGGTGATACCTCTCCTTATGCACCTCAGCATTCTACTAGCTTTTCCCATTGCCTTATCACACTGCTGTGCTACCTTCAGGTCATCAGATATGATGACCCCCAGATCCCTTTCCTGTTTTGTGGTTAACACCTCACCCAAATGATATGTTGCCCTTGGGTGTCTGTGCCTCATGTGCATAATTTTGCACTTTTTGGCATTGAAGCCCAGTTGCCAAACCCTGTCCAGTCTTCTAGCTTTTCAGATCTTCACCATTGTTGCCCCCCGGTGTGTCCATTCTGTTGCAAATTTTTGTGTAATCCACTAACAGGCACACCTTTCCTTCCAGCCCCTCTGCGATATCACTAGTAAAGACATTGACAACGACCGGTCCCAGTACTGACCCCTGAGGCACCCTGCTGGTTATCTTACCTTGTTCTGAGTGAAATCCATTCACCACCACCCTCTGAGTTCTGTTTCTTAGCCAACTTCATACCCATTTTGCTATCTTTGGACCCACTCCCAGGCTGCCCAGCTTGTTTACCAGTCTTCTATGTGGAACAGTATCGAAGGCCTTACTGAAATCCAGGTAGGTCACATCTACCATTCCTCCCTGATCCACCTCCATGGTAACCCAGTCAAATAACTCTATCAGGTTTGTTTGGCAAGATCTCTCCCCTGTGAACCCATGCTGCCTGGGATCCTGCAATCCACTTGTTTTAAGGAATTCCCCAAACCTTTCTTTAAGTAGTGTTTCCATAACCTTGCCCACCAAAGTTAGGCTTACAGGTCTGTAGTTTCCTACCGCCTCCCTGTTCCGACTTTTGTGTAGTGGGACCACATCCGCCTTCCTCCGGTCCCCAGGAACTTCCCCCGTATCCAGTGATAGATTGAACAGGGATGTCAGAGGCACAAACAGTTCCTCCTTTAGTTCCTTCAGTATCCTGGGGTGAACCCCTTCTGGCCCCATCACCTTGTCTACTCTTAGTTTAGCTAGTTCTGAGGACTCTCTCCTCCGTGAAAGGGCTAGTGTCCACCTCCCTTCCCCTAATGCCCTTTTCCCCTATCTATAGCCCATCACCTACCCCTTCCTTTGTGAATACTGAACAAAAATACTTGTTTCAATATGTTTACTTCCTTCTGGTCCTCTTCCACACTCTCCCCCCCCCCCTTCCTCTTTTAGATTTACTATCCCCGCCTTGCTTTTCTTCTTTTCCCTTATGTACCTAAAGAATGTTTTATCTCCCTTTTTTAACTGACTTGTTAATGTTTTACTCCATTTGTGCTTTTGCTGTCCTAACTGCCTTTCCTGCCTCCCTTCGCTTTTCCTAATAACTTTCTCTATCTTCTTCCTTCTGTGTCAACTTGTACCTTTTGAATGCCTGCTTCCTTTCCTTTACTATCTGCTACTTCCTTGGAGAACCATAGTGGTCTCTTTTTTCTCTCTTGTTCTTTTTAACCTGCCTGACACAGAGGTTAGTTGCCTTCTCAATGACCTTCCTTATTTTTTGCCCATTTTTCCTCTATCCCACCCATTTTCCCTATTCCTGCTAGGGCTTCCTTGAGGCACTCTCCCATTTTCTTGAAATCTGCCCTCCTGAAGTCATGGACCCTCATTTTAGTGCGGTTAGATTCTGGCCCAGTCCTTATGCTGAACCACACCGTACGATGATCACTGGTGCCCAGGTGGCTTCCCACTGTGACATCAGTGACACTGTCCCTGTTTGACAGTACCAGGTCCAATATCGCCCCCTCACGAGTGGGTTCTATTACTAGCTGTCTGAGGAACTCCCCCGCAGGGAGTCTAGGATTTCCCTACTTTTAACTGATGCTGCAGCAGGGAGGCTCCAATCCACATCTGGAAAACTGAAGTCCCCCACCAGCAATACCTCGCCCTTGTTAGCCATCCCCTGGATTTCTTCTATCATATCCTTATCTTGCTCTTCCCCCTGTGCTGGAGGTCTGTAGATCACCCCTATTCGAAAAGCGCCCCCCACATCTCCAGGGTGACCCACAGTACTCCCGCTTCTCCCTGTGCCCCCTGTATTTCTGTGGCCTTCATGTTCTCCCTCACATAAAGAGCCACCACTCCTCTCTTTTTTCCTACCCTGTCCCTTCTGAATAGAGCACACTCTGGTATGGCTACATCCCAGTCCTTGTTTTCATTGTACCAGGTCTCTGTAACTGCTACTATATACAGGTCTCCTGCTGCCATGGTGGCCTCTAGGTCTGCCATCTTGTTGCCCAGACTTTGAGTATTTGCACACATGGCTCTCCATTTCGTACTGCCATATCCCCTCATCTTGCCCTTTTACCTGCTCCCATTTCCTCCACTATATCTTTCCTCTTGCCTCCTTCCTCTTCCTCTTGGTTACCTGTTTCTGTTTGTTCCTTTTGGGATTCCTCACCCTTGGGATTCCCACTGCTGACCCTGTGGGTGGGGGGGGGGTGGCACAGACTATGTCTTCCTGCCTTATTCCGACAACCCTCTCTGCTACTTTAAATGCTTATTAATGAAGTATTTAAACTGTTCACTGAGGCTCACAGTTCCCATCCTGGAGAGATGTAGGCCGTCACCCCTGTGCAAGCCTCTATCCCTTCAGGTGGAGCCCCAGTCCCCAATGAATCCGAATCCCTCTTCTCCATACCATTTCCTTAATCATAAGTTGAAGTCCCTGGTGTGGAGCCCCTGTCATCCCCCTTGTCATGGAGACATAGCACCTCTGAGAAAGTAACAGATTATGCCACTTGCCAAAGACCTCTCCCCAATTTCCTGAACTACTCCTAAACTGTTTCTGGCCTCTCCCCAGACAGGTCACTTGTCCCCAAGTGGACAATGGCATCCAGCTCTCCCTCCTTCCCCAGTGATCCATAGGATCCTCCTTCCATCCCTACGAACTGTGGCATCTGGAATGCACCTTACCACCGTCTCCTCCTCATCCCTACCTGTCCCCAACTGTATCCCCCTTACTATCGAGTCTCCCACCAAGATTCAATTCCTCCTCCTCCTCCTCTGGGATCCTCTGCTGCCCTCCTTAGGGTCTCCATCATGGAGGACCTCCACGTCCGTCCCAGCCACTACTTCGGGCACTTCTACGGGACAGTCCTGCCCTGCCAGTGTGGCATAGGAGTTCTGTAGTGGTATGGGATTTGGGATGTGCCTACTCTCCACCACCCTAACCCTCCTTGAGTCCACTGTTCAGCTGCTCCTTCTACCGGGCACTCTTTGAGGCAGTAGAGGTGGACTTGGTGGTCCCTGAGAGGGGGAGTAGGTCCTCCTAACACAAGCCATCTCGCCCTCGAGTCTGGCAACCTCCTCCCTCAGCCCAAAGAGCTGCCTGCAGATGTGGCAGCACCGCAGTCTCCAGAAGGTCTCTCTGAAGACTGCCACCCCACAGTCGCTGCACTGCACCACTCCCATCATAGCTACTCCCTATTACTAGACCCATTTTTTTCTCTCTCCCCTTTTCACTATCTGAAGATATTACCCAGACACAATATTTACTTTCCCAATTATGTTACCAATCCCCCGATACAATAATTAAACCCCCACCTACAGTCCAACAACCCCCAGGAGCACTTATTGCCCACACACCCTTAAAAGCTACCTACCTCCCCCACCCCCTCCTCACTACCTGAGGATATTTTCAAGCTTTACCTCCCAACTCAGTTATCAAACCCCTGATGCAATGTTTAAATCCCCCAACCACTGGCTAACAACTCCCAGGTGCACTATTTACACACACACTCTTAGAGCTATATCTTACCCACCACCTGTGATCGCAGTTGATTTGTGGATTTGTAGCCTATATAGTTATTGGGGCGGGGGGCAAAAAACAAGCTGTGCCCTGCCCCTTGTTTTGTCCTCTCAAGCAAATCTAGATAAAGCTGCCAACTGTCCTGATTTTCCCAGGACAGTCCCTATTTTAGGTAGCATATTCTGGTGTTCCCACAAGTTTTCCAAAATGTCACTTTTATCCTGGTTTTTGAGTACTTGTCCTGTTTTTGCCCCTTTTTTTTTGCTGACTGCTGATCCGTGAGTGACATTTATTTCAGCACCACTGTGGTGCTACTCGAGCTGGACAGCAATTTGTAACCTTCTGCTCCTGTGCCTACATTGTGCTGTGAATGTGAAAATGCTCGGGTAGTCAGATGGCACGCAGGTCAGCGGGAGCACTGAAAAGTATGTTACTTCCTGTTAGATTAGACTGGGTAGTAGTGCGAGCAAGTGCATGCAGCCATCTGCCTGCCAGCAGCTTAGAGGGACTCCAGACAGAGAAGAGACCAGCAGCAGTGAACTAAGGTACCTGAACCTGATCAGACGTAGGGGAGTGTGTGACAACAATCTGGTGTGGTCATGGGAGTCATTGACATGAAGTTTGCTCAGTAAAGGAGGTCAGTGTGAGTGGGTTGGGATGGTACTGTCAGAAGGAGCAATGAACACAGCTCGAATGTCTAAACACAATTCAGAGCAAGTTTGCTTCTGATTAACTTTCTGCATGTCACGATTCAGAACTTGTAGTAGAATGGTGTATTGTTTTAATCTGGATGTTTGCTACTTGTGTTACTGTGGGGCAACGTTGACAGAGCAAACGGCAAAACGTAATTGATCATGTGCAGCGCTGTCTGAGCGCCTGAGGGACTGAGTGACACGGGGGGGGGGGGGGCATGGCCAGGATGGACCCTGTCCCAGTTTTAGGCTTCAGAAAGTTGGTAGCTTTAAACCTATTCTAGATTGAGGGAGCACTCCCGACCAATCGGAGTGCTCCTTTCCCCTGTGGACGAGGCACTCTTATTCTGTGAACAGCGTCTCATGCGCAGATGCCCTGGAAACTAGCACATTCTGGGAACAGGTTTTTTTTAAATATATTATTGATTGCTCTCAATCAATAATATACTAATACGTTCCTCCATGACCAATTGTTGCCAAAAACAAGTGGTTTCACTTGCCTTCAGCATGAGTCAGAACACCTCAGCTTCGCTTTGCTGTTCTCGCTCAGCAGAACTCACGTGAAACCACTCATTTTCAGCAACGAGTGGCTCTGAGGGACATATTATCACAGAAGACAAAAAGCTCAAGTAAAGCTACATGCTTTCACTGCACTCTGTCAACAAACTCTGGTCTTCCACCTGAGGATACCAACTAACGTGACCTTTTAAACCTTCCTTTTGTTAGAAGGCAGTAAGCCTCTGTTAGCTCCACCCTCCAATTACACACCTGATTCACAGGGTTTCCTGAATCTACTCACTCCAAGATTAAGTTTCTGAACTAGCTTTCCCCACACCACCTGTTACAATTTAAAACTCAAGTTTCAAGTTACCCAGTCACTGCTTGATTTTGGCTCCACACCTATTGCATAAATCAATGTTTATTTATTGAACAGTATCGGAATTACAATCATTTGAGTCAAAGACTCCTTTACAAAGGCTCCACGTCCAGGTAATACAAAATACAATACAAACAAGTTGATTAAGGAACAAATATTACATATGCAGATTATTTACACAGATTGCTTATACGTTACTTATGCAACTACTATCGCAGAAAGGACACAATAAAACATTAAACAGAGGTTGCAAGAAGAGGCATGAGCCACTCGGAGGCGAGGTGGTCAAACCAATCAAAATAAGATGTTAGGCAGGACAGATGTCCTTTGTCAGTAGAGCAAGGAGGAGCGTTAACCAATGTTGCGGCAGGCAATTAGGTGGGCCTGGAGAAGGGACTTGAAGTGTCCGATTTTGGGTTCAAGGGTGATAGAGCTGGGAAGGGAGTTAAACCAGGTGGGGCTCTAAATGAGAAAGAACACTAGCCTAGGGCACTTCTGAGATGTGCAACTACCAGATTAGGTTTGGATGAGCTGCGGGTGGCAACAGTGATGGACGCAGGTTGGATGATGTGTGCAAGCCCGGGGGAGGTAAGGACATTGGCTGTCTTTTTAACGAACAGACAGGTCTGGTACTTTAACCGATCCTCAAAGTTAAGCCAGTTGACCAGGCTGTAGAGTGTGCAGGTGTGTGTGAGTCCAGGGCTACCTGTGGCTAGCCAGCAGGCCTTATTTAGGGCGACTTTGACTCTCTGAAGGGCAGTGCTGTCAGCTGTTCCATAGACCAGAATCCCACAGTCCACTAGGGATAGGACAGAGGACGAGATGGAGAGGTGGAGAGCTTTGGGGGGGAGGCAGTACTTGTGGCAATAGAGCATTCCAATTCTTGAATTGATTGCTGTGCAGAGGAGGTGTATATGGTCATGGAAGGTGAGTACAGTGTCGAGGGTGACTCTGAGGTATTTGATGGTAGTCACTTATTTTGACCAGTTGAGAGTGGTTAGATAGGTAGTCAGAGAACCAGGCCGAGACCTCCTGGGAGAGGCCAAGGTAGGAGAGAACAGTAAGTAGAAGGGTGTAGTTGACAGTGTCAAAAGCTTTTGACAAGTCTAGGAAGACAGAGCCCACCAGCCGCCCCTTATCTAGTGTGTCATGGATAAAGCTGGAGAATTCCAAGAGGGCAGTAGAGGTGCTATGCCCCCATTGGAAGCCATGCTGCTCTTTGGCTAGGAGGTCATGTTTGGCAAGGTAGTCAGTAAGTTGGTCCAACACGATTCTTTCAAGGGCCTTCGAGAGGGGTGGGAGGATAGATATGGGGCGATAGTTATTAGGGAAGAAGCGGTCACCGCTTTTGTGGATGGGGGTAATGATGACGGTTTTCCAGACTGAGGGCAATTTACCATTGCAGAGAGAGCGGATGAGTAGGGAGGTGAGAGGGGCGAGGACCACATCCAGTACTAGGCACAGGCATTTGAGGCCAAGGGTGTCATTACTGTGGCAGGAGCCACTTAGGGCTTTAAGGAGATACGGCCTGGCTTCAAGGGAAGTGAGTGATCTGACATGAAAAGGAGGGTGGGGGGGTGATGGGGGCAGGGATGGAGCAACAGGGTCAAAGAAGCTAGGAGGAAGTATGGGGCTAAGGTCTGAGAAGGAGGAGGAGGAAGAGTTGAGAGAGTCAGCGACTAGTTTAGGGTCGGTGGTAATGGTGCCACTGGTCTTGAGTTGGGTTGGGGAGGTGGATTTACCAGTGATAATTCTTATACTGTCCCAGAATTTTCGGCCGGTGTCCCAGGTAGCAGTAAGGGAGGCCTTGAACTAGTCAGCTTTGGCTTCTCGTATCGCTCACGTGCATTTGTTACAAGCTGCACGGTAGCATTGTCTGTCAGCAGACTTTCCAGAATTAAGGGCTTTTTTCCAGAGGTTGTCTCTGATCCACAACTGATTAAGTAGTGCCTGTGTGATCCAGGGTGAGTCTGAGCCTTTGACAATACGTTTAGTGAGAGGCGAAGATATTACAGGTGTCATTAAAGGAACAGGTGAAGTAATGGACGGCAGTATCGATGTCTCGAGCATGGTTTATTGGGGCCAGTCCCAGTGGGCAAGGAGATCCTTTAGAGGGCCCAGCTTGCAGGGTTTGAGCAGGCATTGGAAAATGGTCTTTGGGGCTGTTTCACGGACTTACACGACCAAGTGCATATGACTGGGGAGTGGTCACTGAGGGCATGTGGGAGCACAGTGGTATCTGTAATCTTATGTGGGTGGCTGGATAGGACAAGATCCAGCAGAGTGGAGGTGCCCATGGTGGGATTACCCCGGGTGGAGTGGGTAACGAGCTGGGAGAGGTCGAGAGCTGATATGACATCCTTGTAGGGGGAGGCTGTGTGGGAGAGCCAGTTAATGTTGAAGTCCCCGAGGACTATTTGTTCAGACTTGGGAAATTAGATATATCTTTAAGGTAAAGCTAGATGCTTTCACTCCACTGTGTCAGGAAACTCTGGTCTTGCACAGTGACCACTGCAGCAAACCATGTGAGGCTAGGGACACATGCATCTCTTCTTCTTCTTCCTTGGTGGGGGAACACACAAAATGACACACACTGGGTTGGGCTTTACAAAAGCTGCTTTACTTGCATTATACAGAAACAAGAGAAACATTCCACTTCCTGTGCAGACAGAAATCCTCACTAAGAGGATTCTCCCCATTTTCAACTATGGAGACGTTGTTTATAGTGGTGCTCCAAAGTCCACTTTAGCTAGACTGGACCCCCTCTATCATTCCTTCTGTTGCTTTGCCCTTAACAAACCCCGGTGTACTCATAAATGAATTTTTGTATTCATCCCTCTCCCTCCCCTCTCCTGATACCAAGCACCTTAACCACTGTGTCTCCTTAATCTCCAAAAACTGGTTTGGCTCTGTCCCCTCTTATCTTGCTTCTGTCCTATTTTTCCCCCTTCTACCTCTTACTCCCTTTGCAATATCTGATCTCACTCTCTTGCATTCCCACCATGAAATCTACTGCTAGCCAAGCTGCCTTCTCGTTCCACTTCCTAAAACTATGGGTCTCTCTTCCCCCTTCCATTTGCTCTGCTCCTTCCTTTCCTGCTCTGAAATCTCTCCTCCATGATTTCTCTATCCACCCCTGCAGCTGCATCTTATATTGGGGTTGACTCCTATTACCTGCCTTCCACCCCACATTGACAACAGCACTCCCATGCTCCCCTAGTACTCAGTCTTTTCTCCTTGTTTCTCATATTTTGTTGTGTTGCTTACTGTTAATGTTCTCTTACCCATTCTATAATTTTACTGAATGGTAATTTACTGTATGGCAATTGTATTCTTCAAATGTTCTTGTAATTGTATATTTTGTTATATGTATTTCCATATTTTACGGTATTATTTTTATACATGTACATTCATCTGTTCTGTTTTCTTTTATATCCCTTCCCCCGGACACATCTAGAAATTAACTGTTACCAGTTCAGGATGCCTTTTCTGTAAGACTTTTGAAATAAATGAATTAATTAAATCAATCAATAAAATTGTAGTGTTGAACTTTTACAAGGTTTCTGAAAAGCACAGACCAGACAGCCTCAGTGCTTTGTTTCGTCACAGGGAGTGGGACATGAGAAAGACTGGAGCTGTCTGGTCAGCACTTCTCAAACCTTGTAACACTGCAACACTACAAGTAAAGCAACTTTTATAAAAACACTATCCCAGTGTGCATCATTTTATGTGTTTTTCTCAGTGAGTTTTTAGTTCAACAGCACCCCACAGTTCTTCAGTTTCACACGTCTTCCTGGTAAGTGGTTCCCCCTCACAGGCACTGTGGACACTGATTAGTTTGAGGTGATGGTGGGTGAGGTGGGAGAGTTACAAACACACCTGTTGGTCTGAAGCACGACTGCACAATAATGTCATCTCCTGGGAGTACAAGACAGGAGATGTCACTGTTGTGCAGTAATCCTGACATCTTTGAGACCTATAAGTACCTCAGAGGGGATGAACAAGGTGCTGGAAGGGAGTCTGCTTCAGAGGAGGAGGAGCACCAGAACATGGGGGCATGCTACAAAACTTGAGGGGGGTTAGGGAGTTTAACCCTTAGGCTGCCAACAAAATTAGAACATATAGGAATTCAGGACTCATATATTAATCCACGGCACAGCAAGGGTTAAGAGGGAAAAGGTGGTAGATGTCTGGAACAGCCTGCCAGAAGATGCGGTGAGGGGGAAGACAGTAGGGAGTGGTAAGCACACGTGGGATAGGCACATGGGCATAATAAGTAGAGGAAAGGGGGTGGGACACCTGTGACCAAATAGGGTCAAGGGTGTAGTAATAGGCAGGGAAATTAGGGAAGACTAGATAGGTCTACCGGTTCTTTTCTGCTGACACATTCTATGTTTCTATCTCCTGCGACTGCAAGGCAGGGAAATCAGACTAGGGACAAAGTGAAGGCTGCCAACAGATATCTGGGTCTGTTTCCCTGCAACCAGATGAGGTCTTGTCTCTTCCCCTGCTGGAGATCCTGTCATGAAGGGGGAGCCATGGAGGCAGGCAAGGGACATGCTGATCCCAGAAGACTGGGATGTGTTAGGCCAAAATGGGGGTCACTGCCTCCACACACAAAAAGCTAAATAAATCAAATCATGGGTGGTACTCCTTCAAACGGGGTGGTGGTAGTGGGTGTCAAGTGGAGTAATTTCATCAGAATCACAAGGGTTGCTTCTTTTGTATAAATAAATCCTGTGGGAACTTTATTTTAGTGGTTTCAGGGCTTACAATGGGCATCACAGGGGTTGAAAATAAATCATAGGGGTCTCAGATCAAACATTCTATTCCCCTAAATGACACCCCTGGGGAGGTCTTCCCCAATAACCCCAAGCACACACACATGCAGAGGCAACCAACACACACACACACACACGCACACATTCATTTTTGGGGCACTGTAAAGGGAGTTGTGGGGGATCTTAGTCCATCAAAAATAGACTGGGACACTCCAGCGGCAAAGCGCACTAGAAGTCAGTCCCTGCTAGATATGTTACAGGACTGCCTGCTGGAGCAGCTGGTCAGGCAACCTACAAGGCAGGCTGCCATTTTGATGTGGTACTCACCAACTTGGAAATGGTACACGGAATGTGGGTTGGAGAACCACTGGAGTCCAGTAACCATATGGTATGAACTGGCCCTGGGTACTAGTATAACTTTGTCAAAGGCTCTGGTTCTGTGTTTCAGACAAACAGATTTTGATCAGATGAGTGAATAAGTCAAGGGTAAGTTGGTAGCAGTAGATAAAATCAGGGTGTGTGAAGGAGAGGTGGGGGCATACCTCTGAACTGTCCCTGACTTTCAGGGAAGTCCCTGATTTTGCCTCAAAATTCGCCTCTGTCACTCCTAAAATGTGTGCTTCCATGACTGAACAGTAGGGATTGTAAGCACAAAATTGTATTTATTTATTGGAAAACTGGTAACGGGGAAACACACACTGAGCCAAAGCTCTTTTCCAGGTGCGAGCTGGGGGAAGGGAAAGTACAGTTACGTAAGAACTTACCGTAACAGTAGATCTTCGAGAACAGCTCTTGCAGCAGGTTACACCATTAGGACCGAAGCCGCCAGGCGCCAGGACCCCACGGAAAAATTGTAGCTAGCTAACTCACAGCGGGACCGCCTCGACGCGTGGTCCCGCTCTCCGACGCCGGGCGTGGTACAAAAGGGGCGGTCCGCCAGATTCCCAGTTCTCCGCCGGAGACTCTTGCCGCAGGCTGACATCAAAATGGGAGACCTAGGATTCGCCGACAGAAAGATAACAATTCCTGCTCAGAAAGACTGAGCCATGCTTCCTCCAAGGGGAAGGTGGATGGAAGATATTGCTGCAAGAGCTGTTCTCGAAGATCTACTGTTACGTAAGTTCTACGAACTGTACCATATCTTACTTAGACACAGCTCTTGCAGCAGGTTACACCATTAGGACTGATTCCCAAGCAGTAACGCTGTCAGAAAACTCGGGAGGAGGAAAATAAAGGATAAAAACCAGGTCCTGAACCTAGGACAGGAGACCCTGAAGTACGGCCAAACCAAAACCAGCCCTTCGCCGAGAGGCGATGTCCAGGCTATAATGCCTGATAAAGGTATGCACAGAACTCCAAGTGTCTGCAGCGCATATAGCAGAAGTGGAAACATTTTTGAGCGCTGCAAAGGAAGTAGCCACCCCTCTAGTGGAATGACCCCGGACTGTACCCGGGAGGGGCTTTTGTTTGATACCATAACAGTGAGAAATACACTGGACAAGCCAGCGAGAAAGGGACTGTTTGGATACTGATTGGCCCATCATTCTCTCAGAGAAGGAAATGAAAGCTGCTCAGAACTACGAAGGACTGAGTTCTGTTGAGGTAAAACCTCAGGCTGCGTGAACATCCAGGGTATGGAGCAGAGCCTCTCCTCTATTAGAGTAGTTCGAAGTAGACCGGAAGGTCGATATCCTGGTTCAGAGTGAGGAAGAAACCACCTTAGGCAAGAATTTAGGGTCCGTCCTCAGGGATACTCTGTCCCGGTGGAAAACTAAATAAGGCTCTTTGCACATGAGAGCGTGAAGTTCAGAAATTCTTCTTGCCGAGGTAACAGCAACTAAAAACAACATTTTCCACGACAGAAAACGTAGCTCGCAATCCGCGGCAGGTTCAAAGGGGAAGCGTGAGCTGTTCAAGGACAAAAAGCAAATCCCATGGAGGCACAGGGTCTCTAATAGGAGGCCTAAGGTGCAACACTCCCCTAAGAAATTCCCGAGAGGCGTCCACCTGAGCCACTGTACGATTTCCCACCGGGAGGTGGTAAGTCGAAATGCACAGAGGTGCACTTTAATAGAGGAGTAGGCTAGACCCGAATGAAAGAGGGAGAGCAAATATTCTAATATTACTCCACAGGACAACCTAGTGGGGAAAGGTCGCGTTTCGCGACTATACATTAAAAACGGCGCCATTTCATGGCGTACGCCGTGATGCGTTGTCGGCTTTCTGGCTGCAGAAAGGACTTTGCAACCTCTTGGAGACCCGTGACTTAAAATGGCTATGTCTCTAGGAGCCAAGCATGCAGGTTCAAGGAACGAGGTCCGGTGGACAAGTGAACCCTTCTCCTGAGACAGTAAGTGGGAGCTGAGCGGCAACGGGAGCGGGGTTCCGAGATAGTTGAATCAACAAAGGGAACCAAATCTGTCTGGGCCAAATGGGGCCACTAGGATCATTATTCGTGCTCCCTGCGCAGGTTTGAGAAGAACCTCTGGATCAACGGGAAAGGAGGGAAGCGTAGAGAATCTGTTGGCCCAGGAGAGGGATATGCCACCCCTCGCCAGAAAACACCAGGCCCTGGATCTAGCGAGCAAAATTGGGCAGTTTTATGCTGATGGGGAGGCGAACAAGTCTAGATCTGGAGTTCCCCATCGAAGAAACAGATCCTCTGCTACCTCTTGAAGGAGTTCTCATTCGTGACTCTGGCCTGAGAACGACTCAGCCGCCTTGCAACCGTGTTGTCCACTGGAACGTGCACAGTGATCAGATTTGGCGCCGTGTCTGATTACCCAATCCCACACTCTCATGGCTTCCCTGCAAAGGGGGTAAGAGTGTGCGCCTCCTGTTTGTTGAGGTAATACATCACCGCCGTGTTGTCTGTCTCAGCGAGAAGAGTACTGTGGGATAACTGACTGAAAGGTCTGCAGGGCATAGAGGACCGCTTCCATTTCCAGCACGCTGATGTGAAGGTGAGCTTCCATCTGGGTCCACGCATTCTGGGACTTTACCTGCCCAGGTGTGCCCCACCCAAGACCGGAAGCGCCTGTGGTGAGGGTGACCTCCGGGATCGCAATGAACGGACGCCTGATGAGAGCGACCCTGGGCTAGCCACCACTGCCAGTCTTGAATCACTGAATTCGTGAGTCTGATCGGATGCTGCAAGTGGTCTTGCCTTTGGTCCCATTGCACTTTGAGCATCCACTGAGTAATGCGCATGTGGAGTCTTTCGAAGGGACAGTAGGAATGGCCGCAGCCATGTGTCCGAGCAAGCAAAGGACCCACCTGGCAGGTACAACCTTGCTTAGTGATAGGTCCCTTATGAGGGATCTGATGCGCCCGCTTCTGTCGGCCGGAAGAAAGGCTCTTCCCGAACAGTGTCCAGAACTGCTCCTATGAACTGCAGTTTCTGCGACGGGTACCAGGAGAGACTTCTGTAATTTATGAGGATGCCCAGGATCGGAACAGATCCTGGGTGCTCTTGATTGCAAGAAGCAACGCCTCTGGAGGCGCCATGAGAAGCCAGTCGTCCAGGTACGGGAACACGTAGTGGCCCTGTCTCCTCAGAGATGCTGCCACGACTGCCATGCACTTGGTAAAGACCTCGTGCGGAAGACAGTCCGAAGGAAGGGCTCGGAACTGAAGGTGGTGGTCGAGAAACTCAAGCGCAGGAACCTCCTGTGCGCCTGAGCTATAGGGATGTGCAGGTAGGCATCCTGCATGTCTAGAGATGCTAAAAGGCCTCTGTTTGAGCATGGGGATAAGATCCGAAGGGTCACCATGGAATCTCTTGTAAGTGACCGACACATTGAGGTCGCTGAGGTCCAAGATTGGACGGAGGTCCCCTGTTTTCTTGGGAACCAGGAAGAAGTGGGAATAGTATCCTAGTCCTCTCTGGTTCTCTGGGACGTACTCTATTGCTCCCTTTCGTAGTAGCGCGAGTACTTCTTGCCAGATCAAGGCTTTGTGCTGACCCTGATACCGGGAGAGCAAAGGAGGCCTCGAGGGTGGCTTTCCTGCGAATTCTATAAAGTGGCCTAGACTGACCAACTGAAGAACCCACCTGTCGGTGGTAATGGCCTGCCATCCCGGCAGGAAGTTCGCAATGCGACCCCCGACTATAAACTCCCGTTGATCCTGAGGGGCGGGGCCGAAAGGAGTCAGGCTGTGGCGGCAGATGGACCTGCTGGCTGGGCCTGCTCTAGAGAACGCTGGCCTCGGCTGGCGGGGTGTTTGCCCTGGGCTCTACGAAAACCAGAGCCCCTCTGAGGTGCAGCGGAGTGGGTCTGTTGCCTCTGCGTCCGCGCAAGAAAACGGCTTTGGTTCCTACGAAAGGAACCAAGCTTAGGTCGGTACATGGCCTGAACCGACCTTACCGCCTTCCCGGCCTCTTGGAGTTTGGTAAGGATCTTTTCTGTAGGATTACCAAACAATACTTCTCCTCAAAAGGGCGCCCAAGATGTTCTTTTTGACGTCCGGGTAAAACCGAGACGCGCAACCAAGAGTGTCTCCGGAGGCAAACGCCTGAAGCTGCTGCTCGGGCCGATGAGTCCGCTGGAGTCATGGGCGCGGTTTCTTAGCACTTGGGTCCCCACGCCTGAACCTGCGGCGGAGGAGCTGGAAGCATCTCCTCCTTCTGCTCACCTTCGGCATCTTTTTCAGCCGCTTCCAGACCCTGTTCCACAAAGCTGCTCTGGAACTAGAACCATGTGGGTTAAATAGTTCAGGGATCTGATGGCGCAGGTAGCGGAAGACACGGCGCTCACCCAATGCGCTCCAGTTGTTTGGACTCTGGGTCCGTGGCAGGTGCTCAAATGTTGTGGCCTCTGTGACGGTCATGTGAGGCTGTGATGACCAGAGAATCGGCCTGAGGATGCTGCGTCAGTACTGGTCGCCCCTAGGAGCCTTGCAAGCGATCAGCTTTCCTCGGGTCTCGCTGAGCGAGTGGACGCTCACGCAGCCTTGGTGACGCCCACGAAAGTGTCAACCAAGGTGGTGCCCACCACAGGCTTGGGGTCCTTTTGCCGAAGATATCTGGGCGAGTCGCACTCTTCGGGTCTAAGTCTTCAGCATCCCATCCCATGTTCTCTTGTATATGTCTCATAATATCAAGGAACGAGGGATCATCCGAGGAGATCTAGGCATCTCACGTGGGTCCGGAGAAGGGATGGAGAGTGGAGATGGGGATCTAGAGGTGGAGTAGTCCGATCCCGTGTCCTCCGCTGAAGGCGATCGCCGGGCGCCTCCTGGATCTCTTGGGGCTGGGTGATCCAGAAGAGGATTTCGACGGAGGTCTCCGTTTATCAGGTCTCCCCCTGGGAGGGGTTCTAGGCTCCCGGGGAGGAGGAACACGGCCTGCCGACCCCGAAGGCGAGGGGGGGCAGGAACCGGAGTAGGAGGAGGAGGAGGAGGAGGAGTGAGGAGGGGGGGGAACCATGTCTTTTTTAATGGTATCCCACCAGTAGGTGAACAGATCTTTCACCTCCACTACAGAGAGGCCCGACGACGGCCTGGGTGCCGGTGGGCGGTCGTCGGGTCCCGGCGGCGGCTCCACAGGGGGCTCTGGTAATGGCGAGGGATCCCTGGGAGTACCTACGGGACCGGGGTCGCCCGTCTGGTCCTCGGGCTGCTCTAGGTCCTCCTCCGATAGAGGCTCCTGACCGATGTCGGTCGGAGGCAACAGGGCCTTCTTTTCAGGAGGGCGGGCGCGGTCCCTCTACCGGGCGCCCGCTGATGTAATGGTCAAGCGCCGGTCGCCGGGCCGACGGCTGCTCCAGGGAAGAAGGGCGCACGGCTGACGGCTGTCGAGCCGGGCGCGTCTGGGCTACAGGCCTTTTAAAGGTGTGAGCTCCAACGCCTTGGCGTGGAGGCACCGACGACCTGACGCCGGGTACCGAGGAGCGGGAACCCGACTTGGCGGTGGTGATGGTGTCGCCTCTGACTTCGCCAAGGCCCTGGAAGGGGAGGAAGGCTCATGGATTTCTCCTGAGATGAAGGTTTTGATTGCAGCCGGGGAGATTTCAACCGAGCTACGGACTCCAACCCTAGAAGGGGACCTGAAGGGCCTTTCCTCTCTTCTCCGCGTTTGTGGACCCTGGAGTTTCCTCTGGAGGACATGGTCTTCAGTTGTTCCTCCAGAAGAAACGCCTGCAAGCCCTCTGACGCCGGATCCGGTACGGCTATTGAACCCTTGGCAAGAAGGACAGGCCCGGTATCGTGGTTCGGGGCTTCAGGCACCGGACGCAGGCCGTGGGGGGGTCCTTGAACGGGATCTGCTTTCCACAAGCGCATCAAGGATGGCCCGGGTTGGTGATGACATCAAGATCTTGCTTGAAGAGGATTCTAAGATTTTCAAAAGAACTATTCACGCTCAAGGCTAGACTGGTAAACCAAGGGCTCAGGTAGCTAAGTCGACGGCGGGAAAAGAACTGGGGAATCTGGCGGGACCGCCCCCTTTTGTACCACGCCTGACGTCGGAGGCGGGACCGACGTCGGGAGCGGTCCCCGCTGTAGTTAGCTAGCTAGAATTTTTCCATGGGGTCCTGGCGCCTGGCGGCTTCGGTCCTAATGGTGTAACCTGCTGCAAGAGCTGTGTCTCGAAGTAAGATCAGGAAATGCAATAAAACATACACAGCATCAGTGCTTGGTACAATTAAAGTGCAATCAGAGTACAGCTAACACTGTACAAGTGCAAATAAAAGTATCAAGGTTTAATGAGTGGCTATGACATGCAAACAGAGAGACCAAAGCACATTGACTGATGGCAGAGCCGAGGTAGAGTACAAGGGAGCCTAATATAGGCTGAGGCAGAACACAGGAGGATGCCCAACATCATGGATGGTAGAGGTTCCAAACAGGGGAAGGTCAGGGAGAGGCCTTAATGGCGCAGGTGGGGGTGGGGAGCAGTTTTAGCTGATGCACAAGGGAGCCAGGGGAGGGGGACAGATGGAGAGAGGAGGGGAGCAGGTTCCAGGGGGAGGGAAGACGATAGGAGAAGGCTAACTGCCCAGCAGAGGTGTGTGGGTGAGGAAGGGAGAAGGTGTGAGGATCCCTGAAGGGAGGGAGGGAGCATGAGACAGAGGGAATGGAAGAGAGGACTGAGGATAGGTAAGAGGATAGGGACCCAAACCAGTATTTGGAGATGAAAGAGGTGCAGTTGGGATTGGTGATATGAATGTAGAGGGAGGACGGACAGGGGGTAGTAGAGGGAGCAGTGGTGAGTTTGAGGGAGGGGGTAGTTGGTAGCAAAGCGACAAAAGGTGTTACAGAGGGTGTCCTATCTAGCAAGGGAAGAGGAAGGGATGATGCCGTACACTATATCTACACAGTCAAAGACCAGGAGCACAATTTTGGTAACAAGCTCCTGATGGACCTGTGCAGACAAGCAGTCTTTGTTGCTGTACAAGGCACTGAGTTTGGGGTGGAGCGTGCTATGGAGTGCATCAATGTGGGCAGAGAAGTCAAGGTTACTATCTAGCCACACACCAAGGTACTTGAAGGACAGAATTGCTTCAAGTGGGTGCCATCCAGGGTAGAGAAGACAGCAAGGGGGGAAGAGTCTGATCAACTTCTGTTTGGTGTCAAAGTTCATGGACTCTGATTCTTTAGTGGTGACCTGGAGCTGGTTGGAGTGGAACCAGCACAGGACATTGCGGAAGTCTTGCTGGAGCTCCCCGAGCTTAGGAAGGCACATCTCATTAACACAAGGAACATCCTAGACTGACCAGAGGACAGAGGAATTTGCCCTTCCCTAGCCTCTGCTGGACATTGATTAGCATAACATGTGACCATAGCTGGCTGCCCAGTACTGTTCCTAGTTAAAGGGGCGGCAGCTAATCTCTAGCCCCATGCACAACTCTGTGCTCCACATCACCTCGGGTACTGTAAATGTGAGTACCACTCGAACAAGTAAAGATATCATTATGCATGAACAACAGTAAAAAGTAGCAAAACCTTTGTAACAATAAGATAACATTTGACAGCATCGTGGAGATATTACTAGGAGATGATTAATTAATTAGTTGAGTGATTGAAAATGCTAAAATTTAGAAGAGGGGAGAAAAAAAAACTGTTAGATCACACAGGAGTTCAGAAGCAATTTGCAGATTGTTAAGACAAAAAATTAACAGAATTGCTGCACTGAGCCCAAATAGTAAGTTCACTGGATTCTGCAGCTTTTATGGTCAGTTGGGATTGCTGAGTGGATGGTTTGAACTAGTTCTTGACAGGATGTGGTCAAGTCAGAAAAGGGGACCCATGAGTTCTGAGCACTGTTATACCCACACCATTTAACACGGTATGACCAAGATCTATTAATGTACTTTATACGCAGTATCTTCTCAATCTGATACACTGTTTGGGGTATAAGAATGTCCTGAGAAGATGCAAGAGGCTGAGAAGTTCCAGAAAGTCCATCTGGTTGGGCAGGAAGAACGGGATCTGGCTGATAAGTGTCAGTACCATGAGGTGCTAGTGGAACTGTTGTCAAGTTGTCAGCAGGAAATTCAGTTTCTGAAAGTATTGCAGGTTCCAAAGAAGCTTCATTACTTGGGGGGCTGGGATCATCAGGGAGGGAATCATGCAAGTACCCATGCTTCAATCTGTTAATGTGAATTTTATTGTGTACCAGCTTCCCATCTAACTTTCGGTGCAAGCGAACATGAACTGGGGGAAGCTTCTCCACAATGTAAAATGGCCCAGTCCAGGGGAGAAGCAGTTTTCTGGTGGCGCGTGGAGTAAGGCCAGGTCAATACAAATATACGATGTCCCCCACAGAAAATGAAGGATCGTGACACTTGGCTGCAGACATTTTTTGCATTGCCATTTTTCTCTGTTCCAGGGTGTCACTAGCAACCCGTCTTGCAAGTTCAAACTGTTCCAACATTGGGATGATGTAGGAGGAAGCTGACTTTGGGACCTCTAGCAATGAGAGATCTTTGTCCAGAGGTGTTCTTGGGTGACGTCCATGGACTAGGAAAAACGGGGTGTACTCTATGCTGTCAACACAAGGGCTGGAGTTGCATGCAAACTGAATGAAGGGAACAAAACGATCCCAAGTGTCGTGAGTCTCATCCAGGTACTTAGATAGTGTGTTAAGAATGGTCGACATCTTTCTCTCACTTTGTCCACTGTACTGTGGATGGTAACTGGTTGTGTGAGTCTTTTTGATGTCAAGAAGTTTGCAGGTTTCTGGCACAACAGATGAGAGGTAATTAGTGCCTCTGTCTGAATGCAGGTACGCTGGGGTACCGTGACGGCAAATGATTGTATTGAGGAAGGCACTTGCCACTGTAGCAGCTTTAATGTCTTTTAATGGGATCAATTCCAAGTATTTAGTTAAGTAGTCCACAAAGACAAGAATGTACTTGTTTCTGGAGTCAGGGCAGGTAGGCAGGGGCCCAAGAATATCTGTGCTGACTCTTTGGAAGGGTTCTGTGGCTACAGACATTGGAATGATGTGTGCCCTGGCTGGTCTGGCGGGAGGTTTTCTTTGGGAACAGGGCTGGCAAGATTTTACAAAATGGACAATGTCCTTGTTCATGTGAGGCTAGAAGAAGTGGAGCCTTGTCTTTTTGAGAGTTCTGTGGATACCCATATGACCTCCACAAAGTGGAAAGGCATGAGTGGATTAAAGAACTGCAGAGACTGTAGAGGCTGGCACAATTAACTGTACATGAGTTTTGTCTGTGTGATGGCCCTTGTCCTTCTTGGTCCAAATGTGAAAAAGCACTCGGTCGAGGATTTCAAAATTGTAGCCTTGCAGTATGGCAACCCATCGGGCAAACTTTCCTACTGGTTCCTTCATTTCAAATAAACATCTGAGGGCTGAGTGATCCATGATGGCTGTGAAGGAGGAGTAGCGAGGGTAGCAGTCAAACTTCTTTACAGCAAAGACCACGGCTAGGCATTCTTTTTCCGTGATACCGTAGTTTTGCTCAGCTGAAGAAAGAGAGCACACTGCATAGGAAAACAACTCATTCTGTTCCATCTTGGATTTGACACAGCACAGCGCCCACTGCAAAAGAGCTAGCATCTGTGTAAGCCTGAATGGCTGGTCGAAGCGGGGATAGGCCAATACTGGGAAAGAAATAAGTTTGTCTTTCAAGGTTTCAAAGGCCTATTTGCAATCAGAAGTCCACAGAAAGTTGCATCCCCTTTTTGTGAGAGCAAACAAGGGAGCTGCAATGTTAGCATAGTTGCAAATTCATTTTCTGTAGTAGCCAGACAAACCTAGGAAAGCTCTAAGGTCTTTGAGGTTTGTGGGTTCTGGATAGTCTTTTACTGCAGAAAGCTTATCTGGGTCTGGGGAGATGCTATGCGAACTGACCACATGTCCCAGGTAATGGATTTGATGTTGAGCAAGGCAACATTTCTCTGGATGGAGTTTGAGGTTGGCTTGCCTGAGACGTTCGAACACCTCTTTGAGATTCTGGAGGTGTTTTGGAAAGTTCTGCTGAAGACAATAACATTGTTGAGATACACTAGGCAAGATTTCCAAGACAGTCCATGTAACACAGCCTCCATGACGTGTTGAAAGGTAGCTGGGCTGTTCCAAAGTCCCATAGGCAGATGTATGAACTGGAAAAGTCCCAGGTTGCAGCAACAGGCTGTGTACGGACGTGAAGCTGGATCAATAGTAACTTGGTAGAATCTATTCTGGAGATCTAGAGTGGTGAAGTAGGCTGGGCTAGCCACACCAAAGCTCTCTAAGGCATCCTCTGTGGTGGGTAAGGGATGGGCATCCTGTACCATGAGAGCATTGAGCTTTCTGTAGTCCACCACAAACCGATGCCCTTTGTCCCTCTTGACTACCAGCAAGCAAGGTGCACCCCAGGGACTGGTGGATTCTTCAGTAATGTCCTGTTCGAGCATGCCCGCGATTAAGTTCTCTAGGATTTGCGTTTGCTTGTGTCTCATTTTGTAGGCTGGCTGACAAATTGGCTTTTGGTTGGGCTGCACCTCAATGGTATGTTGCAGGGTATCGCAGCATCCAGGCTTATTACCACCACCGACAAAGACATCTGAGTAGGTTTCCAGGAACTCCAGAAGTTGCTGTTTCTCTGTGGGACAGGCTGGGAGTTTTGAGGCAGAGAGAGACGCTGGCTGAAGGGCATGTGCATTTCTTGTGAAGTGGAGGTGGTTGTGATGGTACTGACAGGATGACTGTAAAAGGAACCAGGCTGAGGTTCGGGTAGAAGCTGAAGCTGATCCCCTGAAGACAGACAAACAAACTTTCTGATACTGGCACCCTTGGAGATAACCACTGGTTCATCCGTGAAGTTGCAGCACTTTTGGAATACTGACCCACCGTGCACAGCAGACAGGGTGTTTCCTGGAAGGAGACATGAGGAGTGCAACACTGTGGGGAAGGGGCTCACCTCGAATCTTGGCAATCAAAACCATCTCTGACTTAGGAGGTACAGCGACCGAGTCTATAGCTGCGAGTTGCCTCCGGGGATCTAGTGACAGTTCGTTTGAGGCAAAGTCCAGTATGGCTTTGTGTGCCTTGAGAAAGTCCAGGCCAAGGATCACGTCTGTTTGAAGTTCAGGCACTAAGCAGAATTTAATTGTAGCTTGCTGTGAGCTGAAGTGGAGTTTGAGATGGACCACGCCTGTTATAGGTACTGTAGCTTGCAGTGATGATGCATTTTAGGTTGGCTGGAGCAACAGTAGGTACATGGTGAATAGCTGGATTGTCTAGGATACTGCTGTGGATCACAGAGATTTCTGCTCCAGAGTCGACCAAGGCTTGCGTGGACTAATCACCAATAGTGATGGGGACGTAGTTTACAAGGAGGGGTGATCTGATGACAGGAACTTTGGCTCCTTTAGGCGAGATTGTGCCTGACTTAGCAGTTAGAGGGTGCCATTTGTTTGTGTTATGCGAGTCAGTGGGGCAGTCAGTTGCTTCATTTTCCTTGCTGTTGGATGTAAGTAGCAAGTGCAGCCAATTGTGAGGACTGTGGGTCCTGAACAGTGGTAGGCCGAAGCATGGAAACAGACTCTTGGGCTAACTGGGCCGCTGGATCGTGTCTAGCCAGGTGGTTGGCTTTTGTTGGATAACATAGGTACGAAATTGTGGAGGCAGGGACTGGACAAATGCTGTAATCTGGTCTTTTTCTGATTTTTGTAGACATTTGCACCGTGATTCAATGTACACTATAAATGCTTCCAATGATTCGGAGGGTTGCATAGTGCGCCATAGTTGCTGTTCTAACAACCACGGTGGATGAGCTTGTAAGAAATAGTCCCTGAAGGTGGAATATAGGGTGACATTGTTCCCTCTTGTCTGGTCTGGAAGGGCATTTAACCACAATATGGCTGTCCCTCTCAGGAGCAAGCGCATAGCGTTAGAAATTCGCAAGGGATCCGTCCAACCACTGAAAGAGATCCAGGCCTGAAATTGCTCGAACCATACAACAGCATCTTCATGAGGTAATGCTGAGAATGGTACTGGCTGCAAGCTGCAGATGACCACTGAGTATGTGGAAATAGCTTTAAGGTAGGCGAAGTCATCCTAGATGGCCTGTATAGTTGGCGTCCCTTCGGCTGGAATGGATGACCAGATGTCATGCAGCATAGTTTCAGTCTTAAGATCCCATGCTCTCAAGGTAGGTGAAGGTGAAGCCCCAGAGCTGGCAGTGCTCGAGGCGTCGGTGTCCTTGGAAGACTTGGTTGGCGAGGGACTGCGTGGCCCTGAATGAAGGCTGTAGGGATGAGTAGGAGTGGTTGTTATGGAGAGAACGAGACGCCTTGGAAGAAATGATTCGTTGAGAGAATAAAAAGCTTTGTTGTTTTTGTTTTTTTTTTTAGACAAGTACAATTATATATGAGCAATTTTCACCAATGGACGTTTCAATAAACAACTTGCACTCTAGTTTGGTGTTGTCTGTTATTGAAATAAACTTTTCTTTTGCAAGATGCAGCTATTTGTTGCAGTGTTCATTCATTTCAATGGGTGCCCCTCAAAACCATGGCCGCCATTACTTCCCATGGAGTGAGGTCATTTTGAACAAGCTGATGCCCCTCACAGAGATGGCTACTGGACCTGTAACATAGGCTTCTTGGCTAATTTGACATTTGCAATATGGCTGCCAACGGGGGGAAGGGTTGCTTCTTGTTTTGTAGTTGTAGGCAGTGGCTTATATCAGGGCAAATGAAAGAATGCAAGATGGCCACTCTGCAGTCTGTTCAAAAGATAAATGGCAGGCTTTGGTTTGGCTGAGTGAATCCCACCCAGGCTATCCAAAGAATTTGTGTTGAGAGATTTATTGTTATCTTCAAGGTTTAGAAGCCTCGAATACTTTCCTCAGGCAGGACTAGCAAAACAAATGTCTGTGTATTGGAAGGCACCTCGACTCAAAATAACAGAAAGCCATATGTCTCTGGTTTAAGAGTTAATGAACAGGCAGTCCCCAGCCCCTGGTGCTCAGGCAAGCATGACTGTAATTTACAGTTCATTCAGTTAGCAGGCTTGTAATATGCAGCACACATTTTTTTCTCTCTCATAGCCTACAATGTTAGAGAAGGGCTGAAGGCTGCTATTTAGCATATTTAGCAGGGTTAGTAAGGAATTTGCATTTGCTGGAGCTGCAATCCAGAGACAGCATCAGCAACAATACTTTAAAATGGTGTTGCTGCTTTTCTGGTTTTATAGTTTGGTGGCTGATCCCTGCAGCAGAGGGCAGTTGGGCAGGGATCGCAGTGTAGATTCTGTGCTTTTACTGGCTGGGAGCTGAGTTTTAGATTTTGGTGTGCTTTCTAGATGTGGAGTTTGCAGAAGCCTGCCGAGGTTTGTAGCATACAGCTCCATGGGGCTAGTGGAGCCATAAAATAACTTTGTACCTTAGCTGCACACAGACAGTGTCCTAATTTGGAGCACATTTACATGCAAGGAGACTTATATATGCTGAGACAGAATGCAGGAGGCTTACTCTGACAGAGAACAGTTCAGTTTAAATTTTCCTCTCTGCTGCCAAGATTATTCTTTCTGAGCATGCATATAGTTCAGGCACACTTGGGTGATGACTCTGGGGTACTCAATGATGCAGAGCAAAAGAGATGGGTGCCTGGGCAGAAGAAGAAGGGCCGCATACTCCATCATGTGTGGCATTTTGGTATTTGGTCTGCCACTAAGGACCTCTTATCTCTTGGTATTCTGCTTCCCCATCTGGTGCTTCTGCTGCAGGAATCACTAGGTACCGAACAAACTGAGTTGGACACATAAAATAATGAACAAGATAAGGTTTATTCAGGAGCTTAGGAAGGCACATCTCATTAGCACAGGGAGCATCCTAGACTGACCAGAGGACAAAGGAATTTGCTCTTCCCTAGCCTCTGCTGGATACTGATTAGCATAACATGTGACCATAGCTGGATGCCCAGTACTGTTCCTAGTTAAAGGAGCAGCAGCTAATCTTTAGCCTCATGCTCAGCTCTGTACTCCACAACACTGTCTAAGGCCCCCTTATCCAAACAGTTAGCATGGTGCTAACCAGGTCAGTGCTGTGTTAACCGCTAATTATGCCAGCTCTTATACAGAAGTCCCCAGAGTACTGCGCTAACCTGGCAGTATGACAATGCAAAACACACCACTGTGCCCACGCAAATGACAGATCCCTCATGCATAATGGGTGCAGCGGTACATTCATAGGTTTGGCAGCCCTAAACAGCTGTCATCTCAGCATTGTTTACCACCACCAAAACTTTGCAATAACCCTGCACAACAGTTGTATCCCCCAGCATCGTCCATGTTGTTAAATAATTTCTCTTTACTCCGGTAGTCTAGTGGAACCACATTCCCCGATCGCCCATGTTGTCAAATAATATCCCTGTACCAGGTTGTCTGGTGGACCCCCCAATCACCCATTTTGCCAAATAATATTTCTTATCCTGGTAGCCTTGTGGCCCCCCCTCCCTTATACCTCCCATGTTGTCAAAAAACATCCCTTTACCCTGGTTGTCTTGTAGATCCTTCCCCCGACTGCCCATGTTGTCAAATAATATCCTTTCCCTGATAGTTTACTGTAACCCCCCCAGTGACTGCCATCCCCACGCACTGAGGACACCCCCCAGCTCGGCACAGCCCTCCACTCACTGCCTGGACTGGCCTTGGTCCAACAGTCAATAAGTGCATTCATGAGTACTGTAGAAATAGCTGTTTCTGCAGACATGGCTTGGATGCCGAGAAAGATGGCCACCTAATGTGTTAGCTCTTCCTCACCTCAGGTCGTATCCTTAGTCATCCGCGATGTTTTAAGCCAACACTAAGTGTTGCCATACTGAATTGCTAGATCCATTTATTTTCTGTCTCTCAGTGTAATTTTACGAGTTACAGCTTACCTCACACTTTTGGGTCTGCTGATTGCACCACCCCATACCAGCAATATGGCGACAGCCCCCACTCCCACCTCACCAGTCAGTGAAGGTATCACCAGGATTGAAAGCACACTGTCAAAAATGCTCATCAAAATGGCTGATATCTGCACTGCCTGTGCAACTTCTGTGTGGGTGTTCTCTATTGAAAGGAGAACCCAGCAAAATGAGGCAGGTACGGAAGACCTGCAGGCCCAGCTTTATAACCAAGTTTAGCTCCTGTGTACACTCTGCGAGCATGTGGAAGACTCCAAAAATCGAAGCTGCCACAACAATTTGCAGTTCACTGGCTTCCCAGAAGGTTCTGAAGGGAGAGATTGCATTGCCTTTCTACAGCGTGCCTTCCTATACTACTGCATTCCAAGGGCACCACAGTACATGACCTGGCTTGAGCTCATAGATCTTTAGCCCCACAAGCCAGGGAAGGTGAGCAACCACAACCAATTTTGGCCAGATTCTTGCATTTCACTGATAAAGACAGGATTATGACATTATCCAGGGAGTGTAGTCCCTAACATGGCAGAGGCACCGCATACAGATTTTTCAAGATTTTTCCCTCGGCTCTCTTGTCGGTGGAGAGCTTTCATGGTGGTCCAGCATGTTGGTTGCCTGTGAGGCTACTTATAGTATGCAATATGCCACTACAATAAGAATCTCCTAGAACAGTGTTAATCGGGACTTCCAGTCCCCTGAAGCAGCAGAGCACTATGCCGCCAACACTGGCCATCATGCAATCAGCTGCCGATGGCCCACCACCACTCATTTGTTTCCGACTAATGCGCATCCATGGACAGTGCCCCAGTACCAGTGGCTCCTGAGCAGCACCCACCCGCCCTACAGGAACTTATCATGCAGACGGAAGAGGACTGGCATATGGTGGTCAGAGGACAGAGTCAAAAGAAGAAAAAGGACCAGTACAAGATTTTGACCTGGTTGCCTCCACAGCCAAAGCCGCAGCATGGACTCACCATGATCATCTGAGGATTCTCTCTTAGTCTCTGCTTCTGACAAGTTGGCTGCTCTCCACCATCCTTCTCCTAGTCAACTCCGCTCTCACCAGCCATAGCCTTTCTTCTCCCTCAGGAGCAACCTAACATATCCTGGGCAGTTGTAACTTCAGCAGACCCCCTGCCTGTCACCTTCTCCTCAGGCCCAGATGAACTGCTGATGCCAGAGGCAGTGAACCCATCTGTTGCCCTCCAACATCCAGACCCAGAAGACTGAACACTAGTTCACTTAGCAGTTCTCTGATTTGTTGTGCATCCCAACTATGTGGGGCTTTTAATGGCACGAAATACCTGTGAACGGACTTCAGTGGCTATACTGGTCATTTTCTGGTTTACCATTTTTAAATTATATATGCATGTTGAATGTGGGGCTAATGTGGCAGTTGGCTGGCAGGGTATTGGGGTGCTGATGCTGCCTGACAAATGAGGTTTGGGCAAGGGGGGCATCTATTACTGTCAATGGTACCACTAATGTTCGTTCAATTGCAAGAGGCCCTATTCTGTCCCCCCTCCTCTTAATTTGTTGTTCAGGGGACAGAATATAACACAGGAGATGGGTTTGGCCTTGTCCAAAACGGTTACAATATGCAGATGACCTAGTGATCCTAACCAGCTCCCAGGACATTAGTGTCATCAACCGTCACATAAATGTTGACTTTAGTAACATCCAGTTTTGGCTTATGGCCAACACTCGCCCTGAATCTCAGAAAAACTTAGGCTATGTTTTTTGGATCCCTGGCTAAAATAAAAGTGTCCCCTCCACTTCTGAGAGTCACTGGTGCTGATGGATCCTCTGTGAGGGTCACTGACTACCTCTAATACCTGAGAGTCACCCTTGACACCCAGCTCGACTTCTCTCTGCACATTTGTACTGTACGCAGGACAGCAAATAGTAAGTTGGGCCTGGCATATAGAGCAAAAAACAATCTCATGCCTGCTGCTCGTCTCACCCTGGCTAAAGGTGTGCTCCTCCCCACGCTTTGTTACATGCTCTTTGCCTTCACACATGCCACCAAATCCAGCCTGCCTAAATGGGACGTAGCATATAACAACATATGCTGTTTCACCCTCTCTGCCCCTCAACTCACCCATCATTGTGACCTATATAATAAACTTGCATGGTTCCCCCCAGGTAATCATTGGAACTGTTTTAAGTTGTTTTGCTGACAACGTTGTAAGAACTGCTATCACTCTTGTCCTAGCAGAGCTCTTTTAGCCTGTCAACTCCTCACATCCACTAAGGTCTAATGGTTCAGCTGTATTTCAGGTACCAAAAACCCACATGCAAACAGGTGACCGGGCATTCGCTGTATCTGCACCTAGGCTATGGAATTCCCTTTCCGCCCATGTTTGCACTGCCTCTTCCCACACCTGTTTCAAAATAGGCATACTACTTGTCTAGTGTACTTACCCGGTCACCAAAAGCTAAATAAATAAATAAAGAAACTCCCTCTGGGATTATCTGAGGATCATCTCAGCCTGTAACTGCACCTAAGGTATTAGTGTCCCTTTTCTAAAAGTGTTGCACTTTAATTGTTATGTCTGGTCTCCTGTCTGAGCCCAGTTTGGAGTTTTGTGACTTGACTGTCAAACTGATTTTTTTTTTTATTATGTGATGTTTTTGCTTGCCTCTCTGTTATATCCTGCAATGTCTGTAAATTTTACTCTGTAATCCTGTAAATCCTAACTACCTGCAATGTCTGTATATTTTTACTCTGAAATCCTGTAAATCCTTACCTTGCCTATATATGCCTTGTAATCTCCCAGGTCACACTTGAAAGTAGGCATCTGTTCGTCTAGTGTGCTTACCTAGTAAACAAAAGCTAAATAAATAAATAAACAATATGTCTATCCATGTAGGTGTTCTTCGTGTTATGGGCCATGACATTGCTAGACTTGCCTTTTGGAGGGGTGGGGGTGGAATCCCTGAGGGTACCCATATTACCATTTTGCTCTCTGGGAAGCCACCATTTTACGTAGCTGTTCACCATTTTGGGCACCTTATCCTGTGGCCCATCATCTCACCTCCCATTTTCCTGCCTTTAGCAGCTAGCTGTGCTGCATGCTCTATCACTAACCTCTCACACATTCGTGTAGTCCCTGGGTTGGCCAAGTTCAGAGTCGTGCTCTGCTCCAGTTTTAGCACCCCTTAGCTTTTGTACTCTCCTCTCTGCTATAGTGTTTAGTCTGGGAATAAATTGCTGTTGACTTTATCACTTTCAGATCATCTGAGGGCGTTGGAATGGCTGGGACTGATGCTTTTTTTATGGTCACTCTGTTGTCAGCAGTTGGGTATATTTTTTTTGGCACCAGCTATGTCTTTGGGACATGCCAGCTCAGTGGGGGGGAGGGGGTTCTTTACTCGGTGCATGACCAGGCAGCATCTAAGAGCTATGGAATGCACAAGATCACAGAGCTAGGCAATGAACAGCGGTATCAGCTCTGCCAGACACAACCCCTATGTTTCTTCCCCTCTCTGATGTCATACACCTATGGTGCTATTTTTTCTTCTTGAATCTGCTGGCAGACCTATGCTGTCTCATGGCTGGTCATTATTTGCACCACTACCCCTGAAAAGTGCACGGCTCTACTATTCTCTGTCAGGCCCTCTGAACTGTGAGGGGGGCAGAAGTGCCTCAGGTGTGCCCTCATAGCTTTGGGCAGGGATATAATCACTCCCACTGACCCAGGTTTATCCACCCCATGGACTGTAATTACATGTTGGACACTTATTCTACACTTACTTAACCTATGACCCCCCCAAGCATGGGGTTATCCCCCTATATTGCCACAGATCTTCCCAGTATACCCACATCTGCCATAACATGCCTCTGCTGAGGGGCGTTTACACGTGTACAGGGACTGGGCGTTATTTAATATTTTCCCTTAGGCATTTGCACTAACCTCATTTGTTTTCCCTCCTTCCTGTTTCACCACACTATGAGGATCCACCCTTCCTTCACCCACGAAGTCTCTCTCTGTTATTGGGCAATCTCCGGCTGTCCTTGGTTCGTTCCACAGTGAATCATCATAGTATATTCAGCAGGACACTTGAGGTATTACCCATGCCATTGGGATGATGGTTAGTGAGTTCTTTAGCTCTTTTTTCATCCTTTTTGGGCCCTCACAGCTGAAGAGGGTACTCCCAATGTATTTTTTGCATATACTGGTAGCATTCAGTCATGCTTTTGGGGGTGGACACAGGTGGGCAATTGCATTACTTGTGATCTGGTGGGTACCACCATAGAGAAATCTATGATTTGTGAGTGGAGTCATAGAGAACTGTTTCTTTTTGATTGCCCTGGGATTTCATCCAATGCTTGCTTGGGGTAGTGGGTTACTTTGCTCCATGATATGGGGACGTTAGCCAATGTAGTGTACCGGGGGCGGGGGGGATTGCTATGCTTTGTTAATTATGTACTGATTACTGTTTCAAAGGTCTTTTGGGGGATTTCTGTTTCTCCTCATTCTTCATGTGTTTTTTAGGCTTGTTGTTGTCTTTGTTAAGTGTAAAGGTGCACTTGCTACACTTGTCATTAGTTGTGTTTCTACATTAGGCAGAGTTAAGCAGATGGGGAAGAGCTCCATACTAACCCATTTCTTGGCATTTTTTAACTTATCCCACATTGTTGTTACTGATTATTAGTAATGGCCAACACGGGGTTTAATTTTATTTCTTGGAACATAAATAGACTGCATCATCCGGCCGAGAAGAAAGTAGTGCTCAGTCAGCTGAGGAAGCAGGAAGCAGGAGGCAGCAGTGGCCAACTTACAAGAAACGCATCTTACTAGCTACCCACTGAGAAGTTTATCCTGCATCTCCCTTGTCATCCCTAAGGTCAGATCTCACTATGGTAAATTGGCGATAAGTTACACCTTTCCTGCCCTATGGAACACCATTCAAAAATTACTCAAACTTGCAACTCCTGTGAAGCTCTTCCTCTTTAAAACCCTGTTTGATTGCTCTATCAAAAAGACATACAAATGTTTTCACTAATGACCCTCTGTTCGAGAGAACAGCACACCTAGAGTTACTATTCCTCTCCACGGTTCCTCCTTACCTGCTCTCACTGTGCCTTAACTTCTGACTGTACTGCATTGTCACCCTGAACCACCAACTTGCTATAATAATTATGTCTAGTTGCTGAATCTCAAACCTATGTGTTTTTTTTGTATGTATGTATATAGCTTATGAGTGTATAGCTCCAAAATATTGTATGTATTTTCTCTATAGCGACTCATTGTAAATTAATCTGTTTCATATGTAATTATGTATTCTCAAGCTACTTTACTATGTCATTCCACTGTATTTACCTTGACCTACCCAGGTCCACCTTGTAAATTAGTCTTTTCTCAACGGTGCTTCGCCTGGTAAAATAAAGATTTGATTGACTGATTGATTAACTGACTTGAGAGATGTCCCTAAAATTGAAATGGGAGTGGGTAGGGACCAAGCTACATTCTGCTTTTTCACAGAGGAAGAGAGGTGTTATAGTTCTTATCCATGAGCACCTCCCATGACTTATTTTAGACCACAGGTCAGACCCCCATGGTAGAAGGGTACTGGCACATGTGAAGACCCCGACTGTTACTTTTCTCCTGGGCACCATTTATGGCCCCAATGAAGCTGATCCCAGGTTCTTTCATGTGCTGGAGCAACAACTTGCTGATTTTAACCAGTAGAAGATCCACATTCTGTCGGAAGGGAACTTTAACCTCCCACTGAACACAGTCTTCAACAGAAGTCTCTCCTACCATAGTGCCTCCTAGTCTGGGCCATCTTGCAATGCTCTCCAACTTTTAATGGAGGAACATACCTTTGCTGATGGCTGGTGCTTGTTGAACCCAACAGCCAGAGACTACTTCTTTTTTTCATCTGTACATAAGACTTACAGGCATATTGACTACTGATTGGTGTTGCAGTCCTTTATGCATGCACTAACATCTACCACCATCAGTAATATAGTCCTCTTGGACCATGCCATAGTATCCCTGTCACTGATACAAGAACCTGCACAACAGAAGTCTCACAGTTGGGGGCTTGACCCTCTGCTCCTCTCAGATCCTCTCTTTAAGTAACACATGTCAAAAGAAATCACAACATATTTTAAAGCCAATGAATCCCCTGATATATCCCCAGCTTCGATCTGGAAGGTACATAAATCCTACCTGAGAGGGGTCATTATTAGTTATGCTGCACATAGTAGGAAGCAGAGATTACAAGAAGAACAGCAGTTACAAGCAGAACTACAGCAGAAAGAGACTGACTTTAAGGCTGTGGCTGATACACCTGTTACGAACTTGGCCGATACCACTCGCCTCAAGTACTCACTAAACACCCTCCTGTCCAGACAGGACGAATTGGCTTTGGTCTGACTTAATCACCGGTACTGAAAAGGAGGCAAGTGGGCTAGAGTATATCTACAAACATTACACCTCGAGCACTTGAAGAAGCCATTGGACCTTCGAGTGAGAACAGCAGTAGGACCCAGCCCTTGGGTATCCTTTAGTAGAGCTAAAAGTCTTAAAGACTTTATGGTTCACAGTAAACAGAGATTGACATCAACAGAAACGGTAACCACATAGCTACCTCGAAGGTCCAATGGCTTCTTCAAGTGCTCGAGGTGTAATGTTTGTAGATATACTCTAACAGGCAAAACATTTCAACATCCGATGGAACCTCACATTAATATTGACATTTAACAACTAATCACATGTGATACTAGCTACGTAGTATATGCTCTTTGGTGCACTTGTAATTTGGTTTACATTGGGAAAACTGTCCGTCCTCTAAAACAGAGAATACAAGAGCACATCAGATCTATACTCAATATGAGACAAGATACACCGGTTGGCTTGCACTTTATGACTTATCATCTTTCAAAAATTGAAGATGTTAGGTTCATGGGCTTAGAATGGATTTCACCCTTTTTACAGGGAGGTGATAGACCAAATCAACTGTTAGAGAGAGAAAGATTTTGGATTTTCAAACTTAATAGTGTAAGACCCTATGGTCTAAATGAAAGATGGGATCTTAAGCCTTTTCTGAGAAAGTAATTCATTTTGACATGGCTCAGAGGTAAATGCTGAAATTGACAATAATATTAAGGCTGTTTCCAATAACTTTGAAAAATTGCTTATAAAAGATCTTAAGCCTTTTTTGAGAAAGTAATTCATTTTGACTTGGATATTTTTTCAAATGTAGAGATATAAAGATTTATATAACCTCTGCCTTTTTTCCTTCTCTTTTAGATAATTTTCTTCTACCTGAAAAAGCGCAAGATAATAAGGCATTGTTCTCTATAAATACTGATAGAAATTTACTTTTTCTTCACTTACAGGCATAAACAAACTAATATTTGGAAAGCACCTTTGGCAGCCTTCAGTAAAATGTGTTATTGTTATTATACATACTGTTATTTTTGTAAGTGTAGTGCAAACCAGGTAGAAATTGTAACTAGTTTAGTTCATTTCATTTTCATTTTTTGATAATACACTTAGTAACTAAAACACTGTTTTATTTAAGATGTTTCTTTAAGTTGATAATTGGATGTATTATCTCATGCATTATGGATTAAGAGGTGTATTTCAAGAATGATGTTTTGATTTGTAACCACACCCCTGAGGAAGACTTGTTTGAAGTCGAAGCACTGGGTGAGGGAAGTTCTTTCACTGCTGTTGTTGGTACTCTTTATCATTAAACTCACATTCGTTTGCAACTGGCGTTCGAGTAACATTTTTTCACAAGGAGAGACCCAAGTGACACCAGTTTTGGAATTTGCTATTTACTACGAGCTGGCAGCTCATTGTGGTGAGCACCGAATGGACTTTGATGAGTCGCAGCAGTACCTTTTGTGTTTGTCCACTGCAGAAGGGCACCTGCCAGAGCTGCCCTTTATTAATTTTTCAGCTAGCTATTGAGTCTTGGCTGCCACAATCAGTGCTAACCCTGACATCCATGGCATCAAGATCAACACTCAAGAATTTTCCACATTACTGTATGTGGATGACTTCTTGGTGTTTCTTTCCTCCCTTGAGCTTTCCGTTCCAGCCCTCATGTATACACTTCAGTCCTTCTCGGAGGTATCTGGTCCTTCATATCAACACCTCAAAAGCACAGGCCCTCCCTTTCACCCAATCTTGCACCACACCCCTTCACTACAGTGGGCCTTGCTTAATCCCCTGCAGGGATTAAATATGTGGGTATACAAATCAATCAGGATATTTCATCAGTTCCCAAGACCAACCTGGGTCCTCTGCTTCAAACTGTTAAGCAGAATGTGACCATTGGATGGTCTGAAACTTTCATTGATGAGTAAGATAGAGGCCATGTGAATGCTCAATGCTGCTAAACTCCTGTATGTCTGGCTATACCTGACAGCTGGTTCTCAAAAACTGATAAGCTAATAGGATCTTTTCTATGAGAGAGGTGTTGACCTAGATACGGTCATTTTAAACTACAAGCTCACTGGTCGGGAGGAGGGTGGAGTCTCCCTGGTTCAAGGGATACAATCTGGCCCTTATGGCAGCACAAACTCTGCACTTATTTGAATATGTTAATGAATGCCCCCGGATTCATATGGAGACTATGCTTCTCCCTGACATCTTCATAGGGTCTTCTCCGTATTCCACACTGTCTAAGAGGTTCACTAAATATCCCACCATTACATCATCCTGTGTTATGTGGAGAGCTTTACACAAGCATCTCCAAGCAGACCTTAGTCCCATGGAGCTGATGCCACTCTGGAACAATTCCCTCCTTCGGAATGGTAATCGCTCCTTTCTGTGGGATTCCTGGAAGGAGCAGAGCATCCTGTGGGTGCATGATCTCCTGCTTCCTAAGTCTACACAGCTTCAGGCCTTTGACTTCTTAACCTGGCAGATGGGCATCCCCCAACAGTCTGTTGCTACACTTGTTTCGGTCCCCCATCCAGTTACCCAACCTAGCTGGGAGTTCCCTAACATCTCTTGGCTTTGTTCCCCTAGGGGCAGGGCAGGTCTCATCTACAAAGCACTTCAGGATGCTTTCCCTGACCAAACCCAGGCAGCCAGAAGTCGCTGGAAATGAGACCTGACTGAACCTACTTCCCCAGAGGAATGTTTCCAGTGCTGGATTGGAGCTCACTCAGCCCACAGAGATGCAAGGAGCTGTCTATTACAGAATAAAGTGCTTCATTATTGGTATCACACTCAATCGCTGTTTCATGACCACGGTGTCATTCTGTTTAAAAAGTGCTGGAGGTTTGATATGGAAAACATTTCCCTCCTTCATATTTTATGGTCATGCCCTAATATCTGCCCCTTATGGCAAGGTGTGCATGGCTTTTACCAGACTGTTCTTTTTTTTTTTTTATCACTGCTGCTATTTGTCTCCTTCTGCAGCGTGACTGGCTTGGGGCATCCAGCTGCCGGCCCTGCCTGCACGGAGAGCTGGGTGGCTCATACTGCACCCAGGAGGGTCCAGGACGTCCTTCAAGCTATCCTGCCGGAGGGCCCTCTCTGCCACTCCCAGCCAGGACAGCCCCAGATCCTCCCTGACGGGACTCCTTGCAAGTCCTCCACGCAGCACAGGGTGCCGTCATCAAGCTGCACGGTCGCACCCAGCCCTTTTTCCTCCAATTTTTCTGTCCCATGGGAATACGGATGTGCAATGATGTCATACACAACATGCCGCTATCCGCCGCAATCCCCAACTGCCACCACGCTGGTAGTACCCCCAGGCGTCCCCAGAGGTCACTGCCGCATGAAGGTTGTATCCCAACCCACCCCAGGACTAGGAAAGCAGTCAATGGATGCTCAGTCCTAGTCCTCTCCTGCCAGCCCCTGATGACCCAGGCTTGTTCCAGAACCCAGTTCGCTGGTGTGGCGTGAGGTGTGGTGTCCAGCGCCACAACCCTCAGCGCCACTGGACCAGCCATGCCAGACTATTCTTAACACTCGTGTGCCTTTCTTTCCCCCCACTGTATAGTCTCATGTTGCCTTCTACTGCCCCACATCAACCAGCTGAAATGGTTTGCTCTGGTGGTGACAGAAGCCAAATGCCTACTCCTTCAGAGATGGAGATCCACAGCAATTCCATCAGTAGAGGCCTGGAAGATATCCTTGGCCACCCTAGCGCAAAATGAACGACTTAGTCATGTTGCCCTAGCTAAGTTTGCTAACCACGTCTACATCCTAGGGACCATACCTGGCACATCTGGCAGGCCATGGTATCTAAATATAATGTCTCAGTTCTGTATTTGCTACTTTTCTCTTGTGCTCCATGTAACCTCTGTTAGTGGAATGTTTCGCCTGTTTTGCTCTCTGCCTAATAAGCTATGCTGTTCCATTGCTACTTCAAAATTATAACTTGTAATGTACCTTTCTTAGTAACCTTATGTCGTAAGTGTGCCTGTTGCCTTTTTGGTTATTGTTTTGACGTTCATGTGTTCCTTCTTGTTATGGTGTATGGCATGTTATATACTGTCCAGTACATGATTCAAATGTAACCGGACTTGTTAAGTTGCAATGTCTGTTCCTGGTTGACTTTATGTTTTATTAGCGTCTTTGTTTTTAGGACTTTTTTCTTCATTCTACTAAAAATTGGAAATATTGCAAGGTAACTGAACATGTAATTTGCTATTACTATAGTCCTAGATGCTGCTTATTGGTCTATGTAATGTATGATTTCTTTGAAAAATTCAATATAGTTTTCAACTACAAGAAGCAGTTGTTTATAAAGTACTCACTATCGTACTCACTGACTGTCAAGATGGCAGCCAGACAAGGAGATGAGCAGAGTCCTGTGCCATTTGCTCATCGTTTTGATGTAAAACCGATGACTGGCATGACATGGGTGTGTGTGGAGCAGGGGGTCCTCAGTGGCTGGAAGGATGGCACTCTATCAAGGTGTCTTCTAGACTACCAGGGAAAGGATATTATTTGAAAACACAGGCGACTAGGGAGGGGGGTCCACTAGACTACCAAGGTAAAGGGATATTTCTGCCTTCATTGGACCAAGTTCTGAGTGATTTCTAGCACTGCTCTAAATTAATTCAGAGGATTTCAGCCTTCTTGGAACACATTCTGAGTGATTTTAACACTGTTTTAAATTAATTTAGTGGATTTCAGCCTTCTTGGAACAGGTTCTGAGCAATTTAGCTCTGCTTTACTTTAATTTCATTTAGCAAAGCTTAGCCTTTTTCTGTACTGTGTGCTTTAGAGTCCCAACTTGACATGCTGTGTACTTTAACCAAGTTCTTTCTAGTATTGCAGCCCTTAGCACCTTAACTTTAAAATTCCAGCTCTGCTATTTACTCATGAAAGCTAAATGCTTCTTGCTGTGCCCCACGAGCTTAGTGCAACTCCATAGTGAGGGAACGAATAAAACAGCCTGTAAACTTACATTTTGGGTCCATCCTGCTAAATTAAATTCAACTCTCCCCAACTTGAAATCCAAAGCAACTGTCCTGCCATTTGAACTTCAGCCCCCCATTACCTATATACAACTTCTCCTTCTTCTCCTCTGCTTCCTCCCACAGCCCTGGAGCGGTCGTGAGGACCAGTTCCTGTTCACCCTCCTCCCAAGCTGCAAGCACCGGCACTCTAATTAAGGTATGGAGTACAACACTGCACTGGAAATGAACTGTTCAAATCGGAGTGTGGTTTTGGCATCCTGCCAACACTTTGCGTCAGCTGCCCCACCACCCCCACCACCACCCTTGGTGAACTCCCTCTTTTATAGTAGTGTTCACGTATCTGTCAAAAAGCAATCAACTGCCTTTTGCATTTGCAGTTTATTAGCACCAGCCACTAGCGGCCTATACCAAACCTAATCCCATGCCTCTAAGCCAGCAGAAGCAAATTGCAGCCCCTCTACCTAGCCATAATTTCTCTACTTGCTCCTCTGCTGTCCCTCCCTGTCTCCTCCAACCCTGAGTTGCAAACCTGCCAGTTGTCATTTTGTACCCCAGTTGTTCTAGCAACCCCATTCCTCACTGAATTGCCCCCTGTTATCCACCTCACATATCTGCTGACCGACCCTTCTGTCCTCCAACCCTCCTTCCACGCTGGCCTAGCAGTCCTCAACTTCCCTGCACATGGCACCTCACTGCCGTCCTCCTTGACTCCTAAGTTGCACTGCAAGCTTACACAGGCCCTCTCCACAACCAAGCTTCTAATATCACTTCTACTCCTCCTATCCGGCGATATCGAGCAGAACCCTGGATCAAGCTCCACTCCTGGCTCAAACCCTGCCCCTCCTCTCAAACTCCCACGGGGTCTAAAACTAACCCATCTAAATACCTGCAATCTCCTTCATAAACTAACACTCCTGCAGCCTATTGTTCTACCCCTTAAACATGACATAATGATAGTTTTTGAGACTCGGTTGAAACTCCGCAATACTGACACTGAATTCTCAATTCCTGGCTACACTCTTCTTTGACATGATCACTGGGTAACAAAAGAGGAGGTGGATTAGCTATATACATCACAGCCTCGCTCCAGTTTATCCCAATCCCAATACCCTGCCCTCGCAAACCATCAACACCTTACTAATCAAACTCTCCCTCCCTCACACATGCCCAGCATTTGTTGCTGGATCCTACTATTCACCAGACTCTTCTTTGCCCACCATCATGAATCACCTGGGTGCCCTATCTTCCCAGGCAACAGGGGGCAAGCTTCATATCCTTGGGGATTTCAACCAAAACTGGCTTTCCGAAACTAGTGCCAAATTACATACTCTGCTGACCGCACTTAACCTATCGCAACAGATCACCAAGCCCATACATTTCAACCCTAAATCCCTGAACCATTCTCTAATGGACTGGTCCCTCACCTCCCATCCTTATTGAATACTCACTTCTGGCCTCTTACCAGATTCCTTACATGATCATCACATGATCTACTCTGACAGGAAAATATTTAGACCCAAGGCACCACCCCCCAGGACTTTACTGACCAGATCCTATAAATCCCTAGACCTTGTGGCACTCCAACATGATCTGGTAAACACTGACTGTTCCTTCATCCCTCAGGCTACCTGTATTGAGTCCATCCTGGAGTACTTTAAAACCAGGTTTCTCACAGTCTGGAACTGTTATGCCCCACTCCGTCAAGCCTGGGTGCGTGGAGACCACCTGCCATGGATCTCTGTGGGCATCATGGCCCTCCTTCCTTACAGCCAGGGATCAGGCATGGAAGTCCTTCAAGCATTCCGGCTCTCCTGTACTTCAACAAAGGTATAGGGCCCTACCCAATGCCTGTACAAGGCAACTCCACCAAGCAAAAGCAAGCTATTTCAGCGACTCCTTCTGCACCAACTTAAACCACCCCCCCTAAATTTTGGGAGGTGGTTGAATCATTATTCCCCCCCCCTCCTTCGCAGCCACCCACCCTGGTCTTAAATATAGGTGACTCCATTGCCACCAACCCTCAAGCAGTGGCTATCAAATTCAGCTCCTTCTTCACAAGCTGCACTTCAGCACTGCTGTCCACTCTCCCCCTGCCCCTCACACTCCCCTTCTTCCACCAGCCCTGTTTTAGACTCTCCCTCTGCCCCCCACCTTCTGTCAGGTCTCCCCAGCCAAAGTCTACAATGTACTGCTCATCCTCAATCCCACTAAAGGCAAGTGCCCCACCAGCCTGGACTCCAAAATGTTCTACCTGTCAGTCCCTACCATCGCCACCTCCCCCGGCTTCACTCTATAACTTCTCCTTCACTCTTGCCTTTGTTCCCTCAGAATGGAAGCATTCCACGGTCATCCCTCTTCCTAAAGGTGGTGATCCCTCTGCTGCAGGGAACTACCACCCTATCTCCCTTCTCCCCATTCTGGCAAAACTCCAGGAACACCTCGTCCTCTCTCAACTCTCAGCTTTTCTTGACTCCTCATCCTTCTTCAGACTTCACCAGTCTGGTTTTATGAAGTCCCATTCCACCACCTCTTCACTCCTTAGACTCACCGACTCCATCCTCACAGGTATGGATTAGCGCCACATTACCAAAGCCATTTTTGTCGACCTGGCAAAGGCCTTTGACACTGTTTCTCACCTCCTCCTTCTCTCCAAACTCTCTCTTGCAGGATTCTCTAGCATGGCTACCAGCTGGTTCCACTCTTATCTGGTAGGCAGATCCCAATCTGTTAGAACTGGCAACTCCACCTCTGCCTCTCTCTCCCTGTTACCTCTAGTGTTCCCCAAGGTTTGGTCCTTGGCCTGTTACTATTCTCTATCTTCTTGAATTATCTGCCCACACACACCCATCCATACATATGCAGATGATATAGTACTGTTTATGTCCAGCACCTTGTCCGTTGATGTTGTAACCAGACTGCGGTAAGACTTCAATAATGTCCGGCTCTGGTTTTGTACTAGTCAGTTCTTTCCTTTTTTTTGTTATTCTCCCCCACACACTGGAGCCCCGGTCTGTTGGGAGACACCTATGCACCAGCCCCACTTCACTGCCTTACCTGGATCCGCAGTGGACCCCATGGAGCCATGGCTGTACCCCCCATGTGGGTACGAGGTGGGGCCCGTACACCCCAAGACAATTCTGGTTTTGTTGGGTCCCTCTGGTGGTTAGGCAGGAGTAATTAGGGTCTGTGCTTGGCACTCCCCCCCCCCCGGCGCTCTGGCATCATTTTCCCTGTTCTGGGGAGGGGCATGTGTCCTGATGTCCAGGCATCTCTGCCAGTGTTCACCACTCCCAACCCTATCTCTGTGTGTGCTGCACTTGCTGTGCCTCCGGGCCTCCACCAGAGGCCAGTCAAGCGCCGAGCCTGTACCATCCCCTCCTTCCCAGGAGAGGAGAGCAGAGCAGTCCTCTGGATGTTCAATCTTCTCCTTCCCCTGCTGACCCCCAATGGCCTGAGCTCATTCCCAAACCCGGGTCACCGGCATGGCGCGAGGTGTGATGTCCTGTGCCTCAGCCCTCAGTGCCACCAGGCCAGCTAGTCAGCTCGTTCTCAATGCAAAGAAAACTGTCTCCATGAACTCTGGCACTAGGCAGAGACTTCTGCAGGTCCCTCTCACCACCACCTTCCACAGCCTGGATGGGACTCTGCCGGAGGTCTGCTCCTCCTTCAGATATCTTAGGGTCTGGTTTGACCAGCATCTCTGTTTTTCTATACATACTGAAGCTATCCACAAAAAGCTTCACCCCAAGCTGGGTGCCTTGTACCACAACTGGGGATGCATTCCTCTGCCTTGCCTGTTGTGCAATTGTATGGAAAATGATACTTCCTATCTTTGATTAAGGGGATGTAGTCTATAGTGCCACCTCAAAGTCCACCATAGCCAGACTGGACACCCTCTACCATTTCTTCTGTTATTTTGCCCTTGACTGTCAGCCCTCCACCCATCACTGCGTCCTCTACCAGTCACTGGACCTCCCATCGCTTCAGGACCGGTGACTTTCCCACTGCGCTAGCTTCACAGCCAAATTCTGGACCCACATACTCCCCCAGTATCCCCATTTTGTACTATTAGCCCCTGCCCTTCCAGTGTACCCCCTCAGGAACGACTCTCATCTACTATTCGTTCCTCTAATGATTACCATGGCAAGCCAAGTTGCATTCAGATATCGCATGCCTAAATTATGGAATTCCTTCCCTGGGTCCATTTGGACTCCTCCTCAAAACGCACTTCTCTTCTGCCTACTCTTGTGCCTTGGTCTAGCCACTGTTACTCCTGAAGTTATGTCTAGTTTGTCTAACATACCTCCCTGTGGATATGCCAGGTTTGACTATTTTGCCTGAAATGTAAAGCTCTCTGCTATGTGCCTTGTGATATTGCCTCTGTATATAGTTCATTTTTGCCTTTCTCGTCCCTAGGTGCTTTGTACATTATATACTGCATTGGTCTCTGTAAATGGCGTTTGTGTTTATTATGTTGTCATCCCTATTATGTTGTTTATCCCTACTCCTGTCTCCCCAGGACACATCCGGAATCCAGCAGTAGTCTGCGCAGTATGCCTTCCTGGTAAAACTTTTAAATAAATATAAACAAATAAATATTATTTGATAACATAGGCGATCAGGGACAGGGGTCCACTAAACTACCAGGGTAAGGGGGTATTATTTGACAACATGGATGATCACGGGAGGGGTCCACCAGAATACCAAGATGCAGCATATTACTTGACAACATGCGCGATTGGGGAGGGCGTCCACTAGACTACCAGGGTAAAACTATATTATTTGACAACATGGGTAATTGGAGGGAGAGGGCCTACTAGATGCCGGGGCCCTTCACTAAAGATGGGAGAATCAGCACTGTGCGGCATGTGAATGAGCCCAAAACAGGCATGCAAATGGCCCTTAGCACCTTGCATGCCTAAAGGATTCATTAGCAGCATGCCAGAGCTTAATGTGGCTCACAGGAGCCCTGGTGCCATCCCATTTTGGGCAGCAATAACTCAGTTTGGCTCCCTTCAGCCTTAAACAAAAAGACAGACACCCATGAGTATGGTGGAGCTCCCAGCAAAAAGTACAAACTCACATTAGAAAGGAGTGGCTCAAAAAACACCTTCCCACCAAAACACCAAACTCACACACCAAACTAAGTGTAGTACTTATTTTTACTGCTTAAATATTCCATGCAATGCTGAACTTACAGCAAGCAAAACCCACAGAAAAACAGCCAACAGTTTTGTGCACTACGCTCTCTTTTTCCTTGAGACAGTGCAGTGTGTGAAACATTGGCTGTTTTTCTGTGGGGTTTGCTTGCTTTAAGTACAATGCTACATGCAATTTTTAAACAATAAAAATAAGCATCACACTTAGTCTGGTGTGACGAGTTTGGCATTTTGGAGGGAAGGTGTTTTGAGCCATTCTTTTCTGACACAAGTTCATATTCAGCCTTGGGCCGTGTCAGTGCAGCACACTGTCACTATGCACCGTGCTGCCACAGCCCCATATTTAGTCAGTTAACACATTCCATCAGACTGCGCTGTCTGTATATTGCTCACTGCCATCCATGCGCTATCTGCCACCCTGCGTTATTGACCGGCTCTGAAAATTGAGATCTATGTTTCTTAATAACATGTACAATAGTTTCATCCTGTGCAGCAGTCTTTGTTTCTTTCTACAATCCAAACCAATGTAGCCTATATAGGTTCCCTTTTTGTACGATCTGGTCCTTTCTGTAACTTGTTTTCCCTGTGGTTTTCTGCCATTACCTTCCGGGTCACATCTGAAAAAAAGGCATGTTCTTGTTTAGTGTGCTTACCTAGTTAACAAAAACAAAATAAGTAATCGTAATAGTCTTGCTCAGGTGGGCCTGCGCTCGCACTCAGAAACTCTACAAGGGAGATGACTCTGGGAGGCATCTGGGGAAAGCAGGAGCCCCAGATTCTGGTTCCCATTCTCTGTCGTTTGGACTGTCGAATTCCTGGAGTGACAGCCCCATGCACGACTTGAGACAGATAGTGAGTAGGACCTGTAGAGGCAGGCTGTGCTGAAGGTGGGCAGATCTGGTGGCGATCTTGAGGTGGAAAAGTCTGCTGTGCTGGGAGTGGGTGCAAGCTGTGTCATCCCAGGCCTGAAAAAGGGAGAGCGAACTGTGAACGGAGCTGCTGTGTTCCAGAGATGAAGAAAGTGTCAACTGCATGCAAGCCAGCTCATGCACAATGCTGAAGATTCAGTGTGCAGCAAGAGACTGAGGGCTGCTGATCCAGATCCTGTGGCAGGCACTACAGCATGGTGTCGACTGTCTCTGATCTAAGGATCTGGAAGCCCTGATGTGTGAGGACTGGCTGGGTCCTTAGCACTCCAGAAAGAGCTGAACGTGGTTAGTTCAATACAGAGCAGAGAGAGGAAGCCTGCCTACATCGTAGACACCCTTGGGGGAGCAAGATCATGTGACCTACTGCATGAGGAGGAGCCATACGGGTCCAGGAATCATGAGTATGCTGCAGTGTGGCATTGTTTCAAGGGACAGCACCTGTTGTTTCACTGTGTTTTACAAGTGGGATTACAAATACCCCATTTTGAGAGGTTTTCTGCCATTTAAGCAATTGCATAGCATGTGGAGTTTTGGGGATTGAGCACGTTGCTCTGTTCAAACTGCATCAATGCCAGACAACTCACAGCAGCATCTACATGCCTACACTAATTCTATACGTGTGGTACCCAGGGACTGAGTTAAGGAAGCTCCCATTTGGGTCTGTTTAAAATGTGGTACCAAGCCAACCTGGTGGCACTAAGGGTTGAGGCGCTGGACGCCATACCTCGTGCCACGTCAGTGACCCTGGTCAGCAGGGGAGGGAAGGGATTGAGCATCTGAAGGACTGCTCTCCCTTCCTGGGGTGGGATTCGGGGGGAAGCGCCATTCCTGAGCTACCCCTAATGGTGGTCGGGGGATGCGCCAGGAACAGGTGGATTTACAGAAGGGGGGGTTGGAGCTGCAGCAGATGTTGGCACACAAGTGCCTAAGATGTCATTGTGTGTCTGAGCTCCGGGAGGACAAAAAAGGCAAGAAAATCCTGGAGACCCAGCGGAGATGATGGGAGACCCCAGGGACCTGCCCACATCCCGACGTCGGATCCGCCCACACCAGGATCTCTTACGGCTGACCCATCCTCACAGTAGTTCCCTCTCATCTCAGAAAGGCCACCAAGGGAGGGTGGGCCCTCCCCCGGGGGGGGGTGAACTAGGGGGAGCCGGACCTGCCATGGGGGCCGGGGGGAGACCAGTGCAGGGGTTTTTAGACAGGCAGCAGAGGCAGCATCATGAGGGTACTCTAGAAGGATGCCCTGGGGCTGTGAAACATAAACAGAATGCACAAAAAAATAAAGAAATAAAATGTGGTACCAGGTGGGAAAGGGTAGATCTGGCCACCCAAGGAAAGCATCTAAGAAGGCCATGTTTGAAGCTAATGTTTGCACTAACCCTCTTTTCTTCAGGTGGTCTGTCATAAATAAAGCTGTTATTCTGTTATATATGGGCTGGTTATTGACTTCCAGTGTGGTAGAGCAATTGTTGGTTTCCTTATCGAGCATACCAAAAGCCAATGCCCTTGTGGCTCAGTCGACTGGAGTATCTCCCGCAATCACCCCTGAACTGCATTTTACCGGACCACACCGATTTACTTAAGGTGGTGATGGCAGTGCAACGTGCATGACCCTGGCACACCTTGCCACAGGGTCTGACACAGGCTAGCGGTAGTGATGGGATTCACTGCAAACAAGCTTGCTGTGTACAAGTGAAACTATTATTACGTGAAATGTTACTATTGTGTGTTGCAACTACAGTTAGACCTGTTCCAACCAGGGGGAGCAGCTAGCCCACAGTCACCCCTAGGTTGGAGGCATGAGATGACCTGCCTTCATGCCCAGTTCCTTCGACAGAGAGAACTGACAGCAGACTGACTGGGTGGAGCAATCTCAGCTTGCAGCTGAGTTAAACAAATGGGATGCAATGGCTAAGCAGAAATATACTGGACTTTTGTTTCAGGGAAAACCCCTTGAAGTGTATCGGGAACTGGATTCTGACATCAAACAAAATTATATTGCTCTGCTAGTGGCCATGAAACAGCCCTTGAGTCTGCCAAATGTGCTGATCGAGACAGAACTGTCTTTTTCAACAGAAGGACAGAGCAGAGGAAATCTACTTGAGACTTTGAAAGAGTCCTGCAGCGAGCCAGCCTGGTGGTACTGAGGGCTGAGGTGCTGCACGACTTACTTTGCGCTACGCAGGCGACCCGTGTTCTGGAACAAGCATGGGCCGCTGAGGGTTTACAGGGTTGGAGAAGGATTGAGTGTTCAATGGATTGCTCTCTTTCTCCGTGGAGGGAGGGGACAACAGTTGTCAGTGCACGACTGGCCCCCAGTGGAGACTGGGGGTTAGTGCACCAACACTGCAGAAGAGGGCAGGGTTGGGCAGATGCCTGGAGGAATGCATATAGACGCACGTGCGCTCCCTCCATTGGCGTCACTGCACCCCCTCCCTGCAGGGGAGAAAACTGAACTACTCCTCGGCAGCATGAAGGCTGCCCTGACGGTGTTTCCCAAATTGCGCCCAAGTCACCCTCAAGGTCTCTGTGGTGGTGGGTACGTACCCACCAAAATGCAACCTGGGTTGGCTGTGGCAGGGAGGTATGAGCTCTGGCCACGATCAGATAGGCAGCCTTGAAGGTGAGCTGGACAAATAGGGGACGCCAAAGACACAACCCCACCAGCCAAAGGATACAAATAAATAAAGCAAAAAAAAAAAAAAAAAAAAAGAGTCCTGCAGCACCTGGTAGTCAAGGCCTTGCCAGATGCTGGCTCGGTCACCCAAGACCTGCTGACCCAAGACCATTTTGTTCTCACGAAGACAGTGGAGAGCTCTGTTTCCAGCTACACCTACAGAAACCCTCAGGGCTAGAAGAAGCAATCAAGTATGCCACAGAACTGAATGTTGTCGTAATCTAGGTTTTCTTGAGACTCGAAGTCCCCAGGTTCAGGCCTACGAAATGGCCCCATAAATGTAATTCTTAAAGAACTGACTGGAACTGTCATAGAGGTATGACAGGAAACGGCAGGAGCTCTCACGACTCACCACATCGAAAGAGAAACTCGAAACCCCTAAGACTCTACAAACGGAGTTACTGACCAGGCAAAATAAACCTTTGAGAAACCCACATCCTAAGTTGGTGGATTTTCAGAATACAATACTGGGTTCTTGGGCGTATTGGATATGTCGTGGTCTAGTCCACTATGCAAAACAGCGCCCCAGTGGAGGGATTTATCAGGACTTGGAATCATACAGACAGCAGTTGAGAATCAGACCCCTGACAAAGGACAAAGCAACGCCCCCCTCAGCAAACTGTGATTTGTTCTACAGTGGGACTGGGTTGCTATTTTCTCAGGGAACCAGAAGAAGGTGTTCCCTGCAAGTTTTTGGTGGATTCTGGTGCATAGATGCACACTGTGTACTTTCAGGTGTGGGGAGCAGCATCTGAAGGATCCTTGCAAAGCTTACAGCCTTATGAAAGAACAGTCCACAGAGTGAATGGAATTGCCCTCAAAGTGTTTACAGTGTGGCAAATGGTGATCAGCTTAAAGCAGCTGCGATTAGCTGGTGAATTCTTAGTGGCCGAAGATGCAACCCAAACTGCACTACTTGGGACTGACTGGCTGTGCCCATACAGAGCAACACTGAACTTGCCTAAGGTGCCTATGTTGCATTGGAGAGGAAGCTTCCACTGCTGTTCAGCACTGAAGGGACGGAGGTCCACCAGGCAGTGGTCAGTAGTTATGTGACTGTTCCAACAAAAAGAGAAGTGCTCATCCCTGGCCAGTTTGGAGAAAGTGAGGGCAATGACCCAGGAGGGCTTGTGGAATTCCAGCAAAAAAAAAAAAAAAATCACAACTTCCTCGTAGCTTGGTCAATAAGTATACTAAAACAGGGCCAAGTGCCAGTGCAGGTTGCCTATGTGACAACAGAGCTGCAGACCATCTTCCAAGAGATGGTGATCAGCACCTTCCACTCTGGGGTGATGATACTGCCTAAAGACTTGACCACATTTCAAGGCTTGCAGACTGGAATCTGAAAAACCACGAAAGAAGAAAAGCATGTGCTGGGTTGGTTGGAATATACCTTATCTCAGAAACACCAACATGAGGAACGAGAACTGAAGCCAGACCAAATGCGAGCAACCAGGGCTGCGATGTGGGAGTATGCCTATATATTCAGTATGGGATATCATGAGCTGGGATGTACCGAGCTAACCAAGCCAAAGATTGACACTGTAGACACCCGTACAATCAAGCAAGGACCTTAGACGATCTGCTCCATTATCAGGGAACTTTCAAAGAACAAATGCAACAGATGAATGACCAGGTAGTTATTCAATCCTTCACAATCCAGTGGGATGCCCCTGTAGTCCTGGTATAGAGGAAAGTTGGGGGAGTATCAGCCAGCCCAGTGGCATTGAGGGATAAGATGCTAAGTGCCTTACCTCCTGCCATGCCGTCGACCAATGTTTGGGAACCAGCACGGGATGCTGGGGTCGGCGGGGAGGGGGCTGGGAGGTCTGTGAGAGGACTGAGCAGCTGCCTGGCATCTCTCCTTTCCCAGATCAGGCTGGCTGGCTCTGCTGGCTCTTAGCTGGCACCAGGTAGAGGCCTTGTGGTAGCTAATGGGACCAGCAAGAGGCAGACAAAAGCCGGGGGGGGGAGAGGAAGTGGGAGCTGCGGTCTAGCGACACATACGTACCTCCACATGCATGTGTCACCCAAGTATGCCACAGCTGGTGTGTAGGAGGGTGAAAATTCAGGAGGAAAATGGAAGGCACGGTGGGGGCATATGACACCCGTGCACTGTACCACCACTTGCCACATCACCGGGATGTCCAACTGTGACTAATGGTTTTAGGCAATGGGGGGGAAGACAGCCCTCCCCCTCCTGACCCCACCACGGGGGCAATCCATGGGGGACTGAGCTACCAGATAAGCCTGGGGAAATTGTGGATGGTACTCGGGGATGGTGAGGTCTGGCAGAAGGGAGCCTCCCCAATCATGGCACAGGAGGATAACGTCTGCCGTATGTCATGTTGGCGGATTTACAGAGGACATCATGCCTGGTACACCTTGATGACATTATGGTCATTGGCAGAACTTTTCAAAAGCATCTACATAAGTTTAAAACAGTTTTCATGAAGCTAGGGGCTGTGAATATGAAACTGAAGCAGTCTACGTGTATCCTCTTCTGCAGCGAAATAAAGTATCCGGGACACCTAATCTCAGCAGATGGGAGTGGGAACTGACCCAGACAAAATGGAGGCAGTGCAGACCTGGCCAGTACCTCGTTCAGTGACATAGGTGAGGAGCTCATTGGGACTGGTGTCATACTACAACAGGTTCATTGGTGAGTTTGGCATCATTCCCCAGTCATTGCACCAGCTCACTGAGAAGGTGATGCAATTTGCCTCAACAGACTCCTGCCGGGAGGCCGTTATGGAACTGAAAGGATGACTGATTTCTGCACCCATCCTAGTGTATTCCAACCCACAACTACCATTTATCTTTGACACTGACACCAATGAGGTAGGCATCAGAGTAGTATTGGTCCAAGTGGTACATGAAAGGAGAAAGTGGCCAGCTATGTGAGTCGGCCTCTAACCAAGGTGGAGTGCAAGTATGTCATAAGGAAAGAGATGCTAGCTGTTGAAAACTTTACTTGCCATTTCTGCCACGTTCTTCTTGGAGAGGCATTCACTTTAAGGACAGACCATGGCTCGGTTTGCTGGCTACACAACTTCAATGAGCCTGAAGGACAGCTTGATCACTGACTGGAACAGTTGGCACAGTTCAATTATCAAATCCTACATAACCCGGGAAAAACAGCATAATAATGCAGTTGCCCTGTCCAGGAGGCCGTCATTGAGTGCCACAATGCCAGGAAAAGTCCTGGGCCTGGGAAGTGCTGAGCCGCCGGCTCCTGCCAATATGGAAGAGGATGAGAACTGGCCACGTTTGCTGGACCACCAGCAGAAAGATCTGGTGGTCACCAAAGTGATGTTCTGGTTGGAGAAACGACTTGTTACACTCCTTGTAGAGGCTCAACATAACCTTGAACTTGCAAATACAGTACAACCCAGTTAAAGCAGAAACTGTTAAAGAGGATGTTTGTTTTAACCAAACGGTTCTCTGTTTTCAAATGCCAAATGCTATTTAATCCTGTGTTATATGTGGTTCAGAGCTCAGTGCTCATGTTACATACTGTAGATGAGAGATGTAGGTTGTGCTTGGATACAGAGGCCAGACCAGTAAGTAGGACAATGTTCACAAGGTATTAGTAGTTTGAATTGATCAGTGCTTAGGTACTTCGACATAGTCATAAGCAAGTCAGTGATTAAGTGCATGTGGACTGGATAGTCTGCGAGGTGCTCAGATGCTTGAACTGATGAGTAACTTGTTGTGACTTGATGTTTTGGGGCCTTCTCTGTATCCCACCGCAAGAAGGATGCTTAGTCCAGTAGTAAGAGACCCCCCCCACCCGGTGGGATAAGAGAGACGGAAAAGGAGGAGATGTCAGGGGAGGATGGAGGGTGAGTGCGACTCGCTCTAAGCAAAGCTGTAGTTTGCCTGCTCATTATGTAGAGTGTGGGGGAGAAGCTCTTCCCCATATAACCACAGGCATGTGCCTTTCAATTATATGTGGTTCAGAGCTCAGTGCTCATGTTACATACTGTAGCTGAATGATGCAGGTTGTGCTTGGATACAGAGGCCAGACCAGTAAGTGGGACAATGCTCACAAGGTATTAGTAGTTTGAACTGATCAGTGCTTAGGTACTTCAACATAGTCATAAGCAAGTCAGTGATTAAGTGCTTGTGGACTGGATAGTCTGCGAGGTGCTTAGATGCTTGAACTGATGAGTAACTTTTTTATGACTTGATGTTTTTGTCTTTTCTCTGTATCCCACCGCAAGAAGGATGCTTAGTCTGGCAAAGTGTGGTTCCTCTATGGAGGCACCCATAGTGGAGACCAAGGAGGATGCTGGGAACGTCCACAAAGGAGACCCACAGGAGAGTGGTGTGGCACCCCGCAGGGGAAGGAAACAACTCCTGGTGGGGGACTCCATTGTTAGGAGGATAGAACTAGGGGAGGAAGGGGAGAGGAAGGTAAGGTGCCTGCCTGGTGCCATGGCTTGGAGGGACAGAGAGCGAATCCTCAGGATCGCTGGAGCAGCTGCACAGGGGAGGGAGCTGGATGTCACTGTCCACCTAGGGACAAATGACCTGGCTAAGAAAGGGATCAGAGCAGTGCAGGAAGAGTTTGTGGAGTTGAAGAGAGGCCTTAGACAAGTAGCATGCATGGTAACCTTCTAGGAGGTGCTGCCTGTCTATGGCATGGGTGAGGCTAGGGTGCTCCACACCATGGAATTCAATCAGTGGTTGAAAAACTGGTGCAGAGCTCAGGGATTTGGCTTCATTGGGGAGTGGGGTCCACCTGTAGGGATGCAGGCCTATACTGGAGTGATGGTCTGCATCTGTCCAGGAGGGGAACCAGGATCCAAGGTGATAGGTTTAAATGTTTCATTGGCAAGCATTTAAACTGGCCAAAGGGAAAGGCACTGGAAAGGAGCAGGGAAATCCTTGCCCCCCCACCAAAAAAAGGAGATCAGGGTAGTAAATGAGGTAAACACCAAGACAGAGATGTTGATTGGGAGAAGGGCAGGGTAAATGGAGAAAATGACAAACACAATAAGAACAAGGATGGGGAAAAAAGGGGTAAGGCCATCAAGAAATGGAGGGTAATAAGTACCAATGCCCATAGTCTGGCAACAAGCTCCCTGAACTGGTGGCCTTAATGGAAGAGGGATGCCTGGATATCATAGCAGTCACAGAAACATGGTACACAGAGAACCATGACTGGGATGGTAACTTACCAGCGTACACAACCTACAGGAGAGACAGGGAGGGAAGGGGAGAAGAGGGGGAGGAGTAGCTCTCTATGTAAGTGAAGGGATAAAAGCAAGTGAACAAAAGAGTAAACAGGGAGGAGAGGAGGCACTGTGGGTCACCTTGGAGACTGAAAATGGCACCACAATCAGCACAGGGGTTGTACACAGACCCCCATGTCAGGGGGAGGGAATGGACAAGGATATGATAGAATGCATCCTTAGGATGGCAGAGAAAGGGGAGCTACTGTTGATGGGGGACCTGAATATGCCAGATGTTAACTGGAGCACCTTGGCTGCAGCCACATCCAAAAGCAGGGCCATTCTTGATGCCCTTCGGGTGTTATGCCTCAGACAGCTAGTTTTGGAACCCACTCATGAGGGAGCAATCTTAGACCTCATACTCTCAAATGGGGATAGGGAGAGGATCTCAGATCTAGAAGTGGGTAGCCATCTGGGAACAAGTGACCACCAAACAGTGTGGTTCACGATAAACTCTGCTACAGAGTCAAGCCATACAAAAGTGAGGGTTCTGGACTTCAGGAGGGCTGACTTTGGCAAGATGGGAGAGTGCCTTAGAAAAGCACTAGTAAATAGGCTAGAAGAAGGGGTGGAGCAACATTGGGGAAACATCAAAACTGTCATTACAGGGGCAACAAGTTTTTGTGTGAAGCAAATAAACAAATCAAAACGATAGAAAAAGTCACTATGGTTCTCAAAAGAGGTGGAGGTGAAGGTTAGGGAGAAAAAGATAGCATTTAGGACGATAAGGAAACACAGAAGGAGCAGGACAGAGAACTGCACCAGGTAAGGCAGAAGGAAGCAGGGAGGGTAGTCAGAAGAGCAAAGGCCCAAACTGAGGAAAAGACAGCCAACTCAGTTAAGAAGGGGGATAAAACCTTTTATAGGTACATCAGGAAGCACAGAAAGACAAAGGGAGGGATAGTGAGGCTGAATAGAATGGAAGGTGGGTGGGCAGAGAGGGACAGTGAAAAAGCAGGGATACTGAACGAATACGTCTGCTCAGTATTTACAAAAGAGGAGGAGGGGGAGGTGCCTAATCCAATTAACAGAAGCACTCTGGATGGGGGAAGGGGTTGATCCCAGTCCTTTCACAGAAGAAAGGGTTCTGAAAGAACTCCTAAAACTGAAGGTGGACAAAGCAATGTGGCCTGATGGAATTCACCCCAAAATTCTAAAAGAATTAAGAAGAGAACTAGTGACACAACTGACTACCCTTTTTAACAAATCATGGGAGGATGGTGTGGTACCTGAGGACTGGAGGAAGGCAGGTATGATACCGCTTCACAAAAGTGGGAGCAAGACAGAGGCAGGAAACTACAGACCTGTCAGTTTTACCTCTGTGGTAGGGAAAGTGATTGAATCACTTCTGAAGGAAAGAACTGTTGAGTACCTAGAGGCCAGTGGGGCACAGAACCCAAGGCAGCATGGGTTCACAGCAGGAAGGTCGTGTCAGACAAATCTAATTGATTTCTTTGACTGGGTGACCAAAGCAGTAGACCAGGGAGGGGTTGCAGACATGGCCTACCTAGACTTTAGCAAGGCATTTGACACAGTCCCACACAAAAGATTAATAGTCAAATTAACCAGCCTGGGAGTTGGTCCCAGGGTGGTAGCCTGGGTAAAACATTGACTGGATAACAGGACATAGAAAGTAATTGTAAACGGAGTCCACTCTGAAGAAAGAGGGGTTACTAGTGGGGTACTGCAGGGTTCAGTACTGGGCCCAGTCCTTTTTAATGTCTTTATAAGTGACATTGCAGAGGGACTGGAATGGAAAGTATGCCTATTTGCAGATGACACAAAGGTAAGCAACAAGGTTGTTACACAAGGAGGCATGGAAAGGATGAGAAGGGACTTGGCAAGGTTGGGGGAAATGGTCAGACGTATGGCAGCTTGGATTCAATGCAAAGAAGTGCAAAATAATGCACCTGGGAAACAAAAACCCAGGGGAAGATTACACAATGGGGAGGGGTAGTAACAACAACAAAATGGAAAGGGACCTGGGGGTAATCATATCAGATGACCCTAAGGTAAGCAAGCAATGAGAAGGCAGTAGGGAGGGGGGGATACTGGGATGTATAGGGAGGCATCACCAGTAGAAAACAGGATGTTGTTATCCTCTGTACAGACAGTTGGTGAGACCCATCTGGAGTACTGTGTCCAGTTCTGGAGACCCCATCTCCACAAGGACATAGACAGGATGGAGGCAGTCCAGAAGAGGGCAACTAAAATGATGCAGGGTCTGCAAGAGAAGCTATACGAGGAGAGACTAATGGAGCTTAATATGTATACCCTTGAGGAAAGGAGGGAGAGGGGGGACATGATAGAAACTTTTAAGTACTTCAGTGGAATCAACAAAGTTCAAGAGGGTAGCATCTTTCAGAAAAAGACTTGTGCAAGAACAAGGGGACACAATTTGAAGATAGAGGGGGGACGGCTCATGGGCAATGTGAGAAACACCGAAACATAGAAATTGATGGCAGATAAGGACCACAAGGCCCATCCAGTCTGCCCATTTCTTTTTCTACCTTATAAATGTGCCATCCGCCTTTGCTCTGTCAGTGGCCTATCTAGTCATACTCATTTGTATTGCTCCCTTATGCCTATCCCATGCCTGTTTGAAGCCCTGCACTGTATTCATAGCCACCACTTCTTGAGGTAAGCCATTCCATGCATCCACCACCCTTTCTGTGAAAAGAATTTTCACATGCCCCTTAATCCGCCCCTCTAATCTCATGCTGTGTCCTCTTGTCCTGCTATTTTCTTATATTTAAACATGTTAGACTCTTTCACCTTGTTAAGGTCCTTAAGGTGTTTGAATGCCTCGATCATATCACCTCTCTCTCTCCTTTGCTCAAGGGTATACATATTAAGCTCTGTTAATCTGTCCTCATATGTCTTCTGATGCAGTCCCTGCACCATTTTGGTTGCCCTTCTCTGGACTGCCTCAATTTGGTTAATGTCCTTGTGAAGGTGTGGCCTCCAATTCTGCACACAGTACTCCAGATGGGGCCTAACCAGTGTCTTGTAAAGAGGGATTATTACCTCCCTCTTACGACTTGTGATACCCCTACTAATACACCCTAACACCCCCTAGCCTTACCTACTGCTTTAGATGTCTGCTTGGATGATTTCAGGTCATCAGTGATGATGATGCCCAAGTCTCTTTCTTCCTTAGTGACTGCCAGCAACTCCCCTCCCAGCCTATAGGTGGCTTCAGGGTTTCTCTTACCTATGTGCGTGATCTTGCACTTCTTTGCATTAAATCCCAGTTGTCACTCTTCTGACCATTTTGCTAGTTTATCCAGATCTCTTCTCATTCTGCCCACCCCATCTGGATCATCTACTCTGTTGCAGATCTTGGTGTCATCTGCAAACAGACAAGTCTTACCCTCTATAAGCGAGGAAGTATGTTTTCACAGAGAGGGTGGTGAACGAATGGAACAGCCTTCCTGAGGAGGTTGTGGGGTCTAAAACTATGGGAGAATTCAAGAACGCTTGGGACAGACATAAGGCAATTTCTGGGGGGGGGGGGTAGGAAGAAATAGGCTGTTGGTTAAATAGGATCTGCTGCTTATCTTGTAGGTAGGGAAATGGGCAGACTAGGTGGGCCAAACGGTCCTTATCTGCCATCAAAGTCTTATGTTTCTATGTTAGTCCAGTAGTATGAGACCCCACAAAAGAATAATGATATCAAATGATTATCTCCTTCAACTCCGGAGAGTTTGAGCAGTAGTACGCAGGACAGGAAAACCCCCCCTTGGGGGGAAACATCTGAGGACCCATGGCTACTGACCTGCCCATCCTTCTGGGCATACTAAAGGAGAATAATCCCAAACTAACAATGTAAAGTTATCGGCTAATCTGAATTCCAAGTTATAGATCCTTCAACAGTGAAAGCAGGAAGACTAGAATCATAGCACTGATGTTAGAGTGTCGCAAGCAGATGGCAGCACATCCTTCTTAGAATTCCTAGTCCAGGAAGTCCAGGTCCAGGGCAGAATCTGATAATACGTAGGAATCCAATGGTTGAGCATAAAATTCAAAGCTTCAAAACTGCAATAGCCTAACAATTCGGAATGTGAGGAATCTTTTCCAATGAGAACCTGTAACCAAATGAATAAGTCTCTAGAAGCAGAATATGAAGACTGGTAGTTCATATTCACATGGCAAGCTTAAAATAGGAAGGGCATAGTGATGGAGCACAGGAGCTAGAAGCAGGCTACGCAATGGAGAGGAAGGAGTGCTAGGAACCTCCAGTCTGGAGTGGCTGAAGCAGGCAGAATGAATCGGTGATAGAATTTTAGTACGAATGGGTAAATGTACAGATGGATGGACTTCCAGGCCCCGAGGGGCGAAGCAGGTCATAGAATATGCCAGACGGTTGCTGATAAACCTCTAGGCCCTGAAAGAGATGAAGCAGATAGTTTAAGCAGACAGAGTTCATAATGGACTTGAGCATAAGTCAACAATAGTAAATCAGACCCGCATGATGCAGGCATAGTAGCAGATAAGTAGTTGTACATAAAATATATAATGTAAGCAGCGGAGCATCGAGGGGATGTAAGTAGGCGTGTACATCTATGAGCTTCTCGTTCGGTGAGCAATATAGTTCTGTAGCGATGCATATATACACATTTAGGGGAGCCAAATGATACAGCAACTGAATAAAACTTGTGAGACGGGTCTAAAGAGCCGTGCTCTAATAGTCCAGGATAGTACATAAATGGTGGAAAAACCGAGTCAGATTAAGTAGCGTTTGTCACAGGATCCAGTAACCAAGCACAGGAGTAGAGTTAAGTCGAGGCCTAAATCATGAGATGGAAGGTCTTCCTGATGGTTCAGCTAAATGCCCTGGCAGGAGTGAAGTAATGGTAGATCCATAATCTGACGCAGCAAGGCAGAAGCATCCAAGGAACTTTATGGCGAATGTCCAACTAATCCAGATGCAAGTCCATAGGAACAGGGGCTCTGTGAAGTAGCAGACTGTAGTATTCCTTGATTAGCAAGGAGCGTAGAAGTGATACTGGGCGAAACCCTCGCATGGCTGGCGAGTTGAGCCATGCCCCACGTAGGCCAGGCGAAGGAAGAGTAAGTCAGCTAGGCCCCACGTAGGCTAGATGACCAGAGCGCCGCCATGAAGGGTAGCCCGGAGTAGCAGACATCCCAGAGGCTGAAGCTGAGGGGACGAAGCCTGCAAGCAACAAGACTGCTAGGCAAGAGGAGGTCTGGCTATTACAAGGGTATGACCAGAAACTGGCATGGAAATTAATGAGCTAAAGCTGGTGAGCTGAATGGGCTCGGTGTGCTGAAAACATAATGAGAATAGAGTGCTGAGACTTGCAATGATGAATGCAGATTTGAATGCAGCAGAATCTCAGAGGTTAAAGCCAGATGGCAGTAGGCAAGCAGCAAATGGCTTGCATAAGTATGGTGTAACAACTGTGTGAGCAGCGTGGTTAGCCGATGGTGGCAGCTGAATGTGCTAAGTAACAGCTCTATGTATGGATAAAAAGGTAGAGCGGTAGCAGGAGGCAATTAAATAACCTGAATAGGGAAGCCTTCGAGGTGGCTCTGGTAAGGTGAGGCATTAATGCAGCAGTATGCACTCAGGAGTACACAACTGAATTTAGCTAGTAGCGAAAATCGCTTGAGAACAGGTCTAGCCTAGTGGCGATATTGGCTGGCAGAAAGACCATAGTTACAGGCTGGAAGCTTGATGGAAATTCGGTTACGAGTCATCCTGTCCCATATTCATCCTTTATTGGCTTAGGGTAAAGTTAGCTCAAGGAGCTAAGAGCCAGTAGCTTGTAGTGTGTAGAAGTATACGATCTATGAATGTCAAATGTTTAGGAAAAGTGGAATATCAGGATATAGATTCAAGGAGTGTCTCAATTTAGAAACCGGAGTTGGGATCAGTTCCTGACTTGAGAAACGGACATGAGCTGGCATACTAGAAAGGAGGCATTGCCGTAAAGCATTCCCATTGACTTGAATGCTGAGTGGCTATGTAGCTGAATACAAGTTAGATCTGCCTCCTGTCGAAACATGGCAAATTACTTGATGGTGTAATGAGCTACAGTATGTGTAAAATGTGTCGTTCAATGGATTAGGGCAGGCCTTTAGAACAAGCAGTACGTAAAACAGATTCATTTAATTAATGCAGCATGTTAATTCTAGAGGTGACGGATAGCGACCGTTAGTTAATGATAAGCATCCCGAATACATACTACAACGTGGCTCTAAACATGTCCCGATCCTTTGCCCAGTAAATGACATGCTAATGAATGTGGCAGTAACTAGCGTTACTACGAAAAGAAAGCCATGTAAACTTAAGCCTCTGATAAACCAATCCTTGAATCTTACTGAAGCCAGTCTCTCCCTGGTGAAGTAATGAGTATTGACAGACTGAACAGGTGTTGGAGATTAGTCTGTTGATAGAGTTGCATCAGGTTTTAACCCAGAATTAAGTGTCCATGAACACCCAGGGCGAGATCATAAGTGTATATAACTGTAAAGTATAAAAGGATATTGCATGCGCTTGTGGAAGAGCTCCAGGGTGGAATCTGTCCGAAAGTTGCAGGAGCAGTAACAGCCCAAAAAGATGCAAAGTAGAAATCCAACTACAGAAGAAAAATGAAGTAATCGGCAGAACAGCATACTGGTGGGGAGGGAATACAAGGCACCACCAAGGATACAGGTCAGCAGAGCAGGAGCTGACAGCCCATATCAGAAGACCCACAGGCCAAACTGTTGGGAAACTGCAGCACAGCCATCAGCAGCACAACCGGAACCAGCAGCAGGAGCAGCCATGTCAAAGGGTAGGTAACCGTAAAGCAACCTGTATGACAGCTACTCTGGTGTTCACAGGCCAGGGGATACACTGGCAAACCATGGAATGTCACACAGCAGCTCACGCTTTCCCAAAGGAAAGATTCGGTAACAGAATGACACCTTTAATAAGCTGTTGAAATATGCTGCCAGACGCAGTGACATAAGTGCTCCAAGCAAGAACTGACATCTTGTAGCTATCTGTAACATTCAAAACACAACCTGACAGAAGCCATAGGAAAGGGAAGTAATAACCCAGTATCTCCATAGTTCAAGCAGCAGAGTGCGTCAGTCATACAGATAGCAGCTCAGAGTTATGAAAGTCAGTTATGGCTGTAGCCGCCGAAGAGGCAGCCCAGTAGCCGCGGGCAACAACAGGAAAGGGGAAGCCCAGCCGGCAGTGGTGGCAGACAGCCACGAGGAAGGTCCCAGCAGAGTCAGAGCTGTGTGAGGGCTGGAGTAGCACTAGGAGCCTAGCAGGAGCCCAATGGAAGAATCCAGGGACAGCAAATGGCAGCACGGTACGAGCGGTCACTTCTCGGCCAAGCTTCAGTTCAGAGTTCGGCTGGTGTGAAAGTGAGCTCGTTAGAGAGCGTCAGACAACCTGAACAAACAAAGGACGCCTGCTGCAGGGGAAAACAAACACAACCGGTAAGGCACGCGAACTTTGGCGGGCGAACTGAGGCGCAGCTAACAGAGAGAAAGAAAGCCCTAAAAGGGGAAAAAGAAACAAAGAGCCTAACAGCAGCAAAGGGACAGAGCTGGGGGCAACACAGAAGGAAGGAGGGCAGCAAGGCAGCAGCCACACAGAGAAAGGGAGCAGAAGGGTAAAACAAAACAAGGCAGGGAAGGGGGGAGCTACATCACGGAAAAGCGAGTGCAACTCGCTCTAAGCAGAGCTGTAGTTTGCCTGCTGGGTATGTAGAGTGTGGGGGAGGAGCTCTTCCCCATATAACCACAGGCATGTGCCTTTCAATTATATGCTGTCTGTTATGTCTTACTATATCTGTTGTATATAGTGGACAGTGATTGATGGTAATCAGCTGTCAAACCTTGCCTCCTGGATGTTTCCTGCTGTTTGTAACTGGCTGCTAATCACTCTAACTCAGTCTGCACTGGTTAGGTGTAAATTAGGCATTGATGCATTCTTCATTTAAGCATGTTTGTTAGTCAGCCACCTCAGCTTGTTTGCATTATTTTAAATAATAAAAATTTTTTGGAAAATATGCCACCAGCAAGAAGCACCAAACATCCATACAGAACTTTTTTTTAAAGGCATCACAATAAAAATATTTTGAATTTTTACTTTCTAAACTGATTTTACCTGCTTTTAACCAATTGGTTTGAGTGTATGTGTGTTTCTGTGTATGATTGTATGTGTGTGTGTGTGCGTGTGTGCATATGTGCTGTCTATATTGCTTATACATAATTTTTTTTCCCTTAAAGCTTTTTATCCCCAGGAGCCCCTGACAGGTGGCTATGGTCCCTCTTGATGGAGAGACTCAGTCTCTGACTTCAAGCAACCCCATATCGCTGGCTTGGGTAGTCCCCTGTGGACTGCCCCCTGCAGCGGGGCCAGGAGAGAGGGGGCCGGCACAGCCTCCCCCCCAGAGATGTAATCCAGGTTCCCGAGCCGACCCCCGCGGCCACAGGAGCCATCATGGATCCTGCCAGGCTCCAATTTTTTCTTGGTTTTCTCCCGTCCCTCCCCACCGACGTAATGACATCAGCACATGCCTCCCTACTCATACTGCCCTCCAGTTATCACCAAAGGGCAGTCAACAAGCGGGATGACAAGTCTCCCTCCCCCCGAGAGAGGAGAGCAATCCTCCGGATGCTCAGTTCTCTCTCCCCCTGCCCACCCGCTGCAGCCTGAGCCTGTTCCCGAACCCGGGTCGCTGGTGTGGTGCAAGATGTGGCATCCAGCACCTCAACCCTAAGTGCCACCGGACCAGCCTATACATAATAAATTTAACATACTTTATAACTGGCTTCTTTTTTTCTCATCCTGGGTATCAACAGGTTAAAACAGGCACCTGCTATACCAGACAGATTTCCAGTGCATGGAGGTTTCTGCTATAAGCAGGTTGCAATGTTCCAAATAGTGTGGCCTTAACTCTAAGAACAACAAAGAACTTTTGGTGCTGAATATCAAAGATGAGGCAGGCAGACCTGATCACAAATGCATAGTAGTCCCCATTACATGACACTGCCACTGGAGGACATCTGGGGGTAGAAAAGCTCGCACAGAAAGTGCTGGTAAGGTACTACTGGCCATGGTGCAGAAAGTCCATTAAGAAGTGGTGTAAAGCCTGCCTGATTTGTGGGTCCTGGAAAGCTGTAAGAGCCACCCCTTGAATCCCCATGGTCTCATCACAAACTAGTCAGCCCTTGGAGAAGGCAACAATGGATATCTTGGGCCCCTTGCTACTGATCCCTAGGAAAAAACAGGTATATCTTAGTAGTTGTGGACAATTTCATAGAATGGGCTGAAGCATACCCACTGCCTGATATGGAGGCTAAAACTGTTGCTAAGGTTTTCGTGGAACAGTTTGCTTGCAAATATGGGGCCCCCAGATCTGTCCATATGGATCAGGGATGGAACTTGAGTCCAGGTTGTTCTGAGAAGTGCTCATACTCATAGACATGCTCAAAACCAGGACCACTCCATACCACTCATAGTTAGATGGACTGCTCAAGCAGTTAAACAGCACGTTCCTAGCTATACTGTCTTCCTTCATGCAACATATTATGACTGAATGGTACAGCTGGCCACCATATGCCATGCTGGCTTACAGGAGTACTGTACAGTCCGTGGGTGGGTTTACCCATTTAAGGTGATGTTCAGCCATGGAATCACACTCCCAGTGGAGCAACTCAATATGGCAAATATCCAGAAGAGGTATACTAATCCTGACGATTATGTTACTATAGTGGCAGGGTACCTCAGTATGGTGGCTGCAGCGGTAAAGAGGCTCCAAAAGAAGGCCAATGGTACGCATGAAATAGTTACTCACCATAGTAACCTTGTTTCTACCCAGGGATACTCAGGTATTCATAACTTCTTGCAGTGACCCTTTAAGATAGAGTTGCCTGGAAAGATGGAACATATGCAAATTATGGAATCTTTTACACATACCACTATTCAAATGTTGCCTTCCACTAACTGCCTTAGTTCTAAACCCATCAGATTTCCTGGAAGCTGGAAAGACAGGCCCTCGAGTACTAAGTGTAATAATGATGATAATAATAATAATAAAATAACATTAATAAATAATAAAAATTATTGTAGGAACCCCCTTAACACTCAAAAGGGCCTCCAGCAGGAGGGTATAACATATGAAAAAATACCCCTGAATGTCAGAATCACCTGAAAAGGGGAAACAACAATAGTGAACACAATCACAAAATATATGCCAGAGTGCGGCACAGGGTATCATGTCAAATAAGCGCATGCAATTCAGCACATGAATTTCAGCGCAGTTAATACCGCGCATTCCACGTCGGTAATTCGGTGGTGGGATCTTTTCTGTCGGGATTGTGTGTGTGTGTGTCGGGAATTCATACGGATCCCAGCTGAACTACATGTAACTGAAAACCATGGAGACAATCACGCATTAGTAATGCGGCGAGCGTGGGGTGTTTGCACTAAACAACAAAAAGGTGAGTGAAATTTTAAATTACAAATGATAAGCCTGTGCTAGAGCTTTTCTGAATTAAAGTGATATAAAATGGAGAGGTAGGAGCTTAACAATGGTGAGGGAAATTTCACTTGTACGCTGAAATAACCTGCGAGTAAATGGCTAAGCACTGAAAATATATGCGCTGAATTGACATGGAACCCGGCACAGAATCCCCTGAGAACACAGTATTGTTAGGAGTGCAGAGGCTACTGGTTCTAGAAGGGGAGGTATGGTGGGAAGTTATGAATACCTGAGTGTCCCTGGGAAGAAACAAGGTTACTATGGTGAGTAGCTATTTCTTTTTACTCCAGTAATACTCAGGTATTCATAACTTCTTGCACACTAAGAATCCTTAGATCCTTTGGAGGTGGGCACAGAACCTACTTTGGAACAGACTCTGAAGGACTGCTGTGCCAAACCTGGCATCACCTTTGGACTGAATATCCAGCCTGCAATGTTTTGTAAAGGCATGTACTGATTTCCAGGTAGCTGCTTTACAGATGTCCACCAAGGGAACATCCCTGGCAGCTGCTATGGTAGCAGCTATGCCCTTTGTGGAATGGACTCCAAATCTTGTTGGGGCTCCTTTCCAGCCTTAGGGTAAAGACACTGGATATGTTGTACTATTCATAAATTTAAAACTAACTTGATAAATATTATGATTGCAAAAGCTTTCAATTTAGCACTCAGTTTGGCCAGGTCAACATGGCTAACACTACTTGACCTGTTAAATCTTATAAAACTTATGAATCCAGCCAAAAATTGACCTTCTGAAACTGGGTTACCCTTTTCTTTTATCCTTATAGGTCAGGAACAAAGAATTACTCACCATAGTAATGTTGTTTCTTCTAATGGAGTCTTGCTGTATTCTGACAATATGCAGTTAGCCCCAGCACTTGAACTGCCCTGGAGAGAAAAGAGTTAACTATATGCAGAAGCACAGAACTTTTTTTTTTTATGTATTATTTCTTCCGAGCTCCCAGCTTCTGCCTTCAGTTGTCCCCAAGCGCAGCCCTCCCCGGGTTAGACCTCCCTTGTGCACCCCACAACTTACCCTTCGTGGCAGGGTGGTGGGGAGCGACTGACCACCCCAAACAGATCCATGCCAGGGAGGTGCCTTCTCGGAGGTGGTGCTGCGGGGACCACATCATCCAGCTGGAGCTATTTTCTGCTTTTCTCCCCTTGTGAGGAGGCAGGGCGTGCAATGACGCCTGCGGAGAGCATGCGCACGCTACTGCACACGCTCTCACCAAGCGTCTGCCTGTCTCCTCCCCTTCAGCCGTAGCGCCGGCACGCTGCCCCCCAGCAGCCACTAGGGGCCAGTGGAGCGCTAACAGCTAATGTCCCCCCACCCTGGAGAAGGAGAGCTGTCCAATGGATGCTCGATCCTTCTTCTCCCCGCCAACCCCCAACTACCCATGCTCATTCCTGAACACGGGTCGCTGGCATGGCTTAAGGTAAGGCGTCCAGCGCCTCAGCCCTCAACGCCACCGGCCAGCCCAGAAGCATAGAACATTGAGTTCAAGCTTGGTTTTCAAACCTCTATCTCTGGTACTTATCAGTGTAACCATCAGATTCTTACGGGCAAACTAACTGACTGAGTACTACGCTATGGAAATTGTTATATATATATATATCTATATATATAGATAGATATATATATATATAGCCAAAAGGCAACAATTTGGGTCCAAACAGACTCAAGTTGAGAACCCAAGAAAAACGTAGTGACAATATTTAAATATATACATATATATATATAAAACATAACAATAGTAAAAATAAGAGAACTACCCCACCCTAAAGAGAGAGGGTACAAGGTACACCCCTAAGGTGCAATACTGTACCTGCCTGCCCACTTCCCAAAAACTAGGTTCTGAGAGGGGAGGCAGGGAGGGAGGTCAGAATACAGCAAGACTCCATTAGAAGAAACAACATTACTATAGTGAGTAATTTTTTCTTCAAACAACATGAAGTCTTGCTGTATTCTGACAATATGCAGACTACCAAGCAGTTCCCCAGGAGGAGGGAATGCAGAACCTACTTTGGGATCAGGCTCTGCAGTACTGCTGTACCAAACCTGGCATCACTCGCAGCCTGGATGTCCAGAGAGTAATGCGTTGTGAACGTATGAACAGTTTCCTAGGTGGCTGCTTTACAGATTTCTAGCAAGGGTATATCTCTAGCCGCAAACAGAGTAGCAGTTGTACCCCTAGTCGAGTGAGCCCTCAGGCCTGGAGGGGTTGTTTTGCCCAATTTGTCATAGCAGAATTGTATACAAGAGACAATCCACTTGGCAATAGTTCTTTTAGTAGTAGGCTTACCTTTCCCCACTTCGCCATGAGTGAGAATCAATTGAAGATAGTCACTTCTGTGTGCCTTAGCATGCTCTATGTAGTAGCTAAGAGCCCTTTTAACATCCAAATTGAGTAATCTTCTTTCTCCTAAAGAAGAATGGTCAGTAAAAAAGACAGTAAGAGACACAGACTGGTCCAGATGGAAATCTGATACCACTTTGGGTAAGAACCTCCTATTGGCTCTTAGGACCACCTTATCCCTATGGAAGGAGATAAAGTCAAGTTCAACTGACAGGGCCTGTAATTCACTAATCCATCTGGCAGAAGTAATAGCTACCAAGAACACAGTTTTCCAAGTCAAGTACTTCAGCTCGGCTGAAGCCAGAGGTTCAAAGGGTGGCTGCATAAGCTGGGCAATGCAGACATTAAGATCCTAAGCTGGAGTAGGCTCTCAAAAGGGAAGGTTAATAAGAACCAGACCTTTGAAAAACTTACTGAAAATAGGATGAGATACCAGGGAAGAGCTCTTCCCTGCTGAAAGGAATGCAGAGATAGCTGCTAGGTGAACCTTCAGAGTTGCAGGCCTAAGGCCTAGACCATTAAGATGAACCAGACAATCTAAGGCTGTAGCAATGTCTGCAGAATCAGGCACAATGTCCTTCTGAGAACACCAAATGCTGAACCTTTTCCATTTGGAATTATAAGTTTTTCTAGTGGAAGGTTTCATGGAAACCTTCAAAATATCCAGAACTACCTGAGAAAGATGCAGGCCTGCATATTCTAACTCTTCAAGAGCCTGGTCTTGAGGTGAGAGTCTGGAGATTGGGGTACCAAATCCTCCTGAGAGGATGTTAGGAGATTGTATCCTTGGGGAGAGACAGGGGACATGACACTGCCAGAGACAGCAGCAGTGGATACCAAAGCTGTCTGGCCCAATCTGGAGCCACCAATATCACTGTGCAGGGTTGAGACCTTATTTTGATCAGGACTTTGAACAACAGAGGGAAGGCATAGAGAAACCTGCCCTTCCAATCCAGAATGAGAGCATCCAGAGGAACAGTCCCCAGGACTGGAGGTCTGCAACAAAATGGAGGAAGTTGGTGATTGTCTGGGGCTGTAAAGAGATCTATCTCTGGAGTGCCCCATATGGAGAAGATGACCTGTAGTATGGGAGGGTCCAGGGACCACTCGTGATGCCCCTGGGAGATTCTGCTCAGAGCATTTGCCAGTGCATTGTCCTTTCCTGGAAGGTGAACTGCTATCAGGGAAGGCTGAAGAGAATAGGCTAGCGACCACAGTTTCATGGCTTCTGTGCACATGGCCGTGGACCGAGTGCCCCCTGCTTGTTAATGTATCACATTGTGGTGATGTTGTCTGTCCTGACTTGGACCACTCTACCCCTGACTGACTCTGAGAAGACCTGAAGGACCAGAAAACCTGAGTTCCAGGAGATTGATATGAAGGAGAGCCTCTTGTGGAGACCAGACCCCTTGAGCCATAAGGGCTCCCAAATGGGCTCCCCAACCTAGAAGAGAAGCATCTGTAGTTAGGACTACTGAGGGGACTTGAAAGATAAATGAAACTCCTTGTCTGAGGTTGTCCTGGTCCAGCTACCACTGGAGAGCTTGGACCAGAGTCTGAGTCACTGTAATCAATTTGATGAGTGAGTCTCTTTTCTGAGTGTGAGATTTTGTGAATGAGCTGGCAGTGCTACAAACTCTGTGGGAAAAGCTGAGTGTGTTTTGCATTGCTAAGTAAGTTAGCTTCAGGCAGCAGTGAGAAAGAGACTGTTTTATGAAGCTGTGTACTTTAGAATTCTGGCTGCAGTCAAGTTGAGAGCATCACAGTAATGGGCTGGGAGTGAGACAGAATGTGGGGATCAGGTGATGATATTTTGCCATGGTAATTGAGTTGGCTGCAGGCAGCAGTGAGAAAGAAACTGTTTTGTGAAGCTGTCTGCTTTAGAATTCTGGCTGCAGTTGAGCTGGGAGTATCACAGCAATGGGTTGGAAGCCAGTCAGCGTATAGGAAACACCTGAGAATGTTTTGCCACGGTAACTGAGTTGGTTGCAGGCAGCAGTGAAATATCACTCACAGTGGTGATGTTATCGAGTACATTTATTTTATATATATATATATATATATATATATATATATATATATACACATATAGTCGTGATGTCACGGCATGAAATATCTCTTGTGGTGATGTCACCACAGAGAAGATACATGTTTTTATCATACTCATTTATCCTTCACCCCTATTGTATAAATATACTTTCTCACTGGAAATGAAACTTTCAAAGCCAAGACACATTCAGTGTACTACCTGAAGCCCTTCTTTTTTCTATGGTTGTGCTAGTTTTTTTAGAATGTGTAGTTTGGGACAAACTACACACGGTATCAGAAGTACTAAGGAGAAGGAATTGGTAGCTGTTAAAAACATATTTTTTTTCTTTAAATAATATTACTTTGACCACTATTTTAATTATGCTCTGAGTAGAAGAATAAGTAATTATTTTTAATAAAAGTCCATGCTCAAAATGGGTGCAGTGATTGGTTCATGCTGAGCATGCATGTGGTGGATATGGGATTCAAACCCATGACTACATGGTCAATTAGTTTGTAATTCAGTACACTATCCACTAGGCTATACTGTCTGTACGGGTTGCTAGCAGATTTTTGAGGGAGTAACAGTTGCAGCTCATAGGAAGTAATATGGGGAAGAGTATGGGAAAAGTATGAGTATGACTAATGCATGATTCTTGAATATTGTTCATAAGACGGTAAATATATCTTCTCACTGGGAATTAAACCTTTTAAAGCCAAGACACATTCAGCTGTAAATCAATGTGGTTGTTTAAAAAAATCATTAACTTAATGATTTTAAACCTTTTGTTGGCTTTATTTGGAGACAGTGCACAGGAAGGAAAGACCCATGGTCTCCCGTGAATTCCCTGTGTTCTAGCTTTTTATATATATATATATATATATATATATATATATATATATCCTCACTTTCCCATTTGCACTTTAAAGATTTCTACTGCTTGAGGGCACTAGTTCCACAGCTCTTTCCCACTACAAGAGTCTCAACCTTACCTGGGTCACTCCATTTTCCTACACTCTGCACTGTGTTTTATAAAAACCACTACCTTCTCATCCCCTCGTCTCCCTATCTGCCATTCCTCCCCAACTCTCCCCTTGGTTTCCTACATCTGTTATGACCCCTTTCTATGTGTCTCCATTATATTGTACCCCATCCTTCTCCTCTACGCTAATACAATGACAAATAGTACCTGGAATCTCGGTCCAACAATCCTTTCCCCTAGTGTCTATATAAATCTGCCAACTTTCACAGTTACATCACCGCCCCTTAGACCATGAACAATTCCACATCCTACTACCCTATCACAAAATTCTCTGCTCTTGCCACAAAGATCCTGATAGCCTTACTGCTACTCATATCTGGTGATACTGAGTGCAATCCAGGCCCAGTCTCTTCTATCAAATCTTATAAATGAGTTAAAGATCGCTCATCTAAACATCAGGAATCTTCTCCCAAAGCTCACTCTACTTCAACCCCTTTCTCTTGACCTCAGTACAGGTGGGAATTCTATGTAGGGGAATGGAGGCATGGCTTCTGCATAGGGCATTGGAAACAGGTTTATATCTGGGGGAGCCAGAGCTGGAATCATGTGTTGAGGGAATGGATGCAGGAATTCCATGGGTCGGGGTGGGGCTTCTATTTGGGGAATTGCAGGTGGGGTCTCTCTGCAAGGGATGGAGGCAGCACTTGTATGTGTAGGGACCAGAGGTGGGGCTTCAAGGCGGGGCTTGTATGTGGGGGATTGGAGGTGGGGTGGCACTTCTGAGGCAGATCTTCTATTTGGGAAGGTGTGCCTTCTGTGTAGTGCACTGAGGTGGTCTGATGTGTACAGTGATTGATTCAAGGTCAGTGTGCATGTGGTGGATGTGGGATTCAAACCCATGACTAATGGGATTGTTCAATTTGTAGCTCAGTGCTCTAACTACTAGGCTATCCTGTCTGCACTGGTTACTGGGAGATTTTTTTGGGGGGGTCTTAATCGTTGCAGCCCATAGGAAGTAATATGGGTAAGAGTATGGGAAAAGTATTTGTCTCTTTGGCCAGAAGAGTAGGTTCTTTAGGTGGAGGAGTATGTTCCCTGGGGTTTGGCTGTTCTACCCTTCTTAGTTTGGCTGGCAGAATATCAGCCTTGATAGTGTCCCAACAGGAGGCAAATACTGTAGGTCCTTGACCTGCGACAAATGGAGACTTGGCTTCTGATCCGGTGTCGGCCATTTTGAAGGACCTGGTGTCTGGCCTGTCATCTGGTCTGGTGCCGGAATAGGCCATGCTGGTATACCCATCACAGCCCTGTGGGTGAGGACGGGGTTTTGGCCGGGGGCCTGCCGGTGGCATTGGTGCTTTAGGCAGGGATCCCACCGGGGATAACAGGGTCTTCGGTGGGGATCTGAGGTCATCAGCTGGAGTCTGGGGGGAGACTGATGACGGATGACCTTACCAGTGGATCACTGTGGTTGTTGGCCAGTGTTGGCAGTGTGGCTGTCGACACTGGATCTAAGGTATTCGGAGCCTTGGACTGTCTGGCATCAGGCTCCCTTACCCGATGACAGATGCCATTGGATGCCGAGGTCGTCATCCGCTTTTGGGGCACTGGGGCCTGGCGGTGGAGAGTATCCTTGGCCACCAGCCATTTCTCCATCACCCTTTTCTCTGGCATTGGCTTAAGCCCCTTTAAGCCCCATGGGGTTATGAGATGGCCCTCCCGGAGGAGTGGCCCGAACGCCCATGTCTGTCCAGGGAGTCGGCTCCCGAGGAGGCTAACTTGGAGGATACTTTTGTCAGTCTGTCGCCGGAGGAAGACCTGATGTTGGAATCTGAATGCCGGCCTGAGGAGTGGGATTGTGGCCAGATCTTCAGAGGCTGAAGGACAGAGGACCCCTTGCATGGAGCTCTCTATTACCCTTACCTGGGCGGGTAGTCTCACTACCGTTAACCTGGTAGGAGAATGCATAGTCTGAGAGGCTGAGTCTGAACTCCCCATGGAGGCTGATCAGGAGTCAGACGACCTAGATCCCAACAGGGGTATGTCTCTGTCCCTTTCTTTCCTCGTCTCCTTATGGTGATGTTTCCCTGATTTTTTGTGAGAGGGTATATCCTTGGCAGAAGAATCCCCTTCTGCATGGTGGCTAACTTCTGCTCCTTTAAGTAGGCCTGGAGGGTCTTCTGGCGGTGAATCTTCATCCTGCTATTGAGTTTTTGGCAGTGAGGACAGGCCTCTGTATCATGATCTGGGCCTAGACACAACAGGCAGGCCAACTGTTTGTCTTGCAATGGTATTTGTTTGCCGCAGGCACATTTAGACTGGTGCCAGTCTATAGATGATGATGATGGAGAAGTCGACATGCAGAAAAAAATAAAGGTAAAGTAAATTTAAACTTATTGGAAATAAAGCTTTAAAATGCAGTTGAAAGGTGGTTGATCGATAGCTAAAGGTATCCATGGAGCCAATGCGTGCGAGTTGATGGTGGGAAAAGAACTAAGGAACGCTGGGGGACCACTCCTTTTATATCACATGGGACATCGGGGTGGGCCGACATCACAGGTGGTCCCCCACTGTATACTGGCTAGCTAGAAATTCTTCCTGCGGGGTCCCGCCCAGTCCTACGAAGAGCTGCATCTTGAAGTAAAATCCACAGATAAGTGACAGGATAAGGAAGGGAGGTAGTCATTAGTCCATTTACAGAGGAGAGAGTCCTGAAGGATCTCGTAAATCTGAAAGTGGACACGGAAATGAGGCTATATGGGATACATCCAAGAATATTGAGGAAGCTCACAGAGGTGCTGGCTACACTTCTGACACTCCTGTTCAACCACTCACTGGAGATGGGAGTGGTTCCCGAGGACTGGAAGAGGTCAGATGTATTTACACTTCACAAAAGTGATAGCAGGGAGGAGGCTGGCAATTACAGGCCAGACAGACGGACTTTGGGGGAAAATAATGGAATCACTACTGAAGGAAAGGATTGTGCAATATCTTGAAACCAGTGGCTTACAAGATCCAAGACAGCATGGATTGACTGGGAGGAGGTCATGTCAAACAAATCTGATAGATTTCTTTGACTGAAAGACCAGGGAATGAGATCAGGGTGGAGCGGTCAATGTGGCCTACCTAGATTTCAACAAGGCCTTCAGCACTGTTCCACATAGGAGACTTGTAAACGAGCTGGGCAGCCTAGGTGTGGGTCAAAAGTTGGTAACCTGGGTAAGGAATTGGATGGGGGATAAACAACAGAGGGTGGTGGTAAACAGAGTTCACTTCTGAGGAAGGGAGGGTGATCAGTGGGGTGCCACAGTACTGGGATCGACCGGTCCTCTTTAATGTCCTTCTTTGTTAGTGACATTGCAGAGGGCTAGAAGGGAAGGCATGCTTTTTTGCAGATGATACAAAGATCTGCAGTGGGGTGGACACCCTGGGGTGGGGGGCAGGGGGAATGAATAGCGATCTAAGAAAGCTTGAGGAGTGGTCAAGAATGTGGCAATTAAGTTTCACTGCGAAAAAGTGCAAAATCATGCACTAGGGAAACAGAAACTCAGGGCCAGAGTACAAAATGGGGGGAGTGGTACTGATGACCACCAAACAGGAAAGAGACTTGGAGGCAATCATATCTGATGACCGAAAGGTGGCCAAACAGTGAGACAAGGCACTGGGGAGAGCTAGTGGGAAGCAAGGATGAATAGGGAGGGGTATCACTAGCAGAAAGAGAGAGGTGGTAACACTGCTGTATGGATTACTGATGAGACCTCACTTAGAGTACTGTGTCCAGTTCTGAAGACCACGGGGCTGATTCTAGAAAGAATATACATGGCGCAAAGTGACTTGCGCCAACAGGAATGGTGCAAGTAGCACTTTGTACCATGAGTTCCGACACTTGGGATTCAGGAAAGCAGCTGTTTGCGCCAAAGTGGACATACACCACCAGTTGCGCCATAAACCCTCTGTGACATGGTGCAAGAGGGTTTACGGTGGCAGTTGTGTCCTATTCTGGAAAGGCGACTGCCACATCCCCTTATCTGGGATTGTATAACAACTCCGGAGGACATCCGTCAAAGTACATTTACACCAGCTACTTGTGTCCACTGGGGGTTGCGCCAATATGCCGCCATCAAATCCCTCAGGTCATGTAGCCCCCCATGCCCCGATCTCCAATGCCAGAGGCATTACATGCGACGCAAGGCTATCCGACCCAAAAATGCCCCAAACCCCAATGATAGAGAATGAAATGCCCTGCAGGGCTATTGGCACCACCCCAGCCCCAATCCAGAACCCAATCCCCGCAGGAGTAGTATGGCAGGTGTAAAGTAAAAAAAAATCCCGCAGTCCTCGTCATCCCTGGTAGTCTAGTGGCTACACACCCGGCAGTGCCAGACCACCACACTCCCCCCGCCAACACACACCCAGATGGCGACTGGCACAGCCCTCCTCTCACTGCCAAGACCAGCCGCCGACTGAGCTCCACTATAAGTGCGAACTATAAATAGTATTGCTGTCATTCACTGAGCGCGTACTGTTTACAGAACACGCTCATAGCAGAGCTCAGTCGGCAGCTGGCCATGGTGGTGGTGGTGGGCTGCCAGTCGCTGGCAGGGTATGGGTCAGGGGGAGGGGATAACCTGGCACTGCTGGGTGGAGGGGCCACTAAACTACAAGGGATAATGGAGACTAAGGGATTTTTTTTTTTAACTTTACACCTGCCATACTACATCTGTGGGGTGTAAAGATCGGGGCTGTGGGGGCACCGATAGCCCTGTGGGGCATTTCATGCTCTATCATTGGAGTTCGGGGCATTGGGGGGTCGGATAGCCTCCGGGGCATGTCTCTAGCATTGGGGATCAGGATGAGGGTGGCTATGTTTCACTATCTTGGGGGTTCAGGGCTGGGTGGGGGTACTTTCACCCTTTTTCTGGGCAATGCCACAGGCTTGCGGCCATCTCTGCAGTTGTGCCCTCCATTTGGTGCAGGTCTCCTATTGGCGTAAGCCTCGGGACTTATCTGCCGGGACCCTGCTCGATACAGAATCGGGCATAGAGTCCTTGGTGCAACTGCACCCCTCCAATGTCGCAACCCGCGACATATGTAGGGTTGCTTGTAGAATCAGGCCCCACATCTTTAGATATAGACAGAGTAGAGGCGGTCCAGAGGAGGGCAACTAAAGTGGTGCAACGTCTGCATCAAAAGTCCCATGAGGAGAGACTAAAGGACCTCAATATGTACACCTTGGAGGAAAGGATAGAGGGGGAGATATTACAGAAACTTTAAAATACCTCATGGGTATAATTAAGGTTCAGAATAAAAGATTCTCAAGAACAAAGGGATATGCTATGAAGCTTGAGGGGTAGACTCAGGGGTGATGTGAGGAAGTACTTCTTCACAGAAAGAGTGGTGGATGACTGGAACACCCTCCCAGCATAGGCAAAAATAATAGGATTCAAGAATGCATGGGATAGTAATAAGGAAACCTTAGTGGTAGGGAAGAAAAAAATGACTCACCTTAGTAATTGTGTTTCTTCTAATGGAGTCTTGCAGTATTCTGACTTATGCAGTTAGACCCAGCACTTGCACTGCCCCCGAGATGAAAGAGTTAACTCTATGCAGGAAACATAGAATGTTGAGCTCGAGCTCAGTTTCAAACCTCTGTCTCAGTGCTTCAGAGTGTAACCATCAGATTTTTATGAGCTACAACTAACTAACCATATTTGTATAGTGGAAATTGTAAAGAAACATAAGCCAACAGGCAACAGATTGGGTCCCCCAAAAGACTTAAGTCAAGAACCCAAGACAAAAAACAGGTAGCGAACCAATATATAACTATGAAAAAAAACACAGCATAACAATACCCCCCCTTTCTAGAAAGGAGGGGTGCCGAGTACACCCTTGAGGTGCAACACTGTACCTGCCAGCCTATCTCCCAAAAACCAGGTTCTGAGAGGGGAGGCAGGGAGGGAGGTCAGAATACAGCAATACTCCATTAGAAGAAACACAATTACTAAGGTGAGTAATTTTTTCTTCAAACAACATGAAGTCTTGCTGTCTTCTGACATATGCAGATTACCAAGCAGTACTGCCATGGAGGCGGGTACCGAACCTATTTTGGGAATATGCCCTGCAGTACTGCTGTTCCAAACCGAGCATCACTCCGAGCCTGGATATCCAGAGAGTAATGCTTGGTAAAAGTATGGACTGTTTTCCAGGTGGCTGCTTTGCATATCTCTGTTAAAGGTATATCCCTGGCAGCAGCCAGAGAAGCAGCTGTACCCCTAGTCGAGTGAGCCCTCAGGCCTGAGGAAGGTGTCTTACCTAGCTTAGTATAGCAGAACTGTATACAGGAGACAATCCACCTGGCAATAGTTCTCTTAGTGGCAGGCCTACCCTTCCCCACTTTACCATAAGTGAGGAACAACTGAAGACATGTCCTTCCTGTGTGCCTTAGTGTGAGCAATGTAATAGCTAAGAGCCCTCTTAACATCCAGACTGTGTAGCCTTCTTTCCCCCTGAAGAAAAATGATCAGTGAAGAATACAAGGAGAGACATGGATTGGTTCAGATGAAAATCTAAGACCACCTTGAGAAGGAACCTCCTATTGGTTCTAAGGACCACCTTATCTCTATGAAATGAGATAAAATCTGGCTCCACTGACAGGGCTTGCAATTCACTAATAATGCCTGGCAGAAGCGACAGCTACCAAGAACACAGTCTTCCAGGTCAAATACTTGAGCTCGGCAGAAGCCAGAGGCTCGAAAGGGGGTTGCATGAGCTGAACAATGCAAACATTAAGGTCCCAGGCAGGGGTATGATCCCTAAAAGGAAGGCTGGTATGAACCAACCTTTAAAGAACTTACAGAAGACAGGGTGAGATGTCAGAGAAAAAACCTTCCCTGCTGACAGAAATGCAGACACCGCTGCCAAATGAACCTTCAAAGTGGCTGGCTTGAGGCCTAGGCCATTAAGATGAGCCATGTAATCCAGAACTGTAGCCAGATCAGCAGTATCCGGTAAAATATCCTAATAGGAACACCAAATACTAAACCTCTTCCATTTGGAATTATAAGTTTTTCTTGTGGCAGGTTTCCCAAAGGCCTTAAGAATATCCAATACCCTCCGAGACAGATGCAGGCCTGCATACTCTAGCTCTTCAAGAACCAAGCTTTGAGGTTAATAGACTGGAGATTGGGTTACCAAATCCTTCCCTGAGAGGAGGTTAGCAGATTGAGCCTCTTGGGGAGAGATGGGGGAACATGGACTGATAGGGACAACAATAGAGGATATCAAGGCTTTCTGGCCCAGTCTGGAGCAATCAGAATCACTTTGCAGGGTTGCGACTTGATCTTGACCAGGACCTTGAATAACAGGGGAAAGGGAGGAAAGGCATAAAGAAATTTGTCCCGCCAATCCAGAATCAGCGCATGCTGGGGAACTGTACCCAGGACTGGAGGCCTGTAACAGAAAATAGGAAGCTGATGATTGTCTGGGGCTGCAAAGAGATCTAGCTCTGGAGTGCCCCACCTGGAGAAGATTACTTTCAATATGAAGGGGTCTAGGTCCCATTTGTAGTGACCGAGATATTCTGTTCAGGGCATCTGCTAGCACATTGTCCTTCCCTGGTAGATGATCTGCTACCAAGGATGCTTGAAGGGCATAAATCAGAGACCATATCTTGATGGCTTCCATGCACAAGGCCATAGACCAAATGCTTCCCTGCCTGCTGACATACCACATGAAGGTGGTGTTGTCTGTCCTGACCTGAACCACTTTGTTCCTCACTGCAGCTGAAAAAGCTTGGAGGGCCAGAAATACTGCCCTGAGTTCCAGACGACTGATATGAAGTAGAGACTCCTGAGGAGACCAGACCCCTTGTGCTGTAAGGGCTCCCAGGTGGGCTCCCCACCCCAGGAGAGAGGAATCTGTAGTTAGTATCACTGAATGAGTCTGACTGATGAACGGGACTCCTTGTCTGAGATTGTCCTGATCCAGCCACCACTGGAGAGCTTGGACCAGAGTCTGAGTCACTAGAATCAACTTGGTCAGAGGGTCTTTTTCTGAAACCAAAACAACCTCAGGTGGAACTGAACATCCCTCATTTGGAGTCTGCTTCCCTGTACGGCCACAGTGGAAGCTGCCATGTGGCCCAGGAGCTGAAGAAAATGCCTTGCTGGCTGAGACACCAGAAGCAAGATCTGTAAGGGCCTTCACCCTTGCCAAGGGAAGAAAGGCCTTTGCCTGCACATTATCCAGCTCTATTCCTATGAAAGTGAGGAGTTGCACTGGTTCGAGAACCGACTTTGGTAAGTTGAGAAGGAAACCTAGAGAAGTGAGCAGCTGTTGAGTAACTTGTAGATCTGACTTGACCTGGTCTGGAGACTGCCCCACAGTGAGCCACTCATCCAGGTATGGGAATATGGAGACCACCTGCCTCCTGAGGAAGGCCACTACTACTGCTAGGCACTTTGTGAACTTCCTTGGAGATGATGTTAGGCCGAAGGGCATTGCTCTGAACTCATAATGACCTGAAGGCAACTCGAATCTGAGGTACTTTCTGTGGCAGCACCTGATAGGGATGTGAAAGTAGGAATCCTTGAGGTCCAGGGAAGCTAACCAATCTCCTGGCCTTAGAGAGGGAAGAATTACTCCCAGAGTCACCATCTTGAACTTTGGTTTGAGGATGTGCTTGTTTAGATATCTGAGGTCTAGGATGGGCTGCCACTCCCCTGTCTTTTTTGGGTAAGAAAATATCTGGAATACAGACCTTTGTCCCTGTGTTGAGTAGGAACTCTCTCTCGACAACCCTGAGAGTTAGCAGAGAGGAAACCTCTGCTTCTAAAGCAGTGGTCTCGGAAAGGTTTGCAGTTGGAAAGATTCTGGCCCTCAGTTTTGGGAATTTGGTAAAACAGAGGGCCAACCCCTGGCTTACTACCTCCAGGACCCACTTGTCTGAGGTAACAGACTTCCAGGCCTGGAAGTAGTAAGCCAGCCTGCCTCCTGTGGGGTTGGGGAGTCGACCCGGGCTGATACATCAGATTGTCTGCTTGGCAGGAGCCTTGGACTGGGAGGAGGATGCAGCCCTGCTCATCCCCCTCCTACCTCTCCCTCTGAAGAACCCCCTCTGTTGAAAGGAAGAGGAGACCTGCGCTTGGTAGAAAAGCCTGTGAAAAGGCCTGCCCCTGCCCCTAGACTGCTGCTTCTGAGGAGTTGCCTGCTTTTCTTTGGCCTGTGCACTCCTGTAGGTGGTCCAATATTCATCCATTTTTATGTAATTCTTTGTCTGCTCCCCAAACAGAGAATTACCCACCGCAGGGAAATCCATGGCCTTAGCCTGAGTGTCCTGTGAGAGGCTAGTACATCCGAGCCAAGCAAACCTCCTAAGAGACACAGATGTAGGGTAGCCATGACTCGTGATGCCACATCATTCGAGTCCACAGCAGCACGGAATTGCATTTTGGATTCCTCAATCCCATCAGCAGTCACCTCCTCCAGCTCCTTGGCTAGCTGGGGGAGGCCTGTTTAGCCAGCTTCAGAACAGTATCCCATCTAGACTTCTGGTACCTGGCTGTGTAGGCCATATAATTAGCCTGCCTGAGTCCCAAGGATGATGCCAAGTACTGTTTCTTGGCCATAGCATCAACCTTCCTAGAGTCTTTATCTGGGGTGTGTGAAGCCAGGTGTATGTTAGCCTTGTCACAGGATGCAGCCTGCACTACCCCATGGCTGCACTGTTGGAACAAAAACTCTGTACCCAAGCCTGAAAGCATATACCTCCTGTCCATTCTTTCATCTACTGGAGGTAAAGAATCTACTGGAGGTAAAGAATTTGGAGTTTGCAGAATTTTTTGTGTGTTTCCCTAAGGATTTATGGATCGAAATAGACAACCTCTTGGACTCTGGGATGTCCATCATCTCCACAAAGTCAGGCTCCTCTAGTTCCTCAAGAGCTTCAACCAAGGGAAGCTGGAAGGTATCAGCTACTTTCTTGTAGAACAAATAGTGGGATGGGGACTCAGAAAGCCTGGGAGGGGAAACACTGGAATGCCTGTCTGGGGAGATGTCTGGTTCAATGGGCTCATCCAGACCTTCATCGCCGTTATCATCATCATCACCATTTTTTTCTTCATCCCCCTCCCACTCCGGTTCATAAAATTCATCCAAAATGTATTTTGGAACTGGCGAATCTGACTGAATCAAGCACCTACTGAGAGGCGTCAGATCGGACGGAACCGGACGAAGTGATTCCACTATGCTTATCACCCTGGCTATTTCTTCAGCTGTTGGAGTATGTGGTTCTGGATCCAAACCGGCCAATTTACTTTTTCGTTTTGACAGAACCGACCCCTCGGGGTCGGATCTCTTCTTGCCCTAGGGTATATTGCCCAGGTCAGTGGACACCCCCTCAGGTTCAGTAGGAACCGAACCAGGTTGGCCATCTGTATTAGCGGACTTCTTGGCCTCCCTTTCTCTGAGCCTACCCAACCTTTTTTCTAGGGTGCCTTTAGGGAAATTCTTACAGATTTGGCAGTCTGAATCGAGGTGGTCAAACCCCAGACAATAAACACAAATGGTGTGAGGGTCTGCCTTAGCAAAGGCATCCCCACACTCACCACAGTGCTGAAACCCAGTGTGCCCATTTTTTTCTTGTGTTTCTCAGACTACAAAACTTACTCTTTACAGCTTAATATCCAGGTAAGACCCTCCTATCGGTTACCAACCTTCTTACGGGTCATAGAAAAAACATGTAAAATCACGTTTTTTTTAAACTGATAGGAACCAGTACTTCACACTAACCTGAAAGAAATAAGAAAAACCCTAACACAATCGGTTCTGAATCAGACCGATACACAGGTTTTTACAATTTCCACAGAAATATAATAATTCTAACCCTACAGTCCACTATCTACAACACTTACTGTACTGTAGACAGGGATCTGAAGCCAAACAATAACAACAAATCGGTGATTAAACTGACAGATTCTTAACCGAACCGACCATAGTGAAGAAGCAATCTCTGGAGCGACTGAACAGTTAGGCGGGTAAAGAATCTGACGGTTACACTTTGAAGCACTGCAGACAGAGGTTTGAAACCGAGCTCAAGTTCAACGTTCTATGCTTCCTGCATAGAGTTAACTCTTTCATCTCCGGGGCAGTACTAGTGCTGGGGCTAACTACATATGTCAGAATACAGCAAGACTTCATGTTGTTTAAAAGGGGGGGGGGGGGCAAAGTTGGAGATCAAGTAGGGTCTGCAGTGTTACAGCACATAGGGAAAATGGGCAGACAAGGTGGGACAAGCAGTCCTTATCTGCCATCAAATTCTAGGTTTCTACATCACCCCTCTATACTACTACAATATCATTAATAAAATACTTTCAGACAGCAGTGTGCTGCATGAAAAGGTTTTGTTCTCCTGGGTACATATGTCTTTGTTTAAAGTCGTTCATAAAAAGGTTTGTATACAAGGGTGCCAATATGTAGTTCATGACAGTCCCTCATGTAACCCTCCTACAAATGGGGGTTCCCAAAAAGTCTTCCCAGAGCTTGCCTAATTGCTCACCGCCTGGTAGGTGTTCGGCGTTTAAGCCGTTTAGCTGTTGTTGCCAGTGAGCGCCTTTAAAGCCTCTATGTACTGCCTCTTTAAGGGCTGCCTGCTTGCAGTCATAATTAGTTTAAAGGGGGGGGGGTCTGTGTGTTTCTATGTTTGAATCACGCCCTGGCTGCTGAATTTTCACTCTGTTTCTGCTGTCGCTAGTGACACAGGGGGAGCTCTGTTAAGATATGTAACTAATTGCTGATAAACATTTACAGTAATAGAGATACAGTGTTCAGGGCATGACATTCGTAAAAAAAAGTACATGTCCACTGGGGCATGTAAGCAGTACATGTACATGCCCAGGAAACTTTTTACATGCCACCCAAGTTGTATATTCAGTGCTGTGTACTTCAAGTAACTACCTGACTGTATTAATAAAGTGACACTCGCTGCTGAATAACAGGCAGCCAGGCAGGCTAGTAAAAAGTTTAATGGTTTGTCAGCTTGTAAATAATAAACTAAATATATAAAGAAATTAAACTGTCTCTGTGTGATTTATTTCAGTGCCACCACCCGTGCATGACACAACATACAACAAGCACTGATTGTTACTTTGACAACTAGCTTTTTTTTTTAAGAGGACAAATCAGTATGCAGTGCAGTGTAGTGTAGACTAGTAAGTACAGCAGTCCCAAAGGAAGGGTTTTTATTTTTCCCTTCTATCTAGCCCCACTACCTGGCTAGTGCCCTCAGATGGACCTCAATAGGCCCTGAGTCCGGTAGACGCCATATGGTGTTGAACCTTCCATTACAGAACCTGACCCAAAATGGCCACCAGGACTCCGTGACTTGAAGACAGATACCATCCACTTGTCCACAGCACACAAAAGTGATAAGACAAAGTGTAATTTATTTTTAAGAGGAGATAATCCTTCAGTCCAGTAACCTCACAAATTCAACACACCAAGTGGCCGACCGCAGGGCTTTGTAATTTTTTTTTTATTTCCTGTCTTGCCTAGCCACTACCCTGTGTAGTGCACTCTTCAATCCTCAAGAGGACAAATCAGTAGGCCCCTCTCACTAGTCCTTAAGAGGGCAGGAGGACAATCAGACCCACAAGTTCCACAACACATAAAGCTGACAAATCCTTTTTAATTTATATTTTAGGTAGTCCAAATTCAAAACTAAAGACTTGACTCTGATTAACTAGGATCTGCAGCTTATTCATCAGGTAGGGAAATGGGCAGACTAGGTGGGCCAAGTGGTCCTTATCTGCCATCAAATTCAAATTCTATGAGGTTTAGTTAGACAGGATTTCAGGTACTGTAGTACTGAAAGACGTAGGCACAAACAGTACCTCTTTGTGGTTTCAAGGAGCCATTTTATATTTCTAGTTCAGGTAGTGTTAAAGTTCCACAACAGAGTTGCTTTTTCAAAAGCAACAGGGTCACACACTGACAGGATCAGATTTTAGGCAGGCTAGGCTACACCAATTTGCTTTTACATAAAGCTTCTTAATGAGCTTTTTAGGTATCTAAAACCCCTTCCCCTATTCTTAATAACAGTACTGCAGTCACGCGGACTCCCTCAGCTCCACATAGTTCTTAATTTAAATATTTGACTGAGGCAGGGCTTAGTTTAGTTACTCACAGCAGTAAAATAGTTTTTTTTATTATTACATACACACTGAATGTAAGGATTGGAAAAAGGATTTATGTTTTTACTTTTGGTTTTCTGTACCCTCTGCAACTGTAATTAGACAGTAGGTACTACAGAAAAAGACTTCTGCAGCACACACACAGCCTATGGCCTAGGCTCTATTTCCCCCTTGCAGTCTGCTGTTCTACTTCAGTTGAAGGTTTTTTTAAATATTTATTATATCTACAAGCAGTTGCAGCAGCAGTTTCTGTCACAGACTGAAGCAAATGATTTGATACCTTTTAATGGACCAACATAGATGTAACAACAAGAACAAAGTGCTCTAGCTTTTGGACCAACCAGTCCTTCAGAAGCCTCAGGCTTCTGAAGAAGGACTGGTTGGTCCGAAAGCTAGAGCACTTTGTTCTTGTTGTTACATCTATGCTGGTCCATTAAAAGGTATCAAATCATTTGCTTCTGGATCTGTTCTTGCAAGGACCAATACGGCAAATACTAGATCTAGGTTGTCACAGGCTGCTAATTTGCTCACTTAATGATGTTCTCTTCCATCCTGGTCTTATTCTCCCCTCCCCTCTATCACTAGCAGCAGGGCAGGCACTTGTTATTTAATTTACATAGATACATAGACAGTGTCGGCAGATAAGGGCCTATGGCCCACCCAGTCTGCCCATTTGAGCTAGTAAGTTCAGTTTGTTTTCCTAGAAGTCTGTTGCCCCTTACCCCTGACCTCCAGAATTCCTTTATGTCTATCCCATGCATTCTTAAATCCCGTGATTGTTTCAGCCCCCACCACTTCCTCTGGCAGGATGTTCCACTTGTCCACCACCCATTTGGTGAAGAAATTCTTCCTCACGTTTCCTCTGAATCGTCCTCCCTCCAACTTCATCTCATGCCCTCTAGTCCTGGAACATCTTTTTCGCTTAAAAATAGTGTATTCCTGCACCCTGTTCCTCCCTGTAAGATACTTGTATGTCTCTATCATATCCCCCTCTCTCCTCCTCTCCTCCAGGGAGTACATGTTCAGTTCCTTCAACCTGTCCTCAAAGGACTTGTGATGCAATCCATGCACCATCTTTGTTGCCCTCCTCTGAACCTTCTCTACCCTGTCTATGTCCTTACATAGGCAAGGTCTCCAGAACTGTACACTGTACTCCAGGTGGGGCCTCACTAGTGTCTTGTATAGTGGAATTATGACCTCTGTTCCTGCTGGTGATACCCTGCTTATGCATCCCAGCATCCTATTTGCTTTACCTGCTGCCTTGTCACACTGTTTCCCTACCTTGAGGTCAACAGAGATGATAACCCCAAGATCCCTTTCCTGCTTGGTGCATGCTATATCCTCACCCCCCAACTGATATATTGTGCTAGGGTTTTTGTGCCCCATATGCATTATCTTGCACTTCTTTGCATTGAATTTCAACTACGAAACCCCTGACCATTCTTTACATTTCTGCAGGTTCCTTCTCATTCTGTCTGCACCCTCTGGTGTGTCTACTCTGTTACAGAGCTTTGTGGCATCAGCGAGCAGTGAAATTCTGCCTTCTAGGTCCTGCGCAATGTCACTGATGAACATGTTGAATAGAACTGGTCCCAGCACTGATCCCTGTGGTACGCCACTGGTCACTCTTCCCTCAGTGGAGTGACAGCCATTTACCACCATCCTCTGTGTCCTGCCGCCCAGCCAGTTACCTACCCAACACACTACTGTCCTGCCCACACCCATATTCCCCAGTTTGTGCAATAGTCTTCTATGTGGCACAGTGTCAAAGGCCTTGCTGAAGTCCAGATAGGCCATGTCCACTGCCCACTGCCCTCCCCTGATCCACCTCCCTAGTCACCCAGTCAAAAAATTCAATGAGGTTGGTCTGACATGACCTCCCCTTGGTGAAACCATGCTGCCTTGGGTCCTGTAGTCCACTGACAACCAGATGTTCCACTAATCTCTCCTTCAGTAGTGCTTCCATGATCTTCCCCACTGCAGAGGTGAGGCTGACTAGTCTGTAGTTCCCTGCTTCCTCTGTGTTCCCACTTTTGTATAAGGGGACTACATCTGCTGTCCTCCAGTCTTTGGGTACCTCCCCTGTTTCCAGTGATCGGCTAAACAGGATAGCCAGAGGTTCAGCCACCACCTCTCTTAGTTCTTTAAGGACCCTGGGGTACACCCCATCTGGCCCCATTGCTTTATCAACTCTTATTACTTCCAGTTCCTTCAGGACCCTTTCTCGTGGAAAGGGACTTGTGTCCATTTCTGCACCATTCTTACCCCTTGTACTCCCTTCAGACCCATTACCCTCCTCTTCCTCAGTAAAGACTGAGCAGAAATACCTGTTCAATATGTCAGCTTTACTGTTGTCATCCTCCACACAGCCCCCATCCTCCCCCTTCAGTCTCACTATCCCTCCCTTTGCCTTTCTTTTTTCACATATGTACCTGTAAAAGGTTTTGTCCCCTCTACCCACTGATTTTGCAATGTCTTCTTCTGTCTGAGCTTTGGCTTCCCTTACTGACCTCCCTGCCTCCCTTTGCTTCTCCTGGTACTTCTCCCTATCCCCTTCTGCCTGTGTCTTTTTGTATTGCCTGAATGCAATCTTTTTGGCTTTCACTTTCTTTGCTACCTCTTTGGAAACCATAATGGTCTCATCTTCCTTTTCCTCTTGCTAACCTGCTTAATGCATAATTCTGTTGCTCTTGTAATCCCCATTTTAAATACTGCCCACTGTTCCTCAACCCCCGATTCCTGCCCCATTCCCCTTAATGCCTCTTTCAAGTATCTCCCCATTTTCCCAAAGTCTGCCCCTCTAAAATCCAGGATACGTGTTTTTGTGTGGTTTGGTTCTGCTCTGTGATTTCAAACCACAATGACTGGTGGTCACTGTTCCCCAGGTGCTCCCCCACTGTTACCCCCATCACACTGTCCCTGTTTGTGAGCACAAGGTCCAATATTGCCTTCTGCCGAGTTGGGTCCATGGCCAGCTGCTTGAGGAAGGCACCCTAAAGGGAGTCCAGGATAATTCTGCTCCTAGTTGATGCTGCTGCTGGGATGCTCCAGTCCACGTCTGGAATATTGAAGTCTCCAACCAGTACTACCTCACCCTTGTCTGTCATCCTTTGGATGGCTAGCATCAGCTCCCTATCTGTTTCTTCCTCCTGGGCTGGTGGTCTACAGACTACACCTTTGAGCCCTGCTCAGCTCCTTTCATTTAATAATAGGCTTAGCTGAGCTCAGTAGCTGCTGTCGTTACTTACAGCTCTTAAAAGAGTTTTTATTTATTTTTTATTTCCTCCTGCTCCTGACAGAGTCCGTTCCTTCGTGCTCCCCTCGATCCCCCCCCCCGAACTCATCAATCACGCTCAGTCAGATTAAGTTTGATTTATCACTTGGCTGAGTAGACTGACTTTAGAATGCTCTTAAAAGAGCTTATTTCTGAATAGTAGCAGTAGGGGGTTGATCGCAGAAATGCGATCGCAAACAAAGCGCGCCACTCATGACTTTTTTCTCCAACAGACAATGTTAGAGTGGCGTGCTTTACAGGATCCCATGAGACACACTGTGTGCGGGGAAGGGTGAACTGTGCAAAGACTGTCCCCGATGGTGTGCCCGTCCCCTGCAGCCCACGTCCGCTCCAACGATTGTCCTGAGAAGCTAACTTTGTGCCACTCAAGGAAAGGAGGACCATCAGCCTGTTCTTACCCTTGAATCAGCTGGTCTGTGGAAGGGCTTAACTCATTACCAGCTGGCTCAACGCTCCTCCACCTGCCTAAAGAAAAAAAATTACACTTGCGCATTGCGCTCCTCCACCTCCTGTCTTCCCCTCTATGACGCTCACTGACTGCTGTCTGCTGGTGAGTGAAAAAAAAATGACAACACAGCCGCACAAAACAGCTGCGCGCCCCTCACATCCACAGAAAAACTAAGGGACTTTGTCCAATGCCTTAGGTGCCCCACAGGGCAGGATGAACTCCAGTGGGTGTCCTGTGGCAAAAGTGTCTGCCCTGGGGCACCTAAGGTATAGGAATTTCGCACCCTGATAGTATTTGTTCTAACCTGCCTTCTTTGCAGCAAGGACTTTTCAGTTTAGCTCCACCATTTTGGTCCTGAACTGCTGAACTGGATCAATCAGTACTGGGGGACTCTAAAATGGAGCCTGCTGAAATGGGACTATATGGATTACCAATTGAGATTTGTAGTTTTAGACTGTTGGCGTCTTTTTGCAACAGAAGGGGGAGCTCTTACTGTGACTGACAGCTAAACTGACCAACTGAACCTTTTTGGATCTAAGGGAAATCCCTTGGGCTGTCTGCTGGCAAGCCAGATTCAAGCTGGAAGTTGAAGATAAAAGAGCTCGCAAAATCGAGCAGCCGTGTTGCGTAGTAGTTCACGCAGGAGAACCGTGGAAGGTCTGAAACTCGGCCTCCTGCCATCTTACTGAGAGAAAGAGAGAGGAAAATAGTCGGACAGTGATCCACGTGGTCTGTTGTGAAGTAAGCTGTTGGAAGGATACCAGACTCACCTGAAGAAGACCGAAGATTTTGCTAAAAGCGATCGGCCTGTCAGAAACTTTAGCTACCATTGTGCTCCCAGGTTTTAGCAGTGATTTTGCAATCGGGATGAGGAGTAGTAAACTTTCTTTACATATAAATGTGCTGCGAACTGGAGGGATGTCGCAACCTGTCCCCCCACCCACCCCCAGAACTGAGCTGTGTGTTGAAGGGGTGGAGCTGAACAGTTGCATCAAACTGAATCTGCCTGCTTTCAAATGCAGTTGGGCCCTGCCATGAGGGTCTTGTCTCCCTACCCTGCTCCTTTGGGCAATCCAGAACAACCATCATCCATCCTGTTCTCAGCATTGGGTATCATCAGTAGTAAACAAGGTAGCTCCCCTGCAACACGCTTTTTTAATCAAAAGTGTGTCATCTGATTATTGTGTTGTATCCACAAACTGAGCCCTCCGGCTCCGGATAACAATTGGGGGGTGTGAATGTCGTTTCTTTCTTCACAGGGCCCACTGGCCTACCCCGGGCAATGGTCCTGGCTAGCCCCTTTTTTCATCCTGGGTACCCAGAGAGTGTGACTGATAGGGACACTGACTGCATGCGCAACTGTGATATTTATAGTGTGTTTAGGCCAATTAACCTGATTGCCCCCATCCTTGTTATAGTCCCCCTGAATAAATCAGATCTACTTTTTTCTGCAGTTTACATTGACTGTGGTGTCAGTTTATGTTGAAGGTATTGCACCGTTTCTTTGGTATTGCATCACCTTGTTTTATAGGGGTCCCCAGAGCCAAGTCGAAGGAACCAGTCTTGGGATAAATGCTCAGCATATGTGTGTGTGCCCAACTTGTACGAACATACAAAATTTGCCAGCAGATAAAGGCCTAGAGGTCTATCAAGTCTGCTCGAATGTGCAGCGAGCACCCCTTATTCTGCAGCTGCCCCTCCCTTCCACCCTTCCCCTTCATTAACCCTCCCCCTTGTCCTGTCCTATCCTTGTTTGAAGCAGTCCACTGTTCTACTACATACCACTTCTGCAGGTAACGCATTCCACCCAGCCACCACCCTCTCTGTAAAAAAGTGTCTCCTCATCTCCCTCCTGAACCTTCCTCGCTCCAGTCTCATATCATGGACCCTGGTGGCCCTCCCCTCCCTTAGTTTGAACAGCCCCTCTGTACCTGTCTTGTTTATTCCTTTCATGTATTTAAAGGTTTCAATCATGTCACCCTGTCTCTCCTCTCCTCCAGTGAGTACATGTTCAACTCCTTCAACCTCCTCTCATATGATAAGTCCCCAGCCCTTGATCATCTTTGTCGCTCTGCACTGCACCCCCTCCAGTAACTTAATGTCCCTGTTCAGATATGGACGCCAGTACTGCACGCAGTACTCCACGCGGTGGTCTAACTAATGACCTATATGGTGGCAGAATCACCTCCTCCCTCCTCGAGGATATACCCTTGCAATACAACCCAGCATTTTGTTGGTCTTTGCAGCTGCCTTCCTACATTGTGCCGAGTTGTTCATTGACCCTGTAATAGACACCCCAGATCCTTCTCCTCCTCTTCTGTCTGGGCTAGCTGCACTCCCCAGTGACCCTGTAATGAGGCTCACACCCAGATCCTTCTCCTCCTCTGTCTGGCCTAGCTGCACTCTCCCTAGCTGGTAACTCCTCCTTGGTTCTTCATCCCAAAATGCAGCACCTTGTACTTTTTGGCATTAAAGCCCAGTTGCCAGGTGTCTGACCAGGTTTCAAGCTTTGCCAGATCATCCTGCAACCCTGCCACCCCCCTAGGTCATCCACCACAGTGCCTACCTTGGTATCATCAGCAAACAGACTGATCTTGCTCTTGATGTCCCATGATATGTCTGCAATGAATATCCCAAACAACACTGGTCCCAACACTGAGCCCTGTGGAACACCGCTCGTCACTGCTCCTGCGTGTGAGAGCTCCCCACCCACCACCACCCTCTGTTGCCTTCCCTGCAGCCAGTTTCCTACCCATCTCACCAGCTTTGCACCTGCCCTGTGCCTACCAACTGCCTTCCTAGCCTTCCATGGGCACTGAGTCAGAATGCCTTACTGAAGTCCAGATACAGGACATCCACTGGATAGCCCCTGTCCAGTTACCTAGTTACCCAGTCATAGAACTCCATCAGGTTGGTTTGGCAGGATCTGCCACATATGAAGCCAGGCTGTCTGCTGTCCTGTAGTCCTTTGGCCTCTAGGAGGGCCACCAGCCTCTCCTTCAGGATAGTCTCCATTAGCTTACCCACGATGGATGTGAGGCTCACTGGTCTGTAGTTTTCCGGTTCATCCTTGGGGCCACTCTTGTGGAGGGGCACCACATGAGCCATCCTCCAGTCCTGAGGTACACACCCCAAATGTAGTGAGGCATTAAATAGGTCTGCCAAAGGTCCTGCAAGGACCTCTGCCAGCTCCTTCAGTACCTCTGAGGTGGATGCCATCTGGGCCTGGCACCTTGTCCACCCTCAGTGCCTTCAAACCTCTCGAACTCTGCTCTCCAAGATTTCCCATCTGTCACCACTTCCCCTGCTTCTGCCATTTCTCCCACCTTGGGTGTCACCCCCCTTCTCTTTAGTAAATATTGAGCAGAAGTACTCATTTAGTGCTTCCGCCTTTATCGTACCCTGCTTCCACCCAACCCCCCCTTCCTAATCCTTACTATGTGGTCCTTACAGCTCCTTTTCTCCCTGATGTACTTAAAGAAGTCCTTCTCCCCTTCTTAATGCCTTGTGCCAGCCTGAGTTCCATAGATGCTTTGGCTCCCCTTACTGCCCTTGTCAGTGGTATTGGGAAAGTATACATTGTGTACTGTGTGGGCCACTAGCAGGAGATAAGGGGGGGGTCACAGTGTCCCAGAGGGCTGTGGCCTGGTTAGTCAGACTGATACCAACCCTGACCTTTGGGTGCAGGCATCTGTCACTGAACCTAGGCCCCTTAACCTGTTACTAGCCAAGCAGGTAGGTGTAGTAGCTCTTGGGACAATGCCACCTAGGGGTTACACTCATATATGTGTAAATCATACCCATTTTCAAAGCTGAGGTAGTTCTTGTTTAACACTAATTCTGCCATTTCTACCAAACAACTGCTAGGTGGAATGGCTTCTGTTCTATTCCTATCACAAACCTCTGCCAATGTTCTAATTGCTTTACCATAAATTACTGAAGTACAACGGCCCCTCAGGTCCCAAAACACAAGAATGCTATCCTGTATATCATGTATAGTGTTATTTACTTCCGCCCAAATTCTTACATGTCCAGTGTCTTTAATGTATGCAGCTGTGCCCTGTATTAAAGGTTTCATGCATAAATCCAGATAAACAGACAGTAGGTCCAGAAAGAAGTCTATCCCAGTTACAATGGGCTGGGGGGTGGGGGGGATCTTTGTAGGCGTGCAAAAAAAAAAGAAAAAAAAAAAGCTTTTGTTGTGCAATTGTACAGGGCTTTGTGCTCCCAGTCATTTAACCAGTCTCTTTTGTGTTACCTATCTATAAATTCTTTTACTATCTGACACGGTCTTTCTGTAGGATTACTGACAAGTATCATTTTTCTCCGGTTCTTAAGCTTTTTTCTCACACTCTGCTTGTTATTCATGATAATCTTGGATTACCACTGCCCCTAACTTTATCAGAACTTTTTATGATTATTGTGTTACCATTTTCTAGTCTTTTCAACATAGCAAGTTGTTCTGCTATCAAATTATATAAACTTGAAAACTGCTAAGGTACTGCAATAAAAGGTTACCCTGTAACCTGTTATTGAGTGTCATCAGCAGTGTAATGGGGAAGGGAGAGTTAAAGAGCAGGTTTTTATATACATAACTTCTCTCCCCCTTAACCTATTTGGTAGCTTAACCTTCCACAAAGCTACCCTCATGTGAGGTGTAATTTCATTTTGCCTCAATTTCTTGTAAAAACGCTCATAAAAAAAACGCTCTCCGGAACCGCAGCCAAAATGCACCTATGTCCCATTTTGAGGCACGCCCCATGCTGGCACATTTTGTGATGTCAGTACTGGAATAACATGGTGGTGCTGCCTAGAGACAATAATGGGGCAGTTTTTACATGATTTTTAAATACTTGAGGGCCGGTTTTGAGAAAAGAAGGCCACCACTCAACTAACAAGGTCCTTGCAAGATCCACTGCAGTAATCGAGTCGTGATGTCATGAAGGTATGAACTAGTGATGGCCAATCACCTAGTGGTATCAGGTGTTTAATCCTGGTGATGTTTGTCAGATGGTAGAACGCACTCTGGACCACGGCCGACACCTGAGACTCAAGTGTTAGGCCACAGTCCAGTACAATGCCAAGATTCCTCACCCTGACAGAGGTGAGCAACTGGGAGTCCCCAAGCCTAAGCCACGAGACTTGACCAGGTTGTGCACTCACCCCCAGGCGAACCCCTCCTCTCTGCACCATTCCTTCAGCCATGAGCTGAAGCTCCTGGTACGAAGATTCCTCTCCTCACCTGTCATAGACAGGCAGCAGACAGTAAAAGCCACAGAGCAAGCTGCCTAAGACCCTTCCCCAAATCCCTAAACTTCCCCTGCACTATCCCAGCCCTGTCCCTAGCCAGATCATTAGTCCCCAGGTGGACAATGACATAAAGCTCTACCTCCTATCCTGCTGCCCTGATGATCAAGATCCGCTTCCCAACCCTCTGGGCTGTGGCACCTGGTAAGCACCTAACTTGCTTCACCCCCTCCTTTCTTATTTTAACTGATGCATATTAGATTCCCAAATTTAGAAATGAGGCATTAACTATATTATCTCAAGTTCAGCTGCACCGTTCATCATGTCTAACTGAACAATCCTTATTGCTTATTGTTGTTTAACTGTTTTCCCAGTTTAGGTTCTGTTCTAATTGTTTTTTGAATCTTGGAACTGCAGCTGCACATGTAATGTAGTCATGTTACTTCGTCTGAATTGTGGAAATATGAAATGTGATGGTAAACTAACCAAGGGCGAAGATGGCAGCTCCTGATGCATGGCATGGAGACCTTTCTCCACTCCAGTATGATTTTAATACATGTGTACTCCATTTAGAATCGGAGGTACTGTAGTTCTAATGGCCATAAGAGTGTGCCCCTGCCTCACTCTATTGCAACAAGCATTTGTGAATGCCGAATGTTGCTTGCTTGTATGTGCTGTTTAGGTATTTGGAAGTGATAGTTCCATGCTTTCCTCCCAAGACATCCACTGTGTCTTTCCGTTCAGTATTCACAGAAGAGTGGAAGGGGCAAGGGCCACCACAGTACAGCAGTTGCCAAGGGGGTGAAGAGGTGGACAATAGTCCATTGAAAGGCAAAAAAGTCCTGCAGGAGCTCACTAAATTGAAGGTGGACAAAGCGATGGAACCAGATGGCATACGCCCAAGGATATTAAGAGAACTGCAAAGGGAGATAGCAGTACCTCTGGCAGCCATGTTCACTGAGTCATTCAACATGAGTGAATTGGAGGATGGCACATGTGGTCCCTCTACAGAAGTCCGGCAGCAGGGAGGAGGCGGGGAACAATTGGCCGTTCAGCCTCACCTCAGTAGTGGGGAAGATCATGGAGACATTGCTTAAAGAAAGGATAGTGGGGCATCTAGAAGCCATCAGAGCCCAGGACCATAGACAACATGGATTCACAGTGGGGACATCACGTCAGACAAATCTGGTTGATTTGTTTGACTGGGTGACAAAGGAAGTGAATCAAGGTGGGGCAATGGACAACGCTTACCTTGATTTCAGCAAAGCCTTTGACACCATCCCACATAGGAGGCTGATAAACTAGCTGGGTAGGCTGGGCATGGGGGAAAGGGTGGTAAACTGGGTTAGAAACTGGCTAACAGACAGGAGGCAGAGAGTGGTGGTAAATGTGGTGCAGTCTAGGGAGAGGGGGTGACCAGTGGGGTGCTGCAGGGATCAGCCCTGGGGCCAGTCCAGTTCAATGTCTTCATTAGTAACACTGCATAACGTGTGAAGGGAATTTTTTCACCAAATTTTTAAAATAGCCTTTTTAAGACCTCTGCTCATGAACAGTGTCACTGTGATTTTCTTAATCTGTCCCAAACATTGATTGCGCACACCGAATGCGCCATTGTGTGCTACATGTACAGAAACACATTTTGGGTGACGTGAAAAATGGCAGCTGTACTGCTCATAAGGAGGTGTAGTAAAATGGCAATGTTGAAAATCTGGAGTGCAAATATAAAAAATTTGCAAACTTACAAGCATGCATAGGAACTGCGCAACACACACTCGTAAAACAGTCATTTTTAGGAACTGTTTCATCAAATTTTCAAAATAGCCATTTTAAGACCTCTGCTCATGAACAGTGTCACTGTGATTTTCTTAATGTGTCCCATACATTGATTTCGTACACCAAGTGCGCCATTGTGCGCTACATGGGTGGAAACATGTTTTGGGTGAGATGTGAAAAATGACAGCTGTACTGCTCATAAGGAGGTATGGTAAAATGGCAATGTTGAAATCTGGAGTGAAAATATTAAATAAAAATTCACAAACTTACGAGCATGCATAGGATCAGCGCAACAAATGCTCCTAAAACAGTAATTTTGGGGAATTTTGTCACCAAATTTTCAACATAGCCATTTTAAGACCTCTGCTCCTGAACAGTGTCACTGTGATTTTCTTAATCTGTCCCAAACATTTGACTGTGCACACCGACTGCGCCATTGTGCGCTACATGCATGGAAACACACTTTAGTTGACATGTGCAAAATGACAGCTGTACTGCTCATTAGGAGGTGTGGTAAAATGGCAATGTTGAAAATCTGGAGTGATAATATTAAAAATTTGCGAACTTACGAAAGGCATGAACCAAGCGCAATGCACGCTTGTAAAACAGTCATTTTTAGGAATTTTTTCACCAGATTTTCAACATAGCCATTTTAAGACCTCTGCTCATGAACAGTGTCACTGTGATTTTCTTAATGTGTCCCATACATTGATTTCGCACACCGACTGCACCATTGTGCGCTACATGCGCGGAAACACATTTTGGATGAGATGTCAAAAATGACAGCTGTACTGCTCATAAGAAGGAGGTGTGGTAAAAAGGCAATATTGAAAATCCGGAGTGCAAGTATTACAAATTCGCGAACTTACGAGCATGCGTAGGAACTGTGCAATGCACGCTCGTAAAACAGTCAATTTTAGGAATTTTTTCACCAAATTTGCAACATAGGTTTTTTGAGAGCCCGCCTTATGAACACTGGCACTGTCGTTTTGTTAATTGGTCCTGAAAGGTGATTTTGCACAGTGACCACGAAATCACCCTTCGGGCCCAATTAACGCCATGACAGTGATAGAATTCACGAGGAGGGGTCCGTAAAACCCCATGTTGAAAATTTGGTGTAAAAATTCCAAAACATGCTTGAGATATGCAGCAAAGTTGAAAAAACCATATCTATCCCATTATACAGCTTACCGGCACTTCCTCAGTTCACGGTCGGCTTTGAAGAGTGCAGACGTGTTCCCGGTCCACCAAAGATCGTGGCGCCGAGGTCCGGAGGTAAGTGTGGGGGGGGGTGTGTGGGAGGCAGGGTGCGGGTGGGTGGTGCGGGTTGTGGGAGTGGGGGCAGGAGAAGCACCGAGGACAGTTTTGTATTTATAGTTTGTTTTTAATAAGACTATGAGGGACGTTTGCCACGCTGGGTGGGCTCCCAGCGTGGCAGCTGGAAAGCTGTTGGGGGTGCTGGAGCCGATGGGGGATTGGGAATCCTCATCGGCCATGACATCATTTTGCCACGCTGGGGTGGGCCTCAGCATGGCACCTGGATGCTTTGGGTGTGCAGCCGACGGGGATTGTGCACTTCGCTGCCTAAAACATTTTGCCACACTGGGGTGGGCTCCGCAAGGCACCTGGATGCTTTGGGGCGTGAGCCGACGGGGGATTGTGCACCGCTGGGCTGCAGTGTGGGGGAGGGGGAAGACGCATGAGCACGCAGTATGCGTGCGTGTGTGTCTGTGTGTGTGGAGGGGGAGCTCTGCTCTCTGAAGCGGAGTTCTCTCTTTCAACTGTATGACCACTGCATTTTCAACTGCTGTCATAGACAGCTGCAGCAGTGATTGGGGAACTGGGGCCGTGCCTGCAAACACACTGCACTGGAAGATGGGTGCTACACCTCGGAAAACTCGGATGATGGCACTATGTTTCTTGCCCGTGTGTGCAAGCAACATAAAAATGGAAAAGCCTGTGCAGGATGTTTGTTTCTAGTCCCCCAGGATATGAGGAAATTCCCTAGGTTACTGCTGTTTATTAGAATAGCAGACGATTCCCATCTTCTGGGTAATATCTGTGTTTGCACACAAGTCATAATATAAGTGTGTTATATTATTTTGGTTATGACCTACATTTTGCTGTTCTATAAACAACAATATCTGATATTCCTCCACAGTACCAATCAGAGCTTGGTGAAAAGCCTATATTGTGCTTATTATTCTGCAATTCATCAGACAGCTGCAGGGTGTGACATTCCTATACTTTAGATGCCCCAGGGCAAGCATTTTAGATTGGGGAAACCTAATTCCCCTAGCTGCCTGCCCTTTGGAGCACCTGGCAGTGGCTGACATTTTTATCCCCTCAGACAGGCTGATCTTTTTTTTTCCCCAGCAGGCATCAATCCCCCCGCCCTTCTCAGCCAAGCATGAATTGCGATCATCGCTCTAGTCTTTCCATCTTCCCCCGAGCGTGACTGTTATGTGACCATGGCGACTGCATAACATACTTGCTAATGGGATCACGGCCACGGACACATAATGAAGCATTCGGTCAATGTGTTGTCATGGGTTGTTGGTTCCGCTGACTGCTGGATCCTGCCCCTATGTGAGCTGTTGCTTGTTCAACAAACACAGATCATGGTAGCTGGAGGCATGATTGGCAGCACAGCAGTGTCTGAGTAGCAGAAAGCGGCAGGGTCTTAAATAGCTGGTATAGCATATTAAAACACTAAGCAAAATGGGGTAATGCTAACCATTTTCAGAAAAGCTTAGCAGTAGACTGCTAAACATGTTTACATGAGTCCATGATATAGTACACAACATGAATAAAACTATATCATTTTTTTTTTTAAGTTTGCTAATTAATCTGTTCCAAGTGCTATGCATTTTCACAACTGATCAGCCATTTCACGGGTCAAACTGCATATCAGTTTTATCAGCTTATTTAAAACCTTGAACGGTAATGGCTTTTTTTTCTATCGTTCACCTTTTAATACTACAGTAAGGGTTAGGAAGGAGAGTGAATCCGTCTGAGGCAGGGGCAGATCAATAAGTCCCTTTAAAGACTTGGAGAGGGCAGCAGAGCAAACAATCAAAATATTCCCATAGCCTTTTAAGGAATAAGGATTGAAAATCTAAATATTAATTTTGAAATCCCTTTTAAGGGCTATATAGGGGAAAGTGAACTTGGCTGTGGCAGGGGAGGGGCAGATCAGTAAGTCCTTTTAAGGATTTGGTGGACAGCACAGTAGAAAATCAGAATATTTCAAAACCCTTTTAAGGTATAAGGAGGGAAAAGTGACTGCAGGGGGGCAGAGGAGGGGTAGTATAAATAAACACTGTGCTACCTACTACCTCCCTGAAATAATCAGACCACACTCAGGTGTTGTTCATGTGTGTTTATTGATAAATTTTGACAAAGTAAAAATAAAATTATACTAGCCCAGGGTTTCAACCACCACTTTTTTATCTCCATGAAAAATGTGAAAATGGCAAAAGATGGCCCAGTACAAAATCTTATGGCTCTGGAAAAGGAAATAGGATCACTGGGAGAACTATTAGCGATGAAGTCACAAACGCTGATGACGAAAGAGAAGCACTATGTTAAAAAATATGGGGTGATATGTAAATCAGTTTATGGGCAGGTATTTGTCAGACTTAGGTGTCCCACTGGGCAGGTAATTTTTTTTCTGAATTTCATACCTTGGACAGCTGGAGGGCTGGGCTGAAATACATAGGCGACTACAGATATTCTAGTGTTCTCAATGCACTGGCTGCACTCTGGTTTCCCAATGTTAAAAAATTTAGAAAAACCTTTTGAATTAATGTTGGATAGCACTGCAGATTTTATCTCAAAGATGTGTGCATCAAATTTCCCACATTAATTGTACGTGAATGTATCTGTATCAGCTGTATGTCGTCTCATGGAAACAGTGTACACTCATGTGTTGTATTATAATGAAATGCAATAAAACTATGTTAAAAAAGCTTGCAGACACCATGAAGAGTGCAATAAATATATTCTGCTTGATCACAGCTCCCAGTGTGGAGCTCAGGTTGTGAGCTGTCTTTTGACTATTGTACCATAAAACTATGGTAGCTATTCCTGTTTTAAATAAAACAGTTGAAACTTGAAAAGTGTGCACTGGTTGCCAGTGGTCCCCAGCCACCCTGACACAAGGTGGCAAGGTCAAAGGGAGGTATAGGTTTTCATGATCTAAACATGGGATGCCACCATCTACCTCTGGACACGAGGTGCCTTTATACCCCTAGACACAGGAGGTGCCTTGTCCTTACACATACTCAGAGCGTCCTGCCCTCTGAGTTTTCGACTGCGCATGCATGATGAAAATATGCATGCAAAGCTGACGAAGGTAAGACAGTCTGAAGAGAAGGGTGATTTGATAGTACATCCGCGCAGGCATCAGACTGGCCTGCCCTCTGCTTCTCCGCATGGCTGCACACTAGATGAGAACAGAGGCTAATGGTGCCATCCAATGCTGACAAGCATCAGTGGGCAAAGAGCCATGGACCGAATACATTCTATTCACCTGTATTCTGGATTCCTATATTGTTCAGCTCCTAAGTCAGAATCCCATTTTTGGAATAAATACTGGTCCTGGCCCAAATGCAAGCAGCAGGTATGTGTAAAACTTCTCATTCAGAGCAGCATGTAGTATTATCCTTGAAGCAAGTCAGTTTACCAATCCACCCTGCCAAGGAACACCCTACCAAACAACCAGAACTGAGACAGGTGTCTGGTAAATAAAAGAGGGTGTAAAAGTGGTTGCAGAACACACTCAGGCAAAAGTTAATAACCAGCTGAATGAGATTTGAAATGCACTGACTATGATGAACACTGCAGATACTGACCTGGGCAAGTAGCGGGGGCTCCAAGAAGCCCTTTCCTCTCCTCTCCTAGAGAAAAAGGTTAATAGGACTGAAGTGCACTTCAGCAACTTCAGCAATGAAAAGAATAAGTAACTAAAGCTCCACTCCTTACATTTCCAAACATAAAATGATGTTTTATTCATCCAATGTCCACTCAAAACAGACTGGAGGCAACGTTTGTAGCCCCAGCTACTTCTGTCTGGGTATGTGGTGTTCCTATGCTCCTCCAGCAAAATAATTGTGCTTGCAGCTTGTATTTTTATTTATTTCAAAACTTTCACCTGGAAGAAAAAATTACTCACCACAGTAATCTTGTTTCTTCAAAGGGGTCACTCATTACGATTAAACTTAATGTAGTCAGCCTCCTGTGTTGAACTGCCCGGAGAGATAGAATTTTATGCAAATTATGGAACTCTCATTGGCTCATGCCACTTTGAAACTGCTGCCCTAGCAACTGTTGCACTCTGAGTGCTTCAGATTCTTACAGAGCCTAACTGGGTAAAAGACCCACTAGCTAAAATTAACAACATTAAAATAACATTTTTGCCCTTTCAGGTCAAAACATCCTTAACCAATAAACCTAAGAAACTTTGAGACCACCTGGACACCAACTGGTTAAACAAAATGAGTCTCTATCTTAACCTATAGGGGAAAAAGAAAACACCCTTAATGCAAGGATGCAGAACAACTTCTATAAGTTCTAGTAGGGGAGGTAGGGAGGGTAATCATAATGAGTGATCCCTTTGAAGAAACAAGATTACTATGGTGAGTATTTTTTTCTTCTAATCTTAGGAATCACTCCTTATCTTAATGCAGACTACCAACCTTTGGAGGTTGGGCAGAGAACCTATTCCGGAAACAGGCTCTGCAGTACTGTTGTACCAAACCTAGCATCACCTCTGGATTGTAAGTCCAGGCTGTAATGCTTTGTGAAGGTGTGTACTGTTTTCCATGTAGCTGCTTTACAGATTTCTAGTAGTGGAATTTCTCTTGAAGCTGCCACTGAAGCAGCTGTGCCCTTGGGGGAGTGTGCTCTCAGGCCCAGAGGCACCTGTTTACCCAACTTACTATAACAAAACTGTATACATGCCACTATCCAGCGAGCAATTGTACATTTTGTTGCAGCTCTGCCCTTACCAACTTCACCATATGTGAGAAAGAGCTGTGACTGACTTGTCCTGTAAGACTTGGTTCTGTCAATGTAGTGGCTAAGTGCCCTTTTGACATCAAGAGAATGAAGTCTCCTTTCTGGAAAACTGGAGTTGTCTGTAAAAAAGACAGGTAGAGTGATAGACTGATTCAAGTGAAAATGAGATACCACCTTGGGAAGGAATTTTCTATTAGTCCTAAGGACCACCTTATCCCTGTGGAATGAGATGTAGTCCACATCTGTGCATGGGGCATGTAATTCACTGATCCTTCTGGCTGAAGTAATGGCAACCGGGAAAACAGTTTTCCAAGTGACATACTTCAAATCTGTGGTTGCCATAGGTTTGAATGGTGCATCCATGAGTTTAGCAATGCAAATATTTAGAATCCAGGCCGGAATTGGTTCCCTTAGGGGAGGGTGCAGAAGATTAAGGCCTTTAAAATATTTTCTAAATACTGGATGAGAGGCTATAAACCTCTCCTTACCAACTGATAGATAAGCAGAGACTGAAGCTAAGTGGACCTTGAGGGTTGAAGGCTTCAGACCTAAGGAATGGAAATGTGTAAGGTAATCTAGAAGAATAGCCAAATCAGCCCTGAAACGGCTCACACCCTTACCTGTACACCATAAAGTAAATTTTTTCCACTTAGAGGAATATGTTTTCTTAATAGAAGGCTTCCTGGAACAGCTAAGCACTGTCAGCATCTGTTCTGATAGGTTAAGGTTAGCAAATTCTAAGTCCTCAAGAGCCACGCCTTGAGCCTCAGTGATTTGAGATTGGGATACAAGATCCTGCCCTGAGAGGAGGTTAACAGGTTGTGCCTCCTGGGCAGATGGATTGGGGGAACCACTGACAGAGACAGCAGAAGAGAGTACTAGTGTTGTCTCGCCCAATCTGGAGCTACCAGTATCATTTTTGCTGGTGGGGACCTCAGTTTCAGTAGGGTCCTGAATATCATAGGAAAGGGAGGGAATGCATAAAGAAACTTCCCTGTCCAATCCAGGGCGATGGCATTCAGGGAAATTGGGCCCCTTAGAGGAGGCCTGCAACAGTACATTGGAAGCTGGTGGTTTTCTGTGGAGGCAAAGAGATCCACCTCTGGAATGCCCCATTTCCTGAAAATTGTATTGAGTACCTGAGTATTCAGGCACCACTCATGGTGGTCTTGACCTATCCTTCTTAGAGAGTCTGCCAGCACACTGTCCTTCCCTGGAAGGTGTATGGCTGACTGGGATACTCCCATGGAGTATACCAGGGACCACAGTCTCATTGCTTCTGTGCACAGCAGATGTGACCTGGTACCTCGCTTGCTGAAGCAATGCATGGTTGTGGTGTTGTCTGTTCTGACTTGCACCACCTTGTTTTGCAGGTAAGGAGCAAATGTTTTTAGAGCCAGGTAAACAGCCCTGAGCTCTAAGAGATTTATGTGCAACAGAGACTCTTGAGAGGACCATGTGCCACTTGCTGTGAGCTCTACGTGTGTGCCCCCAACCTAGAAGAGAGGCATCTGTTGTGAGAAATACTGAAGGTTTTCCCTTATAAAATGTACACCCACCCTGAGGTTGTGCTTGTCCAGCCACCACTGTAAAGCCTGGACTAAACCTTTTGTGACTGGAACCAGTTTGGACATAGGATCCTTCCTCTGAGACCAGCACTGTCTGAGGTGGAACTGAATATCTCTCATTTGGAACCTGGAGCCCATTACCACTGCAGTGGCAGACACCATGTGACACAGTAGCCTGAGAAATTCTCTAGCTGATTTGGGTCTCCTGGACTCAAAAGATTTTGCAATTTGCAGAATGCTTGTCCCTCTGTCTTGTGGCAGGAGGTCTCTGCCCTGTCTAGTGTTTAGTTCTGCACCAATAAACTCCAGCACCATGAGTGGTACCTGCTGAGATTTCTCTTCATTTATCAGAAATCCCAGGGAATCTAGTGTGGATTCTGTGAGTGCCAGTGACTGTACTGCATACTGCAGAGGCTGTCCTACTACTAACCAGTCGTCCAGGTAGGGGAAGACTTTTACACCTTGTTTTCTCAAAAACTCTACCACCACAGATAGGCACTCTGTAAAAACCTTTGGTGCTGAAGTTAGTCCAAAAGGGAAAGCTGCAAACTGTTAATGGCCTGAAGCCAGCCTGAATCTCAAGAATTTTCTGTGAGATGGTCTGATGGAAATGTGAAAATAAGCATCCCTTAGATCTAGGGAGGCTAGCAAGTCTCCCTTTTGCAAAGAGGGAATGATTATTGCAAGAGTGACCATTTTGAACCTTGGTTTCAACATGTGCTTGTTCAGAAGTCTTAGATCCAAAATAGGTCGCCAATCCCCATTTTTCTTCCTTATGAGGAAGTACTTGGAATAAAAACCTTTGCCCCTGCTTATTAGAGGCACTACCTCTACTACTTTGATTGCCAGCAGATGCTTTACCTCTGCTTCCAAAAGAATCCTGTCTGCAGCAGTTGTTGGAGCAAATGTTCTTGTTCTCAGCTTTGGAAATTATTTGAAACTGAGTGCCAGGCCCTGGCTCACTACCTCCAACACTTACTTGTCTGTGGTGATGGAATGCCAAGCGTGAAGGTAATGAGCCAGTCTGCCACCTACTGGTAGTCCTGTAATAGGGGATGCAATCTGCACTAGCCTGTCAGGGATTCTGTGCGGGCTGTGCCTGAACCTGGGGTACAGGAGCTGCTCTTCTCATGGCTCTCCTGCCCCTTCCTCTAAAGTAACCTCTGACCTGCTGCTGAGGCTGAGATGCCTGAGCCTGAAAGAAAGGTTTGGGGTAAAAAAAAACCTATCCCTACCTCCCCTGCTCTGGGGTCTATAAGAGGTGGAGGGCCTATCCTTGGAATTGCTCTGATAGGTGGATTTATATTCCTCCACCTTCTTCACGTATGCCTCTGTTTTATCCCCAAACAAGGAGTTGTTTTCCAGGGGGGAAATCCATTGCTTTGGCCTGGGTGTCTAAAGTCAGGTCGGTGGCTCTAAGCCACACGCAAACCTCCTGAGTGAAACAGACAAAGCCATTAACCTGGATGCAGTATCATTGGCATCCACTGCCATATGAAATCGGTACTTGGTAGCATCAAGTGCAGCCCTTGCTGTATCCTGCAAGTCTACAGCCACTTCACCTGGGACCGTATCAGCCAAAGCTAGAACAGTGTTCCATAGAGCTTTTTGGTACTGCCCTGAATATGCCATGTTATTGGCCTGCCTAACTAACAAAGAGGCAGACATGTACCCTTTCTTTCGCACAGCATCCATTTTTCTTGAATCTTTGTCTGGTGGATGGGAAGCCAAGGGGATCCTGGCCTCATCACAGGCAGCAGCTTGTACTACTCCCTCTGGATCAGGATGAGTAAACAGAAAATCAGCTGTAGTTCTGTCCAGCTGATATTTCTTGTCAGCTTTCCTATCCACACCAGGGATAGAGGTTGGAGTTTTAAAAATCTGCACTGCAGCCTTTTTTAAGGACTTATGCATGGGCAGAAGCAGACGTTTCGTGGGGATTAACCCCATCATATCCAAAAACTCTGCCTCTTCCATATCCTCTTCTGTTTCCTGAACAGGAAGGTTCAGGGTTTCCACCATGCTCTTAACAAAAGCATAGTGGGAGGAGTATTCCTCAGGACCCCTAGAGAGGGACCCAAATTCTTGCTCAGGGGAGACCTCTGGATCTATAGGTTCCCCTTCAAAGTCATCCTCCTCCTCCTCCTCCCCATACACTTACAGCACTTCCTGCCTTGCTGGGGCTGTAGGAGGAACCGAGGCAGTTGGTGTAGGAACCGGTATTGCACCCTGTAGGGCTTGTAACACTTGTAGTGCCTTAGCAATGTCATCAGCCGAGGGCATAATATGCTTGGCTGCTGGGAGCTCCTTAGCCTTCTACGCCGGAGGCGCAGTGACATGTTTTTCTTTACACTTTTTCTTTAATGGAACAGGTTCAGAGCCTGTTGCCACAGCCCTTTTTGTTTTACCTTGTTCAGATTTATCTGAACTCCTGTCAGGATCCTTGGCTTTACCTCCATCCTTTTTGTGGGAAGAGGAAGAGGAAGAAGCAGAGTTATCCACACTAGAAGCAGAAGTCATCTCTTCTAAAATGTTAGACCTTTTCTTTAAGGTTTTAGGGCAAAAGGTCTTACAAATTACACAACTGGCAATTATATGACTTGTACCCAAACAAGAAATACACAGAGAGTGTCTATCTGCTTTTGCTATAAGTTGCCCACAAGACTCACGACATATAAAACCTGTGGGTCCTGTGCGTTTTTTAGGTTTATCTAAATGGACCTCTGACATTGATAGGTAAAAAGATTACTTTGCAAACAAACCGCTATTTAAAGTACCTCGGAACTGGAGGTTCTTTAAAACAACTACCGCTAACGGTTCCTGGAATTGATCACCATTCGATTCTTGAAGAAAAAGGGAACCGATAAAATACAGTAATTTAAACAAAAATAAAGCGGTTCAAGGAACGATTGCTAAATATGTCAATATAAAGAAAACTGAGGTAAAAACCTCCCAAATAGATGCAGAACCCTCGATTCCAAGGAACCATGTGGGAACCGCGAATAGAGACAAAAAACTACTATAATACCAGTAAACTATACTAAACAGTGTTTCTAAGGCAGCAATTTAAATTTAAACAAAAAATGAGTACTTATCCACAGATAAACTTTATTCTGCAGACAGTTCAAGGAGAGCTCTCTGGGACGTCCTTACTAGGCAGGTGGAGTAAAGAATCTGAAGCACTCAGAGTGCAACAGTTGCTAGGGCAGCAGTTTGAAAGTGGCATGAACCAATCGAGAGTTCCATAATTTGCATAAAATTCCATCTTTCCAAGCAGTTCAACACAGGAGGCTGACTGCATTAAGTTTAATCATAATGAGCGATTCCTGGAGTTAGAAGAACATACTAAGCTAATAACAGCTTGTTTTCTGGTGTATCGGGGAGGGTGACGTGTTAAGGGACATAGTTCAACAGAAAAAAAAATAGTATTTTCAGCATGACAAAATATAAGACGAACAGCAATATAGAATATCAAAAGAGCAACATCATAAACACTGTAACACTGTAAGGCAAATCACTACAACAGGTACATGAAGCAGATAAAAACTGAGCTTTGAGAGGCAGGGAGATATTACTCAATATAGGTATGGGGAGGGCAGGAAAATGTCCAGGGCAATTTAAGTTGGAGGGAGGAAGTCGAGAGGTACAGGGTCATGGACAGTTGCAGGTGGGAGTAGAAAAGTCACAAAGCAAAGCCTTGAGAGAGAATTTGGAACCAGTCAATGAGTTACAGGATGCATACCTAGTAAGCAAAGCTGACACCAATGTAGAAAGCAAAATTGCAGGGCAGGGAACTAAAGAAAGTATTGAAACAGTAGGAGGGGGAGTTACAGGGATTAGAAAAGGCAACTGTTGAACCAGAGAAACATAGGGCCTTATCCAAAACTTCACAGCCCGTCTGTGTGTACAAAAGTCCAGAAAAATCATGGAATGCCCCCTATGTGCAGGATGCACACCATAGGGCACTCCACAGCATCCACATTTTGAGGCTTGCATGCCCCCTCTGCATGCATCATACTGTGGATGCATGCAGAGGGAGCACGCATCTGTACTGTGTATGCGTACGTGCCCCCTCTGCACCCAATCCATGACAAGCACGGTTTGCTGCACAAGTGGTTATGATGGGGTGGGCCAGGGAGCATGGGTGGATATCTACCCAACTCTGGACAAACACTTCACATTGCAGAGCGCCTCTTGGTATGACTTCCTAGGGGCAACAGTAGCAGCAACACACCACGTTCTGCCAGAGAAATTCAAGAATTACAGTCCCATTCTTCACCTTCTTTTACAACCCCCAGGAATGCCATAACTGGCACCAGTCAGTATCCGTAACAGTATATTTTAATTTTCAGTGGGAATATGGCAGTCTTGTAGGAGTGCCATAACCTGGAATGCCCTCTCCCCTTCATTGACAGGGGATCCAGCTGCAGATCAGCAAAAATATTTGATATGATGCCTGTGGTGCAGACTGCTTTGCCCACCCCTGCCTCTCTGTGCAACTGAGCAGTAGTGGAGCACGGAGGCCGTAGACTGAGGATGCAATCCAATTTGGACAGACATTGGGGGTCACAATACCATAGCCGAGATTTGATTGATTTGAGTAGTGTATCCTGGCCACCTTTGTAGATCAGCCCCATAGTAAGCTGCCACTGGTGTAGAAAGCACAAAACTGCAGTGCAGAAACCTACAGAAAGTATTTGAAGAGAACAGGGGGTGGATTAAGGGATTATAACTTTAAAACAGCCAAATGTTTTAGTGTAAGACAGAAGAGTGGAGGGCAAAAAGTAATAAAAGCGATGTTTGCTCAGTTTCAGCTGTCAAGACAGTTCAGGACTCTCGGCGATGTGCGTGCCTGTGTTCTTTATGCGTATTTTGTGCTTCAGGATGCTCAGATTTTTTTTAAAAGTCCCCAAGATGCTGACTTACAAAGCCCTGGAAGACCATCCACTGAGCCATGCCCCTGCGCTCGCACGTTTTGTAAAAGTGAGAATCTGGGGCCAGATATTCAAAACTTAGGCCCAGGGCAAAATTAGCACTGCACAGCGTGCAGAATGAAAAAATTACTCACCTTAGTAATGTTGTTTCTTCTAATGGAGTCTTGCTATATTCTGACATATGCAGTGAGTCTCAATCTTCGAACTGCCCCGGAGATGAAAGAGTTAACTTTCCATGCCAGGCATGGAACGCTGAGCTCAAGCTCAGTTGAGACTCTGTCTGTTGTTCTTCAAACTCATACCGTCAGATCTTTATGAGCTAAACTCACTAAGGTCCTGTGTGGAAGCTGTAAACCTACACTAGCCAACTGGCTACTAAACATAAAAACACATTTTTTGGTCCCAACACAAAGACTCAAGTCAGGAGACCCAAAAATGAAAACACAACACCCACTCACCCCAAAAAAGAAGGGGTGAAACAAAAAGGGTGGGCACCTACTAAGTGCCAACACTGCACTGCCCACCCACATCCCAAAAACAGAGGTTCTGAGAGGGGCGGGGGTCAGAATATAGCAAGACTCCATGAGAAGAAACAACATTACTAAGGTGAGTAATTTTTCAAACAACATTAAGTCTTGCTATATTCTGACTTATGTCTGATCTAAGCAGTACCTCCATGGAGGAGGGACAGAACCTACTTAGGAAATAGGCTCTGAAGCACAAAAGAAACCCAGCATCACTCCTAGCCTGGATGTCCAGGGAGTAATGCTTGGTAAAAGTATGAACTGTTTTCCAGGTAGCTGCTTGACATATCTCTAGAATAGGGATGTCCTTGGCAGCAGCCAGGGAAGCAGCTGTACTTCTGGTAGAGTGAGCCCTCAGACCTGAGGGAGGCACCTTACCCAGTTTTTCATAGCAAAATTGGATACAGGAGACAATTCACCTGGCAATGGATCTTTTAGTGGCAGGTTTCCCTTTACCAACCTCACCATTAGTGAGGAACAGTTGGAGGGAGTCAAACCTGTGACCCTTGGTACGCTCTATGTAGTAACTAAGGGCTCTCTTCACATCTAAGCTGTGCAGCCTCCTCTTGCCAGAGGAGGAATGGTCAGTGAAGTACATCGGAAGAGATACAGATTGATTAAGGTGGAAATCTGAAACCACCTTAGGCAAGAACTTCCTGTTAGTCCTGAGGACCACCTTATCTCTATGAAAGGAGATAAAATCAGGCTCCACTGACAAAGCTGGTAATTCACTTATGCATCTGGCAGAAGTGATAGCTACCAGAAACACAGTCTTCCAAGTCAAGTACTTAAGCTCTGCTGAAGATAAAGGCTCAAAAGGGGGTCGCATAAGCTGAGCAATGCAAACATTGAGGTCCCAGGCAGGGGCAGGATCACTGAATGGAGGGCTGGTGTGAAGCAATCCCTTGAAAAACTTGGAGAAAACAGGGTGAGCGGAGAGAGAACAGGGCTTACCTGCTGAAATAAAAGCAGACACAGCTGCCAGATGCACTTTCAGTGTAGCTGGTCTCAGCCCCAAGCTATTTAAGTGAACCATATAATCAAGGACTGTGGGCAGATCAGCAGATTCTGGGGAAATATGCTTCCCAGAGCACCATATGGAAAATCTTTTCTATTTAGAATTATAAGTAGCCCTGGTGGAAGGTTATCTAGAAGCCTTTAGGATATCCATTACAACCTGGGAGAGGTGTAAGTCAGCAAACTTTAACTCTTCAAGAGCCAGGCCTTGAGATTGAGAGATTTGAGGTTCGGGTACCAAACTCTCCCCTGAGCACAGGTTAACAGGTTGTAATTCCTGGGAAGACACAGGGGTAGATGGACTGCTAAGGACAGTAGAAGTGGATACCAGGGCTGTCTGGCCCAGTCTGGAGCAATCAGGATCATCTTGCAGGGTTGAGGGTCTGATTTTGACTAGCACTTTGAACAGGAGAGGGAAGGGGGGAAAGCATAAAGAAACTTCCCTTCCCAATTGAGAACTAAGGCATCCAGGGGGACTGAGCCCAACACTGGGGGTCTGCAGCAAAAAAGGGAAAGTTGGTGATTGTCTGGGGCTGCAAAAAGATCTATCTGCGGGGTGCCCCATCTGGAAAAAATCACTTCCAAGACCAGGAGATCCAGTGACCATTCGTGATGGCCCTGGGAAATCCTGCCGAGGGCATCTGCCAGGACATTGTCCTTTCCTGGCAGGTGAACTGCCATGAGGGAGGTGTTCAGGGAGTAAGCCAGAGACCACAACTTCATTGCTCCGGTGCACAAGGCCATAGACCGAGTGCCTCCTTGCTTGTTGATGTACCACATTGTGGTGGGGTTGTCCGTTTTGACCTATACAACTTTGTTCTGAACAGATTTGGAAAATGCTTGAAGTGCTAGAAATACTGCTCTGAGTTCCAACAGATTGATATGGAGCAGAGATTCCTGAGAGGACCACAACCCCTGGGTGGTGAGGTCGCCCATGTGAGCCCCCAACCCCAAGAGGGAGGCATCTGTAGTAAGGATTAAAGAGTGAGACTGGGTGACAAAGGGAACCCCTTGTCTCAAATTGTTCTGATCCTGCCACCACTGTAGGGCCTGGATCAGGATTTGAGTTACTGGGATCAGTTTGGTCAGAGGGTCCTTCCTTTGAGACCAAAAGGCTCTCAAATGGAACTGAATGTCCCTCATCTGAAATCTTGTTCCCTGCACTACTGCTGCAGAAGCAGCCATGTGCCCCAGGAGCTGTAGAAAATGCCTTGCTGGTCAAGACACCTGCAGGGTGAATGAGGAGGCCAGAGAGACCAAGGTCCTTGCCCTGTCCAGGGGAAGGAAGGCTCTGACCTTCTCTGTGTCTAGTTCTGCGCCTATGAATGTGAGGAGCTGGACAGGCTCTAGAACTGACTTTGAAAGATTTAGGAGGAAACCCAAAGAAGTGAGCAGTTGCTGAGTTATCTGTAAGTGTAACTTGACTTGGTCTGGGGACTGGCCTACTATGAGCCAGTCGTCCAGGTAAGGGAAAATGGCAATTTTCTGCCTTCTTAGAGAAGCAACTACTACTGCCAGGCATTTTGTGAATACCCTTGGAGCAGAGGTGAGGTCAAAGGGCATTGCTCTGAACTGGTAATGGCCTGAGGGCAGCTCGAACCTGAGATCACGTTCGCTGGGAGCTTCTGATGAGAATATGGAAGTAGGCATCCTTGAGGTCCAGGGACACTAGCCAGTTCCCTGGCCTTAGAGAAGGTAGAATAATTCCCAGAGTCACCATTTTGAATTTTGGTTTTAAAAGGTGCTTGTTTAGGTATCTGAGATCCAGGATGGGCCACCATTCTCCTGTCTTTTTTGGGGCAAGGAAGTACCTGGAATACAATCCTTTGCCCTGGTGTAGGGGTGGAACCTTTTCCACAGCTCTGAGAGCTAGGAGGGAAGAGACCTCTGCCTCTAAGGCAAGTGCCTCTGATGGATTTGCAGGTGGAAAGGATCTGGTTCTTATCTTTGGAGACTTTTTGAAGCTGAGAACCAGTCCTTGGCTTACTACTTCCAGGACCCATTTGTCTGATGTCAGAGACTCCCAGTCCTGGACAAAGTAAGCAAGCCTGCCCCCTACAGGTAGCTGAGAATCGGCCCTGGCAACCCCATCAGGGTGCCTGCTTGGCAGGGGGTTTTGGCTGAGGGGTGGAAGCAGGCCTGCTTGTACCCCGTCTGCCTCTCCCTCTAAAGAACCCCCTCTGGGCATAAGCAGAAGGAGGCCTGGGGGCTAAGGAAGGCCTATGAAAAGCCTACCCTGCCCTGGAAGCTACCTTTGAGGAGTGGCCTGCCTTTCCTTGGCCTGTGCACTCCTATAGGTGGTCCTATACTCATCCATTTTTTCATGTAATTCTCTGTCTGCTCCCAAACAGAGAATTACCCACAACAGGAAAATCCATGGCCTTAGTCTGGGCATCCGTGACAGGCAATACATCTGAGCCAAGCCATTCTTCAAAGTGCCACAGATATAGCCATGACTCTTGATGACACATCATTTGAGTCCACTGCAGCATGGAATTGCACCTTGGATGCCTCAATACCATCAGCAGCCACCTGCTCCAGCTCCTTGGCAAGCTGGCCAGGGACCTGTTTTGCTAGAGCCATGACAGTGTCCCATCTGGATTTCTGATATCTAGCAACGTAAGCCATATAATTTGCCTGTCTGAGTCCCAAGGATGCTGCCATGTACTGTTTCTTTGCCATGGCATCAATCCTCCTGGAGTCCTTGTCTGGGGGGTGTGAAGCCAAGGAAATATTTGTCTTGACACAGGCTGCAGCCTGCACTACTCCAACATGGCTGCATTGTTGTGTAAGGAACTCCATATCAGAGCCTGACAATGTGTACCTCTTGTCCATTCTCTTATCCACAGGAGGTATAGTGTGAGGGAGTTTTTAGAATTTTAAAAGTTTGCTTCCCAAAAGATTTATGCAAGGGAATAGAGTCTCCTAGACTCTGGGATATCCATCATTTCCACATAGTAAGGGTCCTCTTGATCATCCACAGCTTTCATAGAGAGCTGGAGGGTTTCAGCCACTTTTTTATAAAACATAAAATGAGAAGGGGACTCAGAAAGCCTAGGGGGAGACACTCCTGAAGGTCTGTCTGGAGAGATGTCCGGTTCAATGGGCACATCCAGACTTTCAAATCCACATTCACTCTCCTCATACTCTCTTCCTCCTCCTCCGGTTCATAACACTCCTCTAAATCACACTCTTGAACCGGTGGAACCGCGTGATCCAGCGCCTACCTGGCAGCGGTGCCGGTTGGTCGAACGCTGAAAGCGACTGGACAATTTTTGACGCTTTTGGCTATTTCTTCAGCGGTTGGAGAGGAAAGTTTTGGCCCACACCAGCTGATTTTCTAGTCCTTTTTGCTGGAAGCGACTTCTCAGAGTCGGATCTTCTTTTGCCCGAAGAAGTCTCGTCCTGGTCAGAGGGCACTCCTTCTGGTTTGGTTTGAACCGAACCGGGCTGGCCATCCGGTTCAGCAGACTTTTTGGCCTCCCTTTCCCTGAGCCTACCAACTCTCTTCTCCAGGGTAGCTGCAGGAAAATTTTTACAAATCTGGCAGCCTGCATTGAGGTGGTCAAACCCCAGACAGTAAACACAGATGGTGTGGGGATCAGCCTTGGCAAAGACTTCCCCACACACACTAGAGTGTTGAAACCCAGTAGGCCCAGTTTTTCTTTTGGGTTTCTCAGACATAATGCCAGTCCTATCCAAACGTACCCATTTATGGCAATCCGCCAGGTAAGACCCTCTTATCAGTTCCCAACCGTGTCACGGGTCGTGGAAAAAAACGTAATAAAATCCGTTTTTTTTAGAACCGATAAGAACCGGTAACCACACTCTAAAAGTACAATTTAGGATTTTTTTAAACACTTGATCGGTTCAAACCGAACTGATGAACCATTTACAAGTTCCACACAGAAAGATAAAATAACCTATCTAGTACTCACAAATACCACAGACAGAGATTGAACCGACAGGTTACAATTTAATTTCGGTCGAAAACCGAGAAAATGGCACTTTAATCGACAAAATGAACCGAGCAGAAGGAGAAATCTCCGGAGCAACTGTTCAGTGAGACGGAGTAAAGAATCTGACGGTTTGAGTTTGAAGAATAACAGACAGAGTCTCAACCGAGCTCGAGCTCAGCATTCCATGCCTGGCATGGAAAGTTAATTCTTTAATCTCTGGGGCAGTCTGAAGGTTGGGACTCACTGCATATGTCAGAATATAGCAAGACTTCATGTTGTTTGAATAACCCAGAACCATTTCCATGCTACATTCAAAGGAATAACTCTGAGGCTAAATCAGTTGACTACAGTGTGCAAATGAAGCGGTGCAAACAGTGTTGAGAATGCAGAGCAAAAATAGCCTGGCAAATAAGACAGTTATAGCAACCAGGAAGGCCAAACTGCAACAGCAGCCCAGTGCACACAGAGGAGGAGTAAGGCAGAGTTGCAGTAGGTGGCCAATGTGGGTGATAGCAATGAAGTGGTGCACAACTGCAAACAACACTGCAGGCCAAACAAAGCAAAACTGTGCTACGGTTTTGACAGGTTTGCCCAGGGCTAACACCTTTGTCCGGCATTAAATTTTGCTATATTCAAAGCTCCAATGCAAATGAGCCTACTTAGGCAATCCGTGGGCAAACAACCACATTAGCAACTCATTATGGCCTGCTTTGCATGCATTACCACGTAGATTACCTGCCACTATTGGGCTGGCAGTATAGACTAGAGCTTAGAGTACTGAGCTGTGAAAGAGCTTAGTACATCCAGCAGACTGGGGTTTGATTCCCACAACCTCCACTTGCATACTGTATGACTCTGAGCAAGTCAGTCATTTAACCTCCCCAGTGCTCCCAGGTCACCCCTGAAAACAGGCACTTGTGCCTAGTGGGCCTTACCTGGTTGCCAAAGACTAAAATAAAATTGCGCACACAGCTCCACCTGTATGTCAGACTAGAACTACAGGTCGGTAGCTGCAGGCTGGGTTTAGACACAGACTACTGTGGTACAGGGGACTAGCACCACAGGAACAGGTGGTTGTGCTGCATGCCATAGATATATTGTTATTCCTGCTACAGTGTGTATTAGACGGTACAGTACCAAAGTAGCTGGTATTGTGAGGGACACAGCAATACTTACGGTGTGTCAGGCAACAATGACTGCTGCTATCCACATAGTGACATGCACAGCTGGCAGGTGTGTTCTGACGGTGGACACCACAGTTATACTGTCCTGTGACCAACATATGCTTCGCCAGTGGCATGAGATTCCCTCACTACCATACACATGGCTGGCCATGTGTGATAGGGAGCCTGGAAAGGTGTGTGCCATGTGCCCGGGGGTGGGTGGGGTGGCAGACACATACCATCACACAGGCACACTGATGTGACAGGCATTCCCATCACTGGCAATGCGCATTGTGTGAATGGCCCCAGCCGTGTGGCAGCACCTACCATGTGGTGCAGCCTGGCCACCTGTACGTCCTCCCCTCAGTACCCTTCATTTCCCACAGTGCTGCAAGTGTGTGCTGGATTGTGGTGTACCCCTTTGGAGGAACTAGATGTGTGTGCTGCATGGATGCACTGACAAGTTGCCCACTGGGCGCTGGAGCACCCACAAGTGCCTGGCAGGGTTGGGACTGGTGCCAAATGATAGTGATGTGTGCACTGCCATCTGTGTGCAGCATGGCTCTTCCACGGCATATGGAGTGGCCCAGGGTGGCCATTTGCCCTCTCTGTTTCCTCACTGACTGCAGTCATCAGGTGCACCATGATGCTGTTTTTGCTTATGGCCATGTTGCCTGCTGCTGCTGCTGTGTCCACACTCCCCCATTCTTGTTTTGCCTAGAGTTAGGACTACTTTTTTCTGGGCAGTAATTTGCACCAGGCAAAGTGTCGCACAAAGTCGCGCAAATACACTTTGCGCTGCGCTAACGCTCTGAATAAAGCATAGTGCCTGTATTCATGAACACGCCCCTTCTCTTTGCACAGTGCATACATTATCATTTTGCCCATCGCTAATGCAGTTTGCCCGTGCTATTTGGTCTTTTGAATACAGGAGGGCACACACAAACCTGGTGCAAATGGTTTGTGCCCAGCACAAAGTTTTGAATATTTGGCCCCTGGAGAGCACAGGGGCATGCTCCATTGATTTCTATGGGTCTGTCTTTTTAATTATGATTTTTAATTCATTAGAGGGCAAATTCAAACAAATGAATGCGCCACTCAACTAACAAGGGCCTTGTTAACTGAGCAGTGGCCTTAATTTGTTTGAAATGTCCCTCTAAAGCATTACAAATCGTATTAAAAAAAAAGGCCCCATAGAAATCAGTGGAGCGCGTCCCCACGTTCTCCAGATTCTTATATCATGAAACGTGTGAGCACGTGGGCATGGCTCACATTCATTTCAATGGAGGCCCCCAAAGATTTCACAGGAACTACCACCGTTTAGCTATGGACCCCGTTTGTTTTTCTAGAAAGTCACGGACCCACAAACAAAAAACCCTACCGAGGGTCCTGCAGTTGCTATGCCTTAATAAATACAAGCAAACAAAGGCCCTGTCCACGCTGAGCAAGGTTCGATGGTAATGTTTTAAAACTTACTGTGCTTGTGTCTGCACTTGCCTTACTGTGTTTGAACACAGTTACGAATTGCGTCCACACCAGAAGCCAAAGCGATGGCAGGTAAACTCAGTGTTGCATTGCATGTCACCACTCGCCAGCTGTCCCATACCGCATTGTGGGACGTGCTGATGTCGCAATGCGAGTCCCAGTGGGCAAGTGGACGTTGCCATGCTACGGATGTTTAAATATGGCTGTGCCCACCTCTACTGAAGTGCAGGACACTGACTGAGCAGGATCAGTCAGATAACTGTTACTTTTTTTGTAGTACCAAAAAAACAAAAAAGGCAAATATACAGGGATTTGTGAACGGTGGAGAGACAGGAGGAGAGAGGTCGACAGCAGTCAGGGTTGAGGGAGCAGTGAATTATGGCTCCTCGGAGGACTATAATGGACAACACAGTATAGACGCCCGCCCACATTGATGAGATAAGAAAAAATGACTCACCATAATAATGTTGCTTCTTCTAATGGAGTCTTGCTGTATTCTGACAATATGAAGTTAGCTCCAGCACTTGAACTGCACCGGAAAGGAAAGAGTTAACTCTATGCAGAAGCACAGAACGTTGAGCTCAAGCTCGGTTTTCAAACCCCTGCCTTTGGTACTTACCACTGTAACTGTCAGATTCTTATGAACAAACTAGCTAAGTACTAAACTATGGAAATTGTTTGCTATATAGCCAAAAGGCAACAATTTGGGCCCCAAAAAGACTCAAATCGAGAACCCAAGAAAAAAAGGGTAGTGACAATATAGTATATATATTAACCATAACAATAGTAATAATAAAACAACTACCCCACCCTTAAGAGGGAGGGTACAAGGTACAACCCTGAGGTACAACACTGTACCTGCCAGCCCACTTCCCAAAAACTAGGTTCTGAGAGGGGAGGCAGGGAGGGAGGTCAGAATACAGCAAGACTCCATTCGAAAAAACAACATTACTATGGTGAGTAAAGTTTTCTTCAAACAACATGAAGTCTTGCTGTATTCTGACAATATGCAGACTACCAAGCAGTTCCCCCAGGAGGAGGGAATGTAGAACCTACTTTGGGAACAGGCTCTGCAGTACTGCGGTGCCAAACCTAGCATCGCTCCTAGCCTGGATATCCAAAGAGTAATGGTTGGCTGCAGCTACAGAATCACATTTATTGTTCTAAAAAGTAAAGAAAACTAAAAACAAACAAACAAATAAAAAAAAAGGTCAAACCTGAGAGGCAAAAGGGAGTCTCTAGTGAACGTGGGGGGAGGGGCTTTTGCAGCTAGTCAGCAGACTAATAAGATAACATTTTCTTGCAGCGTTTTTCTTAAAATCCATCAGTCTAGAGTCAAGCAGCAGATTGTGGTGAAGGTGGGGCAGGGACCAGCACTCATTTTGCTCCTCTTAAGTTGAAGAAAAAAGTTTCCTTCAGTCTAAATTGAAAAGTCAGTCTGTGAGCCAAGCAGCACTGTTATATGAATGTGGGGCTAAGCATTGGTACATGGCTTGCTGCACTTGCATCTTAAAAAACAAAAACTATCTGTCTCCTTATTCTATTTTGAGTTAAAAGACTATTAGACAGTCAAGCAACAGTCTTAACTTTCAGTAAGTCTGTAGTGAACGTGGGGGAAGGGGCTGCCACACAGCTTGATGTGTCTGCATCTGCAGAGCTTGCTTAAAAAATATGCAAATGTCATTCTACTTTTGAATTAAAATAAAAAAATTCTACTACAACGTCAGAGTAATTAATCAGTCTAGTCTGGACAACGTGGGGACGGGCTGGCACACAGCTTGCTGCTTCAGTCTGCATCTGTCAGATCTTGATAAAAACATTTTTTTTTTTTTAAAAAGACTCCTTATTCTACTTTTGACTTAAAATACTGAAAAAGTTTACTTAACGTCAGTCATTCAGCAGGCTGTTAGTCTGGTGACCGTGGGGACAGGGGCTGGCACACAGTTTAGGGGCTTTGCAGCAGTCTAACTTTTAAATAAAAATATAAAAAAAGTCCCTTTTTCTAATTTCTACTGTTGTACTCTTGTGTCTGTGCTCAAAGTCGGGGGCTGGCACATGACAATTTAGGGACCTTGCAGCTGTCCAACCTTTCAGAAAAATAAAAAAGTATATATTTCCTACTTTCTATTGTCATACTCTCTGGTCACTAGTGTACTAGTGGTCAAAGTCAGGGACTGGCACACATTTAGGTGCCTTGCAGCTATCCAGTCTTTGTGAAAAAAATTAAAATCTATTTCCTAATTTCTTTTGTCGTACTCTCTGTTCAGCTATCAAACCTTTGTGAAAAATAAATTAAATAAAAACAATCAACATTGAAAATAAAAAACACAGAGCCAGTTTGCTTTGAAAAAAGTTTTATTGCACACGGAATACATCATGTGGCATTTTCTTTCAAATGTTGAGCCCCCTCCTGCAAAAACCAAAAAACAAATGAAGAAAAGTTGGAAAGTGATCGAGCTTATGAAAAAAATGTCAGGTGCAGGACATTTAAGACGGCTTGGCAAACTAATTTTCCATGGGTTAGGTATGACGCAGAGAAAAACCTTATGTTCTGTACCATGCATCAAGGGTGTGATTGTGCAGATAAAGATTCCCCTTTTGTACGCGGTTGTGGAACATTTAAAGTGTACTCTTTAAAATCGCACCATACAAGCAGGGGGCATGAGAGAGTTGCAAGCAAACTTAAAGCTGCAGCTTCTGATCCCTCCTGTAGTGAAGCTGATAGAGTTTAAACAATGCTCAGATTAACAGGCTTACTATTCTAATGAGGAACATTCACGCAATTGCCAAGCAGTCTTGTCCATTCACAGATTTTGTTTGGATGAGTAAACTGGACCAAATGAAGGTTCTGGAGACAGGAAGCACCTATGTCAACGACAATTACTGCAGAAGATTTTGTGCTGCCATTGCAGAATATGAACGACTTAAAATTATGAATGAAGCTAAGAATTCCTCATTCTGTTCTGTTCTATGTGATGAAGCAACTGATACCTCCATTGCATAGCAACTTATAATTTATATCCGTCATGAATACAAAGATGTTATAAAAACAGCATTTCCAAATATGGTTCAACTTGAGAAGCCAAATGCTGGAACTATATTGTCCTCCTTCTCTCCCACCCAAAGCTAGTTCTACTTTTATAGGCACAGGATTTGACTGACAATAGGAACTTCCAGTTTGGGAGCAGGAAGTGAGTGATCACAGAACCACCAAAGACCCACCATCCTAGACGGGCAAGAGTAGCTTTCCGGCCCCCTCTAGCTGCTGGAGGCCTGCCTCTGAGCAAGTAAGGGGTCTACTCAGAAATACAGGATATTCTTGTCTTAGAACAGGACAAGCAGGAGCTTAAAGGGTACAGAGGCAGAAAGTAAGTAGAGAGAGAAGAGAGAAAAAAGAAAAACAAAGAGGAAAGAGTACGGGTTCCAAACAACAGTTAAGGGGCCAGAAATAAGACATGATGGGAGTGGTGCAGTGCAGTGGCTGTGGAGCAGCAGTCTTCCGGGAGACGTTCTGGAGGATGCGGTGTTGTCCCATCTGCAGGCAACTCTCTGGGCTGAGGGCAGAGGTTGCTCATCTCCAGGCTGAGTTGGCCAGGATTTGTGGGACCTCCTCTTCCATCCAAGGACCAACAGTGCCACTGCCGTTGCCTCAGAGGTTGCCAAGAAAGAGGAGCAGTTGGACCACAGTGGGCTCAGCGAGGGTGAGGGTGGTGGAACAGAGGCGCATTCCTCCAGTTGTACCTCTCCACAATTCCTATGCCATTCTGGCAAAGTGTGGTTCCTCTATGGAGGCACCCACAGTGGAGACCAAGAAGGATGCTGGGAACCTCCATAAAGGAGACCCACAGGAGGATGGCATGGGACCCCACAGGGGAAGGAAACAACTCCTGGTGGGGGACTTCATTGTTAGGAAGGTAGAACTGGGAGAGGGAGGTAAGGTGCTTGCCTAGCGCCATGGCTTGGAGGGACAGGGAGTGAATCCTCAGGATTGCCAAAGCAGCTACACAGGGGAGGGAGCTGGATGTCATTATCCACCTAGGGACAAATGACTTGGCTAAGAAAGGGATTAGAGCAGTGCAGGAAGAGTTTGTGGAACTGGGGAGGGGCCTTAGACAAGTAGCACGCACGGTAACCTTCTCAGAGGTGCTGCCCATCTATGGCGTAGGAGAGGCTAGGGTGTTCCGCACCATGGGATTCAATCAGTGGTTGAAAAACTGGTGCAGAGCTCAGGGATTTGGCTTCACTGGGGAATGGGGGTCCACCTGGAGTGATGCAAGCCTATACTGGCATGATGGGCTGCATCTGTCCAGGAGGGGAACCAGGATCCTAGGTGATAGGTTTAAATGCTTCACTGGCAAGCATTTAAACTAGCCAAGGGGGGAGGCACTGGAAAGGAGCAGGGAAATCCTAGCCACCCCCGAAAAAATTATGGTAGTAAGTGCGGTAAACACCAACATAGAGATCGCGATAGGGAGAAGGGCAGGGGTAAATGGGGAAAGTGGCAAAGGCAAGAAGGACAGGGATGGGGCAAAAAGGAGTAAGGCTATCAGGAAATGGAGGGTAATGAGTACCAATACCCATAGTTTGGGCAACAAACTCCCTGAGCTGGTGGCCTTGATGGAAGAGGGATGCCTGGATATCGCAGCAGCCACAGAAACATGGTACACAGAGAACCATGACTGGGATGTTAACATATCAGGGTACATAACCTACAGGAGAGACAGACAGGGAGAAGAGGGGGAGGAGTAGCTCTCTATGTAAGGGAAGGGAAAAAAGCAAGTGAACAAAAGAGTAAACAGGGAGGAGAGGAGGCACTGTGGGTCACCTTGGAGACTGGAAAGGGCACTACAATCCACAAATGGGTTGTGTACAGACCCCCATGTCAGGGGGAGGGAATGGACAAGGATATGATAGAAGGCATTCTTAGGATGGCAGAGAAAGGGGAGATACTGTTGATGGGAGACCTGAATATGCCAGATGTTAACTGGAGAACATTTGCTGCAGCCACATCCAAGAGCAGGGCCATTCTCAATGCCCTACAGCTGGCAGGCCTCAGACAGCTATTTTCGGAACCCACTTGGGGGAGCAATCTTAGACCCCAGACTCTCAAATGGGGGCAGTGAGAGGATCTCAGATCTAGAAGTGGGTTGCCATCTGGGAACAAGTGACCATCAAATAGTGTGGTTCACGTTAAACTCAGCTACAGAGTCAAGCCTACAAAGTGAGGGTACTGGACTTCAGGAGGGCTGACTTTGGCAAGATGGGAGAGTGCCTCAGAAAAGCACTAGCAAACAGGCTAGAAGGAGGGGTGGAGCAACAATGGGGAATCATCAGAACTGCCATCACAGAGGCAACAAACCTTTGTGTAAAGCAAATAATCAAATAAAAATGAAAGAAAAAGCCACTGTGGTTCTCAAAAGAGGTGGCTGGGAAAGTCAGGGAGAAAAAGATAGCATTCAGGAGGTATAAGGAAACACAGAAAAAGCAGGACAGAGAGCTCTACCAGTTAAGGCAGAAGGAAGCAGGGAGGGAAGTCAGAATAGCAAAGGCCTAAATTGAGGAAAAGATAGCCAACTCGGCTAAGAAGGGGGATAAAACCTCTTATAGGTACATCAGAGAGTGTAGAAAGACAAAGGGGGATAGCGAGGCTGAATAGAATGAATGGTTGGTGGGCAGGGGGACAGTGAAAAGCAGGGATATTGAATGAATATTTCTGCTCAGTAGTCACAAAAGAAGAGGGGGAAGTGCCTAATCCAATTAACAGAAGCACTCCTGATTGGGGGGGGGGGTCAATCCCAGTCCTTTCACAGAAGAAAGGGTTCTGCAAGAACTCCTAAAACTGACGGTGGACAAAGCAAGGGGCCTGATGGAATTCACCCCAGAATTCTAAAAGAATTAAGGGTGGAACTAGTGAAACCACTGACTACTCTTTTTAATAAATCATGGGAGGATGGTGTGGTACCCAAGGACTGAAGGAAGGTGGATGTGATTCCTCTTCACAAAAGTGGGACCAAGACAGAGGCAGGAAACTACAGACCTGTCAGTCTGACCTCTGTGGTAGGGAAAGTGATGGAGTCACTTCTGAAGGAAAGAATTGTTGAGTACCTAGAGGCCAGTGGGGCACAGGATCCAAGGCAGCATGGGTTCACAGTGGGAAGGTCATGTCAGACGAATCTAATAGATTTCTTTGACTGGGTGACCAAAGTAGTAGACCAGGGAGGGACTGTGGAAATGGCCTACCTAGACTTTAATAAGGCATTTGACACAGTCCCACACAAAAGATTAATAGTCAAATTAACCAGCCTGGGAGTGGGTCCCAGGGTGGTAGCCTGGGTAAAACATTGGCTGGACAACAGGACACAGAAGGTAATTGTAAATGGAGTCCACTCTGAAGAAAGAGGTGTTACTAGTGGGGTACTGCAGGGTTCAGTACTAGGTCCAGTCCTTTTTAATGTCTTTATAAGTGACATTGCAAAGGGACTGGAAGAAAAAGTATGCCCTTTGCAGATGACACAAAGATCTGCAACAGGGTTGATACACAAGAAGGCATGGAAAGGATGAGAAGGGACTGGGCAAGGTTGGAGGAATGGTCAGAAGTATGGCAGCTAGCATTCAATGCAAAGAAAGTGCAAAATAATGCACCTGGGAAACAAGAACCCAGGGGAAGATTACACAATGGGGGGGAGGTAGTAACAACAACAAAAAAGGAAAGGGACCTGGGGGTAATCATATCAGATGACCTTAAGGTTAGCAAGCAACGTGAGAAGGCAGTGGGGGGGGGCTGGGGGTATACTGGGATGCATAGGGAGAGGCATCACCAGCAGAAAACAGGCAGTTGTTATCCCTCTGTACAGACAATTGGTGAGACCCCATCTGGAGTACTGTATCAAGTTCTGGAGACCCCATCTCTGCAAGGACATAGACAGGACAGAGGCAGTCCAGAGGAGGGCAACTAAAATGGTACAGGGTCTGCAAAATAAGCCGTACGAGGAGAGATTAAAGGAGCCTTATATGTATACCCTTGAGGAAAAAGGGAGAGGGGGGACATGATAGAAACTTTTAAATACCTCAGTGGAATCAATAAAGTCCAAGAGGGTAGCATCTTTCAGAAAAAGAGATATGCAAGAACAAGGGGACACAATTTACAGATGGGGGGGCAGTTCAGGGGCAATGTGAGGAAGTATTTTTTCACAGAGAGAGTAGTGGATGCATGGAACAGCCTGAGGAGGTTGTGGTGTCTAAAACTGTGGGAGAATTCAAGAATGCATGGGACAGACATAAGGCAATTCTTGTGGGGGTGTGGGGGGGTAGGAAGAAATAGGCTGTTGGTTAACTAGGATCGGCAGCCTATCCTGTAGGTAGGGAAATGGGCAGACTAGGTGGGCCAAGTGGTCCTTATCTGCTGTCAACGTCTATGTTTCTATGTTTAAAATATATATGAAAGTCTTGCAAGTGAGTGCTCTGCAGTACTTGAAATAACTCATGAAGAGTTTCTAACAAAATTAGTCGGCTTTTCAGCAGATGGGGCAGCCGTCCTGCAGGCAGCAAAACAGGAGTTGCAGCACGTCTTCGTGTAGTACAGCCTTTGATAGTTGTTACTCACTGTATGCTTCATCAGCTGGAACTGGCCTTTAAAAAAGCTGTAAAATAAATGCCCTGTTACAGTAAGGAAGAGGACAAGATGCTGCAGATTTACTTATTCTACCACAACAGCCCTTTGAACAGAACAGAACTGAGGAATTCTTGCCAGGCAACAGGGGTCCGATGTTTAGTCCCAACTAGGGTAGGAGACACCAGATGGGTCCCGCATCTAAAACGTGCCTTTGAAAATTTTTGGGAGATTTATCCTGCAATTATTTCACATCTTGAAAATACTGTTGCACCATGAAACTTAATGGCCAGTGCTAGAGCTCAGGGATTTTTGAAAAAGCTCACATCAGAACACTTTGTGCAGAGCGCCTTGGAGCTAAATTACATTATTATTGTAATAGCAAGACTTCCCCTATTGTTGCAGGAACAACAGGTCAATATTAGCAAAGCGATGGAGGGATTGACAGTTGTTCGTAATGCCCTTGAAAAGCTGAAATCTAAATCAGGACCAGTGGCCCAAATGTTCACAAAGGAGACATTTAAGGGTATTCCCTTAAAGGAAATATCTAGAAAAAAAGGATACCAACTCCTTTACAAGATTTATAGAAACTCTTTTGACAGAGGTTAACAGCAGGTTTCGAGACAATGACCCGTCTGTTGTAAGGAAAGCTGGTGTAACACTTTTAAACCCCAAAATGTGGCCCAATTTGACAAACAGCACTGATTTTGGTGACAGTGAAATTGAAGAACTTACTACTGAATATCGAGATGTACTTCACAAAAATGGTGTAAAACTGGAAGAAGTGGAGATTGAATGGGCCTCTTTAAAAAAATTCCCTGAGTTCGTGTACCTCTAGTGTCACTACATGGGAAGAGATAAATAAAAGGTTTTCAGATGGATACCAGAATATTCTGTCTCTTGTCGACTTCCTCTTATCCTTGTCAAGCACTTCAGTGGAGTGTGAATGTGGATTTTCACATATGAAATCTGTGAAGTCAGGCTGGAGGAGTAAACTCAGAAGTGATACACTCCCTGATCTGTTATGAATTAAACTTCACTCACCGGCCATTGAGGATTTTGATGCAACAGGTGTTGTCAATTTGTGGCTAGCCTCTGGGCAGCGAGTTAGAAGACCATGCAGTGGATCTCACAGGAGAAGCACAGATGCAGCTGCTACTGAAACTGTAGACAGCTCTGATTCACGCATGGACTCCAATGACAGTATTAGTGTGACAGCCCTTGAGGAGGCTGAAGTGTGCCAAGACACTGATTCTGATAATGACTGACCAGAAATGTGTCACCTGTCCCACTCTGCTCCGATTAGATTTTATGCTTAACCACAACCCTCTGCAGTATCCCTCCAACCAGTTTCTCACCCATTTAACTGTGACTTTCTTGTAGATAGGTTCATTTTGAATAAATGAGCAATTGAATATTAAAATTCACCACTCATGTGATGCCGACCTCTTGTGTCCTGCTTTAAATTTCAATATACGTTGCAAGCCACCATTAAGTACTGCGGGCCAACAAATTATTGGAAGTCTCTGGCCTGACAGCCAGTAGTTTTTTTCCCTTAAAGTCGACCCCGGTAAGAGCCCTTTTAATATCCAAACTGTGTAATCTTCTTTCCCCTGAAGAAGAATGGTCAGTGAAAAACACAGGAAGAGACAAAGACTGGTTCAGATAAAAATCTGATACCACTTTGGGTAAGAACCTCCTATTGGTTCTTAGGACCAACTTATCCCTATGGAAGGAAATGAAGTCAGGTTCGATTTGACAGGGCCTGTAATTCACTAATCCATCTGGCAGAAGTAATAGATACCAGAAACACAGTTTTTCACATCAAGTACTTCAGCTCGGCTGAAGCCAGGGGGTTAAAGGGTGGTTGCATAAGCTGGGCAATACAGACATTAAAATCCCAAGCCAGAGTAGGCTCTCAAAAGGAAGGGTTAATATGAATCAGACCTTTGAAAAACTTACTGAAAACAGGATGAGGTGCCAGGGAAGAGCCCTTCCCTGCTGAAAGAAATGCAGAGACTGCTGCTAGGTGAACCTTCAGGGTTGCAGGCCTAAGGCCTAGACCATTAAGATGAACCAGATAATCTAAGTCTGTAGCAATGCCTGCAGAATCAGGCAAATTGCTCTTCTGAGAACACCAAATACTGAATCGTTTCCATTTGGAATTATAAGTTTTTCTAGTGGAAGTTTTCCTGGAAACCTTCAAAATATCCAGAACTCCCTGAGAAAGATGCAGGCCTGCATATTCTAACTCTTCAAGAGCCAGGCCTTGAGGTTGAGAGACTGGAAATTAGGGTACCAAATCCTCCCCTGAGAGGAGGTTAGGAGATTGTATCTCTTGGGAAGAGACAGGGGACATGACACTGCCAGGGACAGCAGCAGAGGATACCAAGGCTGTCTGGCCCAGTCTGGAGCCACCAGTATCACTGTGCAGGGTTGATTTTGATCAGAACTCTGAACAACAGAGGGAAGGGAGGGAGGGAAGGCATAGAGAAACCTGCCCTTCCAATGCAGAATGAGAGCATCCAGAGGAACAGTCCCCAGGACTGGAGGTCTGCAACAAAACAAAGGAAGTTGGTGATTGTCCAGGGCTGCAAAGAGATCTATCTCTGGAGTGCCCCATATGGAGAAGATGACCCGTAGTATGGGAGGGTCCAGGGACCATTCGTGATACCCCTGGGAGATTCTGCTCAGGGCATCTGCTAGTACACTGTCCTTTCCTGGAAGGTGAACTGCTATCAGGGAAGGCTAAAGAGAATAGGTTAGAGACCACAGTTTCATGGCTTCTGTGCACAAGGCCGTGGACTAAGTGCCCCCCCACGTGTTGATGTACCACACTGTGGTGGTGGTGTCTGTCCTGACTTGGACCACCTTGCCCCTGACTGACTCCGAGAAGACCTGAAGGACTAGAAAAACTGCCCTGAGTTCCAGGAGATTGATATGAAGAAAAGACTCTTATGGAGACCAGTCCCCTTGAGCTGTAAGGGCTCCCAAATGGGCTCCTCAACCTAGGAGAGAAGCATCTGTAGTTAGGACTACTGAGGGGACTTGAGAGAGAAAAGGAACTCCATGTCTGAGGTTGTCCTGGTCCAGCCACCAGTGGGGAGCTTGGACCAGAGTCTGAGTCACTGGAATCAATTTGGTGACTGTCTCTTTTCTGAGACCAAAAGGACCTTAGGTGGAACTGAATGTCCCTCATCTGAAATCTGGCTCCTTGCACCACTGCAGTGGAAGCTGTCATGTGGCCCAGGAGCTGAAGAAACTGCCTTGCTGGATGAGATACCAGAGGCCAAAAAGAGGAAGCAAGATCTGTTAGGGCCTTTACCCTTGTCAGAGGAAGGAAGGAAGGCCTTTGCTTGGATAGTATCCAATTCTATCTCTATGAAAGTAAGAAGTTGTACTAGTTCAAGAACAGACTTTGGGAGACTGAGAAGAAACCCCAGAGAGCTGAGCAAGTCTTGGGTGATTTGTAGAGCTGACCTGACCTGGTCAGATGACTGACCTACAATTAGCCAGTCATCCAGATATGGGAAAATGGAAATACCCTGCCTTCTGAGGAAGGCAACTACTACTACTACTACTACTACAAGGCACTTTGTGAACACCCTTGGAGCTGATGTTGGGCTGAATGGCATGGCTCTGAACTGACAGTGGCCTGAAGGCAACTCTAACGTGAGGTACTTTCTGAGGGAGCACCTGATAGGAATATGGAAGTAGGCATCCTTGACGTCCGGGGATGCAAGCCAATCCCCTGGCCTTAGAGAGGGAAGAATTATTCCCACAGTCACCATTTTGAATTTTGGTTTTGAGATGTGTTTGTTAAAATGCCTTAGGTCTAGGATGGGTCATCACTCCCCTATCTTTTTAGGGGTAAGGAAGTACCTGGAGTACAGGCCTTTGCCCCTGTGCTGAGTAGGAACCTTCTCTACTGCTCTGAGAGCCAGAAGAGACGAAACCTCTGCCTCTAGGGCAAGGGTCTCTGAGATAGATGCAGGTGGAAAAGACCTGGCCCTCAGTTTTGGAAACCTTTTGAAGATGAGGGCCAGTCCCTGGCTTACTACCTTCAGGACCCACTTGTTTGAGGTAACAGACTTCCAGGCCTGGAAGTAATAAACCAGCCTGCCTCCTACTGGAATGGGGAAGTCGACCCGGGATGACACATCAGGGTGTCTGCTTGGCAGGAGCCTTGGACTGGGAAGAGGATGCAGCCTTGCTCATCCCCCTCCTGCCTGTCCTTCGAAAGAACCCCCTCTGTGGGAAGGAAGAGGAAGCCTGAGCTTGGTAGAAATGCCTGCCCCTAGACTGCTGCTTCTGAGGAGTAGCTTGCCTCTCTTTGGCCTGTACACTCCTGTAGGTGGTCCTGTACTCTTCCATTTTTTTCATGCAAGCCTCTGTCTGCTCCCCAAACAGAGAGTTACCCACTACAGGGAAATCATAGCCTTGGCCAGGGTATCCTGCGAAAGGCTAGTACATCTAAGCCAAGCATGTCTTCTGAGAGACAGAGATATAGCCATGATTCTTGATGCCACATCAGTGAAGTCCACAGCAGCATGAAATTGCCCTTCGGATGCCTCAATTCCATCAGCAGCCACCTCCTCCTCCAGCTCTTTGGCTAGCTGGGGGAGGAGGCCTGTCTAGCTAGTTACAAAATCGTATCCCACCTGGACTTTTGGTACCTGGCTGTGTAGGCCATATAGTTAGCCTGCCTGAGTCCCAAAGAAGATGCCAAATATTGTTTTTTGGCCATGGCATCGACCTTCCTGGAGTCTTTGCTGGGGGAGGGGTGAAGCCAAGGGAATGTTAGCCCTGTCACAGGCTACAGCCTGCACTACCCCAACATGGCTGCAATGACTGTATAAAAACTCTGTACCTGAGCCTAATAGCATATACCTCCTATCCATTCTCTTATCCACAGGAGGTAAGGAGTTAGGTGTTTGTAAAATCTTTTTTGACTGTTTCCCCAAGGACTTGTGAAGAGGGATAGACAATCTTTTGGACTCTGGTATGTCCATCATCTCTACAAAATCAGGCTCCTCCTCCTCCTTAGCAGCTTCAACCATTGGGAGCTAGAGTATTTCAGCCACCTTCTTGTAAAACAAGAAGTGCGAAGGGGACTCAGAAAGCCTGGGAGGGGAGACATTGGAGGGTCTGTCTGGGGAAGAGTTCAATGGGCACATCCAGACCTTCAAAATTGTGATCTTCATCCTCATCCTCGGGATATTCTTCGTTTCCCTCCCACTCCTCATAGCAAACATCTGGATAATAATCTGATGGAGTCGGATCCGACCAAACTGACCGCCTAACCGGCTGTACCGGTTCGGATGGAACCGGGCAAAGCGACTGAACTATACTAATCGCTTTGTCTATCTTGTCAGCAGTTGGAATATGCAATGCTGGATCCGAACCTGCTGACTTGGGCTTCCTTTTCAATGGAACCGACCCCTATGAGTTGTACCTCCTTTTGCCTGAGGAGGTATTGCCTAGGTCAATAGGCACCTCCTCAGGTTCGCCTGCAACTGAACCGGGCTGGCCATCTGGATCTACGGACTTCTCGGCCTTCCTTTCCTTCACCCTACTCATCCTTTTTTCTAGAGTGGCTTTAGGGAAGTTTTTACAAATCCAGCAGTCTGTTTTGAGGTGGTCAAACCCCAGACAATAAACACAGATGAGGAGGGGGTCAGCCTTGGCAAAGGCCTCCCCGCACTCAGAACAGTGTTGAAACCCAGTGTGACCGTTTTTTTTCTTGGGTTTCTCAGACATGGCCAACCTAACCAATTACCCTTAAAAGCTTTCAAGCCAGGTAATAAACAACCGATTGGTTATAAACCGTGTTACGGGTTCTGTAGAAGAACCAGAAAAAGTCTGGTTCTTTTGAAACTGATCGGCACCAGAACACCACACTAAATCCCAGAATAAAGTAAAACAAGCAAAAATGTTGGTTCTTAACCGGATCGACCGGCGAGAAACCGAGAAAGAACAATTTACATAGAATTTAATAAAATAAAGTCACTACCTCTCTACCATACTACCTGTACCATAGACAGAGGCTGGAAAATCTGAAAATAATAAAACGGTTAGAAACCGAACGCTGATTCAACTCTACCGAATAGAGCAAAGGAGAAATCTCTGGAGTGACTTCACTGTTAGGTGCAGTAAAGAATCTGACGGTTACACTGGTAAGTACCAAAGACAGAGGTTTGAAAACCGAGCTGAAGCCCACCGTTCTATGCTACTGCATAGAGGTAACTCTTTCCTCTCCGGGGCAGTTAAAGTGCTGGGGCTAACTGCATATTGTCAGAATACAGCAAGACTTCATGTTGTTTGAAGCGTGCTTGTTTTCAAACACGGTTTGAAAATGTTATGGGTGTGAACACGAACTGCATTTGGGAGCTCCTGCAACATTTTATTTTAATGTGCCTGTAAGGCTGCAGGAGCTCTATTGCGGACAGGGTCAAGGAAACCAGCCTTACAAACAAAATAAGACACCAACACAATGTTCAAAGTGTGGAAGGCACACACATACTTTTTCAAATGCTGAGGGTCCAACCTAGCTATTCTAATTCTTTTTTGGGGGTCAGCAAATAAATCCAGGCAGCACAATTTTGTTTAAGTCAGAAGTTCAATGGCATATAAATTAATGAGAGACTGAGACAGAGGGACACACACACACACACAGCTCATGGGTGTAGGCAGGCATACTCACTGTACACATTTGTGTACAGTTTTTCCGAGTACCTGTCCCAACCAAATGCCATTTTGTTACCACTATCAGTATAAGCTGGTGTATTTGAGTTAGTGTAGACCACTTAATGTCCACATCTTTTTTATTTTAAGTTCTGTTGTTTAGGACACATGTGCGTAAACAACCTGTTTAAAGATTAGGTGAGTCATCTAATAACCTGAGTTGTTTTAAAATGGGGGCAGCCGTTCGAGAGGATGTGTACATTTTTTTTATAGGGGGCAGCAGCTGCAGCAAGTGTGTACAAAACAGAAATATCTGACTACACCCCTGACATGGGTAGTAGAGAGAAAGAGTTACAGCACCTACATGCTGTGTCAACTGCAGAAGGAGGGAGTTGGACATTTTCACGACTGCATAGTGAGAGCTATGCCGACATATTATGAACAGAGGAGGAGAGGGAGCAGGGACTTAACATATGTCACTGGATCCAAGAGATATTACCTTCTACCTGAGCAAGTGGAATCACAGCACAGCACTCCCAATGCATAAGATCACACTGCTTCCCCTCTAGCTTTCTTTCTCTGTCCCTCCTCACCCTCTCCAGTACTTTTTTCCTCTCTCTGCAGCTCTCCCTCCTGCCAACCTTCCATACTTGTTTCTGATCTCTATGCCCCTCCAACTGCACTGCCCATGCTCCCCCCACCTCCCGACTCGGTTCCCCTTTCCAGTCTCGAACGATGAGAGTGCAGGGCATGTGAGGTGGCTACTGCTGCCAGCAAGAGAGAGAGAGAGAGAGAGAGAGAGGCTGGAGCCAGACAGAGCAAGCAGTTTACCTTGTCGCTTTCATTCAAACTCCCCCTCCCCCATTCACCTTGCTGGTCATGGACTGCGAAAGAGCCGTCTGCACGTGAGGTGGGCATTGCCACCAGCAGGAGATGACAATAAAGCAAAGCTGGGCACTGTAAACAGTCTGGCCTGTTGTTAAATAGTCCTTAGGACACTGTGGGGAAAAAGGGGCAAGAATCTGGCCGAGGATGCCAATGATCTCCATTCATTAAAACTGAGAAGTGGGCCGCCATGCTATCTTGCATGTCCGCCTCTCATTTTGTATTGCCGCCACTCTTTCCTGCTTGATTGCTGCCCTAGCACTTAGCGCTACTGTCTCTTTAAATGTCTGCGATCGCACTAGGAGCGCGCATGCAAGCAGCAGATTCCAGCATCAGGAGCGCATGCATGCATGCGAGGAGCAGATGCTTACGGACACAGAGGTTTTGATCGCGTAATCAAGGTTCTGGAAGTACCGTCGGTGACCACAGGGTTGTTGGTCTAGCAGTCAGCAGACCATGCAAGGCGCCAAATGATGGAACCAATCGAGGAGGAAGCAGGAGAGTGACAGCCAAGAAGCCCTATAGCGGAGCAGCTACAACACTTAGGGGTAAGTCCCACTAAAGTAGTCTGCTGCCACTCGAGAGTTTTTGCCAGTGTGACTGTGCGTCTTCCAAGGATTGAGATCGCTTTGTAGCGTGTGGAAGTCGGGGCTATTACTGATTTGTGACAGCAGGCAGCTAAACCCCCCAAAAAAACATAAACCTATCTGTGTTGAAGAAGTACTGCAGTGTTGATCACAATGAAAACTATTTTACTGAAGTTTGCTGTTAATTTACTGTTACTTTGAAGTGGGCTGAGTGGGGAGGGCAAGGGAGGGAGAGGTCATTGTGTGGACTCCACAGAGCAGCAGCTTTCACTGATCTGACAGCTGAAAAATAACTTGCAGTGACTGGAATAAAAAATACAGATTGCCTGTGAGTCACTGACTCTTAGAGAAGTGTAGGCTGTGTTTTACTAACTGACTGAGCAGGCAATTTTACTTAAATAAAACAAGCATTTGTCAATGCCGAATGTTGGCTTGCTGGCATTGGCAGTGCAGGAGTTAGACAGATGCATCATAGGAATGGCAGTGAAGTATTGAACTGATGCCAACCCACCCCCACCCTGCAGAGAGTGGCAAGCATTAGGGTGTCCCTTTGGGTGTTTGGTAGTGCAGTGCGGGAAAACATGTTGGGCAGGATGTGAGAAATGACAGCTGCACAGTTCATAAGGAGGTGTAAAAAAATGCCAGTGTTGAAAATGTGGCATGTAAATATTCCAAATTTGTGAAGCTACTAGGGTGTGGGAAATATGCAATGCACGCTTACAACACTGCCATTTTATGGGTGTTCGGCACCAAATTTTCAACATAGGCATTTTAGCACCTCTGCTCATGTACAGTGTCACTGTTATTTCCTCAAAGTGTCCCAAGAAGTGATTTCGCACAGCGACCACGCTATTCTGCGCCGAAAGTGGGAAAACACATTTTGGGCATGATATGTCAAATGACGGCTGTACTGTTCATCAAGAGGTGTGGAAAAATGGCAATGGTAAAAATCCAGGCTGAAAATATCACAAATGCACGATGGTAGGAGCATGCGTGCAATCTGCCAACGCATGCTCATAACACAGTTACTTTATGGAGTATCGTGACCAAATTTTCAACATAGGTATTTTAGGTCCTCTGCTCATGAACTGTGTCACTGTCATTTTCATATGGCCCAAACACTGATTTTCCACAGCGACTACGCTACTGTGTGCCGGATGTGCGGAAACACATTTCGGGCAGGATGTGGAAAATGACAGCTGTACTGTTCACAAGGAGGTACAAAATGACAATGCTGAAAATTCGGCAGTAAATTATTGTGAATGCATCAGTTATGAGCCCGCGTAGCAACTCATAGCACGCGCTCATAAAACAGGCATTGCTGGATTTTTCCACCAAATTTGGAACTTAGGCTTTTTAAGAGGGCACCCCATGAAAACCACCACTGTCATTTCGGTTAATGGGCCCGGAAAGGTGATTTCGTGCAGTGACTGCGAAATCACCTTTCGAGGCCGATAAACGCCATGACAGTGACATAATTCATGAGATGGGGCCCCAAAAACCCTATGTTGAAAATTTGGTGCAAAAATTCCCAAAGATGCCTGAGATCTTAACAAAGTTGAAAAACCTCTCTAGCCCATTATACAGCTTACCAGCATTTCCTCAGTTCAGTGGTTGGCTTTGAAGAGTGCAGACGTTTCCCCAGTCCACGAAGATCATCGCGCTCGGACTTCGGAGGTAAGTATGGGGTGGGAGGCAGGTGCGAGGGTGGGTGCGGGTTGTGGGAGGGGGGGAGAAGCGCCGTGGGACCATTTTTAATTTGCAGGTTTAAAAAAAAAAAAAGACGACAGGGGACGTTTGCCATGCTGGGGTGGGCTCCCAGTGTGGCAGAAGGATGGCTGGGGGGGCGTGGAGCTGACGGGGGATTGGGCACCCCAGTCGGCCATGGCATCAGTTGCCATGCTGGGGTGGGCTCCCAGTGTGGCACCCTGTACTCGGGGGGGACAGTGGAGCGGACAGGGGATTGGGCACCCCTGTCGGCCATGGCATCAGTTGCCAAGCTGGGGTGGGCTCCCAGTGTGGCACCCTGTACTGGGGGGGGAGAACGGCACGTAGTAAAGTGGACATAACTTCTAAACAAAGTGCTGCTGCATGACGAGCTTGTCTCTGATTGCAGTGGCACTTTGTTTAGAAGTTATGTCCACTTTACATAATGTTGGTGTCAGCCCTAGCATGCTGGCTTATTGGGGAATGAGGGACGCACCTACTAATGCATGCCCTGCATTCGCCCAACAGCAGCTGTGCCCCCAAAGCTGCACTCTTCCAATATGTTGACTGCCGCGCAAGCGTGGCAAGCCAACATAAAAAGATTTGAAGGTTTGAGGAGAACTATTTGGGTTTGATTTGTGAGGGGAGAAGAATCACTGTGTGATCTCCACAGTGGACCTGGGCAGCAGCTTTCTTTGAACTGCTGAAGGGCAGGAAAAAATACTGGCAGTAAAAAAAAAACAAAACAAAACAAAAAAAAAACACAGTGACTGCGAAGAAAATCAATGTTTTGGTGCACTTTACAGCCCTCTGATAGATGACACTGGAAGGACCTTAGCCTGAGTTAGACCAAATAAAAATAAACCTGACCACCAGAGATTTGTTTTGTAGCCAGTCTACAGTGTCTGTCCCACCAGTCAGGTTCTGCAGCCTTGCTTCGTCAGTGGTCACTTGTTCTGAACCCTGATTCAGGGAGCAAAAAAATATATGTGAGAGAAAAAAAAAATTGGGGCTCCTTAACTGTGCCACCAGGGGGTCTACAGTCTCTGTCCCACCAGTCAGGTTGTGTAGTCTTTGTTTGTCAGTGGTCACTTGTTCTGAACCCTGATTCAGTGAGAAAAAAAATATTTGTGTGAGAAAAAAATTCTGGTCTCCTTAACTGTGCCACCAGGGGGTCTGTCTCACCAGTCAGGTTGTGCAGCCTTGCTTCATCAGTGGTCACTTGTTCTAAACCCTGATTCAGGGAGCAAAAAAATATTTGTATGAGAAAAAAACATTTGGGGCTCCTTAACTGTGCCACCAGGGGTCTGTCCCACCAGTCAGGTTGTGCAGTCTTGTTTCGTCAGTGGTCACTTGTTCTGATCCCTGATTCAGGGAGCAAAAAAATATCTGTGTGAGAAAAAAAAATTGGGGGCTCCTTAACTGTGCTACCAGGGGGTCCACAGTCTCTATCCCACCAGTCAGGTTGTGCAGTCTTGCTTTGTTAGTGGTCACTTGTTCCGAACCCTGATTCAGGGAGAAAAAAAATATTTGTGTGAGAAAAAAAAATTCTGGTCTCCTTAACTATGCCACCAGGGGGTCTGCACCACCACTCAGGTTGTGTAGTCTTGCTTCGTCAGTGGTCACCTGTTCTGAACCCTGATTCAGGAAGCAGAAAAAATATTTGTGTGAGAAAAAAAAATTGGGGGCTCCTTAACTGTGCTACCAGGGGGTCTACAGTCTCTGTCCCACCAGTCAGGTTGTGCAGTCTTGCTTCGTTAGTGGTCACTTGTTCTGAACCCTGATTCAAGTAGCAAAAAAATATTTGTGTGAGAAAAAATATTTGGGGCTCAACCAGCATTACCAAACTCTCGTTCTGTATTGGCAAACACACGACAAAACTTAGGAAAAAAAAAAAGCTTTATTGTACACAATGCAGAAACTAACTTTGGTTTCAAATTAACTCAGAAACAGAAACATCCTGATCAAGATTACAATCGTGAGTCGATGATTGGGACAATGCCAGTTGGTCCAGTTGATATTGCCGTTGATGTCCAAAAGACTCCCTGCACTTCCTCCTGTAATACAGAAAAAAAACACCTCTAAGCATAGAGCAACAGGCTTTTATGCTGGCTGGCTTAACAAATACTGTTGGTTACAGTGCAAAGAAAATGCTGGCATGTTTTGTGCATTTTGCATAAAACATAAACAGATGCCCAAATCAGGAACAGTTTGGGTACTCGGTGGGTGCAAGACATTCAGAGAAGATGCTATAAAAAGGCATCAGAACAGTTCAGTTCACTTTGTTGCTTCTGAACTGGAAGCTAACTGCAGAATTTCAGTTTCAAAGGTGGAATAGAGCAGGCAATGCAGCAGGCCCTGACCCTGGAACAAGAAGCTTTTGTGGCATCCCTTCGTTGCATGTACTGGCTAATAAAAAATGAGCTGCCTCACATAACGCAATATGGCTCACTGCTGGATCTCGCCAAATCATTGGGATGTAAATACCTAGACAATATACATATTGCTGATGCTGTTAAATATCGTTCTGATCGAACTGTCAGAGAAATGGTTCTCACTCTGGGTGAGGTGGTCAGGAGATCAGTTCTTACAGATTTGAAGGCTGCCAATTTTTTTTCGTATTTGGTGGACGAAACAACTGATATTGTTGTTATGAAGCAGCTCATTTTGTATGGTATGTACTGCAGAGAAGGGGAAACCCAGAGTTTCTTTCCTGGGAGTTAAGGAACTAACTGATGGAAAGGCAGACACAATTGTTAAAAAAATGCTGGAGTTCTCTGATAACAATCAAATCTCGATTGATCACCTTGCAGGGTTAGGCAGTGATGGAGCAGTCGTATGCTGGGCAGGCAAAACGAGGTAGCTAAAAAGCTGAAAGAAGTCAGACCAATTCTTGTTATAAATCACTGTATGGCTCATCGGGAGGCCTTGGCTATGAAGGCAGCAGCAAATGAAGTGAACGCCATTAAAAAGTTTAATCAAACGCTAGATCAGTTATACAGATATTATGAAAATTCTGCTGTTCACATGACTGCCCTGAAAGAAATTCAGCAGGCAATGCAGAACCCTGTTTTAAAGCCTAAACAGGCAAAAGCAGTTTGGTGGTTGTCCCATGATGCAGCATGTGACACACTAAGGCAGATTTTCCCATATGTTGTTACGTCCTTGCATAGAGAGGCCTCTGACAGGCATGATCCCCAAGCTGTGGGCCTAGTAAAAATGGTAAAAAACTGGGAGTTTTTCTCTATTTTATGCATGATGTGTGACATACTTCCACATCTTAGCATTTTATCTAAATGCTTTCAAACATCAGCTCTGAATTTTACTGATACAAAGAGACATTTACATTCCACTTTAGAGATTCTTAGGGCACGCCTACTGGTACCTGGTCAGTACTTCTCCTCCGTTTCGCATGATCTAGTACTCCTGAATGATAATGGCCTGAACTTGCCATTTAGCAAAGTACAGTAAAATCGTTTCAGAACCTCTCTGCATGACAAATTTCTTAGGGCCCTAATTGCTCAAATTGAGCAAAGGTTTCCAAGCACAGAACTTTTGGATGTGTTCAGTATCTTTGACCCCAGCCAGCATGATACTGGAAGGTGATACTGAAGAGTTGGAAGGGTATGATAGTGATAGCCTTGACATTATTCTTGGTCAGTATGCTACTGTTGTGGATGTAGATGCTTCTGCACTGGAATGGGCTTCCCCTGCGTAGTCTCATGTTCACGGAAAAGATGGCCTTTAAGACTATTTCTGATGTGCTGCACGCTCTAACTACTAAGTATGTAGACCTGTATCCAAACATATCTACTTTGGCAGAACTGGCAATGATAATACCAATGCAGATTGTGAGAGGGGGTTTTCTGCACTAAACTGAATAAAAACACAGGAACGAAATAGATTAGGTGCCAGTGTACTAAATGCACTTATGCTAATCTCAACTGAGGGCCCTGATGTTGACAGTTTCCCTTATTTTGGAAGCTGCAGCTCATTGGGCAGGACTGCGAAACCGAAGATTAGATCTTGGCCTTGCAGGCACTAGTAAAGAGATGTAGTATGGCTGCACCAAAAAAGTCAAGACTCTCACAAACTGTTGCCTGGCCTGCAAATAGAATGCAGATGTTCTCCAGTATATTTTACCACACTTTTCTTTTGCTACTGCACACTACGAAGGCCTCCAGATTGTCATATTACTCTTATTTGTACTCTGTAACTAATCCCGGGTCGCCCCTGAAAAAGGGGCCACTGGTCTCAGTGGGCTTACCCGGTTACCAAAATCTAAATAAATAAATTATTTCTTGTTTCTTATGCATTTATTGCATCCTGACCGACTCCGCCCACCAGTGGCTCGGCCCCTGGTGACCCCGCCCTGTGGCTCCTCCCCATTACCACCGCTCTATATTTTCACGCAATGTGGAAAACTGTAAGGTGTTTCTGGAAAATGTGACTGTTCAGTTTTTCATCAGTGTACGCTCAGCTCCCCTGGAGCCGACACTAACGAGCACTTTCAAACCATTCTGAGAGGATATAATGGTGGTATATCTCTGATTACCACTATGACGTGCTGCTTTATACCTAGTAACAGCAGCTGTGAAAAAGGGAAGGAGCGAGGGAGAAGACAACAGTGCTATTTTCCAAATAACCCACCTAGTGCCATACATTCCACTCATCTCCCCTATGGCTTCCCTGCTGTGCCCACACAGTGCCATCCCTGCCATACTTCCCCTACCTCCCCAATCTCTTTACCGATCGGCCTTCATTGCTTCATCACTGCCATAACCCACCCAACTTCCTGATTGCTTCCCTGATGTGCCAGCACAGCCCATATATCCCACCCACATCCCCAGTCCCTTACCTGGTGTGCCTGTGGAGTCCCACCCCTGCCATATATCTTACCTGCCTCCCCAGTCACTTCAACAGTGTGTCTGCACAGTCCCACCCCTGCCATATATTCCCCCACCATCCCAACCACTTCCACAGTGTGCCAGCACAGTGCCACCCCAACTATATATCCTGCGCACCTCCCTGATCACTTCCCTGGTCTTCCTGCACAATTCCACCCCTACCATATATCCGAAACACATCTCCTATCACTTCCTCATTGTCCACGCATGGTCCTAACCCAGTCATTTCCCTGCTGTTCCCCATACAGTAACATCCCTGCCATACATCCCCCCACCTCCCAGACCTCTTCTCTGATGTGTTCACACAGTCCCTTCCCTGCCATACAACCATTCCACCTCCGATTGTTTCCCTGCTGTGACACACAGTAGCACCCCTGCCATACATCATTCCCACCTCCTCTGTCTCTTCTCTGGTGTATCCTCACAGCTCCACCCCTCCTATATAACCAACTGACCTCCCTGATCGCTTCCTCAGTCTGCCTCCACAATCCCACACCTGCCATGTATCCCGCACCTATGTCTACCATTGCTTGCCTGGTGTGCCAGTACAGTCTCACCCCTGCCATATTTCCCACCCACCTCCCCTATCACCTTCCTGGTGTGCCCACACAGTCCCAGACCTGCCATAATCCTGTTCAACTCCACAATGTGCCTGCATAATCCTATCCCCAGCCATATCTCCCTCCCACCTACATGATCGCTTCCTTGCTGTGTTACACAGGACCAACTCTGCCATATAGTCCCTCTACCTCCCCAATCTTTTCTCCAATGTGCCTGCACAGCTGCACCCCTGCCATACATCCCCAATCACTTCCACAATGTGCATGCACAGTCCCACCACTGCCATACATCCTGCCCAAATCCCTGATCACTTCCATAGTGTGCCAGCACAGTCCCACTTCTGCCAAATATGCCATCTACCTCTGGATTGCTTCTTTGGTATACAGTTCCACCCCTGCCATATATTCCCCATACTCCCTGATCACTTCTACAGTTTGCCCTCACAGCCCCACCACTGCTATATACAGTACATACCGCCCACCTCCCCGATCACTTCCTTGGTCTAGCCCAAAACAGTCTTGCTCCTGCCAAATATGTTTCCCCAATATACCCATCCACAGCTCCACCTCTGCCATACATCCCGCTCTCCTCCTCGATTGTTCCCAGGGTGTGCCAGCACAGTCCAAACCCTGCCATACTGTATATCCCATCCACCACCTTGATCGCGTCCCTGCCATGCCAGTACAGTCCCATCCCATCCTGTCATGTATCCTACCCACCTCCCCAGTTCCTTCCTCAGTCTGTCCGCACAGCCCCACCCTTGCAATATATCCAGCTCACCTCCCCAATTGCTTCCTCAGGCTGCTTGCATTGTCACACCCTTTCCATGTATCCTATGCACCTCACCGATGTGCTTGCACAGTGAGTCCCACCTCTGTCATATATCCCACCCACCTTTCTGATCACTTCCTTGGTGTACAAGTATGTCCAACCCCTGCCACATATTCTGCCCATGTTCCTGATCACTTCCTCGGTCTGTTCACACAAATCCACCCCTGCCACATATCCCATCCTCCTCTCTGATCGCTTCCCCGCTGTTCCCACAGTCCCACTCCTGTCATACATCTCCTTACCTCCCCAATCACTTCTCCAGTGTGCCCACACTGTCCCACTCTTGCCAGACATCCATTCCATCCACCTCCTTGATCGCTTCTACATTGTGCCTGCACAGCTCCATCCCTACCAAACATCACACCCACCTCCTTGGTCTGCCTGCACTGTCCCACCCCTGTCATACAGCCTGCCTATCTCCCCCAGCTGCTTCAACGATGTGCCCACAAAGTCCAACCTCTGCCAAATATGCCGCCCACTTCCCTGACTGTTTTAAGTGTGCACACAGTCCCACCCATCATAAATACCCCATCTCTCCGTTTGCTGCCACAGTGTGCCTGCACAATCCCACTCACCTTCCCGATTGCTTCTCTAGTGTGCCAGCACAGTCCCAGTCCTACCATATATACCGCTGACCTCCCCAATTGCATCCATGGTGGCCAGCACAGTCCCACACCCTACCATAAAGATCACTCACCTCCCTGATCGCTTCCTCAGTCTGCCCACACAATCCCAGCCCTGCCATACTGTATATTCTCCACATCTCCCCAACTGCTTCCCCGGTCTGACCGCACAATCCCACCTGCTCCATATATTCATCCCATCTCCCCGCTCACTTCCCTGGTGTGTATGCACTGCGCCACCTTTGCCATATATCCCAACACATCCTCGACTGTTTCCTTAGTGTACCTGCACAGTTCCAGCTGCCACCCGTGCCATATATCCCACCCACCTCCTTTCTTCCCTGGTGTGCCAGGCCAGCACCATCTCACCCCTGCCATATATTCTGCCAACCTCTCAATTGCTTTCCCGATCTGCCTGCACAATCCTCCATCTCCCTCATCACTTCTGGGAGTGCCCACACAGTTCCACCACTGGAATATATCCAGCCCACCTCTCCAATCGCTTCCTCAGACTGCCTGCACTGTCACACCACTTTCATGTATCCTACTCATCTCCCTAATGTGCCTGCACAGTCCCACCCATAGAAATCATAGGACTAGAATGGAAGACCTATCTCGCTGCGTGATGCCTCTCAGGAAGTCGGCACTATACAGGCATGCAATCTTCCTTGAATTGTGTGTCTGTATAAACACCACTCGTCACGCTCTTGTTTCCCAAGGATTTCAGTTCTGCCGAGATGCTGTGGATCAACAGACTTGATCAAGGATTTAAAAATCACACCCCTACATACAAAATAAATTATAAATAAAAAAAAGAATGTTTTTGAGTGTTCGTTCTTATGCATTCCAGAAGCAGACTGAGAGTCTGAATTAAACGTCTCTGTCTTGCTACTGATGAGATACATGTTTAATCAAACTGTCCAGAACCTGGGTTAGTTTTTTATATATTAACTTGGGAGTTTGTGGGTTATGCTGTAATAATATGTATTAAAAAACATTTTCCCGTATTGATGGTACCAGCCCATGTAAGAAGGACTGCCACTTGGAAACAGACTTGCTTTCCATTGTTCAGCTGTTTATGGTTAGGCAAATGGGCAAGACACGCTTACCGCAGACATGACTGTCAGACAAGTTCTAGAATCTGGTTAGATCATCTTGTCTAGAAGACCATGGATGGGGAGGAGGGTAGATTGATAAGAAGTTGGCTGCTGGCTACATAGCTTGGCATTTTAAATTTTTATTCTGGCGGGCTCTCCCAGCTCCACCACCTGAGTCAATCGTCTGCCTGGTGGAAAATAACAGCAGCAGTACAGGAATGGGAGCCGAACAGCAGGCTCCAATGGCTGGAGTGGGTCCTTGGTGGAAGGGAGGGAGCTGTGTCGGCAGATAAAGAAATGCACTCCCTCTCCCCTTGTAGACTCCAGCAGCCAGTGCTTTAGCAAGAGCAGTCGCAGAGAGTGTTTCAGATTTTGATTCTGGTGGGCTTCCATAGGTCCACTCCCTGATGAGTTGTCCGTCCACCCACTTGGCAGAAAACTGCAGCAGCAGTACAGAATCAGGAGACAAAAGGCTCCAACAGCTGGTGTGGTTCTTCGTTGGAGGGCAGAGAGTTGGGCCCGCTTGCATTTTATGATTCAGGTGTCATGGGGGACACTTTGGAGAGGAAGCAGTATGGCGGGTGAGAGTCTCATGCCGCTTGAGAATACTGCTCGGGATTACTCGTGCGCTGCTTGGATTAGCATGTACTGTGTTAAACTATAAAGTAGAGAGGTGGCGGCTGTCTCAACTGCTCTCCCGTTTAGCATAGTGGTTAGGGTAATGGATTGTGAGTGAGATAGGACATTGCTAGTGACTAGGATTCAGTTCCCACATCTTCCACTTGTGTTCCGTGTGACTGTTACCTAAGTGACTGAATCAATAAAATCTCCGCAATCACCCCTGCACACTGAAAGTCTGCCTCTGTAATTTGTGTTTTTTTTCTTCAAAATTGTGCAACTGTGGAGTTTATTTATTTATTTATTATTATTATGTATTTATTTGAATTTTGATGACCAGGTAGGTCAACTGAGACAAAGTCCTTTTTTCAGTGACGACCCGAGGAATAAAACATTACAAGAACAAAACATAATACAGTAATACACACAGAATAGTACAGTGAATCACAAATATACAGGTAAGCCATAGGTAAATAACAACAGTACCCAAGTAGGCAATAACCAAAGGATTCAGGATTACAGGCAGTTTGCAGGTCACCAGGGGAGGCAGGAGGCAGATTAACATTTTATACCATGTGCAAGGACATTTATGCCATTCACATACCAGATGTCAACAATTTAAACAGCAAGATAATGAAGAATAAGGGCCGGCCCGGTGGTGCTGAGGGTTGAGGCGCTGGATGCTACACCTAGTACCACGCCGGCGACCCGGGTTCGGGAATAAGCCCGGGTCATCGGGGGGTCAGGGAGGAAGGAAGGGAAGATATCGAGCATCCGGAGGACTGCTTTCTCTTCCCGTGGAGGGTTCTAGGGAGTGATCGCTCCTGGAGCAGCCTCTGGCAGCGGTCAGAGGCGCCCCGCGTAGCGACGCCGTGGATGCAGGAGGCGGAGTTGCGGCACAATGTTGGCTTGTCAAGCCACACTCCAAGGGACAGGAACCACAGAATAATGCAGAAAATCTCCACTCCTGGGGAAAGGTGAAGGCACTTTGGCCTCCCAGCCCACACTCTCAATACCGGACTGGCTTCCTCTCCACGGGGTCCTCTCGTGCGCCTGGCACTTTGCCCTTGAGATAAAACGCCCTGGGTGGATACAGTGGCCCCACCTCTGGGGAGTTCAGAATCGGAGGTGGTGCTGGGTGGCATTAGTGGAGAGGATCTGGATATCATAGTGGGAGGTAGCGGCTGGGAACCGCTGAGGATGCTGGAAAGAGTTCCCCAAGGCAGTGGAGCATAAATAAAGTAAAAAAAAAAAAAGATAACTAAGAATAGCCAGATTCAACTGCATTTGGTTAGAGACATGGGGTTCAGGTTACAGTCTGATGTTATTCTAGGTAGAGGAGGAATGAGAAGTGGGGAGAACAGCCTGTCTTTGAGATAGGAGAGAAGGGAGGCTGTCTGTGACTGCTACGGAGATTGAGACACGTAACATTTGTCACTTGTGGCCTTACTTGTTAATAACAGTTACCTCTGCATTGGGGGTTGAAGAACTCATCCTTGAAGAGTTTTTTGAATTGGTTAAGGGTTTTGCAGGAAAGTAGAGAGTGGTGCAAATTGTTCCAAATTCTGGGGCCAGTGATGGCGTAGGATCTTTGGCCTATCTTTAGCTTGCAATTCAGGAGCTCTAGTAATGGTAGGCTAGAGGATTTTAGTGCATGAGGGGTAGGTTTTAGGGATAGCAGGCCCATCAGACTGGGGGGGGGGGCTGATGAATCAACTTAAAGGTGGTACAGTGCTCAAGGAAGTCAAATTTGTTGTCAAAGGTTGGCCAACTTAGTTTGTTGAGTAGAAGGCAGTTGTGAGTGCAGGCGGGGGCAGAGGCGGCAAAGCGAGCTATCCTATGGTATGTCTTTTTTAGTTTGTTCAGAAATGGAGCCTTAACCGAGTGGATAACAGGTGCTGCATAGACTAGACCAGGGAGTAGGGTGGCAGAGGCAGTGGTCACTCTGGCATGCTTTGAGAGGTAGGGTGCTGAGCAGTAGAGCAGCCCAAGTTTTTGATTAGTTGTTTTGATGGTGTTGTTTATGTGTGCTTCAAGCACTAGGTTCTCATCAAGCGTGAATCCCAGGTATTTGAATGATGAGACATTTTCTAGAGGAGTACCCGAGGAGGTTTTTAAGAGGAAGGGTGTGTAATATGGGGTTTTAAAGGAGGTGTGACAAAAGAGCATAGTTTTGTTTTTTTTTCTCATTGAGAACCAGTTGGTTATTTAAGAACCAAGATTCTAGGGCGTGGAAGTCTAGCTCAAGATTCGCGGTCAGGATGCAGATATCCTTGGAAGATCTGCAGAGTGCTGCATCATCCACGTAGAGTTGTACTGATGCACCACCACAGTTAAGAGGCAGGTCACTGATGAATATGAAAAATAGCAGGGGACCAAGTATGGACCCTTGCGGTACCCCGTCAGTGACTGGTGCTAGAGGGGATAGTGTGTTAGCCCATTTGATACAGTGAGAACGATTTGCTAAGTAATTTGAAAACCAGGCGAGGGAGTTATTATCCAGTCCGATCTGGTGAAGTTTAGCTATGAGCAGGGGGAGATTAACAAGGTCAAAGGCCTTAGTTAGGTCTACAAAGACTGCACCGGTGGCTTGACCCAGATCCATGTTATTGAACAAGTCAGAGGTGACGCGAGGAAGGGCAGATTCGGTTCCATGGTGTTTATGGAAACCATGCTGAAAGTCTGTGAACATGTTTGTTTGTTCAGGGAATGAGTACAACTGGTCGTAGAGGATTCGTTCTTGAATTTTTGCAATAGGGCAGAGGATAGAAATTGGTCTGTAGTTCTGGGCTGTATCAATCGGGCTGGATTTGTGGACAGGTACCACTACTGCTGTTTTCCATTTGTCAGGGATAGAGTGAGTGAGTGATGAAAGATCAGTTGATTAGCATCGAGATGGGCAGGGCAAAGGCTGATGCCCCAATGCAGAGGAACTTAGGGGGCACAGTGTCAAAGCCTGGGGAGCTATCACATTTGAGTCTCTTGAGTAACTTTAGGACCTCAAAATTGGTGGTAGTTTTTATATGAAAGGAGGGACGGTTGGTCTCATGTTGATGTTGATTGGTATTGCAGTACAAGCAAGAGGGGAGAAGACCGTGTTTGTAGGGAGTAAGGTCTGTAAAGAAATTGTTTATTCCACTGGCAATGTCCAGAGGTGTTGTGAGAGCGGCTCCATTAGTGGTCATGGTTCAGGGAACAATGCGTTCTCTACCTTTTAGTAGGGTATTCATCTGGTGCCAGAAGCTTTAAGGGGTGGTAAGGATAGTCTCTTTTGGCCACCTTTATTTTATTTTTGCATAAATTGCGGAGCCGATGATAAATAATCCAATCAGTATGTACCCCAGATCTCTTAAAGGTCTTCCAGGCTTTATCACGTGTGCGCATGAGACCCCTCAGGTCATTAGTTAGCCAAGGGGTAGGGAAGTCTTTGGACAGGGGACACAGCCCCCCCCCGGAAAAATACATTGTCCGAATTGTTTTTGGTACTATTTGGCAGTTTTTCACTTAAAAGTTTGATTAAGTGTTTCCAATGAAAAACGGGCATGCATACAGTTATGGCACTGACGGTGTTCCTGTCCCCGACAGTATTCCGGTCGGCCATGCTATTTCCTGTCCACCATGACACCTGAATCATAAAGTGCATATGCTCCAGGAGTTAGTTGTGTTGGCAAACAAAGAACGCGCTCCCTCTTCCCTTGTAATCTCTGGCACAGACTGCTCTAACAACAGCAAAGGCTGAGTGTGCTTTACATTTTGATTTTGGTGGGCTCTCCCAGTGTAACCACCCAGTCCCCTGGGGTTACTAGAATCCGATCAGTGATAGTGTTAGGCAGGTAGAACTGGCAGCTGGGAAAGAGCTTAATAGGGACTTCTTACACAATTACATCATTATTTACTCAGCTAGCCTGAGGGAAGAATGATTATGCCATTTGGAACTCTTACAGCAGCATAACCTTTTTTCTGTGTACTGAGGAGCCTTGGAATGTTCAGTTAGTTCAGCAGTGGTAGTGAGAGTGGCAGGAACTCTGTCAGTGGGCTCTGTGTCCAGGGCCCAGGATTTCGCACCCTAGTTTTGGATTACAATTACCAGCTTTCAGTGAAGCGGTGGAGACTTCTTCGGCAGGATTTCCTGATTTTCACTCCAGGAGGAGTGAAAGGGACTGCTAATTCAGTGGATCCAAGGGACAATCCCCTGAAGGTCCTTGTGTGTTTCAGCTGCCTTTGAAAAGGACTTGGTGAGAGACTGGTTCTGACATGCTACCAAGGGAAAGGTGTCTTCTAGCTGTTCTCCATGCCTATAGGAAGGAGCAACTGTCCTGTGAGTACTGTTTTGGGAGACAAGTTCCCCAATTAGGGATTTGTTCTGTGGTGTGTGTGTCCATAGATAAGGCTAGATCACACCCGTCAGTGCCCCGTGTTCACCCAAGTGAGTAATGTAAAGTGTTCACCCAAGTAAATGAAGTACAGTGTTCACCCAAGTGTGTGAAGTACAGTAAAGTTGGAGTCTTTAGCATTTCAGTGGGGAATGGAGGCTTCTGTTGTGTAACCCTGAAGGAATGGCAGAGACTGTCGGTGGGAGGAATGCCATCTGGAAGCTTACAAAGCAGGGCCAACTGGTTCATGGAAGGGTGCCAGTTTTACCTGAGCAAAGGGCCAGTGCTGCAGGTTCAGGTGTGTGGTATGGATCCACAAGTATACATCTATTTCTGGGAAAGATGGTGTTCTGAGTGTGTGGCTTAGTTTCACAATGACTATACTCTGGGAAAATGGAAATGTGTTTGGGTGTGTGGCATAGTCCAAGTGCATACAACATGGGAAAGGAAAACAAATTGTTATTTCTCTGAAGAACTGCACTGCTTAGCAAGGAGAGTTTTGGAACTTTGTACCTGTTTGCCATGACCGACTCGTGGGGGTCCACGAATGCTTTAGTAACATCTGTTGAATAAAGCCATACTGCAAAATCCCAGTTCCTGCTCTGGACATTCAAATCCTTGTTTCTGTGTAGAACTACTGGGGCCCCCTCAGCAGTTTAGGTCTAGCATACGCCTAGCATCCTCTACCCTGGTTGTAGTTACAAAGGTTCATGTTTTGTTCTTGTACCCCCACCCCATCCTCTAGATAATGAGCCTGGTATACATCCTAACACCAAGGGTGGTACCAATCTTGAGTTTCTGCTAAAAGTTAACGGTATGCCATATGTGGGTACTTGTCCTGTTTTAATGGGGGGTGTCCAACTTACTAAAAGTGTCATGGGGGTTAAACCAGCTCCGCCCCAGATGAATCATCCATTCACCTAACTGGAGGAAAATAGCAGTAGAAATACAGAAATGAGAGCCAAACAGCAGGCTCCAATGGCTAGTGGAGGTGGTGGTGATGGGGGTCTGTGTCGACAATAACATGCTCACTCTCCCCTTGTGGTGACCAAGTGTGGTCCAGCAAGGTTGTTTCAAAAACCATACACTAAATCATCCTTTACTTGTCCTGTTAAAGCCTGCTACACAAAGAAATTGAATAACTTACATTTGCTGCCAAGCTCCTCTCTGTATAATCAATGTTTGGGCTTTTTTCTGGAAAGAAGCAAAGACCTACTTGTTACTGGGCTGATTTAAAAAATGAAGCAGCAAGGCAAAGTGAGAGAAATAATCCAATTTCTTATACAGAACAAATGCGGACTGCTTCCAGTTTGCCAAAGCAGACTAAAGGGTGTGTGTTATACATTTGTAAGGGATACTAGTTTCCCCTCCGTAAATCATGGGTCTGTTTAAATTGTTCAAGATTTTAAAAACAATATTTTGCATTCTGGATATAATTACATCTAGTAGTCTAACAAAGTCTGCTGGTGTAGTATCAAATCACTTCAGCCAAGTGGCCCTGGTGCTGCTACCTGCTGGCGGATGGACCTCTGCATCCAGTCCGCCACCCCCTGACCAAGGAAAGCAGCCACAAGGCCAAACCAGGATCTCCACTTCAGCCAAGTGGCCCTGGCGCAACTACCTGCTGGCGGACAGACCTCTGCATCCAGCCCACCACCCCCTGACCAAGAAAAGCAGCCACAAGGCCAAACCAGGATCTCCACTTCAGCCGAGTGGCCCTGGCACTGCTACCTGCTGGCGGCCGGACCTCTGCATCCAGCCCGCCACCCCCTGACCAAGGAAAGCAGGTACGTTTGGTCAGCTCCTAGCTCAGTGCTGTCAGGCTTCAATCCCTGTAATTGGACTGGCTCTTGGGGACTGTGGTTGCTTCCCGATTGGATGCTGCAAATCCCCACTGAGAAAGAAAGCACCCAAGGTACCTTTTTCAAAACACAGCTCGGACACTGCCTTGCTGTACTGCTCTCTGGACATTTTTTTCAGTCAGCCCCCACCCCCCTCCTCCTCCTCTCTCCTTTATTAAGTACACTTTCCCAGTGATCCCCGCCCGCCCCCTGAGGCCTCACACTAGTCAAATACAGCAACTCCTTAAAGGGGATCTCCTTTCTGTAACTTCTTAAAGGGGTGATCCTCACTCGTGCTCAAATAACTTATCGTCCTTAATGCATCCGGGATCAAGTGCATTGACACAGACTATTGTCTTCCTCCTACTTCCTACACCAGCCCCACCTCGCTTAGGACCATCACCCTCTACCCATAGTACCCCCCCCCCTTATCTACAACACCTCTACCAGACCCCCCCCGATGCTCGACCACCTCCTCCTCCTCGGTACCCCCCCACACTTCCACCCCTGCTACCTCTTACTTCCCACTCATACCTTGGTCTCTTCTCCTCAATGCTTTTCCCACCCTTAGTACTCTATCCACCCCTTGCACCCCAGCACCCGGCCCCGTGTCCAGTCGCAAGGGGAGATGCCACAATCACTACCACGCTTTGGTGCACCTCATCACCCTCCTGTTGCTTTTATCAGGTAAGTCATCCAAACCCTGGCCCCGTGCCCAACCTTATGAACAGACCTGGCCAGGCTCATGGACTCCGCATAGTTTCAATGAATATTTGCAGCCTCCTTAAGAAGACTTCTGCATTCCAATGCTGGGTTACTCAGCACCAACCGGACATTGTCGTACTCATCGAAACCTGGTTATCCAAATCCACCCCTGATTCCTTCATCTCCCTCCCTGGTAACACCCTTTTCAGGGAAGATCGGGTGGTTAAGCGTGGAGGTGGTTGTGCTGTCTACATGCGTGACTCCCTCCTTGGACATGCATTTCCACCACCCACGCTTGATAATGGGGCGCAAGCCCTCATGTTAAAAATCTCCCACAACCCTGGTAAGGGCCCACTCTTTCTCACCGTTGCCTATATTCCCCCCAGAAAGCAAGACCTCACCATTCAGGCGCTTGCTGACTACCTCTCTGGCCTACCACCCAAAATGGCCCCGATAACTGTTGGTGACCTGAATATCGACTGGCTCTCTGCCACCGCCTCCCAAACCAGAGATATCTTTGCCGCCCTTGGCATGTCTCAGCTTGTCACCACCCCAACTAGATTCAACCCTTCTACTGGCTCCAGCACCCTCCTGGATATCACCATTACCAACCGCCCCCAGAGGGTGCTCGATATCACAGTACTTCCCAACTCGCTTAGTGACCAAACCCCGGTCATATTCTCTTGGTCCACTACCGACAGCAAACCTGCACCACAAACCACCCAGCGATGTCGCCTACTCGCAGGCAGCCTGCCTCGCCTTAAACTGTACCTCTCACAACTGGATTGGTCCCCAATCAGGCTTACACCATCCATAGACGAGGCTCTGGATTTTTCCACTCGCACTTTTGACACTGCCTGTGACCTCTATGCCCCCTTCGCTAGAAATCACACCAAAAAGCAAAGCACACCCAGGGTTACCCCTTCCCTCCTTCACAAACTTAAAATGAGAGACAACCTATGACATATTGCCATGGAATCTGGCAAGCCAGCTGATAGGCAAGTGTACAACACCGAGCACAATAAGTGTACTTGGGCCATTCGACAGGCTAAAGCCCAGTACTACCAATCCACTCTTGTCTCCTCCTGGGGGTCGGCTAGAAACGTTTGGGATAATGTAAAGGAGCTGAATGGGAAATTCCACTCCCCACCCACCTCTCAACTCTCCTTTAATGGAACTGTCTGCTCTGACCCCCTTGGCATTGCAGACTGCCTAAACCATACTTTCTCAGACCTGAGTTCAGTCCTGCCCAGTAACTTCTTTGACCCCATCCCAGTAGCGTCCCTGTCCACTCTCCAGAGACCTCTTTCTACCTACGTACCATCTCCCCGTTGGAGGCTAGACCCCTTCTGCAAAAACCCGTTAGTAGTAACAACCCAGGAACCGACCTACTGGACACTAGGCTACTTCGTCTGATGTTGGATGCTATCCTGGTCCCACTTACTGAGCTGCTCAACTGCTCTCTGTGCCTGGGGCAGTTCCCAAGCACATGGAAAACCGCCATCATCACTCCCATCCTAAAGAGTGGCGATCAAGCGATCCCGGGTAACTATCGACCTATCTCCATCCTCCCCCCACTATCTAAGGCCCTTGAAAAAGTAGTTGCCAACCAGCTTGCCGAATACCTGGCCATGCACAATATCCTGTGCCCTGAACAGCATGGCTTTCATGCAGGTCACAACAACACAACTGTGCTACTTGATTTCTCCAACTTCCGGCACTCTGCTCTTGATGCCGGAAGTCCTGCTGGTGCCGTGTTCATTGACCTCTCTAAGGCCTTTGACACAGTTTGCCATCCCCTCCTGCTTGACTCCCTCAGATGCCTTGGTTTCTCCCCAGGCCCCCTTGCATGGTTCACCAGCTACCTCTCTGCCAGAACTCAGTGTGTAAAAATCAACAGCATCCTATCTGACACACGACCTGTCTGCTCTGGGGTTCCCCAGGGCTCCATTTTAGGCCCTCTCCTCTTCAGTCTCCACCTGAACTCCCTCCCCTTGGCCTGCCCAAGTAAGATCCTCCTCTACGCGGATGACGCTGTGCTCTTCGCCTCTGACCCCAAACCCAACACACTCCAGGCCACCCTCCAACAAGCTTTTGATAGAGCTGAGCATTGGTTCACATCACGAAGTCTAGTCCTGAACCTAAAAAAGACCAAAGCTATGCTCTTCTTGCATCACCAAAGCAAAGCCAGTGGTTCCCCTCTCGTGATATTACCCAGCACACTAAACCCCATTAAGCAGGTTTCCTCCTACAAGTATCTAGAAACATAGAAACACAGAATTTGACAGCAGATAAGGACCGCTTGGCCCACCTAGTCTGCCCATATCTGGGCATTACCTTTGATTCGGCACTCTCCTTCCATTCCCATATCAATACTCTTTCTGCTGCCACCAATATCAGGATTGGACTGTTATACCACCATAGTGACTGCCTACCACAAGAGGCCCTTAGATTGGCAATCACCTCCTCAGTCCTGTCGCTAATCGACTATGGGCTGCCCATCTATGCTGCAGCCGACAACACTGCGCTTGCAAGAATCCAGCTCTCTATAAACAAGGCCTTCAGGCTACTGCTGGGAGCCCCTAGGCGCACCTATACGTGCCTGCTGTACTCCACCACCAACTTGCTCAACTTGAAGAAAGACTCTACTTCCAAACCTGCCTTCTTGTAAAAAAAGACCCTGCTAGGGCTCCCCCCTCCACCAAGGTCGCCACCTCCCTGCAGCATGCCTCCCCCTCAGTCTCCACCCGCAGCACTGTCAAAACCTCCCTTACTGTCCCCAGAGTAAGGACCTTTATGGCCCAGAGATCCTTTTGCTATCGGGCTCCCTCTTGGTTCAATTCCTTCCCGGCCAACATAGCTGACTCCCCTAAGCTTGGTCCTTTCAAGGTCTCCCTCAGAAGCCACCTGACAAGCACTCGCTGCTGCAACTGCACATGTATATGCCTGGGGTCTCAGGCAACATCCGCTGACTAATGTAATAAAACATCTCTGGTTGCTACCTGACGTGGTACTCGTGTACCAATATTATGACTACTGTGATCTACCTACTGTATTACCAAGCTTGTACCACCAGTGAATGCCTGTAACACTGGTTGCTTTTTTAATCTAAGCGTTATGTACTGTACTGTTTTATTTGCTGTAATGTATTGCTCTCTTGATGAAGTGCCTTTGTAAATGAGTCTTTGACTCAAAGGTCTGTAAACCGATGATCTAATAAATAAATAAAAATTGCACTTCCCCATCAGAATTTGCTTCCCAGTAGCATAATCTGATAGCAGGGTAATGTCAAATTATGCTTCCCTGTCAAATTTTGTTACCCAGATGATAGATTAGTACACTGATGTAAAAATACTGTAAGTTGTTGTAATGGTGGATTTTGAACTGTAACATGGTTTTAGTACACACTGAACAATGCAATTAATACATAACTTAAATTTGACTAATATGCATAACATATGTAAATGAGCAACATATCATAAACAAAATTCTCTCACAGTGGGATTGCAAATGACAGCGAATATAAAACACTTTGTTTTAAACCTAGTTAAGAAGGATATTAATTGTATTTAGTTGACATATATCAAAATTAGGTGCACATAAATTACACTGTGCTAACTGCTTTCGCTGCTTGTATCCATCAGGGTGTACTACCCTCAATCAAACAGCACCAGCCACATGACAAACAAAACATCGACCCTTTCATCACAGCAAAATCATCATTTCCAGTTTGTTTTAACTACTTTTCAGTTTTACTGTATATCAGTACCCCATTCTCTCAAACTACCCCCAAGTAGCAAAATGTGACAAATATTTGCAACTGTCAGATTTTGCTACCCTCAGTCTTAGTATCACCCAGGACACCAGAATGAAAAAGCAGGAACCCTTATATCATTGCCCAAACTTTATTTCTACTTTATTTCAAATACTTTTCAGCTTTTTTGTATATTGGGTACCCCATTCCCTCAAAATAGCCCTAGGTAGCAAAATCTGACAGCTATTTGCATCTGTCAAATTTTCCTTCCCTCAGTCAAAGTATCAACCAGGACACCAAAATAACAAAGCAGGAGCTCTTATATCACTGCTTGAGCTTTATTTCAACTTTCAGTTAATTCCTTTTCAGTTTTTCTGTATATGGGGTACCCCATTACCTGAAAATACCCCCAGGTAGTAAAATCTGACAGCTGTTCACAGCTGTCAGATTTTGCTACTCTCAGACTATGTATTGCCCACAACACAAGAATGACAAAGGAGGAGCCCTTATATCACTGCCCAAGCTTTATTTCAACTCTCATTTAATTGCTTTTCAGTTTTACTGTATATTGGGTACCCTATTCCCTCAAAACACCCCTAGGTAGAAAAATCTGACAGCTATTCGCATCTGTCAGATTTTGCTACCCTTAGGGTCACCACCTTTGGATGAGGTAAAAAATGGATGCTAAACCATACCCCAAACTCTGCCTCTGGCCCACCCCTTTTTTATGACTGACGAGTATATCACTCCTTTTCCAATGCCATTTGTGACGTCAGAATAGACAATAGTGATAGGAAATCATTTTTATACTTTCATTTATTTATTTTCATTTTTTTACAACCAGGTTAACTCCCATGGGCCACATGGCCCATTTTACAGGAGTGACCCAGGAGCACAAGAAGGTTAAGTGACTTGCTCAGGCTCACACAGTATGCAAGCAGAGGCTGTGGGAATCAAACTCCGGTCTGCTGAATGTGACAAGCTCATTCATAACTGATTGCTTAAACCTATGTTAAGCACTCTTCCATTTTTCTTTCCATGTCAGTCATGTATTCTAATATGCTTTGACCAATTCTTGATAACTTAATTATTGATGTGTATGGTACCCTCAATAATACATTGCGTTCCCTTTACCTCAGTAGCTACTGCTGTTTCTTTTCATATTTTTAAGACATTCCACAATTTCAGACACATCATTTCATGCTATTTATCTGAATGACCTGTAAAAGTGTAGCTAATATCATGGAATGTTCCGGTAATACAAAACCGAGAGCAGTAGTTAGCTGTTGAGGACTCAGGAGAGAAGTAATCAATGTAATGATAAAGGCAATAAAAATGACATAATTAATTTAACAAAAATGAATCTAAAACCTATCAGAATAAAGAACAAACAAAAAGAAACATATGAGAGCATATAAAGATGTTAAAGCTGTTTCCTGTCATAGCAGTAAAAGACCATACTCAAAATTCAGAGTGGAAAAGATTAGGTTAATTTACTGCTAATGGCCATACTTTATACCTCCCAGGCAGACTGGTTTTACAAACAAAGGCAGGTCTGTATGACATCAGAACTTTTCCATAACCTGGACATGCAATGCAGCCAAAACAGCGGGTGATTTAATACACAAGTTTTAAGAGTATATGATCATCACTCAAAATGGCCCAAAACCGGACTACATTTAATCAAAACAGATGATTAGATAAGGACCCTAAAAATGGATTATCCATTCTAAAACGGGATAGGTGGCAACCCTAGCTACCCTCAGTTCAAGTATCACTCAAGATATCAGAATGACAAAGCAGGAGTCCTTATATATCACTGCACAAGCTTTATTTCAACTTTCATTTAATTACTTTTCAGTTTTACTGTATACTGGGTACCCCATTCCCCTCAAAATACTCCTACGTAGCAAAATCTGACAGCTATACACATCTGTCATATTTTGCTTCCCTCAGTCAAAGTATCACCCACAACACCAGAATAACAAAGTAGGAGCCTTTATATCACTTCCCAAGCATTATTTCGACTTTCATTTGGGCTGTGGGTTCTGTTCCCACATCTGGCACTTGGGTTAATGTCCCAATACTGACACAGTAATGAAGCATAAGAGGGGTGCTGCACTTCTGAGGTGCTGTCTTTCGGATGAGACGTTAAACCAAGGTCCCATCTGCCTGGATTGGTGGTAGTTCAGGTGGATGTTAAGATCCCATGGAACTTATCGAAAAGAGTAGGGGAATTTTTATTGACAAAATATAAAAGCATGATACAACCAAACAGTAATATGGCACATGAAAGCATAACAAACAGGAAAGAAACGAAAATATGTATTACATCATACATGTAAACAAAAAGTAAACATTACAGAGTATTTCTACCTGGAATCAAAGAAAAGAACAACATAAATGAACAATAAACATCATATACCCAATAAAACAGTTGGTAATGAGCTGCAACCCCCCACCCAAAAAAGAAACAAACACCTTCCCCACATATGGAAATTTTAGGAGAAATGTTTGGTGAAATCATATCAAAACAAACATAAAGCAGCCGGCCCGCTGGCGCCGAGCATAATTGGCGACTGTGGCGCCCGGCGACCGGGTCCGAGAATGAATCGAGTCGGAGGGGCTGGGGAGGCAAGGATTGAGCGTCCGACGGACTGCCTCCCGTCTGGAGGGGGGTCAAATACTCGAGCATACGCGGACTCCAGTGGAGGCTGGAGGTACCACAAGTGCTCAGGCGCCCTACTGGAAGGGGGGCAGGGGATGCTGGCCGTCATTGCACATCCCGCCCGGGAAAAAGCAATCAAGAAAATCCTCGGCTCCCGCTAATGAGCGGCGGCAGCATGCCGACCCTCTGGCCACCTAACTCTGCTTGGCAGCCCTATTCGGAAGGGTCAGTCCTGAGTATGTGGGGTTGGCGGCTGAGGCAGGGTGAACTTCGGATCTGGTTGGGAGCGGGGCAAAAACAACAAAAAAATAAACATAAAGCAGCATTACATCATGCAAATCCAGAAAAAAAAAGAAAAAAAATCAAGAACATGAAAAGTATAAGGTCACACAGTATCCACAACCCAAAAAAATACAACACAACACAACCCCCTTCTCCTTTCTACTGACCAAGTAAGCGGAATCACAACAGGATAACAGAAAAAGCAAAAAAATACAAACAGTGTGAAACTACACAAAACAATATACAAAACAGAGAACAAGAGAAATCCAAAAAAATACAAAACGGTTTTAAGTCACACAAAAAGTACACAAATCAAAAGGAAAGCAAAGAAGTAGGACATGAATACAGGTCCTAACAACGGAAAAAAAGAAATCAAGAACAAAAAATTGTACAGAATACAAAAGGAAACCCCCTCCTCCCCTAAAAGAGCAGGGGAGATAATAAGTGAAACCATTAAAAACAAAGAAATGAAAAGCAAATTGCAAAACCAAATGGAAAAAAAAAAAACAGAAAAGAGTAGATAAGGTCAAACTCTCAGTAAAAACAGCAAAAAACCAAAAGGAAGAACAAAAAGTCCTCCCCATCCCCTAAACTGAAAAGTCAGGGAGACGATGCAACAAATCAACAACCGAACAAAGAATAACAAACAGCGGTAAGACACAAAAAAAAGAACAGACTTCAGTAGAGGGGAAAAGAAATCAGAAAAGAAAATAAAGCAGGAAAAAGAGACATGAATAACAGAAAGGAGAACAAAAGCAACAAAGCAACCACTCCAAAGGAGACTCAAGTCTAAACAAAGCACAATAAAGGACACAAGAACAGAAAAACTACAACACAGACTAAAAAGTATGAGCCCAAAACAAAACTCACTACCACCCCAAACCAAAACAAAACACAGACAAGATCAAGCAGCAGAAAGCCACTCACACGAAGCCCAGTAAAGTCGGTATGTATCACAGGGCAGAGAAGCACGCTCCCTATCTTGAATAGAGCGGAGCTCTGCAAAAATCTGTTCCATAATATGAGTGCTCGTATAAGATTTCTGTTGCAACAACTGAGCACAATGGGTCTGCCATAGAAAAAACCTAGAGGGCAAAGACAAGGCGGAGGGTACTAGGATAATAATGAGAAAGGGAGGCAGGAAACAACCCATACACAAGAATGTCATACGAAATCGACGTAAGATGCTTTTCCTTCCATTTATGGAGCCAAAGAGTCCAAAAATCCTTACTAAAAGGACAAGCCAAAAATAAATGACTCATGGTTTTCAGTACGCCTGGACAAGTATCGCGAAAACACATACGCTCCTCCAAAGACTTGTGCAGGTGATTACCACGCACCCCCAATCTCCCATGACACGACAACCAAGTAACATCCCATAACTCTGCAGGAAGTCTAGGGTCTGTAAGCTGGCGAAAAAATCACAGCAGTATCCAATTCAGTACCAAGAGCATTCAACAGCCTAGGGTATTTGAAAGAGGAAAGCAAAACAGTATGATTGCTTCCTAGACTGAGATCGCAGAACCTGAGGGGTCAAGCGCCATTGCCGGATTTTAAGAAAAGTGGGAAACAAGAAGGAGGGAATACCAAAAGTCCTAAAATTCTGAGGGACTTCCGAAGGAGGACCAAGCCATTTCGCACACAAAGGAGTCACCCAGGCACCTAAAATAGAAACCCAAGGAGGGGGGAAGGCTGCAACAGAAAAGGAAACAAAAACTTAAGAAACAGGCAATGAAAAAAAAAACACAGGATTCAACATCCGAACACCTTCCTAACAATAATCGTGATATAAAAACACCTGCCGGACAGGATTTAAATGAGAACCCCAAAAGCCTTGAAAAAAATCCACTACTGACTTTGGCTTCCAAAACAAAAGGAAGAGGGAAAACAGTAGCCACATGTAAAAATAAAGGAAGAACTAAAGTCTTCAAAAGCAAAACATGTTTCTTCTTGGAAATAGACCGACCCTTCCAAGTGGAAACAAGCTGGAGACCTTTATGAATAGCCAAATTCCAATTACACAGAGAATCATCAGGACTGCCAAAATGCAGACCCAAAATTTTAAGAGGACCAGAAACAACAGGAATCACAGCCACAGAAGTAGTAGTTGAGGAGGGCACAGAGCAGGGAAAGATTTTAGCCATACTTTTATGAAAATTCAATTGTGAACCAGAAAGAGAACTAAAGTCAGAAAACAGATGTGTGAAACCCGAAGCAGAAAGAGAGGACATGGTACAAACACATAAATCATCAGCGTACGCAAAAACAGTAGGTACAGAGTGACCACCTGGAAGGAACAAGGGAGGAATAGCAGGACAGGAGCTCAACTTACGTAACAAAGGGTCAATTTGGAACAAATACAAAAGGGGACTCAAAGGACAACCTCGCACTCCCCGTTTACTCAAAAACGCAGCACCGGGAGAATGGTTGACCTGAGGGGTGATCCAGGCAGTGTTATATAAAAGCTTAAGCCAAGAGATAAAACCAGAAGGAATATGGCAGTGTGCCAAAACAGAAAACAAAAAGGAATGCTCCACCCGATCAAAAGTCTTTTCTTGATCCAAAAACACTACAGCCCTACTTACATCAGTACAAGAATACACCACATCCCTAAGATGAGACAAAGTATGTAGGATGGAATAACCCGGGATAGCACAAGTCTGAGCTGTGGAAATAATAACATCCGCTATAGGCAGGAGCTGCCCCAAAAGAATGACAGCCAGAATCTTATAATCCACATTAAGGAGGCTCAAAGGTCTCCAGTTCCATAAATCAGAGCGGTCGCCTGTTTTATAAATCAAAAGCAAAATAGCGTCCGAAAAATGTCGAGGGACTGAAAGTGAAGCCAAGACTTCATTAAAAACAATAGTCAGAGCAGGGCCAAAAAAATCAACGAAAGACTGGTAAAGCTCAGCCATCAAACCATCCAACCCCGGAGAAGTACGCTGTTTTTGTTTCTTAATAGCAGTCATCATTTACGAAACAGAAATGGGATGCACAAGAGCAAGAAGCAGGTCCTCAGAAACCTCAGGAATGACCAAATCAGAAAGATACTCAGCCGGATCTAAAACAGACGAGACAGTACCAAACATCCCTTCCACATGGGATTGTACAATGTGCTTCAAAGACGGAAGAGAAGTATGGTGCACTCCTGTAAGGGGATCAACCAGACCGTCAATAATCGTGGAAGAGATCCTATTGGAACAACTCCTATAAGGATCAAATGCAGCCTTAGAAGCCTGCGTACCACATTGAGCTTCAACCTTCAAAGAGAGAGCACTATCATACTGATATCGTTCCATAACAGACTTCAAAGTCTGAATATGGCTGGAGAGATCAAGATGGAATTCAGAAGCCCTAGAATAAGCATCCAAAAGCTGCTGACGGAGTTGGGAATACCAAAAATAAGTACAGCGGGACCGAGAGCCAGCAGATTTGATTAATAAACGACGGTCAGTTTTAGTATCCTCCCACCAGAGGATAGAAGAAGAATAAGCATCCAGTACAGAAACTGTAGCTCGTAACAAATCCAGACAACCCTGTGAGATAAGAGAATCAGTCAACAAAGAACTATTCAACTTCCAACTTATACAAGAAGCAAACAGATAAGGACCATTACTAGGAGAGCAGAGCAAAGCAACTGCCAAATGATCCAACGTCTCACAGGGAATTACAAAAGCCTGGGAGACCGAAACATTCCTGGAAATGAAGAAAAAAATCAATCCGTGTTGCAAGAGCTCCCTTATAAAACGTTTTTGCACCCTGCTGGTGAACAGAGGTATAAGTATCCACCAAATGGGCCGAAAGAAGGATTTTAGACAAGGTAGCAGCATCACTAAAAAGCTTGTGGGCATTACGAGGTCTATCAGAAACAGAAAGACCACAATTGAAATCACCTCCAAAGTAAACTTGTCAAGTGGTAAATAAATAAGGTTGGACAGCAAGAAACAAAGCAGACCGCGCCACAATACTCTGCGGCGCATAAGTATTAATCAAACGAAAAGGAACAAAATCAAAAGGACCATCAATAAGGAGAACCCTCCCCGGAAACTCATCGACAACTCTGGAAATCTTAAACCGATGTCCAAAAAACAAAATGCCCACCCTATCACAGAGATCCTCCCCATGCGACCAAAAGGAGGGCCCTATAGTCCATCGATGTTTCACCTGTGCAACCTCAAACCTAGATTTAAGCCTGGTATCCTGAACAAAATAAACATCCTGTTTCAAGGAAAGCAAGAAACCAACAGTAGAAAGCTGTTTACGGAAAGATTTCATACAGCACACATTCAAAGTGCAGCACCGCAGAACAGGCTGCTGAGGCATGGGCAATAAAGGTCAAAAGAGATGCAGAGAACTGCAGTGGGCTTCAGGGGCAGGAAAAACGAAACAATCTGACCAAAACAGAAAGCCCAGAAAAAAGGAACCGTCAAAATCAACTATGAGGGAACTGCGTTCTCTGCATCTTTTCCAACCGAGGAGTTTCTCTACCAGAAGAAAGGTCCATATGAGAGGAAGAGGCACAAAAAGAATCAGAGTTCTCTTCCTCACTTTCAGTATCCCTCCATTGTCTTCTTTTAGCTAGCAACTGGAACTTATTTCGAGTAATAACAGTATTAGTAGGGGCATGAGACTCAGACTTACACTTACCCTTCCCACGTTTAGTAGAAGGGACAGTAACAAAGGGCAGATCAGTTTGGGGGGGGAACATCCATCAAAATCGGGACCGAGAATGGATAGCAGCAACCACAGGAGAAGCCTGGGCAGACTCCAGAACCGGAGTAACAGTCTGAGAAAGAGGGGACTCCGGGGGACTGAGGGACACACGAGGTCCAGACCAGTAGTAAGCACTGGGTCAGTAGGCACCAGAGAGAGTTCCTGCTGCCGCTTCTGGGCCTGTAACTGGGAGTCAGAAATAACGGTAGAATGGTCCCGGGGGACCCTATCAACCTTATTATGTTCAGCCCAGGGACATTGGGGGTAGCTATGACTGCGATCCTCACACAGATTACAAAATTGAGCATTAGGACAACCCAAGCTAACATGGCCATAAGCAAGGTACAAGGTGCATCTAGGCTGATCACAAGTGTAACTCAGGTGAGTCTGAGAGCCACACTTATGACAGGTACAAGGCTGGCCAGGGAAGAAACAGATACCACTATCCCGACCAATATAAAAGCTACCAGGAATATGCAGGACTCCCTGCTCAGTTTGCTTAAGTTAAACTTTAATCTTCCAGCCACCCGTCCACACCAAATCTTCATCAAAAATAGGACGAGGAGAATCTAAGAGATCACATCTCTGACGACGCCAAAACTGCACATCATGGATATTTACTCCTTCACTATGAAATAATAAAGTAAGTACTCTCACCAAGGGTTTAGTAAGGGGTACTGTGACAGAAATGGGCAGGAAAGAGTTAATGGTTTGGATTCTGTAGATGCCTTATTTTTTTAGCAGTTTGGAAAAAATACAGTCAGGCTGAAATCCTCTGTCCAGCAGCATCCAGCTTGTGGAATTCCTAGCTGCTAGATAAGAGCTGGGTCATAAATCTCGAGTGGACATCTCCAGACACACACAGACCTGCAGACACGGACACAGGGCAGTTTGAATGGATTGGATCATTCAAATATAAACTTAAAGTGAAAAGGGAATATAATTGGTCACTGATAGGTGTTCACTCTGATTGGGACAATTAAATACATACATGTTAGTTGGTTGGTGCATTTAAAGGGAGAATAGGAATGACCTATTCGCCACAGAGTATATAATCTTCTGAAAGACAGAGAAGGCTCTCTTGTGCTTTGGAAGCTGAGAGGGGAAACATAAGTTTGGAGCCTACCTTGTAGCTATGTCCGTGGGAGCTGGCAGTTAGAACAGGGTCCAGTGTCTCTTGTAAGGACAGGGAAGGGTAAGTTTAGTGATAGCACATTTCAATAATAGCCTTCTACTTTGCCATCTGTTACTTAAAAACATTTGTTTACTTTTCCTGTATGAGTGTTATTCTCTTGTGTTGTAAATATATATCCTGTAAATGCTCAGTGCACTTTCTGTTAAGTAAAAGCTATTTATTTGCTCAACAGTTGTGACTGTGATGTCATTTTTCTAAGGTGATATTTGGTTTCCACTGGCTGAGGTAAACTCTGTGTAGCATCCGCCACCCAAGAGAGACACACTACCAGACTTTAGCTTGTGCAATTGCACGTTTAATTATTCAAGTTTGTACACTCGAAAGAGGTGCTGGAAGGAATGTCCAGCTGGTGGCAGCGAATACCTGAGGACAGACACCTCTCTAAAAGCTGTTTCAGCCCAGAGGGAGAGGTGGGTTGTCACAGGTATGATTAAGAAAGAGGCCCAAATCGGAGTGTTCTTAACCAGTTCATACTGAGTTCAAAATTTTTCCACAGTCTGAACAGTCTTGAAACTAACATCGTACACAGTTTCCCCCTTGATATGAATGAAGGAAAACAATGCTGAAGGGCTAATTCCCAGAGAGTCTCTAAGCATACCTTGGAGAACAGTACGGCATGTGGGAGCCGTAGAAGAATCATCCAGGAACTTCAATCGAACCACATTTTTCCGCTGAGTGGGCTCCCCAACAGATTTAAACAAATCAGACATTTTGAAAGAAGGAGTCAAGTCCTCAGGGACAGGAGCAGAAGGAGAAGATTGGTGAGCAGGAGAAGCACAGTGTTCTGTTGGTACCTGTGATTGGACCACAACGTCCAAAGAGTTAGCAGTGTTCTCAGTAGCAAGCGGTGGAACAGAAAGATCTGTCTCAGGTTCCACAGGGGGAGAAGATCGAGTAGAAATCAAAGCTGGAGCAGTAGGAAAAACATTCGTAGGCATTCCAATAATAGCAGCAGCAGAAACAGGACCAGGTGAAGTCCAAGGCTTCCCATCCGAAGAGCTCTGCCAGCCAGCAGCACGCAGAGCAGCATCTGGAGACCAAGTAGCACTCGATTCAACAGCAGTCCTCGAGGTAGGTCTAAGGTGCAAATGGGAGGGTGGGGGAAAGGCAAATCAGCAGGGAGGTTTCAGAGGCCTGTTGAAGCGGAGTCTGAGAAGCAGAAGATACAGAATAATTGGCGTCAGGCAAAGTGTCTTGTGTAGAAGAATCATCACGTATCAACTGTAGAATGAACTGTTTATGCTGAGAGAACATCTGTCGCAACATAGCATCAGGAATCACAGCAGCTTCATGGCTGTCCCATTTGGCAGAAATCTCCATGTCAGATAAACCAGAAGGAGCAGCAGAATCCTTATCAACAGCAGAAGCAGAAGGAAACACACCATTAATGTGAACTTGAGAAGCCTCAGAAGCAGGAACACAAACAGGCTCAGACACCAAGATAGAATCCAAAGGCAGAGCAGAGCCTCCACCACCACCTCCATCTCCCACAGCAGGAACGTCAGCCATCTTGGAGTCACTGATAAAAGGGTCCCCCCTGCTCACAGGAAGCAGAGTAGGGGAATTTCCCCGGTGTCCTGGCCAAATTTCCCTCTTTCACTAAAAATACCACCAACAGCTTAATCTGGTTCAGTTTCAGTTGCTTATCATCTGTATCCCCACTTCACCCCGGTCGGCCCTGAAAAAGGGACTTCTAGGCCCAGTAGGCTTACCGAGTCAACAAAAATTTAACAACAACAACTTTTTTTTAGACTTTATTTTTGCACTCCATCGGAATGAGGCATCTCTCAGAGGTGCTTACTCAATCTGCTGCCTACTACTCCCCGCTGAGGCCTTGCCACTGATGGACCCCCACCAGGACATTCCAGTCACCCAGATCACCCCACGGGGAGGGTGGCCCACCCCACCTACCTTGGTGGCATCTTTCTGAAGTGAGAAGGGTCCATCCTGTGGGTGGCACCTGGGGACCATCGGGGCAGCGGCCCCACGTTGGGGATGTGTGGCCAGATCCCTGGAGCCCTTGTCACCTCCCCAGTCCTCCAGGAATTTTTTTATTGATGTTTCCTCTCAGGAGCGTGGACATGCAATGACATCTAAGGCACAACGTGCCGCCATCGCTTCTCCCCCTGCTATGCCAGCATCACTTCCCCGCATCACCCCTGAGTTCCCCCTGGAGCTGCTAGAGAGCAGCACGAAAACCGATCCCTCCCAAGGGAAGGGACAGCAGTCCTCCTGATGCTCCATCCCTTCCCTCCCAACTCCCCTGCAGCCCGAGATCATTCCCTAATCCGGGTCACCGCAGTGGCGCAAGGTGTGGTGTCCAGTGCCTCAACCCTCAGTGCCACTGGGCCAGCCTCATTTAACTACTTTTCAGTTTTACTGTACATTTTGTACCCCAGTCCCTCAAAATACCCCCAGGTAGCAAAATCTGACAGTTATTAGCATCTGTCAGATTTTGCTTCTGTCAGTCAAAGTATCACCCAGGGCACCAGAATGACAATGCAGGAGCCCTTATATCACCGAAAAAGCTTCTTTTTTTTTACCTTTCATTTAATTACTTTTTAGTGTTACTGTATATTTTGCACCCATTCCCTCAAAATATCCCTAGGTAGCAAAATCTGACAGCTTTTCGAATCTGTCAGATTTTGCTTCCCTCAAAGTATCACCCAGGACACCAGAATGACAAAGCAGGAGCCCTTATATCACTGCACAAGCTTTATTTCTACTTTACTTCAATTACTTTTCAGTTTTTCTGTATATTGGGTACCCTATTCCATCAAAATATCCCTAGGCAGCAAAAGCTGACAGCTATTCGCATCCATCAGATTGTGCTACCCTTAGTCAAAGTATCACTCAGGACACCAGAATGACAAAGCAAAAGCCCTTATATCACTGCACATGCTTTATTTCAACTTTCATTTAATTACTTTTCACTTTTACTGTATATTGGGTACCCCATTCACTCAAAATACCCCTAGGTAGCAAAATCTGTCAGCTATTTGCATCTGTCAGATTTTGCTAGTGTAACCACCCAGTCCCCTGGGGTTACTAGAATCCCATCAGTGTCAGTGCTAGGCAGGGAAGGCATCTGGTGAATAACTGGTTAAAAGTTTTTTTTTCACCCGCTCCCTCTCTGTTTACTTGGTCTCAGCTGAGAGGAGAGAGAGGTGATGTCATTTAGAACTTTCGCAGCAGCATAAGCCACAGCAGCTGGCTGTGAGTGGGGAGTTTTAGAATATTGGGTTAGTCTGTAGCTGGAGTCTGTGGTGAGTAGTTGGAGGAGTGAGAGCTGCAGTGTGGGCTCTGAGAGGAGAGCATATTTTCTCACCCTAGTGCTGAGAAACATCTGCCTGCCAAGAGAAGTGATGGAAACCGTTGTCTAGAGCAGAAGTTCCTGATTTTCCATCGCTGGAGAGATGGAAAAGGACTGCCAGAATGGATCTGAGGGGCAATCCCCTGATTTTGATCCAGGACTTTGAAGCTGCCCGTTTTGTTTACCAACCGTGAGTAATCTGTCTTTGTGCTTCCCAGAGGAAAGTACCTGTTTTGGCGGTGTACTCTGATAAAGGGAAATATACACCAGTTCTGTGCTAAGTTGAGACTGTTCTCATGCTTTTAAAGTTGGCTGACAATTGTGGGGTCCCCAGAGAGACATGGCACATTGTTCAGGACTTAAGTTCTATACTCAGAAGTAGTGTTGTTCTTATGCAGGATGTGAAAGTCATTCCAAGATGAATAGTTCTAACTGTTTTAACAGAAGTTTTGAGGTGTAACTCTGAAAGAATGGCTGGGTATGGACGTGAAAGCAAAAGGTGGGCAACCCCCCATCTGGAGTGACCAGTTCAGCACTACAGGCTCCATAAGGGTGCCTGCTTACTCAGGACATGGTGGTCAATGCCTGAAGAGAAAGGTTTACCCCTGGTGTGGGTTGTGCTTATTTTGAGCACCAGTTTGCTCCACCATGGCCAGTTGCCACATTGCCGGAATTTTAAGTTCTATGCCATATGAAAAATGTGCTCAGTTGTGGCCAGTGCCACTAGAGGAAAATGTGTGTTCAGCTGAGGCCATTGCCACTGAAGAGAATTCAAGGTCACTTGCCTGTTTAGCCAGTTCCAGAACTGTGTCCCACCTGGACTTCTGGTATCTAGCTGTGTAGACCATATAATTTGCTTGCCTGAGTCCCAAGAAGGATGCAAAATACTGTTTCTTGGCCATGGCTTCCACCTTCCTGGAGTCTTTATCTGGGGGTGTGTGAAGCCAAAGGTATGTTAGCCCTGTCATATGCTGCAGCCTGCACTACCCAAACGTGGCTGCAATGACTGAACAAAAACTCTGTACCTGAGCCTGATAGCATATACCTCCTCTCCATTCACTTATCCACAGGAAGTAAAGAATTTGGTGTTTGTAAAATCTTTTGTGTCTGTTTCCCCAGGGATTTATTGAGGGGAATAGACAACCTCTTCGACTCTGGGATGTCCATCATTTCCACAAAATCAGGCTCTTCTTCCTCCTCAACAGCTTCAACTATAAGAAGCTGGAGGATTTCAGCCATTTTTTTTGTAGAACAAGTAGTGAGATGGGGACTCAGAAAGCCTTGGAGGGGAGACATTGGAGGGTCTGTCTGGGGAGATGTCCGGTTCAATGGGCACATCCAGACCTTCATAATCATTGCCATCATCATCATCATCCGGTAACTCTTCGTCCCGTCCCACTCCAATTCATAATAAGCATCCGGATCATAAACCGATGGAGTTGGATCCGACCGAACCAAGCACCTAACCAACGGCACCGGTTTGGACAGAACTGGGCGAAGCGATTGTACAATATTGATCGCTTAGGCTATTCCTTCATCGGCTGGAGTAAGGGATGCTGGATCTGAACCGTCTGACTTCTTGCGCCTTTTTGACAGAACCGACCCCTCAGGGTTGGCTCTCCTTTTGCCCAAGAACGTATCGCCCAGGTCAGTGGGCACCTCCTCAGGTTCGGTTGGAACCGAACCGGGCTGGCCATCCGGGTCAGCAGACTTCTCGGCCTCCTTTTCCTTTAGCCTGCTCAATCTTTTTTCCAGAGTGGTCTTAGGAAAATTTTTTGCAGATTTGGCAGTTTGTTTTGAGGTGGTCAAACCCCAGACAATACACTCAGATGAGGTGGGGGTCGGCCTTAGCAAAGGCCTCCCCACACTCCGAACAGTGTTGAAACCCAGTGGGACCGGTTTTTTTCTTGGGTTTCTCAGACATGGCCAGACTAAACAATTTACCCTTTACAGCTTTTAGCCAGGTAATACACTCCTATCGGTTACCAACCGTGTCACGGGTTGTGAAAAGAAACCCAGAAATTTCAGTTGTTTTTTTTTAAACCGATAGGAACTAGCACACCACTATTAAATCCCAGAAATTAAATACACACACACACAAAACGGTTCCTAACCGGACCGACCGAGAAGGAACCGAGATTTACAATTTCCACAAAGAAAATATTTAAACCATAGTTCACTACCTATCTACACCACTTACTGTACCATAGACAGAGGCCCGAAACCGAAAAGAAAGAAACTGGTTGAAAAACTGACGAATTTTTAAACTTTACCGAACCGAAGTGAAGGAGCAATCTCCAGAGCGACTTCACAGTTTGGCGGAGTAAAGAATCTGACAGTTACACTCTGAAGCACCACAGACAGAGGTTTGAAAACCGAGCTCGAGCTCAACGTTCTATGCCTATGCATAAAGTTAACCTTTCCTTGCCGGGGCAGTTCAAGTGCTGGGGCTAACTGCATATGTCAGAATAAAGCAAAACTTCATGTTGTTTGAATGACGATGTGGCCTACCTAGTCTGTCCATTTTCCCGACGTAATGCAATACCGCAGACCCTACTTGATCTGTGGCTTACCTCGCTTCCCTATTGCGAGGGTACTCTCATGTCTATCCCATGCATTCTTGAATTTCTCTACTGTTTTTGACCCCACCACCTCCACAGGGAGGCTGTTTAAAGCATCCACTACTCTTTCTATGAAAAAGTACTTCCTCAACTTGCCCCTTAGCCTAACCCAGTTGGGCACAGGACCAAAGGCAGCATGGGTTCACAGTGGGAAGGTCATGTCAGACAAACCTAATTGATTTCTTTGACTGGGTGACCAACGTAGTAGACCAAGGAGGGGCTGTGGACATGGCCTACCTAGACTTTAGCAAGGCATTTGATACAGTCCCACACAAAAGGTTAATAATCAAATTAACCAGCCCGGGAGTGGGTCCCAAGGTGGTAGCCTTGGTAAAACATTGGCTGGACAAGAGGACACAGAAGGTAATTGTAAATGGAGTCCACTCTGAAGAAAGAGGGGTTACTATTGGGGTACCGCAAGGTTCAGTACTGGGTCCAGTCCTTTTTAATGTATTTATAAGTGACATTGCAGAGGGACTGGAAGGAAAAGTATGCCTCTTTGCAGATGACACAAAGATCTGCAACAGGGTTGGTACACAAGGAGGTGTGGAAAGGATGAGAAGGGACTTGTCAAGGTTGGAGGAATGGTCAGAAGTATGGCAGCTTGGATTCAATGCAAAGAAGTGCAAAATAATGCACCTGGGAAACAAAAACCCAAGGGAAGATTACACAATTCAGGGGGAGGTAGTAACAACAACAAAAATGGAAAGGGACCGGGGGGTAATCATATCAGATGACATTAAGGTTAGCAAGCAATGTGAGAAGGCAGTAGGGAGGGCTGGGGGATACTGGGATGTATAGGAGAGGCATCACCAACAGAAAACAGGAAGTTGTCCCTCTGTATAGACAGTTGGTGAGACCCCATCTGGAGTACTACGTCCAGTTCTGGAGACCCCATCTCCGCAAAGACATAGACAGGATGGAGGCAGTCCAGAGGAGGGCAACTAAAATGGTGCAGGGTCTGCAAGAAAAGCAATACAAGGACAGACTAATGAAGCTTAATATGTATACCTTTGAGGAAAACAGAGAGAGGGAAGACAAGATAGAAACTTTTAAGTACCTCAGTGGAGTCAACAAAGTCCAAGAGGGTAGCATCTTTCAGAAAAAGAGATGTGCAAGAACAAGGGGACACAATTTGAAGATAGAGGGGGGATGGCTCAGGGGCAGTGTGAGGAAGTATTTTTTCACAGAGGGGGTGGTGGATGCACGGAACAGCCTTACTGAGGAGGTCGTGGGGTCTATAACTGTGGGAGAATTCAAGAATGCATGGGACAGACATAAGGCAATTCTTCGGGGGGTCAGGAAGAAATAGGCTATTGGTTAACTAGGATCTGCAGCTTATCCTGTAGGTAGGGAAATGGGCAGACTAGGTGGGCCAAGCGGTCCTTATCTGCCGTCAAAGTCTATGTTTCTAACTCCCCAGCCTCATTTCATGTCCCCTTGTTCTTGTACACCTTCTTTTCTGAAAGATGCTCCCCTCCTGTGCCTTGTTTATACCCCTGAGGTACCTGAATGTCTCTATCATACCCCTTCTCTCCCTCCTCTCCTCTAGGAAATACATACTGAGGTCCTCTAGTCTTTCCTCATATGACTTTTGATGCAGTACTTGCACCATTTCTGTTGCCCTTCTCTGGACTACCTCTATAATTCCGAGGCTACCCCCCTTGTCGCACTTTGACAAGGCCCCTGGCTACCCCCCCGTCCACCTCACACACACCCTGCCCCTACCCTCCCACACCACCTTGACAAGGCCTATGGCTATCACTTCCTACCTTTCTTATCCCCTGCCCACCTCACACCTTGTCCCTACCCTCCCACACCACCTTGACAAGGCCTATGGCTGTCACTTCCTACCTTTCTTTCTTTCTCCCATCTTTATCCTTCCCCCTCTCGTCTATGCTTTCCTCCTATTAGAACGATAAAACTGTGTATACATACATATATATATATATTTATTTGCTCACTTTATTGTTTTGGAAACATTGTACTTTTACTCCTTTGTATGTTTTGTCTCCCCTCCCCACTGATGTGGAACCTTTGTAAATGAGCTGTCTGAGCTCAGAGGTATTGTAATCCAAGAATGAATAAATAAAATAAATAAATAAACAGAATATTTTGTCTACGTCCTTCTGGAGATGTGGCCTCCAGAACTGGACACAGTACTCCAGATGAGGTCTCACTAGTGATCTGTACAGTGGCATGACCACCTCCTTTCTTCTGCTAGTGACACCTCGCCCTATGCACCCTAGCATCCCACTGGCTCTCCCCACAGTCTTCTCACATTGTTTGGTTATCTGTATTTATTTACTTATTTATTTATTATCTAGGAAAGCACCTGTGAGCCAAAGGCTCTTTTACAGAGGTTCCACATCATAGCAATCACATATGTACAAATTCAAAATGCAGAGGTTACATATACACAATCATCAAATGTTCAGTTTACAGTAAGGCAATGTTACAACCAGTAAATTTATCAAATGAAGAGTACAAAATACAGAGCAGAAAATGCTAGAACAGGTTTAGTTGGTAAAGTTATGCACTTTTGCAGATATAAACAGTTGCTTTGGGGTGAGAGTATCACACAGTAGTATAACCAGGACAAGGTCACTTGGTCCAGTTAAGAAAATAAGGCAGTTAGCAATATAGGATGTTTCGGGAAACACAGTGTGCATCAGAACTAAAATTAGGTAAGCTATGAAAACACTTCTCTATGTTGCCAGAACATGTTAAAGCATCAGTTCTATTGTCTGAAGTGCTAATAAGAATAGACAGCAGGGAGGCCCATGTTACCAGGGTGAGAAGTGACAAGGCAGAGACCCTGACGCCTATGGGGGGGTGACTTACCAGGGTGGGAAGGGGAGATGAAGAAAAGTAAAATGAGGGAGATAGTAAACAAAAGAAAAATGAGGGAGATGGGGAGGTCAGGAAATGAGAAATTGGGGAGGGGGGAGAGAGGGACAGAGAGGGCGGAGGAAGGGGCAAAGGGACGACCATGGGCAGAGAGGAGATGGGGGTGGAAGGATGGAGAGCATGAGGAAAGCCATGGGCAGAGGAGGGAGGGTGGAAACAAAGGGAAAGAAACAGGGAGGAGGTACAGGGAGGGAGAGGGATGAGAGAAATAGGAGTGTCACCGGGACAGGACAGCGTGGGTGGAGGGGAGAAAGGGGGGAAATGAGAGGGAAAGGAGAAGGAGAGCCGGGGGGGAGTAGAACAGAAAGTAGGGAGGGGAGAGGAGCAAGAATAGAGGACAACTAGGAAGGTGGAAGACTGATGAGAGTAGAGTAGATGGGAGAGGGATCAGGTCCCACAATCACAGCTGCTGTTTGAGGCTGGGGCCTTACGGAGTTTAGATTTAAAAGGTCCTTGCTTTACTTCTTTCATAATGCTTATGTCAAGCACATTGAGCCATAGCGGTGCCTGGTACTCACAGGACCATTGATCTTGCATGGTCTGACGGAAGGGGACACTTAGGATTGAATTGTTTACCCCCCCGATGCATCTAGTGGTGTTAGACCAGCCTGCAACTCCCACCCCACAGCACCCAGCTGAGCGCCAGGGCTTCGCTCCGCCAGCGGGCGGTCGGCGGCACCTTAGCTGAACCAGGGAACCAGGAGGCCGGGAGGAACAGCGAGGGAGCAGTCGGGAAAGGCGCAGCCAATCGCCTGCAACTCCCACCCCACAGCACCCAGCTGAGCGCCGGGGCTTCGCTCCGCGCGGGCGGTCAGCGGCACCTTAGCCGAACCAGGGAACCACGAGGCCGGGAGGAACAGCGAGGGAGCAGTCGGGAAAGGCGCAGCCAATCGCCTGCAACTCCCACCCCACAGCATCCAGCTGAGTGCCGGGACTTCGCTCCGCCAGCGGGCGGTGGCGCCTGTAGCCGAACCAGGGAACCCTGAGGCGGGAGGAACAGCTGAGGAGCAGTCGGGAAAGGCGCAGCCAATCGCCTGCAACTCCCACCCCACAGCACCCAGTTGAGCGCCGGGCCGCTTTCCGCCAGTGGGCGGTCGGCAGCATCTTAGCCGAATCAGGGAACCATGAGGCCGGGAGGAACAGCGAGGGAGCAGTTGGGAAGGGCGCAGCCAATCGCCTGCAACTCCCACCCCACAGCACCCAGCTGAGCGCCGGGGCTTCGCTCCGCCAGCGGGTGGTCGGCGGCACCTTAGCCGAACCAGGGAACCACGAGGCCGGGAGGAACAGCGGGGGAGAAGTTGGGAAAGGCGCAGCCAATCGGTAAGCGAGCGCTCCTCCAGGCACAGCAGCCGATTGGCTCTCCTGCCCCATTGACTTACACTGGCTCAGTCTGCATTGCCGAAATCTGTGTGGAACCTGATTTTGCCTTTCACTCTTCCCCTGTTTTTCTGCAAAATCTCCAAAAGAGCTGCTTCCTACTTGTGAGGCATCTGTAGAGGGAATCTGTTGTTGCTTTTGTTTGAATTCTGCTGGATCCTGTTAGCAGCAGTGGGCCAGACGCTGAGGCGCCACTCTCCTTCTATTTTAACTGTGTAAATTACCTAAAAAGTGCTGTTTTCCACTATTGTATTGCAAGGGGAAACTGCCATTTTATTGCTCTTTACTGTAATTACAGCTCCTTTTTTGCATTTGCAAGGTGGGCCAGACGCTGAGGCCAAGAACCCCACAGTCCTTTTGTTGTGCAGATTCAGTCAGTGACGCTCAGGAACACTTGTTTCTGCCTTTATTAACTGCTGCACCCTCTGTCTCTCCAGCCTGCAACTCCCACCCCAGCAACTGGGCGCAGGAGCTTAGCTCCGCCAGCGGGCGGTCCAGCGTTCACCTTAGTAACCAGGGAACCACGAGGCCGGGAGGAACAGCGAGGGAGCAGTCGGGAAAGGCGCAAAATGTTTGCCCACCGCCCTTTCCCCTCTTGTGTGTTAATTTATAGGCATCTTCCCGCCGAAATCTCTTCCCCGCCCTCAGCATTTTTTCTAAACCAACAGAGAGTCACACCAGCTTGCTGATCCGACCAATCAGCAACTTCACTACTCCTCCACAGCCAACTACCAATATCTCTTTCAGAATGGGGAGCTTAGTTCTGATACTCCTTTCACTATCAGCCATAGGGTTCCACAAAGAAGATGTCCCTGTCATACAATTTAGAGTGGTCCATCCGCACAGCCTCTCTGAACCATCCCCTTTGGCTGACACTCAAACCCTCATATATGCTCTACCATTGCTGCATCGACTACAGTGGTATAATCACCATAAAGAGACACATACCACCCACATGATTCTGTCAAGGCTCCACTGCTGGATATATAGATCCCCCCTAAGCCTAGTCATCAAACTGCTACTTGGTATCCCAACACACTTCCTTAAAACCACAGGGAGCACCCCAAAAAAAGAGTGGCAACAGAATAAAAGAAGGAGGACCAAAGACAGCCCCCTCTCCCCATCACTGGCAGCCCTCATGAAACTACTGCTTTTTCTATTGCTCTGTATTGGTAATGTGGAAATCAACCCTGGACCTCTTGAAAGTATCACCTCTCCATCAGACCTAACCTCAATTAAAGGCCTCAGTTTCCTGCATATTAATGTATGCAGCCTGTTGAAAAAATTTACGTTGATACAAGCCTGGGTTGCCCATACCTTGCCAGACTTTCTCGTGGTAACTGAAACATGGCTCAAACCCACCACAGCGGACAGGGATGTTAACCTACCTACCTATCAGCTATTCAGAGCTGATCGCCAAACAAGGGGATGTGGAGCAGCCATATATGCAAAAACTGGTATAGCTGTATCCTGTACTGCTCCAACATCTATGCCCAAGGAGTTTGAATGCCTATCTCTAAAAGTCTCTCTCCCAATACAGCAGCTTTTCAATTAATTGGATGCTACAGACCCCCTCTGCTGAACACAAGCTCTTATCCCACCTGGGAACCTGGTCAAGCCCAGCACTGAAGAAGTCATTATTCTAGGTGACCTGAATTTCAACTGGCTCACCCAGGCAGCTACACCTCTGGTATCATTCTGTGACACCTATGGGCTCACACAGTTAATTAATGAACCAACAAGAATAAATGCAAGGAATAGTAGTAACAGCACACTACTTGATATCATGCTAGTGAGTAAACCACATCTATTCACACACGCTGGAGTGATCCTATGCGATATAAGTGATCACTGCCCCATCGCAGGGGTAAGATCCACCAGCATAACAACAAATCCTGCAAAATTCCTCATGAGGAGATCCAAGAAAAACATCAATATTGAAGGATATCTGCATGATCTAGCTTACTCTCCACACTGGCAAAAGTTTTATCTTGCACATTCTGTAGAAAAAGCTCAGCAGGTGCTAAATAGCATTATAATAAATGCCCTTAACACCCATGCCCCAATCTCTAGTGTCCGAATACAAAACAAATCCTGTCGCTGGTTTTCAGCTGACCTCAAAGCTGCACTGCTGGAGAGAGACAAACTCTGGAAAGTGGCAAGAAAAACTAAGAATGCAAACGACTGGACGATTTTTAGGAAAGCCAGGAATAGATGCACCAGGAAAGTTAGGGATGCAAAGGCTGCCTTCTACCTCACCGAGCTCGACTCCTCCTACCATAATCCAACTAGGTTTTGGGGCACCATCAAGGGTATGATGGGACAGGACGCTAACAACCCCCTTCCAACTCAACTACACAATAGTTATGGCCCTATCACTGGCAAAATGGAAATCCTGGACGCATTCAATAACCACTTCACAATGGCTGGCCTTGCCTTTGACACCTCCCCAGCTAACCTGCTGAGTGACCAATTAAGCTCCCACTACATTAGTAATCAAAGAGTTGACTCTTCCTTTAGCTTCAAACCTATACTGTTGAAACAAGTTGAGGATCTATTATGGCATCTGGATACCAAAAAAAGTGCAGGAGCAGACTCTCTGGACCCCTTCTTTCTAAAGATTGTATGCCATGTACTTGCAGTCCCCCTAACACACCTCTTTAACCTTTCCCTAAACTCTGGCTCTATTCCCTCACTGTGGAAGACAGCCCAGTGGTCCCCTTCTAAAATCAGGGACCCTATGGATCTTAATAATTACAGGCCCATTTCCATTCTACCTGTGCTATCCAAGATGCTGGAGAAATTAGTGAGTAATCAGCTAAGGGAATATCTTGACAATGCTAACCTATTAAATCCAGCTCAATCTGGATTCAGGGCCAAACATAGCACTATCACTACATTAGCCAAGGTCACAAATGACTGGCAAATTGAATTGGACAAGAAGAATAATGTCTGTGCAGTATTCCTGGACCTGAGCAAAGCATTCGATACTGTGGACCATGAGCTGCTACTCTCATCCCTGCACTCCCTTGGCCTAGATCCACCCTCCCTTAAGTGGTTCAGATGCTACCTCTCCGGTAGGTCACAGCAGGTAAAAGCTGAATGTGACCTATCCCCATTAAGACCACTGTCAAGAAGAGTCCCCCAAGGCTCTATTCTGGGTCCTATCCTTTTTGCCATTTACATAAATAACATTGATTCAACCCTTACCAAGTCCTCAGTACACCTCTTTGCTGATGACGCTGTTCTGTATGTCAGCAACCCTTCGCCTACAGTTGCTCAATGAAATCCTACAAACAGAATTCTCCTTGTTACAACATCAGCTACTCGAGAAAAGCTTCTGTTAAATGCAAAGAAAACTAAAGCAATGATGTTCACAACTCAAAACTCCACCAGCACATCCTCTTCAATCACTCTCCCCCAGCTATGCACTATACTTGGAGAAAATCTGGAGTATGTTGAAAGCTTCAAATACCTAGGTGTGTGGATTGACAACAGACTCGACTTCACCCATCATCTAGAAGAACTGTTAAAAAAGCTTCGCCAAAGGCTTGGCCTCCTCTATAGATTAAAACCCTTCCTTAACAGAGACTCAAAGATGAGGTTAGTCCAGGCCATCTTTCTATCAGTTATTGACTATGCAGACTTCCTTTATAGTCACTGCCCCAACTCCTACCTTCACAAGTTGGATACCTTATATCATAGTGCAATAAGGTTCATTACAGATCTGCCATATAATACCCACCATTGCTCTCTTTATGGCCTAGTTGGATGGGTTTCCTTCATATCAGGAGGAGCAGAAATGCAGCTCTATGGATTTACAGAGCTTTATCAAAAACTCCCAAACTATATCCTGGACTGCTCAACCAGACCACCTAGCTCCTATACCCTAAGAAGCAACAATATCATCCTGCTCAAATTGCCCAAAGTCAGCACCAGACTTGGAGGGCAGCAATCAGCTATTCTCTAGCTATAGCATGGAACACCCTACAAAAATCCCTAAACTGCCCATTATCATTCCATTTGCATCCTTTAAACAGCATTGTACACCCTTCTTCACAGAGAAATGCAGTTGCTACCGCTAGAGCTAGATTAGTCATCCTACAAATCTGGCTTCCAATCATATATGGCATATTCATTCCAGTCAGACACCCCTAGCTTATGGCACCCAATAATACCATCACCATCCTAGTATTCATTATGTTGTGTGTCTGTCATGGCCCCTATTGGGATATGTATGTACTGTACATACTATAGATATTAGCTTAACCTTCCTTTAACCGAGTTTTAACATGTGAATTCACTGTACTTCATTGTGTTATAAACATTATTTTTCTCTGTATGTATAACTGTCTTATAAAGCGTATGATGTATTTGCTGTGTATCAACTATTGAACCTTGACCTTATCAGGTCCATCTTGTAAATGAGCCTTGCTCAATGATGTTCGCTTTGTACAAATAAAGATTTGATTGATTGATTGAAGGAGGCTTTGCAGTCCCGGAGTGGTAAGTCCAAGAGTAGATTTCTTGGTGAGGCAAACTTGATACTGAATGTGGCAATCATGGTTGAGCCACCCCATCTGAGAGTATAGCTTACAGGTGTGGGTGAGGTGGGGTATGTCTAGGACTAGACGACATGCTTTTGTTAAGTGCTGTTCTGATATGTTTTAGTGAGGACTGGGAGGCAGCCCCATAGACTGCTAGACCATAGTCGATCACTGAGAGCACTGAGCTGTTTACTGCAGTTTTTAGTGCTTCAGCAGTATGACATGGACAATGCCTGTACAGTAGTCCCAGTTTTGTACTGGATGATTTTGCAACTAAGTCAATATGTTGGCTGAATGATAGGGTGCTGTCTAGTGTCACTCCCAGGTATTTAAACGTTTGAACCATTTCAAGGGGAGAGTTCTGACTGTTAAGAATGTGAAGTTGGTGAGTACAGTGTTTGTTGCGTGATGATGTAAATAACATGGTCTTGGTTTTTTTGTAATTAAGGAGTAATTTGGATTGAGGGAACCAATGTTCTGCAGAGGAGAAATTAGCCTGCATTTACTTTTCTAGTGGGATCAGCACTGCATGATTATAGCACTGCAACATCTGCGTAAAGCAGAACGCGGTCATTTACAGATTGTGGGAGGTGGTTTTGAAATAAACTGAACAGTAGGGGGCCAAGGACAGAGCCTTGCGGAACCCCTGTGGTGACACTACAGTTTTCGGAGAAGGTGTCTTGTATTTTCACTTTTTGGATCCTCCCGGTGAGGTAGCTCCTGAATCAGTCTATAGATTCAGAGGAGAGGCCAGTAAGGGAGAGTTGACCCAGGAGCAGATTATGGTATATGGTGTTGAAGGCCTTGGTGAGGTCAATGTACATAGCCCCCACCAAGAGCCCTCTGTCCAGGGCGTTGTAAATAAAGCTGGTATACTCGACTAGAGTGGTTGTAGTACCATGTTGTTTGCGAAAGCTGTGTTATTGGCAGCACTGCAGTTTGTATTTGCCTTTTTGTGTTAGCCTTTGTAAAGGAGTCTCTGACTCAAAGGGTTTTAATTCCAATACATTTCAATAAATAAAATAAATAAATAGATATTCTGTCAGTTGGTCGGAAACAATGCGCTCTAATGCTTTTGAGAGAAGGGGTAAGATTGATATTGGGCGGTAGTTTGCAGAGCTGGCTCTGTCTCCACTTTTGAAGACGGGGTGACCATCGCCGCCTTCCAGATTCATGGGAATTCACCCGATATCAGGGAAAGATTTAGGATTTTGGTGAGGGGAGTGAGAACTATGTCCAGGGTGAGTCTAACTAGTTTGAGGTCAAGCTGATCGCTACTAGTACTAGAATTTCCGAGAGCTTTTGTGAGGTATTTTTAGCCTCGTGAGGAATGATAACTCTGAGGTAGAAAGGCGGGTGGGACTGTGATTGGATCCTTGGGTTTTGTGTGGGGTATATATCAGTTGGGTGTTGGAGGAAGCTAGGATTCAGCATGCCGCTGAGGTTAGTAAATGCCTTGTTGAAAACATTAGCTAAGCGGTAGTGATCCTGCGTGGGATGACCCTCAATGTTCAGAAAGGTGGGGGGAATTTTATTAGGTTTGCTGATTAGAAACTTGATGTTCTCCCAGAACTGACGGCTGTTGCCCCAGGAGTTTGTCAGCTCACTCTTAAAGTGACTGGTTTTGGTTTTACGTATAGCCCAGGTGCACTTATTACAGGCGGTTTTATAATTCTGGCAGTCTGCTGGGGTGCCAGAGTTTCTAGCTTTGCACCACAGAGTGTCTCTATGTTTCATGACGGCTAGAAGCTGGGGGTGACCCAGGGGCTGTTGTAATCACAGATCTTTTATTTAGTGTAGGGGGCATATATATTACATACTGCATTAAATTTGTTTAAGAAGCTTTCAAGGGCAGCGTTGATGTCAGTGCTGGAGTCAAGAAAGCCCCAGTCTTGGAGACTGCGGTGAGCTCTTAGAACTTCCAGTTTGCCTTTCTTCAGGAGTCTGAAATTGACAGTTTTTGCTGACACCTTTGGAGCCATTAGTCCATTTGCATATTATTGAGGAGTGGTCACTAAGAGAGTCCGGGAGAACTGACATGGAGGTTATTCTACCAGGCTGGTTTGTGATCATCCAATCAATTATGGTACCTGTACCTGTCTGGTAATTAAGCCATGTAGGGGTGTCTATCAGTTGCATGAGATTGAGTGAGGCTAGCAAGTCCTTATAGGGGCCAGCATCAGGGGAGGACCAGTTAATATTAAAGTCCCCGACCATTATCAGCTCTGTGTTTAGGCTTTAGGTCATCAGATATGATTACTCCCAGGTCCGTTTCTTAGCCTTCAGTACCCCCCCCCCCCATCTTGTACTGCTCCCTTGAATTTTTGTGCCCCAAACAAATGATTTTGACTTCTTTTCCATTTTATTCTTTATGGGCCTATCCTACTGCCAGTCATCCGCCTGGTCACGGACCCCCTCGGCTGTGGCTCCCTCACATCAGCCGCCCTCCCAGGACCCCTGGATTGCCCCCCACGGCAGGGCCACGGCACCCGGCCCAAGGTGCCCCAAATGATGGGACAGGGTGGGAGTCGGCCTGGGGGAGCAGATTGCAGCCGGGGAGGCGCCACAGAGGTAGTAGGCAGGCTATTTTATTTCCCTGTTTGTGGGGGTAAGAACATGCAATGACACCAGCATCTATCCTGCCCCCTCGGATCCTTGCTGGCGCCATCTGCTGTGGAACCCCTGGCCTCCGCCAGGGGTCCCCGTGCACCGGCGACACCCCACACCCTCCCCCCCGGAGAAGGAGAGCAGTCCATGAGACGCTTGATCCATTTCCCCCTGGCTGGCCCTCCGATGACCCAGGTCTGTTCCAGAAGCCGGGTCGCCAGCGTCGTGAGTGGAAATCCAACTGCTGCGCTGATGGGACAGTCCATGATTTTGCACTTCTTTGCATTGAACCTTAGCTGCCACACTCTCGACCGCTCCTCAAGTATGTTTAGGTACCTTCTCATCCCCAACCCCCGGAGTGTCGACCCTGCTGCAGATCTTACTGTCATCTGCAAAGAGACATACCGTCCCTTCCAGCTTTCTGCAATGTTACTTATGAAGACATTAAAGAGGACTGGCCCTAGCACCGATCCCTGTGGCACCCCGCTTGTCATCCCCCTCTCCTTGGCTGGATCGCCATTTACCACACACTCTATATCCTGTCACTCAACCAGTCTCTGACCCAGTTTACCACCTTAGGGCCCTCTCCCAGGCTGCCCAGCTTATTTAAATAAAATAGAAAACTGAACTATAAATAATGGAATTTTTTTAACACTGAAAAGTGTACTGTTTTGCATCTTGGCATAAATAACCCCAATTATAAATACGTATTGGATGGCAAAATAATTAAATCAAGTAGCTCCAAAGTTGATCTTGGGGTAACAAATAATAATAAATGTACTTCCTCTGACCAATGTAAACTTATAACTAGGAGATCTATGGGGCTTATTAAAAGAATATAGAAAACATTTATCTGTAAAACCGAACAATGTATTTTACCCTTGTATAGGAGTTTTGTAAGACCCCTTACAAATTATGCTTCCCAGATATGATCACCTTATATATTAAAGGATAAGGAAATGATTGAGGGTGTGCAATGAGCTGCAACAAGACTAATTTCCAATTGTAAAGGTTTAAGATGTGAGGACAGGCTACTCAAAACTAATCCATTTTCATTGGAGTGTAGGAGACAGAGGGGGAATCTCTTGCTGCTGTTTAAAACTCTGCAAGACCCCTATTGAGTAGTCAGATGGAGATAAAATTTAGCATCTCTAGGGATAACATGAGATCACATAATAGGAAGCTAATAGTACCAAGCATTAGCAGTACGAAACGGGATCATTTCTTCACAATACGAGTGGCCAAAGCCTGGAATAGGCTGCCACAAGATTTGGTTGAGATAAAGAGTTTTGAACTCTTTAAGAAAAATCTGGATATAGCTTTTTTTTCTAAGAATAGACTGGTTTAATTTTCCTGTTGATATGGGGGACAATCATGATGGGCCGTTGGCCTCCTTTTGTCCAATTCACCTAGCAAACCTAGTACCAACCTTCTATGTGAGACATTGTCGAAGGCCTTGCTGAAATCCAAGTAGGCCATATCTACCACCCCTCCCTGATCTAACTCCCTGGTCACCCAGTCAAATAACACTATTAGATTTGTTTGACAAGATCTTCCCACTGTGAATCCATGCTGCCTCGGATCCTGTGCTCCACTGGATTTAAGAAATATCACAGTCCTTTCCTTCAGCAGTGATTAGATTAATTTCCCCACCACCGAGGTCAGACTGACTGGCCAGTAACTGCCAGCCTCTTCTCTGTTCCCACTTTTGTGGAAAGGGACTACATTCGCCCTCCTCCAGTCCCCTGGAACCACCCGTCTCTATTGATTTGTTGAACAGGGCTGTTAGTGGCGGTGCCAGCACTTCTCTAAGTTCTTTTAATATTCTAGAATGTATCCCATCTGGTCCTATAGCCTTGTACCCTTTGAGATTCTCAAATTCCTCTAAGATGTTTTCTACTGTAAGTGGACAGGTGTCCACCTCTCTCCCATTTGTGCTCCTGTCGTTCAACGCTGGTCCTTCTCCTTCCCCTTCTTCTGTGAATACTGAACGCAAATATTTGCTCAGGATTGTTGCTTTTTCTAAGTCCTCCTCCACACACCTGCACCTCCTTTTTAACCTCACAATCTCACCTTTGGTCTTTTTTCTTTCACTAATGGACCTGAAAAAGGCCTTGTTTCCTTTCTTATTTGCCTGGGCTATTTTTTCCTCCGTTTACGCCTTTGTGCTCCTGACTACCTTCCCTGCCTCCCTCTGCTTTTTCAGAAACAGTTCCCTGTCTGTCCTTCTCCTCTGTTTCCTTGTACATCCTGAAAGCTAGCCTTTTATTACCTGCCCAGCCACATCCTTTGAGAACCATAGTGTTTTGTCTTTCAATTTGTTTTGCTTAGTTACACAGAAATTGTTGGAAGATAAGGACCGCTAGGCCCATCCAGTCTGCCTGTAAGCCCTGTACTTGATTACGGCCTCTGACCCTCCCTCTGCTATACCACTATGGTTCCCCTATGCCTGTCCCATGTTTGTTTAAATTCAGCCACAGTGCTCGCTCTCAACACCTCCTGTGGCAGACCATTCCCTGCATCCACCACCCTCTCTGTTAAGAACTTCCTCACTTTCCATCTCAACCTGCCACCTTCCAATTTCATGTCATGCCCCCTCGTTCTTGTACTCCTCCTGTACTGGAATGTACCCCTGCACCTTGTTTATGCTCTTGAGGCACTTGAATGTTTCATTCATGTCCCCCCTCTCCCTCTTCTCCTCCAGCAACTACATACTGAGGTCCCTCAATCTCTCCTGGTAAGTTTTATATTGCAAGCCGTGCACCAACTTAATTGTCCTTCTCTGGACTGTCTCCAGCCTGTTTATGTCTTTTCAAAGGTGTAGCCTCCAGAACTGCACACAGTACTCCATGTGAGGCCTGATGAGGGTTTAAATAACAGCATCACTACATCCCACCTTCTGCTGGTGATACCCCTGCCTATGCACCCCAGCATGCTACTGGCCCTCCCTACTGCCTTTGTACCGTGTTTTGACATTTTCAGGTCATCTCAAATAATAATTCCAGGGCCCTTTCTTCCTTAGTGACTGTCAGCACCCCCCCCCCCATCCTGTAGTTCTCCCCAGGTTTTCTATGCCTCAGAGGAAACATTGTGCACTTCTTTGAATTAAACCTCAGTTGCCACTCCTCAGACCATTTCTCAAGCTCAGAGGCTTGTTGCCTCTGCTACGGCTCTCTTAAGGTTAGCCCATTGTTTCTCTACATCCCCCTTCTTCCTCACCTACCAGGGCTTCCTTGAGACATTCCCCAATTTTTGCAAAGTCAGCCCATCTGAAATCCAGGACCTTTGCTTTCGTGTGGTTTGATTCCTCCACTGTTCTCACACTGAAACACACCAAAATGTCTTACTCAGGTAACTGCCACAATAGAACAGTGGTGTAGCAAAGTGGAAGAACTAGAGACAATGGAAAGAATCACAGGGGACCTCCACCTTGCAAGGCAAAGATTTAAGGACATCTGGCCCCATGGTACAGTTAAAGGCTGACCCGCAGGGAGTATTTTGTCATTCGGGGAGAAAGAAGAGACAGATCTAGAAGGGCAAGCGTAATAAAAATAAATATTATTGATTGACATAAACTGTATGGTAATATGAATGCCCTAATGCTCTCTTGATTACAGATACAGTGCGCACTGCTTATAACCGAGATATCCAGCATATACTATTTTGTCCATTACAAACAGTGTCCATGTAATGCATCTGACTGGTTTTGTGTTTTAGAGAGCGTTTAGAAAGTGAGTGTGAGTGAGTGTAAGTGTGTTGGTATGTCTGAATAACCAAACAAACCAGATTTAAATACTGATTAAGTATATTTTATTTGGTTAGTAGCAAAAGTAAAAGCAACTTTAGAAACTTTAGAAAGGAATCAGCTGTAGCTGTTGCTCTCACTCATGATCTTGCTCACAATCACTCAGTCGGTATTGTTTCCGACTCGATATAGTCAGTAATTTTCATTTGAACCATTTGTTTCTCTTGATATTTTTTCAAACATAAAAAAAACAGAAATTTCCAGCAGATAAGGACCACTTGGCCCACCTGGTCTGCCCATTTTGCCCTGCCTACAGTATCACCACAGATCTTAGTTGATCTCCAGCGAATTCGCCTCACTTTCCTTTCCCTAAGATTCCCTTATGCCTGTCCCATGCATTCTTGAATACCCGCTGTTTTTGCCCCACCACATCCATTGGAAGACTGTTCAGGAATCTGCCATTCTTTTAGTGAAAAAGTACTTACTAACATCTCACCTAAATATAACCCCATCCAGCTTCAGATTGTGCTCCCCTGTACTTGAGCACCTTTTTTCTGAAAAATGCTTCCCTCCTGTACCTTGTTTACCCTTCCACCCCATGAGGTATTTAAAGGTCTCTTTCATATCCCTCTTCTTTTTCAGGGTGTACATATTTAAGTCCTCAAACCTCTCCTCGTAGGGCTTTTAATGCAGACCCTGCACAATTTTAGTTGCCCTTCTCTGGACTGCCTCTGCTCCATGTCTTTCTAGAGAAGTTTTATTTATGTGTTTATTTATTGATTTCATTTCGGATTACAAATACATTGAGCTGAAAGCTGTTTTATAAAGGATCCACGTCAGTGGGGAAATGGTAACATACATATATACATAGAATAAAAACATACATACTGTACAAATGTTGAAAAGGAACATGGGTATTGGACAGTAATGATGGGGAAGATATAATACAAGTGAAGACAAACAAGTGTACAGTATCTTACGAGCATTAACAATGGCTCAGTTGAGATTACAGGTTATACAATGAAAGCAAAGGCAAATGGTGCACAATATAGCAAAAGTCAATACATATGAATTAAGTGCTGTTGATCAAACGGGTCAGCCAAAGAAGGGACTGTCAATAGTTGGGTGGGAGGGAGGAGGCAGGGAGGTCAGAAGGGCAAATGGGAAAGGTGGGTGAGAAATAAGGAATGAAGGAAATGGGAATAAAGTAGATGGGAGGCGAAGGAGTCATGAGCCAAGCAGCATTTCACGAGTGCAGACAGGTCAGGCCATGAACAGTGCACAGAAGGATCTGACTTATGTCTGACAGTCACAGCCACAGAGTCCTGAGAAGTGCAGACGAAGCTTCTGTTTAAAAGGGCCAAGATTTGTTTCGGCGAGTAGGTCACTCCCACGGCAGTTGAGCCAACTGGGGGTTAATTATCTTTGCCCTTGTGACGTGTGGCAGGAAGAGACCTTGAAAGACTGACTGCTTGTGCCTCTGGTGCAGCGGAGCTAGCTGTTAGGCATAGTAGGTTCCGGACACCCGAGGGGAGGTCAGGCCCAGGGATTATTTCACAGCCAACAGACCAGACTGGTACTGCAACCTTCCTTTCAAATGAAGCCACCCCGTTAAAGCATATAAGTCACAGGTGTGTGTAAGCCGGTGGGCTCCTGTGATTCGTCTACAGGCCTCATTTAAGGCTGTCGAGATCCTTTTAAGGATGGAGTCAGATGCTACCCCATAAACTACCAGTCCATAGTCAATTATGGAGATGACAGAACTGTTTACTGCAAACCTGAGAGCATCAGCAGTAATGCAGTGTTTGTGCCTGTAGAGTATACCTACTTTTGCATTGACCGCTTTGACAACATGGTCAATATGGATAGCATAGGATAAGGTGTTGTCACGTGTAACACCTAAGTATTTGAAAAAGCAGACCAATTCTGGGTGGGGGGTGTTCAAAATATTGCTGACGGTGAGCTGGTGAGATTTGTATTTGTTGTGGGGGTTGCAAATGTCATAATCTTGCTTTTTTATAGTTCAGGAGTAACTTGTGTTTCAGGAACCAGGCCTCTACACTGGCAAAATTCAGCTGAAGCTGCATTTCCAGGAGTACAGGGTCGGGATTGCATATAAAGAGTACCGCATCATCCACAGAGAGGAAAATTCTGTCTTGTCAGATGAGAGGTAGGCAGTTTAGGAAGAGGCTAAAAAGCAGGGGTCGTAGGATGGATTCTTGGGGGACCACTGTGCTCACTTTCCGACTAGCTGACCAGACTCCATCTATCTTCATCTGCTGAATGCTGTCTGTAAGGTAACTGCTAAACCAGCCCACGGCATCCAGAACTGGACAAAGTACTCTAGGTGGGGTCTTACCAGTGATCTATACACGGGTGACACCACCTCCCTCCTTCTGCTGGTGACAGACCTCCCTATGCACCTCAGCATCCCACTTGCCCTCCCAACTGCCTTCTCGCGGTGCCTGGCCAGCATTAAATCATCAAGTATGATTACACCCTGTCTATTTCCTGGGTTTCTGTGCCCCAAGTACATTACTTTGTACTGTTTTGCATTGAAACCCAGCTGTCATACCCTTGAGCACTTTTCGAGTTTTCTCAGGTCTCTGCTCATCCTTTCCACCCCAGCCCCCCGGAGTGTGCACCATATTGCAGATTTGTGTGTCAGCCGCAGAGAGGCAGAGCTTCCCTTCCTGCTTGGTTTGCTGGCCAAGGCACCTAGCTTCACCTGAGCTCTTTCCTTCTAAGACTCTTTCCTTCTAAGACTGCTTGAAAGGCAGAGTAGAGAAACTTACCAGAGCAAGGGAAAAGGATTAAGACTTAGTTTGGCTAAGCAGATTTACTGTGTGGTGGTGTTTTTATTTTTTACTCACAGGGATTGCTACTGTTTGTTGCTAACATTTCATTGCTTTATTTTTCTCTGATTCAAATTGTTGTTGCTGGTATTCCTTCTTCTGCATTATTACAAGGTGTGCCTACAGGTGTGTGCTAACAGATTACTCCTGTAATCTTCTGATTCAAATTGTCTTTTGCAAGGTATATCTTCTGTTACTGCTTTATTTTTCTCTGGAGCAAAGTGTTTTCTACAGCGTATATCTTCTCTGAAATTATTACAGGTGGTGCTTTACAGGTTTTACAGTTTTATCTAACATTAGGATAAGCTTTCAGGGTTACTGCATTTGTTGTTGACTGATTGTTTCTGCTCTTACCTCCTTGTTCTTTCGTCCGTGGTTCTTCTTTTTAGGCAGGGGAAGGGCCCAGCCACCCCACACTACACTTCTTTTATAGGGTACCACAGTTGTGACATTTCCTGTGGCAGAGCAGGAAGGGGCGGATCAGTGGGGCCTCCACAAGGTGATCTAATTTACAGGGGCACTAGTAATTTAACTTGTTATAACAAAAACAATAAACCATTACCTGCATTTTTTTCCTTTTTTTCTCCTTGTAATTACTCTGACTAGGTTACAAACCCAGCAACTTATTTGGAATGGATTTCATTAACTGCAGGTACTGTGAAACAATTTTCAGAAGGACAGTCTTACAGGATTTAGGACACTGTCCTACATGCTGGGCCTTTGGAGATCTTAGGGCTCAGCTCCGGGCAGCATGGGCAGAGATTGTACGCCTCAGATTTCATATTGAAGAGGAAATACATTATAAGAACCACCCGCCATTTCCCCAGCATCCAACAGAAAAACCTCAACCGCAGAGGGTAGTTGGTCCAGGTGGTTAGGAGGAGCAAATCAGGTGCCCCATCACTCTCTGCTCTCCAACACATTACCTCCAAAAAACATATAAACACTACAAACAGGTATCTGCCTCTATCTCTGAAATCAAATAAAGACGCAGAAGACACTGCAGAGCAGGACACTGCTGCACAGGAGCTAGCACAACAAAACTCACCCAAATCAGGAACCAAAACAAAACAAGCACAAAGGAAATCCAAAAACTTCTGATCATAGGAGACTCCATGATTCGGGAGTTGATACCCATCTCAGCCAGGGTGATGGTCAGATGTCTCAGGTACATCAGCATGGAGACACTGACCGCATTGCTAAAATTGTTCACAAAGCAGGAGAAAACATTGATGTCCTAGTACACATAGGGACTAATGATCTCGCCAGCCCGGTCAGTTGTGAGACCAAGGAACACTTGACTAGGCTGGGTGACAAACTATCGTCTATTTCGTCCGGCATTTCCTTCTCTGAGATCCTGCCAGTCTGGGAGAGGGAGCAGATGAAGGTCAGAGAAGGGAGATAGGGGAGCTAAACACGTGGCTCAAGGGCTGGTGCCAGGAAAAGTACACAGATTTGTAGGAACTGGCAACAGTTCTGGGGGCGAAGTTCTTTAAATTTGATGGACTGCATCTGACTAAAGAGAGTCAGTGCATTGGGGCAGAAGTTTAGCGTCTTTGCAGAATATTTAAACTAGCAAATGGGGAGAGGGTGCAGCACTCCATATGTCGAATGGGAAGAACACCTCCCCCTCAGCTAGTGGTCAAACAGGAATTCAGCATGTTTGCCATTCATTTGCATCACCAGGTAAGAAAAAAGGTTTGTCTCCCCATATCGGCCTTTGAGGGGTAATGCCAAACTTCACCCAACAACTAACACACCAAAATCTGGCCAATGGAAAATCATGTACACAATGCTCACAGCCTGGGAAATAAGATCCCAGACCTGCAGGCAATAATGTCAGAGCTAAACTGGACATAGTAGCAATTAGTGAGGCGTGGTTTACCAGTAACCACACTTGGGAGACTTCAGTACCTGGCCATGTATTGTTCAGAAGAGACCGAGGTGCAAAAGGGGAGGAGTGGCCCTGTATGTTAATGAAAATATCAAAGCTACAGAAATTCAGAATACACATAAGGAGCCAGAAGAACTGTGGGTCACCCTGGAAACAGGAAATGGGACAGCCATAAGAACTGGCGTTGTCTACAGGCCCCCAGACCAGAGGAGGACATAGACACTTACTGTTAGAAGATATACAAAACATGACAGCTAAAGGGAGGTTCTGATAATGGGAGACTTCTACATGCGGATACAGATTGGTCAATACCAGCAGGAACATCTGCCAGAACTAGACTCATAGTGGATTCCTGCAGGGGCCTCAAACAACTGGTACAGCAACCGACAAAGAGACAGGGCTATCCTAGATCTAGTACTGACTAACAAAGAGGGATCACAGATCTCCAGGTAGAAGGTCACCTGGGGCCAGTGACCATCACATGGTATGGTTCAATTTGGCTACTACATCTAAATCATCCCATTCAAGGCAAAAATATGGGACTTCAGAGGAGCTGACTTTGATAAGATGGCCAACAGAGTTAAGCTAGCCCTGGCAAAAAGAAACACAGGTGAGGGGTACAGGCAAAGTGGGCAAGCATTAAGGATGCAATACTTGAAGCAACATCCCATTGTGTTAGACAGAAAAGGAAGTGCAAAGAAGAAGGAAACCACTTTGGTTCTCAAATACAGTAGCAGAAAAGGTCAGAGCCAAAAGGCTGGCCTTCAGGAAATATAAGGAACACAGCGGGATGAAGATAGGAGGCATACCAAACTGCCCTAAGGGAAGCAGGTAAGGCAGTAAGGCAGGCAAAGTCCCAAACTGAGGAAACACTAGCACGAACAGTAAAGAAGGTGACAAGACTTTCTATAGCTACATTAGTGAAAGGAGAAAGTCCAGAGGGTATTGCTAAGCTTAATGGAGAAAGGGAGCATGTGAGGAGGAGGAGGACCCTGTAAAGGCATCTATCCTAAATAGATACTTTTGCTCAGTATTTACTGAAGAGAAGGTGAGGCAGGGCCCAGCTCAACATCATGGACACAGGGGAGGAGGTGAGCACTACTCCTTCACAAAGAAAGGGTCCTACAAGAGCTTGCTAAGCTCAGGGTGGATAAGGCAATGGGACCTGATGGCATACATCCCAGGGTACTTAAGGAGCTAAAGGAGGAACTAGCAGAGCCATTAGCAGAATTGTTTAGTGAGTCTCTGAGCACAGGAGCGGTCCCAGAAGACTGGAGAAGGGCTCATGTGATCCCGCTCCACAAGAGTGGTAGCAGGGAGGAGGCGGGGAACTACAGACCGGTCAGTCTTACCTCAGTAGTGGGCAAGATTATGGAGGCACTCCTTAAGGAAAGGATAGTGCAACACCTGGAATCCATAGGGGCACAGGATCCAAGACAGCATGGGTTTACAAAAGGAAGGTCCTGTCAAACTAATCTCATAGATTTCTTTGACTGGGTAACCAGAGTGGTGGACCAAGGGGGAGCAGTTGATGTCGCCTACCTTGACTTCAGCAAAGCTTTTGACACTGTTCCACATAGAAGATTGATAAATAAGCTGGGTAGGCTCGGGGTGGGTCAGAAGTTGGTCAACTGGGTGGCAAACTGGTTGACGGGCAGAAAACAGAGAGTGGTGGTAAATGGTATACAGTCAGAAGAGATGCAAGTCACAAGTGAGGTACCTCAGGGATCAGTCCTGGGCCAGTCCTCTTCAACATCTTCATTAGTGACCTTGCAGATGGACTAGAGGGTAAGGCTTGTCTGTTTGCAGATGACACCAAGATCTGCAACAGAGTAGATGATCCAGATGGGGTGGGCAGAATGAGAAGAGATCTGGATAAACTAGCAGAATGGTCAGAAGAGTGGCAACGGGATTTAATGCAAAGAAGTGCAAAATCATGCACATAGGGAAGAGAAACCCTGAAGCCACCTATAGGCTGGGTGAGGTTGCTAGCAGTCACAAAGGAAGAAAGAGACTTGGGCATCATCATCACTGATGACCTAAAATCATCCAAGCAGACCTCTAAAGCAGTAGGTAAGGCTAGAGGGGTGTTAGGGTGTATTAGTAGGGGTATCACAAGTTGTAAGAGGAGGTAATAATCCCTCTGTACAAGACACTGGTTAGGCCCCATCTGGAGTACTGCGTGCAGTATTGGAGGCCACACCTTCACAAGGACATTAACCAAATTGAGGCAGTCCAGAGAAGGGCAACAAAATGGTGCAGGGACTGCATCAGAAGACATATGAGGACAGATTAGATTGCTCAATATGTACCCTTGAGCAAAGGAGGGAGAGGTGATATGATCGAGGCATTCAAACACCTTAAGGGCATAAACAAGGCGAAAAGAGTCTAACATGTTTAATTATAAGAAAAATAGCAGGACAAGAGGACACAGCATGAGATTAGAGGGAGGCCGATTAAGGGGAATGTAGAAATTCTTTTTCACAGAAAGGGTGGTGGATGCATGGAATGGCTTACCACAAGAAGTGGTGGCTATGAATACAGTGCAGGGCTTCAAACAGGCATGGGATAGGCATAAGGGAGCAATACAAATGACTATGAATAGATAGGTAACTGACAGAGCAAAGGCTGATGGCACATTTATAAGGTAGAAAAAGAAATGGGCAGACTGGATGGGCCTTGCGGTCCTTATCTGCCGTCAACTTCTATGTTTCTATGTTTCTCTGCAATGTGATCTATAAAGACAGTATTGTCCCAGCACTGATCCCTGAGGCACTGGTCATCCTCCTTTCCTCAAAGTGAACTCCATTTACTACCAATCTCTGTAGCCTATACACTAACCAATTTCTTATCTAGTTTCCTACCTTTAGACCCACTTCCAAAGCAACCTAGCTTGCTTACTAACTAGCCTTCTATGTGGAATGATGTCAAAAGCCTTACTGATATCTAGGTAAGCCACATTCATATGAACATACGAAGGGCCCCACCCCAACCTTATAGTTACCATATCTGGTACATTGCAAGACCCAAAGGAAATCGCTGATGCTTTTAATGTTGCATTCACGGACCTCAGCAATGTGCTGCCCCCTGAATCCCTGAATCACACCCTTGCAGGCCAGCAGCACAACCTCAACACTCCATCACCACAGGATAATGTTACCCCACCATTCTACTTCAGGCAAATCTCCACAGGTGAGACCGTCAAATATATCAAACGGGTCCTTGGTAAGACCAGGATGGGAAGTGACACGATCGATATGAAGATGGTAGCACTCACATTAAACGAACTTGTGGCACCACTCACCAAGGTATTCAATGCCTCTCTAAGATCTGGCATCTTCCCTGACAGGTGGAAAGAGGCTCTAGTCACACCTGTTTTTAAATCAGGAGACAGAGCTAATTTAGCAAACTTCCGGCCCATCTCGATTTTACCCCCCCCTCCAAAGCACTTGAAAGGGTGGTCTCAGAACAACTAACTGAGTACCTAGAAAAGCATAGCCTTCACTACTTGCAACAACACGGATTCTGACAAAACCACTCCACTGTCACCACGCTAGTAGAGTACACCACTCAGCTTTATGGGGCCCTGGATAAAGGGATGGCGGTGGGGTCTATCTTCATAGACCTCACCAAGGCCTTTGACACAGTCAGTCACCAACTGCTACTGAAATGTCTCCTCTCTACAGGATTGTCAATGGAATCTGTGGCCTGGTTCCATAGCTACCTAACCCATAGATCTCAACGGGTCAGGATTGGCAATATAATCTCTGAGTCCAGGGAAGTAAACCTAGGGGTCCCGCAAGGTTCTATCCTCGGTCCTCTCTTATTCAGCCTCTTCATAAATGACATGCCTTCTACCTGTCCCGCACACTCCATACTCTATGCAGACGATGCCGTTATCTCCATCCCAGGGAAAGACCTGGGATCAATTAGCTCTGAACTTCAGCACAATTTTCATGCATTGGAATCCTAGTTCACCCGAAATAAACTGCTACTTAACTACAAAAAGACAAAGAGCATGCTCTTCATCACCCCACAGAGCAAGATTAGGGGGTCCTCACTGCATATACTTAGTAGCGAAGGAGAAGTACTAGACCAAGTCAATACATTCAAGTACTTAAGGATTCACCTTGATGACACCCTCACCTTCACTGCCCATGCTGAGCAACTGGTAAAGTCCACCAACATGAAGCTTGGCATCCTGTACAGACATCGTACCTCAATGACACCAGCTGCCCTGAAACTTGTTACGTGCAGTTCAGTTCTCTCATCTGTGGATTATGGTCTTGTCATATATGGGGCAGGCACAGACACAGCGCTTAAAAGGGTCAAAACCATCTTCAACAAGGCCTGCCGCCTGGTCCTGGGAGTACACAAAATGACTCACTCTTATGACCTATACAAGGAAACTGGCTGGCTCCCACTCTACCACAGACTCCAATACCAGGCCTGCCTCCTTGCGAAAAAGTCCCTGATGGGGTCCATGCCTACGGCTACTTCAGCCCTCTTTGAGCCTGCACAACCATCTAAATGCACAAGGAGTGCCTCCAGGACTGTTCTAACTGTTCCCTTCAAACGAACCACCCTTGGCCAAAGATCCGTCTCCTACTGTGGGCCTAAATGATTCAATGATCTGCCTGCAGACCTTGCCAACTCCCCCAGACTTGGCTACTTTAAAAATGGGTTTCGATCTCTTCTTGACAGCAAATCTGACTGCCAGTGTTTCTGTTAACCCTTGGCCTCTGAAGGCGGTTCTCACACCCGTCAAACGTTACCCTCTCTCACTCCCACCCTCCTGTTCCACAACTGCCCACTTCCCCTTCCCACCTCCCACCACCTACTACCTCCCCTTGACAAAGCCTCACCTTGGCTGCTAAAACACTAGGAGCACCCCGTCTGAACTGTAACATGATTGTTAAACACTGTACTGCACTTAATTAGTGCTGCATTAATATGTTTCTCTGGAAGTGTGGTCCTGTTTCTCCTTACTTCTTGTACCCTGCTTAATGTTGTAACTGCACACTAATACCACTTGTTAGTTGATGTCTTTCTGTTCTGCAATGTTTCATCACCTGTAAATGTCTTGTATTCCTTGTTGACTTGGAGCCTTTGTAAACGAGCCCCCGGCTCAAAGGTATTAATCCGAATTTGAAATAAATAAATAAATAAATAAATAAATAAATAAAATGCCAGCAGAAATAGGTCTCATGGTCTGTCGAGCCTGCTCAATTGTGCAGCTAGCACCTCATCCCACAGTTGCCCCTCCCACTCCTCCCCTCCTTAGATTTACCCTCCCTTTGGCCCATCCCCTCTATAAACTGCCCACCATCCTACAGGCCACCACCTCCTGTGGTACAGTGTTCCACTTGTCCACCCCCCTTTCTGTAAAGAACTGTCTCCTTAATCCTTAACTCCTCCTGAATCCACCCCCCTCCAGGCTGAGACTGTGCCCTCTCATGTCCCTTCCTCTTCTTATTTGGAAGATCCCCTCTGTTCAAGTCTTGTTTATCCCTTTCAAGTACTTAAAGATCTCAATCATGTCCCCACTATCCCTCCTCTCCTCCAAGGAGTACATACCTAGCTCGCTCAGCCTTTTCTCATAGGGCTTGCCCTCCAATACCTGGATCATCTCTGTCACTCTACGCTGCACTCCCTCCAGCAATCTGACATCCTTCTTCAGGTACGAGCACTAGAACTGCATGCAGTATTCCAGGTGCAGCCTGACCAGTGACCTGTACAGGGGGAAGATTACTTCCCTACTTCTGGAGGAGATTCCCTTCGCTATGCACCCCAGCATCTTGCTGGCCTTCGCTGCCGGCTTCCTACACTGAGCAGAGTTGTTCATGCTTCCTGTTATAAGTACCCCTAGGTCCTTTTCCTCCTTGGTGCTATCCAACTATACCCCTCCCGGCCCACTGGTTCTTCGCTCCGAAGTGCATTACCTTGCACTTCTTGGCACTGAACCCCAGCTGCCATGTTTCTGATCATTTCTGCAGTTTAGTTAGGTCGGCCATGAACCCCTTCCATCCCTCAATGTCATCAACCACCGCCCCCATTTTGGTGTCATCTGCAAACAGACTGATCTTACTTCGGATCCCATGTGAGATATCAGCTATGAATAACCTGAACAACATCGGCCCCAGCACCGATCCCTGTGGCACCCCACTTGTCACTGCCCTCAGTACTGAGAGTTCCCTTCCCACTACCACCCTCTGTTGCCTATCCCTTAGCCAATTTGTTATCCATTTCCCCATCTTTGCTCCCACCCCCACAGCTTCCAGCTTTCCCTCCAGCTTCTCGTGTGGTGCAGCGTCAAAGGCCTTGCTGAAATCCAAATACAGGACATCCACAGCATGGCCCTTGTCTAGTTCCCTTGTCACCCACTCATAGCACTCCATGAGGTTGGTCTGGCAGAATCTGCCTGAGACAAACCCGTGCTGATGCCCATACTGGAGTTCATTGTCCTTCAAAAAGGTCACCGGCCTCTCTTTCAGGATTGTCTCCATGAGCTTGCCCACGACTGATGTGAGGCTCACTGGTCTGTAGTTCCCAGTTCATCCTTTGGGCCACCTTTGTGGATGGGCACCACATGGGCCATCCTCCAGTCCTGTGGTACGCATCCCGTATCCAGGGAGGTACTGAACAGGTCAGCCAGTGGACCTGACAGAACCCCAGCCAGCTTCTTGAGTATCCTATAGTGAATGCCGTCTTGTCCAGGTGCCTTGTCCATCCTCAGTGCCCTCAGTCCTTCCAGTACCCTGTCCTCAGTAATCTTCGCATCTGTCACCCCCCCACCACCCCACCCCCTCCCGTGTGGTACCTGCCCCGCTTTCTCTTGCGTGAATACAGAACAGAAGTATTCATTTAATGCCTCTGCCTGATCTTCCACTCTCACCACCACCACTCCCATCCCTTTTCATCCTCACTATTTGGTCCTTGTTGTTCCTTCTTTCCCTTATGTATCTGAAGAAATCTTTTTCTCCGTTTTTAGTACCCTGTACCAGCCTCAGCTCTCTGGAAGCCTTGGCTGCTCTGACTAGTTTGGTGGCCTCTCTGGATTTCTTCGTGTACATCTCCTTGTCTTCTCCCCTCCCGGACTTTTTGAACCTATGGAATGCCTCTCACTTGGCCCTCACCCCCTCCCTGACCTCCTGAGTCATCCAACTGGGCTTCTTTACCCTCCCTTTCTTGCTCTGTGTTCTAGTACATGCCCCCATAGCCCCTTTTTTATGACATTCCACTTCTGACTTTTGTCCTAGCTTAGTTGAATCCCCTGCAGGTGCCCCGACAGAATTTCCTTCATGTTATTAAAGTCCACCCACCTAAAGTCAGTCACCTTGGTACCTGTACCCCCAGCTTCCCTCCCCATGTTGAGTGTGAACCACACCGAGTAGTGATCACTCCCTGCCAGTGGGTCCTCCACCCCCAGATCCCTTACCATCTCCCAATTGAACAGTACAACATCCAGAGTAATTCCTATCCAAGTTGGCCCATGAACCAACTGCATCAAGAAGCTGTCCTGAAATGCCTCTAACAGGACTTGCTCCCTTGCACTTGTGGTAGCTGAGGTACTTCAATCCACCCCAGGCAGAATGAAGTCCCCTACCACCGCCATGTTACCCTTCCTGCAGACCCTTTGGATTTGCTCAGCTAATTCCCTGTCCAAGTCCTCCAGTTGAGCTGGTGGTCTATAAACGACTCCTATCCTCAGTGTCCTGCCTTTTGAGTCCTGAAAATGCATCCATAGGGCCTATGTCCTGAACTCTTCCCCCTCATCCCTTGCACACCTTATCCCCTACCATACATGGATTGCCACCCCCCCTCTCCCCTTGGTCCTAACCTTTCTGAATATCCTATACCCCAGGACCATCAACTCCCAGTCCTGGTACTGGGTGGCCCATGTTCCGTGATGGCCACAATGTCAACCCTCCTCTCTGAAAACAGGACCTGAAACTCAGCTGACTTGCTTCCGAGGCTCCTCGCGTTCAGTGAGACCACTCTCCAACCCACTCCCTTCCCTTCCCTAACCCTTCTCCCTCCTTTCTCCCTCTCCCATGTCCCTTCCCCTTTGCCTTCCCCATTAACTAGGGGGGTAAGCTTGTCAGGCCCCCCCTTCCCTGGGACCCCCATCTAACAGCTGACCACTCGCTGCCACCCCCCCTTCTAGTTTAAATTCATTTTTGTTTCAGCATACTCCTCAATCTTCTGCTTCAGTACCGCTTTCCCCTCCTTGCTCAGGCGTAGTCTGTCCCCAGCATACAGGTCATTCCTGTCCCAGGTTCTGCCCGAGCCACCCACCAAGCCATACCTCCTTGAGCGACACCATGCCCCCAGTCAAGTATTAAACTCACCTATCCTTCCTTTTCTTGCTGTACGCTCGCAGGGTACAGGGAGTACCTCCGAGAAGGCCACCGATCCCTCATCTCCGCACACAGCCTTCCCAGTTCCTCAAACCTCTCCTGTACCACTTCCACCATCCCCCATGCCAGGTCGTTCGCACCCACGTGCACCACAACATGAGGTCTCCTCCTTCCCTGCACATTTAAGAAGAGACTGCTGCGCCTGGTCTACAGTCAGCATAGGTATGGATTCGACCCAGATTCAGCTAAACTTTTCCCCCTTATTGCTCCATCTAATCCCCTTCAGTATAGAATCCGCAGCATTAGAACCCCCTCGCTTCAGGCCTCATACCTCCCCCAACCTCTTCTCTATGTACTCGTTAGTAGACTGCCCCTTACCCTGCCTTTTAGTATCTCCATGCAATCCCCCTGTACCTCCCCCAACCTCCTCCCTGGCCTGCACTCCCTCCCCCCGATGCTTCCTCACTATCTTCCCCTTCTCTACCCTGGGTCCCCATCCCTCTCCTGCTGTGTCTCTGGCATCTGTCTCACCACCATTGCCCTTCCCCCCACTACCCCGCCCTGTCCCCTCTGTCCACCAGTTCAACTGTGTCCCTCTTACCCTCCCCTCCTTTCTCTGTCCAACTGCTGTCACCTGGGCTGTCCCTGCGCCTATTCCCTCCTGCTCCATCTTGGAGATCCAGCACCTCCCCCTCCACCATTTCTGCCAAAAATGCAAACCTGTTAACTGCCTTCTCAGTGTTGGTGAGCTAGGCTCCTTCCTCCCTCCCTCCCTCCCTCCCTGAGGCTTTTCTCCGTTACTAGACCCCCTAGTAATTCTGACCACTCTCCCCCTTCTCCCTGGCTCTCCCTCTTCAGTGCTGATGCTCCTTCTATGACTTGGCATCATGCTACCTTGTGCTGAAGGCCATCCTGCCCCAGCTCCCCCTCCCTTCACCCTCTCCAACTCCCTACCCAGCCACTGCACTTCTTCCTCCAGCCTCCTCAGCCTATGACAGATTGGACACCCACCTAGCTTCCATAATATGCTCATCCAAACAGCCGCCCCACAGCTGTTGCAGCCCACTATTCTTCCCATGCCGACCCCCCAGCATCCTACTGCTCCCTGTACCCTCTCCCATTATACTGTCCCCATTCTCCCCTATTTCTGCAATGCCACCTTCTAGCACGTCTTCCCTCATCTCTTTCCATTCTCATACCTCTGTGATGCCCTTATCCCCCTTTGCACGTTAAACTCCTTAAGTGGTGCCTGTACCCCTATCTTCAGCTTATAGTCCCTCCCTATGCAGCAGTATCTCCTTAAGACCCTTGTTCCTGACTAGTTTCACCCACTTAACATATCAGTGCAGCTTTTCTAACTACATTAATACTGCAGCCTTTACTCCTGTGTGTTTCCACTCCAGCTATGTGTTTCCACACCCTGTGGCTTTCAGATTTCTGTCCAGGGAATGAAATGAGCTGCACCTGGCTGTCCTGTCAACCTGTTGTAGGGTAGCTCCTCTACCATAAATGTGCAATACTCCGGGGTGGCAGGGATGGGGGAGGTAGGGATTAGGCCTTACCCTGACTCTCGTGAGAGTCAAATCAGCCCTGACCTTTTTCCCAGCAGACCTCTCAATCCCCACACAATGGTACAGGGCCAAACACAACTTCCTGCGTGAAGTCCAAACCTGAAAGGAACTTACCCAGCCAGAACGCCAAACATTCCAACAGCACAGATTAAATATCACAGCCTAGGATGCCCCCAGTAACAGTTAGGACTCCCAGTACTGATTTTAAATCCCCACCACCATCTCCCTTCCCTCCCAGCACAAACAATTCCAGTATCAAAATTGAAACAGAAAAAGCCAGCACTTCCCTGAAATGGCTCCTTCCCTGATGCTAGATCCCATTCACCACTCAACCCAGATCTAAGTAGTCACCCACTCAAAGAAATGTATCAGATTCATTTGATGTCCCTCACTCCATTAATCCACGCTATGCTGAGTCTTGTAATCCACTGAATTCAAGATATTTTTCAATCCTTTCCTTCAGCAGTGACTCCATTAAAGTGAAGTTCCGTCCAACTGGTATAAGGCATTGGGCTTCATAACCCAATACCTTATGCCAGTGTGAGCTTATTGGTGCAACTATTTTAATTTAAAAGTGACCACATTTACTATGGGAAGGGATCATAACTGGTGCCGATACCACAGCCAGTCAATCCCTTTCATCTTTCTGGTGCCTCCGCTCCGCTCCCACGCTCTGAGATTTTGTGACGTGCGGCGAGCAGGGCGTGGGGGCGAGCCACTCCCCAAGTCAATGGGGACTTTTAAAATGCCGTTTTTAGCAACTTTATGCACTAGAGGGAAAATTAAAGCAATCACAATAGGACCCTATTAGTTGAGCAATTGCTTTAATTTTCCAATACATATAATCTGAACGAACATTGACATTCACTGCGACAAACAGAAACTGCTCTTGCAGGGTTTTAAATAATTGATTAGCAGTTTTTTTGTTGGGACTATACTAACTGTACAGAAAGTATTTATATAGATTTTCTGGAAGTGCTGTGATTGTTAAACACAGTGAGGCAAGAGTTATGCATTTTCACAAAGATTTAACACTTTTATGAGCAAAACGCTAATCAATGTTTAGAGCTAAATAAATCCCTGTCTTGCATTCCTCAGCCAGAGATACTACGATCTGGGTACCAGGGCTTCATGCCTATTAGCCTACCAGATCCGTAGGCAATGGAAATATGCAACAATTCCCATGATTATTCACCCAATCTTGGGAGCTAGACTCTCCAAAATACATGAGATAACAAACTCATCTTGCACATACTATTAAGCCCTCTGCCCCCGGAACAGGTTCCCTCTTAAGCATCCATACTGGCCGTTTTCAACACACTTTCTCTTCCATGCCTTACCAAGGATCAAGGAACTTCTCTCACAATACCAGTAACCAGTGAGGTAATAGAACATGCCATTAGTCATTGTCATTCAAAGACCCAAAAGGCTCCAGGACCTGATGGTTTTAGAAAGTTACCTGAGTTTACCTCATCACACCCATGCTCCAAATTTTTAATGAAACACTGCAAGGGGAGCCACCCACCCTTCCTGGTTGTATGCCACTATGTTGGTAATTCCAAAGCTGGTCAAAAATCCCTAAATCTGAACCTTGTATAAACCAATTGCAGTACTAAACATTGACTGGACATATTTTATGGGAATTCTAGATCATAGACTGAACCATGTTCTCCCATACTTGATTGGTCTTGACTAGAGATACAGTGAAGTTTTACTCTGTGAGTGGATATGCAGAGAAGTCGCCCAATTCATCTCCGTGGAGCACTTTGCAAAGATAATTTCAAATTACCTGGAATTCACCATTTGTGACTTTGCCTTGCTTTTGGGGTTTTTAAGTGCAAACTACACTTAAAAAGCCCAAACCAAGTAGAGGTTACAAATGGGTAATTCCCCCCAACACCACCCTCAATCTATCCCTGGTGTCTAGTGGTCCCCCCAACCCCCAGCAATCGGCCAGCCCAGTTTAAAAATGTACATATGTTGTAAAAGTAACTAAAATCCCTAGTGTGTCTTGTGCCCCCGCTGATCCACCATCCCCAGTTTAAAAAATACATTTATTAATAAAATCCCTGCTGTCTAGTGCCCCCCCATCGATTGCTGACATCACTTCAAAAAATATATATGGTAATTATTTATAAAATCCCTGGTGTCTAGTGGGCCCCCCCACCTAGTCAGGGAGTGCCCCTCCATGAAATTCAATCACCACCACCTGGACCCCAAGCGGGTGAACAGCACAGCCCTCCACTCTCCATCATGGCAGCCGGCCCAACTGTCCTGGCTGGAATGAATGAGCACGTGCTTGTACAAGCATATGCTCATTCATTCAGGAAAATCTAGCTCATTCATTGAGCTTTCTTTGTGGGCACAGACAAAAACGGAGGGCTGTACCCGTGCTGGTGGGGGGGGGGGTAGCAGGATGTGGGGAACAGGGTGCCACCCCATCCTGTCCCCTTGATCGGCACCAGAACAGTCCTCCGTTCTTGTCTGCGCCCACAAAGAAAGCTCAATGAATGAGGTGGACTGTGGCCACATGGCGAATGAATGAGCTTGTGCAAGCATGCACTCATTCATTCCAGCCAGGGCAGTTGGGCGGCCAGCCGTGGTGGAGAGTGCAGGGCTGTGCTGGTCACCCGCTTGGCGTCTGGGTAGAGGGGAGAGGGGTGGTGACTGAATTTCATGGAGGGGCCCTCCCTGACTGGGTGGAGGGGTCCACTAGACACCAGGGATTTTATTAATAATTACCAAATATATTTTTTAAAGTGATCGCCAGTGATTGGGGTACTAGACTAGGAATTTATTAATAAATATATATTTTATAAACTGGGGCCAGTGATCAGGTGGGGGGGGCACTACACACCAGGGATTTTAGTTACATTTACAACATACATATTTTTTTTTAAACTGGGGTAGGCAATTGGCAGGGTGGAGGGGACCACTGGACACCAGTGGAGATATATATATATATATATACATACATATATATATATATTATTAACGGGGGGCTGGTAATCAATGGGGGGGGGGGAGTGCCCACTAAAAGGTTTTGTTTGGAAGTGTGGAATTTCATGGTCAAAATTCCATGCTTCCCAGTCAATTCGCCTATGCAAATTTTGTGCAATTCGCAAATTATTTTGCGTAGTGAATTTTAGGGACTTTGCCCATCTCTAGTCTTGACCAAACTGGGTTTCTACACACCTGAACTACTGAGGATAAAACAAGGTGTACCCTGCACCTTATCTATGAGATGCAGAATGGTAACCAAGAATCAGTCCTGGTCAGCCTCAGTATCAAAATGGCATTTGACCAGGTCTCCTGGCCATTCCTTTACCAAATGATAGGGAGGTTAGGGGTCCTGGTCGCCTTAACCCAAGTACTACAGAATATCTACGAATCCCTGAAGGCATGCGTAAGGGTGGGGGGCATCACTCTATTTTCCCTTCCGTAGGGGAACCAGACAGGGCTGCCCCTTCCCACCTCCTTTCTGCCATACACATCGAACCTTTGGGACAAGTGACTCAGGTGATTAAGGGGTGAGGATGGGAGGAGTGGAACATTGTGTGGCATTATATGCTTATGATGTCCTATTGTACTTATAGGATCCGAAGAGTTCACTCCCAGCTTTGGCCCACATCTTAGATACGTTTGAGAGGGTTTCTGGAAACAAATCTCTACCATGCTGAACCACAAGTTAGAACTTTGCCCAATAGCTAACTCTTGGCTTAAATTTCAAGTACAAATCTGGCACTCTATCCATAAAGCACTACACCTCTTTTCCTTTTTATTGTTATTATGTCCCATCCCCTACATGGATGGCTTTCTTCCAGCCACTAGTGACCCAGTCTTTAGGGAATGGGAATGGTACTCCCTCCAATATCTCCACTAATTCACATGAGGAAACACCTTTAAAGCCTCCCCAGAGATCCAAGCCGAACATGGTCTTCAACAGTCAGACTTTTTCAGATTTCTCCAACTACAACATTTCTACCAGTCCCTCCCAATCGGGGCACATGCCCTGGATACCAACCCCAAACTCACCACTTCATTCATTACCCTCATTTGTATGGGGTACTCTGAGCATATGATTTCCTACTAATACAGAGCTCTGGCAAACTCCCGCGGAGACTCGACCCAAGACATGTGGATGTGTTGACAGGTGAGTTAGACATGCAGATATCAAAGAAGTGCTGACAAAAAGACTGTCAGAATGCATCCAGAGTGACAAGCTCCTGTCAGTAGAGAGAATATGCATGGAAACAATCCAATACTTTCCGACCCCGGTAATCACTGGTCACTTTCTACCTGCAAAAGACATGTCCTGATGGAGGGGAATGTGGGGAGTGGAGGGACCATCATGGCCATGTCATGTGAGGCTGTCTGGTCCTTCACCCCTCTTCCAGGCTTTACAGCAGGAACTAGGAGAACTATATAGGAGACCGTTCACCCTAACAGCAGGAGGGATCTTATTACTACAGTTCCTCAGGGAATTCCGAGTCTTAAACGCTAGATATTTATTAGGCATCCTACTGATGGCTGCCAAAAAAGTATGGCACACTCCACAAACCTCTACCCTGATGGCCTGGTGCAAGACTAATAGGATAACTCATTATCTCAACAACAGATTGGAGTGTTGCACTTCATGGTTGACTGGGTGTATCCTACACGCGATAGGTAAGGACAGGGAGTTTGCCCCTTAAACCCACTGTCTAATGAAGTAGGACAACCCCAGGGCCTATTCTAACACTCCTCTATTTGGGAGCCACTGAAAAGCTAACCTAAATGTGCTCCTACCCCTATGCCCCTCCGTACCCCTCCCACAAAAGAATTTTGAGCTCCTGAATAATAGCTCCTTCCCTGCTTCCCTCAGTAATGAGGGACTGGGAGGGGGATGCCTGGCTCCCTGATGCCTCCCTCAGCCTCAGTCAGGGGTCAGCAGATTGTATGTAAGCAATAAGCCACTCCAGGGTGTGCGTTAGACAGTTCTATCGCATGGCTAGGGGGCGTAGTGAGGCACAAGGCCACAGACCAAGTGCATCAAGCCCCCTAACTGTACGTTAGAACTGTCTAACGCACACCCTGGAGTGGCTTATTGAGCTTATGAAATGCGCATGTAAATTGTACATGCATGTAAAGACTAAAATTCACAGGATTAAATAGTGAAATAGTTGAATCTTTGTCTTAGTTTTAAATAAAATAGTTCCTCTGCCTTCAGTTTACTGTGTTTTTTTTTCTTTTAGTTAAGGACTTTTGTCCTAGTTTGGTTCAGTAGTTGATGTTGTTGTCATAGTGCTACCCCACCCCCGCAGCAGTACCACTGCATTTGGTTTATGTTGTTTTAAAAAAAAAAAAAAAGTGCCCTTTTCCTTTTTTCTTCATGACTTCTGTGATGTGTTACAGCATTGGCCAGGGTCGGGGAGGTCACGCCTGTATTGTTACACTGCGGGGGAACCATCGAAGAAGTACACTGAGAAATGTTGCAGTAGTATGTGATGTAGGAATGCTGGCATTATTTGTAAAGGAAGAATGCATTGTTTTAATAAACGTGGAAAATGGAGACAGGGAAGGAACTAATGAGTGGCTGTCAGGTCGGCCGTTGAATAGGAGGAGCGAGCAGGAGAGAGTGAACGAGTGGGCGGCCGTGGGAGAGATCGTGACAGGCATTTTTTGTTATATGGCGTGTGAGGTTTGTTTTTATAGGAAAAAATCAGTTTGGAAGAAAAAGTGAGGGGTAAGAGGAGAAAGTCATGAGCGGCTGGCAGGTCGGCTGTTCATGAGTAGATCCAGCTAGTGAGCGAGAGGGCAGGTGGGCAGATAGCGGAATGGGCACAAGAATTTTAAAATGAGTACTCCATCCTCTTTGCCAGGAGTAGTAGTAACCGTGCATTAGACACTTCTAATGCATGGCTATCAACTAATGACAAGGCTCAAAATCTTGAGCCCATTTCATAAACTACACTAAAGAAGAGTTGGGTGAAACACGCTAATCCTTATTGTATGCTTCAACCCTTCATAAATTCTAGCTGTAATAATCACACTTGACCACACTCAGTCGTTGGCATAAAACTTTATTTCTGTACTGCTGTGGATCATACAGACTGTGAAAAATTGGTTAATAAAAAGCATATTAACAAAACAAAAGTCAGAAGTTCAGTGGCATATAAATTAATGAGAGAGTGAGATAGAGAGAGAGAGAGAAATGGATAGTTGGCAGAAAGGCACCTAGGTGCTGTGTCAACTGGAAAGAAAGGGAGCTGGACATTTTCATGGCTGCATAGTGAGAGCTATGCTGATGTATTATGAATGGTGTATAGTGATATGAGTGTGTATTATTGAGCGGCTCAATATGAGTGACTTAATAATACCGCTCGTAGTTACAGCGAGTGGTAGAATAGATTGAGACATCCTGTAGAGAGAATGTAGCAGTGAGCTACACTCGCTACAGCAGGATATAGGACATTGTTTGGCCAAGCCCTGCTGAGCTGGCTGTTTAGCACAGTGGCATAAGCCACTGCCCCTGAAGTTAGCAGACCTGGGGTTGGGCCTGGCTCCAGGAGGAAAAAGTTTTTTTTTTAACGTTATTTTCCCCTGGGTCTACGCTCCCCATGGAGCTGCTTGTCTTTAGTTTGGGGGATGTGAGGGGGCACTGACCACCGCATAAAAATACTTATTTTGGTTGTTGTGTATCAGGGACTAAGTGGCTGTCGCTGTTTGCAATGGTCACTGTAGTATTAGTTGCCCTTTTGAAGTCTGGCACTTTTTTCTTTGGTCTCTGTGATCGGTGGAGTTTAAGACTCGCCAGTATCACATAGAACCATTACGAACACAGGAGGAGGAGGAGAGGCAGCAAGGTCTCGAAGCATGTCTCCAGATCCAACAGATGATATTACTTTCCACCTGTGCAAGTGAAATCGCAGCACAGCATTTCCAATACATAATATCACAGTGCTTCCTCGCTAGCTTTCTTTCTCTGACCATCCTCACCCTCTTTGGCACTTTTTCCTCTCTCTACAGCTCTACTGCCAACCTTTCATATCCAATTCCATTCTCCATGCCCTCCCAACTTCATTCCCCATCCCCCCCCCCACTTCCATTCACATACCCCACCTCCTGACTCAGGTTCCCCTTGCTGGTCCTGAACTAAGAGAACACACAGGCCATGTGAGGTGGCCACTGCTGTCAGTAAAAGAGACAGTGAAGCCATACAAAGCAAGCGGTTCAGCCTGTTGCCTTCATTCAAACCCCCCCCATTCACCTTACTGGACCTGGATTGCAACAGAGCCCTCTGCATGTGAGGTGGGCATTGCTGCCAGTGAGAGACAGTGATAAAGTAAAGCTGGCCTGTTGCTAAAGATCCCTTAGGACACTGTGGGAAAAAGAGACAAGAATTGGGCTGAGGATGCCTCCAAGGTGTTTCTGCAAAATGCATACTCAGTTTTTTAGCAGTGTATGCTCAGCTTCCCTGGAGCCAATACTAATGAACACTTGCTTAATTTAAAACATCCTGAGATACTATAACTGTGGTATATCCCCAATTATCATTGTGACATGGAGCTTTGTACCTAATAATGAACAGCACTTGTGACAAAGGGAAGGAGGAAGGGAGGGGGCAGCAGTGCTATTTCCCAAATAATACACCCAATGCCATACATTCCACTCACCTTCCCGATGGCTTCCCTGGTGTGCCTGCACAGTCCCACCCTTGCTATGCATCCCATTCACCTCCCCAATCGCTTCCCCAAATTGGCCTCACAGTCTGACCCATACCATATATCTCCACCACCTCCATGAGCACTTCCCCTCTGTGTCCACACAGTGCCACCCCACCATAGATCCCCCTACGCCTCCCCAATCTCCTTACCAATGTGCCCTCATTGCTTCACCACTATCATAACCCACCCACTTCCCCAATCACTTCCCTAATATTGCAGCACAGTCCCATCCATGCCATATATCCCGCCCACCTCCCCAACTGCTTCCCTGGTGTGCTTGCAGTCCTACCCCTACCATATATCCCACCCACATTCCTGATCCCTTACCTGGTGTGCCTGCAGAGTCCCACTCCTTCCATATAGCATACCCACCTCCTCAATCACTTCAACGGTACACTCATACAGTCCCACCCTGACATATATTCACCTACCATCCCAATCACTTACACGGTGTGCCAGCACAGTCCCACCCCAGCTGTATATCCTGCCCACCTCACTGATCGCTTCCCCAGTCTGCCCTCACAATTCCACTCCTGTCATATATCTCACCCACATCTCCTATCACTTCCCCAGTGTGCCCGCATGGTCCCAACCCAGCCATATATCCTGCCCTTTTTCCCAGTTGCTTCCCCACTGTGCCCACAAAGTCCAGCCACTGACATACATCCCCCCACCTCCTTGAACTTTTCTTTGATTTGTCCACACAGTCCTATTCCTGCCATACATCTATCCCACCCATCTCACTTATCGCTTCTCTGTTGTGCCCACACAGTAGCACCCCTGCCAAATATCATTTTCACCTCCTCAATCTGATGTGTCATCATGGCTCCACCCCTGCCATCTAACTCACCAACCTCCCTGATCTATTCCTCGGTCTGCCTGCACAATCTCACACCAGCCATATACCCCACCTGTTGTTTGTTTGTTTGAATTTTAGTGACCGGGTAGGCCAGCTGAGACAAGCAAGTCCCTTTTTCAGTGGCAACCCGGGGAACAAAGTGTTCCAGTCACAGTGGTACACAATACACAGCATAGCAGGCATTCAACATTGAGAGATACACAGTTTCAGGTACAGAGTAGAGGAATAGGTGTTCCGGTCACGTTGAGACAACATATACATAGCTTAGAATAGCATAGAACATTGGAAGGTACACAGTCAGAGTCAACAGACTAAGATGAAACAGGTGTACATTATATTAACATTTCAAGATTAGGATTAGTCCATAACATTTTATACTCTGCATGTAGGCTTGTCGTGTCTGAGATATACCATTGAGAGGATGGGGTGGGGTGGGAGGAGCAGAAGTAAAGTGGGAGGAGAGAGGTGTGATAAATGAAGTAGAGAAGTGGACAGGACAGGACTGGTAACAGAGGAGAAAAGAGGGTAGAAGGGCAGAGGAGCAATGATTGGCTAGGACGTTTGTGGGACACAGTTACCATCACATTTAGGAGGCAGAAAGAAGGTTTCTCTATAGTGTTTTATAAACGTAGGGAGGGTCTGACATGCAAGTAGGGCATAAGGGAGGTTGTTCCATTTTTGGGGTGCTGCAACGGCGAAAGACCTTTGGCTAACTGAGTTTTGGGTATGTTAAACAGTGGGAAGTGAGAGGACCTGAGAGTTCGGGAGAAGGGTTTCAGGGTGATCATGTTAGATAAACTGAGTGGAGAAGGTAGGTGGGTGAGCTTGAAAGTGGTGCAGAGCACTGGGAGGTCTAACCTGGCGTTGAGCGATGGCCAATCTAGTTTGTTTAGCACTGTACAGTGATGGGCCCTTGCCGGGGCCTTAGCAGCAAATCAAGCAATCCTGTGGTAGGCTGTTTTTAGCTTGGACAGGAGTGTGGCCTTCATCAAGTGATTACTGATGCACCATAGAGGAGGCCCGAGAGGAGGGTGGTTGAGGCAATAGTTTTCCTGGCGGTAGTCAAGAGATTGGAAGCTGTGCGGTACAGGAGACCGAGTTTTTGATAGGTAGCTTTGATGATATTGTCTATATGGAACTCGAGGAATAAGTGCTCATCAAGTGTGAGGCCAAGGTATTTGAAGGAGTTGATACCTTCGAGCGGGGTACCAGCGGAGGTTCTGATTGTCAAGGGGGAGGGGTTACAGAACACGTTGAAGGAAGTATGGTGAAATAACAGGGTTTTGATTTTTTTTCATGTTCAAGACCAGCAGGGTATCCTTAAACCAGGCCTCTAAAGTATGGAAGCCATTTTCTAAACTAGCAGCAATGCTGTTGATGTTCTTAGAAGACCTATAAAGAATAGTGTCGTCAGCATAGAGCTGAACAGAAGCTCCTCCACAGTTGCTTGACAGGTCATTCATAAATGTAGAGAACAGGAGTGGGCCTAGAAATGACCCTTGGGGAACTCCGTCTGAGATAGGTGCCAGGGGTGACAGAGCTCCATCCCATTTGAAACATTGGAGTCTATTGGATAAGTAGCTTGAGACCCAGGCGAGACAGCTGGAATCAGGTCCTAGGTGTTTAAGTTTTGAGAGTAGTAGGGGGTAGTTAAAAAGGTCAAATGCCTTTGTGAGTTTCAATGAAGATTGCTCCAGTGGCTTTACCCAGATCCACTGCTTGAAATATGTCAGAGGTGACCCGTAAGAGAGCGGTTTCAGTCCCATGTGATTTTCGAAAGCCATGTTGGTGGTCAGTAAGGGCACTAGTCTGTTCAAGATAGGGCTAAAGTTGGTTACATAATATTCGTTCTTGAATTTTTGCGATGGGGCATAAAATGGATATGGACCTGTAGTTTTCAACTTGGTTGGTCTTCCCATTTTTATGAACAGGGACAATGACTGTGGTTTTCCAGTATTGTATCAGTGGTGAATGATCTATTTATTAGTAGGGTGATTGGGAGTGCAAGTGCTGGTGCTCCTATTTTGAGAAATTTGGGAGACAAGGTGTTGAACCCGGGGGAGCTATCAGGGTCGTTTTCTCAGAAATTTTAAGACCTCGCTTCTAGAGTAGCTTGGCAGAAGACACCAGGAGAAAGGACTGCTGTGTGACTGGACTTCTCTACTGGGACTAAAGAAGTAGAACTCTTGTACTTGGACCTTTAATTTAGGGTAAAAAAAACTAACAAACAAAACAAAAAAAAAAGTGTGTGTTTGTCTGAGTTAACTGAACTGAATGGTTATCTGAACAGTTATCTAGGTGTAAATCTCAGGTGACTGAAAGGACTTGATAGCTGTGAGGTTTAAATTACTTGTAGAAAGATCTAGTAAGTAGGGAGTGGCTTAGCTAGAAGGAAGCTACATTTAAAGACTGCCTTAGAAAGATTTTGCTAGTAGCTTGGCAGAAGACACCAGGAGAAAGGACTGCTGTGTGACTGGACTTCTCTACTGGGACTATATTGCCCTCCCCTCCACCCTGCCACCCAAAGCTAGTTCTACTTTTATAGGCACAGGATTTGACTGCCAACAGGAACTTCCTGTTTGGGAGCAGGAAGTGAGTGATCACAGAGCCACCAAAGACCCACCATCCTAGAAGGGCAAGAGTAGCTCTCCGGACCTCTCTAGCTGCTGGTGGTCTGCCTCTGAGCAAGTAAGGGGTCTACCGAGAAATATAGGATATTCTTGTCTCAGAACAGGACAATCAGGAGCTTAAAGGGCACACAGGCAGAAAGTAAGGAGAGAGAGAAAAGAAAAAGAAAAAAAACAGAGAAAAGAGTAAGGATTGTAAACAGTTAAGGGACAAGAAATAAGACACGATGGGAGTGGTACAGTGCAGTGGCTGTGGAGCAGCAGTCTTCCGGGAGACGTTCTGGAGGATGCGGTGTTGTCCCATCTGCAGGCACCTCTCTGGGCTGAGGAAGGAGGTTGCTCATCTCCAGGCTGAGTTGGCCAGGATTTGTGGGACCTCCTCTTCCATCCAGAGACTACCAGTGCCACTGCTGTTGCCTCAGAGGTTGCCAAGAAAGAGGAGCGGTTGGACCACAGTGGGCTCAGGGAGGGTAAGGGTGGTGGAACAGAGGCGCATCCCTCCAGTTGTACCTCTCCACAATTCCTATGCCATTTTGGCAAAGTGTGGTTCCTCTATGGAGGCACCCGCAGTGGAGACCAAGGAGGATGCTGGGAACCTCACAAAGAGACCCACAGGAGGGTGGCAAGGGACCCCACAGGGAAGAAACAACTCCTGGTGGGGACTCCATTGTTAGGAAGGTAGAACTGGGAGGAAGGGAGAGGAAGGTGCCTGCCTGGCGCCATGGCTTGGAGGGACAGGGAGCGAATCCTCAGGATTACCAGAGCAGCTGCACAGGGGAGGGAGCTGGATATCATTGTCCACCTAGGGACAGATGACCTGGCTAAGAAAGGGATTAGAGAAGTGCAGGAAGAGTTTGTGGAATTGGGGAGGGGCCTTAGACAAGTAGCATGCACGGTAACCTTCTCAGAGGTGTTGCCCATCTATGGCGTAGGAGAGGCTAGGGTGTTCCACACCATGGGATTCAATCAGTGGTTGAAAAAGTGGTGTGGAGCTCTGGGATTTGGCTTCATTGGGGACTGGGGGTCCACCTGGAGTGATGCAAGCCTATACTGGCATGATGGGCTGCATCTGTCCAGGAGGGGAACCAGGATCCTAGGTGATAGGTTTAAATGCTTCATTGGCAAGCATTTAAACTAGCCAAGGGGGAGGCAGTGGAAAGGAGCAGGGAAATCCTAGCCCCCCCAAAAAAAACCACGGTAGTAAGTGTGGTAAACACCAACATAGAGGTGTTGATAGGGAGAAGGGCAGGGGTAAATAGAGAAAGTGACAAAGGCAAGAAGGACAGGGATGGGGCAAAAAGGAGTAAGGCCATCAGGAAATGGAGGGTAATGAGTACCAATGTCCGTAGTCTGGGCAACAAGCTCCCTGAGCTGGTGGCCTTGATGGAAGAGGGTTGCCTGGATATTGTAGCAGTCACAGAAACATGGTACACAGAGAACCATGACTGGGATGTTAACATACCAGGGTACATAACCTACAGGAGAGACAGGCAGGGGAGAAGAGGGAGGAGTAGCTCTCTATGTAAAGGAAGGGATAAAAGCAACTGATCAAAAGAGTAAACAGGGAGGAGAGGAGGCACTGTGGGTCACCTTGGAGACTGGAAGGGCACCACAATCCGCACAGGGTTGTACAGACCCCCATGTCAGGGGAGGGAATGGACAAGGATATGATAGAAGGCATTCTTAGAATGGCAGAGAAAGGGAAGATACTGTTGATGGGAGACCTGAATATGCCAGATGTTAACTGGAGCACATTTGCTGCAGCCACATCCAAGAGCAGGGCCATTCTTGATGCCCTACAGGTGGCAGGCCTCAGACAGCTAGTTTCGGAACCCACTCGTGAGGGAGCAATCTTAGACCTCATACTCTCAAACGGGGGCAGTGAGAGGATCTCAGATTTAGAAGTGGGTTGCCATCTGGGAACAATCACTGAAAATCAAACAGTGTGGTTCACGTTAAACTCAGCTACAGAGTCAAGCCATACAAAAGTGAGGGTACTGGACTTCAGAAGGGCTGACTTTGGCAAGATGGGAGAGTGCCTCAGAAAAGCACTAGCAAACAGGCTAGAAGGAGGTGTAGAGCAACAATGGAGAATCATCAAAACTGCCATCATAGAGGCAACAAGCCTTTGTGTGAAGCAAATAAACAAATCAAAACGAAAGAAAAAGCCACTATGGTTCTCAAAAGAGGTGGCTGTGAAAGTCAGGAAGAAAAAGATAGCATTCCGGAAGTATAAGGAAACACAGAAGGAGCAGGACAGAAAGCTGTACCAGTTAAGGCAGAAAGAAGCAGGGAGGGAAGTCAGAATAGCAAAGGCCTAAACTGAGGAAAAGATAGCCAACTCGGGTTAAGAAGGGAAAAAACCTTATAGGTACATCAGCGGCGTGAAAAGACAAGGAGGGATAGTGAGGCTTGAATAAAATGAGCGTTGGGTGGGCAGAGGGGACAGTGAAAAGCAGGGATACTGAGCGAATATTTCCGCTCAGTATTCACAAAGAGGAGGAAGTGCCTAATCCAATTAACAAAGCACTCTTGATAGGAGAGTCGATTCAGTCCTTTCACAGAGAAAGGATTCTGCAAGAACTCCTAAAACTGAAGGTGGACAAAGCAATGGGGCCGATGGAATTCACCCAGAATTTTAAAAGAATTAAGGGGAACTAGTGAAACCACTGGCTACTCTTTTAATAAATCATGGGAGGATGGTGTGGTACCCGAGGACTGGAGGAAGGTGGATGTGATTCCCTTCACAAAGTGGGACCAAGACAGAGGCAGGAAACTACAGACCTGTCAGTTTGACCTCTGTGGTAGGGAAAGTGATGGAGTCACTTCTGAAGGAAAGAATAGTTGAGTACCTAGAGGCTAGAGGGCAGGACCCAAGGCAGCATGGGTTCACAGTGGGAAGGTCATGCCAGACGAATCTAATAGATTTCTTTGACTGGGTGACCAAAGTAGTAGACTAGGGAGGGGCTGTGGACATGGCCTACCTAGACTTTAGCAAGGCATCTGACACAGTCCCACACAAAAGATTAATAGTCAAATTAACCAGCCTGGGAGTGGGTCCCAGGGTGGTAGCCTGGGTAAAACATTGGCTGTCAACAGGACACAGAAGGTAATTGTAAATGGAGTCACTCTGAAGAAAGAGGGGTTACTAGTGGGGTACCACAGGGGTTCAGTATTGGGTCAGTCCTTTTAATGTCTTCATAAGTGACATTGCAGAGGACTGGAAGGAAAAGTATGCCTCTTTGCAGATGACACAAAGATCTGCAACAGGGTTGATACACAAGGAGGCATGGAAAGGATGAGAAGGGACTTGGCAAGGTTGGAGGAATGGTCGAAGTATGGCAGCTAGGATTCAATGCAAAGAAGTGCAAAATAATGCACCTGGGAAACAAGAACCAGGGAAGAATACACAATGGGGGAGGTAGTAACAACAACAAAAATGGAAAGGGACCTAGGGGTAATCATATCAGATGACCTTAAGGTTAGCAAGCAATGTGAGAAGGCAGTAGGGAGGGCTGGGGGGTATACTGGGATGCATAGGGAGAGGCATCAGCAGCAGAAAACAGGAAGTTGTTATCCCTCTGTACAGACAGTTGGTGAGACCCCATCTGGAGTACTGCGTCCAGTTCTGGAAACCCCATCTCCGCAAGGACATAGACAGGATAGAGGCAGTAAAGAGGAGGGCAACTAAAATGGTGCAGGGTCTGCAAGAGAAGCCGTATGAGGAGAGACTTAAGGAGCTTAATATGTATAGCCTTGAGGAAAGAAGGGAGAGGGGGGACATGATAGAAACTTTTAAGTACCTCAGTGGAATCAACAAAGTCCAAGAGGGTAGCATCTTTCAGAAAAAGGGCGTTAAGAACAAGGGACACAATTTAAAGATGGGGAGGCGTTCAGGGGCAATGTGAGAGTATTATTTCACAGAGAGGGTAGTGGATGCATGGAACAGCCTTCCTGAGGAAGTTGTGGGGTCTAAAACTGTGGGAGAATTCAAGAATGCATGGGACAGACATAAGGCAATTCTTGTGGGGGTAGGAAGAAATAGGCTGTTGGTTAACTAGGATCTGCGGCCTATCCTGTAGGTAGGGAAATGGCCAGACTAGATGGGCCAAGCGGTCCTTATCTGCTGTCAAAGTCTATGTTTCTATGAGGTGATTCTAATATGGAACTGAGGATGCGAGACTACTGTGCGGTTGGCCTGTGAGTCAGGATGGGTAGACGGTAGGCTGGCTTTGTATATAACAAGGTCAGTAAAGAAATTATTGTTCCCAGTGGCTATGTCCGAAGGTGTGGATAATAAGCTGCCTTTTGCGAGCATACTTTGTGGGACGGTGAGTGCATTCCCTTTGAGGAGCGTGTTGATTTGTTTCCAGAAATGTTTGGGGTTGGTTAGGTGCGTTTCTTGATGGGATATTAGGTGTGTGCTTTTGGCCTTGATGACTTTGTTTTTGCATGTATTACGGAGCTGGTGGTAGGAGATCCAATCTGACTGCAGTCCAGTGCTTTTGTATAGTTTCTAGGCTCTGTCCCGGGAGCGCATTAGGCTCCTCAGCTCCGTCATGAGCCAGGGAGAGTTGTTGCCTTTGGATCTCCTTGTTGTAAGCAGTGCATGGGAGTCAAGGATGGATGTGAGGTTAGTGATGAGGTAGTCTGGCGCTTGGTTTATGTCGTGGAGGGAGTTTATAGGGGACCAATGCACAGAGGCGAGGCATGTCCTAAAGGCTACTTCATCAAAGTTGGTTAAGTCTCTTGTTCTAAGGATTTTTTGGGGGGGGGGGGAGATGGGGAGAGTTATTTTTACAAATGCAGTAGATTGCCGAGAGGTCACTGAGGGAATCAGGCAGTATACCAGCGATTTTGATGAAGGATGGGTTGTTTGTTACGATCCAGTCTAAAAGAGTGTGCCTGCTGAACTTATTAGTGAGTCTAGTAGGTTGTTCAATAAGCTGGTCTAGTTTGGAGTCTGATAGGGCAGATTGGTACTGGGTTCTTTGGGGGCCTAGCCAATTAAGGTTGAAGTCTCTGCAGAGTATAATGTCGTTCTTAGGGAGAGTATCCAAGCTGACAAAAAGCTTGGTGCAGGAGGACATATGCTTAGGTAGGTAGGTAGATACACCCAATGACTATTTTTTTCACTTATCCAAACGTAATCGTGATAAATATGTGTTCAGCACCTAAGTTGATATTCAGGTTGGTTAGTTCACTAGCTGCTAGACCAGCTCTAGTATAGATCAGAACTCCGCCACCTTTACCATGGGACCGGTCCCATCTGTACAAGGAGAAGCCAGGGAGGGCCACTTTGTGGGGCAGGATAGCAGGTTTCAACCATGATTCTGTTATACAAAGTATCTCAGGTTTGTACAGCTGTACCCAGGGCTTCTAACTCATCCATTTTAGCCCTGATGCTCTGGATATTCATATGGGCTATTTTAAGCCCCTTATCATTGTGCCATGTGGTGGTAGAGGCATGGGAGTCTGCAAAGGAGTGCTTGGATGAGTCTAATTTTTGTCCTGCAGTGGGACCAGGGTTTAGTTCAATGTCACCTGACAACAGCAGTATGCAAAGTTGGATCTGAAGTGAGGGTGGGCAGAGGAATGGAAGCTTGTGTGTACTTTTAGGAAGGTGTCTTAACAGAATAGTTTTATGCCGTAGAGCAGGTGGCAGGGTCCCAGGATGGGGAGAGCAATCTAGAGTGGAAGATGGGTGGGGTGGGGGGTAGTCTGCCACATGGTCATTGGAATTTGTTACTACTATTCTGGATGGAGGAGTTGTGCTGTGCAGCTGAATTCAGATCAAGAGGTCCCAGCAGAAGAGTAGTCCCTTGGTGTTAGGGAAAGGGATCGTTGGTGGTTCACGCTATAGGAGAACAGGTATGAGGGAGTAGGGTGTACTGTAGGCCAGTGAAGGCTAGGAGCAGAACTATTAGTGTAGGTAATGCAGTGGAGCTGCCGGGGTTCAAGGACCCAGGGTATCCCTAAGGATGGTTGTAGCTTGATGATAGCGAGACAGTCGTTAAGGCAGCAGGGTCATGTACAATCTCTGTAATGGAGGGTCGAAAAACTTATTGTTTTAGGAGAGCAGAGAAGGTGAGACGGAGTGTCTAATTACAGGAGAAGGGGAGGTCTTTTCTTGAGTTAAAGGGGATCTGTAGGGTACAACCACAGGCTAAGGTCCTGGGTATGGGTAATCCGGTAGACAGGGCTTGTCAGAGAGGCACCGTGGGGGGTTTGTTATAGAGCAGCAGGGTGAATAGGACCACCGAGTGGGGAAGCAAGTAAGGGTGTGTAGTAGTGGTACGGCAGAGGTAAAGGTCATGAGGTAGTGTTGTTTTACTCAACAGGCTAGGGAGATAAGAGGGGCTGTGGAAATAGAATGATCCTGGCCAATGGTGGCAGTTGAGGAGGCAGGGGAGGGTGGGGCTTATGAGGATTTAATAGCAGTCAGGGTCAGGGCCAGGGAGGGAGAAAATAGTAGGTACTGGGAACTGGTAGTCTCGAAATCGCCCCAGAGAGAAAGGCTTGGGTTCCGTGGAGCTGGCTTACTGAGTGTCCAAAGGAAGAGCCAACGGGAGCGGCGGGCTAGGTGTAAGCAGCCAATCGGTGGCAGGCCCAGGAAAGCACCAGGAATCAAAGTTCAAGCGGGCACTTCCAGGACTGTGGCTTCTGCTGACTTCCAGGGAGCGCTGATCGGGCAGAAGGAGCAGCGGCGGCACTGTGAACAGGGCCAAAGCACCGTCAGGCTTAGGTCAAGTGTCCGAGGGAGAGCCAATGGGAGCGGGGGGCTAGGCATAAGCAGCCAATCGGGTGGCAGGCCAAGAAAAGGAATCAAAGTTCCAGTGGGCACTTCCAGGACCATGGCTTTTATTTATTTATTTAGATTTTGATAACCAGGTAATCTCACTGAGACCAGAGGTCCCTTTTTCAGGAGCGACCCGGGATTAGTTACAACAGAGGTTACACACATTGACAGGAGTATACAGTAGTTACATTCGTTGGATTAGGAATAGAGTATTTACAGAGCGTGACATCACAGACACAAATATGCTGGAGCTTTACACAATACATGTGACACCTTAACACAAGAGTTTAGAAAATGTAGTAGTAACAACAATAAAGAAGCAGGGTATAATGATCACACCATCTAGTTCACTTGCAATGAGGTAGCGATTACAGCCACAGAGACTAAGCTCCAGCAGGTACACTTTCAAGCCAGACTTAAATCCATGAAGAGTAGGACAGTTGGCCAAGTTCACTGGGAGAAGGTTCCATGAGTGTGGAGCCACGTAATGAAAGTATCGCTTGCCTTGGTTAGTGCGTACTCCAGGGATGTCGAGGGGATGGCCTGACGAGGATCTCAGGTCCCGGCCCCGGACTTTGGGATTGAGCAGACCACGCAGGTGGGGAGCTGGGCCTGCAGTGGTAAATTTAAAGGTCAAACATAGAGAGGAGTAGGCCAGTTTGTGCCACATGGCAGGCCAGTGGAGGTCCGCAAGGACCTCACAGTGGTGCCTCCTAGCAGAGGAGTTGGTAGCAAAATGAGCCACCCTGTCATAGAGGACAGTCAGTTTAGTTAGTTCACCCTCTCTAAGGAACTGTAGCAAGGCAGCCCCATAGAGAAGGGAGGGGAACATGGTGCAATTGGCTATGGCATGCCGAGCCTCGACAGAGAGAGTTACCCAGCCTGTAGAGGAGTCCAATCTTCTGGTGAGTAGACTTCACTAAGGAGTCAATGTACGGTTTGTAGGACATCTCCTGGTCAAGGAGAATTCTGAGGTACTTGATCTTATCAGTGACCTCTACTCTGTTCCCTTGGGCTGTGTGAAGTTGAAGCAGGCCATGCCTGTCAGCTCCAAGGCGTCTAGTCCCAAACAAAATAGCCTTCATTTTCTCTTCATTCAGCACAAGTAAGTTGGTGGAGAACCAGGCCTCAAATGCAGCAAGACTGATCTGGAGGTTGGCATTGATTACGCTTGGTAGCGGATCACAGCAGTAGACAACAGTGTCATCTGCATAGAGGATAAGGTTGTTCAGCCCACAAATTCTCTCAATGTCACTGACAAAGAGGGTGAATAACAGGGGGCCCAGGATTGAGCCCTGGGGTGCCCTGGAGATTACAGGTTGAGCACTAGACTCGGTTCCTCTCCACAGGACTTTTTGGGTTTGGTTGAGCAAGTAACTCTCGAACCAGGAAACAGCGAGCCCATCCAGTCCCAGTAGTTGGAGTCTGGAGAGGAGTAGTTCATGGCTGACCAAATCAAATGCCTTAGACAGGTCAATGAATAGAGCTCCCATCGGGGAGCCCTGATCCACGGCATTGAGAATGTCAGATGTGAGCCGGATAAGGGTAGTGTCTGTGCCATGGCCTTTCCTAAAGCCGTGTTGAATGTCAGCTAGGAGTAGGTGCCTTTCGAGGTAGTCCTGTATTTGGTTGTAGACCAACTACTTCTGCATCTTCCCAAGAGGGCAGAGAATAGAGATGGGCCTGTAGTTCCCCACTTTGTCCCAGGGCCCTTTTTTGTGAATGGGGACGATGGTCGCAACCTTCCATTTACTTGGGACTGTTCCTTCAAGGAGGGACCTGCTGATGAGCATAGTGACAGGACGGAGATGGCTGGGGCAGCGGCCCTCAGAAGCCTAGGTTCAAGCAGGTCATGTCCCAGGGAGGAGTCAGGGTTGATCTGAAGCAGAAGGGGAAGCACCTCAGTGGGTTTAACCAGTTTCACGTGAAACTGGGATCTTGTGTGATCCCAAGCAGCATCTCTGCTGCGGGGGACACCAGAGGGCGAAGGGGGTTTGAGTCCACTAGGGTTTGAAAAAGTGGCATTAAACACCTCAGCAACTAAAGAGGGGTAATTGGTTAGGGTATCACCAACCAGGAGCGTTCCTTCTTGGGTACTAGAGGCTCCCTTTAACAGCAGATTTATTTGGCCCCGGAATCTCTTGGGATCCTGTAGGTGTCTTGACTGGAGATCACGCAGATATTTAGATTTAGCCTCTTTGGAAGCTTTCTTGCATAGATTCCTCAGCTTCCTATACTTCTCCAAGTCAGATTTGCGGCTGGAAGATTTGTAATGTCCCCAGGCCTGGTCACGGAGCAACATGCTTTGTTTGAGGCTAGGGTTAAGCCATTTATGGCATTTCCCCTGTACCCTTAGTTTCTTGGGGGGGCGTGTTCATTGGCCACAGACGCAAAAGAGTTTGTAAAGTAATCCAGTGCCTCATCCAGGGTGGGAAGAGAGATTAGGGGATCCCAGTTTACAGCTCATAGGTCAGAGCAGAATGCTTCTGGCACGAGTCTGCTGTAGTTTCTGCCTTCAATTACCCTGGGAGGCAATTTGGGGAGCTTACCTGACCAGGTACAAAAGATTGGCGAATGGTCACTCAATGAGCCTGCCATGATCCCAGCAGTCAAAATACGGTCCGGGCTAGATACCAGGGCCCAGTCAAGTAACGAGTGGTTACCTGTCTTGGCGTTGAGCCTTGTGGGCAGGTCAATAACTTGGGTCAGACTGGTATCGAGTACTGGGTTCTTGCTGACAGAGGCCCCCAGTGAGATCCAATTCATGTTAAAATCTCCAAGGAGAATCATCTCCCCAAGGGAGTGTTCTGCCAAGGAATGAGAAGTTAGTGATTCAGGCAGCCGTTTGGGGCGGGAGGTAGACACACCCTATGTACAAGGGTTTAGAGTCACCAAGGAGCACTTTCGTGAAAATCATCTCATTCACAGAGTCACAGAGGGGAGAGTGGTAAAGCTTTTGCTGGCTTCAAGGGAGCGTAGAACGGGCGGCGGGGAGTAGCAGCGTGGCGCCACGGAAGCAGGGCAGGAGGACCAGGTCAGGGACTTAGGGTATCTCCCTGATCACTTCCCTGGTGTGCCAGCCCAGACTCACTCCTGCCATATTTCCCACTCACCTCCCCTATCACCTACCATGTGCTCACATAATCCTAGTCCTGCCAAACTCCACGATGTGCTTACATAATCTCATCCCAGCCAAATATCTTACACATCTCCCTGATCAATACCTTGCTGTGATCACACAGTACCATCCCTGCCATACATTTCCACCACCTCCCCAATCTTTTCTCCAATGTGCCCTCACAGCTCCACCGCTGCTATGCATCACCAATCACTTCTGTGGTGTGCACGCACAGTCCCACCATTGTCATACATCCTACCCACATCTCCAGTTGCTTCCTTGGTGTGCCAGCATAGCCCTTCTTTGTCATATATCCCGCCCACCTCCTCAACTGCTTCACCCGTCTACCTGCACTGTCTCACCCCTGTCCTGTACCCTACCTACCTCCCCGACCACTTCCTCGGTATGCCTGCACAATACCACACCTGGCATACATCCTGCCCACTTCCTTGATGTAGCAATACGATACTACCTGTTACATATCCCACCCACCTCCCGACTGCTTTAATGGGTGTGCCACCACAGTCCCCCCCTTACTATGTATCCCATCCACTGCCTTGATCACTTCCACAGTCTGCCAGCACAGTCCCACCTGTCATATATACCTACCCCTTCCCCGATCGCCTCCTTGGTCTGCCTACACAGTCCCAACCCTGCCAAATATGCTACCTTCCTCTGGATTGCTTCTGCAGTGTACAGTCTCACCCCTGCCATACATCCCACCCATATCACCGATCACTACCAAGATGTGCCAGCATAGTCTCACCTGTCATATATCCCCCGCCTCTCTCCCCGATTGCTTCTACAGTTTGCCCTCCAAGCCCCATCACTGCCATATACACCACCGACCTCCCTGACTGCTTCCCCGGTCTGCCAAAACAGTCCCACCCCTGGCAAATATGTAACCCACCTCTAGACTGCTTCCCCAGTGTACCCTCACACAGTCCCAAATCTACCATACACCTCGCCCTCCTCCTCGATCACTCTCAGGGTGTGCCAGCACAGTCCAACCCCTGCCCTATGTCCCACTCACCTCCCAAGTCACTTATTCAGTCTGCCCACACAATCCCTCTCCTGCCATATATACCACCCACATTCCCATCACTTCCTGGGTGTGCCTGTACAGTCCCACCTTTGCAATATATCCAGCCCACCACCCCAATCGCTTCCCCAGACTGCTCACACTATCATTCCCCTTCCATGTATCCTACCCACCTCCCTGATGTGACTGCAACACCCCACCCCTGCTATACATCCCACCAATCTCCCTGATCACTTACTTGGTGCACCACTAAGTCCAACCTCTGTCTTATATCCAACCCATATCCCTGATTTGTCCACACAAATTCACCCCTGCCACATATCCCACCATCTTCCAAAATCGCTTCCCTACTGTTCTCACACAGTCCTACCCCTGCCATACATCCCCCACCTCCCTGATCGCTTCTCCAATGTGCCCACATTGTCCCACCCCTGCCAGACATCCACCCCATCCACTTCTTTGATCACTTCAGCATTGTGCCTGCACGGCTCCATCCCTGCCATACATCATACCCAATTCCTTGGTCTGCCCACACAGTCCTACCCTTGCCATATATCCCTCCTATCTTGAAAACTGCTTCAAAGGTGTGCCCGCAAAGTCCTGCTCCTACTGAATATCCTACCCATTTCCCCAATTGCTTTATAAATACCCCACCTCCCCGTTTGCTTCCAGAGTGTGCCTGCACAATCCCACCTGTCTCCCTGATCACTTCCTTTGTGTGCCAGCACAATGCCACCTTGCCATATATACCGCCAACCTCCGCAATCGCTTCCCTGGTGGCCAGCACAGTCCCACACTTACCATATAGCCTACTCACCTCCTGGCTTCCCGCAGAGTCCCATCCCTGCCATACTGTATTTTCCACCCACCTCCTCAATTACTTCACATCTGCCCACACAAGCTCACCCCTTCCATATATTCTGTCCATCTCCCCGATCGTTTCCCTGCTTTGCCTGCACAGTCCTACCCCTGCCAAACATCCCCTCACTTCCTCAACTGATCCCCTGATGTGCCTGTACCGTCCCAGGCCACCCCTACAATATATCCCACCCACTTCCCTGGTGTGCCAGCACTGTCTCACCCCTGCCATATATCCTGCTAACCTCACAATCGCTTTCCCAATCTGCCCGCACAATCCCTCCCCCCCGCAATATATCCCACCCATCTCCCCTATCACTTCCCCGTTGTGCCTGCACAGTCCCACCCCTGCCATAGACCCTGCATTCCTCCACAATCCCTTTTCTGGTGTTCCTGTACTGTCCCACCCCTTCCATTTCTCCCATCCACCTCCCCAATCACTTCAACAGTGTGCCAGCAGAGTGCCACAGTATATTCTCCCGCAGTCCCATCACTTCCTCAGTCTGCCTGCATTGTCCTTCCCCTGCCATGTTCCCTACCCACCTCTCTGATCGGTTCCCTGGTGTGCCTGCATAGTTCCATCTCTACCACACATCCTACCCCTTCCCCGATCGCTTTCTTGGTATGCCAGTAAAATCTCAGCCCTGCCATATATCCCGCTCACCTCCCTGATCTCTTCCCTGGTCTGTCTACACAATCCAAACCATGCAATATATCCTGCCCTCTTCCCCAATCACATCCCTGCTGTTCCAGAACAGTCTGACCCCACCATATATCCATTCCATCCGCATCCTTGACTGGTTCAACACTGTGTTGCAAGGCTCCATCCCTGCTGTACAGCCCACCCGACCTCCCCTGGTCTGCCAGCACAGTGCCACCCCAGCTATATATCCCGCTCACCTCTTCGTTCACTTCAGCAGTGTGTCAGCAAAGTCTCACTCCTGTTGAACATACCTCCTACTTCCCCAATCACTGTAACGAAGTGTACAGTCACACCCCTGCTACATATCCCCCACCTCTCATTTGCTTCCACAGTGTGCCATCATAATCTCACCCACCTCCTAGATCACTTTTTTGGTGTGCCAGCACAACCACACCCACACCACACATACTGCTGACATCTAAAATCTGCTGTGCTTGCTGTACCAGCACAGTCCAACCCTTGCCATATATTCCACCCACCTCCCTGATTGCTTCCTCGGTCTGCCGCACAATCCCACGCTTCCAACAAAAGATAAAGAAGTCACTCAAGGGTTCATGCAATGAGTTAGGTTGGCTAAACCCAGAAACATAAGTAACACAAAAGGTTACTCAATGAACTCAGATGCAGGTACTGAAAAATAAAACTTCGTATGCACTCACTATCAACTAGTAGAAAAATCCAATGTCTCTACACAAGCAATATGTAAAAGGGAGTGATACAATGGGAAGTAGCTAGCAGCCTAAAACACACTCCCATGTCCCCAATTGCTTCCCTGGTATGCTTGCAGCCCCACTCCACAGGGAGGTCAAACTCACGCAGATATTCTACTTTGTGGCAGTGAAAGGTAATGGGCTAACAATACTGGCTGACTGCTAAAAGTAACAGGATCAGTTCTGCTGTCAGATGGCCACTGTGCCTGTAATTAATAGATAAATACGCAGATAAGAAAATCAGCCTTAGAAACCAAAGCTATACACAATAGTGGCATCTTAAAACAGGCGCACTCACACAGCCTTTCTCAGAATGATGACAGTCCACTCCCAGAACCATAAATCATGATTCTTAACTAATCCTTTTTTGGCGATGTCTTGGGGTCAATGAATAAACAGAGCCAGAGACTGCTTTTTCAGAATAACAAAGGCATACCTCTTAACTGCCTCTCATTATCAGATGTCCCTCATTTTACCCCTTGAAAGTGCTTTGTCCCATATGCAGTATATCCCACATTTGGAAGGTGCTACCCACACAGAGGAGATACTGTAAACTCAAAAAACTGTAATACTGTAAAGCAAAATTTCATAACATTCTGTGATGCCACAAATGAAACCTTGATCACGTTAAAGCAAGGGGTTCCATGGTGTTTTGGCTTTATATCTTCATGTTTGATGTGTCTTCTCCCTCATTTTGAGGTTCAGTGTCCCACTTTCATTTGGAGTGCATCTGTCCCTCAAGTCATAACAGTGACAAAAGGTTAAGAGACAGGCTGCGACTGCTGTGAGGTAAGGACAAGGGTCCATTCCGAATTAAACATGATCATTTTTAAATTCTGTTTTAGTGTGCTGGGTCAGTGAATAAATTCAGAAGCCCCCCCATATAATTATGAGCTAGAAACTCCATTCTCAGAAAGCTGTGGGTCCGTTCCAATGCAAACACTCACAACTGTTCTAATTTTATTACGTTATTTATTTATTTATTATGGCCTAGGATTAACACCTTTGAGCTTAAAGCTCGTTACATAGCTTAAGGTTCCATTTGAAGGCACCAAGAATGGGGAGGTTAGCAATGTTATCCCGAAGGGCGTTGAACCAGTAGGGGGGCTCATTAAGCAAAGGATCATTTGTGGTCAGTATATAAATTAAATAGGCAGCCCCATTAACCACAGACTCGGAGACCCACACCTGGTAACTGATTAGAGAGCCAGACATGGAGACAGCCGGAAACTCCAAGTGCGAGAAACTGGAAAAAATATGTTACGCTGGGAGTTAGGATGAGAGGGAAACTAGATGCTGGGGGAGGTTAAAGAAGGGGTGGGTATCAGATAACAGGTAGCATAAAATTAAAAAAAAATACACACAGAAAAAACCCTTGACCCTGATGTATAAGTAACTTTTGTTTGGATTTATGTTAACGAACAGTGCAGAAACAAGTGTTTGCAATTGTTAGGGACTGGGATGGGATGGAAACGGGATGCTGGGCAAGGGGGGAGGTTAAAGAAGGGTCAGCGGATTAGGCAACACAGAATAAAGGAAAAAAAAAAAGCCCTGAGAAAGAAACCCCTGACGACCCCAGTGTATGCTGGCATACGTTTAAAAACAGTGCAGAGAAATAATATATATATATATATATATATGAGTGCTTGCTTTCTCAGCTATTGTGATGGTCTGTGCTTTGTACTGTGTTTTGCTATATTTTCCATTATCTGTCGTTTATCTTACGCAGTATTGACCCACGATGTATTTGCTCGCGTGGTATTGACCCACGCTGTATTTACTTGCACGGTATTGACTCACGCTGTATTTATTTGAGCAGTATTGACCAATGCTGTATTTGCTTGCATGGTATTGACCCACACTGTTATTTGCGTATGCTGTATTGACCAGCAATGTTCAATACCGTGCATGCAAACATATTGCAGGATACAGAGCATGTAAAAACATTGCGATAAATGTCCCGTAGTAAATTTGTCGCAACAAACATCCGCCAATGGAAAAGAAAGTGAAACATAGTACGGTGCACAGAGTGTTACTATGCCTGAGAAAGCACTCGTTTCTCTACACCACATACCTGTAAGTCCAAATAAAAGACATGTATACATTAGGGTCAGGGGTTTCTTCTCTGTGTATTTTTCCTTTTATTTTGTGCTGCCTGTTATCTGACCCCTAGCCCTTTCTTTCACTTTGGGGTTACAATGAAACAAAAACATGATACTGACGGGGTGGGTGTGTCCGAGCTTCCTCCTCAAACACCACCAACAGCCAGATGCTAGGCAGCAGAGAAAAGTAAAAAGATATTATCAAAATCAATTTCCCATTAAAATACACCACACCTTGGTATACATGACTCTGCACGTCAGAGGAAACTAACGGTAGTTAGAGAAAACCATAACAGGATGCAGTAAACTCCACTTTCAGTTTGCTGTGTGTTCCCCCCACTAGGCCGGATACATTTTAAGAGCACATAGGCATGGTCACAAACACCCAGCGTGGGCAGAAACGGCTGTTCATTCGCCTGGAGTTTTTTTATTTTGTACACACACACAAAAGATGCCCCCCATTTCTCACACTCCCCACAGAGATCCCCTATTTGCCTCAACACATCACCGGGAGAACAGAACTCTGGATGGCGTGAGTACTGTGGTTAAACATGTCATGAGGACGAGGAAAAAAACAGCAGGATCATTATAAAAGTTTATGTCTTTACTGAACATGGTAAAAGTATGCCTAAATGAAGAGGTTTCACTCGGGGAGACATAGTACAAAGGCACTGGAACCCCAGAGATGGCACATTTGTTTTTAGACCTGCATGCCACCCTGACCACTACTGTCTGAACTAGACTACGTCTCGGGTTGGAGGACAGCCCTTGCTACCCTGACCCCACCACGGGGGAATCAGTGGTGGTGCCGCTCTGTGAGTTAGGCCCCAGGGGAGGCAGGTGCCGGTCCATAGGGAGAGGGACAGGTCTGAGAAGCCCCACCACCTTCCACTGAGAAGATAAACCAATATAGAAACTAAAATCATGCAAACATAATGAGCTACAAAGTGCAATTTTGATTTATTTTTTGGCTGTCGGCCGTCCAGCATCTGTCTATCCCTGCCACCCATCATTTACGCACCCTTACCCCCCCCAAGACGAGTGGTTGGGGAGGGGCCTCTCCACGAATGGAAACTGGTTTGTGATCTGAGGGGAGTACCTTCGTTTGCTGCATGGGGTCTGGTGGAAGGCGGACGTCCTCCTGCATAGGCAGATGATTTTTTTTCTGTCCCCTAAGGAGGCATGGCATGCAGTGATGTAGTGGCATGCAGATTGCCAGACATCCGGCATGCCTCCCAAAGATCTTGATCACCGCCTGTCAGACCCCTGGTCTTCACCAGAAGTTGGTCAAACACCAAAAGCTTCCCCACACTCCCCCCCCCCCAACTCCTGGACAGCAGTCATCAATCCTCCTCCTCCTGGCGGCCCTCTGACATCACTGGCTCGCTTCCGAACCTTGGACATAAGGGTTGCATAAGGAAGCTCTACCGCTATGCCTGGACGCAGTCAAAGTTCAATTCTGAAGTGCTTAGCTGTGCTATTCATTAATCTAACCCTGCAACAGATGGCAAAAACAAAATAATAAATGAAAACAAATGACACAAATGAATTTTTTGTAGCATTTTATTGGTACTCCATGCTCATTGTATTTTGTCGTTTGTATGCATCCAAATTTGGTTCTACTCATCTGTTCCTATTTCAGTCCTACTGGATGGCTCATTGGAAACAGGAGTGGTTTATTACCATAAAATTCTGGCACACACAACCCATTACGAGGGAAGCCAGAGCTGCATTTATAATAAAAACATTTATTTGGAAATAAATAAAATAAATTCGACACGTTTCGGACAGTGCTTTTCCTTTCTCAAAGTTGCCTTTGAGAAAGGACAATCACTGTCCGAAACGCTTCAGGTGTTTATTTTACTTATTTCCAAATAAATGTTTATTTTTTTTTTTTTATACTTTATTTTTATTAGTTTAACTGTATAATATACACAGTACATTACTCTTTAGGTAGGCTTCAGAAATACAGTTACATTACGAGTAATGTATGTCAACATTATTACAGAAAGGATAACAGAGGTCCCTAAATTATGTTACACCACGAAGGGGTAAATCTGTATATTGTTAAAGATTCCCAGTATCAACAATGTACACAGGCCATTACTGCCATGAGCGGGAAAAAAAAAAAAAAAACACACATCCATAGTTGATATTATCGAACACCCTATATATGGGTCAAAAATCCCTTATCCATATTCGGTATGCTTTAATATAGTTAAACAGAGTTCCCTCCAAGCAATGCCCCCTCCAACCTCCCTGAATAACAACTCTAATAAAGAGTTAACTAGGCAATAACTTTTAGTAAAACCACATTCAATTAGAAGACATCATGGGCAGACTTCTATTGACAAACATGTAACCTGAATTTTAAGCAAAACAAGCATCTGTTGGGTGCATATGCACTCCTTAACTCTAATGAAGGGTGTCTGGAGAGAAAGCCAAGTAACTCAGTCCGTTGTGCCCCCATTTCAAACCTTCAAAAGAAGAATTACAAACTTCACTTTTACCCCACCATATTATTTTAGGGCAAACAACAGTGAGGCAAATCCAGACTTTCCATAGTTAATAAGTCTCAGGTATAATTCAGCCCCGACAGTTTTTACTCACTGTCCCCCGAATCATTTTCGGACTCTTCTTCTTTTGCCGAGAATTCCTTCTCTATACGTTCCAGGAGTTTAGATGCTGCTTCTGATTCATTAAATTGATACGATTTCTCCCCGTAGGTTATCCTAAGACTGGCCAGCATTAGCAACACATGATTAACTCCTAACTGATGCAGACGGGCCCTGATGACATCAAAACTTTTTCGACGCTGCCTTGTAGCGAAACTCAGGTCGGGAAAAATATGGATAGACTCATCCTCCCAGCTCAATGGAGCTTGTTGTTTGGCAGCATTTATTATTAAGTCCCTGTCTTTCAAGGACCCCAGCACAACTAGGAGAGTTCTAGGAAGTGGCAGATTTGTTGCTGCATGGTTTCGCCCGCCACGTGGGCTGATTCTATACGCCTTTTGAATAGTTACCATTTCCTGAAGATGCAGTACTTCTCCAAAGAAGGTGCGAAGAAAAGGTAGGGGTTCTTCTCCCTCAGCCCCCTCCTGTATACCTAGGATCCATACATGAGTTGCACGAGCAGCATTCTCTAAATTCTCTAGCCGTTGTCGCAGGACCGCATTCTCTTTGGTCAGGCCTACTGAAACAGTCATCACTGACGCCACTGTTGAGGAGGCCGATTTAGTGGCTTCCTCCAGCATTCCGACTTTAGTGTCCAACACTTTAAATTGCGAAGTGTAGTCCTCTAATTTTTGATCCAGCCTTTGAATCGCTCGTAACAACACTGCGTTAGAAGGTTGAGGAGAGACCTCGTTCCCTGCCCCCAGGCTCGAGTCAGTGCTGGTAGTTGGCTTTGATTCTTTTTGCCGGGCTCCTTCACCTGCAGTTGCCGCTCGGTTTGTTCTGCCCATCACTCCAAAATACCGTTATACTGCGCTTCTTAATGAGATGTCTTTTGATCAGTGGATTGCTTGCTAGTATACTCTTAGTTTTATGTTGTTCTAGTTACAGTTTTTATCAATAAATTTTATTGAAATAGGGTTGCTTCGGAGGAGCTCTGCTTTAATGCTTCTTTAAGCTCGACTGCTGTCCACGCCCCCACCCAAATAAATGTTTTTAATTTAAATGCTGTTCTGGTGTCCCTTTTAATGGGTTGTGTGTGCCTGAATTTTATGGTAATGGATTCTTAGTTTTTATTCTCAGCACCACATTCCTGGTGCACACTTTTAAGTGTTGGAAACAGAAGTGCTTCCAGAGGACTGAAAGAGGGCAGATGTAGTCAGACTTCACAAAAGTGGTAGCAAGGACAGGGACTGGCAATTATAAACCAGACAGCCTGACATCGGTGATTGAAAAGATAATGGAGTCCCTGCTGAAGGAAAGGATTGTGGAATATGTTGAATCCAATGGGTTACAAGACCCGAGGCAACATGGATTCACAGGGGGTGGGGATACTGTCAAGTAAATCTGATAGATTTGATTGGTTCACTAAGGAGCTAGATCAGGATGGAGCAATGGACCCAATCTACCTAAGAGTTCATTAAGATGTTTGACACTATTCCACACAGGAGACTAGTAAGCAAGATGGATAGCTTACGAGTTTGTCCAAAGGTGTTAAACTGGATAGGAAATTGGTTAAGGGATAGGAGTCAGAGGATAGTGGTAAATAGCATTCACTCCAAGGGATGGAGGGTGACCACCGGGGTACCTCAGGGATCAGTGCTGAGGCCAGTCCTCTTTAATGTCTTTGTAAATGACACTGTAGGCTGTCCACTGAATCAGCGGCAACGCCGATAACCTGGGTTTGGAAGTGAATCTGGGGTGTCAGTGGGTCTGCTGGGGGAGGATTGAGTATCCATAGAACTGCTTTTGGAGGGAGGGTGGGCAGATCCCAATGCTTTGTCTGGCTCCTGGTGGAAACTAGGGGAAAGGCAGCTTGGCCCAGAAAGTTGGGAGGTGTATCAGATGTGGGTGCACACACCATGACATTAGTGCACACCACATCTCCCCAGGGACAGGAAATCCAGATAAAGTCCGGCTGCAGCTGGCCCGGTGGTGCTGGAGGATGAGGCGCTGGTCACAACACCTCACACCACATCGACGACCCAGGTTTGGGAACGAGCACAGGCCGCCAGGGGGAGAGAGGATCGAGAGTCTGGAGGACTGCTCTCCTCTCGGGAGGAGACTAGTGCCCGGAGGGCAGTATGGGTCAGGAGGCTTGATCCAACATCCTAATGTTGAAGGGGAAGGAGGACGAGCAAAAAAATGGAGGAAAATGAGCCTGGCAGGCTTGATGATGGTCTGCCGCTTCCGGTGCCGTCCCCAGATTGGGTCTCTGGGAGGGGGGAGAAACCGGCAACCTCCTCCTGGCCCCGCCACAGGGGGTGGGGCACAATCCATGGGGGAAATACTGGGGACCGCAAAGTACAGGAGCGGTGGGACCAGTGAGAGAGTCCCTTCGTCACGGGGGCCGAAGCCGCCTGACAGGGCTCCGGCAGATAAAGAGATAATGGAGGAAAAAAAAAAAGTCCGGCTGCAGGATGAAGAGGAGCACTCATGAGCCCTGCACCCGACCAGCTGGGCATGCCGGCCTGAACTGGATCCATTCTCCAGTGGGGCTTAGGGAACTTGTTGGGGGGTGAGGATATAGCATACACCAAGCAGGAAAGGGATCTTGGGGTTATCATCTCTGATGACCTCAAGGCAGGGAAAAAGTGTGACAAAGCAGCAGGTAAAGCAAATAGGATGCTGGGATGCATAGGCAGGGGCATCACCAGCAGGAAAAGGGAGGTCATAATTCCACTATACAAGACACTAGTGAGGCCCCACCTGGAGTACACTGTACAGTTCTGGAGACCTTACCTATGTAAGGACATAGACAGGGTAGAGAAGGTTCAGAGGAGGGCAACAACGATGGTGCATGGATTGCATCACAAGTCCTATGAGGACAGGTTGAAGGAACTGAACATGTACTCCCTGGAGGAGAGGAGGGAGAGAGGGGATATGATAGAGACATAAAAGTATCTTACAGGGAGGAACAGGGTGCAGGAATACACTATTTTAAGCGAAAAGATGTTCCAGGACTAGAGGCATGGGATGAAGTTGGAGGAGGGCGATTCAGAGGAAGCGTGAGGAAGAATTTCTTCACAGAGCGGGTGGTCGACAAGTGGAACACCTGCCAGAGGAAGTGGTGGGGGCTGAAACAATCATGGGATTTAAGAATGCATGGGATAGACATAAAGGAATTCTGGAGGTCAGGGGTAAGGGGCAACAGACTTCTTGGAAAACATAAACTGAACTTACAAGCTCAAATGGGCAGACTGGGTGGGCCATAGGCCCTTATCTGCCGACACTGTCTATGTATCTATGTAACTTGGCTGGGGGGGTCATACTCTGAGGGAAGACGGATGGAAATGTAAGTCCCAGCGGATGTCAGAGTGGTAGTGCTGGGGTGCCACTCTGAAGGAGGGCTGTATAGGAGAAAGGGAAGGGAGAAAAATAAATGACACTGCAGAGGAGCTGGAAGGGAAGATCTGCCTCTTTGTGGATTACACCAAAATCAGCAGTAGAGTGGACACTCCAGGTAGGGGTGAGACAGGGTGGAAAGAATGTGCAGAGACTGGAAAAAACTCAAGGAGTGGCCAGAGGTATGGCAGCTAGCCCCCCTCCCAGGTATGACACTATACCCCACACTGTCGCTCATTTGGAGGGTCTCTGTCCCTCATTTAAGTGACAAAAATGTTTTGTTATTTGGGCTGGCTTTGTGCTTTCAAAATCAAGACCACCACCACCCCACCCTGTTCCATGTTCCCCACTGGCTGTACACACCGCACACACGAGGAGTGACTGCAGGTGAGACAACCCAGAGGTACGTGTGCCATTCAAGGATGGCATCTAATTCCTTGTGGTGCCTGTATATGTCTGCATGAGCCGCTCTGCACCACTGCTAGACATGCACCAGCCTCTCTCTCTATTATAGCAGTCTCTGGGTCTGCCCCTCCAAGCAGCCCCCCTCCCAGCACACATAGCTGATCAGCATTTCTCTGCTGTGGATCTTCTACTCCCCGGGCCTCTCCCGATGGGGGTGGGGGGCAGCTGCAGGGGGAAGCTTGTCTATGGGGGATGGATACCTGCTGTGGGGATAAGATAGGAGCCCTACTGAAACAACAGCTTGCCAGGGACCTTAGACAGGGCATGTGGGGGCCTCTTAATGGTCCTTTTTCCCTCTCCCCTGGGATGCGGTAGGCAATCTGGAAGTTTGATGCCGAGCAGGTTTTTATTTATACACAAGGAAGGTAGACATGGTCACAGGGAAGGAAGGGGAACAACTCTTACAAGCAGTGAAAATCACTCTAACAGCTCTACTTTTGTTACACTCTATAGGTGCACCTCGGCTTGAGGCCACTCTACGATACTCTATGATTCTAAAATATTCTACTAAGAGGCCTTCGCATCAAGGGGTATAACTTATTACTTTATCACAATTTACAACAAGCATACAGTGTATAACCACCAAGAAGTATAACACTCTCAAAGTCTATAAGATTCAGATGTTCCGTTTTCTTTGTGCACAGCTGAAGAGTAGAAGTAAAGAGAAAGAGGACTTCTGCTTGTTGCCAAGCTTACCAGTAAAACCTATGAGAGGTTGCAAGGGAAATGGAAAGATTGGTAAACAGACCTTAGTCATTGGCCAACCCACTCTCCAGAGTTGCTGGAATATCAGAGCACAAACTGACTGAACTGGGCTAAGGTCTTCCCTGGCACAATCCTGTGACCAGGGCTGCCAAGGATGAAGAAACAGAATGTGGCGAGGAATTCACCTGTAGGATTGCCACAAGAGAAGGATTTCCTGCTGTCTCCCGGGCACCAACCCTCGACCAGGGCTGCCAAGGACAAAGAAGAACTGCTGCAGGTTTTCCTGGCACCGAACCTCGACCAAGGCTGCCAAAGACGAAACACCAGATGTGGCGAAGAATGCACTCGGACTGCCAAGGGCAAAGAAGACACTGCTGAGCTGCTCTGGTGACAAATCCACTAGGAGGACCACCAAACTTGAGCTGTTTCCCAGAAGACTGCACAGGTGATGCAGGACAAAACAAGCAGGAAGAAAAGCTGGAAGATGAAGTTCAGGATTCCACAAGGTTAAAGAACAAAATAAGAAACTTGTGGCCGCAAACACACCTTGGCTGTGACGGACGAGGCTCTTTTCCAGTTGTCTCACTTCCAAGCTGATCAGGAAGCGGCGGCCGCAACTCTCCAAGGGACATCGATTTCGGCTTATGTCGGACGATAGGGCAAGAAGATGCTGAGGTTCTCTGCTGGCTGAAGATTGCTGAGGTGAAGAGTTGATGGAAGCTGAAGATTGAGTCACAGACTTTGCACTGCACACTGGTACTTCTAGTGGCAATGTACACTGGAATTTCACTTGCAGGGGCAATTTGCCTGGACCAGGGGCAGATTGCAACAATCCAGGGCAACTGTTCACTTGCAGGGGCAATTTGCCGGAAGCAGGGGCAAATTGCAACAATCTGGGGCAATTTGCCAGAAGCAGGGGCAAATTGCAACAATCCAGGGCAATTGTTCACTTGCAGGGGCAATTTGCCTGGAACTGGGGCAAACTGCAACAATCCGGGGCAACTGTCCACTTGTAGGGGAAAATAACCACAATCCTAATTTGTCACAATACAGTCTCGGTGTTGTCTGCAATCAACACAACATTTTAGATGCTTGAAGAATAAGCATTTTGTGAAATAGTACATTAGCTGACAGTCACTTCATAGTACATTGTGTGCTATGTACCCCTTGGTTGGACCCTTTTTCCTCTTTGGGTCTGTCTTTATTAGGATCTGGCTACCCCTGAGCACTTCAATGTGAATGCCCCAGTTACTGAGCTTGGATGCACTAATTATTCTGGGCCTGGCTGCCCTAATTACTACTGGGCCTGACTGCCCTAATTACTACTGGGCCTGGATGCCCTAACTGCACTGGGCCTGGCTGTCCTAATTAGTACTGGGCCTGGATGCCCTAACTGCACTGGGCCTGGCTGTCCTAATTATTACTGGGCCTGGTTGCCCTATTTACTTATTGGGCCTGGCTGCCCTAATCACACTGGGCCTGGCTGCCCTATTTACTACAGGCCTGGCTGCCCTAAATGAACTGGGCCTGGATGCCCTCTTAATTAAGCCTGACAGGCCCCTTTAAATCTCTGGGCACTTCCGTAGCTGAGCCCTTTAAAATCTGCGGCTTAACACCTGAATAAACTGGGCTTCCCTTGCCCTATTCAAGACTTGGGCCTCTCTGGGCTCCTTTAGAGTTTGGGCTTTCCTTGCCCTATTTAATACTTGTGCCTCCCTTTTGAACAGGGCCCCTTTAAATAATGGCCGGAGGGTTCTACTGCCCTTTTTAATTTCGGCCCCACCTTGTACCGCCTCCGCAATGAATATTCAAAAGCCTTTCCTAAGGCCTTGCTTGCTGGCTTCTCCCATGGGTGTCGCTACACCCTGCCACTTCTAAATGTTAAATTCAGGGTCCTTCTGGCTTGTCCTCCCCGTGGCGCTCAGAAGCTTTCTACTTGCGCCTAGCGCACACTTTGAACTAAACAATTTAACACTTTTGACTCACTGTTTGGGCGGGCAGCACTTTGTAATTGTGCTGCCGCCTACTCACCACACCAGACTGGGAGAAAGGGAAGCTGGATCGGGAGGTGGATGGTGTGTCTGGCACTGGGAGGGCTACAGGCATAACTGGGACAGCTCGGGGGCCTCGCCAAGACTTTGCGACGGCTGACGATGAAAATGGTGATGCGGCCCTTGCTAGCCGTTGAAGTGGGGACTGAGAAACTTTTAAAAATAAATAAAATAGATAAACGGACAGGGCTCCAAGCCCAAAATGGCCAAACCGGAGGTTTTACTTCTTCGTGGTGCAGCAATGGCACCACTGACCACGCCACACAGCTGCTGGGCTAATCTTCAGTCAGTGGAGGGAGAGCAGGCACACAGTCAAGTCTTCAGGGATGGCTTCAACAGCCAGATAAGCCCTTTTCCCTAGTCCTCTTGACTTACTGTGTCCTCTCTCCTCAACAGCTGCCCAGGAACTATCAACTGTACAGTTTCATTTTTTAAAACTAAAGCTTCTGGTTCCAGAATGGCTGGAGTGGAATGCTGTGCATGAGCAGCTCAGCACAACATTCCATCCAGAACATTGTTACTTGTGCTGCATATAAATCTACTCTTTGACAGTATTTAGTGCCCTGGGCACATTTCTATGTGTTTTTACTATTGTTTCCCCACTGTAGGGAGGGGAATTAACTTAGGAGGGTCCCCTTATTACTTGTACCCTGCAGTCCACACATACAGCAGGCACCCTGGGCACCTGTAAAAGCCCCTATTTGTTTGTTGCATCCTCATTTCTGTATTGCCCCCAACTTTGGGGCATCACAAAACATATAGCATGTTGAGGCATTCAGCACACACAAGTTGCCAGTATGCCTCAGCAGTCCCTACCAGCAGCCACTGTGCCCAGTAAATAAGCCTACTTGTAACATGGCAAAAACAAGAACTGCAGAAGTAAGGAACACAATTGGTTCAATACCGTCAGGTGGTATCAGAGCAACTTGGCATTATGGTACGATAATGCCGTGTTGCTTGTGTAATACAGAAAGCAGGCACAGGGGAGAAATGAGTAGTGTGGGCAAATTAGAGATAAAGCAGGGGAGCGCAGGACTGACAAGAAGGGAGCAGGAATGTAGAGCGAGAACGAGCATGCGCGGGAACGAGCAGAGAGGAGCAACCGGCGAGCCACGGTCGTCTGGAAATGCAGCCCCACAGGTAGTGCAATGAGAAATGCGAGCAGGGGATAATTAGGAAAGTGTAGCAATAGGGGGAGACCGAATTTGAAGGAATGCTGCTGAAAAGGCAAGGCAGAGAAGTGTGACAGTGGTAGTGAATTGATGAAAGCAAGGAGAATGGTGCAGAAACAGAAGCGTGAAGGGGCGGATGGAGCGATATCGGAGCGAGGTCAGAGAGACACATAGAAGGTTACAAAATATGCAAAATATATTTATGCGGAAATAGGGAAACACAGAAATGACTGTAGCAGAGACCTCCAAATGGAGCTAGTGAAATAATAGCCGTACAGATCTTCTAAATTGTCAGAAGGAAGTGCTGATAGTTACTTTGTGCAGACATAAGTTAAATATTGTTTAGACAACATCAGGATATAAATGGAACTGTACTAAATGTTGAAAAAGTGCAGCAGATAAATCAAAAGAGAGCAAAATGTCTTAGTATCATTGCATGCACGGTATGAGAGTAAGACGCAGAATAACCACACAGTCCTAAAAGCCATGTTACAAGCACATTAATCCACTCCGAAGGCGGCATCTAATGGGGAGTTAATGCATGGTTGGTCATTGTATGCACTCGGCCTGCGGCCGCGGTCCTCAACCATGCATTAACTCCCCATTAGATGCTACCTTCGTCGTGGATCAATGCTTACATATACCACAAACACCCCCTTGTTCCATTTAGCATTACTGCGGCTAGTATCCCTCCCCCCAATCTCTTACAAAATAACTGTCCTGCAACCCTAAGCCATGGCAGATTTTAAACGTGTTTATTACCTCCAAAAGGTATATCCACCTTTCAAAAACCACCGTCAATTGACAACAGGAGTCCGGTCCAGAAGAAAATACCAAGACTGACAATGTTGTTATTAAAATTGGCTGAAAAAAATTAAACTTAAACTAAGCGCGCCGCACAACCCCCGTGGGTGTCAATAAGCCTATGTCCGTGTGTTGCCATCCACAATATGGCGGCGCGCTTTTCTTGTCTTCGAAGGGGGCGTTGCCTTATGGCTCCGCGGCTCCTGACTGATAGTTACTCCATTGAGCTTGCGCAAAACGACTTCTGCGACTTTTTTTAATGGGGGACTTTTTCGATGTTACACTGGCAGTTCTATGATTCGGTACATCTATTGAAACAAGAGTTTCCAACAACATCCGTAGAGACTGAGAGCAAAACAGAGACTTTGTTTAATTTGATTCGTCCCTACTGCAATCGCAGTTGGCCCCTTCTCTTGAAAAGTAAAGAGCTGCGACTGGTTGGTTATGTAAATATGTGTTAAAAAAGCAGCCCTGATGTTTCCGGGGTTTTGTCTGGCGTGCTTTTGGGGATGATGGTGATGGTGAAAAAGCGGGTGCTAGGATTCATTACCGGAGTTAACAGAAGAATAATGAAGCTGCTCGTTGCACTTGCCCTGATCGCATATGTAGCATGTAAGTAACGTGCTGTATATCTGAAGGCCATGTTCAGTTCTCTGTCTCGTACAACCATTTGTGTAAACTGAACTAAAGAGCAACACATGTGTTTTTGACAGTACAGTTTCCCAGAGTTGGTATAGTAGTGTAAAGTGTGTGATGGCTTGTCGTAGGGTTATTCATAGGTGCCGGGGAGGGGGCATGGGGCCATGGCACTACCACTTTTATAAGTGGCCCTATCACTTTTTGCATTATTACCATAGGAAAATGTACCCCTTACACCCTTGGCCCTACCACTTGCACTTTTCAGCCCGTTCCGGCACCATTGGGGTCATTGTACATATGTACGAGTACTAAGTATTTTGTTCGTTCTGCTGGAAAAGTAAACGTGCCCAAGGTGTCCCAATTTTTGGTTGGGATAGTTGTTATTACTTTATCACCCTACTCCCAGTAGGTGGAGTTGGAATGGATGTCAGATCATAATGGCCCTCACTGGCCTTAGCTTACATTGGGGAGTGACATACTGTCAGTAGCTGAGACTGACTTAGATCAGGTACGTGGCTTATGTGTGTGTATAGTATATATGGGGGGGGGGCACAGTAATCCAGATTTCATGCTGCCGGTAAGACAGTCTTTTACCAGCACCATGGGGCATAATTTGATGAGGGACACTTTGGCAATGGGTTGCTGTAACACAGAGAGCTCAGTCTGGTATACTGGTATTTTCAAATCAGTAATTTTGCTATGATGCTGTTGTTGTCTGGGTATTTTCTTTTACTGTTTAAATATTCCTAGGCTCTAACACTATTATGAAACTCTTTTAGGTTTGCAGACCTTCAGTTGCACTGAGCAGATTTATAGTCTGCTGTTTGCTTGCTTAGTATTACCACTACGTTTTAGCCTGGGTATAGTTTTAAGTGACTACATAAAGGCTCGTTTGTATTAGACATTCATAAACTCTTGTATCTTTATTATTACCTGCATGGTATTGGTACTTACCCTTACCAGCGAGTTGAAATGTCACATCTTGGCTGCCAGCAGTCCTTTGTGAATTCAGACTGGGCTGTTCCCTTTACATCCCACTTATGCACCTGTTCACTCAGTGCAAATCCTTGATGTAGGTACCACTATTTGCATGAGACAGTCCTGACCCTGCTTCCATGTCAAAATGTCATCACTTTGATTTCATAGCGTGCTGTCAGAGACAGAACAGAGTGGATAGTAAAGCAAGTTTATTTGTATTTTTTAAATTGCACTGAGTCACAAAGTAATTATTTATTTTATTTATTTATTTGAATTTTGATAACCGGGTGAGCCCACTGAGACAAGCATGTCCCTTTTTCAGGGGTGACCCGGGGAATAAAACTATTCCACAGTTAGGTACATTATACATTTGGTAAAAACAATACTCAGAATGAGTACAATGGTATGATTAGTAAATTAAGCTGCAGGTGTGATTAATGGGTTGGCAGATAGTATCCTCGACTGCAGTCCGGTGACTCCAGGGAGGTCAAGGTTGGTAAGTCTTTGTCGAGGTCCAGGGTTGTTAAGTCTTTGATAGGGCTTGGGACCACTGTGGTGGAGGCTGGAGATCATTGAGATTATGCAAGGGAATTTTGCACAGACAACAAAGTATCAAACATTCTGTACATGGAGTACATTAATGCACCAAAATAGCGAAAAGCAGAAGTAGTTCTAGCAATTTACATATTTACAAAATAGCATAGATGGTTAAAAGGAGGAAGCAAATATCATATAATCTGTACATAGTGTGCGTTAATGCACCAAAGATAGTGTATAATGGAATTGGTTCTAGAAATTTACACATATTTACTAAGTAACGTAAGAGGTTTAAAGGAGGAAGCAGGGGCAGGGAGGGGGTTCAGTAGAAATATAGAAAAGCAGGGAGGGTTAAGGGAGGAAGCAGGGGAGAGGTGGTATTGGTAGAAAGATAGGAAAGCAGGGAGAAGGGTGTGTCAGATAGGGTGGAGGAGGGAGCGGGGGGGGGGGGGGGTTAATAGGAAAGCCAGAGAGGGTGGGGTGAGAGATGGGGAGGGCATAAGGGCTAAGGAGAAGGGGCTAGGAGAGGTAGTAGAGATACAGGATACTAGTGAGTGGCGTAAGGAGATATAAGGAGGATGTTAAGTACAGTTGCCACTGCAGATTGGGGGCAGAAAGAAGGTTTCCTTGTATATTCTTTTAAACAGGGGAAGAGATGCACATGAGAGTAGACTATGTGGAAGGGCATTCCATTTTTGAGGCACAGAGAAAGTGAAAGATCGCCTGTCAGTGGCTAGGTGAACTTTTGGTAGTGTCAGCAATGGAAGGTGGGAGTGACGAAGGGTCCTGGAGAAGGTTTTCCATGTGATTAGCCCAGAGAGAATAGGTGGCGGAGGGAGGTAAGCTAGTTTGAACGTGGTACAAAGTACTGGCAAGTCCATTTTAGGCTCAAAGGATGGCCAGCCTAGGGCTTTGAGTACATCGCAGTGGTGCGTCCGAGCTGGAGCTGCTCCAGCAAAGCGAGCGACCCTGTGGTAGGCCTGTTTGATTTTGGCTAGGGTGGTAGTCCTGGCAGAGTGAATTAAGGGTGCCCCATAGAATAAGGCAGGGAGCAAGGTAGCCGAGGAGATTATCTTCTGAGCACACGGAGTAAGGTAAGGGGAGGTACGATGGAGGAGGCCGAGTTTCAGATTAGTAGCTTTAACAATATTGTAAACATGAATGTTGAAGGATAAGTGCTCGTTGAGCATCAAGCCAGGTATTTGAAGGATTCCACTCTTTCGAGAGGTTTGCCTGAGGATGTCCTGATAAGCAAAGGAGGCTGGGAGGTTACATTAAAAGATGTATGGCAGAACAGCATGGATTTAGTCTTCTTTGTATTCAAAACCAGCAGGTTCTCTTTAAACCTTGTATATTCTTTTAAACAATTGCTGGAAGTCATTCTCCAGGCTGTCACTAAAACAATTGTATCTACAGAATAAATATACAATAAGAAATTATAATAAATAATATAAATTGAATTGCAGAAATCAGCAAAACCTAAACTGAAACTTAAATTGTCGTACCCTACAACTTTCCTCATAAAGAACTTTCCTTACAAGTACACTTTCCTAGACTACACATGGCAGTAGGAGTAATCCTCATTCCTTTCTTTCTCCCAAAAGGAACACACAAAAATTGTAGAGGCCTTTCTTAAATGTGGGTTGGCCAGAGTCCATGCGGTTCTGATTTTTCTAAGAAAGTTAAGGGGAAAAGAGAATTTAAAGCTCTGCACCCAAAGTTATACAAGACCTGGAGTTTCCCAGCATTCCCGGGGCTTGGCTTGCTTGTACCATTTTCTGCTAGACTCCCCAGATTTAAAAGATGCAGGTGGTAAGTTGGATACCCTCTTCTCTGGGGAAACCTGTCTTACAGGCCAAGAAGATCTGTACATTACAACTGCCATTATGTTTGCATTCAAATTTATACTGGAGATGGCTAAATTCCTGTTCTCTCTCCTAAGCTGGCTTCCATACAGCAAGTCCTCAATCAGGACGTTCCGATTATAACAGACAGTCGGACAACGATGGCATACATCATCGGAGGATTGTCCCACCATTCTGTTAGGATGTGGAAGGCACTGTCCTTCAGCTCCCATTCCTCTGGTAGAACATTTCTGCGACTGAGCCAGTCTGCTGTGACATTCTCCTGCCTGGAATGTACACTGCCCTTATGCTTGCCAGGTGGTGCTCGGCCCATTGAAAGAGAAGCAGGGACTCCGTAGCATTTTTGAGCTTCTTGTTCCGCCCTGATGGTTGATGTATACCATCGTTGTCCGACTGTCTGTTATAATCGGAACGTCCTGATTGAGGATTTGCTGTATGGAAGCCTGGAGACCAGCCATCAGAGAAAGAAAATTTACAGGTATTTAAATTTCGTTTTTCTGCAGACTCACCATTATGTTTGCATTCAAATTTATACTGGAGATGGCTAAATTCCTGTTTCTGCAGACTCATCATTTCCATTATCTTTATCAGAAAAGGCTTCTTAATGGTTTTGTACTGTTAAACAATTTAAGGCAAAACCTGACAGCTTACAGTAAAGGGGGGCTGAGGAAATTCCAGTTCGGTTGACATAGATTAGCACTATTGCTTTGACCCCTCTCATACAAATATAACCCACAAAAAAAAAATGAATAACAAGAAATTACTTTGATGTACATGTGTGGTGGAGTATGCGTCACACAGCCCCTTTTTTTCTCTCTGTGTTATGCTTGAGTTGTTTCAATACCACTACCCTACCTTTTTTTTCACAAAGTGTATATCTGCATTATTTTTTACATTTTGGAATGATTGTCTCTAATGGCACAGGTCACTGACTCAGGGTGTTCTAAGAACGATTTATAAAGCTCAGTTTCCCCCCTTTTCATGTATTATATTTTCTGTTTATGTATTTGGAATGAAGGCAATTTTTCTGTCTTATTCAATGTTGAATTACTGTCAGCAACTTTTTTTTTTATTTCTGTTTATGCTTCTTGGGGTTCCAGCACCCCCATAGGCTCTCCAGTTGTCCCATTCTGCCTACTGGACTCTTCTCCCGTTACAGGTTGACACCTCCAGGCTTCCCAAGTTGGCCCATCTTCTGCCCTTGGTTCTGATTTATTCCTGGCATGGGGTTTCCCCTGATGCTGTCACGTGTGTGTGTGTGTGTTTGTGTAGGAATTGATATGAGAGGAGGATGGCCCAGGGGGTGGAGTCAACACACTGAGAGGTCTGGTGTCATGAGCAGGACAAAGAGGTCCATCTTCTGGCATGTTCTCTGCCCTCTTCCCACAGGCATGTATGCTTTGTGTCCTGTGGTGGGGTTGCACATGACTTGTGATCACCCATGTCGCTTGTGCTGCCACAACCAGCTGCTGCTAGAGACTGCTTCTAGAGTGGTGATGCACTAAACCCTCCCTGGGAGGAGAGAGTCCTGATGGATGCTTGCTCTCCCTCCCTGCCAGCCTCTGTTCCTGCTGTCCTAGTATTGGGGTGTGAACCTTGTCACTGGAATAACAGACCTGGCGAACTTTAACGCAAGGTAACTCTTATTTCTGTGGCGTCCATTCCAAATAGCTCAGAGCACCTTACAGGGATAGTAGAACAATAAAAATCACAGGATAATAAACAATAAATATAACCATAAATAAGTGAAACTAAGAAGAGTAGGCAAGCTCAAAAGTAATGTGTTTTTTAAAGCTCTGTAGAATGCATCCACAGAGCAGGCCAGCTGAACACCAGCTGGAAGGGTGTTCTATAGAACTGGAGCAACAGCCCCAAAGGTTCTGTCACCTGAAAGTTTTAATTGGGGAGCCAGAAACATTACAAGTCACACATCAGTGGAGCAGTGTGGGCACACTGGGGTATGAAGAAGCAGGAGCTCTTTCATGCAGGCCGGACATAGATCATGTAGAGCCTTGTATGTTATCAAGCATATCTTGAACTTGATAGCCACCAAATTGGCAGCCAGTGCACTCTGTGCAGTACCAACGTTATGTGCTCATTATGAGATGTTCCGGTCACAAGCTGGGCTGCAGCATTCTGGACTAACTGCAATTGGCACATCAATCCACCGGATAACCCTAAGTATAGAGTGTTGCAGTAATCCAATTTTGAGGTGACAAAAGCACGTACTGTTGTCACCATGTCTGGGGCTCAAGATGTGGTTTGAGCCAGGCTATATGGCGAAGATGGAAAAAGTCACACCAAACTACAGCTGACACCTAAGATTCCAGAGTCCACTTGCAGTTCAGCGTTCTTTACCACATCCACAGCTCAAAATGTATTGCCATTTAAAGCTGGCATTGTGGTATCTACACTTCTTATTGCTGACCCACACAGACCAGGTTTGATGAGCATTGCGTCTGTCTTACCTGGGTTAAGACTTAACCAGTTGGAGGCCATCCAGTGGTTGATTTCACCAAGGCATCTCTTCACCATCGACACCATGTTATTCCTGTCCACAGCTGCACAGGACAGGTACAGCTGAGTATCATTTGCACGGTACTGAAACTCAACACCATACCACCTGATGATCTCACCCAACTTCAACATGTGCACAGTGAACAACACAGGAATAGCATTTAGGGTGTGCTCCGTGCTCTGAACATGGTTAGTGATTGCAGAAGCACGTTTTCTTTGCAGAAAATTCAGTTATCTCTGCTCCTCTTATCTTTCAGGAGCACAGTTTGAGGTGGGAGTTCCAGGCAGTGGGAAGGTGGTGGGGGAGTCCTGAAGGGGCACTGGGATGCAGTGAAGGCTTTTGTTATTTATTTGACAGAGTTCAAAGCTGGATCAGCAAGCTGTTGGGTGAAGGGGAAGCCATCAAGTTATTAGTGCTAGCAAGTTACTGTGCGCTGTGTCATGATGGCAAGGAACAAGCGTGTTGGCAGCCAGCGCAGGCAAATATATATGTGGGCAGGCAGTAAGAGTATTAGAGCAGCTGGCAGACAAATGCCTGCGTTGGTGGACAGGTAAGGGATGAGCAGGTGCAGTCTCAAGGGCATTTATCAGTGGATTGGAAACAAGTGTGTGGACAGGTGGTACCTTGGCAGGGAGGGAATGAGCATATGTGCATTTTCTGGCTATAAAAGAGCATGCAGGCAAGTGGGAAACAAGTGTGTTTGTGTGGAAGGATGGCAAGAAGGAAATGACCATATAGACTATGGGCCAACAGTTAAATGAAAATGAGGTGACTGAGTGAAAAATGGAAAGAGTATACGTTTTACTGTCAGTAGACAGAAGAAACTTGCATGCATCAAGGAAAGTCTGTTGAGTAATTTAATACAATAATATAAAAAATAGGTAGGAGCACGGCCAAGATCAGAAGGAGCACAAATTTTAGGGTACAGTTATGAATTTACTGTCCTCCTCTGATTTGGAGGAGCACAATAGGAAAAATCTTAGAACGTCACCCCTGGAACAACATGGGTGCCAGGAACAAATCTGAGGCACTCCACAGTTGAACACAGCAGTACTAGAAGTGAAATTACCAAGTACCACCTGCTGTGTTCTCCCGGTCAGGTAGGGCTCTGATCAGCACTCGGCTGCGCTGGTGTGTCCCTCGTAGTGCCACAGGCAGTCCACCCCTTGGTCCACTATGCCAAATGCCAGTGAGAGATCTAGAAGGAACAGTATGGACCTATGCTGTCTTATCTGTTTTGCAGTGAAGAGATCATGGAGCACCTTCACAAGAGCAGTCTCGGGGCTGTGACAAGGACTGAAGTCTGACTGGAGAGGCTTGTAGGTGTCATATTGAACCAAGTGAGCCTCAAGCTGCACCATCACCACCTTCTTGGTCACCTTCTGTAAAAGAGTGATGGTTCAAGACAGGTCTGTAATTCTTGAGACTGTTGGGTTCCAAAGATTTTTTTTTTCCAGAAGGGGTTTCACTACAGGCCTTCTTAGTTCTGCAGGGAGACCCCCAAAGAAAGGGAACACCTGACAATCTTCATGAAATTGGGCCCCAGAGATTCTCATCAGCAGCCAGGTAGACCCTGGGTCCAAAGTACAGCACAGGGGTCGAAACTGGCACCGGCCCACTAGCCAAATGCTGGTAGATTTTGTATCAGGCTAGTAAGATTTTCCTTTAACTAGCCCTGCGGGCTTGTACTGGAGAAGGTAACATTTCAATAAGTACACCAGTTGGGCCAGTGGAAAAGTCTGTGGGGCTAGTGGATTTTACCATTCACTACCCCTGCTGGCTGGTGGCTGCAAACTTAATTTCAGCCCCTGCAGCAGGTGGGGTACAACCTAGAGACCATGCGGAGCTTCTCCAGGGTTTTAAATAATTGATTAGCAGTTTTTTCTTGGGACAATACTAAATGTACAGAAAGCATTTATATAGGTTTTCTAGAAGTGTTATGTTTGCTAACCACAGTGAGGCAAGTGCTATGCATTTTCACAATGTTTCAGAACTTTTATGAGCAAAACGCTAATCAGTTTTTAGAGTTAAATAAAACCCTGTTCTCCTTTTCTACAACATGTCAAAACTCTGCCCAGGATGGCATATTGTCTAAGCCCCTGCCAACTGGCTGCCGCCAGCCCATGACAGGCACTTGAGTAGATTCCAACTTGACTGGAGGACACCTTTTCAATAAACTGGTTAAATTCCTCGCACTTTGCTGCAGAAAGTACTTGTTTAGATCATAAACGGAGAGGATTAATTAATCTGTCTGTGGTGCAGAAGAATTGAGCAGGACGATTCAGGAGCTTCATGGGTGACTGCCCACTGATAGGCACCATAATGTGTCCTCGGTGCCAGTTCGTCCTCCTCAGAGTGATACCTCTGCTAAGAACACTCCAGTTTCCTTACCTCTGTCTTCAACTGCTGCTGCTCATCAATATACTATGGTAATCTGCAAGTGGATGTCTAGGGATGGATACGATAAGATGCTAGGGAATCCAAGGCAGTCTCGAGTGCCATATTGTAGCACTCCCTGACCTTTTCATCTCCCATAGCATAATCTGACATCATGCCTGAGATCTCCCATTCTGCTAAGAGTCTGCTAGGTTTCAAGCTGTACTTCAGGTGGTAACAGCTCATCTCCATCGCAGAAGTAATAATCCAGGGGGCCCCGTAGAGGATCAAGTCAAGGGATGGCGGAATCCCAACCAAATTTAGCACTTTCTAAAACTAATGTCTTTAAAATGGGGTGTGTTTGGAACCATTAGGTTTAGGAACTTTAATATTGTTTTTTTTTATGTAGATTTTTATCCCCAGCCCCCTGCTGCTGTCATTTAAGGGGATATACCATGTGAACAAGGATATAACATACTCGGGCCAAAGCCATCATAAAGATGACTGCCTGGTATTTTTCTCTGTGGTTTTCTCCCACATCCACCCTCCTCCTCATGGCATATTAGGGTACCAGTAATGCCTGTCTCTAATGGGTGAAGCCCTTTCTTTCACATTACATAATTTTGAAGAACAGTCTTTTGTGCCATCCTGTCTTTATAACACAGCACCCTGTACTTCTGTATGTCTGCTCCTTGTGGTGTAAGCAGTGCCTCTGTCGGGCTGGTGCATGCACATCATGCCCAACTGATGGGGCAAGCTTTCTGGCCCCCCCTTGCAGTGGTAATTATGGCACCGGAACCTGCTGCCATCCCTCCTTGGCCAAGGTGCACTGCCTCTAGGTAGCTGCCTGTGGCCTGGCCTGCCTTCCCATGTGGAGCCTGAGTCTGTTACTGAACCCGTGTTGCCTGCACAGCCGCATGACACACTGGTGTTGAGCCTTTAGGGCAGTCCTGGAAGTTAATTATTTTGTAAAGGAAAGTTTGAAGTTATGATGACATGGTTGTGTCTTAACAATACACTTTCCTTACATCAAGACATGTCAATATGCATCAGTAACGCTTGTACTACAGCATTATTTAATACTTGTTGCACAAAGGGCAGGGGGAGGACGCTGAGGCAGGGAGCTCTCTGCTGGTCTGTTCTTTTCCTAATGTTTTCTATTCTTGGTGCTCAAATCGATATGTATTTTTTGGCCACTTTGTAGATGACCATTTGAACATCACTGTCATTATAGAAGTTTTCTAACTTTGGACATGAGAATTGTATAAAAATATATCTTTTAACACCTGGTGAGTTCAGATCAGAAAACCGTTTAACGTTCATGCAAAAAAGGGCACAGTTGCTTCATTCTGATTCATACTGCATAGAATACGTAAACCTGTCTGACCTAGAATCTGTTTATTTCATTTTGATTAGCGGGTAAGCCCACTGGAACAAACTGTCCCTTTTTCAGGGGCGACCAGGAATTACATACAACAGTTCAAATGATTCATACAACAGGTTACAGAAGAAAGGAGTACAACGTAGTAGAGGTAGATCACAATTGCTAGGTATTGGCTGAGTTAATTACATGGATTACAGTACATGTAGGAGTGTCTCTCTAGAGGAAAGAAGCGTATCGTTACCCAATAACAAAGTCAAAAGAAGTCCAGGGCTAGCTGGAGCCACTCAGATATGTGTTACATGTCTTGTTGGGGATTGGGGGGGAGCAAGTACCATACTGGTACATATGATCTGGCATTCAGCGGCGACACAGGCACAGATGATGCTCCAGAAGAAGTGTTTTTAGACCCTTATGGAAACTGGTGAGGGAAGTAGCCATTTCCATGCTCTCAGGGAGGGCATTCCAAAGGTTTGGTGCAGAGAACGCAAAGGATTTATTCCCTTGCGCAGTTCTTATCCTGGGCACCTCGATCATCTTTTTGCTAGAGGTGTGGAATCGAGAGATTTGCAGGAGCACTTGGGGACTAGGAGGCCATGCAGGCTAGGAGGAGTGGGTCCATTGATCAGTTTTATGCCAGGGTTAGCAGTGAGTACTGGAATCTACTGGGTAGCAAAGGCCATGCAGGCTAGGAGGAGCAGGTCCATTGATCAGTCTTACGTCAGGGTTAGCAGTGGGTACTGGAATCTGCTGAGTAGCAAGGGCCAATCTAGTGAGGCCAGAACATCACAGTGGTGCATTCTGGGGGGCTGCGTTGTGTTGTGAAGCACCCAGTTTTGTTGTACAGTATTTCTAACCAATTTGATTCAGTCTTACATAAGGACTGCAGAACAGGGGCAGCATGTGCAAGTTTAGGTGGAAAGATACAGTTTGCTGTTGCTAGTCTGGTTGTCGAGGTGAGGTGACTATTTGTCCGCTATAGGAGACCCAATTTTTGGTGGATAGGTTGTGTGTCTGATCCACCTGGGCCTTAAATGTAACGCCTTGTTCGAGTATTACTCCAAGGTATTTGACCGAGTCCACAACCTCGACCTTGTTTCCAGAGGAAGTTGTGATGGGTAGCAAATGACTCCTTATGGAGCCAAGGTATCTGGAGCCAAATAGGACAGCTTCGGTCTTCTTTTCATTTAGTACAAGTTAATTTGCTCATATCCATTTTTCCAGGCTTACAAAGTTCTTGTGTAGCTGGGTGCTAAGTACCTGGGTGTCATGTGAGGTCCTATAAAAGACAGAGTTATCAGCATACAGTAAGAGTTGACTACTGCCACAGTTGTTGCCAAGCTCAAGGAGAACAAGAGAGAGGGCCTAGTATTGGTCAGTGTTTTTTTTTTTGTTTGTTTGTTAATCTTTTTTTTTTTTCCTTGTGTGTGAATTCTAGTGCTTGTGAAAAGTGCTGGATTGCCAGCACTGGAATCTGAAATCCTCTGCTTATCCATGTGACTGGTACAGCATGGACAATCACAGTGCAAGCTTCCCCAGAGTGGCCCACTAATGTGCCTCAACCCTGCCATGGAGGGGCACCCCATAGATTGTAGGGTTGTTCAGACTCCATGCCCATTCAATCCTTGGCTTCTCATGTGGGACTGCTAACAAGAGTGCAAATTAGTGCTAATTGTGTTGGTGGTTTTATGATGTGGATACTTGCCCACTAGGAACTGGACTAAAACCACCACAACTCGTTTCAGGTAAGCTACTGATAAGCCCTCTGGTGGTGATGGCTTTCAGCCACTATTGACCTGTGCTGGGTTTGAACCAGTGACCTAGAGGTGAAAGGTTCCTTAACCCACTACCAGTCCACTGAGTCATCCAGTTCCCCTAACCTAGAATCGTGATGATCTGTAGCACTTAATGAACAAACCGCATTCATTTCAGATATTTATCTATGTGGAACACTGACATAGTGGGTATGAAAACTAAGGGTCAAATGTAAAAAAACAATGAGTCCTATTGTTCAGCAGAGCCTAGATTCATAAAACAGCAGCCTAAAACCTCTCTAACAGTGAGCAGGTTGTCCCCAAGGTACAAGAAAAGGTGGGTCGAAATGAAAACCTGTGTTCCAATTCCCAACCCAAAAATGAACCCTGGACAAAGCACTTTGATGCTGTTGTCCTAGGGCTGTAGTCAGCACCCTTTTAGACTGTCTCATTGGGATCGAAAAGCTGTCCGCTGATGCTTCAGGACCTCTCCTGCATCCCCATGCCCTGGCAATTTTTCTGTGGCTTTATTTCTTTGGAATGCTGAATGTTTACCTGTCCTGGCCTGCTACCAGGTCTACTTAAATTCTGAAGCCGGACACCAGCACCTTCTGGAATTGCAGGTGGAGTCATTGGGGACGTGGGCTGTAGCCCTCCCTCTGCCACCAACCCAAAAAGGAACCTTCAATTTTTGAAATTCATGACTTTAATGACGTTCCTCCCCTTCAGGAGCATGTGACCTTGGCCAGCCAATCAGGCTGAGTCAAGGCACGCCCCCCCAGGAGTGCCTACTCTTTGGAATGGGACTTCATGTTGGAGTTTAGTTCTACATGTTTGGATTCTGTGGCTGGACACAACAGCTTTCTGGGATTCCTTGTGGTCTGTGAGGGGCACAGGCAGCCGCCCACACTCCCCCCCAGAAACACCAAAAAGGACCAGCAAACTTTCAGAATTGCACAACTGGTGTTGATCATCCTCCCCTGGGGATTGCTTTGGGTGTAAGCAGTCAGCAGGAGACTGTCCCAAGTTTCTGCTCCTTGCGGTCAGTCCTTATCTGGTAAATGCTGCAGCTGGACGGAACCCGCACTGTGATCTCAACTTGACTCAGACGTATACAGTACAAAAGCATAGTACAGGTGTATACTCTAAATTTGTTTCACTCGTATAACTAAACATTTTGTGTGCAAAATTTTGTGAAGGGCATCTATCTTACATATTTAGCAAAGCTAAGCTCATTAACCCAGCCCGACCCCCCCCCCTGCCCTTTGCGGGACACTTGCTTATATAGCTATGTGTCTAGTTTCACATTTGCCTCATATACTTGCTGCCCACTGGGACGTTTCCTTGCTGTAGTCTTGGACTGCGAGCATCTCCCCAACTCACTAAGATCTCTTGACTTTTATTCTCCTTTTTCACTCAACTGTCCTCTTGTGCCATTGATATCATTCTCCCAAGTTCGAACCGCAGGAGCGGATTCTCCTAAGTGCTCTCTATACTATACTTACCCATGGCTTACCAACTCCTGGTTCTGCTGACCACCAGTCTGACTCTACTTCTTTTCACATGGCTGTCACCGCCCCCTTGCTCACAGTACTTGGTTTCCTCTACACCAGACACCTCGGATTTTACTTTTTCTGACCAGCTACTATGGACTCGTAAACGCTATGATCTCACGACCCTACTATTCCCTAGGTATTTCATTTACCTTGCTATTTGCACCTTTAGAAAATGCATCTGATACCATATATTTCTACTGCCTCCCTTCGTCAATCACAAGCTCTGGTACATACTACTACTCCTTGCCTTTATTCTGTTGGGAGTTGTGGAAACCAACCCTGGCCCTTTGACTTACTACTCTCACTCTGATACTTTCTGGACTAATATGAAGGGTCTACTTATTGCTCACCTTAATATTAGAAGCCTGCTCTGTAACCTTGCCAAACTTGAGGCCTAGGTAGCTCTCTATCATCCTGACATTCTCTGCTTATCTTAGACTTGGTTCAAGCCATCCATCCCAGATTCTGTCTGCTCCCTACCTAACTATAATCTAATCGGGTGTGACAGATGGTCTCCTAAGTGGGGTGGGGGGGGTGTTGCAATATTTTATAAGGCTCATCTGAATCTCTATCACTACAGCCCCTAATCTCGCCTCTTGCGAATCCCTTCATGCTACCCTCCTCCTAGGTGCAATAAAAGCTGCACGTAGTCTGTGCTTATAACCCACCCTAATGTGGGCTTTTGTGCCTAGAAGGACTACTAGACCATACTGCCCTTGCTATTGTGCAAAATGAAGTACTCGTCTTTCGTGACCTGAACCTCAAAGCAGCAGTGCAACGGACATTGATCAGAAATGTAGGTTATTCTGAAACTTGTTTGTTGGAGTCAGTATCCCATCCGGTTTAAATTTTTCAGATGCATTCATTATGAAATGATTGTTGAATATATTTATTTTTAAAAAGTTCATATTTAATTTGCATGGATTAATTACAATCTGCCATGTTTGTTTTCGGGTATAAAACTTTCTCAATTCATTGATGCACTTTTGCTGTGAGTAGTGCGTTACCGACCCTGAGATCTCACCGGGAAATGTGACAGCTTTTTTTTTTTTTAAAGGCAGAGATGTTTGTATGTATACAATTATGAAATTTATGAATGGTTAGCTGAAACAGTATGTAATGTTTAAAAAAAAAAAACAATCTTTTTCACCATTGAATCTACTTGCCACGGATTTTCCTGTACTAATGCTGTTAAGTAATGTTTCTTAGTCTTCTGAGCTCGGATTCTGTACTGGTTGCCAGTACTTTAGTTCACAGCATGTGTGTGGGTACGAGAGGCACATAAATACAAGATATACAAGTGGTATATTATGAAATTGAAGTCTGCAAACTAACAGAATTTGCTCTGTATTGCCACTTTAAATTTCTGGTTTTAAACAGCAGTCAAACCAATGTCTCATTTCACTTTTACCTTTACTTTCAATGCATTCCACTGCATACCTCTCCCTTTAAAATCAGGCAGTTGGCTGGCGAGTCTGAGAGAATACAAACCTGTAGGTGTTCCAGTGCTACCCTTTCCACAAGCCGTCATTTTTCATTAGCGCCTCAGCTCAGCACTGCTTTCACCGCAGTGCTGAGCTGAGGTGCCAATACAAAATGACAGCTTGTGGAAAGGGTAGTGCTATAACACCTACAGGATTGCATAGAAACATAGACTTTGATGGCAGATAAGGACCGCTTGGCCCACCTAGCCTGCCCATTTCCCTACCTACTGGATAAGTTGCAGATCCTAGTTAACCAACAGGCTATTTCTTCCTACCCCCCACAAGAATTACCTTATGTCTGTCCCATGCATTCTTGAATTCCTCGACTGTTTTTGACCCCACAACCTCCTCAGGAAGGCCATTCCATGCGTCCACCACCCTGTCTGTGAAAAAATACTTCCTCACATTGCCCCTGAGCCGTCCCCCTCTATCTTTAAATTCTTACACAAGTAAGAATGTTGTTCTAACACATCTTTTTTTCTGAAAGATGCTACCCTCTTGGGCTTTGTTGATTCCCTTGAGGTACTTAAAGTTTCTATCATGTCCCCCTTTTCCCTCCTTTCTTCAGGGGTATACATGTTAAGCTCCTTTAGTCTCTCATGTGGCTTCTGTTGCAGACCCTGCACCATTTTCGTTGCCGTCTTCTGGACTGCCTCCATCCTGTCCATGGCCTTGCAGAGATGGGGTCTCCAGAACTGCACGAAGTACTCCAGATGGGATCTCACCAACTGTCTGTGCAGAGGGATAACAACTTCCTGTTTCTCTCTCCTAAGCTGGTCTCCGGGCTTCCTTACTCCTGGGCTGTACCTCCTGATGCTGATCCACAGGCAAGAATCGGACCTCTGCAGCAGGGGACATCCAGCCCTCCACTTCCTGTTCTCCTCAGTTTACTTCCTGCCTTCAGTCTGGCAGGTACTCTGCAAGCAGAGCTCTGCCATATGGCAGAGCTGAGGACAGCAGACTGTAAGTTAAGCAATTTTGTTTCAATGAGGATCAGAAATCACTGCTGTATTTTAGAATCCCAGGGTGGGTGCCAGTCTCAGCCTTGCAAGCTGCACAGTCTGGCCCCATTTTCACTGGGTTGTTTTTTTCCCTGCACATCCCGCACTAGGCCTGAAATGCTACTTAGTGCAGTGGAAAGTGTGTTTCAGGGAATCGGAATGGGCCTGGAGTGCTCAGAAACCCGCAACATCTGTTTTTAGGGAGTCAGAACAGCACCGGAGTGCTCCTGAACTTAAGGAGGATGGGCCCCATCTCTTCGTGAGGCTGTTTTCCCGCTCTTTCTAGGGAGTAAACGGTACAAGGAGTTAGGGAGAATAATCTCCCCATAGCTTTCGGGTAGAAACTGTGTGTGTGTTTGTTCTCCCGCGCCTACTACCTGCGAAGGATCTTTCCCCTCAGTCATTGGGACATCTGCGCAAGGGAATAAATGGCACAAGGACTTAGGGAGACTACATCTCCCCTCAGCTGGCAGCCCTGTATATTTTCCCCGTATTTTTTTTTTTTATCCCATCGACGGCATTCCAATTGAGCCACTCATCGATGGTGGGCCTGCAGCTTGTTGACGAATCACTGCTTGGCAAAGCGCTGCAGAGTATGAGGCACTCCAATGAGCACGAAAAGGGGCTTAAACTATCATATACTGTGTAAGGCAACTGTCGACGGCTGGCGATCAGATTACCTCAGCCACTCGTCGACGGTGGACCTGCAGCACGGCTTAGTGACTCCATTGACGAGCACTACAGGGCGGGAGGAGCGCTATTATGGAGCCTCCATTGACGAGCACTACAGCGTGGGAGGAGCGCTATTATGGAGCCTTTGTTCACCGTGCTGCGCCTCCCCCCCAAACCGTCAAGAAGTGAGTCAGCTGCCGAGGTTTTTCAGATTCCTGCATATTCTAGGGGGAGTAAAATAAAAAACCTTAGAAAAAGGACTACAGCACAAGGGCAGCTCTGATGGCCTTTACAGAACTGGCAAAATTCTTAAAGGGCCAGCACACTGTCTACCCTTCAGCAGCATGACATCGGGGAGTAAGCTGAAATTAAGGAAATCGGGCCTCTTGTGGTATTATGGCCTCCACAAAAGCCTTCCGGGCAGAAAAGGTCTGCAGCGGCTAGCTGCCGCTGCTAATTACCTTAGCTGGATAACCGCCTATAATGTCCAGAGGGCAACGTCTGCGAATGGGGAAGACGTCACGGAGGAAGATCCTCCTCGGCTCAGTATCATAGCCCACGGGTCATATTAACTGACAGCTTCCAGAGGGACTCAGCAATCCGCAGCCCCCTCGGACACCACTCCTCATAAAAGAGTTAAATACAACCCAACAGTTAAACATGACCTCGTTCTGGATCAAACATGCTTCGACAGATAACCTGGGTTCGCCAGATATGAGACCTCTCTAGAGGATACAAGAAAATGGACCATGCATTTTCTCACTCCTCTATATTCTCACCCCCGAGAGGCAGTTGACCTGGGAGGATCAACATTCCGCCTCCTAGTAGAAAGATAAGGTATAGAAGGTAACCTAAAGCGTTGCAGGGGGCATTTCTGGCACTCATAGGACCCCAGTTTATCATCTTCTGGAGGGGGAGCGAGTGGCCAAATTTCTGTCCAAATAGAGGTCACTGTCAAGATTTCCCTTGGTTCTCACCTGGTGGCTCCCAGCCAACAAGAACAGGTTTTTCTCACTTGTCATCTGCTGTCGAACTGGCCACAGCTTTTCCCACTCTTCCTACCAACAGGGAAAAGGCCCAAGGAGGACTGGCAACTCTCTAAGCTTCCTCCCCTATCGAGTACCCCAGCAGATTTTAAGCTTTTCAGGCTTGGAACGCAGCAATGGGAAAAATGGCTAAAACTGCCGTAGAAGCTACCCTCTGATTTCAAACCAAACAGTGAGTCATTGGACAGGAGTGTAGAGGCCCTGCTTACGCAGCAAACTGGTCAGAAGAGGCTGCACGGGGCAATACTCAATCCCTGGCTCGCCTCAACCCCTGGCTTTGGCCCTAGCAGGCAGGGTCCTCTCCCAGGAGGTGTTTGGTAAGGGACGAATCTAGTGGAGAGGGTGACAGCGATCAACAACAAGTAGTCACAAGCTATCTCGGCATATCCTCGAGTAGGGGGCAGACCTTCATATTTCTCAAGCAAGGGGTCCAAACCAAGTCGGTCAGGAGGTCCTATGCATCACCAACAAGCCCCCGCTTCATGTCGTGCCCTCCCCTCTCTATGGTGGCTCATCCAAAAACACAAACCCTCTACAGTCCGAGGATATTGTACAAAGTGCCCCCTTGAACAAAGTGCAGTCACAGAGTTCAACTAAGGGGCTGCTCACTATTCTTCATGGCGCAGAAATATATAGGGGGTTCGGGCTTCTCCTATATCTCAAAGGATTGAACAAGCAAGAGACCCATCGGCAGATTCCTATTCAGGAACTACACAAGCACCAGCTCAAATTCAAGGTGGGGGAGCAGTTCTTCTATTCAAAATTCTGACATCTTGAGTATTCTCAAGACCCACGGGCATTATTAATGATGCCATCAGTGAAACAGCCATAAGGCCCCACAACTTGACAAACAGTACATGCAGGGGATTTTCCGGCACCCATAAATCTACAAGATGCCTAATTGCATATTCCCATGCAGTAATGGCGTACGCACTATCTCAGATTCAGAGTGGGAGAGCAGTACTTCCAAATCAAGCTCTAACATTGCGGTCTTCTCAGACCCATGGACAGTATTTAAGGTGCTAGTAGTGGCAGCAAACTAAAAGCATTGCTTGCCCAAGAGCTGTACACTCGTTCATCAGGCTAGAACAGTTCCAATTTTTGTTTGCCAAAGTTATGTCTCCCCTCTATTACAATCAAGGGTTCATTCTTCCTTCCTTCTGCCCAATCTCTAAAAGCAACAAGGAAGGAAAATTTCATACACTAGACCTGGGAAGAGGGAGAAAAATGTACATTAAGAGAGAGGAAGCTATTCACAAAACTTCAACTGTGTTCTTGCCAGCTAAAGGGAAAAAATTTTGGGCAGCAAGGATTCAATGGGCTCTATAGCCAAACGGATTCTATCCGTCACCTCAGTGGCTTATGATCATGCTAGAGTAACTTACCTGGCCCAATGAGAGTCCATGGCCCCCTTCGTGGGCGTAATTCAGAGAAGCATTGACAGCACACTCACACTGAGTGGCCTTTTGATCATCCATTCCCACACTCTAGCGCAAAAAAAAAAAGTTCTCACTAGAGGTGATGTCCTCGGCAGAGGCATCCTTTGGCTGCAGAGTGTTTCAATCGGTGGTGAACCCTTTTGGGCTCTTGACATTCTTCCCAACCCGGGACATCTGGGAACATACTGCTTTTGTGTATCCCAGGAGTAAGGAAGCCCAGAGACCAGCTTAGGAGAGAGAAATCGAAATTTAAATACCTGTAAATTTTCTTTCTCTGACGGCTGGTCTCCGGGTTTCAGATTCCCTCCCAGAATGTATATAGTTGGCTGGCCTCACTGCCATATATGCCTTAAAATTCTTGTTTTTTGTTCCCAAGTTCTTGTAGTATTACCACATTGGACTGCTTTAGGAAGAACTGAGGAGAACAGGAAGTGGAGGGCTGGATGTCCCCTGCTGCAGAGGTCTGATTCCTGCCTGTGGATCAGCATCAGGAGGTACAGCCCAGGAGTAAGGAAGCCTGGAGACCAGCCGTCAGAGAAAGAACATTTACAGGTATTCTACTGGTAATGCCACTCCATATACATCCCAGTATCCCCCCAGCCATCCCTACTGCCTTCTCACATTGCTTGCTAACCTTTAGGTCATCTGATATGATTACCCCCAGGTCCCTTTCCATTTTTGTTGTTGTTACTACCCCCCAAATTGTGTAATCTTCCCTTGGGTTTTTGTTTCCCAGGTGCATTAGTTTGCCCTTCTTTGCATTGAATCCAAGCTTCCATACCTCTGACCATTCCTCCAACCTTGCCAAGTCCCTTCTCATCCATTCCACCCCCTTGTGTATCAACCCTGTTGGAGAGCTTTGTGTTGTCTGCAAAGAGGCAACTTTTCCTTCCAGTCCCTCTGCAAAGTCACTTACAAAGACATTAAAAAGGACCAGACCCAGTACTGAACTCTACTGTACCCCACTAGTAACCCCCCTTTCTCTCTCCTAAGCTGGTCTCCGGGCTCATAACTAGTGGGAGGTCCTTCCTGGAACCATGTGACAGGCAGGAAAAAGATCTCTGCAGGGGGACCAGATCCTCCCCTCTGCATCCTGTAGCTCTCAGTTTACTTCCTTCCTGCCATGAGGCAGGTTCTCTGCATGGGCTCTGCCACTGTTTTGGCAGAGCTGAAGACATCAGACTGTAAGTGCAGTTTACTTTCTCATTAGAAGAGGATTTTCAGGGGGGAAGCTTCACAGGTGCAGAAGCTCCAGTGTTGCCGCACAGATTCTCTAGTGTCCCCAGTCTCGGCCATGCATGCTGCACAGACTGGACCCCTTCTCTCCTGCTTTTTCACGCGCTTTGAGGCACGCATCTCCCCCCCCCCCCAAAACAGTAATTCTTGGACTCGACAGGACCCAGTACTGAACCCTGCAGTACCCCACTAGTAACCCCCCTTTCTTCAGAGTGGACTCCGTTTATGTTTGGTTCATTACATACTAACATACTAAAATGCCAGCAGAATAGGCCTAATGGTCTTTCGTGTCTGCTCGTTTGGTCAGCCCCCACCCTGGGAGCTGACCTTGCTGCCCCCCTCACCCTCTCTGGCTTCTCCCTTCCCAGTTCTGGATATTCTCGCTGCACTGGATTTTGCTTCCAGAACCCTTCCCCTGTACCTGACCCACACCCTGTTGAACCCCTCCACTGTCTCTGCCTCCACCAGCCCCCCAGGCAGTGCATTCCATGGCTCCACCACTCTCTCAGTGTAGTAGCACCTCCTCCTTTCTCCCCTGAATCTCCCCCCCTCCTCCAGCTTCCACCCATGCCCTCTAGTTGCCCCCTTCCTTCGAAGCACCCTGACTGCTCCTCTCCTATTTACCCCCTTCATGTACCTGAAGACCTCTATCATGTCCCCACAGTCCCTTCTCTCTTACAATGTGTACATATTTAGCTCTTCGAGCCTCTCACCATAGGTCCTGTCCCCCAAGCCCCAAATCATTTTGGTTGCCCTCCTCTGGACCCTCTCCATGAGTTCAATGTCCCTCTTTAAGTGTGGCCTCTAAAGCTGCATGCAGTACTTGAGATGCGGTCTCACCAAGCAGTTATACAGAGGTAGTATCACTTCCCTCCTTCTGGAGGTGATTCCCTCTAGCGATGCCTCCCAGCATCCTGTTGGCCTTGGCCACTGCCCTCCTTCAAGTCTCCCAATCAATGTAGGGAAATGCATGGTACTGCACCTGGAGGCCAGAAACCTGGGCCAAGTGAACACCCTGAGGGGGGGGGAATGCTACAACTCTCGATGGCTGAGAGGGACCTGGGGTGGTGATGGATGTCAAGATGAACAACTCCCTATTTACCCTTTTGTTCTGTTGCTTTGATCCCTTCCCTTATATATAGAGCTACTCCTCCTCCTCCTCTTCTTCTACCCTCTCTGTCCCTCCTGTAGATTGTATACCCTGATATGTTGACATCCCAGTCATGGTTCTCTGTGTACCATGTTCCTGTGACTGCCACGATATCCACGCATCCTCTTCCATCAAGGCCACCAGTTCAGGGAGCTTGTTACCTAGACTACGAGCATTGGTACTCACTATCCTCCTTTTTTTTTTTTAATGGCCTTACCCCTTTTTGCCCCATCTCTGTCCTTACTGCCTTTGCCTTTTTCTCCATTTACCCTTGTTCTTCTCCCTATCGACGTCTTTATCTTGGTGTTTACCTCACTAACTACCCTATTTTTGAGGAGGGGGCTAGGATTTCCCTCTCCTTTTCAGTGCCTCTCCTCTTGGCTAGTTTAAATGCTTGCCAGTGAAGCATTTAAACCTATCGCCTAGGATCCTGGTTCCCCTCCTGGACAGATACAGACCATCGCACCAGTATAGGCCTGCATCCCTCCAGGTGGACCCCCGGTCCCCAATGAAGCCAAAACCCTGAGCTCTGCACCAATTTTTCAACCATTGATTGAATCCCATGGTGCGCAGCACCCTAGCCTCACCCATGCCATAGACAAGCAGCACCTTCGAGAAAGGTACCATGCGTGCTACTTGTCTAAGGCCCCTCCTCCAGTTTTCTGATCCTTTTCCAAGCCAGGTCATTTGTCCCTAGGTGGACAATGACATCCAGCTCCCTCCCCCATGCAGCTGCTCCCACAATCCTGAGGATTCATTCCCTGTCCTTCCACGCCGTGGCGCCAGGCAGGCATCTCACCTTCCTCTCCCAGTTCTGCCCTCCTAATAATGGAGTCCCCCACCAGGAGTTGTTTCCTTCCCCTTTGTGGTCCCATGTCACCCTCCTGTGGGTCTCCTTTGTGGAGGCTCCCAGCATCCTCCTTGGTCTTCACTGCAGTATTCTTTCCGACTCACCAGTCACCTGTCTGATTTTAAAGGGAGCGGTATGCAATGGAATGCATTGAAAATAAAGGTAAAAGTGAAATGAGATATTGGTTTGACTGCTGTTTAAAATCGGAAATTTAAAGTGACGGTACTGAGCAGATTCTGTTAGTTTGCAGACTTCAATTAGTTTTTTTTTCTGTATTTACTTGCCTCATGTGTACCTCACATTTTTCAGCTGTGCCTTGCCTGTGTGTGTTCAAGTGACATTTTTTATTGCGTCTAAACTGAGTTTCACAGGCTTGTTCTGTTTCTGAGCTACAGCGCTGCTGCTGGACCATGCTACTGAAGGTGACATTTTCACATGGTCACTGTCGGCTATCTCTGTGAACGCGTACGACACCACAACATAAACACACCTTTGCATTTGGGCAAATAGAATTGCATTATGGTAAACATGTTGGCACCTATTATAACCATGATGCATTCTGTTTGCAAATGGCGATCCTGGCAAGGATTTGTGCTGGTTGAGAGGTGAGTCGAACCTATAAAGTATGAAAAAAATAAATAATGGCTACTCAAATCAAGGTTTTTTTAACGGACCATTCATGGCTTCAGTACTCAAATGTAAAGACAAAAAAAAACGTTCATAGCACTGCTGCTTTAACTGGTTGGGTAAAGCACACAATACCCTTCTTTCCTTAGTACAGGGTCACAACCTGCACCAGTTTATTACTGACCCAACTAGGGTTACATCCTCTTCCACTCCCAGTACCTTGATTGACTGACTGGATACTGAGGGATTGCATAGACAGAATCACCGCTGCTGGTACTCTAGCAGACGCTATAAGTGACCACTCCCCTATCTTTTGCAACCGGAGTCCCTCAGTGGTCCCCTCTCCCCCACCACGATATATTGCCTTTAGGAACTTTGCCAGTCTTGGTCAAGCATGTTTCCTACCTGAGGTCTTCTTAGTTGACTGGTCCTACCTGTACCAGGTCCAAGATGCTCAGTCTGCTCTTGATTACTTTCTTACCCAATTTGGGGCATTACAGAACAAACACACCCCTGTTATCATACACCGTGATAGCGGGAAGCAAACCAGATGGCTCCACAAGGATCTTCTTGCCTCACTCTGTGTTAGGGATAAAAGAGGCATTTCAAAAGGTCCAGACTATCATCGGACTATAATGTTTACAGGGCTCAATGGAACGCCTGTAAAAGGAAAATCAGATTAGCAAAAAGCTCCTACTGCAAAGGACTCCTATTGAATGCTGTAGGAGACTCAAGAAAATTTGGGACTCATATGAAAACCTTCCTTGTCTCCAAACAATCCCACTCTACCAATGACACGGTCCTAAATGGGGTGCACTGCAGTGATCCAGCTACCATTGCTAACTTGTTTAATCTGCATTTCTCTGCCTTGTCAAAATTGACCTCCTCGTTCCCTCCTACCCAACCCATGTCCCATCATTCACTAACCATATGCCTGAGCACCCACCTTTTCGGTTCAAAGCTATAACCAGGGCTGATGTCTTAAAACTCCTGTAACTATCGGCCTGTAGCCATCCTCTCAGTCTTGAGCAAAATCCTTGAAAAACCCGTGACCTCACAAGCAACTGAGTTTCTTTTTTTTTTTTTTTTTTTTAATCCAGCCTGCCGAACTCCTCGGTCTTCCTTCAGGTCTCCCTAGGCACACTCCTGCAGCTCCCACGCCCTGCAACCTTCAACCCCATATCGCAGCCCCCCAGGTAACCCTGCATTTCCCTTCACTGGACGGGTCCCCACGCGGGGAGAAGGCACCGGTGGGGCAGACCAGTGCGCTCAATCATTGGCCTGGGTGCTGCTGGGGAAGGTACAGGCAGGCTGTTTTTTGGGGGCCTTAGAGTCGGCGGAGGACTGGAGGCTGTCATCTGGCCGGATGGGAGCGATTTTTCTCTGGTTTCCGTGGTGCGTGGCGTCCGGACGTCTAGGCGAGAGCCGACATCTGCCATGCACCTCTCAACTGTAAACCCTACATGTTGTCCTACCCCTGGCCTCCACCGGTCGCCCAACACGGATTGACCCCTCCCTCCCTGAGACAGCGGGCAGTCGTGGGACACTCAGGGTTGTCTCCCCGGCCTGACCCTCCAGTGACCCGAACTCGCTTCCGAACCCGGTCGCTGGCGCTGCAAGCGGAAATCCAACCATTGTGCCGGCGGGCCGGCTGAGTTTCTTCTTAAACATGATCTCCTCTCGCAAAACCAGCATGGTTTCCGCAAAGGGCATAGTACTTCCACTGCCCTGCTTAAGTTCACTAATGACACTGTCTGTGCTATGGATTCTGACCTTCTCACAGGCGCAGTCTTCGTTGCCCATACGAAAGCTTTTGATCTTGTGGACCACCCTCTTCTTCTTGCCAATCTTCTATCCATATAGACTTCTTGTGGCAAGTTGTGGCTTGGTTCAAAAGCTACTTATCTAATAGAATACACGTCATCAAATTTAACTCTGCCCTGTCTGATCAGACATCCATTAATGTAGGAGTTCCCTAGGGGTCCATTCTGGGCCCTCTTCTATTCTCTGTTTTCATCAACCAGATTGCGCAGAACACCCCTTCCTATTCTTCCCTCCTTTATACGGATGATCTGGTCCTGTATTCCAGCTCCATATGTATATATGTATATACAGTGTGTGTGTATATATATATATATATATATATATATATATATGTATGTATATATATATATATATATATATATATATATATATATATATATACACACACATATAAAGAGATATGCAATGAAGCAAGTGTAATAAATGATTTATCTGCACAAGAGCAGTTTGACCTCGGGTAACGTCACGAATGGTGTAAGCCACGAGTGTGATGTCCGAGGTCAAACTGCTCGAGTGCAGATAAATCATTTATTACACAAGTTTTCCATTGCGTATTCCATTTATGCAATTCTTTTGTTTTTGCTTTTGTAGGGGGCATTTGTTAGTCAAAAAAGTGAATAAAAATTGAATTTTCTGCCATTTTTTTGCTGATTAAAGAAAATCTAAAAGGAATCTAGAAACAAAACACATCTCATTTTGTAGATATTTTTATGCTGAACAACTTTTTTGCTCCAAGTACCATACTATATTTTTTGTTTTTATGTTATTTGCATTTGTTTGATGAAACAGTGCACAAAAACGGAATTATTTTGCTGTTTTTCGCTAATTCTGAAAAAACTAAAAAGTATCTATAAATGAAACACCACTCATTTTGTAGATATTTCTGTGCTGAATAAACTTTGTGCTTACAGTACCATGCTATCATTTTTCATTTTGAAGTTATTTACATTTGTTTGCGGACAAAATGAAAAAAATATGAATTTTCTGCTGTGTTTTTGCTAATTATCAAAAAATCTATAAGGTATCTATAAATGAAATACCACTCATTTTGTAGATAATTTTATGCTGCTCAACGTTCGTGCTCATAGCACTATGCTATCTTTTTTCATTTTAAAGTTATTTGCATTTGAATATAGTTAGTACTGGTACTGAGGCTGAACATTCTAAATGAGTTCCGGAGTGATTGTGACATATCTATTATGTGAATAAATCTGTGATGATGCGTCTACTATGTGTATAAATGTAAAATTTTGAATTTATCACATAGTAGCTCAGATTTATCTCATAGGATTTATGTCCACGCCTATTGCATAAATATATATAGAGAATAATGGATGGGGAAGGGTTTGATAAGAGAATTTAATGCACACCCGAGTTGTGGGATGCTACATAAACCCAAGCATCCCACAATGAGGGTGTGCATTAAATTCTCATATGAAACACCCTCCCCATCTTTTATTTTTTATAATAACAGACCCGCAATTTTTTCTCCAGCAGTTTATGAGACTGTTTGGCCCCGCCCACATACAGAATGTTGGCCAATGAGGCAGCAGCATAGCTTGACTGGCATGGCTCATGAATGTCATAACAACCAGCAGGTTGTTATGGAAAATATCAACCTGGTCAGTACATTGAGAGAAATTGCTGACCAGTTATTATATATTATATATATATATATATATATATATATGTGTGTGTGTGTGTATATATATCGTATGTATATATATATATATATGTAAGCAATAAGACACGAGGGGTGTGCATTAGACATTTCTAACGCACAGTCAGGGGCATAATAAGACACGAGGTCGCAGGCCGAAAAGCGCAGGCCCGCCAGTGGACCGCAAGCGTTAGAAATGTCTAATGCACACCCCCTCGTGGTCTTATTGGGCGCTTATAAATGGGAACCTGTATTTGGTTATGTGTACAACTCAAAATTCAGAGGTTTAATATAAAATAAAGTTACATGTTGTGTGAATTTTAGATAAAGATACTCTTCCGCCTGTAATGCTGCATTTACATAGTATAGTTTTTATACAACAAGCATTGAAAAACACTGAAAATGTTCAAAATGTACTGGCAATTATGGGGTTACTGCAGAATCACATTTGTAAGTCGTAAGCTCTTGGTGAATAACCAAGCAAGCAGCTGACAGACTCTATGAAACTGTGGCTCTGCAGACAGAGAAGAAAAACATCAATTCCTGGTGCTCTAATCCTACACAATAATTTCTCAACCGCTGAATATATTAACTTCGCCGGTTCTCCTCAAGATTTTAAATCACTGTGCTTTCATGATTTCTCCCGCCAGCCCGCCCGTCCCGCTCACTCGATCTGCTGCTCATTCTTTGCCAGCATGCCTTCCTGCCGACTCACGGATACAGCATTTCTTTCCTCCGATCACAATTACATAAGGAAGGCATGCTGGCAAAGAATGAGCAGCAGATCGAGTGAGCTAGATGCAGGCTGACGGGAGAAAACAGGAAAAAATGAGCACAGTGATTTTAAAATGTTGAGGAGAACCCAAGGAAGTTAATATATTCAGCGGCTGAGAAATTATTGTGTAGGATTCAGAGCGCTACTTACTGTTTTTCTGCTCGGTGTCAGAAATGTGAGGTCCCTGTTGAAATTGAATGGGGTTGTGGAGATCTGAAAGAGATGAAGGGGCACAGACGAGTCAACGGACGTCAGGAGTCCCGCCACTAGTGGGAGGGGCCGGGGGCTGGCAAGCGATCGCAAGTTTGTTGAGATGTATGTGATATGAGAGAAAGGAAAGTTTAAAAAAATAGAGTTTGGCCATAAGTGAGTTCTGCTGGAAAACAGGGCACTGTGGAAGTATTTTTGACAATTTTTTGGGATTTACTCAGTCTAAAAAAGCAAAGAAAATGGCAGTCGTTAACATTCTTAACATTTGTTAACATTCTAAATGCTCATTTATATGTGATTTTTGGGCTGCTTTCAGGTTGTCTGCACTTGTTTTTAGCTGTGCATTAGACGGATCTAATGCACAGGTACTAGCCAATCAGCATACTGGATTTTTCATTCCCATTTTATAAATATATATATACACACACACACATGTATTTCTATCTATTTATGTGTGTGTGTATATGTGTGTATATATATAATGTGTGTGTGTGTGTATGTGAAATTAACCTTAATCTGTCGTCTGCCTTTCATAATATCCAGTCTTGGCTCCATGCACAGAAGCTTGTACTTGATGTGGGAAAAACGCAAGCAATGCTGTTTGGCTCCGCTGCAAAACTTAAAACTACTCAGTCAGCTCAAGATCTCCTGCTCAGATGGATCATTATTGGAGATGATGAGCTCTTTCAAATACCTTGGGGTCCTACTTGATGGATCCCTTGACTTTGACCAACAGATCCTGGCCACCTATAAATCTGTCAACGCGAAAATTGGGATTGCTTATAAAACCAGTTATGACCTAACACCCTCTGCAAGACTGGCCATTGCCATCTTGCTCCTATCACTCACCTATGGTGCTGTCACCTATGTTAATGCATCAAAGACCACCCTTCACAAATGGGATACAACATATAATAATATCTGCCACTGCGCCTTGGCATCCCCGTGGTTCAAACACCACTGTCAGCTCTACACCGATCTTAATGGCCTTCCCTCTCTACATGCTGGAGCCTCTTCTTTGGCTCCTTGACGGATAGCATCTTGAGATCTAATATCCCTGTATCGCTTGCCTCCCTGCTACTCCCCCAGTCCTTCTCCTATGACCTCAGATCAATCAACCAGTTCTTGTTACATGTTCCTAGATATAAAACCTGCCAAGGGTGCTTGTGCTTTCTCTATTGCTGCCCCAAAATATTGAAACTTGCTTCCCTTAGCTATCCGGCTTGCACCCAGCTATGCCATATTTGAAACGGAACTTCAATCTCTCCTTACCAATGGTACCCACTGTGCATGTTTTAGTACTCCTTAGACTACTCGTCCTCCTCTACCCTGCTGCCTAGACTTATTCTCCCTGTCTCTTACCTCTTACCTACCCTTTAGCCCACTCTGCATCTATACCCTCTCTTATCCTGCCACCCCTAAGCTCTCTTGGTATCTCTCCCATTAGTCAAACCTTCTGTTCACTACAATCATCATGCTAGCTTCTTTACTGTCTGTGGCAACCTTGTCAAGTCCTTATTGCTGTTACCTTGCCTGCTTTTGTAACCAATGTCCTACCATGCTCATATTTCTGACTTCTGTGATTTTTTTCCTTCCACCCAAACACTGTCACAGGTCTATATAGTGTTAGCACTTATCTTGTTTACCATGTACCCTCTGTCTGCTGCTTCTTTGTCATAATTGTATTTTGTTTTTACCATTGTTGTATTTAGTTACTCCTGAAACTGCTGTATTTGCCATTATTCTGTACTGTCGCTTTGTAACCTCCCGGATCATGTCTGAAAATATTCATTTCTATGTCTAGCACACCTACCCGGTAAACAAAGACTAAATAAAAGCATATATTCCAGATTTGTTGCTTTGGTGTACTGGTGTATCGAAACAGTATTATGCTATATCACAAAGTGGGCATCTACTGATAGGTATTGTAGAAGCCTGTACTGGGCCTGCTATGTCTGTTCTTCCTCATCTCCAGGTTCCGGACCTCCTTGCTCCTCTATGAAGCAGCTCACCCGTTCATGAGCCTATGTTTGTGTCCTCAACATGGTAACAAAGGGCTATTCTGCTGCTTGCCCAGACAGTCCTACACAATCTTCGTCCTTGTTAAAATGTCCCTGTTTCTTCACTTCACTGGTTAAGGTCTGGGCTCTAAAGGAACAATTCAGGATAATTCAAGCAAGAGCAATGCAGTGGTACCCATCTTTTCCCACATTCATACGTACCTGCACTCTGGGCGTGAAATTTGGAAAAAAGAATTACCTGCCCACTGGGACGCTGAAGTTTAAAATATATGCCCGTAAACTTATTTATATGCCATCCCACATTTTTCCTGCCTGCCTTTTTTTGTTTGTTGTCACAGTCACAGACTGTTTCTTAGCCTTTGAATGGGCTTTTGAATTAATTTTGATTGTTAGCTGCTGCCCCTACCAAATGTGTTATATAAAAAAAAAAAAAAAAAAGCCTTACTGAACTTCGCCCCAATTCTGATTTTGCTTTTCTGTGCCCCCTTCCTCAGCAGAGTTCATGCGTACTTAACCCATAAAAAGGCTGTTAAATCTTATTTGTTAGCTGCTGCACCCACAAAGTCCTTAAGTGGCTATCTTTGCTCAGTTACTTGAGTATGCATTTTTTTCTTTGCCCCGTCTGAATGAATTTCTAACTTCTTGGCCCTTAAAATGGCTTTTAATAGACATTTCTTGGATTGGCTCTGCTGCCTCTGCAGAGTCCTTAAATGGACTATTTTTTTTTTTACAAGACAGCCCTTAAAAGGTGGGTCTGTAAGCCAGCCCGGTGGCATTGGATGTCACACCTCGTGCCACGCTGGCGACCCTATTTCGGAAACGAGCTCGGGCTACTGTGGGTCAGCAGGAGTGAGAGGATCAAGCGTCCAGAGAACTGCTCTCATCTTTTGGGGGGAAGGAGACCTGTTATCCCCCTCGTTGACTTCCCTCTGGTGGTGGCTGGAGGGCAGTATGAGTTGGGAGGCACGTGCCAACATCATCACATCAGTGGGGAGGGGGACAGGATAAAACTGGAAAACTGAGCCTGGCAGATTCCGTGATGGCTGCTGTGTCCGTGGGGGTCGGACTGGTGCGTCTAGATTAGGTCCTGGGGAGGCGGGGGAGTGCCAGTGCCCTCCCTTCTGGCCACCGTGGGGGGCAATCCATGGGGGACTGACTGGGTCGAAACTCTTCCCCCTCTGGTGGCATCATTTGGATACAGCTGGGCTGAGGTCCTCCGGAAAATGAGCGATGAAATAGGAAAACAGCTTGGCTGATATCATCTCTGAAATCGAACCATGGAACAGGAAAAACAGTTGGGGTGTTGTCATCTGGCATACCAGAAATAAGCGATGGCACAGGAATACAGCTGGGCTGAGTTCATCTTGGAAGGCTAGGCGATGAAACTGGGAAAACACTGCTGGGCTGTCGAATATTGGACGCACCTTGGATCCTAGAACACCAGTCGGACTGCATCTTCCTCCTTGGATACTGCCACTGTTGGATGGCAGGCACTTCACTGCCACTGCTTTGCTTCCCTTTGGGTAGGCTGGGCATATTCACAGGGAGTGGCACCATTAAGGATAGTACCACTCAGGGTGAGGTGCAAGAACTATGATCCCATCTGGGCATTCGTAGTTGATGTTGTGGAATGTCTCATTCCCTGCCTTGTCCACAATTCGCACAGTGTCCATAAACAGTGTTCTGCCCAACTTCCAGAATTTCAGTCTATCACTGATGAGTCTATCTTTGACACATGGTGCTGCACATGGATGCAGATTTTTGCTTGTTTCTTCCAATAACCAGGATTGCCTGTTCTACTCAATTTCCTCCCAGACTCTACCAGGAAAGGTAGGAAAGGACCTTCCATATATGGCGTCGGCCCTCCTACGAACCAGTCTCTCCTCCTTACTACACTTCACAAGTACACAGCCCATGGCTCGGCTTGGGGGTGGCCAGTCCTGGTTCAGCCAGTGCCGCATACTTAATGAATGGAAAAAATCTGTCCCCGGCCATTTATGTGGGCAGGGCAGTGGAGCCATCATCTTCTCTCTCTGGCTGCTCTGAGGCAAAACCTTGAGGCCGCAAACTGGGATCCTCCTCTTCCTCAGTTAGGATCTCGGCTCAGGAGTGAGCGGTCGTCCTCACTCCTGAGATAGTCCACTCTTCACTGGGCATGGAGGTAGACACCTCCCAGTCCAAAGTTTCTTAAACTTCGTCCTCCCCTATTAGGCTAGGACTAGGACCCTTTATCCATGGGTCCACGGACCCTTCCACCACACTGTCCATATGAGACGCAGGCGAGGAAACATCACGAGATGTCTTCCCTTGCAGTAGATCCATACTCTGTCCTTCTGTGCCACACTCTACTGGGTCTCCCCCAATTGGTTCAACCTGGAGCTGTGTGCTGCTGCTTGCAGGGTTTCCTACTTTGGTCCAGGTGGGAGCCAAACGAATTTGTGATGCCCTGGACAGACCATACTTCACTAGGCAATCCGAACAATGAGGTATCAAAAACCTTGACCGTAGAAAACTTGCTCTGTTTCCTTTAGTTTGGCCACCTCCTCTGCTATCATAGCTCGGGCATGATCTGGGTAGTGGGATGTTCCCGAAGCCTGCAATAAAACACACAAAGTTCATAGTTATTACTTGTTCACTATACTCAGAACAGTCTCTCAAAATGTCTCCCTGCTGCTGTGTTTACTTTGCTAGCCCCACCCTGTAATGGCAACAGCAGCACTCCTCATGCATCAGATCTGACTCAAAAACTGCTCAACCGACCTTTCTGCTACTGATTTTGCTCAAACTGTTAACAATTGCACTGCTTTTATACTTCTCAGCACATTCATATGATTTTTAGGACTTTACGATTAGCACACAAATCAACTATTTACATATGCTTAAAGGAAGTCACTTAAAAGCCACAGTAATTCTTTACAGGATTGCCTGTTTGTTGCCGCCTAATATACAACTCACAGTCTCTCACTTGCTTAGAACATGTCATTTTACTGTTGCTGAACCAATCATAATGCTTACAGTCTATGCTCAGAATTTTTGTTTGTTGTGTTTGGCGCTCCAACTCACAGTCCTTCTTGGAAAAACTATCTCACTGCTTGCACACAGATCCAGCTGGCTTTTAAAATCACACACAGTTTGATGCACAGTTATTTCTGAATGGTACTCACTGAATCAATAGCTGGCTTTCTCCAGTGGAAATTTTCGGCCTGGTGCCAATCCTGGAAGGCCTCTGTGGTGAAACGGGCTGGCGATCCCGCCGATTGTTACCACAAATGCCACACTCACTTTCCAGTCGGTCGGATAACGGGTCGAGCTTGAATTGTAACAGCAGATGTCTGTATTACACAGAATAGAACGTTCACAAACCCCTTGAAGGTTGATTCTGACTGACCAGCTCACACACCACTCGCTCTTTCCTTCGAACACTGGGCTGCTCTCTGAGGCTGGCTAGGGGGCGGGATTGATTGCAGTCGCACCAATTACTCGACGCCATGCAAATTAGCCTCGCTCCCTCTCTCTCTCTCTCTCTCCCCTCATGTTCTTCCTCCACAGCAGTTGTCGAGCAGGACAAAATTAAAACTTTCTTCTTGGCTGCAATCTCAAGGAGGGAGTGCTGTTTTTGGCAGTTTTCTTTCTCAGAACTTGACAATTTCTTTATTGACTCCCCCAATTTACACACAAAGCACATGAAACTTTCAGGGCACATTTCTTTCTTTGTTTCCTAAAATCCACAATACTTTTGTCAATTAAAAACTTGAGATTAAAGTTCTGTAAAATGTTCTGATGCAGGGACAAGGACATACAATTTCTGGCTTTACAGTCTATTGTTAAGTTGGCACAAACACACAGCAGTGCTGTAATAGCAGGCACACAGCAGCACATACGGATGGCACTATCCTATGCAGATCCTTTTGTGCAAAGCTTCCCTTCCAGTTTTGGGCTACCACACTGCCAGACAGACAAAATGCTAGCCACACCCTAAGCAAGATATCCAGTGTTCTCTCTCCAAATTAAACAACATCGTCGGATGAGCCCCCATTTTTGTAACCCTCCACCAGACCCTTATTTAACCAGCAGGCACACCTCCCATAGTCTAGTGGAAAAGAGAGTGGTGGGGGTACAAAGCACCACTTAAGGTGGATATGCAGATGTAGAAGAAAATACAGATTTCATGTGGTTGCAAGAAACACACATGGACCAATGCCCAAACCCAGGTCCCAGGGAGAGAACTTTGCTAAGGGCTGTGCTAGGTTTGCACTTCTGGACATGGGTACCCAAGTAACTCCACACACAAGGAAGCAGTAACAAGAATGTCCATACCAGGCTGGGATTCTAGCGTGTGGCTTTATTCCGAAACAAAGTTGAAATGCACAAAGCAAAGATGGACCTCCAAGGGTTTACACGCATGGTAACTTCAGACATCTGAAGTACAGAACTCCAACTTCCCATTTAGCATAGGATTAACTCTGGAAATGTGGAACTAGCCACTGGCAAACACACCAGACTCCTTCGAAATGGCACACGGCCAGTACTTGGACACTTCCCATATGACTTAGGATAACTGTGACACACTGACCACAACGGAGCACTCGAGGCTAAATTGGAGAAAACCCCCTCACTGGGATAGAGATTATTCAGGCATTGGCCACATGCACTGACAGAAAAACACAGGTGCCCTACAGAACCCAGAGTGCTAAACTGGTCACTCCAGATGGGGGGGGGCTCCCACCTTTTGTTTCCAAGTTCATACTCTGCCATACCTCAGGAAAAAACATCTCACATTTATCCATAATGTCACTGTTGGTGCTTTCTAGAAATGTATTTCATACTTAACATCAGTCACACCACAGAGCTGTAGAAAGTGAAAGTTCTGCATACATGGCAGGTCACATACGGGACTCCACTGTGGTCAGCCAACTATTAAAACTTCCAAATGGTGACGAGGACGCTTTGTCAGAGAAATTCACCTTAATACCAAAAGCAGGTACTCCTGGGCAAAACTTGAAACAAATATTACTCACAGATCTTGACCAAAAGGTAGCTTCACAAAGTTCTGGGTTGGATCAGGGATTGCCCCTAAAATCCACAGCAGTCTGCTTCATCCCACACTGGAATAAAGACACTGGTATCCCTGGAGATGATTTCCACCACTTCCACACAAGCTGGAAAGACTGTCCTTCACTAGGGGGAGAAAACGGGTACTCTGCAGCTCAAACTCTGAGCTGCTGCTGGAACACTCACCAGCACGAGCAAAACTGTGCTCCTACTGCAGACCGACTTTAGAATTCTAAGATCCCCACTCTCAGCAACCACTGTGTGGCTTATGCTGCTGTGAGAGTTCTATGGTGACATCACCTCTCCAGCTCTCAGCTGAGATCAACAACAGAGAGGGACAGAGTAAAATCCATTTACTGGATAACCACTAGCTGCCTTCCCTGTCTAGCACTGACTAATGTGATTCTAGTAACCCCAGGAAATGGGGGCTACACACTGTTGTAAGATCACGCAAGGGACATCACTGGGCCAGGCAGAAACCTTCCAACTATGCAACATTAATCTATGCCATAAGAATACTTACTAAAGTACACTCAAGGGCTGTGGCACCCAATGACTGACCCTACTGGGGGCCCCAGAAACATAAAGCTGGCTCTGTTCCCTAGTTTGTATAGGTGGGAATCAAGTCTGGAGAAGGTATAAGAACACGTACGTTGGAGGGGTCAACTTTTTTATGCAATGGAACTTTATAACGTCAGCTGTAGAGGGGCTGCTGCTCGAATTACAGCTTCCAAATGCTAATAAATCCATCTGCCTAGTGGGTTGCTATTGACCACAGAGGTCTAATATGCAGTCTGTCTAACCTGAATTATCTAATCTCTCACCTAAATGTCACCGACAACATGCTCATACTTAGTGATTTTAACCTAGACTGGGGTGCAAGAATAAGGTCCCGTCACTTACAAGACTCTGCCCTGATCATGCATTTAAAACAAGTGATTAGCTTTCTGACTAGAATAAAATGATAAAACCCCTATGCTTCATAGATGCTGGACCTGATCCTTTAAAATAGGCCTGAGTACTTCTTATACGCAGGCATCCTTTCTGATCCATACTGTGATCACCTTCTGTGCCAGAAAAAGGGCAAAATCTCTGGAGCTGCCAACTTCATCACATAGAGGTCCATTGAGCATCTTGAGCATCTTGATTATATTAATTTCCTGCAGGACCTTGATGCCGTTCAGTGGCAGTGATTTGGCCAGATCCCTTCTCTGGAGGGTGCCTGGGCCTTTTTTGAAGCATAGTTTTCTTATTGCCCATAAGCATGTCCCAAAAACAACAGGGTCTATACTGATATGCCCCATGGTACTCACTCTTCCTAACCAAGTTGCAGAAAGAGACAATGCCAAGAAGAAGGCCAGGAAGCTGCACTCTCCCTCTGACTGGATGGCTTGCAGAGTCCTGAGAAATATGCATGTTCAGGAGGCCCAAAGCCCAGTTTTTTTTTTTTTTTTTGAAATTTCTTTTTATCCCTCCTGGTCGCCCTCGTCATTCCACTCCTTCAGGCTTTGCTCAATGCCACCCAACCCTCACTAAGTATGCCCCTAGAGTGCCTCTGGTGACCCCTACCTGCCTTCTTTCTCCCTCCTCGGAGCACCTTTGCACAGCGGGGTCTGCCTGTGATTACAGGCTGGGTGGCTGGAGCGGCCGTCATCCGGAATGCCGAGGGAGGTTTTCCGGTTTTCTTGTCCCTCCCCTCCATCCCACTGAGGACGCCTGGCTCGGGCGGAACGTGCGTACGCACGCCTGCCAAGTGCCTGATGGCATCCTCCCCTCCCCGGCTTCCCCCAATGGAAGTCGCCATTGCCCCGAGAGTTGGTGCTTCCACTGGCTCTCCTGGGTGTCGGGTGTATTAAACACCCCTGGTGTCCCTCCCCAAAGGAGGAGAGCATCCGTGGGGACGCTCGATCCTCCTTCCCTCTGCCGACCCCAGGCAACCCGAGTCCGCATCCTAACCCGGGTTGCCGGCGTGGTGTGGCGTCCAGCGCCTCAACCCTCAGCACCACCGGGCCGGCCAAAGCCCAGTTTTTTAATGACTTGACTATCCTCTGCACAATCCTCAAACCTAGGGGTGTTCTGAAAGGTGGTGAGATTGTTGGATAAATCTGAGTTCAGACCTATTTCTGTCCCTCCTTTTATAAATCACAGGGACACAGCAATAAAATCATAATTGCCAAAGAATTAAAAACATTCTGTACAGCATCCAGAAATATCTTTCAATACTCTAAACAGTCTTTTACCTATCTTCAAAGTCACCAGATTTTATTTAATACCCTCTGGACCACTGCCTGTTGAGCGTTAAAACTGATGAAGAAGGTGGAAGTTTAAAGAGCTGTTCGTGCCCTTCAGAAAACATTTGAATACATAGTATTTAGACACTGTTCTACCTACATTTCTTACATTTTTTTATAGTTTCTTTTATTTTGTTTTTTGTATTACTGTGATGTTCAAAGCACCACACGGTACCCAATGAGTCTCTCTCTCTCTATTTCTGTCATGTCTTCACCACTGAGATTGTGTAGACCAGTGTTGGTGCCATCAAAGTCCCCTCTTTAGCAACAGCTCAGACTCTGGTGCTCTGATGGCCATTTTCCGCCACCTTCTACCTTTTAAACTCCCTGTAATGAGGGTCTCTGTTCTGGGTAGGAGACACTGTGCATTCTCCAATACCTTTTAGTATGTTCCCCTTTATTCAGGTACCTTTCCCTCAGAGATGCAGTCACAAACAACCAGTTACTCCAGTCCTTGGAAAAATAACTAATTTAATACCAACGTTGGTTGTACAAATAGAGCAGTAATATTCAGGTATACATATTATTTACACGTAGTCAAACAAAGATGACAAAAGAAAGGTTGAACTCTCTTTGTAGGTAAACACTTATCTTCACTGCAAGTTACAGTCTTAATTTTCTATCCACACTCGCCTTTGTTGCCTCAAATCTCTCTGCAGACACACAGTCTGGCTCCCTCCTTGGAACAAGCTCGTACAGAATCCCCCCCCCCCAACAAAAAGACACAGAGAAGACTGTGCTGTGGAATATTTGCTTTCTCTCTCTCCCCCTAGTGCCTTGGTGAAATGAGGCTGCAACATCACTTCCCTGTACCCAAATAAATCCGATTGACTGAAGCTGATTTGGACCTGGAATTTAAGTGCGCTTACCTTGCGACCTTATTTGTCACCCTGGATTTCAGGAAGCATGTTCCTCTCTAAGATTATTATCTTCCAACTCTTTGGCAGCCAAAGGCTGTGAAAGTTAGGACGAATTGGTACTGCTGGTGAAGACAGTGAAATGATAACTTTGTGATTTAAGGTACAAGATGAATGTTTATAGGTATTAACTTGCATAGATACCAGTTAGACTCTGTTTTTTCTGCCTAGGCTACGGGCATAGGATGTACCCTTCATCTGCGCTGGGACCCACCACCTGGAATCCCCTCCAGGCTGCCCAATCTGGGAAGCGTGCAGCTTACCTCTCTGTGGTGGGGCTCCCCATGGGGTGAGACTGTGATTAACCTAAGGGCCCCAGCTGCAGCTTACGCCTGGACCGTCATTCAAGTGGGGGTTCTGGGCTTAATTGCACGCTGGCCCAGGATTTGTTACTTTTAGTTTCCCCACAGGGGGCTCGGACATGCAATGACATCAGGACAGGTCAGGTGCGCTTCCACAGCTGACCTACTGACGTCCACCATTATCTCCCTTGCTGCATTTTGTGCTGGGTGTTGCACACCCAGTCTCCACTGGTGTCATTAACATGCCGGGAACCACATCACCCCGAGGAGAGCAGTCTGTGGGACTGCCATCCTAACTCCCCCCAGATGACCCTGTGACATCCCGTGCTCCTTCCCGAACATGTCGCCAGCACTTCAAGCAGTAACACTACCACTGCGCAGGTGGGCTAGCTATATTGATTGATACCTAGTAAATTATGGGGACTAATATCAAAATTCAGAAAAAAGTGTAAACATTTTTTTTTACATTTTATTTGTTTTAAATAGTCATGAAATTTTCCATGTCGATATTAAAAAAGTATATCAGTATACTTTATCATTATGGAAAAAGTGTATTGGTAACATTTATTTAAAAAAAAAAAAAACAGTTCCGTCGTGATGTAAATGTGTATATCGATACAGCTAGAGAAAACTGTCTGTTTTAATATCAATGACATAATTACTACTGTTGCATAATATCAGTATAATAACAACATTTCTTAATGGCTGGGCTCTGAGCTTTCATTAAAAAAAAAAAATTGTTTCTAGTCCCAACAGTTCCAGAGGGAGACATTCCAAAAGATATTGTCTTTAAAATGTGATAACTTTGGAACCGTTTAGGGGCTTAATTTTTTTTGTTTAATACAAGCTTGGAGTTGGCTAAGTAGATATAGTGTGAGCATATCACTACAATAATCATATATTGCTATAAAAAAAACATGAAATGGTTCACAGCATTTATAAAGTGCTGCCATTTTTAACATATTATATTGACACGTATATGCATGTAGGAACTTGGGAGACCTGTAGTAACTGTTAAAGTCTTCCAGTTTTCAAAATGTGGCTTAAAGCATTACGAAAATATCACATAAGATTATTTTTGGAAACGGTCGGAAGATATTAATGGTTGTTCTAAGAATAAGTGTATTCTTTTCTAGTTTAGTATTATGAAAATACTTTGGCTGGGCTAGGTCAAGACAAGATGTCTCCGACCCATTCATCACTATCGACCCCTCCCCAACGAAGGTATAAACTCCTGTTAAGATTCTATTGGACCGCTAAAATCTCCAGAAATAGTCCTATTTCTTGTCACAGCTGAGTAATACAGCCTCATCATAGTGAAATGGCAAGGCAAAAGGCAAGGCAAAATTTATTTAAAAGACGCCCAATCCTGGAGGCTCTGGGCGCCGTACAAAACTTTAAAACAAACATTTGAGCATAATAAATATATAACTTATACACAATAGAATACAAATCTGACAAAAAACGAAACCATAACTATAGATGTCCATCTAGACATCAAATGCTTTAGAGAAAAGAAAAGCCTTCAACTGGGCCTTAAAAATATCTACTGAGGAAGCTTCCCTGACCATGATTGGCAAAGAATTCCATAGAACCAGGGCCTCGGCGCTAAACGTTCTATCGCCAGCGGATTTCAACCTAGTTCTGGGAATGGCCAGGAAGCAATCACTGGAGGAACGAAGAGGGCGCGAGGAGAGGACAGGTGACAGAAGGTCTGACAGGTAACCAGGACCCAGCCCATGTAGGGCCTTATAGGTGAGAAGACCCACCTTAAAGAGGACTCTCCATCTGACTGGCAGCCAGTGCAATTCACGCAAAACTGGTGTAATATGACAAAACTTTTGCTGCCCAGTCAGCAACCGGGCAGCTGCGTTTTGCACCAGCTGCAATCCGCGGAGAGATCCTCCTGTGACCCCGAGATAGAGTGCATTACAGTAATCAAGCCTTGATGTGACTAAGGCATGTATCAAGGTAGGGAGGTCCAGAGGCGGAACAAGGGGCTTAATCCTGGCAATGTTTCTGAGATGGTAAAAACAGGTACGAACCACTGAGGATATTTGAGCCTCCATGGTTAAGTCTCTGTCCAAAATCACGCCCAGATTTTGCACCCAAGAGGAGGCCTTCAATGGCACAGTTCCAAGAACAAGCCCAGTTTCTGTGTCAGAGACCATCCTATCACGGACTCTGTTCAACTCCACTACCAGTACCTCCGTCTTATCGGGGTTCAGCTGCAACCAGCTGGAGGCCATCCAGTCGTTTATCTCGGTCAGACAGATGTTTAGCACATCCACTGCATTTGATGTTCCTGGGGCAAAGGAAAGATACAGCTGAGTGTCATCAGCATAGCAATGAAAACTCAAGCCATACTTCCTAATGATCCCACCCAGAGGCAGCATGTACACTGCGAACAGCATTGGAGCCAGTACCGATCCTTGAGGAACTCCACAAAGAAGGAGGCTCAGTGTAGATGAGAAATTTCCCATCATAACCCGTTGCCTCCTGTTGGTAAGAAAGGACCCAAACCATTTGATGACATTACCGGTGAGTCCGCATAGGTCTCTAAGGCGAACGAGCAACACATAATGGTCCACAGTGTCAAACGCTGAAGAGAGATCAAGGAGAACAAGAATTGTCTTGTCTCCCCAATCTCTAGCCCTGAGGAGATCATTCTGCACCTGAACAAGTGCAGTTTCAGTGCTATGTCTGGCACGAAAGGCCGGCTGGAAGGGTTCATACAACTCATGAGATACGAGGTGCTCTTCCAATTGAAGCACTACCACCTTCTCAATAACCTTTCCCAAAAATGGAAGGTTAGAGATTGAACGGTAATTTGTCTTGATCTCCGGGTCCAAAGGTGGCTTCTTTAGGAGGGGTCTCACCAGAGTCTCCTTCAAGGCATCTGGAAAGACACCCTCAGAAAGGGAACACCGTACAATCAAGGCAAACACCGGGCCAACAGAGTCAACGCATCTCATTAAAAAACGCGTTGGCACCGGCTCCAGTTCACAAAAGGTATGCTTCATATTGGTTGCTACCTCGATAACCTCGCTAACCTCCACTGGTCTAAACTCTCCCCAACCAGACAGAGTGCACTCAGAACACATCAGGCTATCGCTGCCAGCTATATCATTGCTGGCTGAAGGAGCCATCCGCCGGATTGAGGACACCCTGTCCGAAAAGAATCAAGCGAAATCCTCACAATCTGTATTGGAAAAAACCCTCCCGAGCTGTAGACAAGCAGGATGTAAAAGTCTGTCAACAGTCCGGAAAAGTGAGGCCGGTTGGTTCCTTCCAGCAGCAATCTCCCTAGACAAGAACACTGTCTTCTTACGGTTGATTGCCTCCTGGTACACAACATAATGGGCACGCAGGGCCAGTTTGTCTGCATCCAGATAGGATCTCCTCCAGCAGCGCTCCAATCTCCGACCCATCCTCTTCATCTCCCTGAGCTCGCCATCAAACTATGGCGACCTACGGTACGAAGTTCTGGGTCATACACGGACGGGTGCGAGGGAGTTAATGGTGTCTGATAACACCCCATTATAGGTGTCAACCCCAACAACAACACCTCCCATGCATGCATCACCCACACTAGACAATTTTGCTGCCGCCAGAAAACCCTCAGGGGTCAAACCCCGTAAAGGGCGACAGCAAATCATCTCAACAGGGGAAGGGCTTATGGCGGGAGCCCCAAGCGTGAACTGCACCGTGCAGTGATCAGACCAGAAGACTGGATTGATCTTGAGATCACTAATGTCAAGTCCCAGTGAGAACACCAGGTCCAACATGTGGCCGTCCCGATGAGTCGACGCAGTAACAGCCTGCATCAAACCCAAGGAGGACATAATCTGAGAAAAATCACAGCTGTATCTATGATTCACATCGTCGAACCAAACATAGAAATCCCCCAGAAAAACACATCTGGGGGATTCCAATGTAGCATCGGCAATGAAATCTGCGATCTCCTGCAGGAAATCTCCCATCGGCCTAGAAGGGCGATTAAATGAGAAAAATCCTGCAGCCCGCATCAGGTCCTCCACGGATGGCCACACATTCAAAAGAACCCGGGGTTCTCACCGGGTGCATGGTGAAGGTCAGGCTGGATCTAAAACAGATGGCTACACCGCCACCCCTGCATTCCACTCTGGGGCAGTGCACCATGGTATACCCAGGAGGGACTGTGGCCTCAAAAATTGAGCCTGCATCATCTCCCACCCAGGTCTCCGTAATAAAAGCCAGATCGACCGAAGAAATCAAGGCAGCAATAATTGCTGTCTTATTTCTGATCGATCTGGCATTACAGAGCACTGCTGTCAGGGGATTTGTGGGTGATGCAGCCCCACAGGTTACCTGGCCATTCAATCTAATGGAATCCCTGGGGATGGGCATGGGAAATCCTGGTCACCCACACTTATCAAAGAGAGAGTAAACTAGCAGGTAACAAAAAAGTGATCCAGAACATCCAGGCAAAGAATACTTTTGCTATCACGTATCTTCCCCCTTGTTTTTATGAAATTGCATATTTCTGAGATTCACAAATGGCTACTTTATGCAGGCTGTTTGGCCACTTGTTTACATATACTGACGAGACACTCTGCCTTCGTTAGCATTTTGTGCTGCATGCTTTATTGTAAAATGAAAGTTCTGGAGGCTGATGCTCTAGTGCAGTAGTTTGACATTTTACCCACTCATTCAAACAACATGAAGTCTTGCTATATTCTGACATATGCAGTGATGTCCAACCTTTGAACTGCCCCGGAGAGGAAAGAGTTAACTTTCCATGCCAGGCATGGAACACTGAGCTCGAGCTCGGTTGAAACTCTGTCTGTTGTTCTTCAAACTCAAACCGTCAGATTCTTTACTCCGCCTCACTGAACAGTCGCTCCGGAGATTTCTTCTTCTGCTCAGTTCATTTTGTCAGTTAAAGTTTGTTTTTTCTTGGTTTTCGACCGAATTTAAACCGTAACCTGTCGGTTCAAGCTCTGTCTGTGGTATGGTATTGTGAGTACTAGATAGGTTTTACATTAATTCTCTTCTGTGTGGAACTTGTAAACGGCTTATCGGTTTGGTTTGAACCGATCACGTTATTTAAAATATCTTAATCTGTGATTTAGAGTGTGGTTACCGGTTCTTATTGGTTCTAAAAAAAATGGATTTTATTACATTTTTTTCCACGACCCGTGACACGATTGGGAACCGATAAGAGGGTCTTACCTGGCAGATTGCCATAAACGGGTAAGTTTGGATAGGACTGGCACTATGTCTGAGAAACCCAAAAGAAAAACCAGGCCCACTGGGTTTCAACACTGCAGTGTGTGTGGGAAGCCTTTGCCAAGGCTGATCCCCACACCACCTGTGTTTATTGTCTGGGGTTTGACCACCTCAATGCAGACTGCCAGATTTGTAAAAATTTTCCTGCAGCTACCCTGGAAAAGAGAGTCGGTAGGCTCAGGGAAAGGGAGGCCAAAAGTCCGCTGAACCAGATGGCCAGCCTGGTTTGGTTCCAACAGACCAGAGGTGCCTTCCTCTGACCAGGCGAGACTTCCTCGGGCAAAAGGAGATCCGACTCTGAGGGGTCGGTTCCAGCAAAAGGACTAGGAAATCAGCTGGTGTGGGCCAAAACTTTCCTCTCCAACCGCTGAAGAAATAGCCAAAGCGATTAAAATTGTCCAGTCGCTTTCCCCGGTTCCGACCGAACCGGCACCATCAGGTAAGCGCCCGGTTCGGCCGGTTCCACCGGTTCTAGACTATGATTTAGAGGAATATTATGAACCGGAGGAGGGGGAAGAGGAGTATGAGGAAAGTGAGTGTGGATTTGAAAGTCTGGATGTGCCCATTGACCCGGACATCTCCCCAGACAGACCTTCAGGAGTGTCTCCTCCTAGGCTTTCTGAGTCCCCTTCTCATTTTATGTTCTATAAAAAAAGTGGCTGAAACCCTCCAGCTCCCTATGGAGGAAGCTGTGGATGATCAAGAGGACCCTTACTATGTGGAAATGATGGATATCCCAGAGTCTAGGAGACTGTCTATTCCCCTGCATAAATCTTTTGGGAAACAGACATTTAAAATTCTAAAAACTCCTCACACTATACCTCCTGTGGATAAGAGAATGGACAAGAGGCACACATTGTCAGGCTCTGATACAGTGTTCCTTACACAACAATGCAGCCATGTTGGGGTAGTGCAGGCTGCAGCCTGTGACGAGGCAAATATTCCCTTGGCTTCACACCCCCCGGACAAGGATTCCAGGAGGATTGATGCCATGGCAAAGAAACAGTACATGGCAGCATCCTTGGGACTCAGACAGGCAAATTATATGGCCTATGTTGCAAGATACCAGAAATCCAGATGGGATACTGTTATGGCTCTAGCAAAACAGGTCCCTGGCCAGCTTGCTAAGGAGCTGGAGCAGGTGGCTGCTGATGGTATTGAGGCATCCAAGGTGCAATTCCATGCTGCAGTGGACTCAAATGATGTGTCATCAAGAGTCATGGCTACATCTGTGGCACTTTGCAGAATGGCTTGGCTCAGATGTACTAGCCTGTCACAGGATACCCAGACTAAGGCCATGGATTTTCCTGTTGTGGGTAATTCCCTGTTTGGGGAGCAGACTGAGAATTACATGAAGAAAATGGATGAGTATAGGACAACCTATAGGAGTGCACAGGCCAAAGAAAGGCAGGCCACTCCTCAAAGGCAGCCTCCCAGGGGCAGGGCAGGCCTTTTCATAGGCCTTTTTACCAAGCCCAGGCCTCCTCTTCAGCTTATGCACAGAGGGGGTTCTTTAGAGGGAGAGGCAGACGGGGTACAAGCAGGCCTGCTTCCACCCCTCAGCCCAAAGCCCCTGCCAAACAGGCACCCTGATGGGGTTGCCAGGGCCGATTCTCAGCTACCGGTAGGGGGCAGGCTGGCTTACTTTGTCCAGGACTGGGAGTCTCTAACATCAGACAGGTGGGTCCTGGAAGTAGTAAGCCAGGGACTGGTTCTCAGCTTCAAAAAATTTCCAAAGCTGAGAATCAGATCCTTTACACCTGCAAATCCCTCAGAGCCACTTGCCCTAGAGGCAGAGGTCTCTTCCCTCCTAGCTCTCAGAGCTGTGGAAAGGGTTCCAACCCTACACCAGGGCAAAGGATTGTACTCCAGGTACTTCCTTACCCCAAAAAAGACAGGAGAATGGTGGCCCATCCTGGATCTCAGATACTTAAACAAGCATCTTTTAAAACCAAAATTCAAAATGATGACTCTGGGAATTATTCTACCCTCTCTAAGGCCAGGGGACTGGCTAGTGTCCCTGGACCTCAAGGATGCCTACTTCCATATTCTCATCAGAAGCTCCCATCGAGAAAGTACCTCAGGTTCGAGGCTGCCCTCAGGCCATTACCAGTTCAGAGCAATGCCCTTTGGCGCACCTCTGCTCCAAGGGTATTCACAAAATGCCTGGCAGTAGTAGTTACTTCTCTAAGAAGGCAGAAAATTGCCATTTTCCTTACCTGGATGACTGGCTCATAGTAGGCCAGTCCCCAGACCAAGTCAAGTTACACCTACAGAAAACCCAGCAACTGCTCACCTCTCTAGGTTTCCTTCTGAATCTTTCAAAGTCAGTTCTAGAGCCTGTCCAGCTCTTCACCTTCATAGGTGCAGAGCTGAACACAGAAAAAGCCAGAGCCTTCCTTCCTTTGGACAGGGCAAGGACCCTGGTCTCTCTGGCCTCCTCATTCACCCTGCAGGTGTCTCGACCAGCAAGGCATTTTCTACAGCAGTAGTGCAGGGAGCAAGGTTTCGGATGAGGGACATTTAGTTCCATTTGAGAGCCTTTTGGTCTCAAAGGAAAGACCCTCTAACCAAATTGATCCCAGTTACTTGAACCCTGATCCAGGCCCTACAGTGGTAGCAGGATCAGAGCAATCTGAGACAAGGAGTTCCTTTTGTCACTCAGTCTCACTCCTTAATCCTTACTACAGATGCATCCCTCTTGGGGTGGGGAGCTCACATGGGCGACCTCACCACCCAGGGGTTGTGGTCCCCTCAGGAATCTCTGCTCCACATCAACCTGTTGGAACTCAGAGCAGTTTTTCTAGCACTTCAAGCTTTTTCCAAATCTGTTCAGAACAAAGTTGTATAGGTCAGAACAGACAACACCACCACAATGTGGTACATCAACAACCAAGGGGGCACTCGGTCTACAGCCTTGTGCACCGAAGCAATGAAGTTGTGGTCTCTGGCTTACTCCCTGAACACCTCCCTGGCGGCAGTTCACCTCCCAGGCAAGGACAATGTCCCGGCAGATGCTCTCAGCAGGATTTCCCAGGGCCATCACGAGTGGTCACTGGACCCTCCTGGTATTGCAAGTAATATTTTCCAGATGGGGAACCCTGCAGATAGATCTTTTTGCAGCCCCAGACAATCACCAACTTCCCCTTTTTTGCTGCAGGCCCCCAGTGCTGGGCTCAGTCCCTCTGGATGCCTTAGTTCTCAATTGGGAAGGGACGTTTCTCTATGCTTTTCCCCCCTTCCCTCTCCTGTTCAAAGTGCTAGTCAAAATCAGATCTCAACCCTGCAAGGTGATTCTGATTGCTCCAGATTGGGCCAGACAACCCTGGTATCCACTCCTACTGTCCTTAGCAGTCCATCTTCCCCTGTGTCTCCCCAGGAATTACAACCTATTGACATGTGCTCAGGGGAGGGTTTGGTACCCGAATCTCAAATCTCTCAATCTCAAGGCCTGGCTCTTGAAGAGTTAGAATTTGCTAATTTACACCTCTCCCAAAGTGTAATGGGTATCCTGAAGGCTTCTAGAAAACATTCCACCAGGGCTACCTATAATTCCAAATGGAAAAGGTTTTCCATATGGTGCTCTGGAAAGCATATTTCCCCAGAATCTGCTGATTTACCCACAGTCCTGGATTATATGGTCCACTTAAATACCTTGGGGCTGAGGCCAGCTACCTTAAAAGTGCATCTGGCAGCTGTCTGCTTTTATTTCAGCAGGTAAGCTCTCTTCTCTTTCAGCTCACCCTGTATTCTCCAAGGGATTGCTTCACACCAACCCTCCATTCAGGGACCCTGCCCCCGCCTGGGATCTTAATGTTTGCATTGCTCAGCTTATGCAACCCCCTTTGAGCCCTTGTCTTCAGCAGAGCTTAAGTACTTGACTTGGAAGACTGTGTTTCTGGTAGCCATCACTTCTGCCAGACGCAGAAGTGAATTACAAGCTTTGTCAGTGGAGCCTGATTTTATCTCCTTTCATAGAGATAAGGTGGTCCTCAGGACTAACAGGAAGTTCTTGCCTAAGGTGGTTTCAGATTTCCACCTTAATCAATCTATATCTCTTCCAGTTTACGTCACTGACCATTCCTCCTCTGGCGAGAGGAGGCTGCACAGCTTAGATGTGAAGAGAGCCCTTAGTTACTACATAGAGCGTACCAAGGGTCACAGGTTTGACTCCCTCCAACTGTTCCTCACTTATGGGAGGTTGGTAAAGGGAAACCTGCCACTAAAAGATCCATTGCCAGGTGGATTGTCTCTTGTATCCAATTTTGCTATGAAAAACTGGGTAAGGTTCCTCCCTCAGGCCTGAGGGCTCACTCTACCAGAGGTACAGCTGCTTCCCTGTCTGCTGCTAGGGACATCCCTATTCTAGAGATATGTCAAGCAGCTACCTGGAAAACAGTTCACACTTTTACCAAGCATTACTCCCTGGACATCCAGGCTAGGAGTGATGCTCGGTTTGGCACAGCTGTGCTTCGGAGCCTATTTCCTAAGTAGGTTCTGTCCCTCCTCCATGGAGGTACTGCTTTGTAGTCTGCATATGTCAGAATATAGCAAGACTTCATGTTGTTTGAAGAAAAAAATACTCACCTTAGTAATGTTGTTCCTTCTAATGGAGTCTTGCTATATTCTGACCTCCCCCCTGCTTGCCCCTCTCAGAATCTCTGTTTTTGGGATGTGGGTGGGCAGTGCAGTGTTGGCACTTAGTAGGTGCCCACCTTGTTGTTTTTCACCCCTCCTTTCTTGGGGTGACTTGGTGTTGTGTTTTTCATTTTTTGGGGGGTCTCCTGACTTAAGTCTTTGTTTTGGGACCAAAAAATGTGTTCTTATGTTTAGTAGCCAGTTGGCTAGTGTAGGTTTACAGCTTCCACACAGGACCTCAGTGAGTTTAGCTCGTAAAGATCTGACGGTTTGAGTTTGAAGAACAACAGACAGAGTTTCAACCGAGCTCGAGCTCAGCGTTCCATGCCTGGCATGGAAAGTTAACTCTTTCCTCTCCGGGGCAGTTCAAAGGTTGGACATCACTGCATATGTCAGAATATAGCAAGACTCCATTAGAAGAAACAACATTACTAAGGTGAGTAATTTTTTCTTCTGCTTCCACCCATACAGATGTAGGCACACTTTCTTGATTGCCCAGATAATGACCAGATTCTTCTTCGCGGTGATAGTTATTCATTTCTCTTGGATGCAGCGTTCGGTTGAGATAAATGATGGGCCTTTCTGCCCAGTACCTGGATACTTGGGAGAGCAGTGCCCTCAGGCCCCAGTCACTTGCATCAGTCTGAACAATATACCCCAGATTTTGGGCTCGCCAGCAGTGGCACTTGGCACAGTGCCATTTTCAGTGGCTATAAAGCTGTTTTGCAGCACTCTGTCCAGTAAATCTTCTCTGGCAGCTTCTTAGCTGTGCTGTCTCTCAAGGGAGCCACAATGGTACTAACACACTTGACATAGTACCTCACAGCTCCTGGAAATGAACTCATTTGCATCTTCAAGTTCAAGTTTATTGCAGGAAAAACTCCATTGAGCAAGCTCATTCACAAGGAGGTCCTGGGTCATTTACATAGATATACGAACATAACATACTAGGTAACATTGTTAATCGAGTCATATGTATCATACAAGGTATCATTGTTAATCGAGCAAACAATACATATACACACAGTTCTTAGTTGACAATTCTTGTCGTGATACAGCCATGTAAGGCACGGTTCTGGTGGTGGAGTCTGATGCTGAATCAGCAGGTGTTTGGGTAAGGTTGCAGACAGAAATGATAAGTGCATTATAGGCGAAAGTTAATGTTCAGAGACAGCAGGGGGAGTATAAGAAGGAATTATAGGGAAAGAAAGTAGAAGATGAGGCTAGGGACTAGCAGAGTAAGGTGGAAAGAGGTGTGATAAAGAGATCTAGCGGTGAAAGGCATGAAGACAGCAGGGGGAGTTTAAGAAGGAATGGCAGGGTAAGGAGGTAAGAGATGAGGCTTGTGACTAGCAGAATAGAGTGGAAAAAAGTGTGATGCGATCAGAAGGTGACTGGTATTGTAAGCTGGTCGTGGGGATCAAATCTATAGCTGTTGTATTTAGTCTACTACTTCCTGTGCGATTGCAGACCTGTTATGATCCTAGCAGTGTCATTTGGAGTGTGAGTAAGTAACACAAGGGTGGTATTATGGGTTTAGTGACAGTGACAGGTATCTTTTATTTTGGTTGAGGATAAGGCTTTGTATAGATTTATTGGGACGATGCTGGTTAGTTTTAGTATGGATTGGAGTTGGTTCCAGAATGTGGGGAATGTGACTGAGATGGCGCGTTGTCCAAAGGCGGTACGAGTTCTTGGGACATCGAGCAGGATGTAGTTCGATTTCCTAAGTGAGTAGGCACTGTGGGAGATACAGATAAGTGGTGTGATGTAGCTTGGAAGTTTGTGTAGGAGTATCTTGATTTTAAATGTGCGCTAGTCATGTTTTGTCTCCATTGGATCAGGCCTAATGTGCCCCTCCCAGATGATGTCTCAAAAGTGGCTACCCTGGGGAACCTTAAGTATAGGAATTTTGTACCGTTTAAGCGCATGTTAAGAGTCTGCTGGGCTGCTCAAGTCTCCAGAAATAGGCTGTCACAGTCGAGTATCTCGTGCTATCAAAATCATTGTCTTACACTTATAAAGAGAGTAAACTAGCAGTGAACAAAAATTACAACATGGGTTCCAAAAATACTGTCTTCTGACTTGTCCAAACAGGTCACCTGACCATTGATTAATCCCTGATATACCCACAGTTGCATGTTCACAGGGCTTTACTTTACTATTTCTTCAGGTAAACCTCTAACATAATATTGCCCATGTTATAGAGGATTAACCCACTCCAGGGTATGGGTTTACTGAGCATTAATCCACACCTGGGTGGTTAAAGTCACTAACCGCCTCATGACTCCAACCCCGGCGTGGATTAATGCTCAGTAAATCCATACCCTGTTGACTTTCCTTAATAATTCAGACCATCCAATTGAAAAACTGGTCATCACAATTACTGAGGTGACTGCTACTGAACCGCCCACTCTTTCCTCCCCACAGTGACAGTAGCCTCTGGTTGACTTAAGCCCCCCCCCTTCTTGTTTTTTTTTTTCCTTTTTACTAAATGCTTACCTGTGTCTCCACAAGACTGTTTTGGTACTGCTTTTTGAGCCTCATTTTGTACCGTTTCCATGTATCAAGCATGTATGTTACCCTAATTTCTGTATTGTCCAATCTGTGTGATGTGGAACCTTTGTAAATGAGTCTCTGACTCAAAGGTACTTTCTGAATCCTGAATAAATAAATAAAAAAAAAAAAAAAGGGGACAGTTGCCTGAAAACAGGCTTGTTGTCCCTTAGAGTTCATGCAGTCCTGCAGCTTATTGCCACTGAAAGTCCTAATCCTCTTTTTGTAACATCCCAGTTTGTTGCTATGAAAATTAATGGACTGTCATAAGCAAGGGATTATGACCTCATCTGAGGATTAAGTAGGAACAGAACAGCTCTAATAAACAAAGTTCCTGTTTGCATACAGATGTTTTCATTAATAACCTGTAGAGCAGGCTGGCCAACCTGTAGCTCATGAGACACATGTTGCTCTTGAAGCAGTTTGATGTGGCTCTCGAGGGGTTTGTCAATTACGTGTCAAGTAGATGTCACAGTCTTTTTTTAAATTTGAGAAAAGTCAAAGTACAGGAGCTGAAAAGTGCCCTGAGTGCTCAACGAGCTACTTTTCCTAAGCTTGCAAGCAAATCTAAAGCTCCAGAGCTGCTCTGAATAATTTATTTTAAAATTACAACTATTTTTTTTTAAATACTGTAACTTAATGAAATACGATTATTGACTATTTACTATAACTATGCTATTATTTTAACTCCTGAATATGGTTAAATATGGGTATGGTAAGGGCCGCACGTTGGATATGGTATGGGCCTCACGTGTTGTGGCTCACATCTTACTCCAAAATTTAAATGTGGCTCATGACCCCGAAGAAGTTGGATACCCCTGGTATAGAGAAAGATCATAGAGAAAAAAATGTGAAATAGCAAGCTGAATTGTGTCTATATATTACGTTATTCAAAGTTCTTTCTAAGACTTCAGCTGCTGTTCAAATGAACTTCTGGCTCTCTTAGGGTCGACATTATCAGCTACAAGCTGCTAAAGTATGCCACCTCTGCAATTTCCCATCCTCTCAAAAAATTATTTGACTGGTCGATTAGGATAGACCATCCCAAAAGGATGGAAATTGGCCCAAGTAGTGGCAGTCTACAAAGATGGATGGAGGAACCAAATGCAAAGCTATAGACCCATTTCCATGCTCTCAGCTGTATCCAAAATTCTTGAGAAGTTTATTTCACTTTCTCTTTCACTCTTTCTGTTGCTTTGCCCTGGACTGTCCGCTCTGTACCCACCATTAGTCCCTGTACTCCTCCCTTATCCCAACACAACAGTCTTAAAAACAAAACAGGTTTAAAAGTGCAAATTCCTACAACCCATACACTGACTGATCTTAGCTAATGTATCCTTACTTCTTAATCTTTCAGTGCTTCGATGTTTCTCCTTCTCAGTTAGAAAACTAATGTCTCTGTGTAAGGTCTGCTCAGTATATTTAACAGCAGTCTTGAGCCGGCCTTCTCTCTGAGGTCACCTAACTCTGCCTTGGTTTATTAAAATGTATATTTTATAACACAGGATGGCCTGCTAAGATATTTAAAAAATAGTGGGTGACATAAATGAATCTCCTCTCTTCCTTTGACTTGCCAAAACTGGTCTGTGATCTGCTTCACGCAGACATCAAAGCCTCTTTGATGTAATTCACTGGATAACCCCAAGCAAATGCATATTGGACTTCCTAAGTTAGTCTGGTACCTGCTTCACACAGACATGAACGTCTCTTTGATGTATTTACTGGCTATCTTGGGAGACAGCCCAACACATACATATTCTCCTTCCTTCATGACACCTAGTGCAAATCAAAGAATTTCCCTGAGGACGTCATGAATGGATATTTTATTTCCTGAGCTTCAAAGAAAACTTAACAAAGTAATTGCGTTTCAGATATCTACAGTTTAAGCTACCTCCTCTCCGTTGAACTTTTCCCTGGTGGGGGTTTGATGTGTCAATTTCAGCAAGACAGTATTTTCTCCTGACAGACACTCCCTTACATATTTTATATTGCAGAAAAAAATACCGTATTGAAATCAGAACCAGTTGTCCACGTCACAGGACTACATCAAAGGTGGTACTGTCAAGTGGATGGGAGGGGGATTTGGGCTAGCTTCTGAGTGGTATCAAAAGTCATGGACACAGTCTTATTGGAGTTTAACTTTAGTTGGATGGCATGAAACCAGCAAAGAACCCTGTGAAAGTCACTCTGCAGCTGAGACACCACCTCAGGAGATAAAGGACCAGAATCATTGGGAAAAGTGTCATCAGCATACAAATGGATACTGGAGGAGACACAGACAGAGGGAAGGTTGTTAAGAAAGATTGAGAAAAGGACAGGGCCCAGAATGGAGCCTTGAGGGATGCCTGCTTGAATGGAAAGATGATGGTGGTGGGGGGGGGGATAGGGTGTCTCCTATTTGAACACACTTTGTACGGCCCGTCAGATAAGACCTAAACCAGTCAGCAACATCGGTTGAGCGAGACCAGTGGAGAGAAGTTTGGATAGAAGAAGATGATGCGAGACAGATTCAGAAGCTTTAGCAAGATCAATAAATACGGCAGTGGTAATGTATCCATGGTCCATGTTAGTGAGAATATTATCAGTGAAGTGGAGAAGGGCAGTAATGGTAAAAGCCAGATGGAGACAGGGAGAAGAAGTCGGTGGTGTTAAGGAAATCAGAAAGTCTGGAGAATATGAGGGACTCCTACAGTTTGGCCAGGGAGGGGAGGAGTGATATAGGTCTGTAGTTGCCAGGAATAGAGGATCACACCTTTGTGAAGGGGAAGGACCCTGGCAGCTTTCCATGCCTGAGGAACAATACCTAGAGTGAACGAGAGGTTCAGTGAAGTGGGAGAGAGGAAGAGCAATAGCAGGAGCAGAGATCCAGAGAAGGTGAGGGTCGAGGCCATCTGGGCTGGATTTGCAAGGGTTGAGAAAAGAGGGCTTGGAAAACTTCCTGCTCCAAAACAGGAAGGAAGGAAAAGCCTTTAGATGAGGAGGCCGGAGGCACAGGGCCCAAGTTGGAGGGAAGGGCACAAGTATTGAAAAAGGAGTTTAGAATAGAGGCAACAGAGGAGGAATAGTATTCTATGGATAGTAGAAAGTGGTGGAGTGGGATAAAAACATTCTTGAGGGAGGAGAGGGATAATGGTGTGGAGAACTTCGGTATAAAAGATGCCAGGGATAAAAATGAAATACAGGGCCTGTGTAAAAAAGTAAATGAGAGTTTCTGTGGCTTGACTGGGCTAATGGAAATACTGTTGTTTTCTACATTTAAAGGCCTGTGTACTGCAGAATGTTTTGGTCATGAGTGAGTTGGTGCTTGAAAAAGTAAAAAAAAAAAAAAAATCAATGTAAGTAAGGCGAAACGGCCTGTTGGTATCCCGGGTTGGTTTGTAAAGAGAGGCACAGAAGAACTGGCACCGGTGATGGTAACTGTGCTAAATTTGACAATGTTTGTAGATGAGATGCCACAGGTTGGAAACAGGTGGCGGTGGTTCCCATGCCAAAAAAAGGAAAAGAGAATAATATTGAAAGTAATTTGAGACCTAGAGCACTTACTTCTCTTGTGGCGAAGATGGCTGAACAATATGTATTTGACTGGATTTGGGATGCCATGCAGGGTAAAATAAATCCCAGTTAAAATGAGAATATTAAAGATTGCTCTACAGTACACTTTCTTGTCAAACTTTTGCATGACCTGCTTGTAGCTGTTGAAAACGGTCAGATCTCTAGGTGGTGCTACCCAATTTCAATAAGGAGTATGACATTATAAACCTTTACATTGCTGTGAAAAAAAAAAAAAACTGTTTGATTTGGAAGTACACCTAACCCTGATTTTGGGGGTGTATGTTCCTTTTTGCAGAGCAGAATTTAAACCTTTGATGGGAGGGGGTCTGAATGCCATAAAATTAATGGAGTGGCCTTACAGGGCACCAGGTTAGGCCCTGTGACAGGGTTAACTCCCTGCTCCTGTTCTGATAGTAATAAAGTAAGGAAACCACTTTTGGAATAAACATATATCTTGTATTCTCTTTAAGTCTGTGGTGCAACAGAGTTTCTTCTTTTCTTTCTGCAGGATGGTCACCTATAGGCACTCATTCAAGTCTTACATTCCTATTTCTTTCTACACTTTTCAGCTTTCCTTTTTAGTATGTTCCTAAAGACAGCTAAAACCAGGCTCTGAGACCCTCTGCTGAAAGAGCAGTTGTCACGGTCCTGTTCCTTTCCTTTGGTTACAGTGTGTGCCCCATTACTCTGTGCTTCCTGTCTTCTTGGTAGAAATATTTGTTTTAATTAATGTTACAGATCATGCCTTTGTTGTACATTTTGTACTGTTCCCTTCAGTGACCTCAATTTGAACTGGCTGTCCTGCACTACCTCCAAGTTTTGAAACCAGGTGGCTGCCCTAAACCTAACTCAATTGATCTCAGAACCCACGCTCCTAAACTTCAGATCACAAAACCACTCTCTGCTGGACTGGGCCCTTAACTCCTACCAACACTGGATAATTGCCTCAGACTTACTACCTGATGCTCTAAGTGACCACCACAATATATGTAGTACAAAAAATATTTCGGCCCAAAGCCCCCCTCCCAAATCCATCCATGCCCAGTCATTCAAATCCCTGGACCGTATCGCGCTATTAAATGATTTGGCTACCACAGACTGGTCTCTCATACCCTGGGCCACATCAGTTGACCCAGCTGTGGAATACTTCAAGACCAAGTTTCTAGCCGTCTGGGACAGCCATGCTTCACTCAGAAAGATTTATGTGGGGTTGCTCACCTACCGTGGATCACAGTCGACATCATGACCCTTATCAGAGCCAGAGACCAGGCCTGAAACCGCACAAAGCCTCCAACTCCCCCACAGCACACAGGTATTATCGCTCTTTATGCAGTGCCTGCACTAGGCTAATCTGGCAGTCAAAAGCCAACTACTTCTATGACACATTCCATACTAACCTAAATCAACCAGCTAAATTCTGGAAGGTGGTCAATTCGCTCTTCTCACCACCCTCCCAGCCCCCAATAACAGTCCTAATTGTAGGCGGTACCTTGGCGTCTGATCCTCCTAAAGTGGCCGCAAATTTCAACTTCTTTTTTGCAAACTGTACCTCGTCCCCTCCCTACCATCAAAAAGCCCCCCCTTTCAGCCCCTAACGCTGGGGCCAAATCTCCAGCCCCCTCCTTCTCCTTCTGTCAGGTGACCCCATCTGAAGTCTACACCGCCCTGGTTTCCTTAAATCCTTCTCAGGGCAAATGCCCCTCTGGGAGAGACGCCAGATTGCTCTACCTGGCTGCTTCTGCCATTGCTACCCCCTTGGCAGCTCTTTTCAACCTCTCCTTCTCCCTGGCATCTGTCCCTTCAGTTTGGAAGCACGCAACCGTTATCCCGCTTCCAAAGGGCGGCGACCCCTCCACCCCTGGTAACTACTGCCCAATTTCCCTCCTCTCCATACTGGCCAAACTCCAGGAGCAACTCGTACGCTCTCAAATTTCCTCCTTTCTCAACTCCTCCTCCTCCTTCATTTCTCCCTTCCAGTCTGGCTTCAGGAAGTCCTACTCCACCGCCACCTCCCTCCTACATTTCACCTATGCCATTCTTGCTGGGATGGACAAAGGCCACATTACCTCAGCTATTTTTATCGACCTAGCTGTGGCCTTTGACACTGTCTCCCATGCATTCCTGGACAAGCTCTCCCTCGCTGGGCTCTCCTCAGTTGCCACCAGCTGGTTCCACTCCTGTTTGGGAGGTAGGTCTCAATCTGTTAGAATTAGCAACTCTGCCGGTCCAGTGGTGCAGAGGGTTGAGGCGCTGGCGCCTTACCTCTCGTCACACCGGCGACCCAGGTTCGGGAACGGTCTTTGGCACTGGAGGGTTGGCAGGGGTAGGAGCTGGATCGAATGTCCAGAGGACGTTTCTCCTTTCCTGGGATGGGCAGGGGAAAGGCGTTGCTATGTAGTGGCCCCCGGTGGAGACCAGGGGAAGCACAGAGGCAGCGCAATCTGGGGGAAGGCAGGAGGAAAAAACAGAAACATGGCTTGGAGAGAGGAGAGGGATAATGGTGTGGAGAACTTTGGTATAAAAGATGCCAGGGATAAAAATGAAATACAGGGCCTGTGTAAAAAAGTAAATGAGAGTTTCTGTGGCTTGACTGGGCTAATGGAAATACTGTTGTTTTGTACATTTAAGGGGCCTGTGTACTGCAGAATGTTTTGGTCATGAGTGGGTTGGTGCTTGAAAAAGTAAAAAAAAAATAAAAAAAATCAATGTAAGTAAGGCGAAACGTTCTGATGGTATGTCGGGTTGGTTTGTAAAGAGAGGCACAGAAGAACTGGCACCGGTGATGGTAACTGTGCTAAATTTGGCAATGTTTGTAGGTGAGATGCCGCAGTTTGGAAACAGGTGTCGGTGGTTCCCATGCCAAAAAAAGGAAAAGAGAATAATATTGAAAGTAATTTGAGACCTAGAGCACTTACTTCTCTTGTAGCAAAGATGGCTGAACAATATGTATTTGACTGGATTTGGGATGCCATGCAGGGTAAAATAAATCCCAGTTAAAATGAGAATATTAAAGATTGCTCTACAGTACACTTTCTTGTCAAACTTTTGCATGACCTGCTTGTAGCTGTTGAAAACGGTGTGATCTCTAGGTGGTGCTACCCAATTTCATTAAGGAGTATGACATTATAAACCTTTACATTGCTGTGAAAAAAAAAACTGTTTGATTTGGAAGTACATCTAACCCTGATTTTGGGGGTATGTTCGTTTTGCAGAGCAGAATTTAAAACTTTGATGGAGGGGCGTGAATGCCATAAAATTAATGGAGTGGCCTTACAGGGCACCAGGTTAGGCCCTGTAACAGGGTTAACTCCCTGCTCCTGTTCTGATAGTAATAAAGTAAGGAAACCACTTTTGGAATAAACATATATCTTGTATTCTCTTTAAGTCTGTAGTGCAACAGAGTTTCTTCTTTTCTTTCTGCAGGATGGTCACCTATAGGCACTCATTCAAGTCTTACATTCCTGTTTCTTTCTGCACTTTTCAGCTTTCCTTTTTAGTATGTTCCTAAAGACAGCTAAAACCAGGCTTTGAGACCCTCTGCTGAAAGAACAGTTGTCACGGTCCTGTTCCTTTCCTTTGGTTACAGTGTGTGCCCCATTACTCTGTGCTTCCTGTCTTCTTGGTAGAAATATTTGGTTTAATTAATGTTACAGATTGTGCTTTTGTGGTACATTTTGTACTGTTCCCTTATGTGCTTGAAATCAAGTGTTTGTTTCATATGCCTGTATGACTTGGTTATACCGAGGTACTGAAGCCTCTATATTTTTGAAGAACGGGCAGATCATATGATCCAGGAGCATAAGAGACTTTTTCATGCTGACCTGAGGAAGCCCAGCTCATTCATCTCAAGCCAGAAAATGAATAAGATCTTCTGCTCAAGTGATAGGCTCTCACTCCATCTAAGAGAGATCTTCTGGGAAGGAAATTGCCTTGCAAACCATAGCAGAGATACTAGAAATACCTGTTGCCTTGAGACTTTCTAGTGTTGTGGTCCGTTACAACTCCATATATATATATTGTCCTGCATTTAAGGCTTGTTTTCTTATTTTGTGTCCTGAATTATCATCTGCCTTAATAAATGGCACATGGAATTCAGTGTGTTAAATGGAATTCCTGTGTGCTTGCAGTGTGTTAAATGTAATTCCTGTGTGTCTGCCTTCTATCTTTCTCACCCCTTCACAAGTTGGTGTGAGCAGTGGAATTGGTGATGCTGGTCCACATTTAGGCCAGAGAAAGACATGACCGATAGGTGTCTGCCCAGATACCTAGGAGGCGTGCATAGATAAATATCAACAGCCCCTTTGGGTGTCTGGAGTCATGACCAGAATGATGGAAGGAGAAAAAGGTGAACCTCTGATGGCTGGCCTGGGACCAGCACTCTGACCAAAAGGCCCCAAGGCAGAGGCAGACCTGCCGGTCGCAGGATTTGATGAGACGAGTGAAGAAATGTTGGATGAGCCTCTGGAGGGTGTCTCTGAATTGCTGTTATGGTTGACAATAAAGTAAATTGAAGCTGACTGGCAAGGTGTCAGGGCTTCAGTCCAGTTAGTCTCTTGCCTAAGTGCCCTGCATGAGGGAGATGCAGTCACTAGGAGCGGGTCACAGGTCACTAGCTCAAGCCTGAGTAACATTAAAATAACAAAGCTAACGCCTGATAACGACAACATCGAGGCATATCTTACCATGTTTGAAAGAGTGACACCAACTTGCTAGTGGTCAAGGGACCAGTGGGTAATTGGGTTGGCACCATACCTTACTGGGAGGGTCCAGCTGGCATACATGTCACGTGGACTCAAATGATACATTAGGTATGTCTTGCTGGGGAAAAAAATCCAAAAGTTCCGCACACTGCAGTACCAGTCCACGATGACTGATGTACCAACAGAGGAGCTCTGTTATGACTGTTCCTGAAATAAATCCAGTCAGAAGGGAAGACAGCAGTACAGATCATTGACCTGATGATTATAGATCGATTTCTGCATACCTTGCCTCCCAGTGTGTAGATCTGGGTTGGGGTGCATCGCCCAGAATCCGATGAGAAAGCAGTGTCCCTTTTGGAGGAATGTCAGATGGTGAGACAGCACACCACTGCAAAACTATGTAAACACCCTGGTACGGGAAGACATTTTCCTTTCATGGGATGTAAAGCAGCTCCCAAAAAGCGAGAACGAGAGCATGCCTCTTGCAGAAGTGGTATGTTACTACTGCCAAAGGTTAGGACATATTGCCAGGAAGTGTTCTAAAAATAAGGGGGAGGCTAGCAACCTTGCCTTAGTGAACTGGGGGCAGAACACAGTTGAGGGTGGGAGTTAACAAGGTACAGGACTTATTGATTTGGGAAGCAAGGTAACCATGGTGAAGCCAGCTGTTGCACTTGGACATTGCAGGAAAGGTCCTGGGACTAATGTAGTATGTATCCATGGTGACCCTGAATATTATCGTACAGCCCCCTTAAAGAGCAGCTGGCACCTTTAGGAAAACTTCAGAAAACATAAAAATTAGACACAATTCAACTTGTATTTCATATATCTTCTATAGATTTCACCTCTCCATTATTTATAACTGAAGAATTTCCCCCAAAACAACTTCTTGATACTTTTAGAGTACATCTGCCTCTAAAGCTTGTTCAGTACTTGAAATCATAATGTTCTGTTGTGGCATCACAGTCTGTTGCTATGGAAATAACTGTGATGTCACAAGCAGAGTATTATGACAACAGGTTGGGAAGAAGCAATAGGAGCTGATGAACCCTCAAGGAACAACTGTCTTGTTTTCACGCATATGACTTCAGTAATAAATAAAGGAGCTAAGTACAGAGCTGAGAAGCACTGCTCCATCTTGCATACTTTATATCTAGAAGCAATCTCCTGCTTTAATGTATTTTGGAAGATAGGACTTGGAGTAATATTTGTTTTTATAGTTGGCATTCTCCTAGCCAAGATCCCAGTTCCACTATGTTCCTGTCCCTCCCCCTGCTAGTCCAAGCCCCTCTCCTCCCCCCACCTTATTTAACCGTCTTCACTTTGCTGTTCTCGGTGCTCCCCTACCCTCCATGGAGGTTGCGAGGGCCAGTGGAAGCTGCCTTCCCCCGAATCTTGGTGCTCCACAAGCAGGTACGAATTCCTGAAGCCGCTGATGCTCGCTCGCTGAAAAGGGTTGCCCCGCCACCCCCACCACCACCCTTGGTGATCTGCGTTTTATATAGCATTGGTCACGTGTTGATGAAAAAAAAAATCAGGCTGTTTTTCCCATTGCAGATTATTTTCTCCCAACACTAGCGTCCACTACAGGTTTATTAGAAATTATTCTAATCTCGGCTCCACAATGCAAACTGTCTTCGTGGCTTTACTCACCTCTCTTTTACCAGTTGTGTCTCTCCCTCTCTCCCTCCACCAACCCCAAGGAGCCATCTGGAAACCTGACTCCTAGCATTCAGTCTTCCTTGGCACCAACCCCTATGACCTCCTCTGCTGAGCGCCCCCGAGCCCATCTACACCACTGGACTGTTGACCCATCTATTCTACTACCCAACTTCCACGCTGAACTATCAGTGCAAAACTCTTCAGTCCAGCACCCACTTGCAGTGTCCTCACAGCCTCCTTCCACCTATGGGAAACCCCGCTGGCCCACACCATTCACCAGGATCTTGGTAACTTTATTACTGCTGTTATCTGGGGAGATCGAACTGAACCCAGGACATGTCTCTCCCTCCCCCTCCTTCCAACACCCATGGGGCCTAAAAGTAATGCACCTAAATATCCGCAGCATACTGAATAAGTTACCCTTACTGCAGCCAACTGTCTTATCCCTATCTCCGGATAATTTGATCATTTCGGAAACCTGGCTAAAGCCCCACAACAAGGACGCTGAAATCGTCCTCCCAGGGTACACAGTCATCCGCCACGACTGACCTGCCAACAAAAGAGATGGTGGTATAGGTATGCATATCCTTTCCATCCTCCAGTTTACCCCGTCAACCTACCCTTGTCCACGCAGTCCACCGATGCACTGTTGACCAAACTTTCACACCCTTACTCTATCCCCATTTTCCTTGCGGGATCCTACTGCCCCCCTGACTGACCTATGCCCGCCATTTTAGATCACCTGAGTGCGCTGAAAACTAGTGCATCAGAGGGCGAGCTACATATCTTCAGTGACCTCAGTTTGAACTGGCTTTCTTGCACTACCTCCAAGTTTTGAAACCAGGTGGCTGCCCTAAACCTAACTCATTTGATGTCAGAACCCACGCTCCTAAACTTCAGATCACAAAACCACTCTCTGATGGACTGGGCCCTTAACTCCCACCAACACTGGATATTTGCCTCAGGCTTACTACCTGATGCTCTAAGTGACCACCACAATATATGTAGTACAAAAAATATTTCGGCTCAAAGCCCCCCTCCCAGAACCATCCTTGCCCAGTCATTCAAATCCCTGGACCGTACCGCAGTATTAAATGATTTGGCTACCACAGACTGGTCTCTCATACCCTGGGCCACATCAATTGACCCAGCTGTGGAATACTTCAAGACCAAGTTTCTAGCCGTCTGGGACAGCCATGCTTCACTCAGAAAGATTTATGTGGGGTGCTCACCTACCGTGGATCACAGTCGACATCATGACCCTTATCAGAGCCAGAGACCAGGCCTGGAAACCGCACAAAGCCTCCAACTCCCCCACAGCACACAGGTATTATCGCTCTTTATGCAGTGCCTGCACTAGGCTAATCTGGCAGTCAAAAGCCAACTACTTCTATGACACATTCCATACTAATCTAAATCAACCAGCTAAATTCTGGAAGGTGGTCAATTCGCTCTTCTCACCACCCTCCCAGCCCCCAATACCAGTCCTAATTGTAGGCGGTACCTTGGCGTCTGACCCTCCTGAAGTGGCTGCAAATTTCAACTCCTTTTTTGCAAACTATACCTCGTCCCCTCCCTACCATCAAAAGGCCCCCCCTTTCAGCCCCTAACGCTGGGGCCAAATCTCCAGCCCCCTCCTTCTCCTTCTGTCAGGTAACCCAGTCTGAAGTCTACACCGCCCTGGTTGCCTTAAATCCTTCTCAGGGCAAATGTCCCTCTGGGAGAGACGCCGGATTGCTCTACCTTGCTGCTTCTGCCATTGCTACCCCCTTGGCAGCTCTTTTCAACCTCTCCTTCTCCCTGGCATCTGTCCCTTCAGTTTGGAAGCACGCAACCATTATCCCGCTTCCAAAGGGCGGCGACCCCTCCGCCCCTGGTAACTACTGCCCAATTTCCCTCCTCCCCATACTGGCCAAACTCCAGGAGCAACTCGTACTCTCTCAAATTTCCTCCTTTCTCAACTCCTCCTTCTCCTTCTTTTCTCCCTTCCAGTCTGGCTTCAGGAAGTCCTACTCCACCGCCACCTCCCTCCTACATTTCACCGATGCCATTCTTGCTGGGATGGACAAAGACCACATTACCTCAGCTGTTTTTTATTGACCTAGCTATGGCCTTTGACACTGTCTCCCATGCACTCCTGGACAAGCTCTCCCTCGCTGGGCTCTCCTCAGTTGCGACCAGCTGGTTCCACTCCTGTTTGGGAGGTAGGTCTCAATTTGTTAGAATTAGCAACTCTGCCGGCCTGGAGGTGTAGAGGGGTGAGGCGCTGGCGCCTTACCTCTCGTCACACCGGCGACCCAGGTTCGGGAACGGTCTCTGGCACTGGAGGGTCGGCAAGGGTAGGAGCTGGATCGAATGTCCAGAGGACGGCTCTCCTTTCCTGGGATGGGCTGGGGAAAGGCGTCGCTATGTAGTGGCCCCCGGTGTAGACCAGGGGAAGCACAGAGGCAGCGCAATCTGGGGGAAGGCAGCAGGAGGAAAAAACAGAAACATGGCGTCTCCACCCACCAGGATGACAGCTGCCCCGGGCCAAGTGCCTCCTCGGACTCCACTAAGAATGACCGCAGCAGCACCCAGACCCAGACCCAGAGCCAATGCCTAGGCCGCCAGGCCCTTTCTCCTCAGAAGAGGAGGACTCACCCGATGAAGGGTCACATTGGGTTACCCTGTGGTGGCTGCAGTGTGCAGTTAGGCGGTGGAGCCAAGAGGGGTGCAGGTCCCCGGGGGCAGTTGGCCCAAAAGGGGGGGTGGTGGCTGGTGAGGGAAAAAAGAAAAAAAAAAAGAAGAAATTGGAACTCCTCTTCTACACCCCTCCCAGTCACCACCAGAGTCCCCCAAGGCTCAGTACTTGGCCTGCTTCTCTTCTCCATCTTCCTGAACAACGTTCCCTCTGCCTGCCTACACACATCCATCCATATGTATGCAGATGACATGGTACTGTATACATCAGGCCCCTCAATTGCTGATGTGTCAATCAGATTACAGCAGGACTTCACTGATGTTCAGCTCTGGCTTCATGCAAATCAGCTTTTTCTCAATGCCAAGAAGACTGTCTCAGTGTCCTTTGGCAGAAGGCAGAGACTCTCTTGGCTACCCTCCGCCCTCTCCTTCTGCACCTGGACCTTCAGATACCTTGAGGTCTGGCTCGACCAGCACCTCGACTTTTCTGTATATGTTGATGCCATCCACAAAAAGCTACACCAAAAATTGGGCGCCCTATTCTGCAGTCATGGTTGCATCCCACTGTCAGCCCGCCGTGCACTTGTACAGAAAATGATTCTCCCTATCTTTGACTACGGGGATGTAGTCTACAGTGCCGCTTCAAAGTCCACTTTAGCCAGAATGGACTCCCTCTTTCACTCTTTTCGCCATTTTGCACTTGACTGCCCTCCCTCCACACACCACTGCACTCTCTGACTCTCAACCTCCCTTCGCTCCAGGACCGTAGGCTGTCCCACTGCACGAGTCTCATGTCCAAGTTCTGGTCCCAGTCCTTGCCACACTGTCTCACCTTTGCACTCACTGTCCAGCCCCCTGCAGCCTATCCCATCAGTAACTTCAACCCCCATCTCCTGTCAGTGTCTTCCTCTGCTGGCCAGGTCACCTTCAGACATTGTGCAGTGTTGGCACTTAGTAGGTGCTCACCTTGTTGTTTTTCACCCCTCCTTTCTTGGGGTGACTTGGTGTTGTGTTTTTCATTTTTTTGGGGGGGTTTCTTGACTTAAGTCTTTGTTTTGGGACAAAAAAATGTGTTCTTATGTTTAGTAGCCAGTTGGCTAGTGTAGGTTTACAGCTTCCACACAGGACCTCAGTGAGTTTAGCTCGTAAAGATCTGACGGTTTGAGTTTGAAGAACAACAGACAGAGTTTCAACTGAGCTCGAGCTCAGCGTTTCATGCCTGGCATGGAACGTTAACTCTTTCCTCTCCGGGGCAGTTCAAAGGTTGGACATCACTGCATATGTCAGAATATAGCAAGACTCCATTAGAAGAAACAACATTACTAAGGTGAGTAATTTTTTCTTTGCTCCCACCCATACAGATGTAGGCACAATTTCTTGATTGCCCAGATAATGACCAGATTCTCCTTCTCGGTGATAGTTATTCATTTCTCTTGGATGCAGCGTTTGGTTGAGATAAATGATGGGCCTTTCTGCCCAGTACCTGGATACTTGGGAGAGCAGTGCCCTCAGGCCCCAGTCACTTGCATCAGTCTGAACAATATACCCCAGATTTTGGGCTCACCAGCAGTGGCACTTGACATAGTGCCATTTTCAGTGGCTATAAAGCTGTTTCGCAGCACTCTGTCCAGTAAATCTTCTCTGGCAGCTTCTTAGCTGTGCTGTCTCTCAAGGGAGCCACAATGGCACTAACACACTTGACATAGTACCTCACAGCTCCTGGAAATGGGCTCATTTGCATCTTCAAGTTCAAGTTCAAGTTTATTGCAGGAAAAACTCCTTTGAGCAAGCTTATTCACAAGGAGGTCCTGGGTCATTTACATAGATACACGAACATAACATACTAGGTAACATTGTTAATCGAGTCATATGTATCATACAAGGTATCATTGTTAATCGAGCAAACAATACATATACACACAGTTCTTAGTTGACAATTCTTGTCGTGATACAGCCATGTAAGGCATGGTTCTGGTGGTGGAGTCTGATGCTGAATCAGCAGGTGTTTGGGTAAGGTTGCAGACAGAAATGATAAGTGCATTATAGGCGAAAGTTAATGTTCAGAGACAGCAGGGGGAGTATAAGAAGGAATTATAGGGAAAGAAAGCAGAAGATGAGGCTAGGGACTAGCAGAGTAAGGTGGAAAGAGGTGTGATAAAGAGATCTAGCGGTGAAAGGCATGAAGACAGCAGGGGGAGTTTAAGACAGAATGGCAGGGTAAGGAGGTAAGAGATGAGGCTTGTGACTAGCAGAATAGAGTGGAAAAAAGTGTGATGCGATCAGAAGGTGACTGGTATTGTAAGCTGGTCGTGGGGATCAAATCTATAGCTGTAGTAGTAGTCTACTACTTCCTGTGCGATTGCAGACCTGTTATGATCCTAGCAGTGTCATTTGGAGTGTGAGTAAGTAACACAAGGGTGGTATGATGGGTTTAGTGGCAGTGACAGGTATCTTTTATTTTGAATGAGGATAAGGCTTTGTATAGATTTATTGGGATGATGCTGGTTAGTTTTAGTATGGATTGGAGTTGGTTCCAGAATGTGGGGAGTGTGACTGAGATGGCGCGTTGTCCAAAGGCGGTCCGAGTTCTTGGGACGTCGAGCAGGATGTAGTTCGATTTCCTAAGTGAGTAGACACTGTGGGAGATACAGATAAGGGGTGTGATGTAGCTTGGAAGTTTGTGTAGGAGTATCTTGATTTTAAATGTGCACTAGTCCTGTTTTGTCTCCATTGGATCAGGCCTAATGTGCCCCTCCCAGTTGATTTCTCAAAAGTGGCTACCCTGGGGAACCTTAAGTATAGGAATTTTGTACCGTTTAAGCGCATGTTAAGAGTCTGCAGGGCTGCTCAAGTCTCCAGAAATAGGCTGTCACTGTCGAGTATCTCGTGCTATCAAAATCATTGCCTTACACTTATAAAGAGAGTAAACTAGCAGTGAACAAAAATTACAACATGGGTTCCAAAAATACTGTCTTCTGACTCGTCCAAACAGGTCACCTGACCATTGATTAATCCCTGATATACCCACAGTTGCATGTTCACAGGGCTTTACTTTACTATTTCTTCAGGTAAACCTCTAACATAATATTGCCCATGTTATAAGAGGATTAACCCACTCCAGGGTATGGGTTTACTGAGCATTAATCCACCCCTGGGTGGTTAAAGTCACTCGGCTTCGCCTCATGACTCCAACCCCCCCCCCCCGGCGTGGATTAATGCTCAGTAAACCCATACCCTGTCGTGGGTTATTCCCTTCATAATTCAGACCATCCAATTGAAAAAACTGGACATCACAATTACTGAGGTGACTGCTACTGAACCGGCCACTCTTTCCTCCCCCCCACAGTGACAGTAGCCTCTGGTTGACTTAACCCCCTTTTCTTCTTTTTTTTTTGTTTCCTTTTTACTAAATGCTTACCTGTGTCTCTACAAGACTGTTTTGGTACTGATTTTTGAGCCTCATTTTGTACTGTTTCCATGTATCAAGCATTTATGTTACCCTAATTTCTGTATTGTCCAATCTATGTGATGTGGAACCTTTGTAAATGAGTCTCTGACTCAAAGGTACTTTCTGAATCCTGAATAAATAAATAAAAAAAAAAATAATAAGTGGCAGTTGCCTGAAAACAGGCTTGTTGTCCCTTAGAGTTCATGCAGTCCTGCAGCTTATGCCCACTGAAAGTCCTAATCCTCTTTTTGTAACATCCCAGTTTGTTGCTATGAAAATTAATGGACTGTCATAAGCAAGGGATTATGACCTCAGTTGAGGATTAAGTAGGCACAGAACAGCTCTAATAAACAAAGTTCCTGTTTGCGTACAGATGTTTTCATTAATAACCTGTAGAGCAGGCTGGCCAACCTGTAGCTCATGAGACACATGTTGCTCTTGAAGCAGTTTGATGTGGCTCTCGAGGGGTTTGTCAATTACGTGTCAAGTAGATGTCACAGTCTTTTTTTAAATTTGAGAAAAGTCAAAGTACAGGAGCTGAAAAGTGCCCTGAGTGCTCAACGAGCTACTTTTCCTAAGCTTGCAAGCAAATCTAAAGCTCCAGAGCTGCTCTGAATAATTATTTTAAAATTACAACTATTTTTTTAAATACTGTAACTTAATGAAATCATGATTATTGACTATTTACTATAACTATGCTATTATTTTAACTCCTTAATATGGTTAAATATGGGTATGGTAAGGCCATGCGTTGGGTATGGTATGGGCCTTGCGTGTTGTAGCTCATCTTACTCCAAAATTTAAATGTGGCTCATGACCCGAAGAAGTTGGATACCCCTGGTATGAGAAAGATCATAGAGAAAAAAATGTGAAATAGCAAGCTGAATTGTGTCTATATATTACGTTATTCAAAGTTCTTTCTAAGACTTCAGCTGCTGTTCAAATGAACTTCTGGCTCTCTTAGGAGTCGACATTATCAGCTACAAGCTGCTAAAGTATGCCACCTCTGCAATTTCCCATCCTCTCAAAAAATTATTTGACTGGTCGATTAGGATAGACCATCCCAAAAGGATGGAAATTGGCCCAAGTAGTGGCAGTCTACAAAGATGGATGGAGGAACCAAATGCAAAGCTATAGACCCATTTCCATGCTCTCAGCTGTATCCAGAATTCTTGAGAAGTTTATTTCACTTTCTCTTTCACTCTTTCTGTTGCTTTGCCCTGGACTGTCCGCTCTGTACCCATCATTAGTCCCTGTACTCCTCCCTTATCCCAACACAACAGTCTTAAAAACAAAACAGGTTTAAAAGTGCATATTACTACAACCCATACACTGACTGATCTTAACTATGTATCCTTACTTCTTAATCTTTCAGTGCTTCGATGTTTCTCCTTCTCAGTTAGAAAACTAATGTCTCTGTGTAAGGTCTGCTCAGTATATTTAAAAGCAGTCTTCAGCCGGCCTTCTCTCTGAGGTCACCTAACTCTGCCTTGGTGTATTAAAATGTATATTTTATAACACAGGATGGCCTGCTAAGATATTTAAAAAATAATGGGTGACATAAATGAATCTCCTCTCTTCCTTTGACTTGCCAAAACCGGTCTGTGATCTGCTTCACGCAGACATCAAAGCCTCTTTGATATAATTCACTGGATAACCCCAAGCAAATACATATTGGACTTCCTAAGTTAGTCTGGTACCTGCTTCACACAGACATGAACGTCTCTTTGATGTATTTACTGGCTATCTTGGGAGACAGCCCAACACATACATATTCTCCTTCCTTCATGACACCTAGTGCAAATCAAAGAATTTCCCTGAGGACGTCATGAATGGATATTTTATTTCCTGAGCTTCAAAGAAAACTTAACAAAGTAATTGCATTTCAGATACCTACAGTTTAAGCTACCTCCTTTCCGTTGAACTTTTCCCTGGTGGGGGTTTGATGTGTCAATTTCAGCAAGACAGTATTTTCTCCTGACAGACACTCCCTTACATATTTTATATTGCAGAAAAAAATACCGTATTGAAATCAGAACCAGTTGTCCACGTGCCACAGGGACTACATCAAAGGTGGTACTGTCAAGAGTGGATGGGGAGGGGGGATTTGGGCTAGCTTCTGAGTGGTACCAAAAGTCATGGACACAGTCTTATTGGAGTTTAACTTTAGTTGGTTGGCATGAAACCAGCAAAGTACCCTGTGAAAGTCACTCTGCAGCTGAGACACCACCTCAGGAGATGAAGGACCAGAAGCATTGGGAAAAGTGTCATCAGCATACAAATGGATACTGGAGGAGACACAGACAGAGGGAAGGTTGTTAAGAAAGATTGAGAAAGGACAGGGCCCAGAATGGAGCCTTGAGGATGCCTGCTTGAATGGAAAGATGGTGGTGGGGGGGATAGGGTGTCTCCTATTTGAACACACTTTATGCGGCCCGTCAAATAAGACCTAAACCAGTCAGCAACATCGGTTGAGCGAGACCAGTGGAGAGAAGTTTGGATAGAAGAAGATGATGCGAGACAGATTCAGAAGCTTTAGCAAGATCAATAAATACGGCAGTGGTAATGTATCCATGGTCCATGTTAGTGAGAATATTATCAGTGAAGTGGAGAAGGGCAGTAATGGTAAAAGCCAGATGGAGACAGGGAGAGGAAGTCGGTGGTGTTAAGGAAATCAGAAAGTCTGGAGAATATGAGGGACTCCTACAGTTTGGCCAGGAAGGGGAGGAGTGATATAGGTCTGTAGTTGCCAGGAATAGAGGGATCACACCCTTTGTGAAGGGGAAGGACCCTGGCAGCTTTCCATGCCTGAGGAACAATACCTAGAGTGAACGAGAGGTTCAGTAAAGTGGGAGAGAGGAAGAGCGATAGCAGGAGCAGAGATCCAGAGAAGGTGAGGGTCGAGGCCATCTGGGCTGGATTTGCAAGGGTTGAGAAAAGAGGGCGTGGAAAACTTCCTGCTCCAAAACAGGAAGGAAGGAAAAGCCTTTAGATGAGGAGGCCGGAGGCACAGGGCCCAAGTTGAAGGGGAGGGAACAAGTGTTGAAAAAGGAGTTTAGCATAGAGGCAACAGAGGAGGAATAGTATTCTATGGATAGTAGAAAGTGGTGGAGTGGGGTAAAAAAATTCTTGAGGGAGGAGAGGGATAATGGTGTGGAGAACTTTGGTATAAAAGATGCCAGGGATAAAAATGAAATACAGGGCCTGTGTAAAAAAGTAAATGAGAGTTTCTGTGGCTTGACTGGGCTAATGGAAATACTATTGTTTTCTGCATTTAAGGGGCCTGTGTACTGCAGAATGTTTTGGTCATGAGTGAGTTGGTGCTTGAAAAAGTAAAAAAAAAAAAAAATCAATGTAAGTAAGGTGAAACGGCCTGATTGTATCCCGGGTTGGTTTGTAAAGAGAAGCACAAAAGAACTGGCACCGGTGATGGTAACTGTGCTAAATTTGGCAATGTTTGTAGGTGAGATGCCACTGGTTGGAAACAGGTGGAGGTGGTTCCCATGCCAAAAAAAAGAAGAGAGAATAATATTGAAAGTAATTTGAGACCTAGAGCACTTACTTCTCTTGTGGCGAAGATGGTTGAACAATATGTATTTGACTGGATTTGGGATGCCATGCAGGGTAAAATAAATCCCAGTTAAAATGAGAATATTAAAGATTGCTCTGCAGTACACTTTATTGTCAAACTTTTGCATGACCTGCTTGTAGCTGTTGAAAACGGTCAGATCTCTAGGTGGTGCTACCCAATTTCATTAAGGAGTATGACATTATAAACCTTTACATTGCTGTGAAAAAAAAAACTGTTTGATTTGGAAGTACACCTAACCCTGATTGGGGGTGGTATGTTCCTTTTTGCAGAGCAGAATTTAAACCTTTGATGGGAGGGGGTCTGAATGCCATAAAATTAATGGAGTGGCCTTACAGGGCACCAGGTTAGGCCCTGTGACAGGGTTAACGCCCTGCTCCTGTTCTGATAGTAATAAAGTAAGGAAACCACTTTTGGAATAAACATATATCTTGTATTCTCTTTAAGTCTGTGGTGCAGCAGAGTTTCTTCTTTTCTGTCTGCAGGATGGTCAGCTATAGGCACTCATTCAAACAACATGAAGTTTTGCTATATTATGACATATGCAGTTTGACCCAGCCTTCGAACTGCTCCGGAGGTGAAAGAGTTAACTTTCCATGCCAGGCATGGAATCTTGAGCGAGAGCTTGGTTGAGAACTCTGTCTGTTGTTCTTCAAACTCAAACTGTCAGATTCTTTACTCCGCCTCACTGAACAGTTGCTCCGGAGATTTCTCCTGCTGCTCGGTTCATTTTGTCGCTTAAAAAGTGTAATTTCTCGGTTTTTAAACAGCATTTCTTATTTTAACCGCAACCGGTCAGTTCAAGCTGTGTCTGTGGTGTCGTAAGTAATAGATAGGTTTTACATTATTTCTGTGTGGAACTTGCAAACAATATTATCGGTTCGGTTTGAACCGATCAGGTTGTTGGTAAACTTTATTAAATTGCATTTAGAGTGCGGTTCCCGGTTCTTATCGGTTCTACAAAAACCAGATTTCATTCCGTTTTTTTCCACGACCCGTGACACGGTTGGGAACCGATAAGGGTGTCTTGCTTAGCGGATTGCCGGAAACGGGCAAGTTTTTTCGCTAGGCTGGCACTATGCCTGAGAAACCCAAAAGAAAAACCGGGCCCACTGGGTTTCAGCACTGTAGTGTCTGTGGGGAAGCCTTTGCCAAGGCTGAACCACACACCACATGTGTTTATTGTCTGAGGTTTGACCACCTCAATGCAGACTGCCAGATTTGCAAGAATTTCCATGCAGCTATCCTGGATAAGAGAGTTGGTAGGCTCAGGGAACGAGAGGCCAAAAAGTCCGCTGACCCGGATGGCCAGCCCGGTTCGGTGCCAATCGAACCGGAGGGAGTGCCCTCTGACCAGGGCGAGACTTCCTCGGGCAAATGGAGGGCTGATTCGGAGGAGTCAGTCCCAGCAAAAAGGACTAGAAAATCAGCAGATGTGGAGCCAAAATTTCCTTCTCCAACCCCTGCAGAGATAGCCAAAGCGATCAAAATTGTCCAGTCTCTTTCCCCGGTTCCGACCGAACCGGCACCATCAGGTAAGCGGTCGGTTCGCGGTGCCACCGGGTTCAAGAATATGATATAGAGGAATTTTATGAACCGGAGGAGGGGGAGGAGGATTATGAAGAGAGTGAATGTGATTTTGAAAGTCTGGATGTGCCCATTGAACCGGACATCTCCCCAGACAGACCTTCAGGTGTGTCTCCCCCTAGGCTTTCTGAGTCCCCTTCTCATTTTATGTTTTATAAGAAAGTGGCTGAAACCCTCCAGCTTCCTTTGGTAGAAGCTGTGGATGAACAGGAGGAGCCTGACTATGTAGAAATGATGGATATCCCAGAGTCTAGGAGATTGTCTATTCCTTTACATAAATCTTTTAGGAAACAGACAATAAAAATTTTAAAAGTTCATCACACTATGCCTCCTGTGGATAAAAAAATGGACAAGAGGTACACATTGTCAGGCCCTGATACGGAGTTCCTTTCACAATAATGCAGCCATGTTGGGGTAGTGCAGGCTGCAGCCTGCGATAAGGCAAATATTCCCTTGGCTTCACACCCCCCTGACAAGGACTCCAGTAGGATTGATGCCATGGCAAAGAAACAGTATGTGGCAGCATCCTTGGGACTCAGACAGGCAAATTATATGGCCTGTGTTGCAAGATACCAGAAATCCAGATGGGATACTGTTATGGCTCTAGCGAAACAGGTCCCTGGCCAGCTTGCCAATGAGCTGCAGCAGGTGGCTGCTGATGGTATTGAGGCATCCAAGGTGCAATTCCATGCTGCAGTGGACTCTAATGATGTGTCTTCAAGAGTCATGGCTATATCTGTGGCTTTTCGCAGAATGGCTTAGCTCAGGTGTACTAGCCTGTCACAGGATACCCAGGCTAAGGCCATGGATTTTCCTGTTGTGGGTAACTCTCTGTTTGGGGAGCAGACAGAGAATTACATGAAGAAAATGGATGAGTATAGGACCAATTATAGGAGTGCACAGGCCAAGGAAAGGCAGGCCTCTCCTCAGAGGCAGCTTTCCAGGGGCAGGGGCACGCCTTTTCACAGACCTTTTTACCAAGCCCAGGCCTCCTCTTCAACCTATGCCCAGAGGGGGTTCTTCATAGGGAGAGGCAGACGGGGACGAGCAGGCCTGCTCCCACCCCTCAGCCTAAAGCCCCTGCCAAACAGGCACCCTGATGGGAGGTCCAGGGCCAATTCTTCATTACCTGTAGGGGGCAGGCTGGCTTACTTCGTCCAGGACTGGGAGTCTTTAACATCAGACAAGTGGGTCCTGGAAGTAGTAAGCCAGGGATTGGTTCTCAGCTTCAAAAAATTTCCAAAGATGAGAACCAGATCCTTTCCACCTGCAAATCCATCAGAGGCTCTCGCCTGGAAACAGAAGTCTCAACCTCCTGGCTCTCAGAGCTGTAGAAAGGGTACCTCCCCACACCAGGGCAAAGGACTGTACTCCTTGTACTTCCTTACCCCAAAAAGACAGGAGAATGGCGGCCCATCCTGGATCTCAGATACCTAAACAAGCACCTTTAAAACCAAAATTCAAAATGGTGACTCTGGGAATTATTTTACCTCTCTAAGGCCAGGGACTGGCTAGCGTCCCTGGACCTCAAGGATGCCTACTTCCATGTTCTCATCAGAAGCTCCCACGAAACTACCTCAGATTCAAACTGCCCTCAGGCCATTACCAGTTCAGAGCAATGCCCTTTGGCCTCACCTCTGCCCCAAGGGTATTCACAAAATGCCTGGCAGTAGCAGTTGCTCATTTAAGAAGGCAAAAGATTGCCATCTTTCTCACCAGGACCGACTGGCTCATAGTGGGCCAGTCCTCAGACCAAGTCAGATTACACCTTCAGGTTACCCAGCAGCTGCTTACATCTCTAGGTTTCCTTCTCAATCTCCCAAAGTCAGTTCTAGAGCCTGTTCAACTACTCACCTTCATAGGCGCAGAACTGGACACAAAGCAGGCCAGAGCTTTCCTCCCTCTAGAAAGAGCAAATACCCTGGTGGCTCTGGCCTCCTCCTTCACTCTGCAGGTCTCTCGACCAGCAAGGCATTTTCTACAGCTCATAGGGCACATAGCTGCCTCCACAGCAGTAGTGCAGGGAGCAAGATTTCAGATGAGGGACATTCAGTTCCATTTTGAGAGCCTTCTGGTCTCAAAGGAGAGATCCTCTAACCAAATTGATCCCAGTAACTCGAATCCTGATCCAGACCCTACAGTGGTGGCAGGATCAGAGCAATCTGAGACAAGGGGTTCCTTTCATCCCACAATCTCACTCCTTGACCCTTACTACAGATGCGTCCCTCTTGGGGTGGGGAGCTCACATGGGCAACCTCACCACCCAGGGATTGTGGTCCCCTCAGGAATCTCTGCTCCACATCAATCTGTTGGAACTCAGAGCAGTTTTTCTAGCGCTTCAGGTTTTTTCTGCATCTGTTCAGAACAAAGTGGTACAGGTCAGAACAGACAACACCACTATAATGTGGTACATCAACAAGCAAGGGGGCACTCGGTCTTCGGCCTTGTGCACCGAGGCAATGAAGTTGTGGTCTCTGGCTTATTCCCCGAACACCTCCCTCATGGCAGTTCGCCTCCCAGGCAAGGACAATGTCCTGGCAGATGCTCTCAGCAGGATTTCCAAGGGCCATCACGAATGGTCTCTGGATCCCCCTAGTACTGGAAGTAGTATTTGCCAGGTGGGGCACCCCTCAGATAGATCTTTTTGCAGCCCCAGACAATCACCAACTTCCGCTATTTTGCTGCAGGCCCCTAGTGTTGGGCTCAGTCCCTCTGGATGGCTTCCTTCTCAACTGGGAAGGGAAGTTTCTCTATGCCTTCCCCCCCTTCCCTCTCTTGTTCAAGGTGCTAGTCAAAATCAGATCTCAACCTTGCAAGATGATTCTGATTGCTCCAGATTGGGCCAGACAGCCCTGGTATCCACTCCTTCTGTCCTTAGCAGTCCACCTTCCCCTGTGTCTTCCCAGGAATCACAATCTGTTAACCTGTTCCCAGGGAGAGTTTGGTACCAATCTCAAATCCCTCAATCTCAAGGCCTGTCTCTTGAAGAGTTAGAGTTTGCTGACCTACACCTTTCTCAAGGTGTACTGATATCTTGAAAGCTTCTAGGAAGCCTTCCATCAGGGCAACTTATAATTCTAAATGGAAAAGGTTTTCCATATGGTGCTCTGGAAAGCATATTTCCCAGAATCTGCTGATTTGCCCACAGTCCTGGATTATATGGTCCACTTAAGTACTTTGTGGCTGAGGCCAGCTACCCTGAAAGTGCACTTGGCAGCTGTCTCTGCTTTTATATCAACAAGCCTCTTCTCTTTCTGCTCACCTGTATTCTCCAAGTTTTCAAGGATTGCTTCACACCAACCCTCCATTCAGGGACCGTGCTCCGCCTGGGATCTTAATGTTTGCATTGCTCAGCTGATGCAACCCACCTTTGAGCCTTTGTCTTCAGCAGAGCTTAAGTACTTGACTTGGAAAACTGTGTTTCTGGTAGCCATCACTTCTGCCAGACGCATAAGTGAGTTACAAGCTTTGTCAGTGGAGTCTGATTTTATCTCCTGTCACAGAGATAAGGTGGTCCTTAGTGCTAACAGGAAGTTCTTGCCTAAGGTGGATTCAGATTTCCACCTTAATCAATCTATATCTCTTCCAGTGTACTTCACTGACCATTCCTCCTCTGGCGAGAGGAGGCTGCACAGCTTAGATGTGAAGAGAGCCCTTAGTTACTACATAGAGCGTACCAAGGGTCACAGGTTTGACTCCCTCCAACTGTTCCTCACTTATGGTGAGGTTGGTAAAGGGAAACCTGCCACTAAAAGATCCATTGCCAGGTGGATTGTCTCTTGTATCCAATTTTGTTATCAAAAACTGGGTAAGGTTCCCCCTTCAGGCCTGAGGGCTCACTCTACCAGAGGTACAGTGCATCCCTATCATTGAGATATGTCAAGCAGCTACCCGGAAAACAGTTCACACTTTCACCAAGTATTACTCCCCGGACATCCAGGCTAGGAGTGATGCTCAGTTCGGCACAGCCCTGCTTCAGAGCCTATTTCCTAAGTAGGTTCTGTCCCTCCTCCATGGAGGTACTGCTGTGTAGTCTGCATATGTCATAATCTAGCAAGACTTCATGTTGTTTGAAGAAAAAATTACTCACCTTAGTAATGTTGTTTCTTCTAATGGAGTCTTGCTATATTATGACCTCCCCGGCCTGCCCCTCTCAGAACCTTCTGCTTTTGGGATGTGAGTGGGCAGTGCAGTGTTGGCACTTAGTAGATGCCCACCTTGGTTTTTTCACCCCCTTTTTTTGGGGTGTTTGGGTGTTGTGTTTTAATTTTTTGGATCCCCTGACTTGAGTCTTTGTTTTGGGACCAAAAAATGTGTTAATATTTTAGTAGCCAGTTGGCTAGCGTAGGTTTACAGCTTCCACACAGAATCTTTGTGAGTTTTGCTTGTAAAGATCTGACAGTTTGAGTTTGAAGAACAACAGACAGAGTTCTCAACCGAGTTCGCGCTCAAGATTCCATGCCTGGCATGGAAAGTTAACTCTTTCACCTCCGGAGCAGTTCGAAGGCTGGGTCAAACTGCATATGTCATAATATAGCAAGACTCCATTAGAAGAAACAACATTACTAAGGTGAGTAATTTTTTCTTCAAGTCTTACATTTCTGTTTCTTTCTACACTTTTCAGCTTTCCTTGTTAGTATGTTCCTAAAGACAGCTAAAAGCAGGCTCTGAGACCCTCTGCTGAAAGAGCAGTTGTCACGGTCCTGTTCCTTTCCTTTGGTTACAGTGTGTGCCCCATTACTCTGTGCTTCCTGTCTTCTTGGTAGAAATAGCTTAGCAGAAGACACCAGGAGAAGGGACTGCTGTGTGACTGAACTTCTGTGCTGGGACTACAGTAGAAGAACGTTTGTACTTGGACCTTTAATTTAGGGTTAAAAAAAAAAACTAACATACAAAACAAAAAAAAAGTGTGTGTTTGTCTGGGTTAACTGAACTGAATGGGTATCTGAACAGTTGTTTAGGTGTACATCTCAGGTGATTGAAAGGACTTAACTGTTGTGAGGTTTAAATTACTTGTAGAAAGATCTAGTAAGTAGGGGAGGGCTTAGCTAGAAGAAAGCTACATTTAAAGACTGCCTTAGAAAGATTCTGCAAATAGCTTGGCAGAAGACACCAGGAGAAAGGACTGACGTGTGACTGAACTTGTCTGCTGGGACTACAGTAGAAGAACTTTTGTACTTGGACCTTTAATTTAGTGTAAAAAAAAAAACAAACTAACATACAAAACAAAAAAAAAGTGTGTGTTTGTCTGGGTTAACTGAACTGAATGGGTATCTGAACAGTTATTTAGGTATAAATCTCAGGTGATTGAAAGGACTTAACTGTTGTGAGGTTTAAATTACTTGTAGAAAGATCCAGTAAGTAGGGGGAGTGGCTTAGCTAGAAGGAAGCTACATTTAAAGACTGCCTTAGAAAGATTCTGCAAATAGCTTGGCAGAAGACACTAGGAGAAAGGACTGCTGTGTGACTGAACTTCTCTGCTGGGACTACAGTAGAAGAACTTTTGTACTTGGATCTTTAATTTAGGGTAAAAAAAAACAAACTAACATACAAAAGAAAAAAAAAGTGTGTGTTTGGGTTAACTGAACTGAATGGGTACCTGAACAGTTATTTAGGTGTAAATCTCAGGTGATTGAAAGGACTTAACTGTTGTGAGGTTTAAATTACTTGTAGAAAGATCAAGTAAGTAGGGGGAGTGGCTTAGCTAGAAGGAAGCTACATTTAAAGACTGCCTTAGAAAGATTCTGAAAATAGCTTGGCAGAAGATGCCAGGAGAAAGGACTGCTGTGTGACTGAACTTCTCTGCTGGGACTACAGAAGAAGAACTTTTGTACTTGGACCTTTAATTTAGGGTAAAAAAACAAACTAACATACAAAACAAAAAAAAGTGTGTGTTTGGGTTAACTGAACTGAATGGGTATCTGAACAGTTATTTAGGTGTAAATCTCAGGTGATTGAAAGGACTTAACTGTTGTGAGGTTTAAATTACTTGTAGAAAGATCTAGTAAGTAGGGGGAGTGGCTTAGCTAGAAGGAAACTACATTTAAAGACTGCCTTAGAAAGATTCTGCAAATAGCTTGGCAGAAGACACCAGGAGAAAGGACTGATGTGTGACTGAACTTCTCTGCTGGGACTATATTGCCCTCCTTCCCTCCGCTCCACCTCCCCACCCAAAGCTAGTTCTATTTTTATAGGCACAGGATTTGACTGACAACAGGAACTTCCTGTTTGGGAGCAGGAAGTGAGTGATCACAGAACCACCAAAGACCCACCATCCTAGAAGGGCAAGAGTAACTCTCCGGCCCCCTCTAGCTGCTGGAGGTCTGCCTCTGAGCAAGTAACTGGTCTACTGAGAAATAAAGGATATTGTTGTCTCAGAACAGGACAATCAGGAGCTTAAAGGGCACACAGGCAGAAAGTAAGGAGAGAGAGAGAAAAAAAAAAAAGTGGAAAGAGTAAGGATTGCAAACAGTTAAGGGGCCAGAAATAAGACAAGATTGGAGTGGTGCAGTGCAGTGGCTGTGGAGCAGCAGTCTTCTGGGAGACGTTCTGGAGGATGCGGTATTGTCCCATCTGCAGGCACCTCTCTGGGCTGAGGGAGAAGGTTGCTCATCTACAGGCTGAGTTGGCCAGGATTTGTGGGACCTCCTCTTCCATCCAGGGACCACCAGTGCCTCTGCCGTTGCCTCAGAGGTTGCCAAGAAAGAGGAGCGTTGGACCACAGTGGACTCAGGAGGTGAGGGTGGTGGAACAGAGCGCATCCCTCCAGTTGTACCTCTCCACAATTCCCTATGCCATCCTGGCAAAGTGTGGTTCCTCCATGGAGGCACCTGCAGTGGAGACCAAGGAGGATGCTGGGAACCTCCACAAAGGAGACCCACAGGAGGGTGGCAGGGGACCCCTGCAGGGAAGGAAACAACTCCTGGTGGGGGACTCCATTGTTAGGAAGGTAGAACTGGGAGAGGAAGGGGAGAGGGAGGTGAGGTGCCTGCCTGGCGCCATGGCTTGGAGGGACAGGGAGCGAATCCTCAGGATTGCCGGAGCAGCTGCACAGGGGAGGGAGCTGGATGTCATTGTCCACCTAGGGACAAATGACCTGGCTAAGAGGATTAGAGAAGTGCAGGAAGAGTTTATGGAATTGGGGAGGGGCCTTAGTCAAGTAGCACGCATGGTAACCTTCTCGGAGGTGCTGCCCATCTATGGCATAGGAGAGGCTCGGGTGTTCCACACCATGGGATTCAATCAGTGGTTGAAAAACTGGTGTGGAGCTCAGGGATTTGGCTTCATTGGGGACTGGGGGTCCACCTGGAGTGATGCAAGCCTATATTGGCATGATGGGCTGCATCTGTCCGGGAGGGGAACCAGGATCCTAGGTGATAGGTTTAAATGCTTCATTGGCAAGCTTTTAAACTAGCCAAGGGGAGGCACTGGAAGGAGCAGAAATCCTAGCCCGCCAAATAATCACGGTAGTAGTGCAGGCAAACACCAACATAGAGGTGTCGATAGGGAGAAGGGCAGGGGTAAATGGAAAAAGTGACAAAGGCAAGAAGGACAGGGATGGGGCAAAAGGGAGTAAGGCCATCAGGAAGTGGAGAGTAATGAGTACCAATGCCCGTAGTCTAGGCAACAAGCTCCCTGAGCTGGTGGCCTTGATGGAAGAGGGATGCCTGGATATCGTAGCAGTCACAGAAACATGGCACACAGAGAACCATGACTGGGATGTTAACATACCAAGGTACATAACATACAGGAGAGACAGGCAGGGGAGAAGAGGGGGAGGAGTAGCTCTCTATGTAAAGGAAGGGATAAAAGCAACTGAACAAAAGAGTAAACAGGGAGGAGAGGAGGCACTGTGGGTCACCTTGGAGACTGGAAAGGCACCACAATCCGCACAGGGGTTGTGTACAGACCCCCATGTCAGCGGGAGGGAATGGACAAGGATATGATAGAAGGCATTCTTAGAATGGCAGAGAAAGGGGAGATACTGTTGATGGGAGACCTGAATATGCCAGATGTTAACTGGAGCACATTTGCTGCAGCCACATCCAAGAGCAGGGCCATTCTTGATGCCCTACAGGTGGCAGGCATTAGACAGCTAGTTTCAGAACCCACCCGTGAGGGAGCAATCTTAGAACTCGTACTCTCAAACGGGGCAGTGAGAGGATCTGATCTAGAAGTGGGCTGCCATCTGGGGACAAGTGACCATCAAACAGTGTGGTTCACATTAAACTCAGCTACAGAGTCAAGCTATACAAAAGTGAGGGTACTGGACTTTAGGAGGGCTGACTTTGGCAAGATGGGAGAGTGCCTCAGAAAAGCACTAGCAAACAGGCTAGAAGGAGGTGTGGAGCAACAATGGGGAATCATCAAAACTGCCATCACAGAGGCAACACGCCTTTGTGTGAAGCAAATACAGTAAATAAATCAAACGAAAGAAAAATCCACTATGGTTCTCAAAGAGGTGGCTGTGAAAGTCAGGCAGAAAAGAATAGCATTCTGGAAGTATAAGGAAACACAGAAGGAGCAGGACAGAGAGCTGTACCAGTTAAGACAGAAGGAAGCAGGAGGGAAGTCAGAATAGTAAAGGCCCAAACTGAGGAAAAGATGCCAACTCAGTTAAGAAGGGGGATAAAACCTTTATAGGTACATCAGCGAGCGTAGAAAGACAAAGGGAGGGATTGTGAGGCTGAATAGAATGAATGGTGGGTGGGCAGAGGGGGACAGTGAAAAAGCAGGGATACTGAACGAATATTTCTGCTCAGTATTCACAAAAGAGGAGGGGGAAGTGCCTAATCCAATTAACAGAAGCACTCTTGATAGGGGGTCGATCCCAGTCCTTTCACAGAAGAAAGGGTTCTGCAAGAACTCCTAAAACTGAAGGTGGACAAAGCAATGGGTCCTGATGGAATTCACCCCAGAATTCTAAAAGAATTAAGGGAGGAACTAGTGAAACCACTTGCTACTCTTTTTAATAAATCATGGGAGGATGGTGTGGTACCTGAGGACTGGAGGAAGGCGGATGTGATTCCCCTTCACAAAAGTGGGACCAAGACAGAGGCAGGAAACTACAGACCTGTCAGTCTGACCTCTGTGGTAGGGAAAGTGATGGAGTCACTTCTGAAGGAAAGAATAGTTGAGTACCTAGAGGCCTGTGGAGCACAGGACCCAAGGCAGCATGGGTTCACAGCGGGAAGGTCATGTCAGACGAATCTAATAGATTTCTTTGACTGGGTGACCAAAGTAGTAGACCAGGGAGGGGCTGTGGACATGGCCTACCTAAACTGTAGCAAGGCATTTGACACAGTCCCACACAAAAGATTAATAGTCAAATTAACCAGCCTGGGAGTGGGTCCCAGGGTGGTAGCCTGGGTAAAACATTGGCTGCACAACAGGATACAGAAGGTAATTGTAAATGGAGTCCACTCTGAAGAAAGAGGGGTTACTAGTGGGGTACCGCAGGGTTCAGTATTGGGTTCAGTCCTTTTTAATGTCTTCATCAGTGACATTGCAGAGGGACTGGAGAGAAAGTATGCCTTTTGCAGATGACACAAAGATCTGCAACAGGGTTGATACACAAGGAGGCGTGGAAAGGATGAAAAGGGACTTGAAGGTTGGAGGAATGGTCAGAAGTATGGCAGCTAGGATTCAATGCAAAGAAGTGCAAAATAATGCACCTGGGAAACAAGAACCCAGGGAAGAATACAATGGGTGGGGAGGTAGTAACAACAACAACAAAAAGGAAAGGGACCTGGGGTAATAATATCAGATGACCTTAAGATTAGCAATCAATGTGGGAAGGCAGTAGGGAGGGCTGGGGGTATACTGGGATGTATAGTGAGAGGCATCAGCAGCAGAAAACAGGAAGTTGTTATCCCTCTGTACAGACAGTTGGTGAGACCCCATCTGGAGTACTGTGTCCAGTTCTGGAGACCTCATCTCCGCAAGGACATAGACAGGATAGAGGTAGTCCAGAGGAGGGCAACTAAAATGGTGCAGGGTCTGCAAGAGAAGCCGTATGAGGAGAGACTAAAGGAGCTTAATATGTATACCCTTGAGGAAAGAAGGGAGAGGGGGACATGATAGAAACTTTTAAGTACCTCAGTGGAATCAACAAAGTCCAAGAGGGTAGCATCTTTCAGAAAAAGAGACTTTCAAGAACAAGGGGACACAATTTAAAGATAGGAGGGCGGTTCAGGGGCAATGTGAGGAAGTATTATTTCACAGAGAGGGTAGTGGATGCATGGAACAGCCTTCCTGAGGAGGTTGTGGGGTCTAAAAATGTGGGAGATTTCAAGAATGCATGGGACAGACATAAGGCAATTCTTGTGGGGGGTAGGAAGAAATAGGCTGTTGGTTAACTAGGATCTGCGTCCTGTCCTGTAGGTAGGGAAATGGGCAGACTAGATGGGCCTAGCGGTCCTTATCTGCCGTCAAAGTCTATGTTTCTGTGTTCTCTGTTTCTAATATTTGGTTTAATTAATGTTACAGATTATGCTTTTGTGGTACATTTTGTACTGTTCCCTTATGTGCTTGAAATCAAGTGTTTGTATCATATGACTATATGACTTGGTTATACTGAGGTACTGAAGCCTCTATATTTTTGAAGAACGGGCAGATCATATGATCCAGGAGCATAAGAGACCTTTCATGCTGACCTGAGGAAGCCCAGCTCATTCATCTCAAGCCAGAAAATGAATAAGATCTTCTGCTCAAGTGATAGGCTCTCACTCCATCTAAGAGAGATCTTCTGGGGAAGGAAATTGCCTTGCAAACCATAGCAGAGATACTAGAAATACCTGTTGCCTTGAGACCTTCTAGTGTTGTGGTCTGTTACAACTCCAATATGTATATATTGTCCTGCATTTAAGGTTTGTTTTCTTATTTTGTGTCCTGAATTATCATCTGCCTTAATAAATGGCACATGGAATTCAGTGTGTTAAATGGAATTCCTGTGTGCTTGCAGTGTGTTAAATGTAATTCCTGTGTGTCTGCCTTCTACCTTTCTCACCCCTTCACAAGTTGGTGTGAGCAGTGGAATTGGTGATGCTGGTCCACATTTAGGCCAGAGAAAGACATGACCGATAGGTGTCTGCCCAGATACCTAGGAGGCGTGCATAGATAAATATCAACAGCCCCTTTGGGTGTATGGAGTCATGACCAGAATGATGGAAGGAGAAAAGGTGAACCTCTGATGGCTGGCCTGGGACCAGCACTCTGACCAAAAGGCCCCAAGGCAGAGCAGTCCTGCGGTGTAGGATTTGATGAGACTAGTGAAGAAATGTTGGATGAGCCTCTGGAGGGTATCTCTGAATTGCTGTTGCCAATAAAGCAAATTGAAGCTGACTGGCAAGGTGTCAGGGCTTCAGTCCAGTTAGTCTCTTGCCTAAGTGCCCTGCATGAGGGAGATGCAGTCACTAGGAGCGGGTCACAGGTCACTAGTTCAAGCCTGAGTAACATTAAAATAAGAAAGCTAACACCTGATGACGACAACATCGAGGCATATCTTACCATGTTTGAAAGAGTGACACCAACTTGCTAGTGGTGAAGGGACCAGTGGGTAATTGGGTTGGCACCATACCTTACTGGGAGGGTCCAGCTGGCATACATGTCACGTGGACTGAAATAATACATTAGGTATGTCTTGCTGGGGCGCAAAAAATCCAAAAGTTCTGCACACTGCAGTACCAGTCCACGATGACTGATGTACCAACAGAGGAGCTCTGTTGTGACTGCTCCTGAAATAAATCCAGTCAGAAGGGAAGACAGCAGTACAGGTCATTGACCTGATGATTACAAATCGATTTCTGCATACCTTGCCTCCCAGTGTGTAGATCTGGTTGGGGTGCATCGCAGAGTCCGATGAGAAAGCAGTGTCCCTTTTGGAGGAATGTCAGATGGTGAGACAGCACACCACTGCAAAACCATGTAAACACCCTGGTACGGGAAGACATTTTCCTTTCATGGGATGTAAAGCAGCTCCCAAAAAGCGAGAACGAGAGCATGCCTCTTGCAGAAGTGGTATGTTACTACTGCCAAAGGTTAGGGCATAGTGCCAGGAAGTGTTCTAAAAAGAAGGGGGAGGCTAGCAACCTTGCCTTAGTGAACTGGGGGCAGAACACAGTTGAGGTTGGGAGTTAACAAGGTACAGGACTTATTGATTTGGGAAGCAAGGTAACCATGGTGAAGCCAGCTATTGCACTTGGACATTGCAGGAAAGGTCCTGGGACTAATGTAATATGTATCCATGGTGACCCTTAATATTATCGTACAGCCCCCTTAAAGAGCAGCTGGCACCTTTAGGAAAACTTCGGAAAACATAAAAATTAGACACAATTCAACTTGTATTTCATATATCTTCTATAGATTTCACCTCTCCATTATTTATAACTGAAGAATTTCCCCCCAAAACAAGTTCTTGATACTTTTAGAGTACATTTGCCTCTAAAGCTTGTTCAGTACTTGAAATCATAATGTTCTGTTGTGGCATCACAGTCTGTTGCTATGGGAATAACTGTGATGTCACAAGCAGAGTATTATGACAACAGGTTGGGAAGAAGCAATAGGGCCGATGAACCCTCAAGGAACAACTCTCTTGTTTTCACGCATGTGACTTCAGTAATAAATAAAGGAGCTAAGTACAAACTGAGAAGCACTGCTTCATCTTGCATATTTATACCTAGAAGCAATCTCCTACTTTAATTTATTTTGGAAGATAGGACTTGGAGTAATATTTGTTTTTGTAGTTGGCATTCTCTAGCCAAGATCCCAATTCCACTATGTTCTTGTCCCTCCCCTGCTAGTCCAAGCCCCCTCTCCTCCCCACTTTATTTAACCGTCCTCACTTTGCTGTTCTCCGCTGCTCCCCAACCCACCATGGAGGTTGCGAGGGGCCACTGGGCTGCCCTCCCCAGTCTTGGTGCTCCACAAGCAAGTGCAATTCCTGAAGCCGCCGATGCTCGCTCGCTGAAAGGGTTGCCCGCCACCCCACCACCACCCTTGGTGATCTACATTTTATATAGCATTGGTCACGTGTTGATGAAAAAAAACATCAGGCTGTTTTTCCCTTTGCAGATTATTTTCTCCCAACACTAGAGACCACTACAGGTTTATTAGAAATTATTCTAATCTCGGCTCCACAATGCAAACTGTCTTCGTGGCTTTACTCGCCTCTCTTTACCAGTTGTGTCTCTCCTCCACCAACCCCAAGGAGCCATCTGAAAACCTGACTCCTAGCATCCAGTCTTCCTTGATACCAACCCTTATGACCTCCTCTGCTGAGCCCCCAGCCCATCTACTCCACTGGACTGTTGACCCGTCTATTCTACTACCCAACTTCCACGCCTGAACTATCAGTGCAAAACCTCTTCAGTCCAGCACCCACTTGCAGTGTCCTCACAGCCTCCTTCCACCTATGGGAAACCCCGCTGGCCCACACCATTCACCAGGATCTTGGTAACTTTATTACTGCTGTTATCTGGGGAGGTCGAACTGAACCCAGGACATGTCTGTCCCTCCCCCTCCTTCCAACACCCATGGGGCCTAAAAGTAATGCACCTAAATATCCGCAGCATACTGAATAAGTTACCTTTACTGCTGCCAACTGTCTTATCCCTATGGACGGATATCTTGATCATTTCAGAAACCTGGCTAAAGCCCCACAACAAGGATGCTGAAATCGTCCTCCCAGGGTACACAGTCATCCACCACGACCGACCTGCCAACAAGACAGATAGTGGTATAGGTATGCATATCCTTTTCATCCTCCAGTTTACCCCGTCAACCTACCCTTGTCCACGCAGTCCATCGTCGCACTGTTGATCAAACTTTCACACCCTTACTCTATCCCCATTTTCCTTGCGGGATCCTACTGCCCCCCTGATTCACCTCTGCCCGCCATTTTAGATCACCTGAGCATGCTGAAAACTAGTGCATCAGAGGGCGAGCTACATATCTTCAGTGACCTCAATTTGAACTGGCTGTCCTGCACTACCTCCAAGTTTTGAAACCAGGTGGCTGCCCTAAACCTAACTCAATTGATCTCAGAACCCACGCTCCTAAACTTCAGATCACAAAACCACTCTCTGCTGGACTGGACCCTTAACTCCCACCAACACTGGATAATTGCCTCAGGCTTACTACCTGATGCTCTAAGTGACCACCACAATATATGTAGTACAAAAAATATTTCGGCCCAAAGCCCCCCTCCCAGACCATCCATGCCCAGTCATTCAAATCCCTGGACCGTACCGCAGTATTAAATGATTTGGCTACCACAGACTGGTCTCTCATACCCTGGGCCACATCAATTGACCCAGCTGTGGAATACTTCAAGACCAAGTTTCTAGCCGTCTGGGACAGCCATGCTTCACTCAGAAAGATTTATGTGGGGGTGCTCACCTACCGTGGATCACAGTCGACATCATGACCCTTATCAGAGCCAGAGACCAGGCCTGGAAACCGCACAAAGCCTCCAACTCCCCCACAGCACACAGGTATTATCGCTCTTTATGCAGTGCCTGCACTAGGCTAATCTGGCAGTCAAAAGCCAACTACTTCTATGACACATTCCTTACAAATCTAAATCAACCAGCTAAATTCTGGAAGGTGGTCAATTCGCTCTTCTCACCACCCTCCCAGCCCCCAATACCAGTCCTAATTGTAGGCGGTACCTTGGCGTCTGACCCTCCTGAAGTGGCCGCAAATTTCAACTCCTTTTTTGCAAACTGTACCTCATCCCCTCCCTACCATCAAAAGGCCCCCCCCTTCAGCCCCTAACGCTGGGGCCAGATCTCCAGCCCCCTCCTTCTCCTTCTGTCAGGTAACCCCGTCTGAAGTCTACACCGCCCTGGTTGCCTTAAATCCTTCTCAGGGCAAATGTCCCTCTGGGAGAGGCGCCGGATTGCTCTACCTGGCTGCTTCTGCCATTGCTACCCCCTTGGCAGCTCTTTTCAACCTCTCCTTCTCCCTGGCATCTGTCCCTTCAGTTTGGAAGCACGCAACCGTTATCCCGCTTCCAAAGGGCGGCAACCCCTCCGCCCCTGGCAACTACTGCCCAGTTTCCCTCCTCCCCATACTGGCCAAGCTCCAGGAGCAACTCGTACTCTCTCAAATTTCCTCCTTTCTCAACTCCTCCTCCTTCTTCTTTTCTCCCTTCCAGTCTGGCTTCAGCAAGTCCTACTCCACCGCCACCTCCCTCCTACATTTCACCGATGCCATTCTTGCTGGGATGGACAAAGGCCACATTACCTCAGCTATTTTCAACATTACAACAGCTTAATCTGGTTCAAGGTCAGTTGTCATTCATCTGTATCTCATTCCCCCGGGTCGTGCCTGAAAATAGGCAGGATTTGTCTAGTGCACTTACCCGGTCAACAAAAGCTAGATAAATACATTTTTATCGACCTAGCTATGGCCTTTGACACTGTCTCCCATGCACTCCTGGACAAGCTCTCCCTTGCTGGGCTCTCCTCAGTTGCCACCAGCTGGTTCCACTCCTGTTTGGGAAGTAGATCTCAATCTGTTAGAATTAGCAACTCTGCCGGTCCGGTGGTGCAGAGGGTTGAGGCGCTGGCGCCTTACCTCTCGTCACACTGGCGACCCAGGTTCGGGAACGGTCTCTGGCACTGGAGGGTCGGCAGGGGTAGGAGCTGGATCGAATGTCCAGAGGACAGCTCTCCTCTCCTGGGATGGGCTGGGGAAAGGTGTCACTATGTAGTGGCCCCCCGGTGGAGACCAGGGGAAGCACAGAGGCAGCGCAATCTGGGGGAAGGCAGGAGGAAAAAACAGAAACATGGCGTCTCCACCCACCAGGATGATCGGCCCGCCCAGCTGCCCCTCGACTCACTAAGAATTACCGCAGCAGCACCCAGACCCAGAGCCAATGCCTTGGCCGCCAGGCCCTTTCTCCTCAGAAGAGGAGGACCCACCCGATGAAGGGTCACATTGGGTTACCCTGTGGTGGCTGCAATGTGCAGTTAGGCGGTGGAGCCAAGAGGGGTGCAGGTCCCCGGGGGCAGTTGGCCCAAGGGGGGGGTGGCTGGAGAGGGGGAAAAAAAAAAAGAAGAAATTGGCAACTCCTCTTCTACACCAGATCTGACCTCCCAGTCACCACCAGAGTCCCCCAAGGCTCAGTACTTGGCCTGCTCCTCTTCTCCATCTTCCTGAACAACCTTCCCTCTGCCTGCCCACATATATCCATCCATATGTATGCAGATGACATGGTACTGTATACATCAGGCCCCTCAATTGCTGATGTGTCAATCAGACTACAGCAGGACTTCATTGATGTTCAGCTCTGGCTTCGTGCAAATCAGCTTTTTCTCAATGCCAAGAAGACTGTCTCAGTGTCCTTTGGCACAAGGCAGAGACTCTCTCGGCTACCCTGCGCCCTCTCCTTCTGCACCTGGACGAGACTACTCTGGAGGCCTGCTCCTCCTTCAGATACCTTGAGGTCTGGCTCGACCAGCACCTCGACTTTTCTGTATATGTTGATGCCATCCACAAAAAGCTACACCCAAAATTGGGCGCCCTATTCTGCAGTCGTGGTTGCATCCCACTGTCAGCCCGCCATGCAGTTGTACAGAAAATGATTCTCCCTATCTTTGACTACGGGGATGTAGTCTACAGTGCCGCTCCAAAGTCCACTTTAGCCAGACTGGACACCCTCTTTCACTATTTTCGCCATTTTGCACTTGACTGCCCTCCCTCCACACACCACTGCACACTCTGACTCTCAACCTCCCTTCGCTCCAGGACCGTAGGCTGTCCCACTGCACGAGTCTCATGTCCAAGTTCTGGTCCCAGTCCTTGCCACCCTGTCTCACTATTGCACTCACTGTCCAGCCCCCTGCAGCCTATCCCATCAGAAACTTCAACACCCATCTCCTGTCAGTACCGCATATGTCTTCCTTTGCTGGCCAGGTCACCTTCAGACATCGTATGCCTAAACTGTGGCACTCCCTCCCTGCTACCATCTGTTTCACATCTCCCAACTCAGCAATTCAACCCCTTCATTAAAGCGCATTTCTCCACCTGTGCCTGTGGCAATTGATCACACTGTTAATGTGCCGGCTCTGCAAAGCACTAAATATCTTAATGCATGAGTTGACTTTGACATATCTTACCTATTGTTGCCTCTTGATCCCTGTATTTATAGATGCACTGAACTTAATGTTTTTCAGAAGTACCGAACCTAATGTTATGCTCCTTGTATCTCATCCTGACTGTGTAATTTGCCTATATCTTGCATCTTTCTGAATGTGTATTCCCAATATCTTTTATCCCCACTATCCCCCCTCCCCCAGGACGCACCTGGAATTGAGCAGTACTCTGCTGAGTGTGCTTTCCTGACAAAACATTTAAATAAATAAATTTAAATAAATAAATGAGGAATATAAGCTTCTTTGTGTCCAAATAGTATGTTTTTCAAAGTTTTTCTCGAAGCGTCGGTAGCTCTTTAACCCTACAGATACATGGTAAAACCCAACAGGTGGTGGCTAGTAGTGTTCCCTCCTTTCCAGTTCTTGTAGTTTTGGGTTATGATTTCCCTGATTATGCAGGACTAATTCACGAGGGACTTCTGATTAAACTAGCAGCAATGTTGACCATATCCCAAGCAGCCGCTGTCCAGGACAACATTGATTTGGGGGCAATTAGAAACATAGAAACATAGACTTTGTCAGCAGATAAGGACCGCTTGGCCCACCCAGTCTGCCCGTTTCCCTACGTACTGGATAAGCTGCAGATCCTTGTTAACCAACAGCCTACTTCCTCCTACCCCCCACAAGAACTGCTTTATGTCTGTCCCATGCATTCTTGAATTCCCCCACTGTTTTTGACCCCACAACCTCCTCAGGAAGGCTGTTCCATGCATCCACTACCCTTTCTGTGAAAAAAATACTTCCTTACATTGCCCCTGAGCTGTCCACCCTCTTATCTTCAAATTGTGCCCCCTTGTTCTTACACATTTCTCTTCCGAAAGATGATACCCCCTGGGACTTTATTGATTCCCTCGAGGTACTTAAATGTTTGTATAATTTCCCCCCTCTTCCTCCTTTCCTCAAGGGTATACATCTTAAGCTCCTTTAGTCTCTCTTCGTATGGCTTGGGTGCACACCCTGTACCATTTTAGTTGCCCTCCTCTGCACTGCCTCCATTCTGTCTATGTCTTTGCAGAGATGAGGTCTCCAGAACTGCACGCAGTATTCCAGATGGGGTCTTACCAACTGTCTGTCTGTAAAGAGGGATAACAACTTCCCGTTTTCTACTGGTGATGCCTCTACCTATGCATCCCAGTATACCCCCAGCCCACCTTACTGCCTTTTCACATTGCTTGCCTACCTTTAAGTCATCTGATATGACTACCCCCAGGTCCCTTTCCGTTTTGGTTGTTATTAGTACCTCCCCCCCACACTGTGTACTCTTCCCCTGGGTTTTTGTTTCCCAGGTGCATTACTTTGCACTTCTTTGCATTGAATTTAAACTGCCATACTTTTGACCATTCCTCCAACCCTACCAAGTCCCTTCTTGTCCTTTCCACCCCTCTTGTGTATCAATCCTGTTGCAGATCTTTGTGTCATCTGCAAAGAGGCATACTTTTCCTTTCAGTCTCACTGCAGTGTCTCCTATAAAGACATTAAAGAGAACTGGTCCCAGTACTGAACCCTGCGGTACCCCACTAGTAACCCCCCTTTCTTCGGAGTGGATTCCATTTACTATTACCCTCTGTGTCTTGTTGTCCAGTCAATGTTTTACCTAGGCTACAACCCTGGGACCACTCCAAGGCTGGCTAGCTTGTTTATTAATCTTTTGTGTGGGACTGTGTAAAACTCCTAACTAAATTCTAGGTTGGCCATGTCCACAGCCCCTCCCTGGTCTACTACTTTGGTCACCCAGTCAAAAAAATCAAATGGATTCATCTGACATGACCTTCCTGCTGTGAATCCATGCTGTCTTGGGTCATGTGCCCCACTGGCCTCTAGGTACTCATCAGTTCTTTCCTTCAGAAGTGATTCCATTATTTTCCTTACCACTGAGGTCAAACTAACAGGTCTGTAGTTTCCTGCCTCTGTCTTGCTCCCACTTTTGTGATGGGGAATCACATCCACCCTCCTCCAGTCCTCAGGTACCACACCATCCTTCCATGATTTGTTAAAAAGGGTAGTCAGTGGTGTCACTAGTTCTCCCCTTGGTTCTTTTAGAATTCTGGGGTGAATATCATCAGGCCCTATTGCTTTGTCCACCCTCAGTTTTAGGAGTTATTTCAGGACCCCTTCTTCTGTGAATGGACTGATATCGACCCCCTTATCCAGAGCTGTTCTATTCTTTGGTTTAGGTATCTCCCCCCTCTTCTGTTGTGAATACTGAGCAGAAGTATTTGTTTAGTAATCCTGCTTTTTCAGTGTCGCCCACTACCCACCCTCCCTTCCCTTTATTAAGCTTCAGTATCCCTCCCTTGGTCTTTCTTGGCTCCCTAATGTACCTAGAAAAGGTTTTATCCCCTTCTTAACTGAGTTGGCTATCTTTTCCTCAGTTTGGGCCTTTGCTATTCTGACTGCCTTCCCCGCTTCCTTCTTCTTTAGCTGGTACAGTTCTCTGTCTTGCTCCTACTGTGTTTCCTTATACTTCATGAATGCTACCTTTTTCTCCTTAACCTTCCCCGCCACCTCTTTTGAGAACCATAGTGTTTTTTTTTGTTGATTTGCTTCACACAAAGGCTTGTTACCTCTGTGATGGCTGTTTAGATTTTTCCCCATTGTTCCTCCACTACTTTTCCTTGCCTTCTTGCTAGTGCTTTTCTGCAGCACTCTCTCATTTTCCCAAAGTCCGTCCTCCTAAAGTCCAATACTGTTGCATTTGTATGGCTTGACTCTATGGCTTTGTTCATCGTGAACCACACTGGTGGTCGCTTGTTCCCAGATGGCTACCCACTTCTAAATCCAAGATCCTTTCTCCGTCCCTGTTTGAGAGTACTAGGTCAATGATTGCTCCCTCCCGAGTGAGTTCAATACTAGCTGTCTGAGACATGTCAGGTTCCCAGCATCCTCCTTGGCCTCCACTGCAGGTGCCACCATAGAGGAACCACGGTCCGCCAGAACAGCGTATGAATTGTGGAGAGGTACAGCTGGAGGTATGAACCTCTGCTCCACCACCCTCTCCCTCCCTCCCTCCCTGAGCCCACCTTGGTCCAACCGCCTCTCTTTCTTGGCAACCTCTAAGGTAGCGGCGGTGGCCCTGGTGGTCCCTGGGTGGGGGAGGAGGTTTTAAATATCCTAGCCAGGTCAGCCTGGAGATGGGCAACCTCCTCCCTCAGACCAGAGAGAGGTGCCTGCAAATAGGGTAGCATTGCAGCCTCCAGAATGTCTCCCGGAACACTGCCACCCCACAGCCATTGCACTGCACCACTCCCATCATGTCTTATTTTGTGTCCCTTCTCCTGTTGCTTTGTATGCTTACTCTCTCCTCCCTCTTTTTATTTTTCCACTTACTTTCCTACTGCCTATGTGCCCTTAACAGCTCTCGCCCTTCCTGTTCTGGGACATGAACTTCCTGTATTCTTCGGTAGTCTCCTTCTTCCTTGCTCAGAGTTGGACCTCCAGCAGCTAGAGGGGGAGAGAAAGGTATTTTTTTCCTTCAAGGTTGACAGAACTAAGGTGTTTCAGTGATTCTTCCCTTCCTACTGCCAATCAGGAAGTTCCTGTTGTCTGTCAAATCCAGTACCTATAAATGTAGAACTGGCTTAGGATGGGAGGATGGAGGGGAGGGAAGGGAAGGAGGGCAATTAGTAAGAAGAGTTGTAGCTTTTTAGCCAGCTGCTGCTTGCTCTGAAAGCAAAATTCATTTCTGCCAAAAGCTAGCAGCAGGAGGCTGAATTGGAGACACCTGCTTTTCTACTGCCTAAGCCACACCCCATTTAACTTCTCTCCTCCCCTCCTGATTTAGCAAACTAAGTTGATAGTCCTCTTCCCCAACACAGAAAAACACCCTGACTTTCTTTTTCTTTTTTTTACCCTAAATGAGATCCCCCTACTTCTAATAAAGTATCTGTTTGCTTAATCCCAACAGGCGCTGACTCCTGCTGAGATAGATGTGTTCTATTAGTAAGAAAAGTTCTAGCATTTTTAGTCAGCTGCGTCTTGCTCTGAAAGCAAGATTCCTTTCTACCAAAAGCTAGCAGATTTTTCCTTTTGAGGGACCAGAGCTTTTTACTGTCTCAGGGTGAGGAAGATGTCCCCGAAGCCTATGTAAGAAGACTAAAAGAGGGTGGATAGCAACTGTCTACCAATTGTAAGAGACATTTCCACCTGTACTAAATTGCAGTGACATTGATAAGGAGCAGTAGAATGCTGTTACCTTTTGAGATTTATATACAGTGGCGTGAAAAAGTATTTGCCCCCTTCCTGATTTTCTCTATTATTGCATATTTGTCACACTGGATGTTTTCAGGTCTTTAGACAAAATATAATATTAGATAAAGGGAACCTGAGTGAACAAATAACACTTTTTTTTTTTACTTATTTCATTTATTTAATGAAAAAAGTTAACCAACACCAACGGGCACTGTGTGAAAAAGTAATTGCCCCCTAGTTAAATCAACCCAATTAAAGGGATAATTAGAGTCAGCTGATTGAACACAGCCAGGCTTGATTACAGCCAGCCCTGCTCAATATAAATCTCACTTATTTTGACCCTTACCATCAGAGTCACGTTGCCAGCACAAAGATTCAACAAGCACATTATGCCATGATCAAAGGAAGTTCCTGAAAAGATCAGAAAAAAATGTGTTGCCCTCTATCAGTCTGGAAAGGGTTACAAAGCTATTTCTAAGGCTCTGGGACTCCATCAAACCACAGTGAGAGCCATAATCTCCAAATGGAGAACACTTAGAACAGTAGTGAATCTTCCCAGGAGTGGGCGGCCTGCCAAAATTACTCCAAGGGCGCAGCGTAAAATCATTCAGGAAGTCTCAAAGGATCCTAAAACAACATCCAAAGAACTGCAGGCTTCTCTTGCCTCAGCTAAGGTCAGTGTTCACTACCCCACAATCAGAAAGAGACTGGGCAAAATGAGCTTCATGTGAGGTAGCAAGTGGAAACCACTGCTAACCAAGAAGAACATAAATGCTCGTCTCTCATTTGCAAAAGCACCTGGATGATCCACAAGCCTTTTGGGGAAATGTTCTATGGACAGATGAGTCCAAAGTGGAACTTTTGGATGACATGGATCCCATAATGTCTGCGTAAAGCAAACACAGCATTCCACAGTAAGAACACCATACCAACAGTCAAACATGGTGGTGGTAGTGTGATGGTGTGGGGATGCTTTGCTGCCTAAGGACCTGGATGACTTGCCATAATTAAAGGAACCATGAATTCTGCTCTGTACCAGAAAATTCTTAAAGAGAATGTCCGGTCATCCTTCCGTCAGCTGAAGCTGAAGCGTAGTTGGGCCATGCAGCAAGACAATGATCCAAAACACAAAAGCAAGTCCACATCAGAATGGCTAAAAAGAAGTAAAATTAAAGTTCTGGAGTGGCCTAGTCAAAGTCCAGACTTAAACCCAATAGAGATGCTGTGGCACACCGGAAATGAGCAGGTCATGCTCGAAAACCTACCAAATGTTACTGAATTAAAGCAGTTCTGCGAGGAAGAGTGGGTTAAAATTCCTCCACAGCGATGTGAAAGACTGATATTGAATTATAGGAAGTGTTTGGTTGCAGTCATTGAAGCTAAATGTGGCATAACCAGTTATTAAGTGTAAGGGGGCAATTACTTTTTCACACAGTGCCAGTTGGTGTTGGTTAACTTTTTTTCATTAAATAAGTGAAATTAAAAAAAAAAACAAGTGTTATTTGTTCACTCAGGTTCCCTTTATCTAATATTACATTTTCTCTAAAGACCTGAAAACATCCAGTGTGACAAATATGCAATAATAGAGAAAATCAGGAAGGGGGCAAATACTTTTTCACGCCACTGTAGGCAGGTGGGGATAAAAACAGAAAAAGGTGCCCTTTGTATTGAAATGCATAATGGTGTTGCGTACAAGGTAGTGGAACACCCTAAAACCAAGGAACGGGTTAGTCAGCTGGTAGTTCCTTCTTAGTTCAGAACTCGGATGGCGCTACCCCATGATCTACCACTTACTGGTCATGCTGTTAAAGAACACACCTTGTCCTGACTGCTCACTATGTTCTTCTGGGCTAACATCCATTCGGATGTGTCTGAGTACTGCATGGCATGTAGTGAGTGTCAGCAGGTGGCACCTATGGGAAAGTAGAACAGGGTTCCTTTAATAACCTTCCCTTTGGTAACCATTCCTTTTGATATTATAGGTACAGACATTGTGGGTCCTTTGGAAAAGAGTTCAAAGGGAAGCCATATCATTTTAGTGGTTTGTGACTATGCCACAAAGTATCTGGAAGCGGTGCCCCTTTGAATGGTTATGGCTTCAAAAGTAGTAATTGAACTGGTAAAGATTTTCAACTGGATGGCTCTCTCATGAGAAATCTTGTCTGTCTAAGGCAGTAATTTTAATGCCCAGATGGTGAAAGAATTATATAGATTACTGGGTATTGAAGCTGTACTATGTATATCTCCGTACCATCTTCTGACAAATGGTCTGGCAGAGCATTTGAGCCAGTCTTTAAAGAGGATGTTGAGAAAATTTGTGCAGGAGAAGGGAGGAACTGAGGTCAGTTTCTCCTGTACCTGTGGTTTGCATACCGGGAGTGCGCCAGTCACCCACAGGATATTCTTCATTTGAGTTGTTGTGTGAGAAATACCCAGAGGGCCCCTAGATGTGGTGAAAGAAAATTGGGAGGGGTACATCGAAAGGGCCAAGAGGTTAAATACTTAGTTGGTCAGTCTGCGAAAGAAACTGATGAAGTATGTGAAGAGTGCTCATCAGAACTATGTACTAGTCCAAGCTGGCCCGGTGACATGGAGGGCTGAGGCGCTTAGCGCCTCACCTCCAGCCACACTGGTGACCGGGTTCAGGAATGGACTCAGGTCATTCAGGGGCTGGCTGGGGAGGGAGGTTCAAGTGTCCATAGGACTGCTGTCCTCTCTTGGGGAGGGGGGTTATGTGACCTGCAGCTTGCCTGCTACCTGGAGGTGTTCAGGTGGTAGCACAGTCTGGACACACAAGAAGACAGCCAGTCATAGGTGTTTGAGGATGTCTTCATGGAAGTGGAGCTCGTCTGTTATGCCATTGCACGTGTGCAGCTTAGGGGAAAAAACCATGGAGGAAAACCCCTCTGGTCACAGGATGATGTCTGGGCCTTCGCATGCCCTTCATCGGCAGCCAGCACCCTGCCACAAGACCAGCAAGTGGAGGATGCAGGTAAAAAAGTAAGCCCTGGGGAAGTCGGGTGGGGAGACCAGATGGCCGGGAGCAGGCCAAAGACAACAATGGGATAAAATATGGATTTAAAAAAAAAAAGAATTGTGTACTAGCCCAAAAAGAGCAGAAAGAATAGTATGGGGGTGGAACAAAAAGTGTTCAAGGAACGGGATCTAGTTCTGTTTCAGTTAACCTCCAGTGAGAACAACATTCTCATGAAGTGGCAAAGGCCTTGCAAAGTCCTTTGTAGAACTGGTCCCATGGACTGTGAAATGGAGACCCCAGATAAAAGGCAGAAGGAGAGTATCTTTGATGCTTTTTGTTGAACCAGTGGGTTACAGAGAAGATGGCAGGACCCTCGCTAATGGTAATCCCTGAAAATGTGACTGGAGAAGGTGACTTAGACATGGCATGCACCTGACAAGAGAAGGACAGTCAAGTTGATGGTATTGGAGTAAACCCTTCCTTAGAAGAATCCCAGCTGGCAAATGTCACTGGTCTCCTTGGAGACTTTAGAGACACCATTGGCTATACCAGGTACAGATGTAAAGGTATCACGCTGTCCTTAATTGTAATAGAGATGAACCCTATTTAGCAGAAACCCTATTGTCTGCCCGATAAAATGAGGGAAGAAGTCTTTAAGGAAGTATGGAAAATGGAGAGACTAGGGATAATTGAGCCCTCCACTAGTGCCTGGGCATCTCCTGTGGTGGTGGTACTTAAACATGAGGGAGGGATATGGGTCTATTGTGCTGGTGTTGAGAGAGAAATAAACTGTCTAGTTAGAATGAAAATATTGACTGTTGCTTGTGTTGTACATTGTGACTGTCTATTTGTATTTTCAATGTCTCCAAGGTGGATATAACCACCTGACAGAAGACCCTAAGGAATTCTGTATACTTTGGATACCCCTTTTACTTCTTAGGTATGAGGCATGTTAGGTAACCCACCCTTCACAGGTGACTGATTCCCTTTTAAGTGGGATGGGGATGTGACAGGGTTTAACTTCCTGCCCCAGTTGTCCTGAAAAGAATAAAGTAATAAAACCAACTAGCCAGTTTCTGGATACGAGGATTTACAGTCTCTTCCCCTATAAAAAATATGTAGGTAAAAATTATGAAACTTGCACTATTAAAGTTTTTGGTTGACAAGCTAACAGTGGGTGCTTGAGGATTGCATGGAAACTGGTGCTTTTTAAAAGAAAAGGAGAAAAGAGATAAAAAAAATCCTAGTCTATTCTAAAAAAAAAAATATATATATATATATATATGTATGTATGTGTGTGTGTGTGTGTGTGTGTGTGTGTGTGTGTGTGTGTGTGTATATATATATATAAAACTGTGGAACACCCTGCCCCGATTAGTTTAATGAAGGGGGGGGGGGCGCTCTGTTAAACAGGAAAAAACACTTCACAGCAGTATGCTGTACCCTGCCCTAGTTTAAAAGGGGGGACTCTGGATTAAGCAGGAAAAAAATATTTCATAGCATGGCACACTACCCTGCCCTAGTACATAGTACCTACCCTGCCCTGGGAGAGGGACTCTGACTTAAGCAGGAAATTGTATTTCACAGCAGTATATGCACGACCCTGCCTTAGTTGAAAAGGAGAGACTCTGGATTAAGCAGGAAAAATATTCTTCACAGTGTCACACCTTACCCTGCCCTTGTTTTAGGAGGGAGGGATTTTACATTAAGCAGGAAAAAGTATTTCAGAGCAGTACACACTACCTTGTCCTAGGTTAGAGGAGGAGAGACTAAGTAGGGAAGATAATTTTCCCAGTGTCACGCCTACCCTGCCCTAGTTTGGGGTGGTGGGGATTTTGGATTAAGCAAAAAAAAAAAAAATATTTCACAGCAGTATGCCCTACCCTGCCCTTATGTGTGTGTGTGTGTGGGGGGGGGACTGGATTAAGCAGGAAAAATATTTTCACAGTGTCGCGACTCACACCTATCCTGACCTGGTTTAGAGGAGGGGGGACTTTGGATTAAGCAAGAAAAAGTATTTCACAACAGTACACACTACTTTGCTGTAGTTTAAATGGAGGTGGGTCTCTGGATTAAGCAGAAAAAATATTTCAAACAACATGAAGTCTTGCTATATTATGACAATTGCAGTTTGTCCCACCATTAGAACTGCTCCGGAGGTGAAAGAGTTAACTCCCATTCAAAGAATGGAACTTGGAGCGCGAGCTCGGTTAGAGAAGCTCTGTCTGGGTTATTTCAAACCTAAACTGTCAGATTCTTTACTCCGCCTCACTGAACAGTCGCTCCGGAGATTTCTCCTACTGCTCGGTTCATTTCTCGTTTAAACAGTGTTTCTTCGGTTCAAATCAACCGAGAATATTATTATTTTAACCGCGAAAACCGCTTGGTTAAGCTCTGTCTGTGGTATCGTAAGTAATTTAAGTTTATTTTCTGTGTGGAACTTGTAAATGTTATCGGTTCGGTTTGAACCGATCAGCTTGTTTAAAACTTGAATTGAAGGTTTTAGAGTGCGGTTCCGGTTCTTATCGGTTCTAAAAACGGATTTCATTACGTTTTTCCAAGACCTGACACGGTTAGGAACCGATAAGGGTGTCTTGCCTGGCACTGCCGCTTAAAAAGGGCAAGTTTTTGGTTAGGCTGGCATTATGTCTGAAAACCCAAAAGAAAACCGGCCCACTGGTTTCAACACTGTGATGCCTGTGGGAAGTCTTTGCCAAGGCTGACCCACACACCATTGTGTATATTGTCTGGGGTTTGACCACCTCAATTCAGACTGCCAGATTTGTAAAATTTCCTGCAGCCACCCTGGATAAGAGAGTTGGCAGGCTCAGGGAGCAGAGGCCAAAAGTCCGCTGACCGGATGGCCAGCCGGTTCGGTGCCAACGAACGGAGGGAGTGCCCTCTGACCAGGGCGAGACTTCCTGGACAACGTAAAGCTGGCTCGGAGGAGCCAGTTACAGTAAAGAAAACAAGAAAATCAGCAGGTGTGGAGCCCAAAATTCCTTCTCCAACTGCTGCAGAGATAGCAAGAGCTATTCAGATTGTCCAGTCACTTTCTCTGGTTCCGTCCGAACCGCCACTGTCTGATAAAAGGTCGGTTCGGTCGGTTCCACCGGTTCAGGAATATGTTGTTGAAGAATTTTATGAACCAGAGGAGGAGGATGATTATGAATAGTATGAATGTGACTTTGAGGTCTGGGTGTGCCCACTGAACGGACATCTCCCCAGACAGACCTTTAGAATCTCCCCTTTGCTTTCTAGAGTCCCCTCTCACTTTATGTTTTACAAAAGTTGCTGAAACCCTCCAGTTTCCATTGGAGGAGCTGTGGATGAACAAGAGGAACCTGATTTTGTAGAAATGATGGATATTCCAGAGTCTAGGAGATTGTCTATTCCCTTGCATAAATCATTTAGGAAACAGACAATAAAGATTTTAAAAACTCCTAATTCTGTGCCTCCTGTGGACAAAAAGATGGACAGGAGGTACACTCTGTCAGGTCCTGATACAGAATTCCTTTCACAGCAATGCAGCCACGTTGGTGTGGTTCAGGCTGCAGCCTGTGATAAAGCTAATATTTCTTTGGCTTCACATCCTCCTGACAAGGATTCCAGGAAGATTGATGCCATGGCTAAAAAACAATACATGGCAGCGTCCTTGGGACTCAGACAAGCAAATTACATGGCTTATGTAGCAAGGTATCAGAAATCTAGATGGGACACTGTCATGGCCTTGGCCAAACAGGCCTCTGGCCAGCTTGCTAGTGAGCTGGAACAGGTGGCTGCTGATGGCATTGAGGCATCTAAGGTGCAGTTTCATGCTGCTGTGGATTTTAATGATGTATCCTCTAGAGTCATGGCTACATCTGTAGCTTTTCGCAGGTTGGCCTGGCTCAGGTGTACTAGCTTGTCACAGGATACCCAGACTAAGGCTATGGATTTTCCTGTGGTTGGAAATTCTCTGTTTGGGGAGCAGACAGAGAATTATATGAAGAAAATGGATGAAGATAGGACTACCTATAAGAGTGCTCAGGCTAAGGAGCGGCAAGCCACTCCTCAGAGGCAGGCCCCCAGGGGTAGAGATAGGCCTTTTCACAGGCCTTTTTACCAAACCCAGGCCTCCTCTGCTTATGCTCAGAGGGGGTTCTTCAGAAGGAGAGGCAGACGGGGTGTGGGCAGGCCTGCTCCCACCCCTCAGCCTAAAGCACCTGCCAAACAGACACCCTGATGGGGTGCCCAGGGCCGATTCTCCTTTACCTGTAGGGGGCAGGTTGGCTTACTTCGTTCAGAACTGGGTGTCTCTAACTTCAGACAAGTGGGTCCTGGAAGTAGTAAGCCAGGGTCTGGTTCTCAGCTTCAAAAAGTTCTCAAAGATGAGAATCAGATCTTTCCCACCTGCAAACTCTTTAGAGACCTTTACTTTAGAAACAGAGGTCTCAACCCTCCTGGCTCTCAGAGCTGTAGAAAGGGTTTCTCCCCTACACCAGGGCAAGGGTCTGTACTCCAGATATTTCCTTACCCCAAAAAAGACAGGAGAATGGTGGCCCATTTTAGACCTAAGATATCTGAACAAACACCCTTTGAAACCAAAGTTCAAAATGGTAACGCTGGCAATGATTTTACCCTCTCTAAGGCCAGGAGACTGGCTAGCCTCCCTGGACCTCAAGGATGCCTATTTTCACGTCCTAATCAGAAGCTCCCACCGAAAGTACCTCAGATTCGAACTGCCCTCAGGTCACTACCAGTTCAGAGCAATGCCTTCGGCCTCACCTCTGCCCCAAGGGTATTCACAAAATGTCTGGCAGTAGCAGTGGCTCATTTAAGAAGGCAAAGGATTGCTGTCTTTCCCTATCTGGACGACTGGCTCATTGTAGGCCAGTCCCCAGAACAGGTAGATCTCACCTGCAAGTTACCCAGCTGCTGCTCTCCTCCCTGGGCTTCTTGCTCAATCTTCCAAAATCAGTTCTGGAACCAGTTCAGGTGCTCACCTTCATAGGTGCAGGATGGACACAAAGCAGGCCAGAGCCTTCCTACCCTTAGAGAGGGTAAGGAACTTGGTGGCTCTGGCCTCCTCCTTCACTCTGCAGGTCTCTCGACCAGCAAGACACTTTTTGCAGCTCCTGGGGCACATGGCTGCGTCCACAGCCGTAGTGCAAGGAGCAAGATTTCAGATGAGCGACATTCAGTTTCACTTGAGAGCCTTTTGGTCTCAGAGAAGAGACCCCCTTTCCATGTTGGTCCCAGTGACCCGAACCCTGATCCAGGCCCTCCAGTGGTGGCAGGATCAGAGCAATTTAAGACTGGGGGTCCCCTTCATTCCTCTGTCTCACTCCTTGACCCTCACTACAGATGCTTCCCTCCTGGGGTGGGGAGCCCACATGGGCGACCTCTACACTCAGGGAGTGTGGTCCCCTCAGGAATCTCTGCTCCACATCAATTTGCTGGAACTCAGAGCTGTCTTTTTAGCACTTCAAGTGTTTTCTGTGTCTGTTCAGAACAAAGTAGTGCAAGTCAGTACAGACAACACCACAACAATGTGGTACATCAACAAGCAGGGGGGCACTCGGTCTTCGGCCTTGTGCACCGAGGCAATGAAGTTGTGGTCTCTGACCTATTCCCTGAACACTTCCCTCACAGCAGTTCACCTTCCAAGAAAGGACAATGTCTTAGCAGATGCTCTCAGCAAGATTTCCCAGGGCCATCACGAATGGTCTCTGGATCCTCAAGTACTGGGGATAGTTTTTGCCAGATGGGGCACCCCTCAGATAGATCTTTTTTCAGCCCCAGACAGTCACCAACTTCCACTGTTCTGTTGCAGGCCCCCAGTGTTGGGCTCAATCCCCCTGGATGCCTTTCTCCTAGATTGGGAAGGGAAGTTTCTTTATGCCTTTCCCCACTTCCCTCTCCTATTCAAGGTGCTAGTCAAAATCAGATCCCAGCCTTGCAGGATGATTCTGATTGCCCCAGATTGGGCCAGGCAGCCCTGGTACCCACTCCTTCTGTTATTAGCAGTCCATCTTCCCCTGTGCCTCCCCAGGAATCACAACCTGTTAACCTGTGCACAGGGGAGAGTTTGCTATCCGAACCTCAATCCTCAACCTCAAGGCCTGGCTCTTGAGGAGTTAGAATTTGCTGACCTGCACCTTTCTCAGGGTGTTCTTGAAATCCTAAAGGCTTCTAGAAGCCTCCACTAGGCTACTACAATTCTAAGTGGAAAGGTTTCCATTTGGTGTTCTGGGAAACATATTTCCCCGGAATCTGCTGATTTGCCCATTGTTTTGGACTATATGGTCCACCTTAATTCCTTGGGACTGAGACCAGCTACCCTGAAAGTACATTTGGCAGCTGTCTCTGCTTTTGTTTCAGCAGGAAAGCCCTCCTCTCTTTCCGCTCACCCTGTATTTTCCAAGTTTTTTAAAGGCTTACTTCATTCTAATCCACCTTTTAGGGATCCGGCCCCTGCCTGGGACCTTAAAGTTTGCATTGCCCAGTTAATGCAACCTCCTTTTGAACCTCTGTCTTCTGCAGAGCTTAAGTACTTAACTTGGAAAACTGTTTTCCTAGTGGCTATCACTTCTGCCAGGCGCATAAGTGAGTTGCAAGCCCTGTCAGTAGAAACTGACTTTATTTCTTTCCACAGGGATAAGGTAGTCCTCAGGACTAACAGGAAGTTTTTGCCTAAGGTGGTTTCAGATTTCCATCTTAATCAATCTATCTCCCTTCCAGTGTTTTTCACTGACCATTCTTCCTCTGGTGAGAGGAGATTGCACAGTTTAGATGTTAAGAGGGCCCTAAGTTACTATATAGAGCGTACCAAGGGTCACAGGTTCGAATCCCTCCAACTTTTTCTCACTTATGGTGAGGTCGGAAAAGGAAACCTGCCACTAAGAGATCCATTGCCAGGTGGATTGTCTCTTGTATCAATTTTGTTATCAAAAACTGGGGAAAGTTCCCCTTCAGGCCTGAGGGCTCATTCTACCAGAGGTACAGCTGCGTCTCTAGCTGCTGCCAGAACATCCCTATCTTAGAGATATGTCAAGCAGCTACCTGAGAAAGCGGTACATACTTTCACCAAGCATTACTCCCTGGATGTCCAGGCCAGGAGGGATGCTCGGTTTAGCACAGCTGTGCTTCAGAGCCTATTCCTAAGTAGGTTCTGTCCCTCCTCCATGAGGTACTGCTGTGTATTCTGCAATTGTTTATAATATAGCAAGACTTCATGTTGTTTGAAGAAAAAATTACTCACCTTAGTAATGTTGTTTCTTCTAATGGAGTCTTGCTATATTATGACCTCCCAACCTGCCCTCTCAGAACTTCTACTTGGTATGGGGTGGGCAGCCTAGTGTATGGCTAGTTATGCCCATTATATGTTTTCCACCCTTCTTGGGGTTTTGGGGTGTGATGTTTTTATTTTATGTCATATTATTGCTTATATTATATTATTACTTCTGGTCCCTGACTTGAGTCTTTGTGTTGGGACCAGGAGTATGTCTTAATAGTCAGGTAGCCAGTTGGCTAGTGTGAGGTTACAGCTTCCACACAGACCTTAGTGAGTTTTGCTCGTAAAGATCTGACAGTTTAGGTTTGAAATAACCCAGACAGAGCTTCTCTAACCGAGCTCGCGCTCCAAGTTCCATTCTTTGAATGGGAGTTAACTCTTTCACCTCCGGAGCAGTTCTAATGGTGGGACAAATTGCAATTGTCATAATATAGCAAGACTCCATTAGAAGAAACAACATTACTAAGGTGAGTAATTTTTTCTTTGCAGCTGTACACCCTACTTTGCAGCTGCCCTAGTTTAAAAGGATGAGGAATGTTCTATTTTTTTTTTTTATATTTCTTTTTTCCACACCTGCTGTCCCACTGGAGCCGCAGCATTGGGAGTCGCCCATTAAGCCTGTCCCTGCCAGTGCCTTACCTGTCAGTCTCTGGTCCCTCCATCCGGCCTCTGATACCCCCGGACGGAGTCAGAGTGGGGGGTAGACCCCAGAATCTTACTTATCTCATCAGGGTCCGAGGCTGCAGGCAGGTGCCGGCACATTGGGACCCGGCTTGGCGCTCCATCTTTCCAGCTCCAATTGGAGTTTTTCCGTGTTCCTGTGGGACGTTGCAGGCTCGTACGTCTCGACGTCGTCAATGTCCTTCCCCCTCCTTCCTCGAAGGAGTAGCCCCTGAGGCTGATTTGGTTCAGCCTGCACCCTCGACCAATCATGCCCCCGAGACACCAGCTTGCCGTCGCTCCCCCAGCCTCCGCCAGGGGTTGCCACATGCCGGGTTAGAAGACCCTCCCTCCCCCGGAGAAGGTGAGCTGTCATCGGACGCTTCAGCCTATCTCCCCCCAGCCAACCCCACGCGACCCGAGTTCGCTTCCGAACCCAGGTCGCCAATGTGGTGCAAGGTGTGGTGTCCAGCGCATCAACCCTCCGCGCCACTGGGCCGGCCCTGGGATGTTCTATTTTAAGTGGGGAAAATATATTTCCCCGTCATGATTATGAATTACAGTCATATGTACGACCTTTTCTGCCCTGCCTTGAGGAGGATTTGGGTATTAAGCATGAAAAATTATTTTTTACAGCAGTAGGTTAACTCTGCCCTAGTTTAGTGGAGGAGGGAGCCGTCTCTGTCTAGAAGAAGTGACACAAAGGTCAACAGCCAAGTGTACAACAAGCAGAAATAAGTCAAGCAATAAAAATACCATTGCTGTAAGGTTTCAGATTACAAAAATTGTTGAAAAGCCTCCTATTACAGAAGGACTTTGAGAAGAAGGTCCTACTTCCCCTTTACCACCACAAGTAGAAAGTAATCTCACTGTTCAGATTGCTGCTGCTGCTGCAGCTGGCCCAGGTGGCAGTGCTGCTGCTACTCCTGGTGTTAGTGGAACAAAAAAAAAAAGCATTTGCCAATGTTGGATTTTCGCCACTGGCATAGAAGCCCTGGGGTACTAGATGCTTTGTGGTGCAACTGTGGAAACAAGTTGGGGGGTTGAAAAATGATACCTGCCATGTTCAGGAGGCGGGGTAACACAAGGGATATGTTGAACATTAGGGGCAAAATCTGCAAAAAACAAAGTTATAAGTAAATCTTGGAACAATTTGTTGCCTCATAACTTAGTTCTTTTTTCACATTTTTACCCCAAATGTTTAACATGATCTTCTTAAGACTACTCCTTCTGAGCATGACAGGTGTCATTTATAAAGCAATAGCTGAAATGTCATTTTGCCTCACAAGTGTTACACATTTTGGCAAAGATTTGAAAAATGACAGCTGTCACATTCATGTGGTGCTGTGAAGAAATGGGTGTGTTGACAATTTGTGATGAAAGAACATGTAGCTGGAAAACGTGAGAGAGAATGAACTCTTGAAACCTCATAAATTATCCACAGGAAAAAATATTGTTTCTTAACAACAATCCTTACAGCCTAGCAATAGAAGTAGGTGGTATTCAAATGGAAAACAAATGAAGTGACACAAGTCAAACATTTACGTAGAACTACTCTTTATTTGACGCATGGCGAACACCCTTTTACAGAGTTCCAGGATTGGTAGAACTGCAGCATACAAATGGCGAAATGAGGGAATTGGTTACAGAAGAGACAAGCAGGCAGCCACATTTACACATTTTTTTTTCTGAGTTAGTGATGCTAAAAGATCAAAAGTGGTTAATAATTTATTTATTTGCTTTTGGTAACTTAATTACTTTTTCTCTTCACTGATTCATGAGTAACAGAAGAGGAGGCAGTCTATATTAGTTTAGTTTATTAGTCTAGGAATTAATACCTTTGAGCCAGGGCTCTTTTACAAAGGTTCCATGTCACAAAGAACATTTAACAAAGCACGATACACATTACAGGTAAAACCAGACAAGAAAGTTACATCATAAATTTGCTATTAACAGTTTAAGGCAGTAACGTTTTTAAGTTTCATAGAAAAACAAGCTACAACAGGTTCAAGCGAGTAGACAATTTCGAGGTTAAGGAAACTTCCAGGGAGAGGGTGATCATTAGGCGCCAAAAGGAGGCTAGAGAGGAGGGAGAGTAAGTGAGAGGGGACAGGAAAAAAGGGGGGGAGTGAGTTTTGGTGGGAGACAGGAAGTAGTAGAGGTACCAGAGGGTTCATTAGTCAGGGAGGAAGAGGCCTCAGATGTGAGGGTGGACATGAGGAGTAGTAGTCTTCATCTAGCACAATCACAGTTGCTGGTGGTGGTGAGGTGGGCATAGAGCATGGATTTGAAAGCTTCAAGCGAGGTTGAGGATAGAGTAGGTGGACTAAGCGCATTGAACCATGTCGGGGCCCTGTATGCGAAAGATCTTTGTCCCTGTGCAGTCCAGCATCTTGGAACCAGGAAAGGTTGGCGTTCAGATCTGGTGGAGGGTCGTGAGCCAGGATTCAGTCGGAGTAGGTTTGAATACATAATGGAGTCAGTCCCAAGATAGATTTTTTGCCATTGTGCAGGTGAGATAAATAAGGCGATTTGATAGGTTCAACCAGCCTGATTCATAGTACAGATCACACATGTGAGTCAGTCTTTGAGCCCCGTGAGGAGCTGGCAGGCCTTACTTAGAGTGATTGAGATCGCCTTAGAGCAGTGGAGGTAGCTGAGCCTATAAATAATAAGGCCATAGTCAATGATTGAGATTATGGAACTCTGTATAGCTATTCTCAATGCCGCTTGATTTAGAAATTGACAGTTCTGAATAGTATTCCAAAGCGTTGGTTCACTGTTTTAGAGTGTTGTCAATGTGGGTTGCAAAGGTGAGCCTTTGGTCAAAAGTGATGCCAAGGTATTTGAAAGTATTTACTTGGTCCAGTGTAATTCCTGAGAGGTTTGTATGGTGAGTGGAGTATGCCTATTTTGTTTTGGTGATTGGAGAAAGAGCATGGCTTTTGTTTTATTGTGGCTTAGCACAAGTTTACTATCCAGGAACCACCTTTCAACACTAGAGAAGCAAGTTGCAGGCTTTTTCAGTAGGGAGTTTGGATCCTTGTGGGAAGAGAGAATTACAGCATCATTAGCGTATAAGATTATTTCTCCTGGCAGATATCTGGTAGGGAGTTAAGGAACAGGCTAAAGAGGAGCGTCCAAGAATTGATCCCTGTGGTACACCGAGAGAACTGGTTTGAAGTCTGAGAGTTCATTAGAGATTTTACAGCCTGCGACCGATTGGACAGGTAACTTTTTACCCAAGCACAAGGACCTTCGGCCAGGCCTAGGCTAGAAAGTAGGGAGGTAAGTAGGCCATGATGGACTGTGTCGAAAGCTTTTGTAAGATCGATAAAGTCTGTACCTGTTTGGCACCCTTTGTCCAGGGCTGAGTGGACTTCTCCAGAGAAATCAGGAAGGCTGTTGTTGTACTATGTCCTTTCCTAAAGCCGTGCTGTTGATTACAGAGTAGATTGTATTTGTCCAGGTAATCAGAGAGTTGGTCTGCCACTATTCGTTCAAGTGCTTTGGAGAGGGGAGGGAGTATTGATATTGGTCGATAGTTTCCTGTTGAGGTTTTGTCGCCCCGTTTGTGCACTGGCGTAACTATGGCAGATTTCCATTTGTTGGGAAATTGACTTTGGCAAAGTGACAGATTAGAATTTTTGCAAGGGTGAATTACTTCATCCAGGGTGAGAGACAGGATTTTTAGATCTAGCATGTCACTACTTGTTCTGGATTTGGAGCAGGCCTTTCTTATGTACTGTGTGTATTGGTGCACTTTGATTTTCTTGAAGTAAAATTGTGGTTTGTCACGAGGGTGTTTTGTGATACTAGGCTAGACACAGGTAAGTCCGAGAAGAAATCTGGGGGAGGACCCCACTAAGGTCTATGAATGTCTTATTAAGCGCATCTGCAATAGACTTTGGGTCAAGAGTGGTGGATCCATCAACTTTCATAATGGTAGGTGACGATTTTGATTGTTTACCCATTATGTTTGGATGTTGTCCCAAAAAGCTCTTCCATCACCCCAGGTGGATTCAAGGGCATTTTTGAAATAGGCGCTCTTCATTTGCCTGATTTGTGAGGTACATCTATTTCGTGCCTGCTTGTATTTTAGGGTATCATGAGGTGAGCCTGTGTCTCTGGCAACTGCCCAGAGGTGGTCCCGAACCTTGAGCTCGGCAAGTAGTTTCACGTTCACGTATTAGGACAGTAGAAGATTTCCATGCTGTTAACAAATTTGTTTTCTTTCAGGGCATCGCTTTTTCCAAATGGTGAAAACATTTATAAAGGAAAAATTTACCCTGGACTGTAAAGAACTGGAAAGAAAAACTGTTGGTTTTGGGGCTGCTGGAGTGCCCTTCATGTTGTTAGGGAACGTGAATAGGGTACTTGGCAGGCTGACGAGAGAGATATACTGTACCATGTATTTTAGGGATTCAGTGCAGTGTTTGTAAGATGGAGCTCGCTGTAAAGCAATCAACAAAGCAATCTAGTTTATTTACTGAAATGCTTCACCAGTAAAGACACGCTGAGCAAACAGTTTGCTTGTCTCCCGATGCGTCCGGGGTGGGGGAGTGGGGTACAAAGGGATAAGCATACAGCATAATCCAAAATTCAACACACACAGCAATGTAGTTAGTACACATTATTCATTACAATGACAATTAATGTCGCACCAAAATGAAGCACTTAGGACACATTTATTAAAGGTAATGGGAAACAGTTTTTAGACCTGTAGACGCCCTCTTGTTCTTTTATTGGCTACCCACTATTCTGATATGTTTTTGACCTTTTTTATTAAATAAATAATCTATATTTTGTTGCCTTTATAACCACCCGGAATCCCTCTGTGCTCAGCAGTTGCTGCTGTCTGTTTTCATACTTCCTGAACATTCTATGACATCAGAAACACCCATTCAGATGAATAGCATGGAATGAGAGTTTGTGATGTCATAGAATGTCTTAGAAATATGAAACTCAAGTGCAGTAGCTGGTGAGGAGAGTGGAACTCACCATAGATCTGGGAGGCACCCCAAAGCTAGATTATTTATCAAAAAATCATCAAAACATATCAGAATACATAACTGGCGTGGAAAGGAAGATGGAAGGCAGTTAGCTATGTAAGCAGTAACCCACAACAGGGTGTGTGGTTATTGGGGATTAATCAACACCCCAGGTGCATTGTGAGGCACGAGGCTGCCGGCCGAGTGTCCTCACACTACCTAGGGTGCTGATTAATCCCCAGTAACCGCACACCCTGGAGTGGGTTATTGCGCTTATAACATGGGGTTCAGCCAGAGGTGAAAAAAAACACCAGGAAAGCATGATTAAGTCATGAAAACATGGGAACTATTTTATGTGTTCTGCCACCAGCAGAACTGTTGTGTTGCTGACACTGGTGAACAGTGCTGTATATGCACTGCTGAGACTGCTGACTTTGTGAACACTACACAACAAAGTTACCATGCAGTTTGTGTCCTGCTGGTGTGGCACAAGTAAACATTAACAGCGGGAAGATTACACTGTTTCTGTGTCTTCCCTCTCTCCCACAAGCTGTGGTGGGATATCGTACTGTGTGTTGCGCAGAGGCGAGGGGCCATAACAGAGAGAGAGAGAGAGACACACACACACACACGAAATTGGAGCAACACTTGCTCTCTCTCTCTCTCTCTCTCTGATCTTTGTGTGTGTCTCTCTCTCTGCCTGATCGCTGAAAATTACTGCCACAAAGAAAGCCTGCAGCCTTCCCTAGAACGTTAACTTTACTGTGTGCCCCGGCCCCCCCCAGACTTGCAGATGCAGCTAGAGCGTGCAGCCAATGGTATATTCAAATACAGTACAAGATAAATACAGACAGAAGATCAGCGTGGGGAGAGAATCACTCACTTCATGGATCTTTCCAGATTGTAGCAGTCTGAAACCGGTGTGCAACTGCGTGCCTTACTTGCCCAATGTCTCCCCCTCTCTTGCAACCAGTGCCCCACTGCTCGCTTTCTGTCGCTCTCTCTGTCTTGATCGTGGAAGCATAACACAGAGAGTATATTTCCCGGACTCTGACTTTGAAATTGCTGCTCTCGGTCTTGCTCACTCGCTCTGTCAGACAACAAGCAGCACCACAGACAGAACTCCGTTCCCTCAGCTGCTTCCCCCACTCAGTAACACCGCTACTGCTACCTTCTCCCTTGCTGTCTCTAATGGGCCATGTTGATACTCCTACCACGACAGCTGCCCTAGGGCATGTTGCGCTCTGCAAATCTTTCTCTCTCCGCTCGCATTGCTCTCTCTGATTGCCGCCACAATTGTGCATGTCTGACAAAGGTACAAGATCAGTCTGCAAAATACATCTGGCTGCACTGTGCACTGGGTGGAGGTCATCGGAGCAGGTGGGTGAGTAGCCAGACAGCGACCAGCGGATAGTGCTGCCACTGTTGTGTGATGTTCCTACAAACATTAAGGAAGGGCACTATGTCACATTAATGTGGCTCCGTTTATAGTGCATCTCAGTATGGAGACAAACTGGGAGAGAAACACATAGCCTACAACAAAGCAACTTTGGCTTCGGCTGTCAATCTTTTAGCGAGCATAGCAATGGCTCCCGCTCTGACTGGATTTTTGCCAGAATAATGAGAAATGGACTGCTCACTTATTTCTCAGGGCAGACTCTTCATCATTTACTGTGCGTATATCGTGGATTAATCAACAGTCACCTGATGGCTATCTAACAGGCCGATAACTGTCTTTCTGTACCCCATGTTATAAGTAAAAATAATTTCCTATCTCCTTTTAAAGGGCAGAAAGCAAAAGCATTATACGCACAGTACAAATACTCTGCCTGATGAGCCTGTGGGTAACGATATCAGCTATTGAGTCATAAGGGGGGGGGGGACCCACAGTAAACTGAGAATAGGTGGCTAAGAGTAGAGAAAGAAGGTGAAGATGAGGGGTTGATGAGTGCTGGTCGCCAGGATTAGAGAGATCAGGGCAGTGAAGGAAGGGGATCAGGCAGTGGATATGGGAGAGGTGATAGGGGAAGCTAGGAGCAGAAGCAGAATGGGAGAGGAAAAAATGTGTGGAGGGATGTAGAGGATAAGGGATAGTAAGGGTGGGGTGAGAGGAGAGGGAAGCTAGAAGCAGGAATAGTTAAGGGAGAGGTAATTAAGTTAAGTTTATTGGCAGGAAGACTCCTTTGAGCACGCTCATTTTCAAGGTGGTCCTGTAAGGACAACGTTAAACAGTGTACAATAAAAGTTATGACATAATTGTGGAGGGATGAACAGAGGGAAGGCAGGGATATAAACAACAGATGAACTCTTAATGGGGGTCTGTAAGATCTGGTCTATAAGATCTACCATAACACTGTAAAAAACTGGTCTGGGCTGGTCTTTAAAGAGACAGGCAAGACTCTAAAGCATACCATTCACAAACCAGTTAATGTGTCAGGAACCCAGTGGCAGAGAGAGAGAGAGAGAGAGAGGTCCATTATTCTCTCCAGTTACACTACTTTAGTTATGTATTTTACAAAACATCGCTTCCACAAAAGGACAAACTAAAAATCAGGCCAGTGGGCTGTTTAAAACAATGAGCACTGTGAGATTTGTCCTTTTATCAACATTGGCAGGAAGACTCCTTTGAGCACGCTCATTTTCAAGGTGGTCCTGTAAGGACAACGTTAAACAGTGTACAATAAATCAACACTTTTTATCAACATTTCTTGCCGAATACAAATACTGTGCTGATGGCCTTTAGTCTCGTTTTAGAGAGGGATAATTCAGCAATGAAAACTGTAATCAGCAAAGTTGAAAGCGCTACGTAATCTTTTTGAGGATAGACAAGACAAATTCTGTGCTGACTTACTGTTGCTCCCCGATGGTGACACTAGCACTTCTGCTACTGTGATAACACAGGTTCAACACTGTAGATCCCATAACATTTTGCTTAATGTTGATAGAGGCTATTCTCTGGATGGAATCAAACGGGCAGTACTGAAGGTTGTAAAGGTCCTCCTCGCAGCAACAGTTGATAGTATTAACATACTAACATACTAAAAGCCAGCAAGTAGGCTTGTTGGTCTATCGTGTCTGCTTTCGGTTGCCAACCGCCTACTGAGTGCTCACTTCTCAGACCCCCACCCCTAGAGAGAGTCTTCCCCAGCTTCAGTTTCCTCCTGTGCCTGTCCCACCCTTTTTTGAATGCCTCCACTGTGCCCTCCTCCACCAGACTCCTGGGCAGTGCAGTGCATTCCATGGTTCCACCACCCCCTCAGTGAAGTAGTGTTTCCTACGCTCCCCCTGCATTTCCACCCTCCAGTTTCCATTTGTGCCCCCTGGTTGTCCCCCTCCCTTCGTTAGCCTGAACACCTCATTGGCTCTGCCCTTACTTGATCCCCTCTACATACTTGAAGACCTCTGTCATATCCCCCGTGTCCTTTCTCTCCTCCAGTGCATACAGCCCAAGCTCTTGAAGCCTCTCCTCATAGGGTCTACCTCCCCATACCTCGAATCATCCTGGTCGCCCTCCTCTGGACCCTCTCCAGCAGTGCTATGTCTTTCTTAAGGTGAGGTCTCCAGAACTGCACACAGTACTCGAGATGCGACCTAACCAGGGCATTATACAGAGGGAGGATCACCTCCCTCCTCCTGGATGTAATCCCCCTGGCTATGCAGCCCATTATTCTGTTTACTTTTGCTGCCATTCTTTGACAATTCTCAGTGTTATTCATTTTGACGTCCACCACCACCCCTAGATCCCTCTCGCCCGATGTGGCTTGCAGTGTGACCTCCCAGAGTGTATACATGGCGTGGGTTTCTGACTCCCAGATGCAGTACCTTACATTTCCCTGCATTAAATCTCAATCCCCCACCTCCTTGATCACCTATCCAGGTACCCCTGGAGAGCCTTCCTCCGTGTTCGCCAGCGCTCCCAGTTTTGAGTTGTCCGCAAAGAGACTCAGCCTACTCCTAACACCCCTCCATATGTCCGAGACATAGGCATTGAACAGGAGTGGCCCCATTACCGAACCCTGGGGGACCCCACTGGTGACCCTTCTGGGGGAGGAGACTATCCCACCAACCACAACCCTCTGTATTTGCCCTGTAAGCCGGTTCTCTACCCACCTGAGCAGCTGCCCCCCACCCCATCCCCCAACTTTGTTAGCAGGCCATTGTAGGTGCGAATCAAACACCTTGCTGACGTCCAGGTAGAGGATGTCCACCGGCCTATGTCGGTCCAGGGCATCCGTCACCGAGTTGTAAAACTCCATAAGGTTGGTCTGGCATGATCTTCCCCAGGACAAAACCATACTGTTTGTCATCCAGGAGCCCCAACCTTTCCAGCTGCCCCCCAAGCCTCTCCTTGAAGATGCCCTCCATTACTTTGCCCACCACAGACATTAGGCTGACAGGCCTGTAATTCCCCATCTCATCTCTAGACCCCCCCCTTGTGGATAGGCACCACATGGGCCACCCTCCAGTCTTGAGGCACCCAACCTGTCTGCAGAGATGTTGAAGAGTGCAGCCAGTGGAGCTGCCAGCATGTTCACCAGTTATTTCATAACCCTCGGATGCAACCCATCCGGTCCCGGTGCCTTCTCAGTCTTTAGTGACTGGAGGGTCTACCTCACCCTATCCCTCCCAACCCAATATTAATACAGTGTTTTCCAGTTTTATAGCAGACAGAGTCCATAGGTCCTTCAGAATATTTAACCTATTACAGCATCCAGATAACAGTAACCAGCTGCCCCTTTATGGTAATGAGGTGATTAGTATCCTCACTGAGCACTACAGTGATGTAATGCAGAAACACATAGGCACAATGATTTTCCATTTTCAAAAATGGTCAGTTCCATTTGACAGAATCTTAAAATCAGTTTATCCCAAAAACTGAGGGCAAGTCATCATGTTTTGTATGCATTTTCTCAAAATGGGGAGGTTTATGCAAAGAGCTGGTGCAAAGTAGGGTTATTTGCATGATAACATGGGGCAAGTAGAGTTTTTTCCATGAAAAATTGGCTCCCAAGTGCTGGTTTAAAAATGTCAAGTTCTGTTTTTCACTGGTGTATTCTGTTGAAAACGGAAAATCATTGGCCCCAAATGCAACCATAATACAGCTTGTGTTGAACCTTCAGTGGTTAGAGCTTAAGTTTCATATGAAGAAGTTACTTTCTAATTTTTCCAAATTTCACTGTCTGGATTTCTGACAAACAATTCTCCAAAATGATTTCTGTGAGCAGTGTTTCTCCCGATATATCGGTGTTAGTCTCCAGCTTCAGAGAGAGGCTGGGACAGGCATAAGGGGACAGTACAGGGCATGGGGGAGGACAGATGGGATGGAAGGGAGGATGGGGCACAGGGTCTGTAGTGTAAGCTGGGGACCCTGCAATACGAACAGACTAGAAAGACTGAACAGCCTCCTTCTGCTGGCCTCTTAATATGTTTGTATGCATGTTCGTATTGGTTTATTGATTCCCACACAGACTGCAGTGGTGAAAAGAGCATTCATTTGATGGGTAAGGTCAAGTCTGACTGGAGATCCTATCTTCCTTCAACTACATCGGAACTATTGCGTGTTAAACTGTCAGGCGCTAATAGCTGTTGCTGTCAAAGCCCCACCCCACAACTGTGTTCTTTGCCCTTGCTTTGTACTGTACTGTTGTGTTTGTAACCTCCCGGGTCGTGTCTGAAAATAGTCCTTTCTATGGCTAGCACACCTACTCGGTAAACAAAAACTAAATAAATAGTATTCCTATGTTTGACCTGCAGGATGCCGTAACACCACTGTCTAAATCTGAAGAGCATGTGAGGCCGTATGGCAATAGAGATTCACTAAGTTCTGATTCAGAAATAGACTAGATTGTTAGAGGTGCACATTAACCCCCAAAAAAAAAAGGCAGCAGTTATTTTCTTTCCACTTTAGAGTCAGCTTTTTGAAAGCTACTTGAAAAATTACATTAGAATAGTGTGGACAGGTAAACATTTTGTGGGCCAGGCAACATTTACATCCAGCATCCCCCCAAACATTATTTCTAGCCTTGTATATGGCATTCAGGTTAACAAAATAAGAAGGTGAAATGTTGGAGTTACTTCAGAGAAGAGCGACTTCGCATGGTAGTAAATGAGGAGTCGTATACCATGAGAAGTATTGTGGGGTTAGAAACCATGGAAGACAGAAGGGGAAGGGTTATGCAGCTAGTTTTTTGAGACTGTTTGGAATCCAAATAGTAATGTAAAGGGCCTTTGTTGGATCAGTGAGAAGGAAAGTTAAAGAACTAGGTACAAAGAAAAGGTTCATGACACATAGTGGGGGAAACCAAGGGGTACCCGACTAGCTTCTTGCATGGGCAGTGAATAAATTCAGGTAAATAAAGGTCCGCTCCTGCACAGCCTATGGTCAAGGCCACTGATTTACGGTGATTAAAATAATGAAATTCCATTTTCAAGACTTCAGATTCCGGAATTACACCGGTGATTGTTACTCTAATTTCCGGATTTTACTGGGATTCTGCTATCATTCTTTTAGTATGTGCATAAGTAATCAGAACTAAAGAAGGCTTAATATACAGAGCATTAAACAGAGCAAATTGAAAATAGTACAGGAAGGAATTAAAAGAAAAACACAAGTTTTGTAGATTTACTGATCTGATATAAAATGCCAGATTCTATGAAATCTTTGTTTTTACTGGTCTTCAGGCAGCCCTAATTCCGGAATTTTACCAGATTTTCTGGTAAAAACCGAAAAACAGTGGCCTTGCCTATGGTACTTTTTGAAACTGGAGTGTAATTTCTGAATCTGAATAACATGTGTCATGGTGCAGTATGGAAACATCAATTTGTATTCTTTACAGTATGTTTTTGTAATAAGGAGGTAATGAATGGATTTATTACACTGTAAGAGATCAGGACTGTGGTTAGCGATAGAAGTGTTCAGTTTAAGGATAATACAAAGTGCAACATTTGAGTGCAGATGTTGTTTTAAGATCAAAATATCCAGAAATAATTCACAGTGCGGTATCTAACCTGCAAATTAAGATGCTCCAATGTGTATGATTATTTACAGGTATTGAATTAGTCATGTTATTGTTTGTCTGTTTTGATGAAATAGTTTGTGTATACTCTTGAAAATATAATTATTGTTGTGTTTTTATGCCATTTGTATAAATTCAGCCTTTTCTTGGTGCTGTAATGAAGAACCGCTACTACTACTACTGTTATATTAATAGTATGCTTGACATCTGCGACAATTCAGAAACTTTGCTATAGTTGGATGATGCAGTAATCTATTTGCACTTAATTCAGTGGATTGTCTCAGTTCCACACTACATGGTAATTTGGTTAAACTGGAGTCTTGGCTTGATTTGGTCCTAAAAAAAAACAAAACAAAGGCCGTGTTGTTTAACTGTAAGCCTACACTTCATAATCAGAAATGTAATCTCACTGTCACAACCCTGAGTGGTACAATATTGGAAAATGTGAACTCATTTAAATACATAGGGGTCCACTCATATCCGCACAGAACCAACTCTAGTCACATCAGATACTAATTACACCAAAGACTAGGGTGTTTATATTGTATACAGGGGATCGTTTACTATCCCAGACTAAACCACTTTGTAACATGGCTCTAAACAACAGACTAAAATATCTAACACGGACTGGATAAACTGCAACAGGTGACCATTAAGCAGCCATGGAGTAATTCCACAGTAGAACCATGGTTGTTTGTGTAATACCAGTATGAACTACAAATTCCCAAGTAGGCCATGGTTTGTGATGTAGTACCTTGGTGATCCACCAAAAGTAGTATACAAGTGAAAGCAGTATGCAAATATTTTGCTGTTTCTGCTTGTGGCAGCTTTTTTCTGGCACAGGGTTTTTGACATTTCGAAGATTGTTTTATGTTGTAACTGCCACATAACTTTATGACTTATTAAAGATTCTAAATGTAAACGTCACATACAATGTAAATTATGCTGTAATGATATTTCTTCAGAAGTGAACATTTACATACTGTTACAGTCACTTGTGATGTACTGCTTTCTAAGCAACTTTGGGTGCAATGCATTCTGGGACCACTGAATAATATTGTGCCCTAGCGCTTCATTGGTAAATACACACTATAGTAAAGATGAGCATGCACCTTCTATAACAGAAAGCAAAAATAAGAAAGGCAGTGTGAGAAACAAAGTAAGATCAAAGAAAGAGGCTGCTTCTATGGGTGAAAAGAAAAATAAAGTGAGAGAGACAAAAGGAAATCAAAGAAAGAGACTAACAATACTAGTCAAAACAAGTATTTGAAAGGTGAGAGCAGTAAACGTTATGTTGTTCTGTCTCCTGCTGAGCTAGATAATTTAGAGAGGAAAAAAGTGAAGTTAATACTCAGAAAAATAGTACTTGTTCATTAAAGTATTTTCAGATTGGCTCAGTTCAGTACATTTGTAAAAACAGTGCTGTGCTGCTAGCATTGTTTCACAGCCATCTATTGGTCTGTCAAGGAACTGCTGGAGCAAAACATGAAGATCTGCACTAGTACACTCCCATCATGCAGTGCAACCCATATCTTGTAATACACACAGTTGAAAATCGAAGAACCTAGCATAGAAAGTTAACTTTAAGTTTTTGAAAAGTTTTAAAATATGTTTTGATGTTAGAAAGCTTAAAGCTTGTAATGAAAGCTTTTTTGCAGAACTTAAATAGCAGCCAGGATATTTCCAATAGGTGTGTTCCAATTATTTTGTACTGTGTGTACGCCATGTTTAACAGCTCAGCATAAAGCATTGCAAAACTAAATCAGTCTGTCTGTTCTCATTTATTCAGAGAATATTAGTCATACAATCATTGCCACGTTACAAGAGGATTAAGGCACTAGAAAGGATGGATCTACTGTGGAATTAATCCATTGTTAGGTCGTTGGAGGCACTGGGGTTTCTGCCTCGTGCCCCAACCCCCCAACCATGGATTAATTTCATAGTAGACCCATCCTTTCTCATGTCTTATTCCTTATTCAGATTGCACAGCCAGATCTGATTCCTGTTCTTCAGTATAAGGCTTGACAATAAGGATCTTGTTATACAGTATAAGAAAATTAGGAAGTGTGCCAGATTTATCTCAGAATGGAGGGGTTTGCCCAAAAAGCTGGTGCAAAGTGGTGCATGATAAAGTGGTGCAGAGTTTTTTTCATGAAACATTCACTCCCAATTGCTGGTTAAAAATTACATATTTTATTTTTTACCTGTGTTTTCCATCGAAAATGGAAAATCATTGGCCCTAATAATGCCTTGCTTCATTCCTAGACTACTGAAGAGGAGGGTTCCTGAGTGTTTAGTCAGGCACTCTGTTTTCAACAGTAGCTTTAATTCTCGCTACTCAATTGATGATTATTAAAAGTATCTTTTATATGAGCACAGAATGGGGCAGGGCACTTTTGGGCTTCTTGTATCCTGCTTCTGGAATGAATTACCCTCGTCGCTAAAAACATCACTTATAAATCATGTAGCCTGGAGCTTTGGAGACATTTACATACTCTTACTAACCGCAGTTGTTTTTGAATTGTGAATCTAACTCTTAAATAGATCGTGTATTGTTACTTTTATTGTGTACTGTGCCTGCTACTTGCTGTTTGTACTAGTAGCCAGGGATGTACCCATAAAAGGAAAGTGTTGCAGTGAGCTTATTTATGCATTTTGTTTACCAGGTAAGTGAAACACAGAAACATAGAATTTGTCGGCAGAAAAGGCACATTTGGCCCACTCAGTCTGCCTACTAGGTGCACTAGGCAAGGAAGTTGTCTATTTTCAGGCATGGTGTGGGAGATTACAAAAACTACAAATAAGTTTAAAACATCAGTAACAGGCCAAGATTACATGCTTCAGTACCAAGAGAAATAGGTGCAATATTTATTTCGATTTTGGTAACTGGGTAGGGTGCTCTAGGCAGGTAAGATGCCTATTTTCAGGCACAACCTGGGAGGTTACGATAGCACAAGACACACAATTAACAATGTAGTTACAGACAGGATATCAGAAGGCAGATAGTATACAATTGAAGGAGCACAATAAGTGAGTGTCAGTATGGATAGCAAATATATGAAAGAAGTGGTACAAATCATACAAGTCATAATTCAAGGCACAGATAAAAAAGTACAATATCAGCAAACAAGATACAGTGACTTGAGGCTTCACATTATCAATCCAGCCCTGGCCTAGCACAGTTAGACTAGAAACTCTAGCCATTCGAGATTGCGGGGGGACGGATGACTGAGAGGGAGTCAGAGAGGAGTACCAAGGAAGGAGCAGTGTTAGTATGGTGATCAGAGCAAGTGCATTTGTGATGCTGTGCAAGATGAGCACGTAATTGGTAGTTGAAGGAGGCTGCAGAGTGGGATGACTGCAGGGGAGGGGGAAAGCTGTTCCAGAGTTTGGGGGCCAGAACCAAAAAAAGGACATCTCACCAAAGCAGGTGCGGGACCAGGGAATGGTGAGTTTAGCGGTGTCAGATGATCTGAGGGAGTAGTGACTAGCACTGGTCACAAGGCGTGAAGCAAGGGAGAAGGGTTTATTTGTCTTTAGAATGCTGTAGACAAGTTTCCCAAGTGTTTGGTGCATTAAAGCGGAGGGGGAGGACCAGCCAAGTTTTTCGTGCAACAGGCAGTGGTGGGTGAGGTGGTGACAGCTGAGTGCGAAGCGACATATATTATTATAACCTACCACTCATTTACACATGTTCGAGCTGGAGGTGTTGGCAAAGACAGGGAGGCCATATGTTAGCCTTGGTAGCAGTAGGGTATATGCTATAGTGTCCATGGTAGCAGGAGATAGGTTTTTGCTGGCTCCGTATGCAAGACCAAGACTAGAGTTTGTGGCCTTACATATGGAGGAGATATGTGAGACAAAGTCCAGAGATTGTCCAGGGTGAAGCCTAGGTACTTAAAGGAAGTGACTGTTTCAAGGGTGGTGCCATTTCCGCAGGATATTTGCAGAGGGGTGCTGTTGGTACGTAGTCAGGAGGGTGAGCCAAAGAGCATCTCTTGAGTCTTGGATAGGTTAATTAGGAGTTTATTCTCAACCATCCAAGATTGATTGGACTACGTGGCGATTAGTGGAAGGTGTGTTGTTGATGATGTTTATGTCAGGGGCGTGGTTGATGAAGACGAGCTCATGAACATAAAGGAGCAGGGTGCTGTTGTTCAAACAGTGGTTTATGGAATTAATGTATAGAGAGAATAATGGGACCAAGAATTGACCATTGTGGGACACTCGGGGACGTAGAGAGATAAGGTATGTGTAGTTTATCTTAACTCTCTGTGTTCTGTCAACTAGATTGCTGGCAAACTAGGCGAGAGCGTGTGTGGAGATTCCGAGGGAGCTTAGTTTATGGAGTAGTAATTTATGATTGTCAGGTCAATAAACACAATACCAGTGTATTCATCCTTATCTAGAGATGCATAGATCGCGTCAGTTAGTGTCAGCGTGGCAGTGGTGATGCTGTGACATTTTCAGAAACCATGTTGTGCTGGGCAGAGTTAGTTATAATTATCCAGGTATGCAGTTAGCTAGGTGGAGAAGATGTTTTCCATTAATTTGCCTAAAGGGGGACTGCCAGCAATAAAAGCCTCATACCCAAGTGTGAGGCTGATCCCAATTTGCACTTTGTGTACAAAAACATTTTTTTTACCTACTGTTTACTGCAGCGTAGTAGAATGCACTAGGCTAATTTTGCTGACTTCTGAGATGTCATTTTGTGTAAACAGACATCCCAGAATCCCCTGCTGCTGACATCAGAAGAGAACTGCAGAGCTGGGAGAGTCAATAGCCTGCAGCATATATGTTAAAAGATTTTGTAAGCTAAAATCAGATATTTGCTGGTCTCGCTGTGCTCACAGGGCTTAGTACAGTCATCTGTGACTATACCAAACCCCAGGAGAACAGCAGCCCAGCAAATTGAAGATTATAGCTTACAAAAAACTCTGACATTCATTGCAGGCTTTTGAAGGCAATTGGATCTCTTAGCTCTGTAGTTCTTCTCTGTTGTCAACAGCAGGGGATTCTGGGATGTCTGGTTACACAAAATGGCGTCTTCCAAGTCAGTGAAATGAGCCTGATGTATTTATTACACTGCAGTAAGCAGTAAGTAAATAAAAGTGTTGCTGCACACAAAGGGCTAATTGGGATCAGCCTCACACTTGGGTGTGATGCTCTTATTGCTGATAGTTCCCCTTAAGGCCGGTAAGATGGCAGTCAGATGATAGTTTGATAGGATTTTACCATTACCTTTTTTAAACACTGGGACTATATTGGCCTGCTTCCAGCCAGAGGGAACAGTGACAGTGGATAGGGAGAGATTAATAATCCTTGTGGGAGGGGTTGCAAGCTCATTTGCAGCTAGTTTTAGAAGTCTTGGCTCAAGGCCATTGGGGCCAGCTGACTTCAATTCAGGGATATTTCTTAGTAGTTTTAGGACATCTGGAATTGAGATCTTTTTAAATGGGGGGGGGTGTAACGGCTGGAGGGAGGCGGCGGTGGTGAGGAGGAGGCTCCTTGACTTTTATTTAGTAGGTTATGGGTAGAGGAGAGATCAGTGAAGAGGTTGCCGAAGAGATTAGTGATGGTACATGGGTTGTTACAGTGTACCCCATCAATTTTGAAGTCAGGGGTGATGACAAGGGCTTGGTACCCAAGGGCTTGTTTGAGGTTGTTCCAGTAAAGATGAGGACATCTTTGGGCAGAAGTTAAGCAGGACTTGTAGCAGCTACTTTTACTCTGTCTTATGGCATGCTTGCATTTGTTCCTGAGACTACTGTAGGCAGCCCAGTCGGATTAGGCATTGGAAACTTTGAAAGCGGCCCAACATTTGTCTCTTTCATGAAGGACAGAAGGGGACAAGTAAGCCACTTGGTGTTTGTCCCCCAAACTCTCCAGGTGGTGACAGGGGCATGTTTGTTCTGAAGCATTAAGAATACGTCATTGAAATAGGAATGGGCCATGTTGATGTCTGAGGTGGTCCACGGAGGGATCTAGTTTTGGCTGGCCAGGTCAGCTCTGAATTGGTAAGGGCTGAGCCGAGAGAAGTCCCTGAAGTGGATGATACGAGGTGGTACTTTGGATATGGCGGTATGCCATACACAGTATATGCGTGAATTGTCACTTAGGGCGTCAGGCAGGACACCCGAGCAGCCAGTCTTGTCAGTGACTGGAAGCAGGATCCAGTGTATGAGGGTGGAGGTGTTACTGTTATTGGATAGCCTAGTGGGTTGAGAGATGATTTGAGTGAGTAGGAGTATGTGTAATGGGTTAATTTTGGCTACAGAATGAGAGGTCTATTTAATATTAAAGTTGCCAAGGATAATGAAGTCACTGCTACGCACAATGGTACTTGACAGTATCAATGAGCAGGTTAAGCCCATGGGCGCTTGATGGGGGGGGGGGTGCAGATAGATACAGAAGATATGAAGTTTCTTAGAAGAGCCAAGAGTTAGTACTCCATGGCACAACTCTAGGGCAGCAGGAGGTGTCGTAAGTGGTGTGGGTGCAGTGAAATTAAGGTAGGATTTGTAGTAGATCATTGTGCCGCCTCCCCTCTTGAGGTGGGGGGACCTGTCATTTCAAATGAAGTTGTAGCCCACTAGGTTGCATTAACTGTCAGGTATGGATGGCTTGAGCCAAGTTTCGGAGATGCATACAATATTTGGTTGGTAGTTTGATACCCAGGCAGCAAGCTCAGTTTTGTTATGGAGCAGGCTTCTAATGTTTAAGTGTATTAGTTTGAGCCCTTTGATTCCCTGCCATGGTGGAGGAGTAGGACAGTGGTTGAGAAGGGTAGGTCCAGGATTAGGTTCTATGCCACCTGCAGAGATTAGCAGCAGGTATAACCGCAGGATTAAGGTGATGAGGCACAGTCGCTTGAGGTTCTTAGGTGTACGATGAGAACGTCTGTGAAATCGTGTAGGACGGCATGCGAGTAAGCAAGCTGCATTAGAGTAGAGAAGGCTCTACGTGTCAGGTGGCCTAAAAGATTAGGCAGTGGTTTTGGAGAAGCAGAAGCTGTCTGGAGAGGGGGTGCATGATAGTTTGTGATTCCCTATGACACCTGGAATGATGTCTGTAATGTAGGTAGCTAGGAGGAGTACAGGCAGGAAGAAGAAACCAGTACAGGGAATAGAGAAACTCACAAGCACTGGAAAACATGGTTACCTGGTTAACAAAGTAATTTAACAAGAACCACACTTTTTTCTACTTTTCATATAAATATAGTATGTCTTTGAATAGGACATCTGAAAATTATTGAGGGACCCCTGTAAAACTGCAAAGTGTGGGACCCAGTTTCTTCAAAACAGTTTTACTGATTGAAACTTTTAGGGAGGACTCCCCTCTTCCCCAGTAATATAGGCACAGTGTAAATGCCTACTGCAGCTGTTAGAATTCCAATGCCTGACTAGATATTGGTGGTGCCAGCCTGCTCTTATATATTTTCTGGAAATTACTTACCGCAGAAGTCCCCAGATTTTACTGAGAAAGTTCTTTTAAGTAATATGATGTGATGAGTCTAACATTATGGCTGAATAATAAAGGATCCTTCATTAAAAATAGCAAACACGCTCACATGACTGGAGAAGAGCTGGTCCTAAAACAAAATGCTGTGCAGCTGAGTAGGTAAAGCTTTTTGTGACATGCATGTAAGTGAACTACATAATTTTGTCACATGCGAACATACGAATGTGCCAGCAGAAACAGACCATCCGCTCTATCTAAGTCTGCTCGCGTGTGCAGCTAGCACCCCTAGTTTTGCAGCTGCCCCATCCCCGCCCCCGTTGTCATCCCACTGCCACCTCCCACCTCCCCCACCATCACTCTCCCCTGTTCCCTGTCCCATGCCCTTTTGAAGCTGTTCACAGATATACATGATACCACCCATTCTAGTAGTGCATTCCATTTTGCTACCACCCTCTCTGTGAAATAGTGTCTCCTCATTTCCCTCCTAAATCTCCCCCTTCCATTCTTAGCCCGTGCGCCCTGGTGTCCCTTCCCCTTCTTAACTTAAAGATCCTGTCTGCCCCATCCTTATTGAGTCCCCTCAGATACTTGAATGTCTCTGTCATGTCCCCCCGTCCCTTCTGTCCTCCAGAGTGTACATATTCAGGTCTCCCAGCCTGCTCCATAGTCTCTCCCCTCCATTCCACATATGATCATCGTTGCCCTCTTCTGCACCCCCCTCCAGTAGCCTGATATCACGCTTTAGGTATGGCCTCCAAAACTGCACACAGTAAGTGCAGGGGCATGCCCCATTGAAATGAATGGGACTAGATTTTTCATTCATTTTTAACAGCAAGAATGGCCACTAAGAGATTAATGAAAGACACCGCTTGACTAATGAGGATCATGTGAGTCAAGCGGATGGAATGGGGCGAGTGTTGGGGTTGACAACCCCAAAGCACACCCTGCGCCTGATTTACAAAGATGCAGGAAAGATCAAATCGTAATGTTTTTTCCTGTTGCCTGCAAGGTGGGGGTGGGGCATTATGGTTGGGAACCTTAATGCTACATTTCCCTACTTTTGTCGGTTTAACCCTAGCTAGTGCATTGACAAAGTTTTTTGTAATTAATATTATATACAGATCTCTATGGAGCTATTATAGAGGTGCAGTTCCACCCCTGGACCTTTGATTTGCCCCTCTCCCGCCAGGTTGCCCGACCCCATTTCTGTACAGTGCTTTAACACTGGGGTGTCCAGTCCTAGTGTTGGACTTTATCGTGAAATAAAGAAAACCGTCCCTCTGTGATTTTTTTTTTTTAAACATTCAAAAAAGAAAACAGACTCTTGCTGTTCAGACTGAGCCACCCTGACCTCCCACTCAGCACCCCCTCACTCACCTGAACATGTCCCACAGCAAAGATGCACTCTTTAGTTGAAGACAGGTTCAGTGTATTTCAATGGGGTTTTCAACTTTGATGCATAACTTTGTCATTTTTGCATATTGTGAACCCAAATTTTCAACATGGCCTTTTTTTGGGACCCCTCCTCATGACTAATGGCAGTGGAATTATGCAAATCAGGTCCGAAAGGTGTTTTTGCGTTCACTTGGAAAAATCACCTTTCTGTCAGGATTTGAAAATTTTCACTGCTCTTATTCATGAGGCGGGGTCATAAGAAGGCTTTGTAGAAAATGTGGGGTGAAAATATTTAAAAATGGCAAAGTTATGAGCGCACATTGAAATTTAGCAGCACACACTCATAATTTCAGTCTTTTTAAATATTTTGACCCCAGATTTTCAACATAGCTGTTTTTCACATTACCTTATGAGTGTGATAACCGTCATTTTTCAAATCTTGGCCAAAATTTGTTTCTGCACCTGTGGCGTGGAATAACGACGCTGTGCAAAATCACCTTTTGGGCAGGTCTGAAGATTTTCTCCACCCCTGCTCATGAGGTGGTGTTATAAGAAGGCTATGTTGAAAATGTGGGCTAAAAATATTACAAACAACAAACTCACAAGTGTATGTTGAAATTTTGCTACATACGCTCATAACTTGAGCGTATGTAGCAAAATTTCAACATACACTTGTAAGTTTGTTGTTTGTAATATTTTTACCCCAAATTTTCAACATAGCCTTCTTTCATATCACCTCATGAACATGATAACTGCCAATTTTCAAAACCTGGCTGAAATGTGTTTTTGAACCTGTGCCGTGGAATGACATTTCGGTTGAGATTTGAACATTTTCACCTACCAGATTCTTTTTTTTTTTTTTAAACTTTCTTTATGCCTCCGACGTTGGCGACCTGACCTCTCTCTGGCAGGGCACTCGGTTCGGTCTTGTCCCAGAAGCCCCCAGACTCCACCTCCCTTACCATACCACCTGGCCGCCCGACCCCTCGACTCTGAGTCCCCATGGGGCAGGACCGCCGACTCCTCTGGTGCTCTGTCTGTAATCTAGTGGGGTGACCAGGGAGCGGAGGGAGTGCCAAGGTGGAGCTGGGAGGCCCGGCATTGTACATGGGGACTGACCACTGGACCTGGCATCTACTATCGACGCGCTGGGTATTTTCTCTTATTCTGTCCCCACCTCCTGCAGAGCTTGGACGTGTAATGACGACCAGTGTCCGCTGAGCTCCACCCCCTCCGGTGCCGTACGGCAGTATTGCGTATTTCCTGGCTGCCCCTGGCCATACGCCAGGAGTCACTCAGGAACAGCGCAATCCCTACACCCTCCCAGGGAAGGAGAGTTGCTCTAGCAGACGCCTCAGTTCCTCCCACTCTGCCGCTCACCACCCGGCCTCGTCCCGAACCCGGTCACCAGCATTTCATGAGGTGAGATATCTAGAGCCTTAACCCTAAGCGCCACCGGGCCGGCGCTACCTACCAGATTCTTGAGGTAGTTCGTATCAAGGCAATGTTGAAAATTAGATGTAAAAAATGTTAAAAAAAAAAAAAAAAAAAAGTTATGATGGTACGTTGACATTTTCCTATGCACATTCATAATTTTGGTCATTTTTTTACATCCAGCGCTACATTAGGGTTACCAGGGCCCTGTACTTCCATAGGCAGTGGAGTTTTCCCTTGGTGCACAGCCCAGATGGCTGTGCGTGTCTGCATCTGTTCATGCAAGTCTCTCCGAGACCTGCATAAATGATGATAAAAATCCATTATCTGAAAAAGAAAGAAAATTCTTTGCATAAAAATGTAATTAATGCACCAATTAGGGTAACTTAACGCCACAAAATCAGGAAAATGTTGCATAGGGTTTCCAGTCCTAACTCCCCTTCTACCCACCCCCAGCAGCAGAAGGAAAAAACATTAGAGTTTTGGGTCTCTGGAGTCTTGGTGAATCAGAGGCGGGGTCTTCTTGGGGTTGTCAACCCAAATGCTCCCCCTCCCAGCCCGTAGCCTCCAATCCAAAGCACAAAGTACAGCTCCAAGCCAGTGCCTCATAATGATGCACTCTTCAAACGTAGAGAAGTATTTGTAGTCTTGGATTACAGTACCTTTTGAGCACAAACAGCTCGTTTACAAAGGCTCCACATCAAAAGGGGGAATACAAACAAACAGGAGAGGCAAAAAATACATTGTTCCAAAATACAGAAAATTAATACAGAGTAAGTAAATGGCTATAACTGTCAAAGAGACATGACTAAAAGGTGAAACAAGGTGAAGCAGGAGAGGAGGGTAAGCAATGGAAACTGGAAAGTTGGAAAAGGCAGCCAGAGGTCCTGTCAAGTTAAAAAGTAGAGTTTAGGTGCTGGGAGAGGGCGGGGTCGGGGGGCAGGGAGGAGGTGTTGGGGGGGGGGGGTGGAACAGGCAGCCAGAGGCCTTGTCCAAGGTGGGGAGGAGAATGATGTAGCTGGGAGGTGAGGCAAACAAGAGCCCGATAGATATGACAGTTGCTTGTAAGGAGGGGGAATTAGGCATAACAGTCGCAGGTGCTATTAGAGATGAGATGCTGGCAGAGCGTGAGTTTGAACATGCCTAGGTAAGAAGTGATGATATATCACTGCCAAGTGCGTTTAACCAAAGAGGAGTCCTGTAGGCAAATGAGTGTTGCCCCTGAGATGTCTGGCATCTTGGTACATGGAGAAGCTGGCTACCAGAGCTTCGCGTATGTTAAGAAGTGTGATGGTGGCTGAGCAGGTTTACCATACCAGGAGGCATGAGGCCGAGAAGTGCTTTAATGGCTAAAAGACAGGTATGATATTGAATCCTTCCACTAAGCTGAAGCCAGCCTGTCTGGACATAGAGCTCACATGTATGGGTGAAATGTGCAGTACCAGTGAGTAGCCTGCATGCCTTATTCAGAGCTATGGATATTCCCTGGAGGGATAATGAGGATGCTACACTGTAGATTACCATACCGCAGTCTGCGATGGGTAAGACAGAGCTGTGAATAGCAAGTCTAAGGGCATCTGGTGTCAGGCGATGTGATCTTGATATTCTCTGCCCTGGTGACAGTGTCAATGTGCTCGGTGTAAGTAAGGCAGCTGTTGAGGGTGACCCCAGGTATTTAAAGTGTTGTACTTGTTCGAATTTAACGCCAAGGCAATTTCTGATGGTCAGTGAATGGGATTTGTGCATATTCTGGATGCTGCTTTATTTTCTTGTAGTTCAGGATCAATTTGTGTTTGTGGAACCAGTCCTCCACTTCCTCAAGTCTTTGTTGAAGGTGTTGTTCCAGTTGCATTGGGTCAGGGTTGCTGGTGTAGATGACGGCATCATCCGCATACAGGAGAATCCATTGGTTGCAGAAACAAGGAAGATTATTGAGAAAGATGCTGAACAGGAGCAGTCCCAAAATAGAGCCCTGAGGGACACCAGAGTGAACGGACTGCCGATCAGAGATGACATTGAGAGCGGTCTTCCAAGTAGCTTTTAAACCAAAGTGTAGAGTCAGCAGAGAGGCCTATGGAGGACAGTTGCCTGAGGTGTAGTAAGTGGTGCATAGAATCAAAGGCCTTTGTGAGGTCTATGAATGTTGCCCCTACTAAAGTGCCGTGATCCAGAGATTGATTGATGAAGCCAGTGAACTCCAATAGGACCGTGGTGGTGCTGTGCCCTTTTCGGAATCCATGTTGCTGCGGGCATTGTAAAGAGTACAGTATTTATCAAGGTATTCAACCAGTTGATCTGATACAATGCACTCAGGTGCTGTGGATAGTGGGGGGAGGATTGATATGGGTCTATAATCTGAGTGCAGGGCCCTGTCCCCACTCTTATGTACTAGGGTGACAAGGGCAGACTTCCATCATTGCGGGAACTGTGACAGTCGCAATGACAGGTTAATGATCTTCGAGAGGGACCACAGACCTTCTTCAAGGGTGAGGGTTACAAGCTTGAGATCCTATGAGTCACCACTGTGACGTGATTTCCCTAGCACTTTGCTGAGGTACTTCCTGGCTAATGACAAACGGACCGTTTTAAAGTAAAAAGGGGGGAGCCGGAGGATTTTCACCAGGACAGTGAGCGCTTATTGGGTCTGTGTCCTCAAAGAAGTCTGGTGGGAGGACATTGCTCGGTCCGTGAATGCTTTGTTGAAGGTGTTTGCTAAGAGCATTGGGTCCAGGGTGGGGATTCCATCAGTGTTGAGCATGGAGGCCGAAACCTTTGATTCTTTCCCGGTGACTTCTTTTATGTTGTTCCAGAAGTTCTTACTATTTCCGCATGAGTTGGTGAGCATTTCCCTGTGATGTTTGGAATTTGCTAGTCGAATTTCTCATGTGCTGGCATTCCTGGCTTTCTTATAAGATTGCACATCTGCTTGTTTGCCAGTGTGTCTAGCACGGTGCCAAAGGTGGTGTCTGAGCTTCATCTTACTAATGAGTTCGGATGTTAACAGTGCCACAAACTTTCATCCTTTTTAGAGGAGCGTGGGTATCACAGGCACCATTGAAGTGCTTAATGAAATGATCCAGGACATGGTTAATGTCTTCTGTGGTGTCCAGGAGTGACCAGTTTATGTTGTGTAGGTCTTGTTTTAGATGCTGCAGGTGACCACGTTTTAGCACCGTACTGAAAATAGACAATTGAGAGGGTTTGTAAAACTTGTTTGTCCAGCTGCAGGAAACTGGGGAGTGGTTACTTAGAGAATCTGGATGCACTGTCACACTGGAGATGCGATTAGGGTGGCTCGAAAGTATTCAGTCTAGATGGGTGCTTGTCCCCGTCTTAGAGTTTATCCTGGTAGAGGAGGTGACAAGCTAAGAGAGATGTAGCGAGGAAATAGCATCCTTGTAAGGGCCTATATCAGAGGCGAGCCAGTTGACATTTAGATCACCAATAACTATGGTTTCAGATTTATGATTTAGGGTACAAATATAGTCTGTTATGGTGTGGAAGCCTGTCTTGTGATCTTTTGGAGGGACATAGGCCAAGATGACTGTAAGGGCTTTATTATGTGCACATAGTAAAACTTTGATGGCTAATGCATGGGCGGAACAACCTAGGTTGACCATAGGTAGAGCATACCCTATGAGAGATTCCTTAAGATATATGGCATCGCCACCACCGTGCTTAGTGAGTCTGTCCAGACAGAAGATGGTGTATCCTTTTATGTTAACTGCCGAGTCTGGAATTTTCGTGGAGAACGAGGTTTCAACCACCAACAGGATATCTGGGCTGTGCTGAGTGACCCAAACTTGGAGGCAATCCAGTTTTTTCAGCAGACTGCAGATTTTGACAGTAGCCATGATAATAGATATTTGCTTTGCCAGTAGAGGACTCAGAACCAACAGGGCTTGGGTTGGGGTGCACATTTCCTGACATAATCAGCAGTAACAGTATAATTCTGAGCAGGCATCCTTTCAGATGATTGCTGTAAAGTTTATTAGATTGGCTTTTACTGGGACGCTTCCATCATTCAAAGTGCAGAACTGTAAATTTAAGCTGGATGGTAATGGAGGGGTTTGCGGCCTGGGCACTAAGGGTGAGCCATCCCTGCGGAAGTGGCAGGAACCAATGGTTTGACTATGATCCCCAAGTTAAGGTGAGGAAATTGCCAGTTACAAAGCAGCGGTCATAATGGATGCTGTAGATAATGGTGATATAGGGTTGTATATCATGTTTATTGCCCTGTATAGTGCCTTGGCTAAGTGTTATTAGGAGACAAAGGAATTGGAGGAGAGGGTGCGGAGAGCCCATATTTGTAAAATCAAGGACAGAGAGTGTTAAAGTATCACAAGGACGTGCTTTAGGCTGATTTGGAGGAGGAGGAGCACCTTTAGTATAGCAGTTGAAGCATGCGCCCCTAGTGGCAGACAAATATAATCAGCAAATGGTAAAGTGAGTACTTGGTATATAACGGGTTCACCACATGACCATTACACTCTATGGGCACTGGCGGGAAGTAGGGATGCACTGGTTGCAGGCACCGGAGCGCGGGCGGCGGGCTGTAGAAATGCCATCCGTCCGTGGAGAAATCCAAGGCAGGAAAGCCGAGCAGGGCTTCTGCTGTGAAAGAAAAGTGAGGAATTAAGTAGGGGAAGGCAGGGGGGATCTAACAGAGGGAGGGCAGGGTTCAGTAGTGAGATTTGCAAGTGAGAGTTAGGCACTGTAAGTGTCCTGGGGCACTTGGTGGAAAGAATTAGAGTTAATAGGAGTTTGAGTGAGCAGGGAGAAAAATTAGCAACTGAAACACTGCTAAGCGCCAAGAGCGGCAGGGGGACAGACAGGAAAATCAAGTTTTGCATTTTAAAGTAGGACAATTTCTGAATCTAGCAGCAGTAGAATTGTGGCAGTCTTCTTATTTTAAACAGTGTAAATCCCTTAATTAGCAAGTGAAACACTGCTAGGCACTGAGAGCGGCAGGGGGACAGACAAGAAATCAAGTTTTACAGTTTGTTAGGACAATTTCTTAAATCTAGCAGCAGTAAAATTGTGGCAGAATTCTCATTTTAAACTGTGTAAGTCCCTTTTTAAGCACAAAACCTACAATAAGTCCCCTTTCAATAACTCAGTTTAGAGCAAAAATACAGTTTGGGCATTGAGGAACTGCCAAAAGCAGAGTTCCAGTTTGAATTTAGAAGGAAAGTAAGGGAGCAGTAGCTGGCTGATGAGCCGAGACAAAAAAGGCATTTGGTTCCGATTGGCTGTATCAGCAGCTGTACCTGGGATACAGCAGCTGCAGGCACTAGAGTGTGGGTGGCAGGCTGTAGAAGCTCCAGCTGGCAGTGGAGAAGTCCGAGGCAGGAAAGCCCGAGCAGGACTTCTGGGATGCAGCAGTTGCAGGCACCAGAGCGTGGGCGGCAGGCTGTAGAAGCACTGTCCATCTTTGAAGAAGTCCGAGGCAGGAGAGCCTGAGCAGGGCCTCGCCACATCTTGCCACCACAATTTGTTATAGCTTTCTTCATGCAAAGCCTGCAGGAGATCATGTGAGACATTGTTTGTTCCTGGAATGGGGTGAGAATTAGAGTTGACAACCCCAAGGAAGACCCAGCCACTGATTCACCAAGACTCTGGAGACTCAAAACCTTAATTTTTTTTTCCTTTTGCTGCTTGGGGGTGGGGTGGGGAGTTAGGACTGGAAACCCTAATGCCACATTTCCCTTCTTTTGTAGCATTGTTACCCTAACTGGTGCATTAGCAAAGTGTTTTGCAAAAATATTTTATATGTATCTGTATAATATATAATCGCTTTCTATACACGTATAGATATGTCAGGCGAGTGCATGTGGGTATGGGATGGTGTCCTTTTGCTGCATTTGGGGTGTTGGATGGTGTCCAGTGAGTGCATGGTTTGTGTAACTATGTCCAGTGGGTGCATGGTGGTAGAGGAAGGGAGTCTAGATGTCTAGAGGCTGCATGTGGTTGTATGGTTGTGTCTGATGGTTCTTTGTGAGTATAGAGCACCTTCCTGGTGCATGGGCCACTCGGAATTTAGACAGGATAGGAAGGGTGATGGAGAGTGAGCATAATGAGCTGGGGGTGCTGGTGCCCCTAGTGAACCAGTCACTGGAGATGGTGAAGTGGAACTTCCATAGACTGGGGGACAGATTGGCGGCACACTCAACCTCCTTGGCCTTTTCCGAAGTTTTCCCTCTGTGAGGCAGGAAGGGGAAGTAGTATAGGATAAGAAGTGAGGTAATTGAGGAGTTTAGTGGGTTGCTTAAGGGATGGTGTCAGTAGAAGTGGTACTGCTTTGTGGGGGATTGGGGGACTTATGGGACAGGAGTCTCTTCAAGGTTGATGGACTTCACCTGACAAAGAGAGGGGCCTGTGCACTGGGGCAGAAGTTTGACATCTATATCAGATGTTTAAACTGACTGGGGGGAGACTGGGTCTAGAGAAACCTTGATGGCGGGTGAAAGGAGAGGATCCTGACCAGTACTCACCCACATTTGGGGGTTTGTAGTAGCACAGCAGGTACGAGGAGAGTTGTGACCCAAACTGAACTAGTTGAGGGGACATTAGAGAGGGGGCACACAGAGTGTCCAATCACCAGGAAAAGCATGTGGAAGAAGGGGCAAGGAAAGCACAAGGGTAGTAGTAAAGTAGGATTGGGTTTCAGATGGAAGGGAGTATGCCTTAATGCCAGGAATCTTAAGTATTAAAATCAACAAGCTCCAGTCAGTGATGGTTGACATGAGGTGAACCTTGTAGCCATCACGGAAACGTGGGCTTCGGAAAATAATGACTGGGAGCTAACGATCCCTTGGTACTCATTGTTCAGGAAGGATATAGGAACAAGTAGAGGGGAAGGAGTAGCCATTTTTGTCGAAAATGGCATTAAGATGTCATAAGAGGGGTGCATCAGAGATAGTAAAGGGGAGACGGTCGCTGTGGGTGCAACTCACATCAGGCTCGGGCAAGAAGTTGTGCTTGGGAGTGATCTGTAGACCTCCATGGCAAGGGGAGAGAGGGAGAGAGAGCTCAGGGAAGAACTTGACAGAGGGGTGGCAAAGGGGTAGTAATGGTGCTTGGTGATCTGAACCTGCCAGACATCGATTGGGATGTTCCACTGGTTAGGAGCACTAGAAATCTGGTCTTGTTGGATGCCTTCCAGGACTGTCAACTGGTACAGCTAGTTAAGGAACCCACCAGGCAGACTACAGTTCTAGAAGTGATGCTTACCAACTCAGAGGTGGTAGGAGCTGTGAGACTAGGGGAGATACTGGGGAACAGCAACCATAAGTCTGGTTCGAGCTGGCTCTTGGGTCCGGAAAACCACAATCGAGAGCTGAAATCCTTAATTTTCAGAAAGGTGGATTTCAATAGGCTGAGGGAGCTAGTCCGGGAAAGGGTAATCAGAGTAGACAACATAGGTAGGGTAGACTAGAGATGGTGGAGCAATTATGGAGAACATTCTTGAGGCATCTAACTTGTGCCTGAGCATGGTAACCAAAAAGAACAGGTCCAAGAGACCATTATGGTTCTCAGTAAGTGTCAGGGAAGCAGTGAGGGCCAAGAAAAAGGCCTTCTGTAATTATAAAGAAAAGCAGGGGGAGGAAGAATGGGGAGCACATTTACAGAAAACTAGGTATGCAGAGAAGGCAGTTAAGGAAGTAAAAGCAGAAACATAGCTGTGCATTGCAGAGGGGGTCAAGAACAGAGAAAAACAGTTCTTCCTATATTAAGGAGAAAATTAAGAAAAGAGGGGGAGTCGTAAGGCTAGTTGAGGGAGGTGGGGTGATAGAGGAGGACTGGCAAAAGGCCGCTGTCCTCAGTGATTACTTTTGCTCAGTTTTCACTAGGAAGAGTGGTGGGCCTTTGCCAGAGAGTGGCATCAAGATGGCCACTAAGGGGGTCCAGGAGATGAGGCAGCCAACATTTACAAGCGAAAGGGTCCAGAAAGGGCTGGCAGCCATAAAGATAGACAAGGCTTGAGGACCAGATGAGTTGCACCTGAGGTTACTCAGGGAACTGGCAGGAGAACTGGCTAAACCCTTGGTAGGTTTGTTCAACAGCTCACTGGGGATGGGGCTGGTTCCATAGGCTTGGAGGGTGATGGTCATGGTTCTGCTCCATTGGGAGGGGAAAGGAACAAACAGAGAACTACAGACCTGTCAATCTTACCTGTATCGTAGGGAAGCTGAATGGAGTCACTGGTCAAAGATGACCTCGTGGATTGTTTGGAGAGCAGCGGACTCCAGGATAGTAAACTGCATGGATTCATGGCAGGGAGGTAACATAGTAACGTAGTAAAAGCTAGCAGAATAGGCCTCATGGTATATCGTGTCTGCTTGGAAGCCGGCCCCCTACTGGGAGATCTCTCCTCCACCCCCCCAAACCCAGAGGTGTCTTCCCCGGCTTCAGTATCCCCTGTACCTGTCCCAACCCTTCTTGAATCCTTCCACTGTGTTCTCTTCCACCAGTCTCCTAGGCAGTGCGTTCCATGGTTCCACCACCCTCTCAGTGAAGTAGTTTCTCCTGCGCTGCCCTCTGTACTTGCTTCCACTTGTGTCCCCTGGTAGTTCCCCCCTCTTCTTAAGCCTGAACATCTCTTTGGTTCCGCCCTTATTCATCCCCTTTACATACCTGAAGACCTCTATCATGTCCCCCTGTCCCTCCTCTCTTCCAATGTGTACAGCTTGGGTTCCTCCAGTCTCTCCTCATAGGGCCTACCCTCCATGCCCTGAATCATCCTGGTCGCCCTCCTCTGGACACTCTACAGCAGCGCTATGTCTTTCTTAAGGTGGGGTCTCCAGAACTGCACAAAGTACTCAAGATCCGGCCTAACCAGGGCATTATACAGAGAGAGGATCACCTCCCTTTTCCTGGAGGTAATTCCCCTGGTTATGCAGCCCAGTATCCTGTTTGCTTTTGCTGCGGCTCTTCAACAGTTCTCAGTGTTATTAATTTTGCTGTCTACCACTACTCCTAGGTCCCTCTCGCCCGATGTGGCTTGCAGTGTGAACCCCCCCCCAGGGTGTATGCATGACCCGGGTTTCTGACCCCCAGATGCAACACCCTACATATCTCTGTATTGAACTTCAGTCCCCACTCCCTTGACCACCCCCCCAGGGTATCCAGATCCCCCTGGAGGGCGCCTCTCCCCTCTTCCCCATCCGCCAGTGCTCCCAGTTTTGAGTCATCTACAAAGAGATTCGGCCTACGCCTAACACCTCTCCCTATGTCTGAGACATAGGAATTGAACAGGAGTAGCCCCAGAACCGAACCCTGGGGGACCCCACTGGTGACCCCTCTGGGGGAGGAGACTAACCTTCCAACCACCACTCTCTGTATTTGCCTCGAAAGTCAATTTTCCACTCACCTGAGCAACTGCCCCCCCCCCATTCCCCTAGCTTTGTTAGCGGCCATCATGGAGTACCGAATTAAATGCCTTACTGAAATCCAGATAGAGGATGTCCACCGGCCTGTGTCGGTCCAGGGCACCCGTCACCCAGTCATAAAACTCCACCAGGTTGATCTAGCATGACCTCCCTCGAACAAAACCATACTGTCTGTTATCTAGGTGTCTCCACCTTTCCAGCTGCCCCCCAAGCCGCTCCTTGATAATGCCCTCCATGACCTTGCCTACCACAGACGTTAAGCTAACAGGCCTATAATTCCCCATTTCCTCTCTGGACCCCCCCTTTGTGGATAGGCACCACATGAGCCACCTTCCAATCCTGAGGCACCCACCCTGTCCTCAGAGAGATGTTGAAGAGCAAGGCCAGTGGAGCTGCCAACACATCCGCCAGTTTCTTCAATACCCTTGGGTGCAGCCCATCTGGCCCTGGTGCCTTCTCAGTCTTTAGTGACTGGAGGGCCTCTCTCACCCTATCCACTGTGATTTCGCCTTCCCCTCCCTCCTCCTCATGCACCCCCCTCCCCCTCTAGATTTGGCCCATCCCCTACCATAGCCTCTGCCAGTCCTTCAGTCTCTAACTAACCTCCCGGTTCTGTGGGCTTCCCTTCCCTCCCATTGGAATGGAAGGATCCCCCGCCTCACCTTGTAAAGACCGAGGCAAAGTACTCATTTAGTACCTCTGCTTGTTCCCCTGCTTCCTGCTCCCAATTCTCCCCAGTCCTAATCCTGCTGATCTGTACCATCATTTTTCTTTTCTCCCCTATATATCTATAGAACACCCCCCCCGGATATCCCAGGCCAGGTTTTGCTCCTTCCTCACCTTGGCCTCCCTTACCACCCTGGTGACCCTCCTGGCCAGTAACTCATATTCTCCCTCTCCCTTAACCCCCCTTGGCGTTTTAGCGATGGTACAGCCTTTTTTCCTCACCGCCTCCTGGACCTCTCGGGTCCACCAACATGGCTTTCTGATCCTACATTCCTTACGCCTTACCTTTGCGCAGGCCCTTGTAGCCTCCTGCACCCCCTTTTTAATGGTCTACCACAAGCTACCAGCATCCATATCTGGCCTTGTCTCCTCCCGGCACTTCCCAAGAATCCTTCCCATGCCCTCAAAGTCCGCCCCCCATGAAATCTATTACCACTGTGTTAGTGTTTTCCCCTCCCACAGAAGAAACCAGATTGTGGCATGGTCACTGCCTGCCAGCGGACTGTTCACCTCCAGGCCCCTTATCTGGTCACTGTCTACTAGGACAATGTCCAGTATCTGGTCCTCCCTAGTAGGCTTCCCCACGTGCTGGACTAGGAAGGCATTCTGAAAGACTTCCATCAACTTCTGTTCCCTGGCAACCGAGGATGTCATTGCGCCCCAGTTTTCCCCCGGCATGTTCAGGTCGCCCATGACCACCACCCTGCCCTTTCCAAGACCACAGTGATCCCTGATGTTCTCAGCCATTTTATCCTCCAGGTCCACCTCCATTGTAGGGGGTCTGTACACCACCCCTATTTTTAATCTTTTACCCCACCTTGTTTGCAGGGTTACCCAAATCGCCTCCACATCTCCCCCTGCCTCCTCAATTACACAAACCACTATGTCCTTCTTGACTATCAACGCAACCCCTTCCCCCACTCCCCTATTCTTTCTAAACATTGTGTAGCCCTCTACATTCAGGTCCGAGTCATGCCTGTGGGTGGCCCATGTCTCGATAATTGCCGCCACATCTGCTGCTCTATCCGCTAGCATTGCCTGGAGCTCTGGCATTTTATTGCCCATGCTCCTGGCATTGATCAGGACCATCCTCCACCTGAACCCCTCAACCTTCCCCAGCCTTCCCTGCCCAGCGCAGCCCCCTGTCTCACTTCCCTGTACAGTTCCTCCTGGTTTTTTAACACTGCCCACAGCCCCCTTTACGTATCCTAGTCCTGAGCCCCCGAGCTTCTCCCCTGGGGCTGTCAGTCTTTTATCCCTCCCCTCTTTACAAGTTTAAACCCCACCTATCATCTGTGTATCCAGAAAGTTTCAGTTTAAGGATCTCCTTCCCCTCCCGGTTGAGGTGTAGCCTATCCTTGGCATATAGCCCCTTATCCTCCCATATACTACCCCAGTCCCCCATCTACCCATACCCCTCTGACTTGCACCACTCCCTGAGTCACTGGTTCACCATTTTTAAGTTTTTGCTTATTCTCTCCTTTCTCCCATGGTACTGGCAGTATCTCAGAGAAGGAGATTGAGCATCCTATAGAGTGGCACACCCTGGCCAGTTCCCTGAATCTTGCCTGTATCTCTAGTTCACTGTTCCCTTCTAAATCGTTCATTCCTAGCTGAACTAGAAAGTCTGGGGATCCCCCGCATTCCCTTGCTATTGAGTACAGCTGGAATTTGTCCTTGTGTACAGATAGGCCTGGGATACATTTAACCTTGACTGGGCTGCATTTTCCCTCCCCAACTCCCTCCCACTGAATACCCCTAGTCATGGAGTTACCCAGCGAGAGCACCTTCACCTCTCCCCTCAAGTTACTAGCCCGTTTGTGCCCTTCCATGCTCCTTCTTCTGTCTACGGCCCCCAGCTTGCTCCTCACACTCCCTGCCACCTGGGTATCACAAGTCTGTGTGTGCCCTCTGACTCCTTCTCCTGACTATGGCCCCCGTCTTGCTCCCTCACCCTCCCACAGCCTGGGCGTCGCTGGTTTGTCCGTGCCCTTCTAGGCTTCCTCTTCTGTCTCCCTCTCCCAGTTTGCTACTCCCATCCCTCCCATCTCGAGTATCACTGGTCACCCCCCCTTGTCTCTTCCCCGGTTGAACTGTTGTCATCGACCCCTCTACGCAGTCCTCCTTTTACTACTTCCCTTCTCGTCTCCCTACCCCCCCTCAGGATCTGCACTAATGAACCCTCATGCCCTAGTGTTCCGTGCACTCCCCTCATCCTCCCTGCCTCCCTTTGCTGATATTTCCAGCCTTGGAGCTGCCCTACCCAGAGTGCTCCCTGCTTCTCCCCCCTTCTCGGCTGATTTCAACGCTGCCCTGTCCTGGGTCCTGCCCCCATCCGCCCTGTCTCTACTTCGTGCATCCCCCTCTGCCTTACCTTCCTCACACCCGGGCTCCTGTCCCTCTCCATGCACATCTGGTGCCCTGGTCTCATATTCCCTATGTCCTCCCCTCCTTTGGTTCTGGCCCCTTCCCCTGTCCCCTACCCCCCTCCGAATCCTGACCAATCCCACCCCATCGGCCTGCTCCCTGCCTGCTCTTGCATCATTCAATCCCATCCTCGGTTTTGGATGTGAGCAATTTGGGCCCCCACAGGCAATAAAAGTACCCGCCAATTAGTATACAATCAATTAATTTATCCCTCCCCAGCAGTAGCCAGCATACACCCCAGCAATCAAGACAAACCGTACCCAAATTGCAGTAGCCAGCCCTACCCAAGCATCATCCTAGTAGGTTTAAAGGCAAGGAAAAGCCTCCCTCTTAAATACAAAAACAATCTCACGAAGACACAGCATGCAGAAGAGTCCATCCCAGCTGAGTTCTCCAAGGGCCAATGACTCCCGCTGCTAGCACAACCCAGACTCCTCCCCCTCTGCCCATTTAATAGAGGTCAGTGCTGCGGAGGGCGGGAGGGACACAATTACAGCTCCTCCGTGTGCAGTTAAAGGCGGCTGGGCTTTCCCCTTTATAGCCCAACCATGAGTTCAAAACAGGCACCCTCCTGATTAGGCCACTTTCCTGTGGGAGCTGTTTCCTCCCAGCGGCCCTGATGCTCCTTCCCTGGCCCCTTGCCGTTGCAGCTGCTGGGTCTAGCGATGCCCTGGTCGCCCTCCATGACCTCTGCTGATGCAGCCTGGTGCTTGTCTTCTGATGTGCTCTCCGCTGCTCCTCCGCAGCGGTCCCAGTGCTCCCTCTGTGCCGCTGGTGTGGCCAGCAATCCCGCCTCCTCTTCTGCCACCGTTGCGGCCCCTGGCTCACAATTACAGCTCCTCTGTGTGCCATGGTCTTGTCAGACTAACCTGATAGTTTTTTGACTGGGTGACAAAGGTATTAAATAGGGGCCGTGCTGTGGATTTGCGGAATATCAACTTCAGCAAGGCTTTTGACTTGGTGTCTCACAGATGCATGCTGAAGTAGATGGAGGATCTGGACATGGCTAAGGTCATAGTAAACTGAGTAGTTAACTGGCTAAAGGGGAGGCAGCAGAGGGTTCTGGTCAGTGGGCTCAAATTTGGAAGAGAGGGAGGTCACAAACAGGGTACCACAGGGATCTGTCCTTGGTTCGATCCTCTCCAGTATGTCCATCTGTGACATCGGTGAGGGAATCTGGGACAGGCTGTGTCTTTTTTGTGGATTGCATTAAACTCTTTGGGAAGGTGGATAATGACAGGGGAATCAGGGAAATGCCTAGGGAACTGCAAAAGCTAGAGGGATGATCTAAGGTTTAGCAGTTGAAATTCAGTGTCATGAAGTGCAAGGTAATGCTACTAGGGAACAAGAATCCCAGGAGGGAGTACTGGATAGGTGGTATGAGATTTAGCACCATAGCTGAGGAATGTGACCTTGATGTTCTCATTTGTGACCCCCTCAAACAGTCGAGTCACTGCAGCAAGGATATAGCAAAGCGAGTAGGATGCTGGGTTGTATCAGGAGGCATATTGACAGCAGAAGCGAACAGGTAATACTTCCCATATATACATCCTTAGTGAGGCCTCACTTGGGGTACAGCATCCAGTTTTTGAGTCTTCTCATCAGGAAGGATGTGGATAGACTGGAGATGGTGCAGCGCATGGTGACGAAAATGATTCAGGTCCAACAGGACAGGTCCTGTGAGGAGCACCTCAAGGCACTGAACATATACTCCCTGGAGACCAGAAGGGGAAGGGGACATGTGATAGAGACCTTCAAGTTCCTAAAAGAAATTAACGAAGTGAACTGTGGGGAATTATTTAGCTTGAATACTAGCACACGGTCACGTGGACACGAGAGGAAACTAACAGGTGTGTGAGGTTCAGGAGGGACATGAGGAAGTACTGTTTTACAGAAAGGGCGATAGACCCATGGAACAGTCTACCAGCTGAAGTGGTAGGTGCATGAAACTGCTGGCGGTGTCGCGTATGGTTGGGACAGAATGAAGGTTATGGTGTTTGTTCAGGGCAGCAGAAACTGGGAGGAGAATGAGGGAGGACTAGGATCCTGGAGTGACTGTAGGTTGCAGGGCTGAATAGGTAACTCGGGCAGACTGGATGGACCAGGGATCTTTTTCTGCCAGCATTGTCTGTTTCCATGTGTCTATGTAGAACAGCATCCAGCGGATGCATGGGGGTGTGCAATTGGGTCTTCTGGGTGTATGGAGGGTTAAACAGTGTTCTTTGGGTGAATGGATGAATGGGAATATGTGTGGAATGTCTGGTGTGGGGCTAGCTCTGACTTTTTATTTGTGCCAGTATGTTTGCCAAAGTATATATTTTGTGTGCCATGTGCTGGTAGCTGGGACCTATTTACAACTGTTTGTAATAGCACCAAACAGTTTTAAAAATTACCACAAAAGTATTTTTTGGCTCAAATGGCAAGTGGCAGAGAAAGTCCTGCTGGTGTGTACATGGGGGTGTATGATGATGTCTGGTGGGGGCATGGGGGTTTGTGATGATGACCAGTGGTTGCATTGGGGTACAGTGACGCCCGGTAGGATGAAGTACTGTATTATTAGATGCCACAGTTTCCTGCGTGACAAATTGGAGTAATAACAGTTGGATTATATTGGTTCCTGTAATATGTATGATATCACTGTCTGAAACTAATACTGTGCTTCATCTTGGGGAGGGGGGAGAGGAAGCACAGTATGTTGTGATGATGTCTGATGAGCGCATGGGTGTATTAGAAAGTATCTGTTGGGTGCATGATGGTGTTAAGACAGGATCCAGTGAATGCATGGGGGTGTGGGTTGAGGTCTTATGGGTGCACAGTGTGTTGGATAGTGCCTGATGAGTACATGGTGGTGTAGGATATGTTAGGTGCATGTGGGTATGGGATGGTGTATGAGGGCGCATGGTGTAAGTTACAGTGTTTGATAATGTAGTTGATGATACAGAAGAGTATCGAAAGATGCTTGAGGGTATGGGATGGCGTAATGGAGTGCACGGGGTATAGGACGGAGTTGGAAGGGGCATGGTGTGTGGCATGATGTCTGGTGATTACATAATGGTATGGTACAGCTGCTATAGGGTGCAGCCTGCATGGTATGGTGTCTGGGTGTTGCTTGATAATTTTTGATCCACAGTGTGTGAAACATTATTCACATTAAGTGAAGATGGTGGTGAAACTTTGCTTGGCTGAAGACTGCACCTTCCGTGGTTATGTGTGTGTCAGTGGACATTTAAACTAAGAAGTTGGGGAGGCCGAGGCTGGGAGAACCACAGTGGAGGGAGAGCAAAAGGGGAACCTATTTAGATCTCCCCCAGAAATTAGGCTAGAAGCAGTGAGGATGGAGGCATCCTGACAGGGGCCCATAATAAAGTAAGAAAATGAGTCAGGGAGCGAGGGCAAATGGAACAAGCAAGGGGCAGTAAATTAAGGCGGGATGGAGGGGACAAAGGGGGAGGTGCTGACGAAAAGGGGAGAGGTATAAGCACATTCTGGAACATAGCCTGCCTTAGTTCCAGGAGCATTGGTAGCAAAATCTGTGAGTTCCAGGCGATAGTGGCAAATGTGGGATTAGACCTCATAGCCGCTGAAGCAAGTGATTCATTATGCCATTCCTCTTGGTGGTGTTACCTAAGTTGGACTGGCTGACTTCATCATATTCAGTGTCTGCCAAATGCTCTTGCCAGTGTAATGTCAGTGCTTTACTACTAGTTTGTTCAGATACTATGGCAATTACACCTTGTGATGTCTTCTTTCTCATCAATAAAACTGAGTTATTTAAAAAGAAAGTCCTTGTAGCCATCACAAAAACATGGGCCATTGGGAGAAATAACTGGGACTTAGCAATACCAAGATAAAAGGGGAAAAAGGGGTGGGTAGCCCTTTTTGTCGAGGAAGGTGAAGAGGTGTCCATCCAGGGATTCAAGGGGGAGTCAGAATCTCTGTGGATGCAGCTCACGACCACATCAGGAAAGAAGCTGCATATAGGGTTGGTCTTCAGACTGCTGGGACAGGGGACAAGGGAGATGGGAAGCCAGTTGCAGAAACTCAGAAGGGGGCTGAAAAGGAGAAGACAGTGGTAGGTAGTGGGGGATCTCAGTCTACCAGACTAAGATTGGGATGTTCCAGCATCTAAGAACACCAGGAGTCAGGCCTTTCCGAATACATTGCAGGACTGCCTGCTTATGCAGCTGATCGAGTAATGTACAAACTGCTTTTCTTGACATGGTGCTCACTAACTCAGAAACGGTAGGAGGAGTGAGAACTGAGGAGACACTGGGGTTCAGTGACCATAACACCATATGATTTGAACTGGCCCTGGGTACTAGTATGTACTCATCAAAGGCTGTGGTTCTGGATTTCAGAAGAGCAGACCATGACTAGCTCAGAGAATTAGTCGAGGGTAAGCTGGGGGGAGTGGACAAAAATCATAGGGGTGGAGGAGAGGTGGAAAGTAATTAAAGGAATAACTTTAGAGGCAAATAAGGCATGCCTGAAAATGGTTACAAAAAAGAAATGGGGACAAGAGAAAAATGTGGTTCTTGAAGAAGATCAGAGGGGCAGTGAGTGCTAAAATAAAAGGGCCTTAATTAGAAACAAGGAGAAACAGGGAGAAGAGGAGTTGAGTGAATACCAGTTAAAGCTGTAAGAGGCCAAGAAGGCAGTCAGGGATACAAAAGCAGACAAGGGAACTGCATATTGCTGAGGGGGTCAAGTGGGGAACAGTTCTTTAGATACATTGGGGAAAAAAAGGAAAGCTAAAGGGGGGAGTTTTAGGCTGGCAGAGGGTGGTTGGGTAATAGAGGAGGAGGATGAGCAGAAGCTAGCCTTTCTTAACTACTACTTTTGCTTAGTGTTCACAGTGTATGATAGTGGGCCAGTGCCTGAAAGTGGCATAAAGGCTGCTGCAAGAGGGATTCCAGAAGTGGGACAGGTGGTAATTATGGGAGAAAGGGTCAGAAAATAAATTATATCTTGCTCCAGGGCCAGATGGAATGCATCTGAGGGTGCTCATGGAACTGACATCAGAGGTAGGTGAACCCCTGGCAGGGTATTCAATAGCTCACGACAGTTAGGGGTAGATCTTACTTCGAGAGGGCTCTTGCAGTAGGTAATTACATATAGGACTGACGTCGGCAGGCAGCAGCACCCCATGGAAAAATTTCTAGCTAGCAGTCCCTGGCGGGCACCGCCCCCACGTCAGGTGACCGGCGTCAGACGACGTCGGTATAAAGAGGCGATCCCAGACGCCCACCTTCCAGTTCTTTCCCGCCATCAGCTCATGCAGCACCTCGCGGTGAAATTCGTGCTCAGCCCTGTTGCTTCGTCAGTTTTTTACTGAAAGTATCGGTGTTTTTGCAGTTTATTCATCAGGTGAACGTTGGTTTATGTCGTCCCCTTCAAAAAATAAGTGTGACTTGTACGACGCCCAACTGCCTCACAAAGACGGTCACTCCCTCTGCCTTTTTTGTTTAGGCCCCGACCATGCGGTCGACAAGTGCCCGCATTGCCTGCATTTCAACGTGGCCACCCGCAGACGACGCCAGCAGTCTTTGGAAGCCCATCTCCTGAAAAAGAAGATGTCTGCAATGGAGAAGGAGTTGAAGAAGCTTAGGCAGGCGTCGACCTCCCCAGAAGGACACAAGAAGCGGGACTAAGAAAGGCACCGGGAGAAGGCCTCTTCTTCCATGACTCCGGCTGGAGCCACGGCTAAGGTAATGTCCCCTCCGGGGGATCGCCGATGGCAGCCTCAAGGCTTTGGAGGCGTCGGCCACTCGTGGGTTCGCGTTCGAGCTCTTGGGTGCCTCGGGCAAGGAGGTTCTGCCCCAGTACTGCCGCAGGCTTGCGGCCTACTGGTGCGGGCACCTCCCATAAGCCGGACGTCGGCTCCTCCAATGTCTGCTGGGAGAAGGCCGCTAAGATGCCCGATCCTCTGGGGGCGGCGCAGCGATGTCCCCCTTGGACGAGCCTTCCTCCCCTCGACCCGCCTCCGGCGAGGGACCCCCCCTAGAATCGGACGCCGGCTCCTCTGGCGTCTGCCGGGATTCGGCCCCTAAGTCGCACGTCGGCTCCTCCGACATGCGCTGGGCATCGGAGCCTACGACAGACCCTTCATCATCTGTCGTCCCAGGTTCCCCGCAGCCTTCGCTGACATCCGGGGAGCCAGAGTCCCCCCTGCCTGACCCCGGGGACTTCTCTCCTCCGTCCCCAGGTGAAGCTCGGGATGCTTTTCCGCCATCAGACCCTCCTCCTACAGAACCGGATCTGGCGCGGCACCCGGACACTGGCCCCGACACCGGCCCCGCCGACGCCGGTTCCGACGCCGGTCTCTCCGATGCCGGCAGGGGATATTCCTCTCCCATCGGGCCCTCCACCCCACGGGCCTATCACGGTTAATCCGCCCGTGGAGTTCCCTACTGGGCTGTCTGCTCCGGCAGCTCCTCCGGTACCTGGGTATCTGCCATCCTATCCGACGCCGGTTTACCCGGGTCCACAGTATCCTGCGCCGCAGTACCCGGCGCCGACTCCACCAATGCCGCAGTACCCGACACTCGCTCTCCGTCCAAGCCCCGGCCGAGGACTCCTACGAAGTCTCCTCTGGAGGATCCTTCCTTCATGGAGTTGCTCAGGAAGATCCAGGAAGTGCATCAGTGGCATTCCTTAGAGCCAGATCCTCAGCGGGTTAAACTCGCCGAACATCTGGACTTGCCCCTTACGGCCCCTACTCTAGTGCCACCCTGGATCGAGCCTCATGCCCACCTTGTTTCCACTATTTGGAAACAACCGTCGGCTTTAGCCCCACTTCCTGGAAGTCCAACAGGCTATACCAGGCTCCGGAGGGTGTAGACTTTCTAGACTCTCACCCCTGTGCAGACTCGGTTGTGATTAGCGCCGCTCATGGCCGGCCAGCACACCCGAAACATTTGAGCTCGTCTCCCCCGGATAAGGAATCTCGCCTTCTGGATCAGTATGGAAGGAAGATCTATGCTTCCTCCACAATGGGGATCAGGGCCCTAAATTATGCAGCACATATGGGGGATTACCAGAAGGCTGTCCTTACCCAGGCGGAATCTAAGATTGACTCCTTGCCTGACTCCCAAGTCAAGCAGGAGTTAGCTGACCTTGTCCATTCTGCTCGTTCGGCCAGTCGTCACATTCGGAGGACGACCTATGATGCAGTGGACACCGCAGGACGGAGCTCTGCGTTCGCCGTAAGTCTTAGGCGTCACGCATGGCTCTGAGTATCAGGTCTGGTTCCGGAGGTGCAGTCGGCAATTCAAGAAGCACCTTTTAGGGGTTCGGTGCTTTTCAGTGGCGATGTTAAGGACATCATCACCGACTTGCAGGAGAAGGGGACGGCACTCAGATTTGTCGATTCCATGTACCGTCTCCATCCCCCGGAGCGCCGTCCTTTTCATAGACGCAGCCGGCCTCAAGCGAAACCCCAGGGAAGGCGGGCCACTAAACGTCGGGCCCCCACAGCTGCCAGGCCCCGCCGCCCAAAAAGCATCAGGCGCCCTAGCTGCGGCTGCCTCACACCACCTGACTCTTCCTCTCCCACCGCCTCCGGACTCCCGGAGGAACAGTGGGAGGAGATTCTCCTCCACCTTCCGGGTTGGGAGAGGATAACATCGATTCTTGGGTGCTTCAGATCATTGCAGAGGGCACTCTATAGGTTTCTGCAGAAACCTCCACACCCCTCTGAACTCCTCTTACTCAAGGGACCATCTTCCTTTGGTCAGGGAAGAAATATCTGCTCTCCTCGTGAAGCAGGCCATAGAACCCGTCCCCCCTCACCTTCTTGGGACGGGTTACTATTCCCATTTCTTTCTTGTACCAAAGACGGGAGATCTCAGACCCATTCTCGATCTCAGCTCCCTGAACTTCTGTGTGGAATACAAAAAGTTCAGGATGCTCTCCCTTCAAACCCTCTTGCCCTTCTCCGGCCCGGGCCGATGGCTGTGCACTGGATATGCAGGATGCATACCTGCACATCCCCATTCGCCCCTCGCACTCGAAAATACCTCAGGTTTGCGTTCCAGGGGGACCATTACCAATTCCGGGCACTCCCTTTTGGTCTTTCCTCAGCTCCCCGAGTTTTTACCAAATGCCTGACGGTGGTAGCGGCCCACCTGCGTACTTTGGGAGTTCAGGTTTTTCCATACCTGGATGACTGGCTCCTGGCGGCCTCATCCAGGGAGGAACTTCTGCATTTTCTCTCCCTCACCCAGTGGGTTTTCACTGGTCTGGGTATCACCATCAACCATTCCAAGTCTCATCTGGACCCTTCCCAGAGACTCCAGTTCATCGGGGCAATCCTCGATACGACAGTATGCAAGGCCTTCCTGCCTTTGTACAGGGGGGCCTCCCTCCAGTCCCAGATTTCCCTTCTTTTGGAACGCAGGAAGGTTCCAGCGAGGTCGGTGCTCCGTCTTCTGGGGCTCATGGCGGCTGCCATCCCGACGGTTCCGCGTGCGTGCCTCCACATAAGGATCTCTCAGTGGACTCTCCGCTCTCAGTGGAATCAGCTTGTAGATGACCTAGATCATCTGGTGCTGATCTCCTCGCCGATGACAAGAGACTTGCAATGGTGGATGGTTCGAGAGAACCTGTTCCGGGGGGTCCCCTTCTTTCATCCTCCCCCCACCCAGACTGTGACCATGGACGCATCAGGCAAAGGTTGGGGAGCCCATCTGGGTCCTCACCGAACCCAGGGGTTATGGTCCAGATTGGAGTTAGCTCTCCACATCAATGTGCTCGAGCTACGAGCAGTGCTGTATGCTCTCCAGGTCCTTCACCAATACATCCTTCCCGGTCACCTAGCTGTCCAAACAGACAACATGTGCGTGATGTGGTACATCAACAAGCAGGGAGGGACTTGGTCCTACCCGCTGCGCAGGGAAGCAATGAGGGTTTGGGAATGGGCAACGCTTCACAGCCTTCATCTCACGGCGATCCATGTTCCGGGATTCGACAGTGTCCTGGCAGACAAGCTAAGTCGTTCTTCGGCTCTGCCACACGAGTGGGAAATGGACCAAAAAGTTCTAAAAAGCATCTTCCAGATTTGGGAGACTCCACAGATGACCTGTTCGCCTTCTCCCAAAGCGCAAAGCTTCCAACCTTTTGCTCGCTCGCACCAGAGCGAGGCACTTTCTGGAGCGACGCTCTGTCTCTAAGCTGGAAGGACAGATTCGTCTATGCTTTTCCCCCAATTCTTCTGGTCCCTCGTGTGCTGCAGAAACTTGCATTGGAAGGAGCAAGAATGATTCTGATCGCTCCTTTCTGGCCCAGGCAAATCTGAGTCTCTCTTGTACAACAATACTCAGAGGTTCCTCCTCTTCCTCTTCCTTTATCTCGAGGATTGTTGACCCAGGATCAGGGGACCCTGGTCCATCCGGGACTCAAGTCTCTTCAACTTCATGCATGGCTCCTGCAGACCTAGCCCAATCTCATTTTGGCGTCTCTCGTAAGGTGGCCGAGATTCTGGTGGAGGCTAGAAAACCCTCCACTAGGTCCACCTACGCCATGAAATGGAAGAGATTTTCCATTTGGGCTGCCTCCAGGAACGTGGAGCCTTTCTCCTGTCCTGTGGCCATTCTGCTTGATTATTTGCGTCATCTTTTCGACCTGGGTCTCAGTCACTCCTCTTTGAAAGTCCACATGGCTGCTATTTCAGCCTACCATGTCCCTTTCGCTGATAAAGCATTTGCCCAATTGGAGGTATCCAAGACCTTTCTCAGAGGGGTCCTTCATCTCAGACCCCGTTCGGACTCCGGCTCCCCCTTGGGACTTGAACTTTGTTCTCGAGAAACTTACCCTTCCTCCTTTTGAGCCTGCGGCTTCCGCAGACTTGAAGTTCTTATCGTGGAAGACGCTATTCTTGGTGGCCATTACTTCAGCTCGCAGGATTTCCGAGCTCCAGACCCTTATGTGTAAAATCCCTTATCTGATTTTTCACAAAGAACAAGTAGCTCTTCACACAAACCCTAAGTTTCTTACTAAAGTGATAGCGGAGTCTACCTTAAATCAGTCTATTGAGTTACCTGCCTTTTTCACGCAGTACTCCAATCAAGGAGAATACTTGCTCCATACCATGGATGTCCACAGGATTCTGAGATACTACACCGATAGGACGAAGGATCTCAGGAAGACTGATCAGTTATTCGTCTCTTTTGCTCACAAAAGGGAAGGCAATGCTGTCTCCAAGCAATGCCTACCAAAGTGGTTGGCTCATTGCATCACTTTCTGTTATGACAAGTACAACAAGACCCTTCCTGGTCTAGTCAGAGGTCACTCCACTCGGGTAGCAGCCCTCCTGCAGCTTGTTTCAAAAATGTGTCATGACAGACATCTGTGCTGCCGCCACCTGAACTTCCGTCCATACCTTTACGAAACATTACAGTTTGGACATTGCCTCTCGCCGTAGAGCAGGCTTCGGGTTAGCGGTCTTGCAAGGCCTCCTATCTTGAGGTTTGCAAGGTTGTTTGCTACTTCTTGGAGTAGTTCCTCCTCCTGGTGCCTTTCATTTGTTCCAGACTGCTTGGGATTCTGTCCTATATGTAATTACCTACTGCAAGAGCCCTCTCGAAGTAAGATAGTACAGTTACGTAAGAACTTACCGTAACAGTAGATCTTGCGAGAGAGGCTCTTGAAGTAGGTAATACCTTCCCACCCTCCATCCCCCTAGGTTTTTTCAGCTCCTTTTCCATTTAGGAAAATGTCTGCTTCTCTCATCCGGGCCTTCCGGGCCTGTGGCGGGAAAGAACTGGAAGGCGGGCGTCTGGGACCGCCCCTTTATACCGACGTCGTCTGACGCCGGTCACCTGATGTGGGGGCGGTCCCCGCCAGGGTCTGCTAGCTAGAAATTTTTCCGTGGGGTCCTGCCGCCTGCCGACGTCAGTCCTATATGTAATTACCTACTGCAAGAGCCTCTCTCGAAGATCTACTGTTACGGTAAGTTCTTACGTAACTGTACTTTCACAAAGGTTGGAGGGTATGGGATGTAGTTCCACTCCACAAGGGAGGTGACAGGGAGCAATCCAGAAACAGACCCGTCACTCTTATGTGTTGGATTATTGGGAGTGGGCCTTACCATTCACTGCTTTCCAAACTATAGTGCTAGTGAAATATTTACATATTGTAAACAAGACTTTCTATAGATACATTAGTGAAAGGAGAAAGTCCAGAGGGGGTATTGCTAAGCTTAATGGAGAAAAGGGAGCATGTGAGGAGGAGGACCCTGTAAAGGCATCTATCCTAAATAGATACTTTTGCTCAGTATTTACTGAAGAGAAGGTAGGGCAGGGCCCACAGCTCAGCATCATGGACACAGGGGGGAGGGAGGTGAGCACTACTCCCTTCACAAAAGAAAGGGTCCTACAAGAGCTTGCTAAGCTCAGGGTGGATAAGGCAATGGGACCTGATGGCATACATCCCAGGGTACTTAAGGAGCTAAAGGAGGAACTAGCAGAGCCATTAGCAGAATTGTTTAGTGAGTCTCTGAGCACAGGAGAGGTCCCAGAAGACTGGAGAAGGGCTCATGTGATCCCACTCCACAAGAGTGGTAGCAGGGAGGAGGCGGGAACTACAGACCGGTCAGTCTTACCTCAGTAGTGGGCAAGATTATGGAGCACTCCTTAAGGAAAGGATAGTGCAACACCTGGAATCCATAGGGGCACAGGATCCAAGACAGCATGGGTTTACAAAGGAAGGTCCTGTCAAACTAATCTCATAGATTTCTTTGACTGGGTAACCAGAGTGGTGGACCAAGGGGAGCAGTTGATGTCGCCTACCTTGACTCAGCAAAGCTTTTGACACTGTTCCACATAGAAGATTGATAAATAAGCTAGGTAGGCTCAGGGTGGGTCAGAAGTTGGTCAACTGGGTGGCAAACTGGTTGACTGGCAGAAAACAGAGTGGTGGTAAATGGTATACAGTCAGAAGAGATGCAAGTCACAAGTGGGGTACCTCAGGGATCAGTCCTGGGGCCAGTCCTATTCAACATCTTCATTAGTGACCTGCTAGATGGACTAGAGGTAAGGCTTGTCTGTTTGCAGATGACACCAAGATCTGCAACAGAGTAGATGATCCAGATGGGGTGGGCAGAATGAGAAGAGATCTGGATAAACTAGCAGAATGGTCAGAAGAGTGGCAACTGGGATTTAATGCAAGAAGTGCAAAATCATGCACATAGGGAAGAGAAACCCTGAAGCCACTTATAGGCTGGGAGGGAGTTGCTAGCAGTCACAAAGGAAGAAAGAGACTTGGGCATCATCATCACTGATGACCTAAAATCATCAAGCAGACCTCTAAAGCAGTAGGTAAGGCTAGGGGGTGTTAGGGTGTATTAGTAGGAGTATCCACAAGTCGTAAGAGAGGTAATAATCCCTCTGTACAAGACATTGGTTAGGCCCCATCTGGAGTACTGCGTGCAGTATTGGAGGCCACACCTTCACAAGGACATTAACCAAATTGAGGCAGTCCAGAGAGGGCAACAAAATGGTGCAGGGACTGCATCAGAAGACATATGAGGACAGATTAGCAGAGCTCAATATGTATACCCTTGAGCAAAGGAGGAGAGAGGTGATATGATCGAGACATTTAAACACCTTAAGGGCATAAACAAGGTGAAAGAGTCTAACATGTTTAAATATAAGAAAATAGCAGGACAAGAGGACACAGCATGAGATTAGAGGGAGGCCGATTAAGGGGAATGTGAGGAAATTCTTTTTCACAGAAAGGGTGGTAGATGCATGGAATGGCTTACCACAAGAAGTGGTGGCTATGAATACAGTGCAGGGCTTCAAACAGGCATGGGATAGGCATAAGGGAGCAATACAAATGACTATGAATAGATAGGTCACTGACAGAGCAAAGGCCGATGGCACATTTATAAGGTAGAAAAAGAAATGGGCAGACTGGATGGGCCTTGCGGTCCTTATCTGCCGTCAACTTCTATGTTTCTATGTTTCTATATTTGTGAGCAAGACATTCGGTCCATTGAGGAGTAAAAACAATTATCTGTTTGCAGGTTTGCATCCAGAGCAAATTGCTATACCCTGTTGTAAAGAACCCCGACTCTCTACACAGTGCAGTGTTTTTTAGCAGCTTGGTAAATCAAGATACCCTAGTCAGTAAGTAGAGGCTGTAGAGCAGGCTCTAGGCACTCTTTCCTGTGCTCCATGTGTTGATAGTTCTTGTTACAATAGTACAGACCTTGGCATCTACGGGTAGTTTTCAGTGAATCAGTGTGCTTCAGTAGGAGCGAGTTGCTGTGAGTCATTCAAGGTGCTTTATATAGGAAAGTTTTCAACAGAGAGCTTATCTAAAGTGATATTTAGGGCGGACCAGGGCTTCCTTGATTGTTAGCGATATTAAAATACATTGCTTATGTTTTTTTGGCAGTTATCTATTTTTAATGAACCAGTAACGAAGGTTAGTAAAGCATCTGAAAAAGTCCAGCATGGTAGCATTGTGAAGTTTTATCTGATTAAAAGCCTTTTGTAGAGCCATCCCGGTGCTGTGGAAGCCTGAGGCACTGGCGCCTTACTTCCTGCCACACTAGTGATTCATTTTCAGTGACAAGCACGGGTTGCTGAGAGTCAGCGGGGGGCGGGGGAGTGGGTGAGGCTTGAGCAACTGCCGGGCAGCTCTCCTCTCTCGGATTGGGGAGGTTAGCTTTCCTGGCATTTGACCACCAGTATGTGGTGGCGTGATGGTGATGCGGGCGTCAGGGAGGGCTAGGCTGGTTGAGAGGAGTGGGGTTGGCTTAGGCCAGGGTGTACATGCGCACCTCCACACACGCATGACCTTGCACTGGGGGCTCCGGGGAAGTAAGAGGAGAAAACTGGTCGGAAAAAATGGAGGATGGAGGCCTAATGAAGCCCACCCCCATCTGGCACCGGTGCCCACCCAGTCTCGGAGATGAAGAAGGTCTGAGACTCGGGACGGCTGCAGTGCCGACGAGGGACAGGCAGATACAGCCGCCCAGCTTGCCTGAGGAAGAGAAAGGAAAATATGAGGGGGGGGGGTGGAAAAGCCTTTTGTAGCTAGTCTATGGTGCTCAGAATATCTGAACCTTCTCTGTCACTCTCTCTAATCTGTTTAGTCCATCTACTGGGAAACTGGTGGGACCTAAACTCTGATCATAGTTCGGGGTAGAGAACTGCTGTTGCAATACACAGTCTTTGCACAACTCCTAGGCCAAAAAGTCTGCATCCATGAGTTATAAAAGAACTGATCTGCTAGCATGCTATCAAGTCGTATCCTAAATCAGTTGTTGAAGGACAGAGCTGTACCACGGGATTTGAGAGATTCAAATATAATTCCATTACATAGATAAATAGATGTTAACAGTAGAGAAAACCTCTTGGTGCATTCAGTCTGCCCACCCTACCTATTTCATAAAAATAAAGAAAGTCAAGGAATAATGAGAAACTACAAGCCTGTTAGACTTTAACAGTATGCAAAAGTCTTAAAAAGAAAGTTGTTAAATGCAACATTAACTGCTTTTTGACTGAACCTAAAATAACTCATCCCAATCAGCTTGGCTTTTCTTAAGGGAATTCCTGTATAACCAGCTTGAATGGCTTTACCTCACAGTGAGGTGAGGTTTCAAGTGGTGTCCCTTAGGATAAAGTGCTGGGTCCTCTCTTGTTCAGTTGTTCATACAAGACATGGGAGAAAACTGCAAAGGATGACCTGCTAAATCAAGACTAGATGTGAGGCAGAACACATCTCGCAAAAGCAAGCATAAAGATCTGAACATCTTGCTGAATGGACTGTAAACTCCAAAATAAAATTCATTACTGAAATATGCACAATGCTACATTCAGGAGTAAACAACAAACAGTAAAAATACTGCTTAACTAAAGCGCGCACGCACACACACACACACACACACATACCACACATCAAATTCTATGTTTCACCGATCAAATTTTCTGATCATGAAAAGGATCTGGACCTATTGGTATATAATAAATGTAAGCATAAAGCACAGTGTTAAAGTATAGTACATAAATGCAACCAGATGCTAGGTGTAGAAATATTAAGGAATTTTGTAAATGGAGATGAAATATGTGTCCATTATATCACTCGCTTGTTAGACCTCTTCTCGAGTATTGCAGCCGGTTTTGTTTATTTATTGAAATGTTTCACCAGGAGGGCAAGCTGAACAACAAGTTGCTCGTCTCACGGTGCAACCTTGGGGGAGGAGTTACATAGGGTTGTGAAGGATGATCAGTTACAATAGTATGTGGGTAGTACAAACAATACAACGTTGTAAGATTGTGCAACACTTGGAACACAAGGTATTGTACAATAAACAGTAGTGGAACATTGGGTAAATTACAATACATGTCCAAAATCATACAAAAGAACTTATAAATGTACAAAACAATAATAATGTGATATAACCATTTATAGTGCGTAAGTGTACCAGGAGCAGGCCCGAGGTAGTACACAAGTGCTGTTGGAGTAAAAAGGATGGGGTTACGTTTTGCACACTGGTGACCCAGAAGGGCAGGTGGAGAAGAGAGGGGGAGAGGCAAGAACTGAATATGAGGAGAAGGGGTGGCCATTTCCTGATTTTCCCTTTCAGGATGTTGAGAACCCTGCTGGGGGGTGGTCATGGTTTTGGGCACCACATCTTTGAGGAAGAGGTTGACAGACTGAAGAGAGTTTGGAGGAGAGCCACAAAGATCATACATTGATAGAGGAAGGGAGTTATCCTATGAGAGGAGAGTGGCAAAACTGGACCTCTTCACATTGGAAAGGAGAAGAATAAGGGGAGTCATCATTATCTTTTTTTTTTTTTGAGTGATCTATTTTTCTCCCCTCCGTGCCCTCTCCTTTGGGCTTCCAAGGTCACCAGCACCCCTTCTAACTCCCCCCGTGAGCCCCTTCACCTCACACTGCAGCATACCTCGAGGTAGCTCGGCGTTACCCTTCACCGAGTGTATCCCTTTCCTCCGAGGGGGAAGGCACCGGTTGGGGCAGCATAGTATGCTATATTTTTTCTCAGCCTCTGGTGCTGTTGAGACAGCCGGCCTGCAGGAAGTGTTCCGGGTGTGCTGGTAGACCGGATGTCATCATCCGGCCAATCCAGAGCAGTTTTTCCATGTTCTGGTACTTCCCACATTGCGACACTTTGTGCAGTGCTCCTGGTCTCCACCGGGGGCTGCTGCAGAGCGAAGCGACCCTGGAACCCATCTCAGCAGAGGAGAGCAGTCCTGCGGACGCTCAATCCTCTCCTTCCCATGCCGACCCCCGATGACCCAAGTCTGTTCCCGAACCCGGGTCACCGGTGTGGTGTGAGGTAAGGCGCCAGTGCCTGAATCCTCTGCGCCACTGGGCCGGTGTCTTGGTTTTTAATGATAAATAAGACCTGGCATAATCAAAAAGTCTAAACTTGAAAATTGAACTATAGGGCATTCTTTACAGATTAGGCTACATTTTTGGAGCTCAGTTGAGAGTTCTTTTGCTCTCTGCTGATATGGGCCTATTGTGTAACATTCAGTTAAAAATTTATCAAAATTAGAATATCAGTGCATATATACTAGGTGACTGGCTACCGAGCATCCACGACAGACTGTTAGACCTATTCTTCTGGCTTTTTAGTATGTTAGTATAATTTGTTCTGATCATAGGCGATGATCAAAAGACAATCGGAGGATAATATATATGTTTTTCCTTTTTCAGATATGGAATGCTTTAGTTCATGTTGGGCTGCTATGTTACACATGTGACATATCCTTTCATCATCTTTATCTCCTTGTGAACTGTTATTCCTTTTGTTTAATTTTTTTCCTCTGCAAACAGAAACCTTGCACATCATTTATCTTTATGGTATTTTACACAAAAACGTTCAATTGTTAGTTGCACACCTACAACTTTCCATTGTAGGATCTCCTATTTTGCAAGTTATATTCTTAGATAACTAAAAACTTAAATGAATGGTCTTGAAACTTATTATAATACTGTTATTTATTAAAATACAATATAATAAAAAGTCATAGTTAAAACCACCATTAAAAGTTGTTAAAAAGATGAACCATGAGACATTTTGTGACATGCATTTGACATTGACATGTTGAAGAAATTGTTTTAAAAAAAGGATATGTTGCAGGTGCATTCAGTCTTAAAACTTGCTGGATTTATAGGCGAGAGGTGGGGTTTAAACTTGTAAAGCGGGGGTCAAATAATGAAAAGGCCCAAGGGGGGCTGTTTGAGGGTCAAGGTCTAGGGCATGAGAGGAGTGAGGGGAGACTATGTTGCAAATCCAAAGAAAACTGGGCAGAAAAGGGACTGCGCAGGGTTGGGGGGACTGGAGAGAGGGGAGAAGTCGGGGTGGAGGACAGTCCTGATCAATGCCAGAAGTATGAGCAATAAAATGCCCGAACTCCAGGCTATGCTGGCTGAGGGAACAGCAGATGTGGCAGCAATTACAGAGACATGGGCCACCCAGAGAAATGACTGGGACGTAAACTTAGAGGGCTACAAGATATTCAGGAAAGATAGGGGAGTGGGAAGAGGGGAAGGGGTTGCGCTGATGGTCAGAAATTACATAGTGGTTAGTGGAGTGGAGGAGGCTGGAGGGGGGGTGTGGAGGTGATTTGGGTAACCCTGCAAATGATGGGAGGAAGAAATTGAAGATAGGGGTGGTATACAGGCCCCCCGCAATAGAGGAGGCTCTGGAGAATAAACTGGTTGAGAACATCAAGGGTCACTGTGACCCAAGGGTCCTGGAAGATGGTAAAAGCTGAGGGGGCTGAGAATCAAAGGGGCACTTATGAGGGTAGAAAGGGCACTCCTTCTGTACTAGTTTTTGCCATACAGAAATAAAAAGTGGAGTGGCTACGGCCCCTCTCGCCCCCCAGTTCTGGCACCTATGCTGTGACCTTGGAAAGGTTAGGGTGGTGGTCATGGGTGATCTTAATATGCCGGCGGCGGACTGGGACACCATGACATCCTCTGTAACCAGGGAATAGAGACTGATGGATGTCTTTCAGGATGCCTTCCTGGTCCAACAGGTGGGGGAACGTACTAGAGAGGGGCCGATATTGGACGTTGTCCTAGCGGACAGTGAACAGATAAGGGGCCTGGAGGTGTGCAGTCCATTGGCGGGTGGTGACCACGCCACGGTTTGGTTCTTGCTGTATCTGGGAGGGAGGAAAACTGCACTCACACAGTAGTGGTTGACTTCAGGGGAGCGGACTTCGTGGGTATGGGTAGGATTCTACAGGAGAGGTTGGACATGATTAGGCCGGACATGGATGCTGGAAGCTTGTGGGAGACTATTAAAGAAGGGGGTGTAAGAGGCTACCAAGTCCTGTACTAAAGTAAGGCATAAGCATGGTGGAATCAGCAAGCCATGTTGGTGGACCAGGGAGGTGCAGGAGGCGGTGAGGGAAAAAAAGGCTGCTTACGCACATTTTAAACATTCTAGGGGGGACAAGGAGCGAGGAGAGTATGAACTGTTGGCAGGAAGGTCACCAGAGTGGTGAAGGGTGCCAAGGCAGGGATGGAGAAAAACCTGGCTAGGGATATCCGGAGGGGGGGAAGGGATTCTATAGATACATAAGAGAGAAGAGAAAAGAGAGGACGCAGGTCAACAGGATTAAGATTTGTGGGGGGATGGGTTCAGGAAGCAGGGGAACAGACAGAGGTGCTAAATGAGCACTTTGCCTCAATCTTTGCAGAGGGTGACAGGGGATCCCTACAGCCTGATGGGAGGGAAGAGGAGCCAGCAAAAGCGAGAGGTCAGTCTCAGTCTGAGACCAGAGGATGGAAGGAGGCTAGGGTGCAGGCTGGGCCAGACCCAGAAGGAGTAAGAAGGTTGCATGAGGGAGAGGATGGGTGGGGGATCACAGTGAATAGGGTGAGGGAGGCCCTTTGGAAACTAAAAACAGATAAGGCGCGGGGGCCGGACGGACTACATCTGAGGGTTATGAAGGAACTGGCGGAGGAGCTGGCAGCTCCACTGGCTGCACTCTTTAACACCTCTCTGCAGACAGGATGGGTGCCACAAGACTGGAGGGTGGCTTATGTAATGCCAGTACATAAAGGGGGGGGGGTGTAGGGAGGAGATGGGGAATTATAGGCCTGTCAGTCTAATGTCTGTGGTAGGCAAAGTAATGGAGGGCTTTATCAGGGAGAGGCTTGGGAGGCAGTTGGAAAGGTTAGGACACCAGGATGATAAACAGTATGGCTTCGTCCTGGGGAGATCGTGTCAGTCCAACCTCATAGAGTTTTATGACTGGGTGAAGGGGGCCTTGGATAGACATAAGCTGGTGGATGTCCTATACCTAGATTTCAGCAAGGCGTTTGATTCAGTGCCCCATAATGGACTGATAGCAGAGATGGGGGTGGGAGGACAGGAGCTCAGTTGGGTCGAAAATTGACTTTCGGGACATTTACAGAGGGTAACTGTTGGTGGGATACTCTCCTCCCCCAGGAAGGTAATCAGTGGGGTCTCCCAAGGTTCAATATTGGAGCCACTCTTGTTCAATGTCTCCGTCTTGGATATAGGGAGGAGGGTTAGGAATAGGTTGAGTCTCTTTGCGGATGATTCAAAACTGGGAGCATTGGTGGATTGGGAAGAAGCGAGGGAGACAGTCCAGGGGGATCTGGATACCCTGGAGGGGTGGTCAAGGAGGTGGGGACTGAAATTTAATGCCGGGAAATGTAAGGTACTTTATTTGGGGGTCAAAAACCCGGGCCATGTTTACACCTTGGGGGGGGTCACACTGCAAGTCACATTGGGAGAAAGGGATCTAGGGGTGGTGGTAGACGTCAAAATGAATAACTCCGAAAATTGTGGAACAAACTGCAGCCAAAGCAAACAGGATACTGGGCTGCATAGCCAGGGGAATTACATCCAGAAGGAGGGAGGGAGGTGATCCTTCCTCTATATAATGCCTTGGTCAGGCCGCAGCTCGAGTACTATGTACAGTTCTGAAGACCTCATCTGAAGAAGGCCATAGCGCTGCTGGAGAGAGTCCAGAGGAGAGCGACCAGGATGATTCAGGGCATGGAGGGGAGGTCTTATGAGGAAAGACTGGAAGAGCTTGGGCTGTACACACTGGAGGAGAGGAGGGACAGGGGAGAAATGATAGCGGTTTTCAAGTATGTAAAAGAAATAACCAGGAGTGGAACCAAGGAGCTGTTTAGGCTAACGGAGGGGGGAGCAACCAGGGGGCATGAGTGGAAGCTGGAGGGGGGAAATTATGGGGGGGGCGTAGGAAGCATTATTTCACTGAGAGGGTAGTGGACCTTGGAATGTGCTGCCGGGGAGGCTGGTGGAGGAGGGCACAGTGGAGGGCTTCAAGAAGGGGTGGGACAGGTACAAGAGGAAACTGAAACCAAAGAAGACCCTCTCGGGGCTAGGGGGGCAGAAAGTGGCTATCGAGCAGACAAGGCAGACCATTTGGCCTATTCTGCTGGCTTTTAGTATGTTGGTATATTCGGTGATACCTTTTATTGGACTAACAAAATTATTTTTGACTAGCTTTCGAGAAATAACGCTCTCTTCCTCAGGTCAAAGTGAAAACCACTTTGACCTGAGGAAGAGCTTTATCTCTCGAAAGCTAGTCTTTAAAATAATTTTGTTAGTCCAATAAAAGGCATCACCTGCAACATATTTGTTGTATTTTGTTTCTCTATATTGTTGACTTTACTAACATGGCTACCACATTTCTTTTTTTTTCTTTTAAAAGGACTAATTTCACAGTGTAAAACGCTGTTTTTTGGTACAGATAACGCCCATTACAATGCAGACTTTAGAATCACATGATTTTCAGAAAAATGTCATAATTAAAGCTCTCTGTTGTATTTTAATTAATTGATATACAGTATATTACACCTTCAAAACATCAGTGATAACTTATGCTACATTTGAGACAATATTCCTTATTAAATTACAAAAACTAATATAATGTTCAAACTTGTTTAGCATGAAATGTGTGCCATTTTAAACTAAATGAGCGGCATACAAGTTTCAGCAAAATCTTAATGATTAAATCTGTCTAGAAAATGTCCAATTTGCCCTATGATGCAGGTTAATTTTCATAAAAAAAATACATTTTTGTGCTCACAAATCAGTCCTTTTTTCTATGTCAGTCACATGTGTTAATGAATTGTGGCTCATGTTCCTAAACTTTTTTAATGCTTATAATTGAGAATTTTAAATAATATTGCCTTTTAATAAATAAATCATTAACATAAACTACATTATGGGTAATCTAAGTTAATAGTTAAATGCAAAATAGGAGTTAATACAGTGGACAATGTCATATGCGTTAATGATTGTCACATGCATTCACAAGTCTTTGTTTGTTAATGTTTGTAACTGTGTCTTATTATTTATATTACATTTTTATAAATAACAGTAACTTAAAAAACTGCAATGCAGTTCTTTTTTTGTGGTGTTTAAAGCTATCCAAATTATAAAAAGCAAAATAAGAATTCATACAGTGGACCACGTTAGGTGTACAAATAACAACTGAAATTTGCACGTGTAAAATACCACAGGGTAATATGCTAGCTTATGTATTGCAGAGAAATACATTAAACACAAAGGAAATTCAGTTCAAAAGGAGATAAGGACCATGAAAGGACACATCGCATGCAGTATACAGAAGCACACACTGAACTAAAACTTATTATATTTAAAAAAAAAAAAAGGAAAGAAAAATGGCATTATCACTAGGCTGACATTTATTTATACAGTAATTTGTGCTAAACATTGACATTTCTACATCACCTCTGTTGAGTGCAAATTTTAGTTTGAGGTTAGTTCTGTCCTGGTCACCTTCAGATCAGTTCCTGTCTTGGATATCAGTGTTTTAAACATGTTGAAGGAAAAAAAAAACTAGCTGAAGTGTATAAAACGGTATACAATGTCAAGTCATTGATTTTTAGCATACATCATTGTGACCATTTACAGTGCATGTATGCTTAGTGATACTTTAAACAAACTTGCCACTATATACCCCATGTGACTTTTCTCAACAAAGTTGCACGTACCTTGTTTTTGGGTTTTGACATCAGCACTAGAGCATTCTGGTTTGTTTGTTTTTTTAAACAAAAACTTAACGGACAATATTTTTGAAAGGACACAAAATCACATTTCAGATGGAACTGAATTCAGAAAATAAGTCTAGAGCAAACATATTTATAATTGGTTCTTGCTCTGCATAGATTTCTGTATCAGCTGAAATGTTGTACTACAATTCAAAGGTCATGTAACATAGTTGTACCCTTCTCTGGTGCAATAGTATTCCAGGTGGTAAGAAATCCATCTGCAAGCCACTAGTGTTCACGCTCAGAACTGCTGCGTTTGCTCTCAAAACCATCACACACACACATCAGTCATTTGAAATGAAAGTAAACTGCAGTGATGACTGCAGTGTTTTTTTTCCTCACGTGTGTGCTGGGACCAAGTCCGAGAAGAAATGTTAGTGCTCACATAAAATTCCACTCCCAAGTATTATATTTTAAAATTCACTTTTTTATTCACAACTTCACTTTCAGCAATGTTAGCAGGGCTGTGCTTTCCATTCTTCTGCTTGATACTGATTCGCGTGCAGTCTCCCCGACTTAAGAAAGAAGGAACGAAAGAAAGAAAATGCAGTACAAAAAATACTGGTTGGGCAACTACATGCCCAACAAGCCTGTGCTGCCACCTTGAGTTTCTGATTACACTGGACCTCTCGATCGTTACTCTTGAGCAGGATGGGACAAATCTGTTTGGAGCTGGTGGTCAGTTTGGCCACTAGTTTTCAAAATTTGGTAGCCAAATCAATATTTTTAATGGCTGTCCCTTTTAAAGGCTCAAAAATCACTTTGTGGGCAGTTGGCCAGTTACTTTCAAAATCTTGTAGTGAAACCAATTTTTTTAGTGGCCATTGGCCACCTGGCCACCCAATTAGTTCCACCCTGCTCTTGAGATCTGATGTGATCAGAACCTCTCTGTGGCAGTTTATGTGAGTATTTTATGGCGTGGATATCTGGTTAAATGTAAAGATGGCACAGTTTTTTTTTTTACTGCAGGTGACACAATAGATATACACTGTAAGTGTCATTATAATCTTTTTCATTTAAAGAAAACAAAACACGATCATATATTAATGGTATTAAACTGTGTTAACACACATTTATGTGTGTGTGATTCGAAGTTGTGAGCAAAAATATGTGATTAGCAACTCTTCTGAGCTGAGCACTGGCCTTTACTGTATTTGTTCAAATTGAGCCATTAAACTACAGTAACTATTACGTTACAAGAATGTGCCAGTGCGGGGGTGGTGCTGTGAATAGGGAAGTGAAAAGGGATTGAGCTCTTGGCTCCTTGGAGCCAAAATATGATCCCCTTCCCTCCCTAAAACTTGCTGTTGACATGTTTTGTATTAAAGCAACCTGCAGTGTGGAGGGGAGTTGTGATCATCCAGGGGTGCTGAGGTGAGTACCAGAAAAGGTGCTCTTTAAGTCCATGCTCCCTACGTAACATTTGTAGAATCATCCCACAGCATTACTCAATAGACTCTGGTCACTTAGGTTTATGAGATAGCATTCAGGCTGGACCAGATGAGACACTTTTGTCAAATCAGTACCACTGGAGGAGGCAGTGTCCCTGTTGTCTCAGATTTTGTGTAGAAAATCAGTAAAGGTCAATAAGGCAGTCTGCGTTGTGAAACTTGCTTGGAGGTTGTGTTGGGCTGGGTTAGCAATGTCATGTTTATTGAGATAATCAAAGAGCTGTTCAAATACTACTTTTTACAGCAGTTTGGATAAGAAAGAGATAAGAGAAATTGGTTTGTAATTATCTACTGCGGTTTTAGCACCTCCTTAGAACACCGGCACAGTGTGGGCCTGCTTCCAGATATAAGAAAATCAATTTTATACATAAAGGATGTGTTTACAGTTTCACTCCATGGGACTGCCAGCTACTCAGTATACATTACCTACTGGAGTGGTCTGTTTTAAATGAGGACGCTCAGGAGGGTCTCCGGTAAAAAAAACATATTTTATTAATACAAATCAAATGCATGTGCTAACATTTAAAAGGACTCTGAAAGCAAGGGGGGGGGATAAAAGGCAAATTTTAAAGCACCTGGAAGTTTGGGAGCAGTTTGGGATCGTAACCAACCTCTCGGGATGTGTGACGTACATTGGAGAGTCAGGGCTGGGCTGGAGAATGGTCCCCATCCACCTCGTATTTGATTGGATCATTCATGAGGCTATAGGATGAGCAGAGGATAACCCACTGGTGAGCAATGTCTGGCTACTATAAAGGGTGCTGGGGATCATTTTTGTGCATAAAGGATACGTTTACGATTGCGCTCAGACAGTGGGACTGCCAAATACTCAGTCCTTTGCAGTTCAGACAAGTCTCTTCTCTGCATCCTCAGGGACGTCTGTCGTGTTGTTGTTGTAACTAATGTAACTGGTGGTGGTGGAGATTATGGTGGGGTGGGACTGGGAGTTCTGGGGCAGTGAGGACTAGAGCTGGGCATGTGATAGTATGGCAGAAAAAAACTCTGTCAGTGTTCCACAGAAGTCCACTGGTTCCACTCACATTCCTGTTAGTAGTCTTCCCAGATGTTCTAGTGCATTTGAGGACACCACCCTGAGGAGCCCAGAAGCACACAGGTTTCATACTAACATACTAAACGCCAGCAGAATGGGCCTAATGGTCTGTTGTGTCTGCTCGGTAGCCAGCCACCTACATAATGTGCTGCCAGTTCCAGTTCCACTTCAACTTGCCCTACATGAGAATGAGACGGAAGGGATCCATCTGTAAAATGTAAAACCAAGCACTCCCTCTGTCCTTCTTGTATGAACACCACACCAGCTACCACAGCCACCTTCGTGTAGGTGGCAACAATTTCTGGTCTGCCTAGAGCCACTATAATGCTCCTCCATCCCATATCATGCAGCAGCCTCTCTCAGCCCAGTGTGGCTCAGTTATCTACATTGTATGAGGAAGGTGACAATGAGTCTGGCTCTGACATGGACACTACTATAATCCTGTCAGCAAAGAAAAAAGTACAGTTGTTCATTGATGGAGGGTGAGGTATACTAATTTAATGGTTCTACAATATCAAGTAAATAGCACCATAGGAGCTTGCATCAGTGGAGCTTTTAAGGGAGAGTGCCAGTGAAGAAGAGGATATGGAACTGGAACTGTCAGGGGTTGGGGGACAGAAGCAGAGGCAGAAAAAGTAGAGGAAGGGAATGGTGAAGTACATCTTCAAAAGGAGAAGGAGGAAGGGCAAGAGACAGCAAGACAAGAAGAGGAGAAGGGGAAGAAGCATGAGAGGTGGAGGAGGAGTGGGGGAAGATGTCTGAGAGAGAAGTAGAAGCAGGGAGTAGAAGCACAAGAGGAGGAGAAAAAGCAGAGGGAAGCATGAGCGGTGGAGTTGCAAGGGAAAGCACATGAATGAGAGGTTCTTGAAAATCTGTTGCCAGTTACACCACTGACTGCTGGCGGTGAGCGTGATAATGAGGATTGGAGTTCATCAGAGAAAGAAATGGCAAAATTTAAAAAAGATAATGAAAAAGAAAAGGAAAGGAAGGTTCTCAGCCAGGGAAATCTAAAGGCAAGCCTCCCATCAGCCCCATAGTACTGTACCACCAGCTGCTACTGCCCATCACTAGCAATGTCAGTACACAGCGCCCCAGATGCAGTCATCTTGAAGTCACTGACAAATTCCTTCAGAAGTACCCCCCAAGGTCATTGTCTTTCTATAATAAAAACAACGAAGAGATCCTGCATTGTGAGATTGGTTTTCAGATGACACCACATATCTACTGAAAGCATGTTGCAGTCAGGGTGGTAATAAGGTCAAATGGGTCAGCCTGCTTGAACTTTGGAAACAAGATGTTGTTGTTATGGCCGATCATTTAAAAAGTGAATGTGGCATTCTTCTAACAGCATGGCCATTATCCAGTCTGGTCCGTGAGGATCAGCAAGGACAGTCTGGCATGAGAAGTGGGACAAGGCAGTTTATTCAAGTTGTCCAGCCAGCATGGCAGCACTGAACTGAAGCATCCCTGACCTTACCAGTGGTAACCTATAATTTCCTTGGTAAACAGCCCCAGAATACCCTGAAGACCCATACTGTCTTGTCCACTGTATGGATGAACTATACCATAGGTTTTCTGCCCTCTGAGAGAGGTGCCTCCTAACGCTACCTCTACATTTGCCACCTTTGAGCCTCAGGGCATGTACCTGCATCCTACTGGAGCTACAGTTTGAAGAAGAGAATGGCTTCCTAGTCATGTTAATGGCAAAAAAACTGAATTTCTATGACTGGAAAAATTAGTATAGCAGAACAGGTACAGGTAACTCCCGGAGGATTCCCATATTGTGGGAGACACACAAGATCACAGCCAGCAACTCCTTGCGAGAGGTCAGGGGGAAGGTGGGGGAGCAGGTACTTCCATAACTTGTCATCACCAATCATTACAATCCCAGTAGAGCAGACAGATGTTGGATGAATTGTGGTATGAGAGCCACTCGCCATCATGTCTTTTGGTCAGGACCAATATTTGCAGGTACGGTATATTCGTGATATTAAAGGAGTTATTCAGAGGATATTGGGGAATGCAACAACAGCTGGACTACAATGCTTGCTCTTGGGGCTGCCCCAGTGGGGATATCCTTCCCCAACAGCAAATGTCTCTATAGAATATTTTCTGCAGCCTCTGCAAAAGCCATCATGTGCTGATAGCTCTCCCCAGATTCACCTTCCATCCAGTAATGGAGGAAAATGTGTAAAGAAGCGATGGAGATGGCGAAAGTCACACGTCACTTCAATCTGTATTCAGACTTATTTAATGTCAGGTGGATGCCTTCCTTTCCTTTCCCACTTGAAAGAATCACTGGTTGCGGAAGTCATGGATAACATACTGGTAGCCAAGAACAGACACTCGTAGGATCGTGTTGTGGGAATGATTGGAAGGCAGGAACATTTATTTACATACGAACATACGGAGAAGCCAGCAGAAGAAGGCCATTTGGTCTACCAAGTCTGCTCGTATTGCAGGGTCCACAGGTTGAGCTAATGTCCCTGCCCTCCCTCCCCACTCTTCCCATCCTCCCTACCCATGATCCTTACTGTCCCTCAATGCCTGTCCCATCCTCTCTTAAAGCTGCCCACTGTCTTCAACGAAATGACCTCTTCCGGCAGCGCATTCCAAGTGTTCACCACCCTCTGTGTGAAGAAGTGCTTCCTGACCTCCTTCCTAAACCTCCCAACCTCCAGCTTAAGACTGTGTCCCCTCGTGTTATGGTTGCCACTCATCTTAAAGAAACTCTCCTTATCAACCTTATTTATCCCTTTCAAGTACTTGAAGGTCCCAATCATGTCCCCTCTCTTTCTAGTGTCTTCCAGGGAGTACATGTTCAGTGCCCTCAACGTCTCCTCATATGCCTTACCCTGCTGATCCACTGTCATCTTTGTAGCCCTCCTCTGGACCTTATCCAGCAGGTTAGTGTCCTTTTTGAGGTGTGAGCACCAGTACTGAACTCCATACTCTAGATGTGGCCTTACCAGTGACCTGTACAAGGGCAATATAACCTCCTCTCTCCTACTACTGATGCCCCTAGATATGCATCCCAGCATCTTGTTTGCCATTGCTGCTGCTTTCTTGCACTGCGTGGAATGCTTCAGGTTACTAGTGATCATCACTTCCAGGTCCTTCTCCTCCTGTGATACAGATACTTGGACTCCGCCCAGGTAGTACTTTGTCCTGGGATTCTTGGTTCCAATGTGCATAACTTTGCATTTCTTGGCATTGAGGCCAATGTGCCAGATCATGGACTACCTCCCCAGCTTTTCCAGATCTTCTTGTAGATCCTGTATCTCTTCAGCTGTGTCCACTCTCCTGCAGAGATTGGTGTCATCTGTGAATAGGCACATTTCCCTTAATGCCATCCCCAATGTCACTAATGAAGACATTGAACAACACTGGCCCCAGCACCGAGCCCTGCGGGACCCCACTGATTACCTCTGTGGTGCCAGATAACTCTCTCGCCACAACCACCCGCTGGGTTCTGTCCCTAAGCCAGTTTTCCACTCATCTGGCCATCTTCTCCCCAACCCCGAGCTCCACTAACTTCCTGATCAGCCTTTTGTGGGGCACACATGGGTAGCTATAAGGGTGTGCTCCATGCTCAGAGCACATTTGCTAACATTAGGAGCACGTTTTGTAAATCTAAATTTAGTGTTATTGTGCTCCTGCAAAGTACTAGGAGCATAGCCCATTTTGCATTATTCTACATGGCTCTGGGACTTAAGTACATGCCCCAGAATGACTTTTACTCAGCTATACGCAATCACCCCATCTTTCACGTATGTTTTTCCTGACATGAGCAGCATTAATATGTGCATGTGCAGGGTGGCCAGAGTCATACATTTTTTCAGTTAAAACTCTTGGAAGAGATGGATTCTGCTGTGATAGTGTATTAAGTTGTGCTGGAAAAGCAGGTTTGCATAGGCAGGCGTGCACAACTACTGCCAGCATAAGTCAAGGTTGTCTGTGGTGGTCAAAACAAGTGGCTGGCTGTGTGGGATGCAGTGGGTGGTGGGAGTGCCATCGGGAGGAGAGGGCCAAGTATACCTGTATTTATAACCATTAACGGATTTGAGAAGGGGTCATTCAGTGGAGGCCAGGAGTACCAACCCTGGCTTGGGCCTTTTTTTCTTTAGACCTTTGGGGCTGTGGTACAGGAGACTAAGACTGTAGATTTATGGAAGCGGATACCGCCAAACACACTGAGAGCTGCACTGGGCTTCAGTACTTGGTTATTCAAAAACAACTACCACAACAGGCTTTGGATGCTCTGTCTCTCTGACTTGGGACTTTTGGCTTAAGAGACCAGTTGTCTCAGACCTCTGTCTGTGTGCTGGTGGTTGCTTAGGTCAGTCAGGAGTGGACATATGGGCAGGAGCAGAGGAAGTTGAGACTGAACTGGAGAGTCCAGACTGGGCTATCTGCACAGGGTGATCAAAGGTTGGGGGTAGAAATTGGCATTGGCCCTCCATTAGCCACATGCTGGAAGATTCTGAATTGGACCAATAACATTTTTTTTAGCTGGGCCTCCTGACTTGTACTGAAGGAAAAAAAAATTTAAATAAGTGCACCAGTTGGGCTTGTGGAAAAGACTGGGACCACTACTTTTCCAACCACTAGTTTTGCTGCCTAGCAGCTGCAAGACTAAATTTCGACCACTGAAAGTGCAGAACTACAGAGAGATTGGTCTGCACTGCCATAGGCACCAGTTTGCCCATACTTTGACAGTGAAAGGCAGTATAGTAAGTCTGGCCAGGTGCATGTGGTACTGTTACGTGTAGTGGCCTCAAAGCAGTTTTACACATTACAAAAGCACAGTGATGCAGCAGAGACAAATAAGCAGACTTGGTCTCATCTCTCTAGGTTTCTTGGGCTCTTCCTCCTCACTCGGGGTGAAAAAAGCTAGCTAAAGAAAAGTCATTCGGTATAACCAGCTTTAGAATATACACAAGACCATACCAAAATTGCCAAAGGAAAAAAAGACGTATGGTCTAGCTAGTCTGCTCAAGTTTGCAGACCCCCCCCCCGTAACTAATGCTGGATCTGCCCCCCATCAATCTCTCTTCCTCCACTTGATGTCCCCACCACCACCTCCTTTCCCCATTCCATGTAATTTCCCCCTCAGCCTGTCCCAGCTTCTCCTGAAGCTGTCTAAAGTCTTCAGGAGGACAACTTCCTCTGGCAACTTGTTCCATTTTGCCACCACCTTCTCAGTGAAAAAGAGTCTCCTCAGTTCCCTCTTGAAGCATCCACACACTAGTTTGAGACAGTGCCCCCTACCGGTCTTGTTCCCACTATGGCTGAATGGACCCTCAGAGTCACTTTGTCGAAACCCTTAAGGTATTTAAAGGTTTCAACCACATCAGCTCTATGCTATGTAATGTAATATGGTACTGTAAATTATTAGTAGGTTCCACAGAACCTCCAGTACTATCAAACAACTGATGATTTAAAACTCATTACCTCCAGTAGCTCCACATGAAGTCCGAACTATCCACGATTTATCTGACACACAATGGCCACCCAAGAGGTAGTGAGATAATATCAGGAAATTGATAATAAATATAAATGTAGGTAGGAGCACAATCATGATCTGAAGGAGAACATATTTCATGGCAAAAGTTCTGTGAAGTGTACTCCTCTGTTTCCGGAGGAGCACACCACACTAAATCCTTAACACTACCCCTGGGGGCACAGAGTCAAAGGTCTTGCTGAAATCAAGATAGAGGATGTCTACCACTTGGCCACTGTCTGTTTTCTTAGTGATACAGTCAAAGAAGTCCATCAGATTTATTTGACACGATTCCCCCCCTCTCCAATGAACCCATGCTGCCTTGCATCCTGGAGACCATGCTCTTCTAGATAGTCCACCAACCTTTCCTTTAGTATGGTCTCCATGAGCTTGCCCGCAGTGGAGGTCAGACTGGGTGGTCTGTAATTCCCTGAGTCATCCTTGGGACCGTTTATGTGGAGGGGCACTACTTGTGCTGCTCTTCAGTCCTGCAGTACCAGGCCTGACTCTAGTGAACTATTACATAGGTCTGCCAGTTCCTTTAGTACCCTTGGATGTACTCTGTCCGGGCCTGGTGATTTGTCCACCTTCAATGCCAGCAGCCCCTCCTCTCTCTCTCTCTCTGTCCTCCTCTACACTACATCTGTGTTCCCCTCCTCCTCTTTTCCCTCCTGAAGGCACTGGTGCATCCTTCTCCCCGGTGAAGATGGAACAGAAGTATTCATTTAGTATCTCTGCTTTTCCCCCATTATCCTCCACCCACTCCTTGCCTTTCTTAAGCCTAGCAATCCCTTCCTTTTTGTCCCTTTTCTCACTTACATAGCGAAAAAAAAGCCTTCTCCCCCTTCTTAATTCCTTCAGCTATCTGCAGCTCCTTCTGTGCTTTTGCTCGCCAGACTTCCTTACTTGTCTCATTAGCCAACCTCAGGTATCTTTCCCTATCCACCTCTCTCTTGGTCTTCCTGAATTTTCTATAGGCCAACCTCTTTTCCCTTACTGCCTGGGCAACCTTAGAATTGAACCAGCTGGGCGTTTTGGCCCTTGTGTTCTTCCCCCTGAGTCTAACGCACTGATCTGTGGCAACCAGTATTCCTTCCTTAATGATGGACCACCTTTGGTCCATCCCATATCTGCTCTGATGTCTGCCAGATGACTCCTTAGCACTTCGCCCATTTTCCTGAAGTCCACCCTCCTGAAATCCAAGATTTTGGTCTTAGTCGGGATGCTTTCCCTGCCCATATCCAACTGGAACCACACTATGCAATGGTCACTTCCACCCAGTGGCTTCGTGACCATTATTTCCTGTACATGTTCCCCATTTGTGAGCACCAGATCAAGAATTGCCTCAGCTCTTGTTGGTTCAGTGATGCCCTGAGTCAGGAACCCACTCTGCAGACCTTCCAGGATCACCTGACTCCTAGTACATGATGTGGAGGGTATGCTTCAGTCCAGCTTAGGCAGGTTGAAGTCCTCCACAATTACCACCTCTCTTTTCCTCGCAGCTTCCAATATTTGTGAGCTCAGTTCCCTGCCCCTCTCCTCATCCTGATTGGGTGGTCTGTAAACCACCCCCAACCTCACCTTTCTCCCTCTGTTAGACCTTATTTAATTTTTATTTTACCATTTTTGACCAAGAAAGACACATTAAGCCTAGGCTTGTTTCCAAGTGCATTCCCGGAGCACAGGGAGGTTAAGTGACTTGCTCATGGTCACACAGTATGCATGTGGTGTCTGTGGGATTTAAACTTGGTTCTCCAGGTTTGCAGCTTGGTGCTCTTAACCACTATGCTATAATGCCTCCTGCACAGGAAGTTCTCAGCAGTAAAGTAGTTAGGGGAGCCGAAGCTGTAAGTAAAGTGGAGTGGGGAGTCCAAGCTCCCAGAACTAATGTCAGGGAGAGCAACTGTTCCTGGGAAATAGAAGAAAGCAAAAACGTCGACACTTGTTTGTTTACAGTTTCACTGAAGTTTATTTGTTAATTTAGATCTAGGATTACAATTGCCTTTGAGCCAAGGCTCTTTTACAAAGGTTCCACATTAGGAGAGTACATACATGCTAAACAAGGGCATACGACATTAAAGAGAGCATACAACCATATTCATCAGTTCAGGTATGGCATCACGGTAAATAGGATGCATGAATAACACATACAAGGAATCATTTCAGAAACCTAGAAGAAATCAGGGAGGAAGGGTGAGAGGATAGGGGGGTGGGAGACGAAAAAGAGACTAGAGCAGCTCACGGCATTGTCAAAGAACATTGGTGGGGGGGTGGTTGATCTCAGTGGGGAAGGGGGAGGTTAGGGGTGGTAGTCACATGAGCTGGAGGCCATGAGATGATGATGGAGGCTTGATTTGAATATGCCCAATGAGGAGGTGGAGGTGATGTGAGTGCTGAGGGCATTCATCCAGTGAGGTGCACCGTGTGCAAAGCATCTTTGGCCCAGAGTGGTGCAGCATCAGGGGACCTGTAGAAGCTGACATTCAGACCCTCTGGTGTTACGAGGATTAGTGTTTGGGCACAGGAGGGTTTGGACACTAGGTGGAGTAAGGCCCAAAGTAGTTTTTATCGCCATCAAGCAGGTAAGGTACTTTATGCTGTTAGCGAGTTGAAGCCATCCCGTTTGAGCATAAAGCTCACATGTATGTGTGAGTTGGTGGGATCCAGTAAGCAGTCAACAGGCCTTGTTTAGGGAGGTCGTTATGTGCCTGAGGGCGGTAGTAGAGGCAGAGCCATAGATTATGAGGCTGTAGTCTATAACGGAGACCACAGAGCTTTAATTTTTCCTCTCCTCATGCCTTTTTTTGTAGTTATTTATTATTTGTATGTTAAATGTTTCAGGATGGTAGAGAGTGTTTATGAACATGCGAAGAAACCAGCAGAAGAAGGCCATTTGGTCTATCAAGTCTGCTCGTATTGCAGGGTCCACAGCTTGAGCTAATGTCCCTGCCCTCCCTCCCCACTCCTCCCATCCTCCCTACTCATGATTCTTATCTTCCCCTATGCCTATCCCAGCCTGTCTTAAAGCTGCTCACTGTCTTTAATGAGATGATCTCTTCTGGCAGCGCTTCAAGTGCCCACCACCCTTTCTGTGAATAAGTGCTTTCTGACATCCCTCCTAAACCTCCCACCCTCCAGCTTAAGACTGTGCCCCCTCGTGATATGGTTGCCACTTAGTTTAAAGAGACTTTCCTTATCAACATTATTTATTCCTTTCAAGTTCTTGAATGTCCCAATCATGTCCCCCTCTCTCTCTCTCTCTCTCTCTCTCTCTCTCTCTCCTCTGTCTTCCAGGGAGTACATGTTCAGTGCCCTCTAACTCTCAACGTATGCTTTGCCCTGCTGACCGGCTATCATCTTTGTAACCATCCTCTGTACCTTCTCCAGCAGGTTAATGTCCTTTTTGAGGTGTGAGTACCAGTACTGAACTCCATACTCTAGATGCGGCCTTACTAGTGACCTGTACAAGGGCAGTATAACCTCCTCTCTCCTACTACTGATCCCACGAGCTATGCATCCCAGCATCTTGTTTGTCTTTGCTGCTGCTTTCTTGCACTGCGTGGAGTGCTTCAGGTCACTAGTGATCATCACTCCCAGGTCCTTCTCCTCCTCTGATGCTTGGCAGTATAAGCACATGGGGGTACATGTAATGGAACTTGTTCAGTTAGTAACAGTCTCTGCAGAATACTTTGAAGGAACATGCTAATTTTTTTTTTCCCAGTTTAACCAGGAGTAGCACACTAAGCTGAAAACTTGTTTACAGGTGCAACCTGGGAGCACAAGGAAGTTAAGTGACTTGCTCAGGGTCACACAGTATGCAAGTGGGGACTGTAGGATTGGAATCCAGGTCTCCAGATTTGCAGCTCAGAGCCTTAAACCACTGCGCTATACTGCCTCCTGAATGAACGAACATACTAGGAGACTCTGTTATGTAATTTAATGTAGCTCTTTATTATGAAAACCGTAATAAACTTCTAGTTAAAAAAAAATAATAGGGAAGCTTGATACATTTTATCTTTCTTTTTTTTTTTTTAAATATATGTAGGTGTTTGTTCACCACAGCTGTTCCTTTCAGAGCCACGACCAGCAACCTCACACTGCAGCCCCACAGTAATAGTGCAGCTTTACTTATAACCCAGGGCCTGAGTGTACAAATGATTGGGTTTTACCACATTTTTTTTCCATACCTCCCTCCTCCCCCCCCATAGGTTTTGCTGCCCACCCTTGTGTCCGCAGCGATCCTGTGTTGGAGAAGGAGACTCCTGTGCACCACAGGCTCCCCGTGGCTCACCAAACGTGTTGCTGCGGGAGTGGAAGGATGGCGTCTCCTTCGGCTGGTCAGGAGTACTACTGCTAGCAGCACCTCTGACATAGGCTGTCAGACATGCCGAGATTCGAGACCCATGGCTTGAATCTGAGCCCAGGTCTCCCACATGGTAGAGCAACCTAATACAGTTGGGCTATTGCAGCTGCTTGGATTTATGTTTTTGCACTGTAAACTGTCAATCAAAAGTAAATGGTAAAAATGCTGTGTAGCCAACAACAAAAAAACAAAGGATTGCTAATGCTATGCCAGTTGTACTGATTGCCAACGCTCATGATGATGAGGTAAACAGTTGCACTCTAGTGGAGATCCATTCTGTGATAAAAGCATTAACCTTTGTTTCTTCTTTTTTTCAGCTGTTTGGGGAAACTATGTCAGTATGAGGTAAATATGTGTTTTTTAAAAGTAATTACTTTATTGCTAAAGACGACCTTACTTTAGTTTATTGAAATTCAGAATCGCCATGTGGACTGTGTTTATGCTCCTTTAGAGGCTGCCAACAGAGCTCCAAAACGCAATCTGTTTCTTCATCAATTGTTGGAGGCGCACATGGGAAGCCACTTCGGGTGGATTCTGGTGATGTTTAACTTTTTCCTCCCCTCATCCTATGGCCCTTCCCTCTAGTTGGCCACCCAGCCGCATCAGTGCATTGGCTATTAAGGATGATTCTGTGGGCCAGTTGGCCATCACTGTTGCCTGAGCATGTACACTGGTGCCACTGATTTTCTGCTTTCAAAATCTTAAAATACTTTTTATTTAAAATGGAGTGCAGATTAACATGTTTTGTACTAAAGACGTGGTGCAAAATGTGGGGTTTACACATATTTGATGCATAGTTGTAAATGTGGTATAAACAGGGTTTTTAATATGCAAAATTTACTCTTAAGCAGTGTTTTAAAATGGCAAATTCTATTTTTAATACAGGTTTTTCTGTTATAGGATAATGGTTGTCCTAATGCGCATACACACACACACACACACACACACAGCCACTCAGCACTCACTCACTCACTCACACTGCAGGGACTTTGAGTTAAGAGCTGTACTGTATTCAGTCTTGCAACAGGAACCAGAATCCTTTAAATAGAACTCTATGGATGAAAATCTGTTATCCTGTAAAGTAATTAGGTACTGAAAATGCAAAAAAAAAAAAAAAAAGAAGAGAAAATGCTTATATATCTGTACTAGGCTGGGAATAAACAGTGAGTTACATAGCCAGTGGCTGCATTCACCCTTTGGAGTCCCTTACAAGTAAAAGGTGCGCTTCAGAACTGACCCTGTATATTGTAAGATTTGCAACCCCTAGATTTTCTCAGCTGACCCAAATTTTAGAATTAGAGATTCAAATTGCTCCTCATTCTACTAGTGTTGATGCACGTCCTGCCTCAGTATCTGTGATTTTAAGATTCCTTGTCTCGTGAACAGTGGTGTTCTGCTCCTACCCAGTGTTACAGCTGAGGGACTGAAGCACAAGGTGTCGGGTCATTGTTCTCAGGGTCACACAGTAAGGGTAACCTGCGATATGGGCAACTCAATTTGAGCACCTGGGAGAATAGCGAGCTGTAAGGAATAGCGAGTATGTGAAGAGAGCGAGGAAAATAACGAAGGATACGGAAGTAGGGAAACAGCGAGGGGAACAAGGATAGGCAATATTTAGAGCAGCAGCTGTGGGCTGCAAACTGAGCTGCTCGCTTAGCATAGTGGTTACAGTCACCACCATTGAGTACCTGGGTCGTACAGGCAGAGAGCTTGGTTCAGTTCCCAGCTGGTACATTTTTTTATTTTGTTGTTGGTTTCTGCCCCGGGAACATCTCCTCTCCTGAGTTTGCCCCCCAGAGATGGTTATTTTAGTTAGGGGTTGTGGGGGCAAGGGGCAAACCCCTCCCACAAAACTAAGATAAAGGACTTTGCCATTATTTTAGTAGCTGTAATGCTAATTGTTATTTTGTGTTTGCCGTATTGTGACGGCGCCATTATTCATTCGCTCATATTACATGGTACCCACAGTAAGTCAGTGGCTGTGGTGTGATGTGAAACTGGGATTACTAACATACTAAAGAGCCAGCAGAATTGGCCAAATGATCTGTCTTGCCTGCTCGAAAGCCAGCAACCTAGTGGCTGCTCGTAGGATAACCTAGTTGATGGTCCTGTGCTCTGACCACTGGACCATACAGTCTTCTGATATTCTGGAATGTATCTCTAACCTTCATGAAAGAAAGATACTAAAACAGCTATTACTTCAAGTAAAATTAACTAAACTAACCAAAGTGGCTGCTACATGGAGCCAAGTCTGTTAGATTTTCATGAATCACACAAAACACATTATTACAGTTTATAAAATGGCATGGATAACTGAAGCCATCTGATTGGCTGAAACAAGTCACATGAGTTTATAATTATTCAGTTATAACATGGGCGCACCTTTTTTTTAAAGTTGCTTTTTATGCCCCCTCCTGCCAGGTTCCCTCTCTAGCCCTGTCACCTATCTTCCCTGGGACTTACCACTTGCCTATTTTGTCCTCCATTGCGGGGCCCCCTCCCCCCACCGCTGGGTGTCTTGGTAATCAAATCCTGCTCCAGGGCTCCTCGAGACTGTCTGAGTCAACCTCAGGAGGTGTGCATCATAGACGACAGTGTGAGGCCTGCAAATGGAGCCTTGTGGCATCCTGCTTGGTTGGAGTGATTTTCCTAGTGGCTCCCATCCCCTGTTGAATGTTGGTGCCCATGTGGTTCATCGGGACTGGAGCACATGTACGACAGTGCAGCACCCTCGAGCCTGACTGACGTCCACCCACCCACTTGTCTTTCGTCACGCTTCCACCCATGACCACCTAGGTTGTAGCATTGCAGTGAAGGCAGTGACTCTCCCTCCCCAGAAGAGGAGAGCATCCTCTGGGATGCTCAGTCTTCCTCTCCTTAGCTGGCCCTCAATGACGTGTTCATTCCTGAACTCTGGTTGCCGGCATTATGAGTGGTAACCTTACCACTTTGCCGACGAGCCAGCCCTTGGGTGCATATTAGCATGTAATTTTGACTTTGAAAACCATTTTATTGCCCTAGTATGACACTTCAGGGATGAGTAATTACAGCCAATAATCACACTTCTAAGGTGTGTTCAGAGGATACATGAACAACTGTTTTATGGCTTGTCATTTTCACATACAGATATATCCTAAAAGGAGTAGTTCTGAATAATACTTTATGTTAAAATCCTTAATTTAGTAACTATTTGGCAGCTTTTTTCATTTTTGCCTGCAGTCAGGACAGGAAGTGATTTACAAGTTGGTCCAGTGGCGCTGAGGGTTGAGGCGCTGGATGCCATGCCAGCGACCCGAGTTTGAGAACAAGCTCAGGTGCCGGGGGGTTGGCAGGGGAAGGAGAGGATTACGTGTCCGATGGACTGCTCTCCTCTGCTCTCCCAGGGGAGGGATCCAGGGCATCTCCAGTGTAATAGGTACCTCAAGTGGAGACTGGTGGTACTACAAGCACCGAAGAAGCGAAGGTGGAGGAGCGTGGCAGACACGTACGGCAATAGCTGTGCAGGCCTCATTGCATGCTCACACTCCTCGGGGAGGAAAAGGTAAGCAGAAAATCCCCTGTCTCAGGGATAGGTGAAGGCTCCTCCAGTGTCCTCAACCACACTCTCTCAGTCGGGCCTTCTCTACCAGGGGCGGCCCTCCACCTCTGGCCCGGTGCATTAGATTATAGATAGAGCACCAGGGCATAAGGTGGCCCCACCTCGGGGGGTCAGAGCCGGGGGATCCACCGGGCTGGAGTGAACGTGGTGGAGAGCTTCACACGGGGAGGTAGAGTTGTAGGGTGAGATAGGCAGCTGGAAAGAGTTCCCTGGGATCAGGAGCAGAAAAAAAGGAAGTGACTTACAGGCCCTGCACCGATCGGTTCCAAAGACTGCTTTGACCGTGCAAAACTAATGCACAAGTTAAATATTGATAAACATGATGCGGTTAACACATAGCTCTTTCCGCTAGTAACGCCAGCGACCCGGTTTGGGAATCCAGCCCGGTCTGAGAGTTTCGGGGAGAAGGATTGAGCATCCTACACAGCTCTCCTTCTCCGTGGGAGGGTAGGGGTTAGGTCCAGCGCCTGCTGGCTCCTAGCGGAGGCTGGGAGTATCACAGGACACTCGGCCCGAAGGGGACTGGGGGAGGAGTGGACGTTGGCGTATGCCATGATGTCACCACGCTGCCCCCACAGAAAATAGAAAATTGCTCACTGACCGCCAAGATGACGGCTCTCTGTTCCCTGAACACCTCCAGTACCTGTCCAGGGCCTCCTGTTTCTCAGCAGCATCCCCGGGCCCTAATGAAGTGTGTGCTGGGGTCTTCCCCTACCCCCGGTGCCCTTCCCCCTCGGAGGAGGGAGCCCGCCCCTCTTGAGGGATACGCCGGGATATCCCAGGGGATTGGCTGCGATCTGAGAACCTGAGGAGGGCTAGGTAAGGTCAATGGGGTCGAAGGGAACTTGTAGAGCCTGAAGGAGTGGGGGCCAGTGAAGCATGGGGGAGGCGGTATAAACAAATAATGCAAAAAAAAAAAAAAATATAGCCCTAATCTTGGACATTAAATGTAACACTCCATAGGGATCCAGTGCTGCAGATGGGGATGTCTTGTTTTGATGGCATCTTTATGTTACACATTCACAGCAGTCTTATGATCCGTTTGGTGCGGGGTTTGTAAAACACTTTCTGATTGCAGGCAAATGAAAAAAGTCTGCTGAAAACATATTAAATCAAGGATTCTTTTTTTGCCATAGGGCTCTTTCTCCCCATCATTTGTCCCATTGTGACCTTTTTTGCCTAAATTTCAAACACACTTTGGGAAAGAATATTTTTTTGTGGCGCTCTATTCTCGTGGAACAACCTCTCTCCCCAGTTCTGAATTTCATCTGTGGTATTTTTAAACATGGTCTAAAGAAATTGTTGTTGCAGGAAAAATCTGTTTGCCGGGGTTGAAACTGGCACCACTGGCCAGATGCTGGCAGATTTTGTATCGGGCTAGTAAGATTTTCCTTTAGCCCTGTGGGCTTGTACTGGCGAACGTAACATTTTAGTAAGTACACTAACTGGGCCAATGGAAAAGTTTGTGAGGATAGTGGATTTTCCAGTCACTAGCCGTGCTGGCTAGTGGCTACAGAACTTAATTTCAACACCTGGTTTGTACTTGTTTTAATTGAATTTGTGTAGGTTCAGTTTAGTGTCTTGTTTTGACTTGGGATGTTCTATAAATGAGAGCTGCTTCTCATGGAACTCGTCCTGTAACCTGTAACCTATGCAACTTTTGCATAAATAAATAAATAAAAATAGTTGGTTATGGTAGGCTATTAAGCCCTGTCTCTAACTCCCCCCCCCAGGCATCTGCCTCTCCCATATTTACCTTGCCCTGTAGCTTCCCCCACAAATTGCCTCGTGGAGAGTCGTTCTTCCCCCACTCGGTGTCTCTCATTCAGAACTGGGAGTCAGTGGTCCAGGTGGCAGTGTAGGAATGGAGGTAGGCAGGCAGGGCCTCATTAAGCTGGCGCCAACTCTTTTCCATATTCTCCCGTGTGTCCCCAGCCATGGTGCATGTGGAGGTACACACATGCTACAGAACTGCAGCCCCTCCCTTGTCATGTCGCTCACAGTTTTGGCACTGCCACGCGGCCTTTACCACGTGGCAGCCAAGGACTGAAATAACAGATCTCCCCTCCCTGGGAAAGGACAGCAGTCCATTGGATGCTTAATCCCCCCCCCGGCCAACCCCTTGCAACCCCAGGTTGTTCCCGAACCTGGGTTGTCGGCATGGGAAAAGGTAAAGCACGCAGGGCACTGCAGCCCTCTTCGTCACGAGGCTGGCTCTTTAAATCAAGGATTCTAAAGGGAGCTGGCCCGGTGGCGCAGAGGGATGAGGCGCTTGATGCCGGACCTTGCACCATGCTGGTGACCCGAGTTCAGGAACGACCTCAGGTCATTGGGGAGATGGCATGGGGAGGGGAGGGAGTGAGATTGAGCAGCTGAATGGCAGCTCTCATCTCCCAGGGTGGTTGTCCATCCCCCGCCCTAGTAGTTCTGCTCCCATCGGGTGGAGGTGCATTGGGAAGCATAGGCAAGAAGAGGTAGGGGCAGCTGCCAGGGGTGGGGTGGAAGGGGCCGAGTCATTACTCGGCATGCGTGTGCACCTCCATGCACATGCATGCGTGTGTCTGCCAGGGTCCCGTGTCTGGGGAGAAAAACGGGAAAAAACACTAAAATAACTAATAATAAAAAAAAAGCATTCTAAAGGTATAGAATTTTGTTATTCAGAACTGCTTCCTTTGGGCTACAGTTGTATGGGAAGATTTCACAAAAATATGAAATAGCTGTTTAGGTATCCTTTAACAGAAGTCTTCTACGCCTCATGCCTAACACTCCCGAGGCATGTTATTTATTGGCCCATAATAACACATGCTGTTCTGTCTTATTGCCAGAGCTGTGCAGAATCGCAATTCTGCTTCCAGAAAGCTTAGTGGAATTTTGTGGTGAATTCTATGGAATTCCTCCTAGTGAATTGCAATTTATTTTTAGGGAAAAAAACAACAAATATGTTGCAAGTGATACCTTTTATTGGACTAACAAAATTATTTTTGAGACTAACTTTTGGGATTTATACTCTCATTTTCTTTTCCTCATCATCTATTTATCCTCCTTCTACAGACTTGCCCCTTCTGACCTGATTCTCCCAGTCCTGTCACCAACCTTCGCTATGGCTTACCTCTTCAAGAGAGCTTAATGGATTATCTGCCATAACTGAGCCTTTAAGACTGCCCTAACTCCATAAGAAGCATAATCTAGGTTCTGTAAGAGTTGCCTAGTAGGTGGTGTGGGACCTGAGGAGGACCGGTCTTCATTCATCCAGCCATTCTCTTTCTGGTGTCTCTCCCTGAGGGCCGCCAATCATGCAGTGGCACAAGTGTGTATCAGCTTCTGATGGTGGGCCCTTCACAAATGTTTTAAATGCATTTAATTGCTGTTAAAACATTTTTCTAATTTTATTTATTTGTACTTATGGTGTACTGATGTTTTACTATTTACCTTATTGTATATAGCTTGTACAAAATTCTAATGTAAATGGGCAGACTGAATGGGCCTTGCGGTCCTTATCTGCCATCAGCTTCTATGTTTCTATGTAATTGTTCTGTATCTACTGCCTTGCAGTCAACCCTGTATATAATTCTAATGTAATTGCTCTGTATTTACTGCCTTGCAGTCCACCCTGTATTGTGTCTCCTCGCCCCCACCCTTCCCTGGGTCGTACCTAGAAACGAGCCTTGGCTCAGTGTGCCTTTCCCTGTTATCACATTTTAAATAAATAAATAAAGTACTATTTAATAAATTGGGATACCTTAATACAGCACTATGCCTCACGTCTGGGCTTAGTTTGAAATCAGACGTGCTCTCAAATGCTCAAAGGTGTGCGCTCCATTACAAGACTAGCCTACTTAAATGAATAGTTTTAAAATCAGCTGTGCCCCTTTGTTTAAGTGGGCAGTGGAAGGGGTTATTGGGAGGTTCTTTAGGTTGTGGGAGGATTTAAAATTTGTGGCTTGTAGCCATCATGTTTAAGGGGACATAATTCTTGATACATCTACCCCCTGGACCAAATAAGGTAGTTGTGACCTCTTGGTGGGCTCCATTTTGCCCCATCAGCAGTGATTATTCCTTGCAGCAGGCAGTGGGGAAGCCTCCTTGACAATGGCCCTAGGCGTGGGTTTCATCTGGGAGTGATGTTGGAGAGGGTTGATTAGGGGTGTGAGGACAGGGAGTTGCCCTGGAAAGTTTTGGAACTGGGACAGGAGTCCTCCTTAGCTGGTTGTAATCCCTAATGTGTTACATACCGTTAACAGTGTGTGGGCCAGGTTACCCAGCTCCTCCTCTTTGGGCAGTTCACTGAGATGCTAGGTCATTAAGAAATAAAACTGTAGTGATGGAGGGTTTCATAGCTTGTTATTTTTGTTGACTGGGAAAGGAGGACTAGACCATTCTGCTTATTTTTAGCCTTGTCCTGGGGAAGGGGGATACAGGTGGATGCCAACTGACACTGAACCAGATTAAGCCGTCAGTGGTATTTTTATTGAATGGGGGGAAATTTGGCCAGGATACCGGGGAAATTCCCCTACTCACCAGTAGGGGAATTGCTGGCTGTTGCAAGATTGCCACTCAGCACGGGACTCCAGAGGAGATGGACATCTCTGGGGTAGGGAAGCCAACCTCCTCCCCTACTCTCATTCTACCAGAGGTCGTGGGTGATATTGAAATTTTGTTGGATTCAGAAGATGATGATGGCGGGAACGATATTTTTTGTGTCAACAAAAGGCTTAAGTCAAGTTGCTTCTAAAACCAACGAAATCTCCGAGTGTGGGGAAAACCCAAATATTCCTGAGTCAGAACTTGCTTTATTGGACTTAATAGCAGCAGAAAACAGGAGGCATCTCCAGAAAAAAATAACTTTTTCACGCACAACTTGATAGGTTACAAGCGGAGAATGTAGCTGTCAAAAATCATAGCCTGCTTGTCAAGCCACTCCCTTCAGGTGATGACGCAGCAGCATCAAAGGATGCCGCCAGGCTGAATGAGTCACACAGCACCTTACCCCAGGTAATTTCTTCCCCTGTTGTTTCTCTTACTGTAAAAGCATCTGGCATTTGTAGCGCTAGCGAGAGCGTGTGTCTAGAGCCGAGGGGAGTGGAGAAAGGGGTGTTGTACATGTGAAAATCATGTCTGATTTTGTTGAAACGACTGGAAAAAACGAAGGAAAAAGTGGTCAGCCTGCTTTTACTTATGCTCTTGTAAGTTCTAGCACAACCTCTGATTTCTCCAGGCAAGCAAATACTTGCAGTGCAGTGACTAAGATGGCTGGTTTTGTTTTTAAACAAAACCTGCCAGAAATGCAACCACAAGAAACTGCTTTTTCTAAAGAAGAGTAAACTATTTATCAATCGAACAGCTCAATTTAGGATGGTGCCACAGTGTTTTCTTTTTAGTGACCACTCTCCTATTCTCTTCAACTGGGTAACCTCTCTGCCCACTCCCTCTGTCAAAACCACCTATCGAAGGCGGCTTAGACCCGGGGGTTTGAATGACCTAAAGAATTACCTTGCTCACATTGACTGGTCCCCACTAATAACTGCAACTAACGTGGACATAGCCCTGTCCTTCTTTATCAACACCTTCAACTTTGCTCTGTGACATCTTACAGCCTCTATAACTGCCCATAGGTCCAAATTAAGATATGCTCCTTGGCTCACCCTGCACTGAGGCAGCTCTTTAAACAGCGGGATAATCTGTGGCACCTTGCAGTTGCCTCTGGCCGCCCGTCTGACAGGTAGACCTATGCTGCGGCTAGAAACCAATGCACCTGGGCTATCCGTAAAGCTAAAGGCGGATTATTACCAAGCCTCCCTCTCCTCCTCTTGGGGAACCTAGGTCTTTCTGGGACAATGTCAAGCAGCTGAATGGCCACTCCCGGTCCCGTCTCCCACGCTTCTTAACATCAATGGTACTGTCTCCACTGACCCCTACCTCATTGCCACCCACCTCAATGACTCCTTTACCGACCTTAGCTCTATACTCCTAGTAATTTCTTCAGTCCCCTGCCCCTAGCTCCGCCCCTCCCATCACCGCCCCTTTTTCCACCTCGTTGTGTAACCTTGCATGAAACTAGACCATATCTCCTCAAGGCCCTGAAAGGTAGCGCCATAGGTAATGATTCCTCGACCCTGCCTCCCTGCGTCAGGTCCTGGATTCAGGTCCTCACCTCTATCACAAGCATCTTTAACAAATCCCTCTGCCTCGGGCAATTCCCGGCTGTCTGGAGGGTTGCTACGGTTACTCCTGTCTTCAAAGGTGGCGACAGGACTCTGCCTTGTAATTACAGACCCATCTCAATCCTCCCCCTAAAGCTCTTGAGAAAATTGTTGCCACACAAGTCTCCGACTACCTCTCGAAGGTACAGTGTTCTTTGCCCTAGGCAACATGGGTTCAGAGCTGGTCATAGTACTGTCTGACTCCTCCTGGGTTACCAACTTCCTCCACACTCTTTGGACACTGGTGCCCTGGATGGAGGGATATTCATTGACCTGTCTAAAGCGTTTGATACCATATCGCACCCACTCTTGTTAACTACCCTGGACCACTTAGGCTTTGCCACTGGACCACTCTCCTGGTGCGCCAGCTATCTCTCAACTCGCTCCCAATGTGTGAAAGTTAATGGCAACCTCTCCAGTGCCTGCCCTATTCACTCTGGAGTCCCTCAGGGGTCTATTCTTGGACCTTTACTCTTCTCCCTTTTCCTCAACTCGCTACCTAGTGCCTGCAAGGGCAAGATCCTGCTTTATGCTGACGATGCTGTACTCCTTGCCGCTGATAGTAACCCCACACGGCTCCAAAGCGCTCTCCAACTTGCTTTTGATTCCACCGAAACCTGGTTCTCTGAGCATCGACTTATTATCAGCATAAAGAAAACAAAAACGATGCTCTTCTCCCACTCCCAAAACAAGCACAGCAAATTTCCCCTCACTGTTCTTTCCACCCTCAAAATGCCCATTGAACCTGTGCAGTCCTTTAAATACCTGGAGTTGTCTTTGACCCAGCCCTCTCCTTTCATGACCATATCTCCGCCTTGAACACTGCGTAAACCGGCTGGGCATTCTCTTCCGGCACAAAAAATGTCTCCCTGTGGATGCCCTCCGCCTGGCTGTCACCTCTTCTGTGTTATCCCTCATCGACTATGGCCTCCCGGTCTATGGATCAGCTGATCAGACAGCGCTCAGCAAGGTTCGCCTTACGCTTAACAAAGCCTGCAGACTTATCACTGGTGCACATACATGTCAGCTGTATGCCTTGTCCACCCTACTCAACCTGGATGAGCGGCTCTTGTATCAAACCTGCCTGCTCACCTTTAAAGCACTGCATGACCTATCTCCAACTGGTCTAGCTAGCTCTAGCCGTACTGCACCAGCAGTGAACACCACCAGCTTGTCAGCGTCCCTGTTCATACCAAGGCTAGGACCTCCCACAAGGCCAAAGGGCATTCCCCTACAGAGCCCCTACCTGGTATAATTCACCCCTACCAGTATCTCTGACTCCCCACATTAGCAAGCTTTAAACTCAGCCTCAGAAACCACCTGCTCAATTCCACGGTGTTGCTGCTGAGAAGTAGAAGTGGGGTGATAAGACTTTAAAAAGTTAAGAACATAAAATTTTTATAGACTTGACAATGCTAAGCTGAGCAGCACTCCCACCCCTTGCCCCTGCCTCTCTTCTCCCTGAACTTCCACCCTACCTCTCGTCTTTCCTCCCACCCCTCCCCATCTAATCTTACCCTCGGTCCTCGCCTTGAAGCATATGTATCTTGAACTTGCCGTATTTCTGTATTAACTGTTGTTTATTGCTCTAATGTCTGTTTGTCCTCTATGTGACGAGGTACCTTTGTAAATGAGCCTCTGGCTCAAAGGTTGTTAAACTGATGTTTAAATAAATAAAAATAAATAAATAAAAACAATTTAGGATGGTGCCACAGTGTTTTCTTTTTCTGCAAGGGGCCCCAGTGTTAAACCATGTGAAAGGGATGACATTAAAGAAAAGAGAACTGCTATAACCTTAGCAAAAAGAAACATTCCCCATGACCTCCCAAGCATAATGGAGGAAATACAGGACGTAGGGCCTCAAACTCAGTCAAATTTTACAGAGACTCCATCAACCTCGGCTGCAATTCAGGCAGCATTAACTGTTCAGCCCCTAAATCTGGACCCTTTTGCAAAATGGTCACCACAAAAAGCTTTAAGTGAAGCAAGTTGGAAGAAAATGCCTAATGGGACCTGGCTCCCTGACACTGACTGGGATCCAAAAACATGTTTATCGCAAGCTTCTCCTGAATGGCGCCCAGCTGTACACAACCAGGTACCTGCATCTCCGTCTATATTACAAACACAGGAAAATGTGCAAAGCAGAAATTCTATTTCTGAAATTCCTCCCAAACCGACAAATTCATCTATATAGCCTCTGACATCAACAGGTGAAGGAGTCCCTTCTAGACCTGGTAACTCTAATGCTTTAAAGGATGCTCTTCCTGCCCCTGTGGAAGAAAACCAGGGAACAACGCTACCGAACAGCTCCTAGCCCCTGACTCGGGCTGCACCTCTCCGTAGGTGGGGTGGCTCCACAGCATCGCCGCCACCAGCCTCTGCTCCCACGGCCATCCACAAGTGACTACAGCTGCAGCTCCTAGCCCCTGACTTGGGCTGCACCTCTTCGTTGGTGGGGCGGCTCCACAGCATCGCCACCACCAACCTCTGCTCCCACGGCCGCCCACAAGTGACTGCAGCTGCAGGTATGGTCCCGAGCGGCTCCTCCATTTCAGGGAGTGGCTGATTCTAAAGCCGGCCAGCTCGCTGCCTTTTCTCTCCGGTTTGTGCTCAGGCCTATTTAGATAGCAGCTAAGACACGCCTACCACCTCTCCACATCCCCTTTCTTGGTTGCTTTAACACGCCCCTTCTTAAAGGTGCACCCCAGCAGTAAGGCTCTCAGTTTCCCAAACTGTCCTGTCTACCAACAATGACTCCTGCCTACCTACTTCTGTGCCTGCTCTCCCTACTGTACTTACTGACTGACGATGGCATGATAGGAGAATCCCAATCTGGCTCAACTATTCCTTCGATAATTAACAACTGACTGTCCATCTACGGGACCTACACGTGAATCTGACCCGAGTCTAAATTGGGTACCCCCCTGCTCATACAACATCGTGCTCCCCCCCTCACTCACCAGGTACAATGCTTGTTTCTCAGCCAAATGTTTCTTATCACCACCTCTAAGCACCACGTTATGGAAAAAAAGCTAACCGTGTACTCACGCAGATGCCAGGTGCATAACCTCAAAGCCTGGCTTAAAAATATAATTCTTCTCCTGCTACTTATCTCGGGCAATGTTTGCTGAACCCTGGCCTGACCCATCCAACTCCTGTTAAATCCGCAAGCGCAGCCACTCTCTTGTTTGCCTCCATCAATATCTGCAGCCTTCTCCCCAAACTAGACTCCCTGTCTGCCTGGATCTCACAACACCACCCAGACATACTTTCAGTGATTGAAACCTGGCTGTCTCCAAAGATTCCGGACTCCGCCATATCCTTACCTGGATGCACAGTCTTTAGGCTCGAGAGAATACACAAAAAAAGGTGGTGGATGTGCAATCCACTTGAGAGAAAATCTCTTTTTTTTTTTTTTTGTTGTTAGTATCATTTTTATTGACATTTTTCCACAAGTTACAGGGAATCTGCAGTCACAAATTTATCGTTACACTTAGTTAGATAGGTATAAGGCATGGAATCAGAAGTTAATAACATACAGACTTCACGGGAAACAGTATTTCTTTCTCTTAGACTTGGAAGCATTTGGTCTAGGGGAGGCCCAGTGGGTTTTATTCTTATATTCAGGTCAACTCCCCCCTCCCCTCAACTCCATCGGGGTAATCCATTCTCCCGTCCCATCCACCCAGGTGTATTGCCCATGTGCAAGAAACATAGTGCCATCATCCGAGTTTTCGGAGGTGTGGCAGCCGTCTTCCAATTCAGTCAGTGTGTTTGCAGGCACGGCCACAGTTCTCAAAACGTGTCAGGCTGTCTATGACAGCAGTTGAAAATGCAGTGCCGTACCAGTCGAAAGGAGAGCTCCCTTCAGTGAGCAAACTCCCCACTCCACTGTCTACGCACATTGGTGCGAACCTACACACACTGTATGTCCGGCCAGGGTGCCCAATCCCCTGTCAGCTCCAGCCTTCCCTCCAAACAGCTTTCCAGCTGCCATGCTGGGAGCCCACCCCAGTGTGTCAAACGTCCCACATCATCAGCCTTCCAGCTGCCACACTGGGAGCCCACCCCAGCGTGGCAATAGATTGTATGGCCGACAGGGGTGCCCAATCCCCCATCGGCTCCACTGCCCCCCCCAAAACAGCCTTCCAGCTGCCAGCGTGGCAAATGTCTCTCGTCATCAGCCTTCCAGCTGCCACGGCTGGAGCCACCAGCGTGATAAACATCCCGTGTCGTCCAAGGAAAAAAAAAACTAGCTGTAAACAAAAAGTTCTCTCCGGGTCTCCCTGCCCACCGCGCCTACCGTCTCATGCCTCTGCCTCCCAACACCCCCACCTCACCCCATACTTAACTCCGGAGCTCGGCGCGGTGATCTTCGGTGGACTGGGAACACGTCTGCACTCTTCAAAGCTGACCGTGAACTGAGGAAATGCCAGTAAGCTGTATAAGGCAGTAAATAGGATTTTTTCAACTTTAATGCATATCTCGGGCATTTTTTTGAATTTTGGCACCAAATTTTCAACATGGGGTTTTTGGGTCCCCTCCTCATGAATTCTTGAACTGTCATGGCATGAATCGGGCTTGAAGGGTGATTTCAGGCACTCCAGCGAAATCACCTTATGGGACGAATAACAAAATGACAGTGCCAGTGTTCATAAGGTGGGCTCTCAAGCCTATGTTGCAAATTTGGTGAAAAATCCTAAAATGACTTTGTTCTGACGTCTGTTGCGCAGTTCCTATGCATACTAAAGTTCCAAATTTTAATATTTGCACTCCGGTTTTCAACGTTGCCATTTTACCACACCTCCTTATGAGCAGTATAGCATCATTTTTCACATCTAAGCACAAATCGTTTCTGCTGTAGCGCGCAGTAATTGCTGCAGTCGGTGTCGCGAAATCAATGTATTGGACACATTAAGAAAATCACAGTGACACTGTTCATGAGCAGAGGTCTTAAAATCGCTATGTTGAAAATTTGGTGAAAAAATTTCTAAAGATGACTGTTTTTCGAGCATGCATTGTGCAGTTCCTAGGCACGCTCGTAAGTTCACAAATTTTTAATATTTGCACTCCAGATTTTCAACATTGCCATTTTACCATACCTCCTTATGAGCAGTACAGCTGTCATTTTTCATATGTCACCCAAAGTGTGCTTCCCTGCATGTAGCGCACAATGGTGTAGTCTGTGTGCACAGTCAATGTTTGGGATAGATTAAGAAAATCACAGTGACACTGTTCGTGAGCAGAGGTCTTAAAATGGCTATGTTGAAAATTTGGTGAAAAAATTCCCCAAAATGACTGTTTTAGAAGTGCACATTGCGCAGTTCCAACGCACGCTCGCAAGTTTGCGAATTTTTAATATATACACACCAGATTTTCAACATTGCCATTTTATTACACTTCCTTATGAGCAGTACAGCTACCATTTTTCACATCTCGCCCAAAATGTGTTTCCGCACATGTAGCACACAATGGTGCAGTCGGTGTGTGAAAGCAATGTTTGGGACAGATTAAGAAAATCACAGTGACACTGTTCATGAGCAGAGGTCTTAAAATGGCTATGTTGAAAATTTGGTGACAAAAGTCCATAAAATGACTGTTACGAGTGAGCACTGCGTAGTTTCCACGTACCCTCGTAAGTTCATGAATAAAGGAATAATGCACGACAGGGTGTGTGTCGTACTGAGATAACGCCATGCCTGGGGGGGGGAGGATGGGCACGAGGGCACAGGCCAAGTGCATCCAATGCCCCAGGCGTGGCGTTATCCCAAACGACACACACCCTGGAGTGCATTATTCCTATTATACAATGGCTTGTTGTTATATATAAAATAAAAAAAAATATTAAAGAATGTTTTTATTAGAGTGGAAAAATATTTTTGTTTCTTAAGAGGAGATGCAAAAAAACAGGGGAGCCATAGGAGCCATAATGATGACAGTAGACCAGTGCCGTCATGCTGGGATAACGCCATGGGTCCAGCCTTAAACTGACCAATCACAGTCCAAGATTCTTTCTTGCCATTGTATAATTTGTAATATTTTCAGTCCAGATTTTCACCAGTGGCATTTTTCCACACTTCCTTATGAACAGTACAGCTATCATTTTTCACAGCGTGGCCGAAATGTGTTTTCACACTTTCTGCGCAGAAATGCGTGGTCGCTGTGGGAAATCGTTGTGGACACTGCTGGACGGAGCTCAGCTTTCGCCGTAGGCTTACGTCGTCATGCTTGGCTCCACGTGTCTGGGTTGGTCCCGGAAGTGCAATCCGCTATCCAGGAAGCGCCCTTCCGGGGGTCGGTGCTTTTCAGCGGTGATGTCAAGGACATCATCACCGATTTGCAGGAGAATGGGGATGGCACTGAAGTCTATCGACTCTATGTACCGCCCCCACCAGCAGCAGCGCCATCCCTTTTGCAGACGGAATCGGCCCAAGGCGAAACCCCAGGGAAGGCGGGCCACAAACCGCCCGGCCCCCACAGCTGCTAAGCCCCCTCTGCCCAAAAAAGCAGCGGGTGCTTCAGCTGCGGTGCTGCCCCACACCACCTGACTCCTTCCCTCTCCCACAGCCTCCGGACTCCCTGGAGGAACCGGTAGGAGGCAGGTTTTCCCTCCACCTTCCGGGCTGGGAGAGGATAACATCAGATTCTTGGGTGCTCCAGCTTATAGCAGAAGGACACTCTATAGAGTTTCTTCAGAAACCACCTCGTCACCCCCCTCTAAAGTCATCATATTCAAGGGAACACCTTCTCTTGGTCCAGGAGGAAATTTCAGCTCTACTTCTGAAACAAGCAATAGAACCCGTCCCCCTTCATCTGCAAGGGACGGGTTACTATTCCCATTTCTTCCTGGTCCCAAAGAAGACAGGAGATCTCAGACCAATTCTGGATCTCAGTTCCCTGAATCTCTTTGTGGAATACAAAAGGTTCAGGATGCTGTCGTTGCAGAGCCTTCTGCCCCACCTCCGGCTGGGTCAATGGCTGTGTGCCCTGGGTATGCAGGATGCTTACCTGCACATTTCCATTCACCCGTCTTGCCACAAATACCTTTGTTTTGTATTCCAGGGGGACCACTCCCAATTCAAGGCACTTCCGTTTGGCCTATCCTCGGCACCCCGAGTGTTTACCAAATGCCTGGCAGTGGTGGCGGCCCACCTGCATACCAGGGGGTGCAGGTTTTCCCGTACCTGGACGATTGGCTCCTGGCGGCCTCATCCAGGGAGGATCTCCTGCACTGCCTCACCCTTACCCAGCAAGTTTTTGCCTGCCTGGGTATTACCATCAACCATTCCAAGTCTCACCTGATCCCATCCCAGAGACTACAGTTTATCGGAGCGATTCTAGACACGACCACAGGCAGGGCCTTCCTGCCACCAGACAGGGTGTCCACCCTCCAGACTCGGATAAGTCTGCTGTCCGGCTGCAGGCGGGTCTGTACAAGGTCAGTCCTTCGCCTTCTCGGGCTAATGGCGGCTGCTATCCCGACAGTTCCTCGCGCTCGACTCCACATGAGAGTTTCTCAGTGGAGTCTCCATTCTCAATGGGATCAGTTAGTGGACGACTTAAACCACACAGTTCTAGTCTCCTCGCTGGTGCTTCGAGACTTTCATTGGTGGATGGTTCGAGAGAACCTGTTTCGGGGAGTTCCTTTCTTTCGTCCTCCCCCCTCCCAGACTCTAACCACAGACGCCTCGGGCGAAGGTTGGGGAGCCCATCTAGGCCCCCATTGGACCCAGGGCTCCTGGTCCAAGCTCGAACAAACTCTCCACATCATTGTGCTCGAGCTTTGGGCAGTGTTGTACGCTGTCCAAGCCCTTCACCAATACATCCTTCCTGGCCACCTAGCTGTCCAGACGGACAACATGTGCGTGGTTTGGTACATCAGCAAACAAGGGGGGACTCGGTCCTACCCTCTTTGCAGGGAAGCAATGAGGGTTTGGGATTGGGCAACACAACACGACCTTCACCTCACAGCAATTCATGTTGTGGGAGTCGACAACACCCTGGCAGACAAGCTAAGTTACTGTTCTGCTCTGACTCACGAGTGGGAACTGGACCAAGAGGTCCTAGACAGTATCTTCCGGCTTTGGGGAACACCACAGGTCGACCTGTTTGCATCCCCTCTAAACGCAAAGCTTCCCGTCTTCTGCTCGCTCGTTCCAGAGCGAGGCATTTTCTGTAGAGACGCTCTGTCTCTAGCCTGGAAGGACAGATTCGTCTATGTCTTTCCCCCAATTCCACTTATCCCATGAGTTTTGCAGAAACTAGCTTCAAAAGGAGCACAAATGATTCTGATTGCTCCTTTCTGGCCCAGGCAAGATTGGTTCTCTCTTCTACAACAATATTCAGAGGATCATCCTCTTCCTCTTCCTTTATCTCGAGGTTTATTGACCCAGGATCAGGGGACCCTGGTCTATCCAGGCCTTAAATCTCTTCAGCTGCACGCATGGCTCATGCAGACTTAGCTCAATCCCGTTTTGGGGTCTCTCCCCAAGTGGCGGAGATTTTGGTGGAGGCTAGAAAACCCTCCACTAGATCCACCTACGCCATGAAGTGGAAAAGATTCACTATCTGGGCTAATTCCAAGAACGTGGAACCCTTCTCCTGTTCAGCGGGGCTTCTGCTGGAGTATCTACGTCATCTGTTTGACCTGGGTCTCAGTCATTCTTCTCTGAAGGTCCACATGGCGGCCATCTCGGCCTATCATGTCCCCTTTGCAGACAAGACATTCGCTCAATTGGAGGTCTCTAAGACCTTTCTCAGAGGGGTTCTCCATCTGAAACCCCCTGTACGTACTCCTGCTCATCCTTGGGACTTGAATTTTATTCTCAAGAAACTTACTCTGCCTCCCTTTGAACCGGCAGCTTCCTCGGAATTGAAGTTCCTTTTGTGGAAGACTCTCTTCCTGGTGGCCATTACTTCCGCTCGGAGAATTTCCGAGCTACAGGCCCTGATGTGTAAAATTCCATACTTGATTTTTCACAAGGAACGTGTTGCTCTGCGCACGAACCCCAAGTTTCTCCCTAAGGTAGTCACGGAGTCTACTCGAAATCAGTCCATAGAGCTACCCGCCTTTTTCACGCAGTACTCTAATCAAGGGGAGTATTTACTCCATACTATGGATGTTCACCGGATTCTGAGATACTACACCAACAGGACGAAGGATCTTAGAAAGACTGATCAATTATTCGTCTCTTTTGCTCATAAACTGGAAGGCAATGCTATTTCTAAGCAATGCCTATCTAAGTGGTTGGCTCATTGCATCACTTTCTGTTATGACAAATACAAGAAGACCCTTCCGGGTCAAGTAAGAGGTCAGTCCACCAGAGGAGTAGCTGCCTCAGCAACTTGTTTCAAAAATGTGTCAGCGGCAGATATCTGTGCTGCCACCACCTGGACTTCCGTCCATACCTTTACTAAACACTACAGTTTGGATATTGCCTCTCGACGTAGAGCAGGCTTCGGGCTGGCTGTTCTGCAAGGCCTCTTATCTTGAAGCTTGCACAGCTAGAACTGCTTTTTGGAGTAGTTTTCCTCCTCCCGGTGCCTCTCTTTGTTCCAGACTGTTGGGATTCAGTCCTATATGTAATACCTACTGCAGAGCCCTCTCGAGTAAGATAGTACAGTTCGTAGAACTTACTGCAACAGTAGATCTTGAGAGGCTCTTGCAGTAAATACTACTCCACCCTCCATCCCCTAGGCTTTTCAGCTCCTTTTCCAGTGATGGAAATATCCGCTCCTCTCTCGTCTGGCCTTTTCTGGCCTGTGGCAGGAAAGAACTGGAAGGCGGGCATCAGGGACCGCCCCTTTATACCGACGTCTCCTGATGCCGGGTCACCTGACATGGGGGTGGTCCCACGCCGGGGACTGCTAGCTAGAGATTTTTACGTGGGGTCCTGCCTCCTGCCGACGTCAGTCCTATATGTAATTACCTACTGCAAGAGCCTCTCTCGAAGATCTACTGTTACGGTAAGTTCTTACGTAACTGTACTTTCTCCTGGACTCCATTAGTGATCACTCCCCTGTTCTGTCCCTCTGGTCGGACAAATTTAACAACCCCAAAATTCACTGTTAAGCGAGTCCTACTACCAGGCCACCTTAGCCCTCTAAAAGAACATCTGTGAACTTTCAGCTGGTCCCCAGTTGATACCGCACAGGACATTGACTCAGCCCTTGAATACTTTATTACAACCTTCAACTCTATATGTGATGTCCATGCCCCGATAATAAAACGTATGATCCGGGGAGCAATTAACCCCTGGCTGACCCATAACCTACTCGAACAAATGGAATCCCATGACCTACTATGATATAAAGCAAAGGCTACAAACATGTTACCTGACATCCAGGCCTACAAAGCAGCATGGAATGCCTGCACAAGAACCACTTGCAAAGCAAAAGTCTCCTACTACAGGAACACCCTTGCTTACTCGTGGAAAAATGGGAGGAAGTTCTGGGACAGTCTCTCTTGAAGTTACCGAGAAAAACTACTCTGGCAATGCTCAACATTAATGGCCCTATCACCCTTGATAAAATGGCCATTGCTGATGCCTTTAACACCACCTTTTCGGACCTTAGCCGTGTACTTCCACCAAACTTCTTCGACCCGATCCAAAGCACCTCCCGCTCTGAAAGCCTGTCTGGTCCTATGAAATTACCCCCTTTTTACTTTAAGGCAATCTCAGAGGGTTTAGCCAGAAAGCACATACTCAAAATAACTGGTAAGTCCAGGCACAGTGGTGACTCCCTGGATTTAAAATTTATTTCCCTTACTATTGATGAAATCCTACTACCCCTCACCAAACTTCTTAACCGCTCCCGTATGCTCTAGCAATTCCCGGGTAAGTGGAAGTCTGCAGTGGTGACCCCTATCCACAAAAATGGCGACCCATCTCTCCCTAGCAAGTACAGACCTATCTCCATCTTGCCCCCCCTCGCTAAGGCACTGGAAAGGATAGTTGCGGACCAACTTACTGACTGCCTGGAAAAATATGATCTACTGTGCCCTCAGCAACACAGCTTGCACAAAGGTCACAGTACCACAACAGCCCTAGGTTTGTCACGTGATGCCACAAACTGGTTCCAGAGCTAACTTTGTGACCGCTCCCAGCAGGTCAAAATTGGTGATACCATCTCATCATCCTGTCCTGTCCGGTCGGGAGTTCTACAGGGATCTATCCTGGGCCCCTTACTATTTAGCATCTTCGTCAATGGGCTCCCCGCCTCATGCAGTGACAGAATTCCCCTATATGCCGATGATGCATTCATTTTTGCTAGCCACTCTGACACCTCCCTCCTCCAGCAACAACTGCAGCATAGTTTCGCAGAGGTTGAAACATGGTTCAGGTCCCACAAACTTGTCTTAAACTACTCAAAAACTAAAATGCTGCTTTTTCATGGCACACACAGCAGACACAAGCACCAACAGCTGAGTATCAAAAACAGTGTTTGGCACCACACTGGAACAGGTGGACCATTTCAAATACCTGGATATTACCCTCGACAGCACGCTATCGTATGCCCTGCACATTCATAACATCACCAAAATCGTTAATACCCACATTGGTCTGCTCTGTAGACACAAGCATTGTCTAATTACCGAAGCTTTAAAGCTTGCAATACAGTGCTCTGTTGTCTCGCTTATTGACTATGGCCTTGCAATCTATGGCTCCGCCACCAGTACAGCACTTCAGCGCACAACTCTTGCCCTGAACAAAGCCTGTTGGCTACTCACCTTGGCCCCACGACTCACACACACCTGTGACTTATACGGGCAGGCAAACTGGCTCCCACTGTTAGGGAGAATAAAGTATCAAACATGCATCCTTGCAATAAGGTGTCCCTTGGCCTCCTACCCACTGTTGCCCAGTCTGTACTGTCCCCACACTGCCCTACTCGAATAACCAGGAGTTCTGATAACCTAGCTTTCTCTGTGCCCCGATGTCAGACCTCTCAAGGACAACGCTCCTTCAAAGCAAGGGCCTCCAACTGGTACATCTCGCTTCCTAGCGATATCACAGACACCCTGAATCTAAACCTCTTTAAGTGCATTCTCCACCAGCACTTGGTGGCCAGTGCTAGCTGTGACTGTGCAATATAAAATCCCTTTCTTTCTCTTTTTCACCTCACCATCTCCTACCCACCCCCTTTTCTTCTCTTTTTCACTTCACCATCTCCTACCCATCCCCTTTCTTTCTCTTTTTTTCCCACTTCGCCATCTCCTACCCTCCCTCTTTTCTCCTCCGAGATCTCCCCCTTATTTTCCACCCTTGTCCTTTCCCTCTCTGTTATTTGACCCACATTGTTTCTTCCCTTATTATTGTTGGCAAAGCCTCTGGCAGCTCATACACTGTTAACTGGAAACTCTCTTACTGTTACCTAATGTAATCTAATAAGTTAATTAATTTCCTATGCACTGTCTTTATCAGTTTCACCTATGTAATTATGTGTATGCCTGTCTTGTTATAGCTTGTCCTGTTTCTTTGACATGGAACCTTTGTAAAAGAGCCTTTGGCTCAAAGGTGTGATTTCCGAAAACTAAATAAATAAAATAAATAAATAAAACAGACCTTTGTTATCTGACATATTTAAAAACCAAAAAAGAGGCAGCGCCAAGGACAAATGCCATCAGAATTAGATAAAAAGGTGGTTTAGACATTAGGCCTGACAGGCTCTACGTAGAGAAACACTTGTTAAAAGAATCTCTACATTTCTCCCCCAAAGAAGTCTTCGCTTTTATAAATATTTCTGGTGAATATAATTTCAATGTCAGCTTTCATTCCCCATATGCCTTAGACCTATTTTGGGAATGGTATAGCCAGGTGAAGTTGTCCCCCCATGGACCCCCTTTCTTGTGATTCCTTTAACTAAACCTCTTATCAGATTTGTTACTGTCATGTTTCAGAATGTGGGGATCCACGTGGAGGACATAACCTACTGGTTATAACAGAAATGTGAGGTCCTTAGCACCCCAGAGGCCATTTTAGATTCCAAACTTTTCTGGATTGGGGGCTGGAAATATAAAGTCAAATTACAGCAAACAGACACTGGGGTGGAACATGTTCCAAATTCCTTCCTGCTAGGGAGGGACAGGGGAGTATGTTTTTATGCAAGTCAATCCTGAGCATGCTATAAATGCAGCGCTCTGACCCATCTATCTAGTATCTGTGACAGACCACAGTGTGACAACTGGGGTGAAATAGGTCACATCAGTCATCAGTGTGCAAACCACACTAAATGTGACCTGTGTGAAGAGACTGGACATGTCTTCTCAGAGTGCCCTTGGGCCACCAAAAATAAAGTGTCCTATATAAGCCCAGAGTTGTTAATTCAACAAGCCCAAGACTCTTGTCTCGGCTACTGAACAGGACTCCCAAGCACCTCCCCCTCATCCTCCACCCCCCCCATCCAGGGAAGTTACTTGCAGAAGCTGTAGTAATCAATGATAGTCATACTAAAAAGGAAATGCCCCCCCCCATCCCAGTCACCCTTGTCCCAGTATGCTATGAGGACTCCCAAGATGGACAGGTGACTTCACCTGCACCCCCTCCCTCATTCCCTCCACTACCAAGGAGAAGGTACACCAGAAATATCAAACCCAAATCTCCCACAACCTCCATGGAGATTGAATCTGAAACTTCTTTTTTTTTTTGGGGGGGGGGGATCCTACCACAAGGTATCCGCCCTGGTCACGGACCCACGGTCTTCCCTCTATGCCGACCATATCCCCCGGTCACCCCCTGGCTTGCCCCCAGAGGATGGGGCCGTGAAGCTGGCACCCCATATTCCAGCCCACGGTCCTAGTAACTAGTTGGGGGATCGGCGACACAGGACAGGAAGCCGGGGAGGAGCTTCATGAAGTGGAGGTCCCTATTTTTTTTGGTTGTATAGTATAGCCCACTGGAGAGCGGACGTGCAATGGCGTCCGCGCCTACGATGCAGGCGTCTGCTGGCTTCTCCCCCCTTGTCAGATCGTTCGCTACTGTCAGACACACCCAGCCTCCGCTGGGTGTCACTGTATCTGCATATACCCTCACCCCCGAAGGAAGGAGAGCTGTCGCGGGGACGCTCGAGCCTTCCTTCCCCCTGCCAGCCCCCGGTGGCCGGAGTCCGTTCCCGAACCCGGGTCGCCGGCGTGGCGGAATCTGAAACTTCTTATGCAGCCTTGGCTGCAAATTGGGGGGACTCAGAAATGGATCAGGGGGATTCAGACCCACAGCCACAAGACAAGGACACTCCTTTCAGAAATCAAGAGTTTGTGGGTTATAAAAGAAAAAAGCAATAGAAAAGGAAAAAGGCATCTTAAACTGTAAATCTGTTATTATTGCTTTCTTTTTGTGTGGCGTCTCTAAATGTGCATAGTTTACTACATTTTTCAAAACGACAGGCTGTTTTTCACTATATTCATGAAACCAAAATTGGTAGTTGTTTCGTACAGGAGACATGGATGTTCACTGTTGATCAAGCAAGGTTTTACCAGGATGAATGGTTATGGGGCCATCTTTCTGGTCCTTTGGGCCAGATAGTGCAGATGGTGTTGGTATAATTTTTTACTGTTATTCCTTTACATTAACAAAATTGATCGACCTTATTCGAGGCAGGGTATTAATGTGGATGGGTTATGGAAGGAGGTAGACTGCAGACTCATAAATGTCTATGGCCCAAAGACAAAGGCAGACAGAGTAGCTTTACTCAACTCCCTTGAACCTTACCTTGTTACCTCGTATAAAATGTTCATAAGTGGGGATTTCAATTGTGATATAAAAAGATAAGAATTATATGACCCAAAGAGCATAAAAAAATGTACTGACTCAAATGCACTTAAAATCTATGGAGATTGCTGATTTGGTGGACTGTAGCAAACATCAAACTTGTGGCCTTAGATATACATATTAAAGGGGAAAATTCACATCAGCCATTGAGCACATATACATACTGTATCTAAAAACTTACCAGTTCCTTCTTTAAAAACGGTACCAGTGGAATTCTCAGACCATTTAGTAATCAAAATTTCCTTCCAAGAACTCCCCCAGGAAATCTCAAAAAAAAATGGAAACTGAGTTCCTCTATTCTGTCCGACCCCTTTGTTTGATCAGAGATTTTAAAACTGCTTTGGGCACGGTCCTCTGTAAGCATACCGTACGATGATCTTGGAGAATGGTGGACTGACTCCAAAGCAGATTTAAGGGCATAGTTCCAAAAATTTGGTAAACAAAAGGAAAATTACAAATGTTTAAAGTATCTACAACTCAGGCAGCAATTAAAATATTTATATTCACTTTCTTCTACCTCTAGACATGATTACTCATCACAGATTGACCAGTTAAAAATAGACATGAAGTCTTTTCAGTACGATAGAGCCCAAACTATTAGGGCAATGTAACAATACGAGACCCAAAATTCCCCTATAGTGACCCTTTTGAATCCTGCAAAAATAGAAAAGATGCTACATCAATGCAAAACCTGTTGGATACTGATGGGATTTGTACCAACTATGTTGAAGGAATGCACAAGATTATACAAGAATTTCTACAATCCCACACTATGACCTCATCCCCACAGATAACTACTATAAAATCTTATCGTCAGGAAATCAATATCCCTAACTTTCCGGGTGATACCCAGGAAATGTCCAAACCCATTTTAGCCATAGAAATTGAACAGGTCACTAAAATCTAGGACATCTCCAGGGCCTGCCGGTTTACCGTATGAATTTTATAAATCTTTCTCTCGTGCACTGTCAACATGTCTGGAATCAGTGTTCCGATACTTTTTGTCACAGAAAAATATTCCCTCCTCCTTTACTGCGGGTTTAATAGTTTTTTTGTTCAAATCTGGTGACAGAAGGATGATTCAAAATTGGAGACCAATCACCATCCTAAACTCGGATTTCAAAATACTATCCCAAATTTTAAATAAACGATTAAGAAATTACACCAGTTTAGTTATATCCCCACAGCAGTTTTGTGGTCTCCCAGATAGAAAAATACAGTATGCACTAATGATACTTGGCGACCTAATCGACATTGTCTCCCTGCATGGCAGACAAGGCTGTATAGTATCAGTCAACCAGAGCAAAACTTTTCATAGAGTCTACCATCCCTTTCTCTTCTTAGCTTATGGAATGCCAAAGGAATTCAGGGTTTTATTTAACTCTAAAAATTGATTAGCATTTTGCTCATAAAAGTGCTAAAACATTGTGAAAATGCATAGTACCTGCCGCACTGTGTTTAACAAACATAACACTTCTAGAAACCCCATATAAATACTTTCTGAACAGTTAGTATTGTCCAAAGAAAAAAAAGCTGCTAATCAGTTATTTAAAACCCTGGAATTTATCCAATGGATAAAATTGCTGTACTCATCAGCTACAGTACACCCAGTAATTAAAAAGTCGGTTACAAATGGCCTACAAATTTCGACAGGGGTCAGGCAAGGATGCCCCTTGAGCCCTCGATTGTACATATTTTCCTCGGATCCTTTCATCAGAAAACTAAGCGACACACCAAATTGGCAAGGTATTTCTGGGGACAGCATGAATGACCCCTTAAAGTTACAGGTATATGCAGATGACATCTGTTTATTATTTTCAGACTACAACCAAATAGGGCTATTCTTACAGAAAATGAATTTCTATTCTGCACTCTTAAACTCAAAATTAAAAAGTGAAAAATATAAAGGACCGTTTGTGGGTAACCTTTGCCCTCTACCCTTACTGATAGAAGGCATCCATATATCCCCTAAGAAAGGTCTGTCCGGCCAGGATCCTCCACAGCCCCAAGAAAGCGTTCGCTTGCCGAAGAAAGGTGGTTCTGCCTGCAGGAGACCGCCCGCCTCGTAAAGACTACAAACTAAGGACTGTCCGCCCACTCAGGCATGCCCAGGATCCTCCACAGCCCTGAGAAAGTGTTCGCTCGCCGAAGAAAGGTGGTCCTGCCTGCAGGAGACCACCTGCCCCGCAAAGACTGCAAACTAAGGTAGCCCCGGAGAGCAGTCCATGCCGCCTGCCCTGCTGAAGTCTCGGCGCTGCTTCTGAGCAGAGGAGCGTTCGAAAATTCTTGGTGCCTTTTTTTAGACCAGCCATGGCTACGCAGCTACTGCTGCTCACAGTCACTCTCTGGAAACTATTGTGGACGCTGCTGCTGAACTGAATTTAAATCCTTCAATAAGTAGAAAAGCCCCGTTGTAATCTCAGTACGCTCTACTAGTGGCTGTGATTTTAACTGTGTGTCGGGGCTCAAAATTCTGATCACAGGGCAAAGACTGTGGATACCTAGGCCCCTGGTGCTGTGCACCCCACCCACCCTCCCTATCTCGGCATTTTCTTATATAGGCTGTGCTTGTCAGTTTCAGCTTAAACAGGCTACTTTCCCATTAGCTCCTTATCGTACACCACCACTAGGGGCCGTCAGTTAACTATTCCTGCTCTTTGAGTGCTTCTTCTTGATGCTCGTAGCTGCTCAAGGCAGTACAATTTCTTTCCATATTGTACAGCTGCACTTTCCAGACACAATTATGCCACACAGATTTCTGGTGTCTCTAGTTACCAGTCTCTTGCTCTGTTCCATTGCCAAGCTCTCACTACTACCCTGTCCCCATACTAGCACCAGGCTGCAACACTCACTTCGAGATTTCACATTCTCTAACATGCTGGTTAGAGCAGCCGTCAACCTTGACCTAACTCCATTATTCATCTCAAGATTTATTAATTATCTTGTGGCCAACTACTTAAATCGTAGACTCTGCTCCAAAATTACCATGGTCTCTCCCATTACTCACTGAAAACTCTGGTATCTCTTGCTGCTGGCGATCCTTTTGGCAGGTGATATGGAACAAAACCCAGGTCCGGTCCTTCCCCAGCCATACGACAATACCTCCTGGGTCTCTAATGGGGGAATATGCATAGCTCACCTAAATATTAGGAGCCTCACGCACAATTTTACAGAGCTGGAGGCTTGAGTCTCCACCCATAACCCTGATATATAGTGCCTCTCTAAGACGTGGCTTAAGCCTTCAACCCCTGACTCAGTCTGCACGTTATGCAACTATAGCTTTATCTGAAACAACAGACGATCTTCTAAGGGGGGGGAGGGGTGTTGCGCTGTTCTATAAAACTCATCTCAACATCACACATACTGTTATACCCCAATCCTCTGCTTGCGAGTCTCTACATGCTCTTCTCTGCTTGGGTGCAAAAAAATCTACCCATAGTAGTTGCTTATAACCTGCCCCTGGGAGGTCTGTCTGCCTTCATAAATTTACGGGAGGACTCGGTAAAAATAGCAGGTCGCAACAAACTGCTTATTTTAGGGGACATGAACCTAAACTGGCTTGGACAAAAACATAGCCAACTTCTATCTACAATACAAAGTTATAGCCTATATCAGGTCATAACAGAGCCCACAAGGATCTCCCCTAATATAACATCTAGCACATTACTTGACTGGGTGTTAACAGATAGGACTGACAGAATTGTGGAATCTGGCACCCTACCTGATACTATATCAGATCACTCCCCCATTTATGCTGTATGGCAACACTCCAGCTCCCAGTCCTTGCCTCCACGCTATATCACCTTTAGGAACTACGCTGATCTGAATCAGGCTAATTTCCTGTATGATGTCTCATCTATAGATTGGTCCTACCTTTCTCTGTCACTTAATGCACAAACAGCGCTGAATCACTTTCTAGACCATTTTTGTTCTATCCAGGACAGGCATACACCCCTAGTGACCCGACGCATGCACGCTACACCCGCTAAATGGCTGCACAAAGATCCACTGGCAGCTTTACATGCCAGGGACAAGAGCTGGAAGTAGTTCAGAAAAACTGGCCTTACTGCTGACTACCATTCTTACAGGACTCAGAGAAGCGACTGTAAAAAAATGGATTAGACAAGCAGAAAGTGCTTACTGCAAGGGGCTTCTCATGGAAGCAACAGGAGAATCCAGAAAATTCTGGGCACATATACAATCATTCCTAGGAACAAAGCAAACTAAGCTGGCTGATGAAATGTTCATTAGTGGTGTGTACTATAACAACCCTAGGACCATCGCGGAGGCCTTTAATGAAAAAATTCTCTGACCTGTCAAGCTATACATCAGTCTTCATGAATGGCCAGCCTTTACCCACCCCCCCTCCTGTCATTGAACCTACCCCGCATTTCCATTTTAAGGCAGTATCAACATCTGACGTCCAGGGCCTGCTAGATACCATCCCTGACAATACTAGTGTAGGCTTTGATGGGCTCGAACCTAAACTTCTCAAACTAGCCACACCATTTATTGCTCAGCCTCTGTCAAGGATTTTTACCCTATCTCTCTGCCATGGTACTGCCCCTGACATCTGGAAAATGGGACGTGTCACTCCAGTCCATAAGAAAGGGGATAAAAGAGATAAGACCAACTATCGACCAATAGCTATACTATCAGTCCTAAGTAAAATCCTGGAAAAGCTAGTATCAAGACAAATCATTGAATTCTTGTCAAAGCACAGCCTTCTCTCACCAATTCAGTACGGCTTTCGAAAGGGTCATAGCACCTCCACAGTCCTGCTTCACCTAACTAATGACACCTTAACTGCGATGGACAAAAGGCACCTCACGGGAGCATTTTTATTGACCTAACAAAGGCCTTTGACCTTGTTGATCATCCTGTTCTGCTCGACAGTCTCTTAGCCCTTGGTTTCTGTCCTAACGCAACTGCCTGGTTTAAAAGCTATCTGTCAAATAGGACTCAGCTTGTTAGGTTCGACTCTGTGTTATCTAGCCCTAGGGCTATCAGTCTAAGTGTTCCCCAGGGATCAATATTAGGACCGCTTCTCTTCTCTATTTTCATTAACAATATCTCTCCGAATATCCCCGGCTGCTCGGCTATCCTTTATGCGGATGACCTGGTCTTGTACTGTAGTGATAAGAATATTCAACATATAAACCAAACCCTTACTACTGCGTTTAAGTCCACCCAATCCTGGCTCCTCCACCACAAGCTAATCTTGAACGCTGATAAAACGCATACTATGCTGCTTGGCTCTGCTGTCAAACTAAGTAAAAACTGTGACAAATTTGCAGTCTCTGGTCAAGACGGAAAGGTCCTTGAACCAGTTCGCTCCTTCAAGTATCTAGGTGTACTCTTCGACGAGAATCTCAATTTTGGTCAGCATATTACATCCACCTGTAAATCGGTAAATGCCAAAATAGGAGTGTCAGCATATTACATCCACCTGTAAATCGGTAAATGCCAAAATAGGAGTAGCATATAAAACCAGCTCTGTCTTTACACAGTCAGCAAGACTAGCCGTAGCCCATGGGATTCTGCTTCTGTCACTATCCTATGGGGTAATCACCTATCTCAATGCACCCAAAACTCTCCTTAGAGATTGGGACACTACCTATAACAGCATATGCTGGTATGCATCGGCCTCTGTCTGGTCAAAACACCATTGCAAACTCTTTGCAGATCTGAATTGGCTCCCCCCAACTTCGGCTCGGACGCTTGCCCTTGGCTCCTTGACTGATAATATCATTAGAGCAGGCTCTCCCAATCTCACTGGCATCCTTACGCACTCCACTGACCTCCTCTCATGGCCTACGATCAGCTGATAAGTCGTTGCTGCAGATACCCAGATGTAGCTCAAACAAAGGAAATCTTGCCTTCTCTCACTCGGCGCCTAAACTCTGGAACTCCCTGTCTCTTGATGTCCGCTTAGCCCCCAGTCATGCTCAGTTCAAAAACAGTTATTGTTCTTTCCTCTTCAGTCAGATCTCCTGTGCCTGCTTCAAACCACCCTTAATTTCTGCCTCCTACTTCACCCACATCCCCAGCCACTGTAAACTGATTTTCACCTATCCTGACCTTCCAGCTTATTACTCTAGGCACTTATTGTCTCATCATGTTGTGCTGTAGCTACCCTTACCCAATCAACTGTCAGCCATATGTGACTTTTAACTGATTCTTCCAATTAATGTAAACTGTTGAACTTTTATTTTCCACCTAATTATGTGATTGTAAAACCATGTTTTAGCTCTGTATGTATTATGTCTCTACCTCAAATCAAATTGTATTCCACTGTTCACCCTGCTTATTGTAATCTCCCAGGTCACGCCTGAAAATAGTCATGTTTTGGCTAATGGCACTTACCCGGTAAACAAAAACTAAATAAATAAATATATCCTGCAGCCCTTCAAAACTGGGAATCTGCTTTACATGTAAAGGAACAGAAAGTCCAGAGATGGAAAAACTGGAAACTGTCTAAAATAAAAAGAATACACATTATAAAACAATTTGTCATCCCCTGTATTTTGTTCACAGCTATGATCCCCCCCCCCAAACTCACCTCAAAACCAGGTTATATAGTGCCTTTTTACAGATGCTCTGGGCAGTAGGCTCAGTCTCATCAAGAGATGTTTTACATACCTCTCAAAGGGAAAAGGGGGTTTAGGAATGGTGGACCCCTTAGTTTTGTTTCCACACCCTTTTCATTTCTCAAACAATTAAATGTGGCCGGCCCGGTGGTGCTGAGGGTTGAGGCGCTGGACGCCACACCTCGCGCCACGCTGGCAACCCGGGTTCGGGAACGAGCCGGGAGTCGCCGTGGGTCGGTGGGGGGGGGAGAGATTGAGTGTCCGGAGGACTGCTCTCTCTTCCCGGGGTGGGAGTGGGAAATGCTCGTTCACGGAGCGACCTCTGGCGGTGGCCGAGGGTTCGCCGACTGAGCAGCATGGAGTATGCCAGGGGGGGAGGGCGGAGCTACGGCGCTACGTTGCCGTGCTAAGCTGAGCTCTGCGGGGGTGGGGAAAAAGCAAGAAAAATCCTCCTACTTGCTGGTGAGATGACAGTGGCCCCTTGGACCCTCCCACATCCCAAATACCGGCCCAGACGTGCCCAAGAACCCCTCCGGAGGACCCGACGAACTCACAGGTAAGACCTTTCACACTTAGGAGTAGCCGCCAAGGGAAGGGCGGAATCAGCCCCGGAGATGGTACCGGGGGTCGGGTCTGCCGGTTTTCGCCCGGGGGAGGGAGTTAGGGAGATGAGAGGGGTTCAGGTTGGGAGTAGGGTGGAGATCCATGTGGGCACTCCTGAAGGATGCCCGGGGTGTAGGTTGAATAAAAAAAAAAAAAAACAGTTAAATGTGGTCTTTTGCCAGCTGAATCGCTCCATCACAAATTGGTGTGTAACAATCTAAACATATTTTTCAAGGCATGGATAAATATCCCCCTGAAAGTATCCGGCATCTCCACATCCCTGAGTATTTCAAATCTTCAGCTCAGAAAGTCTACAAATGGCGCCTAACAAAAAGTCAAATCTGTCAGGGGACTGGATCATGGCTATATAAGGAAGTATCAGTTAAAATCTATCCAGAAGAGCCAGATTTTAAAAACTGCCCCTCTTCTTAGAAAGACAAAGTTTTAGCCCAGTTAAAACGACAGTATCCCCCCATATGTGGGAAGTGTTAGTGGTTATCTGTGTATGGGAGATTAAACATCCATGGAAATTGTAAACACAAAGCTCAAGGAGAAAGAAATTGCCCCTATAATTCCTGTATAACCATAGAGGAGTCAGTGGAGCATTTTTTATTTGACTGTTCTTATGCAAAACCTTTATGGGAGCTTCTAGCAGTTAAGTGGAAAATAGGTTGGCTAAGGAAATTCAATTATCATTCCTTAATACTTGGGCAGTACTCCCAGTTATGTAGCAACTATCATGAGGGCACCTTGGACGTTTTCTTGTGTTACTTAAAATGTTACCTATGGCAGGCAAGATGCCAAGGGGTGTTATAGCAAAGACTAATGTCTTATGACACTTTTAGTATCTTAGTACAACAAGCTGTGAACTCTGTTTATATAAAAGACAATGCTCTTCATACGTCAAATAAGGTGTTTAAGTGGTGGAAAGTCTGTACTTTATAAAGTTCATATGATGTTAATTAGGAAAAAAGGGAGGAAGAATATTTTCCTTTTTGTTTTTGGGAAAAAATTGTCTATTTAAAACTTTAAACATTGAAAAATGGCGGGTCATGTATATGAGAATATGATGTTATGAGATTTTTTTGATTTATACCTTTATATAATTTTTTCATACACTTATTGTTCAGTTCCTTTGTTTTTCTTTTCTTTTCGGTTTTTGTATGTAATATGTTTGTACTAATCAGCTGTTTTGTGATTTTTTTTCCCAATAAAAATTCCCCTACTGTTTTCGGGAAGTGCCATGGGATCTTTAACATCCGACTGAACTACCACCAGAACAGGCAGATGGGACCTCGGTTTAACGTCCCATCTGATAGATGGCAGCTTAGTAGTGCAGCACCCCCCTCATGCTGCACTACAGTGTCAGTATTGGAATATTAACCCAAGTGCCCGGTGTGGGGATAGAACCCACAGCCTTCTGATTTCGGAGGCAATTTTTCAATTTCAATTTTATTTATAAAGCGCCTTTCAAAATCAAGGCGCTGTACAGACATTAAAATTAATAAAATCCAACATTTAAAAGTCATTTAAAAGTCAGCCACAAACTAACAAGGGTATGCTAATTCAAACAAATATGTTTTTAAGGCGACCTTGAAGTTATCGACGGTTGGGCAAGTGTGCAACCTGCTGAGCCACTGACACTGATAGCGAATTTCTCAGCTGACCTGGTATGCATTACCAAAACCAGGGTAGGAGACGACACCAGCCCTGTGCTGCATTGTCAGAGATGGGAGGCAGGAGCGCAGGAGGGGTGGGATGGCCATCTTTCTTAGATCTTGTTTGGGATCATATTACCCGATAGGATACCATTGGTCTGATGGTGATTAAAGGTGGGTGGGATGTAGTTTGCAGGGGTTTCTATACCCAGTCATGGGGTAGTTCTGCAAGACTGGCCGGACTTCATGGCTGGCTCAGTTTCAGATACCGGACTTCTTGTATGGACCTGTAGGGAATCACCAAACTTCACAGTTTGGTAAGGTTTTCCAGTTGATGACATCATTGGACCTTGCAATAACCTTTCCCGATGAGACCTACCAGCAGGGCCATACCTTGGACCTGGTTTTCTCATTGGGTCTTGAGCTTTGTGAGGTTAAGGTTGATCTGATCATTTGGTCGGATCATCATGTCATGCAGTTACTCTGTGGGGCCCCTAGGTTAAGACCCTCTCTTGTGGAGATGGTCTGATACCTTCCTAAACACAATCTGGAGTCTAGCAAACTCATAGTGGTACTGGACCTCTTGAACATGAAGCTTTTTATATGCGAAGTGCTAGGGTGTTGGAGGCTGCTATTTGTGGGGTAAGGCTACTATTTTTCATATTCTTTGGCTCTTGAGAACTTCATAATTAGTTTCAAGTTGATGGTTTACATTTTTGGAGCACTTTAATACTGCACTTCAGGAATGAGGTCTTTATTGTTTGACCTATGTGCCCTGTTCTTCTGGAAAAATGTAAAAATTCAATAAAAAATATATATATTTACAAACAAAAAAAAAAGAATGAGGTCCTAACAAGTGTTGTGGTAACTGAATATATACATCAGTTGTGTGTACTACAAATAAAGGACTGAGATTTACTAATCAACCCTACTCTAATCTGGTGCAGAGTGATTCCATGACTACTGTAATGCTACTTGTTATTATCATCTAGAGGCAGAGTAGTGCTTTTATAGTACGTAATGCTGCCTGCTTTATCAGACAGTGTATCATACGTCCAGAGTACAACCTGGTGCAGTATACCCACTGGTAGCTGAAAGTTTACCTGCTCCAACCCAGTTAAGTCCTGGGCCCCTGTCTGCTAAATCAGGCCCTAGTCTTGGTGCCAAACCGTGCTGCTAGCATGTATCACTAAACACCCCATCTGGATGGGGTGTATATTTAGCTGTACCCCCTGAATTTGCTTAGCTCCCATAGATCACCCTAACTGGGCAGAGTGTATGTACGATTTTCCTAAGAAGGTATTATCACACTAGGTGCATCTGGTACTAGTGTGTGTGTATACCAGCAGCGGCCCTGAATCCTGACCATCAGGGGACTCCAACATAAGAAATACCCATCTACTGATAGCTTTCAGGTTTCTGGAACCCATAGCCCAACTGGTTCCCTTCTGTCTGGCTGCTGTAGCATCTGTGTGCAACGCTGAAAGTAAAACATTTGTCTTTTTGTGTTGAAGTGCACCACCCATAAGTGTGCTGTTACCTGAGTAGTCATAAATTGAACCTGTTACTGCACCTATTTGCTAGGCTTGAGCTCCTGCACATGGGTTGCAGTACAGCTACAACCAGCTACCCATTGAGAAGTCCTGCAAGTGCACTAAACTAGCTGAAGCTGAGGCAGCATCTCTCCTGGATAACTGGATGTGCCCCTGGGCACCGGGGGCCATTGCTTGAAGTATCAGCTCCCAAGGTCCCCAATCAAAGTCTGTCCACAATGGACAACAAAGCCTGGCAACTCTAGGGGAGTGCTACTGCTATTCTCGCAGCACCTGTAGGGTCACCCATAAGTGCCATTTCTCTGGAAGAAATCCCTGAGACTGAAACGTGGCCTGAGGGACCTAAGAAGAATTACACCAGTCTTGTTCCTATTGTTATGCAGTATTCACCCAATCTCTGGCCCTAGAAACCGGCAGCTCCTCCAGTGATGGTGAGCAGGAGCAGAGCTCATCTTAACACCATCACCAAGAGGAGGTCCCCCACCAGAACACCCATCTCATCCGAGAACTGCTCTCACAGCTACTGTAGGTCTGATCAGGAAGTTGGGGCTGAGCTGAACCAGGAGGGGACCAGGGATCCTGACAAGGAACTCACCACCTCAGTAGTATTATTCCTGGAGCTGATGGTCATCTTAACAGGCTTACACAACTGACCCCAAACTTTTTGGGAGGAACTCAGTAGGGAACAAGGCCCCGCTACTTCCCACTCCTCCCAGGAGCTGATCCATTTACCATCCAATCAAGCACCACAAGAAACAGTCGCCTATGAGAAACTCCCCTCACACCTCCGGACTATCACAAGGGGCACATACCAGGGCAAGGCATAGAGATGTTCTTCCACATTTTCCATCAACAGGTCAGGTATCTTCCTCAGATTACTCTGATCTCTTCAATGCTGATACCAAACAGCTTAGGTTTTTCAAGCAGAGGACATGTCCTACTTTGCAAAGAAATTTTAACTCGTGCCTCTAGCTGTCAGATAAGTTGGCATGTCCCATCCATGATCTCTTTTCACAGCTGCATCAGAGAACCCTCATATAGTCCCTCTTCATAAAACAGCTGAGACTGCCATCTATAAAGACTGGATAGCCCACGACATAAGAGAAACATAGAGTCTGACGGCAGATAAGTTCCACTTAGCCCATCCAGTCTGCCCATTTCTCCCTGCCTACACTATTTTCGCAGACCGTGCCCGATCGACAGCTCTTTCTCCCTCCCCACTTCCTTTCTACTATAGAAACAAAGAATATGATGGCAAATAAGGACTGCTTGAGCAGCTAAAGAAGACCAATGCAAAGGCTGTTCTCCACGCAATATTCTGTGCATATCAAAAAGGAGCAGGAGACCCAAATGCCAAATGTGGATGCACTATTCGGCTTCCTAATAAAGAAAACCATTTTTCCTTCAGAAGGAGCAGCTGCCTTGAAAGACCAAACTGACAAAAAAATAGATGATGCCCTAAAACAAGCATTCAAGGCCATGTTTGTGATGTTGCAAGTCACCATATCAAATGCCTGCACTACCTGGTCCTTCTTAGGGTGGTGCAAGGAAATCTCAGAAGTCACCTGCGTATCCAGGAAGAAAAGCCACAGCAGAGATTTAGCCACTAAGTCAGGCTTAGCAGAGCTGACTGCAGTCTGTTTGGTGGATGCCTGCAACACCGCCATGAAGAAAACAGCACTGGTAATTATGGTAGATGTGATTGCCAGAAGACACAGTTGGCCGCCGATACCCAAGCCAAGACACTTCTTCTGCAGGCTCTGTATGACGGAAAACACCTGTTCGGAGTCGCACTTCCTAACACCATCACGTAATCAGCAGAAATTTTAGAAGATTAAAGGCCAGGAACAAAAGCCAGAAAGGAGTTACAGTCAACAGTACATATCATTTCTGGAGCACAGAAACAAGTAACATTTCATGGGCCCAGGTCCCCTGCTGCAAGACCTTATTTCAGAGGACATCAGCAGTGGGGGTTGGGAAGCAGGAACAGAAACAACTTGGACCACAGGTCCACACATTCCTTCTGAAGCCACTCTGGACCACACTGCACATCTAACTGGAGGAAGGCTGCAACTATTTGCTGTGGTGTGGGCTACCATTCGGTTAGACAAATGGCTCATGGAAGTAGCTCAATCCATTTATCTTCTGGAACTCACAAGATTCCTCTCCTCCCAGGTACTTCACCACACAAGTTGCTCCATGTCAGCAAAGGAAGACTGGTAACGGAATCCATCTCTAACTTTCTCCACATGGGGGCAGTCCAGAAGATCCCAGTGAAGGAACACAGTTTGGGCGTAAATTCCACCTTTGTGGCTCTCAAGAAGTCAGTGGGATGGAACCTGGTGCTGGAACTCCAAAATGTAAACCAGTTTATCCAACATCTGTGGTTCAAGATGGGATCCCTCGCCTCCAGTATGAGATATATCTTCCTGAGGGAGTGTAATGCCTCTGTTCTATAGATCTCCGAGATGCATAACTTCACATTTTTATAAGACCTTGCTACCACAAGTACTTCAGATTCACCATAGACAGAACATGTAGACACTGAGGGTGCTTACCAAGGTACAGAAACTGGCCCCCCCCCAGGATGTGATGGAGGATAGAGAAATTCTGAGGGAAGAGATTCCCACTGGAATGAAAGACAACCAAGGTAGTAAAAGGATCAGCATGGGAGGAAGGGGGGAAGAGAAGTAGGCAGTATGCAAAGGAGAGGAAGGGAGAACAGCTAGAAACATGGGAAGTGACAAGAGCTGGACTAACAAAATCTGGACTGCCATGTGTGCCAGTGCTAGAAGTCTGGGAAATAAGATACCAGACCTGGAGGCCACCATGGCTGAAGCAAACCTAGAAATTGTGGCCATCACCAAAACATGGTGAACTGACAACCTTGACTGCAAAATGGTCATACCTGGCTACACAATGTTTAGAAGAGACATGGTAGGAAGGGCAGGTGGGGGAGTGGTGCATTATGCTAAGGAAAACATCAAAGCGACGGAGGTACAAGAAATTGTTTTTGGGGGGGTCGAGGTGTTGTGGGTCAACCTCGAATCAGGAAACAGAGCCACCATTCGGATAGGAGTGGTATACAGGCCTCTAACACAGGGAGAGGACTTAGAAAAAAGAAATGTTGGAAGACATAGGCAGAATGCCTAAGAAAAGGGAGGTGGTGCTGGTGGGGTGACTTTAATCTGCCAGATGTAGAGCGGAGTCTACCTGCTGCAACATCAATTAGAAGCAGATACATCTTGTACTCCCTGCAGGGAGCATGCCTCAGGCAGCTGGTCAGTGAACCCATTCTGGGTGGGGCGCTGCTGGACCTGGTACTTACTAATGGGGATGGTGTTGTGGACATCAGAGTGGGAAGTCATCTGGGAACCAGTGACTGTCACACAGTGTGGTTTAATATTAGAACAACAGTGGAATCCAACTGCACTAGGGCAAGGGTCCTGGATATCAGAAGCACTGACTTTACAAATTTGGGGGAATGCCTCCGAGAGGACCTGGCGGGGAGAGAAGTCTTTGGGGGGCGGGGGCGCAAAAGGCTCAGATTAAAGGAAGGCATAGTAAAGGCAACAAACCTGTACATCAGGCAAATAAGCAAAAGCAGGAGGAGGAGGAGGAGGAGGAGACCATTGTGGTTCTTGAGGAAAGAGGCAGAAAAGGTAAGGGAAAAAGGAACAGCGACATCCACAAGGTATAAGGAGACCCAGAGAGAGGAGGACAGGGAAGTGTATCTAGGAAAATGGAGGGAGGCAGGCAAAGCAGTAAGAAGCACAAAGGTGCAAGCTGGGGAAAGAATAGCCCAGATGGTATCGAAGGGGGACAAAACATTTTTAAGGTGTATTAGTGAGAAAAGAAAGATGAAGGGAGGGACTGTACAGTTAAAAAAAGGACTGAGGGGCTGTACAGAGGAGGACCAAGGAAAGGCAAACATCTTAAATATTTCTGCTCAGTATTCACAGTAGAGGGGGAAGGGGATTGACCACAAATAAGCACTAAGCACTTGAAGGGGAGGAAAGTGGACACCAGTCCCTTTTCTGAGGAGAGGGTCAGGAAAGCACTCGCTAATCTAAGGGGTGGACAGAGCCATGGGGCCAGACAGGGTGCACCCAAGAGTGCTAAAGGAACTCAGGGAGGTGCTAGCTGCACCCCAGCAGACTTGTTTAACAGTTCACTGGAGACCGGCGCGATCCCAGAGGACTGGAGAAGAGCAGACATAGTCCCACTTCACAAAAGGGGTAGCAAAGGGGAGGCGGGAAGCTACAGTCCTGTCATCCTGACATCTGTAGTAGGGAAATTGATGGAAACACTATTAAAGGAAAGAATCATGGAACACCTGGAATCCAACGGACTGCAGGTCCTGAGGCAGCATTGCGTTACATAGGGGAGGTCATGCCAAACAAATGTGATAGATTTATTTTGACTGGGTAACCAGGGTGTTGGAACAGGGAGGGGCAGTGGACGTGGCCTACCTGGTCTTCAATAAGACCCTTAACATTGTTCCACATAGGCTGGTAAACAAGTTCGGTAGCATGGGGGTGGGCACTAAGGTGCTAACCTAGGTAAGAAACTAGTTGGGGGGGGGTAGGAGGCAGAGGGGGGTGGTGGTAGATGGAGCTTGATCCGAGGATGGGAAAGTGACCAGTGGGGTACCACAGGGGTCAGTACTGGGCCAGTCCTCTTTAATGTCTTCATTAGCAACATAGCAGAGGAACTGGAAGGTAAGGTCTGCCTCTTTGTGGATGACACTAAGATCTGTGACACTTGGAGGGGTGTGTGTGCAAAGGATGGAAAGAAATTTAAAATGACTGGAGGTGTGGGCAAAGGTTTGGCAGCTAAGGTTTAATACAAAAAAGTGCAAAATTATGCACTTGGGTCACAGAAACCCTGGGGGTGCTGAACAGAATAGGGGGAGAGATACTAGGAATGACCACGCAGGAAAGAGACCTGGGGATAATCGTATTGGATGACCTGAAGGTGGCCAGACAATGCAGCAAAGCGATCAGGAATGCTAGTGGGATGCTGGGGTGTATAAGAGCTTCCTTCATCTGTTTCAGACCATGGTCCATCTGGGAGTCCACTTTGATTCAGCCAAGGTAGTTGTGACCCTGTCTCAGGACTGACTGCTCAGGCTTACATAGAAACATAGATTAGGTGAGCTAGGCAGTCCTTATCTGCCGTCAGAATCTATGTTTCTATGTTACCCTGTCTCAGGACTGACTGCTTAGGCTTATGATTCTGTGATCCAGGTATACTGCTTTCTCAGACGTCACAGGACTATGGCTCAGAGCATAATGGAGATGCTGGGGACAGTGATCTTCTGCATGGAGGTTGTCTCCTTGGCTGCCCACTTTAGGATGCTACAGTTGTCCTCCTCACCAGTTGGAGTCAGAAGATGGGAGACCCAAATCAAACTTAGATTCTACCAGAATCGGTCAAACCCTCTGAAGTGGTGACTCAACAAGAAGAATCTGCTGAGGAGAACCCCTCTACTGTACACCCAGCCTATTTGCATTTTTATGGATGCCAGCCAGTGGGACAGGGGAGCCCACATCAGGAATCACGTGATACAAGTCAGTGGACCCCACGAGAATAAGCATCCCATATAAATGTTCTGAAAATACAAGCAGTCTTCCTAGCACTCTTGCACATCTCCTGACTGCTAAGAGAAAAGTCGGTTCTAGTGATCAGGGACAACACAATAGCAGTGGCGTAGTTCAACAAGCAAGAGGCATACAAGGAGCAGGAATCTTTTTTTTTTTTGTCTGGTCATCCCCCCCCCTCCGAAGAGAGCTCAGCTCATGCCCGCATGCCATCCCCCCAGTGGTATCATGCCTTGACTTACACCCCCCCGGGTGGGGCCACGGAAGAGCGGGAGCCCCCTGATGGACACTGGTGGCAGTGGGGATGGCGGCAGAGCAGGGCATCATTTTTGGGGGACTGGAATTTTGTTGACGTGCGGCAATCTGGGGCGGAGATATGCAGTGATGACCAGTATCTGCCAACCCCCCCCCCGCTTGCGATACGGAGCTGGCAGCAGTAGCACCCCCAGCCTCTTCCAGAGATCCGCAATGCACTGGACACTCTTCTCCCTTCCCCTGGAGAAGGAGAGCAGTCCCTGTGATGCTCAGTCCTTCTCCCCCCAGCTGACCCTCCAACTCCTGAGTCAGTCTCTGAACCTGGGATGTAGGTGCTGCAAGTGGATGCCTTGCTGCTGTGCTGGCGGGCTGACAGGAATCTTCTTAAAGAGGCTGTACTGGTCCTCATATGGACAAACAGGCATCTTATTTATTTATTTATTTATTTAAGAGATTTACCAGGAAAGCATACTGAGCAGAGTACCGCTCGATTTCAGATGCGCCCTGGGTAGGGAGTTTACAATGGTACAGTAGATACAAAACACAATAACAACAGCAAGTTATACAAAGTGCGTATGGTGCAACAATGGATGAGGCAGTCATAATATAGGTAGAGTAGTGCATTTTCAATAGCATTTAGCAGTGTTAGGTGCAGCCCAAGGTGGAAACCAGTCCGGTCATAACAGATGGGTGGTAGGAAGTGAAATGGGGGTCAGCGGTGGGGGAAACAGGAACATATGGAAGAGAAGTGAGTTTTAAGAAGAGAATTCCGTTGAGGAGTGCTTGTGGTGTGTCTAATATCGGCAGCCAGGGAGTTCCATAATTTGGGCAACCTGTAGCTGAAAGCAGACTGGCCAGACCGGGTGGATCTGTGTGGGATGTGCAGGAGCCTAGAGTCTATGTTTCTGAGAGCGTAGGCCGGTGGAGAGAGGGCGGTTAGGGAGGATGACAGATAGGACAGGAGAGTCTGTGCCCAGAACTTGGCAGCGGTTCTAGCACAGTGAAGCAATCTTCGGTTATGTAGCGAGGGAGGCCCAAGGACTGGTAGAGGTCACAATGATGGGTATTTGGAGGCGTTGGCAAGAAATCGGCAGAAGGAGTTGTAAAGGGGATCAAGCCTCACCAGGGAGGTTTGGGGGGCGGCACAGTAGACAACATCACCGTAATCCATAATCGGGAGGATCATTTTTTGAACAGTTGCTTGCCTAGTTGGTAGGGGGATGCAGTTCTTGTTCCGGTATAGGGCTCCCAGCATGGGGTGCAATTTTTTGTATAGACTGTCTATATGCACCGAGAAGTCAAGGTATTGGTCTAACCAGATGCCGAGATAACGATAAGACGTGCAGGTCGCTAGTGGGGATCTGTCCAGAGTGTAGAAAGTGGGAGGTGCAGTAAGTCAGGTTAGCCCGGCCCGAGATCCGAAGGTGAGGGAGACTGTTTTTTTTTTGAGTTCAAGAATAGCTGGTTTGAAAGGAACCAACGCTGGATGGAGTCGAAATCCCCCTGAAGACTGGCTGTCACGGCGGTTGCGGATGGGCCAGAGGCAAACAGCACCGTATCGTCTGCGTACATATGGGTAGCCGATTGAGAGCAGGCAGCAGGGAGGTCATTTAGAAAGATAGAAAAAAGTAGTGGGCTGAGAACAGACCCTTGGGGGACTCCACTGGTGACAGGAAGTGAGGTGGATCTAGCCGAGCCTATGCGGACTGATTGGGACCTACCTGTCAGGTATGAATGGAACCAATTATTTGCATTTGTCGACAGACCAGCTTGGGCAAGTTTAGCCAGCAACAGGGGATGAGAGACCGTATCGAAGGCTTTCACCAGGTCTATAAATATGGCTGCCGTAATTTCCCCTTTATCGATGCCCGTAAGGATGGAGTTAGTGAGTCGAAGGAGGGAGGTGGTGGTGGAGTGAATTTTTTCTGAAGCCGGCTTGGTAGGGGGTGAAAAATGATATGGTATCTAGATAGTGGTGGAGCTGAGATAGTACAAGGCGCTCATGAATTTTGGCTAGGTTGGGGAGCAGAGATATGGGACGATAGTTGGATGGGGAGGAGAGGTCCCCTCCTTTGGGGAGGGGAATGACCGTGGCTTGTTTCCATGCAGTGGGGACCTCCCCGAGTTTAATAGATAGACTATAGAGCATGGTTAGAGGGTGGGCTATGGCTGGTGCTGATGGTAACATTTTGGAATCAAGGCCCGATGGACACTTTCCTTTGGCTGGGTTAAGTGACTGCAGTAATTTTAGCACCTGGCCAGGTGAGACTGGACAGAGTGAGAAGGGGGTCGGGCAGGATACGATAGGGGTCTTAGTGGGCGGGGAATGGGGGTGGGAGGAGAGAAGATTAGAAGTAGTGGTGGAAAAATGCGAGTTAAACTCTGTGGCGACCAGACTGGGATCCATGATGATTCTTCCTTCCAGCTTGAGAGTGGGAGTGGGGGTTGGGTTGGTGGGGAAAGGAGGAATTTTATAGACTTCCAGAATTGAGAGGGGTGTGCAAAGTTATTGTTGAAAGCAGATTTAAAGTAGTTTGATTTGGCCTGCCGTATGAGTCTTGTACAAGCGTTCCTTAGTGATTGGTATTGTTACTGGGCCAATTGAGTACCTGTGGCCTTGAAGGATTTCCAGGCACGGTCTCTTGCTCTTAGGTGATCCAGGAGGTTGGATGTTATCCATGGTAAGTGGGAACCTCTTACACGGGATTTCCTGAGTTGAGCATGGAGGTTCCAGATTGCAAGAAAGTTAGAAGAGAAGTATTTTAGGGCCTCATCAATAGAGGTGGCCCTGGGGATGAAGGATCAGTCAATGCTGGTGAGGTCGTTCAGTAGAGCTGTCAGATCAAGGGATTTATAAACTCTGATGTGAAGCATGTGGGGTGGAGGGGCCATTGGGCGGAAGATTTTACGCACCATATAAATCATATGGTGGTCCCTAAGGGAGTCTGGTAGTATGCCAGCTTTAACTATCCGATGAGGGTGGGTAGTAAGTGCCCAATCCAGTAGTGTGTGTTTATTGGATTTATGGTTTAGGCGAGTGGGTTCTACAATTTGTTGGTGCAAGTTTAGAGCATTTATTTGGCATTGTGATTTAGAGGCTGAGCTGCCTATCCAGTTCTGATTGAAATCTCCAAGTATATGGAGTTCCCTGCCTTCCGTAAGTGACCTCAGGTTACCTAGGTGGTCGAGAATGCTACCCAGAGGTGTGTCAGGTGGACAGTAGGACCCTGCTATGTATACTAGGAAAGTGTGTGGCAGGGGGATTTTGACTAGGAGTGAATCAATAGTTTGCACGGGTGCCGTCAGAGTGATTATGGAGAACTGGAGTTTTACGGAGATATACATGGCAGTGCAGCCACCCTTCTTTCTGTCCTGTCTGTCATGGCGGATTAAGGAGTAGCCGGGTATTGAGAACTCATCATCTCGGTTATGGGGTTTCAGACAGGATTCGGTGATGAAGACAATGTCAGGGCAATGGGCTAGGACAGTAGTTTGCAGGGGTGCTATTTTGTTTAGAATGCTACATACGTTTAGGTGGAGAATTTTAAGACCCTTAGGGAGATGCGTAGTTGGTACAGGGGGTTTGCCAGCTATGGGGGTGGGGGTACCCGGGTTCCATTCAGCGTTCCTGTCTACGATGAGAAGGATAGTCAGGGTGTGCCTTAATAAGCGCATGGACTTTACAGATGACCCCCGTCGGGTGGGATAGTTGGGATTTAGCAAGTTTGTTATTTGGTTTGAGCAGCGTGGGATGTAGAGGACAGGTTGCTCAGCATGGTAGGAGGGAGGTAGGATAGAGGTCCCCAGGGACCAATTGCGCCAATGGTGCCGGTTGTGGTCCACAAGTGCCGAGGAGGAATGGAGTGGAGGCCTAGTAGGTAGAGAGAGAAGTGGCGCAGGGCCAGGTAGAATAGGATGGGATGAGGGTGGAAGGGAAGATAACGTTAGGAAAAGCATAATAATGGTTATTGTGAGAAACTGCATTTTTTTTCTTTTTTATATAGTAGCAGTTGGAATTAGCTTAGCGGAGGCCACTAATGGCAGGAAAATATAAGGAGCTAATGGCAAAGTGGGCTGATTGGTTTACAAGCTCATGTGATGCCTGCTATATAAAAAGGAGCTCACCAAGGGTGGTGGGGGCGGTGGGAGCCTGCGCAAAGCGCAGGGCGGGCTAGAAACTCAGCTGCAAGATGTTCGCTACCTGGTTGGACTGCAAACTGCTCCCGATGTCCGTGGGGGGATTTCTGCCTCTGTGGGGAGGGCTGGGGACAGCTTTGCCCTCGCGACTGCACTGTAGGAAGGGACAAAAGGAAGCTTTAAGTAAAGGTAAGCAGGAGGGAGGAGCTACAAATGTGGGGTTGTAACAGGCTATAAGGCAACTTGTATACTGGCTGAATTAAAATGCTGGCTGTGAGCTAACTTGTTTACTGGCTGAATTAAAATGCAGGCTGTAAGCTAACTTGTATACTGGCTGAATTTAAAATGCTGGCTGTAACAGGCTGAATTTAAAAGCTGGCTGTAACAGGCTGTAAGCTAACTTGTATACTGAAATTAAATGCTGGCTCTAACACGCTGTAAGGCACAATAATCACAGTAAAGCTGTAATTACACGAATTTGAAGCTGCTCCCTGAACAGTGAGAACGTTTTTAAAAGCAGCCTTTAATTGAGTGCCGCCCTGCTCCCCCAACCCAAAGCCAAATGCGAAGCAGTCTTTGTCCAAAAAAAGGCGCCAAGTTTGAATCCGTGGCGCAGCTCCGAAAAGCTGCAAGATGTGTTCGCTACCTGGTTGGACTGCAAACTGCTCCCGATGTCCGCGGTGGGATTTCTGCCTCTGTGGGGAGGGCTGGGGACAGCTTTGCCCTCCCGACCGTACTGGTTGGACTGCAAACTGCTCCTGATGCCTGCGGGGGGATTTCTGCCTCTGTGGGGAGAGCTGGGGACAGCTTTGCCCTCACGACTGTACTGGTTGGACTGCAAACTGCCCCCGATGTCTGCGGGGGGATGTCCGCCTCTGTGGGGAGGGCTGGGGACAGCTTTGCCCTCGCGACCGCACTGGTTGGACTGCAAACTGCTCCCAATGTCCGCGGGGGGATTTCTGCCTCTGTGGGGAGGGCTGGGGACAGCTTTGCCCTCGCGACCACACTGGTCAGACTGCAAACTGCTCCCGATGTCCTCGGGGGGATTTCTGCCTCTGTGGGGAGGGCTGGGGACAGCTTTGCCCTCGCAACCACACTGGTTGGACTGCAAACTGCTCCCGATGTCTGCGGGGGGATTTCTGCATCTGCACACAATCTTTGCAATTTACCTCAAAGGAAAATAAAACACAAAGGCAGACTGGCTTAGCAGGAATGCCATCCTCCTAGAAACGTAGTCACTTCACCTGGTGGTATTTGACAGGGTCACAGTTACTTATTACCACCCAGACATAAAACTGTTTGCATTGATCGACAACGTCAAGCTTTCTGTTTGATATTCAAGACACAGGGACCGGAGGGCAGCAGCGGCTGATTCCTTCACCCTGAACTGGGCAACCTTCAGGATTTATGCTTTCCTATCACTAGTACTTTTGCACAGGGTTGTGTCTTGTTACCTTTTGGTGCCGAAAAGGACAAGGGGCTGGCACCCCATTCTGGACCTACAGGTTCCTGTGCAGGTGAAAATTTTGTGTGATCACATTCCAACAGATTATACTGTCTCTGGAAGCAGGAACATGGTTTTGTTCCTTGGACCTCCAGGACGATTCTTCTGCATCTTCATCTGTCCATCCCACAGATGGTACATCCAGTTCTGTGTGGGAATGATCTTGTACTAATGCATGGTCATGCTGTACTGCATGTCCTCGGCACCCAGGGTATTTACCAAGTGCTTATCAGTTGTGGTAGCCTACTTCAGACGCAGAGGCGCCAGGGTCTACATGTAAATTGGATCATCATAGGCATCTCCAGGGAGGCAGTGAAGTGGTCCAGGGATCTGGGTCTCCAGACGTACCGGGATCTGGGCCTTCTCGTCAGCCCAGCAAAGTCTGAACTGGTCCTCAAGCGGGCAATACAGTCTGTTGGAGTGGAGCTGGGTGGGCCAAGCGGTCCTTATCTGCCGTCAAATTCTATGTTTCTATGTTTCCCTTCAAGCCAGGATGCCTTATCAGTGGACAGTGCAGAAGATCTTACATCCTTTGCCCAATTATTTCAAGTTGAGCAATCGCATCTGGCCTGGAAATTCCTCTGGCTCTTGGAGTTCACGGTGGCCTTGACCAGCATGATTTATCCGGCCTGCTGGCGCATACACCCCCCTCCAGTGAAAGCTGGAGCACCAGTGGTTTCAACGCCTTGATCACTCAGACCAGTCAGTTCGGGTGACACAAACGATGTGGGACGCCATCAGGTGGTGGCTGTGCCTCCAGAATCTCTCTGAGGGAATTCCTGTTGTCCACCCATAGCCAGTCCTCATCCTAACTGCAGATGCATCACTGATGGGATGAGGGTTCACATGTGTGACCTCAGAGCCCACAGGTTCTGATTGCCAAGCGAGGCCTATCAGCACATTAACCTGTTGGAGCTATGAGCAGTGTGGTTCGCACTGATTGAGCTTGCTTGGGGTCAGGTCGTGCAAGTCCAGATGGACAACATGACAGTCATGGTCTACCTGAACAAACAAGGTGGACTACACTCCTTTCCCCTGTGTTAGGAAGTGCTTTCCCCCTTGTACATAACCTGTAGGCGGATATCCTTGCAGTGCACATGGTGGGGGAGGACAAGTTGGTGGATACTCTCAGCCTAGTGGGAAAGGTGTCTCAGGAGTGGTCCTTGCACTAGGTTTTGTTGAAAACAGCAGTTTGCCTGGTGGGGCATACCTTTTTTGGATCTGTTTGCATTTTGGGAGAACAGAAAGCTGGGGTTCTTCTGTGCCTCCCTCAAACTGGAATGCTGATGGGGAGTGGTTTCTGTTGGCCTTGGACCCTGGGCCCTCTGTATGCCTTTACTGTCTTTCATTTGCTTCACAAGGTAGTGCTCAAAGCACATAGGGACAAGGAAAATCTGATCCTGATAGCTCCAGACTGGCCCAGACAGTTCTGGTAACAGGATCTGTCATCCTTTGCAGAAGTTCCCTGTGGAGGCTTCCTCTCTATTCAGACCTGCTGACGATGCATGGGGGAATGGTCCGGCATCGGGAACTTCAGTTCCTGCACCTCTTAGCCTGGTACCCGAGTGGCTTGGAATACGTTCTGCAGGTGTAGAGGTATTCTGGAAGGAGTTGACTTGTAAGAGGTACCTGTTCAAGTGGTCAAGGCTTGCCTGCTGGTGTGCAGGCAAGGAGCATGACCCTTCTCACCTGTCCTGTGGTGTGGATCCTCGTCTACCTCTGTTACTGTCTCAGTTGGGTTACAGGCCACAGCCCTTAAGGTGTACCCGGCTGCCATCTTTGCATACCAGGCTGGTATGCAGATGGTGGCACAAGAGAAAGTGGCTGGGCACTTTTTTAAAGGCCTGGACCACCAGTCACTGCCTATGCAAGAGCCTTTGCCACCATGGGACCTAATGCTGGTCCTTTCTAAGCTGATGGGTACACCATCTAAGTCGATCCTCGAGTGAGAGATGTCACATTTGTCATGGAAGACTGCTTTTGGTTGCTGTCTCCTCAGCCAGATGGGTGAGTGACCTCCAGGTGCTCTAAGTAGGGGCTTTCCACAAGGACAAGGTCATCTTTCGTCCCCATGTGATGTTTCTGCTCAAGGTAGTCTTGGAATTTCACTTTAATCAGCCGTTATATCTCCCGGTCTACAATCTGAAGACTGCTTCAGACCTAAGCCATGCGTACCTTACTCTGTACATGCACCAGGCCTCCCTGTACTGTAAGGTGCACAAGGTAAGAGTTTGCAGCAAGGCTTATTAGCTGTTCTTGACCTATGATGGAATATTGCTGGATCACCTGAGGCATTACATAGGACTGTCTGGGACGGTGTTTTGGTGGTCTGTGTCCAAAATCATGAACAGGGTACAGTAGGTTGTTCTTGGTAATTCCATTTCTGGAATTACTGTCCTTTGCTGTGGAGTACCATAGGGTTTGATCCTTACTCCCATGTGTTTTGTCATGCACATGATGTCTTTGGGGGGATATCATAAGACAGTATGGTTTGGAGTTTCATTGTTATGTGCCGGTGACACACGACTGTACTTGTCTTGTACTCCCAATGGAGAAAATGTAGTATTTGTGCTGAGCCAACGTCTAGGGGAAATCGGTGACAGGATGACTTTTAGCTTGCTTATTCTGATCCCAGGTAAGACAGAGATGCTGCTGGTCGAACCAGACACCCATGTGTCAACTGTGACAGGTGTTGGTGCCACTGTACCATTGTTATGTATTTATTTATTTGAAAAATTGGTAACCAGGAAAGGCATACTGAGCTGGAGTTCATTTACAGGTGTCACCTGGGGGAGGGGGAAGATAGTGTACAGAGACAGCAAACCAGCGAGGTGCACAAGTGTCAAGCTAAATAAAGTCCTGAGAATTGTTGGTGCAAAAATCATAATACAGTACAGCCATGAAGCCCTAGAGCAAAATTAGTAGACTGGGACAGGGCCAAAGACTAAGAACTTAGCATAAAGTGTAAAATAGATTACAATAAACTAACTAACTAACATGGGGCCATGAGGCAAGGTTCATCGGGATTAGAGAACAGCTCGGTGAGGACAGGTACGAGGGGAAGCAAAGTGAGAGTGCAGAAGTGGCTTGAGAGAAAGGTAAGAGGTTAGTAAATGGATAGAGTGGGTAAGAGTGCTCCAGAGTGAGGGCAGGTGACCAGAGAGAGTTGCCCTGCTGACAAGAAGAAGTGGGAAACAACAAAAGAGTGAGAGTTGGAGCAGCGTAGAGAGTATGAGGAGGGAACAGAGAGGCAGAGCAAGACAGAGATATAGGAGAGATGGGATGACAACCAGAATTTAGAGATGGAGGCACCATGGGAGAGGTGGTGAAAAGTGAGAGAGGGAAGGGAGAGGAGTTGGTAAAGGGTGCGGAGAGGGGAGTTAGTGGCAAAGTGAAAGAAAAGAATGAAAGAGGGGGTCCAGATTGACTTTGGTGGATTTAGGAGCCCCACTGTAGACCACATCTGCATACTAGTCAAACAGAAGTAGGATGGGCTTGATCACAATCTCCCTCTGAACTGGGAGTGGAAGGCAGGATTTGTTCCAGTAAAGGGCTCCTAAATGAGGAAGCAACTTCTTGATGGTGACATCAGTATGGACTGAGAAGTCAAGATGACTGTCAAGCCATACACCTAGGAATTTATAGCAAGGGACAATGTTAAGGAAAGTGCCATCAAGAGTAGAGAAAATAGGGGACCTGCTGAGCCTACTGAGTCATTTGCGAGTGCCAAAAATCATGGTGACAGTTTAAAAATCTGGGGGTCATTGTGGACAGCAAGCTGACACTAAAATATCAGGTGCCAGTGGAATTTCGCAGTGGCTTTTTTAATTTATGGAACATCGTCCGGGTTAAGCTGTATCTACCACCTGGGGAACTGGTTAAGATGGTACATGTCTCTGTCCAGACTGGATTACTGCAATGCTGACTATCATGGGTTATCTTGTGGATTGTTGTGTTGTCTGCAGCTGGAGCAGAATGCAGCAGCCCAACTGATTGCTGGGACTTTCTGGTTGGAGCAAATCATGACACTGGTGGTGTATGATCTGCACTGGTTGCCAGTCCAGTGGTGCATCAACTTCAAGACACACTTGTTGACTTACAAGGCCCTATACAGTGTGGGCCCCAGCTACATGAAAGCTGTCCTGTCCTTGTATGTCCCTATTGCCTCGCCACTCCACCGAGGTGGGCTTCATCTGTCTCGCGTTCCAGACAGAAGCTATCTGGGGAAAGGGCCTTTGGGGTGGGTGCTCTGGTGCTTTGGGATTCCTTGCCACTCGATGTTCATGCTGCCCCATTGGTGGATTCTTTTTAAACAAATGTTGAAGTTCATTTATTTCAGTAAGCTTATTGTGATTCTGTATAATTGTGCTAGTTTTACTTGTTTTTTACACTGTTTTGTAATTGTTTTATTGTATTCTCTGTAAGGCAGCCTGTGCCTCTGGGATAGGGCGCTGGAAAAATAAAATTGGCTTGCTCTGCCTAGATAATGAGAAATGTTGACACCTGGAAATGAGTGTTTCTTTAGGGCAATGTGTATGGCACTGATTCAGCTTTTAAGGTAAAGTAAGGTTGTGTACAGGGACACCGTTAACTCCATGGGCTGATTGGTGACCTTTTAAACTGAAACGTCCGGGTGAAGAGATTGAAAGGGGTAATTCTGTGTTTAAGACTGCTTGATGAAATCTACTTTAAAAAAAAAAAAGCCACTGGGTGCAAAATAGGTGTGGTAATAGTACAACAAAAATGTACCGTTCAGTCTTACTGAGCAGTCTCCCAGAATGTAAATAGTTACATTTTTGTATGGCACTTATAATTTCCTTCTCCTAAATTAGTTAAGAGGGCCAAAAATTATCTGTGCTGTATTGACAGTGTTCCTCTGAAGAATGCATTCCTTTTTAGCAACTGTGAGGTTAAATTAAAATTTAAAAAACTGTGCTTGGCTTAATCCCATAGAAAGGGAGAGATGATGGTACAAATAACTTTATAAAGCCCAACCCCTTTTTCTCCTTGTCCTGGGTTGTCTCATTATCAACTCTGAAAAAGATTCCTGTAGCTGCTTAGGCTGTAAAGATTGGTTGTTTGCACAGCAACAACCCATAGACCTTGCATAGTGCAGTAGCAGCAGCACAGCAGAGGTCAAAGCCATAGAAGATAATGGAGGTGCAGTTTGAGCTGTCAGACAGTGTTTACCCACAGAGGTTCGGATGCTACTTCTTTGGGGGGCACATAAATTTAGGAGATGGAGAAATGCTTTATCACAGAGAGCAGGGTATCCAGCAAAAACAAAACTGCTGCACAGAGGGAAATAATTCAAAAATGCAAAGACTTTATTACGCACTTACATATCAAAAGCCACTCATTCAAAAAACAGTCGCAACCCAGATCAGCAAACTGCAGTGCTTTGGGGCACTCTGCCCCTTCCTCAGGAAGCACTGGACAGAGCACCCCAAAGCGCTGCAGTTTGCTGCTCTGGGTTGGGACTGTCTTTTGAATGAGTGGCTTTTGATAACGTAAGTACCTAATAAACTTTTGCATTTCTGAATTCTTTCCCTGTGTGCAGCAGTTTTGTTTTTGCTGGATGTACTCTGCCTTTACCACTGCAGCAAGCTACTAAGACTTCCTTGTGAGCATTGGGTTTGTTGTTTTGTTCATGGAGAGGGTGTTGGGAAAGTGGAAGCATTCAACAGTGTTGCTGGTTGGTATCAGCACAGTGGCAGATTTCAAGAGGGGGGTGGGCTAGGCACATTAAACTGTTGAGGTTGATGGGATGGGGAGAGAGGTTGGTGCTGATGGGGGATGGGGTTAGTTCAAGCAGAACTGCAGGATGATTGATCCAGTAGAGGCCTAGCTAGGGCTAGAGGCCCTAGGTAGGAACTGGGCCAACTAGATGGGCCAGGAGTCTTTTTCTGTCCATAACATCTACGTATCTGTGTAATAGAAGATGTTTGGGTGCAATTGACAATGGAAGGGGGTTAAAAGATTAGAGTCATAGTGGTGTACAGACCACTGAACCAGAAGGAGTGAGGGGACAAGGAATCAGGAGAGGAGATCAGGAAGGCAGCAGCCAAAGGGGAGGTGGTCTTGGGGGGTTACCTAAAATATGCAGAATCTGGACTGGGAAATCCCCAGAGCCAGCAGTGCAACAAGTCAGGTGCTGGTAGATGTGATGCAAGACTACTTGTACAGTGGGTCAGTAAGGGTGGTGCAGACAACTGAGGAGAGAGAGCTGGGGATCATCGTTAGAGACAGCCTCAAAGTCCATTGCTCAGTGCAACAGTGCATACAGGAAGGCAGACAGGATGCTGGGTTTATAGGAGGGGGGGGAGTCGATAGAAGGAAGAAAGAATAAGGTAATGCAGCTCCTGTACGGGTCCCTGATAATGCTGCACCTGAAGTACTGTATCCAGTTCTGGAGTCTGTACCTCCAGAAAGACGGGGATTGCATAGGGACAATACAGAGAAGGGCCACAGACATGAATCATGGGCAGCAGGGGAGATCATGTGAGGAAAGGTTGGCATGCATTAACATGTTTACACTGGAGGCGAGGAGGGAAAGGGGAATATGAGTAGCGTACAGGCTCTTGTGCGGAATCAGCAGGGTGGACTGTAATGATTTGTTTACAGGGAATGAGGGCACGATAACTGGAGGACAAGGGTGGAAACTGGGTGGGGGTTCAGGTGGGTCGTGAGGAAGTTCTTTACAGAGCAGGTGACGGAAAAATGGAATAGATAGCCCAAATAGATGGTTGAAGCGAAGACGGGGTTTAAACTTGGACTGGACAAATATAAGGGAATAATGGAACCCACTGGCAGAAGAGAAGGGCTACCTGGGTAAGGGGGTAATGATTAGCCACTAGGACAATTGGATAGTTCAGTACTGCCCCGGAATTAGGTCGAGCATGGAGCTAAGCATGGGAATGGGTAGGTTGGATTGACCTCTGGGTTTCTTTCTGCTGAAACAGTGTTTTGTATGTTTCTATGGGTGGCCTGGCCCTGGAATATATTTAGCCTGCTGCTCTGACAAGCCAGTTATCAGTTAACAGTGCTGCAGTGTTTAAAGTTGTATGGGGCTGTACTAACGTGTACCCTCCAACTCACCCACTCAATTACGACAAAGTTGCATTCATCAAAAAAAAAAAAGTAAGTTTGATTTTTGTCAAAAACTTTAAGAAAAAAAGGTTTTCAGTTTTGAAATACAAAAACAGCAACAAAACAACAGTGTTATAATAGATTTTATTGAAGCTGACTAAATGTGTCATTCCTACAATGGTAAGGTTGCAGTGCACAGTATGAAACCACTTTTTTTTTCCTGTCCTAGTGATAAAAGTGCCAGTACAGAATCTATGTTGAAATTGAGTTTCTGCCTTTCAGGCCATCGGTGGTTCCCCCCTAGTCTTTGTTTCTTAAAGCACTTTAACCTGGATCATCCATTCTGTCTGGAAGCAAAGACCCTCTCCCCAAAAAAAAAATCTGGAAGCAAAGTTGATTACTGATCTTTAGAACTCATTGACACCATAATTTGCATGCCCAGCTGTAAACCAAATTTTTTCTTTGTAATAAAATTCTTAGTGTGTCATCCATTGTAGCAAAATGGTACAGTAGAGCTGTTCATCTGTAATATTAAGGCTTCCTACAGCTCCTTTTTTTTTTTGGTCAGCAGGCGTTCCAAAGTAAAAACAAATGTTATACAGGTCTTATATTTAACACTAGCACGTCTGTTTCACTTACAAAAGGCCTTCTGTCTTTGTACCAACCCATATTCCATATTAAGGAGCTCTGTTTCTCAGATGTGAAAGAGTTCCATTTTATATTGTGCGGTGCTGAGGGCATTCCTGCATATTGACTGACAGTTGTGTTTCTTGTGGGTGCAGAAAATACTTTTTACTGTAAAAATAAATGGTAAAGCCAGGAATAACCCACTTTTCTCATGATCTGGTTTCATCCATAGCCACACACATGCAGACTTCCGGCTTAAGGAGCCTGCTGCTGGAACAGTCCTGTAGCTTTGAAGTGCACCCCGTGCATGTTCCCTTCCCCCCCAAACACACACCTCAGCCTGGCTCCCCCTAAACATCAGATCTGTCTTTTCCACCAAGAGAGCGGTTGCTCTTGGATCTTCTTGTATTTTTATTTTTTGGTCGGTTTACTATTAACTGCTCTGCTTGGTGCCATTTGGTTTCTGCACTGTTTTAGTTCTGGCACAATGTAGTGCCCTTTGTATTTTACTATTTTGGAATATTTTTATTACTCAAGGATAGGCTGACTCACTAATTGCCCTTTGCCAAGTTCCGTTTTGGCAGTAATATCATTGCACTTATTGTGGTGTGCAGATCCAAAATTGGGTGCAGCCTGTAGTAACTGCTGCTGAATGCCGTTATTTACTTATTTCTTCCCTTGAAGACGCACTAAGCCAGAGCTAGTTTCCAAGTGTGATCAAGTGGTGGGGGTTTACATGGTGGTAAGAAATACAATAAATAAAAAGTGGCAAACACAGTGTTCAGTGCCAAATAAAAAAATAACAACGTGCAATGTGATGCACTACGGAATCAGTGCAAGGTACAACATTTACAAACCTGTAAGAATTTATGGTGCCAGAAAGTGACAAATACAGTGCAACTCACAGTGGGCCTGTGATTCTCAATCTCTGTTTTGTATGCTGCGAAACAGGCCAAAAAGTGTGCTTTGTTCCGCCTACGTAAACGATTGCTATGTTGAGAACTCTAGATCTGTGCCAGGGAGCGGAGACTCCTCAGCACAGATACAGCTATTTAAATTGGGGCACCCAGATGTAACTGTGTGCAAACAAGGTTTGCAAACTAATGTGCAGAATACTGCCACAAATGTGTATGCACCTGGTACAGTGCCTTGCACACACTTGTGTGTGGTACAGCTATGTAAAATGTCATCTTCCCCTACCCATTCCTTAGGGCTGCTGATAGTCAGGAGATAAACTTACACTGTTTTCCCCATGGTATTGTCCCTGGTAGTTCAATGGGCCTCCAACCTGTGCGAAAGCATCCAATTGTCCCCTATAGTCCAGCGGATCCCTTTCCCAGTCTTCAGTTGTAAATGTGAGTCCCTTGACGATTCTGGCCCCCCTCTGTTCTCGATCCCCAGATGTGCCTGCACACTGGGTATAGAGTTCTGACACCCTTATTGCCTGCCCTAAATGGATCTTAGGGCAAGGGGCATCACAGAACTGTTTGCTCTGTGAGACGGGATTGCAGTGCTTTTGTGGATGGCACTGTTTGCCATGCACATCGTGACCCCATCCCCTCTGTGCACCAACACAGTTTGATGTGTGCTGGCACAAGAGGAGTCCATTGCCTACTTTGAGCATAGCTTGGGGTGGGGCCACATACAAGAGACCGCCACAGATGCGACAGGACAATGAGTTTGCAACAGTCCCTTGCGACTAAGCTTCAGTCTTGGAATATCAGATGACACATGATAGAGACATTTGCAAAAGTCCGAAAAATTCCTGTGTTTATAGTAATAAATCATTAAAGAGATAGTGGTGCCAAAAATAGGCAGAAAATGTTACTAATTTTTAAAAGTAGTCAGTTATTACTTTTTGTTTTGGAAATATTTTTAATTTTCCAATTTCTCAGTAGATTTTCTGCGTGATAATATAATGTGGGATATCAGGTTCAGTACTTTACCTGGCAGCTGCCATAGCTAGTTCTGTTCCTCTTTTTACCTTATCAGCATTGTTACCTCACTTACTGTGACATCACAAGTGAGTGATCTGACAGCAGGTGGCACTTCTTGGTCATTGGTGATGTCACAGACAGTGAGGTCACAGTGTTGATGTATAAGGAGGAACAGAACTAGCTACGTCAGCCGCCAGGTAGAGCACTGTTCAACACAACACATCAGTAATTATCTGGTAGTAAATCTTTTAATTAACTAAAGACAAAAAAAAAAAAACTTCAGATATAAGAAGTTAGAGTTCACAACATATTTTTATTACTTCTATTTTATTAATTTTCAATAAAGAAAACAGTACAGCATTCTTATCTCATCCCGGTAACAGCAGCAGGACAATACAAATACAGCTCCAGTGATATACAGGGGCAGAGTATCTCCAGGCAGTTGCTAGAATATGGAGGGCTAAATGAACATTTTATACATACATGCCTAAAAGTGAAATTATTAGGGCTGGCCTGGTGGCACTGAGGGTTGAGGCGCTGGACGCCACACCTTGCTCCACGCCAGCGACCCAGGTTCGGGAGTGGACTTGGGTCACTGGTGGGTCGGCGGGGGAGGAGAGCGGCTAGAGCATCCCACGATAGCTTGCCGTCTCCAGGGAAAGGATGCGAGGGCCAGTGCCCACCGTAATTAATGTGACTCTCGGGCGAAGGCTCGGGGGGAGGGAATGCAAGCCCCAATTTGAAGGGGACGGGCGGCTCTGATGCACAGTGGACGTTGGCGTCTAATGCCTTGATGTCAGGGGTTCATACTGCGCTAGGGAGGAGAAAAAGCGGAAACACACCTGTCTTGCTCCGGGATGACGGGCTTCCCTGGGCATGCCTCCAATCTGCCACTGCTCACCGACCACCTTCAGGCCCGACTAAATGAAGGATCTTCCTGGACATAAGTCTCCACCACTCATTCACACTAGTGGGATTAGCGCCGGAGGCACTAAGACCCATCGGGAACAAACTTTTGCTGGAGGCCGGTACGAGAACCCAGCGCCCCGCGGGAACTCTGACGCCGCTGACAGCGCTCAGCGTAATGACCATCTCGGCGACGACCCTCCAAATCGCCAGAAGTCTTTTTTCCGGCCGCCGAAAAGGCTTTCAGTGACGACGTCGCCGCTCAATTGAGTCAAACTTCAAACTAGCGATAGTTTTCAGTTTGTTTTTGTAACTTTATCTCGATAAGTAGTATCGCTAATTTTATTCTATTTTCGTTAAATTGTTCTAATATTAATTTTACTTGAAGAAGTCTCGGCCTACTGGACGGAGTCGACCATGAGCAGGTCAGGTGACGGTAGGGAGACTTCGTATGAAAGCTGTTCAGTCAGCCGGGCTGGATCCGGTCAGCCTCCTTCTCCTCAGCGGGGTTCCGACAACGGTCAGTCCGATGCCCGGGGGGATGGGCGGTCCCCCCGCCGGCATAAAAATAAACGGTCGCATTCTCGGCACCGTTGGCCTCGAGCTCTTCTTGACCCACAGGTCAAAAGAAGGCATCACTCGAGGTAGCCCTCTGGTATGTCTGCGGCGTCGGCCTCGGTTATCGTTGCTAGTTGCGGTCTCCTTCTTGAATCGCCAACTTCCGGTGTCGTCGTCCTCGACATCGGAGTCCCTCCGCCTATGGGTAGGACTCCAGATGAGCAGTTTCATCAGTGGGCGCTCTTATGGAGCAATGGGCTCGGAGGTTGGTTCTTCTGCCTGGCTCGGTTGCCTCGAGCCCTCGGGCCCTCGGCGATCAGGTAAGGCGGTTGGACCTTCCTAGTCGCGTGGCGCCTTCTTGGTGCCAGCGACTCCGTGCTAAGTGTTCCCCCTCACATGGCTGCGGCGCGAGGGCCTCACCGATGCCCTTATCTCCTGTTTTTCCTTCTCTAGCTTTCCAGGTTCCTGGGGCTTTTCCGGCGCCCGGCAGGGTCTGACTGGCTTGTCGGCGCCGTTTTAGTCCGCTGGGTCTTGCGGGCGCCGTCCAGCCGTGCATGGTCTCGCCAGCGCCGCCGTTGGTGCCGTTAGATAGGCGGCGCGTTCGCCAGCGTCGTCTGCGGCGCCGTCCGTGGCGCCCTATCGGCGTCGTCCGGCGCCGTTTGCAGCGTCGTCGTCCAGCGGCGCCACGAAGCGCTGCAGGGCAGCGTACCTCTTCAGCGCCGTGCGCCTCTCCAGTGCCGTCTTCAGCCCGTTTTGCCGTCTGGCGCCCGGCAGCCTAGGGACTCTCCTTGTTTTCTGCTATTTCCTCCTCTCCTAATTTTCCTCCTTTCCTGTCCAAACAGTCCTTTCTGGACCATCAGGAGATGATGTTGAGCCTGACCCAGACCTTGGTTGGGTGATGAAGTGGAGAAACAGGATCTTTCTTTGCTACAGAGCCTGTGGTGAGGACCTGTCCTTTAAGTCTCTGTTGAAGAACCTGGGATCACTCTTTCTCTCCAGACTACAGACATCGATCCTGGGAAGATATTAAGACTCCAGTATCTTCATGCTCGGAGATCCCTCAGTTTGACTCCTCCGATCCAGCCTTCCTTGAGGCGCTGTCTCAAATGGTATGGAATAATCCTGCTCTTATTCCCTCAGTGGCTAAATCCATTGATAAGAAGTATTCAGCTCCCAAGGATCGTCCCATTTTGGCATCCCAAGCCTTTGCGGATCCTATTGTAGTCCTGGCAGAGAATGACAAGGTCGTTCTTCCTCAAACTACTACAGCTCAACCTATTAACAAAGAGTCTCGTAAGATTGATACATTAGGTAAGAGAGTCTTTGCTGCCTCCACTCTAAGTATGCGTATTGCCAGTTATCAAGGCTATTTTTCTCGGTATGAGTATATCCTGTGGCACTCTATGAAAAGAATGGTTGAAGCTCTTCCAGATTCGATTCAAGTCAGAGCTTCTTCTGGCCGTTATTAGAGGTATTGAGTCCAATAACCAACAGGTCAAAGCCGCCATGGACGCTTTCGACACTGCTTCTCGCTCAGCAGCCGCGGATTTGTACTCGGCGCCATTCCTGGCTGCGTACTTCTGGCTTCACGAATGATGCTCAGCAGCAGGTGATGGCGCTGCCTTTTGATGGCTCCTTTCTTTTTGGCCCTCAGGTGGAGCAAGCCTTAGAGGCCACTCAGAAGACTAGATCAGCCATTAAGTTGGCCAGACCTCCGCCTGCCCCTTTAGGGGCATGTGAACAGAGCGTCAGTTTCATGAGTCGTCAGTCCTTCGAGGCAGAGGCAGGGAAGCTTCCCAAAAGCCAACCTGCCCAACCTCAAAGAAGGCGCAGCAAGCGCAGGGGCCTAAAGCTCCCAGCGCTACCTTATAGTCGTTGGCCCAAGTTCCATCCACTCTACCGAGTGGAACTTTCTCCTCCGGTGGGAGGTGCGTCTGATGTGCTTCTACAACCAGTGGAAGTCCATAACCCGGACAAATGGGTCCTTCGGATAATTCAGAGGTTATTCTCTCAATTTCTTGGAAACCCCCGATTGTCCTCCCAGGCGACAACCCAGGTTGTCGGCCTCTCAATCAGACCTCCTCACCGCGGAGATCCAGGGCCTTCTGAACAACAGAGGCAATAGAACTGGTGCCCCGCATCTACGAAACACAGGGTTCTACTCCATTACTTTCTGGTTCCAAAGAAGTCTGGGAGATGCCCCATTCTAGACCTCAGAAAGTTAAACAAATTCCTCCCCAGGGAGAAATTCAAGATGATTTCCTAGGTACCCTGTTACCCTTGCTGCATCAACCACGACTGGCTGGCCTCTCTGGATATGCAGGATGCTTACCAGCATATCCCCGTCCACCGACCCACTAAGTTCCTCAGGTTTGTAGCTTTGGGTCCAGCATTATCAGTTCAGAGTCCTGCCCTTTGGGCTATCCTCGGCGTGAGTTTTACAAAGTGTTGTGCAGTTCTCGCGGCGCATCTCAGGAAAGTCGGACTCCAGTGTTTCCCTACCTGGACGATTGGCTTCTAGCAAGCCCTTCCGTCCAAGGGACTTTGGAAGCACGTGCAAGCGACTTCTCGTCTTCTCCGTCCATGGGAGTTCTGCTGAATTTGAAAAATCTCAGCTGCAACCCTCCCAGAGGCTCCTTTTCATAGGGGCGCTTCTAGACACCTCTTCAGCGAAGGCTTTCCTTCCAGAGGACAGAAGACTCGACATCCTTGAATGGCCCGTTACATCAGGAGAACCAATCGGTTTACAGCTCTCTCGATGCAACGCATGTTGGGTCTCATAGGCGTCCTCGGTCTTCACTGTCCCCTGGCCCGACTGCACATGAGAACCACCCAATGGATGCTCTCCACTCAGTGGTCCCCGACCTCTCACCCCAGTCTTATCCCATCAAGGTGGCGGGCCCTTGAAGGTCTCTCACCTGGTGGTCTCAAGAAACAATCTCCTGGAAGGATTCCCCTTTGCTCCCCGGATCATCAGATCTCCATCACCACAGCGCATCGCTAATGGGATGGGGAGCTCACTGTCTCTCCCTCCACACTCAAGGTGTATGGACTCAGTTGAAACTCATCTCCACATAAATGTCCTGGAGATGAGAGGCGGTCCTCTATGCAATCCGAGCTCTGAAGGTTGTCCTTTGTCACAAGAACATTCTCCTTCAAAGCGGACAACAAAGCAGTGATGTATTACATCAACAAGCAAAGGCGGTGCTCATTCTTACCCCCTTTGCAGGGAAGCAATGAGGGTGTGGGAGTGGTGCTTGGAGCACAAGTCTCTGATTCAAGCGGTTTATCTGCCAGGTATACAAAGCGACCTAGCAGATCACCTCAGCAGGAGCAGGCAGACCCTCACAGTGGTCTCGATCCAGCCATAGCTCGGTCCCTGTTCAAAGAGTGGGGACTCCAGACCTGGACCTTTTGCATCCCCACTCAGCATAAAACTGCCTCTCTTCTGCTCCAGAAATCCAGGGCCTGGCATTTTCTGTCAGGATCGTTCAGGCTGCGGTGGACAAAGCGCTTTCTTCGCCTTCTACACGCTTCCTCTAATCCAGAGAGTACTCCTCAAGTTCAGTCTCAGGGGACCAAGATGATTCTCATTGCTCCTTCCTGGCCTCGGCAACTATGGTTTCCTCTACTCAACAGTATGTTGGCAGCCTCTCCGAGACCACTTCCTTTGCAAATCAGTCTTTTGACTCAGGGTTCGTTGGTCCATCCCAACCTGAAATCACTTCACCTTCATGCTTGGCTCCTGAAGAGATAGAAGTGAATCGGTTCAACGTCTCTCATAGAGTCTCAGACATCCTTCTGGCTGCTCGGAAGCCAGCCACCCGAAAAACGTACGCTTCCAAATGGAAACGTTTTTCTCTCTGGTGTGCAAAATCCTCTTGGAATCCCTTTTCCTGTCCTCCTGGCAAGGTTCTGGAGTATCTTTTGGACCTGTCAAACTTAGGTCTTCAGTACTCCACAGTTAAAGTTCACCTTAGTGCCATCTCAGCGTTCCATGAGCGGTTTCTTCCTTAACTCTGGCTCAGTTACCTATAGTGAAGAGATTTCTTAGGGGATTCTCCATACCAGACCCCTGTTAAGCGTCCAGTTGCAGCCTGGGACATTAACCTGGTGCTGGACATGCTCACTCGGAAGCCTTTCGAACCCTTAGCTACCTGTGAGCTAAATTTCTTACCTGGAAGACTGCCTTTCCTGGTGGCCATTACCTCAGCCCGCGGGAGTGTCTGAGATACATGCCCTGGTTACGGACCCTCCGGTATACTGTATTCCATAAAGACAGCGTAGTTCTCCATTACTCATCCTAAATTTCTTCCCAAGGTTGTGTCAGAATTCCATCTAAACCAACCTCTGGTACTTCTGCTTACTTCGCTAATTTCCAAAATGAAGGGCAGGCTCTTCATTCCTTGGATGTTAAGAGAGCCTTGCGGTTCTATTTAGATAGAACCAAGGATATTCATAAGACTCAGCAACTGTTCGTTTCTTTCAGCGACACCGGCTGGGTCAACCTGTCGCTATTAGATGCATCTCTTCATGGTTAGTGGCATGCCTTCGTCATTGCTATTCCATGGCTCAAGTTAAATTAGAAGGTAGAGTGTACGCTCACTCTACTAGGAGCAGTCATGACATCCCTAGCGGAAGTCGCAATGTTCAATTGCAGATATATACAGCGCCGCCACCTGGAGCTCAGTGCATGCCTTCGTTAAGCACTATGCACTGGATGTTCATGCTAGCGACATTCCGCATTCGCAGAACTATCCTTAATGGGCTTCTATCTTAGGCAGCGTGAGCTCTGGCTCTCCTGCCGCCCTTTGGGGATTATCAGCTTGGTACTCTCCCACTAGTGTGAATGAGTGGTGGAGACTTATGTCAGGAAGATAGGAAAATTACGTACCTACCGTAATTCTTGATCTTCTTGAACGAGTCTCCACCACTCATCCTACCCCTCTCATCCCGAGCTCACTGCTGTATTGGTCTTCCTCCCTCAAATCTTTAGGCCGTGAGGACTTCTTTGCTGACCCTTCTTACACGGGTCATACGGACTATCTTATTTTCGTTTTTAATGTTGGGTTTACTCTTTCGTTAGTTGCGCTGCACCTCCTTGGTAAAAGGTACTGAGGGGCGGTTGGAGGGTCGTCGCGAGATGGTCATTACCGCTCGAGCCGCTGCTGCAGCGCTGTGTCTCTGGTAGTCTCTCGCCGACCCTCCAGCAAAAGTTTGCTCCCGATGGGTCTTAGTGCCTCCGGCGCTAATCCCACTAGTGTGAATGAGTGGTGGAGACTCGTCCAAGAAGATCAAGAATTACGGTAGGTACGTAATTTTCCTATCACGGGGGTTCTCACCCCACCTCGTCCCCGCTCGGGGGCAAACTGAAGCTACATGGGGGACTGAGAGGTAGGTACTGGTGAGCAGGTGGCAGGAAGATGGCCCATTGGATGCACTGAAGGGTCGGAGTCGTCAGGCAGTAGGAGGGAAAAAGTATAATTAAAAAAATTTTTTTTAATTATCTTCATCACCTGTGAAACTGTGGCCCAAGAGCATGTGGCAGTTAATCCAACATATGTGTCCAAAACGTCTCCTGCAAATAACCGTGCCCTATATAGAGCAGTTGGGTGACACATATATAGCTGAAGTCATTCGTCCATCGTGGTGGAATTTTCTACCCCTTCTGATTAAAGTATCGGTGCAAGATTAAAATTTCTACATTGCCAAAACTAAAAATAAACCTACAGTGTGTGGCGGGAGACAGTTCCCCCCCCCCCCCCAACATCAATAAACACAACTTCCAGCAAACATTCTTAGCATAGTAATCAGTAACTGAGAAAAACAGTAAAAGCTGCAAAGCAGAGACAAAACAGGATGACTAGCCACTTAGATAAATTGAATGTACATTTGAAGGCATCATTAATGAACTTCAGGTGCCATTGTCTCCTTCATCGGGATCATGTGCTGTGTCCCTGGTTTGAAGCACTTCTAAATTGGCGACCCATTTACCAGCATCAAGTGGATCTGTGAAAATATAAACTGGACAGTGTAGCTGTAACCGAGACATGGGTACATGGGGAACCATGACTGGGATATAGCAGTACCAAGTTACACCCTATTCAGGAAAGACAGGGTGGGGAAAAAAGGTAGGAGTGGCTATATACGATAAGGAGGAATCAAAGCAGCTGAGGCACTGTGGGTCACTGGTGACAGGAAATGGCACTACCTTTCGCACTGGTGTGATCTACAGACCTCCAGCACAAGGGAAAGTGATGGACAGGGTACTAGTGGAAGCCATCCCCAAGATGATAGCTAAAGGCGAAGTGCTGCTGATGGGAGACTTCAGCTTGCTGGATGTTGATTGGGAGCACCCATGCTCTAGCCATAGCCAGGAGCAGAGACATCCTGGATGCCCAACAGGGAGCATGCGACAGACAGCTAGTGGTTGTGCCAGCCATGAGGAAGTGATACTGGACCTGGTACTCACCAGGGGCACAGAGTCATGATGTAATGGTGAGCAGCCACCTGGGGTCCAGTGATCACCATAGAGTGTGGTTCGACCCGATGGACACTCTGGAGAGAATCTCTCCCCGAAGACCCCATTTAAACCACTACTTGGTCCTGATCGACACCCATCTGTAGCTTTTCCATATGGTGTCCTGGCCTCCCACGAACCCTTGAACTGGTCTCCCCAAACACGTTCACTAGAAAGTAATCCATATGTAATACCTTGATATGAATATTCTGAGTACTACCTGTCAAGTGTCTGGATTTGCCATTGTTGCTGTTTAAATGTATATCTATCATCATCTGCTGAAGTGTATGTAATCTGCTCTGTTGCTAGACTAATTGATTGCTTGACTCTTTTACAGTGTATTTTTAGTACCCAAGATTTTCAATAAACTTGAATAAAAAAAAAAAAAAACATGGTGTGGTTCAATGTAAGAACAGTAGAGTAGACAAACCACACAAAAGCAAGGGTCCTGGATTTCAAATGGGCCGACTTTGCAAACATAAGGGAATGCCTCACGAAAGCCTTGGCAGGGGAGGAAGAAGTGGGGAAATAGAGGAACAATGGGCAAACCTTGAGGGAGCCATAGCAGAGACAACAAGCCTTTGTGTTAGAAAATTAGCAAAACAAAAAGAAAAAAAAAAACACTATGGTTTTCAAAGGAAGTGGCTGGGAAGGTAAGAGATGCAAGGTTGGCTTTCAGGAGGTACAAGGAAACACAGGGAACTATATTGGGAAAAGCAGAGGGAGGTGGGGGAAAGCAGTCAGGAGTGCAAAGGCACAAATGGAGGGAAAAATAGCCCAGGCAATAAAGAAAGGAGACAAAACCTTTTTCAGGTATGTTAGTGAAAAGAAAAAGACCAGGGGTGGAATTGTGAGGCTAAAAAGGTGGGGAGAGTGCGAAGGGGACCTAGAAAAAGCAACAATGTTGAGCAAATATTTTTGTACAGTATTCACAGAAGAAGGGGAAGGAGAGGGACCACAGTTAGTCAAAAAAAAGCACCAACAGAAAGGAGGTGGACACCAGTCCATTTACGGAGGAGAAAGTCCTAGGAGGTGGACACCAGTCTGTTTATGGAGGAGAAAGTCCTAGGAGGTGGACACCAGTCCATCTATGGAGGAGAGAGTCCTAAATGAACTTGAGAATCTGAAAGTGGATGAAGCTATGGGGCCGGATGGGAAACATCCCAGAATATTAATAGAACTTAGGGAGGTGCTGGCTGCACCACTAGCAGCCCTGTTCAACAAATCACTAGTGGCAGGTGTGGTTCCAGAGGACTGGAGGAGGGCAGATTTTGTACCTCTCCACAAAAGTGGGAGCAGAAAAGAGGCTGGCAATTGCAGGTCAGTCAGTCTGACCTTGGTGGTAGGGAAATGAATGGAGTCATTGCTAAAGGAAAGAATAGTGATATTTCTGGAATCCAGTGGAGCACATGATCCGAGGCAGCATGGATTTACAGCGGGATGGTCTTGTCAAAGAAATCTGATATAATTCTTTGACTGGGTGACCAGGGATGTAGATCAGGGAGGTGCGGTGGATGTGGCCTACCTAGGTTTCAGCAAGGCCTTCGACACTGTCCCACGTAGGAGGCTTGTAAACAAGTTGGGCAGCCTTGGAATGGGTCCCAGGGTGGTAAACTGGGTCAGAAATTGGTTGAGCAATAGGACACAGAGGGTGGTGGTAAATAGAGTTCATTCCAAAGAGAGGGTTGTGATCAGCGGGGTGCCACAGGGATCGGTGCTAGGGACCAGTCCTCTTTAATGGCTTCATAGGTGACGTTGTAGAGTGGCTGGAAGGGAAGGTATGCTTCTTTGCAGATGACACTAAGATCTGCAACAGGGGTTGACACTTGTGTGGGGGAATGAGAAGGGACCTAAGCAAGATTCTGTTTAAGGAAGTGCAGAATCATGCATTTGGGGCACGGAAATCCAAGGGAGGAGTACATGATGGGGGGGGGAGGGGGTACTGACTGCCACCAAACAAGAAAGAGATCTGGGGTAATCATATCTGATGACTTAAAGGTGACCAAACAATGTGAGAAGGTAGTGGGGAGAGCCAGTGGGATGCTAAGGTGCATAGGGAGAGGGATCACCAGCAGAAAAAAGGAAGTGGTGATGCCACTGTACAGATCACTGGTGAGACCTCATCTGGAGTATAGTGTCTAGTTATCGAGGCCACACCCTAGAAGGTAATAGGTAATAGAAGCTATTACCGTGCTGAACTTGAAATTGCATCTAACAACCCTTTTAGACTTTGGAAGACAATCAAGGACTTATCAGGTCATACTGCCGAAAACTCTCCATCTGCAAAACTTACGTCTGGCAATTCCACTATCTCTGATAGACCATCCATCCTTGTTGCTCTCAGTGATCACCTCGCAACCGCAGGGCTTGCCTTTGACAATTCACCTGCTTGTTCCTTACGCTCAAAACTTAGTGCACAAGACCATGAATCCATCGACCCCAAACCATTCTTCATGTTTCAGCCTGCTACTCTGAAAGAGGTTGAAGACCTCATACTGCAACTGGATCCCAAAAAAAAGCACTGGAGCAGATTTTATAGATCTGTATTTCATAAAGATTGGTTACCAAGTTTTAGCTGTGCCAATCACACATCTCTTTAACTTATCTCTATCCTTGGGCACCCTACCTCCCATTTGGAAAACAGCCCATGTCATCCCTATCTTAAAATCTGGGGACTCGTGACCTAAACAACTACAGGCCAATTTCTCTTCTTCTTCCAATACTGTCCATGTTACTGGAGAAAATTGTGAATACCCAACTAAAGAACCACTTAGAATCAAATAGCCTGCTAAACCCACTGCATTCAGGCTTCAGAGCTCAACACAGTACAATCACAGCCCTTGCCAAGGTGACTAATGACTGGCAATGGGAACTAGATGATAGGAACTTTGTGCATTATTTCTGGACCTAAGTAAGGCCTTTGATACTGTGGACCATAGCTTAACTTCTCTCCTCCCTTCTGAACATTGGCCTGGACCAACGTTCCTTGAGCTGGTTTGCCGATTACCTTACAGGCCGGCTACAGCAACTAAAGGCTGAAGGTGATTTCTCACCTCTTAAACCTCTTCTGCGAGGAGTGCCACAGGGATCCATCCTGGGACCTTTGTTGTTTGCAATCTACATCAATAATATTGATATGATCATAAAAGAGGCCATATACACCTATTTGCTGACGATACAGTGAAGTACATAAGCAGACCAACACCTGAAGTTGCATACTGTGACCTCCAATCTGACTTCAACTAGCTGCAGATCCAGCTCATAAAACAAAAGTTGCTTTTAAATGCTAAAAAATGAAAGCAGTGCTATTCTCACCCTATATTCAGGCTCCAAACCCAATGTACTCTGGATCTTTTCCACTGATTACTACATTACTTGGCGAACCATTAGAATATGCAACAAACTTCAAATACCTGGGAGTCTGGATTGACAATCGACTATCCTTCACCTACCATACCGAGGAACTGACAGAAAAACTAAGACAGAGACTTGGACTATTGTGTAGGATCAAACACCATCTTACTAAAGAAGCCAAGATGAGGTTGGTCCAAACTACCTTCCTTTCACTGATAGATTACGCGATTTCCTCTATAGCCAGTGTCCTGCCGTAGTGCTTACCAAGCTTGATACACTTTACCATAGAGCACTAAGGTTCATCACTGGCCTCCCCTTCTCAGCACACTACTGTTCCCTATATGAGGCTGTGGGATGGTCTTCCCTACCCTATAGACGCCAAATAAATGCTGCACTTTGGACTTACAGAGCTATTACCAAAAAACTGCCATAGTACATTTTTGACTGCCTTCTGCTAAGTTTGGTAGGCACCTATGCACTAAGAAGTACCGCATATATCTTGCTGAAAGTACCAAAGGTAAAATTATGCTTTGGTAGGGCCACCATAAGTTATGTACTGCCCGTTCTGTGGAACAGGTTGCAAAAAACATTGAAACTCATCATTCCTACCAACTTATCTTCAAGACTCTATATGCTCGTTCATTTAAGGAATCCTGCAAATGCTTTCCTCGTCCCTAATCTTCCCATTTGCTATAGGTAGTGCACTTCTATATCCTGTCTGGCTTCTTGCTTCCATCCCTGCCCACTTGTTCCCTTCCATCTTCTCACCTTTAGCTCCTAAATACCTTATTTTTGGTCATTGTGCCGATACCTAAATACTTTGATTCCCATAGCCATGCGTCATTGCCCTACCTACCACTAATTAGGCAGGAACAGTAATCTATGGTTGCTGAAACTTGTACCCCGTTTCAGCACCTTGGCCCCTAACCCCTTAATAGTCCCCACCCTTACTGCCCTTATACCTTTTTTCACCCTCCCCTTCCTACCTTCCTTATTGCCCTCAATGTACTTTGCCCCCTGTTCACCTGCTGTGCTCTCCTAGTCCTACTAATTATTATTATTTTTTTTTGATTGCTGGAGATATGTTGTGGACATCTGCTGTAATATACCTGTAATTATGCTTATGTTTCTTGTGCTGGCTCACGTGTATATACTGTCATCATTTACCAAATGCGTTATACTTGCTAATACTGCCGCTCTCTAGTTGACACTGTTTCTGAATACTGTAACCATTGTGAACTTTGATGTCTTATTTGTATTGTACACTGATCTCGAAGCTATCCAGGTCCATCTTGAAAATGGGGTTTGCTCAATGATGATCGCCTGGTTAAATAAAGATTTGATTGATTGATTGATTGAAGGACATAGGCAGAGTAGAGGCAGTTCAGAGAAGGGCAACTAAAATGGTGCAAGGAATGTACCAGAAGTCATATGAGGAGATAGAGGACCCGTGTTTGGGCAGATCCAGGGGGCTCGTTCCAAGGGCTCCCCTACCACTGAGTCTCAATCTAAACATAAAAGAGAGATGGAGAAACCCTCCTCTCACTTCCTACCATGACGCATGTTGACAATGACGTCTTCAGCATGTGCACCATCGACAGAGCATTCCTCGTCGACGGGAGAAGTGCTCCCATCGACGAGGAATACTCCGTCGATGGAGCGATGTTTTGTGCCTTCCTCGTCGAAGAGAGCACTTCCCCTGTCGATGGAGCTTGCTCAGGCACTCAGGACAGTGCATTCTGCTGTCCCTCCATCGTCGAAGGCTTACCTTTCTCAGTTGACGACCACTGTAGGACCTGCAGTCAAGCAAGCGGCTGCTCCGTCGATGGGAGCCCTTCTCCCGTTGAGGTCTTTTGTCCAATACAGTATGCATTCTTCTCATGCCTCTTTGTCAACAACAGGAGCCCCTAAGGGCAAACCAAGGCTGTTTGCCATGCTTAACACCCATCCACCTTCTCAGGTGCCTTCCTATGGGGGTGCAACTGACTTACAGAGAGACCCTGGGCTGTATTTTTCTGGGGCTTGTCCTGACCCCCCCACCGCCCCATAACCTCTCTCACACCTATTATTACAAATAGCCAGCCTCGACAGGTGGATATTCCGCTGTCGTAGGTACCCAATATTGAACGCATTGTACACACAGTACTGCAATCCATAGGATATAGCCAGTCTCCTACTCAGATGCTGGATCATCTTTCCCAGCGTTCTGCCTCCCCTCCACCCTAGCGGCCCCATACCGACCAGGAGGCTCAAGCTTGTTCTCCCCCACCTCCTCTTTTAGAGTATTACCTGTCAGATGAATCCAACCCGGTGGGGGACCTCCCGGAGGACATTTATGAAGCGTAATTTCCGGATATAGAATTTCCGGACCCGGACTCACCGTACTCCGTAGTCTTCTCCTTCGGCCAGGATCTGCCGGCCCCTTGGGCTGCCTCTCCTCCGGATGACCCCTCTTTCAATGATATGATGATACAGATTCAGAAAGTCATGGAGTTCTCCACTACTGAACAAGCTAAACGGAGACTGGACATGGCTGAATACCTCGATCTACCCGAGGAGCCTGCCCTAGTCATTCCTCCATTAATACCTACTTATCCGAACGCCATTTCTGATGCATGGAATCAGCCTTCGGCCGTAATGGCCATCCCTTTTAAGGCTGACTGGCTATACCAAGCCCCATCGGACCATCAGTATTTGTCCACAGTGCCTACGGCTGACTCAGTGGTCATTGTGGCCACTCACAACTGCACTAAAAAGCCTAAACATATGAGTTCTTTACCTCTAGATAAAGAATCCAGATGGTTTGAAGAAGGTTTTTGCCTCTGGCACCGTGAATATAAGGATCCTAAACTATATGGACCACATGGTGAAATACCAGCATACCCTGGGTACCTCGGCCATAGACCTCCTTAACAAATCCTTCCCAGGACAAGGAGCAATTGCTACAAATCATGTCAACCATGATGTCCATTTCTCACCACCTTCTTCTGTCAGGCTATGATGTGGTTGATACTTCTATGCGACTGTCTGCCATAGGCATCGCCCTACGCCGCCATGCCTGGCTTTGGGTATCTGGCTTGGCACCAGATGTCCAGCATAAAGAAGTTAATGCCCCTTTCTATGGCGACAAATTATTTGGTCCTGGTACCCACATTATTTTGGATGACCTCCAGGCTTCTGGACGTACCCTCCGAACGGTTCACAGCATGTATCATACACCACGGAACCAATACTCACACTACAATAAAAGAGGTAACCGTTACAAGTCCTCTAACCAAGGTGCTTTTCGGGGACGCAGTCAAAACACTAGAGGCAATTCAACTGCCACACGTCCCTCCCATGCCCGTTCCTCTGGAGGGGACGGCAACTTCAGTTCTCAATGACTTCCTAGGGCTTTCCACTCACCTCTTCGTCAAAGCCTCTGAGGTGGTAGGGGGTCATTTGGCCCTTCATTTGGAGGCTTGGCAGCAAATAACGACAGATGCATGGGTACTCCAGAGTATTCAAACTGGACATACACTGGAACTAATGTCAGTATCATCTTCACTTCCTCCTCGGAAGGTTCAGTATCCTCAGACGCACCTTCCTGTACTCCAGGAGGAACTTACTGCCCTACTAACTAAGCAGGCTATTGTTCCCGTGCTATTGTCACAACAGGGTTTTTACTCCTATTACTTTCTGGTACCCAAGAAAACTGGAGACCTCTGACCAATACTAGATTTGAGAAACCTAAATCACTATGTCCAGTACAAACATTTAAGGATGATTATCTTAACATCCATCTTGCTTCTCCTGTGCCAAGGAGATTGGATGTGCGCATTGGATATGAAGGATACATATCTGCATAAACCATTCATCCAGCCCATCAGCAAGTCTTACGCTTCCACCTACTGGGCCAAAATTACCAGTTTTGGGCTCTGCCCTTCGGCCTTTCATCAGCCCCATGGGTTCTCACCAAATGCCTAGCCGTGGTTGCAGGGGCCTTGAGGAAAAAAAGGTCACTTCGTCTTCCTTATTTGGATGATTGGCTAATAAAAGCAGACACCAGGGAACATCTGCTATCCTTCCTCTTGGAGACCCTTCAGCTGTTCCACAGTGTCAGGATTACAGTGAACTGCCCAAGTCCAACCCTCATCCGACCCAATCGCTTCAGTATATAGGGGCTATACTGGACATGACTATCGCCAAGGCCTATCTACCTCCTGCTTGTCAGGATACCCTAATTGGCCTGGCCTTACAAATTCAGTCATGAAAGATCGTCACTGCCTGAGTGGCCTTTAGGTCATTCCTGTCATCATATCAACCCTCTGGAACTGTGCGCAGTTCTTCTGGTGCTGCATGCCTTCAGTCCGCATTTGACTCCAGGTCATCTACTGATTCAGTCAGACAACATGACGGTGGTCTGTTACCTCAACAAACAAGGAGGGACATGCTCTCACTCCCGGTGCATGGAAGCAATTAAGGTGTGGCACGGAGCGACCAAACAGCAACTGACGCTTAAAGATGCTTATCTTCTGGGCTGCCACAATCAGTTAGCAGACCTTCTGAGTCGCCAGTCCTCGGCTCGTGAATGGATGCTACTTGATTCAATCCTGCAGGATCTCTTTCATCTCTGGGGCACCTCACAAATAGATCTGTTTGCATCCCCAGAAAACCACAAGCTCCCCAAATACTTCTCCATTATCCTGCACTCCCTCTCTTGCTCCAAACTTTAATGAAACTACAGATGGGGCTGGCCACGATGCTTCACATAGGTCCCCTGTGGCCTCGACAGGCATGGTTCCCACTTCTGCAACAACTGTCTATAGCAGAACCTGTTCCGTTGCTGTTCAGGCCGGACCACTTGACGCAGTGCCAAGGCTTCCTCCTGCATCCCAATTTGAAGACCCTCCATCTCCATGCTTGGCTCCTGAAAACTTCTTCATAAATAGACTACAAGTCTCTTCTCAGGTAGTAGATGTTCTGCTTGCTGCCTGGAGGCAGGCTACCAGGGATACTTACAATTTTAAATGGAAACATTTTTCCATTTGGTCCGCTTCCCATTCACTGGACCCTTACTCTTGCCCTCTTACGAAGGTCCTAGACTATTTGTCCACCTTGTTCTCAGAGGGCCTCAGCTATTCTTCTGTTAAAGTCCATTTGGTTGCCATATCTGCCTTCCACGAACCGTTGTATGGTCGGCTTTTGTATCAACACCATCTGGCTAAGATGTTCTTGAAAGGCATATTACATCTCAAGCCTCCTATAAGGCGTCCCATTCCTCCATGGGATCTGAATTTCATGATTGAAAAACTAACAGTGGACCCCTTTGAACCAGCTGCCACTTGTGACCTGCGTTTCCTCTCCTGGAAAACACTATTCTTTGTGGCCATCACTTCTGCTCGAAGAATTTCTGAGCTTCATGCCCTCACGTGCAGAGAACCTTATCTCATTTTTCATAAGGATCAGGTCAGTCATCACATTAACCCTTCCTTTCTACCTAAAGTGGTTTCGTAACAAACCTTGAATCAGTCTTTGGAGCTGATGTTTTTTTACCTTAAGTACTCCAGTCCAGGAGAGCATCTTTTGCATACAATGGATGTCCCTCGCATACTGCGTTACTGTACTGCTCGGATGAAGTCTCTTTGCACAACCTCACAACTGTTTGTCACCTGTGCCCCAGGTCGTGAGGATCTTCCGGTTGCAAAACACACCTTCTCTTGCTGGCTAGCCCATTGCATTACTTTTTGTTACAAAAAATATGGTAAGCCCTTACCGGGTCATGTCCAAGCCCACTCTACTAGGGCCATAGCGGCCACAGCGGCGTGTTTCAAGGGTGCCTCCATTACTGATATTTGCAATGCAGCCACCTGGTCTACCATCCATACCTTTACTGGGCATTACAATCTGGATGTTGCCTCAAGGTGCAGAACGGCCCTCAGCCGAGCCATCCTACAGGGCATCCTGTGATAACTGTCCTCCCACATTGACATAACTGCTGGGAAGTCTCCCAAGAGTAGCAATGTACTGCAAGAGACCATTCTGTAGAAGATAGTGCGGTTACGTCAGAACTTACCATAACAGTAGATCTTCAAGGGATGTCTCTTGTAGTAGGTACAATCCTGCCCTCCGTCCCCGTACCTTCTCTAACAGGGAAAATCCTGATCTAAGGACTTAGGGTTGGGACTCACTGGTACCTTGGTTTGCCTTGGTCCTCGCTTTTATGAGCTGAAACCAGCGGGGAACAGAGGGTATCCGGGACCGCCCACACTTATACAGGGATCAAAGAAGTGATGTCATGTGTAGACAGTCCCTGGAAAAAGACTGCTGAAGAAGCTGCCGTGTGACAGCTCCCTCTGCTGGAACCTCCCAAGAGTAATAACCTACTGCAAGAGACATTCCTCGAAGATCTACTGTTACAGTAAGTTCTTAAATAACTGCACTTTCTAGGAGTGGTATATGATGATCATCCACATAGACCCACCTGACTTTCCCTGGCTTTGGCGCACACTTCTGCTTCCAGCGGGCAAGATCTAGCATCATGGGGTGGAGCTGAGGGAGTTACCACTTGGGTGGGTGGGAGGAGCCAGCTTGAAGATTTTCCGGCACATCTTAAAGGGAAAGGACACTGCCAGAAGTGTGGATGAACATCATATACCACTCCTAAATCTACTGTTACAGATGAGTAATCTGTTTTTATTGAACACTAATGGCTACATTTACAGTTTAGCAAAAGGCTAGTTGAGAGTCTTTACTAATTATAGCATTGGTGGTCTGGAGTTAATTGTGCTTTTTATGGCTCAGTGTAGTTTGTCGAAATGAAAAGTTTTAAAAGCAAAACATTTACTGCTGCTAGCTATATCTGATACACACACAGAAGACAAAACTATTGAATTTGAGCTATTTAGTGGAGGCTAGAACATCAGGCTCCTGTCTCTAGTATTTGCTGAATCAGTGGTCTCTGACACTTCACTGTCACAGGGGACAGGAGGCATTGTAGGACAAAGAAGAGCAATAAACCATTCTGAGATGGAGATTCTCAGGGGCCATAAAACTACCATGTACTAGCAGGCTAATTTAGAAGAAACTCTTAATAGCAAACAAAGGGAATAACACACCAGGACTACACACACAAATCCGAACACTCTGCAAATTGTGACTGTAGTACTCCTTTAGAGAACAGTCACAATTCTCTTCATGTAGTCACAAGTTTCATAACTTTTATCTAGTTGCTTCTGGTTACAAAACTTGTAACTTCATAAAGAGAACCATGACTATTCTTTAAAAATTAAAGGGAGAAGCTGAACTAATCCAGTAATTAGATGGAATCATTGCAGGATTAAAATTTTAAGCACTAATGGCCCACATTCCCTGATGAAGCCAGTGTGGCAGAACATTGGAACAGGAGCAAGGGCACCTCTGACCATGTAATAAACTTACAAGAATTTTTAAATATATTTTGGTGCGTGCCTGGAGTTTCATTGAACTTAGATTTTACCCTGGATGTGGTTTGTCAATGCAATTTACAAAGAGACACCACCAGGACAGCAGGTGCAGTAGAGCTCTACAAAATTCTCAGAGCCATGGTGTCGCCCCACCCCAAACAGTAGACGGTAAGTAGAAAATACAGGGAGGCAAGGGATCAAGCCTATTGTTTGGACAGTGCAGTGATCCCTTCAAGCAGATCTAGTAATGGAGGTACACCATCCTGTCAATCATTAGAGCAGTCCCTGAGATCACAGCTAATTATACAGAGTACTGAAGGGGGGGTCACATGCTCATGTCCTTCCCAACTGCAGTGCAATCCACTGTGGAATTATTCCAAACCAACAAAGATTAGCCAAGTTTCTTCTAGCCGAAACGGTCTAAGGCTATGATGAACAGGAAACGGAGTAAAAGAAGGGATAGGTACGAAGTTCTTGCAGCATGCAGCAGGCCCCTATGAAAAATAAAGCAGGTTACATTTGCAGTGTTAGGTGGGGGGAGACAGGCGTTTACAATTTGTTAGAAACTATCTAGGGCCTGGGCAACACAGCGGTCATACAGAAAGTGGGCAAGGGAGCTCCTGAATTCCAGATGAGGCTGGGAGTAGTTGGGAGGTATAGAAATTTAGCTTGGGATTGTACGAGTGAGAGTGGTAGGAGCCCCAGCATGAGTGAGCACCAAGACCAGCTGCCCCCCTATAAGGAGGCTTTAGCTCTGAGGCTGAGCCATTGCCTGGACCTCCAGCTGGCTCTACCTGCGAACCCTACCACATTCCAAGGAGATCAAACTTCCATCCAGGGCTACAGAAGCAAACTATCTTGCTTTAACCAGATATGCAAAAGAAATAGTTAACACTGTACCCAGTCCAGGGGCTACCCAGGTTGAGCTAAGTCATCAAGCGCTTCAAGAAGACTGGGAGATCAACAAAGGTAAGCTTAAGCCACAGTAGTGAGCACCCCCCCAACACACACACCATCGCATAATAAATTCTGATGGTTAACAGAAAGCATACCAGCTAGTTATATTGCAGTAGCAAGTATTAAAATAAGACAGGTGAACAAACAGCATCCGTAATGGAAAAAAACCTGTGATTTTATGATGGTGCATACTGAAGCAGGGATGTGGACACCTATTTTTAAAAGGTCTCAAACCAATTGAATTGGAAGGAGGTATTTATCTTTCCAAAGATGTACTTTAACATTTAATGCAATCTTTAAAAATAGTGTGCAAGATCTAAGCCCTTTAGAAAATCCTACATCTGTTCTCCAGACTGTGTTCCCATTAGAAAAACCAGAAGGATTTTATGAAGCACACTGGGACTGTTGCTGCTTTATTTCTCCAAATGTACTCCATAACCTATTCTGTGTTCTATAATAGTCTACTTTTTTATTTCCAGTAGGTCACTACAAGAAAATGGTGATCAGAAGATTGAAAAGAGGATTGAAGAGGTAGGTATAGTAGGTACCAAGGTGTACGTAAGTCAGTTAAATTATTCGTTCTGCACCCTACGTATTTCAGTCTGACTGTTAAAAACAAGTGCCATGGAGGAACCCAGAGGCTCAGTGGTAGTGCTTGCACTACAAAGCAGGTGACTCTGGTTTGGGAGCATACTAGGTAGCCTTGGCCCGGGTGGCCTGGGCTGGTGGGAGCACTGCCATTGACAGCTTGCTGCAGCTGGTTAGGAAGGTGCTGTAGATAGTCTGTGCAGTGACCCCTCATGTGCATGCATGTGAGGTCTTAGAATGCAGATGTTCCTCACAGAGTTGATATTATACAGGGGAGAAATACCCCCATGTGCCACCTATATGACAGAGTGTCACGCTCAGGTCTTATGCTACAACCCATTCTCTTCACCAGATATGGACTGTTGGAAGATCGGGTGTGGACAACCTTCAGGATTTGCTTTTTGGTTTCAAGGCCCTGCATAAACTGGGTCCTGGCTACATTAAAGACCTCCTAAACTCGTATACTCTGTGATGCCCTCTCTGCTCCTCTGGGGAGAATTTGCTCTCTTGACAACCAGAGCCCACATTAAATCCTCTGGGGATAAGGCTTTTTGCAGTGGCAGTACCACTTCTGTGGAACTCCTTACGTCTACAATGCTTCCTTGGTGGAGGCCTTTAATGAGGCCTTTGAGACATATTCATTCTCCCCGGCTTTTATTGATTTTTGTAATCTGTTCTCTTTATATTTTTATGTATCTCTTAATATCTTCAAGCTGCTCCTGTGGTGTGGAGTGGTAATGCAGGAGCAGCTCGGCTAGACAAGTAGTGGAGACCAGGGTTCTAATCCTGGTCTCCGTAATGTTATCCGTCTTTCGGATGAGATGTTAAACCGAGGTCCCATCTGCCTGGATTGGTGGTAGTTCAGGTGGATGTTAAAGATCCGATGGCACTTATCGAAAAGAGTAGGGGAATTTACCTGGTGTCCTGGCCAAATTTCCCTCATTCACTAAAAAAAATACCACCAACAGTTTCATCTGGTTCAAGGTCAGTTGGCATTCATCTGTATTCCCTTCCCCCGGGTCGTGCCTGAAAATAGGCAGGATTTGTCTAGTGCACGTACCCGGTCAGCAAAAACCAAATAAATAAATATGTACTGGTTTTACTTTTTATGTTTTTTATATAGTGTCCTCAGCTCCAAGGATAGGAAGCTCTAAAAATAATATTTATTTACTTAGGCCGAATGCCCTGCTGAAAGGGGTTAATCATGGAGGAACATGAAGAGCTAACGAGTAGTATTCTGACTGGGTTGTATAATCCAGATGGGGTGGCTGGTGCAGGGTCCAGAAAAAGCCACTGCAGATATGAAAAAAAGTATAAACAGAAAACAAACAAGTGCCTTATACAGATAAGTCTCTCCTTATTTTTCATGGTAGCTACCTAATTTGGTCAATTCATCAACCCTCTCCAAACTTTCTGAAAGATCACCAAAGCCTTTGGGGCCAAGTGGGTTCATATTTTTGTACAGGGCTGAATTTAGAACTCGTCTGTTGCTGTGGTTCTTGTACATCCTGGACTTCTCAAAGTTGTTGAAAGTCAGTAGTCACAAGAGCTCGATCTCATCGATGAAGGTGGCATAGTTCATCTACTTCTGTCTCAGATTCCGTATGGTATTTTGGACACTGGGTGGAAAGGCCTCCAGTTATAAAGCCATTATTCTGGGCTGCTGTTTGGCAAACACTTGCTGAATAACTAGTATGTCTGAAATTATATGATACACTTTACACTTTTCTAAATATGCAGGGTGTGCAGTATCTCATTCTTTGTAATGCTCTGCTCTTCTAAATGGTTCACGCTTGCTGGACTGAGGAAGTACAAGGCCTGTTTGATCAGGAGTCATCATCTAAGTTCTCCCTCCTGTTCTTAGTTTACATTGCTGATTCACAGGGTTCTGCAGGAACTAACTTTCTAACTACCTAGAGTCAGTTTACTACCCACACTTAGGCAGTATCCACTGAGCATATCTAAGTCACCAGAGTAGTCTTCAATGTTGACTCCTCCCACCACTCATGTCATCCCCTGTCTCTGTCCTGCTTGATGCCAGATCTTTCTTTCCACTGGAAGGGACAAGTCTCTTCCTTCACAGTTCATGTTGCATTACAGGATTCTAGATAGCTTTCAGGCTTTATTTATTTTGTTGTGATTTTGTTTCTTAAAATTGTTCAGTCATTCGTCAAATAAATAGTGTGCATCTCATCTTTTGGCTACCACGCCATTGATGACTGCAGTATGAAACGTAAAAAATGTGGGTTCAGATGGTGAATTTGGTGCAGACAGAAAATGTCTACCACAGATGGCCACGATACATGTGTTTATTGCCTGGGGTCTAACCACGATATGGGGAATTGTCCTTGCTGTCAGGCGATGCATCACTTACCATCGATGAACACAGGGTGCATTCCTCCAAGGTAGGTGATTACTTGGCTGCCCTGAACGGTTGACTTTTTGAGCTCTTTCCAGTTTGGGAGCCAGTCAGCACTCCAGCAGAACCCCCAAAGGAGTTGATGACTGTGTGACCCCACTTGATTATCCATTTGAGATCATCATAGACCAGGTAAACCTGGTGTCAGAAGGGGACAACATTTCATCTCTGTCAGATGCCGGTGCTACTGGTACCTACTCTAATTGAAGAGATGTGTCAGACTATACTCCTGATTGAACCCACACCTGTGCAGCCTCCACTGGTGGTCCCTGTGCCACCCATAGTGGTGAAGTGCCAAAGCAGGTGGTGTAATCTGCTCCACCTCCATCATTCCATTGTCAGCTTTCTGATTGACACTCAGGGTCAAGATTGAGATCCCGGTAGAGGTCTCGGTCTCACTTGGATCGATGCCATCACCATAATGGTAAATGATCATTGTCCAGCTTGTCCTCTTCCTTGGGCATATTTCGACAGCTTTGGCTGGACCATAAGTATAAAGAGGTAATGTGGCAATACTGGGCCTTTACGACAGTGGGCCAGTGTTGAAGTCGACTGATGTTGCTAGCCACCTTGACACCCTTGTGGTTGTCTCTGTTGACTCAGACCTCAATGCAACATCTAGTGGTCTCCCTCCTCGGTGGTTCCGTTCGTACTGCAGCAGCAGATTGTAGTGGAGCCACATCCTCCACAGCCCCATCAGGGTGCAACAACAAAGGACTTCAGGCCTGCGTTTGGGCTACTAACGTTCTGTTCGTGGTTCTCATCCCGATAAAGTGGGTGGGTCATACTCCTGAGCGATAGCTCTAGCCTCTGTTCTGGAACCATCCTTCTGACTCATAACATGCTTCACTTCCCTATTTCATCCCTGGACATTCCATTGGAGGAGGTCCAAAAGCAGGAGTCTTAGCATGTATATACAGTATTTGTTGCAGGCATTCTTAAGAAATGGATTTAGAAATGAGTTTAAAAGACTGTGAATACAGTATTGTCAGTAGAGATAGGATGCTATATTCCAAAAAAAATATGATTATTTGGATTTTAACCAGAATTTCTTCTTGGTATTTAAATTATTATTTTATAATAAAGTTGATATAGAAAAGGTATCCCCTGAAGAAGCCTCTTGAACTATATGGCAGAGTATTGGGGCCTGGCCATACGAAAACAAATTGAATCAATGTCTCCATCTAAACCTGTTCTAAGGCGTGAAGAGTCTTTATAGAGAATGTCCCCCTCACCGCCATTTTTGTTGTGTTCTTGTTTAATGACTACTTGCTTGGCAAGCTCACAGACATGATCTCTCTACTTCCAGCATTTGGCCAACGTGAAGCCTGGTTGCTTTGGGATTTGAGACTGCCTATCCAGACACCAGTTACAGACCATTTTGGACTCTGCCAGTTCCTCAGCCCATGTGGTGGTAGCAGTGGTGTCCCCGCGAAGGAGGGCCTAACTGCGTGTCTCCACAGTCACACCAGAAGCCCAAGCAAAAGTCAACAGACTTGCCCTTTTGGGGCACTAACCTGAAAAGTCCATTGTCACCTTAAACTCAGTGGCATTGTCCCAGCGGGCTAAGCAGCTGCCAAAGCCCAAGCAGGGCTCCTTTGAATCATACACATGGCTCTGGCCACAGAGGCAGCACCCTCCAGCAGCAACAGAGGTGAAACTACGAACACTACAATCTGGCAAAGTCCAGACAGAGGTCAGGGTCAGAAAAAGGTGTGTGGGGAGGGTGGGAATGGAGCTGTGTCCTGTGGCAAGTCAGTGGTAAGAAGTCATGGGCTGCAGGGATCCATTCCCCTTACTGCAACTCTCAGTCGAGGTGCTGACGGTCCCACTTCTTCCCACAGTGGTCTGCTATATGTCAGACAAGTAGGTTCTGGAAGTTCTGGGGTTGGGGCTGTTTCTAGAGTTTGAGACCCTCCTTCTGTATCACGAGAGTGCCTGTGGATTCTGTGGTGACCAAGGTCATCCTGGTTGTGCTGCAGATTGAGGTTGCTGTGCACCCGGAATGTAGCACTATGGAGGTTTTCCTGGATGCCCTATCTTTACAGGTATTCATATCTCATTACTTTTTGATTTCAAAATGGCCGAAGGGGGCTGGCGCACTGTTCTAGTAGCAACACACTTCACATTCACAAAGGAAACCTGCTGGCGCAGGCCAACAAATGGAATTGTGGAGAAAGCACCAAGGAAGCCGCACTCTGAAGTTGGTGGCTGTCACACTGGAAAAAAAGACTCAGATACGAAACAAACTGCTGCAAAAATCTCTCAAATTTATTAATTGCACACCAGCAGAGTGTGGCATTACTTCCTGTGCTTCAGGTCCAGGACATGATCCTTTGTCGAGGGCAGGGCTTGTGCCGACAACATGCAGATTTATTCTCAGCTTTTAAAGATATATAACGCTGTTTCAAATACATTTTAGTTTAGTTTCTTTTTTGCTAAAATCCAATACTACTTACAGGCTGGACAAAGGCTATATAAAAAAATGGCAAATAGGAACATACCAAGTTAATATAGACATATAAAAAAGAGAAGTACAAAAGAAACATACAGGTAAACAGATCTAGAAGCTTTAAAGCCTTGTTCTGAAGTATATATCTGGTATTAATGAAGAACAAAGTTAGACAGGTAGTGGGAGCATGTAAAGCAGAGGTGACAGCTGAAGGTATGTGTATACCGGATGCAGTCAAGCGATTGTATCCCTGGGGTCCTTGAGTGTCTGTGTGGTCACAGAAATTATGGTGCAGAAGCACAAGAAATCACAAGTGCACTCTGGGTGGAGCAGTATCAGTCTGTTCAAAACTGCATGTAAACTAGAACAATGTCTGAAAAAAATAAATGAAAAAGATTATAATTAAATACTGCTATGCTAAGTATAATAGTTGTACTGTACCATGGCAAGAAAAGAATCCTGTCTTCTGATTGGTCAGTGGCCACCTTCAACAGTGATTTTATCCTAGAACAACATCACTCTACGAAGGTCTGGCAAACACATGGCCACATAACATGTAAGAAACATTAGAAATCCCTCCGTCCATCCCTCAACACAGACATTGGGGAAAGGGAAACCCATGGCTACAGCTAAGTATGCCACTACAGGAACATGACACATATTTAGGACAGTCACACCCACCCTCCCACTGTGGCAGGAACCATTATATCCAACACAGAAATTTATATTATCATTTTGACTGGTTTCATCGTGGTCTATGATGTGCAGCACACTGAAATGGTGCATGCAGTTTTCAATGGAAAAAAAAATTAGTGTAAGCCACCAGAGCGATAGTTTGCTATAGCCCAAAGTTTCTGTTCCTCCATTTTAGTTAACCATCCCAAAAAGAAAAGTGAAGCTATCACTTTGAATGGCTTGGTGGTAGCCGAGGACATACTGCGTGCACTTTGGAAATGTGCAGCACGTTATCTCAGGACCGCTAGCACCAGCTTTTACATTTCAGTTTGCAGTCTCCAGGTAAAAACACTAAATAGGACTACCTGTACCAGATGACCTTCATAAATCAAATGAATCCACTAGAATTATCATGCTATACTTACTAATCAATGGGCCATTCAGGGTTCAATATTTAGTGCCGACATCTTCTTCATGGTGGTAACTGTGCTTGTGGGGAGCGCTTGCAAGAGTATGATCAGAAACAAAAGATAACTTCTGAGTTTGGGGGGGGGGGGTATGCACAGTGAATTCAGTATCCAGACAGGGAGACAAAAACCTAGAGGGCTGAAGGGGAGACTCAACAAAATAAAAAACACAGATGACAGAGCCAATAGCACCACCTACTGGCCAGAAATATTTTCTTCTTCACAAACGAGCCATTGTACAATTCTTTTTTTAACCAGGAGTAGCACACTAAGCTGACAGCTTTTTTACAGGTGCAGCCTGGGAGCTCAGGGAAGTTAAGTGACTTGCTCAAGGTCACACAGTATGGAAATGGAAGCTGTGGTATTCAAACCCAGGGCTGGTCTCCTGGATGTCACCAGATTTGTAGCTCAGAGCCTTAAACCACTGCGCTATACTGCCTCCTGATAGAAGTACAGTAGAAGTAGTGCACTCCAAGTTGTGTGTCGTTTGGGATAACATCACTTCTTGGGTGTTAGACACACTCTGCCTGTGGCCTCGTCCTCATGCCCAACCACCCAAGGCGTGATGTTATCCCAATACGACACACACCATGTCATGCATTATTGCTTAACTGCTAAATGTAAACAGTGAAACAAAAAATATTTATATGCAGTCATACCATCAGAGTCTTTTTTTCAGTGTGACCCCCCACAATTTTGGAGTGCAGCTTCCTTTGTACTATCTCTGCTCAGTTCTAGGTCTGCGTCTGTATGATCACCCTCAACCAGATAATACCATCCCTGGAGTCTTGGGCTTGGTTCAGCTCCCTGAATCTCCAGGGCACTTATTTACACATTCCAATCTGCTCATCCTACTACTGGTTTCTCTGCTGTTTGGTGGAAGGCATGTTGTACCAGTTCAGGATGATACTCTGTGACGTGTCAGCAGCATGCAGGGTGTTCACCAAGTGCCTGTGGGTCGTAGCAGCCTTCCTTAGGCACAGAGGCTCCAGGTTCTTACCTTGATGACTGGCTCATCATGGACAGTAACAGAGAACTAGTTGAGTGGTCTGTGGGTCTGGCCATGTAGACATTCAGGATCTGAGCCAAGTGAGAGCTGGTACCCAAACAGGTAATCTGGTTTAGTGGCGTGACACTGAGCTCCCTCTAAGCCAGGGCTCACTTACCATCAGACCAAGTGGAGGATCTTCCCTCCTGTTCCCAGTTATTTTGGGTTGGCAGTCATGACCGACCAAGGAATTCCTCTGGCTTTTGGGATTCATGATGTCTGCAACAGCTGCTAGTGGATGTACCCTGTTCATTGGGAAGTGGGGTATTAGTGGTCGCAGTACTATGATCACCAGAACCAGCTGGTTTAAGTTATACAGCTGATGCGGGACACCATTGAGTGGTGGTGTCCCCAAAACTTCCCAGAGGGAATCCCACTTGTTGGGACTGAGCCATCCTTCACATTAATGATGGATGAGTTGTTGGTGGGTTCTCATCTGTTGGACCGCAGGGCCACATGTTCTGAACACTGAGCAAGGCCCACCAGCATATTAGAAACAGTATATCTGGATCCTCCGTAGGGATAGAAAAGACTCATATCAGGGAGTAGTTAGTTCCTATGATAGCCATCAGATCTGCTGCAGACTTAGGAAAAAAAGTAACCGCTCACCCACTGTATTAAATAAAGTGCCCATGTGTTATATAATACAGTGGGTGAGTGGTCACTTTCTTTCCTCTGTCTGCAGCTGCCAGCATGTCAACCTGCTTTAGCTCAGGGCACTGTGCCTGGCACTGCCGAAGCTTGCTTCACTGATAGATCAGTTTTGCAAGTCAGCACTGCCAGCAAGACCACCATGTTCTGCCTGACCAAGCAAAGATGCACCAGGATGGGGTGACACAGCTGTTTGCCCAGTGGGGCATAGTTCTGTTGGACCTGTTTGCCTCTACAGAGAGAGCAGAAATCTGAGGCTGCTCTGTGGCTTCCTCGTGCAGTTTGTGGTCACTCCACAATGGGTATGGCCACTACTGTTGCTTGTTTCAGAAATGTCCCTGCTGGTGATATATGTGCTGCACCCAAATGGAGCAGTGCTCACACTTTCACCAAGTATTACAGTCTGAATATTGTCTCTTAGACTTGCTGGCTTTGGGCTTGCAGTACTGCAATGTCTTCTGTCCTGATTACATATCAGACTGTGCGCTTCTCCCAGTTTACTTTGTACTGCTTGGGAATTGTTCTAGAGATGTGGCCTAATGGAGGAGATAGCCTCGAAGAAGATATGACAGGTACATAAGAACTTACCATAACAATAGATCTTAGAGAGGATCTCCTCCATTAGGTCATGCCTTACCCTCCTTCCTCCTTTCTCTATCCTAAGGTTTAGATCAGCTACTGTGCTTAAAGCCTTACTCCATGCATATTTCCAGTCCCATGCTTCTCCTTGTATGCCTGGTACTGGTCTAACCGTGAGGAATCATGAGATTAGAAGCCCTCCGAGACTAATCTCCGGCAGGGAACTGAGGAGTGATGTTGCCACCCATGTTATACAGTATATGCATCAACACTATACATCATTATGGGTGGCAATGGGCTAGCAAAAAGTTTCCATGTTGTCCTGATGCTGATGTCTTACAGTTCCAAAGGTTTGACCTAATGGAGGAGATTCTCTTGAAGATCTACTGTTATGGTAAATTCTTACATAACTGTTCTTTCAAACAACATGAAGTCTTGCTGTATTCTAACAGTAGCAGTGAGTCCCAACCTTCGAACTGCCCCGGAGATGAAAGAGTTAACTTTCCATGCCAGGCATGGAATGCTGAGCTCGTGCTCGGTTGAGACTCTGTCTGTTGCTGTTTAAACTCAGACGTCAGATTCTTTACTCCTCCTCACTGAACAGTCGCTCCGGAGATTTCTCCTTCTGCTCGGTTCAGTTTGTCGGTTAAAGTACCGTTTTTCTTGGTTTTCGACCATATTTAAACCGTAACCTGTCGGTTCAGTCTCTGTCTGTGGTATTTGTGAGTACTAGATAAGTTATATTTTATTCTGTTCTGTGTGGAACTTGTAAACGGTTCATCGGTTCTGTTTGAACCGATCAAGTTGTTAGAAAATCTTAATTTGTGCTTTGAGTGTGGTTACCAGTTCTTATCAGTTCTAAAAAAAAATAGATTTTATTACGTTTTTTTCCACGACCTGTGACACGGTCAGGAACCGATAAGAGGGTCTTGCCTGGCGGATTGCCATTAAAAGGGTAAGTTTGGTTAGGACTGGCACAATGTCTGAGAAACCCAAAAGAAAAACCTGGCCCACTGGGTTTCAACACTATAGTGTGTGTGGGGAAGTCTTTGCTAAGGCTGACCCCCACACCACCTGTGTTTATTGTCTGGGGTTTGACCACCTCAAATCAGACTGCCAGATTTGTAAAAAATTTCCCTGCAGCTACCCTAGAAAAGAGGGTTGGTAGGCTCAGGGCATGGGAGGCCAAAAAGTCAGCTGAACCGGATGGCCAGCCCGATTCGGTTCAAACCGAACCAGAAGGAGTGCCCTCTGACCAGGGCGAGACTTCTTCAGGCAAAAGGAGAGCCGATTCTGAGGAGTCGGTTCCGGCTAAGAGAACTAGAAAAGAAAAATCAGCTGGTGTGGAGCCAAAACTTTCCTCTCCAACCGCTGAAGAAATAGCCAAAGTGATCAAAATTGTGCAGTCACTTTCCCCGGTTCCGACCGAACTGGCACCATCAGGCAGGCGCTCTGTTCGGCCGGTTCCACCGGTTCAAAAGTATGATTTAGAGGAGTTTTATGAACTGGAGGAGGAGTATGAGGAAAGTGAATGTGGTTTTGAAAGTCTGGATGTGCCTATTAACCCGGACATCTCCCAAGACAGACCTTCAGGAGTGTCTCCTCCTGGGCTTTCTGAGTCCCCCTCCCATTTCATGTTTTATAAAAAAGTGGCTGAAACCCTCCAGCTTCCTATGGAAGAAGCTGTGGATGACCAGGAGGAGCCTGACTATGTGGAAATGATGGATATCCCAGAGTCTAGGAGGCTGTCTATTCCCCTACACAAATCTTTTGGGAAACGGACATTTAAGATTTTAAAGACTCCTAATACTATACCTCCTGTGGATAAGAGAATGGACAAGAGGTGTACATTGTCAGGCTTAGACACGGAGTTACTTACACAACAGTGCAGCCATGTTGGGATAGTGCAGGCTGCAGTCTGTGATAAGGCAAATATTCCCTTGGCTTCACACCCCCCAGACAAGGACTCCAGGAGGATTGATGCCATGGCAGAGAAACAGTACATGGCAGCATCCTTGGGACTCAGACAGGCCAACTATATGGCCTATGCTGCTAGGTATCAAAAATCCAGATGGGACACTGTTATGGCTTTAGCAAAACAGGTCCCTGGCCAGCTTGCCAAGGAGCTGGAGCAGGTGGCTGCTGATGGTATTGAGGCATCCAAGGTGCAATTCCATGCTGCAGTGGACTCCAATGATGTGTCATCTAGAGTCATGGCTACATCTGTGGCACTTCGTAGAATGGCTTGGCTCAGATGTACTAGCCTGTCACAGGATACCCAGACTAAGGCCATGAATTTTCCTGTTGTGGGTAATTCTCTGTTTGGGGAGCAGACAGAGAATTACATGAAGAAAATGACGAATATAGGACCACCTATAGGAGTGCACAGGCCAAGGAAAGGCAGGCCACTCCTCAGAGGCAGCATCCCAGGGGCAGGCCTTTTCATAGGCCTTTCTACCAAGCCCAGGCCTCCTCTTCTGCTTATGCCCAGAGGGGGTTCTTTAGAGGGAGAGGCAGATGGGGTACAAGCAGACTTGCTTCCACTCCTCAGTCAAAACCCCCTGCCAAACAGGCACCCTGATGGGTTGGCCAGGGCCGGTTCTCCACTACCTGTAGGGGGCAGGCTGGCTTACTTTGTCCAGGACTGGGAGTCTCTGACATCAGACAAATGGGTCCTGGAAGTAGTAAGCCAGGGACTGGTTCTCAGCTTCAAAAAGTTTCCAAAGATGAGAACCAGATCGTTTTTAACCTGCAAATCCCTCAGAGACACTTGCCCTAGAGGCAGAGGTCTCTTCCCTCCTAGCTCTCAGAGCTGTGGAAAGGGTTCCACCCCTACACCAGGGCAAAGGGTTGTACTCCAGGTACTTCCTTACCCCCAAAAATACAGGAGAATGGCGGCCCATCCTGGATCTCAGATACTTAAACAAGCACTTTTTAAAAACAAAATTCAAAATGGTGACTCGGGGAATTATTCTACCCTCTCTCAGGCCAGGGGACTGGCTAGTGTGCCTGGACCTCAAGGATGCCTACTTCCATATTTCTCATCAGAAGCTCCCATCGAAAGTACCTCAGGTTCGAGCTGCCCTCAGGCCATTACCAGTTCAGAGCAGTGCCCTTTGGTCTGACCTCTGCTCCAAGGGTATTCACAAAATGCCTGGCAGTGGTAGTTGCTTCTCTAAGAAGGCAAAGGATTGCCATCTTCCCTTACCTGGACGACTGGCTCTTAGTAGGCCAGTTCCTAGACCAAGTCAAGTTACACTTACAGATAACTCAGCAACTGCTCACCTCTTTGGGTTTCCTTCTGAATCTTTCAAAGTCAGTTCTAGAGCCTGTCCAGCTCCTCACCTTCATAGGTGCAGAGCTAGACACGGAAAAGGCCAGAGCTTTCCTTCCCCTGGACAGGGCAAGGACCCTTGTCTCTCTGGCTTCCTTATTCACCCTGCAGGTATCTCAACCAGCAAGGCATTTTCTACAGCTCCTGGGGCACATGGCTGCTTCCACAGCAGTAGTGCAGGGAGCAAGATTTCAGATGAGGGACATTCAGTTCCATTTGAGAGCCTTTTGGTCTTAAAGGAAGGACCCTCTGACCAAATTGATCCCAGTGACACGAACCCTGATCCAGGCTCTACAGTGGTGGCAGGATCAGAACAATCTGAGACAAGGGGTTCCCTTTGTCACTCAGTCTCACTCTTTAATCCTTACTACAGATGCCTTCCTCTTGGGGTGGGGGGCTCACTTGGGCGACCTGACCACCCAGGGGTTGTGGTCCCCTCAGGAATCTCTGCTTCACATCAATCTGTTGGAGCTCAGAGCAGTATTTCGAGCACTTCAAGCTTTTTCCAAATCTGTTGAGAACAGTTATCCAGGTCAGAACAGACAACACCACCACAATGTGGTACATCAACAAGCAAGGAGGCACTCGGTCTAACGGCCTTGTGCACAGAAGCAATGAAGTTGTGGTCTCTGGCTTATTCCCTGAACACCTCCCTCACAGCAGTTCACCTCCCATTCAAGGACAATGTCCTGGCAGATGCTTTCAGCAGGATGTCCCAGGGCCATCACGAATGGTCACTGGATCCCCTGGTCTTGGAGGTGATATTTTCCAGATGGGGCACCCCACAGATAGATCTTTTTGCAGCCCCAGACAATCACCAACTTCCCCTCTTTTGCTGCAGGCCCCCCAGTGTTGGGCTCAGTCCCCCTGGATGCCTTAGTTCTCAATTGGGAAGGGAAGTTCCTGTATGCTTTTCCCCCCTTCCCTCTCGTTTTCAAAGTGCTAGTCAAAATCAGATCTCAACCGTGCAAGATGATCCTGACTGCTCCAGACTGGGCCAGACAGCCCTGGTATCCACTCCTACTGTCCTTAGCAGTCCATCTTCCCTTGTGTCTTCCCAGGAATTACAACCTGTTAACCTGTGCTCAGGGGAGGGTTTGGTACCCGAATCTCAAATCTCTCAATCTCAAGGCCTGCCTCTTGAAGAGTTAGAGTTTGCTGATTTACACCTCTCCCAAGGTGTAATGATATTCTGAAGGCTTCTAGGGAAACCTTCCACCAGGGCTATTTATAATTCCAAGTGGAAAAGATTTTCCATATGGTGCTCTGGGAAGCATATTTCTCCAGAGTCTGCTGATCTGCCCACAGTCCTTGATTATATGGTCCATTTAAATAGCTTGGGGCTGAGACCAGCTACACTGAAGGTGCACCTGGCAGCTGTTTCTGCTTTTATTTCAGCAGGTAAGCCTTCTTCTCTTTCAGCTCACCCTGTATTCTCCAAGTTTTTCAAGGGATTGCTTCACACCAACCTGCCATTCAGGGACCCTGCCCCTGCTTGGGACCTTAATGTTTGCATTGCTCAGCTTATGCAACCCCCTTTTGAACCTTTGTCTTCAATAGAGCTTAAGTACTTGACTTGGAAAACTGTGTTTCTGGTAGCCATCACTTCTGCCAGATGCATAAGTGAATTACAAGCTTTGTCAGTGGAGCCTGATTTTATCTCCTTTCATAGAGATAAGGTGGTCCTCAGGAGTAACAGGACGTTTTTGCCTAAGGTGGTTTCAGATTTCCACCTTAATCAATCTGTGTCTCTTCCTGTGTACTTCACTGACCATTCCTCCCCTGGCGAGAGGAGGCTGCACAGTTTAGATGTGAAAAGAGCCCTTAGCTACTACATAGAGCATACCAAGGGTCACAGGTTTGACTCCCTCCAACTGTTCCTCACTTATGGTGAGGTTGGTAAAGGAAAACCTGCCACTAAAAGATCTGTTGCCAGGTGGATTGTCTCTTGTATCCAATTTTGTTATGAAAAACTGGGTAAGATTCCACCCTCAGGCCTGAGGGCTCACTCTACCAGAGGTACAGCTGCTTCCCTAGCTGCTGCCAGGGACATCCCTATTCTAGAGATATGTCAAGCAGCTACCTGGAAAACAGTTCACACTTTAACCAAGCATTACTCCCTGGATATCCAGGCTAGGAGTGATGCTCGGTTTGGCAGAGCCTATTCCTTAATTAGGTTCTGTCCCTCCTCCATGGAGGTACTGCTTGGTAGTCTGCTACTGTAAGGATACAGCAAGACTTCATGTTGTTCGAAGAAAAAATTACCTTAGTAATGTTGTTTCTTCTAATGGAGTCTTGCTGTATTCTGACCTCCCCCCCTGCCTGCCCCTCTCAGAATCTCTTTTTGGGATGTGGGTGGGCAGTGGCAGTGTTGGCAGTCAGTAGGTGCCCACCTTGTTGTTTTCACCCCCTTTTCTTGGGTGAGTGGGTGTTGTGTTTTTCATTTTTTGGGTCTCCTGACTTGAGTCTTTGTTTTGGGACCAAAAAATGTGTTTTTTGTGTAGTAACCAGTTGGCTAGTGTAGGTTTACAGCTTCCACACAGGACCTTACTGAGTTTAGCTCGTAAAAATCTGACGGTTTGAGTTTAAACAGCAACAGACAGAGTCTCAACCGAGCTCGAGCTCAGCGTTCCATGCCTGGCATGGAAAGTTAACTCTTTCATCTCCGGGGCAGTTCGAAGGTTGGGACTCACTGCTGCTGTCAGAATATAGCAAGACTCCATTAGAAGAAACAACATTACTAAGGTGAGTAATTTTTTCTTCCTTACCTATACCGAAGCTGCTACAGGCAGACTGGCAGCCAAATGGACAGTTACGTCCTATATCCATCTGTGCTTGAGGTTGGCCAAGTAGGAGCTGCCCAAGGGTTTGAAGGCTCATTCCAGCAGACATACTGCTGTCTCTGTTGCTGCTTCCAGGTACATCCTGATTGAAGAGATAGAGTAGGGCTGCTACCTTTCTAGTGTGCATAGATTCATCTCCCACTAGCATTGATGCGCTTAGTCATTGGAATGCTTCTTTGAGACCTTAGTCTTTCAGTCTCTTTTGCCTGATTTGGGGTGTGTGCCTTGCCCCCCTCTCAGGAAAACTACTAGGAGTCTGCCTAAGTGTGGGTAATGTTCTGATTTTAGGTAGTTAGAAATAGAGGTTACTCACCTTTAACCATAGTTGTAGAACTAGTAGTCAGTTCACATCCACATGACCCACCTAACTGTCCGTGGCAAGACTTGCTCGGATTTCTACTTCTAACATGAAGATCTAATACCAGGTGGGCGTGGGCAGAGACGAAGGATGACATCATGGGTAGTGAGAGGAGGCAAGCTTAAGGACTGTTCTGGTGACTGAGCTACACCCAGGTGATGATGCCTAAGTGTGGATGTGAACTGAATACTAGTAGTAGAACTATGGTTACAGGTGAGTAACCTCTATTTATCCTCCCCCCACACAGTGGTGATTTTGTGCTTTGTGGGACCACCAGTAGGATAAGTCATCAGTGAGGGCTTCCTACTCATTCTGCTCTTCCAGCTCTAATTGGTTGGACTGCACCTCAGCATGCTTGAGCGCCATTTTGGAAATTGCTGTATTGCTACAGGATGCCCCTTGTGTGCAGTTTCAAGAGGGCACTGTGGTTGAAGTAAGTTTGAAAAAAAAATCTTCATTCTTATGAGTGATGATTTGGACTACCTCTTTCTGGGGCCTCTATGAATAGGGTCCATCTGCGGCTGCAGGTACTGACTGAGGGAGCCTTGGCCAGCACTGCTCCCATAGACACAGTATCCACCTTCTGCCTGTGAATTTCAGCTGCATTCTGAACAAAAGTAGATTAAAAGGAAATATTAGCCATTTCTCTTCCATAGGACAATATAAGCTTTTCATTAAACTGTTTTCTTAATGGCCAGCTAAAATATAGCCTGCAATTGCTTGGACATATATTTTTTGAATATCGTGTTTATCCCTGCTGCCTGTTTACTTTCCCCCATCTTCCATGTGGGCCTGTCTGCACTGCTGCCACAGGTCTCACAGGGCATTCTTCTACCATCCAGCTAGACTGTTGGCCATTTGGACACCACAAGGTAAAAGCCCCTACCCATATGGGTCTCAGAAGTGTTGACTGGGCTTTACATACATTTGTTCCATGGACTAGAAAGAGGTGTTGATGACACTGGGGCTAGGGATGGTGGGGTGCATGAGGCCCTGTCATGCACACAATCACGCTTTTTTTTTTAACCCCTTTTTTCCCGCACTCCCAATTGCCACTGTGCCTCTGTGATGGTGTCCGGTAGAAGGAGGGGAGTGAGTAGCGGTGTCCTATGTTGCATGGTCAGTTGTGACAGCAAGGCACCTCCATACCTGCTGTAGGAGGTGCTGCTGCAGTGGAATGCCCTGCTCCCCCCCTTCAGGGTTGGGGCGCAGTGCCTAGGACAGGGAGTCAGAACTAAGAACTCAGTTCGGATCTCCCACATAGCGGTGCTTTGCACCACCAGCTGGTGCCACAGGCAGGGTGGAGAATACTGATGATAATTAGGGAAGGGTATATGTGATCTGGTGTTTAGAACATTATACTGTGCAACAGGAGATCTGAGCTTTGAATCTCAGAGCAGCCGCTGGCTAACAGTGTGACCTTGGGTAAATAACTTCACCTCCCACTGTTTCAGTCCTCCTAGATATAAAACTAGTTTAATGCTGGACCCCACTGAAAATTAGAAGTTGCACCTTATTTGGACTGCACTGGATAAAGAAATTCCAAACTCAATAAAGGCTAAAAATGCTGTTCAAAGAACCTGTTCAGTGTATCCGAGAAATCAGAATTATTACAGAAATCATTGTCTGCATGCATGGGCAAATTCAAAATAATTACAAAAAAGCATATGCAATAAATGTAGTTTTTAATTCAGGCATGTTGTATTTTAATGAAAAATTAACAGCTGGTACGAAATGGGTTACATTTTTGAAGTTGGTACAATCTACTTTTGCACTGTTTTGGAAGTTAGTTTTGCATACTGCACTGACATCTAGTGAGTGTTAGGTGAGTGCTTTACCTTCACTGCAGTATTTCCTGGCAGGGTGTAATGTAACATGCCCAATGGAAATGGCAGTAAGAGCTCTTATGGTGACAGTTTACAGTACTGCCTATCCAAAACATAGAGATGACGGAGCTGCTTATTGATTTAGAGTCTCTTAAAAGACTCGGGGAACGCCTGTGCTATTACTGCACTTTGTAGTGTACCACCACAGCTGTTAAACAACATGCACCTTGAATTATATTCCATGAAGGTTTTCCAGTGAAAAGTAGTCCAAGAACACTGAAACTAAAAACTTTGTTTTTAGCTCTGTTGTCATCTGCCAGCTGTCTTGAATAGTGTTCCAGCTTTTCAGTCATGCTAAAAAAGATCCTCTGTAACTGTCTAGATACTTTTTTGAATGTTAGAATTTTGATTTTATATATTACCTTTCGTAGTCACCTTTCATGCAAACTGTATCCCAAATTGCTTTATAAAGCAACAAGTTAAATAATGGGAGTGCAGGGACTGTGTAGTGTACATGCTGTAGCCATTAAATGTACTGATAGCCCAAACACAGAAACAAATAAATCGTCAGCGAAAGGCCTATCTAGTCTGCCCAAGCCTGCCTCGTTATGAGACTGCACCCTGTCTGTCCTAATTTTCCCTGCCTCCTCCCATGTCCCTCATGCACACGTTTCCCAAGTACCTGTGCCGCTCCTTTTTGAACACTTCCCCCAATGTTTTCACTAGATGACCTTTCCCGGAAGTTTGTTCCATTCTGCCACCATTCTTTCCACGAGCAGGTACTTCCTGACATCCTTCTTCAACTTCCCGGCCCCATCAGTTTCATGACGTTTCCCCATGTGCCCTTGTTAGCGCTCATTGTGAACGATTCACTGCTGTCCACCTTGTATATCCCGTGGGGGCAGTCGAACATCGCAGTCATGTCTCCCCTTTTTGTTTTGTCTTCCAGTGTGCACATATACTGAGGTCCCCAAGTGGTCCCCGTAACACCACCCTTGTTGCCTCTGTATGATTTTGGTGATCCCAGTCCTCCCTCAAGTGTGGGCTCCAGAATTGCACACAGTACCTTAATTGCAATTGAACCAGGGATCTATACAGGGGCAGTATACTCTCCCCCTTTTACTGCTCCTTCGATACATCCCATCATCTGCGTTGACTTTCCCACAGTCTTATTACACTGTGCTGGTGCCATCAGTTTCTCAATTATTATCACCCCCACAACCCTTTCCTCCATTGTATTCTTCATTACCACCCCTTTCCATCCTGTATTCCATTCTTAGATTCTTGGCCCTTATATGCATTACCTTTCACTTTTTCACATTAAACGTCAGCTGCCACACCCTCAACCCCCTCTCTAATTTTTTCTAGATCCTTCTTCATGGCCCTTGCCCCTGCCTGAGTGTTCACTTTTCCACAGATCTTGGTGTACTTTGAAGAGGACTATCTTATCCTGAACCCCCTCCCCTGTGTCGCATCCTGTTTGTTAAAGAGATGTGGTCCTAAAACGAATCCAGGGGTACTCCACTCATGAACTCCCCCACCTGGAGGGCTCTCCATTTAGGACTACTCTCTGGGTCCTCCCACCCAGACAATGCTTTACTCACCTCGTTATCTTATCCCTGGCCCTCAGGCTGCTCAACTTTTTAACCAAACTCCCACGTGGGATGGAGCTGAAGGCTTAGCAGAAATACAGATTATTGGACATCTACTGATTGATCACTATCTGCGACCTTGTCATCCTATCAAATAATTCAGGCAAGTTCATCTGGCACAATCTTCCATTGCCAAATACATGCTGTCTGGAGTCCTGCAGGCTGATAGCCTCCAGGAACAGTACTATCCTCTCCTCTCCTTTATTGTAGATTCCAGTGGTTTCCCTGCTATAGACCTCAGCCAAACTGGTCTGTAGTTGCCTGGTTCATCTTGACTCCCACTTTAGTGTAGGTGGACCAAATTCACTATCCTCCAGTTATTTGGCACTTTCTCTGTCCCTAAAGAGAAATTAAGGAGATCCATTAGGGGGGTCCAGCAAGGACCTGCCCCATCTCCTTTAACACCCTTGGATGCATCCCATCTGGGCCATTTGATAATATTCACATTCAGTGACTATAGGCCCTACAGTACTCTCTCCTGCAAGACAAGGTCCATGTTGGCACCTGCTAGTGATCCCCTATTGGTTTTTATGGTGCAGGCAGGCAGTGGGCTCTGTCCTCCACCGTGAGCACAGAAAAGAAATAATCATTAAGTAACTTTGCCGTACCCTTCACATCCTCCACCAGTACTTCTCCCTTCTTTAGCCTGACCACTCCCTTCTTGGTTTTGTGCTGCTCTGATATATAGTAAAATAATTCTTTGTCAGCTTCCTTAAAGGAGAACTGCTGGCTTAAGTGAAGCCCCAACTGCTTCACAGATTGGGGCTTCACTGCACAGATTCCTCCTGCAGTCACCCTATAAAATTAATATTTTAGTTAGCTCACCGCTCGTAAAAAAAAATCCGGGATGGCCTTAGTGTATCCGGCATTTTCAATCATGGCACTGCAGTCCGGTCACAATCTCGCTAGTGATAATGCGAGATGATGACGTGCCACTGCCCCTGCCTTACAGTTGCCTCTGTGTACGGAACTCTAATCCATACTGTATATCAGATGCCAAGTGGTATTTTTACACAGTGATACAAATTCAGCACTCGTAGAGACCAAGGTTGTGATTAAATCCATGTGGCTATTATTTGTGACTTAACGCCCAGATAATACCCTCTTCTCCAGCGTTTTGACCCTAACACAGGGTCTTCCTCAGGGGGTGGGTCACACGGATTTAATCACAACCTTGGCCTCTACTAGTGCTGAATTTGTGTGTATCATTTAACTTTTGGGCTGACAGCCCTTTCTAGCACCGACTGCGATTCCAGTGCGCAACTCTTCTTTCAGGTATTTTTACACACTTTGCCTAAATGCCATGTGTGTGCCAGCCATACATATGGCATTTAAAGAAAGCAAAGTATTAATATAAACAACATTGACATACAGCATGGATTAGAGTTCCATACGTAGGGACAACCATAAGGCAGGGGCAGTGGCAGTGGCATGTCATAATCTCACGTTATCGCCTCCTGGATTTTTATAAGCGGTGAGCTAACTAAAATATTAATTTTATAGGGTGACTGCTGGGGGGAATCTGTGCAGTAGAACTCCCTTAAAGAGACTTACCAAGTTAAATGCAGGGAGATTTGCACCACATATTTCAGTGCCTCACCTCCCGAAATGCTGCTGATGTTTATTTGGCCACAAACTTCACAACAGTTTAAAAGACAGAGCGCTTGTAAAGTTTCCTTCACTTCGGTCCGTAGATCTGCCCCTGCTCCGTCCTCGCTCAGCCAAGTTATGACGTGAACCCGGGGGGGGGGTGTGAGCAAGCTCCATTATAGTCTATGGGGACAACTTTACCAACATATTTATATATCAAAGTGGTGATTGATGGTGATGGTGATTAATCAAGCACACCGGGTGACTTACAAGGCCTTTGTTAGTCACCCAGTGCCCTCGATTAATATTGATTAACATTATCTCCTCCATTGAGGCGCATCATGGAACTGTAAACAGTCGGGGTCAGGACCACCCAGAAATCTTTTGCTAACTGGGGCAACCCACATTGATCTGTCTTGTCGTCTACATAATGTGCACGACCCCAGTATACCTCAGTTATTTCTCATGCCGTCAACCGCTTGTCGGTCCACCACTACTAAAAAATGCCATCAGATTCTGCAAGTATTCACTAATGCTGCTACTTGAAGTTTTTTTTTTATTTTAATTAAAAATTTTTATGCCATCGCCAAAAGATAATGAGCCGTTGTTGTCATGCTGTCATTGCAGCGATATGAAAATTTACAAAGACAGTGACTGCTCCCTGTGCATTTCTTGAGCAGGCCTTGAACACAGTGTTAGGCCCTGCTACATATGCCTTTCCCAAGGCATTAACCAGGCCTCTAGGAGACGTTGCAAGAAAGCTCTAGAGCTACATTTAAAAACAGAAGCTATGGAATATGCAGTATGTACATACGATGAAGCGAGCAGGATACGGCCATTAGGTCCATCTAGTTTGCTCGTATTGCAGGGTCTTCAGCATAAGCTACTGACCCTGCCCCCCAGTTTGCCTTTTCCCACCTTCCACCTCTCCCATGACCCTTATTTTCCACTTAACTCTATCCCAGACACTCTTGAAGCTGCCTACCATTTTCATCTAAACCACCTCCTCAGGAAGCACATTCCAGCCCGCCACCTCTGTGAAGAAGTGCCTCCTAGCCTCTCTCCTAAACCTTCTCCCCTTCCAAATTGAGACTGTGTCCTCTCATGTTTCGGTTCCCACTAAGCTTAAAGAGATCCTCTTTAACCACCCTATTTATTTCTTTCAAATACTTCAAGGTCTCAGTCATATCCCCTCGCTTCCTCCTCTCCTCCAGACAGTACTTGTTCAGGGCCTCCAACCTCTACTTGTATGTCCTACCCTGCTGGCCCATGATCATTTTTGTTGACCTCCTTTGGACCATCTCCAGCAGGTTAATGTCCTTTTTAAGGTATGGGCAACAGTACTGCACCCTGTACTCCAGATGTGGCCTCACTAATGACCTGTACAAGGGCAGTATTACCTCCTCTTGCCTGCTGCTGATCCCTCTGGCAATGTAGCCCAACATTCTGTTTGCCTTTGCTGCTGCTTTCCTACATTGCGTGGAATGTTTCAGGTCACTTGTGATCTTCACTGCCAGGTCCTTCTCCTCCTCTCATGCAGATACCTGGACCCCTCCTAGGTTATATCCAGTCCTCAGGTTCTTGACCCCAGTGTGTGTATAACTTTGCATTTCTTTGCATTGAAGCCAAGCTGCCAAATCTTGGACCACCTCTTTAGCTCTTCCAGATCTCGGTATATTCTCGCATTCCTCCATAGGAACAAGCTATTGGCTTCAAATCTGTGATTGACTACCTCTCAGATCGGAACCAGAACACTGAGCTGATAATGGTCGGGGTCTTTAATATTAACTGGTCCTCCCCCGATGCTGGCCCGTATAAGGACATGCTATTCTCACTCAATCTTGTGCAACTGATTGACACCCCTATACGGCTTAATTATTGGACAGGCACAGGTACCATAATTGACTGGATGGTCACAAACCAGCCTGGTAGAATAATCTCCACTTCAGTTCTCCCGGATTGTCTCAGTGACCACTCCCCAATAATATGCAGATGGTCTAATAAGGCTCCAAAGGTGCCAGCCAAAACTGTCAATTCCAGACTCCTGAAGAAAAGCAAACTAGAAACTCTAAGAGCTCACCTCAGCCTCCAAGATTAGAGCTTTCTTGACTCCAGCACTGACATCAGCGTTGCCCTTGAAAGCTTCATAAACAAGTTTAATGCAGTATGCAATATCTATGCCCCCTACACTAAACGAAAGATCCGTGATTACAAGAGCCCCTGGATCACCCCCCAGCTACTAGTCCTCATGAAACATAGAGACACCCTGTGGTGCAAAGCTAGAAACTCTGGCACCCCAGTAGACTACCAGAATTATAGAGCCACCCGTAATAAGTGCACCTGGGCTATACGTAAGCCAAAAACAATCACTTTAAGAGTGAGCTGACAAACTCCTGGGGCGACAGCTGTCAGTTCTGGGAGAACATTAAGTCTCTGTCTGGCAAACCCAATAAAACTCCTCCTACCTTTTTGAGCACTGAGGGTCATCCAACGCAGGATCACTACCACATAGTTAATGTTTTCAACAAGGCATTTACTGACCTCAAGGGCGTACTGCCTCCTAGCTTCCTCCAACCCCTAACTGATATATACCCCACACGAAACCCAGGGACCCAATTAAAGTCCCACCCTCCTTTCTGCCTCAGAGTCATCACCCATCACGAGGCTAAAAAATTCCTCATAAAAGCTCTCGGAAATTCCAGGACTAGTGATCAGCTTGACCTCAAACTAGGTAGACTTACCTTGGACAGAATTCTGCTCTCACCAAAATCCTAAATCTTTCCTTGATCTCTGGTGAATTCCCATGGATCTGGAAGGCGGTGGTGGTCACCCCGTCTTCAGAAGTGGAGACAGAGCCAACTTTGCAAACTACCCCCCAATATCAATCTTACCCCCTCTCTCAAAGGCATTAGAGCGCATTGTTTCTGACCAACTGACAGAATATCTAGACAAATACAAACTGCAATGCTGTCAGCAACATGGCTTTCGCAAACAACACAGTACTGTAACCACTCTAGTCGAGTATACCAACTTTATTCACAATGCCCTGGACAGAGAGCTCTTGGTGGGGGCTACGTACATTGACCTCACCAAGGCCTTTGACACCGTAAACCATAATCTGCTCCTGGTTCAACTCTCCCTTTCCGGCTTCTCCTCTGAATCTGGAGACTGGTTCAGGATCTACCTCACCAGAAGGGCCCAGAAAGTGAAAATACAAGACACCTTCTCCGAAAACCGTAGTATCACCACAGGGGATCCCCAAGGCTCTATCCTTGGCTCCCTACTGTTCAGTTTATTTCTAAATAACCTCCCACAATCTGTAAATGGCCACATTCTCCTTTAAGCAGATGATGCGGTCCTATATTCATGCAATGCCGATCCCACTATACTTGAAAAGCAAATGCAGGCTTATTTCTGCTCTGTAGAGCATTGGTTCTTTCAATCCAAATTACTCCTTAATTACAAAAAAAAAAACAAGACCATGTTATTCACATCGTCCCGTAACAAACACCGTACTCACCAACTTCATATGCTTAACAGACTCATAACTCTTTCCTTGAAATGGTCCAAATGTTTCAATACCTGGGAGTGACACTAGACAGCACCCTGTCATTCAGCCAACATATTGCCTGAGTTGCAAAGTCATGCAATGCAAAACTGGGACTACTGTACAGACATCGTCAATGTCTTACTGCTGAAGCACTAAAAATTGCAGTGAACAGCTCAGTGCTTGATTATGGTCTAACAGTCTATGGGGCTGCCTCCCAATCCTCACTAAAACATATCAGAACATCGCTTAACAAAGCATGTCGTCTAGTCCTAGGTGTACCCCGCCTCACCCACACCTGTGAGCTATAATCTCAGATGGGGTGGCTCAACCTTGATTGCCGCATTCAGTATCTAGTTTGCCTTCTCGCCAAGAAATCTACTCTTGGACTTACCACTCCAAAACTGCAAAGCCTCCTTAACTGGCCCAACACCACAAGATGCATCGGGGCGGTAAACAGTTCGACCTTAAGCATCCCCTTCCGCCGAACCACGCAAGGTCAGTGGTCCTATGAGTATCGGGTGCCGCTATGGCTCAATGCACTTGACATAGGCATTACAAAAGAAGTAAAGCTAGGACCTTTTACATCTAAACTCCATATGGCCCTAGCCTGAAACAGCAACTGTGATTGTGGGACCTGATCCCCATCCTATCTACTCTACTCTCATCAGTTTTCCACCTTCCTACTTGCCCTCTAATCTTGCTCCTCTCCCTTCCCCTCCCTACTTTCTGTTCTACCCCCTGGCTCTTCTTCTCCTTTCCCTCTCATTTCCCCACTTTCTCCCCTCCACCCCCGCTGTCCTGCGTCCCAGTGACACTCCTATTTCCCTCATCCTTCTCCTCTCCCCCGTGTACCTCCTCCCTGTTTCCTTCCCTCCCTTTGTTTCTCAACTTCCTCCCACCCCACCCCCTCTCTGCCCTAGCTTTCACCATGCTCTCCAATCCTCCCACCCCTCTCTGCCCAAAATCATTCCTTTGCCCCTCCTCACGACCTCTCGCCCCTCTCCCATTTTCTCATTTCCTCAACCCTTCTCATCTCCCTCAATTTTCTCTTGTTATCCTTCTTTCTCAGTTTTACTTTTGTTCACCTCCCCCTCCCACCCTGGTAAGTCACTCCCCCCATAGGCTTCTGGGTCTCTGCCTTGTCACTTCTCACCCTGATAACATGGGCCTCCCTGCTGTCTATTCTTATTAGCACTTCAGACAGTAGAACTGATGCTTTAACATGTTTTGGCAACCTAGATAAATCTTTTCATAGCTTACCTAATTTTAGTTCTGACACTCACCGTGTTTCCTGAAACATCCTATATTGCTAACTGCTTTATTTTCTTAACTTGGCCAAGTGACATTGTCCTGGTTATACTACTGTGTGACACCCTCACCCCAAAACAACTGTCTATATCTGCAGAAGTGCATAACTTCACCAACTGAACCTGTTCTAGCATTTTCTGCTCAGTATTCTGTACTCCTCGTTTGATACTTTTATTGGTTGTAACATTGCTTTACCGTAAACTGAAAATTTGATGATTGTGTATGTAACCTCTGTATTTTGAAATTGTACGTATGTGATTGCTATGACGTGGAACCTTTGCCTGCCTGCGTGGCCATTCCTGGCTCAGTGATACAAACTTTGCCTCTGATTTACAACAGTCTGTCCTCATTGCCCCTTCAGATGGAAGCGGCTGTTCTAGGGATATGGATATGGTGCACTATCCACACTTTGGCATTCTTCCTTCCCCTTTAATTCCAGCTAGAACGTCTTCAAGCTAAACTCCTCCAACCCAATCAGGTGATATCCTCCTCTGCACCGCCCCGTAATGTCAGATCTTCTTTTCTGCTGGAGGAGTCAGGTCTCTTACTCCTTTGTAGCTCTCTGCGCACAGTGTAGGCTCATTTCTTCTAGTTGCATCTTCAGGCGTTTTCCTCATTTTCAGTATTAGAAACCATCGGAAAATGGAGCGCAATGAACCTCGAAATGGCTCAGGGTTTAAATGGTGCATTGCATGCAACAAAATATGTTGTGTACTGCCCTCGTACCCTCGTGCATGTATTTTGTAGGGCAGAACACAACATGCTGTATGGCCATAATATGAACCTACTCCTCCTCTCTTGAAGGCGGTATGCCTGCCTCCTCCTTGACTGCCCGGATGAATGGGATCCTCTGATCCAGTCAAGGACATCCATAGAGGCCATTTCAGCAGCGGCGAGTTTGGCCTCACAGCTGGCTGCTCTTGAAGCGGACCAGGCTGTGGCAGTTTCTTTTTGGCCCGGTGCTGCTCCTGGTGGGCACCGGGGCGGGCTTCCTTTTCTGGATCGTTCTGGGGTATGTGTCAGCCCCTATAGACCTTTAGGAGGCCCTTCCTGAGGGACAGATCCACAGAGTTGAAAAATAATTGTCGAAGGCTGGTATGATGGCGCTGAGGGTTGAGGCACTGGATGCCACACCTCATACCATGCCGGTGACCTGGGTTTGGGAATGACCTCGGGTTGTCGGGGGGCCGGCTTTGGGGGGGGGGGTTGGAGCGGGATTGAGCTGCAACTTGCGGCTGCCCCCTCCAAGGATGGACGCCCACTCCTCTGTAGTCCCGCACCCACCGGGTGGAGGTCCATTGGGTGCGTAGGTGGCAGGATGGCGGTGCAAGTCTCGGGTGGGGTGGAAGGGGTCACTGGAACCTGGCGTGAGCATGCACGTGTGTATGCTTGCGCCGTGACTCCGGGAAGGAGAAAAAGCAGAAAAATGAAAAAATGTATGTGGAAAAGAAAAAGAATTGTCGTGGGACTGGGAATGGGCACGCTCTTTCTGGTCTCATGACTTCTTCAACCGCTCAACGGTTGTCAAGTGTTCGGTTGTGGCCGATCCTCCCAGGGCTGAAGGGCAGGCTATTAGCTCTACAGTGATCCCATCAGGCTTGTTGGCTGAGATGTAGGCTGACCAACTGGCTAAGGTCTTTCTCGACCTGTTCAACCCATTGTTGGACAAGTTGGAGGATGACTCCCTTTCCTGGACTCTTGTCCTTTCAGCCCTCTCCCAGGAGGGACAGAAAAAGTTGGCCGACCAGGCTGCCTCCTCCCAGGAAATTCCCCCTTCGGGGGTCTTGCAGCAGGACCTGATCGGTGTGGTATACATGGCCCCTCCTCTTGCATCTCCTTGATGGTGGCACACTTGTTGCTGGTCGAGGTTCAGGATAAGGACCTGGTCCCGATCCAGGTCTCAGGACATTCCTGCCCTTGACCTTTCAGGGAGCACCACAGAAGCTCTTCTTCCTCCTCATCTTTGGATGACGAGAGGCTCTGCTGCAAGATGTGGCGGTGCTACGAGGAGCTCATATGGCAGCAGTGGGTCCTCAGGCAATGTAAGTCTTTCTCACAGGCCCTGGCGCTCCCATGGCCTACTCCGGTGAGGCCCGTTCTGGTTCATCCCCATCCAGTCAAGCCTACTCCGGCCTCTCCACCAGTCTTGGCGGAGCCTCCACCCAAGCAGCCCTTGTTTGGAGCCCTGCCCAAGGCTGCTCGCCCAACTTCTGGCCTCCCTGGACATCTTTCTATCTAGATAACCCACTCCGATGGATCCAGTGTGGTCCATGGGGACAGAGAGCCAAGGGAGGTATTAGAGGAGTTGTGGAACACTGACAGCTCCTCCATGCGTTCCTCTAGGACCTCGGGCTTTGATCCGGAGTTCTCCGAGGAACTTGCTTCTATCCACAGTCCCGTCTCTTTCGGTGCCTTGCTCTGTCTCATCTCTGAGTCCATGGAGAACTGGAGCCAGTCCAGATATGGGCCAGGTACCCCCTGACGGAGGTCATTGACTGGGACGACTCCCTAGGGGGTGGCCTTTCTGGTGGCGGAAACTATCCTGGGTTCTACTTTGGAGTTGTGGCAGCATCCAGCTTCTTGTCCTGCACCTTCTGCCCGTATAGTCCACAAGTATGTGGTCTTGCCCGGGTCTCTCCCCAGTTTCTCCGATCACCCCTCGGCCGAGGGGTTAGTAGTGGATTCTGTCTTCCATTGACAGGCAATGTCGAGGATATCGACAAACTCCGTAACAAGGAATCTTAAAAAGCTGGATCACGTAGCAAAGAAAGTTCACACTGTGTCCTCCTTGGGTCTTGGGTGGGCAAGCTCTGCTGTTATGATGGCCAGTTTCGACTCTGCTCTTATGGGGGTCCTGGCCCACATCATTCCCTGCCTTTAGGTGAACTTGCAGTCCACAGTCAGTCATCCAAGACCAGGGCCACACTCTTGCTAAGTACCAGTTCCAGATGGCCTTGGACATAAGCGACTCTTGTGCCTGGTCTGTGGCGGCAGCAGTGGCTATGTGCTGCAGAGCTTGGATTAGGATCTCCACCTTTACAGTGGCTACCCAACATAAGCTGGCGGATGACCCCTTCTTGGGCACCGATCTCTTTGAGCCGGGGTGAAGGGACACCTCACAAGAACTGAGAAGTCTGGTTTCACCCTGGACTCAGTCACATCCTCTCCAAAGGACCCCAAGGGTCAGAAACTGAAAAATAAGTCCTTTTTTGTTTTGGTGCTTTCAGCCACAGCGGCCTAAGCAACAACAACCGCAGTTGAGGCATTCCCAGGTCTGGCAGCCTGAATGTAAGTCAGCCAACCAGGGTTCCAAGAAATTCGGAGGCCGGAGCAAAGGCACTCCCCCGCCGGCCGGAGCTGGGTCCTCCTCCTCCAAGGCTGCCCAGTGATGGCAGTTGGGCATCTGCCTCCTGGCCATCACATCCTTGCCTCAGTTTCCCTTGTGGGATCGGCGTCATCATTTCTAGCATGCCTGGTCCACTATTACTACAGACAAATGGTTGTTGGACGTGGTAGGTCGAGGTTTGCCTCTCAACTTCAAGGCCCTCCTGCCCTACCGAGCCCATGCCCCACGGGAGTCTGTGGCTTCTCTGGACATGCTGTCTGCCCTCAGCAAGGACATTGCCCAGTTCCTCGAGAAGGGCACTGTGGCTTGTGTCCCAGATGCCATGGCAGGCCAGTGTTCTGTGTCCAGGTACTTCCTGGTTCCCAAATAGACTGGAGGGTTAGCACCCCATACTAGAGCTGCATGATCTGAACCAGTTCTTGAGGAGGTACACGTTCCAGATGGTTACTCTGAATAAGATAATTCTATCTCTGGAGCAGGGCATGTGGTTCTGCTCTCTGGACCTCCAGGATGCCTTCTTTCACATCCCAGCCCATCTGTCCCGCTAGTGGTACCTTTGGTTCTGTGCGGAGGGGGTTCTGTATGATTTCTGGCTCATATCTTTGGCCACTCCTTGGCCCCCAGAGCCTTCACCAAGTGCATCTCAGTGGTGGCAGCATTCCTGAGATGTTGCAGGGTCCAGGTCTATCAGTATTTGAATGACTGGCTGAATGCCAGTCCAACACAGGAGGTGGTGGAGTGGTCCATGAATCTAGTCTTACAGACTTGCTCAGCATTGGGTCTGCTTATCAGCGCAGTCAAGTTGGAACTCAAACCCTTGCAGACCATCCACTTCATCGGGGCAGAGCTTGACTCCCGTCAGGCCAAGGCACAACTTCCGGTGGACCAGGTAGCGGACCTTTCCTCCTTTACCTGATCATATCAGGTTAGGGACTCACCCTGCCTGGGACTTCCTGTGGCTGCCGGTGTGGTCCGATGGGCCCACTGATGAATGCGCCCCCTGCAGTGGGAGCTGGCCCTTCAGTAGTCTCAGCATCTTGGTCACCTGGTCTAGTCGATTGTGGTGACGCAGCCAATGTGGGATGCCATCCAGTGGTGGCTGGTCCCAGGACACCTGCAGGAAGGAGTCCCATCCATCTGTCCAGAGCCAACAGTCTTTCTGATGACTGACACGTCTCTTGTGGGTTGGGGAGCCCACTTGGAGACAACAGGGCCCACAGGCTGTGGACATGCAAGGAATCCTTATGCCACATCAGCCTGCTGGAGCTCCATGCAGTGCATCTGGCTCTTATGGCATTTGCTCCATTGGTTCGGGGTCTGGTTGAGCAGGTCCAGATGGACAATACCACAACCATGTAGTACCTCAACAGGCAGGGTGGAACACATTCCCTTCGGCTATGTTGGGAAGCCCTCCGTACCTGGCCCCTCATGCTCAGCCTGGATGTTGATCTCCTGGTGATTCATGTGGCCGGAGGATCCAGCCAACCAACAGATGCCCTCAGCCGGGTTGGCGAGGCGTCTCACAAGTGTTCCCTTCATCAGGAGATGGTGAACCACTCATTCTCCCAGTGATGCAGTCCCCTGGTCGACCTGTTTATTATTTATTTATTTATTACTAGGATTACAAATACCTTTGAACCAAGGGTTCTTTTACAAAGTTTCCACGTCAGCTGTTCACCTGCGAGAACGTAGAGCTGAGGCTGTGTTCTGTGCCTTCCCCCCTCAGTGTGGGACACTGATGGGGGATGCCTGAGTGAGGTCTTGGACCCTGGGCCTCTTTTACTCCTTCCCTCCCTTTCCCCTCATCCACTGGGTGCTGGTCATGGTGCAGAGGGACAAGGCGGGGGTGATCCTGGTAGCCCCAGACTGGCTGCGCCAGTTTTGGTACACATATCTCCTTAGCCTCAGCAGCAGCAGGCCTCCGTGGCACTTGCCTTAACGCCCAAACCTGCTCTCCTGTCACAACGGGAAGGTTTTAAACCTGGACCTTCAATCCCTGCACCTGTCAGCCTGGTTCCTGAGCGGCTAGAGTTCCAGGCTTTGGGTTACTCCGAGAAGTTTCTCCAGGTTTGAAAGCTTCCCAGAAGGGGTCAACCCACCAGTGCTACACCTTCAAATGGAAGCGCTTTTCCATTTGGTGCCAGGGTAGGGAGCTTGACCCCCTGGCTAGCATTCTGGACTACCTGTGTCCCTCTCCCAGTCGGGCCTGAGGTCGAAGACCCTCAAGATGGACCTGTCAGTCATCCTGGCATACCGGGAATGGGCAGGTATGCCAACGGCACAAGGAGAAGGTGGTTGGGTGCTTCTTTAAGGGCATTGACCGCCTATCCCCACCGGTGCGTGAACCACTACCACCACCACCACTGTGAAACTTGTTGCTGGTCTTGGCAGTGCTCATAGGCAAGCCATTTGAACCAATGCACAGGTGGGACATCTCTCACCTCTTGTGGAACACAGCCTTCTTGGTGGCCATCACCTCCACCAGAAGAATCAGAAAGCTGCAGGTGCTCTCGGTGGAGTCTCTGTACTTGGTGTTCCACAGGGACAAGGTTGTCCTCCACCCCAATCCTGAAGTTCCTCCCGAAGGTTGTTTAGGAGTTTCACCTTAACCAGGTGACCAATCTCTTGGTGTACTTGACAAATGAGGTATGGATCGTGAGCACAGGCTCCCTACATTGGACCCAAGGTGAGCACTTGCTTATTTCATGGAGCACATGACTGGAGGTCGGGGTGAGGTTTTCCAGCTCTTTGTTACCTATGCTGAAGTCACACCTGGCAGACCAGCAGCTAAGCGGACGATTTGCAGGTGAATTGTCTCCTGCATTGACCTCTGCCATAGGCTGGCTGGTAGGAAGCCTCTGATAAGGCATAGGTCTCATTCCACCAGACATACTGCTGCCTCGGTGGCTGCTTCCAGGGACATTCCTATCCAGGAAATCCGCAGGGCTGCTGCCTGGAAGTAAGCAAACACCTTCATTTCCTACTACCACATCGGCCTTGAGTCACGACAGGATGCTGGTTTTGGGACCTCGTTTCTCCCATCCCTTTTTCCAAGTAGGGGTGTATGCCTTGCCCCCTCTTCCTGGAGAACTGCTAGGAGTCTGCTAGTCTAGAGTGAGGATAGTACACCATATCCATGCTCCTAGAAATGAGGGTTACTCACCTGTAACTGTAGATCTTACTTTGAGAGGGCTCTTGCAGTAGGTAATTACATATAGGACTGACGCCGGTCGGCGGCAGGACCTCACGGAAAAATTTCTAGCTAGCAGTCCCTGGTGAGGGACTGCCCCCATGTCAGGTGACCGGTCATACGGCGTCGGTATAAAAGCGGTCCGGACACCGCCTTCCAGTTCTTTCCGCCTAGCTGTCAGTTCCAGCCGTTAAGTTCTTATCGCTCAGTCCTGTTACTTTGTCGGTTTTCCGAAAGGTTTTCAGTATTGTATTTGATATTTTCTATTGTCAGGTGAACGTCTGTATATGTCGTCCCCTTCAAAAAATAAGTGCGACTTGTGCGGCGCCCAACTGCCTCACAAAGACGGTCACTTCCTCTGCCTTTTCTGTTTAGGTCCCGACCACGCGGTCGACAAGTATCCGCACTGCCTACGTTTCAACGCGGCCACCCGCAGACGACGCCAGCAGTCTCTTGAAGCTCATCTCCTCAAGAAGAAGATGTCCGCGATGGAGAAGGAGTTGAAGAAACTTCGGCAGGCATCGACCTCCCCTGAAGGGCACAAGAAGCGGGACAAGGAAAGGCACCGGGAGAAGGCCTCCTCCTCCGTGACTCGGCCGGGTCGCGGGCAAAATATCATCCTCAGGGAATCGCCTAACGGCAGCCTCCAAGGCTTTGGAGGAGGCGTCCAGCCCGCCCGTCGGGTTCACGTTCGAGCCCGCGGGTGCCTCCAGGCAAAAGGCTCCAGGCCCGGTACTGCTGCAGGCTTGCGGCCTACTGGTGCAGGCGCCTCCCCTAAGCGGACGTCGGCTCCTCCGGCGTCCGCCGGAAAGAGCCGCTAGAGCCTTCGACCGCCCGGTGGCGCCGCGGCAATGTCCCCTCCGGACCTGGCCTCTTCCCATCCTCGGCCCGTCTCCGATGAGGGACTCCCGAAGTCGGACGCCGGCTCCTCTGGCGTCCACCGGGATACGGCCCCTAAGCCACACGTCAGCCCCTCCGACATGCGCCGGGCCTCGGAGCCTACGGCAGACCCTGCCTCGGCTGTCGTACCAGGTTCCCCACAGTCTTCGCTGCCATCAGGGGAGCTCGAGTCCCCCCTGCCCGACCCCGGGGATTTTTCCCCTCCATCCCCGGACGAGGCTCGGGACCCTGGACTACCATCCGATCCTCTTCCTTCAGAGCCGGATCTGACGCTGGCTCCCCTGACGCTGGCTCCTCCGATGCCGGCTCTGACACCGGCCCCTCCGACGCCGGCTGGGGATATTCCTCTTCCATTGGGCCCTCCACCCCAAGGGCCTATCCCAACTGATCCGCCCGTGGAGTACCCGGCTGGGCCATCTGCTCCGGCAGCTCCTCCAGTGCCTGGGTATCCGCCGTCCTATCCGACGCCAGTTTTCCCAGGTATTCAGTATCCTGCGCCACAATACCCGGCGCCGACTCCTCCGACGCTGCAGTACCCGACGCCGTAGTACTTGGCTCCGGTATTCCGGCAGCCGGGTTACGGATACTCTCCCTATGGATTTCATCCGTACAACTATCCCCCTCCTCCTCCTCCACCGCCCCCTAGGCCGCCGGTGGATCTTCAGGAGACTCTTGCCTCCTGGTGGGCTGAGGCCAAGGCTCAGCTCACCAAGGAAGTCGAGAGCCATCTTATGGCGACGGTGCCACCACCGGCTCCCGTATGCCCCAGACGGCATACTCCCTCTCCACCTCCGGATTCCCGGGCTTTGCCCTTGGGATCCAGAGAGGGGCAGGACACGCGTCCTGGGATTCCCCCTAAGGAACCCGTTCCTCCCCCAGACGAGCTAGGGAGTCTTACTCAGCTTCAAATTCCTCTTCTTCTTCTTCTTCTTCTCTCTCGGACTCCTTGGAGGCCTCCAATGGGTGTTCAGAGAAAGACGACGAGCCGCGCTCTCCGTCCAAGCCCCGGCCGAGGACTCCTCCGAAGTCTCCTCCGGAGGATCCTTCCTTCACGGAATTGCTGAGGAAGATCCAGGAAGTCCATCAGTGGCATTCCTTAGAGCCAGATCCTCAACGGGTTAAACTCGCCGAACATCTGGACTTGCCCCTTATGGCTCATACCCTAGTGCCACCCTGGATCGAGCCTCACGCCCACCTTGTTTCCACCATTTGGAAGCAACCATCGGTGTTAGCCCCACTTCCTAGGAAGTCGAACAGGCTATACCAGGCTCCAGAGGGTGTAGACTTCTTAGACTCTCACCCCCGTGCAGACGCAGTTGTGATTAGCACCGCTCACGGCCGGTCAGCACACCCGAAACACTTGAGCTCGTCTCCCCCGGATAAGGAATCTCACCTTCTGGATCAGTATGGAAGGAAGATCTACACTTCTTCCACACTGGGGATTAGGGTCCTGAATTATGTAGCACATATGGGGGATTACCAGAAGGCTGTCCTTACCCAGGCGGAATCTAAGATTGACTCCTTGCCTGACTCTCAAGTCAAGCAGAGTTAGCGACCTGGTCCGTTCTGCTCGTTTGGCCAGTAGTCACATTCTGAGGATGACCTACAAGCGCAGTGGACACACGCAGGATGGAGCTCTGCATTTGCCGTAAGTCTTGGCGTCACGCATGGCTCCGTGTGTCAGGTCTGGTCCCGGAGGTGCAGTCAGCAATTCAAGAAGCACCTTTCAGGGGTTCCGTGCTTTTCGTCGGTGATGTCAAGGACATCATCACTGACTTGCAGGAGAAGGGGACGACCCTTAAATTGGTTGATTCAATGTACCGTCCCCATCCCGCACAGTGCCGTCCCTTTCGCAGATGCAGCTGGCCTCAAGCGAAACCTCAGGGAAGGCTGGCCACTAAACGTCGGGCCCCCACAGCTGCCAGGCCCCCGCCACCCAAAAAAGCAATGGGTGCCCCAGCTGCGGCGCTGCCTCACACCACCTGACTCCTTCCCTCTCCCACCGCCTCCGGACGCTCCGGAGGAACCGGTAGGAGGGAGGTTCTCCCTCCACCTTCCGGGTTGGGAGAGGATTACATCGGATTCATGGGTGCTTCTGATCATAGCAGAAGGGCACTCCATAGAGTTTCTGCAGAAACCTCCACGTCACCCCCCTCTGAACTCCTCTTACTCAAGGGACCATCTTCCTTTGGTCAGGGAAGAAATCTCTGCTCTCCTTGCGAAGCAGGCTATAGAGCCCGTCCCCCTCACCTCCACGGGACGGGTTACTATTCCCATTTCTTCCTTGTACCAAAGAAGACGGGAGATCTCAGACCCATCCTCAGTCTCAGCTCCCTGAACCTATATGTGGAATACAAGAGGTTCAGGATGCTCTCCCTTCAAACCCTCTTGCCCTGCTTCGGCCGGGCCAATCGCTTTGTGCACTGGATATGCAGGATGCATACCTGCACATCCCCATTCGCCCTTCGCACCGAAAGTACCTCAGGTTTGCATTCCAGGAGGACCACTACCAATTCCGGGTGCTCCCTTTTGGTCTTTCCTCGGCTCCCCGAGACTTTACCAAATGCCTGGCAGTGGTAGCGGCCCACCTGCGTACTTTGGGAGCTCAGGTTTTTCCCTACCTGGATGACTGGCTCCTGGCGGCCCCGTCCAGGGAGGAACTCTTGCATTTTCTCTCCCTCACCCAGCAGGTTTTCACTGGCCTGGGTATTACCATCAACCATTCCAAGTCTCACCTGGATCCTTCACAGAGGCTCCAGTTCATCAGGGCAATCCTCGACACGACAATGTGCAAGGACTTCCTGCCTCCGGACAGGGGGGGGCCTCCCTCCAGTCCCAGATTTCCCTCCTATTGGAACACAGGAGGGTTCCGGCGAGGTCGGTGCTCTGTCTACTGGGGCTTATGGTGGCGGCCATCCCGACGGTTCCGCGCGCGTGCCTCCACATGAGAATCTCTCAGTGGACTCTCCGATCTCAGTGGGATCAACGGGTAGACGACCTAGATCATCTGGTTCTGATCTCCTCACCAATGGTAAGAGACTTGCAATGGTGGATGGTTCGAGAGAACCTTTTCCAGGGTTCCCCTTTTTTCATCCTCTCCCCGATCAGACTCTGACCACAGACTCTTCAGGCGAACGTTGGGGAGCCCATCTGGGTCCTCACTGAACCCAGGGCCTCTGGTCAAAATTGGAGTTAGTTCTCCACATCAACGTGCTCGAGCTTCGAGCAGTGCTGTATGCTCTCCAGGCCCTTCACCAATACATCCTTCCCGGCCACCGTGGTGTGGTACATCAACAAGCAGGGAGGGACTCAGTCGTACCCGTTGTGCAGGGAAGCGATGGGGGTTTGGGAATGGGCAACTCTTCACGACCTTCACCTCACGGCGATCCATGTTCCGGAAGTTGACAGTGTCCTGGCAGACAGGCTAAGTCGCTCGTCGGCTCTACCACACGAGTGGGAATTGGACGAAAAAGTTCTAAAAAGCATCTTCCAGATTTGGGGGACTCCTCAGATAGACCTGTTCGCCTTCCCCCACAATGCAAAGCTTCCAATCTTTTGCTCGTTCGCTGCAGAGCGAGGCGCTTTCTGGAGCGACGCTCTATCTCTAAGCTGGAAGGACAGATTCGTCTGTGCTTTTCCCCCCAATTCCTCTGGTCCCTCATGTGCTGCAGAAGCTTGCTTTGGAAGGAGCGAGAATGATTCTGATCGCTCCTTTCTGGCCCAGGCAAATCTGGTTCTCTCCTCTACAACAATACTCAGAGGTTCCTCCTCTTCCTCTTCCTTTATCTCCAGGATTGCTGACCCAGGATCAGGGGACCCTGGTCCATCCAGGACTCAAGTCCCTTCAACTTCATGCATGGCTCCTGCAGACCTAGCTCAATCTCGTTTTGGCGTTTCTCCTAAGGTGGCCGAGATTCTGGTGGAGGCTAGTAAACCCTCCACTAGGTCAACCTATGCCATGAAATGGAAAAGATTTTCCATCTGGGCTGCGTCCAGGAACGTGGAGCCCTTTTCCTGTCCTGTGACCATTCTTCTTGAGTACATGCGTCATCTTTTCGACTTGGGTCTCAGTCACTCCTCTTTGAAAGTCCATATGGCTGCTATTTCAGCCTACCATGTCCCTTTCACTGATAAGGCATTTGCCCAGCTGGAGGTATCCAAAACTTTCCTTAGAGGAGTCCTTCATCTCAGGCCCCTGTCCAGACTCCAGCAGCTCCCCTTGGGTCTTAAACTTTGTCCTCGAGAAACTTACCCTTCCTCCCTTTGGCCTCGGCTTCCACAGACTTGAAGTTTTTATAAATGGAAGGCGGCTGGCTTCTTAGTAGCCATTACTTCTGCTACGCCAAATTTCCGAGCTTCAGGCCCTGATGTGCAAAATCCCTTCTGATTTTTCACAAAGAATGAGTAGCTCTTCACACAAATCCTAAGTTTCTCCCAAAGGTGGTAGCGGAATCTACCTTAAATCAGTCTTTCGAATTACCTGCTTTCTTCACACAGTACTCCAATCAAGGAGAATACCTGCTCCATACCATGGATGTTCACAGGATTCTGAGATACTACACCGATAGGACGAAGGATCTCAGAAAGACTGATCAGTTGTTCGTCTCTTTCGCTCATAAAAGAGAGGGCAATGCTGTCTCTAAGCAATGCCTATCAAAATGGTTGGCCCATTGCATCACTTTCTTTATGACAAGTACAACAAAACCCTCCCGGGTCAAGTCAGAGGTCACTCCACTCGTGGAGTTGCAACCTCTGTGGCTTGTTTCAAGAATGTGTCTGCGGCAGACATTTGTGCTGCCGCCACTTGGACTTCAGTCCATACCTTTACTAAGCATTACAGTTTGGACATTGCCTCTCGCCGTAGAGCAGGCTTCGGGTTAGCTGTCTTGCAAGGCCTCCTTTCTTGAGACCTGCTAGATTATTTGCTACTTTTTGGAGTAGTTCCTCCTCCCGGTGCCTTTCATTTGTTTCAGACTGCTTGGGATTCTGTCCTATATGTAATTACCTACTGCAAGAGCCCTCTCGAAGTAAGATAGTACAGTTACGTAAGAACTTACCGTAACAGTAGATCTTCGAGAGAGGCTCTTGCAGTAGGTAATACCTTCCCGCCCTCCATCCCCTAGGCTTTCAGCAACTTTTCAATTGAAGGAAATATCTGCTTCTTCTCATCCGGGCCTTCCGGGCCTGTGGGGAAAAAGAACTGGGCGGGCGTCCGGGACTGCCCCTTTATACCGACGTCGTATGACGCCGGTCACCTGACGTGGGGGCGGTCCCTCGCCAGGGACTGCTAGCTAGAAATGTTTCTGTGGGGTCCTGCCGCCAGCCGGCGTCAGTCCTATATGTAATTACCTACTGCAAGAGCCTCTCTTGAAGATCTACTGTTACGGTAAGTTATTACGTAACTGTACTTTCTAGGAGTGTTATATGGTGCACATCCACACAACCCACCTGATCTCCCCTGGCTAGTGGCACATGGATCCCTGCTTCCAGTGTGCAAGATCTGATGTAACAGGGGAAGAGCTGAGAAGGATACCACCGGGGTGGGCAGGAGGAACTTAGCTTGAAGACGTTACAGCTGAAATTAATGGGGAAGGAAGACTACCAAAGTGTGGCTGTGCACCATATACCACTCCTAGAAATACGGTTACAGGTGAGTAACCCTCACTTTGGCTCCAGCATGGAGAATGCTCTCCAGGACCTACAGACATCCAAGATGACTCTGAGATCCCTTCATGCTTTGAACCCAAAGCCTTGGGGCTAGAGCAGAGGCACTTTTCGTTGTCCCTATGCCTGTCCACACCGGGGTTACTCTAGAGGTCTTGGACATGGTTCCCAGCAACCTCCGTCCTACCAGTCTATGACCAGTCTGCTTCCCAGTGCCCATGCAGCGCTCACAAAAGGTGCCAGTATCAGTGCTTCCCCAGTGCTTTTTGTCTCCCTTGATCTTCCTCCAACCTCATCATTTCAGGAAGTTCTGGTTGGATGCCAAATCTCCCTCTCCCCATCACTGTAGAGGGAGATCACTACTGATGCTTGGGTCTTGGAGGTGGTTCAGCTAGGACACACCCTAGAGCTCCTTCCTGTTCCTCCTGGGACCCCCCCCCCCTTTACCAAATTGATATCCTCTGGGACATCTTTCCCTCCTACTAGAAGAGGTTCAAACACTCCTCTGCAAAAGGGCTGTTGAGCCCCTCCAGGTTGCTGAGCAGAACCTGGGTTATTATTCCTGGTACCAAAATGGACCAGGGATTTAAAGCCAATCTTGGACCTTCAAGGTCTGACTCTCTCTATAAAAAACAAAAGGTTTGGAATTGTCTATCTGCAGACCCTCCTTTCCCTGTCACTGGAAGAGTATAGGATGGCTGCTGTGGATATGAAGGACATATACCTCTATATCAAGATCTGCAAGTCTCACAGAATGTACCTGCATTTCATGCTGCAGGGTTTGCGGTCTCAGATTCTTGTTATCCTTTAGTATGTTCTCTGCACTGTATGTCTTTACCAAATGTTTTGCAGCAGTTGCAGCTGCCCTCCACATGGAGGGCCTGTATGTTATCCCATATATCAACGGCTGGCTTCTGAAGGCCTTGTTGTGGGAATATTCTATATAGTGTTTTGGACCAGACAATTGTTTGACCATTTGGTATTCTGTTGAATGAGCAAAAGTTTGCTTTCACACTGTGCCAGTGCTTTCAATATATAGGGGCTGTTTTGGACGCGGGACTGGGTCTAACCTTCCTGTTCTTGGACCATTCTATGGCGCTCGTTTCCAAGGACACCTGGTCTCCTCCAGCGATTATGTCTCAGCCAGTTGCCTCCTACAGCTCATTGGCCTCATTGCTTCTGCCATACTGATGGTCCCACTGGCACATCTGCACATGAGGACCCCGCAGTAGTTCTTCCTTGCCCAGTGGGCTCAGCATTGCGATGAGTTGGATCATCTCATAGAAGTGACCCCTTCACTCTTGTCGATCCCTGCTGTGGTGATTGGACTATTCCAACCTCGAGATGGAATCTCCCTTTCTGCATCTGTCTCCTCTTCTAGTGATGATGATGGACACCTCAGGTTCAGGCTGGGATGCCCATCTGGGCCCCTTCCAGACTCCGGGTTAATCGGTTCTACACAGCAGCACTCTGGAGATGAGGGCCGTTCTGCTTGGCCTGCAGACCTTCACCACCCTCCTTCCGGGGCATCAGCTGTTGATCCATACAGACAATATTTTGGTGATGTACAACATCAACCATCAAGGCAGAGTCCACTCACAGCTTCTCTGCAGAGAGATGATAAGAGTTTGGTACTGGGCCATGGAGCACATGTTCCTAACAGCCGTGTTTCTGCCCCATACCTTCAGTGCCCTTACGGACTGTCTCAGTGCTAAAAATGGGAGTTCTTGAACTCCATCGTGGACAGCCTCTTCATAAAATGGGGTTGTCAAGACATAGACCTCCTTGTGTCTCCATACAAGTCCAGGGCATGGAGTTTTCTGGTGAGAGGTGTGTTGTTCCTCTGTTGGAAAGGGAGGTTCTGTTCACACCTTTCCCCATTCCTGCTTGTACAGAGGGTTCTGGTTATGCTGAGGGCCATGTCAGCCACCTTAATTCTGGTGGCCCTGTACTGGCCCAGACAGATCTGCCTCGTTCTCCTTCAGCAATTGGCAGTGGAACCCTCTGTCTCACTCTCTCTATGAGCGGGACGTCTGTCGCAGGAGCAGATTGCTCTGGATCATAGGGATCTTTGATCCCTGCACCTCCACACCTGGTTTCTGAGGATGTAGCACTCTCCCACTTTGTGGATTCCCTGGCACTTGCAACTGTTCTACTGGCGGCTCGGACGCCATCTACTTGGTACACATAGAAACAAAAATAGAAACGTTTTACGGTATGCTGTGCGAACCATCAGCTGGACCCAAAAAATGTTTTCCAGTCAGTCTGGTGATGGACTGCCTATCCTTTTCGAACTCAGGCCTCAGGTATTTCACTGTTAAGATCCACTTGTCCATGGTGTTGGCTTTTCATGCCCTCACCTACAGCAAGATGGTGGCTGAGCTTGATGTTTCTCGCAGGTTCCACAGAGGCATTCTACTTCTGCATCCACCCGGTCCGTGATCCGGGTCTGGTGTGGGATCTTTAATATGGTTTTGGAGACCCTTACTGTGCCTCCCTTCATGTCTGCTTCTTTTTATGAGCTGCCCTTTATCTCTTGGAAGACACTGTTTCTAGTGGCTATGACATCTGCTAGATGTATATCTGAATTATGGACTCTGGTTGCAGATCCTCCTTTTCTTATTTTCCACAAGGGTAGAGTTACATTACATACTAATCCTTGTTTTTTGCTGAAGGTCATGTCTGAGCAGCACAAAGTTTAACCATTGCCTGTCTTGTTCATTTCTCGACTCCCATGGATAGTGGGTAATGTCGCTTGCATATATTGGATGTCCAAAAGATGCTGTGTTGGTACTTGGATTGTACTAAGGATTGTAGAAAATCTCTCTACTGTTTGTGGCCTATTGCCCCATGGATAGTGGGCTCCCCATTTCTAAGCAGGGCCTTTCAAAATGGTTAGCCTGCTGTATTTCTTTCTGTTACCAGAAGCACGATAAGCAGCATCTAGGTCCTGTTTGTGCTTACCGTACATGTGGGGTGGCTACTTCTATGGCTTGTTTTCACAGTGTGTCTACTGCTGACATAAGTGCTGCTACCCCATTACAGTCTGGACATAGTCTGTCATAGACATGCCGGTTTTGGCCTTACTGTTCTGCAGGGCCTCCTTATTCAGGGTCCTTAGACTCTGCCTTCCTCTTTCAGTGCTTTGGTACTGCTTAGGAATTGTTCAATGATGTGGCTCAGTGAAGTGAGATATCCCCGAAGGAGATGGAATAGTTACTTACCGCAACAGCAGGCCTTGGAGAGAATCTCTTCCATTGAGTCACAGCCATTCCTCCCTCCTTCCCCTCTTGTTGGGTGATGGGAGATTATCCTTCCTGTTCTTGCATGCTGGTTCTCCTTTAATACCTAATTTGGCATGTTTACTCAAGTTTTCTTATCCTCTCCTTTGTGCCTGGTTTTGCCATGGTTGCTTCGGCTTTTTCAGGTATAGTGATCCTTGGAGCTCGTTTCTGACAGGAAACTGAGGCATGCTAGGGATGCCCACCTTATATAGGTGATAGTGAGGCATGTCAACGTGGACAGCCCCAACCAGGAAAAATTTCCTGGTTGTCCTGATGCTGACGACTTACAGTTCCACAGTGTGGCTCAGTGGAGGAGATTCAAAGATCTACTATTAGGGTAAGCAGCTATTCTTTATTGATTGAGGGAATGTTGGCCATGACAACTGGGCTAACCTCCGTATTCTTTTGAAAAACGCCATTGCTTTTTTAACTGCCACCTGCCCAAGTACAAAAGTTTGCAACTGTAGAAATGTGTCCACAGCAATCACTGATGCATAGTGGGCATTCTCGCAAAGATAATAGTAAGGCATCATGCTATGACCGCATGATATTTGGGCACCTTGTTACCAAGTGCTGTCTTCCAGCAATATTGCCATTTAGTTATTTTAATCCCCTGATAGTTAGAGGGGGAAAAAAAAAAGATTTGATTTGCATGCATAATAACTGTGTTACGTATTCTAAAAATGAACTTTTTATTGTTACAGGCTGTTGCACCCCTACGAGAAAAAATCCGAGATTTGGAAAAAAGGTACTATTTATTCAATGTGCACATAATGCAATATAAAAGCACTTGGCAGTTTAATTTGACTTTTAACCCTTAGGTTGTCAACAGAATTAGAACATAAAGGAATTTTGGACTGATATATCTGTCCATGGCACAGCTAGGGTTAAATTGTTTTATTATTTTTTCCTATTTGAAATACTTTCTCATATTTTATTCTTGGGAGCAGACCCGAGACATTTGAGTCTGGTAGCTAGGGCTAGGGAAGCGCAGCTGATGGCATTGGGTGGGTGGGTGGCATTGCAGTCTATCTTAGCAGCGGCCCTTGTGTTAGGCCAAGGAGCTGAGTCGCTGCTTTGTGCAAGGTAGGTAATGGATATGTGCGGTCTCAGAAGGGTGGTGGGCTGTAATTAAAATGGTCGAAAACAGGCACAGCTTGAAGCCGTAGTACTGTGGACTCTGATCCCCATTTCTGTACTGGGTGATGTTAAGTTCCTTTGTCAAGGCTAGGAGGTGGCAGGCGCCGATGGGGGAACTGCATCTGGTTCCCAGGTCAAAAGTTGCAAGGCTCATTGTCAAAGCCCATTGTTGGCCGAGAAGACTTTTTTTTCATCACAACATTATTTGTCCGCTCCTCCGTGGACCCAGCAGGGGCTACAACCCCCTCCTTCAAGGGGTGCATCCTGCCCATTGGGGCCATCATGGGTCCTGCCGGGTCCCAGTATTTTCCTCCATTTTTCTCCCCTGCCCTTGTGCCCATGCAATGGGCGCAGCAGTGGCCTCTGCCTCCACGGAGACAACCAAGCATACCTGGGTGCAGGTCGGACCCTTCTTGTGTTGATGCACGCAGCATGCAAACCCCCCCACCCCGATGAAGGAGAGCAGTCATCCGGATGCTCAGTCCTTACCTCCCTGGCCGACCCCAGAACGACCCGAGTCCGTTCCTGAACCCAGTCATCGGCGTGGCGTGAGGTGTTGGGCCCAGCACCTCAGGCCTCAGAACCACTGGGCTGGCAGGCTGAGAAAACTTTAGTTTTATGGCCTTCATGAGCTAGCAGCAGTTCCAACTCTCTGGATTCTGGACAGGCCAGATTTTCTCATTCAGGGTCTGCTGCAACATTGGCATTTGTGCAGACTTCAGTTTCAGGTATGAAAGTTGAATGAAAAAAATTAGCTGAGGTGGGTCGGTCTGAATTTGTTGTCTTAACAGTGTTGCAATCTAGCAGGGTATCTACATTTAGAGTCTACTACAATGTGGAGGAAACTTAACTGGGGGTCACAGACAAAGGACATATCTTCAGAATCAATTGATATTCCAGGAATCAATATTCACGATGGATTTCCGCTTATGGTTCTGAGGCTGGAGGCATTAGGACCCCATGGGAAATAATTTTGTTGCAGAAAAAGAGCCGAGGTCTGCTACTGACGGCACCGAGGCACCTCATGTGCTGCCACATATGCCAGCCAGTAACTCTCGCTGGCTCCCTCACGCACAACAGTTCTGTTCTTCCCACTGTCGAGTACACACTTTGGGAGCAACAGTATCTGTTGTTGCTAAATTTTACTGCGTCACCCCTTAGTCTTTTATTCACTGTGCCATCTATCTTTGTTGCTTGCCATCTCCATGGTGCTGTAACAGAAAAGGGGGCTAAGAAGATGAAGAGTGTCCAACAGCCTCCCATCATTCGTCAGTGGGAGCAGGAAAAGTCAAGCAGCTCACTCCTAAAAGGCAGAAAAAACAGAACTGAGGAGTAGGACGATGAGTGGATGACAGGGACACCTGAACCAGGCATAAAGGGAAAAGCAGAGGAATGGAAGTAGCATAAGAAAGAAAACTGGGGAGAGGGAATGAGCAGGTGGGCAAAAACAGGAGTAGAGGGAGGGTAGGCAGCAAAACATGGAAGGCCATGGTTACAAATACCCGCAGCCTGGGAAATAAAATCCCAGACCTGGAGACCTTGACATTAGAGGTGGACCTGGACATAGAAGCAATAAAAGAGACTTGGTACACCGCTAATCATAGATGGGACATAAATGTACCGGGTTATGCTCTATTCAGGAGGGATAGGGGATGTGAAAAAGGGGGTGGGGAGGGTGGCCCTGTACATCAGAGAAGGTGTAAAGACAACGGAGGAACAGGGTAGACTGGGGAGGCCAAAGCACTGTGGGTCACCCTTGAACCTGATTAATGGCACAGCAGTCCACACCGGGGTGATCTATAGGCCTTCATCACAGGGAGAGGAGGTGGATAGGGACCTAGTGGATGAAATACATGAGATGGCAACAAAAGGGGAAGTTCTGCTGCTGGGTGATTTCAGTATGCCAGATGTGGATTGGACCACCCTGGCAGCTGCTTCAACTAGGAGCCGAGACATCCTAGATTCCCTGCAGGGGAAGGCTTTAGGCAGCTAGTGCTTGATCACACCAGAGACAGGGCAATTCTGGAACTAGTACTGACCAGTGGTGACAGAATTATAGAAGTTTGGGTAGAAGATCAACTGGGGTCCAGTGACCACCATATAGTGTGGTTTAACATGGGGACAGGGACACAGTCAAGTCACACAAAGGCAAGGGTCTTGGATTTTAGAAGGGTGGACTTTGCCAAGATGGGGAGATGTATCAAAAATGCCCTGGCAAGGAGGGAGGTAGGAGGAGGAGTTGAGGAGCAATGGGAACACCTAAAAGGAGCCATAGAGGAGGTAATGAACTAATGCATCAGGTTGATAAACAAAGGCAAGAGAAGGAGGAAATCACTGTGGTTCTTGAAAGGTGTGGCAGACACAGTAAGGACCAAAGGTGCAGGCTTCAGGAAATACAAGGAGACTCAAAAGGAGGAAGACAGGTAGGTGTACCTAAAGTGTCTAAGGGAAGTGGGGAAGGCTGTTAGGAGCGCAAAGGCATGGACTGAGGAAAGGTTAGCGCAGACGGTGAAGAAAGTGGACAAGACATCCTGTAGGTACACCAGCAAAGAAGGAAAGCTGGGTGGGGGGTTGGGTTGTTAGGCTGAGAAGGGATGAAGAGGAGTGTAAGGAGGGAGGCCTGGAAAAGGTGGAAATACTGAATAAACATTTTTTCAGTATTCATTGAAGAGGGGGAGGGTCAGGGACCACAGTTGGGTAGCAGATACAGAGTGTGTGTGTGTGTGTGTGTGTGTGGGGGGAGATGAACACTAGTCCATTTACTGTGGAGAGAGTCCTGGAGGAGCTCACAAAACTGAAGGTGAGCAAAGCAATGGGGTCAGATGGCATACACCCGAGGATATTAAAGGAGCTGCGGAGGGAGCTAGTAGTGCCTCTGGCAGTCATATTCACTGACTCACTCAACACAGATGTGGTTCCAGAGGACTGGAGGAGGGCACACGTAGTCCCTCTTCACAAAAGTGGTAGCAGGGAGGAGGCAGGGAACTATAGGCCAGTCAGCCTCACCTCAGTAGTGGGTAAGATCATGGAGGCACTGCTTAAAGAAAGAATAGTGGGACAATTGAAATCCAGTGGTGCCCAAGATCCAAGGCAATATGGATTCCCAGCAGGAAGGTTGTGTCAAATAAATCTGATAGATTTTTTTGACTAGGTTATGAAGGAGGTAAATCAGAGGGGAGCAAGGCCTTTGACACCGTCTCACATTAAAGACTGGTTAACAGGATGGGTAGTCTGGGCATGGGCTACAAGGTGGTATGCTGGGTTAGAAACTGGCTAACGGACAGGAGGCATTGGGTGGTGGTAAATGGCATCCATTCCGGGGAGAGGGGGGTGACCAGTGGGGTGCCTCAGGGATCAGTCCTTGGGCCAGTCCTGTTTAATGTCTTCATCAGTGACATAGCAGAAGGACTGGAGGGGAAGGTCTGCCTGTTTGCAGGTGACACCAAGATCTGCAAACAGGGCTGATACTCCAGATGGGGTGGAGGAAATGATATGGAACCTGAGGAAGCTTGAAAAATGGTCCAAGGTGTGGCAGCAGAGGTTCAGTTCAAAGAAGTGCAAAATAATGCACCTGGGATGAGGGAACCCTGGAGAGAGCTACTGGGTGGGGGAGAGTTTCTGATGGTCACCAAGGAAGAAAGGGATCTGGGGGTTATCATTTCAGACAACCTAAAGGTGTCTAAGCAGAGTACAAAGGCTGCAAGGAGGGTCAGTGGCATGCTGGGGTGCATAGGCAGAAGTATCACTAGCAGAAGGAGGGAGGTGGTGATTCCATTGTATAAAACACTAGTAAGGCCTCACCTAGAGTACTGTGTACAATTCTGGAGGCCGCATCTTCGTAAGGACATTGACAGGGTGGAGGAAGTCCAGAGAAGGGTGACAACGATGGTACAGGGCTTGTACCAGAAGACATATCAGGAGAGATTAAAGGACCTCATTATGTACTCGTGGTACGAGAGGAAGGAGCGGGGAGACATGATAGAAACCTTCAGGTACCTTAAAGGCATACAGTCGTGGCCAAAAATATTGGCGCCCTTGCACTTTTTCAAATAACTCACAATTTCCTCTAAAATAAGTTGAAATTAACAACAGTACAGTATTTGGTCTCCACAATTCTTTATTTCTCTGTTAATATTACAACACCTTTGTTTTTGATTCAGAATGTAATATATCCTTTTAAATCAGAAAATGAAAAGAAATGGCATTGACAAAATTATTGACACCCTAGACTTTATATTTGGTAGCACAGCCTTTGGTCAAAATAACTGCAATCAACCGCTTCCTATAGCCATGGATGAGCTTCCTGCACCTCTCTACTGGCAATTTGGTCCACTCTTCTTGTGCAAACTGCTCCAGTTTTCCCAGATTTGAAGGGTTCCTTCTCCCAACTGCTGTTTTCAGATCTCTCCACAGGTTTTCAATGGGATTTAGATCTGGGCTCATTGCCGGCCACTTCAGAACAGTTAAGCGTCTTGTCTTGAACCATTCCTGGGTGCTTTTTGAAGTGTGTTTGGGGTCATTGTCCTGCTGAAAGACCCATGACCTTCGACGGAGACCCAGCTTTCTGACACTGGGTTCAACATTGCGCTCTAAAATGGCCTGTGTAATCTCCAGATTTCATGATGCCATGCACACGCTCAAGGCACCCAGTGCCAGAGGCACAGCAACCCTAAACATCACTGAACCTCCTCCTTGTTTCACTGTAGGGAAGATGTTCTTTTCTTTGAAGGCTTCATTTTGTTTTCTGTAAACATAGAGATGATGTGCTTTACCAAAAAGCTCTGATTTGGTCTCATCTGTCCACAGGACATTCTCCCAGAAGGATTTTGGCTTGTTCAGGTGTGTTTTGGCAAACCCCAGTCGGGCTTTCTTATGTGTCTCTCTCAGCAGTGGGGTCCTCCTGGGCATCCTACCATATAACCCCCTTTCATTGAGTTGGCAACGGATGGTGTGAGTTGAAACTTTCGTACCTTGTGTGTGAAGGTCAGCTTGAATCTGTTTGGCAGTTGATCGAGGTGCTTTCTCCACCATTCGAACAATCCTGCGCTGCAATCTTCGATCAAGTTTTCTCTTGCGGCCACGTCTAGGGAGGTTGGCTATAGTGCCATGGGCCCTAAACATCCTGATAACATTACGTACGGTGGAAACAGGAACATCAAGGTCTCTAGAGATTGATTTGTAGCCTTGAGATAGTTTATTCTTGGCTACAATCTTCTGTCTGACCTCCTCAGACAATTCTCTGGCTGTCTTTCTTTTCTCCATGCTCATTGTGGTACACACAGTGACACCAAACAGGAGAATGAGTCCTTTTCTCTATTCAGACTGGTTGAATGAGTGATTTTTATATTGCAGGCACCTGCAACTCACCACAGGTGAGTTCAGTTCCTAAGTGAAGGAGAATCAGCTGCTTGAAATCTACTTATTTCTAACTACTTCTAAAAGGTGCCAATAATTTTGTCTGGGTCATTTAAGGATTTCTGTGTGGAATAAGCTATGACTTAGTAAATTTTTCTGCTTTTTGTGTTTTATTCCACTGCAAACCAAAGAAATACATATGTGGATACCAAAATATTTTTTAATTTCAACAATTTTCTGGAAGGAATGGTGCATTATTAGAAAAAACTGCAAGGGCGCTAATATTTTTGGCCACGATTGTAAAAAGGGGGGGAGACATCTCCCAATATAGAAGGAGTACAAGAATGGGGGGGCATGATATGAAATTGGAAGGTGGCAGGATAAGGAGAAATGTGAGGAAGCTTTTCTTCATTCAACATGCCAGATACAGATTGGTCAATACCAGCAGGGACATCTGCTAGAACTAGACACATGTTGGATTCCCTGCAGGGGGAGGGCCTCAAACAACTGGTACAACAACCCACAAGAGACAGGGTTATGCTAGATCTAGTAGTGACTAACAGGGAAAGGATCACAGAGCTTGGTATGGGTTCAATTTGGCAACTAGAACAAAATCATCCCATTCCAAGGCAAAAATATGTGACTTCAGAGGAGCTGACTTTGATAAGATGGCCAACAGAGTTAAGCTAGCCCTGGAAAAAAGAAATACAGGTGAGGGGGTACAGGCAAAGTGGCCAAGCATTAAAGATGCAATACTTGAAGCAACATCCCATTGTGTTAGTGAGGAAAGGAAGTGCAAAAGAAGAAGGAAACCACTTTGGTTCTCAAACACAGTAGCAGAAAAGGTCAGAGCCAAAAGGCTGTCCTTCAGGAAATATAAGGGAACACAGCAGGATAAAGATAGGGAGGCATACCAAACTTCCCTAAGGGAAGCAGGGAAGGCAGTAAGGCAGGCAAAGGCCCAAACCAAGGAAACACTGGGTCGAACAGTAAAAGAAGGTGACAAGACTTTCTATAGATACATTAGTGAAAGGAGAAAGCCCAGAGGGGGTATTGCTAAGATCAAAGGGGATAAGGGGGCATGTGAGGAGGAGGACCATGTAAAAGCATCTATCCTAAATAGATACTTCTGCTCAGTATTTACTGAAGAGAAGGTAGGGCAGAGCCCACAGCTCAGCATCGTGGACACAGGGGGGAGGGAGGTGTGTACTAATCCCTTCACAAAAGAAAGGGTCCTACAAGAGCTCGATAAGCTCAGGGTGGACAAGGCAATGGGACCTGATGGCGTACATCCCAGGGTACTAAAGGAGCTTAGGGTGGAACTAGCAGAGCCATTATCAGAACTTTTAGTGAGTCTCTGAGCACAGGAGAGGTCCCAGAAGACTGGAGAAGGGATCATGTGTTTCACTCCACAAGAGTGGTAGCAAGGGGGAGGCAGGGAACTACAGACCAGTCAGTCTTACCTCAGTAGTGAGCAAGACTATGGAGACACTCCTTACGGAAAGGATAGTGCAGTACTTGGAATCCATAGGAGCACAGGATCCAAGACAGCATGGGTTTACAAAAGGAAGGTCCTGTCAAACTAATCTCATAGATTTTTTTGACTGGGTAACCAGAGTGATGGACCAAGGGGGAGCAGTTGATGTTGCCTGCCTTGACTTCAGCAAAGCTTTTGATACTGTTCCACATAGAAGATTGATTAATAAGCTGGGTAGGCTCGGGGTGGATCAGACGTTGGTCAACTGGGTGGCAAACCAGTTGATGGGCAGAAAACAGAGAGTGGTGGTAAATGGTATACAGTCAGAAGAGATGCAAATCACAAGTGGAGTACCTCAGGGATCAGTCCTGGGGCCAGTCCTCTTCAATATCTTCATCAGTGACATTGCAGATGGACTGGAGGGTAAGGTTTTTCTGTTTGTAGATGATACCAAGATTTGTAACAGAGTAGATGATCCAGATGGGGTGGGCAGAATGAGAAGAGATCTGGATAAACTAGCAAAATGGTCAGAAGAGTGGCAACGGGGGTTTAATGCAAAGAAGTGCAAAATCATGCACAGAGGGAAGAGAAACCCTGAAGCCAGATATAGGCTGGGAGGGGAGTTGCTGGCAGTCACAAGGGAAGAAAGAGACTTGGGCGTCATCATCACCGATGACCTAAAATCATCCAAGCAGACCACTAAAGCAGTAGGTAAGGTTAGAGGGATGTTGGGGTGTATTAGTATGGGTATCACAAGTCTGAAGAGGGAGATAATCCCTCTTTACAAGACACTGGTTAGGCCCCATCTGGAGTACTGCATGCAGTACTGGAGGCCACAAGGACATTAACCAAATTGAGGCAGTCTAGAGAAGGGCAATCAAAATGGTGCAGGGACTGCATCAGAAAACATATGAGGACAGATTAACTGAGCTCAATATGTACACCCTAGAGCAAAGGAAGGAGAGAGGTGATATGATTGAAACATTCAAACACCTTAAGGGCATTACATACAGTAGATACATAGATACATAGACAGTGTCGGCAGATAAGGGCCTATGGCCCACCCAGTCTGCCCATTTGAGCTTGTAAGTTCAGTTTATGTTTTCCTAGAAGTCTGTTGCCCCTTACCCCTGACCTCCAGAATTCCTTTATGTCTATCCCATGCATTCTTAAATCCCGTGATTGTTTCAGCCCCCACCACTTCCTCTGGCAGGGTGTTCCACTTGTCCACCACCCGTTCTGTGAAGAAATTCTTCCTCATGTTTCCTTTGAATCATCCTCCCTCCAACTTCATCCCATGCCCTCTAGTCCTGGAACATCTTTTCGCTTAAAAATAGTGTATTCCTGCACCCTGTTCCTCCCTGTGAGATACTTGTGTGTCTCTATCATATCCCCTCTCTCCCTCCTCTCCTCCAGGGAGTACATGTTCAGTTCCTTCAGCCTGTCTTCATAGGACTTGTGATGCAATCCATGCACCATCTTTGTTGCCCTCCTCTGAACCTTCTCTACCCTATGTCCTTATGTAGGTATGGTCTCCAGAACTGTACACTGTACTCCAGGTGGGGCCTCACTAGTGTCTTGTATAGCATTAACAAGGTGAAAGAGTCTAACATGTTTCAATATAAGAAAAATAGCAGGACAAGAGGACACAGCATGAGATTAGAGGGAGGCCAATTAAGGGGTAATGTGAGGAAGTTCTTTTTCACAGAAAGGGTGGCAGATGCATGGAATGGCCTACCTCAGGAAGTGGTGGACATGAATACACTGCAGGGCTTCAAACAGGCATGGGATAGGCATAAGGGAGCAATACAGATGAGTATGAATAGATAGGCCATTGACAGAGCAAAGGCCAATGGCACATTCATAAGGTAGAAAAAGAAATGGGCAGACTGGTTGGGCCTTGCGGTCCTTATCTGCCGTCAACTTCTATGTTTCTATGAAAGGGTGGTAGATGCATAGAATTGTCTGCCACAGGAGTTGGTGGGAGTGAGCAAAGGGGAGATTGAAACATGCATGGGACAAGCATAAGGGAACCCTAGAACTGGGAAGAAGAGGAGAGGAGAAGAGAAAGCCGTTGATCAAGTAGGGTCAGAAGCCGCAAACAATGGTAGGGGTTATGGGCAGACTGGATGGGCCTAGTGGTCCTTATCTGCCAACAGTTTTTATGTTTCTATATGTTTCTGTCAGGCTATTCAAGACCCTTTGGGTAATCTAAGAGTGAAATGGGAACAAGACCTCCTGCCAGATGGGCTAACAGGGGGAGACTGGATGCAGATTATGAAGAACCTATTGAAATGTTCAGTTAATAATAAACTTCGGACAATCCAATTCAATGTTTTAGCTCGAGCCTACTTTACCCCGGAATAGCCAAGAGAATAGACCCACAAGCTTCGGACTTGTGTCCTAAGTGCAATATTTACTCAGGTTCTTTTTTCCTTATGATATGGAACTGCCCAAAAATCCAAATTTTTTGGTGGAGTGTATCAGACTTATTGGCCAATGTGGTGGGGTATCCCTTGGGATTAGACCCTATAGAGAATCTCCTCGGACTTTCCTTGGGGCGAAGAAGCCCAAACCGGTCACAGATGGAACTCCATAGAGTGGGGGTTATGGTACCACTCAGATGCATACTGATGTATTGGATATCCAGTAAAGTTCCTACAATCACCTATTGGGTAAATTCCCTAATGGATTGTATGAAAATGGAAATACTTCAGTATAAAGTGAGAGATCAAATGGACAAGTACTTAAAAATGTGGGGTCAACTAGAATGGACATGACTCAGGATTGGTTCTCTGTGTTCTAAATTATCTGCAAGATAGGGAAGTATGGAATGCTCAATGACCCTTGAAATCCATATTGGTGGGAACCTCTCCCTTATCCTGTGCAATTCATGTATTTCTTATACTCCAAGTGTTATGTCATTTTCCTGTTATGTCGTTTTCCTGTCATTATAAAGTTGTAGCTGATCAACTGTATGGAAGTTATGAGTAACCTTCTGTAAACCTAAACTGAAATATTTTCTGCAAACTGAAAAATAAAGTTTTACAAAAAAATATATGTTGCTATCAATAGCTGCGATAAACTGGCATCAACACTGCTGGAACCTGCCTTGGCTCAGGTCGAGGTATGGTCTTTTGGCCTTCCTAATGCCTGTAGTGTTGTGGAAGTACCAGATCCTTCTCAACCTTGCCCCACTGAGGCATCCGAGGTCCAGAGGGGTGGACCTGGTGGACTGCGTCTCCTGGGCTGCCGCTGCAACCCCCCCCCCCAGTCTGACTCTCCTGGGCATCCAACATTCCCTGTGGTATGGTCACAACTATATGCTCAGTCTTCCTCGGTGGACACCTTGGTGTCATGGCCTGGTGCCACCCTGGGTTTTCATACTGTTTGTGGTGTCAATGAGCAGGGCAGTACCCGCCTTAACATCTGGTCCCTTCCTGACACCATTCACAGTGTCGGAGTTAGACTGGCACCAGGGCTGTGCAGGGTCTGGTTGCTGAAGTGGTGATGGTTCTTTCCCCTAGTGTCACGACACCAGTGGGCATTATGCCGCTGCTCTCGGCAGTGGACACAGCAGTGGACTTGGTATTGGACCTTGGCCCAGCACGGAGCACAGTGCAATTAACTGTGATCCCTGGGGCTGTTCCTTGTTCCAGTGCCCCTTATGGCACGGGGCTTTTCCTGGTGCACCTTGTGGGGCCAGGAATGGGAATGGTTCCATGGTTGATGTCAGTCCTGACGTCGGGTCTGGTACAGAGGATGGCACCGTCTACAGTGATGGGGGTTAACCCATCCCCAGGCCATTCATCGATCCTGAACCCTGTTCTGGAGATAGCACTGTCTCTGGATCAGACCACATCAGGTAGACTGAGTTCTCCCAGAGCTGTGTGCTGCCTTTTACAATTCAGAAGTGACAACAGGCAACTGTTTGTAACTTATGGTGAGGCAGGAAATGTTAGTCCACTGTGAAACAATCTCTCATTGGATTGTTTCTTGAATTGACTTCGGCTATACTAATTACATAGAAACATAGACTTTGATGGCAGATAAGGACCGCTTGGCCCACCCAGTCTGCCCATTTCTCTACCTATCGGATAAGCTGCAGATCATAGTTTTACCAATAGTCTACTTCCTCCTACCTCCCACTAGACTTGCCTTATGTTTGTCCCATGCATTATTAAATTCCTCCACTGTTTTTTACCCCACAACCTCCTCAGAAAGGCCGTTCCATGTGTCCACCACCCTCTCCATGAAAAAATACTTCCTCACGTTGCCCGAGTCATCCCCCCTCTATCTTCAGATTGTGCCGCCTTGTTCTTGCACATCTTTTTCTGAAAGATGCTACCCTCTTGGACTTTGTTGATTCCTTTGAGGTACTTGAAAGTTTCTGTCATGTCCCCCCTCTCCCTCCTTTCCTCAAGGGTATACATCTTGAGCTCTTTTGGTCTCTCTGTTTGAATGGCTTCTGGTGTAGACCCTGCACCATTTTAGTTGCTCTCCTCTAGACTGCCTCCATCCTGTCTATGTCCTTGCAGTGATGGGGTCTCCAGAACTGCACACAGTACTCCAGATGGTGGTCTCACCAACTGTCTGTACAGAGGGATGACAGCTTCCTGCTTTCTACTGGTGATGGCTCTCCCTATGTATCCCAGTATCCCCACCAGCCCTCCTTACTGCCTTCTCACATTGCTTGCCTACCTTTAGGTCATCTGATATGACTACCCCAGGTCCCTTTCCATTTTTGTTGTCGTTAATTCCTCCCCCCATTGTATATTTTTCTCTTGGGTTTTTGTTTCCCAGGTGCATTACTTTGCACTTCTTTGCATTGAATCTAAGCTGCCATACTTTTGACCATTCCTCCAACCTTGCCAAATCCCTTCTCATCTTTTCCACTACCCCACCCCCTTGTGTATCAACCCTGTTGCAGATCTTTGTGTCGTATGCAAAGAGGCATACTTTTCCTTCCAGTTCCTCTGCAATCTCACCTATAAAGACACTGAAGAGGACTGGTCCCAGTACTGAACCTTGCGGTACCCTGCTAGTAGCCCCTTTTTCTTGGGAGTGGACTCTGTTTACTATTACCCTGTGTCCTGTTGTCCAGCCAATATTTTACCCAAGTTACCAACCTGGGACCCACTCCTGGCTAATTTGTTTATTAATCTTTTGTGTGGGACTGTGTCAAATGCCTTGCTAAAGTTTAGGTAGGCCACATCCAAAGCCCCTACCTGGTCTACTACTTTGGTCACCCAGTCAAAGAAATCTATTAGATTAATCTAACATGATCTCCCCACTGTGAATCTATGCTGCCTTGGGTCCTGTGCCCACTGACCTCTAGGTACTCAACAGTTATTTCTTTCAGAAGTGATTCCATCATTTTCCCCACCACTGAGGTCAAACTAACAGGTCTGTAGTTTCATGCCTCTGCCTTGCTCCCACTTTTGTGAAGGGGAATCGCATCCACCCTCCTCCCATGATTTGTTAAAAAGGGTAGTCAGTGGTACCACTAGTTCTCCCCTTAGTTCTTTTAGAATTCTCGGGTGAATCCCATCAGGCCCTATTGCTTTGTCCACCTTCAGTTTTGGGAGTTCTTTCAGGACCCTTTCTACTGTGAATGGACTGGTATTGACCCCCCTATCCAATGTGCTTCTATTATTTGATTTAGGTACCTCCCCCTTCATTTGTGAATATTGAACAGAAGTATTCATTCATTATCTCTGCTTTGTCACTGTCACCCTCTGCCCACCCCCCTCCCTTTATTAAGCCTCAGTATCCCTCCTGGTCTTTCTTTGCTCCTAATGTACCTATAAAAGGTTTTATCTCCCTTATTAACAGAGTTGACTATCTTTTCCTCAGTTTGGGCCTTTGCTATTCTGACTGCCTTCCTTGATTCCTTCTGCTTTAACTGGTACAGTTCTCTGTCCTGCTCCATCTGTGTTTCCTTATACTTCCTGGGTGCTATCTTTTTCTCCCTAACCTTCCCTGCCACCTATTTTGAGAACCATAATGTTTTTTCCTTTATTTGCTTCACACAGGCTTGTTGCCTCTATGATGGCAGCTTTGATTTTTTTCCCATTGTTCCTGCACCCCACCTTCTTGCCCATTTGCTAGTATTTTTCTGAGGCTCTCCACCATTTTTCCAAAGTCAGGCCTAAAGTCCAAATACCCTCACCTTTGTGTGGCTTGACTCTATGTCTGTGTTTATGGTGAGCCACACTGTTTGGTGGTCGCTTGTTCCCAGATGGCAACTCACTTCTAAATCCAACATCCTCTCTCCGTCCTGATTTGAGAGTACCAGGTCTAAGATTGCTCCCTCCCGAGTGGGTTCCAACACTAGCTGTCTGAGGCATGCTGATAGAGTGTCACTGAAAGTCCTGATGGTACATCTATCACAGTAGCAGCAGTGAGGGGCATACTGTCCCTTTGCTAGAGGTGTGCAAAGTAGTGATATGGTCTGTAGTACACATCTTCTCGTGTCATTATTGTCTGGTCATCCAGGTTGGAAGGTATGCCAGCTTTGGTACTTCTGTACTTTAGAACCTTTTACCTTAGTAGGGCCTAGACCCTGCTGCCTCACAGATAATGCTTAGAGTCTGCAAGTTTTTGTATCCCAAATACCCTTGCATTGTTAGAAGAGAATAACTCACCATAGTAGTGATGTTTCATCTAGAGGGCATATTTGTGAGTCATATGAGCCCTCCCTGTTTCCCCTTTTAGGACCTGAATTAAAAGGGATCTTCAAGGACCATCTCCTCCATAGAGCCACACCATTGGAAGTATTTGCTGTTGGCATCAGGACTACTCAGAGTTTGCCCAGCTGTGGCGGCCCATGTTGACGTACATCAGTACTGCCTATATTACATGGGTGACCCCATATCTCCTTGGTTCTAGGGACGTGGATATGATGTTCTTTCCACATTTTTTGGCAGTGTCCTTTCCATTTAAGATGTGCAGGAAAGTCTTCAAGCTGGCTCCTCCCACCCACCCGGGTGGTAACTCCCTTAGCTCCACACTATGACACCACATCTTCCTTTCTGCTGGAAGAAGTAGGTTCCCTTCTTACTGCTTCCACACCGAGTAGGTCCTAGTGCTTAAGTTCTTTGAAATTACTTCCAAACCAACTCTTATGAGCTTTTGTCTTCAGCTCAATCTTCGATCGCGACTGCAATGGGTGATAAGTCCGCTCCCGGGTTCTGCCGGTGCCCTTATAGGCAGAAGATGTCCAGGACTGACCCAAACGCCCGGCACGCCATGTGTGTCTGCTGCCTTGGGCATGACCATGATCCCTAGGCTTGCGACTTTTGCCGCTCATTTCATCTAACCATTCTGGAGGATTGTCTTGCCCGCCTGAAACTGGGCCGCACAGTGCAACGGATCCCACCGGTCAAACCCAAGGATACCTGTTGGGTGGTCTGCATGGCTGCGGGCCTATTCCTCCTCAGCTTCTGCCTTTGTGCCTCTTCAGCTGGGCTCAACCTTTACAGGCTCCTTCAAAATATTATGCCAGTTTCTGCCGGCCTTCAGTCAGGGACACACTGGCAAATCTAAATTTAAAAAAGTCTCTAAGAAAGAAAAGATTACTTGCCGATCGTGTGACTGGGAGTACTCTCGGTCGAGGGTTTCCGATTCCCTTGCTTCTCCAAAATTTAATTGTCTCGAATCCTCGGACTTGGCTGCTGGCTCCATGGTAACCCCGTTGGGCCAGCCGGCTGATGCGCTGGTCAAAGTCCCAGCTGAGATTTTTCTGAAGCTGACCCACCAGTTGTCAACTGAAGAGGCCGATACTTCCTTGTCTAGGACCCTGGTCCTGACGCAGACCGTTGGAGGGACAAATCAGTCTGCTGACTTGCTGGTGTCTCTGGTCCCTGACCAGGAGGAGCCTCAGCAATTGCCGACTCCCACTGAGCCCCGCCGCCAGTCCCCCCCCCCCAGTGGCTGAGGTCGTCTTCCCGTGGGTTGAGCCGGTCCCGCTGTCATTGGTGCTCCTGCTCTCTGCACCACAGGAAGTAGCGCCACCGCTATTCTTTGTCCTCCTCTGTGAGGAGAGATTTCGGCACAAGTTGCATCGATGCTGTGAGGACTTGATGTGGCAACAGTTGGTGTTCACTGGCGCCAAACCAACTCTGATTTCTATACCGGTCATCACCTAGTTGTCATTTGTATGGCCGACGCAGACTCCACCGATGGAACCGATTAAAACGTTCCCGACTCAGCCAATTACGGCTTCTCCGCTGATCGTGGTCGAACAGCTGCCTAAACAGCCACCGTCCAGTGCTCCGACTAAGAAGTCTTGGCTGGCAAGGGGCTTCCCCATTGGCTGTCGGTCACCATCACCCCTGACCCTCCGTGGAGGGTCAGTTGGGACTCTGGCGGTAGACCTCTCTTTGACAACTCTTTGGAGTCCAAGGGTTCCTCCCTACACTCCCGTCCAGTCAGTGTGGCATCCAGGAGGATCTCTCAGTGGACAAAGGTGTCCTCTTTCATGTGTCTTCTCTGTCCGATCTCCGAGTCGACGGGTATGAAGATGGAGCCCATCCAGAAACGGGCTCATTACCAGTTGACCGAGATCCTTAACCGGGGAGACTCTCCGAAGGCTTTCCCGGTGGCAGAGGTGATTCTTGGCCCTGCCCTGGAGCTCTGGCAGCGCCCTGCTTCCTGCCCTGCACCTTCAGCCCAGATGGCCTGCAAGAATGCAGTACCCACCAGAACCCTTTCGGGATTCACAGAGCACCCCTCAGCCATGGGATTAATGGCCAGCTCTGTGTTCTGGCGCTCCGGCAACACCGGGGATGTTTACCAGCCACCTGATGATAAGGAGGTCCAGGAAGTTGGACCATGCGACTAAGGTCTGTGCTGCCTCCTCGCTTGGCCTCCGCCAGGTGAGCTCAGCCCTCCTCATTGCCCACTCCTCCCTTGCCCAGCTGGGCACCTTAGATGGGGTGCTTCCTCATCTGCCTGCGGACCTTCAGACCACGGTCAAACAGGTCCAAGACCAGGGCTGGGCTGTGGCCAAGTAACGGCTCCAGACTTCCATGGACATTGGGGACTTCTGTGCCAGCTCCATGGTGGCCTCAGTGGCCATGTGCTGCAGGGCTTGGTTGAGGATCTTTACTTTCACGGCGGGCATTCAGCACTAGCTGACAGATGTCCCTTTCCTGGGCACGACCTGTTCAGACCTGGGGTTGAGGGTCAAATTACACGCATCGAGAAGTCCAGTGCCATTTTGGACTCTGTGACATTTGCCCAGAAGGACCCCAAGGGCTCCAAGTAGTATCCAAAATGGAAGCCCTTTCAATCCACCTCCACTCCTGCGGCCAAGCCAGCCCAGCAAAAGACTGGCCAGCAGGCTCAGTGTAACAAGCTGGGAAGCGGAATGAGACCCACAGTTAAGTGATTTAATATTATACTTACAAATAGTTATAAAAGACTTAGACAACAGCCTCACAGAGAACATTTGATTTAATTTTAACTGAGCTTCGTCGTCTGATTAGACTGGATGATGGTACATCTCTCTCTGAGTACAAAACAACACAATTTCTATACATTAGTGACTACATTAGAACAAAGCTGTTACGTGCTGATTGGAACAAACATTTTAAGGAACTTAGCATATAAGACAATATTTTGACCATATAATCATTTGTCAGTCTTTGATTGGTTGTGTGACATGGCCTGGTGTGATAGATAAGTTGTTGCTAAGGAGAAGTTAATTTTATAGGTTATGATCGTATAGATTTGCACCAACCGTGTTGTTAGTTGCTAACCTTATATTATGTCTGAAGATGGTAGCATTATCTTATAGCAGCATTGATGGTAGCATTATCTTATAGCAGCATTTATGCTGAGGCACTATCAAACCATTGCAACGAGCAAGTGGACATTACTTTAAAATTGGAATCCTATGATTGTAAGGGGGTCCAGCACTCGAATGCCCCTTAATAAAGATTATTTATTCATAATAATAGGTAATTACAAACAAACCACTATTATGCATTGCTTATGCTGCTCCCCTTGACTGTGCGCTACCTAACATGTATAGGCCTGACATGTAGTATCATGTTACAGCTCCTTGTAACCAACACTAAGTCAAAGGACTCTTATACCTATATGAATTATGTGATTTGAAGGTCTACTTTACAAGGGTCTTTTGGCCCAGATGCCGTCGTCATGGCTCCCTGTGACTCATTGGTACCGTATTTACCTTGCAAAGTCCCCTGACCCAGACAATGCCATCACTCCCTATGGCCCATCTGGGACAGGCTAACCTGATTGCATTAGCCAATTTAAGGTCACATAATCTGTAGGCTGTCACAGCTCCCTGTGACTTGCATACTGCTGGCTGACCTTTCTTTTGTAGTTCATTCAGAACAAGCACAAGCATTAGTGGGTTTACTGTAGTCACTAGCAGCAACATGCTGTACAGTTGTAAAGTGATGCTGGTAAGGTATGGCTTTGAGGTGCTGTCCTCATACAATGGCCAAACATTGAATACGTGTTATCTTCTTACACAAATAATTTTTAGTCCACTTGTTATAAATTTGTTATAAGTTAACAGGGTTTGACATATGTCAGCATTTCTTTTAAGTCTGCTGACAGTGTAAAACAAAATCTTATCTCCTCTTGTCCTTCTGCCTAGTAACCTATAGCTGTTTGTGATAGGCTCACATACTTTAAGCAGGTACCGAATGTATTTTTCTGGTAATTCTATTATTATAAGCTGACATTTGGAAATGCAGACATTAGCTGTTACAAGGCGGGAAAATGCAGAAGTTGTCTATTAGCCTTTGTGACGGACATCAGGTTACAAAAACATAGCCCTTCTTTATACAAAAGTACATATTGCTTATTCTTGCAGTTTTATCATAGTACCATGACCTTTGAAAAAGTTGAACTAACATTTTAGCAAAATAGAAATTAATAGCAACTCCGACAGACCTGATGTTAGTATGCTTCACACTTATAAATCTTGCCCCATGGGCTATTTGCATCGGCATGTATCACTAGTTGTTAATGAACCCATTATACAGGTATGTGAGGAATCTGTTGAGCCTTAAGGTGCTGTATCCACCCACTTTAACTTGCTAACAATGTACAGTTACTGCAGTACACATCTCACATTCCATGTCTTTATACAAGACACCTTATTATAAAAGGCAAACAATTCCTTTTTATGTCCCTGTGTAAGTTATTACATGATGGGGAAGCAACAATTATTGTGTATTAGGCCCTGATTATAGCAAATTGTGGGACAACTAAGGACCAAACCTGGCTTTTATTTAAAGCTTAGGATTGGACAGTCACATTAATAGACTACACTCAGGCTTGGTGACCTTGGCCCAAATCAGTGGCCTCGGTTGTCCATTAACCAGGAGGGAGAGGCTCCGGTGGCTGCTCAGCTGTGCCCTCCTCTCCATCCAAGCCTGCTCAATGATGGGATGAGGGGTTCCTCCCTCATGTACATCAAGCTTCCTCTGGGTCTTCCCATGAGGGTCTGGCTCCGTCAATTCCTTTCTGCCTGGTCTGCTGTCCCCACGGACAGGTGGGTTCTAGAAGTGGTGGGTCAGAGTCTGCCTCTAGCATTCGAGCAGTACCCTCCTTACCTAGCCCATGCCTGACAGGAGGACTTGGTTTCTGCAGACATGCTGTCAGCTCTCAGGAACAACATAGCCCAGCTCTTCTACAAGGAGGACGTGGATCCTGTCGTGGATCCTCCTGAACACCTAGGGTTTGTCTCAGGTACTTCCTGGTGCCAAAGCGGATTTGGGGGGTTGGCGCACCATTCTAGATCTGCATGACTTGAACTAGTTCCTCAGGTCGTACACCATCAGGATGGTAACTCTGTCTCAGATCATACCATCTCTAGAGTGAAACATGTGGTTTTGCTCCCTGGATCTTTAGGTCACGTTCTTTCACATCATGAAACGTCCATCTCACCGAAGGTTCCTCTGCTTTCGGGCTGTGGGAACCCTCTGCAAGTTGCAGGCCAAGTCCTTCAGCCTCTAATCGGCCCCCAGGGTCTTCACCAAGTGCATCGCAGTGGTGACAGCTTACCTGAGGCGCTGAGGGGTCCTGGTTTACCCCTGGGGTCCTGTTTTACCCCTACTTGGATGACTGGCTGATAGCAGGTCCCTCCAGGCAGGAGGTCCAGGGACCTGGCCCAAGCCAGTGGCCTTGGTGGCCCTCCTGACCTGTGTCGAACTTGGCCTTCTGGTCAACGAGGTCAAGTTGGAACTCGTACCCTTGCAGGTGATCAACTGCATCGGGGCGGGGCTCGACTCTTGCAGACTCAGAGCCCAGCTCCTGGTGGAAAGGGCGGAGGCCCTTTCCTGCTTTGCCTGATCATTTTGGGTTGGGCAGTTGCACCATGCCCTAGACTTCCTGCATCTGCTGGGCTACATGGTGGCTTGTACCAGCGTGGTCTGTTGGGCTCAGTGAGAATGTGCTCCCTGCAGTGGTTGCTGCCCAGCCAGTGGTCTCGGCGCAAGCGTCACATCAACCAGCCCGTCATTGTGACCCAGCGGATGTGGGACGCCATCCAGTGGTAGCTGGTCCCAGCACATCTGCAGGAAGGGATCCCATTTGTCTTCTTAGAGCCAATGGTCATCCTGATGATCAATGCCTCTCTCGTTGGCTGGGGTGCCCACCTGGGGAAACGCAGAGTCCACGGGCTCTGGACCCCCAAGGAGTCCCGATGCCACATAAACCTGCTGGAGCTCTAAGCAGTTTGTCTGGCACTGGCTGCATTCGCTCCATACATTCGGAGTCAAGTGGTCCAAGTCCAGATGGACAACGTCACAGCCATGTACTACCACAAAAAACAGGGCGGGACGCACTCCCTGCCTTTGTGCAAGGAAGCTATCCATGTCTGGACTCTCGTGCGCAGCCTGGAGGTGGATCTCCTGGCCATCCACGTGGCAGGAGCCTCCAGTCAGCTGGCGGATGCCCTCAGCCAGGTGGGCAAGGCATCTCACGAGTGGTCTCTCCACCCAGAGATAGTTCAGTCTGTTTTCCCAGTGGGGTACCCATCAGGTGGACCTGTTCACCTCCAGGGAGAACGCAAAGCTGCGGCTGTTTTGTGCCCACTCCCCTCAGCAGGAGACACTGCAGGTAGATGCCTTCTTGAGGCTATGGACCCCGGGCCTCTTCTGTGCCTTCCCTCCACTTCCCTTGATCCACAGCTTGCTTCTTGAGGCCAGGAGGGACAAGGCACAGGTAACCCTGGTGGCTCTGGACTGGCCATGCCAGTTCTGGTACCACAATCTCCTCAGCCTCAGCAGCAGGCTCCCAAGGTATCTTCCTCTACACCTTGTACCTGCTTTCCATCTCTCAAGGTAAGGTACTCCACCCGGACTGTCAGTCCCTGCACCTGATGGCTTGGTTCCTGAATGGCTAGAGTTCCAGGTCTTGGGTCTCTCCGAAGATGTCTTGACCATTGTGGGTGTATGTGGGAAGGAGTGGACCAAGAAGTGCTATGCCTTCAAATAGAAGAGATTCTTCATTTGGTGTCAGGGCAAGGGGTTGGACCCTTGTCCTGTCCAGTGGCTGGCATCCTTGATTACCTTTGGTCTCCCTATCAGTCGAGCCTTTGGTTGACGACCCTAAGGTGCACCTGGCAGCCATCTCTGCTTTCCGGTCATGGGCCGGTCAGCAGTCGGTGGCACTTCTTCAAGGGCCTTGACCAAATTTCCCTTCCAGTGCATGAACCACCACCACCGTTGGACTTGTTGATGGTTTTGGCAAAGCTCGTGGGCAAGCTATTTAAACCGATGCACAGGTGTGCGATGTCTCATCTGTCGTGGAAGACCGCCTTCTTAGTGGCTGTCACATCAACCAGAAGGATTAGGGAGCTCCAGGTGCTTTCGGTGGAGTCTCCTTACATGGTCTACCACAGGAACAAGGTTGTCCTGCACCCTAACCCGAAGTTCCTCCCGAAGGTTGTGTTGGCGTTTCATCTTAACCAGGTGATTAGTCTGCCGGTGTTCCCTCACCAATCATACCTCAGAGGCTGAGCACAGGTTCCATACTCTGGACCTGAGGCGAGCCCTTGCTTATTACAAAGAGTGCACGGCTGGAGTTCGGGGAGAGGTTCGCCTGCTGTTTGTCACCTATGCTGAAGCCGCACCTGGCAGACCTGTAGCCAAGCAGACGATTGGCAGGTGGATCACATTCTGCATTGATCTCTGCTACATCACCTTGGACTGTGTAACATCAGCTCAGAAGGATCCCAAGGGTTCCAGGGAACAGAAATGGAAGCCTTTTCGGTCCTCCACTCCTGCGGCAAAACCAGTCCAGCATCAGGCTGGCTGGTAGGCTCAGACCTGGCCACCCCGGCCCAAGCCAGTAGTCTTGGTTGCCCATAAGCCCAAAGGGAAGGGACCCGGTGGAGCCTTAGCCGGGCCCTCCTCCTCCAAGCATGCCCAATGATGGGATGGGGGGGTGCCTCCCCCATACCCATCACGCCTCCCCTGGGTCCTCCTGTAGAGGGCTGGCTCCACCCCGCACTTTCGCCTGGTTTACTGTAACTACAGACAGGTGGGTTCTTGAAGTGATGGGTCAGGGTCTGCCTCTGGAATTCAAGCAGTACCCTTCAAGCCGTGCTTGTGCCCAATGGGAGGACTTGGTATACGCAGATGCCCCGTCATCTCTCCGAGATGACATAGCTCAGCTCCTCCACAAGGAGGTTGTGGTTTCAGTCGTGGATCCTCTGGAACACCCAGGGTTTGTCTCCAGGTATTTCCTGGTGCCAAAGCAGATGGGGGGTAGGCACCCCATTCTAGATCTGCATGATCTGAACCTGTTCCTTAAGTCGTGCACCTTCAGGATGGTCACTCTGTCTCAGATAATACCATCTCTGGAGCAAGGCATATGGTTCTGCTCCCTGGATCTTCAGGACACGTTCATCCATGTCCCGATCCATCCATCCCATCAAAGGTTCCTCCGCTTTCGGCAGAAAAAGCGACCCTCTGAGTTCCAGGCCATGCCCTTCGGTCTGTCCTCAGCCCCCAGGGTGTTCACCAAATGCTTTGCAGTGGTGGCAGCTTACCTGAGGTGTCGTGGGGTCCAGGTGTACTCTTACTTGGACGACTGGCTGATCACAGGTCCCTCCAGGCTGGAGCGGTCCAGGGATCTGGCCCTCCAGACCTGCACCTTCCTTGGCCTCCTGGTCAATAAGGCCAAGTGGGAACTCACTACCTCATAGATGATCACCTTCTTCGGGGCAGAGATCGACTCTTGCAGAGTCAGAGCTTGGCACCCGGCGGACAGGACGAAGGATCTTTCCTCCTTTGCCTGATTATTTCTGGTTGGGCAGGTGCTCCCTGCGCCTGCTGAGTTACATGGTGGCCTGCACCAGCATGGTCCATTGGGCCCGCTGGAGAATGCGCTCCCTACAGTAGGAGCTGGCCTGCCAGTGGTCTCAGCGCAAGGGTCGCTGTGCCTAGCAGATGTGGGACATTCTCCCGTGGTGACTGGTCCCAGAACATCTGCAGGAAGGGATCCTGTTTGTCCGCCTGGAGCTGATGGTCACCCTGACAACCGATGCCTCCCTCATGGGCATGAGAGCCCATGGGCTCTGGACTCCCGAGAAGTCCCGATGTCACATCAACGTGCTGGAGCTCCTTGCAGTTTGCTCCCTGCCTTCACTCCGCACATTTGGGATCAGGTGGTCCAAGTCCAGACGGACACCACCATGACCATGTACTGCTTCAATTAACAGGGCAGGACACACTCCCTACCACTGTGCAAGGAAGCTTTCTGCATATGGACCCTTATGCCCAGCCTGGAGGTGGATCTCCTAGCCATCAATGTGGCAGGGGCCTTCAGTCAGCTGGCAGACACTCTCAGCTGGGTGGGTGAGGCGTTGCACAAGTGGTATCTCCACCCAGAAGTAGTACACGGCCTGTTCTTCCAGTGGGGCATCCCTCAGGCAGACCTGTTCACCTCCAGGGAGAACGCAAAGCTGAGGCTGTTTTGTGCCCGCTCCCATCAGCAGGGGAATGCCTTCTCTAGGCCTTGGACCCAGGCCTCTTTTATGCCTTCCCTCCCATTCCCTTGATTCCCAATGTTCTGCTCAAGGTCAGGAAGGACAAGGCATGGGTGATCCTGGTGGCTCCGGACTTGCTACGCCAGTTTTGGTACCCTGATCTCTTCAGCCTCAGCAACAAGCTCCCGAGGCGTCTTCCCTTACGCCCGGACCTGCTATCCATCAATCATAGGAAGGTACTCCATCCAGACCTTCAATCCCTGCACCTGACAGCCTGGTTCATGAGCGGCTAGAGTTCCAGGCTTTGGATCTCTCCAAAGATATCCTCACTGTAGTGGAAGCATCTAGAAAGGAATCAACCAGAAAATGCTGTGCCTTCAAATGGAAAAGATTCTCCATTTGGAGTCAGGGCAAGGGGGTGGACCCTTTAGCCTGTCCAGTGGCTAGCATTTTAGACTACCTGTGGTCCCTCTCCAAAGGAGGTCTTCAGTCGACAACACATGAGGTGCACCTGGCAGCCATCTCTGTTTACAGGGCACGGGCTGTCAGAAGTCTGCTTAAGAGAAGGTGGTCTGGCACTTTTTGGCTTAGATCACATTTCCCCTCTGGTACGTGAACCACCACCACCACCGTGAGACTTGTTGCTGTTTTGGCAAAGCTCATGGGCAAGCCATTCGAACCGATGCACAGGTGTGAGATGTCTCACCTGTCATGGAAGACTGCCTTCTTGGTGGCTGTCGCATGAACCGGAAGGATTGGGAGCTCAAGGTGCTTTCAGTAGAGTTTCCTTACGTGGTCTTTCACAGGGACAAGGTTGGTCTGCACCCCAACCCGAAGTTCTTCCCGAAGGTTGTGTTGGAGTTTTGCCTTGATCAGGCGATGACTCTTCCTGTGCTCTTTCTGAATCACACCTCAGAGGCCGAGCACAGGCTCCATACTCTAGACCTGCGGTGGGCACTAGCTTATTATAAGGAGCACATGGCTCGAGTTCAGGGAAATGTTCACCAGCTGTTTGTCACATACGCTGAAGCCACTCCTGGCAGACCTGCAGCCAAGTGGATGATTGGCAGGTGGATCACTTCCTGCATTGATTTCTGCTATAGGTTGTCAGATAGGGAGCCTCCTGGAGGGCTATGGGCTCATTCCACCTGTCACATCGCTGCATTGGTGGCTACTTCTTGGGACATCCCTATCCAGGAAATCTGCAAGGTTGCTACCTGGAAGTCAGCACACACCTTCATTTTCCATTACGACATTGACCTCGAGTCATGCCGGGATGCTGGTGTTGGGGCCTCAGTTCTCCAATCTCTGTTCCATAAATAGGGGTTGTGCTCCTTGCCTCCCTCCTCCCAGAGAACTGCTAGGAGTCCCCCAGATTGTGTGGATAGAACAACATATCCATGTCCCTAGAAACCCAGGTTACTCACCTGTAACAGTAGATCTTCCACAGAGTGATCTCTTGCAGTAGGTAATACTTTTGGGTATCCAGCAGAGGTTGACGTGGTGCATAGCAGCTCTTCTAGCAGTTTTTCATCAGGGACCGCCCACATATGACATCAGCTTCCTGTTTCCTATGTAAGTGTGGGCGGTTCCTGGTATCTTCGGTTCATTTTCTTGCCGTCTTCATCTTGCACAGCAGCTAGTGTAACTTCTGTGTAGCAGTCATCGATGAGAAATTTGGAATTAAGATGAATGTTTACAGATTCTTCAAAGAAACAAGCTTTATTTCTTTCCTGCCTTGCAGTAGGAAGATAAACCACTTTGACAATCACACACTTTGTGTAAGGTGTCTGGGACCCACACACTACACCAGTTCCTGTAGTTTATGTCAGGAATTTAATCAGGCAATTCTTCGACGATGGTTGTTTGAAATTCAGCACCTTTTGATGGAGCAGAAAATGTCTCTTGGAGAACCAGGGGGCTCGTACCAAGGGCTCCCTCTCTGCTGGTTCTCGTTCCAGGCAGAAAAAGGAGAAAGAGAAACCCTCCTCACACTCCCTGCCTTGTCGCTGGCCACCGTTTATTTTGTCCCTCCATCGATGGGGCATCCTTTAAACACTTCTTCGTCGACGGGTGCTAATATCCTCTCGTAAGTGGCACTTTCCAGTGCTTTGAATGCAGTTCAAATAGTAACTGCGCCTTCAACGGAGGCTTATACTCTCTCGTCGATGGCATGTTCCCGCACTCTACATGCAGCTAATTATACTGCTGCTCCGTCAATGGGTGCTCCTCTCCCGTCGACATCATCTGACAATTTAAGTGAAAATTACTAATTTTCCTCTGCGGGCCCATCGATGAGACCCTGCATTACTCAGGGGAACCTATGGCTTATGCCTTATTGACTGCCTCTCTGCCTACACAGGTGCCTTCTTATAGGGGTCAGGCGGAAAGAGATCGGGACCCTGGTCTTTACCACCCAGGGGCGAGACCTGCTCATACTATGCGTCCCATTCCCTCGATCACCCCCCCCTTGTTTCCCAACTTGCCCCCTTTTCGCCTTTCTCCCAGGAAAGGGACCTCAACAGTGTAGTCCAACACGTTTTACATGTCATGTGGCATTCTCAGCCTTCTGAAGAGCTGGGTGATCTTTCCTGATGTCCTCTCCCTCCCTCCGCCTAAAAGATTTCATAGTGACAGGTATACCATGCCACCCTGGTCTCCTCCTCCTCCATTTGTAGAGGACTATTTGTCAGATGACCAAGATTTGCTGCCTCATTTCACCGGCGATCTTGAGGATGAAGAGTTTCAAGATTTGGATTTTCATAATCCTGAATCCCCCATTCTGAAATCTCTTCCCTGGATGAGGATCTGTCTCTCCCTTCAGCAGCCTCACCCCCAGACAACCCAACCTTTAGTCAGATGATGGCTCAAATTCAAAAGGTCATGGGATTCTCCACTACTGAACATGAGAAACAATGTAAGGATATGGCAAAATATCTTGAATTACCTGAGGAGCCTCTTTTAGTGGTTCCCCTACTGATACCAAGTTACCAGAATGCCATGCTGGCTGCTTGGCATCAGGCTTCAGCTATTACAGCTGTTCCCCGCAAGGCGGATCATTTATATCAGGCTACTCTGGACCATCCCTGTCTGTCTACTATTTCAGAGGCAGATTCTGTGGTCATTACTGCCGCTCATGACCATACCAAAAAACCCAAACACATGAGCGCCTTACTCCCTGATAAGGAATTCCGAAGAATTGACTATCTGGGGAAAAAGGTCTTTTCCTCAGGTGCTATGAATATCAGAATCCTGAATTGTATGGGTCATATGATTAAATATCAGCCTCTGCCATTGAGCTTATCAATAAACTCCCTCCTCAAAAGACAGGGATAAATTATTGGCTAAAGTGACAACTAGTAACTCTGTCTCCCGTCACCTTTTCAGGTCAGGATATGATGCCGTAGACACCTCAGCCCAACTATCAGGCACTGGTATCACTCTGCATCACCATGCCTGGCTTCACGTTTAAGGCTTTGCACCTGATATACAACATAAAGTAGCTAATGCCCCCTTTAACTAGTCCAAGCTGTTCGGGCCAGGTACTCAAACCTTACTGGATGACTTACAGGCATCAGGCAGAACCATCCGTAAAGTTCATTGCATATATCATACTCCAGCTACAACCTACCGTACTCAGCACTCCTCTTATTCCAAAAGAGGTGGAAGATACAGAGGTAATAATAAAGGCGGCTCCAGAGGTCATGCTCAATCAAACAGAGGCAACACCTATACCGCCCGGGGGTGCCGAATCCCACCCTTCAGGTAGAGCTGTGCAGCCCGCCTCTCAGTGACCCACTAGGGCTTTCCCTTTGCCTCCTCGACCAGGTCTCAGGGCTGCAGGGGGTCATTTTGCCCTCCATCTGAAGGCCTGGCAAATTATCACTTCCGACAGTTGGGTAGTTCAGATTATACAGAAAGGTCATACTCAGGAGTCTATCTCCCCCCCACGCCCTTGCCCTTCACAGAAGATTCATTATCCTCCAGATCATATACCCACCCTACAGGAGGAATTAACTGCCCTTTTGCCCAAACAGGCTGTTGTACTGGTGCCCCCTTCTGGAACATCAAACAGGATTTTACTCCTACTTCTTTCTTGTGCCCAAATGAACTGGAGACCTCGGACCAATACTGGATCTCAGACAACTGAATCTTTACATTCAATACAAACATTTCGGCATGCTCACTCTACCTGCTATCATGCAGGTCCTGAACAGGGCAATTGGCTTTGCAACTTAGATATGAAGGATGCTTACCTTCTTATTCCCATCCACCCTGCCCATCACAAATGTTTGCGCTTCCACCTACTGGGTCAAAATCACTAGTTTCAAACGCTCCCTTTCAGCCTCTCATCATCCCTCAGGGTGTTCACCGAGTGCCTAGCGGTGGTAGCAGCAGCCTTTCGAAGAGAAGGGCACATCATCTTTCCATATCTAGATGATTGGCTAATAAAAGCAGACTCCAAAGTAGCTCTGCTTGCCTCTCTAGATGCTACCTTAAAACTGTTCGCAGATCTAGGATCACTTGTCAATTGGCCAAAGTCCAGTCCAAATCTGATGTAGTCTGTCCAATACATTGGAGCTGTTCTAGATACAGTTATTGCCAGGGCTTACCTTACGCCTGCCTGGCAGGACACGCTTATAGCTCTGGCATTACATATAAAGACTCAGAAAATAGTCACAGCCAGACAAATGCTTTGCCTCCTGGGTTACATGTCCGCTGCCATACCTACGGTGGCATTCACCCGTCTCCACAGGAGACCTGTCCAGTGGACCCTTCAGAATCAGTGGTTCCAAAAAACAGGACAGTTCAAAGACAAAATCAGGGTCACTCCCTCTCTGAAGTCTACTCTGACATGGTGGACAATTAGAATCAATCTCAATCAAGGAATGCCTTTCCATCCCCCCCCCAATGCAAACGTTGACCACGGATGCTTCCTTACAGGGCTGGGGAGCGCACTTCGGTCCTTATCGGACCTAAGGCCAATGGCTCACTTCTCCCCATGTGTCTCATATCAATCTTTTAGAGGTGAGAGTGGTCCATCTAGCCCTCGAGGCATTCCAGCCCTACCTCGAGCCAGGATCATTACGGATCCAGTCAGGCAACTCTGCAGTAGTGTTCTACCACAACAAGCAAGGGGGTATGAAGTCTCGCACCCTATGCAGAGAAACCCTTTCAGTTTGGCAAGAAGCGATACGGCAACAATTGACATGAACAGCTGTCCACTTACTGGGACCTTGCAACCAGCTAGCCAACCGGCTGAATTGCCGGTCCACAAGTCATGAATGGACACTTCACAAGCAAGTGCTCCAAGAAACCTTCAACTTATGGGGCACTCCACAGATGAATCTGTTTGCCTCCCCAGAGAATTACTATCTTCTCAGGTATTTTTCCATTATCCCGAATAGAAAGGGACTATTTATAGATACCCTGTTCCAACCCTGGACAGGTCTCTTCTTATATGCTCCCCCCCCGTCCATCTCCTGCAACGGACTCTTCTGAAACTACAGTTGGAGCCAGCCACAATGATTCTCATAGCCCCACTATGGTCTCACCAGACGTGTTTTACCCTACTCCTACAACTGTCAGTACAGGACCCCGTCCCGTTACCAATCGGACCAGACCTCTTGACTCAGTGTCACGGGTCTCTCCTACACCCCAACCTGAAGGCTCTGCACCTTCATGTTTGGCTCCTGAGGATGCTTTCATATCTCGATTACAAGTATCCTCTCCTGTTGCCAATATTCTCTTGGCCTCCTGTAAGCCAGCAACATGCAATTCCAAATGGAAACACTTTTCCATATGGTCAGCCTCTTGATCTCTGGACCCTTATTCTTGTCTACTGATGAAGGTTCTGGACTACCTGGCCTCACTATCTGAGTCCGGTTTAAGTTATTCTTCCATCAGAAGTCCACTTGGCCCCATCTCTGCTTTCCATGAACCTCTGGATGGCAGGTTACTGTACCAACATCACCTAGCTAAGATGTTTTTGAAAGGAATGTTACATATTAAACCACCTATTGAAAGACCCACTCCTCCGTGGGATCTCAATTTTATGATAGAAAAATTTACCCTTGAGCCTTCTGAACCAGCTGCCATTTGTGAACTCCATTTTCTTTCATGGAAAACCCTATTTCTGGTGGCTGTCACTTCCGCTCGATGTATCGCCGAGCTCCATGCCCTCATTTGTAGGGAACCTTACTTGATTTTTCCGCAAAGACCAGGTAGTCCTTCGTACTAACCCTTCTTTTCTTCCTAAAGTAGTCTCTGAACATACTTTAAATCAGTCCTTGGAGCTTCTGGTGTACTATTCTGACTACTCCAATCAGGGTGAACATCTCCTACATACTTTAGATGTCCATCATATACTACGCTACTATACTAATCAGACTCAGTTGATTAGAAAGACGTCTCAAATGTTTGTCTCATTTGCCCCGGGTCGCAAGGGCCTCCTGGTACTCTTTCATCCTGGTTGGCAGATTGTATTTCATTTTGTTACAAAAAATACAACAAGCCTTTACCTGGACCTCTCCAAGCCTACTCCACTGGAGCTATGGCCAGCACTGCAGCTTGCTTTAAAGAAGCTTCCATTTCAGATATCTGCAGTGCAGCTACCTGATCCACGATCCATACACGCACAAGGCACTACAATCTGGATATTGCCTCATGATGTAGGATGGCTTTCGTACTTGCAATCCTACAAGGTCTCCTATCTTAACTGTCCATCCACATGGGCATTACTGCTTGGAAGTCATCCCAAAAGTGTTACCTACTGCAAGAGACCACTCCGTGGAAGATAGTACAGTTACGTAAAAACTTATCACAGCAGTAGATCTTTGAGGAGTGTATCTTGCAGTAGATTTGTTCCTGATCTCCATTCCCCTGCTTCTCTACGAGAGTAAGTTCTGGTCAAGTGACTAGGGTTGGGACTCCTTTGGTACCTTGGCTTCCCCTCTGTCCTTGCTTTGCAAGCTGAATCCAGTGGGGGAACTGAGGATACCAGGGACCACCCACACATATATAGAAAGCAGGAAGCTGATGCCGTGTGGGTGGTCCCTGGTGAAAAACTGTTAGAAGAGATGCTGTGTACCACAGTGGCCTCTGCTGGATACCCAAAAGTATTACCTGCTGCAAGAGAGACACTTCTCAAAGATCTACTGCTACGGTAAGGTTTTACGTAATTGTACATTCTAGGAGTGGTATATGCTGTTCATCCACATGGACCCACCCGACCTCCTTGGGCAAGATCTGGCGTCACCTGATGTAGTCGAGGGATATACCACCCGGGTGAGAGGGAGGGGCCAGCTTGAAGACTTTCCTGGCACCTTTTTTTTTTTTTTGAGTAATCTATTTTTCCGCCCCCGTGCTCGCTGATCCTCCCCTCCTTCAGGCTCTTTCAAGTTCCCTCTGACCCCTTCTGTCCTTTCCTGGCCCTCCTCAGACCCCCAGATCGCAGCTGACCCTCCGAGATATCCCGGTGTAACCCTTCACCGGATGAGTCCCTCTTCTCCAAGGGGGAAGGCACCGGGGAAGGGGATAGCCCCAGCAGATACTTTCTAGGGCCCGGGGATGCTGCTGGGGAGCAGGAGGCACCGGGAAGGCAGTGGAGGCCCTCAGGAATGGAGAGCCGTCATCCGGAGGCCAGCGAACGATTTTTCCTGGTTTTACTGAAGGCACGTGATGTCCAGACGTCAAGGCAAGAGCCAACGTCTGTCACGCACCACCCCCAGTGGCCCTGATGTGCTGCACTACCACTGGCCTCCACCAGTGGTCGTTATGGCACTGGGTTGCGATCCCTTCCCTCCCTGGAGACAGCGAGCAGTTGTGGGACGCTCAAGCTGCCTCCCTCCTGTCCGGCCCTCCAGTGACCCAGACTACGTTTCCAAACCCGGGTCGCTGGGCGTATAATGATCAACCACTGCGCCCGATGGGCCGGCACTTCTTTTTTTAACTTTCTATTTATGCTCCTCCCTGCCCCCTAGACTCCACCGCCTCGGGAGTTACTAACTGCGTCTGCCCCAGCCTCCTCCTACCTGCACCACGGTATTCCTCCATGTAGCCTCAGATTGCCTCCCGGGCAGGGACAGGGATGGGGCGCCTACACCCCCGAACTATATCTATTTCATCAGGACACCAGGCCGGGACAGGCAGGTGGGCTTAGGGGGTCTGCGATAGAGTGCTCCATCTTCCAGGAGCCTAGAGGGTGATTTTCCCTTGTTCTTGTGTTTGGTGTGCGTCCCTGATGTCAAGGCCCTCCCCGCCGATGTCCACTGTACACTTTCTCCACATTGTGAGACAGTGAACTTGCTATGCCTCTGGCCTCCGCCAGAGGGCAGTCAAGCTCTGACCCTTGGGGTCCTCTCCCGGGATCCTCTGGATGCTCGATCCTCTCCCTTCCCTGCTGACCCCTGGTGGTCTGGGCTCGTTCCCAAACTTGGGTCGCTGGCGTAGCATGAGGTGTGGCGTCCAGCGCCTCAAACCTCAGCGCCACCGGGCCTCCTGGCACTTCTTTTATAATATAAATCTTTATTAAAAAGAAATGGATTACTCTGAGAATTACACTAGAATAATACAGGTGGTTAGTCCATATGCATTACTTAGCTACATTGTTAAGGTTCATGAAACTTAATTCCAAAATACAGCATTGTTAACAATACAGAGACATATCATTGTCTGATTTATCCAGATAACTCCATGTACATAACTTACTTCAATTATTGTTTAAAATTTAAAATTACCTTTCCGGGCTGGGTATTGACTAATAGTGCTTCTTATTACTGACTTAATTTCTTAACGGGTGATAACTCCCTCTCGTCCTTGTCCAGATCCACTCAGGACATTTTATTATGACAGCATGGATCTGATTTATTTCTGTCCACCCATGTCCCTCCCCCTTATCTTCACCCCAAGTCACCTAGGTGTTTGATACATTCTCCATCTTTCAGCCATGTCCATCTTCCTAAAAGTAGGGGTATAATTCATGTTACGAAATCTCAGTATTTGTCTACCTGATGCAACACCCATTTTCTCCATTGGATTTCAAAAGATTCCTTTCTATCCATTAATCTGGCCATCGATCTTTCTAGGGCATAGATCTCTCTTGTAATCGAGACCCAAGCATTTCGTGTCAGAAGTGTTTTCGTATTATTACTTTTTGTGCTGCCATTATAAGTTTGGCTGTCTGTCTATATGTATTACAGTCCACCCGACTGTCCTGGGTGGAGTAAAAATCAGAACATATGTGGGGGTGAGGAGGCCCTCGCAGTTGTGTATTTCTGCTATGTCTCTTAGTACCTCCTTCCAAAAAGGAGCAAGGTCAGGGCAGCCCCACATAACATGATAGTGATCTGCGTGCTCCATCCCACTCCCCCTCCAGCATTTCCCCTTGGGGTCCCCCGAGTAGCCTGAGACCACTGCTGGGGTGCGAAAAAAGTGGTATCGCAGTTTCTACACATATTCTTTCCAATAAGGTGAGATAGAGGCCTTGTACAAGGGTAATGCTGCCCTCAGCCATTTTTCACTCAGAATGTCTGTTTTTATTTCCTGTACCCATTTTAGTCTAATAGACTCAGTCGAGTTCAGAGAGGTCGCTCCCACACTGCTTTATATAGTTTACTAATGAGGTGTCGTTCAGAAGCCCCTGCTAAATATGAAATTATCAACTACACCAACTTGCCTGGCACTCCCGCCACTGCCGCTAGTTTGTCTTCGTGTGCCTGTAGGTAGGAATTTAGTTGTAAATAAGTATGAAATTCCCTCTGTGGGAGGTTATATTTAGCTTGCAAAAAGACAAATGGTGACATCCCCGTGACACCCACCACCTGGAATATGTAGCATATTTCGTGTTGTCACCACAGCAACATCCTCCGATCCACTTTATTGGGCTGAAATGAGGCATCCCAGGCCATTGCCTGTAGGTACATCCTCTCTAACCAGGACAGGTGTTGTTTGCTGGTTTGGAGCCATTGCTGGAGGGTTTCTGTGTGAAGTGAAAAAATTTACTCAATGGGAGACATTGTGAAGTGTCCCCAAAAATATACCCTGAAAGGTCAAACAGGTCATTTAATGTAAGCTGCATTGTTTTCCAATGAGCAACGTAATAGGGGTTCATCCAACACAGGAGGACCCCAAGTTGTGCTGCCAGGGCATATAGTTGGAGGTTAGGTAGATTTAGACCTCCTTTTTCACGGGGTAGTTGCAGTATTGGAAAGTGAATTCTGGGGGCTCGTCCCCTCCATATAAACCTGGATATTAACCTATCCCAGGCCACGTAATACACTCTACTAGATGTAACTGAGAGAGTCTGCAGGTAAAAAAGGCTTCTTGGGAGTATGTTTTGTTACACGGCCTCTACCCTGTTAAATAAACTCAGGGGGATCTGGGATCAGTGAGACAGATCTTCCGTTAATTGTTGTTAAAGGTTCAAAATTCAACATGTCTGTGGTTATTACATTTTTCCTTAATTTAATGCCTGAATATCTCATTGACAGTTTCTGCCACTTAAAGGAGTAGGCTTGTTTTAATTGCTGTGAGGGCTTGTAGTTGTATAACAATACCCAAGTTTTCTGGTCATCAACCTTATAACCAGCAAGCCTTCCGAAGGTGCATAATTGCTCCCACAGTTCTGGTGTGGACTGTTCTAAGGAGGTCAGAGTCAGCAGAATATCATCTGCGAATAATGATAGTTTATGCATACGTACTCCCATAGGTATTCCTTCTATATTTGGCTGGGTTCTAATAGATTCCGCTAAGGGTTCTAGGTTTAAAAGGAACAGAAGGGGTGGCAAGGGGCATCCCTGTCTTGTCCCCCAGGAGAGTTCAAAAGGATCAGAGAGAGCTCCATCTAACTTCAAATAGGCCATGGGGGAGGTGTATACATGTTTCAATTGGGTAATAAACTCGGGGGTGAGACAGTGCAGCCCACAGAGAAGGCCATTCCACCCTGTCAATGGCCTTCTCAGCGTCTAGCCCTAAGACAACCACAGGGGTCTGTTGGGCTATGGCATAATCTAATAACAAATATGTGCATGTAGCAACATCTTGAGCCTGACGGTGTCTGACAAATTCTACATGGTCTGGGTCAAGTAAAGTGGGTAAATGATGTTCTATTCTGTGGGCTAATACTGACATATATACTTTATAGTCAAAATTTAACATTGATATAGTGCGGTAAGATGCTTGGTATGTGGTGTCCTTCTGGGGTTTGGGGACCGCTGCTGGTATGCCATAGCGCCATGAGGGCGGTGGGAGTTCACCTTCCTGGACAGAATGGTAAGCCGGAAGGAGTGCTGGAAGAAGCAGGTCCTTAAATGATTTAAAAAACTCATATGGGTATCCATCTGGGCCTGGTGCTTTTTGAGTTTTAGCCTTATGGAGGACCAGTTCAGTTTCTTGTCCAGTGATCGGGACTAGGAGGGCTCTCCCCTGGTCTTTTGAGAGCTTAGGCAGCTTCAGCGCCCATAGATATTGTTCTGTCTTCTCCTTTGTCTGCCTGTGCTCCAGAGTATAATAACGTCTGATAGAATTTGGCCAAGGCCTTTCTTATGGCCTGGGGCTGGTTAAGCAGGGTCCCCGTATCTGGATTATACATGACAGTCACGCATGCTTTAGCTTTGAGCTTTCTCAACATACGCACCAGCCTGCGAGCCCCCTTGGTCCCCCCTCATAATGATAATGTTTCAAGTAAAATAACTGTTGCTCTGTTTGTTGGTCCACTAACTTTTGCAGTTTCTGCCGAGTCACTAGAAGTTCTTTTATGGAGTGATCCCCCTGTTCCCTGTAAGATTGTAGGGTTCTTAATTCCTCCTGTAAGGCCTTATATGTGGCTTCCCTCTTTCTCTTTTTGTTTGCTGATTTCTGGCACTTCTTAAAGGGGAAAGGACTCTGCGGATAGTGTGGATGAACAACATACAGTATACCACTCCTAGAACTACTGTTACAGGTGAGTAACCTGTATTTTTCTCCCACTGGCAGCTGCTTATCAGATCATGGACAGTGTTTGTGTCCATTTGAAGTTGCGGTTTTCTTTTTGTTTATTGTTATTTCATGCCATCATTGGCTACTAAAAGAAGCCTCACCTTTTTCACTTCTTTCAGTGTGACATGAAGCTATTTAGAGAAGATGCTCACACACGTATTGTTTGCTACCTGGTCCATTTGCATGATGTAAAGAACTCCACCATTTGCCAAGGCTTCAGTCAAGCAACAAGGAAATACCACCAGAAGACTTTAGAAAATATCCTGCAGAAGATGAACGCCAAACAGACAGCATAAAGGTTTGCCCTGGGGTCTCCAGCTTGCAGTACTTGATCTACTGCTGGGAAGCCCCACAGGTCTCTGTGTTGCACGACAGTACTGTCACCTTTATGGAAAAAATGCCATTCTTCAAAGAAGCTGAAAAAGGCATTTTCGACTGTGTGTCAGTGCAAACATTTAAAGTATCACTTCTGGTCCATGTTGCTGCTGAATCTTCTTAAAGGAGGTCTCAGTTTGCATCATCTGTCTCCTCCCCAGCTCGACTGTCATATAGATGCCAAGATTGGCCAAATGCTTGGGCTGTCCCATTGTCAGCAGTGTGCAGCTTATTCTCAGTGCATAGTTGTTGGGCACTGTTCTGTTGTTGCTTTTTTTTATTGACTCCACTGGCTTGCACCATAGACACTAGTGCTGTTTTGGTTGCTGTCGAGTTATTTCATTGACTTTTGCAGTTTCTGCAAATCAACGACTACTGTGTTGACAGCGTAGCCATTTCAGTTGCTTCCATCGACATTAGTTGTGGGATGCCTCTGGGACCGCAGAGCCTGCCATTAACACCACTACCACTGCCACAACAGCCTGGGGCCCCTTTAGGTCCCTCTTACTCTTCCTTAGCCTGAATGGCGAGGATAAATATAATCCACACCTCCTGGATGTGGAGGAATAGGATGGGGATGAAGAGCAAACTACTTATGGGTTTAACTCTAGCTCCACTGTTTCCTCCTGTGGTGAAGACACTGTAGTCTATACACACAGGTATCCTCCTAAGGATGCCTCATTTCAGATTTTGCTGTGCCTGATGCAGAACAAGCTAGGCTTTGCTGCTGAGAAAAATGATACCAATAAGAGGAATTAGTATGTGTTCATGAAGGTCCCCACATATGTGTCTGTGAGCATTCCTCCCATTTATCCTGCTTTGGAGGATGCTACCATGGCTGCCTGGCACATACCTAGTGTATTACCTGCTGTCCCTTGCAAGGTGAATGAACACTGTCCCTTCCCCCTCTACCAAGGCTTTTTACATCTCCCAGCCAGAAACTGACTTGGTGGTCATTAAGGCCATTCAGAATCTATCCAGGGCTTCCAGTTATACAGGTTCTTTGCCCCCTGACAAAGAATCCACAAAACTGGATGTTACGGGCAAATGGACTTGTGCTTCTACCTCACTGGGCCTCCATGTTGCCAGTTACTGTGCTTATTTGAGTGAATATCAGAGTCTATGGACGTTATCTACTGTGGTGAATAAATTGCCCAAAAGCATGGCTAAGACTGAAGTCCAGCAGTGTGTTGCGCATGGATTAGTGGCTGGTAAGCTCCTTGAAGTCCCGTGCTTCCCAGCCCTCAAGTGAGCAAGGGGGTGGTACTTTTCACAAAGGCTCCTCCTGTGCCGGCTCCTCCCATGTCTGGGGTCCTTTTTGATATGCCACTGGGGCCTCCGCCCCCAAGCCACAGTCCTCGGGTGCCCATTTTAGGACCCCTAAAGATCTGGGTGCCAGTGGTGCTCCTACCACTCCCTCCACTTTCTTACACTTATCCTTCTCCCTGCTCCTTTCTCAGGGGTTTAGATAGGGTCAGGATCTTCCAGTTTGACAATATAGCAGGCGATTATGTCAAGTAGGTGGGTCTTCAGTATCATTCAGGAGGGTCATGTGGTGGAATTGACAGCACTCCCTACTTTGTATCTTCCCAACTCTTTTTACTACCTTCCGGAGCACTTATCAGTCCTGTTGACTGAAAAATGTATACTCTGTTGGACAGCAAGGCAATTTAGCTTTTACCTTTGGCCAGACTGAACTGTGGTTTCCATTTAAGGTATTTCCTAGTCCCAGAAAAGAGAGGTGATCTACAGCCTTAGATCTCAGAGGTCTTAATAAATACCTTGCGTACAAAAAGTTCTACATGGTCCTTCTTCAGTCCCTGTTCCTTCTGCTCTTGCAAGAGATTGACTTTGCACTGTGGGTATGCAGGATTCATATCTGCAAGAGTATCTGTGTTTCATGTAGGCGGGCTGGCACTATCAGTTGCGTGTTTTGCCATTTGCTTTATCTTCTGCACCACAGGTTTTTATGATGTGCTTTGTTGTGATGGCTATAGCGTTTCTCCCTGAGACCCTGTACGTATTCCCTTACCTGGATGACTGACTCTTCAAGGTCCCTTCCTGGGAAGAGTCTATGCCTACTTTGTAGCAGATTCAGTTATTTGACCAGCTGGGTATTCTGATCATCAAACCCAAGTCTGTTCTTTGCTCCTTCTAGCACCTTCGGTTTATCGGTGCCCTTTCGGACATGACTGTGACACATGCATTCCTTCTAGAATCCCGTGCCAACACTCTTGATATCACTTATGACACTGATCACTTCTGCACCCATGTCATTTCATGATCCATGCTTCTGGGCCTCCTAGCGGCTACCATTTTGACTGTTCCTGTGGCCTGCTTTCACATGCACAGCCTGCAGTGCATGCTTCGAACCCTGTAGGCCTAGGCTTCTCAGTCACTGGGTGTTCTGGTCATGAGCCAATACACAGGGCTCTTCGCTGGTGGCAAGACTACTTCCATCTGTTTCATTGATCCCTGTTTCTCTCCATCAACACAGGAGGTCCTGAGCATGAATGCCTCTGGGCTGGGTTATGGGAGCCCATCTCTGCACACTCAAGACCAAAGGAGTGGGATCCCACCTCAGTCTGTTCACTCTACATCAACATTCAGGAGATGAGGGCTGTTCTTCTTGATCTACAGGCCTTTGCCCCTCGCATTCAGGACCTTCCCCTGAAGGTGAGAATGGACAGCCTTTGTGCCATGCACTTCATCAGTAAACATGGACATATCTGTACTCACTCCTACCCCCTCTACAGAGGAGCTGTGTGGGTATGGGGATGGGCCTCATCTCACAATGTATACACCATTGCCACATATCTGCCAGGCACTCTGAAGTTCCTGGCAGACTCTCTCAGCAGGCCGATTGCTCACTCCCACTTGTGGAAACTCTTGGATGAATCAGGCGCAGACCTCTTCGCTGGATGGGGTTTACCAGAGTTGGATATTTTTTCTTAGCCACAAAACGCAGAACCGCCACGTTTCTGCTTGCTTGCTCCAGGGCCAGGAGTTTTTGGGCAAGAAATATTGTCTTCTCCTGGAACTGGAGGTCTCTGTATGCCTTTCCTGCAGTCCTTCTCATTTGGAAGGTATTGGTCAAGCTTTGGGGAGATGGGGTTACAATGATATATATTAATACATCCCTGAGAGCCACTCATTGTGGGATAAGAGTGGTTTCACACGCATTCTGCTTGAGAAAGAACAGCGAAGCTGAGCTGTTCTGGCTCGAATAAAAGGCAAGTGAAACTCTTTAGCCACAAAGAGTCGCATAGGACGATTAAAATATAGATCAAGGAGGCTCCAAGTAATTTAAAAAAAAAAAAAAAAAATGTCCTGGAATGTGCCCATTTCCAGGGAATCTATGCATGAGATGCCCTTCCTAGAATTAGAGTGTCTGGGAGCGCTCCCTCGATCTATAACACTAAAGCCTCCTTCTGACTCTGACAAATTTATTTTCCCCTGCTCTACCAGACAGCGGTGAAACCTAATTTTCCGTTTTCTCTCCAAGCAGGAATACTGTCACAGGACAGCATCAGTCTGTTGTACCTTAGCATTCAGTCCCTGCAAATGCACTCCTGACTTCCATGAACATAGAACTGTTCTGCTTCGGGGTCTCACAGGCAGTTTTGGAGATTCTACTGATGGCTCGTAAGCCTTCAACATGGCACCCTTACTCCCTGAAATGTAAATGTTTCAGTATTTGGAGTACCTCTTGCTTCCTTTATAGTCTGTAAGAACCTCTGTTTTTGCAGACTGGATAGGCCCTTGGTCTTTAGCTGCCGGCAGTGTCTGTTTTTATGGTTTTTTTTTTCTTGTCGGGGACAGGTGTGAAACCTACAAGTACCTCACAGGCATGAGCACGATGCAAGTGGAGGGTCCATTTCAGAGAAAGTAAGGCACTAGAACAAGGGGGTATGCAATGAAGCTAAAGGGGAAAGTTCAGCAGAGATGTACAGAAATACTTCTTTGTGGCAAGCGTGATGGATGACTGAACAGCCTGCCAGAGGAGGTAGTGGGGGCAAAGACTGTGGAGAGCTTCAAGCTTGTGTAGGATAGGCACAGGGCATGTTAAGTAGAGGAGCAGGGGAAGGAGTGACTCCAGTGACCAACTAGGGTTAGTGGTGGTGGAATAGGTAGGGGCAAGGGGCAAACTGGAGTGGCCTAAAGGTTCTTTTGTGCCACAAAATCTGTTTCTTTGTGTCTGGCATAGCAAATGTTAGACTACCTCCAGTCACTGTCAGACGTGGACTTGAAGAACTCTTCTGTTAAGTCAAAGCTTTTGGCCATTGCAGCCATTCATGCCCTCTGAGAGGGAAAGACTGTGGCTCAGTAAGAGATGCCCTACAGATTCTTAAAGTGGTCCTGTATCTGTATGCCCAGGTCCATAGACCGGTTTCAGTGTGGAACTTTAACTTGGTTCTGGAGTCTCTTACGCAGGCTGCATTTTAACCTGCTGCCAATTGCAATATGCATTTCTGTTCATGGAAAAAGCACTTTTCTAGGGACATGGATATGTTGTTCATCCACACTGTCTGGCAGGTATCCTTGTTGCTTTAAATCTTGCCGGAAGGTCTTCAAGCTGGCTCCTCCCACCCACCCGCGGGTGGTAAAACTCTCGGCTCCGCCCCATGACGCCAGATCTTCCTTACCGCTTGGAGGCTCAGGTTCCCTCCTTAACGCTCTGCATATAAGACTGGTTCCTAATTCTTCGGTTTTCCGAATGTAAAAGTTTTTTGCATTATAGACTTCGGTCTTCTATCCCTCGCGGCTGCAATGGACAAATCAACTCCCTGTTTTCGGAGGTGCCTTTGCGGGCAGAAGGTGTCTCGGACGGATCCACACTCCATGTTTGTCTACTGTTTAGGCCTTGAGCACGACCCGCAGGCTTGCGACCTGTGCTTTTCCTTCTCAGCCTACGTCCTCGAAGACCGTGCTGCCTATTTACAACTGGGGCGCCCCGAGAAACGTTTTCCTCTGGTGAAGTCAAAAGAGGCCCGGTCGGCGGTTTCCGCGGCGGCAGACTCGGCGGATCAGCTAGAGCAGATGATCGCCCTCAAAGAGGAGGTGGCGCGGGCCGCGTCTTCCTCCGCCGCGGCATTTATCCCGCTCTCCCCTGGGTCCCTCTTATACAGCTTCCTTTAAGGAGCTTTGTCTGTCCCTCTCCACTAGAGGGAGGGACCAACGTCTGCTGGACCTTCTTCTCGGTCCAAGAAGAAAGACAAGGGTAAGTCCCTCCGTCGACGCTCTTGGGAGCGGGAAAGGTCCCTCTCCCCGAGTTGTCGGCTATAGACTTTGGTCGGTCAATCGTTTGGCTTCGGCCACTGGTCTCACGGTGTCCCCATCAGGTCAGTTGACCGAGACTCCCGTCGACGCAGTCGAGATCTTTCTCGACCCGTTGGACGGGTTGTCAACCGGCGAATCCGAAAATCCTCTCTCACCGGTTCCCCTGGTGGGAGTTGAGGATCCCGCAGGCTTGCCAGTGCCTCCGGTTCCGGAGCCCTCGGGTGAACCCTCCGAGCCGAGGGAGGAGCCGGTTCCACCTGTCCCCTCCCTGCACCGTCCTCAGAAAGGCCGAGGTTCTCGGTCTCGGACTTCTTTGTGGTCCAGCCAATCCCGCCGTCATAGGCAGTCTCGGTCTCGGCACCACGGTAAGCGGCGCCGCTGCTCGTCCTCATCCTCCTCCTCGGATGAGGGGAGGCTTCGACATAAGTTACGTCGACGATACGAGGACCTCATGTGGCAACAGCTCTTCTGACCGGGAACAAGCTGATGCCATCGCCTTCCCCGGACATTAAGTGGCTGTCACCGGAGCGGCCGAAACAACCCCGCGTTTTACCCGAGGAGCCTGTTCGGCCAAAACCAGCTGATCCACCGATTCCGGTGGAACCTCCGCCTCCACAGCCGCTGTTTGGGGCTCCGACCAAGAACTCTCGGTCGGCTCAGGGTCTGCCCCATAGGCTGTCAGTCACCCTCACTCCCGATCACCCTCGGCAGGTGGAGGGTGGCTCAGGCCCGAGGCAGCTCTTTGCAGACTCTTCTGAGTCCAACGACGATTCCTCCCTCTTCTCCAGGTGAGTGGACTTGGAGTCCTCTGGAGGTCAGTCGCTGGATGACAGCCCTTCGTCCTTCCTGGGTTTGCTCAGGCTCATCTCGGAGTCCACCAGGATGCAGCTCGAGCCCGTATCCAAGCGGGCCAAGTATCCCCTCACGGAGATATTGGACCGAGGGGATTCCCCTACGGAGGCCTTTCCTGTGGCCAAGGCCATTGTGGGCCCGGCCTTGGAGCTCTGGCAGCGCCCTGCTTCCTGCCCTGCGCCTTCAGCCAGGATGGCCAGGAAGTATGCAGTCCCTACCGGTTCCCTGTCCGGTTTCTCGGAACATCCCTCAGCCGAGGGGTTAGTTACCGACAGCGTTTTCCGGCATGCCGGAAATGCTAGAGACGTGGACAAACCTCCCGACAAGGAGTCCAAGAAATTGGACTATGCCGGGAGAAAAGTCTACGCTGTGTCCTCCCTTGGCCTTCGGCCAGGCCAGCTCGGCCGTGCTTATGGCACATTTCTCCCATGCCCCTGTCGGGCTCCCTGGATGAGGTACCTCATCTCCAGCTGACCTGCAGACCACGTTAGGTAGGTGCGGGACCAGGGCAGGCGGTGGCTAGCAGCAACTTCAGACTGCTCTGGACATTGGAGACTCATGCGCCAGGTCAGTCAGGCCAGAGTGGCTATGCGCCGGGCATGGCTGAGGATATCCACCTTCACAGCGGATACCCAGCTCAAATTGGCGGATGTCCCCTTCCTGGGGACCGACCTCTTCTGCCCTGGAGTGGAAGGCCACCTCCAGAGGATCGAAAAGTCCAATGACACTTTGGACTCGGTCTCATCCACTCAGAGGGACAAGGGCCGCAGACCGCAACCCAAGCCCTTTCGTCCGTCTGTGCCCGCGGCACGTCTGGCCCAGCAGCATCAGGGTCAGCAGGCTCGCGCTTGGCATCCCAAACCCAAGCCCGCGGCTTCCTCCTCCAGGAAGCAGGGAGGTAAAGGCCCTGGAGGTCCCTCGGCCGGTCCTTCCTCCAAGCCTGCCCAGTGACGGGTTGAGGGGTGTCGCCCCCAACCCTGTCGCCTCACCCCAGATGCCCCCCGTGGGGGGGTGGCTCCGCCACTTTCTTTCCACCTGGTCCGTTATCACCACAGACCGGTGGGTGTTGGAGGTGGTGGGAAAGGGCCTGCCTCTGGAGTTCGAACAGGCCCCACCCTTCAGAGCCGTCGCACCTCGGGGGGGCCTCGGGGTCCGAAGCCTCGCTGTCAGCTCGCCGAGCCGACATCGCTCTCCTCGAGAAGGAGGTGTTAAGAGAGGTGGCGGACCCCCCCTCAAACCCGGGGTACGTGTCCAGGTACTTCCTGGTTCCGAAACGGATGGGGGGCTGGTGCCCCATTCTCGACCTACATAACCTAAACAAGTTCCTAAGGTCTCGAACCTTCAGGATGGTCACTCTGGCTCAGATAATACCATCCTTGGAACAAGGCATGTGGTTCTGCTCTCTGGACCTGTAGGACGCGTTCTTTCACGTCCGTATCTGTCCGTCACATCAGAGGTTCCTTCGCTTTCGAGCAGAGGGATCCCTTTTCGAGTTCCAAGCCATGCCCTTCGGCTTATCTCCAGCTCCCAGGGTCTGCACCAAATGCATGGCAGTGGTGACAGCATTCCTGCGGCACCGAGGGGTCCGGGTTTACCCTTACCTGGACGATTGGCTGATAGCAGCCCCCTCCAGACAGGAGGTGGAGCGGTCCAGAGATCTGGCCCTCCAGGTTTGCTCTCAGGTTGGCCTCCTCATCAACGAGACCAAGTCAGAACTCGAGCCAAAGCAGGTGATTCTTTTCATCGGGGCAGAGCTCAACTCTCTTCGAGCCAGGGCACGGCTCCCGGCGGACAGGGTCGAAATTCTTTCCTCCTTTGCCCAATCATTTCTGGTTGGGCAATTGCGCCCTGCCCGGGACTTTCTGCGCCTCCTGGGTCTCATGGCGGCCTGTACCAGCGTGGTCCGTTGGGCCCTCTTGGACATGCACCCCCTTCAGTGGGGGCTGGCCAGCCAGTGGTCCCAACGCTGCGATCCATTGGACCAGCTAGTGACGGTGACCCAGGGGATGTGGAACGCTCTCCAGTGGTGGACTGTTCCAGTTCATCTGCAGGAGGGCATCCCGTTTGTCCGCCCGAGCCGACGGTCTCTCTATCGACTGATGCCTCTCTGATGGTTTGGGGTGCCCATCTGGGGGAACACCGAGCGCACGGCCTCTGGTCCCCGAGGGAGTCCCGATCAACCTGCTGGAGCTCCGAGCGGTCCGCCTAGCTCTCACCGCCTTTGCTCCGTTTCTTCGGGGTCAAGTGGTCCGGGTCCAGATGGGCAACACCACGACCATGTACTGTCTAAACCGCCAGGGCGGGATGTGCTCCATGCTTCTATGCAAGGAAGCTCTCTGCATCTGGTCACTCGTGCGCAGCCTGGAGGCAGATCTCCTAGCCATTCATGTGACAGGAGCCTCCAACACCCTGGCCGATGCCCTAAGCCGGATAGGGGCTGCATCCCACGAGTGGTCTCTCCTGCCGGAGGTAGTACAAGATCTATTCTCCCATTGGGACACACCTCAGGTGGACCTGTTTGCCTCCAGGGAGAATGCGAAGCTGAGGCTGTTCCATGCCTGCTCCCCTCAGCAGGGATCGCTGCAGGGGGATGCCTTCTCGAGGCCGTGGACCCCGGGCCTCTTCTACGCCTTTCCCCCGTTCCCCTTGATGCACAAGGTGTTGCTCAAAGCAAGGAGGGACAAGGCACAGGTGATTCTGATAGCCCCAGACTGCCCCGCCAGTACTGGTACCCAGATCTCCTCAGCCTCAGCTCCAGGCTCCCGAGGCAGCTTCCAGCTCGCCTGGACCGCTCTCAGTCAATCAGGGGAAGGTATTCCATCCGGACCTTCAGTCCCTGCACCTGATGGCCTGGTTCCTGAGCGGCTAGAGTTCCAGGCCTTGGGTCTTTCCGACGAGGTCCTCAATGTAGTTGAGGCGTCCCGTAAGGAGTCGACCAGAAAATGCTACGCCTTCAAATGGAAAAGATTTTCCATTTGGTGTCGGGGCAAGGGCCTGGACCTTTCCTCCTGTTCCTTGGTGAGCATATTGGACTACCTTTGGTCCCTTTCTCAGCAAGGGCTTAGGTCGACGACCCTTAAGGTGCACCTGGCAGCCATCTCTGCTTACCGGGCGCGGGCCAGGAAGCAGTCGGTGGCGCAGGAGGAGGCAGTCTGGCTCTTTTTCAAAGGCCTTGATCACATTTCCCCTCCGGTGCGAGAACCTCCACCTCCGTGGGATCTACTGCTGGTACTGGCAAAGCTCATGGGCAAGCCATTCGAACCAATGCACAGGTGTGAACTCTCTCACCTGTCGTGGAAGACCGCCTTCTTGGTGGCTATCACGTCAGCCAGAAGGATGGGAGAGCTCCAGGCGCTCTGAATTGAGTCTCCTTACCTGGTCTTCGACAGGGACAAGGTTGTCCTGCACCCCACCGATTGCTTCCGAAGGTGGTGTCGGAGTTTCACCTCAACCAGGTGTTGACTCTGCCGGTGTTATACCCCAATCACACCTTGGAGGCCGAATATAGGCTCCACACTGTGGACCCTAGAAGGGCGCTCGCTTACTATAAGGAGCGCACGGCTGAAATTCGGGGAGAGGTTTGCCAGCTGTTTGTCACCTACGCTGAAGCCGCACCTGGCAGACCTGCAGCCAAGCGGACGATAGGCAGGTGGGTCACCTCCTGCATAGATCTCTGCTATAAGTTGGCGGGCATGGAGCCTCCCAGAGGATAAGAGCTCATTCTACCGCCATACTGCTGCATCGATGGCTGCTTCAGGGGCGTCCCTATCCAGGAAATCTGCAGGGCTGCTACCTGGAAGTCAGCACACCTTCATCACCCATTACCACATCGACCTTGAGTCACGCCGGGATGCTGGTTTTGGGGCCCCGGTTCTCAGTCTCTATTCCCTAAGTAGGGGTATGCGCTTTGCCTCCTCCTCCCGGAGAACTGCTAGAGTCTGCCAGACAGTGTGGATGAACAACATATCCATGTCCTAGAAATACAGGTTTACTTACCTGTAACAGGAGTTCTAGGAATGGTATATGTTGTTCATCCACACGACCCACCTGACCTCCCCGGCTTCGACGCACAACCTGAGCTTCCAGCGGGCCAGATCTGGCGTCATGGGGCGGAGCCAAGAGTTTTACCACCCGGGTGGGAGGAGCCAGCTTGAGGACCTTCCGGCAAGATTTAAAGCGGCAAGGATACCTGCCAGACAGTGTGGATGAACAACATATACCATTCCTAGAACTCCTGTTACAGGTGAGTAACCTGTATTTTCTGGCTGTAATCACCTCTGCAGTGGGGGTTTCTAAGCTGCAGGCATTAGTTGTGGATCCCCATGCCTTGTTTTTTACCAGGATCGGGTTTGCTTAATCTTCATCTTAGGTTCCTTCCTAATGTGATTGGTGACTTCACCTTAAATCAGGCTGGCCACCTTCTTGTATTTTGTTTCTTCCCTTCACAGTGTGGAAGAAGTCTGCATTCTTTTGACGTCCGTGGAGCTTTATGCTTCTACTTGGACTGCACAAAAGACTGCAGAAAGTCCTCACAGTGTTTTGTTTTGTTTGTGCCCTGGATGATGGACACCCTTGTCTCTGAGCAATACCTTTCCAGATTGCTGGCATCCTGCATTTCTTTTTGTTCCTCGGAGCAAGGTAAGGCGCTTCCCAGTCCTGTCTGTGGGTATGCCATGCGTGGCATGGCCACTTCTACAGCTTGTTTTCATTCAGTCTCAGCAGCTGATGTATGTTGTACCGCTACATAGAGTTCTGTCTTAAGTTTCACTAAACACCACAGTCTGGATCTGGTGTCTCATAGACGAGCTAGAGTTGGCCTTGCCTTCCTCCAAAACCTCTGTCTAAATGTCCATACTGTATAGCCTTTCTCCTGCTCTGCAGTTGTGTATTGCTTGGGATTTGTTCTGGAAGTGTGGTGTTATGGAGGAAGATGTCCTTGAAGATAGATTTATAAACCCCAAGTCATATTGCACTGCCCCTCTGACTTCTCTGAGCACTAGCTAGGGTAGGCATGGCCAGGTGAAACCCTCCCTGACTAGGGGTAAAGATGGTATGGTTGCCTCTACAACAACATCCACAGTCACTGCACATCCTAGCTCTCCAGCTGTGGGGGGGGGAGTACAGCTCAGACCTCCTGTCCAAGAGGGAAAAAAACCCCACTCAGACATGATGATTAAGCAGTGCTCATGCTTTCGTTGACTTGTCAGCAACTACTGTGGGTAACACTGGTCCCTGGTCAATCTTTATAGCCCTTTTTTTGAAAAGATTGTACCTCATACATATAATTGGAGTCACACGACTCCCTCTATTTCCTTTTACACTCTGATCTACACATACCAGTGAGTGAAGGTAATAATACCTCGGGTCAGAGCCTGATCTACTCCTTGGAATTCATGTTTGTTCCAGTATACTACAGGTTACACATAGTTTGGCACTGTGGTACCTGGTCAGTGAGTGGTGCTGGAGGTACAATTCATTCACACCTGTACGATTTACAGTCCTTGGTCACCTTGGTGTCAGGCAAGCTATAAGGACTGTTTCTCCTCATCTTGGGGTTCTTCATATATATGAACATACGAAATTGCCAGCAAAAACTGGCCTTTTTGGTCTGTCAGGTCTGCTTGAGTGTGCAGCTCAGTCTAGTTTCCTGGAGCTGCCCCTCCCTTCCTTTTTCACCACCATGAGTCATCCACCTCCACCCCATCCCCCCTTCCACTTCTCAATACTGATTCCTCCCGATCTAATTTTTTTTCACCCTGTCCCACCCCACCCCACCCCTTGAAACTGGCCACTGTATTCACTGATATTACATCCTCTGGCAGCTCATTCCACCTGGACGCAACTCTTTCAGTAATAAAGTGCGTCCTCAATTCCTTCTTAAATCTACCTCCCACTAATTTCAGGCTATGCCCCTTTGTTGTACCCTCCCTTCTTAAATTGCAGATGCCCACTGATCCAACTCTCTTTATACCCTTTAGGTACTTGAAGGTTTTATCTTGTCCCCCATTTCCCTTCTGTCCTCCAGGGAATACATATTGAGTTCCCACAGCTTCTCCTCGTATGTTTTATCCTCCGTGCCCTGGATCATTTTGGTCGCCCTCCGCTGAACCCCCTCCAGTAGCTTGATGTCCTTCTTCAGATAAGGGCACCAGAACTGTACACAGTATTCTAGGTGTGGTCTCACCAGTGACCTGTACAGTGGCAGCATTTGATTTGCTTTGGCTGCCACCTTATGGCACTGCACAGTGTGTTTCATGTCACCCCTGACCAACACTCCTGGATTCTTTTCCTTCTCTGAGATGGTCAAATGTACGCCCCCTCCAGGTGCATGACCTTGCTTTTCTTAGCGTTGAATCTGGCAGCCAGATGCCTGACCATTTCTCTAGCCTAGCCAGATCTTCCTTGAGCTCCTGTCTCCCCTCCTCTGTGTCCACCTTCCCACAGGACCTTAGAATCATCTGCAAATAGGCAGATTTTACTTTTGACCCCTTCCGTAATGTCACCAGTAAAGAGGTTGAATAGCACCGGTCTGAGTACTGAGCCCTGTGTGGCCCCACAGGTTACAGGTCTAGGTTTGGATAGTTGCCCCCCCACCACCACCACTCTCTGGTTCCTGTCCTGCAGCCAGCTCTTGACCCACCCCAGCAGCTTGTCCCCTATCCCAGGTCACAGCTTGCTGATCAGCCTGCCACGTGGCACTGAATCAAATGCCTTGCTTAAGTCCAGATATAGGACTTCCACCACCTGCCCCAGTCCAATGACCTTGTGACCTTGTCGAAAAAGTCTATCATGTTTGTTTGGCAGGATCTCCCCTTAACAAACCCACGTTGCCATGGGTTTATTGGCCCCCATTGCATGCTGACTTCAGGGGAAGGACGTAAAAACAGGAGGAAACATCCCTCGCTCTCTCCTAGGTGACGACACCTTGTGCTGCAATTCCGTACGGCTGTTGCAGACTCTGCTGTGCTGGGACCATGACAAAAAGAATGACTGAATCGGAGGAGGAATTGGGGGTCCCTCCTCACCAACCCGGGGGGCTACCAGGTACCTAGGATTAGTGGAAACATGCACTCTAGGGGCAGATTGTGACTGGATCGGGATGCAGTAGTGAGGATGTTCGAGAGAGTGTAGAGAGGAGGTCAGTAGGAGTATAAAAGTAGGGTTAAAAAAAAACCAAACAGTACTGGCCCTTAGGACTGGCAGTATCTCAGAGAATGTTACTGATTTTCCTATCCAACTGTAGATCTTTCCCACCTTCGTGAACCTTTCTTGCACCATCTTCACCACGCACCCTGCCATATCATTGGTGCTCAAATGGATCACAGTGTGAGGCTTCCCCTGGTCCTGCCCCACACACTTTAATATAATTGCTCCCACCCTCCTTGCCATCATGCCTGGCATACCCACCACCCACTTACTGGTTTTCGTTGTACTCTTGCTACCCCATTGCACCTCCTTCAGTATTGAGTCTCCCAATATTACAACCCTCTCCCTCTCATAATGCCTACCCTGTTGCCCCTCTCTCTCATTTTGCCCTCCATTTTGTACACCCCCCAGAACATCACTTCTACCCTAAGCCGAGCTTCCCCTTTCCCCTTACTTACCCCCTGCTTAGCCTCTCCCTGTGGTCCCCCATCTCCCTCCCTCTAGTCTCTCTTCCTGGAGATGCCCTTTCTTCCCCTATGCAGCCCTCCTCCCTATCTCCCCTGCCCATGTTCATCCTGTCCTCCTCTGCTCCTGCCCCTGTCACTGTCTCTATTGTTGGCCTCTGCCCTTCCCTTCCCCACCTGCTCCCTGTCTCTGTATTACATACAGGTCTCCCTAGGGTCAGTACTTTTCAGTTTTCAGAAATGTCCTGTTCCGTTTGACAAAATCTGCCCCTTCCCCCACCTGAAGGTAAATCGACATGTTTTGTACAAACATTTGGCTCAAAATTTGGGGTGTTTGCATGAAAAGCTTGTGCAAAGTGGGGCTGTTTGCATGATAAAGTGGTGCAAATAGTTTTTTTTTTTTTCAAGAAAAATTGACTCCAAAGTGCTGGTTAGAAATGTCAGATTCCTTTCTTCAGTGGTGTTTTCCATTGAAGATGAAAATAATTGGCTCTGGCTCCCAAAGTCACAAACTTGGTTTACTGTTATAGCTTCCATGGATTCCTGAACTTGAGGATATCCTCTCTGTGCTAGGTCAGTGTCCCCTCTGGAGCCAGGATATAACCCCTTTGGTGGGTGTCTGGATTCACAGCTCTGCTACTCTGGCGATGTTGTGCTGGGTACAGCGTGGCAGCACATATTCCAGCCTGCCTATGGGCAGTGGCTGGCCATTGCCCTAGTCCCTCTGCCAATGACAGCAACTTCGGTAGCCATCTTAGGCTTTGGATCTCCGTAAGCTTAATGTAGGTATATCTCCTCCTTTAGTCAGGAGTCTTGTATTTCTCACCAGATCTCTCTCCATGGCAGCATCAGTCAGGCATTAGTATTGCAAATGCCATCCCAAGGGTGGCACCCTCTCTTCTGAAGGACCCCTCCTGTGCCAAAAGTAACAGTAACTTCTCATGTGGAGAAGCCCCTCGGTGTCCCTACACCTTCCCAATGTGTCCCCTCACATGACCCTTCTAATTATCGATGATCTACATTAAATGCCCCTGATTCTTGATTTAAAGTTATTGTACCATTCAGACTTAGAGACAGACAATAACAACAGAAAAAGACTATTGCTTTGCTCAAATCTGTGCATAACACCCTATCATACACGAGCCTATATGTATAAGGATTTTTTGTCTACGTTAACCAACTACATGTTCCCTATCTTACTGCTACTCCCAGAGTGACTAAGTCCTTAACTCTTTCCCAGCTGTTCTTGAAATCATTGATGGTTTTGGCGCCCTCCGCATCAAGGCAGACTGTGCCATAGCTCAGCCGCTCTCTCTCTCTCTCTCTGTCTCTCTCCCTCTCTGTAACATAAAACTCTCTCACGTCCCTCCTGAATCTTCCTCCAGCCAGCTTCCACCCATGTCCCCGTGTTCTAGATTAGCTAATCTTGTTGAATAGCTCCTCACAATTTACCTTTTTTATTTCTTTCAGGAAATTGTTGGTCTCGGTCATACCTCCTCTCTCTCGTCTGCCCTCTAACGAATACACGTTCATGTCCTAAGCTGATCCTGATAGGATCTAAACTGTTAGCTCTGAATCTTTTTGGTCACCCTACGCTGCACCATCTGCAGTCTGTTTGTCTTTCCTTGTGTGACACTCAGTAAGACAGTGAGATTATAGTTCTTGTTAGCCAACCAACTCCAGTTCATTGGCGCTGTAATACCACCATTAATATGCCTTTAAGAAGTACAATTATATACACAAAAGCACAGGCTATAATAAGAGTCTTGGACAGAAAATTATATTAAAAATGGAACACCATCATGAATGTTCATACATGTTTGGAGCATTTTAACTGTATCATGAAAAGATAGGATACTCACCTGCAACCACCCAGGCCTTTACCTAGTACAATCCCCCACTGCTTATAATGGGAATGTTTGTGCAAAGGTAACCTGCCTGTTATAGGCGCTGGTCGGTATACCGTGAGGGGGGAAAAAATGGAACTCAGAACAATAGAATTTCTTGTTTATTTGTGCAACTCCCGATGTACTCAGTCTTCTGTTGGTACTCTCAACATTGTCCTCTTCCTAGGGCTCTGCATCTTCAATTAGCACTCACTGTTAATGGAGTGGTGGGTGGTGTAAATAAGCAGAGGGCGGGGAAGACAGCGGGACCGTTTTCAAGCCTGTCGAGAGGGCTGGACCTTAAACTACAGTGCAAGAGCTTGGTGGGCAGTAGAGGGTGCTGGTATGCTTCATTCACGTATGCTTTACTTCTGCTGTCCCAGCCCGCTCCCTTCATTCCTCCACTGAGGGCCTCCTGGCAGTTGTGAGGACCAGGCTGAAAACCTCGGGTAATCGCTCATTTGGGGTAGCTGGCCTGGTCCTCTGGAACTTGCTGCCAAGATCTTTGAGGGAGGCCCCAACAGTGGAGGCGTTTAGGAGGGGAGTAAAGACTCATCTTTTTAACCTAGCTTTCCCTGATATGCCTTTTAAATTAATAATCATGGAAATGTGAAAGGAAAAGTGTGACCCACTGGGACTTGAACCCAGGTCCCTGGCGTACCGTGCCAGTACTCTAAGCACTAGGCTATGGGCTCACATGGTTAGCACTAAGACTCTGGGTTTTCCCTTCCGACACACACATTCCTTTCAATGTGTTGCGTAATCTGCAACTAAGCACATGTCAGAGAGACAACCAGATAACTGTACCAGTACGGTAAAACCACTGCGAAGCAATTTTAAATTATAGGATTTAAAATTGCCTTGCAGTGGCTTTACTGTAATGAAAAAGTTATTTGGTTGTCTCGGTTTTAAAATTAATATGATTTTTAATTTTATTAATTTGTAAATTGTTTATATGTTGCTAATGTTTTTACCACCCTGTTCATATTGTTACACCCGTTTTACTGTGTGGCACCCAGAGCCTCCAGGATTGGGCACCTGATAAATAAATATTACTTCATAGTTTTAGTTTTTAAACAGTCATCATGCTACAATTGTCATTTTTCTTTTATCCTGTGCTTTGGTGCTGCTTACAGATACTTTGTCAGTGTCAGTGAGTTTGGTGCACTTGCCAGTCAGCCTGTCAGATTGCCTGAAATACATGGTGGGCAACAGTCGGCACATGCTGCAGCAGTTTGCATTGCAGTCAGTGCAGATGGCAATGGAAAGTGGGTTTTGCCTAATGTGTGCGATTGCACATCAGCCACGGGTGATATTAGTGGAGTCGATTGTATCTGCACTACTGTCTTTGGAGGCCCCCAGGTGACTAGGAATCAAGTTGATCTGATCTCACAAGTCTAGATCCAGCAACAACTGGTAGGTGCGAGGTCCTTGCCATCCGGGTCAAAATCTGCACCTTTCTATCACAAAGACCCTCTTACAAGGCTGTCTAATGTGGTAGCCCCTACTAGAAGATAGTCTGTGGATCTTGCAGTCTGGTAATCACCCCCACCCCAAGTAGTGGAGGGGCTTGTTACAGATCAGTTACTTACCAGTAACAGTACATCTTTGAAAGAATCTCCCTCACAGAGCCACAGTTCACCTTCCCGCGTATCCTCTTCTGCGTTTTAGGAGGCATACTCTTTAAGATACTTCCATTACTGCAGGCTTGGTCATTCTGGGCCCTTCTAAATGGACTCTCTTCTTTTTGAAACTGCTGTTTCTCATGTCAGTCTGGTCAGGGTTGTGGTCTCTTGTTCCTTTCAGTATAATACAACTCCAAACTTGTCTTCAGCATGAAACTGAGGAGTTACAGGGTCATCATCGTTAAATAGGCGGTGCTGATGTATGTCAACATGAGCAGCCTCAACTCGGCAAAAGTTTCTGAGTTGTCCTGACGTTGACGACAGTGCCCTTCAGTTCCTGAGGTGTGGTTCTATGGAGTAGATTCTCTAGTACTACTGTTACAGACAAGTACATCTTTTTTCAGTTTTTTTTTTTATACAGTATATATCGAAATGATTAAATTTCTGCTTGAGCAGTTGAAATTTCATTTATCTCTGCCATTTTAACACTTTTTACAGTTTAATTTAATGACTGGGCATTTCTTATGCATTTACATTTCTTAATACATAACGTGGATTAGTTAGGTGGTCAGTGATCTCTTCTGCTCTTCAGGTATAAATATGCCATTGGGGTATCAGGTGAAGCATGACCACTTTGAAGAGTTTGTAGTTTTAACATTTTTAAGTTCTGTCTCTGGGGCAATGCCTCATGGCTGAATTGTATGACTCACAAATACACCCTCTAGAAGAAACATCATTACTGTGGTCATTTTTCTTGTTGGTTGTCCTGCATCAGGCCCACCAGGTGACCGCAAGCGTTGATAACCTCCTATCCATATTGTTGTCCCTTATTACTCCCCCCAGAACACACACTGGTATAGTCTAGTGAGATGCAGGGTCCAAGAGTGCTGGAGTCATCGGCATACAGTCTACTCAGTTTATCCTCTTGCTTTTCTTTCTGCCCTCTTAGGGGATGCTGACAGCGACAGCCAGGGCTCCAAGCATATGTATGAAATGGCAGGTTGATTCGGAGCAGGGACCAAAACAAAGAAAGGTGCACTCAAGGGAGATCAATCAAATAAACCAACTAAATACTGAGGTGTATGCTGAAAAGACTAGTTTATTTGGTCACAAAATAAAATTGAGCGCATAGCACAAAAGCCCTGGTGGTTGGTGTTATAACCATAATGCTTTGTCAGGGAGCCTCTTGAGTGCACCTCTTAATATTTTGTTCCCATGGTTAACTTCAACAGCACCCACCCTGCTTCTGTGAGTGTGTGACTCGGTGTCTCTGATTCAGAGCAAGCCAGTGCCTCCACCATACTGCTAACTACAGATGTCACTATATCTTACTGTGATATTATGTTATGATACTGCCTACTGATGATAATCACGTATTGTTTTTTTTTTTTTTTTTACAGTGGTTAGTTGTCGAGCAGCATAATGTACTGTGTTATACCATAATAAACCATCTTGACTTTGTCACCTTGTTACATGGCAGATTGGGAAGGTTGGTGGGGCAGTATTAGGGAACAACCAAACAGTTGCCATAGTTTAAAATAAACTCTGGTAACTGTCACCATGAATAGTCGTTTGATTTGAAACAGGTTACTAGCAGAGAACACAGTTTTGTAATTGCTGTACAGAAAGAAGATTAGGAATCATCTGTCAGTGCCGAATGTTGTCTTGCTGGCATTGCATTGGTAGTGCAGAAGTTAGAGAGATGCATAATAGGAATGGCAGTGAAGTATTGAACTGATGCCAACCCAACCCCCACCTTGTAGAGACTGACAGGCATTAGGGTGTGCCTTTGGGTCATCGGCCAGAACGCTCATGCCATTTCACCTCACCCTACCCTGCAGACACCGACAGTGTCTCGTGTGCCTTGGGGCCTCAGATTTTACGCTCACCCCATTCCATAAGGAAATATGCTGAGATGGGTGCAGTATAGGAGAATGGGGTGAACTTTGGGGCTGAAGAGTCCAAGGCACACCTCGATGCCTGTCATTGGCTGCAGGCTGTGGTGGGGGTGGAATGGCATGAGCATTACAGCTGGAAATCCCAAGTCACACCCCTGATGCCTGTCAGTCTCTACAGGGTGGGGCGTTACAGTTGGAAACCCTAACGCCCCAGGCGCTTGTTGGTATTTTTACTCCATATTTTCAACATGGGCTTTTTGTGACCCCACCTCAGGAACAGTGGCACTATCAGTTTGTTAGCGGAAAGGTGATTTTGCACAGCGACTGCGCCATTTTGCACTACAGGTGCGAAAACACATTTTGGTCAGGATGTGAAAAATGACAGGTGTAAAAAAATGGTAATGTTGAAAATCTGGAGTGAAAATATGAAAAACTGGTGAAGTCACAAGCGTGTGTAAAAACTGCGCAACATACGCCCATAATGCAATTATTTGGGGGATCTTTTTAACCAAATTTTCAACATAGGCATTTTGGGACCTCTTCTCATGAACAGTGGCACTGTGATTTGTTAATCTGTCCTGAACGTTGATTTCCCACAGCTGACCCGCATGCATATTGCAGATGTCTGCGAAAACACATTTGGGCGGAATGTGAAAATGGCAGTTGTAATGTTCAGAAGGAGGTGGGAAAAATGGCAGTGTTGAAAATCTGGAGTGAAAATATAAAAAATTCTCAGTTACAACCGTGCGTGGAAACTGCGCAATGCACGCTTGTAACAGTCATTTTTTGGAATTTTTTCATCAAAATGTCAACATAGGCATTTTAGGACCTGTGCTCATGAACAGTAGCACTGTGATTTTCTTAATCTGTCCTAAGCATTGATTTCTCACAGTGACGGCGCCACTGTGCGCCATATGTGCGAAAACACATTTCGGGCAGGATGTGGAAAATGACAGCTGTACTGTTCGTAAGGAGGTGTGAAAAAGTGGCAATGTTGAAAATCTGGAGTGAAAATATAAAAAATTCTTGAAGTTATGAGCATGTGTGGAAACTGTGCAATGCAGCTCGTAACACAGTCATTTTTTGGAATATTTTTACCAAATTTGCAACACAGGCTTTTTGGGAGCTCACCTCATGAACAGTGGCACTGTCGTTTCATTACTCTGTCCCGAAAGGTGATTCTGCGCAATGACTGTGAAATTACCTTTCGGGACTGAATAATGAAATGACAGTGACTGTGTTCATGAGTTGGGGTTCCAAGAACCCCATGTTGAAAATTTGGGAACAAAACTCCCAAAAATGGCTGAGATATCAACCTAAATTGACCCCCCCCCCCCATTCAGTGTCATTATAGGACTTAACCGTCATTTCTTCACTTTGCGGTTGGCATTTGAAGAGTGCAGACGTGTTTCTGGTCCACTGAAGATCATTACTCCCGACCTCCGCAGGAAGTATGGGTGAGGGGGGGTTTGGGGGAGGTGGGGTGCCAGAGGGAGGGTACAGGTTGGGGGAGGGGGCCGGCGGCAACGACGAGGGACCATTTTCTTGTTTTTCAGGTTAAATAAATAAAAAATTAAAAAACATTGTGGATCCGTTTTCTGTTTTTACAGGGAAACTGGATTTTGGCAGACTGGGGTGGGCTCCCAGTGTGCCAGTGTACTGGGGATCAATGTTGACCCGGGATTGGGCACCCCGAGGTCAGAGGATATGTCGGGCGATTTGACACTGGGAGTGAGCATCCGTGTCACAAACACCACAGAGGTTGTGGCACACTGGGGTGGACTCCCAGTGTGCCACATTAAAGGATGTTTGGGGGGCATTAAGCACCATGATGTTGCCAGGTGGGAGGTCCACCAGCGCGATCAGATAGCGCTTTGAGTACAAGTGCCTTTGAGCACTGAATACTTCCAGCCCATACAGAGCTTAGGCTGTGGCTTGCTCCGCAAGGCTGGGGGAAAGTTTGGCGCCGGACAAAGTGGGACGGGGAGGAGGCAGGCGAGGAAAGTACCTCCTCCCACCTTTCAGGCAGGTAATGGTGGGGTGGCGAGGCAGAGACGTTATAAAGCAAACAGCTGTTTGCTCTCCTGCCGCCGCCACCACCGCCATGTTTATTGAAATGTTTCATCAGGAAAGGCACGTAGGAGGCGTGTCATCTGTGCTGCTGCATGACGAGCTTGTCTCTGATTGCAGCGGCAAGTTTGTTTCAAGTTGGTGGCACTTTCCATAAACTTATGTCAGTGCTAGCATGCTTGCTAATTGGGGAATGAGGGACGAACCTTCTAAAGCGTGCCCTTCGTTCACCAAAACTAACACTCTTCTGCATTTCTCCTATGACCACAAGATGTTGCTTGCGCAAGACAACATAAACATGACTTGCATTAGCTTTACTTGAGCAGCCTTTGTTCCTTAATCTGTTCTTTTTCAGGAAAGCAGCTTTTTCCAAACTCTGGCTAACTGAGACAGTTCAGTCTCCATCTCTCTTTTAGTGGAGTGTGCCACACAGCTTCTAGCAGCTTCCTTCAAAGGCAGGGAACTCCAGCTCGATGTTCTCTTTCTTTCTCTCTGGTTTAGCCCCAAACTGCTAGGACTTTAGTCAGTCCTTTGCTTCACCCAGGCTATCAGGACATTTTTTTTTCCTCTTTTGAGGCTTAAAACAGCACTCGGACAGGGACAGCTTCCCAAGTCTGTTTCCCCTCTTTCTGTCATTTTCCAGCTGGGGGCTTTAAGTATTGCTCCCAACTGTTGCTCGTCATCAGTCAGACACTTCATCAAGTCCTCTGGTTTTAGCCTTCTTGCTTTTCCTGACAACTGTGAATCTCCCTGAAGGAGCCAGGTGGTTTCGTAAAGGGAGCCATCTAACCCAAACCCTTACTCCACTGGTTCGGTCATCTCCCTCCAGAACACCTGGAATCTGTGTTCTATGGTTCAGCCCTGTTTGGTTGAGCACACCTTTTAAGGGGGAATTTTTACTGCACTGGGATGGAATCAGATTTTCACTGTTTGCCCTAAAATAAAATAAAAAATGCTACAGATTATCATGATAATTAATATATTGGGATATTTTGGGCACAAATATTCGGTACTTACAAATTGATTATTGTACTTGTTAATACTACCACTGGGACCACTGTAACAGTTGAAACAGTGGTATTGTGTGCATTCTTAGGGTTTAAGAACTGAAAGTGAGCAGTTCTGATATCCTAAGAATGTACAGTAAGTGTACCCTCTGTGGCACTATTACTATATGATTGCTCGAGGGAAATCAATAATGTATTAATAATTAAAAAAAAAAAATGAAACCTCCCATAGAGTTTGTTTTCAGGGCAGCTGCATGTGAGACATTCTTTGCAGAATGACAGCAGCTCACACGCAGGGGAAGGAGCAGTACAATTGCTTGAAAGCACTGTGTTCATCTGTAATGATATCCCTACTGCCAAATCAACAAGGTGCCAAGCTTGCGCTGTCTCCCAGCCTACCACAGGGCAGAGGAGGCAGTATGGGGCAGTGGTTTAAGGTTCTGAGCTACAAATCTGGAGACCTGGGTTTGAATCTCACAGCCCCCCACTTGCATACTGTGTGACCCTGAGCAAGTCACTTAACTTCCTCGTGCTCCCAGGTTGCACCTGTAAACAAGCTTTCAGCTTAGTGTGTCTCACCTGGTTAAATAATTGGAAAAAAAAAAAAAAAGAATCAGAGCTAGGTAGCCTGCCTCTCCCCCTCCCCAGAGTCTGGAGCACCTAGGCAGATGCTGCCTCAGTAGCCAAACATGAATGGGGGGTGAGCATGCTCAACCTCTTTTTCTTTAAAAAAAAAAAAAGGTTTAAAAGTATAAACAGCGTCCACACTGTTGGAATGTTCTTTATAATCTTGATTTCATCCGCACCAATGTTTTGTCCAGTTAATGGGCTTTTTCCTGGGACTTAGTTTTTTGTTTCTATGTAGAGCCCTTTTATTTTCCTAAGCCTGTTTTCATTGTAATAATTTATAACCCATATTTGTGTTCTGGGTGCATGCTGACTTATGTATCTCCTTATTGCTTAGTATAGTTGCTGAGTGCTCTCCATAATGAGTCACTAGTTATTTATATTGTCTCTCTGGCATCTTCTGGAATTGGCGTGCTCCACAAAGACACCAGAGAGACAATATAAACAAATAGTGACTCATTATGGAGAGCGCTCAACCGTGATACTAAGCAGCAAGGAGACACATAACTTGGTGTGCAGTCAGAATACTGGTAAGGGTTATAAGTTATTACGATTAAATAAAAGATAAGTACAAAACGCTTTCTTTTTTTTTTTTTTTCATATTCTGTTTATTCTCCTTAGGGCCATAGCAAGGGAGGCTCCCTTCTGCCAGCTGCTGCCACCCCCTTCTACCATCCTACGCCTCCCCAGGTGTACTGGTAGCAAGGGCACCCCCATGTTTCCCCCCCCATGGCGGGGTCAGGAAAGGGAGGTTTGACCTCCCTCTCTCCCCCCCCCATGCTCATAATCCAGTTTCCTTGTTCTGGGCTTTTTTCTGGTGTCGCAGCGGGTGGAGGTGTGGCCAGTGGGCATCATATGCCTTTGCCATGCCTGTCCTTTCTTCCAGTTATCTCAGTTTTAGTCTCCAGGGCCGTGACAACACAGTCACGTGGAGGTGTGTGTGCACACTGGATCCAGCGGTCTCCACTGCACCCACCTTGGCCTAGTGCCAGGTCAGTCATCTGTGTGGCACCGTCACTGAGCCTCCACTTGGCAGCAAACACTGGGAAGACTAACCTTTCCTACCTGGGAGAGGAGGAGAGCTGCCTGCCAGCTGCTCGATCCTTCTCTCGGCACCCCCAGCTGACCACTGGCAACCCAAGCTCGTTCCCAAACTCAGGTCGCCGGCATGGAGGAGGTAAGGCACCAAGCACCTCAGCCCTCTACAACATTGGGGCAGGCCAATAGGTTTCTTTCAAAGACATAGAAACACAGAACTGAGTCCCCTGAAAAAGCCCATGAATTGGGCGAAATGTTGGTGCGGATGACATAAAGATCATAAAGAACATACCGACAGTGTCGAGGCTGTTTATACTTCTGAACGTTTTGGGGAAAAAGAGGTTGCGTACCCCCACCCCCATTCTGTCTGGATATTGAGGGGAGCTGACTGGGTGTAGCATACCACAGTAAAAATGAAGAGAGCTCTTAAGTGCGCAGGTACCTGTGGCACCTTTGGACATTGTTGAAAGCTGCTTCCTCAGCCTCCTGCCACACTGCAACAGTGATCCTGGCTCAGAGCACAAATCTGGCAATGGACTGCTGGATTATTGACTACATTCTTTGAAGGACAGCTTATCTGACTGGCACCAAGACATTCAGTATTGTTGTGAACTCTGTTTACAAGAGTCCATCACAGCTGCTATCATTTGTTTAATCCTAAACACATATCATTATCAACAGAATCTCCAACTTGTTAAATATGCACTGTTCAAACTCTCCCTCCCTCCCTCCATCACTTGTTGACTGTAGTGTGATGTTTATAAGCAAGCTATAAGACACGACAGAGTGTGAGCTAGGCTGAGATAAGTGCACATCCAGGGATATTGTAAGGTCCGACGCTGCAAGCAGAAGGGCCTTACAGCAAAAAACAGACAAGGGTACTCACAGGGAGGAAGACACTGACAAGAATACAATGCATAACAATAGCTTATACAAACTGCACTTACATGTCCAAACAACAAACCGAGATTAACTGGTCAGATTCCCTGGCGCTTTGAATACAGTTCTTCCTGGGGAGGCGGGATTTGGCAGTGCAGAGGGCTGCCTTCATAGCAGTCAGCTCTAAAAGTGGCTTAGCATCTATAATGTGCAACCTGATGGGATTTAATAAATGAATTATTGGAAAAATCCAAAAATGACCATATATTAGAATATTGTAATTAACTGATGACCTCCTAGAATATCCAGCAATTTTCTCTGCTGAAACGCTGTAATAACTGGATCTGATGTCACACCCAGTTATTATGGTGTTTCGGTCTTGCATTTGTGAATGGTTGATTCCTGACAGGATTCAGTGGTAGCGCAAACTAACAGGCGCAAGTCGAGTGAACATTTTCCCCGCTATTACAATAAGCTCACTCTAACCTGCTGTGTCGCTGAGGCAAGGCACTGACCTTTACAATGAAACAGCTCCTTTTCTGTGGGGGTACATCCTAAAAATAAAAAAAAAGATGTAGAGATATGATTTTTCACTCTGGAAAGTGGGTGACAGGGATACATTTGTTCAAGAGCAGGAGAATTCTAAGGCACAAAATAAAAAATCTTTCAGAAAAGAATATGTCAACTGTGTTTTTATTTCTTCAACTCCCTGCACCAGTTATGATAAAAAAATAAAACATAGGTGTGTATCTATAAGTTTTATTACACACCATTATGTGTGATGACTGCATAAATGTTTTGAGCTTCGCCTTTGACGTTTATGGGTCATCACACGCCCTGAGTGTGTTTAAAAAAAATAAAAATAAAAAAACTCATAATAACCTGCCTATGTAATATCTTATATAGAAACACACTTGGTGCTGAAACAAAGGACCCCTATAAAAATTGTATTGAAAGCATGAAAGCTGCAAAAGTTTGTCTCCTGAACAGGGAAATCCAGAAATATCAAACTTTATTCACCTTAAAGGAAATTGCCAAGCTATCGTGTTGGCCTTTGTAGCCCATTACCTTACGGCAGTGCAGCCTTTTGCAGCCTTAAGTAGAATTCTTTTATCAAGTTCTCTTCAGGAGGGAAGGGATCATAATTGGAGCCAAACCCAAGACCAGCTGATCCTTTTCACTTTCTGGTCTGCTGGCCCTGCCCCTGTGCTCAGACGTTTTGTGTGACATCTGAGCAGGGAGAGTGTGGGGATGCGTCTCATAGAAGTCTATGGGGAAGTTTTCAGTACACTTTTGTATGTGTTTAAATAACCTTGGAGAAAAAAATGAAAGCCACTGCTGAACTAATAATAATGAAAACTTCCCCCTAGACTTCTGTGGGGCATGCCTCCGTGCTCTTCCTGCTTAGACATCACAAAACACCTGAGCATGGTGGCAGGGCTGGCAGACTGGAAAGTGGAAGAGATCGGCTGGCTGTGGGTTCAGCTTCAGTTAAAATCCCTATCTTCCCAGACAGGACCTGATTAAAAAAACAAACTATTTTGGGCTGCAATTTGCTAGTGCTGCCTTAAGGTAATGGGCTGTAAAGCCCAAGAAGCTTTTTTTTTTATTTCACTATTGAAACATTACATATAACAACAAATAACATTTACATCCAACCATTAACTATACGTTTTCGTGTTTCACATTTTCCAGGGGTTGCAGTTTGTACATTTGTATTTAAATCTCAGGTTCAGCATTCAATATTTGTGCAGTCTTGATTCTTATACTTGGTCTGTGTTGCTGATCCTATAACGTGTCCATGTCTGCCCTTAGGTTTAGACCCCAAAGTGGGGTGGTTTCTTAAGGGTGTATTTCTCAGAACTGCAGCTCTTCTTATGGGTTCTCTGCTTTCTTTATGGGAGAGGTTTTGGTTGTTGTTGGAAAGGGGAAGGGGGGAGGAAGGCAGAGGAAAGCCCATGTCTCCCAATCCATTGGCAGGAGTGTATCAAGGGACAAACTCCATGTCCTTGCCCATGTGGTATATGAGCCGCGAATTCCATCTTGAGGCACACTTCTCCTGAAGATCATTCAGCCTATGGGTAATTTGTTCCATTCTATGTATTTGTGCCATGATTGTCCACCAGTCCATCAGTGAGGGTATTCTAGGGGTTAGCCATGCCTTTGTCAGCACCTTTTTTGCCGCTGTGATTAGTATTCCTAGCCTGTAACGTGAGTTGGGGTCTCTATGCTCCTTCGGGTATTGGAGCAAGATATAGAGGTCTGGGGTCATTTTCTTTTGGCTCCTGGCCATAGCCTTAATTTCTGTCTGTATCTGAGAGATGTATAATTGTATGGCTGGGCATGATCATATGATATGCGTGTGATGGGCTCCCTTGATCCCGCATCCCCTACAGCAGGTTCTCTTCTCCCTCTATTAATAATGTTTAGTGATTTCTAGTGTCCTGAAATATCTGATGTGTGTCCAAGCATATTCCCTCCATTAATGTGAGCTAGTGACCTTTGCTGAGTTTTGGCAGGCCTGCTGCTAGGTTTGAGTCGTTATAGGTATTCCTAACGCCTCCTGACATTTTGCCTGTATCTGAGTTGTTAGGGACCCCTGAGTGGCCAGAAGGGATTGGTGCAGTTGTGAGACTACATGCCCTTGGTCTGGGTTTCTGTTTTGGTGCCACAGTTCCCCAATAACTGGAGGGTAATGCTCTGCTTGTCTTGCTCCTGGTGATAAGGAGTTGTAGTAGTGCCTGATTTGAAGAAATCTGTAAAAATCCATTCTGGGCAGGTCAAACTCCCTTTGTGTGACCTCGAAGGTCTTAAATGTGCCTGAGAGGAGAATATGTGACAGGTATACTAGGGAGTAGTGTTGCCATTCCTGGAACCTGTGGTCCTGGTAATGCGGGGGGAATTTGGGTAGAGCTGAAAGGGGTGAGAGTAGTGGGAAGAATGGCCTAAGGTGGTACACTCTATAGTGATTCAGGACCAGGACTGTATATATCTGGTGAGCTAGGGGTTTTCTGATGTTGGTAGAGCTGGATTGATTGCTGTACCATATAGCTGCTGGAAGTAATCAGAATCTGACATCAGGGAGCGTCCGAAGTCCTGCCAGTGCTGGCTATCCATTCTTATCTGTCTGGCCATAAGGTGTGCTAACTGAGCATCCCAGTAATAATTTTGACGGTCAGGCAGCGCCAGGCTCCCCATCGATCTGGGTAAGGTCAATGTTTTTAATCTTCTCCATGGTCGTTGGCCTGCCCATATAAACCTAGATATTATTTGACTCCAGTTTTGGAAGGTTGATTGTGGCAATTTAATTGGAACATTCTGAAAAAGGTATGAAGCCAATAGGAGAGTTACCATGCCTTTTAAATTTATACGCCGTTTGAGACTAAGGGGAATGGTTTTCCATTGATCAAGGTCCTGTGTTAATTGTGCTGTGAAGGAGCTGTAGTTATTCTGGTAGGCTGGGATTGGTGTTTTGGCAAGGTAGACTCCTAAGTATTTCAGCTTAGTGAGGTTCCATTTATAGGGGTGTTGGTGCCTAACTGCGATTAATGGGGTATAGTTAAAGGTGAGGGCCTCCGTTTTCGTTCTGTTCAGTTTAAACCCAAATATGTGTACGAATTCCTCAATAATGTTCCTAAATGATGGCAAAACTGCCATCATTACTCCCATTTACAAAGATGGTGATCGTGCTTCTGCCAGTAACTGCCATCCCATCGCTATCTCTCCCCCCGTATAAGGCGCTAGAAAGAATTGCCTCTGGCTAGCTCACAGAGTACCTCTCAAAGTATAATCTTCTTTGTCTGGAACAACATGGCTTTCGCCATGGGCATAGCACCACCTCTGCCTTGTTGGAACTCACCTCCTACTTGCACTCTGCCCTCGACAAAGGACACGTAGCAGGGGCAACCTTTGTGGACCTATCGAAAGCATTCAATACTGTCAGCCATTCCCTCCTCGTTGCCCTATCCAACATCGGTCTCACTCCTGGTGCCTTGTCCTGGTTCTCCCAGCTACCTGCCTGGAACAATGCAACATGTTCGTATTGGTGCTGCACTCTCATCCTCTCTCCTTGTCCTGTCTGGACTCCCTCAGGGTTCCATACTTCGACCTCTTCTCTTCAGTCTTTTTCTGAATACCCTTCCATCCTTTTGCTCTGGCCAACTTCTACTGTATACGGATGGTGCGGTTCTATTCACATTACACCAAGGCCCTTCTCAACTCCAACTGTCTCTCTCTCTCTGCAGAACTCTTTCTCAGATGCAGAGGTCTGGTTTGCAGACCACCGACTCGTTCTTAACTACAAAAAGACTAAAATTACGCTACTCACCAACCCTCAGAGTAAGCATAAGAACTCCACCTAGACATCCTTAATGACCAGCAGCTGCCCCTAGACGAGGTTACCTCCTTTGAGTATCTTGGTATCCTCTTGGACCCTGCCCTCAACTTCCACAGTCACATTCATCATCTCTGCTCAGCTGTTAACACCCAGATTGGCTTACTCTACCGCATCAAACACTGCCTCACCCCTCTTGCCCTATACCTTGCAGTGTCCTCATCCATCCTTGCACTAGTTGACTTACGGTATCCTAGTCTAAGGGGCTGCTGACACTACATCCCTCCAGAGACTGCGGGTTACCCTAAACAAAGCTTGCTGTCTTGTTCTAGGGTGTGACCGCTCCACTCACACCTGTACACTCTAACAACAGTCCAACTGGCTGAACCTGGACAGCTGGCTCCAATACCACACCTGCTGCCTATCTAAAAAGATCTCCTCTGGTCTGACCTCTCCCGGGCTGTCCTCCCCTACTGCAGCCAGCCCCACTTACCATAAATACCCGGAGTTCCTGTAAAACTACCTTTTTGTGTTCCCCGCTTCCGAACCTCACTGGGGCAGTGAACCTTCTCCTACAGAGCCCCCCTCTGCACAAACTCCCTACTTAGCACTATAATCTCCAAATGCAAACTTGGATGATTTAAAACTCTGCTGAGGAGTCACCTCCAGATCTTAAAGCACAGCTGACTTATTTTGGGGCGGACAGCTCTCAGAGCACAAACCACCAGGCCTGTTTTGGGGCTGGGAAGGTTTACCTGTGTCTGACTTGGATGTGTGGATTTTTCTCTGATTGATTAGCAGGGTATTTCTCTATCAAATTGTTGTGTAGGGCATCTTCCTGACAGGAAGGCACTCATTGCAGCAGTGGGTCAGAGCTTCTAGCTGATTGTTTTGCGAGGGCACAGTTTAGGCCAACCCCTTCCACCCTCACCCCACCCACCCTGGAAATAGTTCCTTTATACCTGGGGTTCTGACATCATTTCTCAAGAGTGCAAGGTGCATGTCACTGTCATATCCTCTCTAGCACACTGCACTGACAATATAAGCATAAACATTGTATAATATAAATATATATTTCTACATTACAAACCAATCACACAAAAAAAAAAAATGTAGGAATAGTGCAATGTAATGGCTGTGGGGCAGCAGTCTTCAGGAGTCTTTCTGGAGGCTGAGATGCTGCCCTATTTGCAGACAACTGTCTGCCCTGAGGGAGGAAGTTGCCCGTCTTCAGGCCACACTGGACAGTAGTACAGGGACCTTCCCCAGGCCAATGGACAGTAGGAAGGGAACCTCCCCATCCAGGGAGCACCAGAACCACCACCACTACCTCAGAGGTTGCAAAGAAAGCACAGCAGTTGGACCACAGGGCTCAGGAGGATGAGGATGGTGAAACAGAGGCACACCCAGTCACATGTTACACACCACAATCCATAGCCATTCTGGGGAGCATAGCTCCCTATAGATACACCTCAGAGGAGACTAAAGAGGCTGAGGACAACTGTCACAAGGGAGGCCCACAGGAAGGAGGCAGAGGACACCACAAGGAAAGGAAGCAGCTCCTGGTGGGGGACTCAATTATTAGGGGGATAGAACTGGGAGGAGCTGGGAAATCTGAAGTAAGGTGCCTGCCTGGTGCCATGGCTTGGAGGGACAGGAAGCGCATCCTCAGGATCACAACAACAGCTGCAAGGGATTCTGAGCTGGACATAATTGTCCACCTAGGGACAAATGACTTGGCTCATCATGAGGTTAGAGCAGTGCAGGAGGACATTGCAGAGTTGGGGAGGGGCCTAAGACAAGTAGCAAACACAGTATCCTTCTCAGAGGTGCTGCCTGTCAAAGGCATGGGGGAGGCGAGGTAATTGGCACCATGCAGTTTAATGAATGGTTGAAAAATGGTGCGGAGCACAGGGGTTTGGCTTCATTGGGGACTGGGTTCCACCTGGAGGGACACCAGCCTATACTGGCAGGATGGTCTGCATCTGTCCAGGAAGGGAACAAGTCTTTTGAGCAATCGGTTTAAATGCTTCATTGGCAAGCTTTTAAACTAGTCAATGGGGGAGGCACTGACAAGCAGCAGAAAAATCCCAGCCTCTCCCTACAAAACAGGGTACTAAATGAGAAAAAGACCAAGGTAGAACGGTCGGTGGGGGATGCTGCAACAGAAGGTAAGGCCATCAAAAATGGAGACAATGAGTACCAATGCCCGTAGTCTAGGTAACAAGCTTCCTGAATTAGTGGCCTTGATGGAGGAGGAACATCTGGATATCGTGGCAGTCACAGAAACATGGTACACACAAAAACCATGACTGGGGACGTAAACATACCAGGATACACTATCTACAGGAGGGACAGGGAGGGTAAAAGAGGGGAGGAGTAGTTCTTTACATAAGGAAGGAATAAAAGCAACAGAACAAAAGGGTAAACAGGAGGAGAAGAAGCACTGTGGGTAAATTTGGAGACAGGCAATGGCACCACAATCCGCTGAGGGTTAGAGCCAGACCCCTCTTCTCAGGGAGGAAATCGACAAGGAAATGATAGAAAGTATACTTAGAATGGCAGAAAAGGGAGATATTGCTGATGGGTGATCTGAATATGCCAGATGTTAACTGGAGCGCAGTTGCAGCTGCCACTTGAAGAGTGCAGTTATTCTAGATGCCCTACAGGGGCATGCCTTAGACAACTAGTACTGGAGCCCACCCAGAGGAGCAATATTAGACTTGATACTCGAATGGAGATGGAGAGAGGATCACAGATGTGAAGTGGTTAGCCATCTGGGAACTAGCGACCATCGAACAGTATGGTTTCATAAACACAGCAATAGAGTCAAGCCATACAAAGACAAAAGTACTGGACTTTAGGAGGGCTGACTTTGCCTAAATGGGTGAGTGCCTAAGAATGCACTAGCAAATGGGCAGGAAGGAGGGTGGAAGAACAATGGGGAATAATAAAACTGCCATCACAGAGGTAACGAGCCTTTGTGTGAAGCAAATAAACAAAACAAGACGATGTAAAGAAACCACTATGGTTCTCAAAGGAAGTAGCAGTGAAGGTTCAAAGAGAAAGAAAGCATTCAGGAAGTACAAGGAATGCTAGCAGGAGCAGGACAGAGAACTGTATCAGTTAAAGCAAAGGAGGCTGGGAAGGCAGTCAGAACAGCAAAGGCCCAAACTGAGGAAAAGATAGCCAACTCAGTTAAGAAGGGAATAAAACCTTTTATAGGTACATCAGGGAGCAAAGGAAGACCAAGGGAGGGATAGTGAGGCTTAATAAAGGGAGGGAGGGTGGGCAGAGGAGAATGTAAAGGCAGAGATACTAAACAAATATTTTGCTCAGTATTTACAAAGGAAGAGGGGAGGTACATAAAACAAACAGTAGTAACACTCTGGATACAGAAGTTGATACCAGCCCATTTACAGAAGAAAGGGTTCTGAAAGAACTCTTAAAACTGAAGGTGGACAAAGCAATGGGGCCTGATGGGATTCATCCCAGAATTCTAAAAGAACTAAGGGTAGAACTAGTGACACCACTGACTACCCTCTGTAACAAATCATGGGAGGATGGGGTGGTACCCGAGGACTGGAGGAGGGCAGATGTGATTCCCTTCACAAAGTGGGAGCAAGGCAGAAGCAGGAAACTATAGACCTGTTAGTTTAACCTCAGTGATAGGAAAATGATGGAATCACTTCTAAAGGAAAGAATTGTCGAGTATCTAGAGGCCAGAGGGCACAGGACCCTAGGCAGCATGGATTCACAGCGGAAGGTCATGCCAGACGATCTGATAGATTTCTTTGACTGGGTGACCAAAGTAGTAGATCAGGGAGGGCTGTGGACATGGCCTACCTAGACTTTAGCAAGGCATTTGACACAGTCCCACACAAAGATTAATATGCAAGTTAGCCAGCCTGGGAGTGGGTCCCAAGATGACAACCTGGGTAAAGAATTGGCTGGAGAATAGGACACAAGAGTAATAGTAAATGGAGTCCACTCAGAAGAAAGGAGGGTTACTAGCCGGGTACCGTGGGGTTCAGATATTGGACCAGTCCTCTTCAATATCTTTATAAGCGACATTGCAGAAGGACTGGAAGGAAAAATATGTCTTTGCAGATGACACTAACATCTGCAACAGAGTTGATGCACAGGGTGGGGTGGAAGCGATGAGAAGGACTTGGCAAGGTTAGAGGAATGGTCAAATGTATGGCAGCTTAGATTCAATGCTAAGAAGTGCAGGTAATGCACCTGGGAAACAAAACCCAGGGAAGAGTACACAATGGGGTGAGATACTAACAACAACAAAATGGAAAGGGACCTGGGGTAGTCATATCAGATGACCTAAAGGTGGGCAAGCAATGTGAGAAGGCAGCAAGGAGGGCTGGGGATACTGGATGCATAGGAGAGGCATCACCAGTAGAAAACAGGAAGTTATTATCCCTCTGTACAGACAGCTGGTGAGACCCCATCTGGAGTACTGTGTGCAGTTCTGGAGACCCAATCTCCATAAGAGCATGAGACAGGATGGAAGCTGTCCAGAGGAGGGGAACAAAATGGTGGGGGTCTGCACTGGAGGACATATGAAGAGAGACTTAAGGGAGCTAATATGTATAGCCTCGAGGAAAGGAGGAGAGGGGACATGATAGAAACTTTCAAGTACCTCAAGGGAATCAACAAAGTCCAAGAGGGTAGCATCTTTCAAAAAGAGGTGTGCAAGAACAAGAGGCACAATTTGAAGATAGAGGCGGCTCAGAGGTAATTTAAGGAAGTATTTTCACAGAGAGGGTTGTGGATGCATGGAATGGCCTTCGAGAGGTTGTGGAGTCAAAATCAGTGGTGGAATTCAAGCATGCATGGGATAGTCATAAGGCAATTCTGGGGGGTGGGGGTAGAAAGAAGTAGGCTGCTGGTTAACTAGGATCTGCAGCTTATCCAGTAGGTAGGGAAATGGGCAGACTGGGTGGGCCAAGCGGTCCTTATCTGCCGTCAAATTCTATGTTTCTATGTTTCCATGGCTGCGACTGCTCCTAGCCCTTCTCACTCTGGAACCTCCCCTCTATTGACTAATCATGTTGTTCCCCCTTCTCATTCTCAGCAATCCTCCTGACACAGCCTGGCCTTGCCAAGGTTAAGAACAAGTTAGCTTAAACCGCTTGTTCATATTATCATGTAACGGCACTGTTATACTGCCTGTACATATTATCGTGTAATTGCACTGTATATTCTGGAACTCTCTTCCCCCAGACCTGCGGCTGGCTAAGTCTCATCTCTGTTTCAAAAGGGAACTGAAACACTGCTTATCTCTGACTGACACCTGCACTTGTTTTAGCCAAGCTTGATTACCCTTATCCCTCTCTCCCTCTCCATATTCCTGATTCGTTTTCTTTACTCCTCATGTTGTTTTCCTTTTACCTACCCTATTCTTTCTATCTCTTGCTCTTTCACCCCATACTACTGCTGATGTGTACAGCTCTTATGTAATATGTACTATTATTTCTATGTATTATCTGTTGACATTGTATGTAATCCTCATCTATATTGCTGAAAATTGCTCTCAAGAATTGTTTAACCATTTGTATTTATCAGTTGTACTCTCCTTGTTCGTGCCTGAAAATAGTAGAATTTGGCTAGTGCATTTACACGGTTAACAAAAACTAAATAAAAAAATAAATACTGCTTTTTTTCTGCCCAAAGCGTATGTAACCAATGTTATTTGCTTGAAGTGTACGTACCCAATGTTATATCTGTTCTCCTCCTGTGTTTGTCACAGGACGTGGAGCCTTTGCAAATGGGTCCCTAACTCAAAGGTATTAATTCCAAAATGTTCAATAAATAAATACGTTCTACTATTGATGCCTCAGGTTCTCGCAAGTATATCAGGACATTGTCCGGGTATAGTGCTGTGCGGTGTTCTGTGCCTTTCACCGTGATCCCCTCCAGCCCTCAGGATTCCCTTATTTTTTGGGCTAATGGTTCCATGTATATTGTGAATAGTATAGGGAAGATGGGGCAACCCTGACGGGTGCCACGGTGGGGAGGGAAGTATGGAGAGTGGTGTTCACTAAGCTTTATGCAGGCCTGGGGATGCAGTAGATGTTTGGAGGGTTTGTATAAAGGGGAAGCCCAAGAAGCTTTAACTAAAAAACAAAAATACCTTAGACAGTTACTTTAACATTGCATTGCCTTTATTCACTTCACTTAAGCGAAATGCTAAAGCAACTACCCTTAGTGTGCTGTATAGAGCAGCAGCCACATACCATTGCTGTGATTCAGTTCATAAACTATAAATCCTTAACAGATTAGTTGTGTAATTAAAATAAAACATTAAAGAAACATTGTCAATTTGAGTTTGAAAAAAGAGATTAAAAAAGATAGAAATGCTCATCCAGGGGTCCAACGGCAAAAAATCGCCTCAAACAAAGTTTTTATGATATCCCGTTAAGGAAAGCTCTTTCAAGTAGAAAGAGGTATTAAATGTGCAGGAATGCTCTGAGTCTGAACATCAATAATACAAACTAATAAATTAGAACAGCAGTAATGAGAAGTGCAAAAGCCAATCATAGCACCATTCAGTCTATACTCAAGTAAAATGTGTTTTTCTGGAAGGCATTACAGCCCCTGGAAGTGCAGTTATCTCAGCCTAACTCATTCTTTGGAGTGCCTTATTAAACTAAGAAAATGAGTTTTATGGTAACAATGTACACAGACTACAGAATGACAGTTAATTCAATGTTTTATTTAAGTATAATGCTAATTTTTAAGGGAAGAACTAGTTCCAAACTTGCAAATGTGAAATTAAAAATACACAGCTGTGCCCGTTAATGAGAGGTATTTGAATACACTGGCAGGCTGCCATGTGTCTCCCCCCACATTAGTTAGACTGAAGTAAAGTTTAGGCTAACCTGTGTCAGCCAGTCTGCAGCCTGCATTCTTTATGCCTGTTTTATAATAGATATCGGATTAGGAATGCAAGACTGCTTGGCCAGAACCATGGCATTTCACTCAAGGGTAAATGAATATCTCCTTTGATTTGCTTCAGACACGTTGAAATAGCTTTTCCTCTGTAATAAGGCTGTACACCTGTCCACTGCAGTGCTCCCATACGATCCTAATGTCAGGAATGTGCTTACCATGCACAGACATTGATTGCAATTTAGTTTTATTGACTAAAGAAAAAGGTCGCTCAATGGCTTTTGTCAGTAGGATTTGTTTAGCTCTGGGCTCACTATTCTCAAATTTCACTGATGCAGAGCATTTTGTGAGGTGGACGGGGGCACTGACGCTTTAATTCCACTGCCTGGGATCCATTTGAGAGTCTGTGTTACAGCAGTGGATTTCTGTAGGAGTGCCAGTAGAAAAATACTAACTACCAGGCAAAATCCAAGGAGAAAGACTACACACCAAATTTCAGAATTTGCAAAATAAAAAAAAAATGTGAATTTAAGATTCATTAAGAAGCTGTATAAAGAAACAGCATACTGTAAAATCCAAAGTGAAAAAAAAGAAACTCCAGGATAACTTTTTGTATGTTCAAACCTTTTACAGTTTCACACAGAAGTACCCTCCTGTGAAATTCCTGTCTGAAAAGGATCGGAAAAGAATTCTGGTAAGTAATTTTTTTTTTTCTATGACTCTTTTTCCTATCTGAATGAGTTGCCCACTGGATTTAGATGGGAAGCTGTACTGTCTGTATGTACCATATGGACAGAGCATCATGTAATGTGGAAGAAACCCAGAACATTTGGAAAGGACGACATTTCTCCATACTGCTGTGGTTTTCCTCTGTACTGCAGTGGGTTTTGACAGAGGCCTTGAGTTTCTTAACGTGAATTTGTGACACTTGTGAAAACTTTGAATAACATAACATTTAGACACATTTTAGCTTTTGTTTTATAGAATCTTCCTTGAGTATATCTCCTCCATTAGGTGTCACCTTTGGAACTATAAGCCATCAGTGTCAGGACCACTCAAAAACTGTTTGCTAGCCAGGGCCACCCACAGCGACATGCAGCGTTTACATGTACATAATGAGGGTGGCCCCATCACTCCTCAGTTCTTTCTCTGGCCACCAATCATCCTCATCGGACCTGCAGAAGGAAACACCATCAATTTAGTCATTGCCATTTATTTTACTTTTCTTAGTGTTCTTTCATTTTCTCTGTATGCTCCCGAAGTCGAAAGAGCCTTTATTTCAGTATTATAAGTGCAGATATAAATTTTATACTCGTGGTTTATGTGCGCTTTTTGGGCCTGTCTCACAACATGAAGACTTATGAGATTTGCCAGAGCCTCAGCCAGACTATGTTGTGACACTGATTGCATACAGATATACAAAGAATACCGGCAAATGCAGGTCTGATGGTCTATCTAGTCTGCTTGAATGTGCAGCTAGCAATCTGTTACACTGCAGCTGCTCCCTTCATAGCATTGACAGCTATGGAAAAGGGTTCAAAATCTATTTCTCCCTTACTGTCGGCTAGGAAGTGACCATCAAAGTCTAAGGATAAGGACAAGGGACAGTCATCATTGCAGGCCTCCTCATTGTCCTACCATAAGCACAGAGACTGAGAAAAGGACACACTTGCTTCATTGGTGAGATCCCGCTCGCTGATGTGAAAAGGTATGCCCTTGTCAACACTTGCTCTGGTGACGTTGGCTACTACCCCCCCCCCCCATTGTCACTGAGACACCAAGGTTGGGGCCTGGCTTAGGCGCTGTCATACCCACTATGAATTGTATGATACCATCGTTGTTGAGGCAAGGCCCGTCGACGCAGGTAGTTCTAGCCCCTTTGTGGGGGGCCATCGACTCCTAGGTTGTGCTAGCCTCATTTTCTGAAATGATTTGACACATTCTGCCAAGTTTGCCACTGTAGACAGTTACTCCAGGACTGGACTTCTGGTACTCAACCCCCATCGACAGATTCCAATAGCAAGCTACAGATTCCTGCTTCTCAGTTGCCACCAGCATCACGGATCCATTCTACAGCTCCCATCGTCGATTGCTGATGAAAACAAAATGGAATATAATCCTGATTTCATGGACTTAGAGAAGGAATATGAGGGAGAACAGTTTCTGGAGGGTCCCCCTTGCTCTAATTATACCCTCTCGTACTGTAGTGAGGACTCAGTGGTTTATACCCTGAGATCTCCTGAACACCCATTTTTCCAAGCCATGCTGCAGCAAATGCAGTCTGCCATGGGCTTTGCTGTGGAAGAGGAAGATTCCACTAAAAGGAGTCTCATGGAATTTTGAAGGTGTCCTGCTCCCCCTCCATTATCAGTCCACCTGTGTATCTGGCATTAGAGGATGCTACTTTTGTTGCATGATACAGACAGAATTCACTACCTGCAGTCTCTATAAAGGCTGATATGCAGTATCCTGCTCCATCTGCTGTGGCTTGTAAGCAGTATCCTGCACCATGTTATTTTATTAGACTACAGCAAAGCATTTGATAAAGTGTCACACATCATACTTGTGAACAAGCTTATTACACTGGGATTTTCATCAGCAGTTATCAGATGGGTACATTGTTGTCTAGCAGATAGAACCCAGAGGGTCAGGATAAATGGAGTGCTGTCTGACGAGGGGAGGGTAACAAGTGGAGTCCTGCAGGGCTTTGTTCTGGTTCCCATACTATTTAATATTTTTATTAGTGATATGAAAGTAAAATCATCAAATAGTATTACAAAATTTGCTGATTATACTAAACTGGGAGGAAGAGTGGATAATTTAATAAATCAAAAAGCATTAAAATCAGATTTAGCTACCATTGAACAGTGGGCAATAACTAATACAATGTTATTTAACACAATTAAATGCTCAATCCTGCAGATGGGCAAAACAACCGCAAACAAATATACACCCTCAATAGCAAAATTATCAGGGCATCCCATAGTGAAAAAGACCTGGGAATAATGTAAATCATAGATTATCATCAGTAGACCATCAGTAAAGTAGGCAACTCAGCCAATGCACTTCTTAGATGGATAAATCATACTTTTTCTTCTAAAACAGAACAATGCATAATTACCTTATACAGATCCCACATTCTGCCTTATATGGACTGTGGGTCCCCACTTGATCTCTGACATAAAAAGGACTGAGCAGATACAACATAGGGCAACAAAAACTGTACAATACTTAGCACATCTTGACTATGAAAATAGATTAAAAAGAGCAGGCCTTTATCCACTTGAAACTAGAAGGGTTAGGGGGGACCTCCTTCAGATCTTTAAACTTCTTCAGTCCCCTACCCAAATGAATCAATGTGGCATATCATATGAAACAAGGACAATTGTACCAAGACTACACAATAAACAGTTAAAAGTAGGTAAAGCTAGGACTAATGAGAAAATGCATTTTTTCTGTATTAGAGCTCCGAAGTTGTAGAACAAATTACCACAAGAAATAGTGGACTGTTCAAATCTAACAACCTTTAAAATTTATTTAGATAAATGGCTATTAAATTAACTACCATGGGGTACAACGTCCCACGGTGTGGGGGACAATCTTGATGGGCCTCGGTCTTCTTTTGTCCTTAATACCAAGTTACCAAGTTATCTGCTGAGCCTTGTTCCAACCAGAAACTGACTCTGTGGTCATTATGACTGCTCATGATAGGTCTAGTGCTTCTAGACATATGAGTACTTTGTCTTCTAATAAGGAATCTATGAGCTTGTATGTGAGGGGTAAACATACTTATGCCTCTGCATCATTGGGCCTTAGAATTGGTAAACTATCAGGCCCACATGATCAGATATTAGAACAGCCAATGGAACATTGCTCGCACTGTTGCTCAGGCTTTGCCTGATGGCTGCCAAGACTGATCTGCTTAAAATTGTCTGTTGGTGCTGAGGCTGGCAAACATTTGCTGCACTCAGCATGTGATGTCTCTGATGTATCTGCCATGACTGCAGCTTCTGGCATTTGCATGAGGAGGTATTCTTGGCTTAGAGTTGCTGGCTTTGCCAATGATGTGCAACAGGCAGATCTTCTTGAACTTAAGCCATCACCATTTCTTCACACTGCTGGGTTCAAGCCGGTGCTGGGTCTCGCAGAACTAAATATCTTCAGGAGATCTGCCAATGGGACCGTGCATGCAGCTGCACCGCGAGACTGGCTTTCAGCTGATAGGCTATCTTGGCATCGACTTTTCTCAACGCTCCCTTCTTTTTCCCGCTGTTGAGTGTGCTTCAGTGATGACGTCGCTCACCAGCCAGGAATCAGAGCTTCATGTCTATAGGACTACAACGTGTAGTTCGTTCAGTTTTAGTTTATTTATTATTTTCTGTCTAAAAAAAAAAAAAAGAAGGAAACACCAAAAGAAGCAGGCCTGTTCCTGGATCCACTCCATGTCACCCTCTGGTACATCTGGCAAGAGGTCCATGGGTGAGAGGCCTTCCCCGTCTCCTTCCGGCTCCCTGGCACCCATTGCTCGTGGTCACTTTGAATCTCGACACCAGATCCCTTCTGTGTCCTCTTGTGGGGTTTCCGGTGGGCAGTTTCACCACTGGGCTGCTGATATGGAGCAGTGGGAACAGCATCTGGCCCATTTGCCCCTGCCTGCGGATCTGGTGCCAGGGCCTTTGGGCCTAGGTGTCTCGGAGCTGTGGCTGGGTCCTATGCATCAGGTGGAGCATTTGGCTCTGGCAATGGCTCCTCTGTTGCTGGTGACTGTGTGCTGCCGACGCCAGTTCCATGTGCCTACCCCCCTCATTCTATTTCCTTGCAGGGACTGACACAGGTACCATCCCCTGCCTCTTCTAGGCCTGGGTTGGGTGCTAGGGTGGTGCTGACTTTTTCTTAGTCAGCACTGTCCCTGGTGCCATGTCCACGCTGGGTCCAGTGCCGATTCTGGCACCGGTTCTAGTGTTGCCAGTTTTTCCACTGCCTAGGCCTGGTCTCGTCCTCTTGGGCTCCACTCTGCTTCCTCCCTCCTTCTCTGAGGGGGATATTGAGCAGGATGAGTCTAACCCAGACCTCATCATTTCTGAGGAAGGGGATAAGGACTCCTTCTATAGTCTGAACAATAAGCCAGTAGTTCCGACTACAATCCAATAGCCAGTGTTTTGTTTGTTGGAACTGGCACCTACTAAAAGAGAAGACACAAATGTGCTGCTCCACTTGTTAAGAGACTGGGAGTTGGCCATACCCGGCTACAACATATTCAGAAGAGACAGGGCAGGCAGGAAGGGAGGAGGAGTGGCACTGTATGTGAAAAATGACATAAGGGCCACAGAGATCCAGGAGGAACAAAATGGGGGAGAGATACTGTGGGTTAAGCTAGAAAGGAAAATGGGGCCAGCCATCCACACAGGTGTGGTCTATAGACCACCAGCCCAGGAGGAAGAAACAGATAGGGAGCTGATGCTAGCCATCCAGAGGATGGTAGACAAGGGTGAGGTAGTACTGGTTGGAGACTTCAGTATTCCAGATGTGGACTGGAGCATCCCAGCAGCAGCATCAACTAGGAGCAGATTTATCCTGGACTCCCTTCAGGGTGCCTTCCTCAAGCAACTGGTCATGGAACCAACTCGGCAGAAGGCAATACTGGACCTTGCGCTCACGAACAGGGACAGTGTGATGGGGTAAGAGTGGGGAGCACCTGGGGAACAGTGACCACCAGTCACTGTGGTTTGAAATCACAGAAAGAGCAGAACCAAACCACACAAAAACACTTATCTTGGATTTTAGGGGGGCAGACTTTGGGAAAATGGGGAGATACTTGAAAGAGGCATTAAGGGGAATGGGGCCGGAATCAGGGGTTGAGGAACAGTGGGAAGTATTTAAAATGGGGATTACAAGAGCAACAGAATTATGTATTGAGCAGATTAGCAAGAGGAAAAGGAAGAGGAGACCATTATGGTTTTCCAAAGAGGTAGCAAAGAAAGTGAAAGCCAATAAGATTGCATTCAGGAAATACAAAAAGACACAGGCAGAAGGGGATAGGGAGAAGTACCAGGAGAAGCAAAGGGAGGCAGGGAGGTCAGTAAGGGAAGCCAAAGCTCAGACAGAAGAACACATTGCAAAATCAGTGGGTAGAGGGGACAAAACCTTTTACAGGTACATAAGTGAAAAAAGAAAGGCAAAGGGAGGGATAGTGAGACTGAAGGGGGAGGATGGGGGCTGTGTGGAGGATGACAACAGTAAAGCTGACATATTGAACAGGTATTTCTGCTCAGTCTTTACTGAGGAAGAGGAGGGTAATGGGTCTGAACGGAGTACAAGGGATGAGAATGGTGCAGAAATGGATACATGTCCCTTTACACGAGAAAGGGTCCTGAAGGAACTGGAAGTAATAAGAGTTGATAAAGCAATGGGGCCAGATGGGGTGCACCCCAGGGTCCTTAAAGAACTAAGAGAGGTGGTGGCTGAACCTCTTGCCATCCTGTTTAGCCGATCACTAGAAACAGGGAGGTACCCAAAGACTGAGGATAGCAGATGTAGTCCCCTTATACAAAAGTGGGAACAAAGAGGAAGGACTACAGACCAGTCAGCCTCACCTCGGTAGTGGGGAAAATCATGGAAGCACTACTGAAGGAGAGATTGTGGAACATCTGGTTGTCACTGGACTGCAGGACCCAAGGCAGCATGGTTTCACCAGGGAAGGCCGTGTCAGACCAACCTCATTGAATTTTTGACTGGGTGACTGGGAGGTGGATCAGGGAGGACAGTGGACATGGCCTATCTGGACTTCAGCAAGGCCTTTGACACTGTGCCACATAGAAGACTATTGCATAAACTGGGGAATAGGTGTGGGCAGGACAGTAGTGTGGTGGGTAGGTAACTGGCTGGGCAGCAGGACACAGAGGTGGTGGTAAATGGCTGTCACTCCACAGAGGAAGAGTGACCAGTGGGGTACCACAGGGATCAGTGCTGGGACCGGTACTATTCAATATCTTCATCAGTGACATTGCGCCGGGACCTAGAAGGCAGAATTTCACTGTTCGCTGATGACGCAAAGCTCTGTAACAGAGTAGACACACCAGAGGGTGTAGACAGAATGAGAAGGACCTGCAGAAACTTGAAGAATGGTTAGGGTTTGGCAGTTGAAATTCAATGCAAGGAAGTGCAAGATAATGCATATGACAAAACCCTGCACAATATATATCAGTTGGGGGTGAGGATATAGCATGCACCAAGCAGGAAAGGGATCTTGGGGTTATCATTTCTGATGACCCCAAGGCAGGGAAACAGTATGACAAGGCAGCAGGTAAAGCAAATAGGATGCTGGGATGCTAGGCAGGGGCATCACCAGCAGGAAAAGGAGGTCATAATTCCACTATACAAGACACTAGTGAGGCCGCACCTGGAGTACACTGTGCAGTTCTGGAGACCTTACCTACATAAGGACATAGACAGGGTAGAGAAGGTTCAGAGGAGGGCAACAAAGATGGTGCATGGATTGCATCACAAGTCCTATGAGGACAGGTTGAAGGCACTGAACATGTACTCCCTGGAGGAGAGGAGGGAGAGAGGGGATATGATAGAGACATACAAGTATCTTACAGGGAGGAACAGGGTGCAGGAATGCACTATTTTTAAGCGAAAAAGATGTTCCAGGACTAGAGGGCATGGGATGAAGTTGGAGGGAGGATGATTCAGAGGAAATGTGAGGAAGAATTTCTTCACAGAACGGGTGGTGTACAAGTGGAACACCCTGCCAGAGGAAGTGGTGGGGGCTGAAACAATCATGGGATTTAAGAATGCATGGGATAGACATAAAGGAATTCTGGAGGTCAGGGGTAAGGGGCAACAGACTTCTTGGAAAACATCAACTGAACTTACAGACTTAAATGGGCAGACTGGGTGGGCCATAGACCCTTATCTGCCGACACTGTCTATGTATCTATGTATCTATGTACCAGTGCTTGCTTCTTTAATTTCAGCGCAAAAATCTCTTTATGCTTCATATGCACACCAAAGCAAAAGTAGCACTCCACATCGTATATCCCAAAGTTAATAAATAGTCCATGACATGTCCATAAAAACAACAAGCCAGGTAAGCAAACTGGCTGCTTAACTCACTTCAGTAGCAAGAGTGAGGGCTTCTCCCTGTTGGGTCACCTGGTGCGTTTCACACTTAGCTTTTCCAAATTCAGTAGCCATCAGCTGAAAATGGCTATGGATGCCTGCGATACGGCTTCTAGAGTGGCTTCTGTTGGAATCTGCATTAGAAGACATTCCTGGCTGCGAACGTCCGGGTTCTCTTCAGAATCCCAACAGCAGGTTATAAATGTCCCCTTTTTGCTGTACCTATTTGTTTGGCCAGCAGGTGGAACAAGCCCTAGAGGCTTCTCAGAAAACCAGGACTGCCATCAAGACTGCCAGGCTGGCTCCTTCAGATGCTCAGAGAGGCAGGAATGGTCCTTTCTTTTGTAACAGACAGCCCTTTTGAGGAAGAGACAGAGAAGCTCTAAACAAACACCAGTCTTCTCAGCCGCAAAAAAAAAATGCAACAGAAGACTCAGAGCGTGAAAGCACACAGTGCCTCCGTCTGAGAGTCTGGTCCCGGTTCTGCCTCAGTTGCCTAAGGTGACTCTCTCTTTAGCAGTGGGAGGTCGTCCGACTGTTCTACAGCCAGTGGAAGTCCATCACCACAGACAAGTGGGTCCTCTGGATAGTTCAGGAGGGATACTCTCTCGACTTTTCAGAGATCCCCCCCTAGAACTTCCACCCAAGTGGCAACACACTCTGTCAGCCGCTCAGTCAGACCTCATCACGTCAGAGATAAGGGGCCTTCTCAGAAACAGGGCAGTAGAAGTAGTTCCCTGGATAGAGCGAAACATAGGATTCTACTCCCATTACTTTCTTGTTCCAAAAAAGAAAGGGGGTATGCGTCCTATTCTTGATCTCAGAAAGCTGAACAAGTTCTTGTATTGCGAGAAGTTCAAGATGGTCTCCCTGGGAACACTTTTTCCACTTCTCAAACAACATAACTGGCTGGCATCCCTGGACATGCAAGATGCGTAGCAGCATATTCCAGTGCACCCAAACCATTACAAGTTTCTTCGCTTTGTAGCCTTGGGGTAACACTACCAGTTCAGAGTCCGGCCCTTTGTGCTCTCCTTGGCACCTCAAGTCTTTACAAAGTGCTTTTCAGTTCTCACAGTGTCCCTTTGAGAGCTCAGCATTTAGGGCTTTCCATACCTGACAGCTGACTTTTGGCAAGCCCATCAAGACAGGATACAGAGAAAGCAGAAGCCACAGCATCTCAGTTCCTGACTTCCTTGTGAATTCTGCTGAACCTAGAAAAATCACAGCTTCAACCCTTGCAGCAGCCTCTCTTCATAGGGACCCTGTTAGACACCAGAAAAAACAAGGGCCTTTCTCCCGGTGGACAGAAGGTACGACATCCTTCAAGTGGCACATTTCATCAGGGAAAACAATCCTGTCCGGGCTTACTCCATACAACGGATGTTAGGTCTCATGGCCTCTTCCATCTTCACAGTACCTCTAGCTTGACTGAACATGATGACCACTCAACAGATGCTCAGCACACAGTGGTCCCTAACAATGCATCCTCAGTCCTACCCCATCAAAGTGATGAAACCACTTCGGCAGTCACTTGCATGGTAAACACGGGAGGACAACCTGCTTCATGGTCTCCCCTTTGCTCCACCAGAATCTGAGATAACCATCACTCTGGATGCATCTCTCCTTGGCTGAGGAGCCCACTGCCAAGGCCATTCGACTCAGGGTCTTTGGACCCAGGCAGAGTCCACAACTCCGCATCACTGTTCTGGAGATGAGAGCAGTCCTGTAGGCCCTCCAAGCCCTGGAAGATGTAGTCAGTCACAAGGTAATCCTTCTTCAGATGGACACCAAAGCAGTGATGTATTACATCAACAAGCAAGGGGGAGCACACTCCTACCCTCTCTGCAGGGAAGACATGAGGGTCTGGGAGTGGTGCCTCGACCATAGTGCCCTGATTCAGATAGTTTACATACCAGGGACTCAAAACAATCTGGCAGACCACCTCATCAAGATAGAAGCGGATCCTCATGAGTGGTCGTTAGCACCAGACAGCGTACGGTCGCTCTTCAATGAGTGGGGTAGTCCAGACCTGGACTTTTTTGCGTCTCCACTCATTGCAAACCTGCCTCAATGCTGCTCCAAAAATCCAGAACCTGGTGTTTTCTGTCAGGATGCATTCAGGCTGTGGTGGACAAATTGTTTTCTGTGCACATTTCCTCCTCTTCCATTAATTCAGAGGGTGCTGCTTAGACTGGAGGTCCACAGGGGCACTTGATTCTCACTGCACCTTATTGGCCTTACCAGATTTGGTTTCCCTCAATCTACAAGTTTTCAGTACATTCTCCACGGCAGCTACCACTAGGGATGGACCTTGTAATGCAGGGATCCCTGGTTCATCCCAACCTGTGCTCCCTTCATCTCCAGGCCTGGATCCTGAGGAGATAGAAGTGGGCGGGTTTAATGTGTCTTACACAATCTTAGAAATTCTCCTGGCTGCATGTAAGCCTTCCACTAGGAAACTTACACAGCCAAATGGAAAATGCTTCTCAGAATGGTGTGCTAAGATCTCCTTAGACCCATTCTGATGTCCCCCTGACAGAGTATTGGAGTACTTGCTAGATCTTTCAGATGCATGACTCCAATACTCTGAAAGGTTCATCTCTGTGCAGTCTGCCTGTCAGGAGCCAGTCCAGAATATGACCCTGGCCCAAATACTTCTGCTCAAGAAATTCCTGAAGGGCATTCTGCATAAAAGGTCCCCAGTCAAGAAACCAGTTGCCCCCTGGGATATTAACCTTTTGCTATACATGCTCACTCATAAACCTTTTGAGCCTCTAGCCACATGTGATATAAAATTTCTGACCTGGAAAACTGTCTTCTCAGTGGCCATCACTTCCATTCGTAGGGTCTCTGAGATACTTGCTTCGGTCACAGATCCTCCATATGCTATCTTTGACAAAGACAAGGTGGTTCTCCATACACACCCTAAGTATCTACCCGAATTGGTTTCAGAGTTCCACCTCAACCAGCCATTACTACTGCCTACTTATCTCTCTAACTTCCAGAATGAAGGGGATCGCCCTTTCACCCTCTGGATGTTAAAAGAGCCCTTCAGTTCTGCATTGATAGAACAAAGGACATCCGTAAATCCAAGTAGTTTTTGTGTCCTTCAGTGCTGCCTGGCTCAGTCAGCCAGTTTCCATTAAGTGTATTTCTGCTTGGATTGTGGCATGCCTTTGCAACTATTACTCTATGGTGCAGGTCAAAGTTGGAGGGCCAAGTGCGCACCCACTCTACCAGAGTTGATGCTGCGTCTTTGGCAGAGATCTGCTCTGTTCCCATTGATGACATTTGCAAAGTGACTACTTGGAGCTCAGTGCATACTTTTGTTAAGCACTACGCTCTGGATGTTCATCTTTCGGCAGGACAATCCTTAATGGACTTCTTTCCTGAGTGAGCTCCATCTCCTGTCGCCCTGCTCGGTTGATTTGGTTTTAGCTTGGTACTCTAACCCAGCAGTATGAATAAATAGTAGTAATAAAATTCCTTATTTTTATACAGGATACGTTGGTACAATACATCGTTAGGTCCTGAAGGTCCTATTTACAAGATGGTTCTGAATCTGGTGGAGACTTAAGTCCAGGAAGATATGAAAATTACATACTCATCGTAATTCTTGATCTTCTTCGACAAGTCTTCATTTATTCATACACCCACTCACCATCCCCCAAGCTCAGTGAATCTGTTTCTGGTCTTCACTTCTTTGTTTCTGTTTGGGCTCTGAAGACATTGTTCATAGCTGACCCTTCTTACATGGGTCAGAAGGGCTATCTTTTGCCCTTGTTAGGTGAGGCGTTTTTTATTTAGCACATGCTGCACCTCCTCAGTAAAAAAAGATACTGAAGCGGTTAGCCTATATGGTGCGAGTCAGTCTTGCGGTGCCGCGCATACACAGTCCTATCTCGGCACTGGCCCTCCTGAAGATTTTTTGCTCCTGCAGGGTCCCAGCACCTTTGGCTTGAACCCAGCAGTATGAATAAATGGTGAAGACTTGCCCAAGAAAATAAGAATTACATTGAGGACGTAATTTTCATTTTTGGATGCTCCTCTCAAAGGGTCAGAACTGTTTGGCTATGATGTTAAAGAGACCGTACTTGGCCTTCAGACTTCAAAAATGACTCTAAGGTCTGTGAAGACCCTGTATCCCACTACTGCTAGAGTTTGTGGTTGGGGCTGCTTTTGTTCGCCTCCTGCCCGAGGTAGTCTTGCCTACTATCTGCAAGGCCATGGTAGAGGAGATGGTCTCCTTCTGGGTCCCCCATGCCCCTGCATAAGTACCCAAAGGAATCTGTTCCAATGCCCCTATCAGCCCCAGTGCCACCTGATCCTCTTTTGTCTCTCCAACCACGTCAGCTGTTACCTCCAAGGTGAGTGTGGTGGGCAGGATCTCTCTGCATCTTTGAAACAATGGCAGGAGATCACTACGGATGAGTGAGTTCTGGAGATAATAGAGCGCATGCTCTGGAGCTGTTTCTAATCCCTCCAGATCATCCTGTGCCTCCTTCCTTTTATCCTCCACTCCATTTGTCTCTGCTGAAGGAAGAATTTCAGTCTTTATTCCCAAAACGTGCCATAGAACCAATTCCTTCTCAGGAGAGAAACAAAGGGTTCTGTTCCAGATGCTTCCTAGTCCCAAAATGGACAGGGGATCTGCGTCCTGCATTGGATCTCGGGGATCTCAGCCAATACATCGAATACAAAAAGTTTCGAATGGCATCTCTGCAAACTCTGATTTTCTTCTGTAAATAGGAGACTGGCACCGTTCTCTGAACATGAAGGAAATATACCTTCATGTAAAGATCATGAAATCCTACAGACAATAGCTCCACTTTATGTTGGAGGATGAACACTTTCAGTTCAAAGTACTGCAGTTTGACTTGTCGTCTTTGCCACAGGTCTTTACCCAATGCTTGGCAGTAGTTATAGCAGTTATTTGCAGGGAAGTCCTGTATGTATTCCCCTATCTGGATGACTGGCTTCTGAAGGCCAGCTTCAGGGAAGCTCTGTTACACACCCTGTTTCAGACATGTCAGTTGTTCAGTAGCTTAGGGTTTACAGTGAATGTGCCAAAGTCTGCGTTGACTCCATACCAAAGACTGCAGTACATAGGGGCGATCTTGGACACAGAGAAGGGATGTGCTCCCTGCCACTGGACAGGGCAGGCACTTTGGTTGCTCAGGCACACTTGATATACAGGAGCCACTATGTCTCTGTGAGAACAGTGTTACATCTACTGGGTCTCATGGCCGTGGCCATGGTGACTGTGCCATGGCATGTTTTTATATGAGGATCCTTCAGTGGACAGTCTGGGACCAGTGGGATCAGCTGACGAATGAACTGGACCAAATAAATGGTTCTCGTCACATCTTCTCTTCGCAGAGAGTTGTTTTGGTGGATGGATCGTGACAGCCTCCTGAAAGGTGTTCCATTCTTTGTACCAGCCGCAGTACAGATCCTCATCATGGATGCCTCGGGCTCCAGCTGGTGTGCTCATCTCTGCCCTTACCAGACACAAGGGTCATGGACCAAAGTGGAAGTTGAGCTGCACATAAATGTCCTGGAAATGAATCATCTATGCCATGGTCCTCTGCTAATCTATACAGACAATGTCAGTGTGATGCATTATATTAACAAACAAGGGGGCACTCCTATCCCCTTTGCAGGGAAGCAGTGAGGGTATGATCCTGGGCTCTGACTCACGGCCTTCAGCTAGTAGCTATATATTTTTTTAATTATATTTATTTTATCATAGAATTAAAAAAAAAAGTACAACAAAACAAGTTATAATCAACTAAACAACAATACTAACATACTACTAAATGCCAGCAGAATAGGCCTAATGGTCTCGGAGTCTGCTCGATTTTCAGCACCCACACTGAGGTCTGATTTTGGTGCCCCCCCCCTTGGTTATAATGTTCCCAGTCCCAGATGTTCCACCTGTATTGGGCCTGATCAGATTTACCCTCCCCGTGTACCTGTCCCATCCCCTCTTAAACCCATCTACAGTCTCCAACTCTGCCAGCTCCCTGGGCAGTGCATTCCATGGCTCCACCACCCTTTCAGTGAAATAACATCTCCTCCTCTCCCCTCTGAGCCTGCCCCCTTCCAGCTTACACCCGTGACCTTTTGTTGCCCCACCCTTCTTCCTTTGGAGCACTCTTACTGGGCCAAATGCTAACTATATAAACAAAGTAGAGAGTGCGTAGAACCAGGTGAAAGGGATATGGCAATAATAATACAAGTTAAAAAATAGCATACAAGGGGCGAAATAAATATAAAGAGGAAAAAGAGACGGGAGATGCCTTTCCTAAAGGAGTCATAACCTATGCCACCACAAACCAACAATGAAGCCAAGGAGTAAGGAAGCTAGAATGCCTAAGACGATATACAAGTATATTTAATTTTAGCCATCTTTTGTTGTAAGCACCAAGTCTCTTTTGTGTCCTGGCAATAAGCTTCTCCAAACGGAGATTGTTCAAGAGTTCATGAAGCCATTTTACATATACAAAACTGTGCTGGCCTTTCCAATGACTCAAGACTAATCTCTTAACTGTCATTGTAGTCATCATAATTTGAAATCTTTGTTCTTTAGAGATGACAGAGGTCAAGTCTCCCACTAAACATTTTTGAGGAGTAAAATAATTCTGAATACCTAACAGAATCTGCTGGGGATCTGCCCTAAGTTTGATTTCGTTCCAGAGGTTTGAACAGAAGGGCAGTCCCAAAATATATGTAACAAAGTGCCACCATCCGAGCCGCATCTGAAACAAACCATAGAGTCACACCTCCCCATTGTATGTAGTCTATAGGGAGAGTAATATAAATTATGCAAAATAACAAATTGAGTCAGATGAAGTCTGTCTCCGGTTATGTAGTTAAACACAGACTTCCATGTTAAAAGACCATTTAAAATCTGAGTTGGGAAGAGCTTCCTGCCAGTACTTAGTGGGCTGGATATTCAAACTGCGCCATTCTGTGGCGCAAGCCCTTGCGCTGCTCAAAATAGTTAAGCTGGGGTGTGGATGGGGCGATATTCAACGGAGTTGCGCTATTGAGCAACTCCTTTGAATATCACCCCCTGGCCTCAGCCACTGTGCAAGGCGCAGTGGAACTTGCGCCACCGCAAGTGGTTAGAGTGGAGCATTCAAGATGCAGTGGCGCAAGTTCTATTGCACCATGCGCAAATTTCCAATATTCAAAAGGTGATATGCAAATGGAGCCATAATTCATGCAAGGCGAAGGGGGGGGCATTTGCATCTACTTATAGCCCCATTTGCATGCCATTCGCGTACGGTGCACCGATCCCGGCGACTTGTGCCTGGCCCTCGCAGCAGCCATCGGGGACCGATGCCCCTGCAGCCCGATCGCGGGCATAACTGTATAAATCCCCCTCCCGACTGGCCCGATCGTGGGCATAACTGTATAAATCCTCCCTCCCCTGACCGGCCGATCATAGGCATAACTGTATAAATCCCCCCTCCCCTCCGACTGGCCCGATCGTGGGCATAACTGTATAATCCCCGACTTGCGATCACGGAAAAACTTAGTAACCCCCTCCCCACTAGCCGATGCGGCGGGCAGACCAAGTTCAACCCCCAAGAACAATATCCTGGTGGTCCAGTGGACCGCGAAGCCCGATCAGCGGGCATTAAAGTCCACCCCAAGGTTCAAGTAGCCTGGTGATCTAGTGGCCCCCACCCACGGAGCCAGCAGCACCAGCCTGCCTGTCGCTCGGCCGACTGACTGCTCGGTAGGCTGGACGTCCATTGAGTTCAGGCAAGAGCCAATGGGCTGCAGTAGCTCATACCGGTACAAGGCAGTCCAGATAGTGCATGAATTCATTCATTCACATATCTGACTGCCTTGAACGGATGGGCTGCACACCCATTGGCTCTTGCTTTGAACCATAGGCAGTAGCTCATATTCATATAGCAGTCCAGATATGTGAATGAATTCATTCATTCATTCACATCTGGACTGCCTTGTATCGGGAGCATTGCACGCCCATTGGCTCTTGCTTTGAACCAATGGGCGGCAGCCCCACCGCGAGCAGTCGCCGGACGGCAGGGCTGCAGGCGGGTGGGGTGCTGCTGCCCGCTGGCTGACGTGGGGGAGCGGGTGCTGGGCCCGCGGGTGGGTGGGGGGCCACCAGATCACCAGGCTACTTGGACCTTGGGGTTGGACTTAATGCTCAGATCGGGCTTTGTGTCCACTGGACCACAAGGGATATTGTTCGGGGCGAACTCTGTTCTGCCTGTGATCGGGCTAGTGGGGATGGGGGTTACTACAGTTTTGCCCGCGATCGGGCCAGTCGGGAGAGGGGATTATACAGTTATGCCCACGACCGGGCCAGTCGGGGTGGGGATTTATACAGTTATGCCCGCCGACCGGGCCAGTCGGGGGGAGGGGTTACTATTATGCCTGCACTGGGCTGCAGCACAGGAGTAGTTGAGGGTCACCCACAGGTGGCAGCTGCAGTGTTGCGCCTGCAATGCAGCAGCTCACCTGTGGGTGGCTCTCTACTCTTTTTTATGCTCAAAGTTGTGCAGGCGAGGTTGGGGTTGCACTTGACTTACTCTGCACAGCCCGGCTGAATATCGGGCTGTGCAGTTTATGCATGGTTCCTCCCCCTCCGGTTGAGCATGCCTTCATTAGCATTGCGCTGTTGCTCAGCATGACTTGGGGGGCGCAACTGCCTCCTGCTGAATATGGCGGAATGGCGCAATTTCGGACTTGCGCAGGCGCAACCCTATTGCACATGGCGCAACCCTTTTGAATATCCAGCCCACATTGTATATCAAAAGAGCTATATAATTCTGAGAGCAAGGTACAGTATAATTTAGAGATACTAAGAAGAGATAGTGCCATGGTCATTAAGGAAGAAAAAAGAGGTTCACAAGAAAGTCTCCATGGAGGAGTGCCCATGTGATGTTTCACAACATGTTGGAAGTTGATAATATTTGAAAATTAAATTACCTGTCCATTGGAACTTTTATTGAAGTTCAGGAAAAGGGAGAAAATAGCCTTCTGATAGTAAATCAGAAAGAGAAACATTGTCAAGGTTTGGCATCCAGCCAAATGGAAGAGGCTTACCTCCGATTGTAAAATTAAAAGTCTGGATAAGGGGCTGCAAAACATCCATAGATAGTTGAAGGGAGAGGCCCATTAATGCTTGTTTTAAGACTAAGAGAGAGAGAGAGCGGTACCCACCACTGATCTACGCACCTTAAGAGGGAGGCATGCGAGTGTAGTATATAAAAGCGAGGCAGGAGAAAGGCTCCATGCCCCAGTTTGATCTGTCTGTATGGGGAGCCACAGTGGTGTGTATGAACACAAAGGGTTGGGACCTAAAGGACAAAGACATTGTACAAGTTTGCTCAAATGAATAGCCCAATAATACACTTTAAAGTCTGGTGCTTGCAGGCCTCCCAAAGCTTTAGGGGCTACCAGTTTGGAATACGTTTGAAGGGATGGTTTCCCAGACCAAATAAATCTTGAAACCAAGCGCACCAGTTTTAACTATTTCAATGGAAGATACGCATTTAAAATTTGTAAGGGGTAGAACAACCTAGGAAGATTATTCATCTTTACAGTACTTGCGTGCCCCCACAACGTCAGGGGTAGGAGGCACCACAGCTCCAAATCCCCTTCAATAGTGGATATTAAAGCATCCAAATTAGTTTTTTAGACAGAAGGGGGTCAAAAGTGAGTTCTATCCCTAAATATCTTAGAGAGTGAGGGGCCCAAATAAAGCCATATATTTCTATGTCCGCCTGCTGTATATATTTAGTAAGAGGCATAACCACCGTTTTGCTAATATCAAGTTTATAATTGAAGAAGATACCAAAAGTATGTATAATATCCAAAATCACTGGTATTGTCAATTTTAAGATATGTGAGGTGGAGTAAAATATCATCCGCATAAACAGCTTACACATGGTGTTTCCCACAGGAATACCAGAGATTGAGGGGTGAAGCTGAATTTTAGAAATGAGGGGTTCCAAGCATAAATTAAATAATAAAGGAGAAAGGGGACACCCCTGCCTGGTGCCACTACGTAAAACAAAAGAAGGGGGGGGATTCCATTACAGTATATTTTGGAGAAGGGATGGTCGTATAGTGTTTGAATACATTTAATAAAGGAACTAGGAAAACCGACTTCTCCAGCACTGTAAACAAAAAAGGCCACGCCACTCTATCGAACGCTTTCTCGGCATCCAGGGATACCAAAACTGCAGGGCAGTCAAGGTCCATGGATGCCGAGAAAATATGTGCCAGTTTGTGCAAGTGATCTGAGGCTGATCTAGTAGGCATAAAACCTACCTGTTCGGGACCAGTCATAGTAGCCATGTTTCTGTGTGGTCCGCAAGACATCTTGGCAGACAGACAAGTTAAGCAGGTCCCAGTTGATGGTTCACAAATGGAAACTGCTGTCCTCCTTGGGAAATGATCTCTTCACAAGATGGGGGTCATCCACTCATCCAGAGTGGGACCGTTTTGCTTTCCCACACAACACAAAACTGCCACGTTTCTGCCTGCTTGCCCCAGGTTCTTGGAGTTTCTTGGTGAGACGCATTGTCCCTCTCCTGGAAAGGGAAATTCCTATACACATTTCCCCCCATTCCTGTAATACAGAGAGTTCTGCTCAAGCTGAGGGTGGAGAATGCTACTTTCCTTCTCAGAGAGTAACAGAGGCTATATACTCCCCAAAATAGCAACTGCATATGGGGAAATGAGAACGAGCTGGTGGATAACAAAAGCATGGAATGGACTGGATCCAGACATTAGGAAAGCCCCAACAATAAAAAATGTTCAAATCTGTGTTGGACCAGCAATCAGAGAACAGATGCACATGCCACTGAAAATAATGATCTTACTTCAAGAGGGCTCTTGCAGTAGGTATTAAACAGTTGGACTGTGCCCCTTGGCGTTAGGACCACACGGAAAACTTTAGCTAGCAGTGTCTGGCGGGGGACCGCCCACTGATGTCATGTGACCGACATCAGCGTGACCCTGTATAGTGGGTGGTCCCCAGCCTGCTCGCCAGTTCTTTCCCGGCATCGACCTGTGCACATCGGACGTCACGAGAGAGCGTTGCTACAGTTCGACTGCCATTTCGGATGAGTATATTTCAAATTATTTTTCTCAGTTAATCTTCATGCATGCCTTCCTTGATGCCTTCTGAATCGCATGAAAATAAGTGCAAGTCCTTCAGCACGCAACTCCCGCATAAAGACGACTGTACAGTGTGCCTCTTCTGCCTGGGCCCAGAACACCAGACCACGGGCTGTAAGGCCTGCCTGAGCTTCAACCAGGCCACACAGAAACGTCGGCAGAAGGCCCTCAAGGCCCATATTTTAAAATGGAAGATGGCTTAGATGGAGAAGGACTTGCTGAAGTTACGGAGTACCTCTTCATCGCCCTCGTCAGATTTGCACCACTACAAGAAACGGAAGGACAAGGAAAACATCTGAGCCACGAAAGGTCCCCCTCCCACCCGTGACATCGTCTGGGAACTGCAGATGACCAACGGCCCTCTTCCTCGGGGAAGAGCACCCCTGTGGACAAGGCCGCTTTGACCTATCAGGAGCAGTCCTTGTTCCCCCTGTCACCACTGGCCTCAATGGTGGTGGTTATCTTGGCGGTGTCTAAGACTACTACCACTCTTAGACCCCTCAAAACCTTAGGGTCTAAGCCTGCTGGCGGGGCTAAGTCACTCATTGGAGTCCCTGACGAGCACTCAGCCCAGGCTGCTAAGTTGGTCCTTGGAGTCTCCGTCGAACGCCCAGCCACAGCTGATAAGCTGGATGTCGGAGCTTCCAAAGCCCACCCAGTCCAGGTGCCTCTGTCAGGCCCCAACGAGTGGCCAGACATTGATCCTCAGCACCTGTCACTGTATCCTACGTAACATACCCTGGCGGGCATACCTGACAAGGGTCCCTTCTCACCTCCGGCCTCCCCCCGAACACCTGGAGCCAGAGCCAGAAGGACATCGGCCTGACGATGCCGTTACAGGATCACAACCGGGAGCCAAGACCAGTTTCCCGGCAGACCCTCAGGACCCCTTCTCAGCTGACCTTTCTGGCAAGGCCTTCTGCCAGAAGTGTGGAATGAACCGGATCCAGACGTTAGGAAAGCCACAACAATAAAAATGTTCAAATCTATGCTGGACCAGCAATCAGAGGACAGATGCACATGCTATTAAAAATAATGTTTTGTCTTGTAAGTCTCACTGTACCTATGTCTGATGAGAGTAATAATTGGACTACTGTAATGGCTTGCGCCGGCCTGCCGGTACAGTGGTTGACTTTCCGCTTGTGACGCTGACAACCCGGGTTTGGGAACAGACCCGGGGAGTCGGAGGGCCAGCCGGGGGAGAAGGACTGAGCGTCCTACAGACTGCTTTCCTTATCCAGGGGGGAAGGATGGGTAGTGTGTCCGACGCTCAACAGAGCCACAGACGACCAGTACCAGTACATTGAAGGGCGGGCCGGAAGCTGGATGTCACTGTACGTCCCCGCCCCAGGGCAGCACACTCAAAAAAAAAAAAAATTGCTTGCCACCAAGGATGAAGCCTGCACCGGTACCTGGCCTCTATGGTTCCCTGCCTCCTTACCAATCAATTCTGGCTCTGCGGCATCACCGGCCCTGAGCCCCCACTCTGGGGGGGGGAACCCGGGAGGCAGTGTCAGTGGTGGTCCTGCCGACACCTCCTTCCATCATTGACGGGCCGGTTCGGTGCCATAGCCCCGCCCTGGGGGGGGTAAGCCATGGGGTATCCGCAGGGGTATGGCGATTAGGGAATGAGGCAGGTAGCCAGGGCTGGTGTAGAATGTGGGGTGACTGGCAGCATAAAAAAAAATAATAATAATGGCTTGTCTATTTGCGACTGATGCTAGTAATAATGGGACTGCTATAATGGCTTGTCTGTAATGATATCTTCTACTAGACCATTTAATGAAATTCCCCCTAATGACCACCTTTATGGTGTCCCATAGAACCGCAGGTTAGGTCCCCGGCAGATCATTTTCCTTCAACGTTTGTTCCAGTGTTCGGGTGACAGACTCCCCCACCTCCTTATCCTGGAGTAATGATAAATTCAGTCTCCAAAAGGTGGTCCTTCTCAACTCTCCAAATCTTACTGTAAGAAAAATTGGAGCATGATCCGAGAGTAAAAACTCCCCCACAGAAACCTTTCGAACCCGACCAACCAATTCCGTGGGAACCATAAAGTAATCTAATCTAGTATACACTTGATGTACTTTTGAATAAAATGTGTATTCCCTTTTTTTTTTTTACCCTCAAGATGGCGCCAAATATCAACATAACCCAACTCATTTAACAACCTTTTCACTTTTTTTAGCTATACCTTGGTCCTTTTTTTGTGTTTGAGAAGTAGAATCCAATGTAGGATTAAAGATTAAGTTTAATTCCCCTCCCCAAATCACTTCCCCCGTGCCCGTTCCTGCAAGGTGGTCAAGAAATTCAAGTATGTTGCTGAATTCGAGCCTGGGGGGAAATACACCGAGGCCAGGGTCAGTGGCTTGCCTTGGAGGTTTCCCAGCATCAGGACATATCTTCCCTCTTTATCTGCAAGTTCACCTGTTTTTATAAAAGTGGTACGCTAGGGAATCAGAATTGCCACCCCCATTCTACGCTCTTTCTTGTATGAGGCTGTGACACTGCTCCCAAAACCCATGGAGCCAAGCTTAGTATGCTCCTGCGGAGACAAATGTGTCTCCTGAAGAAATATGAAATCTACTGCCATCTTTCTCATATAGCTCAGTATTTTGGCCCGTTTAACTGGGCTAGACAACCCATGAACATTATATGAACAGAATTTTCTGTCCCTATCCATTGTAGAACTTTAATTTAGCCTTCAAAACTAATTCCTTCATCCCTCCCTCCCTCCCCCAAACTAACCATAGCTGGCTTAAATCATTTTTCCCCGATGTGAGACCCTTTGTAATCAAACAAATAAATGCCAACAGGGCGATAAAGGTAACTTCATTACAACAAACACTGAACTTCCAAGGTAGGAAATCTGAAACTTCAGATTTCTGTTCTCCTTTCCCCGAACCTTCCCGTGGGGAATGGAGATGAGGAGGAACCAAAATTAATAGGGCCCTCCCCTGGGGTCTTGTAAAAATACCAAGGGTCCTACCTACATTCGATTTGAACGTCATGGCGATCTTTTACTTCTCCACTCAACTTCCAGTGTATTGAGAGCTCTCCTCCCCCACCCCCCTTCCCAGAACTGCATATTAAATCTACTCATTTGATCCTAAGGAGCAACAAAGAACCCTTTACTATATAGTATTGCCTTTTTCTAGGAGCTGGAAGAGCAAACCCTTCAATTATGTGGGTCTCCCCCATAGGTGCCAAAGAACCACCTAGCTACTGTTTACCAGCCGCCAAAGGTGCGTAGCAAAAGGAGGTCTGAGAGCTAACGCAATTGTGAAGCCCATATGAACATTCAGAACTACGCAGTTTTATATCAGTTCAGTCTCTAGTCTCTTTGTTGTGATCATACAAGCCAATTCTGTTTTCTTATCTGGGCTGACAACTCCTCTCATTCCTCCCTCCCCCCTTCTTTCAAAGCGATCTCACCCTCGCTTTTCACTCAGGGCTGTGAACCACATAAACATGACCCATCAGTAACTTTTCAGCCCAGGAAAACTGGCATCTGTCGATTCAAGTCCTTATTCCTTCTATTCTGCAATTTTCCCCTGGCCATTTTCTCCAGAAGTGCCCGCGCTGATTCCAATGGTATTCCAACCTTCTTCTATCCCCCCCCGCAACCAAATGCCAGTCCGTCTGTTCCATCTGCTTCCGCTTGAGATGTTCCTGATCAGGGTGAGGCGTCTGAATACCTTTTTCCATCAGCATCTTGTTCAACTCTTCAGTGGTGTTACAGACTTTCAGGCCCTCTGCCTATTACACACGAAACTTCGCAGGGTAGGGGGGTTTGAAAACGAAGTTGGAGCTCCCTGCATATTTTAAAATATGGGACCCAGCGTTGCCTGGCCTGCTGGATTTTGGGCGGAAAATTTTGGTCTAAGGTCAGTCGAGTTTCTAAATCTTTGAGCTTTATTTTGCCAGGCACGTTTTAAGATATCCTCTTTAACATGGTAGCTTGAGAATTTTATTATAATGGAACGAGGCCTAGCGGTGGGTTCCGTGGGTTTGGGTATCAGAGATCTATGTGCTCGCTCCACTCTCATCTAGTAATGCTGCGGTAACCCCAATACATCTTTTAGGAGATCTTCTATGAAGAGAGACATTGGTTAAATCTCTGCGCCTTCTGCCAAACCATATAAATGGAGGTTATCTCTCCTAGACCTGGCCTCTAGATCTGTACGCTTTGCTTGTAAAGCCAGCGTGTGTTGGAAGAGGGAGCCCACTGCCTGAGTCAGGATGTCTCCATTATTTTCTACTTGTGCGATCCTTTGTTTTGCCCCCTCTATTCGCTGCTCCATTTTACTAAGTTTGCTGTTTAGATTCCGAAACTCCCTTTTATTTTCATTACGTGAGTCCTGGATTTCTTTTAATAATTGTTCAAAGCGAGATCTTGATAAAGTTTCGGTCTCTCCTTCTGTATCATATCCCGAACCATGTTGACTTGTAAGGGAGCCGCTCCTACTACGGGCCTGTTGGTTTTCTGACAATCGGCTGCAATCCGGCTTTCTAGTTGCTGCTTCTGGACACCACTTGTCTCCCTTCTCTTGTTTTACATCTCCTGGTGGCATTTTTCCGATTTTTTGTTATGAATTTAGCAGTTAGATGGTTTTTGCAATTCTCTGCGGAGGGGAGCTCGGCTCTCAAGCTGTTACTGCTGCCGTGACGTCATCGGAAGTCGTCTGTAATTATATTAACTGTCTGCTTCATCTAACTGTACAAATCAAATGCAGGAAAACTTTGTAAACAGGGCCGTGTAAGGTCCTAACAGTTCTAGCTTATTGAAAAACAAAGAAAATTTCATTCATTCATTCATTGCTCCTTCAACAGATATGGTTTCCACTCCTTTAACATCTGGCAGTGGAGCCTCCTATCCTCTTTCCTCTGTGTTGGTGCCTGTTTTCACAGGACAAGGGATTCCTGGTCCAGCCAGACCTGAAGTCCCTGTATCTGCATGCATGGTTCCTGAAGACATAGCCATTGCACATTTTTGGGTATCCCGTAAGGTTGTTTATGTCCTGATTGTGGCTAGGAAGCCTTCTACCAGACATACTTATTCCCTGAAATGGACACGTTTCACTTTGTGCTCTGCTTCCCAGAATATGGGCCTTTTATGTGTCCTGTGAATGCTGAGTTTTGATAAGTCGCTTTCTTTGTCTGACTCTGGCCTGCAGTATTTCTCACTTAAGGTACATTTGGCTGCTACATCAGCTTTCCATGCCCCTAGTCATGGCCTTGTGGTTGCCTAATTAGAGGTGTCCTGTATGTCTCTGAGAGGTATTCTTCATATGAAACCTCCTATCCATAATGCAGTTCCACCTTGGGAATTGAATATCATTCTTGAGAAAATGACATTGGCTTCTTTTGAGCCTGCAGTGAATTGTGGCTTACGTTTCCTGTCATGGAAAACATTAGTTGCGAGGACCTCTGTTCAAAGTATTTCTGAGCTTCAGGCTCTGATGTGCACACCTCATTTGATTTTTCACAAAGAAAGGCTCTCTTTGTGTACGAATCCTAAGTTTCTACCGAAGGTGGTACCTGAATTTACACTGAATCAAACAGTACACCTTCCTTTATATTACCCCGAGCAACCAACCAGGGTGAAGTGTTGCTCCGTACTTTGGATGTACAAAGAATACTAAGATACTGCATTGCTTATGCCAAGGACTGCAGAAAGTCCTCTCAGCACTCTTTTTTTTTTTTTTTTTTCACATCATATGTTTACTCAAGTTTTCCAATAAACAGACAAATCAATTACACTACAGGTAAAACAAGATAAAAAAGGAAAAAACATACAAAGACAATTCATAACTGTTGTACAAGAAGATCCAGTTCTAATTTCTATAACTATAGTAATTTTATGTGACCCATTAAAATAATAAAAACAAAAGAATAGGCTTAAAAACATTAATTATAAAGTTAATACAGTGGCTTGAAATGGCTTAGTATAATCTATATCTCTCCAATTAGACACCGTCCGAAAGCCGCATCTCCTTCTTCACATCCAGCCCTCTCCCAGTGTCAGATTCTCTGTGGGTGTTATAACATTGCCCCCCACCCCCGTCCGCATTACATAAGTTAGTCTTTCCAGGGTGAGAGCCTGCAAGACCAGTGCCTTCCATTGTTGTATAGTAGGCTTAACTGCGGACACCCACGTATTTAAAATACAGTGTCTGGCCATTACAAGTATGACCCTAAGCCATCTGGGTAGAGGGGCCCAATCTGCTTCTCCCACTTCCTCCATTCCAAACAGCAGCACCGCGGGTGACTGCGGGAGCCTTCTGCCTGCAAGTGTTTGGACCTCCTTTACCACTTCTCCCCAGAATTCCTTCAAAACTGGACAGGACCAAAAATAATGGTAATAGGAGGCCAGGCCAGTGTTACAGCGGGGGCACACCGGGGAGACTGAGGGATTCAATTTATTAACAAGCAAAGGGGGGCAATATAGTCTATGGCAAAATTTATAAAAAGATTCTTTATACTTATTACAGACCAGAATGCCCTGGTGTAGCTGAGTCATCACCCTCCATGTATCCTCCGCAGTGGGGTTCCCCATATCTCGCTCCCATAATTGTCTGGTTTTTTTGGGGGTCATGTCTGGAATCAGTCATCTGCCTGCCCCAGCCATTCTACATATGGTACCTTTGGAGTTATGTCGCCCAGCTTGTATTAATTGTTCCATTTGTCCCAGAATAGAGTCTATATCATGCTTCCCCCCCAAGGTCCTACAGTATGCTCTGATCCTTTACACCTACTGCTGGTTTCCCTTGGCCCTGCTTCACGTCACTACTGCTCTGCTACGGTTACTCCTCATGCTGTACACTCAACTACCCCATCTAGTGACTCCCCCTGCCACCCTCCCTGACTACTCACCACTTCTGTGTTTCCCATGGCTGCCTGACTGGCAGCCTCCACAAACTGCAACCCCTGAGACTATCACAAGACATGAATCTCTAGCCACCTACACCTTCTGTGTTGACTGGCCTCTCCTTACAGCCCTCTCTCCATCTCTTTTCTCCTATGCACACCACTCCACACACAGCACCCTCTGCTCTTCCTGCTACTTCTGTCAGCTTCGCCACCTGCGACCCCAGCCCCTGCCTCCTGCCCCCTCACCTCAGCTCCTTTTACTGGCCACACCCTACCTAACTAGCCTCCCCATCCACTCATTCCCTACCACGAAAGGGCACCCAGGTTGCAGCTTGCAATCTCACAAAAAATCAAAATGGTACCCAGTCTGCAGGCTCTTCCCCCTCCTCATGTCAGGAAATGTACACCCTAACCCTGGTCCTCCCACAACTACTGCGCCTGCTCACCTCCCAACTAGCGGACTGCATATTGCCACCCTTAATGTCTGTAGCCTATTAAAAAAGTGGGACTCCTTCCAGGGCTGGGTTCACCAGCACCAGCCTGACATCATTGCGGTTGGTGAAATCTGGCTCTCCCCATGGATCCCAGACTCGTCGTTAACCCTCGCTGGGTACAACATATACTGTGCAGATCGACAGGGTAAGCGAAGGGGGGGGAGGACTGCACCATGTATATCAAAGATATCCTACATGGGCAGCCACCTCCCACTCCCCAGCTACATCCTGGACCCCAGGCCCTCACTATCAAAATCACCCTGGGAAACTCCAAATCCCCCCCTTCCTTTTCATCACTGCGGTCTACATTCCCCACAGGGACCAGAAGGCAGTCTTCTTCTCTGTACTGTCCTGCCTGGCCAGTCTTCCGTCACAAGCTGAGAAAATCATGCTGGGAGACTTTAATATTAACTGGCTTGACAAAGCTACCGCACCATTCATAGATGCTCTCACTGCCCAAGACCTTACGCAAGTCGTCTCATCCCCAACCCGCCTGAACCTGCGCACAGGGTCCTCCTCACTGCTGGACCTGGTATTCACCAACTGCCCTCTTAAAATCACTAGTACTACTGTCCTCCCAAATGCCCTTAGCAGCCACTCCCCTGTCCTCTGCTACTGGACATGCAAATCACCCAACCCCCCAAATAATCCAACAGCACAAACTTGGCTCAGGCAAACTTGCTCAACTCAAAGCATATCTCAAGACAATGGACTGGTCCCTCATAACAAAGGCCCCTGACCCTGACAGAGCCGTCGACCTCTTCATTCTCTCCTTTAACACCATATGCAACAAATTTGCCCCATCACAAAAAAGGGTGGTCAAAGGCAATCCGGCACCGTGGATCACTGACTCATTTCCTGGACCTCATGCGGACCAGTGATTCCTTATGGCACCTCTCCAACGAGACTGGCCTGTCAGCCAACAGACAGAGCTACAGAGAGGCACGGAACAAATGTACTTGGTTCTTGCGCAAAGCTAAAGCGGAGTACTACAAGACCTCTCTAACTACTACCTGGGGCTCAAGGCGAAAGTTCTGGGCCAATATTAAGGACCTCTGTGGAAATGATCCCAACACTACCCCTAATAAGATTATGGTTGATGGGTGCCTAACCTCTGACCCAGCCCAAATGGCCACAGCCTTCAATGATGCTTTCTCTAACCTCAGCAAGGTTCTCCATTCAAATTTCTTTGACCCACCCCCAGCCACCTCCCCCTCCCCCAGTAGCCACTCCCTTTCAACTGCGCAGCATTGCACCCAAGTGCGCTGAGCCATATCTCAGAACTTTTCTAAGTCACTCCCGCTATAGTAGTGACTCCTTAGACCTGAAACTCCTTTGCCTCTTTCTCTCTCTGAGGTGCTTAACCCCCTCACCCATATACTAAACTGCTCCTTATGCCTGGGGAAATTCCCCTCCCATTGGAAATTTGCTTACATTACGCTGATATTTAAAAGTGGGGACCGTGCCCTTACTAACAACTAACGTCCTATCTCCATTCTCCCTCCCCTGTCTAAGGTCCTTGAGAGGATCGTCTCTGATCAGCTCACTGACCACCTCAACAAATACAACCTGCTCAGCAAGCAGCAACACAGCTTCTGGAAGGGACATAGTACTACTACTACTGCCCTCCTGGAACTCACCACACACATCCACTCCACATTAGATAGAGGTCAAGGCGTTCGACACTGTTAACCACCCGCTCCTGCTATCCGCACTGACCAATATTGGATTCTCTCAGGATGCCCTTGGCTGGTTCTCTGATTACCTGTCTAACCATTCCCAGCAGGTCAAAATTGGTAACACCCTATCTAATAGGCTACCTGTCCTCTCTGGTGTCCCGCAGGGGTCTGTCCTGGGACCACTACTGTTCAGCCTCTTCCTTAACTCCTTCCCCAGGTCTTGCCCAGGGAACCTACTCCTCTGTGTGGATGATGCTGTCCTGTATACCTCCAACTCTGACCCTTTGCAACTCCACCTCTCCCTTCAATCCTCCTTTAGTGGTGCTGAAAAATGGTTTGCCTCACAACGCCTTATCCTGAACTATAACAAGACCAAGGTTATGTTCTTTTCGCACCCGCTTAATGCTAGAAAGGAACTTTGCCCTCAAGTACGAACTGCCAACCTGACCCCTCTGGAGCAAGTGGACTCCTTCAGAAAGTTGGGCATTACCCTGGACCCTGCACTTACTTTCCACCAACATATCCAACTCATATCTACCACCCTCAATGTGTGGCTCGGGCTTCTGTATCACTTCAAACACTGCTTTACCCCAAACGCAGTGAGGCTTGCTGTCTCCTCCTCTGTCCTCTCCCTGCTATACTATGGCTTACTCGTCTATGGGGCGGCGAACACCTCAGCCCTCCATAGACTTCGTATCTCCCTAAATAAAGCCTGTCGCCTCCCCCTGGGCTGTGATCGCCTAACTCACACATGCTCTCTATACAATGATACCAACTGGCTTAACCTTAACAACAAGATTAGGTTTCACACCTGCTTCATGGCAAAAAAAATGCCCTAGGCCTCTGTTCCATACGACTCACACCACTAATCTGCCCAGCCCTGACACTTAAGCAAACTTGTAGCTCTGGAAAGCAACTCCTCTCTGTCCCTCACTTCCATACCTCCCAATTCCAAAGGTCCTTTAGCTATGGAGCCCCTTCCTGGATGAACAGCCTACCCACCCCACTTGCCAATGAGATCAGACTTGGACCCTTTAAAACCTCTTTTAGAGACCTCCTACAGTTCTCAAACCACTGTGACTGCCACTGAAACACCTCACGCTACCTGACTGACTAAGGTTGTTGGCCGGCTTCTTCTACCCTACCTGCACCAATCTGAGTCCCTCTAGCCTAGCTGTACATCTGGGTGCTATATATGAACATACGAAACTTGCCAGTAGATAAAGGCCTAGAGGTCTATCAAGTCTGCTTGAATGTGCAGCTAGCACCCCTTATTCTGCACCTGCCCCTCCCTTCCACCCTTCCTCTTCATTTACCCTCCTCCTTGTCCTGTCCCATCCTCGTTTGAAGCAGTCCACTGTTCTACTGCATACCACTTCAGCAGGTAACACATTCCACCCAGCCACCACTCTCTCTGTAAAAAAAGTGTCTCCTCATCTCCCCCCTGAACCTTCCTCACTCCAGTCTCATATCATGGCCCCTGGTGGCCCTCCCCTCCCTTGCTTTGAACAGCCCCTCTGTACCCGTCTTGTTTATTCCTTTCATGTATTTAAAGGTTTCAATCATGTCACCCCTGTCTCTCCTCTCCTCCAGTGAATACATGTTCACCTCCTTCAACCTCCTCTTGTATGATAAGTCCCCAGTCCCTTGATCATCTTTGTCGCTCATGATATGCACCCTCCAGTGAACTTAATGTCCTCTTTCAGATACGACGCCAGTACTGCACCCAGTACCCAGGTGTGGTCTAACTAATGACCTATACAGTGGCAGAATCACCTCCTCCCTCCTTGAGGATACACCTCTACAATACAACCCAGCATTTTGTTGGCCTTTGCAGCTGCCTTCCCACATTGTGCCGAGTTGTTCATTGACCCTGTAATGAGCACACCCAGATCCTTCTCCTCCTCTGTCTGGGCTATGCCTGCCCCCTAGCTGGTACTCCTCCTTGGGTTCTTCATCCCAAATGCAGCACCTTACTTTTGGCATTAAAGCCCAGTTGCTAGTGTCTGACCAGGTTTCAAGCTTTGCCGGATCATCCTGCAACCCCTGCCATCCCCGTAGGTCATCCACCACCGTGCCTACCTTGGTATCATCAGCAAACAGACTGATCTTGCTCTTGATGTCCCATGATATGTCTGCAATGAATATCCCAAACAACACTGGTCCCAACACCGAGCCCTGTGGAACACCGCTTGTCACTGCCCTTGGGTGTGAGAGCTGCCCACCCACCACCACCCTCTGTTGCCTTCCCTGCAGCCAGTTTCCTACCCATCTCACCCCTGTGCCTACTAGCTTCCTTCCCAGCCTTCCATGTGGCACTGAGTCGAATGCCTTACTGAAGTCCAGATACAGGACATCCACTGCATGGCTCCTGTCCATTTGCCTAGCTACCCAGTCATAGAACTCGACCCGGTTGGTTTGGCAGGATCTGCCACATATGAAGCCATGCTGTCTGCTGTCCTGTAGTCCTTCGGCCTCTAGGAGGGCCACCAGCCTCTCCTTCAGGATAGTCTCCATTAGCTTACCCACGATGGATGTGAGGTTCACTGGTCTGTAGTTTCCCGGTTCATCCTTGGGGCCACTCATGTGGAGGGGTGCCACATGAGCCATCCTCCAGTCCTGAGGCACACCTCAATGTAGTGAGGCATTAAATAGTCCTGCCAAGGTCCTGCAAGGACCTCTGCCAGCTCCTTCAGTACCCTGGGGTGGATGCCATCTGGGCCTGGCACCTTGTTCCCCCTCAGTGCCTTCAAACCCTCTCGAACTCTGCTCTCCATGATTTTCCCATCTGTCACCACTTCCCCCCCGCTCTGCTTCTGCCATTTCTCCCACCTTGGGTGTCACCCCCCTCTTCTCTTTAGTAAATACTGAGCAGAAGTACTCATTTAGTGCTTCCGCCTTATCGCACCCTGCTTCCACCCAACCCCTCTCCTTCCTAATCCTTACTATGTGGTCCTTACAGCTCCTTTTCTCCCTGATGTACTTAAAGAAGTCCTTCTCTCCCTTCTTAATGCCTTGTGCCAGCCTGAGTTCTGTAGATGCTTTGGCTCCTTACTGCCCTTGTCACCTCCTTTGATTCTGTCAAGTACTCCTCCCTGTCCTCCCCTCTGTCTTGTACTTCCTAAAGGCAGCTCTTTTCCTTCTTACCTTTCCATGACCTCCTTGCTCGACTAGATCGGTTTCTTAGCCCTAGCCTTCTTGCTCTGGTCTTTGCAGCAGGTTTTGGTTGCCTCCACTATCCCCAGCTTTATGAGCTCACACCTCTGGTTAGTGTCCATACTAGATTGAATTCTAGCCAGGTACCCTTTTACCACTTCTCCCATCCTCCCAAAGTTGGCCCTCCTGAAGTCCAGCACTATTGTGCCAGATTCCACTCCTTTCTTGCCCATATCCAGTGTGAGCCATACTGAGTGGTGGTCACTCCCTGACAGCGGTTCCTCCACTGTAGTTCTCTCACAAAGTCCCCATTTGCCAGCACAAGGTCAAGGGTATTCCCTAACCTGGTTGGTTCACTGACCATTTGCAGCAGGAAGCTGTCCTGGAAGGCATCCAGCAGTACCTGCTCCTTCTGTTCCTGGTTGTTGGGGTGCTCCAGTCCACACCTGGCATGTTGAATTCCCACAATCACCACACTACCCTTCTCGCAGGTCCTCCTGATCTGTCCCGCTAATTCCCTGTCTAACTCCTCTGTCTGAGATGGTGGCCTGTACACCACTCCCATTCTAAGAATCCTATTCTTGGAATCCAGGATTTGCATCCAAAGTGACTCCGTTCTACCCTCCTCCCCTTCCTCCCTTACACACTTCAGTCCTTCCTTCACATATAGTGCAACCCCCCTCCTTTTCCACTCACTCTGTCCCTACAAAATAACATGTACCCTGGTACAGGCAGGTCCCAGTCATTGATTTGGGTGGCCCATGTTTCCGTGATGGCTGCAGTGTCCACCTCTCCCTCTGCCATGAGAACCTGCAACTCTGCAGTTTTCCTCCCAAGGCTCCTAGCATTAAGGGTAACCACCTTCCACCCTCCCCCCCCATCCTGGCCTCCTTTCCTAGCATCACCAACAGTACTTGCCATTTGTCCTTTGTCTCTATTATGGGGGGTAAGTTCATATGGTTTCCCAACCTGTGGCCTCTGCATATCTCTTCCCTAACTGCCACCCCCCCCACCTCCTAATTTAAATTCCCAACTTCCTCTATGTACTCCTCCATCCTCTGTTTCAACACTTTCTTTCCCTCCTCACTCAAGTGTAGTCTGTCCTTGGCATAGAGACTACTGTCCTCCCAGGTCCCTCCCCACCCCCAACAGCCCATACCCTTTAGCACAACACCAGGTTCTTAGCCATCAGTTAAATTCCTCTATTCTCAGCTTTCTTGTTGTGCTTGCCGTGGGCACTGGAAGTATCTCTGAAAAAGTTACTGATCTTCCTGCCCCCTCACATAATTGTGCTAGTTCCTCAAACCTCCTCTGGACTGTATCTACTGTCTTGGCAACCAGGTCGTTTGTCCCAAGATGTATAATTAAATCAGGCTTGTCCCTACCCCTTCTAGCATATTTCAGAACAGACTGTCCCACCCTTTCCGCTGTCATTCCTGGCATGGCCTCCACCCAAATGCATCATGCCTCCCCTGTTACCTCACCTAACTCCTCTTAGCATTGAGTCCCCAGCACTCAAGATTCCACCTCTTACTCCTGCTTGCTTCATTCATCTCCTCTCTCATTTCTAGCTCCTCTTCTTCCTTCTGCATTATTTCCCCTTTTACCCCATTGCAATTTTCCCTACAGAACTCCCCCGCTCCAGGCATTTATCAATTACTCCTGTAATTTCATTATTTCCCTCCTCCACCTTCTTCCTCTCATAGCGCACAACTATTTTCTGAAGGCCTTTCACAAATGCCCGCTCCCTCTCTCTTCATAGTAACCTGTTCTCTCCTTTCCATTCCATGACTTTTGCCACTTCTTCACCTCCCCTCACAAGTCCCTATCTCCTCCTTCCATTTGGCTTTTGTCTCCTGACCTGGTTTCCCCGGCAATTGTTCTTCCTGGCCTGGGCCCCTTTGTCTCTGCTTCCCTTCTTCTGACCCTCTCCTCACCACTGTTGTATATGTATTGTGTGTTTGCACTAATTTTCCCTAGTTTTTCACTGTTAGCTTCATGATTGCTCCTGTAACAACCTGACTTTTTACTGATGTACTGCTATGTAGCTGTATGTCTCTGTATGTAAATTCTGTGACGTGGAACCTTTGTAAAGGAGTCTCTGACTCAAGGTGTTTTCCGAACCTCCAATAAAAAATTAAAAAAATACCGATAGAAATGATGGTGTCCCAACCCTGTCTTCAATCGTATACCCTCAAAGGAGTCTAGCCCTTCTCTCACAGAAAGGTCCTGTAAACACATTATGCCACCTGTCTCCCACTCCTTAAATCCCGCGTCTACCATACCGGGGACAAAAAAGGGATTGTCAGCTATTGAAAGGAGCAGGGTCTCCTGCTGTTCTCCCCCACCCCCCAGTTGGTCAGGTGTCTCCAACCCTCCCAAACCGACCTAACCATTAGATTCAGTTTAGGCAAGCCCATATACGCTCTGTAGCCTTTTCCTGACAGATAAGCAGATATCTGCTCAGGACACCCCCTCTCCTCAAGATCCAGCCAACCTGCTTCCGAGGGTCTGCCTACCCAGTCTTGCAAGTATCAGCACTGTATATCAAGGTGGTAAGTGCCCAGGTCCGGAAGTTGCAAGTCTTCTTTATTTGTCTGCACCTTTAAACGGGTGAGGCTCGTTAGTGGTCGCTTGCCTTGCCACAGGAATTCTGAGAAAGCCTTTTCCAGATTTTTAATGTCTGCTCTCGTTAACCCCACATGAAGGATTTGCATAATATACAAGAAGCTAGGCAGGGCATTCATTTTAAGCAGGTTTATTCTCCCTAGCCAGGTAATAGGTAAGTTGGCCCATCTCCCTAAATCAGCTATGACTACCCGAAGCAATGGAGTATAATTTAGTTCATAAAGAGCCTTTATGTTATTTAGTATTCTGATGCCCAAATAGGTTAAAGAGTCGCGGACCCTGTGAAATCTCCAATCCATATTTCCATTGTCCTCTCCGATTCTAGGTTCCCTTATTCTATGCTCCTCCGATGTATTTAAGTTCATTTTATAGCCTGAAAATTTAGAGAACTGATCTATTAGAGCTAAAAGTGGTGACATGGACTGCGACGGTTTGGTGACATATAGGCACAGCTCTTTCTAAACAATGCCTGTGCAAATGGCTGGCACATTGTATTATGTTCTGTTATAGGAAGTAAGGTAAGGAACTGACTGGTGTTTTTCGTGTTCACTCCAGAAGGGGTATGCCACTTCTGTTGCTTAATTCAAAACTGTCCCTTCTGTTGACATATGTGCTGCAGCCACATGGAGTACTGTTCACATTTTAGAAACATAGAAACATAGAATTTGACGGCAGATAAGGACTGCTTGGCCCACCCAGTCTGCCCATTTCCCTGCCTACTGGATAAGCTGCAGATCCTAGTTAACCAGCAGCCTACTTCTTCCTACCCCCACCCCCTAGAATTGCCTTATGACTGTCCCATGCATGCTTGAATTCCACCATTGTTTTGACTCCGACCTCCTCCGGAGGCCGTTCCATACATCCACAACCCTCTCTGTGAAAAAATACTTGCTAAATTACCTCTGAGCGCCCCCCATCTTCAAATTGTGCTCCCTTGTTCTTGCACACCTCTTTTTTTGAAAGATGCTACCCTCTTGGACTTTGTTGATTCCCTTGAGGTACTTGAAAGTTTCTATCATGTCCCCCCTCTCCCTCCTTTCCTCGAGGCTATACATATTAAGCTCCTTAAGTCTCTCTTCGTATGTCTTCCGGTGCAGACCCTGCACCATTTTAGTTGCCCTCCTCTGGACAGCTTCCATCCTGTCTATGTCTTTGCGAAGACTGGGTCTCCAGAACTGCACACAGTACTCCAGATGGGGTCTGACCAGCTGTCTGTACAGAGGGATAATAACTTCCTAACTTTGACTAAACATTACAGTCTGCACATTGTCTCTTGTAGATGTGCTGGCTTTGGGCTTGCTTTACTGCAAGGCCTTCTGTCCTTAAACATCAGACTGTGCCATCCTCCCAGTTTACTTTGTGCTGCTTGGGAATTGTTCCTAAGGTGTGTCCTGATGGAGAAGGCATCCTACAAGAAGATAGAGCAGTTATGTAAGAACTTACCATAGCAGGAGATCTTCGACAGACTCTCCTCCATTAGGCCATGCTGTACCCTTTCTAGTTCCCCCTTTTGCTTTCAGTGAGGTTCGCATCAGATGCTGTGCCTAAAACCTTACTCCATGCATCTTGTCTCCAGCCCCATGCCTCTCCTTGTATGCCTGGTGCTGGTCTCATCTCCGGGTTCCTCATGGCTGGAGGTCCTCCGAGGCTGTTCTCCAGTGGGAAACAGTGGAGTGATGGGGCCACCCATTTTATATGAGTGTAGGTGTTGCACATCGTTGTGGGTAGCCCCCAGCTAGCAAAATGTTTCTGAGTGGTCCTGACACTGACAGCTTATATAGTTTCAAAGGTGTGGCCCAATGGAGGAGATTCTGTTAAACTGCTGTTATGGTAAGTTCTTGCATAACTGTTTCTTTTCCTGTATTTCTGATCATTATGTTCTCCATTAAAAAAGGTTAATTTGCATGGAAACAGGATCATTGTGCCCTACAGTTCATTTACTTTTCCTGCTTAAAGGAAAACTACGGGGGCGCTGTTGAGCCCGAGCAAAATGGCTGCTAAACCCTAGAGCTCTAAGAAACTAGAGAGATTATTAACTTTAGGAATTATCTATTAGGAACCAATAAAAGAAAAAAATGGTTTTCCTAACACCGGGAACTGCCTACAATAAGATGGGAAATCCTCGTAAGGATCGGGAGCTAGAAGCAAAACAACCTCTACTGCTCCCACCACGCGCTCAGCTCAAAACCTTGGAGAAGAAGCGGTTGAGTCTAGGGAAGAAACCTTGCAAACACTTGGTCTGAAGATAGATAGACTCATCTCCACAGTAGCAGGGTTAGCAGAGAGATTTGACTGCCTAACAAATCGAGTGGTAGCTCTAGAAACCAACTTGGATGCAGTACAGACATCTGCTGTGGAATCGACTCGCAGAGCTGACGCTGCAGTGGGGGCTGTTTCGTCGATGGCAAAGGAAATAAATCATTTTAAGTCCAGACTTGAAACCCTGGAAAATCAGGTATGGGCAGCGAACATTCGCTTAATCGGGATACCAGAAGATGCTGAAGGAGATCATTTGTTATTTTTTCTCCAAGACTGGCTCACACAACAATTAGGAGAAGAAATTATCACAAAAATTCAAAATGCCCAAAAAGCTTATCGAATCACTCCGAGAGGGCGACCGATGAACCCAGAGGCCCCACGTACTGTGGTCTTGGTCACTGATGGCATAGGTACTCGGGATTACTTACTGGCGCTATCTAGACAGAAGGGACCTCTTCTTTGCGAGGGTCAAACAGTGCAGATGTTTCCAGACATAAGTTACGCAACGCGCCAAAAAAGAAAGAACTTCGCGGGGGTGCGTGCTGCGCTCCGAGAGGCCAAAATACATTACGGTATGATATTTCCTGTTCGGCTAAGAATTGTGCAAGATGGCAAGATATATATTTTTCCGATCCGAAGGAGGCCCTAAAGTGGAGTCAGAAACATGTGCAGCATGATTGCAGCAGACGTGGACCAGAGGTGGATTCATCGGAAGGAGAGGAAGAAGATACCTGAATGGTATGGACACTCTCAAATTTGAAATATTGAACTTTAGGGACGGAGATTGTCCCGCTAGTCCACTCTTGAAACCAATATTGTTTTCCGGGTTAAATTCTGGACAGTAGTTTACGATGCCTTTTTGTGTGACGAATAAGAGCTCCTAATTCTCCCTTAATTAAAATGTCCAAGGCGTTTCTAAATGTTTTGAAATGGTTATTGGGGCAGTTTCTGTAGATGATAAATAATCATTTAGTGGAGTTATAGCTACTATAGTGGAGGAAATTATTAATATTGTAGGCTCTACCTTATTATAAATGTAACAGAACTTGTTAAAAAGTTATTATAAAACTGGTTTAGCAGCATATAATAATATGAGAAAGCACTGAATGGTGCATAACTAAGAAATAACATGAGATATTAAGGTTGTACCTATTGATTAGGTGACCTAATTAGGGGGGACCCATTTTGTTATATGGGAGGTGTCTAATTAATCTCATGTAGCTCATGGGCCTAATATCAGCTCAAGTGGAATATTTCTGGACTGATAAATGTACTTAGATTCCCCTCCATGGAAGTATCAAAAAGAACAGGATGAGAAGATTGTGTATAATAAGAGGAGTGGCGACCTCATCGATTGTAAACAGAAATGCAATGTCCTGATCTTGTATTTATCTGTATGATGTTTTATATAAATCAATAAACATAAAGTATAAAAAAAAAGGAAAACTACATGCAAAAATTATAAAAACACGTGCTGTACATTAGATTATAAGGGTGAAGACAATGCACTATCCACACTCTGGCACTCTTCCTTTTCCTATAAAATCAGCTGGAATGTCTTCAAGCTAAACTCCTCCCACCCACCCACCCAGGTGGTATACTCCTTAGCTCCGTCCCATGACTTAAGATAATCCTTCCCACTGGAACAGTCCAGTCTGTTCCTTTGCAACTCCGTGTGCAGTGTAGGCCCTAAATTTCTTACTTTACTAAATCTTTGATTTTCTCAATGTTTTCAACAGCTTCAATTTGTATTATCACGGATCGCAAAGAAGCCTGCCTGGTCCCAGTTTCAAGCACTGTGTCGCCTGTAATCAGAAAATGTCTCCGACAGACCCAAACTCATTGTGCACTTACTGCTTTGGGGCAGAGCACGATGCACAGGCCTGTGTAAGTCGCTGTTGCCCTCCTTGTTTGAGGACTATTACGCCCGCCTCCTTGGGCGACTGGACGAACGAGACCTCCGCTTCACTCCAAAGACATGTAAGGCGGTGTCCATGGCTGCGGGCTTGGCCTCTCAGCCTGCGACCATGGAAGAGGCCATGGCCCAGGCTACAGCAGGTTCTTCAACGGGTTCTGTGCTGCTTCCAGTTGGGGCCAGCATGAGCACCTCTTTCACAGGCACATTTTGCGAAATTTACCAATCCCTTCAAACCCTCTGGCAGGGCCCTTCAAAGGGCAAGAATTCCCGCAGTTGTTCGTGGGACCAGGAACGAGTGCACTCTTCCCGCTCATGCAATTCCCCAGACGGCTTGATGGCCATCAAGTGCTTGGCCTTGGCCAAACTTGTTCTGGTTGTGGGTTAGGCTGCGAGCTCCCCGGTACCCCCACTGAGCTTGTTGGCTGTTGTCTGAGAGGACCGAGGATGACTCGGTCTCAAGAACACTGGTTCTTTAACCCTCTCCCAGGAGGGTTGGGAGCAGTTGGCTGATCAAACTGTCTCCTGCTAGGAGTTACCTCCTTCTGGGGTCCCACAGCAGGAGCAGTACGTGTCTTGTACATAGCCCCTCCTCCAGCTTCTCTGCGCCATTGATGCTCTCATCGGTTGAGGTCTAGGTCTTGGTCGACATCACATTCCCATACTTGACCCTCAACCAGAAAGCGACATTAGTGCTCCTCCTCCCATCATCATCATGCAACAGGAAGCTCCATCACAGGTTACATCGACACTATGAGGAGATCTTGTGGCAGCAATCTGTCCTTGGGCATAGTAAACCCATTCTCCTGGCCCCTACGCTTCTCTGGTCTCCCTCAATCCACCTAGTGCCGGTCCTGCCAAGCCCGGTGTCTCCAGCCTTGGCCTCTCCACCAATTAGAGTGAAACCGCTGCCCAAGCAGACCTTAGAGGGGGCTCTGACTAAGCCCTCCTGCACAGCTACTGGCCTCCCTAGTCGGCTGTCAAGTCGAGATCACCCACTTGGATGAGTCTAGGGTGGTCCATGGCGAAAAGCAGCCGAGGGTGGTCTTTGAGGAGTCTTCGGACTTGGATGGGTCTTTTATGCAGTCCTCTCGAACCCCAGGCTTCGACCATAATTTGGTCGAAGACCTGACCATTGAACAGGATCTAGACTCCTTGGGTGCATTGCAATGGTTGATCTCCGAATGAATGGAGATCCACTTGGAGTGAGTCCAGAAGTGGGCCAAATACCCTGTCACAAAGATTCTGGATTGGGGAGATTCTCCAGGGGTCACCTTCACTGTGGCAGAGGCTATTCTGGGCCCAGTGCTGGAGCTCTGGCACCACCTGGCTTCCTGTGCGATTCCCTTGACATGCATGGTTCACAAGTATGTGGTCCCAACTGGTTTACTGTCACACTTCTCTGATCATCCCTTGGCTATGGGTTTGGTGGCATTCTCCATCTTCTTTAAGACGGGCGATGTCATGAATGTGGACAGCCCCCCGCCCCGACAAGGAGCCTAAGAAGCTGGTTCAGGCAGCCAAGGAGGTCTATGCTGCAGCCTCCCTGAATCTCAGTCAGGCAAGTTATTCTTTAATGATGGCCAACTTTGGGCAGTCCCTGATGGACGTCTTTGAGCATGTCCTTCCCCACTTTTCCATTTGCAGATGGGCAGTTAAGTTGGTCAGGGACCAGGGTCGAGCACTGGCTAAACACCAGCTTCAAACAGCCCTGGACATACTGTAGGCGATGTCTGCTTCTGGTCTGTGGCCGCAGTGGTCGCATTGCATCCCAGGGCCTGGCTGAAGATTTACACCTTCACGGTGGACACCCAGGATAAATTGGCCAATGTTCCCATTTTAGGCATCTACATTTTTGGCCTTGGTGGGGCGATGGGCACCTTATGAGGATTGAGAAGTCCAGTGCCACCCTTGACTCAGTAACGTCTTCCAGAAGGACCAAGCGGGTAAGTGGCTGAAGAAGAATACCCAGGGGAAGAATACACAATGGGTGGGGAGGTAGTAACAACAACAGAAAAGGAAAGGGACCTGGGGGTAATCATATCAGATGACCTTAAGGTTAGCAAGCAATGTGAGAAGGCAGTAGGGAGGGCTGGGGGTATACTGGGATGTATAGGGAGAGGCATCAGCAGCAGAAAACAGGAAGTTGTTATCCTCTGTACAGACAGTTGGTGAGACCCCATGTGAGTACTGTGTCCAGTTCTGGAGACCCCATCTCCATAAGGACATAGACAGGATAGAGGTAGTCCAGAGGAGGGCAACTAAAATGGTGCAGGGTCTGCAAGAGAAGCCGTATGAGGAGAGACTAAGGAGCTTAATATGTATACCCTTGAGGAAAGAAGGGAGAGACATGATAGAAACTTTTAAGTACCTCAGTGGAATCAACAAAGTCCAAGAGGTAGCATCTTTCAGAAAAGAGACTTACAAGAACAAGGGGACACAATTTAAAAGATAGAAGGAGGCGGTTCAGGGGCAATCTGAGGAAGTATTATTTCACAGAGAGGGTAGTGGATGCATGGAACAGCCTTCCTGAGGAGGTTGTGGGGTCTAAAACTGTGGGAGAATTCAAGAATGCATGGGACAGACATAAGGCAATTCTTGTGGGGGGTAGGAAGAAATAGGCTGTTGGTTAACTAGGATCCGCGGCCTATCCTGTAGGTAGGGAAATGGGCAGATTTGATGGGCCAAGCAGTCCTTATCTGCCGTCAAAGTCTATGTTTCCATGTTTCTAAGAATCCTTCCAGGTTTAACCCTTTCTGTCTCAGCAGCCTAAACAGCAGCAGCCCCAACCAGGGCAATCGCAAGCCTGGTGCCCTAAAACCAAGTTTGCCAGCCAGGGCTCTAAGAAGCCTGTGCGTCAGAGCAGTGGGGCCCCTTTGGCAGCTGGTGCCGGTGCCTCCTCCAAGGCTGCTCAGTGGTCAGGGGCTGTCTGTCTCCCACTTGTCCAGTCCCTACCTTACCTCTCCTGAGGGGGGCGTCAGTTCCACCGTTTTTGGCACGCCTGGTCCACCCTCAACTTGGAGAGATGGATGCTAGAAGTGGTGGGCAGTGGACTTCCTCTCGACTTCGAGGCTCTCAGCCCTACCGAGCCCATGCCTCATGGTAGTCTGTGATGTTGCAGGACACATCTGCCCTCAGGGAGAATGATGCTCAGCTCCTAGAAAAAGGAGCAATAGCCCATGTCCTGGATCACCCACGGTCGGCCAGGGCTTTATATCTCAGTACTTCCTGGTCCTCAAATGGATGGGGGGAGGGTTGTTGCTCCATTCTGGACCTGCACAATCTCAATCAATTCCTGAAGAAGTGCAAGTTCTGGATGGTTACTCTGAACCAAATCATTCCACCCTAGAGCAGGGCATATGTTTCTACTCTCTTGCCCTCCAGGATGCCTTCTTATACATTCCAGTCCATCCATCCCACTGACGGTACCTTTGGTTCTGCTTGAAAGGGGGTTCTTTATGAGTTCTGGGTCATGGCTTTTGGCCTCTGCTGGACCCCCAGGGTTTTTACCAAGTGCATAGCAGTGGTGGCAGCATTCCTGCAGCACGGAGGAATTCAAGTCTTTCCGTACCTGGACGACTGGCTGATAGCTGAACCATCCAGAGAGGCGGTGAAGTTGTCTGGGGACCTGGCCCTCCAGACCTGTCAGGACTTGGGACTTCTGGTCAGTTTGGCCAAGTGCAAGCTCAACCCCTGGCAGGCATCCACTTCATTGGGGTAGAGCTGAACTCCCTCCAGGCCAAGGCCAGAGTCCAGACCGGGCACGACATCTTACCTCCTTTGCCCAATCATTTCATGTTGGGTGCTTGCGCCCTACCAAGGACTTCCTTTGACTGCTAGGGTACATAGTTTCCTGCACCAGTGTGGGCAGATTGGCCTGCTAGTGGATGTTCCACCTACAGTGGTAACTGGCCTGCTAGTGGTCTCAGCGCTGGGGTCACCTAAACTAGCTGGCTATAGTAACTCAGCCGAAGTGGGGTGCCATCCAGGGGTGGCTCATCCTGGAACATCTCATCTGCCCATAGCTGATGGTAACCTTGACAACCGACATGTCTCTGGTGGGATGGGAGTGCACCTGGGGGCCCACGGGCTCTGGGCCCCCAGCGAGTCCCATTATCACATCAGCCTGCTGGAGCTCCATGCAGTGCGCCTTTCTCTGACAGAATTTGCTTTGTTTGTCCTGTGTCAGGTCATGTAGGTCGAAGTGGACAATACCACGACCATGTACTACTACCTGAACAGGCAGGGCGGAATGCACTCTCTCCAGTTGTGTGGGGAGGCTCTGCGCATCTGGACCCTCATGCACAGCTTGAGTGCTGATCTCCTGACTATTCATGTGGTGGGAGTCACCAACCAGCTAGCAGATGCCCTCAGTCGGGTTGGTGAGGCGTCTCACGAGTGGTCCCTGCATCAGGAGGTGGGGAACCACCTGTTCTTTCAGTGGGGGTGCTCCCCTGGTTGACTTGTTCGCCTCCCGGGAGAATGCGAAGCTGAGGCTGTTGTGTTCCTGCCCACCACAGTGTGGGACACTAGGGGGGGATGCCTTCATGAGGTCCTGGACCCCTGTCCTCCTGTATGCCTTCCCTCCCTTCCCCCTCATCCACTGGGTGCTGGTCAAGGTGCAGAGGGACAAGGCACATATGATCCTGGTTGCCCTGGAATGGCGACAGCAGTTTTGGTACATGGATCTCCTCAGCCTCAGCACCATACCTCTGTGGTGACATCCTCTTCACCTGCCACGGGGGAAGGTAGTACATCTGGACCTTCAGTACCTGCAGCTGATGGCCTGGTTCCTGAGTGGCTAGAGTTCCACACTTTGAGTTTTTCCAAAGAGGTTCTCCATATCATGTCAGCCTCCTGGAAAGAGTCGACCTGCCAGTGCTACACCTTCATGTGGAATAGGTTTTCAATTAGATGCCAGGGCAGGGAGCTAGACCCCCCCCCCCAGCCTGCCCTTTGACTAGCATTCTGGACTACCTTTGGTCCGTCTCCCAATGAGGCCTGAAGTGAACGACCCTCAGGGTGCACCTGGCAGCCATCTCTGCATACTGGACATGGGCTGGTATGCCAACAGTGGTGCAAGAGAAAGGTGGTCAGGTGCTTCAAGGGCCTGGACTATTTGTTCCCACCGGTGTGTGTGAGCTATCACCACTCTGGGACTTGTTGCTGGTACTGGCATTGGTCCTGGGCAAGCCATTTGAACTGATGCACAGGTGTGACATGTCACTTGTCATGGAAGGCTGTCTTCTTGGTGGCTGTCTCCTCTGCCAGAAGGATCAGGGAGCTCCAAGTGCCCTCGGTGGAGTCTCCATACTTGGTGTTCCACAAGGACAAGGTTGTCCTCTGCCCCACCTGAAGTTCCTCCCAAAGGTTGTGTTGGCATTCCACCATAATTAGGCGATTAACCTCCTGGTGTACTTCACCAGTCCCACCTTGGATGCTGAACAGAAGCTCCACATGTTGGACCTGAGGCGGGCGCTCACTGACTAGAAGAGCATATGGCTGGAGTTTGGGTAGAGGTTCAGCGGCTTTCTGTAACATATGCTGAAGCCGCACCTGGAAGACTGGCAGCAGAGTGGACAAATGACAGGTGGATTGTCTCCTGCATTGACCTGTGCTAGAGGTTGGGTGGTAGAGAGCCTCCTGTAGGGCTTAGGGCTCAATCCATCAGACATAATGCTGCCGCCTCAGTGGCTGATTCCAGGGACGTGACAATCTAGGAAATCTGCAGTGCTGCGTCCTGAAAGTCAGCACACACTTTTATTTCCCACTACCACATCAACCTTGAGTCATACCAGGATGCTGGTTTTGGGACCTCAGTTCCTGTTTGCCAAGTAGGTGTGTGCATTTTGCCCCTTTCTCACAGGGAACTGCTAGGAGTTGGCCCGAGTGTGGATAGTGCACCATATCCATGCCACTAGAAATGAAAGTTACTTACCTGTAACTGTAGATCTTCTACGGACTGGTCTCTTGCAGTAAGTCATTACATATGGGAGTATCCACCAGGTGGCGCTATCACATGGCAGCTTCTTCTAGCAGTCTTCTGTGGGGGCCGCCCACATGACATCACTTCCTCTGAATTAGTATAAGAGTGGGCGACCCCCAGTACCCTCTTCATTTTCCTGCTGGCTTCAGCTCACACAGTCAGCTCTCATGACCTCCTGGGTTGCAATCTTTGACTTGAACTTGAACTGATTGTTCTACCTTCTGTTCTGGGCCTGTGACCTACTCACAGTACCCCCAGACTTCTTTTCTACAGCAGACCTGGTGTTCCATTAGAGCCCCTGGTACACCTACTACTCCCTGGCCCAGGCACTCTTGCTGGGTCTGGGGATTCACTAGGGCTGCTGTTAACAGCCCAGCCCGATTTTGCTTCTCTCTCTGCTTGGCCTGTGGAACACTCCCAGGCCCTGGCTCTTATACTTCCAGGACCTGGGCCTGTGCACCACTCGTTGCACCCCCGGCTCCTGCCTCTGGTCCTGGGTATGTGTACTACTCCCAGGCCCTGACTCTTCCACTTCCACTAGGCTGGGCCTGTGCTCCTCACAGTGCCTCCAGCCCTTCTTGCTCACAGCACCCCTGCTGCTCCCTGGCCAAGGCTACCTTGCTGGGCATTGGGACTTGCCCATGGCTGATCATCCAGCCAGGCCAGAATGGATCTCGGGGGGCCGCCTTAAAGGCCTCCCAGTCAAGGGTACTCATTCCAGGCATAGGAGGGAGCAGGATTCACACTCATCACACTCTCTCCACCTTACTCCATCGACGGTGGCTCCCCCATCGTCGACTGAGCATTCCACATCATCAGGGCTGCTACCCTTGTCGACTGAGCCTGCTGGGCTTGTTTTATCTTCGATGGGCTTTGTCCCGTCGACGGAGCTGGTTTCTGAATTTCTCACATTGACGGGCTGTGTTGCCCCGTCAACGGAACGTTCCTCGTCGAGAGGGTTGCTTCATCCATCGACGACATGTGTTCTTTGCTCTCCCTCATCGATGAGAGCTCTTCTCCCATCGACGGGACATGATTCTGCTGTCCTCACATTGATGGAGGCTTATTCTCCATCGACGGGGAAGCCTCTGCCGTCGACGGAACGGCGTGTTTTGCATGCCTCGTCGACGAAGAGGCTTGTTTCTGGTCTTTCGTTGACGGAGGAGCCTCTCCTCCTTCCCTCCTCGACAGGAATACTTCTCTTGGCAATAAGGGCCTCCCACCCCGGGACACCCCCTGCTCGGGGCTTTGCTGCTGTGCCCGCCCACTTGTCCCAGCACCTTGTTTCAGCATCTTCAGGGTGTCCCCCTCCCCCCATCACTCATTTTGCGCTCTTTGGACGTGACTTTTCCTGGGCCTTCGGCCCTGCTGAGAGGACCCAACCCAGGGTCCCTTACATCTTTGCCGGTCTTGGACCACAAGGGTCAGAGTGCCTTCCCCTGCTATTCAGAGTCAGTGGTTCCTGGGATGGCTCGCCTTCCTCCTAGCGCTGCCCTTGGGCACACTCTGTTTCTGGACCTCCCCCCATCTCAAGTGCTGGGCATCGCCTTCATTGTGCTGGAGGTCCTACGATCCATGGGCCAGGGTCCTGCCTCGTCCTGTTCCCCTTCCCCCTCTGCCCAGGTGCCTGCGCCTGGATCAGCCACTTCCCACCTGGTTCCCCTCCTCCCATTTATATGGACTCCCATTATGGGGCTTCTGGAATGGGGGATCCTTTCGTGGGGGATATTCCTGGCAGGGACCTCTTGGACCATAGGGACCTTGGTTCCCCCCATCCGTGTCCTCCTTTTTGGAGGCCACCCTACTTGAACCCCTTGATCCCTCCTCTCTCCTGGATCCCTCCTTCACGGGGCTCATGCTGCAGATACAGCACACTTTTGGCTTCCCTGCTGCGGATCAGGACTCCTTTCGTTGGGACATGACTGCCTACCTCGCCGTTCCTGAGGAGCCTACCATGGTTGTCCCGCCTTTGATTCCTGTGTATTTTCGCACACATTCTCATATTTGGACTTGTCCTGCTTCTGCTCAGCCTGCCCCTCGTGGCCCTGATCAGCTCAGCCGCTGTCTGCCATGCCCTCCCTTTCCCGTCACCTGCTCCATGCGTGCTTCGATGTGGTTGTCCGGCGCTTTGTCTGGCTGCGGGTTTCAGGTTTGCCACCCACTGTCCAGCTGTCGATCGCCGATGCCCCTTTTTCTGGGAACCTGCTGTTTGGACCTGGTGCTTTGTCCATCCCAGATTCCCTTCAGGCTTCAGGGCATACTCTCCGGGCTGTTCAGGACCTCTATCAGGCCCCCAGGTCCCACCCCTACACCCCCGCAGGTGGGCCGTCTCATGCTAACCCCCCCTACCGGGGTGCCTCTCTGGACTGTGTTAAGTTCTCCAGGGGTGGCTCAGTCTGCCCCTCTCTGGCATGCTCACCCCTCACGCAGGATGAGACCTGCTTCTGTGCCTTAAACTGCTTTTCAGGGTTTCCCCACCTCCTGTTGCACGCCTCAGAGGTGCCAGGGGATCTCTTTACCTTTTCTTGGAGGCTTGCTCCTGGACTGGACACTTCACTCCTCCATGTGGATCTGATTGGAACTCATGCTACTCTCCCAGCTGGAGCCCTTCAGTTGTTCCTTCCTCTGACCATCTTGGGTATTTTTCCCGGGTGCTCCTCTTTCTGCTTTCTGATTTGCTCTACTTGTCTTTCTACCATTTTTTTTTTTTTTTGCCAGAGCCTGTTGACCTCTGCCTCGTCAGGATGAATCACTGTGCCTGGATACCTACAGTTCTTTTTACATCATGCCTCCTGCATGCTGTCCTCACCCACCTTTGAGCCTGTCTGCCTGAGTGGGTGTAGTTTGAGTTGACATTTCTCTTTAATTTCATGCCAGTTGCCTTTGCCTAACCGTTGGCCTATCTGCCTGCATGAAAGAGGTTTAAGTTGACATTTCTGCTAAATATCATACATGTTGTCCTCTCCACCTTTGGTCTATCTGCCAGAGTGGGTGCGGTTGCAATTGACATATTTCCTGTGAAGTTAGCTTCTTTGGCATCGTAGACAGCTGGGTTTTGAACGGGCTTGACCATCGGGTGTGCCCTCTGGCCCAGCTTCTAGCCTTGCCTTTCCTCCCACTTGGATTTTACTGCTTGGTAATCTCCCATAAGTAATGACTTACTGCAAGAGACCAGTCTGTAGAAGATAGTACAGTTACATAAGAACTTACCGTAACAGATCTTCCGAGGACTATCTCTTGCAGTAAGTCCCCTGCCCTCCATACCCCAGCCTTGTTGCCTCGAATCTCTGCAACTCAGGACGTTGGGTGGGATTGCTGTTCTCTGTTTTTTGGCCCTCATTTACCTCGGTCTATTCCGTGCTCACCGAAGCCGACGGTGAACAGAGGGTACTGGGGCTGCCCACTGTTATACTCATCCAGAGGAAGTGATGTCTTGTGGGCGGCCACCGCGGAAGACTGCTAGAAGAAGCTGCTGTGTGACAACGCCACCTGGTGGATACTCCCATAAGTAATGACTTACTGCAAGAGACAGTCCTCGAAAGATCTACTGTTACGGTAAGTTCTTACATAACTGTACTTTATAAGAGTGGTATATGGCGCACATCCATACGACACACCCAACCTCCCCTGGCAAGTGGCACATGGATCCCTTCTTCCAGCATGCAAGATCTGATGTCACAAGGTGGAGTTGAGGAGTATACCACCCTGGTGGGTAGGAGGAGCTTAGCTTAGCTTGCAGTGTCTCTAGAGAAAGAAATGTAATGCACAAATGAAAAACAGTTTCAGATAATAAATGCATCTACTACTGTAAAATATGGTGACAATCATTAAGAAATACATTGTTAAAGAAAGGCATCCAAATTGTCAGTATGTTCTCATTAATCCAAAGCCTCCTAGAGCCCCTAATTGGTAAATCCAAAAGGACTCTCTTCATCCAGTCTTTTGCTCACAATTTCTCTTGTGGGCCAAGATCCACCATCTCAATACCGCGGCATTGCTAATCAAAATAAAAAATAGTCTGCTGATTTTGAGGAACAATTTCCTTAAATGGGTATTTTTACTTTAAAGCACATAATTATGAATTATGAGTGTATATATTGATAAATTAGACATTGTACACATAGTTTTGAGACTCTGTCGTTTTATTTTATGCCATTTGTTTTACAATTTTAGTTTTTTTTTTACTTTATTTATTTTCATTCTTTGATCATGCAGCAACTGTTTTTTTAGCAGCAAGTAACATTGAGTTTGTTTTTAATTTACATAAAATAACACCAATTAGGCATTTGATACAATCACAGTGTGACATCGCATGAGGAGAGGTAGCAATCAGCACAATTTACAAGATACCTTCTTTTAAGATAACTGAGTTGTGAGTCAACTAATGAAGACTGTGACAATAGAAGAAGACAACAATGAAAAATGTGACCATGGGGGGAAGGGGGAGGAAGCTGGCATTTTTTTGACAGTTAAACATAAATAAAACTCGTCACTGCAACTGGTTTGGTTTCTTGCAGAAAAGAGGTTTTGCATAGTGAAAATTGTTAAGTAATTATCACACATCTTGTCCACTAAGCATGTAGCCTGTTTTGGGAGTGAGGGGTGACCAGGTTCATCCTCCTGAGCTGTCATATCACCAGAGCATCTTGGCTTTAGACTAAAAAATAGATCTACAGCCCTTTCTGGTTTGAATTCAGCTGGAGGGGGCCCTGTTTTTAATGCAAATCAATATTTATAGTTTCTGCTGCCAGACATGCTCTCCAGTCAGTTTTAACCTTGTTCATAGCTGAAAAACACATTTCTAGGTATGTGGATGTGGTGTACAGATCCACACTTTTGGCAGTATTCCTTTCCCTTTAAATCTTGCAGGAAGGTCTTCAGGCTGGCTTCTCCCACACAGGTGGTAACTCCCTCAGCATCACCCCATGACACCAGATCTTCTTTTCTGCAGGAAGAAGAAGGTTCCCTCCTTTCTGCTCTGTGATGAGTAAGCCCTTTGCTTTCAGAACAGTTCCGCTTCGACTAAAAAGTCTTCAAGTAATTTTTGAATTTGTTTAAAACTCTCATCATAAACAACTTGAAGTCGGCGTTCATCTTTAAAAAGTGGGATTGTGGGCAGAAGATGTCTTGAATGGACCCGCACACCTCGTGTGCTACTGCCTAGGCCACGATCACGATCCCCAGCCGTGTGGCCTGTGTCACATGTTGCATCGCAGTACTCTGTGGAGGCCCGGCATGCTTGACTTCTTCTAGGGTGACCAGATGAATGGGACCCTGCCATTTGATCGAAAGGCGCCTGTTGGGCAGTCTCCATGGCTGTGGGGTCTGCAGAACAACTAGTGGCTTTTCAAGAGGTGGCAGCTCAGGCCATGGTTCAGCTTCAGCTTTTGTGCCGCATTCTTCTGGAGCCACCTTCATGGTGGCATTTAGGGATTTGTGCCTGTCCCTTCCCACCCTTGGACAGGGTCCCTCCAAGGGCACGAAATCCTCAAATTCTTCAAAAAAGGAGACTAAGAAGAAGTCTTGTCAGTGATCATGAGATCGCGAGCACTCTCGAGCCTTGGACTCCCGTGCTTCCCTTGAGGTTTCCACTACAGTTTATGCTTTGGTCCAGGCCGCTTGCTCCATGGTGTCCCTGTTGGGTCATTCAGTTGAGATGCCTGTCAACCAACCTGTCAAGATTTTTCTTGACATGTTCGACCTGCTGTCGCAGGACAAGGTGGATACTTCACTTTCTATGACTTCGGTCCTGCCTATTACCTCTCAGGGTGGTTCAGACCTGCATGCTGATCCAATCACTAACCTTCAGGATCCTGTTATCTATGAGGATCTTTGTCTTTTGCCAGTTCCCTCCCTTTCTCGCCATGGGTACATGACAGTCAAGGTCGTGACTGGAGTTGAGCAGCCCTCGCCAACATCGACGTTCCCGCTCTCGGCACTCGGGCAAGTATCGCTGCCACTATTCTTTCTCTTCTTCCTCCTTGGATGAGGAGAGGCTCTGACGCAAGATGCGCTGGCACTACAAAGAGCTAATGTGGCAGCAGCTCATGTTTTCTGCGGTTAAGCTGATTCCAGCCCCCACCCTGGCTCTTCCATGGCTCCCTCCACCGAGACCCAGCCTGCATCAGCTCAGCTGGTCCCGGCTTGGCCTGTTCCTGCCTCTCCGCCCATTCAGGTGGAGCTGTCTCCTAAGCTGCCTCCTCAGCAGCCAAAGGATGGCCCCCTCCTAAGGATGCCCATATCACTCCCGGGCTCCCTTGCCCACTTCTGTGCCTATCCATACCCTTTCTTCCTCATCTGGTGGACAGAACTGAGTATTAGGAGGAGTCAGCATTAGTCACTGGCCAATCCACAAGCACCATGTAGAACGCTGGCCTTGTGGGTGCTGCCATTCTGATGTGGATTCCTCCAGCTCAGAAAATTTGAAGAGGCAGTGCTCTTTTTTCTTTATGTGCAGGGGTCATGACCTCCAGTAGGACCCATAGGTAATGAATAGTGAAGATATTTGAGAAGATCACTAATTATGATAAGTACATAATTTCCATTTGCAAGGGGGGGTGGGGCAGTGATTTTTTTTTGCGTCTGGGAGGTGAGCGGGTGTCTAGCCTGCAGAAGTCTAGATCAGCTGAGGGCAGAGGTATGGCAGCTTAGACTTGAGTTAGGAGTGTTAGTAGAGAGGGGGCTTCTGACTGAAGTGTGGATGGAGAGGGGCAGGATGGCTAGTGTGGGGGGCTCAGGGGATGAAGCCCAGACAGAGTGAGGGGTTGGGGGGGATGAAGGAGGGGCTGTAGAAGACTCCTTGGGTCCCTCTTCCCCAGTAGGAGAGGAGGTCTAGGGGAGAGGGATGTACACTAGCAGGAGGAACAGGAAGGACAAGAAAGGAAGAAAAGGAAGCCAGTGGGTGCATCCCCAGAAGTGTCGCTGCAGAATAGAGTCTTCCAACTGACTAGAGAGGGTGTGGATAAGAGTGGTAGGGGGCCGGGGGCAGCAGCAGCAGAAGAGTGATGTGAGCACTAAGGGAGTTGTCCACAGGGAGGAGGGCAAAGGGATAGGTAGGGGTGTGAGTAGAAGCAGATGGGTATGGAGGAGGTGGGGGCAGGAAGGGAAAGAGCCAAGTGGAGCAGAGCAGAATGGGAAACGGGGGGGAGGGGGTTGATGCAACGGGGGTGCAGGTGGTCAGAAGGAAGGGGAAGGGTGTGCCAAGGAAGGACAAGTAGGTAGGAAGTGGAGGGAGCTCAAGTGGCAGGTGGGAAATGAGGGCTGTGATCTTAGGAGACTCCATAGTCAAGGGAGTGAGACAGGGAGACAACAGAAGCTAAGGCAGGTTGCAGAAGAGAACAGTGTATGCCAGGGGTGTCTGCGGGGAGGGTGGGACCAAGGATAGTTGAGAGCACAGGTCAAAAGAGGGGACAGCCACACAATTATCAGTCACCTAGGTATGAATGACCTGACTGTTAGTGAGTTGGGGGTGGTCCAGGACAGGTTCAGAGAAGTGGGGAGAATCTGCAATAAGGTGGGGAGGTCAGTAACCTTCTGAGAAGTCTTACCAGTACCAAGGGCCAGCACTGCAAGAAAGGCTAGGATTGAGGAGTCTAATGTCTCTTTTAATGGGTAGTGTAAAGAAGAGGGATATGAGCTAATTGGTGACTGGGGGAACACGTGGGAGAACAAAGACCTTTATACACCGGACAGGCTACATCTTAGCAGGGAGGGTGCGAGAGTGCTAAAGGCTGGGTTTGATGAGCATAACAGATGGGAACTGAATTTAAACTGATGTGGGGTAACAGAGGTCATAATATCCCTTGTTACCTGGAGGAGGAGGTCATTAGGCCTCCCTCCTATTAGGACAAGATGAGGAAGAGACAGAAGGGAGGCACATTTTGAAGGGCAGGATCAGGTACAGTGAGGTGGGTCAGGCAACCCAGGGGCGGAGTGGGACTTGAGTCATGGTGCAAGGTGGGGTGTCTGAATCAGTGTGGGGTAAGTTACTTTTTCTATTACTTTCTATTACTTTTGGAAACTTGTTCCAGAAAACTCAGTGCAGTCACTAGCAAGGCTGGAGAAGTACTGGAAAAAGTAATACACCTTACAGTTACAATTACTTACATATTTTTATACAAAAGTAATACACAACTATAACTGATTACATTTATTTGAAAGTAACTAGTAACTAACCTATTACTTTCAAATAAATGTCATCTGTTATAGTTTTTTATTGCTTTTGTATAAAAAGAAAAAAGTAACTCTGTCCGGTGTATTACTTTTTCTAGTACTTCTCCATCCTTGCGAGTGACTGGATAGAGCTTCCTGGATCAAGTTGCTGTGTGCATGAGGAAAGGGATTACCTGTACTGGGGAGGAGGAGACAGCTGGAAGGACAGAGTTGCTGTGGGTACAGGTGCAGTCAAAAAGCTAAGGGTAGGAGTGCTGTGCAAGCTACCAAACAAAAAGGAGGATGTGGACAGGGAGCTGGGACCTAAAATTATGGAGATGAGTGGTGGTGGGAGGTAGTGATCATGGAAGACTTCCTTTGTTATGCTTTCTTTAATGAGTTTTTATCAAATCACATTAACAGGTTCACATTTACATACACAGTTTGTGTTAGCATTGTATAACCTGTTCATATAGTAACACAGATCTCTTGCCATTCACATTACATAAAGAAAGCAGCTGACATGAGAATAAACTATGGCACTGTATAACATGTTCATATAGTAACACAGATCTCTTGCCGTTCACGTTACATAAAGAAAGCAGTTGACATGAGAATAAACTATGGCACTGTATAACATGTTCATATAGTAACTCTGATCACTTGCCGTTCATGTTACATAAAGAAAGCAGTTGAAATGAGAATAAACTATACAGCAGCTTAACTGAGTGTGGCTTAGTTTTTTTGTCTTTTTACAGTCTCCATAATGGTGTGGGTCAGGGTCCTTGTGTGGCTTGACAGGTGTCCTTGAAGTGTTCCATCAACTGCTTCTTTATTCCCTACATGCTCTTGACAGTTACCCAACCCCATCTAACATCACGTCCCGGATGATCATGAAGGGCTTCAGTCTGCCTGGGGTGGATTGGAAGATCCCTGCTACCACCTATTCCAGGACCCAGGTGCTGATGGAACATTCCAGAGTGGGTTTCTAACACAGTGTGTCCTAGAGCCCACCAGGGAGAGGGACCTGGTTCTGACTAATGGTGTGCATGTCTAGGAGGTGAGAGTGGATACACCACTGGCAGGAAGCGACCATCACACTGTGTTATTTCACCTGGACATGAGCAAGGAAAAGACTGGAACAATGACAAGCGTGTTAGACTTCAGGAGGGCAGATTGTGGAAAGATGGGATGAATTCTGTAAGGCACCTTGCTGGGATCAGGGAGGAGACGGGTGGACCAGAAATGGGCTGTCGTCAAGGAAGGACTGTTGGCATCCACTAATGAGTGTGCCAAGATGAAGAGCAAAAATTCTAGAACCAAGAAACCCAGCTGGTTTGACAGGGAGGTAGCCCAGACAGTAAAGAACAAGAGGGCAGCTTTCAAGAAGTATAGGTGCACCTGGAGGGATGCGGACAGGGAGGAGTACCGCAGTAAGGCAAGGGAGGTGATAAAAGATGTGTGATTGGCCAAGGTCAAGAAGGAACTGCAGTTGGCAGAGGGGGTGAAAATGGGAGAGTAGACCTTCTTGCAGTATATCAGGGAGAAGAGGGACATCATGGGCAGGCTAGTAGGGCTAAAAAAGAAAGAGGTTGGGACAGGGTAGTGCGAAAAAGGCAGAGGTACTTAACAAGTACTTCTGTTCAGTCGTCATGAAAGAGAAGTATGGCCCAGTACCCCAGGGCAGGAAAGGGGGAGGTAACTGGAGAGAGAGGAGTGACAAACAGGGAGATTGAAGTTAATAGGAAGGGATTAAAGGTCCTCAAGGTGGATAAGTCCCTGGGACCAGATGGCATATATCCAAGGGTTCTGAGAGAGTTAGCAGATGATGTGACTGGTGGCAGACCTGTTTAACACCTCTCTTGAGATGAAGTGGTACCCCTGGACTGGAGGATAGCACATGTACCAGTTTTCAAGATGGAATACAAAATCTTGTTTAATGGTATTCCATGTCGAATGGCACTTTTTAAAATGAATTTCTAGCCCTTGAAGGAAATTAAAATATATAAAAACATTTAGCTTGAAATGGAATGGGCCAAGTCGGAACATTGGATTTATGACTTACTATGTGGAACACCTGTAATACTGAATGGTAGTTTATACAGATATGTTTTTTATTCTGTGACCATCTCCTGTATCTCAGGTAATTACTATATAGTATATGGTTGATTGTTGTTGTGTATGGATTTCGATACACTCAAAAATCTCTCTGTACTACAGTTCAAAGTCAGGAAAGTTGTAGTTTAGTAGATACGTCACTGCTTTGCAGCTTCTTCATTCAAAATCTGAGCATGATCTTTTAGTTGCATACCAGCCTCTCAGAGTTTAAAAGCATGCATCACTCGGTTCCTCACAGCCTGTCCCCCGAACTGCTTTTCTGCACACACAAAGATGCTTGAGCCCTGAGGCTCACCCCTCTGCCGTTTATGCTCCTCATGGTTGGCGTTCTCTCTGGTGTTCACAACCTCCTCAAAGTAAATAAATAGAGTAGCCACAGAACTAGAAATCAGCTCTATCCGGACTCCAGATTACCTGTTATGTACTTGGCCCACCCACTTGGATCCTCCCGGTCTGTCCTGAACAGTTTCCACACACACACACAAATGGCATTTTCTTTCACTTGTTTACAAAAAACATATGCTGTATAAAATAAGAAATAGTTAACTGTGCTCAAACAAGACTGAGTATCCATCTTGGGGATTTGATGACAGTATAAGGACCACTTGAGCTTCGCTGTCGAGATCTGTGATGTCATCAAGGGTCGTGCCAGAAAATAGGCATTTCTATGTCTAGTGCACCTACCCAGTTATCAAAAACAAATAAATCTCCTCAATGAAAACACAGTCTTGTTGTACACACTTACCTGTTATTCTACATGTCATGTGTTCCTATCAGGAAACTATTTACATTAACACTTCAGTGTCCCCTCGCAGCCATAGAACTGTTCCTATCCATTGCTCACCCACCCTTCCTTTTAACTCCTCTCTATCCTTTCATAAATTATTTGGAAACAATGCAGTTTACTGCAAAACAAGTTCAACTTCTTCTGTTCAGATTGGTATTGCACCTGACGAAGGGGCCTGTTGGCTGTGAAAGCTTTTGTACTGTGCCATCTTTGTAAAAGACTTATATGGTCCAGTAAAAGGTATCAAACTGTCCAGCGATTTTTTTTTTTTTTTTTTCTCCATGGATCAGTATAGCCACAATCTCTTTTTACTAAGTTGAACAATCTAGCCAATGTAACAAGGCCTACAGAAAGCAACCAGAATGTTCGGGTCTTTTGGGAGGTGGTTTGCTAGGGGAAATGGGGTATTACTAGCTCTACATAGATCATTGGTAAGGCAACACACAAAATACTGTGCCCAATTCGTTCTGAGCCCTCACTTGAGGAAAGACAGGGATGAACTGGAGACTGTGCAGCGCTGAGTAACAAAAATGACTGATGATGTGCAGGATTGATCCTACGAGAATCAGCTTAGGGCACTGAAATGTGCTTGCTGGAGGCCAAAAGAGAGAGGGGCGATATGATAGAGACATTCAAGTTCCAGAAAGGAATGAACAAGATAAACTGTGAGACACTGGCTCAATGGCCTTTTTCCGTAGAAGGGACTGTACCTTCTCCTGGAGAACAGTCAGATGGGCCGGGGTCATTCCTCTCAACTGCTATGAATTTTGCATAGCACTATAATTTTCACACTCCTGTGATATAGACCTTCAAGTTTCAGAAAGCAATGAACAAGGTAAACTGTAAGGAACTATTCAACAGAATAAGCGAATCTAGAACACAGGGTCACAAGTACGAACATATGGAATTTGCCAGCAGATAAAGGCCTAGAGGTCTATCAAGTCTGCTCGAATGTGCAGCTAACGCCCCTTATTCTGCAGCTGCCCCTCCCTTCCACCCTTCCCCTTCATTGACCTTCCCCCTTGTCCTGTCCCATCCCCTTTTGAAGCAGTCCACTGTTCTACTGGACACCACTTCTGCAGGTAACGCATTCCACCCGGCCATCACCCTCTCTGTAAAAAAGTGTCTCCTCATCTCCCTCCTGAACCTTCCTCCCTCCAGTCTTGTATCATGGCCCCTGGTGTCCCTCCCCTCCCTTACTTTGAACAGCCCCTCTGTACCCGTCTTGTTTATTCCTTTCATGTATTTAAAGGTTTCAGTCATGTCCCACCTGTCCCTCCTCTCCTCCAGCAAGTACATGTTCAGCTCCCTCAAGCCTCCTCTCGTATGATAGGTCCCCCAGCCCCTTGATCATCTTTGTCGCCCTGCGCTGCACCCACTCCAGTAACTTAATGTCCCTCTTCAGATACGGGCGCCAGTACTGCACGCTGTACTCCAGGTGCGGTCTAACTAATGACCTATACAGTGGCAGAATCACCTCCTCCCTCCTTGAGGATATACCCTTTGCAGCTGCCTTCCTACATTGTGCTGAGTTGTTCATTGACTCTGCAGTGAGCACCCCCAGATCCTTTTCCTCCTCTGTCTGAGCTAGCTGCACTCCCCAAGCTGGTAACTCCTCCTTGGGTTCTTCACCCCAAAATGCAGCACCTTGCACTTTTTGGCATTAAAGCCCAGTTGCCAGGTGTCTGACCAGGTTTCAAGCTTTGCCAGATCATCCTGCAACCCCTGCTATCCCCGTAGGCCATCCATTACCGCTCCTACCTTGGTGTCATCAGCAAACAGACTGATCTTGCTCTAGATGTCCAGTGATATGTCTGCAATGAATATCCCAAACAACACTGGTCCCAACACCGTGACCTGTGGAACACCGCTCATCACTACCCTTGGGTGAGAGAGCTCTCCACCCAGCACCACCCTCTGTTGCCTTCTCTGAAGCCAGTTCCCTACCCATCTCACCAACTTTGCACCTGCCCCTGTACCTTCTAGCTTACTTCCCAGCCTTCCATGTGGCACCGAGTCGAATGCCTTACTGAAGTCCAGATACAGGACATCAACTGCATGACCCCTGTCCAGTTGTCTAGTTACCCAGTCATAGAACTCCACCAGGTTGGTTTGGCAGGATCTGCCACATGTGAAGCCATGCTGTCTGCTGTCCTGTAGTCCTTTGGCCTCTAGGAGGGCCACCAGCCTCTCCTTAAGGATAGTGTCCATTAGCTTACCCATGATGGATGTGAGGCTCACTGGTCTGTAGTTTTCCGGTTCATCCTTGGGGCCACTCTTGTGGAGGGGCACCACATGAGCCATCCTCCAGTCCTGAGGTACACACCCCAAATGAAGTGAGGCATTAAATAGGTCTGCCAAAGGTCCTGCAAGGACCTCTGCCAGCTCCTTCAGTACCCTGGGGTGGATGCCGTCTGGGCCTGGTGCCTTGTCCACCCTCAGTGCCTTCAAATCCTCCTGAACTCTGCCCTCCATGATTTCCCCATCTGTCACCCCTCCCCCCTCTTTCTGCCATTTCCTCACCCCTTGGGTGTCACCCCCCTCTTTTCCTTAGTAAATACCGAGCAGAAGTAATCATTTAGTGCTTCTGCCTTATTGCACCCTGCTTCCACCCAACCCCCCTCCTTCCTAATCTTTACTATGTGGTCCTTACAGCTCCTTTTCTCCCTTATGTACCTAAAGAAGTCCTTCTCCCCCTTCTTAATGCCTTGTGCCAGCCTGAGTTCCATAGATGCCTTGGCTCCCCTTACTGCCCTTGTCACCTCCTTCAATTCTGTCAAGTATTCCTCCCTGTCCTCCCCCCCTCCCTGTTTTCTTGTACCTCCTAAAGGCAGCTCTTTTCCTCCTTATCTTTTCCATTACCTCCTTGCTCAACTAGCTCGGTTTCCTAGCCCTAGCCTTCTTGCTCTGGGCCTTGCAGCTGGTTTTGGTTGCCTCCACTATCCCCAGCTTTATGAGCTCCCACTTCCAGTTAGTGTCCATACTATACTGAATTCTGGCCAGGTACCCTTTTACCACTTCCCCCATCCTCCCAAAGTCGGCCCTCCTGAAGTCCAGCGCTCTTGTGCCAGATTCCACTCCTTCCTTGCCCATATCCAGTGTGAGCCATACTGAGTGGTGGTCACACCCTGACAGTGGTTCCTCCACTGTAAGTTCTCTCACAAAGTCCCCATTTGCCAGCAGAAGGTCAAGGGTATTCCCTAACCTGGTTGGTTCATTGATCATTTGCAGCAGGAAGCTGTCCTGGAAGGCATCCAGCAGTACCTGCTCCCTTCTGTTCCTGGTTGTTGGGGTACTCCAGTCCACTCCTGGCATGTTGAAGTCCCCCACAATCACCCCACTTCCCTTCTCGCAGGTCCTCCTGATCTGTCCCACTAGTTGTCTAACTCCTCCGTTTGAGATGGCTGCCTGTACACCACTCCCATTCTAAGAATCCTATTTTTGGAATCCTGGATTTGCATCCAAAGTGACTCCGTACTACCCTCCTCCCCTTCCTCCCTTACACACTTCAGTCCTTCCTTCACATATAGTGCAACACCCCCCCCCCTTTCCCAATCATCCTGTCCCTACGAAATAACCTATACCCTGGTAGAGACAGGTCCCAGTCATTGTATTGGGTGGCCCATGTTTCTGTGATGGCTGCAATGTCCACCTCTCCCTCTGCCGTGAGCACCTGTAACTCTGCAGTTTTCCTCCCAAGGCTCCTAGCATTAAGGGTAACCACCTTCCACCCTCTCCCCCGCCAATCCTGCCCTCCTTTACTAGCATCATCAACAGTACTTGCCATTTGTCTTTTGTCACTGTTATGGGGGTTAAGCTCATATGGTTTCCCAACCTGTGGTCTCTGCATGTCTCTTGCCCAATTGCCGCCCTCCCGCTCCTAGTTTAAATTCCCAGCTTCCTCTATGTACTCCTCCATACTCTGTTTCAACACTTTCTTTCCCTCCTCACTCAAGTGTAGTCTGTCCTTGTCATAGAGACTACTGTCCTCCCAGGTCCCTCCCCCTCCCCAACAGCCTATACCCTTTAGCACAACACCAGGTCCTTAGCCATCCATTAAATTCCTCTAGTCTCAGCTTTCTTGTTGTGCTTGCCTTGGGCACTGGAAGTATCTCTGAAAAAGTTACTGATCTTCCTGCCCTCTCACATAATTGTCCTAATTACTCAAACCTCCTCTGGACTATATCTACTGTCTTGTCAGCCAGGTCGTTCGTCCCAAGATGTATAATTAAATGAGGCTTGTCCCTACCCCGTCTGGCATATTTCAGAACAGATTGTCCCACCCTTTCCGCTGTCATTCCTGGCATGGCCTCCGCCCAAATGCGACTATGCCTCTCCCCCTTGCTACCCCACCTGCCTCCTCTTAGTATTGAGTCCCCCAGCACTAAGACTCCACCCTCTTACTCCTGCTTGCTTCCATTCATCTCCTCTCTCATGTCCGTCCTCTTCTTCCTCCTGCACATTATTTCCTTTCTATTGCAATTCTCCGAGCAGAACTCCCCCACTCAGGTTTGGTCCAGGCATTTATCAGTTACTCCTCTAATTTCATCATTTCTCTCCTCCTTCTCCTTCCTCTCTAGCAGTGCAAAACTATTTTCTGAAGACCCTTCACAAATGCCCGCTCCCTCTCTCTTCATAGTAACCTGTTCTCTCCTTTCCACTCCATGACTTTTGCCACTTCTTCGCCGCCCCTCACAAGTCCCCATCTCCTCCTTCCATTTGTCTTTTGTCTCTTGACCTGGTTTCCCTGGCAGTCGTTCTTCCTGGCCTGGGCCCCTTTGTCTCTGCTTTCTTTCTTCTGACCCCCTCCTCTCCACAGTTAGAAACTGGCAGGATGGGAATTCAGGAGGACGTGAGGAAGTTCCATTTTACAGAGACAGTGGTTAAGCCATGAAAAAAAAACTTCTGATTGAGATGGTAGGCACTAAGACCATTAAGTGTTTCAGACATGGTTTGGATAGACTTATGGGGTTAAGCCTCCTGGGGGTTGTAGTAAGGCAGGGATCATGGGCATTAACACACTATAGATACTAGTTCTTAAGGATGGGATAGGGTATTACAAGTAAACTAGATGGACAGTGGTTGTTTTCTGCTGTCAGCTTCAATGTTTTTAAATAGAAATCGTCTTGGAACTGAATGCTGCCCATTCTCTATATGGGGTGTGATTGGTTGCGGACAGCAGAACGGGGGTGGGAGTAAGGCATCTGGCTCCAGCAATAAAGAAAAAAAAATTAGCAGGAGTTAAGTTGTTTCCTTTTCTTTTTGTATTTAACTCAGCTTGATTGAGTAAATAAAGGTTTTTATGTAGTGCATGAGTTCAGTTCGATTTGATTGAAGAAAGAATTATAGGACAACGCAGCCCCAAATAAATGTACTGCAATTCCTATTACCCGGCAAGTTGAAATTGGATGTAGAGTTTCGCAGTATATTCAAGATGATCATTTGGGTGTACTTAGTCTTTAAGTCCCAGCTACTTGTCACTTTTGGAAAGGGGGCACACAAACCAACTTATAAACAAATGGAAGTTTGCAGTCAGTGGGGGTATCAACTGTGTAAGTGGCCTTATTGTAATTCACTATAGAGAATGCATTTTTTTAAATGTTCAGGTTTCCTTTCCAGGGTTTATAACACATCTTGGCAGCTGTTCTAAAACGTGCGTGTAAAAAAGCATTTGCTTCTCCCCAACTAACCTCATAGTGCCTTTGTTTATGGCATTGCAGTGCTCACCATGATGGCAGACTGTGATATCATAAACTACAGTTGTGAGGTCAGTGGGAGTACCGTCTGAGCCTTTTTGAAAGGCTGTGAAACAAGTACTGCATTATCTGAATTATTTATTGGATCAACAAGACAAGATAACTGGAACTAGGAAACAGTAATGTTAAGCATAATTCTAGTAAATCCAGTAATTTTATTTTGTTTTATTTTAGTAGAGCCACTCTTTGAAGAAATTAGAGTGCTTTAACCTCTGTCACAACCATTAGTGCATTTTTGAAATTCAGACTGGAAAAAAAAATAGTCTTAGATTGAAGACTGAAAATTGACGTATTGGAGTGGCATTTCAAGAGATAATTTTAAAAGTGGTGCTGTGCTCTGTAGTATAGAAACATGGTCATTTTTTTCTCTTATTTAGTGTAATTGTAAGACTTGGAGGAGAGGTACAGGTTGAAGTTTAGAATTAAAAGCAACCATAGGGGATTTTTAACATATGTACTATAGACTGTTTAAAAAGTGACACATAACATTTTTATCACTAATGTTTTTTATTGATCTAATCAGATATAATATTGAGAAGCATTTTTAATGATATACACAGAATGAAGGTTGTGGTAGTACATGGATAGGGCAGTCAGGAGGATTTAAAGTAGAGGAAAGGGGGAGGTGGGCTGGTGCAGGGGATCACCAAGGGCAGGAGGCAGATGCAGGGATCACTAAGAGAAGGACAACAGAGCTGAGGAGCACCAAGAGAGGATACCCCAGGGGATGAGGAAGCATAGATAGTGTTATCCTGATTTGCAGAGGGGCGTTTCTTAGGCAGCTAGTCAAGGAGCCCGCTAGGGATGGGGCAGTGCTGGCCCTGGTGGTGACTTTATATGAAATAATGACAATGCCTTCCTTGGCTTCTTTACCTCCTGCTAAATTAGTTCCTTAAACCCACAGCACTTACCATGTACAGTACCTTGGGCTGTACTAACTGCAGTATGTACCGCTATATAAGATGACTTACAGTTGTGAATAGTCAGACCAGTTGCTGTTGTTTCTTGTATTTTTTGTCTCTGTACTTGTGCACCCATACTCTGTAACTACCTTTCTGTGTTGTTCTCCTGTTAAGACGTGGAACCTTTGAAAAAGAGCATTTTGCTCAAAGGTTATGTCCAAATGAAGAAATAAATAAAAAATAAAGTAAAAAAAATGGAACGGCATAGCAGACATTACAGTGGGTAGTCCCCTGTGCAGTGTGGTGTAGCATTAAGACAGGAACAGAGGCAAACCACACAAGTATGAGGGTCCTGGACTTTAGGAGGGTGGATTTTAAAGAAATGAGAGACTGTTGTATGGGAGGAATGGCAAGGGAGGGGCAGAGGCACAGTGGGGAGAAATAAGTGATGGCATCTTTAAGGCAGCCAGCTTCTGCATGGGGGAAGTGAGTAAAAGCAGAAGGAAACAAGCATTTGTCAATGCCGAACGTTCACTTGCAGGTGTTTGCATTGGTGTTCGGCATTTATGCAGGCCCCCCCCCAGTTGTATCCATGTCCCTTTAGCATCCATATCCCAACAGAGTACCTCATAGATACATAGATACATAGACAGTGTCGGCAGATAAGGGCCTATGGCCCACCCAGTCTGCCCATTTGAGCTTGTAAGTTCAGTTTGTTTTCCTAGAAGTCTGTTTCCCCTTACCCCTGACCTCTAGAATTCCTTTATGTCTATCCCATGCATTCTTAAATCCCGTGATTGTTTCAGCCCCACCACTTCCTCTGGCAGGGTGTTCCACTTGTCCACCACCCGTTCTGTGAAGAAATTCTTTCTCATGTTTCCTCTGAATCGTCCTCCTCCAACTTCATCCCATCCCTCTAGTCCTGGAACATCTTTTCGCTTAAAAATAGTGTTTTCCTGCACCCTGTTCCTCCTGTAAGATACTTGTATGTCTCTATCATATCCCTCTCTCCTCCTCTCCTCCAGGAGTACATGTTCAGTTCCTTCAACCTGTCTTCATAGGACTTGTGATGCAATCCATGCACCATCTTTGTTGCCCTCCTCTGAACCTTCTCTACCCTGTCTATGTCCTTACGTAGGTATGGTCTCCAGAACTGTACACTGTACTCCAGGTGGGGCCTCACTAGTGTCTTGTATAGCAAATTATGACCTCCCTTTTCCTGCTGGTGATGCCTGCCTATACATCCCAGCATCCTATTTGCTTTACCTGATGCCTTGTCACACTGTTTCCCTACCTTGAGGTCATCAGGATGACAACCCCAAGATCCCTTTCCTGCTTGGTGCATGCTATATCCTCACCCCCAACTGATATATTGTGCCAGGGTTTTTGTGCCCCATATGCATTATCTTGCACTTCTTTGCATTGAATTTCAACTGCCAAACCCTTGACCATTCTTCAAGTTTCTGCAGGTCCCTTCTCATTCTGTCTACACCCTCTGGTGTGTCTACTCTGTTACAGAGCTTTGTGTCATCAGCGAACAGTGAAATTCTGCCTTCTAGATCGTGCGCAATGTCACTGATAAAGATGTTGAATAGGACCGGTCCCAGCACTGATCCCTGTGGTACCCCACTGGTCACTCTTCCCTCTGTGGAGTGACAGCCATTTACCACCACCATCTGTGTCCTGCCACCCAGCCAGTTACCTACTCACCACACTACTGTCCTGCCCACACCCATATTCCCCAGTTTGTGTAATAGTCTTCTGTGTGGCACAGTGTCAAAGCCTTGCTGAAGTCCAGATAGGCCATGTCCACTGCCCTCCCCTGATCCACCTCCCTAGTCACCCAGTCAAAAAATTCAATGAGGTTGGTCTGACATGACCTTCCCCTGGTGAAACCATGCTGCCTTGGGTCCTATAGTCCATTGACAACCAGATGTTCCACCAATCTCTCCTTCAGTAGTGCTTCCATGATCTTTCCCACTACCGAGGTGAGGCTGACTGGTCTGTAGTTCCCTGCTTCCTCTTTGTTCCCACTTTTGTATAAGGGGACTACATCTGCTGTCCTCCAGTCTTTGGGTACCTCCCCTGTTTCCAGTGATTGGCTAAACAGGATAGCCAGAGGTTCAGCCACCACCTCTCTTAGTTCTTTAAGGACCCTGGGGTGCACCCCATCTGGCCCCATTGCTTTGTCAACTCTTATTACTTCCAGTTCCTTCAGGACCCTTTCTCGTGTAAAGGGACTTGTGTCCATTTCTGCACCATTCTCACCCCTTGTACTCCCTTCAGACCCATTACCCCCCTCTTCCTCAGTAAAGACTGAGCAGAAATACCTGTTCAACTACTCTTGCATTGGATCAACATTTCCTTTTACCCTCATGCTTCTTAAGTGTCTGTCTTAGGAACCCTAACACCCTGGGTGTGCTCAAGGGTACGAGCCTGCATGGTAACTGCGCAACCCGTACTCATAGCACAGTCATTCAGTGGAATTATTTCACCAAATTTTTAACATGGGCATTTTGCCACCTCTGGTCATGAACGCTGTCACTATGATTTTCTTACTGTGTACCACACACAGATTTCCCACAGCAATCTGCTCATCTGCGCTGGAAGTGTGAAAACACACTTCAGCCAGGATGTGCAAAATCAGCCAGGATGTGCAAAATGACAGCTGCACTGTTCATAAGGAGGTGTGGGAAAATGCAAATGTTGAAAATCTGGAGTGAAAATATGACAGATTTGCGGAAATTCTGGTCTGCCTTGAAACTCGCAAAGGCATACTAAATAAAACAGTCATGTTTGGAATTTTGCGCTGAATTTTCAACATAGGCAGTTTAGGATGTCTGCTCATGAACAGTGTCACTGTGGTTTTCTTATTCTGTACTGAACATGATTTCCCACAGCGGCCGCGCTATTGTATGCCGGAAGTGCGAAAACACATTTTGGCCAGGATGTGAAAAATGACAGCTGTACTGGTCATAAGGAGATGTGAGAAAGTGGCGATGTTGAAAATCTGTAGTGGAAATAGTAGAAATTCATGAAGTTACGAGTGTGCGTATAAACTGTGCAACATACGCTCGAAACACAGCCATTTTATGGACTCTTAGGAACCAGATTTTCAGCATAGGCATTTTAGGACCTCTGCTCATGAACAGTGCCACTGTGATTGACTTACTCTGTAGCAAATTCTGATTTCCAACAGCGAGCACTCTATTTTGCTCTGGAAGCGCGAAAACACATTTCGGGCAGTATGTGAAAAATGACAGCTGCACTGTTAATAAGGAGGTGTGGAAATATGCCAGTGCTGAAAATCTGGAGTGAAAATATTACAGATTCATGTGCGTGGAAACTACGCAATGTACGCTCGTGAAACAGTGATTTTTTTGGGGAATTTTTTTCACCAGATCTGCAACATAGGCTTTTTGAGAGCCCACCTCATGAACAGCAACACTGTCGTTTCATTAATTGGTCCCAAAAGGTGATTCTGCACAGTGACTGCGAAATCACCTTTCAGGACCGAATAACGCCATAACAGTGACTGAATTCATGAGGAGGGGTCACAATAACCCCATGTTGAAAATTTGGTGCCAAAATTCCCAAAAATGGCTGAGATATGCACCAGAGTTGAAAAAACCCTGTTTATGCTATTATACAGCTTACCGGCATTTCATCAGTTCGCGTTCGGCTTTGAAGATTGCAGATGTGTTCCCAGTCCACCAAAGATCATCGCGCCTGGCTCCAGAGGTAAGTGTGGGGTTGGGGAGGCGGGTGTGCAGAGGGTGGGCACGGGTTGGCGGGGAGCAAGAACTAACCGAGGGACCGTTTTCTTATTTTACAGGATTTAAAAAAAAAAAAAAAAGAAAATGGAGGCTTTTGGTACACTGGGGTGGGCTCCCAGCATGCCACCTAGGTGAAGGGGTATGTGTGTGTGGGGAGGTGGGAGCACAGAGGGTAGGCGCAAGTTGACGGGCAGGGACGAGGGACAAAACAATGGTCACTGCTGGCACGCTGGGGTGGGCTCGGAGTGTGCCACCTATGTGTTTGCTGGGGGGGGACTGGAGCCGACTGGGACTGGGCACCCCCCGCTGGCCATACAGTGTGTGTGTGGGGAAGCGTGAGCACGCCGGGGTGGGCTCCAAGTGTGCCAACTAGTTGTTTGTTTTTGGGGTGGGGGCTGCAGCCAACGGGATTAGGCACCTCTGTCCGCTACATAGTGCACTGAGGGGTGCATGAGCTGAGGGGGATTGGGCACCCCCCTCGGCACACAAGGTGGGAGCTGGGGACAACAGGGAAGGGGAGGTCATTAGCAGAGGGAGGACGCGAGATGGCTTTGAAGCCGAGCTGTGCGTGACAGCAGTTCGGTTGACGTTTATGCTAATTGCATACATGCTAACACCGCTGATTGCAACGGACCTTTTGTTAGAAGTGAAGACCAGCACAGCTGAACTGCTGTCATACACAGCTCTGCATGGATTGGTCCCCTAGGGTCGCACCTGCTACACTTAGCACTGCATTGGGGAGGAGGGTCACACACCTCCAAAAGGCACACTGTTGCAAAACGTTCCTTGTACATGTGCGCAAGCGAACATAAAAAGAGACCATTATGCTTCTCTAGGGAAGTGGCCATGGTGGTGAGGGAAAAAAGGGTGGCATTCAGGAGATGTAAGGAAATACAGACAGGAAGACGGGTAATATAACAGGTAAAATGGAAGGCAGTGTGTGGAGCAAAGATGCAGACAGAGAAAAGGATAGCTAAAAGGGTGGCTAAAGGGGACAAGACTTTCTTCAGGTACTTAAGTGAGAAGAAGTAAGGGGAAGGATAGTGAGGATAACGAGGGCCACAGGGGCAGACTGTGCAGAACAAGATAAAGAAAAAGCAGACATATTGACCAGGCACTTCTGCTTGGTATTTACAGTGTAGTGGCATGGACCACCTGGGAGCAGCAGGAACAAGGGGGGGGGGGGTAGGACACAAGTCCATTTTCACAAAAAAAGATTCCTGAAGGAACTTGCAGCTCTGAAGTGGACAAGGCTATGGAACAAGATGGGATATACCCAAGGGTGCTAAAGGAACTCAGGGAGGTGCTAGCTGCTCCACTGATTACCTTATTCAGCAGCTCTCTGAAAACCAGCATGGTTCCAGAGAACTGGAAGAGAGCTCACAAGGTACCTCTCCATAAGAGCAGCAGCAAGGAGGAGGCTAGCAGCTGTAGGCTGGGTAGTCTTACATCAGTGATGGGGAAATTAATGGAAACCCTATTAAAGAAAAGGTTTTTAGAGTATCTTGAATCTGGTGGGCTACATGACCAAAGGCAGCATGGATTCACGTGAGGGTGGGAGTGGGGTGGAGGTTATGCCAGAAGAATCTGATTGATTTTTTTTCGACTGGGTGACCAGGGAAATGGATCAGGGGAGCAAACTGGATGTGGCCAATCTGGACTTTAGCAAGGCCATCAACACTGTGCCGCACAGGAGACTGATAAAGGAACTGAGCAGCATGTGGGCGGGATCCAAAGTGGTGAATTGGGTAAGGAACTGGTTAATGGATAGTCAACAGAGGGCAGTGGTTAACAGCGCTCATTCTAATGAGGGGAGAGTAACCAGCAGGGTGCTGCAGTGCTCAGTGCTGAGACCAGTCCTCTTCAGTGTCTTCGTAAGTGACACAGCAGAAGAACTGGAAGGGAAGGTATGCCTTTTTGCATATAGGGTGGACACGCAGGAGGGAGTAAAGAGAATGCATAGAGACCTTGGGAAACTCAAGGGATGGTCAAGAGTATGGCAGTTGGGGTTCAGTGTCAAAAAGTGCGAAATCATGCACCTAGGGTGTACAAACTCAGGTGCTGAGTATAGGATGGGGGAGGTGCTGTCAGTCACTAAGCAGGAAAGGGACCTTGAGATTAATCATGTCTGATGAGCTCAGAGTGACAGGGCAGTGTGACAGAGCAGTGAGTTGGGCCAGTGGGATGATGAATTGCATAGGGAGAGATATCTTCAGCATAAAGAGGGATGTGGAGTTGCCCCGTATTGCTCATTGTAAGATCCCACCAGTTCTGGAAGTCGCACATCAGAAGGGACATAGAGTGGAGGCAGTCTAGAGGAGGGCAAGCAAAATAGTGTAGGGTTGCATCAAAAGCCCCACGTAGAGAAGCTGAGAGATCTAACCATGCACACCCTAGAAGAGATTAGAGTGAGAGAGGACATGCTAGAGACCTACAACAACCTCACGGGGTGAATAAGGTGCAGGAGGGGAGTGTCTTTCAAATAAGAGTGAGCACTGAGACCAGAAGGCATGCAGTGAAGCCGGATTTTTTTGGGGGGGAGGGTTAAGAGGGATGTGAGAAAGTACTGCTTCACTCAAAGAGTGGTGGATGCCTGGAACATATTGCCAGCAGAAGTGGTGGAGGCGACAACAGTAGGGGGCTTCAATCATGCATTGGACGGACATAGGTGAATATTAGTAAATAGGCAGGAAGGAGGGAGAGTCACCGGAGACAAGTTGGTACCTGCAGAAACAAACTAGGCACAGACCATCTGGACAGACTGGATAGGTGAAGTAGTCCTTTTCTGCTGACATTTTCTTGGTTTCTGTGTTTCTGTGCATGCAGGGCAACATGAACTGTGAACCCTGCAAAAAAAAACAAAACAAAAAAAAAAACAGCTTGATTGCCTGATGAAGTATGAAGGCCAGAATCTAGAAGCACACATGTGAACCAGGTGGTGTGAGAAAATCAGTAGAAAACCAGGCTACAGTGACACAGACTATTCCCAAGGAATTTGCCTGACAGGCATGGGGTGGAGTGGCTCTGTTCATAATGGGGGTGTCGTTGTGGAGGACAGGGAAGACACTGGGGGAGAAATGGTACATAGATACATAGACAGTGTTGGCAGATAAGGGCCTATGGCCCACCCAGTCTGCCCATTTGAGCTTGTAAGTTCAGTTTGTTTTCCTAGAAGTCTGTTGCCCCTTACCCCTAACCTCAAGAATTCCTTTATGTCTATCCCATGCATTCTTAAATCCCGTGATTGTTTCAGCCCCCACCACTTCCTCTAGCAGGGTGTTCTACTTGTCCACCACCCGTTCTGTGAAGAAATTCTTTCTTATGTTTCCTCTGAATCGTCCTCCCTCAACTTCATCCCATGCCCTCTAGTCCTGGAACATCTTTTTGCTTAAAATAGTGTTTTCCTGCACCCTGTTCCTCCCTGTAAGATACTTGTATGTCTCTATCATATCCTCTCTCCTCTCCTCCAGGAGTACATGTTCAGTTCCTTCAACCTGTCTTCATAGGACTTGTGATGCAATCCATGCACCATCTTTGTTGCCCTCCTCTGAACCTTCTCTACCCTGTCTATGTCCTTACGTAGGTATGGTCTCCAGAACTGTACACTGTACTCAGGTGGGGCCTCACTAGTGTCTTGTATAGCGGAATTGTGACCTCCTTTTCCTGCTGGTGATGCCCTGCCCATACATCCCAGCATCCTATTTGCTTTACCTGCTGCCTTGTCACATTGTTTCCCTACCTTGAGGTCATCAGAGATGATAACCCCAAGATCCTTTCCTGCTTGGTGCATGCTATATCCTCACCCCCAACTGATATATTGTGCCAGGGTTTTTGTGCCCCATATGCATTATCTTGCACTTCTTTGCATTGAATTTCAACTGCCAAACCCCTGACCATTCTTCAAGTTTCTGCAGGTCGCTTCTCATTCTGTCTACACCCTCTGGTGTGTCTACTCTGTTACAGACTTTGTGTCATCAGCGAACAGTGAAATTCTGCCTTCTAGGTCCTGCGCCACGTCACTGATGAAGATGTTGAATAGGACCGGTCCCAGCACTGATCCCTGTGGTACCCCACTGGTCACTCTTCCCTCTGTGGAGTGACAGCCATTTACCACCACCCTCTGTGTCCTGCCACCCAGCCAGTTACCTACCCACCACACTACTGTCCTGCCCACACCCATATTCCCCAGTTTGTGTAACAGTCTTCTATGTGGCACAGTGCCAAAGGCCTTGCTGAAGTCCAGATAGGCCATGTCCACTGCCCTCCCTGATCCACCTCCCTAGTCACCCAGTCAAAAATTCAGTGAGGTTGGTCTGGCACGACCACCCCTGGTGAAACCATGCTGCCTTGGGTCCTGTAGTCCATTGACAACCAGATGTTCCACCAATCTCTCCTTCAGTAGTGCTTCCATGATCTTCCCCACTACCGAGGTGAGGCTGACTGGTCTGTAGTTCCTGCTTCCTCTTTGTTCCCACTTTTGTATAAGGGACTACATCTGCTGTCCTCCAGTCTTTGGGTACCTCCCTGTTTCTAGTGATCGGCTAAACAGGATAGCCAGAGGTTCAGCCACCACCTCTCTTAGTTCTTTAAGGACCCTGGGGTGCACCCCATCTGGCCCCATTGTTTTATCAACTCTTATTGCTTCCAGTTCCTTCAGGACCCTTTCTCGTGTAAAGGGACTTGTGTCCATTTCTGCACCATTCTCACCCCTTGTACTCCCTTCAGACCCATTACCTTCCTCTTCCTCAGTAAAGACTGAGCAGAAATACCTGTTCAGTATGTTAGCTTTACTGTTGTCATCCTCCACGCGCCCCCATCCTCCCCTTCAGTCTCACTATCCCTCCTTTTGTCTTTCTTTTCCTTACGTACCTGTAAAGGTTTTGTCCCCTCTACCCACTGATTTTGCAATGTGTTCTTCTGTCTGAGCTTTGGCTTCCTTACTGACCTCCCTGCCTCCCTTTGCTTCTCCTGGTACTTCTCCCTATCCCCTTCTGCCTGTGTCTTTTGTATTGCCTGAATGCAATCTTTTGGCTTTCACTTTCTTTGTACCTCTTTGGAAAACCATAATGGTCTCCTCTTCCTTTCCTCTTGCTAACCTGCTTAATGCATAATTCTGTTGTTCTTGTAATCCCCATTTTAAATACTGCCCACTGTTCCTCAACCCCTGATTCCTGTCCCATTCCCCTTAATGCCTCTTTCAAGTATCTCCCCATTTTCCCAAAGTCTGCCCCCCTAAAATCCAGGATACGTGTTTTTGTGTGGTTTGGTTCTCCTCTTTCTGTGATTTCAAACCACAATGACTGGTGGTCACTGTTTCCCAGGTGCTCCCCCACTGTTACCCCCATCACACTGTCCCTGTTTGTGAGCACAAGGTCCAGTATTGCCTTCTGCCGAGTTGGTTCCATGACCAGTTGCTTGAGGAAGGCACCCTGAAGGGAGTCCAGGATAAATCTGCTCCTAGTTGATGCTGCTGCTGGGATGCTCCAGTCCACGTTTGGAATATTGAAGTCTCCAACCAGTACTACCTCACCCTTGTCTGCCATCCTTTGGATGGCTAGCATCAACTCCTATCTGTTTCTTCCCTGGGCTGGTGGTCTGTAGACCACACCTGTGCGGATGGCTGTCCCCATTTTCCTTTCCAGCTTAACCACAGTATCTCTCCCCATTTTGTTCCTCCTGGATCTCTGTGGCCCTTATGTCACTTTTCACATAGAGTGCCACCCTCCTCCCTTCCTGCCTGCTCTGTCTCTTCTGAATATGTTGTAGCCAGGTATGGCCATCTCCCAGTCATGGTTATCATTACACCAGGTTTCAGTGATGGCCACAATGTCCAGGTCTGACTGCACCATGACAGCCTCCAGATCTTCCATCTTGTTGCTAAGGCTCCTGGTATTTGCCCACATGGCTTTCCATGATTTGACCTCCCTAGACTGTCTCACTGTTCTACTCCAGCCCCTTCCTTGGTTCTCATTTATCCCTGGTTCTCCTTGCTGTCTGCCCGTCTGCTGAATTTTGCCCCTTTTCTGCTTATCCACCTCTTGGGCACTAATCTCCATCTTTTGCACACTGCTTTGCAGAGATAGCCACTCCTCTGGTTCACTGGTTCCACTGCTAGCTGTGGGGAGTGAGCAAGTAGGTACCCTCCTTGCTGGCCTGCCACCCCCCCTTTGCTAGTTTAAATGCTTGTCAATGTAGCATTTAAACTTATCATTGAGTGCTTGGATTCCCCTCCAGGATGGATGCAGGCTGCAGAGCCCCAGACTGTGGTGCCACAGAGTCCATTGGGATCATGTTAGGGGGAAATGAAGGACAATAGAGTCATCCTAGGAGTGTGCTACAGGCCCGAAACAGCTGAGTGTTGCATTATTCTCAGCTGGTTGGTGAAATTGAAAGCAGCCAAATCAGACGCAGTGGTGATCCAGGGGGCTTCATCACTTGGGTATAGCCTGGAATCTTGAGAATGATAATGACATGGCTGAGACCAAGATACATAGATACAAGATACACAAGATGTGTCCTAAACCTGCATGTTCAACAGGGGACTAAGTTTAAAGTCCTATTTGACCTTGTTCTGAGCTGTGTGAATAGTGTTACCTCTAGTGTGAACATCAGTGAACCAGTGGAAGGCAGTGACCACAACTAAGTAACATTCTTTCTGGTGGTATGAAACACTAGTTGGGCCTTAACCACCAGAAGTAGGAAAGAGACAGATTCTAAGCATGAGACGTGTGCAGAGCAGTACTGAGGAACTGCATTACAATAATTAAGGATGTCAAGGAGGGGTTGGAAGCCGGGATAGCAGTAGGAGCTGCAAACAGTACCTAAAGCATTCTTCTCATATGTATCTGGAAAGATGAAGCAGAAAGAGGGGTCACAGCCCCTGAAATCAGGGTAAGGGGCCAGGTGAGAAAGTCAGGGCAATGGCTGAAATGCTAAATGAAATTATTTGCTTTGCCTTTCACCAGAGACCCCATGAAGAGAGAAGTGAGCGAGTAGTTTGTTTGGCACCCTATCCCTCAGGCTCGGGGTGCCTTACAGAAATGTATAACACATATACTGCAATATACAGCTTCCTAACTAATGTAAAATTAGTTTACCAAGACCAAGGGTAGGGCCAATGGCTTTTCATTTTAAATGGAAAAAATGTAACTTGTTTTTAAAACTGGCACGTGGAGTCAATTTTTCATGAAAAAACTCTTATTTGCACTGCTTTATTATGCAAACGCCACCACTCTGCACCAGTTTTTTATTCAAAACCCCTCATCTGGAGCCCTATTTTTTTTTTGTTCTAAAGTGCTGATTTGCCCTCAGTTTTGGAGAAAAATGAATACACAATATGTTTTAAGATTTTGTCAGATGGCATTGGCTATTTCTGACAGTGGTACATTTGACTGGTATGCTAATTTTTTTTTTATTAATTATAGTTGAAGCTAGATTTTTTGGAAGAACATTTTTTATTGCACTGTTGCTTTAAGAGAGACATGCTCTCAGTTGTCTGTTTACTGAAAGGACTGACATGCTCAAACAGATGGAGGGGTTGGATCTGGTGTGCTGCAACAGGATGTGGGAACACATCCTGAAGCTCAGACATGGTAATTAAGGTGTAGCATCAGGAGACACTTCTTTTCCCAGAGGTTTGTGAACTTCTGGAGCAATTTGCCAGTGGAGTCGTTTGATAGGAAAACAGGGCGAGCTTTCACAGTAAGCCTGGATAGTTCTGCTCACCCGCAGGGTGAGGACTCCCTATAAATGAGTACATCTTTACCCAGCATTCTTTATTAATCCCTGCCTATGAATTTGGGGTGAATCTGATGAACCTAGAGTCTATCCCAAGCTTAAATTAACTTGGATTAGGAAAGGACTGTGGTGTTCATATACAGTATATCAAATCTCGTGCAAATAAGTGTGTCCTAAAGCACTTTACAATCCAGGAGAGGGAGGGAGGGAGGGTAGACAATGCTATTGCCATTAGGCTTGCAGGGAGATTCGCATATCACAGAGATGAAGATTGAGAAACGTTACAAAGAGGTTTGAGAGAAGATACACACTTTTAAGTAGGTATTAGACTATTTAATTACAGTTTTATTTTCCAGGACGGTGGTGTGCACCTGTTTGAAATACAATTTAGAAGCGAGAAAGGAAAGTGCCCTTGCTGGAATTTGAACCTGTTGTGTTGTAGGCCTGCATGGAGTCCCATTCCACTGCAATACCAGCTATACTACCAGGATAGCTGGAAAACCAGGTATCCCAAAGGCACTTTTCCTCTCCTAATGTGCACCCTGGAGCCACACAGATTAAAATTACACATAATTTACTATTGACTTTTGAATTAATTGTATTTGAATACATGAGTAAAAGATGTTTTACTGTATAGCAATTTCTTCGTGAAAATAAACTAGTGGCTTTTCACCTTTAGTTTTCAAACTGCTAGAAAAAAGAAATAAAAAAAATGTGGGTTTGTGATATAAGAAAATCCCAGCTATGAAGGAGCTCAGAGTAGTTCAGTCAAACTGTAGATTTATGTACCTTTTTACTAAAGAAACAGGCACTTCTATTGGTAACAGATTGCACTGTTTGTTTTTAATGTTCATCTGTATGGTTTTCCGTTTAATAAATACATTTCCACTTTTTTCTTCACAAGTAAAATTTATATAGAAGAGACTACAACCTCGTATATCATAATATAACCTCACAGATGATAACCACATAGAAATGGAAAAATTTACAGGCAGAAAAATACCTGTGGTCCATCCAGTCTGGCCAAGGACCCTAGCTAATAGGAGTGACATGTCTATGTAAGTGACACAATCTGAGGATGCCCCATCAGTCAGTCAAGTTCCTTCTCCATGCCCCCCACCCAAATTGGCACCATTGCATGCCCTTGAATCTGTCCTAACTGGCCTTGACTCATCTACAGTTTCAGTACTGACCACACTGCTAGGCATACTATTTGGTCACCACCTGCTCATTGAAGAAGTACTTCCTCACATCCCTCCTAAAACTCCTTTCAACCAATTTGTGCTTGTGCTGTTTGGTGTACAGGCTGCCATACTGTGTTGAACAGCTCTGAGGAATCTGCCTTGTTCTTCCCTTGAAGCAACTTATTAATTTTATTTATTGAAAATTGATAACCAGAAATGCACATTGAACCAGATCCTTTATATAATTTGCTTTTATCTTGTTTTACTACATTTTAAATAGAGAATACAAATGTAGAATATAGTTTAGAATGTATATTTTCTTCTTACAATCAATGAATCATACTTCTTCAACAAAGTGAAATGCAGCAGCAAGCAAGTAGGTTATGATGGGGGTGTAACCTTCCCTTTGCTCCCCCCAGATCTGCCACTCGGAGATTACAGTTCCTTGATCAAGGCTGAAGGACAGAGATACACATCTGTATCAAATAGAGTGCCAAGCAGGGGTTGCAGGAATAGAGATTATTAAGATGAGAGGCTTTGAAAGTATGATACAGCTGACTTAGACGTTCAAACACTGTTTCTGAGTCTATCTTCCCACCACACATGCTGTATACTGTTCTTACACGCAGGTAGATCTGGCTTCACAGGTTTCATGCTTTAAGTTATCAAATCAGCATGGAAAAATAAATTTTACATTAAAGAAAAATACTTTTTGAGGTGGAAATGTCATCCTTTTTATGTATTTTCTTTTAATTTCTTTTTCATACTGTTAGAAGATATTTCAAATAAACCATATTTCTGATTACCTAGATTCAGTTCACTATCCACACTTAGACAGTCTTCCACTGAACTCAGTCATCAAAGCACTCTTTAAGCTTGACTTCTACTACATCCCAACAATGTGGTCCTCTAGCTCTACCCCCACTGTGCTAAGGTCTTTTCTTCCATTGCTAGGAACATGTCTTTAACTTCACAGCTCCTGTTAGTGAATTAGGAGCTTTCAAGCCAACTTGTGAACATTTCAGAAGTTTTTCCTCTTTACTCAACTTAATATCATGTGCACCCCATCTGCAGCTCACTGCTTCATCGATGTTTGTCATGGGACAGAGCAGTAAGTTAGATTTTAAGATTTGTGTAGTGTGAAGTCTCTCCATGTCTGCCACTGGCAGCCGTAATGCTTATGAGTATTGCATTGGCATTGCTCACAATGTGGCACATTACCAGTGGTTCCAAGCAAGGTCACCTACATGTGCTCAGTGAGCACTGGCTGTGGGTATTAACAAGGCAAGCCAAGTTCTGCGCATGGCCTGTCAACTGACTGCAGAGTTAGTGGCGCAGTTGCAGGCCCAGGAGGCAGACTGTCATATCAGAGAGGATGTCTTTGTCCTGGACGTACTGACTGAGGAGGAATACGCAATGGATCTCCCTACTGCTTGTGTCTGTGAAGGGTTCCATAACTTTCTTCTGTCCCTCCATTCATTCAGAGGTTAATCACCATCTTGGCGCCACAGACACAAAAAGAAGAACCATTGCCAGTCGTGGGATCGCTGTCAGTTGAGGGACTGTTCATGTTCCCCCATGGTTGGTCACCCTCTAAGGAGGTCAAACTAGTTGTGGCATTGGTCTGCCCATGGAGATGATGTTGGCAGCCAAAGGTTTTGACACTGGTCAACCCAATCAATGTCAAAAAAAGTCTTCTGTCAGATCCCACTACTGACTGAGGACCAGCCCAAGCTGGATGGAGCAGAGTTGACTGAGCACCCAGTAGGCCCTTCAGAGGTTCAGAGTTTGACTGTCATCCAGACCCCAGCACAACCTCTAGTCCATCCATTATCTAAGGATCCTCCACAAAGGCATCCAAACCTGGTTACACCTGTGCTCTATGGATTTTCAGGTCAATGTTCAAGGTTGTGGTTGTAGTCTCGATCTCAGTATTATCATTGACGAGCATTGTCACGTTGTTCCTTGTTGTGTGGCTACCGCTTTTGATGTCTAGTCCATTGCAGATGGGTTAAGGTGGCCTGGAGCACTCATCCAGGAATGTGGCTATCTAGTAATGTTAGCAGACTTGACTGTGCCTTGACTGCCCATCCCAGCACAGGCTCCAGCCATGCACCCTGTGGCTGCACCACAGACTTTGCTAGCCATGCTACAGCAACCTTTGCAGGTGGAGCCCCCAGCACTGCAACAGCCGATGGGGGGCCTGATGAGGAATTGTAAGCCAGAGTCCAGAATTCATTATCTCCTGTTGGTATGTGGTCTCCCTGGTGGAGAGGATCATCCACACCCCACGTTGGCAATCTACCTTGCTGTATATGGATTCTGATTTGGCTGTGTCCTTTCCCTGGACCCTGCATCAATAGAATGGCAATTAACTGACTGACTGTTCCTCTTCAGAGGACAAGCCCTTGTCTAAACTTCTCCTGGACAGAATGCCTATGTCTCTGGACACTTTCATTGAGATCCAGAAGAAGACGACCTACGCACTGTTGAACATCCTGGAATAAGATCCCTCACCATGGATGTCTTTCAAACAACATGAAGTCTTGCTGTATTCAGACATAATGGAGTTAACTCTATGCAGAAGCATAGAATGTTGAGCTCGAGCTCGGTTTTCAAACCTCTGTCTGAGGTACTTACCAGTGTAACCGTTGGATTCTTTACTCTGCCTAACAGTGAAGTCACTCCGGAGAGTTCCTCTGCTCGGTTCGGTAAAAGTAAAAGCGTTCAGTTTAAACTGTATATTTTTTTGTTATTTTCGGATCTCTAGCCTCTGTCTATGGTACAGGTAGTGTGTAGATAGGTAGTGACTGTGTTTCATTTCTGTGAAAAAGTTGGAAATTGTTCTTTTCTTTGGTTTCTTTCCAGTCGGTCCGGTTTGGAACCGACCCATTCTGTTTAATGTTATTTCTGGGATTAGAGTGGTGTTCTGGTATCGATCGATTTCAAAAGAACCGGACCTTTTGCCGTTTTTTTTTAAAAAGCCCGTGATATGGTTTGTAACTGATCGTTTTTTGTATTACCTGGCTTGAAAGCTGCAATAGGGTAATTTGTTAGGTTGGCCATGTCTGAGAAACCCAAGAAGAAAACCGGTCCCACTAGGTTTCTACACTGTACTGAGTGTGGGGAGGCCTTTGCTAAGGCTGACCCTCACTTCATCTGTGTTTATTGTCTAGGGTTTGGCCACCTCAACTCAGACTGCCAAATCTGTAAAAACTTTTCTAAGTCCACTCTAGACAAAAGACTGAGTAGGCTGAAGGAAAGGGAGGCTGAGAAGTCCATAGGCCCGGATGGCCTGGCCAGTTCGGTTGCAGCCGAACCTGAGGAGGTGCCTACTGACCTAGGTGATACCTCCTCAGGCAAAAGGAGAGCCAACCTCGAGGGGGTCAGTTCCATCAAAAAAGAAGTGTAAGTCTGCTGGTTTGGATCCGGTATCGCACTCTCCAACCGCGGACGAAATAGCCAAAGCGATTAGCATTGTTCAATTGCTTAGACCGGTTGTGTCCGAACTGGTACTGCCGATTAGGCGATCGGTTTGGTCGGATCCGTCTCCTCCAGATTATGATCCAGATGATTATTATGAGGAGTGGGAGGGAGACGAAAACTATCCCGGTGATGATGATGACAATGACCAGGGGGGGTCTGGATGTGCCCATTGAACCGGATATCTCCCCAGACAGGCCCCGAGGTATCTCTCCTCAGGCTCTCTGAGTCCCCTTCACATTTTTTGTTCTACAAAAAGGTGGCAGAAGCCCTGCAGCTTCCCTTGGTTGAAGCTGCAGAGGAGGATGAAGAGCCTGATTTTGTGGAAATTATGGACATCCCAGAATCCAAAAGACTATCTATCCCTCTTGACAAATCCTTGGGGAAACAGACACACAAAATTTTACAAACCCCTAATTCAATACCTCACATTAACCCTCCCTTTTGGGAGCCCACTCCGCCTAGGGATCTTAATGTCTGCATAGCTCAGCTTATGCAGCCACCCTTTGAACCTCTGGCTTCATCCGAATTGAAGTACTTGACCTGTAAAACTGTGTTCCTGGTAGCTATTACTTCTGCCATGTGGATTAGTGAGTTACAGGCTCTGTCACTTGAACCTGACTTCATCTCCTTCCATAGGAACAAAGTGATCCTAAGAACCAATAGGAGGTTCTTGCTCAAAGTGGTATTGGATTTTCAACTGAACCAGTCTGTATCTCTCCCTGTGTTTTTCACTGATCATTCTTCTTCAGGTGAAAGAAGGCTACACAGTCTGGATGTTAAGAGGGCCCTTAGCTACTACATTGAGCATACTAAGGCATATAGACATGACTGTCTTCAATTGTTTCTCACTTATGGTGAAGTGGGGAAAGGTAAGCCTGCCACTAAAAGAACTGTTGCCACATGGATTGTTTCTTGTATACAATTCTGTTATGGCAAGTTGGGTTGAACGCCCTCTTCAGGCCTGAGGCCTCATTCGACGAGGAGTAGAGCTGCTTCTCTGGCTGCGGCCAGAGATATACCTTTGTTAGAGATCTGTAAAGCAGCTACCTGGAAAACAGTACATACTTTTACCAAGCATTACTCCCTGGTCATCCAGGCTAGGAGTGATGCTAGGTTTGGCACAGCAGTACTGCAGAGCTTGTTCCCAAAGTAGATTCTGCATTCCCTCCTCCATAGGGAACTGCATGGTAGTCTGCATTATGTCTGAATACAGCAAGACTTCATGTTGTCTGAAGAAAAAATTACTCACCATAGTAATGTTGTTTCTTCTAATGGAGTCCTGCTGTATTCAGACCCCCCCCCCCCGCCTCCTCTCTCAGAACCTGTTTTTTGGGAAGTGGGCTGGCAGATAGTGTTGCACCTCAGGGGTGTACCTTGTACCCTCCCTCTTGGGTGGGGTGGATGTTGTTGTTTTTTCTGGTTTTTATACTTAATTATTGTCACTACCTTTCCTTCTTGGGTTCTCGACTTGAGTCTTTTGGGCCCAAAAAGAATCTTTTGCCCTTTGGCTATATGTTGAACAATTTGCATACTGTAGTATGTTAGTTAGTGTGCTCGTAAGAAGCTGACTGTTACACTGGGAAGTACCACAGGCAGAGGTTTGAAAACCGAGCTTGAGCTCAACGTTCAGTGCTTCTGCATAGAGTTAACTCTTTCCTTTCTGGGGCAGTTCAAGTGCTGGGGCTAACTGCATTATGTCTGAATACAGCAAGACCCATTTGAAGAAACAACATTACTATGGTGAGTAATTTTTTTCTTCCCCATCGCACCTGCAGTGTTGGGCCTTGTGCTCAGTATCTGGCAGCTCCCAGCCTCTTGCCAGGTACTGCTGTGCTGTAAGGCCCAGAAGTACACATACAGCATTATCCTTAAGCATCTGCCAGGTTAGCTGCGCATCACTTGATGGCTCATCATAGCCATGAACTAGCACCTATCCCAATTACAGTTTCTCTCTGCCTCTACTTCAGCCTGCACTCCACAGTCGAGTAGACCCACTGCCTTTTCTGTAAAGACTAACGTGCAAAAGTGCTTGTTGAGGATGTCAGGGATCTTCCCATTATTCTCTACCAAATCATTTCCTAATTTTTAACCTCACCGTACCCTCTATGGTATTCCTCTTCTCCCTGTTGTATAGTATATAATGAACGTCATGTTATTTACCTTTACTCCCTCGTTTATCCTCAGTTCTGTCTCTGTTTTTGTTCTCCTTATGACTGTTTGCCTTCTTCAGTTCCTGTAAATATATCTCCCTGTGACCCTCAGATTAAATACTGTAGCCCTTATACCTTTTGAATGCAACCCTCTTTGCCCTGACTGCTTCTTCCATAATCCTTGAGAACCAGATTGTATTTTTATGTGTTTTGTCCTTTCTAACTTGGCTCCAACAGACTCTAATCTGTTTCCACTTTTTTCCACCCTCTCAATCATTTACGCCAGCTCAGTTTGTCATGTAGCTTTCCCCCATCTTTCTAAAATTAAGCCTCATGAAATCTAAAATCACTGACCTTGTACTTTGTCCTCTGTTCCTCTAGAGCAAAGCTGATCACACCAAGTTGTTGTTACTCATCCCCGGGGCTCCTTTACCTCCTTCACCCTGACTTCCCCCACCTTGTTCTGGTTCAACAGTACCAAGCTGAGGATGACTCCAACCCTTGTAGGTTCTTTTACCAGCTGTCCAAGGAAGCCCTCTTTCATTTAATCTTCAAGAGCCTGGCCAGTTGTACTGTTGGTTCCAAATGTAACCAAATCCACAACTGGTAGATTAAAATCCTCCATTAGTACCACACTTCCTAAGGTGGTAGCCCTTGTGATTTGCTTCCCTAGTTCTCCGTTCCTCTCTTTAGACTGATTTGATGGCCTGTAGGCTCCCCATACTCTGAGGTTCCTCCATTGTTAACTACTGGCTTCACCCTTAGTATTTCCACTCCCCTCTTCCCTCCCAGATCCTTGTCTTCTGTTCCTTTTATGCTGTCACTAAGGTATAGTGCCACCCCTTCCCTTCTGCCCATACCACTGTTCCCTATTCTGGGATAGTGATTTTCCTATCGTGGTTTTGCATTGCCTGTGTTTCTGCAACTGCTACTGTGTTTGGTTGGGCTTCTGGCACCACTACCTGGAGGTCCTACATTTTACTGATTTTACTCCTGACATTGATTAAAACTGCCTTATAACAGCCAAGTTTGTCTTTCCTCTTGTGGCTGGTTCCTATGCCTATCTTCCCCCATCTTCCTACATCCTTTGTATGCACCCTTATTTGCCCTCTGTTACTGTCATTACTCAAAGGATAGACATGTTTTGTGTGTTTTTTTTGCGGGGGTAGTTTAGCTGTGTGTTTTTCTGGCTCCCTGTATTTTGATCTGCCTTTTAATACTGCTTCCTTCCTTCCTAGTTTAAATTCCTGCTAATACTCACATCTGTCTTTTGCCATAGTGCAGTGGTGCCATCCCTGCTCAGATACAGACCATCTTTAGTGATCAACCAGCACTCCTCCCAGAACGATCCATGGTCCCCCAAAAAGAAAAATCTGTCTTCCCACACCCGTCTTTAAGCCAGATATTTAACTACTTTTACTTCATGGAATGGGTGGTTGAACTGTAAAACAGGTTGCCAGCAGAAGTGGTGGGGCCAGCGCCACAAAACAGGTTTAAACATGGCTGAGACAGGGCAGTGAAACTCATAGTCCCTGGGGGACAAAACGGGATTGAGGTGTGAGGGAGTGATGGAAGCTGGAGACAACCCACCTGTACAGTTGGTCAGTGGTGTAAGGTAGTATAGTATAGAATGACTTGATGGTCCCTCAGTCTCTTTCTGCCATCAAATTCTATGTTCCTGTGTTACTCAATTTTCCCATGTCTGTCTTCACCCTCAAGTAGCACCGGTAACACCTCAGAAAGTGTTAACGTCTCTGCAGCTAACCTCAACTTCCTGCCTGGTTCATAGACGCTGTCCTTGACCCTATCAAAACTGCTGCCTGCCAGATCATTGATACCTTACAGAATCACAACATGGCTTCACCCCCTCCTACCATGATTAGTGGTTCCAGCCAAGGGAGCACCTTGCTCATTATATTTTTTGGCATACTGAGGACCGATCTTTGCTCCTGGCTAATAGCGCACACTAACCTCCGTGTACCTCTAACTACTGTATGGAGTCTCCCAACACTAAAATTTCTCTACTTGCTCTCGATTATGACCTGTGTCACAGATGCTCCCTGCAGGTCAGGCCCTCTGCTCCCACAGTGCCAAATCTCGAAGTGCAGTATTTGAACAGGAGACAAACAGGGTAACCCTCCTTTCTATTTTGCGTCCGAATCACCTACTAGCCTCAAATCCTGGGGTCAAATATTAACCTTTTTCGCTAGCACACCCAGTTAACAGGCTCAGATATGTACTCTCTTTGGCGGATGCAGTACAGTACTTCACCCAGTGGGCACCAGCCTGGTTCATAATTTTACCCTTATGACTCAGTTTGAGATCTAGGTGTATTCTAACCTTAGCAAGATAGTAACACACTTTTAAGCCCTTAACAGTTGTCAGAATTATTAACACTTTTCCAGCATTCACATGCGAAAGAAACTGAGAAAGGCACAGGCAGAATTTTAAGAAAAATAGTGTTTGCTGAAAATTCAAAGTAGATAAAATACACAACACAGAACATATAAATTGGGTTACAGTCTTTTAAAATAAATGGATAATTATACAAAAACAACATCTCATGACTGAATTTGTACTATCCTAGGTTTCAAGTAATAAACAGATGATTGAAATGTACCTAGGTGCTGGGAGAGATTATCCAGAGTCCCACCTCAAAAACAGAGGCAAAATGCATACCAGCCAAAAGTCAAATGTAAACTTTTCTCCCAGCTGGCTGGTGATACATTTTTCAAACTCCTTCTCCTCCCTGATGGCGCATCTCACAGATTCTAGCTGTGAGGTCACTCAGATCTGAGAACCTGAATTAATTTCATCAGTCATATGTCTCAGCCCACTGCTAAACACATTTCCCCCCCAAAAATATATATATTTTTTCTTAATTAGTGAGGCTGTATGACAGAAGAATTATCCCTTTGATCTCTCTACCAGCTTCCTGGCCCTCCAAGTAATTTCAGTTTTACAAGTTAACAGAAACCCGTTAAAATGTCCTTTTCCTCAGAGGTCATAAAATGCATACTTTGTTCAAGCAGATCAAAGGAAAAAAAAAACACAGGTGGTTTTACAAGGTATTATAACCTGGCCTTTGGAAGGAAGCACTATGTATCAAACAGATAAGGAAGCTAGCAGTTTGGCTTCTGCAGTTTCTGTGTTGGGGTCAAAAGGTCAGACTACTTTAAAAGCTAATGGCTGCCATTTTCCTAAGCAGACATTCACATAAACATATATTTATATCACAGATATGATACAGTATAATGACAAGTACTGTAGATGGACAGAGAATCACAACCCGTAGATGGCAGGAAGCATACGGTAAGGAGGTGTTAAGACCTTGCATGCTGAATAGGGTCACTAGCATTTTATGTATTCAAATTGCAGTTTTGCACTACAGCCCTAATGGGTTTATGCGTTGCAAAAAATGTCCAACTTGCTTATAGTGAAGAGTTGCTTCAAACAAGATGAAGTCTTGCTATATTATGACAGTTGCAGTGAGTCCCCATCTTCGAACTGCCCCGGAGGTGAAATAGTTAACTTTTCCATGAAGCATGGAACTCTGAGCGCGAGCTCGGTTAGAAAGCTCTGTCTGTTGTGCTTCAAACATAAACTGTCAGATTCTTTACTCCACCTCACTGAACAGTCGCTCCGGAGATTTCTCCTTCTGCTCGGTTCATTTGTCAGTTTAAAAAGTGTTATTTTATCAGTTTTTAGTGAAAATTAACCAAAATTAAACCGCAACCGGTCGGTTCAAGCTCTGTCTGTGGTAACGTAAGTAATAGATAGGTTTTACATTGAAATTTCTGTGTGGAACTTGTACACATTTATCAGTTCGGTTTGAACCGATCAGGTTGTTTGAAAAATTGCTAGTCCTTTTTTAGAGTGTGGTTCCCGGTTCTTATCGGTTCTAAAAAAAAAGCGGATTTCATTATGTTTTTTTCCACGACCCGTGACACGGTTGGGAACCGATAAGGGCATCTTGCTTGGTGGATTGCCATAAATGGACAAGTTTGGTTAGGCTGGCATTATGTCTGAGAACCCCCCCCCCAAAAAAAAATGGACCCACTGGGTTTCAGCACTGTAGTGTTTGTGGGGAAGCTTTTGCTAAGGCTGACCTACACACCACATGTGTCTATTGTCTGGGGTTTGACCACCTCAATTCAGATTGCCAGATTTAGGAATTTCCTGCTGCCACCATAGAAAAGAGTTGGTAGGCTCAGGAAGGGAGGCCAAAGTCCGCTGACCGGAAGGCCAGCCCGGTTCGGTTACCAACCGAACCGGAGGGATGGCCCTCTGACCAGGGCGATACTTCCTCGGGCAAATGAAGAGCCGGTTCTGAGGAGCCGGTCCCAGCAAAAAGGACTAGAAAGTCAGCTAGCGTAGAGCCAAAAGTTCTCTCCCCAATTGCTGAAGAAATAGCTAAAGCAATTCAAATTGTCCAGTCTCTTTCCCATCCGACCGAACCGTCACCATCAGGTAGGCGTTCGGTTCGGCCAGTTCCACCGGTTCAAGTTTATGATTTTGAGGATTTTTATGAACTGGAGGAAGGGGAAGGGGAATATGAGGAGAGTGAATATGGTTTTGAAGATCTGGATGTGCCCATTGAACCGGACACCTCTCCAGATAGACCCTTAGGGGTTTCTCCTCCCAGGCTTTCTAGTCCTTCTCATTTCATTTTTATAAGAAAGTTTGCGATACTCTGCAGCTCCCTGTTGAGGAAGCTGTTGATGACCAAGAGGAGCCTGACTATGTAGAAATGATGGATATTCCGGAGTCTAGGAGACTGTCTATTCCTTTACACAAATCTTTTCGGAAACAGACAGTAAAAGTTTTAAAAACTCCTCACACTATACCTCCTGTGGATAAAAGGATGGACAAGAGGTATACCTTATCAGGTTCCGACACTGATTTCCTCACTCAGCAATGCAGCCATGTGGGGTAGTGCAGGCTGCAGCCTGTGACAAGGCTAACATTCCCCTAGCTTCACACCCCCTGAGAAGGACTCCAGGAAGATTGATGCTATGGCAAAGAAACAGTACATGGAAGCATCTTTGGGACTCAGACAGGCAAATTATATGGCTTATGCTGCTGGGTACCAGAAATCCAGATGGGATACTGTGCTGGCTCTAGCAAAACAAGTCCCTGACCAGTTTGCCAAGGAACTGGAACAGGTGGCTATGGATGGTATTGAGGCATCCAAGGTGCAATTTCATGCTGCAGTGGTCTCTAATGATGTTTCATCAAGAGTCATGGCTACATCTGTGGCTCTTTGCAGAATGGCCTGGCTCGGATGTACTACCCTGTCTCAGGATACCCAGTCTAAGGCCATGGATTTTCCTGTTGTGGGCAATTCTCTGTTTGGGGAGCAAACAGAGAATTACATGAAGAAAATGGATCCCACCCCTCAGCCCAAGGCCCCTGCCAAGCAGGCACCCTGATGGGGTTGCCAGGGCTGATTCTTCTCTACCTGTAGGGGGCAGGCTGGCTTACTTTGTCCAGGACTGGAAGTCTCTAACATCAGACAAGTGGGTCCTGGAAGTAGTAAGCCAGGGACTAGTTCTCAGCTTCAAAAAATTTCCAAAGCTGAGAACCGGATCTTTTCCACCTGCATCTCCATCAGAGGCACTCGCCCTAGAGGCAGAGGTCTCTACCCTCCTGGCTCTCAGAGCCATGGAAAGGGTTCCTCCCCTACACTAGGGCAAAGGTTTGTACTCCAGGTACTTCCTTACCCCAAAAAAGACAGGAGAATGGCGGCCCATTCTGGATCTCAGATACTTAAACAAGCACCTTTTAAAACCAATGTTCAAAATGGTGACTCTGGGAATTATCTTACCTTCTCTAAGGCCAGGGGACTGGCTAGCTTCCCTGGACCTCAAGGATGCCTACTTCCATATTCCCATCAGAAGCTCCCATCGAAAGTACCTCAGGTTTGAGCTGCCCTCAGGCCATTACTAGTTCAGAGCAATGCCCTTCGGCCTCACTTCTGCTCCAAGGGTATTCATCAAATGCCTGGCAGTAGCAGTTGCCTACCTAAGAAGGCAAAAGATTGCCATCTTTCCTTACCTGGACGATTGGCTCATAGTAGGTCAGTCCCCAGAACAGGTCACTTTACATCTTCAGATAATGCAGCAACTGCTTACCTCTCTAGGTTTCCTTCTGAATCTCTCGAAGTCAGTTCTAGAGCCTGTCCAGCTTCTTATCAATAGGCACATAACTGAACACACAGGAGGCAGGGCCTTCCTTCCTCTGGACAGGGCAAGACCCTAGTCTCCTGGCCTCCTCATTCACCCCTGCAGGTCTTTCGACCAGCAAGGCATTTTCTGCAGCTCCTAGGACACATGGCTGCTTCCACAGCAGTTGTGCAGGGAGCAAGATTTCAGATGAGGGACATCCAGTTCCATTTGAGAGCTTTTTGGTCCCAAAGAAAGGATCCTCTGACCAAGTTGATCCCAGTGACTCGAACCCTGATCCAAGCCCTACAGTGGTGACAGGATCAGAGCAACCTGAGACAAGGAGGTCCTTTTGTCACTCAGTGGCATTCCTTAATCCTTACTACAGATGCATCCCTCTTGGGTTGGGAAGCTCACATGGGCGACCTCTCTACCCAGGGTCTGTGGTCTCCCCAGGAATCTCTGCTTCACATCAACCCGTTGGAGCTCAGAGCAGTTTTTCTAGCACTTCAAGTTTTTTCCAAGTCTGTTCAGAACAGGATTGAACAGGTCAGAACAGACAACACCACTACAATGTGGTACATCAGCAAGCATGGGGGCACTCAGTCTACGGCCTTGTGCACGGAAGCGATGAAGTTGTGGTCTCTGGCTTACTCCCTGAATACCTCCCTTACGGCAGTCCACCTTCCAGGCAAGGACAATGTCCTGGCAGATGCTCTCAGCAGGATTTCTCGGGGCCATCACGAATGGTCACTGGATCCCCTGGTCTTGGGAGTAGTATTTGCCAGATGGGGCACCCTGTGGATAGATCTTTTTGCAGCCCCAGACAATCACCAACTTCCCCTTTTTTGCTGCAGGCCCCCAGTGTTGGGCTCACTCCCCCTGGATGCCTTAGCCCTCAGTTGGGAAGGGAAGTTCCTCTATGCCTTCCCCCCCCTTCCCTCTCCTGTTCAAAGTGTTAGTCAAAATCAGATCCTAATCCTGCAAAGTCATTCTGATAGCTCCGGATTGGGCCAGACAACCCTGGTATCCACTCCTACTGTCCTTAGCAGTCCATCCTCCCCTGTGCCTTCCCAGGAATCACAGTCTGTTAACCTGTGCCCAGGGACGGGTTTGGTATCCGAATCTCAAATCTCTCGGTCTCAAGGCTTGGTTCTTGAAGAGTTAGAGTTTGCTGATTTATACCTTTCCCAAGGTGTAATGGATATACTGAAGGCCTCAAGGAAGCCTTCCACCAGGGCTACTTACAATTCCAAATGGAAAAGGTTTTCCATATGGTGTTCGGAAAAGCATATTTCCCCAGACTATGCTGATCTACCCACAGTCCTGGATTATATGGTCCATCTGAATTCTCTGGGGCTCAGACCTACCCTGAAGGTGCATTTGGCAGCTGTGTCTGCTTTTATTTCAGCAGGTAAGTCCTCTTCTCTTTCAGCTCATCCTGTATTTTCCAAGTTTTTTAAGGGTTTGCTTCACACCAACCCTCCATTCAGGGCCCCTGCCCCTGCCTGGGATCTTAATGTTTGCATTGCTCAGCTTATGCAACCCCACTTCAAGCCCTTGTCTTCAGCTGAGCTTAAGTACTTGACTTGGAAGACTGTGTTTCTGGTAGTCATCACCTCTGCCAGACGCATAAGTGAATTACAAGCGTTGTCAGTGGAGCCGGATTTTATCTCCTTTCACAGAGATAGGGTGGTCCTCCGGACTAACAGGAAGTTCCTTCTAAGGTGGTTTCAGATTTCCACCTCAATCAGTCTATCTCTCTTCCAGTATACTTCACTGACCACTTCTCCTCTGGTGAGAGGAGGCTGCACAGCTTAGATGTGAAGAGAGCCCTTAGTTACTACATAGAGCGTACCAAGGGTCACAGGTTTGACTCCCTCCAACTGTTCCTCACTTACGACGAGGTTGGTAAAGAGAAGCCAGCCACTAAAAGATCCATTTCCAGGTGGATTGTCTCTTGTATCCAATTCTGCTCCGAAAAGTTGGTGGGATTCCCCCCTCAGGCCTGAGGGCTCACTCTACCAGAGGTACAGCTGCTTCTCTGGCTGCTGCCAGAGACATTCCTATTCTAGAAATATGTCAAGCAGCTACCTGGAAAATAGTTCACACTTTTACTAAGCATTACTCCCTGGACATCCAAGCTAGGAGTGATGCTCGGTTTGGCACAGCTGTTCTTCAGAGCCTATTCCCTAAGTAGGTTCTGTCCCTCCTCCATGGGGGTACTGCTGTGCAGTCTGCAATTGTCATAATATAGCAAGACTTCATGTTGTTTGAAGAAAAAATTACTCACCTTAGTAATGTTGTTTCTTCTAATGGAGCCTTGCTATATTATGACCTCCTTCCCTGCCTGCACCTCTCAGAACCTCCGTTTTGGGGTGTGGCTGGGCCTTACAGGGTTGGCACTCATTTATGCCCATCTTGTTGTTTTTTTACACCCTCTTTTGGGGTTAATTGGTGTTGTGTTTTTCTTTTCTAGGTCTCCTGACTTGAGTCTTTGTTTGAGACCAGGAAATGTGTGTTTAGGTTAGTAGCCAGTTGGCTAGTGTAGGTTTAGAGCTTCCACACAGAACCTTAGTGAGTTTTAGCTCATAAAGATCTGACAGTTTATGTTTGAAGCACAACAGACAGAGCTTTCTAACCGAGCTCGAGCTCAGAGTTCCATGCTTCATGGAAAAGTTAACTATTTCACCTCCGGGGCAGTTCGAAGATGGGGACTCACTGCAATTGTCATAATATAGCAAGACTCCATTAGAAGAAACAACATTACTAAGGTGAGTAATTATTTCTTTCTGCGTATGGTCACACCTGTGGTTTACACTTCCATAAAGGTTAGTGCTTTGTGCTACTCTCTCAGGGGCTACATTTGAAACCTCATAGTGCTTGCAACCCTATTAATGCAACTTATACAGTATGTCCTCTGTGGCCTTTTGAATGTTTCTGCACCTTAAAGTGCCAGAGTTTGTGCAAGTTTTGTATATAGAGCCCTTAGAATCTTGTTCCTTAACAATTCATTTGTTTAGGAGCATTGCGTTTGAAAACACTGCTTTCATGTAGTATCACTCCATTGATCTGTGTCTGAGCATCTGGTCTCCAACAGTTACAGAAATATTAACTTCTTCGTTAAAAAAAAAAAGTCTTCTCTGCTGAAATCCAGTGTGAGGAGAATGTCAAATTACTTATGTGCTTTCTTTGAGCCTTGTTGAGCATCAGAATTGTCAAGCCAAAGCAGCAGAATAAGCCTGCTGATAATTTATTTTCAGTAAATTTCCATCACTCAAGGCACCTTATTGACTAAACACAGCTTTGGCAAATATGCCTAGAATGTTCTTGTCTCTCGTTCTCAAACAAAAATGTATAACAAAAGGTAAAATGAAAAAATACATATTTTAATGTTAAAGGTAAAGCTAGATTAACAAATTTAATTTTCAGTTATTTGGCACTTTTGAGTTTTCTTATTTTGAATTTAATCATTCTGAATTGTAACTTGAATACTTCAGGGAGTTGAATAAACTGGGAAAAGTAGGACACTGCAAGTAGAAACATAGACATGCTGGCAGAAAATAACTAATGGGGTCCATTCATTCAGGGTAAATGCCCTCACTATCTCCCCGATTCTCCTCCTTGCTACTAGTGCCCTGAATAGCCACTGTAGCCTTCTCTCTGTCCCAGTCATGCTTGAAACCATTTGTGGTTTTGGCCCTACCACCTCAGCTGGCAGATTTTTCCAAGATTCCACCCTCCTTTCTGTAAAGCAATACTTTTTCATATCCCTCACAAACCATCCTCTTCAGTTTCTGCTCCTGCCCCCATGACCTCGAACTGGTGCTTATGCTGAATAACGCCTCAGAATTCACATTATTTATTCTTTTCAGTCCTGCTATATTACCCTACCTTCAGTGACAGGGTTGGTTGGGCCATGTCCCATTTGTGTTGTGTGAGAGAGTTTGAAGCAAGGATTCTGCCTACTCCAGTAACCCCTCGCTGTAGCAAACCCCACCATAGCAAATGCTCGGATATAACAAATGCTGTGATTGGCTCCTGCATTAACTGTTACAGTCAGCTGGCTTACTCGCATTGCTGGTTGTCGCTGATTGTCACTGTCACTCACAGTAATGCCCAAAGGCATTGCATCTCCAATACCAGTGTTTCAATTAAAAAATCGAGTTCAGTCACTAATTAGCACCACATTATAAGCATGCCCAGTAGCTGTTCTCTCCTTTCTTTCAGTTCAGTCACCAAATGAACTGCAGCCGAACCGCAAGTATGAAGCACTCTGGGTATTCTGTTTCGACCAAACTTTCGGTGCTGGATAGACTTAAAAAGGGGGAAAGTTTGGCAAAGTTCTCTCTTGAAATGGGTTATTCTAAATCAACAGTGTGCACATGGAGAAACTAGGAGCAGTCACTCTGGGATTTTGCAAGTGAGTGTGGTGAGACTGAAGGTATGCAAAGAAAAAAAAATTGCGGCTGCCAGACGAGAATGAATTAGATAAGGCTACACAGCTGTGGTTCACACAGCAAAGGATCAGTGGGGTGCCTATGGCTGGACCAATTGTCCAACAGAAAGCCGTACATTTTGCTTGGCAAATACATGGCCCAGAATCAAAATTCAAATCCTATTCGGAATGGTTGTGGCACTTTCAGCGCCATCATGGCATTTACTGCGTGTGCATTACTGGCAGACAGCGCTCATGCGATGATGCGGCTGCCACTGAGTTCATGCCAAAGCTAAAGGACATTACAGAGTGGGGAGGGTGCACACCAGAACAGCTGTATAAGGCTGATGAGACTAGCTTGTTCTGGAGGTGTTTACCAGATGTGACCCTCGCTGGCCGCAATGAAGACAATGCTAGTAAAGGCTTTAAAGCTAGCAAGGATAGGGTCACTTTGCTGTTCTGCTGCACAGTACTGACACTCACAAAACCATCTCATTAGTGATCGGGAAATTTGCAAAGCTCAGATATTTCTACCACACCAACATTGCTTTATTGCCTATAACATACTCCCATAGCTGGAACGCATGGATGACCTGTAACATTTTTAGAAATTGTTTTTTCTCAGAATTCTTGCCATCTGTCTGGTTACACCTGCATAAAAACAAGTTGGCAGTTAAAGTCCTGCTCCTGCTTGATCAGTGCCCTGCACATCCCAATGAAACTGAACTCCATTCTAGGGACAGAAAGTAAAAACCTTATTCCTACCTAAAAACACCACCTCTTGCATCCAACCCCTTGATGGAGGAATCATAGAAAAAAACTATAGGGAGCGCTTACTTTCTGACTTGGTTGCCACTGATAGGGCTTTCGTCACAGACTTTCTTAAAAAACTGTCCCTTAAAGACCTTGCGTGTTTGTGCGGGGAGGCATGGGCAAATGTTTCAGAGGCAACAGTTTGCCACTGCTGGATAGCCTCTTTGGGGTCGGCTGTCGGTGATGCTTTGCAGGTGGGACAATCATGAGGAGAATGATGCTGATACTGATGACACCACCAAAATTGCCAGCCTAGTACAGTGATTAAACGTGCTGCCAAATGAAGACACGGGCTGACAATATCGATAACTGTCTTGTGAGGACGATGGCACACTCACACATGACCAGCTTATAGACAATGACATCCTGTCTGCAATCACGAGTGCAAAACCTACAGAGCAGGAAGTGAAGACCGAGGATGAAGAGGAGAGTGTACCTATCCGCAGGCGACTGCAGGAATGGAAACAAGGTTGCACTGTTTGCAGTCCCAGGATGCTGATGCAATGAAGGTCCTCCAACTGTGCAATGCAATTTCTTATGCCTGAGACCTACAGTAGCTGTAAAATAAAGCACCACACAGTCTAAGATAACATCCTTCTTTCAGGCACCTGCCGCTGAAAGTGCACAATGAGTACAGGGCTGAAAAATTGACTGTAACTGACATTAATGCACATACTGCACATACTGAGTGTGAAGATGAAATGAATTTTTTTTTTGGAGTTCTTTTACTTGAAAATAAAGTTTATTTTACTTGAAAGTGACTAAATTTTACTGAGTAACTAAATCATCCTTAGTACTTGCAGATTGACTTAACGTGAAGCAGGCTATTGATTTGTGCAGTAGCTCGCTATAATGAATTTCCTGCTATAACAAATGGCGTTGATGGATCCCACACCGTTCGTTATAAAGAGGGGTTACTGTATCTCTGTTTTTTCTATTGGACTGCACAGTCCATTCTTATCTTTATTTGCTGTTCTTTATTTTTCCCTTTTTGCTGTCTCTGCCTTGCTCATATATAATTATAAAAAATATGTATGAAACTGGGTTCCCTGATTTGTAAACTAGATACAGTTATTACTGTTAAAATAATTTCAGAAACAGCTCTTTGAGTTTATTAGCAAAGTGTAACCGAATGTGACGTTTTAATCTCAGACTAGAGGAATCTGTCAGCAAGAAACTAACAAGGTTCTGAAGTTTATTTTATTTATTCACATGTTTCACCAGGAGGGCATACGGAGCAGTAATGCTCATTTCCAGATACGTCCTAGGGGAAAGGGGAAGTGGAGGTAGGAGTACAGAAGTGCAAAGTACAATTTTGAGGCATACGAAGGACATCCATTTAGATACATAAAAATACAGTAAGTGCAGTGGTCAAAAATACAAAATGAGGAGAAGGAACCTAGGCAGTTATATGCAAGGCAGTACAACAGCGATTACAATAGTTGGATACAACCAGGATCCCTTGAAAGCCAAAGTACGGGAGGGTAAGTAGAAAGCAGACTTAGTGAACTAGTAGCACTTAGTCTCGAGTGCTGTGTTGAGCAGAACAACTGAAGAAAGGTAAGGGGAATGAGGTGGAGCAAGGCTTTAAGTAGGACAAAGCATTGGGAGGGGTCAGTAGGTTTGACGTGCAGGAGTGGGATGTATATTCACACAGGAGGGAAGAGCGAACTTTGGGAGAAGGGGCATGACGGAGATTGGGGGAAGGGCGTTTCAAAATTTAGGACAGTGGTAGGAAAAGGCAGTTTGACCATCAGTGGTGGAATGGTAGGGAATGGCGAACGAGTGGGAATCAGTGTTACGAAGGGAGTAATGGCTCAGTGATGAGGCAGAGATAATGGAGGAAAGATAGGGGAGGAGATTCCCAGACCAGAATTTAGCTATGAACGTAGCAGAGTGAGCCAGACGCATGGACCCCAGTGGAGGGAGAGCCATGGCTTTGTATGGCTTGCAGTGGTGAGTGCGAGGGGGGCAGGAAAGTATGAAGCGGCAAAAAGAATTGAAAAGGGTGTCCAGTCTGGCCAGAGTAGTTTTGGGGCAGCACTGTAGACTATATCAGCATTGTCAAAGTTGGGGAGGATAATTTTCTGCACTATAGCACGTCTGGCTGATGGGAGAAATGCAATCTTTGTTTCTATATAAGGCACCAAGCTTGGGGTGTAGGTTTTCATGGATTGCATCCACATATGCGGAAAAGTCCAGATGTTGACCTAGCCAGACCCCAAGGTATCTGAAGGAAGTGACATTCTCTATCAGAGTACCATCCAGCATGTGGAACACTGGAAGGGATTTAAGGGAAGATGGCCTCTGTCTGGTACTGAAGGACATGGAAGACCGTCTTTTTTTTGTGTTCAGGAACAGTTGATTCGACTGGAACCATTTCTGAACCATGGTGAAATCCTGTTGCAGTGTAGTCTGGGCATCAGTGTGAGAGGTGCTAGACATGTGAAGGACGGTGTCATCTGCATACATATGGATTTGGAAAGTGGAGCAGGCAGAAGGGAGGTCATTAAGGAAGATGGAAAATAACATAGGGTCCAGGACAGAGCTCTGTGTGACACCAGTGGTGATAGGGAGTGGAGAGGAGAGGGAGGAGGTAATCTTGATAGTTTGAGTTCTGGGTCACAGTGCTCTGGAAGCTAGAAGCTGACAAAATTCTAAAGTTCTGGGTAACAGTGCTCCGATAGAAGCTAGAAACTGACAAGTTTCTTAAGTTCTGGATCACAATGTTCTGGTGGAAGCTAGAGTCTGACATGGTTCTGAAGTTTTGTGTGAAAAGAGAAGAGCAAGTGTCCGAGGGGCTGGCAGTATAGCCTAGAGGTTAGAGTAATGAGTTACAAATGAGCTTGGTATATCCAGCAGGCCTGGGTTTAATTCCTGCATCCTTCACTTGCATACTGTGTGACTCTGAGCAAGTCGCTTTACCTCCCCAGTGCTCCTAGGTCATCCCCAAACCAGATAGTGTTATTGTCGCTGTTCTCTATTGGCTCCCCTGCCACACCACCCCTGCCATCTCCGAGTTGGTGAGTACCACATCGAGGATGGTCAATTGCTGGATAGGTTCTCTAACTATCTGTACCAGCAGACAGTCCTGGACTGCATCCAGCATGGCCTGACCTTTGATGCTCCTGGCAGCTGGAACCTCCCAGTTGATGTCCAGCTAGTTCAGGTCACCCACCACCTCCCTTTTTCCACCTTCCTGACTAGTTCTGCTCAAGCGTCCTATCCCTCTGATCCCTCTATCCTGGTGGCCTATAGATCACACCTACCCAGATTTTTTTTTTTTTTTGCCCAAGGCCACTGTGAGCTGCACCCACAGTGACTCTGGCTACCCATTACTTCCCTTGATGTATCCGTCTTCCACAACCTCAGTGCCGTTCCTGACAAAGCATTGAACAACACAGACCAGTTCATTAAAGGGTAATATAGGTGTGCAGGGATTTTCATAGTCTGAAAGCCCAATGCGAGTTCTTTCAAAAGAGGCATTGATATTACCTATAAGTGTCAGCAGTCCAGAGATATCCCTGTCTAAACAAGCTCTTTCTTACAAAGGAAGCAGTCATTTCATGGAACCTTGAGACAGAAAGTAATGTGTCAGTTTGGAAGTTCAGTGTCAAGTGCAGCTTGCCCAGCTATGACATCACATTCTGTCACAAGGGTCCATAAAAGGGCAGTTGGCTTGATTTAAGATAGGAGAGGCTTAGACAGGGATATATCTGGACTCCCAGCACATTCAGGTTATCCTAATACAGTGTGAGAGCCTTTTATGGGCTTTCATATGGGAGATGCTTTACCCCACCTTCACCGTTAAACTTCCTCATTAATATCTAGTTCTACTACTACAAGAAGCAGCTGAAATAAGGAACTGTACAAAGAAATCAACATTCAAACAACATGAAGTCTTGCTATATTATGACATATGCAGTGAGTCCCAACCTTCGAACTGCTCCGGAGGTGAAAGAGTTAACTTTCCATGCCAGGCATGGAACCTTGAGCGTGAGCGTGGTTGAAAACTCTGTCTGTTGTTCTTCAAACTCAAACTGTTAGATTCTTTACTCCGCCTCACTGAACAGTCGCTCCGGAGATTTCTCTTTCTGCTTGGTTCATTTTGTCGGTTAAAGTATTTATTTTTCGTTTTTTTAACTGAATTTAAACCACAACCGGTCGATTCAAGCTCTGTCTGTGGTATTGTAAGTACTAGATAGGTTTTACATTTACTTTCTGTGTGGAACTTGTAAACGGTATTATCGGTTTGGTTTGAACCGATCAGGTTGTAAATACATTAATCTGTCTTTTAGAGTGCGGTTCCCCGTTCTTATCGGTTCTAAAAAAAAACGGATTTCATTACATTTTTTTCCATGACTCGTGACACGGTTGGGAACAGATAAGAGAGTCTTGCTTGGCGGATTGCCATAAATGGTCAAGTTTTGGTTAGGCTGGCACTGTGTCTGAGAAACCCAAAAGAAAAACTGGGCCCACTGGGTTTCAACACTGCAGTGTTTGTGGGGAAGCCTTTGCCAAGGCTGACCCCCACACCACCTGTGTTTATTGTCTGGGGTTTGACCACCTCAATGCAGACTGCCAGATTTGCAAAAATTTCCTGCAGCTACCCTGGATAAGAGAGTTGGTAGGCTCAGGGAAAGGGAGGCCAAGAAGTCCGCTGACCCGAATGGCCAGCCCGGTTCAGTTGCAACCGAACCGGAGGGAGTGCCCTCTGACCAGGGCGAGACTTCCTTGGGCAAAAGGAGAGCCGACTTGGAGGAGTCGGTTCCAGCAAAAAGGACTAGAAAATCAGCAGGTTTGGAGCCAAAATTTCCCTCTCCAACCGCTGAAAAAATAGCCAAAGTGATTAAAATTGTCCAGTCGCTTTCCCCGGTTCCGACCGAACCGGCACCATAAGGTAAGCGTACTGTTCAGTCGGTTCCACTGGTTCAAGAATATGATTTAGAGGAATTTTATGAACCGGAGGAGGGGGCAGAGGAGTATTAGGAGAGTGAATGTGGATTTGAAAGTCTGGATGTGCCCATTGAACCGGACATCTCCCCAGACAGACCTTCAGGAGTGTCTCCCCCTAGGCTTTCTGAGTCCCCCTCTCATTTTATGTTTTATAAAAAAGTGGCTGAAACCCTCCAGCTCCCTATGGAGGAAGCTGTGGATGATCAAGAGGAGCCTGACTATGTAGAAATGATGGATATCCCAGAGTCTAGGAGACTGTCTATTCCTTTGCATAAATCTTTTGGGAAACAGACAGTAAAAATTCTAAAAACTCCTCAAACTATACCTCCTGTGGATAAAAGAATGGACAAGAGGTACACATTGTCAGGCTCTAATATGGAGTTCCTTACACAACAATGCAGCCATGTTGGGGTAGTGCAGGCTGCAGCCTGTGACAAGGCAAATATTCCCTTGGCTTCACACCCCCCTGACAAGGACTCCAGGAGGATTGATGCCGTGGCAAAGAAACAGTACATGGCATCATCCTTGGGACTCAGACAGGCAAATTATATGGCTTATGTTGCTAGATACCAGAAATCCAGATGGGATACTGTTATGGCTCTAGCAAAACAGGTCCCTGGCCAGCTTGCCAAGGAGCTGGAGCAGGTGGCTGCTGATGGTATTGAAGCATCTAAGGTGCAATTCCATGCTGCAGTGGACTCTAATGATGTGTCATCAAGAGTCATGGCTACATCTGTGGCACTCCAGAATGGCTGGCTCAGATATACTAGCCTGTCACAGGATACCCAGACTAAGGCCATGGATTTTCCTGTTGTGGGTAATTCTCTGTTTGGGAGCAGACAGAGAATTACATGAAGAAATGGATGAGTATAGGACCACCTATAGGAGTGCACAGGCCAAGGAAAGGCAGGCCACCAAAGGCAGCCTTCCAGGGGCAGGGGCAGGCCTTTTCATAGGCCTTTTTACCAAGCCCAGGCCTCCTCTTCAGCTTACGCCCAGAGGGGGTTCTTTAGAGGGAGAGGCAGACGGGGTACAAGCAGACCTGCTTCCATCCCTCAGCCTAAAGCCCCTGCCAAGCAGGCATCCTGATGGGGTGGCCAGGGCCGATTCTCCACTACCTGTAGGGGGCAGGCTGGCTTACTTTGTCCAGGACTGGATGTCTTTAACATCAGACAAGTGGGTCCTGGAAGTAGTAAGCCAGGGATTGATTCTCAGCTTCAAAAAATTTCCAAAGATGAGAACCAGGTCCTTTCCACCTGCAAATCCATCAGAGGCACTTGCCCTAGAGACAGAAGTTTCTACCCTCCTGGCTCTCAGAGCTGTAGAAAGGGTTCCACCCCTACACCAGGGCAAAGGGTTGTACTCCAGGTACTTCCTTACCCCCAAAAAAGACAGGAGAATGGCGGCCCATCATGGATCTGAGATACCTAAACAAGCACCTTTTAAAACCAAAATTCAAAATGGTGACTCTGGGAATTATTTTACCCTCTCTAAGGCCAGGGGACTGGCTAGCGTCCCTGGACCTCAAGGATGCCTACTTCCATGTTCTTATCAGAAGCTCCCATCAAAAGTACCTCAGATTCGAACTGCCCTCAGGCCATTACCAGTTCAGAGCAATGCCCTTCGGCCTCACCTCTGCCCCGAGGGTATTCACAAAATGCCTGGCAGTAGCAGTTGCCCACTTAAGAAGGCAAAAGATTGCCATCTTTCCTTACCTGGACGACTGGCTCATAGTAGGCCAGTCTCTAGACCAAGTCAAATTACATCTTCAGGTAACTCAGCAACTGCTCACATCTCTAGGTTTCCTTCTCAATCTTCCAAAGTCATTTCTAGAGCTTGTCCAGGTTCTCACCTTCATAGGTGCAGAACTGAACACAAAAGAGGCCAGAGCCTTCCTTCCTCTGGAAAGAGTAAGGACCCTAGTCTCTCTGGCCTTCTCTTTCACCCTGCAGGTCTCTCGACCAGCAAGGCATTTTCTGCAGCTCCTGGGGCACATGGCTGCTTCTACAGCAGTAGTGTAGGGAGCAAGATTTCAGATGAGGACATCCAGTTCTATTTGAGAGCCTTTTGGTCTCAAAGGAGAGACCCTCTATACAAATTGATCCCAGTGACTCGAACCCTGATCCAAGCCCTTCAGTGGTGGCAGGACCAGAGCAATTTGAGACAGGGGGTCTCCTTCACCCCTCAGTCTCACTCCTTAATCCTTACTACAGATGCATCCCTCTTGGGGTGGGGCGCTCACATGGGCGACCTCACTACTCAGGGATTGTGGTCCCCTCAGGAATCTCTGCTCCACATCAATCTGTTGGAACTCAGAGCAGTTTTTCTAGCACTCCAGGTTTTTTCCACATCTGTTCAGAACAAAGTTGTTCAGGTCAGAACAGACAATACCACCACAATGTGGTACATCAACAAGCAAGGGGGCACTCGGTCTATGGCCATGTGCACCGAAGCAATGAAGTTGTGGTCTCTGGCTTACTCTCTGAACACCTTCCTTATTGCAGTTCACCTCCCAGGCAAGGACAATGTCCTGGCAGATGTTCTCAGCAGGATTTCCCAGGGCCATCACGAATGGTCACTGGATCCCCTAGTACTGGAGGTATTATTTGCCAGATGGGGCACACCGCAGATAGATCTTTTGCAGCCCCAGACAATCACCAACTTCCCCTTTTTTGCTGCAGGCCCCCAGTGTTGGGCTCAGTCCCTCTGGATGCCTTCCTTCTCGGTTGGGAAGGGAAGTTTCTCTGTGCTTTTCGCCCCTTCCCTCTTCTGTTCAAGGTGCTAGTCAAAATCAGATCTCAACCCTGCAAGATGATCCTGATTGCTCCAGATTGGGATAGACAGCCCTGGTACCCACTCCTTATGTCCTTAGCAGTCCACCTTCCCCTGTGTCTTCCCAGGAATCACAGCCTGTTAACCTGTGCTCAGGGGAGAGTTTGGTACCCGAACCTCAAATCTCTCAATCTCAAGGCCTGGCTCTTGAAAAGTTAGAGTTTTCTGACCTACACCTCTCCCAAGGTGTATTGGATATCTTGAAGGCTTCTAGGAAGCCTTCTACCAGGGCTACTTATAATTCCAAATGGAAGAGATTTTCCATATGGTGCTCTGACAAGCATATCTCCCCAGAGTCTGCTGACTTACCCACAGTCCTGGATTATATGGTGCATTTGAATACTCTGGGGCTGAGACCAGCTACCCTAAAAGTTCACCTGGGCAGCCATGTCTGCTTTCTTATCAGCAGGTAAACCCTCTTCTCTTTCAGCTCATCCTGTATTCTCCAAGTTTTTCAAGGGGTTGCTTCACACCAACCCCCCATTCAGGGACCCTGCCCCTGCCTGGGATCTTAATATTTGCGTTGCCCAGCTTATGCAACCCCCCTTTTGAGCCCTTGTCTTCAGCAGATCTTAAGTACTTGACTTGGAAAACTATGTTTTTGGTAGCCATCACTTCTGCCAGGCGCATAAGTGAATTACAAGCATTGTCAGTGCAGCCTGATTTTATCTCATTTCATAGAGATAAGGTGGTCCTCAGGACTAACAGAAAGTTCTTGCCTAAGGTGGTTTCAGACTTCCACCTTAATCAATCTTTGTCTCTTCCAGTGTACTTCACTGACCATTCCTCCTCTGGCGAGAGGAGACTGCACAGTTTAGATGTCAAAAGAGCCCTTAGTTACTAAATAGAATGTACCAAGGGTCACAGGTTTGACTACCTCCAGCTGTTCCTCACTTATGGTGACGTTGGTAAAGGGAAACCTGCCACTAAAAGATCCATTGCCAGGTAGATTGTCTCTTATATCCAATTTTGCTGTGTAACTGGGTAAGGTTCCTCCCTCAGGCCTGAGGGCTCACTCTACCAGAGATACAGCTGCTTCTCTGGCTGCTGCCAGGGACATCCCTATCCTAGAGATATGTCAAGGAGCTACCTGGAAAACAGTTCACACTTTTACCAAGCATTACTCCCTGGACATCCAGGCTAGGAGTGATGCTTGGTTTGGCACAGCTGTGCTTCAGAGCCTATTTCCTAAGTAGGTTCTGTCCCTCCTCCATGGGGGTACTGCTGTGTAGTCTGCATATGTCATAATATAGCAAGACTTCATGTTGTTTGAAGAAAAAATGACTCATCTTAGTGATGTTGTTTCTTCTAATGGAGTCTTGCTGTATTATGACCTCCCCCCCCACCTGCCCCTCTCAGAACCTCTGCTTTTGGGATGTGGGTGGGCAGTGCAGTGTTGGTACTTAGTAGATGCCCACCTTTGTTTTTTCATCCCTCCTTTTTGGGGTGATTGGGTGTTGTGTTTTTCATTTTTTGGATCCCCTGACTTGAGTCTTTGTTTTGGGACCAAAAAATGTGTTCATATATTTAGTAGCCAGTTGGCTAGTGTAGGTTTACAGCTCCACAGAACCTTAGTGAGTTTTGCTCAGAAAGATCTGACAGTTTGAGTTTGAAGAACAACAGACAGTTTTCAACCGAGCTCTAGTTCAAGGTTCCATGCCTGGCATGGAAAGTTAACTCTTTCACCTCTGGAGCAGTTCGAAGGTTGGGACTCACTGCATATGTCAAAATATAGCAAGACTCCATTAGAAGAAACAACATTACTAAGTTGAGTAATTTTTTCTTCTGACCAAGATAATCATGTTGGTATTAATGTTTGCTTTCACTTTGAACATGCTAAGCTGTTGCTGTGTGTCCACCTTTCAGATCACTGGAGGAGCAGGATTTGTAGGATCCCATCTTGCTGATAAGCTGATGATGGATGGCCATGAAGTCACAGTGGTAGATAACTTTTTCACTGGCAGAAAGAGGAACGTTGAGCACTGGATTGGGCATGAAAACTTTGAACTCATCAACCACGACGTTGTGGAGCCTTTATACATTGAAGGTGAGAGCATGGCATTTTATACTGTGGTACTGAGGGGAAATCTGCATTAAGTATTTGCTGTCCACCATATAGCCTTCACATACAAACTGGTAACTCAGAAAGTGAGGTGTGAGGTGTAGCAAGGTCTAGTTTTCTTTTCTTTTGTAATTTCTTATTGCAATACATGTTTCACAATTGAAAAATTCACCATCTTACGGTGGGCAGGGGAGTCTGATCCCTCGCAAGGGGTGGCTCTTGTGTACTCATGCTGTGGTGTGCAAGCCCAGCTAGTGGCATGGCCCAATGTCAGGGGAATGTGAGGGTGGAAAAGAGTACTACTTTTTGGGAGAAAAGACTAGAGAATCAAGCAACAATACTGAGGGAGGTAGTTCAAGTTTCAAGTTCAAGTTTATTGCAGGAAAACTCCATTGAGCAAGCTCATTCACAAGGAGGTCCTGTGACATAAACACTTAAAGTACAAGCACAGATAGGTAATAACAGTATATACATAAAATGCACGTTACATGATACAGGCGACCGCAGGTGGTAAACATTGATATGAGACAGGGAAGCGACTTACAAGTTGCATACTGATAAATGAAACATGATGACTGGTGTGTGCAATACATATACAGTATTTTGGCAGCTAGAACAAACAACAGTCTACAGCTGATATGGGGGGGGAGGAGTGATTTGATAGAGTAGCAGTGGAGCGTAAGCAAAGATAAAGCCAGGAGTAGAAGGGGAAGGGAAAGCAGTTAATATGACAAATCAATCATACCTTACCAGTGGATAAATATGGCACACATGGGGAAGGAAGAGACTTAATGACAGTTACATGTCTCTTTTATTTTGGCTGAACTTAGCGATTTGTAGAAGTTTATTGAAACTGTGCTAGTTAGTTTCAGTACGGTTTGTAATTGGTTCCAAATGGAGGGAAGGGCATATGCAATAGCACGTTTACCAAAGGAAGTCCGCGTCCTTGGTATGTCAAGCATAATAAAGTCAGATTTTCTTAACGTGTATGCACTATGAGAGATGCTAATAAGGGAAGAGAGATAGCTTGGCAATTTCTGCAGGAGCAGTTTAAGAGTCCATAGCCCAGCATGGAGCAGGCGCTAGTAGTAAGGGATGTCCAACCAACAGCTGCATATAAGTCACAGTGAATGCTGAGCGGTAAGGGAGTTGGTAATGAACCGTAGCTACGGTGATAAAGGATGTCCAGTTTACTTAGATTTGCAAGAGTGGTGGAGGAATAGATTACACGCCATAGTTGAGTAGGGGAGAAAAGTGGCCTGTACAAGCTTGTTTCGAGTTACAAGGGGGAAAAGGGGCCTATTTCTGTAGAAGAAACCTAACCTTGTTTTTAACCTTCTAGAGACATCTTTGACGTGGTCACTGAAAGATAATTTATTGTCGATCCAGATACCTAGATATTTAAATTTGGTTACAACTTCCAGAGGCTCGTTTAGCGTGGTGACAATGAAGTCTTGGGCAAGGGTATTGGGGGCCTGAGACAGCACTGCGGGAGAATATCATCGCTTTAGTCTTTTTAGCATTGAGCAGAAGCTTTGCCTTTATTAGATTATGCTCAAGTTGTGCGAAGTCCGCTTGAAGCACTCCCTTGACTTCAGATAACGATGAGCCAGAAGTATACAACACAGCATCATCTGCAAAAAAGTGCAGATTGGACGTAGATATGTTAGCATCTAAGTCATTAATGTACAGAGAAAACAAGATAGGGCCTAAGATGGATCCTTGGGGGACTCCTCTTGCAACTGGCAAGGCAGCAGAAAAAAAGCCTTACGCCTTTACTTTTTGGAATCTTCCAGTTAGGTAGCTAGAGAACCACTGGGTGGTATGGTATGTGGCACCCAACTTTGCAAGGCAATTGACTAATAGTTTGTGATCAACAGTATCAAAAGCTTTGCTGAGGTCCAAAAAGACTGCACCAGTTACCTTCTTAGCATCTATAGCAGAGATCCAATCATTGGTTACTTTTGCTAGTGCAGTGATTGTGCTATGATTAGCCCGAAGCCAGATTGAGCTGGGTTAATGAAGAGAAGGTTTCAAGTGAGATTTTATCTGAATATGGATCAGTTTTTCGAGAACTTTAGAAAGGATAGGCAATATGGACATAGGCCTATAGTTGTTTACATCGCATGGGTCACAGATTTAAATAGAGGAGGATGTGTGCTGATTTCCGGCAGGACGGCACAGTAGCAGATGTAATGGAAAGATTGAAGATGTGGAGAATTGGGGCAGTGAGATGGGCGTAGCCTGACCTTAGGAAAAAGGGTTCCAAGCCATCGTCCCCTGCGCTTTTTTTTGGTGTCTAAGTTAAGAAGAGAATCTTCTACTTCTTTATAAGTTATCTCACGCAGTTGGAAGGTGCTGGGTGCAGGACTGGATGTGGCGGGAGGGGTATGCTGGCTCACCGCAGCACCAGCATAAGGTGACGAGTCAAAAACTAATCCAGCTGTGGCAAAGTAGGAGTTAAGTTCCTCCAGGATTAGGGACTTGTTTTCCACAATCTTGCCACTTGCAACTATCTTTGTTGGGACAGAGGGGGCCATGGGCTGTCCTTCTATAGCTTTGATAGTCTTCCATATTTTATGAAGGTTACCTTTAGCTTGTTCGAGAGTAGAAATATAATAGTTAGCTTTAGCAGAGCAAAGTTTTTCACACAGTTATTCCTGGCTGTTCTAAAGGCCTGCCAATCCAAGATTCTTTGAATGTCTAGCTTTAGCCCAGAGCTTATGTCGAGCTATAAGGGCTGCCTTGAGATCGAGGTGAACCAGGGATTGGAATTGTTCCGCACCTTACTTTGATGAAAGGGGCATGCTTATTTATTATTGTAGTGAGTTTGTCATTAAGGATGCAAGCTGCCTTGTTGACATCTTTGGCTAGGTAAAGATCTTGCCATCTGATCATGCTCAGGTCAGATAGGAAGTTTACTGCACTGAATTTGTGAAAGGATCTTTTGTTATAAAGATGGATTATGGATGGGCCTTAATTTGAGATCTTATGCAAGCAACAATTCCATGATCGCTTGTCGTTGTGAAACACTGCCAAATGAGATTTTTGTGTGGATGGGTGGTTAGTACCACATCTAGAATGGAACTGTTGGCAGTATTTGGGTGTTGTTCCTAGTAGGTTCACTGACTAATTGCCCAAGACCTAGCTCGTCACAAAGGGATTTGAGGCCGTGTGATTTAGGTGACAGCCAGTCCATATTTAGATCTCCTAGAAATATTGTTTCAGTTTTTGCATCTATGAACATGGATTTCAAAAGATTAAGGACTTCATCACCACCAGACGGGGGTCCATAGCCACCTAGGATAGTGATACATTCTGAGGAGGGGAGATGAAGGCTCAGCGAAACTAACTCAAATTCCTTGGCTAGAGATTTGTAACTAATATTGGTGACCAAGTACTTAGATTTGGCATAGATAACCACACCCCCACCTCTAGACTCTCTATCTGCTCTAAATAAATTGTAGCCCTGCCGTGATATTTGTTGATCAGTGTTCGTCTTTTTTAACCACGACTCAGTAATTATGATAAGGTCTGGGTTAACGTGTGCAGCCCAGGCTTGCAGCTGTACAAGTTTTTTAGGCAGGCTTAAAATGTTGACCATCATCATTTTGAGACCTGTGGCCTCAGCAAAATCGATAGCGAGGTAAGTTGTAGGGGGGGGCAGGGTTGAGCTCCACATTTCCTGAGCAGAGAAGAAGCAGAAGTCTAACTTTCTTTAAGGAGCTTATAAGAATGGAGACTGCTTTTTTATTTCTTCGCGGCAACCCATATCGTGCTGCGCAAGAGGCGGCACCACTGTAATGACAGTTGATTGTGATCAGTGTAAGTGCTTGGGTAGACATAGGTGAGGATAGTAGCAAGGGGGTGTAGGCTAACCGGGGGGAATAGGCTAAAAGGGGAGAGGAGAATGACATAGTGTCTGCACGGTAGACTGTTATAACATTAGGTATTGATAAGGTACGTTGGAGAACTGAATTGCATTGAGGTACTTCGAATTGCACTGTATTGCTGAAAACTCTGCACCTTAGGAGCAATAAAAACACAATAAGAGAGCCATGGTCCCAGATTGAGTGGTCTTGTGATTTGTATTAGTGCAATATTTTCGGGCAAGAAATGTGCCCACCTAGGTACTCACTTAAAACCTAGATGAGAAACTACAGCAGAAGGGGAACAAGGAGAGCAGGAGCAGCTTAGTTAGTGGCCATCCACCCTTCAGACTCAAGTCCCTCTAGCAGAACCGGAAAGAAGTAGAATGATAATGCAGGCCATATTGCCCGCGAATGAATACAGTGATTTATGTAGAAGACCAAGAATCCCTCTAGTGGCAGGTCTGTATAACCTGCATAATGGAAAACTAGCCAAAAAAAAAAGGTGTTAGATTTATCGGCACCAAGGCAGAGTGCTTGGATTGGGGCGCTAGGAAGAGCAGTCAGACAGAAGAGGTCTAAGCACTTTAAAACAGTAGTAGAAATTACAATCCAGCTAATACAGTTGAAAAACTCCTAATAACACAGTTGAAATGTGCTTAGTTCTATCGAAAATCTAACAAAGTGCCAGGTGTCTATAGCAGGGGAATACTCCTGCCAATCAGAGTGGGTTTGCTGGAAGCACCCGTGTTCCAATTGACTGCGCTGTCCCGTACCTTCCAAGGAGCTGCAGTCGGGTGTCCTGGTCTTGGTTGGCGGCTGGCTGGGTGCCGACCGACTGTGGGTGAACTGGAGCAGCCCTGTTCAGGGACAAGCAGCTTCCAAGGAGCTGCAGGCGGGTGTCCTGGTCTTGGTCAGTGGCTGGCTGGGTGCCAGCCGACCGTGGGTGAGCTGGAGCGGCCCTGTTCAGGGACAAGCAGCTTCCAAGGAGCTGCAGGCGGGTGTCCTGGTCTTGGTCGGTGGCTGGCTGGGTGCCGGCCGACCGTGGGTGAGCTGGAGCAGCCCTGTTCAGGGATAAGCAGCAGGGACAAGAGGTAGGCACTTGGTTTGGCCACTGACACCCCTCCGTTAATTGCATATTGTATAAGAACAAAGCGTTTTGGAGTGCTACTGATATATGTACACATTGTGGATTAATTCTAGATAGTAATTTTTCCTCTGATGTCTGTCTGGTGCCAGAATGTAGTTTTGAAGGGATTTTTCTGAGTCATGATCTTGAGTTATTTCGCAAGTTTCGCGAGGGACATACTAAGCTGCTAACAGCTAATTTCCAGATGCATCCTGAGGGTGAGGAGAAGTGGAGACTGATCAAGAGGTGGAAAAACTGAATAGTATTAACAACATTGCCTTACAAAAATAGAAGTCGTATACAGCAATACGGTATGTCGGAGGAACATAATCATAAACATAAGGCAAGTTAGTGCAACAGATACATGTAGTAGATAAAATCGAGTTACATACTGCTTTTGGTGCTGACGACCCAAGTTCAGAAGCGAACCCGGGAGTTGGAGGGCCAGCTGTGGGAAGAGGATTGAGCATCCAATGGACTGCTCTCCTCCTCCGGGAGGGAAGGGGGAATGCACCCCATGCTCGATTGGCCCCTAGTGGAGGCTGGCGATCTGACAGCTGGAGCTTACAAGCTTGAGAGTTGTGGCCGACGTTCAGCCGTGCGCCATCACATCATCGCATGCCACGCTTCTCCCAGAGAATTAGCATACCCCAAAAATTACCAGGCTGATCAGGAAGACGTCAGCCCCTGTCAAGCCCCATGCAGTGGACTGAGGCACTCTACCCCTGGATCAGCTTCAGTCTCCGATTGGGGAGTTAGTGCCCCCCCAATGGCCGTGTCGGGGGGGGGGGCGGCCCCGTAAGCTAGGGTGTACTCTGAGGGCAGAGGGTAAGTCCTGGGGGATGGGGTGGCAGGAATTGAGTTACAATACACAGGGGGAAGCTACTGATATGTGTGTATGTGTATATATAGATATAGCTATAGATATATATTTATGGGGCAGCTGTGTAAAACTGGTTAAACAGTATCATGACTTAGGCTAAAAAAAAAACACACACACTACTACAGGTGGCTTTCTCTTTACAAAGTCTGTTTAGCTGAAGGGTGCAGCTTGGCCCTGTGTGGCTCATTGTATACCACCTTGCAGGTGCTGCATTTTCGTTATGCAGTATCGAATCTACTTTTTTAGTTATTCTTCATGGTGCAGAGTTTTGACCTTTCTTAGTCTCACTGGGCTACTATTCAGCTGCATAGTACAGGCCTGCTGCAGCAAGCCTTATCTCTCAGCTGAACAATTTCTCTTACCCTTTGTTCAGATGTCCAGCCAACATTATTAAACAAAGTTGTCTAACTGCTATCTCTCGTCTGTATAATGTGGCAATTAATAAGTACTTAGAAACCTATTTGGGAGTAATTGTATACTTAATTTTCCATTTGGCTGCTGTGCTGTGACATTTATTAGCATTTAACACTTTGGTTTGCTTATCTTAAAGAATGTCACCGCCTGTTTGAAAAGCATAAAGTGCAACCATTTCATAGGATAAATGGAACTGATGGATTAGATAATGAGCAGCAACCTTTTGTAATATGAAAAAAAAAAAAGTTGCTTTGAAATTAGGGAATACCCAAGTTTTGGGACGGACTTCAGTGACAGGTGACCTTTTCAGATGAATTGTGTGGGAGATGTAACTTTTCCTGCCATGTAATGGGAACTGTAAAATTGTTAGTTGTCAGTTAAAGGCTTCCCTGTTCTGATAAACAGACTCACGCGGATTTGCACTAATGATCATCATACTACAAACTCAGGAGACTGGGGGAAGTTTGCTTGGCAAGTTATTAATAGAATTAAAAACAAGCATTTGTCAATGCCGAATGTCGTCTCACTGGCGTTGGCATTGGTAGTGCAAGAGTTAGTGACGCATAATAGGAATGGCAGTGAAGTACTGAAGTGACGCCAACCCCACCCCCACCCTGTAGAGACCGACAGGCATTGGGGTTTGCCTTTGGGTCACTGACAGGCGCGAGCCAACATAAAAATCACCATAGGTCCGCATTCTTGATCACAAATGGTGGCACTAAATGGGTCCCATCATTCTGTGCTTTGGGGGAGGAGGGGGGTACAGGTTTTACAACCAATCCTTTTTTTTTTTTTATCCATAAAGCTGTTTCTGCACGGGGTGGGCAAACAAACTGTCAGCCCTGTCCCCCACTTGCCATAACTGACGCTGGCCTCCCCTGACCCGCGGGGTCTGAGTCTCCCACAAATTTCCCCAATGGCTGGGCAAGCAGGGGGATGACTGCCTCCCAGTGTGAACAAAAGCAGACTGCCTTGCTGGTCAGGTCGTGGGGTTGGGCGGGGGCAAGCAAGTCTTTATAAAGCCTGCCTGTCCCATTTTCTCCCGTTCCCCTGCTGCAACAGGACAGGATGTATGCGTGGAGATGTGCATACACTGCAGAGCTGCGGCCCCACCCTTTGAGCCACTTACTGACCTGCTCTACCACTGGGCCTCAACCCGGTGGCAGGCAGAGGCAAGATGGCTGGTTGCTCCTCCCAAGAGAGGGGAGCAGTCCTTGGGATGCTGGATCCTTTCACGCCCTGGCTGACCTGTGCTCATTCCTGACCATGGGTCGCCGGCGTGGCATGAGATAAGGAGTTCAGTGCCTTAGCCGTTCACAGCAACAAGCCAGCGTGTCACAGCCCTTTCTTAACCAATCACAATTGCCTTTGTGGCTAGTCAGGAAAGAGGGTGTACCACCGAGCAAATGACCCTCAGAGCTATGCACGAAACCAGAGTGGCCCTCACAAGACTGATATATTTTGCCTGGTTACCGCTTAAAAAAAGAAGGCAGTAACAGTGGCACAGTGACGTGACCAGTTGCAGCAGCAGGATGGAAAGACATAGTTTGGGGGACACACTATGGACCAGAAAGTACAGTATCACTCTGGAGCTAATGCGGGAGTACCATTAGACTGCCAGGGGCTAACAATGTTTCGGGGAGTGGGTAGGGACTCGACCAGCCCTATAGAATAACCTCTACATCTGTTATATCTTTTTGTGGTACTTTGGTGATGAAAAATGCATACAGTAATTTTTTTTTTATTTATACTTTTCTGCCCTAGTTTTCTCTCGGCCCTTTGTCCTGGCCGCACACGTGTGGTGCCACGTGCATGCTGCGATATTGGGACACCCTTCCACTGCTTTGCCCCCTTGTTCGCCTGCACTGACCACTGACCTCCATCTAGGGGAAGTGGAACTACGACAGGCGGTAGGGTTCTCTCTGGGAGAGGAGAGCTGCTGTACCTTGCAGTTGCTCAATCCTGCTTTCTTCCTCCCACACTCCTGTGCTGGCTCTCCGACAACCTGGGCTCATTCCCAAACCCTGGTCACTGGTGTGACGCAAGGTAAGGCATCCAGTGCCTCAGCCCTCAGCATCACCAGGCCGGTGCATACAGTATTTTAATTGTGGCCTTTAGTGCAGTGTTTGAAGGAAGATAGAAGTGCTTCACAATTGAGATTTGTTTCGGGAGAAAAATACAGATCTTGGCGCCCATTTAAACTGGCCAGCCCTGTAAGGAAGGCTCAGTTACTCTCTGCTCTGCCTGGTCCACAAGATAATGTATGCTCCCCCTCCCTATCTTTTGAATTACTTTGAATGAAAATCCTAGAGGAGACGTCTCCACTAAACCTCACAGCTGCTTCTTACTGTTCGAAGGACGCTATCGACTTCTGGTGAAAGATATTTTCCCTTCAAAACCCCAGATCTGTGGAATGAAATTTCTCCCAATATCCAAGACTGGTCTACACTTACAGCTTTTAAAAAGTTTCTCAAGGGGCACGTTCTTGTTTGTAGACATTGTATCTGTCCTCGCTGATACTAATACCCTAGGTCTTAGTATTCCTTCATGCTTTGTCTTGCACTCTTTTGTCCTGCATATATCGACCAGTTTGTAGCTAATCTTAGATGTTGTATTATTAATGGCTTTATGTCATTGCAGCTTCTCTTAATCATTGTAATTATCCTTTGTAAATCTCCTGATTTAACTGTAATTATTTTCACTTTGTTCACTGTGTGTAATTAATTCCAGGTTGCTCTTCAAAAAGGGAAGGTTATGTCTTAGTGAGCCTGCCAGGTTACCAAAATCCAATAAATAAATTACCCAGTGCTTAACTTGCTAATTTATGCATAAAATGGCAGTGCTTCATATACAGATGAAGCACAGGCATGGTTTTATGTCTCCACCATTTCCCCACAAGCTAACATGAATCCCTGGAAAAAATGGAACAAGGATCTCATTAGCACTGAAATATAGAAAATGATGACATGTAAAGGCCTAGTGGCCCATTCAGTCTCCCTAGACCTGCCTAATTTTGAAACTGTGCCCATGTTAGTTCTCCCCACCCCACAGTCTGCCCCTTATGCACTATTTCCATGTGCCAGTCCCACCCCTTTTTGAACTCTTCCACTGTCTCAGTCCTGCTCTCCAGAAGCTTGTTACAGTCTGTCATCCTCTTTCTGTAACAAAAAAAAATATTTCTTGTTTCCAAAATGTGTCTGTTGCTGACATTTGAACCACTGCTACTTGGAGTACTGTTCATGCATTCACTAAACGCTACAGTCTGGAGATCGGGCCAGATATTCAAACCATTGGGCCTAGTGCGCTGGATTTGTGTGAGGCTGCAATATTCAAAAGCTGTATTAGCATCGGCACTGTGTGGTAGTGCCGACGCTAATGGATAATGGTATACAGGGGCGGGGTTAGGGGAGTGCCCAGGAATGCCAGCAGCGCGGCATATTCAAAGTAGCGCCGTGCTACAGGTATTAACGTGACTAGGGAGTGCCACAGTCAGCAGCTGGCTGTGGTGGTGAGAGGAGGCTGTGCCGGTCACCGGCTCTGTTCATGGATTGTTCTTGGGCTCAGTGGGGTGTCACTGCGGGTGAGGGGACCACTAGACTACCAGGAAAATACTTTTTATTTCAATGTGAATGTGGTGGGGATTTGTGCTGCAGGGGTGGGGGCCACTAGACTACCAGGGAAAAGTTGTTTCATTTGAGAGTGAATGGGGTTGGGATTCGTGCTGGGGGGTGGGGGGACCACTAGACTGCCACGGAAAAGATGTTTTATTTTAATGTGAATGGGGTTGGGATTCGTGCTAGGGGTGGGGGGCCACTAGACTACCAGGGTCACTTGTGTGTATCAGGCACACATATGCATTGGGTGCATTGTATGCACCCATACCTCCTGACTGTTCCTGCTTTTCAGGGAGGTCCCTGATTTGGCCTCCACGTGTTCCTCTGTCCCTCCTAAAAGTTGTGTTCCCGTGACTAAACAGTGGGGATTGTAAGAATAAACTTATGTCAACCAATAAAGTTGCAGACTTCTTATTTTTCAGGAAATATATTCTGCATCGAGTCCTTTATTCTGCCAGCTTCCTGAGTGGATATCACCAATTTTGAAAGTGTGTCCCTGGATATGGGCCTATGTCCCTGATTGTTTTAAGCCTTGTCCCTGATTCAGGAGGCAAGGGGTTGTGCGGCATGTATGCACTGACTGTGCCTGGCAGCACACAGTTCCTGCTGCTTCTGGTCTGTACTTCTGTTCTGACCAACAGGGCATGCCTTGGCCTGCAGTGTCCAGCCTGTACTTCCGTTCTGACCAAAAGGGGGGTCTTTGTACTCCATGCAGTAGCACCGGGCAAACTGCGTGGTAATGTATGCTAAGCAGCACTTAATGAGATGCAAATGTACCTGTTTGCCCACAAATTACCCAAGTAGGCTCATTTGCATGGGAGCTTTGAATATAGCTCCCATTTGCCTCGGGCTAACCAGTTTGCACCAGGCTAATATGTTAGCACTGTGCACTTCTCAGAAGAAGCCAGAAGGGGATGGAAGGAAACATATTCAATTCAGTGCTTTAGAGTAACTGGTAATTGCTATTTTTCTTTTAAACTTAGATTGTGGGCTTTTAGTGACACTGTATTTTCTTTGTTGTCTTTACTTAGAATTGTTTTGGGCTGTTGAAAATTTAAAATGTAGTGGTGGTGTAATTCTGTGCTGTCTTTAATTGCAGCAAAATTTTCGCCCCCCTCCCTCCCCTTCCCCCAACTCTTAATTATATGCCCTGTTAAATCTGATTAACAGAAGCTAAACACAAGGTGTAGTAAGGGGTGTGAAGTAGGAGGGGCATAAGGGGGAAGAAGCCCACCCTCAGCACGACAAGTGTTTTAACTCATTTATTTATTTATTTATTTATTTTTAAAGAAAATTATCTGAGGATCAATAGCAGGATTTTTAGGACAGTAAATTAATAAAAAGGGAACTAGGAGAGCTTCAGTAGCAGACAAGTAGTGGAATAGCAGTATAATTGCAGTATAATGTGGGGAGTGGTGCAATGCAGTGGCTGTGGGGCAGCCATATTCAGGCAGACCTTCTGGACACTGAGGTGCTGTCCTGTCTGCATGCATCTCTCTGGACTGCGGGATGAGGTAGCCAGACTCAGAGTGGAAGTAAACTGGGTCAGGAGTACCATCACCCCTATCCAGAGACCACCCAGTCCAATGCAACTGCCTCAAAGGATGCCGAGAACGAGAAGCACTTTGATGACAGTGGGCTCAGGGAGGGTTAGAGCAGTCAGGCAGAGGCACATCCCAGATCCTATTCTACTCAAGAACTCATATGCTACACTGGCAAATGAAGACAACCAAATAGAGGTACCCAAAGAAGTGGAAGGAAAGGATGTGGAGGTTAGCCAATGAGGTGACCTCAGCGGGGAAAGCAGTGGACCCCAGAGGAGGAGGAAGAGAATCCTGGTGGGGGATTCCATCATAAGAGGGATCCAGCTAGGAACACAGGAGGGGGAAGACAGGGAGGCGAGGTGCCTACCAGGTGCCACGGCATGGAGGGATGGAAGGAAGATCCTGGGGATCACTGGGAAGGCAAGACGGGAGGGTGAGCTGGATGTCATTATCCACCTAGGCACTAATGACCTGGCAAATGGGGAGCCAAAGGAAGTTCAGGAAGAGTTTAGAAAATTGGGGAGGGGTCTCAAGCAAGTAGCTAATTCTGTCACTTTCTCAGAGGTACTACCTGCGAGAGGCAAGGGAGATCATAGGAGTGCACGCAACAGAAACTTTAACTCATGGTTGAAGAACTGGTGCTGTGAGGAAAGGTTTGGATTCATTGGTGACTGGGGACTCACCTGGTGGGATGGAGGTTTGTTCAAGCCTGGCGGCCTGCATCCATTCTGGAGAGGAATCCAAGCACTCAATGATAAGTTTAAATGCTACATTGACAAGCATTTAAACTAGCAAAGGGGGGTGGCAGGCCAGCAAGGAGGGTACCTACTTGCTCACCCCCCACAGCTAGCAGTGGAACCAGTGAACCAGAGGAGTGGCTATCTCTTCAAAGCAGTGTGCAAAAGACAGAGATTAGTGCCCAAGAGGTGCATAGGCAGAAGAGGGGCAAAATTCAGCAGAAGGGCAGACAGCAAGGAGAACCAGGGATAAAGGACAACCAAGGAAGGGGCTGGAGTAGAACAGCGAAACAGTCTAGGGAGGTCAAATCATGGAAAGCCATGTGTGCAAATGCCAAGAGCCTTAGCAACAAGATGGAAGATCTGGAGGCTGCCATGGTGCAGTCAGACCTGGACATTGTGGCCATCACTGAAACCTGGTGTAATGATAACCACGACTGGGAGTTGGCCATACCTGGCTACAACATATTCAGAAGAGGCAGAGCAGGCAGGAAGGGAGGAGGAGTGGCACTGTATGTGAAAAATGACATAAGGGCCACAGAGATCCAGGAGGAACAAAATGGGGAGAGATACTGTCGGTTAAGCTGGAGAGGAAAATGAGGACAGCCATCCGCACAGGTGTGGTCTATAGACCACCAGCCTGGGAGGAAGAAACAGATAGGGAGTTGATGCTAGCCATCCAAAGGATGGCAGACAAGGGTGAGGTAGTACTGGTTGGAGACTTCAATATTCCAGACGTGGACTGGAGCATCCCAGCAGCAGCATCAACTAGGAGCAGATTTATCCTGGACTCCCTTCAGGGTGCCTTCCTCAAGCAACTGGTCATGGAACCAACTCAGCAGAAGACAATACTGGACCTTGTGCTCACAAACAGGGACAGTGTGATGGGGGTAACAGTGGGGGAGCACCTGGGGAACAGTGACCACCAGTAATTGTGGTTTGAAATCACAGAAAGAGCAGAACCAAACCACACAAAAACATATATCCTGGATTTTAGAGGGGGCAGACTTTGGGAAAATGGGGAGATACTTGAAAGAGGCATTAAGGGGAATGGGACAGGAATCAGGGGTTGAGGAACAGTGGGCATTATTTAAAATGGGGATTACAAGAACAACAGAATTATGCATTAAGCAGGTTAGCAAGAGGAAAAGGAGACCATTATGGTTTTCCAAAGAGGTAGAAAAGAAAGTGAAAACCAAAAGATTACATTCAGGCAATACAAAAGACACAGGCAGAAGGGGATAGGGAGAAGTACCAGGAGAAGCAAAGGGAGGCAGGAAGGTCAGTAAGGGAAGCCAAAGCTCAGACAGAAGAACACATTGCAAAATCAGTGGGTAGAGGGGACAAAACCTTTTACAGGTACATAAGTGAAAAAAGAAAGACAAAGGGAGGGATAGTGAGACTGAAGGGGAGGATGGGGGCCGCGTGGAGGATGACAACAGTAAAGCTGACATACTGAACAGGTATTTCTGCTCAGTCTTTACTGAGGAAGAGGAGGGTAATGGGTCTGAAGGAGTACAAGGGGTGAGAATGGTGCAGAAATGAACACAAGTCCCTTTACACAAGAAAGGGTCCTGAAGGAACTGGAAGTAATAAGAGTTGATAAACCAATGGGGCCAGATGGGGTGCATCCAGGGTCCTTAAAGAACTAAGAGGTGGTGGCTGAACCTCTGGCTATCCTGTTTAGCGATCACTAGAAACAGGGAGGTACCCAAAGACTGGAGGACAGCAGATGTAGTCCCTTATACAAAAGCGGGAACAAAGAGGAAGCAGGGAACTACAGACCGGTCAGCCTCACCTCGGTAGTGGGAAAGATCATGGGAGCACTACTGAAGGAGAGATTGGTGGAACATCTGGTTGTCAATGGACTACAGGACCTAAGGCAGCATGGTTTCACCAGGGGGAGGTCATGTCAAACCAACCCTGTTGAATTTTTTGACTGGGTGACTAGGGAGGTGGATCAGGGGAAGGCAGTGGACATGGCCTATCTGGACTTCAGCAAGGTCTTTGACACTGTGCCACATAGAAGACTACTGCACAAACTGGGGAATATGGGTGTGGGCAGGACAGTAGTGTGGTGGGTAGGTAACTGGCTGGGTGGTAGGACACAGAGGGTGGTGGTAAATGGCTGTCATTCCACAGAGGGAAGAGTGACCAGTGGGGTACCACAGGGATCAGTCCTGGGACCGGTCCTATTCAACATCTTCATCAGTGACATTGCGCAGGACCTAAAAGGCAGAATTTCACTGTTCGCTGATGACACAAAGCTCTGTAACAGAGTAGACACACCAGAGGGTGTAGACAGAATGAGAAGGGACCTGCAGAAACTTGAAGAATGGTCAGGGGTTTGGCAGTTGAAATTCAATGCAAAGAAGTGCAAGATAATGCATATGGGGCACAAAAACCCTGGCACAATATATCAGTTGGGGGGTGAGGATATAGCATGCACCAAGCAGGAAAGGGATCTTGGGGTTATCATCTCTGATGACCTCAAGGTAGGGAAACAGTGTGACAAGGCAGCAGGTAAAGCAAATAGGATGCTGGGATGTATAGGCAGGGGCATCACCAGCAGGAAAAGGAGGTCATAATTCCGCTATACAAGACACTAGTGAGGCCCCACCTGGAGTACAGTGTACAGTTCTGGAGAACATACCTACGTAAGGACATAGACAGGGTAGAGAAGTTTCAGAGGAGGGCAACAAAGATGGTGCATGGATTGCATCACAAGTCCTATGAAGACAGGTTGAAGGAATTAAACATGTACTCCCTGGAGGAGAGGAGGGAGAGAGGGGATATGATAGATACATACAAGTATCTCACAGGGAGGAACAGGGTGCAGGAATACACTATTTTAAATGAAAAAGATGTACCAGGACTAGAGGGCATGGGATGAAGTTGGAGGGAGGACGATTCAGAGGAAACATGAGGAAGAATTTCTTCACAGAACGGGTGGTGGACAAGTGGAACACCCTGCCAGAGGAAGTGGTAGGGGCTGAAACAATCACGGGATTTAAGAATGCATGGGATAGACATAAAGGAATTCTGGAGGTCAGGAGTAAGGGGCAACAGACGTCTAGGAAAACATAAACTGAACTTACAAGCTCAAATGGGCAGACTGGGTGGGCCATAGGCCCTTATCTGCCGGCACTGTCTATGTATCTATAAGCAGTACTGAGGAAATCAGGTTAGCCCCGGGCAAACCTCACTTCAGCATAGCACAGTTCTGCATTGTGTGGCTTACATTGTTGTTTGAAGTAGATGTCAGACATCTCTATGCAATCACACGCCATGTTCTACACCTGCACCACTGGCTTTCTCCAGGGTCTAATGAGCTGCGGTAGCATTGTGCACTTCCCTGTTGCTATATTCAGTGCTGTCTTATTCCTGGGCTATTTTGGCCCCGCACTCCTGGTCCTGTTTTCCTTTGCTTGCTATATTCAGCTAGTTTTGCACCGGGCTATTCCATTTGAATATAGCTTGCTTTTTGCTCCAGGCTAAGTTTGCCTGCCGGGCAGTGCTGATTTAGCTCCGGGGCAAAGTTTTGAATATCTGGCCCCATGTCTCTCGTAAATGTGCCAGCTTTGGCCTCAGTGTTCTGCAAGGCCTATTTATTCGGGACTATTAGGTCCTGCCTTCCTTCCTCTGTGTTTTATGTATTTATTTCAGATTCAGATTAATACATTTGAGCCAGGGCTCGTTTACAAAGGTTCCAAGTCAGAGAGAGACAGTACAATGCAATACTATACAATACAATACAATTCAATACAATACAGGGGTTACAGGTCAAGTATGAAGAATAATCATCAAATAAGATATGCTTGCTTGGACACAGTTGTTGACAAAGAACGAGCATGCTACACAATTCAAATGAAAGCAGAGTAACCACTTGAAGGATGCAGCAATAAACAACATTTATACAGTGTGGTACAGACCTTGTGTAAGTGCCAGGTACAGTAGAAGTCGCCTAAGCGAGCATTTTCTCAAAACAAAGTTGCTTTTTTTGCAGAAGTTGGCAGAAGTTTTTTGTGAAAACAGATTAGGGCAGTTAGGCTGTGTACATTACACTACAGTACTTGCTGTTTTCAATTATTTGCTGCAGAAACAGATCAGGGTAAATTTATTTTGTGCTTTTGCTTTGGTGATTTGTGTAATTTTTTATTTATTTTAAACGTGTTTTGTGCTTTTTTTTTTCCTTTTGTGTTTTGTTAGGATTGTCACAGAACTGTGTACATTACAGGGCTGTCAGGGATTTCATCCATAGGAGTGCAGCACTCTCTTATGTGCGAGAATTCAGATTCAGATTCTGGCTCAGAAGCTCTTACTGGGGGAGCAGCTACATTAGCAGGTAAAGTGGACCTCGAGGATGTTGCAGCATTTGTTGGCTGGAAAAAATCAGTGATTGTCCATTGTCGTCTTCTGTGACTGCTTGCTGCTGCATCGCACATTCACAGGCAAACAGCTGCGGCCAGGTGTCATTCTGGCCCCGTAGCCGACAACAGCGCATAGTAGCTCGCAGACCGGATAGTGCATCCTGCGTATAGATGGACTCATCTTGGGATTCCTCGGCTGTCTCCTCGCTCTCGTCGGCGTCTTCTTTCAACACTGATATTATGAGGTCTTCATTGGTTACTTCACTGACAGTTGGCTCCTGGCTATCCATGTCAAAAAAATCTTCGAACTCTGCACTATACATGCCAGATGGGATCACAACATCTTCCAGTCTGGAAACAGCATTGCTCTCAGGTACACCACTTGTCACAGGTGCAGACACAACACTGCGATTAATACCTGCCTTTCCAAAGCAGTTTTCTATTATGCTTTGTTTCACTGCCATCCATGCTCTGTGCAGCATGTAGATTGCATCAAGAAGAGTTACTTTTCGTTCAGTTTCTGCCGCATGAGCACTCGCACCATCATCAATCGATTGCAAAATCTTGCTAGCCACATAGGATCTGTAGTTGCCTTTTAGATTCTTTATGACCCTCATGTCCATTGGCTGCAAGATACTGGTGGTGTTGGGGAAAGGGCAAGTTTAATAAACTTAATCCTGCGCTGTACGTCATGTGGGTGAGTGGAGCAATTGTCCATAAAGAATAGAATTTTTCTTCTGTTCCATATAAGCTCTGCATCTCATGTCAGCAGCCAGTCAATGAAGGTTCCACTAGTCATCCAAGCATTGCTGGATGCTGTATATGTCACTGGCAGAAGTTTTACTCTTTAGGGAAGCAACTTGGGTGCTTGCTTTTGCCAGTCACCATGAGCTTTCTCTTTTTGGTGCCATCCTGGTTCGCAGAGCATAGGACAGAGATACTGTCCTTCGCTTTTTTCCCTCCTATGAGCTCAGATTGCTTGTGAGCATGTCCACGGTCAGGGTACCATCTGTAAAACAGACCTGTTTCATGTACAGTGGCGTGAAAAAGTATTTGCCCCCTTCCTGATTTTCTCTATTATTGCATATTTGTCACACTGGATGTTTTCAGGTCTTTAGAAAAAATATAATATTAGATAAAGGGAACCTGAGTGAACAAATAACACTTTTTTTTTTACTTATTTCATTTATTTAATGAAAAAAGTTAACCAACACCAACTGGCACTGTGTGAAAAAGTAATTGCCCCTAGTTAAATCAACCCAATTAAAGGGATAATTAGAGTCAACTGATTGAACACAGCCAGGCTTGATTACAGCCAGCCCTGCTCAATATAAACCTCACTTATTTTGGCCCTTACCATCAGAGTCACATTGCCAGCACAAAGATTCAACAAGCACATTATGCCATGATCAAAGGAAGTTCCTGAAAAGACCATAAAAAAATTTGTTGCCCTCTATCAGTCTGGAAAGGGTTACAAAGCTATTTCTAAGGCTCTGGGACTCCATCGAACCACAGTGAGAGCCATAATCTCCAAATGGAGAACACTTGGAACAGTAGTGAACTTTCCCAGGAGTGGGCGGCCTGCCAAAATGACTCCAAGGGCGCAGTGTAAAATCATCCAAGAAGTCTCAAAGGATCCTAAAACAACATCCAAAGAACTGCAGGCTTCTCTTGCCTCAGCTAAGGTCAGTGTTCATGACTCCACAATCAGAAAGAGACTGGGCAAAAATGGGCTTCATGTGAGAGTAGCAAGGCGGAAACCACTGCTAACCAAGAAGAACATAAATGCTCGTCTCTCATTTGCCAAGAAGCACCTGGATGATCCACAAGCCTTTTGGGAAAATGTTCTATGGACAGATGAGTCCAAAGTGGAACTTTTGGACAACATGGATCCCATAATGTCTCGCAGAAGCAAACACAGCATTCCACAGTAAGAACACCATACCAACAGTCAAACATGGTGGTGGTAGTGTGATGGTGTGGGATGCTTGCTGCCTAAGGACCTGGATGACTTGCCATAATTAAAGGAACCATGAATTCTGCTCTGTACCAGAAAATTCTTAAGGAGAATGTCCAGTCATCCTTCCGTCAGCTGAAGCGTAGGTGGGTCATGCAGCAAGACAATGATCCAAAACACAAAAGTCCACATCAGAATGGCTAAAAAGAAGTAAAATTAAAGTTTTGGAGTGGCCTAGTCAAAGTTCAGACTTAAACCCAATAGAGATGCTGTGGCAGGACCCGAAACGAGCAGTTCATGCTCGAAAACCTACCAAATGTTACTGAATTAAAGCAGTTCTGCGAGGAAGAGTGGGTTAAAATTCCTCCACAGCGATGTGAAAGACTGATATTGAATTATAGGAAGTGTTTGGTTGCAGTCATTGCAGCTAAATGTGGCATAACCAGTTATTAAGTGTAAGGGGGCAATTACTTTTTCACACAGTGCCAGTTGGTGTTGGTTAACTTTTTTTCATTAAATAAGTGAAATTAAAAAAAAAAACAAGTGTTATTTGTTCACTCAGGTTCCCTTTATCTAATATTACATTTTCTCTAAAGACCTGAAAACATCCAGTGTGACAAATATGCAATAATAGAGAAAATCAGGAAGGGGGCAAATACTTTTTCACGCCACTGTAGGTTAAACACATCAACTATTTGGTACCCTGACTGGATCCCTGGAAGGACATCAGTAGCCCAGCTACGTGCTGCCTTAGTGTCTGTGTCCTGCTTCTCCCCATGCTCCTGTTTGAAAACAATTCGGTGCCTTAACTTCCACCTCGAGAGCCAGCCGTCAGTAGCTGTAATATTATCTCCTCCCCCTGCCACAGACAAACACATACACACGCTCCTCCAATCCGCTATACTTCAGGATACTGCATTGTCAAGTATCGGTGTACTGTCACGCACTGTCTTGGAGCATGGTACTCACCCTATGGAAACGGGGAACATCGGTGACTGCAACATCTCTTTTGCTGCCCCTGGTTACTCTCCCATGGATTGATTGCGGTGAGGGAGTGGAAGGGGGAAAATGCAGGAACGGGCACGCTGTGGAGACATGGTAGGTGGGAGCACAGCATGCCACGCTGTGGAAGTTGCTCGTAGAGGGAAACAGACAGGAGCCAGGAATGGGTATGGTGGGGAGCAATGTTGGAGGAGCGAATTTCAGGGGAAGGTTCAAGACAGAAGCACAACATGTCACGCCAGGGAAGCTGCTTGTCCTATGGGGACGGACACGTCAGCAGCTCTGACGTCTCTTTTGCTGCTCCTCACTATGCTCCCATGGATTGATCATGGTGCAAGAGAGGAAGGTGAAAAAATGCAGGAACGGGCATGCTGCGGAGACATGGTGCAGGTCGGGAGCAGAGCGTGTCATGTCGGGGAAGCTGCTTGCAGAGGGAAACAGAGCCAGGAGCCAGGAATGGGTATGGTGGGGTGCAGTGTTGCAGGAGTGAATTGTAGGGGAAGGTGCAGGGTGGAAGCACAGCATATCATGCCGGGGAAGCTGCTTGTAGAGGGAAAGAGAAGCAGGAGCCAGGAACGGGTATGGTGCCGACTAATTTAACGTGCTGCCTAACAGATGATAACTGTAGCACTTCTGTTTGTTTGCAGTTCTGGTAGTCCTTAACGTTTGCTACCGCACATTGTTACAAATGGCTGCTTTTACTTTTTTTCCTTCACACTGCGTCCTACAGATCCGGTAGGTTCACTGTTATCCCTAGGACGTACTCACATCACTTGTAAAAATATCTTGCATTAATGCACGCTCACGTGACATGATTCAGCCACTCACATTTTGTACTACACTAACCTCAAGTTATAAATACTGTCTGTGTGCGCTGTGAGAGACAGTATTCCTGTTGGCTGTGTACATTATATCTGCTTGATTTTGAGTTTCACTTTGCTGAATTACTTTTCAGTTACGATAATCATTTATTTATTTATTGAAATTTGTAAATCAGGTAAGCCCACTGAGACTACAATGTCCCCTTTTCAGGGGTGACCCAGATCATTGTTTGGTTACTGTTTTCACCCAGTGAGAGTGAGAGTGGAAAATTCATCCATTTTATTGCTTCATAATCTGGATTCTGTTTTTCCAGTTTTGCAAATGTCACTGGACCAAATCTATGTGTATCCATTTTAATCCTGGACTAAAATCTGACCTGGAATCCAAGGTGTGCCAGACCTGTTTCATCATGATCTTGTGCAGAGAGACGAAAGACACTTGATTTTGTCTTGTGTTTTATTTTTGTGTGCCTGGGTTGTATGTGTATTGTGAATGTGACTGAATTGTGTGTGTGTGAGTATGTTTTAAGTTATTTTGGTAGGAGGAGTTGGTAATATTGGTGAGGGTGTTTGTGGGTATTTAGGATTGTCAGAGTTTAGAGTGTAAATGTGCTTGGCAGCAGTTGGACCCACTAACTCCTACTCCCTGGAGCAGCTACGCCAACTGCGTCTTTCTGGAGAGGCCCTTGTCCTTTACCAGCAGTAGTAAAATCCTGCTGTAGGGGGCTGGGTATCTTTCAGGGAAGGGGGACAGATCAAGGCGCAGGTGGGCCCGAGGGTTGGGAGAGAAGGACGGTTGAATTGAGTATGAGAGAACAGGGAGGCACCCTTGGCATAGATGGAACCAGAGCAGAGGTCCATCTTGACTTGTATCCATCCCAAGGGTTGCTCCATTAACTAGGGAGCCAGTTGCCAGGAGGCCAGATGACCCTGCTCCCCTTTCGGATGGTTTTGTTCAATGTCAGGTCATTGAAGAATAAGACCATGATAGTGGAGGCATTTATAGCAGACCAGCTATGATTCACTGAGACCTAGCTGGGGATGACTTTGGACCTGTGCTGGTTTTGTCTGTCCTGTCAGGTAAGTTGGTCCATGGTGCACTGCCTGAGGTGGGGTTGTGGAAGTAGGGTGGCTATCTGCTTTAGATCCACCTTGGGTTTGACAATATAACCCACTGCAGAAACCAGGTCTTTTGAATGCATGTTTTTTGAATTCTGTGGCCCTAGTACAGGTGTTTCCCACTGAGACACTTGAAAAATGGCTTCACCTTGGACCTGGTTTTCACATTGGGTCTTGATATTAGTGAAGTTAAGGTTTAGCCAGTCAGTTGGTCAGATCATCATGCTGTTCAGTTTCTCTGTGGGGTCCCCCATTCAATAAACCATCTTGCGGAGATGGTCAGATACTGCCTGGTTAGAAATCTGGAGACTAATAATCTTCTGGTGGTACTGGACATTGGGTACGGTGACAGCTTATGTTGGGGATGTAGAGAAAGCTGTGGAGGGCTACAGTATGGCCCTTATGACTGCCTTCAGCTTACTAGTACCTTATCGTGTTTGTCCCTTGATTTTCCACTGTAGTTCACTAGATCGGTTCTAAAAATTCATTACAATGAATATCAGCAGGCAGTCACCCAGAAAGACAACGTTCCTGACATGTGTAATTGCTGAAGGGAAAACCTGACTCACTCAACTTTTTAACACTGCAGACAATTGTTAAGTCCTCCATGTCTCAAGTTGGAATGAGTCCTTTCTACAGATAGATGCAGTGAGTTTCATTGATTCTTCCTTTACAAGGTGTCCACCATCAGGGCGGAGATTTCGTCATGTAGCCTGTCATGTGTGGGCAGTGTTCACCCATTGGAAGGGGAATGCACTCCATCGCCCTGGGCTGAGTTTGAGCCAGTTTCAGCAGATCAAATATTTCAGGTGGTTGAGAGGCTACACCCTACCCGCTGTTTGCTGTACCAGGATCCTACCAGCACTCTGTTAGGGTGCTGGGTGGAACTGACTTGCTGAAATAAAGTGCTTCTTATGGTAGGGTGCATTCCCACTGAACTGAAGATGGTGATGATAAAACCCCCCTGAAGAAGTCATCTTTGGACCCCAAGGATGTGACAAACTACAGACTTGTCTCAGACCTCCCTTTTCTAGGAAAGGCTATTGAGAAGGTGGTAGTGACTCAGCTTCAAGAGAGACAGTGGCTGTTATTCCATCTTGGTCTTGCTGGATCTTTCCTCAATATTTGACCCAATGGACAGTGGGGTGCTGTTGGATCGATAGAAGTGCTATGTAGGACTAGCAGGTACAGTGTTGTGATGGTTTGAGTCCTACTTGACTGGTAGAATGCAGCAGGTGATGCTTGGCCGAAGCATCTCAGAAGCTGTTGCTCTCAGCTGTGGCATGCCTAACGGGTCAGTTTTCACTCCTGTGTTGTTCTCTGTTTATATGTTGCTGTTATGGGGGAGGTAATGAGACAGTCTGGTCTGCATTTTCACCACTGCACAGATAATACTCGGATACAGTAAGCATGTCTTGCGCACTTGACTGGGGGATTCTGGTGATGGTGGGACTAGATTAGTGACAGAAATTCAGAGTTGGATAGCCTTCAGCTGGCTCAGACTGAATTCATTGGAGACAATTACTGCTGAAACCAGGACCAGGTTAAGGTGGGGTGGCTATGAATAGCTATGGTTCCCATCTTTAAATGGGACTGTGGTGCAAGCTGCAGATGGGCATTGTGGACTGTAGATTCCACCTTTGTAATATTGCCCATTTAAAATCCTGTCTTTTGCCAACTGATCTGGTAATCCTGGTCCATGCATTTGTTATTTCAAGGCTGGATTACTGTAATGCTTAATACCTAGGGTTATCTACTGGGTTTGTAGGTAGCTTGCAGCTGGTGCAGAATTCTGCAGCTCAGTTGATTACTGGGATCTCACAGTCTCAGCATATCACTCCTGTGCTGTGTGAATTGCAGTGGCTGGCAGAGAGGTGTTGAATCACTTTCAGGATATGCTTACTGACCTACAAGGCCCTACACAATTTTTGCCCAGGCAACCTGAAAATACTTCTTATCCATGTACATGTCCTCCCACCCCCATTCTCTCCTCTGGCGGGGGTCTCCTTTCTGTCCCCTAATCTTGTTTAAAATTCTCTGGGGAGCGTACATTTCGGGTGGCAGCCCAACTGATGTGGAATGCCTTTCCTACTGAGATGTGGGGAGCCTTGTCCTGTCTATAACCATTTTAACGCCTTGTATTAAAAATGCATTTATTTTTTCAAGCTTTTGGGTCCAACTAGGAGATAGCTTAGAGCCTTCATTGACTGTTTTAAAATATTTATGTTGGCTCTTTATATGTTTTGTTTGCTAATCTGATTTGTATATTTCATGTGAAATGTACAGCACCCAGAGCCCTTTGGATGGGCACCTAACAAATAAATATGCCTTGCCTTGACTATGGTTTCTACACTAACGACTGCAATGGTTTATGTTACTATAACTACATATATTTTGTTTTACAGTTGACCAGATTTATCACCTGGCGTCACCTGCTTCACCTCCAAGTTATATGTATAACCCTATCAAGACCTTAAAGACCAACACCATAGGAACTCTAAACATGTTGGGTGAGTTCAGATATGTGCTTATACAGTACTTGGATCCTTCTCTGGCACTTCTGATAGAGTAAAAGAAGGCAAATAATATTTGACTCTTTAACCTGTGGGTGCATTATATAAGTATTGGAATTCTCCACAGTGTACAGTCTCAAATTTGGTCCAAATGTATATGTAACAGTAAATATTTATTGCAAAAAAGCTTTGCTGAGCTAGAGTTAAGGCTTGTGGACTATAAAACTCGGAAACATAAACATAGAATTTGATGGCAGATGAGGCCAGTTTGGCCCACCTGTCTGCCCATTTTCCTATGCCTAGCCTATCCTGTTACCGCAAATCCTACATGATCTTTGACTCCCCCCCCCCAATATTTCCCACTAAGTTTTCCTTGTGCCAGTCCGATGCATGCTTGAAGCCCACCACCTCCACCAAAAGACTGTTCCAGGCATCCACCGCTCTTTCAGCGAAGAAGTACTTCCTCACATTTCTTGGAAATTTTCTCCTTTCTAGTTTCATTGCATATCCCCTTGTTTTCATGCATCTTTTCCTCTCAAAAATACTCCCATCCTGTACCTTATTTAACCTTGTGAGGTATTAATAGGCCTCTGTTAGGACCCCATCTCCCCCTTTTCCGGGGGTGTACATATTCAGATACTCCAGTCTCTCCTCATACGACTTCTGATGCAGCCTGTACACCATTTTAGTTATGCTCTTCTGCACAGCCTCCACCCTATGTCCTTCCTGAGGTGTGATCTCCAGAACGGGACACAGTACTCCAGGTGGGATCTTACCAGTGATCTATATAGTGGCAACACCATCTCTCTCTTTCTGCTGATGGTAACACTCCCTATGCACCCCAGCATCCCACTGCCCCTACCCACTGCCTTGTCACACTGTCTCGCCACCCTGAGGTCATCAGATATGATTACTCCAGGTCCCTTTTCTGTTTTGTGACTGTCAGTACCTATTCTACCATTTTGTACTCCACCTCTGGGTTTCGGTACCCTAGGTGTATGATTTTACACTTTTTCTCACTGAAACCCAGCTACTCTGCGTTTGACCACTCCTGGGGTTTTCTCAGGTCTCTGAACATTCTTTCAAACAACCTGAAGTCTTGCTATATTATGACATATGCAGTTTGTCCCAGCCTTAGAACTGCTCCGGAGGTGAAAGAGTTAACTTCCATGCCAGGCATGGAATCTTGAGCGCGAGCTCGGTTGAAAAAACTCTGTCTGTTGATCTTCAAACTGAAACTGTCAGATTCTTTACTCCGCCTCACTGAACAGTCGCTCCGGAGATTCCTCCTACTGCTCGGTTCATTTCTCGGTAAAAAGTGTTATTTCTCGTTTTTTTTAAACTGCAATTATATTTATTTTAACCGCAACCAGTCGGTTCAAGCTCTGTCTGTGGTATCGTAAGTATAGATAGGTTTTACATTCTCTGTGTGGAACTTGCAAACGTTGTTATCGGTTCGGTTTGAACCGATCAGGTTGTTGTTAAAACTTATTAAATAACATTTAGAGTGCGGTTCCCAGTTCTTATCGGTTCTAAAAAAAACAGATTTCATTACAGTTTTTTCCACGACCCGTGACACGGTTGGGAACCGATAAGGGTGTCTTGCTTGGCGATTTGCCAGAAAAGGGCAAGTTTTTGGTTAGGCTGGCATTATGTCTGAGAAACCCAAAAGAAAAACCGGGCCCACTGGGTTTCAGCACTGTAGTGTCTGTGGGGAAGCCTTTGCCAAGGCTGACCCACACACCACATATGTTTATTGTCTGGGGTTTGACCACCTCAATGCAGACTGCCAGATTTGCAAGAATTTCCCTGCAGCTACCCTGGATAAGAGAGTTGGTAGGCTCAGGGAACGAGAGGCCAAAAAGTCCGCTGACCCGGATGGCCAGCCCGGTTCGGTGCTAACCGAACCGGAGGGAGTGCCCTCCTGACCAGGGCGAGACTCTGGCAAACGAAGAGCTGACTCGGAGGAGCCAGTTCCAGCAAAGAGGACTAGAAAATCAGCAGGTGTGGAGCCAAAAATTTCTCCAACCACTGCAGAGATAGCCAAAGCCATCCAAATTGTCCAGTTGTTTTCTCGATTCTCGTCCGAACCGCCACCATCAGGCAAACGGTTTGTTCGGTTTGTTCCACCGGTTCAAGAATATGATATAGAGGAATTTTATGAACCGGAGGAGGGGGAGGAGGATTATGAAGAGAGTGAATGTGATTTTGAAAGTCTTGATGTGCCCATTGAACCGGACATCTCCCCAGACAGACCTTCAGGAGTGTCTCCCCCTAGGCTTTCTGAGTCCCTTCTCATTTTCTGTTTTATAAAAAAGTTGCTGAAACCCTCCAGCTCCCTTTGGAAGAAGCTGTGGATGAACAGGAGGAGCCTGACTGTGTGGAAATGATGGATATCCCAGAGTCCAGGAGGTTGTCTATTCCTTTACATAAATCTTTTAGGAAACAGACAATAAAAATTTTAAAAGCTCCTAATTCTTTACCTCCTGTGGATAAAAAGATGGACCGGAGGTACACATTGTCAGGCCCTGATACGGAGTTCCTTTCACAACAATGCAGCCATGTTGGGGTAGTGCAGGCTGCAGCCTGTGATAAGGCAAATATTCCCTTGGCTTCACACCTCCCTGACAAGGACTCCAGGAGGATTGATGCCATGGCAAAGAAACAATACATGGCAGCATCCTTGGGACTCAGACAGGCAAATTGTATGGCCTATGTTGCAAGATACCAGAAATCAGATGGGATACTGTTATGGCTTTCACGAAACAGGTCCCTGGCCAGCTTGCCAAGGAGCTGGAACAGGTGGCTGCTGATGGTATTGAGGCATCCAAGGTGCAATTTCATGCTGCAGTGGACTCTAATGATGTATCTTCAAAAGTCATGGCTACATCTGTGGCTTTTCATAGAATGGCTTGGCTCAGGTGTACTAGCCTGTTACAGGATACCCAGGCTAAGACCATGGATTTTCCTGTTGTGGGTAATTCTCTGTTTGGGGAGCAGATAGAGAATTACATGAAGAAAATGGATGAGTATAGGACCACTTATAGGAGTGCACAGGCCAAGGAGAGGCAAGCCACTCCTCAGAGGCAGCCTTCCAGGGGCAGGGGCAGGCCTTTTCACAGGCCTTTTTACCAAGCCCAGGCCTCCTCTTCAGCTTATGCCCAGAGGGGGTTCTTCAGAGGGAGAGGCAGACGGGGTACGAGCAGGCCTGCTCCCACCCCTCAGCCTAAAGCCCCTGCCAAACAGGCACCCTGATGGGATGCCCAGGGCCGATTCTCCATTACCTGTAGGCAGGCTGGCTACTTTGTCCAGGACTGGGAGTCTTTAACATCAGACAAGTGGGTCCTGGAAGTAGTAAGCCAGGGACTGGTTCTCAGCTTCAAAAAATTTCCAAAGATGAGAACCAGATCTTTTCACCTGCAAATCCATTAGAGGCTCTTGCTTTGGAAACAGAAGTCTCAACCCTCCTGGCTCTCAGAGCTGTAGAAAGGGTTCCTCCCCTACACCAGGGCAAAGGACTGTACTCCAGGTACTTCCTTACACCAAGAAAGACAGGAGAATGGCGACCCATCCTGGATCTAAGATACCTAAACAAGCACCTTTTAAAACCAAAATTCAAAATGATGACTCTGGGAATTATTTTACCCTCCCTAAAGCCAGGGGACTGGCTAGCGTCCCTGGATCTCAAGGATGCCTACTACCATGTTCTCATCAGAAGCTCCCCACCGAAAGTACCTCAGATTCGAACTGCCCTCAGGCCATTACCAGTTCAGAGCAATGCCCTTCGGCCTTACCTCTGCCCCAAGGGTATTCACAAAATGCCTGGCAGTAGCAGTTGCTCACTTAAGAAGGCAAAAGATTGCCATCTTTCCTTACCTGGACGACTGGCTCATAGTGGGTCAGTCTCCAGATCAAGTCAAATCACACCTTCAGGTTACCCAGCAGCTGCTTACATCTCTAGGTTTTCTTCTCAATCTCCCAAAGTCAGTTCTAGAGCCTGTTCAGCTACTCACCTTCATAGGCGCAGAACTGGACACAAAGCAGGCCAGAGCTTTCCTTCCTCTAGAAAGAGTAAAGACCCTGGTGGCTCTGGCCTCTTTCTTCACTCTGCAGGTCTCTCGACCAGCAAGGCACTTTCTACAGCTCCTAGGGCACATGGCTGCTTCCACAGCTGTAGTGCAAGGAGCAAGATTTCAGATGAGGGACATTCAGTTCCATTTGAGAGCCTTCTGGTCTCAAAGGAGAGATCCTCTAACCAAATTGATCCCAGTAACTCGAACCCTGATCCAGGCCCTGCAGTGGTGGCAGGATCAGAGCAATCTGAGACAGGGGGTTCCTTTCATCCCTCAATCTCACTCCTTGACCCTTACTACAGATGCGCCCTCTTGGGATGGGGAGCTCACATGGGCGACCTCACCACCCAGGGATTGTGGTCCCCTCAGGAATCTCTGCTCCACATCAGTCTGTTGGAACTCAGAGCTGTTTTTCTAGCACTTCAGGTTTTTTCTGCATCTGTTCAGAACAAAGTGGTACAGGTCAGAACAGACAACACCACTACAATGTGGTACATCAACAAGCAAGGGGGCACTCGGCCTTCGGCCTTGTGCACTGATTCAATGAAGTTGTGGTCTCTGGCTTATTCCCTGAACACCTCCCTCATGGCAGTTCACCTCCCAGGCAAGGACAATGTCCTGGCAGATGCTCTCAGCAGGATTTCCCAGGGCCATCACAGAATGGTCACTGGATCCCTAGTACTGGGGTTAGTATTTGCCAGGTGGGGCACCTCAGATAGATCTTTTGCAGCCCCAGACAATCACCAATTTCCGCTTTTTTGTTACAGGCCCCCAGTGTTGGGCTCAGTCCCTCTGGATGCCTTCCTTCTCGATTGGGAAGGAAAGTTCCTCTATGCCTTTCCCCCCTTCCCTCTCTTGTTCAAGGTGCTAGTCAAAATCAGATCTCAACCTTGCAAGATGATTCTGATTGTTCCAGATTGGGTCAGACAGCCCTGGTATCCACTCCTTCTGTCCTTAGCAGTCCACCTTCCCCTGTGTCTCTCCAGGAATCACAATCTGTTAACCTGTGCTCAGGGGAGAGTTTAGTATCCGAATTTCAAATCCCTCAACCTCAAGGCCTGGCTCTTGAGGAGTTAGAATTTGCTGACCTACACCTTTCTCAAGGTGTACTCGAAATCTTGAAAGCTTCTAGGAAGCCTTCCACCAGAGCTACTTATAATTCTAAATGGAAAAGGTTTTCCATATGGTGCTCTGGGAAGCATATTTCCCCAGAATCTGCTGATTTGCCCACAGTCTTGGACTATATGGTCCATCTAAATACTTTGGGGCTGAGGCCAGCTACCCTGAAAGTGCATTTGGCAGCTGTCTCTGCTTTTATTTCAACAGGAAAGCCCTCTTCTCTTTCTGCTCACCCTGTATTCTCCAAGTTTTTCAAGGGATTGCTTCACACTAACCCTCCATTCAGGGGCCCTGCTCCTGCCTGGGATCTTAATGTTTGCATTGCTCAGCTAATGCAACCCCCCTTTGAGCCTTTGTCTTCAGCAGAGCTTAAGTACTTGACTTGGAAAACTGTGTTTCTAGTAGCCATCACTTCTGCCTGGCGCATAAGTGAAATTACAAGCTTTGTCAGTGGAGCCTGATTTTATCTCCTTTCACAGAGATAAGGTAGTCCTCAGGACTAACAGGAAGTTCTTGCCTAAGGTGGTTTCAGATTTCCACCTTAATCAATCTATATCTCTTCCAGTGTACTTCACTGACCATTCCTCCTCTGGCAAGAGGAGGCTGCACAGTTTAGATGTAAAGAGAGCCCTTAGTTACTACATAGAGCGTACTAAGGGTCACAGGTTTGACTCCCTCCAACTGTTCCTCACTTATGGTGAGGTGGAGGGGAAAACCTGCCACTAAAAGATCCATTGCCAGGTGGATTGTTTCTTGTATCCAATTTTGCTATCAAAAACTGGGTAAGGTTCCCCTTTAGGCCTGAGGGCTCACTCTACCAGAGGTACAGCTGCGTCCCTAGCTGCGGCCAGGGACATCCCTATCTTAGAGATATGTCAAGCAGCTACCTGGAAAACAGTTCACACTTTCACCAAGCATTACTCCCTGGACATCCAGGCAAGGAGGGATGCTCGGTTTGGCACAGCTGTGCTTCAGAGCCTATTTCCTAAGTAGGTTCTGTCCCTCCTCCATGGAGGTACTGCTGTGTAGTCTGCATATGTCATAATATAGCAAGACTTCATGTTGTTTGAAGAAAAAATTACTCACCTTAGTAATGTTGTTTCTTCTAATGGAGTCTTGCTATATTATGACCTCCCCGCCTGCCCTCTCAGAACCTCTGTTTGGGATGGGGTGGGCAGTGCAGTGTTGGCACTTAATGATGCCCACCTTGTGTTTTTCACCCTCCTTTTTGGGGTGTTTGGGTGTTGTATTTATTTTATTTTCTGTCCCCTGACTTGAGTCTTGGTTTTGGGACCAGAAAAATGTGTTAATATTTTAGTAGCCAGTTGGCTAGTGTAGGTTTACAGCTTCCACACAGAACCTTAGTGAGTTTTTGCTCGTAAAGATCTGACAGTTTCAGTTTGAAGATCGACAGACAGAGTTTTTTCAACCAAGCTCACGCTCAAGATTCCATGCTTGGCATGGAAGTTAACTCTTTCACCTCCGGAGCAGTTCTAAGGCTGGGACAAACTGCATATGTCATAATATAGCAAGACTCCATTAGAAGAAACAACATTACTAAGGTGAGTAATTTTTTCTTCTGCCCCCTCTGGAGTTCCTGCCATATTGCAGGTTTTGGTGCCATCTACCTGAAGGCCTTCCCTTCAAACAACATGAAGTCTTGATGTATTCTGACTAATGCAGTGATCTCCAACCTTTGAACTGCCCCGGAGAACAGAGAGTTAACTTTCCATGCAAGGCATGGAACGCTGAGCTCGAGCTCGGTTGAAGCCTCTGTCTGCTGTTGTTTGAACCCCAACCGTCAGATTCTTTACTGCGCCTCTCACTGAACAGTTGCTCCAGAGATTTCTCCTTCGCTTTGTTCAAAAAAAGTCAGTTAAAGTGTAGTTTTTTTCACTCGGTTTCAACCGAATTTCTGTTTCTAACCTGTTGGTTTAAGTCTCTATCTGTGGTAACGTGGGTACTAGATAGGTATCAGTTCTAAAAAAACAGAGTTCATTACGTTTTTTTTTCCAAGACCCGTAACACAGTCAGGAACCAATAGGGGTGTCTTGCCTGGCGGATTGCCGAAAAAAGGATAAGTTTTGTTTAGGATTGGCCATGTTTGAGAAACCCAAGAAAAAAAAACGGGCCCACTGGGTTTCAACACTGTAGTAGTGTGTGTGGGGAAGCCTTTGCTAAGGCTGACCCCCACACCACCTGTGTTTATTGTCTGGGGTTTGACCACCTCAATTCAGACTGCCAAATTTGTAAAAGTTTTCCCAAAGCTACCCTGGATAAGAGAGTAGGTAGACTGAGGGAAAAGGAGGCTGAGAAGTCCGCTAACCCGGATGGCCAGTCCGGTTCGGTTCCGACCGAACCAGAAGGAGTGCCCTCTGACCAGGGCCAAACTTCTTCGGGCAAAAGGAGAACTGATTCTGAGGAGTCTGTTCCGGTTAAAAGAAAAAGAAGGGATAAATCATCTGGTTCGGATCCACAAGTTCTTTCTCTGACCACTGATGAGATAGCCAAAGCGATGAGGATAGTTCAATCGCTAACTTTGGTTCTGGCTGAACCGGCACCATCGGTCAGGGGCTTGGTTCGGTCGGTTTCCCCAGTTCTGGATTATACTTTAGAAGAATTTTATGAACCGGAGGAGGAGGAGGGAGAGTATGAAGATAATGATGATGGTGGTAATGATGAAAGTCTGGATGTGCCCATTGACCCGGACATCTCCCAGACAGACCTTCATGCTCTCCTCTAGGCTTTCGAGTCCCCTCCCACTTTATGGTTTCTATACAGTGGCTGAAACCCTCCAGCTCCTATAAATGAAGCAGTAGAGGATCAGGAGGAGACTGATTTTGTTGAGATGATGGACATCCCAGAGTCCAGGAGATTGTCTATTCCCCTCCATAAATCTTTTGGGAAACAGACATTTAAAACTCTAAAAACTCCTAATTCCATACCTCCTGTGGACAGAAGAATGGACAAGAGGTATACTCTTTCAGACTCAGAGACGGAGTTCCTTTCCCAGCAATGCAGCCATGTTGGGGTAATGCAGGCTGCTGCCTGTGATAAGGCAAATATTCCCTTGGCTTCACTCCCCCAGACAAGGACTCCAGGAGGCTTGATGCCATGGCAAAGAAACAGTACATGGCAGCATCTTTGGGATTCAGGCAGGCTAACTATATGGCCTACACAGCTTGATGCCAGAAGTCTAGGTGGGACACTGTGATGGCTCTAGCTAAACAGGCCCCTGACCAGCTTGCCAGGGAGCTGGAGCGGGTGGCTGCGGATGGGATTGAGGCATCCAAGGTGCAATTTCATGCTGCTGTAGACTCCAGTGGTGATTCATCTAGAGGCATGGCTACATCTTTGGCCCTTTGGAGGATGGCTTGGCTCAGATGTACTAGCCTGTCACAGGATACCCAGGCTAAGGCCATGGATTTTCCTGTCATTGGTAAATCTCTGTTTGGGGAGCAGACAGAGAATTACATGAAGAAAATGGACGAGTACAGGACCACCTACAGGGGTGCTCAGGCCAAAGAAAGGCAAGCCACTCCTCAGAGGCAGCGTTCCAAGGGCTGGGGCAGGCCTTTTCATAGGCCTTTTTAACAAGCCCAGGCCTCCTCTTCTGCTTTTGCTCAGAGGGGGTTCTTTAGAGGGAGAGGCAGATGGGGTATGAGCTGGCCTGCTTCCACCCATCAGCCTAAAGCCCCTGCCAAGCAGACACCCTGATGAGTCGGCCCGGGCTGACTCTCTACTACCTGTAGGGGGCAGGCTGGCTTACTTTGTCCAGGACTGGAAGTCTTTTACATCAGACAAGTGGGTCCTGGAAGTAATAAGCCAGGGACTGGTTCTCAGCTTCAAAAAATTCCCCAAGATGAGAACCAGATCCTTTCCACCTGCAAATCCTTCAGAGGCCCTTGCCCTAGAGGCAGAAGTTTCTTCCCTCTTGGCTATCAGAGCCATAGAAAAGGTACCTACCCTACACAGGGGCAAAGCATTGTACTCCAGGTACTTCCTAACCCCAAAAAGACAGGAGAATGGCGGCCCACCCTGGATCTGAGATACATAAACAAGCACCTTTTAAAGCCAAAATTCAAAATGGTGACTCTGGGAATAATTCTGCTCTCTCTAAGGCCAGGGGACTGGCTAGCCTCCCTGGACCTCAAGGATGCCTATTTTCACATTCCCATCAGGTGCTCCCACAGAAAGTATCTCAGGTTCGAGTTGCCCTCAGGCCACTGTCAATTCAGAGCAATGACCTTTGGTCTAACATCAGCCCCAGGGGTGTTCACAAAGTGCCTGGCAGTAATGGTTGCTTTCCTAAGGAGAAAAAAGATCTCCATCTTTCCATACCTGGACGACTGGCTCATAGTAGGTCAGTCTCCAGACCAAGTCAAGTCACATCTTCAGATAACTCAGCAACTGCTCACTTCCTTAGGGTTCCTCCTGAACCTTCCAAAGTCCGTTCTAGAGCCAGTGCAGCTCCTCACCTTTATAGGGGCGGAGCCGGATACAGTAAGAGCAAAGGCCTTCCTTCCCCTGGACAGGGCAAGGACACTAATGGAACTGGCCTCTTCTTTCACCCTTCAGGTGTCTCGACCAGCATGGCACTTCTTGCAGCTCCTGGGCCACATGGCAGCCTCTACAGCAGTGGTTCAGGGGGCAAGATTTCAGATGAGGGACATTCAGTTATACTTGAGAACCTTCTGGTCCCAGAGAAAGGATTCCTGACCAAACTAGTCCCAGTGACTTGAACCCTGATCCAGGCTTTGCAGTGGTGGCAGGATCAGGACAATTTAAGGCAAGGAGTTCCTTTTGTCACTCAGTCTCATTCTCTAATCCTCACAACAGACGCCTCCCTCTTGGGCTGGGGAGCCCACTTGGGGGATCTTACCACCCAAGGGCTGTGGTCACCTCAGGAATCTCTGCTTCACATCAGTCTATTGGAACTCAGAGCAGTGTTCCTGGCACTACAAGCTTTTTCCAAGTCTGTTCAGAACAAAGTCGTCCAGATCAAAACAGACAGTACTGACTGGTAGGTTCTTGTATTTGTACTTGTACTTGGAGAGCCCCGATAAAAGGTACCCTGTGAGAACCATCCCTGCTAACTCTGGGTAACAGCAGGCAGTGTCTTGTAATCTGCTGTGTTGGTGTGTTTCTTGTTTGGATTTACAAGTTGGGCATTAAGTCTGGATTACAAATACCTCTCTCTTTGATTTGGGAAAGCCATTAAAGCAAGTGCATGGTCTATGGGGTTTGAGGAACATTATACAGCTGTGCTTGAAGTTCAAATGCAGCAGTGCCATCCAAGCCATGGCAACATCTACAGCCTGCAGTGTTTCAACACTGGCTACCCAGGGACTGCTGTACAAGAGCCTCCTTTTGTGCTAAAAGCAACATTGTGGTACTAGGAGGGAATAGGTAGCGTACTCTAGTACAAGAGGTTTACAACAGGGGATGCGTAGATAGATAGATTAGATAGATAGACAGACAGACAAGACACTTTATTTGTATAGCGCTCCTTTCCAAGGACTCTGAGTGCTTCACAGTCAATACAATAACACATTTTAGAAGTATACAAACATACAATTAAAATCAACATTAATATCCAGTCAGACTTACTAAATAAAACTAATCAATCCCAGTAAACTCAATTATCTAAAAATTAAAAGCCTTGTTAAATAAATAGAAACATAGAAACATAGACTTTGACGGCAGATAAGGACCGCTAGGCCCATCTAGTCTGCCCATTTCCCTACCTACAGGACAGACCGCAGATCCTATTTAACCAAAAGCTTATATCTTCCTGCCCCCCACAAGAATTGCCTTATGTCTGTCCCATGCATTCTTGAATTCTCCCACAGTTTTAGACTCCACAACTTCCTCAGGAAGGCTGTTCCATGCATCCACTACCCTCTTTGTGAAATAATACTTCCTCACATTGCCCCGAACCGCCCTCCTTCTATCTTTAAATTGTGTCCCCTTGTTCTTGCAAGTCTCTTTTTCTGAAAGATGCTACCCTCTTGGACTTTGTTGATTCCCTTGAGGTACTTGAAAGTTTCTATCATATCCTCCCCCCCCTCTTTCCTCAAGGGTATACATATTAAGCTCCTTTAGTCTCTCCTCATACGGCTTCTCTTGCAGACCCTGCACCATTTTAGTTGCCCTCCTCTGGACTGCCTCTATCCTGTCTATGTCCTTGCGGAGATGGGGTCTCCAGAACTGGACACAGTATTCCAGATGAGGTCTCACCAACTGTCTGTACAGAGGGATAACAACTTCCTGTTTTCTGCTGCTGATGCCTCTCTTTATACATCCCAGTATACCCCCGACCCTCCCTACTGCCTTCTCACATTGCTTGCTAACCTTAAGGTCATCTGATATGATTACCCCCAGGTCCCTTTCCTGTTTTGTTGTTGTTACTACCTCCCCACCCATTGTGTATTCTTCCCCTGGGATCTTGTTTCCCAGGTGCATTATTTTGCACTTTTTGCATTGAATCCTAGCTGCCATACGCCTGACCATTCCTCCAACCTTGCCAAGTCCTTTTCATCCTTTCCACGCCTCCTTGTGTATCAACCCTGTTGCAGATCTTTGTGTCATCTGCAAAAAGGCACACTTTTCCTTCCAGTCCCTCTGCAATGCCACTGATGAAGACATTAAAAAGGACTGGACCCAATACTGAACCCTGCAGTACCCCACTAGTAACCGTCCTTTCTTCAGAGTGGACTCCATTTACAATTACCTTCTGTGTCCTGTTGTCCAGCCAATTGTCCTATACTATACAAAGGTACCATATAATCCAGGTGGGAAAACCAGCAGACTCTGGGGAAATATTCTTGCCAGAGCACCATATGGAAAATCTCTTCCATTTGGAATTATAAGTAGGCCTGGTGGAAGGCTTCCTAGAAGCCTTCAAGATATTGAGTACACCTTGGGAAAGATAAAGGTCAGCAAACTCTCACTCTTCAAGAGCCAGGCCTTGAGATTGAGAGATTTGAGATTCGGGTACCAAACTCTCCCCAGGGCACAGGTTAACAGATTGTGATTCCTGGGGAGACACAGGGGAAAGTGGACTGCTAAGGACAAAAGGAGTGGATACCAGGGCTGTCTGGCCAAATCTGGAGCAATCAGAATCATCTTGCAAGGTTGAGATCTGATTTTGACTAGCACCTTAAACAGGAGAGGGAAGGGGGAAAAAGCATAGAGAAAATTCCCTTCCCAGTTGAGAAGGAAGGCATCCAGAGGCACTGAGCCCAACACTGGGGGCCTGCAACGAAAAAGAGGAAGTTGGTGATTGTCTGGGGCTGCAAAAAGATCTAACTGAGGAGTGCCCCACCTGGCAAATACTGCCTCCAGAATTAGGGGCTCCAGAGACCATTCGTGATGGCCCTGGGAAATCCTGCTGAGAGCATCTGCCAGGACATTGTCCTTGCCTGGGAGGTGAACTGCAATAAGGGAGGTGTTCAGGGAATAAGCCAGAGACCACAACTTCATTGCTTCGGTGCACAAGGCCGTAGACCGAGTGCCCCCCTTGCTTGTTGATGTACCACATTGTAGTGGTGTTGTCTGTCCTGACCTGAACCACTCTGTTCTGAACAGATGCGGAAAAAACTTGAAGTGCTAGAAAAACTGCTCTGAGTTCCAACAGGTTGATGTGGAGCAGAGATTCCTGAGGGGACCACAATCCCTGGGTGGTGAGGTCACCCACGTGAGCTCCCCACCCCAAGAGGGATGCATCAGTAGTGAGGGTCAAGGAGTGAGACTGAGGGATGAAGGGAACCCCTTCTCTCAGATTGCTCTGATCCTGCCACCACTGCAGGGCCTGGATCAGGGTTCGAGTTACTGGGATCAATTTGGTTAGAGGATCTCTCTTTTGAGACCAGAAGGCTCTCAAATGGAATTGAATGTCCCTCATCTGAAATCTTGCTCCCTGCACTATTGCTGTGGAAGCAGCCATGTGCCCTAGGAGCTGCAGAAAATGCCTTGCTGGTCGAGAGACCTGCAGAGTCAAGGAGGAGGCCAGAGAAACCAGGGTCCTTGCTCTTTCTAGAGGAAGGAAGGCTCTGGCCTGTTGAGTGTTCAGTTCTGCACCTAAGAAGGTGAGTAGCTGAACAGGCTCTAGAACTGACTTTGGGAGATTGAGAAGGAAACCTAGAGATGTAAGCAGCTGCTGAGTAACCTGAAGGTTTAATTTGACTTGTGCTGGAGACTGGCCCACTATGAGCCAGTCGTCCAAGTGAGGAAAGATGGCAATTTTTTGCCTTCTTAAATGAGCAACTGCTACTGCCAGGCATTTTGTGAATACCCTTGGGGCAGAGGTGAGGCAGAAGGGCATTGCTCTGAACTGGTAATGGCCTGAGGGCAGTTCGAATCTGAGGTACTTTCGGTGGGAGCTTCTTATGAGAACATGGAAGTAGGCATCCTTGAGGTCTAGGGACACTAGCCAGTCCCCTGGCCTTAGAGAGGGTAAAATAATTCCCAAAGTCACCATTTTGCATCTTGGTTTTAAAAGGTGCATGTTTAGGTATCTGAGATCCAGGATGGGCCGCCATTCTTCTGTCTTTTTTGGGGTAAGGAAGTACCTGGAGTACAGAACTTTGCCCTGGTGTAGGGGAGGAACCCTTTATACAGCTCTGAGAGCCAGGAGGGTTGAAACTTCTGTTTCTAGGACGAGAGCCTCTGATGGATTTGCAGGTGGGAAGGATCTGGGTCTCATCTTCGGAAATTTTTTTGAAGCTGAGAACCAGTCCCTGGCTTACTACCTCCAGGACCCACTTGTCTGATGTTAAAGACTTCCAGTCCTGGACGAAGTAAGCCAGCCTGCCCCCTACAGGCAATGGAGAATCGGCCCTGGTCGTCCCATCAGGGAGCTTGTTTGGCAGGGGTTTTGGGCTAAATAAGTTTTGAAACCTTTTTTGAAGGCATCCGCCAAGGGTGCCTCCTGTAGCTGTTTAGGTAGTAGATTCCATAGGGTAGGTGCAGCCACTGAGAATGCTCGATCACCCGAGTGCTGCAGCCTCACCCCAGGAATATCCTTGGGGGGACAGAGAGCTCAGGTGGGCAGTGAGGCACAAGGAGCTCTTACAGGTAGACTGGTCCCCCTTCATGTAGGGCTTTATACGTCAGTAACCTGACCTTGAAGATAACCCTTCACCTAACCGGCACCCAGTGCAGTTCGCGGAGGACTGGTGTGATATGATCATACTTACGCATACCCATCAATAATCTTGCCGCCATGTTCTGCACCTGCTGCAATGGGTGGAGGTTACTTCCAGATAGTCCTAGGTACAGGACATTGCAGTAATCCAGTCTGGATGTTACAAAAGCATGTACTAGTGAGGCTAGCTCCTGGGGGGTTAACAGGTTCCGAATCCAGGCAATGTTCATCAGATGAAAAAAATCCACTCTTAACAATGGCTGACACCTGAGCATCAAGTGTCAAGCCGCTGTCAAGAATCACACCCAGATTCTTCATCCGTTTGGAAGGAGTCAGTGGCACCCCCCCCCATACAAGACTAGGTGGTCTCCACAAACCCCATCTCCCCCACAATGACCCAGGTCCACCACCAGCACCTCTGTCTTGTCTGTGTTGAGTCTCAGCCAGTTATGGGACATCCAGATCTGGATCTCAGACAGGCAGCTGTTAAATACAGAATCTGCCATCTGGTTACCTGATGCAAAGGACAGGTATAGCTGGGTATCATCTGCATAGCAGTGAAAATCCAGCCCAGCCCATACCGCCTGATAATGTCTCTCAGTGGCAGCATGTACACTGTGGACAGTCAGGGTGACAAGACTGACCCCTGCAGAACATAGCAGGTAAGAGGCTTCAGGCTAGACAAGGCTAACTCCATCACTGCCCTCTGCACTCTACCTTGTAGGTATAACCTGAACCATTTGATGACCTTACTGGACAGGCCACACCAGAACTGTAGTCGGTCAAGTAGCACCTCATGGTCCACAGTGTCAGACGCTGCTGAGAGGTCCAAGAGGACCAAGATGGAACTGTCTCTCCTGTCTCTTGCCATTAGGAGATCATTAAGCACCTTCACCAGGGTAGCCTCCATACTATGCCCAGCCCTAAACCCGGACTGGAAAATCTCAGAGGTGGAGAAGGAATTAAGACGTTCCCCAAGCTGACCTGCCACCACTTTTTCTATAACCTTGCCTAAAAATGGGAGGTTAGAGACCAGCCTGTAATTGGCGAGACAGTCCAGGTCCAATGAGGATTTCTTTAACGGGGGTCTAACCAAGGCCTCTTTCAGGGACAATGAGAAGACCCCATTCCTCAAGGAACTCTGGACAATCTCTGCAACAACAGGTGCAATCAGGTCCATACATCCAGCCAAAAGTTGTGTTGGACCTACTGGATCAAATTCAGCCCAGACAGGAGGAGTGTTCTGCAGCAGCTCAGAGTGGACCCCACAATCCCTTTGAGTGACAGTGGAGGAGATCTCAGCTGTGATAGCGGACACTTTGTCAGTGTACTGGAGCTGCCGATAAAGTATGGTTGGTGGGCTTAGTTAACCAAAGCTGCCACTGTTTGTTTTGGCCACTGTCCAAAAAAGGGTCTGCCTAATCAGCAGTTTATGATTTAGTTGCCCCAGCCTACATGGACACCTAATGAGGTTAAACCGAGTGAAGTATATCTGCCTTAACCCATTTCTTTTGCAGGGGTCATTGTTGCAAAAAACTTGAATTTCTGATAACTTGGTACCATCACTGTCTGAACGGCGCACAGTGTTGTATAATTCTAGTGGGAGGCTGTCCAGCCTTGGCAAGGTGGGAAAGTATAGCTGCCCAGAGAGTGGTACTAGAATTAAAGCTGCCCCTAGTAATCAGTTTCTCTGGGTGGAGGCACAATGTATTGGAAGATTTTGAACCCCAATCCTGGGTGCCACCAAAGCTATAAGCCCACTGTCAAGTGGTGATGTAAGGTGGGTTCACCCTTAAATACCCTTTACACATGCACAAGGGGGAAATGTCATGAAATTGTAAGGGGAGGGAGAATTCAGAAAGGATGGTAGGAAGTGTTTTTTTTAATGGAAAGAGTGGTGGCAGATTGGAACAGACTTTCGGAAGAGGTCACTTATGCTGAGACAGTAGGGCAGGTACAAAGAGGGGTGGGACATGCACATGGGAAAAGTGCATATAGTGGTAGTTTTAGGGAGGGAGGGGAAGAAATGAGGACACATAGGGGCACAGTCCCATAACTAGGCAGACTTGGGCAGACTAGATTGGCTGATAGGGCTTCATCTGCTGACATTTTCTAATGATGAAATGTTGCTCTTATTACAAGTTGATTTAAACTCTGCTCACTTTCTTATCTTTTCAGGATTAGCTAAACGTGTTGGAGCCCGACTTCTGTTGGCATCCACCTCTGAAGTTTATGGAGGTAAGACAGAAGTTTGAGTGTCTAGTCAGAACTAATGACTAGTGCTAATTTTGGCACCAAATACCTTGTTTTTCAGTTTCCTGTATGCATTCCCTTTAAAGCAATGTAATGAAGATTTACTGATCAGTGCTAACGGTGATCTGCAGCATGGCAGAATTGTTAGTTTCGTATTAAAAAGGAATACAGCTGCTTTGCTTTTCTTTTTTTTTTTATTTTGCTCCCTCTAGAATGCTATTCTCAGGTGTTATGCAAACACTTGAAACTAAAGATTTCACGTCTATAGGCAGTATAGCTGTTTTTTATCTTGTCTGCCTGGATGTACTCTTGTTAAACACAGAAGCAGACCAGTCATTTTATTTTGTTTTCTTCATCGACGGTACATCAAGATCAAGATTAAATAAATTGACTTCTTTAAACAAAATGCAGATTACTAGCATTGTGTTTTTTATAATTTAACTTTACACCTAGCATTTTGACTTAAAACCCTCGCGTTCTCCTTTAGATAAGATGTAAGAATTGAGTGCTGTGCAAATGTGTGAAACCGCAACAAAAATAAGTATCTTGCAGTGAAGAGAAAGAGAAAGAGAAATTGATGATTAGATTTAGTTCCTCATTTGGGCTACTGGGCTTTCATCAGACGGTACCTGTGGAGAATAAAAATTCTGGACATGAAGCTTAAGGCTAATTAACATGGAAAGAATGAAAAGATACAAGACTAGGTAAGAACAGGTGATCTAGTTTTTTATCCTAATGAGGTTACAAGAGATAAAAGTAGCACACAGTTCTGGAATACCAATATACGTTTAAAACACAGGTTAGAAGTGCAAAGAATACAGTACTTTTAGAACTAATGTTTATGTAAGTTGTGACAAACTGAGTGCTCAACCAGTCCAGTAAGACTCTTTAATTGGAGCCTGATGGAAAATAAGTTTCTAACTTTGTGGAAACATGCAAAGATTGTTCCAATCCATAAATGATCTTCCCTAGTGAAACCAACAAATTACAGGCCAATTTCATTTTTGTCTTGTTTGTCAAAGGTCTTGGAGGGATTGGTTAAGGGACGGTTGAGTAGATATTTTGAAATGAATTCTCTCCTGTCTCCTTATCAGTCAGGATTTCATAAAGGGTATTCCACGGACATCGCACTCACCGACTTAATAGACAATATTGTCTGCCAGTTAAATGGGGGTGGATCGGTGGGAGCGGTGTTCGTGGATCTCTCCAAGGCTTTTGAAACAATAGACCATGGAAAACTGCTTGGGAGAATGATGGATTTGGGAATAGATAGTGAAACCCTTCCCTGGTTTGAATCCTACTTGACAGGTAGAGTTCAACAAGTCTATATTGGTGAAATTTCATCAAAACCAGCCCCTGTAAGAGGAGGAGTTCCTCAAGGCTCGATTTTGGGTCCTTTATTATTTTTAATGTATGTAAATGAGCTTCCAACAGTGGTACAGAACTCAGTTTTGAGTATGTACGCAGATAACGCTGTACTGATTCTGATTCTGTGATAGAATCTGTATTAGTAGAAGGTAGATTATTGTGATTGTAGTTACCTTTTGATGGTAAGGATAAAGAGGTGAGATAGAAGTGTATATATTTTCAAATATTATAGAGGAACAGTGGCAGGATTTTTAGGACAGTAAATTAATAAAAAGGGAACTAGGAGAGCTTCAGTAGCAGACAAGTAGTGGAATAGCAGTATAACTGCAGTATAATGTGGGGAGTGGTGCAATGCAGTGGCTGTGGGGCAGCCATATTCAGGCAGATCTTCTGGACACTGAGGTGCTGCCCTATCTGCATGCATCTTTCTGGACTGTGGGATGAGGTAGCCAGACTCAGAGCGGAAGTAAACTGGGTCAGGAGTACCATCACCCCTATCCAGAGACCACTCAGTCCAATGCAGCTGCCTCAAAGGATGCAGAGTATGAGGAGTACTTGGATGACAGTGGGCTCAGGGAGGGTTAGACCAGTCAGGCAGAGGCACATCCCAGATCCTATTCCACTCAAGAACTCATATGCCACACTGCCAAATAGGGACAACCAAATAGAGGTACCCAGAGAAATGGAAGGAAAGGATGTGGAGGTTAGCCAAGTGCAAAAGATGGAGATTAGCACCCAGGAGGTGGATAGGCAGAATAGGGGCAAAATTCAGCAGAAAGGCAGACAGCAAGGTGAACCAGGGATAAAGGACAACCAAGGAAGGGGCTGGAGTAGAACAGTGAAACAGTCTAGGGAGGTCAAATCATGGAAAGTCATGTGTGCAAATGCCAGGAGCCTTAGCAACAAGATGGAAGATCTGGAGGCTGTCATGGTGCAGTCAGACCTGGACATTGTGGCCATCACTGAAACCTGGTGTAATGATAACCACGACTGGGAGTTGGCCATACCTGGCTACAACATATTCAGAAGAGACAGGGCAGGCAGGAAGGGAGGAGGAGTGGCACTGTATGTGAAAAATGACATAGGGGCCACAGAGATCCAGGAGGAACAAAATGGGGGAGAGATACTGTGGGTTAAGCTGGAAAGGAAAATGGGGCCAGCCATCCGCACAGGTGTGGTCTATAGACCACCAGCCCAGGAGGAAGAAACAGATAGGGAGCTGATGCTAGCCATCCAGAGGATGGCAGACAAGGGTGAGGTAGTACTGGTTGGAGACTTCAATATTCCAGACGTGGACTGGAGCATCCCAGCAGCAGCATCAACTAGAGCAGATTTATCCTGGACTCCTTCAGGTGCCTTCCTCAAGCAACTGGTCATGGAACCAACTCGGCAGAAGGCAATACTGGACCTTGTGCTCACAAACAGGGACAGTGTGATGGGGGAAGTGGTGGAGCACCTGGGGAACAGTGACCACCAGTCACTGTGGTTTGAAATCACAGAAAGAGCAGAACCAAACCACACAAAAACACGTATCCTGGATTTTAGGGGGGCAAACTTTGGGAAAATGGGGAGATACTTGAAAGAGGCATTAAGAGGAATGGGGCAGGAATCAGGGGTTGAGGAACAGTGTGAAGTATTTAAAATGGGGATTACAAGAGCAACAGAATTATGTATTAAGCAGGTTAGCAAGAGGAAAAGGAAGAGGAGACCATTATGGTTTCCAAAGAGGTAGCAAAGAAAGTGAAAGCCAAAAGATTGCATTCAGGCAGTACAAAAGACACAGGCAGAAGGGGATAGGGAGAAGTACCAGGAGAAGCAAGGGAGGCAGGGAGGTCAGTAAGGGAAGCCAAAGCTCAGACAGAAGAACACATTGCAAAATCAGTGGGTAGAGGGACAAAACCTTTACAGGTACATAAGTGAAAAAGAAAGGCAAAGGGAGGGATAGTGAGACTGAAGGGGAGGATGGGGGCTGTGTGGAGGATGACAACAGTAAAGCTGACATATTGAACAGGTATTTCTGCTCAGTCTTTACTGAGGAAGAGGAGGTAATGGGTCTGAATGGAGTACAAGGGGTGAGAATGGTGCAGAAATGGACATAAGTCCCTTTACGAAAGGGTTCTGAAGGAACTGGAAGTAATAAGAGTTGATAAAGCAATGGGGCCAGATGGGGTGCACCCAGGGTCCTTAAGAACTAAGAGAGGTGGTGGCTGAACCTCTTGCTATCCTGTTTAGCCGATCACTAGAAACAGGGGAGGTACCAAAGACTGGAGGATAGCAGATGTAGTCCCCTTATACAAAAGTGGGAACAAAGAGGAAGCGGGGAACTACAGACCAGTCAGCCTCACCTCGGTAGTGGGGAAGATCATGGAAGCACTACTGAAGGAGAGATTGGTGGAACATCTGGTTGTCAATGGACTACAGGACCCAAGGCAGCATGGTTTCACCAGGGGAAGGTCATGTCAGACCAACCTCATTGAATTTTTTGACTGGGTGACTAGGGAGGTGGATCAGGGGAGGGCAGTGGACATGGCCTATCTGGACTTCAGCAAGGCCTTTGACACTGTGCCACATAGAAGACTATTGCACAAACTGGGGAATATGGGTGTGGGCAGGACAGTAGTCGGTGGGTAGGTAACTGGCTGGGCAGCAGGACACAGAGGGTGGTGGTAAATGGCTGTCACTCCACAGAGGGAAGAGTGACCAGTGGGGTACCACAGGGATCAGTGCTGGGACGGTACTATTCAGCTATCTTCATCAGTGACATTGCTTGGGACCTAGAAGGCAGAATTTCACTGTTAGCTGATGACACAAAGCTCTGTAACAGAGTAGACACACCAGAGGGTGTAGACAGAATGAGAAGGACCTGCAGAAACTTGAAGAATGGTCAGGGTTTGGCAGTTGAAATTCAATGCAAGGAAGTGCAAGATAATGCATATGGGGCACAAAACCCTGGCACAATATATCAGTTGGGGGTGAGGATATAGCATGCACCAAGCAGGAAGGGATCTTGGAGTTATCATCTCTGATGACCTCAAGGCAGGAAACAGTGTGACAAGGCAGCAGGTAAAGCAAATAGGATGCTGGGATGCATAGGCAGGGCATCACCAGCAGGAAAAGGAGGTCATAATTCCACTATACAAGACACTAGTGAGGCCGCACCTGGAGTACACTGTGCAGTTCTGGAGACCTTACCTCGTAGGACATAGACAGGGTAGAGAAGGTTCAGAGGAGGGCAACAAAGATGGTGCATGGATTGCATCACAAGTCCTATGAGGACAGGTTGAAGGCACTGAACATGTACTCCCTGGAGGAGAGGAGGAGAGAGGATGATAGAGACATACAAGTATCTTACAGGGAGGAACAGGGTGCAGGAATGCACTATTTTTAAGCGAAAAAGATGTTCCAGGACTAGGGCATGGGATGAAGTTGGAGGGAGGGGCGATTCAGAGGAAGCGTGAGGAAGAATTTCTTCACAAACGGGTGGTGGACAAGTGGAACCTGCCAGAGGAAGTGGTGGGGGCTGGAAACAATCACGGGATTTAAGAATGCATGGGATAGACATAAAGGAATTCTGGAGGTCAGGGGTAAGGGGCAACAGACTTCCTGGAAAACATAAACTGAACTTACAAACTTAAATGGGCAGACTGGGTGGGCCATAGGCCCTTATCTGCCGACACTGTCTATGTTTCTATGTACTGTTGGCTAGTGGTGATTCAACCCAGGCAATGAAGAAAATTCTTCAGAATGATGTTAGCAGGATGGAAACATGGCTATACCAATCAGGGCTGGTTCTAAATAGTAAAAAAAAAAAAAAACTCAGTGGTTTTCCAGAGTAAAGGAAGAAATTTTAGTAACTTCCCCAAATCTCAATTAAAACAGTCAAAAATGAACTCCTAAACAAGGTTGAATCATATAGGTATTTGGGGATTATTGTGGACTGTAATTTGAAATTTAATTCCCATATAAAAAATCTTGTTCATGAAACAGATAATAAATTAGGAGCATTTCATAGAGCTAAACATTGCCTAGATCAAACAATGAGAAAAGATATAATTGATCAACTGATTCCATGCATCAAATATGGAATCCATTTATATAGTATGGCCAGTAAGTCAAATCTGAGAGCTATACATGTCCTTTATAATAACTTAGCTAGATTTATACTAAACTGTGATTACCATACTCACCATTGTGAAATGTTTAAGAGGGTGGGACAGACGCAGAAAGTGGATGTATCAGATGATGGCCTGTCCCAGGGGGGTGGGGAAGGATGATAGGGGTTTCTGGAGCACAAGGGATGGGAGGGCCTCGGCACCCAACTAAGGAGCTAAGGTTTGAGCATACTCGATAGACCGTAAGACCTAATCTGCTGGCAAGTAGTATGTTAGTATTCTAAAATGGGATCAAATAGAGAAAAAAAAGGGAACAAAAATGGTTAAAACAAATCCATGGGGGGTAGTATATAATCAAAGCCCGAAGTATCTCGTGGATAAAATTCCATACTCAGTGCATGTCCATCAGTATAATTTAAGAGGTAAAGTGGGAAGCAAATATGTTATGCCCAAAATAAATAATAAATATGGTGAAATGACTTTTGGTATGAAAGTTATAAACCTTTGGGCTCCAATTGACCCAGAAGGGAAGCAGATTCAAAACACTAAACATTTTAGGAGAGCAATTGATAGTGGATTGGAAATAAGATGTATGTGTAATGGGTGATATACTTCCTGGGATGGAAACATGAACTTTTAGGACTTGCTTATAGAGGTTTTTTTTTTTTTTTTTTTAATTTTAGAAATATTGTTATAATATAATCTGAATGGATGATGTAATGTCTTGTACGGGGGTTTATTTAAAAAATATTTGTTGTATGTTTATTACAATGTATGTTGTAACATAGATTGTTGTGTAAATTCATGTTATTTTTTTAAAAACTGAAGAAAACAGGTCCATCTTGAAAATGGGTCTATGACCCAATGATGTAAAACCATCTTTACCTGTATAAAAATAAATTTCTACTACATACTAGGATGCACAAAGGAAGGACTGGTCTTTTTTCCAGTTTTCTTTCTTTTTTTTTTAACTTGTATTTTATTGAGTTTGTGCAATGACCAATTACATAATATAACCATCAGGCAGGCAACAGTACATAATACACTCATTTATCTAGCAAATTACAGATTTTTACAGTAACTTAATTTAAGCAGCCCTGTTTGATGTTACCTCAAATGGGAGATTATAAATTATTCTTGCATATTAAGTTGTAAAAGACATATGTAAACAATCAGAACTGACTGTTCAACAGATAATAGTCCCAGAGTAGCCCTTGCAGCCATGAGCTGGTATATCAGAAATGTCCAACAAAAATCGTGCACCCTCTCAAAGGGTTAACATCTCGCCTCCTTGACATCGGGAAAGTAAGCTATTGTTTGTAACCCTTCTGCACAGATAAAACAACACTCAGTTTGTATTTTCAAGTAGTGAGCATTTTAAGTTACTACTGTACTTTAAACATAGAAACATAGAATTTGTCGTCAGATAAGGACCACTTGGCCCACCTAGTCTGTGCATTTTTCTACCTAACAGATAAGCTGCAGTTCCTAATTAACCAACAGCTTACTTCCTCCTACCCCCCACACTGAACAGGATAACTTTATAAGGATTGATTTAGTGAACTAAAGCTCCTGTTGAGAATGTTTTCCTTTATGTTTAACCAGTTTATATGAGATGATAAACATTTTTACCTCCACCCTTAAATGCATAGCAGGAAAAGAGTTTGAGGGGAAGGGAAAGGAAACTAGGAGGGGAAAAGACAATCATAACGTGCCATAGAGCATCAGCTTTTAAAGTGACCTTGCAGTACCTATAATCCCCAGACATCTATTTTCCAACAAATAGATACTGTAAAAGGTACCTGTTATCAAGGTGTCTGATACTCCCTTCCCCCTCAAAACCAACAGATGTCATACATTCAGTCCTGTCATTCTCCACTTCCCCTTCATATTTTAGTGTCCCAGTCATTATTTAATGAATTCAGATTTCTTGGTCACCCTCAAGAAGAAATAGGCTGTTGGTTAACTAGGATCTGCGGCCTATCTGGTAGGTAGGGAAATGGGCAGACTAGATGGGCCAAGCGGTCCTTATCTGCCGTCAAAGTCTATGTTTCTATGTTTCTCAGAATCAGAGGAATCTCCTCCAGCTGTAAATTGCTTTTCAGTCTTCTCCAATAATTTGGACACTTCTGCCACTTCGGAAAATTGGTATGCCTTGCCTCCATAATGAATTCATAGGCTTCCAGGCATTAAAAGTACATGGTGCACCCCAAGAGTGCAGAGATGCGTCCGGACCCCATCAAAGCTTTTCCTCCGCATCCTTGTGGCATGGCTTAGATCCAGGAATAAATGCACTCTTGTGTCTTGCCAAATTAGAGGGTTCAGATTCTTTGCTTTCTGTAGAATTAAGTCCCGCTCCGCTGACATTTGGCACTCCAGCATCAGGGTATGAGGGGCATAATCTCCTGTGGCAATCCTGGGTCTTCCACCACATGGTGTAACATGGTAGGCCTACGGAACGGCAAGGACTTCCTCCATCTGAAGTAAATTCTCAAGTCATTCTTTCAGAAAAAATTGTGGTGTTCTCACCCTCTGTCTGCTCCAGCAATCCCAGAGTATTGTCTTTAGTTAGGCCTGATGCAACAGTGAGAGCTGTGTCAGCCATTTTAGCTGCCCCCTTCACCTCTTCAGCACTTCTACCTTTGTGTGTACCTGTTTTAAATCTGTTTTAAAGTCCTCTATTTTGCGATCCAAGCCTTGAATGGCTCACAACAAAGCAGCATTGGTCAGTTGAGATCCTTCTTGATCTTCCACTCCGGTTTGGCCATCTTTGCTGCTGCCCACTTTTGACTCTTTTGGATGAGCTTCCTCCACGTTAGCACTCACTTTGTTTCCTTGGACCACTGTGACCGTCTGTCCGCAAAGAGATATTTTTAAGTGCAAACTGTAGCCGAGGAGGTGCTCTTTTGAATAATGCCAAAAAGCAAATGTTTAGTAACCAGTAAATTATTCATTTTGTTGTTAAACTGCATTTGTCTGTGGAGCTGTACAAGAAGGCTGTTCACAGCTCGGCTGCAGGCCACCCCTCTCTCTCTCTCTTTTTTTTTTTTTTAGTGTTTATCCTCCTCAGCCTGCTGGCGTGCATCTGTCCTCCGTCAGTCCCCGGTTGCCGCCTCTCCCCTGGCATCCAGCATGCCCTGTATCCCCCATAGATTCTCCCCCCATGGTGGGGTGGAGGAAGGAGGACCATCCCCCCAGTACATGTCAGGAGCGGGCCTAGGAGTTCCTGAGGCAGCAGCGCCGGAGTACTGGAGGGGTTTCCATAGAGCCAGGAGCCGTGTTTTCACTCTTTTGCTTGGTCTCTCCCTCTTGCAGCCATGAACACCTGTGCATTACGAAGCCACGCTACTTGTCTGCCTTGCTCTGGTGGTACTCCCCCATCCTCCACTGAGAGGCAACCAAGGAGTGGGACGACATACCCACCCATCCCTGGGAGAGGAGATCAGTTGTCGAATGCTTGATCCTCTCCCTCTCCTGCCGACCTCCGGCGGCCCATGCACGCTCTCAAACACAGGTCACCAGCATGGCACAACATGTGGCGTCCAGCACCTCAACCCTCAGTGCCACTCGACCAGCATCCAGGTTTCTTTTAGTAAGTGGCAGTGCCATGAAATCCCTTGGGAGAATAAGCACCAGACTGTTTGAAATGCAGTGAGAACAACCTGTGGCCTTACTGAGGTTTTCAGGTCCTACCACGCCTCCTTACTTTCACATGGTATTCCTGATCTTCTTTTAGTTGCTCCTTAGCCTTGTAGTGCCTTCTTTATTGCTCATTTTCTTTTTCTTTTCTTTTTTTGTTTAATAATTTATTCTGTAGACACATTTCACAGTATTGTTTGCTTCAGGTAGACCCTCCAGCTCAGTTCCCCCTCCATGTGTCTAGTTACCCCTGACTGCAGCCATGGCCAGATCTACCGCCAATCTTCTTGTGTTGCTCTGTGGTTTACCCCCATAGTAGGGCCCCAGTGATTGATCCACGCACTTCTGTCTGCCATGAAGCAGCCATAATCCATCAGTCAATCAATTTTATTTATAAAAGGCACTTTCTTCAATCCAAAGTGCCTGTACAATAACATAAAACAATAAATAAACAGAGTTTAAAACTATTATAAATCATTAAAAGCTAGACTAAAAAGGTGGGTTTTCAAGGCTCCTTTAAAGATCAGGACAGTTGGACTATTTCGCACCTGACGAGGTAGAGAATTCCACAGGGTCGGGGCCATAAAGCTAAATGACCTAGCGCCGAAGATTTCAAACAGACCCTGGGAATCTCAGCAATCCCTCGTCAGTGGATCGGAGAGGGCGGGAGGGACAGTAAGGCGGGAGTTCTTTCAGGTATGTTGGTTCCTGGTCATGAGGCTTTATAGGTCAGAAGACTGACCTTGAAGGTGATTCGCCAAAGTACTGGCAGCCAGTGCAGTCCACGGAGCACTGGCATTATATGACTGGATCTAGAAGAACCAGTCAACAACCTGGCCGCCGCATTCTGCACTAGCTGCAGACGGCGAAGTTCAACCCCCGATAGCCCTAGGTACAGGGAGTTGCAATAGTCAAGGCGGGAGGTAACAAAGGCGTGGATCAGTGTTGGAAGATCTTCTGGAGGAACCAGATGCTTCACCCTGGCGATATTCCTCAGATGGAAAAAGGAAGTTTTGACCACTACTGACACCTGAGCTTTAAGCGTCAAGTGGTCATCAATTATTACACCAAGATTCCGCACTTGATCTGAGGTTGTCAGTGGAGCGCCTGCAAGCCGTAAGCCAGAATGCGATCCAACTGGCAAACCGCCTCACAGCGACCTTTATCCACAACCAACACCTCAGTTTTCTCGGGTTTAACCTCAACCAACTCCCATTCATCCAATCTTGGACTTCTGCAAGGCAGTTATTAAATACCGACAAGGCAGCATCCTGGCGGGCACAAAAGACATATACAGCTGGGTATCATCAGCATAGCAATGAAAACCCAGTCCGTATCATCTTATAATCGCTCCCAAAGGCAGCATATACACCGCGAATAACATAGGTGCTAGAATAGAGCCCTGTGGTACCCCACAAGGCAGGGAGACCGATGCCGAGGAAAAAATTCCCGACACCACCCTCTGAGTCCTACCTTCAAGGTAAGATCTAAACCACCTGAGGACCATACCAGATAATCCACAGATGGACGCAGGCGCTCCAACAGCACCCCATGATCAACAGTGTCAAATGCTGCAGAGAGATCAAGAAGTACCAAGATAGAAGCGGGTCCCACGATCTCTCGCTATTAGGAGGTCATTTAGTAACGAACAAGTGCTGTCTCGGGTACTATGCCTTTTCCTAAATCCAGATTGGAGAGCATCGTAGATATTGTTGTTGGTCAGATGATCCTCCAATTGCAGTGTGACCACCTTCTCAATAACCTTACCCACAAAGGGTAGGTTAGAGACTGGTCTGTAATTTGCTAGACAATCTGGGTCTAAGGAGGACTTCTTTAAAAGAGGCCTAACTATAGCCTCTTTAAGGAGTTCAGGAAAGATCCCCCTCTCCAAAGACTTCCAGACTATCAAAGCCAGGACTAGGCCGATTTTATCCACACAATCCACTAGGAGACGTGTGGGGCCAGGGTCCAAGTCACAGCTGGTTGGTCATAGCGCTTGGGTGACCATCACAATATCCTCGATTTATGGGAGGCTGAAGTCAGACCATGCAAACTGGGTGTTTGACATCTCCAGCCGACCATCACTACCCCCATTGGAGAGGGAAGAGCGGACATCCGATCTGATTTTGGCAACCTTATCTGCAAAGAAAGAGCAAACTCCTACACGTTCTGTGGAAAAGGCCCTCCGGGCTGAAGAAAGACTGGATTGCACAGTCTGTCCACAGTTCGAAAGAGCTGGGCTGGTCTATTCTGTGCAGCCGCTATCTCCCTGGACAGGAACTCTGCCTTCTTCACGAGATTGCGGTTGATAGGCCATATAATGGTCCATCAAACTAAGTCTGTCATCATTCAGACCGACTTCGCCAACGCCTCTCCAGCCTTTGTCCAACCCTCCTCAGATTCCCTCATTGTCTCATCAAACCACGGAGACCTGGGGCGAAGAGTGAGCGGACGAACACGAACAGGTGCAATAGAATCCAGGGCCCCTGTAACTGCCCTATTATAGGCCTGTACTAGGTCACCTAGATCCAAGCAATCTAACGGAAGATCCGATAGGTCCAGTACCGCCATCAGGTCATCTGGGGACACACCCCTCAATGGGCGGTACCTGACCATTTCCAAAGGGGCTGACCTAGTAGGGGCGGCCTCAAAATTGAACCTAATGGAGTGATGGTCAGACCATCCGAGTGGTTCCACCACCACATCAGATATCCCCATCCCCAGAAGGAACACCAGATCCAATGAGTGCCCACCAATATGGGTTGAGGAGGAAACTACCTGTGTGAAGCCCACTGGAGGAAGTATTGACCAAAACGTGAGAGTTCATCGTTGACCCAAGCATTGAAGTCACCCAGAACCAACCATCTGGGGGACCCCAATGTAAGGTCGACAATGAAGTCTGCGACTTCCTGCAGGAAAACATTCCCGTCACCTGGTGGACGGTATACGAGAAGTATCCAGCCCCACCCTCACCTAAGACACACTCAAGGATCTGGTGACTCACCTGGTACCTCCACCAGGCCCAATTCTGATTTAAAACAAATGGCAACACCGCTTCTCAATATCTCAAGTTTCTCGAGCGGTGTACCAAGTACCCGCCAGAACTGCTGCAGCTAATACTGGCCCAGCATTCTCATCCAGCCAGGTCTCGGTGATGCAAGCTAGGTCAGCTGACCCAACAAGATCGGCTATAATAGCTGTCTTGTTTTTAATAGACCTAGCATTGCACAACACCGCTCATGCAGGATGGACCTCCGACGATGACCGTGTTACCTGCTGGTAACCAGAACCCTTGGGTATGGGCACAAGACAGGGAGAACCCCTCTCCTGAGCCCATTTCATCCCAGGGCGTCTCCTTGACCTCACTATCCCTATCCGCCCGCTCCTTTCCATCCCGGCCCAGCCCCACCCCTCCTCCTCACAATCCCCAGAGCCCTACACCTTCTATAGACTCCCGGCGACAGAGGGGGACAGGAGAAGGGACGGAGATCCCTGAGCCTGGAGGGGGAATAATAGCCGACTGTCCTATTTTCATTCCAACACATAGTAAAACAACTTAATACAAAACCCCAACAGAATATATAAATAGCAAAATTTAAAATACAACATACAAATAACATATAATTATTATAACTAAGCAAAACAAAATTAACTAAAATTAAACCCTAACAAAATACTCTATCAAGGATAAAACATTCCATAACAATGTGTTGCACATAAATGTATCTACCCCCTCCCACAGTGCTCTCACCACTGAAGAAAAGGATTTTTTTTTCTCACCTACACAAAACCCTTAAAATTTGGCCCAAAGTTTCAATTTCCAAAATACTAAAGGAAAAACCAAAACAAGAGTTCAAGGTCTTTTCTTCTTCTTAGTATCCACACTTTTGTGCTCTCACCACTAGTATGGCCCAAGTAGTCCAAGATGTTGGGAGCGGAGGGCCATCTGAGTGTAGTGATATCGATGTGAGTGAACTCTTTGCCACTGTCATTCACCCTGCAATCCCAGGGGTTTCCTGTTTTCTCTGTCGCACCATTAAGTGGATGGGGGGAATTAAAGTGCCTTCACCAGCCCAACCATTGGAGGCAGTTGCACTGCTGGTAGCACAGCTACTTCCCCCCGGGGTCAGCGCATAATGCATCTACATTGCACTCTGTACTGCACCAGGCCAGGTCTGGGGAGTCAGGACAAAGACATGATTCTGGGTCCCCCAAGTAGCACAGCAGCCACCAGAAGGCATGGGCAAACTTTTATTTGTAATTTTTAAAACAGTATTCCATTGCTTATGAGTGGGATGAGGATGAGGTGGGTAACAAAACAGGTGTGACCGACAGACACCACATACTGATTCATGCTTGCTTGTGAAGCAGGAGGCAGATCTGATAAGCCTAGTTTCCCTTTTATCCTTAAATTGCTATTCTTATTGTTTTATTTTTTTCCATTAAAATAGAGGTAGGCCAAGATCACCCGTAAATATTGCCTAAAACACATCATGTTTACGCATTTTCTTGGTTACCCTCCATCAGCAAAACAAATGCAATTGCAAAAAACCCCACAGAATACTATGCCATGCTGTGTTATGCTACACCATACATTAAATAATGAAGTTTAAGAGCAGAACTCCATCTCTGGTATCTGAAATCAATCAGTCAATCAAAATCTTTATTTAGCCAGGTGGACACCGTTGAGCAAGCTCATTTGCAAGGTGGACCTGCATCTCACAAGTCATAAACGATACACATAATCATACATCAATACAGACAATGCGACAATACATAATAATACATGAGAAAAAATAACAGTGTAATGGGCAGAGAGCGACTACACAGTACATGTAGTCACACATAGTTGCATGCAATGAGGAAATACATAAGGGTTAAAAAGAAAGAGAACCAGAGCAAGCACGCAAATAAATGGGGAAGTGCAGCCCTGTGATCCAAAAGGCTCAGGTTGAATAACTAATTATATACATAACAAGGTGGTGGGGTGGGCGAGGGAAGGTAGAACAGGTGGGGTCTAGAGCTATAGGGTGCTAAAGTGTGGAGGGTGTGGCAGTGCAAAAGTTCTAGTTGTAGCACTGAGCCGACTACTCTTTGTTTCATTATATCTGAGAGATGTAAGGGTTGAAGGCTTATTGTGTCTCAGACTATCCATAAGTATTAGTTATTTGGGAAGACTGGAGCGCTTGATGAAGGAGAAGATTTTGGGTATGGCTTAGCAAACGTCGAGCGCTGGAGTGCTGGAGCAGCTTCTAGTCGGCGACTGCAGATAGATGGCTGTGTCCTACGCTGCTTGGGGTGAGTGAGGTGCAGTCTTCAATGCTAGATCAACTTCTGGGTCAAAGACCGCTGGTGGCCATGTGCTTGGCTGCTTGAAATGAGTGAGCTGTAGTCACAACACTCGGAGCGGCATGCGGTCGATGGTTTCCGAAGCGGCGGCACTGAAGGTACCTGCTGTGTCCAGGCTAGGGTGCTAAGACTACACGGAACTAAGGGAGCATAATCCAAGTGTGTGTTCTCGAGTGGCTTCAGGAACACTGACTGCTGGTGGTCAAGGTCATAAGGCATCTGCACTGGATAATTAAGTGGTGTTTAACACAACTGGGTGCTGAATAGAGGCAAGGGGGAGAGGTGAGGGAGAAGAGGATGGAATATAGGACCAAACGGGGTGTACTCAGCAAAGGCGCTAATGCTCCAGTGATTTTACGGCTTTACCGTGCCTCTATGATGCTTGGATCCGGTTTAGTGGACTCGGGCGTCGGCTTCAGGGGCGCCGCTGCCCGATGAACGCCTTGAAAGTACTCGGTTGAAAAGCCATACATGTGTGGTTAGGGAGCCTAGGTCATGATTTACACCTTGTTGCCTCATTTCTGCCCATGTTTATGACCATCCTGGCAGACTGTCTCAGCAGGTCGGTTGCTCAGTCCCATGAATGGAAAGTCCTGGATGATGTACTTGAAGACCTCTTTGCCCATTGTGATTGTCCCAAGTTGGATCTTTTGGTGCCCCCAAACAGTGAAAATTGCTGCATCTTTTTTTGCTTGCTTGCTGCAGGGCCGGGGTTTTTTGGGTGAGATACTCTGTCTCTCTTTTAGAAGGGGAGGATCCTGTACCTTTTTTCCCACAATCCCCTCTGATTCAGCAGATAATAACAAAGCTTTATGCAGTTGGGGCCACACTGATAATGCTGGCCCCCATGTGGCCTTTATAGGTGTGGTTTCCTTAGCTTCTATGAGCAGGTCTGCTGTCATAGGACAAGGGCAGTCTGCTGCATGCAGACCTGCAGTCCCTGCAGCTTCATGCCTGGCTCCTAAGGATACAGAACTGCCCTGATTCAGGGTCTCTAGACCTCTTTCAGATGTTTTACTGGTAGCTCATTAGCCATCTTCACAGCACGCGTTCCCTGGATTTGGTGTGCCTTTCTCTCCTAAACCTGTTTTCATGTCTGATGCAACCTATCTGGCACTACCTCCTATCTGAATTGGACTCTGACTTCCAGTACTCTTTGATGAAGGTGCACCTTTTGGCCATTTCGTCCTTTATGCCTGTCATAGGAGAAATAACTGTGACCCAGTTGAAGGTGTTGCACAGGTTTCTCAAAGGGCTCTTGCATTAGCATTCCCTGGTATGTAAACTGGTTCTGGTGTGGGACCTTAACATAAAAACATTGAAACCTTATAGGCAGAAAAAGACTGAGTCCACAGAGTTCGCTCTGGGACTACCTTAAATCATTTCCAGCGTTTCACTGTGCAGCTTGAAACAGCTCTTTACTGTAGCTCAGCCGCTGGATCTTTGTCCCCCCTTTACCTGCTTAGTTCAGGTCTCTTGTACCTGTCTCATCCCACCTTAGAACCATACACTGTCTTTCCCCTTACCAGTTTGCTTGTCAGGCCATTCCAGTTCACCACCACTCTGCCTGCCTGACCTTACACAATTCCTTGCTTTCCCCAAACTTTAAAAACACATTTTTAAACAAAGTATTTGCTTGTCTCTTCCTGCCTTCCCCAAGTCCTTAAAAGGCTGCAACTTCTAACCCCACACCCTTAAAAGTGCTTTTTAAAAAATGATTTACATATCTTCTCTAAGACCTTAAAAGGACTTAAATTCCCACAGGACTTTTAAAACAAATGTCTTCATTTGCTGCTGATTGGCTGCCCCAAGTTCTGAAAAGTATTATAAACTGTTTTGCTTAAATCATGCAGAACACTGTTGTCTCTTAATTTCGTGATCTCCAGAACTTCCACAGAGTTGTTTGGTGGGCTAGAATTCTTACTCAAATGCACAACCCAATGGCAACACAAATATTTACTTATAACAATCACACCTGAGTGCAGTGTGCATTTCTGTGGAACACATACAAACAGAGGTGAGAAAGAAGTAAGTGCCTCAGCTTGGACTTGAACCCAGGCCACCTGGAATACAGTTCTGATTGCGCTAATCAGCTGTGCCACTGAGACAACTGGAACCTAGGCTGTCCCCGAGCACATTACTCTTTCTCAAAAGCACAACCCGTTCCAGTTGTGTCAGTGGTGCAGCTGGTTAGCGCAGTCGGAACGATATTCCGGGTGGCTTGGGCTCAAGTCCAAGCTGAGGCACTTCTTTCTCACCTCTGTTTGTATGTGTTCCATAAATATGCACCCCGCACTCCTGTGTGATTGCTACAAGTAAATATTTGTGTTGCCATTGGGTTGTGCATTTGAGAAAGAGTAATGTGCTTGGGGACAGCCCAGGTTCCAGTTGTCTCAATGGCACAGCTAGTTAGTGCAATTAGAACGGTATTCTGGGTGGCCTGGGTTCAAGTCCAAGCTGAGGCACTTCTTTCTTACCTCTGTTTGTATGTGTTCCATAAATATGCACACTGCACTCATGTGTGATTGTTTGCTGGGCTGCGCACTGCTCAACCATGAGCATTTCATAGGAGAGAGACCTTGCACTGTCAGCAGCCAATCCAGTTCTGTGACTCAGGGTTATCTGACTACAGTCATGTGTTCTGTTAATTTAGTACACTACTATGCATGCATGATCCGTTGCAGTAACATGACCCTGAGCACTGCTGCTGCTTTTTGTGTCTGGGAGAATGAAGAACGTGCGTAGGTGCTGGAGCAGTGGAACTCGGGGATGGGGAAAAGTTAGTCACTGCAGCCTGGCTGGCACAGTACTACGGACATAAGGAGAAAGGAAAAAAAAAAACATCAGCCGGCTCTGTTTGCCTTGGTGATCCAGGGGACAGGCCCTAAGGATGTACGTGTCCCTAGCCAAAAGTGCCTGCACTGGGGAGCCTAAGGTATAGAAATTACACATTCTGTTGCATCGCTCCCAAATTGGCCCCCAACTGGTTTACATTCATGGTCCCTGGTACATAACTCCTTACTCTGTCAGGGCAGTGAGTGTCAGTCCAGTTAGTTAAATGTGTTAACTCCTTTGAGATACTTGAAAGTTTCTGGTTTGTTGTCCCTTTCTCTTCTGGACTCAAGTGAGAACTTGGTTCTTAAAAGGAAAAAGTCAGCATTAAGAGCCCCACACCCAACTGTGGTTCTGTTCCCAGTTTGCCCCAGACCAGTTGCATTTGTGGCCCCTGGTGTGTGACTCCTCAGTCTGTCAGAACAGTGAGTGCCAGTCCACGTTGTTAAACCCTTTGAGTTATTTGAAAGTTTCTGTTTTGTTGTCCCTTTCTCTTTAGGTCTCAAGTGACAACTTGGCTCTTAAAGGGGAAGAGTCAGCACTAAGAGCCCACACCCAGCTGTGGATCTCATTCCAATTTGCACTTTGTGTGCAAAAAAAAAAGTTTTACTTATTGTTTACTGCAATATAGTAGATTGTATCAGGTTGATTCTTCTGACTCCCAAGCAGACATTAGCTACAACCAGAAATCCCAGAACTGCTTATAGCTGATATCAGAGGCGGGATGCAGCAGTGGGAGATCTAATAGTCTGCAGTGCATTTTAGAGCTTTTATAAGCTTATATCTGTTTTTGCCAGTTATACTGTTCTCCCGGGGCTTAGTACAGTCCACTGTGTCTGTACTTAACCCCAGGAGGACAGCAGGACCAGCAAACAAAAGACACCCAAAGTGCAGTTCTGATTAAGCTTCCAGCAGAATCACCATATTGATTCTGGTGGCTCCATTCTTGCCCAGACAGAGTTGGTTCCCACTGGTACAACAGTTGGCAGTGGAGTCGCTGGTACTGCTTCCTCTTCAAGCAGGTGTTCCGTTACAAGAGCAAGGCTCTCTGGTACATCTTTATCTTTGATCCCTGTACCTCCTTACATGGCTCTTGAGGACATGGAACTCTCTCTCTTCAGGGTCTCCTCTGTGGTCGGTGATGTTCTCTTTGGAGCTTCTAAGCCATCCTTTAGGCACGCCTATTCACAGAAATCGAAACCTTTTACAATGTGGTGTGCCTTCAGTAGCCTGGATCCTTTTATGTATCCAGTGAGACATGTTCTAGATTATCTGTTGTCCTTATTGGAATTGGGCCTTCAGTACTCCTCTGTTAAGGTGACGTTGGCTTCTGTATTAGCTTTTCATCCCCTCAAGGATGGTAGGTTGGTCACCCAACTTGAGGTTTCCCACAGATTCCTAAATGTCTCCTGCATATTTGTCCCCTGCTCTATAGACCGGTTCCGGTGTGGGACCTTAATATAGTTCTGGTGACTGTTATGGCATGTCTTTTTAAACTGGATGCTACCTGTGAAATGCACTTTCTGTCATAGAAGACTCCAGTCCTGGTGACCACTACATCGGCAAAAAGAATGCCGATTTGCAAGCTCTGGTTGCGTTCCCTCATTATCGTATATTTTACAAAGTTTATGTCACTCTAAGGACCAGTCCTCATTTTCCCCTGAAGGTTGTCTCTGACTGCATATTGACTCAGTCTTTTAAACTTTTTATGTATTTTTCTTCCCTGCCTCTTAGAGGGGAATTGTTGTTGTATTACTTAGATGCCCTTTGGACATTACGTTTCTGTCTGGATCATACCAAGCACTGTTGAAAATCCTCACAATTGGTTGTGTCTTTCACCCCTTAGATGGTGGGCTCGTTTATCTTTAAGCTGTTCTTTTCCTCATGGTTGATATCCTGTATAGCTTTCTATTACTGGAAGCATAAGGAGCTTCAGGATCCTGTCTGTGGCCATTCCAATCATGGTTACTTCTCTGGCTTGTTTTCACAATGTGTAGACTGCTGACGTTGGCTCTGCAGCCACTTAGAACAGTGTGTACACGTTCACTAAGCATTATAGTCTGGACATAGTGTCTCATAGATGTGCCAGCTCTTGCCTTGCTGTATTGCGTGGCCTTGGGCCTTTGGGTCAGATTAATCCATTCTGTTTCCCTCATTGCCTGCTGTACTGCATGGTAATCATTCCTTAGGTGTGGCTCAGTGGAGGAGAGATCCTTGAAGAAGGTACTGTAGATCAGGTACATACTGGAACAGCTCATCTTCTAGAGAATCTTCTTCATTGAGCCACAGTTCACCCTCCCACTTTCCCTTCCTTCTTCTGTTCATGTTTACTGGAAGTCCTTTTGCATGCTCTGTACTCATCCTTTGCCCGGTTAGGGCTACATTGTCTAGTTCCATCCCATCTCTTATGTACCTGGCTGTGGTTCTGGTTTTCCCAGTCTTTGCTGGTTTGATACATCCCCTACACTTGTCTCAAGCGGGGGACTGAAGAATGATGGGACTGCCCACAGAAATCATTGTGGGTGGCCCCAGCTGGCAAAAGTTTCCTGTTGATCCTGACACCAGTGGCTTACAGTTCCATAGGAGTGGCTCAGTGGAAGAAAGTCTGTCGAAGATCTGCTGTTAAGATAAGTTACTGAACTTTACGTACCATTGTATTGCTATATGGAGTAATGTCAGTAAGGAGTTTCAGAACTCCTGATACTCTTACTGCCCTGAAGTAGGAGGGAGGGGAGGGGAACAAGACCTAGCAGAGGGAAAAGGAATAATGATGATTTTATTCATGAGAAATAGGTGCTCAGTTGAGTTAGGGACTCATTTACAATGGCTTCCAGTTGCAGCAGGATATGGTTACAGCTTGGAGAAGGCACAATTTATAAATTATAACTTGAGTACAAGCATAGATTTTCACTTCAGTTACAATAATATTTACCTTCCGCTTAACCCACACAAGTGAAGAGGCATTTAGTACCCAACTGTTAGACGGCAGCAGATTATACTTGCCTCAGACAGCCAGTGTTGGAACCCGCTTTGGAGGGAGCAGTCTTAAACCTGGTACTCTCAAATGGGGACAGAGAGAGGATCTCAAATTTAGAAGTGGGTAGCCATCTTGGAACAGGTGACCACCAAACAGTGTGGTTCATGATAAAAACAGCCATAGAGTCAAGTCATACAAAAATGAGGATACTGGACTTTAGGATAGCTGACTTTGTCAGTATGGAGAAAAACACTAGCAAATGGGCAAGAAGAAGGGGTGAAGGAACAATGGGGAAACACCAAAACTGCCGTCACAGGGGCAACAAGCCTTTGTGTGAAGCAAATAAATTAAAACAAAGGGGGAAAAAAAACAGTGATTCTCAAAAGAGGTGGCGGGGAAGGTTAGGACGAAAAGGATAGTATTCAGGAAGTATAAAGAAACACAGAAGGAGCAGGACAGAGAACTGTACCAGTTAAAGTAGAAGGAAGCAGGGAAGGCAGTCTGAATACCAAAGATCCAAATTGAGGAAAAGACTGCCAACTCTGTTAAAAAGGGGGATAAAACCTGTTATAGGTACATTAGAGAGTGAAGAAAGACCAAGGGAGGGATAGTGAGGCTTAATAAAGGGAAGGGTGTGTGGGCAGAGGATGACAGTGAAAAAACAAGGATACTGAACAAATACTTCTGCTCAGTATTCACAAAAGAAGAGGAGGGGGAGGTACCTAATCCAGTCAATAGAAGCACTCTAGATAGGGGGGTCGATACCAATCCATTCACAGAAGAAAGGGTTCTGAAAGAACTCCTAAAACTGAAGGTGGACAAAGCAATGGGCCCTGATGGGATTCACCGCAGAATTCTACACTGACTACCGTTTTTAATAAATCATAGGAGGATGGTGTGGTACCTAAGAACTGGAGGAGGGTGGATGTGATTCCCCTTCACAAAAGTGGGAGCAAAGCAGAGGTAAGAAACTATAGACCTGTGAGTTTGACCTCCGTGATAGTGAAAATGATGAAATCACTTCTGAAAGACAGAATTGTTGAGTACCTAGAGGGGCACAGGACCCAAGGCAGCATGGATTCACATTGGGAAGACCATGTCAGATGAATCTAATAGATTTCTTTGATTGGGTGACCAAAGTAGTAGAACAGGGAGGGGCTATGGACATGGCCTGCCTAGACTTTAGCAAGGCATTTAACACAGTCCCATGCAAAAGTTTAATAAACAAATTAGCCAGCCTGGGAGTTGGTCCCAGGGTGGTAGCCTGGGTAACAAATTGGCTGGATAACAGGACACAGAGGATAATAGTAAAGGAGTCCACTCCAAAGAAAGGGAGTTTCTAGGGACATGGATATGTTGTTCATCCACACTGTCTGGCAGGTTCCTTGCCGCTTTAAATCTTGCCGGAAGGTTTTCAAGCTGGCTTCTCCCACCCACCCGGGTGGTAAAACTCTTGGCTTGGCCCCATGACACCAGATCTTCCTTACCGCTTGGAAGCTTAGGTTCCCTCCTTAACACTCTTCGTGATAGACTGGATCCTAATTCTTCGGTTTGCCCGAAACTCATTTTAAAATTTTCAAGACTTCAGTCATCTTTCTCCCCTCGCGGCTGTGATGGACAAATCGACTCCTGGATTTCAGCGGTGCCCTTGTGGGCAGAAGATGTCCAGGATGGACCCGCACTCCACGTGCGTCTACTGCCTCGGCCTAGAACATGACCTGCAGGCCTGCGAGTCATGCCGTTCATTTTCGGCCAGCGACCTGGAGGACAGTGCTGCCCGGTTACAGCTTGGGCGCCCTGAGAAGTGCTACCTGCTGGTTAAGTCAAAGGAGGCCCATTGGGTGGTTACCTCGGCGGCTGGCTCGGCTGAGCAACTCGAGCAGATGATTGCCCTTGAGGAGGAGGCCACGTCATCCTCTTCCTCGGTCACTGCATTTATCCTGCTCTCTCTGGGTACCTCGTATTCATCTTCGTTCAAGGAGCTTTGCCAGTCCCTTTCCACGAAGGGAGAGGGGCCATCGGGACATTCCTCTCGGTCCAAAAAGAAGGACTCAAAGGGTAAGTCCCATCGTCGGTGTTCGTGGGAGCGGGAGATGTCTCCTTCCCCGGGCAGCTGACTGTCGACTTTGGTCGAGGTTGCAGCTAAGGCCGCTGGCTTCACGGTGTCCCTGTCAGGCCAGCCGGCCGAGACACCTGTCGACGCGGTTGAGATTTTTCTCGACCCATCGGACGGGCTGTCGACTGGTGAGGCCAACAACCCTTCTTCACCGGTTCCCCCGGTGAGAGACAGAGGATCTGCCTGCGCCCGGTGCAGCAGATTAAGGCTTCGAGTCGAGGGAAGAGCGGGTGCTCCCCTCCTTCCCAGACCTCGCCTCGAAACACCAAGGATCTCGTCTCGGACTTTGTCTCGTCCAGCCGATCCAGCCGACATCGGCGGTCTCGGTTCCGGCACTGAGGTAAGCGGTGCCGCCACTTGTCTTCGTCTTCCTCCTCGGAAGAGGAGAGGCTTTGGCGCAAATTGCGTAGACGCTACGAGGACCTGATGTGGCAGCAGTTACTTCTGTCCGGGAACAAGTCGACACGGTCACCTTCCCCGGCCATCAAGTGGCTGTCACCCGAGCTGCCAAAACAACCCCTCGCTGTAGTCGAGGTGCCCAAGCCTGGGCCGGTTGTTCGGCCAAAACTAACTGCCCCATCAATTTGTGGTGGAATCTCCACTTCTACAACTGAAATCGGGGGCGCCGACCAAGGACTCTCGGTTGGGTCAAGGCCTGCCCCACAGGTTGTCTGTCACCCTTAGTCCCGACCGTCCTTGGCAGGTGGAGGGTGGCTCAGGCCCCAGGCAGCTCTTCACGGACTCCCATGAGTCTGACGACTCCTCCCTGTTCTCCAGGCCTGTTGACCTGGAGTCCTCTGGGGGCCAGTCGTTGGACAAAAGCCCATCGTCCTTCATGGGTTTGCTTCGGCTCATCTCGGAGTCCACCAGGATGCAGCTCGAGCCCATATCCAAACGGGCCAAGTATCCCCTGACGGAGATACTGGACCGAGGGGATTCCCCCGCGGAGGTCTTTCCGGTGGCTGAAGCCATTGTTTGCCCAGCCTTGGAGCTTTGGCAGCGGCCTGCTTCCTGCCCTGTGCCTTCGGCCAGGATGGCCAGGAAGAATGCAGTCCCTACTAGCTCTGTGCCCGGGTTTTCGGAACACCCCTCTGCCGAGGGGTTGGTCATCAACAGCGTTTTCTGGCATTCCGGAGACGCTGAGGATCGGACAAGCCCCCCGACAAGGAGTCCGAAAAGCTGGACTACGCGCGCATAGGTGCACGCTTAAGCCCCTACCTTGGCCTCCGCTAGGCCAGCTCGGCCATGCTGATGGCACACTTCTCCCACGCCCTCATGGGCTCCCTGGGTGAGGTGATCCCTCATCTCCTGGCCGACCTGCAGACCACGATCCGGCAGGTTCGGGACCAGGGTAGGGCAGTGGCTAAGCAGCAGCTCCAAACGGCTCTGGACATAGGAGACTCCTGTGCCAGATCGGTTGCAGCCGCAGTGGCTATGTGCCGCAGAGCATGGCTGAGTATATCCACCTTCACGGCGGATACCCAGCACAAATTGGCGGATGTCCCCATCCTGGGGACCGACCTCTTCGGCCCTGGAGTGGAAGGTCACCTCCAGCGGATCGAAAAGTCCATTGCCACTCTGGACTCGGTCACCTCCGCCCAGAAGGACAAAGGCCACCAACAGCAGCTGCACAAGTCCTTTCACCCTTCTGCGCCTGCGGCACGTCCTGCCTAACAGCACCAGCATCAGGGCCAGCAGGCTCGCGCTTGGTATCCCAAACCCAAGCCCGCGGCTTCCTCCAATAGGAAGCAGGGAGATAAATGCCCCGGAGGTCCCTCGGCCAGTCCCTCTTGCAAGCCTGCCCAGTGACGGGTTGAGGGGTGTCGCCCCCAGCCTTGTCACTCTCCCCTGGGTTCCCCTGTGGGGAGACAACTCTGCCACTTCCTTTCCACCTGGTCCGCTATCACCACGGACCGCTGGGTATTGGAGGTGGTAGGAAAGGGCCTGCCTCTGGAGTTCGAGCAGGCCCCACCCTTCCGAGCCGTTGCCCCTCTGGGGGCCACGGGGTCCGCTGCCTCTCTGTCAGTCTGTCGAGCCGATATTGCCCTGCTCCTCGAAAAAGAAGTGATCAGGAACGTGGCGGATCCTCCTCCAGACCTGGGGTTTGTGTACAGGTACTTCCTGGTCCCAAACCGGACAGGGGGCTGGCGCTCCATTCTCGACTTGCACGACCTGAACAGGTTCCTAAGGTCTTGGACCTTCAGGATGGTCACTCTGGCTCAGATAATCCTATCCTTGGAACGAGGCATGTGGTTCTGTTCCCTGGACCTTCAGGATGCGTTCTTTCTCGTCCCAATCCATCCGTCCCACCAGAGATTTCTCCGCTTCGGAGAGGAGGGATCCCTTTACGAGTTCCGGGCCATGCCCTTCGGCCTTTCCCTAGCTCCCAGGGTCTTCACCAAATGCATGGCAGTGGTGACAGCATTCGTGCAGTGCCGAAGGGTCTGGGTGTACCCCTACCTGGACGACTGGCTGACTGCAACCCCCTCAAGAGTGGAGGTGGAGTGGTCCAGAGATCTGGCCCTCTAGGTTTGCTCTCAGGTTGGCCTCCTCATCAATGAGGCCAAGTTGGAACTCGTGGTAGAGCAGGTGATTCAATTCATCGAGGCAGAGCTTGACTCTCTACGAGCCAGAGCACGGCTCCCAGCGGACAGGGCCGAGGTTCTTTCCTCCTTTTCCCAATCATTTCAAGTTGGGCAATCGCGCCCTGCCTGGGGCTTCCTGCGCCTCCTGGGCCTTATGTGGTCCGTTGGGCCCGGTGGTACATGCGTCCCCTTAATGGGGAGTGGCCAGCCAATGGTCACAGCATTTCAATCCGCTGGATCAGCTAGTGACAGTGACCCAGGGGATGTGGAATGCTGTCCAGTGGTGGACCATTCCAGCACATCTGCAGGAGGGCATCCTGGTTGTCCGCCTGAGCCAGCGGTCTCTCTATCGACCAATGCCTCTCTGATGGGTTGGGGTTCCCATCTGGGGGAGCACAGAGCGCACGGCCTCTGGTCCCCTCGGGAGTCCTGATGCCATATCAACCTGCTGGAGCTTCGAGCGGTCCATCTAGCCCTCACCACCTTCGCTCCGTTTCTACAGGGTCAAGTGGTTCAGTTCCAGACGGAGAATACCACGACCATGTACTACCTAAACCGCCAGGGCGGGACGCGATCCATGCCCCTGTGCAGGGAAGCTTTCCGCATTTGGTCACTCTTGCGCAGCCTGGAGGTGGATCTCTTTGCCTTTCATGTGGCAGGAGCCTCCAACACCCTGGCCGATGCCCTAAGCCGGACAGGAGCTGCGTCTCACGAGTGGTCTCTCCTGCTGGAGGTAGTACAAGATCTCTTCTCCCAGTGGGGCATGCCTGAGGTGGACCTGTTTGCCTCCATCGAGAATGTGAAGCTGAGACTGTTTCATGCTTGCCCCCCTCAGCAGGGCTTGTTGCAGGGGGATGCCTTCTCGAGGCCGTGGACCCCGGGCCTCTTCTATGCCTTTCCCCAATTTCCCTTGATCCACAAGAGAGACAAGGCGCAGGTGATTCTGGTAGCCCCAGACTGGCCCTGCCAGTTCTGGTATCCAGATCTCCTCGGTCTCAGCTCCAGGCTCCTGAGGCGGCTTCCAGCCCACCCGGACCTGATCTCAGTCAGTCAGGGGAAGGTATTCCATCTGGACCTTCAGTCCCTGCACCTGATGGCCTGGTTCCTGAGCGGCTAGAGTTCCAGGCCTTGGGTCTTTCCGACATGGTCCTCAGTGTAGTTGAGGCATCCCGTAAGGAGTCGACCAAAAAATGCTACGCCTTCAAATGGAAGAGACTCTCCATTTGGTGTCAGGGCAAGAGCCTGGACCCTTCCTCCTTTTTCCTTGGCAAGCATTCTGGACTACCTGTGGTCCCTTTCTCAGCTAGGGTTTCGGTTGTCGACCCTTAAGGTGCACCTGACGGCCATCTCTGCTTACCGAGTGCGGGCCGGGAAGCAGTCGATGGCGCAGGAGAAAGTGGTCTGGCGCTTTTTCAAAGTCCTTGATCACATATCCCCTTCGGTGCAAGAACCTCCTCCTCCATGGGATCTACTGCTGGTATTGGCTAAGCTCATGGGCAAGCCATTTGAACCGATGCACGTATGTGACATCTCTCACCTGTTGTGGAAGACCGCCTTCTTGGTGACTATCGCATCAGCCAGAAGGATGGGAGAGCTCCAGGTGCTTTCCATTGAGTCTTCTTATCTGGTCTTCCACAGGGACAAGGTTGTCCTTCGCCCCCACCCGAAATTCCTTCCAAAGGTGGTGTCAGAGTTTCACCTTAACCAGGTGCTGACTCTGCAGGTGTTCTACCCCCGTCACACCTCAGAGGCCGAATATAGGCTCCATACTTTGGACACTAGAAGAGTGCTCGCTTGTTATAAGGAGCAGACAGCTGAAGTTCGGGGAGAGGTTTGCCAGCTGTTTGTCACCTACGCTGAAGCCGCACCTGGCAGACCTGCAGCTAAGCGGACGATAGGCAGGTGGGTCACCTCCTGCATAGATCTCTGCTATAGGCTGGCAGGCATGGAGCCTCCCAGACGGATAAGAGCTCATTCTACCTGCCATACTGCTGCATCGGTGGCTGCTTTCAGGGATATCCCTATCCAGGAAATCTGCAGGGCTGCTACCTGGAAGTCAGCACACACCTTCATCACCCACTACCACATCGACCTTGAGTAACGCTGAGATGCTGGTTTTGGGGCCTCGGTTCTCCAGTCTTTATTTCCTAAGTAAGGGGTGTGCGCCTTGCCTCCCTCCTCCCGGAGAACTGCTAGGAGTCTGCCAGACAGTGTGGATGAACAACATATCCATGTCTCTAGAAATACAGGTTACTCACCTGTAACAAGAGTTCTAGGAATGGTATATGTTGTTCATCCTGTTCTGTTTCTCCGGCCCGATGCACAACCTGGCTTCCAGCGGTCTAGATCTGGCATCATGGGGCGGAGCTGAATGTTTTACCACCCAGATGGGTGGGAGGAGCCAGCTTGAAAACCTTCCGGCAAGATTTAAAGTGGCAAGGAACCTGCCAGACAGTGTGGATGAACAACATATACCATCCCTAGAACTCCTGTTACAGGTGAGTAACCTGTATTTACTAGCGGGGTACTGCGGGTTCAGTACTAGGTACGGTCCTTTTTAATGTCTTTATAAGTGACATTGTGGAGGGACTGGAAGGAAAAGTATGCCTCTTTGCAGATGACACAAAGATCTGCAACAGGGTTGATACAGAAGGAGGGTGGAAGGGATGAGAAGGATTTGGCAAGGTTGGAGGAATGGTGAAAAGTATGGCAGCTTAGATTCAATGCAAAGAAGTGCAAGGTAATGCACCTGGGAAACAAAAACCCAGGGGAAGAGTACACAGTGGGAAGGGAGGTACTGACAACAACAGAAATGGAAAGGGGCCTGGGGGTAGTTGTATCAGATGACCTAAAGGTAAGCAAGCAATATGAGAAGGCAATAATGAGGGCTGGGGGATGCTGGGATGTATAGGAAGAGGCATCACTGGTAGAAAAGAGGAAGTTGTTATCCCTCTGCACAGACAGTTGTTGAGACTCCATCTGGAGTACTGCGTGCAGTTCTGGAGACCCCATCTCCGCAAGGACATAGACAGGATGGAGGCAGTCCAGAGGAGGGCAACTAAAATGGCGCAGGGTCTCCACCAGACGCCATTCGAAGAGAGACTAAAGGGGCTTAATATGTATATCCTCAAGGGAGGTGGGGGGGCATGATGGAAACTTTCAAGTACCTCAAGGGAATCGGCTAAGTCCAGGAGTGTAGCATCTTTCAGAAAGAGATGTGCAAGAACAAGGGGGCACAATTTGAAGATAGAGAGGGGTACGGCTCAAAGGAGCAACGTGAGGAAGTATTTTTTCATGGAGAGGGCGGTGGACGCATGGAACTGCCTTCCTGAGGAGGTTGTGGGGTCAAAAACAGTGGGAAAATTCAAGAAAGCATGGGACAGATATAAGGCAATACTAGTTGGGGGGGTAGGAAGAAGTAGGCTGTTGGTTGACTAGGATCTGCAGCTTATCCAGTAGGTAGGGAAACGGGCAGACTGGGTCAGCCAAGCGGTCCTTATCTGCTGTCAAAGTCTATGTTTCCACGTATGCCTCACAAGAATAGAGAAAATGTCATCATATTAAGCATATGACGTAGGTCAGTATGGGGTGTTGTCTCCCATACTATAATGTCTCTGAACTCACTCAGGTAGAGCAAGGCCTTGGCTGTGAGCAGTGAGAATGTATTATCCTCGTATCTGGCCACATATGGTGGTATATGTGTCGACCAAGCATAAGCCATTAGGCAGGTTCTTCCAAATCAGAGGGTTGGTATGGTATAAGCAGCTAAATCCTGCTTTGATGTTCACTTGAGGGGTAATATATTCCAGTCCTGCTACAGATCTAAGCCCCTCCTGGATTGGTCTGGGCTCATCCAGAGCACCAGGGCCAGGATGTAGTGAGACACCTTGCGTGTGGTACATTTGTGCATGAAATGTAGCTGATGAAGATGTCTGTAGTCATCTAGGTTCAACCAGTTTAATCTTCCTAGTTTTATTGGGTAGTAAAACCCCAGAGCGAAAAAACTGTGTAAATGGTCAGTGTATATAATCTTCAAAACAATGTAACTGGGTAGTGAAAAAAGCTCAAAGCGTACTCTGTTGCATCCGTAGAAACTTTTGATGTTGTAATCATAAGGTCATTAGTGCTTTATATTAAACCATTGTGAAGCCACACCTTCATTTCGGCTCTCATATCTGGGCACCTTGTTATAGAAAGAACATTGATAAAGTGGAGAGTGTCCAAAGAAAGGACACTAAATTGATTACTAGCCCCCCAGAAATAAATCCTACCCTGACAGATAGAAGCATCTGTGTTTATTCAGCCTTGAGCAGAGGAGGATTTGAGGCAATCTCTTAGAATGTCCAAAATTAATGTAGGGTACCAAAATAATATACAGAACACCTGAGGTCATAGTAAGCAGTGACAAAGTTCCTTATTTAGAACGGAACAAAAAAATGCAGAGAATAAATGGTTCTAGGGACGTGGATATGTTGTTTTATCCACACTATCTGGCAGAATCCTTTCCCCTTTAAGAAGTGCAGGAAAGTCTTCTAGCTTGCTCCTCCCACCCACCCAGGTGGTATATCCCTCGGCTCCACCCCATGATGCCAGATCTTCCTTTCCACTGGAAGAAGCAGGTTCCCTCATTTGCGTTCCCACATTGTAGGCCCTAGCGCTTTCTAAATTTTTCAAAACCAGTTGGTTTTGCGTCTTCCGAGCTCAATTTTCTCAACGACTGCGATGGATGGCAAGTCTGCACCGAGATTCCGCCAGTGCCCATGCAGCCAGAGGATGTCATGTACCGACCTCCATGCCACATGTGTATACTGCCTGGGCCTCGAGCATGATACCCAGGCCTGCGATTTTTGTTGGTCGTTTCACCTTCAGGACCATCTCGCCCGTCTTCAGTTGGGCCACCCGGAAAAAACATTATCCACCTGTCAAATCTAAGGATGCCCGATGGGCGGTCTCCGTGACTGTTGGGTCCGCTAAACAGCTAGAACAGCTCACAGCCTTCGTTGAGGAGGTGACTAGGGGTGCTGCTCAATCCTCTTTGACTTCTGCCTTCATACTGCTGCAACTGGGCTCCATTTTTACAGGCTTCTTCAAGGAGCTGTGATGATCACTGCCGATGAAGGGTCTGGGACCCTCCAAAAAACACAGCTCTAGATCTCAATAGGAGAAGGAGGAGTCAAAAAAGGAGAAGACTCATTGTTGTCATTCGTGGGACTGGGAGCGCTCTTGGTTGAGAGCTTTGGATTCTCACAACTCTCTACTTTTGTCTACGGTTGAAACCACAGCCTTAGCCACTGGCTTCACAGAAACCCCTTTGGACATGTGGCAAGATCTTTCTCAAACCCATCGACCAGTTGTTGTTGGAAGAGGCCGACAACTGTCTTTGCAGGACTCTGATCCTGCCTGTGACCATTGAAGGGGCTAGTCAACCCACTGACCAGCACCCCTCAGTCACCGACCCAGACAAGGAGGGGCCCCGGCAGCCACCAGCCCCCTCCAAGATCCTCCACCGGTCCCTCCAGCGGCTGAGGTTGAGGTCTTAGTCATCATCCAGTGGGCTGAGCAGCTTCTGCCATCATCTGCGGTCCCACTCTCAGCACCAGACGAAGCTGCACCGCTGTTAACTCATCTTCATCCTCTTCGGCTGAGGAGGGGCTCGGGCACAAGTTGCACTGGCACTACGAAGATCTTATGTGGCAATAGTTAGTGTTGGCTAGTACTATATCGACTCCAGTTTCTACTCCGGCCATTACTTTACTGTCACCCGAAAAGCCGACTCTTGACTCCCCCTGTGGAGCCGGGTCAGAACTGCTTTCAGTCAACAGAGTCTGCCTCTCTCTGACAATTTTGATGGAGCCTGTCGCAAAGCAACCATTGACCGGCACTCCTACCAAGGAGTCTCGTCTGGCCAAGGGACTTCCCATCGGTTGTCTGTCACCCCTGACCATCCACGGAGGATTGTGAGTGACTCGGGTGGTTGGCCGTTTTATGCGGACTCCTTGGAGTACGAAGCATCCTCCCTGCACTCCTATCCAGTTGATGAGGAGTCTGTGGGGGGCCTATTGATGGAGGAAGGGCCCTCCTTCTTCATGGTCTCCGAGTCCACGGGGGTGAAAATGGAGCCTGTTCAGAAGCGGGCTTGCTATCCCCTTACAAAGATTCTGGACAAAGGGGACATTCCAACGGAAGCTTTTCCAGTGTCGTTGGCCCTGCCCTGGAGCTACAGTGGCACCCTGTGCCTTACCCGGCACCCTATCGAGTTTTGTGGAGCTCGGCCGAGGGGTTGGTGGCAAACTCTGTGTTCTGGTGCTCTGGCAATTCAGGGGATGTCGATCAGCCGCTGGACAAAGAGTCCAAGAAACTGGACCATGCAGCTGAAAACGTTTATGCTGCCTCCTCGCTTGGCTTCTGGCAGGTGAGCTCCAGACCACGGTCAGATAGGTGCGTGATTAGGGCCAGCCTGTGGCTAAACAGCAGCTTCAGATGGCTCTGGAGCTGGGAGAGTCCTGTGCATGCTTGGTGGCGATCGCAGTAGCCATGTGCCGTAGGGCTTGGCTGTGGATCTCGACCTTCACTGCAGACAGTCAGCACAAGCTGATGGATGTTCCATTCTTGGGCACCAACCTGTTTGGGCCCAGTGTGGAGGGTCACCTCCAGCGCATTGAGAAATCCAGTGCCACCTTGGACTGTGTAACATCTGCCCAGAAGGACCCCAAGGGTTCCAGGAAACAGAAGGGGAAGCCATTTTGGTCGTTCACTCCTGCGGCTAAACCAGTCCAGCATCAGGCTGGCCAGTATGCTGAAACCTGGCGACCCCAACCAAAGCTGGTGGCTTCGGTGGCCCATAAGCCAGGAGGGAAGAGACCTGGTAGAGCCTCAGTTGGGCCCTCTTCTTCCAAGTCTGCCTAGTGACGGGATGGTGGGCGCCTCCCCATACCCGCCATGCCTCCTCTGGGTCCTCCGGTGGGGATCCGGCTCCACCACCTCGCTTTCACCTGGTCTGCTATCACCACGGACAGGTGGGATCTTGAAATGTTAGGTCAGGAATCGGATCTGCCTCTGGATTTCGAGCAGTACCCTTCAAGCCAAGCCCATGCCCCACAGAAGGACTTGGTATCCAGAGACACTCTATCATCTCTCCAAGATGACATAGCCCAGCTCCTCCACAAGGAGGTTGTGGTTTTAGTCGTGGATCCTCCAGAACACCCAAGGTTTGGCACCAAGTACTTCCTGGTGTTAAGTGTATGGGGGGGCTAGCACCCCATTCTAGATCTGCATGACTTGAACCAGTTCCTAAAGTCTCGCACCTTCAGGATGATCATTCTGTCTCAGATATTACCGTCTCTGGAGCAAGACATGTGGTTTTGCTCCCTGGATCTTCAGGATGCATTCTTCCATGTTCTGCTCTGTCCATCCCATTGAAGGTTCCTCCACTTTCGGGCGAAAGGGACCCTCTATGAGTTCCAGGCCATGCCCTTCGTCCTGTCCTTAGCCCCAAGGGTCTTCGCCAAATGCATTGCAGTGTTGGCAGCTTACCTGATGCATCAAGGTGTATGTGTGTACTCCTACCTGGACGACTGGCAGAGTGCGGGTCCCTCCAGGCTGGAGGTGGAACGGTCCAGGGATCTGGACCGCCAGACCTGCACCTCCCTTGGCCTACTGGTCAAAGAGTCCAAGTCAGAACTCATACTCTCACAGGTGATCACCTTCATTGTGGCAGAGCTCGATCTTGCAGAGTCAGAGCTCAGCTCCCAGTGGACAGGGCGGAGGATCTTTCCTCTTTTGCCTGACCATTTCTGGTTGGGCAGTTGCGCCTTGCCCAGGACTTCCTGCGCCAGCTGGGTTACAGTGGTGGCCTGCATCAGCATGGTACATTGGGCTTGCTGGAGAATGTGCTTCCTGCAGTGGAAGCTGCCAGCTAGTTCGTCTCAGTGCAAGGGTCGCTTCAACCAGCCGGTCACTGTGACCCAGCGGAGATGGGATGCCCTCCAGTGGTGGCTGGTCCCAGAATATCTGCAGGAAATGATCCTGTTCATCTACCTGGAGCCAGTGGTCATCCTGATGACCAGTGCCTCCCTCATGGGCTGAAGAGCCCATCTCTGGGGGTACACAGAGTCCATAGGCTGTGGACCCCTGAGGAATCCTGATGTCCCATCAAGCTGCTGGACCTCTGAGCAGTTCAGCTGGTGCTTACTGCCTTTGCTCTGCACGTTTGGGGTCAGGTGGTCCAAGTCCGGACAGACAACACCACAACCATGTACTACCTCAACAAATAAGGCAGGACGCACTCCCTGCCACTGTGCAAGAAAGCTCTCCACATACGGACCATCATGCAAAGCCTGGATGCTGATCTTCCAGCCATCCATGTGGCAGGGGCCTCCAGTTACCTGGCAGACACCTTTAGCCGGGTCAGCAAGGCGCCACATGAGTGGTCTCTCCATCCAGAGGTAGTACACAGCCTGTTCTCCCAGTGGGACAGCCCTAAAGTGGACCTGTTTGCCGCCAGGGAGAACGCAAAGCTGAGGCTGTTTTATGCCCACCCCCCTCATCAGGGAACGCTGTAGCGGGATGTCTTCTCGAGGCCTTGGACCCCAGGCCTCTTCTGTGCCTTCCTTCCCATTAACTTGATTCACAAAGTGGTGCTCAAGGTCAGGATGGACAAGGCATGGGTGATCCTGACGGCTTTGGACTGTCCACACCAGTTTGGCATGCCAGTCTCCTCAACCTCAACAGCAGGCTCCTGAGGCGTCTTCCCCTATGCCCGGATCTGCTATCCATCAATCAGGGGTAGGTACTCCACCCAGACCTTCAATTCCTGTACCTGACAGCCTGGTTCCTGAGTGGCTAGAGTTCCAGGCTTTGGGTCTCTCCGATGATGTCCTCACTGTAGTGGAGGAATCTAGAATGGAATCAACTAGAAAATTCTATGCCTTTGAATGGAAGATTCTCCATTTGGTGTCAAGGTAATGAGTTGGATGCTTTGGCCTGTAAGATGGCTAGCATTTTAGACTACTTGTGGTCTCTCTCCTAAGGGGGCCTTCAGTCAGCGACCCTTAAGGTGCACCTGGCAGCCATCTCTGCTTACTAGGCATGGGCTGATCAGCAGTCAGTGGCGCAGGAGAAGGTGGTCTGGTGCTTTTCCAAAGGCTTGGATCACATTTCCCTTCTGGTGCATGAACTACAACCACCCTGGGACTTGTTACTGGTTTTGGCAAAGCTCATGGGCAAGCTATTTGAACCCATGCACAGGTGTGAGATGTCTCACCTGTTGTGGAAGACTTCATTCTTAGTGGCTATCACATCAGCCAGAAGGATTGGGGAGCTCCAGGTGCTTTCAGTGGCATCTCCTTACTTTGTCTTCCACAGGAACAAGGCTGTCCTGTACCTCATCCTCTCGATGGGTGTGTCGGAATTTCACCTTAATCAGGTGATGACTCTTTCAGTGTTTTTCCTGAATCACACCATGGAGGTCAAGCACAGGCTCCACACTCTTAACCTGAGGCAAGCGCTTGCTTATTACAAAGAGCGCATGGCTGGAGTTCAAGGAGAGGTTTGCCACCTTTTTGTCACCTACACTGATACCACACCTGGTAGACCTGCAGCCAAATGGATAATTGGCAGGTGGATCACATCCTGCATTGACCTCTGCTTTAGGTTAGTAGGTAGGGAGCCTCCCAGGGGACTAAGGGCTCATTCCACCCGCCATACTGCTGCATTGGCAGCTGCTTCCAGGGATGTCCCTATCCAGGAAGTCTGTAGGGCTGCTTCCTGGAGGTCAGCACACACCTTCATTTCCATTACCACATTAACCTAGAGTCACGCTGGGATGCTGGTTTTGGGGTCTCAGTTCTTCAATCTCTGTTTCCTAAATAGGGGGTGTGCGCCTTGCCTCCCTTCTCCTGGAGAACTTCTAGGAGTCTGCCAGATAGTGTGGATAGAACAACATATCTACATCCCTAGAAACACAGGTTACCCACCTGTAACAGTAGTTTTAGGAGTGGTATATGGTGTTCATCCAGACGGACCCACCAGACCTCTCCTGGCTTAGGTGCATGACCTCTGCTTCCAGCAGGCAAGATCTGGTGTCATGGGGCGGAACTGAGGGATATACCACCTGGGTGGGTGGGAGGAGCCAGCTTGAAGACTTTCCAGCACTTGTTAAAGGGGGAAGAACTCTGCGAGATAGTGTGGATGAACAACATTTACCACTCCTAGAACTAACCTTTGAGTATCCTTTGTATATGGAACATCCTGCTTGCAGATTTAGGCAATAGTACATCAATGGCTGTGCTCAAATCTAGACTGGACAGATATATAAGGGCAGGTAACATTAATGGATACTATCACTGAAAATTGCAGGTGGGGGACTCATTATAGTCATCATCAGCCTCCTTCCACCCTCATGACCTTAGTATACTGGCGTTTCAGGTCAGTCCCAGCAGGGCTGTTTCCTTTGTGAGAATTAAAGGAAAACTCCATGTTAAAATCAGAAAAAGATATGTAATAGTCTTTTTTCCGGTGTTCTAACCAGTTCCCAGCATTTTTTTTTTCCTCTGGCTGTGAGAGATATTTTTTCTAATTTTCCCTAACTGTTTTATTGCCCTTGGAGGTTGCCATTCTGATTTCTTTTATGGCCTCTAGTCTTCCCAGAGTGCCCTTTGGTGTGATATCTAATTGCCCCTGCAGTAAGCCAGTGTCTTGTTACAGGGTCTGTCACAGCTCAGCCACAGAGAAAATACTTCTTCCAGAGAAGACAAACTGCTAGATGTTGGGTGAGTGTAATCATTATTATTTTTTGGTATTAGTACCTTGTCCTGCTATGCTCTGCTGTGTGTGTGAGTGTGTGTGAATCAAGTCAGTGTTTACTCTATTCCTCTCAGTCACTTTCGTTTTTTGCACCAGTACTAAGTAGCAAAAATTAAACATCACCTTATAGGTTGTAACATAGCTGGACAAGGTACTGATATCAAAATATAATAATGATTACACTCACCCAAAATGTAGCAATGTGATTTCTTTTCTGAAGGAAGTATTATCTTTGTGGCTGAGCTGTTACCCTGCTAAATCTAGGGGCATAGCTACATCACTGTCACATGAACCAGGGTGCATCGTAGGAGAAAGAAAGCAATAAACCTATTTGTGATGGAGATCCCCAGGGGTCGTAAAACTACCAGTCAGCTAGCAGGCTAATTTAAGAAAAACTCCTAATAGCAGACAGAGGAAAGGACACACTAGGGCTTAACATACATATCAAAACACTCTACATAACATATGTTTTTGCACATTCTGGGTGGACTTCTCCTTTAAGAGTTGTTACAGCCTTTACAGAGGCTATTGAAGAGGTGGGGAAAAAGAGAAAGGGCAGGGCAGGGCAGAGGATGTGGGGGAGGGAGGAGTAAGGGAGAAGTGAGCAGGTACATGTGGTGAAAGCATTATTAAAAGAGAAGGCTATTTCTGCATAATCATTGTAGGGTGAAGAGTTGTGGGTGGGATGAAAAGGGCATCTCTGACTTTCCAGTACCTTAGGGTTGGTTACTGTTCTTCTGGAGGGTGGCATCTAACTCTGAGGACGTGTGTAAAATTCATGTTTTTACTCACTACCCCAAGTGTTGTTTTATATAATTGCTTTGGAACTTTTTTTGCCACAGCAATTGTAGAAAGAAATGGAAGAAATCATTCTTTGTGCCAGTAGCCATGGTTAGTTTGAAGGAGCTGATGTGCCGAAGGAAGGCAAGAACGTATGTGCGAAGTGAGGGAAACCCAGTGCGTGTTTGCCGTTATAATGACAAATTATATCTGGGTTTCCCTACAGGCAAAAAACTCTTCCTCAGTTATTCAATTTCAGTTCAATTAATTTCAATTTTTATTTTACCAGGAATAAAACACCATTGAGTAAACTCATTTACAAGCTGGTCCTGGAAGGTCACAGCAGAAGCAGATTACAATCAAGTTACAAATTCATGGCAAGAACACAGCAATCACAGTTACATGGCAGTGACAGTGTAGTTTGAACATTGAGGACATTACATAGATTACATTGGAAATGGCTAAATACATATTACAAGTTTTAATATACATGACAGTACATGGATTACATTTAGAAGTATTCAGTGTTATAGATCAGGGTTCAGAGGTTGAGGACAGGAGAGTTAGGGATAAACTGGTGCATATGGGGACAAAGAAGGTAATAGATGGAGTTGGGGAGGAAGGGGGGAGTGGAGGTGACAGTTGATAGGTGGAATGTGCATCTGAAGTAGAGGATGCTGTACCTTTGCTACTGAATTAGGGTCAGGAGAAAAAGGTGAGGGGGAAGAGGAAGGACACTGAGAAAGGGGGGCAAAGGGGCAGAACATCAAGATTAAAGGTACAATTGGAGGAGGCCATTGCAGGGTTAATAACAGTCAGGGCAGCCCGGTGGTGCTGAGGGTTGAGGCACTGGACATTGCACCTCACACCATGCTGGCGACCCGGGTTCGTGAATGGACTCAGGGGTTGGCAGGGGAAGGGTTGAGGACTGAGCGCCCACGTGGTGCTCTCCTCCCCAGATCCCCGGTGAGCCAGAGGCCCCTGGTGGAGACCAGGGGTACTGCAGCAAGCAGGGCAGGCACATACTAGTGTGGCTGACGCTGGCAGGGTTGCCGTGCACCAGTAAGCGTCGGGATGTGCCCACGCACGGGGGAGGGAACAGAACACAGAAAAACCCGGTCCCAGGGGTAGGCGATGGCAACAACTTCCATGCCCACTGCCGGGCCCGACCTTCACACAGATCCTCCACCCGGGGCCCACATCTGCAGCTGGAGTCTACAAGGTTTGAAGTGTGCCCAAGGTAGGAGGGGGTGGCCCCACCCTGGAGGGGCTAAACTGGGGGTGCCAGCTGTGAGGCAGGGGTGGAGGTAGGGAAGGTACGGACAAGGAGGGCTTCAGGCAGGGCTAGACACAAGTTGGATGCCTGAGAGAGTCTCCTGGGACCGTGACCGCAGTGAAAGATAATTGAAAAAAAAAAAATAATCAATCGGTCATCTTTAGTTTACCAAGCAAAACATCATTGAGATAGACTTATTTGTATGGTGGACCTGGGTAGATCATAACAAAAACACGTAAGCTAAATGTTGCTATACTGCAATGAGACAGTAGACCATGTAGAGCAAATATGAGCTAGGCATAAATAACAGTGCATACAATTAGGCAAACAATACAGTAGACCTCAAAATCTCAAATACAACATTGATAGGGCAAGAACAAAAAATATTTACAGAATAATACAAATCAGTATTTTCACTATTAACAGTACCTGCCCAGGCGCAGCAAGACTTATGGGATAGACGGGGAGGGGGTTGTGCGGTAAGGGAAAGTCAAGGAGGCAGGTGTAAAGGGTAGGACAAGGTGAGGGCTAAGATGTCAGAGATGATGGGAACACAAGCAACCATAGCAGGAGGGTAACTACTGAAGATCGAGTATGGTACAGTTTATTCGAAATTATGAAACAGGTTAAGAGTAGCAGTTTCATGTTTCCTTCAGTGAGTGATTTAGAAGTTCGCGCTAAAGATGAACCTCACAACTATTTGTGTAAACTGTAAGGACTTCTGAAGGGTATTCCATAACGCAGGGAAGCCATGCCTTATGGAGGAGGCTCCATAACAAGTTCTTATCTTGAGGATATTGAACAGGATATAGGAGTATCTTCTGAGAGAGTAAACCCCTGGAGTACATTTAAATAGTGTAAGGGGGGGGAGTTTATTTGTAATGGCTCTGTAGACCCAGAGGGAGGCATTTCTCAGCCTCCTTGTGCTGAGTAATGACCATCTTAATTGTGTGTAGAGGGGGCAGTGATGGGTATTGAATGGAGCATTAGTGATGAACCTTCGTGCCCTGTGTTATAAAGTATTCAGTTTAGTTAATGCGGTTTTGGGGCAGTGTCTGTATAGGAGGTCAGCATAGTCAATAAAAGGGAGGAATGTGGTTTGAACCAATCTTAGTTTCACCTCTGGGTTGAGTATGTGTTTGATGGCGGTAAAACAGGCCTAGTCTCTGTCTTAGCATTTTAGATAGTTTCATTCATGACGATTATTGATGAATTATCAAGCCAAAACCCCAGGTACTTGAATTTGGGAAAGAGAACGTTGTTTAACCAGCAGTAGCACACTAAGCCAAAGCTTGTTTCCAGATACGACCTGGGAGCACAAGGAAGTAAAGTGACATGCTCAGGATCACACAGTATGCACCTAGGCGGCTGTGGGATTCAAACTCAGGTCTCCAGATCTGCAGCTCAGAGCCTTAACCCACTGTGCTCTACTGCCTCCAAGTTGTCCACTGTTTCAAGTGGTTCCCCCAGTAGGGTCAGTGTCTGCAAGTTGGTGCTAGGTGACTTGGGAGGTGTTGCATGTAAGTAAGGGGAAAGAAACATAGTTGCCATCTTTTTAGCATTTAGTAACAATTTTAGCCACAGTGGATTGTATTGAAGGATGTTGAATTCATTCCGCAGCTCTTTGCATCTGAACTCATAGCAGCGTAGAATATTGCATCATCTGCAAATAGATGTACATTTCCTGTATTGGTTTTATTGTCAATATCATTTATATAGATTGCAAATAATAGGAGCCCCAATATTGACCCTTGTGGCACCTCTCTCAGCAGAATTTTAAGGGAGGAGAGCTCTCCTTGGGCTTTGATTTGTCTACCAATTGGGTAACAAGAGAACAGTTTCAAAGCAGGGTCATTTAGACTAAGATTGTGCAAAATAGACAGTAGTAGGGCATGGTCTACTATGTCAAATGCCTTGCTTAGGTCCAAAAAGAGTGCTCAGACATGTTTGTTAGTGTGAAGAGCGGGTAGCCAGTCATTTGCAACTTTAGAGCAGAAACTATTATATGTTTTGGCCTAAAGCCAAACTTTACTGGGTTAAACATTGTGAGTTTACAGACACTCTCTTAATTAGGAATTGACTAGTTTTTCTAACCTTTTTTTTAAATAATTTTTTATTGGTTTTCCTAATAAACATCAGTACAGAGGAGTAGAGGGATAAAGCAGTTACATGCATTGGGACTTGGTCTAGTACAACAGTTAGCAGGGTAAATGCCATACTATACAATAATAATCAAATACCTGGAATGCAGGGGATTCCTTGAGGAGTGATTGCCAGACTGACTGGAAGGGACATGCGGGCTGCCCAGGATCTCTTTCTTCTGACAGTACTAACAGGTGGCTGTCATATCACATCCTATCTTCTGCATGGGGGCCACTCTAATCTTCAACTCTGGAAAAAAAAAAACATGGAACCACAAAACATCTTGGCTACAACAGTGCGATGCACATGAACTAAATAACAACATACAGTGTCTTAAGTGAGGTTGTCTGAGGCTTTCTTGTGATTGAGTTAAGGTCATGGGTATTCTGGAGGGGGTGCAGCAAGGGAGAGGTTCAGGGGAATCAGCCTATCCCTTTCCTGGGATCAATGTAGAACATATAAGGGTTCCAGCACATACAATACTTATCCAGGGTACCTCTTGTCAACTGGGTGATTCTGTCTAAGGAAGCAAGGGCCGTGAGGGAGTTTAACAGTTCTGTAATAGTAGGAGTGTTTGTCGTTCTCCGCTTTGATAGGCTAAGTCTTTTTCACTGTATTCCAATCAAGGCCAGTCATCTTTTCTCAGAGGAAGAGTACAGGACTGTGGAGGGGGTAGAGAGGAGGAGCATGCCTGTGATCTGATTGGCGTGCTAAGCATCGTCATGCGTAAGCTGCGAGGTGCAAGAGCACATGCTGCATGGTGCTAAAAAGATGTCTCATTTAAAAAAAAAATAAGGCTTGAATACTCAAATAGTTTACCTTATTGTCTTATGGTGTACAGTCTAGTAAATAACAGTTGCAGTACCTGGTTCGGTTCAGGAGCAGGAGACGACATTCATGATGCTGTGGAAGAAATACCCCCGGAAAGCAGTTGGTAAATTTTCTACCTCTGTGCAGCCAAAACCGCCACCAAGCAAGGGTTATTCCCCTTTGTCAGCGTCTCCAACAAGGATACAGCTAAGTCAAATGACTTCACCAACCGAATGGACACTGAGACCTAACAAACAGTGCTTAAGAAGTCGGATACAAGCTGATAGCTCTGGCACTAGTGATAACTTGCAGGTATTGACGATGGCTCCAATATTTTTTAAAGTTAACAGAAAAAAATTCTGCTCTGAACAAGGACATGACACAGAACGAGTCTTCAGGTGCTGTTAATTTGAACTCTGAAGTGGATTTGGGCTTATGCAAGGTGCAGCAAGGAATGCAGAAGCAGCAAAGGGCAAACCAGGAGCTCAGTCATCCCTTATCCGCCCCAGTGAATCCCAACATGCCGAAAATGGACCCTCCTCTGAGTATTCCAGCTGAACTTCTACAAAGGAGATAGAATTAAAAAAAACAGAAAGGAACAGGAGGAAAGAAAGAGGTAAATAACAAAAATGACAAAAATAATACCTGCATTAAAAATGCTCTTTATGACAAAGCTAAAGCTGATAAAGATGTTCAAGGCAAAGGCATGTTATTAGTGTATAAAGTTAGTAAAGTAATGGCGCCTCTTATTATTGAGACTGCAAAAGACTTTCATTTCATTTTCATTTCACTTTTATTTTTTATACTTGTTAGCAGGATGAGCAAAATTGCCTGTTTTCTCAAGCGACAAGTAAATATAACAATAAAAGCATTAAGGCATACTCATAAATAATACAGGACATACATACCAGACAGACATTATGATACAATACAATATTAACAGTTGCAGTTACTATCAGATAATGTATTCAGCCATTGAGCAAGGTTGTTCTTAAACTTTCGTACAGTAACGGCATTAGTAACAGTGGATGGAAGACCATTGAACAGTGTAATTGACCTGAATATGACTGACCTCCTATTTTTTTTATAGTGGGGGACTGTAAATAAACCTCTAATATGGAACCTTGTCTCAGAAGGGCCTTGGTAAGTGGGAAAGATATCTTGACTAGCCTGAGGGAGTAAACCCCATGATCCTTCGAACACAAATACTCCCAACTTTATTTTTATTCTGTCTATGAAAGAAGGACACTTGGCCTCTTTTAACAGTAAACAGTGATGAGTTCTAAATGGAAGACTAGTCATAAATCGCAACACACTATGATAAGTTGACTGTTTTATCATTTTAACACTAGTTCCTCAATACATTAACAGGCCATAATCAAACAGACTTAGAAGAAAACTATGACACAGAAGTCTCCTAGATTCTGGAATAAGAAAGGGTTTAATTCTTAAAAGCATTCCTAATCTCTGATGCATTTTCGTAATTATTATGGTGGATTGAGAATCAAAAGTTGATTGAGGATCAGAAGTGACCCCCAAATAATTAAAGCTCTTCACCAACTCGTCAGGGTTCCCTTTCTGATCAGTAACCTGTACATTTATATCTTTGGCATTCCTAGTACCTGTGAAAACCATGCATTTAGTTTTCCCTGAATTCAGCACAAGGTTGCGAGACAAGAGCCACCTTTGAAATATATCAGATTCCTGTTGGACTTTGACTAATGCAAGGTCTGGTTATAAGCCATCAGAGACAATAACCGTATCATCTACATACATAATTAATTTAGACCCATCACAGATTGTTGGAACAGAATTCAAAAAAAGGGAAAACAGTAAAGGGCCCCAAATTGAGCCCCACAGGAAATTGGGTGGGAATCAGAACAAACTTGGCCAATAATGATTTGTTGTTCCCTATTATTTAAATAACCCCCTATCCATGAAATAACATCTCTGAAAAAAATTCTTCATTGACTGTGCTCAACAACAAGGTATGATCTGCGAGATCAAAGGCCTTGGTGAGGTCCACAGACACTGCAGCAACAGAGTGACCTGTATCAGGGGACCTCTGAATGCTGTTCATGAACCCCACCAAGGCCATTTCAGTATTGTGATTTTTCTTAAAGCCATGTTGACAATTAGTCAGCAAATCATATTCTGATAAGAAAACCTGCATCTGATCAAACACAATTCTTTCCAATATTTTGGATAGTGGTGAAACAAAAGAAATGGGTCTATAATAAGAAACTACACTCTTACTACCCAATTTGTGAATGGGTTTAATTAACGCCAACTTCCATATCTGAGGATAGATGTTATGACATAATGAATAATTAAATAATAATGTAAGGGAAATAACTAATACTGTACATCAATACCCATTTTCAACAATCTATAAAGTCAGTTCTCTCTTGTCTAATTATTTGTCTGGGGTTACACTTCAAAACATAATCAGTAACAATTTCCGGTGTCAAAATATGAAACTGAAAAAGAGGATGTTTATAATTTAGATTTTTTATCTAGAACATGATTTTTATTAACAACTTTTGACTTTGATATTTAGATAAGTCCCCAAAATATTTCTTAAACATTTGAGCTAACCTATTGGAATCACTGACTAATTGATCTCCATCTTGAAGTGTGATTGCTGTTTCACTAGATATCGCACCCATTAAATTATTAAGTGTGTCCCAAGTTCATTTAAGATTACCTAGGGATGACAATTGTTCATTTAAAAAAAAAATCTACTTTAGCGTTTCTAATGGCTGCCTTACATTTATTCCTAAGGATCTTATAATTCAATAATGAGCTAAAATTCTTATCTTTTTAAAATAATGTCCAGGCTCTATCCATTTGCCTTATCAACGTTATCAAATCTCTGGAAACCCATTCCTTTTTATTTGCCCAAATTCTCATCTTTTTAATCAGGCTATTGATCACCTAGCTCCTGTTAAACAACTCACCAAACCTTTCTAATGTAAGATTGATATCCTGAAGATGTTCAAGGAAGGCCCAATCAATCAATCTACATGTCTTAATCATAACTTCAGATGTAATCTTTTTTAAATTTTTGGTTTCTATATAACGTGGGGGGCTATGTACCTGTTTGGCTGACCATATAGAATAAACTGGACAGTGGTCACTGACCACATCAGCCAGAACTCCTAATTAAGTTATATTTAATGGATGGGAGACCACAACCCAATCAAGTATAGTGCCCCCTTCAGTCTAATAGTTATGTCTGGTGATTTGAGAAATCAGCTGCTGAACTCCTAGCTCCTGAAACAGGTCAATCACACATGTATTCTGATCAGAGCCCTAATTGATATTAAAATCCCCAATTAAAATCCACTCCCTGTTGTTTGGTAATGATTTCCTAAGGTCAGAATCAATATCTAATCCTTGCTTGGTATAACGGAGTGGAATATAAATGGAGGAAACTGTGAGATGTTTATTTGAGCCTAGAACACAGTACAACTACCATAAAGAGAATGTTGGTAATAATACAGAAGTTTTACAAGAAAGGGAAATTATTACTGTATCTACACAGTGGAGAGCCGGGGCATAACAACATTTCATAAACTGAGGACTCTACAGCAGTAGAACAAAATGAAGAGCATATTTGGGAAGAAACCCCACCTCTGTGGGCCCAGTCTGTTATGTTACAAATAGCCAAGTTAAATGAGAACATGGGCTCTGCAAATAAATTGATGGCAGAGAAAATCAACACATTTAGACAACGGTATCTTCCTTACTAGAAGACAACATAGACCTAAGGACTGAAGGAAGCACAAAAAAGGATCTTGGACTTGGATGATTTAAATCTCCAGGTGAATAAATAGCTGATTGACTTAGAAGAATGAACAAAATAATAAAAAATAAAATGATAGACTTTGAAGCTAGATCTCAGAGAGAAAATATTAGGATCCTAGGAATTCCCGAAGCATCAGAGAAGGACAAACCAGTTAAAACACTTGTTCAAGAAATAATTGCATAATTTACGAATACTCCTATGGATTTAATAAAAGCTAAGTTTAACAGAATTCACAGAACTTTTTGTCCTGATAATGGTATGCAAGACCCGCCTACACCAGTACTGGCTAAATTCCTTTATTCAAAAGACAAAGAGAGACTGATGTCCGCTGTGTACAGAGTGAAGCGAATTACATATAAAGGTGCTAATATTTCCATTTTTAATGATTTACCACCCAAATCAATCCACGAAAGGAAGAAATTTGATCAAATTAGGAAATCACTATTTAACAAATTTAAGACTACAGTCATATACCCTGCTAAATTGAGAATTGTCCATGAAGGCATAAGGCATACTTTTGAATCTCCAGAAGAAGCAACAGGGGAAATTAAGAAGATTTTGAACATGGACATGTCATAATTTTGTATTACATTCTGCAAGAAGGAAGATGGATAAAGAAAATGAATAGTGTTTCAAGGATCAACAAGCCGAAGTGCATATAGCGAGACATAATTTATTTGTTCTTGTACTAGATACTCTAAGGTTACGTTTTTTTTTTTTTAAGAATAGAATCAAACAACTGCATGATTTAAAGGTTTAAGACATACTTGTAAAGTTTAAAAAGAGGCAACAAGGGGAAACAAGAGGACCCTGAACATGGATACATCATAAAAACAGTGGAACAAGATGAGTTGAGGAAATTAATAGAGCCTCAGTGATATGAACAAGTTTTATTGGTCATGCATATTTATTTTTAATGTTTTCCTTTTCTTCTTTTTCTTAGGAGGGGAATTGAACAACTGCATGTTAAAAGATATAAGGCGGGGGGCGCTGTTGAACATTCCTACTAGGCAGATGCATCTAAGACCAGCTCTGTGCTTGAGATGGTTTAAATCCTAAAAAAAAACGAACTATATCAAAAATAAAATAATAACTTAGCAGCCTACATCTTCCGACATCGATCGGTGCCAAACAGAACAATGGGTCGCATGCAGAAGCCAAGTGGAACTAGTTCCAAAATTCCACCACCACCAGCCACACAGGCCATGACTACCACGTCGACAATTGTCGGACCGGAGCCTCCGTGGAGAGCCTTACAGGCCTCAATGCAGGCCATAGACTTAAAAGTAGAGTCACTCTTACGAAAGTTTGTGGACCAGGATACCAAGATAGAAGTAGCATCCCTAACTGCCTCATCTGCTGAAAAAACGGCAACTAAAGCACTAGCTACTTCAGCCAAATTGGTGCAGGAAAATAACCAATTAAGATACCAGATAGAAGCTTTGGAGAATGCCAGTCAGACCTTGCACGTCCAGAGTGTAGGCCTGCCAGAAGGAAGCGAGGAGGGAGATCTTTTAGGGTTTCTTCAAGGATGGCTCCCTGCAGCATTAAATTTACCCCATTCTACAATTTCGGGTCAATTGATCAAAGCTTACTGCATTACAGCACGTGCAGCAGGGCTGAGGGCAGAAGTTCCTCAAACTGTTCTTGTGGATACTACTAGTTCCTTGATGAGGGATACTGTTCTTCAAGCAGCCAGTTCAATGGGGACTCTAAACTTTGATGGGACTTCATTGCATTTATTTCCAGATCTTTCATTTGCTACCAGGAATCGCCAAAAGAAATTCAGTGTTGTCAGGGCTCGTCTTAGAAGCCTGGGGATCACCCACTCCTTATTGATGCCTGTCCGCCTTAGAATTCACTATGGGGGATACACTTATCAGTTCTCCGACCCAGTGGACATGGGGAAAAAGGTGGCAACATTAGCGAAGGAATTCCACTCAACGGAGGCCCAGATTAGCTCGGAGTTAGAAGATGAGACCCGAACTGTAAAAATACTGGGGCAGTAATGTACATTATTTTGTCTCTTCCTGTTGAACTGGTTTGGATTTGAGAATGAATTTTGAAAGTCTCTCATATCATAAAATACATGATTAAGTAACTATGGCTTTTCCTAAGTCACTGAAGCTGAGTATGGTGTTGTTTCTATAAATGCTGAAAATGTTATGTAAAAGAGTTTAGGAGTGGGGTCATATCAACTTTATGGGTTGAGTATCACTTTTGTTTTTCCATTTTGGACTTGACCACCAAAACCTTTGTAGGATGTAGCTTTGTGGACTATTAACCATCCTGGGACTATTTAATTCTTTTCTCCCCCACTGCGTTAAGCCAGACTGTTTAGGCTGTTTGTAACCTGATACATTGGATGTATGTATAACATATATGTGATGCCTGATAGAATGATCTACTATATGTAATTGCAGTTTTACTTTAAATGCAATAAACATAAAGTTTAAAAAAAAGGATATGATATAAGTGTAAAATTTAAGAAAAGGCAACAAGAAAAATTAAGAAAAACCCAAACATGGATATATCATAACAGTATTATAACCCCCCCCCCCGGTGAAAGGATGTATCGAGGAAATGAATAGTGTTTCAATATCATAAACAAATCTTAATTAGATAGAATGAGCTACAAAGTACCTCACTTTAATTGTGTGTTTTTTTTTTTTTGTTTTTTTTAGCATTTAAGAGGGAAATTGATAATTGCAGTGGGGAGCTATGCAGAACAGTTATGATGGGGTTTCTAGAGGAGTGCCCCTTAATAGGGGGCTGCAGAGATTTTATTTAGTTATATTATTATAGGGGAGGGTGTGGGTAGTAGAGGCGGTGAAGGGGATGTATTTACACACTAACTGTTATATAGAATAAGTTATGGCTGGAAACGTAGATTATATAGGATCAATCACAGTTCGTATTGTTTTTGTTTACTTCAGTATGGCAGCTAATAGTATTAGAATAGCCACCTGGAATGTCAGTGGAATGAATACTCCCATAAAAAGAGAAATAATATTAACCCATATTAAAAGGAAGCAGTTCGATATTATTTTGTTACAGGAGACGCATCTATTAGAAGCTGAAATTATTAAGCTGAAAAGAAAATGGTTACCCCATACTTATTCGGAAGGGACCAATAAAGCCAGTGGTGTTGCTATAATAATAAAAACTAATATTAAGTTCCAACTTATAGACCTTTACAAATATAAGGAAGGTCATATATTATTCATTAAAATTAAATTAGATGAAGAGTTGTTAATTTTTGGTTCTTTATATGCCCCTTCTAATTCATATGCAGCATTTTTAGTGGAAGTGACAGCAGCTATAATTAAGCTAGGACCAGCAAAGTTAATAATAGGGGATGATTTAAATGTGTTGTTATGGCCAATGATTGATAAAACAGGTCCTGTTACTCAGGGGAACAAACTGTTATCAAAGATTCTTGGGACCTCTTTAGATTCCTGTGATTTAACAGATATATGGTGAAATTTAAATCCAAAAAATAAACAATATACTCATCATGACAAAAAAATTCACAATTTACACAAATTGACTATTTATAAATAAATCACTAGCGGATAATATAATTAAAACTGAAATTGATTCTATTTTGATATCTGGGCATGCAATAGTTTCCATAGTAATTGAATTAGTCAATAAAAATAGATTATATACATGAATTGGAGATTCAACAATGAACTTTTGAAAGACCCACAATTTATAAAACTAAACAGGAAATTATTAATTATTACGGTAATAATGATACAATGAACAACAATATGATCTATTTGTGGGATGCCTTTAAAGCTTTCTTAAGAGGTCACATTATTTCTTATCAAAGTATGATTAATAAAAAACTAAGATATAATATGCAAGACCTTGATCTAAAGTGTAAAGCAACTGAACGGTTAATGAAAGAAGATTATATCCCATTTGGGAAGAGTTGAGAATAAAAAAATGAAGTAATAAATAAAGACACGATACAAATATTAAAAAAGGTCAAAACAATTAAATATTTAGAAGGAGATGATTCTGGGAAATATTTAGCAAATCAAATATTAAAAAAAACAAAGACAGGAACATAATTACTGTTATGGAAACTAAAGATGCTAAAATAGTGAATCAAAAAAATTACACAAGTTTTTTGTAATTGTTATGAGTAAGTATTTCAACATCAACAAATAAATATTAAGGAAGTAAAATAATTTTTAGGATCTTTAAATCAAGATAATTACGAATAGGACCAAACACATCTAACAGTACAAGAAATAGAAGAAATGATCAATCAGTTAACTAATAAAAAACCTCCAGGACTAGATAGATACACCAATGAGTTTTTTTTAAGTATTTAAAGTTGAATTAGCACCCAATATCTTTGAAATTGTACAACTAATAATACATCAAAAAAATGGACCCTCTGAAATCCATGCAGGAGGCTAAAGTCATTTTGATTCACATGGAAGGTAAAAATCAATCAATCAAAATCTTTATTTATCCAGGCAAACACCATTGAGCAAGCTCATTTACAAGGTGGACCTGTGTCACACAAGGTCAAAGCACAATACATTTATATGCAGACAATAAATAGACATAAGTATACATTAAAATGATACACATAGAGCAAAAGCAGTAGGTCCAGATGATGAGTTAACAAGGTTGAGTTATCATGTACATCAAATATTTAGCAGAGAATATAACAGTGAATGGTATGTACAAGGGGAAAATAAAACATTCTCACTGTCGGCACAGCCTAGCATAAGTCGAGACATAGGATTCAGACTTGAAAGGGGTAATGGCAGGACGCTGACAGGGGAGAAGCAGGTTACAAGGTAGCGGCTGCTCTAAAAGAGGGGTGCTAGGACAACAGGGCTAGGGACAACACGTGGTAGGAAGTCAGATATGGTAGGAAGGGGTAAGCGAAGTAACAGCAGTAGATTTGAAGGGATATAAACTTGAGGAAACCATAGGGCCAAGATTTAGGTAGCAATGCAGAGGGCAGGTAAACAGCAGACACCATAAAATGCTAAGAGTAGGGGAAACAGTTGCAGAGTTCCTTAACAGCCTGGGGCATACAAAGTCTTGAAGATAGTAAGACTGACAGGGATGCACAGTTTCATTGATTTCTGTAATTTATTCCAGAGTGAAGGCAACACAAAGCTTATGTCTGCTCTCCCAAAACATGCATTAGCCCTAAGCACTTTCAGTGAAATCAAAGAGTAACTTCTCAGTGCCTAGATTCCTAACAGGCTTAGTGGCAGGCAGTCAGAAATGTATTGGGGAAGTTTATTGGTAATAGCTCTGAAGGTCCAAAGAGCCGCATTTCTGTTCTATCTGTACTGAAGGGAGGACCACCCCACAGCTGCATACAAAGAGCAGTGATGTGTGGTGAGGGGTAGGCCAGTTATAAATCTCAAGGCTCTGTGATACAGGGTGTCCAGTTTAGCAAGAGAGGAGGCAGTGCGCTGACTATAAATGAAGTCAGCGTAGTCAGTTAGGGAAAGGAACGTAGATTGAACTAACTGCACCTTAACATCTCTGGTCAAGAGACAAGAGGTGTTTTATCCTTTAGAAAAGACCAGGCCTCTGCCTCAGCTCTTTCAGCAGATCCTCAACATGATCCATGAAAGAGAGTCTCTGGCCCAGCCAGACCCCCAGATACTTGAATTTCGTAACAAATTCCGGCCTTTCTCCTAGTAGAGTGGTAATTTGAGGTAAAGAACCGATAACGGCTGGGTTTGCCGTATGAATAGCAGGTGAAAACAGCATCGCTTTTGTTTTTTTTGGCATTGAGTAAAAGTTTTTTTTTATTTAGGAGCTGACTCTGCTGCAGGTTGAAGTCAGCTAGCAAGTCTCCACAGGCAGCTTCCGGGGTTGGGCGGTTTAGGTAGAGCACTGTATCATCTGTAAACAGGTGAATATTGGCCTCTTTGATGGCGTCATCAATATTGTTTATGTAAATTGCAAACAGTAGAGGACCAAGGATAGATCCCTGAGGTACACCTCTTTTTAGAAGTTTGAGAGGGAGAGCTCACCGTCAGCCTTGACCTGCTGTAGCCTATCTGTAAGGTAGTCATTAAACCAACACATGGAGGTCGAGTCCAGACCTATCATTTTTAGGGTGGAAAGAAGCAGGCAGTGGTTGACAGTGTCGAAGGCCTTATTTTGGTCCAGGAACACGGCACAGACAAAGTTTCTATTCTTCAGGTCTCTTTACCAATCATTAGTCACTTTAGCTAGAGCCGTGATGGTGCTGTGTTTTGCTCTGAAGCCAGATTGCATAGGGTTTAGAAGATTTGTATTGTCTAAGTAGGTTCTCAGCTGAGCATTCACAATTTTTTTCCAAGAGTGTAGACAGTATGGGGAGGAGTGAGATCGGCCTATAGTTGTTTACATCACAGGGGTCCTCTGATTTAAACAGAGGGATGACTTGGACAGGTTTCCATAGGTGTGGAAGAGTCCCCTGGGATAAGGACAGGTTAAATAGATGGGTGACTGGTACAGCTAGGACATGGTATGCAATCTTTAGGAAGTAGGGGTCGAGGGAATCAGCACAAGCACTTTTCTTAGTAGCCATTTGTAGAAGAAGATCTTTGACTTCTTTCAGCTAGGCAGGTAAGAAAGAAAAGACCATGTTAGTGGTGCTAGATTCAGGAATCTGTGCACTAATGTGGGAGCATAACGTGCATGCAGGTGAGTTGTCAAATGCTAGGCTTACAGTGGCAAAGTGGTTGTTAAAGGCCTGTAGAATCTCCATTCTATCGTTGATAGTAACGTTATCAGAGATAAGTTTCGAGGGATGTACGTTTCCAGATGTGTGACCAGACAGCTTTTTGATTGTAGACCAAAATTTGGTTGGGCACTTTGTGGCAGAATCTAGTTCAGAATGATAGAAGTTGGCCTTTGCCTCTGCAACCATCTTGGTGCAGAAGTTCCTAGCCTTCCTGAAATGGCACCAGTCCTCGGCTATTTTTGATTTACGTGCTTTTTCCCAAAGCTTGTCTCTCTCTAGCAGTGCAGCCTTAAGTTCAGTGGAAAATCAACGACATGTTCTAGTCTTTACGCTGACTTTTACCAGGGGAGCATGATTATTTAGGGCACATGACACAATTTCATGGAAAATGTCATATGCCATACTCACCGATTTAGCTAGGTAAAAGTTCTGCCAGCGTAAGGAAAATTTTAACTCGTCAATATAGGTGAATGGGTCAAAGTTGCGTCCGGACCGCTTAGTCGAGAAGTTGGATGTGGATGGAGGTTTAGAGGCAGATCTTACACCAGCAGTGAAACAGTGATCACTGACATCTGAGGAAAAAATTCCGGCATGAGAAAAAGAATGAGATTTGCTTACAAGAAAGACATCCGACAGGGTACTATTCCTGTTTTTTTGGGGGGCGTGTTGGTTCTTCAATTAGTTGCGTGAGCCCATGAGAGTCACAGAAGAATTTAAGAGGTAATGAGGCCTTAGATAGCCAGTCATAATTAAGATCCCTTAGTATAATTGTTTCAAGGGTCCCATGCCCCAGGATAGTCGATAGGTGAGACAAGAGCGGGGAACCAGCTGACGGTGGTCTGTAACACCCTATGACATGAAAAGCCAGTGAAGGGGATATTTCTCAAACAAATACAGAAAATTATCATCAGATTGCTCTTTTAAGTACTGACTATAAAATCATAGCCAAATGTGTAGCCAATAGGTTAAAAAAGCATTGCCCTATATAATAAAGAATGATGAATACGGATTTATAACAGGGTGAAACATTGCGGATGCTAATAAACTGGTCCAGTTTTTTATGTCCTGTGTGCAAACAGGGAAGAAAGAGATCAAACTCCATATTATGTGATTGCACAAGATGCTAGTAAAGCATTCACTGTACTTGATATACTATATGTTTGAGGTCCTGAAACAATGAGGTATTCTGGATCAAATGTTGGTCATAATACAAGTATTATACAAATTTACAACAGTGAAATTTCAGATGAACAATTACCTTTCTAATACATTTTTTGTGTATAATGGAGTAAGGCAAGGATGCCTCTTGTCACCAATTCTTTTCATACTGTGTTTAGAGCCTTTATTAAATCATATAAGAGAGGACAGTAGAATCGAAGGCATTTTGATAGAGGGGGAGGGTAAAAAGATTAACGTGTTTGCCGACGATACCTTATTAATTTTTAAAAATATTAGTACTTCAATAATGGCCTTTTTTGAATTGGTGGATAAAGTTACTCAATTCTCTGGACACAAATTGAACAAATCTAAATCTATTATGAAGATAACAAGGAACGAGGAAGTACTATCATCTGTTATTCTAAATGAATTTGTAGCAGACACCCAAATTAAATATTTTGGTGTTATAATGACTAAAGATCAAAGTCTGGCTGCAATATGGGGTCAAGGGAAGCTGACGTCGGGGTAGGTTCAGAGCGGAGTTACGGGGGAATTCCTTGGCAGAAGGCCTGAAGGAGAGGCCGGTCGGATGCAGGGGGCGATAAATAAATAATGCAAAAAAAAAAAAAAAAGATCAAAGTAAGAATATAACTATAAATTTCAATAAAGTTTTAAATAAAGTGAAAGATTTGTTGGAGAATTGGCAAAATTTGGCCCTTTCATTGTGGGGTCGTATAGATTTGATAAAAATGATGGTATTTCCTCATTATATGTATGCTCTTCATAATGTATTTGGTCTCCCTAAAGAGGAATGGTTCTCTAAATTTAAGAGGATTATAAAAAAATTCCTATAGAGAGGTGGAAAACCATGTATTGCTTGGGAGAAAATCATCACACCCCATAATAAAGGGGGATTAGGGTGTCCAGACCTGGACACTTATGCAATAAGTTATTATGCCACTTTATTGTGGAAATGGGCCTTTTTCCCCAAACAGGATTATCAAATTATTAATAGTATAATTCAGTATTATACATCATCAGGTGTTAGTATGGAAGCGTTGATTTTGAATGTATCGAGGGGCTTGCTCACCATTCCACTATTTAAACACTGTTATGCGTTATTATGAAAAGCAAAAAAATGTTTGACTCTGGAAGATTCCATGGTTATATTTGTTCATTGATAATGACTGCATTCAGAATTATTATAAATAATATAATATCAATATTCATGATCATTGTAATAGGTGGAAGGATTTAATGTTTGGTGGGAAATTTCCACAGTATGAAGACCTACTTCATTTGGAAAGCAAAGAAAGGAAAATACACTTTTTGGAATATTTAAGGGTTAAATCTAAATTTCAATCCATAGCTAAGATTTTTCAGGTTAGATTGGATAGGGATTATAATCAACTTTTGGATGAACGTTTCAAAATGATCTCTTAATGTTGAAAAAAAATTACTGAAACAATTCTATATTAATATTGCTAATAATAATTATATTCAGAAGTACAAATCATATAAAAAGTGGAATGCAGAATTAGATTTAAAATTTACCGACCAACAATGGTTAAATTTAAGAATTCAAGCCAACCGAGATTACATATCTGCACATAATAAATCGATTTAAATTAAAATTCATGAGAGAGCTTATTTAACTGCCTTAAATATAGCCAGAATGACCAGCAACCCTGTGGCGAAATGCTGGCATGAATTTGAAGTGATGTAATAACAGATTTAGATAATTGTCTGTGGACTTGCCCTAAAATTTTATCTTGGTGTCGGAGGACGGAGGTCTTAGTTGAACAAATTTTACATACTAAATTAGAAATGGACCTTAGTATATTTATTTTTAATTATGTGCCAGAGATGGATAAGATACAAAAAAAGATTTTAGCCCTAGCCACCATGGCAATTAAAAGACTAACACTGGAAAGGTGGATTGCGGAGCACATTCCTATATTTGAGGAACAGCAATGGTGGAATCTTGCTAAAGAGACACTAATATATGAAAAACTGTGGTAGGACATCCTTGAAGATGATAGCGACATATTAGGTGTTGGATGGAGATCATTTGAAGATAATTTATCAGAAATTCTTAAATTGAATATACAACAGTGATGAAGATCATTTAACTGTTTCCAGCTATATGCACAAGGGTGAATGGAATATAATATAATGTATTATTGTGTGTATTTGTATAAGCATATTTAATATAATAAAAATTATAAAAAAAAAAAAAAAGGACTGTGGAGGGGAGTTAGCCCTAAAATCCAAAATTCAACAGTCGAGGGGGTGGGTTTGTGTATAACATTTGCCACTAGTGCTAACACCTGGGCCCAAAAGGGGGATATTCAGGGGCAGACGCACAGAATATGGGTGAGATTCCCTTTGGCAGCTTGGGATCTCCAGCATTCGTCTGTGGGCAGGAGCTTGACTTTGTACAGCATTTCTGGGGTCCTGTACCAGGAGTGCAGGATCTTGTTTTGAATGAGCTGACTCCTGGGATCAGGATAAAGTTTATATGCAGCTATCCAGCGGGTCTGCCACTGTTGGTCTGTGATCACAGTGTGCAGTGCCTTCTCCCATTTGGACTTAGATTCAAGCGATTGGCTAGGGATTTCATTCCTGATATTGGAGTATATCTTGCTGGCCATCCCTCTCTTGAGAGACAGCCATCCTTGTATGCTACTTGGGGGTGGATGTTGGTTTGTTTGCGAAGATACAGCTGGACAGCGCCCCTCAGTTGTAAGTATCTCCAGAAATCAGACTGGGGAATATTAAATTGGGCCTTGAGGGATAGAAACGTGGCCATCTGTCCAGTGGAGGGATCTAGTACATGCTGGATGTGCCTTGCTCCCTGTTTGATCCACTGAGGCCACAAAACGGGCTTATTATCTACCTGGATAAGTCAATTATCCCACAAGGGGAGCATATTGCAGGGGGTTGGGTTTGCCTTGAGGAGCTTTTGTGCTCTCAACCAGTTTCTGACAGAGGAACTTATGGCTGGGTGTGATTTTAGAGTTGTCAGAAGGGTGCCGTATAGTAGTGGGGCAGCTAGAACATGCAACCCTGCCTGTGCCTCCTCCATGTGGAGCCACTGTGGGGAGGAACTGGAGTGGGGGTGGAACCAGTGGATGTTTTGGGCAACACGATATGCCATGGTATACCCCTCAAACCAGGGTAGGCTCCAGCCTCCTGATTTCCAGTGCGCTGTCAGCTTACTCCGGCTGTATTGAGGCTTGCTACCTTCCCATATAAAGTTAACAATAACACTGTTAATTTGGGTGTACCACGGGGGGGGGTGGTAGGTATAATGCTAGGTGCGAGATAACATATAGAATCTTCAGGGAGATCACCATCTTAGTGGTGGCAGTTTTCCCCACCATTGTGAGGTGCAGTAACTTCCATCTGGAGAGTTCTGTGCGAATTTCATTTAATAAAGGTTTTAAGATTCGGGTCCCATAGCCGTGATTCATCATTAGATATTCATATACCCAAGTATGTGATGCCTTGAGGTGCTCATCTCAGGTTGTGTGGGGTGACCATGCCTTCCTTGCATAACAGATTTAGGGCATCGCTTCGGTCTTGCTATGATTAACTTTATGACCAGATAGGGTGGTGAAGTGCACTAGCATTTGCAACAATGGGCTGATGGATAATGTGACGTCAGCAAGGGGGATCAGCAGGTCATCTGCATACATGAGCGTGGAGTAACTGCTTTGGCCATTGGGAACTCCAAACATTTGTGGGTGTTGCCTAATAGCCACCACCAGAGTCTCCACTGCCAACACAGAGAGGAGTGGGGATAAGGGGCAACCCCGCCTGGTGCCTCTGCTCAAGGGGAAGGTATCTGATATGAGAGAGTTAGTCAGTATCCTTGCTGTGGGTGCAGCACATAGGGTACTGATTCAGGCCAGGAATTTCCTCCAAAATCTAATGTGAGCCAGCACTGACCATAGATAATCACACTCTAAGGAATCAAAACCTTTCTAGAAATGTACAGCCAGTGCTGCTGCAGGTGTGGATTGGGACTTGGCCACAGTGGAGATGTTAATGATCTGATATGATCTGCACTATATCTCCCAGGGATAAAACCCACCTGGGAGGGGTGTACCAGTTGGGGTAATACGGTGCCAAGGCTGGTAGCTAGTATTTTTGCAAAAACTTTACTATTTCCATTAATCAGAAATATGGGTATGTAGCTGGACGGCTGAATGGGGTCTTTTCCTTTCTTGGGGAGGCTAGTTATCACTGCTTCATTGTCGGTGGGTGGGAAGTAGCCTGTTTCCAGGGCTTCTGCATAAACCTTACTTGGGACTATAAGTTCTGAGGAGAGTAGCTGCCACAGGTCAACACTGAACCCATCCCCACCAGGGGTCTTCCCAGCCTTAGAAACATAGAAGCTGACAGCAGATAAGAACCGCATCGCCCATCCAGTCTGCCCTTTTTTTTTGCCTTATGAATGTGCCATAGGCCTTTACTCTGTCAATGGTCTTATTTATTCATACTCATCTGTATTGCTCCCTTATGCCTATCCCATGCCTGTTTGAAGCCCTGCACTGTATTTGAATCCACCACTTCCTGAGGTAGGACATTCCATCCATCCACTACTCTTTCTATGAAAAAGAACTTCCTCACATTACCCCTTAATCGGCCTCCCTCTAATCTTATGCTGTGTCTGTCCTCTTGTCCTGCAGTTTTTCTTATATTGAAACATGTTAGAATCTTTGACCTTGTTAATGCCCTTAAGATGCCTTAAGTGCATGGAGAGCCTCTGTGACTTCTTTCTCAGATATGGTGGCGTCAGGTTGGGCCATTTGCTGACTGGATAGCTGTGGGATATCTAATGGGGCTAGAAATTTCTTAACTTCAGAGGGGTTGGGTGTACGAGAGAATGAGTACAGAGTACATTAAAATTGCTTCATGGTGACATTTATTTCTTTGGTTTGGGTTTGAATGCGCCCACTGGAGTCTTGCAGGGCAGAGATATAGCTCTTGGCCTGCTGCTTTCTAAGCCAATAGGCAAGGACCTTCCCTACTTTCTCTCCACTCCCTCCCAGTATTTGTGTTTCAGGCGTAAAATGGAACTCTCAGCCTTCCGAGCAAGTATGCCATTGATATCCATTCATAAGCCCAGGATTTTCCGTCCCATGGGGGAGTTCAGGTTTGTCCAAGGGGCTACTTTGAAAGCAGCTTCTGCTATTTGAAGCTTCTTTTCAAGGGATAGCAGATGTTTCTCCCTAGGACGCCATTTTGCAGCTGTGTAAGCCGTAATTCCTCCCGTAAGGGTGACCTTAAATGCCTCCCAGGTATTCCGGTGTAGTGTCTCCCATATGGTTCTCTTGGAAAAAGAGGGTGGTCGTATTCCGAGCCCATTTGATGAACTCTGGGTCTTTAAGAATCGGGGGGGGGGCCAGCCTCCAAGAGGTAGATGTCTGGGGGGGGAGTCCCATAGGATATGAAGCTGTACTGGCGCATTATCAGATATTGCCATGGGGGCTGTGTGGGAGTTGAGGGATGCCTGAATCACCTGTGGAGAGGTCAGCCAAAAGTCCAGGCGGCTGTAAGAGCCATGTAGCGGTGAGTAGAAGTAGTAATCTTGGTCATGAGGGATGGAAAACCCACCATATGTCCACTAGGACCACATCCTTCATCAATTGGGAGAGAGTGGCTAGCCCTCTACCATGAGGTTTGATCCGATAGGCACGTCTGTCCATTTGGGCAATGTTATGGAAGTATGTATGGTAATCCGTGTTGGGTCCATATATGTTACTGAGTAACGGGGGCCATGTGGTGTGTCCATCAGTGCCAGCACCCATCTCCCTAACTGGTCCTGCTCGGTGACAGTGGTGGTCCAGCGTAGCTTTTTATGAACGAGGATAGTTACCCTTTCTTTCGGGTAGGGGCTGAAGAGTGCAACACCTGTCCCACCCATACCCTTGCCAATCTAGAGTGGTCCCCCTGGGTCAGTTTGGTTTCTTGAAGGAAGGTGAGGTCCGACTCAAGTTCTTTTTCGAGAGGTTTTCTAACAGTTTGACAGGCTAGGAGGCAGTATAGCACAGTGGTTTAAAGCTCTGAGCTGTAAACTTGGAGACCTGGGTTTGAATCCCACAGCTCCCACTTGCATACTGTGTGACCCTGAGCAAGTCACTTAACTTCCTTGTGCTCCCCAGGCACACCAAAAAAAAAAAAAAAAAAAAAAAAAGCTTCAGCTTAGTGTGTCTTTCCTGGTTAAAAAAAAAAGACGGTAGTTACTGAGATCACGTGGGTCACCAGATTTGAAAAGTGGAATAATGTGAGCAATTTCCAGATGGTAGGGAGTTTTCCTTGGCAGAAGGACAAATTGAAGAGGTGCGTGTTAGGAGATGTCAGAAAGTAGGAGCCTAGCTTCAGGAAGAGAGGTTCAAGCTGGTCTGTACCGGCATGTTTTTTTAATATCCAGGGTAGTTAAAAGATCTTCAACCCGCTTGTAGGAAATTGGATTGAAGCTAAACCTGTCAATGATGGGGGCGTTGGTACTGGGGCATGAAGGGTCATTATCGCCAGACTGGGAGAGGAGCTCGCTTGCTGATGAGGTATCAAAGGCTAAGCCAGCAGTGGCAAAGTGATTGTTGAGTTGCTGTAGAATGTATGATTTGTTTGTGAAAGTGTTGTTGCCATTGATGATTTTAGTCAGCAGGCATGATGAAGGACTATGGCCTTCTATTTCCCTAAGAATTTGCCAAAAGTTTGTCGCATTATTTTTGGGTGAGTCAAGAGCTGCTTGGAATTATTTTGCTTTTTTTTTTTTTTTTTTGCCCTTACAAACTTAGTACAGAGGTTTCTTGATTGTCTAAAGGCCATGCAATCTTGTGTTAGTTTAGATTTGTATGCCCTCTTCCATATCATGTCTCTGTCATGTAGGGCTGATTTTCATGTGCTAATACACCACGAACAGGACCTTTTCCTGGTTCTAATTTTAATGAGAGGGGCATGTGTATCAGTCACCTTTAAAACTGGAATAAGTTGTAGGCCTCTGAGACTGGGGTAGCCAGATAAAGGTCCTGCCATCTAATCCAGTTTAGGTCAACCAGGTAATCCGTACAACTGAATTTTCTGTGGTTTCTTTTTAGTATGAAGTGGGAGGAAGAATTACATAGATACATAGATACATAGACAGTGTCGGCAGATAAGGGCCTATGGCCCACGCAGTCTGCCCATTTGAGCTTGTAAGTTCAGTTTGTTTTCCTAGAAGTCTGTTGCCCCTTACCCCTGACCTCTAGAATTCCTTTATGTCTATCCCATGCATTCTTAAATCCCATGATTGTTTCCAGCCCCCACCACTTCCTCTGGCAGGGTGTTCCACTTGTCCTACCCGTTCTGTGAAGAAATTCTTTCTCATGTTTCCTCTGAATCGTCCTCCCTCCAACTTCATCCCATGCCCTCTAGTCCTGGAACATCTTTTTCGCTTAAAAATAGTGTTTTCCTGCACCCTGTTCCTCCCTGTAAGATACTTGTATGTCTCTATCATATCCCCTCTCTCCCTTCTGTCCTCCAGGGAGTACATGTTCAGTTCCTTCAACCTGTCTTCATAGGACTTGTGATGCAATCCATGCACCATCTTTGTTGCCCTCCTCTGAACCTTCTCTACCCTGTCTATGTCCTTACGTAGGTATGGTCTCCAGAACTGTACACTGTACACCAGGTGGGGCTTCACTAGTGTCTTGTATAGCGAATTATGACCTCCCTTTTCCTGCTGGTGATGCCCTGCCTATACATCCCAGCATCCTATTTGCTTTACCTGCTGCCTTGTCACACAGTTTCTCACCTTGAGGTCATCAGAGATGATAGCCCCAAGATCCCTTTCCTGCTTGGTGCATGCTATATCCTCACCCCCCAACTGATATATTGTGCCAGGGTTTTTGTGCCCCATATGCATTATTTTGCACTTCTTTGCATTGAATTTCAACTGCCAAACCCCTGACCATTGTTCAAGTTTCTGTCTACACCCTCTGGTGTGTCTACTCTGTTACAGAGCTTTGTGTCATCAGCGAACAGTGAAATTCTGCCTTCTAGGTCCTGCGCAATGTCACTGATGAAGATGTTGAATAGGACTGGTCCCAGCACTGATCCCTGTGGTACCCCACTGGTCATTCTTCCCTCTGTGGAGTGACAGCCATTTACCACCACCTCTGTGTCCTGCCACCCAGCCAGTTACCTACCCACCACACTACTGTCCTGCCCACACCCATATTCCCCAGTTTGTGTAATAGTCTTCTATGTGGCACAGTGTCAAAGGCCTTGCTGAAGTCCAGATAGGCCATGTCCACTGCCCTCCCCTGATCCACCTCCCTAGTCACCCAATTAATTTGAGGTATAGGCCTTACACATGCTGTAGCCCCGTGATCGCTGATGTCTCTGTGGAATACACCAGCATGTGAGAAGTTGTGAGGTTTGTTGACAAGGATTAACTCAAGAAGGGTGCTCTGTCCAGGTTTTTGGTGTTGGGACGAGTGATGTCTGGGGTAAGCTGAAAGAGCAAAACAGAAAACTCCAGCACCACCCACTGCAGTCTAGGCAAATCAGACCCACTTACAAAATGCCAAACAAGCTGTAAAGCATGTTTTATTCAGTACATTCGTAATTGAAAAAGCAGCCAACAAGCACCTATGACCTTCTAAAATGAGAGCTCACAGTGTGACCCACCAACCTGGCCGTTTGGGGCGGCTTTTCTTTATTGGTTTGGTAAGCTGAAAGAGGCCATACATGTCACATACAGTAAGTCTTTTAGGGGTTTGGAGCAGGAGTTCCAGTCAAGGTTGAAGTCACCCATGATAACCATTTCTGAATTATTAGCCTCCAGTGTTTCGGAGGTGATGTAGTATCTTAAGGCTCCCCTGACGGAGGTCTGCAACATCCTATTATGAAAATAATCTCCTCAGGTGGTAGCACCCAGCTACTATATTATTATAAAGAAATTATCTATAACAGAGTAACCTATTCTTAACTCTTTCCTGTTCTGCTAATATAGCCTCTACTGAGATTAGTAACCTGGCCAGTCTTAGCCTTGTACATATTTTAGAAATTATATTAATTAAGCTTATACTGTAGGTCCATATGACTGTGGCATTTGCCACAGAATTCAAATTATTAAAGGCTATTTCCTATGATCTAGGGTTGAATAGATGCCTTTTTTTTTTTTGCTGAATGCTTCTTGTGCCTGTGGCACTACTGTTTTCAAGAATAAGTTCTTGTTTCTTATTTTAACTGCCTTGTAAAATTTGCTCCATATGTCTGTTAATGTTATTTTTTCTTTACACCCAGTATCTGCTTTTATTGCTTCTTTTCATTCACTATATTTTTCTGTAGATTATTGGCAAGTTTTATGTCTTTTAATGAGTTAATTCTGTTTTCTGGTGACTTTTTGCAGTCATTGCCATGTCATTCAGATTGTTGCTTCAGTTTTGTGAATAAACAGCAGCTTATATTATACATACATTTACAAATATATATTGCATGCCTAGTATAATACGTATTGTACATATATATTTGAAAGGAACTAATTAATATTTAGTAGTGCATTTCATTCTACCCTTATTGAGCAAGCTTCCAGAATCTGTGATTACAGGTTGATATTTATTTGTAAAATAAATGGCGAGATAGTTGCCTATCTGTATAAAATATGTATTTTTTTCTGGCAATCAGGGAAACAGTAGGGCCAAAAGCACTTGGCAGCATCTGGATACTTCTGCAGAACCCATGGGACGAGACCTAACTATGTGTTCCAGCTCATTGTGGGATAATTTTATTATGTTATAATCGGGCTATTGTAAGGCAGATTATGCTGTGCTATTGGGAAATATTGAGACGTTATGGAGCAGAGTCCAGTGGAGTTTAAATATTAATATTTTTTTAATTTTTGTTTTATTTTAGTCTTTGGTAACCGGGTAAGGCCCACTAGGCACATGTGCCTGTTTTCAGGGGCAACCTGGGAGCACTGAGGAGGTTAAGTGACTTGCTTAGAGTCACAAAGTATGCAAGTAGAGGTTGTGAGAATCAAACACAGGTCTGGTCTGCTGTATGTATCAAGCTCGTTCACAGCTTATTACTCTAACCTCTAGGCTATACTTACATTTATGCCACTTGTGACTTCAAACCTTAACGTCTGCTCAGCTGACAGTTTTTCTATAGCTGTTTTCAATATTAAGTCTAATGTCCATTATATGTGTCCAATTCAAATTGGGATATTTATACCTCTCCCTTTCTTGAACATTATATGTATACACCTTAAAAGAGTTCATAATCTACATGGATCTCACAACATGAAAAAACATTCTGTATAATAGTACATGAACAAATTAAATGTGTGCGGTAAACCCTAAATGTATGGTAAATTTCAAACAAAAACAGTGTTTTAGAAAATAAGAGACTGCAGATGAACATCAAGCTTATTGCAATATTTTGTTTAGAATATTCTGTATGTTGTATGGTTGGCGGTACAAAAATAATGTGACTATGTAAGCACTAGGGCTGTACATAAAGCTAAAGTGTTTTCTGAAATGCACCATGCAAAGTGAAAATGATGGTAGATGCCATGTTTTCAGCGTGAGGAACTCTTCAGGAGTGAATGGTAAAGGTAAACTTAAGCATTATTACAGATCATGCCTGAAGATGGCGTTGATGACGCAACGTCATTTATGTCATCTTTTTTAAATATATTTCTGCGTGCAGTCATATAGATCTTTTTTTTAATTCATTTTGGAGTCTGTTGCACAATATAATATATGCTGTTGTTGTCTTAGTATAGCCGATGTGTTATCTTCAGTTGTAATATAGGGCTAGCTGAGCAATATTTCTTTTTCTGACCCCAGACCCTGAAGTTCATCCACAAAATGAGGATTACTGGGGTCACGTGAACCCCATAGGACCAAGAGCCTGCTACGATGAAGGGAAGCGAGTGGCAGAAACAATGTGCTATGCCTACATGAAACAGGTAGGCTGGGAACCGTAGTTGCTATACTCTGATTGTGGACTCGATGGCACAGTGATATACTGTAGTTTGCCTCCCTCAGTACTCTTACACATTCTATCAATGATGTAAGTATTTAACTCATTTTCACCTGGGCCGCCATTTAGTATCAAGGTTAAGCAATGGGAGGCTTGTACTTCTAATGGAGCTACTGGAAATAATTTAACGGTGACTTAAAGAGCTTCTGACACCATAGGGAACACGTTAAAAAAAATTTTTTTTTAAAAATACGAACTCACAATTCAAAAATTGCCTGCATTTTCCTCTTTTCCTCCCACCTATTCTTTTTTTACTAAGGACCTTGGCTTAAAAACAGTATTCTCTGTCACTTGGTCTTCATCTCTTCTGGCTGAGAATTTGCAGGTAGTATCACAGTCCCCTGCTTACATCAGCATAGTTGTTTCTAAAGCAACCAGTTGTGATGTCACAAGCAGGGAACTATGGTGTCTCTTGCAGACAAACAGATGAAGATTAAGTCACAGAGATCCTGTTTTTATGAAAATGTCATAAGTAATTAAGCATCAGAGTAAAGTATGTATTAGAGTGTATTATATGCTGGGTTCAGTTAGTGTTTGTCTCACTCCCTAATTTTGACAGTTTATCACTGAAACATCTTAGCCCTTAGGACTGTGAAGATTGGCATGTATTGTCTCAGTCCATGGGGCTAATCTCTCCAGTCCATGGGGCTAATCAGTGTTTTAAAAAAGTATTGGCTTGGTGTTTGTTTAGTTTACAAATTTCATAGTGTACCTAACATTTACCTAACTCTGCTGTTTTCCATATTTGTTAACTCCCTTCCCTCCGACAGCCTCTCCTGTGAGCGCTTCTCTATGTGGATGATCTCGTCCTGTTTCATAGCGACAAGTCCCTAACAAATATCTCCTCCACTCTAACTGTTAACTATGGTGCTGCCTATAATTGGTTTCTCTCTGTCAGGCTCTTGGTTAACGAAAAAAAACCCCGAAATCTATGCTGTTCGGTTCCAAACCGTACATCATCAAGGTCACCAACTTGAACTCCTCTCTACTAGTGTTCTCTCCAGAAGTCCCCTCCCTCCAAACTGTTCCTAGTTTCAAATACCTAGGTGTTACCCTGGACCCCACCCTTGAGTTCACGGAACATGTCAACAACATTGTGTGCAGGGTAAACTAAAAACTTGGGGCTGCCTACCGCCATAAACAGTTCTTTGCCTCGGAGGTGTGCCTTGCAATTGCGCAAGGCAAACTTCTCCCCTTATTGACTACTGCACTTCCATCTGTTCCAGTGTGCCCTGTGCTCTGCGCTCCAGGCTCAACTCAGCTTATAACAGTATATGTTGTTTTGTACTCCAGTTTCCCTACTCAACCTACCACTGCAACCTGTACCAGTTGCTTGGATAACTCCCCCTCCAAGGGCGGTTCGACTTTGCCCTTGGCTGAATAATAGACAATACCCTCAGAAGCGGCCACCTATCCCCATTCTCATCCCTCCTCACAGGCAGAGTGGCATCCAGGTGCCTCCACGAATCATCTGTTCCCCGGAGGTCCCTAGAGTCTCTTCTGCCATGGGCAGCAAAGCTCTTTCCTGGTCTGCCCCCTCCCTGTGGAAGAAGCTTCCCATGTCTCTCCACTCGACCGCCTCTCACCCCTCTTTCAAAACTCACTACAAGGCCTGGCTGATATCAGAAGCCAAATGCTCTTGCCCTCCCTGGTAAGTTGGCATCCGTTCCCACCCATTTCCCTCCTTTTCCCCCTTCCATATTGCGGGGTCCTTACTAGAGGCTCCGGCACCCTACCGTGCTCTGCACTCTCCCCTTACCTTGTACTCGCCTCCCTCCTGACTACATCATTGCATGTACTGTCCGTTGATTGTATTATTGTAACTGTGTATTTACTGTACTACTGAATTGTTTGCTGTACCTGGTACTGTACTGTAACCTCAATTTATGTATTGTCCCTATGTACCGTGCTTCTTGAACTGTTATACTGTTTGCACTACCTATATATACCTTACTCGATGTGCCATGCTAGTGGCCAGGGTCATGCCTGAAAACGATTCATTGGATCAGTGCACCTACCCGGTCATCAAAGACATAAATTAATAAATATATCCTCATGTTAAAGACGTTGTCTCAGACTAGAGCCTTAAGGCCTTATGGTCGTTGCAGAACAAATTAATTTGTAATATGAAGTTATTAAGGTTTAAAATATTAACACTCGGGCTGAACAAAACCATCTGGGGAAACTATATGAACAAATTAAATTTTTCTTATCAAGTTAAAGTTACATATGAACAAAAATTTTAAACTACAGCAGCATAATAATTACTTAACAGTGATAGGGAAAATTATGGAATCACTTCTGAAGGAAAGAATTGTCGAGTATCTAGAGGCCAGAGGGGCACAGGACCCAAGGCAGCATGGATTCACAGTGGGAAGGTCATGCCAGACAAATCTGATAGATTTCTTTGACTGGGTGACCAAAGTAGTAGATCAGGGAGGGGCTGTGGACATGGCCTACTTAGACTTTAGCAAGGCATTTGACACAGTCCCATACAAAAGATTAATATACAAGTTAGCCAGCCTGGGAGTGGGTCCCAAGATGACAGCCTGGGTAAAGAATTGGCTGGAGAACAGGACACAGAGAGTAATAGTAAATGGATTCCACTCTGAAGAAAGTGGGGTTACTAGTGGGGTACCGCAGGGTTCAGTATTAGGAGCGGTCCTCTTCAATGTCTTTATAAGCGACATTGCAGAGGGACTGGAAGGAAAAGTATGTCTCTATGCAGATGACACAAAGATCTGCAACAGAGTTGATGCACAAGGTGGGGTGGAAAGGATGAGAAGGGACTTGGCAAGGTTGGAGGAATGGTTAAATGTATGGCAGCTTAGATTCAATGCTAAGAAGTGCAAGGTAATGCACCTGGGAAACAAAAACCCAGGGGAAGAGTACATAATGAGGGGTGAGATACTAACAACAACAGAAATGGAAAGGGACCTGGGGGTAGTCATATCAGATTACCTAAAGGTGGGCAAGCAATGTGAGAGGGCAGCAAGGAGGGCTGGGGGGATACTGGAATGCATAGGGAGAGGCATCACCAGTAAAAAACAGGAAGTTATTATCCCTCTGTACAGACAGCTGGTGAGACCCCATCTGGAGTACTGTGTGCAGTTCTGGAGACCCAATCTCCGCAAAGACATAGACAGGATGGAAGCTGTCCAGAGGAGGGCAACTAAAATGGTGCAGGGTCTGCACCGGAAGACATATGAAGAGAGAGACATAAGGAGCTTAATATGTATAGCCTTGAGGAAAGGAGAGGGGGGGGGACATGATAGAAACTTTCAAGTACCTCAAGGGAATCAACAAAGTCCAAGAGGGTAGCATCTTTCAAAAAAAGAGGTGTGCAAGAACAAAGGGGCACAATTTGAAGATGGCGGGGCGGCTCAGAGGTAATTTAAGGAAGTATTTTTTTCATAGGGAGGGTTGTGGATGCATGGAACGGCCTTCCGGAGGAGGTTGTGGGGTCAAAAACAGTGGTGGAATTCAAGCATGCATGGGACAGTCATAAGGCAATTCTAGGGGATGGGGGTAGGAAGAAGTAGGCTGCTGATTAACTAGGATCTGCAGCTTATCCATTAGGTAGGGAAATGGGCAGACTGGGTGGGCCAAGCGGTCCTTATCTGCCATCAAATTCTATGTTTCTATGTTAACAGTGAATATTACCACTTATGTAGTTGTGACAGTAAGATCCAATTAGAACACTGACTTTTTTAAACATTTAAGTAATGGTAATCTTTTAATTATCAAAAAATGTTTGTGAATTCTTTTGTGTGGATTAAAAACCATCGAGCTCTATATTGTTTCAGTAACTGCCAAGTGCACATGCCTGATGTTCAGCGCTGTGGAATATATATGAAAAATGCACGTGGATTATAAAGTGCATGGGGCCGCTAGCTCATGCCAAAAAAAAAAAAAACTTGTCAATTTTTAATCAAGTTAGTTATACACAGTGAACAATTTGAAAGTACTGAAACACCGAAATGACTTTGAATACGTTAAGACTTACATAGTTGTGATAAACATGTCTGAGACCTTGGACTTGATTTTTTTTTTTAACAAAAGTGTTTTCCATTGGGGAACTGAATAGTAAGGGGCACTGGAAAGGAACTGGTTCTCACTCCCGATAGCAGAGAGGTGGTCTGCTGGTATCCTGGGGCGGCAGCAGCAGCAGAGAGACTTATTGCCAGGGTGGTGAAGCTCACAGAAGAGGGGGTGGAAAAGCCAGATTGGATTATATTTGATGTGAGCAAGCAGAGCATGGAACAGCTGAAAGCAGACTTCTGTGCTCTGCGAAAGGTAGCAAAGGAGCGAACAGGAGCAGTAACCTTCTCAGAGGTACTACTGCAGCCATACCTGAACCAAGCGGAACAGTTGATTCTGTTCCAGTTCAGTGCATGGCTAAAGAGTTGGTGCAGGGGGGAAGGATTTCAGTTCTTCAGGGACTGGGGCCCAACTTGGAGGGGTTGGAGGTTGTTTAAAAGGGACAGCTTACACACCAACCAGGAGGGTTATGGGGAAAAAGATGGGAACTACACATAGCTAGTATAAACTAGTATGGGAGGGGGTCAGGAGTGGCAAGGCACACACAGAATGCCAAAAAGGGGGGGCATTCTGACCCCCCCCCGAACTCAACAGGATCAAGTACACTTGTGGAAAAGGACAAATGTTGGAAAATACTATGTGCCAATGCTAGGAGTCTGGACAACAAAATGTTGGAACATCAGGCACTTGTCATGTAGAGTGGACATGACCTGGTGGCGGTAAGAGAGACATGGGCAACCTCGAACCATGACTGGGACTTGACCATATCAGACTGCACCCAAAACAGAAAGGATGCTGTATGTTACGGAGGGGACTGAAACAATAGATATAGGTAGTCCAGGGGGTCAAGGGAATTGGAAACCCTGGAGGTATGAGCACGAACAAGGAAGTGGAAACTAATCCAGATTTCAGTGGTCTACAGGCCTCTGGGCAAGGATCTAGAGATCGACATGGCACTGGGAGAGAAAAACACTTAAGAGGGCAGCAAGTCTAGGGAAAGTGGGGGTAGGTGGGAAATTCAACATGCTGAATGTGGACTGGAAAGTTACAGTCGTGGCTAGTACTAGGAATAAGTTGTTGGTGCCTGTCAGGAAGTATATCTAGAGCAGTTAGTCCAGGGCTAACAAGAGGGGAGGCTCTGCTAGATCTGGTGCTCACCAATAGTGAGAGGATTCTAAACATAACAATCCTGGAACCACTCCATTCCAGTGACCACATTAAGTAACACTGGAGGTCCAGTTGGGGACAGGCAAAGGGAATAAGGGTATGGGACTTTAAAAAAAAGGGACTTCAGCAAAATGAGGGAAAATTGGAGAATTGCATATGGTAGAGGGCACAGTAGAAAAGTGAGCAGCATTTATAAAGTGATGATAGGCTGGCTTGGTGACATAGAGGGCTAAGGCACTGGCGCCTTACCATGACCCGGGTTCGGAGGTTGGCACAGGGGGAGGGCGGAGCTGGATGGAGCTGTTGACAGGCAGGCTCTCCTCTGGAGGAAGCGTGGCATCCCTCGGCTGATGGGCGACCCCCGGTGGAGCCTGGAGGAAGCTCGGGCCAGAGGGGGGCCTAGGCAGTAGGCCAAGGGGTGAGCGAAGGAGGCTGTGACCTGGGCTGCCTGGTGCATGTGTGCTGACTCCTGAGGTCTCCGGGAAAAGAAAACCAGAGAAAATGCCGGTCAGCAGGGTGCAGACCGATCCCCTGCAGGTGCCGCTCCCAGGCTGGGCAGGTAAGAGCCGGTGATTCCGGGGAACGGGGCTGGGGGGGTCGGTTTAATTGGGGCTGACCAGCAGAGGAGAAAATATTCTATGATAAAAAAAAAAAAAAAAAATGATGATAGCAGTGGCTGATAGCCAGCTGTGTCTTGTAAGCTTCGTTTTCTGTAATGAAAAGCATATTTTTAGTTGCCATTACTTCTGCTCGATGAATTTCAGAACTACAGGCTCTCATGTGTGAGCAGCCTTATGTGATTTTCCACAAAGACTGGGTCTGTTTGCATACTAACCCTAAGTTGCTTCCTAAGGTGATGTCTGAATTTACCCTAAATCAATCCATCCACCTGCCTGTTTATTTTCCAGAGCATACCAATCCAGGGGAGGCATTGCTCCGTACTTTGGATGTGCATAGAATTCTGCGTTGCTTTACACACCATGCAAAGGACTGCAGGAAGTTCTCTGTTTGTTTATTTCTTTTGCCCTTGGCAGAGAAGGTGCTTCAGTTTCGAAACAGTGCTTGTCCAAATGATTGGCCAGCTGTATTGTTTTTTGTTACAGGAAGTATGGTAGGGAACTTCCTGACGCTGTTAAGGGCCATTCCACCAGGGGCATGGCCACGTCAGTTGCCGGTTTCAGGTGTGTGTCTGCAGCCGAGATTTGTGCTGCTGACACTTGGAGTACTGTACACACATTCTCCAAGCACTACAGTCTGGACATTGCATCCAGAAGAAGGGCAGCCTATGGTCTAGCTGTGCTTTAGGGCCTTCCTTCTTAGGCCCCTCTCTTCCTGCCACCCAAACTGTTCCTACTCTCAGAACTGCTTGGGACTTATTCCATAGGCGTGACCTGATGACCGAGATATTCCCGAAAAAGATAGAACAGTTATGTGAGAACTTACTATAACAGTAGATCTTCAAGGGAATCTCTGTGATCAGGTCATGGAAACATAGAAACATAGAAATTGAAGGCAGAGAAATACTGCTAGGCCCATCTAGTCTGCCTGATTACCCTACCTCTGTTAGCGGCCGCTGACCCTTCTTGGTCATCGGCTTTAGCCTCTTCTTCCCACTTCTAGGGTTCCCTTAAACCTATCCAATACATGTTTAAATCCCTCAGTGTGCTTGCCCTTACCATCTCCTGGGGTAGGCTATTCCATGCATCCACCGCCCTTTCCATGAAAAAAATGTCCTCATGTTTCTCCTTATTCTGCCTCCCGGAAGAAGGAGCAGGGCCACCTGCACTTATATAAGGTGTGTGACGTCTGAGCCTGACGTTGGCGTGGGCGGCCCGTAATAGACTGCTGCAGAAGGTCACGTGATGCAAGCTGCCTGAAGGCTGCGCATACCCTGGGCTTCTACCATCCATTCGCTACAAATTGACTTTAAAATCGACTCTAGCCCTCTAAACCACCAAATAATAGTAATTGGAGATTCCTTAATCTCTGCCTTTTGATTTCATCTACTTCTCCCGGCATCGCAAAGCTTTATTGCGGCGATGGAGGCAGAGATGAAGCAGGCCGCGGTGCGGCACACTCCACCCAACATGCCAGAAAAGCTTGCCAAGAAAGCGAGGAACCAGGCCTCTGGCAACTCGAGTAAAGCGGACGGTACTGCTCCCTCGGTAGTCCCTCTGTCCGAGGAAAGATTCCTTCAGGAGGTATCACCTCTTCGGGAAGCGCTAGAAAGCATCACTTCTGAGCTAAAATCTATTAAGGGTGATCTTACCTCCTTAAAAAGCAGAATGATTGACTCGGAAGCCAGAGTTACGTCTCAAGAAAGATGGAGAGACAAAATAGAGCCAGAAATTAGCCTACTGAAGCAGCAAGTCCGTAAGCTCCAGCTCAAAACAGAGGACTTAGAAGGGCGCAGTAGGAGGAACAACCTCCTAATTATCGGGTTGCCGGAAACCGAAGAAGGCTCAGATGCCATTGCCTTTCTCCAGAAATTCCTACATAAAATCGTGGGGCCTTCACCTCTGAACCACCCCCAATATCACATTGAAAGGGCTCATCGATCTCTGAGGTCGAGGCCTCCACCGGACTCTCCTCCCGGCCCCGATTATCATTAAATTCCTAAGTTTCATCGAGAAACAGCATGTCCTCACTAAAGCTAGAGAGCTACAATCAATAACTTGGGGGACATCCAAGATAAGAGTCGCTCAAGACCTGCCGATCGAGACCAAGCAGAAAAGAACCGCCTTCCATCCTATTGTCCAAAAGCTAATCGCGGCAGGTATCCGATTCAGGATGCTGTACCCAGCCAATCTGAAAATTACGATTGAAGGCTCATCATTCACCTACGAGTCTCCTGACCAAACCGTCAAGGATTTAACCTCCAGGCTTCCCAACCTGTTCAAGGAGAGATGAACTAAGTTTTGTTTTGACCAGTTGTTACAGTGGCTGTGTTTTCTTCTCAACAATGTTTAGAGATGCATGATATTTACCTGTTTGGTTGGATGGGGTTGGGCTGTGCGGTGTGAGGAGAGGTAGGAGGCTCTTAGATCCCGATACCGGTAGGCCATGATCCCCTTGATTTTCCCCAGTATGGTCCCGGAACCTTTGGGTTGGGTTCTTTGTTCCGGCCGGATGGATTGGCAGCGGACCAACTTTGGCCCCGCAATAAATCTTGCCCCCCAGGGCTTCCCGACTGTGATGGGATGCTTAGTTACTTAGCGGTGGATGGATACAGATACTCCTCGCTACTCACCCACACCTGTAACTGGTTTTGCTGCCGTGGCTTGATTATGCAGATCACGGTAAGTGACTAGCTAGCAGAACAAGTTGGCGAGTGATATATGCCCCATGTATGAGCCGATTCTAGCCGCTGGCCCTGTTTGTTTATCAGTTTGCTTTCCTTGGCCACAACAGAGTGCGGCTTTCAAACTGCCATTGTAAAGATGGGATGGCGGGGAGCCCGGGGATGCGACATGCTCATAGGAAGCTGCCTCGTGAGCTAAAAAAGGGGGGAAATGGCGACCTTCAGGAAAACAACAGGGGATTCAGCTTTATACCTTGCTGGTTGACACATCTAAACAGTTCACTTTCCCATCCCTGTGATAATACCATATTTGGCTGTTACTGGCTCATAAAATTCCTGGGTTTTGCCATTGGGGTTTTGGTTTCAGGTTTCTGCTGTTGGTTCCTTCATGGTTTGTCTGCCCAAACCTGGAACTATTTTGTACATAGTTGGATGGCTTTTTTTCTTTTTGCATGGGGGGGGGGGGTTGCTTCTGGCCTCAGGACATAGTTCCCCAACTCTACTTCAATGTTACCAACTTTCTCTTGACAGTTTCTACACACCAGGGGTTTGGATGTTTTTCCTTATATAGATTGGGCTGGTTTACAGTGGGTTTTAGAGCGTGCTAGTCCTATTTCTTATTTCGAAGGTATATTAATCCCTATTTTCTTAGTTTAAAGGTTCAGAAATGGCTATGATGTCGATTAAGACAGCTTCTTGGAATGTGCGGGGGCTCAGAGATAGAGCCAAAAGGCTCCAGATCTTTAATCACTGTGATTTACTCAGGATTGACGTACTTATGCTTCAAGAAACCCATTTGGTTAATAATGAAAAAATCTGGTTACATAGATCTGGTTTTTCTCAAATCTTCTCAGCGAGTGGTTCTGTGGCTAGCAAAGGGGTGGCCATCCTAATTAAGAACCATGTCTCTTTTCTGGCTGAAGAAGAACTAGCAGACCCAGAGGGCAGATTTATACTGGTCAGAGGCTGTCTCAACAACTGCAATATTGTACTTGGCTCTGTTTACGGACCAGTGGGAGGGAGTCCTGAGTTCTTTATGACCCTAGCAGATAAGATCGGAAATCTTCTACCCTCACAATTAATCTTAGGGGGGGGGGACTGGAACGTCCCACCTAGTCAAATCCTTGACAGAACCCACACACCAATAAGGCCAGCAACTCCAGCTCAAAAAGCTCTATTGGACTTCACGCAGCTTTTGGGCCTATGCGACCCCTGGCGGCTTACTAATCCCTCACTCCGGTCTTTTTCTTTCTTTTCTCAGGTGCATAACTCATGGTCTAGAATAGACTACATTTTGACCAGTAAGTCACTCCTTCCTGGTCTCCTCCAGTTGGGTATCGAACCAATAGTGCTGTCAGACCATGCAACAGTTTGGGTCAGGGTCTCACCGGACCCCAACTTTCAACGGGACACTATCTGGAAACTAAACACTCAACTTCTCAAGGATAACCAGACTGTTTCCCACATTAAAGAACTCATCTCTAATTTTCTAGATTTCAATAGCAACTCCACCCCGAGGGAAGACTCAATCTGGTGTTCCCTGAAGTGCTACCTCAGGGGGAAGTTAATCAAATTGGCCTCCTTGAGGAAAAAAAGTAGGCTGGCACAAGCTGCTTCGTTGTTAACCAAAAATTAAAGAGTTGGAGTGCTCATATTCCCCTTCCTCCCCCTCAGGTTTACTCGAATCCCTACTAAAATTAAAAAACGACTACGTGGATTTACTTAAAGAAAAGGCTGAATATGCTATCTTAAAAACCCAATCCAAATATATCGATCAAGGCGAAAAGGCCGGTAGGCTATTGGCTCTAAGATTGCACAAGACAGAGAGCTCGAGATTGACCCCGATGCTGCAAACTCGGGAGGGACTAGTTAAAACTACACCCAGAGAAATCACCCAGATTTTTGAGGAATTTTATAGTAAACTTTACAGCAGGCACCCCTCTCCAGCATCCCCTTTGGATATTGCTACTTATTTAGAAGATCACAAACTTCCCTGCCTCCTTCCACATCATAAAAGGACCCTCACCTCTCCTATCACCTTGCTTGAGGTAGAGGAGGCTATCGCCTCCCTAGCTCCTGACAAAGCACCGGGCCCCGATGGTTACCCTTCTAACTTTTACAAAACTTTTAGTAAGGAACTAGCCCCCCTCCTCCTCAGGCTCTATGATTACATGTTTGAATCTGATACCATCGATCCTACATTACTGGAAGCCACGATTGTGTTAATCCTTAAGCCGGATAAGCCACCCAAAGACCCTGCAAGTTATCGTCCCATCTCTCTCCTAAACTGTGACATTAAGATTCTATCCAAGATCTTAGCTGAGAGGATTAAAAAGATTTGGACTCACCTTCTGAGCCCAGAGCAGGTAGGGTTTGTACAAGCCCGTTCTCCCGCTGACCATCTTAGGACCCTTTCTCGTATCTCACATGCAGCCCAATCATCACATACTCCAGTGGCTCTAATTTGTTTAGACGTGAAAAAGCATTTGATAGAGTTAATTGGGATTTTCTATGGGCAACACTCGCTAAGATGGATTCCCCAACTTTGTTTATTAGGTGGATCCAAGTTATATACAAATTTCCCTCGGCTAAGATCTATTGTAACGGGGTCTTCTCTTCAGTTTTCCACCTCTTTACTGGTACCAGGCAAGGCTGTCCCCTTCCCCCTTCTTGTTTAATCTGTACTTGGAGCCCCTCCTTCTCAATATCAAACGATCTCCATATATCCAGGGCTGTCCGGTGCTACAACAAGAGCTGGTCCTTTCTGTCTACGCGGACGACATCCTACTCCACGTGGCCCATCCCGAAAAGTCATTAACGCACACCCTACAGGTTATTACGCAGTATGGCCGCCTTTCCTGTTACAAACTGAATCTAGCAAAATCAGAAGTGTTCCCTTTGAACTCCTTCACACATAAAGCATGTTTTACTAGATTTGGTATGAGATGGTCTTCTAAATCAATTAAGTATCTGGGCATACATTTCACCACTGACCCAACTTTACTTAAGAAGCTTAATCTGGATGACCTTAAGACCAATATTCAGTTAGATCTACAAAGGTGGTCCAAACTCCCCATTTCTCTTTGGGGCAGGATCAACATCATTAAGATGAACGTCCTACCCTGTATCTTTTACCCCCTCAGCCTGTTGGGCCTCTGGCTACCCCTCTCATATCTGCAACGATTTCACTCTGCCTTCTCTCAATTTATCTGGCAAAGCAAATCTATCAGACGCTCTTTCTCCAAAGTATCCCTTCCAAAAGACAAGGGAGGACTTCGTCTCCCTAACCTACTGTTTTATCACTGGGCAGCTCACCTCTCCAAATTGGGCAGATGCCTTCCAAACAGGGCCGAAGGACCCCTCCCGATCTGACTCCAGATCAAAAGACGAATACTCCTAGAGGCCAATCTCTGCTCTCCGACCATATTCTTTCTTCCCAGGTCAGCACTCCCATCCTCAATCTCGAATCCAACCATCATCACTTCCCTCAAAATTCTTTCTCAGTGCCTTCACTATCTTAAAATCTCCCCCAAAAGAGACATGGCACAATCCCTTATCCTAAATCCCAACATTTGGTTAGGAGGCTCGATGATTACCCCAGATTGGCTTCCTCAAATCCGAGAAGCTCTGGTTGAGAACCTATATTCTCAAGACTCTCTTCTCTAGATATTTTGGCCAGGTTTGGCGTCCCTAGTAATAAGATTTTCAAGATATACCAGCTGAGACATCTCATTAACACCAACTTCGGCTCCGAATTCCGCTGCTCACAGGTCAGTCCCTTCCTCTTCCAAGTGCAGGACTTAGCCTCCAAACCCCATGGCATCTCATCTGTATACTCCTATTTGCTAGGTCTTAAATACTCGGACTCCCTCCCAGGCTCCTGTGTCTGGTCCTTTCTCTTACCGGATACCATCCCTAACTGGCCGCGGATTTGGAAAGATTTACACAGATACCACACTCAAGATAGGTTCAGGCTCGCTCAATATCATATACTAAATAACATGTACTATACTCCAGTCAAATTGGCTCGATTAGGGAAACTACCTCTTCCTCTTTGCTCCAGATGTTTACAACCAGAAGGGAACTTGCTCCACATTTTTTGGCAATGCAAAAAAGTGGCCCCCTTGTGGCGTTCTATTCAGTCCAACCTGGATCCTCTTTTGGGCCTGGATAGTCTTTTCACTGCAGAAATATGTATCCTGGGTATTTATTCCAAAGTCGAGAGCCATGAGCTCAGATTCCACATTGCACTAATTTCTATTGTGGTCAAAAGGCTGGTGCTCAAGCATTGGACGGACCAATTAACCATAACATATACCGAGTGGCTGAAAGACCTATCAACTTGTTTTAATATGGAGAGACTCGCTGCTAGTTCCCGCAACCGTATGGATTTGTTTCACAAAAAATGGGACAAATTGTACACATTGTATTTACACCAGTGACCTGTTGGTTCTGTCTCTGACGCTCTCTTCCCCTACCTACTTTCCCATTAATTCTATTCTTATGACATTATGAAAATACCATATTATAAACTAAATAAGCACACTCTGGGAGGGTTAGGGTTGGGGGGAAGGGGGTGGTTTAAGGTTACAGGGGGATTTTCTTTTTCCTATCTTATGTTCCATTTACTACTTTGATGTACAGGGGAGTTGTTAATCAACCCTATGAATAGCTCTAATGTAAACCTGTGAATTGCTGTAACTTTAAAATTAATAAAGTTAAATTTCAAAAAAAAAAAGACTGCTGCAGAAAAAGCTTCCATTGTGTTCTGCCACAGAAGGGTTCTGATTCCCTCTGACCTTGAGAAAGAAGCTCGAAAGGTCCACGGGAATCAGAACCTTGAAGTGGCAAAACATGCTGGTTGTGCATAAAGTTGCTGCTTATCCTGTATTTTTCAGTGTACAGTGTTATGTGAAATATGCGCTCAGCGGTTCTTTCGCTTTCAGAATGATACTGGCTTGTGCAGTCTCTAGAGGTTTCAGAATGCTGTTGTACCACAGAAGGGTACAATCACATTCCATGACCTTTGAACTGTGGTACAACAGCATTTTGAAAGGGATGAAATTCTGTACAGAACTTAGAGGATAATGGAAGGGCAACAGTGCACAACAACAATGTTGTTCACTTCGAGAGGTTATCATGACAACCACTTCGCTCTCGAGGTTTATGGTTGTCATACAACCTCGAGAAGTGAAGACAGTGTTGTTTACTGATGCCCATCCATTGTCTTGTATAGTGTATGGGCATTAGTAAATCAACAGAGGAACGCAATTTCCATCTCTGCCTGACCCACCCCCCCAACAACCCTATAACTGACCTTACCTTACCTTACTCTGCAGTTGACAGTCAGTCATTTATGTTGCCAACAATGAACATAAAAAAATACAGCTAACGAAACATGGAGCAAACTGAAGAACAAACTATTTAATGAAAACAGGAAAACAACATTTAAGGGCTACAAATCCTAAGTTCTTACCAAAGGTGGTGCCTGACTTTATTTAAATCAGTCCATCCACCTTCCAGTTTATTATCCTGAGCATGCCAATCAAGGTGAAGAATTGCTCCACAGTTTAGATGTACACAGAATCTTAGGATATTGTATAACTTGCACCAAGGACTGCAGAAAGTCCTCCCAGCTTTTTGTTTCATTCGCCCCTGGGAAAGAGGGTGCTCCTGAGTCTAAACAGCACCTATCCAAATGACTAGCACATTGCATTATATTTTGTTATAGGAAGTATGGTAAGGAACTTCTGGTATTGTTCGTGCTAATTCCACAAGGGGTACAGCCACTTCTGCCGCCTTTTTCAAAAATGTCTCTGCTGCTGACGTTTGTGCTACAGTCACCTGGAGTACAGTCCATGTCTTCATTAAGCATTACAGTCTGGATATTGCCTCTCACAAATGTGCTTGTTTTGGTCTTGCAGTCCTACAACACCTCCTCTCTTGATCTAGACTGCCATCCTCCCACCTGTCTTTTGATACTGCTTGGGACTCATTTCAAAGGTGTGTCTTAAGGGAAGAGATAGCCTCGAAGTAAGATGGTATAGTTACTTGTATTTGTCGACTAGTTAGACTCAGGTCTACGATATTCATCCCTTAAGGTGTACTGTAACAGGAGATCTTCAAGAGAATCTTTTCCCTTTAAGACATGCCAACCTTCCCTCTATCTCCTTAGGGTGACACAATACATTCACACTGGTAATTTATATTCATGGTGCTGGCGCCAGCACTTGTCTCGCCTAGTGTGCGTGGTGCTGGCTTACTCTCCTGGTTACCAAAAAAAGACGGCCCTCTAAGTCTAATCTCCTGCAGGGAGCTGAGGAGTGGAAGGTCACACATTGTTGTATAAGCCCTGACTCGTGATGTCGATGTGGGTGAGTCCAGCTTGATGAAAGTTTCCATGTGGTCCTAATGCCTCACAACTGTTAGAAACATAAAAACATAGAATTTAATGGCAGAAAAGGATTGCTTGGCCCACCCAGTCTGCCCATTTCCCTACCTAATGGAAAAGCTGCAGATCCTAGCTAATCAACAGCCTACATCTTCCTACCCTAGAATTTCCTTATGTCTGTCCCATGCATTCTTGAATTCCTCCACTGTGTTTAACTCTATGACCTCCTCAGGAAGGCTGTTCCATACATCCACAACCCTCTCCGTGAAAAAATATTTCCTCACATTACCTCTGAGCCATCCCCTCTCTATCTTCAGATTGTGTCCCCTTGTTCTTGCACACCTCTTTCTCTGAAAGATGCTACCCTCTTGGACTCTGTTGATTCCCTTGAGGTGCTTGAAAGTTTCTATCATGCCCCCCTTCTCCCTCCTTTCCTTTAGGCTATACATATTAAGCTCCTTTAGTCTCTCTTCGTATGTCTTCTGGTTTAGACCCTGCACCATTTTATTTATCTATTTTTTTTCAATTTTTTATTTATAAACATTTTTATAGTGTCACAGTGAGCTGTACATATAAAAAGTACACAAGGATGAGGTACACAGACCCCAGGAGCACTTGTACAGATTAAGGACCTGATTACATAGTTTCAACTGTACGAAAACATCAAATACCTCTGAGGGATGCAGAGTATTATTTAACAGGAGAGTTTTATGAACTAATTACCCTGTAGGGCTATGTCGCTCTCACCACAAGTCATTTTCTATAGATCATTGCAGCCAGGATAGCAGTCCTCTCGAAGAATTATTGTAGGGTGGAGGGCTGAAAGACATAACCACTAGCAAACAGGAGAGTATTGCGAGAGCCTGGGCTCAGTTAAGTTGAATTATAAACCCTTAGTGATATGACAGCGCAAGGCAACCTGTCCTAAGGGTACAGTAAATATGTATATATCAACAGGATATAAAAACAGTCCACAAACTGAGTGGTGACCTTCCTCACCCTATAATAACATTTGCAGTGGTAGTCAAAAACAGGTATCTAACAGTAGATCTCCTGAAAGAAGCAGCAAAACTGGTAAACTGATCATCAACGTATGAATAAGCCTGCCTAAGAAGCATAAAGCGTAACAGCTTAAGTCCTTAAAGTCCACTTAACTGGACCATTAGTGCACACAGTCCCAGTTTTTAGACGAGGGTAGGTTATGTACTCTAAGAGCAGTGTAAAAAATTCACCACTCTTCCTCAGAAGCCTTGTCTAGTGTGATTTGTTTGTGCAAGAGTTTTTCAGAGAATTGGGCTGCAGCTGTAGGATCCTGGAAAATGTAGGTCTTCGATTCATGCCTAACACGTAGTCTTGCTGGGTAGTTTAAGCTAGCTTCTATACCATGGCTTAAGAGGTCTTTTTTAATTGTCTGGAGCTCCTTTTTGCCTGTCTGCATTGAGCAGTGTCAGTGGCTCAGTAGGTAGCACACTCGCCTCTGAGGCCGGGAGATCAGAGGGCTGTGGGTTCAGTTCCCACATCTGGCACTTGGGTTAATATCCCAGTACTGACACTGTAATGCAGCATGAGAGGGGTGCTGCATTTCTGAGGTGCCGTCTTTCGGATGAGACGTTAAACCGAGGTCCCATCTGCCTGGACTGGTGGTAGTTCAGGTGGATGTTAAAGATCCCATGGCACTTATCGAAAAGAGTAGGGGAATTTCCCCGGTGTCCTGGCCAAATTTCCCTCATTCACTAAAAATACCACCAACAGCTTAATCTGGTTCAAGGTCAGTTGGCATTCATCTGTATCCCCCCCTCCCCCGGGTCGTGCCTGAAAATAGGCAGGATTTGTCTAGTGCACTTACCCGGTCAACAAAAGCTAAATAAAATAAATAAAAAGCTGTGAGGTCTGGAAAGAAACCGATGTGGCTACCTTCGCACACGATCTCTCCCCTTGCTCCCAGCTGCTTGCAGTAGTAAGATTCGGGCCTCCGGCGCCGACAATGTGGCAGTTGCCGTGAGTGATCTTTTCTGCACATCACTCCATTGTTTCGCACATTGAAGGATTACGAAGACCCATAGAATTTTAAGTCCCAAATCCCGAGGCAGGAGTTGCAGGTCTTTGAAGATCAATTTTAGTCACTGCTGGCAAAATCTCCGTCACTCCAGCGTATAGTGGGGGAAAACCGACAATACGAACGTTAGCCTGCCTCTGAGTGTTTTCGATGGACTCCAGCTTAGACTTCAGAAAAGATAAGTCCTTAACATACATGGCATTGCAATTGGATTGTTTGTCTTGTGATTGCTGAAGGTTTTTAATTACCTCCACGTTATCATGTATGAGCCAGTCGTCAGTTAGTTTTAGCTCTACTGCCACAAGCCTCTTATTTGTCTCTTTCTCCATTAGATTGTAGACAGCAGTGCTAAAATCCTGGGCAGTTGGAAGCTCAGATGCAGGCATCTCACTCATGCTAGGCCCTGTACTCGCAGCCGAGTTCGCAGGAGAGAGAAAGGAATCCAGGCTACGCATAGCCTTCCTCGAGTCCTTTTTTGGTCCCATTCTATAGCAGAGGACTTCCGACACTGCTACATTAAGTTTTAAAAAGAAATTTTGTCTTGTTTCTCAGGTTGTCTGTGTTTAATTACTCAGCTATGTAGGAGCTATTTTAAGAAGTTGTGGCCATCTTGCTGCTCCACAGTGCCCCCCTTCCCTGCACCATTTTAGTTGCCCTCCTTTGGACTGTCTCCATCCTGCCTATGTTCTTGCGAAGATGAGGTCTCCAGAACTGCACGCTGTACTCCAGATGGGGTCTCACCAGCTGTCTATACAGAGGGATAACATCTTCCTGTTTTCTGCTGGTGATGCCTCTCCCTATGCATCCCAGTATCCCTCCCAACCCTCCTTACTGCCTTCTCACATTGCTTGCCCACCTTTAGGTCATCCAATATGACTACCCCTAGGTCCTTTTCCATTTTTGTTGTTAGTATCTCACCCCCCATTGTGTACTCTTCCCCTGGGTTTTTGTTTCCCAGATGCATTACTTTGCACTTCTTGACATTGAATCTAAGCTGCCATACATTTGACCATTCCTCCAACCTTGCCAAGTCCTTTCTCATCCTTTCCACCCCACCTTGTATATCAACCCTGTTGCAGATCTTTGTGTCATCTGCAAAGAGACATACCTTTCCTTCCAGTCCCTCTGCAATGTCACTTATAAAAGACATTGAAGAAGACTGGTCCCAGTACTGAACCCTGCGGTATCCCGCTAGTAACCCCCTTTCTTCAGAGTGGACTCCTTTTACTATTACCCTGTGTGTCCTGTTGTCCAGCCAATTTTTTACCCAGGCTACCATCTTGGGACCCACTCCAAGACTGGCCAACTTGTATATTAATCTTTTGAGTGGGACTGTGTCAGGTGCCTTGCTAAAGTCTAGGCAGGCCATGTCCACAGCCCCTCCATGGTCTACTACTTTGGTCACCCAGTCAAAGAAATCTATCAGATTCATCTGGCATGACCTTTCCGCTGTGAATCCATGCTGCCTAGGGTCCTGTGCCCCTCTGGCCTCTAGATACTCGACAATTCTTTCCTTCAGAAGTGATTCCATCATTTTCCCTATCACTGAGGTTAAACTAACAGGTCTGTAGTTTCCTGCTTCTGCCTTGCTCCCACTTTTGTGAAGAGGAATCACATTTGCCCTCCTCCAGTCCTCGGGTACCACCCCATCCTCCCATGATTTGTTAAAAAGGGTAGTCAGTGGTGTCACTAGTTCTACCCTTAGTTCTTTTAGAATTCTGGGATGAATCCCATCAGGCCCCACTGCTTTGCCCACCTTCCATTTTAAGAGTTCTTTCAGAACTCTTTTTTCTGTAAATGGACTGTTATCGGCCTCCCTATCCAGAGTGTTTCTATTGTTTGGTTTAAGTACCTCCCCCTCTTCTCTTGTGAATACTGAGGAAAAATATTTGTTTAGTATCTCTGCCTTTTCACAGTCACTCTCCTGCCCCCCCCCCCCCTCGCTTTTATTAAGCCTCACTAATCCCTCTCTTGGTCTTCCTTTGCTCTGCCCATTTTATCATTTGTTTTTTTCTCCCTCACTTGTTCTGTGGCGCCATCTGTTCCCCTACCTTTCTTACCCTTGCAATTCCCTTGTGCCTGTCCCAGGCATTTTTTAACCCCTCCACTGTTTTCACCCCCACTAACTCCACTGGAAGGCTGTTCCAGGGATCCACCACCCTTTCCATGAAGAGGTACTTCCTCACATCCCTTCTAAATTTACCCCCCCTCCAACTTCATAGCATGCTCTCCTTGTTCTAGAGCACCTTTTTCTCTGTAAAATACTCCCCTCCTGTACTTTTTTTTATCCCCCATAAGTTGTTTAAAGGTCTCTGTCATATCCCCCCTCTCCCTCCTTTCCTCCAGGGTATATATGTTTAGCTCCTTTAGACTCTCCTCATTGGACTTTTGATGCAGATCCTGCACCATTTAGGTAGCCTTTCTCTGGACCACCTCCACTCTGTCTATGTACTTCCTGAGATGTGGTCTCCAGAACCAGACGATGTACTCCAGGTGAGGTCTTGCCAACGATCTATATAGAGGCAGCACCACCTCCCTCTTCCTGCTGGCGATACCCCTTCCTGTGCACCCTAGCATCCCACTCACCCTTCTGACTGCCATGTCACACTGCCTGACCACCTTCAGGTCATCCACAAGGCCACTGATTTATGATGATTAAAATAATGAAATTCCATTTTCAAGACTCGAAATTCCAGGAATTGCACCAGTGCTCAGCAATCTAATTTCCATATTTTACCGTCATTCTTTTAGAATGTGTATAAATTCTCAGAATTAAAGAAGGCTTTATATACAGAGCATTAAATAAAACAAACTGAAAATAATACAGAAAGCAATTATAAGAAAAAAACAAGTTTTGTAGATTTACTGATCTGATATAAAATGCTAAATTCTGTGAAATTCTTTGTTTTTACTGGTGTTCAGACGGTCCAAATTCTGGAATTTCACTGGGTTTTCTGGTAAAAACTGAAAACCAGTGGCCTTGGTCATCCAAAATAAGCACTCCTAGGTCTATTTCCTGCTTGATCTTTGTCAGTATCACTCCTCCCATTTTGTACTCTGATTTTTCTGGTTTCTGTGGCCCAAGTGCATTATTTTGCATGTTTTTGCACTAAAGCCCAGCTACCATACCCTTAACCACTCCTTTAGTCTTTTCAGATCCCTGCCATCCCCGCGTGTTCACTCTGTTGCAGATCTTGATATCATACATCATGCTTTGGTGAATTCTGTTGTCTTCTGAAATATGGTTTTCGTCTTACTGATCTTAAACCATTATTAGGTAGCAATCCTCACATACTAATTAAAAAACTCTTTCAAAATAGGGACAACATTCCCAACATCACTGTTCTGTTGAGCATTGTCTTAATATTAAGTTCAAGTTAGGGAGGCAGTATAGCGCAGTGGTTTAAGGCTCTGAGCTGCAAATCTGGAGACCGGGGTTTGAATACCACAGCCCCCACTCGTATACTGTGTGACCCTGAGTAAGTCACGTAACTTCTCTGTGCTCCCAGGTTGCACCTGTAAACATGCTTTTAGCTTAGTGTGCTACTCCTGGTTAAACAATTCAAAAAAAAAAAGTTCTAGTATTATTGAATCTGGCTTTTCTGTCATGAAACACATTAAAACTGACTGGAGATCTTGCCTTACTTCTGAAACGCTGGCTCACTTGATGAAGGTCAGATTGACACCATCACAAATAAAGGAGTTTGATCCAACCAGTGCTTTGTCACTTTGGGCCCTGGAAAAAGAAGGGAGACCAGAGACAGCTAAATATAAAAGAACGGTCAACATTTTCCTGAAACATGTACAACACAACCAGTCAATCAGTTCCTCTGAAGAAAACGGTGAAGATGAAGTTTAAATTGTGCTCCTGAACTGCTCTACAGTCATTTCTTTTTTTTGTCATTTTGTATGTAGAAAGAGGGAAGGGCGGAGCTGGATGGAGCTGCCGACAGGCAACTCTCCTCTCCGAGGAGGTGATGGTGGCAACCCTCGGTTAATGACTGCCTCCTGGTGGAGGCCAAGGACAGCACAAGCCTTGAGGGTGCCAGGCACTAGGTCAATGGGGTGGGTGGTAGGGATCATTACTGGGTCCGTAAGGCGCATGCGCACCTACTCCTGGGGCCCCTGGGAGAAAATGGAGGAGAAAAATCACTGGCAGCAGGATGGCGACCCGACTCTTCGCAGACGCCGCTCACGGGTCGGGCATAAGGTTAGTCCTGGTAATTCCGGGTGACAGGGCTGGGGTTGTTGGTCAGATGGGGCTGTCAGCAAGGAGCAGAAATAGTGATGTGTTTAAAAAAAAAAAAAAAAGCCAGGCAATAGTTGATCGGAACCAGGCAATAGTTTGTTTTTAACCAATGCCCATTCTAATCCTCGTAACTTGGCAGGTTTAGTAAAACAGATTTTGCCAAGCAGTGTGTCAGTATGTAGTGGGAAAATATAGATCCCTCGGGAAGAAATATTGCTTTCCAGTAGTCATATTGCCTTTGGCTTTGGGCAGTATAACTTATCAGGCAGTAGTTCATCCCTTGGGAGAAATATTTTCTCATATTTCTCTTACCTCTGATCAATATTTGTACACTGTTTACCCAAGTTGGGACCAAGCTTTCCAACCACATCTGTAAGAAATTATACTGTAGATCTTCATCAAGGATATCTCTTGCAGCAAGCCACACCTTTGGAACTATAGCTGTCAGGCACTAGACCACCCAGAAACTTTTTACCTAGCAGTCTACTGGGCTGCTCATGATGACGATGTCAGCTGACGTCACCACTCCTATATATGTGGGTGGCCCTGGGCCCTCCTCAGTTCTTAGTCTGCTGCCAGTCAGTGCATGTCGGACTCCTCGGAGACACGCCACTTCAGTCAACCACCAAAACTTCTTCTACGTTTTTTATTTGTTGTTTTCTCACTCTAGTTATTCCCACACCAAAACTTCTACATTTTCTGTTTATTTTCTCACCCTAGTTATTCCCAATCACTTTATTTTAAAGTGATTTGTTCGTTTGTGTATGCTGACCGATTCTTAGAAACATTTTCATTTCTGTGACTGCAGAAGGAAAATCTTTGATAAGGACGGCCATGTCACCTGTCTCCATTGCCTAGACCCAGACCACGACGTGAAAGTCTGCAAAGTCTGCCGCGGGTTCAACCAGGCCACCTGGAGATGCGACCAGAGGGACCTCGAGAAATTCCTGCTGGAGCAGCATGTAAAAGTCATGGAAAAGAAGCTTCAGGCCAGAAGTTCCTCCATCTCTCCAGTAATGTCCTTAGGCTCCCAGCCCTCCAAAGTCCTGTGACAAGTCAGCTGGGAAGCACAAACACCGAGTGCGGTCCTCCCTGGCTCGCTTGTGGTCGCTGCATGCAGTGCCGGCTGTGGTTGAGTCATCATTGTCCCTGGTGTCGTCTTCTGCTGCAACTCACACCCTTTCCTCTACAGGGTCGACGTTTTCAGTTCCCCCTCCTTGTCTGTCCCTTCTGGGTGAGGGAACCTCAGCATTGGGCCTACTCTCGCCTCTGCCGCCTTCACAGCCCTGCTGTTTCAGACCCTTTTTTCAATGAGCCTTCAGTCAGGGAGTTCCACCGGTCAGATCCAAGTGGGCGTGGGTCCGTCACCGGCTGGAGTTTTACCTCCTCTGGTGTTGTCCTTGGCCCTTTCTCAGGGCCCTCCTCTAGGCCTTTCTTTGGCCTACTCTTGGCCAAGCCTGGCCCATTGCCACGGGGCATCAGTCTCCCCTGCAGATGTCTGCGGCCTCTTCTATGGGCTCTGCTTCAACATTGGGAACTCAGTCTCCCTAATCTCTGCCCCAGACTGCTTCTTCAACTTTGAGAACCCAGTCCCTCCCATCGACATCCCAGGTGAATCAGGTGATGTCAGGCTTCCCGCTGCCGATGCCTCAGCCCATTTTGCCAACGTAGGCCCTCAGTTGCCCCGGCCAGTGCCGCAGTCCACTCCGACGCTACCTATGGGCCCAAAGTTTCCACTGCCAACACCACAGCCCGCTTACGATGCTGCCCATCATTCATGTCCAGACCATGTTGATTTATTTTTGGTACTTAATGCATTGTTTTGCTTCTCCATCAGGGCTGATGATGCCAGGCCTACAGTACTTGCTCCCATGCCATCGCCCCCTATGGTGCTGTGTCCAACCTGTCCGCACTCTCACATGCTATCCAGTACCCACTCCAAACCATGCCAATGAGGATGATTATCATTTTGATCTCCTGCCAGGGGATGACGATGAGGACAAGGATAATGGTGAGGACAGCACTGCTAGCCCTGCTGCTGCTTCTTCTGCACACGGTACCCCCCCGATGATCCCTCCTTTATTGCCATTATGAGGCAACTCCAGACTGCCATGAGCTTCGAGGCAGAGGAGCAGGATGTTGTCAGGATAAACCTCTCAAGGTACTTGGAATTACCAGACTCCTCCCTCCTATTATTATTTCTCCTTTAATAGATGCCTATGAGGATGCTATGATGGCTGCATAGTATAGGTCAACCATGATCCCGGGCATGCCTAGGAAGGCCCATAAATTATATGAGGCCTTTCAGGGAAACCCTTCTTTGGGGAGCAACCACAGGTGGTCTCTATGGTCATTAATGCGGCCCATGATAGGACCAAGAAGCCCATGCATCTCAACTCTCTTACTCCAGACAAGGAATCCAGAAAGCTGGACCTTATGGGCAAATGGCCATTTGCCTCTGTGACCCTGGTCATTAGGGTTCTCAGCTATATTGACCACATGGTAAAATACCAGAACTCACTCTGGAGAATGGCTAGGGCCATTGCAGAGGCTCTCCCTGAGGGTACACAGAAGCAAAAGCTGCTCCACACCCTTCAAGCAAGAGCAGATGTGGGCAAGCATCTTTTAAGGTCAGCCTATCATGCCACTGATGCTTCTGCGAGGGCAGCCACAGTGGGCATTTGCCTCAGGTGGCATTCTTAGCTGAGGGTGTACGGCTTCACCACGGACGTTCAACAGTCCATCTTGAATGCACCTTTCAGAGACTATAAACTCTTTGCGGTGGAAGTGCAAGACATTCTTTCCAACCTGCAGGCCTTGGGCAGGACACTACGGTTGGCTCACTCCCTTTATCATACCCAGTCAAAAGGCCCACAGACGGTGCCCTTTAGTCAGGTCTACAATAAGCCTAAGCTGGGCACCAGAACCCCAGCCAAGCATCAGGTAGCCTCAGCCCTACCCACCCCTCCTGCCCCAGCTACCAAAGTGCCCAGAGGGTTGGTATGGCCCCAGCCACAGGTACCACTTCAGCCTGACTCTTTGTCAGACCCCCACCCTCCAGAATGCGGTGGTCGGGGATCGCTTCTCTCTCCACCTCGGCAAGTGGCAGAAGATCACCACAGATGCCTGGGTGTTTCAAACCACAGAGCACGGCCACTCTCTGGAATTTCTAGACTGGCCTTCAGAGTGTCCTCCAAAAATTTTTTTTTTTCAAATTGTTTAACCAGGAGAGACACACTAAGCTGAAAGCTTGTTTACAGGTGCAACCTGACAGCACAGGGAAATTAAGTGACTTGCTCAGAGTCACACGGTATGCAAGTGGGGGCTGTGGGATTCAAACCCAGATCTTCAGATTTGCAGCTCAGAGCCTTAAACCACTTCACTATACTGCCTCACCTAAATTCAGTCTCATTACCCACCAGCTCACATTTCAGTGCTGCTAGGGGAGATTCAAACCTTGTTATAAAAAAGAGCCATCAAACCTGTTCCAGTGCACCACAGAAACAGGGAGTTATATTTCCACTTTTTTTTCATCCCCAAATCCACAGGGGATTTGCGGCCCATTCTGGACCTAAGGAACCTCAATTCCCACATCCAGTACAAAAAGTTCAGAACAGTGACCCTACAGGGCCTATTACCGCTGCTACACCAGCAAGACTGGATCTCTTCTCTGGACAATCAGGACGTGCACTGGCATAGCAAGGTGTTTGCCCCCACCAGCAGTACCTCAGGTTCCACTTCCAGGGAGAGCATTACCAGTTCCGAGCCTTGCCGTTTGGCTTGTCTTCAGCGCCCTGGGTTTTTACCAAGTGCCTGGCAGTGGTAGCAGCCGCTTTCAGGAGTGATGGCTTATACGTCTTCCCTTACCTGGATAATTGCTTGCTCAAAGCTCTGTCAAGGGGTCTGTTAATTCAAACTTTGCAGCGCACTATTCAGTTGTTTGGGGGTAGGGCATCATGGTAAGTCTGCCCAAGTCAGTCCTGACCTTTGGTCAATGCCTTCAGTACATTGGGGCAGTGCTGGACACAGCTCAAGGCTTTGCCTTCCTGCCACAGGACAGGGCAGACCGCCTGAGGACTCTGGCTCAATTGCTCTTCAACATTCAGTATGTAATGGCCAGAACCTTCTTGAGGCTTTCTGGGTCTGCTGGCTACAGCTATTGTTACGGTGCCTCTAGCCAGGTTGCACATGAGGATTCCCCGGTGTACATTGAGGGTCCAGTGGGATCAACTTTCCGCCAACCTTGAGCAGCCAGTTTTAATGTCCTCCCTGGTCAAAAAGGTGCTGCATTGATGGATGGAACTCAGCAGCCTATTGAAAGGGGTTCCCTTCCTCCTTCCTTCCCCTCAAAAGATCATCTGGATGGATGCCTCAGGGTTTGGCTGGGGGGCTCATCTAGGCCCCACTGTACTCAAGGGACGCGGTCCCCAGTGGAGGCTACCCTCCACATTAACGACCTGGAGATGAGGGCCATTCTGTATGCCCTTCAGGCCATCAAGACTCACTTATCCCCAGGAAATCTGCTGGTCCAGATGAACATCAGCGTAGTCCATTGCATCAACAAACAAGGGGGGGGGACTCATTTGTACCCCTGTGCTGGGAAGCGATGAGGATCTGGCACTGGGCTTTAGAACATTCAGCCGTCCATGTTCCAGTTGTGCAAAATGCTCTGGCAGACAATCTCAGCCACTCACAATCCAGGGTGCACGAGTGGGAGCTGTTGACCTCTGTTTTAGCAGACCTGTTTGACAGGTGGGGTCATCCAGAATTGAACCTTTTTGCATCCCCACTCAATGCAAAACTGCTGCTTTTCTGCTCGCTCGCTCCAGGGCCTGGAGTTTTCTGGCGAGATGCGTTGTCCCTCTCTTGGAAAAGGAGGTTCCTCTGTGCCTTCCCACCCTTTCCCTTAATTCAGTGGGTTCTGATGAAGCTTCAGATGGAAGGGGCCACTCTGATCCTAGTGGTTCCCTTCTGGCCTCGACAGATCTGGTTCCCTTATTACAGCAGCTTGCGGTGGAACCACCTGTACCTCTGCCTCTGTGGCTGACTTGCTCTCACAGGAGCAGGGCACTCCAGTTCATCTGGACCTCAAGTCACTTCGTCTTCATGCATGGCTCCTGAAGACATAGCCATTGCTAGGTTTGGAGTTTATCAGAAGGTGGCTGATGTCCTGGTGGTTGCCAGAAAACCCTCCACCTGGGCCACTTATTCCATGAAGTGGAAGTGCTTTGCTCTGTGGACAGCTTCCCATCACCTGGATCCTTTCACTTGTCCAGTGAATCGGATTCTGGAGTACTTGCACTCTCTGTTCGATGCTGGACTGCAGTACTCTTTCATCAAGGTACACCTGTCAGCCATTTCGGCTTTCCACGTGCCTGTTGATGGCCATACAGTGGCACAGCTGGATGTGTCCTTTATGTTCCTGAGAGACATCCTACACTTCAAGCCTCCCATCCGCAATCCAGACCCACCTTGGAATCTGAATTTTGTGTTGGAGAAACTTGTTTTGGCTCTGTTTGAGCCAGCTGCGACTTGCGATCTACACTTTCTGTCATGGAAAGCATTACTTTTAGTTGCTATTACTTGTGCTCAGAGGATTTCTGAGCTTCAGGCTGTCATGTGTGAGTTTCCTTATTTAAATTTCCACAAATTGCGTACAAATCCTAGGTTTCTGCCTAAGGTGGTCTCTGAGTTTACTTTAAATCAATCTATCCATCTGCCTGTGTAATATCCGGAGCATGCTTATCCAGGAGAAGCATTGCTCCATACCTTAGATGTACAGAAAATCCTCAGGTATTATGTCCCCCCATATGAAGAACTTTGGGAAGTCCTTGCAGCTGTTTCTTTTGCCCCTGGGAAAGAGGGCGTTCCAATTTCAGATCAGTGCTTGTCCAAATGGTTGGCCAACTACATTATTTTTTGTTATAGGAAGTACGCTAAAGGAACTTCCTGGTACTGTGCATGGCCACTCCACTCGCGGCATGGCCACTTCTACTGCCTGTTTCAGGAATGTCTTAGCTGCTGAGATTTGCGCAGCTGCTACCTGGTGCACAGTCCACACTTTCACTAGACTCTGTACATTGCTTCCAGAAGGAGGGCAGGTTTCGGCCTAGTTGTGCTTCAAGGCTTCCTGTCTTGATCTTGTTGCTTCCAGTCACCCACACTGTTCCGATGTCTGAACTGCTTGGGACTTGTTCCAAAGGTGTGGCTTGCTGCAAGAGATATCCTTCATGAAGATGGTGCAGATTACGTAAGAACTTACTGCAACAGTAGATCTTTGTGAGACTCTCTTGCAGCAAGCCATGCCATCCTTCCCTCCATCCCCGTTGATCTTCTGCATCTGTCTCCTTCTCCAGGGTATTTTGCTTGCTGTCTCTCACTTTCCAGTGGTGGGAACCTCTGCCCTGCCTCAGTTCCTTCAGCGGACATTCTCTGTGTCTGGCCTCTGGTGGGGGAACCGAGGAGGGCCTGGGGCCACCCACATATATATAGGAGTTGTGATGTCTAGTGATGTCATCATCGTGGACGGCCTCAATATACTGCTAGGTAAAATGTTTCTGGGTGGTCCTAGTGCTTGACAGCTATAGTTCCAAAGGTGTGGCTTGCAGCAAGAGATTTTCTCGAAGCTCTACTGTTATGGTAATTTATTAACAGAAGCTTTGTGTTTTTTTAGAAAAGGTGTACTGTTTTCCATCTCTTTCAAAAAGTTTCAATTTTTTATACTCAGTTGTGTGTGCTACATGTTGTAACTGTTTATGTCTGTACTAGTGCACAATAGATGAAGACTTCCCTGTCCTATTAGTTGACCGACTTATGAAACCATATGAGATTTATTTGCCCAGTTAATAGCCTAGTAAGCTGCTTTGTTTTTATAGAGCTTTTTCTGTTTCAAGGGCATTTGTTAAAAGGAAACTCTTTCTTAACAAAATAATGCAATTACAATTCTTGGGTATTCATGGGAACCAAGTGCTGTTTTAATTTTTTTTTTCTAACAATAAGGATTTATCCATAGCCACACACTTTCAGGCTTCACAACCATCTAATAGATTTGAACTGCATCGGATGCACTGCCTCCATACTTTGATTCTGTCTCTCTCCAACCGTCAGTTTTTTTTTCCTTCTGCCAAACAGATCAGTCCTTCCTAGATCCACTCCGTGTAGATCTTCCTGGACATAAGTCTCCACCACTCATTCACACTAGTGGGATTAGCGCCGGAGGCACTAGGACCCATCGGGAGCAAACTTTTTGCTGGAGAAATGGTGTGAGGAGATAGGCGCCCTTGAGGAGCATGGCCATGAGCAGCGGCTCGGCGGCAATGACTATCTCGGCGACGACCCTCCAACGCCTCAGTTCCTTTTTCCCGCCGTCGAGTGTGCTTCAGTGACAACGTCGCTGCCTGTGGAGTCAAACTTCAAACTAGCGCATAGTTTTCCGTTTATTTTTTTGTAACATTATCACGATAGTAGTATCGCTTAGTTTTATTCTATTTTCGTTAAATTTTTCTAATATTTTAAATTTAACTACTTGAAGAAGTCTCTACTGGACGGAGTGGAACCATGAGCAGGTCAGGTGGCGGTAGGGGACTTAGTGTAAACTATTCAGTTAGCCGGGCTGGGTCGGTCAGCCTCCTTCTCCTCAGCGGGGTTCCGACAACGGTCAGTCCGATGCCGGGGGATGGCGGTCCCCTGTCGGCATAAAATAAGCGGTCGCATTCTCGGCACCGTTTGGCCTCGAAACTCTTCTTGACCCACAGGTCAAAAGAAGGCATCACTCGAATTAGCCCTCTGGTATGTCTGCGCCGACGGTCGGTTATCACATATTGCCGGTCTCCTCCTTCGAGTCGCAGTTCCGTAACCATCGCCCTGACATCGAGCCCTCCCGCCCTATAGGTAGGGCTCCAGATGAGCAGTTTCATCACTGGGCGCTCTTATGGGCGGATGGGCTCGGAGGTTGGTTCTTCTGCCTGGCTCGGTTGCCACGGGCCCTCGGGCTCCTCGGCGATCAGGTAGGCGGTTGGACCTTCCTAGTCGCGGCGCCTTCTTGATGCCAGCGACTCCGCTCAAGTGTTCCCCCCTCACATGGCTGCGCGCGGGGGCCACACCGATGCCCTTATCTCCTGTTTTTTCCTTCTCTAGCTTTCCAGGTTCCTGGGGCGTTCCGGCGCCCTCCGCGAGAATATCTGCGGCTTCGGCACCGTTTTGAGTGCCGCTGGGCCTGCGGTGTCGGCGTCCGTGGCGCCATGTGATCGCCAGGCGCCGACTACGGCGCCCGTTGGGTCTAACCGGCGCCGTCGGTGGCGCCGCTTAGTTTAACCGGCGCCGCTTGGTCTAGCGGTGCCGTTTGGTCTAAGCGGACTTGGCGGTGCCGCTTGGTCGGACGGCGCCGTCGGTGCGCCGTCTCGTGACGCCGCATGCCTCTTGATTGCCGTGCCCTCCACGGTGCCATTTTCAACCCGTTTTGCCTTCTCGGCGGGGGCCCTGGGGACTCTCCTTGTTTCTCTGCTATTTCCTCCTCTCTAATTTTCCTCCTTTCCTGTCCAAACAGTCCTTCCTGGACCATCAGGAGATGATGTTGAGCCTGACCCAGACCTTCGGTTGGGTGATGAAGTGGAGAAACAGGATCTTTCTTTGCTACAGAGCCTGTGGTGAGGACCTGTCCTTTAAGTCTCTGTTGAGGAACCTGAGATCCCTCTTTCTCTCCAGACTACAGACATCAATCCTGGGAAGATATTAAGACTCCAGTATCTTCATGCTTGGAGATCCCTACGGTTTGACTCCTCCGATCCAGCCTTCCTTGAGGCGCTGTCTCAAATGGTATGGAATAATCCTGCTCTTATTCCCTCAGTGGCTAAATCCATTGATAAAAGTATTCAGCTCCCAAGGATCGTCCCATTTTGGCATCCCAAGCCTTTGCGGATCCTATTGTAGTCCTGGCAGAGAATGACAGGTCGTTCTTCTTCAAACTACTACAGCTCGACCTATTAACAAAGAATCTCGTAAGATTGATACATTAGGTAAGAGGTTTTGCTGCCTCCACTCTAAGTATGCGTGTGCCAGTTATCAAGTTATTTTTCTCAGTGAGTATATCCTGTGGCACTCTATCAGAAGAATGGTTGAAGCTCTTCCAGATTCGGACTCCGAGTCAGAGCTTCTTCTCACCGTTATTAGAGGTATTGAGTCCAATAACCAACAGGTCAAAGCCGCCATGGATGCTTTCGACACTGCTTCTTGCTCAGCGGCCGTAGGTATTTGTACTCTGCGCCATTCCTGGCTGCGTACTTCTGGCTTCACGAATGATGCTCAGCAGCAGGTAATCGCGCTGCCTTTTGATGGCTCCTATCTTTTTGGCCCTCAGGTGGAGCCCCGAGGTGGAACTTTCTCCTCCGGTGGGAGGTCATCTGATGTACTTCTACAACCAGTGAAGTCCATAACCCGGACAAATGGGTCCTTCGGATAATTCGCGAGGTTATTCTCTCAATTTCTTGAAACCCCGAATTGTCCTCCCAGGCGACAACCCAGGTTGTCGGCCTCTCAGTCAGACCTCCTCACCGCCGAGATCCAGGGCCTTCTAAACAACAGGGCAATAGAACCGGTGCCCCCGCATCTGCGAAACACAGGGTTCTACTCCCTTTACTTTCTAGTTCCAAAGAAATCTGGGGGGATGCGCCCCATTCTAGACCTCAGAAAGTTAAACAAATTTCTCCCCAGGGAGAAATTCAAAATGATTTCCCTAGGTACCCTGTTACCCTTGCTGCATCAGCATGACTGGCTGGCCTCCCTGGATATGCAGGACGCTTACCAGCATATCCCCATCCACCCGACCCACCGCAAGTTCCTCAGGTTTGTAGCTTTGGGTCAGCATTATCAGTTCAGAGTCCTGCCCTTTGGGCTATCCTCGGCGCCGCGAGTTTTTACAAAGTGTTGTGCAGTTCTCGTGGCGCATCTCAGGAAGATCGGACTCCGAGTGTTTCCCTACCTGGGCGATTGGCTTCTAGCAAGCCCTTCAGCCAAGGGACTTTGGAAGCCGTGCAAATGACTTCTCGTCTTCTTCGTCCATGGGAGTTCTGCTGAATTGAAAAAATCACAACTGCAGCCCTCCCAGAGCTCCTTCTCATAGGGGCGGCTTCTAGACACCTCTTCATGAAGGCTTTCCTTCCAGAGGACAGAAGACTCGACATCCTTCGGATGGCCCGTTACATCGGGGAGAACCAATCAGTTACAGCTCTCTCGATGCAACGCATGTTGGGTCTCATGGCGTCCTCGGTGTTCACTGTACCCCTGGCCCGGTTGCACATGAGAACCACCCAATGGATGCTCTCCACTCAGTGGTCTCCGACCTCTCACCCCCAGTCTTATCCCATCAAGGTGACGGAGCCCCTTCAAGGTCTCTCACCTGGTGGTCTCAAGAGAGCAATCTCCTGGAAGGATTCCCTTTGCTTCCCCGGATCATCAGATCTCCATCACCACAAGCGCATCGCTAATGGGATGGGAGCTCACTGTCTCCCTCCACACTCAGGTGTATGGACTCAGTTGAAACTCATCCACATAAATGTCCTGGAGATGAGGCGGTCCCTATGCGATCCGAGCTCTGAAGGATGTCCTTTGTCACAAGAACATTCTCCTTCAAACGGACAACAAAGCTGTGATGTATTACATCAACAAGCAAGGCGGTGCTCATTCTTATCCCCTTTGCAGTGAAGCAATGAGGGTGTGGGAGTGGTGCTTGGAGCACAAGTCTCTGATTCAAGCGGTTTATCTGCCAGGTATACAAAACAACCTAGCAGATCACCTCAGCAGAATGGAGGCAGACCCTCACAGTGGTCTCTCGATCCAGCCGTAGCTCGGTCACTGTTCGAAGAGTGGGGGACTCCAGACCTGGACCTTTTGCATCCCACTCAGCATAAAACTGCCTCTCTTCTGCTCCAGAAATCCAGGGCCTGGCATTTTCTGTCAGGATGCGTTCAGGCTGCGGTGGACAAAGCCTTTCTTCGCCTTTCCACCGCTTCCTCTAATCAGAGTACTCCTCAAGTTCGAGTCTCAGGGGACCAAAATGATTCTCATTGCTCCCTCCTGGCCTCGGCAACTATGGTTTCCTCTACTCAACAGTATGTTGGCAGCCTCTCGAGACCACTTCCTTGCAAATCAGTCTTTTGACTCAGGGTTCGTTGGTCCATCCCAACCTGAAATCACTTCACCTTCATGCTTGGCTCCTGAAGAGGTAAGTGAATGGTTCAACGTCTCGTAGAGTCTCAGACATCCTTCTGGCTGCTCGGAAGCCAGCCACCCAGCATCGCTTCCAAATGGAAGCGTTTTCTCTCTGTGTACAAAGTCCTCTTGGAATCCCTTATCCCTTTTCCTGTCCTCCTGACAAGATTCTGGAGTATTTTTGGACCTATCAAACTCAGGTCTCCAGTACTCCACAGTTAAAGTTCACCTTAGTGCCATCTCAGCGTTCCATGAGCCGGTTTCTTCCTTGACTCTGGCTCAGTTACCTATGGTGAAGAGATTTCTTAAGGGAATTCTTCATACCAGACCCCCTGTTAAGCGTCCAGTTGCAGCCTGGGACATTAACCTGGTGCTGGACATGCTCACTCGGAAGCCTTTCGAACCCCTAGCTACCTGTGAGCTAAAATTTCTTACCTGGAAGACTGCCTTCCTGGTGCCATTACCTCAGCCCGGAGGGTCTCTGAGATACATGCCCTGGATACGGACCCTCCGTATACTGTATTCCATAAAGACAAGGTAGTTCTCCGTACTCATCCTAAATTTCTCCCAAGGTTGTGTCAGAATTCCATCTAAACCAACCTCTGGTACTTCCCTCTTACTTTGCTAATTTCCAAAATGAAGGGGAACGATCTCTATTCCTTGGATGTTAAGAGAGCCTTGCGGTTCTATTTAGATGGAACCAAGAATCTTATGAAGACTCAGCAACTGTTTGTTTCTTTCAGCGACACCGGCTGGGTCAACCTGTGCTATCAGATGCATCTCATCATGGTTAGTGGCATGCCTTGACATTGCTATTCCATGGCTCAAGTTAAATTAGAAGGTAGAGTGTCGCACTCTACTAGGGCGGTCATGACATCCCTAGCGGAATCGCAATGTTCAATTGCAGATATCTGCAACCCGCCACCTGGAGCTCAGTGCATACCTTCGTTAAGCATTATGCACTGGATGTTCATGCCAGGCGACATTCCGCATTCGGCAGAACTATCCTTAATGGACTTCTATCTTAGGGCGTGAGCTCTGGCTCTCCTGCCGCCCTTTTGGGGGATTATCAGCTTGGTACTCTCCACTGAGTGTGAATGAGTGGTGGAGACTTATGTCCAGGAAGATATGAAAGTGCATTACCTACGTAATTCTTGATCTTCCTTGGGCGGCGTCTCACCACTCATTCACGCCCCCTCCATCCCGAGCTCACCGCTGTGTTGGTCTTCACTCCCTCAAATCTTTAGGCCGTGAAGGCTTCTATGCTGACCCTTCTTACGGGTCTGTGGACTATCTTATGTCCGTTTTTAAGGTTAGATTTACTCTCTTCGTTAGTTAGCTGCACCTCCTTGGTAAAAAGGTACTGAGGGCGGTTGGAGGTCATCGCCGAGATAGTCATTGCTGCTCGAGCCGCTGCTCGCGGCGCCGTGCCTCGCGGCGCCATCTCTCACGCCGACCCTCCAACAAAAAGTTTGCTCCCGATGGGTCCTAGTGCCTCCGGCGCTAATCCCACTAGTGTGAATGAGTGGTGGAGACTCGTCCAAGAAGATCAAGAATTACGGTAGGTACGTAATTTTCATTTCCAGGTTGTTTTTTTCACCATGGAGTTACTGCTACTGCTGAGTTCTGTTTTTGTTTGGCATCAGTCTTTTTTTTTTTGTTGTGTTTTTTTTTTATTTCTTTTTTATTTAATGCAGAGAGCATAATGACAATGTATCGCAGACACTGACAGTAAAAGAAATTATATAAACTGCAGTCGTCATTACATTTGCTCAAAACATGGCTGACAGGTCATACAGCATTCCCAAAACCCCTCCCTCCCCACCAACAATGCATATGAACAAAGTGTATATCGCTAAGGTATCTCACATAAGACCCAACAATCTATTATGAAACAAATTCCCTGTTTTGAATCAGCATATAATTAACCCAGTTTTGCCATGGCCCCCCAAAACCATGGATGTATGTCCATATCCTCTCCATAAAATAAATATCAGTAGTAATCATTTGCCACATTTCTATCTCAGGGGAGTGCGGCTGAATCCACAGCATTGTAATGGCCTTTTCTGCTGCAAGGACATATAAATGTGCCAGGGAACGAGGAGGGAGGTGCAGCCCAGTAGGAAGGATAGACATTAGAACCATAGTGTCACAGATTAATTCCTTGGGCAGCGAAGGTTTGCTGTGTAATCGTGCCCCCAAAAAAGGCCATAATAGGACAAGACCAGAATATATGCTCATGGTCAGCAGATTGATGTCCCCTGTTGCACCAACACTGTTTATATTTCATGGGCATAAATTTAGCTGCAACTGCCGGGGTATGAAAGAACCTTGAGTGACACTTACAGTCAAATTCCCACCACCTGGTTGATGGGTAATTTTAACCGCTGGTGGAGTATGTTTATTTCAGGTGTTGGGAGAGATCTTGATCTCGAAGTCAAGATTCCACCTCTCCAACACTATGGATGTGGAATTCCCAAGCTCTTCTGGAATCCTCGATAAAAGTTGCCTTTCTGGTGATCCCAGTGTGTGCCCCTCAGTCCATCTATTAGCATTTTAACAAACAGCGGTGGCTTGTCAGGAAGAGAAGCCCAGTCCTTACTTTTATGGAGAAGATGTGTTCTTACTTGCAAATAGAGAAAATGTTCCTGCTCTGTTAACCCATATTGTCATTGCAAGTGTTTGAAAGGGAGAACCCCCTGCATGTCTAGGTACTGGAAAGTATATAAGAACCCAAACTGTCTCCATCTCACAAAGGAATGACCAGCTGAGTAGGGAGGAATGCTGGGTCGACTGAGAGCACCTAAAGAGAGTAAAAAAATCAGAGCCAACTTAGGCATTTTCTGTAACGAGAAAGAACAGTTACTTAACATAACAGTAGATGTTTGAGAGACTCTCTTTCATCAGGCCACACCTGTGGAACTACAAGCTGCCAAGTGCTAGGACCACACGGAAACGTTTTGCAAGCATTCCACCTCGGGGCCACCTACGACGACAACAGATGTCAGCTGTCCCTTATAAACGTGGACAGCTCCTTCCCTCCTCAGTTATCTGCCAGAGGTCATACTCTGAGGACCTCCCTGTAGGAAAGAAGGAGAGAACCCAGGACTTTGCTGATCAACTGAGACAGAGAGCAGCAGAGAGAACCTAATGGAAAATGAGACAGCTTTCCCCAGATTCTCAGGATCCGATAGGGGGTTGGAGGGTGGGATAGCATGGCCTGATGAAAGAGATTCTTTCGAAGATCTGCTGTTATGGCAAGTACGTAACTGTTCTGTCTTCTTTGAACATATCTCTTTCATCAGCCCACACCTATGGAACGAGCACCAAGCAGTACTGACCATAAACAGTCTGGGTTGCAGGAGCTGACAGGCCTGAGAAAGTAGGCCTTAGAGCACAGCTAGAAGCCAGCACTCTTTGAAGCTATGTCCAGACTGTAATGTTTTTGTAGGTGGGGTAGCAGCTGCACAGATTTCAGCAGCAAAAACATTCTTAAAACATGCAGCAGATGTGGCCATGCCTCTAGTGGAATGACCATGAACAACCCTAGGAAGTTCCTTACTGTACTTTCTATAGCAAAAAGTAATACAGTTTGCCAGACATTTGGACAGGCACGGTTTGAAAATGAGTATCCTCTTTCCTAGGGGCGAATGAAACAAAAAGCTGCAAGGATTTTCTGCAGTATTGTATGTACTGTACATCTAAAGTATGGAGCAATGCTTCCCCTGGATTGGCATGCTCTGGATATTACACAGGCAGGTGGATAGATTGATTTAAAGTAAACTCAGACACCACCTTAGGCAGAAACTTAGGATCTGTACGTAAAGACACCCTGTTTTTGTGGAATATCAAGTAAGAAGGCCCACACATTTCCTTCGAGCACAAGTAATAGCTACTAAAAACAAATTCTGGCCAGAGCCGATAGGGCTGCAGCTGAGGAATTTGGGTTAAAAATATTGTAAATTACCAAAGTTACAAACGTGCATTTGCAAAATGTATCATAGGCTCATAAATGTGTTGGTTTGTAATACTTTTACACCAAATTTTCAACATAGCCTTGTTATAACCCTGCCTCATGAAAACAGGCAGACAAAATGTTCAACTCTGGCTTAAAGGCGTTTTTGCTCAGGGACTGCGAAATCAACTTTTAGGACACAAAAACACATTTTGGGCAGGAGTTGAAAAATGACAGCTGTCACATTGATGAGATGCTGTAAAAAATGACTATGTTGAAAAATTTGGGTAAAAATATTGAATATTACTGAATGTACAAGCCTGCGTTTGCAAAAATCAACGTAGGCTCATAACTTTTTTGTTTTGTAATATTTTTACACCACATTTCCAACATAGCCTTCTTATAACCCCACCTCATTAACAAGAACAGAGAGCCAGCCCGTCGGCGCAGTGGTTGAATTTCTGCTTGCCACGCCAGCGACGAGGTTTGAGAGCAGGACTCGGTGCTGGAAGCTGGCCGAGGAGAAAACTGGAGTGTCCTGACGACTGCTGGCGCCTACTCTCGGGGGACACGACCTGGCGTGCTGACCCTGGCGGAGGCTGGGGGCCCGCAGCACGCAGGGTCCCACAATCAATGGGGCATGGTGAACGTTGGCATAAGCCTGACGTTAGTGGCCCGCCACGTCCCTGGGGAGCAAACGGAAAAGAGCCCCGAGGCCGACCGGATGACGGTCTCCAGTTCCCGCTGCTGCGAGACCCTGGGCAGTGCACGAACCACCCTAGCAACACCCGGGGCAAGTATGGCACTGGCCGCCCTCCCAGTGCCTTCCCTCTCAGAGGAGGGGGACCCACCCCGTGAAGGGTTACGTCCGGGGGTTACCCGGGGGCTGCAATATAGGGTGAAGAGGTGGCTGTACCAGGGCAGTCGATCCTAGGAGGGCCTGAAGGAGAGGCCGGCCTGGAGCTGGGGAGCAAAAAAAACAAGAGTAGAGAAAATGTTCAACTCTTGGTCGTAAAGGTGATTTCTGCAGTAGGGACCACAAAATCTCCTTTTGGGATGTAAAAAAAGAAAATTTTGGCCAGGATCTGAAAAATGACAGCTGTCACATTCATGAGGTTTGTAAAGATATGGCAGTGTTGTAAATTTGGTACAAATATTGAAAATTATCAAAGTTATGAGCCTGCGTTACGCAAAAATTGTATGTGGGCAAAAATAACTTGGTTGTTTTAATATTTTTGCACCAAGCTGAACATGAGAAGAGAAAATTTCATTGGTACCCAAAAGGTGATTTCGCACAGGGACCGTGAAATCACCTTTTGGGATGTAAAAAAAAAAAAAAAAACAAACATTTTGGACAGTATTAGAAAAATAACTAATATATTACAGTCATGAGGTGCTGTAAAGATATGGCTATGTTGTAAATTTGGTGTAAAATATTGAAAAGTACTGAAGTTATGAGCCTGCTTTCACAAAATTCAATGTAGGCTCTTAATTTTCTTGTTTTTCAATATTTTTACACCAGATTTTCAACATAGCCTTCTTATGACCCCACCTCATGAACAAGGGCAGATAAAATTTTCGACTCCTGCCCGAAAGATGATTTTGTACAGGGACCCCAAAATCATCTTTCAGGACAGATCAGCCTAATGACAGTGACATTGTTGATGACATGGGGTCCCAAAGAAGGCATGTTGAAAATCTGGGCCAAATTGTGTAAAGATACCCAAGTTACAGCACTAAGTTCAAAACCCCATTGAAATACATCAAACTGCATACCTGGGTCTTCAGTTCACAGTCTGGCTTTGAAGAGTGAAGACTTATCTGCTGTCCAGAGAGGATTACGGCGTCGAACTCCTGATGGGTAAGTAAAGGCTTGGGGGGGGGTGAGAGTGCAGAGTGGTGGATGCTCAGTGGGAGGGTCAGGTGGGGGGGGTAAGCAACAGCCGCGAAAGACATCAATGAACACTTTTTTTTTTTTACAGGTAAAACAAAAAAAGAGAGCGATGGATGGTCTCTGATCATGATACTGGGGGATTGGGTGTCAGAAAAAAGACTTATGATCCCCGACTGCAACACTGGGGGATTGGGCACCCCCAGTGTCACAGTTGTGTTTCTGGGGGTGGGATGGTGGGTGCTGAGAGGGAGGATTGGGTGGGGGGAATTTTTAAAATATTAAAAAACAAATAAATACAATAGATGGTCATGGACCACTGCACCGTGTCCAGGATGCCCGCAAAATGCTACTGCTTGCATGACTGCTAACGCATGCGCAGTAGAGTGTGGCGGCCATCTTGGACACGACAGAATGGGTCATGTTCCGCTGTGACCGCTGGCACTCTAAAATAATGCAGTGCTCCGCCGATAGGAACAACATGGGTGAACTGCTTCAGAGATGCAGAGGTGACTGTGGCGCAAGTCCTACATGTTGTTCATTTAGAAAGAATGTGGAGTCCTTTTTCTCATTGATCATTAAAGAACTGCAGGGCTCCGCCCACTGCAGCTGTAACAATGTTTGCCAAGAAAGAAAGCATAGGCTACAAAGCATGGGCAGCTCAAAAGGAGTCAGAGTAAGTTTTTCCAACATAAATTTCAGGTCCCAAGCCAGGACTGGATTACAGAGAGGAGGCTTTAAATGGAAAATGCCTGTTAAAAATGTATGGGCCATGAGCAGCTAGGCCACTGTATGTCCTTCAGTAGGTATATGGAATGTTGAGATAGCAGCCAAGTGTACTTTAATAGAGGAGTGCTGCAGGCCTGCATCTGACAAGGACAGTATATACTCTAGAACCTGATTTACTGGACAGGTAAAAGGGTGCAAGTGGTTAGAAGTTGCCCACAAAGCAAACCACTACCACTTCGTGGAATAAGTAGCCCTAGTAGAAGACTTTCTAGCAGCCACCAAGACATCAGCCACTTTTTGGGAAACCTCAGATCCAGCAATGGCTATGTTTTCAGGAGCCATGCATGTAGAGGAAGTCATTTGAGGTCTAGATGAACCAAGATTCCCTGTTCCTGTAACAGAAGTCCCTGGCATAAGGGCAGAGGTACTGGTGGTTCCACTGCCAGCTACTGTAGTACAGGAAACCACATCTGTCGAGGCCATGGGGAACAATGAGGGTTAGAGTTGCCCCCTCCATCTGAAGTGTGAGCAGTACCCTTTGAATTAGGAGGAAGAGAGAAAAGATGTAGAGGAACCTCCTCTTCCAAAAGAGGGGCCTACATGTCTCACCAGAAAACTCCAGGCAGTGGAACAAACGAGCATAAAAGTGGCAGTTTTGAGTGGTGTGGGGATGCAAAAAAGTTTAACTCTGGGCGACTCCATTTGTTGGAACAGTTTGTCCACTGCTGAGGTCGGTAGTTCCCACTTGTGCATTTTGGACTGTGACCTGCTTTGTCTATCTGCCAGGACATTTTGGGCACCTGGAACATGTACTGCTAACAGTACTAGACCAGTTCTAGAGCCCAGTACCATACTCTCATTGCCTACCTGCATGGGGGTAAGAGTGAGTTCCCCCATGCTTGTTGATGTACTGCATCACACTGACACTGTCCATCTGTACTAACAGAGGCCCTGGGATGGGTGAGCCTGGAATACATTTAGGCCATCCAGGACAGCTCTCATCTCTAGAACATTTGTATGCAGTTTGCACCCAGCCCATTCCTGAGGCATCTGTTTTTAGAATCTGATGAGGGAGACCGGCCCGTTGGCGCAGCGGTGGGCTTTCCGCTTGCGACGCCGGCGACCCGGGTTCGGGAACGGACCCGGATCGTCGGAGGACCGGCCAGAGGGAGAAGGATGGAGCATCCTACGGACAGCCTCCTTCTCCGGGGAGGGTGGACAACACTGAGCACTGAGGACTTCCTGGGCGGAGGCCGAGATCTCAAGGCTGCCGACGCTCAGTATTGGGAGGCGGGCGACGCTAGGCCATTCCACATCCCCGCCTCCTCTGGGGAGAAAAAGGGAAAAAAAATGGAAGGCGGGCAGGACCACCGTGAGTATGAAGCCCTCCCCAGCGAACCTCACATCACCACCGCTACTGTGGAACCCCGACCAGTCACAGTTCCGGGGTCACGAAGGTGGCCGCGGCCCCGCCCTCCGGGGGGGTAAACCGGGGGTGACCGAGGGTCCTCGGCAGCCATAGGCGGTGGTGGAGGTCTCCGGGGGCCGTGACCAGGGAAGATGTATACGGTGGACCTGCCAGATAAAGAGAGAATAAAAAAAAAAAAGAATCTGACGAAGGGAAGTAATCAGAAAAGGAACCCCCTTCAGCAAGTTGCTGGGTTCCATTCTCCACTTGAGCACTTTGCGTACATGAGGTTACTAGAACCTTCTGTTCCAGATTGTCTGTGAGTTTGTTTGTTTTTTATTTTTTTTTAGCTTAGCGAGTCCACTGTCAACCCTCAGCCCTGGCTATGGCCCCTGGGACTTCCGCCACCATCTATAGCCACTTTCTCCCCCAGTTACCCTTGGCTAACCCCCCCCCCGGAGGGTGGGGTCATGCACTGGACCCCCATATCTGAGCAGCGGGACTGGTAACTGGTCAGGGGAGTGCGGTGATGGCAGCTAATCGAAGCCCCAGGGAGGGCTTCATTTAGACAGTTTACCCACCTGCCTGCTCCTTTTTCTCTTTTTCCTGGAGACAGGGACATGCAATGACGCCAGCATCCGCCCACCTCCCTGTGTTGCGAGTACCGGTAGCTTGAGTGACTCCCGGCCTCTGCCAGGGGTCCTCATTGTGCCGGACACTACCCCACCCTCCCCTCGGAGAAGGAGAGCCGTCCGTAGGACGCTCCATCCTTCTCCTCCGCCGTCTCTCCACCAACCAGGTCCGCCTCAACCTGGGTCGCTAGCGTCACAAGCAGAAATCCAACGTCTGCGCCGGCAGGCTGGCCTCTGATTGTCTGTGAGTTTATCTCACTGGACTCTCAGGGTCCACTGAAGGATCCTCATACAGAGCCTGGCCTGAGGTAATGTATGTGTGGCACTGCCATTGGGCCCAGAAACTGAAGAAACATTCTGGCTGTGACGTATCAGTTGTTGTAAACTAGTTGGGTGTGAGCCATCAGATGCTCGGCCCTGTCCAGAGGCAGAAATGCTGAGCTTGTGGCTGGATCCAAGACAACCCCTTTATACTGCAGATGCTGGCAAGAGTTCAGAGTAGTCTTTTGCACATTGACAGTGATCCCCAGAGCGTCAAAACAGTTGCCTGGTTTGGGCTGGAGTGTGTGTGAGTTGCTCCCTGGAGTGAGCTTTTAGAAGCCAGTCATCCAGGTAAAGGAATAGATAATGGCCTTCCCTGCGATGGGCTGCTGCCACCACAGCCAAGCATTTGGTAAAGACCCGCGGTGCAGATGACGAGCCAAAGGGCAATACTCTGAACTGGAAGTGTTCCCCCTGAAACAGGAACCTTAAATATTTCCTGTGAGGTTTTCAGATTTTGATATGAAGGTAGGCATCCTTCATGTCGCGAGAACAGATCCAGTCCCCTACTTGCAGCAGTGGTAACAGGCATTGCAGAGTCACCATCCTGAACTTTTTGTATTCTGTGAAAAAGTTCAGGTCCCTAACATCCAAAATAGACATTAGATCCCCTGTCAATTTTGCAACTAGGAAGTATTGAGAATAGAATCCTTTGTTTCTCTGTTCCAGGGGTACGGGTTCTGTTGCCCTTTTCTGGAGCAAGGTGTGAACTTCCTCCAGAAGCAGGGAATGTGCTCTTGAGGATAATGCCTAGGCACTGGTGGATGGTCTGGAGGTAGCTCTAGACAATCCAGAGCTTGTCCTTGTGCTGTTATTTCCAGGACCCAGGCATCTGAGGTCAGCTCCTGCCACTGGTCCAAGTGGAGGGAGAGATGACACCCAGCAACCACCCTTGGAGGCAATGGGGGGTGTGCAAAGAGTCAGGCTGAGCCAGTTGCGGTTCCTGCTGCACTGCCACCTCTAGGGGCTTTTGAGTTGGCACCTGGAGTAGGCAGGGCTCTCGTTCCTTTATCCTTACCTGATTGTCTGGTAGTGGCATGCTGTATCGCACCAGCAAGATGAAAAGGCACCCTCTGTCTTCTCCTTGGCTGGGTGTGATAGAGGGAATGGACTGATCTGAGGGTTCTGCCTGAGGCCTTCAAATTGGCGAGGATATCTTGCACATCTGCACCAAATAATTGATATCCTCTGAAAGGGCATTTAGAATTGACTTCTGGACATCATTTGGAAAGCCTGCCACCCTTAGCCAGGAATACTTCTCAGACATATTGATAAGGCTGCTGCCCTATCTGAAGCATCCAAAATTTCATAGGCTATACATAGCAGGTGTTTGCGTACGTCATCCCCAGTTGTTAAGGCCTTGAGCAACTTGTGCTTTGGTGCGCCTTCTGGAAGAGCTTGGGCAGCTGCTTTAGCTTTCCTCCAGAGTGTGTTTTGGTATTTTAACATATGGGTCTGGTAGTTTGCAATTCTTAGGCCCAAAGAAGCTGAGGCATAGGTCCTTTTGCCCATCACATCCGGTCTCCTGGATTCCTTGTTAGGAGGAAGAGAGCTAAGATGTTTCGGTGCTTTTGATCTGTCATGGGCGTTGATGGCCAGAGTCAGCTTCAGGTTGGTCTACAAAGAAATGCCTACCTGAGGGGGCTATATACATTTTATCTGCCTTTCCAGGTATGGCAGGAATTATGTTAGGCCTATGCCAGGCAGCAAATGTTGCATCCTCCAGGGCAGGGAGAAGGGGGTAGAATTACAGTGGTGGGGGGGCCGGAGTCAGGTAGCTCCAATAAGTCTAATAGGTTCTTCTTGGTTTTGCCTTGCTCCTCCAAATCAAATCCCATGGCAGCTTGAAGTTGCTGCATCATGATTATGAAGGAGGGTTCCTCAGTAGGGAACCTGGGGTATAAACCACCAAGTCCTTGCTGCAGATGGAAACTGTGGAACTATTCCTTTCATAAAGACTTTCCACATAATCTTCGGCCTCCTTCTAATTGTCCTGTACCATAAGGTCAAGATTGTATCCATGTCATCTTCTGTCTGGTTGATGGGACGAAGGGAGCGTGCTGGCAAAGCCATCAGTGCTCGAGAGGGTATAACCCTTGCAGGTGTCAGCATGGGGGGGTTGAATGATGGACTCAGTTGATGTACTTCCTGATGTGGGGGGGAGGCAAAAGACGTTTGACAATGTCTGTCGTCGAGGCACAGGTCAGGAAGCATAGGAAAAACCAGGAGCAGTTGTAGAATTCGCAAAAAGTGTTTATTAGTACTAGCAGTAACATAAAAAAAATAAAATTGTTCAGAATAACTATTTACAAAGGCAGAATAAACAGAGAAGCTCCGAGTTTTCCTTCAATCTCTGTCTCCCCAAAACATTGCAGCTCTCTCTCTCTCATAAGTATTTGCAACCTCCACCCCCCTCCCCCCCTTAACAGGCATCCTATTTTTTTCTAAAATGTCCTTGTAAATTTCAGGCAGGTGCAGCAAGAACACAATGTCCCAGAACTGAGGCCCCTTCTCCACAGCTTCTGAAAAAAGGCTTAAAAAACTGCTCTCAGGTTAACCCCTTGAGTTCCCAATAGCTTTTTGCAATCATCTCAAACTATAATTATATACATTTCAACATTAACACTATATAATTTCTCAACAAAGAGATCCCAATATCAGTTGTATTTCCGCATAATGATTTGCATCTATTTTTCTACCAGCAGATATACAAGGGATGAAAAAGACATAAACAGCAAGGGAGGACTGAGAGTCGGTGAGAGGCAAAAAATTGCGAAACTGTCGGGGTGATCAAATCCTAGGTCTCACGGGAAAATTTGTTTGCGCAACCAGACAGACAAGAGATAGAAAAGGAAAGAGCAGAACAGATCCCTGCATTCAAACTCTCCATAACAACTGGGACAGTGTCCTATTCAGCCCTGTCACAATGTCCATAAAGAACGACAAGACGGCACCTACATTAACACTCATGTATTTGATGGGAGTGTTGGAGGAGCTTGACAGGGAAGGCAAGGTCCCCTGCATTGACAGTGATGCACCAGCTGTACTAGGCCTGGTGGCACCTGTAGCCTGGCCTGACTGGAATCTATCTTGACAGTCTGGATGGCTGGCAGCATCGCTGCCAAAGCAGTCAACGGCACTTAGGTGGTTGGCACCACATGGTGGGGCGACTGGGAGTGAACCGGGGAGGCTTTGTCCCCCTCCCCCCGTGCTTATGCTTGTGTGACCTGGATGTTTTTTCCCGGGATTTTGAGGATTTGGATCCCAAGGAATGCACTGGCGATGCAGCGGAGCTCTTTTGCTGGAGTTCCTTCTCCATTCAAGCTACCTTCTGGTTTAATAGGTGCTTTTCTAGAGCGGCTTTTCTGCATTGCTGGGTGGCTGTATTGAATCCCTTGCAGACCTGACGTGCCTGAACATTGTAGTCTGGGCCTAGGCAGCAGACGCAGATGTCGTGCAAGTCTCCAGAATATATATTCTCGCCACACTCGCAATAGCGGAAAAGCTTTGATGGCTCTCTAGTCAACATGCACACCATCAAAGATCACTTGACTATGGTGAAAAACATAAGAAATCAGTGACTATAATGGCGTTGCTTTTGTGCATGGTCCGACAGTGGGGAAAAGAAATGAGGGAAGGGGAGCCCACATTTATAAGGAAGAGCCAATGTTTGACCTTGTCTTGGCCGGTCTCTGGTGGACTACTTGCAAAAAGTTTCTGTGTAGTCCAAGCGCCTGGCATCTTATAGTTCCATAGGTGTGGCCTGATGAGAGATATCCTTGAAGAAGGTCCAGACATTTAGAGTAGCTGTAGTGTAGATTTCAAATTCCTTCCTAGAAAAAGGGGGTGGGGGGATGCGATTTGTAAATAGAAGTCATCCTATATCATACATATCATTAAGAGCAAATTCTGGCCAGTTCCATGGCGCCAAACAATGGGGGATTACTCTGGCACACACTGGCGACCCGGGTTCGTGCCCCAAGCCCAGGATATCAGGAGCAGAGGCTGGCAGGGATGGCTCAAGAGCATCTCATGGACGCTGTCCTCCCGGAAGGGAGGAAGGCTGTTCTGTCACTCTTTCATGGCTCCTGGTGGTGACTGTGCTAGTGCTGACGATGGCATGAGTGACCACATGCCATCAGGTGCTTTCCCCTGGCTAGCCTTGAGTTCGCAGCCAACAGGGGAGGAGGGTGGGACCAGGGAAAAAATGGCTGCCATGGCCCCGGATGATGGTATCGGGTAGGTTTCCCTATGCCAGCTCAAGTTGCACAACACGGACCATTCCTGCCCCTCCTGCCAATGTCCCTGCTGGGGTTCAATCAGAATCAGCAGGTGTGCTTGACTGGTCAGACCTAAGGGTCTGATGGGTGATATGCAGCAGAGCTGATGCCACCTGGCCGGACAGGGATGGTCCAGCATGAGAGCCTGAAGGGAGTAGGGTGGAGGCAGCCATGGGGGAGGAGGGGAGACAAATTCTGTTTGTTTCCAGGTAGGAAAAGAGGGTTTATGTAACCAACAAAAAACAGTCTGTAAGTGAGCAACCTTGGCATAATTAAGCAAATTGGGGAGATTACTCTGCCTTTAGCTAATGGTACCTGCAAGATCAAAAACCGGATTCTTGGCATTTTACCTCCCCACACAAAATGAGAGATTAATTTATTCCAAGAAATGAATAATGTACAGCTGGGAAAAGGGAAAGAGTTTGAAAAGATACAGAAGACATGGCAAGACATTCGTATGTATAGATGTGGTCCCGGAAAAAAAGGGGAAGGGCTGGTGTATCCATCTGGCTAAATCATCAGTTATTGCCTTTCAGTGGTTTGAAATCAAAAAGCTCTAGGTCTTGGAGATCTTTAGGTATGTAGATCCCTAAGTATTTAGCCCTCGTCCTCCTCCACTTACAGGGGAACTGTTGTCTCAGAAAAATTAATCAACAGTTTTGGCATGCTTTGTGACTAGCGTCTATGTCCTCTCTAAAAGATATCACCCTTCTGTGACTTTTAGGCATGTCAGACCTGCACCATGCCATGGCTGATGTGACAAGGAAATGAAGCTCACACACTTATCAGATACTTGAAATAAATGTTTTAGGAGCGTGGCTATGTTATTCATCCACACTCTCTGGCATGTCCCTTTCCCCTTTAAATTCACTGGAAAGTCTTCAAGCTGGCTCCTCCCACCCACCTGGGTGATAAATACCTTGGCTCCACCCCATAACACCAGATCTTCCTTTCCGCTGGAAGATTCAGGTTCCCTCATGCTACTTCTGCAGTTTGTAGGCCCTGGATTCTCAACGACGGTTTTCACCGCACTCGCTGTCTTTAAAACTCAGTAGAGTTTACGATTCTGATCCAAGCGCATCGGACATGGAGGATAAGTCATCCCCCGGATTTCGCTGGTGGCCCTGCGGACAGAAAATGTCACGCACCGATCCCCACCTCTCCTGTGTCTTTATTACTTGGGTGTCATGCATGACACCGCTTCTTGCACCATTTGTCTGGCCTTCCATCTCAACGTCCTGGTCGACCGCAAGGCTCACCTAAAACTAGGGAGACCCGAACTTTACACCTTACGGTGAAATTAAAGGAGGCCAGGTAGGCGGTTTCAGCGGCCGCATTATCCGCCGAACAGCTCGACCAGATGGCGCCTTCTAAGAGGAAGCTGCTCAAGCTTCCGCCAGCTGAAGTTTTTCGTGCCACTTAACCTGGGTTCCACCTTCACTGGGTCCTTTTGGGCACTGTGCCAGTCTCTCCTCAGCAGGGGTGAGGCGCCCTCGGGCTCACACTCCTCCCACCCTAAGAAAAGGGACAAGGACCCTAAATCTTCTTCTGCCTGAAGAAGACGTTCCTGGGACCGAGAGCAGTCCGATTCCCAGGATCTTGTGGTCTCAACCTCGGTCGAGATCGCTTCCTTGTCTGCTGGCTTCTCGGACCTTCCGTCAGGCCAAGGCACTGAGGCCCCGGACACAGCTGAACCGGCCGAGATTTCTCTCGATCCAATCGAGCCGTTGTCGCCGACTCCTTGGAAAGGACACCTATCCTTTCCTTCCCCGACGGGGAGACCCAGCCCTCAGGTATCCCGATCGAGGGAAAGTCGCCGGAACCTCGGTTCTCACTGACTCCAGCTACTCCCATCCAACCAGCCGACCCAGTCGGTCCTCGATCGAGACTAGGACCCCTTCAGTCGAAAACCAAGAAAGGTCACAAGCATCTAGAATGAGGTGGCGCCACGATCCTCATCCTCCTCGGACGAGGAGAGACTTGACGGAAACTCTGTCAACGTTATGAGGATCTCTATGTGGCAACAGCTGATTCTGACCGGTCAGAAGCCGGCTCCGCCGGCACCACCGACCATTACTTGGCCTCAGCTTCTTAGGCCGATGCTGACCCCTCCAGAACCGAAGAATCCAGTTCCTCCACTTGTAGGGCCAGTACACGTTCCATCTCGGCCTGTTTCGGTCTCCCCGCCGATTTTGGTAGAACCACCGCCTAAGCAGCCTCAGGAAGGGGCTCCCTCGAAAGAGGATAGGACAGACACCGGCCTTCCCTGTCTTCTGTCCATTACGGTGGTCCCCGATCACCCTCAGCGTATCAAGGGAGACATAGGTGGGAGGCCCTTATATCCCGATTCTTCGGACTTGGATGCCACTGGTCTGCACTCGCATCGGGGGATGATGAGTCATCAGTGGCAGGCTTGGAGGAAGGTCTTTCCTCCTTTCAGGGCATCCTCTGCCTCATTTCGGAATCAACCGGAATGCCCTTGGAGCCCATCCAAAAGAAGGCTGAGCACCCCCTCACGGATATCCTCAAAAGGGGGGGATACCCCGACAGAGGCCTTTCCAGTGGCTGAAGCCATTGTTGGCCTGGCCCTTGAGCTATGGCAATGCCCTGCCTCTTGCCTAGCTCCGTTTGCCCACATGGCCCACAAGTATACGGTACCCATGGGGCCCCTAGCGGGTTTCACAGAACATCCCTCGGCCGAGAGCCTTGTGACTGCCTCTGTGTTTAGACGCACGGGTAGCTCAGCTGACGCTGACCTCCCTTCGGACAAGGAGTCCAAGTATATGGGCCATTCTGCCCAAAAGGTTTATGCAGCCTCATCCTTGGGCCTTTGTCAGGCCAGCTCAGCTGTGATCATGACACACTTCTCTCATGCCTTTTTGGGGTCACTAGATGAAGTCCTCCCTCATCTCCCAGTGGACATGCAGACCACAGTTAAGCAGGTCCGTGACCAGGGCCATGCTGTTGCCAAACGGCAACTCCAGATGGCCCTGGATATTGGAGATTCCTGTGCCCGCTCCTTAGCAGCCGCGGTGGCCACTCACCACAGGGCCTGGCTGAGGTTATCCTCCTTCCCGGTGGATACTCAGCACAAGTTAGCTGATGTGCCCTTCCTCAGCACCAACCTTTTCGGTCCAGGAGTGGCAGGTCACCTCCAGTGTATAGAACAGTCCAATGCCACCTTGGATGCTACCTCTGCAAAGGGTTCTTCGGACAGGAACCAGTAGAAGTGCAAGAAGAAGCCCTTTCGGCACACTTCCCCTGTGATTAGACAGCTCTCCTATCAAGGAGGTCAGCAGCAACAGCAACAACAGCAGCAGGCTCAAGCTTGGCACCGCAGGTCCAAGGACGGTCCTCAACAGCCCCGTAAAGGAGGCCGAGGTGCCGGTCCAGGAGCCTCCTCCTCCTCCTCCTCCTCTAAGTCTGCACAGTGATGGGTCAGGGATTGCCACCCCTACACCCGTCATGCCAGCTCTGGGTCCTCCCATGGGGGGGCCGGCTCCGCCACTTTCTTTCCGCCTGGTCTGGTATCACTTCGGACAGGTGGGTTCTGGAAGTGGCCGACCAGGGACTGTCTCTAGAATTTGAGCAGTACCCTCCCAGCCGAGCCCGTGCCCCTCGGGAGGAAAGGATCTCAGCTCGCACGCAGTTGACCCTTCGGGACAACATTTCTCAGCTCCTCCGCAAGGAGGCAATAGCTCCAGTGCCGGATCCTCCTACAGACCCAGGCTTTGTGTCCAGGTACTTACTGGTGCCCAAGCGGATGGGGGGTTGGCACCCCATCCTAGATCGCCACGACCTGAATCAATATCTTGGGTCTTGCACCTTCTAGATGGTAACTCTGAACCAGATCATACCATCTCTGGAGTGAAACATGTGGTTTTGTTCACTGGATCTACAGGACGCGTTCTTTCACGTCCCAATCTGTCCGTCCCACCAGCAGTTCCTCTGCTTCAGGGTCAAAGGGACCCTGCACGAGTTCCGAGCCATGCCGTTCGGCCTGTCATTGGCCCCTCGGGTCTTCACCAAGTGCATTGCAGTGGTGGCAGCCCATCTTCGGCGTCGAGGAGTTCAGATATACCCCATCTCGACGACTGGCTCCTGGTGGGTTCCTCCCTTCAGGAGGTGGAGAGGTCCAGGGATCTGGTCCTCCGAACCTGCTCCCAACTAGGCCTCCTGATTAACAAGGCCAAGTCGGAACTCGTGCCCTCTCAGGTGATGGGCTTTATCGGGGCAGAGCTCGACTCTCGCCAAGCCAGAGCTCGGCTCCCGGCGGACAGGGCAGAGGTTCTCTCCTCCTTTGCCCAATCATTTCTGGTTGGGCACTTGCGCCCTGCCCGGGACTTTCTGCGCCTTCTGGGCTACATGGCAGCATGCACCTCGGTGGTCCATTGGGCCAGGTGGCACATGCACCCCCTTCAGTGGGAGCTGGCCGCCCAGTGGACTCAGCGATTTGGTCACTTTGACCAGCTGATCACTGTAACCCAGAAGATGTGGGATGCTCTCCAGTAGTGTACTGTCCCAGACCAATTGCAGGAAGGGATCCCATTTGTCCGCCCGAGTCGACGGTCGTCCTGATGACTGATGCCTCTCTCATGGACTGGGGAGCCCACATGGGGGACAACAGGGCCCATGGGTTCTGGACCCCTCGAGGAGTCCCGATGCCACATCAACCTGTTGGAGATCAGAGCAGTCAGACTGGCTCTGTCAGCTTTTGCTCCTGAGGTCTGGGGTCAAGTGGTTCAAGACCAGAGGGACAATACCACGACCGTGTATTACCTCAACAAACAGGGCGGCACGCACTCCCATCTGCTATGCAAGGAGGCGCTCCAAATCTGGACCCTCGTCAGCCGGTTGGAGGCGGATCTCCTTGCCATCCATGTGGCAGGAGTCTCGAACCAACTGGCGGATGCTGTCACCCGCATAGGCCAGACATCCCACGAGTGGTCTCTCCATCCAGAGGTATCTTACAATATGTTCTTCCATTGGGGCAAACCGTTGCTGGACCTGTTTGCCTCCAGGAAGAACACCAAGCTGAGACTGTACCATGCTGCCCCCCTCAGCAGGGCTCGCTGCAGGGGGATGCCTTCTCGAGGTTGTGGACCCCAGGCCTCCTCTACGCCTTTCCTCCATTTCGCTTGATCCACAAGGTGCTTCTCAAGGTGAGCAGGGACAAGGCGAAGGTGATTCTGGTAGCCCCAGATTGGCCCTACCAGTTCTGGTATCCAGATCTCCTCAGCCTCAGCTGCAGGGCCCCGGAGCGGCTTTGTACATGCCCGGACCTAATATCATTGAACCAGGGGGAAGGTATTCCACCTGGACCTTCAATCCCTGCACCTCACAGCCTGGTACCTGAGCGGCTAGAGTTCCAGGCTCTGGGTCTTTCTGAGGATGTCTACACTGTGGTGGAGGCATCTCATAAGGAATCGACCAGGAAATGTTATGCCTTCAAATGGAAAAGGTTTTCCATTTGGTGTCAGGGTAAGAGTCTGGACCCCTTATCCTGTTCTGTGGCTAACATTTCAGACTACTTTTGGTCTCTCTCCAAAGGGGGTCTACAGTCATCGACTCTTAGTGTGCACCTGGCAGCCATTTCTGCGTACCGGGCATGGGCCAGTCAGCAGACATTGGCAGAGGAGACAGTGGTCGGGTGTTTTTTTTCAAAGGCCTGGATCACATATCCCTTCCGGTGCGTGAACCTCCACCTCCGTGGGATTTGTTGCTGGTTTTTGGCAAAGCTCATGGGCAAGCCATTCGAACCCATGCACAAGTGTGAGCTCTCACACTTGTGGAAGGTGGCCTTCCTGATGGCTATCACATCAGCCAGAAGGACAGGGGACCTCCAGGCGCTGTCGGTGGACTCCCCTTATCTGGTCTTTCACAGGGACAAAGTTGTCCTGCGCCCCAACCCGAAATTCCTTATGAAGGTGGTGTCAGAGTTTCACCTTAACCAGGTGTTGACTCTGCCAGTATACTACCCTAACTACAACTCGGACGCCGAGTACAGGCTCCGTACTCTGGACCTGAGATGTGCTCTCTTCCTATTATAAGGAAAGGACGTGGAAATTCGGGGAGAGGTTCGCCAGCTGTTTGTCACCTACGCTGAAGCCGCTTCTGGCAGGCCTGCAGCTAAATGGACCATTGCAAGATGGATTACATCATGCATAGGTCTGTGCTATGAGTTGGCGGGCAAGGAGCCTCCTAGAGGGATAAGAGTTCATTCTACCCGCCTTACTGCTGCATCAGTGGCTGCTTCCAGGGACATCCCTATCCAGGAAATCTGCCGGGCTGTTACCTGGAAGTCAGCAAAAACCCGCATTACCCAATACCACGCTTTGAGTCATGCTGGTTTTGGGGCCTCAGTTCTATAATCTCTCTTTCCCAAGTAGGGGGTGTGCACCTTGCCTCCCTCCTCCCGAAGAACAGCTTGGAGTCTGCCAAAGAGTGTGGCTGAACAACATATCCACGCTCCTAGAACAGGTTACTCACCTGTAACAGTAGTTCTAGGAGTTGTATATGTTGTTCATCCACACGCACCCACCTGACCTCCCCGGCTTTAGCCGCGCCACTTTGCTTCCAGCGGGCTAAGATCTGGCGTCATGGGGCGGAGTCGAGGTATTTATCACCCGGGTGGGTGGGAGGAGCCAGCTTGAAGACTTTCCGGTGAATTTAAAGGGGAAAGGGACATGCCAGAGAGTGTGGATGAACAACATATACCACTCGTAGAACTATTGTTACAGGTGAGTAACCTGTTCTTATTCAGGTTCATACAGATAAATGAACATGGCCACTAAATGAACCCAGTGTTTCAAGGCACAAGTATCACCACTTTGTCATGGGATTGGTCCTGTGCAGAGATTCAGGAGACCCCTCAGAGGAATGATATGGCATGATAATCCGACCCAGCCACCGGATCAACTTTGATCATGCTGATGTAAAGACCTGACGAGAAGACAAGGTACGGGTTGCTACTTTGTTGATGCATAGCAGAGGTACAGCGGAGCCAGTCATGGTGCAACACAGTAACTTGTAGTAAATGGCATGTCAAAAACACAGCAGTAAAAAAGGGCTGAATTACCATTGAATTAACTGTTCTCTGCAGCATACTACAGCATTTTGTGATATACCACAGTGTTACTGCATTGTATCCTGTAACTGTGTTAGGCCCAATGACACCATCAGCTGGAGTAGCTGTCATCCAGGGGGCAAGGGCTTATTTTCAACCCCGGCATAGAAGTCACCTAGCACTAAAAGATGGGGGCATTCAGCACATGATCGACCATGAAGTCCACCAGCTCCGCAAAATATCAGCCCCATATCCCGGAGTCTGGTATATGAGGATGATTTTGCATCTAGCATCTGCCCTGCATCCGAGGTCTTGGAAGTTCCCATGGGGTATGCTATAAGTCCCTAGGTGGATATAAAACAGATGGCTACCCTGCCCCCTCTGCAGTTCCACATCAGACAATGCACCACTGAGGATCCAGCCGGAATAAAGATCTGTAGAACAGCCCTGTTAGCCTTGGTGACACCTCTACACCCTAATCACTAATCCGACAGTTGAAAATGATAGCATTTGCGGTCCAGTGCCCCTTTCTGATTGCTATTCCGACAATTGTAAAGTACTTTTCTGTTAGCCCAGTGCATCTGCTCCCCCCCAATTGCCACTGGACTGACATCGATTTCATCTGGCATTATCAGAAAGGCGATCATGGCGTGAAAGGGCACTAGACAACCAGGGACATAGTTTACAACTGTCAGAATAGCGATCTGGGAGGGAGGGGACATCGTGTCAGTTAAGATCAGGTTTCTGGAGGCGTTAAACAGAGCAGCACTAACAGCTATTAAAATACATCCACAAACCTTTGAGTAAGGCACAGTCATGTGATTTGCATAGGCACCATGGCATATGTTAATAATGCTCGTGAACAGGTTAGTGCTTTGCTAACTGTGTCTTTCAGTATGACGCATTTAGCTAGTACCCTGCTTTAGGTGTGCTAACCACTGTTAGCTAGACACTTACTCTGTTAGCGTGCGCAAAATTGCTTTGAATGTCCCTGCACAGATCTGCTGTTCTGAAAAGCTGGGTTCCGAAATAGCCCTTGTTCCTCTCCATTCTCCTGTGGTGCTGCTCTTGGTCTGTATTTAGGGATGAAAAGGTTACTTATGTGTAATTGCAATTCTTCCAGTGGTATCAATATATAGGATAGTGTATGGGAAACCATACCCAACAAGGCTATCCACCCCCCCCCCCCGAGTGGATACCACAATGACTGATGACCTAGAGAGTGAAGCCTGTTGTGTGTGGTTTCCCATACACTGTTCTATACAGTGTATGATGGAATGCGATCGCTGCAGCCTTCATTTGAACCACAAGAAAGCCCAGAATCACTTACTTTTTTTTTTTTCTCGGCACCAAATTTCTGTGCTCCGCCAAACACACATCAGCCACAACTGCCTGCCGGCCAGCACACACGCATGACTCTCCACCAGCCACTGACCAATGATGAGCACCGATGGGGTCGCTTGTATTATGACGTCCATACTAACACATAACGAAAAGTCGTTCTGCGTTAGTAAGGATGTTACTACTGCAGCAGAACGACTTTCTACAGTGTATGGATCCCCATACACAATCGCATTCCACCATACATTATAGCCACACACCACACACCCATTCTTCCAGGTTGGTATTCTGCTGAGGCGTTTAAGTAAATGCTATTTAAGTGACATTCCTCTTCTGTGGAGAAAGGTCTAAAATTTGATGGGAGCCAGGTCCGGTCGAGATTTTGGAAGCACATGGCCATGGATGTATACCGCAAAAAGAAACAGTTACATGTATTTTGTTATGTTTTTCTGAATTGGTAGAAATGTTTATGACCTCACTCCTACAGTGCTAGATACCCTGAATGTTTCACGAGTCATAACAAGAACCCTGTAATCTATAAACATTCTGTTATACAAGAGCGTGACATTTAAAACAATCTATTTCTTCAGACAGCATCATTATCTGGACTGCATTGCTACTGTATCATCAGGGCACATCATTGTGATTATCAGGATGTTTGTAGTATCTGATTGTGTCAGAAGTGTTAGATAAGTGCCGCAAAACCATGTTTCTGAACTTTAAAGTTATATTCAGCTGATATTTACTGGGAAAGGTCCTAATAGATTTCCCTCTTGATAAAGACATTTTGTGTGGAAGAAACAACTGCTGAATATTGGCCTTTTAATTGCTATGGAGTCCAACAGAGTAGTAATTTCTTTTTAACATTTACTGTGCTGTGTGTTATAACAGGAAATGGAAGAAAAAAAACAAGTTTTGTTGACAAGCATTATTATAGAACATGTAAATACCATAAGTCCTTTTGTTAGCCTCGTACTCCCACATGGAGTCCAGGAAATTTACAAATAAGTCTTCTATTTCTAGTAATTAATGCTGCGTAAAAATTTAATATCAAGGGAGTTCTTACTGTGAGGTCTAAAGAAGGAGTCCTAAGTTAACTGTGTCTAGTTTTTAAGTAATTCTATTTTCATTTAAAGAAAAGTACACAGCAGTACTTGATCTGGAGAAATGTGTGAGATGTAGAAGACAAAACTTGGTTCGAAGATTGCTCAGAGCTCCCATAAAAAGCAATCATGTATTTACTGTTGCCAGTAACACAGCTTTAAAATTAGATGATCTGTTGAATCGACCTTAAACAAACAGACCTACCTGAAGAGTAGAAGAAAGGGAATATGGGAGAGTTTATCGAAATATTTCTAACGCAGGTTCTTGACCCCTCACAGGATGCAAGTGTGAACATAGAAATTGAACACTGAGCACTGGGTTCTAAACTGTTATCAGAAAATATAACTCCAGGGTTTTGTCACTGTGAAATTTCTAGACCTTTAGATGAAAGAGGAGGTACAGTTTCATCATTTAGCAGACTATGAAACCTTTAAATCTTTTTTCATGATTATTTCACCCTTTAACTACAAAGCAGAACTAGTATGCAGTAGTGAAATAGCTACATCTTAAACATAATGGCCCGGATATTCAAAGGGGTTGTGCATGGCGCAACAGAGTTGCGCTAGCGCAACCCCGCATTGCACTCCGGCAGGATATTGAAAGGGCTACCAGACGCAGTGCAAATTCCGATGCTCCGGGGCGCAATGTAATTGTATGTGGTGCAGATACAGAGGGCGTGCCCATGCATATGCGGCACATCCCGATATTCAGCCCAGGATGTGCGGTGCATATGCTGGCGCAACCCTGCAGTGCGTCACATAGGGGGGCTCAAAGTTGAGCCCATGAGGAGTGAGAACAACTACCATCCACCCACAGACGGACCGCTGTATTGCAGGGCGCAACACAGCAGCCGCTGCTGTGGTGGCCACCCGCCCACCCAGAACACCGCCCAGAAGCACATATTATCCCTAGTAGTCCAGTGGACCCCCTCCGATTCCTTATTCCCAAAATGTAATGCTAAACTGCCCTGGTAGTCTAATGCCCCCGTGTCCCCGATCACGGAATAAGACCTTTATGTAAATAAAGAAGAAGCCAGAAGGTGAAGGAAGGAAACATATTCAATTCAGTGCTTCAGAGTAACTGGTAATTGGTATTTTTCTTTTAAACTTAGATTGTAGGCTTGTAGTGACACTATACTTTCTTTCTGTGTTCTCTTTACTTATAATTGTTTTTGGGCTGTTGAAAATTTAAAACATAGTGGTGGTGTAATTCTGTGCTGTCTTTAATTGCTGCTAATTTTATCTTGGCTTGTCTGACTGTCCTGTAGCTGGGTGAAGGGTGTTAATTGTCTGGCCTCTGACCTCAGCTACGTGATAACTGGAGGTGGGGCTTAGTCACAGTTAAAGCAGCAAACAGAGGCTCATCTTCTCAGAAGAAGCCAGAAGGTGAAGGAAGGAAACATATTCAATTCAGTGCTTCAGAGTAACTGGTAATTGGTATTTTTCTTTTAAACTTAGATTGTAGGCTTGTAGTGACACTATACTTTCTTTCTGTGTTGTCTTTACTTATAATTGTTTTTGGGCTGTTGAAAATTTAAAACATAGTGGTGGTGTAATTCTGTGCTGTCTTTAATTGCTGCAAATTTTATCTTGGCTTGTCTGACTGTCCTGTAGCTGGGTGAAGGGTGTTAATTGTCTGGCCTCTGACCTCAGCTACGTGATAACTGGAGGTGGGGCTTAGTCACAGTTAAAGCAGCAAACAGAGGCTCATCTTCTCAGAAGAAGCCAGAAGGTGAAGGAAGGAAACATATTCAATTCAGTGCTTCAGAGTAACTGGTAATTGGTATTTTTCTTTTAAACCTAGATTGTAGGCTTGTAGTGACACTATACTTTCTTTTTGTGTTGTCTTTACTTATAATTGTTTTTGGGCTGTTGAAAATTTAAAACATAGTGGTGGTGTAATTCTGTGCTGTCTTTAATTGCTGCAAATTTTCGCCCCGCCTCCCACCCTTCCCCAACTCTTAATTATATGCCCTGATAAATCTGATTGACAGGAGCTAAACACAGGGTATAGTAAGAGGTGTAAAGTAGGAGGGGCATAAGGGGGAAGAAGACCACCCTCAGCACGACAAGTGTTTTGACTCATTTATTTATTTATTGGTTTCTTTTTCCTTAAAAAAATATATAGATCAGTTACAGGATTTTTAGTACTGTAAATAAATAAAAAGAGAACTAAGAGAGCTTCAGTAGCAGAGAAGTAGTGGAATTGCAGTATAATGTGGGGAGTGGTACAATGCAGTGGCTGTGGGGCAGCCATATTCAGGCAGACCTTCTGGACACTGAGGTGCTGCCCTATCTGCATGCATCTCTCGGACTGCGGGATGAGGTAGCCAGACTCAGAGCGGAAGTAAACTGGGTCAGGAGTACCATCACCCCTATCCAGGGACCACCCAGTCCAATGCAGCTGCCTCAAAGGATGCCGAGAACGAGGAGCACTTGGATGACAGTGGGCTCAGGGAGGGTTAGAGCAGTCAGGCAGAGGCACATCCCAGATCCTATTCCTCTCAAGAACTCATATGCCACACTGGCAAATGAGGACAACCAAATAGAGGTACCCAGGGAAGTGGAAGGAAAGGATGTGGAGGTTAGGCAAGGAGGTGACCTCAGTGGGGAAAGCAGTGGACCCCAGAGGAGGAGGAAGCGAATCCTGGTGGGGGACTCCATCGTAAGAGGGATCCAGCTAGGAACACAGGAGGGGGAGGACAGGGAGGTGAGGTGCCTACCAGGTGCCACGGCATGGAGGGATGGCAGGAAGATACTGGGGATCACTGGGAAGGCAAGACGGGAGGGTGAGCTGGATGTCATTATCCACCTAGGTACTAATGACTTGGCAAATGGGGAGCCAAAGGAAGTTCAGGAAGAGTTTAGGAAACTGGGGAGGGGTCTCAAGCAAGTAGCTACTTCTGTCACTTTCTCAGAAGTACTACCTGTGAGAGGCAAGGGAGAGCATAGGAGTGCATGCACCAGGAACTTTAACTCACGGTTGAAGAACTGGTGCTGTGAGGAAGGGTTTGGATTCATTGGTGACTGGGGACCCACCTGGAGGGATGGAGGTTTGTTCAAGCCTGACGGCCTGCATCCATCCTGGAGGGGAATCCAAGCACTCAATGATAAGTTTAAATGCTACATTGATAAGCATTTAAACTAGTTAGGGGTGGCAGGCCAGCAAGGACGGTACCTACTTGCTCACCCCCACAGCTAGTAGTGGAACCAGTGAACCAGAGGAGTGGCTATCTCTGCAAAGCAGTGCAAAAGATGGAGATTAGTGTCCAAAGGTGGATAAGCAGAAAGGGCAAAATTCAGCAGAAGGGCAGACAGCAAGGAGAACCGGGATAAATGACAACCAAGGAAGGGCTGAGTAGAACAGTGAAGCAGTCTAGGAGGTCAAATCATGGAAAGCCATGTGTGCAAATGCCAGGAGCCTTAGCAACAAGATGGAAGATCTGGAGGCTGTCATGGTACAGTCAGACCTGGACATTGTGGCCATCACTGAAACCTGGTGTAATGATAACCATGACTGGGAGATGGCCATACCTGGCTACAACATATTCAGAAGAGACAGAGCAGGCAGGAAGGGAGGAGGAGTGGCACTGTATGAAAATGACATAAGGGCCACACAGATCCAGGAGGAACAAATGGGGAGAGATACTGTGGGTTAAGCTGGAAAGGAAAATGGGGCCAGCCATCGCACAGGTGTGGTCTATAGACCACCAGCCCAGGAGGAAGAAACAGATAGGAGTTGATGCTAGCCATCCAAAGGATGGCAGACAAGGGTGAGGTAGTACTGGTTGGAGACTTCAATATACCAGACGCGGACTGGAGCATCCCAGCAGCAGCATCAACTAGGAGCAGATTTATCCTGGACTCCCTTCAGGGTGCCTTCCTCAAGCAACTGGTCATGGAACCAACTCGGCAGAAGGCAATACTGGACCTTGTGCTCACAAACAGGGACAGTGTGATGGGGGTAACAGTGGGGGAGCACCTGGGTAACAGTGACCACCAGTCATTGTGGTTTGAAATCACAGAAAGAGCAGAACCAAACCACACAAAACACGATCCTGGATTTTAGGGGGCAGACTTTGGGAAAATGGGAGATACTTGAAAGAGGCATTAAGGGAAATGGACAGGAATCAGGGGTTGAGGAACAGTGGGCAGTATTTAACATGGGATTATAAGAACAACAGAATTATGCATTAAGTAGGTTAGCAAGAGGAAAAGGAAGAGGAGACCATTATGGTTTTCCAAAGAGGTAGCAAAGAAAGTGAAAGCCAAAAAGATTGCATTCAGGCAATACAAAAAGACACAGGCAGAAGGGATAGGGAGAAGTACCAGGAGAAACAAAGGAGGCAGGGAAGTCAGTAAGGGAAGCCAAAGCTCAGACAGAAGAACACATTGCAAAATCAGTGGGTAAAGGGACAAAACCTTTACAGGTACATAAGGAAAAAGAAAGACAAAGGGAGGGATAGTGAGACTGAAGGGGAGGATGGGAGCGCTGGAGGATGACAACAGTAAAGCTGACATATTGAACAGGTATTTCTGCCTGAGTCTTTACTAAGGAAGAGGGGGTAATGGGTCTGAAGGGAGTACAAGGGTGAGAATGGTGCAGAAATGGACACAAGTCCCTTTACACGAGAAAGGGTCCCTGAAGGAACTGGAAGTAATAAGAGCTGATAAAGCAATGGGGCCAGATGGGTGACCCAGGGTCCTTAAAGAACTAAGAGAGGTGGTGGCTGAACCTCTGGCTATCCTGTTCAGCCAATCACTGGAAACAGGGAGGTACCCAAAGACTGGAGGACAGCAGATGTAGTCCCCTATACAAAAGTGGGAACAAAGAGGAAGCAGGGAACTACAGACCAGTCAGCCTCCACCTCGGTAGTGGGAAAGATCATGAAGCACTACTGAAGGAGAGATTGGTGAACATCTGGTTGTCAATGGACCACAGGACCCAAGGCAGCATGGTTTCACCAGGGGAGGTCATGTCAGACCAACCTCATTGAATTTTTGACTGGGTGACTAGGGAGGTGGATCAGGAGGGCAGTGGACATGGCCTATCTGGACTTCAGCAAGGCCTTTGACACTGTGTCACATAGAAGACTATTACACAAACTGGGGAATATGGGTGTGGGCAGGACAGTAGTGTGGTGGGTAGGTAACTGGCTGGGTGGCAGGACACAGAGGGTGGTGGTAAATGGCTGTCACTCCACAGAGTGAAGAGTGACCAGTGGGGTACCACAGGGATCAGTGCTGGGACCGGTCCTATTCAACATCTTCATCAGTGACATTGCACAGGATCTAGAAGGCAGAATTTCACTGTTCGCTGATGACACAAAGCTCTGTAATAGAGTAGACACACCAGAGGGTGTAGACAGAATGAGAAGGACCTGCAGAAACTTGAAGAATGGTCAAGGGTTTGGCAGTTGAAATTCAATGCAAAGAAGTGCAAGATAATGCATATGGGGCACAAAAACCCTGGCACAATATATCAGTTGGGGGGTGAGGATATAGCATGCACCAAGCAGGAAAGGGATCTTGGGGTTGTCATCTCTGATGCCCTCAAGGTAGGGAAACAGTGTGACAAGGCATCAGGTAAAGCAAATAGGATGCTGGGATGTATAGGCAGGGGCATCACCAGCAGGAAAAGGGAGGTCATAATTCCGCTATACAAGACACTAGTGAGGCCCCACCTGGAGTACAGTATACAGTTCTGGAGACCATACCTACGTAAGGACATAGACAGGGTAGAGAAGGTTCAGAGGAGGGCAACAAAGATGGTGCATGGGTTGCATCACAAGTCCTATGAAGACAGGTTGAAGGAACTGAACATGTACTCCTGGAGGAGAGGAGGAGAGAGGGAATGATAGAGACATACAAGTATCTTACATGGAGGAACAGGGTGCAGGAAAACACTATTTTAAGTGAAAAGATGTTTTAGGACTAGAGGGCATGGGATGAAGTTGGAGGAAGACGATTAAGAGGAAACATGAGAAAGAATTTCTTCACAGAACGGGTGGTGGACAAGTGGAACACCCTGCCAGAGGAAGTGGTGGGGGCTGAAACAATCACGGGATTTAAGAATGCATGGGATAGACATAAAGGAATTCTAGAGGTCAGGGGTAAGGGGAAATAGACTTCTAGGAAAACAAACTGAACTTACAAGCTCAAATGGGCAGAATAGGTGCGCCATAGGCCCTTATCTGCCGACACGGTCTATGTATCTATGTATCCCTGGTAGTCTAGTGGCCCCCCTCTTGTGTCCCCGATCACTGGAATAAGACCTTCATTTAAGTCCCTGGTAGTCTAATGGTACCCCCCCGCCCATTGCCGCGATTGCAGTACAGCACCATAGCATATTTCCCTGGTGATCCAGTGGCACCCCACCTCCCTCCCACATAGAACCCTTGCCTACCCGCCTCCCCTCCCATCGGCGGGCGGTTACAACCACCAAGATATTGTTGATACTGGTTGCAAATATGAAAAGAGTATTACTTGTTTTTGCAGGGCATACTGTATAGATCGTCTCCAAATATGTGAATGACTTCATTCACATATTTGGAACTGTCCAGTACAGTATGCCCTGCAAGCCCATACTGTACCTGTCATTTGGCGGGCGGCCTTCTGTTCAATATTGAACCCCAAAATTAGAGTTCAAATAAACATTCAGTACTTCAGTTAAAGCAGTTTATGTAGTCCCAAAGAAAATCAAGTCTCTTCATCTAAGTCTAGTACCCGTTGCACCTCCGTAGACTAAAACTCCCAAGCAGTGGCCTCAGCTTTTTTCCCTGCTTCCATGGGATCACTAAATTAAAAGATACGACCTACATGATGAATGCGAAGTCGAGCCCTCATCAGTAAGGAGTGAGTAATCCCTAATCCTCTGAGCCGTGCTCAAACCGCATTGAATTTCTTTCGCCGAGCCCGAGTGGCAAAAGATAAGTCAGGGAACATATGGATTGTTGCCCCGTTGTAGGAGAGACCCTCCGTGGATCTAGCAGCCTGTAGAATAGCGTCTCTGGTAGTGGAGTTAGCAGTAATCAGCAGCACCACTCTGGGAGCTTCACCGCATGGCCCAGCAGCTTGAGGGGTAATACGAAAGGCTTTATAGAGTTGACCAACGGTAGCATCCTTGGGTAGGTTAAGTACATCAAGCAACCAGGATTGTAAAAAAGCTAAAGGGTCTGCTTCTTCGCGCCCTTCTGGGAAACCAATGATGCGCACATGCGAGGCCCGATTTGAGTTCTCTAGTGCCTCTAATCTGTAACGCAATTGTGAGTTTTCTTGCACTAACTTGAAGGTTGCAGCCAATGTTCCCTCTAATTTTTAGTCTCTATGGGTGGGCGACCGATATGTGTGTACGGCACTTTGTGCAAAAAAAATGATTCATGTGTGCAAATTGGGTTGCCCAAACAAGTGATATATTTTATTGTCAGTAAACAGTAGAAAACATAACCAAATACTCAAATACTCAATGCAAAGTATAAATATACATTCTGACACAGTCGGAAGCTTGGATGTGTATTGTGCGCCGTAACAGTATGAACTGGAAACAAACGTAAATTATGTACATTTTAAAGAGTCTTGCATGCATCTAAAGGGGTGCTGCCGATGATGTATTGCTAAGAAATCAACATTTACTGTTTTTCTGTTCTGTCTTTCCCATTCATCTAGTGGACTTATATTTTATTAAGATCCATTTTTCCACCAGATGTTAAAAACAACTTTGTTCGCATCAGCATATCTAAATGGCTTTCTTCCAAGTAGTTTCTTTGTTTGCTCTTAAAGGAAAACTACACCCAAAACTTGAAAAAATATATGTTGTGCAGAGTGTTTTAATTTATATATGAAGTTCTAGTGTTTCCTTCCCTCTGACTGGTATTAGGAGTTTTCCCCAAATTAGCTTGCTAGCTTTATGCTAGTTTTACGACCCCTGGGGATCTTCATACCTGATAGTGTAATTGTATTTCTTGTTCTCACAGTGCATCTTGTCTCACGTGATTCATGTGAAGAGAGACCCAACATTCAGCACACACATGACAAACAAACTAAATATCTTGAAGCTTTACAAGCTGCACAGAAATTACCAGCAGCAAAGTTTTCCGGGACAGTAAAACATCTAGGATGAGAGTGGTCACCAAGCTGAATTCTACAGATTTTAAAATATAGCCATCTCTATTCTTGTGAACTGATTGTAATGCAATGCTTTCTGCTGGATTTATGGGCTCTGCTACATCACCATTACATGGAACAAGGTGCATTGTAGGACAAAGAAATGCAATAAACCTATTTGATATGGAGATCTCCATGGGTCATAAAACTACCCTAAAGCTAGCAGGCTAATTTAGGAAAAACTCCTAATACCAGTCAGAGGGAAGGAAACACTAGAACTTCACATACAAATGAAAACACCCTGCACAGCATATATTTTTTTAAGTTGTGGGTGTAGTTTTCCTTTAATGCAGTTCATGAGGCTGAAGCCACTTTCACAGTCAGCACTAAAAGCTTGGAATGTAGTAGTAGTAGTAGTACAATTTATTGTTCAGCATAAAGCAGTTACAATATACTAAAATCAGACCAAAATACATAGTAAATATAAATAGATAATAAATCAACAAGGAACTTAAATATCTTTACAGTGCAATTCAATTTAACAGAGTACATTTTCACATAAAAAAACTCCACAGGACTTCAAGTCCCCCTAATAAACTTTACAAATGAGTTGAGATTAAAAATCTTGCAAAGATCTCTACCATGTTTTTCTCTTTCATAGTAAACAATTATTCCACATGATCCTCCGGGGGAGGCTGAGATTCCCTAACAATCCACCCAGCAGTTTTTTCCTAGTTGATTCATACCTAGGACACAAGAGTACCACATGTTTGAAATCATCTATAGTCCCCACTCCATATTTACAATGTGGAGGAAGTACCCCCTCTCTTTTGTCTGAAATGAATGTGTTGAGCATTATAGTTTTCAGTTCCGAGTCTTGTATAGATTCTTCTTTGTTTAGGCAGGTTAAAAATAGAGATATGGCTCATATCCCCATGAAATCTTTACTTTTTTATAACAGCCATAGTTTAAGCTTGGATAGTTGAACATAGAAAGAATTGATGTCTTAAGTCAATAATCCTCAATTTGACATCCTGCCTAATCTCCTCTAATGGTCTTGTGTAAATTTTATATAAGAGGTGTCCCAATCTGGCCAGTATTATTGTTTCCTTAATAAGCTGAAGAAAGGGATGTACATAGCCCATGCTGGTCAATTTGATGGCTTCTACTACACACATTCTGGGATATCTTTGTTGGGGCAAAAAGAAAAAGTTTCAACAGAAAGAGAATCTGTCATTCACAGATGAGAGAAGTCAAGGAACGTTGTCCAACCTCCAAGGCAAGAATACAGCTTGGAGTTCTATTTAAAAATATTAAGATGTCTCTATAGAGTTTAGTCAGAATTATTTCTAATTCTCTAACCTTAGTATGATCCCAGATTTCAGAGGCATATAACAAGCTCATTCGTATTTTGGTATTAACAACTCTTAAAACCCCGCTCACCAGTGACTTCCCCATCTTGCCTTTAAATACTTTTAGGGCATTTACAGAAGATCCCATTCTAAATTGACTAGCCTCCAAATGTTTGGTCCAAGATAGGCTATAGGCAAAATGGGCACCTAAATAGTCATAACACTTAACAGTGTCTGTATGGTTACTGTTTAACCTAAAGCCTACCGTATTCATTGTCTGAGAGCCAAAAACTACGATGTTGGTATTGCAGAGATTAACTTTTAGTTTCCTTTGAGAACAGAGAGATTTAAAGTGAGCCAATTTTTTTTTTAAGACCTAGGACTGAAGTAGAGAGCAAGACTAAATTGTTTGCATATGCTAAACATTCAATCCTTTGATCATTAGTTTTTGGAGTATGAAAATCTGGGTTACCTAGCTGATCCAAGACTGTATTAATGTAGATGTTAAATGGAGTGGGGGCCAAAATACAGTACACCCGTCTGCCTCCCATATTTGTCTCAAATCTATCAGTTAGATAACCATATTGATTATACTGGACTCTTGCCCACATATTTTCATATAGTCTGTTAATAAAATCAAGAAGAGAGGCCTCCAACTTCAGATCCCTTAATGTAGCCCAAAGGATTTTTCTACTAATCCTGTCGAAGGCTAAGGAGAAGTCCGCAAAACAGCAATATAATCTGTTTTTTCTCACTTTTGTATACTTCCAGATCAGATACTGAAGCACATAATAATGTTATACCGTAGAACACTCCTTCCAGAAACCGTTCTGTACCTCATTCAATACTGAGTTCTCCTTGACCCACGACAGCAATCTGCCCAAATCTATCCTAGAGAAAATCTTCTGTGAAACATCTATCAAACTAATAGGCCTATATATTCTTGGGTCATTCGGATCCTCTTTTTTAAAAATTGGGAAGATAACACTACCTGCCCAACTGGCAGGGTAAGAGTATCCTGAACCAGGCCATTAAACAGCAGAAGAAGAAAAGGAATCCATCAGTTGGTAAAAACATTATAGAGATCACCTAGGAGCCGTGGTGCTTTATTTGCCTTAAGACCAATCAGTGCCATCTGGATTTCGTCCTCTGTGATCAAGATAGGTCTTGGAAAAATTTAATCCTCCTGTATTTTGAAAGCATCAGGGGTCTCCTGCTCTTCATGAGAATAATAGAGCTTGGAGAAATGAGATGCCCAAACTTCAGGTGTAATATAGGTTTCAATCCTATTGGCATATCTGTTATATCCCTGGTCAACAATATTCCAAAATCAGCTTCCATCCCTATCCAAAACAGCCTGCCTCAGTTTTTCCCAAAGTCCCTGAGTATGTTTTTGTCTCTCCCATTCGAGAATTTTCCTATATTTTTCTCTTTCACTCTTTAGCAATTTAAAATCTGCTGCAGACTTATTTATTTTCTTCTTATGCTGTCTTAGTTTTTCTCCAAACTCTTTCTTTGCCTATAGGTATACCGAATTAAACTAAGACTTTTTATAAAGGGACATAGGATGGTACGTTGTTTTACATCTAAATCCAAGTAAAGAATGAATAGTGTCCCAATTCTCCAAAATATTAAAGGCCTTACTTTTGTCCAGGACCAACTTGTGACTATCACCTAAGACTCCTGTACTAAGAATTTCTGTGAAACTAGCTTGATGAATCTGCTACCATCCAATCCTTCTCTTGCTTATGACTTCCAGACTCTCTTCCTGTTGTGCCTTACTCCTTAAAGTCCCAAAAGGGCATTTGATGTTAATTACAATGGCACAGTGTGCTGATTCCAATCTATTCATGACCTCTAACTTTTGGATCAGCTTTACTGCTTCCAAATTGGTCCAAACCTGATCAGGGGTTGAAGAGCCAGTAGGTCCTCTATACGTTAAGGATCCAACTAGATCTCCCTGAGTTCTCCCATTTAAAATACAGAAATTTCTACTGGCCAAGGCCGTTCGCAGTTCCCTACCTCTGAGGTTAGATTTTAGATCCTGAGCAGTCCTAGTATATGAGATATTTGGATTAATTATATATATATTGTATGGATCATATCTCAGTATACATCCTCCAAAAAATGAGAAGGAATTCTGGCATTAAAGTCTCCCCAAATAATTATAGGACAAGGTATACTCTTATCTGACAATTCATCAAGTGCCATTTTCAGATCCTATATGAAAAGGTCAGCGGGACCAGCAGCTTTATTGCGAGGGGGGAAGTATATATTGCAGAGAATGATCTTCTCTTGTCCCTTGCTAATTATTAGAGCCTGAAAATTTAGCGAAGTTTTGATTAAAAAGGAAATACCCCTTTAAACCTTTCAAACTTTTTATCTGTAGTTGCTGGCAGAGTAAAGACAGAATATCTAGCCAATTTGGGAGTTACATTTTCTGTACACCGTGTTTCTTGCAGTCCAATAATATCAAAATTATTCAGAAATCTCACTACTTTATGATCAATTATTTTAAGATGGATGCCTTCAGTATTCCATGAAAGTATAGAAAGGGCATCCACATCTCGATTCCCAGCTCCCTTCTCCAAATCCAGCTGGCATTCAGAGTTCATTTGTTTGATATTATCTACAGTCTGCATTTGTCAGGCTTAATCAATAACTGTCAGCGTCGAGTAGGTATTAGGGTCAGTTAGGTTTCCAAAGTCAATTAGGGGGTTATCTGCCTCTAAGATTGATTTTGGACTATCCTTAGTCTGTTTAAACCATGAAAAGACTTCACCCAAGTCTAACGTGTTAACTAAATGTATTCCCAAACAATCCAGCTTGCTGGCCAGAGACAGCAAGCTGCTAGCTGTATGAGAGTTTTTAAATGTAATATCAATTTGTGTTGCACACTCGGGATCTCCACATAACTTTATGGATTCCACTATGTTTCTGGAGATATAAAATCCTAATGCTCTTTCCAAGAGCAGCAACACATCTTCCCTAACGTTCCTATGAGAATCCTTGAGTGAAACCTTCTACCCAAAGATAGTTATGTTACTACTTAGCCATACTTCTCTCTGCTTCAGTACATGGTCCTGTATCACTCCCAAGATTTTTCTCTGTGCTATCGTATCCTTCTCACTCTGCACCTCCCTATGGAGAATCTCTTCTGGAGAAGGATAAGAGTGTGTAGGAACCTCTATGCATGATAGCTTCATGTTTAGCTTGGAGTGTAACACATACATCAATAAGTTTAGCCACCATGCTGTACTGCACATTTGTCAAAGCAAAGTGGATTATGTCAGTAAAGGATTTTAATGATCCTCTCTTTATTTTTTCAGCAACTATAAATCAGAAGTCATTGTACTGGCTAACAATTTCTGCCTGGTCCACTGATGGAATAAATAGTCCTGATATTTGCTGTACAGTATCTCAATATTTGATTAGCCAAACTCAAAGCTGCAATGTGGCATTGCTGCAAAATCAAAGGCAGATCAGTCAGAAAGTTCACTTGCAGGAAATCAGCTGTCCAGATGGTCACATAACAGGCCAATGAATTGCAAAATTGCTGCTGTGCTTACTTCAGCTGTGAAATTAGCCAAAAGCAGTTTTACTGGTTGGCTCCAGTAAACAGTTTCACCCAGGTACTGGCTTCTGATTTTTTTTTTTATTTTTGCCTTAACAATCTATACAGCTTCAAGTAAGCATTAATCAGTGATGAAGGTGGCATCTAATGGGGAGTTAATGCATGGTTGGGACCATTGTGGCATGAGGCCGGAGGCTGAATGTGTACAACGGTCCAACCATGCATTAACTCCCATTAGATGCCCCCTTCAGAGGGGATTAATGCGCTTGTAACATGGACATCACTATGCTTACTATGGACTACACATCTTGCTACTCATAGAATAGAAAAGACTACAAGACTGATATGATCTGCTGTAATTTTTAGTGTTACTTTCACATTTCTCAACAGTACTCTCTTACATACATATGTCGTTATTATTGTTTTTCAATACAGTGAACTCTAGTTTCTTTCTTAACGATTGCTGCACATTTAAACAATTTCTGTGCGGCTGTTTCATTACTAGATAACTTGGGATGACTGTGATTCTCTCGCTTTCACTGTGTGCAGAGTGTGTGCATGTCTGGTTCGCAAATGGGCAACTTCATTACCTCACTCAATTTTGTATTTCTATGCTGCTCGCTCTGTCTTGCACACTACTCGTTTGTGTACCTTTTTGGAGTTATCCTGTGTCTGTGGTGTGCTCTCCATGTGTCATTCCTCCAGCACAGTTAAAGTTTTACTGTGCCATGGATGGCAAAATTGTTGAAGTTGAATGCATTCCCGGATGTGCCCCCCGGCTCCCTCTTCCCACCTATGTCCCTCACTTCTATTTATCCCCCTGCCTATCTGCACTACTCTCTTGCTCTTCTACAACTGTGTTGCTCTTCTTTTTTCACCGTGCCACCTGCAAACCCTGCTAATTTGCTTCTGGTGGCTACTTTCTGTACTTCAGAAGCAACATGGTATTATCATCTCATAATGCCGTGTTGCTCCTGTACCATGTGACGTGTCCTCACAGCGCTGTCAAATTCGTGCCATGTTACAACTGTTGTTAGACCACTTTCTGAAACATCTTAGACAACTCTGCCAACTCCAAAAGTACATCATTTAATACTGTTATGGCAATATGATATTGAGGGTTGGACAGCTTCTTAAAGCAGTACTCAGCAATGGGATCTTTGATGGAAGCATGCATAATTGTATGTGATGTCATTTACCCTAGGTATGGTTTACAATGACTATGCTGGGTATTGTCAAGCTCAGTGGGGGTTTTAAAATGTATTTTTGCAATGTAGTGAGTGAGTCAGTGTGATATGAAAAAGGAGATGCATTTAGGAGACTGTATTTCTCTTCCATTCCGGATCCGTACTAAGCGCAGTCTGAATTTATGAAATTAAATGAAAAGGACATTTTTTGCGCTGCTATTTCTTGTTGTCCATTTTAGAATTTCTATCCCCATGTAGCCAATATGAGCAACCTTTTACAAGCACTAATTCACTGAATCTCAAATGTATGTATAATGTGAGACCCTGTTTTAAAGAGAAGCACAATCTCATCTCTGTAGACATATGTACAGTCAATGTCTCAGCCTGCTAATTGAAAAAGTTATACCCATCCCGCCCCCAACAAATACATAAAAAAATTACACAAACAGACAGTAGGTTGCTTTGATGTTTTTATTGTAAACAAAAACTATAGTTTTCCCATTTTCTTCTACTGAAAAAAAAAATGAACACGCTTTCAATGGTGAGGCTTTAAATCCATTATAAACACATTTTGTATGTGAGACGCTGCTTGGGGAGAAGGCAGATTACACTGACGTTGTGCAGCTTTAAAACTGAAATAATATAATATACACCATATGTCAGAGAATCTCTCACATTGCTTTGTTGGGGGGAATCTACCAAACAAATAAAACATGCCATTTCTGTGACCAGCCGGGGCATACTGTTCATTATCAAGTACTGTCTTACTGAAAAGAGGTGTCAAGCTAAAAACATTGCTGTAACTGCAAAGCCGATTGGTTGGAATGTTGCCGATCAGTTCCATTGTTCAATAAGTGGAGCAAGAGCGAGACTGCTGGCTTGTTAACTGCTGGCTTGTTAAAGTTAGTGGGTTGTGGCCTCAGGGGTGTGCATACAATTTTTCTTTCCCATTCACTTTCATGTCCTGCTGTCTGAGTCTTAAATCTGAGTGATGACTGTAGTCACTACTTCATGAACATGAGGATCCCTGTCAGCTGCTTTGTGCACTGCTACTGAAGCCATGTGCGGGTTATTTCTGACTGCTGTGCGGGTGCATGTGCGCACACCTTAGAGGGAACATAGGTTGCAGCCATGGCCTGGGTAGCTGTTTTCTTTGCCGCCACTGCAGTCTGTGAGACTGTCTCCAGTTTCGCATCTTGCTCTACAAAACGTTGGAGAATTGATTCGACCTTCAGGTCGATTGCCTGCATGGAGGTCTGTAGAGCTCTACAGAGGGGCTCCATTCTGGCAATAGTCATTGAGGTAGTTGTGGCCTGCTCAGTGGTCGCCACTGAACTTTTGGCACCGCTCCTACTTGCCTTCTGATTGCGGCCCACAGTAAATTCCGGTATTCAGTGACTCCGGACGATGTAAGCTTTCCAATACTGTTAGTATTTTCCCAAGTTTCTTGCTATAAAAGGAAGTTTTTAGCGTTTTTATCATCGATATGTACAGAGCTGTTTTCTAGTGTGTCTTGCCAGTAGGCTGCTCAACAGCACACTCCCCCTCTCAAAATTTTTCCGCTGAAGTAGAAGGTCACCCAGATGGAGAAGGAGCTTCAGACACGAAGTTCCTGTGCCTCCCCCACAACATCCTTGGGCTCACAACCCTCCAAGGCCCAGGACAAATCGTTAAGCAAGCACAAGCATCAAGACAAGAACTGTCCTAAGGAGAAAATCCAGTCCTCCTCATATTGATCCTGGTCACTGCTCCATGCATACACTGTGGTGGGGCCGTCCTTGTCATTGGGTGTGGCCCCCTCTGCCTTGCACATACTTTCTCCTGCAGGGCTACCATTGCAGCTTCCTCCACCAATCTTTTGGTAGAGGGCATTGGTTCCAGGGGGCTCAGGTGCCCCACCGACTTCTCAGCCCCTGCTGTTCAGGCCCCTCTTCTCAGTGGGCACTCAGTCAGGTGGCTCAGCTGGCTTGTTGTCGATGAGCTCAGCATCAGTGGTCGCTGGGATTCAGCCTAACCCCCTGCTGCTGACCTCAGCCATTTCTACGGCCATCGCTTCGGGCGAGGAGCCTCTACCCTCTCCGGAGTCTCCCCGGCCTGAGCTCAAATCACCGTTGCCTTCCCTGATGCCGACCCATGTCAAGGAGCTTCACCGCAGACACCAGCCTGTTAGGCCCAGGTACCCCAGTGTTCCTTCAGCGAACGCTGGTGGTCCGACGCCAATAGCAGTGGACTTTTACTCCATGCTTACCACCTTATGGGGCTTTCTGCAAGTTAAGCTTGCTTCTCTCCAAGGCCCATCTCTGCAGCGGCCCTCTGTTCCTTCAGTAGGGCTGCAGCCCACACCCTAGGACCCAGGGCCCTCGCTCCTTCCTCAGGACTCTGGGGATGAGGACAGTTGTCATCTGCACCTCATTCCTCCAGATGAGGACGACAGCGGCGACGATGGACAAGCCACTCCTTACAACTCCTCCTTCACGGTCTTCTCTGATGGCAAGGAGACACTGAGGTACATCCCGCGGGTCCCCCTCCCCCCCGAATGACCCCTCTTCTGTCTCAATTATAAGACAATTACAGTTGGCCATGGTCTTCAACACCAAGAAGCAAGATCCTGCTCGGTGTCGGATGGCCACTAATTTGCGATTGCCGGACGCCCCTCCTCTGTTCATCCCTCCCTTGATTGAACCCTTTGAGGATGCCAACGTGGCTGCCTGGCACCGGCCAAATTTGATTCCAGGTGTGCCAAATTATACCAGGCTCCAGCAGGAAGGCTTTTGTTTGCTGATCAGCCTCAAGTGGATTCAGCAGTCATCAATGCTGCCTATGACTGCACCAAGAGGCCAAAACATCTCAGTTTCTTGCCCCCAGATAAGGAGTCCCGGAGGCTAATCACATTGGCAAGAGAACCTTTGCCTCTGCCAAACTGACCATCAGAATGTTTTAACTACATTGCTCATATGGTCCAGTACCAAAACCAGCTCTGGGACCAGGTCCTTAAACTGCCCAGGCCCTTCCAGAGGACCCCCTAAAACAGAAGTTGCTGCAGTCTCTCAAAGCGGGTTCCAACATTGGCACGCACCTTTTAAGGGCTGTCTACGATGCCGTAGATGCCTTAGCCAGGGCTGCCGCTGCAGGCATTGGCCTACAAAGACACTCTTGCCTGAGGGTGTCAGGCTTTGCCCAGGATGTTCAAGTGTCTGTTCTGGATGCTCCCTTTAGAGGCTTCAGACTGTTTGGGGCAGTTGTACAGGACATACTGTCTCAACTGCAAGCCTCTGGCTGCACCTTGCGGTCGGTCTGCTCTATGTACCACACCAGCCAACCCAAAAGTGGTTAATTAGTGCCCTTTTGGCAGTCTACTCTTAGACCCAAGCCTTCCAACAAGCTCCAGGGTAAGCACCAGGCCGCCCCTGCCTTGCCCACCCCTCCTCCTCCACCACAGGAAAAACCCTCAGAGGAGGTGGTGTGGCCCCAGCCACCCCTGCCTGTTCGGCCTGACCCCCCCCCCAATAAGGCAAGAGGAGGGTTTAGGGGGTTGTTTCTCCTTGCACTTGGACAAGTGGAGGGAAATTACCAGAGATGTCTGGGTACTGTAACTAATAGAAAGTGGCCACACACTGGAACTTCTGGAGCACCCTCCAGAAAAAACCATAGTGTTGTCCTTTTATCCTCTGGACCACATCCCAGTGCACTGGTAGGAAGTCCACACTCTGCTACACAAAAAGGCTATAGAACCCATCCCAGAGACCCAACAGGGCAGAAGATTCTACTCTCATTTCTTCCTAGTCCCCAAATGTACGGGGATCTTGGGCCCCTTCTAGATCTCTGGGAGCTACATCTGTTCATTCAGTACAAAAAATTCCAGAAGGTGACATTTCAGGGTCTGCTGACCCTTCTACACCAGGGGGACTGGATTTGCTCCCTCAACATGAAGGATGCCTACCTGCATATACAGGTACATGCCTCCCGCAGACAGTACCTAAGGTTTCATTTTCAGGGGGCACACTTCCAGTTCCAGGCCTTGCCCTTTGGCTTGTCCTTTGCCCCTCCGGTGTTTACCAAATGCTTGGCAGTGGTAGCAGGTGCCCTCAGCCGGCAGGGACTCTTTGTCTTTCTCTACTTGGATGACTGGCTTCTGAAAGCCCAATCCTGGACGCCACATCTCGCACCACACCGGCGACCCAGGTTCGGGAACAGACTCGGGCTGCCGGGGGTCGGCAGGGGAGAGGGTGGATCAAGCGTCCAAAGGACTGCCTCCTCCCTCTGGGGTGGGTTTGTGGGATGCTTGCGCTGAGCGGCCCCCTGGTGATGACTGGGAGTACAGGTGCGTATATACTGGTGGGGAGCCCAGACACTACGCCAATGCGCCAGCGCCACTGCACCCAGCCGGCTCCAAGGGGCTACTGGAGGAAAAATGGCTGGGCACAACCGCAGCATGATGATCATGCTCCCACCAACCTGGAGGCCTGGTGAATCGCGTTGGGGGGTCTAGTTCAGTTCCGGAGTGGAGAGGTAAGGGCAGACCCTCTGCTGGGCTGGGTGTAGCCTTACTGGACCCCTCGCATATCGAGTGAGCCCAGACGTCCTCCGGGTCAGTGGTGGCCGACGGCTGGATGCCCCTGCCGGTGCGCTGCAGCAGGGTGCAAAAATAAAAAGAATATAAAAAAAATTAAAGCCCAATCCAAGGAGTGCCTGTTACAGACTCCAGAACATACTATTTGCCTATTCCAGGATCTGGGCGTTATGGTCAACCTGCCCAAGTCAGTTCTGACCCCTGTCAGTGCCTTCAGTACATAGCGGCAGTATTGGATACCTCTCAGGGCATGGCCTTCCTGCCCCAGGACCGGCCAGATTGCCTTATAGCTCAAGCTTGCCTGCTATACAGCAGCCACCATGTCTCTGGCGGGGCTTTCCCCTGACTCTTGATCTTAATGGCTGCAGCCATAGTCATAGTGCCTCTAGCCAGATTGCACATGAGAATTCCCCAGTGGACACTGAGGGTCCAGTTGGACCAGCATACCGATGACCTGGAACAGCCAGTCCTGATCCCCTCTCTGGTAAAAAGGGTTCTGCTTTGGTGGATGGAACCCAGCAACCTGTTACTAGGGGTTCCTTTCCTCATTCCTTCCCCTCAGCATATTCGCACAACAGATGCTTCGGGTTGGGGTGGGGAGCTCATCTAGGGCCCCACCAAACCCAAGAGACATGGTCCAAGCTGGAATCCTCTCTCCACCTAAATGTCCTGGAGATGCGAGCCATTCTTTATGCCTTGCAGGCCTCCCAGACTCGGCTATCCCCAGGTCTTCTGCTAGTGCAGACGGACAACATCAGGGTAGTCCACTACATCGGCAAGCAGAGGGGCACTCACTCATACCCGCTTTGCCTGGAAGCGATGAGAATCTGATATTGAGCTCTGGAACACAGTCTAGAACTGTCGGCCATCCATGTTCCAGGCGTCCAAAATGTCCTGTCGGGCAGTGTAACCTAGTCACAGTTAAAAATGCATGAGTAGGAGCTGCTGACCTCAGTAGTAGAAGACCTGTTCGACAGGTTTGATCATCGTAATTTCCAGCTTAAGTTAACTTACCCAAAGAGGAACCTAAGAAGGAACTTCTTCACACAACGAATAATCCCCATATGGAATAATCTTCCAAGGGACGTAGTGGAAACTAGTACCTTCCTGTCCTTTAAACATAGACTAATTAAACATCTGCTCCTAGAATTGAGGATGAGATGACCTGCTAGTGCAGGAGATGAACTATATGGGCTCTCGCCTCCTGTTCCTCTGTACTCACCAAGTATAGTACCAAGTATCCAGAAATGTATTTTTCTGGGTCCCCACTCAACGCAAAACTGCAGCTTCTAGGGACATGGATATGTTGTTCATCCACACTTATTGGCAGGTTCCTTGCTGCTTTAAATCTTGCTGGAAGGTCTTCAAGCTGGCTCCTCCCACCCACCTGGGTGGTAAAACTCTCGGCTTCGCCCCATGACGCCAGATCTTCCTTACTGCTTGGAAGCTCAGGTTCCCTCCTTAGCGCTCTGAGTTTTTGACTGGTTCCTGGAGATTTCGGTCTTCGAAATCAATTGGAAGTTTTCTGAAACTTCGATCTTTTTCTTCTTCGCTGCGGCGATGGCTCATCTGCTTTGGCCCGGGAGGCGCCCGTTAATTCCTTCAGGAGACCGCACTCCACGCATGCTTACTGCCTTGACTTGGATCATGATCTCAACTTTATGAATTTTGTTGTGCCCTTCGGCCAGCTCTCTGAGGATCGTAGGGCCCGTGACGTGGCTCTGGCGACTGGTAAATTCTTCCTGCTACGAAAATTTCGGAGACTCGTCGGGCAGCGTCCGCATCGGCGGTCTCGGCTGAGCAGCTCGATTTTCTTTCCTCCGGGAAGGGGGCGGCTGCCCCTCCCTCTTCCTCGGTCGCGGCGCTCATCCCACTCTCCTTGAGTTCTCCTCTTGCAGCTTTGTTCAAGGAGCTTCGCCAGTCCCTTTCCTCGAAGGGAGAGGGACCTTTGGGACCTGCCTCTCGGCCCAAGTCCAAGGAGTCGCAGGCTAAGTCCCTTCATCGACTCCAGAGGGAGCGGGAGAGTTCCCCCTCCCCTGCCGGCCGACGTTCGACTTTGGTCGAGGATGCGGCTCCGGCCACTGGCCTCACGGTATCCCCGTCAGGTCTGCTGGCCAGGACTCCCATCGACGTTGTCGAGTCTCTCGACCCGTCATCTGGGCTGTCTTCTGCTGGTGCCGCCATCCCTTCGCCGGTTCTGCCTGTACCTTCGGGTCAACAGTCCTCGGCCCTTTCTTCCGAGCCGAAGGAGGAGCGGGCGGCCCGGCTCCTTCCCGGCCCACCTCGGTTCCCGAGATTCGGTCTCAGTCTAGCTGCTCACGCCGACCTCGGTGTTCTCAGTCGGGGCACCGAGTCAAGTGGCATTGCCGTTCTTCCTCGTCCCTCTCCTCGGATGAGGAGTGGCTTCGATGCCGTTGGCGTCGACGTTACGAGGAGTTTATGTGGCAGCAGCTGTTGTTGTCCAGGAATCAATCGACCCATTCATTCCCCAGCTAGTAAGCAGCTGCCGCCCAGTCGGCTGACGCAGCTGCTCGAGACAGTCGAGGTGCCCTCTCAGGGGCCGGTTGCTCGTCTGATCCCTGCTGCCCCACCGTCCTCGGTGGAACCCAGGCCGGGCCATGACCTGTCCCGCAGGTTATCTGTTCCCCTCACTCCCACCCGCCCTCGGTGGACGAAGAGTAACTCAGGCCTGCGGCAGCTTTTTGCAGACCCCTTGGAGCCCGAAATAGGCTCCTCTATGTTTCCTAGCAGGGAGGACCCATGGTCTTCTCCGGAACATTCCGTGGACGACAGCCCATCGTCCTTTATGGGTCTGCTCCAGCTCATCTCGGAGTTCACCGGGATGCAGCTCGAGCCCGTTTCCAAACGGGCCCCTTACGGAGATTCTAGACTGAGAGGGCTCACCCTCGGAGGCCTTCCCGGTGGCTGAGGCAATCGTGGGCCCAGCCTTGGAGCTCTGGCGGCGGCCTACTTCCTGCCCTGCGCCTTCGGCCAGGATGGCCAGGAATTACTCTGTCCCTGTCGGTTCTCTGCCCGGTTTCTCGGAACACCCCTCGGCTGAGGGGGTAGTCACCGACAATGTTTTCCAATGTTCTGGAAATGCTAGGGATGTGAATAGTCCCCTGACAAGGAGTCCAAAAGGATGGACTATGTCAGGCGCAAGGTTTACGCTGCGTCCTACCTAGGCCTCCGCCAGGCCAGCTCGGTGGCACTGATGGCACATTTCTCCCACGCCCTCTTGGGCTCCCTGGATGAGGTCCTCCCTCATCTCCCGGCCGACCTGTGGACCACGGTCCGCCGGGTGTGGGACCAGGGTAGGGAGGTGGTGAAACAGCAGCTCCAGACAGCTCTGGATCTGGGCGACTCTTGTGCCAGATTGGTGGTGGCCGCGGTGGCTATGCGCCGCAGGGCGTGGCTGAGGTTATCCTCCTTCTCTATGGAAACCCAGCACGAGTTGGCAGACATTCCCTTCTTGGTGACTGACCTTTTCGGCCCTGGAGTGGAGGGACACCTCCAGGGGTCCGAGAAGTCCGATGCCACTCCGGACTCTGTCACTCCCACCCGGAGGGACAAGGGCAGCCGGCAGCCTTTGCGTAAGCCCCTTTGCCCCCCGGCCCCTGCGGCTCGACTGACCCAGCACGAGGGCCAGCAGGCATGCGCTGGGTGGCCTGACGCCAAACCAGCGTCTTCCTCCAAAAGGAAACAGGGAGGTAAAGGTCCAAGAGCTCCCTCGGCCTCTTCCTCCCCCAAGCCTGCTCAGTGACGGGCAAAGGGGCGCTGTCCTCGGCCCTGTCGTCCCTATCCGGGTTTCCCCGTGGGGGGACGGCTCCGCACCTCTTCCTCTTGGCCCACTTCCCGGACCTCTAGGTGTCGGAGGTGCTAAGGGTAGGTTCTGTTGCGGGTTGCAAGCAGGTTCCACCCTTTTTGAGCCGTTGCCCCACGGGGATCTTGGGGTCCACAGCCTCTTCGTCGGCCCGCTGAGCCGACTTGCCTGGCCCTCTAATTAGAGGTGATCAGGAAAGTTGCGGACCCTCCTTCTGACCCTGGGTTCGTGTGCAGGTATTCCTGGTCTCAAATGGACGGGGGGCTTGCGCCCCATTCTTCCGCACGCTTGGATGGTCTCTCTGCCTCAGATATCCCATCCTCAGAATGAGGCGTATGGCTTCTTTCCTGGGCCTCCAGGACATACTTATTCCTCGTTCCGTCCGTTTCTTGGGAGACTCCTCCCTTTCCTAAGCAGGGGATCTCCTTACGAGTTCCTGGCCAGGCCCTTCGTTCTCTGCTCAGCAGATGGCGGCCTGACTACAACTCTTCCAGGCGGAAGGGGACGCTCCAGTGTTCTGGCTCTCAGACTGGTCTCCCTTTATCGGAGCCACATTGGAACTTGTGTCTTAGCGGGTGATCCTTCTTCGGGATGAGGCTTGACTCTTGAGTCCGAGCTCGGCTCCTGGCGGACAGGGCTGAGGTTCTTCCTCCCTTACCTTAGTCAGGTCTGATTGGGCAATTGCACCCTGCCGGGACCTCCTGCACCTCCTGGGCCTCGCAGTGGCCGACTCCAGCGTGGTCTGTTGGACCCGCTGGTTCATGCGTCCCCCTAGTGGGGACTGGCCAGCCAGCAGTCACAGTGCTGCATTCCTCGGCCCAGTTCATGACTACAGCCCAGGAGTTAGGAGAACGCTCCCCCTCGGACCGTTCCAGCTCTTACAGGAGAACATCCTGTTCATCCGCCCTGAGTTGACGGTCTTCTCCGACCGATGCTTCTTGGATGGGTGGGGGGGTGCCCATCTAGGGGAATACAGAGTGCTTCGCCTCTGGTCCTCTCGGGAGTCCTGATGTCTTTCCTACCCGCTGGAGCTCCAGGCGGTCCGCTTAGCTTGCACCGCTCACTTCTGTGCGGGTCTAGTGGTTAAAGTCCAGCGGACAACACCACGACTCACATGTTACCTCACCCCGCCGGTTCTGGTCGAGACCCTTACCGCGTAAGGAGGTTCTCCATTGGGTCTTTCACGCAGCCGGAGGCAGTTTCCAGCCATTTGATGGCAGGAGCCTCCAGCACCCTGGCTGATGCCCTAAGCTAGACATAGGCTGCGCCTCACGAGTGGTCTCCCCTGCCGGAGGTAGCACAGGATCTTCTCCCTCCTTCCCTCCAGGGAGAATACGAGGCCGAGACTGTTTAATGCCCGCCCCCTCAACAAGGTTTGCTTTGGGGGATGCCGTCGAGGCCGTGGACCCCGGGCCTTTCCTACGCCTCTTTCCCATTTCCCTTGACCCACGGGCAAGGCGAGGAGGGACTAGGTGCAGGCGATGCTGGTAGCCCCAGACTGGATTGCCAGCTCTGGTATCCAGCTCTCCTCAGTCTCAGCCCCAGGCTCCCGACACGGCTTCCAGCCCGCCCGGTCCTGATCTCTCTTTTCAGGGGAAGGTCTTTTCATTTGGACCTTCGATCCCTGCCCCGGCAGGCCTGGTCCCTGTGCGGCTAGGGGCCAGGCCTTGGGTCCTTTGGCAAGGTCCTCGACATTTTCGAGGCGTCCTGCTAGAAGTCGGCCAAACATGTTCGCCTTCAATCAGAAGAGTTCTCCATTTGGTGATGGGATAGGGCCTGGGCCCCTCTCCCGTCCCTGGGCAAGCATTCCGGACTATCTGCGGTCTGTTCTTTTGAACTAGGGCTTCGGCCGACTACCCTCTAGGTGCTTCTGTTGGTCACCCCTGTCTTCCGGGCACGGGCCGGAAGGCAGTCAGTGGCGCAGAAAAGGTGGTCTGGCACTTTTCTAGGCCTTGATCACACCTCCCTTTTGGGGGAGAGTATCCCCATTTCTGTGGGATCTTCGCTGGTATGGGCTTAGCTCACGGGCAAGCCATTCGAACCTTTGCACAGGTGCGAGTTCCCCCACCTGTTGTGGAAGAACACCTTCTTGGGGCTACTCTGCCATCCAGAAGGAGGGGAGCGTTCCAGCCGCTCCTTTGAATCGCCCTATCTGGTCTTCCACAGGGACAAGGTTGTCCTGTGCCCCACCTGAAGTTCCTTCTGTAGGCGGTGGCGGAGTCTTCCTTAACCGGGTATTGTCTCTGCAGGGGTTCATCCCCATTCATGCCTCGGAGGCCGTATATAGGATCCATGGGACCCTATTTAACGCTCACCTACCCAGGGAGCGTAGGGCTGAAGTTTGGGAGAGGTTCGCCAGCTGTTTGTCATCTACGCTGAAGCCGCACCTGGTAGACCTGCAGCCAAGTGGACGACTAGCCGGTACCTCTGCATAGGTCTCCCATAGGTGGGCGTGGCATGGAGCCCCCAGAGGGAGAAGTGCTCATTTTACCCACCCTTCCGCTTGCATCGGGCTGCTTCCAGGATACTTCGTCCAGGATATCCACAGGGCTTCTAGCTGGAAGCAGGTTTACCGCTTTCCCTTCCACATCGACCTTGGGTCACGCCGGGATGCTGGTCGGGGCCTCGGTTCTCCAGTCTTTCTACCTAAGTAGGGGGTGTGCTCCTTGCCTCCCTCCTCTCGGAGAACTGCTAGGAGTCTGCCAATAAGTGTGGATGTGCAACATATCCATGTCCCTAGAAATACAGGTTGCTCACCTGTAACAGGAGTTCTAGGAATGGTATATGTTGTTCATCCAAACGACCCACCCGGCCTCCCCGGCTTCGACGCACAACCTGGCTTCCAGCGGGCTAGATCTGGCGTCATGGGCGGAGCCGAGAGTTTTACCACCCGGGTGGGTGGGAGGAGCCAGCTTGAAGATTTAAAGCGGCAAGGAACCTGCCAATAAGTGTGGATGAACAACATATACCATTCCTAGAACTCCTGTTACAGGTGAGTAACCTATATTTTTTGCTCGCTCAGTCCAGGGCCTGGAGTTTTCTGGCAAGACACGTTGTCCCTCTAATGGAAAGGAATGTTTCTGTGCACATTTCCTCTCTTTCCCCTGCTTCAGAGGGTTCTGATCAAGTTCCAGATGGAAGGTGCCACAATGATCCTCACTGCTCCCTTCTGGCCTTGTCAGATCTGGTTCCCTTTACTGCAGCAGCTGACAGTGGATCCTCCAGTACCTCCTCTGTGCACTGACTTGCTCTCCCAGAACCGGGGTACCCTGGTCCGTCTGGACCTCAGATCCCTGCATCTTCATGCGTGGCTCGGTTTGGGGTGTCACCCAAGATGACTGATGTCCTGGTGACTAGGAAGCCTTCTACTAGGGTCACTTATTCTATGAAGTGGAAATGTTTTGCACTGTGGGCTGCTTCACATCAGCTGAATCCCTTTACTTGTCCAGTGAATCAAATTCTGGAGTACTTGCTGTCCCTTTCGGACTCTGGTCTGAAGTACTTCTCTCTTAAGGTGCATATGTCTGTCACCTTTGCCTTCCATGTGCCTATTGGTGGCCGTACGGTGGCACAACTGGAGGGGTCTCGCACATTTCTGTGAGGCATTCTTCATCTGAAGCCTCCTATCTGAAATCCAGTCCTGTCTTAGGACTTGAATTTTGTGTTAGAGAAGCTTACTTTGGCTCCCTTTGAGCCAGCCGCAACATGCAAGCTATGATTTTTGTTGTGGAATGTGTTATTTTTAGTTGCTGTTGCTTCTGCTCGAAGAATTTCTAAAATTCAGGTGCTCCTGTGCAAGCAGCCTTACTTAATTTTCCACAGTGACAGGGTCTCTTTGCGTACCAACTGAAGTTTCTTCCTAAGGTGGTGTCTGAGTTTACTTTAAATCAGTCCGTCCACCTTCCGGTTTATTTACCAGAGCATGCTAATCCAGGGGAAGCATTGCTTCTCACGTTACTTGTGCATAGAGTTCTACGTTACTACACACACCATATGAAGGACTGTAGAAAGTCCTCTCAGTTGATTGTTTCTTTCACCCCTGGGAAAGAGGGGGGCGTCCCTGTTTCAAAACAATGCTTGTCCAAATGGTTGGCCAACTGTATCACTTATTGCTGCAGGAAGTATGGCAAGGATCTTCCTGGCGTTGTTCGTGGCCACTCTGCCAGAGGCATGGCCACTTCTGTTGTCTGTTTCAGGAATGCGTTAGCTGCAGAGATCCGTGCTACTGCTACGTGGAGTTCTGTCCACACCTTTACCAAGCACTACAGTCTGGACATTGCTTCGAGAGGTAGGGCCAACTTTGGCCTAGCTTTCCTCCAGGGCCTACTTTCTTAGGCTCGGGGTTTTCTTCACCCAGACTGTGCCGCCTGCTGACGAATCTGCTTGGGACTCATTCCATAGGTGTAGCCTGCTGCAAGAGATACCCCCGAAGTTGGATAGCACACTTACGTAAGAGCTTACCATAACAGTAGATCTCTTAAGCAGGCCATGCCATCACTTCCTCCTTCCCCCCTGGACCTGGGAGGCCTTTCTGTGTCTGTACCTCTTTCTCTATTATTTTCTTTATGTCGGGAACCTTTGATTCCTCCTCGGTTCCCTCTGCTGGGACTGTGTGGCTTATGGTCTCCGGCAGGAATACTGAGGAGGGTACGGGGGCTGCCCACTCTTACAAGATAGGCTGACGTTGGTGTATGACATTAGAGTGGGTGGCCCCCGGTAGACTGCTAGCTAGAAAAGTTTCCGTGTGGTCCTAGTGCCTGTCAGCTATAGTTCCCATAGGCATGGCCTGCTTCAAGAGATCCCCTTGCAGATCTACTGTTACTGTAACTTCTTACATAACTATACTTTTCTGCTGAAGAGTGGTCAGCCCAGATCATCACTCCACATCTTTCGATGGCTAAGTATTTTATAAAGTTATGTTATTAAGTTGGGTGCTCTTGGTTCTTAGTTTTTGGATGGTTCTGGGAACCATTGATTGCCACGTTTTATAACTCTGCTCACAGTGACTGTGGTGGACTTTGCTTTTATGCTTAGTAACATCAGAGCTCACTTGCTGTGCTACCTGGGACACACACGGTCGTTGAGGGCAGCTAGGCACTCCGGACCCTCCCCACCTGTACTACCTATCCACCAGATGTCTCTCTTGCTTCTTCGGATACCGAAGCTCACTTGCTGCACTGCCTGGGACACACACGATCATTGAGGGCAGCTAGGAACTCTGGACCCTACCCACCTGTACTACCTCTCCACCGGACACCTCCCTTGCCTCTTCAGCCACCGGAGCTCACTTGCTGTGCTGCCTGGGACACACATGATCATTGAGGGCAGCTAGGAACTCTGGAACTTCTCTGGCTGTATTACCTCCCCACCAAACACCTTCCTTGCCTCTTCAGCTACCGGAGCTCACTTGCTATGAATCCTGGGGGACACACAGTCGTTGAGTGCAGCTGGGAATTCCAGACTCACCCTGCTTGTACTTCCTCCACACTGGACACCTCCCTTGCCTCTTCAGTTACTACTGCTATCCTGTGGTCGGGCATACAGCACAATCTTTGCAGCGGACCACGTGGCCCCCTGGAGGAGTCCGCCAAACAGTTCTGATTGTTTTTTGCTGCAGTTTATGTGCCTTTGTACCTGTATTCTAGCCCTTTTTCAAGTTTTTCTTTAAGAACTGTTTGCCTCTGTTCATGTAGTTTTTTTTTTTTTTTTTAATTATGCTTTATTCCCTCTACTGGCTGCTGACCCAGACCCTTCAGGGCATCCAAGGGGTCATCCTCCTGCCACCTGCTCACCAGTACCCTCCTCCCAGTCCCCCATGCAGCTTCGGCATACCCCCCGAGCAGAGATGAGGTGGGGTCAGAACCCCCATAATCCTTCATTTCGTCAGGCCTGAAGGTGGTCGTCGAGCAGTGGCAAATCGGAGGCATGCCTCAGGAAGCCTGTCATCCCGTCGCCGGCAGGCGTTTTTCCATTTTCTCCATAGACGCAGTGTGAGCCCCTGACGTCAAGGCACTGTATGCTAACATCCACTGTGTGTCTGGACCGCCCGTCCCCTTCCATTTGGGGCTTGCAGCCTCTGCCCGGAGTCATGCAAGTGTGGTGGACATCGGTCCTTCCACCCCACCCCACCTTGGAGTCAGCGAGCTGTCATGGGACACTCAAGCCGTTCTCCTCTGGCCGGCCTTTCAGTGTCCCGAGTCTGCTTCCGAACCCGGGTCACTGGCATCGCAAGTGGAAATCTTGCTGCTGCGCTGATGGGCCGGCTTCTATTCATGTAGTTTTAGTCTATTATCAAGTTTGCTTTCAGATTGTTGAAATACAGGCTCTATGGTGTTCCCGGGCTTTGAACCTGCTACTTGTGCACTCAGCATGAATTAATTTAGTGCCAGGATATTTGCTGCTTACACTGTTCTACCCACTATGTCCTATATTTAATTTAGTTTAGTTTAGTAGCGTTTTACTGTGCTCCAGCGTTTTTGTCTCTATCCTCTGTGTAGACGTTTTACTAGCAAGCACCTAGGGTCTTACAGAGCACATTTATTTCAAGCTGTTGGTTTTAGTTACAAAGGACCGCAGACTGCTACCTGGTCTTGGCGGCTCCCATCCCTCCCCCCCACTCAGGTTACCTGACCTGCCCTCCTGCTACCTCTGACTCCCCTCTTAACCACACCTGCTCATTTTTCTCTCCCTCAGCTATGGGAACTTACTTGCTGCTCTGCCTGTGACACACACGGTCATTGAGGACAGCTAGGAACTGCAGACCCTCCCCACCTGTACTACCTCCCCACTGGACGCCTCCCTTGCCTCTTCAGGTACTGCTTCTATCCTCTGGTTGGGCATACAACGCCGCATTGCACGAGGCATCATAGCTAACTTTCCACCCACCCTCAGCTGGTGCTTGCTTTATAGGCAGTCACTGCTGATGTGAACCAATCAGCTCACTTTCACACACCTATTTTTCCCTCTACTTGAACTATCTCCACTCCCCCCCCCGCTCTGTCTTATATGGTTGCTTCCTTTTCCATTGTTTCCTCCCAACACTGTACCTAGCCCCCTCTGCTGACCTCATATCATACTACTAGTCTAGAATTAGGCTTTCTTGGGCCGGCTGTCTGCTGATTTCTGCTACCTTCCTTAGCCCTGTTTGTTAATTCTCTGGGACTCTAGTACTGATTTGCTGGAACTTCCTGCTCTACTCACTTAGTCCCTTTTCTGAGCAGTGCCTTCTCTTCTTGTTGTTATGTTTCTGCCCTCATCCATTGTCATATGTTGCTCCATTCTGTTCTCATCGAAACATGGAATTTGACAGCAGATAAGGACTGCTTGGCCCACCTAGTCTGCCCATTTTCCCTACCTGTTACATATACGGCAGATCCTAAATGATCTGCGATCTTCTCAATTCATCTTATCTTTGACCCAAGTACCTACCCCATACTATCCCCCTCTGGAACTAGTCCACTTTAATCTCCATGGCTTTCACTACTCAAACCTCCTTGTCTCTCAGTCAATCTGTCCTAACCTTACACCACTTCTGTCCCCTGGCTGATTGTATTTGATTGCCAAGATTGTCACTAAACAGTGCCACTTCTCTCCTCGTACCTTACCCTTTCCCCCTTGTAAACTATAGTACCTTTACCTCAATACCCTTATCCTGGCAGGGGATATTGAATTGAATCCTGGACCCCCTTCATATCTCACCCACTCTGACCCTCACTGGGCTGGAGCCAAGGACCTGAGAATTATACATCTTAACATATGCTGCCTGCTTTGCACTCTCACTGAACCTGAAGCTTGGATGGCATTTTATAACCCTGACATATTATGTGTCTCTGAAACATGGCTAAAACCCTCTGCTCCTGACTCAGCCTGCTCTCTACAGAACTACAATCTACTGCAACGTGATTGCCTCTCCTCCAAAAGGGGGGTGGTGGTGTAGCAATATACTTTAAATCGCATCTTGATCCCTCTGTTTTCCCTACCCCACACTTCTCTCACTGTGAGATGTTGCTCTCTGACATCCTCTTAGGAGGTACAAACAAATTACACGTCATCTGCGCCTAAAAGCCTCCCAAAGGCAGCTCCGCTGGCCTCTCTGAGCTTCTATCTCAGTCTTCTGCACTAGCCGGCCAAAGTGAAGTCATCCTCCTTGGTGACATCAGTCTTAACTGGGGTGGTAAAGCATCAAGACTTATGACACTGTAATTCAGAAACCTAATCTTTACCGTCTTATTACTGACCCAACTAGAATTTCTGTCACCGCTGGCTCTCATACTTTAATAGACTGGGTCCTGACCAATAGGACTGATAGAATCTCTGATGCTGGTTTCCTCTCAGATGCTATTGTGGATCACACCCCTGTTTACTGTATTTGGCGGGTTCATGCCCCCTGTAGCTCCCCTAAGGTACTCTCATTTTGGGATTTTTTTCAAACTAAACCCTGTTGCCTTCCTTGATGACCTGTCCAAGGTTGACTGGACAGTGCTTTTCACCTCAGCAAATGTCAGTGTAGCTCTAGATTACTTGATGTCTAATTTCTGTGCTCTCCAGGCTGTACACACCCCTGAAGTATCGCGTAGAATCCATAGGACCCCCAGTAGGTAGCTACACAGGGACCTCCTTGCTCAGCTTAACTGTAGGGACAATAGCTGGTCTAAATTCAGGACCTCTGGACATCAGGCTGACCTACATGAATACAGAGCTAAGAAAAACGCCTGTAAGAGGGCCATATGCCTTGCTAAGAACTCCTACTGCAAAAATCTATTACTCACTGATGCTGGTGACTGGGAAAAAATTCTGAGCTCACATAAAAAGCTTTATGGGGGCTAGACAAGCACAGTCCACAAATGACATGGTGCTGGAGGGATCCCTCTGTAACAACTCTGTTACCACTGCAAATTCTTTCAACCACCATTTTGCAGATTTATCCAGCTATACAAATCCCAAATCTACTCCCCTTGCTCCTATCTCTTCTCCTCCTACCCAGACCCCCACTTCAGTTTCTGATCCAACTTACTTATCTCCCCCCTTCTGCTTCTGTGCTGTATCTAACCAGGAAATCTACAGATTACTGCGCTCAGTCTCTTCCAGTAGTAGCGTTGGTGCTGATGGCCTAGAGCCTAGGTTACTTAAACTGGCTGCATCTCTCCTTGCTCCTCCTCTGGCTAAAATCTTCAGTCTATTCCTGTACTCTGTAATTTTTCCTTACATCTGGAAGGTAGCTAGGATCATCCCTGTCTTTAAGGAAGGGGACCCCAGAACCATCTCTAACTACCATCCCATTGCCATCCTCTTTGTCCTAAGCAAGATCCTAGAGAAACTTGTTTTTACTCAAACTGTCTCCTTCCTTCATGACTGGAACCTTCTATCAGATGCCCAGCATGACTTTAGGAAAGGGCATAGTACCATCACTGCGCTCCTCAAATTCACAAATGACACAAAACTCTTTATGAGCAATGGCCTACTAACTGGGGCACTTTTCATTAACCTTACAAAGGCTTTTGACCTTGTTGACCATCCCGTCCTCAAGTCCAAAATGCTTTCCCTTGGTTTCTCTCCTTGGGTTGTAACGTGGCATAATAGCTGCCTAACTGACAAACAGCAGTTTGTCAAATATAGCTCTGCTGTCTCTGAACTTTCCACTATTAACATAGGAGTACCTCAAGGCTCCATACTTGGCCCCCTTCTCTTCACTATTTTCATAAATGGCATTTCTTTTAGGGTTTTAAATAATTGATTAGCAGTTTTTTTCTTGGGACTATACTAACTGTACAGAAAGTATTTATGTAGATTTTCTAGAAGTGCTGTGTTTGTTAAACACAGTGAGGCAAGAGCTATGCATTTTCAAAAAGATTTAGCACTTTTATGAGCAAAACGCTAATCAATTTTAAGGGTTAAATAAATCCCTGTCTTTCAGTGCCACCTCTTGCTCGTCTCTGCTCTATGCAGATGACCTTGTTCTCTACACTCGTTCCAAAAGTATCCCTGATCTTAACTCTGCCCTCTCTTCCGACTTTCACTGCATCTAACACTGGCTCCACAGTAACAAACTAGTGTTTAACACAAACAAAACCCACTCCATACTCTTTGGTTCTGTCCCTAGATTAAGCTATCCATTTCCTGCTTTGATGGCTCCCCCCCTCGTAAAAGTTAATATGTTCAAATATCAGGGCATCGCCCTTGATTCCTCCCTTGACTTTGAGAAACATATCTCCAGTTAACTGCAAACTTGGCCTGGCCTGCAAAACCAGTTATGCTCTTATACCATTCACCAGAATTGCTATTGCCCAGGCTGTCCTCCTTCCTGTCCTCGCCTATGGATCTGTCACTTATGTTGGTGCTTCCAAATCAAACCTCCACAAATGGGTCACTATTTATAACAATGTATGTCGTTTTGCCCTAGCTTCTCATTGACTCACGCACTGCTGTCAGTTGTATAGTAGCCTAAACTGGCTTTCCCCAGAGGCAAAGCGACTTTACTCCCTTGGCACATTGGTTGATGGTATAGTTCGCTCTGGCATTCCCTCCTCTCTTGCCCAGATGCTGATACCTTTGACTCCTGACTATTCCCTTCACTCCAGTGAGCTATCCCTGCTATTTGTACCTAGGAGCAAAATCGCTATGGGATCTCAGGTCTTCTCTTAACTTTGCTCTATTCTGAAACTCTATCAGTACCAATCCATCTCTCTCTCTCTCTCTACTTGCACTAGCTTTGAATGGGAACTACGCAATCACCTTGTAGCCTCTAACCCCTGCACTTGTTTTTTTTCTACCGTGACAAATCCCTTCCCTTGCTATCTACTTCACTTGACTATTGCCTGTCCACCTTGCTTACTCACTTAGCACTTAAACGCGCACTGCTTCAGGACTGACTGAACTATTTTAGTTTAAACTATTCTGCTGCTACCTGAATGTATTACAGATGTTGTTTTATTAACCTCTTGGTTTCTCTCACAATATTATTTATTTTTATAAACACTCTGAATTGCTGTTCTTTGTCCTGTTTCAAGATACAACTTACACTGTGAATGTTACTTTGTTTTTGTATGGCTAATTGCATTTGTTTTGCAATTGCTACACCATGTTTTTCCCTCTGTAACTATACTTACTTTCTCTGTAAAATGTATTTATGGGATGACTTTTACCCTGTACTCTCCTGGGCTGTGCCTGAAAATAGGCATGTTTTAAGTCTAATGCACTTACCCGGTTTTCAAAAACAAAATAAAGATGACCGTTCCAAAACATTGAAATAATATTTTTTCCATAAAAAGAGCTCCTGCCATGACTTTTGTAAGCATTTCAGGCCATCACTTTGGATCACAGTGACTATGGTCAACATTTATATGTGAATTGCATCAGCTCCCAATGACGGGTCGACTTTTAAAAAAAAAAAAAAAAAGATTCAATTCTCAACGACTGAGGTCAAGAAAAAAGGGTTACAGATTTTGCATTTCATGTCTGAATCTGAACTAAGGTTAAAACCAAAAAAAAAGAGAGTTGGGGTCTCAGGTTTCAAAAAGTACCCAAATTACTTGCTGTATGCCTAAGACAGATAGGCATATGTTCTTATTCGGGCTCAAATCATGATTCAGCAAACTGATTTGTGGGTTTTTATTTGTCCAAAAAATGAGTAATCTTGTTCTGCTGCAGCATCTTTGTCTAAGTTTAAAGAGTGTTCCCGTGTTAAAAAGCTAGGAAGGTGCTAGCCCGTCAGCACAGCAGTAGTGTTACTCCTCATGATGCTGGCTACTTGTGTTCTGGAATGAGCCAGAGTCCCTGGGGGGATCGTCCAGGGAGGAGGATTGAGCATCATCTGCTGCGATGCTACCACCTGGTGGCTGCACCCCAACTTCGATCATCAGACCTCGTGATGGAACAGGTCGATGTCAAGGAGGAATACCACCCTCACCTCATCCTCCTGGAGGAAGAGGAGTAGGAGGAACCTCTTTTCTCACAGCAGAGGAAGAGTGGGAGATTAGGTGTCGGGTGAGCTTGTTGTCTTGTGCCTGCCTTTGTCTTTGTGAGCTCCACTGGTGATGATGTTCTCAGGGGCAGGGAGAAAAGTATGGAAAACCGCCCCAGCTGCAATGCATGATGTGGCTTCCTTCCCAGGCCCCACATTGTAACTCGTAGAGACTCACACCAACCAAAGACATCCATGAAGACTGTCAAAGAGCAGAAATCCTCTACAGAGGTGTACTGTGACAAAAGAGGTACTAAGGAAAGGCATGCATATGAACCTTCCTCTCATGCTAAAACTTAAAAAGAACATCAGAGCAGCAGTGCAGTGAAACTGGGCAAAAACTTGACCCTACTCCTTTTTTTTTTTTTTAAACAACAAAAGATTCCAGGCGTGCCAGCCCGGTGGTGCTGAGGGCTGAAGCTCTGGATGCCTTACCTCGCTGTACGCCGGTGACCTGGGTTCAGGAATGACCGCAGGTCATTGGGGTGCCGGCACAGGGGCGGGGGGGGTGTGGGAGCAGGATTGAGCACTGGCTCTCCTCTCCCGGGAAGGGGGGTGGTCGTCTGTCCGCAGTCACACCATCACCGGATGGAGGTCTGGTGGCAGGTGCAGGCAATAACAGAGCAACTGTTAGGGTGGAGCATCCCGTAATGCATGACATGCGCATGCCTCCACGCGCTTCACAGGGACACAAGGGGCCAGGGAGAGAACCGAAAAAAACACCTTCAAACTACATATGGGAAACAAAAGATTCCAGGCATCTTCCAGTTTTATTTGGTGGTACAGTTTTCTAACTCGACCACAATTTGAATATTTTATAAATGTTTTAATTTTCCTAAGAAAAAAAGATGGCCGCCACATTTTGCATAGCAATAGCATTGTAGACCTGGAAAGGATTTGGATTGAAAATTAAAAGAAGACTCATGGTGCTCAACATAGGCGGTACTGAGACAAGTACATTTGGCAGATATGCTAATATTTTTCTTAACTGTAGCTGAAACTAGATTTTTGGGGAAAACGTTTTTCATTGCACTGCTGCTTTAAGAGCTAGAAAAAGAAAGAAAAACAAAGCTTAATGAGTCAATCATTCGGTCCACTATGCAAAGTCAGTTGTGTACAGTGGATGACTTTATTCAATTGTGGCAGTTCTTCTAGGTTATGGAAAATCTGGCATCAAGGGTCACTGACAGTTCCTCATTTCCTGGCATTGTTAGTGATGAGGATAAGGAGCCCATTACTCCAGACCTTACTGGGAATGAGGAAATAGGCTCACCCCAAGGCACTGGAGAATTACTCCTCTTATCTAAGGGGAATAGCTCTAATTATTAAAATACGAACAGTTGAAATGAAGGTGATATTGGCGAAAGAGTTTCCAAAAACATTTGGCCTTATATCCACAAAAAGAACAAGTATCCCCATACATGACACATGTAAAAGAATGACTATGAAAATTTTGCAGTTGCCAGCTTCAGCATTAGCAGTCGACAGAAAGGTTGAAAAAATGAAATGGTAACAGAAGATCTTCTTTGAGGGTATCTCAGTCATCAGGTGACACCATAGGAACTTCAGCATCGGTGAAGCAGGATCCACATGGAAGATTTTCCAGCAGTACCGCTGGGGCTGCTCATGCCGACATCACCTGCCAATGTCACCAACCCTATAAAGACGTGAACGGCCCTGCTTCCTCCTCCGTTCTTTCCTGCCATCGACTCTGCTTGCATGGGTCTCCGCAGAAGCTCCATCGCAGTTAATTCCCAGTTTGCCTATGATTTTGTTATCTTACCCTAGCTTTAAGAATCTCTTTTAAACAAGAGCTTCCTTTTCCTCGTTTACGTTGAGAGTTACTCCTTCCACTACTTTATTCCATCGCTGTGGAAAAAAGATTGCTTCTTCAGATGACTACAACCTCTGTGTCTGTTGTCTTGGGCCTGACCACATCTCTGACTTTGAGCTCTGCCAGAAATTCAATCTCACAACCCTTAGGTGACACAAAAAGGCTTTGAAAAAATTCCTCATGGAACAGCAGGTAGCCAGTTCTGGGCTTGGGTCCTCCAGGGTTCATCCTGCCCAGTTGCTGGTGGGTTTGTTGAGCTATCAGGCTTCGAAGGCCTGAGACAAGTCCTCGAGGGGGGGAAAAGTCACAAGAAAGACCAAGAACAGGACAGCTTCCCCTGGAGGTGCTCTCTGATCCCTGATGGCTTCATCTTCCTCCTGTAGGGGCACTCTGTCGGTTGTGGCTGCACCGATTCACTCTGCTGTCCAGGCCTCTGTTTCTCCCAGGTCAATACTGACAGCGCCTCCTCCTGCTTCTCAGGGAGGCTGGCACTCGGCCCTCGGTTCATCGGCCCCCTGCTTGTCAACCCTCGGGTCATTGACGCCAGCCCCCCCCTCGCAGCCGGATGCATCTCCAGACCTTCAAATGTCAGGGCCCTCGGGCTCTCAAAACCTGACAGCTGGCTCTTCGCACCCTATGCCGGTGACCCCTCCAATGTTGATGCACCCTTCTCCTGCCATCGACCTCAGTTATATTTTGGCCAGGATAACCATGGCCCTGATGCACCAGTTGGGCTCTTACAGACCTGGGTCCCTGGCGCAGTCGACAACCCCGTCATCATCGACTCGACTTAGGACTTCTCCAGCTGCACCCCAACTTCGATCATCAGACCTCGTGATAGAACAGGTCGATGTCAAGGAGGAATACCACCCTCACCTCATCCTCCCGGAGGAAGAGGAGTAAGAGGAACTTCTTTTGTCAGACAGGTCTACTGCTTCTTCTGTGAGTGAGGACTCTGTTAAGTATACTCCCAGGTCCCCTCCTGAAGAGCCTACCTTTTTTAATATCATGAATCAGCTTTCCTCAGCTATTGGCTTCCATCCTGAGGAAGAGGATTCCACCAGGAGAGATCTGGTGGACTTCTTGAAGATTCCAGAATCCTTCCCTCCCCTGGTCATTCCTCCTGTTCTTCCAGCTCCGAGGAATGCCACTGCTGTGGCTTGGTACCACCCAGACATGGTTCTGGCCATGCTCTGCAGGGCAGACAAACTCTCTCATACCCCTCAGGACTTGTCTTATTATGCTGCCCAACCTGGGACCGATTCTGTGGTCATCAGTGCAGCACATGACAGGTCCTTACCTTAGCTTCCTCCTCCCTGACAGGGAATCCAGACTGATCAACCTTTTGGGCAAGAGGGTTTATGCCTGCTCCACCTTGGGACTTCAGATTGCAACTATCTATCACACATGGTCAAGTACCAAAACACCATCTGGAAGAAAGGCAAGGCGGCTGCCCAAGCTGTCCCATAATGTTCCCAGAAATGTGAGGTTCTCAAATCTTTGTAGGCCACCGAAGACATCAGTAAGCACCTCCTCAGAGCCTTGTATGACATCTCTGATATGGGGGCAGGGCTGCTGCCACAGACATTTACCTTCATAGGCATGCCTGGCTGAGGGGCTTGGGCTTCGCAGCAGATGTCCAACAGAAGGTGCTGAATACCCCCTTCAGTGGCTCAAAGTCATTTGGGCCAGATGTCCAGGACATCGTTAATAATTTCCAGGCATCAGGTAGGGTTGTTAAGTCTGTCCATTCGCTTTACCGTACACAGTCGAGAAGCAGACAATGCCTATCCTTTCGCAAGGTGTCCCACAAGTCTGGAGCAGGCTTCCATTCCCATTGCAAAAGAAGAGCCTCCCTCTGCCTTACCTACTCCCTCTTCCTCGGGGCCCAGCAACTAAGCGACCCGGGGTGATGGACCAGCCCCAGCGGCTGGATCCGCCTCTGCCTGACTCCTTGCCAGTCCCATTTCTTCCAATCTCCTCTCCATCTCAACCAATGGAGAACCATAACTTGAGATGCCTGGATTCTTCAGATTATAGAAAGGGTCACACCCTGGAGCTGGTTGAACAACCCCCAGAGACTCCACCGGTACCTTCCACATATCCTCTGTCCCATATTGTGGTTCTTTAGGAAGAGGTACATTCCCTTCTGTGAAAAAAGGCCATCGAGCCAGTGCCCTGGCAGCAGAAGAACAGGGGTTTCTATGACAGGTTCTTCCTGGTCCCCCCAAAACACAGAGATCTGGTGCCTGTTCTAGAGCTCAAGGACCTCAGTCTTTATATCCAGTACAGACAATTCTACATGATCACTCTGCCAGGCCTGCTGCCCCTACTCAAGCAGGGTGATTGGTTGTGCTCCTTAGACATGCAAGATGCTTACTTGCATATCTCAGTTTGCCCTCCGCACAGGCGGTTTCTCCAGTTTCTTTTTCAGGGCAAACTACCAATTCAAAGTATTGCCCTTTGGCTTATCCTCTACACAACAGGTCTTCTCGAAATGCTTAGCAGCAGTAGCTGCTGCTGCCCTCTGGAGAGAAGACCTGTACATCTTTCTTTACCTGGACGACAGGCTTCTCAAACCCCTGTCCATAGATAAGCTCCTCCAGACTCAGCAGAGGACTCTCCAGCTGTTTCACTCCTTGGTCATCCTGTCAGTCTGCCCAAGTCCTTCTTGATTCCATCCCAGAGGCTGCAGTATATCAAGGCCGTCCTGGACTCAGGGCAGGGCCTTCCTCCCCCAAAACAGGGTGAAGTGCCTCATTTCCCAGGCTCAAGAAGTTGCCCAGAGTCGTTATGTTACAGCGAGGGTGTATTTGAGGCTGTTAGGTCTTATGGATGCGGGTGTTTCAGTGGACCCTCTGGGTGCAGTGGGACCAATGCATGGATGACCTGGAGCAGCTAGTGTTGGTTTCTTCTGCAGTCCTCAAGGTGCTTCAATGGAGGATGGACCCCCAGAACCTGTTACAGGTGGTCCAATTCCTGATCTCCTCTCCCAAGCAGATTCTCACTACGAATGCCTCCAGTTCGGGCTGGGGTGCATACCTGGGTCCTTTTCAGACTCGGTACACAGTTCCAGATCAAGGCGTCTCTGCATATCAACATCCTCGAGATGCGGGCAGTCCTGTATGCCATGTAGGCCTTTCAGAACCATCTCCTTCTGGATCGATTGCTGGTTCACTCAGACAATCTCAGTGTTGTCTACTACATCAACAAGTAGGGGGAAACACATTCATACCCCCTAAGCAGGGAGGCCATGAGAGTCTGGTACTGGGCACTGGACCATGGCCTGGTCCTATCAGCAGTTCATGTCCCAGGAGTGCTGAACACCCTAGCGGATAGCCTCGGCTGGGCTTATTCCAGCATGCATGAATGGGAGCTTCTCTCATCCATCGCAGAAGATCTGTTCGACAGATGGGGTCGTCCAGAGTTGGACCTTTTTGCGTCCCCACTTAACGCAAAACTGCACAGTTTCAGCTTGCTAGATCCAGGGCCTGGAGTTTTCTGGCAAGACATGTTGTCCCTCTGCTGGAGCAGGAGGTTTCTTTATGCCTTCCCTCCATTTCCTCTGATTCAGAGGGTGCTAATCAAACTGCAGATGGAAGAGGCCTGCATGATTCTGGTTGCACCCTTATGGCCACATCAGATATGGTTTCTGTTACTGCAGCAGTTAGCATCAGACCCTCCAGTTCCTCTGCCCTTTTCAGGGATCTACTGACATAGGCTGGGGGGACCCTGGTCCATCCGAACCTTGAGTCACTTCGCCAGCATGCCTGGCTCCTGAGGACATAACCATCACCCAGTTTTGGCGTATCTCAGGTGTCTTCATGGCAGCTTGTAGCCCTCCACTAGAGCCACTTATGCCATGAAGTGGAAGAGGTTTGCCATCTGGGCTGTCAAACATCATCTGGACTCTCTTACCTGTCTGGTGACCAGATTCTGGACTACCTAATATCCCTGTCAGACTCAGACCTCCAGTACCCTTCCCTCAAGGTGCACCTTTCAACTATCTCTGCCTTTCAGAAGCTCATGGGCGATCATACCATGACTCAGATGTGTCCTGTACCTTTCTCAAGAGCATCCTGCACCTGAAACCTCCAATCTGTTCCCCTGTCCTGGCTTGGGATTTAAATTTTGTTTTGGAGAAATTTACCTTGTCTCTGTTTGAGCCAGCCTCGACTTGCGAGCTACGCTTTCTTTCTTGGAAAGTGTTATTTTTGGTTGCTGTTAATTCTGCTCAAAGGATTTCTGAGCTTCAAGCTCTCTGGTGTAAGGAGCCTTATTTGCCTTTTCACAAAGGCAGGGTGTCTTTGTGCACAAATACCAAGCTTCTCCCTATGGTGGTGTCTGAGTTTACCTTGAACCAATCTATCCACCTGCCAGTTTATTTTCCAGAGCGTGCCAGTCCAGGGGAAGCACTGCGCCATACTTCAGATGTGTGCAGAATTCTGAATTACTGCCTGCTGTGGACTAAGGATTGCAGAAAAACAAAGCAGCTTTTTGTGTCTTTCTCCCCACGAACAGAAGGCATTCAGGTTTTCAAGCACTGTTTGTCCAAATGGTTAACTCATTGTATTGTGTCCTGCTATAACAAGCATGGCAAAGAGTTGCCAGGGACAGTGAAAGCCCACTCACAAGGTTCATGGCTACCTCTGTGGCCTGTTTCAAAGTGGTCTCAGCCGCTGATATTTGCGCGACTGTCACCTGGAATACCGTCCATACTCTCACTAAGCACTACAGTCTAGACATTGCTTCTAGAGCACGAACAGGCTTTGTCTGGGCTGTTCTGCAGGGCCTCCTGTCTTAGACTTTAGTTGACCTTCCTCCCAGACTGTTCTGCTGCACCTGTAACTACTTGGGACTCCTTTCTACAGTGTGACCTGATGACTGAGATACCCCTGAAGAAGGCAGAACAGTTACGTAAGAACTTACTGTAACAGTAGATCGTCGAGGGGATCTCAGTCATCAGGTCTGCCTTCCCTCCCACCGTCTCCCACTGGTGGGGCTCTCTTCTCTGAACTGGCCAACTGGTGTATGCAGCCTTTTATTCTAGCCTGGGAACCTGTCTGTCTCCTCGGTCCCCCATGGCATGGATTTGCTCCCTTAGTCTCCTGGGGAAGAACTGAAGAGGGAGCAGGGCTGCTCACGTGTTTGTTGGGTTGGTGACATCGGCAGGTGACATTAACATGGGCGGCCCCAGTGGTACAGCTGGAAAATCTTCCATTTGGATGCTGTTTCACCGAAGGTGAAGTTCCTATGATGTGACCTGATGACTGAGATCCCCTCGAAGATCTACTGCTACATTAAGTTCTTACACAACTGTTGGGTAGAAAACTTAGAAAGTTATCCTATTCTAAGCTGAAAAGATTTTTTAACTGCCTGGATTCAGTTCACTAGCCACACTTACAGTCTCCCCTTGAGCAGAATTGTCTTCACACCACTTAACCATGGGGTTCTGTGGCCCCATCTCTTTTGGGCTGAGAACTTTTGTGGAAGGAACAGGTCTACTCCTTCACACTTCCTCATGGTGAATTAAGATGTTGCTAGTTTTGCTAGGCTTCTTTAGTGATTATTTATTCATGTGTTTTTTGTATTTATTTATTTTATTTTGCTTCAGTTGTTTGGACTCTTGTTGTTCTCTCACCATTGGCCTCCTGCTCTGTCATCACAATTTGTCATCGACTGGAAAAAAGAAACCAGTGTTCAAGGGGTGTGTTTTGTGCAAGTACCCGATATCTGTGACCAGACAAGATGCCTGCATTTACTGTTTGGCCTGGGCCATGACGTGGTTAAGTTGCCCTGGTGTCAGACTCTGCACATGCCAGCCCTTGAAATGAAATGGCAGCTGGTGATTTAGGTTAAACCTATGAATGTGCATGTGACATCTGTAGCTGTGGGGTTGGTAGTATAGCTACGGGCCCAAGAAGCGGAGGCCAGTGAGAGTTTTCTGATTCTGGACCTTCTTTCGGTGGCATAGGAGTTTGTGCTGGATCTTTGTGAAGGCTAAGGACTTTAAAATATTCTTCAGTCTCTGTGAACATGAGCCTCTGTCTAGTCAATGAAAACACAAGAAGAAAAGTCGATGTCAGTTCTGAGATTGTTGTTGGTCAGGGGAACTTGTGTGCTTTCCCAGTCTGGAGGACTCCCGAGGTGTCACCCTCGAGGGAGGTTGGGCTGTCTGTGAGGCCTTTTTTTCACAATGTAAATTTTGGGGGCATGGATACAGTTCACTGTCCACACATTGGTGGTGGTTCCACCGGAAGTGCTGATTTATTGGACTGTATTCAGGATAAGCTTCTCCCTCAACCCAGGGCGGTATATCCTCCAGCTCCACCCCTTGACGTCAGATCTTTCTTTCCACTGGAAGATTCAGGTCTCCTCCTTCACAGCTCTGCAGTGTTGCAGGCTACCAAAGTGTGCCATTTGTGATTTTCTGTATTTTCTTTGAGATTCTACATTGTTCCTCAACAGCTCTCCTCCCCCTCTCTCTCTCTCTCGCTCCAGCTTTGTCTGCTCGACAGCAGATGGACTCCAAGAAAGTGAAGTCGGCTTGTGGCTTCAAGTTCTGTGTCATGTACTGACAGAAGAGGTTGAACATGGATCCACACATCTTGCCTCTGTTGCCTAGGGCAGCTCATGATGTTTGGTTATGGCCTATGCCCAGTGATGCTTTTGTCATCTCTAGAAGATAATGCAGCCAGATTTCTTCTCAGCTGGCCGACAGGGACCCTAAACTCCAGCCCAAGGGTCGCAAGAAGGCCTTCGCTGCTGCCTGGTCTGCTGCTGAGCTTGCAGCCCTAGAAGAAGCAGTGGCTACCATGGTGGACACCTCAATAGCCTTGGCGCTGCTGCCAGCTAGAGCCAGAATTGGGTCTTTCACAGAAGATTTATGTGAAATGTGTCGGCCCCTTCAGGCCTACGGGGAGCCCTGCACACCACAGTAAAAAGCACAAATTGTAGGACTGAGAGAGATTGCTGTCCTCCTGCTCCCTTGTCTTCCCTGACTGCTCAATGTATATCAAATACTCGACTTTGGTCGAGCTGCACTTGGTCGAGAGTTCACTCAAGAGCTCCTCGGTGCTCCCGTCGGGTTTGTCGACCTCAATACAGATCAAGCAGGCTGCTGAGATTTTTCTCAAACCTGTTGACTGGCTGTCATCGGAGGTCAACGAGAAGTCAATCTCCAAGACCCCTGTTCTCCTGGTCCTCTCCCAGGAGGACATAGACCGATCAGTGTCTCTGACCAGCTTCAGTCGGGACCAGCCTCCACTGGTGGTCGTGCCACCAAAGCTGATGCTTATCAGTGTAACTCAACACATGGTCTATACCAGCTCCCCAGTGGTCCCTCCTCAGTGTCTTCCCTCAGGTCAGAGTCGAGGTCATGGTTGAGGTGCAGCTCATGCTCTTGCTCCCACTTGAAAGGTGGCTTCGCTGTCAATGTTCTTTCACTTCCTCTTCAATGGATGAGTCGAGCACTACAAGGAACTCCTCTGGCAGCAATGGTCTATCATGGGGCAGTGTAGGGTTCTGTCTCCGGACCTCTGGTCAGCTGACAGGCACCAGTACTACCCATGCTGGTCCACCCTCAACAGATGTCCCTGGCATCTGCCCCTCCACTCCTGTTGGTGAAGCCGCCTCCACCCCAGCCTTTGGTGGGAGCTCCGATGAAAGACTCCCGTACTGCAGCTGGCTTGCCAGATCAGCTGTCAGTGGAGATGACCCAGTCCAGAAGATTCCAAGGTGGTCTGAGGCAGATCCTCGGATGGGTCATACATGTTGTCCTCAAGGACCCCACCTTTGACCCTGCCTCAAAGACCTGGCTACCAACCATGGGCAAGTATCCTCTGTGGCGCTCCTCTGTTTGATATTGGAGTCAATGCATGTGTTCTTGGAGCCAGACCAGAAGAGGGCGATATACTCCTTCATGAACATTTTGGACAAGGATGACTCCACTGGAGTTGCCTTTTCCGTGGTTGAAGTCATCCTGGGACTGGTCCTGGAGCTCTAGCAACATCTAGCATTCTACCCGGCACCCACCATCCATATGGGCTGCAAGTATGCAGTCCCTACTGGGATCTTGGGCCATCCCTCAGCTGAAGGACTGGTTTCTGACTTAGCCTCCTGGAAATCCAGAAGCCAAGGGGAAGTAGACAAGCCCTCGACAAAGAGTCAGAGAAGTTTGACCATGTGGCCAAGAACATTCGTGTCGCTTCTTCTCTTGGACATGCACTACTTCTGCACCAATGCCATGGCAACAGCCATTGCGATGCTTCACAGGGCCTGGTTGAGGTTTTATTTATTTTTTATTTTATTTAAACATTTGGTTACCGGGTAAGGTGCACTGAGCCGGGACTCATTTCTAGGTGCGACCCTGGGGAAGGGGGAAACAAATACATACACTTTGAGAAAGAGAGACAGACAGCAAGTAAATGCCATACATACAGATTAGTTTAGGTATACACAGTAATGGTGCAAAGACAACAAGTAGAGTACAATAATATTAGGTATTTACAACAGCGAGCAACATTCAGAATTGTTTATACAGCAGTATGTATATCTGTATTTACACAATTTACACATCTGTAAGTACATCTATATATACATGTGTTGCTTGACATTGCACCAAGTCCTCAGCTAGCTTCACAGTGGACACTCCGCACAAGCCGGCTGTTGTTCTCTTTTTGGGCACCAATCTCTGTAGTCCGGGGAGGAAGGTCACCTGATTAGGATTAAGAAGTCCTGTGCCACCCTAGTCTGATCCCCAGAAGGACCCTATGGCCCAAAAACATAAAAAGACGGCCTTTCAGTTTTGGTCCTTTCAGCCACAGCAGCAACCCCAGCAGGGGCAATACCGAGCCTGGTGTCCCAAGGCCAAGTTCTCTGGCCAGGGACTGAAAAGAGATAGTGTTGGGGAAGTGGTGCCTGTCTGTTCCCAGCAGCTGATGCCCCCTCCAAAGATACCAAGTGGTGAGTCAGGGGAGTGTCAGCTTCCTGCCTGTCCAACCCATGACCCAGCCCCCATGGGGAGTTGGCTGTGTCACTTCTGGCCACATTGATCTGCCATTACTACAAACAAGTGGGTATCAGAGGTATTAGGCAGAGGGTTGCCTCTCGATTTCGAGGTTCTCTCGCCTTACTGATCTCACGCTCCTCTGTGTCACAGGACACGCTGTCCGCCCGAAGGGAGAACATCCCTCATGTCCTCACAAAAGGAACCTTGTCTTATGTCCTGGATGCCCTGACAAATCAGGGGTATGTATTCAGGAACTTCTTGGTTCTACAATGGACTGGGGTGGCTGGCACCCCATACTGGATTGGCTTAACCTGAACCAGTTCATGCCGAAGCGCAAGTTCAGGATGGTCACCCTGAACCAGATTGTACGGCCCTGTAGTAGGCCATGTGGTTCTGCTCCCTGGACCTCCAGGATGCATTCTTCCACATCCCAGTCCATCCATCGCAGTGGCAGTACCTTTAATTCTGTGCAGAAAGGGTTCTCTATTAATGCCAGGTCATGCCCTTCAGCCTCTCATCCATGCCCAGTGTCTTAACCAAGTGCATGGCAGTGGTTTCAGCTTTCCTGCAGTACAGGGGTGTCAGGGCGTATCCCTGCCTGGATGAATGGGTGGTAGTCAGGCCCCTGGAACTCAGATAGTTAGGGCTTTGGAAATGGTTGTTGGTGTAGTGCACAGCACCATGTGGTGTCACACATGTACTGTTACCAATGGCTGGTGCCAGTGTCCTGAGTAAAAAGATTTGCTCCAGCAGAGTCCAAGTACCTCCAGCCCTAAGTCTAAAAAGTAGTTGTAAGAGGCTAGGGATACAGAAGGACTCAAAACACAGGTGATTTTCTCTGGAAGGCTCTCCCAACAGCTTTTTTATTGGAAAACTCCGATGTAAAATGGGAAAGTCAAAAATGAGAAGAAAAAAAAGATGGACTGATTTCATCAAAATAATAGAAGTAACATACATTCAAGGAGCATAGGCACAAACAGCAGTAATGCAGCAGCAAACGAAAATATCCAAGTCTTGTGCATAATAATCCGAAGTCACTAGAGCACTAGCTAGGGTGTATACGCTTCAGCACCCTGGAACACATCTGCCTTCTCTCTGAAGAGAGCAGCTATATACTGTATATATAATGAATCTGTTCCTGATTGGCTAAAGTTCCTGTCACTCAGCTTACATGGAACACTTTTTACAAAAAGTAAATATCTTTATCTCAAAAGGGTTTATAAAATATTTCACAGAGGTCTTTCTCTTATCTACATGCTTTACAATCATTTATTTCCATGCTGGTTTTAAAACCTCAGGTTTTAAGGGTTAAACCCCACCTGTTACCTATTCTCTATATACTGTCTAACAACATGGCCCGCCGGCCCTTAGGGAGAGAATCCACCACACAGAGAGCCCTTCAATCTTATAGCAGGTAAAACCATTTCCCTCTGGTTTTCTGTTATTATATTTACTCTGTTCTCACTTGAGGGGCTCATATTATAATGGGGATATTTACAAGCTCAAAACAGTTTATTATGCTGCCTGCTGAGCTGTGGATACTAAATCACAGCTCAGTCACAGACAGCAACAGAATTACACAGGTCATTTTTAAACCTAAAGAGAATTCACACTACAAGATGTTCGACAAGAAAAGGAACAACACGCGACTTAACACACTACTTTTCTAGCAATAGAAAAGCCATTTTGCTAGATTTCAGTGCATTTACTTAGTTGTAAGTGCGCACATTCGTGCAGCTCATAAAGAACGCCGAGACGGAGCGTCTCAATATTATGCTTGTTTCTTTGGTAAAACTACAACAACTATTACATATCTGGAAAGGGGAGGCATTCTTAAGGCATTTTTAGCCACAAAGGGGGGGTTCATAAAGCTATCCATTTATCAGACAATTTAAAGTGATCTCTGCTGAATTTAAAGGGACCATTACAACTTCAAGGGGATACTAACTATACAGGAAGACCTCATTCACTTTCTAGGAGGTACTGAATGTGGAGATATTGTTAGCGACTGGACAGGATGGGGTTTTAAATAAAAGAAAAGCAGACAATAAGACAAGAAAAACAAAAAGGGATGCATAGGTGGCCAGTCTATGCAGAAAAGGACAACACAGGTACAATTACACACATAGGAGAAACACATGAAGGAAAAGGGGGGGTCTAGTCAAAGCATAACTGTAGTATCTCTCTAGAAATATGAACGGGGGGGGCTGTAACTAGATTATTATACCCTATGACAGTAGTGCTCTGTGGAGAAGATAAAAGATCTACAGTTAGGTGAAGTAACTTCTCGTTCCCATGACTAAGCCTGACCATTGACAGGCTGCCTAAGTGTGGATGTGAACTGAATACTAGTACAGTAGTAGAACTGTGGTTACAAGAGATTTGTAAACTATCAAATATTTACAAATTAAATTATACAGTTTTATATACTTCTACCTTATTTAAAATGTATTGCCTGGTGAGGTTGTGCTTAACACTACCAGGGCTCGAAATAACTGGCTGTCCGCCCGTCCCGGACAGCCGATTTTTCTTTGGGACAGGTGTTTTATTTTGTTTGCCTGTCCCTTGGACAGGCAGATCCTGTTTTAACTTTGCTACACCTTGTAGGGTGCTAGGACCCAGCCATGGCATGCTGTTGAGAGAGAGAGAGGGACGCCGGGACGTGTGATGCTGCTCTTTCACGGCACCCCGCCACTTTCACTTTCTTGGTTGGCGCCTAGCAGCTTTGCTCCCTGTTCAGCGGTCACCTGATTCCTTTCGAGTTCTTGAGGCAGTGGTGGGCGGGAGCAGAGATCGGATGCTCAGTGCTGCCTGAAGATTGTTCCAGCGCGACCAGGCACAAGGATGGTTAGGCGCGGGAGGACAGTGAGCAGATTCCATAAAGAGCATTTTCACGGTTGCATGCAGCTGGTCATATGTGTAAAGCAGCTTAATGAAAGCATCCTGTTATTAGCATATTTTTACAGAACAGGACTTTTTAGACCGAGTTGGTTCTGCTTCCAAAAATCAGAGCAAAGAATCGCCGGGAGCAAGACAGACAAGAGTGCAGCGTGTGATGTCCTTTACTTTCACATGGTCTAACAAAGTGTTTAGTAAGTCTCTCACCCATAACTTTCTGCTTAGCTGGCAAGTATGAAAATTGGATAGCATTATCAGTTGGCTGTCATAATGCAGCATGCAGTAGCCTGTGTATTTTGCTATGAAAGCAATGTGCAGCCCTTGTTTAATTTGCAGTGGAAAAATGAAAACAGCCTGTCAAGTGTCAACTGTATAATTTAAAAATTGTGCACTTACATAAATATATTTACTACTCTGTTGTGTTAACAGAACCCCTTGTAAAACAGATGTTGTGCCTCAGTCTTACTGTCCTAAAAGATTATTTATTTTAGAGAGCATAACTTCAAATACTCTACAAACGAATATGATAAAATGAATCATTTCTGGGGAAAAATAACCTGCAGCTTTAGGTAATTGTTTTGAGCTCTGTTTTATATTAGCGACAATTTAAAGTTGGGTCCCCTCATTTTTCTTTTAACTGTTGCATTTTTGGCAACTGGGCAGTTGCCCTGCCTTGGGGGCGCACATGTGGCTAGGTTCTGCTGAACCCCCAAGTGATGGTTACCCTACTGTATATTTTTAGATTATGTTACCCTCCACAAGTAAGGGGGAAAAAACACAACAAATGTGTGGCTGTTTGGGACTGTACACTTGTGTTGTGTGCTTGCTTATTAATTAAAGCAATAATCCACGACAGTGTGTGTGTGCGTCATAGTGGGATTTACCCATGACTGGTATGGTCTGGTCATGGGAACATAGATCGAGTGACTTAACCACACCAGAAGCTAGTAAATCCACCATAATGCACACTGTGTAGTGGATTATTGTAATTATACAATGTCTTGTAAAACAAAGTTAAAAAAAGTTTGAATCAGTGCAGTGGTGCTGAAGTGGGCTTTAAACCGAGAAATGAAAAAAAATATGTAAAAATAGTGTGGACAGGCAAAAGTTTTGTTGGACAGCCAAAATTTACGTCCCACCTGTCCCTCGGACAGGCAACTCAAAAAAATTATTTCTAGCCCTGCACTACACTGCCTTGCAGGTAAACCACTGAAAATAATGCAAGAGAGAAAACTGGGAGTCTATTGGCCGCTACCCAGTTTTCGACTTCAAAACATGTATAATATTACAGGTAGAAGAAACATCTTCACATAATATGGAGACAGTGGAACCAGCAAGGCAGGGTAATAGTTTTAAATCCTTATAGTTGTAATAATGGTATACATGGGAAACAAGGTACTGTTGCCTTTATAACATTAACATTGGGGGCAGATGTAGAGTTGAACCCTGGACGTGATGTTTTTAAAAATGTTACGGTCCTACATGACAATGCTAGAAGTTTAAGAAATAAAATGGATACACTAAAAGTTATGGTTGAGGAACAAACTCCAGATATAATCAGATTAACAGACTTGGCTGACAAAAGATGTAGATAATGAAGAACTTGGTATCCCACGATACATATTTTTTTTGCCAGGATAGGCCAAGGAGGGGGAGTTTTATATATAAAATGCAGCCTGGGTTGCACTGGATTGTTAAACACAGGAAGTTTAAATAACATAGAAACCATAACAGTAAAAGTAAGTAAACTGAAAACAGTTTTTTCAGTGACTTACTCATCACCAAAAACAAAAGTTGAACACATAGAGGAAATAGTTAACATAATACAAGGGGTTGCCGGGGATAAGGACATAGTCATTATCGGTGACTTTAATTGTAACTGGGAAGAAAGGAGGGGTAGGTCCCTGAAAAATGTTGTGTCGGTTTTGGGAGTAACCCAGCAAATACAACAACCCACAAGATATAATAACACAACAAAAAGAGGAACGATATTGGATTTATTATTTGTATCACACCTTTTGACAGTTGAGGCTTTAGGAGTCCTTCCACCCTGTCTTGGAGATCATAATCCAATATGGGGTAATATTTTGATTAGGCAAGACCAGAAAACATCAGATATCAATGTCACAACCACACTCAGCCGGTCAGGCCCTCTGCTCCCACAGTGCCAACGTCCGAGCGCAGTAATGTGAACAGGTAACAGACAGGGTAACCCTCCTGTCTGCTTGTGGGTCCGAATCACCTTTAGTCTCAAGTTCTGAGGCGATTCAAACTGTGAACCTTATGCTAGCATACCCAAATGTACAGGCTCAGATAATATTCTCTCCGGGGGGATGCAATATATCTTTCGCCTAAGGGCACCTAACCAGGTATCCAAAATGAACCCTTTAAAACTCTATGAAAGACCTTGGGTATATTCTTACCTTTTCCCAGTTTAGTAACACCATGAAGCCCCTGAACAGTTTTCAGATTTAACCAGCTATACGTCACATGCAAAAAGGACTGGCAGATGCCCAGGCAGTCTTTTAAATAATATTTTTTACTAAAAATGGATAAATATTTGAAAAATGTAACACAGAACAATATATTAAAGAGCATATAATCACTTAAAGGAAAAGCAAAGAAAACTACAGACAAACTCCTACCAACAAACAGTTAGACTTTTTCTATCTAATGTGTTACCTCTATAGTGCTTATAGTTGGATCTTGTTTCTTAAGAGCCCAAAAAGATATGTGTACAAAGATCAGACACAAGTCCTAGTTTATACTGTCTCTCTCACACACCCCTTCTGTGAGTCATCTAGCTCCTCCTTGTTGAATATAAAAAATATACAAACAGGATGTCCTATTAGGAGGTATATTAAATAAGGTGACATCAACAAAATCTAATTTCCCAGTATGACTCCTTAATTAACATTTTCTCTTTGATCTTGAGCAGTTCCTATTCCCAAGGCTGTCAATGGGTTTTATAACTTTTAGCACCATGGTGGTATAACATGATCTTCCCTTGTCAATCTTCACCATTCATGACTGCTTGGGTGTCAGCGAGCCGCGCACCCACCACAGGAATTTTTTTTGAGTCGGCTCTGGCGGTGCCTTGCAGCAGAGCGACTGCTGGCGACATAAAGTGAGGCGTTAGGCGCCGCAGACTCCTCCTCCATCTTAGTTCTGTTTCTCCCGCCGTCGAGGCTACACCTGCTGCATGGTCAGATTCAGTTTTAGGCCTAACTGCGTCATCAATATTCCAGACTCCTTTCCTGCCTTTTCTCGACGCCGTCACTGATAATACCGTTCTTTTTCTCACTTTATTCGACGGCGCCGAGAGCTTTGCTGTTTTAATCTTAATATTTTCGCATCACGTCAGGTTCGGGGGCAAAACGTAAGTCGAAGGTGGGCGGCGCCCCTATGCGTCAGTGCTCCTGTGGCCGGCATTTTGCCGTCACGGACCGGCATGATGTTTGTCTCCGTTGCCTGGGACCCAACCACAATATGGTTGCGTGCGATGCCCGTTTCTCGATGGACTGTCGCGTCCTGGAAGTACGCGTGTTTAAGATCGGCAAGGCCCCGCCGACTTTCAGGGACGGCGCCGCTCCAGGGATTCCCCGCTAAGGTCTCTAGACCCTTCCTCTGGGTCCCCTCTCAGGCCTATATGGTCTGTATAGGAGGAGGCTTCCTCATCTTCTCTTGCCGAAGAGGAAGCTTCTTTCGTGGTGTCGGAGGAACGCCGAGGTCCCTCCCGGGGCCGCAGTGGGGACACCACCTCGGCAGTCACCTCCTCGGAGGTGCAGGCTCCCCCAGTGTCGAGGCCCAGGTCTGTTGGGCCCGGCATTGGTGGACTCTCGACGCCGCCTTCCGGCGTTGTTTCGGATCCCGGCACCGTTCGCAGTGCCGGTGATCGAGACGGTGCCGTTCGCGGTGCTGTGTTGGCTCTTGGCGCCGCCCGTGGTGCCGCGGGCCTGGTCGGTTCTTCTGGCAGTGCCGAGTCGGGTCCTGGAACCGAGGGTGGTGCCGTGAGCCTGGCCAGCGCCGTTAGGGAGTCGGGGCTGGGTCTAGGTGTTGCGGGAGGTCAAGGGTCGTCTGGCGCCATCTGCAGTGCCATTTCACTGGAGACCCCCGGGGTTGCCAGTATTGTGGTCTAGCTGGTCTCTTCCTCCTCAGAGGAGGATGATTCAGATGTGGACCCGTCCTGGCACCCTGACTCTTCAGAGTCAGGGTCTCTGGTGAGACGAGGTGCTAGGCGGCCCAGCGCGCTTATTCTTCTGTCTTGGCTGCTGTCCTCCTCTGAGGCCTCAGAGGCTGGGGATGGTCTGGAATTCATGGGGGGATGGAGGCGGAGGGAGGAGGGGCTCCCCTCTAAGGGGAGTCGTGGCAGCTGCCGATCCTGGTGCTGCTGCACCTCTCTCGAGGTCGGCTGGGGTCGAGGAGGAGGGCGTCTCGAGTCCGAGGGGTCGAGGGACAGGGTTCAGGTGCCTCAGTCTTCACCTGCCACCCCTTGGGGGCGGGTAGGAGTCGTAGCACTGGGCCCCGTCTTTCCCTTTGAGCCCCAGGGACCCCTCTGGTGGCGTTGCTGTGAGCTGCCCTTCTGGATCCATGCAGTCCCAGGTTCATCATAGGGGAGGATCCCTTTCTAGGCTCCTCCAGGCTTCGCATCCCCAGGGTTCCATTCTGCGACCTGGTTTGTTGTCCGGGATCCTGCCAGCTCGGGCTCCGTTCCCGAGCTGGCAGGATGGTGAAGATTGGCAAGGGAAGATATGAAAATTACTTACCTACCGTAATTCTTGATCTTCTCTTGTATCTTCACCATTCATTACTGATACCCACCCACCTTCCCCTCAGTGGCCTCCTACTATGGCGTCTCCCCCTCCCATCTCGTTCCTCTCCCTTCCTTTGGCCTTTATGCAAAAAAAATAAATAACTCTGGTTTCCGCTCTTCTTGAACGGATCTTTTTTCCTCAAGGTAAAGAGAAACGAGTGGGTTTTTTTTTTTTCACCTATTCTGAGGGAACTTTTTCTGACTGTCACTAGGGGTGACCTCTGGGCTCCTTAACCACGATGCTCAGCTCAAGAGACCGTCCTGTTGGCTCGGCCTCAAAATTAAGGTTCCCCTGGCAGGCATTATTAATTGTCAGCTCATTCTAGCTGGTGCTTCTGTACTTCTTAACCTAGGCTGCTGCACTAGCCTTGCCTTCTGGCAGCCCCATCGAGTTCCCACTCTATCCTTCATACCAAGCTGCCTCTTGTAGGGCCTAATCCCTACTCACACACTTCAGTGTTGGCACTTAACGAGGTGTTAAGGGGCTTACCCCCCCTTCTCATAGTTGGGTGCTCTTTTTCCGAAACAGTTCTCTGTCCGGGCAGTCTGTAAGCTCTCAGCAAGAGTGTAGGGGGTTAGGATGATGAGCTATTAGAGAACCTGCCTTTTGTGTCCAATCCTACAAGCGGTTCAGTTGAACTTTTCTCAATCCTGTTAGAAGGGATTCTTGCTCCCTTGGTTTTTGGTTCCGAGCTTATAACCCTCTCAACCAATATACCTATGGGCAGTGTTCTCCCCTCTCAACATCCCTTTTCTCTTCTCTTTCTTCTGCTTACTCTTCCTTTTCTCTTTATCTGTTCTTCCCTTAGAGCCACCCCAGATGGGAGGCCCTGCGGTCCCCTAGGGTAGGTATTCTTCTCTTCCATCTGTCCTCTACCGGCTTATTTCTTTTTCAGCTTATCTCCTTTCCTTTTTCTGTCCCTTGGCCCTCTTGCCTCACTTTCTCCTTTTTTTCCTTTAACCTTTTTCTGGCCTCTCCGGCTACCAGAACTGAGATGGAGGAGGAGTCTGCGGCTCCTAATGGCGCCCTGCTTTATGGCCTCGTAGCGTTGCTATCATGGGCAGCGCCATTAGAGCTGACTCAAAAAAAATCTCCTGTGGTGGGTGCACGCCTCTGGCTGACACCCAAGCAGTAACGAATGGTGAAGATATAAGAGAAGATCAAGAATTACAGTAGGTATGTAATTTTCATTTTATTCCTCTAAGACGTCATAAAAGTTTACAAGCCCTATATCCTGGCAGCTGGGTCAGTTCTAATTAAGACAGAAAAACAGGAGACCCATAATTAAGTGTCTCTAGTCTTTTAATTGCCTCCTGGTTTCAGGTCACTTGTCACTGTAACCTGGGGGGGGGGCACCCATAAGCACGGGCTGTCTTATGAGACAATCACCTACTATTTTTATATTGCAAACATCATACAACAGTCATAACCAGCTGGCCAAGCATCACAATCCTCCCCACCTAGATTGAATGGTCTTTGGGGGTTCTATCCCTTGCATGGGATGAGCTCCCCAAGTCAGTTCACTCTTCATACAGACGCGACAGGCCATCGGCGTTCTGATTGGTCACTCCAGCCCTATGTAAGATTGTCATGTCATACCCTTGCAAGGCAAGACTCCATCTTAACAGTCTACCATTAGTTTTTCCCATTTGTGTAAGCCAAACCAGGAGGTTGTGGTCTGTGTGTGCCTGAAAATGTTGCCCATATAAGTATGGCTCTAACTTCTTTAGGGCCCACACTATGGCAAGACACTCTTTTTCCACAGTAGAGTAAGCCTGCTTCCTGGGAAGTAACTTTTTACTCAGGTACACAACGGGGTGATCTTTCCCTTGGTTGGATGTCTGACTCAGTAGCGCCCCAATACCCACGTCTGAGGCATCAGTCTGGACTATAAAGGGTCTGCTATAGTCAGGACTTGTCACTATAGGAGCACTGCACAGTGCCTCCTTCAGTCTGGTAAAGGCTTTTTCACAGGCTGGTTCCCAGGTAATTTTCTTAGGCATCTTTTTCTTTACCAGGTCAGATAGAGGGGAGCAGCCAGGGTACTGTAATTGGATACAAATTTCCTGTAGTACCCTGCTGTCCCTAGAAAACTCCTGACCTGCTTCTGCATTTCTGGTCTGGGCCATGCCTTGATCACCTCTATTTTTACATGGTTAGGACAGAGCTGTCCCCGGCCTACAACATGCCCGAGGTATGCCACTTCAGCCATGGCCACCTGGCACTTCTCTGCTTTGACAGTGAGCCCAGCCCTCTGTTTCCTGCCCAGCACTTCCCCAAGGTGGGACAGGTGTTCCTTCCAGCTGGCACTAAAGATGGCAGTGTCATTCAGCGTACTCCTCAGCACCGTTTAACACCTGGTTCGCCAACCTTTGGAAAGTGGACGGAGCGTTCTTCATTCCGAAAGGCATTACTTTATATTCAGATGAGCCTATTGGAGTGGCGAAGGCCAACCTCTCCCTAGCTCTTTCAGTTAACTCTACCTGCCAATACCTCTTGGTCAGGTCAGTAGTCGTAAGGTAGGTCGCCCCTCCCAACTTGTCCAGGAGTTTGTCCCTCCGGGGCATCGGGTGGGCGTCTGACTTCATGACTGCATTCAGTCCACGATAGTCCACACAGAAACGAGTAGAACCATCTGGCTTGGGCACAAGGACTACGGGTGAGGCCCAGGGGCTGTGGAATCTCTGGATTACCCCTAAATCCAGCATTTCCTCCACCTCCCTCCTAATTTCCTTTTGGACAGCCTCTGACGCCGGATATGCTGTCCACCGTATGGGTGTCTGTGTTCCTGTCTCCACATTGTGTGTCGCTAAGGGGGTTAGTCCAGGCTTGGCGCTAAGCAGTGGGGCAAAGTCTTCTAAAACCTCCCTTACTTCCTGGATCTTGTCCAGGGCCAGCTGGGGTGACAGTTTTACTGTCTCCACAGAGGACTCCCACTTGCTTTCTTCCAGCAAGTCCAGAAGGGGGTCTCCTTTGTCCGTCTCCTCCCCAGGACTACATACTGCAAACACCATGTCAGCCTTATTAGCATATGGCTTCATCATGTTGACATGGTACATTCTTTCTGTCTGTCTTCTGTCAGGTAACTCTATAATATAGTTGACGTCATTTACCTTTCTAACTACTTTGTACGGTCCTGCCCGCTCAGCCTGCAGCTTGTCTTTCCAGACCGGAATAAGGACCATGACTTCCTGACCCACCGTGTACGAGCAAGCTCTGGCTCTGTAGTTGTACCACACTTTTTGTTTCTGTTGGGCAGCTGCCAGGTTGCTCTGGGCTGTCCCCATAAGCTCCTTCAGCCTTTCCCGAAACCTAAGGACGTAATCCACTATGGGAGTTCCCTGGGTGGTGTGCTTGCCTTCCCAGTCCTCCCGGATCAAGTCTAGGGGGCCCACTTACCTGGCGTCCATATAATAGTTCGAAAGGGGAAAATTCTGTTGACTCTTGAGGCACCTCCCTGTATGCAAACAACAGGTGGGGAAGGTATTTCTCCCAGTCCCTCCCATGCTGTTCAGCAAACGCTTGGAACATTGACTTCAGGGTACCATTAAATCTTTTCACAAGCCCATTGGCTTGTGGGTGGTAAGGTGTTGTGCACCTCTGCACCACCCCACACTTCTCCCACAAACATTTCATCAGGTCCGACATGAAGGAACCCCCTCGATTGGTGATAACCTTCTGTGGAAACCCAACACGGGGAGAAAATCCCAAGTAAGGCATCTGCCACTTTGTCTGTCCTCAGTGAGGATAAGGCAACTGCCTCTGGATACCGGGTGGCATAATCCACCACATTCGGCATTATCCTCTTCCCGGAGGACCTGGGGGTATTTGAAGGCCCTACAATATCCATTCCCACCCTCTGGAATGGCTCCTCCACTATGGGCAATGGAATTAGGGCGGCTTGGATTTTCAAACAACATGAAGTCTTGCTAGATTATGACATATGCGGTATAACCCCAGGTTAGAACTGCTCCGGAAGTGAAAGAGTTAACTTTCCATGCAGGGCATGGAATCTTGAGAGCGAGCTCGGTTGAACACTCTGTCTGTTGTAGCTCAAACTTAAACTGTCAGATTATTTACTCCGCCTCACTGAACAGTCGCTCTGGAATTCCTCCTGCTGCTCGGTTCGTTTGTCGGTTTAAAAGTGTAATTCTCGGTTTATTTTACCGAAATTTAACCTCAATCGTCGGTTCAAGCTCTGTCTGTGGTATTGTAAGTAATAGATAGGCTTTTGTTTTATTTTCTTCTGTGTGGAACTTGTAAACGTCTTTTCGGTTCGGTTTGAACTGATCAGATTGGGTTTAAAATTACTTTCTAGTCCTTTAGAGTGCAGTTCCCAGTTCTTATCGGTTCTAAAAAAGAACGGATTTTATACGTTTTTTTCCACGACCCGTGACACGGTTGGGAACCAATAAGAGAGTCTTGCTTGGCGGATTGCCATTAATGGGCAAGTTCTGGTTAGGCTGGCACTATGTCTGAGAAACCCAAAAGAAAAACCGGACCCACTGGGTTTCAGCACTGTGGCCTCTGTGGGGAAGCCTTTGCTAAGGCTGACCCACACACCACTTGTGTATGTTGTCTGGGGTTTGACCACCTCAATGCAGACTGCCAGATTTGTAAGAATTTTCCTGCTGCCACCGTGGAAAAGAGAGTTGGTAGGCTCAGGGAAAGGGAGGCCAAAAAGTCCGCTGACCTGGATGGCCAGCCCGGTTCGGTTCCAACCGAACCTGAGGAAGTGCCCTCTGACCAGGGCGATACTTCCTCGGGCAAACGAAGAGCCAGCTCTGAGGAGCTGGTTCCAACTAAAAGGACTAGAAAGTCAGCTAGTTTGGGGCCAAAAGTTCTTTCTCCAGCCGTTGGGGAAATAGCCAAAGCTATTCAAATTGTCTAGTCTTTTTCCCCAGTTCCGTCCGAACCGACACCATTAGGGAAGCGCTCGGTTCGGACGGTTCCACCGGTTCAAGATTATGATTTTGAGGATTTTTGTAAACCGGAGGAAGGGGAGGGGGGGTATGAGGAGAGTGAGTGTGATTTTGAAAGTCTGGATGTGCCCATTGAACCGGACATCTCTCCAGACAGACCCTCAGGAGTGTCCCCTCCCAGGCTATCTGAGTCCCCTTCTCATTTTTTGTTTCACAAGAAAGTTGCTGAGACTCTGCAACTCCCTGTTGAGGAAGCTGTTGATGATCAAGAAGAGCCTGATTTTTTGGAAATGATGGATATTCCAGAGTCTAGGAGACTGTCTATTCCCTTGCACAAATCTTTTAGGAAACAGACAGTAAAAATTCTAAAAACTCCTCATTCTGTCCTCCCTGTGGATAAAAGGATGGACAAGAGGTATGCTTTATCAGGCTCTGATACGGAGTTCCTCTCCCAGCAGTGCAGCCATGTGGGGGTAGTGCAGGCTGCAGCCTGTGACAAGGCTAATATTCCTTTAGCCTCTCACCCTCCTGAAAAGGATTCCAGGAGGATGGATGCCATGGCAAAGAAACAGTACATGGCAGCATCTTTGGCACTCAGACAGGCAAATTATGGCTTATGCAGCTAGGTACCAGAAATCCAGGTGGGATACTGTCCTGGCCCTAGCAAAACAGGCCCTGACCAGCTTGCCAGGGGCTGGAGCAGGTGGCTGCGGATGGTATGAGGCATCCAGGTGCAATTTCATGCTGCAGTAGACTCTAATGATGTTTCATCAGAGTCATGGCTACATCTGTGTCTCTTAGCAGAATGGCCTGGCTCAGATGTACTGCCCTGTCACTGGATACTCAGTCTAAGGCTATGGATTTTCCTGTTGTGGGCAATTCTCTGTTTGGGGAGCAGACATAGAATTATATGAAGAAAATGGATGAGTATAGGACCACCTATAGGAGTGCACAGGCCAGGAAGGCAAGTCACTCCTCAAGGCAGCATGTCAGGGGCAGGGCAGGCCTTTTCATAGGCCTTTTACCAAACCCAGGCCTCCTCTTCTGCTTATGCCCAGAGGGGGTTCTTTAGGCAGCCAGAGGCAGAAGGGGTTCTAGTAAGCCTGCTTCTACCCCTCAACCAAAGCCCCTGCAAAACAGGCTCCCTGATGGGGTGGCCAGGGCCGATTCTCCACTACGGTGAGGGGCAGGCTGGCTTACTTTGTCCAGGACTGGAAGTCTTTAACATCAGACAAGTGGGTCCTGGAAGTAGTAAGCCAGGGACTGGTTCTCAGCTTCAAAAAATTTCCGAAGATGAGAGCCAGGTCTTTTCCACCTGCAAACCCATCAGAGGCACTTGCCCTGGAAGCAGAAGTTTCTTCCCTCCTGGCTCTCAGAGCTGTGGAAAGGGTTCCACCCATACACCAGGGCAAAGGGTTGTACTCCAGGTACTTCCTTACCTCAAAAAAGACAGGAGAATGGTGGCCCATCCTGGATCTCAGGTATCTAAATAAGCACCTTTTAAAACCAAGGCTCAAAATGGTGACCCTGGGGATTATTTTACCCTCTCTAAGGCCAGGGGACTGGCTAGCCTCCCTGGACCTCAAGGATGCCTACTTCCATGTTCTCATCAGAAGCTCCCATCGAAAGTACCTCAGATTCAAACTGCCCTCAGGCCATTACCAGTTCAGAGCAATGCCCTTCGGCCTCTCCTCGGCCCCGAGGGTGTTCACAAAATGCCTGGCAGTAGCAGTTGCTCATTTAAGAAGGCAAAAGATTGCCATCTTTCCTTATCTGGACGACTGGCTCATTGTAGGCCAGTCTCCAGAACAGGTCAAATTATACTTACAAGTAACCCAGCAACTGCTTGCATCTCTAGGTTTCCTTCTCAATCTTCCAAAGTCAGTTCTGGAGCCTGTCCAGCTTCTCACCTTCATAGGCGCAGAACTGAACACAAAAGAAGCCAGAGCCTTCCTTCCTCTGGAAAGAGCAAGGACCCTGGTGTCTCTGGCCTCTTCTTTCACCCTGCAGGTCTCTCGACCAGCAAGGCATTTTCTACAGCTCCTGGGGCACATGGCTGCTTCTACAGCAGTAGTGCAGGGAGCAAGATTTCAGATGAGGGACATACAGTTCCATTTGAGAGCCTTTTGGTCTCAAAGGACAGATCCTCTAACCAAATTGATTCCAGTGACTCGAACCCTGATCCAGGCCCTTCAGTGGTGGCAGGATCAGAACAATCTGAGACAGGGGTTCCCTTCACTCCCAGTCTCATTCCTTGACTCTTACCACAGATGCATCCCTCTTGGGGTGGGGAGCTCACATGGGCGACCTTTCCACCCAGGGGCTGTGGTCCCCTCAGGAATCTCTGCTCCACATCAATTTGCTGGAACTCAGAGCAGTTTTTCTAGCACTCCAGGTTTTTTCCACATCTGTTCAGAACAAGGTTGTTCAGGTCAGAACAGACAATACCACTACAATGTGGTACATCAACAAGCAAGGGGGCACTCGGTCTACGGCCTTGTGCACCGAAGCAATGAAGTTGTGGTCTCTGGCTTATTCTCCGAACACCTCCCTTACGGCAGTTCACCTCCCAGGCAAGGACAATGTCCTAGCGGATGCTCTCAGCAGGATTTCCCAGGGCCATCACAAATGGGCACTGGACCCCCTAGTACTGGAGGTAGTATTTGCCAGATGGGGCACCCCGCAAATAGATCTCTTTGCAGCCCCATACAATCACCAACTTCCCTTTTTTTGCTGCAGGCCCCCAGTGCTGGGCTCAGTCCCTCTGGATGCCTTCCTCCTCAGTTGGGAAGGCAAGTTCCTCTGTGCTTTTCCCCCCTTCCCCCTTCTTTTCAAAGTGCTAGTCAAAATCAGATCTCAATCCAGCAAGATGATCCTGATTGCTCCAGATTGGGCCAGGCAGCCCTGGTACCCACTCCTCATGTCCTTAGCAGTCCACCTTCCCCTGTGTCTTCCCAGGAATCACAACCTGTTAACCTGTGCCCAGGGGAGGGTTTGGTATCCGAACCTCAAATCTCAAGGCATGGCTCTTGAAGAGTTAGAGTTTGCTGACCTACACCTTTCCCAAGGTGTATTGGATATATTGAAGGCCTCTAGAAAGTCTTCCACCAGGGCTACCTATAATTCAGAATGGAAGAGATTTTCCATATGGTGTGCTGGTAAACATATTTCCCCAGAATCTGCTGGCGTGCCCACAATCCTGGATTATTTGGTGCATTTGAATTCCTTGGGGTTGAGACCAGCTACCCTAAAAGTACACTTGGCAGCTGTGTCTGCCTTCTTATCAGCAGGTAAGCCATCTCCTTTTTCAGCTCACCCTGTCTTCTCCAAGTTTTTTAAAGGGTTGCTTCACGTAAGCCATCTCCTTTTTCAGCTCACCTTGTCTTCTCCAACTTTTTTAAAGGGTTGCTTCACACCAACCTCCTGTTCAGGGACCCTGCCCCTGCTTGGGATCTTAATATTTGCATCGCTCAGCTTATGCAACCCCTTTTTGAGCCATTGTCTTCAGCAGAGCTTAAGTACTTGACTTGGAAAACTGTGTTTCTGGTAGCCATCACCTCTGCCAGGTGCATAAGTGAGCTACAAGCATTGTCAGTGGAGCCTGATTTTATCTCCTTTCATAGAGATAAGGTGGTCCTCAGGACTAACAGGAAGTTTTGCCTAAGGTGGTTTCAGACTTTCACCTTAATCAATCCATGTCTCTTCCTGTGTGCTTCACTGACCATTCTCCTCCTCTGGTGAGAGGAGATTGCATAGTTTAGATGTCAAAGAGCCCTTAGTTACTATAGAGCGTACCAAGGGTCACAGGTTTGAATCCCTCCAATTGTTCCTCACTTATGGTGAGGTTGGTAAAGGGAAACCTGCCAAAGATCCATTGCCAGGTGGATTGTCTCTTGTATCCAGTTCTGCTATGAAAAACTGGGTAAGGTTCCTCCCTCAGGCCTGAGGGCTCACTCTACTAGAGGTACAGCTGCGTCTCTGGCTGCTGCCAGAGACATCCCTATCCTAGAGATACTGTATGTCAAGCAGCTACCTGGAAAACAGTTCACACTTTTACTAAGCATTACTCCCTGGACATCCAGGCTAGGAGTGATGCTCGATTTGGCACAGCTGTGCTTCAGAGCCTATTTCCCAAGTAGGTTCTGTCCCTCCTCCATGGAGGTACTGCTGTGTAGTCTGCATATGTCATAATATAGCAAGACTTCATGTTGTTTGAAGAAAAAATTACTCACCTTAGTAATGTTGTTTCTTCTAATGGAGTCTTGCTATATTATGACCTCCCAGCCTGCCCCTCTCAGAACCTTTATTTTTGGGATGTGGGTGGGCAGTGCAATGTTGGCACTTCATTGATGCCCACTTTATTTTCACCCTTCTAGGGTACTTAGGTGTTGCAAAAATTTTCCTTTCTTGAATCCCCCGACTTGAGTCTTTGTTTTGGGATCAAGAACAAAAATGTGTTTTTTGTAGTAAGTAGCCAGTGGCTAGTGTAGGTTTACGGCTTCCACACAGAACCTTAGTGAGTTTTTGCTCGTAAAGATCTGACAGTTTAAGTTTGAGCTACAACAGACAGAGTGTTCAACCGAGCTCCGCTCAAGATTCCATGCCCTGCATGGAGAAGTTACTTTCACCTCCAGAGCAGTTCTAACCTGGGGTTATACTGCATATGTCATAATATAACAAGACTCCATTAGAAGAAACAACATTACTAAGGTGAGTAATTTTTTCTTCTTACCCGCCTTCCCTATTTCTTGGCACCGGTGACAAGACCTGCAATACTCCTTCACCTCTTGGGTGAAGTTGGGTCAATAAAAATTCTGGGCTGACCGCTGCGTATTGCGTGCGATTCCCAGATGGCCAGACAAGGGAATACTCGTGTGCAGTCTTGAGCAACTGCTCACAGTACCCCTGGGGAATGACAGCCTGCCTGCCTATCACCCCTTCCTCTGTCTTAACAGCCTGAGTATACATCAGTCCATTTTCTCAATAAACCTTATGTTTACCGTCAGCTCCCTGTGCTCCGTAAGAGTCTGCCCAAACCCTCAGCTTCTCTAAACTAGGGTCATTTTTCTGAGCAGCTGCAAACTCCTTACGCATTCCCAAGGCATGGGACAGGTCCCCTTCAGTCTCTAAACTAGGGTCCCTAGCACTAGCATCAGGGCACTCAGGATCACTGTCATCCTAACCCTCTGACAATGGGTCACCCCTCCTTCTTGGAGTAACCCTCCGTGGCTGTGTGAAGTTAACTGCTACTGGAAATTGCTCCCCCTTTTCATTGCTTCCATATTGGGAGGCATGAGGCTGGGAACCAGCCTCCCAGTGGTTTCCCCATAATGGCTTCTGTGGGGTCTAGGGATCTACAATTTTCCTTGCTACTTGGCTGGGCCGGGTAATCTGCACACACTATCCCTGTTTGAGACTGCTTGCCAAGGATGACATCAAGTGCTAAAGTTTTGGTGACAGCCACCTGTTGCACAGTTCCCCCTGTTTCACCCCAGTCTAGGAGAACACTAGCGAGGGGCAATGTTTTCTCCTCACCAGTAAAGTCTTGTACAGTTACAAATTCATTGGGTATAAGCTGACCAGGCTGTGCCAGATCCCCCTTTACCAATGTCAGTGATGCCCCTGTGTCCCTTAACCCTTGTGTCTGTACACTATTCACCATGACTGGGTGCATGTGTTCCCTCATGTTCACAGGCATGCTCCCAGGGACACACAAACAACCCACTTCTTTCCTTTGCCCCTGTTGCATATTGCTCGCCCTTTTGAGACACTGTCTGGCAATATGCCCAGTTTCTTTACAAAACCAACATTCGTTTCTTTTCTCAGAGAAATCTTTTCTCTGAAACCTGGGGCTAACTGGTTTTGGTGGAGGCAGTGAGGGTTTTAGCTGCCCTGAAGGCATGCTTTTCCCGTTCTGTGCTGCCACGCCCACCCCATTTGCTCTCAGAGCAGGTCTGCTCTTAGCAAAGCGGTCCAAGAGTTCAGCAGCCTCTTGCACTGTTTTGGGATCTCTGTCCTCCAGCTAGGTTTTCAGCTCTGCTGGACATGCCCAAAAAAACTGTTCTAACAAAATAGCATTGTCAGTTTTATCTACAGAGTTTGCTTCAATTCCTTCCTACCAACGTTTTAAACACTGATGTTTAGTGGCTAGCTCATGTCAGGGTTTCTCCTGAGCTTAGGGAATTTAGCTCTGCATGCTTCTGCAGTTAAATAAAACTTTTTTTAAAGTGCAGCTTTAAGCTTGCTGTAATCATTACCGTCCTCATTGTCAATTTGACCCAATACATCCCAATCTTTCCCAGCAGGGCTGCAGCTATGAATCCTGGGGCCCCAGACAAGTCACTTGGAATGGGCCCCCATTTCCCAAACCAGCTAATGACAGAGGTAATGCCAGCTCCTCAGGAGGGCCCCTCCTGAGCTCGGGGCCCCGGACAACTTCCCCACTTACCCCCCCATTACTGCGGCCCTGTTTCCCAGTAAGTAGTGGGGATAGCTGGAAGCTGCAGGACCCTCTAGGAATTTTTGCCTGGATACAAACTTTTTCAAAGGAATTTAAAAACGCATCCATATCCTCCCTCTCTTTAAATTCAGTTATTAATTTGGAATTCAATTTGTAACCTAGTCCTGTAGTTTCAGTTAAACCCAAGCCACTTACTTGCTCTGATGCTGGTGGTTGCAGTCGTAGCTTCTCCAGTTCATGTCATCTCTGCAGTTCACACTCCTCACAGTCCGCCTATCACTGTTCTCTCTCCCTCTTCTCTTCTGTGGCTCGCAGTTCTCGCTTCTCTTCTCTTTGGAACTGTAGCTCCTTTCTGCGCAACTCAGTCTGCAGCCTGATTGCTTCTGGCTCCAGAATGCTGGTGACCTTCCCCTGCTGCTGTGGCCCTTTGCTTGCACTGTCCCTGCTGCCCTCCTCACCGGATCTGTACACTGCACTGGCCGCTAGCCCCTCCATGCGCAAGGTTTGGTCCTTTACAGTCACAGTCTGTGACTCAGTGTTCTGTGCATCTGCTGCCATCAGGACATCCATGAGGATCTGCTTGGTGGCTCTCACCTCATGCAGGCCTCCTCTCTCCTGGCAAAACTGCCTCAAGTAGTCTGCAGTGTACCCACTGTAGTTGGAAGCCATCTTCTCCCTAACTACGGCTACGCTAGCTTGCACTTTAGAAAAAAAATAAAATGGGTAGGAACGTGACTGTAAGCAAAATTATATGGTTCTGTATCCTTTTTAAAAATAAATCACTGCCTTATTTTGCAAGCACACTGAACAGTTAAAGCTTGTGTTACCAAATTGATCCGCAGAGCTGCCAACCAAATCTGTCACAGCCGCACTCAGCAGGTCAGGCCCTCTGCTCCCATAGTGCCAACCTCCGAGCGCAGTAATGTGAACAAGTAACAGACAGGGTAACCCTCCTGTCTGCTTGTGGGTCCGAATCACCTTTAGTCTCAAGTTCTGGGGGGATTCAAACTGTGAACCGTATGCTAGTGTACCCAAATGTACAGTCTCAGATAATATTCTCTTCGGGGGGGAGGGGATGCAATATATCTTTTGCCTAACGGCACCGAACCAGATATCCAAAATGAACCCTTTAAAACTCTGTAAAAGACCTTAGGTATATTGTTATCTTTTCCTAGTTTAGTAACACCATCAAGCCCTTGAACAGTTGTCAAATTTAACCAGCTATACGTCACATGCAAAGACGACTAGCAGATGCTCAGGCAGTCTTTTAAATAATATTTTTGCTAAAAATGGATAAAAATATGAAAATTGTGACACAGAACAATATATCAAAGAGCATACAATCACTTAAAGGAAAAGCAAAGAAAACTACAGACAAACTCCTACCAACATACAGATAGACTTTTTCTATCTAATGTATTACCTCTATAGTTCTTATAGTCAGATCTTGTTTCTTAAGAGCCCAAAAAGATATGTGTACAAAGATCAGACACAAGTCGTGGTTTAAACTGTGTGTCTCTCTCACACACCCCTTCTGTGAGTCGTCTAGCTCCTCCTTATTGAATATAAAAAATATACAGACAGGATGTCCTATCAGGAGGTATATTAAATAAGGTGACATCAGCAAAAACTCATTTCCCAATATGACTCCTTAATTAACATTTTCTTTTTGATCTTGAGCAGTTTCTACTCCCAAGGCATATCAGTGGGTTTTATAACTTTTAGCACCATGGTGGTATAACATGTTTTTCCTCTAAGACGTCATAAAAGTTTTCGGGCCCTATATCCTGGCAGCTCGGTCAGTTCTAATTAAGACAGAAAAAGAGGAGACCCTTAATTAAGTCTCTTAATTACCTCCTGGTTTCAGGTCACTTGTCACTGTAACCTGGGGGGGGGGCAACCCATAAGCACGGGCTGTCTTATGAGAGACAATCATCTATTATTTTTATAACTGCTAAAGTGAGAGGCTCTTAAGTGGAAGCACACCCCTCTCCCTCATATGGAAATAGCGACTATCACTGCACCCCATCTGTGTAGCACTGCACCCCATCTGCATAGCCTACCCAGGAAATGTTAACTGTTGAAAAGCTACTACGTCTTACCTCTTAAATGTAACTGTTGAAAAACTACTATGAATTGTGTTCCTCGCTGTCTTGTGTAATGTACTTGTGCTCTATGCTATCCCATGTATTATTCCATGTAATCCCCGGGTTGCCCCTGAAAAAGGGACCTTCGGGGCCCAGCGGGCTTACCCGGTTATCAAAATTTAATAAATAAAATAAATAATTATAAATATCATACAACAATCATAACCAGCTGGCCAAGCGTCACAATCAATACTACTTGGGTTAGAAATATGAAAGCTTTTTCAGAAAACAGACTTTTATTACGTGTTGAGAGAGAGAAATGGGACAGGTATAAGCTTATACCTGACCTAGATTCAACATTAAAATACTTTACAGAGACCTTTATCGAGTTGTGCGATATGCATGCCCAAGAACAAAAAAACAAAACAAAAGTGCATTAAAATTACGCTGGATAAATGATAAGATCCTAAAAAGTATCAGAATTAGGAATAGGTGTGGGAAAAAAGCAAACAAAAAACAAAGCAGGATAAAGTTTGGGTTTTGTTCAAACAGAAAAAAAACAAATGTAGACAACAGATAAGGAAGGCAAATATTCTTTATGATAAAGATGAAATGAACAATGAGTCAGATCCTAGAAAATTTTGCAAAAACATAAATCATTTATCCAGACCTGGGCAAGGAGTTAAAACGAACTACAGTCTTAAGATCGATGGGGGGTTGATAGAGGATACGCAAGAAATAGCAAACTCCTTAAATAATTACTTTGTAGACTTACAAGGTCTTGATGAAATGCTATTAAATCTAGGCTCACAAGAACAGCTGGGTACAGATAACTTTAGTGGATCTCATCCGCCTTTTCGGTTTAAAATCTTAAAAGTGTCCAAAGTATGTGAGGGGTTAACAAAAATAAATATTCACAAAGCCATGGGATCAGATTACCTTGAGGGGAGATTCTTGAAAATAGCTGCCAAACAAATAGCACCTATAGTGACACATATTCAATAGAAGCGTACAAGAAAATTACTTTCCACAACAATGGAGGGGTGAGTATAATCACCCCCATATTTAAGGGAGGCCAAATGCCAGTCAACTGAACTAAATAACTATAGATCAGTTGCATTATTGTCTGTCCTGGCTAAATGCCTGGAGAGGCATCTACACTCACACAAATGATGGGATACCTAGAGAAATATAAATTAATCACACCATATCAATCAGGCTTTCGAAAAGGGCATTCCACTACATCAGCCTTAATAGAATTTAATGATCTTGTGAGTACATCGTTGCACAAGCGTCTGGAAAGTGCAGTAGTGTTCGTGGATTTATCCAAGGCCTTCGACCTGGTGAACCACCCCCTTTTGCTACAAACTGCAGAACAAATGGGGATTACTGACAGCCCCAGGGAATGGTTAAGATCTTACCTGGAGAACCGCATACTGTTTGTAGCAATAAATGGGGAAAGTTCCATAAAGAGGGCAGTGACTACGGGAGTGCCACAGGGGTCCATATTAGGACCCCTGTTGTTCTTAATATTTAACAACAGCCTCCCATAAGTAATACAGCACTCACAGATACGGCTGTCTGCAGATGACACTGCTATAGTAACTACAGATTATAACAGTAGTAAACTAGAAAACAAAATGCAGATGGACTTTAACAGTGTAAGGGGGTGATTCACCAGGTCGGGCCTTGTAATGAATACTAATAAAACAAAAATATTATACTTTGGGTCTAAATCCAGAGGAAATAAACAACTAAATATTAGGGTTAATATTAACATTCTGCTAGAGCAGGTGCCTTATTACACTTATCTAGGAATTACCTTTAATGAAAGCATGACCTTTGTGGAACATATCAGATCATTAATCGATAGGGTGAATAAAAGAGTGGGAGGCCTACGAAGAACAATGAAATGTTTAACTAAAAGTAGCAGGAAAAAGGTTGATGAACAATTAATACTCCCAGTATTGCCCTATGGGGCTTTGTATACTGTACTGCTAACGAAACATTATTAAATAACCTGGACAAGGTGTATATTAGAATTGCAAGATATGTTTTGCGATGTGACTTAAGGACACACCACTGTGTGTTATTGACTTCTTTACAGTGGCTACCACTCGAAGCAAAATGTGCTATGAAGTGGCAAAAGTTAATTTACAAATACCATACAGACAGTCCGGAGCATTATATAAATAGAAATTTATTCGGAGGGTGTGACCAAATAGACCTAAGAGGACTAGTCGATTAAATAAAATTCCCATCCCAGTTAATAAAAACAAATATGGAGAAAAAACAGTATGCTGTCAGGCTGCAAAATATTGGAACAAACTATCTCATCTAGCACATGCATTTCCCGCGTGTAGCCAGTTTCTGCAGGAATTAGCTGCATTCTGTTTGCTTATTTGTCAGTGTTACAAATAAGGTATGAATGGACTGTGAGAGATCTGGAGATTGTTACTGAACTATGAAGAGATTAATTATATTTGTATTGTCATGTTTGTTTAGTCATTTTGTAGTTACTCTGTTTTTTGTGGTTTTTAATGTATAGGCAACTAGTTATTAACAGGACAGTCTTGTTTTCCTGTATAAAAATAAAGTTTTTACTACTACTACAAGTATGTAACCTCTATTTCAGTTTGGTGCAGAAATATTTCCAAAATCACAGACAAAGCGGGAATTGCTGTGATTTTAAAATTTCTCTTGGACTTAAATCGAAAGGTCTTAGGCTCTCTAAGTACATCTTTCTCATTTTCAAGTCTAATGCTTCGGCAGGCAGAATTGTCTCTCACCCAGTGTGTTAAGAGGTTCTGTAAGAGTCTGAATTATATGTATCCCCCTGTAGAGAAACCAATCCCAAGCCAGCCGAGTGGTGTGGAGGGTTGAGGCTCAGAGCGCCACACCTACCGCCACTGCAGTAACCTGGCTTTGAGGCCTGGTCTGGATCTTTGGGTGCTGGACAGGGGAAGGAGGATTGATTGGCCCCGAGGATGCCGTCCTCCTCTAGGGAGGGAGGGAGGACAATCATGCTCGGGCACAGTACTGACACCTGGGTGACCACAGGTGGCAGTGCATTCACAGAGACATATGGGGTGGTGATGCCCTCCACACTTGCATGCAGGCTTACGAATCACCCTGAAACTAGTATCCCAGGAGAGAAAACCAGGAGGGAAAATCCCAGACAGAGCAACAACGCGAGATCCGACCCCTCGCAGGCTCGGCACTGGCAACAAGGCCCCTCCTCCTTTTGAACCGGATCCATTTTCCAGCAGGAAACAGGGAGACTGCCGAGTCCACCATGGGGTCATGGAGCGTGGGAGAAGAATGGAGGTCAAGCTAAGTCTGTGGGATACTAAGTGATTTGGGGGGGGGGGGTCAGACAAGGATGACAGGGCCTGTACCAGGGGAGCATAAACAAATTCACACACACACACACACTCCCTGCATGATATCTTAGTGTTGTTGTTGTTCTCACTCAGCTGATGAATCCCATATTTCACTCGGTGACTACTTCTGAGTTAAAAAAATATATATATATTTAACCTGGAAAACATTGTTCCTGGTAACTATTACTTAAAGAGAACCCGTCCTGCCAGAGTCAAAGACAAATGAGAGGAAGCTCCCTTACCTCCATGGGAGCTCCTCTGTGGTAAAAGCAACCTTTTTGGTTATACCCCTGAAGGAAAGGAAGGGGTCATAAATTGCCCCCAGGGACTAGCGGCACAATCCCTATCCACTTCCCTGTTGCCAGCCACACCCCCATGCTTCGTCATTTTATTTTGTACGTATAGGGAGAGCACAAGGGCGTATTCTATTCAAGTCTATGGAACGTAATTTGAAAAGGCAACTATTGGCCATTTCAGTGGCTATTTGATAAAACTGGAGCTAACAAAAGCTTCAGATTCTGGTCGAGTAGGCTGCTGAGATTTTTTTTGAGCCTATCGACCAATTGTTGGACGAGTTCGAGAATTTGCTCTGACAGACCCTGGTGATCCTGGTCCTCACCCAGGAGGATGTGGTCTGGTCGGTGTCCCCCGTCTGGTCCACCACAGGATCAGCCTCCAGCTCCCGTTGGGCCTTCAGCACCTCTGTTGCTTAACATGGGCAGGCACATAGTCTAGAGCAACCCGCAGAAAAATTCCTCTGACCGTCAACCGGCTGTCGATGTACACTTGTATTATATATGTTTTCTCCTGTATTTATAAATATATTTCTAGGGACGTGGATATGATGATTTTATCCACACTTCTGGCAGTGTCCTTTCCCTTTAAGAGCTTGCCGGAAAGTCTTCAGGCTGGCTTCTCCCTCCCACCCAGGTGGTAACTCCCTTGGCTCTGCCCCATGATGCCAGATCTTCCTTTCCGCTGGAAGAAGAAGGTTCCCTCCTTACCACTCCCGCGTTGAGTAGGCCCTAGTGCTTAAATTCTTGGGAATTACGTCCAAAACGTCAACTCTTACGAGTTTTTGTCTTCAGCTCGATCTTCGATAGCGACGGCGATGGACTATAAGTCCACTCCTGGGATCCACTGGTGCCCTTGTGGGCAGAAGATGTCCAGGACCAACCCACACGTCACATGCGTCTGCTGCTTGGGGCACAACCACGATCCCCAGGTCTGCGACTTTCGATGCACGTTTCACCCGACTGTTCTGGAAAACCATCTCACCTGCCTGAAATTGGGCCGCCCGGCACAGTGGAACCGGCCGGTCAAATCCAAGGATGCCCGTTGGGTGGTCTCCACAGCTGCGGGATCCGCCCAGAAGCTTTCGGCCTACTAAGAGGAAGCAGCCCAGACCGCGACCCATTCCTCCTTGGCTTCTGCCTTCATGCTGCTTCAGCTGGGCTCGACTTTTACGGGCTCCTTCAAGGGATTGTGCCAGTCTCTGCTGACCTTCGGTCAGGGACCCACGTGTAAATCTAAAAAAGAGTCTAAGAAAGAAAAGACTTAGGGAATGCTCTTGGTCGAGGGCCTCAGATTCCCGTGCTTCTCTGGATTTGACTTTGGTCGAATCCTTGGCCTTAGCCGCTGGCTCCATGGTAACCCCGTCGGGTCTGTCAGCCGAGACGCTGGTTAAAGTCCCAGCTGAGATTTTTCTTGAACCGACTGACCAGTTGTCGGCCGAAGAGGCCAGTACGTCCTTGTCTAGGACTCTGGTCCTGATGCAGACCATTTGAGGGACGGATCAGCCAACTGACCCGCCATCTCTGGTCCCAGACCCTGACCAGCAGGAGCCTCGGCAATCACTGACTTCCTCCGAGCCCTGCCACCGGTCCCCCACGGCAGTCGAGGTCTCAGTCTAACTCCCATGGGTCGAGCTGGTCCCGCCAGCATCGGCGCTGCCATTCTCGGCACCACTGGAAACGACGCTACCGCTATTCCTCGTCCTCATCCTCCTCGGGTAAGGGGAGGCTTCGGTGCAAGTTGCGTTGATGCTACTAGGACCTTGATGTGGCAACTGTTGGTGTTAACCAGTGTCAAACCAACCTCTGTTTCTATGCCAGCCATCACCTGGCTGTCGCCCGAAAAGCCGCCGCCTTCTCCTTCTCCTTCTACAGAGCGACCAAACCGGTCCCGGCTCGGCAACCTCCGGCATCTCCACCAATTGTGGTGGAACCGCCTCCCAAACAGCCAACGGTCAGTGCTCGATCTATGGTGTCTCAAATGGCCAAGGAGCTTCCGTATCAGCTGTCAGTCACCGTCACCCCTGACTGTCTGTGCAGGGTCAGCGGGGACTCATGTGGTCGCCCTCTCTTTGACAACTCCTCGGAGTCGGAGGGTTTCTCACTGCACTTCCGTCCTGTCGACGTTGAGTCGGTGGGGACTTTCTCGATGGGTGAGGGTCCCACATCCTTTCTGGGCCTTCTCCATCTTCTCTCCAAGTTGACAGGCATGAAGATAGGGCCCATGCACAAGTGGGCTCGTTATCAGTTGACCGAGATCTTCGACGGGGGAGACTCTCTGACGGAGGCCTTCCCAGTGGCAGAAGCCATCCTTTGCCCTTTCCTGGAGCTTTGGCAGCACCCTGCTTCCTGCCCAATGCCTTCTGCCTGGATGGCCCACAAACACGCGGTGCCAACCGGTTCCCTTTCGAGATTCACAGAGCACCCCTCGGCTGAGGGCTTGGTGGTCAACTCTGTTTTTAGGTCCTCCGGCAACACTGGGGACGTTGACAAGCCACCCGACAAGGAGTGCAAGAAGTTGGACCATGCAGCTAAGAAGACCTATGCTGCCTCCTCACATGGTCTCTGTCAGGCAAGCTCAGCCCTCATTATGGCCCACTTCTCCCATGCCCTACTGGGCACCCTGGATGAGCTGTATCGTCATCTGCTGGCAGACCTTAAGACCATGGTCAGACAGGCCCAGGACCAGGTCGGGGCTGTAGCAAAACAACAGCTCCAGACAGCCGTAGACATTGGGTACTCCTGTGCCCGCTCCGTGGTGGCCTCAGTGGCCATACGCCACAGAGCTTGGCAGAGGATATCGACCTTTATGGTGAACACTCGGCACAAGCTGGCAGATGTCCCCTTCCTGGGCACCGACCTGTTCAGTCTTGGGGTCAAGGGTCACCTCACCCGCATTGAGAAGTCCAGTGCCACATCAAGTTCAGTTATTTGTTAGTGTTACAAATAACAAGGTATGAATGGACTGTGAGAGTTCTGGAGATTGTTACTGAACTATGAAGAGATTAATTATATTTGTATTGTCATGTTTGTTTAGTCATTTTGTAGTTACTCTTTTTTTTGTTTGTTTGGTTTTTTTAATGTATAGGCAACTAGTTATTAACAGGACAGTCTTGTGAACTACATGACATCTGCCCAGAAGGATCCTGAGGGCTTCAAGCAGCAGCAGAAGAGGAAGCCCTTTCAGTCCACCTCCACTCCAGCAGCCAAACCAGCCCAGCAACAGACTGACCAGCAGCTCAGGCCTGGCACCCTCAGCCCAAGTCAGTGGCCTCCGTTGTCTGTAAGCCTGGTGGGAGAGGCTCCGGTGGCACCTCAGCCGGGCCCTCTTCCTCCTCTAATCCTGCCCAGTGATGGGATGAGGGGTGCCTCCCTCATGCCCATCACACCTCCCCTGTGTCCTCCCGTGGGGGGCAGGCTTAGCCACTTCCTTTCCGCCTGGTCCACTGTCACCATGGACAGGTGGGTTCTAGAAGTTGTAGGTCAGTGTCTGTCTCTGGAACCCGAGCAGTACTCTCCTTGCCAAGCCTGTGCCCCACGGGAGGACTTGGTTTCCTCAGACATGCTGTCAGCTATCAGAGATGACATAGCCCAGGTTCTCTGCAAAGGAGGTCAATTTTCCTATCGCAGATCCTTTGGAACATTCAATGTTTGTCTCTAGGTACTTCTTGATGCCAAAGCGGATGGGGGCCTGGCACCCCATTGTAGATCTGCATGACCTGAACAAGATCTTCCCTTGTCAATCTTTACCATTCATTACTGCAGGGTGTAAGCCGGAGGGACGCACCCACCACGGGAGTTTTTTGTTTTTTTTTTTCCTAGAGGAGTCGATGCCCGGCGCCACCCCAGAGCGATTGATGCGCAAACGGCGGCCGTTAGGTGCCGCAGACGACTCCTCCATCCCAGTTCTGTTTCTCCCGCCGTCGAGGCTGCACTTGCTGTGCGGAGTGATAGTGTTTAGTACCTGTGTCATAGGCCGTGTCTCGATTTTCGATGCTGCTCCTTCATCCTGGTTCATTTCCCGACATTGTCTGCTGGTAAGACCGTTCCTTTTATTTTATTTTCTGACGACGACGGAAGCGTTGCTGTTTAAATTGTTATTTTTACATAAGGTCGGGTTCAGGGGCAAAATGTAAGTCAAAGGCGGGCCGTGCCCCTATGCGTTGGTGCCCCTGCGGCCGGCAGTTTTCCGTCACGGACCAGCATGATGTTTATCTTTGGGGGCTAGGACCCTACCATGATATGGACCACTGGGATGCCTGTTTCTCCATGGATCGCCCTGTGTTAGAAATCCACGCGTTTAAAGTCGGAAGGGCTCCGTCGACTTTCGGAGGACGACGTCGTTCGCGGGCTTCCCAGGCCAGATATCGCGACCCTTCCTCCGGGTCCCCTTCCGGGTCTATACGGCTCGGTGAGGAGGGAACCTCCTCCACTTCTAGCTTTGCCGAGGAGGAGGTTTCTTCTTCGGCGCTGGAGGAACGGTGTGATCCCTCCCGGGATTGCACCGTCTGTGCTGTCCCGGCAGTCACCTCCTCAGAGGTGCATGCTCCCCCAGTGTCGCGGCCATTGGTTGCGTGGCCCGGCTCTGGTGGATCCTCCATATCGCCTAGCGATGCCGCCGTGGAGTCTGGCGCCGTCTGTGGCGCCGAGGACTTGCCAGCGGTGCTGCTTTGGGTTCTAGTGCCGTTTGCTGTGCCGGGGACTCACCAACGGCGCTACTGTGGGTTCCGGTGCCGTCCACGTCACCAGGGACTCGGGTGGCACCTTCGGCGGTGCTGTTTTGGGTTTGCCACCATCCGCGGTGCCGGTGACTCGGGCGGCACTGTTTGCACTGCCGCTGGGGTTCCCGGTGCTGATGGAGGTACGGTCGACTCCAGTGGTGCTGTTGGTGTTGCAGCCTTTGGTGGTGCCGAGCCTGGTTCCGTTATGGGTGAGGTTCCTGCAGTCACCTCACTGGAGTCTACTCTGCTTGACCCCTTTTCGGAGGGGGATAACTCAGGGGGGGACCCGGACTGGTGACCTGCGTCTTCTGACTCGGAACCTCCTATAGGCTGTAGCATCAGGCGATCCAGTGTTCCTCTCCCCGAGGCCCCGGAGTTGGTTAGCCCAGAGGATTCCACGGTTAGGGGTGGCCTGGAGTCTTCTGCGGTGGACCCTTCAGGAGATTGGGAGGGGATATCCTCTTCTCGGAGGTCCTGGGCAGCTGCCATCTCTGGTGCTGCTAGGGTCCTTTGGAAGAGGGTGGAGGACCCTGCCACAGTGAGTTCCCTTCGGGGGCTCGCTCAGCAGAGACCTCCCCCACTGACATTGAGGAAGAGGGCTGCTTCGGAGTCTGAGGGATTGAGATGTCGGGGTGAGGAGCATCGGTGTATCCCCACTGCCCTGCGGGGTGTGGGGAGGAGTCACAGTGCTGATCCCCACCTTTCTCTCAAGGTCTCCAAAGCTCCTTCTAGTGGTGGTGGTTCTGAGGGTTGCCCTTCTGGACTCATGCAATCCCAGGCATGTCACAGGGGAGATTCTCCTTCAGGGCTCTTCCCAGGTTTGCCTCCCTCTCTTTCCTCTTCACAACCCGGCATGATCTCAGGGTCCCCAATCCTGGCGGCATTGCTCCCTGGATCTCAGAGCCTTGGCAGAGGCCAGGCACGTGCTTTTAGGTGCCCTTCGCCAATCCCTCTGCAACCACCATCCTCTCTCCCAGGCCATGTGGGTCCCACGGGACCGTTAACTTGGGAGACATTCAGAGCTACTGCGGTTTCCTTCCCATCTTATGTCAGGACCATGGACGAACAGGTTTTCCACCTGTCCCCTCCACTGCAGGAGTCCTCTGAACATTCGAGCTCGACTTCCTCTTCAACTTCCTCTCCTGAGGAAGAGGAACTTTCTGTCCACCTTTCCTCTGACGCTGATTTCACCGACTATCAGCGGTTCCTTTTGAGGCTGGTTTTGGAGCTTCGTATCTCCTACATCCATAGGGACAGTACTGAGCGGCAGATGCTTGCATTCCTTAGCGAATTCAGCGCTCCCCAGTTAGTGGTGCCTTCCTAGCTGATCCCTTTCTAGGAAGCGTCTATCTGCACCTGGCAGTCTCCAGCCACTCCTTCTCCAGCCCTGGCAGACTGCAGGATGGCAGACTGCAGGAGATGGTATTGTGCCCCCATGAGTCTCTAGGTTCTCTGCCTCACCTGGCTTCAGGCTTGACGTCCCTAGATACTACTTCTGGGCCTCTGCGCCTGGCGCATGACAGACCCCCGGATCTGGATTCTGCTGAATTCGACCGGTGGGGATGAAGGGTTTTCTCTTCAAGTCGTTTGTTGATGTGCATAAGTTCACATCAGCCACACCACGCTGCTTACAACAGGCATCTGTGGTCGATGCTATCGCATGTTCTAGCATCTTTGCCTGACACAGAGCCATCTAGACAAGCCATTGCCCTCTCTGTACAAGGTCTGGAGCTTGCAAGGCACCAAGCAGGGGCATCCTGTGATGCCAACGAGGTGGCGTCCAGACTTGCAGGGATAGCGATCTGCATTAAGCGGACAGCATGGCTTTGTCTGTCCAGACTGTCACCCATTGCCCGGCTTAGGGTGACTGCCTCTGCCTTCCGGGGGATCCGCCTGTTCTCCCGTAGGACGAGGAGGCTTCTTCAGGGGCACTCTCCCTCTCCCCACCCACGGGGGACACCTCCTCATCCTCACCAACCTTAGACCGCCCCAGTCTGCTGGTTAGGGTCTCCCCCTCCTGCTTTCTACCAGTAGGAGGCTGAGGGATCTGTTCCCTCAGGGTCTATCCAGGCCCCCTTCGGGGGGGGGCTTGGTACTCACCCAGCAGTAATGAATGGTGAAGATTGACGAGGGAAGATATGAAAATTACGTACCTACCGTAATTCATGATCTTCTCTTGTATCTTCACCATTCATTACTGATTCCTGCCCACCTTCCCCTCACGGGCCTCCTTCTTCGGCGTCTCCCCCTCTCTGCTCGTTCCTCCTCCTTCTTCGTTGGCCTTTAAGCCAAAAAGAAACACAAAAAAAACCCTATCTTGATTTTTCCGTTCTTTCTGAATGGATCCTGTTTTCTCAAGGTAAAGGGGGAACGAGTGGAATTTATTCTATCCTGAGGGAACTCTTTCTGATTGCCCTTAGGGGTGACCTCTTGGTTTTCTTAACCATGTTGTTCAATTCACAGTTAAAGGACTGTCTCTCTATGGCTCGGTTCCCTTTTGTCCTGGTCCCACTGGCAGGTCTTAATCTTCTTTTGTATCAGTTTCTTCTGGTTGGTGCTTTCCTGGCACTTCAATTACCTTGAGCTGATACTATTGCATTGCCTTGAGGGAGTCCAGCTGAGTTCCCACTCTGTCCTTTTCATAAAGGGGTGCCCTCTGTAGAGCTCACTCCCTCCCCACACACATCTGTGTTAGTACTTAACAAGGTGCTAGAGGACCTCTTCCTCTTCCTAGTTGGGCACTCTCTTTCCAGACCAGAATTTCTGCCTCTGCAGCCTGTGAGCTCACAGCTAGAGTTTAAGGGGTTGGGATGATGGGAGGTTAGAGAATCTGCCATTTGTGTCCAGTTTGTGCAAGCAGTTAGGTTGAACCTTCTTTTCAGTCCTATCAAATGGGATCCTTGCTCCCTTGTTTTGGTTCTGAGCTTATAAGTCTTGCACCGATATATCAGTGGGCAGTGTTCTCCCCTCCCAACATCCCTTGTTCTTACCTCTCTTATTCTTCTACTACCCTTTTCTCCTTTTCTTTATCTGTTCCTCCCTTGGAGCCCCAGATGTGAGGCCCTGCGGTCACTTAGGGTAGGCATTTTCTTCTTTTTCTGTTTATATCCTTTCCTTTTTCTATCCCTTGGCTCTCTTGCCTCGCTTCTTTTTCTTACGCTTTTTTCGCCTCTCCGGCTAACAGAACTGGGATGGAGGAGGAGTCTGCGGCACCTAACAGCCACCCCTCACGCATCATGTGATGCGTTGCTCTCGGGGGCGGCGCCGACTCCTCTGGGGGGGACTCCTGTGGCGGGTGCACGCCTCCGACTTACACCCAGCAGTAATGAATGATGAAGATACAAGAGAAGATCAAGAATTACGGTAGGTACATACTTTTCATTTCCTCGGGTCGCACACTTTCAGGATAGCAACTCTGTCTCAGATCATACCGTCTCTAGAGCAAAACATGTGGTTTTGTTCCCTGGATCTTCAGGATGCATACTTTCACGTCCCCATCCGTCCATCCCATCAGTTTCCTCCATTTTCGAGCAGAGGAATCCCTCTACGAGTTCCAGGCAATGCCTTTCGGCCTCTCCTCGGCCCCCAGGGTCTTCACCAAGTGCATTGCAGTGGTGGCAGCTTACCTGAGGTGCCTTGGGATTTGGGTTTACCCTCTACCTGGACGACTGGCTGTCCGCAGGTCCCTCCAGGCACGAGGTGGAGCAGTCCAGGGATCTGGCCCTCCAGACCTGAGTTTCCCTTGGCCTCCTGGTCAGCGAGCCCAAGTTGGAACTTGTGCCTTCACAGGTGATCAACTTTATCAGGGTGGAGCTTGACTCTTGCAGAGCCAGAGCTTGGCTCCTAGCAGACAGAGTGGAAGCTCTCTCTTCCTTTGCCCGATCATTTCGGGTTAGGCAATTTCGCTCTGCCCAGGACCTCCTGTGCTTGCTGGGTTACATGGTGGCTTGCACCAGCGTGGTCCATTGGGCCCACTGGAGAATGCACTCCCTGCAGTGGGAGCTGGACAGCCAGTGGTCTCAGCGCAAGGGTCACTTTGACCAGCTGGTCACTGTGACCAGCGGATGTGGGACACCATCCAGTGGTGGTTAGTCCCAGCACATTTGCAGGAAAGGATCCCGTTTGTCCGCCCAGAGCCAATGGTCATCCTGATAACCGATGCCTCTCTCATGGGCTGGGTTGCCCACATGGGGGCAAACACAGAGTTCACAGACTCTGGACCCCCAAGGAGTCCTGATGCCACATCAGCCTGCTGGAACTCTGGGCAGTTTCACTGGCGGTGACTGCATTTGCCCCGCACATTCAGGGTCAGGTGGTCCAAGTCCAGATTGACAACACCACGACCATGTACTGCCTCAACAAGCAGCGTGGGACACACTCCCTGCCCTTGTGCAGGGAAGCTCTCCATGTCTGGTCCCTCGTGTCCAGCCTGGAGGCAGATCTCCTAGCTATCCATGTGGCAGGAGCCTCCAGTCAACTGGTGGATGTCCTCAGCCATGTGGTCTCTCCACTCAGAGGTAGTTCACAGTCTGTTCTCCCAGTGGGGCACCCCTCAGTATAGACCTGTTCGCCTCCTTGGAGAATGCAAAGCTGAGGCTGTTTTGTGCCCACCCCTCTCAGCAGGGAACGCTGAAAGGGGATGCCTTCTCAAGGCCCTGGACCCCAGGCCTCTTCTCTACCTTCCCTCTGATTCCCTTGATTCACAAGGTGCTCCTCAAGGCCAGGAGGGACAAAGCACAGCTGATCCTGGTGGCTCCAGACTCGCCATGCCAGTTCTGGTACCCCGATCTCCTCAACCTCAGCAGTAGACTCCCGAGGTGTCTTCCCCTATGCCTGGACCTGCTTTCCATAAGTCAGGGGAAGGTACTCCACTTGGACCTTTAATCCCTGCACCTGACGACCTGGTTTCTGAGCAGCTTGAGTTCCAGGCTTTGGGTCTCTCGGAAGCTGCCTTCACCGTTGTGGAGGTGTCAGGGCAAGGGGTTGGACCCTTTGTCCTGTCCAGTGGCTAGCATTCTTGATTATCTTTGGTCCCTCTCTCGGTCGATCCTTAAGGCAGCCATCTCTGCCATCTCTGGGCAGCCATCTCTGCATACTGGGCACGGGCCGGTTAGCAGTCGGTGGCAGAGGAGAAGGTGGTCTGGCTCTTTTTTAAGGGCCCTGACCACATTTCCCTCCGGTGTGTGAACCACTACCACCATGGGACTACTTGTTGGTTTTGGCAGAGCTCATGGGCAAGCCATTCGAACCGATGTACAGGTATGATCTCTCTCACCTGTCATGGAAGACCGGCTTCTTGGTGGCTATCACATCATCCAGAAGGGTCAGTGAGCTCCAGGCGCTTTCAGTGGAGTCTCCTTACCTGATCTTCCACAGGGACGAGGTTGTCCTGCTCCCCAACCCAAAGTTCCTTCCGAAGGTGGTGTCGGAGTTTCACTTCAACCAGGTGATTAATCTCCTGGTGTACTTCATCAGTTACACCTTGGAGGCCGAGCACAGGCTCCATACTTTGGACCTGCGGCGAGTGATCACTTACTACAAGGAGCAGATGGCTGGGATTCGGGGAGAGGTTCACCAGCTATTTGTCACCTACGCTGAAGCTGCACCTGGCAGACCTGCAGCCAAGTGGACGATTGGAAGGTGGATCACATCTTGCATTGATCTCTGCTATAGGTTGGTGCGTAGAGAGCCTCCTGGAGGGCTTAGGGCTCATTCCACCCACCATACTACTGCTTCGGTGGCTGCTTCCAGGGACATCCCTATCCAGGAGATCTGCAGGGCTGCTACCTGGAGGTCAGCACACACTTTCATTTCCCATTACCACATTGACCTAGAGTCATGTGGGGGTGCTGGTTTTGGAGCCTCAGGTCTCCAATCTCTGCTCCCTAAGTAGGGGGTTTGTGTATAGAACATCACATCCATGTCCCTAGAAAAACAGGTTACTCACCTGTAACAGTAGTTCTAGGAGTGGTATATGATGTTCATCCACACAGACCCACCCGGCATCGGCGCACACTGCTGCTTCCAGCGGACAAGATCTGGCGTCATGGGGCAGAGCCAAGGGAGTTACCACCCGGGTGGATGGGAGGAGCCAGTCTGATGACTTTCCGGCAAGCTCTTAAAGGGAAAGGACACTGCTAGAAGTGTGGGTGAACATCATATACCACTCCTAGAACTACTGTTACAGGTGAGTAACCTGTTTTTATGACCCCCTTCCCTTTGTATGAACTCCAGATTTTAGGTTGCAGTGAGGCCTATGGTTTATTTTATTTTTTTGTTTATTTATTGTAACAGTTTATCCAGGATAGTCCAGCTGAGCTGCAGCATCTTGTTTTCACTGGGGTCTTGCTTTGTCCATTTCCACAGATAAGTAGATTAGAACACTGGGAAGTTGTTACTTGCTTAAAATCACACAGTGAATATTTTGCTCCGGTGATGTTTTTTAATCTGTAATGTCCAAGTTCTCAAGCTATTCCTTTTAGCAGGGGCCCACACGGTCTCCGTCCCAGTCTCTGGGCTCTAGGACAGTGGAGATTAGGATATACTATATAGCTGAAGTGCTCAGACTCTGCAATTTTGAATAAAATTAAATATTTAACTATTCCTGCCTTGTCAATTGTATCAAGTTGGAGAAACCTTTCCCTTCCCACTGTGTTCATATTCATATCACAAGAAGCAGTGATTCACATTGTCCAGTTCTGAAATGTTGTACAAAAATGTATTAAACATGTTTAGCAATCAAGATCATCAAAAAACAGTCACCATGGTAGCAGTTTACTCGGGCTTAAAATAGATACTACCTAATTGAGACTCGCATATTCACATATATGAGTCTTAATTAAGTATTGTGCCCTGTAAGACGAGCGATAATATCCAGTGCATTGTTATCATTGTTACCAGTGGAACTGGGGGAGAAAACAGAAGACCCCTCAGGAGGTTGTCCATGTTGGTCCACCACAAATGAACATTTTAGGTGATCTGTAAGTAATGTAGGGTGAACCAATGGCTGTTTTTTTTTTTTTTTTTTTTGAGATAACGGACTGTTGAGTATCCACTGAGATGCCATCATGTGTAGTCTCAATAAGGTAACTGAAAGAACTGTCAGCCGTGTGAAACCCAACAATACCTGCATAGGAAGAGCTGCTAGTGTCTTGCAGCTGCAGTCTGTCACTGCCTAACAGCGGTTCAAAGAGAGAAACAGTTGTTGCAACCAGTTGTGCTATCCCAGTAGTGTGATTTAAAACCCTTAGAAATTGTAAAAGCAAGAGCTCTAAAAAAAGGGAGCTTACGTTATATTCAGGCTTTACTAATACTCAACTTAACATGCAGTAATTATTCTTTCATTTCTTACTCTTTGTTTGAGTTATGTCTTTTTTTGTTCTTTCACTTGTATGACTCGGAAACTACAATTCAACCTGCTGTCATTTATTGCCCAAACAAAGAATTAAAGTGCAAAAAGCATTGCTCAAACCAGTGGATTACAGATAATTGTATTTTAAAGGCTGGACTTAGCCAGCTTTTTTTGAAAAGAGTTTACAAATGAAATGTCAGCCTAGAAAAAAGAGATGGAGAGGAACAGAAAAAATTATGTCAAGGGGAGAGAGGAAAAAAACAAAAAATGAAAGCACCAGTATTGAAAGAAGATGAAGCAAAAAACAAAGAGCCAGAACAAAAAAGAGAATTACAGATGAAATACTAATTGAAGCCAACTGTTTTCAGGGACTTAAGCATTATGTACCTCCTGCTGTGCTTGCCAGAAATACTAAGAATTTTAGTTGAGGAATAAAAGTCTCTGTAAAAAACTGAAAATGCAAGTACAGAAAGAATAACGGTAGCACTAGATCTTCTTCATGAGTATCTCAGTCATCAGGTCACACCGTACGAACTTCACTGACGGTGAAGCAGGATCCACACGGAAGATTTTCAGCAGTACAACTGGGGCCACCCATGCCGCCGACGTCCATCGACATCACCAACCCTATAAAGGCGTGAGTGGCCCTGCTCCCTCCTCAGTTCTTTCCCACCATCAACTTGTTCGCATGGGTCTCCACAGAAGTTCTGACGCAGTTTCCTGCCTTTTTGCCTATGGCTTTTCGACCTATTACTTTGAATCTCTTTTTTAAAAGAGATCCCTTTATTTTGTTTATGATGAGAGTTAATCTTTTGACTTCTCTCTTCCATCGCTGCCACTGCAAAAAGAAGATTGCCTCCATAGAAGAACACTCTCTCTGTGACTGCTGTCTTGGGCCTGACCACAGAGTCTTCTGTGAGCTCTGCCAGAAGTTTAACCAAACAACCCTCAGATAGCACAAGAAAGTTCTTAAAAATGTTCTAATGGAACAACAGGTAGCCAGTTCTGGGCAGGGGTCCTAGTCTCCTAGTCACCAGCAGGGTCATCGAGCTCCCATGCCTCAGGCCTGAGACAAGACCTTGGGAAAAAGTCATAAAAAAGACAGCAATCGGGACTGCTCCCCCGGGGTGATCACATTCCCCAATGGCTTCTCCTACCTCATCCAGGGGTTCTTCATCGGCTGCACTGACGCATAAAGCTGCTGTCCAGGTCTCTGTGCCCACCAGACCCGTACCGACAGCATCTCCATCCAGCATGCAGGGCAGTCAGTCTTCAACCTCTGGGTCATCGGCCCCTTCAGATCCCATCGTCAACAACCCTCCCTTCAAGGCCTGATCCTACCCCAGGCCCTTGGTCTTCAGGCTCTTCAGGGTCCCAGGGTCCTTCTGGCAGGTCATCTCTCCTTGTGACATCAACCCTCCCCCTCTGTTGACGCAGTCTTCGACCCTTGTCGACCTAAATGAGATTTTGACCACATTTACCTCATTGGTTGTTCACCAGCTAGGCACATACAGACCCACATCGCTGCACCATCAACGGCAGCTTTGTCATTGACTCTTCAATGGCCACAGGCCATCGTTGGTGCCTCAGACATTGAACCTTGATTTGAAAGAGGTCGACGTTGAGGAGTACCACCACCACCCAGATCTTATCCTTTCTGATGAGGAAGTGGATGAAGAAGAACCTTACCTTAGGCAGATCCCCAGCTTCCTCAGTCAGTGAGGACTCTGTCAAACATCTCCCTAGGTCTCTTCAATGTGATGAAGCAGTTGTCCCCAGCTATGGGGTTCCATACTGAAGAGGAGGATGTCACCAGGAAAGATATTGTGGATTTCTTGGAGATCCCAGAGTCTCCTACTAAGATCATTCCTCCCATTCTGCCTGCTTTGTGGAATGCTACCACTGCAGCCTGACACAAGCCTGACATGGTGCCAGCTGGGCCCCACAGGGCAAATAAACTTTACCATGCCCCTCAGGGGTTTCCTCATTATGCTGCCCAGCCTGAGACCGATTCAGTGATTATAAAGGCAGCTCATGACAGTTCTGAGGTGCCCAAGCACCTTTGCTCCCTCCCCCCCAAACAAAGAGTAATGCAGAATTGATCTTTGGGGCAAGCCTCCTCCACCCTTGGGCTGAGGCTTGCCAGTTACCTGTCCCATATGGTAAAGTACCAGAATACCAACTGGAAGAAGGGCAAAGCTGCTGCCCAGGCTCTTCCAGAATGGACGCATGAACAGAGGGTGCTCCAATGCTTGCAGACTACTGAATATGTTGGCAAATACCTCCTGCAGGCCCTCTGTGATATCTCGGACACTGCTGTCAGGGCTGCTGCCACCGGCTTTTCCCTTCTTAGGCAGTCCTGGCTAAGAGTTTCTGGCTTTGCTGCTGATATTCAGCAAAAGGTGCTCAATGCCCCTTTCAGTGGCTCTAAGCTTTTTGGGCCAGATATTCAAGATATTATTAATGACTTGCAGACATCTGGCAGGGCTATCAAATTCAACCACTCACTCGGTCACACACAACCTAAGGGTAGACAGTACCCTTCTTTTCATAAGTCGTCCAATAGGCCAGCAACACCCTCCCGGCCCCAGGGCAAAAGAAGAACCTCCACTGCCTTGCCTGCCCTCTCCAATGCTGGAGCTGTGGCTAAGTATCCCAGAGGTGATGGACCTGTCCCAGTGACTGGATCTGCCTTTGCTTGACTCCTTGCCATACCCACCCCACTTCTGGTCCCTAACCAAGAGGTGGTGCTCACAGGTCAATTCTCCCTCCATCTCAATCAATGGAGAACCATAACATTGGATGGCTTGGTTCTTCAAATCATAGAAAGGGGTCACACACACTGGAGCTCACCAAGCAACCCCCAGAGACCCCTCCTCTGCCCTTCAACTACCCCCGGCCCAAAAGTCTGTTCTCCAGGAGGAGGTACAGTCCCTTCTGCTTAAACAAGCCATCGAGCCAGTGCCCAGGTGCCACTGCCAGAGAGACAAGGGGTTTCATTACAGGTTCTTCCTGGTCCCCAAAAAGACTGGAGATTTCAGGCCATCTTAGACCTAAAGGACCTCAGTCTGTATGTTCAATACATAAAGTTTTGAATGGTAACTTTGCCAGGCCTGATGCTCCTTCTGAAGAAAGGTGACTGACTGTGTTCTGTGGACATGCAGTGCTCTTACCTGCATATCTCAGTGTTTCCTCCCCACAGGAGGTGCCTCCATTTTCTTTTCCAGGGCAAGCATCATCTGTTCAAAGTGCTGCCTTTTGGCTTGTCCTTTGCACCGCGGGTCTTTACCAAGTGCTTAGTAGCAGTAGCTGCAGCCCTCAAACATAGAAACATAGACTTTGACGGCAGATAAGGACTGCTTGGCCCATCTAGTCTGCCCATTTCCCTACCTACAGGATAGGCCGCAGATCCTAGTTAACCAACAGCCTATTTCTTCCTACCCCCCCACAAGAATTGCTTTATGTCTGTCCCATGCATTCTTGAATTCTCCCACAGTTTTAGACCCCACAACCTTCTCAGGAAGGCTGTTCCATGCATCCACTACCCTCTCTGTGAAATACTTCCTCACATTGCCCCTAGACCAGCCCCCCATCTTTAAATTGTGTCCTCTTGTTCTTGCATGTCTCTTTTTCTGAAAGATGCTACCCTCTTGGACTTGATTGATTCCACTGAGGTACTTAAAAGTTTCTATCATGTCCCCCCTCTCCCTTCTTTCCTCAAGGGTATACATATTAAGCTCCTTTAGTCTCTCCTCATACGGCTTCTCTTGCAGACTCTGCACCATTTTAGTTGCCCTCCTCTGGACTGCCTCTATCCTGTCTATGTTCTTGCGGAGATAGGGTCTTCAGAACTGTACGCAGTACTCCAGATGGGGTCTCACCAACTATCTGTACAGAGGGATAACAACTTCCTGTTTTCTGCTGCTGATGCCTCTCCCTATGCATCCCAGTTTACCTCCAGCCCTCCCTACTGCCTTATCACATTGCTTGCTAATCTTAAGGTCATCTGATATGATTACCCCCAGGTCCCTTTCCTTTTTTGTTGTTGTTACTACCTCCCCCCATTGTGCATTCTTCCTCTGGGTTCTTGATTCCCAGGTGCATTATTTTGCACTTCTTTGCATTGAATCCTAGCTGCCATACTTCTGACCATTCCTCCAACCTTGCCAAGTCCCTTCTCATCCTTTCCACGCTTCCTTGTGTATCAACCCTGTTGCAGATCTTTGAGTCATCTGCAAAGATGCATACTTTTCCTTCTAGTCCCTCACTTATGAAGACATTAAAAAGGACTGGACCCAGTATGGTACCCCAGTAGTAATCCCTCTTTCTTCAGAGTGGACTCCATTTACAATTACCTTCTGTGTCCTGTTGTCCAGCCAGTGTTTTACCCAGGCTACCACCCTGGGACCCACTCCCAGGCTGGTTAATTTGACTATTAATCTTTTGTGTGGGACTGTGTCAAATGCCTTGCTAAAGTCTAGTAGGCGTGTCACAGCCCCTCCCTGGTGTGCTACTTTGGTCACCCAGTCAAAGAAATCTGTTAGATTCGTCTGACATGACCTGCCTGCTGTGAACCCATGCTGCCTTGGGTCCTGTGCCCCACTGGCCTCTAGGTACTCAACTGTTCTTTCCTTCAGAAGTGACTCCATCACTTTCCCTACCATAGAGGTCAGACTGACAGGTCTGTAGTTTCCTGCCTCTGCCTTGGTCCCACTTTTGTGAAGGGGAATCACATCTGCCTTCCTCCAGTCCTTGTGTACCACACCATCTTCCCATGATTTATTAAAAAGAGTAGCCAGTGGTTTCACTAGTTCCCCTTAATTCTTTTAGAATTCTGGGGTGAATTCCATCAGGCCCCATTACTTTGTCCGCCTTCAGTTTTGGGAGTTCTTGCAGAACCCTTTCTTCTATAGAAAGGACTGGGATCAACCCCCATCAAGAGTGCTTCTGTTAATTGGATTAGGCACTTCCCCTCCTCTTTTGTGAATACTGAGCAGAAATATTAGTTCCAGTATCCCTGCTTTTCACTGTCCCCTCTGCCCACCCACCATTCATTCTATTCAGCCTCACTATCCTCCCTTTGTCTTTCTCGCTCGCTGATGTACCTATAAAGGTTTATCCCGCTTCTTAACCGAGTTGGCTATCTTTTCCTCAGTTTGGGCCTTTGCTATTCTGACTTCCCTCCCTGCTTCCTTCTGCCTTAACTGGTACAGCTGTCTGTCCTGCTCCTTTTGTGTTTCCTTATACTTCCGGAATGCTATCTTTTTCTTCCTGACTTTCACAGCCACCTCTTTGAGAACCATAGTGGCTTTTTCTTTTGTTTTGATTTATTTATTTGCTTCACACAAAGGCTGCCTGTCTCTCCTGTAGGTTATGTACCCTGGTATGTTAACATCCCAGTCATGGTTCTGTGTGTACCATGTTTCTGTGACTGCTACGATATCCAGGCATCCCTCTTCCATCAAGGCCACCAGCTCAGGGAGCTTTTTGCCCAGACTACGGGCATTGGTACTCATTACCCTCCATTTCTTGATGGCCTTACCCCTTTTTGCCCCATCCCTGTCCTTCTTGCCTTTGTCACTTTCTCCATTTACCCCTGCCCTTCTCCCTATCGACACCTCTATGTTGGTGTTTACCATACTTACTAGCGTGATTTTTTTGGGAGGGCTAGGATTTCCCTGCTCCTTTCCAGTGCCTCCCCCCTTGGCTAGTTTAAATGCTTGCCAATAAATCATTTAAACCTATCACCTAGGATCCTGGTTCCCCTCCTGGACAGATGCAGCCCATCATGCCAGTATAGGCTTGCATCATTCCAGGTGGACCCCCAGTCCCCAGTGAAGCCAAATCCCTGAGCTCCACACCAGTTTTTCAATGACTGATTGAATCCCATGGTGTGGAACACCCTAGTCCCAGTAGAGAAGTCCAGTCACACAGCAGTCCTTCCTCCTGGTGTCTTCTGCCAGTCTATTAGCAGAATCTTTCTAAGGCAGTCATTAAATGTAGCTTCCTTCTAGCTAAGCCACTCCCCCTACTTACTAGATCTTTCTACAAGTAATTTAAACCTCACAGCTATCAAGTCCTTTCAATCACCTGAGATTTATACCTAGATAACTGTTCAGATAACCATTCATTTCAGTTAACTCAGACAAACACACACTTTTTTTGTTTTCTTTGTTAGTTTTTTTTTTAACCCTAAATTAAAGGTCCAAGTACAAGAGTTCTACTTCTTTAGTACCAGCAGAGAAGTCCAGTTACACAGCAGTCCTTTCTCCTGGTGTCTTCTGGCAAGCTCTTAGCAGAATCTTTCTAAGGCAGTCTTTAAATGTAGCTTCCTTCTAACTAAGCCACTCCCCCTACTTACTAGATCTTTCTACAAGTAATTTTAAACCTCACAGCTATCAAGTCCTTTCAATCACCTGAGATTTACACCTAGATAACTGGTAAGATAACCATTCAGTTCAGTTAACTCAGGCACACACTTTTTTTTTTGTTTTCTATGTTAGTTTTTTTTTTACCCTAAATTAAAGGTCCAAGTACAAGAGTTCTACTTCTTTAATCCCAGCAGAGAAGTCCAGTCACACAGCAGTCCTTTCTCCTGGTGTCTTCTGCCAAGCTCAAGGGAGGGAATGTACGTCTTCCTTTACCTAAACTATTGGCTTCTAAAAGCCCCATCAAGGGAACAGCTCCTGGGGACTGAAGTGAACTCTTCAGTTGTTCCTCTACCTGGGCATTATTATCAACCTGCCCAAGTCAGTCCTGTACCCATCCCAAAGGCTGCAATACATAGGGGTTGTTCTAGACTCGGTGCAGAGGATGGCCTGCCTTCCTTCCTTCCTCAAAACAGGATGAAGTGCCTTATTGCCCAGGCTTAGGAGGTGTCCCAGAGCCGTTATATTCCTGCCAGGGTGTACCTGAGGCTGTTGTATCTGACGGTGGCTGCCATTCCCACTGTTCCACTGGCCAGGATCCAGATATGCATTCTCTAGTGGACTGTCCAAGTACAGTGGGACCAGCGCACAGACAGGCTAGGTGAGTTGGTGCTGGTCTCCTTCCCAGTCTGCAAGGTGCTCCAGTGGTGGATGAACCCCCTGAAACTATTGCAGAGAGTTCTGTTCCAGATCTCCTCTCCACAACAAATCCTCACCATGGATGCCTCCAGTTTGGGCTGGGGAGCTCACCTGGGTCCCTTTCAAACCCAGTGCTCTTTGTCCCAGATAGAAACCTCCCTGAGTATCAGTGTCCTGGAGATGCAGTTTGCGGCCTTTGAAGACCTGACCCCACCTCATGAACAAGTGCAGAGACCAGGTCAGAAGCTTTTGAGAGGTTGACGAACACTGTGCCAACAGACTCCCTTAACTCCAGTCCATTTGATACTGTGTCAATGAAGTCTGCCAGGGTGGTGTCCCTTGACCTCTCCGCAATAAAGCCCGCTTAGCAGTCTGATAGCAATTTTTATTTCTCAAGATATTCTATTTGGGCACATAGTAATCTTTCAAAAACCTTTGAGATGGTAGACAGCAAGGCTATCGGGTGATAGTTTTTTTAGAGTCTCCCTAGATCCTCCCTTAAAAATTGGTACAATTTTGGAGTTTTTCCAGAAATCAGCATATGTGCTTTGTTATAGGCTTGCGTTGAATAAACTGGACAAAATAGGAGTTATCTGTTCTACTGAATGTTTTAAGAATTTTATTTCCACTTGGTCCAACCCAGTGGCCTTTTATGAATTTAATTTGTTTGTTTTAGAACCTCATTCAGTTTTATAGCTCGGAAATAGAATTGTGATAGTTTTTTTATCAGGTTGTATTTCTCTATTTAAGACTCCCTGTATATTGTTGTTATCTACTGTACAATTTAGATTTATGTCTGGAAGATTAAAAAAATACTGATCTAAACTATTTGCTGTTTGGTGGGTTATCATTTCTATACCCTTCTCATCTCGTATTTTTTTTTCCATAGGCCTTTGAGTGAGGCCCCTACGGTGGAGGCATTCAGGAGGGGCTTAAAGACTCAGCTTTTTAATTTAGCATTCCCTGCCAGTGCCTTTTAACTCATTTACATAACTCTTATTTCTAGGGGCGTGGATATGTGGTTCAGTCCACACTGTCTGGCAGATTCCTGGCCGCTTTAAATCTTGCCAGAAGGTCTTCAAGCTGGCTCCTCCCACTCACCCGGGTGGTAAAACCCTCGGCTGCGCCCCATGACGCCAGATCTTCCTTACAGCTTGGAAGCTCAGGTTTCCTCCTTAGCGCTCTGCGTTTTAGGCCTGGATCCACACTCTTCGGAATTTCCGAAACTTATTTTAAAATTTACAAGACTTCAGTCTTCGTCTTCCCTCGTGGCTGCGATGGACAAATCGACTCCTGGCTTCTCTCGGTGCCCATGTAGGCAGAAGATGTCCCGTACCGATCCACACTCCGTGTGCGTCTACTGCCTGGGGCTTGGTCACGACTCGCAGACTTGCGAATTGTGCAAGTCCTTTTTGGCTTCGGTCTTGGAGGACCGCGCTGCCAGATTCTTCTCGTGTGACTAAAAAGCGGTATCCGCCGGTCAAGTCTAAGGAGGTCCATTGGGCGGTGTCTGTGGCGGTGGGCTTCTCGGAGCAGTTGGAGCAGATGATCGCCCTCGAGGAGGAGGCAGCCCAGGCTGCTGCTTCTTCCTTCTTGGCAGCGGCATTTGTCCCACTCTCCTTGGGCTCCTCCTACATGGCTTCGTTTAAGGAGCTTTGCCAGTCTCTCTCCACCAAGGGAGAAGGGCCATCGGGACACTCCATTCGGTCCAAGAAGAAGGACTCTAAGGGTAAGTCACACCATCGACGTTCGTGGGAGCGGGAGAGATCCCCTTCACCGGACCTCAACCTCGGTCTGCGGTCGAGGTTGTGGCTGCGGCCGCTGGCTTCACGGTGCCCCCGTCAGGTCAGCTGGCCGAGACATCCGTCGACTCGGTCAAGATTTTTCTCTCCCCGTCGGACGGTTTGTCGACTGGAGAAGCCGACAGCCCTACTTCACCAGTTTCCTCGATGGAAACCGAGGACTTGCCTGTGCCTTCTGTGCCGGAGTCCCTGGTTAAGGTCCCTGTACCGAGGGAGCAGCGGATTTCCCCCGTCCTCTCTCCTACCCACCCTCGGAACCCCCGAAGATTTCGGTCCTCTTCCAGGTGCAGTCGGTCCCACCGATGTCGGCAGTCTCAGTCTCGGCACCAGGGAAGGTGGCATCGCCGCTTATGCTCATCATCCTCTTCAGAGGATAGGCTCCGGCGCAAGTTGCGTTGGCGCTACAAAGAGTTAATGTGGCAGCAGCTCTTATTGTCCAGAAATAAGCCGACTCTGTCACCTTCTCTGGCCATTAAGTGGCTGTCACCGCAGCGGCCGAAAAAAACCCTCGTAGTGGTCGAGGAGCCGACCCCAGCACCGGTTGTTCGGCTGAAGCCAGCTTCTCCACCCATTGTGGTGGAACCTCCGCCTCCACAACCGAAGACTGGGGCCCCGACCAAGGATTCTCGGTTGGGTTAGGGCTTGCCCCACAGGTTGTCCACATGACCCACCCGACCTCCCCAGCTTCGATGCTCAACTTGGCTTCCAGCGGGCTAGGTCTGGCGGCATGGGGCGGAGCCGAGGGTTTTACCACCCAGGTGGGTGGGAGGAGCCAGCTTGAAGACCTTCCGGCAAGATTTAAAGCGGCAAGGAACCTGCCAGACAGTGTGGATGAACAATATATACCACTCCCAGAACACCTGTTACAGGTGACTAACCTGTATTTGTATGTTATGGTTTTATTTATGTAAATTAACTGTTTTAACTTGTTTTGTCAAATTCTCTTTTCTAGGATTGTGGATATGTTGTTCTATCCATACTTCATGGCAGGTGCCTTGCCGCTTTACGATGTACTGGAAAGTCTTCAAGCTGGCTCCTCCCACCCACTCCTGGTGGTATAGCCCTCAGCTCCGCCCCATGATGCCAGAGCTTCCTTTCTGCCGGAAGGTTCATGTTCCCTCCTTAGCACTTCCATGTGTAGTAGACCCTGGCTCTTGAATCTTCGGATTCACTTACAAAAACTGATTCTAAAACTCTTTCGAGTTCAGTCTTCATCTTTTTCTCTTGCTTCCGTGATGGAGGAAAAATCGGCCCCCAGGTTTCGCCAGTGCCCTTGTGGGCAGAAGATGTCTCGCACACCTCATGCTGTATGCGTTTACTGCCTGGGACTGGACCACAATCCGCAGGCCTGTGATCATTGTCAATCCTTTTCTCCAAACGTACTTAAAGATTGCGCTGCTCAACTTCAGCTGGGGCGACCGGAGAAGCATTATCTGCCAGTCAAATCGAAAGATGCCCGTTGGGTGGTCTCCCCAGCTGCAGGTTCGGTCCACTGATCAGTTAGAAGAGTTCAAAGCCTTCGAGCAGGAGTCAGCTCAGGCCACGGTGGGCTCCTCTTCGGCTCCGGCCTTCATTCTGCTGCATCTGGGATCCTCCTTCTCAGCTTCCTTCAAGGAGTTGTGCCAGTCTCTCTCTACCAAGGGAGAGGGCCCTTTGGGATCACATGTTTTGCACTCCAAGAAGAAGAAGTCAAAAAAGGACTAAGAAAAGTCGACACGTCGACGTTCTTGGGACTGAGAGTGGTCCACGCTCACAGGAATCTCCTATCTCGACGTCGGTCGAATTCAAACAACATGAAGTCTTGCTGTATTCTGACAATTTGCTGTTAGCTCCAGCTCTTGAACTGCCCCGGAGAGTGAAGGGTTCAATTCTATGGCAGGCATAGAACGTTGGGCTCAAGCTCGGTTGAAAACTCTGTCTGTGTTGTTTTGAAACCAAACCGTCAGATTCTTTACTCCGCCTCACTGAACAGTCGCTCCGGAGATTTTTCCTTCTGCTTGGTTCTATCGCGGTTAAAGTTTTGGTTTTAGTCCGATTTTTGTTCCGTTTTTCGGTTCGAGACTCTGTCTGTGGTACTGTAAGTACTTAGATCAGTAGCTGTTGTGTGGAAAATGTAAACTTTTTCCAATTGGTTGGGCTGAACTGATCTTTTAGTAAGATCTTAAAAAGAAAAAGTTAGTGTGTGGTTACCGGTCCATATCGGTTTTAAAAAAAAAAATTTAATTTTAGTGGTTTTTTTTCAATCTCCCGTGACACGGTGAGAACCCGATAGGGGAGTCTTGCCTGGCAGTTGCCATATAAAGGGCTAGTTGGTTAGGTTGGCCACGTCTGAGAAACCCAAGAAAAAAACCCAGGCCCACTGGGTTTCAACACTGCAGTGTGTGTGCGGAGGTCTTTGCTAAGGCCGATCCCCACACCACCTGTGTTTACTGTCTTGGGTTTGACCAACTCGATTCAGACTGCCAAATTTGTAAGAATTTCCCTAAGTCTACCCTGAAGAAAAGGTTAGGTAGACTTAGGCATAAGGAGGGCGAGAAATCCGCTGACCCGGAAGGCCAGCCCAGTTCGGTTCCTACTGAACCAGAAGGAGTGCCCTCTGACCAGGGTGATACTTCTTTGGGCAAGAGGAGAGCCGATCCTGAGGGATCGGTTCCTACAAAAAGAAAACGAAAGGATAAATCGGCTGGTTCGGATCCAGAGCTGCATGTTCTGACTGCTGAAGAAATAGCCAAAGCGATTCGGATTGTGGATTCGCTTTGTCCGGTTCCGACCGATTCAGCGCCTTCTGACAGGGGTTCGGTTCGGTCGGTTCCCCTGGTTCAGGATTATTCCCCTGAAGATTTTTACGAACTGGAGTTTGATGAGGAGGGGGAGTTTGAAGAGGATGATTACGACGGTGAAAGTCTGGATGTGCCTGTGGAACCAGACATCTCCCCAGACAGACTTTCTGGTGTTTCCCCTCCTAGGCTTTCTGAGTCCCTTCCCCACATTCTGTTCTACAGAAAAGTGGCTCAAACCACCCAGCTTCCTATTGAGAAGGATGTAGAGGATCAAGAGGAGCCTGACTACATAGAGATGACGGACATTCCAGAGTCTAAGAGACTGTCTGTTACCCTTCATAGGTCATTTGGGAAATGGACACAAAAAATTCTTAGGTCTCCCAACTCTGTACCTCCTGTTGAAAGGAGAAAGGACAAGAGGTACACCTTGTCAGGCTCAGATACAGAATTTCTTTACCAACAATGCAGCCATGTTGGGGTAGTGCAGGCTGTTGCCTGTGACAGGGCTCATTCCACTAGAGGTACAGCTGCATCTCTGGCCACGGCTAGGGATATCCCCTTGTTAGAAATCTGTCGAGCAGCCTCCTGGAAAACAGTTCATACCTTCACCAAGCATTACTCTCTGGATATCCAGGCTAGGAGTGATGCTAGGTTTGGCACAGCAGTTCTTCAGAGCCTATTCCCAAAGTAGGTTCTGTCCCTCTTCCTTGGAGGTACTACTTGGTAGTCTGCAAATTGTCAGAATACAGCAAGACTTCATGTTGTTTGAAGAAAAAATTACTTACCTCAGTAATTGTGTTTCTTCTAATGGAATCTTTCTGTATTCTGACCTCCCTCCCTGCCTCCCCTCTCAGAACCTGTTTTGGGAAGTGGATGGGCAGGTGCAGTGTTGCACCCCAGGGGTGTCTTTACCCCACTCCTGTTGTGTTGGGTGCTTTGTATTTGCTTAATTAAGAGTTTTTAGTTCTTATTACCTGGTTTTGGTTATTTGGGTTTCCTGACTTGAGTCTTTTAGGGTATCCAAAGTCTTTGTTGCCAGTTAGCTACTAGGAGTTTTTACAATTTCCACTTTATATTGTCGGTGAGTTTTAGCTCATAAGAATCTGACGGTTTGGTTTCAAAAGGACACAGACAGAGTTTTCAACCGAGCTTGGGCCCAGCGTTCTATGTCTGCCATAGAATTTAACCCTTCACTCTCCGGGACAGTTCAAGAGCTGGAGCTTACTGCAAATTCTCAGAATACAGCAAGACTCCATTAGAAGAAACACAATTACTAAGGTGAGTAATTTTTTCTTTGCGGCCGAGGCCACTGGTTTCACGGTACCCCCGTCAGACCAGTTGGCTGAGATGCCTGTCGCTGCGGCCGAGATCCTTCTCGAGCAGATCGGTGGGTTGTCTCCCGATCCGGCCGACGATTCTCTTTTGCGGACACTGGTGCCCCCGGTGTCCTCGGATGGGTCGGTTTAGCCCGCTGGGCAGGACCCACCCCCCAAGGAACCAGACCAGGAGCTGAGGGTTTCTCTAGCTCCTGTCGAGGTCCCCCATCAGCCCTGCTGACAGTCGAGGTCTCAGTCCTGCTCCTCGACTTCAAGGTTGGGCAAGATTCGCTCCTGCTGGAGATCTCGTTCCCGCCGTAATAGTAAGTGGTGCTGCCGCTTCTCATCTTCGTCCTCCTCAGGAGATATTTCGGCACAAGTTGCATCAATGCTGCAAAGACCTCATGTGGCCACAGTTGGTCTTATCCAGGTCCAAACCGCTCCTGGTTTCGATCCCGGCCATTAAGTGGCTTTCGCCAGAATGACCGACTTCAGCCGCCATCACCGAGGTGCCGGCCAAGGTCCCAACAGTTCAACTGAAGCAGGCTACTCCAACGATCTGGGTGGAGCCACCGCCTGAGCAACCAAAGTGTGTGGCTCCGACCAAGGATTCTCAGTCGACCCAAGGCCTGGCCTATCAGTTGTCGGTCACTCTCTCTCTCCCAACCACCCAAGGCGAGTGGAGAGCGACTCGGGTGGGCGCCCACTCTACGAGGACTCTTTGGGGTCCGAGGATTCCTCTATGGTCCCCTGTTTGGTAGACATAGTGTCCTTGGGGGGGTCTCCATAGATGAGGGCCCTTCCTCGCTGATGGGTATATGTCAGCTCATTTCCAAATCCACGGGAATGGAGCTTAAGTATCCCCTTACAGAGATTCTGGATAAAGGGAATACTCCTGTGGAGGCCTTCCCAGTGGCAGAGGTCATTGTGGATCCAGCCTTGGAGCTGTGGCAGCATCCGGCATCTTGTCTTGCGCCTTCTGCCTGCATGGCCCTCAAGTACACAGTGCCCATGGGGTCCCTGTCAGGCTTTTTGGAGCACCCCTCTGTGGTGGGGTTGGTGGCTAACTCCATGTTTCAGTGCTCAGGCATCAAAGGGGATGCGGACAGACCCCTGGACAGGGAATGCAAACAGTTGGGCCATTCCGGGAAGAAGGTGTATGCAGCTTCCTCGCTTGGCCTTCGTCAGGCCAGCTCGGCTGTTGTAATGGCAGATTTTTCCCATGCCCTCTTGGGCTCCCTGGATGAGGTAATTCCTCATCTCCCGGCTGACCTCCAGACCACAGTCAGGCAGGTCCGGGACCAGGGTAGGGCAGTGGCAAAGCAGCAACTCCAGATGGCTCTGGACATTGCCAATTCCTGTGCCTGTTTGGTAGCGGCTGCAGTGGCCATGCACCACAGGGCTTGTCTACGCATCTTGACATTTACGGCGGATTCGCAGCACAAGCTGGCAGATGTCCCCTTCTTGGCACCAACCTGTTCAGACCCAGAGTGGAGGGTCACCTCCAGAGCATGTAGAAATCCAGTGCCACCTTGGACTCCACCACATCTGCCCAAAAGGACAAGGGCTCCAAATGTCAAATCTGCAAGCCCTTTCGCTCGTCCACTCCTGCAGCCAGACCGGTCCAGCAGCAGCACCAGCAGCAGGGCCAGCAGGCTCAAACTTGCCATCCTTGGGCCAGTCCATGGCATCATTGTTTAGGAAGCCCGGGGGAAAGGTTCTGGCGGCCCCTTCACCAGCCCCTCCTCCAAGCCTGCCCAGTGACGGGTTGGGGGGTGCCTCCCTCAACTGTGCCATGCCTCCCCTGGGACCTCCTGTGGGGGGCTGGCTCACCCACTTCATTTCTGCCTGGTCTGCTATCACCATGGGCTGTTGGGATCTAGAAGTGGTAGGTTGAGGTCTGCCTCTGGAATTTGAGCAGGCCCCCTCCTTATCGAGCCCCTGCCCCACAGGGGGATCTGGTGTCCGCAGCTTCTCAGTCGGCTCTCAGAGATGACTTAGCTCAGCTTCTCCTCAAGGAGGTGGTGCGCCCAGTAGTGGACCGCCTTTCAGACCCAGAGTTTGTCTCCGGGTACTTCCTGGTGCCAAAGCAGACCGGGGGGGGCGCGGTGCCCCATTCTACATCTGCAGGACCTGAAAAAGTTCCTCACCTTTGAGATGGTAACTCTAGCTCAGTTAATGCCATCCCTGGAGCAAGGAATGTGATTCTGCTCCCTAGATCTTCAGGACACGTTCTTTCACGTCCCAATCCGTCCGTCCCATCTATGGTTCCTCTGCTTCAGAGCCGAGGGAACCCTTTACGAGTTCCAGGCCATGCCCTTCAGCCTATCTTCAGCCCCCAGGGTCTTCACCAAATATATGGCAGTGGTGGCGGCATACCTGAGGCGCCGAGAGGTCCGGGTGTACCTTTACCTGGATGACTGGCTGATAGCAGGTTCCTCCAGGCTGGAGGTGGAGCAGTCCAAGGATCTGGCCCTCCAGACTTGCCTAGAATTTGGCCTCCTGATCAACGAGGCCAAGTCGGAACTCATGCCTGCGCAGTTGATTCAGTTCATCGGGGCAGAGCTCAGCTCCCGGCGGACAGGATGCAGGTTCTCTCCTCCTTTGCCCAGTCATTTCTGGTTGGGCAATTGCACCCTGCCCGGAACTTCCTGCATCTTCTGAGCTACATGGCAGCCTGCATCAGCGTGGTCTGATGGGCCCGCTGGCATATGCGTTCCCTTCAGTGTGAACTGGTCAACCAGTGGTCTCAGTGCTCAGGTCATCTCAACCAGCTGGTCTCTGTGACCCAGAGGATGTGGGACAGCCTCCAGTGGTGGCTCATCCCATCCCACCTGCAGGAAGGGCTCCTGTTTGTCCACCCCAAGCTGATGGTCATCTTGACGACCGACGCGCCTCTGATGGGTTGGGGTGCCCATCTGGGGGAGCACAGAGCCCACAGGCTGTGGTCCCCTCAGGAGTCCCAATGCCACATCAACCTGTTGGAGCTTCAAGCAGTTCGCCTAGTTGTAACCACATTTGTGCCATTTGTTCAGGGTCAAGTGGTTCAAGTCCAGACGGACACCACCAATACCATGTACTATCTCAAGAGGCAGGGCAGGATGCGCTCCTTGCCCCTCGGCAAGGAAGCTCTCCACATTTGGTCACTTGTGCTCAGCCTGGAGGCGGATCTCCTGGCCATCCATGTGGCAGGAGCCTCGAATCAGCTGGCTGATGCCCTCAGCTGGATGGGCAGGGCATCTTATGAGTGGTCTCTCCACCAGGAGGCAATACAAGATCTGTTCTCCCACTGGGGCACCCCTCAGGTGGACCTGTTCGCCTTCTGGGAGAATGTGAAGCTGAGGCTGTTCCATGCCCACCTCCCTCAGCAGGGTTCACTGCAGGGTGGTGCCTTCTCGAGGCCGTGGACCCCAGGTCTCTTCTATGCCTTCCCCCAGCTTCCCTTGATTCACAAAGTGCTCATCAAGGTCAGGAGGGACAAGGCACAGGTGATCCTGGTGGCCCCACTAATTCTGGTACCCGGATCTTCTCAGCCTCAGCTCCAGTCTCCCAAGGTGGCTTCCAGCACACCCGGACCTGCTCTCAGTCAACCAGGGGAAGGTACTCCACTGCAGACCTTCAGTCCCTGCATGTGACAGCCTGGTTCCTGAGTGGCTAGCATTCCAGGCCTTGGGTCTCTCCGACAAGGTCCTCAACATTGTTGAGGCATCCCACAAGGAATTGACCAGAAAATGCTATGCCTTTAAATGGAAAAGATTCTCCATCTGGTGTCAGGGCAAAGGACTGGACCCCTTGTCCTGCCCAGTGGCTAGCATTTTGGATTATCTTTGGTCCCTCTCCCAGAAGGGGCTACGGTTGATGACCCTAAAGTTGCACTTGGCAGCCATCTCCACTTACCAGGTGCGGTCCGGTCAGTGGTCGGTGGCGCAGAAGAAGGTGGTCTGGCGCTTCTTCATAGGCCTAGATCACATATCCCCTCTGGTGCGTGAACCTCCACCTCCATGAAATCTACTGCTGGTCTTGGCAAAGCTCATGGACAAGCCATTTTTACCTGTGCACAAGTGTGACATGTCACATCTGTCGTTGAAGACCGCCTTCTTGGTGGCTGTCACAGCCAGAAGGACTGAGGAGTTACAGGTGCTCTCCATTGAGTCTCCTTACCTGATCTTCCACTGGGACAAGGTGGTCCTGTGCGCCCGCCCGAAATTCCTTCCGAAGGTGATGTCGGAGTTTCACCTTAACCAGGTGATTACTCTGCCGGTGTTTTACCCCAGTCACACCTCAGAGGCTACAGGCTCCATACTCTGGACCTGAGACAAATGTTCATATACTACAAAGAGCGAACGGCGGAAGTTCGGGGAGATGTTCGCCAGCTGTTTGTTACGTACACTGAAGCTGCACCTGGCAGACCTCCAACCAAGCGGACAATAGCTCGAAGGATTACATCTTGCATTGACCTCTGCTATAGGTTGGCAGGTAGGGAGCTTCCCACAGGGCTTAAGGCTGACTCCACCTGCCATACCGCTGCGTCGGTGGCTGCTTCTAGGGATGTCCCTATCCAGGAAATCTGCAGGGCTGCTACCTGGAAGTCAGCACACACCTTCATTTCCCATTACCACATCGACCTTGAGTCACGCCGGGATGCTGGTTTTGGAACCTCATTTCTCTAGTCGCTCCTCCCTAAGTAGTGGGTATGCATCTCGTCTCCCTCCTCCCAGAGAACTGATAGGAGTCTGCCATGAAGTGTGGATAGCACAACATATCCACAATCCTAGAAAAACAGGTTACTTACCTGTAACAGTAGTTGTAAGGAGTGGTATATGTTGTTCATCCACACTGACTCACCCGACCTCCCCGGCTTTGATGCACAAACCTGGCCTCCAGCGTGTAGGATCTGGCGTCATGGGGTGGAGCAGAGGGCTGTACCACCGGGGTGGGTGGGAGGAGCCAGCTTGAAGACTTTCCGGCAAATCTTAAAGCGGCAGGGTGCCTGCCATGAAGTGTGTATGAACAACATATACCACTTCTAGAACTACTGTTACAGGTGCGTAACCTATTTTTTTGGTACCCACCACATCAGCTGGCAGATGTTTCCAGAGCTCCACCAGTCTTTCTGTAAAATAGAACATCCTCAGTTCCTTTTTGAGTCCCCCCCCCCGAAATCAGGTTTCATTCGTACAGCCGTGTTCTTGATCCACTACTTATGTTAAATAGATCCTTGCAAATTATCTTAGTAGTAAAAACATTTATTTATACAGACATCGTTTAGGATAAACATACACCATCAGGGCTATAAATACCCTGTTTACAAGGTGTTCCTGTGTGATGTTTCTCCCTAGATTACAAGTTGCACATAAAGACATTTTTATTTATTTATTGAAAGGTTTCACCAGGAAGGGCACACTGAACAAAAAGTTGCTCGTCTCACGGTGCGTCCTTGGGGAAAGGTTACAGGGGGAAACATACATACGGTGCAAACATTAAATTCAGTTATACAATAAGCATGAATAGAGTACGCATAACTGAAGATTACATAAGAATAAAATTGATGTACGTAATAAGTGCAACATAGGAATGCAATACAACAAAACACCTGTGAACAGATAAGTGCAGCTGTTAGAGTACATGCTTTTTCTGAATGGGATGAAGCATAGAACCAGCTTGCAGGTGGACAGAGTGAGAGTAAGGGGACCGAATGGGGGTGGGGGGTGAGGGTGGATAGGGTAAGGTGTGATCTACTAAGGAGTGGAAGGGAGACAGCGAGGGGCAGTTGGGCACAGTATAAGGGTTGGATAACTGAAGCATTATTTGGAATAGAGAAGGGAAGGAGAAGCTTGGGATTATGCACAGATACGGCTGGAATTAGTCACAGGTACAGTTTACAGAGAGGAAGCTATGTAGGGCTGTAGAGATGGAATAGGGGGAGGATGAGTGGTGAATCTGGAGGGGAAGAGCATTCCATAGTTTAGGGAAGTGGTGCGAGAAAGCCATCTGACCTGCAGTAGTCGATCGTCGAGGGACTACCATTAAGCGGGAGTCAAAAGATCTGAGGGCATGGGCAAGAGGGTGGAGGGTGAGAAGAGGCAAGACAGGAGTGGAGAGTGCCAAATCAAAATTTAGACACAAATTTTGCACAATGGAGGAGGCGTCTATTTTTTAGAGCTGGGAAATCCAGTGAGTGGTAGAGGTTACAGTGATGGGTGAGAGTTGGGGCGTCCAAAGCAAAGCGACAGAAGGAGTTACAAGGGGTGTCCAATCTGGATAAGGAAGACTTGGGAGCAACACTGTAGACTACATCAAAGTAGTCAAAGATAGGTAGGATCATCTTCTGGACAAGTTCGCGTCTAGCCGGTAGCTGAAGGCTACAGCGGTTCCTGTATAATGCGCTGAGCTTGTAGCGCAATTTTTTCGGGATAGCATTAACATGACCAGAGAAGGTGGGGTGTTGGTCAAGTCACACCCCGAGATACCTAAAGGTAGAGGTGTCCTGAAGGACTGTCCCGTCAAGGGAATGGAAGGATGGGAGGGAGCGGAGCCTGGAGAGTCTCTGACTAGTGCCAAAGCACTAGGCATTATTAAAACACAAGTATAGGACATAGACGATATGCTCTAAGCAGTTAAGTGTACAGTGAATTTTATATCTTACTTTAGATTCAACTCATCTGTTACATGTACATCTATGGCTCAATTCTTGTTTCATTTGCAGTTTTGAATGCATTTACAGTCATATCAAGCTTATGCATTTGTGGTGGCATCTCGTTCAAAATATTAGCTGCTTTAACATTCACTAAAATACCACCAACAGCTGAATCTGGTTCAAAGTCAGTTGGCATTCATATGTATCCCCCTCCCCCGGGTCGTGTCTGAAAATAGGCAGAATTTGTCTAGTGCACTTACCTGGTCAACAAAAACTAAATAAACAAAATTGGAATGCCATGTTTCCATAGTTGTTTTTTTACTTTTGGCACCACCAGTTCCCTTTATCTATTAGTTCTTAACTGGAAACTGTGACGAGGCCTAACCAGTTTGTCCGGTAAGCAAGAGAGTCTGCCATTTTAAAATGTTCTGTACATTGAAATTGCCCAAATCCCTTTTCTTTTTTGTTCTACTGAAATCCAAGCTATCTTTGGTACAGTTGATAATGATCTGTATTGTCACATTTCAGTACGAACCTGGCCAATCTGTTATAACTGGTATCTAGTTTGTGTCGTACATTTTTGTTAGCATGACTATGGATATGACGCCCGTAATCTATTATAGGTATTAATTGGTTAGCCACTGTCTGGCGAACTTTCTTGGTCAACCAGTTTGACATTTGCCTTTAAAGAAAGCTCTGCTTTGCAGGAGCTCCCACCCCTGCAAACCTTACCCTCCGGTTTAGCTTTACTGAAAAAAGCGGCTTTGGAGCCGCCCAAGTATCCGCCATACTTCCAGGTAGCGGACTTTGTAAGCATTAAGCCACTCCGAAGGTGGCATCTAATGGGGAATTAATGCATGGTTGGGAGTGCCTACAACAACACAACCATGCATTAATTCCCCATTAGATGCAACCTTCGGAGTGGCCTTAATATGCTTGTAACATGGTAAGTACAAGGCAAGTATTGTTGAGATACAGCTTTATTTACAGTGAAAGACAAATGAGGAGAACAAGTTCTGTTACTTAAAATATGGTTCATGTCTCTCACTTTGAAAGGCTGTGTCTAACTGGAAGCCTACGTGTGCACGTTGTGCAGTACACATTCATTAATGTTGTGTCTCACAATGTATTACATACACATAAAGGGTAGATTAAGTAACAAAACATAGATAATTATTAGATATTGGTATTTGTGATCAACACTTTCTGTGTTGTTGGATCTGTTCCTACCTCATATTGCTAATTCCTACATGGATCCCTTATGGTCAGTATTCCCTGATTTGCATACAGCTGCTGATTATTCCGACCAATAGGTGGCACTTTGAAAACAGCACAGGAGTTCGGTATAGAATTGTGGTGCGAAGCATTTGAAAGTGTGTCTTTGTTACGCCACCTATTGGTCGGAATCGAATACCCGATTGCGTTTTACAGTGTCTGGTTGTATTGCCACTTATTGGTCGGAATCGTGGTAGGTGTTTCGAAGAACAAATATGTTTGTGAGCGCGTTCACGATCGGTACTTCAGTGTCAACATGGCATTATTGTTTCATTAATGCTGTGTTGCTCTTATACTAGCTGACTCATTTTGACGAATCTGCATTAAGCTTTTCCTCCTGGTTACTTTAGCCATGTTACAAGGACCAGTAATGTTTAGGAACAGTGCTATTAATATTTTTTTGTTTGTAAAAATGCCCCTTGAACTTTCTTAGTTCTTGAGTAACCTTATTTCTTATCCTCTTAAATTGGTCCCAGGTTTCCTGGCTTAATGATTTGTTTACTTTTTTCCAGAGCTGATTTTTTTTTCTGATTAACTTTCTAATTCTGTTGTTTGTCCAGGGCAGATGTTTAGACATTTGGGTTTGTTTTCTTAAATGAGCACACCTGTTAGAAGCCTCCCATGAACATTTTGGTAAACTCTTCAGTTGCTAAGTTCAGATCGGGGGATCAATAAAATTCTGTACAATTTTGTCTTTAATATTTGGTTTTGAAACACTTGTTTATTATAATTTTTGAAACATTTAATGCTAAAAGATTCAGTAGGTTGTGTTGATATATTTATTTTAATTCTAATAGTACAACAGGTAACATTATGATCCCCCAGGTTTGGTGGGTTTACACTTTTCTCTAACGCTGATAATTCAGGGGATACAAAAATAAGATCTAAAATGTTACCTGAACTGTCTATTTTTCCTTTTCCAATGGGTATGTTCATAATTTGCACCAAGTTTAAACTTTGTAGGGAGTCTTCCAATTTTTGCCCTCTTTGGCATCCCCAAGCACCATTGAAATATCCAACCAGTATTAACGTTATTATTTGTTACATGGTCTGTCACCGTTTGTTTCTCAAAATGTGTTTTTTTTTTTTTTTGTTTTAGGAGGAGAATAAACCACACCAATTACTATATCTGATAATTGTAAATGGACTAACAAACAGGTTATACCTTCCAAACTTATCGGAATGCAGAACTTTTGAATGTCCCAAAGGATATTTTACATCTTGTTCATTCATTTCAGGAACTTGGAAAGCCTGTATCATTCTTCCCCTCTCGTGTCTGGCCTCCAGCGAGTACATGTTCAGTGCCTTGAGCTGATCCTCATAAGATCTGCCTTTCTGGCTCTGAATCATCTTGGTCACCCTACACTGCGCTGTATCCAGCCTGTTCTGGTCTTTCTTTAGGTGAGAACTCTAGAACTGGGCACAGTACTCCTGGTGGGGTCTCACCAGTTACCTATAGAAAAGTATTAATACCACCTTCCTTCTGCTGTCAGTACCCCTTTCTATACGCTCCAGTATCCTGTTTACTTTACTGTAGGCCTTGTTACACTGGTTTGATTGATTTAGGGAGTCAGTGATGATGACCCCTAGGTATTTTTTCCTTAGAGGTCATGCACAGTTTTACCCCCCACCGCCCATCCAGTACCCTATCCTTGGGTTCTTGCTCCATATGTGTATCACCTTGCACGTTTTGGCATTGAACTTCCATTGCCAAACTTCTGACCACCTCTCTAGTCTTTGCAAGTCTCTCTGCATTTCCCTAACCACCTTCCCGCTCTTTGCCCTGCTACAGAGCTTAGTGCCATCTGCAAAGAGGCACATCTTACGCTGGATTTCTTCTGCTATCTGGCTAATGAACATATGGAAAAGGACTGGACCCAGGGCCGATCCTTGTGGCACCCCACTTGTAACCTCCCTCTCCTCTGACTCTCTTAGCCACAACCCTCTGCTGTCTCCCTTCCAACCAGTGTCTTGCCCATCTGTGTCTTTCGCTGTACCCAGATTTTATAGCTTCTTCTGCAACCTTCTGTTAAGCAACAAGTTGAAAGCCTTGCTGAAAGCAAAGTAGAATAAAGACACAGCATGGCACTTATCTACTACCCACATTACCCAGTCAATGAATACTATCAGGTGGTCTGACAAGGCCTTCCTGCCACAAACCTGTGCTGTTTACTGTCTTGGAGTCCATTGCTCTCCAGGTAATTTGCAAGGTCCTGTTTGACTAGAGTCTCCATCAGTAAGATAGACCATTTGGCCTATTCTGCTGGCTTTTAGTATGTTAGTTTACCCACAATGAAGGTAAATCAGACAGATCTGTAGTTATGTGGGTGCTCTTTGGCACCGCCCTCTCCCTTATGGGAGAGTAAGTAACTCAGCTGGTAGCACACTCGCCTCTGAGGCCGGAAGATCAGAAAGTTGTGGGTTCTAGCCCCATACTGGGAACTTGGGATAAATCCCAGTACTGACATTGTAGTGCATCACCAGGGGGGTGCTGCACTTCTGAGGTGCTGTCTTTTGGATAAGATGTTAAATTGAGGTCCCATTTGCTTGTTCAGGTGGATGGTAAAGATCCCGTGGCACTTCTCAAAAAGAACAGGGGAATTTCCACGGTGTCCTGGCCAAATTTTCCCCTATTCACTAAAATACCATGAATAACCTAATCTGGTTATGTATGTCTGGTTATGTATCTTTCCGCCTCTCCCGGGGCGAGGGCTGAAAATAAGCAAATTGCCTAGTCCTCCTTTCATACAAACATCTTGAAGAAGCCAGCAGAAGAATGCTATTTGGTCTGTCAAGTCTGCTTGTATTGCAGGGTACACAGTTTGAGCTACTGTCCTGCCTCCCTCCCCACTCCTCCATCCTCCCTACCATGATCCTTACCTTCCCCTATGCCTATCCCAGCCTCTCTTAAAGCTCCCCACTGTCTTCAACGAGATAACCCCTTCCAGCAGTGCCTTCCAAGTGTCCACCAGCCTCTCTGTGAAGAAGTGCTTCCTGACCTCCCTCCTAAACCTCTCACCCTCCAGCTTAAGACTGTGACCCATCGTGTTACAGGGTTTTAAATAATTGATTAGCAGTTTTTTTTCTTGGGACAATGCTAACTGTACAGAAAGTATTTTTATAGGTTTTCTAGAAGTGTTATGTTTGTTAAACACAGTGAAGCGAGTGCTATGCATTTTCACAATGTTTTAGCACTTTTATGAGCAAAACGCTAATCAATTTTTGGAGTTAAATAAATCCCTGTGTTATGGTTGCCACTCAGCTTAAAGAGACTTTCCTTATCAACCTTATTTATCCCTTTTCAAGTACTTGAAGGTCCCAATCATGTCCTCTCTCTCTCGTCTTCCAGGAGTACATGTTCAGTGCCTTAAACGGCTCCTCGTATGCCTTACCCTGCTGACCCTCTGTCATCTTTGTAGCCCTCCTCTGGACCTTCTCCAGCAGATTAATGTCCTTTTTGTGGTGTGGGCACCAGTACGGAACTCTGTACTTTAGATGCGGCCTTACCAGTGACCTGTACAAGGGCAGTATAACCTCATCTTGTTTGCCTTTGCTGCTGCTTTCTTGCACTGCTTGGAGTGCTTCAGGTCACTAGTGATCATCACTCCCAGGTCCTTCTCCTCCTCTGATGCAGATACTCGGACTCCACCCAGGTAGTACTCTGTCCTGGGATTCTTGACTCCAGTATGCATAACTTTGCATTTCTTGGCATTGAAGCCAAGCAGCCAGATCCTGGACCACCTCCCCAGCTTTTCCAGATCTTCCTGTAGGTCCTGTATCCCTTCTGCTGTGTCCCTGCGAACAGGCACATGTTTGCCCTTTGTGCCTTCCCCAGTGTCACTGATGAAGACATTGAACAACACTGGCCCCAGCACCGAGCCCTGCAGGACCCCACTGGTTACCTCTCTGGTGCCAGATGACTCTCCCCCGACAACCACCCTCTGGGTTCTCTCCCTCAGCCAGTTTTCCACCCATCTGGACATCTTTTCCCCAATCCCGAGATCCACCAACTTCCTGATCAGTCTTTTGTGGGGCACAGAGTCAAAGGCCTTGCTGAAATCAAGATACCGCTTGGCCCCTGTCTACTGTCTTAGTGACACAGTCAAAGAAGTCAATCAGATTTGTTCCTGGTCAACAAAAACTACAATAAAATTAAAATCGAGAGGGACTACATTTGCTACCCTCCAGTCTTTTGGAACTACCTCTGTCTGATTTGAGCTATTGAATAGCCCCACCAGGGGTTCAGTTAGTTCTGTTGCCAGTTTCTTGAGCACCCTTGGATGCATCCCATCTGGCCCTGGGGCCTTATGTATCTCAAGGGCTGGTAGCCTTTTCAAATCATTTCACTGTTAAATACATGTTGCCACATCTTATGGATCCCCCATACAGCTGCCTTAATGCCATTCTCTGGCAGAGGCCCTCTGTCTTCTTTGTGAATACAGAGCAAAAGTAGGCATTAAGAACAGCTGCTTTCTGCCAGTCCCCCTCAGTTACTGTACCTCCCTCTGTTAGCTTAACAATTCCTCCACCCCCATCTTTCCTTTTTCCGTAATATACCTAAAGAACTGGCCCCCTCCGACCCCCTCTGCACTATGTAGCTCTTTGTCTACCTTTGCTTCTCTGACCGCCCTTTTGGTTTTCCTTGTTCTGATTTGGTAGTCTCCCTATTCTTCCTTCCCTTGTTTTACCTTATACCTGGTGAAGGCCTTTTTTTTTTTTGTCTGTCACTGCTTCTTTGTCTTTTTCAGAGAACCACATTGCTCTCTAGTACCTTTTTCTTTTGAATACCATTTTTATGTGTGACAGGGAGATCTGCGACTCTTGAAGACCAACCTTTTCTTAAATCTGTTGCAACAGTTCTATTTCTTAGCCTAGTCTGTCCTTTACAATTTCTAGTCCATAAGGTTGGCCACCTATGGGCACCCCCTTCCCTTTCTTGACTATGCTATAGTGTCCTCTTTAATTTTCCTTCCCTCTCAGGTCCTCGTACAGGGAGGTTATTGTGGTGACCTCCGAGCTGATGTAAAACAACAAACAGACTGTGATCCTCATTGTTGGATTTAGTATGCAATAGCACTACATCGTAAAATACCTTGATGTGTATGCCTTATGTTGAAAATACCACAGCACTAGGTGTTTTTGATAAAGGTAAAAAGTTACTAGGGGACTGTCTTATAAAAATTAAGTTACTGGGCTAGAAATATGAGAAAACCTCCATTGTGTTATTTAAATTGCGTGTACATTACAGATTGTTTGAGAGGCACTTTGGCAGCATACATCCCTACTTTAAGCTGAACCAGCCTAAAATTTCATGGTGATTTACATGTACATCCTATGATGCTTTGCATTATGGGGGAATGTGTCTTTGAAACTTGGCTTTATTGCCAGTGCCCTTTGGGGATAAGCCTTGCTTCAGTGCTTCTGCACTGAGGTTCTTTGTCTTTAGCTCATTTTGGAGTTTTCCTTTTTTGAGCTTCCCATCATCCAAACACACAAGACCAACATAGGGAATGAAATAATTTTCTTTAAAGAGCTAGATATTGGATCACGTGACCACTTCATGGAGTGAGGGAAGTGTCTCCACAGAGCACCGCTCCCCGGTTAAGCTTTCTATCGGTAATCGTGGAATCCACTCGCTTACACGTAACAAAATCTCCTTGGCAAGCAAGCATAGCGCGATGGATGAATATGTGGTCTCGGTCGCCGGTAAATCACAGCGCGCGACCTCCAAAAATGCTTAAAAGCAACCACCGGCCTCCCAGGTGTGTGCGTCGGGGCTTATCTCTATTTCAGCTGCTCAAGCTGGAATGGTTCATGCTCTTCCCAGCTACACTGCAGATTCAACACGAGGGAGCATCATATAGCTTCTGGGAGCCAGACAAAGCAGCAACTTTCGTTAGCGAGCTGAAGAAGAAAATTGGCTGAGGCTTCAACTGGGAGCTGTGAGATCTATGTTTGCCTGAGGTACTTTTTATTTATTCCCATGGATGTCTGGTTGTAGGAAGGAATGGAGGAGAGGAATGGCTGTAGGCTCCTTGGCCCTCCGCCGATCTCCTATGGCCCCCCTATGAACGGATGGTTAGACTGATTGCTTTCCATGTCTGCCTACCCATTGAACGCTATCCCCCGAGGAGCATATCCAGGGAGTCACTGCTGTGATAACGGACAGTCCCTTCCCCCCCACTGCACTGAAGCAGGCTATGGCAACATGAACTGTGCAAGTTGAGAGCTGCTGAAGCGGTGGAGATAGTTGGTTGTCCCCCCAAAAATAAGAGGGGTCCTCCGCTATGCCCATCTGCCTGCTGAAAATTCTGGAAGACATTGTGAGGCCTGTCTTGACTGAAGAACTTGGTGATGTAAGTGCACGTGTGGAGAGGGCCTAGCGCGTTGTTTGAGTTGCGCGACCTTCCTCACAGGTGCCAAAGCACAGCTTATACCAGCAATAATGAAATAACTCCTGGGGGCTGGTCTCTGTTGGGGGGGTGAGTAACTGGGGTTTGGATATGAGTGGGGCCTGGGTGTGCTGAATGGGTCTGGGAATGGTGAGAAGATAGTGGGGCTGAGTGAAGGGGAGGTAAAACAATCTTGTAAACTTAAAATAATGGAGGCTACCTTTACAGAACCTTTCTCCTTCTGACTTACTTAGCCAGACGAATAGCACCATGGGAGGGGATCAAGACCTAGTGAGTGATCTGTGGTAATAAGTGTCATAAAGCTGGCTAACCAGAGGGGGTTGGTAAGACGTGACAAAGTCCAGTGAGTAAATTGTTCTTTTATATAAGGAGATACATACTAATTCCATGTGGGAATGTTATGTGATACTGGGAATAATAAGGGAAGGGGAGGGGAATGTATATAGTTACACAATTATCTTATTCACTGTGTTTGTTATGATTATTTGTTTTCACTTAGCAGGTCCAGTGTATTAGACAAGACCGTAATTGCATTTACGGGGCTGCTGAATGATACAAATGGGATGTGCTCTCGGGGATGAACCAGCAAGGGATGCATCCATGCTTAAGAATGGCTAGCAGGGAAAGAATAAATATCATATCCTGGAATGTGAGAGGCTTCTCCTCACCAGTTAAAAGGGCATTTGTGCTCACTGCTTTAAGGAGGTCACAGGCCCATGTGGCACTGCTCCAAGAGACACACCTAACCACAGCTGAGCACCAGAAGCTCATAAGGAACTGGGTGGAGGTGTGTTATGTCTCTTCATACTCGTCCCATAAACGGGGGTGGCCATATTGTTGCATAAACGCCTCCCCTTTAAACTGATGAGAGTGGTAAATGACAATAAAGAGGGGAGGTATATATTTGAAGAAGGATCACTGTGTGGCACACAAATCACATTTGGGAATGTTTATGCTCCAGCTGTCTTCGAACCAACCTTATGCCAACTCATCTTGGACATCTTAGTTAGGGAGCAGTTTAAGGGCTTGGTGATAGGCGGGGACTTCAGTTGTACACCAGATCCAGCTGTGGACCACTCGGAGGGCAAAGGAAGAGGAGGGCAGTGTATGAGAAGGTGGCAGGAAGGGGTGTTGGACCTTAATTTGGTAGATGCCTGGAGATCGGCTAACCCCACGACCACCAGAGCATACACCTTCTTCTCCAGCCCTCACAAGGCGTGGTCTAGATTGGATTATATATATATATTTTTTATAGAGGAGTGCTGGTACCCAAAACTAATCAACATCTCGCATGGCCCTATCCATATTTCAGACCACGCAATGGTAGTGGCCACAATAGAATTGGATAGGGAACTGGCGAGAAGCACATCTTGGCACTTCCCAACATATCTAGCAGGCACTCAGGAGTTCAGGATGTATCTTGAGGACCAACTAGCACAGTACGCTGAATTTGACAAAGCCACAGCCCCCTCTAGTCGGGTATTTTGGGATGCGGGGAAGGCATTCCTGTGGGGTGCTATTATGAGCTACGTAGTGAGATATAAAAAGGAAAAGCTGGAAGAGCTCAGAGCGAGAATTAAAGAGCTAGAGCGCAGAGCCACTTGAGGTAAGCGGGTGGAGGTACTGCAGCTGCTAGTGGTGACTACAGAAGCCCTTTATGATACTTTAATGGAGGAGGCCCGACAGCAATTCTTTTTCATTAGACACGAGTTCTATGAATGGGGCAATAAACCAGGGCCCTTACTGGTGAACTTGTTAAAGGGCAAAAGGGGGACAATGTAAATACTTGAGTTGAAAGACGAGAAGAGCTCCTTGCTCAAGGACCCTAAAGCCATCAGAAATAGATTTGGAGGTTCTATCAGGCCTTGCACCAGTCAGAGCGTGGGGGCACCTTGGGGGAGCAAGGAAGTTCTTGGATGATGTTAAAATCCCCAGGCTATCCTCCCTCCAGAGAGTGGTCTTGGGTAGGGAGATATCTAAAGCAGAGATCAGGCTGGCAATTCATACATGAAAACTGGTAAACCAAGTGGACCTGATGGACTACTCGCAGAATTCTGTAAGGTAGCAGGAGATGGAGTGATGAATCACTTGTGGGAGGTCTTCTGGGAGGTCAGAGAAGGGAACCCTCTGCCAAAATCCATGGGGGAGGTGGCCATTTGTGTGATACGGAAGCCTAGGGGGGACCCTAAGGACTGTGCATCATACCGTCCCATTTCTCTACTGAATTGTGATGCTAAGATATACACCAAAATCCTGACGTCCCGCCTGGACAGGGTACTCCCGGGTCTCATACACCCGGAACAGACTGGCTTTATCCAGGGAAGACACTCCTACCACAATGTTAGGAAAGCCCTTAATGTGATATGGTGCTCTTCTTAGAGCCCAGTGCTGTCCCTGGACATTGAGAAGGCATTTGATCGGATTGAATGGGGATATCTCTTTGAGGCCTTGGGAAGATTTGGGATGGGAGAGGAATTCTTGAGGTTGGTCAGAGTCCTGTATACCTCCCCCAGGCTTTGGTGTTGATAAACGGTGCAACATCCGGGTTCTTTCCCCTCTACTGTGGACGAGGCAGGGATGCCCCCTATCTCCACTTCTCTTTGCACTAGCAATCGAGCCCCTGGTAATAGCCATCAGGCAGAATCCGAATATTGAGGGAATCCAGGGGACTAGTGGGAAACAACACAAACTGTCCCTATATGCGGACGACATGATACTGTACATAGGAGATCCAGCACCCTCTATCCCGCCTCTCTTGTCCCTGATAGCACAGTTTGCTAGCTTCTTAAGTTACAGGATAAATCTGGATAAGTTAGAGATTATGTGCTTGGGACCCAGTGCTACCTCTGTGAGGGGGAAATTGGGTTCATGTCCGGTAGATACGTCCTTTAAATATCTGGGGATTTACATAGGCAAAGACATTGCTGATCTTTACCATTTAAATTATACCGCCACGGTCAAGAGTTTAATTGTGGAACTTAGAAGATGGCAGGCCCTCCCCTTATCCTGGATGCATCGGATCAATTTAATTAAAATGAATGTCCTCCCATGGGTTCCTTACCTACTGCAGATACTCCCTATGGCCCTGTTGAAGCGGGACACCAGGCAGATGGAGAAGGCACTTGGGGCATTCATATGGCAGGGTAAGAGGGCCAGGACAAGCTTGGGAAGGTTAAAAGCAACCACACAAAGAGGAAGTTTAAACTTCCCTGACTTCAAGAATTATTTGTTGGCAGCACAAACAATGTATATTAAGGACTGGATAGCTAGACCACCTGAGACAAGCTGGATAGACCTAGAAGAGATGGGAGCCAGTTGAAGGCTATCAGCATATCTGGCTAAGAGGGGACTTAGAGCCTACACTTCCCTCAACCACCTGAATCCGCTGGTAATTTATGTGCTGAATGGTTGGCTACAGATTAGAAAGCTGTTAAGAGTGGGGGAGGAGGAGACATTCCTGTTGCCCATAGCTAAAAAACCCTTCTTTAGACCCAGCCTGGATGAGCCAGCTTTTGGGGACTGGCAGAGAGGAGGAATTCAGTGCATGGGGGATTTGTACAGGGGAAGAATCCTTTGCTCCTTTCAAAACCTCAGAGAGGACTTGGGAATCTCGAACAGTCATCTGTTCAGGTTCTTTTAAGCAAGGGATTACAGCTGATCATTGGAGGGGGGGGGGGATTCGCCTCTGAAGCAGGTCAAATCTTTGATATGCAAGGCCAGAAGAGACCCTAAGGGGATTACTCAGTTGGCCACACATCTTTTTCGAGCTAGTGCTGAGGACATGGCCCTTAACACACATAGACTGTGGGAGAGGGACCTAGGGGTACAAATCTCGGATCAGAATTGGACTACAATCTTGGAGTCACATTATTTATTTGCGTTTGGTAACCGGGTAGGTGCACTAGGCTTGACGATGCCTGTTTTCAGGCACGACCTGGGAGGATACAAGTTGAATACATAACAACAAACAAAGTGAAATGGTTAATACAGAGGGCTGGAGGTCCAAAATACAATCAGCTAGTAGTTAGGAAAATACAGTTAGGATAAAGTCAAAAAATAACACATATAATGATACACAAAGTACAAAATTGGTGGAAATGGTATGTACAGTATACATTAAAATGCCATTTGGATGCCGGAACAACATAAGTCAGGTCTTGAAACAAAATTGGACTGAGGGTCCAAGGAGATAAAGTATTAGAGTAGTGGAGAAGGGGATAAGAGCTACTCGGGGGATTAGTCAGAGAGGGAGGGAAAGGGCTGAGAGGGAGGAGGAGGACGACGGGGTATGGCCTAGGAGAGAGTGAAGATGGAAAGAATGAGGGCATGAGAGGGGAACATTTAGGAGAAAAATGGTTTGCGTGCGGTGAGGAAGGTAGGTGAGAAAGGTAGAGGAGGCCAGAGAATCTAAGGTGGATGAAAGCATGAGCAGGGGTTTGATAAAGGTAAATGATTACAGTAAAATTTCTTGAAACAAGCATGAGTGTGAGCAGGATGAATGGTTTGAGGTAGGGAGTTCCAATACTTAAGGGCAGCATAGGAAAAAGCTCATGTACCCATAGAGGTTTTATAGCTGGGAATGTGGAGAGGGGCTTGGTCATTTGATCGGAGCCCATAGGAGATGGCTTGAGGGTGCAGCAAGAAGGCGAGGGATTGGGGAAGGCTTGATCTGGCTATACCATCAATGAGCGAGCCATAGGAGTGGAGTTGACAGGCAGCAGGGCAGAGCCGTTTTAGATCAGCATAGAGCTAGCAATGGTGTTTGTACCGAGATGATGTGGACGCGTAGCGGCAGATGTGATTGTTTGTGGTGTCCCACTTGTAGAGGGAGGTTTTGCTGGCTCCTGCGTAGGTGACTGATCCATAAGCCAGTGCCGGGAGCAGCAGGCCTTGGGCAATAGCAAGCCTCGCCGATGGGGTGAAAGCATAGCTAGTCTGGTAAGCGCCTCCAATTTTAGTACCAACGGATTTACAAGTGGTAGTAATATGTTGATCGAAGTCCAGAGATTTTTCAAGCAGGATGCCGATGTATTTGAAAGAGGTAGTGCTGACCAGTTGTGAGCCATCAGCACATGAGATTTTGAGAGTGTCCCGATTTGCTCTTAGCCTGGCAGGAGAGCTGAGCAGCATGGAGTGCATTTTGCTCGCACTCAGGACAAGGTTATTTTCTGACAGCCAGAATTGTATGCGTAGGAAGTCCAAGGTGAGAGAGTTATTTATATCCAAGGTGTTCCTGGCACTGTAGTAAATGACTAGGTTATCTGCGTAGAGCAAGGATGAGCAGGCTGGAGCGAGCTCTGGGAGTTCCTTCACGTAAGTTGAGAAATGTAAGGGGCCCAGGATGGAGCCCTGTAGAACGCCAGTGTGTATAGAGGAGAGATTGGATATGACAGAGTTGTAATTTACGGCCTGTTTCCTGAAGGACAAAAACCTGTTGAACTACGTCACCGTTTCTGTGCAGAAACCAAGAGAATGAAGTTTTGAAAGGAGAACGGTGTGGCTGACCAGGTCAAACGCCTTGATTAAGTCAGTGAAGATTGCACCAGTCAGGAGACCATTTTCCATGGCATCATAGATATCGTTTGTGAGTTTTAGGAGGGCTGTGGCGGTGCTATGACCTTTCTGGAAACCATGCTGGGAGCCAGAGAGGAGGTTATGCTCCTGAAGATATGAAATGGTTTGTGTTGCTACAAATTTTTCGAGGATTTTACTAAGCACTTATGGGTCTGCTTGCGTGCAACAGACATAAAGAATCTGCCTGAAAGTTTATACCTAGGTTATACTGCCCCCCAGTGGTCACGCATTGCTTCAGACTGGAGATATTGGAAATCTGTGGCCGCTGTGGACTAGACAGGGGTATGTACTTCCACTGTTTCTGGGCTTGTCTGGTGTTGTGGACTTTCTGGGAGGAGGTGAGATGGGAGCTGATCGCCCTATTGGGCTCTGAGTATCCGGCTTCACCCCCGGGACTCCTGTTTGGCCTGGAGGAGTCTGGGGATGGAGAGTGATCAAGACCGAGGAGATGGGTAAGGGTTCTTCTTCAGCTTGCCAGACAGGGAATCCTAAACACTTGGGTTTTGGGGGAAACACCATCAGTGGTACAGTGGCGCACCCTGACACTTAAAGCTCTAGCTCTGGAAAGACAGTTATACCAGGTGAGGGGGAGACTGGATAGCTTCTTAAATATTTGGGGAGTGTACCTAAGCACATTAAGCGTGGGCGAAATGATGATGGTGGACTCGGGTGCCTGATATTTAAGCACTGGAAGATACATAAAACTAAAGCCCAAGGGAAGTGGACCACAACTCTGGTGGTATTAGGTCAATCCCTACCTGCTAGAAGAGTTGGACACCTGCTTAAGGTTTGCCTCTATAGGAAGTAGGACAGAACATACAGGGCAAGATGAGAAGCTGATAAGAGCTGTACCTGAAGTGGGGTTAATCTCCATTGTTGATTGTCTGGAAATGACTGATTATATAGGGTAGGGGAATTGGCTGAAATGTATGAAAGCTCATACTAGTTAATGGACTGTATGTATATAAATTACCTTGATTAGGAATGGAATATATATGGACCTTTGTATACAGTTCAATGAACTGTATGCAAATGTATGTTTATTGTGTGAAAAATTCAATAAAAAGAGTTAAAAAAAGAATTGCTACATAAGATATGACACTTTGTGTCATAGGTTGCTATAGACCTCTGTCTGCTGGCTCTCAAATCCTCACCCATCTAACTACTATTATGGGGCATGGCTCCCTTGAAACAGTTATTCTTGGGGATCTTAACTTTGATTGGATGTCCGAGGCTGCTGCACCACTTAAAGAGTTCTGTGATGCCCACGGGCTGACGCAACTTACTGGCGAGCCTACGCTCCCCTAATAAGAAGAACCCTGCTAATAGCACACTGCTTGATGTCATTCTAGTAAGCAAACAGTACCTGTTCTAAAATGCAGGAACCTTCTTCTCTGTTAGTAACCATTGTGTCATTGCCGGCGTAAGATCTGTCCAGAATCCACTATCCTCATCAAGGTTGTCCTCTAAGAGGTCCAGACATAACTTCGATCAGTCTACCTACCTTGATGAGCTAAAATACTCGCTGCGCTGACAGGACTTTTACGTAGCTAATTCGGTCAACTTGGCATAGGATTCATAGGATTTATACTGAGCTTAATGGACTTGCGTCCTGAATGCTCACCATCTATATCTCTGAACTCTGTTTTTTTGGTGTTTGCATCCCAGTTGTTTTTGAAATCTGTGGTTGATCGGCTAGCCACAACCTCCAGTGGTAACGTGTTCCAGTCATGTACCACTCTTTGGTTAAACCATGATGTGCTCCATACTTTTTTCCTGTGTGGTGCTGTTAGCTGTAATGGGTGGGACCTAGCATTATATGTATTTGTATTGCTTTCTAGTCCAGTAATATCCCAGAGATTGTTGTTATTCCATGCTCTGTGTACCAGGCACATATCACCCCTTTTTCTCCTTGCCTCCAAGGAGTACATGTTCAGTTCAGACAAGTGGGCCTCATAGCTTTTACCAGACATATCCTGTATTGCCCTGGTAGCTCTCTTTTGTACTTTCTCTAACAGTGTTGTTTTTCATATGGTGCCCATACTTGGGTACCATATTCCATAATTGGCATATTATATCTTTTCTGAAATTGTGACTGGGGCATTAAATAAGTATACCCCTCTTGTAAAAGTCAGGGTAAGGAGTAGAGCCTGTCGTTGGTTCTCCTCAGAACAGCACTGTTGGACAGGGACAAGCTCTGGAAAAAAGCACGAACAACTAAGGTCTCTATGGACTGGTGTCACTTTAGGAAAGCTAGAAATACTTGTACCAAGATGATAAGAGAAGCTAAGGCCTCCTTTTACCGCTCGGAACTGGACTCTGCCACCTGGAGCTCTTCTAAATTTTGAAAGTCTATTAAGGACATGTCTGGCCATACACTGGGGAACTCTGTGCCTGCAAAGATCACCTCTGGCAGTGCCACCATCTGCGAGAAAATGGAGATCCTGAATGCATTTAACAACCACTTTGCTACTGCAGGGCTAGCATTTGACTACTCCCCTGCATGTTCCTTACGTTCCCAGTTGGGTGCACAAAGTGCTGAACCTCTTCTTACCAACTCGGTCTTTTCCCTCCAGCCTACTTCATTGAAAGAGGTCGAAGAACTCCTGTTACAGTTGGATACCAAAAAAAGCGTGGGTGCTGACTCTCTTGACCCATACTTTCTAAAGGTCACCTACCATGTTTTAGCTGTACTAATCACCCATCTATTCAATCTCTCACTGTCTCATGGAATCCTCCCACCTTTATGGAAAACAGCCCATGTTATCCCCCTGTTTAAATCAGGGGACCCCTGTGATCTTAACTACAGGCCAATTTCTCTACTCCCTATACTGTCCAGATTGTTGGAAAAAAATGTAAGCAAGCAGTTGAGAACCTATGTAGAAACTATGAACCTACTAAACCCAATGCAATCTGGCTTTAGAGCACAGCATAGCACCATTACGGCCCTAGCCAAAGTGACCAACGATTGGCAGCAAGACCTGGAGAATAGAAACTTTGTCTGTGCAGTGTTCTTAGACTAAGCAAGGCCTTCAACACTGTCGACCATGGCCTGCTCCTCTCCTCCCTGAGGACGATAGCCCTAGACCCACTATCCTTGCATTGCTTTGCTGACTACCTCTCTGACCGGTGGCAGCAAGTTAAGGCAGAAGGTGAACTTTCTCCCCTTAAACCCCTGCAAAGAGGGTTCCCTTATGGATCGATTATTGGTTCCCGACTGTTTGCAATTTACATAAACAACATCAACACCAACATAACTAAGGCCAATATTCATCTGTTTGCTGACAATACGGTACTTTGTCTAAGTCGCCTGTCGCCAGAAGCTGCCTGTGGAGACCTACAAGCCAAATTCAGTCTACTTCAGAGCCAACTTCTAAATACTAAATGCCAAAAAAACTAAGGCAACGCTGTTTTCACCACTTCATGTAGCAAACCCGGCCAGTGCTGGCTCTATTCCTTAGATCACCACAATCCTGAGAGAAAACCTAGAATTTGTCAATAAATTCAAGTATTTGGAAGTGTGGCTCGACCATAGATTCTCCTTTATGGACCACATCGAGGATCTAATAAAAGAACTGAGGCAGAGGCTTGGACTCTTTTTCAGGATTAGTAACTTCCTTACTAGAGATGCCAAGCTGTGGCTAATACAAACAACGTTTCTCTCCTTGGTTGACTATGCTAACTTGCTTTATAGTCACTGCCCTGCCTCTCATCTTGCTAAACTGGATACGTTTTATCACAGGGCTCTGAGATTTATTACCGGCGTACCTTTTTCCACTCACCATTGTGCCCTTTACGCTGCCGTGGGGTAGCCTTCCCTTCAGTATAGGAGAAACAGAAATGCTGTACTCTGGACGTTCAGAGCTATTCTCAGAAAACTGCCTCTGTATATCACTGATTGCCTTCCGCTATGCAAGTTAGGGAATTATACACTGAGAAGTTACTCCATTATCTCTTTAAAGGTACCTAAGCTTAAAACACACTTTGGGAGAATGGCTATAAGCTTTGCACTGCCATCTCTATGGAATAAAATACAAAAATTGCTAAAACTTAGTACTTCGGTCAGTCTATCCTCCTTCAAGACTCTAAATGCCCATTCGATTAAGGAAATTTGCGACTGCTTCCCCAATCCTAAATTTCCCTTGCACCTAAGGCGCACCTTGATGGCATCTGTCTTCTTCGCTATGCGTGGCCTTGTGGCCTCTCCTTCATATTTCTTCTAGTACTTTCTTCGCTCTGTTATCTAATTGTGCTCTCCATCCTCCTGTCCTGTGTCCTCTCTGTGGCTTTTATCTCTCCCCCTTCTACCTTCAACCACACTGCCTGTACTCTACTTCCCCTCTGCCTGCCACCCCCCGTCTACTCTGTTTACACTGATTACGAACACATTGATTGTCTTGTTTCACAAGGCACTGTATGTAATATACCATTATCTAACTGTTGTCCTCGTATAGTTCACCCAGCTACTGTTGTTAGACACATTACTACACCATGAAGGAATTGAGCCACTGTTCTCCATTTGTGTCTCCATTAAACTATTGTATCACTGTATTGTATAGTATTACTGGGATGTTCTGTTGTGACTGTTTATAAATTGTATATCCTGTGTTCCTGTGCTAACCAGATCCATCTTGTAAATGAGCTATGCTCAATGGTGTTCGCCTGGATAAATAAAGATTTTGATTGATTGATTGATTGATAAGTAGATCAGTGGGTTAGTAGGTGCTGCCCAAGTGCAGAGGAAGGACACGCATAGTGTGTTGCTGCAAACTAATATATTGAAGAAGGGAATGCCATTGCTTAAGGTTATCCCCTGTGCTTTAAATAAACATCACACAGAGATAGTGTGTTGAACCTGAAGTTCTGTGTCTGGTCCATCTGTTTTCCCAAAACCCCTCCACAGACTTGGTGTTAGAAGTGAGATAACTTGCTAGAAATGTCTTGGCTAGGGGGATGTTTTCTGGCGGATATCACCCAGATATCCCAGGTGGACTGATGCACCAGGAGTCGTCAGAGGAGAACCCGGAGAAGAAAGTCCTTGGAGTTCTGACCAGAACCATGACTGACAGACTGGGAGAGAAGCTGCTGCCTGGACTCGATCTGGGAGCTCAGAGGAAGGCCAAGCCTGAAGATGATAAAGAGATACAAGGGGACAAGGAAGAATCGAGGGAATTGCCTCCTCTTGAAGATTCTCCACCTGAGGATGTAGGGGAGATGTTGAAATGGCTCTGCATAAAACGGGTGCAGATGGAAAGATATAGAGACATTGAGCGGAGAAGGCAATATGCCGAATGGGTGGATACCATGAGGGTTTTGCATGCCATAGATGCAGGACAAACTGAAAGATCCAGTAGCCCAAAAGTCATTAAACTCTCCAAATTATCGGACAGTGATGACATTGAAGCGTACCTCACAACTTTTGAGACGATTGCTCGAACATGTGCATGGCCAAGGGAACAGTGGGTTGTTCGACTGGCACTGCACCCGAGAGGCAGTGCCCAGTTGGTTTATAGCCACCTGGACTCCGGAGATGCAGAAGACTATGACCTTGTGAAGCAGGAGATCCTCAAGCGCCAGAGGAACAGATGGGAGTAAAGGAGTATTTTACCACCACTTTTGCATGGTTTACTCCCACTTTCCGATTTTAGGAATTTGTTTCCCACCCTGAATAAATTTACAATATGTTGATAAACATACACAAAACTGACAGCACCATGTGATGCTAGCAGCAATGGCACAACACAGTACCTAAGTGGAAGCATTAGCTGTATTATCAACATCAATTGTGTATAGTGGAGATGGTTTCAAGAGTTGCTCAGTGGCTGACCTGAAGATGTGCTATTAAAACTTTGCAATATGTTAAAAAAAAAAAAAGAAAAGGTCACAGTACTAAGTAGCATTGGGGAAGTCTCCGTCTCCAGGATTAGTCAAAGAATCTCAGTGGCTGCAGGTGCCCAGTGGGCTAGAGACTTGGTTTAGAGGTGGTCGTGGTGGGGGCTTTGTGGGGGGTTTGAGTTGGTTCTGTGAATAGAATTACTACCATTAAGATGAAAATACTACTTAGCTGAAGAAGAAAGCAGTAAACACTTCCCAGTCCTAGAAATGATCTGGACCACTGTCAGGCGCTATGACATAAACATTGAAACCTATCGCCAGAAGTTTAGGTTTCTTAAAATGCAGTTACTGGATACCACCCAAGAGACTTATACCCATCTCAAGGAGCCCTGCTACAAATGGTTGCAGCCAGATAACAAGAGCAAGGACCAACTTCTGGAGACGGTAATTTTTTAACGGTTTATTAAAGTTTTATCCCAGAATGTACAACTTTGGGTTTGGGAGCATAAGCCAGATTCCACTGATAAAACCATCACATTGGCAGAAGATTTCCTGACAGCCCAACCATCCAGACCCAGAAGGTTCCAAGGGACATCAGCAGCTGTAACCACCAGCAATCCAGTAAGGAATCCTTTTACTTATAAACTGTCTAATCCAGCCCCAGTGAAACAAGACTGGAGAGCAGAGAGGGGGCGAATTCCTGTAACAGAGATTGTATGCCATGGGTGCCAAAAGAAGGGACATTATGTAAGAAAATGCCCTAATATAAAGAAAGGGACAGCTCACATAGCGTTAGTGAACTTGGGTCACTTTATGGCTACTGTGCAGATTGGATCACAGTACATGATAGGACTGCTTGATTCAGAGAGCTGCCAGACTCTTGTGCAAGCATATCTGGTAACTGGGAATAATAAAGGGATGGATACAGCAGTCATCTGTGTGCACGGTGATACCCATTGCTACCCTACAGCCACCATACAAATGACTGTTCAAGAAAAGACACATGAGGTAGAAGTGGGATTGGTACCTCGCCTACTGGTGTCAGTTGTTATCGGGTATGACCACCCAGACTTTGCTTCATTTATACGTTGTCATGCTGCCAAGGACTCTGCTGTAGTTGCCGTAGCCACCAGAGCTCAAGTGAAGCAGGGACATTTACCATCTGTGTTCCCATTTGATGATGATGTTTTTGAGGATCCTGGCAAGGACCGTAAAACTAAGACGGAGAAGAGGAAGCTAAAGAAGGACTGGATTGATACTCATGCTGATGTACAGCCAGATTTGAGACACACTTTTAAATGTGATCTGCAGCATGAGCAAAAAACAGATCCTTCATGTATCCTTTTTTTTCCCACAGGTGAGTAAGGGAGTGGAAAAAGGTGCCCCTCACTTTATTGTAAAACAGGAAATACTGTACAGAGACTACACTAACCCCAGAACTGGAGAGGTAGTAGACCAAACTAATGGTTCCAGAAAAAGTCCGCTATCAAATCATGTATCTGGCGCATGCCATTCCTTTAGCAGGCTATGCAGGCAGAAATAGTACCCTGAATAGGATATTACCCAGGTTTTATTGGCCCTCTATCCACGAGAACAGAGCTGAGTATCGTAAAGCATGTGCTGAGTGTCAGAAGGTAGCTCAGGCAGGAAAAAGGGATTGAGTACCACAACAACCCATCCCCATTGTGACTAACCCCTTTAACAGCATAGCCATGGATGTAGTGGGCCCCCTGGAAAAAAGCTCCAAGGATAACAGATTTGTACTTCTTATATGTGATTAGTTTTACGCTACCTGCTACCCAGAAGCTATTCCCATGAGAACTGTCACTGCCCTGATGATAGCGGAGGAGCTAGCAAAGGTATTTAGTCGCATGGGAATCCCCAAGGAAATACTGACCGATCAGGGGAGTAATTTTAATGCACACCTGATAAAAGAATTGTACCATCTGCTGGGCGTGGTAGCAGTACGTACTTCCCCATACCACCCATAGACTAATGGCCTCATAGAGAGATTTAATCAGACATTAAAGAGAATGTTGAGGAAGTATGTAAGAGAAGAGGGTAGAGACTGGGATAGGTACCTTCCCTATTTACTTTTCGCCTACAGAAAAATCCCTCAGGCATCCACTGGTTCCTCTCCTTTTTTATTATTGTATGGGAGGAACCCAATGTGGCCACTGGATGTGGTTAAAGAACATTGGGAAGAAGGTGGGACATCTTAATGTTATAGAGTACATGACTCAGTTACACAAACGCCTGGTGAGGTATATCAACTTGGCACACTAGAGCTTAGAACAGAAGCAAGACTTGCAGAAAGAAAGATATGACCAGAGTTTGAAGACTAAAACATTTCAGCCAGAGGACAAAGTGTTGTTACTTCTTCCCTCCACAGAGAACAAACTACTTATGAAATGGCAGGGCCCCTTCACCATTTTGAGGCAAACGGGAGCAGTGAATTATGAGCTTAGCATGCTAGGAAAGAGCCCCTCCCCCCCAGAAAATTTACCACGTGAACCTCCTTAGGAAATTGCGTGAGAAGCCGAACCCCTCCCTTTATATCCATCCTGAAATTAGGGAGTCAGAGCTGGAGGTTGCCTATAAAAGGCTAGAGCAGTCAGGACAGTTGGGGGAGATCCAGATAAACCCTGAATTGGAGCCTCAGCAACAGAAAGGTTTTCAGGGGGTATTACAAGAATTTGAGCCCATATTCACAAACATGCCAGGGAGGGCCAAAGGACTTGTGCACACCATAACTGCCACACAAGACAAACCCTTACACCAAAAGCCCTACAGATTGCCCATGAAGGTGAGGGATGAGATGATTCAGGAAGTCAAAAAAATGGAGCAGTTAGGCATAATTGTGCCCTCAAAGAGTGCATGGTCTTCACCCACGGTCATAGTGGACGAGAAAGAGGGTGGGATATGTCTATGCCTAGATTTTAGAAAGCTTAAAGGAAAGCTGTCATTTGCAGGGGCTCCCACCCTTGCAAACCTTACCCTCCCATTAAGCTTTTTTGAGAAAAGCGCCTTTTTTCTGTCAAGGAAAGTAATTTAATTTAAGAACGAAAAGTCCACTACCCAGAAGTATGGCAGACTGTCGGGCGGCTTCATTAACTGTAAAGGTGTGGCGCTGCACCCTGCGCTTCAGTGCATTTGTAGTGCAGCGCACGGTGGGGTGCTGCACCATTACAGTTAATGGAGCTGCCCTATAGTCTGCCATACCTGCGATAGCGATTTTCTGCTCTTAAATAATTATTTCCTTGGACAGGAAAAGGTGCTTTTCTCAAAAAAGCTTAATGGGAGGGTAAGGTTTGCAGGGCAGGTGCCCCTGCAAATGACAGCTTTCCTTTAACAACACATCACTATTCAGTGGCTATCCAATGCCCCGAATAGATGACATCACTGACAGGCTAGGCAACGCACAGTATATCTCTACCTCTGACCTTACTAAGGGATACCGGCAAATCTCCTTATCACCTGATTCACAAGACAAAATTGCATTTAGCACCCCAGTCGGTTTATTCCAGTTTGTCACAATGCCATTCAGACTACATGGGGCCCCAGCTACTTTTCAGTGTTTTATGGACCACACAGTAAGACCACACACTGAGTACTGTCTGGCTTATTTGGACGATGAGTTCATATTCAGCCCTGACTGAGAATCCCATTTTAGACACTTGTCCCAGGTATTGCAAGCAATAAAGGAGTCAGGAGTGACCATTAACCCTGCTAAGTGTGCCATAGCGAAGACTGAAACAAGATACCTAGGGTTCATTTTGGGCAACGGACAAGTGAAGTCCGAAGTAGAAAAGGTTACAGCAGTACCAAACAACCCAATACCTACCACAAAAAAAAGCACGAGATCTTTCCTAGACCTAGCTGGCTATTACTGGAGATTTAGTCCTAATTTCTCAGCCATTGCCAGTCCTTTGACTGAGCTTACTAAAAAGAGGTGCCCAAATAAAGTTCAGTGGACCCCTATTTGTGATGAAGCTTTTAGGAATATCAAGGCCATTCTATGTATAGCTCCTGTATTGAAAAGCCCTGACTTCAACCAAGTGTTTGAGGTTCAAACCGATGCATCAGAGAATGGTTTTGAGACAGTCTTATCTCAGAAAATAGATGGGGAGAACATCCAATCATGTATATCAGCAAGAAACTACACGAGAGGGAGAGAAGATATGCTACCATAGAGAAAAAATGCTTAGCTCTGAAGTGGGCTATTGAGTATGTGAAATAATACTTGTGTGGGGGGCTGAATTTAAGGTTGTAACTGATCATAACCCCCTTTACGGTTTGCACCATAGGAGAGAAAAAAATCCCCGTATAATGCAGTGGTACTTAGCTCTTCAGCCCTATTGATTTACTGTGTCCCACAGGGCAGGGACAAAACATGTAAATACCGATTTCATGTCTAGATATGGTGCAGAAATTGATGTCAATGAACTATGGCAATCTTTCCCTAAATGGAGATAGTGCAGGGAAGGTACCATTAGTCTCTGTTGAGAAATGTGTTAATGCCTCAGGGTAAAGAATGATGATATCCACTATGTTTATGATGGAATGTTTATTGTTAATAGGGACCCTGAAACAGAGCTTCTAAAGATGGATGGGTGGAAGCTCCATCCCTTCCTGGGACAGAAAGGTGGTAAGCAGTCTGAAACAACTGCTTCAAACCCAGGAAATCCTACTGTATTCTGACTTGTGCAGTGTGGTCTCGCCATTGGTCTGCCCGGAGCTGAAATGGTTAATAGAACCTATGCAAATAATAGAATGCTAGGCTCAAGCTCGGTTCTCAAACCACTGTCCCTGGTAAACAGTTCTAAACCATAAGATTCTTTACTCCGCTTGCCTCAGTAAGACATTTCCGGAGAGCTCTCCTTCATCGCTTGAAGAAACTTGTTTTTTTTTCTCGGTTATTAATCAGTCAAATTATTTCTTTAGTATTCTTTTCACTGTCCTTGGTTTTCAGGTAGTAATTGTTTAGATTTTAGTCAGTAAAGGGTAAGTCGTCGCTTTCCTCCCCGGTTCATTAACCAAGGGGAAACCGAGTCTCCCTTTTAGTTTTATTACTGTTTTAAGTTAAACAATTTTATTCCGACTTGGTATAGTCGGTTTGTTATTATTTGAATTTCAACTGGGGTAAGTCCTGCTTTTGTTGTCCAGTTCGCATAACCAACAAAAAAAAAGTGTATTATATTTAGTGTGGTGATCTGGATTATGTCACAGAAACCTAAAAAGAGAACAGGACCCACAGGTTTCTAGCGCTGTACCGAGTGCAGGGAACTTTTTGCAAAGGCTGATCCACACTTAATTTGTTTATTCTGTCTGGGGTCTGACCACTTGCAGACAGAGTGTGAAATTTGCAGTAATTTTCCTGAGTCTACCATTGAAAAGGATTTGAAAAGACTGAAAGAAAGGATGGCTGAGAAGGCTGCTAACCTGGCCGCTGAGCAACAGTTTCCTCTTCTTCCTGAACCGGAGGAGCTGCCCTCTGAAATGGGCGATAGTTCCTCATCTAAAAATAACGTACCACTGACAAGGCTGTTGAACCAGCCGTTGCGGTTAAAGGAAAAAAAAAAGGAATCAGGAACCACAACCAAAGAAGGCCGCAGTTCCTTCTGCTGAAGAGATTGCTAACGCGATCAGAATAATTCAGTCTCTGTAGTTCTCTGTTCCGGTTGGCAAGCAACTGTTACCACAAACTCCCGGTTCAAATCCAGCTTTTGGTTTAATAGACCAAGGTGGGGAGCATCACGAGGGCCAAGAGTATGAAGAGGAAGATGAGGATTTTAGGGAGCCAATTGATCCGGATATTTGCTTTGATCCTCAGAGATCAGATTCCCCTGATAAGGGAACAGAGGATTTTAAATCCTGTCTCTCTTTCATGAAACAGGTTGCTCAATCCCTTTACCTCCCTTCACAGGAGTCCATAGAGGATGAGGAGGAAGAGGACTATAAAGAAATGATGGATGTGCTTCCATCAGAGAGGTTGTTGCTGCCCCTCCATAAGTCCCTGAGAAAGCAGACCATGAAGGTATTGCAGACACCCACTTCTGCACCCCCCGACAGACAAGAAGGTGGACAAGAAGTATTGGGTGGCTGCGACTGGAGCTGAATTCCTTTTTGAGCATCCGAGTCATGAAGGTGTAGTGCAGGCTGCAGCTTGTGATAAAGCTGGCATCCCTATGGCCTCCCACCCCCCAGACAAAGATTCTGGGAGAGTGGATTCTATAGCTAAAAAAGTATACTTGGGATCTTCAATGGCTATTAGGCAGACATCTTATATGTCCTGTATAGCCAGGTACCAAAAGAATATGTGATCCACAGTGCTGCAGATTGCTAAGGCAGCTCCTCCTCCTCCTCCTCCTCCTCCTCCTCCTCCTCCCATGGCTGCTGACCTGGAGGAAGCTGCAAAAAGGGTCTCGAAGCTGCTAAGATGCAGTCCAGGATGGCAGTGAACTCTAATGACACTGCATCCAGGCACATGGCATCTGCTGTGTCGCTTAGGAGGTATGCCTAGCTTAGAACCACCAATCTGACACAAGATACCCAGACTAAAGCCATGGATTTCCCCTGCGACCCTGTGTCTGTGTTTGGGGAGCAAACAGAGGCATACATGAAGAAAATGGATGAATACAAGGCTGCATACAAGAGTGCAGCAGCAGCAAAGGAAAGAGCTTCTAACCCCCACAAGCATCCTGCAAGGGTGGCAGAGGCAGACATGCTCATAGGCCTTTTTTCCAGCCTCAGGCTTTTCCTCAGTATCAACCAAGGGGATACTTCAAAGGCAGGGGCAGTGGCTACACTAGCCCTAGTGTCCAGCCAGCCACACAGGCCAAACAGACACCCTGAGGGGACTATTCGGGTCATCTCCCCAATTCCAGTAGGGGGCAGGCTGGCCCAATACTTCCAGGAGTGGGAAAATTTCACCATAGACAAGTGGGTCCTGGAGGTAGTGGGCCAGGGGCTTGTTCTCAGCTTCAAGGCCATGCTAAAGCTGAGGTCAAGAGCCTTCAAACCCTCTTCCCCATCAGAAACCGCCCTGCTGGAAGAAGAAGTTTTAACCCTTCTGCTGCAAAGGGCAGTAGAACTAGTCCTTTCCAACCAGAGAGGAAAGGGCCTGTATTCATGGTATTTCCTCACAATAAAGAAGACAGGGGAGTGGTGACCCATTCTGGATCTCATATACTTAAACAAGCATCTGTCAAAACCAAGATTCAAGATGGTTACTCTGGCTACCTTACTACCCACCCTAAGACAGGGAGACTGGCTAGCATCCCTGAATCTGAAGGATGCCTACTTTCATATCCCAATCAGAAGATCACACAGAAAGTACCTCAGGTTCAGGTTGCCATCAGGCCATTGCCAATTCAGGGCAATGCCTTTCGGACTGACATCTGCTTCAAGGGTGTGCACAAAATGTCTGGCTGTGGTAGTGGCACACCTAAGGCGACAAGGGGTGTCAGTGTTCCCCTACTTGGACGACTGGCTCACAGTAGACCAGTCACACCAGCAAGTAAGAGAGGCTTTGTCAATAACACAAGACACTGTCTACTCCCTGGGGTTCTTGGTGAACCACAGAAAGTCTGTTCTGGAGCCAGTTCAGCTGCTCAGGTTCATAGAGGCAGAACTGGATACAAAAAAAGGGATAGAAACATAGAATTTGACAGCAGATAAGGACTGCTTGGCCTACCTAGTCTGCCGATTTTCCTGCCTAACAGATAAGCTGCAGATCCTAATTAAATAACAGTTTACTTCCTCCTACCCCCCACTAGGACTGCCTTATGTCTGTCCCATGCATTCTTGAATTCCCCCACTGTACTTGACTCCACGACCTCCTCAGGGAGGCTGTCCCATGCATCCACAACCCTCTCTGTGAAAAAATACTTCCTCACATTACCTCTGAGCCGTCCCCCCTCTGTCTTCAAATTGTGCCCCCTTGTTCTTGCACATCTCTTTTTCTGAAAGATGCCACCCTCTTGGGCTTTGTTGATTCCCTTGAGGTACTTGAAAGTTTCTGTCATGTCTCCTCTCTCCATCCTTTCCTCAAGGGTATACATATTAAGCTCCTTTAGTCTTTCTTCGTATGTCTTCTGGTGCAGACCCTGCACCATTTTGGTCGCCCTCCTCTAGACAGCCTCCACTCTGTCTATGTCTTTGCGGAGATGGGGTCTCCAGAACTGCACACAGTACTCCAGATGGGGTCTCACCAACAGTCTGTACAGAGGGGATAACAACTTCCTGTTTTCTACTATTGATGCCGCTCCCTAGGCATCCCAATATCCCCCCAGCCTTCCGTACTGCCTTCTCACATTGCTTGCCCACCTTTAGGTCATCTGATATAATTACCCCCAGGTCCCTTTCCATTTTTACTGTTGTCAGTATCTCACTCCCCATTGTGTACTCTTGCCCTGGGTTTTTGTTTCCCAGGTGCATTATCTTGCACTTCTTTGCATTGAATCTGAGCTGCCATACATTTGACCATTCCTCCAACCTTGCCAAGTCCCTTCTCATCCTTTCCACTCCATCTGGTGTATCAACCCTGTTGCAGATCCTTGTGTCATCTGCAAAGAGACATACTTTTCCTTCCAGTTCCTCTGCAATGTCACTTATAAAGACATTAAAAAGGACCGGTCCCAGTACTGAACCCTCCGGTACATCGCTAGTAACCCTCCTTTCTTCACTGTGGACTCCATTTACTACTACCCTTTGCGTCCTGTTGTCTAGCCAATTTTTTATTCAGGCTACCACCTTGGGACCCACTCCAAGGCTGGCTAACTTGTGTATTAATCTTTTGTGTGGGACTGTATCAAATGCCTTGCTAAAATCTAGGTAAGCCTTGTCCACGGCTCCTCCCTGGTCTACTACTTTGGGCACCCAGTCAAAGAAATCTATTAGATTCGTCTGACACGACCTTCCCATCGTGAATCCATGGCTTTCCTTCCTCAGGACAGGGTTGACAACTTTATCCAAGTGGCCAGTTCCTTCAGACTTTACGTCTCCAGGCCAGCAAGGTATTTCCTGCAATTGCTAAGCCATATGGCAGCTTCCACAGCAACAGTGTCAGGAGCCAGGTTCCAGATGAAAGACATTCAATTTCATTTGAGACCACTGGCTCCAGAGAAGGGATTCTCTCTCAAAGCTAGTTCCAGTGACAGTACTTTTCTCCAAGCCCTACAGTGGTGGCAAGAAAGGGTCAGTCTCAGGCAAGGAGTGGTTTTCCTGCAGCAGGTTCCCTCTCTGGTACTCACAACAGATGCATCCCTCCTAGGATGGGGTGCACACTGGGGGGAATCACACTGCACATTGCACTTTGAAAAAGCAGGAATCTCTCCTGCATATCAACCTGTTGGAACTCAGAACAGTTCTTACGGCTCTTCAGTCATTTGTCAATCAGGTAAAGGGACAGGTGGTTCAGGTCAGAACAGACAATACAGCCACCACGTACTACATAAACAAACAAGGGGGCACAAGGTCAACTCCTCTCTGCACAGACACAATGAAAATTTGGGCCTTGGCATACTCCCTGAATGTTTCCCTTTCAGCTGTCCACCTCCCAGGAAAAGACAGTGTTTTGTTAGATGCCCTCAGCAGATTAAACCGGAACCACCACAAGTGATCACTGAACAAACAGGTCTTTTGGGCCACCTTCAGGAGATGGGGCACCTCAGAGGTGGATCTGTTTGCAGCCCCAAACAATCATCATCTCCCACTGTATTGCTGCAGGCCTCCTATCAAGGGCACAGTCCCCCTGGATGCACTTCTGCTGGACTGGATAGGGAGGTTCCTGTATGCATTCCCTCCTTTTCTTCTGATACTGAAAGTGTTGAACAAACTCAGAGTTCAGCCAGCAACAGTGATTCTCATTGCTCCAGACTGGGCCAGACAGCCTTGGTACTCCATGATCTTATCATTGTCAGTAGCCGAGCCAATTAGTCTTCCCAGGAGGCACAACTTACTGTTGTCCTCACAGGACAGATCATGTATCTCAATCTGCGATCCCTCAGACTCAAAGCATGGCTCTTGAGTACTTAAGAGTATGCAGCACTGAACCTCTAGGAAGGGGTTATGGATATCCTGAGAGTATCTAGGAAGCCTTCTACTAAGAAAACCTACACTTCTAAATGGAAGAGATTTTCAAGTTGGTGTCAGGGCAGGGTATAGACCATGCCAAAGTCAGTCTCTCTATAGTTCTGGACTATATTGCCCATTTGCATTCCACTGGTCTAAGGATTTCCACTTTGAGAGTGCATCTGGCAGCTGTTTCAGCTTACTTATCTGCAAGTAAGGCATCTTCTTTGGCTTCGAAGCCGGTATTCAAGAAGTTCTTTAAGGGATTACTGCATCTGCACCCACCACACAGGGATCCTGTTCCAATGTGTGATCTAAACATTTGTATTGCCCAGCTTATGCAACCCCCTTTTGAGCCCATGTCTTCTGCAGACCTTAAATATGTGACTTGGAAAACAGTATTCCTGGTAGCCATTACTTCTGCTAGAAGGATCAGTGAACTTCAGGCACTGTCCACAGAACCTGGTTACATTGCTGTCCATAGAGACAAAGTAGTCCTGAGGACTAACAGAAAATGTTTGCTCAAAGTGGCATCAGAGTTTCACCTCACCCAGTCTATTACTTTGTCAGTCTTTTTCACAGACCATTCCACCTCAGGTGAGCACAGGCTGCACAGCTTGAATGTGAAAAGGGCAGTCAGCTACTATCTTGACCACACAAAAAAATCACAGGCAGGATCAAACTTAGTTTTTCCTCACTTATGGAGATGTAGGGAAAGGAAAACCTGCCAAAAAATGATCTATTGCATGATGGATTGTAGCCTGCATTCAGTTTTGCTACAGCAAGGTGGGTAAACAGCCACCTGCAGGCCTTAGGGCCCATTCAACCAGGGGTACAGCAACTTCTGTAGTGGCTGCTAGAGATATCCCCCAGTGGACATTTGTAAAGCTTCTGCTTGGAAAACAGTCCACACATTCACCAAGTATTATTGCTTGGACGTCCAGGCCAGAGGAGACGCCAGGTTTGGCACAGCAGTCCTGCAGAGCCTGTTTCCTAAATAGGTTATAGGCCCACCTCCAAAGGCACTGCTTGGATAATCTGCACAAGTCAGAATACAGTAAGATTTCCTGGGGTTTGAAGAAAAAAATACTCACTATAATAATCTTGTTTCTTCCAAGGGAATCTTACTGTATTATGAGCTCCCTCCCATCTTCCCCTACTAGAAACTTATGGTCACTGCACTCCAGCTGTGGTAGAGATGTTGCAAACCTGGGGTATATATATATGTTCTTATTTGTGGGCATCTGTGACTTGAGTCTTAGTGATGCCACATTGGTAGTGTTTTTCTAAAAGGGGAGAAAATTCCTTTGTGTGTATATATATATATATATATATATATATATATATATACATATATATATATATATATATATACATATATGTAATATATATGTTAACTCTTTATTAGGGAGGGTTCCTATTAGTGTTATATTAGTTGGATATTGCTTAGTGCATGCTTCGTAAGAATCTGACTGTTTGGAACGGTTTACCAGGGACCGTGGTTTAAAAACCGAGCTCGAGCCTAGCATTCCATCATTTGCATAGGTTCTGTTAACCGTTTTGGCTCCGGGGCAGTCCTGTGGTGAAACCATACTGCACAAGTCAGAATACAGTAAGATTTCCTTGGAAGAAACAAGATTACTATGGTGAGTAATTTTTTCTTCCCTCTTAAGGTGGGGGATATGTGACGGAGATCCTGCCACTCTTGAGGACCGACCTTTTCTTAAATCTGTTGCAACAGTTCTTCTATTTCTTAGCCTAATCTGTCCTTTACAATTTCTAGTCCTTAAGGCTGGCCATTGTTGGGCACCCCTTCCCCTTTCTTGACTGTGCTATAGTGTCCTCTTTAATTTCCCTTTTCCCCCTCAGGTCCTTATACAGGGAGGTTATTGTGGTGACCTCCAAGCTGACGTGAAACAACAGGCTGTGATTCTCACTGGATTTAGTATGCAATAGCACTATGTCATAAAATACCTTACTGCATGTGCCTTATGTGTATGAAACCTGTAAATGTTGAAAATACCACAGCACTAGGTGTTTTTGATAAAGGTAAAAAGTTACTAAGGGACTGTATTATAAAAGTTAAGTTACCAGCCTAGAGATATCAGAAACCCCCCATTGTAATTTAAAATGTGTGTAAATTACAGATTGTTTGAGAGGCCTTTTGGCACCATGCATTCCTGCTTTAAGCTGAACCAGCCTAAAATTTCATGGTGATTTGCATATACCTCCCATGATGCTTTGCATTATGGGAAAATGTGGGATATTGTGTTTCTTTGAAACTTGGCTTTATTGCCATTGCCCTTTGGGGTAACCCTTGCTTCAGTACTTCTGCACTGAGGTTCTTTCTCTTTAACTCATTTTTGGTTTTTTTTTTTTTTTGAGCTCCCCATCACCCAAACACACAAGACCAACATAAAGAATGAAATAATTTTCACTAAAGAGATAGATTAAGTGGGTTAGTAGGTGCTGACCAAGTGCCGAGGAAGGACATGCATAGTCTGTTGCTGCAAACTGATGTGTTGAAGAAGGGATATGTCATTGCTTAAGGTTATACCCATGTTCTAAATAAACATCACACACAGATTGTGTGTTGAACCTGAAGTTCTATGTCTGGTCCATCTGTTATCCCACAGCCCCTTCACATCATGCAATACTTTGTTGCCTTGAGACTGGTCCCATTGATTGCCATCCATCTTTTTTCCACTTTCCTGATGCTGCCCGTGCCACTTCTTCCCCCTGCTCTTCCCCACCACCACCATCCAGCCTCCTGGAGCAGATGGCCTCTAGAGGAGTGGGAGTGTGAGGGGTGGACCCCAGCTGAGCCATGCCACAGCTGAGTTATCTTGTCTCTTGCGGCTACCAGCTGAGCATGGAGCTCTGCAAAGTTCCTGCAGATGGGGCAGCGCCCCTTCACCAGAGCGTAACCTTGGAGAAGAGTACCTTGCAGTCCCCACAGCTGACCACCTTCCAGCTGCACTTCATCTCCATATTGATCCTATGATATATATTAATACATAGACTTAGGGGTGTCTCTCATGGGATAAGAAGATTATCTTGTGCTGTTTTGGGTGAGAGGACTGTGAAGCTAAGCTGAGTGGTCAGCCCAAAACAGCATGAGATAACCTTCTTATCCCATAAGAGACACCTCTAAGTCTCTGTATTAAAATATTATGAAGTTGTGGAACTGCCTTCACCAGAAAAGAGTTTACATTTTGTTGAGAATGTTGTATTTATTACTGCCCGTTTTCCTGCTCTCTCCCGCTGTTTCATGTGCTAGTGGTATGTTCCATGAGCAGTCTTTACATGCTGACATTGGCTACATGGTATGTAATGGCGCTCGCTGACACACCATGGAATCATGTAATCATGGAGGTGGGGCTGACTTTGGGGAAAAAAACCTCTTGTTATTTTAGGCTTTTGAAGTATTTCCTTTCTTCTCCATTGTTAGCCTTCCTGCCTACCTGTGACCTGCTTGCCTGCCCACTGTCAGCTTTTGTTCTTGAACTGCTGCTGTCTAAACACAGTAAAGTCACGGTCGGGGGGACCACAATCGCTCTGATGTAACCTTTTTTTTTTTGTTAGAAAAATACTTGCCAGCACTTTTTCTCGAGTCTTCCTTCATTCACCTTACTTCTCTTTCAGTTTTTCCCCTGCCTGCCGACGCTACTGCTGGTCGCTTGCATTCACTGTTTCCACTCGAACAGTCAGTTTGGGGGTGGAGCAACAGTCACTCTGTCAGTAGCTCATGTTGCATTTATTACATATCGGTAACTTTTCTCCTTTTATACACAGGTATTTTTTTCTGTTAGAATTGTCACAGGTGTTTCCGCTGTGGCGACTCTGACAGGAGGAGTTTGACAAGCGAGAGTTACTGTGGTGGGAATCAGCTGTGCAGAGCAGCGTGAGGCAGCAGCTGTATGGGCAGCAAGAGGTACAGTAATGCCGCACTCTGGTGGAGGCTGTTCCACTACTTTGTAATACACAAAAATCTATCTTTTACGTGTAGTTCTGCTATACTGTATTTGGCGCATTCTCTGTACTCTCTTAATCCCTTAACCCTTGGTTAATTACAGTTATATATTTGGATTTCTATAATATATAAAAGTCAAAAAATATAGAGAGAGAATAGTGGCTATCGAGTTATTACGCAATTCAGTAGGTTATTATAGCGTTTTACCAGGACTGGATATCCAGTCATTGTAGGGGGTCACCAGTTATAATATACATTTCTTTTTCATTTTTGTCATCCAAATGTAACAGCAAATCTCAGTATTCTAGAACTCAGTGAGCTGCTACTTCAGATGTTCTACTAGAACTAGAACATTACGGCTGAAAAGCTATCTTTTAGCAACAGGCTGATTCTTAGCTAAAAAATGTTTTCAATAAATGCTTTTTTTTTTTTTTTTAAGAAGAAATTAGCAGCCCAGAAAGCCCACCAAACAATGACAAACAAAATCACAGTACCACATAATTAACAGGCCACAAATCCTGGTGACAAGAACAACCCCAGAAAAGGCACAAACTGCCAACTACTGTATATAAATCAAATGAAAGTTACACTCTGTGATTCACCACAAAACAGAGGTGGTGACTATCCTGCTCCCAACCAACATCAGACACACAAATCCCACACCTTCCTGTAGGCAACAATACCCTCCTCCTCAATCCACAAAAAATTAAAAATGTAGAAAAAAGGCCAGCCCGGTGGTGCAGAGGGCTGAGACGCCGTGCGTGGCTTACCTCATTCCACGCCGGCAACCCAGGTTCGGGTATGAACTTGGGTCATTTGGGGGGGTGTTCGGGTGAGGGAGGATTGAGCATCTGCAAGACTGCTCACCTTCGTCGGGGAGGGGGCATCCCATACCTTGCCACTTGACTGCCATCTGGAGGAATCCAGATGGTAAGGTGTGCGAGTTACAGCAAGAAATGGAAGGGTGCATGTTCAGAGCACCAGAGGTGTCTGAGCGGAGGCGGAGCTCGCACACCATGCTCACTGCACGTCTGTGCTGCCCAGGGGAGAAAATCAAGGAGGAAAATGGAGGATGGGCTTCATGAAACCCTGCCCGCTTATGCTGATGGCCTGCTTGGTGTCTCTTGGACAATCTGGATATGTGTTCCGGGTGGGGAAGACTGCCCTCCGTTACTGGCCCCACTGCGGGGGGGGGGAATCTGGGGGGGGATAAATGTCCCCCGAGACCAGAGGAGACTCCAGACAGCCACGGATGTTGGGGACAGGGCTGAACAAGCTGCCCATACCTGCCAGGAGGTTAAAAATCTATATAGAAAAATGTAGAAAAAGTATGGAAAATGTTCATTTAGCTATGAGAGCTGCACACAGACACTCAGCTGCTGCTGCCAGCATTCTAGTAACACACAGATGAGCAGTTACTAGTTAACATACAGCATATTTAAAAAGACCAGTCATATGACAAAGTAAAAAAAACTAAAAAAAATAAAATGTTAGGTAGAATTAATACAGATATGACTTTTTCATTTTAATGTAACCCACGACATCAAAACATGAGAAGTAAAATGGGTTAATCTGTTTAAAGGAAATAAAAAAAGACCTAATTCGTAGTTGCAATGAAGGGGTGCTCTTGGGTACTTTGCACCCAATCTGTTTCACAGCCACCCAGAAGACAAACTTCTGGGATAAATAAATAAATAATCCAGTCCCAGAAGGGGGTCTACCCTTTGCTTAAACTGTGTTGTCTCACTAATGTAGTGAACACTGTTCCTACTATATGACAATGCCCCAGAGGCTGCACTTGTTCTGTAATTGTTGCTCTGCACTAATATTAATATCCTAGCTACTACATGTATAGATCTTCAGCCACCCTGGCTAGTATATGTAAATACTTTGAAATGTGATGTCCACTAATGTACCATTTCTGAATGTATGACTATGCTGACTCGGAGCCTTTGTAAATGAGTCTATGACTCAAAGGGTTGTAATTCCTATGACTGACTAAATAAATTAAATAAATAAAAAGGGTGCTCCCATTATGTGGGGAAGAGTCTGCAGTGGACTGGTGACACAGTGCAAATCCAGATCTCTTTAAACATGAAAAACCTTAAATGTTGGTCTTCTCTGCCGGAGTAGGTAAACTGCAGAAGTAGGATACACAAGCATAACTGCATATCTAGTGTGGTCAGCCCTCCTAATAATACTTAATAGTACTTACAGACAAAGTCTTTGCTAGTGCGTTATTTTGCAGTTTACAGATGGGGCCGGTTTTTCAAAGGGTGTTGCAGGGCTTGCATCAAGCACTGCATCCAACCTTTCCGTGCGCCATACTCCTTCGCAGTAACTGCTACCATTTTTCAATGCTCTGGCGCAGTTGCAACAGTTTACCCTTTTACAGATTGCCGCAAGCTAGGCCACAAAAGGATGGTCTAGCTTTCGTCAGTTGCTGCACAGGATAGAAAATCCCATTAGATTGCTGTAAGCCCGGTGTGCCATATCTTTGATGCACCCGGGGCTTGCAGTGGTCTTGAGGTTTTGAAAATCCGCTCCATGGTCTCAAAGTAAAGTTAAGCAATGTACATACGTATAACATTTAGAAAATGGGCTTTAAAATCTAAGCAACCCGATTGGTTGCCAGGCATGCTGGGGGTCATTCATTTATTGTTAGAGCCCAGCAAATAACAAGAGCCAACACAGCCTGATTTAGAGATAAGCTGGTATCAATGTCCCAGTACAATTTCAGAATGAAGCAGATGCCATTTTTTTCCCCAGTCTGTTAGCAAGGGACTTGCCCTCCCCCCGACCCACAAACCCTGCCCTGAACTCCACTGCAAGTTCTTTGGTTTTTAAAAAGGTGTCTCCATCCCCAAAATACAGCCTTCATCTCCAAACAGTTTTAGTCAGAAAAAAATGGCAAGACAAAAGCGGCGGTTCCTCCCAGCGGTATGCTAGTGCAGCTCGCGCTATTCCCCCATTCGTCCAAACAGATAGACAAACCCACAAATAAAACTGAAGAAACAGACAACTTTTTTTTTAAGCAACATAACTTTTCTGAGCTACACTGTCTACTGAACTCCATCTCAAGAGACAGTGTGCTTTGAAACTAGCGTGGCAGACTCGCAACACAATTGAAAACTGATCCCAGAAAAAAATACTGCTCTTGAAATGAAGCTCAACATACTGCTTTCCCTTGCTCCAACTCGTCGCTCAAAAAAGCAGTAGTCCATGTGGTGTCTGTCTGTGGATGGGTGGGGGAGACAGACATAGCACCAAGCAAGCATAACCTAGAGATGCCAATAGTAAAGAAACTTTACAAAAAACACAGCAGCGCCCTCCAGTGGTGATGATGGTACAGCGACTACTTTACCAGAAAAGTAAATTTTAAATGTTGTTTTTCTTTATTTTATATATATTTTTATTTTTTCAAAATGTCACCTGTAGCCCATTTTCTAAGCGCAATAATACTCTCCAGGGTGGGTGGTAGGGAAAAACCAGACCTTCCAGGGGCTATAAGGCCCTCCACCTGCGGTGTCTGGCCTCATTACGCCTCTGTGGGTTCCGGTATTGCCCAGTACCACCCACCCTGTCTGGTGTTATTGCTTGCTTGTCTCTCAATGTACTTGTGTTTATACTGTCAAATAAAGACTAATTCTGTTGAATCCAATTTTTTACACACATCAGTTGCAATCAGAAGAAAACATGAGTAGTTATACTTGCATATTATGTGTAGCATCCATTGTAGGCCACTGTCCCCCTTGGAATTGTTCCTGTTCTACTCACAGTCTTCCTTCCCTCCCTCACTTTGTTGCCAGTAGCATTTTGCTGAACTGTTGCTATTGATATGCTATGTTTTGCACTACTTGAACACTACTTCCTTTTGCTGCAATTGTCTACCATGTATTTTTTATTATCTGTTGTTATAATTGTAACTTTATTGATGTAATTTACTGTTATTATTATTTCGCTATCCCCCCTTACCCACCACTGTCTCCTTTATTGCGCCCTCTCCCTTGCATCTTTATCTCACAGGAGAATGGTTTACTGTGCCTCCTTTGTTGCAAAGTTCTGGTTTGGAACCCTTCCCACCTACCTCTCCTCCCGTCTCTCCCAAGCTGCCACCTCAAACTACTCCCTTTGCCAAAGAGATCCATACCCCTTTTTTTCTCTATATATAATTTTACGTTTTTTTCCCCTGTTTGCACCCCCAGACCCAGGAGCACCTAGCAGACATGTACATGCATGGAGGTGCACACCAGGTACCGGCTCGGCCCCTTCCACCCCACCCCTGGCATTCTCTGCCTCCCCCCCCTTGCCTACACTTCTTACTGGACCTCCACCCAGTGGGAGCAGAACTACGGGGTGGACAACTACCCCTGCGGGGAAGGGGAGAGCTGCCATCAATCCCGCTCTGACCTCCCCCCACTCCCTGTGCCGGCTCCTCGGTGACCCAAGGTCGTTCCCGAATCTGGGTCACCGACATAGCGCGAAGAAAGGCTTCCAGTGCCTTTGCCCATGTACCTTTTTATCCCTCACCCCCACTCTGCATCTGGTCAATCTGCTTTCTTCTTTCATTTTCTCTGGAATAAACTCCCCTCCGACTATCCTCCTCCTCCTTCTCACTCAGAAGGCTCCTCGGACTTCTACCCCATCCACAGTGCTCTCAGTGCTCCCAACTTGCACCTCCTTAAATAAATGAAGTCCCCCCCATAGTTGTCAACACCTCGTAGCCCACTCTCCCCTCATTCGGAAGGGAACCCAGTGTCAAACTGTGCACCTTGCTCCTGCGACTAATGGTCAAGACACTAATTCACTTTGTGGTACTGTAGGTCCTGCAGCTGTACTATTATTGTAACTGTGGTCCTAATCATGTCTTTATTTGTACTCCTGTATCTGTCTGTTACCTACTGTTTTGAGTCTTGTAAACGTGACCCACAATTGGTTACTTGTTAATTTTGTTTTTATCCCTATGTGACCCTTTCCCCAGGTCACACCTGGAAATGAGCCTCGGCTCAATGGTGCCTTACCCGGTTATCAACTTTTAAATAAATAAATATTGAACTCTCATCATTCCTTTCCCCTAGGACACATCTGGAAATGACCTATTTAGCTCAATGTGTATTTCCTGGTGAAACTCTTGAAATTCATAAAATAGTCAAATGGCTAATGTATCAAGATAAATGTTACCCCAACTTATCATCAGCTCGTACAAAATGCATAAGTACTCCTAATGGGCATTCCCACACGGATGTGGTATCCAGGTGCAACAAAGTATATGTTTGCCCAGGAGCTTCTAATATTGATCCTTAGCATAAGGTGCTTAATAGTGCAGAGTCAATAAAAAAGGATTATCGTCATGGAGCGTTCCATGTGTACAGGCCATCCCAGAAACCACAACTGGCTTAATTAAGGAATATGTAAACAGTGAACTACCATATAACACAGAAACCAGAGTACAATTCACTTGACAAAGTTAACAAATGCCAGCCTGGGCTGCACCAATGGACCAGGGTACCAGGGTGCTGCTCTGCATGTGACACGGATTTGGGAGCTGACTTGGGTTGCCATGTTGGCAAACGGGCCAGCCTGAGGCAGCTGCCAGCAGTGTGTCTCAGCATGGAAGTGCCAGAAGTAGGTTTCAGCACCATGACACCCCTGCAAACTAACCAGGGGCTTGCTCTTTCCACAAGGTGGGGGGCACTGTACGTGAATTTAATTTATTTTGTTTTTGTTGACCGGGTAAGGTGCGCTAGCCATAGCAATGACTATTTTCAGGCACAACCCGGGAGTTTACAGATACAGTACAGTTGAATTAACATTTGATCAACAGCGGAAGAAACAAATACAGAACATTTAAATACAATAAGGTAAACGCATGGATAGTAGTAATACAAAGTAGTCAGAAAGCAACATGATACAAATTACACAAACAATAACATGGAGTGAATAAGAGAGCAAGTGCAATAAATAAACCAATTAAGCAGTTATCCAGGTAGAGAAAATGGTATAATATACAAAACCAAAGTACCCCCAAAAGTATAATTATACTTAGAGGATAGAGTAAAGCTAGGATATGACTAGGGAGAGGTGCAGTAAATAGTGTCAGTGGCTCAGTAGGTGGCACATTCGCCTCTGAGGCCGGGAGATCAGAGGGCTGTGGGTTCAGTTCCCACATCTGGCATTTGGGTTAATAATCCTAGTACTGACACTGTAGTGCAGCATGAGAGGGGTGCTGCACTTCTGAGGTGCCATCTTTCGGATGAGACGTTAAACCGAGGTCCCATCTACCTGGATTGGTGGTAGTTCAGGTGGATGTTAAAGATCCCATGGCACTTATCGAAAAGAGTAGGGGAATTTCCCCGGTGTCCTGGCCAAATTTCCCTCATTCACTAAAAATACCACCAACAGCTTAATCTGGTTCAAGGTCAGTTGGCATTCATCTGTATCCCCCTCCCCCGGGTCGTGCCTGAAAATAGGCAGGTTTTATCTAGTGCACTTACCTGGTCAACAAAAACTAATAAATAATAAATAAAAATAAAAGGGGACTGATGGAAAAGTATAGACAGAAAGGCAAAAAATAGGGGGATAGTAATTTGGTAAAACTAAGGGTGCAAGTAGACGTATAGAGGCATGTAAAGTGCATACCTGAGGTGAGAGGGTGTGTGGCTCAAGGGCGAGATAATGGGCTGTGGTGGTTTGAAACAGGAGCATGAACAGGAGTCCAGCAAGATGATCACTAAGCAATTTCTTGAAGGAGGCATGGGAAGGTGCTAACCCTATAGCTAGCTTTTAAAGTGGACAAGAGACAACACACATGTCAAGGGGAGGAGGGAGGATCATGGAAGAAATGGGGGATGAAAATCCAAGTCTCTGACAGGATGACAGCTGCCTCTTGCCATGCAGCTCGTCATCTACTGCTGGATCGTGGTCGGGCTGAATGGCGGTTAGCCCTCTCTCAGACTCACCTGCTGCGGAAAACAAGACATGGTGGACAGTGGCAGCGGTAAGTTAGTGGTTGATGGGGATGGGTGGTTGCTCATCACCTGCTGAGGGGAAGTCTTGGAACTATAAAGTGAGAAAAAGAGAACATGAAAAAAAAAAAAGAAACTCCAGTCTGGCAGTCCTGAGTCTTACCAGGTGTCCTAGCAGCAACTAGAATAAGTCCTCCAGCAAACCAGATTTGAACTTTTAAAGACTGTTGCGGAAATGTGCTCTACGATGAGCAGAGGCCCTCCTACATCATCGTACCAAGCTGTGACGTGCACATAAACTGAGCTTATGGATGTAGTCCTCACTGTTACACATGACAGCAACCCCTCATTAAGAATCCTGTCCCCCCTCCACTAGTTACCAATGCAGTCCCCTCTTCCCACACACTCCTCTTCTGCTGGTACACCACCCACTGGTACAGTTGTGATCGAGCAGCCACCCAGTAAACTCACTGCAGCCTGCAACCGGGTTAGCGAGGGACAAAATGATAGGGGAATGACCCTACGGGCCATTGGCATTGCTGTCCCCGCCCCCCTTCCCAGGCAGTCCCAAATGATTTTGTGGGCATTTGCAAGGCATTAGCCATCCTGCTGAGAATGACTTTATGGGTTCACAGACTTAGTTTGATCTTTGTGGTCTCTCTGCACCCACCATAGTACTTAAGGACCGAGTCCCAGGCTTGTAACACAGCACTTGAATTTGTAGTGAAGATGATTAATAACAAACATGCCCTATCTGTCTATAGAGTTTGATTGCATTGATTCATTTGGCCTTAGTCAAGATGCTTATCTTGTGCTCACCACAAATGTACCACAAAAGCTCTTTGAACGTGTTATCATTTTGATGAAAGCAAATACAATCAGAATCTTAATTGGGCACTTCCATCAGTTTTCTTTCTCGGAATTTGACATTTTAAATGTATGCTTTGATCTTTTTCATGTTAGCATAGTAATTTTGAGGGACTAAAGCAGCTACCCTACTGGAATACATGATCAATTATATACAGATTGAATAGGGTTTTTTTTTTCCTTCTTAAATAGAATGCTTCACGTTAAATTATTTTACTAGTAACAATCACACAGGAGTGTAATGTGCATATTTATGGAGCACATAAAAACAGAGGTGAGAAAAAAGTAAGTGCCAGCTTTCTCACCTCTATTTGTATGTGTTCACTTTAAATTACTATATATATTTTTAGATGTCATGAATGAAGAATGGTACAAAAGAGTGGGTTGAATTGGAAGTTTATTATATGCATTTGTCAGTGTGTGTCACATATGGGATTCTGGAGTGCAATATTTATTTATTTATTGAAATGTTTCACCAGGAAGGCACACTGAGCGACAAGTTGCTCATCTCCTGGTGCAACCTGGGGGGAAGGGGTGTACAATAGGAGTGAGACATTAAACATTCAAGTTACATGATCAACTTTAACATACCGTTGTAAGGCAGGTGTTACAAGCAGTGTTACAACTGGGTTGCGCATAATAGAAGAGTGGACAATAATAAGTGCCGGGTTAATAAGTAAACAAGTGCTTACGTGAAAGAAAAGGGAGAAAAGGAGAGGGAGGGGTGCGGTGGGGGGGAGGTGGAAGAGTTGAATTCAAGTTACAGTCAAGTTACAAGATCAACATTATCAAACAGGTATAAGGCAGGTGTTACAAACAGTGTTGCACATAATATGTAGAAAGAGTGGACAATAACAAGTGCCAGATTAATAAGTAAACAAGTGCTTACGTGAAAGAGAAGGGGGGGAAAGGAGAGGAAAGGGTGAGATGGGGAAGGAGGAAGAGTCGTGTCCCTGGAGACGACTTCAGTATGCAGTATGGTGCCACCAAAGGGGAATATAGCACATAGCTATGCAGAACTTCCATACCAAGATGCCCCATACAAGCAATCTCTGTCCAGAGTTCGATTGGATAGAAACATTCTACCACCAGTTTAAACAGTGCACACAGGAGGGGTCCACTAGAACAGCAACAGGGCTGCCCTTTCGCTGGTGACCAGGGTTAAGGAATGAGCCTGGAGAATTGGGGGCTAGCTGGAGGGAGGACAGTAGAGCATCCCAGAAGATGCTCTGCTCCATGGGGGAAGGACAACAAGGAGTTCTGATGCAGCACCACCACCTGGGTGACCACAAGTGGCTGTGCAGCTGGAGTTACTAGATGGGGGAGGGGGAATGCTGCCTGATGTCGGCACCCCAGCAGGCATTGCATGCATGCAGCCACCATGACATCCCTACAGGTGGTGACCCTGGGTAGCAGGAGAAATTAAGGAAAATTCTGGTTGCGAGCAGGATGATGCTGGTCCCTCTTGGACACTGCTGACCCAACTGCCTACCATCCTTCCACATTTTGTGGGCCTTTCTCCATCCCCAGTGGAATCCACCATGGAGGAGACAAGTGTGACACTCTGTGGACCCCCTGAAGGGACGGGTAAGTGAATGAGGAGGGAAGAGAAGGACAGGGTTAAAATGTGGCTAGGCAGATTGGGGCAGCATTGGTGACAAGGGGGAGAAAGAGCACTAATCTGACATGCAGATCTAGTAAGGTACCAGTGTGAGGGAAATGTAGCCACAACAGAATTGTGCATGTGGTTGTACTGAGGGACAGGGGAAGGAGGCAGATAATACTGAAACTTTACTGAACAAAAACATTGAAATATGGGTAGGTATGCTAGTGCCATTTGCAATTTGCATAGAACTTTGATGGTTACATTGATGTTATGTGGAGAGACTTTATGCCGTGTTACCATATTAAAGCCATGAACGAATCAGGATTCAGAGGAAGTGTAGCCTGGGGATTTGGCATGAAAACCAGAAGATCCAAGATCAAATCCCACCTGAGCTTCTTATTTACTGTGCAGAGGTTTAGCAAGGCACATGACCTCCCATTGCTTTGGTGGGCCTCCCTGCTATAAAATTGGATAGAAGTAGAAACCCACTGAAAACGGGATATTGTGTCTTAGCTGGGCTTGCCTGGGTAAATAATACAAAAAAAGGTAGTCCAACTTTTTTGTGTGATAAATATTGTTTTGTACTCCCCATCAATTGCTTCGAGTAGTTTCCTCATTTCCATATTGCTACATGTATTCATGGGTGATACGGAGCAGACAACTGCAAATTCTGTTCCAGAATTATTCCTTGCCCCCTCTCTTCCCAAAAAAAGCAATATGGACATATTGGTTTCCAGTACATGACTGACGTGTGAACAGCTGTAATCCAAACTGTTGTTTTTCTTGTGCTTGTTATCTATAGTATTGTTGGACAGCTTTACAGAAATTATGTATGCTTTTGACTTCAGTTTACCACAGTACAGTGATCAGATAACAGATATCTGTTGTTATGTATTTCATTTGAAAATTGGTGGCTAGTAAAGGCACAATGAACCAAAACTCATCTCCCAAGTATGACCTGGAGGTAGGGACAACAGAGGACATGGGACAAAAAACAAAACAAGTACCCACAGTTTACTAAAGTACTGCCTCTGTCTCTTTTTTTACACAGGAAGGAGTAGAGGTGCGAGTTGCCAGAATATTCAACACCTTTGGCCCTCGGATGCATATGAATGATGGCAGAGTTGTTAGTAACTTTATTTTGCAGGCCCTCCAGGGAGAACCTCTCACAGTAAGTAAAGATGACATTTTCCTCATTCCAAGATCATTACGTGCAGAGCTTTAGCAATACGTGATTCTGTTTTTTTTGTTTTGTTTTCTTTTTGGTAAGGAGGTGGGGGGTTGGCTTGATATGCTGTACAGTACATATTTGACTGAGGCTTCTAGGGTTTAATTTTAAATTGATCTCTCCGCTGAAGAGATAGGCACCCTGGAGTCTTGTTCCAGTACTAGTGGCTAATCTTTCTTAGTTTTTGCTACCATTTTTTTTTTTATATATAGTTTATTTATTTGATACTCCAGGTTAGTTTAGCTGTTTTTTGTTTTTTTTTATTTTAATTGTAAATTAACATTTTCATATTTTCTTTCTTGATTTCACTACAGTTCTGGAAACTGAGAAAAACGCTGTTTGCATCAGTTCCTGGTTTGGGTTTCCAATATTTAATCTACTAAAAAAGTGTGTTTAAATTTGCTTTATTTTTAAAAAATGATTCTTTTTTAAAAATGTATAACTGTGATGTGACAGGGTTGAATAAGGTCCTGTCCCCATTGTTATGCAGAAAGATTTAAATGCAAGGATCTGTTCTATCCTCTCCTTTTCTGTCTCTTGCCCATGTGGTTGCGCAACCAGATGTTCTCGTGAGACCTAAGAACTGATCACTCTGACAGTCTCATGATTCTCCGTCTCTCGCTGTCTCGCCATCTCTCTGCTTTCACTTGCTGTTTCTGTCTTTTCTTCCCCCTTGCATATCAGCGGTTCTAAAAATATATGTGACTCTTTATGTGAAACTGGGATCGCTTGGTTTGAAAATGTATATAGTTACACTGTTGAAATTATTGCAAAAAGCTATTTGGAGCTTAGGGGCTTAACTTGAGATGCAGTTTGAGCTCCTCTCAGGCTTGTTTGCAAACTGTTTTGCAGAGCTGTCAGCAGGAGGCCAGCTTGGGACACTGTTCTGTTTGCAAGCCTGCTCTGCAAAGAAGCTGACAAGAACTCTGATACATTTTGTGAGAAACAGGATGTCTCCTTAACAAGCTCAGGATAAAGAAGTTACAGTAATTGTCAGGCAAAGATTTGTTATAAAAAGAGCAGCAATGTTTGCTGGGGAGAGACTGAAACTTGGAATTAGAGATACCCTCAGACGAAGGACTTTTGTTTCCTCTCTTTGTACTGCGTTTGTTATAAATACGTAGTTATACTGAACAATTTCTTATTTTTTATTTTACTGTTAAATGCTACTTGTGAAGTTTGAATCTGCTTGTGGTTTTCCTATGCTTCCTGACCTGTGCCTCGATGACATATGATAAACGGTTTTGGTGCCTTTTTTTGTCAAATAGGTATAACAGTAAGTCCTAAAAAGAATTCTGCCCCCACAAGATTTAAATACAGTACACACCCCTTACTTGGGTCATGGTTAATAGGAACAGCCTGGTTAATCGGGATCTCAGCTGGAACCGATTTCTTCCCCACTAACTTCTATGTTATCCACAACCTTTTAAAGTCTGTAAGGAATTAGACTGCCTCAGAGGATAGAACCCACAGTAGGGACTAAACTGCCTTGTAAATTGGGACACTTAGTGTCAGCTAGCAGCATTTGAAAAACATGGCTTTCAATATTGTTTTTAACCTTGCTAAACATGGCTTCGAAAAGAAATTAAATTCTTTTGCCCGACAAGATAGACATGCTGGATGCATCTGAGAGGAGCGTTCCTGTCTAGTGTGGCTAAGCAGTTTGGGATCACAAAATCCTAGGCTGGTCAGATCAACCAGAACAGAGACAACATTACAGCTGACTGGCAAACTAACAGGAACCCTCTGCACAAATACAAGCTGGAGGGTAAATCATTGATGTAGAAGAAAAGTTGTTTTTATGGTCCCAGCGAGCACTTGCTAAAGGTGCTAGGCTATCTGGACCCATGTTAAAACTAATGCCCACTAGTACTGTATCAGTCCAACTTGGTCACGAAAATTATGAGACTGCTGAGGTCTGGTGATCATCTGGAAAGTACAGCATAGTTTTTAAACTTGACCATGGAGAGAAGACTGGTGCTGATTCTATCAGTACTTAGTCCTGGATAAAGGTATCTTACATGCCATTGTAACATGGCAATATCTACAAGTCCCAAACATGAAGAAATTGATTGGTTAAAACCGAGCATATGATACAAGTTGGAGACAGCATTAATTTCCAAGTAATGTCCACTCCAACTTGTAGTAGTAGTAGTATTGCACACCACTAGGTTGTTTTTAAGCAGTAGGTCTCGGAGTCAAATCTCCTGAATTTCCTACCCAACCACCCAGTTGCCACTTGCTGTTGCTCTAAATATGTTGTCTCACAGTATCGCGGTGTAAAGTAATGGAGAAATTAAAAATTACCTTCAAGGGGTGCGGATCCATAGGAATACCTGCTTGGGTTGACGGCAAGTTTGGAAATGGTGTCAGTAGTCCGACTGAGCAAGCTGCAGTTAGTTGCAGCGATGAAAATCCAGGTATGGCATCTCTTCACAGCATACCACCACAGCAAATCGGCTTCAAAAAGAAGCAGAAACAAAAACACTTAAGTGATTCTGCTGAAAATAAATCCAGTGAAAGTAGCAGAGGTAGGCATGCAGTTCTATCCAATGTGCAGCCAGATGACCTTGATAGAAAAAAATCTGAGGAGGACACACAAAAACACAGGCTGGGCCTGTAATGTGTTCTCGGTTTGGCTGCTTGCAAATAATCTCTCTGTTGACACAGCAACAGTCCCAGTACCTAGCCTAGCTTCTATCTTGAGAAAATTCTACGAGACAGTCAGAGCTGAAGGGGGCAAGGAGTACAGCAGTAGCGCCTTCATTGGTATAAGGGCAGGGCTGAACAGATATATTAATGCTGTCGAGGTGAACAGGAAACTCAATATAACCGCAGACCCTGAGTTTCAGTCAGTCAACAATGTTTTTGTAGCAGTCTTAAAGCAGTATCGAAGAGCAGGGAGAGATGCAGCAAGCCATCATCCTCGAAAATCAAAAGCTGATCTGGAGAAAATAAGAAACTGTCCTAAACTAGATCCAGAAACTGCCTATGGACTAGTGAGGCATCTCTGGTTCGAGATGCAGCTAGGGCTTGCTAGGCAAAGGAGAGAAGGACTAAGAGAGCTCAAGCAAGATTCTTTTACAGTTGAGACAGATGAAGAGGGTCTCGAGTATATAGCGATGTCATTTAATGAATGCACAAAGAGCCACAGCTCCATCAGTGAGACAAACAAGCAAGCTTTGAGAGGTGTCATGTACTCCCAACCAAACTCTCCAAATTGCCCAGTAGCCCTATTCAGTGAGTATATGGCGAGGTGTCCACCAAATGCGCCTGAGTTTTATTTGCACCCCCTGTGATTTCCTCAGCATCTGCCCTCTAAAAAAGAAATCTGGTATAGCAAGCAGCCCATGGGACATAACTACCTCGGGGACATGATGTCCCAAGTATCAGCAGGCGCAAGCTAATGCACATGCTTTGCAAATCACTGCATTAGGAGCACAGCAGTGCAGATCTTGTCAGAGGCTGGTCTCGCATCTCGTGAAAGCATGTCCATCACAGGACACAGATGCGAGACCAGCCTCAGGAATCGCTGGCGCCTACGGCAAGTGACCAGAGGAAGTGGTCAGAAATCCTCTCCCATGGTAGTAAGCAAGAGAACACCACTACTAGCCAGCATGTCCCCAAACCTGCATGTCATAAATCAGCAGAGCTTAAATCAGAAAGCCAGAGAAACGGCATGAACCACAAACCTGTAAATGTCCAGAAAATCCCATCCTGTAATAGTGCAAAAGAAACAGAGAAACCTATAAATATACCAGAAGTTCATAAAAATACCACTCGGAACTTGTCCGGCAACACAAAGCAGGAAAGGAAAAGTGCCACCGAGCAGGACTGTGCAATCGCGCCTTCAGTGCGTCCCTCTAACAGTACGGCACCTTTCAACGTAAGGTATTTCGCCATGCATGGTTCAGTAAATTTCAATTACTACACCTCACCAGAAAAGTGACAGTACATGCCAAAGATGTTTTTGTAATTTAAAATCGTTGTCAAAGTGTTTCTAAACATTGTCCGAATTATGTAAACCAAAGTAGTTGCTCTGTAGCAATACATTTCCTTTCATCAAATGTTAAAATGTTAAGCACCACCCCAGATTATAAATGTGTGCAGTTTAAAGAAACTATACTTCCGTGTTTATAGAACAGTAGCATTTTTCTGACGTTTTGAATTTAGCTATGCAAAAATGTTGGTGTATGCATCCCAGCATACAGCGCGGTAGTATTAAGCACTGTGTACAACTCTGTTCTTGCCAAATGTCGAGGCATATAGCGTTAAATGTACCATTTAAAAATGTGTAAAAACAAGTAAAATGTGTAACAGCACACTGCAGATGTTGTTTATGCCTCTCTGTCTTCAGCAGCATAAGTATAATAATAAATGTTGCTCTGTTTGTGACGTTTTGTACTTTACAACAATGAAATATTGAAACCACATATGTTTTCTTTGTATACTAACATACTAACATACTATTTGCCAGCAGATTAGGCCTCATGGTCTATCAAGTCTGCTCGAACCTCGATCCTTAGTTGGGTGCCGAGACCCTCCCATCCCTTGTGCTCCAGAAACCCTATCATCCATCCCCACCCCCCCGGGACAGGCCATCATCTGATACATCCACTTTCTGTGTCTGTCCCACCCTCTCTTAAAGCTCTCCACTGTGGATCTCTGAACCAGCTCACCAGGCAGAGCATTCCAAGGGTCCACCACCCTCTCAGTGAAAACCTCCTCCCTTTTCCCCTCACCCTTCCACCTTCCAACTTCAAACCATGCCTCTGGTGATGCCTCCCTGCTTTAGTCTAAAGATCCCTCCGTGTTTACCCTATTTATTCCTTGAGGTACTTGAAGACCTCAATCATGTCCCCCTGTCTCTCCTCTCCTCCAATGAAAACAGGCAGATCCTCAAGTCTGTCCTCGTAAGTCAAATCCCTAGCCCTCGTATCATCTTTGTTGCCCTCCTCTGTACCCTCTCCAGGAGCTGTATGTCCCTCTTCAGTGTGGTCTCCAGTACTGTACACAGTACTCAAGGTGTGGTCTAACCAGTCCATTGTACAGTGGCAGAATCACTTCCTTGCTCCTAGAGGTGATCCCCCATGCGTGCATCCCAACATCCTGTTTGCCTTGCTAGCTGCTCTCCTGCACTGCTCAGTGTTATTCATACATGTATCCACCATGACCCCTAGGTCTTTTTCCCTGTTGAGGCTTCCAGCACCTCCTCCCAGGGTGTACCTGTGTTTAGGGTTTCACCAAGATGCAAAACCTGTACCCTGGTGATATTGAAATTTAATTTCCATGTGTGAGCCCAGCTTCAGGGTGTCCAGGTCCCTTGCAGGGCCAACCTCCCTCTTCTCCCTCAACTACTGCTCCCATCTTGGAGTCATCCGCGAAGAGACTCATTTCACACCCTATACCATCCCTGATGTCTGATATGTATGCATTAAACAGGATTGGACCCAGGACCGAGCCCTGTGGTACCCCACTACCAACCTCTGTAGGGTTCGAGAGCTCCCCACAGACCACTACTCTCTGAGTGCGTCCAGCTATCCAGTTTTCAATCCATCTGACCATCAAAGGGCCTACTCCTAACCCCATCAGTTTCTCCACCAGACCATTGTGGGGACGAGTCAACGCCTTGCTGAAGTCCAGAATAATACATCCACAGGCTTACCCTATCCAGTTCTGATGTTACCCATTCATCAGAACTCCACAAGGTTGGTTTGACATGATCTACCTGGCACAAACCCATGCTGCCGACTATCCAGACCTCCACCTCCTCCAAGTAAACCCCCAATCGTTCCTTTAGTATACTCTCCATTAATTTTCCCACCACGAGGTTAAACTGATGGGTCTATAGTTTCCCTGGTACTTCCCTTGACCCCCCCTTGTGGATTGGTACCACATGTGCCTCGCCAATCCCTAGGTACCCTCCCTGTCTCAAGTGACCTGTTGAAAAGCTCCGCCAAGGGTGCAGCCAGTATGTCCGCCAATTCCCATAGTACTCTCGGATGAATGCCATCCGGCCCAGGAGATTTGTCTTTCTTTAGGGCCTTGAGGGCAAACCACACCCTTTTGGTGGGGATGGCATCATCCGTCCCCTCCACCTTACTGGTCTTTTTATCCTTATCCAGATGTGACACCCCTGGGGTACCTTTCCCTCCCTTTTGCTCCATTTCTGCTGCTCCCCTGATCCCACTCCCTGCCGCTTCTATCCCCTTTGTGCCTTGCTTTGTAGATATCCATCCCTCCCTAGTGAACACAGAGGCAAAGTACTGGTTAAATACCTCTGCCTGGTCCCTCGCCTCTTCCACCCACCTCCTTCTGATCTCAATCTGCTGAGATGGCCTTAGTTTTCTCCGCTCCCCAATGTACCGGAAGAACCCCTTTTCCCTCCATGTATCCCTGTGCCAGCCGATGCTCTTTACTGGACTTTGCTCCCCTCACCTATCGGGTGACTTTTCTAGATGCAAGCTGGTACATTTCTTATCCCTATCCCTCTTGTTGTTTTATATTTTTGTAAGCCGCCTTTTCTCTGACTGCTACCTGGACCTCACTGGACCACCAGCATGGTTTATGTGACCTTGCTCCCTTACGTTTCAACTTAGCGCAGATCCTGACTGCCTCATGAAGTCCCGTTTATGACCTCCATCTCCTTTCCACACTTGTTGTTGAGGTAATCCCTCAAGTGATCCTTGAGAATATTTCCCATGCCCATAAAGTCTGCCCTGAGTCCACTGCCAGTGTCCTAGATCTCACCCCACTCCCCAATGCTTATTTGAAACCAGACAGTATTGGTCACTCCCAGTCAGGGGGTCCTGTACAACCATGTCCCTTACCAGATCCCCATCTGCCAGAACCACATCCAGGACATGCCCTCCTTGTGGGCTCCATCACATGCTGTGTTAAGAACACATCCTGGAAGCCATCCAGCAGCCTCTGCTCTTGGCCACCTTAGAGGACATGGTTCCCCAGTTAGTACCTGGCATATTAAGGTCCCCATCAACACCACTCCTTCCCTTTTGGACCACACTGGGCAATGATGTTGTCCAGCAAACCATCCTCTAGAACATCACTCATCCGGGGGCCTATATGCTACACCCAGCTTGACCTTATCTCCTGCTGGGGATCGTAAGGTGACCCATAAGGCCTCCCGTTTCCCTCTGCCTCTTCTACCATAGCAATTTCTATGTCATCTCTAATGAACATAGCCACTCCACCCCTCTGCCCTCCTTTCTATCCTTCCTAAGCATAGTGTACCCCATACATTTAGGTCCCAGTCATGGTTTTTGTTGGCCACATTCCTGACTGCCGCCACATCCACCCCCTCGAACAGCATGGCTCTGGAACTCTGGCAACTTGTTTCCAAACTCCTGGCATTTACTAACACTAACCCACCCTTATCCCTGATCCTTTTGTCGAACCCCACCCAGATTCCTTATACTTCCATCTCCCTGCTCCTCCTGAACCTCACCTCCAGTCTGTTTCCCCCTCCCCCTTGGGCTTGAAGGTTACTCCTCATCTGGAGGAGAGGGCTTCTGGTCAGCCCTCCCTATCCTCCCCCTTACAAGTTTAAACCCCACCTTTCTTGTATGTAGTCAGCCATCCCTGTTTAAGGACTTCCTTCCCTAATGGGGCAAGATGAAACCTGTCCTTGGCATATAGTCCCTTATCCTCCCAAACTCCATTCCAGTTCCCTAACACCCCAACCCATTCTCTTCACCCCACTTCCTGAGCCATTCATTAACCTCTGTGAGCTTCATTTTTCTCCACTGAGGCCTTTGGTACTGGCAATATCTCCCGAAAAGGAAATGTTGCATCCATTATCCCGACAGACTCTGGCAAGTTCTTGGAACCTTGCTTGATTTCCATAATGCTATTTCCTCTAGATCATTAGTTCCCAAATGCACCAGGAATCCGGTTTCCTCCACAATCCTAACCATTTCATACACCATGAACTTTGCTCTGTGCACTGTCAGCCCAGAGATACTCACTACCTTCACTGACTATGGCATCCATCCCCTGTCCCTCCCAATGGATACCCCTTAATCATCGAGTCTCCCAGTAACAGAACCTTAACACCGCCATCATCCTTATGGTTACCTCCACTATGCCCTCTCAGCCCCCCTCCCCACTTTATTCATGATCACAATTTCATGGGAGTCTTCCTGCCTTATTAGAGACCCCTTGTCACCCTCCCTTTCTGCCTCCCTGCTATTTTGCCCACTTAACTCAAACCCCTCTGAATAGGTGTCCCTTTAACCCTCTCTTATCTGAACCATTTATCCTGGCCCTGATGGTTTCCCCTTCCCCGCACCCTCATCCCCCTTGTAATAGTACCCTGTCTCCAGAGGCTCTCTGTGGGTCCCCTTAGCTAGGGCCCCATCCTTGGTACTGACCTCCCTGCTGAAGGGGCCCTCTCCCACCTCCTTGTCTCCCAGTTTCTCCAATCATGCTCTCCTCCCTCATGTCTGGAATATGTTGCATCTCCCCATTTGCTTAACATATATGTTTCCCTTCTCCTCTGGGACTATGTCTATCCTTTCCATAGCTGTTCTGTGATGCCCTATGGGTATCCGACTCCCTCCCGGCCTCTGTATAGGTTTCCTCATTTCCACCAACCCTTCCTCCCCTCTAGGATGCTTAGTATCTCAAATTTATTGTGACACTCTATGTCAGCCTCCATCAAGTAACCCGAGTTTCCTGACTGCATCTCTAAACTGACCTTTTCTTCCTCTCTTGCACTGTTCACCTTAGGAGCTCCTTCCCACAGTCTGTTGTTTTAGGCTTCCGCATTGTAGCCCCTCCTGACTTTTCCCTCCAGTCTCCTTGAATTCAGAATTTTCACCCTGCACGCTTTCCCTTAGCATCAACTTCCCTATCTAAGGGTCCTCTGTCCCTAATATCCCCCTTCTGCTTGCTGTAGCATAATGTCCTGTAATTTCAGGCGTTGCCCAGCCTCCCTCAGCCCCACCCTTCTGCCCATATCACACCCCTTATCCTTGGACACCCCCCCAGCTCCCACAGCTTACTCCTTAACCAATATACCTCCTCCTAATACAAGATAGCTGTCTACAGGTGGGCAGCCTCCCTCTCCAGGCCCAATTTAGAATTATTGCCATCCCACAGCCTGTGCAGCCTACAACCCTTCCGAAGATGCCTGCCATGGTGGAATATGGCCACCCTGATTATCCCCTCTGTTTATAATAGCACACCCCTTTTCTCAGTCCCTTTCCCTGGAGTACAGTTCTCTCTATACTGACTGTAGTTATTTACAAACCCAATTTCAACCCCACCAACAAAGTTCCCAAGTCTCACAAACACATACAGTCCAGTATGTTCAGTCCCACTAACAGTGTGTGTAAGCAGACTCCAGGTACCGTATGATGTCACAGGCCCACCAACTCCTGTTGCTTAAAAATTTCAGTCCCAAACAGAAATACTCAGCCCTTCAATCCCAACCCCAGTGGCTTTTCAGTATTTAAGTAGCCTACAAAACAGGGTGGGTGGGAGGGTTCTTACCAAACACCAGGCAAACACATTTAAATTACCTTCTAATTTTCCTGCCAAACATCTATCCCCAACCTACAATATCACAGCCCAAGTATCAGTTCAAATTCAAGGTAATAATTTTTAACACATAGAACTAATTTCACTAACAAACTATTCAAATATTTCAGTTTAAAACAAAATATAACTCCTGGCCTCTTTTCTACCAACCTGTTGCTTAAGCTCCCAAGTGAACAATCTATTTTGTTAAAAAAAAAACATTTATTATAATCACTTCCTAAGAGCACTTGCCATGTTACAAGCGCATTAAGCCACTCCGAAGGAGGCTTCTATGGTGGAATTAATGCATGGTTGGGTGGTTGTAGGCACTCTGCCTTCAGCCTTATGTCACCCCACCCCCAAAAAAAAATGCACTTATTCCACAGTAGAAGACTCCTTCATTGTGGCTTAATGCTTACTTGTCTCTGAAGACATTTTCACTGTGGCAAAATTGGGCTTTTCTACAGAGGGTACCCTGACTCCAGTCTTGTACCCTGTAGTCTCAATCTAGCCATCAGCAAAAAACTCGGGGACAAGGGTGTCCATTCTTGTGTATGGGGCCTTAATAGGTATGGACAACAAAACGCTGGTCTTTGAAAAAAGTTGATATCCCTGGTGCCTACATGAAGATTTAACTGTGACAGGGTTGTGTAAGACCTAGTCCCATTTATTATGCAGAGATAGTTAAAAGCAAGGATCTATTCTGTCTTCTTCTATTCTGGCACTTGTCTAACTCTTGTCTGATTGTGCAATCAAATTTTCTTTGTGGAATCTCAGAACTAGCCACTCCAGTGGTCCCACAATTTCTCCCTGTTATCTCCCTTCCTTTACTTGATGTTTCTGTTCTGTCTTTCGTCCTTTGCTTCTCTGTGGTTAAAATAAAAATATATGGGAAACTGAGATCCCTTGGTTTGCAAAGTATATAGTTACATTGTTGAAATAATCACAGAAAGCTATTTGGAATACAGGGGATTAAAGAGCTACTGACACCTCAAAGAAAACTTTAAAAAGCATAATAATCTGGTACAATTCTGCCTGCATCACATTTATATTTTATATAGTTCTCCTCCCCATTATTTATTACTAAGGAAATGTGCATGAATATATGATCTTTATCTCTTAGAGGTCCTTCAGAATCCATCTGCTTCTATAGCTTACTCCCTACTTTGTCATAATCCTCTGTTGTGACATCACAGTCTGTTGCCATGGGAGTAACTGTGAGGTCACAATGAGTGCTCTAGGACTTCAGGTAGGGAGAAAGCAGCAGGAATAGATAAACTCCTCAGGAGCAAAGATCATGTTTTCATTCAAATGACCTCAGTAATAAATAGTGGGCAGAAGGAAAGCAGCACTAATGGGAAATATAAGCTGGACTGTGTCTAAATATTAGCTTTTGCTGGAGTTCTCCTGAACATGGCACCAGCTCTTTAACTTTAAGATGCAGTTTGACCTCCATAAGCTGTTCTGCAGAACTGTCAGAAGGAAATCAGCCCTGGTGGGACAGAATGTCTTTTTAAGGATGCCACTTTGTTTACAGCAGGGCATTTCAGGTACTGTACATCACAAAGATAATGGTGCCAGCAAAGAGGACTGATATCCCTCTGGGATAAATTGGCAGAAACTGAGGCTGCTGTGCACCGATCAGTTATAAGTGAATGCTGACAAAGTAAAGTGACAGATTTGTTTTAACTTTAGAAACTGACTAATGGAGTTGTGAAGAAGTTGTATGTTTGTTGATGCTGTAATAGTTTTGTATTGCACAATAAATTACAGTACTGTACTGTTTTACATTACCACCCCCTGGCCTGACTGCCACTCATTTCCGTACCTATAAATACTGAACTCTGTTTAAATGGAACACCCTTTTAAATGGGACACCACTGAATCCACCGAGGCATCCCCACTGACTGGTGTCTACAAATGCTGTCACTGTTAGTTGGTAAAAACAGATGGGGACAACCTTTCATTGATTGTTTGGGCCCAGATCAAGATTTTGATATTTGTGAACTCTGTACATTTTTTCTGCCCTGAAACAAAAATAAAAAAAGGGCAGCTTAAGAGCAGTCATTCAAACAACATGAAGTCTTGCTGTATTCTGACTATTGCAGTGATATCCAACCTTTGAACTGCCCCGGAGAGGAAAGAGTTAACTTTCCATGCAAGGCATGGAACGCTGAGCTCGAGCTCGGTTGAGACTCTGTCTGTTATTGTTGTTTGAACCCAAACCGCCAGATTCTTTACTCCGCCTCACTGAACAGTTGCTCCAGAGATTTCTCCTTTGCTCGGTTCAATTTAGTCCGTTAAAGTGTCATTTTTTTCCCCTCGGTTTCAACCGAATTTATTCCATCTAACCTGTCGGTTCAGTCTCTCTCTCTGTGGTACCGTGAGTACTAGATAGGTTTATTATTGTTAGCTTCTGTGTGGAACTTTAGAATGTCGGATCGGGTTCGGTTTGAACCGATCAGGTTTGTTAAAAAGTTTGTTCTGCTTTTAGGTGTGGTAACCGGTCCTTATCGGTTCTAAAAAGCAGTTTCATTCGTTTTCCACAACCCATGAACCACGGTCAGGAACCGATAAAGGGTGTCTTGCCTGGCGATTGCGAAAAAGGGTAAGTTTGGTTAGGACTGGCCATGTCTGAGAAACCCAAGAGAAAAGCGTGGCCCACTGGGTTTCCTTAACACTGTAGTGTGTGGGGAAGCCTTTGCTAAGGCTGACCCCCACACCACCTGTGTTTTGTCTGGGGTTTGACCACCTCGATTCAGACTGCCAGATTTAGTAAAAGTTTTCCACAGCTACCCTGGAAAAGAGAGTAGGTAGGCTGAGGGAAAGGGAGGTTAAAAGTCTGCTAGACCCAGATGGCAGCCCAGTTTGTTCCAGCCGAACCAGAAGGAGTGCCTCTGACCAGGGCGAACTTCTAGGCAAGGGAGAACCGACTCGGTGAGTCGGTTCCGTTAAAAGAAGGATAAGTCAGCCGGTTCGATCCACAAGTTCTTTCTCCGACCTCTGATGAAATAGCCAAAGCAATAAGGATTGTTCAATCGCTAACTCCGGTTCCGACCGAACCAGCACCATCGGTTAGGGGCTCGGTTCGGTCGGTTTCACCGGTTCCGGATTATAATTTAGAGGATTTTTATGAACCGGAGGAGGAGGAAGGAGAGTATGAGGATAGTGATGGTGATTATGAAAGTCTGGATGTGCCCATTGACCCGGACATCTCCCCAGACAGACTTTCAGGGGTTTCTCCTCCTAGGCTTTCTGAGTCCCCTACCCACTTTATGTTTTACAAAAAAGTGGCTGAAACTCTTCAGCTTCCTATGGAGGAAGCAGTAGAGGATCAGGAGGAGCCTGATTATGTTGAGATGATGGACATCCCAGAGTCCAGGAGGCTGTCTATTCCCCTCCATAAGTCTTTTGGGAAACAGACATTTAAAATTTTAAAGACTCCTAATTCTATACCTCCTGTGGACAGAAGAATGGACAAGAAGTATACTCTTTCAGGCTCAGATACGGAGTTCCTTTTCCAGCAATGCAGCCATGTTGGGGTAGTGCAGGCTGCTGCTTGTAATAAGGCTAATATACCCTTGGCTTCACACCACCCAGATAAGGACTCCAGGAGGATTGATGCCATGGCAAAGAAACAGTACATGGCAACATCTTTGGGACTCAGGCAGGCTAATTATATGGCCTACACAGCTAGATACCAGAAGTCTAGATGGGACACTGTGATGGCTCTAGCTAAACAGGTCCCTGTCCAGCTTGCCAAGGAGCTGGAGCAGGTGGCTGCAGATGGTATTGAGGCATCCAAGGTGCAATTTCATGCTGCAGTGGACTCCAATGATGTTTCATCTAGAGTCATGGCTACATCTGTGGCCCTTTGTAGGATGTCTGGGCTCAGATGTACTAGCCTGTCACAGGATACCCAGACTAAGGCCATGGATTTTCCTGTTGTTGGTAATTCTCTGTTTGAGGAGCAGACAGAGAACTACATGAAGAAAATGGATGAATACTGGACTACCTATAGGAGTGCTCATGCCAAGGAAAGGCAGGCCACTCCCCAGAGGCAGCATTCCAGGGGCAGGCGCAGGCCTTTTCATAGGCCTTTGTACCAAGCCCAGGCCTCCTCTTCCGCCTTTGCCCAGAGGGGTTCTTCAGAGGGAAAGGCAGACAGGGTACAAGCAGGCCTGCTACCACCCCTTAGCCTAAAGCCCCTGCCAAACAGGCACCCTGATGGTTTTGCCCCGGGCTGATTCTCCACTACCTGTAGGGGCAGGCTGGCTTACTTTGTCCAGGACTGGATGTCTTTAACATCAGACAAATGGGTCCTGGAAGTAGTAAGCCAGGGACTGGTTCTCAGCTTTAAACAGTTTCCCAAGATGAGAACCAGGTCCTTTCCACCTGCAAATCCTTCAGAGACCCTTGCCCTATAGGCAGAGATCTCTTCCCTCTTGGCTGTGAGAGCCATAGAAAGGGTTTCACTCCTACACAAGGGAAAAGGATTGTACTCCAGGTACTTCCTAACTCCCAAAAAGACAGGAGAATGGCGGCCCATCCTGGATCTCAGATATTTAAACAAGTACCCTTTAAAGCCAAAGTTCAAAATGGTGACTCTGGGAATAATTCTACCCTCTCTAAGGCCAGGGGACTGGCTAGTTTCCCTGGACCTCAAGGATGCCTATTTCCACATTCTCATCAGATGCTCCCACAGAAAGTACCTCAGGTTCAAGTTGCCCTCAGGCCACTATCAATTCAGAGCAATGCCCTTTGGCCTAACATCAGCTCCAAGTGTGTTCACAAAATGCCTGGCAGTAGTGGTTGTTTTCCTAAGGAGAAAAAAGATCTCCATCTTTCCATACCTGGACGACTGGCTCATAGTGGATCAGTCTCCAGACCAAGTCAAGTCATACCTACAGATAACTCAGCAACTGCTCACTTCTCTAGGATTCCTTCTGAATCTTTCAAAGTCAGTTCTAGAGCCAGTGCAGCTCCTCACCTTCATAGGGGCAGAGCTGGATACAATAAGGGTAAGAGCCGCCTCTTCATTCACCCTCCAGGTGTCTCGACCATCAAGGCATTTTCTGCAGCTCCTGGGCCACATGGCTGCCTCTACAGCAGTGGTCCAAGGAGCAAGATTTCAGATGAGGGACATTCAGTTCCACTTAAGAGCCTTATGGTCCCAGAGAAAGGATTCTTTGACCAAGCTAATCCCAGTGACTCAAACCCTGATCCAGGCTTTGCAGTGGTGGCAGGATCAGGACAACCTAAGGCAAGGAGTTCCCTTTGTCACTCAATTTCATTCTCTAATCCTTACCACAGATGCCTCCCTCTTGGGCTGGGGAGCCCACTTGGGGGATCTGACCACCCAAGGGTTGTGGTCACCTCAAGAATCTCTGCTTCACATCAATCTCTTAGAACTCAGAGCAGTGTTTCTAGCACTTCAATTTTTTTAAAGTCTGTTCAGAACAAAATAGTTCAAATCAGGACAGACAATACCACCACAATGTGGTACATCAACAAGCAAGGGGGCACTCGGTCTATGGCCTTGTGCACAGAGGCAATGAAGTTGTGGTCTCTGGCCTATTCCCTGAATATCTCTCTGATAGCAGTGCACCTCCCAGGGAAGGACAATGTCCTGGCAGATGCTCTCAGCAGGAAATCTCAGGGCCATCACGAATGGTCCCTAGATCCCCCTGATTTTGAAGGTGATCTTCTCCAGATGGGGCACCCCACAGATAGATCTTTTTGCAGCCCCAGACAATCACCAACTTCCTCTTTTTTGCTGCAGACCCCCAGTGTTGGGCTCAGTCCCCCTGGATGTTCTAGTTATCAATTGGGAAGGGAAGTTCCTGTATGCTTCCCCTCCCCTTCCCTCTCCTGTTCAAGGTACTAGTCAAAATCAGGTCTCAACCCTGCAAAGTGATTCTGATTGCTCCAGACTGGGCCAGACAGCCCTGGTACCCTCTCTTGCTGTCCTTAGCAGTCCACCTTCCCCTGTCTTTTCCCAGGAATTACAACCTGTTAACATGTTCTCAGGGGAGGGTTTGGTACCTGAATCTCAAATCTCTCAATCTCAAGGCCTGGCTCTTGAAGAGTTAGAGTTTGCTGATTTGCATCTCTCTCAAGGTGTTCTGGGTATTTTAAAGGCTTCTCAAAAGCCTTCCACCAGAAAGTCTTACAACTCCAAATGGAAAAGGTTTACTATTTGGTGCTCTGGGAAGCATATTTCTCCAGAGTCTGCTGGGTTGCCTGCAGTCCTTGACTATATGGTTCATCTCAGCAGCTTGTGACTCAGACCAGATACACTTAGAGTGCATCTGGCAGCTGTCTCTGCCTTCTTGTCAGCAGGCAAGCACTCTTCCCTTTCAGCTCATCCTGTATTCTGTAAATTCTTCAAGGGATTGCTGCATACCAATCCTCCCTTCAGGGACCCTGCCCCTGCCTGGGACCTTAATGTTTGCATTGCTCAGCTTATGCAACCCCCTTTTGAGCCTTTGTCCTCAGCAGAGCTTAAGTACTTGACTTGGAAAACTGCGTTCTTGGTAGCCATTACTTCTGCCAGATGCATAAGTGAGTTACAGGCCCTGTCAGTGGAGCCTGATTTCTATCTCTTTCCATAGAGATAAGGTGGTCCTCAGGACTAATAGGAAGTTTTTGCCTAAGGTGGTTTCAAATTTCCACCTTAACCAGTCTATGCCTCTTCCTGTTTACTTCACTGACCATTCCTCCTCTGGGGAGAGGAGGCTGCACAGCCTGGATGTGAAAAGGGCCCTTAGCTACTACATAGAGCACACCAAGGGTCACAGGTTTGACTCCCTCCAACTGTTCCTCACTTATGGTGAGGTTGGTAAGGGAAAACCTGCCACTAAGAGATCTATTGCCAGGTGGATTGTCTCTTGTATACAATTTTGCTATGAAAATTAGGTAGGATCCCCACCTCAGGCCTGAGGGCTCAGTTCACCAGTGGTAATAGTTGCTTCCTGGCTGCTGCCAGGATATTCGTATCTTAGAGATTTGTCAAGCAGCCACCTGGAAAACAGTACATACTTTCACCAAGCATTACTCTCTGGATATCCAGGCTAGGGAGTGATGCTCGGTTTGCACAGCAGTGCTTCAGAGCCTGTTCCCTAAGTAGGTTCTGTCCCTCCTCCATGGAGGTACTGCTTGATAAGTTATTAGTCAGGAATACAGCAAGACTTCTATGTTGTTTAGAAGAAAAATTACTCACCTTAGTAATGTTGTTTCTTCTAACGGAGTCTTCTATATTCTGACCTCCCCTGCCTCACTTCTCAGAACCTGGGTTTGGGATGTGGGTGGGCAGGAACAGTGTTGGCACCATATAGGTGCCCCCCTTTTCTTACCCTCTTAGTTTTGGGTATGTGTTGTGTTTTGTTTTTTGGGTTTCCTGACTTGAGTCTTTGCCTTGGAACCAGAAAACCATTTTATTAGATTTAATTGCCAGTTGGCTAGTGTAAGTTTACAGTTTCCACACAGGACGCCCAGTGAGTTTAGCTCGTAAAGATCTGGCAGTTTGGGTTCAAACAACAACAGACAGAGTCTCAACCGAGCTCGAGCTCAGCGTTCCATGCCTTGCATGGAAAGTTAACTCTTTCCTTTCCGGGGCAGATCAAATGTTGGATATCACTGCAATAGTCAGAATACAGCAAGACTCCATTAGAAGAAACAACATTACTAAGGTGAGTAATTTTTTCTTGTCTGCACCAGCTTCCACAACAGTGTCATAGGAGTGCTGTCCTGTGGAAATTACAATGCAAACTATGGAGAAAGGTACTACTGGAGGTAAAAAGTACATTGCCGATTACTTTTCTTCTCTACAGTGGTCTCTGGCACTCTAGGAAACTAGACTGCTTCAAAACAACTCCTCCATGAAGGAGCAGTTGTCTCTTATCTAACATGCCATCATCCAGTAAAAAGCATGGAGCTCTGGGCAGGAAAGGTCTGGATTCCTGTCTCTGATGGCAAGAAGCAGAACAGGTTTCAGACCAGCAGCCAAACATCACTAGACAGCACCCTTGTTTTCTCATATCTTGACTACTATTGTACACTTTACACAGGCTTACAAGTGGGTCAGTGGTGGCGCCTGCAGCTGGTTCAGAATGCAACAGTGAAGTTACTGACCTCCACTAGGAGGTCAGATCATATTACTCCTTCACTGTGGGCTCAGAGCTGGCTGCCAGTTAAGTGGCGCATTGGTTTCCAGATGCTGTTAATGACATATAATGCCTTGAATGGACTGCTCCCCAGACCATGCGCCATCCATGGACTTTAGATCCAGAGGGCAGGTTTGCTGAGGGTGACACCATCCCATTTATTCATTTTTTTTTTTTTGTGAACTTCACTGGCCCCATAGGACCTCTCTCCAGTGGGAATGTCCACTCACCAGCTTTCTCCCGCTTGCCGAGATCCTCCCGTCCGTACTGCCATGCCAGCGTGCTCCCGTATTCTCACCCCCAACTCACTGACCCCTCCCCAAGCCTCTGAGTCCCCCGAGGCAGGACCACCAACTCCTCCGGCACTCTATAATTTAGTGGGTGGCCAGAGGGAGGGAGCCAAAGGACGGCAAGGCAGATCCAGCACTGAGCATGGGTGCTGGTCGTGGATCCCCACCTTCGCTTTCCCAGGTGCCAGGGCTTTTCCTTTTTCCGGTGGTGGGTACAGATGTGCAGTGATGCCCTGCGCACGACAGGCATGCTCCAGCACCCATGATTAAGGCATCTGCTGACACCTCCATCCCCTGCTAGAGCACGCCACATGTTGCGCTGCCCCCAGTCTCCACTGGGAGCTGCTGGTACTGCGGCATATGCTACCCCCACCCCCGGAGAGAAGAGCAGTCCTCCGGATGCTCAGTCCTTTCCTGCCCCTGCCGACCCCTGACGTCCCGAGCTTGTTCCCGAACCCAGGTCGTCTGCGCAGTGCGAGTTATGGCATTCAACATCTCAACCCTCAGCGCCATCAGGCCGGTGCTACCATCCTATTTAAAGCACTCTGGTGGTTGGACTTTTTTGGTGGGAATCCCTGCCCTCTGAAATTACCTACCTAAGGAGGATCCGCCCTGCTAGGTGAGTGCAGTCTTGCAAAAAGAAACTGAAATGCTACTTACTCCAGTTAGCTTTTAAGTAGTTTAGCTTGAGCAGCTCCACTTTTCTCCTGTTGTAAATTATAAATAGCAGTAATTGATAGGATGACTGTGTTTATGAATGTAATTGGTTTGTTTTGTTGTTTTCTATTCTTATTTATAATTGCACAATTTGTATGTTTTATTGTGCAGGTGCTCTGAGCCCTGGAGGGGGGTGCCTTTAATAAGTATAATAAACTAAACTAATGCGGGGGGTAGTAGGAGATCAGATAGGGTCACACAGTGAAAGTATAGGCAGGGACAAACTGGCGCACTGGGTGGGCCTAGCGGTTCTAAATCTGCTGGCTTAATCTTTGTTTTTATGTTTTTATGTCAATGGCAAAAGAAAGCCAAAGGATAATGACCTTACGTTCCCTCAGCCTGAAAAGCAAAAAGAGGAACCAGTGCCAGAGAGAAATATGCCATTAAAAAGAGGTGGTTGTTTTTCAACAGGTGCTGGGTTTTAGACTTCCTGTCCCTAATGATCCTCAGATTTCCCACCCAGAACAGGATTTTGGGGAGGAGGAGGAACCGATAACCACAGAGATCACTGCTGAGAAGGACTTTGCTTCCCCCTCCCCTCAGAGTTAATAAAAAAATAGTCTTCTTCGAGGATATCTCCTTTATTAATCCACATCTTTGGAACTATAACCGTCAGGCACTAAGACCTCACAGAAACTTTTGCTAGCCAGGGGCAGCTCACTATGACATTATGCATCAGCATCTATATAAATGTGGGTGGACAATCACTCCTCAGTTCTTTGCTCACCGTCAACCTCATCATCAGACCTGCTGAAGGAAATGTCGTCAACTAGTCTTTACCGTTTATTCTTTTTATTTTTAAGTGTATTTCATCGTCTGTGCATTCCACCGAAATCAAAAAGAGAAACTCTGCAAAGAAGACACACACATGGTTTGTGGGTGCTGCTTGGGCCTTTCTCACAATGTGAGAAGCTGTAAGATTTGCCAAAACTTCAACCAGGCTACAAGGTAACCCTACAAGAAAGCTCTAGAAAATTACCTTCTCCTTGAAATGGTAAAGGGACACTGTCAACCCCCAAATACATTTTATGATTGCCAACATTCTGTAAAGATTGCTGATGTAGCTGGTAGTTTGATTCTGACTGTTATTTTCTTTAAATAAGTAAAAAACAGACTGCCCAACATACTGGTGTTATCACATCAGAACAGGTTTGTTTACATTCCTTGATCAACTCCAAATGCATCTTTCCTGGACTTGGGAACACCCACAAAACAGTCTAGCCCCTCATGATGCAGTGGGAGTTTAGGAGGCTACTGCCTTATGAGTGACTGTACTGTTTGGGCATGTTTCTAATGCTCAGGAAGTATGCAGTTAGGACAGAACCAAGACTGTAAACAAAAACATAAATATGCACTGCCATGCATTTCAGTTCTGCTAAGCAATGAGACAGACAAAATAAACAGCAACATCAGTCAATTTTAGAGAGGGGTAAGCAATCATAAAAGGTGGAGTTTTATCTAGAAATAATGTGATGAAAAATGGGTTGACAGTGTCCCTTTAACATCCATGGAGAAGGAACAGGACAAAAAATTTACCAAACCCTTGATGCAAACAATACTAACAATGAAGTACATCACTCACCCGGATGCACCCCAGTGAAGGTGCCACAAAGGATAGATTGCTGATGACGTTTTAATTCCGAAATTCATTCGGATAGCATAATAGTAAACGGTGCGTAGGGAAGACCTCAGCTCAGTACAGATCAAAAGCCCTAATACTTTGCTGACTAGAACTTTGCCAGGTGGTCCTCTGACAAAGCTCTAGCGAGCGAAGTGCCAGGGCTTTTGATCTGTACTCTGCTTAGGCCTTGCCTTGTACATCATTTGCTACTATGCTCTCTGAGGCATCTTCACTGGGGTGCATCAGAGTGTTCTGCATGAGTGCAGTACTTATACAGAACAGCCCGATGCACCTCCAGGCTGCTCTGGGTAAGTACCACACTCACCCAGAACAGCGTGATACACCAGGCTGTTCTAGGTCACTGCAATAGTTCCTTGCTAGTTTTGGGCAGTGTCGACCATGGCCATGCACTCCAGCCAAGAGAGTTTCGTTGCACAATGGCGTACTATGCTGAGCCAGAAAGCTTGTTCCTCAACAGGGTTTTTTTGGCTGTTTGCATGGCTGATGGAGGCATCACTCAGTGCCACACAGGAGGGAAAGAGGCACCTTGTGAAGTGAAATGCTGTGGGGAAAATGGCATACAACAGGATGAAAATGTTTGTCTTCAGCCCAGTATTTTCTACAGATGATGACACAGGGTGATAGTAGGCGTGTGTGATGGGGCTGGAAGGTCACTACATCAGACACGGGTTATCCTGGCTGCAGGATAAAAATATGCATAGAAAAAAAAACTGGTGATATCCCATTGCATTGCTTTACTTTTTAATTTTATTACTACTGTATGTATTATTTTTCAGTACCTTCATAATGATCTGCAGGCACTAGTGACAATCAGCATCAGCCTTCCCAAATGCTCTGTTCCCTATAATTGAGGTCCATGACTCCAGTTAATAAATAAGACTTACTGTTTATGATTATTGTGCATTTTGTTCATGTGTTTCCTTTGTAGGTATGAAACTAAAATATACCATTTTTTTGATAAATGAATGAGTCTGTAGCCCTTCTGTCTTTTCCCAAGACATAAATTTGCCACCTATTGAGAATTCTGGAAGATGGAAATGATTCTGTTCCATAAAGTTAGGTTCACCATACGAGCTAAGCAGCCCTTAAAGGAGTAGTCCACCCAGAATGTGCAAAAAACACATGATCTTACTTCGAGAGGGCTCTTGCAGTAGGTAATTACATATAGGACTGACACCGGCCGGCGGCAGGACCCCACGGAAAAATTTCTAGCTAGCAGTCTCTGGCGAGGGACCGCCCCAACGTCAGGTGACCGGCGTCATACGACGTCGGTATAAAGGGGCGGTCCCGGACGCCCGCCTTCCAGTTCTTTCCCGCCGTTAGCTCGTGCAGTGCCTCGTTGTAAAGTTCGTGCTTAGTCAGCCCTGTTTTTCGTTGGTTTTCACGGAAGAATAGTTATTTATTTTCACTCGTCAGGTACATCGTCTGTGTATGTCATCCCCTACACCCTCCGAGCACAAAAACAAGTGCGACTCATGCGGCGCCCAACTGCCACACAAGGACGGCCATTCCCTGCGCTTTTCTGCCTAGGCCCCAATCAGCCGGTCGAGAAGTGCCAGCATTGCCTCAACTTCAACGCAGCTACCCGAAAACGGCGCCAACAGTCCCTGGAAGCTCATCTCCTCAAGAAAAAGATGTCTTCTATGGAAAAAGAGTTGAAAAAATTGAGGCAGGCGTCCACTTACCCCGAAAGACATCAGAAAAAGAAGGCCAAGGAGAGGCACCGGGAGAAGTCTTCCTCTACCGCGTCTCCCGCTGGAGATGCGGATAAGATAACATCCCCTCCGGTGGACCGTTCGACGGCCACCTCCAAGGGTTTGGAGGAGGTGTCGGCTCGCCCATCTGGCTCGCGCTCGGGCCTTGCGGGCACCTCCAGGCGAATGGAGGCCTCCGCCCCCGGTTCGGCCGCAGGCTCGCAGCCTACTGGCATGGGCGACTCCCTCTAGAGTCGGACGTCAGCTCCTCCGATGTCCGCATGGAGAGTCGTTAAGACACCCGACTCTTGAGGTGGCGCCGCGACCACTCCCTCCGGACCGGCGATCCTCCCCTCAGCCGCCTCCGCGAGGGCTCCCGTAAGTCGGATGCCGGCTGTCCTCTGGTGCCTGCCGAACTCGCCCCTAAGCCGCATGCCGCCTCAGACGAGGAGGAAACCTACGACTGACCTTCCCACGCCAGTCGTCCCCGGTTCCCCGCAGCCTTCGCTGCCGTCTGGGGAGCCCAAGTCACCCCAGCCTGACCCCGGGGATTTCTCTTCTCCATCCCCGGGTGATGCGGGGGATCTTCCTCCTCCGTCAGACCCTCCTCCGATGGAACCAGCTCTGACGTCGGCCCCCTGGACACTGGCCCCGATGCCAGTACCTCCAATGCCGGTGCCTCCGACGCCGGCTGGGGATATCCCCCTTCCTTTGGGCCCTCTGGGCCCCCTAATGTGGACCCGCCCATAGGGCTGCCAACCGGGCCGTCTGCTCTGGCAGCTCCTGGCCTCGGTACCGCGCGTCTTATCCGGACGCCGTCAGACCAGGGTCTGCAGTATCCAGCGCCGAGTACCCGACGCCGGTCCTCCCGACGCCCACAGTACCCAGCCGCAATACCCGACACCAGGTTTCCGCTGCTGGGTTTTGATACTCATGACAGGTACAACCTGACACTTTTCCCCCTCCTCCTCCACCTCCACTGCCCCCACGGCCGCGGTGGATCTGCAGGAGACTCTGGCCTCTTGGTGGGCCGAGGCCAAGGCTCATCTCACCAAGGAGGTAGAGAGCCTACGGCGGACGATGCCCCCGCCCCGTCGTCCCGAGGATGGCACCTCACCACCACCTCCGGACTCCAGGGCTCTCCACCTGGATCCAAAGAGGGGCAAGACACGCGTTTACGGGTACCCCCCAAAGAACCCATTCCTCCCCCTAGCCGAGTAAGGGAGTCTTTTTCTTCCTCTTCTTCTTCCTCCTCCCTCTCGGATTCCTCGGACTCTTCCGAGGGATGCTCCGAGAGAGACGACGAGCCCCGCTCTCCGTCTAAGCCCCTTCCGAGGACCCCTCCGAAGTCTCCTCCGGAGGATCCATCTTTCACGGAGTTGCTTAGAAAAATCCAAGAAGTCCATCAGTGGCACTCTCTGGAACCAGATCCTCAGTGACTTAAACTTGCCGAACATCTGGACCTGCCCGTGACAGCTCCAACTTTAGTGCCGCCCTGGATCGAGCCTCACGCCCACCTTGTTACCACGATCTGGAAACAACCGTCAGCATTAGCCCCACTTCCCAGGAAGTCTAACAGGCTATACCAGGCTCCCGAGGGTGTAGATTACCTGGACTCTCATCCTCGTGCTGACTCGGTCGTAATTAGCGCCGCTCATGGCCGGTTGGCACATCCAAAACATCTGAGCTCGTCTCCTCCGGATAAGGAATCTCTCCTCCTGGACCAGTATGGAAGAAAGATTTACGCCTCCTCCACACTGGGAATTCGGGCCCTCAATTACGTCGCCCATATGGGGGATTACCAGAAGGCTATCCTTACCCAGGCGGAATCCAAGCTGGACTCCTTACTTGACTCCCAAGTCAAACAGGAGTTAGCCGACCTCGTCCGTTCTGCTCGTTTGGCCAGTCGCCACATTTTGCGGGCGACGTACGATGTAGTGGACACTGCAGGGTGGAGCTCCGCTTTTGCCGTAAGTCTACGGCGTCATGCCTGGCTCCTCGTGTCAGGTTTGGTCCCGGAGGTGCAATCCGCTATTCAGGAGGCACCTTTCAGGGGGTCGGTGCTTTTCGGCAGTGATGTCAAAGATATCATCACTGACTTGCAGGAGAAGGGGACGGCTCTGAAATCAGTGGATTCCATGTACCGTCCCCAACACCAGCAGTACTATCCCTTTCGCAGACAGAGTCGGCCACAAGCGAAACCCCAGGGAAGGCGGGCCACTAAACGTCGGGCCCCTGCAGCTGCCAGTCCCCCTCCGCCCAAAAAAGCAGCGGGTGCTTCAGCCACAGCACTGCCCCACACCACCTGACTCCTTTCCTCTCCCACCGCCTCCGGACCCCCCGGAGGAACCGGTAGGAGGGAGGTTTTCCCTCCACCTTCTGGGATGGGAGAGGATAACTACGGATTCTTGGGTGCTCCAGCTTATAGTGCAAGGGCACTCCGTAGAGTTTCTTCAGAAACCACCCCACCACTCCCCTCTGAAGTCGTCCTATTCAAGAAAACACCTTCCTTTGGTCCGGGAAGAAATCTCAACTCTTCTCATGAAGCAGGCGATAGAACCCGTCCCCCCTCATCTTCAAGGGACAGGTTACTATTCCCATTTCTTCCTGGTCCCAAAGAAGACGGGAGATCTCAGACCCATTCTAGATCTCAGTTCCCTGAATCTTTATGTGGAATACAAAAGGTTCAGGATGCTCTCTCTGCAGAGCCTTCTGCCCCTCCTTTGGCGGGTCAATGGCTTTTGTGCCCTGGATATGCAGGATGCCTATCTGCACATTTCCATTCGCCTTTCCCATCGCAAAGTATCTTCATTTTTTTTCAGGGGACCACACTAACACCAAGGCACTCCCTTGGTCTATCCTCGGCCCCCTGAGTATCTACAAAATGCCTGGCTGTGGTAGCGGTCCACCCTGCAGCAGGAGTACAGGTGTTCCCTTACCTGGACGACTGGCTCCTGTCGGCCTCATCCTGGGAGGAACTCCTGCATTTTCTGTCCTCACCCAGCAGGTTTTCACTTGCCTGGGTATTACCATCAACCATTCCAAGTCTCATCTGGACCCTTCCCATAGGCTACAGTTCATTGGGGCTATCCTCAATATGACTGTGAACAAGGCCTTCCTGCCTCCAGACAGGGCAGCCTCTCTTCAATCCCAGATTTCCCTGCTATCAGAACGCCAGAGGGTCCCGGCGAGGTCGATCCTCCATCTTCTGGGGCTCATGGCGGCCTCTATTCCAACGGTCCTCCGAGCTCGACTCCACATGAGGATCTCTCAGTGGACTCTTCGCTCCCAGTGGGATCAACTTGTGGACGACCTAGATCAATTAGTTCTGATCTCATCGCCGATGGTACGAGACTTGCAATGGTGGATGGTTTGAGAGAACCTGTTTCGGGGGTCCTCTTTCATCCTCCCTCCCAGACTCTGGACTCACAGACGATCAGGCTAAGGTTGGGAGCCCATCTGGGCCCCTCATTGGACCCAGGGCTTATGGTCCAGACTGGAACAAGCTCTCCACATCAACGTGCTCGAGCTTCGAGCTGTGCTATACGCTCTCCAAGCTCTTCACCAATACATTCTTCCTGGCCACCTACCCGTCCAGACGGACAACATGTGCGTAGTGTGGTACATCAACAAACAGGGAGGAACTCTCTCCTACTCTCTATGCAAGGAAGCAATGAGGTTTTGGGATTGGGCATCTCAACATGACCTTCACCTCACGGCGATTCATGTTCTAGGAGTCAACAACACTCTGGCAGACAAGCTAAGCCGTTCCTGTGCTCTGGCACACGAGTGGGAATTGGACCAAGGGGTGCTAGACGATATCTTTCAGCTTTGGGGGACTCCGCAGGTAGACCTGTTTGCCTCTCCCCAAAAAGCAAAACTTCCCACCTTTTGCTCGCTCGTTCCAGAGCGAGGCTCTGTCTCTAGACTGGAAGGACAGATTCGTCTATGCTTTTCCTCCAATTCCTCTGATCCCATGAGTATTGCAGAAACTAACCACAGAAGGAGCAAGAATGATTCTGATTGCTCCTTTCTTGCCCAGGCAAATCTGGTTCTCTCTTCTACAACAATATTCAAAGGTTCCTCCTCTTCCTCTTCCTCTATCTCGAGGTTTGCTGACCCAGGATCGGGGACCCTGGTCCACCCAGGCCTCAAATCCTTTCAACTACATGCATGGCTCCTGCAGACCTGGCCCAATCCCATTTTGGCATCTCTCCAAAAGTGGCGGAGATTTTAGTGGAGGCTAGAAAACCCTCCACCAGGTCCACTTATGCCAAGAAGTAGAAGAGATTCTCTATTTGGGCAGCCTCCAAGAACGTGGAGCCTTTCTCCTGTTCAGTGGCTTTTCTGCTGGAGTACTTATGTCATCTCATTGACCTCGGTCTCAGCCATTCCTCCTTGAAGGTTCACATGGCAGCTATCTCAGTCTACCATGTTCCCTTCGCAGATAAAGCTTTCACTCAACTGGAGGTCTCTTAAGACCTTTCTCAGAGGGGTCCTTCATCTAAGGCCCCCGATCCGCACCCCTGCTCCCCCTTGGGACTTGAATTTTGTCCTCGAGAAACTTACTCTCCCTCCCTCCCTTCGAACCTGCAGCTTCTGCAGATCTGAAGTTTCTTTCGTGGAAGACGCCTTCTTGGTGGCCATTACTCGGTTCAAAGAATTTCCAAGCTCCAGGCCCTATGTGTAAATCCTATTTGATTTTTCACAAAGAACGAGTTGCTCTTCGCACGAATCCTAAGTTTCTACCTAAAGTAGCAGCAGAGTCTACCTTAAATCAGTCCATAGAGCTACCTGCCTTTTTTACGCAGTACTCTAATCAAGGAGAATATTTACTCCATACCATGGATGTTCACCGGATTCTGAGATACTACACCAACAGGACGAAGGATCTCAGAAAGACTGATCAGTTGTTCGTCTCTTTTGGTCACAAAAGGGAAGGCAATGCTGTTTCCAAGCAATGCCTGTCGAAGTGGTTGGCTCATTGCATCACTTTCTGTTATGACAAGTACAACAAGACCCTTCCAGGTCAGGTTAGAGGCCACTCCACAAGAGGAGTAGCGGCCTCTGCGGCTTGTTTCAAGAATGTGTCTGTAGCAGACATATGCGCTGCCGCCACCTGGACTTCCGTCCATACCTTTACGAAACACTGCAGTTTGGACATTGCCTCTTGCCTTAGAGCAGGCTTCGGGCTGGCTGTTTTGCAAGGTCTCCTGACTTGAGGCTTGCAAGGCTAATGCTACTTTCTGGAGTTGTTCCTCCTCCCGGTGCCTTTTATTTGTTCCAGACTGCTTGGGATTCAGTCCTGTATGTAATTACCTACTGCAAGAGCCCTCTCAAAGTAAGATAGTACAGTTGCGTAAGAACTTACCGTAACAGTAGATCTTTGAGAGGCTCTGCAGTAGGTAATATCTTCCCGCCTCCTCCATCCCCTAGGCTTTTTTCAGCCCTCTTTTCCAGGAATGGAAACATCAGCTTTCTCTTGTCCGGCCTTCCGGCCTGTGGCAGGAAAGAACTGAAGGCGGGCATCCTTGACCGCCTTTATACCCGTACACTATGACACCGTCACCTGACGGGGGGCGGCCCTCACCAGAGACTGCTAGCTAGAAATTTTTCCGTGGGGTCCTGCCGCCGGCCGGGATCAGTCCTATATGTAATTACCTACTGCAAGAGCCTCTCTCGAAGATCTGCTGTTACGGTACGTTCTTACGTAACTGTACTTTATGTAGAGTGTTTTGATATGTATGTTAAATCCTAGTGTGTCAGCCTTCCTGCCACATTAATTTTGCTTTTATTTTGAGACTATCTGTACATTGACATGGACATGCTGACCAACATATTGACCACTGATGTGGACATCTTGATCTGCATGGATCTGCGGCTAGGTATTGAGCCAAAGATAGTGAAAGAGCAAAGGAAAAGTCTGAATGTTAAATATGTATACAAGACAAAAAATAGCTAATTTAGTTTTATCGCAGCCATTTATAGTGATGAGGCTAAACCTAAAGGTCATGACAAATGAATCTGATAGATTTCTTTGACTGGGTGACAAAGGATTTAGATCAGGGTGGATCGGTGCATGTGGCCTACCTAGATTTCAGTAAGTCTTTCTATGCCGTTTCACATAGGAGACTAGTAAGCAAGCTGGATAGCTTAGGAGTGGTTCCAAAAGTGGTAAACTGATAAGACATTCGTTAGGGGATAGGTGACAGAGGGTGATGGTAAACGGAGTTCACTCCAAGGAAGGGAGGTTGACCAGCAGGGTGTGTCAGGGATCCGTGCTGGGACCAGTCCTCTTTAATGTCTTTATAAGTGGCATTGCAGAGGAGCTGAATGGGAAGGTCAGCCTGTTTACAAATGGTACTGCTGTCTGCGGTAGGTTGGACACTCCGGTGGGGGGCAGGGGAGTGGAAAGGATGAGCAGAGACCTGAGAAAACTAGAGGAGTAGTCAGGGGTATGGCAGCTGGGTTTCAGTGCAAAAAGGTGCAAAATAATGCACTTGCCGCACAGAAACCCCGGGTCAGAGTACAAAATGGGTTAAATCATATTGATGACCACCAAGCGGGGAAAAAGTCATGGGGAAGTCATATTGGATGACCTAAAGATGGGCAGGCAGTACAACAAAGCACTAGGGAGGGCTAGTGGGATGCTGGGGTGTATAGGAAGGGGTATCAGCAGCAGAAAGAGGGAGGTGGTGTGTTGCCTCTGTGTAGATCGCTGGTAAGACCTCACCTAGAGTACTGTGTCCAGTTCTGGAGACCACATTTCCAGAAGGACATAGAGTGGAGGCGGTCTAGAGGAGGGCAGCTAAAATGATGCAGAGTCTACATCAAAAGTCCTTTGAGGAGAGACTGAAGGACCTCAGTATGTATACCCTAGAACAGAGGAGGAAGAAGGGGATATGATAGTGACCTTTAAATACCTCACTGGGGTAAATAAGATACAGGAAGGATTTATTTTTTAGAAGAAAAGGTGCTCAAGAACAAGGGGACATGCTGTGAAGCTGGAGGGGGTAGATTCAGGAGAAATGTGAGGAAGTACTTCACAGAAAGAGTGATGGATTCCTGGAACAGCCTTCTAGTGTGGGTGAAAACAGTGGTGTGGTTCAAGAATGCATGGGATAGGCACAAGGAATCATAGTGGAAAGGAAAGTGGAGAAGGAGAAAAAGCTGTAGATCTGGCACAGTCTGCAGAAATAGTGTAGATAGGGAGAAATAGACAGACTGGATGGGCAAAGAAGTCCTTATGTGCCGTCAAATTCTGTGTTTATGTTTCTATGTTTATAAGATAATGTTCCTTGAATCTGAGCCATGGTTATGCAGTGATCACATTCTTCCATGTATGTCACTTTCTTCTTGATAGAAAATTGGTGTACATTTTCTGCAGAAGGCAATCAGATATGTGGTTGCTAAGATACAGTGGCCTTTTCTTCCTCTTTTAATTGAGACTAAAATCCATAGAAATTTTACCTGCTGTTTGTATTCATTAGTGCAACAATCAATATACAGTAGTGTCATGTTTATTAAAAACAGTCAAACAATGAGTATGTTGGAATTGTTTCAGGGAATTGCATGAAAGTTGCGCTAGACTATTTCCCTGGTTTTCTTTTGGTATCACTATTAAGTGACCATATAGTTCCCCTTGTTGGCACTAAGCCCATCGTGTGTTTTGCAAGCCGTGTTTCGTAATGCACATCTACTGCTTTAAAAATATTTACAAAGCTGCTGTTCTTTCAAAATTCCATAGTTTTATAAAATAAAACTTGTGTTTCTCAAAATGGATATGTATTCTGCCCCACCAGAAATGGTGTGTGGATAATGATTTTTTATGCTGATATTCTTTCTGCTTTTCTAGCATGGCAGTAATACTAGAGATAGAAGGGTGGGCTTATTTTGAGCTGCAGTCTGGCATAGACCTGGGATTAACTTTGCTTTGTGGAGCATTCTTAGTCCGTTTGATCCATCTGTTGATGCCTTAGGGTACAATCAGCATGCTTTATGGTCTTTTGTGATCCCAAGCCCAAAACCTGCAATGGAAATTATTAGTTCTAGGGACGTGTATATGTTGTTAAATCCACTTACTGGCAGGTTCCTTGCCACTTTAAATCTTGCCGGAAAGTCTTCAAGCTGGCTCCTCCCACCCACCCAGGTGATAAAACTTTCAGCCCCGCCCCATGATGCCAGATCTTCCTTACCGTTTGGAAGCTCAGGTTCCCTCCTTAGGGCTCTGCGTCTTAGGCCTGGATCCACACTCTTTGGTTAATCCGAAACTTATTCTTAAATTTACCAGACTTCGGTCTTCAATTTCCCTTGTGGCTGCGATGGACAACTCGACTCCCGGATTTCGTCTATGCCCCTGTGGGCAGAAGATGTTCCGGACCCACCCCGCACTCCACGCATGCTACTGCCCAGGACTCCTGCCATGATTCGTAGGGCTTGTAGTTATGCAAACTTTCGCTCGGTCTTGGAGGACCATGCTGCTCGGCTACTTTGGGGTGCCCTGAAAACGATATATCCGCCGTCAAGTCAAGGAGGCCCGTTGGGTGGTGTCCGGCGGCGGGCTCTGCAGAACAGTTAGAGCAGATGATCACCCTTGAGGAGGAGGCGGGCCAGGCCACATCATCTTCTTCCTCAGTTGCGGCATTCATCCCGCTCTCCTTGGCCTCTTCTTATACAGCTTCTTTTAAGGAGCTTTGCCAGTCCCTCTCCACCAAGGGAGAAGGACCATCGGGACATTCCAGTCAGTCCAAAAAGAAGGACTCCAAAGGTAAGTCCCACCGTCGACGTTCGTGGGAGCGAGAGAGATCCCCTTCACTGGATAGTCGACTCTCGACTTTGGTCGAGGTTGCGGCTAAGGCCGCTGGCTTCATGGTGTCCCCGTCAGGTCAGCCAATCGAGACACCCGTCGACGCAGTCTAGATTTTTCTCGACCCGTTGGACGGTTTGTCGACTGGAGAAGCCGACAACCCTTCCTCACCGGTTCACCTGGTGGAAACCGAGGACTTGCCTGTGCCTCCTGTGCCGGAGTCCCCGGTTAAGGTCCCTGAACCTAGGGAGGAGCAGGTTTCCCCCATCCCCTCTCTGACCCACCCTCGGAATCCCCGAAGGTCTCGGTCTCGGACCTCTTCCAGGTCCAGTCGGTCCCACCGACATCGGCGGTCTCGGTCTTGGCACCGTGGAAAGTGGCGGCACCGCTCATTCTCGTCGTCCTCTTCGGAGGATAGGCTCTGGCGCAAGTTGCGTCGGCGCTATGAGAATTTAATGTGGCAGCAGCTCTTATTGTCCGGGAATAAGCCGACTCCGACGCCTTCTCTGGCCATTAAGTGGCTGTCACCTGAGCGGCCGAAACAATCCCTCGTTGTCGAGGAGCCAAAACCGGCACCAGTTATTCATCCGAAACCGGCTGCTCCACCTATTGTGGTGGAACCCCCGCCTCCACAACCGAAGACTGCGGCCCCAACCAAGGATTCTCGGTCAGGTCAGGGTTTGCCCCATAGGCTGTCGGTCACCCTCACTCCTGATCGACCTTGGCAAGTGGAGGGTGGCTCAGGCACTCGACAGCTGTTTGCAGACTCCTCGGAGTCTGACAACGACTCTTCTTTGTTCTCCAGGCTGCTTGACGTGGAGTCCACTGGGGGTCAGTCGGTAGATAAGAGTCCATCCTTGTTTTTAGGAATGCTTCGACTCATCTCAGAATCCACTGGGATGAAGCTCGAACCCGTTTCAAAACGGGCCAAGTATCCCCTCACGGAGATACTGGACTGAAGGGATTCCCCTACGGAGGCCTTTCCGGTGGCCGAAGCCATTCTTGGCACGGCTCTGGAGCTGTGGCAGCGGCCAGCTTCTTGTCCAGCACCTTCGGCCAGGATGGCTTGGAAGTATGTGGTCCCTACAGGTTCATTCTCCGTCTTCTCGGAGCACCCCTCTGCAGAGGAGTTAGTGACCGACAGTGTTTTTTGGCATTCCGGGAACGCTTGGGATGTGAACAAGCCACCCAATAAGGAGTCCAAGAAATTGGACTACTCTGGTGGAAAGTATATGCTGCTTCCTCCCTGGGCGTTAGTCAGGCTAGCTCGGCCGTTCTGATGGCACACTTTTCACATGCCTTTTTGGGCTCCCTGGATGAGGTGATTCCTCATCTCCCAGCTGACCTTCAAACGACGGTCAAGCAGGTGCGGGATCAGGGAAGGGCAGTGGCCAAACAGCAGCTTCAAACTTCCTTGGACATCGCTGATTCGTGTGCCTGGTCAGTAGCAGCTGCAGTGGCCATCCGCTGCAGAGCTTGGCTGTGGATCTCCGCCTTTATGGCGGATACCCAGCACAAGCTGGCAGATGTCCCCTTCTTGGGTACTGACTTGTTCGGACCTGGGGTGAAGGGTCATCTCCAATGGATCGAGAAGTCCAATGCCACCTTGGACTCGGTCACGTCTGCCCAGAAGGGCAAAGGCCGCCAGCAGCAGCGTAAGCCCTTTCATCCTTCAGCCCCTGCAGCACGTCCGGCCCAGCAACACCAGCTTCAGGGCCAGCAGGCCCGCACTTGGCACCCCAAAGCCAAGTCTGCTGCTTCCTCCAGCAGGAAGCCAGAAGGGAAAGGTCCAGGCAGCTCTTTGGCCGGCCTTTCCTCCAAGCCTGCCCAGTGATGGGTTGAGGGGTGTCGCCCCCAACCTCATCACTCCTCCCCGGGTTCCCCCCGTGGGGGGACGGCTCCACCACTTCCTTTCCGCCTGGTCCGATATCACCATGGACCACTGGGTGTTGGAAGTGGTAGGCAGGAGTCTGCCTCTGGAATTCGAGCAGTCCCCATCCTATCGAGCCGTCGCCCCATGGGGGGCTACGGGTTCCGCAGCCTCTCTGTCGGCTCGTCGAGCCGACTTTGCCCTGATCCTCCAGAAGGAGGTGATCAGGGAGGTGGTGGACCCTCCTCCAGATGCAGGGTTTGTGTCCAGGTACTTCCTGGTCCCAAAACGGACGGGGGACTGTCGCCCCATTCTCGACTTACATGACCTGAACAAGTTCCTAAGGTCTCGCACCTTCAAGATAGTCACTCTGGCTCAGATCATTCCATCCTTAGAATGAGGCGTGTGGTTCTGTTCTCTGGACCTTCAGGACGTGTTCTTTCACGTCCCAATCCGTCCGTCTCACCAGCGATTCCTCCGCTTCAGGGCAGAGGGGGCCCTTTATGAGTTCTGGGCCATGCCCTTCCGCCCCTCTCCAGCTCCCAGGGTCTTCACCAAATGCATGGCAGTAGTGACGGCATTCCTGTGGCGCTGAGGGGTCCGGGTGTACCTTTACCTGGACGACTGGCTGATTGCAGCCCCCCTCCAGGTTGGAGGTGGACCGGTCCAGGGATCTGGCCCTCCAGGTCTGCTCTCAGATTGGCCTCCTCGTCAACGAGGCCAAGTCAGAACTCGTGCCATCGCAGGTGATTCAGTTCATCGGGGTAGAGCTCGAGTCTCTTCAAGCCAGAGCACGGCTCCCGGCGCGGACAGGGCTGAGGTCCTTTCCTCTTTCGCCCAGTCATTTCTGGTTGGGCAATTGCGCCCTGCCTGGGACTTGCTGCGCCTCCTGGGCCTCATGGCGGCCTGCACCAGCGTGGTCCATTGGGCCCGCTGGCACATGCGTCCCCTGCAGTGGGGGCTGGCCCGCCAGTGGTGACCATGACCCAGGAGATGTGGAACGGTCTCCAGTGGTGGCTTGTTCCAGCTCATCTGCAGGAGGGTATCCCGTTTGTCCACCCCAAGCCGATGGTCACTTTCATGACCGACGCCTCCCTGATGGGTTGAGGTGCCCATCTGGGGGAGCTCAGAGCCCATGGCCTCTGGTCCCCTCCGGAGTCTCGATGCCACATCAACCTGCTTGAGCTTCAAGCGGTCCGACTAGTCCTCACCGCCTTCACTCCGTTTGTATGGGGTCAAGTGGTCCAGGTCCAGCTGGACAACACCACGATCATGTACTACCTCATCCGGCAGTGCGGGACGCACTCCTTGCCTCTGTGCAAGGAGGCTCTCCGCACTTAGTCTCTCATGATCAGCCTGGAGGCGGATCTCCTAGCCATCCATGTGGCAGGAGCCTCCAACAGTCTGGCCGATGCCGTAAGCCGGATAGACGCTGTATCTCATGAGTGGTCTCTCCTGCCGGAGATGGTACAAGATCTGTTCTCCCACTGGGGCACCCCTCAGGTGGATCTGTTTGCCTCAAGGGAGAATGCGAAGCTGAGGCTGTTCCATGCCCACCCCCCTCAGCAGGGCTCACTGCAGGGGGATGCCTTCTCGAGACCGTGGACCCTGGGCCTCTTCTATGCCTTCCTTCCATTTCCCTTGATCCACAAGGTGCTTCGCAAGGCGAAGAGGGACAAGGCGCAGGTGATTCTGGTAACCCCAGACTGGCCGCGCCAGTTCTGGTACCCAGATCTCCTCAGCCTCAGCTCCAGGCTCCCGAGGCGGCTTCCAGCCCGCCCAGACCTGATCTCAGTCAACAAGGGGAAGGTACTCCATTCGGACCTTCAATCCCTGCACTTGACGGCCTGGTTCCTGAGTGGCTAGAGTTCCAGGCCTTGGGTCTTTCCGACGAGGTCCTCAACATTGTTGAGACATCCCGTAAGGAGTCGACCAGAAAATGCTGTGCTTTCAAATGGAAGAGATTCTCCATTTGGTGTCAGGGCAAGGGGTTGGACCCTTCCTCCTGTTCACTGGCTAGCATTCTGGACTACCTGTGGTCCCTTTCTCAGCTAGGGCTTTGGTCGACGACCCTCAAGGTGCACCTAGCCATGCTCTGTCTCTGCTGCGGGCGCGGCCCGGCAAGCAGTCGGTGGCGCCAGGGAGAGGTGGTCGGGTGTTTTTCAAAGGTCTTGATCACATATCCCCTCCAGTGCGAGAACCTCCACCTCCATGGGATCTACTGCTGGTATTGGCTAAGCTCATGGGCAAGCCATTCGAACTGATGCACAGGTGTGACATCTCTCACCTGTCGTGGAAAACCGCCTTCTTGGTGGCTATCACGTCAGCCAGAAGGATGGGAGAGCTCCAGGCGCTTTCCATCGAGTCTCCTTATCTGGTCTTCCACAGGGACAAGGTTGTCCTGCGCCCCCACCCGAAATTCCTTCTGAAGGTGGTGTCAGAGTTTCACCTTAACCATGTGTTGACTCTGCCGGTGTTCCACCCCAATCGCACCTCAGAGGCCGAATATAGGCTCCATTTTTTGGACCCTAGAAGAGCGCTGTCTTATCATAAGCAGACAGCTGAAGTTCGGGGAGAGGTTCACCAGCTGTTTGTCACCTACGCTGAAGCCGCACCTGGCAGACCTCCAGCCAAGCGTCTGTAGGCAGGTGGTTCACCTCCTGCATAGATCTCTGCTATAGGTTGGCGGGCATGGAGCCTCCCAAAGGGGTAAGAGCTCATTCTACCCACCATACCACTGCTTCGGTGGCTGCTTCCAGGGACATCCCTATCCAGGAAATCTGCAGGGCTGCTACCTGGAAGTCAGCGCACACACCTTCATTACCCACTACCACATCGATCTTGAGTCAAGCCGGGATGCTAGTTTTGGGACCTCGGTTCTCCAGTCCTTATTTCCTAAGTAGGGGTGCGCGCCTTGCCTCCCTCCTCCTGGAGAACTGCTAGGAGTCTGCCAGTAAGTGTGGATTGAACAACATGTCCACATCCCTAGAAATACAGGTTACTCACCTGTAACAGGAGTTCTAGGAGTGGTATATGTTGTTCATCCACACAACCCATCAAACCTCCCCGTCTTTGACCTTTAGCCTGGCTTCCAGCAGGCTAGATCTGGTGTCATGGAGCAGAGCCATAGTTTTACCTCCGGTGGGTGGGAGGAGCCAGCTTGAAGACCTTCCGGCAAGATTTAAAGTGGCAAGGAACCTGCCAGTAAGTGTAGATGAACAACATATACCACTCCTAGAACCCCTGTTATAGGTGAGAAACCTGTATTTATGCATAACATGAAGCATTCCTTGTTATGGTTTCATGTATATTAAATGACTTGATAAAAGATCTCATTCAGCCAATGTTGTTATTTAAATTGAGATGCTAAGTTTGGTTCTCTAAGGCAGTAGAACTCACAGAAATCAGATTACTTATAGGCATAAAAAAGTGATATCCTAAACTTGTCTAGTAAGGAGAGAGCAAAAAGAGAGGAGGAGAAAGTAGTCTAATGATAGAGGTTTTGTGCAGGTTCTTGATACTTCTGGAAGGTGAGCCTGAACAGCGGTAGAACAGATGTCAGGGAGGTAATGGCTGTGGCGTTGCCTCAGGGCTTGACACAGTGGCTAAACAGACGGGCCACTGCCTTCCCCTCAGACCATAAAAGCAAAGTGTATCCTCTGTAGATGAGATAAATAACCCAATTCAAAACGACACTACTTATGCAGAACTTTGATAACGCGTGAAATCTCTGTGGAAAATCCAACAAGCTTGAATTGAAATAGACATTGCACAGATGAAATCCTAATGTGTTAAAATTAGCTATAGCACGCATCACAACGAAAGGTAAACACAGACCCTCGAGGCACTCTCTTCAGTAAACATCAGACATAGCACTGGTGTATTATATAAAACTGACATTTTTGGAAAACGGATAAAGTATGAACATTTATTTATTTATTTAGTTATGTCTTTGGTGACCGGGTAGGTGCACTGATCCAGAGAACTGTTTCAGTCATGACCCGGGCTGGCAAAAAAATAGGTACAGGTACAAACAGTCAATTACAAGATACAATATGTGCACGCCCAACAGCTGGCAGTTAGGGTGGAGAGAGAGAGAGAATAGTGGTAATGCAATGACACTGTGCAGACAGGGTAGACAGGTAATGCTGTATCAGTATGTACATAATTATAGCCACAGGCAAAATAATACAGACTGTGCAACACACAAGCAGTAATGGTATACAGGTACATGGTCCAGTTCAAGTACAAGTGAGAAAAACAGTTGCTGTAATAAAAATTCAAATAGGAAAACAATCACAGTTCATAACATCAAAGGGGCAAGACAGGAGGAAAGGTGTCAGCGTGGCTCAGTCGGTAGCACATCCGCCTCTGGACCAGCAGGTCATGGGTTCTCGTCCCACACCGGGATTGGACTTGCACCTAAAAATCGCTGGCATCCAAGTGCAGTATTGGGGGGTGCTGTACTGCTGGGGTGTGCAGTCCTTCGGATGAGACGTTAAACCGAGGTCCCTTCTGCCCATCCTGGTGTTGTCCTGGTGGGTGTCCAGGTGGAAGTAAAAGAACCCAGGGCACTCTTCACAAAGAGTAGGGAACATTCCCGGTGTCCTGGCCAATGTTCCCCTTCCCATAAACCGGTTCATGCAATTATGCAGGCTGTGTGTGGGTGACGATGTGCGATATGGCCGCCACCACACATTCAGTCACTTCACTACCAGTCTAGCATTGCTTGTAAAGCGCTTTGGATGTATGAAAAGCGCTATATAAACGCTGATTCTTCTTCTTCTTCTAGGCTTAGGGGTGGGGGCAGGGAGAGAGGTGGGGAAAAAGGGGCAGGCTAGTGGGTGCAGAAGGGGGGTATAAGTGCTGTAGGGCATCAGGTGAAAGTCTGAGTGCTATTAGAGCATAGTCATGTTGTAGACCCTAGCGTTACTGTACGGAACAGTGACATTTTGCAGCAATGAGGAGCCAGGTCTTCAGGTTATGTTTAAAAGCTAGGTGGAAGGGGGACACGCGAACAGATACGGGAGCTTGTTCCATAGGGAGGGTGCTGTGACTGAGAAAGCTTAGGTTCCTATGGTGGTGGAGGCACGGGATACTTCTAGCGGGGGGACTGAGGATGCCCTGAGATTCCTATGGCCCACTCTACCTATCAGAAGGGGTGAGTAAGGGGACATATGTTGATTCCTGAGAGAGTTGTCCACCAGACAGCCCATCGCATAATCAAAGCATATGTTAAATGGAGTTATGTTGTAGAACCTTGATATTCGGGGAGTGCCTCAGGACTGGAGGATGGTGCACGTGGTATCCCTCAACAAGAGAGGCCCCAAGGATGAGCCAGGGAATTACAGACCGGTAAGCCTCACATCCATCGTAGGAAAGCTGATGGAGACAATCCTGAAGGAGAGGCTGGTTTCACTCCTAGAGGCTAATGGGCTGCAGGACAGCAGACAGCATGGGTTTGTTTCAGGCAGATCCTATCAGACCAACATGGTGGAGTATTGTGACTAGGTATCCAGGCAATTAGACAGGGACCATGCAGTGGATGTCCTGTACCTGGACTTCAATAAGGCATTCGATTCGGTGCCACATGGGAGGCTCGGAAGTAAGCTGGAATGCACAGGGCAGGGGCAAAGATGGTGGGATGGGTAGTGAACTGGCTGCAAGGGAGACAGCAGAGGGTGGTGGTTGGAGGGGAGCTCTCATCTCACAGGGTGGTGAGAAGCGCGATGCTGCATGACTCTGTACTGAGGCCAGTGTTGTTTGGGATCTTCATAGCAGAAATCTCAATAGGCATCAAGAGCAACAAATTGTTAAAAACAAAGACAAGGCCATGCAGCATGTGAGTTTGTGTTAGCTAATGGGAGTCGTTATATGAGACAGGAGTTAATTATGTTGATTTGATTCAGAAATATCTAAAAGAGAAAAAACATAGTTGTTTTTTTTCTTTAGATATTTCCTGAAGAAGACCTAAGGCCTAAACGAGATTTTAACTCTATTTTCTATTTTCAGCGTGCATTTAATATAACCATTTTGTTTTGCATCAAGAGCAAGATCAGTCTGTTTGCAGACGATACCAAGATAGGAGCAGTAGTGGATGACTTAGAAGGGTGGCAGGGGTTGCAAGATGATCTGGCAAAACTGGAGACCTGGTCGAACACTTGGCAGCTGGGGTTCAATGCAAAGACATGCAAGGTGCTACATTTCAGTGCAAAAACCCAAAGAGGAGCTACCAGCTAGGGGAGAGTCATCTGGCCAAGACAGACGAGGAGAAGGATCTGGGGGTGATCATAACAGGAACAATGAACAATTCAGCACAGTGTGGAAAGGTAGCTGCAAAGGCCAGCTGAATGCTGTCGTTTTACTACAGGCATGTCCTCTAGGAGGGAGGAGGTGACCCTGCTGCTTTACACATCACTGGTTAGACCACACCTTGAGTACTGTGTGCAGTTCTGGCGATCGTACCTGAAGAAGGTTACTGGAGGTTACTGGAGGCAGTGCAGCGCAGGGCAACAAAAATGATCTAGGGGCTAGGGGGCTTACCCTACGAGAGCAGGTTGAGGGAGTTGAACATATACTCCTGGAGGAGAGGAGGGATGGGGAGACATGACTGAAACCTTCAAGTACATGAAGGGAATAAATAAGACAGGCACAGAGAGGCTTTTCAAATTAAGGAGAGAGAGGGACACTCGAGGGCATGATCTGAGATTGGAAGGGGGAAGGTTCAGGAGGGAAATGAGGAAACACTTTTTTACAGAGAGGGTGGTGTCTAGGTGGAACGCATTGCTAGAGGAATTGGTATCCTGTAGAAAAGCGGGCTGCTTCAGAAGGGGATGGGACAGGGTAAGGTCACTGAAAGGGGGGGTGGGCAGCTGCAGTATAAGGGCTGCTAGCTGCACAATCGAGAAGACTTGATAGACCATAAGGCCTTTATCTGCTGGCAATTTCGTATGTCCATATAGTCATATTGTAATTTGTTTCCCTTTTTGTGACATGCCCTAAGCTTTTGGGTTGTAGGACACCTTGTTCAATAAAATAGCTTTGCCTTGCCTTTTTCTGGATAAAGAATTCCTGTCTAAAAAGGTGAGTGTTGGAGAAGTCTTGGTGCTGTCTTTTTTTCTGCCTTTTGATATCTGTACTTGAATTACGAAAGCATTTTCATATAAGGAAAGGTAAGTGGGAAAATGCAACCCAGGACCAAAGAGTAGAGCTGTCTGTCTCCAATCAACCAGATTATTCACTAGAGGAGACATCAAAATAAAAGACAACAATTCAGGCCATGTTTGCCTTTTGAAACCAACTGGGATTGATTAATGAAACCAGGAATAAGGGTGCTGTGATTTTCAGGGGACGCAAGTTCTTTGTCTGTTGTAGTGTCAGCTATGCGCCCCACCCTTTGTGCCAGCTTTGTGTTGTAGTGGAAAGGTCTACAGCTTTGTGGGTTTGAATCCATACAGCACCCCCTCACTTGAGAAGCAGTATAGTGCAGTGGTTTAAAGCTTGGAGCTGCAAACCTGGAGACCTGGGTTTGAATCCCACAGCCCCCACTTGCATACTGTACTGTGTGACCCTGAGCAAGTCACTTAACTTCTTGTGCTCCCAGATCGCACCTGTAAACAAGATTTCAGCTTAGTGTGTCTCAAAAAAAAAAAAAAAAAAAAAAAAAAATTTTGCCCGAAAGGGATTCTTGACATAGAGATGAATTAGTTAGCCAGGTTATCTGCAACAGAAAAGCTTATGTATTTTCTACCACCCTTACTAAGATTTAGCTAAGCGTTTATTTTATACATGGTATACAGTCTGCTTACGTATTTATTCTGTCATTTTCTGTAATGTTCAAGTGTATGCTTTAAGATGTTGTGGATGTAGTTGTTCTACAAACAAAGCAGGACTTGTATATAATTTGGTATCCCACTCTATGGTCCTGTGCTGGAGACACTAGGGTCCTGCAGGAACCAAAACGTTTGAGGGCTGACTGACAATACTGATGTACAGTGCAGTGTGCATGACATTGTTGTATAAATGTGCCCATCGTCCGCAACCATTTCAATTTTTTTTTCCTGCCATAATAGAGCACATCCTACTCTTTATCCAAATTTTTATATTCTTTCCTCCGTCGATGTTGATTTCATCACCTTTGTTGTCCAAGTGTGATTTTTAGCATTGTTTTGTATAGACACCTAGTCATGTCAGGTAAGGCACTTTTTAGATTTTCTAGGACTAGCAACGAAATCTCATTGAAGATCCACACCCAAAGTGTTTTCAGTGTCTAGCCACAGTGTAAAACATTGTCCAGATTGTCTGGGAGTGACTAACCAAACCCAGAGGGACAGATTTTCCAGGACTAAGAGGTACTAGGCATTGACTTCAGGGAAGAATCTATTGGGGTCAACGCGTCATCTTTGTGGCACAATAAGATGAAGTATCACAGAGGGCCTTGGTCATGCCAAACTCATAGATTTCTTTGATTGGGTGACTAGGGAGGTGGACCGGGGAGGGCCGTGGCTGTGGCCTATCTGAACTTCAGCAAGGTATTTGACAGTGTGCAGCACAGGAGGCTAGTAAAGTGTAACCTGTGATGTTGGCGACTGCAAATGAGTGACTATGTTAATAGCGACTCATTTGCAGCACCTCACACATTTGAGCTGCTCTGTAAGGGTAGTGAGGGAAAAATACGTAGAGGGTGGGGATGATCAAGGGAGGGCTACTGGCAGTGTAGGATGGCAACCAGAAGGGTAGGGACAGGGAAGAGTTTTGTGTGGGGCAGTGCAGCATGCTGCTGCCAAGCTAGCCGTGTGGTGGTGAGGGTGGCTAGCTTTGATGCGGCAGATACAGGGTTCGGGGCTGGGAAGGGGTATTATTTTTTTAGCTGTATCTTGTATTTTTTTTTTTTTTGGGACTGTCTCACCCTCCCCAACATGCATTCCGCTGGATAAATGCTTGATCTTATCTGTGTCAATCTTCACCATTCCTCACCTTTGGGTAATGTGGCCGGAGGTCACAACCCCACAGGAGCCTTTTTTTTTTTTTTTTGGATAGGCAGAGTCGGTGCACCATCGGCACCGCCTTCGAGGCTGACACACTGCGTGGTGCTCGTAGGTTGGCCGTTAGGTGTCGCCGACCCCGCCTCCTGACAGTTCTCTTCGCCTCCCGCTAGTAGAGGTCGACCTCCTGAGGAGCTGCTGCTGTGCAAGAGGCCTACTTCTTCTGAAAAGTCTTCGAATCAACACTGAAATCCCGTCGACGCTGAAATCCTTTAGATTCCTGCCGGTTCTGTTATTGCCTCCACTCGACACCGCTGGTAAGACTGTTTCTTTTCTTTATTTTCTCAGTGACATCGAGTCTTGTTTAACTTGTTTTACCATAGGTCATGTCTCGGTCGGGGGTCAAGAAATCTTCGAAGACGGGACGGCCCCCTATGCGATGGTGCTTATGCTGCCGTAAATACTGTGTCACTGACCAACATGACCGTTGCCTCGCGTGTCTTGGCCCGCTTCATGACATGGATCCGTGCGATGTCTGCTTCTTCATGGGCCGTCGTGTCATTGAGCAACGCACGTTGTAAGTTGGACCAGCCCCGCCGACTTTAGGGGGATGGGCGCGCACTCGCCGGGCCAAGCCACGGCCTCTCAGCATTTCCTTCAGGTCCTCTCCCGGTTCTCTATGGATCGTGGAGGAGGGGGCTTCTACTCCTAGTAGCCTTGCCATTGCAGAAGCTCCTTCCGCGCCGCAGAAGGCCCAGTCTGTTCCCCCTGGGGAGCAGACAGGAGGCACCGCACTGGCGATCACCACTTCGGAGGCGGAGGCTTCCCCGGTGTTGTTTCCTCGGGTTGGGAAGTCTGGGTTGGCACCATCCTCGATGCAGTCCATCTGCGCTGTCTTGGACCTCGGTGCCGTTCGCGGCACCGTGGGCTGTGATGGCGCCGTGGATGGCGCTGGTCCATCGCTCGGTGCCATCTCTACTTTCGACACCGTTTGCGGCACCGATGGTGCTGACGGTGCCATGGGAGGTTCTGCGGTGCCGTCTTCGATCGCTTCTCGCCTCGGCGCCAAGGCTGAGGACGGCACCGTGTCTAGTTCTGGTGCCACTTGTGGTGCCGAGCGACAACACGGCGCCGTGGGGGGTGTCGTCATTCTTGATGCGTCTAGCAGCGCTGAGGGAGCTGTCGGGGACATCGCCGACGCTGTCACTGACCTCAGTGCCGCTTGTGCCATGCGTTGGGATGGCACCATGGTAGACATCGACGCTGCTTCTGCTACTGCCCTCTGTGCCGTGGCTTCGGGCACCATTCGCAGTGCGGTTGGAGACGTCGGCGCCAGCTTTGGTGCAGACACCCCGGACTGGTACCCCATTTGGCCGGGATGGCAGTGGGCGCCCGCTTACTGTCTGGCATCGGACTTCGGTCTCTACTTCCTCGGACACTGAGTCGGAGTCTGATTTGGACAGGCTGTCCAACTCTTTAAGAGTTGGCGGCCCACGTGGGCATCCTGGTAGTTTCCTCGACTGACCGGAGCCAGCCCCTCTCTGAGGGGCGGGCAGTTGCCCTTGTGTCCAGTGTCAGGGGTTCTGACCAGCAAGTAGTGGTGCAGGCCACTATTGCTCTGCAGCCTGGGCTTGGAGGGTTTTCTTCCTCCTCAGCTGTGGTACCCCTTCAAGTGGTGTACCTGGATCACCCAACTTTAGGGCTGATCGGAACACCCACAGGAGGGGAGGGTGCTACTCCCTGGGTGGTCCTCTTGAGGACTGACCAGGGATGTCAGCTGCCTAGGCTGGTCTCTGTGAGGAGGAGGAGGGCTCTTTCAGACTCCGAGGGGTCGGGGTTCGATGCGATGATCTTTTTCTGGGTTCCACTCGGGTTCGGGAAGGAGTCATAGCGTGGACCCTCGTCCTTCTCTCTTGGTCTCCTCGAGAGGGCCCTGATCTTTGGAGGGTAGGCACCATCCTTTTGGAATTCCACGGTTCCGGTCACCTCACGGGGGAATCTTCAGAGCATGGCCTGGGCAGTTCCGGTATGGTTGATCAGCTGTTGGCTGTAGAGTCTTCTGGAGCTCCTTCTACCCTTGGGGCCCCTGGTGCGCCTTTTTGCCTGGACAGAAAATGGTTGCCTTCTGCTGCTGGTCTCATCCCTACTCCTCTGTCACCTTCTCCTGCTCTCCCAGGCATTCTTGGCCCTAGCGGACCTCTGTCCTGGGAGCAATGCAGGGCTGTGGCTGCTCACTTCTCTTCATATGTCAGGGCCATGGACAGGCAGGTGTTCCCACCTCCCCCTGAGCAACCAACCACTGAATCTACGAGGTCCTCCGCTTCCTCACCCTCCTCTTCAGGAGGAGAGGAGCCCTCTGTCCACATCTCCCCTGCTGCTGATCTCGCGGAGTATCAGTGTTTCCTTGTGAGGATGTTGGAGGACCTGCATGTTACCCCACCCACTCATCACAATCTGGAGCACTCGACGCGTGCCTTCCTAGGCAACTTCAGTGTGGACACCCTTGTGGTGCCCCCCGGCCTGCTCCCTTTTGGGAGGCGTTGTTGCGTTTCTGGCAGAGGCCCTTTTCCAGAGTCCCAGCCCCCAGGGATCTCCGCTAGAGGTATTGTGGCCCCCCAGAGTCTCCAGGTAGTTTGCCTCATCCTCAGTCAAGACTGATGCAGCTGGACACTACCGATGGGCTTCACGCCCTTCACCGTGACCAGCCCCTAGATGTAGATTCCATGGATTTTGACTTCTGGGGAGGAGGACTTTCTGCTTGGCACAGTTGTTGCTTCAGTCAATTTCAGCACATCAGGCCCACTATGCTACCTATGATAGGTTCCTGTGGTCCAGGCTGGGTCAACTCCTAGCCTCTATGCCTGATTCGGAAGTAACCATACAAGCCATTGCACTCTCTGCACGTGGCCTGGAGCTAGCAAGGCACCAAACGAGGGCATTTTACGACACCACCAAGGTAGCTTCCAGGGTCGTAGGGACAGCGATCTGCATGAGGCGGACAGCATGGCTACGTCTCTCCTGGTTGTCACCCTTGGCCCGGCGTAGGGTGATTTCCTCCATATACCAGAGAACCCATCTTTTCTCCCATAGGGTGAGGCGGCATCTGTCGGGGCAACCTCCTTCCCCCTCCAGGGGGTCCCCATCTCGCTCTCCCCAGTCTTGGGGCTCTCCAGACCCATAAAGGTTCTCTCTCCCAGTGTGCCACCCACGAGAGCTAAGGGACTTAGTCCTTTAGATTCAGGCTTCTCTCGGGGTTTCGGCACTCACCCAAAGGTGAGCAATGGTGAAGATTGACACAGATAAGATATGAAAATTATGCACCTACCGTAATTTCTGATCTTTCTGTGTATCTTCACCATTCATCACAATCCCACCCTCTATAACCCTGGGGTCTCAGTCTCTGGTTCCCCCTCCCTCTGTGTGCCTAACTTCCCCCCCTCCTTCTTTTCTGCTGGTCAGGAGCAGGGTGACCTTGGGCACACAGGGCTGTTTTTTATATTCAGCCGGGATTGGGAGAGGCACTTCTTTCCTCAGTGCCTCGGCTCCACCCCTGTGGGATGGGGGTTGGTGGTTGCCCTCTCTTCTTTTCTCTCTCTCTCTCCCTTTCTGCTATTCTCCCTCGTTCTTGTCCTTAGGGACTCAACCCTCAAATTAATTTAAGAAACTCGTTTCTTACCTCCAAATTTGGTTTCGGGGGGGTGGGGGGTACAGCCCTGTATCCTGTCTTTTCTTCCAGAATAGCCGCTTATGTTGGAGTTTATTGCCAGTGATTCTGTGCCTTGAATTTTAGCAGTGTAGCCTTCTGGCCACTCCTTCTCAGTTCCTATACAATCTGGAGATAAGGTCAAGTATGTCCCCCCACATCCTTATTTCTAATTCTTCTCTCCCTCCTCTTCTGCTTCCAGAGATTGGGGCCCCTTCCCAATCCCCTTAGATTTTTAACTCTCTTTCTGTCCTCTCAGTGGTTTATTTCTCCTTTTACTTTGTATGTCTTTTCCTTTATCTGTCCCTTGGACTACTCCCTTGTCCCTCCCTTCCAACCCTTTCTTACTCTATGATGATCATCATCATGACATAGAACCCTAGTAAAGAAAGCAGGCAGCCTGAAGGTTGGAGAGAAAGTGGCAAGTTGGGTATCAAACTTGTTGAAGGATAGGAGGCAGAGGATGGTGGTAAACAGCAGAAAAATGGGAGAGTGGCTAGAGGGGTGCCACAGGGATCAATACTGGGACTGGTCCTCTTTAGTGTCTTCATAAGTGACATTCTAGGGACATGGATATGTTGTTCATCCACACTTCTTGGCACTGTCCCTTTCCCCTTTAAATCTGCTGTAAGGTCTTGAAGCTGGCTTCTCCCACCCACCCAGGTGGTATAACTCTTAGCTGCATCCCATGACGCCAGATCTTCCTTTCCTCTGGTAGATTCAGGTTGCCTCCTTCGTGCTCTCGCATTCTGTAGGCCCTGGCATCTCAACCTTGATTATTCTGAAGCCGACCGACTTGCTCGTTAGCATTGCAACTTTGCTTTTCGATTATGGAAGACAAGTCTTCCCCGATTTTGCTGGTGCCCGGGCAGCCAGAAGATGTTATGGGTGGATCTGATACTCATGCAGGTCTACTGTTCAGTTCGCCATGACACCCATGACCTGTGAATTCTGCCTCGCTTCAGCCTAACGCCCCTAGTGACTGTTCACACACCTTAAATTGGGCAGGCCCAAAAAATGGAACCCACCGGTGAAATCTAAGGAGGCCCAGTGGGTGGTTTCTGCGGGATCCGCCAAGCAGTTGGATCGCATGCAGACCTTCGGGGAGGAACCGGCTTGCTCCCCGAAATCTTGCTCTCGGGCCTTTTTCGTTCCACTCAGCTTGGGTTCCACTTTCTCTTGTGCTTTCCAAGAGTTGTGCCACTGTCTCCCGACTAAGGGTGAGAGTCCTGTGGGCATGCTCTCTTCTTGGTCCCATAAGCGAGAGAGGGACCTGGGACCCTCTTTGTCTTGACGGAGATGCTCTTGGGATCAGGAAAGATCTTGGTCCCAGGAACCGACCATTTCAACCTTGGTTAAGATTGCCTCTTCAGCCGCTGAATTCTTGGCTCTGCCATTGGGCCAGATGACCACAGTTTTGATTGATGAAGTTGAGATTGTTCTCGACCCAATTGACCCATTGTTGCCGACTCTAGTCGACAACTCCCTCAGTCAGACTCCGGTCATTTCCTTCCCCGATGTGGAGACCCAGTCCACCGGGAAACCCGCCGAGAAAGTAGTCCCTGACCTCCGGAAGTCTCCGGTTTTACTGGCATCTCCCGAAAGCAACCGAAAGGCCTGCCCAATCTCGATCGAGGTCTTGGACCCCTTGACCCGACAGGCTGAGGAAGGTGCACAAGCACGCCAAAGAGTTGACGCCATTGGTCAGTCTGCCTCGCCTTTTGTCCTTTGTCGAAAGTGAAGAGAGGCTTTGACGGAAACTTGTCAACACTATGAGGACCTCATGTGGCAGCAACTGATTTTGTCTGGGCATAAGCCGACCCGGGCTCCTACCCTGGCCATTACTTGGCTTTCACCTCCTACGCTGAAGCCAACTCCTCAGGAACCAATAACGTTGGGCGAAGACAAAAAGGGCCATAGTGAGGGCAACATACTTCTTCGTCAAGCAAGTGAGCAAGAGGAAAAGGAGACCACTGTGGTTCTCGGAAGAGGTGGCAAAAAAGGTAAAAGTTAAGAGGGTAGCATTCGGTAGGAATGAGGAGATCCAGAGGGAGGAGGATAGGGAAGTGTGACAGGGGAAAGAGATTGAAGCTGGGAGAGCAAGAAGGAGTGCAAAAGTGCAAATGAAAGAGAGAATAGCCCAGGAGTTAACAAAAGGGGACAAGACATTTTTTTAAGGTATGTAAGTAAAAAGTGGAAGGCCAGGGGTGGGATTGTAAGGTTAAAAGGGAGGGGGACTGTCCAGAGGGGGGCCAGGAAAAGGCAAACTTCATGAACAAAAACTTTTGTTCAGTGTTTACAGAGGCAGGAGAAGAGGAGGGACGATAAAAAATGAACAGGAGCTTTGGAGGGAGGTAGACATTAGTCCATTTTCAGAGGAAAGAGTCCTGAAGGGGCTCACTAATCTGAAAGTGGAGAAAGCAATGTGGCCAGATGGGGTGCATCCAGTGGTATCGAGGGAGCCCAGGGAAGTACTAGCTTCACTTCTGACAGTTGTATTTAATAGCTCATTGGAAAAAGGATTGGTTCTGGAGGAGGGGAGGCTGGCAATTATAGTCTGGTCAACCTGACATCAGTGATGGGAAAGTTAATAGAATCACTGCTCAAGGAAAGGATTGTGGAATATATTGAATCCAGTAGGTTACATTAATCTGATAAGAGTTCTTTGATTGGGTGACCAAGAAGCTAGATCAGGGTGGAGTGGAGGACATAGCACTACCTAGATTTTTGTATGATATTCAACGCTGTTTCACATAGGAGACTAGTTAACAAGCTGGATAGCTTAGGGGTGAGTCTAAAGTGGATAAAATGGTTAAGAAATTGGTTAGGGGATAGGCAGCAGAGGGCAGTGATACAGAGTTCACTCCAAGGAAGGAAGGGTGATAGACACATTAGTGGGAATCTATAGAGAAGATTGATTCCTGGAAGATTAATACTGTACAAATTGCAAATAAGAAATACAATAATATAAAACACAATAATAAAAGAAAGAAATGTTAACAGAGCAATAGTACAGTAAGGTGGATGAAGCAGAAATGCATCAAGGAAGGGAAGGTGCAGTAGCTACAAGGGAGGGAAATGCTGCTAAGTAGGATACCAGAGGAGGACTCTTTAAGAGGCAAAACAAAAAGTCTCATCAAGATACGGGTCAAGGGTCCCACTGGCTCAGTGGTGCTGAGGGTTGAGGTGCTGGATGCCACACCTCGCACCACACCGGCGACCCGAGTTCGTGAACGGACTCTGGTCACTGGGGGTCGACAGGGAGGAGGATTGAGCGTCCCAATGGATCTGCTGTCCTCCTTCAGGGTGGGTTACCAGGGGTGCTTCACGCACCCGACATCCCTGAGGGTCGGTGGGAGCACCGACTTTCAGGGCTTTGGCAGCTCCCATGGCATGGGAGTCGGGGAGGGGTGGACGCTGTTAGGCACTTGGCAGGCCTCCTCAGGGGATGGAAGGGGACCACAAGAAAAGCGGAAAACACCCCTCGGCAGTCCTAGATGACGGCCACTCCAAGCCATCCAACCACTGATCCACGGGCAGACCCCGCTGTGCAGGCGCTCCACTGAGGTGGAGGAAGGTAGGTCCTTCCTTGCACCCCCCGGGTGGTTATCTGGGCACTGAAGGGACCAGTGGAGTAGCCGGGGCACTCTAGGGGCAGACTCTGTGACTGGGGCATGCATGGTATGAGTGGCCCAAAGGAGTGGAATGACGAGGGCAGGGTAGGAGGGATAAAAAGAAAGTAAAAAAAAAAAAAAAAAGAAAGATAGGGGTCAAGGGCGTTGGCACACTGAGAGGAACAACACCAGAGAGAAGCAGTCGCTTAGGAAAAACATGGCAGAAGATGGTAGATGGATTGGAAGGAAATTGCAGTTGAGGAAGAAGGGATAAGGCAGAGGGAGGGTTAGTTGCAGGTGCACATATGGGTGGAGAAGTCGAATTTAAAGGGAATGGGGGAGGGGAGGTACTGAGAGCCAGAGGGAAGCTGTTCCAAAAAAGGTAAAAGCTGGAGGAAAAAGTAGATTGTCCAGCAGAGGTTTTAAAGTGGGGACAGCAAAGGAATGTGAATCCTATGAGTGGAGGGAGTAGGAGGAGAGGTAGAAGGGAGGGGAACTGAGCCAGAATTTAGAAAGGAATGAAGCACAGCAACATTGGGACCAGGCATCAAAGGAGGGTAAGGAGAGGTCAGCATAGAGAAGAGTATTGGTGGTTGGAGCAAGAGCAGCTGATGGCAAAGCAGCAAAAAAGTGAAAAGGGAGCCTAGCTTGGGTAGATTCAGCAGTAACATTGTACACCATATCCAGTAGTCAACCAGTAGGGAGAACATCCTAAAGACAGTCTACTGGCGATGGAAGTGGGAAACATTATTTGCAGTACAGTGTGCCATGTTTGGGTAGCAGCTTCTTATGAATGGTAACAATGGTGTCATATGGCACACCCAAGTTATCTTGAGCATGTGCATGTTCACTTTGAGTGGATGATGGGACTATGAAAAAGGAAGGAAACTTTTTGATCTTATCTATGTCAATCTTCATCATTCGTCACCTTTGGGTATATGGCTGGAGGTCATGTAGGTGGAGCCGATGCACCATCGACGCCGCCCTCAAGGCCGACTCATTGCGTGGCGCTCGCAGGTTGGCCGTTACGCACTGTCGACTCCACCTGCCTGCCAGTTCATCGTCCCCGCCGTAGAGGTCACCTCGTGGGAAGCCAGATCCAATTTGAGGTCTACAGCCTACGCAGTTCGTTCTCCAGCTATTTCTCATGCCGCAGTCCGTCGATGCCGTGTCCTGCTGGTTCTAGTTGCCTTACTCGACGTCGCGGGTAAGATCTTTCCATATATTTTATTTTTGGCAATGTCAAGTCTGTTTTTGGTGTTTTTTCTTCGTAGATCATGTCTGGGTCGTCGGGCAAGAAGACTTTGAAGACAGGACGGCCCCCGGTGCAACGGTGCCCTTGTGGCCATAAATTTTCCGTCACCAACCAGCATGACCGTTGCCTTATGTGTCTTGGCCCGCTTCACGACATGGATACATATGACACCTGTTCCTCCATGGACCGCCGGGTCATTGAACAACACGCTTGGAAAGTGGGGTGAGCTCTGCTTACTTTCGGGGGTCGGGTGCGCACTCGCCAGGCCAAGCCAATGTACTGGCCTTTCCTCTGGGTCCTCCGGTTTTACATGGACCGAGGAGGATCCAGCTACCAGTAGCCTGCCATTGCCGAGGCTACTCGCTGGGTGCGGGAGGCCCATCCCACCCCTTTCGGGGCGGGCGGGAGGCGCCACACGGCAATCGCTCTTCGGGGTGAAGGCTCTCCCGTGTCAGGACCCGCAGCTCGCAAGGTTCGGTCGTGCCATCCCCGATACACTGTCGGTCGGTGCCTCTTGAGGGCCTCGCACCGCTTTGTGGTGCCGTGGCCTTGACGAGCTGTCGCCGGTGCCGGGTTCATCGCTCAGCATCGTGGGCTGCTGTCCGTGCCGAGCACTGCTAGCGGTGCCATGGGAGTTTCTATGGCACTGTCTTTGTTCGTGTTCACTGCGGCGCGCCGTGTCTTCGACTCGCGCCGTGGGGCGCAGATTCCACTGTCGCCACCTCTGCCCTTGCGCCATTTGCAGTGCTGTGGAGCCGGGTGGCGCCATCCTTGGCACCGATGGCACCATCAGCGCCGTCTCCTCCCTTGGCGCCACTCACGGCGCCATAGGGCTGGATGGCACCGTGGCTGGTCCTAACTCTGGAGCTGCTGTTCGGGCTGGGGCCGTGCCCTCAGTGGATTCCGCCCGTGGTGCTGTAGGGGGCACTGGCACTGGCTCGGGCATTGTTTCAGTTTCTGGCACCGCCTTTGGCAAGGATGGCACTTGGCGCCCTCTTACGGTCTGGCACAGGGCCTCTGCCTCTACTTCTTTGGAGGCGGGCTCTGAGTCAGACAAACAGTCTGACTCCTTGGGGTTGACTGTTGGGGTGGGCAGCCCTGTAGTATCCTCGACAAGCAAAAGTCAGCCCCCTTCTGAGGTGAGATCGGTGGCTGCCGAGACTGGGGTCAGGGGTGCTGACCAGCAGGCAGTGGTGCAGGCCACCATTACTCTGCAGCCCGGTCTTGGTGGGTTCACTGACCCCTCAGCAGTGGTACCCCCGCCTGTGGTGTGCCTGTATTGCCCAACTTTGGGGCTGATCAGAGCACCTACGGGAGGGGTGGGTACTGTGCCCTGGATAGCTCCTTCAGGTGCTTGCCAGGGCTGTCAGCTACCTAGGCTGGCCCTCTCAAGGAGGAGGGCTGTTTCGGACTCTGAGGGGTATGGGGTCTGTATGGCGACCTTTTTCTGGGGCCCACCCGTGCTGTGGAAGAAGCCGTAGTGCGGATCTCTGCTCTTCCTCCTCATTCTCTTTGAGGGAGCCCCATTCTTTTGAGGTAGGGGACTGTCTTTCTGGACCTATACGGCCCCGGTCACCTCACAGGGGGGATTCTTCCGGGCGCAGCCAAGGTAGTACCAAAATGGTTGTTCAGCTGTCGGTTGTGGAGTCTTCTGGAGCACCTTCTTCTTCGGTTGCTCTTGGTCCGCTCCTTAGCCCAGGCGGAGGTCAGCCGATATCTCTTCTCGGCTCTGTCCCCATCCCTCTTCCACGTTCTCCTGCGCTCCCAGGCATCCTTGGTCCTAGCAGGCCTCTCTCCTGGGAACAGTTCAGGGCTGTGGCTGCTCGGTTCCCAGCTTACGTTAGGGCAATGGACAGACAGGTTTTTCAACCTCCCCCTGAGCAGCCACCCTCTGAGTAGTCAGTGCCCTCCAACTCTTCATCCCCTTCTTCTAGAGAGAGGAGCCTTCTGACCACATCTCTCCAGCCACTGATCTCGCTGAGTATCAGCGTTTCCTCGTGAGGATGTTGTAGGACTTGCACCTCGCCCCTGCCACTGTAAGCAATCCAGAGCACTCGACGCATGCCTTTCTAGGCGAATTCAGCGAGACCTCTCTGGTGGTGCCTCCCTGGCCTGTTCCCTTTCAGGAGGCGCCGTTGCACTTCTGGTAGAGACCCTTCTCCGGAGTTCCTGCCCCTAGGGATCTCTGCCAGCGGTATTGCGCCCCACCTGGAGTCTCCAGGTCCCATGCCTCCTCCGCAGTCCGGATTGACGCAGTTGGACACTCCTGATGGGCTTTGTGCCCTTCACCGTGACCGCCCCCAGATCAAGATTCCACGGATTTTGACTTCTGGGGTAGGAGGGCTTACTACTCAGCACAGTTGTTGCTTTCCGTTTCTGCAAATCAGGCTCACTATGCAGCCTATGACAGGTTCTTGTGGTCCAGGCTAGGTCAACTCCTAGCCTTGTTGCTTGACACGGAGCAAATGAGACAAGCAATTGCACTCTCTGCGCGTGGCCTGGAGCTAGCAAGGCACCAAGCAAGGGCATCCTACTATGCCATCGAGGTAGCTACCAGGGTCGTAGGGACAGCGATCTGCACTAGGCGGACAGCATGGCTGCGTCTTTCCCGGTTGTCACCCTTGGCCTGGCGTAGGGTGATTAACTCCGCTCACCAGAGAACCTATCTTTTCTCTCATAGAGCGAGGCAGTGTTTGTTGAGGTAACTTCCTTCTCCCTCCGGAGGGTCCCCGTCTCACTCTCCCCACTCTCAAGCCTCTTCAGGCCCTGAAGGTTCTCCCTCTTAGTGTGTCACCCACTGAGAGCTAAGGGACTCTGTCCCTTAGGGTGTAAAAGAAAACCCCGTTCGAAGGGGCTCGGCACTCACCCAGAGGTGATGAATGGTGAAGACTGACACAGATAAGATATGAAAATTAAGTACCTACCATAATTATGATCTTTCTCTGTATCTTCACCATTCATCACAACCCCACCCTGCACCCCCCTGGGGCCTCAGTCTCTGGGTCCACCTCCCTCTCTGTGCCCAACCTCCCCCTCTCCTTTCTTTGTTAGAAGTGGGGTAAACAGGGGCACATAGGGGGACTATGTTCTGGCTAGAGTGGTCAGCTTGGGAGGCACTCCTTCTCTAGTGCGTTTGTCCCACCCCTGTAGGGTGGGAGTTGGTATTTGCCCTCCATTCTCTCCTCCTCCTCCTTGTCCCATCCATCTTATTTTCTTTGTCCGTAGGACTATCCTTTATTACACCAAAAAAAACTCCTTTCCCTTTTTCACCAAAATCTTTCCTTGAGAGGGTGTTAATTCTCTGTGCCCTGTCCTCCTTCCAGAATAGCTGATTCTACTCAGATGGAGTTTTTGCCAGCCATTCTGTGCCTTGAATTCTGGCAAGAAGCCTTTGGCTACTCCTTGCAGTTCCTATACAATCTGGAGACAGACCAGGGTCTGGGATGTGTTAACTTTCTCCCCTCTCTTCCTACCTTCTAAATTCTTTGTCCCACCCTACCTCCCTCCTCTATTTCCAGAGATTGGGGCCTCTCCCAATCCCTTTAGTTTCCGATTTCTTCTTTCTGTCCTCTCAGTCATTATTTCTCCTTTATGTTTTATATCTTTCCTTTTCCTGTCCCTTGGACTTCCTTGTCCCACCCTCCACTCCCTTCCTCTTACCTCTCCGCGACTCAGAACTGGCAGGCAGGTGGAGTCGACAGCGCTCAACGGCCAACCCGCGAGCACCACACACGCGCTGCTCGATGGCGGCGCGCTGGAGGAAAGGCCGGCTCCACCTATCTCAAAAAAAAAAGTTCCCGCGGGGTCATGACCTCTGGCCATGTACCCAAAGGTGACGAATGGTGAAAATACACAGAAAGATCATAATTATGATAGGTACGTAATTTTCATTTAGTGGAAGTGTAATTGCATGGTCCCATGACTGCCCACAGCCCTCATGGATGCAAATTGCCACGCTGTACCCCACTGCTAATTCCCACCATTGTGATCTATTGTCCTACCCTACTTACACTCTGACCAGACAGAAAGGGGGAACTCCATTGTGGACTGCAAGCCACGGTTATATGGTGTACTTGGTAGTGGCAGTCCCAGAGGGGTAGGAATCATGCAGTTGCTCACTACTAGCACAGGAAGCTCTTCAGCGCCAGGACTAAATAAGAGTACAGGGACAAAACCATCATTAAAAAATCCATCTTCCCTCATGACTGTACAGGCCCAGTATTCCTAGGGTGTAGTTTTGGAGGGGTTGGGGGGTTGGCAGAACAAAGAGCTTACAGCACACTGGAGTTTGGCCAGTTGTGAAAACTGGGAGTGCGCACTGTTTTATTTGCTCTTGGCTCTAAAGGCACTAGGAATACACAGGACGCCACACTACTAGGGTCGGCACGCACCATGTGCATACTCAGCACCGAGTGTGGTGCCACATTCACTGACTGCATAAGCAGTGGTGCTGATCCCACCCACCTCAGTTTCTTTTTTTCACCATTGTTGAGAATACATCTCACTGGGAGGGACACACAGACCTTCGAGTTTTGCCCACGTCAGCCTCTAAGGTTCTAGAAACAGAAACATAGACTTTGCCGGCAGATAAGGACCGCTTGGACCACCTAGTCTGTCAATTTCCCTACCTACAGGGTAAGCTGCAGATCCTAGTTAACCAACAACCTATTTCTTCCTACCCCCTACAAAAATTGCCTTATGTCTGTCCCATGCATTCTTGAATTCTCCCACAGTTTTAGACCCCACAACCTCCTCAGGAGGGCTGTTCCATGTGTCCACCACCTTCTCTGTGAAAAAATACTTCCTCACATTGGCTCTGAGCCATCCCCCCTCTATCTTCAAATTGTGCCCCTTGTTCTTGCACATCTCTTTTTCTGAAAGATGCTACCCTCTTGGACTTTGTTGACTCCACTGAGGTATTTAAAAGTTTCTATCATGCCCCCCCCCTTCCTTAAGGGTATACATATTTAAGCTCCTTTAGTCTCTCCGCGTAAGGCTTCTCTTGCAGACCCTGCACCATTTTAGTTGCCCTCCTCTGGACTGCCTCCATTCTGTCTATGTCCTTGCGGAGATGAGGTCTCACCAACTCTCTGTACAGAGGTATAACAACTTCCTGTTTTCTGCTGGTGATGCCTCTACCTATGCATCCCAGTATCCCCCCAGCCCTCTCTACTGCCTTCTCACATTGCTTGCTAACCTTAAGGTTATCTGATATGATTACCGCCAGGTCCCTTTCCATTTTTGTTGTTGTTACTACCTCTCCCCCTCCCCCATTGTGTAATCTTCCCTTGGGATTTTGTTTCCTAGGTGCATTATTTTGCACTACTTAGCATTGAATCCAAGCTGCCATACTTCTGACCATTCCTCCAACCTTGCCAAGTCCCTTCTCATCCTTTCCACGCCTCCTTGTGTATCAACCCTGTACAGATCTTTGTATCATCTGCAAAGAGGCATACTTTTCCTTCCAGTCGCTCTGCAGTGTCACTTATAAAGACTTTATGCTTGTTTTTTACATTATTATTTACTGAGTACATGATTTATTGTGGTTGTTCTACATCACATCACAGTTTCGGATCTTCGGTTTTGTCTCCATCTGCCTCAGTGGACCAGTTTGTTTGCTGTTATGTCAGGCAGGGTGCCTGTAAAGGCCATTTGCTTAGGCAGTGAATCTGTTTTCTGGCTGTCACTTTTTTTCTGGGCAAATGTCCTGATACCAGACAGCCTCATGTCCATTAGGATAGGTGATCCTCTTGGAGTCGTAAAATGTTTGGTCCCGGCCATGCTTACGTTTAGCATTGGACTTGAAGACATATCAAACCCTACCTCATCTTCCCACATAGATGTGACAGCATATACTGTAGGTCCTGGTCTGGTCCTTGCCTCTCTGCCTCGATGCTGCTGGCTTTGTATTGTGTGGGGTCTGTCCTCCTCCCCCTCAAGGATGGTGGTGGTGATGGCCATTTTCTTATTTTCTTTACACTGTGATGCTGGCACCTCGGTCGCCAACATTCTTACTGCCTAAAGGGACATCTAAGATGAGCAATTGGGCTATGGACCATGTGAAAACTAAGAAAAAGTAGCACACACACCATTGGAGATTTTGCTGAGAATTTATTTAGCAAAAAGGCTGCCTAAAGAAGCCTTCACATTTAGAGGTTTCATAGTGGTTACGAGTCATAGCCTGGGCAGGCCATAGAAGACTCGACCCAGAGAAATTACCGTGTGGCAAATGTCTTATTACCCATTACTTTGTCTAATGAGGACTTAAAACTATTCAATAATTGTACTCATCACAACCTTATCAGGAAGTTTGTTCCAAATTGAAACAACTCTCTGATTAAACCAATATTTTCTAACATTTGTTTTGAATATTTCACCTTTTAATTGATATTGATGAAATCTGCTGCTTCTAGTAGTGACCAGATTTAGGCCAAGTAGGTCTTTGAGGTCAGGTTTATTTATTGCTTTGTATACAAGACATAGATCACCTCTAATTCTTCTATACTGCAAGCTGTGTAGCTCAAGTGATGTTAATCTGTAACCTGTTTGAAACACCTTGTTGCCTTTCTCGGTACCTTCTCCAACATATTTATTTCCTTCGCTTTATGTGGAGCCCAAAATTGGACACAGTATTCCAGGTGTGGTCGAATAAGTGAAATACATAAAGGGAGAATTACGTTTTTGTCTCTACTTTTCATTTTTCTAAGTATGCAGTTCAGTATTTTGCTTGCTCTACTTACTGCGGATTTACATTGGTCTAGTGTTGTTAAGGTAGAATTAACCAAAACACCGAGATCTTTCTCAAGATCAGACGCTGGGATCTGAAAGTTGCTTATAAAGTAGCAGGCTTTAATATTATTCTTACCAAGATGCATAATCCTGCATTTCTCTAAATTTAAGGTGAGAGCATTTCAACTAACCTAGTCACATAAGTTATTTATTTTGGCCTGCATCTTAAATACATCAGTAACATTATTTATAATACTCCATATTTTTGCATCTCCTGCGAACTTTGAAATCCAGCAGGCATCTGAAGTTTGCAAAGGAGCAATAAAATGGCTGAACAAAATAGGACCTACTGCTGATCCTTGTGGCACTCCACTTGTCACTGGTACACAGGAAGAGGACTGGCCTGCTATTATTACCTTTTGTTGCCTGTTATGCAACCAGGCATTGATCCATTTAACTAGCTCAGTGTTAAGCCCAATCTCAGTAAAGCCGTTCTGTCAGGAGATTGTGGGGAAGGGTATCAAACACTTTAGAAAAATCCACATAGAAAATATCAGCTAATAGACCTACATCGAGGGCATTGTTAACATGATAAAAAAAATACAAGAAGTTAGACAGGATCTATCAGCTTGAAAACCACGTTGATTAACACCTGTCAGCTCCGCAGCCCTCAGATGACTACATATATGGTCCTTAATAATACCTTCAATAATTTTGCTTGCTACAGAAGTTGGGCTGATGGGTCTGAAATTTAAACAAATGGTGTGAGGCCCTTTTTTGTGAAAAGGGGTTATTAAAACATTTCTCCATGCCTGCACCACTATACTATTGGTTAATGAATTATTTATGATATTGGTTATGGGTCCTGCTAGTACATCAGCAAGGTTCTTCAGTATGTAGGAATGAATATTATCTGGTCCAGGAGTTTTATTGGGGTTCAACTACAATAATCCTGAGCGAATATCACTTTCAGAAACTATGATATTAACGTCAGGGAGTTCAGTTGTATTTGGAGCCCATCTGTCTAAAGGTATATCATTTTTTAGCTTATAAATACTCGCAAAAACATGTTTAAATTTTGCAGCAATTTCTTTCCCATCAGTTAGTTACTCCATCCACCTGCAGTTTAAAAGGTACAGTATAATCCTTTCGACTGTTATTTATGTAACCAAAAAAGGCTTTCTTGTTATCTCTTGTATTTCTTGCAAGGAGAAATTCATGCTTCCTTTTTGCTCTCCTACTATTAATTATACATTCTTTACACTTTGATTTGTATGCCTGAAGTGTATTCGATGTCAGGTTTGGTTTTTTTTTGTACCTAGAATACGTTCTCTGACATTGCTTAATCAAGTTTTTAATATTTTTATTGGACCATGCAGGAAATTTCCAATTTTTGTTGCATTTGATTTTAACTGGAATAAATTTCTCTACACAGTAATTCAGAACTGCAGCTAGCTTATCCCACTTATATTCAACTGACTCACCACTAAAGTCACTTTCCCAGTCACAGTTCAGTAAGTATTTTCTGATAGCTTCCAGGTCTGCCTTATCATAACATTTTATTTGTAAAATATTGTTACAAGGGACCCACAAGTTTGATGTATCTAATTGTACCATATTATGATTACTGTTAGAAAATGGTTCCCTCACCTGACAGTTGATAACTCCCTTATCTATATTAGTCAGCAACACATCCAAGATACTATTACCTCTAGTAGGTTCCTTGACTAATTGCCTTAAATTATTAAGGAGAGAGAGTTGAAGCAGTCTCTGGCCAAACTGTGTTGTAGCTGAGCATGTGTCCCACTGGATGTCAGGGAGATTGAAATCGCCCATTAAAATCAAATTAGTAGCAGAGTCTAACTTATCCAGATCATTGAAGTGATACGTGGTGGAGGTAGCTCCCTGTTTCTTTTTGCCAAATAAATTATCAGCAGATTGGTGTGTGTGCACCGCTTTTCCTTATCTTTCTTGTGGAAAATTTATGAGGTGGGCAGCACCTTTAAAGATAGTAGCATGAATTTTTACATTTGCTTGTGTAAGAAAGTTTTGTTACAAAAAAAGGCATTTCAGAGGTGTGTCACAGCTGAGCACATTGCAGCTCACTCTTTGCCCTGTGCATCTGTATCTGCAGCCACATAGAGCGCAAGAACCACAGGGCCCTGCACTTCTGCAGCCCACCAGACAGCCCCATGAATTCTTCACATACATCACTGCACAGTAGTGCAGGGCATCTGCATCTGTGCACTATCAGTACAAAACACCTGCATAGCACATGCATACAAGCAGATATTTGGCATTGACAAATGCTTTTTATACTTGGCAGTGGATCATGGACTACAATATCAGGTTCATCTGGGCATCTGCTGCTTAGTCTTCAGGCATAGTCTTACCTGCGGCAAGGTTCTGGGGGAGGCACTGGACTTTGTTTTTGACAGACTGCATCTCTACCCCACGGTGCCATCTGGTACCGAGTGAGATGCCTTTTACTGCCACCCCACCCCCACTGCTGCAAAATTAGTGATATGGTTCCTCACGTTACCTATCTCACTACCGGCATCAGTGCTTTTGTTGGTGTCACTATTGGTTTCAGCGCTAGCATCACTGCTCTGTTGTTGCCTACCTCATTCCAAATGTTGCTATATATGTCACTGTCGGCCTTAGCATTTACATCGGCACTGGCCTCGGTGGCATCAGTACCGCACTTCCTTCAGCATCATTTTCACAGTCTACTTTTTCCCCACACAGTGGGTGATATATTCCCATCTACTATGTGATTTTCACACAAGCCAATGCATATTTCTTACAAAATAGTTTTCACACAATGTTTGATCTTGAGGAATCAATCTTCACCATTCATCACTGTTGGGTCTGTGCCAGAGGTGCTAGGACCCTGCGGGAGCGTATAGCTTTAAGATTTTTGGATTGAGGGAGCTGACATCAGGGATGGCGCCACCCACAAGGCAGACTTATGACATGGAGCTCGTGAACTGGCCAGTAACCAGCACCAGCTCCACCCTATTCTCAGTTCTGTTTTCCCACCACAGAAGCAGCCTCTCTCTGTAGGAGCACTTAGTGAATCTGTGTCATAGTTCTGCTGCCACTTTCCTCAATGCCGTACCATTCTGGTGCCGCATCATCTCATTCAACATTGTTTTGACGATTTTCTCTATCCTCCCTTGTATGGCACTGAGTCTTTTTTGGCTTCTCATTGTTATTTTCAATCACAGTTCGATCACGTCTGGTCTGGGGCCGGCCTACTAAGACGAAATCTGGTAAAGGAACAGAACTTCCCCCTATGCATTGGTGCCCCTGTGGGAAGCCTATTGCCATTCGTGACCGCCATGACCATTGTTTCAACTGCCTGGGTTGTGACCACGATATGGATTGTTGCAACACCTGCTCAGTATGGACCTCTGCACTCTTGAGCTTTGCGCAGTGAAGTTGGGGAGGGACCCCCAACTTTCGGAGGTTGATGTCGCACTCGGGACTCCAGGATCAAGCCCCTGGGCTCTTCCCTGGAACCCTTCCCCATACTATATGTACCCTGGGAGTCCAGGCCTCCTTTGTTCCTTGTCTCACCTAGACGGGAGGCCTTGGGGAGTGGTCTGTGGGACAACTGGATTCCTCCAGGGGGCTGGTTGCACACTCCTCTCAGTCTGGTGCTCCTTCGGGAGTCTGGACACCCCTGGTGGCATTGTCATAGCTGCACACCGGGCCGGCGCCAATGGGTACCTTGGTGCCACGGTCTGGTGCCACTTTGCCTCCTGGCACTGAGGTCAGTGCTTATGAGTGGGGCGGTGCCAACCGTGCAGCTGGGTCCCTTCCTGATATTGTTTGCAGCACTGGGAGAGGAAGACTCTGCAGAGTTGCTCAGCTGGAGATGTCCCTAATCTCATCCTCCGACCTGGAGGATGAGGATCGGGATGATCCTGGCTGGCTCCCCGGAGCCTATGGACTCTTCTAGGCCCATGTCTAGGCCTTCAGCATTGGTGGGCCCTGGAAGTCTTTCTCTTGGTGCTGACCATGGTGTCACCTCCCCACATTCCGTGGTGCTCCTCACGGTGCTGGGGATGCTTCTGGTGCTTATTCTGGCATTGTTGGGGATGACAACACTGAGTCCAGTGCCAAGTTGGTGTCCAGCACCATAAGTGGTGCTGGGTCCGATTCCGGTGTCATTTGCAGTGCCATGGGGGGTGCTGGTGCTGTTCACGGAGCCATGCCTCTCTCTGTCTCTCTCTCGCTCCCTCCCTGTCTCTGGCTCCTTGTCTGCAGTTGGGCTTACTCCAAGGAGCAGAGCTCTTTCTGGTGAGGCTGGGGTTGGGAGGTCCCGGGCAGCACCACACTCCATTTCCAGAGTGACTGGTGGCTCTGGCAGGAGTTATAGCATTAAATGAGGTCTTCTGTCCACTCTGGAACCATCTGGGCCTGTGGTGGGTGGGGAAAGGGGCCGTCCCGTGTGACCTGCACGGCTCTGACCTTCCCACCAGGGGGATTCCCCCCAAGGGCACCCCCGATCACCCATCTACTGTTGGGCATTCTATGGTGGCAGGGTTGCACAGCTCCTCCCCCTCAGGAGTGGTCCCCTGTCCACTCCCGCAGCCTTGGCAGAGGACCTGACCTGGTCTGCCATGACCATCCCCTGCCTCCTCCACCACCTCTCCCAGGTTTCTCTGGCCCTACAGGACCCATGACTTGAGAGCAATTCAGGGCCATGGCGAGTGCTTTCCCCAGCTATCTGAGGGCAATGGACAAGGCCATCTTCTGGCCTGAACCCCCTGCACTGCCTCTGCCTGACTCCAGCTCCCCTGCATCCTCATCTTCCTCCACAGAGGAAGAGGATACCTCTTTCAGTATCATCTCCAATGCTGATTACACCATTTATCAATACTTCCTTTTGGGAATGTTGGAAAAGCTGTACATCTCCCACTTTGCTGGATGCAGTCCTGCTCATACAATACTGTCCTTCCTTAAGGATTAGAGTTCTGACACCACTGTCATACCTCCATGGCCCCACACATTTTACCAAGGTGTTGCAGAGTGTCTGGCTCCATCCCTCTGCCCCCTCTCCAGCCCCAAGGAACTGCCAGCGCAGGTACTGCACACCTTGGGGGTCTCTTGGTGCCATGCCCCACCCCTCTTCTGGGCTGGAGGTCCTGGACACCCCCTCTGGGCATCGTCGCCCGCGGCACAACTGCCTCCCTGAGTCTGACTCAGCCGTGTTTGACCTTTGGGGTACAAGGGTTTTACCAGCGGTGTGCCTTATATTGAGCACTGCTGCACACCAGGCACAGCAGGCCATCTATGCTAGGCACCTGTGGGCAATGCTGGGACAGCTTCTAGCATCCATTCCTGACTATAAGGCCACCAGGCAGGCCATTCGCCTTTCCACACAGTGTCTGGAGTTGACAAGTCACCAATTGAGGGCATCCTACGATGCCAATGTAGTAGTTTCCAGATTGGTGAGAACTGCAGTCTGCATTAAGCGTATGGTGTGGCACTTGGATCATGTGCTGGAGTACTGCTGTCCCTTTCAGACTTGGGCCTGTGGTAGTCCTTGATTAAGGTACATCTTTCTGCCATCTCTGCATACCATGTACCTGTTGAGGGCCATTCAGTGACTCAACTTGACGTATCTTGCACCGTCTTTTATGGCATTCTGCATTTTAAGCCTCCAATCCATGATCCTGTCTCATCTTGCATACATGTGATATGTCCAACTTGCTTAAGAGGGAGATTTGGGTCAAATTAGTATGGAGATTGGCCTACTAGTAGGGAGATGCCGTAACGTCATGAGTTTGTCCTTATATGGCATCAAAAAATAAGAATAAAAGCATTTAATATATTTCATTTTGTCAAGAATAAGCACTAAAATGAATCAACAACTAGTTGTACAATGTTGTTACTTACACTGTTCATCACTAATTTACTTTTTATGTGTCTTTATCTGGCAAAAACAAAGATGAATGGATATTTTGGACATAATTTTACTTAAGCAGGAGATTTTGTTTCTGGGAGGGAGAGAGGGAGTTCAGTCAAAAAAACAGGAGTCTCCTGCGCAAAGAGGGAGATATCACATGTATGATCTTGGGACCTCAACTTTGTGTTGGAAAAGCTTATGCTGCCTCCCTTTGAACTGGCCACGTCTTGTGAGCTATGCTTTCTGTCGTGGAAAGTGTTATTTTTAGTTGCTATTACTTCTGCTCAAAGGATTTCCAAGCTTTAGGCCCTGATGTGTAAGGTGCCTTTTTGATTTTTCACAAAGACCGGTTGTCTTTACGAACCATCCCAAAGTTTCTTTCTAAGGTGGTGTCAGAGTTTGCTTTGAATCAATCCATCTACCTGCCTGTTTTCCAGAGCATTTCAGTTAAGGGGAGGCATTGCACCATACCATGGATATGCATAGAATCCTGTGGTACTGTACACACCGCACCAAGGAATTCAAGAAGTCTGATAAGTTGTTTGTTTCATTCGCCTCAGGAAAAGAGGACGCCCGGGTGTCCAAACAGTGCCTGTCTAAATGGTTAGTCAATTGCATTAGCGATAGTTACCAGAAGCACAGTAAGGAGCTTCCAAATATGGTTAAGGGCCATTCCACCAGGGTTATGGCCACATTGGTTGCTTGTTTCAGTAATGTCTCAGATGCTGACATTTGTGCAGTTGCTACAGGAGCACTGTCCACACCTTCACCAAACATTACAGTCTGGACATCGCCTCCAGGCATAGGGCCAATTTCGCCCTCCTTGTGCTTCAGGGCCTCCTCTCATAGGCCCTCGGTTTTCCCTCACCCGGACTGACTGACTGTCTGTAGTAGTCAGTACTGCTTGGGACTGAGTCCTACTGATGATGGCCTGCTGCAAGAGATACCGCTAAGTAAGATAGTACAGTTACGTAAGAACTTACTGTAACAGTAGATCTTCGAGATCTCTTGCAGCAGGTATTGTCCTCCTTCCCTCTTTTTCCTGTCTGTATCTCCTTTTCCATAGGGACAAGCCTTCTGCTTCTACTTTTTATATGCTTTTGGATTACTTCGGTTCCCCCAGACAGCATCCAACTTTTGGTCTCCAGCAGAAGAACTGAGGAGGGTATGGGGGTCGCTCACCTTTATTGGATTGGCTGACATAAGCAGCTGATGTTGGAGGTTGGTGGCCTCCTGTGGTAGACTGCAAGCTAGAAATGTTCCATGTGGTCCTAGTGCCTGGTGGCTATAGTCCTACTGGTGATGGCCTGCTACAAGAGATCCTCTTGAAGATCTACTGTTACAGTAAAGTTCTTATATAACTATACTATCTTCCACAATATCTTCACCATTGATTACCAAAACCGCCCACTATCCCCCACTGTAGCAGAGCCAGGGCCTTTAGGCAGCTCACACTGTTTTCTGGCAACACGTATCTGCTGTTGTATGCTTGCCCCGGTTGTTTCCTTCCCTGTAGAGAGAGCCTGTTATTCAAATAAAAATTGTCTGGGACCCACTCCAGGGTTTTCATTTCACCAAAATCAATATATAATAAAAACTGGGGTGTGAGAGCCCTCTACCAGGGCTCCATGCCAAAAGAAGAGCCCCCAAAAAAGGGGAGACAACTTTTAATTTTTTTTTCCTTTTCATTGTCCTCCTTTTTCCTGCCTGAGGTGTACCCCCTTCTACTTGGGTATATCCTTATTAGTTGCTATATGCAACTCCAAATCTAATATCACTTGACAGTAGCCCTGTGTATAGGTGTGTACTGAGCATTAGATTGGATGAACTTGAACTAGCCTTGACACAGGGTACACCCCTGTTGGTTGCAGGAAAGGCAGGTCCATTTTTTCCCAGTGGTTTTTTTTCTGGCTGTGCCAGGCAGTAAATTCTTGATTGGCTTGTGTTTTCTCCCATGCCAGGTTGACTGTCAAGTTCCGCAGACTCAGTGATAGCTGGGGAGATGGATACGACTCAACTCCTTTGGGCTGAGTAGCCCTACAGTGCTGCACGCCCTTGGCCTGGCAGTGGAGAGCCCTCACTATTTCTAGCCTACAGCTTCCTCACCTCCCTCGGTTACCATATAGTTGCACTGGTCTATGAATGCATTGTATTATGTATAAGACAAGGCCTCCCTGAGGCGTCTTACTACCAGCTCATATAATGCATTGCTTTAGTTACCAATTGTATCGGTCTTAACCGCTCATTAGGTAAATATGTCGACAGCGCTGCCCTGTTTTAGCTACCAACTGCATAGGCATTAACCAGTGCTCATTGTACTTATACTCTGTATGATTGCTCGCCCACATTTATTCTATGTATGTACTGTATGAATGTGTATGTTTTATTCTGATGTGGAGCCTTTGGAAACGGGTCCATGACTCAAAGGGTTGTAATTCCGATTTCTTAAAAAAATAAATACACCTAGGGGTTTTCCCTGCCCCATTTCCCCTGGTGGGGCATACCTTAACTGTTTAAACAAAAATGAAAAAACAGTTCACCTACTGATGGCATGATAATTGCTTATTAGGAGTCATTTTGTAGTTTTCTGCTACTTGGCTCACTTGTGCCATCTCAGTTACAAGGGGTCCCATTCTTGTACACCCTTTTTTTTTTTTTAACTTGACTGCCAGAACCATATGCTTACAGGACTGCTGCCTTGGCTCTACTAAGTTTTTGCTGTCTGGCTAGTGGGATCTTGTGGCTCTGGCTACGTACCCAGCTACCTATCTGTGCCACCTTAGTGTGCCCCTTCATCTCTGTCTAGAAGTTGATAGTCTGGTTTATTTTATTTCTTTATTTTCCTATACCCTTTTCCCTTTGGGCTAGGAATTTTCTCAAGCCCTATCTTATTTCCCCTACTTTTTTCTCTCTGCTGGTGAACAGAACAGAGGTTGGTGAGGGAGTCAGCAGCAGCATGGCTTTATCACTGTAAAAATAAAATTTTACCATACCAGTCATTGGTTAGTGCCCAGCACCACATGTGGTTGTACAGACATCATGCCTAGTAGCCATTACTGGCCCCCTGGTCAAAGCTTTACTCCCACTGGGTCCTAGTGCCTCCACCCCAGACCCATAAGTGGTAATCAGTGGTGGAGATATTCTGCAAGATCGACAGTTACGGTAAGTACATAGCTTTTATTTCATCTGCAATTAAATAGTAAGATCAAAGTGTTTATGCAGGAATTGTTGCGAGCAGTCAACATTTGAAAGTCAAGCTAAAGAGTTAAACCAGCTGTTTTTGAAGAGTGGTTATTGAACTGACATTATTGTATAAGCTTATGAAAGAGCTAGGGGATTAGACCAGTCTATGCTTTTGGTCCTCGGAAAGAACCCCAAGTGGCAGTGATTTGGGGATACTTTAATGGCTCATTTAAAAACAAATATTGGGAGGCAGCCACAGATGCATGCACTAATTCTTTCATGGAAATCCGTATCGAACAAGATAGTGAGAAACATAAGCAGATTTTGAAAGAAATCTATGGTGTAGAGGAAGATTTGTCTTAAGTTTGAAGGTGAAAGTGGTTTTGAAGAACTTGTTTATTGTAAACTTTTTATTAGTTTTCTTGAATAACACATATATGAGAACAGAAATTAAAAACTTTCAAGCAAGGAAAGGAAACCACCAAAAGGTATATACACAATTCATCGGCATACATTAGGTAATATTGAGCTGTTCGTAAGTCAACATTGCTTACTCTCATTTTATCATATCCAAAAAGAAAAATATGAAAAAAAGGAATAAGAAACAACATAACTATGCGCTCAGATGTTCACTTAAGTAGAATCTAAGAACTTTAAAGAACCCTATTGAGCATCATGTCACACTGAAAGGGACCTGGTATATTAATAATTTGGCAGTTCTAACACTGGAGGAAGTAAAATAGAAATAGTCAGACAGTGTTGTGGATATCATGCATATTTATGGTGTGACCTGTTTGTCTAGTATCAGGGTTTGCCGAAATTCATGGATCCATGAATTTTTGTCAAATTCATTTAGTGCCTGAGAGTTCCAGTTGCTTAGGGTTTTATATTTAGTTGCCATTCTCTCTAATACAGTTGTTGAGTATATTTATTTGACTCTGATTTTGAAAAAAATTGTAAAACAAAACTATTTCAGGGAGTAAAGGAATATTAATGTATAGGAGTAACTATGGTTCTTGTGGTGGTGGTGTCCAACACTTAAGTATTTGTGAGCATTCCCACATGTGACGTGATGTTCCATCAGCACCACTTTGATGCTAGCATGTTCTATTTAGGTTATTTGCCATAAGAAAAATGGATACTGAGGTAAAATAGGCCCTATTGTATATTTTAAAATCCAATTATCTGTTTTTTCGCATAGCTTACTTATTTATTTCTTAAGCATATCCAGGCTCTACTGTGCATATTCCAGCCTATTTGCTGAATCCATTTTTCTTGTGGATTTTTTATACAGCTGCTATTTTCTCTTCTACTGCCAGCTTGTCCTTGGAAGGGTGCCCCCAGCCCTGTCCCCCGGTGTCTACCAGCTGACGCTGACCCAAATTCCAGGGCTCCCCCAGCAGGGTTCCCCAAACCCCACTGATGTCCAGATTTAGTGGGCCGGCACTGTGGCTAGACGGGAGCAGAGCCTGCGAGGCGCCCTTCGCCATTGTGCCATGGCAGTGTGTTTTTCTCTTGTTCTCCCCAGGAGTCAGGGGGCATGCACGCGTCCACACATGCTCCCTCCAGGTGTCTGCCACGACCCCTCCCCATCTTGTAATGTGGCACCTTGTCCCCCAGCCTCTGCCGGGGCAACAGCGCCACCACTGAAACCCTCCCGGAGAAGGAGAGCAGTCTTATCGGATGCTCAATCCTTCTCCTCCTCTTCTAACCCCGGCGCCTCGTGCTCGTTTCCGAACACGGGTCGCCGTCGTAGCGTGAGGTAAGGTGTCCAGTGCCTCAGCCCTCAGTGCCACCAGGCTGGCTATCTTGTGAATGTTTTAAAATATTCACAGGAGGAGTTGTCCTTCCATACTATAAAATGTTCATAGAATTGAGCTGTAAAGCTCAGATTTTTGTTTTAAGCAATACATTTGCCAGTATGAGAGGAAAGTGCCCACCCACCCAAGTTTTGACTGACCCCCAGTGATATTTTGTATTTAAAGTGTAATATTTATTTTTAAGGGTATTGTATATGCTGTACATTTTAATTTGGGATTTTAACTTATCTAAAGAAATAAAAGTATCTCAGTCTAAGAGGTTGATCCCGTTTATTAAATTAGCATGAGTCAAAACCTGTGACTGTTCAAAAATAGGTAGATTCCTGTTCCTAAGTTTTTTTTATTTCTCATAATTTATGAAATTAGTCCAAAGTGATGGTGTTTATTACACTGTGCCATTTTTTTGGACAGCCAAAAAAACTGGTTTAATAATGGTGTTTTTTAGGCAGAGAAGGGAAGGATACCAAATTTTGAATACAAAGTGCCATATTTTCAAAGTTTAGAAGATATTGGATATGAAAAATGTGTTATCCATTGTTATGAACCTTTTATCTGAGGGAAGCGCCAGTTTTAATGCCCGTTTAATTTTACCAGTGTTATAATATGAAACTGGGTCTGGACAGGCCATAGCACCATATTGTAGTAAAATGGTCATTTTTCTCTGTGCGATTCTAGGAGATACACCTCTCCAAGTACCCTCTCCAAAGGAACTTGACAAAAATCCTCCTGACCTGATCAAACCACTGATTTTGTATTTGGCCATGTAATGCTTGAAAAAGAAAAAGTAAATGGGGCATCACCTTCATTTTTAATGCTTTTACCTTCCCCCATTAGGAAACTATCACATTTTCTCAACCAGATAAGCAAAGTGCTACTGTGTTATAGAATTTTTGTATATTTAGTTGAATTGTAGTGTCTAGATTATTGGTAATAATTAGCCCCATGTATTTTATTTGAGATTTTGGTTGAATAGGATGTAAATTAATAAGAGTTTTTGGTTGAAGAGGAATGAGTAGTGTGCTAGTTTTATTCTGATTTCATTCATATCATGTCAGGGTGAGAATCTGTCAAAGTCACTGACCAATATTGGGATAGATGCAATTGGGGTAGAGAGTAGTAACATGATCTCATCCGTATAAACGCTGAGTTTATGCTTCTTGGCACCCAGCATTATTCAAGTAAACTATTCTTTGTCATTATAGCATTTTATTTATTTATTAAATTTTGATAACTGGGTAAGCCCGCTGGGCCCCGAAGGTCCCTTTTTCAGGGGCGACCCGGGGAATTACATGGAATAATACATGGGGTAGCATACAGCACAGGTACATTACACTAGACAGCGAGGAACATAATACAGTACATAGTAGTTTTTCAGCAGTTACATTTAAGAGGTAAGACATAGTAGCTTTTTAGCAGTTAACATTTCCTGGCTAAGCTCTACAGATGGGGTGCAGTGCTATATAGATGGGGTGCAGTGATGGTCGCTATTTTCATATGAGGGAGACGGATGGGCTTCCACTTAGGAGCCTCTCACTTTAACAGTTGCATATGGAGGTGACCATCACATGAGCCTTCAGCCTTGTGTGGAAGATGTGGGTAGAGGTAGCATCCTGAACACCAGGTGGCAGGGAGTTCCATAGGGTGGGCGCTATGATGGTGAACGACTTACCCCCTGCCTCGGTTCTAACCCTTGGCACTGCGAGGAGGGTTCTGTCCATTGTTCTGAGGAGCCTAGGGTTTCTTTTGGGCAATGAGTCCAGTGAGGCTGGGAGGAGGGATGGGCTGAGTAGTTTATGAGTGTGGCAGAGTAGAGGGTATCGGAGCCGGCCTCCCAGGAGGGCCAGTTTAGTTGGGACAGAGTGTCACAGGGTGAGCCCGGAGCCAGATAGGGTGGTGAAGCAGCCACCTTGTGATAGAGAACTTGTAATCTGTTCATCTTGTTTGGCAGCTCCCTGTATCACCGGGGCCGCATAGGAGAGGGTAGGGAGGACGATGCTTGTGGCGATGGAGGCCCTGGCCGCGGGTATCAACTGGTCTTTCAGTCTATGCAAGGTCCTGAGTTTGGCGTGAATATTTTTGGTTACCTGGTCAACATGATCCTTGAGGGAGAAGCACTGATGCAGGGTGAGGCCAAGGTATTTTATCAATTCAACCACTTCAAGTCTTTTTCCTGATTTGGTCATCAGCCTGAGATGTGGGCTTCTGTCCCGGCCGAGGGTTCTTGGGCCAGATAGCATGGCCTTGGTCTTGTTAGGGTTAATGATCATTCTGTTGGTGACAAGCCATTGCTCAAGGGAACCCAGGTCTTCCTGTAGCCCGGAGCAGAGACTCCCATATTAGAGGAGGGCGGTATGACCGCTGGCCGCCTGCATACTGTACCACTGAGCTACCCCCACAGTGTTTACTGAGATCGTTTGTGAAAAGAGAGGAGAGAAGGGGGCCAAGGATAGATCCTTGGGGCACCCCATCCATTAGGGGGAGAGGCTCCGACAGTGAGTCTTTCCATTTTACCCTCTGTGTCCTCCCTGTGAGGTAACTGTTGAACCACGATAGGGAGTGGCTGTCTAACCTGACCTGGCTCAGTTTTGTAAGGAGCAGATTGTGGTTTACAAGGTCAAAAGCCTTGGAAAGGTCAGTGAAGACTGCCCCGGTGGGGAATCCCTTGTCCAGTTCTCTGAGAACATCAGTGGAGAACTTGATAAGCACGGTGTCAGTCCCATGATTGGTACTGAAACCGAGCTGGGAGGGGGCAAGTAAATGGTGGAACTCTAGGTAGTCCCGGAGTTGTCTGTAAATTAGTCTCTCTTGAATCTTACCAAGGCTAGATAGCAGGGAGATGGGCCTGTAATTGTTGGTAGTCTCCCTTGAACCACCCTTGTGGACGGGACTACATGGGCCAGTTTCCATTGTTCCGGGATGGCACCTCCATAAGGGATCAATTGAGGAGCCAGGTGGAGGGCTCATGAGTACAGGGCCCTTCCCTTAGTATGCAGGGGATGCCATCGGGTCCCATAGCTCCTGACATTTTGAGGGACTTCAGTAACAGGAGGACTTCATTTGGTCTTACAAGCCAGATGTGGAAGGTTGGGCGGTCCAGGCTTTGGGGGATGGGATCATTCGAGACTGGGAGGAATGGTGGCAAGTCCGCTTTGAGCAGGTCCAGGTTTGTGAACTGGCGGTTGAGAGCCATGGCGATGCTAGGGTTGTCGTTGGTTAATTGGCCATTGACCTCTATGGGGCAGTGAGCAGTCTTCCTGCTCCCCTTTATAAGCCCGTTTATGTGAGCCCAAAAGAGTCTAGGGTTGCCTAGGTTCTTTTTCTGTAGATCTATGTGAGAACAGGGGTTCTATACAGATGATAAAATTATAGAAAGAGAACATCCTTGTCTTAACTCCACTATAAAGATGAATAGAATCTGAGATATATCAGTTGATAGGAAGATGAAGGGGGACTGTATAACAGATTTATAATGGTCAAGAGGTATTGTGGCACTCTACTTTTTCTAGACAGGTAAACAAATATTGCCAAGAAACAAGACCGAAAGCCTTGGCTGTGTCCAGGGCCAATGGAGTTATTTCTTCAGGTTCAGTGACAGGAGATGAGGAGACTACCTGTATCCTCTCGAATGCATTAAATATGAGTCTGCCATTAACAAAGTCATATTGGTCTTTATTTATGACAGACAACAGTTGGGATTGAAGTCTGAATGCTATTTATTTAGTTAAAATCTTGTAGTTGGTCTTGAGGAGGGCAGTGGGTCAGTAGTTTTCTGGTAATTATCTGTCTTTATCCTCTTTGAGCAAAAGGACAGTATTAGACTGTAAATATGAATCCGGAGTAAGTTTAGAGGTGGTCATTTCATCTATTAAATATTTTATCCATGGAGTTAGTTCTTCCAGAAAAAAATAAACAAACAAATTCTGAAATTAGTCCATCAGAACCAGGGGAAGATTTTTTTTAAAAGATAAGACAGCTGTTTTTATATTTGATTCTGGAAATTACATACTTGAAATTTTCAGGTAAGTATGAATTAAGTTTGGGGAAACGTCTTTGTCTAGTATATATTGTTTTGAAGTAGTCACTGAATACTTTTGCAGTTTGTTCATCTGTAAATTTCATTACACTATCTTTATCTTTTATAGAAGTAATAGTTTTTTTTGTTTTTTTTTAAGGACCTAGGACAATAAACATCCAATTTTGTTCCCAAACAATTTTTTAACAGATCCTTTTGCATATAATTAATTACAATTTCGTTCTGTTTATGTGTCTTGTCTTTAGGTTTGATTTTAGTTTCTTGAGTATTTGTTATTTAAACATTCTGATTGTAACTGTTCGAGTTCTTTTTCAATAATAACTAGTACCATTTTTTCTCTGTTTATTTGGTTTGATTTGAAACGGGATAACATCCCCCCTAAGTGTAGCTTCTAAAGGGTTCCATTTATATTTAATGGATGTTTGAGAAGCAACGCTACATGACCAATTCCCCATTATAGCTTGTTTCATAATAGAAATAAATTTGGGGGTTGTAACAGAGCGTTATGAAAGCTCCATTGGGAACGTAATATTCTATTTTTGAAGACCTCCATACAGTTGAAATCATTGCATGGTCAGACAGATATATACCGTGTATAAAAGGATTAACTATAATAGTACCTGCTGATGTATTTATACAGGCACAGTAGTGCTTGTATATTAGGGTTGATGAGAGTATTTAATGTTAAAGGTCAGTTGTTGGACCCTAATAACTTTGTAACGGTTGAAGTTATTTGCATGAAGTTTGGCATACATAGTCGCCTTGGGTAGGTCTCTGTACATGACAAATTTTGTTTCAATTGCTTTAACCATTTCAGAAATACAGAATGTTGAAAATAAAGAAGGTTTGTGACTTTTGGGCACTAAATTTGCTCACCTGTATCTCAGAAACAGTTTCAAGTAGTGCACTGAAATTTTCACGGTAGAAAGCCTTGGCCACACAGCTGTGCCTTTTGAAGGTTTGGTGAAAAAATGTTAATCTATTGAAAAGTTATTAAATGTTTAATTTCCCATTATTTCCTATGGAAAAACTAGAGATGTGAAAGTACTTTTCACACACTGTCATTCAGTTGTGCACACTTTGTACCTTAATAACTTTGCTACCCTCCAACAGATTGACATGAAATTTGGCGTGGATATGTTCTGAAGGGAGATCTCTGGATGTGAATCCATCATGATTTTCCTGAGATACTGGGTCTCAAGCATCCTTAAATGTACATGTTTTATTCCCATTTTTGTATATTTGCGATAGAACCCTTTAACAGTTGTGCATGAAATTTTGCATGCATAATCTCAGGGGGTTATATCTGCTGATGGGATAAATGTCATATGAGCCTCTTGTATGATTCATGAGCTAGTGTGTCTCAAAAATCTTTAAACTTGCATGTTTTCCCGTTTTTACTAACAGTCTTCCAGTTTTGCATAATTTGTACTTTAATAACTCTGGAGCCCTACAACATATGTGCATACAATTTTGCATGCATAATTACGTGGGGTTTGTCTGTTGATGTGTTTAATTCCATTTGAATCACTTTATGATTTTAAAGATACTGTGTCTCAGTATCCTTAAATTTACATATTTTTCCCATTTTCGCAGTCATCCAGTTTTGCATAATTTGCTTTTTAGTAATTTTTCAACCCTTCAACAGATATGCATGAAAGTTTCCATGCACAATTTTTTAGGATAGGTCTGTTGATGTTGCCACTATTATACAGACATGGTAGTGCCTGTATATTAGGGCTGAGTGTTTAATGTTAAAGGTAAATTTTTGGATCTTAATAACTTTGTAATGATTGAAGTGATTTCTATGAAAGTTGGCATGCATAATTGCCCTGGGCAGGTGTTTGTATGTGGGAAAGTTTGTCTCAATAGCTTTAGCTGGTTCCGAGACAGAATGTTAAAAGTAATGAAGGTTTGGGCTTTTGGGCACTTTTTTGTCCACCTATATCTCAGAAATGGCTTTAGCCTCTGGGCTTACATTTTCCGGGTAGAAAGCCTTGGCCTCAGAGGTGTGCCTTTTGAAGGTTTGTTGAAAAATAGTACTACATTCCAAAGTTATTAAATCTTGACTTTCCCATTATTTCCTGTGGGGAAAAAATAGATGTTTAGCATGAAACAGGATTCTGTCGCATTTCTGCACTGAACAAGGATTCTGTGTTGCAGTTTTTGCAGGTTAATAACTTTAGAATGATTCAATGGATTTGCATGTAACTTGACATACAGTAATGTAGGAGACCGGCACCAAATGCCTAGGGCCCACGGGTCTGTATTCTCCTTTTGCATTCACATAAGCTACAAAAGTCGAGCAAGGATTCACCGAAAATTGCAGTTGCAGTTCTGTGGCATAAAAACTTTTTTGTTTATTCCACAAGTTAAAAAAGAATGGTGGTCAGTACAAGCTCCCCTGCTCCCTCACATCAAGATAACTTCCTTAAACATCTTGCGTCACCTGATGTGTTTTGCACCAAGTGCGTTCTCAAAGGTGACCTAATGCTCACCCCATTCTCTTATTCTGCACCCATGTTACCTTACTTAGTCTTGGAATGGGGTGAGCATTAGGGTTTGATATGCCAAGGTACACCCGTCACACCTGTTCCTGCATGCAGGTTGGGGGTGGTGTCTTATGATTGGAAGCCGAGGGTGTGGGTGGAGTGTTGGGATTGGGAAACCTAAGTTCCCCTCATGCCTGTTCCTGCAGGCACAGTGGGAGTGGGGCCTTATGCTTGGGAACCCTAAGTTTGCATTTCCCTACTTTTAACCATTCAACCCTAATGGTGCATTAAACAAAGTTTTTTGCAGTTAATTATTATGTAGTCTAGTCTCATCTGGGTATTAAACTGGACCTATATTTAAGTTCTCTCTTCAGATTTTTCTCCCTCCCGATATTAACAAAATTATGAACGTGACAGAATGCAAGATTATACCTGCCTTCTTCATCTGGTATTTGTTGGATGTATTTAAAGTCAATGCCTTTGGCTATTAAAATGACCACTTTTCCACTATTAGATCCTGGTGGTTATAAAATTGATTCAGCCATGACTTTATAACCATTATGCATTGGTTGGAGTTAGAAAGGTTTCTTATAATAAGAGAATTTTACAGTTATACTATAAAGCAGCAGTTAAAATGTTTCTTTTTTTTTGTAGTTATTTAGACCATTTGTAGTCAAGGAAGCCACATCTATTTTGTATAGTTTATCTAATGCATGATGTTGTCATTCCCTAATAAGTAGATAAACAATTCTTTACTCCTGGAAAAAACAGAGTTACGTTGACGAGAAGTAAAAAAAATAATACTGAGGTCCCTTATATACATTGTAAAAAGTAAAAGAAATATCTGATAGGGAGAAAAACATGTGATGGAGCAAAGAAGTGAAACATTGTGGGAAAAAAAACACAACATAGAGCAATCCATTTCGCATCCACCCTCTTTGGATGCAGGCACTGCAGCCTTTTTCCTAGCCTGAATACCACACTCTGTCATCCCCTCCACACACACACACACACACACACACACACATGTTCAATCAGGAAAGCACAATGAAAAGTACTCAGAATAATCCTAATGTATCTACAAGGAAGGAGGATAAATATCAAAAATGGGAAAAAAGGAAAGAAGGGAGAACATATTCTTGAATTAATAACCAAAATACTGTCTTATGTAGGCATTTCTTGAAAAAATATTATAGTAAATCAGTGTTCAAACCTGAATACAGTGAGGGAAATAATGCCAGACAGTATATTTTAGTCATCATTTTCTTTGTTTAATCAAACAAGTCTAGAAACTGAGCACATAGCTCTTTCTCTGCCTGTTCAACAGTAAGGAAGATTTGTTGTTTACCATGAAAGGAAACTCTCAACTTGGATACGATGAATAGTGAGGATTTGTAACCCTTAGGTGGTTTTGAGGAATAGAATAAAGGCCAGCGAGAAATAACTTTTTGAGAGAAAATATCATATGGAGGATAATGTACTGGCAGCTATACACAACAAGCCTGTGTCTACATCGAGGAGGTTTCTGTGGCAACCAGTATCCTCAAGAGGTTCACTGGATGCCTTAGAAACCTCAAGATGAAAACATCTTGAGATGAAGACACAGACTTTTCTGTGTATTGTGCCCATATGTTATTTTTTTAGTGTATGGGCATTCATGCCCATTTCAGTCCTTGCACTTCCTTTCAGTGAACTGGGCATGGGGGGAGCACTGAGAGTTAGTGGCGGGCTCAATTACTAATTCCGTGTGCTACAGCTTTTTCTGTAAGTTCAAGTTACAAATAAAAAAAAAAAACTGCTTCCAGCTTGATTGGATAAAGGAAAGCATCTGTGTGGCAGCATTCTAAGTTGTTGTGCTGCCATAGTGACATCACTACTGCAGCAGAACGGCATAACAATGTCACCACTGCAGCACAACGTAAGAGGATAATGGATAGGCATCAGTGAACAACAACGCTGCGTTCACTCCGAGAGGTTGTGATGACAACCAAGTAAACCCATTGTCTTTTACAGTGTATGTGCAAGAGTTAAACAACACTAGAGCATTTCTTGTGAAAACTGTTAAAAGCAACACTGCGCAGTTACACCTCGCCCCCCCCCGATCAAGTGCTACTCTATCCGCTGCTCACACAGACTCAGTTTTTTTAAAAATAAATCAGAATGAGCCTTTCTTATACCCAGGTCCCGCAGAGTCTATCTGTGTCCACCATGGCACTGCTTTCCAAGTACAGCCCAGACTAGTCAGGTTCAGAGGGAGCCATTCAACGCTGCTTGACTGCAATGCTGAGATTGGAAGGGGAAGGAGCTGCGCGCAATGCCATTCAAAGTTGTTGTACCATCATAATGATATACCCGAGAGGGTACAAGAACCTCTTGACGTCACAACGATGGTACAACAACACTGGGATTCTGCTGATTTCCATGTGAAGCAGCGGTCTCCCATACACTGTAAACATATTCCAGTCATGAAATTCCATGCACAACAGGGTTCCACTATACACAATAGGTTTATTAGAGACAATACAGATTAACTGAAAAACAATTACACTGCATATAAATAGGACAGACCACGACTGTATTGATCAGTTAGTAGCCAGGGAAGAAGGGATTGATCTGTGAGTAGAAAAAGTGATGAGTACGAATTATAGAACACAGACACAAATAGTCAGAAAACAGTAAGTTTCAATCACAGCAGTCTGAAGCAGACCAGAAAGGCCAGCCAACCCAGAGTATAGTTATCAAACCGAAAACTCAAAAAGCAAAAAGAAAACAAGAACATAAGAATGCATATGTAGTGATAGAGGAGGATAGAGTGAAGGAGGGGCTGCTAGCATTGAAGATGAACAAATCACCAGGCCCAGACAGAGTACATCCAAGGGTACAAAGGGAACTGGCTGAGGCGCTGTCAGGGCCTCTGGCAGGCTTGTTTAAAAGTTCATTGGAGTCGGGCATGGTATTGCAGGACTGGAGAACAGCACATGTGGTGCCCCTCAACTGAAGTGGTCTCAAGGATGACCAAGGGAACTACAGACCAGTTAGTCTGACCTCAATTGTGTGCAAGCTCATGGAGACCATACTTATGGAGAGGTTGGTGGAATATCTAGAGGAGCATGGTCTCAAGGATGCGAGGCAGCACAGGTTCGTGGTGGGGAGATAGTGTCAAATTAATCTGATTGACTTCTTTGACTGGGTTGCTAAGACAGTAGACAGAGGTCAAGCGGTAGACATCCTCTGTCTGGATTTCAGCAAGGTCTTTGACTCTGTGCTCCACAAAAGGTTGATCAGGAAGTTGGCGGATCTTAAAGTTGGGGAGAAGATGACCAGATGAGTGGAAAACTGGCTGAGGGACAGAACCTAGAGGGTGGTTGTGTGTGGGGGGGGGGAGAGTTATATGGCACCAGAGAGGTCACCAGTGGGCTTCCGCAAGGCTCGGTGATGGGGCCGGTGTTGTTCAGTGTCTTCATCAGTGACATTTGGGATGGCATTAAGGGCAAAATGTGCCTATTTGTGGATGACACCAAGCTCTGCAGGAGAGCGGACACATCTGCTGAAGGTATACAGGACCTACAGGATGATCTGTAAAAGCTGGGGAGATGGTCTGGGATTTGGCAGCTTGGCTTCAGTGCCAAGAAATGCATAGTTATGCACAGTGGATTCAAGAATCCCAGGATGGAGTACTACCTCAGTGGAGTCCAGGTATCTGCATCAGAGGAGGAGAAGGGCCTGGGAGTGATGATCACTAGTGACCTGAAACACTCCACACAGTGCAAGAAAGCAGCAGCAAAGGCAAACAAGATGCTGGGATGCGTAGCTGTAGAGTATCAGTAGGAGGAGAGAAGAGGTTGTACTGCCCTTGTACAGGTCACTGGTGAGATCACATGTAGAGTATGGAGTTCAGTACTGGTGCCCACACCCAAAAAGGACATTAACCTGCTGGAGAAGGTCCAGAAGAGGGCTACAAAGATGATAGTGGGTCAGCAGGGTAAGGCATACAAGGAGAGGTTGTGGGCACTGAACATGTATTCCCTGGAGGACGGGGGAGAGACATGACTGAGACCTTCATATACTTGAAAGGGATAAATAAGATAGATAAGGAGGGTCTCTTTAAGCTAAGTGGCAACCATAACACGAGGGGGCACAGTCTTAAGCTGGAGAGGGGAGGTTTAGGAGGAAGGTCAGGAAACACTTCTTTGAGATGGTATTAGACACTTGGAATGTGCTGCCGTAAGAGGTGGTCTTGTTGAAGATGGTGGGCAGCTTCAAGACAGGCTGGGATAGGCATAGGGTGAAGGTAAGGATCATGGGTAGGGAGGATGGGAGGAGGGGGAGGGGGGCAGGATCAGTAACTCAAGCTGTGGACCCTGCAGTATGAGCAGGCTAGATAGACCAAATGGCATTCTTCTGCTGGCTTCTTCGTATGTATGTTAATATGCAAGAAGCATTGCAGTGGTGGTAGAAAAAAAATAAGCGCAGACAGAAATCCCAAGCAGAGCAAGCACAATTTCAGAGAGAACATAATTCTTTACAGTAATTAATATTTCAACATATCAACCAAGAGAACGAATACAGATTATTAGCCAGTGGTATTTAATTTGTGCCTACTGTGAGAATTAACACATTTGAAATCAATCAATCAAAATTTATTTATAAAGCGCTTTTCAAAAAATCAAAGCGCTAATACAAAGTAGAGATAAAACATCAACACTAATAAATAAAAACGTAAGAACAGTAAAATAACCATAAAATAAACTAACCAAATGCCAGCAAAAATAGATAACTTTTCAGGGATCTCTTAAATGCTTCCACGGACAGGCACTCTCTAATCTGACGAGGTAGAGAATTCCACAGGGTCAGGGCCATAAAGGAAAAAGCCCTTGCCACAGATGATTTATAACAGACCCTGGGAATCTTTAGCAGTCCCTCCCCAGTGGAGCCGGAGGGGCGGAGAGGACGATAGGACAAAGGAGATCTTGCAGGTAGCCTGGTCCCTGGCCTGTAGGGTCTATAGGTCAGCAATGCGACCTTGAAGGTGATTCTCCATCGCACTGGCAGCCCAGTGCAGTTCGCCAACACAGGTGTGACATGACAAGTTCTTGTAGCCCTGTCAGCAACCCCCTGCTGCAGCGTTCTGCACCAACTGCAGAAGCGACGGAGATCTACCCCCGGCAACCCTAGATATAAAGCATTACAGTAATCAAGACGGGAAGAAACAAAAGCGTGAACCAGCACAGGAAGGTCATCATGTGGAACATGGTGTTTTATCCAGGCGATATTCCTCAGATGGTAAAAGGAAGATTTGACAGTGGCCGACACCTGCATCTTTAGTGTCAGCGCACTGTCAAAGATAACGCCCAGATTTCGCACCTGTTCAGAAGGTTTCAACTGGGTATCCCCTAATAAAAGACCAGAGGGGACCCCAGGAGTCAACTTCTTTGCATAATGACCCGGGTCAACAACTAATACCTCAGTCTTATCCGGATTTAACCTCAACCAGTTCACACTCATCCAATCCTGAATCTCAGCGAGGCAGTTGTTAAAAACCGAGACAGCATCATTTTGTTCGGGTACAAAGGACATATAGAGCTGAGTGTCATCTGCATAGCAGTGAAAACTCAGCCCATAACACCTTATAATGTCGCAACGTAGCATGTACACCGTGAACAACATGGGAGAAAGCACAGAGCCCTGCGGCACCCCACAAGACAGAGCAAAGGGGCAGAAGAAAAATCCCTGAAACTACCCTTGACTTCTGCCTGTGAGGAAAGAATGGAACCATCTGAGGACTGTCCCTGACAGTCCACAAAGTAACCGCAGGCGATCCAGCAACATCCCATGGTCCACGGTGTCAAACGCTGCAGAGAGATCAAGAAGAACCAAGATCGAACGGCTCTTCTGATCTCTTGCTATTAGGAGATCATTAAGTACCCGAACTAATGCAGTCTTGGTACTATGCCTCTTCCTGAAACCGGACTGGAGAGGATCATAGACTTCATGGGTGGTAAGAAAGTCATCAAGCTGTAACGCGACTACTTTCTCAATAACCTTGCCCAAAAAGGGCAGGTTAGAGATCGGTCTGTAGTTAGCAAGGCAGTCGGGGTCAAGGGAAGGTTTCTTCAAAAGGGGTGTCACAACAGCCTCTTTCAAGGACTCGGAAACACCCCTTGATCCAAAGAACCCCAGACTATCCTCGCAAGGATTGGTCCAATCACATCCATGCATCCCACAAGGAGGCGCATAGGACCAGGATCAAACTACAGCAAGTCGGTCGCAGACCTTGGACAATCTTCATGATATCCATGATCGCTGGCTGGTCGAAGTCCATCCAGACAGGCCGAGGACATGTAACCCCATGTTGGTCACTGCAATGCTCGTTTGAACGCATGCCGCGGATCTCCAATCTGATTGACGACACCTTATCATCAAAGAACCGAGCAAACTCACCACACTGTATTTGTGAAAAAGCTCTCCGATTCCGCAGACAGGCTGGATTGCACAGTCTGTCGACGGTCCGTAAGAGCTGAGCAGGTCGGTTTCTTGATGCAGTTATCTCCTTGGACAGGAATTCTGCCTTCTTATGGGAGATTACTGATTGATAGTCCACATAATGGGCCATCAATCTAAGTTTGTCATCTTCCAGGCCGGATTCCGCCAACAGTGCTCCAATCTTCGCCCTTCCTCCTCAACTCCCTCAAAGTCCCATCAAACCAAAGGATCGAGGACGGAGGGAGAGGGCGCAACACGGACAGGCGCAATGGAATCCAGTGCCCTCAACACCATATTATTATAGTGCACTACTAAGGCATCTGGTTCCCTGCACTCCATCGGCCAACTCGATAGGTCCAGCACCGCCATCAGACCCTCTGGGGTAACTCTCCTCAAAGGGCGGTACTGGACCATCTCCAACGGGGTGGGTCTCATAAGGGGGGTCGCGAAATTGAACTTTACAGAGTGATGGTCAGACCACCCAACTGGTTCCACCACCGGTCCCATGATCTCCATACCCAAGGTGAACACTAAATCCAGAGAATGACCATGAATATGGGTAGCAGCGGTAACCACCTGTGTGAAGCCCAACAAACTCATTAGTTGGAGAAAGTCTTGACCAAACTGCGAGAGTTCATTGTCGACCCAGGCATTAAAGTCCCCCAGAACCAACTACCTGGAGGGCTCCAATACCAGATCGACAATGAAGTCTGCGACTTCTTGCAGAAAAACTTTCTCGCCACCGGGTGGACGGTAAACGAGCAGAATTCTGCAGCCCACACCTGCTCCCATGATACATTCAAAGGATCCAGGGGACACCATTGGAACCTCTACAAGGCCCAATTCCGATTTAAAACAAATAGCGACCCCCCCACCCCTACGATCCAACCTCGGGCGATGTATTATCGAGTACCCGGCTGGAAGAGCTGACTCCAAAATGGGGCCAGCATTTTCGTCCAGCCAGGTCTCTGTAATGCATGTCAGGTCAGATGATTCAACAAAATCAGCAATTATTGCCGTCTTGTTTTTTATTGACCTGGCATTGCATAATAATGCCCGGGTTGGATGAGAGGCCCTGGAGGAGCAGGCTACATGCCCACTATTCGTGGAACCCTTGGGTATGGGAACCAGGCAACGCACTCCCATATCCTGGACCCATTTCGCCCCAGGAGTATAAAAAAAATACTTCAGAAAAATGTCTAAAAAAATATTTTGCATGGAAACCGAAAATGGATTACAGTAATGTGAAAACAAGTAGCCTGTCTGAGGTTGCACTGGATATGCACGTTCTTGATTTAGTTATGAGCTGCTGTTGAAGGAAGGGGAATTTAGAAAGGAAACAAGTGATGGCATAGGAAACCTCTCCAGCATCTGCCTAGTTATGGCACTGAACTGGACAGTTTAGAACTCACAGAGTACTGCAAGGGATGAACCACCCTGGGATGAAACTAACTTGGAAATTACAGAAATAAGTACACAAGGAAAATGTAAACAGAAATCAGTTTTTTGTTTTTTTTTTTGTCCAAACACTAGCATTTCTCCAGCTGTTTCTATTTGTGAAAGTCTTGTGATGAATAAAGAATCTCTGCAAAACTGTATGGCCACCCATTATACAAAATCTGAGTCCTGATGAAAAGATTACTCTAGTTGGCCCGGTGGCACTGAGGGTTGAGGCACCGGATGCCACACCTTGCTCCACGCCAGCAACCGGGGTTCGGGAACAAGCCCAGGCCATCGAGGGGTCAGCATGGAGGGAGAGGACTGAGCGTCCGGAGGACAGCTCTCCTCTCCTGGGATGGAGGGGTGTACATGCTCGTCACTTGACTGGCCTCTGGCAGAAGCCGGAGGCACGGCAAGCATAAGAGTGTACAAAGAGGGTTGGAAGTGGCGGACGTCAGTGGAGATGCCTTGACGTCGGGGTGCATGCCACACCCCAGAACAGGGAAACTCTCTCAGAGCGCTGTGGAGATGGAGTGCTGGTGCGACTTCGTGACTCCCGCCTGCCTGTCCTGTTATTGGGTGCCTGACAAAACAAGAAGGATCTCGGGGTGCTGGGCCCCACCTTATACCTGCCTGGAGGGGTAAACCAAGGCTTCATGGGGGATCACCCGCAGGATCAAGATAGGTCAAGGATGGGTGGGGTAGGCACCATTGGCAACTCCCGAGGATGCAGGGCTCCGAGAGTGGGAGAAAGTGGAAAAAGAGAAAGTTAAAAAAAAGAAAACATTACTCTAGAAAATCAGAAAAAAAGAAATGATTTGATACCTTTTATTCGATCAACATAAATGTTACAAAGGAAAGTAGGAGCTTGAGTTTTCGAATTATATAGAATTCTTCATCAGAATTCTGTGTAATTTGAAAGCTCAAGCTCCTGTTTTCTTTTGTAACGTCTGTGTTGTTCCAACACTTTTTTTTCTAGATCTTTTGTCCCAAGGACCAATATGGCAACATAACTAATTTTCTGTGTCTAGAAAATCAGAAAAGGAATGACTAAATTGAAATACAGCCACCAGATAAAGGTGTCCAAATTGTTGTCCAGGATAGAAGTACATATGTACAGCAAATGCAGCAGTGATTAAGAGACACTAATTCATATAAGTATCGGGAAAAGATCCAACCAATATTTTTAAAAAGAAATTTTGTGTACAGTAGATGGATTAACAAAAATGAATACCTATTCTTGAAACGAGCATCCTTTCTTGCCTACATTTTACATATCACTGAAAATTCATAAAGACCTCCAGTCCAGCACCCCCAACCCTGGTAGACCGATAGTATCTAGTATTGGAACAGCCTTCCTGAGGAGGTCCTGGAGTCAAAAACAGTGGGGTAATTCAAGAATGTGGGACAAGCATAAGGCAATTCTAGTGGGGGGTAGGAGGAAGTAGGCTGTTGGTTAACTAGGCTTTGCAGCTTATCCAATAAGTAGGGGAATGGGCAGACTAGGTGGGCCAAGTGGTCCTTATCTGCCATCAAAGTCTCTGTTTCTGTGTATTGGCAGTTTAACAGAAAACATCTCTGTGTATATTTATAATTGTCTGAAACCCATAGTGACTGAATTACCATTATACTTTCGGGACTACCATAGCGGTGCTGGCAGTCTTTCATAGATTTGACTGGGATACTGGTTACAAGTAGATAACCAGCTAACCATCTATGTAAGCTATTTACCAACATCAAACATCAGTTGGGCATCCATGTAGTGGAATATCATTTGGCTGGGAGCAGTACATTGATAGTTCCTGAAGAATTCCTCTTGGAAGCTCTTTACTTGATTTTGAATCAAAATAATTTGCAGTTTTTTAGGGACTGTAATTGGGTTATCAGTGGCACCTTCTTATGCGTTGGAGGGAGGAGGTTGCCATCTGCGACCCCAGGGCAGATCCCTTTCTTCATTATACAGCATGCTGAGGACACTGTATAGATGACATTCTGTGTATCTAGGGTGGTAGTGAATGACAAACAACAGCATTCTTGAAGTATACTAAAAAATTATGTCAACGTGCGATTTACTTATACATATCATCCAGCTGAGATAATATTTTTGGATTTAAAACTCACTGCCACCTGAGACCACAGAGTAAAATGTGATGGGTACAGAAACCCCATTTTGAGGAACACATGTCTAAAAGCAAACAGTGCTCACTCCTATCGTGTAATTAGGGAAATCCCGTTTGGTCAGTGCCTGCATTTTTAAGCAGGAATTTTTCAGAGCAATCAACATTCGAAAGTCAAGCTAAAGAGTTAAAAAAGCTGTTTTTGGAGAGAGGTTATGCTTATGAGATTATTGAACAAGCTAATGAAAGAGCTAGCAGATTAAACTGCTCCAGCCTTTTGGTCCCCAAAAAGAAGCCCCATGTGGCTAATCAGCAAATATATCTGGTGACCGATTACAATGCCATGACTCCCCTTATTGGGAATATAGCAAAATAGTTCTGGCATGGCTTGGTGTGACAGGGAGATCCTTCCACTCTTGAGGAGCAACCTTTTCTTAAATCTATTGCAACAATTCTTCTATTTCTTAGCCTAATCTATCCTTTACAATTTCTAGTCCATAAGGCTGGCCACCTATGGGCACCCTCTCCCCTTTCTTGACTATGCTATAGTGTCCTCTTTAATTTTCCTTTTCTCTCTCAGGTCCTCGTACAAGGAGGTTATTGTGGTGACCGAGCTGATGTAAAACAATAGGCTGTGTTCCTCGTTGTTGGATTTAGTATGCAATAGCACTATGTCATAAAATACCTTGCTGTATATGCCTTATGTGTATGAAACCTATAAATGTTGAAAATAACCCCGGCACTAGGTGTTTTTGATGAAGGTAAAAAGTTACGTGGGGACTGTATTATAAAAATTAAGTTACCGGGTTAGAGATATCAGAAACCCCTCACTGTGTTATTTAAAATGCATGTAAACTACAGATCATTAGAGAGGCCCTTTGGCAGCATGCATTCCTGCTTTAAGCTGAACCAGCCTAAAATGTCATGGTGATTTGCATATGCATATATATATATATATATATATGTGTGTGTGTCCCATAATGCTTTGCATTATGGGGATATATGTATGATGATGTGATTCTTTGAAAGTTGGCTTTACAGCCAATTCCCTTTGTGGTAACACTTGCTTCAGTGCTTCTGCACTGAGGTTCTTTGTCTTTAGCTTGTCTTTGTTTTTTGAGCTCCCCATCACCCAAACACATAAAACCAACATAGGGAATTAAATAATTTTCACTAAAGAGATAGCTCAGTTGATCAGTAGGTGCTGAATAAGTGAAGAGGAAGGACATGCATAGTCTGTTGCTGCAAACTGATGTATTGAAGAAGGGATATGCCATTGCTTAAGGTTATCTTCTGTGTTTTAGATAAACATCACACAGAGATTGCGCATTGAACCTCAAGTTCTGCAACCCCTCCACACTTGGGCACTGATCAGGATCTTAAACATGTGTGGTGCACAGCACTGAAGATGGTGGAATGAGTGAGTGGAACACCAAGGTCCGAATTATTGTGGATAAGATAAAAGTTACCCAAACAAGGAGAGGCAGGAGTTGTCCAAGAGATTCAGTGCCCGCAGGGTGTTTATTTAGTACCAGTGGGTAGTGAGATACAGTCACAACAGAGGTAGGCACCACAACAACAGGGCGATAGAGAACAGAATTACTTCTATCTAACACTGCTAAAATAATTACACAAGTATTTTGATATGAACCTTGGCCTACAGCCACTTTACTTCTAAAATTCCTTAGCAGTAACCTGTAAGTGAAAATAATACTTAGACGTAAATCCGGTGTTATTTACTACCCATAATATCTGGTTTTACAATAACCACAGAATTATCACAAAGTCCAAATGTCTGATGTCTTCGTGCACACCGTCGTTCTTCATTGGTAGCTACAAGGGAAGTAAACAGAACTGTAGAACACTAAGACACAGTTCCCAGCAAAGAAGACCTAGATAAGGCCACTGGGGAGGTGAGAGGTTTTGTGAACAGACCATAGGTTTCTCGGCAAAAGCTCACTCTCTCCAAGGCTGCCGGAAAGAATGAACCAGAGATGCTGGTTCCTGGAATGAACCCACTTACAGGCTGTTGGATTCCATACTGGATGCAAAGGATCCCTCGGCCAAAACCCACTTCCAGGGCCACCAAGGAAGAAGAGAAACCAGGAGATGCGTGGCGATGAATCCACTGGAGGACTACCACGACCTGGACGATGCTGCAGCACTTCAAGGGCCATCAAGACTTTGAAGGATCTGAGATGAAGATGGATCTCTGATGCAACCAGGAACCAGAAGGATCTGAAGTGAAGATGGTTGATTCTGTAGTCTTGTCACAAGGAACTAGAACAAAATAAGGAAATGGCGGACACATCCCGAACTGGGCTTCAACGGACTCGACTTGCGGTGAACGACCAGGGGGCACAGACCAGGTTCTTCCAGGATGTGCACACTCTTCTGAGGTGGGCAGCCAACTTCAGGACATCCGGATCAGGAACCAAATGGAACAACACTGGCACAGCGGTCATGATGTGCCTGAACTTCAGCAAATGTAACTTCGAACTGTAGAACTGAAGAAACCGCGGGTGCAACTTGTATGAATGGCGACGAACTCGACTTAGGTGAACGACACGGACGGAGAAGATGATCTGTTGGTCGGACACTTTCTGGTGAAGAATGATGATGAAGACGTCTTCCTCCGGGTAGAGACTGATTCTGGACACACAGAACAGCAGACCACACCCCACGAAACATCAATGTGGTAGAAGATTGAGACTGTCCCCATGTGCTGGCAATAATATAGCTATTAGATACACCTTCTTGTAATGTCAAGAGAACTGTGTAATGACCAGATAATTTGCCAGGAGAAGGGGCAAATTAACAATTTTTGGGGCAATTATTTACTCATGGGGCAGTTGTTATATGCCTGGGGCAGTAGTTCAGATGCACAGGCCAATAATTCATATGCCTGGGGCAATAGTTCAGATGCACAGGGCAATAGTTCAGACAACCAGGGACAAATGACCACAATCCTAATGTCTCAATGCAGTCTTGGTGCTTCTAGCCAATACACAATTGTTTAGGTGCTTGAGCAATAAACAGTGGCATAAATTGTACAGTGGTTATAGGTCCTTTGTAGCATATTGTGAGCTAAGCACCCTTAAATGGACCCTTTCTGACTGTAGGGCCTTCCTGAATAGGATCTGGCTACCCCTGAATGTTTTGCTATGGATACCCCAATCACTATACTAGTGGGTCTCACTTGCCCTATACTAGTCGCCCGGAACACTAGAGGCCAGAATGCCTTAATTACTATAGGGCCTATATGTCCTACTTGCTACTAGGCTGGCTTGCCTTTGCTGGCTAGGCCTGGGCTGCCTTTACTACTACTGGGCTGACTTGCCCTTACTGCCTAGGCCGGGACCCTTTACTACTGCTGGTCTGGCTTGCCCGTACTTACTTTACTCTGGGCCTGGAAGCCCTTCTGTACCTCAGGCCTGGTGCCCTACATTTACCTCGGGCCTGATGCCCTGTTTTGCATTGGGCCTGACGCCCTACTTTACTGTAGGCCTGACGCCCTATTTACCTCGGGCCTGGTGCCCTGCTTTAATCTGGACCTGATGCCCTCATTACATTGGGCCTAGAGCCCTCTGAAATGGGCCTGGCGCCCTCTTTAGTCTGTGCCTGGTGCCCCACTCTATTCTGGGCGTGGTAGCCCTTAACACTGGCCTGCTGTCCTGCTGTAAATGGTGGGCCAAGATTGCCCTTTTAAGTTGCGTGGCCCCTTTAATCTGATGGCTCACAGAGAGCCTGCTGTCACTCTCGTGGCAAGTCATCCCCTAAGTCCTGCCCTTCATAAATAAACATAGGCCTTTACACTGGCCTTGCTATCCTGGACCCTCCCCGTGGGTGTCACAAACCTGCCTCCCTATTAAATAATCATTCTGGGTCCTTTCTCCCTGACCCACGGTGCTCGGCCGCTTCCTTCAAGCGCCTGCAGCACCAACCACACAAAACAAAACAGAAACAGTATTTTTTTATTGTTGGATGGCCAGCACACCTATTTGTGCTGCCATCGAACTCGCCGCACCATTGGGAGATAAAGGGAGTGAATGGGAGGCGGGAGATTTTGCTGGCAGAGGGAGGGCAAAAGAGTAGCAGGAAGGCAGGCACCGGGAGGGATGGCAGTGGAGCTTCTGATGGCCATCGGCTTAACAGTCACGATGCAGCTCTTCTCTGCCGCTGACGGGGGACCGGATTTAACTTTAAACTTAACAGGGGGGCCAAAACAAATAAACAGTGGGGCTCACAAGCCCAAACCGTGGTAAACGGCCGTTTACTTTCTTCATGGTGCCTGGATGGCACCACCGACCGCACACACAGCAGCAGCAGGAGTTTTCACTGACTGGAGGAGGGGAATCACCACGGAGTTAACAGGACCGGCTTCACAACTCCAGGTAAGCCACAAGTCCCTGTTGCACTCCTGTGATCCTCTCCACTCCACAGCCAGCCCGAAACTACTTCAAACGGCCAAATCCCTGTTTGAAAAAACGCTTGGGGTTCGGATTCTGGAACCCCAAGCTCACGCCACACAAATGCTAGGGGCTAGAACATGTCACCACGCGCTGGACAGAGACAGCGGTCCTAGCGTATGGGTGCCCATTCTCCTGCTGCCTGCTCTGGGAGGGGGGTGGAGTGGAGCAGGCAGGCAACAGGGAGAGAGAAAAAAACTTTATTTTAACTTTTTATTTCTAGCTCTGCCTAACGCTGTTCCAGGAGCACTATAGGGGACCCTCACCCTGAAGCCCTGAACACCACAGCACAACACGGGGACCCCTAGGGCAAAGCAAACCCCAAACTATTTCTGTGATGCCCCCTGACTTTTAACTTTCTACTTTGGGGCATTACACATGCTGTTAGAAACTTCCGGAGAGTGGTGTTTGTAAGGGCAGTAGTCTAAAAGACAGGCTTGCCTCTAGCCATTTCCGTTCAGTTCACAGTTCATCATCAGTTGGTTCAGTACCTCAATACTTTCACCTGATTGGTTTTTACAAGTGTGTTTCCTGGAGCGTTTATTCTTTTGCATCTCAAAACAAGATGTTTACTTGCTACTGCAGAGAGAAGGCTGTCATCCCTCGGGTCTGTCTCCCACTCCTAGTGGGTTTGTTGCCTGTTTTCTTTAGAGGATATACATATCTAATCTGCTTTTCAAAAACACTGACCATATTGACTTCTGCCACCTCCCTTGGTAACACATGCATAGCCTAACTGCCTCAATGTAAAGAATTTGTTACTATCGCTTTTCCTTGCATGAACTAGTTTAAATTGCATGTTGTGAGATCTTAATGATGTGTCTCTGTCCTTATACTCAAGTGCAAACTCTATAATTAATTATCAAGTGGTGCTTTATATAGCAGTCACCCCTCACTCTGCTTTCCTCCATTGCAAACATATTCAGATTAGCCAACTGAGTACGAATCTGGATAATTCCCAAACTTCTGAGATACAACACATTGTTAACTGCCTTACACAATTTGTGGTTTGTGTCCTCTCTTGTGATTGTCCTGTCATATACATAGACAGGACAATACACCCCCTGAAAGAAATAATTCGTAAACATCTTTGGAGTACCATAAACAACAAGGGGGGGCTCCTGTAGGGCTTCGCTGATTGAAGGTTTGTTATTCAAACCCCTCCTGTTTTTCTTTCATGAGTTTGCAGTATATTCCCATGAATAATGGGGGAAGGTGACAGACTCAAAAGACTTTACAGGAAGAGGGACAGTAGGGTATATGGATTTTCACTGGTTTGCTATATATGGTTATTAATATGATTTGAATCTCTATGTATTACTTTATTTCTGGTACGTGTGTTTCTTAGATTTCTTCCCATACTCCTCCTCAGTCCCCCTCTCCTTTTTTTACCTTGAGTAAAAAAAAAAATACTCCTTTTTGGGGTCTTATTTAATTACAGATAAAAATGAAATGTCCTTCTTTATAAATTTGTTTTTGAAATTTATTGTGTGGGTGGCAAGAACTACTTTACTGAAATAACCAATGATTCCAAGTCTCACTCAGCCCCAGGCGGCCATTTTGAATAAGGTTAAGCATAGAACATTTTGACTCGCATGTGAGTTCTATGGCTGAGTATTGTTCATGCCAGTTTATTTTTTTCAATTATGCACTTCTCACTTTATTTGCTGTTTATGTAACTGCATATGTTTTCACATTTGAACTCTGACATCCATATGAAAGACTTAGTTTAGGTTGCACTTTTACTCAATCCAGGAATGCATAATTAGAGGGCAGCATGGGCTAGTACAGTCCTTTACTTCATTGGGGTGAGTATACCTTTAAAACAGCACTATAAAATCAGTGGCTGTGATTGTGAACCGTGCCCCTGATGAAGATCCACAAGTGGATCAAAGCACTGGGGTATCTTTTATTAAGAAGCACTTTGGGTTTATTAAAAGACATTTCCTGAAAGTATATTTACTAGTTTGTCCTGTGGCACACAACATTTCTTATTTTTCAGTCTACATGTTTGACCAGTGTATCCAGACATTTTTTTTGTAAGTGCATTTATCTCCGCTGTCTCTCGCTCATGTTGACTAGACAACCCCTTGTTAATGTGTACAGCAAAGGGACCCGTGGCCATTTAATATGGCACTGAATGGAGTTAAAAATTCTATGGCCTTCACCAGCCTGCCAGCATAGCAGAAGAGCCTCCGCTTGCGGTGCCGATGACCCGAGTTCGGGAACAGGCCTGGGAGTTGGAGGGCCGGCCGGGGGAGGAAGATTGAGCTTCCTAGGGACTGCTCTCCTCCTTCCGGGGGAGGAAGGTGAGCTAGCTGCTGGCGCATGATGAACCCCTAGCGAAGGCTGGGGAAACTGACCTCCGGAGCTTGTTGGTAAGGGGGGAGGTGTGGCAGACATCGGTGTGTGCCATTGTTGTCATTGCACGCCATACCGCTTGCACAGAAAAATGAACAATGCGACCATGAGGTATGCTGCCCACCTTGCCGTGCAGGTCTCGTGCCCATTGTCCCGTGACACTTCCCGGACACCAAGCCTCAGGTCCCGATGGGGGAGAAGCCAGGGCTCCCCTGAAGACCCTGCCCTGGGGGGCAAGCCAGGGAGAAACACCAGGAAGGTAAGTCCCGGGGCGAGTGATGGGGCTGAGGGTAGAGGTCGGACCAATGTGAGCTGACCTGGGGGAGAAGAATAAAACATAATAAATAAAAAATCCTATGGCCTATGGATTAGTCATCACTTCCAACAGTCTGTGTGACATCATACACAGGCAGCATGGTGAACTATGGAAGAGCAGTCAATGATTAGCGGAGTTTCTGGGAGGGAATGGATAAAAGGTGCAGTACATTGAAGATGGGGGAAAAAGCTCCTGCTGGTCTGAGTGGTTCTGGGTGAAGCGGTATTTGACATTTGCGAGGTTGAAAGTAATGTGTACTAAATAAGACGTTAGGGATAAGCTGCGCTCCTGCTGTCACCCCAGTGATTACACTACACCTTTGCCATCTATGTATGCAAGTCTTGGATCACTCAGCAGGGAACATGAATGGTTTAAGTGCTAGTATGCAGTGAATTACCTTTTTGTTGTTCACTTTAAAGAGCTAGTAGCATCAGAATTAGCAGGAAGAAAATATTATTAATTTATAAAAGTAGCCAGTTTATTTTTTTTAATTTCTGAAGTATTTTCCTTTTTCCATTTGCTGATTAAAAGGTTTCTGCCTGATTGTATTAGGTGTGATGTGAATGGTAGTATTTTCTTTACCTGGTAGTGGACGTATCTAGTTTTATTCCCCTTCATATCTCATCAGCAGTGTGACCCTACTCATTATGACATCATAAGTGACTTCTGTGGCTGCAGATGATTGGCTTTTCTGGGATGTCACAGTGAGGTTACAGTGCGGGTTTGAAGGGGAAGTGGAACTAGATATTTCAGCCTCCAGGTAGAGTACAGTTCTACACATTGCACTTGTACTTTCGGGTATTAAATCATCTGAAAAGAAACATGGAAAATAAAAAGTACTTCAGATAACATCTGACCAATTTTGAAAATTAATATGAATTTCACACAGTGTACTAGCGATTTGCTAATGTATGTTTGTATAATATTTCATTTATGTACCAAAGCTTTTTAAAAAAATAAGTATATTACAACAAATGTATTATTTAATTAAAGAACTGCTTGATTTCTGTGATTTGAAGTATGGCTCCTACTTTGTAGAAGCTTGAAATCTACTGTATATTACGACTTTTCATTCAGAACTGCATTTTCATGTACCTTATGTTCACAAGCTCTACAGGTGACTTGCTTGGGGCTCTTGATGCCACAGGGAGTGAAATATGCTGGATACGTATTGGGCAAGAGAAAAAACACACTAGGAAGAGGGTCCTGGACTTCAGAAGGACAGATTTTAAAGAAATAGGTGGCTGCCTCAGTGAATACCTTGAAGGGAGGGATAGACCGGGGGCGGGGAGTGGTGGCACAATGGAAAAGGATCACGGAGGGAATAACCAAAGCAACGGCAAGCTGTTTGAAGGAAGTAAGCAAGGGTAGGAGAAGGAAGAGGCCTCTATAGATTGATTGATTGATTAAAAGTTTATTTTTTCACAGGAAATTCATTTGTTAGGACAAAGTCCCATTTACAACAAAGTCCTGCATGTAAATTCTAATACAATTACCAATTAACAATTGACATTTAACATAAGTACTACAAACACAACTAATACAAACAAATGTAATTGCACTCTACATACATACATTATTTAAAACACACACATAAAAAATACAAACTATTAAACAATTCATTTTTAAATTTAAAAAAAATCTGAATTTGTTTTCTGTGATTTAGTCAAACCATTCCAACTTACTGCTACTCTATTCTGCAGCATACCGTCCCCATGTCTATTAAAGCTTCTATACATTGGGATATTGCTTAATGGATTCCTAGTCTTTATATACGATTCGTTATTTATCTTTCTTTTTAATTGCTTATACAAAGGATGGTTATACTTTTTGTGAATTATCTTATGGCATATAGTAAGCCAGAGATAGTTTCTTTTTTCTTCAGGTTGAAGCCAATTTAACTTATAAATTATACAATGATGCTCATTTCTAATACTTCCCGGAAGCAAATTTACCTATCCTATAATATATTTAATTAACCAAATTTAAAGCAGTTTTAGTCAAATTCATGTAAATTGTAGAACCATACTCCAATATGGGTAACAGCATCTGTTTTGCCAATCGCTCCTTTGCCACCAAAGGTAAAGCTCCCAACTCTTCTAAGGGCCCCTAATCTTTTATTCACTTTCTTTACCTGAACTGATATGTGATTTACATATGTCATTCTAGCATCTACTTGAAACCCTAAGTATCTGTATGTTAATACATTTTCAATCTTTGTACCATCTTGTAAATGTAATTGTGGTTTGGGCTCTTTTCCTCTATATGAACCAATGAAAACAACATAGTTTGTGTTTTTAGCATTCAAAGAAGACCAGATTTACTGAACCATTTTGCATTTATAACAAATCACTTTGAAGCGAATCCATCATACCTGTGAGACTGTCAGCAGGCGCCACTAAAACAGTGTCGCTCATGCACAGTCTCACCTCACTATGTTTAATTTCATGAACCAAATTATTAACATAAATATTAAATAATAATGGGCCCAAAATAGAGCCCTGGGGAACACCTCTCTCTAGTTTCCCAGGGGCCGACATCATTGTACCACATTGAACACATTGATATCTATTTGTCAAATATGACTCAAGCCATTTTAATATTTGGCCCTTAATCCCTATGGCCCTTAACCTAGTCAAAAGCAAATCATATTGAACTAAATCAAAAGCCTTACTGAGATCCACAAACACCGCCCCTGTGTACTTTCCTTGGTTCATAGATGTAGCAACCAGGTCATTAAATTCCAACAGGGCAGTGTTTGTGGATCTCCCCTTTATAAAACCATGTTGTTCATCTACTATTACAGTATTTGTATCTAAATAATTATTTACCTGTTCATAGACTTTACGTTCCAAGATTTTAGATAAAGTTGGCAAAAGGGCTATTGGCCTATAATTTGAAGGAATAGTTTGATCCCCAGACCTATAAATGGGAATAATTTTCCCCATCTTCCAAATTTCAGGAACAGTAGAAGTACTCAAACTCAATTGAACAAATAGGTCACAATAGGGGCTATTACATGTGCTCCCAATTTTAAATATTGGGCCTCAATCCCATCAATACCTCCTGATTTACTTTTATTTAAATTTTTAGCTCTTTCAGTATATCCCTCTCTTTTAAAATTTCAAACTTAAATATTCCTGTATGGGCTACCAGCATGTCTGATAAAGTAGAAATCCATTCCATTCACATTCAAATTTGCCAACTTTAAATCCGGTAATTCCAAAAATACGTATTAAAATATTGCTATAACCTTTGTATCAGTAACTAGTTTTCCATCTTGTACCAAAGTAGGACTTATGGAGTCTTTATTTGGGGATTTCAGCTCTGTTATAAGCTTCCAAAACTGCTTGGAGTCAGAGGAATTATTTATTTTATTCTGATAATATTTATTCTTTATGTTTTAATTATATTTTTACACTTATTCCTCCAAAACCTGAAGGTATTCCAATCTGCTTCTTTCTTTGTTTTCTCCCTTTTTCCATATCCTATCTCTAATCCTTAAATATTTTTTAATCTTATCGGTGATCCATGGGGCTTCTTTATTCCTTTTAATTTTTCTTATTAATGGGGCATGGTACTGTATTACATTCAAAAACATGTCATTAAACTCTTGAATAGCCAGTTCTAGGTCTGGTATCAAATAAATTATATCCCAATGGATTTGCCCTAGATGATTTACAAAGGATTGCTCATTAAACCCTTTAAAATCTCTGCTCCAATAACTAGTTGATTGTTGGTTAATGCACTGTTGTAACTCAATAGTACAAGTAATAGGATTGTGGTCCCCCAAATTTAAAGGTAATACTTCCCAGGTTTTTACTATGTCCTGGGATGCAAAAAATAAATCTAAAAGAGAACCGTAAGTTCCATTTTTTGTATTTCTTGTAGATTTTTGTATTATTTGGTGCCAACCCAGAATTGAAAAACTACTCTCCAATTTTCTCCCTCTAGTCTGAAACCAATCTGCATTAAAGTCCCTGTTAAAACTACTTGTTTGTCCTTTATTTTTCTAAAATTAACTCTGCTAGTACATCAAATGTTTTACTTTTTGTTTTAGGGGTGCATAAACACTCCTACCACTAATTTTATCGCAATTAATTCAATAATAAGACAATACTTCTTCCTTGTTCATACTTAACAGTACTTTATAGGGGCCAAGAGTATTCTTAATAAACAACATCACCCCCCTCCCCTTTTACCTCTATCTGCACGTTCTATAGAAAATCCTGAAAGTTGAATTTCTTCCTGCATTATACCCGTATGTAACCAGTTCTCGAAGGAGGTGGCTAAGGTGGTAAGGGAGAGAAAAAACAGGTTTTAGGAAGTACAGGAAGACCCATATGAAGGGGGCAAGGTCAGGGAGGTTGTTCTTGATAAACCCACAAAATCCAAACTGCAACAAGCAGTGCTCGAACAAAAGAGGGGTTCACAACCAAAGGGAGACAACCCTCAAAGTACAACAGAATAGCCAAAAAGGTTGTGCTCTCAAGAGAAAATGACGGAGTTCAGTTATGAACTAATGTTCACATTTATTAAACCACTTGTGGTTTAATAAATGTGAACATTAGTTCATAATTGAACTCCGTCATTTTCTTTTGAGAGTGCAACCTTTTTGGCTATTCTGTTCTTGATAAACATAGGGAGGCAGGAAGGAGGATGAGGAAAGCTCAGGCACAAATGGAGGAGAGGACCACCAAGGAGGTCAAAAATGGGGACAAGACTTTCTTCAGGTATGTGAGAGAAGAGAGCAAAGCAAAGGGTGGTGTGGGGAGGATGGGGGGGGGTACTATGCAGAAGATCAGGAAGGTGCCAACATTTTAAATGAGTACTTCTACTTGGTATTCACAGTGGGGGGGGAGGGGCAGGCCAGCATGCATCAGCATGCACCTGGGGTGGAAGGAGTAGCAGACACACGTCCATTCTTGAAGGGGAGAATCTGAAGGGGATCGGAAGTTCTAATGGAAAACAAGGATATGGAGTCAGACTGGAATCATGCAAGGGTACTAAAAGAATTGAACATTATACTAGCAGCCCCTCTGCCAACACTGTTCAGCACTTCATTGGTGATGGGGGTAATTCCAGAGGAGGACCAGTGTGGTCCCTCTGCACAAAAGCAGCAGCAGGGAGGAGGCTAGCAATTACAGGCCAGTCAGTCTCACATCAGTGATGGGGTAAGTAATAGAGACTCTGCTAAAGGAGAGGCTAATGGAGTATCTGGATGCAAATGCGCTGCAGGACCACTGGCAGCACGGTTTCACAGGGGGCAGTCATGTCAAACAGATCTCCTAGAATTCTTTGACTGGGTGACTAGGGAGGGGGATCAGGGGAAGGTAATGGATGTGGTCTGTCTGGACATCAGTAAGGCTTTTGACACTGTGTCACACAGGACGCTAATAAAGAAACTTGGCAACCTGGGGCTTGGGGAGAAAGTGATAAGCTGGGTGTCAAACTGGTTGAAGTACAGGAGGCAGAGGGTGGTGGTACAGTAAATGCAAGTCACTCGTGGGATGAAAGAGTGCCACTGGGATTGGTACTGGGTCCTGTCTTCTTCGGTGTCTTCATAAGTGACATTGCTAAGGAACTGCAGGGGAATGTGTTTCTCTTTGCAGATGACATAAAAATCTGCAACAAGGTGGCCACCCAGGAAGGGGTGGAGAAAATGCAAATGGGTCTGGGGAAACTAGAGGAGTTGTTTAGGGAACGGCAACTGGGTTTCAGTACCAAAAAGTGCAAAGTCATGCACCTGGAACTGGGAAACCCAGGGGCTGTGTATAAGATGGGAGGGAGGGAGGTACTGATGGTCTGCACAGATTGGAATTACCAGCCCCGAAGAAAGAGCAGGTTGGGAGAGCGACATAGTGCTGGGAGAAGGAGAGAGAGATGAAACTCCGAGTAGTTGGGTTGCTAATCCGGATCCACATCCTGATCATCCTTCTCCAAAGAGGAAGTGATCTGAGAGATCGGCAGAGGGGCCATCCCCAAGGCCCTCCCTCCCTCGGCACCACGAACGGCGCCTCAGGACTCAGCATTGACTGTGGTGCCACTCTGCTCAAGGAGTCCAGGAGCGGCATAGAAGTAGTCTGTACTAATCTGATTCTTGAGGGGCTACTTCCTTCTTCCAGGCAAAGAGAGCCCCCATCTCACCCTGACCAGTCATAGGCCTAGCCTGGCCTGTTAGGGTCTCCTCTCCCTGTGTTTTTCCCCACAGGGATTAAGGGAAAATTGGGAGGGCCCTGGGAACCTCCAGTTCCCTTCCTTTCTGGAGCTGTGACTCCTTATTCCTGCTGTTTTTTTCCAGCTGGCTCCTTCCTAGGCTGGGTCTCCTTCTAAACAATATAATATAAAGCTGGGGGAGGTGGTCCAGGATCTGGCAGCTTGACTTCAATGCCAAGAAATGCAAAGTTATGCATATTGGAGCCAAGAATCCCAGGACAGAGTACTACCTGGGTGGAGTTAGGGTATCTGCATCGGAGGAGGAGAAGGACCTTGGAGTGATGGTCTCTAGTGACCTGAAGCACTCCACGCAGTGCAAGAAAGCAGCAGCAAAGACAGCATGCTGGGATGCATATCTAGGGGGATCAGTAGTAGGAGAGAGGAGGTTATACTGCCCCCTGCACAGGTCACTGGTAAGGCCGCATCTAGAGTATGGAGTTCAGTACTGGTGCCCACACCTCAAAATGATATTAACCTGCTGGAGAAGGTCCAGAGGAGGGCTACAAAGATGATAGCTGGTCAGCAGGGTAAGGCATACGAGGAGAGATTGAGGGTGCTGAACATGTACTCCCTGGAAGATGGGGGGCATGATTGAGACCTTCAAGTACTTGAAAGGGATAAATAAGGTTGATAATGAGAGTCTCTAGTAACTGTCAACCATAACACGAGGCGGTACAGTCTTAAGCTGGAGGGTGGGAGGATTAGGAGTGAGGTCAGGAAGCACTTCATTCACAGAGAGGATGGTGGACACTTGGAATGCGCTGCCGGAAGAAGTGATCTCGTTGAAGACAGTGGGCACCTTTAAGAGAGGCTGGGATAGGCATGGGGGGAGGTAAGGCTCATAGGTAGGGAGGATGGGAGGAGTGGAGAGGGAGGGCAGGGATAGTAGCTGAAGCTGTGAACCCTGCAATATGAGCAGACTTGATAGACCAAATGGCCTTCTTCTGCTGGCTTCTTCATATGTTCACATATCTGTGAAGAGAGGAATCTCCTCCAGACATCCCTTTGCACCGCCTGCTGTCTGGCTCAGAGGGTGTGATGTCTCTTCCTTAAGACACTGTTTTGGAGTTTTTGTTGCAGAGGGACTCTGCCCCAGAGTGGGTTGTTTCCCCACCCTGGAGTATTTTAAGGACAGGAATATGAGACCCTGCCACCCCCTTCATCTCTTCTGGGCTGGGGAAAGGGTATCTCAAACCCCAGGAAATCTTACTGTAGTCTGATTTGTGTAATATGATCTCACCGTAGGACTGCCCCGGAGCCGAAATGATTAATAGAACCTATGCAAATGTTGAAATGCTAGGCTCAAGCTCATTTTTTAAACTACTGCCCCTGGTAAACAGTTCTAAACCGTCACATTCTTTACTCTGCTTGCCTCAGTAAGACATCTCCAGAGAACTCTCCTTCATCGCTTGAAAAAATTTGTTTTTCTCGGTTTTACCTCGTACTGTTTGTTCAATTGGTATTTAAATCACTGTCCTTGGTTTTCAGGTAGAATTTTAGATTTTAATGTTCGTTGGGTAAGTAGCCTGGTTCTCTTTTCTGTTTTCTAACCAAGAGGAAACTGGCATCTCCCTTATTTTCATTATAAAAATAAAAAAATTAATTGCCTGATTTAATTTAAATTGTACTGACTCGGGTGTAAGTCAGTTTTTGGCTAACTTTTCACCAGGGTAACTCCTGGTTCATTATTGGTTAGCATAACCGAACATAAAAAAAAATATACTTGTTTTATATAGTGAAGTTTACAGAGTAGTTTTTCTTCTGGGTTATGTCACAGAAAACCAAGAAGAGAACAGGACCTACAGGTTTCCAGCACTGTACTGAGTATGGGGAACCTTTTGCTAAGGCTGATCTACATTTAATTTGTGTTTTCTGTCTGGGGCTTGAACACTTCAAGACAGACTGTGAGATCTGCAAAAACTTTCCTCAGTCTACGGTCGAGAGACATTTAAAGAGACTGCAGGAAAGGATGGCTAACAAGGCTACAGGCCCAACTGTTGAAAAATCGGTTCCTCATCAACAAGAACAAGAGGAGCTGCCTTCTGAAAGGGGCGATAGCTCTTCCAGCAAAAACTGACCACAGACGTGGCTGCTGAATTGGCCAGTGCAGTAAAAAGCAGAGAAAAGAAAAACATCAGGAACTGCAACCTAAAAAAGCTGCGGCTCCTACTGCAGAAGTGATCACTAACGTGATCAGAATTATTCAGTCTCTTCAGACCGGAACCCCGGTTATGGTTGGAAAGCAACCGCTACCTGTAATGGTCCAGACTCCTGGTTCAGCCCAGGTCTCTGGGTTATTAGACCTTGGTGGCGACCAATTTGGAGAAGAGGAGGGTGAGGATTTCAGAGAACTCATTGATCCAGACATTTTTCCTGATCCTCACAGGCCAGATTCCCCTGACAAGACAACTGAGGATTTTACTTCCTATTACTCCCAACTTATGATTTTGTTGGGCTTCACGCAAGCGGTTGCCTCTGCGACTCACAGTCAGGGTCACACGTTGGACCTGATTTTCCTCCTGGGGATGGAGACTTCCGACTTGGTGGTGGAACTGGTCAGATGGTCTGATCACCACACTATAAGGTTCAATCTCTTTGTCCCCCCCATGGACCTGCCCCTGTGGAGATGGTCCAATACCACCCTTTGTGGGGAGTGACCCCAGGAGGTCTTTTGGCGGAGTTGGACCTACCGGGTACAAGCGAGGGTCCTGAGAACCTGCTACAGGCCTATAATCGGGCCATGGCAGGGGCTTGGGACACCTTGGCTCCTGTCCACGTTCGCCCCCTCACCCTTCACCCTCTGTCCCCTTGGTTTGATGGGGCCTTGAGGGAGCTGAGATGAGTGGGACGAAGGTTAGAATGTAGCTGGTGGAGATTTGGCCAGGATGCCAACAGACTTGGACTGATGGAACATTATAGAGACTATCAGTTGGCAATCTCCTGTAAGAAGACAGAATTCCTGCCCAGGGAGATTGTTGCAGCTCAGAATCAACCAGCTCAGCTCTTTCGAACTGTGGACAGACTGTGCAGTCCAGCCTGTCTGCAAGTTTGTATAGCGTACTCTCATGATAAGTGTGAGGAGTTTGCACACTTCTTTGCTGATAATGTTGCCGACATCAGGTCTGAGATCTGCTTAGCTCGTACTATTGGGGGGTTGGTCGGTGGGGTGTCGCTACTCCTTGGTTTTGTTAGATGGAGTTTGAACAGCTGGAGATCGTGGATGTCATGCGGATTCTCAGGGGTATGCGCCTGACTTGCTGTAGTTTGGACCCGAGCCTTACTCACCTTTTATTAGGTTATATTGATGTCATCAGCCCAGTCCTTGCAGAGATAGTCTGGTGTTCACTGGAGTTGGGTGAGTTTCCTTGCTCCCTGAAATAAGCGGTGGTAACTCCCCTTCTCAAGAAATGTACACTTGACCCAGACTGCCCTGCTAACTACAGATTGGTCTGTAATCTTCCTTTTGTGGGGAAGGTTATTGAGAAAGTCGTGGTGCTGCAGTTGGAGAACCGTCTTACCATCCATGACATTTACGATCCTCTCCAATCCAGTTTTCGTAAAAGGCATAGCATGGAGACCACTCTGGTTCGGGTACTCAGTGATCTCCTGAGAGCAAGAGATCAGAAATGTTGTACCATCTTGGTGTTTCTTGATCTCTCTTCAACCTTTGACACCATGGACCATGGGGTGCTGCTGGAATGCCTGCTTGTCATCTGTGGCCTGTCTAGTACAGTCCTCAGATGGTTTAATTCCTTCCTCACTGGCAGATCACAGAGAGTGGTCTTGGGGATTTATTCCTCTGAGTCATTCTCTCTGCCTAGTGAGGTTCTGCAGGGTTCCATGCTGTCCCACATGTTGTTCGTGATGTATATGCTGCCGTTAGGAGACATTATGTGGCGGTATGGGCTGGGGTTTCACTGTTATGCATATGATACACAGCTCTACTTGTCTTTTGTGCCTGACCAGGATAGTGCGCTCTCAGTGTTTAACAACTGCCTTGCAGAAATCCAGGATTGGATGAATACCAGCTGGCTAAAACTGAATTTTGACAAGACTGAGGTGTTGGTAGTGGATCCTGGTCGCCGGATAGAGGGGTCAGCGGTAGGATGTCCCTCAGGGCTTTAGCTTGGAGGTGCCCAGTTGCTGGCCTCTGAATGGGTGCGAAATCTGGGGGTAATGCTTGACGATGGTCTGACACTTCATTGTCAGGTGTCGGCCGTGTTTAAGTCTTCCTTGTACCATCTGAGGAATATCACCTGGATTAAGCACCTAGTTCCGTCTGATGACCTTACAGCCTTGATCCATGCCTTGTGACCTCACGCCTGGACTACTGTAACTCCCTTTACCTATGGCTTCCGGGGGTTGATATCCGCTGCCTGCAGCTGGTGCAGAGTGCTGTGGCCAGGCTGTTGTCTGGATCATCTCAATCCAGTCATATTACACCTGTGCTACACGAACTGCACTGGCTGCCAGTTCAGTGGTGGATCACCTTCAAGGTTGGTTTACTGACCTATAAAGCCCTACACAGACAAGGACCGAGCTACCTGCAAGATCTCCAGCATCCTTACTGCCCCCTCCGACCACTCTGCTTGACCAACGAGGGATTGCTGGAGATTCCCAGAGTACGATTAAAAACTTCGGAATTGTGGGCATTTTCATTTGTAGTCCCAACCCTGTGGCATTCTCTACTTTGTTGGTTACAAGAGTGCCTGACAGTGGAGAGCTTTAAAACTGCTTTAAAGATGTATTTATTCAGACTTGCTTTTTGGAGTTCTCTAATTTTGTCTGATTATTGCTGCTGTGTTTTATACTTACTAATTAATGTATTTTAGAATTTTATGGTTTTAATTGTTGTTTTATGATGTACAGTGCTCTGATACTGTGTGAAGACAGCTTAACAAATAAAGGTATTATTATTATTATTACTCATTCATGAAACAAATGGCCCAGACCCTTGACCTCCCCCACTCAGGAATCCACTGCAGATGAGGAAGAAGATTATAGAGAAATGGTGGATGTGCCAGCATTAAAGAGGTTATTGCTGCCAATCCACAAGTCCCTTAAAAAGCAGACTTTCAAGGGTGTACAGACACCCACATCAGTACCCCTACAGAAAAAAGGCTGACAAAGAAGTACTGGGCAGCCAAAAATGGGGCTGAATTCCTTTTTGGGGACCCTAGCCATGAGGGGGTGGTGCAGGCTGCAGCTTGTGACAAAGCTGGCATCCCCCTGGCCTCTTACCCTCCGGACAAAGACTCTAGAAGGGTGGAATCAGTAGCAAAAAAAAGTGTACCTGGGGTCATCCCTTGCCATCAGACAGGCCACATACATGTCATACATGGCCAGGTATCAAAAGAATCTCTGGTCTGCTGTCCTAGAGATTTCAAAAGAAGTCCCTCCTTCCATGGCAGCTGACCTGGAAAAAGCTGCAAAAAAGAGGAATTGAGGCTGCTGAAACACAGTTTACAATGGCAGTGGAATTCAGTGATACTGCATCCAGGCAGAGGGCAGCATCAGTGTCTCTTAGGAGGTTTGCCTGGCTCAGAATTACTAATCTGATGCAGGACACACAAACCAAAGCCATGGACTTTACTTGTGGCCCTGCGTCTCTGTTTGGAGAACAAACAGAGGCATATATGAAAAAGGTGGATGAATATAAGGCTGCCTATAGAAGTGCAGCAGCAAAGGAGAGTGCATCTACACCCCAGAAACACCAGACCAGAGGTGGCAGGGGCAGAGCTTAGTACAGGCCTTTTTTTCAGCCTCAAGCTTTTCCCCAATATCAGCAACAAAGGGGATACTTCAGAGGCAGAAAGGGTGGTGGCCGTACTAGCCCCAGTACTCAGCCAGTAACGCAGACAAAGCAGACACCCTGAGGTGCCTGTTCAGGTCACCTCCCTAATCCCAGCAGAGGGCAGGCTGACCCATTACCTCCAGGAGTGGGAAAATATCACCGCAGACAAGTGGGTCCTGGAGGTAGTGGGCCAAAGTCTTGTCCTCAGCTTCAAGCTCATGCCAAAGCTGAGGTCAAGGGTCTTCAAACCTCTTCCCCATCAGAAACAACATTACTAGAGGAGGAAGTTTCAGGCCTTCTGTTGCAAATGGCGGTAGAGCCAGTTCCCTCAGACCAGAAGGGAAAGGGTTTGCACTCAAGGTACTTCCTCACATTGAAGAAAACAGGGGAGTGGTGACCCATTTTGGATCTCAGACACCTAAACAAACATTTATCAAAGTCAAAATTCAAAATAGTGACTCTTGAATACTATCCTACCAATCCTAAGGCAGGGAGACTGGCTAGCTTCCCTAGGACTAAAGGATGCTTACTTTCACATCCCTGTAAGGCAGTCACACAGAAAGTACCTCAGGTTCAGACTGCCATCAGGTCATTACCAATTCAGGCAATGCCCTTTAGATGAACCTCTGCTCTGAGGGTGTTCACAGCATGCAAAGCTGTGGTTGTTTCACACCTAAGGAGACAAGGAATATCAGTGTTCCCCTACCTGGATGACTGGCTGGTAGTAGGTCAGTCATATCAGCAAGCGGAAAAAAGTCTGTGTTGGAACCAGTTCATCTACTCAGATTCATAGGAGCAGACTTGGACACAAAAAAAAGAGAAGGGCCTTCCTCCCTCAAGACAGAGTGGGCAACCTTATACAGGTAACCAACTCCTTCAAGCTACATGTCCGAAGACCAGCAAGGCATTTCCTGCAACTGCTAGGCCACATGGCAGTGTCCACAGCAATTGTGTCAGGAGCCAGGTTCCAAATGAGGGACATTCAGTTCCACCTGAGAGTTCATTGACTTCAAAAAAGGGATTTTCTGTCAAAGCTAATACCTGTCACAGTAACATTTCTCCAAGCTCTACAGTGGTGGCAAGACAAGGCCAACCTCAGGCAAGGGGTGCCATTCTTGCAGCAAGCTCCCTCACTGGTATTGACCACAGATGCATCCCTCCTTGGATGGGGAGCACATCTGGGGGATCACACAGCACATGGTACATGGACAAAGCAGGAATCACTCCTGCACATCAACTTATTGGAGCTCAGGGCAGTTCTCCTGGGTATCCAATCATTTGCCAATCAAGTAAAAGGCAAGGTGGTTCAGGTCAGAACAGACAACACAACCACCATGTACTACATAAACAAACAAGGGGGCACAAGTTCGACTCCTCTATGCACAGTGGCGATGAAAATCTGGACCTTGACATAATCCCTGGAGGTTTCCCTCTTAGCTGCCCATCTCCCAGGGAAGGACAATGTTCTGGCAGATGCTCTCAGCAGAAACATAAACCAGAACCACCACGAGTGGTCACTGAACAAGCAGGTCCTGGAGGCCATCTTCAGGAGATGGGGCACTCCAGAAGTGGACTTGTTTGCAGCTCCAGGCAATCATCAGCTACCACAGTTCTGCTGCAGACTCCTCATCAAGGGAACAATCCCTCTGGACGCACTTCTGCTGGATTGGACAGGGAGGTTTCTTTATGCATTCCTTCCCTTCCCCCTGCTGTTAAGGTTGCTGAACAAACTCAGAGTCCAGCCAGCAACAGTGATTCTCATTGCCCCTGACTGGGCCAGACAGCCCTGGTACTCCATGATTCTATCAGTGTCAGTAACCAAACCAATCAGCCTTCCCAGGAGGCACAACCTACGGTCATCCTCTCAGGGCAGAATCATGTATCCCAACCTGCAATCCCTCAAGCTCAAAGCCTGGCTTTTGAGGACTTTGAGTATGCAGATCTGCATCTGTCAGAAGGGGTTATGGAAATACTTAGGGTATCCAGAAAGTCATCCACTAAGCAAACCTGTTCTTCCAAATGAAAGAGATTTTCCATCTGGTGCCAAGGCAGGGATGTGGACTACAACCAGGCCAGTTTCTCGATAGTCCTAGATTACCTAACCCATCTCTATTCTACGGGCTTACGGGCCTCTACTCTGAGTGCACAGCTGTCTCAGCTTATGTATCTGTGGGTAAGAGGTTTTCCCTCGCCTCAAACCCAGTGTTTAAAACGTTTTTAAAGGGATTGCTGCATTTACATCCTACACATAGGGTACCAACTCCTGTGTGGGACCTGAACATTTGCATTGCCCAGCTCATGCAGCCCCCCTTCGAACCCATGTCTTTGGCAGACCTCAAGTATGTGACTTGGAAAACAGTATTCCTGGTGGCCATGACTTCGGCTAGAAGTAATAGTGAGTTTCAGACATGTCTACTCTGGATACATTGCTGTCCATAGAGACAAAGTCGTTCTGAGGACTAATAGAAAATTCTTGCCCAAGGTGGTATCAGAGTTCCACCTTAACCAGTCCATTACACTACCTGTCTTTTTTACTGATCGTTCCACCTCAGATGAAGGCAGGTTGCACAGCCTGGATGTAAAAAGGGCAATCAACTACTACCATGACCACACAAAAGGTCATAGGCAGGATCAGACTCAACTCTTCCTCATCTATGGAGAGGTGGGGAAATGGAAGTCAGCTATTAAAAGATCCATTGCAAGAGTGATTGTGGTTTGTAGTCAGTTCTGCTACAACAAGGTGGGTAAGCGGCCACCCACAGGCCTCAGTGCCCATTCAACAAGGGGGACAGCGGCTTCTTTAGCAGCTGCTAGGGATATGCCCCTAGTGGACATCTGTAAGGCAGCTACCTGGAAGACAGTCCACACATTTACCAGGCATTATTTTTTGGATGACCAGGCCAGAGGGGATGCCAGGTTTGGCACAGCAGTCCTGCAGAGCATATTCCCTAAGTAGGTTCTAGGCCCACCTCCGAAGGTACTGCTTGGGTAGTCTGCATAAGTCAGAATACAGTAAGATTTCCTGGGGTTTGAAGAAAAAAATAACTTACCACAGTAATCTTGTTTCTTCCAAAGGAATCTTACTGTAGTCTGAGCTCCCTCCCTTCCTCCCCTACTAAGAACCTATGGTCACTGCACTCCAGCTGTAATAAGGATGTTGCAAACCTGTGAGTATGTTTTTTCTCTTGGGCATCTCTGACTTGAGTCTTAGTGATGGCAAATTGAACCATGTTGGGGGGAAAATGATAATTGATAACAGGGGGGACTATTGTTAATATTAGCATAGAATCTGATGGTTTAGAACTGTTTACTAGGAATAGTGGTTTGAAAACCAAGCTCAAGCCTAGCATTCCGTTATTTGCATAGATTCTATTAACCATTTCGGCTCCGGGGCAGTCCTATGGTGAGACCATACTGCATAAGTCAGAATACAGTAAGATTCCCTTGGAAGAAACAAGATTATTGTGGTAAGTAATTTTTTATTCAAGCCTGGTGTCCTGGCATGCTTGCTGTCCTACTGGATTGATGTCCAGTTGGCCCTTCTTTAATCCTGAGGGTGTTGTGTTTCTCACTTCTCCCTTCATGGAGCCAAAAAAAAAAATCTTCAGAAGTTGGAGTGGTATTGGACAGCAGTGCCCCTCTCCCCTGGTCCTCAAAGAGTCCTCTGGACCTCTGCTGGGGTGTCGCGGGGTCTCCCATCTCCTCTCCTCTCCTCTCCTCTCTATCTCACTGTTCTTTTCTATCCTTTCATACTGTCCCTCCCTTACTTTGTCCCTCCCTTGCCTGCAGAAGGTTGAGGCCCCCTGTCCCAGACCCCTAGGTTCTTCTTTACGTCCTCTTGGCTGGCATTATTTCTTTTTCTGTTTATATCTCTTCCTATCTCTCGTGCTCCCTTGCCCCACCCTCTTTTTCCCAGTTTCTGTTTTCACTGTCCGGCGTGCAGAACTGAAGTGGAGGAGGAGTTGGTTACTGGCCAACCCTCGAGCACCACAGTGTGTTGGCCTTGAGGGTGGCGGGCTTCTCTCCTTTTTGGGAAAAAAAAATGCTCCTGTGGGGTCCTGCGCCTCCAGCTTGCTCCCACCAGTGATGATTAGTGAAGATATACAAGAAGATTAAGAATTACGGTAGGTACTTCATTTTCATATACTGCCCTGTACTGGTCTCTGCTAAGGCCACACCTGGAGTACTGCATGTAGTCCTGCATTGCACCCTTCAAGAGAGACGGAGACCGCATCATGGAGACCATACAAAGGAAGGTGATGAAGGTGATCCAGGGGCAGCAGAGGAGCTCATACAGTATGATTAAAGGTTAGCAAATATTAACATATGTACATTAGAGACCGGGTATGATTGAGACATTCAGGTTCTTGTGAGGAACCAGCAAGGTGGACAGCAAGGACTTGTTCACAGGGCACAGTAAATAGAGGACGTGGGAAGAGAGTTGTGGATCGATTCAGAGGAATATAAAGAAGTTCTTCATAGAGTGGGTGGTGTACGAATGAAGTAGACTGCCCAGAGAGGTGATTAAAGCCAAGCCTGTGTCGGGTTTTGAACTTGGGTTGGATAGGTATAAGGCAATAGTGGAACCCAGAGGCAGAAGAGGGAAAGGGTGTAAACGCCACTAGGGCTGTCAGATCTCTAAATTCTGTATGACTTTAGGCTGTGCATGGAGCTAGCAAACAGTAAAAGCCGCTACAAACTACAGGCAGGTGTGCCTGCTCACTGTCCCAAAACAGCAAACAGAAAAACAGCACCACACTGCGGCCTGCTGTGATAAAGTGCAGAGTGCTTTATTACAACTTGAAAGTGCAGAAGACCTATGTAATTGCAGCTCTTAGGTCACAGACCGTGGAGATGCCATGCAGGGGCTCAGAGGACTCAGACTTTTTTTTGCAGTACTGCGCATTCTTGGGGAGTGTGGTCATCCAAATGGGGACACCATTTTATGTGCGTCTCTTAAAGACATACAAAATGTTTATTCAAAAAATCCAACTACTTTTTTACTTGTTATGTTTAATGTGTACACTTATTTATGCACTTTTTGCAAAAGTGTTTTGTAAATTGCTTCTACTTGTTATGTACATCATCTGTGTATGAAATGCTTTACTGTGTAACTAACTCCGGGTTGCCCCTGAAAAAGGGACCTTCGGGGCTCAACGGGCCTACCCGGTTACCAAAAATGAATGAATAAATGAAAGAATGAATGAATGAATAAATAAATGTCTATAAGAGATGCACATAAAATGGTGTCCCCATTTTGGATGCCCTCAGTCCCTGAGGATGTCCAGTAGTGCAAAACCACTTGGAGGTCTTTGAGCCACTGCCCCGTGCCTTCATGGTCCTTGACCTAAGGACTGCAATTCTGTAAATCTTTTCCCTTTCATATAATAAAACATTTTGCACTTTATCGTTGGAGCCTGTAGTGAGGTGTCCTTTTTTGCAGCTGCGTAGCTGATGTACTGCTGACACTGGGGGAGAGAGAGAAAAAAGGGTCTCTGGAAGGGCATGACAGGGTACCAAATGTGACACTCAGACAGCTGGTTCTGATTAATCTATGATTTTTGTAATATAAAAATGTGTTATTGAATGTCTCTCATGAGAGATGCTGACAGCCTGTGGGATGACACACACACACACACACACACACTGCTCCCAGGTTTTAGCTAATAGGTGTTACCTGAAAGGCCAAGAGATAATTACAGGCTAGAAGAGACTTAACATTTAGGATCTCCTTTTTATGTGACTAATTGCAGCTTGCCAACTGCCAAGATAGATCATAAACTTTTATAACGTTCAGAGGAAACACAGTAAAATTCACATGGTGATACAAAAGCATGTTGCACCTCCGTGAGATCTGGCAGAGAGACATACAGTGCCTTCAGAAAGTATTCACCCCCCCACCTTGGATTTTGTCACATTTTGTTGTGTTACTACCAGAATTTTTAATGCATTGAAATGATTTTTCCCCCTTGATTCACACAGCATACTCAACAATTTAAAGGGGCAAAAATATTTTTATTGTGTAACAAACATTTATGAAACATTAAAAACTGAAATATCTTGTTTACTTAAGTATTCACCCCCGAGTCAATACTTTGTAGAAAGCGCCTTTAGCAGCAATTACAGCTTTGAATCTTCTTGGTATGTCTATCAGCTTTGCACATCTGGATATGGGGATTTTAGCCCATTCTTCCTTGCAGATTTGCTCAAGCTCTGTCAAGTTGGATGGGAGGCGTCGGTGAACCGCCAATCTTTAAGTCTTTCCACAGATTCTCAATAGGATTCAAATCTGGGCTTTGGCTGGAGCCACTCAAGGACATTCATCTTCTTTTTCTGAAGCCACTCCAGTGTTGTTTTGGCTGTATGCTTGGGGTCGTTGTCCTGTTGGAACGTAAATCTTCGCCCCAGTCCAAGGTCTATTGCAGACTGATGCAGGTTCTTCTCAAGGATGTGCCTGTATTTGGCTCCATTCATTGTTCCCTCTATCCTGACAAGTGCCGCAGTCCCTGCTGCTGAAAAGCATCCCCATAACATGATGCTGCCACCATCATGCTTCATGGTAGGGATGGTGTTACACGGGTGATGAGCTGTGTTCGGTTTGCACCAGGCATAGCGCTTTGCATTCAGGCCAAAGAGTTTAATTTTTGTTTCATCAGACCAGAGAATCTTTTGCCACATGGTCTCAGAGTCTGCCAAGTGCCTTCTTGCAAACTCCAGGCATGCTATTATGTGGCCTTTTCTCAGGAGTGGCTTCCGTCTAGCCACTCTCCCATAGAGGCTACTTCTGTGAAGTGCTGTAGAGATTGTTGTCCTCTGGACAGGTTCTCCCATCTCAGCCATGGAACTCTGTGGTTATGTCAGGGTGGTCATTGGGTTCTTGGTCACTTCCCTGACCAAGGTCCTTCTTACCTGGTTGCTCAGTTTGGGAGGACGGCCTGCTCTAGGAAGAGTCTGGGTGGTTCCGTAATCTTTCCATTTCCTAATGATGTACTTGACTGTGCTCCTGGGAACTTTCAACACCCTAGAAGTGTTTTTATACCCCTCCCCAGATCTATGCCTCCTCACAATTCTATCGTGGAGTTCTACGGACAGCTCCTTGGTCTTCATGGTAGAGTTTCTGCTCTGACATGCACTGTCAACAGTGGGACCTTATATAGACAGGTGTATTTCCTCTGAAATCATGTCAACCATTTGAACTGACCACAGGTGGACTCCATTCAAGTTTTAGAGTGATCTCACAAGGAAATTGGATGCACCTGATCTCAATTTGAGTGTCATAGCAAAGGGGTGAATACTTATCAAATCAAGACATTTCAGGTTTTTATTTTAAATTACATGTACAAAAAATTCCAGAAATTTCATTCCACTTTGACATTATAGAGTAATTTGTGTAGATACGTGACAAAAAAATCCCATATAAATGTATTTTAATTTGAGTTTGCAACATCACAAAATGTGACAAAATCCAAGGGGGGTGAATACTTTCTGAAGGCACTGTAACAAATCTTTTGATGTCCAGGAAAGGGGAAGCTGCTCGTAGATCAAAGAAAGTCATTTGAAAAAAAATGAGTTTTGCTGAGGTCAGAGAATTTTAATTTACCTTTGATAAGACATCCTGTTTTGCATAGATATATATTTTTTATATTCTGACAGGGAGGAGCTAGGTGACCTCATGCAAAGAGGTTGGCAATGCCAGTTTTTAAACAGTATTCTGTTTTCCATTCACACAAATGTTTGGACTCTGAAAGCTACAACATGCTAACAGCACTTTAAGAGATACATTAGATAGATCAAGTCTAATTGTCTGGTGGTAGGAAATTGCACTTTTAAAATCTTGTTTTGGTTTTTTTTAAGTGATTGTATGTTTTTGTGATATATGGTTCTGTATTTACCCGTTACATATTTTTTATCTATTTTGAAGTAAGCCTCTACTTTTGAGACTACTTGATGTGCCTTTAAAATTCTTTTTCTTGACAAGTGCAGCATACATGGTTAAAGCTAACATGGTACAAAGCTTACTGGTTTTACCAAACTGGGAAGAGGTAAGAATTTATTCTGAGGTCTTTAATAGAGTTTTAAGGGTTTATTTTGTACGCCTGGTTAGGTGCCCGTAGGCAAAAGATATCTCTGCCCCAACGCCCGAAGAGCAGAATTATCTGAGCTTGTTCATTGGGTACACTAGCAAGAGGTTCACAGTTGGAATCCTTACAAGACTTGAGACCAAAGTTTGATTCGAACCCACAAAACAGGCAGGAGGGTTACCCTGTTTCTGTTAACTGTTCACAAGACTGTGCTCGGAGGTTGGCACTGTGGGTGCAGAGGGCCTGACCTGCTGAGTGGGTTTGTGACACCGAACACATCACAGTATGTTTGCGCCATGCTTCATTCTCCCCACCCCCATGGAATTGAAGCACATATGGTATGCAGTGAGTTAGTACATGTTCTCTCTTTCTTCTTCCCTCACATTTCCTTCCCCCAGTGTTTAAAAAAACAAAAATGCAAACTCCTGCTCCCTCCCTCTCCGTTCTCTTCACCCTGCCTCCTTCGAACAACATGAAGTCTTGCTATATTATGACATATGCAGTATAAGCCCAGGTTAGAACTGCTCCGGAGGTGAAAGAGTTAACTTCCATGCAGGGCATGGAATCTTGAGCGCGAGCTCGGTTGAACACTCTGTCTGTTGAAGCTCAAACTTAAACTGTCAGATTTTTTACTGCGCCTCACTGAACAGTCGCTCCGGAGATTCCTCCTGCTGCTCGGTTCGTTGGTCAGTTTTAAAGTGTAATTCTCGGTTTATTTTACCGAAATTTAACAGCAATCGTCGGTTCAAGCTCTGTCTGTCGTATTGTAAGTAATAGATAGACTTATTTATTTTCTTCTGTGTGGAAATTGTAGACGTCTTTTTCGGTTTGGTTTGAACTGATCAGAGGGGTTTTAAAATTACCTTCTAGTCCTTTAGAGTGTGGTTCCCGGTTCTTATCGGTTCTAAAAAAGCCAGATTTGTTACGTTTTTTTCCACGACCCGTGACACGGTTGGGAACCGATAAGAGAGTCTTGCTTGGTGGATTGCCATTAACGGGCAAGTTTTGGTTAGGCTGGCACTATGTCTGAGAAACCCAAAAGAAAAACCGGACCCACTGGGTTTCTGCACTGTGGCCTCTGTGGGGAAGCCTTTGCTAAGGCTGACCCACATACCACTTGTGTTTATTGTCTGAGGTTTGACCACCTCAATGCAGACTGCCAGATTTGTAAGAATTTTCCTGCTGCCACCGTGGAAAAAAGAGTTGGTAGGCTCAGGGAAAGGGAGGCCAAAAAGTCCGCTGACCCGGATGGCCAGCCAGGTTCGGTTCCAACCGAACCTGAGAGGGTGCCCTCTGACCAGGGCGATGCTTCCTTGGGCAAACAAACAGCCAGCTCTGAGGAGCCAGGTCCAACTAAAAGGGCTAGAAGGTCAGCTAGTTTGGGGCCAAAAGTTCTTTCTCCAACCGCTGAGGAAATAGCCAAAGCTATTCAAATTGTCCAGTTTCTTTCCCCAGTCCCATCCGAACCAGCACCATTAGAGAAGCGCCCGGTTCGGTCGGTTCCCTCGGTTCAAGATTATGATTTTTAGGATTTTTATGAACCGGGGGAAGGGGAAGAGGGGTACGAGGAGAGTGAGTGTGACTTTGAAAGTCTGGATGTGCCCATTGAACGGACATTCTCCAGACAGACCCTCAGAGTATCCTCCCAGGCTATCTGAGTCCCCTTCTTATTTTTTGTTTTACAAGAAAGTTGCTGACACTCTGCAACACCCTGTTGAGGAAGCTGCTGATGATCAAGAAGAGCCTGATTTTGTGGAAATGATGGATATTCCAGAGTCTAGGAGACTGTCTATTCCCTTGCATAAATCTTTTAGGAAACAGACAGTAAAAGTTTTAAAAACTCCTCACACTATACCTCCTGTGGATAAAAGGATGGACAAGAGGTATACCTTATCAGGCTCTTAACACTGATTTCCTCACTCAACAATGCAGCCATGTGGGGGTAGTGCAGGCTGCAGCCTGTGGCAAGGCTAATATTCCTCTAGCCTCTCACCCTCCTGAAAAGGATTCCAGGAGGATGGATGCCATGGCAAAAAAGCAGTACATGGCAGCATCTTTGGGACTCAGACAGGCAAATTATATGGCTTACGCAGCCAGGTACCAGAAATCCAGGTGGGATTCTGTCCTGGCCCTAGCAAAACAGGCCCCTGAACAGCTTGCCAGGGAGCTGGAGCAGGTGGCTGTGGATGGTATTGAGGCATCCAAGGTGCAATTTCATGCTGCTGTAGACTCTAATGATGTTTCATCAAGAGTTATGGCTACATCTGTGTCTCTTCGGAGAATGGCCTGGCTCAGATGTACTGCCCTGTCACAGGATACCCAGTCTAAGGCTATGGATTTTCCTGTTGTGGGAAATTCTCTGTTTGGGGAGCAGACAGAGAATTATATGAAGAAAATGGATGAGTATAGGACCACCTATAGGAGTGCACAGGCCAAGAAAGGCAAGTCACTCCTCAAAGGCAGCATGTCAGGGGCAGGAGCAGGCCTTTTCATGAGGCCGTTTACCAAGCCCAGGCCTCCTCTTCTGCTTATGCCCAGAGGGGGTTCTTTAGAGGAAGGGGCAGAAGGGGCTCTAGTAAGCCTGCTTTTACCCCTCAACCCAAAGCCCCTGCAAAACAGACTCCCTGATGGGGTAGCCAGGGCCGATTCTCCACTACCGGTAGGGGGCAGACTGGCTTACTTTGTCCAGGACTGGAAGTCTTTAACATCAGACAAGTGGGTCCTGGAAGTAGTAAGCCAGGGACTGGTTCTCAGCTTCAAAAAATTTCCAAAGATGAGAGCCAGGTCTTTTCCACCTGCAAACCCATCAGAGGCACTTGCCCTGGAAGCAGAAGTTTCTTCCCTCCTGGCTCTCAGAGCCATGGAAAGGGTTCTACCCGTACACCAGGGCAAAGAGTTGTACTCCAGGTACTTCCTTACCCCAAAAAAGACAGGAGAATGGCGGCCCATTCTGGATCTCAGGTATCTAAACAAGCACCTTTTAAAACCAAAGTTCAAAATGGTGACCCTGGGGATTATTTTACCCTCTCTAAGGCCAGGGGACTGGCTAGCCTCCCTGAACCTCAAGGATGCCTACTTCCATGTTCTCATCAGAAGCTCCCATCAAATGTACCTCAGATTCGAACTGCCCTCAGACCATTACCAATTCAGAGCAATGCCCTTCGGCCTCACCTCGGCCCCAAGGGTGTTCACAAAATGCCTGGCAGTAGCAGTTGCTCATTTAAGAAGGCAAAAGATTGCCATCTTTCCTTATCTGGACGACTGGCTCATTGTAGGCCAGTCTCCAGAACAAGTCAAACTACATTTACAAGTAACCCAGCAGCTGCTTACATCTCTAGGTTTCCTTCTCAATCTTCCAAAGTCAGTTCTGGAGCCTGTCCAGCTTCTCACCCTTATAGGCGCAGAACTGAACACAAAAGAAGCCAGAGCCTTCCTTCCTCTGGAAAGAGCAAGGACCCTGCTGTCTCTGGCCTCCTCTTTCACCCTGCAGGTCTCTCAACCAGCAAAGCATTTTCTACAGCACCTGGGGCACATGGCTGCTTCTACAGCAGTGGTGCAGGGAGCGAGATTTCAGATGAGGGACATTCAGTTCCATTTGAGAGCCTTTTGGTGTCAAAGGACAGATCCCCTAACCAAATTGATTCCAGTGACTCGAACCCTGATCCAGGCCCTTCAGTGGTGGCAGGATCAGAACAATCTGAGACAGGGGGTTCCCTTCACTCTCCAGTCTCATTCCTTGACCCTTACTACAGATGCATCCCTCTTGGGGTGGGGAGCTCACATGGGCGACCTTTCCACCCAAGGGCTGTGGTCCCCTCAAGAATATCTGCTCCACATCAATTTGCTGGAGCTCAGAGCAGTTTTTCTAGCACTCCAGGTTTTTTCCACATCTGTCCAGAACAAGGCGGTTCAGGTCAGAACAGGCAATACCACTACAATGTGGTACATCAACAAGCAAGGGGGCACTCGGTCTACTGCCTTGTGCACTGAAGCAATGAGGTTGTGGTCTCTGGCTTATTCTCTGAACGCCTCCCTTATGGCAGTTCACCTCCCAGGCAAGGACAATGTCCTAGCGGATGCTCTCAGCAGGATTTCCCAGGGCCATCACGAATGGGCACTGGATCCCCTAGTACTGGAGGTAATATTTGCCAGATGGGGCACCCGCAGATAGATCTCTTTGCAGACCCAGACAATCACCAACTTCCACTTTTTGCTGCAGGTCCCCAGTGTTGGGCTCAGTCCTCTGGATGCCTTTCCTCCTCAGTTGGGAAGGAAGTTTCTCTGTCTTTTCCCCCTTCCCCTTCTCTTCAAAGTGCTAGTCAGAATCAGATCTCAATCCTGCAAGATGATCCTGATTGCTCCAGATTGGGCCAGGCAGCCCTGGTACCCACTCCTCATGTCCTTAGCAGTCTACCCTCCCCTATGTCTTCCTAGGAATCACAACCTGTTAACCTGTGCCCAGGGGAAAGTTTGGTATCTGAACCTCAAATCTCTCAATCTCAAGGCTTGGCTCTTGAAGAGTTAGAGTTTGCTGACCTACACCTTTCTCAAGGTGTATTGGATATCTTGAAGGCCTCTAGGAAGCCTTCCACCAGGGCTACCTATAATACAAAATGAAAGAGATTTTCCATATGGTGTGCTGGTAAACATATTTCCCCAGAATCTGCTGGTGTTCCCACGATCCTGGTTTATTTGGTGCATTTGAATTTCTTGGGGCTGAGACCAGCTACCCTAAAAGTGCACTTGGCAGCTGTGTCTGTCTTCTTGTCAGCAGGTAAGCCCTCTTCTTTATCAGCTCACCCTGTGTTCTCCAAGTTTTTTAAAGGGTTGCTTCACACCAACCCCCCATTCAGGGACCCTGCCCCTGCTTGGGATCTTAATATTTGCATCGCTCAGCTTATGCAACCCTTTTGAGCCATTGTCTTCAGCAGAGCTTAAGTACTTGACTTGGAAAACTGTGTTTCTGGTAGCCATCACCTCTGCCAGGCGCATAAGTGAGCTACAAGCCTTGTCAGAGGAGCCGGATTTTATCTCCTTTCATCGAGATAAGGTGGTCCTCAGGACTAACAGGAAGTTTTGCCTAAGGTGGTTTCAGATTTTCACCTTAATCAATCCATGTCTCTTCCTGTGTACTTCACTGACCATTCCTCCTCTGGTGAGAGGAGATTGCAGTTTGATGTCAAAAGAGCCCTTAGTTACTATATAAAGCGTGCCAAGGGTCACGGTTCGAATCCTCTAATTGTTCCTCATTTATGGTGAGGTTGGTAAAGGGAAACCTGCCACTAAAAGATCCATTGCCAGGTGGATTGTCTCTTGTATCCAATTCTGTTATGAAAAACTGGGTAAGGTTCCTCCCTCAGGCCTGAGGGCTCACTCTACCAGAGGTACAGCTGCGTCTCTGGCTGCTGCCAGGGACATTCCTATCCTAGAGATATGTCAAGCAGCTACCTGGAAAACAGTTCACACTTTTACTAAGTATTACTCCTTGGATATCCAGGCTAGGAGTGATGCTCGATTTAGCACAGCTGTGCTTCAGAGCCTATTTCCCAAGTAGGTTCTGTCCCTCCTCCATGGAGGTACTGCTGTGTAGTCTGCATATGTCATAATATAGCAAGACTTCATGTTGTTTGAAGAAAAAATTACTCACCTTAGTAATGTTGTTTCTTCTAATGAGTCTTGCTATGTTATGACCTTCCCACCTCTCAGAACCTTTGTTTTGGGATGTGGGTGGGCAGTGCAATATTGGCATTTCTTTGATGCCCACTTTTATTTCACCCTTCTAGGGTGCTTAGGTGTTATGCTTAAATTTTCCTTCTTGAATCCCCCGACTTGAGTCTTTGTTTTGGGATCAAGAACAAAAAGGTGTTTTTGTAGTTAGTAGCCAGTGGCTAGTGTAGGCTTATGGCTTCCACACAGAACCTTAGTGAGTTTTTGCTCATAAAGATCTGACAGTTTAAGTTTGAGCTTCAACAGACAGAGTGTTCAACTGAGCTCGCGCTCAAGATTCCATGCCCTGCATGGAAGTTAACTCTTTCACCTCCAGAGCAGTTCTAACCTGGGGTTATACTGCATATGTCATAATATAGCAAGACTCCATTAGAAGAAACAACATTACTAAGGTGAGTAATTTTTTCTTCTTTCCCATCCCAAGCACCGGCTCCAAATAAAAAAGATCCCACTTGCTGCAAAGTGTCCTGTCCCCCTCCCTCTGTCAATCACTGCCCTCTTCCAGCTACACATACAAAAGATCCCACCTGCTTGGAAACATCCGGCCCCCTCCAGATCACTGCTGAAACAATGGATGACATTTCCTCTGAAACTACTTCTGGGGTTGGGGACATTTTTGGAATTTGAGAGAAGGGTAGCGAGTACCTATTGCACCATTTCACATACAAGGTTCCCACCCACCCTTATCATTCCAGCCTACTGTTGCAGTGGCTAGTAAACCCCTGTTGCCCACCGGTGCCAGTGGCCCACCTCAGTTGTGCTGAGGAGAGCCAGTGAATGAATGAGTAATCAAGAGTCTGTCATGAAATTAGCCTGTTACTAACCTGCTCCCTCCCAACAGAGAGTGCTGCTAGACTAAGAGTCGCTTTGACGCAACGCCAGAACAATAACATCGGGGGTGGGAGTGGGGCAGCCCAACTCATCTCTGCATGGTGCTGCTTTTTAAAAATAAAATCCTGGGTCTGCATTGTAAGCATACCCATTGAGATTCTCAAAACTACAGCTTGTTTCAGGATGTCATCAGTTAGTACATCATGTTTTTCATTTGCATGCAAAGGTGTGCAAAGTAAACAAAGTGTGCAACTTGCTTAGAGGCACAGTATTTCTAAGTCAGCCTCTCACCACTTCCCCTGCCCAGGCTGCAGTTTCTCGCTTGAACATTTTTCAGGTAACACTTAGCTCAGAGCAGGCAGACAGTGGGTTTAAACTTCAGAATCTGAGTCCACAGGCCCACCAGAGACTTCTAACATGGTACAAGATGGGATATGGTTGCCTCACTTGAAAGCTGCAGCTAATACCAGGACTTTTACCATACAGCTGTGGTTTATTTAAGGAATAAGATATGACGAGATGTGGTTTATGGCCTGATAACGGCATGCCCCAGGTGCATAATGAGGCACGAGGCACTTGCGCCAAGTGCCTTTAGCACCTATGAAATGCTCTTATGAGGACATAAACCACATGTTGGAGTGTCTTATTCTGCTTAGAAAATGGGTCCCCCAGTAAAGAAATTGATTAAAAAATGCACAGAAAAAAGTGTACATAAAAGGAGTAAAAAAGTGATCATATCAGTAAAAACAAAAGACAAAGTAGTCCTTGTCATTGTATTGGAGTGGACCTCTAAAAAAGTCAGTAGAGGGCATTTGTGTCTATGTCTCTACAGTTAACACACACTAGCACTCAAAATCTTGTATAGTAACATAACATATTAATTGCCAGCAGATTAGGCCTTACGGTCTATCGAGTCTGCTCGAACCTCAGATCCCTAGTTGGGTGCCGAGGCGCGCCCCCCTTGTGTTCCAGAAACCCTATCATCCATCCCCACCTCCGGGGCCCAGGCCATCATCTGATACATCCGCTTTCTGTGTCTGTCCCACCCTCTCTTGAAGCCCTCCACTGTGGATCTCTGAACCAGCTCACCAGGCAGCACATTCAAGGTCCACCACCCTCTCAGTGAAAAACCTCCTCCTCTCCCCCACCCTTCCACCTTCAAACCATGCCCTCTGGTAATACCTCCCTGCTTTCGTCTAAAGATCCCCTCCATGTTTACCCTATTTATTCCCTTGAGGTACTTGAAGACCTCAATCATGTCCCCCTGTCTCTCCTCTCCTCCAATGAAAACAGGCAGAGCTCCTCAAGTCTGTCCTCATACATCAAATCCACTAGTCCTCATATCATCATAGTTGCCCTCCTCTGTACCCTCTCCAGGAGCTGTATGTCCCTCTTCAAGTGTGGTCTCCAGTACTGTACACAGTACCCATGGTGTGGTCTAACCAGTCCATTGTACAGCGGCAGAATCACTTCCCTACTCCTAATGGTGATCCCCCTTAAGATGCATCCCAACATCCTGTTTGCCTTGCTAGCCGCTCTCCTGCACTGCTCAGAGTTATTCATACATGCATCCACCATGCCCCTAGGTCTTTTTTCCCTGTTGAGGCCTCCAGCGCCTCCCCTCTCAGGGTGTACCTGTGTTTAGGGTTTCCCCGCCCAAGATGTAACACCTTGCACTTGGTGATATTGAAATTTAATTTCCATGTGTGAGCCCAGCTTTCCAGGGTGTCCAGGTCCCCTTGCAGTGCCAACCTCCCCTCTTCCCCCTCAACTACTGCTCCCATCTTGGAGTCATCAGCGAAGAGACTCATTTCACACCCTATACCCTCCCTGATGTCCGATATGCATGCATTAAACAGGATCGGACCCAGGACCGAGCCCTGCGGTACCACACTACCGACCTCTTTAGGGTTCGAGAGCTCCCCACTGACCACTACTCTCTGGGTGCATCCAGCTAGCCAGTTTTCAATCCATCTGACCATCAAAGGGCCTACTCCCAACCCCATCAGTTTCTCCACCAGACCATTGTGGGGGACAGAGTCAAATGCCTTGCTGAAGTCCAAGAATAATACATCCACAGGCTTTTCCCTGTACAGTTCTGATGTTACCCATTCGTAGAACTCCACAAGATTGGTTTGACATGATCTACCTGGCACAAACCCATGTTGCCAACTATCCAGACCTCCCACCTCCTCCAAGTACACCCCCAATCGTTCCTTTAGTATACTCTCCACTAATTTTCCTACCACCGAGGTCAAACTGATGGGTCTATAGTTACCTGGTACTTCCCTCGACCCCCCCCCTTTATGGATTGGTACCACGTGTGCTTCTCACCAATCCCTAGGTACCCTCCCTGTCTCAAGCGACCTGTTGAAGAGCTCCGCCAGGGGTGCATCCAGTATGTCTGCCAGTTCCCATAGTACTCTCAGATGAATGCCATCCGGCCCAGGAGATTTATCTTTCTTTAGGGCCTTGAGGGCTAACCACACCCTTTCGGTGGAGATAGCATCATCTGTCCCCTCCACCTTACTGGCCTTTTTACCCTTATCCTGATGTGACACCCCTGGGGTTCCTCTCCCTCACTCTTGCTCCATTTCTGTTGCTCTTCTGATCCCACTCACTATTGCTTCTATCCCCATTGTGCCTTGCTTTGTAGATATCCCATCCCTTCCCTAGTAAACACTGAGGCGAAGTACTCATTTAATACCTCTGCCTGGTCCCTTGCCTCTTCCACCCACCCTCCTTCTGATCTCAATCTGCCGAGATGGCCCTTAGTTTTTCTCTGCTCCCCAATGTACCGGAAGAACCCCTGTTCCCCTCCATGTATCCCCTGTGCCAGCCGCTGCTCTTTACTGGACTTTTTTTTTTACTTTCTAAGATGCAGAGATGCATCACTCCCTTTTCAAGATTGCTCGCTCTAACTTTTGTGGCCACAAAATATCGGGGCTGTATTGGTATGGTAGAAGCACGGGCCTCAGCTTTGATTTAAAAGCCATTTTATTGGCAACACGCAGGGATGCTCTGTGGATTGCGGACAGCTCTTTCTGGAGATTGCGAGTGGCTCTTGCGTGAACTGGGGGGGAGCAGAGGTCAGACTTTTCCTAATGTTTTACTTTACTATATTTGGGTACTGTTTCACAGCACGGGGTTGGGGTGCTGCAAGGCGGCCACTACAGGGTGAGCTCTGGGGAGCTCCAGTGCTCAGACAGGACAGACTTTGCTGTGGCACAGTGATTTCTGTTGTTATCAGTCCTGACTGGCTGAAGCGGTGCTGGTTGGCACAATATGCCCTGATAAGGACATGGCCAGAGGTACCTCTCATCCAGTTAGGATGCAGAAAACTCCTGACCCATTTTATAATAAATATTATACAGTGGCAAGATAATTTCCTTTTGTCTGATTGGTCAGTGTGAGCCTGGGACAGTGATGTTATCCAATCATAACATCACTATATCAAATCCAGACATACCACATGAACCTTATGCAGTAAATGTAATCTTCACAGCCATTTTCTTCCCCGAACCCAGCAGCTTCAGTGAACCATGAAGACCAGTAACTGCCCGGTCATGCGGTTACTGACACTGCTCAGTTCGCAAGAAAAAGAACTGCCATGAAAATCTAAGTTATTTTGTCTGTTTGTCCTTCACTCCTGCACCCACCAATTACTATTTTTAACAACCGAAGCCGTCATGGCTTCAACTCATCACACTCAGTCCCTCACTGTTCCCCATAACTAAAGAAATGTTCACAGTGCTGCCATGACATAGTGCTCCACTTACTTCCCAATTAGAGTTTCGTTTCACAGCCAGGGGTCCCCAAAGTTCTTGGCCAGACTGAAATGTAGCTACAATGAAACCCTTATTTTCTCTGCCATCTTCTCAGTCCCCCTTCGGTCAGGAACATAATACTCAAACCGCATCGTCAATACAACAGCGCTGAGCTCGTTGTATGGTCGTGATCCTCTTTTCTGTTCCTGTAAACTGAAGCCTTCAGCACACCACAAGTTTTCCGGTCCCAGGGCAGGTAGCAGGACCAAGAGAATTGAAGAACAGGCCACAGATGCAGCTTTTGGTGAGGGAACAATACACAACTCAATAAAGAACACACTAATAAAATAAAACAAAGTCCCGCACACTCCACCACGAAATAAGAATGCTGCTCACTTGTTTCCAAATGAAGTGCTATATTTTATTCAAAGTGCCAGTGCTCAGGCACGTCCTGACAAGAGCACTGGCACTTTGAATAAAATATAGCACTTCATTTGGAAACAGTCAAGTAGTGCTGTTATTTTGTGGGAGTGCAGGACTCCTTTTGATTTTATTGTTTAGATATGACACAGCACCCCAGCCCGGTGCAGTCTTCTTCTAGTTCCACAAAGAACACACTAACAAGACATGCACAATCACACACCTCCACCTAGTAGACAAAGGGAAAAAAATAACTTTTTTTTTTTTTTTTAAATACATTGCATAGTAGCAGTAATGCAGTCCAGGGTGTGTGTTGTACTGGGATAGCGTAATTTCTCAGGTTTTGGATGCACTCTGCCTGCGGCCTCATGCCCAGCCACCCACAGTGTGACATCCCAGCACAACACATACCCTGTCATGCATCATTGCTTAATTAATATGTATACGGACCTCTGTCTCTTACAGGATAAGAACATTATCTTGTGCTGTTTAGGCGAGAGGACTGCGAAACAAAGCTGAGTGGTTCTGTCAGCCCAAAACAGCATGAGATAACATTCTTGTCCTGTAAAAGACACATGTCAGGATACATATCAATATAATATGAAAGCAGTGTAACAGCCTCCAGCAGAAAATACACTCACAGCACAATTGTGACTGAACTGATTCAATCTATTTGTCTTTTTGTTGCCCCACTGCTGGTTACATGCCATTGTGATACATTCAACAGTGCACAGTACATATTGACACCACTTACACAGCGTTTAATGGTGGTGGGGAATGAAGTCGGCTGGATCAGGTTGGATTCTGTTTTAAACAAATGCAGTTACAAGGTAAATTAATGATTTTTAACGTTTTCATTAAAACACACAGAAAACTTTTTGTAACAGATTAAACCTTCTAAAATATGTATTTATAACTAAGCAAATTCGGAACAGAGTAAACCTGTGAAATGTGTACTTCCAGCTAAACAAAAATACAGAATGTCTAGCTACATGAAAACAGTGAACTTAACTTTACATGTTTATAAATATTCCAGTTATCTGGAAAAGAACTGAAAATGCATTTAACTGCTGAACAACTTACTAGAACTCATGGCATAACTTTCTAATGCACATGGAAATCAACGGTCTATTTTTGGGGGGGTTTTTTTTGGGGGGGGCAGATGTCATCATACCAGAAACACCAGGTAAAGAAGAGTTCACTAACAAAAGTCTGTTTACATGTTGAAAATGAAGGTACAGGAACTGAAGCTTGAATATAAAGCGTTGAAGTACCCAGTTCTGCAGTGGATGCATTACATACAGGTTACCCTGGTGGAAAGTGCAGGCATATGCTGCAGTGCTGGCTGCTGCGACGGTGACCATTTAGGAGCAGAAGCTGAAGTGCTGGCTGATCTGTAGTGTTGAGGTCTTCCTTGTGAGATGCTTGGCAACGGAGGCTGTCTTTTGATGCTTTTCGGTTGTCAGGCTGGTTTGAAGGATTCTGTTGAAGTGTTGATCTTACTTCGAGAGGCCTCTTGCAGTAGGTAATAACCATTAGGACTAGAGCCATCATGCACTAGGACCACACGGAAAACTTTAGCTAGCAGTGTCTGGCGGGGGACCACCCACCCGGCATCACATGACGGACGTCAGTGTGACACTACTGTATATAGTGAGCAGTCCCCACACCCGCCCTCCAGTTCTTTTCCGCCATTGCCCTGCACACATCAGACATCGCAGAGAATGCTGCTTTAGTCAGTCGCCATTTTCGGATGAATATTTCACCGTTTTTTCTTTAGTTTCTGTATTTCTAGAAAAGTAAATCTTTTTCATGCATGTCTTGTCCGACACCTTCCAAACCACATAAGAACAAGAGTAATTCCTGTGGCACTCAGCTTTTGCACAAGGACTGCCATTCCCTTTGTCTTTTCTGCCTGGACCCGAGTACAAGACCGAGGACTGTGAGGCCTGCCAGAGTTTCAACCAGGCCACACGGAAACGCTGCCAGCAGGCCCTGGAAGCCCACATTCTCAAGCTTAAGATGGCTTCCATGGAGAAGGAGCTGCAGAAGCTGCGGGGATCGTCCTCCTTCCAAGGGGGTTCTTCAGACTCCCATAAGAAGGACAAGGAGAAGCACCGGGACCATGATTAGTCTACTTCCCGCCCACGGCCTCCTTCGGGGGCCATGGGTGCTGAGCGGCCTCCCATTGACGTGGGTACCACTCCTCCAGCCAAGCCTGCTTCCTCTTCCATGGAGAACCCCATGGTTCCCCCGCCTGAGCTGGTTACAGTTCAGGTGAATGCCTCCGATATTCCGGAGAGCTCTGCCACACTTAGGCCCCTCAAAAACCCTGGGCCTAAGTCTGGTGGCTCGGCCGATAAGTTGATCATCCGCTCCTCTGACAACCACCTGACCCCGGCTGATAAGTTGCATGCCAGCTGTTCTGGCATCCACCCAGCCACTGCGCTTTCATCGGGCCTTGATAACAAGCCTGACATCGATCATCCAGATCAGCACACGCTGCCGCTTCTGCCATGGCCCTCCACAGAGGGTCCTCCCTCTTGGGATCTTCCTTCTCCACCTCCCCTGGTGGTGACTCCTGGCTCACTCATCCATTCTGAGCTGGATTTAGAGGAGCATCTGCCCAACACCACCCTGGTGCCAGGGCTTTAACACTCAATGCCGGACCTCCCTCAGAAGCCGGCATCTCCTGCGCCATTGGCTTCACCATCTGGGCCAGTACCTCTGCCCCAGACTCCGGTGGGACCCTCTGCTCCTTTGGGGCCGATGCCAGAATTTCCTCCAGTGGGTCCAGTGTCAGACCTGACATTACCAGGCGTTCCTTACCCACTGTCAGAACCCTCATCTGGTCACCACGGCCCCTCCTTCTGGGCCCTCGCCTGGTTACCTGCCATCAGGACCTTCACCAGGCCTCCCGACACCTGGCTTCCCAGTGCCGCACTTCCCTTCTACGGGGTATGTGCTGCTAGGGTATCAGACGCCAGGATACCCCACGTCTGGGTATCCTACATAAGGCTAGTCAAACTATAGTATGCTGAGTTTTCATTACCCGATGTCAGGTTATAATTTTCAAGCATACCCGCCCATCTATCTGCTCCTTCACCGCCTCAACCTCAGGTGGACTTTAGTGCAACGCTTCAGTCTTGGTGGTCTGAGATCAAGTTACAGCTGGTTTCTGAGTTGGACTGGCGCTAGCCGGCTCCGGCCTCCACACTGGTCCACGCAGACCCTACACTGAGATCCCTTTCACCAGTGGAGTCTCGCCCCTCTACCTCGGGACAGGCCTCATGCCCTACCATAGTTGCTGGTGATGATAAGGACCTCATGGCCTTATTGCAGGAGATCCCGCTCCCACATACTGTGTCCCCGGACAGAAGCCCATCATTGGACTCTGACTCCTCTGCCTTCTCTCCTTTGGACTTTGAGACCCCTCCTCCGGATTATCCCAAGCCCAAAGGCTCTCCCAAATCTGCTTCAGAGGACCCCTCTTTCACAGAGATCCTCCAGGAAATTCAGGAGGCGAATGGGTGGAAGACAGAGGATCAGGACCCCCAATGTAGGAGGTTGGCAGAACACCTAGATATGCCCAAGCTGTCCCCACTGCTCATTCCTCCATGGATTGGACCACATGAGGACCTGGCCTCCATGGTCTGGCAGCAGCCTACGTCAGTGGCTGTGGTCACCAAGTAGGCCGACATACCTTATCGAGCCCCTGAGGGCATGGACCACCTTAATTCCCATCCCAAAGCAGACCCGGTGGCCATTAATGCAGCCCATTACCATATGGCTAAGCCTAAACATATAAGCACCTCCCCACCGGACAAGGAGTTGAGGCAAATGGACCAGTTTGGGAGCAAAGTTTATTTGTCTTCCACACTGGCCCTTAGAGCACTAAATTACCTGGCACACATGATTGTCAGTCAATCAATCAAATCTTTATTTATTCAGGCGAGCATCATTGAGCAAGGCTCATTTACAAGATGGACCTGATAAGGTCAAGGTTCAGCAGTTGATACACAATAGATACATCAATACACTTATATATACAGTTATACATACAGGAAAAAAAACACTTATAAACACAGTGATGCACAGTAAGATTCACATGATAATGTGGGTTATAGGAAAGTTATACTAATAAATACAGTATATACATATCCAGTTGAGGAGCCATGGCATCGCACTGCAGAATGTAATACTAGGATGGTGGGAGGCATTACTGAGGTGCCATAGAAGGGGTGGCTGCCTGGGAGGGAAAACTGAAGAACAAAAATTATGCCATTTATGGTGGATTTCTGGGAGGGGGGATTGTGAAATGACAAGGCTAGCTCTAGTGGTAGCAGTTGCATTTCTCTGTGAAGAAATCTATGCAACGCTGTTTAAAGGATGCTATAGGTATAAGATTGGAGAGCTTTAGGGATATCTTTTCTGTGTCAATCTTCACCATTCATCACAGATGGGTACTGGCCGGAGGTCAGGACCCCGCGGGAAGCCTTTTTTTTTTAAAGGATAGGGCAGCCGACGCAGCCTCGGCGACGCCCTCGAGGCCAACGTACTACGTGGCGCTCGAGGATTAGCCTTTAGGCTGTGTCGACTCCGCCTGCCTACCAGTTCTTCATCTCCTGCCGTCGAGGTCGCCTCATGGGAAGCCAGCTGAAGAGATTTTCAAACTTTTAGGCCTTAGCCTTTTGTAGTCGACAGTCCGTCGGTTCCTGCTAGTTCTAGTCTGCCCTACTCGGCGTAGCTGGTAAGATCTTTCCATTTATTTTACAGTATAAGTGGACGTCGAGTCTGTTTTGGTGTTTTTCCGTGGGTCGTGTCGTGATCCGGAGGCAGAAGTCGTCTAAGGCGGGGCGGCCCCCCATGCATCGGTGCCCGTGCGGCCAAGTACTCCGTTACCGATCAGCATGACCAGTGTCTCTTGTGTCTTGGCCTGCTTCACGACATGGATTTGTGTGACGCCTGCTTCTCCATGGACCGCCGCGTCCTCGAACAGCACGCGTTTAAAGTAGGGCGAGCTCCGCCAACTTTCGGGGGTAGGATTCGCACTCGTCGGGCCAAGCCGCACTCTCTCGGCCTTTCCTCCGGGTCCCCTCCCGGTTCTATACGGACTGAGGAGGAGGGAGCCTCGGCCTCTTGTAGCCTAGCCTTGGCCGAGGCTCCTTCCGTGGCGTAGGAGGCCAGTCCCACTTCCTCCCGGGAGCGGGCGGGAGGCGCCGCTATGGCAATCACCCCTTCAGGGGTGAAGGCTCCTCCCGGTGTCGCTCCCGTGGTCCGGAAAGGCCCGGGTCGACGCCATCCTCAATGCCGTCAGGGCCTTCAGCACCGTTCGCAGTGCCGACCCTGCTCGTGGTGCTGTGACCCTGGAATCGGCGTCGCCTTGGTTGAGCACGGCGCTCTGCCTTTGGAGTCATCCGTTGGTGCCATCCTCGGCACCGTTGGTGCTCTCGGTGCTGCTCGCGGCGCTGGGGGGTCTGGCGGTGCTGTGTTTGGCGCCGAGTCCGCCCTCAGAGTCGTCGGCGCCGCTTCGGTCCTCGGTGCTGCTCGCGGCGCCGAGGGACCTGGCGGCAGCGTCAGCACCGAGGCTGTTGCTGGGGCTTCTGTTGGCGCCGTCTCTGTTCCTGGTACCGGTGGACTTGATGGTGCCGCAGCTGGCCCTAGTTCAGGACCTTTGGCCCGTGCTGCGCTGCCGCCTTCTGCCAGCGCCGCTTGCGGGGCTGTGGAGGGTGCAGATGCCGCCTTGGCAACTGCTTTGACTTCTGGGCCCTTTGGTGACGTCGCCTTCCCTTGCCCTCCTACCATTTGGCTTAGGGCCTCAGACTCTACCTCGTCGGAGTCGGGCCAGGTCGAGATGGGCAGTCACCACCCTGGGGTTGTCTGCAGAGGAGAGACAGGCGGTGGTCTCCACGGCGGGTCTCAGTCAGCCCCTACTGAGGTGCGTCTGGTTCCCCCCGAGGTTAGGGTCAGTGGTACTGACCAGCAGGCTGTGGTACGTGCCACCATTGCCATGCAACCTGGCCTTGAGGGGTTCCTTGACCCCTCGGTGGTAGTACCCCCTCCGGTGGTGTGTCTCAATCGCCCAACTTTGGGGTCTATCGGGAAGCCCATGGGAGGGGAGGGTGCTGCTCCCTGGGTCTTCCCTTCGGGGGCAGCCCAGAGTTGCCAGCTTCCTAGGCTGGCCCTGTCGAGGACTAGGACTCTCTCGGACTCCGAGGAGTCGAAGGGTGTGGGGTCGGCGTGTCGGCCTTTCTCTGGGACCCACCTGGGCCCTGGACGGAGCCGAAGTGCAGACTTCCTCCCATCCCCTTCTGGTTCCTTGAGGGGGTCCCATTCTTTGGAGGCAGGGACCATCCTTCTAGATCTATCTGGCCCCGGTCACCCTCACTGGGGGGATTCTTCTGGGGCAGCCTAGGCAGTACCAACGTGGTTGTACAGCTGTCAGCTGCGAGTCTTCAGGACACCCTCATGGGGTCCATGGTCTGCTCTAGCCCTGGCAGAGGTCAGCCGACTTCTCTCTCGGCTCTGCCCCTTCCCCTCTGCCGCCTTCTCCAGCGTTCCCAGGTATTCTTGGTCCTAGCGGTCCTTTCACCTGGGAACAGTTCAGAGAGGTGGCTGCTCGGTTCCCTGCCTACGTTAGGGCCATGGACAGCCAGGTTTTTCAACCTCCCCCCGAGCAGCCACTCTCAGAGCATGGTGACCTCCAGCTCCTCATCCCCCTCTTCAGGGGGAGAGGAACCGTCTGTCCATATCTCTCCTGCCGCTGATCTCTCCGAGTATCAGCGTTTCCTCATGAGGATGATGGAGGACCTTCACCTCTCTCCCCTGTCCGTGAGCAATCCTGAGCATGCGGCTGCGCCTTTCTAGGCGATTTCAGTGCGGCCACCCTTGTGGTGCCGCCTGGCCTGCTCCTTTTCGGGAGGCGTCCATGCGTTTCTGGCAGAGGCCCTTCTCCGGAGTTCCTGCCCCTAGGGACCTCAGCCAGAGGTATTGCGCTCCCCCAGAGTCTCCAGGTTCTATGCCTCATCCACAGTCCGGATTGACGCACCTGGACACTCCTGACGGGCTTTGCGCCCTCCACCGTGACCGGCCCCCAGGTCAGGACTCTTCGGATTTTGATTTCTGGGGGAGGAGGACTTTCTACTCGGCACGGTTGCTTCTCTCCATCTCCGCTCATCAGGCCCACTATGCAGCCTACAACAGGTTCTTGTGGTCAGCGCTGGGTCAGATCCTAGCTGCTTTGCCTGATTTGGAGCAAACCAGGCAAGCCATCGCACTCTCTACACGTGGCCTGGAGCTAGCAAGGCACCAAGCAAGGGCATCTTACGACACCAGTGAGGTAGCTACCAGGGTAGTAGGGACAGCGATCTGCACCAGGAGAACGGCGTGGCTTCGCCTTTCCTGGTTGTCACCCTTGGCCCGGCGTGGGGTGATTTGCTCCGCTCACCAGGGAACCTATCTCTTTCCCGTAGGGGCGAGGCGGCGTTTGTCGGGCAAATTCCTTCCCCTCCGGAGACCCGTCTCGCTCTCCCACTCTCGGGCCTCCTCAGGCCCAGAAGGTTCCCAGTGTGTCACCACTGAGGCTAAGGGACACTGTCCCTTAGGGTGCAATTAATCATCCCCCTTCGGGGGGCTTGGTACTCACCCATCTGTGATGAATGGTGAAGATTGACACAGATAAGATATAGAAATTACGTACCTACCGTAATTATGATCTTTCTGTGTATCTTCACCATTCATCACAATCCTGCCCGCCATCCCCCTAGGGCTCCAGTCTCTGGATCCTCCTCCCTCTGTGCCTACCCCTCTTTTTGAGCGGGGTAAAGTTGGGACACACAGGGGGGCAGTTTTCTTCCCTAAGGGGTACAGTTCGAGTGGCACTTCTTCTCTACTACTTATCTTCACCCCTATGGGGTGAGAACTGGTGGTTGCCCTCCTTCTGTTATCCATCTGATTTTAAAAGAAAAAAAAGGAACCCCCTTTTTTTCACCAAATATCTTTACAGAGAGAGTACTGAGTCCCTGTACCCTGTCCTTCTCCAGAATAGCCGACTCTGCTTTTGGGGTATTGCCAGTTATTCTGTGCCTTGAATTCTGGCAAATGAGCTTTGCTACTCCTTGCAGTTCCTATACAGTCTGGTGACGGACAAGGGTCCCGGATCCTTTTTACCTCTCACTCTCTCCTAAATTTTCTCCCCTCCCTTCCTCCGCTTCCAGAGATTGGGGCCCCTACCCAATCCACTTAGTCTCATCTGTTCTATGCTGTCCTCTCAGTTGTTATTTCTCCTTTTGGTTCGGTTTTTCCTTTCCTTTTTCTGTCCTTTGGACTCTCTTGTCCCACCCTCCATCCCTTCCTCTTACCTCTTCGGCGACTCAGAACTGGTAGGCAGGTGGAGTCGACACAGCCTAACGGCTAATCCTCGAGCGCCACGTAGTACGTCGGCCTCGAGGGCGGCGCCAAGGCTGCGTCGGCTCTGTCTATCCTTTTAAAAAAAAAAAGGCTCCCACAGGATCCTGACCTCCGGCCAGTACCCATCTGTGATGAATGGTGAAGATACACAGAAAGATCATAATTACGGTAGGTACGGAATTTCTATTTTTGTAGGGTATTCCATGCCATAGCTAGAGAATAGTTGATTGCCACCCTCCCTAGCCGGGTGTTGAATTCAGGCATTTTGAACAGGATGATGTTGTTGCTTCTTAGGGCATAGGAACTAGGAATGGTCTGGGTAAAGCAATCCAGAATATAATTTGGAAGTTTTTTTGACAACGCTGTGTAGGTCCATAATGCTGCATTTCTGTTCCTTCTGAGATGTAGGGAAACCCATCCAACTGCAGCATAGAGAGAGCAATGATGAGTGTTAGATGGCAGATCTGTTATGAATCTTATTGCTCTATGGTACAGAGTATCCAGCTTGTGTAGGTAGGAGATGGGGCAGTGACTATAAAGGAAGTCTGCATAGTCAGCCACTGAGAGAAAAGTGGCCTGGACTAACCTCGTCTTTGAGTCTCTGGTGAGGAAGGGTTTTAGGCTATAGAATAGGCCAAGCCTTTGGCGAAGCTTTTTTAGCAGTTCTTCTGTATGATGTGTGAAGTCGAGTCTACTGTCAATCCACACACCTAGATATTTTAATTCTTCTACATACTCCAGATTTTCTCCAAGGATAGTGCATAGGTGGGGGAGAATGATTGGTGAGGAGGTGCTGGTGGAGCTTTGATTGGAGAACAGCATTGCTTTAGTTTTCTTTGCATTTAAAAGAAGCTTTTTCTCAAGTAGCTGATATTGTAGCAAGGAGAATTCTGTTTGTAAAATTTCACGGGCAACTGCAGATGATGGGTTGCTGACATACAAAACAGTGTCATCAGCAAAGAGGTGTACAGAGGCTTTGGTGAGGTTTGAGTCAATATTATTTATGTAGATGGCAAAAAGGATAGGACCCAGGATAGAACTTTGGGGGACTCCTCTTAGCAGTGGTTTTAATGGGGATAGATCACCTTCAGCTTTTACCTGCTGTGACCTGCCGGTGAGATAACACCTGAACCACTTAAGGGAGGGTGGATCTAGGCCAATGGAATACAAGGATGATAGTGGTAGCTCGTGGTCCACAGTGTCGAATGCCTTGCTTAGGTCAAGAAATACTGCACAGACATTATTCTTTTTATCTAGTTCGGTTTGCCAGTCATTTGTGACTTTGGCCAGTGCAGTGATAGTGCTAAGCCTGGCCCTGAATCCAGATTGAGCTGCATTCAAGAGGTTAGCATCATCAAGATATTCTCTTAACTGGGTACTCACTAATTTCTCTAGCATCTTGGATAGCACTGGTAGAATGGAAATGGGCCTGTAGTTATTAAGGTCCATAGGGTCCCCTGATTTTAGAAGGGGAACCACTTGGGCTGTCTTCCACATTGTGGGAACAGAACCAGAGATTAGAGATAGGTTAAAGAGATGTGTTAGGGGAACTGCAAGTACATGAGATGCAATCTTTAGAAAGTAGGGTCAAGAGAGTCTGCCCCTGCACTTTTTTTGATATCCAGCTGCCATAGTAGATCCTCTACTTGCTTCAACAGGACAGGTTTGAAGAAGAAGGAAGAGTCAGCTCTCTGAACACCAGTGTACTGGGAGCTTAATTGTGCACGCAGCAGGTTAGCTGGAGAGGTGTCAAAGGCAAGGCCAGCAGTTGTGAAGTGGTTATTGAAAGCATCCATGATTTCCATTTTGCCAGAGATAAGGCCATTATTGTGGTGTAATTGAGTTGGTAGAGAGGTGTTAGAATCCTGCCCAACAATACCCTTGATGGTACCCCAGAACCTAGCAGGACTGTGATAGGAGGAGTCAAGCTCAGCCAAGTAGAAGGCAGCCTTTGCATCCCTAACTTTCTTGGTGCATCTATTCCTAGCTTTCCTAAATATCATCCAGTCATTTGGGTTCTTGGTTTTTCTTGCCATCTTCCAGAGTTTGTCTCTCTCCAGCAGTGCAGATTTGAGGTCAGCTGAAAACCAACGACAGGATTTGTTTTTTATTCGGATACTAGTGATTGGGGCATGGGCGTTAAGGGCACTTACTATTATGTTATTTAGCACCTGCTGTGCTTTTTCCACAGAGTGAGCAAGATAAAACTCTTGCCAGCTTGGAGAGTGAGCTAGATCATGCAGGTATCCTTCAATATTGATGTTTTTCTTGGATCTCCTCATTAGGAATTTTGCTGGGGTGGTTGTTTTGCTGGAAGATCTTACTCCTGCGATGGGGCAGTGATCACTTATATCACTGAAGAGCACTCCAGCATGTGTGAATAGATGGGGTTTATTCACTAGCATGATATCAAGTAGTGTGCTGTTATTTCTATTCTTTGCGTTTATTCTTGTTGGCTCATTTATTAGTTGTGTGAACCCATGTGCATCACAGAATGATGCCAGAGGTGCAGCTGCCCTGGAAAGCCAATTTAAATTCAGGTCACCTAGTATAATGACTTCTTCAGAGCTGGGCTTGAGCAGATTCCTCAGGTGGGATAAGAGCTTGAGGTCAGCAGAGGGGGGCCTGTAGCAGCCAACTATCTGGAAAGTTGCTGTATTGGGGAGAGATACTTTTAGGGATAGGCATTCGAATTCCTTGGGCATAGAGGTTGCAGTAAAGCAGGATACAGGTATACTGGACTTTGCATATATAGCTACTCTACTGCCCCTTGTTTGTCGATCCACTCTGAATAACTGATAGTTGGGTAGGTTAATATTCCTATCTGCTGTGGTGGGTTTGAGCCATGTCTCAGATACCACGAGAAAGTCTGGCAAGGTATGGGCAACCCAGGCTTGTATCAGCATAAATTTTTTCAACAGACTGCATACATTAATATGCAAAAAACTGAGGTCTTTAATTGAGGTTAGGTCTGCTGGATAGGTAATACACTAAGGGGGGCCTGGGTTGATTTCCACATTTCCAATACAGAGCAATAGAAAGAATAGGAGTTTCATGTGGGCTGCAAGAGATAGGAAGAGGGGGCTGTCCTTGGTCCTCCTTCTCTTACTCTGTTGCCACTCTTTTGGGGTGCTCCATGTGGGGTTATAAGATTGTGTCGAGACACCAAGTAGCAGTTTGGTGGTCAGGCGTAGGGGGGAGCTGTGTGTACCAGAAATCTATCCTGGGCCAGCTGAAGTCAGAATTCGAGGCCTTACCCAATTCCGAGGCTAAAACTAGGATTGCCCAGATGGTCAGGATGGCAGAAATCTCCTGCCGTCATTCTCTTAGGTCGATGTACGATGTGGTAGACATCTCTTCCCGGAGTACTGCCACAGTTGTCAGCATGTGTAGGTACTCCTGGCTGCAGATATCCAGTTTGGCCCAAGATGTCCAGGCGACCATCCAGGATGCCCCATTTAAAGGACCTGTCCTTTTTAGAGGTGATGTCGAAGACATTATTACTGAGCTACAGGACAGTGGCAAGGCACTGCGCTTTGTCCAGTCTGTGTATTGCTCCAGTACTAAGCCAAAGCAGCCTTTTCATGGCCAGCCCAGGCGTCAGAATAGGCAAAAGCCAGCCAGACGTCAGAATAAACGTTGGGCCCCTTCGGCAGCAGCCACACCTCCAGTCAAGTCTCAGTGGGCTGCCGGAGCAACGCTCCCCCCCTCTGCCTCCTGACTCGTGGCAGGGCACCCAGGAACCAGTAGGGGGCAGATTCACCAACCATCTGACCGGGTGTGAGGCGATCACTACAGACATGTGGGTCCTTCAGCTAGTTGCTCAAAGCCACACCATCGAATTCACAGGGAGACTTCCGAGAAACTCTCCAGGTCTCTCTCACTACCCAAAATGCCACCTTCCTCTCCATAGGGAGGAAGTTCAGGCTTTTCTGACAAAATCAGTCATAGAGACCGTTCCTCGGACCCAGGAAGGAAAGGGGTATTATCCCCACTTTTCCTGGTCCCCAAAAAAGACGGGAGACTCCCATCTAATTCTGGACCTCTGCACGCCAAATCTGTACATAGAGTACAAAAGATTCTGCATGCTGACCCTGCCAGGTCTGTTCTCACTGCTTCACCAGGGGCATTGGCTGTGTGCACTGGATATGCAAGATGCATACCTGCATATACCAATTTTTCCCTCCCACCACCGCTTTCTCCACTTTACCTTCCAGGGGGAACACTTACAATTCAAAGCACTCCCCTTTGGCCTTTCTTTGACACCCAGTGTGTTTACCAAGTGCCTAGTGGTGATGGTGGTGACTTTACGCTGCCAGGGGATATATGTGTTCTTATACCTCAGCGACTGGCTCCTGTCAGCACCGTCGAGGGCCAGCCTGGTGGCCTCCCTGACTGCTACCCTGGACCTATTCTGGCAAGTGGGAATTATGGTGAATTACCCCAAATCCCACCTGGTTCCATCCCAACACCTCCAATTTATTGGGGTGGTGCAGGATACTGTGCAGGGTCAGGTCTTCCTCCCACTGCACCGGACAGAAACCTTGTGTAAGCAGGCCATTCAAATGGCAACCAGCCGATGGACCATGGCCCGTTCCATCTTGCACCTTCCTGGTCTTATGGCAGTGGCTATCCCCACTATTCCCCCTGGCCAGGCGCCACATGTGGATTACGCAGTGGACTCTAAGGGTCCAGTGGGACCAGAAATCAGATGACCTGGATCACAGGATCCTGGTATCTGGTCCCACGCGTCAGGACCTCCTTTGGTGGCAGAATCCGTCCAATCTCACCAGAGGGGTTCCTTTTCAGGTGCCCCCTCTGTCTCAGACCCTGACCACAGATGCATCCGGTCAGGGCTGGGGTGCTTTTCTGGGTGACCATAGGATGCAGGGATCCTGGTCTCAGCAGAAGCTATCTCTGCACAAAAAATGTGCAAGAGATGTGGGCTGTACTAGATGCCATTTGGGCATTTCAATCTCTTTTCCTTCCTGGGTCTCTCCTGGTACAGACAGACAACATATGTGTGATCTGGTACCTGAACGAACAGGGAGGCACACGGTCATATCCTGTGTGCAGGAAAGTGATGCGCATGTGGCAATGGGTGATGCAGCACAGCCTACTGCTCATGGCAATGCATGTCCCAGGTGTTCAGAACGTCCTGGCGGACACTCTCAACCATACTTAGTCAAGGGCACACAAACGGGAACTGAGGCAGTCAGTAGTCGAATACATCTTTGATCAGTGGGGTCACCCTGATCTCGATCTGTTCGCCTTCAGAACCAACCCAAAACTACCCAGTTTCTGCTCGCTTGTTCTTGGGCATGATGTTTTCTGGCGAGACACGCTGTCTTTGCTGGACAGGGAGGTTTTTTTTACGACTTCCCTCCCTTCCTGTTATTGCAGAGGGTGCTTTTGAAACTAAAACAAGAAGGGGCTCACATAATTCTCATAGCCCCTTATTGGCCTCACCAAGTGTTGTTCCCTCTGCTTCAGCAGCCGAGGGTGGAGCCTCCAATTCCTCTTCCCCTCTGCAAGAACCTGCTGACTCAGGACCAGGGCAAGCTGGTCCATCCGAGCCTCAAGTCCCCTCACCTTCATGCATAGCACATGCTGACGTAGCTGTTGCATGCTTTGGGGTGTCTTCCAGAGTGGCACAAGTCCTTGTGGAGGCCTGGAAGCCATCCACAAGAATCACATATGCCATGAAATGGATGAGGTTCTTCATTTGGGCATCCACCAAGGGTTGGGACCCTTTCTTTTGCTGTGTCCCACAGGTCATGGAATACCTGCTGTATCTCTCTGATCTTGGCCTTAATTACTCTTCTCTGAAGGTCCACTTGGCTGCCATTTCTGCCTACCACACTCTGGTGGATGGCAAAACCTTGGCCCAGCTGGAGGTTTCCAAAACCATTCTGAAAGGAATGCTCCATCTGAAACCCTGATCAGGAACCCGGTTCTCCTGTGGGAATTGAACTTCATTCTTGAGAAACTCACTTTGCCTCCCGTTGAACTGGCCACGAGTTGTGACCTGCGCTACCTTTCCTGGAAAGCGCTCTTTTTAGTTGCCATTACTTGTACTCGAAGGATTTCCAATCTTCATGCCCTGATGTGTAAGGAGCCTTATTTGATTTTCCACAGAGACCGGGTGGCTCTGTGTACAAATCCTAAGTTTCTTCCAAAGGTGGTTTCTGAGTTTACTCTGAATTAGACCATACACTTACCAGTGTATTACCCTGTGTATTCTAATCAAGGGGAGGACATTCTGCACACACTCAGTGTGTACAGAACCTTGCATTATTATACGAAGTGGACAAAACCAGTCCATAAGACGGATCGGCTTTTCATTTCCTTTGCGCCCAAAAGAAAGGGTGCTGCAATTTTGAAACAATGTTTGTCCCAATGGTTAGCAAACTGCATTTTGTTTTGTTATCAGAAGTATAACAAGCCCCTTCTGGGGGAAGTCAAGAGGCACTCAACCAGAGGCATGGCTGCATTTACTGCTTGTTTCAGGAATGTTTCTGCTGTGGGCATTTGTGTGGCAGCCACTTGGAGCTCTGTCTACACCTTTACCAAACACTACAGTCTGGACATTGCCTCTAGGCCCAGGGCAGGCTTTGGACTAGCAGTCCTTCAGGGCCTCCTGTCATAATCTGGTACCTAGTGTAGACCTTTCCTGCATCCCATGCTTTAGCCTTTGTCTAAATTACACTGCTTGGGACTCAGTCCTAATGATTATTACCTACTGCAAGAGCCCTCTCGAAGTAAGATAGTACAGTTACATAAGAACTTACTGTAACAGTAGATCTTCGAGAGAGGCTGTTGCGGTAGGTACCTTTTCCCTTCCACCTGCTTCTGCAGCTGTTTCTTTCTAGTCTTTCTTTTGGCTCCAGGAGCTCACTCCTTTCTCCTGTCGTACCTTCATAGGTCTCTGGCAGGAGAACTGGAGGGCGGGCATGGGGACCACCCACTATGCTGTATAGTGTCACGCTGATGTCCATCACGTGACGTCGGGTGGGCAGTCCCCTGCCAGACACTGATAGCTAAAGTGTGCTGTGTAGTTCTAGTGCCTGACAGCTCTAGTCCTAATGGTTATTACCTACTGCAAGAGCCTCTCAAAGATCTACTGTTACGGTAAGTTCTTACATAATTGTACTTTTTTGTGTGACAAACAATTGGTTGGCATGGTGCTTTAGGCTTAGTTTGAATTTATGTCCGTATATTGCAGTGATGTGGTGTGCTCGTACTCCTGTGTCACTAAGTAGTTGGCAGCAAGTAGCTCTGATGCAGTGATTTGTATACATCCTGGAAAGGCCTGTTTTTCACTGATTTTTTTTTTTTCCATGAGGCCAGCAGTGTACCACTCCCTGAGAGGGTTCTTCCCGTACCAGATGCCCATTGGTTCTTGCATTTTCCTTGGCAGCTGGAAAAGTCTGGGCTGTTTTGGCTGTAGTTTGTTGGTGTACAGCAGGAAGCTGCATACCGGGCAGTTCTCGTAGCCAGGCTGCTCCTACATGCGAACATCTATCATTGCTGTGCTGTCATATAACCCTCCATGGTGATTTTTTGTCTGCAGTACTGTAGTCCGAGTGATGTATTTTGCTCCACTGCTGTCTGTCATGAGGGCAAAGTCGCTGTTTATTAAGTTTGTTATATTTTCATTCCCTCTTCTACAGAAAAAAATTGGATTTAGAACCATTTTTGTAGAGCAGTGTTCTGGAATTTGCACAGCTTAAAGTGCAACTGCTGTAAAGTTGTTATATCTGCTGACAGAGTTGGGAATCTACCTGGGTCGTTTATGTTTATTATTATTTCGGAAGACACCTTTGAGCCAAGGCTCTTTTGCAAAGGTTCCATGTCAGGGAAACAATACAGAACATAGTGAGGACAACAAGAAGTACAGTAGTTTCAAGCAGCCATAGGCTTTGTCGGGTACATTAAAGCTTTCTTATGGAATTACTGTAATATGTGCAATGATTCACAGTATGTATGTTAAGTTACAGTAATTTGTGTATATTATTCAAGAACATATGTACAATAAAAAAATAGTTGTAATGTGGTTCACTAGAATAAATTAGAAACTGCTAGGAGAGATGGTAGATACAGGTAGAGGAAGCTACGGGGTGAGAATGTAGATAATAGTGAGGAAATAGATAGTGGGGCGGGGTGAAGGTGGGATGGATTTGGAGGGGTGAAGGGAGGGAGGGAGGGAAGGAAGGAAGTTCTAAAGCTAGTGCCTCTGTGTGTCTTATTTCTTGTAGATTCTCTTCACCGAGAGGAAAAAAGTCTTCCATTTCGAGGGAAATGTTGAAATTTACTGGTTCCATCTTCCCAGCTGCCTGCTACTGTATTCTGATGTAGAGATAGGCTGCTATTCAGTTTCACAACTAACTGCAGTACTTTCACAAGGACCTATTTGTGTCTCACAGCTGATGCCACCATGGCAATTCCGACAGGATGAGTGTCAAGGCAGCATTACTGCGGCAGGAGTCAGCTGTGCAGAACAGTGTAAGGCAACAATTGTACTCTCCATGAGAAGTACAGTAGTACTGCAGTTTGATTGGTGGAGATAGTTACACTGCTTTATAACTGTAATAATATTTTCTGTTTTCAGTTTTATGATGCGAGTTAATTGATGTCCTGAAGTACAGTAGGTTCTGCTCAGGAAGCACTTTAGAGGAGGAGTGTTTTGATGGAGCAGAGAACCTTCCTCCAGGGGTAACAAGATGGTTATCATGGCAGTGCTCGGTGGGGAAGGGGGTCAACTTGGCAGCAGTCATGTCAGAACTGAAACAGTTTAGAAGGGGTACAGAAAAAAAAACCTTAAAAACAGTTACTCAGGAACTCATAAATACATAGAAAACATTGAGATCATAAGAGGAGAGATTGAAGAGTCGAGGAATAGTCTGATTGGACTGAGCTTGTCCTTGCATAAATACTGCACGAACAGAAGCAACTTGAGGAAAAATGCATAGAGGCAGGCTGCAGTGAGGGGTGTGTGTGTGTGTGTGTGTGTGTGTCTCTACAATTAAGGCAGCCATCCAAAAAAAAAATATGGCAGTAAAGAAGTCTCCAGAATGAGATGGCTCCCTGGTGGCATTTGAGACCTTTAGGGCTGACCTGGTATGCCTCCTGGTGGAGGTTTAAAAGGAGGCGCTTCAAAGTGGGGCCAGCAATACAGCCTTGACTTTGGAGTAACCAGCTATGAATGAGCTTGATCCATCTAGCAGACCTAGGTTTGATTCCCACAACCTCCACTTGCATATTGTGCGACTCTGAGCAAGTCATTTTACTACCCCAGTGCTCCTGGGCCACCCCTGAAAACAGGCACTTGTGTCTAGTGGGCCTTACCCGATTACGAAAGAATAAACAAAAAAAAAGTGTCCTTACCAGAAACCTTATGAACCGCCCTTATTATAGTATTTCTGAAGCCAGGAAAAATCACCTTTATATTGTGGGAATTATATATCTCGTGCACTTATCAATATAGATAATAAATTTGTAGCAGAAGCTCTTGCTAAACAACTGGAATGAGTATTGGTCCATTCGGACCAGGTGGGGTTTCTGAAGGGGCACCAATCGGCAGATACTTTCCATCAATTACTCGCACTACTTCACAAGGTGTGTGACTTGCCTTTTCCTGTTTAAGGGCTTTCTCAAGCCATGCAGAATGTCTTCAGCAGGATCAAGAGGGCATATTTACATAATGTTCTCAAGTGTTTTAATCTGTGGTCCACATTTCAACAATGGATTGCTTTGCTGTACCCTAATCTAATGACAGTGTTACTCACTAATGGGTACATGTTGTCTGCATTTTGCAAAAGCAGAGAGCAAAACAGGGGTTCCCAATTTTGCTTTTATTGTTTATTTTTGTGTTAGAGCCACTAGCTGTAGAATTTTGGAATGACCTGCAGGTCAAGGGAGTTGCTGGTCCAGGTGGTCGATAAAAGGTCTTTCAGTAGGCAGATACCCTGCTCTTATTAACTGAAGACCCTAAAACCTTTTTATTAGCTGCGATGCATTATCATTGCTGAGTTTGCAGATGCCTTAGTCTATAAAATCAATTAGATAAAGTCAAATGCTTTTACAGTTTCAATAGTTTGTCCTGCAGCTTACTTCTTGCAGTGGGGGTTTAATTGATGTCTACATGGATTATTTGGTTATCTGGTTGGGTCAGGATGGAGAAGATATGGTGGATTTTAATTATCTGAAACTCTTCACTGCCCTACAAACTGACATTAATGGATGGCACCACGTTATGGGACAAAGCAGGGTGAATATAGTGTTAATGAATATGAGTCCGAGGGTTTTCTGTTTAATGAATATGATCCCATACATTCTTAAATCCTATAAATTTCATAGATAGGACCATCTAGTTAGACGGATGTTAAGGAAAACTAAAAAATCTAAATTGACCAGCTCCAGGCTTTATGTACCAGTAGTGACTGAGGGATTAAATCTTCCCAGTATCCAGTGATATTACAAAACCTTTTGATGGAGGCAGGAGGAACCAGCCTAGTTGGTGCTGGAGAAAGAACAGGTTCATCTGGGCCTGCTACAGGGTTCCCCCCCCCCCCAAGTTCATTTACAAGCTGCCTGTTTAGTTGTGGGGTAAAATGTGGGGCTTTTGTCTCTGGGAGCTGTGAATCTAGCCTCTGTATTCTCTCAAGCGAGGTGGCATTCCCTGGCTAAGGAATGCCAGTTTAATTTGAAACTCACCCCACCGACTTTCCTGTGGTTTAGCAAGAGTTTTTGATAGGCAAAAAATGCTTTTCTAAGGGCGTGGATATGGTGCAATACCCACACTCTGGCAATCTTCCTTTCCCTTTAACTCGTACGGGAACGTCCTCAAGCTAAGCTCCTCCCTCCCACCCGGGTGGTATCCTTCTTGGTTCCGACCCGTGATGTCAGATCTTCCTTTCCACTGAAAGCATCAGGTCTCCTCTTTCGCAGTTCCTGCATGCGGTGTAGGTCCTTTTTTTTTTAATGTTTTCAGGTACCCTTTTTCCTGGTAGTTTTCTGCCTTCATTTGGTTTTAGGATGGCGTGTGATAACCAGACGACTGGACCTGGGTTCAAGCAGTGCACCGCTTGTAACCAGAAGATGTCACGCACCAACCCTCACGCCTCGTTCGCATATTGCCTAGGGACTAGTCACGATTCACAGGCTTGCGGCCTGTGCCAGTCCCTGCAGCTCTCGATGTTGGAAGACCATTACACCTGACTTTAATTAGGCCGCCTGGACGAACTGGACATGCCGGTCCAGTCAAGGGATGCAAGCAGGGCCATTTCAGTCGCAGTGTGCCGCACTTGAAGAGGCAGCGGCCTAGACCATGGTGGGCAGTGCTTCAGTCTCTGCTTTGCTCCCAGTGGGATCGGGCACTTCATTTACTGGAGCATTCAAGGACTTGTGCTAGTTCCTTATGACCCTCGTGTAGGGCTCTTCCTGAGGGTCACAATCGTCTAAGTCCCCAAAGTCTAAGAGGACCCATTGCATGTCATGGGACCAGGATCGGGCTTGCTCCTCCTGCCCCCGTGATTCTGCACCTGGCTCGATGGCTGTCAAGCTGTCCGCTTCAGCCAGCCCTCCTGGAGTTTTGATCCAGGCTGCTGGCCTTTCAGTGTCCCCATTGGGCTTTCAAAGCCAAGACGCGGGTCGATCAGCTGGCCAAGTGTTTTCTCTACTAGGTCGATCCGTTGTCTGAGGATGACAAGGATGACTCGCTTTCAATCTATCTTTTACACCAGGAATACATCCAAGATTTGTTAACATAAGTTATTTTTAACATAAATTTTGTATTGTAGTAAAATCAATTTATTTTGAATTTTTGAACTAAAATGTAAAATGATTCATCTCACTTTAAGGTTTCTTTATAAAAGGAGATTGTGAAGGTAAATTGAACACACCCTCTGATGAAGGCTTAGTTTGGGGCCAAAGCTCTAGGGGACCCGCTCCTACGCAGTCATGTATGCTGAGGATTTACAATAAAATCACTGACTTGCAAGTTATCTGTTTTGGTCTCTTTTTGGCTGGAGTGCTTTACTACCATGATCATTTGGATTGTTAGATTTTGTACCTCTGGTAGAGCACCCTAGATAGATCCCGTGTCGCACTTGTTCTTTTGTACGCGATCCATTGTTGGAGGATGGCAAGGATGACTCGCTTTTGAGGACTCCGGTACTCTCAGCCCTCTCTCAGGAGGGGCCGGACAAACCAGCCAATTCAGCTGTCTCCCCTTGGGAGATTAACCCCTCGGGGGTTCCGCAGACTCCGATCCGTGCTGAGCACATGGACCCTTCCCCACATCTCCTCCTCAGTGACCCGCTTGTCGTTGGTCGAGGTCCCGGTCGAGGATTTGGTCCCATTCTAGATTGAGATCTCAGGAATCTCAGCGTTCTGGCTGTCAGCCATTGACCAAGAAGTATCATCATTGCTCCTCTACTTTCCGTCTTCAGAGGAAGACAGGTTCCACTGCAAATTGCAGCATCTTTATGAGGAGTTGATGTGGCAACAGTCGATCTTCAGCCATGGTTGTGCCACGCTGCAGCCTCTGGCCTTCCCCTGGTTGCCAGCACCACAGCCCATTCTGATCCCCCTGGCCGAATCGACACCGGCTTATCCCCCCACCTGGGTGAAGCCCCTGCCTCCACAGCCTTTGCACAGGGCTCTGTCCAAGGCTGCCTGACCTGTTTATGGTCTCCCCAGTCGGCTATCCGTCAAGATCACTCATTTGGACAAGTCCTGCATGGTCACTGGGGAGCACGGGTTGAAGGCAGTGGTTGAGGAGTCCTCGGACTCAGAAGATGCCTCCATGCATTCCATTTGGACTCCGGGCTTCGATCAACAGTTCACTGAGGAGCTCATCACTGAACATGGGCTGGTCTCCTTTGGAGCCTTGCTCTGCCTCATCTCCAAATCTATGGGGATTCCATAGGAGTCGGTCTGAAAGTGGGCCAAATACACCCCGACAGAAATCCTAAACAGAGATGACTCCCCAGGGTTGCCTTCTCAGTGGCAGAAGCCTTTCTTGGTCCTGCTCTGGACTTTAGCATCATCCAGCCTCCTGCCTGGCACCTCCAGCCCATGTGGTCCGTGTGAAAGAAAAGAACCCCCCTGATTTTTTTTTTTTTTCCTTCTTTTATTGTTCTTGGATCTGTTTCTAAATTAAAGGAAAGACGTAGGGAGAGTACTATCTTCATGGGAGGGTGTCTCTGCAGCAGCGATGTGTCCTTGTGTTGTGTTGTTTTCATTAAGTGTCCTTATCTGTCTGAGTTTGTTGGGCTAGCCACCCATTTTGTAGTGTGGTAGTGTCTGTATCGCTGCTTAGAGACATCGCCAATGCCCCGTTATATTGTAAATGCACGTACACATGATTATAGTATGAGTTTCTGTCATGTAGAATAAAGTGGTCAAGTATTCAGTCAGAATGCAAAAAGAATAAAGAGGACGAGTGTCTTCTCAGTTTTCTCTACATACATACTGCGCTTAAATTAGTAAAAGACCAGATAGTTTTATTTTTATCCCTATTTTAAAGTATGCCTGATTTTGAACCTGGGTGATGTGTAGAGAAAAGGAAAGGGGTTTAGAAAGTGCTAACCAGCTGCCGCCCTGTTCTCGTAAAGAATTGCTACGGTGTGCTGGTACAGTTTAGCGTATTGCGCTCTTTAGAATAAGGGCTTCCTTCTACTCCTCGCACATCCGTGCAGAAAGAAAGAAATGTTTTACGCTTATGACAGTGTGTTAATAGCAGGAATACTCTGTCCAGAGCTGGCAATTACCTTAGCAAGGGTGCTGGAATTATTCCTCGCATTATGGGCCTGCCAGGAAACCGCCTCTGCTTCACCTCCCAAACAGCCTGCTATTATAGAGCCGGCCAGCTGTTTCTTCACTTCCTATATAGGCAGGTACTGTTGTGGGTGGTGTTCAGCGGTCATCAGAGGTCAAACAACGCTTAGAACGCAGATAATACCTTTTAAAATAAGTGATATAAACTGCTAAAGTAAAAGAATCTGATTTATTGTAAGGAAAAGGAAAAATATATGTTAAGAACTTGATTCATTTATATTTGTTTCCCTTGTGGGTGGAGCTTTGAGTCACATGCTGCATGTACCTGTATAAAGGTGTCTGAATCCTAAGTTTAGGCAGATAGGAGCGGGGTGTTGGATAAAGCACACCTCAGACAGCTAGCTGTTTCTAGTTGTAATGTAATGTTTTCAAGCCTCTTATGTTATTGATGATTTGAAGTTTTATTTCCTCCTTTTATTATTTTGTTGCTAAAAGTTCATTTTTGCTATTGTTCCACTGTGAATATAATAAACGCAGTGATAACTGAAGCTCATGTGCCCCACTGCCTCAGTTCATCTACACTCACAGTCTGTGACACTCCGCAAGTATGCAGTGCCCACCAGGTCTCTTCCTCGCTTCACTGACCATTCTTTGGCCGAAAGGATTGGTGGCGAACTCGGTTTTCCATCGGATGAGCAGTGTCAGGGATGTTGACAAACCTTCTAACAAGGAGTCGAAGAAGCTGGACCATGTGATGAAGGCGGTCTGTGCTGTCTCCTCACTTGGCCTTCAACAGGCGAGCTCCGCCGTCATGATGGCCAACTTTACTCATGCCCTCATGGGTGTCCTGGATCAGGTTCTTTCCCACCTTCCTGTGGATCTTCAGTTGATGTTTAAGATGGTCTGGGACCAAGGATGTTCCATTGCCAAGCACCAGCTTCAGACAGCCTTGGACCTTGGCCACTCCTGTGGTCGGTCTAAGGCCACTGCATTCCCCCATGCGGCGTGGTTATGGATGTCCACCTTTACGGCGGATACCCAACATAAGCTGGTGGATGTCCCTTTTTGGGGACTGACCTGTTTGATCCAGGGGTGGACAGCCATCTCACCAGAACTGAGAAATCCAGTGCCACCTTGGATTCTGTTACATCCTCCCAGAAAGACCCTAAGTGCCTGGAACAGAAAAAGAAGCCTTTTCAGTTTCGGTCCTTCCCGGCACCACAGTCCTAGACACTGCAGCCCCAATCGGAGTAGGCTCAGGCCTGGCGACCTAAACCTATGCCCACCTCCTCTTGTTCCAAGAAGCCCAGGGGTCAAGGCGTCAGTGCTCCTCTGGCATCTGGTGCCGGAGCCTGCAACAAGCCTACTTGGTGAAAGGTCATGGGGTGTCTCCCTTCTGCCTGTCCTGCTTCAGCATTGGCTTCCTGTGGGGGGGGGTGGCTTCACCATTTCTGGCATGCCTGGTTCGTCATCACATTGGACAAATGGGTGCTCGATGTGGTAGGTCACGGTCTGCCTCTAGACTTCGAGGTTCTCCCCCCCCCCCCCAAAAACGGATCCCATGCCCCACAGCAGGCCATGGTATCTCCAGACATGCTGTCTGCCCTTCGGGAGGACATCACTCCGCTCCTTCAGAAGGGCATTGTAACCTGTGTTCTGGACACCCCAGCCAGTCAGGGCTTCGTATCCAGATACTTTCTTGTTCCTAAACAGACGGAGAGCTGGCGACCCATATTGGAGCCTCAAAATCTCAATCAGTTCCTGAGGAAGTGCAAGTTCTGGATGGTCATTCTGAACCAAATCATCCCATCCCTGGAGCAGGGCATGTGGTTCTGCTCTCTGGACCTCCAGGACGTCGTCTTCTACATCCCAGTCTGTCTGGACCACTGTCAGGTCTTTCAGTTCCGTGCAGACGGCTTGCTGTATGAGTTACAAGTGATGCCATTCAGCCTCTCTTCAGCCCCCATGGTCTTCACCAAGTGCATGGCAATGGTGGCAGCATTCCTGCAGTGTCAAGGAGTCTGGGTATACCCCTACCTGGACAACTGGCTCATTCCTGGTTCCTTTTGGGAGGAAGTGGAGAGGTCCAGGGATCTGACCCTACAGACTTGCTTAGTCTTGGGCCTTCTAGTCAACCCAGCCAGGTCAGAACTCCACCCCTCACAGGTCATCTACTTCACTGGGTTATAGCTCGACTCCCTTGAGGCCAAGGCCTGACTCCCAGCAGACCGAGTGGCAGATCTTCCCTCCTTCGCCTGATCATCTCAGGTTGGGCACTTGTGCCCTTCCTGGGACTTTCTACAGCTGGTGGGGTTCACAGCATCTTGCACCAGCATGGTCTGGTGGGCCAGCTGGCAGATGCAGCACTGCAGTGGGGGCTGGCCCAACAGTGGTCTCAGCACCTCAGTCACCTGGACCCAGCCAGTCATGGTGTTGCAGCCAATTTGGGATGCCATCCAGTGGTGGCTCATCCTGGAACACCTGCAGGAAGGAATCCCATTTGTCCACCCAGAGCCAACGGTCACTCTGATGACCAACGCATCTCTGGTGGGATGGGGGGGCGCACACCTTGGGGATCACAGGGCCCATGGGCTCTGGACCCCCAAGGAGTCCCAGTACCACATCAGCCTGCTGGAGCTCTGTGCGGTGTGTCTTACTCTGACAGCCTTCACTCCATTTGTTCGGAGTCAGGTGTGCAGGTCCAGATGGACAACACCATGGCCATGTACTACCTCAACAGGTAGGGTGGAAAGCACTCCCTTTGGTTTGTGTCAGGAAGCCCTCTGCACATGGAACACTCATGCGCAGCTTCTGTGCCAATCTGCTGACAATTTATGTGGTCGGAGCCTCCAACCAGCTGCTGAACACCTTCAGCTGAGTGGTTGAGGTGTCTCACAAGTGGTCTCTCCACCAGGAGGAGATGGATCACCTGTTCTCCCAGTGGGCACTCCCTTTATTGACTTGTTTGCCTCGTGGGGGAACGCAAAGCTTAGGCTGTTCTGTGCCTGAACCCCACAGTGTGGAACACTGATGGGGGATGCCTTTGTGAGGCCCTGGACCCCAGACCTCCTGTATGCCTTCCCTCTGTTTCCCCTGATTCACAAGATGTTGGTCAAGGGGTGGAGGGACAAGACATGGATGATCCTGGTGGCCCCAGACAGGCCGCTCCAGTTATGGTATCCCGATCTCCTCAGCCTCAGCAGCAGGCCTCCATCGCGCCTACCTCTGCACCCAAATCTGCTCTCTTGCCATCAGGGGAAGGTCTTGCACCCGGACCTTCAATCCCTGCACCTGACAGCCTGGTTCCTGAGCTGCTAGAGTTCCAGGCTTTGGATCTGTCCTGACAAGGTCCACCAGGTTGTAGAGGCCTCTCAAGTGGGTCGACTTGCCAGTGTTATGCCTTCAAATCGAAGTGCTTTTTCATTTGGTGCCAGGGCAGGGAGCTAGACCCCCTGTCTTGCCCTGTAGCTAGCATCCTGGACTACCTGTGATCCCTCTCACAGTCGGACCTTCAGTCGATGACCCTCAAGGTGCACCTCACAGCCATCTCTGCATACTGGGTGTGGGCTGTTATGCCAACGATGACACTGGAAAAGGTGATCAGGCGCTTCTTTAAGGCCTTAACCCCCTGTCCCCGCCAGTGCATGAGCCTTCACTGCCTTGGGACCTGTTGCTGGTACTGGCAGTGCTCATGAGCAAGCCATTTGAAACGATGCACAGGTGTGACATCTCTCACCTGTTGTAGAAGACCGCCTTCTTGGTGACTATCACCTCCGCCAGAAGGGTCAGTGAGTTCCAGTCACTCTTGGTGGAGTCTCCGGATTTGGTTTTCTACAGGGACAGGGTTGTCCTCTGCCCCAACCTGAAGTTCCTTTTGAAGGTTTTTTCGGAGTTTCACCTAACTAGGTGATCAACCTCCCAGTGTACTTCACAAATCCAACCTCAGACGCCAAGCACAGGCTCCACATATTGCACCTGCGGCGAGCGCTCACTTACTACACCGAGCGCATGGTTGGAGTTTAGGGAGAGGTTTGCCAGCTCGTTGTTGCCTAGGCTGAAGCTGCACCTGGCAGACTGGCAGATAAGCAGACGACTGGCTTGTGGCTAGTGTTCTGCATCGACCTCTGCTATAGATTGTATTGTAGGGAGCCTCCTTTTGGGCTATGGGCTCATTCCACCAGACATACCGCTGCCTCGGTGGCTGCTTCCAGGGACGTCCCTACCCAGGAGATCTGCAGGGCTGCTACCCAGAAGTCAGCACACACCTTCATCTTCAGTTACCACATCCGCCTTGAGTCATGCTGAGGATGCTGGTTTTGGTGCCTCAGTTCTCTGCTCCCTTTTTCCTAAGTAAAGGTGTGCACCTTGCACCCTGTTCCCGGAGAACTGCTAGTAGTCTACTAGAGTGTGGATAGTGCACCATATCCACACCCTTAGAAATGAGGGTTACTCACCTGTAACCATAGTGCTAGGAGTGGTATATGGTATATCCTCACAACCCACCCGACCTCCCCTGGCAAATGGCACACGGGTCCATGTTTTCTTATCTAAATTAATATCTACAGCAACGACCCATTCTGGTGGTGGTGTAGGTATTAATTTGGGCATCAAGACCCTCGCGAAAGTCATAAAATAAGCATATAAATCCCCCTCCCCTGCTGCTCCATAGATAGTATTGGTGTTAACAACGTCACAAACCTGGGTGGAATACTCAGGTAAAGTTGCACCCTCTCGATCGGGACCCAGCCACCACTTCCTCATTCACTGAAAAGTTCAGCAATAAATTAAAATGTGCAGATTTGCTTAAAAATTAACTGAAAGCAGCCTTGGACTCCCGCAGCAGTTAACAAGGGTATGTGGGACGGGAGCAGGCTGCCGGAGTTAATTTACATATTTAGAGAGATTATTTACTGGTTTTAACCCTGTGATGCTCACACATAAGCTCTTGTTTTTTTTTTTAATGAACATTATGTTAAAATCTGATGCAACCACAGCTCGCTTGGTCCCCCCACACACACAAACACACACACACACATATTTACACTGTCAGTGCATTCCTGGATCCCTACTTCCATTACCCAGCCCCCTCTCAGCCAGGCACACCCTGGAGAACCTACTGACAGCGTGTAAACCCATCAATAAGGAATTTTCTTTTTTTTACGGACACATTCCAACTCACCCATTCAGCAGTGCCACAGTATTGGGCTGTTTTTTGCCACAGAGACAGCTAATGCCACTGCTTGGTTTCCATGGAATTTGGAAATTATATACTCGTCAGGAAGGGGAACTGCAGAAATAAAATATTTAATTTAGCCCAAGGCAGTAAATTTGCTGGGAAGAAGTGGTGGGTAGCTGTCCCAGTGAGTTGTTTTGTCGGTTGGTAGATAAGCGGGATTTGAAATGTGTGAGATTGCACAGTAGTTTATTTTCTTCTGCACAGCATTCTACAAAAATAACTGAGCTTTGTCTTTGTTTAAACAGCAGCAGTCAGTCTAAAAATAATAAAGGTGAGTGAGAGTACATAGCAAGCAATACTCAGGGTGAGGGGGTGCATCAGTGAGTGACCAATCACCACAGAAAGGTCAGTAAGAAAAAGGTGACTTATTTTTACGATGTTTAGGCTGAGATATAGTCTCTCATTTGCTCTGTGTGTGTGTGTGTGTGTGTAAAGGGGGAAGCTTACCCAGTTTTGCAATGTATGTTCTTAGGAAACCCACGTGAGACAAATGGATCAAAGCATCCTTCACTGAAAACAAGATCTTGCATCTCTGCGGGACTGTCCTATCCTGTAAATACAATGTTAAAATCTGAAACAGTTGGACCCAGATGAAAACAAAATACTGTATCTCAGCTGTCTGTCCTGGGTAAATTTATTGTAAATGTGTGTAAAAGCAGGAACCCACTGAAAACAATATAAAGGTTTGCATCTTAGCACAGCTGGTCTATCCTGGAAGAATAGAGTGCAAATTGTGTGCAAGCTTGACCCCTGTAAACAAAAAAAATGCATATTGACTCTGCTGGGCTACCCTGGGAAATACAGAGCAAACCTGTGAAAAAGCAGGAGCTCACTGAAAATGAGACATTGCATCTCAGCCTGGCTACCCTGGGGAATATACATTGTAAAAATGTGTAAAAGATTAACGACATGAAAATGAAATATTACATATCACCTGGGCTATGATATCTTGGGTAAATACTGTGCAAAAAATTTAAAAATGCCAAACCTCACTTAAAAGGAGATACTGCATGTCAGCTGTTCTGTTCTGAGAAAAGTACTTTGTAAAAATGTATCAACTTTTGACCCCAATGTAAAGGGGATATTGCATGTCAGCTGTTACTGTCCTGAGTAAATACATTGTAAAAAAATGCGTAAAGGCAGGACCTCACTGAAAACGAGGTATTGCTTCTCAGCTGGGCTATCAGATAAATTGTTAAAATATTTAAAAGCAGGAGCTCACTGACAATGAGATATTGCATCTCAGCCAGGCTACCCTGGGGAAAATACATTATAAAAATGCGTAAAGGGAAGGGCCTTATTGAAAATGAGCTTTGCATCTCGATGTTCATGGAAATAAAGTTTAACAGTAGAACACCACTGAAAATAAAATATTGTATCGTAGTTGAACTATCCAGCCAAATACTGTGCAAAAATGTGGAAAACCAGGACCCAATTGAAAACGAGATATTGCATCTTTATTTATTTACTTGGTACCTGGGTGGGTACACTGGTCCGAGTGACCATTTTCAGGAACAACATGGGCCATGAAGATGACATATACAACACAGACAAAGTATTGTACACCGCAAATGGTACAGGTAGAATCAATATAGCTTAGTTGGAACATTGTAAATAAATACTTTGTAAAAACTGGTAAAAAGCAAGACCCAACTGAGAATGACATATTGCATCTCAGCTGGGCTGTCCTGCTTAACTACATTGTAAAACTGCATAAAAGCAGTAAGGATCACATTGAAAACGAGATATAGTGCATGGGAGAGCCTTGTTGTTCACGGAATTGGGTTACTAGAATGTCCTTGTGCTGCACTAATGACATCACTACTGCAGTACAAGATAGAACACTTCTGCACGGTTAACTCTTCACGAGCTGAGGCTGCCATCGTTAGCACAATCAGACGGTTGTTTAGTTAGTTTCTGACAGCTCTAACATAAAACAGAGAGACAGTAGCCGTGGCTCAGGCAGAAAGCTCCTCGGATAGGGCAAAATTCATCTCAGATTGCTTATTTAAAACGATTGCCCGTGCCCTATAAAAGATTGTATATGAGCAGTCACACAGAAACAAGGCTGTGTTTGAATCTCGAGGTTTCCTTGGTAACAGGAGACCATTCCAGCTGTGTTCTCAAGGTTTCTTGTTACCAAGGAAACTTCTCAAGTTCAAACACAGCCTTGTGTGCGACTGCTCACACACGATCCTCTATATTGCATCTCACATACTCAGGCCTAAAGAAAATACAATGTAAAGAATTGTGGCAGTAGAACCCCACTGAATGCAAAATATAGCCTCTCAGCTGATCTGCCCTGAGTAAAAATACAGTGTGAAATTGAGTAAAAGCTGGATTCCACTGAAAGCAGGCTATTGCATCTTAGATTTGCAATCTCCAGTAAATACATTGTAAAAATGTGTAAGTAGGACCCAGTCTGAAAACAAGATATTGCATCTTAACTATGCTGTAGTGGGTGTAAATGCAGTATCAAAATGTACAAAATTTGCACCCCCACTGAAATGATACTGCATCTCAGCTGGGCAGTCCAGGTTAAATAGAGTATAAAAATGTGTAAAAGCAGGACCACACTACAGCAGAACCTCACTGAGAAGGAGATACTGTGTCTCAGCTGCTCTGTCCAGAGAAAAGACCTAGTAAAAATAGACCATCTTCAGCATACCCAATGGACTTTTCTTTGAACTAACCATGAAAACATGTTCATTCAAGCACCCTAACAAAATGGCGGCTGAAGCCGCGCGCTCCGCCAGAGGAGACAGTGTTCCAGGTCTAGGCTGCTCGGCTGGCCACCGGATTCCACAAATGTCCTGATTCAATCACTTCTTGCTTTTGTATTAGTTCCTCCAAGCTGCGAGAAACATTGCTGTAACTGTGTGGTATTGACCCCAGGTGAATGGCCATTGCCAACAGAAGGGCTGCATTTTTTTGATTGTTAGAGGTTACGCCCAGTACCAGCCGGCCACTTCCATGAGGGACCTGGCATGGTGGGACAAGACAAGCAGGGGGTCTGAAATTGCACCCAAAAAACTCCATTGAGCAGTCGCTGAGCTAGGGACCACATGTGAAGCAGGATGCTAACTCCTGCGCTACCTGCTTAGTAGGAGGTAGCGTAGGCAGATATGGATATGCACCATGTGGGCTCCACTTGGGAGGGGAAGACCACAGTATCAGGTGCCCGTACCATGAGGGAGGAATTCGCTAGTTCGCTTGGATGAGGCGACCCCAAAGCCCCAAACTGTTCCATTCGGTGCTCAGTGGGCGCCACTTGTGAGGGAGACCACCACCTGTTGAACGGGTAACTGTGCACACGAAATTCAACTTTTGGAAGTGCATATGCTGCCGACTACGCGGCGGCACCACTCGCTGCAGAACAGTATTCATTCCTGAAGCAGCCCTCTATCGTAGCAAGTCCCAAATGGTATAAGAACGTAGCTAAACAAATTCTCTCAATTCCCCTGCTAAAAACACCTGCATAATCGATCAAAAATAATAACAGCAATGCAGCCAGATAGGACAAGAATCACTTGGGAGAGAGAGGTAAACTACTTTGCTGCAAGAGACCAATGCAGCAGCGATCGCTCAGCAAAGTATACTGATTAATTAAACTTTGCAACAAAAGCTAGATATCTCTCTCCCAGCTCCTTAATTAACTAATAAGGAAGGTAGCAATATAACTATCTGCAGGATTTTATTTTCAGCAGAGGTCCGTTAAATATTCCAGCTAGAGAGCATTAAACAAACCTAACTAAATATTCCAGCTAGAGAGCATTAAACAAAGCTAACTAAATGCTGTGGTTTCAAGGGTTTTGGCCTACCTTTAGGTAATTGGTTGCACAAGGGACTCCTGGAGTGTTTGAAGCCTCTTCAGCTGCAAAGGGCAATGTGAGGAAGTATTATTTCACAGAGAAGGTACTGGATGCATGGAACACCCTTCCTGAGGAGGTTGTGGGGTCTAAAACTGTGGGAGAATTCAAGAATGCATGGGACAGACATAAGGCAATTCTTGTGGGGGTAGGAAGAAATAGGCTGTTGGTTAACTAGTATCTGCGGCCTATCCTGTAGGTAGGGAAATGGGCAGACTAGATGGGCCAAGCGGTCCTTATCTGCCGTCAAAGTCTATGTTTCTATGTCTATGTTTCTAAGGTTGAACTGGAGAAAGGGGACTCCTGGGACCAAAGTGTGCTGCGAGATTTGATATGGGTCACATGTGTATCGCTAGTCTATCAGGTGGGTTGGGAACCCAAGAGGTAATGTCTGGAGTGTCATGAATACAACATAACACAGTCTGCAGTCAGTCCAGAATCTCTGACTGCCCCGGAATTTTGAGTTGGAATGTATGCAAATTAGAGAATTTGGAATGCAAATTAGAGGATTTCAAAACTGCTGCCTCTAGGTGGACTGTGTTCCATCTAACTGCCATATTCAATTTTTCCATTAAGACAGTAGACTTGCCCCCCAAGAGCTGCACAGCAACTTCGCTGCAAGACTGTTTATTTTATTCAAAAAGTGGTATTTTTATGCTACTTCATTCATACTGTGCCTCTAGTAGTATATTTACTAAAGTTTAGTTAGTGGGATATTATTTAGCCATTCCCTTGCTGTTCCCAGGAACCGAGTTCTCAAGATTAAACGGGTTTGTAGCGGTTCTTACGGATAGCTCTTTAGTTTAAAGTTTTTATATATTTAGAAATGTAAACAACTTTGTTTATATTCTCAATCGGTTCTCGTTCTTCACAAGGAACCAATCGCATTTTTGTGTTTAAACATACTTTTTCAGTATTAAGTTGGTTTGTGGTTGGTTCCCGTTTCTGTTTAGGAACCAGTCGCATTTGGTTTAAATAAAGAAATCTGTTCTATATCACGATTCCCTTTTAACATAAGGAACCATCCGTGATTTGCTTAAAACCCATTCTGGGGAAGTTTTTTGCAGTCTACTGACAGTTTGGCATGTCAGACAGACCTAAAATGAGGACGGGAACCACAGGTTTTAAAAACTGTATTAAGTGCTTCTAGAGTTTTGCTAAGGCTGATCGCCACGGTTTGTTTATAGAGTGCTTGGGTCCCAGTCATATTTTCCCTAACTGTGAAGTGTGCAGTACTTTTTGTTCAAAAACTATTAAAAAAAGAGGACCAAAAGATTAGAGCAAATGGCTTCTGCTCCCACCTCAGTGTCACCAAAGCAAACTGAAGAGGGTCCTTCTACATCCCACTCCAAAACAAAGGAGAGACCCTCTAAAGATTCTGCAGACCCTAATATTTCTGAAAAGGGGTCTGAGCATTCTGAGCATAAAAGAACTACAGAACAGGCTCCTGAGTCTGTGCCTGCCAAAAAGAAATATAAAGAAAAGCATGTCACTGTGCCTTCCATTGAAAAAGCAAAGGAGCTCCCAGCAGACAAAGATAAAATTCCCTCTGCGGAGGAAATTGCCAGAGCCTTGCAAGTCATTCAGGCCTTACAGACTGCAGGTTCCATACTGAGTTCACAGGTTCAAAGCCCAGTTCCCAGTGACCATGACCAGCAATTGTACATTGAGGAGGAAGAGGAGGAACCAGATCTAGGGGAACCCATTGAACCAGAGGTATCTCCAGACCAGGAGTTCGGTTCCCCTTCTCATGGGCGTGATGATTTTTCATCCCACTGTTCATTTGTCAGGCAAATGGCTAACACCCTGGGCCTCACCTCACAGTAATCTATGGATGTTGAGGAAGAGGCAGAGTTTTTGGATATGATGGATTTGGCTCCCCTGAAAAAGATGGTCCTTCCTAACCATAATTCCCTCAAAAAGGCTACTTTTAAAATCCTGCAGACACCTTCCTCTGCCCCCAGAGTGGACAAGAAGGTGGAGAAAAAAATACCAGCTGGATAGGGCTTCTGCTGATTATTTGTATACCCATCCAGATCACGAGGGTGTGATACAGGTTGCTGCCTGTGATATGGCAAAAGTACCCCTGGCATCTCACCCACCAGATAAAGGTCCAGAAAAACTGACACTATGGAGAAGAAAAGTTATTTGGGCTCTTCCCTCCTCCAACAGGCAGCACACATGGCTTGTGCTGCACAGTACCAGAAAGCCCTATGGAATTCTGTGCTGGCTTTAATTGATAAAGTTCCAGGTAATGTGGCACATGATATGGCAGATATTACCAGGACGGCTTTAGATGCCACAAAGTACCAATTTCATATGGCTGTGGATACAAATGACACTGCATCCAGAATGTTGGCCCTGTCAGTCTCTTTAAGGTTTGCTGGACTCAGAGCAACCAGTCTTACACCAGATGCTTGGTTAAAGGCTATGGATTTCCCTTGCAAAACAATTCCCTTTTTGGTGACAAAACTGAGGCATATATGAAAAAAGTGGAGGAATACAAAACCACCTACCGGAGTAACTCCGAGAGAGAGAGAGAGAGAGAGAGAGTCCCCACTTCTTTTAGATCCACATGAAGGAGAGGTAGGGGTAGGGAGTACTACCCCAGATCATATGCCCCATACTCTGTGCCTGCAGAGTACACACACAGGTCAGAGCGTATTACTGGGGCAGGCGCAGGAGGTCTGCTAGGCGAGTCAGCCCAGCTCCAGCCCTTAGACCACAATCTGGATAGAACCCCTGACTGCACAGATCAGGCCCCCCCAGAAGGGGGGCAGGTTGGCTCTGTTTCCAACACTGGGAAAACATTACCACAGACAATTGGGTACTGGAGGTAATGAATCAGGGTCTCTGTCAACAGTTCAAACAGTTTCCAAAACTCCAGGGCCTCAGGATTTTCTGGCCTTCAACTCCAGCAGAGACTATTTTGCTGGAGTTAGAGGTAAAAAAGCTCCTGCAAGCCAGGGCAATAGAGCCAGTCCCTCTTACCCAAAAGGGAAGGGGCATGTACTCAAGATACTTTCTGACCAAAAGGAAAAATGGAGATTGGTGGGCAGTCCTGGACCTCAGATACCTAAACAAACACCTGGCAAATCCCAGGTTCAAAGTGGTAACACTGGCCATAGTTATTCCTTCTTTAAGGAAAGGAAACTGGCTGGTATCTCTGGATCTAAAAGACGCTTACTTTCACATTCCAATTAGACCTGTCACAGAAAGTACCCAAGGTTCTCTCTTCCCTCAGGTCATTACCAGTTCTCAGCACTTACCTTTGGGCTCACTTCTGCCCCATGGGTATTCATAAAGTGTCTGTCAGTTGTGGCAGCTTATCTCAGAAGGCAGGGAATCAGTGTATTTCCTTACCTGGATGACTGGCTAGTCGTATGGAATTCATACCAGCAGGTAAAGGGTTCGATCAGGTGACCCAAAGTACCCTGGAATTACTGGGTTTCCTTATCAGTGCTCAAAAGTCGTAGATGGAGCCAGTTCAGTCACTGGAGTTCACTGGAGCAGAACTGGATACTGTTCATGGAAATGTTTTTCTCCCAAAGGAGAGGGTGTCAAACCTACTGACTCTAACAAATTCCTTTGCCTTGGGTCAGCCCAGAACTGCAAGACTGTTTCTAGTATTACAAAGAAAGTCAGCACTTCTTTTGATCTTTATAGCACATTATGTTTATTACAGAAACAGTACCTTGGAGTACTCAAAGCTAACCCTGTAGTGGCCTTAAACAAGAAACTATCAACTGATGCTCTTTTATACAGAAAGTTTAATTTTCTGTATAAAAAAGCATCAGTTTGATGGTTTCCTTGATACACCCCTAAGGAAGGCCAACTACAGGGTTGAAGCACAGGGCTAAGTTGGTCCAAGGGTACTCATTTTGTAATAAAAGCACTTCTGCACCTTGGAAATTCAAAGCAAGTGCTGCCTTTTCTCTTGTGTGTTGTAGCAAGCTGGCAGCTTTTACGCAGCACCACCAATCCTGTGTGCACCATTTATTTTGTTTGCATATCTTAGCATTACTAGGACACATGGCCTCAACTACTGCAGCAGTGTTGGACTCCAGATTTCAGATGAGGGATATTCAGTATTACCTGAGATCCCATTGGTCCCAAAGAAGGGATCCCATTTCAAAACTTGTGCCATTTACAAAAACTCTGTTACTGGCCCTGCAATGGTGGAAAGAATGGAACAACCTCTGACAGGGCATACCTTTTCAGCAACAGCACCACACTGTGGTCCTAGCAACAAATGCCTTCCTCCTAGGGTGGGGGACAATCTTTCTGCCATTCATCTTCCAGGGAAAGACAATACACTCTCAGATTCACTCAGCCGAATCAGCCAAGATCATCACGGATGGGCCTTGAACAGGCAAGTGCTGGACACAATTTTCAGATGTTGGGGCACCCCAGAAATAGATCTGTTTCCCTCAAAAGAAAATCACCAGCTTCCACTTTATTGCTGCAGGCCACCCTCCTTGGGCACAGTGCCCATGGAGGCCTGGCCCTGGATTGGATGGGAAAATTTCTTTGTGCCTTCCCTCCAATTCCAGTGGTGTCGAGAGTCCTTCTCAAGCTGAGGAGTCAGCCTGCAACCATGATGCTGGTTGCCCCAGACTGGGCCAGGCAGCCGTGATACCCTTTGTTACTCATCCTGACCACCAAGCAACCCATTCATCTGCCCCAGAGATACAGTCTTCTAACAGCTATTTAGGGGCAGATAGTTTGCCCGAACCTTGAGAGCCTTACCCGAAGGCTTGGTTCTTGAGGAGTTAGAATTTTCTGAGTTTAAGCTGTCAGAAGAGGTACTTCAAGTGCTGAAAGTTTCTCAGAAAACTTCCCCAAGAAAGACTTGTGCTTCAAAACTGAAAAGATTTTCCATCTTTTGCAGGCCTAAGAAAATCAGTCCTCTTAAGGCATTGCTTGATTATCTGATGCACTCGCAGTCTCTAGGACTCAGGCCTGCAACCCTTAGGGTTCACTTAGCAGTAGTATCTGCTTATTTGTCTGCAGGTGCTCAGAGAACAATAGCTTCACACCCCATTTTTTAACATTTTTTCAAAGGATTGGCACATATGTTCCCTCCTGTTGGGGAACCAGTCCCTCCTTGAGATTTGAATGTGTGCCTAACCAAACTCATGGAACCCCACTTTGAGCCAGTGGCTACAGCTGACCTGAAATATGTCACATGGAAAACTGTTTTCCTGATAGCAATCACTTCAGCAAGGAGTGTGTGTGAGCTCCAAGCTCTTTGCACTGATCCTAATTACATTATCTTCCATAAGGACAAAGTAGTCCTTAGGACTAACAGGAAAATCCTTCCAAAAGTGGTACCAGAGTTTCACTTGAACCAGTCCATCACCCTGCTTGTGTTTTTCACAGCCAAATCCAGTTCAGGTGAATTGAAACTTCATAGCTTGGACGTAAAAAGGTCTCTCAGCTGTTAGATTATATATACTAAGGACCTCAGGGATCCCCACTCACAGCTGTTCATTACCTATGCTGAAGTGGGAAAGGGCAGGCCTGCCTCAGAGAGGTTGATTGCACATTGGATAGTATCCTGCATCCAATTCTGCTACAGTAAGGCTGACACAAAGCCACCACAAGGCCTCAGGGCACATTCCACTTGTGGAACTGCTGCCTCTGTGGCAGCTGCAAGGGACATCCCCTTGTTGGAAATCTGTAAAGCGACCACCTGGAGTACAGTCCACACCTTCACAAAGCACTACTGCCTAGATGTTCAGTCCAGGACTGATGCTAGGTTTGGCACTGCAGTATTGCAGAACCTTTTGCCCCAAATAGGTTCTGTACCCACCTCCCAAGGCACTGCTTGGTAGTCTGCAGATTGTCTGCTACTACTAGGAGATTCTTGGGGCTTGAAGAAAACAGTTACTTACCATAGTAATATTGTTTCTTCCAAGGGATCTCCTAGTAGGATTAGACCTCCCATCCATACCTCCCCTTACATAACCTGAATAGGTTCAGCAATACTTTTTATGGGAGTTTATAATGTTGCCATTAATCATTGGCTTATCTTTATATATTTGTTAATGCCCACAAATATGCCTAGGATACTTAGGTCACCTTTTTTTTGTGTGTGTGTATTTCTCTTGTCCTGTTTGGAACCCGTCCTCTACCAAGGGGGAAGGTATTGTTGTTAAGGGTGTTTACTTATAATTATTTAATAGTCTAGTATTTTCATCTATAAAATTGAATCTGGCAGTTAGATGGAATACAGTCCACCTAGAGACAGCAGTTTTGAATGTTGCATTCCAAATTCTCTAATTTGTATACATTCCAACTCAAAGTTTCAGGGGCAGTCAGAGATTCTGGACTGACTGCAGATTGTCTAATCCTTCTGTAGATCCCTTACTATGGTAAGTATTTTTTTCTTATTACTATATTGTACCTCATGATGCACTATTTACTTTACATGTATTTTGAGATGATTGTACTGTATCAGTCTATATGCACTGAACGGGCAACTGTTAAACATTTTTTCCTTGTGCCTTGTATCTTCACAATTAACTTTTGCTTATTATACAATGAAATTTGTACTTGTTCTATGTTAAACTTAATAAAAAAAATTTAATTTAAACAAAAGAGACTTAAAAACAGGACCCCACTGTAAATGAGATAGTATGTTGCCTCTCAGCTGCTTTATGCTGGTTAAACACAGTATAAAAATGTGTAAAAGCGGGACCCATTGAAAATGACATATTGCACCCTAGCTGGGCTAAGCTGGGTAACAGTATCGTACAAATGTGTAAAAGCATAACCACACTGAAAAGGAGATGATGCTCTAAACTGGTCTGCCAAGGGAAAATACATTGTAATAGCAGAACCTCACTGATAATGAGACATTGGGGTGCGCTGTGGAGCTGAGCGGTCACGTGGAACTTCTGCTCCATCTACATTTAAGTTTAAAGAACTAAAACCTAACACTTCGGAGCTCAAACTACATCTTAATTGACTTTTTCTGGGAGTTAACTCCTCTGATTACATAATGGGGAAAACTCATAAAAATCAACCATTTGGGGACGGTCGGAAAAACGCTGGTAAAACATCAACCGTTGGCCCAAGGCACTCAATCTGCACAGTATGGCACAGCAGAAGCGGAAAGTTCGGAAGAGACCCTTCAGTCGCTGGGAGCTAACATGAAACAATTGCTAGCATTATCGACCATGGTTAATCAGAAGCTGTATCTTCTGACTGGCTGTCTTACCACAGTGGAGCAAACGGTGGACCTGCTACAAGGCGAGATGGAGGAGATAAAGCGGCACTCTGAAACTTGTAAATGTGCCCTTTCACAAAGAGCTAAGGAGCGGCAACATGCTGATACCCAGCTGGAGATATTGGAAAATCAAGTAAGGAGTCAGAATGTGAGGCTTATCGGCGTACCGGTGGGTTCGGAAGGGGATTCAGCTCGGATATTTATTAAAGACTGGCTCCTTGAGCAATTTTGAGCGCACATGGCTAACATTGATTTCACTGTGGTTAAGGCTTACTGCATTCCACACAGAGGTAAGCTGACGGTAGAGCTTCCTAGAGTAATGATGGTCATTTTGGATAGCATGGGGTCCCGAGATTCTATTCTGAACATGGCTAAGAGATATGGGCCGCTAAGTGTAGAAGGAGACTTGGTGCACATATTCCCAGATATTTCATATGCGACTCGTCTCAGACGGAAAAAATTTGATGGGGTTCGTTCCGTTCTTAGAGCCCTAAATATGCCTCATACCATTAAGTTTCCTGCAAAACTGCACATTATATTTGGTGCCAAAGTTTACATATTTACAGACCCTGGTGATGCAGGCAAGTGGGCTGTGAAGATGGCTGTCGCACGAAAGAACAACCCTACAGCTGAGGATTCAGACAGTGTAACCTGAAAGACTCTTATTTCGATTTGATAAATAAAATAACGCTGTCTCCTTATAAGGGGAGTTTTTCCTGTGGGGGGTTTGTTGAGCTCTGATTCTGGGTTCTTTAATTGGGAGGAAAATTTGTGGTTTGATGTGGGATTTAACTAAAACTGTTTAGGAAGGTGAATAATGCATTGAATTAGTATATTAGTTTAATCTAATATGCTCCTCCATTTAGGTTGGGAATGATGAAGCCAATTGTTTTAGACACATGGGATTTTTCAGGTGTAACTGTACCTGACTAGTTGTTATATTGTTCCCATGGTTAGGCTGAAGTTTCTTTAAGGCGACTGATTTAATAGATTTGGTTATAGACATGTGGTTCTATACATGACACCATTAGCCCCTTTGAGGGCAACAGACTTCTTGCTGGACATTATGGAACTTTTATAAAAGTTTGCTGCCATATGCTATGGGCTACAGTTCCACAGATGTATTTTACATTGTGAAAGGTAATTAGTTATTAAAGGTAGCCTCCATATTAGGGGTATAAGTAGGGGTTACTATTATCCTATATATATATATATATGGAATAATTTCCTGTTGCTATGAGACCATCTTGATGTTCCCTACAAGGTATGAATGTATTTTGTACCATTTCTCTATAAAAGGAATAAAATACAAAGTAACAAAAAAAAAAGATAATGAGACATTGCTTCTCAGCTGGGCTATCCTTGGTAAATACAGTGTAAAACTGTGTAACAGCAGGAGCCCACTGAAAATGAGATATTGCCTTTCATTTAGGCTGTCCAAAGTAAATACACTGTAAAAATTGATGAATGTAGGAACCAATGAAAACCAGATATTGCAACTTTGATTTGCTTTGCTCGGTAAATACATGGTAAAACTGACTAAAAGCAGGACCCAGCTGAAAATGAGATGTTGTATCTTAGCTGTGCAGTCCTGGGTAAATGCAATATGAGAATGTGTAAAAGCAGCACCCCCACAAAATAGAGATACTAAATCTCGGTTGGCCAATGCTAGGTAAATACTTTGAAAAGATGGGTAAAAGAAGGACCCCATAGAAAATGAAGTATTGCATCTCAGCTGGCCTATGATCACTAAATATGTAAACATGCAAGACCCCAATGAAAATTAGATACTGTATTTCAGCTGTGCTATCCTGAATAAAATATATTGTAAAAATGTGTAAAAGCAGGACCCCACTGAAAATGAGATATTGCATCTAATTTGGACTTTCCCAGGTTTAAAAAAAGGTGTAAAGCAGGACCACAACTGAAAATTAGATATTACATCTCAGTTGACCTTTCCTCGATAAATACATTGTAAAAATTGGGAAACGTGCACAACCCCATTGAAGACACGATATTACACATCAGCTGTGCTATCCTGGATAACTATATTGTACACATGTATAATAGAAGGGCCCCACTACAGCAGAACCTACTAAAAAGGAGATGTTTCCCGGGGTTGTTTCTAAGCTGGTCTGTCCAGGAAAATGTGTTTATTTATTTATTTAGTTCTTTTGGATTACAATACCTTTAAGCTAAAAGCTCGTTTACAAAGGTTCCACGTCAAAGTAACAATAGTCAAAACAGAACAGTACAGTACAAAAACAACATACATGGTTTAAAAAAAGAGCACTTAACATAAAGTAAACTTATAGGTGCAAGTATTAAATCAGCCAGGTTGGCCTTGTCAAGTTGAGGGGTAGGGTGAGAAAAAAGGGGAGTAGGGGTATGGAGGTAAAGGGGGGTAGGAGAGGCACTCTTCCAGAAAGAATGGTAGGGGAAGGCATGACAAAGGAGAAGGGGAGGTATGAGAGAAAAGGCTAGCTAGTGGAAGCAGTCACAACTGCAAAGAGCAGTAAGGTGCTGGCGGAGTTTTCTCTTGAATGGTCCAAGCTTGGGCTCAGACATAATGTCTGGTGGGAGGTCATTTAGCCAGCAGGATGCACGGTATGCAAAGGACCGCTGTGCTTGTGTGGTGCAGCAGAAGGGGACTTGGTGCGACTGTCTGGACATGCCCTGGGTCAGGTGGGGATTTGTTGACAGATTACGAAGGTTCTGGATGGTCGGAGGGGTTAGGCCTAGGTAGTTCTTTTTCGCTAAGTGACATACCTGGTATTTCATCCCCCATGAGGTGCAGCCAGTTGGTCTGGGCATATAATTTGCAGGTATGAGTGAGTCTGTGGGCTCCAGTTAAAAGCCTGCAGGATTTGCTTAGTGCTGTAATAATCCTTTTTAGGATGGTTTCAGATGCAACGCTATACATCACCAGTCCGTAGCCAATAATAGAGACTACTGAGCTGTTCACAGCTAGCCGAAGTGCATCTGGGGTCATACAATGCCTATGTCTGTATAGGAGTGCAATCCTAATATTAACTACTTTTGCAACTTGGTCCACATGGTTGGCGAAGGATAGGGAGCTGTCGAAGGTTACCCCTAGATATTTGAAGGTAATGACTTGTTCTAGCGGGATATTATGGCAGTTCCTAGTGGTTAATTATGTGCTTTATGTCTGTTGTGGGGATTAGCGAACAACACAACCTTCATCTTTTTATAGTTCATTAGGAGTTTCTGCTTCGAGAACCAGTCCTCAGTAGTCGAGAAGTTTTGCTGGAGCTGTCCTTCCAGGAGGTGTGGGTCAGGTTTGCTGCTAAAAATAACGGCGTCATCCACATAGAGGAGTATATTATCAGAGCTGACACAGGGAAGGCTATTGAGGAATAAGCTAAAGAGAAGCAGGCCTAAGACTGAGCCTTGTGGGACACCTGTGCGCACTTGTCTGCTGTCAGATAGGATTCCATTGATTTTGACCTGCTGGGATCTGTTCCCGAGGTAACTTTGAAACCACCCCACAGCTTCAGTTGAAAGCCTGGTGGCTGAGAGTTTGTCAAGCAGTAAGGCATGGTTAACTGTGTCAGATGCTTTAGTGAGGTCGATGTATATTACTCCCACTGGTTGACTCCGGTCTAGGGCACTATGACTGTAGCGCCATGGTGGTACTGTGAGCTTTATGGAAGCCATGTTGTTGTGGACATTGGATCTGATATTTCTAAATGTAATCAGTCAATTGGTTTGATAAAACACGTTCCAGGGCTTTGGAGAGTGGGGGTAATATAGAAAAAGGATGATAGTTGGTGTGGAGGGTGCAGTCATCACTTTTGTGGACTGGTGTGACCATGGCGGCTTTCCATGCATGGGGGAATTGTGCATCACATAGGGACAGGTTCAGTATTTTAGGCAGTGGGGCTAGGACTTCATCCAGTGTAAGTGAAATAGGCTTGAGATCTGGGGAGTTGCTACTGTGTCTTTTTTTTTTTTTTTTTTTGTGTGTGTGTGTTCTGAATCCCTCCCTTATTCTCGGACTCTCCCTGCCACCGCCCCCCATGCTCAGGCTTGCCCCCCGGAGGCAGTGGGCGGTGGGACAGAGTGGGTTGTCATGCTGGGGGGGGGGCGGCTTTTTTCCTAAATGCTTGATCCCTGGGGGCGGGGACGTGCAATGAAGTCCAGCATCCGCCCAACCCCCTAACACAACAGCGCTGGTTGCGACAGTACCCCCAGCCTCCACCAGGGTCTTTGCAGTGCTGGACACTCTTCCCCTCCCTTCCTCTGGAGAAGGAGAGCAGTCCCTAGGACACAAGATCTTTCTCCACCAGCTGGCCTTCCAACTCCCGGGTCTGTTCCTGAACCCAGGTCGTCGATATGACAAGCAGAAATCCAACTGCTGCGCCAGCAGACGACTGTCGCTACTGTATCTTGATTTGCCTGTTATATGTACTCAGCTGTAGAGATTTTTTTGAAATAAAAGGGGCCGGGGCATGAGAGGAGCCAATACAGCTGACTCTAAAGTTGTCTTTGGGTACATCGTAGAAATCTAGGGGAGTACACTGCTAAGATAGGAAAAGGCGATGTTAAATGTATCAGCGATTAGCTTGGGGTCTTGGGTAGCTTCTCCATTAACTGCTAGCATGGAGGGAGTTAATTTGGTTGCTTCACCCATAAGGTATTTTAGGTTGCCCCAAAAGTTTCTGCCATCCCCCCAGGAGTTAGTGAACCCTTCCTGGAAGTGGTGAATTTTAGCAAGTCGGGCCCCCTGAGTACAAGCGTTTCTAGCCCTTTTGTATTCCTGGGTATCTACCTGTTTACCAATGGCCCAGGCTCGATGCCACAGGTGGTCCCTGTGGGCCATGAAGCTAAGTAGTGATGGGGTAACCCAGGAATTAGTTGTGCCCTTACGTTTACGTTTTCTTACAGGTGCATGGATATCACAGGCTTCATTGAATCTGGAAATAAAGAATTCAAGTGCCTGGTCTACATCAAGGAGGGAGTCCATAGGGGACCAGTTAACCTGCTTGAGATATGACTTGAGGGAATTGAGTGGCCCCTTCTTCAGGATTGTACCAGTAATTGTTTTGGCACTGGGCTTAGGGGCGTTGTTGGACCAGTGATATAATATTTGGGAGTGGTCACTTAATGAGTCAGGAAGGACAGTGGTTTTGGAGATTCTCTCAGGACGATTTGTGAGTATCCAGTCCACTAGTGAACTAGAGCCAGTCCGGTAGTTGACCCTAGTGGGAAAGTCTGCCATTTGGGAGACATTGATAGCGGTGATGGCGTCTTTATAGGGGACTGTCTCAGGTGACTGCCAATTAACATTAAAGTCACCTAATATTAGCACCTCTTGAGTTTTGTTGCAGGCTACTCAAGTAGTCGGTGACCCTATTAAATCCAGTGGCCTGTTACCTCAGGGGGATGTAGACTGAGACAAACGTGAGCAATTTACTTTGTGGTCCTAGCAGTATTCTGATAGTTAGGGCCTGTACATTTTTCCCGGTATTTAATTGGGGAAGGGTGTGGCCTCGGAGATTATCCCCAAAGTAGACTGTACACCCTCTACCCTCAGCTGGGCTATTCCCTGTCCTCCTCTCTCCACATAGTCCTGATACAACATATTGTGTCAGGGCTATCTGATAAACTGTTCTGACAGTGAATGGGTTACTGATACAAACATATGAATGTGCCAGCAGAAACAGGCCACCCGGTCTATCTAAGTCTGCTCGCGTGTGCAGCTAGCACCCTTAGTTTGCAGCTGCCCCACCCCCCTTCCCTTTGTCATCCCACTGCCGCCCCCCACCTCCCCCACTCTCACTCTCTCCTGTTCCCTGTCCCATTCCTTTTAATAAGAACATACGAATCATACTGATGCCCCGGTGGTTCTTAACTGGGCCCCTATGGGATATAATGACTAGCAAGACAACTAGGAGAGCAGTGTATTTATGTGCCCTCATTGTTGCGGATGATAGTTTAGATGACTGAGTATCTTAAGCCTTGAGTTAATGGGTTGAGGCTGGGAGTGTGATGGACCAGGTCATAGACCAAGGAGGGGGAGGTTAGGTGCAACCACTGTAACGTGTACCAAGGGGGACACTGCTGAAAGTTTTACTTATGCCATTGTTGTGAGGCAGAGTATAGGAAATATTACCGTGCCAAGGGGGGTACTGCTGAATTATTTACTTATGCCGTTGTTGTGAGGCACAGTATAGGTGAGATTACTTATAAAAGTAGAAACGCACTGAAAATGAGATATTGCCTTTCAGCTGGGCTATTCCCTGTCCTCCTCTCTCCATATTAGCACTGGGGTCCCTAAAGGGTCCATTCTTGGCCCTATACTTTTTTCTGTTTTCCTAAATAACCTCCCATACCTCTGCATCCATCCATATGTAAGCAGACAATACAGTTATTTTTACCTCTAGTCCCCCCCGATCTGATGACCAGACACCAGGTGGACTTTGACAACGTCCAGTACTAGTTCCAATCTAATCAGGTGTTCCTTAATGGGGGGGGTGGAATGGTCTCCATGACCTCCAGAACTAGGCAAAAGCTCTCTAGAATTACCGCCTTCCCCCTCCTTTCATACCCTAGATGGGTTCTTCACTGAGGATGTTCCTCCCTTCAGGTACCTCAGGGTTTTGCATGATCGTCACCTCGACTTTTCTGGGCATGTGAATGCCATTCACAAAAAAATGCTCCTAAAACTAGGTGTGTTATACAGAAACTGTGGGTGCATGCCCTTGTTGGCCCTAAGGGCCATTTTACAGAAAATGATTCTCCCCACTTTCAGCTATGGAGATATTGTTTACAGTGCTGCTCCTAAGTCATCTCTGGCCAGACTGGAGCCTCTATTTCACTCCTTCTGCCACTTTGCCCTAGACTGCCCTCCCCGCACACACCACTGCTCCCTTTACACCTATCTCTCTCTCTTCTCTCCCTTGAAGCCAGGCGCCTTGCCCATTGCTCTTCCTTTATTGCTGAACACTGGCTTGGCACTCTCCCATCCTGCCTTTCCTCTCCCTCTCCCCTCCTTCCTCTTACACCCTTCGTATCTCTAGCTTTCGCTGTCTTGCTCTCCCGTCAAGGTCGTCCTTAGCTGGCCAGGCTGCTTTCTCTTACCGCTTCCCTAAAGTGTGGAATTCTGTCCCTCTTCCCACCCAATCTGCCTCTTCTCTTCGCTCTCTCTCCTCTCTTCTCCATGACCTCATCTCTCCCTCTTGCCAGTTGCATCTGATCTCCATCCCTGCTCCTCCTCTCCACTTTTTTTCCCACCTCCTCCCCTTATCTTTACTCCCCCCCCACCCCCGTCTCCCTTCCCTAGTCCCTACTGCTGTGTAACTTGCTCTGGCTTCAACTCCACCCACCTCTGTCTAGCCCTTACTTTTATCTTTCATCTGTACAGTATCCAACTGTTGTTTGTTCTTCATGCAAATGTGTTCTATTCCTTATTGTACATTTTGGTCCTTTCCCTTCCCCCCAGGATGCATCTGGAAACGAGCTGTTACTCAGCTCAGTATACCTTTCCTGGTGAAGCTTTTCAAAATAAATAAATACAGTCCTCAGTAAATCATGTTCGGAGCCAAAAACAGCTACATTATAGTGACCTTTATGGTTTTCTTTTTTTCTATTATTCTGATGTAAATCTGGTGTTTTAGTATCTCAATTATATAAGAAATTTATTACAATCCAGCCCACACTTTAACACTCTACTGTATCTTTTATCAGGTTAATGTATTAGCAGCCATTTTGACTCTGACCAGAGTTTGTTTCTGTTTGATCTTCATCGGGGTTTATCTCAGTCATCAGGTCACACCATAGGAACTTTACTGTTGGTGAAGGGGAATCTACATGGAAGATTTTCAGCAGTACAACTGGGGCCACCCGCCATAGACATCGTCGGCACGTCATCAACCCTATAAAGGTGGGAGTGGCCTGCTGCCTCCTCAGTTCTTTCTCTCTCCGTTGACTTCAGCTCGCATGGGTCCATAAGCTCTGTCGCCGTATTCGTGCATTTTCATTGCTTTTCTAATCCTTTATTTTTTAGAATCTCTTTTCTAAAGAGATTCCTACAACTTGTTTATGTCGAGAGTTAATCCTTCATCTTCTCTCTTCCATCTCTGCTGCTGCAGAAAGAAGATTGCTTCCACAGATGAACACTCTCGTTGTGTCTGCTGTCTTGGGCCTGACCACAAAGTTTCTGACTGTGAGCTCTGCCAGAAGTTTAAAGAGCTAGTGTAATGGGGCTTTTTTACATTAATACACTGTCTGGAGTAACAAGTTAGTGCCTATACTCACAAAATGTAGTGGGGTTAAGCTTCTAATCATTTTTAATCAAGCAGTGTAACTACGAACCATGATGTATGTCTGGACTGGAACTGATACGATCTGGTCCTCACACGCACATGTAAAAGAAGGTGGCATTGTAGGGGGAAGCTGCACTGCACTGTTTGCCGTCTGCTGTCTGACAGGACCGGTGAATGCAAGGAACGGTAGTGTTATTGTATGATTTATAAGACATGTTTTGCTAAGTTGTCTTGAATATTTTACCCATATGAGGAAAAAAGTCATCTTTCTCTTTCTCGTTTTGTAGAGATTATAAATCCTCAGGGTTATTAAATGAGAAGATTCCCAAATATCACGAAAAAATGGATGAAAAAGGATCACTTGATGTCACTTTTTTTGTATTTATCTTTTTTCATGTGGTGTCAACAATAAATAATCATTGTGTCAGAATTTTTTTCAGAATAAATATTGGACATTTTTTAGTTTTTTTTTTTAGTTTCCCGTTTAGGATGAATTGGGGCTGAATAGAAATGGAACACTTGTGGACTGTGTTGTGATGGCAGATGTTTACTGTTCGTGCAGTGTAGTAAAATATGTTATGTGGGGATCCCAGGATGAATTATTTGTTACTTGAAAATGCACACACCCTCACTTGCCCACCTGCTAACGCCCCCAGTTGCTGGCGTCTGTTGTCTCTTGCGCTGATTCTAATAATAACCCCCATTGCGCTTTAAAAAAAAAAGTTACAATTGAAAAGCACAAATACTGTCCCTGTTGTACAAAGTGTACTGTCTGCCCTACGTTAATTCTGCTATAATATGCAGGCCGATCTAAAACTCATAGCAATGTGCATGAGAGAGGGATGCGAGAAATGCTGCCTGTTACCAGAGATGTGAGCATGGCAGCAGGGAGAGAGGAGGAATGTTTGTAACCGTTTCTGATGCTGTGGCAGTAATCTTTCATGGAGCCTTGGAGCACGAGTATGGATTGGAAATGGCTCTTCTCAAATTCAGGTAGGGGAAATCCTGATCACTACTGATACGGTAGGGGGTAGAGGGCAGGAGGGAGAGAGACGTTGAGAAATTACTTTGGGACTGAGAGCAGGGCAGGAGGAGGGTAACATGATTTTGGCATGGGGGGATGACAGGGACTGAGGAAGGCTTCATATTGCAAAATACAAATCATCCTAGGCACTCCAAGCTGGTACAATATGTGTGCTGCCAAAAACAGACTGGGTGAGCATGAGGTGTGTGCTAATTTAAGCCGTCCCATTTAGCAGCCGATATTGATATTGCACACAAATGTAGTCGTCGTGAGGTGAGCTTTCAAAATAACAGCAGAATGCTTCTGTGCTACTACAGAGTAAGAAGCACACCAAGACTTAGTAGACTTGCAAAATGTTACTTTTAAAAATACTTTTACTGATGGAAACAGTAGAATGTTTGTACTCTGCTCAAACCAGCTTTACCACTTTGGCAGATTAATGTCCCCCCTCCCCCAACAACATCACTTCAAACAACATGAAGTCTTGCTATATTATGACAATTGCAGTTTGTCCCACCATTAGAACTGCTCCGGAGGTGAAAGAGTTAACTCCCATTCTAAGAATGGAACTTGGAGCACGAGCTCGGTTAGAAGCTCTGTCTAGGTTATTTCAAACCCAAACTGTCAGATTCTTTACTCTGCCTCACTGAACAGTCGCCTCGGAATTTCTCCTACTGCTCGGTTCATTTCTCGGTTTAAACAGTGTTTTCTCGGTTCAAATCAACCGAGAATATTATTATTTTAACCGCAAAACCGATCGGTTCAAGCTCTGTCTGTGGTATCGTAAGTAATTTCAGTTTAATTTCTGTGTGGAACTTGTAAATGTTATCGGTTCGGTTTTGAACCGATCAGCTTGCTTTAAAACTTGAAGTTACAAAAATTAGAGGTTTTAGAGTGCGGTTCCTGGTTCTTATCGGTTCTAAAAACCGGAATTCATTACGTTTTTTTCCAAGACCCGTGACACGGTTAGGAACCGATAAGGGTGTCTTGCCTGGCACTGCCGTTAAAAGGGCAAGTTTTTGGTTAGGCTGGCATTATGTCTGAGAAACCCAAAAGAAAAACCGGGCCCACTGGGTTTCAACACTGTGATGCTTGTGGGGAAGTCTTTGCCAAGGCTGACTCACACACCACATGTGTATATTGTCTGGGGTTTGACCACCTCAATTCAGACTGCCAGATTTGTAAAAATTTTCCTGCAGCCACCCTGGATAAGAGAGTTGGCAGGCTCAGGGAACGAGAGGCCAAAAAGTCCGCTGACCCGGATGGCCAGCCCGGTTCGGTGCCAACCGAACCGGAGGGAGTGCCCTCTGACCAGGGTGAGACTTCCTCGGCCAAACGCAAAGCTGGCTCGGATGAGCCAGTTCCAGTAAAGAAACAAGAAAATCAGCAGGTGTGGATCCCAAAATTCCTTCTCCAACTGCTGCAGAGATAGCAAGAGCTATTCAGATTGTCCAGTCACTTTCTCCGGTTCCGTCCGAACCGCCACTGTCTGGTAAAAGGTCGGTTCGGTCAGTTCCACCGGTTCAGGAATATGATGTTGAGGAGTTTTATGAACCAGAGGAGGGGGAGGATGATTATGAACAGTATGAATGTGACTTGGAGGGTCTGGGTGTGCCCATTGAACCGGACATCTCCCCCTATGCTTTCTGAGTCCCCCTCTCACTTTATGTTTTACAAAAAAGTTGCTGAAACCCTCCAGCTCACATTGGAGGAAGCTGTGGATGAGCAAGAGGAACCTGATTTTGTAGAAATGATGGATATACCAGAGTCTAGGAGATTGTCTGTTCCTTTGCATAAATCATTTGGGAAACAAACAATAAAAATTTTAAAAACTCCTAATTCTGTGCCTCCTGTGGATAAAAAGATGGACAGGAGGTACACACTGTCAGGTCCTGACACAGAATTCCTTTCACAGCAATGCAGTCATGTTGGGTGGTTCAGGCTGCAGCCTGTGATAAAGCTAATATTCCCTGGCTCACATCCTACTGACAAGGATTCCAGGAAGATTGATGCCATGGCTAAAAACAATACATGGCAGCGTCCTTGGGACTCAGGCAAGCAAATTACATGGCTTATGTAGCAAGGTATCAAAAATCTAGATGGGACACTGTCATGGCTTTGGCCAAACAGGCCTCTGGCCAGCTTGCTAATGAGCTGGAACAGGTGGCTGCTGATGGCATTGAGGCATCCAAGGTGCAGTTTCTTGCTGCTGTGGATTTTAATGATGTATCCTCTAGAGTCATGGCTACGTCTGTAGCTTTTCGAGGTTGGCCTGGCTCAGGTGTACTAGCTTGTCTGGGATACCAGACTAAGGCTATGGATTTTCCTGTGGTGGGAAATTCTCTGTTTGGGAGCAGACAGAGAATTATATGAAGAAAATGGATGAATATAGGACTACCTATAAGAGTGCCCAAGCCAAGGAGCGGCAAGCCACTCCTCAGAGGCAGACCCCCAGGAGTAGGGGTAGGCCTTTTCACAGGCCTTTTTACCAAACCCAGGCCTCCTCTGCTTATGCTCAGAGGGGCTTCTTCAGAGGCAGAGGCAGACGGGGTGTGGGCAGGCCTGCTCCCACCTCTCAGCCTAAATCACCTGTCAAACAGACACCCTGATGGGGTGCCCAGGGCCGATTCTCCTTTACCCGTAGGGGGCAGGTTGGCTTACTTCATTCAGAACTGGGTGTCTCTAACTTCAGACAAGTGGGTCCTGGAAGTAGTAAGCCAGGGTCTGGTTCTCAGCTTCAAAAGTTCCCAAAGATGAGAATCAGATCTTTCCCACCTGCAAACTCTTTAGAGACCTTTACTCTAGAAACAGAAGTCTCAACCCTCCTGGCTCTCAGAGCTGTAGAAAGGGTTTCTCCCCTACACCAGGGCAAGGGTCTGTACTCCAGATATTTCCTTACCCCAAAAAAGACAGGAGAATGGCGGTCCATTTTAGATCTCAGATATCTGAACAAACACCTTTTGAAACCAAAGTTCAGAATGGTAACTCTGGCAATGATTTTACACTCTCTAAGGCCAGGGGACTGGCTAGCCTCCCTGGACCTCAAGGATGCCTATTTTCACGTCCTAATTAGAAGCTCCCTCCGAAAGTACCTCAGATTCGAACTGCCCTCAGGTCACTACCAGTTCAGAGCAATGCCCTTCGGCCTCACCTCTGCCCCAAGGGTATTCACAAAATGTCTGGCAGTAGCAGTTGCTCATTTAAGGAGGCAAAGGATTGTTGTCTTTCCCTATCTGGACGACTGGCTCATTGTAGGCCAGTCCCCAGAACAGGTAAAATCTCACCTGCAAGTTACCCAGCAGCTGCTCACTCCTGGGCTTCTTGCTAAATCTTCCAAAGTCAGTTCTGGAACCAGTTCAGGTGCTCACCTTCATAGGTCCAGAATTGGACACAAAGCAGGCCAGAGCCTTCCTACCCTTAGAGAGGGTAAGGAACTTGGTGGCTCTGGCCTCCTCCTTCACTCTGCAGGTCTCTCGACCAGCAAGACACTTTTTGCAGCTCCTGGGGCACATGGCTGCGTCCACAGCCGTAGTGCAAGGAGCAAGATTTCAGATGAGGGACATTCAGTTTCACTTGAGAGCCTTTTGGTCTCAGAAAAGAGACCCCCTTTCCAAGTTGGTCCCAGTGACCCGAACCCTGATCCAGGCCCTCCAGTGGTGGCAGGATCAGAGCAATTTAAGACTGGGGGTCCCCTTTATTCCTCTGTCTCACTCCTTGACCCTCACTACAGATGCTTCCCTCCTAGGGTGGGGAGCCCACATGGGCGACCTCTCCACTCAGGGAGTGTGGTCCCCCCAGGAATCTCTGCTCCACATCAATTTGCTGGAACTCAGAGCTGTCTTTTAGCACTTAGTGTTTTCATGCCTGTTCAGAACAAAGTGGTACAAGTCAGAACAGACAACACCACAACAATGTGGTACATCAACAAGCAGGGGCACCTGGTCTTGGCCTTGTGCACCGAGGCAATGAAGTTGTGGTCTCTGGCCTATTCCTGAACACTTCCTCATAGCAGTTCATCTTCCAGGAAAAGACAATGTCCTAGCAGATGCTCTCAGCAGGATTTCCCAGGGCCATTACTGAATGGTCTCTGGATCCTCAAGTACTGGGATAGTTTTGCCAGATGGGGCACCCTCAGATAGATCTTTTGCAGCCCCAGACAATCACCAACTTCCACTTTTCTGTTGCAGGCCCCAGTGTTGGGCTCAGTCCCCTGGATGCCTTTCTCCTAGATTGGGAAGGAAGTTTTATGCCTTCCCCTTCCTCTCCTATTCAAGGTGCTAGTCAAAATCAGATCCCAGCCTTGCAGGGTGATTCTGATTGCACCAGATTGGGCCAGGCAGCCCTGGTACCCACTCCTTCTGTCCCTAACAGTCCATCTTCCCTGTGTCTCCCCAGGAATCACAACCTGTTAACCTGTGCCCAGGGAGAGTTTGGTATCCGAACCTCAATCCCTCAACCTCAAGGCCTGGCTCTTGAGGAGTTAGAATTTGCTGCCTACACCTTTCTCAGGGTGTTCTTGAAATCTAAAGGTTTCTAGGAAGCCCTGCACTAAGAGCTACTTATAATTCTAAGTGGAAAAGGTTTTCCATTTGGTGTGCTGAAACTTATTTCCCGGAATCTGCTGATTTGCCCATTGTTTTGGACTATATGGTCCATCTTAATTCTTTGGGCCTGAGACCAGCTACCCTGAAAGTACATTTGGCAGCTGTCTCTGCTTTTGTTTCAGCAGGAAAGCCTCCTCTCTTTCGGCTCACCCTGTATTTTCCAAGTTTTTAAGGGATTACTTTATACTAATCCACCTTTTAGGGATCCGCCCTGCCTGGGACCTTAATGTTGCATTGCCCAGTTAATGCAACCCCTTTGAACCTCTATCTTCTGCAGAGCTTAAGTACTTAACTTGGAAAACTGTTTTCCTAGTGGCTATCACTTCTGCCAGGCGCATAAGTGAGTTGCAAGCCTTGTCAGTAGAAACTGACTTTATTTCTTTCCACAGGGATAAGGTAGTCCTCAGGACTAACAGGAAGTTCTAGGGACATGGATATGTTGTTCATCCACACTCATTGGCAGTATCCTTGCCGCTTTAAATCTTGCCGGAAGGTCTTCAAGCTTGCTCCTCCCACCCACCCGGGTGGTATAACCTCGGCCCGCCCATGACGCCAGATCTTCCTTACCGCTTGGAAGCTCAGGTTCCTCCTTAACGCCCCGCGTTTGTGACTGGTTCTATTTCTCCGCTTATGGATTTAAAAATAATATTTTGCAAAAGACTTCCAGTCTTCATCCTCTGCGCCGCGATGGATAAATCGACTCGGATTTCGGAGATGCCCATGCGGGCAGAAGATGTCTCGGACGGATCCACACTCCACGTGTCTACTGTTTAGGGCCTTGAGCACACCCGCAGGCTTCGACCTGTGCTCATCTTTCTCGGCCCACGCCCTGGATAACCGTGCTGCCCGATTGCAACTGGGCCGTCCGAAGCGTTTCTCCGGTGAAGTCCAAGGAGGCCCGGTTGGCGGTGTCAGCGGCTGGCTTTCGGCGGATGCTTCGAGCGGATGATCGCCTCGAAGAGGAGGCGGCGCGGGTCAGAGTCTTCCTCGGGCCGCTGCATTTATCCCGCCTCTCTGGTTCTTCCTACACGGCCTTTAAGAGCTTTGTCTGTCCTCTCCACTAAGGAGAAGGGCTCTGGTCTGCTGGACCTTTTTCTCGGTCCAAAAAGAGGGACAAGGGTAAGTCCCTCCGTCGACGCTCTTGGGAGCGGGAAAGGTCCCTCTCCCCGGGCCGTCGACCGTCGGCTTCGGTCGACCGCTCGGCTTCGGCCACTGGCCTCACGGTGTCCCCGTCAGGTCAGTTGACCGAGACTCCCACTGATGAAGTCGAGATTTTTCTCGACCCATTGGACGGGCTGTCGCCTTTAGCAGCCGAGATTCCCCTCTCCCCGGTTCCCCCGGGAGGAGTTGAGGATCCCGTGGGCTCGCCTGTGCCTCCGGTTCCGGAGCCCTCGGATGGACCTTCCGAGCCGAAGGGAGTGTCGGTTCCGGCCGACACCTCCTGCACCGACCCGGAAATTCCGGGACTCTCGGTCTCGGGTCTCGGACCTCTTCGCTGTCCAGCCGCTCCCACCCGCCATAGGCGGTCTCGCCCCGGCATCGCTGGTAAGCGTGCGTGCCGCGGCTGGTCTCCCTCCTCCTCCTCGGATGAGGGAGGCTTCGCTAAATTACGTCGGCAGTACGAGGACCTTATGTTGCAACAGCTCCTCCTGGCCGGGAATAAGCCGACTCCGGCGCCTTCCCCAAGCCTATTAAGTGGCCTGTCACCGGGCAGCCGACACAACCCCTCGACTTGCCGAGGGCCTATACCCAGGCGGGTTGTTCGGCCAAAGGCAGTTGCTCCACTCGATTCCGGTGGAACCTCCGCCTCCACAGCCACCAATTGGGGCTCCGACCGAGGATTCTCGGTCGGCTAAGGGTTTACCCCATCGGCTGTCAGTTACCCTCACTCCCGACCGACCTCGGCAGGTGAAGGGTGGCTCAGGCCAGAGGCAGCTCTTCGAGGACTCTTCCGAGTCCGAAGATGATTCCTCCTTCTTCTCCAAGCGACTGGACTTGGAGTCTTCAGGAGGTCAGCCAATGGACGATAGCCCGTCGTCCTTCCTAGGGACTGCTTCGGCTCATCTCCGAGTCTACCGGGATGGAGCTCAACCCGCTTCCAAGCGGGCCAGGTATCCTCACGGAGATTCTGGACCGGGGATTCTCCGACGAGGCCTTTCCGTGGCGAGGCCATAGTGGGTCTAGCACTGGAACTTTGGCAGCGCCCTGCTTCCTGCCCTGCGCCTTGGCCAGGATGGCCAGGAAGTATGCGGTCCCTACCGGTTCCTTGTCCGTTTTTGAACACCCTCTGCTGAGGGTTGGTTACCGACAGCGTTTTTCGGTAGCGCCCGGTAACGCCAGGGATGTGGACAAACCTCCTGACAAGGAGTCCAAGAAATTGGACTATGTCGGCGAAAAAGTCTCGCATGCGTCCTCTACGACGCCGTCAGGTGAGTTCGGCCGTCCTCATGGCACATTTTCTCATGCCCTGTTGGGCTCCTGGATGAGGTCATCCCTCATCTTCCCGCCCGATCTGCAGACTACGGTTAAGCAGGTGCGGGACCAGGGCAGGGCAGTGGCCAAACAGCAGCTCCAGACTGCTTTGGATGTAGGGGACTCATGTGCCAGATCGGTGGCGGCCTGAGTGGCTATCGTCGGGCGGGCTTGGCTGAGGATATCCACCTTTACTTGGATACCCAGCACAAGTTGGCGGATGTTCCTTTTGGGACTGACCTCTTCGGCCCTGGGGTGGAAGGTCACCTGCAGAGATCGAGAAGTCCAATGCCACCTTGGACTCGGTCTCTTCGCTCAGGGGACAAGGGCCACAACCACAGCCTAAGCCCTTTCGTCCTTCTGTGCCCCGTCGCGCCTGGCCCAGCAACGTCAGGGCCAGCAGGCTCGGCCTTGGCATCCCAAACCCAAGCCGCCGCTTCCTCTAACAGGAGGCAGGAGGAAGGGCCAGGAGGTCCCTCGGCGGTCCCTCCTCCAAGCCTGCCCAGTGACGGGCTGAGGGGTGTCGTCATCCCCGCTACCTTACCCTCGGTCCCCGTGGGGACGGCTCCCGCACTTCCGTTCCGCCTGGTCCGCTGTTACCACGGACAGGTGGGTCTTGGAGGTGGTGGGAAGAGGCCTGCCTCTGGAATTGAGTAGGCACCACCTTCAGGGCGTCGCCCCTCGGGGGGCTTCGGGATCCCCAGCCTCACTGGCGGCTCGTCGAGCCGACATCACTCTCCTCCTCCAGAAGGAGGTGATAAGAGAGGTGGTGGACCCTCCTTCAGACCCAGGGTTTGTGTCCAGGTACTTCCTGGTTCCGAAGCGGACGGGGCTGGCGCCCATTCTCATTCTACGACCTAAACAAGTTCCTAAGGTCTCGAACCTTCAGGATGGTCACTCTGGCTCAGATAATACCATCCTTGGGCAGCGTGCGGTTCTGCTCTCTGGACTTGCAGGGCCTTTTCCACGTCCCTATCCGTCGTCTCACCAGAGATCCTTCGCTTCGAGCGGAAGGATCTCTCTTGATTCAAGCCATGCCCTCGGCTTGTCTCCAGCTCCAGGGTCTTCACCAAATGCATGGCAGTGGTGACAGCATTCCTGCGGCGCGCCGAGGGTCCGGTGTACCCTTACCTGGACGACTGGCTGATAGCAGCTCCTCCAGGAAGGAGGCGGAGTGGTCCAGAGATCTGGCCTCCAGGTCTGCTCTCAACTGGGCCTCCTTGTCACGAGGCCAAGTCGGAACTCGAGCGAAGCAGGTGATTTTATTCATCGCGCGCTCGACTCTCTCTCGAGCCAGAGCGCTGCCCCGGCGGACAGGGCCAAGGTTCTTTCCTCCTTTGCCCGATCATTTCTGGTTGGGCACTGCGCCCTGCCGGGACTTCCTGCGCCTCCTGGGTCTCATGGCGGCCTGTACCAGCGTGGTCCGTTGGGCCCGCTGGAACATGCGTCCCCTTCAGTGGGGACTGGCCAGCCAGTGGTCTCGACGCTACGATCCCTTGGACCAGCTTTAGTCGGTGACACAGGGATGTGGAATGCTCTCCAGTGGTGGACCGTTCCAGATCAATTGCAGGAGGGCATCCCGTTAGTCGCCCCGAGCCGACGGTCTCTCGTCGACCCATGCCTCTCTGATGGGTTGGGTGCCCATCTGGGGAACACTGGACTCATGGCCTCTGGTCCTCAGGGAGTCCCGATGCCACATCAACCTGCTGGAGCTCCGAGCGGTCCGCCTAGCTCACCGCCTTTGCTCCGTTCCTCCGGGGTCAAGTGGTCCGAGTCCAGGCCGACAATACCACGACCATGTACTATCTAAACCGCCAGGGCGGCGTCCTATGCTTCTATGCAAGGAAGCTCTCCGCATTTGGTCACTGTGCGCAGCCTGAGGCGGATCTCCTAGCCATTCACGTGGCAGGAGCCTCCAACACCCTGGCCGATGCCCTGAGCCGGATAGGGCTGCATCCCACGAGTGGTCTCTCCTGCCGGAGGTAGTACAGCATCTGTTCTCCCTTTGGGGCACACCTCAGGTGGACCTGTTTGCCTCCACGGAGAACGCGAAGCTGAGTCTGTTCCATGCCCGCCCCCCTCAGCAGGGCTCGCTGCAGGGGGATGCCTTCTCGAGGCAATGGACCCCGGGCCTCTTTTACGCCTTTCCCCCATTTCCCTTGATCCACAAGGTGCTTCTCAAGGCGAGGAGGGACAAGGCGCAGGTGATTCTGATAGCCCCAGACTGGCCTCGCCAGTTCTGGTACCCAGATCTCCTCAGTCTCAGCTCCAGGACTCCGCGGCAGCTTCCAGCTCGCCCGGACCTGCTCTCAGTCAATCAGGGGAAGGTGTTCCATCCGGACCTTCAATCCCTGCACCTCGGCCTGGTTCCTGAGCTGCCAGAGTTCCAGGCTTTGGGTCTTTCCGGCGAGGTCCTCAATGTAGTTGAGGCGTCCCGTAGGAGTCGACCAGAAAATGTTATGCCTTCAAATGGAAAGGTTTTCCATTTGGTGTCAGGCAGGGCTTGGACCCTTCCTCCTGTTCCTTGGCAAGCATCTTGGACTATTTATGGTCCCTTTCTAGTCAAGGGCTTAGGTCGACGACCCTAAGGGTGCACCTGGCAGCCATCTCTGCTTACCGGGCGCGGGCCGGGAAGCAGTCGGTGGCGCAGGAGAAGGTGGTCTGGCGCTTTTTCAAAGGCCTTGATCACATTTCCCCTCCAGTGCGGGAACCCCCACCTCCGTGGGATCTACTGCTGGTACTGGCAAAGCTCATGGGCAAGCGTTATTCAACCTATGCACAGGTGTGCTCTCTCACCTCGTGGAAGACCGCCTTCTTGGTGGCTATCACGTCCAGCCAGAAGGATGGGAGAGCTCCAGGCGCTTCCATCAGTCTCCTTACCTGGTCTTCCACAGGGACAAGGTTGTCCTGCCCCACCGAAATTCCTTCCGGTGGTGTCGGAGTTTCACCTTAACCAGGTGTTGACTCTGCCGGTGTTCTACCCCAATCACACCTCGGAGGCGAATATAGGCTCCATACTCTGGATCCTAGAGGGCTCCACATTATAAGGAGCGCGTCAACACCGGGGAGAGGTTAGCCAGCTGTTTGTCACTCACGCTGAAGCCGCATCTGGCAGACCTGCAGCCAAGCGGACGATAAGCAGGTGGGTAACCTCCTGCATAGATCTCTGCTATAAGTTAGCGGGCATGGAGCCTCCCAGAGGATAAGAGCTCATTCTACCCGCCATACTGCTGCAACGGTGGCTGCTTCCAGGGACGTCCCTATCCAGGAAATCTGCAGGGCTGCTACCTGGAAGTCAGCAAACACCTTCATTACCCACTACCACATCAACCTTGAGTCACGCCGGGATGCTGGTTTTGGGGCCTCGGTTCTCCAGTCTCTCTTTCCCAAGAGTAAGTATGGGGTGTCGTCTTGCCTCCTCCCGGAGAACTGCTAGGAGTCTGCCAATGAGTGTGGATGAACAACATATCCATGTCCTAGAAATACAGGTTACTCACCTGTAACAGGAGTTCTAGGAATGGTATATGTTGTTCATCCTACGACCACCCGACCTCCGCCGCCGACGCACAACCTGAGCTTCCAGCGGGCCAGATCTGGCGTCATGGGGCGGAGCCGAGTTATACCACCCGGTGGGTGGGAGGAGCAAGCTTGAAGACCTTCCGGCAAGATTTAAAGCGGCAAGGATACTGCCAATGAGTGTGGATGAACAACATATACCATTCCTAGAACTCCTGTTACAGGTGAGTAACCTGTATTTTTTGCCTAAGGTGGTTACAGATTTCCATCTTAACCAATCTATCTCCCTTCCAGTGTTTTTCACTGAACATTCTTCCTCTGGTGAGAGGAGATTGCACAGTTTAGATGTTAAGAGGGCCCTAAGTTACTATATAGAACGTACCAAGGGTCACAGGTTCGAATCCCTCCAACTTTTTCTCACTTACGGTGAGGTCGGAAGGAGACCTGCCACTAAGAGATCAGTTGCCAGGTGGATTGTCTCTTGTATCCATTCTGTTATCAGAAACTGGGAGAGTTCCCCCTCTGGCCTGAGGGCTCATTCTCGAGAGGTACAGCCGGCGTCTCTAGCTGCTGCCAGAGACATCCCTGTCTTAGAGATATGTCAAGCTGCTACCTGGAAAGCGGTACACACTTTCACCAAGCATTACTCCCTGGATGTCCAGGCCAGGAGAGATGCTCGTTTGCTAGCACAGCTGTGCTTCAGAGCCTATTCCCTAAGTAGGTTCTGTCCTCCTCCATGGAGGAGTACTGCTGTGTAGTCTGCAATTGTCATAATATAGCAAGACTTCATGTTGTTTGAAGAAAAAATTACTCACCTTAGTAATGTTGTTTCTTCTAATGGAGTCTTGCTATATTATGACCTCCCCCCCAGCCTGCCCCTCTCAGAACTTCTACTTGGGTATGGGGTGGGCACTAGTTATGCCCATTATATGTTTTCCACCTCTTCTTGGGGTTTTTTGGGGTGTGGTGTTTTTATTTTATATTATATTATTACTTCTGGTCCCCTGACTTGAGTCTTTGTGTTGGGACCAGCAATAGGTGTTAATATTTAGGTAGCCAGTTGGCTAGTGTAGGTTACAGCTTCCACACAGACCTTAGTGAGTTTTTGCTCGTAAAGATCTGACAGTTTGGGTTTGAAATAACCCAGACAGAGCTTCTCTAACCGAGCTCGTGCTCTAAGTTCCATTCTTAGAATGGGAGTTAACTCTTTCACCTCCGGAGCAGTTCTATTGGTGGGACAAACTGCAATTGTCATAATATAGCAAGACTCCATTAGAAGAAACAACATTACTAAGGTGAGTAATTTTTTCTTCCGGTGCACTCAGCAATGAATGGGATCTGACACTCCAACCACCCCCTCACAAAAACAAGAAGTGAAAAACTAACCTCAGGAGCTAATAAACATACCAGATGATTAAATACAGCTTACATGTAGACACTGTGGAGCCAGAGTATATGCAGGGGAGGCTTTTGGCATATGCAACACATTCATTTGCATGGGGCCCCCAGGCAGCAAGAGGATACCCTGGCCCTGCCACCCCCACACCACTGTCTGTTAGGGGGCCCTGGCATCGAGCTCTGCATGGGGGTCCCTGCGGAGCAAAAGCCTCCACTGTGTACATGGCAACATGTTGTCCGTTCCATTTCTGTACACTAGCTCTTTAACCAAACAATCCTCAGGTGAGGCAAAAAGGCTCTCAAAAATTTCCTGATGGATCAACAGGTAGCCAGTTCCGGGCAGGGATCCTCTGGGGTCCCGGACTCTCAGTTGTCTATAGGTTCTTTGAGCTCCAAGGCCCAAGACAAGTCCTCAGGGAAAAGTCTTAAAAAAGACCAAGATCACGACCACTCCCCCCAGCGTCGATCTCGTTCCCCGTCATTCCTCTCCTGCTTCTGGGGGATCTTTGTCGGCTGTGGCTGCACTGGCGAAGAAATCTGCTGTCCAGGTCTCCTTATTCACCAGATCCATACTGACAGTGCCTCCGCCCGATTCTCAGGGTGGCTGGTCATCGACTTCCGGGTCATCAGCCCTTCCTGCATTGATGATAGGCTTGTTCTCGATAACTCTTCCATTGGAACTGCCCCTTCTTCCTCCAGGGTTAAAGGCTTTTCGGGTTTTCAGGATCCAGCAGGCGAGTCATCGACACTTGTGCCGTTGAATCCACCCCCACCGTCAACCTGAACAAATTCTTGCTTAAGTTCACTAACATGATTGTGCAGCAGCTGGGCACCTTTAGGCCCTCCTCGCTGATGCTGTCGATGGCAGCTTCGTCATTGATGCCTACTCGTTGGCCCTAGGAAGCTCCCCATGGGCCATCATCGCCTCACCCAACGCCTGACCCAGACCTAGAAGAGGTCGATATCGAGGAGGAGTACCACCCAGACCTCATTCTTCCTGGTGCTGAGGAGGAAGAAGGGGAAGGGGAAGAGATCCTGTTGTCTGACAGATCTACAGCTTCTTCTGTCAGTGAGGACTCGATGAAGCACACCCCCAGGGTCTCCTGCTGAGGACCCCACATTTTTCAGTGTGATGAAGCAGCTGTCCTCAGCCATGGGCTTCCACACTGAGGAAGAAGATGCCACCAGGAAATAATTGGTGGGCTTCCTGGAGATTCCAGAATCTCCTTCAAAGATAATTTCTCCAATTTTACCAGCCTTGAGGAATGCAGCCATGGTAGCCCTGCACAGACCAGACATGGTGCCAGCTATGCCTTGCAGGGCGGATAAACTTTATCATGCTCACCAGTGTCTCCCCTGTTATGCTATACTCCCGAGACAGACTCTGTGGTCATCAAGGCAGCTTATGACAGGTCTAAGGTGCCTAAGCACCTTAGTTCCCTTCTCCCAGACAAATAGTCTCGCAGAATCAACCTCTGGGATAAAAGGGTATATGCCTCCTCTACTCTAGGTTTGAGGATTGCAAACTATCTGTAACACATGGTAAAATACCAGAATGCCAACTGTAAGAAGGGCAAGTCTGCCACCCAGACCCTTCCAGAGGGCACTCAGAAGCAGGAACTGCTTCAGTGCAAGCCTCAAGCAGGGCCTTTAAGTCTGTCCACTCCTTCTACCACACCCAACCAAAAGGTAGAGGGCGTCCTCCCTTTCACAAAACAAACAATAGGCCCGAGACAGCTCCCTGGCCCCAGGGCAAATGCAGAGCCCAGGCGGCCTTGTCCGCCTCCTCCAGTGCCGGAGCTTCGGCCAAACACCCCACAAGTGAGGGATCAGCCCCCACGGCTGGCTCCACCTCTGATTGACTCCTTGAAGGACCCCCCCCCCTTCTGGTCCGGGACCAGGAGGCGGTGGTTGGAGGTCGGTTTTCCCTCCATCTGAATCAATGGAGAACCATAACTTCCAATGCATGGATTCTGCAGATCATAGAAAGGGGGGACACACCTTGAAGCTCATCGAGCAGCCTGCAGAAACCCTACCCCCACCCTTCTGTTATCACCTGGCTCACCTGTCTGTTCTTAGGAAGGAAGTACAGTCCCTTCTGTGCTAACAGCATTTGAGCCAGTGCTAGGGTTGCCACCTTTGGATGGGGCCAAAACCAGATCCTAAGATCCACCCCAGACCCACCCCTTTTCATGACTCATCATGCATTGTTCCTCCTAGAAAGCCATTTGTTAGATCAATAAAAGACAACGCTTAAAGCAGCAGTTCAACAAAAATGTTAAGATACTGTACCTGTTAAAGTTCTTTCCTAGATTATTCCTAGTTATTTATTTACTAATGTATTTATTTATTGACATTGGTTTACCAAATAAACATACAGAGATAAAAGAAATATCATTTACAGATATGATCTAGGGGGAGACAAGGGAAATACTGTAAACAGCATACAATAGTACACATGGTACATAATAATACATAAGAAATTGTTTCTTGTAATGTGTACTTTATATCTTTTTCTGGCTCCATTCCCTGTTCATGTCCACAGTACTATTTCAAAGCCAAAGAAGTGGCCATGCTTTTTTCTTGAGGGGAAAAAAATAATTTTAAACATTTAAAAATGCCTAAATTCTGTTAGAGATGAAAATGTTTACCAGCAAATGAAGGTGGAAGACAACTGGCTCTGTTACTGTTACGAAAGGTGGGGGCAGCTGTGCTACAATGAATAATATGACATTTGTTTCAAAAGTACTGTATGTGATCACTCAAATAGGCTCAGAAACCTGACTAGCACAGAGCAAAACCGGATTACCTGATAGGGACCCTGAAAACCTGATCACCAGGTAAAAAACCTGACAGGTGGCAACCCTAGCCAGTGCCCAGGTGCCAGAGAAACAAGAAGTTCTATTCCAGGTTTTTCCTGGTCCCCAAAAATACAGGCGAACTGAGGCCTATCCTAGATCTAAAGGACCTCAGTCTGTATGTCCAGTACAAGAAGTTCCAGATGGTAACTCTTCCAGGCCTGATGCCCCTTCTCAAGGCAGGGGATTGACTCTGCTCGCTGGACATGCAGGACACTTATTTGCACATCTCGGTCTTTCGACCCTCACAGGAAGTTTCTCCGTTTTGCCTTTCAGGGCGAGCACTATCAGTTCAAAGTGCTGCCCTTTGGATTGTCCTCTGCACCACAAGTCTTTACCAAGTGCTCAGCAGTGGTTGCAGCAGCTCTCAGAAGGGAGAGACTGCATGTTTTCCCTTATCTGGACAACTGGCTCCTAAAGGCTCCATCCAGGGAACAGCTTTTGCTTATTCTGGAACAAACTCTCCAGCACATCCACTCCCCTGGACATCACTGTCAGTCTACCCAAGTTGCTTCTGATACCATCTCAAAGGTTGCAGTATATAGGAGCGGTTCTGGACTCTGCACAGGGGAAGGCCTTCCTGCCACAAAGCAGGGCAGAGTGCCTTATAGCCCAAGCTCAGGAAGTCACCCAAAGTCACTACATTCCTGCCAGAGTTTATCTCAGATTGCTGGACCTGATGGCAGCTGCCATACCCACTGTCCCACTGACCAGGCTTCATATGTGCATCCTGAAGTGGACCCTCCGGGTACAGTGGGACCAGCGCATGGATGAGTTAAATCAACTAGTCCTGGTCTCCTCCCCAGTACGCAAGGTACTGCAGTGGTGGATGGACCCCTTAAATCTGCTTCAAGGTGTTCCATTCCAGATCTCCTCCCCATGACATATCCTTACTATGGATGCCTCAGGTCTGGGCTAGGGAGCACAACTGGGTCCCTTCCAGACCCGGGGCTCTTGGTTCCAGTGAGAAACCTCCCTGCATATCAATGTCCTGGAGACGAGGGCGGTTCTCTGTCCCATGCAGGCCTTTCAGGAACAACTTGCTCCAGGTCAGCTGCTGGTGCAGTCAAACAACCTAAGTGTAGTATACTACATCAACAAGCGGGGGAGACCCATTCATACCTCCATGTAGGGAGGCCATGAAAGTGTGGTACTGGGCGCTGGACCACAGTCTGTTTCTCTCAGCAGTCCACGTGCCAGGTGTTTTAAACACTCTGGCAGACAGACTCAGTCCAGCATGCGCGAATGGGAACTCCTGTCATCCGTTGCAGAAGACTTGTTTGACAGATGAGGTTGTCCAGAGTTTAACATATTTGCGTCCCCAATCAATGCAAAACTGCCCAATTTCTGCTTGCTAGATCCAGGGCCTGGAGTTTTCTGGCGAGACACATCCCTCTCCTGGAGCGGGAGATTCCTTTACGCCTTCCCTCCGTTTTCTCTAATTTAGAGGGTGCTAATCAATCTACAGATGGGAGGGGGGCAAAATAACTCTAGTAGCTCCATTCTGGCCTTGGCAAATAGGGTTTCCCCTGCTTCAGCAGCTGACAGAGGAACCTCTGGTCCCTCTCCCCCTCTGCAGGAACCTGCTGACACAGGATTGGGGACCCTGGTCCATCCCAACCTCAGGTCCCTCCATCTGCATGCTTGGCTCCTGAAGTCATAGTCATTGCCAGGTTCAGGGTATCTAACAGATTGGCGGACGTCCTAGTGGCCACCTGGAAGCCTTCCACTCGAGCCACATATGCCATGAACTGGAAGCAATTTGCCATCTGGGCTGCCAAACATTGTTTGTACCTTTTCATCTGCCCGGTGAACCACATTCTGGACTACCTGATCTCTCTGTCTTACTCAGGTCTCCAGTACTCCTCCCTCAGGGTGCACCTTTAAGCTATTTCTGCCTTTCATGAGCCCGTGGGTGACCACATGATTGCTCAGCTGGATGTCTCCCATACCTTTCTAAATGACATCCTGCATCTGAAACGCCCAATCTGTTCTCCTGTTCCAGCTTGGGACTTGAATTTTGTTTTGGAGAAACTGACCCTGTCCCCTTTTGATCCAACTGTGTCCTGTGATTTATGCTTTCTCTCTTGGGAGGTGTTATTTTTAGTTGCCATTACTTCTGTTTAAAGAATTTCAGAGCCCCAGGCCCTCTGGTGTGAGGAGTCTTATTTGATTGATCACAAAGTTGGGGTGTCTTTGCACACAAATCCTAAGTTCTAGGGACATGGATATGTTGTTCATCCACACTGTCTGGCAGGTTCCTTGCCGCTTTAAATCTTGCCGGAAGGTCTTCAAGCTGGCTCCTCCCACCCACCCGGGTGGTAAAACTCTCGGCTCCGCCCCATGACGCCAGATCTTCCTTACGCTTGGAGCTCAGGTTCCCTCCTTAACGCTCTGCGTATAAGACTGGTTCCTAATTCTTGAATTTTGAAATTAAAAGTTTTTGCTAAAAGACTTGGTCTTCTCTCCCTCGCGGCTGCGATGGACAAATCGACTCCGGTTTCGGAGATGCCCTGCGGGCAGAAGATGTCTCGGACGGATCCGCACTCCACGTGCGTCTACTGCTTGGGCCTTGAGCACGACCCGCAGGCCTGCGACCTGTGCTCTTCCTTTTCGGCCTACGTCCTCGAAGACCGTGCTGCCCGTTTACAACTGGGGCGTCCCGAGAAGAGATTTCCTCCGGTAAAGTCAAAAGAGGCCCGGTCAGCTGTGTCCGCAGCGGCGGGCTCGGTGGATCAGCTCGAGCAGATGATCGCCATCGAAGAGGAGGCGGCGCGGGCCGCTTCTACCTCGGCTGCGGCATTTGTCCCGCTCTGTCTCGGTGCCTCTTATTCGGCTTCTTTTAAGGAGCTTTGTCTGACCCTCTCAACTAAAGGTGAGGGTCCAACTTCTTCTGGACCGTTTTCTCGGTCCAAAAAGAGAGACAAGGGTAAGTCTCACGTCGACGCTCTTGGGAGCGGGAAAGATCCCTCTCCCCGAGTTGTCGGCCGTCGACTTCTCGGCTTCAGCCACTTGTCTCACGGTGTCCCCGTCAGGCCAGTTGACCGAGACTCCCGTCGACGCGGTCAAGATTTTTCTCGACCCGTTGGACGGGTTGTCGGCTGTAGAAGCCGAGAATCCCCTCTCCCCGGTGGGAGTTGTGGATCCCGTCGGCTCATCTGTGCCCCTCGGTTCCGGTCTTGGTTGGTGTCGAACGGAGTGCGATTCGCGACACCTCCGCTTTGTCCTCGGCATAGCGAGGGTTCCGATCTCGGACGTCTTGGCGGTCCAGCCGATCCAGCCGTCATAGGCGGTCTGCGGCACACAGCGAAGAAGCGGCGCCTGCTGCGTCCTTCTTCCTCCTCCTCGGAGAGGGAGGCTTCGTGCTAAGTTGCGCCGGAGGTATGAGGAACTCATGTGGCAACAGCTCCTTCTGACCGGAATAAGCCGGCGTCGGTTGTCTTCCCTGGCCATTAAGTGGCTGTCACTGGGCGGCGAAACAACCCTTCATTTTAGCCGAGGAGCCTGTTCCCAGGCCGGTTGTTCGGCCAAATCCAGCTGCCCCACCGATTCCGGTGGAACCTCCGCCTCCACAGCCGTTAGTTGGGGCTCCGACAAAAAATTCTCGGTCGGCTCAGGGACTGCCCCATAGGCTGTCTGTCACCCTCACTCCCGACCGGCCTCGGCAGGTGGAGGGTGGCTCAGGCCCGAGGCAGCTCTTTGAGGACTCTTCCGAGTCCGAGGACGATTCTTCCCTTTTCTCCAAGCGAATGGACTTGGAGTCCTCAGGAGGACAGTCGGCGGACGATAGCCCTTCGTCCTTCCTAGGATTGCTTCGGCTCATCTCAGAGTCCACTGGGATGAAGCTCGAACCCGTTTCTAAACGGGCCAGGTATCCCCTCTGGGAGATTCTGGACTGAGGGGATTCCCCTACGGAGGCCTTTCTGGTGGCCGAGGCCATAGTGGGTCCGGCCTTGGAGCTCTGGCAGCGCCATGCTTCCTGTCCTGCGCCTTCGGCCAGGATGGCCAGGAAGTATGCGGTCCCTACCGGTTCCCTGTCCAGTTTTTCGGAACACCCCTTGGCTGAGGGGTTGGTTACCGACAGCGTTTTCTGGCGTGCTGGGAACGCTAGGGATGTGGACAAACCTCCCGACAAGGAGTCCAAGAAATTGGACTATGCCGGGCGAAACGTCTATGCTGCATCCTCTCTCGGCCTTCGCCAGGCCAGTTCGGCCGTCCTCATGGCACATTTTTCTCATGCCCAGTTGGGCTCCCTGGATGAGGTCGTCCTTCATCTTCTCGCGGATCTGCAGACCACGGTCAGGCAAGTGCGGGACCAGGGCAGGGCAGTGGCCAAACAGCAGCTCCAGACTGCTTTAGACATTGGGGACTCATGTGCCAGGTCTGTGGCGGCCGCAGTGGCTATGCGTCGTTGGGCTTGGCTGAGGATATCCACCTTTACTTCGGATACCCAGCACAAGTTGGCGGATGTTCCCTTTTTGGGGACTGACCTCTTCGGCCCTGGGGTGGAAGGTCACCTGCAGAGGATCGAGAAGTCCAGTGCTACCTTGGACTCGGTCTCTTCCGCTCAGAAGGACAAAGGCCGCAAACCACAGCCTAAGCCCTTTCGTCCTTCTGCGCCTGCGGCGCGTCCGGCCCAGCAACGTCAGGGCCAGCAGGCTCGGGCTTGGCATCCCAACCCAAGCCCGGGCTTCTCAACAGGAAGCAGGGAGGAAGGCCCAGGAGGTCCCTCGGCGGTCCCTCCTCCAAGCCTGCCGAGTGGCGGGCTGAGGGTGTCGCCCCAACCCCATCACCTCACCCCAGGTTCCCCGTGGGGATGGCTCGCACTTCTTTCTGCCTGGTCCGTTATTACCACGGACAGGTGGGTACACTGAGGTGGTGGGAAAAGGCCTGCCTCTAGGTCGAGCAGGCCCCGCCCTTCAGAGACCCGTGTCGGGGGCCTCGGGGTCCGCGGCCTCACTGTCGGCTCATCGGGCCGACATAGCTCTCCTCCTCCAAAGGAGGTGATCAGAGTGACGGACCCTCCCTCAGACCCGGGTTTGTGTCCAGGTACTTCCTGGTTCCGAAACGGAGGGGCTGGCGCCCCATTCTCGACCTACACGACCTGAACAAGTTCCTAAGGTCTCGAACCTTCAGGATGGTCACTCTGGCTCAGATAATGCCATCCCTGGAACACAGCGTGTGGTTCTGCTCTCTGGACCTGCAGGACACGTTCTTTCACATCCCTATCCGTCCGTCACATCGGAGATTCCTTCGCTTTCGAGCGGAGGGATCCCTCTTCGAGTTCCGAGCCATGCCCTTCGGCCTGTCTCCAGCTCCCAGGGTCTTCACCAAATGCATTGCAGTGGTGACAGCTTTCCTGCGGCGCCGAGGGGTCTGGGTGTACCCTTACCTGGATGATTGGCTGATAGCAGCCCCCTCCAGACAGGAGGTGGAGCGGTCCAGAGATCTGGCCCTCCAGGTTTGCTCTCAAATCGGCCTTCTCATCAACGAGGCCAAGTCGGAACTTGAGCCGAAGCAGGTGATTCTGTTTATCGGGGCAGAGCTCGACTCTCTTCGAGCCAGAGCACGGCTCCTGGCAGACAGGGCCGAGGTTCTTACCTCCTTTGCCCAATCATTTCTGGTTGGGCAATCGCGCCCAGCCCGGGACTTCCTGCGCCTCCTGGGTCTCATGGCGGCCTGTACCAGCGTGGTCCGTTGGGCGCGCTGGCACATGCGCCCCCTTCAGTGGGGACTGGCCAGCCAGTGGTCACAACGCTGCGATCCATTGGACCAGCTAGTGATGGTGACCCAGGAGATGTGGAACGCTCTCCGGTGGTGGACCGTTCCATCTCATCTGCAGGAGGGCATCCTGTTTGTCCGCCCCGAGCCGATGGTCTCTCTATCAGCCGATGCCTCTTTGATGGGTTGGGGTGCCTATCTGGGGGAACACCGGGCACACGGCCTCTGGTCCCAGCGGGAGTCCCGATGCCACATCAACCTGCTGGAGCTCCGAGTGGTCCGCCTAGCTCTCACGGCCTTTGCTCCATTTCTCCGGGGTCAAGTGGTCCGAGTCCAGACGGACAATACCACGATCATGTACTACCTAAACCGCCAGGGTGGGACGCGTTCCATGCTTCTGTGCAAGGAAGCTCTCCGCATTTGGTCACTCGTGCGCAGCCTAGAGGCGGATCTCCTAGCCATTCATGTGGCAGGAGCCTCCAACACCCTGGCCGATGCCCTGAGCCGGATACGGGCTGCATCTCACGAGTGGTCTCTCCTGCCAGAGGTAGTACAAGATCTGTTCTCCCACTGGGGCACACCTCAGGTGGACCTGTTTGCCTCAAGGGAGAACGCGAAGCTGAGGCTGTTTCATGCCCGCCCCTTCAGCAGGGCTCGCTGCAGGATGCCTTCTCGAGGCTGTGGACCCCAGGCCCTTCTATGCCTTTCCCCATTTCCCTTGATTCACAAGGTGCTTCTCAAAGCAAGGAGGGACAAGGCGCAGGTGATTCTGATAGCCCCAGACTGGCCCTGCCAGTTCTGGTACCCAGATCTCCTCAGCCTCAGCTCCAGGCTCCCGAGGCAGCTTCCAGCTCACCCGGACCTGCTCTCAGTCAATCAGGGGAAGGTGTTCCATCCGGACCTTCAATCCCTGCACCTGACAGCCTGGTTCCTGAGCGGCTAGAGTTCCAGGCCTTGGTCTTTCCGCGAGGGTCCTCAATGTTGTTGAGGCGTCCGTGAAAGATCGACCAGGAAATGCTATGCCTTCAAATGGAAGAGATTTTCCATTTGGTGTCAGGGCAAGGGCTTGACCCTTCCTCCTGTCCTTGGCAAGCATCTTGGACTATTTATGGTCCCTTTCTAGTCAAGGGCTTAGGTCGACGACCCTAAGGGTGATCCTGGCAGCCATCTCTGCTTACGGCGCGGGCGGGGGCAGATCGGTGTGCGAGGAGAAGGTGGTCTGGCGCTTTTCAAAGCGCCTTGATCACATTTCCTCCGCAAGCAACTCCACCTCCGTGATTTACTGCTGGTACTGGCAAAGTTCATGGGCAAGCCATTTGAACCAATGCACAGGTGGAACTCTCACCTGTCGTGGAAGACCGCCTTCTTGGTGGCTATCACGTCAGCCAGAAGGATGGGAGAGCTCCAGGCACTCTGCATCAAGTCTCCTTACCTGGTCTTCCACAGGGACAAGGTTGTCCTGCGCCCCCACCCGAAATTCCTTCCGAAGGTGGTGTCGGAGTTTCACCTTAACCAGGTGTTGACTCTGCCGGTGTTCTACCCCAATCACACCTCGGAGGCCGAATACAGGCTCCATACTTTGGACCCTAGAAGGGCACTCGCTGCTTATAAGGAGCGCACGGCTGAAATTCGGGGAGAGGTTCGCCAGCTGTTTGTCACCTACGCTGAAGCCGCACCTGGCAGACCTGCAGCCAAGTGGACGATAAGCAGGTGGGTCACCTCCTGCATAGATCTCTGCTATAAATTGGCGGCATGGAGCCTCCCAGAGGGATAAGAGCTCATTCTACCCGTCATACTGCTGCATCGGTGGCTGCTTCCAGGGACGTCCCTATCCAGGAAATCTGCAGGGCTGCTACCTGGAAGTCAGCACACACCTTCATTACCCATTACCACATCGACCTTGAGTCACACCGGGATGCTGGTTTTGGGGCCTCGGTTCTCCAGTCTTTATTCCCTAAGTAGGGGGTGTGTGCCTCGCCTCCCTCCTCCCAGAGAACTGCTAGGAGTCTGCCAGGCAGTGTGGATGAACAACATATCCATGTCCCTAGAAATACAGGTTACTCACCTGTAACAGGAGTTCTAGGAATGGTATATGTTGTTCATCCACACGACCCACCCGACCTCCCCGGCTTCGACGCACAACCTGAGCTTCCAGCGGGCCAGATCTGGCGTCATGGGGCGGAGCCGAGAGTTTTACCACCCGGGTGGGTGGGAGGAGCCAGCTTGAAGACCTTCCTGCAAGATTTAAAGCGGCAAGGAACCTGCCAGACAGTGTGGATGAACAACATATACCATTCCTAGAACTCCTGTTACAGGTGAGTAACCTGTATTTTCTCCCCAAGGAGATTTCCGAGTTTACGCTCTACCAGTCTATCCACCTTCCTGTTTTATTTTCCTGAGCCTGCCAATCCAGGGGAAGCACTGCTCCATATGTTAGACGTACATAGAACTTTGAAATACTACCTGCGTCAGACCAAGGAGTCTAGAAAGTCAAAGCAGCTGTTTGTTTCTTTCACCCCAGGTAGAGAAGGCATTTCAGTTTCTAAGCAATGTTTATCCAGATGGTTGGCTAATTGCATTGTGTTCTGCTACAGTAAGTATGGCAAAGAATTGCCTAGTGCTGTCAAAACTCATCCCATAAGGAGCATGGCTGCCTCTGTGGCATGTTTCAGAGGGTTCTCGGCCACTGACATTTGTGCAGCTGCCTCCAGGAGGTACCGTCCATACTTTCACGAAGCACTACAGTCTGGACATTGCCTCTAGAGCCCGTGCAGGTCTTGGCAGGGCTGTGCTGCAGGGCCTCCTGTCTTAAGTTTATGGAGAGCCCTCTTCCCAGACTGTCTGTTTGCACCTGTAACTGCTTACATAGAATTTGACCGCAGATAAGGACTGCTTGGCCCACCCAGTCTGCCCATTTCCCTACCTAATGGATAAGCTGCAGATCCTAGTTAACCAATAGCCTACTTCCTCCTACCCCCACCCCCTAGAATTACCTTATGACTGTCCCATGCATTCTTGAATTCCACCACTGTTTTAACTCCACAGCCTCCTCAGGAAGGCCATTCCATGCATCCACAACCCTCTCCGGAAAAATACTTCCTCACATTACCTCTGAGCCGTCCCCCTCTAGCTTCAAATTGTGCCCCTTGTTCTTGCACACCTCTTTTTCTGAAAGATGCTACCCTCTTGGACTTCGTTGATTCCCTCGAGGTCCTTGAAAGTTTCTATCATGTCCCCCCTTTCCCTCCTTTCCTCGAGGCTATACATATTAAGCTCCTTAAGTCTCTCTTCATATGTCTTCTGGTGCAGACACTGCACCATTTTAATTGCCCTCCTCTGGACTGCCTCTATCCTGTCTGTTTTTGTGGAGATTGGGTCTCCAGAACTGCATGCAGTACTCCAGATGGGGTCTCACCAGCTGTCTGTACAGAGGGATAGCAACTTCCTGTTTTCTACTGTGCATCTCAGTGTCCTCCCAACCCTCCTTACTGCCCTCTCACATTGCTTGCCCACCTTTAGGTCATCTGATATGACTACCCCCAGGTCCCTTTCCATTTTTGTTGTTGTTAGTTTAGTATCTCACCCCCAGGGTGTACTCTTCCCTTGGGTTTTTGTTTCCCAGGTGCATTTATTTGCACTTCTTAGCATTGAATCTAAGCTGCCATACATTTGACCATTTCTCCAACCTTGCCAAGTCCCTTCTCATCCTTTCCACCTCACCTTGTGTATCAGCTCTGTTGCACATCTTTGTGTCGTCTGCAAAGAGGCATACTTTTTCTTCTAGTCCCTCTGCAATGTCACTTATAAAGACATTGAAGAGACCCGGTCCTGGTACTGAACCCTGCGGTACCCCACTAGTAACCCCCCTTTCTTCAGAGTGGATTCTGTTTACTATTACCCTCTGTGCCCTGTTCTCCAGCCAATTCTTTACCCAGGCTACCATCTTGGGACCTATTCCCATGCTGGCTAACTTGTATATTAATCTTTTGTGTGTGACTGTGTCAAATGCCTTGCTAAAGTCTAGGTAGGCCATGTCCACAGCCACTCCCTGATCTACTACTTTGGTCACCCAGTCAAAGAAATCTATTAGATTCGTCTGACATGACCTTCCCGCTGTGAATCCATGCTGCCTTGGGTCCTGGGCCCCTCTGGCCTCTAGGTACTTTCCTTCAGAAGTGATTCCATCATTTTCCCTGTCACTGAGGTTAAACTAACAGGTCTGTAGTTTCCTGCTTCTGCCCTGCTCCCACTTTTGTGAAGTGGAATAACATCTGACCTCCTCCAGTACCACACCATCCTCCCATAATTTGTTAAAGTGGGTAGTCAGTGGTGTCACTCGTTCTACCTTTAGTTCTTTTAGAATTCTGGGATGAATCCCATCAGGCCCCATTGCTTTGTCCACCTTCAGTTTTAAGAGTTCTTTCAGAACTCTTTCTTCTGTGAGTGGGCTAGTATCAACCCCCATATCCAGAGTGTTTCTGTTGTTTGGTTTAGGTACCTCCTCCTCTTCGTTTGTGAATACTGAGCAAAAATATTTGTTTAGTATTTCTGCCTTTTCACAGTCACCCTCTGACCAACCCCATCCCCTCCCCTTTATTAAGCCTCACTATCCCTCCTGTGGTCTTCCTTCACTCCCTGATGTACCTATAAAAAGTTTTATCCCCCTTCTTAACTGAGTTCACTGTCTTTTCCTTGGTTTGGGCCTTTGTTGTTCTGACTGTCTTCCCTGCTTCCTTTTGCTTTAACTGATACAGTTCTCTGTCCTGCTCCTTCTGTGATTCCTTGTACTTCCTGAATGCTTTCTTTTTCTCCCTAACCTTCCCTTCCACCTCCTTTGAGAACCATAGTGGTTTCTTACATCGTTTTGTTTTGTTTATTTGCTTCACACAAAGGCTTGTTGCCTCTGTGATTGCAGTTTTGATTACTCTCCATTGTTCTTCCACCCGTCCTTCCTGCCCATTTGCTAGTGCATTCCTTAGGCATTCGCCCATTTTGTCGAAATCAGCCCTCCTAAAGTCCAGTGCCTTTGCCTTTATATGGCTTAACTCTACTGCTGTGTTTATTGTGAACCATACTGTTCGATGGTCGCTAGCTCCCAGATGACTACCCACTTCTAAATCTGTGATCCTCTCTCCATCTCCATTTGAGAGTACCAGGTCTAAGATTGCTTCCTCTAAAGTGGGTTCCAGTACTAGTTGTCTAAGGCATGCCCCCTGTAGGGCATCTAGAATTACCCCACTTTTGCAAGTGGCTGCTGCAAATGCACTCCAGTTAACATCTGGCATATTCAGATCCCCCATCAACAATATCTTCCCCTTTCTCTGCCATTCTAAGGATACCTTCTATCATTTCCTTGTCCATTTCCTCCCATGAGATGGGGGTCTGTATACAACCCCTGTGCAGATTGTGGTGTCATTGCCTGTCTCCAAATTGACCCACAGTGCTTTCTCTCCTCCCTGTTTACCCTTTTGTTTTGTTGCTTTGATTGCTTCCCTTATTTAGAGAGCTACTCCTCCTCCTCCTCTTTTACCCTCCCTGACCCTCCTGTAGAGAGTGTATCCTGGTATGTTTACATCCCAGTCGTGGTTCTGTGTGTACCATGTTTTTGTGACTGCCACGATATCCAGATATTCCTCTTCCATCAAGGCCACTAGTTCAGGAAGCTTGTTACCCAGACTATGGGCATTGGTACTCGTTACTCTCCATTTTTTGATGGGACGCTTTCTTACAGTGTGACCTGATGACTGAGATAACCCAGATGAAGATAGAACAGTTACGTAAGAACTTACCATAATAGTAGATCTTCGAGGGGATCTCAGTCGTCAGGTCTGCTTTCCCTCCCACCATACCCTTTATTGGGGCTCCTGTCTAGGAACTGGCTGTCTGGTGTATCCAGCCTTTCACATAGGTCTGGGCACCTCTCTCACTCCTCAGTCCTCCATGGCCAGGGCTATGCTCCCTTTGTCTCCGGGGGAAAGAATTGAGGAGGGAGCGGGGCCGCTCATACCTTTATAGGGTTGATGATGTCAACGGACGTCGAAGGCATGGGCAGCCTCAGTTATAATCCTGAAAATCTTTTGTATGGATTCCCTGTCACCAACGGTGAAGTTCCTATGGTGTGACCTGATAACTGAGATCCCTTCGAAGATCTACTGTCACAGTAAGTTCTTACATAGCTGTTCTTAGTGCATGGAGCTAGGCAGGGAAATGGGCAGACTGGATGAATCTCTGGATCTTTTTCTGCTGACACAATCTATGTTCCCAAGCCCCCCCCCACAATCTGGAGTTGTGTAATGCTTCCCATGCACCATCCTTCCTCTGGTCCACCAAGAGTAGTCAAGTAATACAGAGCCACCAACCCACACTGATGCTGAAGGTGTCTGAGATGGAAGCTTAGCACTGCCTCGGACATCCAGTGTGTAATAACACAGGCTCACAATACCCATCCTGCCATCACCATGGTAAGCTACATCACTTACCATTAGGTCATTGACTACCCTACAGATCCTGTGTCTGTTTCAGCTCATTTTTTCATTAATTATTTTCAAGTGTTTGTTGAATACTCAGAGGTGCCGTGGAATTCAGAAAAGTGCCAGATTAAGTCACTCTACCTTTATCTTATGTAACTGAGTTGAAGCTTACAGCTGGATCCCAACTCGAACCACAGGAGTCTGGGGTTCCATGAATTCAGAATAAATCTGTAGTTAAAAATGTACTTGTCCATCTTATGCCAGTGGTTTCATGAATTCAAAATAAATTTATAGTTAAAATACATTTGTCCACCTCACAGGCAATGTTGCGATCTTTTTGACTAAAATTGGTAGTTGATACTGTCATACATTCAGCATTGAAATGAATCGGGTGAAACAAGGACCTCTAATGCGCAGTACATTATAACCCATTATAACTAGTCAGTTTTCTTTCCCACTCTCCGGATAGTAATTTCCCAGTGTAGTTGCAGTACAGGGTGTTCGACAAATATTGAACAGAGTGAATAGTTCTCTTCCAGGATTGCAAAGCTGGGCAGGTTGCATTGCTGTTAGGTAGACCTCAGTGGGTAAAAAGGAGTACAGGTAGTTCAGTACTCCTGTTTTCACCTTCAGTATTGTGTACTATACAAATCAACTTGTAGTCGATGTATGTGTCAATAGTATCCAATTATGCACGTGGCTATGCTTTTTTATATTACAGTGTTTGTAAATATGTTTAACTGTGTTTGTTGTGTAAAAAAATTTTCTACTCAACCTGGCAGTGCAGCTGTTGGGTGACTGCTTGCCATGTCAGCACCTGAGGTTCGCTGTCTGAGCCTGGGACACTGACAGCCAACTGGAAGAGGCTGGGAAGGCGTCCATTATGGACACCTCCTGCTGCAGAAGATGCCATACAGAAAGATGAACTGTGGCCCCAGCCTCTACCTGTTACCAGTGTAAGTCGGTCTGCCCGGGAAATTATTGAGCTCCTTGGAAATTGTGATGGTGGAAGAGCTATGGGGCCTTTCCTCTGGCATCCTTCACAAGGCCTTAGGCCCAGAGGAGTCATCACAGGACACATTCCAGTGTGAGACAGAAAGGTAAAGGACCAGGTAGAACAAGGAAAAGTGGGCGGAGCTTGCTCTCCTATACTCATTTGATGATACCAGACTGCCCAGACCATGATTCCTCCCCTTCCAACTCCCAGGAGACATCCTGACTGCAGTAAGATCCAGACCGTACATTAAGGTGGAACGATACATTGGGTAATATGCATTTATTTGTGAGTACACAATTACTGTACAGGTTTTATGGGAAAAATGGTCACACCTCAATTTTAAACCAGTCGTATGTTTCACATAGTTCCTTGTTATGGGAGTTTTGAAAGCACCCAGTTTGGGGATCTTACTAATGTCTCGGGGGAGTGAGTTCCACTTAGTGAGACAATACTTTGAGGTCATCTTTCCTTAGGTGTTCTGAATTTTTGGGACATTGAGACCTTTGTTTTTTTTTTATTTCTCTCAAGCTGTATCTGTGGGTCACTGTTTTGGAGTACTGGTCTGTTGGGCATTGAGTTTTCTCTTTGAAAGATTAGAAAGCCATAATCACTGATTGTTTTTTTCTCCATGTATTTGCATAGAAGCATAGAATTTGATGACAGATAAGGACCACTTGGCCCATCCAGTCTGCCAGTTTCTTCCTACTTACACTATTACTGCAGGCCGTACCCGATCTACAGCTGTTTCTCCATCCCCCTTCTTTTCCACTCTAATTCCCTTGTGTTTATCCCATGCATTCTTGAACTCCACCACTGTTTTCGCCCCCACCACCTTTCCTGGAATGCTGTTCCAGGAATCCACCACTCTTTCATTGAAGAATTTAATGAATTACAGCTTAGACTTCTGACCACCATGCAGTGGTGGGTGACGTAGGGGCATAGTAATACAAAAGCGGGCAAGCTGGAGTATTGTGCAGAGCTTTGGAGCCCACACCTCAGAAAAGACTGATTGCTTAGAAACAGTGCAGAGAAGGGCCACTAAAATGGTATGGGGTATGTAAGGAACGTCATCTGAGGAGACGCTGTGCAGCCTAAACATATACTCGCTTAAGGCAAGGTGGGGGGAATGATAGAAACCTACAAATATCTTCATAGGGTCAATAGAGTGGCCTGATCAACGTTGTTCAGGCGAAGCGAGGGGTCATGCACCAGGAGTCATGAGTACAAACTAGTAAGGGGTAAATTTAGGAGGGACATAACAAAGTGCTTCCTTATAGAGAGGGTGATGGACAACTGGAATAGACTGCCAAGCAAACTGGTAAGTTAAAGATTGTTCATGGGTTTAAAGTCGGATGGGATGGGTACAGCGGCCATTGGCTGTGGGAACTTGGTGGGGGGCAATGATACAGTGCAGACAGAGCTTTCAAAAAGGAGTTTAGTACCACACAGTGGTAGGCTGAACTGGGTCTAGGTAGAAATGGTGCAGACATGATGCACTCTCCGTCTTTTCTGACTTTATTTATTACTGTGTTTCTGTCAACTGAAATGCAGTGTCTTCAGTGGAGCCCTGCTTCTACACAGTTGCACAGCCATGAGGGCTGAAGCATAAGGGTCAGGTATCATGTCCGGGGTCACTCATTGAGCCAGCAATACTGGAAGACTCCATACCCACGTATGCCAGTGTCTCAGCTACATTATGCTGCTGTACGCATCAAGGGAAAAACATCATCACAACACTGACTAAATATGGCCATGTAGTTTTGTTTTTTAATCATTGTATTTGAGTTGGGGGGCTTCACCCTCCCACACCCTCATTAATAAATAAAAAAAAAAATGGGGGGGGCAGAGCCCCCCAACTCAGACTGATTAAAAAACTATACACAGCCATATCCAACCCCAAGTAAGGCTGCCGCCCAGTCATGCAAGTAGCATAGCAGTGGTATAGCATAATGTATGCTAAATACTTGACGTACCACTACGCTACTTACATGGGCCCGAAGTCCTCCAGTATCGCCACTGAGCCTTTGGATATGACGGGGATTAGATCCCATGGTCTCCTAGCAGAATAGGCAGACTAGAGTCAAGAATTATGTACATGCTAAGAAAACTGGTTATGTTTTTAGGTACAGAATGGAGATACAGACCTTTCTAGGCTCTTCCTAATAGTATGCTTAAAAAAGTTTATAAACAAAAGAAAGGGAGAGAAAGGTGATGAAGCAATAGCAGAAGAGAGTGCCCGAGGATGAATTTTGATGGATCTGAATATCAACATTGTAATACTCATAGGGACTGGAGCATGAGGAGAGGCAATTTGTAGGAAGTGCAGTCTAGGGTGCAGTTCAGCCGTTCTGGTCCCACACATCCTGATGTTCACATGGCACTTCGTGGCAGGTCAGGTTTCAGTTTTTAATGCCCCAGTGAGCAGTGACGCTTAGTTTGCCATACTTTCCAGCATGCTGTCAAAAGTCATCACTTGTTCGTTTCTCTTGGTTGTTGCTGGGTTGACTTCTTTAAAAATTCATTAAGACAGTATTTTGCTTTTTCTGTTTGGACCACTTGCTGTAAAACAAGATGTGGAGCTTTTGTCTTATTCTGGTTTCTTTTGTATTTGTGTTTTTTTTTCTTTACACCCCTGAGGTATCGATGTCAGCTATAGTCATAGATGGCTCACTTGTCTTATTGTTGGAACACTGTGTTTCTGAAAAACAAAGTCCAGGAACCAGAAAGTCTGAACAATATTTGTCACCATTGGGACCTAGATGTCCTTCTTGTGGCTCTAGTAAACTTATTTTATAACACATAAAACCTTCTTTAAGCTTCAGTTAGCACCATCAATAAAAAAAAAAAAAAAAAAAAAAAATTAGTTTTGTGGTGAGGTTTGTGGGGGAGGGCCTGGAGATATCCTGACTCCTAAACTGTGGCTGAACTTTTTCTGGAGGAGTAGTTCGCACCTAGGGAGGGATGGCATGGGCAGCCAGCATTATAAAATGGGTAAGAAAAACCTTGATCTGTGATTGGTCAGATATGATCGTCTGACTGTGTGTCATTACAGCACAACAGCACATGTCAGAAATGCATAACTTTCTTAACTTCATTACTCATTTTTAAAATAAAAACCAGAGGAACGGTTTTATAGGCAGTTTCCCCCACTGGTTGCGAGGGCCATTCTCAGCTGCCCTCCCCGAAGCTGCGTTGCCTACCACCCGCAGTTCTGCCCAGTTTCCCTGCTGGTCGCTAGTGCCATTCTCAGCTGCCTCCTGCTGTGTTACCCACTGCCCTGCACTCTACCCAGTTTCCCCTCTGGTCGCGAGGGCCATTCTCAGCTGCCCTCCCCAAAGCTGCATCGCCCATCGCCCGCAGTTCTACCCAGTTTCCCCACTGGTTGCAAGGGCCATTCTTGGCTGCCCTCCATGAAGCTGCGTTGCCCACCACCCACAATTCTACTCAGTTTCCCCTCTGGTCGTGAGGGCCATTCATGGCTGCCTTCCCTGAAGCTGTGTTGCCCACCACCCGCAATTCTACCCAGGTATAGAGCTCTTACTCGCACAGTGGGAGCACAACTTTAGGCGCCATTTTCAAACTTTGGACTGCTCCGTACGATCCATGTTCAGCTACTCTGCTGTTTTACAAGCAGCTGAGGGATTTCAGTTGGTGCAGTACTACAGACTGTTTTTTCAGTTCAATTTTAACTACAAAAAATGTTTGCATTTACACAGTTATTGAGGGAGCTTTAAGAAGTATGCTGTGGGAATTCTTTTTAATCAGAAGATGCTTTAAGTAACTGCACAGTATTACTGACTATATAAGTTTGATTTTTACTACAAATTGCTTGCATTATACAGTTTTAGAGGGAGCTTTAAATGAAACGTGCCGTGGGAGTTCTTTATAATCAGATGGTGCTAAGTAACTTTGTTGGGCTAGAAGCACTGTTTAAAAGTATTTTGCTCGATTAGTTACTACATTGCCTGATAATTAATTGAATTGTAGTCATTTACAGCACAGAACTTTTAGTGCAGCTAGTCACAAGCAAAACAGGCATTTTGTGCAGGATGATTTTAAAATAATCTTAAAGCTATAAGTTCTCAGCTCCAGGGAAATTAAACATTTGATCTTTCCCAGCACTCCTACAGACCTCTCCCCCAAGTTGCAGGTAATAATTCCTCTTGCCCTGCTTTTTCTGTTGCAGTTTTCCCACTGGTCACAATGGCCATTCTCGACTACCCTCCCCAAAGCTGGGTTGCCCACCGCCCACAATTCTACCCAGGTATGGAGATCTGATTTGCACAGTGGGAGCACCACTTTAGATGCCATTTTCAAACTTTGGACTGCTCCATGAGAGCCTTCTTCAGCTACTCTGCTATTTTATAAGCTAACGCATTGGCTGCCCCACCGCCCCCACCACCACCCTTGGTGAGCTTGTCAGTTTATAGTGTGGCGCACGTAACCGTTGCAATTCTATCAGGTCTTTTCTCCCTTAGCAGGTTATCAGGGCCCGCCACTAGTGGCCACTGTAAGCGGCATTTTCCTATACCACCTCCCAGCAGTTTAAGCATGCTGCCTCTCTGTCTTCTGATAATCACCTTTCTTACACCCCTAGCATCCCTACCTCCCACCTCCTACCCGGAAACACAGACAGTTAGTCCAGTTATTGACTTCCTGGAACTTCCCCCACATCTCTCTGCTATCTCTACTGCCCGATTGCCACCCACAGGCCCCAGTTTTACTCGACTGATTGGTCGCAGTATTCTACCACCCTCTTTTCGTGCTGCACTGGTAGCTCTGAAATTCCCAGCCAGGGACACTCCTGTGCTTCCCTATCAACCTCCAGTCTCACATCGCAAACCTCTGTGGGCCATGCATAATCTCAAGCTGATACTGACACTACTATTGCTACTGTCAGGGGATGTAGAGCCAAACCCTGGGCCAAATATACTGCACAGATTAAACTCTTCCACCACCTTCCAGCTACACTGGGTTTAAAAATTGCTCACCTAAATATATGTAGCCTTCCACATAAGCTAACCCTCCTTCAACCCAATGTCCTAGCTTTAAGACCGGATATCATGATTATCTCCAAAGCCTGGCTAAAGCCGCATCACCACAATGCTGAATTATCGATTCCAGGATACACCGTCCTTTGCCATGACCGACCAGGAACCAAAAGAGGTGGAGGTATGGCCATGTACATCTCCTCATCGCTATAATTCTCCCCAGTTTGGATACCTTTGCCCACACAGACCATCAGTGTGTTACTAATAAAACTTGCTGTCCCACACTCAGCTCCTATATTTATAGCCGATGCCAACTGCTCCCCTGACTCACCTATATCTTCTATCTTTGATCACCTGGCCACCCTAAAATCTCACACATCCAGGGGTGAGATTTACATCTTAGATGATTCTAATTTGAACTGGCTTTCCAGTGGCAGCTCTAAGTTTCTCAGTCAGGTGGCCTCTGTGAACCTATCCCAACAGATTACAGAGCCCACCTGCCTGAACACTAGATCCCTGAACCACTCCCTCCTTGATTGGGCCCTTACCTCCCACCCTCATCGTATAACTGCCTCCGGCCTCTTGCCGGACTACCTTAGCAACCACCACATGATTTACCTGTTAAGAAAAATATGCAGACCTAGGGCACCTCCCCCCAGAGTAATACTTACCGGGTCCTTTAAACCCCTGGACCGTGCCTTTCTCTTGTATGACCTGGTGAATATTGACTGGTCCTTTATCTCCTGTGCCACATCTATAGATTCTGCCCTGGAGTATTTAAAATCTAGGTTCTTGGAGGTCTGGGACTGCTACACACCGCTCAGGTGGGCTCGAGTGAAGGGCGTACATCTGCCCTGGATCTCAGATGACCTTATGGATTGCCTCAAGGGCAGGAACCAGGTGTGGAAGTCATTCAAGGCCTCCGGTAATCCAACAGATCACCTAATATACTGCTGTCTCTGAAATGCCTGCATGAGATCAATCCGACAGGCAAAAGCCAATCACTTCAAAGCTTTCTTCCATACTAATTTAACCCACCCGTCTAAATTCTGGAAGGTGGTTAAATCAATATTCTCCCCCCTGCCCAGCCTCCCACCCTGTCCTCATCATCTGCAGTCACTCTGTTACCAACCCCCTTGTAGTGGCCACCGAGTTTCTAATTTTTCACTAAGTGTCCGTCGGCACTTTTGTCTACTCATCTGACAGTCCCGCCTAACGCTGCCAGCATTCCCCCACATGCCCAGCCTCCCAACTCCTTCACCTTCCTTTGCCTTTCGCATTGTCACCTCATCTGATGTACAAGCAGAACTCCTTGCACTAAACCCCTCCAAAGGGAAATGCCCTTTGGGAATGAACGGGACCAATGACCTGGCTGTGAATGGGATCAGAGTGGTGCAGGAGGAGTTTGTGGAGTTGGGAAGGGGCCTTAGACAAGTAGCATGTATGGTAACCTTCTCGGAGGTGCTGCCTGTCTATGGCAAGGATGATTTCCTACAAGGGGCATGCCTCAGAGAGCTAGTATTGGAACCCACTTGGGAGGGAGCAATCTTAGACCTGGTACTCTTAAATGGGGACGGAGAAAGAATCTCAGATTTAGAAGTGGGTAGCCATCTGGGAACAAGCGACCACCAAACAGCGTGGTTCGCAATAAATACAGCCATACAATCAAGCCATACAAAAGCAAGAGTACTGGACTTTAGGAGGGCTGACTTTAGGAAAATGAGAGAGTGCCTCAGAAAAGCACTAGCAAACAGGCAAGAAGGAGGGGTGAAGGAACAATGGGGAGTGATCAAAACAGCCATCACTGAGGCAACAAGCCTTTGTGCAAAGCAAATCAACAAAACACAACGAAGGAAAAAAATGCTATGGTTCTCAAAAGAGGTGGCAGGGAAGGTTGAGAAAAGGCTAGCATTCAGGAAATATAAGGAAACACAGAAGGAGCAGGACAGAGAACTTTATCCGTTAAAGCAGAAAGATGCTAGGAAGGCAGTCAGAATAGCAAAGGCCCAGACCGAGGAAAGGATAGCCAACTCTGTTAAGAAGGGGGATAAGACCTTTTATAGGTACATTAGGGAGTGAAGAAAGCCCAAAGGAGGGATACTGAGGCTTAATAAAGGGGAGGGAATGTGGGTAGAGGGTGACAGTAAAAAAGCAGGAATACTGAACGAATATTTCTGCTCAGTATTCACAAGGGACTTCCGGTTGGGCTTCCAAGCAGCATGGCGGTGTAAAAGCAGAGCTCAGCTAGACTCCTCACTAATCTTACCGATTTGACGCTTTTAACAACAAACAACTTAAAACAAACAAGATTCAGATATCGGGGACATACCTAAGAAGCATTTTAAAGACGAAAAATAAAAGAAACTATACAACTACGGGCAGCAGTGAGCAGAATCAAATTGAGCAGCAATGTCGGCCCAGGAGCCCTCCGATTCTGAAAACTCACAAGCGCCAGCAGAACGGCAGGATCAGATGACCATACCAAATAATAAAGCGAGAAACAAACGCATAAAGCAGGATACTATATACAAGGAGTTATTATTGTTTCATGCAGAAATTAAAGATCTTTATGGAGAGCTTCGCAGAGACTTAGTGAGCCTGGAGCAACGAGCTGATGCATCAGAGAGACAGATAACAGCAGTAGCGAACAGAGTAGACGACATGGAGAATACAGTTCAACTCTTACAAGATCAACGTGTACAATTACAAGAAAAACAAGAAGATATGGAAAGTAGAGCTTGCAGAAAGAACCTAAGATTATATTGCATCCCTGAAGGTTCAGAACGTCAGGACATTACTGAGTTTACTATTGCTTTGCTCAAAACAGCTCTTGAATTGCCCTCAGGTATTCAATTATCATTAGCGGGAGTTCACCGTGCACTGGGCCCACGGCCTACAGATCTGAATGCTAGGCCTTGATCTATTATTATACGCTTTCTTAGCTACGCAGTCAAGGAGACAGTATTAACAGCAGCATGGCGAAAAGGCAAGGTCTTTTATGGACAAACTCGTCTCTATGTGGATAAAGACTACGCTCCACAAACTGTGCGTAATCGCAGAGCATATGCAGACATCTTACCAGCTTTGAAGGAGGCAGCCATTAGATTCACAACACCGTACCCAGCCAGACTTGTAGTGCAACTACCATCAGGAAGGAAGGAATTTCATACTGCGGTGGAGGCCAGAGAGGAGCTCCTTAAAGCGGGAATTCAAATAAAAACAAAATCCACAGTAGAATTACAGAAAACTGGGCAGAACACGGAATGGTGGAGAAGTAACAAAGAGGGGGAACATTTCTAATCACCTGGCATCTTTTCGCCGATTAGCAAGGGGAAGAATCTGACTGACTGAAGATGAAACTTGGCTTAGGATTTCTCGATGGTCCTCTGGATAGAGGTCTCTGAAAGAGTATGACTGATGAGAGGCACTGGGAACTTAGTTGTCTGAACTGTAATCATTATTAGACGGCAACTCCCTCACAGGAGTTTGGACAGAGAAAAGGAATGCTTAATAAGTTTACCTGCAGAAAACTCTGCCATAACAAAGAAACAATTAAAACTTTTGATTTGGCTGTTCGAACTGGCCCTGACGATTGCTCTGCAGGAAGCAACGCATATAACTTTAAAGAGCAGATTATTGAGTGCTGCTTGATTTGTTTTCAGGGCTAAATTGATACAAGTGCCTGAGAAAAGCTGCCCTGGTTGTATACTAATAAACAATTTACTTTGCGGGAGGGGGGGGCATTTCCAGTCGTTACAGGGAGCCTATTTCAAATCAAAGACAGGCAGGCAGAATATTTTGAGTTAACAGTTGGATTTTTATTTAGTTTGTCTGCATGTTTCATTTTATTTTTATTAGGGGAGCAGTATATGCCCAGGAGGCCTGGTCGTTTGTTGTTTCCAGATATCCTCCGGTGACTCCAGACTATCAGGAGGCACACTTAGGGAGAAGGTTTTTAGACTCCTCTACCTTGGAGTCAATATTATTTGGAATACAGTGTATGTACATAGTTATCAAGAAAAAGGTCAGACATACTGTATACTGATATTTTGCTTCAGATTTCAAAAAGATTGATAAGGTTGCAGCAGGAGATGTTTAAGAATAATCTAGATGGGAAAGGAATAAAATGTTTAAAAAAAAGGATGCCTAGAAAGATGGCTCGGGTGGGGGGGCACCAGGATGGTGATCCTTCAGGAACTGGATTATTAAGATGGGGACAACAGGAGAGAATTTGTTTCCATATGGGAATATGATGGCTACTCATATAGTAAAAGCACTCTCGTTTAATATAAATGGGCTTAACAACCCCATTAAAAGGGCCAGACTGTTCCAATATATTAAGAAACACCCCAGTGATTTTTATTATCTCCAGTAAACAGACTTAACAGATACCGAACATGCAAAATTGAATTGGGGGGGGTAGGTTTTGGGTATATGCGTCGTCCTTCCCTAAAGGGAAATGATGAGGAGTAGCTATTTTAATACCTAGACCTCTCCTTTTCATTTAGAAACACAGTGTGTAGACTCAGAGGGAAGGTATGTAGTCTTAAAAGGTGCCCTTTATGGGACAAAGGTCGTGTTAGTGAACGTGTATTTTCCCCTTCTTACATCTGTTTGTCTTTTTAAAAGATTTTTTGCAAAGCTCTTAGACATTATGCATGGCTGTCTTATTATAGGGGGAGATATCAATTTAACTTTGACACCTCGACTGGACTCCTTTGCACCTTCCAAATATAGGCTAACATCAGCTCAAAGATTATTTATCTCACAATTCAGGGCATTGGGTCTAATCGATGTATGGAGACATTTTTATCCTCTTTCTGGGGGTATATGTTTTTCTCCCCTAGACACAATTCTTACTCAAGATTGGACTACTTTTTCATTTCAAAAGAGCATTTGGACTGTTTACAAGGTTTAACTATAGGACCTAGATTTCTTTCTGATCATTCTCCCCTGTTTTTGAGGCTAGATTTTAAAATATCAAGGAAATCCACTGGGTGGCGCTTGAATACATCCTTTCTAAAGGGTAAAGTTTTAGGGACAGCTTTAACTCAAACATAGCTCAGGTTATTGCAGAAAATTCATCCCAGGAGACATCCAATATAATTGTTTGGGATACTCTGAAGATTGTGATCAGGGGGGAGATAATTGCATATTCAGCATATAAGAAGAGATACTGGGAAACACAATATGGTAAATTACATGAGAAATTAAGGGAACTACAGACAAAGTTTACCCCTATTACCACAGAGGCCCAAGCCCAGATTAATCAGCAATACAGGTTCACAATAGGTGTCAGTCAGAGTTACAGGCATTTCAGAGACATAAATACAAAGTTTACCCCTATTACCACAGAGGCCCAAGCCCAGATTAATCAGGCAAAATCTGAGCTCCAGAAACTTTTAGACGAAAAAACACAACAGGCATTATTTTATTGAAAACATATAGGTATGAGGGAGGGCCAAAAGGGGCGATAAATTTAGCCCGAAGGCTTAGGGGACATAGGACAGCCACAATCATAACACATTTAGTTGATCCGGAGAGAAAAACAAGAGCTTTTAACTCACAGCAGATATTGCAGTTGTTCCAGAAATATTATAGGCAGCTATACGAGAAACCACAAGGTCCAGAATTTAACAAAATTGAGGAAATTTTCCCCCCTACATTAAGAAAGCTAACTAGGGAAATGGAAATCAGATTAAAAGCCGCTATCAGATCAGAGGAAGTCAGACGTGCCATAAAAGAAAGTAAATCATTAAAACCCCCTGGCCCAGACGGATTTCTGTCTGAGTAGTACAAGACTTTTAGTAAACAACTGACTCCTTTACTATTAAATGCCTTTCTAGAAATTCAACAGGAGAGTCCTCCTCCTCCATCATGGGATTACACTAATATTTCACCTATATTAAAAGAAGGCAAACCAGCAGATTTAACTACTTCATATAGACCAATATCCATATTAAACATGGATTACAAGTTATTTATGTCCATATGGGCACATAGACTAGAGAAATTGTTACCCTGTTTGATTAATTCAGATCAATCCGGGGTTCATTCGAGCCAGAGAAACCACAGATAATATACGTAGAATGATCCATTTGTTAGACCACTTAAATCAGAGACAGATACAGGCAGCGTTGCTCAGCCTCGACGCATATAAAGCTTTTGATCATGTCAGTTGGCCTTTTTTATGGGAAACCTCGCGCAAGTTTGGATTTTCTGAGGAATTCTCTCACATGATACACAGAATCTATACCTCTCCGAAGGCATATGTTAAAGTGAATGGACAGTTATCTTCAATGATACAGCTGGGAAGGGGAACTAGGCAGGGTTGCCCTCTTCCCCCTTACTGTTTGCCATATACATTGAACCATTGGCTGAAGCCATAAGGCAACATCCTAATATTCAGGGGGTCCCTTTAGGAGGGAGGGATTTCACTATATCGTTACATGCATCTGACGTATTATTAACACTCGTAGAACCTGCAAAGTCCATTTCTGCTACCTTACAAGTGATAGATTAGTTTTCAGAGATAGCTGGATGCAAAATAAATATACAAAAAACAGAGATATTATCTTTAAATTTCACCCCTCAGTCTCTGAAGAACCAGATCCCTCTGAAATGGAGAAATAACAAGATTAAATATTTGGGTGTAAATATTCCCCAGAAATTGGAACATTTGGAACTGTTTAATTTAGAGCCTCTATCGCTAGAGATGGAGAAGTTAGTCGAGAAATGGACACATCAGGTATTCTCTTTTTCAGCTCGAATACAAGCTGTTCGGATGACCTTGTTTCCTAAGATATTATATTATTTCCAGACTTGGCCGATTATTCCATCACAATTCTACTTTGCATCCTGGGCTAGAATCTTTTCGAGGTTTGTATGGGCCGGACAGCAGCCAAGGGTCAGATGGTCTCTTTTACAGTTACCAGTGGCAAAGGGGGGTTGTAATCTTCCAAACCTTAGAGATTACCGTAAGGCAGTAACATGTAAAATAGTGATGACATGGCTGAATCCTCAGGCAGAGAAACCATGGAAATGTATTGAATTTATACTAAATGATCTAGTAAACATTATCCCTATTATAGTTGCCCCCCAAAATGCTTATCCACAGTTACAAAACTTTACATTTGGAACCTGTTACACGTTAAAGGCTTGGTTTGAGCTAAGGGCGTCTACTACTTTAACTGAAGTTTTTGGTTATTTTAAACGAATAGGTACAGAAAATGTATCTTTGGAGATAGGTGCTGTTCGGGTCCATCAAGAATGGCAGAAAAAAGGTCTACTTTTGTTATATCAAGATCTGGATGTAAATGAAGTACTGCCTTTTGCCACACTACAGGCAAAATATCAACTCCCCCATACACATCATTATAGATAGTTATAGATTTGGACATTTATACAGAAAGAATTAGCATTAAATACTCTGCCCTCTCTCATACCCTTGTTGATGTCCCTTTTAAGGGACGTTATAGAAGACAGGGAACAAATTCATCTAATTGGACAAATATATAAAGCAATAAGAGATTTTTGGAAGGAATCCACTGAGGATATCTTAGGAAGATGGAATAGAGAAATTAGGGACTCAGATAATTTATGAGAAATGGTTGGAACCTATTCCTCACTCAGTAAAAGTATCACAGTCATCATACTGGTCAGAATATAAATGGAAATGTCATAGTAGATATTTTTATACCCCTGACAAAATTGTGAAATTTGTATCTATGAGGCATGGCCTTTGTTGGAGAGAATGTGGAGAAAAAATGGCAAATATAACACATATTTTTTGTACTTGTCTGAAAGTAACCCAATACTGGTTAGGTATAGAAAACAGCATACAAAATGTTGTGGGACCAGAAATTAATTTATCCAGTCAGATGATTCTGCTATATATTGGGGAAGATGGAAAAGTTCCACCAGGTAGCAATAAGTAATACCTGTACCAGGCAGCAGCTAAAAATGTTATAACTCACCTATGGCAAACGACTAAAGTACCCACCCTCTCTGATTGGCACTCATTAATGACTGAGATATATTATCTAGAGAGAATAGTAGCTTCTAGAGCTGGAAGGATGTCACAATTTGAACTCCAATGGAGGCCATGGGTTTTCTATATCTCACCTCTGAATGAAACATTTATTCTCTGATAGAGTCATTTGAAAGTGACCAATTTTTGTAAGATATGAATTTTGATCTAGTGTCCTTTGATATATAACAGAATGATGTTGTAGAAACATGAATTGCCAACCCGAAGAACATTTCATGTATTGTAAGACAAAAAAGCAATACTGTATAAATGAACTCCTGCTGTCATATATATATATATATATATATATATATATATATATATATATATAAAACAAAAAATAAAGAATATTAAAAAAAAAAGGAAAAAAAGGAAGGGGGGGGGGGCAGGTACCTAAACCAAACAAGATAAACACTTTGAAGACGGGTGTCGATATCAGTCCATTTACAGAAGAAAGGGTTCCAAAAGAACTAATAAAAAAGCAATGGGGCCTGATGGGATTCACCCAAGTGACATCGCTGACTACTCTCTTTAACAAATCCTGGGAAGATGGGGTGGATGGGGTGGTACCTGAGGACTGGAGGAGGGTGGATGTGATTCCTCTTCACAAAAGTGGGAGCAGGACAGAGGCAGGAAACTACAGACCAGTTAGTTTGACCTCAGTGGTAGGGAAAATGATGGAATCACTTCTGAAGGAAAGAATTGTTGAGTACCTAGAGGCCAGTGGGGTACAGGACCCAAGGCAGCATGGATTCATGATGGGAAGGTCGTGTCAGACAAATGTAATAGATTCCCTTTGACTGGATGACCAAAGTAGTAAACCAGGGAGGGGCTGTGGACATAGCCTACCTAGATTTTATCAAGGCATTTGATAGAATACCGCACAAAAGATTAATACACAATTTAGCCAGCCTTGGAGTGGGTCCCAAGATGGTAGGCTGGATAAAAAATTGGCTAGACAACAGGACGCAAAGGGTAGTAGTAAATGGAGTCCACAGTGAAGAAAGGAGGGTTACTAGCGGGGTACCGCAGGGTTCGGTACTGGGAGCGCCCCTTTTTAATTCTTTATAAGTGACATTTCAGAGGAACTGGAAAGAAAAGTATGTCTCTTTGCAGACAACACAAAGATCTGCAACAGGGTTGATACACAAGGTGAAGTGGAAAGAATGAGAAGGGACCTGGCAAGGTTGGAGGAATGGTCATATGTATGGCAGCTTAGATTCAATGCAAAGAAGTGCAAGGTAATGCACCTGGGAAACAAAAACCCAGGGAAAGAGTACTGAATGGGGGGTGAGTTAATAACAAAAATCGAAAGAGACCTAGGAGTAATTATTTCAGATAACCTAAAGGTGGTCAAGCAATGTGAAAAGGCAGTAAGGAGGGCTGGAGGGATACTGGGATGCATAGGGAGAGACATCGACAGTAGAAAACAGGAAGTTGTTATCCCTCTGTACAGACAGTTAGTGAGACCCCATCTGGAGTACTGTGTGCAATTCTGGAGACCCCATATCCACAAAGACATAGACAGAGTGGAGGCTGTTCAGAGGAGGGTAACCAAAATGGTGAAGGGTCTGCACCAGAAGCCATACAAGGAGAGACTAAAGCAGCTTAATATGTATACCCTTGAGGAAAGGAGGGAGAGGGGGGACATGATAGAAACTTTCAAGCATCTCAAGGGAATTAACAAAGTACAAGAGGGTAGTATCTTTTAGAAGAAGAGATGTGCAAGAACAAGGGGACACAATTTGAAGATGGGGGGACAGTTCAGAGGTAATGTTAGAAAGTTTTTTTTCACAGAGGGGGTTGTGGATGCATGGAACAGCCTTCTGAGGAGGTTGAGTCAAGAACAGTGGGAGAATTCAAGAATGCATAGGACAGGCATAAGGCAATTCTAGCGGGGGGTAGAAGGAAGTAAGTTGTTGATTAACTAGAATCTGCAGCTTATCCATCAGGTAGGGAAATGGGCAGACTAGATGGACCTAGCGGTCCTTATCTGCCGTCAGATTCTGTGTTTCTGTGAACTCCAAAATGCTCTATTTGTTGGCCTCCGCCATCGCCAGCCCCTTGACTACTCTCTTCAACCTCTCCTTCTCCCTTGCTTCAATCCCATCAGAGTGGAAGCACACCACTGTCATCCCCCTTCCTAAGGGCAGTGACCCCTCCTTTCCTGGTAACTGCCGCCCCATCTCACTCCTTCCTGTATTAGCTAAGATGCAGGAGCACCTTGTCCTCTCAAAACTCTCTTCCTCTCTTGACTCTTTTTCCTTCTTCTCTCCTTATCAATCTGGTTTTAGGAAATCCCACTCCACCTCCCTCCTAAGGCTCACTGACGCCATCCTTACAGGTATGGATAAAGGTCATATAACCTCTGCTATTTTTATTGATCCAGCAAAAGCGTTGGACACTGTCTCTCACTTCCCCCCTCCTATCTAAGCTCACCCTTGCAGGGCTCTCTAGCAAGACTACCAGCTGGTTCCACTCCTATCTGGCAAGCAGGTCCCAATGTGTTTGAATTGGCAACAAAACCTCTGCCGCTCTCTTGGTAACCACTGGTGTTGTACAAGGTTCAGTCCTTGGCCTGCTCTTGTTCTCCATTTTCCTTAATGATCTGCCCTCTGCCTGCCCAAGCTCTTCCATCCACATGTATGCGGACGATACCGTACTGCATACTTCTGGACCCACAACCCCAGATGTGGTGACCAGATTACAGAAGGACTTCAATGATGTCCAACTCTAGTTTTGCTCTAATCAGCTGTTTCTCAATGCCAAGAAAACAGTCTCCCTAACCTTTGGCATGAAGCAGAGACTTCCTCAGCTCCCCTTCATCCCTTCCTCCACACCCTGGACGGGACTTCTCTGGAGGCATGCTCCTCTTTTAGATATCGCTGGGTCTGGCTAGACCAGCATCTTGACTTTTCTGTACATGTCGAAGCTATCCATAGAAAGCTGCATCCCAAGCTGGGTGCCTTACACCGCAACCGGGGTTGCATCCCGCTGGTGGCTCACTAGGCAATTGTACAGAAAATTATTCTCCCTATCTTTAACTACGGTTTTATAGTCTATAGTGCCATTCTCAAGTCCACCCTAGCCAGACTGGACTCTCTTTTCCACTCCTGTTATTACACCTTAGACTGTCTTCCCTCGACTCATCACTGTGCCCTCTACCAGACTCTAGACCTCCCCTCTCTTCAGAATCGGAGATAGTCCCACTGCATAAGTTTCACGGCTACATTTTGGCCCCAGACCCTTCGCCCCCTTCCTTGGCGCTGTCCTGACAGCACAAACACCTCCGGTGTATACACTCAGGAACTTTAAGTCTCACTTACTGTCTGTTCTACTCATGTTCTCTGCCGCTGGGCAGGCAGCCTTTTCATCTCGGATGCTCAAACTGTGGAACTCCCTTCCTGAGGCTGTTCGGCACTCTGCCTCCTCGCAACACTTTAACTCCCTCCTTAAAATACACTTCTCCACCACCTGCACATGCACCTGAGTTCCTCTCAGAACTTGGGCCTAGTTGTCTACCTGTACAGTGATTACCAACTGCTGCCACAACTACTATTGCACTGTGTGTTGCCTGTAAGTGTCCAACTCTCTATTTGTACTATGCAATGTATGAACTGTTTTGTATTGTTGAAATGTCTCGGTGTTGCACCTTTAAATTGTATTTCCTCACCCCCATCCCCAGGATGCATCTGGAATTGAGCAGTATGCTGGTAAAACTTTTAAATAAATAATTGCAAATAAGGAATTCAACGGTGTGTGCGATCGTAGGATAACAGCGTTACTCAGGTGTGTAATGTATTCGGCATTGGCTTATGCCTCACCTCCAGTGGTATGCTATTATCCCACAGTAACGCACACCTTGTTGTACCATATTGCTTACCCCCTGCCAGCCATACCCAAGAGTGGTATTGATATTACCTGGAAAGGCAGCCGCTCGCCTGCCTCCTGGACCAGAGAAAGGGCAAACCTTGGCAAGGTAACACTGTTGTTGGGGTGGGGAACAAGGAACTAATGGGAAAAGTAGAGGAGGGGAAGTTTGTCAAAGTCAGCAGACTTATGATTCTTTTATTTTACATCTTTTTTTTTTTTATATTTTCTTTAGGTTTATGGTTCGGGATCTCAGACAAGAGCTTTCCAATATGTCAGGTGAGTTTTTTTTGTTTGTTTTGTTTTTTTAAAAATAGTTGTAATCTCAGTGGTTACAATTCTTCATATCAGTCTAATGAACCTCAAATATTTTTCTTACAAATTATAAATAGGATTACCTTTGCCACTGAAGTGATGGATACCATGATGTTTCCCATTTTAATGACAACTGCTTGATGTTTGACAATAATGCGATTTGTGGCATTTAACATAAAAACACCATAGTGTTCTGGAGGATTTTGAGGCTTGCATATGAACCTTAGTCTCGCAGATATTAACAGCGTGTGCTGTTGCCAGCCACTAGACCAGGCCAAAAGTGTCATTTTTGAAACATCTAAATCTTTGCTGATGTGCTTATATGAAAATATGCAAAAATAGAAGTAACTTAGTTAACACTAACTGAATCTATGAATTTTGGAGCTTGGTGATGGCAGTCGAGACAGAGGCAAGTGATTGCCCATTTGATCATGACTACAGTTGCTGTTCTGCAAGGCTTGACATTTATTTCCTGTCTCTGAGGGTTCTGTTTTCCAGCTCAGCCGCACAAGCACTCCCATCTCTTGTTCAAGCTGGTAGTACTTTTCTGGCAAACTTGGCTATGACGGCTTCATTAAAGAGCTAGTGGAGGCAAAACAGGTGAACAAGAAAATAATACAAATTTTAATTAGTATTCAGTTGTAATTTTTATTTCTGAAGTAGTTTTCTTTCTCCTTTTGCTCATTTGAAAGTTTTCTATGTGGTAATATTGGACTGGATGTGTGGAACGGCTCTTATCCTGGTAGCTGACACATCTAGCTCTGGTGCCCCTCACTACATCATCAGCATTGTGAGCTCACTGACAGTGACATCACAGGTGAATGACCTGGCAGTCACTGAGTGGCTGTTCCTAAGCAGCAGTGAGGTCACAGTACTGGTGATGTAGTGGGGTGCAGTAGAGCTACAGTAGATATGTCAGCTGCCAGGCTAAGAGTTCCACACATCACACCTACTAACATCAGGTAAATAATCTAATTAAATGGAAAATAATAAGTACATCAGATATAAAAGGTAATGGTTAGCTGCTTTTAAAAACTAATATTAGTTTTAGGCAGTACACTAGCTTTTTAAGCTAACCCCAGGGTAGCCCCCTTCAATCACCAGTTATCCTACTTTTGGGGTCTAACAATTCAGCTGAGACTTTATTGGCTCCCTGAACCCAAGACAGACATAAGAAGACCCATGTGTGGGCACATATCACGTGACCAGGACAGAAAAAACTCAACTACCCACCTAAACAAACAAACCCTTAACCTTAACCAGTGCTTTAACAAACTTGTCAAGGCTTTTCTCCATGATGTCAGGCGCACATGTCATCTTGAGGGCAGGCTGTGGTGATGTGATGCAACTTTTTACTTCAGCCCTTGGCACCTGGTGCTTGCAGACTGTTAGGCTGGTGCCGGTCCTCTGTGCACTAAACTGTGCTTGACTCTTCTGTTGGTCTGAATGTCTGGATAATTCTCTGGGAATGGTTGTCTACAGTGCAGGCTTGGCCCACCATGCGTTAGTCAAACTGTTCCTTCTCCTGTAATTCCTATGCTGCGTCATCAGCTGCATCAGGCACTATGTGAACATTCATAAAGATTTATTTATTTATTTAGTTTTTGGTTTTTTGTAAGTGCACTAGACAAATCCTGCCTATTTTCAGGCACGACCCGGGGGAGGGGGATACAGATGAATGCCAACTGACCTTGAACCAGATTAAGCTGTTGGTGGTATTGTTAGTGAAGGAGGGAAATTTGGCCAGGACACGGGGGAGATTCCCCTACTCTTTTCGATAAGTGCCATGGGATCTTTAACATCCACCTGAACTACCACCAATCCAAGCAGATGGGACCTCGGTTTAACGTCTCATCCGAAAAACGGCACCTCTGAAGTGCAGCACCCCTCTCATGCTGCACTACAGTGTCAGAACTGGGACATTAACACAAGTGCCAGATGTGGGAACTGAACCCACAGCCCTCTGATCTCCCGGCCTCAGAGGCGAGTGTGCTATCTACTGAGCCACTGACACTGGTGCCAAGGATGCCAAGATGGGCCAAGGGAGGGACCACCGAGAGTTAGGAGAGGGGAAAAAAAGCATGGCTTCTTGTTTAAAATCATACCAGCTTAGAAAACTGATTAGCAGTTGCTGCTACAGTAATCAGTGTGCCAGTGGATTTGTGATTTGCATTTTTGGGGTCGCAAATAGTGGTGTAAAACTGCTAATATTATGCCTTGCAATGAACATCTAGCAGTTGATTTCAGAAATCGTTTTGGGGTCCTAACAAATTTAGGGGAGGAAGAGGAAGGAGAAAGAGGAGCAAGTCATGAGAATGTGTAAGGCACAGAGGAAGAAAGGACAGGAATGGTGCCAAGGGAGCTAAGCCAAGGCTGTGGTGATAGGCGGGTTCCATAGTTAGGTTAATTGATGGAGTAATATGCACAGAAGGTAGGAAGAACAGGATGGTGAGCTGTTGTATGGGAGCAAGGCTGGAACACCTAAGGACATTAGCAGGCTGAATTCGTAGAGGCACCAGGGAGTAGCCTGTAGTGGTTGTGCATGTGGTTACAAGAGATATAGGCAGAAAGATAGACGAGGTGATTATATAGGAGATTTAGGCATTTGGGAAGGGGAGCTAAAGAGCAGAAGATACAACATCATCACATTGGAGATCTTGCTTGTGCCAAGAGCTAGTTAAGTGAGGCAGAGGGCGATTTCATTAACAGATGTCTGGTTCCATAATTGGGCCAAGAAAGAATGACTAACCCTTCCATGGAACTGGAACACCTTCTGGCACATGCATGACCTCTTTATGAGTTAAGGGCCACATCTGAGTATTAAGAGAGAATAGGTACTGGGCCAGAGGATAAATAGCATTGCACAGGAATATTTAAACTGAATGGGGAGGAGAGTTATAATGGCATAAGGGGATTTCTGTCAGAGGCAGACCTGGAAGAGATTCAATAAAGCAGAATACTCAGGAAGATTTTGATACAGAGAGAGTTGTGAAACAAACAAAAGCAAGGTAGCAAAACATGTAAATGTTTATTAATTAATGCTAGAAGCCTGAACCACAAAATGAAACAATTGGAAGAGTTATCACAAAGGGAGAAGCCGGATACGGTAGCGGTAACAGAGATGAGGTAGGTGGAAGCTGGCGACACATGGGGAAAGAACCTTGAGGGGTGTAACCTTTTCAAAAGGGATGAGAAAAATGGGCACGGTGCTGGGTGGCAGTCTACATTAACAAATGACTAAAAGCTATCTAGGTTGTAGATATAAAAGAATTAAACTCAGAAACAGAAGAAGAATCTACTGTCTATGGGTAATGACAGTGGGCAATAGAATAAAGACTGTCTTGATGAGGGTGTGCTACAGGAGTCCTCCAGATTGTGATAGTAAAGGTGATCAGGCAACAAACAGCAAAACTGAAGCAGTATCGTTGGAAAGAGACTTCACTAGTACGAGACTTTAATCACAGAGAAATTGACTGGCAAGCTGGGACAGCCAACAGCAAAGCAGGAAAGCTACACCCTGAGACTGTTAATGACTGTAATTTGCATCAATATGTAAATCAAAAAACCAGAGAAGAGGCAAGACCACTAGCAGGGAGGGATCATATAGCATGGTTAAATTCGAAATACAAAAGGAACTAGTTGTAGAAAGGGCCAGAGAGTGTAATATAATTACAAAGCTGGTAGATATACTAATATGAGAAGGGACCTCAGAAATGGAATTGGAGTAGGAAAATTATAGGGAGAAGTATCAATGAACAGTGGTCTGTGCTGGAATCAAAACTGCTCAAGCTGAGAGAAACCCACATACAAAAACAAAATGCAGTATGGGATTGAAACCCAGTGTGGCTAACAAAATACAAAAGGAAATTACAGGGAAAGGGTTAAAATGTACAAGAAAATAATACAGCATGGAAAAGTGGTTAGCAACTGGAGAGAATGGAAAGTTGAAGGATTTTTATAGGTCCATGAACAACAAGAGGAAAACTACCAATACTATAGGACCACTAAGACTGTAAGGGAGAATAATTACTGACCAAAAACAGGATGCAGAATAACTAAACAGCAGGGACACACTTACCGTGATTGATAAAGGGCAAATTAACAGATAGGGAAAAACAATATCGTCACCGGTGTCTGCAAACGCCAAAATCAGGTTTTACCAGTGTTCTATCCTTGTACCTTTTTGGTATGTGAATAAATATTCAGAATAAAAGAAGGGTAAGTGTAAATTAAATAAATGCAAAACGAAAACAATACAGGAAAGAATTTATAGAAAAAAACAGTTCTAACCCCAGTAATACTCAGGTATTCTTAACTTTATGCAGTATGCCTTCTAGGTAGAACTGCCCGGAGTGATGGAACGTATGCAAATGATGGAATCTTTGCATGAGCCACTTTTTCAAATGCTGCCTTCTACTTAACTGCCTTAGATCTAAACCCCTCAGATTTCTCTCTCCGCCTGTCAAGACTAGACGCTTGGAGATCCTCGCCTCATCATCTTGTTCTGATGTGAGAAGCCTTATAAAATAGTATAAGTATTCTTTAAATTTCATTTGCTGCCTTTTATTTTTTGTAATTTTAACTAAACCCATAGTTTTAGTGTTTAAATCATAAGTTTTCTCTGTTTCTCTCAGTTTGGTATAACCAGGGATAAACTGAGGTTTATTTTATATTTATTGGAGTTTTCTGACTAAAAAACTCCATTAGTTATGTTTAATTTTATTAAACTTAGCTTGTTTTAAGAACTGCTAATACCGGTTCCTGAACTAATAGCCTCGGTTAATTTTATATCAGTTCCGAAACTGACTGCAACTGCTAAATAAACTTTAAATTAAAACATGTTTTAGTGGTTGCAACTTTTATCGGTTTTACATTGAAAATGTCAGAAAAAAATAGAAAAAAAATGGTGATCCTGGTTTCAAACCATGTATTGATTATGGTGAAATATCGCTAAAGCAAACATTCTTTGTTTTGCCTGCCTGGACATGAACATTTAAAAGCAGAGTGAAACCTACAATACATGTCCTGAGAAAACTATTAAAAAATGCCTGGATAAGGCTAAAGAGAAAGCTGTCACCACCTAAGGGTCCCTCAAGCTCTGACCAGCTGATACCTTAAATTACTGTGGGTGAAACCACAACAATTTATTGTAACTGCTACCCCTGAGACAAGTATGCAAGCAGTTCCTAAGAGGCTTGCTGAGCTGGCTGACTCCATGGTTCCCTCAAAAAAATCAAAGAAAACTAAGCACACAGAACCCCTGCTGGACAGCATTTGAGGACGTCTGTGCCTGCTATAAAGCCTTCAAACTCCTGCAGGAATTGCACAGGCCTTTAAGGTAATTCAGGCTTACATGGGCTGTCTGCCTCTCAGCAGCAGACCCCTGCAAAGCAGTCTGTCTCCTCTGCTCGGTCTTCCTTTTAAATAAGAAGAAGAATATGTGATTATGATGAAATGGAGGAAGGGGAACATATTGAATCTGAGGTTTCCCCTGAACAGGAGTTTGGCTCTCCCCACAGAGTATCTGAGGATTGTTCCTCACTCTTCACATTTGTGAGAAATGATTGGACTGACACCCACTAACAAGCTTCTCCTTCCCGTGAATAAATTCTTCAGAAAAGATACTTTAAAGATTTTACAAACTCCAAGCTCTGTTCCCCCTCTTGATAAGAGGCTGGATAAGAAATATCAGCTGGACAGGGAGGGAGCTGAATTTTTATTCTCCCACCCTGTCCACCAAGGAGTAGTACAAGTGCTAGCGTATGACAAGGCAAAGATACCCCCTGCATCATATCCTCCTAACAAGGATTCCAGGAGAATTGACAACATGGCAAAAAAGGGATATTTATCAGCTTCCTTGGCAATCAGGCAGGCAAACTTTCAAACCTATGCTGCTCAATACCAAAAGTCACTATGGCAGTCTGTCCTTGCTATGGCAGTCAAGGCCCAGACTCCTCTGTCAGATGATCTAGCTGAAACAGCTAAATTTGGTTTGGAAGCAGCCAAATACCAGTTCCGATGGCTGCTGACTCTAATGACACTGCTCCCAGATGGATGGTAAATACAGTGGTTCAGAGGAGGTTTGCTGGGCTGTGAGTCACAAACTTTACTCAGGATACCCAAACCAAGGCTATGGATTTCCCAGTTGAGGGTAATTCCCTCTTTAGAGAAAGATAAAGGCTCACATGAAAAAGGTGGATGAATACAAAACCACCTACACTAGCAATTCTGCAAAAGAAAGCTTCCCCGTCCACTAAAACATAGGAAGGGGAGGCAGAGGCAGATCATTTCACAGTAAGCCTTTTTTATCAGGCCATGGCTGTGCCTCAGTATCAGCTGTACCCACAGCAGGGGTACTTCAGGCACCACAGACAAGTCGTCCTGGATGTGGTGAGTCAGGGATTGTCTCTGAGTTCAAATTCCATCCGGCAGTAAAAACAACATTTTTCAAACCATCTACAGATGTAGGGAGAAAACTACTGGAAAAAGAGCTTCAGAACCTGTTACTGTCAAAGACAGTGGAGCCTGTCCTAGTATAGCAAAGCAAATGGGGAGTGGAGGCCTGTCGTAGACTTCAGGGTGCCAAACAGGCACTTAACAAAGCAAAAGTTCAAAATGATAACTTTGTCACTGATTCTGCCAACACTCCAAAAATGGGAATGGTTGGCATCACTGGACTTACAGGACACTTTTTTTCCACATCCCCATAAGGGAGTCTCACAGAAAGTACCTCAGGTTCAGACTCCCATCAGGTCACTGTCCAAGAGTGTACACAAGGTACTTGGCAGTGGTTGTAGCACTCCTTCGAAGACGAGGTGTCAACGTTTTGCCATACCTAGACAACTGGCTGGTGGTTGTAAAATCACTCCAGCAAGTGGGAGCATCTGCAACTTACCCAGGGGCTCCTGGAGTCTGTAGCGTTCCTAATAAATCTAAAGAAAGTATGTCCTTCAGCCTGCTCAGGCACTACAGTTCATAGGAGCAGAGCTAAATACCCTGCAAAGCAGGGCCTACTTGCCTCTAGGCAGGGCAAGAAGTATTCCATTGATTGCGGGCCTATTCAGCCTGAAGAAACCAAAAACTGCAAGACAGTTTCTTCAGATGCTGGCCACATGGCACCTGCCACTGTCACAGTCCTGGAATCCAGGTTATACATGAGGGACATTCAATTTTACCTCGGGGCTCACTGGTATCAGAGAAACGACCCTCTTTCAAAACTAATTCTAGTAACAAAAAACATTGTTACAGGCCCTTCAATGGTGGAAAGAGGAAACCAACCTAAGGGATGGGGTTTCTTTTTCAGCAAGCACCCCCATCAGTTGTTCTGACAACAGATGCATCTCTACTAGAGAGGGGTGCCCATCTGGGAGTTCACACCATCCTAGACACATAGTCAAGTACAGAGTCACTCCTGCACATAAACCTGTTGGAGCTAAGAGTAGTGTTACTGGCGCTAAAGGCCTTCACACAACTAATATAGGGAAGGTGATACAGGTCAGAACAACCAATACCACCACAATGTACTACATAAACAAGCAGTGAGGAACAAGGTCAAGCCCTCCCTTCCCAGGACTCAGAAAATATGGAGTCTAGCATGCTCCATGGGCCCCTGCAGGCTATTCATCTGCCAGGCAAGGACAATACCTTGCCAGATACCCTGACTCAAGTAAACCAGTCCCATCACGAATGGGTCATGAACAGGTTAGGTGGTGCAAGTGATCTTCAGGAGGTGGGGCACCCCAGAGGTAGACTTGTTGGCGTCCCACCAGAACTACCACCTGTCACAGTACTATGGCAGACTGCCAGATCTGGGAACAATCCCCCTGGTGGCTTTGGCTCTGAGTTGGCTAGGGAAGCACCTGCATGCTTCTTCTTCCTTCCCTCTGGCGTTCACAGCATTTTTCAAGCTCAGGTCCCAGTCAGCATCAATGGTCTTGATAGCACCAGACTAGGCCAGGCAGCCATGGTACTCTCTGCTACTCTCCATGTCTGTGTCCGAACCAATACACCTTCCTCGGAGGCACAATCTGCTAACCTCCAACCAGGGGAGGCTCCTGTAACCAAACCTCAGGTCACTCAGGCTCTAGGCATGGTTCTTGAGGACCTACAATGTGCAGGCTTGCACCTTTCTGAAAGTGTCTTGGACATTTCAAGTGGTTACAGGAAGCCCTCCACTAAGAAAATCTATGCTTCAAAATGGATAAGGTTTACTATTTAGTGTTCAACCAGGAAACTGGTACCAGCACATACTGGTATCCCAGCTGTGCTGGACTATCTTACCTATTTGCATTCACTGGGCTTGCAGTCCAGTACCTTAACGGTCCACCTGGCCGCAACATCTGCTTACATTTCAGTTGGACAGAATGTTTCTCGGGCCTCAGACCCTGTCTCCCAAAGGTTCTTTAAAGGCTTGGCCCATTTGCACCCCCCTCACAAGGAACAGGTTCCAGCATGGGACCTAAATGTGTGTATAGTTAGGCTCATGGTCCCCCTTTTGAGATTATGTCTTCAGCTTATTTGAAATATGTCACATGAAAAGCTGTTTTCCTTGTGGTATTGACTTCTGCTAGAAGAATCAGTGAGCTCCAGTCCCTCTGCATTGAACAGGATTACATTCCATTCCACAGAGACAAAGTGGTCCTGAAAACAAACAGGAAGTTTCTTCCTAAAATGGTTTCTGATTTCCATTTGAACCAAACCATTGCCTTACCAGTCTTTTTCACTGAACACTTTTGTTCTGGTGAAAGGAGTCTTCATAGTCTGGATGTCAAAAGAGCTCTTAGCTACTACTTGACAGCCACTAAAGTCCATAGGCAGGACAGAAAAACAGCTGTTCCTGACCTATGAGAATGTAGGAAAGGGTGACCCAGCATCAAAAGGTCCATTTCTCACTGGATAGCAGAGCATATCCAGTCTTTGTTACTCTAAGGCTGGAAAGGAGCCCCCAACAGACTTGAGGGCCCATTCCACAAGGGGCACAGCTGCTACTATAGCAGCTGTCAGGGATGTTCCCCTGTTGGACATCTGTAAAACAGAAATAGGCATACTCCACTCGTCATAAAAACTTCTCTTGGAAATGCACTAGAACAAGTGAACACCTTCAAATACCTTGGTATCACTTTTGACGAATGTCTTGCTTTTGCAGCCCATATCGATAACACTGCAAAAAACAGTGCACCAACGCATTGGAATTTTGTACCGGAACCGTCAGTTTTTCAACCAAGCTGCCTTGAGAATTGCTGTTCAAAGCTCCATCATCTCAATCATAGACTATGGTCTAATTGTCTATGACTCAGCTACTACCACTGCACTAAAGCGCATCTCAACAGCACTAAATAAAACCTGTCGACTCCTCACTTGAGCACAGAGACGAACCCACACTTGTGACCTCTACACGGAAACCGGTTGGTTGCATCTTTCCAATCGCCTCATGTATCTCACCTGCGTGATGGCAAAAAAATTAATCTTGGGACTCACTCCTTCATGTATCCGGGATCTGCTCTGCCTGAACAATGGCACTCGTACCACCAGAAGATCTGACCACCAACCTTTCCTTGTCCCTAGATGCCGGACTGCTCAGGGACAAAGATCTTTTACATACCGTGCCCCTACCTGGTACAATGCCCTTAACCTGCCCTCCCTATCCTCCACGACATTGGGAGCTTTCAAATCCATACTTTACGCTCACCTCACAGCCTCCAGCTCCTGTGACTGCTTTGACTAAAGTCTCATCCCACTGAGTGCACTTACATTTGTTTCACTCAACCACTATGGTCTCCTCTTTGACAAAGGCAACCTGAGTACCACTAACCTGGTTCTGTCTGCTCCTAACTTCTTATTTCTCGCTCTCTTCCCTCTCAAGCTCTCCAATCCTTATTCCTTGCCCTTGACACTGCCTCTGAGTTCCTTTTTCTTTTCTGTACATAAATGTTACTGTTTAAGTTGTGGCCTTGTTAAACGGCTTACTGATTGTTTGTAACACTGTCTACTATGTTTTTGTACTTAATGACGTGGAACCTTTGTAAAAGAGCCTTGGCTCAAAGGTATTAATTCCTAGAACAATAAACTTCAAACTTCAGCTACCTGGAAATCAGTACACACCTTTACAAAGCATCACAGTCTGGATATTCTGTGATGCCAGGTTCGACATAGCAGTCCTGCAAAGTCTGCTTCCAAAATAAGGTTCTGTGCCTACCTCCAAAGGTACTGCTTGGTAGTCTGCATAAAGTTAGGAATACCTGAGTATTACAGGGTTAGAAATAAAAATTACTTACCATAGTGACCTTACTTCTTCCCAGTGATACTCGGGTATTCATAATTTCCCACCCTGCCTCCCCTTCTGGAACCTTTAGTTTCTGCACCCCCGAATACTGTGCTCTCAGGGATATAAATGCCACTTGTGGCTCATATGTTGTGAGTGTGTTCACTATTGTTGCCCCCCTCCCCTTTTTTCAGGTGATTCGGACATACAGGGGTATTCTTTCATATGTTATGCCCTCCAGTTGGAGGCCTTTTTTTGGGTGTTAAGGGAGTTCCCTCTATAATTATTATTATGAGTAATATTATTATTATTATTACACTTAGTCCTCGTGGGCCTGTCTTTTCAGGCTTCCAGGAAATCTGAGGGGTTTAGAACTAAGGCAGTTAGTAGAAGGCAGCATTTGAAAAAGTGGCTCATGCAAAAGATTCCATCATTTGCATATGTTCCATCTCTCCGGGCAGTTCTACCTAGAAGGCTTGCTGCATAAAGTTATGACTACCCAAGTATCGCTGGGAAGAAACAAGATTACTATGGTAAGTATTTTTTTTCTTTCTGAAGATTCACTAGTCTGGTGAAAAAAATGGCACATTCCATGAAATGCTTTGTTTTTACCAGTGTATAGAAAGTTCAAAATCTGGAATTTTACTGGATTTTCTGGTTAAAAAAACAAATCAGCGTCTTTGCTAAACAGGTACTTCTGTTCAATATTTAGTGTCCAATCCTCAAAAGGATATTCACCTGCAGAGGGGATACCTATATGGGCCAAAGGTGTGCAGAGGTCCTGCTGTAGACATGCGGAGGCCTTCGTACATCTCTAGCCTTGACTGTATGCTCTTTTGCACCCAGTTATGAGCCATGCATGATTCTACGCAGATGACTGAATTGGAGAGGGCAAGAAGGGTGCTGCGTGCGCCCCATCCACAGCTGATTTTCCTTGATACGGAGGTGCAGAGGCTACACAGCCCACGGGTCTATAGTAGACCTTATGCACCCACGTTTCCATGGCCATGGCCCATTCCACAGTGTATAGACCAGTACAGAACACAAAAGTACAGATTTTATTGAAAAATTAACAGCAGTTCTTTGAGAGCTGCTGTGTCCCACCAGCTCCTGCTCTGCATGGAGACAGGGATCCACTACGGAGCTATCACAAACATGTAATTGCATGTCTGGTGTTCAGTACAGCTGTAACCCTTCCCCTTTGCCACCCACTGCCTCAGCATAAAGCTGTACACTCACAGCGAACAGGGGTATAGTTGTCACCCGGTGTGGATGATACTGGGATGAGGAGCTCGGCATCTTGCAGACACAATTCATGCATGCCCCCATCTTGTTCTGTGGATTGGGCCCTTAGTAAAAACATGAGTACGGGGCAACAGAGTAGTGAAACAGGAACAGGAAAACATAAACATAAACCATGGAGGTATATTCACAAGGATAAAGGTTTTAGAGAAACGGAAAAGCTTAAAGATGGATAAATCACAGGGTCAGATGAGCTCCACCAAAAGATCTTAAAAGAACTGTCTTAAGAAATAGTAAATATTTATTGCTTTTTTGCACATAACTTGTGGTTTGTATTCATGACTTTGCACATTTGGTGTGCAAGCCTTTTTTTACATTTTGCTGACCTCCGATTAACTTACTGAATGTATCACCTGAAACAGGGAAAGTGCTCATAGATTGGGAGGAGGCCACAGTGATACTGTTATTCAAAATGAGGGTAGAAGTAAGCATTCAAATTGTAGACTGATCAGCCTAACGGTGATCACAAGTAAAATAATAGAATCCTTCTTAAAGGGAAAAATAAAGGGGGAATTGAAAGGGTTGGTGTAAGGGGAAGTCGAATCTGACCAGTCTGTTGGCATTTAATGGGCCGTTCATTAAAAGTACAGACCAGGGGCATGCCGGTGGACATCCTTGTTCTGGACTCTAGGTTGTAAGATAGTAAACTGGATAAGCGTCTAGTTTAGTAATAGAAAACAAAGAGTAAAAATAAATAGCTTTGTATCCAGGAAAAGAGATGTGACAGGTGGAGTGCCACAGGGGTCCAATCTGGGCCCAGTATTTTGAAACAGATATAAAAGAACTCAGTGAAGGTACAGAGAACTGAATAATGAAATTTGCAGACAATACAAAATTGGAAGGGTAGCATGAACAGAGGATGGGACTTCAAGTATACGGAGGAACTTACAGAGGATAGCTAAGTGTGCTAACAGTTGGAGCTTGAAGTTCAACAAAGAAATGCAGTGTTTCATATATATAAAAGGGTGAATTATTACTTATAGGGGGACAACCATGCAGCTGCCCCACACCTGTGAGGAGCAGCTCCTGACCTACAGTTTTAGTGCATTTTAAAAATGTGCCCTTACTTTGTTTATTTCACAATCTTCTTTATCTGGTTTATCATGCCTATGCTGCTGCCCAGCATGTTAGGTGTGTTGCCATTCGGGCTGCCTGTCAGAATCCCCTGTGGCTGACATCATGAATGGGGATCTTTATCTTTTTAAAGCTCTGATTCACATGTTGACGGTCCCGCGGTGATAGTGAGGTTAAGTATACACATACAGACCCATACTTAACCTCGGTATCACCGTGGGGGATCACTGTCATGCGAGTCAGGACTTTTCAAAGATAAATTATTTCCTCTTATTGAATCTCTCATGGCAGGCTGGGACACTGGTTGCCTCACCTCCTCCTGCACTGGTGATCCAGATTTGGGAACAGACCAGGGTTATATAGGGGTTTGGCAGGAAGGGAGGGAGGATTGAACATCCATAGGACAGCTCTCCTCCCTTTAAAGAAGGGGAAATGCATGTCCCACAGTTGGACTGCTACCTAGAGATATTTAGGTGGTAGTGAAGTGAGGCTGCAAGGGTGAGGGAACCCCATGCCCGGATGCCAGGAGCATCTCCGCAAAAATGGAACATGCACATCACGTCATTGAACACGGTTGGGAACCGAAGTTAGAAAATGTAGGAAAACATTTCCGTCTGCGGCATGGTAACAGCCTGGTCCATCGCAGACCTTGCACAGATAACTGGGCATCTCCGGCCAGGTCCTGTTGCAGGATGGCAGTGGAGCCAGGTAAGCTCCAGAGGTGTCAGGGCAAGGGGACCAGTCCAGATGTAGGCTGTTCAAAATGCCCAGGAGAGGAACACTTAGTGGGGAAAAAAAAAATCTGTGGTTACTGATCCCCTTCATGACATCAGCTGTGGAGGATACTGGGAGGCCACCCGAGCAGCAACATACCTAACATGTCAAGTGGCAGAACCAGCAGGATCAGCTGGATAAAGAAGATGTTGGATTAAACTAAGTAAAGAAAAATGTTTACATGAATTAGAAGTGCAGATCTGGAGCTGCCCAACACAATAAGAGTAAGGCTGCTACATAGATGCTCCTCTTTAAATGAGAATGAATTAAAGAAGGTGACAGAAGAATGACATTTTGGTGTTATAAGAACAACAGACTTCATAGAAACATAGAATTTATCGGCAGAAAAAAAAAAAACGCTTGATCCACCCAGTCTGCCCAGATGTTCACTGCCTGTTCTGCCTCCACAGACCCTATCTGGTTTCCAGCAACCCTCTTGCCTCCCTTCCTCTTTTCTAATATGCCCCATGCTTGTCCCATGCATGCTTGAAGCCCCCACTGTTTTAGCCTCCACCACTTTTGCTGGCAGTCTGTTCCATGTGTCCACCACCCTTTAATTGAAGAAGTACTTCCTCACATCTCTCCTGAACTCCCCCACACCCCCACTTCATTGCGTGCCCCCCGGTCCTGGTGCTTCCTTTCCTTTGAAAGAGACTCCCACCTACATCTTGTTCACCCCTGTAAGTTGCTTATAGTAATGTCCTTGGAAAAACAAGCACTCAAACACATCTTATTTTGGTTAGAAAAGTTGAAGTCGTGATGCTGAACATGCGCATTAGAGTTGACGTTAATGTGCATACCCAAAATCATGGCTTCAACTTTTGTAACCAAAATAAAATGTGTTTGAGTGCTCATTTTCTAGGGAAATTACTTTAAATGGATCTGTAGCGTGCAAGGTGTGAGCCACACTGTTCTACCACCATGGGACCCCAAATGTCAAACTCGTTCATGAACGAGTTTACCTGCGGCTCAGTGCCATTCTTGCTCATGGGCTTGCACTGTGCGGGTTTTAAACGGGCTGCTCCTAATGTAGTTTTATTAAATATTCTTGATGGTATTGAAAACTCTTTTGACACTATAGCTTTACATAATGACAGTGCTTCCTATACATGTATTTAGTGCAGGCAATATAAAAGTGCCTTCCAAAGCTGACAGTGTTTCACCTTGCACATTTAGGCTGCAACTTGATTTGTATATTCAGTAAATCCAGTGCGATCATAGCCCAGCTAGGAAAAACAACATAACTGACACAATCAGGGAAAAAGATAAGGAAAAGGTTTTGGTACAGTTTCTGACAGGCAAAGGGCACACTACAGTACTGTACAGAAGGAGTGCTGACCACAATACAGGCAGACAGGCTGGGAAGCTGCAGAGCTCTCCTTATAATTACGTCACTGGAGCTCTCCCGGGGAATGTAAACACACTGAAAGCTGGCTGGCCAAGACTCAGAAGCAGTAACACTAAAATGCTGGACCGCTCAGAACAGGATGTGGTAATAAATTAACACATGCACTTCAATGTAGACACCAGTACAAACATTGCAGTAAGTTTTCAGGGTGGACTTTGCCGATCTTAAAAGGTGCTCTTTAAACGTATAAAGCTTGTTTCCTGTCACAGCAGTAAAAGGCGATACTTAAAACGCAGAGTGGAAAAGATTAGGTTAATTTACTGCTAATGTAGCCCCTCTCTGGCGCTGTCCAGGAGAGGGCCACTACCCCTGCCTGCTGTCTAGAATACAGGACACAGGGCATGGGTTCCCAAAGCTGACCTGTGGGGGTCCTTTCCCAAAAGCTAAAATAAAAAGCGGTACGTCCACCCAGAGTACATTTTAGCAGGTCTGATTGTCTGCAGTACAACCCTCGGGGATGTCGTACCAACCCACCTCCCCAACAGTTACCTCAGGCATGGACTTACCAGGATTCCAACCTCCCCACACTCAGTTAAAGCATTTACATTTTCACTTTATCAATGCACAGGCTCACTAAAATCAAGCTCTGGCTTCATTTTCTGCTGCAAAACAATAACTTCAGGGTTTATTTACAGGGGGAAGGTTTAGGATTGGGGTAGTGGAATAGAGGTCAAGTAAACATTTTTAAAGATTTGCATTTCCCAAATCACATTTCCCTTTTGATTAATTTCCATGATTCACTCAATGCAGCCATCAGTATCTATCTAGCTAACTGCTGCAGGTACCCAAACCCAGACCAGCAGGTCCCAGTCCATTTCCCCATAGTGCAGTACTTGGGTGCTCAGTTTTAGTTGCAGGCCTGAGGTGTAGCTGGTAGCCAGCGTTGGCGCGCGCTTACTTGAATTAAAGTTTAATCTTTATATATCTTCCCTTTGCTTTTCCTCCAGCCCTAGTGTGCTAACATATTTACAGTACCCAGGTGCAGGGCAGTTCCTGCTTTTTACTCACAGTTCTGCAGAATCAGCCTTGGATGTTAGAGTTTTCTGAAGTCTTGGAGATGGATGGATCACAGCAGAACTGGTCTCGAAGCTTAAACAGGGCACAGAGGCTGCAACTTGCTCTTCCTTCATCTTGCTTGCCGATCTTGCAGCTTGCCCCCTTCAGACCATTACAGGCCCCATTGCAGACCGTGTGCGCAAGGCCTACCACCAGAGAGGACCCAGACTGGGGAGTGGCCCCACGGCCCAGCTGCCTCGATCAGAGTGCCTTAGCACTCTAGTGCAAGACCCATGACCCCCTGCAGCGGCAGACCCCACTCAGTGGGGGTTAGCAAGTTCCCCATCTGGCCCTGGGTGCCAGCAGAAACATTCAGCACATTCTCTTCTGCTGTTCTCTTTCACTGTCTTTCCCACTACGGTGTGTAGCCACAACCATCCATTTCTCTCTTGGCTGTACCTCAGGAGCAGACGACAGGCACTTGGACCAGATAGCACCTGTCCATCATTCTGCTTTCATGGACATAGGATTCATGGGATTTGTTCAGGTACATGTAGTGTAAACCTTAAATAACCACCGACGCCTCAAGAAGAACTTTGATAAACATACTATTTGGACACAGAGCAGCTTATATTTCTCAGTAGCTCTGTATTTCTCTTCCCCATTTCTTATTACTGAGGTCGTGCTTGAAAAACAAGATAGTTGTTCCCCTGAGGGTTCATCAGCTCCCTATTTCTTCTTCCCAACCTTATGTCATAATACATGCTTGTGACATCACAGTTATTCCCATGGCAACAGACTGTGATGTCACAATGGAGCATTATAATTTCAAGTAGGGAATAGCTATAGAGGCAGATGAACTCTAAGAGATAAAGATCTTGCTTTTGTGGTAATTTCATCAGTAATAAATAAAGGAGAGGAGAAATACACAGAAGATAAGTGAAATACAAGTTAGTGTGTTTAAATATTATGTTTTCCAAAGTTTTACCAAAGGTGTCACCTGCTCTTTACTAGACCTGCACCATTTAAAAAAAAAACACTTGATATTTTTCCTCTGCACAGTAATTATCAAGTAAGTGCTTGAACCGATTTGTTGAATTACAGGTTACCACAGCAGCTGGAAGCATGTTCCAGCATGTTACTACTCTCTAGGAGAACCAGTTTCCCCTTATGTTCTTATTGTAGGTTTCTTCTTTGAGCTAGTATTGATGGCCCCTACTCGGTCTTGGACAACATCTAGTTTGTAATCCAATGCATTCCCAGAGGTCGTTTTTCCTAATGGCTCTGTATACCAGGCACATGTCACCTCTGTGCCTTCTATACGGCAGGAAATGCATTCCCAGTTGCCTCGGTCTTTCCCTGTATGGTCTTTCCCTCAGGCCATACACCATCCTCGTTGCCCTTCTTTGCACGCCCTCCAGTCTGGTTGTTTCTCACTTCAAATGTGGTGACCAGAAGCTACCACAATACTCTAGATGGGGGCGCACCAACGCAGCATACAGGGGCACCAACACCTCACTTTCTCTGCTGTTTATATTTCTTGCAGTAGCTCCCAGTAAACCATATCCTTTTTTGGATACCTGTAAGCAATGCTCAGAAAAATTCAAGTTATTACTGATCAGGATCTTTAAATCCCTTTCCGCACTGGTGGACTGAAGCTGTCTTCCATTTAATGTGTAGGCAGATCTACAGTTTCTTTTCCCCTGGTGCATAACCTTACATTTTGACATATTAAACTGTAATTTCTTCTATTCAGCTATTCTGGCTAATGAATCTGTACTACTTTGAAAAAAAGAACTGCATTGTAGCTATTTGTTACCAAGGCCCCCATCTTGATGTCATCGGCAAGTCTGGTTAGCCAAGTTTTGGATGTACCCATTACTGCGGAGATAAGGACATTAAATGATATGGGCCCCAAGACTGAACCTTGGGGAACCCCACTTGGCACTGACACCCAGGGTGATGCACAGCCCCTAATGCAGACCCTTTGCCTCCGGTTTTCAAGCCATGCAATTATCCACTGAATTATGCAATCACTGAGGCCTATTTCCCTTCAATGTTTGAATCAATTCAAAATGTGACACACGGTCAAAGGCTTTCTCAAAGTCAATATATAAGATATCTAACAGTATGTTGTTATCTAATGCTTCATTAACTGGTTTGTAGAAGTTAAATTAAATTTGTCTGGCAGGATCTACCCTTTTTAAATCCATGGTGACTGGCATCTCTATAGCCATTTTCTGTAATATGCCTTTCAATAGATTCTTTTATAAAAGACTCCAAGACTTTACCCAGTATGCTTATTAAGCTTATTGGCCTACAATTGGAGCATTCGGATTTTGACCCTTGTTTATGGATTGGGGTGACATTAGCTACTGTCCAGTCTTCCGGGACTTTCCCCTTAGAAAGTGAATTTTGCAAAGTAGCCTGAAGAAGAGGTACAGCTATTACAGGGGCCAATTCCTTTAACAACCTAGGATGTAAATCATCTGGACCTGGGGATTTATTTGGATTCAGTTGTAAAAGTTTCTCATTGATCCTTTCAGTTGTTATTTTTGAATCACCTTCTGATGTCACAGACTTATTTTTCTATATAGGCGATCCCTGGTAGTAGACACTTTGAAAGAATAAGTTGAAAACAGTAGCCATCTCTTGGTAGTCACTTATTAACCTGGCTCCCTCAGTTAAAGGGCCGATGTTCCCATTATATGATCTCATACTACCTATATAGTTATAAAAAGCTTTTTTGTTGTCTGCCACTTTATTTAGGAGTTTGTGTTACGTAGTTTTCTTGGCCTGTTTTATTGTTTGTTTGAGTTTCCGAAGTTTATGTCTTTTCTTGTGTTCCACATGCCCTCCCTTTTTGCTTTTCTAGTTAGCCTATTTTTGGACTTTATTAACTTCTGTATTTTTATATTGAACCATGGGGGGATTTTCCCTCTAGTATTATACTTGCTAAAGATTGATATATAGATCTGTACCAATTCTAATAAAAATGATTTATATTTGTCCCACATTTTGTTGGTATCTAAATTATGAAATGCCTTTCCACATTCCCATTTACTAATCAATGTCCTAAGCATATTATAGTCTGCTAAGTCACATTGAATGAGCTTGGTGACCCCTGGTTGAGTAGTTATCCTAGTTAATACATGGAATTCGACCATGTTACAGTCACTTCCCATTAGGGGCTCTCTTACTTTACAATTTTTGATTTGACCTTCTATAGTACTTAAAACTAGGTCTGAGATGTTATCTGTCCTACTACTAGTTGACACATAGTTACTCATTGTCATGGAGTCTAGTACATCAAGAAAATCTGTGTCAATTGTAGTAGAATCAGACCATTGTCCCCAATCAATTCCTGTGAAATTAAAGTCCCCTAGAATTATTAAGTTCTTGCCAGCATCTAACTTTCTGTTGTCACTGATAAATTCAGCAGTTCTATTCAGGGGCAGTGATGGGGGTCTATAACAGACTACCAACGTAATTTATTTTTCTTTGGATGGGGCCAGTCTCACCATAAGTTGTTCAAAATCTGGTTCATGCGGCATTTGAAGTTCATATGCTTTAATGTAATTTCTTACATATACGGCTATCCCTCCTCCTGTTCTATTCATCCCGTCCTTTCCAAACAACTGGTAATCCCTTGTGTTAATACCCCATGTGTCATTTTTCCACCACGTTTCTGTAACTGAACATACTGCAATATTTTCTCTGTAGAATCAACTCTAGTTCCTCCATTTTGTGCCTTAGACTCCTGACATTAATTAACAGGGACTTCCACCCAGCGAGAATATTCTTCTTGTACTTTCCAGTTGGAGATTTGTGGGACATGACTCCCCCTATCCCTCGTATTTAGTTTAAAGTCTGACTTATCTTATCGTTAAATCTGTCAGCTAGTACCCTTGTGCCCAATTTATTTAGGTGTAGGCCATCTTCGGCGTATAGTCTGTGTGTCTTTTCAAACCTGTGCCAGTGACCCATAAAAGTAAAGTTCTCCCTGTCACACCACCTATGAAGCCAGCCATTAAACTTCTTAATTTCTTTGGTTCTATGCAGCCCGGCACGTGGTACCAGCATGATCTCGGATACTATTAGAGAACATTTCCTCTGCTTTTATTCTGTTCCCAGGGCCTCAAAGTCCTTCTGGACATAAGTTATATCCCTCCTTCTCACGTCATTCGTGCCCACATGAATGAACACTAGTGGTTCTTTAGTGTTTTCCAATAAGCCTGGAAGGAGCCTTTTCACATTAGCTATGCCTGCCCCTGGGAGACATGAGACTGCAACATGGTCTTTTCTATCTTTACAAATAATCCTGTCAGTAAAGTGCACTATAGAGTTGCCGAGTACAGATATATCCCTATTGGGTGATTTAGGCTGTTGTAGTCTACATGTCGACTCACCCTGCTGCGTGGTTATATAATCTGACCCATGTATGGGATTCTGTATGGTCATTTATTTTTTCTCTGGCTACTTTTCTGGATTTGGTATTAATATTTCTAGGATCGTGGATATGTTGTTCGTCCACACTTCTTGGCAGTGTCTCTTTCCCTTTAAATCAGCCGGAAAGTCTTCAAGCTGGCTACTCCCACCCACCCAGGTGTTATAACCCTCGACTCCACCCCATGATGCCAGATCGTCCTTTCCGCTGGAAGATTCAGGTTGCCTCCTTCGTGCTCTCGCATTTTGTACGCCCTGGCTTCAAAACCTTCAGTTATTCCGAAAATTCGCCTTGTTCGCGTTAGCCATTGCAATTGTTTTTTCTTGATCATGGAAGACAAGTCTTCCCCTGGATTTCGCTGGTGCTCATGCGACCAGAAGATGTTGCGCACCAACCTGCATGCCGCATGCATTTACTGTTTGGGTGTCTGTCATGACACCACGACATGTGAGTTTTGCCTCGTGTTCCAACCTAACGTCCTTTGACGACCGTCTCACACTCCTTAAGCTGGGGAGGCCTGAAAAAAGGAACCTGCTGGTGAAATCCAAGGAAGTCCAGTGGGTGGTTTCCATGGCAACTGGATCTGCTGAGCAATTGAAACGCATGCAGGCCTTCGTGGAGGAAGTGGCTCACGCTACGGAACCTTCCTCGCGGAGCTTCTTCGCTTGAGAGTCCTGCAGGCATGCACTGTTCTCGGTCCCGTAAGCGGGAGAAGGAGCCAGGACCGTCTTCGTCTCGTTGGAGATGCTCTTGGGATCGGAAGAGATCTCTGTCCCAGGGGCCGGCCATTTCAACCTCGGTCGAAATCGCCTCTTCAACTGCTGGCTTCTTGGCCTTGCCATCTGGCCAGTCAACTGAAGTGTCGATAGACGATGTTGAGATAATTCTCGACCCGATCGACCCTTTGTTGTCGACTCCCTCTCTCGGATTCCGGTCCTTGCTTTCCCTGATGAGGAGACTCAGCCTGCTGGAAATCCCACTGATGAAGTGGTCCCTGACCCTGGGAAGTCACCAGTCCCACCAGTGTCTCCTGATAGACAGAGTCGGCCCGTCCGATCTCAGTCGAGGTCTCTGACTCCCTCGACCGAAAGGCCAAGAAAGGGCCATAAGCGCTTTAAAAGGAGGCAACGCCATCAGTCATCCTCATCCTGCTCAATGAGGAGAGGCTCTGGCGGAAGCTCCGTCAGTGGTACGAGGACCTCATGTGGCAACAGCTGATTTTGTCTGGGCACAAGCCGACCCCAGCTTCTACCCCGGCCACTACTTAGCTCTCGCCTCCCAGGCTGAAACCGACTCCTCTGGAGCTGATTAAGTCAGTTCCTACACCTGCAGAGCCAGCGAAACCTGTGGTTTGGCCTAAACCGATCTCTCCACCAATTTTGGTGGAACCGCTGCCCAAGCAGCCTGTGGGAGGGGGTCCTTCTAAGGAAGCTAGACCGGACACACGGGCTTCCCCAGCATCTTTTGGTCACTGTCACCCCTGACCGCCCCCAATGGGTCGAGGGTGATGTGGGCGGTCGACCGTTGTATCTGGATACTTTGGATTCGGATGAAACTGGCCTCCATTCTCATCCAGGGGATGATGAATCGGCTGATGGGATGGAGATGGAGGAAGGTCCTTCGTCCTTTCAGGGCATTCTTCACCTCATCTCTGAGTCCACAGCGATGCCCTTGGAACCTGTCCAGAAAAAGGCAGAGTATCCTTTCACTGACATCCTCAAGTGAGGGTATACCCAGACAGAAGTCTTTCCTGTGGCCGAGGCCATTGTTGGCCCAGCCTTAGAACTTTGACAGCACCCTGCTTCCTGTCCAGCTCCATCTGCCCATATGACCCACAAGTATGCAGTGCCCATGGAGTCCCTTGCGGGGTTCACAGAGCACCCTTTGGCCGAGAACCTTGTGACCGCCTCTGTGTTCAGGCAGAACTCCTGAGAAGGAATCCAAACATTTGGATTACTCTGCCCAGAAGGTCTATGCAGCCTCGTCTTTAGGCCTCTGTCAAGCAAGCGTGGCCATCATCATGGAACACTTCTCCCATGCCCTTTTGGGGTCCTTAGACAAAGTCCTCCCACATCTCCCCGCGGACTTGCAGACCACGGTCAAGTAGGTCCAGGACCAAGGCCGTGCTGTTGCTAAACAACAGCTCCAGATGGCTTTGGACATCAGGGACTCATGCACCTGTTCATTGGCAGCCACAGTTGCCTCCCACTGCAGGGCTTGGCTGAGGCTCTCCTCCTTTCTGGTGGATACTCAGCACAAATTAGCTGATGTGCCTTTCCTGGGCACCCATCTCTTTGGCCCAGGTGTGGCTGGTTACCTTCAGCGTATTGAGCAGTCCAGTGCCACCTTGGATACCACTTCTGCTAAGGGTTCTTCTGGTCCCAAGAAGGAGCAGAAGAAGCCTTTTCGTCACTCTTCCCCTGCGGCCCAGCAGCCCTCCTTTCACGGGGGTCAGCAACAGCAGCAGGCTCGAGCTTGATGCCCCCAGCCCAAGCCCGGACCCTCCCATGCCGTAAGGGAGGCCAGGGTTCAGGCCCTGGACCCTCTGCCTCCAAGCCTGCCCAGTGACGGGTTGGGGGCTGCCACCCCTGCTCCCATCATGCCAGCTCTGGGTCCTCCCATGGGGATACGGCTCCTCCACTTTTTTCCGCCTGGTCTGCTGTTACCACGGACAGGTGGGTCTTAGAAGTGGTCGTCCAGGTACTGCCTCTGGAATTTGAGCAGTACCCTCCAGGCCGAGCCCACTCCCCACAGGAGGAGAGGGTATCTGCCCACACACAGTCGGCTCTCCGAGATGACATTGCTCAGCTCCTCCTCAAGGAGCCAGTAGCTCCAGTGGTGGACCCTCCATCAGACCAGGGCTTCGTTACCAAGTACTTCCTGGTTTCTAAGCGGACGGGGGGCTGGTGCCCCATTCTAGATCTGCACGACCTGAATCAGTATCTCAGGTCTTGCACCTTCCGGATGGTCACTCTGTCTCAGATCATACCATCTCTGGAGTGAAACATGTGGTTCTGCTCACTGAATCTCCAGTATGTGTTCTTTCACATCCCAGTCCGTGCGTCCCACCAGCGGTTCCTCCAATTCAGAGCCGAGGGAAACCTATACGAGTTCCGAGCCATGCCATTTGGCCTGTCGAGGTCTTTATCAAATGCATTGCAGTGATGGCAGCCCACCTCAGGTGTCGGGGGAGAGGTGGTGGTCAGAATTCACCCCTAATTTGACGATTGGCTCTTAGCAGGTTCCACCCAGCAGAAGGTGGAGAGGTCCAGGGAACTGGCCCTCCAGACCTGCTCCCAACTCAGCCTCCTGATCAACAAGGCCAAGTCAGAGCTCATGCCTTCTCAGGTGAAGTGCTTCATCAGGGCAGAGCTCAACTCTTATCGAGCCAGAGCTCGGCTCCCAGCGGACAGGGCAGAGGTTCTGTCCTTCTTTGCCCAGTCATTTCTGGTTGGGCAATTGCGCCCTGCTCGTGACTTTTTTCGCCTTCTGGGTTACATGGCATCATGCACCTCTGTGGTCCGTTGGGCCCGGTGGCACATGCGCCCCCTCCAGTGGGAGCTGGCTGCACTGTGGACTCAGTGCCATGGTCATTTCAACCAGCTGATCACTGTGACCCAGAAGATGTGGGACGCTCTCCGATGGTGGACCGTCTCAGACCAGTTGCAGGAAGGGATCCCGTTTGTCCGCCATGAGCAGATGGCCGTCTTCATGACCAGTGCCTCTTTCATGGGCTGGGGAGCCCACATGGGGGACAACAGGGCCCATGGGTTCTGGACCCCCAAGGAGTCTTGTTATCACATCAACCTTTTGGAGCTCAGAGCAGTCAGACTGGCACTGTCAGCTTTTGCGCCTCAGTTCCGGGGTCAAGAGGTTCAAGTCCAGATGAACAATACCACGACCATGTACTACCTTAACAAACAGGGCGGCATGCATTCCCATCTGCTGTGCAGGGTAGCGTGCCGCATCTGTACACTCGTGAGCGGTCTGGAGCCAGATCTCCTTGCCATACATGTGGCAGGAGCTTTGAACTAACTGGCAGATGCTCTGAGCTGCATAGGCAAGATATCCCACGAGTGGTCTCTCCATCCAGAGGTAACTTACAGTCTGTTCTCCCACTGGGGCAAACTGTTGGTGGACCCGTTTGCCTCCCGGCAAAACACCAAGCTGAGGCTGTTTCATGCCAACCCCTCTCAGCAGGGCTCACTGCAGGGGGATGCCTTCTTGAGACCATGGACCCTAGGCCTTTTCTACACCTTTCCTCCATTTCCCTTGATCCACAGGGTGCTCCTCAAGGTGAGGAGGGACAAGGTGCAGGTGATCCTGGTAGTCACAGACTGGCTACGCCAGTTCTGGTACCCAGATCCCCTCAGCCTCAGCAACAGGCCTCCGGAGCGGCTTCCAGCACACCCGGACCTGATCTCACTCAAATCAGGGGGGAAGGTATTCCATCCGGACCTTCAGTCCCTGCATCTGACAGCCTGGTACCTGAGCGGCTAGAGTTTCAGGCTTTGGATCTCTACGAGGATGTCCTCACAGTATTGGAAGCATCAGAAAGGAGTCAACCAGGAAGTGTTCTGCCTTCAAATGGAAAAGGTTTTCCATTTGGTGTCAGGGCAAGGGCCTGGACCCTCTCTCCTGTCCAGTGGCTAACAATCTCGACTACCTTTGGTCTCTGTCCAAAGGGGGTCCTCAGTCATCGATTCATAGGGTGCACCTGGCAGCCATCTCTGCTTACCGGGTGCAGGCTGGTCAGCCGATGTTGGCGCAGGAGACAGTGGTCAGGCGCTTTTTCAAAGGCCTGGATCACATATCCCCTTCTAGTGCGTGAACCTCCACCTCCATGGAATCTACTGCTGGTCCTGGCAAAGATCATGGGCAAGTCATTCAAACCAATGCACATGTGTGAGTTGTCACACTTGTCATGGAAGACAGTCTTCCTGGTGGCTATCATGTCTGCCAGAAGGACAGGGGAGCTCCAGACACTCTTGGTGGACTCCCCTTATCTAGCCTTCTACAGGGACAAGGTTGTCCTGCACCCCCACCCAAAATTCCTTCCAAAGGTGGTGTCAAGAGTTTCACCTTAACCAGGTGTTGACTCTGCCGGTGTACTACCCCAGTTACACCTCGGAGGCCAAGTACAGGCTCCATACTTTGGACTTACAATGAGCTCTCTCCTATTATAAGGAGAGGATGGCATAAATTCTGGGAGAGGTTTGCCAGCTGTTTGTCACCTACGTTGAAGCCGCTTCTGGCAGACCTGCAGCAAAGTGGATGATCACAAGATGGATTACATCATGCATTAGTCTGTGCTACGAGTTGGCGGGCAGTGAGCGTCCCACAGGGATAAGAGCTCATTCTACCTGCCATACTGCTACATCGGTGACTGCTTCCAGGGACATCCCCATGCAGGAAATCTGTCGGGCTGCTACCTGGAAGTCAGCAAACACCTTCATTACCCATTACCCCATCAACCTTGAGTCACGCCGGGATGCTGGTTTTGGAGCCTCAGTTCTCCAATCTCTGTTTCCCAAGTAGGGAGTGTGCACCTTGCCTCCCTCCTCCCGGAGAACTGCTAGGAGTCTGCCAAGAAGTGTGGATGAACAACATATCCACGATCATAGAAAAACAGGTAACTCGCCTGTAACTGTGGTTCTAGGAGTGGTATATATCATTCATCCACACGGACCCACCCGACCTCCCCAGCTGCAGATGCACAAACCTGGCTTCCAGCGAGTCGAGATCTGGTGTTATGGGGTGGAGCTGAGGGTTATACCACCCGGGTGGGTGGGAGGAGCCAGCTTGAAGACTTTCTGGCTGATTTAAAGGGAAAGGGACACTGCCAAGAAGTGTGGATGAACAACATATACCACTCCTAGAACTACTGTTACAGGTGAGTAACCTGTTTTTGCAGCTAATACTGCTGTTGCCAGTCCTGGTGGTGGCTAACCCCCACCAATTTTGTCATTTGTCTTGTTGCTAATAGTAACCTCAGTGCCTTCATCTTGCTCCAATTCCACATTTGCATCCTGTTCTAAACAGCTATATCTGTTCCTTATATTCAAGAATGTGGCACAATCCCTTCTTTTTTTGAAGGGGCCTTTTGACACATAACACCAGTCATTCTCTAGTTGGCCATCTGAATCCGAATCTTCATGCCTATACTTCTCTTATCATTTTGTGCCCTAGTAATTTCATTTAAGGTATGCATTTTTTCCTTTTCTTGTAGCAGCCTTTTAGTGTCGCTAACAAGTTGTTTTATATTATCTATGGCAACTTGTATGTGCATTTGCTACTCGAGATTGTTGATCCTAATTAGTAACTCAGAATTACATTTGCATTTTTTGCATATTCTCCCATCCATATGCTGAACTTAACCCTTCATGCCACACTCAATGCACAGATACCACACTAAATTTGTTTTCATAGTACTGTGTCCTTCTAGCAAGCCTACCTCCAATTGTAAATCCTCCGCCCCTTTTCCCCGACTGACATAGCAGGGCTTGCTGACGCTGGGCTCACTGATGCTAGAGGAGCTAAATAGTAGTACCAATCGGAAGTGCCTTGCCCTTCCTTTTCCGGTCCCTCACTACGCTTATGGCCAAAATCCACTAAAAAATGGGGTTTTGTCTGCCCTCAGAAGATCAGGTGACAACCCAGACCTCGTCACTAGTAGTGCCTGTGCCCAGCAGATGTAGTGAGTTTGACAAAAATGACTGTCTGAGTGGTTTGTGGTGTTGCCTAGCAACCATACACACTTGGCTCACTTGGCAGCACTACCGGTCTCCAGATATTACAAATCCGTGTTGCCTCCCAGCCAGATGACTAATGACTGGTACAGTTGCCAGGGATACAGGACAAACAGTACTGCCCTTTAAAACTCTAAATTTTAACACAGCCACACTATTCACTCTGGCTCACACAGATCCCCTGCACACACAGTCCCTTTCTCACCGTGCAGGTACTGGCAATTCTCTGAATCGAAGAGGTTCACTCTTCCTTTCCTTCTCTCAGCACATTTGTATGTCCTTGTTCCTCATTCTCTGTACTCTGTCTTCTCACCAGGTTCAGACGCAACCTTCGTTCTCTTCCCAGGCTCAGAACGCAACCTTGGTCTTTTCCCCAGGCTTAGACCCAACCTTTGTCCTTTTTCTTCAGGCTCAGGACACAACCTTTTGTGTCTACTTCTTTGGCCTCATCTTTGTGGTGCAACTTCAGAACAATGCAGACAATTCACAATCTGCAGCTTTCCCTTTTACTTTCCCAAACTGCTTCCTCCTTTTCCTGATGGGATAGGCCCTCCCTGCCCTGGAGGACAAATTGCTGGCAGCCCCCAGGCAGGCCATCTAAAACGCATTCTTTTCGGGGCAGGGCCCCTCCTCCTCAGAGGCACAATACAGACAGCTAAGTTTCTGACTGTCCTTAACATTTGGGAGTTCCCTTTATCTGCCCCATTGGCTGGGCCCACTGTCCGCGGGGATTAATATGTATGAGGTCTTAATGATGCCTCTTTGGTGCAGAAAGTGCCAAGATATTCCCTGGTATTCCCAAGAGTCCTTTCAATCAGTTTCAGAGTCCTAGCAAGAATCCTGGCTCAGTGTTTAGCTGGCTGGTGTCACATGGCTGCAAAACATGGTGGGCGATATACACAGTGTCCACAGATTTTAACAGCATCCCAGGTTCGGTGTCCCAGCGCAGTCAAACAGTAATCTTTAAATTATCTCCCCACACAGCTGTAGCCACCTCTGTCCCTTGTGCCCTGTAAAGTGACTGAGCTCTTAACCCTTTGCTAGTCGCTGCTGCCTTTTTTCATTACCCCTAGGCAGAACACACGTTGCCCCAGAGTCTGGCTGCAGTCCGTGGACACTATATTTATTTATCCCCCCATGGACTGGCAGGCTTCTTATTCCTTTGCACACCTTTCTTTCTTTAATTAATCTTCTTCTCCCTGTCCTAGCGCTACACTCTTTTCCCCAGCACTAGAGCTAGACAGGTTCTTCGCTCTTCAAAGGGACACCGCCTCATGAATATTAATGAGATGGCTCCCAAATGCTCCAGCACGATTGGTGCTTTTAAAAACTTAAATTTTTTTCTCTCCTGGTTGCCTCTCTCTTTCATCCCAGGTCTCCAGTCCCTCTCTTTGTTTGCCCTGGGATCGGGACCACCCAAGAGGCAACCTAAAATCAGCCGCCGAAATGGACTCTCGAATCTGCGCAAGAGCGCATGCATGGAGCTCGCCAGCACCAGAGTGCCTTTTCAAAAGCTGGTGGTTCCACAAAATAACTTCTCCGGCCCCTCTCTAAGAAAAACAATGTAGGGCTGGCAGGAAGGCAGGAGACACAGGGCAAAGCCTGGGAACACCCAAAGAAGAATGGAGGGACCAAACCCCCCGGGGAAACGAGCCTTTCCGGGGGCTCACAGGTAAGCCCTCAAAAGGGGGGTAACATTAATAATATCCTTACTTTGCACCTCCCAGACTGACTAGTTTTACAAACAGCGGGCTGACAGTATGACATCAGAACTTGTTTGTAACATGGTTATGTTGCCAAAACTGTGAATGATTTGTTGCAGTCTGTTTTAAGACTATATGAGCACTCAAAGTAACTCAGAAACCAGGCGGCCTCTGATCATATCCAGACTAGATAAGAACCCTGAAATTATGTATCCAGTCCAAAACCAGACAGATTCATAGGTAATTTCAGAGCAATTAAAGAGGAAAGGCCATTTAGCTTAATCTGTTACCCATATCCTCTGATGTTATTTTCTGTAAAAAAAAAAAAAAAAAAAAGGATTCTGTCTTTTAAAGTCTGACAAATTTTTGCTGCCCACCACTTCCTCAGGGAGTGGTTCTGTGATGTCAAAACCCTCTGGTTATGCCAATTTGATCTTTTTTTGTACTGCATATCACCCCTCTCAGTTGTAAGGTATGGGATCTTGTGCTATATCCAAGATCTCTCATTTCTACTCCCAGGCATTCCCAAAGATCATGACTGGTTAAGGCACGGTACAACACACACATGTCACCCCTTAACTTCCTGTACTCAAATGAGAACATGCCCAGTTTTTCTTGTCTAATGTCATAATCACACCCTTAGATTTCTAGTTGCCCTTTTTTGTACTCTTTCTAAGGAACTGATCTCCGATTTCTTACTAGGTGCCCATACCCGATCACAGTATTCCAGATGTGGGCGTACCAGGGAAACATAGAGTGGAACCAATAGCTCCTCCTTCCTGCTAGATATGTGCCTGATTATGCAGTTTACTAATCCATTAGCTCATTTGGTAACAGTGAGACAATGACTTTTAAGGTCAAATAATTTCATATTATGATGTCAAGGTCCCTTTCCTTGATTTCTTCCCTCAATGTGTGGGTTACATTGTTTGTATTTTGCCTTTATGTTCTCATTTCCTAAATCCATTACGGAACACTTATCTATATTAAACTGTAACCTATGTTTTTTCAACCCATTTTCTAAGTCATTTAAAGTTCTCTGTAACTTTAAAGCATCACCTATAGTTTCCTCTGTTGTTCCCATCCTTAATTCATCAGCAGACTTGGTTACCCGCACTCTTTCCTCACTACCCATGGATGATCTATATAGTTTAAATAGACACAGTCCCAGTACAGATCTCTGGGGGACTCCACTACTGACATCTGCCCAACCTGAATGGGTATGCTCACTCTCTGCTTTCTGCCAGTCAACCATGATATAATCCAATTTGTAACTCTTCCATGAACCCCTCTGTCAATCAGTATATCTGTTAGCTCCCCTGTGAGGGGGACCTTGTTGAAGACCTTGGCTAAGTTCAGGAATATCACATCCACCAGCTTCCCCTGATCCAGGGCCTGGCTGACCCAACTGTAAAACTCTAGCACGTTTGTCTCACATGAAACACACCTTTGTAAATCCGTGTTGTTTTTTGTTGATCCTACCAGTTTCCTCTATATGCTTCCATGTATAGTTCCTCTCTATTCCCTCCATGACTTTACCCAAGATGGATGTAGGCTAACCGGCCCATAACTGTTGCTGTTTTGTGAGTATTCACCACATCCCTCTCATCAAGTAATTTTTGGAATATTCTGGTTAGTGGACCTGCCAGTTCATTGGCCAGCTCTTTAACAAAACTAGGATGGACTCCATCAGGCCCAGGTGCTTTTCCAGGGTCCAGTTTGAGTAGTCTGTCCCTGACATCTTCCACATACACAATGGTCTACCAGCTACTCCATTTAGCCTTTTCTTGTCTATGTTGGCCCTATTGTTAAAAACTGAAGAGAAATAGGTGTTCTCTATTTCTACTATCTAGGCTGCCTCAGTAACTTGTTCACCTCGTGAATTTACTGAAGGTCCCAACGTAATCTTTCCTCCCCTTTTATTGTTTACATAATTAAAGAAGGATTTGTAGATCTTATTTCGAGAAGCGGCTTTTGCAGCAGGTAACACAAGTAAGACTGACGCCACCTGGTGGCGGTTCTCGGCAAATTCTTTCTTCTAGCAGTACCAACGTGGGAACATCCCCACCAACGTTGGCTCCACCCTGATGTCACCCTATAGCAAGGGATGTTCCCCACATGCGACAGTTCTTTCCCGCTACACGGTCTGGGTTAGTTCACCTTCGGTTACCGCACGTCAGTACCAGTTGCTCTCCTACCATCTCTCCACCGTTTTTCTACGGATTTTCTTCGCCTATGTCATCATCCTCTAAGGGGCATACTAACAAGTGCTTCTTTGGGTGGCAGATCCCCTCAAAGGATGACCATTCTGCTTGCCTTTTCTGCCTGGGACCCGACCACAACACTGGCGCCTGTCTCCACTGTCAGGCCTTCAATTTTCAGACACACATCAGGCAACAAAAGTCTCTTTCTGCCTTTTTAGTGGAGTCCAAATTGGCCACCATGGAACGTGGCTCGTCCTTGTTGAAATCAGAGCAATCACCTGCCCGCAAGAAGCACCACAAACATCGGGAGGACAAGGAGCAAGAGAGGTCTCGATCTAGGCCCAGGTTCTCGGGCTTGAAGTCTGGGTCGTCAGGGCATGATTCCTGCCTCATGGCCCTTTAGCCATCTACTGCCGGGTCTGTGGCAACTACGTCCTCCGGGATGATGCTTCAACCTCTGAAGGTGCGCCAGCCTGCTGAGAAGGCTACCTTGGCGGGCACAGGTATGTCCTTCTCCCTCTCGGCCTCTGTCTCCGCAGCCAACCTCCAGGAGTCAAGCAAGGCCTCTGCATCTTCAGGCGTTAGGGCGTCATCTCTGCCGCCCAAGTCTAAGGACTCTAACCATTGTATGCCTCTGGTGACTGACCGACATTCGGTCGAGAAGTCTTTCAAGCACCATAAACACTCTGACCATCCCAAGGCTCACACCCCGGAAGGATGACCATCAAATTCAGGGGAAAAACGGACGCCAGACCAATGCTCAGCTGCCGCTCCTTCAGCCTCCACCCCTCCTCCAGTGAAAGCTGTTCCACCGCCAGTTAAAGTGGTCCTAATGCCAGTTACACCAGCTCCACCTGATGTCAGTTCTGGGATCCCCTCTCCACGGCAGACGGCAGTCCACCTGACAGAGCCTGAGAGTGGGGCAACTGACACCCCTCTGTCGTCTTTCAGAGGCCAATGCCGGTGCCCCCGGACACTGGCACCGGTGGTTCGGACCCAATGCTGTCTTCCTCCTCACAACGGGGCCACCACCCGCAGTGGTGCACCTCCTCCTCCAGTGCCTGGTTCCCCAAAATTGCACCTGTCGCAGGTCAAGGAGCTTTTTCCCCCACTGGTGGGACACTGTAAAATGTGATCTCCCAGTGGGTGCACCTCCTCCCACACCTCAGCCCACTCCAGTTCCACATACTCCAGGGAACGTCGATCCAGACCGGGCACCGGTCTCAGAGCCTTTAGATCATGAAGCAGAGGAGGAGCCTTCAGACCTATGAAACGCAAAGATAAGAGACACAGGAGAACCAGGTCCAGGAGTTCCTCCTGCTCTCCCTCTCCAGACAAGAGGTGCAAGAGGAGATGACACAGATTCCCATCCTCTTCCTCCTTGGATTCCTATGTTGACTCTGACACTTCTCTGCCTGACTTAGATGTTGAACCTGATCTAGGGGACCCGGAGGGACATCCCAGATCCCCTCCTGATGATCCCAGCTTTATGGAGGTGATGAAGCACATCCAGGCAAACATGGGTTGGGACACTGAGGCCCTGGACCCCGAACGATTGCGGTTGGATAAATACTTCCATCAGAAAGACCCTGAGCCGATGGTCATCCCTACCATGGCAGACACCTTTGAGGACATCACTTACACCACCTAGAAGCATCCTCACCCCTCCTCTGCCATGCCCAAGAAGGCTCACTGGCTCTACCGGGCTCCTAAGGACCACCCCTTCTTGGCTGAACCATCCACAGCTGACGCAGTGGTGATTTTAGTGGCTCACGACTGTTCGCAGAGGCCCAAGCACCTGAGCACCAAGCCACCTGACAGAAAGTCTAAGTAGCTGGATTCCATGGGGTGCAAGGTGTACTCTTCTGCCACCTGCAGTATCAGGAGTCTCAGCTTCCTGACACATATGGTCCAATTCCAGAATGCCCTCTGGGAACAGGGAATGGACATTGTGCAAACCATGCCCGATTACCCTCAGCAGGCCGAACTTGGCAAACTGCTTCAGACCTGCTCAGACATGGGTCCTCATGTTCTGAGGTTGGCCTACAACTCTGCAGACACCTCTTTAAGGGCGACTGCTGCTGTCATTTGTCTCATATGCCATGCTTGGCTTCGGGTCTCTGGGTTCGATCCAGATGTGCAAGCGAACATTCTGAATGCTCCCTTTTACGGCCTCTGTGCTTTTCGGGGAAGACACAGAGAGGATTATCATAAAACTACAGGACTCCGGTAAGGTCATCCGATTTGTGCAGTCCATGTATCATCCGAAAGTGGGGCGACCACACAAGCCCCGTTTTCATGGCCGTGGGGGACATCAGCCTCAGCAGCCTCACTACCAGTCTCACCCGGAGCAAGGCAGCTTTAGTCATATGGGCAGTGCCATGGGTTCCTCGGCTGCCTCCCGTCATCAGGCTAAATCAGCAGTTGCCACCCTCTTCCCCGTCCCACTGCCTGACTATTCAGGCAACCCCCCTCTCTTGGATGCCTTGTCAGGGAAGCCGGTCGGAGGCCGCTTTCCACTTTACGCAGATGCCTGTAGTCAAGTGACCTCCGACCAGTGGGTCCTCGAACTCGTGGGCTTCGTGCACGCCATAGAGTTCAGCGTCATCCCTCTGGGCAGACCTCCACCCCCATCCCGCTATCTGAGAGAACACTGGGTTTTGATTCAGAGGGAGATCCAATCCCTGCTGGACAAAAACGCCATTGAGCCGGTGCACCTGGCCGAAAGTGAGACAGGATTCCTCTCCCACTTCTTCCTGGTCTCGAAGAAGTCAGGAGACCTTTAGACTCATTCTGGACCTCTGTGAACTGAAACAATGGGTCTCGTATCGAAGATTCTGTATGGTCTCCCTCCCCGCTCTCCTGCCTCTAATTTCGGCAGGAGACTGGCTGGCATGTCTAGATATGCAGGATACTTATCTGCATATCCCCATCACCAGGGGTCATCAACGGTTTCTGAGGTTCAGATTCGAAGGCAAGGGCTACCAATTCAGAGTCCTCCCCTTTGGTCTCTCTTCAGCACCAGCGTGTTCACCAAGTGCCTGGGGGTGGATGCCATGGTGCTTCGCAGAATGGGCCACTTTGTGTTCCCTTATCTGGATGACTGGCTCCTCCTGGTTCCCTCCAGATCCTGCTTGTTGGAAACCATCAGGGCCTCCCTCTCGCAGTTTCAGCACCTGGGAATCGCAGTAAACAGAGACAAGTCTCAACTTATCCCATCCCAGAGGCATCAGTTCATAGGTTCTCTTTTGGATACCACTCTCGGAAAGGTGTTTCTCCCTTCCAACAGAGCGGGTTGCATCCAAGTCCTGGCGTACCAAGTCTCTACAGCCTCAAGGGTCCCCGCACAACTCTTTCTCAGGCTGCTAGGGCACATGGCAGCCGCCATCATTTCAGTTCCTCTTGTGCCAGTGGTCATTAAAAGTCCAGTGGGATCAGACACAGGATGAATTGGACATCTTGATTCAGATCACAGAGCCGATCCACTGAGAGTTGCACTGGTGGATGTCATCACAAAACTTGCTGACGGGCCTCCCCTTTCAAATCTGGGCCGTGGATGCATTGTCCTCAGGGACGGGGTGCCCATTTGGGGACACATCATACTCAAGGGTCTTGTTCCCCAATAGAGGATCTGCATATCAATGTTCTGGAACTGAGGGCGGTCCTGTGTGCTCTTCAGGCCCTAGCCTCAGTCCTAGTGCCGGGTCACCTGTTGATTCAGATGGACAACACTTCCGTGATGTTCTGCATCAACAAACAAGGTGGCACACGCTCGTACCCCATCTGCCGAGAAGCTATGAGGGTGTGGGACTGGACTCTGGAGCATCAGCTCTTCCTGATGGCCGTTCATATTCTGGGAGAACAGAATGTGTTAGCGACGCACTCAGTAGAACCAGATCGCAGGCTCATGAATGGGAGCTGCTTCAGAATGTTGCAGATCAAATATTCTGCCAGTGGTGGATACCAGAGCTAGATCTCTTCATGTCACAATCCAACGCAAAACTTCCCAATTTCTGCTCGCTAGGTACAGAGCCTGGAGCTTTTTTGCAAAACGCATTGCCCCTCTCCTAGAAGGGGAGATTCCTCTACGCATTTCCTGCCTTTCCGCTCCTGCAGAAGGTACTTCTCAAGGCGCAGTCGGAATGGTCCACTCTCATCCTGATAGCCCCGCTGTGGCCCCATCCGATTTGGTTTTCATTGCTTCAGCATTTAGCAGCGGAGCCTCCAATGTCTCTTCCAGTTTTGTCTCAACTTCTGTCTCAGGACAGTGGGTCCTTGGTCCATCAGAATCTGCGCTCCCTTCACCTGCATTCCTGGCTTCTCGAGGTCTAGCCAAAACCAGGTTCAGAGTGTCCGATAAGGTAGCACAAGTTTTGATTGAGGCACATAAGCCTGCCACCAGGGCCACATACGCTGTGAAATGGAAACGTAGGCCACAGCCAAGAAGGTGGATCCCTTGGTCTGTCTAGTCAGTTCTGTTTCAGAGTCAGGTCTCAGTTATTCCCCCATTAAGGTACACCTGGCTGCCACCTCTGCCTATAACATGCCAGCCCAAGGTATGACAGTGGCTCAGATGGAGGTATCTAAGACTTTTCTTCGCAGTATTCTTCATGTCAGACCCCTGATCCAGGATCCTGTCCCTCCTTGGGATCTGCTCTTTGTCCTGGAGGAACTAACGCTTCCCCCCTTTGAACTGGCCATGGAGGCTGAGCTCCGTTTCCTATTCTAGAAAACTTTGCTTTTGGTAGCCATTACTTCAGCGAGGTGCATTTCAGAGCTTCAGTCTCTTATGTGTAAAGAATCTTATCTTATTTTTCATAGGGACAGGGTTGACCTTCGCACTAACCCAAAGTTTTTGCCAAAAGTAGTTTCAGAGCTCACCCTCAATCAGTCTGTTCAGCTTCTGGTGTGTTACCCATAGTATTCGAACAAGGGAAGCTCTGCTTTATTCCTTGGACGTACATAGGGCACTTCCCTGTTACCTGCTTAAGACCAAGGGGGACAGGAAATCCAATCAGTTTTTCATTTCATTTGTGCAAAGTTCGTTAGGTTTCCCAGTTACCAAACAGACGCTTTCACGCTGGTTGGTCAACTGCATCACCTTTTGTTACCAGAACCACAGTAGGTCTGCTCCTGGGCCGATTGAGGCTCATTCTACCAGGGCAGTCGCCACTTCCTTTGCAGCACCAAAGAAGGGTCTCAGCGGCTGACATTTCTGCCACCGCTACATGGCACTCTGTTCACACATTCGTCAGGCATTATAGCCTGGACATCATTTTCAGACGTAGAGCAGGGTTTGGCCTCACAGTTTTGCAGGGCTTGGTCTCTTGAGGGACCCCTTCTGCTCCTGTTTTCTCCTGACTTCCTTTTTCCCCCTCCCAAAGGTTATCTTGAGTTTATACTGCTTGGGAATCAGTCCTATTCGTGTTACCTGCTGCAAGAGCTTCCTCTTGAAGTAAGATAGTACAGTTATGTAAGAACTTACCATAACAGTAGATCTTCGCGAGAAGCTCTTGCAGTAGGTATGTTTTCCTGCCCTCCTTCCCCCAGGAACCAGGCCTTTCCAGGTCGGCCATTTCCTCTTCTGGAGGAAAGTTTGTGACAGGTTATTGAATTTGTCACCTCTTACGATCCTTTTGCCTGTTGGGAGGTGTGCAAGAACATGTGGGGAACTCCCCCTTGATATAGGGTGACGTTGGGGGGTAGAGCCGATGTTGGCGGGGGCATTCCCATGTTGGTACTGCTAGAAGAAAGAATTTGCCAAGATCAGTCCTACTTGTGTTACCTGCTGCAGGAGCTTCTCTTGAAGATCTACTGTTACAATAAGTTCTTACGCAACTGTACTTTATCCTTGTCTCTTACTGCCAAACCATATTCAAATTCTTTTTTTTTGCTATTTTAATCACCTGCTTCGTTTCCTTCAGTATCTTCCTATACTATATCCATCCGTAGTGTTCATTGCCTGCTTTTGTCTCCCCATTTATTAGTTTCTTTACTTTTGTTCTTCCACGCTGGTATTTTGCCTGCCTTATTATATTTCCTTCTGTCTGGTATATAGGTATTTCTCATGCTATTAAGTTTCTCAATCAGGAGATCCTACATGGTTTCCAGTGTGCTTCCTTTGAATTTTTTCTTCCAGTTCCATTCTCCCATGTCCAGATGGCAACTCTAATTCTACATAAGGCATACGTTAGGCCTCATCTGTAGTAATGCTACCGGTTCTGGAATCAATATCGCAGGAAGGATATAGACATACTGGAATAGGTTCAAAGCTGGGCAACAAGAATGATAGCAGGCGATTGCAGCATGGAATACGGGGAGAGAGAAAGTATTCTGAACATGTTTAGTCTGGAAAAGAGGAGAGTCAGGGGAGATCCAGTTGCTTTATATGGTTTCCTAAATAACCTGGAGGTATGTCAAGAGTTAGGACTAGTACAGAAAGTTAATGAAACTACAACAGGTGGTCATAACAAGCAGTTACTGGGTGGTCATAACAAGCAGTTACTGGGGGCTATTCAGGGGAGATGGGAGGAAATACTGTTTCCTACAGAAAGTGATGGATGTTTGGAACTCTCTTCCAAGTAATGTAGGGAATTCCAATAGAGCAGACTCCTTTAAAAAAGGGCTGGGTATGAATTTTCAAGGGACATAAATGTAGCCACAAGGGGCGCTACCCTTAGGGCTACTACCCCTATCTGCCCCCACGGAGGCAGGGTGAGGGGCCCAGATCCGTTGACGGGTGCCTCCACCCAGAGGTCGGGGTTAGTACAGTTAAGACTACCTCGTTTACAGCCCTCTGGGCTACTGCAACCCCCCTTTCGTCCCACTAGTGACTCACACTGGGTGCCAGCAGTTCTGTTCACCAGTACACTTACCCCACAGATAATATATTCCAGCTCCCTCCGGGAACCCCCTGCAAAGTAAGGCACAGTTATATTGCAATCACCAGGCAGCAGTTCACCAGTAATGTACACAATAGCCAGGATGTAGCTATACGAAAAGCAATCTGATTTATTCAAGGGGGAGAATAACAAGGACAGGGGGGATCAAGTTGATTAGCTTATCACTGTACTTATCTACCTAGGGCTCTGTGCACAGGCCTAACCCTATGATTTACTGTCCCTGGGTACCCAAGCCCTAACGGCTAGTCCAAACATGGCAGCTGGTTGGGGCCCTTAACACAGATAAACATCACAGTCTTGAGCAGGTCAGACTAGGAGGAAAGTTTAATTAGGCAGTCAGCAATATAATAATGCACTGAAACCACTGCATAAACACTCTGCAGGGAGCTACCCTGAATCAGTACTCACAACCCCAGCAAATAATGATTCCTTCAACGCTACCAGGATGGAGCCTGAACTTCACCCGCCTTCTCACACATTTATATGGCAAACAGCAACAGAGGGGTACCACACCAGGCAGCTGCTTCCAAGGCTCCCACATACTCACAACCACTGCAAGGCTGCAACGGCAGCTCCAGCCTTCCCACGAAACGAGCGAAACTCGGGAAATCCTCCAGTCCTCCTACAGGTCGAGCCGGGTGGGTAGCTGTACAGGGCACAGCCTCCTCTGACCGCCCACCGGCGGATTTTAGAGCAAAACTCATTCGCAGAGAAAAGTGGCCGCCTCAGGCCTTCACGCACTTCCCGCGCGAACACTTCCCCAGCCGCAGAAACACAGAAGCTCCTCACCTCACCAGCCACAACGCATCTGCCCTTGGCAGCACTGAGCACTCCTTTCAGATCGGGCGCCACCTGCTTTTGGCTGGCTGCATATGCCAGTCACTTCCTTCCGGCTTTCAGTGGTGCGAAAAAGCGCCATAGCCCGTAATGCCTTCTCCAGATACAAACAGTTCCTCCATTGGTCAGCCAGCTCTACGGGGTCCCAAGGTACTGATTGGTCCAATTCAATAGTTCTGGACCAAAATGGAGGAGGCAGTCGAAACCATCTGTGCTGCAAAGCAAGGCAGGTTAGAACAACTACATTATCATTATTATTTTACAGTATTTTAAGCAAACATTCACATCCTCTATCAGAACTCCCTGTGCACCACTAGCGATGGCAGCTGGGAGCGCTTACCCGGCAGCCCGGGTGGGATTCGAGCATAGTAACACTTAAACCCCCTCCCATTTCAACTAATTATGACTGCACCAGGCAGCCCTTAAAGGGACCGCACACGGAGGCCTTAAAAGAGCACTCAACGGATCCCCATTTAAGCGGCTTCATGCCGATCACCAACCAGGCATAAGGCACATTAGGAACCCCCATTTGCAAGGGGGTTACACCCTCCCTGGCTTGGAAAAGCTTGGCGTCTGCGTCAAGCAATTACGCTTGAGACCATTTAGGCGAACATCCCAATTAACACTATATCACATCTTACCTTACATACATGAATATTAGATTCACAGTGTACTATAGTTTATACACATTATACATATAAAGTCTTGTTCCTCTTTAACTCAGGTCATAGGTTCCTGCTCGTGACACCGGGACTAAGAGAATCTCTCTTCTCCTAGTTACTAACGGGTCCCCCGAAGCAGGGACGCCACACTCAAAGGGCACTACTAACAATCTGGAGTTATCCCCCAAGGCTAACTTAGGCAAAGAACTCTGGGACACATATACCCCCTTGTGAACCACATTTAAAGGCAGGTCCACTGGCTGACCCAGAGATTCGTAGCTCAACTTCATTACTGGCCGTATTTGTCGTCTGGATCGTCTAGGGGTCTCGGGGGATCCTAAACCAGGCCCTGACTCCACTTCAGTATCAGTGACAGTAACAACGGGAGCCTCCTCAAGGGGAACAGGTTCAGTGCTCATAATACTATTAGGGGCTTGACCTTCTATCCCTGAACCCACCCCACTGGGCTCATCTGGGGGCGGTTTAGGTACTAGAGGGAAACCATCAGGGCATTCAAAAATATTCTTCCGATTCGGCATATCACTGGCTTGTTCCCCATCTCACTCTCTTCTTCTGAAAAGTCAGATAATTCAGCCAGGCCAGACAGTTCAGCCAGGCCTAAGGACTCAGCCCCTTGAGCTTGTCTGCTACCCCATTCATCTTCTGGGGGCATTGCCTCCGGGGACAAAGTAGAGGGCTCAGTCAGTACAGGCGGGCCAATTTCAGTTCCCGAGTTAACAGGGGATTGCCCCGAAACAATTGACTCAGTTCATAAGAGGGATAGTATTCAATATCACCTTCACTATCTTCCGACACTGAGTGTTGATCATCTCCTTCTGCAGGAGGGTGGGACAAGGCTCCTTGGTGGACTTGTTGAAGGCTCCACGGGCTTGGTTCTTCTCTTAGCAACAGATCTAGTCACAGGCCGGGAAGGAGTGGCAGTGGAAGGTTCAGCTTCAATCAAGATCTGCCCAATCGGCAGCAAATGATTTCTGTGTATGGTTTTCACATCTTTCGAATTGTTTTCCGGCCGCACTTTATATACAGGTAGGTCTGCCAGCTGTCCCACAACAATATGAGGGAGGTGATGCCATCTGTCGGCAATCTTGTGTTTGCCATGCAGTCCCTGATTTCTCAACAGCACTCTGTCCCCTTCTCTCAACTCTACTGTTTTCACTTTTTTGTCATATCTCTCCTTGTTAGTCAGATTTCGTTTAGCAGCCATGGTCTGGGCCAGTTGGTAGGCATGGTTTAATTGGGCCTTTAATCTCTGTACGTCTGTAGATGGTTTTCTGCTCGCACCCCATTGGGGGAAACCCCAAAACACACATCCACGGGCAATCTAGCCTCTCTCCCAAACATCAGTCGATATGGGGAAAACCCTGTGGCATCACTTTTCATACAGTTGTAGGCGTGAACTAAAGTGCTAATCTGTTGGCTCCATCTCGATTTATCTTTTGATTGTAAGGTGCCCAGCATGTCAAGCAATGTACGATTAAACCTTTCAGGCTGAGGATCTCCCTGCGGATGATAGGGGGTGGTTCGTGATTTTCCCACATTCAAAGATAGCATCTCTTTAATTAAACGACTCTAAAGTCCCTTCCTGGTCGGAATGAACTGCCATGGGCCCCATAGTGGACCAAAAGTTCTCAACAAGTATCTTAGCCACCGTGGTTGCTGTCTGATCCTTGGTCGGGAAAGCCTGCGCGTACCGGGTAAAATGATCAGTGACCACCAATATGTTGCTGACACTTTTCAGATCAGGCTCTAGACTCAGGAAATCAATACAGACCAGTTTCATAGGAGCACTAGTGGTAATGTTGACCAGGGGAGCAGCTCTTCGGGGTAACGCTTTTCTTTGCAAACAACGACCACAGGTCTTGACATACTGTTCCACATCCGCACTCATCTTCGGCCAATAGAATCGAGCCCGTACCAGGTCAAGTGTTCGATCTATACCCAGGTGCCCCATTTGATTATGCAATGACCTTAGGACTAGTTCTCTGAAGGCTGATGGCAGCACCAGTTGTTGTCGGTGTACCCGGCCCTCCTTATTCACAGTCTCTCTATATAGTTGGTGATCAGCTTTAATTTGGGCCCTTCTTTATACAACAAGGTAGTCCGTAAGTCAGTGGAGCGGAGTTTGGATACATCCCTTCCGGCCCGCAAAACCTCTACAGCCGTTCTTATCGTAGGATCGCAGGATTGAGCCTGTTGGAGATCATCATTGGTGAGTTGCGGCAGGGAACTGGTGTCCAATGCAGAGAAATGACAGTAAGCGGCAGGTATAGTTTTCCGGCGGCCCCAAACAATCTACTACACAGTCCACCGTGTCAGGAGACACCTGTTCTTCTTTATCAGATTTCTGGCAGAGGGCTCTTATGTCCGGTTCAGACAACCGGACCCATTCAGTCTGGGGCACAGGCCTCCGAGAGAGAGCATCCGCATCTATATGGTTTAGGCCCGCCTGTATTCTACAGCTAATCGTGAGGTGGCCAAGGCAGAGAGCCACCTATGCCCAGTAGCATCCAATTTGGCAGAGGTCTGTACATAGGTCAGAGGGTTGTTATCAGTCTTTACTAATATCTTGGCACCATACACATAGTCATGGAACTGATCAACAATGGCCCACTTTAAAGCCAAAAACTCTAGTTTATGCACGGGGTAATTTTTCTCTGAAGGCATCAGACTTCTACTGGCAAACGCTACAGGCCTCAGCCCATTCGAGTGCTCCTGGTATAACACAGCCCCCAATCCTTGTAGACCGGCATCAGTATGAAGAGTGTAGGGCTTGTCTGCGTCAGCATAGGCCAGTACTGGAGCGTGGGTAAGTTGATATGTGATGTTGTGAAAAGCTTCCTCACACTCAACAGTCCATCGATCCCCGAACATATCGTTTGGCCGAAAATACTTCTTTTCTATTTCAGTGTGCACACCCTTCTTATACTTTTTGTGAGTAGGCAGATACCCCTGAGTGAGATTAAGGAGGGGGTGAACCTCTCGTGAATAGTCTCTGACAAACCGCCTATAGTATCCACAAAACCCCAGGAATTGTTGCAGCTCTTTTAAATTCCTGGGTTGAGGCCAAGTGGTCAACGCCTCCACCTTGCCAGGGTCAGTCTCTATGCCCTCAGTGGACACTATATGGCCCACATATTTCACGGAAGTCTGGAAGAATTGACACTTGTTGATAGACAACTTAAGGCCGAAATCCTCCAACTGATCCAGGACTTTGAATAATCGTTGCTCGTGTTCTTCCAATGATCGGCCAAACACTATAACATCATCTAAATAGACCAAACACTCGAGTAGGTTCATGTCCCCCACAGCTCATTCCATCAAGCGCTGAAAAGTGGCTGGGGCACCCGAAATTCCTTGAGGCATCCAAACAAACTCATTGAAGCCTAAGGGGCAAATGAAAGCAGTCTTCTCCCGGTCGTCTAGGGCCATCGGGATCTGGTAGTATCCGCTCCGAAGATCCAACACAGAGAACCACTTACTACCATTCAAACAATCCAAGGCGTCTTGTATGCGTGGCATGGTATATTGATCCGGAATGGTCCGCCTATTCAAAGTGCGATAGTCTACACACATCCAAACTGCCCCATTCTTTTTCCTTACCACTACGATGGGGGAGGCATAGGGGCTGCTAGACTCTTGAATTACACCAGCAGCCAACATTTCTTGCAGATGCCGCCTCACATCATCTATGTCAGCGGGAGCCAGACGTCGGGATCTCTCTCGGAAAGGTCTTTCATCGTGCAGTCAAATGTGATGCTCAGCCCCTTGTACACATCCTACATCCCACTCCTTCAGGGAAAAAACCTGGTCCCTCTTGGCAAGCCTCTCACTGACCCTTCGTTTCCAGTCGGCGGGCAGCGGGGAGTCACCGAAGTCAAACAGATCAGGAGTAACTCTATCACCCATCCAGGGACTCTTTCTATTTGGTAGTACAGCAGTATCTGCACAATGAACACTAGCCAGGGCACACCCTCTTCTTATCTGAATCTCTTTATCAGACACATTGTGCACTTGAACCATCACCCTCTTAACGTAAGCATGGGCTCTAGCCGGCAGAATGCTGGGTTTGAGCAACAACCCCTCAGGTAATCCTCCCTCCACAGGCACATCTAGCATCAACAACTTACTCTTGACATCTGTTTTTAGTTGTACCTCTCCATGCAGAACACATTGTGCATTTGGGGCAAGTACCACGGGGGCCGGATCCTTTTTCCACACCACCCCTACAGGGCCTTCAGGTTCCTCCAGACTACCCTTCTTCTGAGTGGCCCTGACCTTTTGAATCACAGCAGGTATTCTCAAAGCTCGCCCAGTCTGAAATGCTCGCTTCTCTGAGCACAATTGGGCCAATCGTCCAAACGTGTGCATTTGTCACAATCAACAAGGGCACCCCATCATACAGTCCAGTGGGTGGGCAAACTAAAACTAAGGTTTCCACTTGCTGATCTATTCCTTTCACAGTTGCAGGGAAGGATAACCAGACACGGATGTACCCCAAATGCGGATAGGCCTTGTCGCTCAACCCCCATACATGTAAACCAGTTAGAGGCTGCAGGGGCACCTCAGATAAGTGTGCTTGGTACCAGTCCTGAAACATGATGGTCACCTGGAGCCACTGTCCAGTACAGCTCGAGTGGGAATTCCATTTACCGCACTGGTCTCCATAGGCGACCCGACCACATCAGACCAGTTGGGGGTAGCAGCATTGGTAGCCCAGCGGACGTGGCCTGAGTCACAAAACTTTTCTTGGGGGCCCGAGACTGGACCTGGCAGTGTCGGGCGATCAGTCTGCTGTTAACTTTCCTTAAATTCTCTGGCCTCTGGCACTCAGGCTGGAAATGCCCATCTTCCCCACAGTGGTAACAAAACTTGGGGTCCCAGGGATCACTATTCTGAGGGGGGCCCTGAGGGGGGTGAGAAAGCTCTCTAGGGCTAGGGTTCGGGGCTCTACATGACTCAGGGGCCCCAGGCCGAGTAGGGTACACAGTAGACTGCTTTAAGTCCCTCACCAAGTCCCGTAAATTCCTGATCTCAGCCCTCAACTCACCCTCCACGTAGGGGTCAGAGGAAACAGCTCGCATCCCCACAGTACCTGGAAAATCTGGGGACCCCTCGGACCCGCCAGGCGAGCCAGTCTTCTCAGGGGTGTTAGACTCAGGGGTCCCACTAGGGTTCACTGCCCCCACACAGGGTTCCCACCCCACTTCATCAGTCTCCACTTCCCGAATTTCCCTCATCAATTGACAATATTCAGGAGGGGTGGCCCGCCGATCATGCAACTTGAGTTTCAGCAGCGTTACACTAGAGAATCTGGCAGACTTTAAAACATGTTCTAACCGAACCTGATTCAGGGCTGTAGCAGTGATTCCCCCTTTTCTATAAGCCTTCTGCAATGCCCGCCTCCACTCTAGTAACAAAAGCGGACAGTTTTTCATTTCTCCACTGCTTAGCAGACCTGAATTTCCATAGTAAATCTTCACCAGTCTCTGTACTCCCGAAAACCCCTTCTAAAGCAGAGAGCTACTCTGCAGCGGTGGCTTCTGGACGGGTGGCCCAGAAGAATTGAATGGCTTCTAAGGCAGGATCCCGCAAACTCTCCATCAGCCTCTTCCTTTTCTTCCCCTCAGAGCATTGCCACTCCTGGACTAAAGGGGTGGCATAGTCCATCCAAGCCTCCAGGTCATCCTCCCCAGAAGGCACTGGTACCGTGCCAGAGAAAAGTTTTAACTTACGGTAGGAATCAAGCTGTATGGATGGGACTGCCAAGGGCAAAGAAGCCAGCATGGAACTTTTGAGCGGGCAAGGGGAGGTGCCCGGGGAACCCCGAGGGGTAGTATCACTGGACAAATCCAAGGCTTGCAACAACTCCTGGGTAGTCCCCCCCCCCTCCACAGCTAACAATTTAAGCAGTTTGTCTTTAAAACTGTTCATCTGGGAGACTCCCAGGGGTGACTGACCCACTGGATATGAATTAGCCTCCACCCTGGGACGCACCCTCCGGTAAATCACAGGAGGTACCTCTCAGGGTTGATGGCCACACTGCATAGGAGTAACACCTGCAGTGTCTGGTCAACAGATCAGCCATACACCCTTTCACTTCAACCTTACCCAAACACTTTACTCTCTGCAACAGAGACAATATCAACAGTTGAGGTACCCAGGGGCACATCTAACAATAATACAATCTTCTGGGAGTCTAGCTCTTCGGCTTCATCCCAACCCATCAGTTTGTGGACCATGGTTTTAATGGGTCCCAGTTTAATTTTTCCCAACATATCCCCTTCCATTTTTTCCATTTCTGATGTATTTCCTCACTGAGCCACTAGGGGACGCAAATCCCAGTGGTGCCTCCAATTTGTAGCCACAAGGGGGCGCTACCCTTAGGGCTACTAGCCCTCTCTGCCCCCACGGAGGCAGGGTGAGGGGCCCAGATCCGTTGACGGGTGCCTCCACCCAGAGGTCGGGGTTAGTACAGTTAAGACTACCTCGGTTAAAGCCCTCTGGGCTACTGCAACCCCCCTTTCGTCCCACCTTGTGACTCACACTGGGTGCCAGCAATTCTGTTCACCAGTACACTTACCCCACGGATAATATATTCCAGTTCCCTCCGGGGACCCCCTGCAAAGTAAGGCACAGTTATATTGCAATCACCAGGCAGCAGTTCACCAGTAATGTACACAATAGCCAGGATGTAGCTATACGAAAAGCAATCTGATTTATTCAAGGGGGAGAATAACAAGGACAGGGGGGATCAAGTTGATTAGCTTATCACTGTACTTATTTACCTAGGGCTCAGTGCACAGGCCTAACCCTACGATTTACTGTCCCTGGGTACCCAAGCCCTAACGGCTAGTCCAAACGTGGCAGCTGGTTGGGGCACTTAACACAGATAAACATCACAGTCTTGAGCAGGTCAGAATAGGAGGAAAGTTTAATTAGGCAGTCAGCAATATAGTAATGCACTGAAACCACTGCATAAACACTCTGCAGGGAGCTACCCTGAATCAGTACTCACAACCCCAGCAAATAACGATTCCTTCAACGCTACCAGGATGGAGCCTGAACTTCACCCGCCTTCTCACACATTTATATGGCAAACAGCAACAGAGGGGTACCACACCAGGCAGCTGCTTAGGCTCCCACAGACTCACAACCACTGCAAGGCTGCAACGGCAGCTTCAACCTTCCCACGAAACGAGCGAAACTCAGGAAATCCTCCAGTCCTCCTACAGGTCGAGCCTGGTGGGTAGCTGTACAGGGCACAGCCTCCTCTGACCGCCCGCCGGCGGATTTTAGAGCAAAACTCACTCGCAGAGAAAAACGGCCGCCTCAGGCCTTCACGCACTTCCCGCGCGAACACTTCCCAGCACAGAAGCTCCTCACCAGCCACAACGCATCTGCCCTTGGCAGCACTGAGCACTCCTTTCAGATCGGGCACTACCTGTTTTCATTGGCTGGCAGCACATGCCAGTCACTTCCTTCGGCTTTCAGTGGTGCGAAAAAGCGCCATAGCCCATAATGCCTTTCCCAGATACAAACAGTTCCTCCATTGGTCAACCAGCTCTACGGGGTCCCAAGGTACTGATTGGTCCAATTCAGTAATTCTGGACCAAAATGGAGGAGCCAATCGAAACCATCTGTGCTGCAAAGCAAGGCAGGTTAGAACAACTACATTATCATTATTATTTTACAGTATTTTAAGCAAATATTCACATCCTCTATCAGAACTCCCTGTGCACCACTAGCGATGGCAGCTGGGAGCGCTTACCTGGCAGCCCAGGTGGGATTCGAGCAAAGCAACACTTAAACCCCCTCCCATTTCAACTAATTATGACTGCACCAGGCAGCCCTTAAAGGGACAGCACACGGAGGCCTTAAAAGAGCACTCAACGGATCCCCATTTAAGCGGCTTCATGCCGATCACCAACCAGGCATAAGGCACATTAGGAACCCCCATTTGCAAGGGGGTTACATAAATGTAGTGAGGTGTTACCTTTGAAAAGTGAGGTGGGGGGTTCCAATGGGCTGCAAACCTTCTTCCATCCTCTTTGCATGTGTTTTGCTGTTATTTCCAAGACTTCTGTAATTTGTACCATCACAATACCTTGATTTTCTCTGAACTTTACAATGGCAAAAGCTAAGCCCTAGTTGTAATTCAGCAGTTACCACTTTTGATGGGTACCAGACCTGCTTCAATAGTCTTACTGTGGAGATAAATTTTCTGTGCAGGAATATGCTCAACACTGTTCCCAGTTACTGTAGCTGTGAATAAACTGAGTTGAGGAACTGCAGAGCCTCGCTTTGTCAGTGATTGCTTGGGCATTCCCCTTACCTTATGTTGTTAAATTCAGATCACTAGATAAAAGTGGGGCAAAGAAAAATATGGACATGGTAATTTAAGGCTTGAAGGATACTAGGTCAAGTCATGCCTCCCCCCATCTTTATAAGCAGGGATAAAAAAAGGAAACCACGTAGTCCAGAATTGCAGTTGGCTGTATTACCTTGCAGTGAGGTATGCTTTATTGCATGTATTATTTTGATTCACTGCTGCCACTCTGTGTTCAGACTGACTGACTGCAGTTTGCCTATACCTTATATAGGGAGGTTCTGTCTCTGTTACAAGGAATGAATGCAGTGTTTCAATTAAGCAATAAAGCTGCTAATAGGAGGATTTTGCTTGTTATATTAAGCGGTAGCACTGTGGAAAAGTGAGCCATTGACAACACTAAGAAATGAATGCCTGTGTTTGGCCACAAAAAAAGTGTATAGAACTCTAGGCTCGCCAGCATGCTTATGCTACCTCACATGCGCCCAGCCACCTCACCACTTTTGGTCCCTTATAAGTTCATCGATCACTTAGCCTGCACTGCATAAATCCATGCACTGCAACTTCACCCTGTCTACCACCTTTCATCCACCGTAAACTGTGGTACCTGCTACTCCTAGCCTTAATGTTTGCTGGCGATATTCAACTAAACCCAGGGCCTGTAAGTAACTTACTCCACTCTGATACAACCTGGAAGGACACCAAGAGCCTCTGTTCACCTTAATATTAGGAACCTTCCTCATAATTTAACGGAACTTGAGGCGTGGGTTGCTCAGTATAACCTTGATATCCTTTGCCTATCCGAAACATGACTCAAACCCTCCACCTCTGCTCACGTTTACTCGATACCAAATTACAGCATAATCAGGCATGATAGGCCTTCATCAAAGTGAGGAGGTGGCATAGCTATGTTCTATAAATCTCACCTGTTGCTATCCCGTAATGACTTACCCACCCTCTCTTACTGTGAAGCGGTTCATGCAATCTTACAACTTGGCTCTAAGAAATTACACGTAGTCTGCGCCTACAACCCTCCTGGTGGTGGTATCACTGGTCTCGAGGAACTCCTCTCCTGAGTGGACAATGCCATTGGCCAAAATGAAGTTCTTATACTGGGGGACAACAACCTAAACTGGACTGGTAACTAAAACCAGTCCTATCACACCATGGTACAAAGTCACAACCATCACCAACTAATCACTGACCCAACTAGGATCATGACTCCCCCTCAGTCCAGTACACTCATCAACTGGGCCCTTACAAACCGCCCTGACATGATAGTCTGTGCAGGTACCCATGCAGATGCAATAAGTGATCACTTCCCGATCTACTGCATATGGCGCTCCACTGGTAGACCATCTCCCCCGCTGAAACTCCTCACCTTCTGAAATCTGGCTAACTTTAACTTAACACAGTTAATGCATGATCTTGCTGTGATAGACTAGGCACTCATCTACACCACAGCTAATGCCCAGGCAGCCCTAGACTACTTCCTGGCCTGGTTTGGTCCTCTTCAAGACACCCATGCTCCCCGCATCACACATTGTATTCGTGGAACTAAAACAGAGTGGTTAACTCTAATTGATGGTATTGCCAGATCAGGCTTCCCTTAATCCCTCGCCTCTCTGCTTTACTCACAAGCCCTCTCCTGTGGGCTCTGATCTACTGACCAAGCCCCTCTCCATATCCCCAGATAAAAAACCAGTATGGGTGCACATGCTTTCTCATACACGGCTCCAAAGTACTGGAACTCCATACCTCAAACTATTCGTCAAGCACCCACCCATGCTAGCTTCAAGAAACTTCACTGTGATCATCTTGCATGCTGCTAGCCCCTGCATGTGCTTTCATCCACCTTAGACCATATCTTCTCCCTGCCCTCCATGCCCCTAAACAACTACTACACTGACAGTTTTCTCCACCTCTCTTCTAGCCCTCCTTTAATGCTTTCTCTCCTACCTCACCCTCTTCCTCTGCTTCCCACCTCTCTCCCCTTCCCTCTCCTCCTTGTTTCCACTCTTCTCAAACCAGTGGCAACATAAAGGCACTTATTGTATATTTGTATATTGTGTATACTTTTCTTTGCAATGTCTGTTTTTTTCACATGTTTTTCTGCATTCTTGTTTTCTTTCAAAACTGTAATGTTTGAACCATGCTGAACAATATTTCTTCTAACCCCAAAGTTGATTGTGTGTGATCTCCCTCCTCACTGTGCTCACGTGCTGCTTCACATGTATACTCATGTACTGTAACTTGTATTCTCCTGGGTCATGCCTGGAAATAGGCATTGTTATGCCTATTGCACCCACCTGGTTACCAAAAGCAAATAAATAAAATTCTGTTCACTGGCCAAGCTACTGTAAATGTAAGTGTGCCTTTCCACATGGTGCCTGGTCAAGGGTATTAATTTGCTTTGCTTGTGCATGTTAGCCCTGCTTCAAGAGAGCTGCCTTTCCTGGGGTTGGGTGGGTAATTCAGTCACCATGCATGTTCATTCCTTGGCACCCTTTTGAGCTAAGATGTCCCGTCATTTGAACTGTGCTCATCGTGTAGTGGTTCTGTAGTGCAAGAATACTCTACTAAGAAGAGTTCCGAAGCAGTCAAACTGTCTCAGTCATTGTCTTCTAAGCTGCCTAGTTCAGTCACAGGGTATGTACACGAGTCCCATTATTTAGAGTTTGAGCTGAATGTGCGGCTCCAGGTTTAGACTCATGCACATCCTCCCCCCCCTGACGCCCCCTTTTGCCTCTGCCCCCCCCACTTGCAAATTTTTTCTATTCGGAGGCACAGTGGTGTGTGCTGCCATCCTCATCCTCTGACTCACTCCCCCACCTCCCCTCAAATTCATGTGGGAGCAAGAAAGTCAGTTACTGGGATACCATTATTAATTACCAAGAAAGAAAAAATTTTTGCGCAGTCTTCAGGAGGAGATGACCAGGTATGCCTCCCATTCTCTGTTGCGCCCCCCGCCCCCGGCTCTTGTCCAGATCCCAGTTCCAGGGTAGGGAGCAGTATGTGAGAATGTGGCCATTCTGGCAGTTTGGGTCCAGAGTTGACTGATGATGCAAACTGGGGGTAAGCCTATGTACATGCATCCAACAGCTGGCTGGCGTGGCAAACTTCAGACGTAGTCGGGGATGTATACTCTATATTTACTGTATGCATCATCAGGAATGCAAATTTGGCATAGACCTCAGGAGCACAGATACATTGAGGACAGAAAAAGGCTTTCAGCCCATCCAGTCTGCCTACTCTACCCAACTATTCTGCCTTGCCCTAGAGGCAGTCCTACCCTGTTTTACACCCCCCTCCCCAACTAAATCCACCTGCCTCTCCCACCCGAGCTTGAAGCTGCTGATTGACTTGCCTGTACAACTTCTTCTGGTAGCTTAGTTGTCCACCGCCCTTGCCGTGAAAAAAAAACGCATCCAAATTTCCTTTTTGAATCTCCCCCTGCCAGCTTTAGTGAATTCCTTCTTGTCCCTGTATTTGAACTCAAAGAGAATAGTTCCTTCGTGTCTACTCTATCTTCCAAGAATCAATCTTCACCATTTATTACCACTTATGAGTCTGTGCCAGAGGCATTTGGATCCTCCAGGAGCAAAAAAACTTCTGTAGCCTACAGCTAGGGGGCCCAACATGGGTGATGGTGCTGCCTACGATGCTCCTGTACGAGGTGGCGCTTGTGGACTGGCCATTAACCGATGCCGGCCCCTGCTCACCTCAGTTCTGTTTTTCCCACCGTTGAGGCAGCACCATGGGAGTTTCGACTTCGATAACTGTCACACCTCACCAAAATTTTCACTGGATGTTATAGTTTTTCAACCATTGTTCGGTGTCACTTTCTTCCTGCTTACTGTCTTACGATGCAGATTCCTATTTTCACTTGTTTATATTTCTTTCTGCCTTTCAGTCATGTCTGACTCCCAGGGGCAAAATTGAAAGGATAAAAGGACAAGAAGAAGAACAAGGACAGTTCCCCCTCCCGCGTCAGTGCCCCTGTTCATGACCTGTATCCATCTGGGATCAGCACCGCTGCTGGACCTGCCTTGGAGCTGACCATGATGTGTGCCACTGTGATGCCTGCTTCTCTATGGACTTCCACACTTTTGAGATTTGTACAATGAAGTGGGGTCGCCAACTCCCCACTTTCGGAGGCAGGCCACACACACATATGGGACTCCAAGGTAAGGTCCCTGGGCTCTTCCCCATAGCCTCTCCCCAGTACTATATGTCCTGAGGATGACCAGGCTTCTTCTTGTCCTTGCCTCGCTGAGACGGAGTGCCTGGGGGAGGAGTCAGGTGGGCAGTTAGCCTCTCCTGGAGGTCTGAATAAGCACCACTCCCAGTCCATAGCCCCTTCAGGGCAGCAGATACTCCCAGTGGTGAGGTCAAAGCTACATGCAGGCACCTTGGCATTGTAGCCCTTTAGCACCTCGGCTCCTGCAATGTTGGCCTCAAGACGGGGTCCCCTCCTGACACCACTTATGGCTCCAGGAGAGGGAAGATCTCTGGAGCCAGGCCTACTAGGCATCCTGTGGAGATTTTCTGGATCTCTTCCTCCAAGTGGTTGGGTGACCCAAGGGTTGAATTTGGGGAAGGTCTCAGCTGTTTGCAGGACACCGGCAATGAAGGGGGTTTTTGGTTCTAGACCTTGGTGGTGGTCGGATGTAGTCTCAAGGGGCTGTTTCTCTGCGTGGTGCCTGTTGTGGCACCAGTGCCCGGCCATCTTCCGGCACCGCTTTCGGCACCTGAGATGGCCTTAGTGCTGTACGTGGTGCCAGAGAAGGTGTCAGTGCTGACCACAGTGACAGGCAGGATGTCGGCGCCATTCATAGCGCTGAGGAGGGTTCCGGTGCCATTTGTGGCACCACTTCTCCTGCCGCCTCAGAGACAGATGCGGAGCCTATTCAGAGGCCTAGCCCTAGGCACAGAACCCCTTCTGGTGAGGTAGGTGCTGGACAGTTCCGATCAGCAGCTCCCTTCTTGTCCAAAGTCGGCGTCAGCTCTGGCAGGAGTCGCAGTGCCAACTTGGAGCCTCTGGCCTTACCAGAACCATCTGTCCCTGCCTTTGCTGAGGATTGGGGCCACCTCATGGGACTTTAACGGCTCTGCTCTCGCCACTGGGAGGCTTTCCGCTGGGAGCCTCTTGATTGATTGCTCTTTGGTGGATGAGTTTGCTAGCCCCTTCCCGGGTGAGTACCTGAGTACTCTCATAGCCCTGGCAGAGGACCTCTCTCCTCCTCTGCCTCTTCCTCTCCTGAGTATTCTGGGTCTAGGAACAGTTCAGGGCATTGGCAAGTGCTTTTCTGCAGTGTTTCTGGTCACTAAACCAGGCCATTTTCAGCCGTAGGGCCCCTGCACCACCATCCCTGACTCCAGCTCTTCCTCATCTCCACCTCATCCTCTGAGGAAGAGGACGCCTCTTGCACCTCTCCTCTGACACTAAGTACACTCAGTACCAGCAGTTCCCCACGGAAATGACATAGCTTGGAACTGTGCACTTCACAGGCTGCAGTCATGCAATCCTGGTGCTGTCATTCCTTTGAGGTTAAAGCCATGACTCAGCAGTTATCCCTTTGTGGCCTAGGCCATTTATGGAGACATCCAGGGATGTCTGTCTCCATCCCTATGCCCTCTTTCTATCCCCAAGGGACATCTGGAACAGGTATTGTGCACGCGAGGGGTCCCCAGGAGCCATGCCACATCCCTCCTCTGGGATGCTTTTGCTGGACAACACCACTGGGCATCAGCACCCACTGCGTGACTCCCCAGGTCAGACTCTGTGGAGTTTGATGTTTGGGGCTGTAGTTTTTGGCGGCACACCATTTTGTACCTCTCTGCACAGCAGGCACATTAGGTGACCAGTGACAGGCACTTGTGGTTGACACTGGATCAGCTCCTAGCATTCTTGACAGATTGCAAGACAACCAGACAGGCCATTCACCTTTCGGCCTGGAGCTAGCGAGGCACCAGGCAAGGGCATCTTATGACCCCAGTGAGGTAGCCTCCAGGCTAACAGGAACTGCAGTTGCATTAGGCGGGTGGCATGCCTTTGTCTTACCCACTTGTCATGTGTGGCCCAGCACAGAATGATTGCCTTGTAGTTCCAAGGGACCCTTTTCTCCCAGAGTCAGGCGTGCATTAGCAGGGTGCATTCCTGCTCCCAGACCACTGGAGCCTCTGCCTGACCCTGACCTCTCTCGGGCCTTGCCAGGCCCATAAGGGATCCCTAACTCACAGTGGTTATCCACCACAGGAGGCTGAGGGAACAACCATTTCCCTCAGAGTGAGCCAGCACCACCCTTTATGGGTGATAAGCATGGTGCTCTGACCCATAGGTAGTAATAAATGGTGAAGACTGATTCTTGGAAGATATGAAAATTATGTACTCACTATAATTGTTCATCTTCCAAAATAGACAGACAGGGCCGAGGTCCTTTCCTCCTTTGCCTAATCATTTCTGGTTTGGCAGTTGCACCCTGCCTGGGACTTCCTGCATTTTCTGGGTCTCATGGCGACTTGCACCAGCGCGGTCCGTTGGGCCGCTGGCATAATTAGTGTCAGTGGCTCAGTAGGTAGCACACTCACCTCTGAGGCCGGGAGATCAAAGGGCTGTGGGTTCAGTTCCCACATCTGGCACTTGGGTTAATATCCCAGTACTGACACTGGAGTGCAGCATGAGGGGGGTGCTGCACTTCTGAGGTGCCGTCTTTCGGATGAGGCGTTAAACCGAGGTCCCATCTGCCTGGATTGGTGGTAGTTCAGGTGGATGTTAAAGATCCATGGCACTTATCGAAGAGTAGGAATTTCCCGGTGTCCTGGCCAAATTTCCCTCATTCACTAAAAATACCACCAACAGCTTAATCTGGTTCAAGGTCAGTTGGCATTCATCTGTATCCCCCCCTCCCCCGGGTCGTGCCTGAAAATAGGCAGGATTTGTCTAGTGCACTTACCCGGTCAACAAAAACTAAATAAATAAAAATATGTATCTCCTGCAGTGGGGGCTGGGCCGCCAGTGGTCTCATTGCTCAGGTCATCTAGACCAGCCAGTCTCTGTGACCCAGGAGATGTGGGATGGCCTGCAGTGGTGGCTCGTCCCAGCTCATCTGCAGGAGGGAATCCCGTTCGTCTGCCCTGAGCCAACGGTCACTATAATGACCGATGTCTCTCTGATGGGTTGTGGTGCCCATCTGGGGGAGCACAGAGTCCACAGACTCTGGTTCCCTCAGGAGTCCCGATGCCACATTAATCTGCTGGATCTCTGAGTGGTCAGGCTAGCCCTGACCGCCTTCACTCTGTTCGGGGTCAAGTGGTCCAGTTCCAGACGGACAACACCACTACCATGTACTGTCTCAACAGACAGGGCAGGACACACTCCTTGCCTCTGTGTAAGGAAGCTCTTCGCATTTGGTCTGCTCAGCCTGGAGGTGGATCTCCTAGCCATTTGTGTGGCAGGAGCCTCGAACAGTCTAGCTGATGCCCTCAGATGGATAGGCAGTGTATCTCACAAGTGGACTCTCCTGTCGGAGATAGTACAAAACCTGTTCTTCCTCTGGGGCACACCTCAGGTGGACCGGTTCACCTCCAGGGAGAATGCCAAGCTGAGGCTGTACCTTGCCCAACCCCCTCAGCCGGGTTTGCTGCAGGGGGATGCCTTCTCCAGGCCGTGGACTCCGGGCCTCTTCTACACCTTCCCTCCTCTGCCCTTGATCCACAAGGTGCTCCTCAAGATCAGGAGGGACAAGGCGCAGGTGATCTTGGTAGCCCCAAACTGGCCTTGCCAGTTCTGGTATCCAGATCTCCTCAGCTCCAGGCTCCCAAGGCAGCTTCCAGCCCGCCCGGACCTGCTCTCTGTCAAGGAGGGGAAGGTACTCCATCTGGATCAGTCCCTGCACCTGATGGCCTGGTTCCTGAACGGCTAGAGTTCTAGGCCTTGTGTCTTTCCGATGAGGTCCTCAATGTCCTTGAGGCATCCCACAAGGAGTCTACCAGAAAATGCTGTGCCTTCAAAATGGAAAAGATTCTCCATTTAGTGTCAGGGTGGGGGTTGGACCCCTTGTCTTGTCCGCTGGCTAGCATTCTGGACTACCTGTGATCACTTTCCCAGCAGGGGCTTCCGGTCGACGACCCTCAGAGTGCACCTGGCAGCCATCTCTGCTTGGGCCGGCAAGCAGTCAGTGGCACAGGAGAAGGTAGTCTGGTGCTTTTTCAAGGGCCTAGATCACATATCCCTTCCAGTGCGTGAACCCCCACCTCCATGGGATTTACTGCTGGTATTGGCCAAGCTCCTAGGCAAGCCATTCGAACCAATGCACAGGTGTGACATCTCTCACCTGTTGAGGAAGACCGCCTTCTTGGTGGCTGTCATGTCAGCCAGAAGGATTGGAGAGCTCCAGGTGCTTTTCATCAATGCTTCCTACCTGGATTTCCACGGGGACAAGGTTGTCCTGCGCCCCCACACGAAATGTCTCCACGCCGCCGGTGTTCTACCCTAGTCGCACCTTGGAGGCTGAGTACAGGCTCCATACTTTGGACCTGAGAAGAGCGTGCGCTTTCTACAAAGAGCGTATGGCGGAAGTTCGGGGAGAGGTTCGCAAGCTGTTTGTCACCTACGCTGAAGCCACAGGACAATACAACAGCACATATGTCTCAGCCATCACCTTCCTTCTGCTTCTGGGCCTGATGGCTGCTGCTGTAGTTACTGCACCTCTAGCCAGACTGTGCATGAGAGTATCCCAATAGATGCTGAGGGTACAGTGGGACCAGCGTACTGATCACCTGGAACAGCAGGTCCTGGTTTCCTCTCCGGTGAGAAAGATTCTGCTTTGGTGGATGGAATCCAGCAACCTGTTAAGAGGGGGTTCCTTTCCTCATTCTCTGCCCTCAGCAAATTCTCACCACCGATGCTTCGGGGTTGGGGTGGGGGTGGGGGCTCATCTGGGCCCCACCAAACACAAGGGACAGGGTCCAAGCTGGAGTTCTCTCTCCGCATCAGTGTCCTGGAGATGCAGCAGTTCTTTATGCCCTGCAGGCCTTCCAGACTCTGCTATCCCTAGGTCTTCTGCTGGTGCAGACGGGCAACATCAGTATAGTCAACTACATCAGCAAACAGGGAGGTACTCACTCATACCCGTTCTGCCTGGAAGCAATGAAAGTCTGGTACTGGGCTCTGGAACATGGTCTAGAACTGTCAGACGTCCATGTACCAAGCGTCCAAAATGGCCTGGCGAGCAGCCTAAGCCAGTCACAGTCAGAGACACACGAATGGGAGATGTTGACCTCAGTAGTAGAAAACCTACTCAACAGATGGGTGCATCCAGAGTTGGACCTTTTTGTGTCCCTATTTAATGCAAAACTGTCACCTTTTTGCTCACTCGATCCAGGGCCTAGAATTTTCTGGCGAGATGCTTTGTCCCACTCCTGGAAAGGGCTTCAGATTGAAGGGGCCACGATTATCCTCATCATCCCTTTCTGGCCTCATCAGATCTGGTTCCCTTTACTACATCAGCTGATAGTGGAACCTTTTGTGCACTGGCTTGTTCTCCCAGGACCAAGGCACCCTGGTCCATCCGGACCTCAGATCCCAGCTTCTTCACACCTGGCTCCTGAAGACAAAGTCATGGCTCAGTTTGGGATGTCATCCAAGTTGGCTGATGTCCTGATGGCTGCCCGGTAGACTTCTGTTAGGGCCACATGTCCTATGAAGTGGAAACACTTTGCACTGTGGGCTTCTTAACATCAGCTGGATCCTTTCACTTGTCCAATGAATCAGATTCTGGAGTATTTGCTGTCCCTATCAGACTCTGGTCTGAAGTACTCCTGTCTTAAAGTGCACGTCTGCTATTTCTGCCTTCCATGTGCCTATTGATGGACGTACAGTGGCAAAACTGGAAATGTTATGTATATTTCTGAGAGGTATTCTTCACTTGAAGCCTCCTGTCCTCATCCAGTCCCACCTTGAGACTTGAATTTTGTGTTGGAGAAACTTACTTTGGCTCTTTTTGAGCCGGCCACTACATGTGAGCTATGTTTTCTGTCGTGGGAAGTGTTATTTTTAGTTGCTATTACTTCTGCTCGAAGGATTTCAAAGCTACAGGTGCTCATGTGTGAGCAACCTGATTTGATTTTCCATAAAGACAGGTTATCTTTACGTACTAACCCTAAGTTTCTTCCTAAGGTGAGTTTACTTTAAATCAGTCCATCCACCTTCCTGTTTATTTCCCAGAGCATGCTAATCCAGGGGAAGCATTGCTTCTCACTTTACATGTGCATAGAATTCTGTGTTACTACACACACCATAGGAAGGACTGTAGGAAATCCTCACAGTTGTTTATTGCTTTCTCCCATGGGAAAGAGGGCATTCCTGTTTCCAAACTGTGCCTGTCCAAGTGGTTGACCAGCTGTATTACTTTTTGCTATGTGAGTATGGCAAAGACCTTCCTAGCATTGTTCGTGGCCATTCCACCAGGGGCATGGCCACTTCTGTTGTCTGTTTCAGGAATGTTTCAGCTGCAGAGATCTGCACTGCTGTTACTTGGAGTACTGTCCACATCTTTACCAAGCACTACACTCTAGACATTGCCTCTAGGTTTTGGGCCAGCTTTGGCCTAGCTGTCCTCCAGGGACTATTTTCCCAGGCTTCAGGTTTTCAACCGCCCAGACTGTGCTTTCTGTTGGCAGAACTGCTTGAGACTCATTCTATAGGTGTGGCCTGCTGCAAAAGATACCCTCAAAACAAGATAGTACAGTTACATAAGAACTTACCGTAACAGTAGATCTTCAAGAGGATCTCTTGCAGCAGGCCATGCCATCCCACCCTGCATCCCCCTTGGCCTGTGGGGCACTCCTGTGTCTGTCTGTCTTTCTGCTGTTACTTTTTGGTGGGAGCCTTTGGCTCCTCCTGGTTCCTCAGTGTGAGATTGGTTACTATGGTCTGTGGTGGGAGAACTGAGGAGGGCGCGGGGGCTGCCCACTCTTATAGGATAGGGTGATGTCGGTGTATGACATCGGAGTGGGTGGCCCCCTGGTAGCCTGCTAGTTAGAAAAGTTTCCGTGAGGTGCTAGTGCCTGGCAGCTGTGATTCCATAGGTGTGACTTGCTGAAAGAGATCCTCTTGAAGATCAACAGTTACGGTAAGTTCCTACGTAACTGTACTTTTTAGGGACGTGGATATGATGTTCTATCCACACTTTGTGGCAGTTGCCTTTCCTTTTAAGACTGTCCAGAACATCTTCAAGCTGGCTTCTTCCACCCACCCTGGTGGTAACTCCCTCAGCTCTGCCCCATGACGCCAGATCTTCCTTTCCGCTGGAAGAAGCATGTTCCCTCCTTACCGCTCTCGTGCTGAGTAGGTCCTTGCATCTTAAATCTTCGTATTTACTTCCTAAATCGTTTCAAAACTTTGTCTTCAGCTCGATTAATGATCGCAAATGTGATGGACGATGACAAGTATGCTCCTAGGTTCAGCTGGAGTCTTTGTGGGCAGAAAATGTCCTGAACGGATTTGCATGCCACATGCGTTTACTGCCTGAGGCACGAACATGATCCCCAGGCTTGTGACATTTGTCGAACTTTCCATCCTGCTGTTCTGGAGGACTGTCTAGCCCATCTCAAGTTAGGCTGACCGAGCAAACGGAATGCTGCAGTCAAATCCAAGGATGCCCTTCAGGTGGTCTCCGTGGCTACAGGTCCACCAAACAGTTTGCAGAGTTTGAGGAGGCGGCGGCCCAGGCCGCAGTGCACACCTCTTCGGCTTCAGCCTTCATGCAGCTTCAGTTGGGCACCTTGTTTACAGGGTCTTTCAAAGAATTGTGCCAGGTTCTGCTGACCTTTGGTCAAGGTCCCTCCAGGCACAAATCCAATTTGAAGAAAGATGCCAAAAAATTGTCTCGCTGTCAGTCATGTGATTGGGAACACTCTCGGTTGAAGGCTTCAGATTCCCATGCTTCTCTGGATCCAACTACGGTTGAATCCTCGGCCTAGGCCACCAGTTCCACAGTAATCTCATCGAGCCAGATGGCCAAGATGCTGGTTGATCTTCCAGCAGAGATCTTTCTCAAGCCAGTCAACCAGTTGTTGACTGAAGAGGCTGATACTTCACTGTCCAGAACTCTGGTCCTGACGCAGACTGTTTTGGGGACAGATCAGTCCACTGACCCACCGCCTCTGGTCATCGACCAAGACCTGAAGGAGCCTCAGCATTCACCAACTCCCTTAGAGCCCTGCTTGTGGACCCCCAGAGGTCGAAGTACTTTTCCCGGAGGTCGAGCAGTTCTCACAGATGTCGGCACTCCCGCTCTCAATGCTTCAGGAAGTGATGCTGCCGCTACTCTTCATCCTCATCCTCCTCGGGTTAGGAAAGGCTCTGGTGCAAATTGTGTCAATGCTACAAGTATCTTATGACAGCAGCTGGTGTTCACCAATATGAAGAAAGTTCTGGCTTCTATGCTGGCCGTCCCCTGGCTCTCGCCCGACAGGCTGACACCTTCTCTGCCTCAGGAGCTGATCAAGATGGTGCCGGTGTCTCCACCGATTCCTGTGGAGCCGCAACCTGTTTAGCCGAAAGCTGGTGCTCCGACCAAGGAGTCTCAGCCAGCCAAGGGTCTTCCCTATCGGCTATCAGTCACCGTCACTCCTGACCATTCGCAAAGGGTCAGCGGGGACTCTGGCGGTCAACCGCTCTTTAATGACTCCTTGGAGTTTGGGGGGGTTACTTCTTGCACTCCCGTCCAGTCGACTTGGAATCGGTTGGGGGTCTGATGAAGGCCTTACTTCCTTCTCTGGCCTTCTCCACCTGATCTAGGAGTCCGCAGATATGAAAATGGAGCCAGTCCAAAAATGGGCTCAATACCCCTTGACTAAGATCCTGAACCACATAGATACTCATAGGGAGGCCTTCCCAGTGGCAGAGGCCATCCTTGGCCCTGCTTTGGAGCTTTAGCAGCTTCCTGCCCTGCGCCCTCTGTCCGGATGGCCTGCAAGTATGCAGTACCTATCGATTCCCTTTCAGGATTCACAGAGCACCCCTCGACCGATGGGCTGGTGGCTGATTCAGTGTTCAGGTGCTCTGGCAACACTGGGGATGTTGACAAGCCACCCGACAAAGAGTCCAGGAAGTTGGACCATTCAGCTAAGAAGGTCTACGCTGCCATCTCGCTTGGTCTTCACTAGACAAGCTTTGCCCCCCTTATGGCCCACTTCTCCCATGCCCTGCTGGGCACCCTGGATGAGGTGCTTCCTCATCTGCCAGCGGACATCAAGACCAGCGTCAGACAGGTCCGGGATCAGGGCTGGGCTGCAGCAAAACAGCTCCAGACAGCCATGGACATTGGGAATTCCTGTGCCCGCTCCATGGCAGCCTCAGTGGCTATGCACCGCAGGGCTTGACTGAGGATCTCGACCTTCACGGCAGACACTCAGCACAAGCTGACAGGTGCTTCTTTCCTGGGCATCGACTTGTTCAGGCCTGGGGTAGAGTGCAACCTCACCCACACTAAGAAGTCCAATGCCACCTTGGACTCCTTGATATCTGCCCAAAAGGACCCCAAGGGCTCTAAGCAGCAGCAGAATCAGAAGTCTTTTCGGTCCAATTCTACTCCTGCAGGCCCAGGCCTGGCGACCTTGGCCAAAGTCAGTGGTCTTGGTAGTCCGTAAGCCTGGGGGTAGAGGCCCCGGTGGCTCTTCAGCCGGACCCTCCTCCAAGCCTGCCCAATGATGGGCTGAGGGATGCCTCCCTCATGTCCGTCACACCTCCCCTAGGTCCTCCTGTGGGGGGGCAGTTCTGCCACTTCTTTCTGCCTGGTCTGCTGTCACCACGGACAGGTGGGTCCTCGAGGTGATGGGGCAGGATCTGCCTCTGGAATTCAAGCAGTACCCTTCTTGCCAAGCCCGCACCCCACGGGAGGACTTAGTATCTGCAGACATTCTGTCGTCTCTTTGGGATGACATTGCCCAGCTGCTCTGCAAGGAGGCCATGGCTCCTGTCGACAATCCTCCAGAACACCTAGGGTTTGTCTCCAGGTACTTCCTGGTGCCAAACGGATGAGGGGCTGGCGGCCCCATTCTAGATCTGCACAGCATGAACAAGTTTCTCAAGTCACGCACCTTCAAGATAGTAACTCTATCATAGATCGTACCATATCTTGAGCAAAACATGTGGTTCTGCTCACTGGATCTACAGGATGCGTTCTTTCGTGTCCTGATCTATCAATTATAATGGCAGTTCCTCCACTTTCCAGTGTAGGGAACCATCTATGAGTTCCAGGCCATGCCATTTGGCCTTTCCTCGGCCTCCGTGGGTCTTCACCAAGTGCACTGCAGTGGTGGTAGCTTACCTGAGGCATCAAGGGGTCCAGGTTTACCCAATCTGGACAACTGGCTGATCACAGGTCCCTCCAGGCAGGAGGTGGAGCAGTCCAGGGACCTGGCCTTCCAGCCATGCGTCTGTCTTGGCCTCCTGGTCAGTGAGGCCAGGAACTCGTGCCTTTGCAGGTGATCCACTTCATCTGTGCGGAGCTCGACTCTTGCAGATCCAGAGCCTGGCTCCCAGCAAACAGGGTGGAGGCTGTCTCCTCCTTTGCCCGATTGTTTTGGGTTGGGCAGTTGCACCTTGCCTGGGACTTCCTGTGCCTGCTGGGTTACATGGCGGCCTGCACCAGCGTGGTCCATTGGGCCCGCTGGAGAACGCAATCTCTGCAGTGGGAGCTGGCCAGCCAGTGGTCTCAGTGCGAGCGTCACTTCAACCAGCTGGTCACTGTGACCCAGTGGATGTGGGACACCATCCAGTGTTGGGTTGGTTAGTCCCAGAATATCTGTAGGAAGGGATCCCATTTGTCCACCCAGAGCCAAAGGTCATCCTGACAAGTGATGCCTCTCTCATGGGCTAGGGCGCCCACCTGGGAGAACACAGAGTCCACAGGCTCTGGATCCCCAAGAAGTCCCGATGCTACATCAACCTGCTGGAGCTCCGAGCAGTTTGGCTGGCACTGACTGCCTTTGCTCCTCACATTCGGGGTCAGGTGGTCCAGGTCCAGACGGACAACACCACAACCATGTACCACCTCAACAAACAGGGCGGGACGCACTCCTGCCACTGTGGAAGGAAGCTCTCCATATGTGGACCCTTGTGCATAGCCTGGAGGCCGATCTTTTAGCCATCCATGTGGCTGGGGCCTCCAACCAGCTGGCGGATGCCCTCAGCCACATGGACGAGGTGTCTCACGAGTGGTTTCTCCACCCAGAGATAGTACTCGGTCTGTTCTTCCAGTGGGGCCCCCTTCAGGTGGACCTGTTTGCATACAGGGAGAACGCAAAGCTGAAGCTGGTTTGTGCCCACCCCCCTAGGCAGGGAAAGTTGCAGGAGGACGCCTTCTAGAGGCCCTGGATCCCAGGCCTCTTCTATGCCTTCCCTCCACTTCCCTTGATTCACAAAGTGTTGCTCAAGGCCAGGAGTGACAAGGCACAGGTGATCCTGGTGGCTCCGGACTGGCCCCGCCATTTCTGGTACCCCAATCTCCTCAGCCTCAGCAGCAGGCTCCAGAGGCATCTTCCTCTCTGCCCAGACCTGCTTTCCAATCAAGGGAAGATACTCCATCTGGACCTTCAATCCCTGCACCTGACAGCCTAGTTCCTGAGCGGCTAGAGTTCCAGGCTTTAGGTCTCTCTGAAGATGTCCTCACTATTGCGGAGACATCTCGGAAGGAGTAGACCAGGAAATGCTACGCCTTCAGATGGAAGAGGATCTTCATTTGGTGTCAGGGCAACGGGTTGGACCCTCTTTCCTGTCCAGTGGCTAGCATTCTTGACTATCTTTGGTCCATACCTCCAGCTGGTCTTCGGTCGACATCCCTCAAGGTGCACACTGGCAGCCAGCTCTTCTTACCGGGTGTGGACCAATCAGCAGTCGGTGGTGCAGGAGAAGGCAGTCTGGTGCCTTTTCAAGGGCCTTGACCACATTTTCTCCCCAGTGCATGAACCACCACCATCTTGGGATCTGCTGCTGGTTTTGGCAAAGCTCATGGGCAAGCCATTTGAACCTATGTGCAGGTGTGAAATGTCTCACTTGGTGTGTATGACCACCTTCTTGGTGGCTATCATGTCAACCAGAAGGATCAGTGAACTCCAGGTGCATTAAGTGGAGTCTCCCAACCTGGTCTTCCACAGGGACAAGGTTGTCCTTCATCCCAACCCGAAGTTCCTTCTGCAGGTTGTGTCAGAGTTCCACCTTAGCCAGGTGATTAATCTCCTGGTATACTTCACCAGTCACACCTCTGAGGCCGAGCACAGGCTCCACACTCTGGACCTGAGGCATGCTTGCTTATTACAAAGAGCATACGGCTGGAGTTCAGGGAGAGGTTTGCCAGCTTGTTTGTCATATACACTGAAGCCACACCTGGCAGACCGGCAGCCAAGCGGACGATTGGCAGTTGGATTGTATTCTGCATCGACCTCTGCTATAGGTTGGCGGGTAGGGAGCCTCCCGTAGGACTAAAGTCTAATTCCTCCCATCATACCGCTGCCTCAGTGGCTGCTTCCAGGGATGTCCCTATCCAGGATATCTGCAAGGCTGCTACCTGGAGGTCAGCACACACCTTCATTTCCCATTACCACATTGACCTTGAGTCATGCCGGGATGCTGGTTTTGAGGTCTCAGTTCTCCAGTCTCTGTTTCCTAAGTAGGGGGTGTGCACCTTGCATCCCTCCTCCCGGAGAACTGCTAGGAGTCTGCCAGAAAATGTGAACAGAACATCATGTCCACGTCCCTAGAAAAACAGGTTACTCACCTGTAACAGTAGTTCTGGAGTGGTATATGATGTTCATCAACAAGGACCCACCCAACCTCCCCTGGCTTTGGCGCACACAGATGCTTCCAGCAGGCAAGATCTGGTGTCATGGGGTGGAGTCAAGGGAGTTATCACCCAGGTGGGTGGGAGGAGCCAACTTGAAGACATTCTGGCCAGTCTTAAAGGGAAAGGCACCTGCCAGAAAGTGTGGATGAACATCATTTACCACTCCTAGAACTATTGTTACAGGTGAGTAACCTGTTTTTACTGTACCGTGTGTGTATTTTCTAATACACACGGTTCAGTAACAGTATTGTATTCTTATGTGAGCACTAAGAACCATTCAGATGAAATTTCAAGCTTAAGGAGAAATGAGCTTTCGTCAGGCTCATCCTGGCGTGCTAACCTAAAGTTTTAAAAAAAAAAAAAACTTATTTTATGTTGTGCAAGCAGGAATTATCCTTCACATGCAGCTATAATTGAATAAATTTAGTCAACTCGCTAATTGAACCAAATTAAGAGAACAGCAGAGGGAATTGCAAGAGGGATCTTCAGCCCCCTTCCCCTACAGTAGGGATTTTCCATGTTAGTTCAGACAAAAAAAAACAAAAAACGACCTGTTCAAGTCAGCAGTTATCGGACAAAAATAAACCTCATAGGAGAGAGCTTATTTAAAAAAAATGGAAATCTGTCTTGTGACCACTGATTGAATTGGAAATGTTTACGTGGGGGGACTCTTATGTCTAGATTTCTAGCTGGTGAAACTGTCATTGCTAGGTGATGGAACTCTCCAGTAGTAGTCAGTGGAGAAAGATGACAGTTATACAGTTTTTTAAGAGGTGGTGCAATTGAGTTTGTTAGGGCTCTTGCCCAGATTAACCCCTGTTTGTGACTGAATTAAACATAGTGTGTCGTCTGACTCTAGCAACACCTGCCTAAATTGAAGTGCAAGATAACTTGACAAATTAATTTTATGTACATATTATTGTTTTGTTTTGTTTTGTTGACCCAGTAAGCCCACTGGGGGTACAGATGATAAGCAATTGAATTTGAACCAGATTAAGCTGTTGGTGGTATTTTTAGTGAATGAGGGAAATTTGGCCAGGACACAAGGGAAATTCCCCTACTCTTTTGGTAAGTGTCATGGGATCTTTAACATCCACCTGAACTACCACCAATCCAGGCAGATGGGACCTCGGTTTAACGTCTCATCTAAAGGACGGCACCTCAGAAGTGCAGCACCCCTCTCATGCTGCACTACAGTGTCAGTACTAGGATATTCACCCAAGTGCCAGATGTGGGAACTGAACCCACAGTGCTCTGAACTCCCGGCCTCAGAGGCGAGTGTGCTACCTACTGAGCCACTGACACTACGAGACTGGACTGTACATAGACCTGATCTATGTTGCTTTATAGCATAGTTCGTACATGAGTAGCTTGGAAGCGCTGCAGTGCAGGGGGAAAAGACATCACTGTTCTGCAGCAGACTGTGTCTGATCATAAGATGAATTTATTAAAAAAAAATAAGTTTTATCTTTTGTGACTGAAGCACAGTCTCCAGTCACGTTGCTGTGAATTCCAGCAGCATAAAGTGAACCAAGATTGACCGAGTCTAAGACAATTTACGGGATTTATAAATGTTGTTGCTTTCAGATCTTGTTTAAGAGAGAGAATTAATCCCTACCTCATTGATGGTAGCCAGGGGCTCCTAGCACTGCAGAGCAGGGGAAAAAGGGACATCACTTAAGTTCTGCAACCAGACTGTAGGAGAATTTATTTTAAAAATAGTTTGTCTTTTGTAACTGAAGCACAGTCTCTAGTCACAACATTGACGTGCGCTGACTTCCGGTGACATCACGGAGCCAGCACTAGCACACTGAGATGGGCTCTCCTCCCAAACCTCCCCAAAACTACAAATCTTTGAATATCTCCCCCCAAAATGGCTTCAAACAACCATGCTAAAGCCTCCTAAAGAAAGCAGGAACCGTTTGAAACCGAAATCAACCTCTAAAAAATCGGATGTGGGTGGATGCAAGACAACCTTTCGCAAGGCGAGCCGCAGCCCTTCCCCCGCCAGCCTGCCAGACACAGATGAGGAGCAAGAACATTTAACCAGATCGCGATTTGATAGATTGTTTCACGAACTTAAAGCAATGAGAGCTGAGAATAAATCCAAATTTAAAAATCTAAATTAACGTCTACTAATCCTTGAGAAGAGAGTTCAGGAAACGAAGAATAGAATTAGCAGCACTGAAGACACCTCGGCTAAGATCAACCTTGCCCTCCAGGCCTTACTGCATGATACAGAGCAACTTCAAAGCAAATGCCTAGACTTAGAAGGGAGATCGAGACGGGATAACATACGCATTCATGGACTACCGGAGGGTTCAGAAACGGGCCGGATGACTGAATTCATTTCTGACTTAATCAGTGATGTACTAAACTTGCCTGCAGGCTACAAACTGGGGATAGGACGTGCACACAGAGCTCTACTGGCGAAACCTCCACCAGAGTCAAGATCTCGAGCAGTTATATTCAAATTTAACAGTTATAAAGTCAAAGAGGAAATCCTTTCAATCGCCTGGCAACAAAAGGAGGTCAAGTACTTATCACGTAGGCTTTACTTTGACCACGACTACCCACCCGAAGTGCAGAAGCAAAGGTTACAATATATCCCCTTACTGAAGATCCTAAAAATGAATAACATCAGATTTAATACTCCATACCCAGCTTGGCTTAGAGTGATGTGGTCTGAGGGGACCCAGATATATGAAACGCCTGAGGAAGCAAGTGGAGCCCTAATATCGAAGGGCCTCATGCAGGCCCCACCGCAACCAACTGGATACTCCATTTCCCAGCAGAACAAGCGGTCGCTTAGTGACTGGCTAATTGCATCAACAAAAAGGAGGCGGGGGCGCATTCTTACAACGTCATCTCAGAGCCCATTAGCGGTGATTCGTGCAGCACTGTCTGAAATGCAGCCCACGAAGGAAACTCAGTCAGAGGATACGCAAGACTGATTGAAAGGGATAAATTTTGTTTCTTTCCTCTCTCTCTAAATGGTTACCTCGCCATTTGACTCTGTCCCTAACTGATTCCTCTCGTTGAAGCAAGTCTGGTCCAGCGCGACCTGTTGCGAATCGGGGAGCCTACGGAGGGGTTGAGCAGGCACCCTACACCAGCGGCTTCTTAATTTAGGGATCCTTGAATGATATAACTCGTGTTTAGTCCCAGATCAGTACTGTAATAAGGGGGAGAATAAAAATGGATATGAGAAGCGGGGAAACTGAGTCCACCATAACGCCCTACAAACCAAGATACCAATGAAAGACTGGCTACCTAGGCTTCTCGATATGCTAAGGGGCATGGACAATTTAATCAAACAGGTTTTGGGGTATATCCAAGATGGAAAGCGCTACGGGAAGGGGGGAGTCGATTATTTAGTGCGTGGACAGCACAGACAATAAGCAACAGCATATCTGAAGTGTACAGACGTCACGTAGCACACTGGACTGCACCTTGAGCACATTTTTCTTTTTTTTTTTTTTTTGCTTTTTCTCAGTGCGGTCTTAGCGTTACAGAGCCTAATAAAGAACTTGGCAGGCTTGAGGGAGGATACACTAGAAATAGTGTCATTGGGGGGAATACTTTTTGTTTTTTCTTTCCCTCACTTCCTCAGCCAGGTGCATCCCCGTATTACAAGGGGAGGATACTTGGCTATTAGAGATTCATTTGGAATTTTAGTGAATCTCCTGAATTGGAAGTCACTGTTAGCATAAAGTACTTAATGATGTGTTTATCACAATCTTGTTCAAGTTACCTGTTGATGTTGTTGGTTACAGAGAGAGAAATGTCACTGCCATTCTGTCAAGTTCGAGCACTTGCCCTTGAGTGCAGAGTAAATAATATGTTGAGGGGATCACTCGCTTCATAATCATTGGTACAATGGCACGCCCAGAAGTGGAAATTATTTCTTTTAATGTAAACGGTCTAGCCCACCCTATTAAGAGAGCTAGAACAATTTCATACCTAAAGAAAACAAAGGCAGTTTTCTTTATGTTGCAGGAAACTCATTTTAATAAAAAAGAACATGAGAAGGTGGGGAAATTTGGCTTCAGGGAGGTGGTTGCCGCGGATTACCCTGGGGAGCGTAGACGGGGAATGGCCATTTTAATTCCACATTCAACCCCATTTAACCTTGCAGACTCGCTGACTGATAAGCAGGGTAGATACTCTGCAGTCAAGGGCCAATATAATGGGTCTATGCTTACCCTAGTCTCAGTGTATGCTCCTCCTGGGGCAGATATATCTTTTTACAGGGATCTGTTTCTAAAAGTATTGCAGTGGGCAGAGGGTTATTTGATCATAGGCGGGGACTTGAATTTAAGGTTAAATCCAGCATTGGATGCCTCAGGGCAATTTGTAAAGGCGGAGAATACTAGGGCTAAGAAGGTTAATAAGCTCCTACAAGAACTAGGCCTCATAGATGCCTGGCGAGCACACCACAAGACCACCAAACAATATACTTATTTTTCCCACTCACACCAAGTTTATTCTAGATTGGACTATTTCCTATTGCCAACAGAAACTATGGAAGTATGTGCTCCGGTGGAAATGGGAACCTCCCTGCTCTCAGACCGTGCCCCCATTCAGATAAATTTAGCAATAGGCCCACCAAAGCATTCTACCTTTTGGCGTTTGAATTTATCCCTGCTCCAAACTAAAGAAAACCAGGAAATAATAAAGGAGATCGTAAAACAAACTATACAGGATGATAATACACCCGACATATCCCCCAGTACTCTATGGGATACAGTTAAAGCCCTAGTTAGGGGTAAATTTATAGAGTTATCTGCAAAGGCAAAGAAACAAAGGATTAAAAGACAAAAAGATTTACAAAGTCAGATTGAGGAATTGGAAAAGCAACAGCAACATAGTTTAAATAACGATAGAGCCAGAGTACTCAAATCATTGAAAAAAGAATATTTAAAGATTTTAGACTATCAAGTAGAACAGAAATTAATTACTTAAAGCAGATGTTCTATGAGGGAGGGCCGAGGGCTCTAAAGCTTCTTACCAGCAGACTGAGGCAATATAAGAGTAAGGCAACCATAGCCAAGATCAGGGACCCTATCAAACACAAACTGCAGTTTAAAACTGAGGAAATAGCAGAGTCCTTTTGAATATACTACCAAAACCTGTATGCTAAGGGAAATCTGTCTCCAACCCAGGTTATTAGAGAGTACCTGGCCCCTTTGAACCTTCTGAAACTTACAGAAGAACAAGGGAAGGCTTTAACCGAACCCTTTGCAGAGACCGAGATTACCCAAGAAATTCGGAACCTGAAGACGGGAAAGTGCCCGGGTTCAGACGGGCTACCCGCTGAATTTTTCAGATGTTTTAAAGAGACCCTGGTACCAATACTTAAAGAAACTTACAACTATGTAAACATAGCAAAAAGTCAAACACCCTCATCCAGGTCCCAAGTGATAGTGTCGGTCATTCCAAAGCCATCCAGAGACACTACTAACTGTGCTTCATACAGCCCCATCTCAATACTGAATACCGATTATAAAATCCTGATGGCCATTCTGGCCAAGAGAGTCCAAAGAGTCCTTCCAGGTCTAATAGATATTGACCAGGCGGGTTTCATTCCAGGTAGACAAACAGTGGACAACATTAGAAGGACTATCAATATTATAGACCGAATTCACACTAAATCTACCCCAGCGTGTATAATGAGTTTAGATGCAGAGAAAGCATTCGATCAGGTCTCTTGAGAGTTTCTTCAGGAGACTCTGGGCGGCTTTGGATTTCCCTCACTGTTCTGCCAATCAATTGCTAAAATATATACAAATCCAATTGCATACATACGAGCAAATGGATACATATCTAACCCTTTCAAGCTATGTAGAGGTACACGTCAGGGGTGTCCCCTATCCCCTATACTATTCGCTCTTTATATTGAGCCACTGGCTCAAACCATACTACTAAACTCGGATATACAAGGTATACACTGGGGAGATACGGTACATAAAATTGCGCTGTATGCAGCCGACGTACTACTGTATCTATCCAATCCAGAGAATTCCATTCCCAGAGTTTTTCAACAATTGGAAGCATTCTCCCAGATATCAGGTTACAAATTAAATAGGGCAAAAACAGAAATTTTGATCTTCAACTTCTCCCCATCACAAGAGCTTAGGACTAGATTTCCCATGAAATGGGACTGCCCCACTATTAAATACCTCGGAGTGAAATTAGGGAAATCTCTCGGATCCCTATTCAGAGATAAATATCCTTCTCTTCTGCAGAGTATTTGGTCAGACCTACAGAGATGGGCTCTCTTACCTCTTCCTTTTTATTCGAGACTACAAGCTATCAAAACAAATATTTTACCAAGGTTACTATATCTTTTTCAAGCAATTTTATGTATAATACCAATAGTAGAGATAACACAGTGGCAAAGGAAAATTATGGCATTCCTAAGGGCACGTAGGCGCCCGAGAGTAAATGTGCACACTTTGTATCTTCCAAGACAGGCAGTGGGGAGAGCACGTCCTAATCTGCAGAACTACTAGCTTGCGGCCCAAATGAAAATGGCCCTATTATGGGCTCACCCTTCATACATATCCCACTGGAAAAAAATGGAACTTTTTAGCCCTCCAAATGCGACTTTATCAAGGGATATATTTAATCCACCTGTTCAGGTGGAGTGTGCTGCTTATCAGGGACACACCCCGAAAATAACTTTGCAGGCATGGCTCTGGGGGACTAAGAGAGGATATACTGCTAGAAATATGTGGAGGTACAGAAATTGGTGCTACAATTCTGAGTTTAGACCACCGAGATACCATAAATGGTACAAGTGTCAAATGAAGAGGGGCCTTTACGCTCCTTGGCAGATCTTGAAGGGGCAGGACGTCAGGCCATTTGAACTTCTAAGAACCAAAAACAAATGGGTTAACTCAGACTGCATATATTACTATCAAATAAGAGACTATATAAATAATAAACAGAAACAGATGCAGGCTTGGCAGGACGAAAGACCCTATCCATATGCTTTTGAGTCAATATGGGAGAGTATCAACGGAAAGGGAGAAATAACCATGCTATATAATAATATGATAGCAGATAGGGGCCACAATATACAGAAGACTCAACAGAATTGGTCATTAGAGCTAGGAATCACCTTGAACTCCCAACTCTGGGAGAAAATATTTAGAAATGTTTGGAAAACTACCTCATCCCCAAACTGGCAAGAATTTACCTGGAAGCTTAGAATCAGGTTCTTTCATACCCCAATGAGGCTAGCTAAGATGGGATTACTGTCTCAAGGGGTTTGCTGGAGGGACTGTGGGAGCAATTCAGCAGATTATTCTCACGTATTCTGGTTCTGTGGTGAACTTCAAAGCTTCTGGAGCCAGATTTGTGTCCACTTGTCTGGTCTCTTTGGCTTACCATTAACTAACATAGCCCTGGAGCACTGTTTGCTAGGCCTCTATCCAGAGGGGGTGGAGGGAAGGGAAGCGCAGTACCTGTGGGCCATCCTTACAATGGCCACTATGAAAGCGATAACAAAACATTGGCTACAACTAAGCCCTCCTCTAATAAAGGATTGGCTGGCAATAATCTCCCAAATTCAACATATGGAGGACATTACTCATTCTATAAATCATCAAAATGAAAAGTTTATTAACAGATGGAATAGATGGGATAGATATCATAGGGAGACCTTCCCAGCTAACTGAGGCTCTGTATAGATTTACTGGGGTTTTTGTAACTCTAATTACGGGGTTTCTGGGATAAATGATGACAATGTTAAAATGGACCAGGCAGACGGTGCTTGAGGCTACATTATACTTCCTAGCTCGTTCCTTTAGCGCTCCCCTCATAACTTAGATGAAATAAGCCGGATAACCTAAACAAGTGCTTCAACTTGGCAGTGACAGCTAATTGTAAACTCTCTCTCTCTCTCTTAGTTTAGTTAATTTATAATGTTTAAACATTAATTGGTTTGACTGAACTGAAGTCTCTTCAGCTTTATATGGGAGACAAAATATATACAGTAAATACTGGTTAAATGTATTTAGTCCTTATCTTTAAGCATACATGGACATGATATAAGATATTTGCTTCAAAAGTTAAAGCAGAAATAATGTCTGGATGTATTCAACAAAAAGATTGTATCTTTTAAAATATACTTGTATGAAACAAGGATTAAACAATAAACAAGTATAAAAAAAAAAAAAAATTGACGTGCGCTCCAGTAACAATAAAGTAAACTAAACACTGAGTGCAGACAAGTTCTGAAGTGATTCATAAATTATGTTGCTCTCAGAGCTTGTGTAAGAGGAAACTAGTCCTTACTCTGTTGACAGTAGCTAGGGGCTCCTCGCACAGCAGAGCAGGGAAAAAAGGGGCTTTACTTAATTTTTACAACCAGACTGTGACTTTGATCATTAGAAGAATTTATTTAAAAAAAAAAAGTTGCAATCTTTTGTGACTGACGGTATCCAGTCACAACATCGCTGTGAGTTCCAGCAGCAATAAAGTGAACAAACCAGATTTTGTTTATAGAGTATCCCAGTCAGCAGTAACTAGGAGCTCCTAGCACTGCAGAGCAAAATAATACCAACTTCTGCAGCCATAATCAAAGTAAGAGGTAAAACCTCACAGGAGAACTCATTCTAGAAAAAAAGTTAACTTCATTTTCAGTGAAGTACAGTAATACTGTCTGCCAACACATGTGTGAATGCCACAGTTTCTGTCTCACAACACTTGATTAAAACGAAACAAGCTGACTGAGAACTAATTTTATTGTGATTCATAAATTCTCAGCTTTTAGACAGTCCCATCTCGTCGTCATTAGCTAAATAAATACTTTTACACTTGTTTGTTAGCTGACCCACCCCCTAAACTAGTGCAGGCACCTGGACTGAAAACACCTGTAACTGAGTCCAGTCCCTCATGTTTCAGGTTTCATTTGTTAAAGTTTTAGTTACATTCAGCATGTCAGCAACAGGTCATGGGGGAAAAAAGAAAGGGGGTTCTTCTCCTATCCAGACAAGGAGTACTGCCATGGGCCCAAAAAGTGCAGGGGCTGCAGCTGCAGACCAGGGGCAGGAGCAAAAACAACAAGTCAGAGCACACCTTGCCCCCCCCTCCCCCCCAAGGGTAAATGTAACAATAAACATATTTCTAGTGATGTGGATATGTTATTCAATCCACACTGTCTGGCAGGTTCCTTGCGCTTTAAATCTTGCGGAAGGTCTTCAGCTGGCTCCTCCCACCCACCTGGGTGGTAAAACCCTGGTTGCGCCCATGATGCCAGATCTTTGTACCACTTAGAGCTCAGGTTCCCTCCTTAGCGCTCTGCGTTTAGGCCTGGATCACGCTCTTGGTTCCCAAAACTAATTTTAAAATTTACAAGACTAAGGTCTTCATCTTCCTCGCGGCTGTGATGGACAAATCAACTCCGGCTTCCGTCAGTGCCCTTGTGGGCAGATGATGTCCTGGACCGATCCGCGCTCCACGTGCATCTACTGCCTGGGGCTTGGCCACAGTTCGCAGGCCTATGAATTGTGCAGGTCTTTCTCGGCTTCAGTCTTGGAGGACCGCGCTGCCAGACTACTTCTTGGGCACCCCGAAAAATGGTATCCACCGGTCAAGTCTAAGGAGGCCCGTTGGGCGGTGTCCGCAGCGGCGGGCTTTGCAGAGCAGTTGGAGCAGATGATTGCCCTCGAGGAGGAGGCGGATCAGGCTGCTGCTTCTTCCTCCTCGGCCGTGGCATTTATCCCACTCTCCTTGGGCTCCTCCTACACTGCTTTTTATAAGGAGCTTTGTCAATCCCTCTCCACTAAGGGAGAATGGCCATCGGAACATTCCAGTCGGTCCAGAAAGAAGGACTCTAAAGGTAAGTCCCACCATCGACGTTCGTGGGAGCGGGAGAGATCCCCTTCACCAGACCGTCAACTCTCGACTTCGGTCAAGGTTTCGGCTGTGGCTGCTGGCTTCACGGTGTCCCCATCAGGTCAGCCGGCCGAGACATCCGTCGACGTGGTCGAGATTTTTATCAACCCATCGGATGGTTTGTTGACTGGAGAAGCCGGCAACCCTTCTTCACCGGTTCCTCAGGTGGTTACCGAGGACTTGCCTGTGCCTCCTGTGCTGAAGTCCCAAGTTAAGGTCCCTGCACCAAAGGGGGGCAGGTTTCCCCCTTTCCCTCTTTGACCCACCATCGGAATCCCCGAAGGTCTCGGTCCTCTTCCAGGTCCAGCCTGTCCTGCCGACGTCAGCGGTCTCCGTCTCGGCACCATGGAAAGCGGCGTTGCCACTCGTCCTCTTCGGAGGATAGGCTTTGGCACAAGCTGCATCGGCTCTACGAGGACTTGATGTGGCAGCAACCTTTACTGACCGGTAACAAGCTGACCCCGTCGCCTTCTCCGGCCATTAAGTGTCTGTCACCGGAGCGGCCAAAACAACCCCTCGTGGTAATCGAGGAGCCGCTCCCGGCGCTGGTTGTTCGGCCGAAACCAGCTGCTCCACCCATTGTGTTGGAACCTCTGCCTCCACAACCAAAGACCGAGGCCCCGACCAAGGATTCTCAGTTGGGTCAGGGCTTGCCCCATAGGTTGTCGGTCACCCTTACTCACGATTGACCTTGGCAGGTGGAGGGTGGCTCATGTGCTCAGCAGCTGTTCGCAGACTCCTCGGAGTCTGACGACGACTCCTCCCTGTTCTCCAGGCCGATTGACCTGGAGTCTGCAGGGGGCCAGTCAGTGGACGAGAGCCCATCCTCATTTTTGGGTATGCTTTGACTCATCTCAGAGTCTGCTGGGATGCAGCTTGAACCCATTCAAAAATGGGTCAAGTATCCCCTTACGGAGATACTGGACCGAGGGGATTCCCCTATGGAGGCCTTACTGGTGGCCAAAGCCATTGTTGGCCGGGCCCTGGAGTTATGGCAGTGGCCAGCATCTTGTCCCGCGCCTTCAGCCAGAATGGCTCTAAAGTACGCGGTCCCCACTGGTTAACTCTCCGGTTTCTCGGAGCACCCCTCTATGGAGGGGTTAGTGACCGATAGCGTTTTCCGGCTTTCCATGAATGCTCGGGATGTGGACAAACCACCTGATAAGGAATCCAAAAAGTTGGATTACTCAGGGTGGAATGTTTATGCTGCTTCCTCCCTAGGCTTTCGTCAGGCTAGCTTGGCCATTCTGATGGCACACTTTTCATATGCTCTTATGGGCTCCCTGGATGAGGCGATTCCTCATTTCCCGGCTGACCTTCAGATGACGGTCAAGCAGGTGTGGGATCAGGGAAAGGCGGTGGCTAAACAACAGCTCCAAACTTCTTTGGACATTGGTGATACTTGTGCCCGGAAAGTAGCGTCCGCAGTGGCCATGCACCGCAGAGCTTGGCTGCGGATCTCCATCTTCACAGCGGACACCCAGCACAAGCTGGCAGACGTTCCCTTCCTGGGCACCAACTTGTTCGGGCCCAGAGTGGAAGACCATCTCCAGAGGATCGAGAAGTCCAATGCCACCTTGGACTCGGTCACGTCTGCCCAGAAGGACAAAGGCCTCCCGCAGCAGCATAAGCCCTTTCGCCCTTCCACTCCTGTGGCACGTCCGGCCCAACAACACCAGCATCAGGGTCAGCAGGCTCACACTTGGCACCCTAAGGCCAAGTCTGCCGCTTCCTCTAGTAGGAAGCCTGGAGGCAAGGGTCCAGGAGTCCCCTCAGTGGGCCCTTCCTCCAAGCCTGCCCAGTGACGGGTTGAGGGGTGTCGCCCCCAACCTCGTCACTCCTCTCCGGGTTCTCCCCATAGAGGGACACTCCACCACTTCTTTTCTGCCTTGTCCACTATCACCACGGACCGCTGGGTGTTAGAAGTGGTCGGCAGGGGTCTGCCTCTGGAATTCAAACAGTTCCCTCCCTATCGAGCCGTCGCCCCACGGGGGGCTACGGGTTCCGCAGCCTCTCTGTCGGCTCATCCAGAAGGAGGTTATCAGCGAGGTGGCAGACCCTCCTTCAGACCCAGGGTTTGTGTCCAGGTACTTCCAGGTCCCAAAACAGACAAGGGTCTGGTGCCCCATCCTCGACCTGCATGACCTGGATAAGTTCTTAAGGCGCCACACCTTCAGGATGGTCACTCTGGCTCAGATCGTTCCATCCTTGGAACCAGGCTTGTGGTTCTGTTCTCTGGACCTTCAGGATGTGTTCTTTTACGTCCTAATCTGTCCATCTCATCAGTGATTCCTCCACTTCAGAGCAGAGGGATCTCTTTACGAGTTAAAGACCATGCCCTTCGGCCTCTCTCCAGCTCCCAGGGTCTTCACCAAATGCTTGGCAGTGGTGACAGCATTCCAGCGGTGCCGAGGGGTCCGGGTGTACCCTTATTTGGACGACTGGCTGATTGCAGCCCCCTCTAGGTTGGAGGTGGAGCGGTCCAGGGATCTGGCCCTCCAGGTCTGCTGTCAGATTGGCCTCCTCGTCAATGAAGCCAAATCGGAACTTGTGCCATCACAGGTGATTAAGTTCATCAGGGAAGAGCTTGACTCTCTTCGAGCCAGAGCCCGGTTCCCAGTGGACAGGGCCGAGGTCATTTCCTCCTTTGCCCAATCATTTCTGGTTGGGCAACTGTGCCCTGCCCGGGACTTCCTGCACCTCCTGGGCCTCATGGCGGCCTGCACCAGCATGGTCCATTGGGCTCACTGGCATATGTGTCCCCTGCAATGGGAGCTGGCCAGCCAGTGATCACAGCGCTCCAGTCCCCTGGACCAGCCGGTGATAGTGACCCAGGAGAGGTGGGATGGCCTGCAGTGTTGGCTCATCCCAGCTCATCTGCAGGAGGGTATCCCATTCGTCCACCCCGAGACGACGGTCTTTCTAACGACCGATGCCTCTCTGATGGGTTGGGATGCACATCTGGGGGAGCTCAGAGCCCATGGCCTCTGGTTCCCACAGGAGTCTCGATGCCACATCAACCTGCTGGAGCTTCGAGTGGTTTGACTAGCCCTCACCGCCTTCGCTTCGTTTATACAGGGTCAAGTGGTTCAGGTCCAGACGGACAACACCACGACCATGTACTACTTCAACCATCAGGCCGGGACACACTCTTTACCTCTGTGTAAGGAAGCTCTCCACATCTGGTCTATCGTGATCAGCCTGGAGGTGGATCTCCTAGCCATCCATGTGGCAGGAGCCTCCAACAGTCTGGCCGATACCCTCAGCCGGATAGGCGCTGCATCTCACAAGTGGTCTCTCCTGCCAGAGGTAGTACAAGATCTGTTCTCCCATTGGGGCTACCCTCTGGTGGACCTGTTCGCCTCCAGGGAGTATGTAAAGTTGAGGCTGTTTCACGCCCGCCCCCCTCAGCAGGGCTCGCTGCAGGGGGATGCCTTCTCGAGGCCGTGGACCCCGGGCCTCTTCTACGCCTTCCCTCCATTTCCCTTGATCCACAGGGTGCTTCTTAAGGTGAAGAGGGACAAGGCACAGGTGATTCTGGTAGCCCCAGACTGGCCCCGCCAGTTCTGGTACCCAGATCTCCTCAGCCTCAGCTCCAGGCTCCCGAGGCAGGTTCCAGCCCGCCCAGACCTGCTCTTAGTTGACAAGGGGAAGGTTCTCCATCCAGACCTTCAGTCCCTGCACCTGACGGCCTGGTTTCTGAGCGGCTAGAGTTCCAGGCCTTGGGTCTTTCCGACGAGGTCCTCAACGTCGTTGAGGCGTCCTGTAAGGAGTCGACCAGGAAATGCTGTGCCTTCAAATGGAAGAGATTCTCCATTTGGTGCCAGGACAAGGGGTTGGACCCTTCTTCCTGTTCCTTGGCTAGCATTCTGGACTACCTGTGGTCCCTTTCTCAGATAGGTCTTCGGTCGATGACCCTCAAGGTGCACCTGACAGCCACCTCTGCTTACTGGGCACGGGCCAGCAAGCAGTCGGTGGTGCAGGAGAAGGTGGTCGGGCGCTTTTTCAAAGGCCTTGATCACATATCCCCTCCGGTGTGAGAACTTCCACCTCCATGGGATCTACTGCTGGTATTGGCTAAGCTCATGGGCAAGCCATTCGAACCGATGCACAGGTGTGACATCTCTCACTTGTCGTGGAAGACTGCCTTCTTGGTGGCTATCACGTCAGCCAGAAGGATGGGAGAGCTCCAGGCGCTTTCCATTGAGTCTCCTTATCTGGTCTTCCACAGGGACAAGGTTGTCCTTCGCCCCCACCCGAAATTTCTTCCGAAGGTGGTGTCGGAGTTTCACCTTAACCAGGTGTTGACTCTGCTGGTGTTCTATCCCAGTCACTCCTCGGAGGCCGAATATAGGCTGCATACTTTGGACCCTAGAAGAGCGCTCTCATATTATAAGGAGCGAACAGCTGAAGTTTGGGGAGAGGTTCGCCAGCTGTTTGTCACCTACGCTGAAGCCGCACCTGGCAGACCTGCAGCCAAGCGGACGATAGGCAGGTGGGTCATCTCCTGCAAAGATCTCTGCTATAGGTTTGCGGGCATGGAGCCTTCAAAAGGGATAAGAGCTCATTCTACCCGCCATACCACTGCTTCGGTTGCTGCTTCTAGGGACGTCCCTATCCAGGAAATCTGCAGGGCTGCTACCTGGAAGTCAGCACACACCTTCATTTCCCATTACCACATTGACCTTGAGTCACGCCGAGATGCTGGTTTTGGGACCTCAGTTCTCCAGTCCTTGTTCCCTAAATAAGGGGTGCATGCCTTGCCTCCCACCTCCCGGAGAACTGCTAGGAGTCTGCCTGACAGTGTGGATTGAACAACATATCCACGTCCCTAGAAATACAGGTTACTCACCTGTAACAGGAGTTCTAGTAGTGGTATATGTTGTTCATTCACACGACCCACCCGACCTCCCTGGCTTCGACGCACAACCTGGCTTCCAGCGGGCTAGATCTGGTGTCACGGGGCGGAGCCGAGGGTTTTACCACCCGGGTGGGTGGGAGGAGCCAGCTTGAAGACCTTCCAGCAAGATGTAAGGCAGCAAGGAACCTGCCAGACAGTGTGGATGAACAACATATACCACTCCTAGAACTCCTGTTACAGGTGAGTAACCTGTATTTTTTCAGCCGGAATTGGCAACTTACTATTTTGATTTCAAAAGGAGTGGGGGTCTCTTGGTATTCACCTCAGGGCCCTACTGTGAAGTCACCCAGCTACCAACATTGAGGTAGACCACCCATCAGCTGGGTCCCTACTCTAAGCTGCATCTGCCTCAAATGGCTTACTTTTATAGGGTGCATCAGCCTGAAATTGGCTTAATTAAGGTGTCGTCCCCAGCCAATGTGCAGGTAACTGATGGGGAGCTAGTTAAATGAGAAAGCCATACTTCTCCATTTACAAACTTTATCCAATATTAACTGCTTACCCTTGCTCACTCACTCACAAACTATAAATGGGATTCTAAATGGGGGGTGCTACTGTATATGGCATACATCAACAAAAACAAGTCCGAGCACACCATGACCCCCCCTCCCCAAAAAAAGGCTAACTGTAACAATAAACATATTTATTAGCCTGGATTGGCAATTTACTGTTTGGATTTCAAATCGCCCTACCAAGGTAAGCCATCTGAGGCAGATGCTACATTTACCCGGGGCAGGGTGTGCTTTGACTTGCTTTTGTTGATGTCTGCTATGTGCAGTAGCACCCCTCATTTAGAATCCCATTTATAGTTTGTGAATGAGAAAGGGTGAGCAGTAAATATTGGATACAGTTTGTAACAGGGGCAGCAGCATGCTGATGTGTCAACTAATGTAGAAGTCAGCACAAGTACTGAAGATCAGCGTGGCATGTCTGTTGGAGACCTGTTCACAGGGGAGCCATCATTCACAACAGCAAATGAGAACAGCATGGGCAAAGTAGCAAAAAGAAACTGTCATAGCCAGTGGATACGAGACTACAGCTGGCTACAGCTTGATGCCAATGAGAGTAAGAAGACATGTTCTATATGCAAGACACATGGAAAAACCAACACATTTACTGCGAAGGGTAATGATAATGTTAGAACCAGTACCGATTCAGTATAACCAATGCCAAACCAAGTACTTGCCAGTTCAGTGGATCATAAAACAGCTGTTGTGGCTGAAAGCATGAAACATGATTTTGCCCATGTCGTGAGTAAGGCAATTGAAGAAAAGGAAAATGCCATAATTGCTGGCATGAAAACTGTATACTGGCTGGCCTGTGCACAAATATGAATCTTCCAGGACACTTCTTTTAGAACCTAAGTGTCCCATGTAGAAAAATTAGCTCATAGGCGGAAAGCTGTGTACACCATGGCAAATGATATGCCTGGCTCGCTTGGCATCAGTTGTAAGAAAAGACACTGACTCAAAAATGCAGTCATCCCCATTCATCAGTATCCTTGCTAAAGAAACGACAGACATTGCCATTCATAAAAAAACTGACAATTTATGTCTGTGTTCTTGACCCCGTCACATTTACACCAAGCACTCATTACGCAACTAATGTGCAAATAAGTTCAGGGACTAATAAAAATAGAGCAGCAACTCTGTTATGGTTTTCAAGTGAAAACAATGTTCCTATGGCTAAAGTAATAGCCCTAGGCAGTGATGGGACTAAAGCAATGACTGGAACTGGGGAGGGAGCAACAGGACATCTTCTGAGACAGAATCCCATGCTACTAAACTGTAATTGCATAGCCCGTAGATTGGCTCTGATAAGCTCTCAGGCACCAGATAGAGTGTCTTGTTTGCAGCGCTAGCAGGAGTTACTGAGAGGCCTTTTTTTATTACTCATTCTATCGTGTGCGTCCATTTTGGGTCAGATTAAGCAATGGATGGTTCTGACACCATGTGCTAATGGTAAGAATGGGTTTTAAAGTATGTTCCACCTGTTGCAATAAATTACAGAAAATTCATGAGATGCTAAATGAACCATTTCTAAACGTTAAAGAAGTACATGATTTATGCTGACTATTTGTTTACAGGGCAGTTAAAACTGTTTACAGAACTTTAGACTCACTAGTAACATACAAGCCAAGCACTTCAGATGCTAAAGCCACTGGCTATGCCAAAAAAATGTCCTAGGTAGATTTTGTGGAGACAACATACATGCTCATGGATGTGTTACCAGTCATTGCTGGCTTATGTCTAGTTATCCAGAAAAGGGATCTTGATATAGCCATTGAGGAACTCTCAGGAAAACATTGCATGGCAACACTGGAGAAAATTAAAAATGGGGATAACCACTTGTTGGGTGGACAGGACAGCAAACACATACACAAAAGCTTGAGGAAGACACCACAACAGATGAGGATGGCATATATTTTTTTAAATGACAATGTCCTGCAAGGGAGCTCAAACATTCAGGAAATCAGAACTGCCTTCATAGGGAAGATGCTAGAAAACCTAAAATCTAGAAACCCGGAAAACAGTGACGTCATGTACAAATCTGGTGTTTTAGCTATGAGACCACTGTCTTTTCTTTCAGCTAATGATTTGCCACAGTGGCGTAATAAGGAGCTCGACATCCTTCTGCAACACTTTGGGAAGGAAAAGAAACACGTGGGGACGAAGTCACAAAAATGCCACCAGTTGTCCTGAGGAAGTGGGATAAATTGAAAGCTCTTGTGCTACAAGAGGGGTACGCTAGGGATAATATGTCTGTGTTGTGGGGATTGATCAATAAGTATCATGCTGATACACTTCCAAATCTAATCAAACTTGCAAGCCTAGCGCTGAAAGCACGCTTTTTTATGTTTTATTCATTTGGCAATGAGAAAAAACATAACATTTCCAGCTAGGGAAACAGTAATTACATAACAATTGTGGTACATCATACAGGATATAAATTTATCTCCCAGTTTAATTCACGCTAAAGGGATCATAGGGATCGTAGATTTGTTATGAGCCAGGTGAGGCACAAGCCCTTGTACAGCTCACCCTTAACTCAAGGGGAATAACCCTTGATAGAATGTAAGGAGCACTATTTATCTAGGCGATGTTTAAAAGTAATCATATTATTACTACTACCAGCCACCTCATGTGGGAGTCTGTTCCACATTCCCACCACTCATTGACTAAAAAGCCTGCCCTCCTCCTAGTTTTATTTGTATGCCCCTGTAGCTGCAAACCATGTGATCTTATACCGTGGTCAGTATCCTTACACATTAACCCTGAACTATCCCAAAGATCATCTTTGGAAAGGCGCTCAAGACAAAACACATATCCCCTTCAGCCGCCTATACTCCAGTGAGTACAGATCAGGAACCGTCAGTCTATCCTCATAATTATGATCTTTAACCATTCTAATCATTCTGGTTGCTCTCCTCTGGATGCCATCCAATAATTTTATATCTTTCTTGTTAATTGGGGCCGAGAACGGTGAGCAGTACTCCAGATGTGGTCTTACGAGTGATTTGTACAAAGGAAGAATTACACTTTTGTCCCTGCTGGATATGTGTCTAGCTATACAGATCATAATACTCCTAGCCCTGTTGGGGAGAAACCAAGAGTTTAAAAGTTCCAATAAGAAATTTCAAGTTTGCTTGGAACTGTAGCCCAGGAACACATGGCTAATAACTAAAATGTTCCAGAGGGAATTCGGAATCCTGTCCTTAAAAAAGGACACAGTGCCAAGCATAAGTCAAATATAGTACCTTCAGTCCTCAAATAAAGAAACAGGACACTAAGGAGAGAAGTTGCATCAACAAATTGGTAAACCATTCATAAGAAGAAAATTGGTGCACAGTTACACCCCTTCCTATAAAGTTAATAAGAAATTGACAATAGATTAACAATAATTCCCACTAAGGTCAGGAAGTGGTGAACTTGTTCTAATTATGTTCTATATTATTTGTTGAACTGCAGTAACTACATTGGAGCCACTGAGAGTACAGCACATATAAAACAAAGTTTAAAGCATTTAAACAGTGGCTAGCTAACTTACACACCATGACCCGGACTTGAGCAGATCATTGAAATACTGACTGCAAATAAGGAAGCACTGCTGCACCAGGGTAACATACTGTACAAACAAGGAGCAGTTTAAGAGTTGTACAAATATATTTAGTTTTAAATCTGTAACTGTCTCACAACAGGACAGAGGGAAAAGAAAAAGCCTGTATATAGGCTGGTTTAAACCTTCAGCCTTCTTCCAACTTTCCAGGGTCCATAACACCATCCCTTTCCAGTCTGTTCTGTTTAAGCTCTGCTGCCTATTTCCCAGCATCGGAAGGATCTGTAAAAAGGTATATTTTGTCTTGAAAGACAACATGGAGCTTTGCTGGGAACAGTAGTGCAGGTAGTATCTCCAGACCGTGGAGAACCGCTTGGACCCCATCAAATTCCTTATCTTATCTGCGTCAGTTTTCACCATTCGTCACTGTTGGGTACATGGCCGGAGGTCATGACCCCGTGGGAACTCTTTTTTTTTTTTTTGGTAGGCGGAGCCAACACACCATTGGTGCCGCCCTCGAGGTCAACGCATTGCGTGGCGCACGCGGGTTGGCCGTCAGGCGCTGTCGATTCTGCTTGCCTGCCAGTTTTTTGTCTCCTGCCATAGAGGTCATCTCATGGGAAGCAAGCTCTGATTGAGGCCTACTGTCTTTGCAGTTCGTTTTTCACCACTATTTCCCATGCCGCAGTCTGTCGGTGCCATGTCCTGCCGGTTCTAGTTGCTTACTCGGCGTTGCTTGTAAGATCTTTCCATATATTTTATTTCTTGGTGATGTCGAGTCTGTTTTGGGTGTTTTGTCTCTGTAGGTCATGTCTTGGTCAGAGGGCAAGAAAACTTCCAGGGCGGGTTGGCCCCCGATGCGACGGTGCCCATGTGCCTGAAAATATTCAGTCACCGATCAGCACAGCCGTTGCCTTTCATGTCTTGGCCTGCTTCACAACATGGATTCGTGCGACGCCTGTTTCTCAGTGGACCGCTGGGTCATTGAGCAATGTCCGTGGAAAGTGGGACGAGCTCAGCTGACTTTTGGGGGTCGGGCATGCACTCGTCGGGCCAAGCCACGCACTCTTGGCCTTTCCTCCAGGTCCCCTCCCGGTTCTACAGGGACCGAGAAGGTGGGAGCCTTGGCTACTAGTAGCCTGGCCGTTGCCAAGGCTCTTTCCGCGGTGCAGGAGACCTGTCCCGCTCCTTTTGGGGGAAGGCAGGAGGCACCACCATGGCAATCACCCCTTCGAGGGTGAAGGCTCCCCCAGTGTCAGACCCACGGTTCGCAAGGCCTGGGTTGGCACCGTCCTCGACTCTGTCGGTCGGCACCATTTGTGGCGCCATGAGCCCTGACGGAGCCGTCGTCGCCAGTTTGTCACATGGTGCCGTGGCTACTGTCGGAGCGATTCGCGGCGCCAGTATAGGAATTTCTACGACGCCGTTTTGTCTGCAGGAGTTTGAGCACGGCGCTGTGTGTCCTGCAGAGACCGTCGGATTCTGCTGTTGGCACCGTCATCGGCACCATGGAGCCAGGCGGCGGTGCCCGTCGGGTACCGCTCCACCTGGCGCCACTCGCGGCACCGTGGAGCCGGAAGACGCTGTGGCTGGTCCCAAGTCTGGAGCTCCTGTTCGGGCTGGAGCCATGCCCCCTGTGGATTTCACTTGTGTTGCTGTAAGGGGCACTGGCTCGGGCATGGTTTTGGTTTCTGGTGCCCCCTTTGGCAAAGATGGCAGTGGGCGCCCTCCTACGGTGTGGCATAGGGCCTCGGCCTCTACTTCTTTGAAGGCAGAGTCGGGCTCTGAGTCAGACGGACAGTCTGACTCTTTGGGGCTGACTGTTGGAGTGGGCAGCCCTGTAGTATCCTCGACAAGCCAGAGTCAGCCCCCTTCTGAGGTGGGGTCGGTGGCTACCAAGACTGAGGTCAGGGGTGCTGACCAGCAGGCAGTGGTGCAGGCCACCATTGCTCGCAGCCCGGTCTTGGAGGGTTCACTGACCCCTCAGCAGAGGTACCCCCGCCTGTGGTGTGCCTGGATCACCCAACTTTGGGGCCGATCAGAGCACCTACGGGAAGGGAGGGTACTGTGCCCTGGATAGCTCCTTCGGGTGCTGCCCAGGGCTGTCAGCTACCTAGGCTGACCCTCTTGAGGTGGAGGGCTCTTTTGGAATCCAAGGGATCGAGTGGCGTGGGGTCTGCATGGCGGCCTTTTTCGGGGCCCATCCGGGCTCTGGAAGAAGCCGTAGTGCGGACCGTCCTTCTGGACCTATACGGCCCCGGTCACCTCACAGGGGGGTTTCTTCTAGGCGCAGCCAAGGTAGTACTGAAATGGTTGTTCAGCTGTCGGCTGATGGGTCTTCCGCGGGGCACCTTCTTCCATGGGTGCTCCTAGCCCGCTCCTTAGCCCAGGCGGAGGTCAGCCGACATCTCTTCTCAGCTCTGTCCCCATTCCTCTGCCACATTCTCCTGTGCTCCCAGGCATCCTTGGTCCTAGCAGGCCTCTCTCCGGGGAGCAGTTCTGGGTTGTGGCTGCTCAGTTCCCAGCTTACGTTAGGGCAATGGACAGTCAGGTTTTTCAACCTCCCTCTGAGCAGCCAGTGCCCTCCAGCTCTTCATCCCCCTCTTCTGGGGGAGAGGAACCTTCTGTCCACATCTCTTCAGCCGCTAATCTCGCTGAGTATCAGCGCTTCCTCATAAGGATGTTGGAGGACTTGCACCTCACCCCTGCCACTGTTAGCAATCCAGAGCACTCGGTGCGTGCCTTTCTAGGTGATTTTGGCGAGGCCACCTTTGTGGTGCCCCCTGGCCTGCTCCCTTTCGGGAGGCATTGTTACACTCCTGGCAAAGGCCCTTCTCTGGAGTTCCTGCCCCTAGGGATCTCAGCCAGAGGTATTGCGTCCCCCCGGAGTCTCCAGGTTCCATGCCTCATACGCAGTCCAGATTGATGCAGTTGGATACTCCTGATGGGCTTCACGCCCTTCACCGTGACTGGCTTCCAGATCAAGATTCCTCAGATTTTGACTTCTGGGGTAGAGGACTTTCTACTCGGCACGGTTGTTACTTTCCATTTCTGCACATCAGGTCCACTATGCAGCCTATGACAGGTTCTTGTGGTGGTCCAGGCTAGGTCAACTCCTAGCCTCGTTGCCTGATACGGAGCAAACCAGACAAGCCATTGCACTCTCTGCTCGTGGCCTGGAGCTAGCAAGGCACCAAGCGAGGGCATCCTATGATGCCGACGAGGTAGCCACCAGGGTCGTAGGGACAGCGAGCTGCACTAGGTGGACAGCATGGCTGCGTCTTTCCCGGTTGTCACCCTTGGCCTGGAGTAGGGTGATTAACTCCGCTTACCAGAGAACCTACCTTTTCTCCCATAGAGCGAGACGACGTTTGTCAGGGCAACTTCATTCCCCCTCTGGGGGGTCCCCGTCTCACTCTCCCCACTCTTGGGCCTCTCCAGGCCCTGAAGGTTCTCCCTCAGTGTGTCACCCACTGAGAGCTAAGGGACTTTGTCCCTTAGGGTGTAAAAGAAAACCCCCTTCAGGGTGGCTCGGCACTCACCCAACAGTGATGAATGGTGAAGATTGACACAGATAAGATATGAAAATTACATACCTACCGTAATTATGATCTTTCTGTGTATCTTCACCATTCATCTCAATCCCACCATCGGTCCCCCTCCCTCTCTATGCCCATCCCTCCCCCCGCTCCTTTCTTGTCAGGAGTGGGGTAAAACAGGGGCACATAAGGGGATAATGTTCTGGGGAGAGTAGTCAGTATGGGGGGCACTCCTTCTCCAGTGCGTTAGCTCCACCCCTGTGGGGTGGGAGTTGGCAGTTGCCCTCCATTCTCTCCTCCTCCTTGTTCCCATCCAACTTATCCTTGTCCTTGGACTATCTTTCATTACAAAAAAAAAAAAAACTCCTTTTCCCTTTTTCACCAATAATGTTTCCTTGAGAGGGTGTTAATTCTCTGTACCCTGTCCTTCTTCCAGAATAGCCGACTCTGCTCAACTGGAGTTTTTTGCCAGCCATTCTGTGCCTTGAATTCTGGCAAGAAGCCTTTGGCTACTCCTTGCAATTCCTATGTAATCTGGAGACAGACCAGGGTCTGGGATGTGTTTAACCTCCCCCCTCTCCTCCTAAATTCTCTATCCCACCCTACCTCCCTCTTCTATTTCCGGAGGTTGGGGCCCCTCCCAATCCCCTTAGTTTCCGTCTTCTCCCTCTTCTGTCCTCTCGGTTGTTATTTCTCCTTTTAGTTCATATATCTTTTCCTTTTTCTATATCTTGGACTTCCTTGTCCCACCCTCCACTCCTTTCCTCTTACCTCTCCAGCAACTCAGAACTGGCAGGCAGGCGGAGTCGAAAACACCTAATGGCCAACCCGTGAGTGCCACACAATGCGTCGGCCTTGAGGGCGGCACCGATGGTGTGTCAGTTCCGCCTACCAAAAAAAAAGAGCTCCCGCGGGGTCATGACCTCTGGCCATGTACCCAACAGTGATGAATGGTGAAGATATACAGAAAGATCATAATTACAGTAGGCAAGTAATTTTCATTTTCCTCTGGTGCTTGGCATAGGCAAGATCAGGAAAGTTAATACAGTGTGCTTATCAAATAATAAGGGATAATGTCCCCTTACCAGCTGGAGGAGCTTATCTCAGGTCGCCATGGAATCCAGTACGGCCAAGACTGCACATGGTCGGTCACCATCTTGTCTGCCACATGCACGGACACAATATGCCTTCAAAATGGGTCAGTCAGTCACCTCTGGATATTGCCAGAGTTGGTCAATAAGCCATTCTTTCAAAAAAATTAGGGAGATGGTCGCCCTTCACTCCTTCTGGTAAGCCCAATAGATGTACATTCATCGAGTGAATCTGATTCTCCAGTATCTCAAGTCTGTTGTGCATAAGTTTGAACTCCTTTGCATATTGTGCTGAAGCTGCACTATACCTTTCAGTTTACCTTTATTTATTTATATATCTTCAGAAACAACCTTTGAGCAAGAGCTCTTTTACAAAGGTTCAATGTCATGAAACATAGTACAGAATTACATACATTTAATCACACCTAGTACAGAGTTACATAGAGAAGTACATAAGTACATGCCAGTTCAGTAGGACGAATTACAGATTCGAAGAGCTAGAAAACACAGATACATCAGTGCAATTATTAGGGGATGTTTCAAGCATTAGAATAAACACAGGTACATCAGAGCAATTATTAGGGGTTGTTTCAAGCACTAGAATAAACACAGGTACGTCAGAGCAATTATTAGGGGTTGTTTCAAGCACTAGAATAAACACAGGTACGTCAGTGCAATTATTAGGGGTTGTTTCAAGCACTAGAATAAACACAGGTAAATCAGAGCAATTGTTAGGAGTTGTTTCAAGCACTAGAATAAACACAGGTAAATCAGAGCAATTGTTAGGGGTTGTTTCAAGCACTAGAATAAACAGGTAAATCAGAGCAATTGTTAGGAGTTGTTTCAAGCACTAGAATAAACAGGTAAATCAGAGCAATTGTTGGGTTGTTTCAAGCACTAGAATAAACACAGGTAAATCAGAGCAATTGTTAGGGGTTGTTTCAAGTACTAGAATAAACACAGGTAAATCAGAGCAATTGTTAGGGGTTGTTTCAAGCACTAGAATAAACACAGGTAAATCAGAGCAATTGTTAGGGGTTGTTTCAAGCACTAGAATAAACACAGGTAAATCAGAGCAATTGTTAGGGGTTGTTTCAAGCACTAGAATAAACACAGGTAAATCAGAGCAATTGTTAGGGGTTGTTTCAAGCACTAGAATAAACACAGGTAAATCAGAGCAATTGTTAGGGGTTGTTTCAAGCACTAGAATAAACACAGGTACATCAGTGCAACTATTGGGGGTTGTTTCAAGCACTAGAATAAACACAGGTAAATCAGAGCAATGGTTAGGGGTTGTTTCAAGCACTAGAATAAACACAGGTAAATCAGAGCAATTGTTAAGAGTTGTTTCAAGCACTAGAATAAACAGGTAAATCAGAGCAATTGTTAAGAGTTGTTTCGAGCACTAGAATAAACACAGGTAAATCAGAGCAATTGTTAGGAGTTGTTTTGAGCAATACAGCTAGACAGGAAGGAGTGAGAGGAGTTACTATGGTGCAGCCTTGTGGGAGAGCCTTGTCATTACAAAGTAACATAGAGAGTGGTGTGGACACGAGTCAGAAACAATAGGTGGCTAGTAGGTGGAGCAACAGCAATAGCAGGAATGAGACCCAGAGAGGTAGCAGTCAGAGGGTGGGATTTAGGAGATCAGGGGCATTGTTGGAGAGCGAGAGAGTGATCTACCAAGAGGGGAAGCTGAGGAAGATTGGATATAGCAAGATGGGGGATGTAGGGAGAAGAAGAAGCGCTTAGGTGGGCTGGCATGGGATAGGGAAGGTCATGGATTCAGGGAAGTAGTCTGAATATTGAGGTCTGGGAGGGAAGAACGGGGGGGGGGGGGAGTATGGGAGCCCAGAGGGAATTTTAGGATCCCAACCGACATTCACACACACTACTTCTTATAAGATATTGTTTCCGTTCAGTCTTAGAAGCCCAGGGGTTATCTGTACTGAGTGAGGCCGCTGGGACCCCATTAAGCCATAGGGAGACTCTGTAAGAGAAAGAGCATTGCCCTAGCACTGTTCTGTGAAACAGAACACTAAGCTTGTTAAGCACTTTCCCTCTGTTATTGTACTTGGTGCTGGTTGCTGATATTTCAGCAATGCAAGGTGGGATTTGACCGAGCAGAGCCTTCCTACCAAGTAGGCATATTTGGAACTTAATTTTGTTTTCAAGGGTTAGCCAGTTGCTTTGTTCATACAGTGTGCAGGTGTGAGCGTAACGGTCAGCATCAATGGAAAGCCTACACTCCTTATTAAGGGCTATAACTGTCCTCTTCGGTGCCGTGTCTGTTGCTGCACCGTAGACCACCAGTTCATAATCTATTATGGATAATATAGAACTGAAGACAGAGAGCGGTCGGAGTAAAATTTTTCCTGTGCCTGAAGAGGACACCAAGTTTGGTGTGGACAGCCTTCACCACCATGTCAGTATGCTGTGCACAGGATAGGGTGTCATCAGTAAAGACGCCTAGGTACTTGAACGAGTGCACCTGTTCAAGCGGGACCAGTTTGTCATTGGTGATAGATAAAGTGGGGTACCTCCTCTTGAGATGTGGGCTAGAGAGGAGCATCATTTTTGTTTTTTTTGTAATTAAGTAGTAGCTTTTGTGAGCTGAACCAGTCTTCCAAATGGTGTGATGTAGTCTGCAGCTCATTCTGTTATGGTTCAGTGTGGAAGTTACTGCTGAGAATAACAGCATCATCCACGTACAGAATTAATTTGCTGTTACAGGCCTCCGGGAGAGCATTCAGGAACAAGCTGAACAGCAGGGGTCCCAGGATTGACCCTTGAGGAACTCCCAGAATGACTTCCTTTGACTCTGAGAAAGCTGGGCCGACTTTGACCCTTTGAATTCTATGCGACAGGTAGTCTTTAAACCAGTGAACAGCATTAGAGGCCATACCCAGAGGATGTAGCTGTTCCAGGAGGAGGGGGTGGTTGACCGTGTTGAAGGCCTTTGTTAGGGCTATGAAGATAGAGCCTACTATTTTACCTTCATCTAAGGCCTTGTGCACAAAATCGGTGAAGTCAGTCAGGGCTGTGGCAGTGCTGTGGCTTTTCCTAAAACCATGTTGGTGACATTGCAGTTGGTATTTCTGGAGGTAGTCAGTGATGTGATCGGCCGCTATCCTTTCCAACGCTTTGGATAGGGGGGAGAGGATGGAGATGGCCCTATAGTTAGCAATGCAGGACCTATCCTCACTCTTTAGAACAGGGGTTACCAGCGCTTGCTTCCACACTGAGAGAAATTTAGCTAGTGTAAGTGATTTGTTGAAGATCTTAGAAATGGGAACAATGAGCTCATCAAGGGCTAGGGCAACCAGTTTCATATCGATATTGTCACTACCTACTCTGGTTTTGCCCAGGACTTTTTTTTTTTACATATCCCATGACCTCCTTAACTGTTACTCGCTTGAAATAAAAGCTCAGGTGTTCACTCTCAACTGTTTTGCTGTCAAGGGTCACATTTGTGGACTTAAGGCAATCAGCTAGGAAAACGGAGCTTAGATCCGTAATGGCGTTATTGAACAACTCGGCTATGATGTCTACCATATCTGTTTTTATGACTTCCATAGAGGTGTCTACAATGGTCATTCTTGTTGTAAGAGAATCAAACTTATTGATCATCATGGTGACAGATGCCAGGAGCTGCCGCATTTTAGATCCAAGGGACTGGAGTGTTTCTTCCTGTCCTGAGTCTGTTGCTCCATTTGAAGGTGTCGATCTAGTGCTAGGCCCAGCCACTCCAGACATTGCCGCTTATTTTTCAGTCTCCTCCCAGAGGTTGAGCAGATTTGTGTTTGCCCATTTTAGTTGGTAGGCTTTCCAGTGCCAGCAGATATAAAAAAATTTCTAAATCAATTTGGTATACCTAGCAATATTTGCAGTATTAAGAGCAACGTGATGCACGTGTCCTTCATGCTCAGGCTCACAGCCCCCACCCCACCATAGCACTGCAGACTTTGAAAGGGGTTCAGTTCTCAGAACTTGACAAAAAACAGTCTCAGAAATGTTTTTTTTTTTTTCTTCATCAACAAAGGTAGGTGATCTGATACTGATTACTGTTTAAGGGCCACCACTTACAGACTGACTTATGTTTTGTCCTCCAGTGCTATAATGCAGAAACAAATTTTTACATGATTGTCATGACTCTGACAAATTTCAACCCTAATGTGATCTCAAACATTTAATTTCTAATGTGTCATAATTTATCAGCAGAAAACCTGTCAAGTTTTCAGTCTCTTCATTGTCTGTTTGCATGGCATAGGCATAAAAAAGTGATTTTTCTGATTCATTACAGTATAGCCTACACAGTCTCATATTAATAATGTCCTGGTTCACTGTGGGTCTGTTCTCTGGCTGTCTGGTCTGGTCTGGCTACTGCTGGAAGTTTTCCCCACAAATCGATCTGAGGCTGTCTGGTTCTTGCTTTTTTTTCCCTCCAACTGCTACAGCGTGATCTCTCTTAACTACTTCTGGCTGATCTCTCTTCCAGATTATCCTGGCTCGCTACTTTGAGTTCATGTTTTACACTACAGTTAGATCTAAAACTTCTCTCTTTTAGTCTGTCATCTGGCTGATCTGACTGCTTGACGGTTTTCATACATGTTTCAGGCTGGCTGTCACTCTCCTTCCTTTATTCATCCTGAATATCTGGATGGATGCTGTTCCTGCATTGAAAAAGATTGATACATGAATGAAAATGTGTGATAGACATTTTTTTTAAAATAGTGTTTGTCCCCTTAATTTTGCTGTTCGTCCCACTGTTTTTCCCAAATGTTGTCCTCTGTTTTTACTCTCCATGGGACATTGTCCTAATTACAAAAATTTCTACAATGAACCCTGAGTCTTCCTGTACTGTATCAGCAAACAAGGAGCAACACACCATAGAACTAGAAGAGGAAGACTAGAATGGCATGCCTATCGGCGCCGAGTGCCATTACGTAAAACGCACTGCCATCTTGTGGATGTCAGATCTCAGAAAGTGCTCATTGACATCCACAAGATTTTCCAGGAGCACTTCTTTTAAGTTTAATTTTTTAACTAACAGAAGCCATAACATTGTTAGGGGTTTTCTTGGGAAGCGCAGACTATGTGGCTAATAGTAATGTTGAAAGTGTGGACTGTCATTACTTTAGCGTGGCAACATATATGTTTTAAATGCAGCAACTGTGCTAACTGGATTAATCGCTACAAGGGCATTGACTTCCATAGCAATTTCTCAGAGGGCTTCATTTAATTTTAATTTTCTAACATCATATTATATGTATAAGTGGTTTACTATGGAGCCTGGACTCTGTGGCACTGAATAATGCGGGCAGTCTGCCCTTTCTTTACTTTATCATGAACATACATATGATTTAACAGAACTGCAGTTACTGTTCTCAGTGGATTATCTACGAACGGAAATGAACGTGAATATAAACATTCCTGGAGTTCATCAAATGTAATTTCTACTTTTCGTATGATACTTAATATTATATTTCACTAAATGAATTGTGCAGTGCTCTTGCTAAAAAGATATGTTTCAGAAAAGAAAATGAAATGTTTGTGCACTTGGCCATTGCAAAACGCTGAGCGCGAGGGAACCACCAGCCCCACCCCACCCTGGTCTGTTTACTCCATGGATGTCCTGGTATCCTGTGGCAGTACACACACACTTGATTGGCCATTGCCATAATCATTCAGATGTCCCTGTTGTCCACTGTTCCCTCTGCCGTGTCAACGATTTCACTGGTGTCTAGTGTCATCCCCACCCTCCTTGAAATTCAAATTTATTGTATTTCAAATATACAAAACAGGTACACAATGAAACAATACGAGAACAAGTCTCTCCAGTGCAAGCCACGAATACCTGCCCCACCCTTCCCAACCCCAACCTTGCTGTTTAGCTCAGGTTCTGTATGAGGGAGAAACTTCCCCCCCACCCTCCTATCACATAACGCCATATTAATACTGATTGCTGTGGTGTCTAGTGGCACCGCCTGTCCTCCAATGCCCTAGCCCGATATACTTAATTAGTCCCTGGTGTCTGTAAGGGGGGTGGCTGGATGATGTGCACAGTGCCTGGAGGGGGCTTCTAGCCATCAGGGAGGCAGAGTGGCTAGTGGGAGAGGGGTCACAATAGACACAAGTGATTAACTCAGCATGTCTGGCCAGGGCATCAGAGGGCGGGTGATGCCAGTAGACACCACAGCAATCAGTACTAATATGGCATTGTGCGACAGGAGGGTGGGAGATGACACTAAACACCAGGAAAATCGCTGACATGGTGGTGCAGGACAGTTGAGGGTTGCAGAAGGTGACAGTGGACAACAGGGACATCAAAGTGAGTATGGCAGTGGGCAGTCGGAGTGTGCAAAGTGCCACTGGACACTAGTACATCCATAGAGTCAATGGGCCAGGGTCGGGGGGCTGGACTAGATTTTCAGTAACGTGCCCTAAGGTCTAATTGCCAGCTTTTTGCATGCATGGGCAACGCCACCTGCCTAAGTTCACAAAACATTCATTTTTGAAACATATCTTCTAAGCCCGAGCACTGCCTAATTTACTTCTCCATCAAATATAAGGAATATATCCATGAACTTTTATATCCACGTATATTTGCATAGAGTCAGCTGTTAATCCATTGAGTACAGCTGATGCAGATAAAACAAATATATGGCCATGGTAAATTAATGACAAAGCACACTGTCAGCATTCTTCTGTACCACAGAGTCCGAGCTATATAGGAACCCCCCGTTTAAACATGATTGTGTGAGTTTGTTTGTTAAAAAATTCAACATAAACATACCACTTTGTGAGAATCTTGTGATGGTCAATGATCGTGCTTCTGGGTTTTGATACCACAAGATGGCATACTGCTTCACGTACTGGTGCTCAGCAGCTCTGAGAAGCGCTGCCATTCTAGTGTTTCTCTTCTAGTTCTGTGCATTCTGGCAACATTTGCTGTAGTCACAGAACTATTAGCAAACTTGCATTTAAGTGAACGATGTGCCATATTTTGACAATAAATGTAACCGTGTCGCGTCCGCCATTTTCCCCGAATCCTGAACTTTACAACAAATAAAAAAATAGAAGTTAAAATATGTCAAATCAGTGTCTTCCTCGAGAAAAGCCTAATTGGGAGGAAGACTTTGGGTGAGTGGGGAGCCTCAGATTATGACAGTTTCCTTTAAGCGAAAACCCTGCTTACTTTTTTTTTTTTAGACCATTCTTTGTGGCACATAATAAGTCTTTACTGTAATTTATTTACAGTGACAAGATATATATTTTGTAAATGCAATAACTGTACCAAATGGATTACATGCTTGTTCTATCTGTGCAAATATACATGGATATTTAAACATTCCTGGAGGCCATGGTAAGGGGCTCAGCTGGGGTGGGGCGGGGCCTGGTCCATGCAACTGAAGGACTGTCAAGCATCATGAAGTGTGGTTGGCTGGGATGGAGGCTGGTCCATGGTCTGTGGCAATGGTCCAGCAGTAGGTAGGGTGGTATGCTGGGGACATGGCGGGGGTGAACCAGCTTCAGGAAGGTTCATGGCATAGGGTTGGAGGCTGGTCTAGATGTAGAGAGAATGCTGATCTTGAGCAAGGCTGATCCTGGGGCTAGAAAGGTTGTCCAGTTTCAGGAATGGTGGTGGTCAATGGGATGTACCTGCTGGGGAGGGTTGGCTGGCTATTCTGAGGCGGGAAGGGTGGTGGTGGTGGGAGGTGAAGTCCAGCTGTAGAGAGGGTGGTTTGTTTGGGGGAGGAATTTAGGTTTGGGAGTTTTAGTAGTATAGGGAAGGAGCTCAGCTCAGGCTTGGGGAGGCTGTTTCAGCTGCAGACAGGGTCATTAGCACGGGAGTGATTTTTTACCTGGAGGAAGACCGATCGGCATTGTGTGGGTGCCTTGTCTACAGGTAGTGTGATCCAGCGGATGGGTCTAGCTTCAAAGAGGATGGTCTGCTCTACCAGCCTCCAGACCAACCTCCTGTAGACTGAGCACTGGAACTGGAGCAGCCTTGGACCAAACCCCCAAGCCCATCACTGTCCCTGCAGCTGGACCAGTATCTCCCAGTCTTGTGTCACTGAGTGGATACTGAGGGATTCTACCCAATGACTGACAGCCAGTTTCTCAGCTCAGTGGTCTGGCTTGCCTTGTAGGACGCGTGCTTTATTTCGGGCCTAGGCTTGAGTACCCCAATGCAGCATACTCACAGTGGGACCCTGTGCATGTCTCTTAGTGGCAGGGGGGGATGCAGAGCTGTCCATAGAGACTCCAGTGCAACTCCCCCCCCTTAGTGTGTGACCACTGAGTCTCTTTGGATGCGGAAAACATGGTGATAAAAGTTAATAAAGACCATGGTAGTTACTCTGAGGCAGCGTGTCTTGCCATTCACATCACCCTTTAAGGGCAGGCAAGGATGGGTGGCTTGTCTGTGGGGGTATATATGGTCCAGTGTGAGGGGCATGCAGTTGCAGAGAGGGTCCAAGGGCTGTGCTGTGGTCCAGGGTGGGCGATCAGCCTTGTGAAGGCTGGTTTGGTGGAGGAAGGTAGGTCCAGTTGCAGGATTGGTGGAGGGGTGTACTCCAGCTGTAGGGAGACTGTCAACAGGGTGGCTAGTCCATGGGCGTGGAAGGTGGTCCTTGGGGTTGGTTAGCATGGTGTAGAGGCGTTTTCGGGTGCTGGGTGTGATTTAACTCCAAATACAGTGCTTAGTTAGTGCTCAGCTGAGGGGGGGACATAGTTGGGACTGTGAAGAGAAGTCCTTGGGTAGGAATGGGTATGATGGTCCATGGTTGGTCATCAGCATGGAGTGTGACTGGCTGTTGATGGAGACTGTTGCAAATGGGAAATAAGCAAGGGCTCTACAGAATTTGTTTGAATCAAGGGGCATAAGTCTGTCAAGCTCAAAAAACTATTGTTTCCTGTCCTTGACATATGTAGCCCACCCCTTCTGACATCAGCCAGCCCTTACCCTCTGCTACGGCCTCAGCCTCCAACAAGTTGTCACTTGCTTTATAAAAGTAACTTTGTTGATAGAGTATTATTTTTGTGTTGAAGTTAAATGTAGATTTAGTGTAGTAGTCGTACTCCTGCATTTGGCTGCCGACTGCTGCTTTGGGTCTTGTAACCATTGACCCTTGACCTTGCTAACATGTAATTGTTTTGTGTTATTGTTAACTCTGTATCCCTTGTTACCCTTCCCCGGGTCGCACCTGGAAATGAGCTTTGGCTCATTGGTGTTTTTCCAGTTATCAAATTTTAAATAATACAAGTGACTGTACTTGACTGGGATGGTGGCCAGCAGCAGAGGTAAGTGGTGGTTAAGTGCCACGTGCACTGGTCCCACTGTGCTGTGTCAAGAGCACTCCTGACACCATGTTGTGCAACATGCAATGCCCATCACTGTGTTGTGCATGTTTGGCTGTCACTGCACTGTGCCATGTGACCTGTCAGCACGGCACTATGCTGTGCCACATGCCCTGTCGTTGGTGCGCTGTGTCACATGCACTGCTGCCATTGCACTTCTTTACTAACAACATTGCAGAAGGACTGGAGAGGAAGGTGTGCCTTTTTCGTGGAGGACCCAAAAATCTGCAACAGAGTAGACACACGGGGGGAGGGGGGATGAGGGAGGATCTGAAGAAGTTAGAAGAATGGGCATGAGTTTGGCAGCTAAGATTCAACCCAAAAAAGCGCAGATTCATGCACTTAGGGCACAAAAACCCTGGGGCAACATACCAACTCGGGGAGGGGGGGGTGTATTAGCAATCATAAAACGGGAAAGAGACCTGGGGGTTATCATTTCTGATGACCTGAAGGTAGCCAAACAGTGTTAAAAGGCAGTGAGGTAGGCTAGCAGAATGCTCAGCTGCTGCATAGGGAGGGGTATCACCAGCAGAAAGTGGGAGGTAGTAATACCCTTGTATAGATAGTTAGTGACACCCCACCTCAAGTACTGTGTACAGGTCTGGAGGCCCCATCTTCAATAAACAAAACAACAAAAAAAAAGACAGTTACAGAATCTATGAAGGGTAGCCTAGTAATATACTCAATCATAGCTTTCTCTTTATTACAAGAAGCTTTTTAGCAACTGGTGAGTGAGGGAGTTCAGTCTGACAGACAACAATCTGATATGGAAGTGAATTCAGGATTCAAATTTACAATTCAGAACATTAAACAGTCATAACCTAAAACAGTATAAATTGCTAAGTTATACATATTTCACTCAGAACAAATAATGTACTCAAAATGTTGCTACAAATGATTTCTGCATAACAGGCTAATGTTAGGGTTACCACCTTTGGATGAGGTAAAAACCGGATCCGAAACCACATCCCAAACTCCGCCTCTGGCCCCGCCCCTTTTTTATGACTGGCGAGTATATCACTCCTCCTCCAAAGCCATTTGTAATGTTGGAATAGACATTGCTAGTGATAGGAAATTATTTTTATACTGTTATTTATTTGATTCATTTATTCAGTTATTTATTGTTATTCTTTGGCAACCAGGTTACCTCCCATAGGACACATAGCCCATTTTACAGGAGTGACCCAGGAGCAGAGGAAAGTTAAGTGACTTGCTCAGGGTCACACAATATTTAAGTGGAGGTTGTGGGAATCAAACTCAGGTCTGCTGGATGTGCCAGGCTCAGCCACAGCTTATTGCACAGCCCTCTGTTAAAACACTCTCCCATTTTCCTTTCCATGTCAGCCATGTATTCCGATTCTTTGACCAATTTTTGATAACTTAATTGTCAGTGCTTGTGGTACCCTTAATACTGCACTGTGTTCCCCTTTACCTCAGCAGCTACTGCTGTTTCTTTTCATATTTCTAAGACATTCCACAATTTCAGATGCACCATTCCATGCTGTTTATCTGAATGACCTGTCAAAGTGTAGCTAATATCATGTAATGTTCAGGTAATGCAAAACATTACGCTCTCACCGACGCGGCCCAGGTTCGATTCCCGGTCAGGGAAAGAATGTTTTGTCAGTGGCTCAGTAGGTAGCACACTCACCTCTGAGGCCGGGAGATCAGAGGGCTGTAGGTTCAGTTCCCACATCTGGCACTTGGGTTAATATCCCAGTACTGACACTGCAGTGCAGCATGAGAGGGGTGCTGCACTTCTGAGGTGCCGTCTTTCGGATGAGACGTTAAACCGAGGTCCCATCTGCCTGGTTTGGTGGTAGTTCAGATGGCTGGTAAAGATCCCATGGCACTTATCGAAAAGAGTAGGGGAATTTCCCCGGTGTCCTGGCCAAATTTCCCTCATTCACTAAAAATACCATCAACAGCTTAATCTGGTTCAAGGTCAGTTGGCATTCATCTGTATCCCCCTCCCCCGGGTCGTGCCTGAAAATAGGCAGGATTTGTCTAGTGCACTTACCCGGTCAACAAAAGCTAAATAAAAAATAAATAAATAAATAAATTAGAGCAAATATAGTGATAAAAGCAATAAAAGTCAGATGATTACTTTAACAAAAATGGGTTTAAAACTTACCATAATATAGAACAAACAAAAAGAAACACATGAGAGCACATAAAGGTGTAAAAACTGTTTCCTGTCATAACAGTAAAAGACCATACTTAAAATTCAGAGTGGCAAAGAATAGGTTAATTTACTGCTAATGATCTTAATGGCCATACTTTACACCTCTCAGACAGTCTGGTTTTACAAACAAAGGCAAGTCTTGATGACTGTGACAGCAGAACGTCTTTGTACCCTGGACATGTAATGCAGCCAAAACAGTGAATGATTTGATACATCAGTTTTAAAAGTATATGAGCACTCAAAATGGCCCAAAAACCGGACTGCATGTAACCAAAACTAGATGACCGGATAAGGACCCTAAAAACCGGATTATCCAGTCAAAAACCGGATAAGTGGCAACCCTAGCTAATGTAGAAAAGATTCAGTCTGTCATATATTCTGGGACTGTCCCCAGATTGCACCTAGTGTATATGGTCAGTCATTAGGAATACAATGTACCCTGGCCTATGACATGGTTTTACACTGACTGCCTGTATACTGGGCATTGTGCCTAACTATATCCTAGCAAACCAGTGCTGTGTAAGTAATAATACCTGACAGGGTGGGCGTTATTGGGATATAACGGACCGTCCAGGGGCGTAATGAGGCCCGACGCCGCAGGCGGAGGGCCTTATAGCACCTGGAAGGTCCGTTATATCCCATAACGACCACCCTGGAGGGTATTATTACACTTAGAAAATGGGTTTCAATTTTTTTTTTTTTTTTTAGATACTGTTTTGATTAAAAAAAAAAAAGAGTGTTAAATGTTATTAAAAATGAAGAGAAATGTGGGTTTTGTAAAATAGTCCCTTGCCACTAGAGGGTGCTGCTGTTTTTGATAGGACTTTTTTTTTTTTTGTACTGGAGTGTCACTTTTTTATTGGTTGGAAGGGAAATGTTGGTTTAAATTTTTGCGGTCCCTTGTTTATGCGTTCTCGGTATGTGGATAGGTATGGTTTCGGATTTGAGAGAGAGAGGATCGAAAACTATATGGAAATGAGTGTTAGCGTGGTCAGGAAACTGAAATGAAGTGATTCAGAAGAGGAGGACAGATGCGAGGCAGGAAAGTGTTTTATTTAAGAAAAAAAAAAAAAGTCCCAGTTTGCTGTTTTGTTGCTGTTCCTTTTGTGGGGGAGTGTGGGCACAATGAACGCGACTTGCAAATGGAGTGGCCGGTAACAGAAAGTTAATGAGTGAGTGCAGTCGTGGACTGGCCGAAATGTTGTTGGTGGTGGGTGAGAAGTGAAGTACAGCGTTAACTTGAGGAAATATGTGAGGGAGATAAAAAAAATAAATAATTGAAGCAGTATTTTATTTTTGCCGCGGTTTCTGTTGAAGGCGAGCGTGGGCAGAATGCAACGTGGGTTATGTCGGGGAGCCGCTCGCTTGGCGAGTCAGAGAGAAATGGCACTGGTGAGATTTAAAATTCGGGGTGCCCAAGGATAGTCTTGGTAATAGGGCATCCTGAATTGGCACTTGTTTTGAACAGGGCTGTTGTTAAGAAATAACAGCCCGGGTGCCAGGCTGTTTGAACCAATCAGGATACGAGTTTGTCTTTACCCATTTTCTAAGACTATTCACCCAACAACTGTATGCAAGTCTTTTATTGAATTGACGTAATGAATTTGGAGCAACTGGCACCTGCATTGTCTGTGTGGGCAAATGGCACCCACAAGAGCACCACGATTCACCCATGGGGTAATGGGTTGATGCAGCAAGGCTCATTTGTCTGCCCGAGGCTTCCTCTAATTCTACAAGGGGGCTTCTGGTTCAGCCTGGGGGGGTTGCCTTTAATGGACACATTCATGGCCAGCGGCCATCACAGTCTGAAAGCCCATGAATAGCTCTTTCAAATGAGGTACTGGACTCATCTGTATGCAGAAGCACTCCAGAGATATAGACGATTGAGTCTGTGCAATATAAATACTACATTGCAGCCATTTTTAGAACATTGTGATGTCACAGAGGAACAAGCTGTGCCTAACTACATCGAGTCAAGCACAGCTTGTTTGTCACTGACATCACAAGGTTCTAAAAATGGCTATCATTTAGTATTAATATTGAACAGACTCAGTCATCTATATCTCTGGACTACTTCCAGCTACAGGTATTTTATTTATTTTATTTATTGAAGGAATTGGAATTACAACCTTTGAGTCAAGGACTCCTTTGCAAAGGCTCCACGTCAGATATACATACATTACAAGAAATGACAAGATATACAATAATAAATATAAAGAGAACGCACCAGAAATACATACATTGCAAGTTTAGAAACAATATGTACAACAAGCATTTGTCAATGCCGAATGTTTGCTTGCTGGCATTGTCATTGCTAGTGCAGGAGTTAGAGAGGTGTATAATAGGAATGGCAGTATTTAACTAATGCCAACCCCCACCATGCAGAGACTGGAAGGCATTGGGGGGTGTACCTTTGGGTCGTCAGTCATAACGCTTATGCCATTCCACTTCACCCCACCCTGCAGACACCAACAGGTGTCACGGTGTGCTTTGGGGTCTTCAGCCCTTATGCTCAACCCATTTCATAAGAAAATAAGCTGAGATGGGTGCAGTATAAGAGAATGGGGTGAACTTTAGGGCTGAAGACCCCAAGGCACACTTTGATGCCTGTCAGTGGCTGTAGGGTGGGGGTAGAATGCTGTGAGGATTACGGACGACGAACCCAAGTCACACCCCTGATACCAGTCAGTCTCTACAGGGTGGGCGTTATGGTTGGCAACCTTAACGCCTCGGGCGTTTGTTGGTATTTTCACTCCAAATTTTCAAAATGGTCTTTTTGGGACCCTACCTCATGAACAGTGGCATTATTATTTCATTACTCAATCCTGAAAGGCGATTTCGCACAGCAGCTACGCCATTTGGTGCCGCAGGTGCAGAAACACATTTTGGGCAGAATGTAAAAAATGAGAGCTGTACTATTCATGAAGAGGTGTGGAAAAATGGCAGTGTTGAAAATCTGGAGTGAAAATATGAACAATTCACGGAGTTACAAGTGTGCATGGAAACTGTGGAACGCACGCTGTAACGTGGTCATTTTTTTGGAATTTGTTCACCAGATTTTCAACATAGGCATTTTAGGACCTCTGCTGGTAAACAGTGTCACTGTGATTTTCTTACTCTGTCCCGAACACTGATTTCCCACAGCGACTGCGCTGGACGTGGAAAAACTCATTCCGGCCAGGATGTGAAAAATGACAGCTGCACCGTTCATAAGGAGGTGTGAAAAAATGGCAATGTTGAAAATCTGGAGTGAAAATATTACAAATTTGTGACGTTACAAGAGTGCGTGAAAACTGCGCAACGCACGCTGGTAACACATTTTGTGGAATTTTTTCACCAAATTTGCAACATAGGCTTTTTGAGAGCCCACCTCATGAACAGCGACACTGTTGTTTCGTTAATCGATAAAAAGGTGATTCCTCGCAGTGACCGCAAAATCACCTTTCGGGACCGAATAACGCCATGACAGTGACTGAGTTCATGAGGAGGGGTCCCAAGAACTCCATGTGAAAATTTAGTGCCAGAAGTAAAAAAAAAAAAAATGGCCAAGAGATCCACATAGGTTGAAAAAAAAACATTTATGCCATTATACAGCTTACCGGCATTTTTTCAGTTCACGGTCAACTTTGAAGAGTGCAGACATGTTCCCGGTCCACCAAAGATCATTGCACCGGGCTCCGGAGGTAAGTATGGGGTGAGGGCGGTGTGGGGAGGTGCAGTGCGCAGAAGGTGGCTGCGTGTTGGGAGAGGAGCCGCTGGACTCAACGGGGGCCAGTTTTCTTTCTTTACAGTTTTATTTTTTTTTGTTTTAAAGATGACTCGGGACTTTTGGCACGCTGGGGTGACCTTCCAGCATGCCACCTGGAAGTTTGTTTGAGGGGGAGGAGTGGGGCAGACGGGATTTGGTACCCCGTCGGCCATACAGTGTACTGGGGGAAGGGGTGCATCAGCCATGGGGAATTGGCACCCTTGGCACACAACAAACGGGGGGGGGGAGGGCTGCATCATGCCAATGGGGATTGGATTACCCTGTCGGCAAAAGAACTGGAGAGGGAGAATGCCGACGGGGGGGGTTGGGCACCCCGGTCAGCTTCCCCAGGGACTGTGAAAGGCGGCGGCTGCCCTTCAGCTTTCTGAGGACTGTGAGAGGCCGATGGAGAAGCTGTCACCATGTTAACTGAAAGGAGACACCACCAGACAATGCAGCTGTAATTGACTGCTGCAGTCAGGGACTGCCCCGCAATCACAGCTGATCGTGATGGGGCGCTCCCTGATTGCAGCAGTCAATCTCTTTGTGCATAGTGGCATGCTCATTAACTGTCACTACTGGAAGCAAGGTGTTTCCTACACATGCATGCACAATCAAACACAATAAAAAGTTTATAGAAAAGACAAGTTACAGTTCAAGGGTGGAATGGACCAACCCATGTCAAATCATTATAAGTCCAGCATGTACAATAACAGTATACAGAAATCAAAAGGTTATAGTCACAGGCTAGGGGGAGAAGGACTAAGCACAGTCACAGTTGGAGTGGGAGAGGATTTCAGCACAGAGTAGGGTTTTAAATGGGCCTAGCTGCTCTTCCAGGGTGATGGCCAATGGCATTTCATTCAACCAGAGGGGGCCCTGTAGTAAAATAAGCATTAGCCCAGAGAGGTCCTGCAGTGGGATATAGAGAGTGGGGCTAGCAAGGAGCTCTGTGTAGACCTTGGCTGAGTGGAGGGCTGAACAAGGTGGCGGAGACCTGGGGGGGAGGTGTTTAGGGAGAGTTTCCTAGCAAGGAGACAGGTCTGGTACCTGAGTCTGCCTTCAAAGTTAAGCCAATTGGTGTGTCTGCAGAGCTCACAGGTGTGTGTCCAACGGTTGCATCCAGTGACTAACCAGCAGGCTTTGTATAAGGAGATCATGATTCGACATAGGGCAATGGGGTCAGTCATACCATAGATAACAATCCCGTAGTCAGTAAGGGAGAGCACCGATGATGTCACGGCAAGACCTAGGGCGTCAGGTGGCAGACACCCCCTGTGCCTATATGGGAGACCTAGTCTGGAATTGATAGCTGAGCTGAACAGATTGATATGATCATGGTGCGTGATAGAGGAGTCAAGGGTGATGCCCAGGTATTTAAAGGTAGACACAAGGTCGAGAGGGGAGCCCTGGACATTCATGATGTTGAGGGGAAAATTGTTAAGCTTATTTTGTCTGTGAGTGAAAAGCGTGGCCTTGGTCTCCTTGTAATTCAGGACAAGACGGTGCTCTAAGAACTAGGCCTCGGCTTCAGAAAAGGAGCACTGCAGGGATGATTGAGGGGAGTGGGGGTCCGAGTGGCTGTCAAATATAACCGCGTCATCGGCGTACAGAAGCATTTGTCTCCTAGCAGGCCTTTGGGAGAGTATTCAAGTACATGCTAAATAGGAGGGGGCCCAGTATTGAGCCTTTGGGGACTCCTGAAAGTACCTGTTTACTGGCTGAGAGTGTGGAGTTTAACTTGACCCTCTGGGTTCTGTCACTGAGGTAGCTTTTAAACCACGCGGTAGTGTCCAGAGACAGGCCCATGCATGCAGGGATTGAAGTGTGTGGCTGAAAGAGTTAAATGCCTTGGTTAAGTCAGTATAGACAGATCCAACTAGGTGCCCTCGATCAAGGGCTTTGCTTATAAAAGTGGTGTATTCAAGAAGGGCAGTCGTGGTATTGTGGCCCTTCCTGAAACCATGCTGTTCGGGGCAGAGAAGGTCGTATTTAGTGAGATAGTCCGAGAGCTGATCTGACACTATTTTTCCTAGCGCCTTTGGGGAGAGAATGGAGATGGGGCTGTAGTTGCCTGGGGAGGTGCGGTCCCCGCTTTTTAATATTGAGGTGATGACAACTGCTGTCCAGCATGTGGGGAATCGTCCATGACAGAGGGACCGTTTTAGGATGTCAGTGAGCGGGGAGAGAATGGAGTCCAAGGTGAGGAGGAGGACTAGTTTTAGGTCCAGCATGTCACTACTAAAGCGCGGTTTCTCGAGGACTTTGGTTAAATATGGTCTTGCCTCTAGGGAGGTGATTATTTGGAGCCTGAAAGCGGGGGTGGATGCTTTAATGGGTGGGCAAGTCCGGGGCCGGGTCAAAGAAGTTAGGGAGAAGGACACCGCTAAGATCAGAAAATGCAGTGTTGGGGTATCGACAATTAACAGGGGGTCCTGGTAGGGTGAGCCATAGCAGCTGGGCCCAAAGCCCCAGGAGGAGGAGAGTGTCTCCTGGTAGTGGGTAGCTTTGGCTCTCCGAATTTCCCAGGTACATTTGTTTGTAAGTTTCATGTAGAGTTGCCAGTCATGCGGTTTGCCTGATTCATTAGCTTTATGCCATTAATTGCCATGTTGCTTCATGAGGTCAAATAGAGAGTGGGAGAGCCAGGGGGTGTCCTGACTTTTGACTTTCTGTTTGGAGACTGGGGCATAGCAGTCACAAGTGGAGTTAAATGTGGAGATAACGTAATCCAGGGCACTGTCAATAGACTGTGCAGTGCAGATGGGGTCCAGTCACATTGTAATAGGTGTTGTTTGAGGTGCGATAGAGATCCCTTTTTTAGGCAACGTATAAAGGTATATTTGGGTGGCCGCTTCAGGATTTTTATTGAGGACCATTTACAGAGGACTGGCGAGTGGTCGCTCAGTGCATCCAGAAGTACTGAGACCTCAGATATGTGGGTGGGCCGATTCGTGAATACGAGGTTAGTGACTGTGGAGGTGCCAGTTTTATGATTACGCCTCGAGGGGGACTGGATGACTTGTGTGAGGTCCAGTGCTGCAACAGCATCTTGTCGGGGGGCAGAGGAGATCGCTAGCCAGTTGACAGTGTAATCACCCAGGGCAATGATTTCACAGGAGGTGGGCTAGGCAGTTCATTACCGAGTCAAACGCTGGCCTTTGATGCAGGGGGGGATATAAACTGTGACTGTGTAGGGCTTTGCCAGATATGTCAGGTTACAGGTGCACATTGAGAACCTGTGCACAGTGGGATGGAGTGGGAACACCAGGGACTAGCGAGGTCTGATGGGAATCTCTATAGTAAAGATCGCAGCCCCAACCCCTCTTAGCTAGCCTGTCAGTTCTGAGGATAGAGTACTCATGAATATGGACAGCTGAGTCTGGGGTATCAGGATCAAGCCAGGTCTCTGTAACTGCAAGGATATCCGGAGAGATCTGTGTCATCCAACCCTGAAGGACATTAAGCTTTTTTTGAAGGCTACAGATGTTGATGGTGGTTAGAAGGAGTCCATTCGATGACCCACAGGAGGTGCTGAGAGAGGGGGGTGAGCCCAGTTTTGGGTGCACATTGCCTGATAGGAGAAGGAATAGGAGGGCATGGCGGAGGAGAGCGAGTCTGATTAGCTTGGCTTTTATGTTAGGGTTATGTGGCCGGGTACAGGGTTTGCGGGCAGCAACAGGTATTGGTAGGGTGGAGTTGTGCACGGCCATCAAGAGGGCTGATGAGGTATGCTGGATTAGTCATAGGCCCCGAGTCTCTCTGCTGCTGCTTTCTCCCACTTCTTGTTAATGAGTAAGTTGGTATCACACATAGAACTCTGAGGAGTGAACCGGCTCGGTGGTGCTGAGGGTTGAAGCGCTGGATGCCACACTTCGTGCCACACCAGTGACCCGGGTTCGGGAATGAGCTCGGGCCACCAGGGGTCGTCAGAGGAAAGAGAGGATTGAGTGTCCAGAGAACTGCTCTCCTCTCTCGGGGAGGAAGAGATTGCCGTCTCGCTTGTCGATCTCCCTTTGGCAGTGGCCATGGGAGATGCGAGTCGGGAGGCATGTTGCTGACGTATGCCATCAGCAGGGAGGAGGGGCGGGGTAAAAACTTGAGGAAATTAGGAGCTGGCAGGCTCCATGATGGCACTCCTGCACCTGTCCTGGCTTCCCCATCTGTCTGGATTTCGCTCTAGGGGTGGTGGAAAAGCCGGCGCCCCTTTGCCTCGGCCCTGTCATTGTGGGGGGGACCTGTGGTGGATGTAGGGGAGGTCGAGCGAGGAATGGAGAGCTGGAGACTGAGTCCCTCCAAGGGAGGGACCAGAGCCACCCGCCAGGCTCCCTGGAGTATAAACTGATAATAGAACACAAAAAAAAAGAACTCTCAGGAGTAGAATAGAAATTTCCCCTGTACAAATATGCTTTCTTACTGGATGATGTTAGACAGGCTGGTGTTTCTCTGTGAGAAAAACCCTGTATATTATGTGATAGTGTCAGGTCCCATGACAGTAATTGTCATACAAACATACAAAGAGGCCAGCAGAAGAAGGCCATTTGATCAATCAAGTCTGCTCATGTTGCAGGGTCCACAACTTGAGCTACTGTCCCTGCCCCCTCTCCCCACTCCTCCCATCCTCCCTACCCATGATCCTTACCTCCCCCCTATGCCTGTCCCAGCCTCTCTTAAAGCTGCCCACTGTCTTCAACAAGATTTCCTCTTCTGGCAGCGGATTCCAAGTGTCCACCACCTTCTCTGTGAAGAAGTGCTTCCTGACCTCCCTCCTTAACCTCCCACCCTCTAGCTTAAGACTATGCCCCCTCATGTTATGGTTGCCACTCAGCTTAGACTCTCCTTATCAACCTTATTTATCCCTTTCAAATACTTGAAGGTCCCAGTCATGTCCCCTCTCTCTCTCTCTCTCCTGCCTTCCAGGGAGTACATGTTCAGTGCACTCAACCTCTCCTCGTATGCCTTACCCTGCTGACCAGCTGTCATCTTTGTAGCCCTCCTCTGTACATTCTCCAGCAGGTTAGTGTCCTTTTGGAGGTGTGGGCACCAGTACTGAACTCCATACTCTGCATGTGGCCTCACCAGTGACCTGTACAAGGGCAATATAACCTCCTCTTTCCTACTACTGATCCCCCTAGATGTGCATCCCAGCATCTTGTTTGCCTTTGCTGCTGCTTTCTTGCACTGCATGGAGTGCTTCAGGTCACTAGTGATCATCACTCCCAGGTCCTTCTCCTCCTTCTCTGATGCAGATACTCGGACTCCATCCAGGTAATACTCTGTCCTAGGATTCTTGGCTCCAATATGCATAACTTCGCATTTCTTGGCATTGAAGCCAAGCTACCAGATCCTGGACCACCTCCATAGGTTTTTCATTCTAGTCCTAAGAGTTCTATGGTAGTACATCTGCCCCTGGACTAGAAGGTCATGGGTTCCAGTGTCCCACACTGGGACTGACTCCTACCATAAACACTGGCACCTGAAGGCAGTGCTAACGGAATGCTGTATTGTTGGGGTGTGCTGTCCGTCAGATGAGATGTTAAACCGAGGTCCTATCTCCCTTTTTGGGTGGTTGTTCAGGCGGATGTTAAAGATCCCATGGAACTTCTTGAAAAGGGATGAGGAATTTTCCCAGTGTTCAGAGCTCCACCCCCCCACCCCCGACAAGGCTGAACATAGGCAGTGTTGTCTAGTACTCCTTTCCTGGTCAACAAAAAGTACATAAATGAATGTTACCCGATGGGTGTTTTTAAACTGCTGTAATAACTGATGCTTCACTAGCGGTTGCACTATCTTGCAGGAGACCTGGGTTCACTACTCAAGCCCTGTTCCCAGTGATAGCAACATGTTCCGGCGAGGGAGGGGGTGAACCACTGTTCCTGTTGCAGCGACACCTTCAACAGTAATTGGTCATACAGTGTCATCATGGGTGTAGGCAACTGGTCTGACACTGAGAATGGAGGCAGTGGCGGAGGAGTGCACCAAAAGCGGGGGGTCAGAATTGCATAGAACACCTCAGTCCAGGGCATTGTTCAATTCAATGTCTGACCCTTTTGCTTCAAAAGTGAGGGGTCGCCTGACCCGACCCCTGGCTCTGCCACTTATGGATGGAGGGGTAAATAGGCGCTCCCAGGGCACAATTCCCTGTGGGCTGTGTCTGCATATTATGTGGCTCAGTAAATTGTTGTACTGCCTGTGGAACATCGTGATCTTACCTGTGTCAGTCTTCACCATTCATCACATATGGGTACTTGGTAGGTGGAGCCGACGCGCTCTCGGCACCGCCCTCGAGGCCGACGTTCCATGTGGCGCTCGCAGGTTGGCCTTTAGGTGCCATCGACTCCTCCTGCCTGCCAGTTCTTCATCTCCTGCTGTCGAGGTTACCTCATGGGAAGCTTTTCTCTGCTGACTCGGCCTACCTTGTAGTTCGTTTCAAAAAAACTGATTTCGACAAAACGTCCATCGGTTCCTGCCGGTTCTGCTAGCCACTCGACGTTGCCAGTAAGACCTTTTAATTTTTTCTTCATCCAGCGACGTCGAGTCTTGTTTGTATTTCTTTTTGAAGGTCATGTCTAGGTCGGAGGGCAAGAAGACTTTGAAGACCGGTCGGCCCACTATGCGATGGTGCCCATGCGGCCAAAAATTTTCCGTCACCAACAAGCATGACCATTGCCTTTTGTGTCTTGGCTCGCTTCACGACATAGATTCATGCGACGCCTGCTCCTCCATGGACCGCCGGGTCATCGAACAGCGCGTGTGGAAAGTGGGGTGAGCTCCGCCGACTTTTGGGGGTTGGGTGCGCACTCGTCAGACCAAGCCACGCTCTCTCGGCCTTTCCTCTGGGTCCCCTTCTGGTTCTGTATGGACCGAGGAGGAGGGAGCCTCGGCTTCTAGTAGCCTAGCCGCAGTGCAGGAGGCCCAGTCCGTTCCCTTCAGGGGCGGGAGGCACCATCATGGCAATCTCCCCTTCGGGGCCAAAGGCTCCCCGGACCCGTGATTAGCAAGGCCTGGGTCGGCGCCATCCTCGACACCGTCAGTCAGCACCGTTTCGGGCGTCAGCGCCATTCACGGCGTCATGGGCCCTGGCAGTGTCGTCGTCAGCGCTGGTCCATTGCACGGTGCTGTGGCTGCTCTTGGCGCCGTTCGCAGAGCGCCAATACTGCTGTTGGCACCATGGGAGTTGCTACGACGCCGTCTTTTTCTACTCTTTGCCTTGGCGCTGTTCGCGGCACTGAGGTTGAGCTCGGCGCTGTGACCAGTTCCAGAGCCGTTCTCGGTGCCGAACAGGGGCATGGCCCTGTGAGGGATTGAAGAAGCCGCAATCGGAGCCGTCTCTGCGCTCGATGCCGTTTGCGGCACTGTGGAGCGGGTCGGCACCATAGGGGTTACTGGCTTCAGCGCTGTCTCTGCCCTCGGCGCCGCTTGCGGCGCGATAGTGCCGTAACAGGTCCCGACTCCAAGGCTGCTGTTCGGGCCGGAGCCATCTCTTCTTCAGCCACCATTCGCGGTGCTGGGGAGGGCACTGGCACTGGCGCGGGTGCAGTCTCCATTTCTGGCACCCTGTTTGGAAAGGATGGCAAAAGGCGCCCACCTACAGTTTGGCACAGGGCCTCAGCCTCCACTTCTTCAGGGAAGGAGTCAGACTCTGAGTCAGATGAGCAGTCTGGCTCCCTGGGACTAGCTGCTAGTGTGGGTAGCCTAATGGTGTCTTCGACAGACCGGAGTCAGACCCCCTCTGAGGAGCAGACGGCAGCTTCCGAGGCTGGGGTCAGGGGTGCTGACCAGCGGGCAGTGGTGCAGGCCACCATTGCACTGCAGCCCGGCCTTGGAGGATTCGCTGACCCCCTCAGCAGTGGTACCCCCTCAGGTGGTGTGCCTGGACCGCCCAACTTTGGGGCCGACCAGAGCACCTATGAGAGGGGAGGGTTCTATGCCTTGGATAGCTCCTCCAGGTGCTGACCAGGGCTGTTGGCTACCTAGGCTGGCCATGTCGAGGAGGAGGGCACTCTCGGATTCTGAGGGGTCGAGGGGTATGGGGTCTGCACAGAGGCCTTTTCGGGGGCCCATCCGGGCTCTGGAAGAAGCTGCAGTGCGGATCTCCACTCTTCCCCTTCGCTGTCTTTGAGAGAGCCCCGTTCTTTTGAGGTAGGGGACCGTCCTTCTGAACCTATACGGCCCCGGTCGCCTCACAGTGGGGATTCTTCCAGGCGCAGCCAAGGCAGTTCTGAAATGGTTGTTCTGCTGTTGGCTGTAGAGTCTTCTGGAGCACCTTCATCCTCTGGCACTCCTGGTCTGTTCCCTAGCCCAGGCGGAGGTCAGCCGACTTCTCTCCTCGGCTCTGTCCCCATCCCTCTGCCGTACTGTCCTGCGCTCCCAGGCATCCTTGGTCCTAGCAGGCCTCTCTCCTGGGAGCAGTTTAGGGCCGTGGCTGCTCATTTTCCCGCTTATGTCAGGGCCATGGACAGGCAGGTTTTTCAACCTCCCCCTGAGCAGCCACCCTCTGAACAGTTGAGGTCCTCTAACTCCTCATCCCCCTCTTCTGGGGGAGAGGAACCTTCTGTTCACATGTCCCCAGCTGCTGATCTCGCAGAGTATCAGCGATTCCTCATGAGGATGTTGGAGGACCTGCATCTCTCCCCTGCCACTCGTGGCAATCCAGAGCACTTGGCGCACACCTTTTTGGGCAATTTCAGCGAGGACACCCTTGTGGTGCCCCTCTGTCCTGCTCCCTTTAGGGAGGCGTTGTTGCGCTCCTGGCAGAGACCCTTCTTAGGAGTCCCTGCCCCTATGGATCTTTGCCAGCGGTATTGCGCCCCACTGGAGTCTCCAGGTACCATGCCTCATCCTCAGTCAGGATTGACACAGCTGGACACTCCCGATGGGCTTCGCGCCCTCCACCGTGACTGGCCCCCAGATCAAGACTCCTCGGATTTTGACTTCTGGTGTAGGAGGACTTTCTACTCGGCACAGTTGCTGCTTTCTATTTCTGTACATCAGGCCCACTATGCAGCCTATGATAGGTTCCTGTGGTCCAGGCTGGGTCAGCTCCTAGCCTCTTTGCCTGACACGGAGCAAACCAGACAAGCCATTGCTCTCTCTGTATGTGGCCTGGAGCTAGCAAGGCACCAAGCAAGGGCATCATATGATGCCAATGAGGTAGCTACCAGGGTCGTAGGGACAGCGATCTGCACTAGGCGGACGGCATGACTATGTCTTTCGCGGTTGTCACCCTTGGCCCAGCATAGGGTGATTAACTCCGCATACCAGAGGACCTGTCTCTTTTCCCGTAGGGTGTGGCAGTGTTTTTTTAGGGCAACTTCCTTCCCCATCCGGGGGGGGTCCCCGTCTTGCTCTCCCCACTCTCGGGCCTCTCCAGGCCTGGAAGGTCCTCCATCTTAGTGTGTCACCCACTGAGAGCTAAGGGACATTGTCCTTTAGGGTTTTGAAAGCCCCCTTTGGGGGGAGGGCTTGGCACTCACCCCTATGTGATGAATGGTGAAGACTGACACAAATAAGACATGAAAATTACGTACCTACCGTAATTATGATCTTTCTATGTATCTTCACCATTCATCACAACCCCACCCGCCATCCCCCTTGGGCCTCAGTCTCTGGATTCCCCCCTCTCTTTGCCGTTCCTTGGCCCCCATCCCTGTCTTTATGGGGGGGGGTGATCTGGGGCACAGTGTGGGATGGTATGACTGGGGGGAGAGTGGTCAGGATGGGGTGGCATTCCCTCTTCGGCGCTCTGCTTCACTCCTTTGGAGTGAGAGGGTAGTTGCCCTCCATCCTCGCCTCCTTCTTTCTCTTTTTCAAAATTTTAGTTTTCGTGTCCTCTGGACAAGTCTTTTAAGTTCATTTATCCCAACAAAAAATTTTCATTGTTACATATGAGAGGGGGCAGAACCTCTGTTCCTGTCCTCTAAAAATAGCCGTTTTCTGCCTTAAAGGAGTTTCTTTGCCAGTGAGTCTGTGCCTTGAATTCTGGTAATTAAGGTTCTTGGCTACTCCTTGCAGTTCCTATACAATCTAGAGACAGGACAGAATCCAGCATGTTCTGACTTTCTGTTCCCCCTCTCATGTCAAACATTTATATCTCAAAATTTCCTACCCTTCTCTAACTCCCACCCTTTTCTATTTTCCAGAGATTGGGGCCCCCTTCCCAATCTCCCTAGCTTTCATTTCTCTCTTGCTCTGTCCTCTCAGTCGTTTATTTCTCCTTTTGATTTTTATATCTTTTCCTTTTTCTGTCCCTTGGACTCTCTTGTCCCACCCTCCCAGCCCTCCTTTCTTCCTTACCTCTCTGGCGACTCAGAACTGGCAGACAGGGTGGAGTCAACAGCGCCTAACAGTTAACTTGTGAGCGCCACGTGGAACATCGACCTCAAGGGCGGTGCCGAGAGCGCGTTGGTTCCACCTATCAAAAAAAAAAGCTCCCGCGGGTTCCTAGCCTCCAGCCGAGTACCCATATGTGATGAATGGTGAAGATACACAGAAAGATCATAATTACAGTAGGTACATAATTTTCATTTATCAACAGAAAATGTGGCACCATGCGGTGTTAGCAGTGCATGGGGCACCATAAAGTGCCATCACTGCACGTGGCACAGTGCTGTGTCGGCATTGTATGTGGCACAGTGTGGTGCCTGCCTTGCACATGGCACAGCGCAGTGTTGGCAGAGCATGTACCAAAGTGCAACATGTACTGCTACCACAGTGCACTGCTATGTGCACAGCAGACACAGCAGTGTACCACATGGTGTTCCATCACTGCTCTGTACCATGTGGTTTGTTGTCTCTGAGCTGCACCACGTGCACTGCCACAACTCTGACATGCCATGTGCACTGCCATCACTGAACTGTTTCACATGTATGGTTGTCACTGCACTGTGCTACATGTACTGCCTCCACTGTACTATGTGCGCCAACATCACTGTGCTGTGCCACATGCTCTGCCGTCATTGTGTTGTCACCTGCACTGCTGTAATTTCACTGCCATCACTAGTGCCCAGTGGCATCCCCATGGCCATGTGCACTGTAGATACCACAGTGTGCCACATGCACTGCAGACACTGCACAATGCAGTGTTAGCGTTACACATGCCACAGTACTGTATCAGCACTGCACATGACCTAGTACAACATTGGCATTGCATGTGGCCCAGTGACACACAAACACTGCTCCACGTGAAATGCACCACTATACTGTTCCATGTGCTCTGTTGACAATGCACTGTGCCACGTGCAGTGCTGACACTGCACTGTGCCATGTGCACTGCCGATACTGCATGATGCCAGGTGCAGTACCAACACTGCACTGAGTCATGTGTACTGATGGCACTGCATTGTGTCTCTCAGGGAGGTGTGGTGTGCAGTGACATAGTGGCATGTAGAGCGCCAAATGTCTGACACGCCTCCTGAATATCTTGATCACCAGCTGTCAGACCCCCGGTCTCCACAAGTGGTCAGTCAAATGCCGGGTGCTTCCCCACGCCACCCGGAAGAGAGTAGTTCTTGGGACGCTCGATCCTGTCCCCCACCCCCCTTGCTGGCCCTGTGATGACATCCCCAGCTCACTTCCGAACCCAGGATGTTGGCGTAGCAGCAGAAGCTCTACCACTTCCAAGTGTGAAGTGCTTGGCTGTGCTGTTCATTAATTTATCCCATCAATATGTGCCAAAAACAAAACAAATGAAGACAAATTAATTTTTTGTAGCATTTTAATGTATACTCCTTACTCACCATATTTTGTTATTTGTATGCATTCTAATTTGGTTTGACTCAGCTCTGTTCAAAAGTGATAAGTATAGTATTCACTCTGAAAAAGATCTTATATGGAGCCCAGCGTGGTACAGCATGATGTCGGCGTGGTACGTGACACTGTGCAGTGTCTGAATTATATGTGGCCAAAGTGCAGTGTTGGCATCAACAAGGCACAGCACTTCAGTATGCCACATGGCAGTGTTGCGTTAGCATTGTACATGACACAGTGAAGTGCCAACAGTGCACATGGCACAGCTCACTGATGGCATGATACAGTGCGGTGCTGGCAGTGTATGTAGCACAGCGCAGTCTCTGTGCAGCATGTGGTATGGTGACTGCGGTAGTACACGTAGCACCATGTGGTGTTTTCATTGCATATGGCACCACAAAATGTCAGCCCTGCAACTAGCACAGTGCTGTGTCTGCACTGAACGTGGCACAGCACGGTGTTAGCAGAGCACATACCACGATGCAGCAACACCATTGTGTGTGACACAGCACAGTGCCAACACAACCCAGTGCAACATGTACCGCTACCATAGTGCAGTACCATGTGCACAGCGAACACCACAGTGTGTCACGTGGTCTGTTGTTACTGTTCTACATCACGTGGTTTGTCATTACTGAGCTGCTGGGGGGTCAATACCAGTCCTTTTACAGAAGAAAGGGTTCTGAAAGAACTGATAAAATTGAAGGTGGACAAAGCAATGGGGCCTGATGGGATTCACCCAAGAATTCTAAAAGAACTAAGGGTAGAACTAGTGACGCCGCTGACTACTCTCTTTCACAAATCATGGGAGGATGGGGTGGTACCCGAGGACTGGAGGAGGGCAGATGTGATTCCTCTTCACAAAAGTGGGAGCAGGACAGAGGCAGGAAACTACAGACCAGTTAGTTTGACCTCAGTGGTAGGGAAAATGATGGAATCATTTCTGAAGGAAAGAATTGTTGAGTACCTAGAGGCCAGTGGGGCACAGGACCCAAGGCAGCATGGATTCATGATGGGAAGGTCGTGTCAGACAAATCTAATAGATTTCTTTGACTGGGTGACCAAAGTAGTAGACCAGGGAGGGGCTGTGGACATGGCCTACCTAGATTTTAGCAAGGCATTGATACAGTCCCACACAAAAGATTAATTCACAAGATAGCCAGCCTTGGAGTGTGTCCCAAGGTGGTAGCCTGGATAAAAAATTGGCTAGACAACAGGACGCAAAGGGTAGTAGTAAATGGAATACACAGTGAAGAAAGGAGGGTTACTAGTGGGGTACCGCGAGGTTCAGTACTGGGACCGGTCCTTTTAATGTCTTTATAAGTGACATTGCAGAGGAACTGGAAGGAAAAGTATGTCTCTTTGCAGATAACATAAAGATCTGCAACAGGGTTGATACACAAGATGGAGTGGAAAGGATGAGAAGGACTTGGCAAGGTTGGAGGAATGGTCAAATGTATGGCAGCTCAGATTCATTGCAAGAAGTGCAAGGTAATGCACATGGAAACAAAACCCAGGGAAGTGTACGATGGGGGTGAGATACTGACAACAGTAAAACGAAAGGGACCTGGGGGTAATTATATCAGATGACCTAAAGGTGGGCAAGCAATGTGAGAAGGCAGTAAGGAAGGCAGGGGGGTACTGGGATGCATAGGAAGAGGCATCAATAGTAGAAAACAGGAAGTTGTTATCCTCTGTACAGACAGTTGGTGAGACCCCATCTGGAGTACTGTGTGCAGTTCTGGAGACCCCATCTCCACAAAGACATAGACAGAGTGGAAGCCGTCCAGAGGAGCAACCAAAATGGTGCAGGGTCTGCACCAGAAGACATACGAAGAAAGACTAAAGGAGCTTAATATGTATACCCTAGAGGAAAGGAGGGAGAGAGGGGACATGATAGAAACTTTCTAGTACCTCAAGGGAATTAACAAAGTCCAAGAGGGTAGCATCTTCCAGAAAAAGAGATGTGCAAGAACAAGGGGGCACAATTTGAAGATAGAGGGGGGACGGCTCAGAGGTCATGTGAGGAAGTATTTTTTCACTGAGAGGGTTGTGGATGCATGGAACAGCCTCCCTGAGGAGGTTGTGGAGTCAAGAACAGTGGGGGACTTCAAGAATGCATGGGACAGGCATAAGGCAGTCCTAGTGGAGGGTAGGAGGCAGTAAGCTGTTGGTTAACTAAGATTTGCAGCTTATCTGTTAGGTAGGAAAATGGGCAGACTAGGTGGGCCAAGCGGTCCTTATCTGCCGTGAAATTCTATGTTTCTATGCACCATGGGCATGACCACCACTACGCTATGCTACATGCACTGCTGTCATTGCACTGTGCCACGTGCACTGCCGTCACTGCGCTGTGCCACATGCACTATTGTCACCATGCTGTGCCATGTGCACTGCCATCACTGAACTGTTTCACATGTATGGCTGTCACTTCACTGTGCACCATGTGCTACCAACGCTGCACTGGGCCATTTGCACCACCATTACTGTGCTGTGCCACGTACACTGCTGTGATTACACTGTGCTACGTGTGTTGCCATCACTAGTGCCTAGTTGCATCCCTCTCTCCCCATCATATGGTACATGATGAACTGGTGTCTGGTAGCATCTGCATACTTGATGCAGACCAAGCAGCGTGTATGCTGCCTTCACACAGAAAAATAAGGTCCTCCCAGCAACATAATAGTTGTGTGAATTATTTTTAAAAAAATTTCCAGAGTAACAGATGACAGCTGAAAACAATTGCTATTCAGCCAACCCGAGTTCAGGGAATGCAGTCAAGACGTGGCTATGTTTGTGTTAGCTCTCCCTCAGTGGTGCCACATTCATGGCCAACACTGCAGTGTGCCACATGCACTGCTGTAATTTTTCTGTGCCATGTTCAGTGTCATCACAATGCTGTGCCACATGCACTGCCGACACTGAACTGTGCCCACTGCATGTGGCACCGTGTGGTGTCAGCATCGGTGTTGGTAGTGTATGTGGCACAGTATGGTGTTTGGTGCACGTGGCCTAGAGCGGCGTCACAGTGCATGTGGCACAGTGTTGTATTGGCATCATACTTGGCATAGCATGGTGTTAAAGTACACATGGCACAGCACAATGTCAGAATTGCATATAGCACGGAGAGGTATGTGCTTGGAAACACAGGACTGTAGAAGCAACATTTGCACATGGGTGGTAGGTGGGAAGGGGGGTACATGAGTATTGTTGGAGTAGGGCTGTGGTCAGGTACATGGGTGGTCACATGTATGTGGTGCAGGACCAGAATGTGCCAGTGATGTCATCCTGACAGAAACTCTTTCCATTTTCCTCCATAACCTGGACAGTATCAGCCAGGGTCCCCCTATATGGGCACAAGTGGAGGCATGGCAATGCAGGTACACTGTCATCTTGGAAGGAGGACATGCCCTACTTACATGGATTTCCTGCAAAAGAGAGCAGTCACAATTAATAACACTTTCTACCACCAAAATACAATGTATTTAATATAAACGTGATTCTTTGCACACATGGTTCTTTTAGACATGTGTTTCCATGCACGTATACCCCCACAGCCCCTGTACCTCCCCCTCACCAACTATCATGGCACGGCATCTCCACATACCCAGGACTGCATATATCTCCACATACACTGGACCACCCATTTACTTGCATCCCCCATACCCAGCCCGCTTTGGCACTACTCATGTACCTCACCTCCCCTTTCTCACATAGCCTGGCACACTTAATAAGTACCACCCCAACCCCACCTACAATGGTTCAGTGTCTCTGCATACACACCCCCAGCCCACACCGGCATGATGACTCCACATACTCAAGACCACTCATTCCACTACCCATTCTCTCCACCTATCCCAGTACGGTGCCTCCACATAACCAGGACCACCTATTTACCCTCCAGCCCCACTCCCACATACACAGGGGCACCTTGTACTCCCCTCCCCAGCCTCCTACATATCCTGGACTGAATACTTACCTACCTTGCCTCACCTACCATTGCACAGTGTATCCACATACCCAGGAACAAACTGGAACCTCCCCCATCCCATCTACCCCAAAACGGTGTCTCAACATACCCTCACGCCCTACGCCTACCTCAACACCACTCAAGTACTCTCATCCCTACCTGCCACCCATGTACAGACACATTGCTTCTACAGCACTGTGTTTCCATGCACATACTCCACCTTAGGACTGTGCACTATGCAATTCTGACATCTTGTTGTGCCACGTGTACTCTGACACCATACTGTGCCAAGTATGATGCTGACACCACACTGTGCCACAAGCACTATGACACTGTGCTGGGCAGTTGCACTGCTGACATTATGCTGTGCCACATACATTGCTGACACCAAGCTGTGCCAAATGTGATGGTGACACCACACTGTGCCATGTGAACAGGGCACAGTTCAGTGTTGGAAGTGCATGTGGCACAGCATAGTGATGGCACTGCACATGGCACAGTGCAGTGTTGGCACTGCACTTGGCACAGAAAAGTGACGGCAGTGCACATGGCACTGTAGAGTGTCAGCAGTGCATGTGGCACACTGCAGTGTTGGCCATGCATGTGGAACTGCTGAATGAGAGATAACACAGACATGCCCACATTTTGATTGTATTCCTTGAACTCGGGTTGACTGAATAGCAGTTGTTTTCAGATTTCATCTGTTTCTCCAGGGAATCCTTTTTAAAATAATTCACACAACTATTACCTTGCTGAGAGGAGCTTATTTTTCTGTGTGAAAGCAGCATACATGCAGCTTGGTCTACATCAGGTACGCAGATGCCACGGGATAACAGTTGATCATATCACATGATGGGGAGAGAGGGATGCGTCTAGGCGCTAGTGATGGCAGCACACGTAGCACAGTGCAATCACAGCAGTGCATGTGGCACAGCACAGTAACAGCGGTGTCATGTGCACTGCTAACACCGCCATGGCCAGCCGCTGATTGAACTGTACCGGGGCGCATACAGTATACGCTTACTGGTAATGAGCGTGTACTGTATACTGCACGCACTTTCAGCACAGTTTTGTCGCCGGCCACGTGGTGGTGTGAAGAGGGCTGTGCCAGTCGCTGGGTTGGTAGGGGGAAGCGGGGTGGTGGGTTACTGACTACCAGGGTGGTGGGTTGGGGGGTCCTAGCCCACCAGGAATGTGGGGAATTTATTTTAGCTGAATGGGATCAGTTATCATGGCGGGGGGACCACTAGACTACCAGGGAGGTTTTTTATCACTATATGGATTGGGGCCCTGGGAGGGGGAACCGCTAGAGTACCAGGGAGAAGTTTTTTTTTTTTTAATCACTATACGATCGGGGCTTGGGGAGGAGTGCCACTAGACTACCAGGGAGAAGTTTTTTTTTTTTATCACTATACTAATCGAGGCTATGGGAGGAAACCTCTAGACTTACAAGTGAAGTTTTTTATCACTATACAATTTGGGTCTTGGGGAGGGGCCACTAGACTACCAGGGAGAATGTTGTTTTTTATCAGTACTTTGATCCGGCTTTGGGGACACGCATTTGGGCTGGGTGCATACATGCAGATTAGCCCATAATGGGCATGCAAATGGCCCTATAGCATCGTGCATGCCCAGTGGGCTTATCTGCATGTTTGGGCTGAATATCGTCCCCTGGGGGTCACGGCTTTAACCAGTGTGTGCCGTACTATACCCCTATGGGTGGTCTTCAGACCCACACCCTGGTAGCACTGCGCCAGACATGGTGACCGCTTGCTGTGGGTCATGCTACCAGGGTCTGATATTAAAACAGATAACTCAGTCAGTTCAGAGTGCGCTGTTTGAGTATGGCCCTATTTTTTCATGCGGCATACCTTTTTGCGCGCACAGCTGGCCGGCTCAGAATATGGGGCCCTAAGTTCTTATTCTCAGGGGGCAGTGGGCATCTGGTAAACTTTACCTCCACCAGAAAGCCACAAGTACAGCACCATCTGCTGACATTCAAGGGCACCTGAAAGGTGCACCTGGCACTCATATACAACTAGCTGGAGAGGGTATTTTCCAGTTGGGGGTCCCGAAAACAACTGGCTGGAGAGGGTACTTTTCAGTTGGGGGGTCCTGGAAGTATGAAAAGGGTGTTTTTGTATGAATTTTATGATTCAGTGGAAGTCAGTTATTTATCAATTATCTGCAGCATTGATTAGTTTTTTTCCCTTCAATTTATACTTTTCCCACCACGTCCCATTGGGTCCCTGTGCAGAAGTTGCCAGCAGCACCACATACAGTACCTGGGTGGGCACTTCTCATTGTGTTTGTGTCCCTTTGGGAGCAGGACCAACCCTGGGCATCCCACAGAAATAGACCAACCCCTCCCCAGCAGACTGCCTTTCTTGCAACTGCCCCCCATACACAATGGAAAAACCATACCAAAAAAAAAAAACTCAATGGGGATAAACAACCTTCCATGCTGCCAATCCCCCGCCCTGCCGAAAATCATGTTCACCCCTTGCCATTCACACCACACACACAATACTTCTGATCTCCCCATTTCTAATGTGTTACAGAGCAGTGTCTAGAGCCAATGGCTACAACCTTGTCATTCTAGTCTTTCCTTCTAGTTCTGTGCATGCTATACTACACTGGGGCTAGTCTAACTGATGGGAGGATGTTGGGGGGGGCTTTCCCTTGCATCGGATGGTGGTGGCGATTCCACCAGGGAGGATTGCCTCAAGAGCCTGCCATTGGTGCTGAGTGAACTTGGGGGTACATCCCTCTATGTGAGGAAGAGTGGTTGCAGGTGGGACAACCCAGAGGTACATCTGTCACTCGAGAATGGCACCTATTCCCTAGAGGTGCCTGTATCTGTCTGCATGAGCCTTTCTGTACCACTGCTAGACATGTACCAGCCTCCCTCAGTCACAGCAGTCTATGGGTCTGGACCCTCACAACTAGCCTCTCCCTCCCACCCAAGCAGCCCCCTCCCAGCAGTTCTCTGCTGTGGATCTTCCACTCCCTGGGCCTCTCCAGATGGGAGAGAGGGAGTGGCAGCTGCAGGGGATGGCTTGTCTGTGAGAGAGGGGTTCCTACTTTGGGGTGGGGGTAGGAAACTGTATGTAGTGCCTCCCCGTAGCACCTTGCCAGGGACCTCAGGCAGGGCATAATAGGGTGCTTGGGGACCCCATTAGGGCTAATTTAGTTAGCACATGGGAGGGAGATGTGAGTAGTGCAGTGAGAGGTGCCACTGGGGAAACACATATGTTTACTTTAGGCATTCTGCCTCCACAAGTTGCCAGTATGCCTCAGCAGCAGCCACTGCACCCTGGTAATAACCCTACATCCAGCACAGAACCCCCCAGTGCAGCCAGTAGCTTCATTTGGCATTACTAGGGCAGTATCCCCACCGCAAATCCCTTGCAGAATAATGATTCCCCCCCCCAACCGGTCCCCCTGCACAGCCCAGTCCATGGCAAATTTCAAACATGTTTATTAGCTCCAAAATGTATGTCAGCCCTCTAAAACCACTTTTGATTAATAACAGGAGTCCAGTCCATGGAAAAATACTCACCCTGAGCATGTTGCTATTTTAAATTGTTGAAAAATGTAACTTTCAACAATACGCGCCATCCAGCACGTGTGGAAGTCAGTGAGTCGGCTTCCGCATTTTGACATCCACAATATGGTGGTGCACTTTACGTACTCCCTGATGTCGCATTGCCATTCTAGTCTTTCTCTTCTAGTTCTATGAAGCACACTGTTACCCTCTTGGCAGGGAGGAAATGAAAGTGGGGGAATGGTGTCTAGAGCATGGGACCTAGCTCCAGACAATCTGTCTGCCAGGGGTGCAAAACACTCTGGCAGACGAGTTGTTGAACAGAGTCAGATCTGCAAAAGTAATCACTCACTGGTACCAGATGTCATGAGATCACTGTTCGACGAGTGGGGCACCCCAGATGTGGACCTTTTTGCATCATGACTTAATGCCAACCTGCCTTGATTCTGCTCCAGAACATGGCATTTTCTGTCAGGATGCACTCTAGAGTGCCAAGGAAAAATCTGTTAATATATGCATTCCCTCCAATTTCTGTCATCCAAAGAGTGCTACTCAAGTTGGAGGTTTATTGAGGCACGATAATCCTAATGGCCCCCTGCTTGCCACAGTAGATATGGTTTCCTCTCTTGAACTGTCAGATGGACTTGTTGACCCAGGATCAGCTAGTCCACCTCAACCTGTGCTCCCGTCACCTTCAGGTCTGGCTGCTGAACAAACCAAAGTTAACGGGTTTAAAGTATCTTAGAGGGTCTCTTGGCTGCATGTAAACCCTCCACCAAGAAGACATGCACAACCAAGTGGAAATGACTTGTCATGTGGTGTTCCAAAACCGTAATTTTTTTTTGTTTGTTTTTTTCCCTCCAGTCGCAGCCTGCGGGGCCTCTCTCAGGCATCCTGGCCTGATTCTGCCCACCTGAGGTCTCTCCATACTGAGCCTCCTCTCTTCCTTCCCCTCCTCCTGCAGCCAGTACCCCCGGCTTGACCCCTCCGGGGTGGGGCCGCCACTCCTCTTGAGCGCTCTCTTATAGACTGGCCAAGCTGCAGGTGAGGGCCCGGTTGGAGGAACTGGAAGGCCAGGTGGGTGAGATCCAGCGGTGGGCATGGGGGCCAGGTGCTGTCGGCTACCCCGCAGTTTCTTTGTTTCCTTGATCTTCCTGGACTAAGTCACCATCACTCATTCACACTATTGGGATAGCGTCGGAGGCGCTAGGACCAAGCGGGAGCCAACATTTTTCAGAAGGGTCGGCGCCGAGACAGGACCACACATGCGTGGCACTGCGAGACTAGCTCACACCTGTGTAGGCTATCTTGGCATCGACCCTCCAACCGCCTCAGTTCCTTTTCTCCCTCCGTCGAGTGCGCTTGGATGTCAACGTCGCTCATCTGCCGGAGTCAAAGTTTTCATCTATACGACAGCACCTTTTAGTGTTTAATTTAATATTTTAGTAGTATTAATTTCTTATTTTATGAACAAAAAAAGAAGATTATGAAGAAGAAGAAAAAGAAATTCTCACCTGCCATCAACGGAGTCATCCTTAGCCGGTAGCAGTGATGGTAGGAAGACTTCGTTTGAAAGTCGTTATGGCAGAGGGGCTGTATCCGGTTCGCCGCTCTTTGATAAATGGGGGGAGTCTGACTGCGGACAGTTCTGTGCTCGGGGACAGTCCACTGAAGCATGAATTAGCCGTTTCGGAGATCTGGCGCCACATAACCTCAAGCTCTTCTTCCTCGTTGGGGAAGAAGAATCGGTGCCGCTCGAGGTTGCCATCTGGTACTTCTGCACGAGGATTGTTAGTCGGGAGGGTCAATAAGCTTGAGCCGACATTGGTGGGTTCCCCATGGCTCCGCTCCTAACGGCCGCATTCTTCGACTCCGGACTCCATCTCTGTCCTCGTTGGAGCTCCGGTGAGCAGTTTCACCTCTGGGACGCTCTGTGGAGCATGGGGTTCGACTTTTATCCAGTTTTCCTGGCCACTGTTTCTGATTTCAGGGCCTCAGAGCTGCCGGACCAGGGCAGAGTAGATTGGATCAGGATGAGCACAGTCCCCTCTTGGTGCCTTCGCCATCGTGTCGACCCCTTCTGCCTACCCCCCCTTTCCATGCAGGGGCTGGCATGGGCACCACCTTTTTTCTTCTCCCCTTCCTCTCAGGATTCTCCATTGGCATCCCACAGTGGTGTTGTCCTGGCGCCATGCCCGATGGCATGGGTGGTGCTGCAGGTCTGGCGCCGTGGCTGCTGGTTTTGTCATTGGTGCCATGGGCGGCACCGCTGGTGTTGGGTCAGTGCCGGGAGTCGGTGCCATGGTCAGTGCCATGGCTCGGCGCCGTCTCTCTGTACGGCACCACAGGTGCTATTGTTGGTGCTGTTGGTTGCCGGCGCACCTGGCGGTGCCACGGGTGTCTCGTGGTGCCACAGGCAACCGTGGGTGGCGCCGGGCACCCGCAGGCACCCATGGGTGCCATGAGTCCATGGGTGCCCTCGGGTGCCAGTGCTGCCGTGTGTGCCAAGAGTATCATGGATGTCGGGGTGCTATTGCTGCCATGGGTGCCGGGGTACCTGCGGGTACTGCCGTGGGTGCCCTCGGGTGTCACCCATGTTGGCATAGGCACTGCTTGGTGCCTGCCTGTACCACGAATGATGCTGGTGACACAGGGGTGCCAGTTGGTGCTGTCCGGCAGAACTAGTGACGGATTTCCTTCTGCAGACCTCTTCTCCGCAGAACTTGTGGCAAGATATTTTCCACAGAATGAAGTTCTGTTCCACGGATTATTTTTCCACACATCTTAATGAGTGGCGGTCTGCATGGGATCTTGTGACATCTAGTGGTTTCCCACTGATGGAACTCTTCTGTACTGTTCTGCCAGCAGAATCTCTCATTCTGCTCAGCACTTTATCGGCTCTCTATGTGGTGCCGAGCTCCTCGACATCCTTCCTGGTGGCGGAGTCTCTAATGGCTCTTACCGAGACCTCCCTTAGGAGTCCTTCTGGGGTAGAAGTGCATCTAGATGAGTCTCTCCCTGTTCTTCTGGTCAGCGATACAGCAGATGACTCATTTTATATACTGAAGGGCACGTCCTCTCTATCATCAGAGTCCACGATGGAAGATCTTTTCAGTAGTTCCTCAGTGATGGGGTCCACCATAGTATTCAGTCTGCATCCATGGACCATACACCTCTCCATCTAGACTCTTTCAGTCATCAAGACAATTACATTCTATGGAAAATTCTAATTCAATGGTCGGGAGCCGCACAGACTCTTCCACTCCTTTGATAGGGGTATATAGCCCCCTTCTGATACTGCCCTTTCGGTGGCTTCTTCAGCAGCTGGTTAACATCTTTTCAGCTGTGATTTTTAGTCTGGTCACGATTTCAGTTATGGATGCTTAGGCTTCTCCTGCCCCTCAGAGGGATGACATATTCATCCTTTTTGTATCAGGCAATCCTTGTGAGATAGCAGCCTGAAACCTCGTCGGGCTCGGACTAATGGTAAAAAAAAAAAAAAAAAGTTAAAATTATCACAGCACAGGACCAAGCTGAAATTACCCGATACCACACTTTTGGATCTGGTCATGTTCCACCCCTGCCCCTGAGGCGGTCGTCTCTAAACTACGGTAAAGAGTACCTGACTTCTACCCCTAGGGGGAGTTCGATCCAGCGGAGGTATGGGTCATCTCTTTTCTCCAAGAGAGATTTCTCTTATTCCAAGATATTTCTTAGACCTAGGCGACTGCCCAGTCTGTTGGTCCCCCTTTTTTTTATCAGGCTTTCTTCTCTTGATCAGAGCCTCGCAGCAACAGAAGTGACTCTTCAGTGAGTCAGAACTTAGGTTCCTACTTCCTTGCTTGCTTCAACTTAACAGACGACATGCTCCTTTCTTGACCGTATGTCAAGCAGGTCTTTTTTTGAGATGGCGTCTCTAATATTCACACCTTCGGTTCCTGCACACTGGTTCCATGCCAGTCGCACGCGAAGCTATCCTCTCCGAGTGCGTGATGGAACTGTGATGTTTGTTTTTCAGCAAAGCAAACTAGAGTCCTTTCTACTCCCTTCAGGGAGGCTGGAGTGAGTGGTGCCTCACCACATTGAGTCACTTCTGCCACTATTCAGTCACTTTCAACGAATGGGTTAGCCCTAACTTGGTTCTGCTGTGTCCCTCCTCGACTCACATCTGCCTCTATTTGCCTTAGAAATCCAGCCCGTTTTTTTTTTTTTCCTGTCGGAATGTTTTTCTTTCCACAGTGGACACATCCTCCTGTACACTTTTCCTTTCTTCCCTGAGTTCAGAGACTGCTACTGCAGTTGTACACACAGAGGCAGGATGATTCCTTTTTGGAATATGCAGTGGGTAGGATCTGATTCTACTAGACCACCACAAGAGGCTTCTAAGTCATGCTCGGCCTTCCATCAGGAAGGTTTCAGTGACTAAGTGGAAACCATTCTCCTTGATAGGCTAAACCCATCTGGACCTTCTTGCTCACCAAGTAAGGGGTTCAAGTGCTCCCGGACCTGTTGTTGGCAGGTTAGCCATACTTGGTAGTGGGGGTTCCATCTGTGCTTTTCGGTCTACCCTGAACCAGTAGACTTTACATCCAGCTCTTTCAGTTCCTGAGGTCCTTTTACATTAGATTAGTTCATGTCTTTGACACTATTAATTTTGGTCCTATACCAAACTGTGAGGCCAGGTTCTCGCCGCTCTCCTAGAATGGTTGTGGCTTCCTAGCAGGGTTTCATTTTTTTTCCATTGCAGTCGTCTGTAAAGTGGTGAGTTACAACTCAAGCGCTTATCTTGTAAGCACTATATTCTAGATGCTCTTTCCAAGACAGCTCTTTTTATTGGCAGGACAGTCCTTGACCATCCTTTCTGAGTGAACCCTATCTCCTCCACCCTACTCTGGGTTGTTGATTTTAACTCGGTACTCTCCCAATAGTGTGAATTAGTGATGGAGATTTAGTCCAGGAAGATATGGAAATTACGTACTTACCGTAATTGTTGATCTTCTTGGACAGTCTCCATCACTCATTCTCACGCCCACCTGCCATCCCCTGGGTTCACTCATTTTCTTTCCTGGTTTTCATGGTCCTATGATTCAGGCTGTGAAGACATTATTCTTTGACCCTTCTTACAGGGGCCATCTGGGCTCTCTCAGGCCCAGAAACTCAGGATAAATTATTTTCATTAGTTACACTGCACCTCCCCGGTCGAAAAGGTACTGAGGCGGTTGGAGGGTCGACGCCAAGATAGCCTACACAGGCGTGAGCTAGTCTCTCGGTGCCACTCATGCGTGGTCCTGTCTCAGCGCCGACCCTTCTGAAATATTTTGGGTCCCGCTTGGTCCTAGTGCCTCCGGCACTCTCCCAGTAGTGTGAATGAGTGATGGAGACTGTCCAAGAAGATCAACAATTATGGTAAGTACGTAATTTCCATTTCTGTTGCACTCCTGAACCCTCCAGAGCGTGGCATGCAATGATGCCATGGCATGGCAACCCACCGCGCCTGCCACACTTCATCGCCATTTTGTCTGCTTCGTAGCGCCCCTGATCTGCACCGGGGTCACTGGGATGCCAGATAACCCTGTAACCCTCTCCCCAGAGAGAGAGGAGAGCAGTCCGTCGGATGCTTAGTCCTCTCCCTAGCCTGTCAACCTCTGGTGCCCGAGCTCGCTCCCAAAGTCGGGTCGCCGGCATGGCACAAGGTGTGGTGTCCAGCACCTCAACCCTCAGTGCCACCAGGTCAGCTTAACCCTAATGTTGTGAAATTGAACTTTCCAACAAATCTCCATTTGGTTGTGACAATGTTGCATTAGTATCTTGTACTTCGAACTTGTAATAGTGAGACTGAAGGGGGAGGATGGGAGCCTTGTGGAGGATGACAACAGTAAAGCCGACATACTGAACAGCTATTTCTGCTCAGTCTTTACTGAGGAAGAGGAGGGTAATGGGCCTGAAGGGAGTACAAGGGGTGGGAACGGCGCAGAAATGAACACAAGTCCCTTTACACAGGAAAGGGTCCTCAAGGAACTGGAAGGAATCAGAGTCGATAAAGCAATGGGGCCAGATGGGGTGCACCTCAGGGTCCTAAAGGAACTAAAAGAGGTGGTGGCTGAACCTCTGGCAATCCTGTTTAGCTGATCATTGGAAACAGGGGAGGTACCCAAAGACTGGAGGACAGCAGATGTAGTCCCCTTATACAAAAGCAGGAACAAAGAGGAAGTGGGGAACTACATACCAGTCAGCCTGATCTTGGTAGTGGGGAAGATCATGGAAGCACTACTGAAGGAGAGATTGGTGGAATATCTGGTTGCCAACGGACTACAGGACCCAAGGCAGCATGGTTTCACCGGGGGGTCATGCCAGACCAACCTCACTGAAGTTTTCAACTGGGTGACAAAGGAGGCAGATCAGGGGAGGGCAGTGGACATGGCCTATCTGGACTTCGGCAAGGCCTTTGACACTGTGCCACATAGAAGACTATTAAACAAATGGGGGAATATGGGAGTGGGCTGGACAGTAGTGCGGTGGGTGGGTAATTGGCTGGGCGGCAGGACACAGAGGATGGTGGTAAATGGCTGTCACTCCACAGAGGGAAGAGTGGCCAGTGGGGTACCACAGGGATCAGTACTGGGACCAGTCCTATTCAGCATCTTCATCAGTGACATTGTACAGGACCTAGAAGACAGAATTTCCCTGTTCGCTGACAACATGAAGCTCTGTAACAGAGTGGACATGCCAGAGGGTGTAGACAGAATGAGAAGGGACCTGCAGAAGCTTGAAGAATGGTCAAGGGTTTGGCAGTTGAAATTCAACGCAAAGAAGTGCAAGATAATGCATATGGGGCACAAAAACCCTAGAACAACATATCAGTTGGGGGGGGAGGATATAGCATGCACCAAGCAGGAAAGAGACCTTGGGGTTATCATCTCTGATGACCTCAAGGTAGGGAAACCGTGCGACAAGGCAGCAGGTAAAGCAGATTGAATGCTGGGATGCATAGGCAGGGCCATCACCAGCAGGAAAAGGGAGGTCATAATTCCACTATACAAAACACTAGTGAGGCCCCACCTGGAGTACAGTGTACAGTTTTGGAGACCTTACCTACATAAGGACATAGGGTAGAGAAGGTTCAGAGGAGGGCAACAAAGATGGTACAGGGATTGCATCACAAGTCCAATGAGGACAGGCTGAAGGATTTGAATATGTATTCCCTGGAGGAGAGGAGGGAGAGAGGAGATATGATGGAGACCTACAAGTACCTAATAGAGAGGAACAGGGTGCAGGAATATACTGTTTTCCAGCAAAAACGATGTTCCAGGACTAGAGGGCATGGGATAAAGTTGGAGGGAGTGCAATTCAGAGGAAACGTGAGGAAGAATTTCTTCACAGAAAGGGTGGTGGACAAGTGGAACACTCTGCCAGAGGAAGTGGTGGGGGCTGAAACAATCACAGGATTTAAGAATGCATGGGATAGACATAAGGGAGTTCTGGAGGTCAGGGGTAAGGGACAACAGACTCCTAGAAAAACGTAAAGGGAACTTACAAGCTCAGATGGGCAGACTGGGTGGACCATGGGTTCTTATCTGCCGACAGTGTCTATATATGTATGTATCTAGTGATCATGGGAATGCCATCCTACTTGTGAGGTGTCTGGTTCTAGTTTGGGGGTTAGCAACCCCTGGCTTGCGCTCTACCTTACATTGGCGAGCATGGATCTCCACCTGTTCCTATGACCTTTCTGATGCTGGCCTGCAGTATTCCACAGTTAAGGTCTACCTGTGTGCTGTATCAGCACACAAACCTGTAGGTACCCTGTCTTAAGAGGTTACTCATTGATATCCTGCACACAAGGCCTCCAGTCAGGAAGCCAGTGACTCCCAGGGATCTCAACCTTGTACTGAATATGCTCACTCGCAAGCCCTTCAAGCCTATTGTAACTTGTGACATGAAGTTTCTAGCTTGAAAAATAGTATTTCTGGTAGCTGTCACCTCTGCAATGGATTATCTGAAATCCATGCTTTTGTCACAAACCTTCCATATACAGTACTGTTTTTCATAAAGATGACGTAGTTCCGTACACACTCCAAGTTTCTATCTAAAGTGGTGTCAGAGTTCCATCTTTATCAGGCTATAATCCTGTCTACCTGCTTTGCCAACTTCCAGAATAAGGGAGCAAGGACTCTCCACTCACTGGATGCTAAGAGGGTCCTTAGGTTTTACCTGGACAGGACTAAGGACTACAGACAATCAAAATGCTCTTTGTCTCTTTCGACCCTATTGTAAGGGATAGCCTGTCACAATCAAGTGCATTATATCCTGGATTGTGAATTGTCTTCGCTACTGCCATGCCATGCTCAGGTTAAACTGGAGGGCAACACACATGCACACTCCATCAGAGAGGTTGTTACTTCCCTGGCAGAGATATGCTCTGGATACCCGTACCAGGCAGCATGCCACCTTTGGCAGGACTATTCTGAATGGATTGCTATCTTGAGTGAGCCCTGACTTCCAGCTTCCCTAACTGGGGGAAATTCTCTAAGACTGGTGCTGTGACCCATCAGTGGGAATCTATAGAGAAGATTGATTCTTGGAAGATATGAAAGTTACATACTTTAACTGTTGGTATTCCTGAATATCTTCTCCATAGATTTCCCCACTCACGCACCATCCACCGGACTCACTCCAGTATTGTTGGGTTGGTCTTCATGCCTTTGTACTTGGCTTGGGCTGTGAAGACACTGTGTTACTAGGTTTGGTGGCCCTTCTTACATGTGTCACCAGGGCTATATTATGCCCCTAGATTTAGTGCATAGGTTACTTGTTAGGTTCATGCCGTTCACCTCCTCGATAAAAAAGGTACTGAGGCAGTTGGGGGGGGGGGGGTGACAACACTGTATACCAGCAGGTGCATGCTGTGATGTGCACGCTGGGCCTACTTGTGCCGCCAGCCCTCCAGAATGGTTTTTGCTCATGCAGGGTCCTGACACCTCCAGCACAGTTCCATTAGTGGAAATCTGTGGAGAAAATATTCAGGAATATCAACAGTTACAGTAAATACATAACTCTCATTTCTGGTTGGGCCCCACACTGGTATCTTTAAGGATTCCTCATATACTCTACAGGGAATGTGCCAGTTGACTGCAGAGTGTCCAAAGTTGTCTCTCTATTCTTGATAGGGTGATGTCGGATCCCAGTAGCTAGAGATCTGTGAGCCTTCCCTTGGTGCTTGGTAAAGTGATTGAGTCAGTCATAAGTGGAGGCGAGTCATGGGGAGGTGTGTTGTGCCAGTCATTTAAATGCTATGATTGTTCTTGCCAGGTAACTGGAACTAAAGTCGCAGGGGGACAGTGTACAGAAGGGGGACAGGGGCAGGACACTCTGTGTAACTGCTTAGATGCACTGCAGTATTGGTGCCCTTAAACTTCACGTTTGGGGGGGGGGCAGTTAGTCAACTGTAGGAAGTGTGGAGCCCTCAACTTCCTAAATATGTTCAGAATAGTTGGAGGCTTCCCATTCTGCAGGAGATTCAGGAACATCAGCGCTGAGCTGGCAGCTCTCAAGTTGGAGTTGCAGAGTCTGAGGGGTACCACGAGAAGAAGTTCCAGGTGAACTGTCTCTCCAGCCCCAAGAACACAGAAAGCTGGAATAAGTAGTGGACTGCAGGAGGAGGGAGGTAGGAAGGAAGTCTGCAGCCAGAATAGATGTGTGCCTGAGACAGAATCTCATAATGAAGGTGGTGGTGCCTTTGAAACTAGTGGAGCGTGTCTGAGGGATAACGTGGCTTGAAAGGGTGAATCACAGGAGTGGGGAGAGCACTGGAAACTACTGGAGCATGTCTGAGGAATAAAGTGGCTGGAGAGCACTGGAAACTACTGGAGCATGTCTGAGGGATAAAGTGGCTTGAAAGGGTGAATCACAGGAGTGGGGAGTGCAGGGGAAACTACTGGAGCATGTCTGAGGGGATAAAGTGACTTGAAAGAGTGAATCACAGGAGTGAGGAGAGCAGGGGAAAAGAAGGAAACACTTAATAGGAGACTCATCGAAAGAGGGGTAGGCAGAGTAGTATGCTGCTCAGTGTGGGTGGGCAGGTCTGTTTTAGCCTTCCAGAGGCAGTGGCAAATAAGGTCACACCACAGGTTAAAGGATGTTTACGTGGGACAGGAGAGATGCTAGGGGTTTGTGCTTCACTTAAGCCTTCGTGACCTGGCAAGGCATAGTGAAGATGAAGTGAGGCAAAACTTCAGAATACTAGATAAACAGTTAAGGGCTAGGACAGAGTGTCCTTCTTTGAAGTTCTTCAGGTGCCATGAGCAAGTAAGGTCAGGCAGGAGGAAAGAACCAAGAACTTTAACTCATGGCCAAAGGGGCAGTGTGAGGAGAAAGGATATGGCTAAGCAGGAGTGTAGGGGACCTTTTGGCAGGATCAAAACCTTTTAGCTAAGGATGGGTTGCATCTTCACAAGGTGGGTACCAGTGTGCAGGACAGAAGATAGAGGCTGTGGCAAGCCAGCTTTTAAACTAGATGAGGGGGAAGTATGAGGCCCAGGTAAGGTGGAAGGGAGTCAAGTCAGTTCCTGAGGTGGCTCCAAACAACTCACAGCTGGGTGGGTCTCCCCATTACACAGTAGTGAAGGGAGTACTCAGCTACCTAATGGCCCTAGTCAAGCCACTCAGAACAAGCCAAACTGAAATATCTACGTCACAGATGGAGAAAAAAAAAATGGAAGTAGAAGGTTGCATATACTACCACTTGCTTCTGTAAAAAGATCAATGAACTCCAGGTAAGGGCAAAAAAATGAAGGTCATGATGTCATAGCTCTTATGGGGACGTGAGCCTCCACAGTACATAGTTAGAGTCTGACTTATGAGGTTAATCAGTGTTGAGGAGAGACAGGGAGGATACCAAGGGGTTAGGAGTGCCTGGTTCTGGAAAAGAGAGTATAAGGGTCCTAGAGAAAAAAATCAGCCAGAGATGAAAGGGTATAGTCACATTGGTTACAACTTACTAATTATGGAGGAAGGTACACGGTAGATGTGGCATACAGACCACCAAAGCAGGATGTGAAAAAAGTCAAAGATTTGGACTGGGAGATACTGGCAGCAGCAGGACACAACAGAGTAGTTATTATGGTAGACTTCAGTTTCCCAGACATCAGCTGGTGAATCCTCATGCGAGTGCTTGTTCATGCAGTGGGAGATTTGCAGGGCGATGGACTACGATGACATGAAAACCATACTAAATAAAGACCTGCATGAAGTTTAGGGGGTTGATAATAAACTGGTAATGTAAGGAATGCAATAGTTGAAGCCACCACCTGTGCGTGAAGTATACCAGGAAAGGCAGAAAGCTCAGGAAGCCACTATGGGCCCCATATTCAGAATCGGCCACGCACCAAACAGGTGCACCACTCAAAAAAATAGGTCCAGCCAGTTCTGGTGCAATATTCAAACAGCGCGATCTGAACAGACCATGCTATCTGTTCAAATATTGGGCCATGGTAGCATGGTGCAAAGCAAGCGGTTGCCATGCTGTGCACCACGCTACCAGGAGGCTAAGCTGAGGACTGCCCATGGGGGTAAATTGCGGTGCACACTGGTAAGCACTGTGGTCCCTATGGACAGTATTCAGCCTAAACATGGAGATGAGCCTATTGGGCATGCACGGAGCTAATGGGTCATTTGCATGCCCATTATGGGCTCATCTACATACCGTGCATCGGCCGAGTGCGTTGGGCAAGTTCACCCCTCCCAAACCCCGATCCCCTTCCATAATATATGAAAGTAATACCTGGTGGTCTACCGGTCCCTTCCTAGCCCCGATCCCCTCCTGTAATGCATGAAAGTAATCCATGGTGGTATAGCTGTCCCTCCCTAGCCCCAATCCCCTCCTGTAATATATGAATTATATTCTAATATTATATTCACCACCTGCAGTTGGTTCAGAACACTACAGCCTGGTTGCTGATGGGCCTCCCGAGGTCCTGTTATGTGCCCCCAGTCCTGCGTGACCTGCACTGGCTGCCAGTGAGGTGGAGCATTGCCTTCAAAGTGTACTTGCTGACCTATAAGGCCCTATACAGTTCGGGCCCTGGCTATATGAGTGACCTCCCGTCTCCAGTCTGTCCTGCATGCTCACTCCACTCCTCCACTGAGGGCCTCCTAGCGGTTCCAAGGGCCAGGCTGAAAACCTCGGGTGATTGTGTATTTGAGGTGGCTGGCCCGGCCCTTTGGAACTCGATTCCAGAATCACTGAGGGAGGCTCCATTGCTGGAGGCATGCTTGCGGGGTCTGAAGGCACATCTTTTCAAAAAAGTGTGTGGAACCAAGCTATAGTTTTATTTTACTGCTGAGTTGTTTTATTATGATTTATTTACTGAGTTTATTTATATAATACTGTTACAATCTTTTTGCCTGTGTTTTAAAATTGTTGTGTTGTATGTTTATTGCACCTTGCCTTTGTAAGGCACCCAGAGCCTCCAGGATTGGGTGCTAAAGAAATACATTTTTACTTACTTTTTTTACTTTCTGTTTCTCCGCCTTATCCCCGCCCTGGAGCTACACTTCTTCTGGAGACTCCTATGTGCCCCCCCCCCCGCAACTGGCCTACCTGAATCTCCGAGGGAAGGGGGTTCTCCCATGGAGCCGTGGCTATACCCCCCAGGTGGGTACGGGGCAGGGCCCGAACACCCCGATATCGTCTTGTCTCGCCTGGTCCCCCAGTGGTCAGGCAGGCAGTCGCAATCAGGGCTGGCACTGGAGCTCCATGTACCCCTGCTCCGGCGGCACTTTTTCCCTCTGTGTGGTGTAAGCCCTGATGTCACGGCATTATGCCAGCGTCCACCACACAGCTCCGCATTGGTCTGTCGTACCAACTTGCTGTACCTCAGGCCTCTGCCCAGGGTCAGACAAGCCGCAGATCCTGTCCCTCCCTCCCCCCTGGAGAAGGCGAGCAGTCCCTGGGGTGCTCAAGCCTTCTTCCCCAGCCAGCCGGCCAGCAACCTGAGTCTGCACCCAAACCCGGGTCGCCGGTGTCGCAAGCAGAAATCCAACCGCTGCGCCGATGGGCCAGCCTTACTTACTTTTTATTAATGAAAATAATCCTAGTAGTCTAGCAGTTGCTTCCTAGCCCCGATTCCCTCCCGTAATGTATGACTGTAATCCTTGGTGATCTTGCGGTCCTTCCCTAGCCCCGATACCCTTCCATTATGTATGACAGTAACCCCTGGTGGTCTAGGGGTCCCTCCCTTGCCCCAATCCCCTTCTGTAACATATGACAGTAATTGTTGGTGGTCTAGCAGTCCCTTCCTAGTCCCAGTCCCCTCCCGTAGTGTCTGACGTGGTCTAGCATTCCCTCTCTAGCCCTGATCCCCTCTTGTAAAGTATGACAGCAATCCCTGGTGGTCTGGTGGTTCCTCCCTAGCCCCGATCCCCTCCCATACTGTGTGACAGTAATCGCTGGCGGTCTAGCGGTTCCCACTTGCTAACCCCAGCCTGCCCGTATCAAAAATATATCTGTCCCTGGTGGTCTAGTAGACCCCCCACCCCGGCAGGTACTATCCCACCACCCTGCACCTCCCCATCCCAGCCCCGAGAGCCAGCAACTGGCACAGCCCTCCGCTCACCTCCATGGCCAGCCGCAGACTAAGCTTTCAAGGGGCATGTACTGAAACTTATTATTAAAATTTTTAAAAAGAAGTAGCATGGAAATGGAAATAAGTACAGTATATCAGGGTAAATGCTTGACAGAAGTACTACGTTTACGTATTTAGGATTATGTTTGGACACCTTCCTAAATTATATAGAACATATGGATAGCATTATTTAAAAATATTAATTCATATTTGGGGCATTGATACAGTAATTGCAGATTAGGTGTAACTGACGGTAGAAAAGCACAAATTGTTACTAATGATAACATTACAGAGATGATGTTGTGTAACAGTAAGGGTTAGAGAACTCATTTGGTAAAGAAAGCAGCTTGCAACTGTTTGTGTAGGTTCATCCTACATAGCAATTGAAGAGAACATTGCTGCTTGATTTACTTAGTTAAAACTTTTTCAGCTTACCAACATGAAGGAACTAACACTCAGCTTGTCTGATTTGAACCTGTATTTATGGAAAGAAACCTGGTTTCTTAACCGAGAAATAATACAAAATGGTCAGTTTTCTCCTCACCCACAGTTCTGCCTTTTGTGCCAAATGCTCATTCTCTTCCTTTTCCCAGAACTGTACCTTCTCTTCTCCCTTTCCCTCTTCTTACTCCCTCCATTTGTCTTACACTTGCTTCTTTTATATCTCCCCCACCCTGCATAACTTCTGCGAAGCAATCTGCCTTCTCCTCCCACCTCCTCTGCCTGTACCACAACATTCTTCCCTATGTATTCCTCCTCCCTCTCAAGGTCCTCCGCAGGGATCATTTCACCCTTGTCTGTGCCTATGCCTATGCCTAACCATCTCCATGTTCTCCCTTTGAGTACAAGGTTGACTACAGTTTCCTAGGACAGTCCTGGGGCCAGATTTTCCTGCATGCACCATATTTCTATTGCAGAGCCGTTTGTGACCAGCTCCGCAATTTACGGAAGCTTGCAGCCATTCTGTGGTGCACTTGCACCAAAATACTGCGACTGATAGTACCAGACATAGCATCCTCTGCAAAATGGGAGAGCATTCCAGGGGTGCTGCCGACCCCCACAGTTGGACTCCACCACTGCCCAGTAGGGCCACCTGCACATCCTAAATGGCTGCCTCTTGTGTGTTTCACACAGAGTGCCATTAGGAGGCAGAGAACAGCCCGACTCCAGCTTGTAGAAGCTCCCACAGCTGCTCCAGCTGCCCCTTCAAAAATTCAGAAATGCCACCAGTGCTGAGATTTTTTTTTTCCCCGCACCAATGGCTGCAGCGTGGGACTTTGGTCCCAAAACACTTTGAAAATCCAGCCACTGAAATTTACTCTCATCCTAAATTGTTACTGGGTTATTAAATAGATTAGTAATAGATAGGAAATCATCAGTAATGAAGGTGAATATTTTTTTTTTGAATTTACTATATTTTTTTGCTCCCTTCTAGCCCAGATGGCCCCCATCAGCCTTGCCAACCCGTCCAACCCTGTCACCCACTTCTCTGGAATTCACCTTCACTCGCAGTTCCCCAGTGAATAACCCCTCATGGGAAGGGCTGCCAGGGGGCTGGACCTTACTACCCCTGGACAGAGGTTTAGTGTCGTGACTGAGAAGAACCCAGTTGGTGGTGCATAGTCTGTGATGGACCGTGGTCAGCATCCTGCTGCAGTTGGGGTGTTATTCCATATTTTCTGTCCAACCCCTGACATCAGCAAGGCCTTGCTGACGCATTGCGTCACGGTGCAGACACCCCCCCTCCCTCAATCCATGGTTTCAGCTGCACCACCACCTGTGGTCACCCAGGTGGTGGTATGGTAACGGACACCATACTCCCTCCCTCACCGGAGAAGGCGATTGTCCATGGGACACCTCCCCCCCCCCCACCGACCCTTCAATGACCCAGGCTCGTTCCTGAACCCCGGTCATCAGCATCAAAGCGGTAGCACTACTGCTGCGCTAGAGGGCTGGCCTTCAAGGCTGTAATTCCATCCATGTGCCTTTTCCAGACAACATTTCAAAATAAATAACATTTATTTGAAAAGCATATCCATATCTCCAGTTACTTTTAAACCTGATATTGTCTTTTTATTTTCAGTACAATATAAAAAGCTTCCCCTAAGAATCACTGCACATAATAGCCAAAAAAGAAAAAACGTTTGTAGCCGTGAATATCGACGTACGTCTCTATATTGTTCTAATCCAGTTTCATTACTTAACAAAAAGCAGTGTCTTGTAACCCTAAATGAATGCATATCTGCACACCTATTCCAATTGCCAGAATTTTCAAGCATCAACAGGAGATCCCTTTTGCTTTAGAAGTAATCTTCTTCATTTCTGCCAGCTGCGACTGAGTGTATAGCATCTCTCCCAGGAGACATGTTGGCTGTAGAACATAAAGCTTTACCTAACAGTAGGAATCAAGCTGACATGCACTTGCATTCATTATCTCTCCTCTTGAAATCTTTTTGTTGCAGTGTTGATGCACACTTTCTTCTTTGTTCCTTTTTGGACACTTAAATGGATTAAGAATAAGCTCTCTGTATCCTACTGAACCAGAAAACTCTCTACAATGTAATGTTCTAAATGATGGTCTTCTTATCCTTGCAGTGACCTTGTGAATGGATTGGAGTCTTTGATGAACAGCAACATCAGCAGCCCTGTTAACCTGGTATGTAACTTTTTGCAGCTCTTTCATCACTTGCAACAGACTTCCTGTTTTCCTGTTTTTCTGTGTGTGAATTTAGTGCTGATGAAAGGTGCTGGATTGATGGCAATGGAATCTGGAGTCCTCTATTTATCCACATGACCAGTGGAGGACAGGCAGTCATGATGCAGGCTTTCCCACTCTGCCCCACCAACGTGCCTCAACCCTGCCATGGAAGGGCCATCACATCAGTGAAAGGATAGTTCAGAATCCATGCCCATTTAGTCTGTGGTCTCTCATGTGAGAGTGCCAACAAGGAAACAAGGGTGCCAGTTGTGTTGGTGGTTTTGTGATGTGGACTCCTGCCCCTGGGAACTGGACTAAGACCACCACAACTGATTTTGCATAGGCCACTGAACAGCCCTCAGATGAGAATGGCTTTTGACCACTACGACCTGTGCTGGTTTTGAACTCGTGACCTAGAGGTGAAAAGCTTCTTAACTGGCTAACAGTCCACTGAACCAGAACAGGCTTCCTAAACAAGTGGTGTCACATGTCAGTCAACACTATTTCTACCTTGAAAAATAAACTAGATAAGTACCTTGTAGATAAAGAAGTGACCGGGTATTACCACTGAGGTGGTGGGGGGGACTTAATGGACCAGTTGTTTTTGTCTTTCATTTGTAAATGCGTATGTTGATATCCTTTTTCTTTAATTGCATACATTTATTGTGCATCCTGTCTGTATATCTTAAAAGACTGAAACGAGCACGTTTTACAATCGATTCAGCTGTTTATTTGTCCAGTTATCTCATTAGTACTGTATAACACATTTTAGTGATTTTGTCTCCGGTAACTTTTCTGTCACTGATGATTTAGTTCTATAACATAGACACAATAAATCTTCCCATTGATGACCCACTCCATAGACCATCACTCTTTGGTCATTGTGCCTGAGGCACTAGGCCCTCAGTGGAGTAAAACTTTAGGGTCCAGCCAGCCTACTGGCTTAGCAGTAGCACTACCGCCTGCAATGCCAATAACAGGACCAAGCCTGAGTCATCAGCGGGCCAGCTGGGGAGGCGAGAGGAGCATCCCAGAGGACATTCTGTGCCTCTGGGAGGGAGTTCGGTCACTGCTGCATCACCGCCACCTGAGTGACCCCAGGTGATTGTGCATTTGGAGCCGAGGTTCGGGCTGGGAGGAAGCTGATATGCTGTAACGCTCAATGCATGCAACAGCATGCGCCTGCATCAGGGGCTCATCTCTGCATCCTAGGGGCTGGGAGCACAGAAAAGAGGACAAACCCTAATCACTGCAGGAGGATGTCTGCCCTTCATTGTAGGCCTCACACTGTCAACTGTGGCGCTCTTTCCAGTGTACATTGACTAAGTCTCTGTCAGGGTCCAGCATTCACCCCCAGCAGCCCCACCCTGAGGTGTAAGCCAGGGTGGAAATGGAGGGAGGTGAGTCCCAGAGGAGGTAGGTGATGGGGCTGGGCTTGAGGGCTAGGAACAGTAGAGGGTCAGACAGGAGGAAATAAAGCATACTAAATTGAAAAAAAATGCTTTTGAAGCTGACTGTGCATGCAGACAGCACAGTGAATAGCATACCCTTTTGCCAGCACTGTTACATGTGCTATCAGCCCCAACATCCGTGGTTCATTTTTTTACTGTTGTCGATAGTGGACGTCAGGGAAAGTACTTCCGTGTTGAACTCAGAGGCCACAATGTCATTCCTTATTATTTTCAGTAATCAAAGTTTAGTTATGGCATCAAATGTATTTTACTGCTTAGTTATTTTGATTAGTGCCACATAATAGTATCTTAATGAGATCCCCCAGTCTGTTGCCTCAAGCTGGAGATTTTCTCCGACTAGAACACTGACAGATTGGCACCAGAATTGAGAGGGAGCCGACTCTATGGACACTCTCACCATTTAAGTTACTCCTTCCCTCCCTTCAGGGATAATATCAGAGTCCAGATTGCTAGTGTCATATTATCTAGTGTGACCATTTCAGTGGTTGTTTTTTGTGCCGTCCTTTATGGGACAGGATCTGGACATGTTTTTATGCCCAATCCTGAAACGGTTCTCGGTAAGGAGGTTCAGGGTCGACCGTCTCTGAGCGGTCACCCCTGCTGGTACTGGCCTATGCAAGATCGACTTTCTCTAAGCAGTCACTCCAAGTCCAGCAAATGTTAAATGTAGTCCATCTGCACCTCTGAGGCCAGACTGTGCTAGTCCATTGGTACCAGTTATGACGCCAAGTATGGATCTTATGTAGCAGTGAATCTGCTGCACTCTGTTGGCACTGTCCAGGTTCCAGTAATGCTGTTAGGGCAGTTTTTGGTTTGACCCTGTTGATGCCAGCACTGTTCTCTGTGTCTGTTTCCTCTTTGGGAGGAGGGACTGGCACAGGGGCCATTGTGCATCTAGTTGCAGAGGTGGAGGTTGTTCTTTTCTCCTGTGTTCACTAGCGGCTCCGAGGGAGAGGATGCTGCCAGCTCAGGTGACAGTTGTGACAATGGCCATGCTGTCTTTCCTGGGCCTGGCACGGAGCACAACCCCAGTGATAGTGTTGTCCTTTGGGTCGTCCCAGGACCCAGTGCTGCTTGCTGTGACATGTTTTTTTTCCCCCCCCCCAATTGTTTAACCAAGAGAGAAACACTGAGCTGAAAGCTTGTTTACAGGTGCAACCTGGGAGTACAGGGAAGTTAAGTGACTTGCTCAGGGTCACACAGTATGCAAGTGGGGCCTGTGGGATTCAAACCCAGGTCTCCAGATTTGCAGCTCAGAGCCTTAAACCACTGTGTTACTGGGGATGATTTGGGGCTTGTCACTGGAAGGGACATCAAGCCCAGCACTGAGAATGGTACCAGCTGCAGCAATGTGGGTGAACTCATCTCCAAGGACATCGTCGATCCTGAGCCCTGAGCTAGAGGCAGTGCCAGCTCTGAGTCTGATGGCGGCATGAAGGGACGACCTTTGGGAAATGTACAGCTCTGCTCTCCCCACCTGGGGGAATCCTCCTATGCACACCGACCTGTTAACTTCTTTGATGAAGTACCCCATTTGGCAATTCCACCAGGCCCTCTCCTCAGGTACGGCCCCCTGCACACTTCCGTAACTAAGGTAGAGGCCCTCGAGAACCTGAGTCTTGTTCCCCTGTGGGACCTCTCCGCTTCCTAGAGAGGCTGTCCACGTTCAGAGACCCTGAGGGGACCTCTTACATTGGAACAGCACAGAGCATTTGTTGGTTCCCTAGATACTTTCTGTAGGGATTCTGACAGGATCCAGATCGACGTCTGGGGTCAGTGCCTCATCTCCATCAGTGTTCTCCTCAGAGGACAACAAATCTTTGAACCACCTGACCTCAGCTGTTGAATATTCCATGTACCAGTGATTTCTGGTGGAGATGCTTGAGGCAGCTGAGACTGGGTCCTACACAGGCCACAATCCCAGTAGCCCTGCCCTTGGGAGTCCTTGGAGTTCCCATTGATGGGAATATTGTTATCCCTTCCTGGCCTAGAGCCTTTGAGGAGGTATCAAGGGTAGGATGGCGATGTCCCTATGCTTGCCTCAACCCCCAGGGTCCTCCCACTCTGGTATCCTACAGTAGTGGGCTCTGCAGATGCAGTGCTTCCCCCATTTCTGTGCTGAAAGTTTTGCTGACCCCGTTGGGGCCGAGATGCCCCATGCGTGACCAAATTCCTGAGGCAGATTCTGCTCAGATGGACGCCTTTGTGGGAAAGGTTTTTACCTCAGCACATGCCCTAATGTGCATTGCCACTCAGCAGGTACATCAGGCAGCCTTCAATCCATGTTTTTGTTTGCAGCTAGTTCTGCTTCTAGCTGCAGTGCCTCAATACGAGATAGTCGGGCAAACCATTTGCCTTTCTGCTCGAGGTCTGAGGTAGCTCAGCACCAGTCAGGGACATCTAGCTGGCCTCCAGGCTTGCAGGAACTGCAGTCTGCCTCAGGTGAATGGTGTGGCTTCACATTTCTAGACTGGCACCTTTGATCCAGCATAAGGTGCTTAACTAGCAGTTCCAGGAGGCTGATTTCTTCGTGCCACAGGAGCCTCCAACTGGCCATAAACAGTCTTTGTCCTACCAGACCCAGGAGGAGCCCCCTACCCTCAGCTGTTCTCCCTCACCCAGAGGGCTGATGGTACCTGTTAACTACAGGGTGAGCCAACTCTTCCATCAGAAAGAAGGGAAGCTTGGTACTTTGACCCATAAGTGGGAATCCATGGTGAAGATTAATTCCTGGAAAATATAAACATTACATAGTCACCATAATTGTGGATATTCTTCAAGGTTATCGCTTTCATCAGGCCACACCTTTGGAACTTACAGCCACCAGGTACTAGGACCACACAGAAACTTTTGCAAGCAGTCTGCCACGGTCTGCTCGTGAGGGCGTCAGACGTCAGCGTATACATAATTGTGGTCAGCCCTTCTCTCCTCAGTTCTTTTCCCACCATCAGTCAGACTTGTTGGACCACTGTAGGAAATGTTGCTACCATTTTATTTATAGAATTTCCTAAAGTAATCACTTTTATAGTGATTTTTGACGACCTGCATGTCGTCAAAGGAACCACCCTAACTTTTCCGGTACCGTAAGTGGGGAGAAAAATTCTACATCGGCAACTGCCACAAAGTTTGTGTTTGCCGCTTAGGCCTAGACCACAACATGAATACCTGTGAAATCTGCCAGGGTTTTAATTCTGCAATCAGGCGATGCAGAAAGGGTGTTTTGGAGACGTTTTTACTCCAAAAGACCATGGAGAAGCAGCTCCAAGAAGAGTCTGTGTTGCCAGCTCTGTCAACCAAATTGTGGTTGTCTAAATCCTGGGGGAAAACTTCAGGAAGTCACAAGCACCAGAACAAGGAGAAGTCTTCTCTGGCACACTTCAGGTCACCCCTGTGCTCTATAGGTATGACCTCTGCTTCGACATCATCTGCTCCAGCGGTGACGCTGACCACTCCACCCCAACTGTCAACATGACACCAAGGTCGGGGCTTGGCATGGGCGCTGCTGGACCTACTGTGGCTGGTATGTTGTCATCGGCAATGGGGACTCAGCCTCCCCCATCGACTACTCCAGTTGTGCCTGCTAAACGAAGTGGCACTGACACTCGGGCTGTCCTCTCCTTTTCGCACATAAGGTGCCTACTGCCAGGTCTCCCTGTTTCAGGGAGCCCATCGACGGAGTCCTCTGCTCATAACTCCTCAATGACACAAGGTACTGCCTTGCCACAGAATCACCCTACGCCACTGACGACATCGCTGGCAAGGTCTTGCATTCCCGTCAACCCAGTCGATGACGAATATAAGTATAATCCTGATCTAATGATGCAGATACAGGAGGAAGAAGCAGAAGGCTATGCTGAGAGCCAGTATGAATATTTCACCAGCTTTACAGTCTCCACCTGCAGTGAGGACTCTGTGGTGAACACACCCAAGGTCCCCTCGAGTAGACCCTACATTTTTCACCATGATGCAGCAGATGCATGCTTCCTTGGGCTTTGCTCTAGAAGAGCAGGATGCCACAAGAAGAACCTGCTGGAGTTCCTAGAGCTGCCAGAGTTTCCTGCTATTGTGGTGCCCCTTCTGCTCCCTGCCTTAGAGGATGCCATCTATGCAGCTAGGTACAGACCAACCAATATACCATCTGTCCCCAGAAAGGCAGATACGATGTATTATGCCCCTTCTCGGAAATCGTTTTATGCCACACAACCTGAGATTTGACTCATTGGTGATTAATGCTGTTCATGACAGGTCTAGGGCATCTAAGTACCTGAGCTCCTTCCCTCCTGATAACGAATCTAGGAGGTTGGAGGTCATAGTTAAGAGGACATATGCCACTGCATCATCGCACCTTCACTTTGCTAACTACCAGGCCCACATAATGAAGTATCAGAACACCCTCTGGAAGAAGGCTAAGGCTGCTGCACAGCCCTTGTTTGAGGGCACTTCAAAACAAGAGCTACTGAAAGCTTTACCAGCTGGGGCTGATATGGGCAAGCATTTGCTCCACACAGCCTATGATGTTTCTGATACTTCTCCCAGAGCTGTGGTCTCTGGCATCTGTCTTGGGCAATATTCTTGGCTCAGAGTAGCAGGCCTTTTCACAGATGTCAATTCCATAGCAGCTGCTGCGAATCTAGCTAGCGGGCTGGTACTGTGTGAAGAGCTGCAAACCCCACAGATGTGCAACAGACAATTCTTAATGCTCCATTCAGAGGGTAAACGTTGTTTGGTCATGAGGTACAAGAGACTCTCAATGATCTCCAAGCTCCGGGCAGGACTTTATCTGTGCACGCCTTCTACCATACCCAACCCAGGGGTAGGAGCAGGGATGCCTTTCACCCAGCTGGTGTTGGGGAACAGCGCCCAACCCCAAGACGGCAGAGCAGGGGCCTTGCCAGTCCCCAACACTACCCCAGATGCCCATTCAAAAGCACCCAGAGGTGGTGGAGCCGGTGGAGCAGCCTCCACTGGTTCAGCCTGACCCCTGTACACCCCCAACCACCTTTACCTCTGAGATGGTTGTAGGGGGTCGCCTCTTCCTCTGTTTACCCCAGTGGCAGCAGGTGACAATAGATGCATGGGTTCAGGAGATCATAGAAAAGGGTCATGCTCTGGAACTTCTGGACAACCCTCCACATCATCCCCCTGTTGTGGGAGGAAGTTAGGACTACTGCAAAAACAGACCATAAAAGCTGTCCCTCTGGAACAAAGGAACACAGTTTTTTACTGGCATTATTTCCTTGTCCCAAAGTGGACAAGAGACCTGAGGTCTAGTCTGGATCTAAGGGATCTAAACTTCTTCACAGAATACAACTGTAGATTTAGTAGTTGCCGTATTGGTCCTTGCAAGAATAGATCCAGAAGCAAATGATTTGATACCTTTTAATGGACCAACATAGATGTAACAAGAACAAAGTGCTCTAGCTTTCGGACCAACCAGTCCTTCTTCAGAAGCTCATTAAACCGTTGAGCTTCTGAAGAAGGACTGTTAATCAAACTAGAACTTTACTGTTACATCTATGTTAGTCGATAAAATATCAATCATTCTGAGATCTATTCACAGAAATAAGACATTCAGAATGGTAACTTTGCAGGGTCTCCTTCTTTTACTGCAAAAAGGGATTGGATATGCTCCCTGGATATGAAGGATGTGTACCTTCATATCATGATCCAGAAACCTCAGAGAAAATATGCGAGGTTCCTGTTTCAAGGGGAATAGTACCAATTCATAGTGTTGCTCTTTGGTGTTCTGTGCCATGGGTCTTTACCAAATGCTTGGCAGCAGTGGCAGCAGCCCTTCTCAGGGAAGGGTTGTATGTTTTCCTTTGCCTGGACGATTGGCTATTGAAAGCCCACTCAGGGACCAGCTATTGATGAATTTAGCTTGAACCAGACAGCTCTTCGATGCTTTGGAGGTGTGACAGTCAACATACCAAAATCAGTGTTGACACTTTGCCAGTGACTGCAGTACATACAGGCAGTACTGAGCATGACTCAGGGCTCGACTTTCCTTCCACTGGACATGGCCGACCACCTGACTGCTCAAGCACAGTTAGTACACAAAAGCCATTATGTCTTAACAATGACATTTATATGTCTTCTGGGACTTATGGCTGCATCCATTGTCACAGTACTGGCCAGGGTGCACATACAAATTTCCCAGTGGACCCTACAAGTCCTGTGGGACCAGTTCACGAATTATCTAGACTAGATGGTTCTAGTCCCATCCCTGTGCACAAAGTGCTCAAGTTGTGGATGGAATGCAGCAACCTGCTCAAGGGGTTCCATTCCTCTTCCCTTCCCCTCTTCAGATCCTCATCACAGATGCTTTGGGTTTGGGATGGGGAGCCCACATGGGTCCTCACCAGATACAGGGTACGTGGACCCCTATGAAATGTACTTTGCACATCAATGTTCTGGAAATGCAGACAGTCCTGTATGGACTCCAGGCCTTCCAGAACCACTTGTCCCCAGGTCATCTGTTAATACAGATGGACAACGTCAGTGTGATGCATAACATCAACAAACATGGGGAGACTCATTCCTATCCGCTGTGCAGGGAAGCAATGAGGGTTTGGTATTGGGCTCTGGAACATGGTCTAGAACTATCAGCAGTACATATTCCAGTCTCCATAGCTGATCTTCCACAGGGACAAGATAGTCCTCTGCCCCCACCCAGAGTTCCTCCTGAAGGTTGTAATTAGAGTTCAACCATAACCAGGTGATGAACCTTCCAGTATACTTTACAAACCCATCTTCAGAGGCTGACTGCTGGCTTCATAGTTTGGACCTGCAGCGGGCGCTGTCCTATTATGTGGAGCACATGACTGGAGTTCGGGGTGAGACTCGCTAGCTCTTTGTCACATACGCTGACGCTGCCCCTGGCAGACCTGCAGCCAAGTGGATGATTGACAGGTGGATTATGTCCTGCATCGACGACTGCTATAGGTTGGCTGGTAGGGAGCCTCCTGTAGGGCACGGGGCTCATTCCACCAGACATACTGTTGCCTTAGTGGCTGCTTCCAGGGACATCCCTATCCAAGAGATCTGCAGAGCTGCTACCTGTTAGTCAGCGCACACCTTCATCTCCCATTACATCACTGACCTTGAGTGTCATTGGGATGCTGCATTTGGGACCATGGTTCTTCAATCTCTGTTTGCCAAGTAGGGGTGCACACCTTGCCTCCTCGTCCCAGAAAACTGCTGCAAGTCTGCCATTGTGTGGATAAGTGAACCATATCCACTTCCTTAGAAAAATAGGTTACTCACCTGTAACCGTAGTTCTAGAAGTGGTATGTGGTTCACATCCACATCACCCACCCAACCTTCCCTGGTAGGTGGCACATGGATCCCTGCTTCCAGTGTGCAAGCTCTGTTTACGTGACAGAGCCAAGGGATATACCACCCAGGTAGTGGAAGGAACTTCACTTAAGGACATTCTGATGCATGAGCTCTTCAGGAAGATCTGCCATAGTATGGATGTGAACCATATACCACTCCTAAACTACAGTTACAGGTAAGTAACCTATTTTTTCTTTCCACTCTGCTTGCTAACAGAACTGAGGAAGTTAGGGTGTCAGTGATGGTTCTATGGATGTGGATATGCTTTAAATCTTGACGGAAGGTCTTCAAGCTGGCTCCTCCCACCCACCCGGGTGGTAAAACCCTCGGCTCCGCCCCATGACACCATATCTTCCTTACCGCTTGGAAGCTCAGGTTTCCTCCTCAGCACTCTGCATTTTAGGCCTGGATCCACGCTCTTCAGATTTCCTGAAACTAATTTTAAAATTTACAAGACTAAGGTCTTCGTCTTCCCTCGTGGCTGCGATGGGCAAATAGACTCCCAGCTTCCATCGGTGCCCTTGTGGGCAGAAGATGTCCCGGACCGATCCGCGCTCCACGTGTGTCTACTGTCTGGGGCTTGGCCATGATTCGCAGGCCTGCAAATTGTTAAGTCCTTCTCGGCTTCGGTCTTGGAGGACTGTGCTGCCAGACTACTTCTTGGGCACCCCAAAAAATGGTACCCGCCGGGTCAAGTCTAAGGAGGCCTGTTGGGCAGTGTCCGCAGTGGCGGGCTCCGTGGAGCAGATGATCGCCCTCGAGGAGGAGGCAGCCCAGGCCGCTTCTTCTTCCTCCTCAGCCGCGGCATTTATCCCACTCTCCTTGGGCTCTTCCTACACTGCTTCTTTTAAGGAGCTTTGTCAGTCCCTCGCCACTAAGGGAGAAGGGCCATCAGGACATACCAGGTGGTCCAGGAAAAAGGATTCTAAAGGTAAGTCCCACCGTCGATGTTTGTGGGAGCAGGAGAGATCCCGTTCACCGGAGCGTCGACTCTCGACTTTGGTCGAGGTTGCGGCCGCTGGCTTCACGGTGTCCCCGTCGGGTCAGCTGGCCAAGACATCCGTCGACGCAGTCGAGATTTTTCTCGACCCGTCAGACGGTTTGTAGACTGGAGAAGCCAACAACCCTTCTTCACCGGTTCCCCCAGTGGTTACCGAGGACTTGCCTGTGCTGAAGTCCCCGGTTTAGGTCCCTGCACTGAGGGAGGGACAGGTTTCCCCCATTCCCTCTCTGACCCACCCTCAGAATCCCCGAAGGTCCCAGTCTCGTTTCCTCTTGCAGGTCCAGCCGGTCCCGCTGATGTCGGCGGTCTCGGCTCCATAGAAAGCGGCGTCGCCACTCATCCTCTTCGTCCTCTTTGGAGGATAGGCTCCAGCGCAGGTTGCGTCGGTGCTACAAGGACTTCATGTGGCAGCAACTTTTGCTGACCGGTAACAAGCCGACGCCGTCGCCTTCTCCGGCCATTAAGTGGCTGTCACTGGAGCAGCCGAAACAACCCCTCGTGGTAATCGAGGAGCCGACCCCAGCGCCGGTTGTTTGGCCTAAACCGGCTGCTCCACCCATTGTGGTGGAACCTCCGCCTCCACAACCGAAGACTGGGGCCCCAACCAAGGATTCTCGGTCGGGTCAGGGCTTGCCCCATAGGTTGTTGGTCACCCTCACTCCCGATCGACCTCAGCAGGTGGAGGGTGGCTCAGGCACTTGGCAGCTGTTCACAGACTCCTCAGAGTCTGATGATGACTCCTCCCTGTTCTCCAGGCTGCTTGACCTGGAGTCTGCAGGGGGCCAGTCGGTGGACGAGAGCCCATCCTCGTTTTTGGGCGTGCTTCGACTCATCTCAGAGTCTACTGGGATGCAGCTTGAACCCGTTCAAAAACGGGCCAAGTATCCCCTTACGGAGATACTGGACTCAGGGGATTCCCCTACGGAGGTCTTTCCGGTGGCCGAAGCCATTGTTGGCCCACCTCTGGAGTTGTGGCAGCGGCCAGCATCTTGTCCTGCGCCTTCGGCCAGGATGGCTCGCAAGTACACGATCCCCACCGGTTCACTCTCTGGTTTCTCGGAGCACCCCTCTGCAGAAGGGTTAGTGACTGATAGCATTTTCTGGCATTCCGGGAATGCTAGGGACGTGGACAAAACCACCTGATAAGGAATCTAAAAAGTTGGATTACTCAGGGCGGAAGGTTTACGCTGCTTCCTGCCTAGGTCTTCGTCAGGCTAGCTCGGCCGTTCTGATGGCACATTTCTCACATGCCTTTATGGGCTCCCTGGATGAGGTGATTCCTCATCTCCCAGCTGACCCTCGGATTACGGTCAAGCAGGTGCGGGATCAGGGAAGGGCGGTGGCTAAACAACAGCTCCAAACTTCATTGGACATTGGTGACTCTTGTGCCCGATCAGTAGCGGCCACAGTGGCCATGCGCCTCAGAGCTTGGCTGCGGATTTCCACCTTCATGGAAGACACCCAGCACAAGCTGGCAGACATTCCCTTCCTGGGCACCGACTTGTTTGGGCCTGGAGTGGAAGGCCATCTACAGAGGATCGAGAAGGACAAAGGCCGCCAGCAGCAGCGTAAGCCCTTTCACTCTTCCACTCCTGCGGCACGTCCGGCCCAGCAACACCAGCATCAGGGCCACTAGGCTCACACTTGGCACCCTAAGGCCAAGTCTGCTGCTTCCTCTAGCAGGCAGCCTGGAGGCAAGGGTCCAGGAGGTCCGTCAGCGGGCCCTTCCTCCAAGCCTGCTCAGTGACGGGTTGAAGGGTGTTGCCCCCAGCCTCATCATTTCTCCCTGGGTTCCCCCTGTGGGGGGACGGCTCTGCCACTTCTTTTCTGCCTGATCCGCTATCACCACGGACCGCTGGGTGCTAGAAGGGGTCGGTAGGGTCTGCCTCTGGAATTCGAGAAGTTCCCTTCCTATTGAGTCATCGCTCCATGGGGGGGCTACGGGTTCCGCAGCCTCTCTGTCAGCTTGTTGAGCTGACATTGCCTTGCTCCTCCAGAAGGAGGTGATCAGCGAGGTGGCAGACCCCCCTCCAGACCCAGGGTTTGTGTCCAGGTACTTCCTGGTCCCAAAACGGATGGAGGGGCTGGTGCCCCATTCTCGATCTGCATGACCTGAACAAGTTCCTAAGGCCTCGCACCTTCAGGATGGTCACTCTGGCTCAGATCATTCTATCCTTGGAACCAGGCATGTGGTTCTGTTCTCTGGACTGTCAGGACGTGTTCTTTCACGTCTCAATCCGTCTGTCTTATCAGCGATTCCTCCACTTCAGAGCAGAAGGCTCTCTTTACGAGTTCCGGGCCATGCCCTTCGGCCTCTCTCCAGCTCCCAGGGTCTTCACCAAATGCATGGCAATGGTGACAGCATTCCTGTGGCGCTGAGGGGTCCGGGTGTACCCTTACCTGGACAACTGGCCGATTGTGGCCCCCTTCAGGTTGGAGGTGGAGTGGTCCAGGGATCTGGCCCTCCAGATCTGCTGTCAGATTGGCCTCCTCATCAACGAGGCCAAATCGGAACTCATGCCATTGCAGGTGATTCAATTAATCGGGGCAGAGCTCGACTCTCTTCGAGCCAGATCCCGGCTCCCGGCGGACAGGGCCGAGGTCCTTTCCTCCTTTGCCCAATCATTTCTGGTTGGGCAATTGCACCCTGCCCAGGACTTCCTGCGCCTCTTGGGCCTCATGGCGGCCTGCACCAGCGTGGTCCATTAGGCCCGCTGGCATATGCGTCCCCTGCAGTGTGGGATGGCCAGCCAGTGGTCAGAGCGCTCCAGTCCTCTGGGACAGTGACCCAGGAGATGTGGGATGGCCTGCAGTGGTGGCTCGTTCCAGCTCATCTGCAGGAGGGTATTCCATTCGTCTGCCCCGAGCCGACGGTCACTATAATGACCTGTGCCTCTCTGATGGGTTGGGGTGCCCATCTGGGGGAGCTCAGAGCCCACGGCCTCTGGTCCCCTCAGGAGTCTTGATGCTATGTCAGCGTGCTGGAGCTTCAAGCGGTTCAACTAGCCCTCACTGCCTTCACCTCGTTTGTATGGGATCAGGTGGTTCAGGTCCAGACGGACACCACCACGACCATGTACTACCTCAACCGTCAGGACGGGACGCACTCCTTGCCTCTGTGCAAGGAGGCTCTTCACATCTGGTCTCTCATGATCATCCTGGAGGCAGATCTCCTAGCTATCCACGTGGCAGGAGCCTCCAACAGTCTGGCTGATGCCCTCAGCTGGATAGGCGCTGCATCTCAGGAGTGGTCTCTCCTGCTGGAGGTAGTACAAGATCTGTTCTCCCATTGGGGCTACCCTCAGGTGGACCTGTTCGCCTCCAGGGAGAATGCGAAGCTGAGGCTGTTTCATGCCGGCCCCCCTCAGCAGGGCTTGCTGCAGGGGGATGCCTTCTCGAGGTCGTGGACCCCGGGCCTCTTCTTCACCTTCCCTCCATTTCCCTTGATCCACAAGGTGCTTCTCAAGGCAAAGAGGGACATGGCGCAGGTGATTCTGGTAGCCCCAGACTGGCCCCGCCAGTACTGGTACCCAGATCTCCTCAACCTCAGCTCCAGGCTCCCTTGGTGGCTTCCAGCCCACTGGACCTGCTGTCAGTCGACAAAGGGAAGGTTCTCCACCTGGACCTTCAATCCCTGTACCTGACAGCCTGGTTCCTGAGCGGCTAGAGTTCCAGGTTTGGGTCTTTCCGACAAGGTCCTCAACATCGTTGAGGCGTCCCATAAGGAGTCGACCAGAAAATGCTATGCCTTCAAATGGAAGAGATTCTCCATTTGGTGTCAGGAGAAGGGGTTGGACCCTTCTTCCTGTTCCTTGGCTAGCATTCTGAACTACCTGTGGTCCCTTTCTCAGCTAGGGCTTCGGTCAACGACCCTTAAGGTGCACCTGGCAGCCATCTCTGCTTACCGGGCGCGGGCCGACAAGCAGTCGGTGGCGCAGGAGAAGTTGGTTGGGCGCTTTTTCAAAGGCCTTGATCACATATCCCCTCTGGTGCGAGAACCTCCACCTCCGTGGGATCTTCTGCTGATATTGGCTAAGGTCATGGGCAAGCCATTTGAACCGATGCACAGATGTGACATCTCTCATCTATTGTGGAAGACCGTCTTCTTGGTGGCTATCACATCAGCCAGAAGGATGGGAGAGCTCCAGGCGCTTTCCATTGAGTTTCCTTATCTGGTCTTCCACAGGGACAAGGTTGTCCTTCGTCCCCACCCGAAATTTCTTCCGAAGGTGGTGTCGGAGTTTCACCTTAACCAGGTGATGACTCTGCCGGTGGTCTACCCTAGTCACACCTTGGAGGCCGAATATAGGCTCCATACTCTGGACCCTAGAAGAGCGCTCTCTTATTACAAGGAGCAGGTGGCTGAAGTTCGGGGAGAGGTTCACCAGATGTTTGTCACCTACACTGAAGCCGCACCTGGCAGACCTGCAGCCAAGCGGACGATAGGCAGGTGGGTCATCTCCTACATAGATCTCTGCTATAGGTTGGCAGGTATGGAGCCTCCCAAAGGGATAAGAGCTCATTCTGCCCACCATACCGCTGCTTCAGTGGCTGCTTCTAGGGATGTCTCTATCCAGGAAATCTGCAGGGCTGCTACCTGGAAGTCAGCACACACCTTCATTTCCTATTACATTGAGCTTGAGTCACACCGGGATGCTGGTTTTGGGACCTCGGTTCTCCAGTCCTTATTCCCTAAGTAGAGGGTGTGCGCCTTGCCTCCCTCCTCCTGGAGAGCTGCTAGGAGTCTGCAAGGCAGTGTGGATTGAACAACATATCCACGTGCCTAGAAATACAGGTTACTCACCTGTAACAGGAGTTCTAGGAGTGGTATATGTTCATCCACATGACCCACCCTACCTCTCCGGCTTCGACGCGCAACCTGGCTTCCAGCGGGCTAGGTCTGGCGTCATGGGGTGGAGCCGAGGGTTTTACCACTTGGGGCGGTGGGAGGAGCCAGCTTGAAGAGCTTCCGGCAAGATTTAAAGCGGCAAGGAACCTGCCAGACAGTGTGGGTGAACAACATATACCACTCCGAGAACTCCTGTTACAGGTGAGTAACCTGTATTGACTGGGTCTGGCACAGTGTCATGCATATGCCAGTGCCCACACATTTGTCAGTACCCTGGCAAAAACTTTGCTTCTGTAGGTTCCTGTCACCTCTGACTCTAAAACCATAATGTGCTGCTCTGTGGAGTAGATAATCTTGAACATCTAGAGTTACAGCAAGTAATGTTTTGTTTTTTTTCCCAGATCTTCAACAGGCCACACTTTTGGAACTATACCTACGTCAGCGCTAGGACCACACGTAAACTTTGTAAGCTGGGGCCACCCACGATGATGTCATGGGCCAGTGTCTGCATAAACATGGGTGGCCCCTCCTCTCTCCTTTTCCTGCCTTCACTTAGACTCGTCGGACCCACCATCGGAAATGCCGCTGCAAAAGGACACCTTTTTTTTTTCACATACAAAATAGTAATCTTTGTCTTAGTGATTTTCAGCAACCTGAGTGCTGCCGAAAGAACTATCTTGTTTTTTTTCATTAATTTTGACTGCAGAGACAAAATCTGCAAGGATGACGTGCACAAAGTGTATGTCTGCTGCCTAGGCCTCTCTCAGAACTTAAAAGCCTGTGAGATCTGCCGGGGATTCAACTCCGCTACCAGGTGACACAGAAAAGGGGCACTGGAAAAATTCTTCCTCTAAAAGACCTTCACTGCAGTGGAACAGCAGCTACAGGGCAAGTCCACGTCACCCACCCCATCGACAGAATCACGGCCACTAAGGTCCCATGAGAAATCCTCCTCGGGGAGCCAGAAACACGGAGATAAGGAAAGGGCTTCCCTGGTGAGGTCCAGGTTGACGCTAAGGACTGCAAGTATGTCCCAACTTTGTGCCGCCCGCTCTGGTCACGGCAACCACCCATCAACCAGACACCAAGGTCAGGGCTTGGCGTAGGCACTACCGGGCCTAATACAGCTGGTATATCACCATTGTCACTGAAGATTTAACCTCCACCATTGACTGGTGTGATCACGATCATTACTACAAGTGGTGTAGACTCACAGGCAGTGCTGCTATCACTTTCAGATATGATATGGTGACTATTACCAGGCCTGCTTTCACATACAGTGGTCCTGTCGATGGGGACTACCACTATGGCTACCACATTGTGCTGCAATCTAATGTAATGTGGAATAGACCTCCTCAGCTGCCACTGACATCGCCGGCGCGGTCCTCCATTTCCATCAATGGGAGAGAGAATGAAAAATGTGAATATAATCTTGACCTCATAATGGAGGAGGATGAGGAGAAAGAGGAAGACTGCTGAGGACAGCCAGTATGTGCATGACACCAACTCAACAGTATCTTCCTGCAGTGAGGACTCTGTGGTGAATACCCCATGGTCATCTCCAGAGTATCCCTCATATTATGCCAAGATGCAGCAAATTCAAGCTGCCATGGGATTTACTTGGGAGGAACAGGATTCCACTTAAAGGAACCTTCCGGAGTTTCTGGAAATGCCAGACTCTTACTGCTAACATTCCTCCCCTGTATCCAGCACTGGAGGATGCTACTTATGCAGACTGGTATATGTCAAATACTATACCAGCTGTTTCCAGAAAGGCTGACAAGATGCACTCTGCTCCCTCTAGCAAGTGTTTTTATGCTAACCAGTCTGAGACTGATTCAGTGGTGATCACAGCTGCCCATGTCAGATCCTGGGCACCTAGACACCCAAATTCCCTCCTTCCTGATAAGGAATCCAGGAGGTTGGATGTACGGGGCATACGTACCTATGCCTCTGCCTCTCTGGGCCTGTGTATTGCCAGTAAACAGGCCCATGTGATAAAATACCAGAATACCCTGTGGAGGAATGCTAAGGCTGCTACACAAGCCTTACGTGAAGGTACTGCCAAACAAGAGTTAATTGAAACTCTGACTGATGGTGCTGATGTGGGGAACTCTTAATCCGCATAGCATATGATGTCTCTGATGCCTCTACCAGGGCTGCGGCCTCTGGTATCTATCTCAGGTGTTACTCCTAGCTTAGAGTAGCAGGATTTGCCACTGATGTGCAGCAAACAGTTCTAAATACCCCCTTTAGAGGACAGAAACTGTTTGGTCATGATGCTGAAGAAGCTTTGAGAAGCCCTCAGTCAGCTGGCAAGACTGAGGTCCATAAAATCCCTGTACCATACAGCAGGCAGAGGTAAGGGCAGGGGTAAATTTCATCAGTCTACTGTCAGAAGCAGCCGTCAGATCCACAAACAGCAGGTAGAGGTGTAATGGCCTTGCCAGTCACCCTCCCACCCCGGGGTACCCAGACAAAAGCACCCAGAGGTGGTGGAGCCAGTGGCTCTGCCCCCTCAGCTCAGCATAACTCGCCATACTCCCCCCAGTCGTCACTACTTCCAGGGGTGATTGTAGTGGTTGCTTCTCCCTCCATCTGAACCAGTGCGGAACAGTTACCACAGACGAATGGGTAGTGGACATTATAGGGAAAGGTCATGCTCTGGAGCTCCTGGACAACCCTCCAGCTCATCCACCAGCTGTAACAACATACCCATCGGGACACATGTCCCTGTTGCAAGAGGAAGTACAGGCACTACTTCAAAAACAAGCCATAGAACCTGTGCCTCCCAAACAGAGGCACAAAGGGTTTTATTTCAGATACTTTCTAGTCCCCAAGTGGACAGGAGATCTGAGGCCTGATCTTATCTGTGTCAGTCTTCACCATTCATCACATGTGGGTAGTGGCCGGAAGTCACGACCCTGCGGGAGCTCTTTTTTTTTGTGGATGGAGTCAGCGCACCGATGGCGCTGACCTCAGGTCGGCCTTGCTGCTTGCCGCCACGGCTCGGCCATTAGGTGTCATCGAGCCCACCCTCCCGCCTGTTCTTTTTCTCCTGCCTTAGAGGTCGCACCTCATGAAGAGCTCAGCTTGAAGATCTTCATCAGTATCTATGACCTAGTGTTTCGTTCAGCCTCCTGTCGAAAACTAATCTCCGTCAGTTCCGTTTCGCCATCTACTTGACGCCGCTGACTGGTAAGACCGTTCCTTTTATTCTTACAGCAACATCGAGTCTGTTTTTACTTTATTTTACTGTCAATCATGTCTGGTACGGGGGGCAAAAAGTAATCTAAAACGGGGCTGCCTCCTGTGCGTCGGTGCCCATGCGGCCGTCAATATTCTGTTACCGACCAGCATGATCGTTGCCTTACATGTCTTGGCCCGCTTCACGATATGGATTTGTGCGACACCTGCTTTTCCATGGACTGTCAAGTTCTTGAGCCCCACTGACTTTTGGAGGGCAGACACGCTCTCGTCTTGCCAAGCCACGGTCTCTCGGCCTTTCCTCCGGGTTCCCTCCCAGTGCTATATGGACAGCGGAGGAGGTGGCTTCCACCTCTTCTAGCCTTGCCACGGCGGGGGTCCCTTCCCCAGTGCAGGAGGCCCAGTCCGTTCCCCTGGGGGAGCGGTCAGGAGGCACCGCTCTGGCAATCACCCTTTCAGGGGTGAAGGCTCCCCCGGTGTCATGTCTTGGGGCCTGTGGGCCCGGGCCCGTCCTCAATGCCATCTGTCAGCACCGTTTTGGGCCTCGGCACCACCTGTGGCGCCATGGGCTCTGATGGCACCGTGGTCGGTGTCGGTCTACTGCTCTGTGCCATTTCTGCTGCTGGCGCTGTTCGCAGCACTGATGGTGATTGCGATGCTGTGGGAAGTTGTATGGCACCTTCTGTGACTGTATCTGGTCTCAGCGCCATTCGCTGAGACTGGAGATGGCGCCATGTCCAGCTGTTCGCGGCACTGGGGCGGGTGACGGCGCCATAGGTGGCACCGTTTTTACTCTCTGTGCCGTTTGCTGCACCGGTGCCATCTCCGACTCCAGCGCCATTCGCGGTGCCATGTGTCTGGCGTCAACTCCAGCCTCGGTGCTGTGGTCAGGGCCGTCTCTTCCTCTGACACCGTTTGCGGTGCCGGGGAGGAGGTCGGCTCCGATAGTGGTGTGGGACCCCAGATTGGCACCTCTCAGTCCTGCTAGGAGCGTGTGCCGGGGGGGGGGTCTGGCACCGGGCCTTGGTCTCCTCTACTTCGGAGGAGGATTCCAGGTCTGATCTGGACTGGCTGTCGGATTCTTCAGAGTCTGCAGCCTCCATGGGCACCTCGATAGAGGCTTCGGTGGTCCAGACCCAGCCTCCCTCTGAGGAATGGGCAGTGGTCCCCAAATCTAGGGTCAGGGGCTTTGACCAGCAGGCGGCGGTCCAGGCGACCATTGCCCTGCAGCCTGGACTTGGTGGATTTTCGGCTCTCTCAGCTGGGGCACCCCCTACTGAGGTGTGCCTGGATCGCCCAACTTTAGGGTCAACCAGGGCACCCATGGAAGGGGAGGTTGCTGCTTCCTGGGTGGTCTCCTCAGGGGCTGCTCAGAGTTGCCAGCTGCCTAGGCTGGTGTTCTCAAGGGGGAGGGCTCTCTGAGTCAGAGGGGTTGTGGGGCCTGAGTTCGAAGTGGGACCTTCTCTGGGACCCGGGTTCGGGGAGGAGCCGCAGTGCGGACCCTGGTCTTTCCTTCTCTGTCTCCTCCAGAGTGCCCTTTTCTTTGGAGGCCAGGGACCATCCTTTTTGGCTCACATGGTCCCAGTCACCTCACGGGGGATTCTTCAGGGCAACGGTCTAGGCAGTTCCAGCGTGGTTGATCAGCTGTCGGCTGTTGTGCTTTCCGGAACTCCTCCACCCTTGGGGACGTCCAGTGGGCTCTTTTGCCTGGACAGAGGTCGTCCCTCTTCTGTAGTGGATCTGGCCCCCATTCCTCTATCACCATCTCCTTCTCTCACATGTATTTCTGGTCCTAGGGGGCCCCTCACCTGGGAGCATTTCAGGGGTGCAGCTGCTCACTTCCCCACATACATCAGGGCTATGGACGAGCGGGTGTTCCACCCTTCCCCTGAGCAGCAAACTCCTGGATCTCCAAAGTCTTCCGCTTCCTCATCCTCCTCTTCTGGAGGAGATGAACCTTCCGTCCACATCTTCCTTGCCGCTGATCTGTCTGAGTATCAACGTTTCTTCACAAGGATGTTGGAAGACCTTCATATCACCCCCCCCCCCAACTCTGCACAATCTTGAGCATTTGACCCTTGCCTTTTTTAGGCGATTTCAGTGCAGCCACCCTTGTGGTGCCCATCTGACTTATTCCTTTTCAGGAGGTGTCACTCCGCTTCTGGCAACGTCCCTTTTCCGGAGTCCCAGCCCCTAGGGATCTGAGCCAGAGGTATTGTGCCCCCTCCTGGAGTCTCCAGGTTGTATGCCTCACCCTCAGTCAGGGTTGACGCAACTGGACACTCCTGACGGGCTTCACGCCCTTCACTGTGACCGGCCCCCAGATCAAGACTCTGCGGATTTTGACTTCTGGGGGAGGAGAACCTTCTACTCGGCATGGTTGTTGCTGTCAATTGCTGCACATCAGGCCCACTATGCTTCCTATGATAGGTTCTTGTGGTCCAGGCTAGGTCAGCTCCTAGCCTCCCTGCCTGATTTGGAGGTAACCAAATAAGCCATTGCACTCTCTGCACGGGTCCTGGAGCTCTAGCTCGAGGGTATCCTACGATGCCAACAAGGCAGCTTCCAGAGTCATCGGGACAGTGATCTGCATTAGGCGGATGGCATGGCTGCGTCTTTCCCGGTTGTCACCCTTGGCCCGGCATAGGGTGATTTCCTCCGCCTACCAGAGAACCCATCTTTTCTCCCATAGGGTGAGACAGCGTCTGTCGGGGCAACTTCCTTCCCCTTCCGGAGGGTCCCCATCTCACTCTCCCCAGTCTTGAGCCTCACCAGGTCCATAAAGGTTCTCCCTCCCAGTGTCTCCCCCACTGGGAGATAAGGGGCTTAGTCCCTTAGGGTCTCAGGCCCCCTTCGGGAAGGGGGGGCTTGGTACTCGCTCACATGTGATGAATGGTGAAGATTGACACAGATAAGATTTGAAAATTACATACCTACCGTAATTCTTGATCTTTCTGTGTATCTTTACCATTCACCACAATTCCCACCCTCCATCCCCCCTGGGGCCTCAGTCTCTGGGTCCTCCTCCTCTGTGTGCCCCGTCCCTTCCGTGGGTCTGGAGTAGGGTGACCTTGGGCATGCAAGGGGTTTCCTTCGCATTCTGGTGGGGAAGGGGTTGGGGGCTGCCCTCCTCTTCGCCTTTGGCTTCCACCCCTTCGGGTGGGATATTGGTGTCTGCCCCTCTCTCTCTCTCTTTCTCTCTCTCTCTCTTTTTCTCTCTCTGTCTCTCCTCCCCTCAATCCTTGTCCTTGGGGACTAATCCTTTTTCCTGGTTTTAAGAAGGGGGATTTTTTTCTCTACTATTCTTATTTTGGTTGGACAGGGGAGGGGGCAACCCTTGGTTTCTGGTCCCTCTCATATCTCCTTACGACCTTGAAGTTGTTCTGCTGGAGTGTGCTGTCAAAAATTCCTATGCCTTGAATTTTGGCAGTCTAGCCATACTAGCTACTCCTGGGCAGTAAGTCCATCTCAAATCAGGGATCAGACCACGAGCCTGGGGTTTGTCCTCTCCCCTGCCACTTGATGTTTCCCTCCCTTCCTTACCTTTTCTTCTTCCAGAGATTGGGGCCTCTCCCAATCCCCTTCGTTTTTCTTCTCTTCCCCCCCATCTGTCCTCTCAGTCATTTATTTCTCCTTTTAGTTCATATATCTTTTCCTTTGTCTGTCCCTTGGACTTCCTTGTCCCTCCCTCCCAACCCCACTTCTTACTCTCGGCAACTCAGAACTGGCGGGAGGCAGGGTCGATGACACCTAACTGGAGCAACCCGTGGCGCACGCAGTGCAACTGTCGGTCCTTGGTGTGCGTCGACGTATCGACCCATCCCAAAAATAAAAAAGAGCTCCCGCGGGGTCATGACCTCCAGCCACCACCCACATGTGACGAATGGTGAAGATACACAGAAAGATCAAGAATTACGGTAGGTACATAATTTTTATTTCCAGACCTCAGGGACCTCCGCTTCTTCATAGAATACAAGAAGTTTTGGATGGTCTCTGCAAGGTATCCTTCCCCTGCTGCAAACAGGGGATTGGATATGCTCCCTGGATATGAAAGATGCCTGTCGCCATATCAAAATCAGGAAACCTCACAAGAAGTACCTGAGGTTCATGATCAAGGGGAGCAATAGCTGTTCAGAGTGTTGCCCTTTGGCTTATCTTCTGTGCCATGAGTCTTTACCAAGTGCTTGGCAGTAGCAGTAGCAGCCCTTTGCAGGGAACGCCTGTACGTCTTTCCTTACCTGGGTGACTATTACAGACCTTGGCTCGAACTAGACAGATGTTTGATGCCCTGGGGTGACAGTCTACATGCCAACGTCTGTACTGATGTCCTGTCAAATGCCTGCAATACATAGGAGCAGTCTTGGATATGGCCCAGGGCTCTAGGTTTCTGCCACTGGACAGAGCAGAATGACTGCTCAAGCACAGTCTGTAAATGACAGCCATTACGTCCCAACAAAGACTTTTCTATGCCTTCTTGGCCTTACGGCTGCAACCACTGTCACAGTGTCACTGGCCAGATTGCACATGCAGATACCACAGTGGACTCTGAGAGTCCAGTAGGGTCAATTAACAGGCGACTTAGACCAGAAAGTCCTAGTAATGTCTCTCTTATGCAGAACACTGAAGTGGTGAATGGAACGCAGCAATCTGCTAAAGGGAATCCCATTCCCGAATCCTACCCCAAATTAGATTCTCACAATGGATGCCTCGAGATCCGGTTGGGGAGCCCACCTGGGGCTTCTTCAGGCACATGGCATGTGGAACCAGGTGGAGCGTGCTTTGTGTATAAATATCCTGGAAATTAGAGCAGTTCTGTATGGACTGCAGGCATTTCAGGAACACTTGTCCTCAGAAACATAGACATAGAAACATAGACCTTGACGGCAGATAAGGACCGCTAGGCCCATCTAGTCTGCCCATTTCCCTACCTACAGGATAGGCCGCAGATCCTAGTTAACCAACAGCCTATATTTTCCTGCCCCCCACAAGAATTGCCTTATGTCTGTCCCATGCATTCTTGAATTCTCCCACAGTTTTAGACCCCACAACTTCCTCAGGAAGGCTGTTCCATGCATCCACTACCCTCTCTGTGAAATAATACTTCCTCCATTGCCCCTGAACCACCCTCCTTCTATCTTTAAATTGTGTCCCCTTGTTCTTGCAAGTCTCTTTTCTGAAAGATGCTACCCTCTTGGACTTTGTTGATTCCCTTAGAGGTACTTGAAAGTTTCTATCATGTCCCCCCTCTCCCCTCTTTCCTCAAGGGTATACATATTAAGCTCCTTTAGTCTCTCCTCATACGGCTTCTCTTGCAGACCCTGCACCATTTTAGTTGCCCTCCTCTGGACTGCCTCTATCCTGTCTATGTCCTTGCGGAGATGGGGTCTCCAGAACTGGACACAGTATTCCAGATGGGGTCTCACCAACTGTCTGTACAGAGGGATAACAACTTCCTGTTTTCTGCTGCTGATGCCTCTCCCTATACATCCCAGTATACCCCCAGCCCTCCCTACTGCCTTCTCACATTGCTTGCTAACCTTAAGGTCATCTGATATGATTACCCCAGGTCCCTCTCCTGTTTTGTTGCTGTTACTACCTCCCCACCCATTGTGTATTCTTCCCCTGGGTTCTTGTTTCCCAGGTGCATTATTTTGCACTTTTTTGCATTGAATCCTAGCTGCCATACGTCTGACCATTCCTCCAACCTTGCCAAGTCCCTTTTCATCCTTTCCACGCCTCCTTGTATATCAACCCTGTTGCAGATCTTTGTGTCATCTGCAAAAAGGCATACTTTTCCTTCCAGTCCCTCTGCAATGTCACTGATGAAGACATTAAAAAGGACTGGACCCAATGCTGAAGTTCAGTACTCTCTTTAACAGTACAGATAGGCAATGTCCATGTGACGCATTACGTCAACAAACAAGGGGGGGAATTCATTCCTACCTGCTGTGCAGGAAAGCAATGAGTTTGGTATTGGGCTGTGGAACACAGTCTAGAACTATCAGCAGTGCTTGTTCCAGGTGTCCAAAATGTCTTGGCAGACAAGCTAAGCAGGTCTCAATCCAGGGTGCACAAGTGGGAACTACTGACCTCGATGGTCAATCTATTCACAAGATGGGGTCATCCAGAGTTGGACTTTTTTTGCATCCCCACACAGCACAAAACTGCTGCCATTTTGCTTGCTCCAGGGCCTGGAGTTTCCTGGTGAGATGCGTTGTCCCTCTCTTGGAAAGGGAGGTTTCTGTATGCCTCCCGTTCCAGTGATTCAGAGAGTACTACTCAAGCTGAAGATGGCGGTAGTAACTCTAATACTTATTGCTCCCCTGTGGCCTTGGCAGATATGGTATCCAATGCTAAAACAGCTAGCAATTGAAACACCTGTGCCTCTGCCCCGTGCAAAGATCTGTTGTCACAGGAATAGGGTCCCCTAGTCCATCCAGACCTGAAGTCCCTACATCTGCATGCATGGCTCCTGAAGACATAGTCATAGCTCGCATTGTAGTATCACAGAAAGTGGCAGATGTTCTGGTGGCTGTCAGAAAACTGTCCACTAGACATATGTATTCAGTGAAATGGAAACAGTTTGCTTTGTGGGCCGCTTCACATAACTTAGATCCATTTACTTGCCTGGTCAATCAGGTTTTGGAATACTTACTGTCCTTACCAGATTCCAGCCTGCAGAATTCTTCAATTAAGGTGTACTTGGCTGATATATCAGCCTTTTATTTGCCTGTGGATGGCCGTACAGGGCTCAATTAGAGGTAGTTCATATGTTTTTGAGAGGAAATTTACATTTAAAGCCTCCCACTAGAAATCCATTCCTGGCTTGAGATCTGAATTTTGTTTTTGAAAAACTGACTTTGGCTTTTTTTGAGCCAACCACAAGTTATGGCTTACGCATTCTTTCTTGGAAAATATAATGTTTAGTTGCAGACACTTCTGCTTGAAGGATTTCAGAGCTTCAGGCTGTAATGTGTGAGCCTCCTTATTTGATTTTCCACAGAGACATGATGTCTTTGCATACTAATCCTAAGTTTTTTCAAAAGGTGGTATCTGAGTTAACTTTAAATCAAACTATCCATCTCCCAGTGTATTATTATCCAGCGCATGCCAATCCAGGGAATGGGTTGCTCAATACGTTAGATATGCATAGAATTCTCAGTTCTAGGGACATGGATATGTTGTTCATCCACACTCATTGGCAGTATCCTTGCCGCTTTAAATCTTGCCGGAAGGTCTTCAAGCTTGCTCCTCCACCCACCGGGTGGTATAACTCTGCTCCGCCCCATGGCGTAGATCTTCCTTACGCTTGAAGCTCAGGTTCCCTCCTTAACGCTCGTTTGTGACTAATTCCTATTTCTCCGTTTTGCTTGGTTAGAAATAATACTTTGCAAAAAGACTTCAGTCTTGATCCCTCCGGCTGCGATGGATAAATCGACTCCGGTTCGGAGATGCCCATGCGGGTGAAGATGTCTCGGACGGATCCACACTCCCGTGTGTCTACTGCTTAGGCCTTGAGCACGACCCGCGAGCTTGCGACCTGTGCTCATCTTTCGACCTCGTCCTCGAGACCGTGCTGCCGAGTGCAACTGGGCCGTCCGAGCGTTTCCCTCGGTGAAGTCAAGAGGCCCGGTTGGCGGTGTCTGCGGCCGGTCTTCGGCGGATCAGCTCGGCGGATGGGTCGCCCTCGAAGAGGAGGCGCGGACGTATCTTCCTCGACGCCGGTATCCCGCTCTCTGGGTTCTTCCTACGGCTTCCTTTAAGGAGCTTTGTCTGTCCCTCTCCACTAAAGGAGAAGGGCCTGCGTCTGCTGGACCTTTCTCGGTCAAAAAGAAGGACAAGGGTAGTCCCTCCGTCGACGCTCTTGGGGGCGGGAAGGTCCCTCTCCCGGGCGTCGGCAAATCGGCTTGATCGACCTTTCGGCTTCGACCACTGGCCTCACGGTGTCCCGTCAGGTCAGTTGACCGAGACTCCACTGATGAAGTCGAGATTTTTCGACCCATTAGGCAGGCTGTCGCCTTTAGCAGCGAGATTCCCCTCTCCCGGTTCCCGGGGAGGAGTTGAGATCCCGTGGGCTCGCCTGTGCCTCCGGTTCCGGGCCCTCGGATGGACCTTCCGAGCCGAAGGAGTGTCGGTTCGGCGACACCTCCTGCACCGACCCGGAAGTCCGGGACTCGGTCTCGGTCTCGGACCTCGTCAGCGGTCCAGCCGTTCCCCACGTCGCCGGCGGTCGGTCACCGGCACCGCGGTAAGCGGCGTCGCCCGTAATCCTCGTCCTCCTCACCGGATGAGGCGGCGTAAATTACGTCGGCGATGCGAGACCTTGTGTTCCACAACAACTCCTCCTGGCGGGGAATAAGCCGACTCCGGCGCCTTCCCGGCCATTAAGTAACTGTCACCGGGCAACCGACACAACCCCTCGACTTGCCGAGGCCTATACCCAGGCAGTTTTCGGCCCAAAACCAGCTTCTCCACCGATTGCGGTGGAACCTCCGCCCCCAGCCACCAATTGGGGCTCCGACCAAGGATTCTCGGTCGGCTAAGGTTTACCCATCGGCTGTCAGTTACCCTCACTCCCGACCGACCTCGGCAGGTGAAAGGTGGCTCAGGCCAGAGCAACTCTTGAGGACTCTTCCGAGTCGAAGATGATTCCTCCTTCTTCTCCAGCGACTGGACTTGGGTCTTCAGGAGGTCAGCCAATGGGCGATAGCCCGTCGTCCTTCCTAGGACTGCTTGGCTCATCTCGAGTCTACCGGGATGGAGCTCGAACCCGTTCCAAGCAGGCCGAGGTATCCCCTCACGGAGATTCTGGACCGAGGGATTCTCGGCGGAGGCCTTTCCGGTGGCCGAGGCCATAGTGGGTCCAGCACTGGAACTTTGGCAGCGCCCTGCTTCCTGCCCTGCGCCCGGCCAGGATGGCCAGAAGTATCGCGGTCCCTACGGTTCCTTGTCCGGTTTTGAACACCCCTGCTGAGGGGTTGGTTACCGACAGCGTTTTCGGCGGCGCCGGCGCCAGGGATGTGGACAAACCTCCTGACAAGAGTCAAGAGATGGACTATGTCCGGGCGAAAGTCTCGCTACGTCCTCTCTCGACGCCGTCAGGCCAGTTCGGCCGTCCTCATGGCACATTTTCTCATGCCTGTTGGGCTCCCTGGATGAGGTCATCCCTCATCTTCCCGCCGATCTGCAGACTACGGTTAAGCGAGTCCGGGACCAGGGCAGGAGCAGTGGCCAAACAGCAGCTCAGACTGCTTTGGATGTAGGGACTCATGTGCCAGATCGGTGGCGGCGCGGTGGCTGTCTCGTCGGCGAGCTTGGCTGAGGATATCACCTTTACTTCGGATACCCAGCACAAGTTGGCGGATGTTCCCTTTTGGGACTGACCTCTTGACCCTGGGGTGGAAGGTCACCTGCAGAGGATCGAGAAGTCCAATGCCACCTTGGACTCGGTCTCTTCCGCTCAGAAGGACAAAGCGCAAACCACAGCCTAAGCCCTTTAGTCCTTCTGTGCCCCGGTAGCCCGGCCACAACGTCAGGGCCAGCAGGCTCGACCTTGGCATCCCAAACCCAAACCGCGGCTTCCTCTAACAGGAGGCAGGGAGAAGGGCCCAGGAGGTCCCTCGGCGGTCCCTCTCCAAGCCTGCCCAGTGACGGGCTGAGGGGTGTAGCCCCATCCCGTCACCTTACCCTAGGTCCCCGTGAAGGCGGCTCCGGCACTTCCGTTCCGCCTGGTCCGCTGTTACCACGGACAGGTGGGTCTTAGAGGTGGTGGAAGAGCCTGCCTCTGGAATTGAGCAGGCACCACCCCTTCAGAGCCGTCGCCTCGGGGCTGATCCCCAGCCTCACTGGCGGCTCGTCGAGCCGACATCACTCTCCTCCTCCAGAAGGAGGTGGTAAGAGAGGTGGTGGACCCTCCTTCAGACCCAGGGTTTGTGTCCAGGTACTTCCTGGTTCCGAAACGGACGGGGGGCTGGCGCCCCATTCTACCTACTACGACCTAAACAAGTTCCTAAGGTCTCGAACCTTCAGGATGGTCACTCTGGCTCAGATAATACCATCCTTGGAGCAGTGCGTGTGGTTCTGCTCTCTGGACTTGCAGGGCCGTTTTTCACGTCCCTATCAAATCCGTCTCACCAGAGATTCCTTCGCTTCAGCGGAAGGATCTCTTGAGTTCAAGCCATGCCCTTGGCTTGTCTCAGCTCCCAGGGTCTTCACCAAATGCATGGCAGTGGTGACAGCATTCCTCTGGCCGAGGTCGGTGTACCCTTACCTGGACGACTGGCTGATAGCAGCTCCCTCAGGAAGGAGGCGGGTGGTCCAGAGATCTGGCCCTCCAGGTCTGCTCTCAACTGGGCCTCCTTATCAGCGAGGCCAAGTCGAACTCGAGCCAAGCAGGTGATTTTATTCACCGGGCGCAGCTCGACTCTCTTGAGCCAGGCGCGGCTCGCGGACAGGGCCGAGTTCTTTCCTCCTTTGCCCGATCATTTCTGGTTGGGCAATTGCGCTGCCGGGACTTCCTCGCCTCCTGGGTCTCATGGCGGCCTGTACCAGCGTGGTCCGTTGGGCCCGCTGGAACATCGTCCCCTTCAGTGAGGACTGGCCAGCCAGTGGTCTGGCAGCTGCGATCCCTTGGACCAGCTTGTAGTCGGTGACACAGGGGATGTGGAATGCTCTCCAGTGGTGGACCGTTCCAGATCATTTGCGGAGGGCATCCCGTTCGTCCATGAGCAAGCGGTCTCTCTGTCGACGATGCCTCTCTGATGGGTTGGGGTGCCCATCTGAGAACACCGGGCTCATGGCCTCTGGTCCCCGGGAGTCGATGCCACATCAACCTGCTGGAGCTCCAGGCGGTCCGCCTAGCTCTCACCGCCTTTGCTCCGTTCCTCCGGGGTCAAGTGGTCCGAGTCCAGGCGGACAATACCACGACCATGTACTATCTAAACCGCCAGAGGCGGGGCCGCTCCATGCTTCTATGCAAGGCTCTCCGCATTTGGTCACTGCGTCGCAGCCTGGAGGCGGATCTCCTAGCCATTCCGTGGCAGGGCCTCCAACACCCTGGCCGATGCCCTGGGCGGATAGGGGCTGCATCCCACAGTGGTCTCTCCTGCAGGTAGTACAGCATCTGTTCTCCCTTTGGGGCACACCTCAGGTGGACCTGTTTGCCTCCATGGAGAGCAGCAGCTGAGTCTGTTCCATGCCCGCCCCCTCAGCAGGGCTCGCTGGAGGATGCCTTCTCGAGCAATGGACCGGGCCTCTTTACGCCTTTCCCCATTTCCCTTGATCACAAGGTGCTTCTCAAGGCGAGGAGGGACAAGGCGCAGGTGATTCTGATAGCCCCAGACTGGCCTCGCCAGTTCTGGTACCAGATCTCCTCAGTCTCAGCTCCAGGACTCCGCGGCAGCTTCCAGCTCGCCGGACCTGCTCTCAGTCAATCAGGGGAAGGTGTTCCATCGGACCTTCAATCCCTGCACCTGACGGCCTGGTTCCTGGTGACTAGAGTTCCAGGCTTTGGGTCTTTCGACGAGGTCCTCAATGTAGTTGGGCGTCCGTGGAGTCGACCAGAAAATGCTATGCCTTCAAATGGAAAAGGTTTTCCATTTGGTGTCGAGGCAAGGCTTGGACCCTTCCTCCTGTTCCTTGGCAAGCATCTTGGACTATTTATGGTCCCTTTCTAGTCAAGGGCTTGAGTCGGCGACCCTAGGGTGCACCTGGCAGCCATCTCTGCTTACGAGGCGCGGGCCGGGAAGCAGTCGATGGGCGCAGGAGAAGGTGGTCTGGCGCTTTTCAAAGGCCTTGATCACATTTCCCTCCAGTGCGGAACCCCACCTCCGTGGGATCTACTGCTGGTACTGGCAAAGCTCATGGGCAAGCCATTGAACCTATGCACAGGTGTGCTCTCTCTCACCTGTCGTGGAAGACCGCCTTCTTGGTGGCTATCACGTCAGCCAGAAGGATGGGAGAGCTCCAGGCGCTCCATCGAGTCTCATTACCTGGTCTTCCACAGGGACAAGGTTGTCCCTGCGCCCCACCCGAAATTCCTTCCGAAGGTGGTGTCGAGTTTCACCTTAACCAGGTGTTGACTCTGCGGTGTTCTACCCCAATCACACCTCGGAGGCCGAATAGGCTCCATACTCTGGATCCTAGGAGGCGCTCGCATTATAAGGAGCGACGGGGCTGAAATTGGGAGAGGTTCGCCAGCTGTTTGTCACCTACGCTGAAGCCGTGATCTGGCAGACCTGCAGCCAAGCGGACGATAAGCAGGTGGGTAACCTCCTGCATAGATCTCTGCTATAGTTAAGCGGGCATGGAGCCTCCCAGAGAATGGGCTCATTCTACCCGCCATACTGCTGCTTGGTGGCTGCTTCAGGGCGTCCCTATCCAGGAAATCTGCAGGGCTGCTACCTGGAAGTCAGCAAAGCACCTTCATTACCCACTACCACATCGACCTTGAGTCACGCCGAGGGATGCTGGTTTTGGGGCCTCGATTCTCAGTCTCTCTTTCCCAAGTAAGTATATGGGGTGTGCGTCTTGCCTCCTCCTCGAGGAAACTGCTAGGAGTCTGCCAATGAGTGTGGATGAACAACATATCCATGTCCTAGAAATACAGGTTACTCACCTGTAACAGGAGTTCTAGGAATGGTATATGTTGTTCATCCACACGACCCCGACCTCCGGCCCGACAGCACAACCTGAGCTTCCAGCGGGCCAGATCTGGCGTCATGGGGCGGAGCCGAGAGTTATACCACCCGGGTGGGTGGGAGGAGCAAGCTTGAAGACCTTCCGGCAAGATTTAAAGCGGCAAGGATACTGCCAATGAGTGTGGATGAACAACATATACCATTCCTAGAACTCCTGTTACAGGTGAGTAACCTGTATATACTGTACACACCATACCAAGAACTGCAGAAGGTCCTCTCTCTTTTTTGTTTTGTTCGCCCTTGGGAAACAAGGCGCTCCAGTTTCTAAACAGTGCATGTCCAAATGGCTAACACATTGTATTACATTCTGTTACAGGAAGTACAGTAATGAACATCCTTGTGTGGTTTGTGGTCATTCCACAAGAGGTATGGCCACTTCTTTTGCTTGTTTCAAGAATGTCTCCGCTGCAGAAGTTTTTGCAGCTGCCACATGGAATACTGTCCACACCTTCAATAAGCGTTACAGTCGGGACATTGTCTCTCGTAGATGAGCAGGGTTGGCTTAGCTGTTTTACAAGGTCTACTCTCATAAATGTATAGGCTCCATGCGCCCAGACTGTTAGCTTTTGGTACTGCTTACGAACATATGAAAATGCCAGCAGAAACAGGCCTAATGATCTGTCGAGTCTGCCCAATTGTGTAGCTAGCCCCTTAACATGCAGCTGCCCCACGCTCCCTCCCACTCCTCTTACTTACCCTCCTCTCCTCTGTCCACCCCTCTTAAATCCCCCTACCATACTACAGGCTACCACCTCCTCAGGCAGGGCATTCCACTTATCCACCACCCGTGCAGTGAAAGAGTGTCTCCTGAATCTCCCCCACCAGTCTCAATTGCTGGGGACTTGTTCCAAAGGTGTGACTTGATGAAAGAGATATCCTCAAAGAAGATAGAACAGTTATGTGAGAATTTACTGTAACAGTAGCTCTTCCAGAGAATCTCTTTGATCAGGTCATGCCGTCCCACGCTCCTTCCCCCTTTAGGGTCATGGCACCAAATTATTGCTTTGCTGTTTCCGTTGCTGTCTTTTTCCAGCACTGTGTCACGGGTATGTGGCCTGCTGGTGTCTCTCCTCGTTCCCTAGAGGGTCCTCCAAGCATGATCTCCGGCAGGGAACTGAGGAGAGGAGAGGCCACCAATGTTTATATAGACTCTGGTGCACAATGTCGTCATGGGCAGCTCCTGGCTTGCAAAGTTTCCATGTGGTCCTAATCCTGACATGGATATAGTTCAAAAGGTGTGGCCTGATGAAAGAGATTCTCTCTAAAATCTACTGTTACAGTAAGTTCTTACACAACTGTTCTTTTCTATCCTTCTGCCTCCTGGAGGGGGTTTCCACAGTATTGGAGGTGTTCCATAAGTCCTTCACTCAATGGACCTTTTATTTTTTTTAACATTGTTTTTGCTCCCGGTATTGACGTGGCCAGATATACCATCCTCAAGCCACACTTTCAGCAGCCGTCATATTGCTTGGCTGTGGAGAATTTACTTCTTTAGTTTTCCCCATTTCCTTCCATTATTGCTAGGATGCTGGCACAAGGATGTACGTCCAGGCTGCAGGTGTGCTGAAACACACCCCAGCCATGCACCTAACAGTGTTCTCCCTCGCCCCACTCCTGCGCTACTATCCGTGCATCCACAGGTGGCAGGAGTAAAGCAAGGTGTACATCCCCCCTCCCCAGAAGAGGAGAGTGTCCTCTGGCATGCTTGATCCTCCTCCTCGCCAGTTGGCCCCCAAAGACCCAGGCTCATTCTAGAACCTGGGTTGCCAGCATTTGGAGTGGTAGCACTGAACCTATGCTTTTAAGTGAGAGAAGTGCTTGGTATGATACCAGGAAAGTGGCCTGGCACACACGCAGTGCCCAGTGAGTTCAATATGCAACTGTCTTTGGGCTTTTTCTTCTATGGCCCCGAGTACAACTTCACTGAAGGTGCATTTGGCTGCCATATTGGCATGCAGAGCTAAGTGAGATTCCCCTCCTTAACGCAGGAGTGGTCTGACACTTTAAGGGTCTAGCCCATACTGTATGTTCCCACCTCTTCTTGAGCCTCCTCCTGTGTGGGACTTGAACCTTTTCCTGGTCATGCTCACAGAGAAACCTTTTGAGCCTCTGCCAGTGTGGGACTTTGGTTTCCTGCCCTGGAAAGTGTTTTTTTTTTTTTGTTTCTATTACCTCTGCTAGATGGGTCAGTGAGTTGAAAACTCTCTTGATCAACTCAGCCTGTATGACTTGCTATCAGGACATTTCTGCCCAAGATGGTTTCTTAATTTCATTTAAACCATTCCATGAAACTGCTGGAGTATTCTCCCAGGCCAGATGCTAACCTTGCTGAAAAACATCATCATCAGTTGGATGTCAGGCATGCCCACCTGTTCTACTGTCAGAGAACAGGGGAAATACAGGGTACCTCTTCTCAGTCACGACAAACATTGTACAATCCCGAGGATCTCTTGCTGTCAAGTGGACCATTGCTCAAATCATTTCCTGAATTTAAACATCGTTACCACTGTCTGCAGGCATTCATGTTCATTCTGCCCAGCATGTGGCCACTTTTGTCTTTGCTTCCAGCAGCCTACCTGAGTGAGATTTGCAGGGCTGCTATCTGGTCATCGGCACACACTTTCACAACCCATTGTTTCCTAGACTTCCAGGCTTGCAGGCACATTACAGTATTTCTGTATCGCGCCACGCTGTCAGTGGGGAGTTAATACATATGGGCAGTGAACACCTCTGCTGGGGTAGTGGCACAGCTCAAAGCTGTCAATCAGCATAGAACACTGGGCCCATGAGCTTTTCAAGATCCCTAATTCCTCAGTCTTTGCTATGCCACTAGAGGGGTAGAATAGCATAGGCAGAGCTCTCTCTCAGGCATTTGTCTACAATTAGTTTATTTTCTGTTAAGGAATGTGCAAATGAGAGACAGGTTGGGGTACCTGGTGACAGGGAGCACCCTCAAATTTAGAAATCATGCCTGTTAAGCTGTGCCTTTCAAATTGTCTAACCTGCCATATAAAGCTCCTTTTAATGCCTTCTGTGCATACATTCAGAGCCACATGCCACTACATTGTTGTTAGGGTGTGGAATGAAGATCTTTGGTCCCATCAGCCTGGTGCCCCAGGTAAGTGATTTGGTTATTTTTTGGGGACGGTGGTGGTGGTTGGGGGCACAGCTAGTCAGTTATTGTGGGGCCATTCTAACTATCTTTCCTTCCTGTTTTTTTCCTATTGTTCTTCTGTCAATGGCCCTTCCCTCCTTTTTTTTCCTCCAGTAGCTAGGATTATACAGTCTGAGAGAAAGTATTTTTTTCCTTCAGGAAAACAAAGATCTGAACAACCCCTTTAAAATGCAGATCTGAACATTTTTCTCAGCAACCTAGCTTTCCCGTGTGATTGTGATCACATTTTTTGTTTGCGTCAAAGACAATGGGGCCCTCATTTGGGGAACATGTTGAAAAGGGTGAAGTGCTTTCTGTGCTGATTCTAGAGGCGTGTTAGTTTGCCACCCATCTCAGGCCATGTGGTTCTCCTGCGCTATTGCTGGCAGCCTGCCAGCATATAGTTGCTTGCGTTCCCTTTGGGTCCCAACAGTTCACATTCCCTGTTTTTGCGCCTTTTCTCCTTGGTGTTCGTACCCTAGGCGCACACCAAAGTGCCTGCTTGCACATCGGGCCATAGGCATGAATGCCCTGATATCACGAGTTTCAACATGACGTCACCACACATGTGCGATCAATCCACTCAGCGCTCCTCCTGGTTGACAGCTGAATATTGGCAGACATGCACCTTCTCCCCATTGCTGGTGCTGCACAGTGATAGTCAATGAGGTGATCCCTAGCCTGTAGAGAAATCCTGGTTACTAGATCAGTGCCTCCTTGTTTCTTGGTCTGCAGGATAGTCACAGTCTGATAGGTTTAGGAACAGCCTGAGTAATAGTCAGACTCTCTTTGGTTTTGTGCAGCCTACAGGGTACTGGGTGTTTTTAGCCAGCATCCAGGGTCACAGGCTAATCTTCTCCAGTCCCTCTAGCTAGTAAGTCAGGGTAGTGTTTTGTTGTGGGGCAGCATAAGGTTTTAACCTTTTTCAGTACTGTGTTCATTATTTGCATTTAGCATTGTCTGCTTTATTGGCACCATGACTTACTGCAGACCAGTGATGTTTAAAAGATGTAACACCTGCAGGAGGATGATTAGACCCTCCAACTTAGGGTCCTACTGTCCTAATTGTGTGATGCAATCTAATATATTTATTTCAGTCCCTTCAGCCGAACCCCTGAACTGGGATGGGGGACGGAGGGTATGCATCTGTAATTCTGGCTGACAGTGGTAGGGCTGAATTGCACAAATCCTTTTGGCTGCTTTTAAGGCCCTATTCACACTACAGCACGGTTTCCGGAAACGATATTGAAAACTAATTTAGTATTACCATGCTGTAGTGTTCGCACTGGGTAATCCATTTCAGATTTTGTTTTACTGAAAACATTATCTTCCTGGACATAAGTCTCCACCACTCATTCACACTATTGGGATCTGCGCCGGAGGCACTAGGACCCATCAGGAGCAAACTTTTTGCTGGAGGGTCGGCGCCAGAGATGGAGCCGCGAGGAATGACACCGCGAGCCTCAGCTCGCGCGATAAAGACTATCTCGGCGTCGACCCTCCAACCGCCTCAGTTCCTTTTCTCCCGCCGAAAGTGCGCCTAGTGACGACGACGCTGTTCGCTGGAGTCAAACTTCAAACTAGCAGCATAGTTTTCAGTTTTGTTATTTTGTAGTATTATCTCGATAAAGTATCGCTTAGTTTATTCTTATTTTAAAAATAAAAGTCTCGGCCTACTTTGCGGAGTCGACCACGAGCAGGTCAGGTGGCGGTGGGAGACTTCGTGTAAACTCTTCAGTCAGTCGGGCTGGGTCCAGCCGCGCCTTCTGGAAGGGGGGTCTGACAGCGGTCAGTCAATGCCGGGGGATGGGCGGTCCCTGAGCATAAAAATAAGCGGTGCATTTCCTGGCACCGTTGATATAAATCTTCTTGACCCACAGGTCTAAAGAGAAGGCATCACTGGAGAGTCGCCCTCTGATATGTCGCGGCGTAGACATTCGGGTTATCAGGGTTAGTTGCTGTCCTCCTTCGAGTCGCCAACCTTGCTTCTGGTAGCCAACGGCTCGACATCGGAGCCCACCCCGCCCGCAGGTAGGTCTTCAGATGAGCAGTTTCATCAGTGGGCGCTCTTGTGGAGCAATGGGCTCGGAGGTTGGTTCAGCTACCTGGCTTGGTCACTCGTGTGCCTGGGCTTATTGGGAGACCAGGTAGGGCGGTTGGACTTTCCTGGTCGCGCGGCACCTTCTTCGGTGCCATCGACTCCGCACCTAGGTGTTTCCCCCCCTTCACATGGCTACGGCGCAGGGGGCCACACCGATACCCTTATCTCCTGCTCTTCTTCCTTCAAAACCTGTTTTTTGGAGTCTGGGGGTGTTTTCGGCGCCCTCGGCGTCGATGGTATGCTTGGCGCTGTGCGGCTTTTCGGCGCCGTCCTCGGCACTGTGCAGCTTCTTGGCGCTGTCCTCGGCACCGTGTGGCTTCTCTGCACCATCCTCGGCGCCCTGCAGCTTGTCGGCGCCGTCTTCGGCTCCGTGCGGCTTCTCAGCGCCGTCCTCAGCACCGTGCAGCTTCTTGGCGCCATCCTTGGTGCCGCGTGGTCCCTCGGCACCATTTTCGGCACTGCGTGGTCCCTCGGCGTCGTTCTCGGTGCCGTGCACCTCCTCGGCACCGGGGGCTCTCGGGGCTCCCTCTGCTTTTCAGGACTCCTCCTTTCACTCGTTTCCATCTTCCCTCTCTTCTGATTTTCATTCCTTTCCTGTCCATACAGTCCCTCCTGGACTGTCAGGAGATGGCATATGAGCCTGACCCAGACCTTCGGTTGGGTGATGAAGTGGACGAAGCAGGATCTATTACTGCTACAGAGCCTGTGGTCGAGGACCTGTCCTTTAAGTCTCTGCTGAAAAATCTGAGTTCCACTCTTTTTCTCCAGACTACAGACATCAATCCTGGGAAATTGTTAAGACTCCAATACCTTCATGCCCCGGAGATCCCTACGGATTTGACTCCTCAGGTTCAGCCTTCCTTTGAGACGCTGTCTCAAATGGTATGGAATAATCCTGCTCTCACCCCTTCGGTGGCTAAATCCATAGATAGGAAATATTCAGCCCCAAGGATCGTCCCATTTTGGCATCTCAAACCTTTGCAGATCCTGTTGTAGTCCTGGCAGAGAATGATAAGGTCGTTCTTCCTCAAACTACTACAGCTCGACCTATTAACAAAGAATCTCGTAAGATAGACACCTTAGGTAAGAGCGTCTTTGCTGCTTCTACCCTAAGTATGCGTATTGCCAGTTACCAGGGCTATTTCTCCCAGTATGAATATATCCTGTGGCATTCTATCAAGCAAATGGTTGAAGCTCCACCGGAGTCGGATACAAAGCCAGAGCTTCTTCAAACCATTACCAGAGGTATCGAATCCAACAACCAGCAGGTTAAAGCAGCCATGGATGCTTTTGACACTGCTTCCCGTTCAGCGGCTGCTGGTATTTGCACCCACCGTCATTCCTGGCTGCGCACTTCGGGCTTCACAAATGACGCACAGCAGCAGGTAGTGGCATTGCCCTTTGATGGTGCATATCTTTTTGGTCCTCAGGTAGAGCAAGCTCTAGAAGCTACACAAAAGACTAGGTCAGCCATTAAGTTGGCTCAAACCCCTCCACCCCTCTCGGGGAATGTCAATAAGCGTCAGTTTCATAATTGTCAGTCCTTGAGAGGCAGAGGCAGAGGAGGTTTCCATAAAAACCGACCTGCCCAACCTCAAAAGAAGACACAACAGAAAGCGCAAGGGGCCAAAGCGCCAAGCGCTACCTTATGAATTGCTATCCCAAGTCCCATCTCAGCTGCCCGAGGTGGACTTTTCCTCTCTGGTGGGAGGTCGTCTGATGCACTTCTGCAACCAGTGGAAGTCCATAACCTCTGACAAATGGGTCCTTCGGATAATTCGCGAGGGGTATTCACTCATTCTTCTGGAGACCCCTCCGGATCGTCCTCTCAAACGGCAGCCCAGGCTGTCAACCCTTCAGTCAGACCTTCTTGCCGCCGAGATTCAGGGCCTTCTGAACAACAGGGCAGTAGAAGTGGTGCCGCTGCATCAACGGAACACGGGGTTCTACTCCCATTACTTTCTGGTTCCAAAGAAGTCCGGGAGAATGTGCCCCATTCTAGATCTCAGAAAGCTAAACAAATTTCTCCCCAAGGAGAAATTCAAAATGATTTCTCTGGGAACCCTGTTACCTTTGCTTCATCAACACGACTGGCTAGCCTCCCTGGACATGCAGGATGCTTACCAGCACATTCCTGTTCACCGAGGCATCACAAATTCCTGAGGTTTGTGGCTCTGGGACAACATTATCAGTTCAGAGTCCTGCCTTTGGGCTATCCCTCGGCCTTGTGAGGTTTTTACAAAGTGTTGTGCAGTTCTGTGGTAGCACCTCAGAAAGGTCGGGATACAGGTGTTCCCTTATCTGGATGACTGGCTTCTAGCAAGCCCTTCCAGGCAAGGGACTCTGGACGCCATAGAGACGGCCTCTCGCCTCCTTACGTCCATGGGAGTTCTGCTGAACCTCAAGAAATCGCAACTGCAGCCCTCCCAGAGGCTCCTTTTTATAGGGACTCTTCTGGACACCTCCTGTGCAAAGGCTTTTCTTCCAGAAGACAGAAGAAATGATATCCTTCAAATGGCCCGTCACATCAGGGAGAACAGCTCAGTTACAGCTCTCTCGATGCAACAGATGCTAGGCCTCATGGCATCCTCAGTGTTCACTGTACCCCTAGCATGTCTGCACATGAGAACCACTCAGTGGATGCTCAGTACTCAGTGGTCCCCAACCTCTCACCCGCAGTCCTATCTCATCCAGGTGACAGAACCTTTAAAGAGGTCACTCACCTGGTGGTCTCAAGAGAGCAATCTCCTGGACGGATATCCTTTTGCTCCTTTGGACCATCAAATCTCCATTACCACGGACGCATCCCTAATGGGGTGGGGAGCTCACTGTCAGACTCTCCACACTCAGGTGTGTGGACTCAAGTCGAGTCCCAGCTTCACATAGACGTCGTAGAAATGAGAGCCGTCCTTTATGCGGTCCGAGCGTTGGAAGGACATTCTCTGTCACAAGAACATTCTCCTTCAAACGGACAACAAAGCAGTGATGTATTGCATCAACAAGCAGGGAGGTGCTCATTCTTACCCCTTATGCAGGGAAGCAATGAGGGTGTGGGAATGGTGCTTGGAGCACAAGGCTCTAATTCAATCGGTCTACCTACCGGGAATACAAAACGAGCTGGCAGACCATCTCAGCAGAACAGAGACAGATCCTCACGAGTGGTCTCTCGACTCAACCGTAGTTCAGTCATTATTCGAAGAGTGGGGAACTCCAGACCTGGACCTTTTTTGCATCCCCACTCAATGCAAAACTGCCTCTCTTCTGCTCCAGAAATCCAGGGCCTGGCATTTTCTGTCAGGATAAGTTCAGGCTCACGGTGGACTAGCAGCTTTCTTTACACCTTTCCACCTCTTCCTCTAATTCAGAGGGTACTCCTCAAGTTCGAATCCCAGGGGGACAAGATGATACTCATTGCTCCCTTTTGGCCTCGGTAGCTGTGGTTTCCACTACTCAACAATATGTTGGCAGTTCCTCCGAGACCACTTCCCCTACAGATGAACCTTTTGACTCAGGGGCCGGTGGTCCATCCCAACCTGAGATCACTTCACCTTCACGCTTGGCTCCTGAAGAAGTAGAAGCAAACCGGTTCAATGTCTCTCATAGGGTTTCAAATATTCTTCTGGCTGCACGGAAGCCAGCCACTCGGAAAACTTACACAGCTAAGTGGAAGCGTTTTTCGCTGTGGTGTGCAAAGTCCTCTTTGAATCCCTTTTCCTGTCCACCAGATAAGGTTCTGGAATACCTCTTGGACCTCTCAAATTCAGGTCTGCAGTACTCTACAGTCAAAGTTCACCTTGGTGCCATTTCAGCGTATCATGAGCCGTTTTGTTCCTTAACACTAGCTCAATTACCTGTGGTTAAGAGATTTCTTAAAGGAATTCTGCATACCAGACCTCCTACAAGACGTCCAGTTGCAGCCTGGGACATTAATCTTTTGCTAGACATGCTCACTCGGAAACCTTTCGAACCTCTGGCCACCTGTGAGCTAAAATTTCTCACCTGGAAGACTGCCTTCCTAGTGGCCATTACCTCAGCTCGCAGGGTCTCTGAGATACATGCCCTGGTCACAGATCCTCCGTACACTGTGTTCCATAAGGACAAAGTAGTCCTTCGGACCCATCCGAAATTTCTTCCTAAGGTTGTGTCAGAGTTTCATCTAAACCAACCTCTGGTCCTTCCCTCTTACTTTGCGGACTTCCAAAATGAAGGAGAACGATCTCTTCATTCTTTGGATGTTAAGAGAGCTTTGCGTTTCTATCTAGATAGAACCAAGGATTTTCGCAAAGCCCAGCAACTGTTTGTCTCCTTCAGCGAGACCTGGCTGGGTCAACCTGTCGCTATCAGATGTATCTCAGCATGGTTAGTGGCATGCCTTCGCCACTGCTATTCCATAGGTTAGGGTTGGGGGTGGGTTTCGCTCACTACTAGGCGGTTTCTTGGCATCCTAGCGGAAATTTCAGTCCCATTGCAGATATTTGCAACGCTGCCACCTGAGCTCACAGTGCATACTTCCAACATTATGCACTGGATGTCCATGCCAGACGACATTCTTCCTTTGGCAGAGCCATCCTTTATGGACTTCTGTCCTAGAAACGTGAGCTCTTGGTCTCTCCTGCCGCCCTCTCGGGGGATTATTAACTTGGTACTCTCTCAATAGTGTGAATGAGTGGTGGAGACTTATGTCCAGGAAGATACGAAAATTATGTACCTACCGTAATTCTTGATCTTCTTGGACAAGTCTCCACCACTCATTCACACGCCCACCCTCCGTCCCCCGAGCTGACCTCTGTTGTTGGTCTTCACTCCCTCAAATCTTTAGGCTGTGAAGACTTCTTTGTTGACCCTTCTTATATGGGTCGCCTGGACTATCTTATGTCCGGTTTTTAGGTTAGGCTACCCTTCTAGGTTAGTTATGCTGCACTTACTTGGTAAAAAAGGTACTGAGGTGGTTGGAGGGTCGACGCCGAGATAGTCTTTACCGCGCGTGCTGAGGCTCGCGGTGTCGTTCCTCGTGGCTCCATCTCTGGCGCCGACCCTCCAGCAAAAAGTTTGCTCCTGATGGGTCCTAGTGCCCCTGGTGCAGATCCCAATAGTGTGAATGAGTGGTGGAGACTCGTCCAAGAAGATCAAGAATTACGGTAGGTACGTCATTTTCATTTCTTATGTCCGCATTGTGGCTGTGATTTGCATTCAGTGAAGTGCAGTTCAGCAACATGTTTCCAAGCTGCTTACTGTGATGCACTGCGTGGTCGGCAGGTATCCCAGACATGGCGCCTGAGTAAACATGGATAGAGAATGAGGAGCACTTGTACTGCGACTACAATTGTTTTAAATAGGAAAACATTTCAAGAACCGTGTTTAAGCCTAGGTCAGATCAGGGTTTGAACACAGTTCTTGCAAACGTGTTCCGAAGTGGAATAGGTGCGAACGCTAATCGTGCTAGTGTGGTTGTGAAACAGCTCTGTCACCTTATTCCATTTCAACCGCTGCAGTGTGAACAGGGCCTAAATGAGCTGTTGGTTCTGATGATCTTCTTCAAGGATATCTCCTCCATTAAGCTACACCTTTGGAACTGCAGCCCTTAGGCATTAGGACCACACGGAAACTTTTGCAAGCCAGGGGCCACCCACGACAACATCATGCATCAGCATCTATATAAAGAAGGGCAACCCCATTACTCCTCAGTTCTTTTCGTGCCACCAATCATCCTCATCAGACCTGCTGTAGAAACATCATCAACCAGCCATTGTCATTTATTTTCCTTAATTTAACAGTTTTTACCGAAGATGATTTCTGAATTTACACTGAATCAAATGATTCACCTTCGTGCCTGCTACCCTGACCATACCAACCAGGGTAAGGCAGTATTCCATACTTTGGACATACATAGAATATGGGGATACTATGTGAATTTCACCAATTACTGCAGAAGGTCCTCACAGCTTTTTCATTTGTTCACCCCTGAGAAAAGTATGCCCTAGTGTCTAGACAGTGCCTGTCCAAATGGCTGGCACATTGCATTATGTCCTGTTATAGGAAGTATGGTAAGGAACTGCCTGGTACGGTTCATGGTCACTCCACAAGGTGTATGACCACTCCTGCTGCTTGTTTCAGAGGAAGACCAAGGAAGGGGTTATAAGATTAAAAAAGGAGGTGGGGGACTGTACAGAGGGGGACCAGGAAAAGGCAGACATCTTGAACAAATATTTCTGCTTGGTGTTCACAGAGGAGGGACCACAAAAAAGTAACAGGAGATCTTACTTTGAGGGGGCTCTTGCAGCAGGTAACACCTTTAGAACTGAAGCCGGCAGGCGCCAGGACCTCGTGGAAAACTTCTAGTTAGCAATATACAGTGGGGGACCGACCCTGACGTTGGCCCGCCCCTGACGTTACGTATGGTATAAAAGGGGCGGTCCCCCAGCCCATCCCCAGTTCTTTTCCCACCATCAACCACACAAGTTGGTCCTCCTCGGATGTTTTCAGCTAGTCGACCACCATTTTTTCAATCGCGTTTTCTTACTTTTGCCAAAACCAGTGATTTCTTCAACATTTCACTTGCATGTCTTCTTTTTTTCCATCCTCCTCAATCAAGAAGCAGCTTTTGAAGTGTACATGTGAGAAATGTCATGGGATCTTTAATATCCACCTGAACTACCACCAGTCCAGGCAGATGGGACCTCGGTTTAACGTCTCATCCAAAAGATGGCACCTCAGAAGTGCAGTGCCCCTCTCATGCTGCACTACAGTGTCAGTACTGGGATATTAACCGAAGTGCCAGATGTGGGAACTGAACCCACAGCCCTCTAATCTCCTGAACTCACAGGCAAGTGTGCGACCTACTGAGCCACTGACACTGCAAACAGCGGAAACACATCCTAGGTGGAGTCCTTGTATCAAGAAGAGAAGCCTCTATACCTGGATACAACACAGGCTGAACATCTTTATACTCAACAGGTACCTGAAAACACTTTTCTTGTATAGTTCTATATAACAGTCTTCTATCAATAACACAAACTTGTGTTTTGGTTAAAGACCATTTTTTTAATTTCTGTACCAAAGGGGTCACAAAAGTTGGCCAAGTAATTTTTAACCTGCCCACCAAGGGTCCCTGTTCCCATCTTTCCACTAATGGAACAATCCATGTTGCTGCCACCAGTTTCCACTCTGCCTGGCCGGGTTTCATGAAGGCTTTGACTGTATTAAATATAAAGATACTATGACAGTAAGGGTGGTAGCCTGGGTAAAACATTGGCTGGACAACAGGACACAGAAGGTAATTGTAAATGGAGTCCACTCTGAAGAAAGGGCGGTTACTGGTGGGGTACCGCAGGGTTCAGTATTGGGTCCAGTCCTTTTTAATGTCTTCATCAGTGACATTGCAGAGGGACTGGAAGGAAAAGTATGCCTTTTTGCAGATGACACAAAGATCTGCAACAGGGTTGATACACAAGGAGGCGTGGAAAGGATGAAAAGGACTTGGCAAGGTTGGAGGAATGGTCAGACGATGGCAGCTAGGATTCAATGCAAAAAGTGCAAAATAATGCACCTGGGAAACAAGAACCCAGGGAAAGAATACACAATGGGTGGGAGGTAGTAACAACAACAAAACAAGAAAAGGACCTGGGGGTAATCATATCAGATGACCTTAAGGTTAGCAAGCAATGAGAAGGCAGTAGGGAGGGTCGGGGTATACTGGGATGTATAGGGAGAGGCATCAGCAGCAGAAAACAGGAATTGTTATCCCTCTGTACAGACAGTTGGTGAGACCCCATCTGGAATACTGTGTCCAGTTCTGGAGACCCCATCTCCACAAGGACATAGACAGGATAGAGGCAGTCCAGAGGAGGGCAGCTAAAATGGTGCAGGGTCTGCAAGAGAAGCCGTATGAGGAGAGACTAAAGGAGCTTAATATGTATACCCTTGAGGAAAGAAGGGAGAGGGGGGACATGATAGAAACTTTCAAGTACCTCAAGGGAATCAACAAAGTCCAAGAGGGTAGCATCTTTCAGAAAAAGAGACTTGCAAGAACAAGAGGACACAATTTAAAAATAGAAGGAGGGCGGTTCAGGGGCAATGTGAGGAAGTATTATTTCACAGAGAGGGTAGTGGATGCATGGAACAGCCTTCCTGAGGAAGTTGTGGTGTCTAAAACTGTGGGAGAATTCAAGAATGCATGGGACAGACATAAGGCAATTCTTGTGGGGGGCAGGAAGATATAGGCTGTTGGTTAACCAGGATCTGCGGCCTATCCTGTAGGTAGGGAAATGGGCAGACTAGATGGGCCTAGCGGTCCTTATCTGCCGTCAAAGTCTATGTTTCTATGTAACTATAATAGGGTTAATTAAATACAAACTTCCATATTTCAGCTCTCTATACAACACTTCTCTCTTGATCGGGTTCAATCTACTCCCCCACATTAACTGAAAAGTCATACTTAAACACATCACATGAACTAGGGTGGAAACACAGCACTTAAATAAGATATTTGTGGCAAAAAGAACGTATGTACTTGAGAAACTTTTCTCTTTTTCGTTTACTGCCAAGTTTTCCACACCTGAACTTTCTGATTACATTGCTTCAGTTTTAACAACCAATTTATTTTTGCCATATCCAAATTACTAAATTTAATCCCTAAAATTTTCAGTTCAGAATTAGTCATGCAAATATTGCAAATTGTAGCAGTTTATTCTGTATCCTTGCTCAAGACATATCCACCACATTTGTGCATATTCAGTGAGGAACCCGTAAGACTAGAATAATGTTGAACAGTATCCGATGCCATTTCTGTTGACCTGATATCTCCCACCAAAAGACACACATCATCTGCGTATGCTAAAATTTTAGTCACATTTTGCACTCCCAGAACTGCAATACTTCGTATTGTTTGATTCTGCTGAATATGTTTTAGTAATGGATCCAGGCAAAAAATGTACAATAAAGAGCTCATGGGGCATCCCAGTCGTATCCCTTGTAAGACTTGTACCATCCTCCCCCATGCCCATTTATGATAGGGAAAGTAGAGGCAATCCTGTATAATTTCTGGATCCATTCAATAAACATTTTAGGAATTCCATAGGCTGCCAGAACTCGAGATAAATAGAGATGAGACACTTTGTCAATGCTTTTTCTTGATCCAAGCTAACTAGATTTCCTTTTATAGCATTTTGATGTCCCAAAGAGACTATCTCCCATAATAGTAGTAAATTATCAGTAATATTCCTTCCCTTTATCGTACAGACCTAACTTTTATCAATCACCAGGGGGGCCACATACCCCAGTCTTTTAGTCAGAAATTTCATCAAGATTTTAGCATCTGTATTCATTAAACTCAAGGGTCTCCAATTCTGGAGCTGCTGTCTGTCCCCTGCCTTGTAAATAAATAATTGAATCGTCTGTCCAAATTGAGGAGCAATATCATGGTTATCCAAAAGTTGATTAAAAACCATCTCCAAGACATCCACCAGAGCATTCATAAAAGTTTTATAAAATTCAGTAGTCAGGCCATTCGGACCAGGGGTCGTATTATTATTTAATGACTTTATTGCCTCAACAGTTTCCTGCATTGTGATAGGTACAACCATTTGGTCCAGATCTGCTTGTGGAATTTTTGGAACCTGACAGGGAGCTAACAGTTCTTCAATCATAAAGTCAGTGATAGGTGGGGCGGAATACATCTGTTCCATATACCTAGCCACCTCCTCCAAGATACCCTCCTTGGAAGTAACTTTTGTTCCTTGTAATGTACACAAAGAGTCCATCGTTCTTTGTTGAACTCTTACTCGGCAGCTATCAAAAATGTCTCCTGATATCCCTTTTCCTGTAGTACAGATCCTATGTTCATATAATAGGAACGATGCCCTGCCATATTGTAGTTCCACCATTTGCTGTTTAAGACAGTGAAGCTGTTCAGCATATTCTCCCAAACCTTCATTTAAGCATGACACAACATTCATATATTGCCTTCTCGAAGTTAAATAACGGATGTATTTTTCCATATGTTTTCCAAAAGAAAGAGACTGGAGTAGTACTTTCATATCTAGTTTTGTTTGTATCCACCACCTACTACTGCTGTCAACCAAGGACAATACAGATTTTCTAGCCCGTAGTACCTCCACTACCTGGTCTATACAGCTCTTATCAAGAATCAGCATATTATTTAATTTCCACATCCCTTTCCCATGTATAATTATATCACCCGTGGATAAAGTTACTTTTATCATTAAATGATCAGAAGTTTCAACTGGAACTACAAAAGCTCGCTGGATATTAATATTAGGTGAAATAAAAACATAGTCAATTCTGATTGCCAACTTTGCTCTATAAAAAGTATAGCCTCCAGTATTATGCACTCGTCTATAAGCATCTACTAAACCCACTTGCTGAACCACCCGTCCTAAGGTTCCAGAATCACAATATACTTTTGTGTGTTTTGTACCCGAGTTCTGTGATGATAACACACAATTAAAATCTTCCACCCACACTAACACCCGTGGAGTAAATAAGTATGGTTTTACACACTGAAATATATCTACTGTCTTATTTTGTTTGAGGTGCATACAAATTTAACAAATGCCATTGCTGCCCATGATGACTAAAGTCAAGCAGCATTACCCTCCCTGGGCAGACATCCACAAATTTTGAAATGCAGTAATCCCATCCAGAAAATAACCCCCCCACACACACACACCATTCCAATGTCAAGGAATAGAAGGACTGACCCCAGCACCATAACTTCTTAGCTTGCTCTGTGTCATTTACAGTATGCAATCTGATGTCCTGTAAGCGTGCAATGTCCACTTTGTTATAATGGAGGTTTGTAAATGAAAGAAGACGGCGCTTCCCCTTTTTTATACTATTGGTATTCAGTGTAGCAATTGTATAAGAATGTTGTGCTGTCATAAAAAACAGTAGAGAGGCCACATGTTAACACCAGTAAAGTAAAGTTCAGTACTTTGATAAACTTTATCAAGTTCCAGTTTGTTTCCCCAAGACGAGCACTACGTCGAGGTGTAGAATCAGATTGTAATTTTTTTCTTGTTCTCACAGCAGTAAACTTAGCTGCCAAATTTTCTACATCTGAATCTGATGAATGTCCTTTTAAAGAAGAAAAAGTTGAAGAGGATTCAGAATCATCCCCAAGATCTGAATCTGGAGTTTGTAATACCTTAAAGGCATTAGACAGGGGTACTGGTAAAATATATTTCCCCATTTTAGGCAGCTTCGCCCTTGGAGTCGTTGTTTTCATAGATCTTTTTTTTGGAAGTTACCACAGTAGATTCAGGTGGTAACATATCATGAGGTAATTCTTCAGTAACGTGCAATACAGGTTCCATGGAAGGTTCTATGTCTAACAACCTCCACATCCACCTCTGTAGGTATGGGATCAAAATCTTCACCTGTAATCTCAGGTTCTACAGTCTCAGAAATGAAGCCTGTTCTGTGGGGGGTTGTGGTCTCCAGAGGGGGAACTGCAGTAGTAGTGGGTTCAGCCCCTAAATGTTTTCTGGATTCTGTCTTCTCAGCCACCAAATTTTGTGCTCGGACTCTCTGCTGAGTCTCAATACTTATTTTTTGGGCTTTTTCAATAAGTAGTTCTTGGTGTGGTCTATCTGTTCTGTTATGTGCTGCCCATTCACATGAACGATAGACATGCCCCTGTTGTCCACAGAGATTACACAGGGAGTCGTTCACACCATCAATACTAGTATGACCAATTTTCAGACACAAAGGGCATTTTACTCTGTCGCAAGCATTACTAATATGAATATGGGATCCACATCTAAAACAAGTGTTTGGTTGTCCTTGATAAAAACAGTGACCTCTTTCTGTGTCCAGAAAGAAAGCACATGGCAAATGTTGTGTACCATGTAAACCAGTATGTAGACGTACTTTAAATTTCCAACCTCCCGTCCAAAGATGTTCTTCATCTAATATTGGGGAAGGTTCCCCTAGTACATAACATAATTTTTGTAGCCAGTATTGTACATCAGATACAGCAATGCCTTCGTTCCGAAAAAGAACAGTAATCTGTTTGATCTGAGGCCTTGTCAGTGGGATAGCTTGGAACGGGATCCATAAGGCCGAATGGTGTTTTTTTTTCATAAGCAGACTAGAAACTATCTAAACCCACAGGGAATTTAAAACTAATATCAAAGACAGAATCACCAGAAGTATGGATCAGGGCATAAATTTCATTTGAAAAGAACCTCAAAGATACTTTCAGCAAAGTTTTTCCCATGTAAACTCTGTCAGGAGGGTGGGCCAGCCCTCCCTGATATTGCAAACGTACAGCATTTTTTCTCTGGGCCAGTATTATACCTAAAAAGGTGACGTCTTTTCTTCAAAATTGTCTCCATAATTTTGATGGTTCCAGCTGGGGTGTTGTCTGTCTCTGTGGAAAACCAGTAGGTTCCACACTATCATTCCACAGGGTTGGTGCCTCCTCATGTAAATTATGTCCAACCTCCCGCCTGGAGGAAGCCTGAACATCTACAGGAGTTTTGTTAGCATTTTCTATGCAAGGGTGAACAAAAAGTGGAACTGTATGAGTATTTTCTGTAGCTACAGGGCCAGCATTTTCCAACGCCTCTTTTGTGTTTTGGGTCATATCATCCATAGGGTCAGGCCTCAAGTCCCCCCACCCCCTTTCGGAATCCAACCAGCATTTTGTAAAGCAGTGTCTACTGACCAGTTAATAACTCCACCCTGTTCCACATCTAATCCTTCTCCATTTTGCCCATTTTGTAAATCTTTTACCACAGTATGTAAATCTGAAGACTCAGCCTTTGTATCAGTAGAAATCTCATGATCTATATTTATACATGGTTCAGAATTATTTTGTACAGTTAGAATATCATGGCCATCAGCAATAGTTCTCACCGCCACAGAGTCTAATACTGCAGAAGGTTGTGTTACATCTTGGTTTGCAGCTGCGCCGGCTGGCGGAAATGCAGTATTTTCAAATTTTACCTCTCATACCTCTCTTACCTCTCTTTGCCTTTCACTTGTAAGACACTGACTCATTCCTTCAACACAATTATCCCTTTCTTTACTTGCATCAACACCTGCATCAGGAAACTGCACTTCGCTAGGTGCTGCATTTTTTTCCGCCAATCCTCTCCCCGGAGTAGACAGCACCTGTAAAAGGCACAACTGTTGTTCTTCACTTAGAGCTTGTACAAAGGCAATTTCATGCTGTAGCCCAGCTGCAATCAATTCTGCAGATCTTTCAGCACTCAGGCTGACATCCAACTCTGCTTCATTCATATCCATTGCCTCTGTAATCATCATGTTTCCAGAAACAGTAGCTGCTGCATGGTTTATTTCCAGTAAAGCAGTCTCTTGCAATATGAGGCCAGGGAAGGAGGCCATCTCCCCTGCCACATCAGGACTTCCTCCTCCACTACTGTCCGACTCCAAAATGAGCTCCTCCACTCCACAGGAAGTCACGCCCCCTGCTGGTAGAGTAGGGGAATTTCCCCAGTGTCCTGGCCAAATTTCCTCCATTCACTAAACATACCACCAACAACTTAGTCTGGTTCAAGGTCAGTTGGCATGCATCTGTATCCCCTTCCCCTCCCCGGGGTCATGCGAAAATATGCAGGATTTGTCTAGTGCACTTACCTGGTCAACAAAAACTAAATAATCAATCACTCATCTGCAGGAATCTGGAAAAGCCATTAGATCTGTACGTACTATGTACAAATCCCAGTCTAAGTAGCACTCTAAGCAGTCCTTTTGGAGGAATGCTAGACAGCAATTTAGGGGGCAATAACCTCAGAAAGCGGGATTCAGGTGAAAGGCCTCCACTCCTGCCTCTGGAGGTTCTGCCCCCTCAGGCCCCCAGAACCTCCCAGCCTGTGCTCCCCTTCCCTGGCTCCTCAGCCTGACTCATTGCCCGACCCCCTCCCCCCAATCCCTGGCCAAAGCCTTAGAGGAGGTGGTGGGGTGTCGGTTTTCCTTGCACATAGACGGTTGGTGTCAGATAACCACAGATCAGTGGGTTTTACAACTCATCAAAAGGGGGCACACTGTCGAGTTTACTGAGATCCCCCAGATAACCCTCCAATCCCGTCCCATTACTCTCAGGCTCACAGCGCTCTCATCGCAGTGGAGATCCAGGCTGTTTTGCAAATGCAGGCCATAGAGCCTGTCCCCCTGGCACAATAGGTGAAAGGATTTTATTCCCATTTCTTTCTAGTGCCAAAGAAAACGGGACCTGTGGCCTATCGTAGATCTCAGCCACCTGAATCTGTACATCGAGTACAAACGATTCAGAATTGTCTCTCTGATAGGATTGCTCCCGCTTCTCCATCAGAGGGATTGGTTTTGCTCCCTGGACAAGCAGGGACCCATACCTCCATATTCTGATTTTCCAACCATACAGGAGGTTCCTTCGCTTCCACTTTCAGGGAAGCCACTACCAGTTCCTGGCCCTGCCCTTCGGTCTATCCTTGGCCTCCAGGGTTTTCACCAAATGCCTTGCAGTAGTGCCTGCAGCTCTCAGAAGGCAGGAGCATTCTGTCTTCCCCTACCTCGACGACTGGCTGCTAACCGCTCCCACCAGTGACTGGCTACTCCATACCCTGCGGACCACTTTCTCCCTGTTTCTTGACCAAGGGGTTACCTTAAATCTCCTCAAGTCCTCCCCTTGGCCAAGTAATTGGCTGCAATATATAGGAGCAATTCTCCACACGGAGCAAGGCAAAGCCTTTCTCCCTCAAAACAGAGCAGATCAACTTCAGACTCACGCTCGGCAGATCTTCTCTGCTCATCAGGTACCGGCCAGATTGTTCATCAGACGTTTAGGACACATGGCAGCCACCATTGCCACGATCCTCCTGGCAAGACCTTTACATTTGGGTGATCCAGTGGAACCTGAGAGTTCAGTTGGATCAGTTTTTAGACTACCTAGAGCATCCGGTCTTGATATCGAACCCTTTCAGACAAGTGTTGATATGATGGTTGAATTCCCCCAAACTTTTCAGGGGAGTCTGTCTCAGGGCGGAGTCTCCCAGGCAGATCCTGACCACAGATGCGTCAGGCCAAGATTGGGGGGGCCCACTTGGGTGCTCGCTAGACTCAGTAGTCCTGGGCCCAACACAAGCTTTATCTCTATATCAACATACTGGAGATGAGGGCGATTCTGTATGCTGTTCAGGCCTTCCAGACAGTGTTACTCCCTGGCCCCCTGTTGATCCAGACCAACAACATGTCAGTGGTCTTTTATGTCAACGGGGGGGCACTCTTATCCCCTCTCTGCAGGGAGGCCATGCGAGTGTGGGCATGGGCAGTGGACCATCACCTGGACTTGACTGCAGTCCACATCCCAGGCATACAAAATGCCATGGCCAACAGTCTAAGCCAGTCTCAGTCCAGGGCCCATGAATGGGAACGTCATCCCTCAGTGGCGGAAGATCTCTTCGATGGATGTAGTCATCCAGACTTGGATCATTTGCCTTCCCATCCAACACAAAATTGCCCAGTTTCTGCTCACTAGATCCAAGGCCTGGTGTTTTCTGGTGAGACACGTTGTCCCTCTCCTGGATGGGGAGATTCCTTTACGCTTTCCCTCCCTTCCCTGTACTGTAGCAAATTCTTCTCAAGCTGCAGTCAGAGGGAGCAGAGATGAGCCTGGTGGCACCCTTCTGGCCGTGCTCAGATCTGGTTTCTGCTGCTTCAGCAACTTGCTGTGGAACCTCCTATCTTCCTGCCCCTGTGCTCAGATTTGCTCTGTCAAGAACAAGGAACCCTGGTCCATCTGGAACTCAGATTTCTGCACCTCCATACATGGCTCCTGCACACCTAGCTGCCTCCAGGTTTAGGGTATCACCCAGGGTAGCAGATGTCCTTGTAGCCTCTCGGAAACTCTCCATGGGGGCAACCTACACTATGAAATGGAAGTGGTTTAGCATCTGGGCTGCTGCTTGGAATTTGAACCCTTTCACCTGCCCAGTAAATTCAGTGCTTGAGTACCTCCTTTCTTTATCGGATGCAGGTCTCAACTATTCTTTGCTCAAAGTACACTTGTCTGCCATTTCAGCCTACCACATGCCTGTTGAGGGCAAAAGCCTTGCCCAGCTGGACCTTCCCCATACATTCCTATGGGGCACTTTGCACTTTGAAGTCTACCATGTCCCACCCTGGGATCTTTTGTTCGTTTTAGAGAAGCTCACATTGCCTCCCTTTGAACCTGCCGCAAGTTGCGAACTGTGCTTTCTGTCGTAGAAAGCATTATTTGTAGTTGCGATTATTTCTGTTCGAAGTTTTTCTGAGCTTCAGGCCCTGATGTGTGTAAGGAGCCTTATTTGGTTTTTCACAAGACAGGGTGTCCTTGCAGACTAATCCTAAGTTTCCTCCCAAGGTGTTGTCATAGTTTACTTTGAATCAGGACATCCACCTTCCTGTCTGCTACCCAGAGTATTCAAACCAAGGGGAGGCATTACTGCAGTCGGTGGCAGGGAGCAGTAGGGGGATGCATTGGTGACTGCAGGAAGATTGAGAGCTGCATTCGGTGGCAGGAGCTACAGCAGGGGCCACATTGGCGGCAGCACAGGCAGAGGACTTACCAGAGGGGCCACATTAGTGGCCATAGGAGGATAGAGAGCCGCAGCTGGTGGTGGGAGCTGTAGGGGGACCACATTGGCAGCACAGGCAGAGGAGTCACTGAGGTCAGCTCTAAGCAAGCAAGGGAGCAGGTGACCCAGCAGAAGAGGTAAAAGCTGTTTGTACTAAAGCTGCTGCTTCTGCTTTTGAATTTTCATCACCGCAGCTTATGAGGGAGGATCCCGCAGTCAGCAGCCTTGCACAAAAAAGCGCCGAAATTTAAATCCGGGAACAAAGGGCAGAGCAGCAGATAAAAGCTGCTTTCTGCTCTCGGATTGCGGTTTTGCTGCAATTGGCAGTGGGGAGCAGTAGGAGGACAGCATTGGCGGCCACAGGAAGATCAAGAGCTGCAGTCAGCAGTGGGAGCTGCAGGGGGACCGCATCGGCAGCCGCACAAGCAGAGGAATCACAGGAAGGGCCGCATGGGGGGCCACGGGAGGATTGAGAGCTGCAGTCAGCTGCAGGAGCTGCAGGGGGACTGCATCGGCAGCTGCAGAGGAGTCACTGAAGGGGCTGCATCAGTGGCCGCAAGAGGATCAAATGCCGCTGCAGGGGGACATCATCGCCGGCCGCACAGGCAGAGGAGTCACCAGAGGGCTGCAGTCAGTGGTGCAAGGAGCAGGGGATTCAGCAGCAGGGACAAAGCTGCTTCTTCTACTTTTGAATTTGGCCCACCCTTCCACTCTGCCACCATTATTAAATGGGCTGCTAGAACCACTCCCAGTAAGGAGTGCACCTATCAGAAGAGGAGCGAGGGGTGGAGTACCTGAACTGGTGGCATCAGGGGGAAGCCTGGGTCAGACTCAAAGTCTGTAGGAGCGTATGTTAAAGGGACGTGAGCTGGAACATTTGACTTTGAGGTTTGGAATCTGCATCAACTGAAGGTACTGTGCAACTTATTGGGACAACTGTTGGGGTCAGTGGACAGAATTTTTTTTTTTTATGGGCAGTTGTATGTGCATCAGAACCTTCTGGGGCAGCAGTGGTTGCAATGTGCCGGATGGCCTAGAGGAAAATTGTCTGTGGATGAACACAGCAGTTGGGTGGGGAAAATGTTCAATGCGGTAATATTCAGTTGGGGATAATCACACCTGTCATGGAAGGGGCTATTTGTCCATGGAGGGTAAATACTCTGTCGGGCTGAATGTATTAGCTTTGGGTTCCTGAGGTTCTGGGGGGACCAGTGTAAGATGTACACCTACAACAAGGCCTCGTGTCAATCTAGAGGAGGGTGAAGCTAGGGGCAGTGAAGCTGCCTGGGGGTAGTAGCGGTTGGGAGACTCTCAGGGAGCAGGGCAGAGGCTGGTGGTATGTAAGGAGGGGGCGGATCTGGGTCCAGGAGACTGGAGGCTGGCACAGGGGGAACGAGGGCAGACTGGGTACCAGGGTGGATAGGATAGTGGGCTGCAATGGCTGTGGGGTGGCTGTCTGGATGGGCACACTGTGGAAGCTATGGGAATGTCCCATTTGCCGCAGGTTGAGGGATCTGGAGGCAGAGGTCCAGAGGCTGGTGGGGAAGTTAGTGAGGATTAGGGGTGAGAGGAGAAGCAAGGGGATATGTTGGGTGCCCCCTCAGGCATGCAGTGGAACTGTGCTTGGAGAGGTCAAAGTGGATGGGGGGGAGCGCAAGGAAACCTTGTAGCAATATGTGGGTAAATCCGGATGTTAATAGAGGCACTGCCTGGAGCTGGGGGTTGGGTTCAAGTAGCAGGTATGCAGTTTTAGTACCAGAGGCAGTTCAGGATGGAGGGGCTCTCCGGGAAGAGGCAGGGGGACAGGAGGGCAGAGAGAGAACACAGGGGGCAAGTGTCCGGGTGGGAAAGGCATCAGGAAAGTGGAGGGGGAGGGTGAAGCAGATAGATGGAGAAGCAGGGGGGACATGGCTGTAACAGCAGAAGGGAGGTACAGCCCAGGGGAGGATGGGGGTTTCGTTAGCAAAGTGGGGTGTGTGGGGGAGGGTCGGCAAGAGTAGACAGAAGTGCATCCAGATAGAAAATGGAGGGTGGAAGTACCAGGGGGGAGGTTCCAGAGATGCTGCGGGACAGGGAAGGGTGGACGTGCCAGGAGCTAGTGGGGACAACAGAAATACAGTATGTAGGAAAACAGTAGGGAGAAGGGGAGTGGAGTTGTGATGATAGGAGATTCAGTCCTGAAGGGGATCAGATGTGGTGGGAGAGGGGAAAGGCATAGTCAGATATGGGCAGAATCTGTGCCAGGTTTGACAGTAGGTAGGGCAGGGGAGCCACTGCTCAGGTGTGTAAAGAGGGGAAGAGAGAAACCTCATGTGGTGATGCATGTAGGCACAAATGACCTGGGGGATAGTACGGTGGAGCTGGTTAAGGAGAGATTTGAGGAGCTTGATAAGTTGTGTATGGAAGTAGGGAGTTCAGTGGCCTTCTCTGAAGTGCTACCATGGTGAGCAGGGTGAAGAAAGAAAGGACTGTGGAGTTCAACTCTTGGCTCAATGGGTGGTGTAGTGCTCTAGGGTACAGGCTGGTGGGCAGTTGGAGGAACACATGGGACAACAGTGACCTCTATGCAAAGGACAGATTACACTTGGGCAGGGGATCTAGAAGTGTAAACTGGAGGAGTACATTACTACCAGGGGGGTTTTAAACTAGGAAGGGGGGAGAGGCAAGTATGCAGGGTCACCAGTTACGGGAGCTGAACGAACTGACCCCCCCATGACAACAGTGGTTGTTACAAGGGCGGGACTCAGAGAGGAGTCAGGGTGATGGGAGGAGAGGTGGAGAAAGGATTGGAGCTGGGTGGAGGGTGGTCTCCCTGAATGTGAGGAGCCTGGGGAACAAAATAGCTAAATTATAGGCTGTCTTTGCTGATGGGATGGCTGGTGCAGCAGTCATCACAGAAACTTGGGCCACCCAACACCAGGACTGGGATCTGGTGATCCCAGGGTGCAGATTATATAGGAAGGACAGAGAGGTGGGGGGATGGGGTGGCAATCTACATAAATGAATGAATGAATGAAATCTTTATTTTTAAAGCACCTTCCTAAAACCAAGGCGCTGTACTTATACCAAACAAAAAGAAAATAATTTAAAATACATATAACAATCAAAATATTTAAAAATCATAAAATTACAATATCATAGATATCATCTTCAATAAAATCTGAATACAGCAGGCTAAATTCAGTTTAAAACTAGTCTGGAAATGCTAGGTTAAATACATATGTTTTTAGTGCCATTTTAAAACTCTGGACGGTCAGGCATTCTCTTACCTGATGAGGCAGAGAATTCCACAGGGTCGGAGCCGCAAAAGCAAAGGATCGGGCCCCTGATGTCTTTAAGGGAACCCTGGGAATCTCTAGCAATTCCTCATCGGTGCATCAGAGAGGACGAACGGGGCGGTAAGGGCGAAGGAGATCTTGCAGGTAATAGGGGTCCCTGATTGTGTAGGACTTTATAGGTCAGTAACCTGACCTTGAAGGTGATCCGCCACTGTATTGACAACCAGTGCAGTCCACCAAGCACAGGTGTTATATGACTGGTCCTAGAAGTATCAGTGAATAAGCTGGCTGCTGCATTCTGCACCAGCTGCAGGCGGCAGATATCAGCCCCCAGTAGCCCTTGGTGAAGGGCATTGTAGTAGTCAAGGCGGGAGGTTACGAATGCATGTACCAATGTTGGAAGATCATCAGCAGGAACCAGATGCTTCACCTAGGCGATATTCCTCAGATGGTAAAAGGAGGATTTGTCGACGGGTGACACCTGAGATTTAAGGGTCAGTCCATCTTCAAAAATAATGCCCAGAGTCCGCACCCAATCTGAGGTAGTCAGCTGAACATCCCCGAGCCAAAGCCCAGAAGGTTGTCCTGCCGACATACCCGCCTCCTGATGATCTGGGTCCACCACCAACACCTCAGTTTTAGCCGGGTTTAACCGCAGCCACCTAGCACTCATCCAGTCCTGGATCTCAGACAGACAGTTGTTAAATACCGAGAGGATCACATCTTGTCCAGAAACAAAGACATGTACAACTGAGTATCATCTGCATAGCAGTGAAAACTCAGAGTGTACCACCTAATGATCTCTCCCAACGGCAGCATATACACTGTGAACAACATGGGTGACAAGATGGAGCACTGCGGTACCCCGCAGGGTAGGGGGAGAGGGGCTGAAGAATGAATTCCAGACACCACTCTCTGAATCCTACCCTAGAGGAAAGATCAAAACCATCTGAGGACTGTTCCCAATAGTCCACAGATAAACCGCAGGCACACCAACAACACACCATAGTCCACAGTGTCAAGCGCTACAGAGAGATCAAGGAGGACCAAGATGGAATGAGACCTCTGATCTCTTGCTATTAGGAGTCCATTTAGCACCTGAACAAAGGCTGTCTCAGTACTGTGCCTCTTCCAAATCCTGACTGGAGAGAATCATAAACACTGTGGCTAGACAGGTGTTCATCCAGCTGCAGCGCAACCATTTTCTCAATAACCTTATCCAAAAAGGGTAGGTTAGAGACCAGTCTGTAGTTAGCCAGACAGTCGGGGTCAAGGGAGGTTTTTTTAAGGAGGGGTCGAACAACCATCTCCTTTGGTGATCCAGAAAGACCCCCCTCTCCCATGACTTCCAGACTATCTTGGCTAGGACCAGGCCGATTTCATCTATGCACCCTATAGAAGGCGCGTAGTGCCCAGGTCCAAACTACAGCTGGTTGGCCACAAGGTTCGAACAACCTAATAATATCAACAATTTCCAGCCGGCTAAAGTTAGCCCAGGCAAACTGGGTGCCCGACACCTCCTGCCAACCTCCGCAGTGCCCACTAGAGGGGGCCAGACAGATCCCTGACCTGATGGTGGCAACCTTATCTGCGAAGAACTGAGCAAACTCATCACACTTCTCCTGTGAAAAAGCTCTGCCAGACTGAAGACGGATAGGATTGCACAATCTGTCCACGGTCTGGAAGAGCTGAGCTGGTTGGTTCTGCACAGTGGCAATCTCCCTACAGGAACTCTGCCTTTTTATGGGCGATTGCCGATTGATAGACTGCATAGTGGTCCATCAATATAAGTCTGTCACATTCCAGGCCTGATTTCCGCCAGCACCTTTGTAACCTTCGTCCCACCCTCCTCATCTCCTTCAAAGTCCTATCAAACCATGGGGACCTTGGGCGAAGAGTGAGTGGGCGAATGCAAACAGGAGCTATGTAATGCAGGACCTCTGTCACCGCCTTATTATAGGTGAGTACTAGATTCCTTGGGTCCATGCTCTCACTTGATATACTTGATAGGTCCAGTACCGCCATCAGGCCATTTGAGGTCACGCCCTTCAAAGGGCACTGCCGGACCATCTCCATAGGGGCAGACCTATTGGGGGAGACACTAAACTGAACCCCATGGTGTGCTGATCAGACCACCTAACTGGCTCCACCACCAAGTCGGATATCTCCATCTCCAGAAGAAACACCAAGTTCAATGAATGACCATAAATGTGGGTCACAGAGGTAACTACCTGTGTAAGACCCAGTGAGCTCATTAATTGGAGGAAGTCCTGACCAAATTACGAGAGTTTGTTGTCAACCCAGGCATTGAAATCCCCCAGAATCAACCATCTGGGGGATCCCAATACCAAGTCGACTAAGTCCGCAACTTCCTGCAGGAAAACTTTCCCATCTCATGGTGGACGGTAGATGTGAAGTATTCTGCACCCTGCACCCATGCCTACAATACATTCAAAGGAGTTGGTGGTCCCTACTGGGACCTCCGTAAGGTTCAGTTCTGATCTAAAACAGATGGCTACACTCCCGCCCCTACGATCCATTCTCAGACGGTGCATCACTGAGTACCTGGCCAGAATTGCTGAAACAAACACTGGACCAGCATTTTCATCCAGCCAGGTCTCAGTGATGCAGGCCAGGTCCGCTGACCCAACAAGATCTGCTATTAAAGCAGTCTTGTTCTTAATGGATCTGGCATTGCAGAGCACTGTCTAGGAAGGATGAGCAATCAAGAAAGATCAGATGTCCAAGGGACAAGGGTGAGGAGGGGAGGATGGAGACACTGTGGATGCAGTTCCTGGATGCTAAAGGTAGGAAGCTGAGACTGAGAGTGGTGTTTAGGCCACCTACTCAGACTGAGGAACTGGATGGGGAACTAGCTGAGCAGATCTGTCGAGTATGTGAAAAAGGGAAGGTGGTGATTGTAGGGGACTTCAGTCTGCCTGGTGTAGATTGGGGAATCCCAGAATCCTCGAGCACCAGGGAGCAGCTTTTGCTGGATGCATTCCAGAATAGTCTTCTGGTGCAGTTGGTAAGAGAGCCAGCTCATCTAGGAAATACATTGGACCTGGTACTAATGAATGGGGAGGTGGTGAGGGAGCTACAAGCTGGGAATGATCACCATTTAGTGTGGTTCATGCTTACTCTGAGCAGGGAGGCTGTAGGTCCAGGGACAGAGGTGGTGGACTTCAGACAAGCGGATTTTGGGAGGATGCGGGAAATCCTGAAGGGGCACCTAGAGGGAATTAGGCCAGAGATGGATGCACAACAGAAGTGGGAGAACATCAAACTTGGCCTGAAGGAGGCTACGGAAGCATGCATCAGGACCCTGAGCAAGAGGAGCAGGGCTAAAAAGCCATGTTGGCTGAATGGGGAAGTGTTGCAGGGTGTGAGGGCAAAGAAAGCAGCTTTCCAAAGGTTCAAGAGGGCGGCGGGGGGGTGGGAGAGGACAGGGAGTTGTATACGACAAGAGCCAGGGAGGTTACTAAGCTGATCAAAGCAGCCAAAGGTCTCCAGGGAGCTGAGGCTCCGCTAGGGCATCAAGGAGAGGAGAGGAACTTTTTAGAAATATAAGGGAAAAGAGGAGCTGCAGGGACCAGATAGTGAGGATCGGGGAGAAGGGGCTGAGGCACTGAATGACTACTTGTGCTCTGTGTTCATGAGAGAGAAAGGAGGTCATCTACCTCCGTGGACGGGGGAGTTGGGGGGCAAGGGTGATTGACGGGGTGATTACAGAGAGAGCAGGCTACTGGAGAGGCTGAAGGCGCTACGGGTGGATAAAGCACCAGGTCCTGACGGCATTCACCCCAGGATGTTAGGGAGATGGCAGATGTGTTGACTGGGCCACTAAGGGACCTGTTCAACACCTCCCTGAACACTGGCTGCGTGCCACAGGATTGGAGGCTGGCTGACGTGGTGCCTATCCACAAGAGCGACTCAAAGGATGAGCCAGGCAATTACAGACCCATTATCCTCACTTCCATCGTGGGTAAACTTATGGAAGCGATCCTAAAGGAGAGACTAGTGACCTTTCTAGAAGATAATGGTCTACAGGATGGGCAACAACATGAGTTCGTCTAAGGGAGATCCTGTCAGACAGACTTAATAAAGTACTGTGACTGGGTGACAAGGGAGCTGGATGAGGGCCATGCAGTGGATGTCCTGTACTTGGACTTCAGTAAGGCCTTCAATTCAGTGCCACACGGACAACTGGGAGGGAGAGCTGGAATATGTGGGAATAGGGCCAAAGATGGTAAATTGGATTGTGAACTAGCCAAAGGGTAGGATGCAATGGGTGGTGGTGGTGGTGGTGGAACTCTCATCTCCTAGTGTTGTCACGAATGGCGTGCCACAAGGATCTGTGTTGGGACCACTGTTGTTTGAGCTATTCATATTGGATATCTTGCACAGAGTGGGGAGCAGGATCAGCCTGTTTGTGGATGAGCCCAAGATGGGGGGGGGGGTAGTGGATGATATAGAGGTGTGACAGAGGCTTCAAGGGGACCTGTCCAAACTGGAGGAGTGGTCAGAGATGTGGCAGTTAAGCTTCAGTGCCAAGAAGTGCAAAGTTATGCAGTTCAGAGCAAAGAACCCAAGGAGGGAGTATTGGTTGGGTGGAGTTCAGCTAGGTATCACTGAGGAGGAGAAGGACCTAGGGGTGATAGTAACAGGGAGCATGAACAACTCTGCTTAGTGCAGGAGGGCAGTAGCTAAGGCCAACAGGATGCTTGGGTGCATTGCAAAAGGTTTCTCATCCAAACATAGGGATGTGACCCTGCCCCTGTACAGGTTCTTGTTCAGGCTGCACTTGGAGTACTGCGTGCAGTACTGGCGTCCATATCTTAAGAAGGATATCAGGCTCCTGGAGGGGGTGCAGCGTAGGGTGACAAAGATGATCCAGGGATTAGAAGACAAAACCCACGAGGACAGACTGAGTGATTTGGGCTTGTACACCCTGGAGGAGAGGAGGGATTGGGGTGATACTACTAGACGCCTGCTCCATGCTGGGCTATGGACTCTTAAACTGCTCCTGCAGAAATTGCCAAGCTATCTCTCTTCCCTTATTAGTATCTCACATAGTACATACTCGTTAAGAAAATCTGACTTTATTATGCTTGACATACCAAGGACGCGGACTTCCCTTGGTAAACGCGCTGTTGCATATGCCCTTCCCTCCATTTGGAACCAATTACAAACCGTACTGAAACTAACTAGCACAGTTTCAATAAACTTCTATAAATCGCTAAGTTCAGCCAAAATAAAAGACACCTGTAACTGTCATTAAGTCTCTTCCTTCCCCATGTGTGCCATATCTATCCACTGGTAAGGTATAATTGATTTGTCATATTAACTGCTTTCCCTTCCCCTTCTACTCCTGGCTTTATCTATGCTTACGATCCACTGTTACTCAACAAATCACTCCTCCCCCACCCAATATCAGTTGTAGTCTGTTGTTTGTTCTAGCTGCCAAAATATATGTATTGCACACACCAGTCATTATGTTTCATTTACCAGTATGCAACCTGTAAGTCGCTTCCCTGTTTCGTATCAATGTTTACCACCTGCAGTCACCCTATGTGGTACCCTTGTATGTATATCCAGCCTGTATCATGTAACGTGCATTTCATGTATATACTGTTATTACCTATCTGTGTTTGTACTTTAAGTGTTTTCACAGGACCTCCTTGTGAATGAGCTTGCTCAATGGAGTTTTCCAGCAATAAACTTGAACTTGAACTTGAAACTTGAACTTGATATGATTGAGACTTTCAAATACTTGAAGGGGGATCAACAAATTGGGCACAGATGGGTTATTTCAGCTGAGGAAGGGGAGGGCCACAAGAGGGCACAGGCTAAGATTGGAGGGGGGCAGTTTAAGGAGGGAGATGAGGAGGCATTATTTCACAGAGGGGGTGGTGCTGAAATGGAATTTTGTGCCAGAGGGGGTGGTATACTGTAGGATTGGGTAGTTTCAGAAGGACATGGGACAGGGCAAAGGAGAGGGTCTGGTTATTTCCAAAGATGGAAAAGGGGAGGGGGGGGAAGGGGCAGCTGCAATATAGGGGTGCTAGCTACACACACAAGCAGACTTGACAGACCGTGAGGCCTGTTTCTGCTGGCTGATTCGTATGTTCCTATGTACTCTGGATGTGCTCAGGGTACTTCATTATTACTTGGAGCACACCCGAAACATTCGCAAGTGTGACCAATTGTTTGTGTCATTCGCCCCCAGAATGGAAGGGCTCCTGTTTCTAAACAGTGTTTCTAGGGACATGGATATGTTGTTCATCCACACTTTCTGGCAGGTATCATTGCCGCTTTAAATCTTGCCGGAAGGTCTTCAAGCTGGCTCCTCCCACCCACCCGGGTGGTAAAACTCTCGGCTCCGCCCCATGACGCCAGATCTTCCTTACCGCTTGGAAGCTCAGGTTCCCTCCTTAACGCTCTTCGTATAAGACTGGTTCCTATTTCTTCAGTTTACCCGAAATTACTTTTGAGGTTTTCAAGACTTCGGTCATTTATTTCCCTCGTGGCTGTGATGGACAAATCGACTCCCAGTTTTCAGAGGTGCCCATGCGGGCAGAAGATGTCTCGGACAGATCCGCACTCCACGTGCGTCTACTGCTTGGGCCTTGAGCACGACCCGCAGGCTTGCGACCTGTGCTCTTCCTTTTCAGCCTACGTCCTGGAAGACCGCGCCGCCCGTTTGCAACTTGGGCGCCCCGAGAAACTTTATCCTCTGGTAAAGTCAAAGGAGGCACGTTTGGCGGTTTCCGCGGCGGTGGGCTCAGCAGATCAGCTTGAGCAGATGATCGCCGTCGAGGAGGAGGCGGTGCAGGCCGCATCTTCGTCTTCCTCGGCCGCGGCATTTATCCCGCTCTCCTTGGGATCCTCCTATTCAGCTTCTTTCAAGGAGCTGTGTCTCTCTCCACTAAGGGAGAGGGACCATCATCTTCAGGGCCTTCCTCTCGGTCCAAGAAGAAAGACCACAAAGGTAAGTCCCTCCATCGACGCTGTTGGGAGCGGGAGAGGTCCCTCTCACCGAGTAGTCGACCATCGACTTCGGTTGATTCGTCGGCTTCGGCCACTGGCCTCACGGCGTCCCCGTCAGGTCAGTTGACCGAGACTCCTGTCGACGGAGTTGAGATTTTTCTCGACCCGTCGGATGGGTTGTCGACCGGTGAAGCCGAAAACCCTCACTCCCTGGTTCCCCCGGCGGAGATTGAGGTTTCCGTGGACTTGCGCGTGCCTCCGGTTCCGGAGTCACGGTTGAACCCTCGAGCCGAGGGAGGCAGATTCTCCGCCTGCCCAGAACCCTCCTCGGAAAAGCCAGGTTCACGGAGGTCTCGGTCTGGACTTCTTCTCGGTCCAGCCAATCCACGCCGTCATAGGGCGGTCTCCAGTCTGTGACAAGCGCGCCGCCACTCGTCCTCCTCCTCGGACGAGGGAGGCTTCGATGCAATTGCATCGGCGCCTCGAGGACCTAATGTGGCAACAGCTTCTTCTGTCTGGGAGCAAGTCGTCGCGCCTTCCCCGGCTATCAAGTGGCTGTCACCGGAGGGGCCGAAGCAACCCCTCGCTCTAGCCGAGGCACCTGCTCCCAGGCCTGTTGCTCGAGCAAAACCGGCTGCCCCACCAATTCTGGTGGAACCTCCGCCTCCACAGCTGTTGTTTGGGGCCCCGACCAAGAGTTCTCAGTCGGCCCAGGGTCTGCCCCATAGGCTGTCTGTCACCCTCACTCCCGATCGCCCTTGGCAGGTGGAGGGTGGCTCAGGCCCAAGGCAGCTCTTTGTGGACTCCTCTGAGTCCGACGATGATTCCTCCCTGTTCTCCAGGCAGGTTGACTTGGAGTCCTCAGGAGGAGAGTCGCTGGACGATAGCCCATCATCCTTCATGGGTTTGCTTAGGCTCATCTCGGAGTCCACCGGGATGCAGCTCGAGCCCATATCCAAGCGGGCCAAGTACCCCCTCACGGAGATTTTGGACTGAGGGGATTCTCCTATGGAGGCCTTTCCGGTGGCCGAGGCCATTGTGGGCCCGGTCTTGGAGCTCTGGCAGCGTCCTGCTTCCTGCCCTGCGCCTTCGGCTAGGATGACGAGGAAGTATGCGGTCCCTACCGGCTCCCTGTCCGGTTTCTCGGAACATCCCTCAGCCGAGGGATTGGTTACCGACAGCGTCTTCTGGCGATGCGGAAGCACCAGGGGCGTGGACAAGCCTCCCGACAAGGAGTCCAAGAAGTTGGACTACGCCGGGCTCAAAGTCTACGCTGCGTCCTCCCTTGGCCTTCGTCAGGCTAGCTCGGCCATGCTGATGGCGCACTTCTCTCATGCCCTGTTGGGCTCCCTGGATGAGGTAGTCCCTCATCTACCGGCTGACCTGCAGACCACGGTTAAGTAGGTGCGGGACCAGGGCAGGGCAGTGGCCAAACAGCAACTTCAGACTGCTTTGGACATCAGTGACTCATGCGCCAGGTCAGTAGCGGCCTCAGTGGCTATGCGCTGTCGGGCATGGCTGAGGATATCCAGCACAAGTTGGCGGATGTCCCCTTCCTGGGGACCGACCTCTTCGGCCCTGGAGTGGAAGGTCACCTCCAGAGGATCGAAAAGTCCAGTGGCACTCTGGACTCGGTCTCATCCGCCCAGAGGGATTAGGGCCGCAGATCGCAACCCAAGCCCTTTCGTCCGTCTGCGCCCGCGGCACTTCCGGCCCAGCAGGCTCTCACTTGGCATCCCAAACCCAAGCCCGTGGCTTCCTCTTCCAGGAAGCAGGGAGGTAAAGGCCCAGGTGGTCCCTCAACCGGTTCCTCCTCCAAGCCTGCTCAGTGACGGGTTGAGGGGTGTCGCTCCCAACCTCGTCACCCCCCCAGGTTCCTTCCGTGGGGGGACGGCTCCGCCACTTCCTTTCCACCTGGTCTGCTATAACCACAGACCGGTGAGTGTTGGAAGTGGTAGGAAAGGGCCTGCCTCTGGAGTTCGAGCAGGCCCCGCCCTTCCGAGCCGTCGCCTCCAGGGGGGCCTCGGGGTCCGCAGCCTCGCTGTTGGCTCGCTGAGCCAACATCGCTCTGCTCCTCGAGAAAGAGGTGATCAGAGAGGTGGCGGACCCTCCCTCAGACCCGAGGTTTGTGTCCAGGTACTTCCTGGTCCCAAAACGGATGGGGGGCTGGCACCCCATTCTCGACCTGCATGACCTAAACAAGTTCCTAAGGTCCCGGACCTTCAGGATGGTCACTCTGGCTCAGATAATACCATCCCTGGAACGTGGCGTGTGGTTCTGCTCTCTGGACCTACAGGACGCGTTTTTTCACGTGCCTATCCATCCGTCTCACCGGAGATTCCTCCGCTTCCGAGCGGAAGGATCCCTTTACGAGTTCTGAGCCATGCCCTTCGGCCTTTCTCTTGCCCCCAGGGTCTTCACCAAATGCATGGCAGTGGTGACAGCTTTCCTCTTGGCGCGAGGGGTCCCTGTGTACCTTACCTGGACGATTGGCTGATAGCAGCCCCTCCAGACAGGAGGTGGAGCGGTCCAGAGATCTGGCCTTCGGTTTGCTCTCAAATCGGCCTCCTCATCAACGAGGCCAAGTCGGAACTCGGACCGAAGCAGGTGATTCTTTTCATCGGGGCAGAGCTCGACTCTCTTCGAGCCAGAGCATGGCTCCCGGTGGACAGGGCCGAGGTTCTTTCCTCCTTTGCTCAATCATTTCTGGTTAGGCAATCACGCCCTGCCCGGGACTTCCTGCACCTCCTGGGTCTCATGGCGGCCTACACCAGCATGGTCCGTTGGGCCCGCTGGCACATGCATCCCCTTCAGTGGGGACTGGCCAGCCAGTGGTCACAACGCTGCGATCCATTGGACCAGCTAGTGACAGTGACCCAAGGGATGTGGAATGCTCTCCAGTGGTGGACCGTTCCAGCTCATCTGCCGAAGGGCATCCCGTTTGTCCGCCCTGAGCCGACGGTCTCTCTATTGACCGATGCCTCTCTGATGGGTTGGGGTGCCCATCTGGGGGAGCACAGAACGCACGGCCTCTGGTCCCCTCGGGGGTCCCGATGCCATATCAACCTGCTGGAGCTTCGGGCGGTTCGCGTAGCCCTCACCACCTTTGCTCCGTTCCTACGGGGTCAAGTGGTTCAGGTCTAGATGGACAATACCATGACCATGTACTGCCTAAACCGCCAGGGCGGGACGACTCCATGCCTCTGTGCAAGGAAGCTCTCCGCATTTGGTCACTCGTGTGCAGCCTGGAGGCGGATCTCCTAGCCATTCATGTGGCAGGAGCCTCCAACACCCTGGCCGATGCCCTAAGCCGGATAGGGGCTGTGTCCCACGAGTGGTCTCTCCTGCCGGAGGTAGTACAAGATCTGTTCTCCCACTGGGGCACACCTCAGGTGGACCTGTTTGCCTCCAGGGAGAATGCGAAGCTGAGGCTGTTCCATGCCCGCCCCCCTCAGCAGGGCTCGCTGCAGGGGGATGCCTTCTCGAGGCCGTGGACCCCGGGCCTCTTCTACGCCTTTCCCCCATTTCCCTTGATCCACAAGGTGCTTCTCAAAGCAAGGAGGGACAAGGCGCAGGTGATTCTGGTAGCCCCAGACTGGCCCCGCCAATGCTGGTATCCAGATTTCCTCAGCCTCAGCTCCAGGCTCCCGAGGCAACTTCCAGCTCACCCAGACCTACTCTCAATCAATCAGGGGAAGGTGTTCCATCCGGACCTTCAATCCCTGCACCTGATGTCCTGGTTCCTGAGCGGCTAGAGTTCCAGGCCTTGGGTCTTTCCGACGAGGTCCTCAGTGTAGTTGAGGCATCCCGTAAGGAGTCAACCAGAAAATGCTATGCCTTTAAATGGAAGAGATTTTCCATTTGGTGTCAAGGTAAGGGCCTGGACCCTTCCTCCTGTTCCTTGGCAAGCATCTTGGACTATCTATGGTCCCTTTCTCAGCGAGGGCTTAGGTTGACGACCCTAAAGGTGCACCTGGCAGCCATCTCTGCTTACCAGGCGCGGGCCGGGAAGCAGTCGGTGGCGCAGGAGAAGGTGGTCTGGCACTTTTTCAAAGGCCTTGATCACATTTCCCCTCCGGTGCGAGAACCTCCACCTCCGTGGGGTCTACTGCTGGTACTGGCAAAGCTCATGGGCAAGCCATTCGAACCGATGCACAGGTGTGAACTCTCTCACCTGTCGTGGAAGACCACCTTCTTGGTGGCTATTACGTCAGCCAGAAGGATGGGAGAGCTCCAGGTGCTTTCCATCGAGTCTCCTTACCTGGTCTTCAACAGGGACAAGGTTGTCCTGCGCCCCCACCCGAAATTCCTTCTGAAGGTGGTGTCGGAGTTTCACCTTAACCAGGTATTGACTCTGCTGGTGTTCTACCCCAATCACACCTCGGAGGCCGAATATAGGCTCCATACTCTGGACCCTAGAAGGGCGCTCGCTTACTATAAGGAGCGCACGGCTGAAATTCAGGGAGAGGTTCGCCAGCTGTTTGTCACCTACGCTGAAGCCGCACCTGGCAGACCTGCAGTCAAGCTGACGATAAGCAGGTGGGTCACCTCCTGCATAGATCTCTGCTATAGGTTGGCGGCATGGAGCCTCCAGAGATAAGAGCTCATTCTACCCACCATACCGCTGCATCAGTGGCTGCTTCCGGGACGTTCCTATCCAGGAAATCTGCAGGCTGCTACCTGGAAGTCAGCACCACCTTCATCACCCACTACCACATCGACCTTGAGTCACGCGGATGCTGGTTTTGGAGCCTCGGTTCTCCAGTCTCTATTCCCTAAGTAGAGTGTGCGTTGCCTCCCTCCTCCCGGAGAACTGCTAGGAGTCTGCCAGAAAGTGTGGATGAACAACATATCCATGTCCCTAGAAATACAGGTTTCTCACCTGTAACAGGAGTTCTAGGAATGGTATATGTTGTTCATCCACTGCTCGACCTCCCGACTTGACGCGCACCACCTGAGCTTCCAGCGGGCCAGATCTGGTGTCATGGGGCGGAGCTGAGAGTTTTACCACCTGGGTGGGTGGGAGGAGCCAGCTTGTAGACCTTCCGGCAAGATTTAAAGCAGCAAGGATACCTGCCAGAAAGTGTGGATGAACAACATATACCATTCCTAGAACTCCTGTTACAGGTGAGTAACCTGTATTTATCCAAATGTTTGGTTAATTGTACTGTTTTCTGCTACAACAAGTATGACAAACCCTTACCGGGCTCAGGGGCATGGCGGCTTCTTTTGCCTCCTGAAGAAATGTATCTGTTGTCGAAATTTGTGCGACTGCTACTTGGAGTTCTGTCCACACCTTTGTCAAGCAGTACAGTCTGGACATTGCTTCTCGCCACAAAGCAGGCTTTGAACTAGCGGTCCTTCAGGGCCTCCTGTCATAATTCTCGTTCGAAGACTTCTGCCTCCACCCTTCTGACCAAGGTCTCTCCTTACTACTTGGGACTCGGTCATAAAGGTGTTACCTGCTGCAAGAGCCCCCTCGAGCTAAGATAGTACAGTTATGTAAGAACTTACCATAACAGTAGATCTTTGAGAGGAGCTCTTACAGCAGGTACTATATTTCCCTCCTACCTTCCCCCTGGTAGCTGCTTCTCCATCACAGATACCTTGTTTCCTCTGTTAGAGGAACCTCCTCGGTTCTCCATTTTTCTGACTTGCCAGGGTCTCCGGCGGGAGAACTGGGGATGGGCTGGGGGGACTGCCCCTTTTATACTGTACATGACGGCTGGGCGGTCCCCCACTGTATATTGCTTGCTAGAAGTTTTCCGTGGGGTCGTGGCGCCTGCCAGCTTCAGTCCTAAAGAGGTTACCTGCTGCAAGAGCTCCTCTCGAAGATCTACTGTTACAGTAAGTTCTTACGTAACTGTACTCTTTGAAGGGTGTTAGGTGGGTACTAGTCCTTTTTCAGAAGAGAGGTTCCTGAAGGCACTCGATGATCTGAAAGTGGACAAAGCAATAGAGCCAGAGCCCAGTGAGGTACTGGCTGCACCTCTGACAGTCTGTTCAACAGATCACTGAAAACTGGAGTGGTTCCAGAGGATTGGAGGAGGGCAGATGTGGTCACACTGTATAAAAATGGTCAGGGAAGAGGCTGACAATTACAGGCCAGTCAGCCTGGCATCAGTGGTGCGAAAGTTGATGGAAACATTGCTGCAGGAAAGGATTGTGGAATATCTTGAATATAGTAGGTTACAAGATACAGTGCAGCATAGATTCACAGGGGGAGATCTTGTTAAATGAATCTGATAGATTTCTTTGAGTGGGTGACCAAGGAATTGGATCAAGGAGGAGCGGTGGACATGGTCTACCTAGGTTTCAGTAAGGTTTTAGTCAACATTCCACACAGGAGACTAGTAAACAAGCTGGGTAGCTTAGTGGGGAGTGAAAAAGGTAGTAAACTGGGTAAGAAATTGGTTAGGGGATAGACAACAAAGGGTGGCGGTTAATGGAGTTCACTCAGAGGAAGGGAGGGTGACCAGCAGGGTGCCTCAGAGATTAGTGCTGGAACCGATCCTCTTTAGTGTCTTTATAGATGCTTTTACACACATGTGCCCGGAATCACGGTAACGTTACCATGCGGCTCTGTTGCGGTCTGTTTCGTTTGGTAATACAATTTATACGTGGTTCTGGTATCGGAAACTCTCCCTCTCGTCTTGCATTTTTTTGTATTCTAGCATCCCCACGGAGTTTACAGGCATCGAGATTTCCTGGGGGTGGGGTGGGTGGTGTGGTCAGCACGAGCTGCATGGTCAGCCTTTCAACCCATCTGCAGCCTGATCTAACACCAAAACATTTTAACAACATTGTATTTCTGGCCATATATTATGAACTTCGAGTGCAGGAAGAAATAAAAGAAATAGGCTGAAAATCGAGTGCTGCACAGCTGTTTGTTGCAACACTGCTTACTGCTCCACGAGAGATAAAAAACTGACTTGCAGGCTGAGTACTCGTCTCATCCTGCCACACTGCTCCAGATAAACTGCAAACTGCTGGTTCTGCTGTGGTCCGGTAGATGGGGACCAAGTACAGGCTATAAAGAAAGCAAACAGCACAGCGGTCCTACGAGAACTGAAACCTGGGAAACGCTGAAAATGGAATGGCCTGAGTACACCACGGGTTGAACTGACACCCATAGGGATGAACCATGGCAAAGAGAGAATGTGGTTCGGACAAGCATTCGCTTTGGTAGTGGAACAGATCCAGTTTACACCCTAACGGAGGTAACATTACATTCATTCTGTTATGGTCATTATGTAACTGACACCTGCGTGTAAAAGTGCCTTATAAGTGACATTGCAGAGGATCTGGGGGGAAGGTCTGCCTCTTTGCAGATGACATCAGGATCTGCAACAAGATGGACACCCCGGGGGGGGGAGGGGGATGGATGAGCAGAGACCTAAGAAAACTCAAGGAGTGGCTAAGGGTATGGCAGCTAGATTTCAGTGTAAAAGAAGTGCAGAATAATGCATTTGGAGCACAGAAGCCCAGGAGCGGAATGCAAAATGGGTGGAGTGGTATTGGTGACTACCAAGCAGGAAAGAGATCTGGGGCTAATCCTATCAGATGACCTAAAGGTAACCAGACGGTGCGACAAGGCAGTCGAGAGGGCTAGTGGGATGCTGGGGTGCACAGGAAGGTATATCACCAGCAGAAAGAGGAAAATGGTGTGTCCCCTGTATAGATCACTGGTAAGACCCCACCTTGAGTACTGTGTCCGGTTCTGGAGACCACCTCTCCAGAAGGACATAGAGTGGAGGCAGTCCAGAGGAGGGCAACTAAAGTGGTGCAGAGTCTGCATCAAAAGCCCTATGAGGAGAGACTAAAGGACCTCAATATGTACACCCTGGAAAAGATGAGGGAGGAGGGAGGATATAATAGAAACCTTTAAATACCTTATGGGTGTAAATAAGGTACAGGAGGGAATAATTTCCAGAGAACAAGGTGCTCAAGAACGAGGGACATGCTCTGAAGCTGGAAGGGGGTAGATTCAGGAGAGATGTGAGGTAGGACTTCACAGAAAAAGTAGTGGATTCCTGGAACGGCCTTCCAGCAGAGATGGTGGGGCCAAAAACAGTAGTGTGGTTCAAGAATGTGTGGGATAGGCACATGGGAATCATAGTGGAAAGGAAGTGGGGGAGGAAGAAAGAGCTGAAGATCAAAGTAGTGTCTGTGGTGAGAATGTAGGTAGGGACAAAAGGGCAGACTGTGGTCCAAGTGGCCCTTATCTACTGTCAGATGCTATGTTTCTGTGTTTTGGTAATATTTCTGTGGCTGACATTTGTGCTGCCGCCACATGGAGCACTGTCCACACCTTCAGTCAGCATTACATTCTGGACATAGTCTCTCAGAGACATGCTGGATTTGGGCTTGTTGTGCTGCAAGGCCTGCTGTCTTGAATGTATGTATCAGACTGTACCAGCCTCCCACTGACTTTTGGGACTGTATGGGACTCATTCCAAAGGTGTGGCCTAATGGAGAGGATATCCTTGAAGAAGACAGAGCAGTTACATACTTAGATGTTCGAGAGAATCTCCTCCATTACCTTGCTATCCCACCCTCCGTCCCCCTTCTGCTGCAGTGAGGGTTGTATCAGTTATTGTGCTTGAACCTGATCCTTGGCTTTTCTGTCCAGCATCATATCTCGTCTAGTATGCCGGGTGCTGGTCTAATCTCCTGGTTCCATATGGTTGGAGGTCCTCCGAGTGTAATATCCAGTGGAGTAATGAGGCATCCACGTTTATATGGACGCAGATGCATGACATCGTTGTGGGCGGCCCCCAGCTAGCAAAAGTTTCTGTGTGGTCTTAGTGCCTGGTGGCTGTAGTTCCAAAGGTGTGGCCTAATGGTGGAGATTGAAGTACTACTTTATGGAAAGGGTGGTGGAACCTTGGAACAGTCTATCAGCTGAACTGGTGAGAGTGGAAACAGTCAGGGGATTCAATCAGGGCTGGGACATAATGAAAGGAATAGTGGTTACCGGGGCGACAGGACCAAGGGGGAGAATAGAGAGAGGACGGGGAGGGTTAGTACCCTGGAGGAACAGTAGGTTCCAAGGATTATAGGAAACTTGGGCAGACTGGATGGACCTATGATCTTTTTCTGCCATCATTGTCTATGTTTCTGTTAACTTAAAGATCTGCTTTTACCATAAATACATAACTGTTCTTGCCACAGTACATCCCCACCAGCACACCTGAACCCAAAGCAGGCCCCTCTGGTCAGGGGGGTCCTTAGGCATGTCCAGGTGCCCCAGAGCAGAGCGATACTGCTCAGCCAGATTTGCAAGTGGCCCCGACCTTCACAACATGAAGGATCAAGATGAGGATACAGGGGGACATAGGGAAAATCCTGACCCAGTGGCACCATCAGATAAGGAAGATTATCCCTCCAAAGAAGAGGAGGGGGAGTGAACAGAGCCCTAGGAAAAGATTCTTATCCCTCCCCTGTTTGATACAAAGTCTTTGTCATATCTTATAACGGAAGATTGTGTGGAATTTTGCAGCTGAATAGGTGCAAGTCATGGAGTCCCTGGACATGAATCCTGTTCTGTCCCCCTCTTCCTCTGCACTGAAGTGTGTCCCAAACTTCATGCATGCAACCAGATTATGGGTCGGGACGGATAAATCCAAGCAGCACCCTAGGCTGAGGGGTGAGATGTTATCTGTTCCTGGAAGACAGTTCCACAAAGTTGCAGTTTCCCCTTGTGGCAGATAAGGCCATTCATAACTTTGTCAAGTACACAGCTTTACTTATTGAAGGTTCAGTGGCCCCCTAACCAACACCCATGGTAAGCAGGTGGACTCTTAATGCGTAGGTCTTGTACCTCGAATGGGGTAAATCTTAGAATATCAGATGCATCTTTTATTGTGTCCTCATGGGTCACTGATTTGGGTAGCTACATCCCTGCAGAGTCAGAAGGGGCAAACATTTTGCAGCTTGTTTCCATGGCCTCTGCCTTTTTGGGAGATGCCACAGTGGACAATTTTTGGATGTCAGCTCGCTCCACTTACCATATTGTGGCAGCTATGCAGGGCATCTGGCTCCGGTACTGGATGAAGGACCAGGCATTCAAGTTGAAGCTGTTTAACCTTTCCTTTGAAGGAGGGTTATTATTTGGTCCTGGCCTGGATGACATCGTAAAGGATGTTCAGGATAAGAAGGGTCAATTTACGGTGTCCATGCAACCACAGAAGGAAAACTGAACATCAGGAGGATGGGGGTCTGCTCGGCAGCAACAGTTCGGAAGCATTTTTTTATCCCTTTCAAAATTTAGGAAACCATAGGAATAGGAAAGTCTATTCTGGATTCAAGAGCAACGGTAACAGAGACTCTTTCATCTGCAAACATAATGGAGGTGCGGGACGAATAGGAGGTAACTCGCAATGAAAGTATGTAGGCTATCACTGCTTCCCTTCCCTTGATGGAATGCTGCAGAATTTTTACGAGCAATGGGCCCAGCTAATGTCAGATATCTGGGTACTGGAAGTCCTAGCTATGGGCTATGGCATAGAGTTTGCCACAGTACCCATGAGAGGTTGTTTCCTACAGTAGATTGCATTTCAAAATCCAGTGAAGAAGCAGGTGGTGACTAGACCTTAGATCACTCGATACAGATCGAGGTAGTGGTCCCAGTCCCCCTAAGAGAAGAGGGTCTAGGGTTCTACTCAGTTTATTTTGTGGCTCTCAAGAAGTGGGGGGGAGGGAGTGTCTGACTGATTCTGGACCTGAAACATTTAAACAAGTTAGTCCGCCCCACAACATTCAAGGTGTATTCCTTATGATCAGTCATATGGGCTATCCAACCAGGGGATTATTTAGCATCCATAGATCTGAAGCATGGTTATCTACACATCCCCATTCATCAGTCACACTAGAAGTGAGTTCCACAATTCATGGACAGCAATTCCAGTATCTAATGCTTCCCTTTGGCCTGGTGGCAGTGCCTAGGGTGTTTTCAAAGATCTTGATCATGCTAATAGTGCAGTTCAGACAGGAAGGGCATCATGTATACCCTACCTGGACAACTTGCTAATTTGAGTGCTAACTGCTCAGATGGTGGGAAGGTCAGTGTAAAGGACCTTGGAGGTGCTGGAGAGACATGGCTGGGCTGTCAATTTGGAAAAAAATCTCCCTGATCCCGTCTTAGAGGTTGAAACACTTGGGGAGAATGTTCCAGATGGATGAAGGGAAAGTGCTCCTCTCTTCATTCAGGAAGGAGACCCTAAGCTAAGAGGTTCAGTAGCTGAGAAGCCAGTCATTGGTCTCTGCTCACAGGCTCCCCGGATTCTAGGTCTGATGCCTGCAGTGAGAGAGCTAGTGCCATGGGCTTGATTGCATATGTAGCCTCTCCAGAACATGATGCTGGAGGCCTGGTCCCCAACCTAAGAGGACTACTGAGCCCTGATTTCCACTTCCTCGATCGGTACTACAGTCACTAGCTTTGTGGGAGAACCTGAAGAACCTGAGCAAAAGGTCTCTTTTGGAAGTCCCAACAGAACTGATTTTGACAACTGACGCCAGCCTGTGTGACTGGGCGCAGTTCTGGACCCCAAGTCCCAGTCCAGAGGATCTGGACCCCCCAGGATCAGCAACTTCAGATAAACATGTTGGAGATGAGTGCACTGTTTCCTGCCCTTCTTCATTTTCACAATCAGGTGCAGTCCAGTGCCATGAAGGTAAGGTTGGACAATACTGTGACTGTGGTGTACATAAACAATCATGGAGACACAAGAAGCCAAGGAATGCTAACGGAAGCAACTGAGATACCACTGTGGGCAGAGGAAAACATTCTGACCCTCTCTGCAGTTCATATAGAAGGAGACCTAAATGTGCAGGCAGATTGGCTAAGTCGAGAGACAGTCTGTCCAGGGGAATGGACGTTGAGCTTGGGAGTGTTCAAGCTTCTGTTCAAAAGGTTCTGCCACCTTCAGATCAGCCTCTTCGCGTCAAAGGAAAATGCTCAGGTACCAAGGTTCTTCAGCCGATATTGGTTTCCTCAGGTGGAGGCAGTGGATGCACTGTCTCAGACCTGGGAATTCCTCAAGCTTACTTGTTCCCTCTGCTACGACTGCTTCCCAAGGTAGTTTTTATTTATTTAATCATTCGGAAATAACATTTGAGCAAAGTGCTCTTTTTCAGAGGTTCCACGTCATGACATAAAGTCAAAACACAGAAAAGTAAGTTACAAATTATGGGTACACAAGTACTGAGGCACGAACAGAACAAGATATAACAGCAAATAATCTGTTTACATTTGTAGGCTAATTCATATAGGTGGAACAATTTGTATATACTGTAGGTGTAGCAATTTGCAATCAAGTACATCCCAAGAAACATAGCGAGTGCTGTGAACTTAAGTAACAAAATTAGCAAGAAGTAATGCAGCCAGGATGAAGCTTTGTCATTTTTTCCTGAAATGAAGGGGGGGGTAGCAGAAGGGTTACAGATAAATAGTGTTATTCAGGTAGTCGGAAGACTGAGCTAGGTGCCATCTATAACAGACAATACAAGGAGGGTTTGGGACCAGGGAGGAGCTTATAGCATTGGAAATGAAGGAATGGAGGAGGTGGGGATTATCAGGGAAGGCAAGGGGAGTGGTGCATGGCAGTATGTAATCTTTTGTCAGGATTGGTGCAACCCAGGACAGAAGTGAGATATAGAAGGTGGGAATACTCGGGAAGAAAAAAGTGCCACACCAAGGAAATACTGCAAAGACCAATATGAGGAGGGGCCAATCTCCCCCACTTTTAGAGTTAAACAGGGAAAAAATAGGGGCACAGTGAGGTGGTGGTGGGATCCACGGATCAGGCTGATAGCCTGCATGCCCAGGGACCAGAAATGTTGAGGTGTTGCTTCAACTCAACTTCAAAGGAAGGGAGATTGTCATTGCTGAGTATATGTGCAGGGATGTCATTCAACCAGAGAGGTGCCCTATATGCGAAGGACCATTGTCCAAGTGATGTTTTCCTAAATGGAACAGCCAGTGAGCCCCTGGCCATTCCCCTGGTCCAGTAGCTCGAGTGACTAGCATGTAGTATATCATTAATGCAGGGTGGAGCTTTACCAAAAAGTGTTTCCTTACCCAGAAGGCATGTCTGATACTTAATTCTGTTATTTAGGTTGAGCCAGTTTGTTTACTCATAGAGTTTACAGGAGTGAGCTGAGTTGTAAACTCCAAGGGTAAGCCTGCAGGCCTTGTTGAGTACAGTCATTACCCATCTGGAATTAGAGACAGTCGCAGGGCAGAGGGTGTAAGCTAATGTTTATGTCTATGAAGAACCCCCAGTTTGAAATTCACTGCTTTTACAACCTGATCAATATGTTGTGTGAAGGACAGGGTGTCATCAGTGGTAACCCCCAGATAGTTGAATGTATGTACCTGCTCAAGAGGTTCAGACTTGTTGACAATGGACAAGACCAGAAACACCTTCTTATGCTGAAGGCTAGAAATCAGCATCGATTTGGTCGTCTTATAGTTAAGAAGTGTCTGTGACTTAAACTAGTCCTCCAGTTGAAAGAAAGTGGACTGTAACTCCTTCTGTAGTTGATCAGGCTGGGCGCTGTAACTTAGAATGACCGCATCGTCCGCATACAGGATAATTTTGCTCATGCATGCTTCAGAAAGGCTATTCAAAAATAAACTGAAAAGGATTGGGCCAAAGATGGAGCCTTGAGGAACCCCAAGACCAATTTCCCTAGCAGTAGAGGTTGCTGAGCCTATTTTGACACTCTGGGATCTGTGGGACAGGTAATCATTGAACCAGTGGACAGCTTCAGAGGCAAGTCCCAGAGACAGCAGCTGCTCAAGCAGGATAGAATGGTTGACGGTATCAAAGTCCTTTGTGAGATCTATAAATATAGATCCCACAAACCTGCCACCATCCATAGCTTGTGAACGTAGTCGAAGAATTCAACTAGAACAGTAGTTGTGCTGTGGCTCTTAAGGAAGCCATGCTGCTGGGGACACTGGAGATCATACTTCTGAAGGTATTCCAAGACCTGATAAGCCACAATTCTCTCAAGCACTTTTGAAAGGGGGGAGAGAATCGAAATTGGTCGGTAATTGGCAGTCATGAGGAAACTTCTTTCTAATAGCTGCACAGTGGCCAGGAAGGCCGTGGTTCTCAGATCTTGTGAGTCTAGTGCAGCAGGCCCCATTTCAAGTCCCGGTTAAAGAGGGACCTTCTCTTCCAAGATCCCATTCTGCATCCAGATTCAGAGGCGATGCAGTTGGCAGCCTGGCTCCTGAGAGGAGGAGCTTGTTAAAGCAAGACTTCTCCAGCAAAGTGGTGGATACCCTAATAGCCTCAAGGAAGGTTTCTACATCTGCATCTTACGACCGTGTGTAATACCTTCATTAGTTGGGCCAGAGAGAGAGGTATTAGACCTTCAAAAGTCACATTTCTACAGATATTGGATTTCTTGAAGGCAGGGGTAAGTAAGTAAATAAATCTTTATTTTTATAGCACCCATTCCCAGGGGCTTTGGGTGCTATACAGTATTAAAATATACCATAAAGTCCACACAGCAAATGTAAGACATTATGATACTATCTGGAAACAACCTAATTATATCTCAGATTAAAATAGCAGATAGTAAATAAGCTAGTAACAATAAAATCTGTATAAAATAAAGTTTTTTGTATATAGCCAGCAAGTTATGGTAGGCTGAATGCCCCCTTCAAGAAGTGGAATTTCAGACCCCTCTTAAAGGCTTCTAGTGAGGTCAAGGATCTGGAAACAAGTTCCACAGGGTCAGGCCAGCTACCTCGAAGGCCCTATCACTAAGTGACTTACGGTGAGCCCTGAGAACTGCTAGGAGGCCCTCCTCAGAGGAACGGAGAGGGCGGAGGTCTGATGAGGAGTCAGGAGGTCACACAGGTAGCTAGAGTCCACTCCATGTAGGGCCTTGTAGGTCAATAAGCCAACCTTGAAGGAGATTTGCCACCTCACAGGCAGGCAGTGCAGGTCACACAGAACTGGGGCATATGACAGGACCTCAGAAGGCCTGTCAGCAATCTTGCTGCCGTGTTCTGCACCAGTTGCAGGCGACATATTTATTTATTTAGTTTTTATTGACCAGGTAAGCACACTAGACAATTACATGCCTATTTTCAGGTATGACCAGGGAGGTTACAGTGGGGTGGTACCAACTGAATAAGTTACAATACAAAATAAAAAACACAGGAACAAACATTACATGAGTGCACAGGAGCAGTACAGTAATAATAGTTATACAAGAGAGCATAAAACAGAGTACATGAATAAAAAAAAAAACAGTACAGTTAGAATGAAATATATCCATGGGGACAGATACAAGATACCACAAATTTTCCCAGATTAGAAACATAGAAACATAGAATTTGACGGCAGATAAGGACCGCTTGGCCCACCTAGTCTGCCCATTTTCCTACCTAACAGATAAGCTGCAGATCCTAGTTAACAAACAGCTTACTTCCTCCTACCCCCACTAGGACTGCCTTATGTCTGTCCCATGCATTCTTGAATTTCCCACTGTTCTTGACTCCACGACCTCCTCAGGGCGGTTCCATCATCCACAACCCTTTCCGTAAATACTTCCTCACATTATCTCTGAGCCGTCCCCTCTGTCTTCAAATTGTGCCCCTTGTTCTTGCACATCTCTTTTCTGTAAGATGCTACCCTCTTGGACTTTGTTGATTCCCTTGAGGTACTTGAATGTTTCTATCATGTCCCTCTCTCTCTTCTTTCCTCAAGGGTATACATATATAAGCTCTTTAGTCTTTCTTAGTATGTCTCTGTGCAGACCCTGCAATCCATTGGTTGCCCTCCTCTGGACAGCCTCCACTTTGTTTATGTCTTCGCGGAGATGGGGTTTCCAGAACTGCACACAGTACTCAGATGGGGTCTCACCAACTGTCTGTACAGAGGATAACAACTTCCTGTTTTCTACTATTGATGCCTCTTCCTATGCATCCCAGTATCCCCCAGCCTTCCTTACTGCCTTCTCACATTGCTTGCCCACCTTTAGGTCATCTCTATAATTACCCCCAGGTCCCTTTCTATTTTACTGTTGTCAGTATCTCACCCCCATTGTGTACTCTTCCCTGGTTTTTGTTTCCATGTGCATTACTTTGCACTTCTTTGCATTGAATCTGAGCTGCCATACATTTGACCATTCCTCCAACCTTGCCAAGTCCCTCTCATCCTTTCCACCCATCTTGTGTATCAACCCTGTTGCAGATCTTTGTGTCGCCTGCAAAGAGACATACTTTTCCTTGCAGTTCCTCTGCAATGTCACTTATAAAGACATTAAAAGGGCGGTCCTAGTACTGAACCCTGCGGTACCCCTCAGTAACCCTCCTTTCTTTCACCGTAACCATTTACTACTACCCTTATGGCCCTGTTGTCAGCTAATTTTTTATCCAGGCTACCATCTTGGGGCCCACCCAAGGCTGGCTAACTTGGGTATTAATCTTGTGTGGGACTGTATCAAATACCTTGCTAAAATCTAGGTAGGCCATGTCCATAGCCCCTCCCTGGTCTACTACTTTGGTCACCCAGTCAAAGAAATCTATTAGACTCGTCTGACATGACCTTCCCATCATGAATCCATGCTGCCTTGGGTCCTGTGTCCCACTGGCCTCTAGGTTGAATTTAGAGGTTGGTCGTAGGACCCCTCCACTAAGCCCAAGGTACGAGGCATTGCAGTAATCAAATCTGGATGTTACAAAAGCATATACCAGTGAGGGCAAGTCATTGGATGGGACAAAAGGTTTGATCCAGGTGATATTTCTAACATGGCAAAAAAAAAAACATTTTGGACCACGGACGACACCTTGGCTTCTACTGTCAATTCATTATTCAGGATAATGCCTAGATACTTCACCTTAGCGGAGGTGGTGAGAGAAGAAGAATCAAGCATCAGTCTGGTCCCCTTTCCTGCCATCTCAGCACCCCATTGATGGCCAGACTCAACTGCTAGTACCTCAGTGTTGTCCAGGTTAAGCCTTAGTTAGCTGGAGGACATCCAGTCCTGGACCTCAGCCAGACAAGAGTTCAGTGGAGACCACACTCTATGTCCCGGGTTCAAATGACATATACAGTTGGGTGTCATCTGCATAGCAGTGAAACCCCGCACTGTAACGTCTAATGGTGTCACCCAGGGGTAGCATGTACACCACGAACAACATCGATCAGTGAATTGAGCCCTGGGGAACACCACAAGACAAGGGCTTCGAGCGGGAGGAATAATTTCCATAACCTGCTTCTGTGTCTTGTCTGCAAGAAAGGACTCAGACTATCTGGTGACAGTACCGGCGAGTCCACAGAGTTTCCCAAGGCAATTCAACAACACACCATGGTCCATGGTGTTAGACGCTGAGGAGAGGTCAAGTAGAATGAGACCTGCCATTTACCTTTATCTCTGGCCCTGAGGAGATCATTTTGCAGCCTGACTAATGCAGTCTCCATACTGTGCCAGAACCTGAATCCACACACTGGAGGGATTCATAGATGTCAAAGGCAGTGAGATGTGCCTTGAGCATCAGGGCCACTATTTTCTTGATAACCTAACCCAAAAAGGGGTGGACAGAAACCGGTCTACAGTTTGCTAAGCAGTCCAGATCCAGAGATAGTTTCTTCAAAAGGGGCTTCACAAGTGCCTCTTTCAGAGTACTAGGGGATGCCCCCTTTGAGAGGGAACATCAGACAATCTCGGCGAACACTGGACCTACGGACTCCACATAGCCCAGCAAGAGACGTATCAGGCCCAGGTCCAGTTCACAGCATGTGAGCTGCAGCTTTGAAATTATCTCACTGACCTCTTCCACTCCCACTGGCCTAAACTCACTGTAGACAGGAGAGTTGCTCCTGTTAACACCCACCCTATCACTACACCGCTGCTGCAGCTCCTCTGGAGAGAAACCCAGCCTGAAAGTGGACACCTTGTCAGTGAAGAACAGAGCAAACTCTTCATACCTGGTAGTTGACAGTGTTCTGACTGTCTGGAAACAGGCAGAATGGAGTAGCCTGTCCACAATCAAGAGCAGGAACTCTGCCATCTTACGGGAGATTGCTTTTTGATACTCACTATAGTGAGTTCTCAAAGCCAGTCTGTCCCCCTCAGTTCCAGATCTCTGCCAGCGGTGCTCCAACCTCTGACCCCTAGTCTTCAGCTGCATGAGCTCCCTGTCAGACCATGGGGGTCTCAAGTGAGAAGACCTGGGTCATACATGGACAGGTGCTACAGAGTCAGGAGCCAAAGCAACTGCCCTTTTATAGGCCATCACCGTTCTCATGGTCCTGTCTCACAAGCAGTTAACATACCTGACAAGGATTAACAGCCTTTTTGGACTCAAAAGACTTTAGGAGAACCCAAAGGTCTAGCACTGTGCACCCTGCAAGGCTGAGTGTCTGCAATCAGTGCAGCCCTGGGAATTTCCATGGGCTCATCCTTGGGAACCAGCTTGGATGTTATCCGTTTTCTCAGAGCAGTCAGCAGAAGCCAAAAGTTGTTTGTCTCCAGTACCCCCATGGGACCTGAACCTGGTATTGAATGTTTTATGTAAGGCACATTTCAAACCCGTTTTGTCAGTGCCTTTGGACATCCTGCCCTACAAGGTGTGTTTCCTAATCACAATCTGCTCACCCAGGAGGATTAACAAACTTCAGACCCTGTCCCATAAATAGTCTTGCTGTATCAAACATAAGGAAAGATGGTATTGACAGTTCCGTCCTTTGTGCTTAAGATTCTTACAGCTTTTTATGTAAATCAGGAAATCTGTTTACCACATTTTATCCCAAACCAGCAAATCCAAAAGAGAATGAACTTTATAAATTGGATTTGCACAGGATAGTCAAGACTTGCCTTAAAAGAACAGCAGAGTTCATAAAATCAGTGAGTGAGTTCTTTTGGAGCAGTTAAGAAGGGTGAAAAAGCTTTCAAGGTCATCTTGGCTAGGTGTGTAAGGGCTTGCATTGTCATGGCATATGCAGCTGAGAAGAAGAAAGCTCCTGCTCTCATCAAGGCTTACTCCACCAGGGCTCTTGCTACATTCTAGACGGAGAGAAGGGAGGCATCTGTGTTGGAGTTGTGCAAAGCAGCAGTGTGGTACTCTGTTCATGCATTCACTAAGCACTATTGACTGGATGTTCAAAGTTTCACCAGTGCAGCCGAACAGGCAGTGGCTAGCAGATGATTGTTATTTGTCGCCCATATTGATCAGATATAGGACAGTATTCTTCCCCACTCAGATTGGGAATGGTTACTGCTTTTTAGAACGCATTGTGACAGTGTTGGGATAAGACCTTGTCCCATTTGTTATTTGAAGAGAATTAAAAGCAAGGATCTGTTCTATCCTCTGCTATTCTGTCACTTTGTCTATTTCAAACACCATGAAGTCTTGCTATATTATGACTTAAGGCAGTTAGCCACAGCACTTGAACTGCCCCGGAGAGGAAACAGTTAACTCCAGGGAGACTGGAGTTCTAAAGCGCGAGAGCGCTATGCCAAAGCTCTATCTGGCAAGTTTCAAATGAAACTGTCAGATTCTTTACTCCGCTTCACTGAACAGTCGCCCGGGAGATCAGCTCCTTCAGCTCGGTTCATTTCTCGGTTCAAGCGGTATTTTCGTTCATTTGAACCGGCAAAAAGTATTTATTTTACCGCATTTCGGTTCAAAGCTCTATCTGGTAAACCGTAAGTACAGGATTTAAAGTCTGTGTGGAAAATTAATTATCGGTTCGGTTTTGAACCGATCGGTTTGCTAAAATAAGCATTTCTATTCATATTTTGGGCTTTTTAGAGTGCAGTTCCCGGTTCTTATCGGTTCTAAAAAAACCTATACTTTTTTTTTTTTTCAAATACCCGTGACATGGTTAGGAACCGATAAGGGTGTCTTGCCTGGCACTGCCATCAAAAGGGCAAGTTTTTGGATAGGCTGGCATTATGTCTGAGAAACTCAAAGGAAAAACCGGGCCCACTGGGTTTCAATACTGTGATGTCTGTGGGAAGCTGCATAGGGCTGACCCACACACCACTTGTGTTTATTGTCTGGGGCTGACCACCTCCTGTCAGACTGCCAGGTGTAAAAACTTCCCTGCAGCCACCCTGGAGAAGAGATTGGGCCGGCTCAGGGAACGAGAGGCCAAAAAGTCCGCTGACCCAGATGGCCAGCCCGGTCCAGCACCCACTGGACCAGAGGGAGTGCCCTCTGACCAGGGCGAGACTTCCTTGGGCAAAAGGAAGGCTGGTTCAGAGGAACCAGTCCCAGTAAAAAAGACAAAGAAATCAGCAGGTCTGGAGTCCAAAATTGTCTCTCCAACTGCTGCAGAGATAGCTAAAGCCATACAGATTGTCCAGTCACTGTGTCAGGGACCTGTCGAACCACCAACAGGTAGCAAAAGGTTGGTTCGTTCAGTTCCAGTGGTTCAAGAGTATGATGTTGAGGAATTTTATGAACCACAGGAGGGGGAGGAGGAATTTGATCATTATATATGTGGCTGGGAGGGTCTGGACGTGCGCATTGAACCGGACATTTCTCCAGACAGACCTTTAGAATCTCCCCTATGCTGTCTGAGTCCCCTTCTCATTTTATGTTTTATAAAAAGTTTGCAGAAACCCTCCAGCTTCCTTTAGAAGAGGCTGTGGATGAGCAAGAGGAGCCTGATTATGTAGAAATGATGGATATACCAGAGTCTAGGAGGTTGTCTATTCCTTTGCATAAGTCATTTAGGAAGCAAACAACAAAGATTTTAAAATCTCATTCTGTCCTTCCTGTAGATAAAAATGGACAGAAGGTTACTTTGTCAGGCCCTGATACAGACTTCCTCACTGAGCAGTGTAGTCATGTAGGTGTGGTACAAGCTGCAGCCTGTGACAGTATATTCCTGGCCCTCACATCCTCCTGATAAGGATTCCAGGAAGATTGATGCCATGGCTTAAAAACAATATATGGCAGCTTCTTTGGGACTCAGGCAGGCAAATTATATGGCTTATGTGGCTAGATATCAGAAATCTAGATGGGATACAGTGTTGCAGTTAGCCAAGCAGGCCCATGGCCAGCTGGCTAGTGAGTTGGAACAGGTGGCTGCTGATGCATTGAAGCCTCTAAAGTTCAATTTCATACTGCTGTTGATGTTAATGATGTTTCCTCTAGGGTCATGGCCACTTCTGTAGCTTTCCGAGGTTGGCATGGCTCAGATGCACTAATCTGTCCCAAGATACTCAGTCAAAGGCTATGGATTTTCCTGTAGGAAATTCTCTGTTTGGGGAACAAACAGAAAATTATATGAAAAAGATGGATGAATACAGAACTACCTACAAAAGTGCCCAGGCCAAGGAGAGAGCATGCCACTCCACAAAGGCACGCCTCCCAGAGGTAGGGCAGGCCTTCCACAGGCCTTTTACCAATCTCAAGCCTCCTCTGCGTTTGCACAGAGGGTTTCTTCAGAGCAGAGAGGTAGACGGGCACAAGTAAACCGCCCTCCCTCAGCCTAAGGCTGTTGCCAAGCAGCACCCTGATGGGGTGCCCAGGCCGATTCTCCTGTACCGTTGGGGAAGGTTGGTTATTTCAGCTAGAACTGGCTGTCCCTAACTTCGGACAGATGGGTTCTGGAGGTAGTGTCAGGGTCTGGTCTCTCAGCTTCAAACAGTTTCCAAAGATGAGAGCCAGACATTTTCCACCTGCAAACTCTTCAGAAGCCCTGCTTGGAAGCAGAGGTTTTCTCTTCTAGACTGCAAAGCAGTGAAAGGGTCCCTCCTTGCCACCAGGGCAAGGCTGTACTCAAGATACTTTCACCCCAAAGACAGGAGAATGGCTGCCCATTCTAGATTTAAGGTACCTGAACAAGCATCTTTGAAACCAAAGTTCAAAATGTTAACTCTGGCAATGATTTTGCCTTCCTGAGGCCAGGGACTGAGCTTCCCTGGACCTCAGGGATGCCTATTTTCATGTCCTGATCAGGCCTTCTCACCGAAAGTACCTCAGGTTGAACTGCCCTCAGGCCACTACCAGTTCAGAGCAATGCCCTTGGCCTTACTCTGCTCCAAGGGTATTCACAAAATGTCTAGCTGTGGTAGTGGCTCATTTAAGAAGGCAAGGGGTTGCTGTGTTTCCTTACCTGGACAACTGGCTCATAGTGGGTCAGTCTCCAGATCAGGTAAAATCCCACTTGCAAGTCACCCAGCAGCTTCTCACTTCCCTGGGATTCCTGCTGAATTTGCCAAAGTCAGTTCTGGAACCAGTTCAGGTACTAACTGTCATAGGTGCAGAATTGAACACAAAGTTAGCCAGGGCATTTCTCCCCTCGGAAAGGGTAGACAGACTCATTGCCCTGGCATCCTCCTTTACCTCATGGTCTCTCGACCAGCAAGGCATTTTCTGTAACTCCTAGGGGCACATGGCTGCTTCCACAGCTGTTGTGCAAGGAGCAAGATTCCAGATGAGGGACATTCAGTTCCATTTGAGGGCCTATTGGTCTCAAAGGAGGGACCCCTTACCAAATTAGTCCCAGTGACCTAAACTTTGATCCTGGCTGTCCAGTGGTGGCAGGATCAAAGCAATCCAACACAAGGGGTTCCTTCATTCCCGTTTCCCACCCCTCACCCTCACCACGGATGCCTCCTGCTAGGGTGGGGGCTCACTTGGCGACCTTTCCACTCAGGGAGTGTGGCCCCTCAGGAATCTCTGCTCCACATCAATCTTTTGGAACTCAGAGCTGTCTTTTAGCTCTTCAGGTTTTTCAGCTTCTGTCCAGAACAAAGTAGTTCAAGTCAGGACAGACAACACCACAACAATGTGGTACATCAACAAGCAAGGGGCACTCGGTCATCAGCCTTGTAGCAATCAAGCAATGAAGTTGTGGTCTTGGCTTACTCCCTGAACACCTCCTGATAGCAGTTCACCTTCCAGGGAAGGACAGTGTCCTGGCGGATGCCCTCAGCAGGATTTCTCAGGGCCATCACAAATGGGCTCTGAATCCTCAGGTGCTGGGGTCGGTCTTTGCCAGATGGGGCACCCTCAGATAGATCTTTTCACAGCCCCAGACAACCACCAACTTCCTCTATTTTGTTGCAGGCCTCCAGTGCTGGGCTCAGTCCCTCTGGATGCCTTTCTGTTGGATTGGAAGGGGAAGTTCCTATATGCCTTTCCCCCCTTCCCTCTTCTCTTCAGGGTATTAGTAAAAATCAGATCTCAGCCCTGCAAAGTGATTCTGATTGCTCCAGATTGGGCCAGACAGCCCTGGTACCCTCTGCTTCTGTCCCTGACAGTCCACCCTGCCCTGAGCTTGCCCAGAGTCCACAACTTGCTGGCCTGTGCACAGGGGAGAGTGTGGTATCCGGACCTCAATCCTCCATCTCAAGGCTTGGCTCTTGAGGAGTTAGAATTTGCTGATTTACACGTTTCCCAAGGTGTCCTGGATATTTTAAAGGCTTCAAGGAAGCCTTCCACTAGGGCCACTTACAATTCTAAGTGGAAGAGGTTTTCCATCTGGTGTTCTGAGAAACAAATTGTCCCAGAATCTGCTGATTTGCCCATTTTACTGGACTATGGTCCATTTAAATTCCTTAGGCCTTAGGCCAGCTACCTTAAAGGTTCATCTGGCAGCTGTCTCTGCTTTTGTATCAGCAGGGAAGCCTGCTTCTCTTTCCTCTCATCCTGTGTTTTCCAAGTTTTTTAAGGGGTTACTTCACACTAACCCTCCTTTTCGGGAACCAGCTCCTGCCTGGGACCTGAATGTTTCATTGCTCAGTTAATGCAACCCCTTTGAGCCTCTGTCTTCAGCAGATCTCAGGTTTCTAACTTGGAAAACTGTTTTTCTAGTGCTATACTTCTGCCAGACGATAAGTGAATTACAAGCCCTGTCAGTGGAAAAAGATTTTATATATTTTCACAGAGATAAGGTAGTCCTTAGGACTAACAGAAAGTTTTTGCCTAAAGTGGTTTCAGATTTCCATCTGAACCAATCCATCTCTCTTCCAGTATTTTTCACTGAGCATTCTTCCTCGGGTGAGAGGAGACTGCACAGTTTAGACGTCAAAGAGCTTTTAAGCTACTATTTGGAATGCACCAAGGGTCACAGGTTGAATCCTCCAACTCTTCCTTACCTATGGCGAGGTTGGCAAAGGGAAACCTGCCACTAAGAGGACAATTGCAAGGTGGATTGTCTCTTGTATCCAATTTTGTTACACAAAATCAGGTAGAGAACCCCCTTGACCGAGGGCTCACTCCAATTAGGGTACAGCTGCATCTCTAGCGGTTGCTAGAGATATTCCCATTCTGGAAATCTGTCAAGCTGCTACTTGGAAAACAGTTCACACTTTTACCAAGGTCATTCCCTGGATGTCCAGTCCAGGAGAGATGCTCGTTTTGGCACAACTGTGCTTCAGAGCCTATTTCCTAAGTAGGTTCTGACCCTCCTCCATGGAGGTACTGCTGTAATCTGTTTAATCATAATATAGCAAGACTTCATGGTGTTTGAAGAAAAATTACTCACCTTAGTAATTGCTTTTCTTCTCATGGAGTCTTGCTATATTATGACCACCCCCAACCTGCCCCTCTCAGAACTTCTACTTGGGTAGGGGTTGGCAAATTAGTGCAAGCACTGTGTCATGCCATTTTAGTTCTTCCTTCCCCTTTATTTAGGGTTAGGAACTAGGTATTTGTTTTTAGTATTATATGGCTTCTTCCGGACTTGAGTCTTTTGGGGAAGGGGGATCTAATAGTGCTTGTTAGGGGTGAAACTAATAATATTATTATCATTGTTATTATTATAATTGCTCTTGTTGTTGTTGTGTTCGCTGTTGTTATTCCTACTAGTAGGTAGCCACTTGGTTAGTGTAGAGCTTTCCACACAGACTTGCTGCTTAGTATTAGCGTCGTAAAGATCTGACAGTTTCATTTGAAACTTGCCAGATAGAGCTTTGGCATAGCGCTCTCGCACTTTAGAACTCCAGTCTCCCTGGAGTTAACTGTTTCCTCTCCGGGGCAGTTCAAGTGCTGTGGCTAACTGCCTTAAGTCATAATATAGCAAGACTCCATGAGAAGAAAAGCAATTACTAAGGTGAGTAATTTTTTCTTTTTGCCTGTCTGCACAATCAAATTTTCCTTGTGGTATCTAGGAATTGGCCACTCTGATGGTCCCACAGTTTCCCTGTTATTGCCTTTCTTCCTTCTCTCTGGTTAGAGGAGGTATATATGAATCTGTATCTGAAGCTGGAATCCCCTGGTTTTCAAACATATATAATTATATTGTTAAAATGAATGAAGGTAGTCACTTGGGTTTGTTAGAAAAGTTAGTAATTTGGAACACATGGGATTGACTCTGAGAAACCTTTTGACCTTCACAAGCTTGTTGACAGACTTGTCAGCAGTAAACCAGCTCTAGACAGAATGTATTAATTGGTGACACCTGTTAAGAAGTCTAGATGTACTCTTCAGGCTGGTTACAGGAAGGGCAGTGATAAAAGTTTTTGTTACATTATGTGACAACAGGAGATGAAACTTAAAAGAACAAGATGGAGAGGTTAAACTGCCAGAAAAGACATCTCATATGAAGAAAGCAATGTTTTGTCGAGAGAGAGAGAGAGAGATATTGAGGAGACTCAGAGGAAGGATTTTTGTTTGTACTGCCTTTGTGAAGAGCAATCATGTACTTCTGTATTTTAAATTTTATTGTTATTAATGATAATAAAATGCTGCTTATGAATTTTATAACTTCTCCTGGTTTGCCTGTGCTTCCTAACCTATGTCTTGATGACAGATGGCATCAGACAAAGTGGGATTTATGCTGCGCATACTGTAAGCCAAGAGTTTTGTGCATGGGCACTGCACCTGGTACCAGGGAAGCATAGAAGAAAGGTGTATATCCTGCAACAGTAAGCCAGGAGTGATTATAGACAGGAGCAAACTAATGATGTGTCTTTGTAAGGTTATTTTAAGCAGCTGGGGGTAAAACAAAAACAGGGTGAACCAATGTTTAAAAAATTTAATGGGCTACTGTATAGAGTTTGGGTTAATCCTTAGATGCAGGACCAGATAGAACAATTGATCATACTGAAGAAGTATAGAACAGAATTGTTACAGATAGCACGTGATAATCTTATGGCTGGTCACTCAGGGAGGGACCACATCCTTGCCAGACTGCTGTACAGATTTTATTGGTCTGGGATTCATAAGGATGTTGCTACCTATTGCAGTTCTTGTGCTAAATGTCATAAAGTAGCCCCAGTGTCCCTACCCTTGATAGATGTGCCTTTTGAGAGAATTGCAGTGGATGTGGTTGGCCACTTAGACAAAAGCAAAAAGACTAATCGATTTATTTTGGTAGTATGTGACTATGTGCAGTGTCAGTGGGCTCAGCAGGTAGCACACTCGCCTCTGTGGCCGGGAGATCAGAAGGCTGTGGGTTTTATCCCCACACCAGGCACTTGGGTTAAATCCCAATACTGACACTGTAGTGCAGCATGAGGGGGTGCTGCTCTCCTGACGTGCCGTATTTCAGATGAGACGTTAAACCGAGGTCCCATCTGCCTGTTCTAGTGGTAGTTCAGGTGGATGTTAAAGATCCCATGGCACGACTTGAAAAGAGTAGGGGAATTTTTATTGAAATAAAGTATAACAACAAATACATCAGTGTTAACACAGAAAAGAACATTAAGTAGTCAACAGGTATACAGAGAAAATCATAAACTCATAAATAACAAATACATATTTTTTCGATTAAAAAAAAATATCAAATCCACAATAAGATTCCCAAGAAAGCTCTATACTCTGTTCCCCCTTATTTAAGTTATTGGTGCATCGTTGTCTGTCACCCACGGCAGACCTTTCCATAGTTCCATCAGCATATTCCATGAAAACTTTTTCTGCTCAGTTTTGTATAAATTCAAAAGGTCTGATTCGATTTTGCTATATAGTTTGGTCTGACTGCTTTCTTTCTATTGTAGCGTGAATCCTCATCTGGTAGTCCAAATATTCCATTTTAGGATGACCATTATTAATTGTAATGTGCTTCTATTCCATTTTTCCCATTCATTGTTAAACACACCGTTCATTAAGTTTTCATATTTCAAACTTCTAAATATTAGTTCATTCCATTTTTGTGCTAAAAATTCCCAGAACCCTGTAATAAAGGAACATGTAAATAATAAACCAGTGTAGTCTCTTCCTCTTGTATACACTGAGATCTGCTACAATATCGCTCCTCCAATCTTTTATGCTTTTGATTGGCTTTAATATTAATCCTTTCATGGCAGGCCAACTAATGAAAGTCCCAAACCTGTTCAGGTATCCTGGGGTTATTTAAGAATTGTGTTAGGACTTCCGTATGTTCATCAGGACATTTATAAAATATGACCTCCTCTGAACAGGCACTTGATAATAGAGAGAAATAAAACTTTTTCCTTGACAGCGTCATAACCTGTTCCACAGTTACCTGCCATTGTTTTATCCTTAAAAAAGTACATCTAAGATATTCTGATAACATAACTGTTTTTTTCAGAACTTTCAAGGTTTGTGTGTGCCACATGGCCATCAAATTAGAAATCTTTCCAAAAAGCAGAGGTTCCCAACCTACAGTCTGCCGTATTAGAAAAGGTTTAATGTTGGCATACAGGAAAAAACTATTAAAAAATAAGATGGGGTTTATCATATTCAGCCCCCTGCTTTAAAGGTAGGTACAACATATTCCTCTTTATCGGATTTATCCTACTCCCCCAGCAAGCCTGAAAGAAAATGCTCTGTATCTCAGTCTCTCCATACTTCAGAGGTGGAAATACATAACTTGTAAATGAAAAAACTGGAACTTAAAAAGTTTTTATCAGGTAAATGCTTTTGTTTTTACTTAGTTTCCCTCGATTCCATAATCCTACCTTCTGTTTTCCTATTTCTATCTTTTTCCCCCAGTTTAAGTCATCCAAATCCCCTTTCCCAAATCATATTCCTAATATATTTAGTGGCTCTAGCTGTATAGTAATTCCTGTGCTACTTTTTTCCTGCTGTGTGGCATAATGTAAATTTTGCCCCTTACACTTATCATTATTTAGAGATGCCCCAGACAATTTTCCAAAAATCCTGCATAATTCTAGATTACTCAACGATTGCTGATTTCGAACCAGGAGGGTCATGTCATCTGCATAAGCCATAATTTCAAATGGAAGATTCTCCTCCTCAGTCTGGATTGGTACAACTAGGCGATTTTCATTAATCTTCCCTAATAAAGGATCTATAAAAAAAGCTGTATTGTATCGGACTTAGCGGGCAGCCTTGTCTGACACCCCTTTGAAGATGTACTAGAGAGCCTTTCCATCCGTGCACTAGTGGGATCACTGTGGCTGTTTTATATATACTTTGTATCCATTCAGTAAACACCTCGGGAATCTGATAAAACTTTAAAACTTCCCATAAAAAATGTATGACTCACCCTATCGAAAGCTTTTTCTTGGTCTAATGAGACTAGATAACCATCCAAGCTTCCTTTGTGTCCTAACTCTACTACTTCTCTCAGAAATAATTAATGATCTTGGATCTGCCTACCAGGAAGTGCATAAGATTGTGCTTTTGAAATGTCATATTGTGCTACCGTAGCCAGTCTGTTTGCTAAGATTTTGGTTAATAGTTTGAAATCAGAATTGAATAAGCAAATTGGTCTCCAATTTCTCAATCATTTTCTGTCCCCTTTTTTATATATAAATGTTAACATACCCAGATTCATTTGCAGAGGAATTTCCTTATTAGTAAGTATATGGTTGTAAACAGATGTTAGCTCTGATGCTAATTCTGCACCTGTCAACGTAAGCAACTCATTAGGGAGCCCATCAGACCCTGGGGCCTTTCCTCCTGCTAATGTAGAAAATGCATTTTGTCGTCCTATCAGCTTTATAGGCTCAACTATTTGCAGCAGGATTTCTGAGTCAGTCTCCGGGATGACTATATCTGAGAGATAGGTTACAAGGTGCCCCTTATCTATATTCAGTGGTCCATACATTTGAGCTGCATATTTACTGACTATATTCAGCATATCGTCTTTAGAGGAATAAATAACCCCATCATCCCCTTGCAGGGAGGACATCTCTTTTGCATGCACTTTAGCATTATAACTTGCAAACGGACAAGTTTCATCAGTTTTCCCTTTCGTACCAAATTGTTGCTGATAATGCAGAATCCTGGCTTTCTGGGCATAGAATTCCTTCATTTGTTGTTTTACTTTATTCATTTGTTTTCCCAGATCTTGTCCAGTGTCATGCATTACTGATAATAATTGCTGTAGGATTTTCCTCTGTTTTAAATAAGTAAAATGCTGCTTTTTTTGTTTATCCTTCCTCATATTTTTACACAACGCCTGTAGATCTCTTTTTGTATCCTCCCACCACAAACTAGGGTTGTCAAAGATAAAAAAAAAATACTGATTTCCTAGCTATTACAAAATTCAATAATATTTGTAAAGTGTAGTCCTCTAATAGTAAAGAGGTATTCATTTTCCAGAAACCTGGACCTCTCTGCACTCCCTCCTTTGTTCCTGTTTAATCCCCACTATTTTATGGTCTGAAAATTCCACTGGATATGTATTTGCTGAGACAACTGTTAAATATTGAGAAATGAAAATGTAATCAATTCTTGAGACTAGTGGTCCTTTTTGAAATGAAGGGGGCCTAAATTAGTATATGTAAAGAAAGCATCTTTTAATTTTGCTTTATGTATTATTTGAGCTAAAAGACTGGAATCACAATAACTTTTTAGAGTCGTGGCTTTTAAAGGACATTTAAAATCTCCAGAGAATACTATACAATAAGCAGAAAATAATAAAAGGTTGGATTAAGTTCAACATTTCACAGCACTCTGCTTTTGTTTGTGGTGCATATAAATTAATTAACCTAAATAAAATAGCCTGTACTAAAACATCCATGATCAGAACTCTACCTGGGACTAGATCATAGAGTTTTAATATCTGGGTCTCAGGTACAGTAGTTTAAACAATATTCCTAGGCCCGAACAGGTGTCTTGTCCTATAGACCAATAAGAAAGCCCTGCATACCATCTCTTGGAGGCTGCTACTGTTTCCTTCAAGGAATTAAACCTAACATCCTGTAGGAAAACTATACTGAAAGATAAACGAACCAGAAAAGAAAACACCATCTTTCTTTTATTATCCCTCTTTATGCTATTCACATTTATAGTGTAACAGGAAAAAGGCATAGTCATGAATGCCTACTCTTATTTATTTATACCTCCCTCTCCTGGCAGACTGTTTTTTTCAGTTTAGCCTTCCTTTACTGTGGTCCTTTTATGTTTTCCTGTTTTTCTGTGTCTGTTGTTGCTTTAGGCACTGAGGCGGCCAGCGAGGAATCATCAGAGTAATCCTCTGTGTCTTCGGTTTGTAACACATCAAACTTGTTCAGTAAAGGAACTGCGTAACTACTTTTTTACCACAGAGCCCCTCGTGATCTGCCTCGTAGTGATGACTTTCGTTCCCGCCTCAGGAATAGTCAGTGGGGGAGAAGGCATCAGGCCTTGACTGGGGTTGATTCCAGAAGTCGAGGGACCTTCTACAGTAGTGACTTGCATATTATCTGAGATAGTTACAGTATCCTGACTCTGTTTCTCTAAAGAAGTTCCCTCTGGCATTCTGGTGCTACTAGAATGCAGCACAGAAACAGCGGGGTTGGGGTGAGAAGGAGGTATCCTGGGGGGGAGCTCTGCAGTCTGCGCCTCAGACTGGGCTTTCTGCTTAGTTAGGCCCACCCTTTTCCTTTACATCAAAGTAATCAATAAACGCTGCTCTTCCCCATCTGCTGGTCAAGTATGTTATGGGCAGCCCATTGGCAGTTTTGGAAGGTAAGGCCAGCCTCATCATAAAGATTACACTTACATTCATTGTTGCACTGAGCACTCATATGGCCTAGTTCTCCACAAGCATTACACCTTATGTGATCACATATACTGCTCGGGTAGCTACTGAACCACATTTATAACACATTTTAGGCTGTCCAACATAGAACAAAATCCCCTGGTCCCTTCCCAGAAAGAGTTGGGTAAGTGGATAATACCAGTTGCAGTAGTTTTCAATAAAACCTTAACCTTCCATCCCCCAGTCCATATATTCTCAGAGTCTAGTATTGCCACTGGTTCTTACAGTATCATACACCTTTGTTTCAACCAGTATGTTAAATCATTGACACTAACCCCCTCATTTCGAAATAAAACTGTAATAGTTTTCTGTGCTGGCTTTGTCGGGTATTGCCACAAAGGGGGCCCACAGGGCGGTTTTCTTCAAGGTATTGTATTTAATCCAGAATCTCTCTAAGCCATTAATGGATTTAAAGCTCGCATCAAAAGTGGTCTCTCCGGAGACATGAATTAGAGCGTAAATTCATTAGAAAAATACTTAATGGAATCCTTCAAAGAGAGTCTTAGCCACAAACAGTCGATCGAGAGGCTCAGGCATACCCCCAGTATAAGATAATCTCATTGCATTGTGCCTTTTAGCAGGTTGTATAGGAAACTTAAACAGAGAAGAAAACGACCTAGGAGCACCTTTATTTATGCTATTTGGAAGCAGATTTGGTGGAGTATTGGTTTTAGTGGGGCATCCCTCAGATTGCATCTCCTGATCTGCAGACATAACATGCTGCGGTATTTGTAATACTGGGTTCTGTGTTACAGCTAATTCAGGAGGAACCTCCAAATCCTGCATACTTATACATTCAGAGCTCTGATTATTTTTTGCACTCAGTCCTGGCATTTGTTTTGGAGAAGATCCTGAAATCCACTGACCTGTTTGCACATCCTGTTCCCATCTTGCATTTTTTAATGCTGCATCCACCGACCATGCTGTCTCAATATTTTTTTCCAATTCTTCAGCGTGTCTTAGGCCGGGTTTTAAGTCACCCGATATTGCCATTCCCGACGTGAATGCCGATTCTCTGACCACTTTTCTTCTTGGCGTTCCTCTCGCTCTACAGCTGCCGCCCAGCTCTCCGGCAAACCCTTTGATGCTTCTACATCATTTGCCTTCAGCTGTTCACTCGTGACAGCATTCTTCCCTCTGTCAGCAGGAATGTCCCGGAGCATCTTCTGAAGCTGCATTCTTTTGGATGAATAACTTTTTTTCCTCACTCTTCGGCTGTTTAATTATTTCTGCAGTCTCTGAATTAAGCATTTCCGACTCACCTGGAGTGTCCGTTTCAAGTGCATCATCCTCACTGTGGTCTGACAAACGTTCTGCAGGTAATTCAGGAGATCGATCCTTTTGTAATAGGACTGCATCAGTGGATTTTTTTCCTTCAGCATTAATCTTTGTGGGAACTTCAGAAGCATTAACCCTTGGAGCATTTTCATCTGCAGTAAACTCAGTAGTTTGCCTCTCATACTCCATCTCCTCCTCCTCCTCCTCTTCAGTAGCCTGCCAGGCAGCCATCTTAGAAAATGGCCAGAGAGACAGCATCTCCCCCTGCTGAACAGTAGAGGAATTTCGCCCAGTGCCCTGGCCAAATTTCCCCCCCATTCACTAAAAATACCACTAACAATTTAGTCTGGTTCAAGGTCAGTTGGCATTCATCTGTATCTCCTTCCCCGGTTCGTGCCTGAAAATAGGCAGAATTTGTCTAGTGCACATACCTGGTCAACAAAAACTAAATAAATATGCTACTTGATACGCAGAGGCACTTCAGTGCATACTGTCACACCCATATGTATTAACTCACCATTGACAATGTGGAGTAATACAGAAAGGAGAAATTCCTTCATATGTAACTGTAATTCCCTTTTTTGTTAGCTCCATCATTGTCAATGAGGCCTCTCTCAGGAGCACCTGGCTCCTAATGGAGAATATTTTCTGATATATCTAAGGACTTTGGATTTCACCAAAGATAATTGTTGAGTGATTATAGCTGCTTATCCAGAATTCTTTGCTAACAATGGAAATATCTGAATTTTTATTGCACTTTATTTATTTATTTGAAAATTGTTATTCGGGAGAGGCACAGTGAGCCAAGGCTTATTTCCAGGTGCAACCCAGGGGAAGGGGAAGGTGGAACAAGCAGCAGATAATACAGGTATCAAAACATTAGATCAACTGTATTATACAAAGATCAGAATAAATAATGAACACATTTTCATGTACAGAATAAAGTGCAAAGAACACTCAACATTACATAATAGTGGGCAACAATAATAGAATAAAGTGCAATGACCTGGATGGAAAAATGTTCAGCCATCAAAATATCAGGAGGAAAGGAAACAGGAAAAGGTGGTGAGGAGTTTCAGCTGGCACCTGAAGGAGCCCGGTGACCAGCAGTAACAGAGGGAGGGAGGAAGGGATCTTGTTCTAGAGTGAGGGAAGGTGATAAGACAGATTGCTCAGCAGAGGAGCTAGGGTGAGGCGGGGAAGGATGGCTTAGGATGAATACAGCAAGCAGTGGTATGTGCATGTGGGGGGCGTTTGTAGCAAAACAGCAGAAGAAGTTGAAGAGGGTGTCCAGTCAGGCAAGGGAAGTGGAAGAGGCAGCACCATAGACCACGTCCGCATAGTCGAAGACAGGGAACACCATTTTGGTAACAAGCTTCCTGCGGAGATAACCAACATTTGTTACGTTATAGGACACCAAGCTTGGAATGGAGCTTAACGTGGATGGCAGCAATGTGAGCTGAGAAGTCAAGCTTACTGTTGAGCCACACTCCCAGATACTTAAAGGAGGCAACCGCTTCAAGGGGGGTGCCATCCAGAGTGGTGAAGATGATGGGGGGCGGGGTGCAGTAAGTCTAGTCAGTTTCTGACTGGAACCAAAGGTCGCGGACACTGCCTTGTTAGTATTGACTCAGAGTTGGTTAGATTGAAACCAATGCAGAGCATTGCTGAAATCCCGCTGGAGTAGGTTTACCACAGCTTCAGCAGGGGGACCAGAGGTAAAGATGACTGCCATTTGCATACATCTGGATATGCTAGTTGACACAGACAGTGGGAAGATCATTGAGGAAGATGGAGAAAAGGATAGGCCCTATGATGGAGCCCTGTGGGACCCCAGGCTGGATAGGAAGGGGAGGAGACAGGGCACCACCAACCTGACCCGATTGTTGTGGGTCTGTTAGATAGGAATGGAGCCAAGCAACAGCAGAGGCAGAGAGGCCAGCAGAACTCAGTTTGTCCAGGAGGAGAGGATGGGACACTGAGTCGAAGTCTCTGGCCAGATCGATGAATATAGCAGCCTTGATAAGCCCCTGATCCATCCCAGAGAAGATCGTACCAGTGACATGCAACAGGGAGAAGATGGTGGAATAGTGCTTCTGAAAACCAGACTGGAAGCATGAGAAGAACTTGGAGGATGATAGGAGGTTGTGGAGTCTTGAGTGGACCAGTTTCTCTTGTAGCTTAGAGAGGGGAGGAGGAGGAAGGAAATGGGGTGGAAATTGCAGGGGAGGAGGGGTCACCACCTGTGTGAAGTGGAATAACTCTGGCCAGTTTTCAGGACTGAAGAATAGCAGAGTGTGAAGGAGAGGTTAACCAATTGAGCAAGGGAAGCTGCAGTGGCAGGAGCTGAGAGATGGAGGAGCTTGGGATCCAGTCCGTCTGGCCTGGACACAGACGGTTAGAGAGAAAGGGCAAGCAGGGTTTCCTGGATGATTACTGGGGAAGTGGTACCCTGTAGAGGGAAGGGGGGAGAGGAGAGGAATGAAAGGAGCCAGAAGGATTTACAGGCACACAGGGTAACAGGTTGTAATTTTTGAACATTGTGTGGTGCTTCACCATTTCAGGTTAGTGCTTAACTTGTTCTTTCAGTTATATTCAGTGTTATTACTGCATAAACTTGTTACAAGTATTATAAGCAACATGCTAACCTTGTCAAAGGATCAGTAGCCGGGTGCTTAGGAAGCATGACAGAAAAATTGGTCAGAGAGACTTGCTCATCCAGATTTTGCAAGATGGCATAGGCCATCCACTTATCTTTTATAACGTCATAAGTTATTTATGTGTCAAAGTTGTTAGTGTTAGGCTACAGAAAGTATTCACTGACCTTGGTGACATGGAGATTACTGATTACATACACGTATATAGGTACTACATGGACAAAGGTGACTGAGGAGTGTCATCATCTCAGATTGCTCATGTGCCCAAGGTTCTATGCTGATTGACAGCTTTGGGCTGTACCACTACCCCAGTTCATTACCCATATGTATTAACTCCACATTGGTGCTGAGAAAAGGAAATTATGGTAAGTATGAAGGAATTTCTCTTTTTTTGGGGTCCTCTGTCTTAAGTCTCTCTTCATTTGAGCTGAGGGCTTAGCCCACTCCAGTCTGAGTCCTGCTAGTGGACTGCATAAGTGTAACTATGTAGAAAGAATCCAGGTACTGTAGTTAAAAGACAAAGTTACTCACCTGTAACTATTTTACTACTGGTATTCTGTCTGCAGTCACACTAACCCTTCTGATGTCCCCTGGTTACTAACACCTCATTGGTTACCTGTTCGCATGATCTCATGTTTCCTTTAGTTCTGTCTGAAGATGTGAGGCGCTGAGGGGTGAGGGTACAAGATATAGGGATGGACTTCAAGCTCTAGCCAGTCGACTTTCTGATGAATTTGCGCATGCTCAGTATACTTGACAATTGTGAATGTAGCAGGAATACCAGTAGTAAAATAATAGTTACAGGTAAGTAACATCGTCTTCTGTAGCCCCTTGTTATAATATGGATTTGAAGGCAACACAGTACGAAGATTATTTAAGTTATTATAAATTGGTCAGATCATCAGAATAAATGAATGGCGTGGAAAGGAAGACTGGGGCAGTTAGCCATATAATAATTTCCTGTTACCTTCTTTTATAAAGCCTGCGAACATTTGTAGTGAATACATCTCCTAATAATTGACATAACCTGTAAGTGATTCTATTGCAGGGAAACCCAGAAGAGCACACTATCTTAGAATTTGCAGAATTAATAAAGAAACTTGTTGGTAAGTATGATGATGTGAACAATTATGATTCATCATGTACTAGTGGTACCCATGATATTGTAACCTTTAAGTTGCAGTAAAAATATTTTACTTCTTGATGGGCATCAGTATGTAAGAATGACTAGAGCTGCAATTTTTAATTGTTGGTCTCATTAGTGAAAACAGAGCCTTGATTTTTTTTTAAGCCAGACATTTTATTGTAGGGTGACTCATTTTAAGGGCTGCAGTGGGCAGAGCCCTGCAGACCTCCTGCAATTGGAAAAGGGAGACTTTTCCGAATGAACAACAGTGTAGAGTTGCCTCACAGTCGCCTCCGCATCCGTGAAGCACTCCTTGCCCTTCATTAGCAGTCACACTGCACTATTTTTCATCAGTTGGCAGTCACAGTGGAGCATGGCATACTCTGCCACGTCCAAGATGGCCACCAAACCATACTGCACATGTGCGACTACTTGCGCATGTGCAGTACAGTTCAGCAGCCATCTTGGACATGGCGGACTGTGCTGTGATCTGCAGTGACCGCCGCAAAACTTTTTATAATATATTTATTTTTCTCCCCACCCTACCCTCCCTCTCAGCACACACCAGCCCACCCCCACCCCCAGGAACATAACAATGACACTGGGGGTGTCCAATCACCCAGCGTCACAATCAGAAACACAGAATTTCTATCCCGAGGAATTCTTCAATATTCTTAACTCTTGCAGTCAGCCTCCAGCGTTTAACTGCCCAGAGAATGAAATGTATGTAAATGATGGAACACTCATTGGCATGTGCCAGCAATCAAACTGCTGCCCTTACCATCTGCTGCATTCTGTAATGCTCAGATTTCATTCTCCACCTGCTCAGTAAGACGTCCTGGAGAGCTCTCCTCTTAAAGAATTGCTAAACTGTGAAAACTTAAGTAGAAAGTTTTATTTAAACAACATGAAGTCTTGCTGTATTCTGACAATAGCAGTGAGTCCCAACCTTTGAACTGCCCTGGAGATGAAAGAGTTAACTTTCCATGCCAGGCATGGAATGCTGAGCTCGAGCTCGGTTGAGACTCTGTCTGTTGTTCTTCAAACTCAAAACGTCAGATGCTTTACTCCGCCTCACTGAACAGTCGCTCTGGAGATTTCTCCTTCTGCTCGGTTCAATTTGTCGGTTAAAGTACCGCTTTTCTCGATTTTCGACCGAATTTAAACCGTAACCTGTCGGTTCAGTCTCTGTCTGTGGTATTCATGAGTACTAGATAGGTTTTATTTTATTCTATTCTGTGTGGAACTTGTAAACGGTTTATCGGTTCGGTTTGAACCGATCAAGTTGTTTAAAAAATCTTAAATTGTGCTTCTAGAGTGTGGTTACCGGTTCTTATCGGTTCTAACAAAAACGGATTTTATTACGTTTTTTTTCCACGACCCGTGACACGGTTGGGAACCTATAAGAGGGTCTTGCCTGTCGGATTGCCATAAAAGAGTAAGTTTGGTTAGGACTGGCACTATGTCTGAGAAACTCAAAAGAAAAAATGGACCCACTGGGTTTCAACACTGCAGTGTGTGTGGGGAAGTCTTTGCCAAGGCTGACCCCCACACCACCTGTGTTTATTGTCTGGGGTTTGACCACCTCAATTCAGACAGCCAGATTTGCAAAAATTTCCCTGCAGCTACCCTAGAAAAGAGAGCTGGTAGGCTTAGGGAAAGGGAGGCCAAAAAGTCCGCTGAACCGGATGGCCAGCCCGGTTCGGTTCAGACCGAACCAGAAGGAGTGCCCTCTGACCAGGGCGAGACTTCTTCAGGCAAAAGGAGAGCCGATTCTGAGGAGTCGGTTCCGACTAAAAGAACTAGAAAAGAAAAATCAGCTGGTGTGGAGCCAAAACTTTCCTCTCCAACCGCTGAAGAAATAGTCAAAGCGATCAAAATTGTTCAGTCGCTTTCCCAGTTCCGACCGAACCGGCACCATCAGGCACGCGCTCGGTTCGGCCGGTTCCACCGGTTCAAGAGTATGATTTAGAGGAATTTTATGAACTGGAGGAGGAGGAACAGGAGTATGAGGAAAGTGAATGTGGATTTGAAAGTCTGGATGTGCCCATTGACCCGGACATCTCCCCAGACAGACCTTCAGGAGTGTCTCCTCCTAGGCTTTCTGAGTCCCCCTCCCATTTCATGTTTTATAAAAAAAAGTGGCTGAAACCCTCCAGCTTCCTATGGAAGAAGCTGTGGATGACCAGGAGGAGCCTGACTATGTGGAAATGATGGATATCCCAGAGTCTAGGAGGCTGTCTATTCCCTTGCACAAATCTTTTGGGAAACAGACATTTAATATTTTAAAGACTCCTAACACTATACCTCCTGTGGATAAGAGAATGGACAAGAGGTATACATTGTCAGGCTCTGACATGGAGTTCCTTACACAACAGTGCAGCCATGTTGGGGTAGTGCATGCTGCAGCCTGTGATAAGGCAAACATTCCCTTGGCTTCACACACCCCGGACAAGGACTCCAGGAGGATTGATGCCATGGCAAAGAAACAGTACATGGCAGTATCCTTGGGACTCAGACAGGCCAATTATATGGCCTATACTGCCAGGTATCAAAACTCCAGATGGGACACTGTTATGGCCTAGTAAAACAGGTCCCTGGCCAGCTTGCCAAGGAGCTGGAGCAGGTGGCTGCTGATGGTATTGAGGCATCCAAGGTGCAATTCCATGCTGCAGTAGACTCCAATGATTTGTCATCTAGAGTCATGGCTACATCTGTGCATCAAGAATGGCTCAGCTCAGATGTTAGCCTGTCACAGGATACCCAGACTAAGGCCATGGATTTTCCTGTTGTGGATAATTCTCTGTTTGGGGAGCAAACAGAGAATTATATGAAGAAAATGGATGAGTATAGGACCACCTATAGGAGCGCACAGGCCAAGGAAAGGCAGGCCATCCTCAAAGGCAGCTTCCCAGGGGCAGGGGCAGGCCTTTCATGGGCCTTTTACCAAGCCCAGGCCTCCTCTCTGCTTATGCCCAGAGGGGGTTCTTAGAGGAGAGGCAGACGGGTACAAGCAGGCCTGCTTCCACCCTCAGCCCAAAGCCCCTGCCAAACAGGCACCCTGATGGGGTTGCCAGAGGCCAATTCTCAGCTACCTGTAGGGGCAGGCTGGCTTACTTTGTCCAGGACTGGAAGTCTCTGACATCAGACAAATGGGTCCTGGAAGTAGTAAGCCAGGGACTGGTTCTCAGCTTCAAAAAGTTTCCAAAGATGAGAACCAGATCCTTTCCACCTGCAAATCCATCAGAGGCACTTGCCTTAGAAGCAGAGGTCTCTTCCCTCCTAGCTCTCAGAGCTGTGGAAAGGGTTCCACCCCTACACCAGGGCAAAGGGTTGTGCTCCAGGTACTTCCTTACCCCAAAAAAGACAGGAGAATGGCGGCCCATCCTGGATCTCAGATACTTAAACAAGCACCTTTTAAAACCAAAATTCAAAATGGTGACTGGGAATTATTCTACCCTCTTTAAGGCCAGGGGACTGGCTGACGTCCCTGGACCTCAAGGATGCCTACTTCCATATTCTCGTCAGAAGCTCCCATCAAAAGTACCTCAGGTTCGAGCTGCCCTCAGGCCATTACCAGTTCAGAGCAATGCCCTTTGGCCTCACCTGTGCTCCAAGGGTATTCACAAAATGCCTGGCAGTGGTAGTTGCTTCTCTAAGAAGGCAGAAGATTGCCATCTTCCCTTACCTGGATGACTGGCTTATAGTAGGCCAGTCCCCAGACCAAGTCAAGTTACACTTACAGATAACTCAGCAACTTCTCACTTCCTTGGGTTTCTTTCTAAATCTTCCAGAGTCAGTTCTAGAGCCTGTCCAGCTCCTCACCTTCATAGGTGCAGAGCTAGACACAGAGAAGGCCAGAGCCTTCCTTCTCCTGGACAGGGTAAGGACCCTGGTCTCTCTGGCCTCCTCATTCACCCTGCAGGTGTCTCGACCAGCAAGGCATTTTCTACAGCTCCTGGGGCACATGGCTGCTTCTACAGCAGTAGTGCAGGGAGCAAGATTTCAGGTGAGGGACATTCAGTTCCATTTGAGAGCCTTTTGGTCTCAAAGGAAGGACCCTCTGACCAAATCCCAGTTACTCGAACCCTGATCCAGGCCCTACAGTGGTGGCAGGATCAGAACAATCTGAGGCAAGGGGTTCCCTTTGTCACTCAGTCTCACTCTTTAATCCTTACTACAGATGCCTCCCTCTTGGGGTGGGGGCTCACATGGGCGACCTCACCACCCCTCAGGAATCTCGGCTCCACATCAATCTGTTGGAGCTCAGAGCAGTATTTTTAACACTTCAAGCTTTTTCCAAATCTGTTCAGAACAAAGTTGTACAGGTCAGAACAGACAACACCACCACAATGTGGTACATAAAAAAGCAAGGAGGCACTCGGTCTACGGCCTTGTGCACCGAAGCAATGAATTTGTGGTCTCTGGCTTACTCCCTGAACACCTCCCTCACGGCAGTTCACCTCCCAGGCAAGGACAATGTCCTGGCAGATGCTCTCAGCAGGATTTCCCAGGGCCATCACGAATGGTCACTGGACCCCCTGATCTTGGAGGTGATTTTTTTCTAGATGGGGCACTCCGCAGATAGATCTTTTTGCAGCCCCAAACAATCACCAACTTCCCCTTTTTTGCTGCAGGCCCCCAGTGTTGGGCTCAGTCCCCCTGGATGCCTTAGTTCTCAATTGGGAGGGAAGTTTCTCATGCTTTTCCCCTTCCCTCTCCTGTTCAAAGTGCTGAGTCAAAATCAGATCTCAACCGCAAGATGATCCTGACTGCTCCAGACTGGGCCAGACAGCCCTGGTATCCACTCCTACTGTCATTAGCAGTCCATCTTCCTGTGTCTTCCCAGGAATTACAATCTGTTAACCTGTGCTCAGGGAGGGTTTGGTACCGAACCTCAAATCTCTCAATCTCAAGGCCTGGCTCTTGAAGAGTTAGAGTTTGCTGATTTACACCTCTCCCAAGGTGTAATGGATATCCTGAAGGCTTCTAGAAAACCTTCCACCAGGGCTACTTATAATTCCAAATGGAAAGGTTTTCCATATGGTGCTCTGGGAAGCATATTTCCCCAGAATCTGCTGATTTGCCCACAGTCCTTGATTATATGGTCCACTTAAATAGCTTGGGGCTGAGACCAGCTACACTGAAAGTGCATCTGGCAGCTGTGTCTGCCTTTATTTCAGCAGGTAAGCCCTCTTCTCTTTCAGCTCACCCTGTATTCTCCCAAGTTTTTCAAGGGATTGCTTCCCTCAGGCCTGAGGGCTCACTCTACCAGAGGTACAGCTGCTTCCCTGGCTGCTGCCAGGGACATCCCTATTCTTGAGATATGTCAAGCAGCTACCTGGAAAACAGTTCACACTTTTATCAAGCATTACTCCCTGGATATCCAGGCTAGGAGTGATGCTTGGTTTCTGACACAACTGTCTTCAGAGCCTATTCCTAAGTAGGTTCTGTCCCTCCTCCATGGAGGTACTGCTTTGTAGTCTGCTATTATCAGAATACAGCAAGACTTCATGTTGTTTGAAGAAAAAATTACTCACCTTAGTAATGTTGTTTCTTCTAATGGAGTCTTGCTGTATTCTGACCTCCCCCGCCTGCCCCTCTCAGAACCTCTGTTTTTGGGATGTGGGTGGGCAGTGCAGTGTTGGCACTCAGTAGGTGCCCACCTTGTTGTTTTACCCCTTTTCTTGGGGTGAGTGGGTGTTGTTTTCATTTTGGGTCTCCTGACTTGAGTCTTTGTTTGGGACCCAAAAATGTGTTTATGTTTAGTAGCCAGTTGGCTAGTATAGGTTTACAGCTTCCACAGGGCCTTAGTGAGTTTAGCTCATAAAGATCTGACGGTTTGAGTTTGAAGAACAACAGACAGAGTCTCAACCCCAGGCTCGAGCTCAGCGTGCCAAGCCTGGCATGGAAAGTTAACTGTTTCATCTCCGGGGCAGTTCGAAGGTTGGGACTCACTGCTATTGTCAGAATACAGCAAGACTCCATTAGAAGAAACAACATTACTAAGGTGAGTAATTTTTTATTTTTTCATCTGCTGCCTTTATTAACTTCTTTATTTAACTTTAGCACTAGTTTAGGTTAATTTGCTTTAGTTTTTTTACCTCAGTTTGCGGTTTCTTTTCGGTTCCTGGTAACCAGAGAGGAACTGAGGTTTTTACCCTTATCTCTCTCTTTTTATTTTACTAAGTTATCTGTTGGGTCTTTTATTTACTTTAATTTCTTGCGGTTTCTCCTCGGTTTGAAAACTGAATGTTTTCTATCTAGCAGTTGCTTTGAACCATCATTGGTTTAAAGTAGCTTTCTTCCTGTGGTTGTAATGGAGAGAAAAAGCATATTTTGGGGTTTTCTAACTATGTCAGAGAAACCTAAAAGGAAAACGGGACCCACTGGTTTTAAAAACTGTCTAGAGTGTGGTGAAGTGTTTGCTGAAGCTGATAAACACGATTTGTGTTTTTTTTGTTTAGGCAAATCACACTTCACTGCAGATTGTGAAATCTGCAAAACCTTCCCTGAAAAAACTAAAGAAAAAAAGAATAGAAAGGTTTAAGAAGAAGAGGTCTTCCTGTCAATTCGGAGTGGTCTGAACAACCCAGTACTCCAATTGTCTCTAAAATGATAAAAATACAACATGGAATCGACCGCTAAGAAAGGGAATGTTCTAAGATAAAAAGAACCAGGGATACAGCTGCTGAACTGGCTCCAGCCAAAAGAAAAAAAAACACGCTGACCCTCCTGCTTACAAGTCTAAGGAGCTCCCAGTGATGACCCTCAGTAATGCATCATTGAGGCGATAACACAGGCCTTGCTAGTCTTACAGGCACTTCAGGCTGCAAACTCTCAACTTTTGATGCTGGTTCCAGTGGTTCGGCTTTGATTCCATGAGTCGGTACCTGTATTGAAACAGGGTTCGGTTCTGCTTTCCAGGACCCATGTTTTGAATAATATGAGCAGGAGGAGGAGGAAGAGAATGAAGGAGAGCCTATTGAGCCAGAGGGTCTCTCCTGATCCTGAGTTTGATTCCCCTTCAAGATCAACAGAAGATTATTCCTCTTATTATTAATTTGTTAGACAAATGGTGGATGCCCTAGATCTGGCTACAAATCAGTCTGTAGAAGATGAGGAGGAAGCGGACTTTTTAGAAACAATGGGCCTAGCACCTACAAAATGGCTCCTACTACCAATCAGTAAGTCTCTGAAAAAAACCAGGTCTTTTTTTTTTGTTTGTTTTGTTAACTCTTTTTCGCTCCGGTCGCGGCTCGTGGGGCCATCTCTTGGGCATTCAGTCTTTTTTTCCTGCCCGCCTGTGGATCTCTCGGACTGTGCCTCCTCTCTTCTCCCCCCTTCCCCCACAACTGGCACCCCCAGTTTCATCTGGCCGGGGAGGATAGCCCTATGCCTCTTAGGCTGTCTCTTAGAAGGCAGACTCCGACTGCAGGTGGGTCTAGAGGGAGGAACTGGAAGGCCAGCTGAGGAGAACCTGACGGAGGGCATGAGGGACTGATGCCATTGCCTGCTCCAACGAGCAGGTTTTTCCTTTGTTCTCCCTCCCACCCACTGTGTGGGCATGCCCCGATGGAAGGCGATGGCAACCCTGTCAGCATCGGGCCACGTGATTACATGCAGCCCAGTGCCTCATGCCACCCCTGGTCTCCATCAAGGCCTGCCAGAGCGCCGGTCTCCCTGATACCCTCCCACGGGATAGGAGAGCAGCCCAACAGATGCTCAATCCAGTCCCTCCCCTGCCGACCCAGCGGCACCCGAGCTAGCTCCCGAACTCAGGTCGGCAGCGTGGCACGAGGTGTAGCGTCCAGCGCCTCAACCCTTAGCGTCACCAGGCCGGCTGAAAAAACAGGTCTTGAAGGTGCTTGAGACCCCAGACTCTCTACCACCAGTGGAAAAGAAGGCTGATAGAAAATATCAGTTAGACAGGTCAGGGGTTGAGTTTTTGTTTTCTTACCCTGACCTTAAAGGGGTGGTACAGACTGCAGCCTGTGGTAGGGCCAAAGTACCCTTGGAGTCACATCCTCCAGACAAGGATTCTAGGAAACTAGATAGCATGGAAAAAAAAGGCTATCTAGCAGTGTCTCTGGGCATAAGGCAAACCAACTATATGGCTTATGCTGTCCAGTATCAGAAATCCTTGTGGCAATCAGTCATGTCCATGGTGGATAAGGCACCACCAGGGCTTGCAGCTGACTTGGCAGAGACGGCTAAGTGTGGACTGGAGGCTGCTAAGTACCAGTTCCACATGACAGTAGATGCCAATGATACAACCGCCCGGTGTATGGCACTTACTGTGGCCCTCAGGTGATTTGCATGGCTTAGGGTCACACATTTGTCACAAGACACCCAGCCTAAGGCCATGGACTTTCCCTGCGAAAACAATTCTTTATTTGGGGACAAGACAGAGGCATACATGAAAAAAATGGATGAATACAAAACCACTTACAAAAGCAATTCAGCAAAGGAGACTGCCTCTACCTCTTACAGGGGAAGGGTAGGTAGGTAGGTAGGGGGAGAGCAGTATATGGCAGGCCTTTCTTTCAGGCCCAAGCCATGCCCCAGTACCAGCAACAGCAGCACACTGGCTACTTTAGTGGCAGGGGCAGAAGGGGTTCCAGGTGTGGGGGACAAACTACTCAAACTTCACCTCAGCAAAAACAAAAATTCTAATGTGGTTACCAGGGTCTTCTCCACAGTTCCAGTAGAGGGCAGGCTAACTCATTACCTCCCGGTTTGGAAAAACATCACCACAGACAAGTGATTCCTGGAAGTAGTGAGTCAAGGCCTAGTCCTCAACTTCAAATCATTTCCAAAGTTAATGTCCGGTGTTTTCAGACCAGCTATCACCTTAGAAAGAAAACTTATGGAGGCAGAGGTAACAATCCTCCTGCAAGCAAAAGCAGTAGAACTGGTTCCACCATCACAAAGAGAAAACGGGTTCTACTCCAGGTACTTCCTAACTTTGAAGAAAAATGGGGACTGGCGACCCATTTTAGACTTAAGAGTTCTGAGCAAGCATCTCACAAAGCAAAAGATCTTCCCCAAATCAGTCTTCACCATTCAGAGTTGGGAAGATCATTGCCAATGTAACCATCTGGAAATGGAAATTACATACTTACTGTAATTATTATCTTCCCAAATATCTTCATCATTCATTACTGATGGGTCCTACGGAGGTCAGGACCCTGCACAGAAAAAGAGTATTGCCTCTTTAAAAGGTTTTGTGCTGGGTGGAGCCAATCTTGGGACAGTGTCGCCCTCGAGGCCAGTGTTCCATGTGGTGCTTGCGGGTTGGCCAGCAACCAACGCCGACTCCTCCCACCCCTCAGTTCTGTCTTTTCCACCGTTGAGGAAGGATCTTGCATGGGAATCGCTTCAGCAACTGCATCACTGCCTAGGTCTTAGTCTCTGTGGTACCATGAGTACCAGCATCGCTCGGCGCTGGAAAGTTTTTTATTTAAAGTTTACATTCGGCGCCGGGTGCCCTTTTTTCCTTTTAGTTTGTTTTTAGCCACAGCAATGGTATGTCAGGGTTGGGGCGTTGATCAAAGTAGAAACAGTCTGGAGTTGCCCCCATGCGTCGGTGCTTCTGTGGCAACTTCATCACGATCACGAACCCCCATGACCGTTGCTTTCTTTGCCTGGGTCCCCGCCATCTGATGGACAAGTGCGACACCTGTTTTTCCTTGCATCTCGTGATTTTGATTGTCCATGCGGCACGATGGGTAGGGAACCCCAACTTTGCGGTGTCTAATTTGGGACACCAAGGCAAGAACCTTGAGCCCAATCCCTGAGCCCTCCCCTGGGTCTATATGACCCAGCGGGGAAAGGACCCCCTCAGCTCCTCATCTTGCTGGGGTACAGAGTACCCGCAAGGGGTTGGTGGGGAGGTCGTCTTCCTCCGACATGGCAACTGGCCACCCCTCGCAGTCCGGCTCCTCCACGGAGGATCAGACAACCCCCGAGGTGGAGTCAAGGCTATACATGGGCTCTCCTTGGGAGGTCCCCTCAAGACCATGCACCCTTCCGTCTTTGGCTCTCAGAGCCGCCTCTGGTGACGAGTGGAGGGGGTAGCGTGTCTGGGCATGATGCCTCTCAGTGTTCCAGGGGGTCTAGAGTTTCGGGTGTGGCCCAGTTGGAAGTAGCCCTAGTTTCCTCTCCCACCTCAGGGGATGGTGACGGTGACAGGGGTGACCCCGATTGGGTCCCTGGTTCCTCGGATTCTGCTCGGGCATCTCCGGGGCTGTTGGGGTCTCCAGTGCCGGTATCTCAGCTGGAGGACGGTGCTGTCAGCAGTGTCGCTGTCCCGGACCCTTCTGGGACCATTTCTGGTTCTGGGGGACCCTTGCAGGTTCCTCTGGAGGTTCCAGAGAGTGGCGGCGCCGTGTCCCGATGTGTTGCCACAGTCGGTGCTGAGTCTGTGATCAGCACCACTCCTCTTGTCTGTGTCGGCTCTTCGTCGGCCAAGACCGAGCCCACCTTGAAGGCGGGTTCTACCTCAATGGCCAGGTCCAGTCCCATCGTGATCTGGGTTCCAGCCGACTGGTTTGAACCTCAGGGAGACCCTCTAGCTCCCTGCGGGTTGGGGGGGGGTCTTCTTCTTCTAGAGGGGCAAGTCTGGATTCCTCCACTGTGCCTCCTAAGAGGGACAGATCATTTTCTCAGGAGAAGAGGGCTGGTGGAACTGGCTCTATGCGATGACCCACGTGCCCACGGGCAGTTCGGGGCCGTCACCAGGGGCTGTCCAGTTCGGTCTCTCTCCTGGGGAGAGGTTCTGCAGTTGGCAGGGCAGGAGCCTCCTGAGAGGCACTGTACGGCTCCAGCCTCACCTTCCAGGGGATTTCCCTCAGGAGCGTCCCCCAGCCCGCCCCTTGGGGGTTGGGCACATTGGGATGGAGGGTTTAGTTCTCCCCCAATCAGGGCACATCTACGCAACCCCAGAGCTCTAGCAGAGGTCCTTCCTGGTCCGGCCAGGCTGTCCCCCCTCCAGTAACTCTGCCTCCCCTCTCCCCTTTTTTGTGGTTTCTTAGCCCCAAAGGCCCCCTATCTTGAGAACAATTCATTGCTGTGGCGTCACTGTTTCCCCCATTACTTTAGGGCCATCTCTGAGGTCATTTTCAGACCTCCTAACTTCTGCACCGCTGAGCTCCAAATCAGACTTCCTCTTCTCTTTGGCTTCCTCCTGCAGGAAGAGGATTATTCACATCACTTCTCCACTGTGGGGATCTTATACCCTACCAACGATTCCTAACGGAGATGATGAGGGAGCTCCATCTCTCCCACTTAGTCGGATGGAACCCCAGTTGTGCAACGCTGTCATTCCCAGGGGAGTACAGCTCTGACTGGTTGATCATTCCTCCTTGGCCAAGGCATTACAAGAGGCATTGCACACCATTTGGCTACGTCCCTCCGCCCCTTCTCCTGCCCCTAGGGACTGTATGCACAGACACTGCATAGCAGCGGGGTCTCCAGGTGCCATGTCGCAGCCTTCTTCAGGTCTGGGGTTCCTGGGTACTCCATCGGGGTGTTGTCGCCTCAGTTGGGATAACCTCCCCGACATGGACTCAGCTGAGTTCGATCGATGGAAGAGGAGTGTGTGTTTTTTGGGGTTTTTTTTCCTGCACGCCTCTTGTTGCCGGTGTTAGCTCATCAGGCATACCAGGTGACCTATGCAAGGTACATCTGCTCTCTGCTGGGACAAGTCCTAGCTGTGCTGCGTGGCAGTGAGGGAAGCAGGCAAGCCATTTGCCTGACCGCCCAGGGCCTGGATCTAGCAAGACACTTCTCTAGGGCAGTCTATGAAGCCAGTTAGGTGGCTTCCAGGCTGGTAGGATAGTCTTCATTAGGTGGGCTGCGTGGCTTTGCCTATCCAGGTTGTCACCCCCGGCCTGGCGTAGGGTGATGTCCTCACCTTTCCAGGGGGTCTACTTCTTCTCCCGCAGAGCACGGCAAGTACCTCAGGAGCACCCTCCACCTCCCAGATCTCTGACCTAGCCAGGCCCAGTTTGGCCCCCTCCTCCCGTGTTTTTTTCCCCCAGGATTCACCATCTTGGCACTCGGTCCCATCAGTAATAAATGGTGACGATTGATTTAGGGAAGATATGGAAATTACGTACTTACCATAATAATGATCTTCCCAAATATCTTCACCATTCATTACGCCACCCTCCCAATGATCAGACACTGGACAGCTCAGTCTTTTTCCCCTCCCTCCATCCCATCTCCATGTGAGAAGGATAAGGAAAAGGACTCATTCTTAGGTGAACCCTGTGTCCAATCTGGATTCTCTTTCCACGGCTGGTGAGCTACGAGGTTGCTCCACTGCTTCTGTGGGATACTTTCTGGGTATAACCTCCTTATTTTCTTCTCTTCAGCACCAATCAGTCCTTTGGACTTTAATTCCTGCTCACCCTGGAGCAACCCTCTTCCTGGTGTATTACTTTTCGCCATATCTGGCAAATCTTAGGAGAACAATGGACACACAACTTAGGAGAGAAGGTATGGATGAAGACAGAAGGTAAGAACTGACTTCCATCAGTATAAGGGATCAGGCACTATTCTCTCATGCTGTAACTTAAAAAAAAGGGAGAAAGGGTTTTTCAGTAGGGTATGTCCTCAGGCCTCTGGCTCTTCCTCCCTGCATCTCTCCCCCACCCCTTCTTCTCCCTCTTGATCCAACTTGAGCTCTTAGGTCCTGAATCAGTTCCTTTCCCCCCTTTTTCAGTGGAATCTAGTCCATGCAGACTTCACATGGGGAGGAGAGTCCTGTGGAGTTGTGGGGCAGGGGAGCGTCGGGGGAGAGTTGAGCCAATTTCCTTCTTCCATCTGTCTTCCTTTTTTCTCTCTCCTGTTTCTCAGTTGTTTTTACCTTGCCTAGGGCAGCCCAGTGTTCTGGTCATCCCCTACCTGTCCATCTTAGTTATCCTCTAGTCTAACCCTAGTACTCCTTCGGCTTTATTTTATTTTTGTTTTATTTCCCACCCTTCCCTATCATTGGCACCCTGACCTCTGCTTACCCAGCTTTTCTTGTTCCTCACCTTGCGGGACAGAACTGAGGGCTGGAAGGAGTCAGTGTTGGTTACTGGCCAACCCGCATGCAGAGCGTGAACGCTGGTTTACAAGGTGTGGTTCCACCCAGCACAAATATTTTTAAGGAGGCAGTGCTCTTTTTTCGTGCAGGGTCCTGACCTCCGTTAGGACCCATCAGTAATGAACAGTGAAGATATTTGGGAAGATCATAATTACGGTAAGCACGTGAACTTCCATTTCCAGATGGTTACTTTGGCAATGATCCTCCCAACTCTACAAAGAGATTGGCTGGCTTCACTGGATCTAAAGGATGCTTACTTCCACATCCCCATAAGGAAGTCTCACAGAAAGTACCTCAGGTTCAGACTACCATCAGGACACTAGCAGTTCTCACGCAGGAGTACTCCAATATTTCTAACTGTTAAGCAGTATGCCTTTAAGCCAGATCTGCCTGGAGATTAAACGTTATGCTAATGATGGAACACCATTGGCACGTGCCACTTTTCAAATGCTGCCACCTGTCAATTACCTGCATTCTAACCTTCAGATTTCACTCTCCGCCTGTCAAGACTAGACACTCAAAGATCCTCTCCTCAACATCTTGTCGTGAGACTTATAAAAATATATAAGTACTCTTTATATTTTCATCTGCTGCCCTGATCTTTTGTTTTTTAGATAACTGTTAGCTTATTTTAGTTAAATTGTTGATTTTTCTCAGTTTCTACTGGTTCAGTATAACTGGAGGGGAACCAGGAATTTTTTAGTTTTAGCTGAGTTTTGTGACCGAAACGTATGTATTTTAGCATATTTTGTTTAATTAAATTTGTTTTGTATAACCGCTAATACCGTTTCCTTTTTTATTGTATTTTGTTTAATTAAATTTGTTTTGTATAACCGCTAATACCGATTACTGGGCCGCTAAACCTGGTTCCTTTTTTATCGGTTCTCAGTTCCGATCGGATCCTCAATTGGTTCCTGAACTGACTGCAACCGCTAATTTTAGTTTTAAAAGTTACATTTTTATTGAAGTTACTGTTTTCTACTTAGTTGTCTAAAATGTCAGAAAAGCCTAAGGGAAAAATTGGTGAACCCGGTTTTAAAACTGTACTGAGGGTGGAGAAGTTTTTGCCTTGGCAGATAAGCACACTTCTTGTATTGTCTGCCGTGGCTATGACCATTTAAAGTCAGATTGTGAGGTCTGCAAGACCTTTCCTGAAAAAACGCTTGAAAAACATTTGGAAAAGCTCAAAAAGAAGTTGCCTCCACCTAAGGGTCCCACTGGCTCTGACCAGCTGACACCCTCAGTGACTGTGGGTGAAACCACAGAAACCACTACTTCTACCTCGATACAGGTGCAAAGGTCATTACAAAAAGGCCTGCTTGAACCAGCTAGCTCTCCGGTTCCACTGAAAAAAAAAAAAAAAAAGACTAAACACACAGAACCCCCTGCTGATCAGCGTTTGGGGAGTTCTGGTGTGACTAGAAATATGCCCTCTCCATTGGAGATTGCACAAGTTTTTAAGGTCTTGCAGGCCTTACAGGGGATGCTGCCTGCTGGACAGTAGTCAACAGTTCAGACTCCTGCTAAATCTACCCAATCTTCCCTCCATGATGATAGGGAAGACTATGGGAAGTATAAGGAAGGTGAGGGAGAGCCTATAGAGATTGAAGTTTCCCCTGAACAGGAGTTTGGCTCTCCTCCCAGGGCCTCATCCCATTTTACATCTGTTAAAAAAATGGTAGATGCTCTTGACATCACTACCACTGAGGTGACAGAGAATGAAGAGGAAGCAGAATATCTAGAAGTGATGGGGTTAACACCCACTAAGAAGTCACTGCTCCCTGTGAATACATTCTTTAAAAACAGACATATTCAGAATCCTCCAGACACCTGGGTCTGCCCTCCACTTTGGACAAAAGGCTGGACAAGAAGTATCAGCTGGATAGGGAAGGGGCTGAATTCTTATTCTCCCACCCTGACCACCAGGGGGTGGTACAAGTTGCAACCTGTGACAAGGCAAAAGTTCCTCTGGCATGTCACCCCTCCTGAAAAAGATTCCAGAAAGATTGATAGCATGGCCAAGAAGGGCTGCCTGTCAGCGTCCTTGGCCATTAGGCAAGCTAATTTCCAGGCTTCACGGCCCAGTATCAGAAATCTTTCTGGCAGTCTGCCATACCTACTGCAGACAAAGCTCCCTCTGGTTTTTCATCTGACTTAGTTGAGACTGCTGGTTTGGCTTAGAAGCAGCCAAATGCCAGTTTCATATGGCAGCAGATACCAATGACACTGCTGCCAGGTGGATGGATGACTAATATCATTGCTCAGAGAAGATTTGCCTGGTTAAGAGCCACAAACCTTACTCAGGATACGCAGAACAAGGCTCTGGATTTTCCTGTTGAGGGTAATTCCCTTTTTGGAACCCATACAGAGGCTTACATGAAAAAGGTGGACGAGTACAAGGCCACCTACAGAAGCAAGTCTGCCAAGGAAAGGGCTTCCCCATCCACTAGACCTTAGGGAAGGGGAGGCAGGGGCAGACAGTTTCACACCAGGCTTTTTTGTCAGGCTATGGCCGTTCCCCAAGTTCAGCAGTACCCACAGCAAGGGTGCTTCAGGGGCAGGGGCAGAAGGGGTTCCAGTCTCAGCCTCAGGCAAAGCAAGACCCCTGACATGTTTTCCCAGGCCACATCCCCACTACCAGTAGGGGGCAGACTGACTCACTGTTTCCAGGCTTGGAAACAAATGACCACAGACAAGTGGGTCCTGGAAGTAGTGAGCCGGGGCTTGTCCCTAAGCTTCAAATCCCTTCCCTCTCTAAGAACCAGGGAGTTCAAGCCGGCTTCTAATGCAGAAAGAAAGCTGCTGGAAAAGGTAGTACAAAACCTATTGTTGTCAAAGGCAGTGGAATCTGTGCCTCCACAACAAAGAGGAAGGGTTTTTATTCAAGGTACTTCCTCACAACAAAGAAAAATGGAGAGTAGCGGCCTATCCTAGACCTAAGGGTGCTAAACAGGCACTTACTAAAGCCAAGGTTCAAAATGGTAACCTTGTCACTGATTCTGCCAGCTCTCCAGAAAGGAGATTGGCTGGCATCTCTAGACCTAAAAGATGCTTACTTCCACATCCCCATAAGGGAGTCTCACAGAAAGTACCTCAGGTTCAGACTCCATTCAGGTCATTACCAGTGTCCAGCCTGCCATTCAGTGTCACTTCAGCTCCAAGAGTGTTCACAAAGTGCCTGGCAGTGGTTGTGGCACACCTCACGATGGCAAGGTGTCACAGTTTTCCCCTATCTGGATGACTGGTTGGTGGTTGGAAAATCACCACAGCAGGCAGAGGAACATTTGCAGCTCACCCAAGGACTTCTGGAGTCGCTGGGTTTTCTGGTAAGTCTCAAAACGTCAGTCCTTCTCCATGCACAAGTGCTGCAGTTCATAGGAGCAGAATTAAATACCCAGGAAGGCAGGGCTTACCTACCTCTGGACAGAGTAAAAAGTATTCTACAGATGGCGGGCTCCTTCAGCCTAAACAGACCAAAAACTGCAAGACAGTTTCTACAGTTACTGGGCCACATGGCAGCTGCCACTGGCACAGTCCTGTGCTCAGGTTCAGATGAGGATCATCCAATTCCACCTAAGGGCACATTGGTGTCAGAGAAAGGATTCTCTCTCAAAGCTAGTTCCAGTAACAAAAACGTTACTTCTGGTCCTTCAGTGGTGGAAAGAGGAAGCCAACCTCAGGGAAGGGGTTCCTTTTCAAAAAGAGTCTGCATCAGTGATTCTCACAACAAATGCATCACTACTAGGGTGGGGTGCCCACCTCTGGGATCACACTACTCACGGCACTTGGTCCAGTGCAGAGTCACTCCAGCATATAAACCTGCTGGAGCTCAGAGCAGTGTTGCTGGCACTCCAAGCCTTCACACCACTGGTTCAGGGAAGAGTGATACAGGTCAGAGCACATAGTATCACCACAATGTACTACATAAACAAGCAGGGAGGAACAAGGTTGGATTTTCTCTGCATGGAAGCTATGAGAATTTGGACTCTGGCCTACTCCCTAGGAGTTTCCCTTCGGCCATTCATCTGCCAGGAAAGGACAATACCCTAGCAGATGCTCTGAGTCAGATCAACCAGGCCCATCATGAATGGATCTTGAACAGACAGGTGGTGGAAGTAATTTTCAGAAGCTGGGGCACCCCAGAGATAGATCTCTTTGCATCCCATGGAAGTCACCACCTACCACACTATTGTTGCAGACTCCCAGCTCACGGAACAATACCCCTGGATACTCTGGTTCTGGATTCGTCGGGGAAGTACCTGCATGTGTTCCCACCATTCCCTCTGGTGTACAGAGTGCTGCTCAAGCTCAGGTCCCAGCCAGCTTCAATAATCTTGATAGCTCCAGATTGGGCCAGGCAGCCATGGTACTCTCTGCTGCTCTCCATGTCTGTAGCCGAGCCAGTATGCCTTCCTCAGAGGCACAGCCTGCTAACCTCCAGTCATGGGAGGCTCCTGTACCCGAACCTCAAATCCCTCAGACTCAAAGCATGGCTGTTGAGGACCTAGAGTATGCAAGCTTGCATCTCTCTGAAAGTGGTCTGGATACTTTAAGGGGGTATAGGAAGCCTTCCACCAAGAAAACCTCGCCTCTACATGGAGAACATTTTCTGTCTGGTGCTCTACCTGGGATGTGGTGCCAGCTCAGGCAGGGGTTCCAGCCATGCTGGAATACCTTAGGCATTCACTGGGCCTACAGCCCACTATAAAAGATCACTAGTGTCAGTGTCTGCTTACACTTGGCTGGGAAGAATGCTTCTATGGCATCAAACCCTATCTTCAAAAGGTTCTTTAAATGCCCAGCTCACTTTCACCTCCCTCACAGGGAACCGGTGCCAGCCTGGGATCTAAATGTGTGTATTGCCAAGCTCATGGATTCCCCTTTTGAACTCGTCTTCAGCTCCCTTGAAATATGTCACATGGAAGACGGTTTTCCTAGTGGCAATCACTTCTGCTAGAAGGATCAGTGAGCTCCAGGCTCTCTGCGTTGAGCAGGACTACATTACATTCTACAGGGACAAAGTGATCCTGCAAACAAACAGAAAATTTCTTCCAAAGATGATTTCGGACTTTCATTTGAATCAGTCCATTACTTTAACTGTTTTCTTTACTGAGCATTCAAGCTCTGGGGACCGTGGACTGCACAGTCTTGATGTCAAAAGAGCTCTTAGCTACTACATGACAGTCACCAAGGCCCATAGACAGGGCAGGAAACAACTGTCCCTGACTTATGGAGATGTGGGATAAGGAAACCCAGCATCTAAGAGGTCCATTTCTCACTGGATAGTTCAGTGTATTCAGTTTTGCTCTTCAAAAGCTGGGAAGGGCCCCATCAGGGCCATCCCACAAAGGGTACAGCTGCTACTATAGCACCTTCCAGGGATGTTCCTTTGGTGGATATCTGTAAAGCAGCTACCTGGAGAACAGTGCACACCTTCACTAAGCATTACAGCCTGGACACACAGGTGAGGGGTGATGCCAGGTTTGACACAGCTGTCCTACAGAGTCTATTCCTAAAGTAGGTTCTGTGCCCACCTCCAAAGGTACTGCTTCTTAGTCTGCGTAAGAGAGGAATATTGGAATATTCCTGGGGTGAGAAGAAAAAATTACTTACCATAGTAATCTTGTTTCTTCCAGGGGATACGCTAATATTCATAACTCTCCCACCCTGCCTTCCTTGCTAGAACCAGTGGCCTCTGCACTCCATGCTGTTTTAACAGGGGTATGAGTGTCACACTGTGGTATTTCTATTTGAAACTGTGTTTTTCATTGGTTTTACCATCTTCAGGTGATTCTGACATTCAGGGTGCTTTTGTGGATTGTTTCCCTCCTGTTGGAGGTTTTTGGGTGTTAAGTTATTGTCATAGTGTTAAATTTTTTCCCTCATGGTCCCTGTCTTGTCAGGCGTCCATGAAATCTGAAGGTTAGAATGCAGGCAGTTGCCAGTCCAGTGGCGCTGAGGGTTGAAGTGCTGGACACACACACCTCATGCCATGCGGCGGCCGGGTTCAGTGACTGACTTGGGTAGCTGGGGGTCAGCAGGGGAGGGAGAGGATGGAGCATCTGGAAGACAGCTCTCCTCTCCCTGGGATGAGATCCAGGGATGCCCAGTGTCCTGGCGTCCACCGATGGAGATTGAGGGACCTACAGGCTCACCGGCCGACGTAAGGAGCGGAGTGTGGCAGACGCCAGCAGGGCAACTGTGCGCAGGAGTCATTGCACACCGCATTCCATGGGAGGAAATAAGGAAAAACACCATCTTCAGGGATAGGCGATGGCACCTCTGCCCCGGGCCACACTCCCAATACCGGGCTATCTCCTCTCCAGGCCCCACTTACCCAGCACTCTAGATTGTAGATAGAGTGCCCTGGGTGGATAAGGCAGCCCCACCCCAGGGGGGTTCAGAGCCAGAGGGTATGTCAGGCTGGAGCGAGGGAGTAGCAGATGTCTCAGGTGGGAGGTAGAGTCCAAAGGACAGAGGATGCCAGAGAGAGTTCCCTGAAAGATGGTGAAGAAACAGAATTAAAAATTAAAAAAGAATGCAGGCAGTTGATAGGTGACAGCATTAGAAAAGTGGCACGTGCCAATGGTGTTCCATCTCCGGGCAGATCTGGCTTAAAGGCATACTGCTTAAGAGTTCTGAATATTAGAGTATCCCCTGGAAGAAACAAGATTACTATGGTAAGTCATTTTTTCTTCTCAGCCATGCCTTTCGGCCTAACCTCAGCACCCAGTGCGTTCACAAAGTGCCTGGCAGTGATGGTGGCATACCTCAGGCAGGGCATCACAGTATTCCCATACCTGGATGACAAGCTAGTTATAGCAAAGTCACTTCAACAGGTGAGGGTGGCCTTACAGGCAAATCAGGATCTCCTGGAATCACTAGGATTCTTGATAAATGTCAAAAAAGTCTGTCCTGGAACCAGTTCAAGTACTGAATTTCATAGGTGCAGAGTTGGGCACCTTAAAAGAAGCACCTTCCTTCCCCAGGAAAGGGCAGACAACATAGTAAAACTAGCTGTAACTTTCAAGGAAAACTCACCAATGTCAGCAAGGCACTTTCTGCAACTTTTGGGCCACATGGCTGCAGTAACAGGCATAGTCATGGGGTCCAGGTTCCAGATGAGGGATATGCAATTCCATCTCAGAGCACATTGGTGCCAGAGAAGGACACCTTTCAAGCCGGTGCCAGTAACCAGAACACTACTGCAAGCCTTGCAGTGGTGCAAGTTAGGCACAGCCTAAGAGGAGTTCTCTTTCAACAGGAACCACCTTCCTTGATATGACAGATGCATGCCTGCTGGGTTGGGGAGCACATCTACAAGAGCACACAATGCAAGGCACTTGGTCCCCATGCAGAATCTGTCCTGCATATAAACCTGCTGGAGTTAAGAGCAGTCCTGCTAGCACTACAGTCTTTCGCATCCATGGTGCAGGGAAAGGTGGTACAGGTCAGAACAGACTATACCACCGCCATGTACTGCATAAACAAACAAGGGGGCGTAATGTCAGCCCCCTGTGCGCAGAAGCAATGAAGTTGTGAGTCTGGCTTACTCACTACTGGCTTCACTGGTAGCAATCCATCTGCCAGGGAAGGACAATAAATACACTGGCAGATTCCCTCAGCAGAATCAACCCAAACCACATAAGTGGTCTCTAAACAGGCAAGTGTTAGAGGTGGTGTTTCACAGGTGGGACACTCCAGAGATAGACCAATTTGTCTTCCAGGACAACCACCAGTTGCCAAAATGTTGCTGCAAGCCTCCAGAAAGGGGACAGTTTCTCTGGATGCTCTAGTGCTGGACTAGTCAGGGAGGAAGCTATATGCATTTTCCCCCATTCTCTCTAATTCTTAGGGCCCTGATCAAGCGCAGGTCCCAGCAAGCTACAATGATCCTGATAGCTCCAGATTGGGTCAGGCAGCCATGGTACCCACTGTAGAGGGGTTGTGGGATAACAGGTGGACCAGACACAGAACTTCAGATTCAACAGACAATCTCTGTGTGATGTGTGGCCAACGTTCATGCTCCGGGAAAGGAACTAAGAGTTCAGGGGAAGTGCCACAAATGGCTCGGTCCTGGCCTCAAACGGAGCATGGTGCTCAGGGATGGGGCCTGGGGATTATATAAATCCTCAGGCCTCAATGCTGACTGGAAAAAATACAGGGCACCGAGGAACCACTGTAAGAAAATCTCCAAACAGGCAAAGTCCACATACCTACGTGACCTCCAGACTAGTCACCTACGGGATCCCAAGAAATTTTGGGGCCATATAAACTTGCTACTTAAGGGTGCCCCCAATGCCCAGGATGGAGCTTTACTGGTCAGGAATACCTTGACCAGTGACCCCTCCACAATAGCTGAGGCATTCAATGCCTCCTTTTCAAACCCATGTGGACCATCTCCCCCCGTCCCGCCTGGTGCTCCCCAATACAACAGTCACAACTGGGAGCATGCTCGGCACCCGGTTTCACCTGAAACCTTGTTAAACCTTCAGAAGTACTCCCACTCCTACTCAAAATTAACTCCGATTCCTCCCCAGGACATGACCTGCTCAAACCTAGGCTGCTCTGCTATTTCCCTCCCTGTCACCTGGCTCATCAACAGGTACCTCCTTGAGGAACAGTTCCAAGCAGGTGGAAAGTAGCGACCATAGTCCCGGTCCACAAAAAAGGGCCCCGAGATAAAGTAGGGAACTACAGGCCCATCTCCATTCTGTGTCCCCTAGGGAAGGTGCAGGAGAGGTTAGTCTATAACCAACTACAAGACTACCTTGAGAAGAACTCTCTTTCCTAGCCGACATACAACATGGCTTTAGGAAAGGCCATGGCACAGACACGGCCCTTATCCGGCTCACGTCTGATGTCCTCGATGCTATGGACAGGGGCTCTTTGACAGGAGCTGTATTTATCGACCTGTCTAAAGCCTTTGACCTGGTCTGCCATGAACTTCTTCTCTCCAAACTCCACCACTTTGGACTAGATGGGCTCTCCCTCTCGTGGTTTAAGAGCTACCTGCTCAATCGAAGCCAAAAAGTTCTCTGGAGAGGAATCCAATTTAGTATCCAACCGGTGGTCTCTGGGGTACCTCAGGGCTCAATCCTGGGCCCCCTACTCTTCACCCTCTTTGTCAGTGACATTGAGAGGGTTTGTGGGCAAAGCAGACATCCTCTATGCAGACAACACGTTGTCTACTGCAGTGACCCACTACCTAGTGTTATCACTGCCAAATTACAAGCTAGCCTCTCAGCACTCAAAGTCTAGTTCTCCACCAACTTCTTAGTACTGAATGAGGAGAGACTAAAGCTGTCCTGTTGGAACCAGGCATCTGGGCACCACCAGATGTGACCTGCTCCAACTCCAAACAGCTCAGGGAAGAGAGTTGAGGTCCTTGACAAGATCAAATACCTTGGAATCCTCCTTGACCAGGAGCTGTTCTACAAACCTCACATTGACTCTCTAACTAAGACTATCCACCCGAGTATTGGACTCCTTTACCGTCTGGGACACCCTCTCTGATGAGGCTCGGCAAGCTATCACTAATTGCACCCTACTCCCCATCCTCCTCTATGGGGCCCCCCTCCTTCAGTCCCTTAGATAAGGGGAACTACATAATCTCTCTCTGTGCTTTACCAACGAGTGGCATGCTTTGCCACCAATGACCCCCCAAGGAGGCACCACTGTGAAGTCCTAGCAGACCTCCATTGGCCCACCTTACAGCACAAACTGGCCTACTCCTCTATCTGCCTGACCTACAAATTCTCCACCACAGGCCCCCCTCCTCACTTGCGTGGCCTGCTCAACCCTAGAGTACACTGTCGTGATACAAGATCCTCAGTTGGCTGTCCCTGGACATCCCATGGCACGCACTCAACTCAGGCAAGCATTCCTTTAAATACTCTGCCTCACACTTATGGAACACTCTCCCAGCAAACCCTAGTCAACAGGCCTTCTCTCCAAGGCTTCAAGCTGGGCCTCAAAGTTTATCTCCTTGAACTCAGCCTCTGTGGCTGTAATCGTTAGCCCCACTCATTCACTCATTCCCCTTCCAACATAGGTCTCAATTGTGACTACGGTATTCCATGCTCATTCCTATGAATGTGTCTGCTGTGACTACTGTTACCCCAATGTATTGTGCCAAATGAATAAATCATAATGTCAATTGTAATTACTGTCACTCCAATGTATGTAACAATCATAACCACTGTGTCTTGTCCAATGTATGTAACCATTGCTTTATGTAACTAATCCCGGGTCGTACCTGAAAAAGGGACCTCTGGCCTCAGTGGGTTTACCCAGTTTCCAAAATTTAAATAAATAAATGTTTATTTAAAACACGGGATAACCTTAAGCAGTGGCATATCCCTTCTTCAGTACATCAGTTTGCAGCAACAGACTATGCATGTCCTTCCTCTGCACTTAGTCAGCACCTACTGACCCACTGATTTACTGATCTGTCTCTTTAGTGAAAATTATTTAATTTCTTAGGTTGGTCTTGTGTGTTTGGGTGAGGGAAAGTTCATCATATTTCATTGACATCCATTCCTGCACCATAGCTAGACATGAAATCAGCATTTACATGTTTTGTACCTGCCCTGTGGGACACAGTACATCGATAGGGCTGAAGAGTGAAGTACCACTGCATTATACAGAGATTTTTTTTCTCTCATTTGGTGCAACCAGCAAAGGGGGTTGTGATCATTTAAAACCTTAAATTCAGCCCCCTACAAGTAATATTTCAGAGACTCAATAGCCCACTTCAGAGCTAAACATATCTTCTCTCCTGTCATGTAGCTTCCTGCTGATATACGTGATCAGATGGTCTTCCCCATCTATTTTCTGAGATAAGACTGCCCCAGTACCATTCTCTGATGCATCGGTCTGAACCTCAAACACTTGGTTGAAGTCAGGGCTTTTCAATACAGGAGCTGTACGTAGAATGGCCTTGATATTCCTAAAAGCCTCATCACAAATAAGGGTCCACTGAAACTTATTCGTGCACCTCTTTTTAGTGAGATCAGTCAAAGGACTAGTAATGGCTGAGAAATTAGGAGTAAATCTCCGGTAATAACCAGCCAGGCCTAGGAAAGATCTCATGTGCTTTTTTGTGGTAGGTATTGGGCTGTTTGCTACTGCTATAACCTTCAAACAACATGAAGTGTTGCTGTATTCTGACAATATGCAGTTAGTCCCAGCACTTGAACAGCCCCAGAGAGGAAAGAGTTACTCTACGCAGAAGCATAGAATGTTGAGCTTGAGCTCGGTTTTCATACCTCTGTCTCTGATACTTACCAGTGTAACCGTCAGATTCTTTACTCCACCTAACAGTGAAGTCGCTCTGGAGATTTCTCCTCTGCTCGGTTTGGTAGAGTTTGAATCAGCGTTTGTTTTTTCTAACCGATTTATTATTTTTCAGATTTCCAGCATCTGTCTATGGTACAGGTAATGTGGTAGATAGGTGGTGACTTGTGTTTTATTTAATTTTGTGGAAATTGTTTTTGTCTTGGTTTCTCATCGTTGGTCCGGTTAGGAACCAACATTTCTGATTGTTTCTAATTGTTTTATAAATTTTCTGGATTTAGTGTGGTGGTCCGCTGCCAATCGGTTTCAAAAGAACTGGACTTTTCTGGTTCTTTTACAGAACCCAGTAACACGGTTTGTAACTGATCGGTTGGTTATTGCCTGGCTTAAAAGCTTTTAAGGGTAATTGTTTAGGTTGACCATGCTTGAGAAACCCAAGAAAAAAACAGTCCCACTGCATTTCAACACTGTACTGAGTGTGGAGGCTTTTGCTAAGGCAGACTCCCACCTCATCTGTGTTTACTGTCTAGGGTTTGACCACCTCAAAACAGACTGCCATATTTGTAAGAATTTTCCTAAAGCCACTCTGGAAAAAAGATTGAGTAAGCTGTATTAAAGGGAGGCTGAGAAGTCTGTAGATCCAGATGGCCAGCCTGGTTCAGTTGTGGCCGAACCTGAGGAGATGCCTACTGACCTGGGTGATACCTCCTCGGCCAAAAGGAGGTCCGACTCCGAGAGGTCGGTTCCGTCGAAACAAAAACATAAGACAGCCGGTTTGGATCCAGCACTGCATACTCCAGCAGCTGACGAGATAGCCAAAGTGATTAGCATAGTTCACTCACTTTGCCCGGTTCCATCTGAACCGGTTCCGCCGGTTAGGTGGTCAGTTCAGTCGGATCCGACTCCATCAGATTCTGATCCAGATGCTTTTTATAGGAGTGGGAGGAGACGAAGAGTATCCCAGGATGAGGATGAACATAAAGACTTTGAAGGTCTGGATGCTCGAACAGGAAATCTCCCAGACAGACCCTCAATGTCTCTCCTCCCTGGCTTTCTGAGTCCCCTTCACACTTCTTGTTTTACACGAAGGTGGCTGAAACCTTCCAGCTCCCAATGGTTGAAGCTGCTGAGGAGGAGGAGGAAGAGCCTGATTTTGTCGAGATGATGGACATCCCAGAGTCCAAAAGATTGTCTATCCCTCTTCGCAAGTCCTTGGGGAAACAGACAAAAAAGATTGTACAGACTCCTAATTCCCTACCTCCTGTGGATAAGAGAATGGACAGGAGGTGCATGCTATCAGGCTCAGGTACAGAGTTTTTATAGTCATTGCAGCCAAGTTGGAGTAGTGCAGGCTGAAGCCTGTGACAGGGCTAACATTCCTTTGGCTTCACACCCCCAGACAAAGACTCCAGGAAGGTTGAGCGCCATGGCCAAAAAGCAGTATTTGGCATCTTCTTTGGGACTCAGGCAGGCTAATTATATGGTCTACAGGCCGGGTACCAGGCGTCCAGGTGGGATACGGTTCTGGAACTGGCTAAACAGGCCTCCCCAGCTAGCCAAAGAGCTGGAGGAGGTGGCTGCTGATGGAATCAAGGCATCCAAGGTACAATTCCATGCTGATGTGGACTCCAATAATGTGGCATCAAGAGTCATGGCTACATCTGTGTCTCTCAGGAGACATGCTTGGCTCAGATGTACTAGCCTACTTAGGACACCCAGGCTAAGGCTATGGATTTCCCTGTAGTCGTAACTCTCTGTTGGGAGCAGACAGAGGCTTACATGAAGAAAATGGATAAGTACAGGACCACCTACAGGGTGCACAGGCCAAGAGAGGCAAGCCACTTCTCAGCAGCAGCAGTCTGGAAGCAGGGCAGGCCTTCCACAGGCCTTTCTACCAAGCTCAGGCTTCCTCTCCTTTCCAGAGGGTTTTTTTTTTGAGGGAGAGGCGGGGGGGGGGTGAACAGGGCTGCATCCTCTTCCCAGTCCAAGGCTCCTGCCAAGCAGACACCCTGATGTGTCAGCCCGGGTCGACTCCCCCATTCCAGTAGGAGGCAGGCTGGCTTACTACTTCCAGGCCTGGAAGTCTGTTACCTTGGACAAGTGGATCTTGGAGGTAGTAAGCCTGGGACTGGCCCTCAGCTTCAAAAGATTTCCAAAACTGAGGGCCAGGTCTTTTCCACCTGCATCCATCTCAGAGACCCTTGCTCTAGAGGCAGAAGGTTTTTTCTCTTATGTTCTGGCTCTCAGAGCCGTAGAGGTAGTTTCTACTCAGCACAGGGGCAAAGGCCTGTACTACAGGTACTTCCTTACCCCAAAAAAGACAGGGAAGTGGCGACCCATCCTAGACCTAAGGTATTTGAACAAACACATCACAAAAACAAAATTCAAAATGGTGACTCTGGGAATGATTCTTCCCTCTCTAAGGCCAGGGGATTGGCTAGTATTCCTGGACCTCAAGGATGCCTATTTCCATATTCCTATCAGGTGCTCCCACAGAAAGTACCTTAGGTTCGAGTTGCCTTCAAGCCATTATCAGTTTGAAGCCATGCCCTTGACCTAATATCAGCTCAAGGGTGTTCACTAAGTGCCTTGCAGTGGTGATTGCCTTTCTCAAAAGGCAGGGTATTTCCATCTTCCCGTATCTGGACGACTGGCTAATTGTAGGTCAGTCCTCAGACCAGGTCAAGTCAGCTCTGCAAATCACTCAAGACTTGCTCAGTTCTCTGGGATTTCTTCTCAATCTCCCAAAGTTTGTTCTCAAACCAGTACAACTTCTTACTTTCATAGGAATAGAGTTGGATACTATCCAAGCAAAGGCCTTCCTCCCTCTCACAAGGGTAAAGGCACTCACAGATATTGCTGCTTCTTTTCGACCTCTGGTCTGTCGTCCAGCAAGGCAGTTTCTTCAACTCCTGGGCCACATAGCAGCTTCCACTGCAGTGGTGCAAGGAGCCAGATTTCAGATGAGCGACATTCAGTTCCACCTAAGGTCCTTTTGGTCTCAGAAAAGAGACTGTCTCACAAAATTGATTCCAGTGACTCAGACTCTGATCCAAGCTCTCCAGTGGTGGCTGGACCAGGACAACTTCAGACAGGGTGTTCCATTTCTCTTTCAAGTCCCCTCAGTAGTCCTAACTACAGATGCTTCTCTCCTAGGCTGGGGAGCCCATTTGGGAGCCCTCACGGCTCCAGGGGTCTGGTCCCCTCAAGAGTCTCTCCTTCATGTCAGTCTTCTGGAACTCAGGGCAGTTTTCCTGGCCCTTCAGGTCTTCTCAGAATCAGTCAGGGGCAAGGTGGTGCAGGTCGGGACAGACAACACCACCACAGTGTGGTACATCAACAAGCAGGAAGGCACGCGGTCACAGCCTTGTGCACAGAGGCCATGAAATGGTGGTCTCTATCCTATTCCCTTCAGACTTTCCTGATAGCAATTCATCTCCCAGGAAAGGACAATGTACTGGCAGATACTCTGAGCAGAATCTCCCAGGGACATAACGTATGGTCAGTGCTCCCTCACATCCTACAAGTCATCTTCACCAGATGGGGCTTTCCAGAGACAGATCTCTTTGCAGCCCCGGACAATCCCAAACTTCCTCTGTTCTGCTGCAGACCTCCAGTCCTGGGGACTGTTCTTCTGGATGCTCTCATTCTGGACTGGAAGGGCAAGTTTCTTTATGCCTTCCCTCTATTGTTCAGAGTCCTGATAAAAATCAGATCTCAACCCTGCACAGTGATTGTGGTGGCTCCAGATCGGGCCAGACAGCCTTGGTATTCCCTGCTGCTATCTCTGGCATTGTTACGTCCCCTGTCTCTTCCCAAGAGATACAATCTCTTAACCTCCTCTTAGGGGAGGATCTGGTACCCCAGTCTCCAGTCTCTCAACCTCAAGGCCTGGCTCTTGAAGAGTTAGAATATGCAGGCCTGCATCTTTCTCAAGGAGTTCTGGATATCTTGAAGGTTTCTAGGAAACCCTCCACTAGAAAAGCTTATAATTCCAAATGGAAAAGATTCAGCTGTTGGTGTACTCAGAAGGGCATTTCGCCTGATTCTGCAAATATTGCTACAGCTTTAGACTATCTGGTTCACCTAATAGTCTGGGTCTTAGGCCTGCAACCCTTAGGTTCACCTAGCAGCTGTCTCTGCATTCATTTCAGCAGGGAAGGGCTCTTCCCTGGCATCTCATCCTGTTTTTCATAGGTTCTTCAAGGGTCTGGTTCAAATTAACCCTCCCTTTCGAGAGCCTATTCCGGCTTGGGATCTTAATGTCTGCATTGCTCAGCTTATGCAGCCACCCTTCGAACCTCTGGTCTCGGCTGAGCTCAAGTACTTGACCTGGAAAACTGTGTTCCTGGTAGCTATTACTTCTGCCAGGCGGATTAGTGAATTACAGGCCCTGTCAGTTGAGCCTGACTTAATTTCCTTCCTTAAGGATAAGGTGGTCCTAAGAACCAACAGGAGGTTCTTACCTAAAGTGGTGTCAGAGTTTCATCTGAACCAGTCCATGCCTCTTCCTGTATTTTTCACTGACCATTCTTCTTCAGGGGAAAGAAGGTTCTACAGTCTGGATGTAAAAAGGGCTCTTAGCTACTATATAGAGCATACTGGGGCTCACAGGCATGATTCTCTTCAATTGTTTCTCACTTATGGTGAAGTGGGAAAAGGTAAGCCTGCTACTAAAAGGACTTTTGCCAGGTGGATTGTCTGTTGTATACAATTCTGCTGTGACAAATTGGGCAAAACACCCCCTCCAGGCCTAAGGGCTCACTCAACCAGGGGTACAGCTGTCACTGTGGCTGCTGCCAGAGATATACCCTTGCTAGAAATCTGTGATGCAGCCACCTGAAAAACAGTCCATACATTCACCAAGCATCACTCTCTGGACATCCAGGCTAGGAGTGATGCTAGGTTTGGCACAGAAGTACTGCAGAGTTTGTTCCCAAAGTAGGTTCTGCACTCCCTCCTCCTGGGGAACTGCTTGGTAGTCTGCATATTGTCAGAATACAGCAAGACTTCATGTTGTTTGAAGAAAAAATCACTCACTATAGTAATGTTGTTTCTTCTAATGGAGTCTTGCTGTATTCAGACCCCCCTCCCTGCCTCCCCTCTCAGAATCTAGTTTTTGGGAAGTGGGCTGGCAGGTGCAGTGTTATACCTCAGGTGTACCTTGTACCCTCCCTCTTTAGGGTGGGGTAGTTGTTTTATTGCTGTTATTGTTGTGTGTGTGTGTGTGTGTGTGTATATATATATATATATATATGTGTGTGTGTGTGTGTGTGTGTGTGTGTATATATATATATATATATGTATATATATATATATATATATATATATATATACACACACACACACATAATATATATCAGGGTTCAACAAATCCCATAGCCCAACGTCCCAGGCTACAAGAATTTATAGTTGGACAAGCGCAAGTTTAATTGCCGGTTGTTCACATACAACCAACTCAAAAGGAATAAGGGATTTTTTTTTCCATTATTCTGCTGCTCACCTGCTGTCTGACCACTAGGTGCTGCCACCCATTATCCTTTCCTAGCCAGCTGCAGCTGGTCACATGAGCACCAATACTGTAGCCACGTGGGTGCAGGGCTGCGCGGGTACGAGTGAGAGAGCTGTGCCAGCCAAGATGCGCGCCCATGGTAGCAAGCAAGGATCCTCCCCATCCCCAATCTCAGTCTCCACCCACAGCAGCAGAACCAGGACTGACAGGTGAGTCATCAAATTAGATATGGGAGCGAGTACATGACAGTCCTAGCAATAGACTGTGGCAGTGGTAGGAGCGGGTGGGACAGAAGTGGGAGCCGGAGACTGTGCCCAAGAGCACCATTTCTTCTGCTCCTGATGTAGTGGGTAGACTGGAGTCATTTTCCTGTGTGCACTGTGCAGCACTAATCAGCAGGTTACTGGGCTTAGGCTAGGCAGGCAGCATCTTTTTTCTTGCAGAGAGCGCGAACAAAAAAAAATCGGATGGAGATGTTTTGTTCTGTGCAAACTAAGTGTGCAAGTGCCTTGAGATCGTTACAGTTAGGGCCGAGGGCTGGGGTGGGCTGGGGGGAGGGGTCACGTTGCGACTCGGATGGTCGGAGGAAGGCTGTGCTGCAGTTAGGTAGAGTGAGGGACACAAAAAAAAGGATTTTATTTATGTTTGCCATTTCAGTTGGAATTGGAAATCTGCAAAGTTAAGGGGGTCAAGTCCTGATTGTTGTGACTGTATAAGTCAGTCAGGGGGCCTAAAACTGAAGGGGAAAAAAATATAAAGCCAAAGAGGAGGAGGTGTGTTTTCTTGTCCTTAGCGATCTAGTGAAGTTGGGGTTTCTTGGAGGGAGAGGATTTGAAAAAAGGGGGCCACTGAACAGGACAAAGCAGTCTGAAGTTTAAGGGCAGTTGGGTGGGAGGGGAGCAATGGGAGTTGCTGGAGATCGCGGGATTGTGGTTCTGTGTGCTGTGCTGTCTAATTGTGATTAAGCACTGCAGCCAATATATTTAAGAAATACAAATAGTTACAATTACATAATTATTCTAGAAAGTCACTGTGGACTTGGTGACAGTAGTACCTATTGCCTACAGAAGTAAAAAAAAAATAACATCAGATCAGGAGAGTAGCACTAGCAGTAGTTGAAGGAGGAGAAGTAAAGAAAACAAGGAGCAAGCAAGAGCTGGGTTTTTCGAAGTCCTGCCAAACTGCTAAAAAAAGGGCAGAACTTATGTAACTAATTAATGCCAAAATAAATTAAACAAGCATTTGTCAATGCCGAATGTTGCTTGCTTGTATGTGCTGTTTAGGTATTTGGAAGTCATTGGAGTGCAAATATTGAAAATTCGCGAACTTACGAGCATGCGTAGGAACTGCGCAACGCACACTCGTAAAACAGTCATTTTAAGGAATTTTTTCACCAAATTTTCAACATAGCCATTTTAAGACCTCTGCTCATGAACAGTGTCACTTTGAATTTTTCCTAATGTGGCCCATACATTGATTTACTTTTCACAGACTATCCCATTATGCTACATGGGTTAAACATGTTTTGGGCAGGATGTGAAAAATGACAGCCATACTGCTCATAAGGAGGTGTGGTAAAATGGCAATGTTGAAAAATCTGGTGAAAATATTGAAAATTCCAGCGAACTACGAAATAGTAGGAACTGCATAGCCGCTTCGTCAGAAACAGTCATTTGTAGGAATTTTTTCACCAAACTTTCAACATAGGCTTTTTGAGAGCTCCATCCATGAACATTGGCAGTGTTATATTATTAATCGAGTCCCAAAAGGTGATTTCGAGTGACCACGTAAATCACTCCTTCGGGCCCGATTAACGCCATGACAGTGCAAGAATTCATGAGGAGGGACCCAAAAATTTGGGCCTAAAATTCCCAAAATGCCTGAGATATGCAGCAAAGTTGAAAAAACCCTATCTATTGCATCATATAGCTTACGGCATTTTCTCAGTTCAGTGCGGCTTTGAAGGCGCAGACATGTTCCAGGTCACGATGATCATCGTGCTGAGCTCCGGGTAAGTATGGGGTTGAGGGGGTGAGGAGGCAGGGTGCGTATTGGGTGAGTGCGGGTGGGGCAGGGTGACTGCGAGGGACCGCTTTTTTATTTACAGGTTTTTTTTTGTTTTTTATTAAGACGACGTCAGGACATTTGCCACGCTTGTGGGCTCTCAGTGTGGCAGCCGGAAAGGCTGTTTGGGGGCTGGAGCTGAGGGATTGGGCACCTCGGCTATAACAAGATTTGCCATGCTGGAAGCGTGCGGCCGTGGAGCCAACAGGATTGGGCACCCCGTCGGCTATAAAATTTTTGCCATGCTGGGGTGGGCTCCAGCGTGGCACCTGGACAACTTTGCGGGGGGCGTGGAGCTGGCAGGGATTGGGCACCCCGTGGCCATCACGATGAATGCGTGGGGGAAGTGCATCAGCACGCATATGCATGCTTGCGTGTGTGGGGAAGCTCTGCTCACTGAAGCGGAGCTCTCCTTTTCAACTGTATGTCACTGCATTTTCGACTGCTGTCATAGACAGCTGCAGCAGTCATTGGAGAACTGTGGCCGCACCTGCAGACTCACTGACTGAATTGGAAGACGGATGCCACACCTCAGAAAACTCGGGTGATGGCACTATGTTTCTTGCACATGCGTGCAAGCAACATAAAAAGGAAATAACTAATAACAAGACTAATTGGAGAAAAGGAAAGGGGTGAATCGACCTGCCCAGTGTCCTGTGGCCTGGCTGGCTTGTGAAACAAAAAAAAAAAAGATTTGACAGAAGTGGAACATAAAATTAGAGAAGCCTAGCTAACTGTGTGTGGTCTGTGTTAGGAGAGGTGTAGTGTGGAAAGGGCCGGGGTGCCTGCCTGCCCAGTGTCCTGTAGCTGGCTTGTGAAAGATAAAGAAATAAGAAAGAAGCTATTAAGCAGAAAAATAAGATTTGACAGAACATAAAATTAGAGAAGCCTAACTGTGTTTGGTTTGGGCTCAGGCTGTGAGTGTGTTGGGATAGAGGTGTCTTGTGGAAAGGGGTGACCTGACCTGCCCAGTGTCCTGTGGCCGGCTGGCTTGTGAAAGATAAGACACATAAAGAAATAAGAGAAAGAAGCTATTAAACAGAAAAAAAGATCTGACCGAACATAAAATTAGAAGATCTAACTGTGTGTGGGCTGTGAGTGTGTTGGGATAGAGCTGTCATGTGGAAAGGGTGACCTGACTTGCCCATTGCTCAAGTGCCCAGTGTCCTGCTGCTGGCTGGCTTGTGACAGGGCAAAACAACAAAGTAAGCACTAAGCATCAAAGCAAGCAACTGCAACAGTGTACAACACCGTCATTCTGGTCCAAACAGTGTAGTTGCTATTTCCTCCCATTCTTCCACCTGACTGATTGCCTCCCTCCACTGCTTAGTTTATACTGCAGCCTGTAGATAAAAGTTAAGCAATAGAGAGACTTTAGTGTCTGTCTGCTCTCCCTCCCTCCACTGTCTATCACCAACAGTAAAAAGAGACATACACCAGCACAGTGACTTTAAAGAATAACATTTATTATCTTCATTGAGACATTCAAATTCAATATGCAGAAGAATAAGCATCAAACTCTGTTATCCTCTGGTCAGCAGCAGCACCCTCACGTTCTTCTAATACAAACTACTTCTGCAGAATCAGATGAAAGTAATAAAGAGTGGCAGCAAGTGCATCTGAATCTGTGGTACTTGATAGAACAGCTGATTTAAGCAATGAGGCCTTAGCTGAGCCTGTAGCCCTGTGTCACTTCCAAAGCAAGTAGTTTAGTGCATGTCCCTGATGAGGTAGTAGTGGTACAAGAAAAGAAGTAAAGACAAGAAATATGACCAAGAAAAGAGGGCCAGGCAGTTTCAGCCTCATTGGTTGACCACTTATAAATGGTTGAGATATGATGAAAAAAAGGAATTGATGTATTGCACAGTGTGTGAAAAGTATTCCACTATTGCAACACCAGCCTTTTCAAAAAAAACAAATGTGTTTGCCACAGGCTCAAACAAATTTAGAATTGAGTCACTACGTGCACACAAGAAGTCCAATCCGCATGTGCTACAGTGCTCCCAGATTGGTCAAAGCATTTTCCTGTAGCAGACCCTAATTTTTCCTGTAAAACCTGTGTGAAATTCCTGTAAATTTTCCTGTATGATCACGCCAATTTATTTTTGCGATTGGTACATTTACACATCCCAGGTCTTCTTATTGCCTTCTCACACTGCTTGCCTACCTTAAGGTCATCTGATATGACTACCCCCAGGTCCCTTTCCATTTGTGTTGTTGTTAATAATCCCCAAACGGTGTACTCTTCCCCTGGATTTTTGTTTCCCAGGTGCATTACTTTGCACTTTTTTGCACTGAATCTAAGCTGCCATATTTTTGACCATTCCTCCAATCTTGCCAAGTCCCTTCTCATCCTTTGCACACCTTCTTGTTGTGTATCGACCTACTGCAGATGTTTGTGTCATCTGCAAGAGGCATACTTTTCCTTCCAGCCACTCTGCAAGTAGTGATCAGCAGCATTTTAGTGAGGGTAGTAGTGTAAGAGAGCTGCTACTGGACAGACCGAATCATATTTCTCCCCATCCTCCAGTCACTGAGGAGCTGTTTAATAATTTTATTAAAAAAAACAAAACTAGAGAATTATAAGATCTCCTCAGGTCAGCCCCCCAAAAAAAAAACATACACACACACATACACTCAGTCCCAGTCAGAGCAGCAGACAGTATTTGAATTTGTGAGAGCCCACAGTCACTGCTGGTTATAATATACCGACAAACAAATGAAATGACCGTCATCTAAAATACCGACTTTGCTGCTGATCGGCAACACAACACAATATTTTCTTTCCTTTACCACCTGTTGAAAAAGCAGAGGTTCAGATCTTTACAACACTCTCAAATGCCCAATGTTGCAGCAAAGGCAGTCTGGGTATCGTGACTCCCATCTGATCAAAACAGCAGACAATGACTTTTAACTTACCTCCACTGAAATAAATAAATGCACAGATCAGGCAGCAAAGTCAGTCTGGGTATCACATCAAGTCACTCCCCATCTGATCACAGCTGCTCTTGCTGATCGCTGATGGTGTTTACATGCGTTGCGCAATTTATGTCTGAAAAGCTGTCAGCTCGGAGTAAACAACAGCTCTGCACTACCCTACCACCCCAAAACAGCAGACAATGACTTTTTAACTTACCTCCTGTTGAAATAAAGTAAATGCACAGATACTCAGATCGGGTAACACAGCGGATGTGGATGTCTCTCTCCCCCTTTTTTTTTTTTTTTTCAGTCTCTCCGGGCAACATAGCAGCAGCGATCTAGGATGTTTGAATACAGGGTGTCCCACCATCTGTAGCCAGAGTTTAAATATCCTGGGACTCACTCTCTGCATCAAACAAGAACACTATTAGCCAATCAGAGACCACAGTCAGTGCGTGATCAGTGCATGGCTGTGGTCTCTGAACCAATCGGAGGCAGGCTTCGACTTAAATCTCATCCGTGATGAAGTCTGAACCCACAGACTACCCACAGACTCTCGGCAACAGCATTTTCCCGTGGGGCACAAGATTTAGCCCGGATATTTTAAAAATATGTAATTCAAACAACATGAAGTCTTGCTATATTATAGACATTAGCAGTTTGTTCCAGCTCTAGAACTGCCCCGGAGTGAAATGGTTAAAACCATTCCAAAATAGAATTTTGGCACGAGAGCAGCTCTATCTGTGTCATTTCAAACTTGAACTGTCAGATTCTTTACTCCGCCTCAGTGAACAGTCGCTCCGGAGATTTCTCCTTCTGCTCGGTTCATTTCTCGGTTTAAAAAGTGTTTTCTCGGTTGGATTTAACTGAGAATAGTTTTATTTTAACCGCAAAACCGCTCGGTTCAAGCTATCTGTGGTAACCGTAAGTAAATGAAGGTTTGTCTGTGTGGAACTTAGGTTATCGGTTCGGTTTTGAACCGATCAGTGGGTTTAAAACTCATTTAAAACTAAAAGTTACTATTTTAGAGTGCAGTTCCCGGTTCTTATCGGTTCTAAAAAAACGGCTTTATTACGGTTTTTCCAATACCGTGACACGGTTAGGAACCGATAAGGGTGTCTTGCCTGGCACTGCTCAAGTAGGGCACGCTTGGTTAGGCTGGCATTATGTCTGAGAAACCCAAAAGAAAAACCGGGCCCACTGGGTTTCAACACTGTGATGTTTGTGGGAAGTCTTTGCCAAGGCTGACCCACACACCACATGTGTTTATTGTCTGGGGTTTGACCACCTCCAGTCAGACTGCCAGGTATGTAAGAATTTCCTTGCAGCCACCCTGGAAAAAAGATTGGGCAGGCTCAGGGAACGAGAGGCCAAAAAGTCCACTGACCCGGATGGCCAGACCGGTTCGGTGCCAACCGAACCAGAGGGAGTGCCCTCTGACCAGGGCCAGACTTCCTCGGGCAAAAGAAAAGCTGATTCTGAGGAACCAATTCAAGTAAAGAAAACAAGAAAATCAGCAGGTCTGGAGTCCAAAATTCCTTCTCCAACTGCTGCAGAGATAGCAAAAGCCATACAAATTGTCCAGTCACTGTCTCAGGATCCGTCCGAACCACCACTATCTGGTAAAAGGTTGGTTCGTCCGGTCCCAGTGGTTCAGGATTATGATATTGAGGAATTTTATGAACCAGAGGAGGGGGAGGAGGATTATGAACAGTATGAATGTGGCTGGGAAGGTCTGGGTGTGCCCATTGAACCGGACATCTCCCCAGACAGACCTTTAGAATCTCCCCCTATGCTGTCTGAGTCCCCATCTCATTTTATGTTTTATAAAAAAGTTGCTGAAACCCTCCAGCTTCCTTTAGAAGAGGCTGTGGATGAGCAAGAGGAGCCTGATTTTGTAGAAATGATGGATATTCCAGAGTCTAGGAGATTGTCTATTCCTTTACATAAGTCTTTTTGGAAACAAACAATTAAAATTTTAAAAGCTCCTAATTCTGTGCCTCCTGTAGATAAAAAGATGGACAGAAGGTATACATTGTCAGGCCCTGATACAGAATTCCTTTCTCAGCAATGCAGTCATGTTGGGGTAGTTCAGGCTGCTGCCTGTGATAAAGCTAATATTCCCTTGGCTTCATATCCTTCTGACAAGGATTCAGGAAGATTGATGCCATGGCAAAAACAGTATATGGCAGCCTCTCTGGGACTCAGGCAAGCACATTATATGGATTATGTAGCTAGGTATCAGAAATCTAGATGGGATACTGTTATGCATGGCCAAGCAGGCCCATGGCCAGCTGGCTAGTGAACTAGAACAGGTGGCTGCTGATGACATTGAAGCCTCTAAGGTTCAGTTTCATGCTGCTGTGGATGTTAATGATGTTTCCTCTAGGGTCATGGCCACATCTGTAGCTTTTCGAGGTTGGCCTGGCTCAGGTGTACTAGTTTGTCACAGGATACCCAGACTAAGGCTATGGATTTTCCTGTGGTGGGAAATTCTCTGTTTGGAGAGCAGACAGAGAATTACATGAAGAAGATGGATGAATATGGGACTACTTACAAGAGTGCCCAGGCTAAGGGCGGCAAGCCACTCCTCAAGGCATGCCTCAGGGTAGGGGTAGGCCTTTTCACAGGCCTTTCTACCAGACTCAGGCCTCCTCTGCCTTTGCTCAGAGGGGCTTCTTCAGAGGCAGGGCACGAGGGTGGGCAGACCTGCTCCCACCCCCAGCCTAAAGCTCCTGCGAAACAGGCACCCTGATGGGGTGCCCAGGGCCGATTCTCCTGTACCAGTGGGGGGCAGGCTGGCTTACTTCAGTCAGAATTGGGCTTCTTTAACCTCAGACAAGTGGGTTCTGGAAGTAGTAAGCCAGGGTCTGGTTCTCAGCTTCAAAAAGTTTCCCAAGTTGAGAAGCAGACTTTTTCTACCTGCAAGTGCTTCAGAGACCCTCGCTCTGGAAACAGAGGTCTCATCCCTGTTAGCTCTCAGAGCAGTAGAAAGGGTTCCTCCCCTGCATCAGGGCAGGGGTCTGTATTCCAGATACTTCCTTACCCCAAAAAAGACAGGAGAATGGCGGCCCATTTTAGATCTCAGATATCTGAACAAGCATCTTTTGAAACCAAAGTTCAAAATGGTAACTCTGGCAATGATTTTACTTTCCTAAGGCCAGGGACTGGCTAGCCTCCCTGGACCTCAAGGATGCCTATTTCCATGTCCTAATCAGAAGATCCCATCGAAAGTACCTCAGATTCGAACTGCCCTCAGGTCATCACCAGTTCAGAGCAATGCCCTTTGGCCTTACCTCTGCTCCAAGGGTATTCACAAAGTGTCTAGCAGTGGCAGTGGCCCACTTAAGGAGGCAGAGGATTGCTGTTTTTCCCTATCTAGATGACTGGCTCATTGTAGGCCAGTCCCCAGAACAGGTAAAATCTCACCTGCAGGTCACCCAGCAGCTTCTCACCTCCCTGGGTTTTCTGCTAAACCTACCAAAGTCGGTTCTGGAACCAGTCCAGGTACTCACCTTTATAGGGGCAGAATTGGACACAAAGCTAGCCAGAGCCTTTCTTCCCCCAGAAAGGGTAAGGAATTTTGTGGCTCTGGCCTCTTCCTTCACTCTGCAGGTCTCTCGACCAGCAAGACACTTTCTGCAGCTCCTGGGGCACATGGCTGCATCCACAGCTGTTGTGCAGGGAGCCAGATTTCAGATGAGAGACATTCAGTTTCACTTGAGAACCTTTTGGTCTCAGAGAAGAGACCCCCTTTCCAAGTTGGTCCCAGTGACTCGAACCTTGATCTTAGCTCTCCAGTGGTGGCAGGATCAGAGCAATTTAAGAGCGGGGGTCCCCTTCATTTCCCCTTCTCACGACTTGACTCTCACTACAGATGCTTCCCTTCTGGGTTGGGGAGCCCACATGGGCGACCTTTCCACTCAGGGAGTTTGGTCCCCCCAGGAATCTCTGCTCCACATCAGTTTGCTGGAACTCAGAGCTGTCTTTTAGCTCTTCAAGCTTTTCTGCATCTGTCCACACAAGGTGATACAAGTCAGAACAGACAACACCACAACAATGTGGTACATCAACAAACAGGGGCACTCGGTCTTGGCCTTGTGCACCGAGGCAATGAAGTTGTGGTCTCTGGCCTATTCCCTGAACACTTCCCTCATAGCAGTTCATCTTCCAGGAAGGACAATGTCCTAGCGGATGCCCTCAGCAGGATTTCCAGGGCCATCACGAATGGTCCCTGGATCCTCAAGTGCTGGGGATAGTTTTTGCCAGGTGGGGCATCCCTCAGATAGATCTTTTTGCAGCCCCAGACAATCACAAACTTCCTCTGTTCTGTTGCAGGCCTCCAGTGCTGGGCTCAGTTCCCCTGGATGCCCTTCTTCTGGATTGGGAGGGGAAGTTCCTCTATGCTTTCCCCCCCTTTCCTCTCCTATTCAAAGTACTAGTCAAAATCAGATCTCAGCCTTGCAGGGTGATTCTGATTGCCCCGGATTGGGCCAGGCAGCCCTGGTACCCACTCCTTCTGTCTCTGACAGTCCATCTTCCCCTGTGCCTCCCCAGGAATCACAATCTGTTGACTTGTGCCCAGGGAAGGGTTTGGTATCCGGACCTCAAATCCCTCAACCTCAAGGCCTGGCTCTTGAGGAGTTAGAGTTTGCTTATTTACACCTCTCTCAGGGTGTTCTTGAGATCCTAAAGGCTTCAGAAAGCTCTCCACTAGGGCTACTTATAGTTCTAAATGGAAAAGGTTTTCCATTTGGTGTGCTGGGAAAAATATTTCCCAGAATCTGCTGAATTGCCCATTTTGTTAGATTACATGGTACATCTTAATTCCTTGGGTCTCAGACCAGCTACCCTGAGAGTTCATTTGGCAGCTGTGTCTGTTTTTGTGTCAGCAGGAAAGTCATCCCCTTTCCTCTCATCCTGTGTTTTCCAAGTTTTTAAGGGGTTACTCCATACTAATCCTCCCTTTCGGGAACCAGCCTGCTTGGGACCTTAATGTTTGCATTGCCTAGTTAATGCAACCCCTTTGAACTTCTGTCTTCTGCAGAGCTTAAGTACCTAACTTGGAAAACTGTTTTCTAGTGGCTATCACTTCTGCCAGACGATAAGTGAATTGCAAGCCTTTGTCAGTGGAGACTGACTTTATTTCTTTCCACAGGGATAAGGTAGTCCTTAGGACTAATAGGAAGTTTTGCCTAAGGTGGTTTCAGATTTCCATCTTAATCAATCTATCTCCTTCCAGTATTTTTCACTGATCACCCTCTTCGGTGAGAGGAGGTTGCACAGCCTGGATGTTAAGAGAGCTCTTAGTTATTATATAGAGCGTACTAAAGGTCACAGGTTCTAATCCCTCCAACTTTTCCTTACCTATGGTGAAGTTGGGAAAGGCAAACCTGCCACTAAAGAGATCAATAGCCAGGTGGATTGTCTCTTGTATCCAGTTTTGTTATCAGAAAGTGGGCAGAGCCCCGTTTGAGGGCTCATTCTACCAGGGTACAGCTCGTCTCTAGCTGCTGCCAGAGATATCCCTTTATTAGAGATTTGCCAGGCTGCTACTTGGAAAACAGTACACACTTTTACCAAGCATTACTCCTGGATGTCCAGGCCAGGAGAGATGCTTCGGTTTGCACAGCTGTTCTTCAGAGCCTATTCCCTAAGTAGGTTCTGCCCTCCTCCATGGAGGTACTGCTGTGTATTCTGTTAATGTCTATAATATAGCAAGACTTCATGTTGTTTGAAGAAAAATTACTCACCTTAGTAATGTTGTTTCTTCTAATGGAGTCTTGCTATATTATAGACCTCTCCCCCAACCTGCCCCTCTCAGAACCTCTACTTGGTGGGGTGCGGGCAACTTAGTGTGGGCACTACTTAATGTCCTGTTAGCATTTTGTCCCCTTTGGGGGTGTGTATGTGTACGCGTGTGTGTGTGTTTTATTATACTTATGTTCCATTTTCATATTATTAGAATGGTGTTAGTATTTCTGGTCCCCTGACTTGAGTCTTGGGTGTTGGGACCATCAATGGTTGTTATTATTTAGGTAGCCATTTGGCTAGTGTAGGTTACAGCTTCCACCCAGACCTTAGTGAGTTTGGCTCGTAAAGATCTGACAGTTCAAGTTTGAAATGACACAGATAGAGCTGCTCTCGTGCCAAAATTCTATTTTGGAATGGTTTTAACCATTTCACTCCGGGGCAGTTCTAGAGCTGGAACAAACTGCTAATGTCTATAATATAGCAAGACTCCATTAGAAGAAACAACATTACTAAGGTGAGTAATTTTTTCTTCCTTCCCGTAGCCCATTCTGAGCACACAAAACCCGTAAAATACGGGAATCCCGGTAGATCTGGGAGCACTGGTGCTATGCCAGAACCAGCATATTCTGGAAAGTGGCCAGCAAGCAGTTCAGTGTGATATCACCGAGTCACCACTTTATCAAGCCTTTGCACAGTTGGAAGAGGCCACAGGTGAAAATGAGATGCCTGTTTAACACAGTGTACTCCATTGCAAAAAATCTACGCCCATTTTCTGACATGGATTGGCTATGTGAATTGCAAGAGAAAAATGGGATTCAGCTTGGTGGAATTTATACTAATGACAAGCGAGCCAGGGACTTTAGCAGAGCTATATCAGCTGTTTTATCAAAGACCCAGGTGCAGGCCCTTAAAAATGCAAAATATGTTACAGTTCTTGCTGACGGCAGCACTGATGCGGTTATAATAGAATGGGAGAATGTCTTCCTGCGTTTTGTAAATCCTAACACAAAAGATGTATGTACATACCTGATCCAGGCTGTGCCCTTGGAATCCTCACATGCTGAGGATGTCTTTAATGCAATAAGAACTGCATTAGCTTCACTACACCTTCCTGTCACTGACCTATCGAATGTGAGGAATCCGGGGCCACTTCTGATTTCTGCCAAGTTTGATGGGGCAAGTGTAATGCTGGGTGAAAGGGGTGGAACCATTGCCAAGTTACGGGAGCACTGTCTTCACATCTTTGCTATGCACTGTGTTACACATAAATTGGAGCTGGCAGTTCTTGATATGGTAAAAACAAACCCCTTCTTATCAAAGCTTGAAAATACTCTGAAGGGCATTTTTAAATTCTACCACTGTAGTCCCAAAAAAATGAGAGAGCTTCAAGAAATTGCACGTGATAGATACTGATCTTGCACACTTTAGCGCAATTAAACAGGTGAGATGGCTGGCCAGCAGATCATGTTCAATACAGGCAGTTCAGGTGAACCTACCTACAGTTGCTCAGTTCTTGGAACAAAGTGCAGCTGGTGCTGATGGGTCAAAAGCAAAGGTACCGTGAAGAGAGATACAGTCTGTACACTTTGTCAAATCTCTTCATATACTGCAGGATTTTTTGCCCATACTTAAAAATATGTTACTGCAGTTTCAAAGAGTTGACTTAATAATTCTTGAAGTACCACATCTCATAGAAACCTGCCTCCTCCAGCTGATGGAACTGAAATCAAAGCCAGGGAAATACATGACAGCTTTTCTAGATCATTATAAACCTCAGGACAGATGCATGGACTTCGTAATTTCTAATAAGGGTGTTGAGAAGACTGTTCCCTTTACATTTAGAGGCAACTGCCCTGAAATAAATTTTGGGACAGATACACAACTGCATACTTTAGTAGATACAGCAATATCTTACATCGATGTAAGATTTCAAAATTTCTCAGAGGTGCCTCTGAAATGGTTCCGCTGTCTTGATTTTAAGCAGTTTGATCTACCAGGAGAACAACTTGCAGAGTTTGGGACCAGTGAAGTGGCTAATTTAGCAGCATACTTTAATTTTTTCACAGAAGAGCAGCAGGAAACTATTAGATCAGAATATGCTGCGTTTAAGACACTGCTGAAATCTGCGGTTGACAAACCCTATCTGCAAGTGTATGCAAGATTGCTAAAAGAAAATCCGCCCCAGATTGCTTACATTCTAGAGTTAGTAGAAGTAACTACTGGCAATAAGTGTGTCAACTGCAAAGTGTGAACGAGTGTTCTCCACTGAAAACCTGATAAAGACAAAAATAAGAACACGTCTGGCAGATGACACACTACAGTCACTTCTTCATATAGCAGTAGAGGGTCCCGACCTATGTGACTTCGATCCAGATCCAGCAATAAACCACTGGCTGCAGTCTGGTCCAGGCACTCAACATGTTTATGGGCATGCTGCTGCTGGTACAACTGATGATGTTTCTCACGCTAGTACTGCTGCTGCTGCACCATCCTCCTGTCCCAACACTAGTACTATCACCAGTTCACTTGATGTTGGTGACGGTTCTGACTGAATCTGTTCTCATTATCTTTGCCCTAAGTATTTTCTGTTTCATGCTGGCATGTCTGGAACTGGACGGATGGCACCCTGGCCTTGACTCAGATTTCAAATCACTAAACCTGTATTTAACAGAAAAATTTAAATAACATATCTTCATTTTTAATGTTTTATATAGTCTGTATACAATCTACATCTATTTGTTAATAATACATTGCCACAACCATTTACTTTGTTGCTACATCATTTTTTAACATTTTTCATAAAATTCGCCTTCCGACCATTGGACTACCACTCTCAGTAGTGGGATCACTATTTTTGGTAGGTCAGTTGTCCTGGACTACCATGTAAATTTGAAATCTGTCGATCCCTGATATATTTAGTCACTGGCTTTTTTCTTGGGTTCTCGACTTGAGTCTTTCTGGGCCCAAATTGTTGCCTTTGGCTTTTAGTAAACAATTTCCACTTTGTGTTCTACCTAGTTTGCTTGTAAGAATCTGACGGTTACACTGGTAAGTACCAGAGACAGAGGTTTGAAAACCGAGCTTGAGCTCAACGTTCCATGCTTCTGCATAGAGTTAACTTTTTCCTCTCCGGGGCAGTTCAAGTGCTGGGGCTAACTGCATATTGTCAGAATACAGCAAGACTCCATTAGAAGAAACAACATTACTATGGTGAGTAACTTTTTCTTCTCTACCTCTGGTTTCACTTGTCCATTGCCTAAAATGAACCCTAGGTTTCTTGACTTGGTCTTTGCTAGGGCACACTTAACCGGGTTAATGGTCACTCCTTTATTGCTTGCAATACCTGGGACAAGTGTCTAACATGGGATTCACAGTCAGGGCAGAATATGACCACATCGTCCAAATAAGCTGCACAATATTCATTGTGTGGTCTTAGTATGTGGTCCATAAAATACTGAAAAGTGGCTGGGGCCCATGTAGTCCGGATGGCATTGTGACAAACTGTTATAAAATGATTGGGGCACTAAGTGCAGTTTTATCTTGTGAATCAAATAACAAGGGATTTGCCAAAATCCTTAGTAAGGTCAAGGGTGGAGATATACTCTGTATTACCTAGCCTGTCAGTTATGTTATCTGTCCAGGGCATTGGATAGCCATTGAATAGTGACGCATTGTTAAGCTTTCTAAAATCTAGGCATAGATGTATCCCACCCTCTTTCTTGTCTACTATGACCATGGGTGAAGACCATGCACTCTTTGAGGGCACAATTATGCCTATCTGCTCCATTTTTTTGACTTCCTGAATCACCTCATCCCTCACCTTCATGGGCAATCTGTAGGGCTTTTGGTGTATTAGCTTGTCTTGTGTATCAGTTATGGTGTGCACAACTCGTTTGGCCCTCACTGGGATGTTTGTGAATATGGGCTCAAATTCTTGTAATACCCCCTGCAAATCCTTCTGTTGCTGAGTCTCCAATTCAGGGTTTATCTGGCTCTCCCCCAACAGTCCTGACTGCTCTAGCAATTTATAGGCAACCTCCAGCTCTGACTCCCTAATTTCAGGATGGATATAAAGGAAGGGGTTAGGCTTCTCATGCCATTTCCTAAGGAGGTTCACATTGTACATTTTCTGGGGGGCTCTTTCCTGGCATACTAAGCTCATTATTCACTGCTTCTGTGTGCCTCAAAATGGTTAAGGGGCCCTGCCATTTCATGAGTAGTTTGTTCTCTGTGGAGGTAAGGAGTAACAAACACTTTGTCCCCGACTGAAAAGTTTTAGTCTTCAAACCCTGGTTGTATCTTTCTTTCTGCAAGTCTTGCTTCTGTTGTAAGCTCTGGTCTGTCAAGTTGATATACCTCACCAGGCGTTTGCATAACTGAGTCATACTCTACGACATTAAGATGTCCCACCTCCTTCCCTTCTTCCCAGTGTTGTTTAACCACATCCAGTGGTTCCCTCGGGTTTCTCCCATACAATAATGAAAAATGAGAGAAACCAGTGGATGCTTGAGGGATTTTTCTGTGAGCGAAAAGTAAATAGGGGAGGTACCTATACCAATCTCTACCCTCTTCTTTTACATACTTCCTCAACATTCTTTTTAATGTCTGAATGAACCTCTTTACGAGGCCATCAGTCTGTGGGTGGTATGGGGAACTACGCACTGCTACCACACCCAGCTGATGGTACAATTCTTTTAGTAGGTGTGCATTAAAATTACTACCCTAATCAGTAAGTATTTCCTGGGGGATTCCTATGCGACTAAATACCTTTGCTAGCTCCTCTGCTATCCTCAGGGCGGTGACAGTTCTCATGAGGATAGCTTCTGGGTAGTGGGTAGCGTAATTACATATGACCAGTACAAATCTGTTACCCTTGGAGCTCTTTTCCAGGGGGCCCACTACATTCATGGCTATCCTGTCAAAGGGGTTAGTCACAATGGGGATGGGTTGAAGTGGTACTCTGTCCCTTTTTCCTGCCTGAGCTACTTTCCAACACTCGGCACATGCTTTGCAATACTCAGCTATATTCTCAAGGATAGAGGGCCAATAAAACCTGGGTAATATCCTTTTCAGGGTACTATCTCCGCCTGCATGGCCTGCTAAAGGGATGTCATGCACCCAGATACATGATTTGGGAGTGGACTTTTTCTGGAACCATTAGTTGGTCTACTACCTCTCCTATTCTGGGGTTGGTGTATTCTCTGTACAATATTCCCTATTTCACAACAAACTGATGGGCACCTTTTTCCACTTCGTTCCCCACCTATGGAAAAACAATGGGTTAAGTGAAGGGTCTGCGTTTTGCTCATGCTGCATATCACATTTAAAAGTGTGTCCCAAGTCTAGCTGTACACCAGCATGAGTATCAATCTAGTCCTTCTTTAGCTTCCACTTCTCCCTTAATTTTACGGTCCTTGCTAGGATCCTCAACAAACATCATCATCAAATGGGAACGCAGATGATAAATATCCCCGCTTCACTTGAGCTCTGGTGGTTATGGCAACTACAGCAGAGTGCTGGGTGGCATGACAATGTATAAATGAAGCAAAGTCTGGGTGGTCATGCCCGATAGCAACTGGCACGGGTAGGCGAGGTACCAACCCCACTTCTACCTCATGTGTCTTTTTCTTGAACAGTCATTTGTATGGTGGCTGTAGGGTAGCAATGGGTATCACCATGCACACAGATGACTGCTGTATCTTGCCCTCTATTATTCCCAGTCACCAGATCTGTTTGCACAAGAGTCTGGTGTCTCCCTGAATAAATCAGTCCCATCATCTGCTGTGATCCAATCTGCACAGTAGCCATAAGTGACCCCAGTTCGCTAAGGCTAGGTGAGCTGTCTCTTTCTTATATTAGGCATTTTCTACATAATGTCCTTCTTTAGGCACTGACATACAGGCTCTGCTACTGGAATTCACCTCCCTCTCTCTGCTCTCACTCTTGTTTCACTGGGGCTGGATTTGACAGTTTATAAGTAAAGGGTTCCTTACTAAATTGCTGGTGTTGAGCTGCTGATGTCCCTTGGAGCCCTCTGGGTCTGGATGGTCAGGCTGCCAGGAATTCTTCCACCAATGTGATGGTTTTATCAGCGGAATCAGGCTTATGCTTCCAAACCCAAATTTGTACATCCTTGGTAAAACTTTAATAAACTGTTCAATAATCACCGCCTCAGAAGTTGGTCTTTGTTTTGTTATCCGGCTGCAACTATTTGTAGCAGAGTTCCTTTAAACAGCCGTAAGTCTCTCGGGGGAGGGGGTATCCAGTGACTGCATTTTGAGAAACCTAAGCCTCTAGTGCTAGGTTTCAGTGTTTGTCATAGCGCCTGAGGATCTCCTGCTTCACACGGTCATAGTCCTCTGCCTCTCGGGAGTCCATGTGGCAGACTGACTGGGCACTGCCTGTCGGGTGCAGTGCCAGTCGAACAATCCACTGTTCCCTTGGCCATGCCCATGTTCGAGCAATCCTGTCAAAAGTTGTGAGGTACACGTCAATGTCATCACTGTCCAATAGTTTGGACAGTTTAATGTCTTTTGTACTGCTGGTTCTTTCTGTTTATCCTGCATTGATGGCACACAAGAGCCTCATGGTATCTGCCCATTTGGCATCTTGACTTCCCTGCTTAGTTTCTCTCTCTCTCTCTCTCTCTGCTCAATGTCTATCTCTTTCGTCTGCACCTGTTTTATACAGAGCCATTTCAACAACTCCCCTATGTCCTCGGGTGGAGCGTATTCAAGAGGAGGTAGTTCCCTCGATTCTTCCTCGTCCCCTTGCATCTCTTCATCATCTTCAGGCTTGGCCTTCCTCTGAGCTCCCAGGTCCAGTCCAGGCAACAACTTCTCCCCCAGTCTGTCTGCCATGGTTCTGGTCTGAACTCCACAGACTTTTTTCTCCGGGTTCTCCTTGGGTGACTCCTGGGGCATCAGTCTACCTGGGATATCTGGGCGATATCTGCCAAAAAACATCCCCCTAGCCCAGTCATTTCGAGCAGGTTATCCCACTTCTAACATCAAGTCTGTGGAGGGGTTGTGGGATAACAGATGGACCAGACACAGAACTTCAGGTTCACACAATCTCTGTGTGATATTTATTTAAAACATGGGATAACCTTAAGTAATGGCATATCCCTTCTTCAATACATCAGTTTGCAGCAACAGACTATGCATGTCCTTCCTCTGCACTTAGCACCTACTGACCCACTGATATATCTCTTTAGTAAAAGTTATTTAATTCCCTATGTTGGTCTTGTGTGTTTGGGTGATGGGAAGACAAAAAAAAAACAAGCTAAAGACAAAGAACCTCAGTGCAGAAGCACTGAAGCAAGGGTTACCCCAAAGGGCATTGGCAATAAAGCCAAGTTTCAAAGAAACACAACATCACACATACCCCATAATGCAAAACATCATGGGATATATATGCAGATCACCATGAAATTTTAGGCTGGTTCAGCTTAAAGCAGGAATGCATGGTGCCAAAGGGCCTCTCAGACAATCTGTAATTTACATGCATTTTAAATAACACAATGGGGGTTTCTGATATCTCTACCCCGTAACTTAATTTTATAATACAGTCACCTAGTAACTTTTGCCTTTATCAAAAAACACTAGTGCCATGGTATTTTCAACATTTACATATTTCATACACATAAGACATCAAGGTATTTTATGTCATAGTGCTATTGCATACTAAGTCCAACAACGAGGAACACAGCCTGATGTTTTACGTCAGCTTGGAGGTCACCACAATAACCTCCTTGTATGAGGACCTGAGAGGGAAAAGGAAAATTAAAGAGGACACTATAGCATAGTCAAGAAAGGGGAGGCGACACCCATAGGTGGCCAACCTTATGGACTAGAAATTGTAAAGGACAGATTAGGCTAAGAAATAGAAGAACTGTTGCAGCAGATATAAGAAGAGGTCAGTCCTCAATAGTGGCAGGATCTCCCTGTCACACCCACTACTGCTGTCACTGTCAGTGTCTCCTCCCATACACCTCCCTCAGAGACACAGCCTCCTCTCAAGTGAGGATCCTGTGCCCGAACCTCCGGTCACTCAGACTCAAGGTCTGGCTTTTGAAAACTTAAGAGTATGCTGGTCTACAGCTTTCTGAGCACGTCCTCAGTGTCTTGAGGGGAACCTAGAAAACCTTCAGCCAAGAAAACCTATGCTTCCAGATGGAAGAGGTTTTCTCTGTGGTGTAACAATCGCAGCATAGCACCTGCCTAGGCAGGATTGCCAGCCCTGCTGGACTATCTCCCACACCTTTAAAGTCCATTTAGCTTCAGTTTCAGCCTATATCTCAGCTGGCAAGGGTGTCTTTATGGCATTAAATCCTGTTTTCAAAAGATTCTTTATGGGGTTGGCACATTTGCATCCTCCACATAGGGAACCAACATGGGATCTTAATGTTTGCATTGCAAAGCTCCTGGAGCCTCCATTCGAGCCTATGGCTATGGCACATGTGAAATATGTGGCTTGGAAAAATGTCTTTCTGGTGGCCATGACCTCAGCCAGATGCATTAGTGAGCTTCAGGCATTATGTACAAAGCTAAACTATATCTCATTCCACAGGGATAAAGTGGTGTTGACGACAAATAAGAAGTTTTGCCAAAAGTGGTCTCTGACTTCCATCTGAACCAGTCAGTCACTTTACTAGTTTTTCACTGAACATTCCAGTTCAGGGAGCGTAGTCTCCATAGCCTGGATGTAAAGGGCATTGAGTTACTATATTACTCATACCAACCCCCACAGGCAGGAGAGACAGCAGGTGTTCTTCACTTATGGGGATGTGGGAAAAGGAAAGCCAGCGACTGAAAGGACTATTTCTCACTGGATAGTGCAATGTATTCAGTTTTGTTACAGTAAAGCTAACAAGGAGCCTCCAGTAGGACTGAGGGCACACTCCACACGGGGTACAGCTCCAACAATTGCAGCTTCAAGGGACATTCCCTTACTGGAAGTATGTAAAGCAGCTACCTGGAGAACAGTGCACACTTTTACAAAGCACTATTGCCTGGATACTCAGTCCAGGAGTGATGCCAGGTTTGACACAGCAGTTCTGCAGAGCCTATTCCCAAAATAGGTTCTGTGCCCACCTCCAAAGGTAGTGCTTCATAGTCTGCAAGAGTTAAGAATATTGAAGAATTCCTAGGGTTAGAAGAAAACATTTCTCACCTTAGTAATCTTGTTTCTTCCAAGGTATTCTTCAATTTTATTAACTCACCCTCCCTACCTCCCCTTCCAGAACCAATAGCCTCTGCATAACAGTTGGGTGTCTGAGTTAATGGGTTCAGAACATGTTGTGTTGTGTTATGAAGGGTTTTGAACCCAGATAGATTTTGTTTCCCTCTTTAGTCCTGACTGTTAGGGACTCTGTTTTGGGGAATTTTTCTGTTGTTAAAATTTTTTTATATATATATTCTCATTATATTAGCTAGGGGGTCTTACCCCATAGGCTGTTCATGAAATCTGAGCATTATAGAAGTTGGTAAGGGCAGCAGTTTGAATGGTGGCCCTAGTCAATGAGTGTTCCATTATTTACATACGTTCCAGTGTCCAGGCAGTTCAACGTTGGAGGCTGACTGCAAGAGTTAATAATATTGAAGAATACCTTGGAAGAAACGAGATTACTAAGGTGAGTAATTTTTCATCACCCTCACCCGACCCTCCTCTCCTGACCCTCCCCACCCCGAAACATAACAGTGACACTGGGGTGTCCAATCCCAGTGTCTCGACTGGGAATCTTCAGGGTTTTTTTGTTTTGTTTTGTTTTTCCTTAACCCTGTAAAAAGAAAACCGTCCATTGATGTCTTTTGCAGCCGTCTTTTTCCATAACCCTGTTATAAAAAAAAAAGCGTCCATCAGTGTCTTTTGCAGTCGTTATTGTCCCCCCCCCACCACCTGACCCTCCCACTCAACACCCACTACCCCCAAGCCCTTATTTACCCATCGGGGTCCAATGCTGTAATCCTCTCTGGACTGCAGACACGTCTTCACCCTTCAAAGTCGGACCGCGAACTGAAGAAACAGGTACACGGTTCAATGTATTTCAGTAGTGTTTTGAACTTAGTAGTATAACTTGGCCATTTTTGCATATTTTTGGCCCAAATTTTCAGCATGCCTTTTTCACTGTGACCCTGACTCAAAAACAATTGCACTGACAGGTAAATCTGTCTCAAAAGGTGATTTTGCGGTCCTTGTGCAAAATCACCTTTCGGGCAGTAGTTGAAAATTTTCTCTGCCCTTGTTCATGAGGTGGGGTCATAAGAAGGCTAGGTTGAAAATTTGGTGTAAAAATTATAAAAAAACAAAGTTATGAGCCTGCGTTGAATTTTGCGAATGCAGGCTCATAACTTTGGTAATTATCATTATTTTTTTACCCCAAATATACAACATAGCCACATCTTTACAGCACCTCATGAATGTAACAGCTGTCATTTTTCAAATCCTGGCAGAAATGTTTTTTACATCGCAACAGGTGATTTTGTGGTCCCTGCAAGAAATCACCTTTCGGACAGGAGCTGAAAATTTTCTCTGTCCTTGTTCATGAGGCGGGGTCATAAGAAGGCCATGTTCTTAATTTGGTGTTAAAATATATATTTTTAAAAAGTTATTAGGCTATGCTGAATTTTGCAAACGCTGGCTCGTAAGTTTGGTAATATTCAGTATTTTTACCCCAAATTTTCAACATAGCCATTTCTTTACAGCAACCCATGAATGTGACAGCTGTCATTTTTCACCTCCTGCCCAAAATGTTTTTGCATCCCAAAAGTTGATTTCTCAGGTCCCGCGTGAAATCACCTTTAGGCAGGATTTGAACATTTTCTTTGCTCTTCTTCATGAGGCAGGGTCATAGCAAGGCTATGTTGAAAAGTTGGTGTAAAAATATTACAAAACAACAAATTTATGAGCCTATATTACATGTTGCGAATGCAGGATCCTAACTTTGGTAAATCTCAATATTTTTAGCTCAAATTTCTCGGCTGTAGCCCTATCGGCTCTGGCCAGAGTTTGTTTCCAGGGTGATTGTGCAGGGTGCAGGAGAGTCTCTTTCAAATGAGAAAGAGCACCAGGACTAGAGAGCATGTGATGAAGCTGGAGGGGAAGTTTAAGAGGGATGTGAGAAAGTACTACTTCACTGAAAGAGTGGTGGACACCTGGAAATAACTACCAGCAGAAACTGTGGAGGCGAGAAACAGAAAGGGGCTTCAAGCATGCGTGGGATAGACAGAGCAATATTAGTAAATAGGCAGGGAGGAGGTAGGGTCCCCGGAGACCGCTTAGGGTCTATGGAAACAGACTAGTCAGGGACCATCTGGGCAGACTGGGTGGGCCAAACAGTCTTTTTCCGCTGACAGTCTATGTTTCTTTTGTAGCAAAAGGCATCTCTTAGCAGATGAACTGACAAAACTCAAGATATATCTGGATAGTATAATTAACACCAAACAATAGGATTGTTGGCACATGGAGGGCTGGTCTGTCAGGGAACCGTGGCAGTGGCCTTCAGGGTCATTCAGTTTCTCAGTAGCCTCAAGGTGTCCCTATCAGCCTGCTCTCAGCACTTTGGTGTTTTTTTGTTTTTTTATAATATATACTATAATTAGGCCATCTTGCAAAATTAAAATTGAAAATTGAAAAAAAATTACCCTGCTCCCAGCTGCTCATAACCCAACTGCTGTGATACCCTCTCAGAATTATTACATATGAACAAGACAGCAGAAGAAGGCCATTTGGTCTATCAAGTCTGCTCATATTTCAGGGTCCACAGCTTGAGCTAATGTCCCTGCCCTCCCTCCCCACTCCTCCCATCCTCCCTACCCATTATTGTATGTTTTTAAATTACTTGCTAAAAGCATCCAAAGACAAGTAATGAATCTTCATCCATTTGTGGTTCCTGTCTGACTGACAGTTACCGTGGTGTAAACCATTTTTGTAATTTGAAATTTATACAGGACCAGAAGGAAAATATTTGGGGCTGTTAGAAGGGGCCAGTTATTGACACTTTACTGCACAATAATAATTTATTAGAGTAAGGCAAGACCTCAGGGCAATCCTGATTGACTTAAAGTACTCTTCTGTCTTTACAAGGAGAGTTTAGACTAGTGATGATGGAGGAGGTAAGTGAGGTGATTTTGGAGTTGAAGTCAACACCTTACAATCTGGATCTGGGCCCAACACATCTGCTAATGAGCTGTGTTGGGCAACTGGGACTGGTGTTTAATGAGATTGTCCAGTGCTCTTTGTCAGAGGGGATGTTCCTGGTTGCATTAAAAGCTGCACTAGTGACGCCCCTTCTGAAGAAGACATCACTGAACCCAAAATGTCCTGGCAAATTACCATCCTGTCTCTAGCCTACCCTTTTTGGGTAAAGTTACTGAGAAGGCGGTTTTCTTCTTTAGCTTGAGGCACACCTCTCTGCCTTAGACATTTGTTAGCTTCTCCAGTCTGGTTTTAGTTAAAGGCATAGCTCAGAGGTTTGTCAGGGTGCATAAATGACCGCCCAGGGCGAGAGAAAGTAGAGAGTGGTCAATTCTTGATCTTCATCAAGGAAATTTCTTGCAGCAGGTCACACCTTTAGGAATGTTCCAGCTGCAGGCATCATTTCCATCCGGAGGATTTTGTCAGCAGTCGACACTGGACCACCTCCAACGATGCCATGTGTTGTATCCTGGTACATATAAAAGGGGGCGGTTCCAGATGCTCCTCAGTTCTTTTCCTGCCGCGACCTGCATGCTGCACATTCTCCATTCAGAGTATAGCTTTAGTCGACGAAGAAAGGTTCATTGTCATCGACAATGCAGCATTCCTAGATTCGTTGCATTTTTCCCTCACGTCATCTTCGGATCCTTTGTTTAGAAAGTGTGCCTGTGGCCAGAAGATCGTAACAGAGGACCTACATGAAGTCTCTGTGAGGTTCTTGGGCCCAGCACATAATACCCATGCTTGTGTCCTGTGTCAACGCTTCCATAAGGCCACTAAGCGGCAAAGATTCCAGCAGCTTTGAGAGTACCTTGTGGAGCAGAATGTTGCCCTCCTAGAGTGAGAGCACTGCTCTAAGCCATTCTGAGAGTCTTCATCGTCCTCCGGTTCCCACCATTCTGGTTGAGACCGCTTGTCAATGGATCGAGCTGACGCGAAGGAGAAACTTAAACACTCTAGAATATAGCAAAAGTGAACATTCTCCCCATGTGTCCTTACTGTCAATGACTTCTCTGCCTTCTTCTGCCCTCTCTAGGGAACAGGCATTCCTCAATAAAAAAGCTGTTCTAGCAGATCTTTCAGAGTCTGTTACCAAGTCATCTTCTGCTCCGTCGACAACCTCTGGGTCTTTCTACCCGGTCATCGACGCAGGCCTTCGGCAGTGGCCTCCCAGGTGTGGATTAAACTGCGGCTCACACTGCTGCCACCTCCGCCACAGGGGTCTCTTTATCGCCCTTTGACTAATCCTTCTGGTTCTTTGACAACCCTGAACACTAGGGCAAGTCAGGACACTGAGTTCTTTTACGCTTTCAACAATGTCCTATCCATTGATGGCCCAGGGCTCAATTTTGCCTCTCTTGTTGACGGCCAGGTTGGTGCCACAACCTACTCCAGTCTCTTCTGTTTCACCCATAGAATCAGTTTACAGGAACCCTGTGACCACATCTTCATCTCAGCTTTCTATGGTAGATTTGCAAGCATTGGTCAATACTATTCTTGACCTCACTAAGGGCATCCTCCTTCTCATACTGGAGTCTCTTATGCCCCTGTTACCCTGCCTTCTGGACACTCTTCTGTGTCTAGAGCTGCCAGTAATTCTGCTGCATCCCTGGGTCCCTTGCAGGACCTTGAAATGGAGGATCCTTACTTACAGGAGTGGGAACAGGAGGACTAAGTAGAGGATATGGATCAAGGGAATTTATCCCCTTTCTCTGATTCCTCTGCCTCCTCGATGCCTAAGGATTCTCCTCCTGTTCTTCCTTGCTCCCCTCCGGATGATCCAAGTTTTTTGGATATTAAGCAGACACCTCCAAAAAACTTTTGGTTTCCAGGAAACGGAACAAAATGCAGCCAGAAGGAAACTGGCCAGTTATTTGGGTCTTCCTGACAGCCCATCTCTAGTCATCCCTCCTTTATTAGATGTCTATGAAGATGCGATTCTGGCTGCCTGGCAACAGCCTTTTGCTATTCCCTCAGCTCCAAAAAAGCCTGACAACTTATCAGGCCTCAGCAGATCACCCTTATTTTGCTTCTCCACCTCAGGCAGATTCTGTGGTCATTAATGCAGCTCATGATAGGTCCATTAGACCAAAACACCTTAGTGTCCAAACTCCGGGTAAAGAATCCCGGAAGTTTGATATTATGGGTAGGAAGATGTTTTCCTCTTCCACAATGACTCTCAGAATCTTGAACTACATGGGTCACCTCCTCAAATATCAAGATGAATTACTTAAGGTGGCTCAGTCTTCTGTACAGTCTCTCCCTGAAGCTGCTCTAGGAGGACCTTACCACCACATTAAAGACTGCCTCTGCAGTTGGACATCATCTTTCAAGCGGCCTGTGATGCTGTTGATTCTACAGCTAGAGCTTGCTTGGCTGGAATCTGTCTTAGAAGACATTCCTGGCTCTGTGTCTCAGACTTTACTCGGATGTCCAGCAGTCTATCATAAATGCACCTTTTAAAGGTGACAAGCTTTATGGCCCTCAAACTCAGGATATTTTGACGTCTTACAGACCTCAGGTCATACATTACAGTGTGTGTACTCCCTCTACCATACCCAATCTAAACCTTACTATAAAGGAAATTTTCATATACTTGCCAGTAGACAGCGGTCTGCTCCTAGACAACCCAACACATGGAAAGCTCAAGTCTCGTGCCAGGACCTCTGGTTAACCCCAGCACATCCTGTTACACAAACCCTTCTGCCTCCAACATGAACAGTCTACTGCCTAAGGGTCCCTCATGCCAGTGGGATCTCAAGGCCTGCCCCATGGCGGTTGGGGCAGATTTTTCCTATACTTACAAGGTTGGCAAAGTATAATTACAGATGCATGGGTACTCCAACTGATTCAGTCAGGACACACCCTGAAATTGACCGATGTCACAACAGTTGGCTCCCAAGAGCCTCTTTTATTACCCCCTCAATCACAAATCGGTATTGGCAGCAAATATACAACCTCTGGCAATTAAAAATCAAATAGAACCAGTTCCCTTCTCAGAAAGAAAGGGCTTTAACTCCCCTTTTTTCTGGTCTCAAATGGATGAGAGATCTCAGACTCCATTCTAGACCTCCGGAAATAAAGCACTTTACAGAGTACAGGAAATTCAGATTAACCACTCTGCATATGCTCCTGCCTCTTTCTGAACAAGGGAGACTGGCTCTGTTCTTTGGACATGAAGGATGCATACTTACACATAATGATCCACCCTGCCCATAGATGGTATCTCCGTTTCTGTTTTCAGGTCCATCATTGGCCCTGCCTTTCAGTCTGGCCTTGGCACCTCAGGTTTTCACGGAGTGCCTTGCAGTGGTGGCAGCCACCCTCCGGAGGGCAGGCCACTACATTTTTCCTTAACTAGATGATTGGCTACTCAAAGCCGCATCCAGACATCAGTTGTAAACCACCTTATCCCACACACTCCAGATGTTTTCCTCTTTGGGGATCACCATCAACATACCAAAATCCAAACTGGATTACACCTAATGTCTTCAGTACAGAGGGGCTGTCCTAGACACCTCCCTAGGCTTCGCCTTTTTACCAAAAGATCATGCAGACAAACTGATCAGTCTGGCTTCAGAGAACAGTGACGGCAGGTACATCTCGCCCAAGACTACCCAAGGTTATTAGGACATATGATGGCAGCCATCCCAACTGTTCCTCATGCCCGTTACACATAAGGATATTACAGTGGACATTGAGTTCAATGGGACCAAAGAACAAATGATTTTGAGGCACAAGTCCCACTCTCTTCCCTAAATGTCAGTGAGTTACAGTGGTGGAGGTCTCTGGACAACCTATTGTGCAGAATCCCGTTTCGGGCTCCCATTCCTCACTGCACCTTCACTGCCTATCCCTCCTCCCACGGTTGTGGAGCCCATCTGTCGAATCTTCAAACCCAGTGTTGAGTGGAACTCAATGGAAGCCCGTCTACACATAAACATTCTAGAGATGTAAGTGGTCCTGTATGTCCTGCAGGCATTTGAGGACCTTCTAACACCGGGTTGTCTCCAGATTCATTCGGACTACTCCATGGTTGTTCATTATTTGAACAAACAAGGAGGAACACATTCCCACCTCTTGTGCTGGGAGGCGATGAGAGTGTGGTATTGGGCAATCCAACCCAGGATACACTTTACAGTGGTTCATGTCCCAGGCATCAAAAACACCCTAGTGGACACGTGCAGCAGATCCAGGGTTTAGAAACATGAATGGGAGATCCTCCAAGAAGTTGTAGAGGATGTCTTCCTTCAGTGGGGTCGACCAGCTCTAGACCTATTTGCCTCTCCACACAACGCCAAACTGCCTCACTATTACTCGCTAGAGCCAGGACTTGAAACTTTCTGGCTGGACACGTTATCTCATTCCTGGACATGCAGATTTCTTTATGCATTCCCTCCCTTCCCTCTCGTACAGAGGGTTCTACTCAGACTAACCCGGGACCAGGCCTCCATGATTCTCATTGCACCCCTGTGATCGAGACAGGTCTGGTTCCCATTGTTAAAACAACTAACTGTCAAGGAACCTCTTCCACTGCCCATTTGTCCCACCCTGCTCACTCAGGCCAAGGGGACTCTTCTGCATCCCAGTCTTCGCTCCCTGCATCTTTATGCTTGGCTCCTGAGAATGTAGTACTTTCCAGGTTCCACGTCTCCCCTCGTGTGGTGGAGGTCTTTTGAGCAGCTTGTAAACCTTCGGCTAGGGCCTCCTGTCCCATGAAATGGAAATGTTTTACAGCTTGGACAGTGGACCATGGCTTGGCCACATACACATGTCCGCCTCAACACATCCTGGACTGTCTGCTCTCTCTATCAGATAGTGGACTGAAATACTCTTCAGTAAAAGTTCAGTTATCAGCCATATCGACTTTTCACATACCAGTAGGGGACAAGCCCTTGACCCAATTGCAAGTTGTGAAAACCTTCTTGAAAGGTATCCTCCACCTCAAACCCTCTAAGTGGGACCCCATACCTCCATGGGACTTAAATTTTGTTCTAGAAGAACCTTATATTAACTCCTTTTGAACCAGCAGCCTCATGTGAGCTGTGGTACCTCTCCTGGAAAACACTTTTTTGATTGCAATCATGTCACCAAGAAATATATTAGAATTGCAAGCACTTATGTGTAAAGAATCTTACCTGAATTTTCACAAACATAGGGTGTCGTTACTTACCAATCCTAATTTTCTTCCAAAAGAAGTGTCAGCATTTACTTTAAACCAGTCCATACGCTTACCTGTGTATTATGCGGAGCCTACTAATCCAGGAGAATCCTTGCTCCATACATTAGATGTACGTAGAATTTTGCATCATCTGCTTCGCAGCAATCCACAGCGCAGATCAGCGCAACATTTTGTTTCTTTCGCCTCAGGTAAAAAGGGCAGTCCTGTTTCTAAGCAGTGCCTGTCCACATGGTTGGCCAACTGCATTTCTTTTTGTTATAAATAATACGACAAACCACTCCTGGGTGTGGTAAAATCTCGTTCCACTCGGGGCATGGCCGCCTCGGCAGCTTGCTTTAAAGGCATTTCAGCAACTGAAATTTGTGAAACAGCGACTTGGTCGACAGTTCATACCTTCACCAAACATTTATTGTTTGGATGTTGCATCCAAGAAATGGACCAGTTTTGGTCAGGTGGTCCTACAAGGCCTGTTGTCCTAAATTCTTATTTGGCACTCCTCTGCCCCATTTGTCTCCCAACTACTTGGGACACATTCCTAAAGGTGTGATCTGCTGCAACAGATTTCCTTGATGAAGATAGTACAGTTGCGTAAGAACTTACCATAACAGTGGATCTTTGAGAGAATCTCTTGCAGCATGTCACGCTACCCCTCCTCTCAGCCCCCTTGCTTCCCATTATAGGAGGGAGACTTGCTCCTACTCTAGAAAAAAATATGAGGGCATTCCCACTTCCTCATTGGTTCCCCTCTGAGACCTTTTGAAGTATATTATCATATATGGTCGCTGAGGGGTATAAGGACCAAGGAGCATCTGGGACTGCTCCCTTTTATACGTACCAGGATACAGCACGTGGTGTTGTTGAGGGCAGTCCCAAGTCGACTGCTTACAAAATCCTCCAGCTGGAAATGATGCATGTGGCTGGAACATTCGTAAAGGTGTGACCTGCTGCAAGAGATTCTCTCGAAGATCTACTGTTACAGTAAGTACTTACACAACTGCATTGTCTCCTGGATCTCTCGTCAGCCTTTGATACTATGAACCATAGGTTGTTAGTGGATTGTCTCTGGGAGTATGTGGGACTCACCAGCAAGGTCATCAACTGGCTTGAGTCCTATCCTTGTGACAGGAAAGGGAGGGTAGTGTTGCGTAAATTCTCTTTATTCCTGATGCCCCGGACATGTGGTGTACCCAATGGTTCGGTCCTTTTGCCCATGCTGTTGTGGTGTACATGCTGCCCTTGGGCATGGTTGTTAGACAGTATGAACTTGGGTTTCATTGCTTTGCAGATGATACCCAGCTCTGTCTGTCTTTTGTACCCAGAGCAGTGGGTGCAGTCGATACGCTAAATAAATGTATGGCCAAGATCCAGGACTAGGTGTCCTCAAGCTGGTTAAGGCTGAACTCTGACCGAAGTGCCAGCAGTGGAACTGGGTCATTGGGGGAGGAGCAGCTGTGAGAGGGATACTGAGCTTTAGTTGGGTTCCTCTGGCCGCTACCAAAGTGAGAAATCTGGGAGTCATTCTAGACAAGGGGCTGACATTTGAGGCTCAGGTGTCTGCAGTAATCGGTAATGGCTTTTACTATCTAAGGAATATCAGACGTTTAGATCCCTTGTCCCTCCTGATGACCTGGCGACGAGGCTCGACTGCTGTAATGCTCTGTACCTTGGGGTCAGTAGGGGTACACTGAGGCACCGCCAACTAGTGCAGAGCTTAGTGGCTAGGCTGCCAACCGTCCTTTAGAGGTTGAGTCATGTTTCCCCGGCATTGCATGATCTATACTAACATCCGGTAAAGTGGCATTTCTCCTTTAAAATTTGGTTTGCTAATTTAATAAGGCCCTGCATGGGTTGGGTCCAGGTTACTTGTCCGAGCACCTGCATCCTTATGCCTTCTGCACTCCACTAAGGAGGGTCTCCTTCATGGTTCCCAGGGCCAGGCTCAAAACATCCAGGGAACCAGGCCTGTGGGATGGCAGGTCCAGTTCTATAGAATTTTCTTCCAAGGGTACTGAGGGAAGCCCCCTCGGTGGAGGTCTTTAAAATGGGTCTTAAGACCTTTCTGTACAATCAGGCATTTGGGGAATGATTTCCCCAAGAACTGCTGCTACCCCAGTAAGTTATCTGTATTGATTTATTTATCTGTTCATATTTATTTATGTATTTAATTGTATGAACATACGAAACTGCCAGCAGATACAGGCCAAATGGTCTCTCACGTCTGCTTGATTGTGCAGCACAGAGGTTAGACTCCTGCTGCTCCCCCACCCCTTGCCCCCCTCTTCCTCCCTCATCTTCCCACTGACTAGTATCTTGCTCTTAACCCTATCCCACCCCCTTTTGAAGCTCTCCACTGTTTTAAGAGATAACCACTTCTTCGGGCAGTGCATTCCATCCCCCTACCACCCTCTCCGTGAAGTAATGCTTCTTCACCTCCTTTCTGATTCATTCTGCCCCTCTCGCCAACTTCAGGCTGTGCCCCCTAGTAATCCCTTCTCCCTTTAATTGAAACATGCCCTCTGTACTAACCCTGTTGATGCCCTTTAATTGCTTGAAGGTTTCGATCATATCACCCCTTTCCCTTCTCTCCTCCAATGAGTACATGTTGAGATCCCTCAACCTATCCTTGTAAGGCTTCCCCTCCATACCTCTGATCATTTTAGTCGTCCTCCGCTGTACCCCCCCTCCAGTAACCTGATGTTCTTCTTTAAGTATAGATTCCAGAACTGTACACAGTACTCCAAGTGCGGCCTCACCAGTGACCTCTACAGTGGCAGAATGGCTTCCGCCCTCCTAGAGGTGATTCCTCTAGCAGTGCACCCCAGCATTCTAGTGGCTTTTGCCACTGCTTTCCTACATTGAGATGAGTGGTTCATATTCTTTGTGACCATTACCCCCAAATCCTTTTCCTCCTCAGAGACGGACCGCTGAACCCCTCCCAGATGGTAACTGTACCTAGGATTCCTCGCTCCGTGGTGCATGACCTTGCACTTCTTAGTATTGAAACCCAGTTGCCAAGTGACTGACCACTGCTCAAGCCTTCCCAGATCTTCTTGGAGGCCTTTTCTTCCCTCTATATGTACTGTAAGTTAGTAGAAATTAGTTAAATTAGATTTTTAAGGAAAGTGTGTTATTATTTATACTACTTGTTCCGTTTCTCTTATAATGGTGCCCTGATCTTCTGGGGGAAGGATGCCAGAATAAAAATAAAACTGCTGCTACTGCTACTTCTTCTGTGTTGCTGTTTTGAAACAGTTTGGTCCACTGAATCACCAGGATGAAAAATTGAAGTCTTGTCATTTTATTTGTTGGAGAAATTCATTTTATTGGAGCTGCAGAGAGTGCTCAGGGTAAGGGGCACTGTTTGTGCAGGCACTTCCCTGGTATCAGTGGACACCTGTTCTTCATGTTCTTTCTATTTCTTTCTTTCTTCACATTGTCTAAACATCATTTCTAGGGACATGGATATGTTGTTCATCCACACTTATTGGCAGGTTCCTTGCTGCTTTAAATCTTGCCAGAAGGTCTTCAAGCTGGCTCCTCCCACCCACCCGGGTGGTAAAACTCATGGCTCCGCCCCATGACGTCAGATCTTCCTTACCGCTTGGAAGCTCAGGTTCCCTCCTTAACGCTCTGCGATTAAAGACTGGTTCCTAATTCTTCGAAAGTTCGAAATCAAAAGGTTTTTTGCTAAAAAGACTTCCGTCTTCTTCTCCTCGCGGCTGCGATGGACAAATTGACTCCGGTTTTCGGAGGTGCCCTTGCGGGCAGAAGATGTCTAGGACGGATCCGCACTCCATGTGCATCTGCCTGGGCCTTGAGCACGACCATGAGCCTCGACTTGTGCTCTTCCTTACCCCGACTCTCGTCCTTGAAGACGTGCTGCCCGATTACAACTGGGGCACCCGAGAAAGAATTCCACGGGTGAAATCTAAAGAGGCCCGATTGGCGGTGTCCGCGGCGGGCTTGGCGGATCAGCTCAAGCAGATGATCGCCCTCGAAGAGGAGAGGCGTAGCTGCTGCTACCTCCGACTGCGGCATTTGTCCCGCTCTCTCTCGGTGCCTCGTATCGGCTTCTTTTAAGGAGCTTTGTCTGACCCTCTCGATGAAAGGTGAGGGTCCAACTTCGGACCTTTTTCCAGGTCAAAAGAGCAAAAGTAAGTCTCTCCGTCGGCGCTCTTGGGAGCGGAAGATCCCCCTCCCTTGTCGGCAGTCGACGATTGACCCTCAGCCGGCCACTGGCTTCACGGTGTCCCGTCAGGCCAGTTGACCGGGAACTCGTCGGCCGAGTGAGATTTTTCTCAACCCGTAGGCGTGGTTGTCGGCTGGAGAAGCTGAGAATCCCTCTCCCCAGTTCCCCGGTGGGAGTTGAGGATCCGTCGCTGCCGTCTGTGCCTCCGGTTCCGAGCCTTGGTGGGATCGTCCGAGCCGAGGAGAGTGCGATTCGACGCTTCTCCTCACCTTCCTCGGCCCAGTCGAGACTCTCGGTCTTGGTCACCGGACATCCTCGCGGTCCAACCGATCCGCCGCGCCAGGTGGTCTCGGTCTCGGCTGTGACAAGCGGCGCGCCGCTCTTCTCTTCCTCGGATGAGGAAGCTTCGGCGCAAGTTGCGTCCGAATGCGAGAACTCATGTGGCAACAGCTCCTTTGACGGAATAAGCCGACCCAGTCGTCTTCCCCGCCATTAAGTGGCTGTCACAGACAGCCGAAACAACCCCTCGTTGTGAGTCGAGGGCCTGTTCTCAGGCGGTTGTTCGACCAATTCCAGCTTCCCACCGATTCTGGTGGAACCTCCGCCTCCACAGCCATTAGTTGGGGCTCCGACCAAAATTCTCGGTCGTGGGTTTGCCCCATAGGCTGTCTGTCACCCTCACTCCCAATAAACCTCAGCAGGTGGAGGTGGCTCAGGCCGAGCGACTCTTTGAGGACTCTTCTGAGTCCGATGATGGTTCCTCCCTCTTCTCCAAGCTCATGGACTTGGAGTCCTCGGGAGGGCAGTCAATGGACGATAGCCCTTCGTCCTTCTTAGGGTTGCTTCGACTCATCTCGGAGTCCACCGGGATGAAGCTCGAACCCGTTTCTAATGGGCCAAGTTATCCCCTCACGGAGATTCTGGACCGAGGGGATTCTCCTACGGAGGCCTTTCCGATGGCCGAAGCCATAGTGGGTCCGGCCTTGGAACTTTGGCAGCGTCCTGCTTCCTGCCCTGCGCCTTCGGCCAGGTTGGCCAGGAAGTATGCGGTCCCTACCGGTTCCCTGTCCGGTTTTTCGGAACACCCCTCGGCCGAGGGGTTGGTTACCGACAGCGTTTTCCGGCGTGCCGGGAACACCAGGGATGTGGACAAACCTCCCGACAAGGAATCCAAGAAATTGGATTATGCCGGGCGAAAAGTCTATGCTGCGTCCTCTCTCGGCCTTCGTCAGGCCAGTTCGGCCGTCCTCATGGCACATTTTTCTCACGCCCTGTTGGGCTCCCTGGATGAGGTTGTCCCTCATCTTCCCGCAGATCTGCAGACTACGGTCAGGCAGGTGCGGGACCAGGGCAGGGCAGTGGCTAAACAGCAACTCCAGACTCGTTACGACATCGGGACTCATGTGCCAGGGTCTGTGGCGGCCGCAGTGGCCATGCTACGCCGGGCTTGGCTGAGGATATCCACCTTACCTCAGATACCCAGCACAAGTTGGCGGATGTTCCCTTTTGGGGACTGACCTCTTCGCCCCTGGGGTGGAAGGTCACCTGCAGAGGATCGAGAGGTCAATGCTACCTTGGACTCTGTCTCTTCGCTCAGAAGGACAAGGCGCAAGCCACGCCTAAGCCCTTTCGTCCTTCTGCCACCTGCGCGCCTGGCCCAGCAGCGTCGTGGCCAGCAGGCTCGAGCTTGGTATCCCAAACCAGCCTGGCTTCCTCCAACAGGAAGCAGGAGGTAAAGGCCAGGAGGTCCCTCGGCCAGTCCTCCTCCAAGCCTGCCCAGTGACGGGCTGAGGTTGTCGGCCCATCCCTGTCACCTCACCCTGGTTCCCCCGTGGGGCGTCTCAGACACTTCCTTTCCGCCTGGTCCGCTGTACCACGGACAGCTGGGTACTGGAGGTGGTGGGAAAAGCGTGCCTCTAGAATTGAGAGGCCACCCTTCAGAGCCGTGCACCTCGGGGCCTCTGGGTCCAGAGCTTCACTGGCAGCTCGGCCGAGCCGACACGCTTCTCCTCCTCCAAAAAGGAGGTGATCATGGAGGTAGAGACCCCCTTTAGACCCGGGGTTCGTGTCCAGGTATTTCCTGGTTCCGAAACGGACGGGGGGCTGGCGCCCCATTCTCGACCTACACGACCTGAACAAGTTCCTAAGGTCTCGGACCTTCAGAATGGTCACTCTGGCGCAGATAATACCATCTCTGGAACACGGCCGTGTGGTTCTGCTCTCTGGACCTACAGGACGCGTTCTTTCACGTCCCTATCCGTCCGTCACATCGGAGATTCCTCCGCTTTCGAGCGGAAGGATCCCTCTTCGAGTTCCAAGCCATGCCCTTCGGCTTATCTCCAGCTCCCAGGGTCTTCACCAAATGCATGGCAGTGGTGACAGCATTCCTGCGGCGCCGAGGGGTCCGGGTGTACCCTTACCTGGACGATTGGCTGATAGCAGCCCCCTCCAGACGGGAGGTGGAGCGGTCCAGAGATCTGGCCCTCCAGGTTTGCTCTCAAGTCGGCCTTCTCATCAACGAGGCCAAGTCGGAACTCGAGCCGAAGCAGGTGATCCTGTTCATCGGGGCAGAGCTCGACTCTCTTTGAGCCAGAGCACGGCTCCCAGCAGACAGGGCCGAGGTTCTTACCTCCTTTGGCCAATCATTTCTGGTTGGGTAATCGCGCCCTGCCCGGGACTTCCTGCGCCTTCTGGGTCTCATGGCGGCCTGTACCAGTGTGGTTCGTTGGGTACGCTGGCACATGCGCCCCCTTCAGTGGGGATTGGCCAGCCGGTGGTCACAACGCTGCGCGATCCATTGGACCAGCTAGTGACAGTGACCCAGGAGATGTGGAACGCTCTCCAGTGGTGGACCGTTCCATCCCATCTGCAGGAGGGCATCCCATTTGTCCGCCCCGAGCCGACGGTCTCTCTATCGACCGATGCCTCTCTGATGGGTTGGGGTGCCCATCTGGGGGAACACCGAGTGCACGGCCTCTGGTCCTCGCGGGAGTCCCGATGCCACATCAACCTGCTGGAGCTCCGAGCGGTCCGCCTAGCTCTCACTGCCTTTGCTCCGTTTCTCCGGGGTCAAGTGGTTCGAGTCCAGACGGACAATACCATGACCATGTACTACCTGAACCGCCAGGGCGGGGCCCGCTCCATGCTTCTATGCAAGGAGCTCTCCGTGTTTGGTCACTCGTCGCGCAGCCTGGAGGCGGATCTCCTAGCCATTCATGTGGCAGGGCCTCCAACACCCTGGCGATGCCCTGGGCGGATGGGGCTGCATCTCACGAGTGGTCTCTCCTGCGGAGGTAGTACAAGATCTGTTCTCCCACTGGGGCACCTCCGTGGACCTGTTTGCCTCCAGGCAGAATGCGGCTGAGGCTGTTTCATGCCCGCCCCTCAGCAGGGCTCGCTGCAGGGGATGCCTTCTCGAGGCTGTGGACCCGGCCTCTTTTACGCCTTTCCCCATTTCCTTGATTCACAAGGTGCTTCTCAAGACAAGGAGAGGGACAAGGCGGAGGTGATTCTGATAGCCCCAGACTGCCCCCAGTTCTGGTACCCAGATCTCCTCAACCTCAGCTACAGGCTCCCGAGGCAGCTTCCAGCTCGCCCGGACCTGCTCTCAGTCAATCAGGGGAAGGTGTTCCATCCAGACCTTCAATCCCTGCACCTGACAGCCTGGTTCCTGAGCGGCTAGAGTTCCAGGCCTTGGGTCTTTCCGACGAGGTCCTCAATGTCGTTGAGGCGTCCCGTAAGGAGTCGACCAGGAAATGCTATGCCTTCAAATGGAAGAGGCTTTCCATTTGGTGTCAGAGTAAGGGCTTGGACCCTTCCTCCTGTTCCTTGGCAAGCATTTTGGACTATTTATGGTCCCTTTCTAGTCAAGGGCTTGGGTCGGCGACCTAAAGGTGCACCTGGCAGCCATCTCTGCTTACAGGGCGCAGGCCGAGGCAATCGATGGCGGGAGAAGGTGGTGGGCTTTTTCAAAGGCCTTGATCACATTTCCCTCCGGTGCGAGAACCTCCACCTCCGTGGATTTACTGCTGGTACTGGCAAGCTCATGGGCGTTCATTCCTAACCAATGCACAGGTGTGAACTCTCTCACCTGTCGTGGAAGACCGCCTTTCTTGGTGGCTATCACGTCAGCCAGAAGGATGGGAGAACTCCAGGCGCCTGCATTGAGTCTCCCTTACCTGGTCTTCCACAGGGACAAGGTTGTCCTGCTTCCCACCGAAATTCCTTCCGAAGGTGGTGTCGGATTTCACCTTAACCAGGTGTTGACTCTGCTGGTGTTCTACCCCAACCACACCTCGAGGCGGCCATACAGGCTCCATACTTTGGACCCTAGAGGGCTCGCTTATTATAAGGGCGCGGCTGAAATTTGGGGAGAGGTTCGCCCAGCTGTTTGTCACCCTCGCTGAAGCTGCACCTGGTAGACCTGCAGCCAAGCGGACGAGCAAGCAGGTGGGTCACCTCCCCATAGATCTCTACTATAAGTTGGCGGGCATGGAGCCTCCCAGAAGGATAAGCTCATTCTACCCGTCCATACTGCTGCATCGGTGGCTGCTTCCAGGGACGCCCCTATCCAGGAAATCTGCAGGCTGCTACCTGGAAGTCAGCACACCTTTATTACCCATTACCACACGACCTTGAGTCACGCCGGATGCTGGTTTTGGGGCCTCGGTTCTCAGTCTTTATTCCTAAGTAGGGGTGCTTGCCTCCCTCCTCCCGGAGAACTGCTAGAGAGTCTGCCAATAAGTGTGGATGAACAACATATCCATGTCCCTAGAAATACAGGTTACTCACCTGTAACAGGAGTTCTAGGAATGGTATATGTTGTTCATCCACACGACCCACCCGACTCTCCCGTCGACGCACAACCTGAGCTTTCTCCATGGCCAGATCTGGCGCCATGGGGCGGAGCCGAGAGTTTTACCACCCAGGTGGGTGGGAGGAGCCAGCTTGAAGACCTTCCGGCAAGATTTAAAGCGGCAAGGAACCTGCCAATAAGTGTGGATGAACAACATATACCATTCCTAGAACTCCTGTTACAGGTGAGTAACCTGTATTTATTCACAATTCTGTGTGAAAAAAAACTTAAAAAAAAAAACAGCAGAACAGCCTAGTAATCTATTACACATAACTTCATACTGCTTAGTGTGTTATTCCTTAGTATTCCATGAAAATGAAGAGTGAAGGATTTTTTTCCAGACAGAAGAGGCCAGCTCAAAATGTCTGCCTTTTCTAGGTTGGTGTCTTCAGCATTCTGGTTACCCCTATACCCTTCTAGTCCCCCCTCCCTCAGTTGTAGGCAAATTTATACTTGTTTCCTCATTCTCCCCATAAAATTATTTATTTTATTGAATTATTTTCCTTTGTGTGAAATAAAGCGTAGTGCTACCTACCTGTCCTTTGCTTTTGTAATTTTTCTCCAGATATTCTGTCCAAATCAGCTGTATAAAACCCCATTGCAATTTCTAATTGGTTAATGAGGTCACCTAAGGGTTTCTTCTTTTCCACAAGGAATGATCCCATATTTAAACACAGAATCACAGACAGTGACAGCAGAAAAATACCAGTAATCCATCCAGTCTGCCTGAATTCCCCATCTAACCTTGGGATCCAGTGTCCATCCAGGGTCCTAGCCCTCCCCTCCTCCTCTCAGTCTCCTTCCAATTTCTGTCATCCAAAGTGACCACTATACCCTTCACTCTGTTCCAGTCCAACCATGTTTGAAGCCATCAGCTGTTTAAGTGCCCACCACTTCGGCGCCACCATCCCTTCTGTAAAATAATACTTCCTCACGTCCCTCCTGAACCTTCCTCCTGTCAGTTTCCACTCATGCTTTCATGATCTCAAACTAGCATTCAAGCTAAATATTTCTTCTCAATTCACTTTGTTTAATCCTTTTAGGAATTTGAAGGTCTTCGTCTTGTATCCCCCTATCCCTTGTGATCTCCAGTGAGTACATGTTCAGTGCTTTGAGGTGCTCCTCATATGACCTGCCCTGTTGGCCTGGAAACATTTGTGTTACCCTGCTCTGCACCGTCTCCAGCCTGTCCATATCCTTCTTGAGGTGAGGGCTCCAGAACACTCCAGGTGTGGCCTCAAGGGGTAGTATTACCTCATTCCTCCTGATATCAGTACCCCTCCCTATACACCCCAGCATCCTACTTGCCTTACCATAGGCCTTGTTGCACTGGCTCGATTGCTTGAGGGTGTCACTGATAGCTCCTAGGTCACATTACGCAGCCATAGTGCTATCTCACCACGCCTATCCCATGCATTGCTCTGGGGTTCTTGTTCCCTAGGCACATCGCTTTGCACTTTTTAGCGTTGAATTTCAACTACTGCCAAACCTTAGACCACCCCTCAAGGTTTTGTAAGTCACTCTGCATTTCGCTGATTCCCTCATTGCTATCCACCCTTCCACAGTGCTTAGTGTCATCTGCAGAGAGACGGCGTCTGCCCCGGATACCTTCTTCAGTGTTGCTGATGAACTTACTGAAGAGATCTGGGACTAGGACAGATCCCTGAGGCCCCCCTGCTCGTGACCTCCCTCCCTTCTGGTGTGACCCGATTGACCACAATCCTCTGCTGCCTACCCTTTAGTCAGTTTCTGACCCACTTAACTATTTCCTTAGCTGCACCACAGATCCTCCAAGTCTTTTTCAGCAAGCATCTGTGAGGCACTGAGTCAGAATCCTTACTGAAGTGGAAATACAGGAAATTCATGGCATGGCCTCTATCCAATTCTCTCATCACCCAATCAAAGAAAACTGTCAGGTTTCTCTGACAGGACCTTCAGTACAAACCCATACTATTTACTATCTGGAGACCATTGCTATCCTGGTAGTCCACAAGGTCTTCTTTGATCAGCCCCCATCCGTGAGTGAGCAGTTGAACATTCCTACCAGTTAAGCCAGGTTCCACTACCGGTTCCCTGAAGTATCCTTGGATGCAACCCATCTGGTCCAGGGCTTTATCTATCTTTAGGGCCGCGAGCCCTTTCTTGACCCTATCACTTGTAAATATTGGCTGCTTCATCTCCAGGGCCCCCTTATCAGCCCTTTGATGCCACTTTCACCTTTCTCCCTGCTAAAAGCTGAACAAAAGTAATCATTAAAGATGGCAGCCTTTTGCCTGTCCTCTTCTATCACCCTACCTCCCCCCGTCTGGTAGCCTAATGATTTCCCCTCCTTTTTTTTCTTTTTTCTCTTTTCCCTAATATATCAGAAGAAATGTTTTTCTCCACCCATGACCCCTTCTGCATTACGCAGCTGTGTGTCTGCTTTTGCCTCCCTAACTTCTCTCCCTTCCTCAGAAAATATTCTCCCCGTTCTTCCTCCTCCTGCTTTTCTTTGTACTTGTAGAAGGTCCATTGTCCGGACCAGCTTTTATCATCTTAGGAATATTGCCAGGGTTGAGCCCCTAGTTCCGTCTATGGACCTCCCCATTTCGGTACATGCCTTTGTGGCATCCAGACTTGATTACTGTAATGCACTCTGACTCAGGGTCTGGGGGGGTAATCTTCGCCGACTGCAGCTGGTGCAGAACACGTCCGCTAGGCTGCTCACTCGGCAGTCTAAATTCTGTCATATCATCCTGGTTCTGCGTGATCTACACTGGCTGCCAGTGAGGTGGAGGATCCTCTTTAAGGTGGGCCTGCTCACCTTTAAGGCCCTATACAGGCTGGGCCCTGGCTATCTGCCAGACCTTCTTACACCTACTGTCTCAGTCCGCTCCCTCCGGTCCTCCTCACGATCCCCAGGATGAGGCTTAAAACTGCCAGCAACAAAGCATTTAGTGTCACCGGCCCTGTCCTGTGGAATTTGCTTCCTCCATCTGTTCGGGAGGCCCTTTCGGTTGAGGTTTTTAAGGCCCTCCTTAAGGTCTTCCTGCTTAATCAGGCCTTCCCGGACCTTATATACTAGTCCTCCCTGGGAGCCCCTGCTCCCTTCCCTCTGAGTACCTGTTTTTAAAATATCTGTTTACAGACTATATTTATGCTGTTATTCGTAGCACCCCTTGTGGTCGACACCCCGACGGCAAAACACAAGAAGACCGTTGCGGTGACATTCTGTAATGGTCCTTTTCTGTGTTGCGCCTTCCCCAATTCCACCTCCAGGACCAACTCCGACCTGGGTTGTAATCCCTAGAGTCTGGAGTGCAGCCCCCTGCAGAAAACAGTGATAAGAGGCAGCACAAATGGCCCGCGCTAGTATTGTGCCATCGCTGTGGGGGAGGTCGGTATTCTCGCCGACGAGATATCTTGGTGCTTCCGCTGTTATTATTATTATTGCTTTTATTTAATGTTAATTTAAATTGTTGAACTGATAGTGTGCTTTTATTGTACTGCGCCCAGAGCCTCAGGGATTGGGTGCCTGAAAAATAAAATTTGTCTTGCCTTGCCTTGCCTAGGACCATAATGGTCTCTTGCAATTACTCCTTTTGGTTACCATTCTCATGTATAACTTAGATGCCTCAAGAATGGCCACCTTTATTACCCTCTATCTCTCTTCCACCTCATCTGAATTATCTACCCTAACTAACTTTTCCCTGACCAGTTCCCTCAGCCTGCTGAAGTCCACCTTCCTAAAATCGAGGACTTCACGTCTCGATTGGGGCTTTCCAGTCTCAAGGACCAGTTTGAATCAAATGGAGTTATGGTCACTGTTCTCTAGAGGCTCCGCTACTCTCACTGCCCCTACCAACTCTGAGTTGGTAAGCACCAAATCAAGAATGGCAGTCTGCCTGGTGGGTTTCTTAACTAACTGTACCAGGAATCAGTTCTAGAGTGTATCCAGCAAGGCCTGACTTCCGGTGCTGCTGCCCACCGGAACATCCCAGTCGATGTCTGGTAGGTTTGGATCACCCACTGTCACTACTTCCCCCTTTGCTACCACCCTTTCAGGTTCTTCCCTGAGCTATCTGTCTCTCTCTTCTTTGTCCCAGAGGTCCATAGACCACCTCCAAACATAGTTTCTTGCCCAAGGCTGCCGTAAGTTGCACCCACAGTGACTCCTGAGTCCGTATTATATCCCTGATGTACCCATCCTCCATCACCTCAATGCCATCCTTGACACAGAGGTCTATAGAGCACCCCCAACTGTAGTTTCTTGCCTGAGGCTGCTGTAAGTTGCACCAACAGTGACTCTGACTCCCTATTATATCCCTGATGCACCCATCCTCCACCACCTCCATGCCATCCCTGACACAGAGGTCTATAGAGCACCCTCAACTGTAGTTTCTTGCCCGAGGCTGCCATGAGTTGCACCCACAGTGACTGACTCCCTGTTATAACCCCGATGCACCCGTCCTCCACCACCTCAATGCCGTCCCTGACACAGAGGGCTACTCCTCCCCCGCTACCTTTTCCTCTATCCCTCCTGAACAATACATCCTCCACTACCTCAATGCCATCCCTGACACAGAGGGCTACTCCTCCCCCTCTACCTTTTCCCCTATCCCTCCTGAACAATACATCCTCCACCACCTCAATGCCATCCCTGACACAGAGGGCTACTCCTCCCCCTCTATCTTTTCCCCTATCCCTCCTGAACAATACATCCTCCACCGCCTCAATGCCATCCCTGACACAGAGGGCTACTCCTCCCCCTCTATCTTTTCCTCTATTCCTCCTGAACAATACATCCTCCACCACCTCAATGCCATCCCTGACACAGAGGGCTACTCCTCCCCCTCTATCTTTTCCTCTATCCCTCCTGAATAATACATCCTCCACCACCTCAATGCCATCCCTGACACAGAGGGCTACTCCTCCCCCTCTGTCTTTTCCTCTATCCCTCCTGAACAATACATCCTCCACCACCTCAATGCCATCCCTGACACAGAGGGCTACTCCTCCCCCTCTGCCTTTTCCCTATCCCTCCTGAACAATACATCCTCCACCACCTCAATGCCATCCCTGACACAGAGGGCTACTCCTCCCCCTCTTATCTTTTCCTCTATCCCTCCTGAACAATACATCCTCCACCACCTCAATGCCATCCTTCACACAGGGGGCTACTCCTCCCCTTCTACCTTTTCCTCTATCCATCCTGAACAATACATCCTCATAACTCGGATTCCTAAAACCTGTTATACTGTAGTGGTTGCACTACATTGCACCTTTTAAATGGCAGCTTTATTTGTTCCTGTTGTGTGGTAACCAGTGCTGCACATACTGTAATCTTACAGATGAGATCACACCAGTACTTCATGCAGTAGCATAATCACCTCTTTTGATTTGTTTTCTAGCTGTCTTTGATTGGTTTACTGCGGACGTACAGTATGCTAACAGTTGCAGTTGTTTCTCTGTAAGAACCCCCTAAACCAACTTCCATGCCCTTACACTATAGAGTAGTTCATTTTAAAGGGAATACTCAGCTCCCAGGAGAAATACTGAGAATCTTGAGGTCCTGATTTAGCAATCCGCAATGTTAAATAATTTTTGAGGCACTTAGTTTGCAGTATGATTTATTATCTGTTTAGATCCTCGTACCCCAAAGCCGTGGCTCCTTACTATTTATCCCAGAGTCCCCTGTGGCGGCCTCCTGATGTGACTGTCGAACTACCGTGGGGACAACCATGTGCCAGCACCTCTGTTAACTGAATGATAATGTGATAGAGTACATGATCATGCTTATTCTACCAGTACCGATCGTGCTGAGGTGGCGTGATTGGTACCAGCAGAATAAGCGCGATCATGCACCCTGTAACATCAGTATTCAGTCAGTAGAACTGCTGGCACATGGACTACGCCACAGGGGACGTCTGTTAATTGCATCATCAGAAGGCTGGCTGCAGGGGACTCTAGGATAAATAGTACGGAGCCATGACAGGCGGGGTATCGCAGGACCAACCAGATAATAAACTGCAACTGAGTGCCTTAAAAAAAATGTTAATATTGCAGATTGCTAAACTGGGACCACAAGGCCCCTCAATGTTTCTCTTGGAGAGCTAAATATTCCCTTTTAACACCTAGCCCTTTCTTTGATTGCAATCTCAAATTAATCATTTTGCAAATACCAGTGTTGAACTGTATTTGTTAACTACTAGAGCTACTGTAACAGATGCAAAGCCTTGAAATCCTTCCCCCTTCCATTGCATTATTTTCCTGATTGCATCATCCCTCTTTATCTGCCCTTTATACAGTTTTAGTAAGCTCTGCAAACTAAGATGTCTTCCTTTTAATACCCTTCTGTAACTACCCTTTCCAAAAGAAAGCCACAAAGCCTTTAGCATGGAGACGGAAAGTAGTAATTAGTAATTCTGCAATTTCTTTACTTGTTGAATCCAGTTTCCCATTGTTACTATAAGTAGATCAGTGCTTTTCTTTCCTTTTTGTCTACAGTGTGTGTTTATTTGAAAAATGCTGTATCACTTGATGTGTTCTCAGGTTGTTGTTGTTTTTTCAGCCTCTGTTATTCTTATAATTCCCTTAAACCAATCCACTGCCAGTTTCCTTGTACTTAAACGCCTTCTGCTTGCCAGCAAAGGTGTTCTGCCATCCAGCATTTCTTGACTTGGGCAAGTTTTGTTTCACTCGACACACTTGTTGTAAGATTTTGGTTTGCCAGCAGATAGGCCTGCCACTCGGGACCATTCCTCCTTCACCGCATTACTAGACAGAATGTCCTTGTCTCAGGACACTCCCCCTGGAAGAGGGGAAACCTGCCCACTGATTGACATCCTGAAGCAGGAGGCCTCTCCTGAGGTGGCCTTCCCCATTGTGTCCGCCATTAATTGTGTGTAGCACTTGGGTAGAAAATTTTTTGCTTAGATACATTTGGTTGAAAGACTGTAAACAATAAAAGAATGAAGTCTTTCAGATTGCAGTACAAAAAGGAGGTCAGAGTTCTTGAAGAGAAACAAGTGTAAGCAGATAGTCTGCAAGTGACCTGGTTTTCTCAAAAATGGGATGTTGACTAGCTGTTGAGTAAAATATCCCTGATATTTCAGAATAGGTTACTTGCTTTCTCACCAATAAGTATTACAGTACGGAAATATGCTTTTGTATTTACATTTTTGAACATAACTAAATTAGATCTTACAAACCACCAGAGATTATGATGTAGGCACAGAATGGGAGAAACCCCTTTTGGAAATCTGGACCAAAACAGCGTATTTGGTTTACAATACATTTTGCCAGTTTATCTGTGAAACACATTTAAAGGGCAACAGTCAGCACAAAAGGCCCCACACTCAAGTTTGGGGCTGGTCCTCGTGTGTACTTCGTGCACAAAAACGTTTTGGTTTACTTACTGTTTACTGTAGTATAGTAGATTACATTAGACTAATTGTTACTACAAATCTCAGAATCCCCTGCAGCTGACATCAGAGCAGTAGGGAGCAGTGGGAGATTTGATAGCCTGTAATGCATGTTAGAGCTTTTATAATCTCCAATCAGATGTTCTCTGGGTCTGCCTTTCTCTGGGGCTTAGTAAAGTCTTTTGTGACTGCACATAGCCCAGGTTGGACCACAGGACCAGCAAACAAAATATCAGTTTATATAAACTCTTAACATGCATTGCAGGCTATTGAATCTGCCACTGCTGCCTACTTGCTCTGATATGAGCTGCAGAGGATTCTGGAATTTGTAGTAACAGAAGATGTCAGCCTAGAACTAAGCAAAATTAGTCTGTTACAATCTGCTAGACTACAGTAAAATTAAGTAAACCAAAATATTTTGAATCAAAAGTACACACGGGACTAGCCCCACACTTGGCGATGAAACCCTTGAGTGACTGTTTCCTTTAAATGTTTTAAGAAGGATTTCTTCATTTCATAGTTCTTTAAGACATCACAGGTTCAAGGGGAGGTGGTCAGGCATCCAGATCTGCTCGATGAAGTGTATTTTTTTACTACCTCTGGTCCCTGTCCCAGTCAGAGCTGTATGTCATGTCCCTCAGGGTGCACATGGCAATCATCTTGACAAACTAGGCAAAATCCAGTTTCCTGATAATGGCACAAGAAAAAATGGTCATCCACTTTTTGGAAGGGCTGGACCACCTGTCCCTTTCGGTGCACTATCCAGTTCCACAGTGGGACTTACTAACGTGACTTATGGGCAAGCTGTTTGAACCTATGGACATATGGCATCTCTCACATTTTTCGTGGAAGACTTCATTTTTAAACACTATCTGTCACCTTGACCAGACGGGTGACTGAACTCATGGCACTATCTGTGGTATCAGTGCATCTGGTTTTCTGCAAGGACATGATTGTCCTATGCTTCCATGTGAAAGTCTTGCCTAAGGCAGTTTCTGAATTTCATCTGAACTATGACTTTATACTTCAGTGTTCGGAGTCTCCTGCTTTGGATGCTGGGCAGGCTCTCCACATGTGTGATGCCTGCACTACTGGATGGTCCTGCCAAACAAATATAATTGCATTTTTTGACTGGGTCACCGGAGTAGTGGACAAGAATGGAGCCATGGATATTGTATATCTAGATTTTAGTAAGGCCTTTGACTCCGTTCCACATAGAAGGCTTATCAACAAACTGGAAAACACAGGGGTGGGGAGAAAGATAGTAAACTGGGTAGGAAACTGGCTTCAGGGCAGAACTCAGAAAGTGCTAGTAAATGGCTCACTGTCAAGGGAGAGCAAGGTGATCAGTGGAGGCCCTCAGGGCTCAGTACTGGCACCCGTACTTTTCAACATATTCATCAGCGACATTGCAGATGGATTAGAGGGGAAAACATGCCTGTTTGCAGATGACACAAAGCATCTGCAACAGGGTAGATACACTGGAAGGAGCCACAAGGATGGAGTCTGACCTGAAGAAACTGCAGGAATGGTCCAGAACTTGGCAGCTGAAGTTGAGCGTCAAGAAATGCAAGGTCATGCACCTAGGAAGATGCAATCCAGGGACAAACTACTTCCTAGATGGAGTGCAGCTAGCTGAAACAAAACATAAATGTGATCTTGGGATGATCATCATGGACGATCTAAAAGTCAGCAAGCAGTGCGAAAAGGTGGCACAGAAAGCTAGCAGCATCTTGGGCTGCATAAGAAGGGGCATTACTAGTAGAAAGAGGGAAGTAATAATGCCACTGTATAGGTCACTGGTGAGGCCTCACCTGGAGTACTGTGTCCAGTTCTGGAGGCTTCACCTAAAGAAAGGCAAAGATAGACTAGAGACGATACAAAGAAGGGCAATAAAAATGGTGTAGGGTCTGCATCATGAGCCATATGATGTAAGGCTAAAACACCTCAACATGTACTCCCTAGAACAGAGAAGGAATAGGGGGGATATGTCAGAGACGTTTAAATGCCTGAAGGGGATCATAGAAACATAGAATTTGACAGCAGATAAGGACCGCTTGGCCCACCCAGTCTGCCCATTTCCCTACCTGATGGATAAGCTGCAGGATCTAGTTAATCAACAGCTTACTTCCTCCTGCCCCCCACTAGAATTGCCTTATGCCTGTCCCATGCATTCTTGAATTCTCCCACTGTTCCTGACTCCACAACCTCCTCAGGAAGGCTGTTCCATGTATCCACAACTGTCTCTGTGAAAAAATACTTTCTAACATTACCTCTGAGCCGTCCCCCCTCTATCTTCAAATTGTGCCCCCTTGTTCTTGCACATCTCTTCTTCTGAAAGATACTACCCTCTTGTACCTTGTTAATTCCCTTGAGATACTTGAAAGTTTCTATCATGTCCCCCCTCTCCCCCTCCTTTCCTCAAGGGTATACATATTAAGCTGCTTTTGTCTCTCCTCGTATGTCTTCTGGTGCAGACCTTGTACCATTTTGGTTGCCCTCCTCTGAATAGCCTCCACTCTATCTATGTCTTTACGGAGATGGGGTCTCCAGAATTGCACGCAGTACTCCAGATGGGGTCTCACTAACTGTCTGTAGAGAGGGATAACAACTTCCTGTTTTCTACTGTTGATGCCTCTCCCTATGCATCCCAGTATCCCCCCAGCCCTCCTTACTGCCTTCTCACATTGCTTGCCCACCTTTAGGTCATCTGATATAATTACTCCTAGGTCTCTTTCGATTTTTGTTGTTGTTAATAACTCAACCCCCATTGTGTACTCTTCCCCTGGGTTTTTGTTTCCCAGATGCATTACCTTGCACTTCTTTGAATTGAATCTGAACTGCCACGTATTTGACCATTCCTCCAACCTTGCCAAGTCCCTTTTCATTCTTTCCACCCCACCTTGTATTAACCCTGTTGCAGATCTTTGTGTCATCTGCAAAGAGGCATACCTTTCCTTCTAGGTGCTCTCCAATGTCACTTATAAAGATATTAAAGAGGACCGATCCCAGTATCGAACCTAGGTAGCCCACTAGTTACCCTCCTTTCTTCACTGGGGACTACGTTTACTATTACCTTTTGCAACAGGGTACAGGCACAGGATCTCCTGCAGGTAAACAACTGCACTGAACCAGGGGCCACAATATGCATGTAAAGGGGGGCAAGCTCAAGAGCAACACAAGGAAGTTCTTCTTTACAGAAAGGGTGGTGGAGCCTTGGAATGTCCTCCCCACACAGGTGATGGGGTGAAAGACGGTCAGGAAGTTCAAACTGGCATGGGACAGGCACTGTGGAGAACTTAACACAGTGGCCTGAATCGGGGGGGGGGGTTAGTATACATGGGCAGACCAGATGTTCCACATGGACCCCATCTGCCGACACATTTTATGTTTCTGTGTTAGAAGCCCTGCTCTGTTACTGGGAGCGTATGGTGGAATTTCATGGTGAGGCTCACTAGCTATTTCCTACCTGTGCTGAAGCCACGCTAGACCAGCAGCCAAACAGACCATTGGCATGTGAACTGCTTCTTTGCATTACTCTGTTACCAGTTGACTGAGAAGGAAAGACCTCATGGGTTACGCCGCCAAATAATAGGAAGCTGAAGTTTGTTTTGCACCTGTCCCCCCTCAGCAAAGTTCACTGCTGGGAGACGCATGCATCCAGTCCTGGGTGGAGGCCTTCTGTACACCTTCCCTCCATTTCTTTTGGTCGACAAAGCAGTCCTCAAGGTTCATGGGGACCGAGCGTCTCTGATCCCAATTGCTCTGGATTGGCCTTGTCAGTTCTGATGCCAGGTTCCCCTCTGGCTCCCCTACAAGCCACTGCGGCTGCTTCTGCTCTTTCTGGACCTGCTCACAAGATCCAGGAGGATAGTCAGACATCCAGAACTGTAGTCCCGGAAGTTGGCAGCAGGATACCTGAGTAGCTATAATTCAGGTTCTTGGACTTTCTGAGGACATTCTCAAGGTGCAGAAGGTATCTCAGAAGGAATCGACTCACAGCTTTTGATTGTAAACCGAAAAGAGTTCTTATGCTGGTGCTTGCTTAGAGCATGGATTTCCCCCACTCTCTTCAATAAAGCACATTCTTGATTAACTCTGATCCTTGTCACAATCAGGACTGCAAGCTACATCCCTCAAGGTGTACCCAGCGAAGGACAGTGTCTGGACAGTGGCACAGGTGGAAGTGGTCACTCGCTTTTTCAAAGTGCTGGACCGCCTGTCTCCTCCATGCATGATCTGCCTTGACTTTGAAGTTTACTGGTGGCGCTTGCCTAGCTCATGGACAAGCCATTGGAGCCTATGGACAAGTGACGTTTGTGACATTTGTAGTGAAAGACCGTGCTTTTTAACACCATTACCTTGGCAAGATGGGTGTGTTAACTCCAGACACTCTGTAGAATCACCATATCTGATTTTTGTATAAAGTCAAGGATGTACTATGTTCCATACGAAAGTCCTGCCCGAGGTGGTTTCTGAATTTCATCTGAACCAGGTCCTGACACTTTCTGTGTTCTTTAGGAAGCCTCATGCTTTGGATGCCAAGTACAGATGCTTCATACGCTTGATACTCGCAGAAACCCTGCTGTCTTACTGTGAGCCTATGGTGGAATTTTTTGGTGAGGCTCATCAGCTGTTTGTTACCTATGGCGAAGCTGACCTAGGCAGACCAACGACAAAACAGACATTGGCAGGTGGATCACATCCTGCATTTCTCTATATTAAAAGTTTGCTAGAAAGGAATCAACTCAAGGGTTAAGGTCTCACTCCACCAGATGTACAGTACTGCTGACTCTGTTGCTGTTGCCAAGTACATCCCAACTGAAAGAGTTTTGGGGTTGCTATCTATTCTGTTGCTCGCATATTCGTATCCCATTGCATCATCAATCGCTAGTATGCTGCTTTTGGGTCCTCAGTCCTCCAGTCTTTATTTGCCTAGAATTTCGTGGTGTGTTTTTTTTTTTTTCTTCTTATGAGAAGTTCTGGGAGTCATCCTAAGTATGACTAGTGAACTGAATCTAGGTAGTTAGAACAGGCTGCTTGCTTGAACCGTACTTAGTTCCACTACTGGCATTCAGTTCACATCCACTCTTGGGCATTTTTCCACTGAGCATGCTCAGTCACTTGAAAAAGTCTTCTACCATGACTCCTACTACCACCCAATCATGTTGGCCTCCAGCTCTGCCCCTCTACTCCCAAATCTGCATGCTGGAAACAGGTATTTAAAGTAAGTCTTGCCAGTGGAGGATGGGTGGGTCAAGTGGATGTGAACTGAAAACTAGTAGAACGGTTACAAGTACAAACCGTAGTCTTACGATAACAAAACAAAATGGTAATATTAAATGCACGCCGAAAATAGAGTTAGAATCAATGTCTCGACCATAGGTCTTCTTCAGAAATTATGTAAAAGAGAAAAAAGCAAAGTAGGTATAAAGCCCTATGGTCAAAACATCGATTCTAACTCTATTTTCAGCAGGTATTCGGTATTACGATTTTGTTCTGTTTTCAGAACACACTGACACATCACTTTGCTTTTCTATTATATCTAGTCTTATGATACTTTCACTAGATTATTTCTGTGCAGCAGCTTTCATTTGAATTATGTTAGACTATTCCATATTTTTTGCAACTTTAAACGCTAAGTAAATGTATTCAGTCACCTGTTCCGGTTTCTACTCCTCAACGTACTGAGGGCCCAATCTACAGCAAACATGGTAGTGTGTAAGTGCCACATAGATGAGGCATAGCATGTGCCATGCCACTAACGTGCACATGTATACCTGGACCATAGACACAACCCAGAACTGTACCATGCAGAAATGTGCACTGCAGAGCTATGAATGCAAACTGTGCAGATAATAGGAAGGGGGTGGTACCTGAGCTAAGTTTTGATGCAGTATATGTGTATGCGGCAAAGAGCAGTGTTCGGGCTTTAAAATATAGGCAGCCAAGCCACATAACTATGCCACAGTGAGGGCTGCAGGAAGTGAAATTCATGCAGTTGAACCTTTACCCTGCACCTCTTTAGATTGTAGCCCTCACCCCCCCCCCCATCATTGTTCTAGGGTACAGACATAGACATACCAGAACAATAATCACATGGAAGACTTAATATGGTTCTACACAGTGTTTTATTGTGACAAACTAATCACAGTACACCATTGGCATCATGGGGTTGTCACTAGACAATGTGCTCCACAACTGGGGACACTAAGTTGTTTGCCAGGTTATGCTTTGGCTCCACACATGTCCAGATATGTCATCACGAGTCCATGTAGTTCCAGAGATGTGGGTCCTTGGACACAGTCCACGAAGCCTGTTGACCTGACCCTGCTCCAGTGTTGTGTTCCCCCTCGATCTGGGCCTGTGCTGCATTGGGCTGCATGATAATTATTTTGTCTACGCCTTCATCCCCCTCTGTATTGTCAGCCATCTTGTCCCCCTCAACTGGAACCTCTTCATCCACCTCCCTGTGCCTCCCCCTCAGGAGGGAGTATGCTGGCAATGTGTCGTATGGTCACCTGAAACAACATGGAATAGGGGTCATCAGGCAAGCAATACACAATGGTGTACAATAGAGGGAAGGCACAATATATAAAGTATACATACCCTGACGGAGTTGACTACCTATCAGTATTTCTTCATCTTATCTGTGTCAGTCTTCACCATTCATCACAGATGGGTATCTGCCGGAGGTCAGGACCCCGAAGCTTTTTTTTTGTTGGGTGGGGGGCCGACACACGTCGGTGCGCCCTGGGCCGACGCACTGCGTGGCGCTCGTGGGTTGGCGTTAGGCTGTGTCGACTCCTGCTTTGTCGGTTCTTCATCTCCTGCCGTAGAGGTCACCTCGTGTGGAAGCTGAAGAGATTTGAGGCCTGCTTCGCAGTGTTCTACTGTGTCACAGTATTCGTGCCAAAGTCCGTCGGTGATTCCTGCCGGTTCTGTGTTACTTTACTCGACGTCGCCCGGTAAGATCTTTCTATTATTATTCTTTTTGTGACATCGAGTCTGTTTTTGGTGTTTTTTCCTGTAGGTCATGTCTCTCGGGAGGCAAGAAATCTTCCAAGGCGAATTGACCCCCCATGCGTCGGTGCCCTGCGCCAGTTTCTCCGTCACGCGACCAGCGCGACTGGTTGTCTCGTGTCTTGGCCTGCTTCACGACATGGATTCGTGTGGCGCCTGCTTCTCATGGACCACCTCGAATAGCGGCGTGGAAAGTGGGCGAGCTCCGCCGACTTGAGGGTCGGGTGCGCACTTGCCGGGCAAGCCACACTCTCGGCCTTTCCTCCGGTCCCTCCCGGTTCTATATGGACTGAGGAGGAGGAGGAGAGATCCTCAGCTACTTGTAGCCTAGCCATTGCCGAGGCTTCTTCCGCTGGCGCAGGAGGCCGTCCGCTCCTTCCCAGGAGCGGGCGGGCCGCCATCATGGCAATCACCCCTTCGAGGTGAAGGCTCCCCAGTGTCACTCCCGCTGCTCATGAGCCCGGTCGGCGCCATCCTCGTGGCAGTCGGCCGGCGCCACCGGAGGCCTGGCGTTGTCGCGCGCCATAGGCCCTGACAGAGCTTCATCGGCAACGCCGACTTGTCGTGCAGCGCCGTGATCTCTGTCGGAGCTGTTCACGGCGCCGACACTGCTAGCAGCGCCTGTGAGATCTACTATGACGCCGTCCTTCTCCATGTCTTGTGGCGACCGGTGTTGAGTACGGCAACCGTGTCTCGAGGCTCGGCACCGGTGGGGCCTCTTATTTTTCCTCAGTAGGCGCCATCTTGCCGCTGCCCTGCCCTCGGTGCTGCTCGCGCGCCGGAAGCCTTGGTGCCATCCTCGGCACCGTTCGCAGCGCCCGGGGCCAGGTGCCGCTGGGACTGTCGTCGGCACCATCGTCTCGGCGATGCTCGTGGCGCCGTGGGGCGGGATGGTGCGACACGTCCCCTGCTCTGGATCTCTGGTCTGGCTGGGGCCACGCTCCCTCGGATTCATGCTCCGCGGGCTGCAGGGCGCTGGCACCGGCACTGGCACAGCTGTGGTCTCTGGGCCTGGTGGTAAGGGATGGCACCGCGCCCTCCCACGGTTTGGCACAGGCCCTCCGACTCTACCTCCTCAGAGACGGAGTCGAGCTCTGAGTCGGACGTGAAGTCTGACCCCTCGGGGTTGGCTGTTGAGGTGGGCAGCATGATAGTCTCTTCAACCAGTCAGTCAGCCCCCTTCTGAGGTGAGGTCAGTGGCTACTGAGACTAGGGTCAGGGGTGCTGACCAGTAGACAGTGGTGCAGGCCACCATAGCTCTGCAGCCTGGTCTTGGCGGTTTCACCGACCCCTCAGTTGTGGTACCCCTTCCAGTGGTGTGCCTTGATCGACCAACTTTGGGGCCAATCGGAGCGCCTGAAGGGGGCGGGTACTGCACCCTGGATAACCCCTTCGGGGGCTGCCCAGAGATGCAAGCTACCTAGGCTGGCCCTCTCGGGAGGAGGGCTCTTTCAGACTCCGAGGGGTCGAGGGGTGTGGGGTTGGCGCGTCGGCCTTTTTCTGGGGTCCACCCGGGCCCGGGGAGAAGCCGTAGCATGGATCTCCGCTCTTCCTCTTCGGTCTCTTTGAGAGAGTCCCATTCTTTTGAGTCAGGGGACCGTCCTTCTGGACCTATATGGCCCCAGTCACCTCACAGGAGGGATTCTTCCGGGTGCAGCCAAGACAGGACCGATGTGGTTGTTCAGCTGTCGGCTGTGGGGTTTTCCGGGGCACCTTCTTCCACGGGTGCCCACGGACCGCTCCTTAGCCCAGGCGGGGGTCAGCCGACATCTCTCTCGGCTCTGTCCCCATCCCTCTGCCACACTCTCCTGCGCTCCCAGGCATCCTCGGTCCTAGTGGGCCTTTCACCTGGGAGCAGTTCAGAGTGGCGGTTGCTCGGTTCCATGCTTACATTAGGGCAATGGACAGCCAGGTTTTTCAACCTCCCCCCGTGCAGCCACCCACTGAACAGACGGTGACCTCCAGCTCCTCATCCCCCTCTTCAGGGGGGGAGAGGAACCCTCTGTCCACATCTCTCCGGCTGCTGGTCCCTCTGAGTATCAAGCGATTCCTCGTGAGGATGTTGGAGGATCTGCACCTACCCTTCCACTGTTAGCAATCCTGAACACTTGGCGCATGCCCTTCTAGGCGATTTTGGTGAGGCTACCCTTGTGGTGCCGCCTGGCCGCTCCCTTCGGGAGGCGCCGATTATGCTCCTGGCAGAGGCCCTTCTCCGAGTTCCTGCCCCAAGGATCTCAGCCAGAGGTATTGGTTACTCGAATCTCCAGGTTCCATGCCTCATCCACAGTCTGGATTGACGCAGTTGGATACTCCTGATGGGCTTCACGCCCTTCACCGTGACCAGGCCCCCAGATCAAGACTCCTTGGATTTTGATTTCTGAGGTAGGAGGACTTTCTACTCTGCACAGTTACTTCTCTCTGTCTCTGCACATCAGGCCCACTATGCAGCCTACGACAGGTTCTTGTGGTCCAGGCTAGGTCAGCTCTAGCCTCATTGCCTGACATGGAGCAAACCAGACAAGCCATTGCACTCTCTGCGCGTGGCCTGGAGCTAGCAAGGCACCAAGCGAGGGCATCCTATGATGCCAACAAGGTAGCTACCATAGTCGTAGGGACAGCGATCTGCACTAGGCGGACGGCATGGCTACGTCTTTCCCGGTTGTCACCCTTGGCCCGGCGTAGGGTGATTAACTCCACCCACCAGGGAACCTACCTCTTCTCCCGAAGAGTGAGATGGCGCCTGTCGGGGCAACTTCCTTCCCCCTCTGGGGGGACTCTGTCTCTCTTTCCCTACTCTCGGGCCTCTCCAGGCCCTGAAGGTTCCCCCCCTTAGTGTGTCACCCACTGAGGGCAAAGGGACCTTGTCCCTTAGGGTGTAAAAGAAAACCCCCTTTGGAGGGGGCTCGGTACTCACCCATCTGTGATAAATGGTGAAGACTGACACAGATAAGATATGAAAATTACATACCTACCGTAATTATGATCTTTCTATGCATCTTCACCATTCATCACAACCCCACCCTCCATCCCCCTGGGGCCTCAGTCTCTGGGTCCCCTTCCCTCTCTGTGTCTCCTGCTCTCCTCCTTGGGAGTGGGGTAAAATAGGGACACACAGGGGAGTATTTTTCCAGGAAGAGTGGATAGCTCAAGCGGCACTCCTTCTCCAGTACCTTGGCTCCACCCCTCAGGGGTGGGAGTTGGTAGTTGCCCTCCTTCTCTCCTCCTCCCTGTTTCCATCCAACCTATTTCTCCTAAAAAAAAGGAAACCTTTTTTTCTCCAAAATTCTTTCCTTGAGAGGGTGCTGAATCCCTGTATCCTGTCCTTCTTCCAGAATAGCCGACTCTGCTTATCTGGAGTGTTTGCCAGTTATGTGCCTTGAATTCTGGCAGAAAGCTTTGTTACTCCTTGCAGTTCCTATACAATCTGGAGACGGACCAGGGTCCGGGATCTCTTATCCTTCTCCCCTCTCTCCTAAATTCTTTACCCACCCTACCCCCCTTCCTCCGCTTCCAGAGATTGGGGCCCCTCCCAATCCCTTTAGTTTCTAACCTCTTTCTTTTCTGTCCTCTCAGTCGTTATTTCTCCTTTTAGTTCATACATCTTTAACTTTTTCTGTCCCTAGGACTCTCTTGTCCCACCCTCCACTCCCTTCCTCTTACCTCTCTGGCGACTCAGAACTGGCAGGCAGGTGGAGTCGACACAGCCTAACGGTCAACCCCCGCGAGCACCACGCAGTGCGTCGGCCCTGAGGGCGGCGCCAATGGTGTGTCGGCCCCGCCTACCCTGAAGAAGGGAAAAAAAGCTCCCGCGGGGTCCTGACCTCCGGCAGATACCCATCTGTGATGAATGGTGAAGATACACAGAAAGATCATAATTACGGTAGGTACATAATTTTCATTTGTCACGGTGCACATACCCTTCCGCCCTCAAAGTATCCAGAAGGCAATGGGTGTGTTGCAGGGTCTTTGGCTTGGGCATGCTACCCTTCGCATGTCCCATCCCTCAGGTGTGCATTGCCCCAGTTCAGTACACAATCATCCAAGCAAAGGTGACATCACCACCACCCTACTGCATGTTGCCCCTTGTGTGGCCAGCCCATAAAGGCCTGCTCATAGGTAGTGTGTGCACCATTGTGCTGGACACACACCCTGCACAAAGCAGCCTGCATGGATAGTATAGGACGATAACTCACCATGTCACCCGCTCTACTGATGAATGTGTGCTTGTATGCGCAGGAGCTAGGGAAGTACAGGCACCATAGACAATGTATGTACAGACACAGGCGTAACCCTGTAAAACAAAAAATGCAATGTCTTGGATGTTTTCAGGTTCGACTGGGCCACAGTTGATGAATTGTGTACACTGTTTGCCCCATAATTGCAGACCAGGCCTTTCCCGAGCGAAGCAGTTGAGGATCGCTCCAGAGTACTGACTGCCTTGGCATACTACACTACTGGGTCATTCCAAAGGGTGAAAGGTGATGTGACAGGGGTGAGCCTGTCATCAGTGTCACAGTGCTTTACACAGGTGGTGGAGGCACTACTGTACCATCTGAAGGACTACATATGACTGACACAGATGAAGTGATATGGGACACCAAAGAGGGGTTCTGTGCTGTTGCTGGGTTCTTAAATGATGTTGGTGTCACTGACTGTACATATGTGCCGATCCTGGCACCATCACAGGTGAAAAAGGTGAACTAGAAATGCAAGGCATACCACAGCATGAACATGCAGGTTGTCTGTGATGCCTATGTGGTGATCACTCATGTGCCAAGTGGGCTGACATTGGAACCTAGAGGTTAGAGTAATGAGTTGTGAATGAGCTTGGTACATCCAGCAGACCTGGGTTTCATTCACACAACCTCTTGTATACTGTGTGACCCTGAGCAAGTCATTTAGCCTCCCCAGTGCTCCTGGGTTGCCCTGAAAACAGGCATTGTGCCTAGTGGCCTTACCTGGTTACCAAAAATGAATAAAAAAAAAAAAGTATCCTGGGTCTACATATGACACCTTCATACTGGAGCAGTCACAGCTGGTGCCACTCAGTTGTGCTATTATACAGGAGCACAGGTGGCTGATTGGTGAGTAAATGTAAATACTGTACCTGCCCTACCCTGTACATGATAAACAATGCCTCTGCCACCCCTGCAGAAAATGGGTACAAGGAGAGACACAGACAGACAAGGGGTATTATCAAACACAAATTCAGAACATTGATGCTGCATTTCAAGTGTCTTGTTTAGATAAGACAGGTGGCACAGTGCTACCCGCACCAGAGAAAGTTTGCCATATCTTTGTAGTCTGCTACATGCTGCAAAATCTGGCTCAAAATAATAGACTGCCATTACCTGATGGATGCAGTGTTGATGCTACACACAGTGGCCTTGCACAGGATGATGGGGATGTAGCGAGCTATGCCACTGCCAGTCAGATGTACAGATATATGGTGTTATATTCTGTTATAGTTTGTGTATGTTTAAACTACCACAAGGAAAATGGATGACAAGGTCTCATAGGATAGTGAGAGAGACTGGATTTCTTTTAAAATGTTTGACCTTCCTATGACCTGAGAGGAACCAGCTTGCCTGCCAGGAAGCTGACAGTTACTTGTCAAAGGCTTGGGGGTAGCTGATCAAAGGGTATTTCCCTGGTTAACTAACTGAGGGAAACAGAGGTAAATAAAATGTTTAAGAGCTAGCCCTTTTTCACCTCAAAGGCAGGATGCTTTGGTCCCAGGAAACTGTCGTAGTATATTGCCTTTGATGAGATAAAAGGAAAGGACAGAAATAGCCATTCTGGCAGGCTATTGCGAATTGTCTTACAGGTGTCATAATTGTCAGGGAACTATGACATCACAAGGTAGCCAGAAAATTGTGTTGTTAGGAAAGCGCAAGAGTAACATCTAAAAGTTAGGACAGACCAGGGATTTTGACAGATTATAAAGAGCTTGAAAACCAGGGTGTCTCTCTCTCTCTCTCTCATTTTTACTGAGCATCTTCAAGGGACACACTTCTCCTGGCACACAAGAAGCAAGACTGCTATCAAAGGAAACTGAAACTTTCATTTACTTTTTCTGGACTTCAGTCCACTATGAACTTAATAAGTAGAACTTAGCTAACAGTTTTAAGGCATTTTTTTGTACATGTCCACTTTTTATTTGTGTTATTCTGTGAACAAATTGATCAAATCTTTTATTTGTAATGTGTGATGATAATTTAATTATTCAATAAAGACATTTGTTTTGTTTAAGAAACCTGCCTGAGGGAGATTTCTATATTGCGTGTGTGATTGTGGGATGTTGCAGTAATAATCTGTGACTAAACTGTTATTGCTAAGAGGTGCCATCATAAGCTACCAAATCGAACAAAGGGTCTGAAAAGGGAAAGTCTGGATAAAGACGGAGGGCATACCAAACTCTCAAGGAAGGGTCTGTGGAGATTTGAACCAGGTCATTGCGCACCTTGTGGGAGGAGGCAGAATCAGGGTTACAGCGCTACCACAAAGAGGTTGTAATACCTGGATCTTCCCCCTTTGTGTAACAACCAAGAAGGGTTCATATGTACCTGCAAGACTCGAGACTAGTTCACAGTTTGAATCCCTCCAGAACTGAGACAAAAGGTTAATTCGAACCCACAAAACAGATAGGAGGGTTACCCTGTTTCTGTTAACTGTTCACAAGACTGCGCTCGGAGGTTGGCACTTTAGGAATAGAGGGCTGACCTGCTGAGTGGGTTTGTGACAGTGCTTACCAGCTCAGAGGTGGTAGTAACTGTGAGGGTAGGAGAGCCACTAAGGAACAGCGACCATAACTCCATTTAGTTCAAACTAGCCTTTGGGACTGGAAAACCACAATCGTGAACTAAAGTCCTTGATTCTAGGAAGATGGATTTCAGTAGGCTGAGAGAGATGGTTAGGAAAAAGTTTGTTGGGGTAAACAGCATAGGTGGCATAGAAGAGAGATGGTGGGGTAATAAAGGGAGCCATTCTCTAGGTATCTCTAGGTATCATGAGAATGGTAACCAAAAGGAACAGGTTCAAGAGACCGTTATGGTTTTCTGCAAGAGTTAAGGAAGCAGTGAGGGCCAAGAAAAAGGCTTTCTACAAGTACAAAAGAAAAATGGGGAGGAAGAACGGGGAGAATACTGATTGAGAAATAAGGAGGCAAAGAGGGAGGTTAGGGTGGCAAAAGCAGAAACAGAGCTGCGTATTGCAGAAGGGGTCATGGGCAGAGAAAATAATTTCTTCTGATATATTAGGGAGAACAGAAAGAAACAAGGGGGAAGCATTAGGTTGTTGGAGGGGGGTGATAGAGGATGGTCAAAAGGCCGCCATCCTTAATGATTATTGTTGCTCAGTTTTCACTAAGAAGGAAGCGGCCCTTGCCTGAGAGTGGCATCAAAGCAGCCTTTAAAGAGGTCCCGAAGATGAGGCAGCCAATATTCACAAGCGAAAGCATCTAGCAAGGACTGGCAGTCCTAAAGATAGATATGGCCCCTGACCAGATGGGATGCATCCAAGGATACTCTGGGAACTGGCAGCAGAACTAGATGAACCCCTGGTAGGACTATTCAACAAGTTACTACGGTCAGTGGTAGTTCCAAAGGATTGGAGGGTGGCAGACATTTCCACATCATGGAAGGGGACAAGGAACAAGCGGCGGACTACAGTCCTGTCAGTCTGACCTCTATTGTAGAGAAGTTGAAGGAGTCACTGGTCAAAGAAGACCTCGTGGACTACCTGGGGAGCAACAGTCTCCAGGATGGTAGACAGCACAGGTTTGTGGCAAGGAGGTCTTGTCAGACTAACTTGATAATTTTCTTTGACTGGGTGATGAGGGAATTGGATAGGGGCCATGCCGTGGATTTGCTGCACTTCGACTTCAGCAAGGCTTTCGATTCGGTGCCCACAGACACTTGCTTAAGTAGATGGAGGATCTGGGTGTGGCTAAGGACAGAGTAAACTGGGTAGGTAACTGGGTAAAGTGGAGGCAGCATAGGGTTCTGGTCAAGCAGGGTCGAATCAGAAGAGGAGGTCACGAGCTGGGTGCCAGCGGGATCTGTCCTGGGCTTGGTCTTCTTCAGTATGTTCTTCAGCGACATTGGAGCAGAAATCCAGTGCAGGCTGTCTCTCTTTGCAGATGACATTAAGCTCTGAAGGAGGATGGATAGTGACAAGGGAATTGTGGAAATACAGAGTGACTTACAACGCTAGAGAGGTGGTCTAAGGTTTGGCAGTTGAAATTCAGCTCAATCATAAATGTCCAGTACATGCCCCTCCAAGCTGCTTTAAAAGAGGCTGCAATTTTTTAACATTTATACTTTCTTATATCTTGTCACTCCATTCAGTGCCAAAAAGTGCAAGGTAATGAGAACCCCAGGACAGAGTACTGGATTGGGGGGGGGGATGTGGCACTACAGCTGCGGAACAGGATTTTGGAGTTCTTATCAATGACACCCTCAAACAATCGAGCCAGTGCAACAAGGCCTGTGGTGAGGCATGTAGGATACTGGGGTTTATCCGAAGGGGTACTGATAGCAGGTGGAAATACTTCCTCTTTATAGATCTATAGTGAGGCACACCTGGAGTACTGCATTCAGTTCTGGATCCCTCACCTCAGGAGAGATAGGGGCAGGCTGGAGATGGTGCAGCGCAGGGTAACAAAGATGATTCAGGGCCAACAGGGCAGCTGTTACAAGGAGTGCCTCAAGGCACTGAACTTGTACTGTCTGGAGACCTGAAGGGAGAGGGGAGATATAACAGAGATCTTCAAGTTCCTAAAAGAAATTAACAAGGTGTACTGCGGGAAACTATTTAGCTTGAGTACTAGTTTGAGGTCGAGAGGGCATGAGTGGAAACTGACAGGTGGTATGTTCACGAGAGACATGATGAAGTAGTATTATTTTACAGAAAGGGTGGTGGAGCTGTGAAACAGTGAGTGAGAGGAGGCACAGAGTAAATCAGTATTGAGCCACAGTGAGAAAACACAATGTTCAGAGACAAAAGCTCAGCTGCCCATACCTCAAGTGAGAATTTCAAAAAAAACACAATCTGGACCAATCATTTTCATGAAAAAGCACACACATGCGTGAAACGTTGGACGGCTGGGTGCCTCATTGTTTAGCATTTTTTTTTAAAGTAAAAGTATTTACTAATATCAACACTGTCAAGATTTTCCTACAAATCCTCACTTGAGGTAGAGGCAGCCAAGTTTTTGTCTTGGAGTCGTTGAATAGTCTACCAGCCGAAGTGGTGGGCGTTACAACAATTAATGGTTTGAAGCATGATTGAGACAGAATTAAGGGTATAGTAGTCACTCGAGGTAACAAAAACTGGAAAGTGAATAGGTGGAGAAGAGGGAGGGAGGGAGGGCTGAACCTTTGATGGTAGCAGGTCCCAGGGTTAGATAGGGAACTTGGACAGACTGGGTGGACTATCGGTCTTTTTCTGCTATCATTGTCTTTGTTTCTAGTATCCATATCTGCTCAGATAAAAGTAATCTGGCCAGCTGATTTGACTGGATAATGGTCTGGATAGCTGATTATCCTATCTGGACAAAAATGTGCACTAGCTGTGGTGTGCAGTGGTCACCACAGATTAACTCAGAATATCTAATCTTTGTTTTTGTATTCATGTCATTTATATTTGCAAGTCAGACATTATATTAAATCCAAGTAATGCAAGGTCAGTTTATACAGATTTTGAGGCTCTATTGGTGTCTTTAGAGATGGCACGGCATAGGAGCTGTCTACTCTCATAGTCGCCCCTCTTTCAGTGGTACGCCAAGCCAAACCTTTGTGCCTTCTGCCCCCCTCCCTCCTTCCTCTCTCCTCCCCTCTCCTTCTGCTCTTATTGATTCTTCCTTGAAATTTGAATGTAGGCAATAGCTTAATTTGCTTGAAAACTTTGTACCATGTTTGACTCTGGGTTGTTTTACCCTCCGCATTGAGATGAAATACCTTTCAATGTATTGCTCGTTACTTTTGTACCATCCTTGACTCTGGGTTGTTTTACCCTCCACATTCATTTGTAATACTTTTCCATAGATTGTCCATTTCTCTTGCTTTGTACTTCCATGATATGGAGCCTTTGCAAAGGAGTCTCTGACTCAAAGGCTTGTAATTCCGATATCTCAATAAATAAAAAAAAATAAAAAAATAAAGAAGCCAGTGTAGCCCGGTGATTAGAGCAAATCACTGAGAACCTGGCAACTTGGGTTTGAGTCCCACCACAGCCCCTTACTGTGTGACCTTGATCAAGCTATTTAACATCCAAGTGCTTCAGTCCACCCAGCTGTGAAATGGCTACAAGCAGGACTGAACTGAGAACTGGAGACCCAATGCACAGTCTCAAGGGACTGCCTCCAAATTGTTGTGCCAACAAGTTTACAACAGTCCCTTGTCTGCAGCCAAGCTATCATCAGAGGTCGTTGTAGGCTTTCCTTATGTGTCCACGAAATGGCTTGCAACCATATTTTTTTTGGGGGGGGGCGCATACAAATAGCCAGCAGGGCTACCCACAAAGCCTGGTGAACCTCACAAGATGCTGTTGCATCTTAAGTGACACCCCCTAGAGTAGAACTGTTAGAGGCAGTTCTGTGGGATGTCGCTTAAGTGTGGTGCAGACCCGAAGAGTCGGCGAGGGATATGAACTCCCAACACGCACAGGGTGATGGGGATTGGGAGAGGGGTTCCACTGAACAGCAGAGACAGCTAATGGGTTGCAAAGTGGGAGAGCAACCATTGAACTAGCACCAGCAGTGCCAGAAGAGGACCAGCATAGTTCATCACATTTCAGCCCTCAAGTGGGCCTTAAGGTTCAGTTGTTTTTTTTTGGGGGGGGGGGGACATGTACGTAATCGTACCTGTCCCACAGCCATTTGTATATGGTACAGTGCCAGCCACAGAAGGCTGTAAGGTGATTTTATTCAGGTTTTACTGCCCACACATCCTGTTTGTGCACACTAACATATGAATTCACTCATTTGCAAGTCAGCTTAATTGTGGGTCTCCTCTGTCAAAGACTCAGTCACCCCTTCATGAATAGCCATAATGTGTGTGCTCATAATGGGCACCTTTTCACACCCCTTTTGCAGCTCTAAACATAGCAGCTGAACATCAGGCCCAGGATTATTTTATGTCAGCTGAGTGATCTTGGTAAATTACTGCTGTTTCCATTACATCCATTTTATCGTGTGTTTTTATTTCAGGACCCCCGCATCTACAGTAAAATGCCACAAGCACCACTCTTTAATGACTTTACAGTTCTCTTCACTTTCAGAGTCTAATTTGATATTTTGGTGGGACACTAATAAGAGATACCATGCTCAGTGAATATGCATAACACAGTGCTCAGAAGTTAATGCAACAAACCTAATCAGCTACTTCTTGCCCCATATCTCAATTAAAATAATTCCCCAGCAGAGTTTCCTGGGAAACCGTGACAGTAAGCCTTATCAGGACTATGTCAGATCTAAGATACCCCAAATATTTGAATTTCTGAGTATTCCGTTCATTATTACTAAAGACATCTGCATGAAAACGTGCTCTTTACCCCTTCAGCTTCTTTTGTTAGCACAGCTTTTCCTGCCCTGAAGTCATAATTCTCTGCCCGTGATGTCTAATTTCTTTTTGTGGCAACAAGTTGTGACGTTGTCAGCAAAAAAAATTAGGACTCCATGACAGGAATGATCACTGTAAACAGATGAAGTCTAAGGGGAAAAAGTCCTGTTTTAATGCAGATATCTTCAGTAATGAAAATGAAAGGTCCTGAACTTGAATTATTGAAGAGTGTTTTGTAACCAAGTTCTGCTAATGTCAGCGGTGGATTCTGTGCAGGAAACCAGGACATCAGTTTAATTGAACCAAGCTCAGTAATTTCAGATAATCTCCTTATCACGTGTGATGGCAGTACTGAGTGACTGCATGCTGTTTTTCTGATCGACTCTTACAGGCAGTTCAAGCGAAATCCAGAAACTACCGGAAGCTCAGGATGACCCTCAGAGACGGAAACCTGATATCAGGAAGGCAAAATTATTACTAGGCTGGGAGCCGGTGGTACGTAGAATCAGCTGATATTACCAAATGCATGCAATAAAGGGGTCTGTTCCAGTTCATTTTACTGTGAGATTTGAAAGTTGAAGATTACTACAGTAGTTAGCATAGCAGCAAAACTTGTACTTAAGCAACTAATGACAATCCATGGTGCAAGAACTGAGAAAATGTGATATATTTCCTTGATTCTGCAGCTGAGCCATAAACACTTTGGTAGGTTGTAACGCTTTTTAGAAAAAAAATTGGAATTACTGTTACCAGAAATAGTACTGCCGTGTAATTGCATTTACTAACGCATCTTCTTAAAGGGAACTCTCATCTACCTCACAGTAATGCTGTGGGATGTAGAGTTCCCAATTAAGCAAAACAACCTTTAAATGCCATTTTATAGCTTTACTTCATATCTGGTAGATCCTGCATCTCCCCCCGCCCACCAAGCCTTCAGCCATCAGCAGTGTCCTCGGCCAGCTGTCTGATGACGCGAACAGTGGGCTGAGCCACCGGACGCCTATGTTCCAGAATGCCTGTTTTAGTAGAACTGCTCTTTTGGGTTTATTCCACCGGTATCTTTTCAGCTGAGCTCAACACAATTGGTACCGGTAGAATAAGCCCACAAAGGTGCTGTTCTACACTGTAAGACTTAAAACAAACGTTCAAATAACATGAAGTCTTGCTGTATTCTGACAATTTGCAGTGAGTCCCAACCTTCGAATGGCCCCGGAGATGAAAGAGTTAACTTTCCATGCCAGCATGGAACGCTGAACTCGAGCTTGGTTGAGATTCTGTCTGTTGCTGTTTGAACTCAAACCGTCAGATTCTTTACTCCGCCTCACTGAACAGTCGCTCCGGAGATTTCTCCTTCTGCTCGGTTTAATTTGTCGGTTAAAGTACAGTTTTTCTCGGTTTTCAACCGAATTTAAACTGCAACCTGTTGGTTCAGTCTCTGTCTGTGGTATTCGTGAGTACTAGATAGGTTTATATTGTTTCTATTCTGTGTGGAACTTGTAAACGGTTCATCGGTTCGGTTTGAACCGATCAAGTTGCTAAAAAATCTTTGTTTGAATTTCTAGAGTGTGGTTACCGGTTCTTATCGGTTCTAAAAAACCGGATTTGATTACGTTTTTTTCCACGACCCGTGACACGGTCAGGAACCGATAAGAGGGTCTTGCCTGGCGGATTGCCATTAAAAGGGTAAGTTTGGTTAGGACTGGCACAATGTCTGAGAAACCCAAAAGAAAAACCGGGCCCACTGGGTTTCAACACTGCAGTGTGTGTGGGGAAGTCTTCGCCAAGGCTGATCCCCACACCACCTGTGTTTATTGTCTGGGGTTTGACCACCTCAATGCAGACTGCCAGATTTGTAAAAATTTTCATGCAGCTGTCCTAGAAAAACGAGTTGGTAGGCTGAGGGAAAGGGAGGCCAAAAAGTCCGCTAAACCGGATGGCCAGCCCGGTTCGGTTCAAACCGAACCAGAAGGAGTGCCCTCTTACCAGGGCGAGACTTCTTCAGGCAAAAGGAGATCTGATTCTGAGGAGTCGGTTCCAGCTAAGAGAACAAGAAAGGAAAATCAGCTGGTGTGGATCCAAAACTTTCTTCTCCAACCGCTGAAGAAATAGCCAAAGCGATAAAAATTGTGCAGTCGCTTTCCCCGGTTCCGACCAAACCGGCACCATCAGGGAGGTGCTCGGTTCGGCCGGTTCCACCGGTTCAAGAGTATGATTTAGAGGAATTTTATGAACCGGAGAAGGAGGAAGAGGAGTATGAGGAAAGTGAATGTGGTTTTGAAAGTCTGGATGTGCCCATTGACCGGGACATCTCCCCAGACAGACCTTCAGGAGTGTCTCCTCCTAGGCTTTTTGAGTCCCCCTCCCATTTCATGTTTTATAAAAAAGTGGCTGAAACCCTCCAGCTTCCTATGGAAGAAGCTGTGGATGACCAGGAGGAGTCTGACTATGTGGAAATGATGGATATCCCAGAGTCTAGGAGGCTGTCTATTCCCTTACACAAATCTTTTGGGAAACAGACATTTAAGATTTTAAAGACTCCTAACACCATACCTCCTGTGGATAAAAGAATGGACAAGAGGTATACATTGTCAGGCTCAGATACGGAGTTCCTTACACAATGATGCAGCCATGTTGGGGTAGTGCAGGCTGCAGCCTGTGACAAGGCAAATATTCCCTTGGCTTCACACCCCCCAGACAAGGACTCCAGGAGGATTGATGCCATGGCAAAGAAACAATACATGGCAGCATCCTTGGGACTCAGACAGGCCAATTATATGGCTTATACTGCTAGGTATCAGAAATCTAGATGGGACACTGTCATGGCTTTAGCAAAACAGGTCCCTGGCCAGCTTGCCAAGAGCTGGAGCAGGTGGCTGCTGATGGTATTGAGGCATCCCAGGTGCTATTCCATTCTGCAGTGGACTCCAATGATGTGTCATCTAGGGTCATGGCTACATCTGTGGCACTTTGCAGAATGGCTTGGCTCAGATGTACTAGCCTGTCACAGGATACCCAGACTAAGGCCATGGATTTTCGTGTTGTGGGTAATTCTCTGTTTGGGGAGCAAACAGAGAATTACATGAAGAAAATGGACGAATATAGGACCACCTATAGGAGTGCCCAGGCCAAGGAAAGGCAGGACACTCCTCAAAGGCAGCATCCCAGGGGCAGGGGCAGGCCTTTTCACAGGCCTTTCTACCAAGCCCAGGCCTCCCCTTCTGCCTATGCTCAGAGGGGGTTCTTTAGAGGGAGAGACAGAAGGGGTACAAGCAGACCTGCTTCCACCCCTCAGCCAAAAACCCCTGCCAAGCAGGCACCCTGATGGGGTTGCCAGGGCCGATTCTCCACCACCTGTAGGAGGCAGGCTGGCTTACTTCCAGGACTGGAAGTCTCTAACATCAGACAAGTGGGTCCTGGAAGTAGAAGCTAAGGACTGGTTCTCAGCTTCAAAAATTTCCAAAGTTCAACCAGATCTTTTCCACCTGCAAATTCCTCAGAGGCACTTGCCTTAGAGGCAGAAGTCTCTTCCTTCTGTCTGTCAGAGCTGTGGAACGGTTCCACCCCTACACCAGGGCAAAGGATTGTACTCCAGGTACTTCCTTACCCCAAAAAAGACAGGAGAATGGCGGCCCATCCTGGATCTCAGATATTTAAACAAGCACCTTTTAAAGCCAAAATTCAAAATGGTGACTCTGGGAATAATTCTGCCCTCTCTAAGGCCAGGGGACCGCAAGTGTCCCTGGACCTCAAGGATGCCTACTTCCATATTCTTATCAGAAGCTCCCATCGAAAGTACCTCAGGTTCGAGCTGCCCTCAGGCCATTACCAGTTCAGTATAATGTCCTTCGACTAACTCTCTGCTCCAAGAGTGTTCACAAAATGCCTGGCAGTAGTAGTTGCTTCTCTGAGAAGGCAAAGGATTGCCATCTTCCCATACCTAGATGACTGGCTCATAGGAGGCCAGTCCCCAGACTAGGTCAAGTTACACTTACAGATAACTCAGCAACTGCTCACTTCTCTAGGTTTCCTTCTGAATCTGTCAAAGTCAGTTCTAGAGCCTGTTCAGCTCCTCACCTTCATAGGTGCAGAGCTAGATACAGAAAGGGCCAGAGCCTTCCTTCCCCTGGACAGGGCAAGGACCCTTATCACTCTGGCCTCCTCTTTCACCCTACAGGTGTCTCGTCCAGCAAGGCATTTTCTGCAGCTCCTGGGGCACATGGCTGCTTCTACAGCAGTGGTGCAGGGAGCAAGATTTCAGATGAGGGACATTCAGTTCCGTTTGAGAGCCTTCTGGTCTCAGAAAAAGGACCCTCTGACCAAACTGATCCCAGTGACTCGAACCCTAATCCAGGCCTTGCACTGGTGGCAGGATCTGAACAATCTGAGACAAGGAGTTCCCTTTGTCACTCAGTCTCACTCTCTAATCCTTACTACAGATGCCTCCCTCTTGGGGGGGGGCTCACTTGGGCGACCTGACCACCCAGGGGTTGTGGTCGCCTCAGGAATCTCTGCTCCACATCAATCTGTTGGAACTCAGAGCAGTATTTCTAGCACTTCAAGTTTTTTCCAAGTCTGTTCAGAACAAAGTTATTCAGATCAGAACAGACAATACCACCACAGTGTGGTAAATCAACAAACAAGGAGGCACTCGGTCTACGGCCTTGTGCACAGAAGCAATGAAGTTGTGGTCCCTGGCTTATTCTCTGAACACCTCCCTCTCAGCAGTGCACCTCCCAGGCAAGGACAATGTTCTGGCAGATGCTCTCAGCAGGATATCTCAGGGCCATCACGAATGGTCTCTGGATCCCTTGGTCCTGGAGGTGATATTCTCCAGATGGGGCACCCCACAGATAGATCTTTTTGCAGCACCAGACAATCACCAACTTCCCCTTTTTTGTTGCAGTCACCCTGGATGTCTTAGTTCTCAATTGGGAAGGGAAGTTCCTGTATGCTTTTCCCCCCTTTCCTCTCCTGTTCAAAGTGCTAGTCAAAATCAGGTCTTAAGCCTGCAAAGTGATCCTGATTGCTCCAGACTGGGCCAGACAGCCCTGGTATCCTCTCCTATTGTCCTTATCAGTCCATCTTCCCCTGGCTCTTCCCAGGAATTACAACCTGTTAACTTGTGCTTAGGGGAGGGTTTGGTACCCGAATCTCAAATCTTTCAAATCTCTCAATCTGAAGGCCTGGCTCTTGAAGAGTTAGAGTTTGCTGATTTACACCTCTCCCAAGGGATTATGGATATTCTGAAGGCTTCTAGGAAGCCTTCCACCAGAACTACCTATAATTCCAAGTGGAAAAGATTTTCCATATGGTGCTCTGGGAAGCATATTTCCCCAGAGTCTGCTGATCTGCTCACAGTACTTGACTACATGGTTCATCTCAATAGCTTGGGTCTCAGACCAGCTACACTAAGAGTGCACCTGGCAGCTGTTTCTGCTTTCATTTCAGCAGGTAAGCCCTCTTCTCTTTCAGCTCACCCTGTTTTCTCCAAGTTTTTTAAGGGATTGCTTCATACCAATCCCCATTCAGGTATCCTGCCCCTGCTTGGGATCTTAATGTTTGTATTGCTCAGCTTATGCAACCCCCTTTTGAGCCTTTGTCTTCAGCAGAGCTTAAGTACTTGACTTGGAAAACTGTGTTTCTGGTGGCCATCACTTCTGCCAGGCGCATAAGTGAGCTGCAAGCCCTGTCAGTGGAGCCTGACTTTATTTCCTTCCATAGGGATAAGGTGGTCCTAAGGACTAACAGGAAGTTTTTGCCTCAGGTGGTTTCAGACTTCCACCTTAACCAATCTATGTCTCTTCCTGTGTACTTCACTGACCATTCCTCCTCTGGTGAGAGGAGGCTGCACAGCCTAGATGTGAAAAGAGCCCTTAGCTACTATATAGAATGCACCAAGGGTCATAGGTTTGACTCCCTCCAACTGTTCCTCACTTATGGTGAGGTAGGCAAAGGAAAACCTGCCACTAAAAGATCCATTGCCAGGTGGATTGTCTCTTGCATACAGTTTTGCTATGGAAAATTGGGTAAGGTTCCACCCTCAGGCCTGAGGGCTCACTCTACTAGAGGTACAGCTGCTTCCCTGGCTGCTGCCAGGGATATCCCTATTCTAGAAATATGTCAAGCAGCTACCTGGAAAACAGTTCACACTTTCACCAAGCATTACTCCCTGGATATCCAGGCTAGGAGTGATGCTCGGTTTGGCACAGCTGTGCTTCAGAGCCTATTTCATAAGTAGGTTCTGTCCCTCCTCCATGGAGGTACTGCTTGGTAGTCTGCAAATTGTCAGAATACAGCAAGACTTCATGTTGTTTGAAGAAAAAATTACTCACCTTAGTAATGTTGTTTCTTCTAATGGAGTCTTGCTGTATTCTGACCTCCCTCTGCCTTCCCCTCTCAGAACCTTTGTTTTTTGGGATGTGGGTGGGCAGTGGCAGTGTTGCACTCAGGAGGTGCCCCACCTTTTTTGTTATCACCCTTTTCTTTGGGTGAGTGGGTGTTGTGTTATTTCATTTTTCGGTCTCCTAACTTGAGTCTTTGTTTTTGGGACCAAAAATTTGTTGTTATGTTAGTAGCCAGTTGGTTAGTGTAGGTTTACAGCTTCCACACAGGACCTCAGTGAGTTTAGCTCGTAAAGATCTAACAGTTTGAGTTCAAACTGCAACAGACAGAGTCTCAACCGAGCTCGAGCTCAGCGTTCCATGCCTGGCATGGAAAGTTAACTCTTTCATCTCCGGGGCAGTTCGAAGGTTGGGACTCACTGCAAATTGTCAGAATACAGCAAGACTCCATTAGAAGAAACAACATTACTAAGGTGAGTAATTTTTTCTTATGGCACATAGACATCCCCGCAGCTTAGCCGTCATTCATGCTATCAGCGCAGGACACTGTTGATGGCATTACAGGCAGGAGGCATGCAGGATCAACCAGACATGAACTAAAGCCGCAAAAATGTAAGTAACTGAAAAGATGGCAGTTAAAGATTGTTTTGCTTAACATGAACTCTACAGCCCACAGCATTACTGTGGGGTAGGTTAGAGTTCCCTTTAAGCATGGAATCGCCTGTGTTTGATCGTAAAGCACTTTAAGATGTTTGTATGAAAGGTGCTGTATAAATACGATGGATGGATGGATGGACGGATAGATAATTGACTGACTGACTGATTATTACTTTTCCGTTGAGTGTTACTTTGCTTTTCTGATCACCATCAAAAGGCAAGGACAGTTTCATCGTCACTAAATCTCGTATGATGGGCATACTGCAGCCGGGTTGGGGGGGGGTAGGGGGAGTGATGAAGCTCTATGTCCCTGATGTAGTGTGGATAAACAAGGACAGCTGTTAATTGTGTGGTAGTAGGATTGCCAGGGGATACTATACTTGAGTTGTAAAATACTGCCATTGGAGACCCTTGGAATCTGTTTCATTCTTTGCTTGGAGCTGTGATAGAACTGAAGTCAGTAGTGGGTTGGATTTACTCTTGCTGAAGGGATGCCAAAGTAATTTCTGTTTTGTCTGACAACAGGTCCCTTTGGAAGAAGGCTTAAATAAAACAATTGACTATTTCCGCAAAGAACTTGAATATCAGGAAAACAATCAGTACATCCCCAAACCAAAGCCTGCTAGAATAAAGAAAGGAAGACTGCGACACAACTGAGATATGCAGAAAAGAAAAGCCTGTTTTACAGATCATGAAAAATGGGAATTTAAAAATAAAAACTCTGAATAGACATTCTGGAGAGCAACTGGAAGTTCATCCTGAAGCTTGCTTTGAAAATGGATTGTGCCTAAGAAAACACTTCTGATCTTGCCTTGCACTTTTTATCTGTTTTTAGTGTAAAATAGACTAGAACTGTCAACTGATCTACATCTTCCGCTTCCTGAGATCATTGTTTAGCAGCTGACTGTCTTTGGCAGTTGTTTCTACTGGTTTTGCTGCAAAGTACTGAATGGAAATGGAAGAAAAATGCCATTTATTTATAAAGAAAAGGGGTACTATCAAATCCATGACATTATTCTATGCATTTAAAAGCTTACAGAAAGCTAACCATATCTTCTGGTGTGCGAAACTCTGGCCTCTATTAGTGCGTTTAGTATTGTTTAGTCATAAAGAAGTATGTTTATTGGAACTTAAGTTATCATGAAGTCAGGTTTTTTTATTGTTCTGGTTGAATTGTACATTTGAATTTGCAGGTTTATCCTGGGTAACATTATTTTGAATCACTGCTGTTGTGAATTTTTCTGGGAAAGAACTTACTGTATTATTGCTGACAGTGTGACTATATTTTAATAAAATATTAAAAGTTAGCACATTTAGTTTTATTAATAAATTATACTGAACTGACCTTTTTAAATGAGTGTTCATCTGTAGCCACATGAACTGATTGGATCATTTCCAGCTTGAGGAACCAGTACCTGGAACCATCCAGTTGGATTCAAACTGCAAATTTGTACATGCCTTCATGTCTTGTGCACAGTTCCTTCCAACATTCAGACCTTTTCTTTCTTCCAAAGTGGTCCATACCCTTAGTCCCACTTCAGTTTGCTTTTTGTTTTTTGATTGATTTGCTGCTCCGTCTGGTTTCTGACGCTGCTGTGGTTACTGTCTTGCACCACCACCACCTTCACTCCAAATTTCTTCAGATTTCTTCAGTTTTCTTCAACTTTGATAGGTTTTCACCTATGTTAAGTTTGTGGTATAGTGGTTCTAGGGATGTGGACATGGTTCACTTATCCACATGATGAAAGTTCTTCCTTAAGAGCCGATTCACCATAACATCTTAAAGCAGTGCTTCTCCCAACACCCAGATGGTATATCCCTTGGCTCCGCCCCATGACGTCAGATCTTCCTGTCCACTGGACGAGTTTGGTCTCCTCCTTTGCAGCTGCAGGTATTGTAGGTCCTAAAGTGCTCCACTGGCAAACTTAGTGACTTTTTCTACTTTTCAAAAACAAATTGTATTTTCCTAGATCCTGCTCTCAACCAGTCAAAAACATGGAAGAGGAAGAACCAAAGCCTACAACTGGCTTCAAAAAGTGTGTCACGTGCCGGCAGAATACAGTATGTTGTGGACTGACCCACATGTGTTGTGCCTGTCCTGTCTGGGAACAACACACAGCGGTCCTGGTTGCAGCCTCTGATAGATGATGCTTCCATCCTCACTCAAAGACAGGAAGGCTTGCCGTTTCCTCATCTGGCTGTCCAATTGAGACCCAATGTTGCGGGCCAAGGGTAGTCACAAGGCAGCCTCCGCTGCAGCAGGGTCCACGGCACAACCAGCAGCAATCGAAGAGGTGGCAGCTATGGGCACGGCAAGCACCTGCTCAGCCTCAGCACTTATCCTGGCTGGGGCCAGCATCCGCATGTCCTTCACAGGGAAACTCTGTGATATGTGTTGGGCGATCAAGACCTTCAGGAAGAGCCCTGCCCACCACAGTAAGAAGCATAAAAGCAAGAAACACCACCATCGGTCATGGGACTGGGAGATATCCCGCTCCTCCTGCTCCCTTGACTCCCCCTGCCCATCAACAGTTGTCAAGCGCTCAGTTTTGGTCAAGCCCTTTTTGATCAAGGGTGGGTCACTAGCACCATGGTACCCTCGTCAGGCTTGTGACCTCGACACTGGTTGATCAGGCAGTCAAATTTTTCTCGGCCTTGTCAACCTGTCGTCAGAGGGGGTTGACGAAGAATCAATCCTCAAGACTCCGATCATCCTAGTCCTCACTCAGCAGGCCGTGCCCTGCTCAGGATCAGCCTCCCCTTGTGGTTGTTGCAGCCGACGCCAGTGCCTGTGATTTACACCAAACCCCCGGTTACATCTCCTTGACATCGGCCCGGGTCGATGTTGAGGTCAAGGGGCTCCTCGAGTTCTCAATATTGCACAACTGGAAGGTGTCACCATTGATGCTCCTCGTCCTTTTCACCTTCAGATAGGGAGAGGCTCCACTGGTGGATGTGGCAGCACCAGGAGGAGCTCCACTAGCAGCAGTGGGCCTTGGTGGGGCTGTGTAGAGATCAGCCTTCAACCCCTGTGGTTGACTGTCCAGTGTAGGGTCAAGACCACACTGGTCCACCTGAGACAGTTGTGCACGTGTCTCTCCACCGTTGTGGATTAAACTGCCTCAACAGCAGCCCACATGGGGGGCTCCTATGTAGGAATCCCGTCTGAGCACCACCTTGCCCTGCCAGTTATCAGTGGAAATTACCCACTCTGATGATTCCAGGGTGGTCCGTGGTGGTAAGCAGCCGAGGGCCATCTTTGGACAACTCCGATGCGTCCTCCGTGCAGTCCACGGGACGCATATGTTCGACTGGGAATCGGTCGAGGAACTGACTACCAACCACAGGCCTGTGTCTTTCGGGGTGCTTCTCAAACTTATACAAACATACGAACATATGAAAATGCCAGCAAGTTAGGCCAAGTGGTTTATCATCTCTGTTCGTGTGCTGCTCATACTACAGTCACAGCAGCCTCCTCCCCACCTCCCCTTATGCTCCCCGCTCCTGAAGTTGTCACCCTCTCGATCCCCACACCTTGTTTTCCTCCCACAATCTGTACTTTGCCCGTGTACCTGTCTTCCCTTCTTGAAGCTTCCCACTGATTTCAAAGAAATCAAATCCTCAGGTAACTCTTTCCAGGGAGACACCACTCTTTCCATGAAATAGTGTTTCCTTAATTCTCTTCTAAACCTTCCTCCTACCAGCTTCAGGCTGTGTCCTCTTGTGGTCTGTCCTCCCTTTAATTTGAACAACCCGTCTGTATTAACTCTATTAATCCCTTTCAAGTATTTGAAGGTCTCTATTATATCCCACCTATACTTTCTGTCCTCCAGGGAGTGCATGTTCAGCACCTCAAGTCTCTCCTCATAGACCTTCCCCCATGTCCTGGATCATCTTAGTCACCCGCCTCTGAACCCGCTTCAGGAGCATGACATCCCTGTTTAAGTAAGGACACCAGAACTGCACAGAATACTCTAGGTGAGGTCTGACCAAGGAATTATACAATGGCAGAATAACCTCCTTCCTCTGTAAAGTGATTCCCGTGGCAATGCACCCCAGCATCCTGTTTGCTTTTGCTGCTGCTCTCCTACACTGCTCTGAGTTATTCATTTTATCATCATTCATCACCCCCAGGTCTTTTTCTGCCCTTGAGATCTTCAAGTGTACCAACCCCAGCTGGTAACTATACTCTGGGTTCCTAGCCCCTAAATGCAGGCTACTACACTTTCTAGCATTAAACCACAGCTGTCATGTTTGAGACCATTGTTCCAGGGCGTCTAGGTCCTCTTGGATAGTCCTCCCCTCTTCTCCATCCACCACCACTCCCAGTTTGGAGTCATCTGCAAACAAGCACATTTTGCTCCTGGCACCCCCCGCAATGTCCATTATGGATGTATTAAACAAGATTGGACTAAGGACAGACCCTTGTGAACCCCACTAATCACCTCTCTGGGTGCTTGAATCTCCTTACCAACCACCACTCTCTGATGTCTATTACTCAGCCAGTTTCCAATCCAATTTACCATCTTTACTCCCACCCCGTAGGTCCTCAGTCTACCCAGTAGCCTCCTATGCAGCACAGAGTCAAACGGTTTGCTGACGTCCAGATACAGGACATCAACTGGGCGTCCACCATCCAGAGATCTCATCACCCAGTCATAAAATTCAACAAGGTTTATCTGACAAGATTTCACCTTAACAAACCCATGTTGACGGACATCTTGGAAGCCGCTTACCTCCAGGAACTCCAACATCCTGTCCTTCAAAATGGTCTCTAGGAGCTTCCCCACAATTGAGATCAAACTTGCCAGTCTGTAATTCCCCATTTCATCCTGAGGACCACTCTTGTGGAGGGGCACAACGTGCGCTAACCTCCAGTCTACACGTACACTCCCTGATCAAAGAGATGAATTGAATAATTCCATCAACAGTGCCACCAGAACATCCGCCAGTTCTCTCAAGACTCCAGTGCATACCCTCCGGACCTGGGGACTTACCTGTCCTCAAATCCTTAAGGGCTTCCCACACTCTGCTCAGCGGGATCTCTCCATCAGTTAGTACCCCCCCCCCCCCAATCCTCAATCCCAGCTTCCCTCTCCCCCTGAGGTATGGGCCCATCCAACTCCTTAGTAAATACAGAGCAAAAGTACTCATTTAGAACCTCAGCCTGCTTTACTGCCCCCTCTGCCCACCCATCATATTTTTTCAACTGGGTAATCTGCACCCCCTCACACCAGTCCACCTTTGTAACGAAAACATTCTTTCTACCCCTCTCTGGTCCCCTGGGCCAATGTTAGTTCTTTGGATGCCTTAACCACTCTTACTGCTCTGCTTACCTCCCTTGAAATTCTATGATATACCTCCTTTTTAGTATCCCTTCATCTCCTCTTGTATTTCCGGAAGGCTGCCTGCTTCTCTCTCACCTTCTCCTGTAGCTCTCTTGTCCACTAACAGGGCTTGCTGGACCTAGAGCCCCTACAGCGAGTCATAGTTCATGATTTAGTGGCCTCTAAAAGTCCCAACTTCAAAATTTCCCATCTACGTACTGTGTCCATATCTGGTCTAATTTTCCCCAAATACTCTTTCAATATGACAGCCATCTCCCCGAAATCTGCCCCCATAAAGTCTACTACCTTAATGTTAAACTGATTCCTGCCCACTCTCAAATCCAGGGAGAACCATATTGTGCAATGATCACTCCCCTACAGCGGCTCACTCACTACCACATCCTTTACCTGGCTGCCATCCGCCAGAAACAGGTCCAAAATGTTTCCTTCTCTGGTTGGTTCCTCCACCAGTTGAGACAAGAATTCATCCTGGAATGCATCTAGCAACCTCTGTTCTTTTGCAGATGGTGATGCCTTAGAGCACCAGTCCATCCCTGGCATATTGAAATCTCCTACCACAACCATCCTGCCCATCCCCTTACCACAGTGTGCCTTTAGGTTGTCAACCAACTCCATATCCAGCTCCTCTGACTGAGTTGTGGCCTATACACCACCCCCAGATTGACCCCCCCCCACCTTAGTATCTTGCAAGTTTACCCATAACACCTCCACATTCCCATCAACTCCCTCTTCCCTAGTGCAAGCTATCCCTTCCCGGACAAATATTGCCCCCCACCTTTTCCAAATCCCCTGTCCCTCCAATACGTTCTGCATCCAGAAAATTGAAAATCCCAGTCATGATACTGTGTGGCCCAAGTCTCGGTTATAGCCACCACATCCACCTCCCTCCATCAACAGAGCTTGGAACTCAGGCAGCTTATTTCCAAGCTTCTTGCATTTGTGGTGACCACCCTCCAACACTTCCCCCTAAACCACCTGCCATGACCTATACCCCTACCTCCTATCCCATGCAGGTTCGAATCCCCTTCCAGCCCACCAGTTGGGGGGAACCACCCACAAGTTTAAGCCCCCCAACAAGTTTAAATCATATTCCTTACTAATAAACTCTTTAGCTTACTTTGCAACATCCTTGTTCCATTCTTACTGAGATGCAACCTATCCTTGGCAAATAGCTCCTTCTAGGGATGTGGATATGATGTTCTATCTACACTTTCTGGCAGTACCTTACCCTTTAAGACTTCACTGGAACGTCTTCAAGCTGGCTTCTCCCACCCACCCAGGTGGTGACTCCCTCAGCTCTGCTCCATGATGCCAGATCTTCCTTTCCACTGGAAGAAGCAGGTTCCCTCCTTACCGCTGTCACGCTGAGTAGGCCCTTTGCAATTAAATCTTAGGATTTTCTTCCAGAGTTTGTCAAAAAGTTGTGTCTTCAGGTTCAATCATCAATCGTGACTGCAATGGACAAAGACAAGTCTCCTCTGGGGTTCCGTCGGTGCCTTTGTGGGCAGAAGATGTCCAGAATGGATTTGCACTCCATGTGCATCTGCTGCCTGGGGCATGAGCATGCCTCTCAGGCCTGTGACATTTGTCGGTCTTTCCACCCTTTCGTTCTAGAGGATCGTCAAGCCCGGCTCTCCTTAGGCCGCCTGAGTGAATGGTACCCTCCGGTCAAATCTAAAGATGCCCGTTGGGTGGTTTCTGCGGTTGCAGGGTCCGCCAAACAGCTTGCGGCATTTGAGGAGGTGGGGGCCCAGGCCATGACTCATAACTCCTCAGCTTCGGCCTTCATGCCACTTTCACTGGGCGCATCGTTTACGGGTTCGTTTAAAGAATTGTGCCAGCCTTTACTGATGCTTGGTCAGGGCCCAACTTCGGGGCACAAATCTAAATCAAAAAGGCTAAAAAACTCTCTCGCCATCGATCGTGGGATCAGGAATGCTCTTAGTCGAGGGGTTCAGATTCCTGCACTTATCCTGATCCGACTTCGGTGAAATCTTTGGCCCAGGCCGTCGGCTCCACAGTAACCCTGTTGGGCCAGTTGGTCGAGACGTTGATTGATCTTCCAGCTTAGATTTTTCTCCAGCCGGTCGACCAGTTGTCGACTGAAGAGGCCAGCACTTCACTTTCCAGCACTCCGGTCCTGACTTAGACCCTTGGAGGGGACGGATCACTCCACTGACCCGTCACCTCTGGTCACCGACCAAGACCCTGAGGTGCCTTGGCCTTTGAAAGCTCCCTCCAAGATCCACCACCGATTTCCCCCCCTGCCGGGGGTCCAGTGGTTCCCACTGACATCGGTGCTCCTGCTGTCGATGCCCTGGGAAGTGGCGGCACCACTTTTCTTCATCCTCATCCTCCTTGGATGAGGAGAGGCTCCGGTGCAAGTTGCATCGATGCTACTAGGATCTCATGTGGCAACAGTTGGTGTTCTCCAGTTTGAAGCAGGTTTCCGGCTTCTACACTGACCATCACTTGGCTCTCGCATCAACGGTGGACGCCTTCTCCACCTCAGGAGCTGACCAAGATGGTCCAGGCTTGGCCAACACCGGCGTTTCCACCAATTTATGTGGAGTCGTCACCTAAACAGCCGAAGACCAGCGCTCTGACCAAGGAGTCTCGGCCGGCCTCGGGGGCTTCCCCATCAGCTGTCCGTCACCGTCACTCTTGACTGTCCACAGAGGGTCAGCGGAGACTCTGGCAGTTGACCCCTTTTCATTGACTCCTCAGAGTCGGAGGATTCCTCCTTGCACTCCCGTCTGGTCAACGTGGAGTCAGTGGGGGGTCTCTCGACAGATGAAGGTCCAACTCCTTTTATGGGCCTTCTCCATCTGATCTCAGAATCTACGGATATGAAGATGTACCCATCCAGAAATGGGCTCGATACCCCTTGACCGAGATCCTGGACCATGGAGATACTCCTGGGGAGGCCTTCCCGGTAGGAGAGGCCATCCTCGGCCCTACCTTGGAGCTTTGGCAGTGCCCCGCTTCCTGCCCTGCGCCATATGCCCGGATGACCTGCAAGTACACAGTCCCTACTGGTTCCCTGTTAAGATTTACAGAACTCCCCTCGGCTGAGGGCTTGGTAGCCAATCCTGGGTTCAGGTGCTCTGACAACACCAGGAATGTCGACAAGCCACCTAATGAAGAGTCCAAGAAGCTGGACCATGTGGCTAAAAAGGTTTATGCTGCCTCTTTGTTTGGTCTTTGCAAGGTGAGCTCGACCCTTTTCATTGCCCACTTCTCCCATGCCCTGCTGGGCACCCTGGATGAGGTGCTTCCTCATCTGCCAGCAGACCTCCAGACCATGGTCAAACAGGTTCAGAACCAGTGCCAGGCTGTAGCAAAGCAACAGCTCCAGACAGCCATGCACATTGGGGATTCCTGTGCCTGCTCCGTGGCGGTCTCAGTGGCCATGCACCACAGGGCTTAGCTATGGATCTCTACCTTCATGGCAGATACCCAGCACAAGCTGGTGAATGCCCCTTTTCTGGGCAGCAACTTGTTGGGCTCCAAGTTGAGGGCCACCTCACCCGCAATGAGAAGTCCAGTGCCTCCTTGGACTCGGTGACATCCACTCAGGGGGACCCCAAGGGCTCTAAGCAGCAGAAAAAGAAGCCCTCTCAGTCAGCTTCCAGTCCTGCGGCCAAACCAAACCAGCCCAGCCCCAAGCTGAGCAGCAGGCTCAGGTCTAGCAACCTCAACCCACGTCAGTGGCCTCAATCATCCGCAAGCCTGGAGAGAGAGGCTCCAGTGAGGCCTCAGCCGAGCCCTCCTCCTCTTCCAAGCCTGCCCAGTGACAGGATAAGGTGTACCTCCCTTATGCCCATCACACCTCCCCTGGGTCCTCCCGTGGGGGGCCCGCTCCACCACTTCCTTTCCACCTGGTCCTCTGTTACCATGGACAGGTGGGTTCTCTAGGTGATCGGTCAGGGTCTGCCTCTGGAGTTCGAGCAGTACCCTCATTGACGAGCCCAAGCTCCATGGGAGGATTTGGTATCTGCAGACATGCTGTCAGCCCTTCAGGCCGACATGGCCCAGCTTCTCTGCAGGGAGGTCATGGTTCCTGTTGCGGATCCTCTGGAACACCCAGGGTTTGTCTCCAGGTACTTCCTGGTGCCAAAACGGATGGGCTAGGGCCCCATTTTAGAGCTGCACGACCTGAACAAGTTTCTCAAGTCGCACACCTTCAGGATGGTAACTGTGTCACAAATCATACCCTCTCTAGAGCAGAACATGTGGTTTTGCTCCCTGTATCTCCAGCATGCATTCTTTCATATCCCGATCCATCCCTCTCACAGAAGGTTTCTGTGCTTCAGAGCAGAGGGAGCCCCTCTACGAGTTCCAGGCCATGCCATTCGGCCTGTTCTCGGCCTCCAGGGTCTTCACCAAGTGCATTGCAGTGGTGGCAGCTTACCTGAAGAGCCGAGGGATCCAGGTTTACCCCTACCTGGATGACTGGCTGATCGCAGGTCCCTCCAGGCAGGAGGTGGAGTGGTTCAGGGACCTGGCCCTCCAGACCTGCGTCTTGCTTGGCTTCCTAGTCAGTGAGGCCAAGTTGAAACTCATGCCCTCGCAGGTGATCAACTTCATCAGGGTGGAGCTCTATTCTTGCAGAGCCAGAGCCCGGCTCCCGGAGGACAGGGCAGAGGCGCTCTCCTCCTTTGCCCAATCATTTCAGGTTGGGCAGTTGTGCCCAGCCTGGGACTTCCTGCACCTGCTGGGTTACATGGCAGCCTGCATCAGCGTGGTCAGTTGGGCCTGCTGGAGAATGCGCTCCCTGCAGTCGGAGCTGGTCAGCCAATGGTCTCAGTGCAAGGGTCACTTTAACCAGCTGATCAATGTGTCCCAGTGGATGTGGGACACTCTCAAGTGGTGGTTAGTCCCAGAACATCTGCAGAAAGGGATCTCGTTTGTCCACCCAGAGCCGATGGTTGTCGTGATGACCAGTGCTTCTCTCATGGGCTGGGGTGCCCACCTGGGGGAACACAGAGTCCACGGGCTTTGGACCCCTGAGGAGTCCCTGTGCCACATCAACCTGCTTGAACTCCGAGCAGTTTGGCTGGCGCTGACTGCCTTTGCTCCTCATGTTCATGGTCAGGTGGTCCAGGTCCAGACGGACAACACCACAACCATGTGCTACCTCTACAAACAGGGTGTGATGCACTCCCTGCCATTGTGCAAGGAAGCTGTCCTTGTGTGGACCCTCATGCATAGCCTGGGGGCCGATCTTCTAGCCATACATGTGGCAGGGGCCTCCAACCAGCTGGCAGACCCTCACAGTCGTATGGGCAAGGCGTCTCATGAGTGGGTCCTCCACCCTGAGGTAGTACACAGTCTGTTCTCCCAGTGAGGCACCCCTCAGATGGAGCTGTTCACCTCCAACGAGAATGCAAAGCTGAGACTGTATTGTGCCCACCCCTCTCAGCAGGGAGCGCTGCAGGGGGATGCCTTCTCGAGGCCCTGGACCCCGGACCTCTTTTATGCCTTCCCTCCACTTCCCTTTATTCACAAAGTGTTGCTCAAGGCCAGGACGGACAAAGGACAGGTGATCCTGGTGGCTCTGGACTGGTCCCACCAGTTCTGGTACCCCACTCTCCTCAGCCTCAGCAGCAGTAGGCTGCTGAGGTGTCTTCCTCTCCAGCCGGACCTGCTCTCCATCAATCAAGGGAAGCTACTTCATCCGGACCTTCAATCCTTGCACCTGACAGCCTGGTTCCTGAGTGGCTAGAGTTCCAGGCTTTGAGTCTCTCTGAAGCTGTCCTCACAGTTGTGGAGGCATCTCGGAAGGAGTCCACCAGGAAATGCTATGCCTTCAAATGGAAGAGGTTCTCCATTTGGTGTCAGGGCAAGGGGTTGGACCCTTTGTCCTGTCCAGTGACAAGATCCTTGATTACCTGTGGTCCCTCTCTCAGTTGGGCCTTCGGTCGACGACTCTCAAGGTGCACATGGCAGCCATCTTTGCTTACTGGGCGTTGGCCGGTCAGCAGTTAGTGGTACAGGAGCAGGTGGTCTGCCACTTTTTAAAGGCCTTGACCACATTTCCCCTCCAGTGCATGAACCACCACCACCTTGGGATCTGTTGCTGGTTTTGGCAAAGCTCATGGGCAAGCCATTTGAACCGATGCACAGGTGAGTCATGTCTCACCTGTTATGGAAGACTACCTTCCTGGTGGCTATCACGTCAGCCAGAAGGATCAGTGAGCTCTAGATGCTTTCGGTGGAGTCTCCTTACCTGGTCTTCCACAGGGACAGGTTGTCCTGTGCCCCAACCCGAAGTTCCCCCCGAAGGTTGTGTCAGCGTTTCACCTTAACCAGGTTATTAATGTCCCAGTGTACTTCACCAATCACAGCTTGGAGGCTGAACACAGGCTCCATACTCAGGACCTGAGGCAAGCATTCGCTTATTACAAAGAGCGCACTGCTGGAGTTTGGTGAGAGGTTCACCAGCTGTTTGTCACCTATGCTGAAGCTGCACCTGGCAGAGCTGCAGCTAAGCGGACGATTGGCAGGTGGATTGTGTCCTGCATCAATCTCTGCTATAGGTTGGCAGGTAGGGAGCCTTCCATAGGGCTTAGGGCTCAGGGCTCATTCCACCTACCATAACGCTGCGTCGGTGGCTGCTTCCAGGAACGTCTCGATCCAGGAAATCTGCAGGGCAGCTACTTGGAGGTCAGCACACATCTTCATTTCCCACTACAACATCTACCTTGAGTCACATGGGATTCTGGTTTTGGGGCCTCAGTTCTCCAATCTCTGTTCCCTAAATAGGGGGTGTGCACATTGCCTCCCTCCTCCCGGAGAACTGCTAGAAGTCTGCCAGAAAGTGTGGATAGAACATCATATCCACAACCCTAAAAAAACAGGTTACTCACCTGTAACAGTAGATCTTCCACGGAGTGGTCTCTTGCAGCAGGTAATACACTTGGGTAGTCACCAAAGGGTGCACGACAGCTCTCTTCTAGCAGTCATTCACCAGGAGCCACCCACCGATGACATCATCATCGTGCTCCTATATAAGAGTGGGCGGCCCCTGGAGTTCTCAGTTTCTTTTTTGCCGTCTTCAGCTCACACGCAGTTCTTCTTCTTAGTGCCTGTAGTTCTTCATCGACGAAACCCTCTCCAGTGGGTTAGCTCATTGTATGGCCTTTCATTATATAACAAGCCATTACGAGGACCTGTCCAAGCCCATTCTGCCAGAGCTATGGCCACCACAGTGACCTGCTTTAAAGGAGCCTCTATCATAGATATCTGCAATGTAGCTACCTGTCCACAATTCATACTTTCATGAAGCATTGCAATTTAGATGTTGCTTCACGCCGTAGGACGGCCTTTGACTGAACTGTCCTACAAGGTCTCCTCTCATAATGACCACCCTTCTTGGGTTTACTGCTTGGGATTCTTCCCAAGTGCATTACCTGCTGCAAGAGACCACTCCATGGAAGATGGTACAGTTATTTAAGAATTTACCGTAACAGTAAATCTTTGAGGAGTGTCTCTTGCAACAGGTATGTTCCTTCCCTCCATCCCCCTCCTTCTCGAAGAGAATGATTTTGGATCCAGATGCATATGGGAAGGGATACCTATGGTACCTCAGATCCCCTCAGTCCTCGCTTAGCAAGCAGAATCTGGCGGGGAACTGAGGTATACCACGGACCGCCCATTCTTGTATAGAAGCACGATGATGATGTCATCGGTGGGTGGCCCCTGGTGAAAGACTGCTAGAAGAGAACTGCCGTGTGCCCTCTGGTGACTACCCAAGTGTATTACCTGCTGCAAGAGACACTCCTCAAGGATCTACTGTTGCGGTAAATTCTTATATAACTACTTTCTAGGAGTGGTATTTGATGTTCATCCACATGGACCCATCTGACCTCCCCTGGCTTTGGTGCACACAACTGCTTCCAGCGGGCAAGATCTGGTGTCATGGGATAGAGCCGAGGGAGTTACCATCCAGGTGGGTGGGAGGAGCCAGCCTGAAGACATTCTGGCAAAGTCTTAAAGGGAAAGGCACTGCCAGAATGTGTGGATGAACATCATATAGCACTCTTAGAACTACTGGTACAGGTGAGTAACCTGTTTTTATTGTCCCATGTACCTCCCCAGCCTCCCACCAACCCGAATCCCACAGCCAGACACCATTCCACCAGCCATTCATTCAGAACTGTTATTTTCTCCTTACTGTCTATACTAGCCCTAGGCATTGGCAAGATTTCAGAAAAAGCAACACTTCTCCCCTCAATTTTACATATTATGGCCAATTCCTTGAATCCAACTTGCACTTCCTTTACACTGTTTTCTTCAATATCATTCGTGCTGAGGTGCACCACTATGTGCAGTTCCCCTCTAGTTTCCTCACCAGGGTGTGCACTAAGTGTTTGGCTTTATGCATCATTATACCTGGCAAACACTCCGCCTAGATAGGGCTCCTCCCTTCCCCTGTACCCCCCCCAATTTAATACCCTTGATAATAGAGTCTCCCAGTATTAAAACCCTACTACCATCCTTCAGCTTACTAGCATTTGGATCCCCCCTCCTCACCCTATCATGCTCCGCCATCCCCCACCCCAGTCCCTATCCCCACTCCACTGACTCTACATGCCCTTCACTCCCCTTCAAGACTACATGTCCTTAACTCTCATTCAAGTCAGTGTCCATCCTCTTTGCAGGGATGCTTTGCGACCCTAGCAAATGGCCCTATCCACTCACACTGGTGCCCTCAAATGAACACCCATTACCCCTCTCAGTATCCCGGCCCCCCCTTACGAACCCCTATGATCCCTTTAGCCCCCCTCCATACTCTCCCCATGACCCACCTTGCCCAGATAATCCTCCTCCTCCCCCTGACAACCCCCACAATGCCCCCTGTCAAGAACCCCAATTAATCTATATTTAACCAGGTGGAACACCTTTGAGAGTACTCATTTACAGGGTGGGCCTGGGGGAATTTCCTACGGCGACAAAACAAAGCAATAATACAAAGTACAATCAGTATAATAAAGTAGCACATAATACAACATACACGAGTCTTAATACAAGGATACGTATATACATAATACACGGTGGAAGCGAGAATTGCCCATCCAAGATTCATAATGTAATGCATAGCAGGCCAACAACAGAGCTGACATTGCACAAGCACAATTGTTACATACTGACATCGGTAATAACTTCAGGTTGATACATGCTATACATGAAAAAGTGCACGGAGCCACCGTAGCATGGCAGGTGCTGGCTCAGGCTAAGACTAGACTCACACATATTGTGCTAATTTCGGTATTTAATAAGGAAAGGCTACGGTAAAGTGAGATGATCTGATTATTAAAGGAAGTAAGAAAGTGGCTACTCTGGAAAAGAGGAACTTAGGAATAACAGCTATAGCTGTCTTGTAAGCACTGGTTAATAAGGTTTTTGAATGTTGTGAGGCTAACAAGGTAGGTGAGCTTCAGTGTTTTTTGAACATTGTTCCAAATAGTGGGTAGCGCATGACTGATTGCATGGGCACCATGACGGGGTCTAATTCTAGGGATAATTAAATATATAGGAGTATCTCCTGAGAGAATAACTCCCTTGGGTGATAGTGAAGAGGCTACTAATGTATTCTGGGAGTTTATTGGTCAAGGCTCACAATGTCCCGATAGCTGCATGCTTTAGTCATCTGGTTTTAATTCCTTCCTCTCTAGCCCATGTATCCTCCTGACTGCCCATATCAACCAAATTACTTCAGGGTGAATACCTATTCATTAAGCTAAGCAGTCCGCCTTTGACAGGCTGTTTTAATCTAACCGTTCTGTTGATGTCACTATTTGAAACTCGCTGAATACCATCCCCCTTACCCCCCCCCCCCATCTTACCCACCTCCCTCCATCCCCTGGACTTCCAACAGACTGAATATTTTTCTCCCTAAGAATGCCCCCTACTGATCCCTCAGTTGTCTGAACATCGCTGCTCATTCTGCTGGAAGCTTCTATGCAGTGTCCCTCGGTTGTCCAACCATCCCTACTCATTCTACTGGAAGCCCCTATGCGATGTCCCTCTACCATACCACTCCCCTTAGTCTGCCTCACCAGATTCCTACTCAGTCTAATTACTTCAGATTTTAGGCATGCCAGTCTCATACATATCAGGCAAGCCCCCACCCACCACAGTGTATCCATGTAAACCACTACTCTACACCCATTACACCCCACCATCCTCCTTGAGCCCACTTTCTCTTCCCTTTTCCAATGCCCCCCACCAACTTCCCCCTCTGCCCCACTCCTCCTGCTCCTGTGCAGGCCATACCCACCTACCCCTGCCATACCAATATCCTCTCCCACCTTGCATGGTATACCCATACTGTTTGCCCTTACCAGAAACTTCACTCCATCCTGTCCTGCTTACAATGAAATAACCCCTTCCCTTGTGTCATGCCTGATTGAGACAGCCCCCCTTATGTCAGAGTCCATGAATGTTCCTTTGGAGCCATTTCAAAAGAGAGCTAAATACCCCTTCACTGACATCCTGGATAAGGACGAATCCCCGAGGGTTGTCTTTCCCATGGACGAGGCCATTCTGGAACTGACTCTGGAGCTTTGGCAGCATCTAGCCTCATGCTCGGCACCCTCAGCCTGTATGGTCTGCAAATATGTGGTCCCTACCAGCTCTTTTTCCAGATTTTCTGACCACCCTTCAGCCAAGGGCTTGGTCTTCCGATTCCTTTTTCTGGAAATCCAACAATACTGGGGACTTGGACAAGCCACGCAATAAGGAGTTAAAGTTGAGGATGCAGCTAAGAAAGTCTACTCCACTGGCTGCAATACCACTGTTAATCTGCCTGCTTCTCATTTATGTAATGTATTGTACTCCTCTTACCCCTTCCCCGGGTCGCACCTGGAACTGAGTCTTGGCTCAGTGTGCCTCTCCCCAGTTACCAACTTTAATAAATAAAGAAATAAATACATCCACCCCTGGTCTCAGCCAGGCGAGCTACATCTTGATGATGCCCCTACTTCAGTCAGTCCCCACTGGGAGTGCTCGACAGCATCCTCCATTACCTGCCTGCCAACAAGCAGCTCCCAGTAAAGGTCATCCAAGACCAAGGTCAAGAGCTGGCTAAACACTACTCCAGACATGCTTGGACATTAGCAACTGTTGCACCTGTGCAGTGACAGTGGCATCACAATGTGTCACAGGGCCTGACTGTGGATTTCCACCTTCACACTGGACACTTAACACAAGTTGGCTGATGACCCTTCTTGGGCACCGACCTGTTTGGCCCGGGGATGGATGGGTATCTCCTGAGGATTAAGTCCCAGAAGGACTCGAAAGGTCAAAAACAAAAGAAGAAGGCCTTTCATTTTTGGCCCTTTCAGCCACAGCAGTTTTGGCAGCAACAGCCCCAGCTGGGACAATTCCAAGCCTGGCACCCCAAGGTCGAGTTCACCAGCCATGGGCACAAAAAAGGTGGCAGTAGGAGAAATGGTTCCCCTCCAGCTTCTGTGGCTGGTGCCCCTCCAAAGCTGCCATTCACAGGTTGGGGAGGGGTATTCACCTCCCACCCAACCAGTCCCTGACTCAGCTCCCAGTGGGAGGTCAGATTCACCACTTCTGGCCTCACTGGTCCATTGTTACTACGGACAGGTTGATTCTCGAGGTGGTTGACAGAGGGTTGCCACCCTTCTGCCTTACCAATGCCATACTCCCAAGTGAGTCCTTGGCATCACAGAGCATGCTGTCCACCCTCAGGGAGGAAGTTGCTTAGCTCCTCACAAAAGGAGCTTAGCCCGTGTCTTAGACACCCTGTCAAGTCAGGGGTACTTGTCAAGGTACTTACTTGTCCCAAAATGGACGGGGGCTGGTGCCCCATACTGGACCTTTACAATCTGAACCACTTCCTATGGAAGTACAAGTTCAGTATGGTCACACTAAACCAGATCATACCATCTCTGGAGCAGGGCATGCTGTTCTGTTCCCTGGACCTCCTGGATGTGTTCTTCCACATCCCATTCCATCTGTCCCACTGGCGGTGCTGCCAGTTGTGTGCAGAACGAGTGCTCTGTTAGTTCCAGGTCATGTCATGTGGCTTCTCCTCAGCACCTAGGGTATTCAGCAAGTGCACTGCAGTAGTGGAAGCCTTCCTACAGTGCCAGGGTGTCAGGGTTTTTCCCTACCTGGATGACTGACTGATAGCCAGGCCATTCAAACAGGCAGTGGAGCGGTCCAGGAACCTGGCCCTCCAGACCTGCAGAGATTTGGGCCTCTTGGTCAACCCAGCCAAGTCTAAACTGATTGCCTCACAGGTGATCAATTTCATCGGGCAGAGCTTGACCCATTACGGGCCAGGGCCCACCTCCCTGCAGATCGGGCATTGGATCTTGCCTCCTGTGCCCAGTCTTTTCAGGTTGGATGCTTGCACCCTGCCTGGGACTTCCTGAAGCTCCTGGAGTACATGGCATCCTGCACCAGCGTGGTCCGGTGGGCTCACTGGTGAATGCAGCATCTGCAGTGGGAGTTGGGCTGTCATGAGTCCCAATGCCTAGGACACCTGGACCAGCCGGTCACAGTGACCTAGCTGATGTGGGATGCCATTTTTCAATCACTAAGTGCGGTGTGCATATTTATGAAACACATACAAACAGAGGAGAAAAAGAAGTAAGTGCCTCAATGAGGACTTGAACCCAGGCTGCCTGGAATACCGTTCCGGTTGTCTACCAGCTGTGCCACCAAGGCAACTGGAAACTGGGCTCTCCTGAAACACATTACTCTCTCTTCAGTGCACAACCTGGTGCTGCATAGATAATAAAATTTTTCAGTCACAAAGTGCGATGTGCATATTTATGAAACACATACAGAGGAGAGAAAGAAGTAAGTGCCTCAGCTTGGACTTGAACCCAGGCTGCCCAGAATACAATTCTGGTTACGCTGTCAGCTGTGCCACCAAGGCAGCTGGAAACTGGGCCATCCTGGAGCACATAACTGTTTCTGCAGTGCACAACTAGGTGCTGCACAGATAATTAATTTTTTTAATCACAAAGTGTGGTGTGCATATTTATAGAACACATGCAAACAGAGGAGAGAAAGAAGTAAATGCCTCAGCTGGAACTTGAACCCAGGCTGCCCAGAATACAATTCTGGTTGCGCTGCCAGCTGCACCACCAAGGCAACTGGAAACTGGGCCATCTCAGAGCGCATTATTCTTTCTCTAGTGCACAACCAGGTGCTGCACAGATACAGTTAGCACCACTTATAGCGCCCACGCTTAATGCAGGCAGTCGGTTTGAGCAGGCACTTTTTAAAAACCATTTGCCAGTTCTATAGACTGTATTGATAATACATGGCTTTTAAACAGATGTTGCCAGCCTTCTATTTCATCTGTTTTATTACTGATTCGTTGCTACATGTGAATAGTACTGACGGTTTATGGAAAGGCTACAGGTTCGTTAGAGAGAATGAAGAAACCTAATGATGTAATGCCAGCAGCGGCAAGCCAGCTGAGATGGCAGCTGTAAGCCGGGCAGAAATACAAGTCCTGTCTTAGGACACAAACTACAGAAAGTAAAAGTAGCAGTGGAGCACGATGGCAGGAGTGCAATGACAGCAAATGAGGAGCTTCGTGTACAAGGAGGAATGAATGGAATCCTGAATGAGAACTTGGACAAAGGGAAATACAGGTAGGAAATAGTTCTGAAAACCAGGAGGTTCCGCTGATGGATGGCTGACAGGAAGGAGTGGAGGCCCATCCAAGGGCCAGCAGCAAACCACTGGGACAAGAAGTGGGAGGAGGGAGGGAGAGAACGGGAAAACAGCAAGAGGGAGCCTTGGACTATTTATCTATTTAAACACATCATTGAAAATGTTTTCCTTTAGTCCATCCGTTCTGTATAGCGGGCAGAACAGAAGAACACTAATGCGCCCGTTTTAAGCGGTTTTAACTGTAATTACATTTCTGGGGATGTGGATGTAATGTACTATCCACACTTCTGCGAGTGTTCCTTTCCCCTTTAAATCCTGCCAGGATGTCTTCAACCTGGCTCCTCCCACCCACCAGGGTAGTAACTCCTCCGGCACTGCCCCATGATGTCAGATCATCTTTTCTGCAGGAAGAAGAAGGTTCCCTCCTACCACATTCCACACTGAGTTAGGCCCTTTGCTTAAAAACTTTTAAAAACGACGTCTTCAAGTGACTTTGAATCCTTCGAACTCTCATGATGGATGACTCCCAAGTCAGTGCCAGGTTCCAACCAGTGCGAGTTCGGGCAGAAGATGTCCTGGACTGACCCACCCACTTCATGCATCTACTGCCTAGGCCACGATCATGATCCCCAGGCATGTGGCCTGTGTTGCACCTTGCATCCCAGTAATCTGGAAGACCAGCATTCTAGGTTATTTTAGTGCGTCCAGATGGACGGGACCCTCTTGTTCAGTCAAAAGACACCAGTCGAGCAGTCTCTGTGGCTCCAGGGTCCATAGAACAACTTGCGGCATTTGGAGAGGCGGCAGCTCTGGCCATGGAGAATGCCTCTTCAACTTCAGCCTTTGTGCCACTTTCCTTTGGTGCCACCTTTTTTTTTTTCTTTTGAAATTCAATGTACTTTATTTCTTTTCATTCGGCCCAACAAGGCTGCCTTTGTACATAAAATAACAGTATACAACAGAACATACTCCCCCCCCCCCAGTCCTCCCCACATGGTATCAGCAGTACAAAGAGAAACATAAAAAAAATTAAGAGAAAAGACAAAGAAAAAACACCGAGACTGGTGCACTCACACAGTGTATAAGTATCAGCTAAAGGGATTATAATGTTTGTAGTCTACTCCAGTATTTTTCAAACTTAGACAGTCTACTAGCTATTATTTTCTGTACTGAAAGGTTGAGCAAAAGTTCTTCCAGCCACTCTGAGTATGAGATGGTTTCACTGTCCAGTCAATGTCTTAGGACTAATTTCTTGACCGACATTGCCATCATAGCTAGATGATACTTCCTCTTCGTGACCGATATAAGGGAGAAGTTACCCAACAGACAAGCAGCCAGTTCTATGTACTCAGCAATACCCAACAAGGGGTCTGCTCTCTGTTTAATGAGTACCCAAAGTGGAGCCACTTTAGGGCAATCCCAGAAAATGTGATATAGTGACCCCGTTGCTTGCATGCAGCGCCTGCATGTTGAGGAGGGGGATCTGTTCACAGGGCTTGAAATATAGCCTTTCCGGATTGCCGTGGAAAGGCATCTCTAGCCCTGGAAATGTATTTTTGCTGCCAGCATTTCCGTCTGGAAATGTATTTGCTGCAATGTGCAGAATTGGCCACTTGGCTGAAGGGGCAGTAGTGAGCCTCCGTAATGCACAGCAGGCGTCTTTCCTTTTAGTCCTGTGGCGCGTCATGCCTGAAGTGCGTGGGGAGGACTGTTAGATCGAGACTTCGCTGTGTGCGGAAGCTGGCGGGTGAGGAGCTGCAAACAGGCATTCAGTAAGTGTGCGATCGTGTGATGGACTGAAGAGGATGGGAGTAGGGGCAGAGAGACTGCCATGTAAAAATAAATGGATGAGTGTGTCATGTGCTGAAGGGGAGAAGAGAGAGACCACTAACTGATTAGCGGTAGCATGTCATATGTTGAAGTTGGGGGAGAGGAAGAGAGCCTGCCGACTGGTAACACAGATCTAGAAGGAAAGATGTTCTGTGATTGGTGAGTGCCGTAGCGTATTATTAGCTGAAATGGGGGCGCAGGTTACGTGAGACACTGTTTATGCACTGAAGAGGAGGCTACAGAAAAAAACAATCAGGCACTTCAGGGTTAGTAACGTGCAGGCTGTAAAAAGAGATGTGTAGAGAAATATAGAAACAATGAGGGAGAAAAAAAGCATAGAGGCTTGGGAGAGGGCTCAGAGACCAGAAAAACCTTAATTAGAATAGGTAAGAAAATGAAAGAAATTGATCAGTGAGTAAGAAAGAAAGAATGGAAAATAGCAACTATCATGTGATGATGAGTTAAAAGACAAGGGATACAATGGGAAAGTAAAAATAAAAAAACAAAACAAATGAATAAAGTAGTAAAGACACACAGAAGTAGTGTTTAAACCCACTTTATTTCACAATATTTATAAATTGTATAAATGTTTAGGCGCCATTATGCATAGTGTGTTGTAGGTTTGGCTCGATAGTGGACTTTTCACACGTTCTAATGTAGAAATGTGAACATGACCCAGGAAATGTAAACTGCCATGCTTGCATTTCCGGAGGAAATGTTGCAGCCTATTATTTCTAGTCCTGGTTCATCTTGGCCGGCGTATAGTACACGTTATTAATAATCTGATACTGCATTAGCCTTAGTCTGTCCTGAGAAATAAACCTATAGGTATCTTGCCAGATCTTCCCCCAATTAAATGTTTTCTCTGGAAATTGGGCATTCCAGTGCCTGGAAGACCCATCTTGTTGTAGAAAAGCTCTTTCTAGTAGAGCAGAGTATATATATATATATATGCCAGAGACCGCATGAGGTTGTGTGGTTGTAAAACTAAGTGGCTGCAGGAACCTTCCCCCATCTCCTGCTTCCTGTTTAAGTTGAGATTTTTTTTTTCAATTGTTTAACCAGGAGTGGCACACTAAGCTGAAAGCTTGTTTACAGGTGTGACCTGGGAGCACAGGGAAGTTAAGTGACTTGCTCAGGGTCGCACAGTATGCAGGTGGAGGCTGTGGGATTCAAACCCAGGTCTCCAGATTTGCAGCTCAGAGCCTTAAACCATTGCACTATATACACTGCCTCCCTTCATGGGGGTGTCATCGAGGCACAGGTCAGGAAGCATAGGAAAACCAGGAGCAGTTGTAGAATTCACCAGAAATATTTATATACAATAGCAGTAACATAAAAAAATAAACTTGTTCAGTATAACTTTTAAAAAGGCAAAATAAAATAGTTTCCTTAAGTCTCTGTGTCCCTTTTCTCTCTCTAGCAGTTGCAGCTCAACTCTCTTATAAGTCCTTCCAACCCCCACTCTTAAGCATCCTGCTTCTTCCAAAGTGTTCTGATCTTATCTGTGTTAATCTTCACTATTCATCTCCTTTTGGTATAGTGGCCGGAGGTCAGGACCCTGCGGGAGCTTTTTTTGGTTTTTTTGATGGGCGGAGTTGACGCACCATCGGCGCCGCCCTCGAGGCTGACGCATTGCATGGTGCTCGCGGGTTGGCTAAGTGTTGTCAACTCCGCCCTCCCGCCGGTTCTTCATCTCCTGCTGTTGAGGTCACACCTCGTGGGTAGCTGTGCTGCGTGAGAGGCCTGTTGTCAACCTTGAAGCCTTTGGCTCCGTTTCTCGTAGTCAGTCGACTCCGTTTCAATTAAATCTTTCCTGACGGTTCAATGTTCGCTCCACTCGATGTCGCCTGGAATTAAAGACTGTTCCTTTCTTTTATTTTGTGACATCAGGTCTTGTTTGGTATTGTTTTTTTCCGTAGGTCATGTCTTGGTTGGGGGGCAAGAAAACTATGAAGACGGGCCAGCCCCTATGCATTGGTGCCCGTGCGGTTGTAAGGTTTCCGTCACCGACCAACATGACTGTTGCCTCGTGTGTCTTGGCTCGCTACACGACATGGATTCGTGCAATGCCTGCTTCTCCATGGACCGTCGTGTCATCGAACAATGTGCGTGGAAAGTTGGATGAATTCTGCCAACTTTCGGGGGACGGACGCGCACTCGTCGGGCCAAGCCACACTCTCTCGGCCTTTCCTCTGGGTCCCCTCCTGCTTCTATATGGACCGAGGAGGAGGGGGCTTCTGCTTCTAGTAGCCTTGCCATTGCAGAAGCCCCTTCCGCAGTGCAGGAGGCCCAATCCGTTCCCCTCGGGGAACAGGTGGGAGGCACCGCCTTAGCAATCGCCCCTTCAGGGATGAAGGCTCCTGTGGTGTCGTACCCTCGGCTCAGAAGGCCTGGGTCGGCGCCATCCTCGATGCCGTCTGTCGGCGCCCTCTTGGGCCTTGGTGCTGTTCATGGCACCGTGGGCCCTGATGGCGCTGTCATTGGCACTGGTCCATCACTCGACGCCGTTGCTGCTGTTGGCTCCGTTTGCGGTGCCGATGGTGCTCACAGTACCGTGGGAGGCTCTACGGTGCCGTCCTTTACTATTTCTCGCCTTGGCGCTGTCCGTGGTGCTGTGGTTGACCACGGTGCCATGCCCAGCTCTGGAGCCGCTTGTGGCACCAAGCGAGGACATGGCACCATGGTAGTCTCAGATCGCTGGCACTGGGGAGTCGGTTGAGTCATTACGGCCTCTCTGGCCTCGCGCACCATGACAGGCTCGGCTCGATGCTGCTGCCGTCAGCGCGTGCTTTCTTCCCATACCATTCGAAACGGCTGAGGACCTCGGCGCCGACTCTGGTGCAGTCACTGGGTCTGGTGCCCACGCACCATTTGGCACGGAACTTTGATCTCCACCTACTTGGAGGGGCAGTTGGACTCTGAGTCAGATAGGCAGTCTGACTCTTCAGAGTTGGCTGCTCACATGGACACCTTGGTAGTGTCCTCGACAGGCTGGAACCAGCCCCCCCCCGAGGAGAGGACAGTGGCTCCTGGGACCAGGGTCAGGGGTGCTGACCAGCAGGCAGTGGTGCAGGCCACCATTGCTCTGCAGCCTGGACTCGGGGAGTGTCTGACCCCTCAGTGGTAGTGCCCCCTCAGGTGGTGTGCCTGGATCACCCAACTTTGGGGTCAACCGAAGCACCCACAGGAGGGGAGGGTGCTGCTCCCTGGATAGCCCCTTCGGGGGCCGACCAGGGTTGTCAGCTGCCTAGGCTGGCTCTTTCAAGGAGGAGGGCACTTTTGGATTCTGAGGGATGGTGGGGTATGGGTTCGATGTGGCTACCTTTTTCTGGAACCCACCCGGGCTCTGGGAGAAGTTGTAGCGTGGACCCTCACCCTTCCCTTTCAGTTTCCTTGAGAGGGCCCCATTCTTTTGAAGTAGGGAACCATCCTTCTGGACTTTCACGGCCCCGGTCACCTCACGGGGGGATTCTTCAGGGTGCAGCCTAGGCATTTCCAGTATGATTGACCAGCTGTCGTATGTGGAGTTTTCCGGAGCTACATCTTCTCTTGTGGCTCCAGGTACACTCTCTAGCCCAGGCGGAGGACAGCCGATTCCTGTTTTCGGCTCTGGCCCCTCTCCTCTGCCACATTCTCCTGCTGTCCCAGGTATCCTTGGTCCTAGCGGTCCACTCTCCTGGGAGCAGTTCATTTCCCTCTTATGTTAGGGCCATGGACAGACAGGTTTTTAACCTCCCCCTCAGCAGCCAACCTCTGAGGTCCTCTGACTCCTCATCCTCCTCTTCAGGAGGTGAGGAACCATCTGTCCACATCTCCCCAGCTGCTGATCTCACTGAGTATCAGTGTTTTCTCGTGAGGATGTTGGAGGACCTGCATATCACCCCACCCACTCAACACAATCCGGAGCATTTGGCGCGCACATTTCTGGGTGATTTCAGTGTGGACACTCTTGTAGTGCCCCCCCGGCCTGCTCCCTTTAGGGAGGTGTCTATGCGCTACTGGCAGAGACCCTTTTCTGGAGTCCCAGCCCCTAGGGATCTCCTCCAGAGGGATTGTGCCCCCCGGAGTCTCCAGGTACTCTGCCTCATCCTAGCTCAGGATTGACATAACTGGATACTCTCAATGGGCTTCGTGCCCTGCACCGTGACTGGCCCCCAGATGCAGACTCCGTGGATTTTGACTTCTGAGGTAGGAGGGCTTTTTACTCGGCACAGTTGCTTCTCTCGATATCTGCTCATCAGGCCCACTATGCTACCTATGATAGGTTCCTGTGGTCCATGCTAGGTCAACTCCTAGTCTCGATGCCTGACACGGAGAAAACCAGACAAGCCATTGCACTCTCTGCATGTGGCCTGGAGCTAGCAAGGCACCAAGTAAGGGCATCATATGACGCCAGTGAGGTAGCTACCAGGGTCATAGGGACAGCGATCTGCACTAGGCAGACGGCATGGCTGCTTCTCTCCCAGTTGTCACTCTTGGCCTGACGTAGGGTGATTAACTCCGCTTACCAGAGAATCTACCTTTTCTCCCGTAAGGTGAGACGACGTCTGTTGGGGCAACTTCCTACCCCCTCCGGGGGTTCCCCGTCTCACTCTCCCCACTCTTGGACCTCTCCAGACCCGTGAAGGTTCTCTGTCTTGGTGTGCCACCCACTGAGAACAAAGGGACTTAGTCCCTTAGGGTTAAAGCCCCCTTCGGGGGGGCTCGGCACTCACCCAAAGGTGATGAATGGTGACGATTGACACAGATAAGATATGGAAATTACGTACCTACTGTAATTCTGATCTTTCTGTGTATCTTCACCATTCATCACAATCCCACCCTCCATTCCCCTGGGGCTTTAGCCTCTGGGTTCCCCCACCCTCTCTGTGACCTCTTCTCGCCCCCTCCTTTCTGTTAGTCAGGAGTGGGGTGACCTTGGGCACATAGGGAGATATTTTTCTATAGGGGGAGAATGGTCTGGATGAGGGGCACTCCTTCCTCAGTGGGGGTCGGTAGTTGCCCTCTTTTTGTTCTCTCTCTCTCCCCTTCTCCCCGTCAGCTTTACTTTGATTTTCCTTGTCCCTTGGACACAACCTCAATTTTAATTTAAGAAACTCGTTTTTTTACACTGAAAATTTTATTTTGGGGGGGGGTATTCCCTGTACCCTGTCTTTTCTTCCAGAATAGCCGATTCTGCTTATGTTGGAGTTATTGCCAGTGATTATGTGCTTTGAATTCTGGCAGTTTAGCCTTCTGGCTACTCCTTCGCAGTTCCTATACAATCTGGAGACAGGTCAAGGTTCTAGGGTGTGTTCCCTTCTCCCCCCACCCACATCTTATCCCTAAATTCCTTCACCCTCCCTCCCTCCTCCTTTTCTGCTTCCAGAGATTGGGGCCCCTTCCCAATCCCCTTAGTTTTTCCAGCTTGTTCTGTCCTCTCAGTCATTTATTTCTCCTTTTATTTATATATCTTTTCCTTTGTCTGTCCTTTGGACTTTCTTGTCCCTCCCTCCCAACCATTTCTTACTCTACGGTGACTCAGAACTGGCGGGAGGGTGGAGTCGACAACACCTAATAGCCAACCCGGAAGCGCCACGCAGTGCATCAGCCTCGAGGGCAGCACCGATGGTGTGTCGACTCCGACCATCTCAAAAAAAAAAGAAAGAGCTTGCGCGGGGTCGTGACCTCTGGCCACTACACCCAAAAGTGATGAATGGTGAAGATACACAGAAAGATCAGAATTACGGTAGGTACATAATTTTCATTTCTTGTATGGTTCAGGCAGGAAGAACACAGTGTGCTTGAATTGAGGCCCCTTTTGCATAGCTCTTCTGCAAAAGGCTTAAACATTGAACTCAGGTAACCTCTTGAGCTTCTAATAGCTTTTGCAATAGTCTCAAAATATCATTATATACATTTCAACAGTAACACTATATATTTTCTAAACAAAGGGGATCCCAACATCAGTTACATTTCCACACCATGATTTGCATATATTTTTATAACAGCAAATATGCAAGGGAGAAAAAGACAGACAGCAAGGGAAAACTGAGAGGCAATGAGAGGCAGAGAATTGTGAGACTGGTGATCAAGTCCGAGGTCTCACAGGAAAATTTGATTGCGCAACCAGACAGAGAAGAGACAGAAAAGAAATAGAACAGATCCTTGCATTTACATGCTTTCTCTAACAGCTGGGACAGGGTCCTATTCTACCCTGTCACGGGGCATTTAAGTATTTGTGTCAGTCCTCTCTCACTTTTGGGCAGGGCCCCTCTAAGAGCACAAAATCTTGTAAATCTTGGAAAAAAGAAACTAAAAAATGTCTCATTGTCGATCGCGAGTGCTCTTGGACCTTGGATTCCCGCGCTTCTCTGCAGGTTTTGACTATGGTCAGTCCTTCGGTCCAGGCTGCTGACTCCATGGTCTCCCCATTGGGCCAGTCAGTCGAGACGCCCAAGACGCCTCTCGAGATTTTTCTTGAGACAGTTGATGCATTGTTGCAGGACAAGGTGGATACCTCACTTTCTAGGACTGCAGTCCTACCTGTCACATCTCAGGGAGGGTCGGACCAGCATTCTAATCCGGTCACTAACCCTCAGAATCCCATGACCCCAGTGGATCCTTGGCTTTCGCCAGGTTCTTCTGATTCTCGCCGCCTTCCCCGACGGTCGAGGTTGCGATCCCGAAGTCCGGAGTCAAGTAGCCCGCATTGACATTAGCATTCCCACTCTCAGCATTCAGGTAAGCGTCTTTCTCCTTGGGTAAGGAGAAGCACCGCCACAAAATGCGCTGGCACTACGAAGAACTCATGTGGCTTCAGCTCATGTTTATCATGGTTAAACCGATCCCAGCCCCCAACCCGGCTCTTCCGTGGCTCCTGCCACTAAGGCCTCAACCTACCCCTGTTCGGCAGGGTCTGGCTCAGCCTATTCCAGTCTCTCCTCCCATCCACATGGAACTGCTGCCTTAGCAGCCGAAAGAGGGCCCCCCCCCCAAGGATGCCCATACCACTCCTGGACTTCCTCATCAGCTGTCGGTCACCATGACTCCTGACAGACCCCGTAGGGTCAGCGGGGACACTGGCTGTTGACTGCTTTTTGATGAATCCTCAGAGTCTGAGGACTCCTCCATGCACTCCAGTCCATTGGATGCCGAATCGGGAGATTTGTCTGTGGAGCATGGTATTACCTCTTTCAGGGGCTTGCTCCACTTAATTTCAGAGTCCATTGAGATCCAGATGGAGCCCGTACAGAAATGGGCCAAGTATCCCTTGACTGAAATTCTGGACTGGGGGACATCCTGGGGGTAGCCTTCCCGGTCGCTGAGGCTATTTTTGGCCCCACTCTGGAGCTTTGGCAGCACCCTGCCTCTTGCCCTGTGCCATTGGCCTGTATGGCCCACAATTGTATGCGGTCCCCATGGGTTCCCTGTCTGGGTTCATCAAGCATCCCTTGGCCGAGGGTCTGGTGTCCGACTCAGTTTTTCAGCATGCTGGCTATGTCTGTGATGTGGACAAGCCTCCCGACAAGGAATACAAAAAGTTGCATCACATGGCAAAGAAGATCTATGTGGCTTCTTTGCTTGGCCTTCGGCAGGCGAGTTCCACTCTTTTAATGGTCCACTTTGCTCGTGCTCTGCTTAATTTTGGGGCCTGTGTAAGTAAGTAGAAGTCAGTGTTTTGGTTCTCTGCTTTTGGGGTTGACTTAGTGTAACTTTTATTTGCCAGGTAGGACATCTAGCTGGGAGAATATTTGCAGTCGTTTGTGACTAGACCTATTACATAAACTCTGTGAAATAGGTGTCTGATAAGGGGAGGAGCTGAAAGGGGCCTGAGAAACTGTTAATTCAAAACAGGAGTTGTTTGTGGACTCAGTCTGCTATAGCTGAGATAGAGAGCAGCCACCAGCTTCCTTAAAGCAAGGAGGTGATTTAATAGAGTACACTGAATTGAATTCTTAATTTTGGGGCCTGTGTAAGTAAGTAGAAGTCTGTGTTTTGGTTGTCTGTTTTTGGGGTTGACTTTACCTAGTGTAACTTTTATTTGCATGGGAGGAACTCTAGCTGGGAGAATATTTGCAGTCATTTGTGACTAGACCTGTTACTTAAACTCTATGAAATAGGTCTCTGAAAGGAAGGAAGGCACCCACCAGGGTGGTGGGTAAAAGTTGTAGTGGATTGTTTCTGGAGGGCACGGGCTTAGTCTGGTCTAAGGGAGAAGGTTGCCGGTCTCAATGCTGACCTGGCGAGGATTCAGGAAACCTCCTCCCCCACCCAGGGACCACCCAGGCCACCACCACTGCCTCAGAGGTTGCCAAGAAAGAGGAGTGGTTGGACCATGGTGGGTTCAGGGAGGGTGAGGCTGGTGGAACAGAGGCACATTCCTCCAGTTGTGCCTCTCCACAACTCATTTGCCATTCTGGTGAAGCGTGGTTCCTCTATGGAGGCACCCGCAGTGGAGATCAAGGAGGATGTTGGGAACCTCCACAAAGGAGACCCACAGGAAGGTGGCACAATACCCCACAGGGTAAGGAAACAACTCCTGGTGGGGGACTCAAATGTTAGGAGGTAGAACTGGGGGAGGGAGGAGAGAGGGGGATAAGGTGCTTGCCCAGCGCCATGGCTTGGAGGAACAGGAAGCGAATCCTCAGGATCATGGGAGCAGCTGCACTGGGGAGGGAGCTGGATGTCATTGTCCACCTAGGGACAAATGACCTGGCTGGGAATGGGATCAGAGCAGTGCAGCAGGAGTTTGTAGAGTTGGAGATGGGCCTTAGACAAGTAGCACACATGATAACTTTCTCAGAAGTGCTGCCTATCCATGGCATGGGTGAGGCTAGGGTACTCTGCACTGTGGGATTCAATGACTGGTTGAAAAACTGGTATGGAGCTCAGGGATTTGGCTTCATTGAGGACTGGGGTCCACCTGCAGGGATGCAGGCCTATACTGGTGTGATGATCTGCATCTGTCCAGGAGGGGAACCAGGATATTAGGTGATTGGTTTAAATGTTTCATTGGCAAGCATTCAAAGTAGCCAAGGGGGGAGGCAGTGAAGAACAGCAGGGAAATCCCAACCCCCACCAACAAAACAGGGTAGTTAGTGAAGTAGACACAAAGGTAGAGAAGTCAATAGGGATCAGGACAGGGGTAAATCCAGAAAAAGGCAGTAAGGACAGGGATGGGCCTAAAAGGGGTAAGGCCATCAAAAAATGGAGGGCAATGAGTACCAATGCCCATAGTCTGTGTAACAAGCTCCCTGAACTAGTGGCCTTGATGAAATAGGGACGCCTGGATACCGTGGCAGTCACAGAAACATAGTACACAGAGAACCACAACTGGGATGTCTACATAACAGGGTACACAATCTACAGGAGGGACAGAGAGGTTAAAAGAGGAGGAGGAGGAGTAGGTTTCTACATAAGGGAAGGAATCAAAGCAACTGAACTAAAGGGTAAACGGGAAGGGGAGTGGGCACTGTGGGTCACCCTGGAGACAGGAAATAGCACCACAATCTGCACAGGGGTTGTTTACAGACGCCCGTCTCAGGGGGAGGCAATGGACAAGGAAATGATAGAAGGAATCTTTAGATTGGCAGAAAAAGGAGAGATATTGTTGATGGGGGACCTGAATATGCCAGATGTTAACTGGAGCACCTTTACTGCAGCCACATCCAAGAGCAGGGTCATTTTCGATGCCCTGCAGGGGCATCCCTCAGACAGCTAGTGTTAGAACCCACTCGGGAGGGAGCAGTTTTAGACCTGGTACTCTCAAAGGGGGATGGAGAGAGGATCTTAGATTTAGAAGTGGGTAGCCATCTGGGAACAAGCGACCACCAGTGTGGTTCACAAACACAGCTGTAGAGTCAAGCCATACAAAAGCAAGTGTTGGACTTTAGGAGGGCTGACTTTGGCAAAATGGAAGAGTGCCTCAGAAGAGCACTAGCAAACAGGCAAGAAGGAGGGGTGGAAGAACAATGGGGAAAAATCCAAACTGCCATCACAGAGGCAACAAGTCTTTGTGTAAAGCAAATCAACAAAACAAAGGAAAAAGCCACTATGGTTCTCAAAAGAGGTGGCAGGGAAGGTTAAGGAGAAAAGGATAGCATTCAGGAAATATAAGGAAACAGAAGGAGCAGAACTGAGAACTGTATCAGTTAAAGCAGAAGGAGGCAGGGAAGGCAGGCAGAATAGCAAAAGCCCAAACTGAGGAAAAGATAGCCAACTGTTTTAAGAAGGGGGATAAAACCTTTGATAAGTACATTAGAGAGCGAAGAAAGACCCAGGGGAAGGATACCGAGGCTTAATAAAGGGAAGGGAATGTGGGCAGAGGGTGACAGTGAAAAAGCAGAAATACGGAACGAATACTTCTGCTCAGTATTCACAAAGGAAGAAGAGGGGGAGGTACCTAAACCAAACAGTAGAAACACTCTGGATGGGGGATTGATACCAGTCAATTCACAGAAGAAAGGGTTCTGAAAGAACTCTTACAAATGAAGGTGGACAAAGCAATGGGGCCTGACAGGATTCACCCCAGAATTCTAAAAGAACTAAGGGGAGAACTAGTGACACCACTGGCTACCCTCTTTAACAAATCATGGGAGGATGGGGTGGTACCCGAGGACTGGAGGAGGGCTGATGTGATTCTACTTCACAAAAGTGGGAGGAAGGCAGAGGCAGGAAACTACAGACCTGTTAGTTTGACCTCAGTGATAGGTAAAATGATTGAATCACTTCTGAAGGAAAGAATTGTTGAGTACCTAGAGGCCAGTGGGGCACAGGACCCAAGGCAGCATGGATTCACAGTGGGAAGGTCATGTCAGATGAATCTAATAGATTTTTTTGACTGGGTGACCAAAGTAGTAGACCAGGAAGGGGCTGTGGACATGGCCTACCTAGACTTTAGCAAGGCATTTGACACAGTCCCACACAAAAGATTAATAAATAAGTTAGCTAGCCTTGGAGTGGGTCCCAAGGTGGTAGCCTGGGTAAAAATTGGCTGGACAACAGGATGCTGGAGATAATAGTAAACAGAGTCCACTCTGAAGAAAGGGGAGTTACTAGCGGGGTACCGCAGGGTTCAGTACTGGGACCAGTCCTCTAATGCCGTTATAAGTGACATTACGGAGGGACTGGTAGGAAAAGCATGTCTCTTTGCAGATGACACAAAGATCTGCAACAGGGTTGATACACAAGGTAGGGTGGAAAGGATGAGAAGGGACTTGGCAAGGTTGGAGGGATGGTTAAATGTATGGCAGCTTAAATTCAGCATAAAGAAGTGCAGAGTAATGCACCTGAGAAACAAAAACCAAGGGGAAGAGTACACAATGAGGGGTGAGATACTAACAACAAAAATGGAAAGGGACCTGGGGGTAGTCATATCAGATGACCTAAAGGTGAGCAAGCAATGTGAGAAGGCAGTAAGGAGGGCTGGGGGGATACTGGGATGCATAGGGAGAGGCATCACCAGTAGAAAACAGGAAGTTGTTATCCCTCTGTACAGACCATTGGTGAGGCCCCATCTGGAGTACTGCGTGCAGTTCTGGAGACCCCATCTCCTCGGGGACATAGGATGGAGGCCGTCCAGAGGAGGGCAACTAAAATGGTGCAGGGTGTGCACCAGAAGCCATATGAAGAGAGACTAAAGGAGCTTAATATGTATACCCTCGAGGAAAGGAGGAAGGGGGGGGATATGATAGAAACTTTCCAGTTTCTCAAGGGAACCAACAAAATCCAAGAGGGTAGTATCTTTCAGAAAAAGAGATGTGCAAGAACAAGGGAGCAGAATTTGAAGATAGAGGGGGGATGGCTCTGAGGTAATGTGAGGAAGTATTTTTTCATGGAGAGGGATGTGGATGCATGGAACGGCCTTCCTGAGGAGGTTGTAGAGTCAAAAACAGTGAGGGAATTTAAGAATGCATGGGACAGACATAAGGCAACTGTAGTGGGGGGTAAGAGGAAGTAGGCTGTTGGTTAACGAGGATATGCAGCTTATCCATTAGACAGGGAAATGGGCAGACTAGATGGGCTGAGCTGTCCTTATCTGCCGTCAAATTCTTTGTTTCTGTTTCACTCTCGAGGTGCTTCCCAAACTCCAGCTGACTTACAAACCACGGTCAAGCAAGTCTGGGACCAGGGCTGAGCAGTGGCTAAGCAGCAGCTCCAGACAGCCATGGACATCGATGTCTCCTGCGCCTGGTCTGTGGCTGCCACAGTGGTCATGCACCACAAGGCTTGATTGAGGATCTCTACCTTTACAGCAGATACCCAGCACAAGCTGGCCGATGTCCCGTTCTTGGGCACCGACTTGTTCAGGCCGGGGGTGGAAGGACACATTACTCGCATTGTGAAGTACAGTGCCACCCTGGACTCTGTTACTTCTGCCCAGTGGGATCCCAAAGGTGATGAGCTCCAAAGGAAAAAGCCCTTTCGGACCCTCTCTGCCCCTGAAGACAAGCCATCCCAGCCCCCAGCTGGCAGCAGGCCCAGGCTTACTGTCCCCTACCAAAGTCGGTTGCTTCAGTCATCTGAAACCCAGGTGGTCGAGGCCCCACTGGCTCCTTAGCTGGTCCCTCCTCCACCTCCAAGCCTGCTCAGTGACAGGATGAGGGTGCCTCCCCCATGCCCGTCCTGGGTCCCCTCGTTGGGGTCGGCTCTGCCACTTCCTTTCCTCCTGGTCCGCTGTCACCATGGACAGGTGGGTCCTCGAGGTGGTTGGTCAGGGTCTGCTTCTAGAGTTCGAGGCATACTCGCCTTGTCGAGCCTGTGCCCCACAGGAGTACATGGTGTCTGCCGACATGCTGTCAGCCCTTTGGGAAGACATTGCCCAGATCCTCCAGAAGGAGGTAGTGGCCCCAGTCCTGGACCCTCCAGTAAGCCCAGGGTTTGTCTCCAGGTACTTCCTGGTGCCAAAGCGGATGGGGGGCTGACCCCCCCAATCTTTGATCTGCACAACCTGAACAAATTCCTTCAGTCGTGCACCTTCAGGATGGTCACGCTGTCACAGATCAGTCTCTGGAACAAAATGTGGTTCTGCTCCCTGGATCTTCAGGACGCATTCTTACACGTTCCTGTCCATCCCTCTGCTGATTCCTGTGGTTCCGTGCGGAGGGGGTTCTCTACGAGTTCCAAGCCATGCCTTTAAGGCTCTCCGTGGCTCCCAGAGTCTTCATCAAGTGCACTGCAGTGGATGCAGCCTACTTGAGGTGCCGAGGGGTCCGGGTGTACCCCTACCAGGATGACTGGCTTATAGCGGGTCCCTCCAGGGAGGAGGTGGGGCGGTCCAGGGATCTGGCCCTTCAGATCTGCTTGTCCCTTGGCCAACTGGTGAATGAGGTCAAGTTGGAGCTCGTACCTTTGTAAGTGATACTCCTCATTGGGGCGGAACTCGACTCTTGCAGAGCCAGGGATTGGCTTCTGGCAGAGGCTGTCTCCCCCTTTGCACGATCACTTCAGTTTGGGCAGATGCACCCTGCTGGGGACTTTCTGCACCTCCTGGGATACATGGTGACATGCACAGCCCAGTGGGGAATGCGCTTTCTGCAGTGGGAGCTTGCCTGTCAGTGGTCTCGGCGCCAGGGCCACTTCAACCAGCCAGTCACTGTGAATCAGCTGATGTGGGATACCCTCCAGTAGTCCCTGAACATCTGCAGGGGCCAGCCCGGTGGTGCTGAGGGTTGAGGCATTGGACGCCACACCCCGTGCTATGCCAGTGACTTGGGGTCGGGAATGGACTCGGGTGGCTCGGGGGCCAGCAGGGAAAGGAAGGATGGAGCATCCCAGGACAGCTCTCATTCCTTGGGGAGGGGGGATGCTGCGGTGCGCTGCTTGCCTGCCTCCCAGCAGTGGCTGAGCGGTAGCACTTGCATGCTGCAGCACAGGGGGGGATCCCATGTACAGGGCACTTGAGCCGCCTCCATGGAGGTGGAGCTCAGATGTTGCACTCCTTGCTCGGCCGTGGGCCCAGGGAGAAAAGGTGGAGGAAAAACACCTCTGTGCAGCAGGATGAGAGACCAACCCCTTGCAGGCGCCACACAAGTGGCTGGGCACAACCACGGGTCCAGTGACAGAGGACCTCAGTGAAGGTAAGTCCCAGAGGAGCCGGGTGATGGGGCTGAGCAGGGGTCAGTCCGAAGGGTACCGCCAGAGGAAGGGAGGAGCTAAAAGAAATAAGAAAATAAAAAACATCTGCAGGAAGGAGTCCCACTTGTCCACCTGGAGCCGATGGTCACCATCACGACTGATGCCTCCCTGATGGGCTGGGATGCCCACCTGGGGGAGCACAGAGTCCATGGACTCTGGAGCCCCATGGAGTCCAGATGCCATATCAACCTGCTGGAGCTCTGGGCAGTTCGGCTGGCACTGACAGCCTTTGCTTCACACCTTCAGGGTTAGGTCCTTCAGGTCCAGACGGACAACATCACCGCCATGTACTACCTCAACAGACAGGGCGGGACACACTCCCTGCTTCTGTGCAGGGAAGCTGTCCGCATCTGGACCCTCGTGCTCAGCCTGGATGCTGATCTTCTTGCCATCCATATGGCCGGTGTCTCAAATCAACTGGCGGATGCTCTCAGCTGTGTGGGCGAGGCGTCTCATGAGTGGTCTCTCCATCTGGATGTAGTACACAGCCTGTTCTCCCAGTGGGGCACCCCTCTGGTGGATGTGTTTGCCTCCAGGGAGAACGCAAAGCTGAGGCTGTATTGTGCCACTCCCTCAGCAGGAAACACTGAAAGGGGATGCCTTCTCGAGGCCCTGGACCATAGGCTTCCTCTATGGCTTCCCTCTATTTCCTCTGATCCACAAGGTGTTGATCATGGCCAGGAGGGACAAGGCATGTATGATCCTGGTGACTCCGGACTGGCCCCGCCAGTTCTGCTCCCCCGTTCTCCTCAGCCTCAGCAGCAGGCTCCCTTGGCATCTTCCTCTTCACCAGGACCTACTCTCTTGCATTCAGGAGACGGTACTCCATCCGGACCTTCAATCCCTGCACTTGACAGCCCTGTTCCTGAGTTTCTAGAGTTCCAGGCTTTGGGTCTCTTCAAAGACGTCCTCACTGTGGTCGAGGCTTCTCAGAATGAGTCCTACTTGAAAAAACTATGCCTTCAAATGGAAGAGGTTCTCCATTTGGTGCCAGGACAAGGGGCTTGACCCCTTATCTTGCCCGGTGGTTAGCATTCTCGACTACCTTTGGTCCCAGTCTCAGTTGGGCCTTCAGTCAACCCTTAAGGTGCACCCGGCAGTCATCCCTGCATACCAGGCATGGGCTGATATGCTGTCAGTGGTGCAGGAGAAGGTGGACTGGTGCTTTTTCAAAGGCCTTGACCACATTTCCCCTCTGCTGCATGAACCTCACCACCTTGGGACTTGTTTCTGCTGTCAAAACTCATGGGCAAGCCATTAGATCTAATGCACAGGTGTGATGTCTCACCTGTCATGGAAGCTCGCCTTCTTCTTGACTGTCACGTTAGTCTGAAGGATCAGTGAGCTCCAGGCACTCTCAGTGGAGTCCCCTTACTTGGGGCTTCCACAGGAACAAGGTTGTACTTCACCCCAACCCAAAGGTCCTCCTGAGGGTTGTATCTGAGTTTCTCCTTAACCAGGTGATTAACCTCCCAGTGTATTTCACCAACCACACCTCGGAGGCCGAGCACAGACTCCATACTTTGGACATAGATTCATAGACATGTGATGGCAGAAAAGGGCCTTCCTGGCCCATCAAGTCTGCCCATTCCCTCCCTCTACCTGTCACCCCCCCCCCAAGATTCTCCTCGTCCTCCCCTTGACAACCCTCTGTGTTTGTCCCATGCCCTCTTGAACCCTTCCACTATACTGGCACTCACCACCTCTTCCGGCAGTCTGTTCCAGGGCTCAACCACTCTCTCTTTGAAGTAATACTTCTTAACATTTTCCCTAAACCTTCCCTCCTCCACCTTCAGTCCATGCCCTCTAGTTCTTGTATCTGCCTTCCCTGTAAATAAGCTCTTCCCCACTTTATTGATCCCCTTCACATACGTGAATGTTTAAGTCATGTCCCTTCTTTCCCTTCTTATCTCCAGAGGAGACAAATTCAATTCCCTCAGCCTCTCCTCATATGCCATCCCTCTTAGCCCATGTACCATTTTAGTGACCCTTCTCTGCACCCTTTCCATGCCGTCTATGTCCTTTCTTAGATGGGGCCTCCAGAACTATACCCCATACTCCAGGTGTGGCCTCACCATGGATCTGTAAAGTGGCATCAGCACCTCCCTCCCTCCTTCTGCTGATTATCCCTCTCCCTATGCATGCCAGCATCCAGTGAGCCTTGCCCACTGCTTTGCCGCACTGGGTTCCCACCTTAAGGTCATTTGCAATTATAATCCCTAGATCCTTCTCCTGCCTGATTGCTACCATTTTCTCCTCCCTAGTGTGTATGTGGTATTTGGAACCCCCCCCCCAAGTGCATCACTTTGCATTTCCTGGCATTGAATTTCAGCTGCCATGTTTCCGACCACTTTTCCAGTAACTTTATATCATTCTTCATTGCCTCCACCCCCCGCCGGGGTATCCACCCTGTTACTGAGTTTTGTGTGATCTGCGAAAAGGCAGATCTTCCCCTGAAGATCCTCTGCTATGTCGCCGACCCGAGGGATCACGCTCGACACCCCAGTCTCCCCAGACTGCACTCCATTGACCACCACCCTCTGGCTTCTGCCTGTCAGCCAGCTCTCCACCCATCTTACTATTTTCTGCCCCACCCCTAGACTCCCCAACTTATTAACCAGCTTTCTGTGGGGCACCATGTCAAAAGCCTTCCCAAAGTCCAGGTAGGCCACGTACATTGCCCCACCCTGATCAATCACCCTCATCATCTCATTGAGGAATTCAATCAAGTTTGTCTGACATGATCGTCCCCGAGTGAAGCCATGCTGCCGAATGTCTTGCAGCCCCCCACCTTCCAAATATCTAACCATCCTTTGTTTCAATATTGCCTCCATTACTTTACCCACCACTGATGTGACACTGACTGAACAATAACTGCCTGCTTCCTCCCTGCTGCCACTTTTATGAATTGGCACCAGATCTGCCTTCTTCCAGTCCTCCGATACCTACCCTGTGTCTAGGGACAAGTTAAACAACCCCGCCAGTTGTTCTGCCAGTACCTCCCTTAATTCCTTAAACACCCTAGGGTGAAGACCATCTGGTCCCATGGCCTGTCCACCCTCAACTTATCTAATTCCTCCTTTACCTCTTCTACACTGATTGGGCTAAGATCCACCCCCCCGTTCCCTTCTCACTTAGCTCTGGTCCCCTTCCGTCCCCCTCCATCGTAAAAATGGAGCTGAAGTAACCATTCAGCACTTCAGCTTTCTCGAAATCCCCTTCCACCTGCAATCCCTCCCTCAATCGTAATCCTTTCTATCCCCTGTCTTGCCTTCCTCCCTTCCCCAATGTACCGAAAGAACGTCTTGTCCCCCCTTTTGGCCTGCCTAGCATTTCTCTCCTCGGTTTCTGCTTTAGCCATCCTAATCCTTCGCCCTGCCACCTTCAGCTTCTCTTTGTAAGTTTCCCTATCTAACTTACCCTGCATCCTCTTATATTTCCTGAATGCAATTTCTTCTCCCCGATTGCCCACCTCACTTCCCTATTGAACCACAGTGGCCTTCTCCTTCTCTTGTTCTTCTGTACCCTTCTTACACATCCCTCTGTCACTTTAAGGAGCTCCCCCTTGTTCTTTTTCCATAGATGCTCCGTCCCTCCCCCCATCACCTCCCACCTTCTCCCTACCTCTCAGAAAATCTTCCTCATCCTGGGAAAATCTGCCCACCTGAAGTCTAATACCTTCGTGGTGGTACGACTAGTCTCATATCCTGCTCTGACCTTGAAGCCCACAGTGCTGTGGTCGCTGTCTTCCAGGTTGGCCCCTACCTCCACTCCCTCCATACTGTCTCCTTTGGTAAGGACCACATCAAGTATGTTACCCTCCCTTGTGGGCTCCCTAACCAGCTGATGCAGGAAGGCACCTTGAAGTGTCCCTAGGATCTCCCCACTCCTAGTCGACCTAACCGATGGGATATCCCAGTCTATATCTGGGAGATTCATGTCTCCCGCCAGTAGAATCTCCCCCTTCTGGGCCATTCTTTGAACCTCCCACAACATCTGTATGTCCTGATCTTACTTCGAGTAGAAGCTGTTGTAGCAGGTTCAAACAATGAGGACTGACGCCACCTGGCGGCGGTTCTGGCAACTTTTTCTCTAGTAATACCTACATGGGGAATGCCCCCGCCAATGTTAGCTCCACCCCCAACGTCACCCTATATAAGGGAGGAGTTCCCCCATGTACTCCAGTTCTTTCCCGCCGCACGGTCAGGGTTAGTTCAGCGTTTCGGCTAGTACTGATTGCTCTTCTCCACACGGTAGTTTTAGCTACAGAATTCAATTTTTTCCTTATATGTCATCTCATCTGAAAAAGTGTGCTTGTGGGCGACAGATTCCCGCTAAGGACGGCCATTCTGCGTGCCTTTATTGTCTGGGGCCCGACCATCGCACCGACACCTGCCCTCATTGTCAGGCCTTCAATTTGCGGTCACGAATTCTGTGCCAGAAGTCTCTCGCAGCCTTTTTAGCAGAATCTAGACTCGCCCCTATGGAACGGGCCTCTTTGTCGGGGAAATCCGAACCTCAGCATGCCCACAAACAGCTCAAAAGACATCGGGACCAGGACAGAGGGAGATCCCACTCGAAGCACCGGTCCTCAGGTTCAAAGTCCAGATCGTCGGGCCATGACTCCCAGCCCTGGACGGTCAAGCCTTCATCGGTGGGTTCCTCTTCTACCCTCACTTCCCTCCAGCCCTTGAAGGTCTCTCAGCCTGAAAAGTCCATGGGTTCAGGTAAGAGCTCCTCCCACTCGGCTTCCTTTTCCAAAGCCAACCCCCGGGAGTCGAGTAAGGCCTCCAGGCCAATGGCCGGTAGGGCTTCCTCCTTCCCGCCAAAACACAAGGCCTCGGACTGACACCAGCCTCCGGCTGCTGGCCGGTGCTGAGTGAAGAAAACTTCTAGCCATAAATCTGACCATCGTCCGTCGAAGGAAAAGGAACAATGTCCGTCGGGTGTCAAGGATAAGCGGACACAAGACCCTCGTTCGCCATGCTATTCCATCGGCCCCGGTCCCGGTGACGGTTATTCCGCTGCTGGTAGTGGTTAAACCGACACCGGCCCGTCTGGTGATGGTTCTGTCCCCTACGCCTGACGTCAGCTCGGACACCGCTTCTCCACTGCCGCCGGTCCGCCTGATGCTGGACCCCGACACGGTGGTGGTGCTGATGCCACTTCAACATCTCCCTAGGCCACACCTGTCGATAAGGGTCTGATCCGACGCCAGTCCTCCCGGGATGGTGGGGCCGGCGCTGTACCGGCGCGGGTGCTCCTCCGCCTACACTGGACTCTCCAAAGCTACACCTCTCTCAGGTGAAGGAGCTTTTTGCCCACTGGTGGGACACAATAAAAAAGGACCTGCCAGCTGGGGCGCCTCCACCCACTCCGGAGCCGGTTCCCAACTGGGTTGAACTGGACAGTCAGGGAGATGACGTGCCTCCTCCAAGGAAGCACAAGAAGAAGTCTGAGAGGGACCATTCCTACAGTTCCTCCCATTCTCCCTCTCCTCTTCTGGACAAGAGGCCTAAACGGAAGAGGTGTAGCCCATCTCCCTCTTCCCCCACCACCTCCTATGTAGGCTCAGACTCGGACTCCTCCTCAGTCTACTCAGAGCCAGATACTGGGGACATGGAAGGGCTTCCTAAATCCCCTCCAGATGACCCCAGTTTTATGGAGGTAATGAGGCACATCCAGGCCAACATGGGATGGGACATTGAGGCCCTGGACCTCGAGCGCTTGCGGCTAGCTAAGTACCTCCACCAGAAAGATCCTAAGCCGGCGGTCATCCCTCCCATGGTCGACACCTTTGCTGATGTCTCCCATGCGGCCTGGAAGAGTCCTTATTCCTCCTCTGCTGTGCCAAAAAAGGCCCACTGGCTCTACTGGGCGCCTGCTGATCATCCCTTTTTAGCTGAACCACCCGCTGAGGACTCGGTGGTGATTTCAGCAGCTCATGATCATTCACAGAGGCCCAAACGTCTGAGCACCCAGCCGCTTGATAGAGAATCAAAGCAGCTGGATTCCATGGGCCGTAAGGTGTACTGTGCTGCCACCTGTAGCATAAGGAGTCTTAACTTCTTAACCCACATGGTCCAATTCCAAAATGCCCTATGGGAACAAGGATTGGACCTGGTGCAGAGCCTGCCCGATTGTTCTCAGCGGACTGAGCTCGCCAAGCTACTGTAGACCGGCTCAGACGTGGGTACCCACGTTCTATGCTCGGCCTACGACTCTGCAGACACCTCCTCTAGGGCGGCCACCACTGGCATTTGCCTCCGATGCCGTGCTTGGCTTCAGGTATCAGGGTTCGATCCAGATGTACAAGTCAGCCTTCTGGATGCTCCCTTTAGAGGCCCCGTGCTCTTCGGCGAGGACATGGAGCATGTTATTACCAGGCTGCAGGACTCCGGAAAGGCCATCCGTTCAGTGCAATCCATGTACTGCCCAAAGCAAGGGCAGCCAGAAAGCCCTGTTTTCGTGGCTATGGGGGACACCAATCTCAGCAACCTCATTTTCAGCAGCAGGCTCAACGAGGTGGCTTTGGTCATAGGGCCGGAGCCAGGGGTGCCTTGGCATCTGCCTCTAGACCTTCCAGAGCAGCCACTGCCTTCCTCCCTCCCCCACCCAATGCCTGACTACTCAGACAACCTCCTCCTCCTTTGTAACTCCACCATAGGAGCCGGTAGGAGGACGTTTTCCACTCTACGTGGATGCGTGGCTCAAGTGACCTCCGACCACTGGGTTCTGAGCCTGTGGAGTTCGGGCACCCATAGAGTTCACATCATTCCACCGACAGACTACCCACCCCGGTCCCGTGCCCAAGGAAACACAGAGCCCTGATCAGACAGGAGATATCCTCCCTTCTAGAAAAAAGGGCCATCGAGCCGATTCCACCGGCCGAATCAGGACAGGGGGTTTTCTCCCACTTCTTCCTGGTTCCGAAGAAGTCGGAAGATCTCAGACCCATTCTGGACCTCAGTGATCTCAATCAGTGGGTCTTCTACAAGAGATTCAGGATGGTTTCTCTTCCCACTTTCCTCCCTCTCATTTTTCCAGGAGATTGGCTAGTATCCCTGGACATGCAGGATGCTTACTTGCACATTCCTATTACCAGAAACCATCGGAGATTCCTCAGGTTCAGGTTTGAGAATGAGGACTATCAATTCCGGGTCCTCCCTTTTGGTCTTTCTTCGGCCCCGAGGGTCTTCATGAAGTGCTTGGCTGTCGTAGCCACAGCACTTTGGAGACAAGGCCATTTTGTGTTTCCTTACCTGGACGACTGGCTATTCCTGGCCCATTCCAGGCCCCACCTGTCGGAGACTCTCAAGGATTCCATCGCTCTGTTTCAGAGTTACGGAATCACCATCAACAGGGAAAAGTCTCATCTGTCTCCATCCCAGATTCTCCAGTTCATAGGAGCCTCTCTGGATACCACTCTCAGGAAGGTTTTTCTTCCCAGCGACGGAGTAGGTCGCATTTGCACGATCGCTTACCAGGTCTCTTCAGCCTCAGAGATGCAGGTTCTCCTGTTCCTTAGGTTGCTTGGACACATGGCGGCTGCCATAGTGTCAGTCCCCCTGGCCCGTCTTCACATGCGGACCATCCAGTGGTCCCTGAGGGTTCAGTGGGACCAGACGTCAGATGATCTGGATGCCCCGGTCAGAATATCAGAGGCAATCCGCTGAGAGCTTCACTGGTGGATGTCATCTGAAAACCTCCTGAAGGGCATTCCGTTTCAACTGGGGGCGTCAACTCAGTCCCTCACAATGAATGCTTCGTCCCTGGGATGAGGGGCGCACTTGAGGAACCATCGCATGCATGATACTTGGTCTCCCCTAGATGCGAACCTGCACATCAGTGTCCTGGAAATGAGAGCAATGCTCTATGCCCTTCAAGCCTTGGTATCGATCCTTTCACCGGGCCATCTGTTGGTACAGACAGACAACACTGCAGTGATGTTCTACATCAACAAACAAGGCAGCACTCATTCCTATCCCCTTTGCAGGAAGGCAATGTGGGTATGGGATTGGGCCCTGGAGCATCACCTGTTCCTGACGGCAGTGCATGTTCCCGGGCTTCAGAACGTGCTGGCAGACACACTCAGCAGGACACAGTCACAAGCTCATGAGTGGTAATTGCGCCAAGATGTGGCAGATCACGTCTTTCACCTCTGGGGGACACCAGAGGTGGATCTTTTTGCGTCCCGATACAAAGCAAAACTGCCCAGTTTTTGCTCGCTAAGTCCAGAGCCTGGTGCTTCCTGGCAAGACGCGTTCTCCCTCTGTTGGAGCGGGAGGTTCCTTTATGCCTTCCTTCCCTTCCCTCTTCTTCAGAAGGTCCTCCTCAAGGCACAGTCGGAGTCATCCACCATTGTCCTGATCGCCCCATTGTGGCCTCGCCAGATTTGGTTTCCATTACTATGGCGTCTAGCAGCAGATCCTCTGATGCCTCTCCCTCCATCCTCACATCTTTTGTCGTAGGGCAAGGGGTCCCTGTTACACCCGAACCTGCAGTCCCTTCACCTGCACGCCTGGCTCCTCAGGACTTAGCAATGGTTCATTTTGGGGTTTCTGACCAGGTTGCCAAGGTGTTGGTTGAGGCTAGGAAACCTGCCACCAGGGCCACTTATGCTTTGAAATGGAAGAGGTTTTGCATCTGGGCCACAGCGAAGCAGGTGGATGCATTGGTTTGTCTGGTTAATACCATCCTTGAATACTTGCTCTTTCTTTTTTCAGAAAGGCCTTAGTTATTCCTCCATCAAGGTACACCTAGCTGCCATCTCTGCTTACCATTCCTTCGTGTCGGGTAAGATGGTGGCTCAGATGGAGGTTTCCAAAGCTTTTTTGTGTGGCATTCTGCACATCAGACCTCCCATCCGGGACCCTGTTCCTCCTTGGGATCTTTTGTTCGTCCTGGAGAAGCTCTCTCTTTCTCCCTTCAAACTGGCTATGAGCGCTGAGCTCCATTTTCTCTCCTGGAAAACACTACTCTTGGTAGCGGTCACTTTGGCTAGGCGTATTTCTGAACTGCAAGCCCTCATGTGTAGGGAACCCTATCTGATCTTTCACAAGGACAGGGTTGATTTGCGAATAAATCCAAAATTTTTGCCGTAAGTGGTCTCGGAGCTCACCTTAAACCAGTCGGTGCAGCTCCCGGTCTATTACCCAGAGCATTCCAATTGGGGAAGAGTCCCTTCTCCACTCCCTGGATGTTCACAGGGCTCTCAGGTGTTACTTGGCTAGAACCAAGGGGATCAGTTGTTTGTTTCCTTTGTTCTTCAGTCGGCAGGTCGCCCGGTCTCCAAACAGACGCTTTCACGCTGGTTGGTCCATTGCATCTCCTATTGTTATGAGACGCACAATAGGTCGACTTCGGGGCCGATTAAAGCTCACTCTATGAGGGCTATTGCTACTTCGTTTGCCGCTCTTAAAAGAGTTCCGATGGCAGAAATTTGTGCTGCCGCTACCTGGAGCTCTGTGCACACCTTTGTTAGGCACTGCAGCTTGGACATTGTTTCCAGGCACAGGGCAGGGTTTGGCTTTGCAATCCTGCAGGGCCTGGTTTTATGAGGTTTCTCCCTCTGTTTTTTTTTCCTGCTCCTGTTTGTTTCCCCCTCCCAAGGGGTTGTCATAAGTTTATACTGCTTGAGACTCAGTCCTCATTGTTTGAACCTGCTGCAACTTCTACTCAAAGTAAGATAGTACAGTTACGTAAAAACTTACTGTAACAGTAGATCTTCGAGAGAAGCTCTTGCAGCAGGTATATTTCCCGCCCTCCTCCCCATAGGGATCAGGCTCTTTCCAGATCGGCTTGCTTCTGCTTGAAAGGTTGCTCGTTGGCTAACAGTTGCCATTTTTGACCTGCCAGTTTACTTGCCTGACCGGGGGGGGGGGGATCCAAGAACTGGAGCACGTGGAGGAACTCCTCCCTTATATAGGGTGACGTCGGGGGTGGAGCTGACATCGGCGGGGGTGTTCCCCACGTAGAAATTGCTAGATAAAAAGTTGCCGGAACCACCACCAGGTGGCACCAGTCCTCATTGTTTGAACCTGCTGTAAGAGCTTCTCTCAAAGATCTACTGTTACGGCAAGTTTTTACGTAACTGTACTTTCCTCACTCTATGTAGGGGGTCTGTATATCACCCCTTGTCTTAATGCTGTCCCAGGCGTCCTCTCCAATGTGACCCATAAGTTTTCCACTTCACCCTGATCCTCCTTCCCTTCCGTGACCTTAATTCCCTCCCTAATGTATAGCATCACTCCTCCCTCCCTTCCTGCCTATCCTATCCCTCCTGAACGATTTTTACCCTGGGACCCCCCCACCCCTCAGTCTTGATGCTCGGACCACCAGGTCTCCATTTCTATTACAATATCCAAACCCTCCCCCTCCATTAATGCTTCCAAATCTACCATCTTATTTCCCAGGCTTCTGGCATTTGTGGAAAGTCCCTTACACCAGTTACCCTCCCAACCCCCCTTACCTCTAGGCATGTTATTGCTTAACAATTCTGCATTTTCCTGGGGGGGGGGTCTGAATACCTCCTGACACTCCTATATTTTGGAATTTCAACTTGTGTGTCATTTTCCCTACCCACCCCCATTTAGCTTAAATCATATGTCTGCTCTATGAATTCCTTAAATTTGTTACTCGGTACTGCCATTCCCTCCCCGTTTAAGTGTAGTCTGTCCTGGGCAAATAGGCTTTCATCATTTCATGTTGTCTCCCAGTCCCTCACTAGCCCATACCCCCTCTGCCTGCACCAGCCTCTGAACCATTGGTTGAACTCCATGATCCTTTTGTTTCATTTCAGTGCTTGCTTTAGGCACAGGCAACACCTCCAGAAATGCTATAGATTGGAAGCACAGGTTGCTGCAAAACCTAGTCAGCTCTGTGAATCTCTCCCGCACTTCCATCAGGCTGTTTCCATCCAAATCCCTCCTGACTACCTACACCCTGCCAAGGTTCCCTCAGGTAACGAAGCAATCAGTACCTCTCACCCTAACTTCTACCTCAAGAGAGTTACTGTCAAGGAGGCTGCATTCTACATAAAAAAAGTGCTTGGGAAAACCAGAATGGGTGGCAGTGGAGTAGACATGAAGCTGGTATCTCTAACTCTTGATGTACTCATCGGGCCCATAACTAAACTATTTAACAAATCCCTGACCCTGGCACAATTCCCAGCTGCCTGGAAGCAAGCGCTGGTCACTCCTGTCCACAAAAGCGGGGACAGGACCAATGTGTGCAATTACAGGCCCATCTTAATCCTCTCCCCCCATCCAAGGCCCTAGAGAAGATTGTTGCAGATCAACTGACAGACTACCTCAGCAAATACTAGCTGCAATGCCCCAACCAGCACGGTTTCAGGCAGGGGCACAGTACCACGACTTCCCTGGTGGAGTTTACTGATTACATTACCAGACCTATAGATTAAGACAAACTAGTAGGGTCAGTGTTCATAGACTTAACAAAAACCTTCAACACCGTCAACCACACCATTTTACTGGCCCAGCTACAAAGGCTGGGGGTGGCTGCCAGTGCAACACTCTGGTTGCAAGACTACTTGTCCCTCAGATCACAACATGTAAAAATAGGACAAACAGTGTTAGGCCCCAGGGAAGTCTCACTGGGTGTCCCCCAGGGATCCATCCTGGGATCCCTGCTCTTCAGCCTTTTCCTAAATAATCTCCCTCAAGCCTATGACTCTAAGATAATCCTATATGCAGATGACGCTGTCATCCTCAGCAGCAACCGACAAATTGTGTCACTCCAATTGGCACTTCAGCACTCCTTCAGTGAAATAGAGGACTGGTTCTGTGAGCACAAACTACTGCTCAATTACAAAAAGACCAAAACCATGCTCCTCTCCAGCTCCCAGCTCAAGAAAAGGTTCCCCAACACTGACATCACCAACAATGTCTTTGCCCCCTTGGAACAGGTTCACTCCTTCAAATACCTAGGGGGTCACCCTGGACGATACCTTATACTATGCTGAACACATTGACCTGGTGCTCAAGGCAGTAAACACCAAGCTAGGTGTGCTATACAGGCACAGAAAATACCCTACCACGGCAGCTCTCGGCCACGAGCTCCATCCTCCCCACCATTGACTATGGCCTGGTTGTCTATGGCGCAGCATCGGATTCCGTGCTCAAGAGGGTACAAATAGCTCTCAATAAGGCCTGCAGGCTCATCCTGAATGCTGATCGACTGACCCACACCTGCTCCCTCTACGAACAGACTCACCTTCTGTCTCTTGTGTGCAGTATTAAATTCCTCACATGCCTCCTAGGCAAAAAAGCACTGTTGGGGAAAGCCCCCCAATGTGTAGCTGACATCTTCTCCCTACCAGACTCAGAGTATAGAACCAGAGGTAGAATGCAGGGGGCTCTTGTGGTGCCATTCTGATGCACAGCTCTTGGACAGCACGCCTTCTCCTATAGAGCCCCACTATGGCTCAGTGAGGTAGCTGAAACCATTCGCAAACTCCACTAGCTTGTTCAGATTCAAATTAGACCTTAAGCATTATCTGCCTGCCAACTCTGTGTGCACCTGTTCCCCAACGACTGATTCTAGCCCTCTGGGTGCCCTGGCCCAGCTCTGCTGGCAGCAACTATTATTTGCACAAGACAGTCCCCCACTCCCTACTTTCCCAGCCTCGTCTACCTCCCTTGCTTACCTCCTCTACACAGCCCATATCCCCCCTCTCCACTTCCCCACCCTCCGTCACGCGCGGACCCCTTCTCTTAACTCCACCTGACACCCTCCTCCTCTGACCCTACCTCCTTGTCTCCTCCCAGCCCCCCTGCAGACCTCCCATGCAGTTGGTACTGACTGCCCTCCCGGGCCACCCGGCCGTCAGTCTCACCACAATGCCTCTAACTGGTGGCCACTGCCTGTTCTCCATGTCACTGGACCATCAGTATCACTTCAAAACCTCACTGGGGTTTGCTCACTGCCCTCTCCCCCACCCTCTAGGGACCACCACTGGACCTCTGCTACTGCTCCTAGCCCCTCATCCTCTTCTATATGCATGCCAACCCCTCCTTCCCATACGTGCCTTGACAATGCCTCTGAATCACTAACAGGGGCAGCTCCTGTTTCCTCCCCCTTTCCTCACCTCCTCCTCCTCCTCCTCCTCCGCCCCTCCACCCCAGGAAGGGACATCACCTGCCCCGACCTCAGCTTCTGCCTCTGTGCCCACTTTCCTAGGGGCTCCCCTCTCCTACCCCAAATTCTGTCCTGTCTTCCCCTTTCTCAAGCCTCTAGTACCACTGCACTTTAAAAATATTAATATCAACTCAAGATAAAGTCAGTGTGTTGTACAGAGTTTCAAATGTCTAAATTACTCTATCCTTCTTGACTGTATGTCTGTATTCTGTTCACATGACGTTGAACTTTTTTAAAGAGCCTTGGCTCAAAGGTTATTTCTGAAAACAAATAAATAAATCATTTGTCCCCAGATGGAAAATCAAGTGTGATTTCTCATCCTGAGGTTTTCCCCATGATGGAATGTGATGAATTACCTTTGATGCTGTCATACCTGGCAAGCATTCCACCCAAACTGCACTATGCTTGCCATCCCATTTAATTCCTCTTAAAATCGAGTCCCTAATCAGTATGACCCTGCCCCCGTTTAACTTATGCTTATTAATGATTACTTTCCCCTATCTCCTAGTTCCGGACATCTCTTTTAGTGCCCTAATCCCCTCATCTCCTTTGATTTCCACCTCCCTGAGTCCTGCCCCCCAAGTTACTGTCTCCCTGCTCTCCCCACTGGTGTTACCCTGCTTCTCTACTCCCACTTGCCACTCTTACCTCCATCCCATCCCATCCCCCTTTGTTCTACTGTTGCCAGTGATCCCCCAGATTTTCCCATTGATTTGGTAACCCTCTCATTCACCTCCTCCATTTTGCCATCAAGGCACATACTAACTTGTGCCTTTCTTTTACCTTCTGGCCTCTCTTCAGCTTCCCCTTCTCCCTTATCTTCCCTTGCGCCTCCTCCCTCCTCCTGCAAACTCAGAATCCCTTCCCTTCTCAGCTCTACTCCTTCCCCTGCCACCTCCACCTCCTCATATGTTCTCAACTCTCTTTTCCCTTCCATTTACCCCCTTTTCCTGTGCCTTGCTTGTTGGTTCCGCTGGTCCTATTGGCACTCCTTCCCCAAGATCGCTTGCTAGAGGAGAGTATCTGTTGGATACTGTAATACCCTTCTCATTCTGTGAATTCCTTTCCCCTACTGCTGAATTATGCGGCTTTCATTTAGGCTCCTTTCCCCTAGCCTTTACTTCTTGCCAGGCGTATCCCCCCTCACCTCCTGATCCCTGACTCTTTCCTCCCTGTCCCCCCAACCCGCTCATATGCCTTTCCTCCCCTTCCCCTACTAGTCTGCCCCATGCCTCCACGACTCCAGCTGTCCCCAATGCACTGACCTTTTCCACAGCCCCCCACTTCCTCCTCCCCTCCACCTTCCACTCTCTTACTAGTTCCTCCCTCTGTGAACTGATCTCTGTCTCCAGTTGCACCCATCTAATACATATTGGGCAACACCCCATCCTCCACAAAGTATCCATAAACACCGCTGTCCCACATCCGTTGCACCCTACTATCCTGCCCAGGCTCCCTCCCCCAACCCCCACTTCCAAGAATACCCCTGTCCCTGCCATCTTGAAGCCCCCTTCATCCCCCTGCCCTCCCAGGGTGGCCCCCTCCTCTCCCCAAAAAACTCACTGTCTTGCTCTTCCCAGCATCCTGAGTAGCTCATTCTGTCCCAAAAATCAGAGCCACACCCCACCTTCCTTGAACTCCTCCACTCAATTTAAAAATTGTTATAATTCCTCACTTCTGCCCCAATTTAGCAAGCTATTGTATAGTCCTTGCTTGGTATGGTCTGCTAAGCACTGCCCCTTATCTGTTTCTTTATCTGTTGCTATCCAGAAAAAAAAATTGTTAAACTATTCTGATTCCCTTCCTCCTAACTTTTCTGTGTATCAATACCAGCTGATGGAAATAATTTCTCACCACTCAGAACAAAATATATGGTGTACTTCCTACACCTCCCTTACTCCCTTAACCTTACATAGATATATGAAAAATATATAAATTTCTATTTCACTTGTATGAAATCTTATCCAAATCAACAATTACCTATAACATATGGGGAGCCCTTATTATGAACAGCCTGCTATCTTTTAATTTTCTTGTAATCTCATCATTCTGACGTACAAGGTGTAAACCTTGCTTGCCTACGTCAGATCGATGAGATTACAAGATAGAACCTAAGTCACTGACATCATTCTTTTTTTGGAATGGAGATCATGATAGTATGCGCTCGTTTTTAAAACTCACCCTGGTGCAGCAGTTTAAGCCCGTCTACTAAACTTCAAACAGTGAGCAGCATTGGTAGTTAAAATCCTTTTTTGTCTTCCCCCATACTCAGGTTTCCGACTTGGAGTGCTGTGCAAATTATTTACTACACAGATTGCTCACACAACACATCAGGACGACGTAGCTGTCTGCTGATGTGACCCCTGACCCCAAGAAGCACAGGATCATGGTTGGCCAGCCGCATTTTATTCCGGAGATGTAGAAAAATGTTGTCTCTGTGCTTACATTCGGAGGGTCAGCAGTCACAAAAAAGAGGAATAACCCCATATACTATAAAGACACGATACGCTTCTGCTGTTAATAGCGGTTGCAATCACCTCCTCATGTCATTATAGCGACAGTAAACCTCTTGTGCTATGCTCTCGAGGTTTACATGGTTGACATGGTAACAACCTGAGGTGATTACAATGCTAACAGCAGAACCTTAGCCATTATCCTCTATATTAAGACTTGCAAACCCTTCTACAAATACAGATTCTATCACAGAACCAGAACACAATGCAGAAACATCTGCTACTTAGCAACAGCAAACAGCTGACAACATACTAAGCTGATGTAGCTCTTTAAAAATAGAAAAAAAAATGTAAACTTTTTTTTGTACCTTTTATTTATAAAGAATTATGATCAAACAGCATAACTGTAATACACATAGAAGAAGAGATGAGGTATGTAGACCTCCACAGTGAATGTGCAGATATAATGCAATAAAGATAATGAATATGTGGAGTTTGAGTCCATTCACTATGAAAGACTACCATATATTTATGAAAAGGAGTAAAGTTCGAACCGAGTACCCTGCAGAGCTATGACACTGTCACCTCAAATTATAGCTTAAAGATCAACTGCAAAGCTTGTAATTAATTACCCGAATTTTACTTCACAGATATCAGCAGATTAATAAATACAGTCTTTAAATAACATTTACCTGTGTGTTTTTATTTTAGAATGCTGATATTTTATACTACTACTACAGGATTTAGGATGCCTGGTGACTGTGCCATTCAGCTGGTTTTTCTTCTCCGTAACAGTGTTCTGACATTTCTTGACGTCATTCTTGGAGTGACGTATGCTTTGACAGCGCATGCATACATCAGCTGTCAAGAGTGTAGCATGCCTCGAGATCCACCTTGTCACACACTTGTAAAAAAAAAAAAAAGGAATAAATGAATACTGTAGTCCCTGTATTGCATATTATTATATCCATACGTTGTCGTCTGTAAAGTTGAAGATCTAAAAAAAAAATGTTACGGTTCTTTCGAGTCTCAAGCTCCTCCATGACTGTGTTTGAACACTAGAGCTCTCTTTAGTTGTTACTCTGTTGCCAGAGGTAGGAGTAGAGGTTCGTTTTAAACTTACATTTCTCCAACATATGGTAAAATACTGCCTAACATGGTGCTAAAGCTTGCCAGTTCAGTAATTATTATTACAGTGGCCAGTTTTTAAATATTTAATTACTTAGAGTAGCTTGATCGCGATCAGGGCCTCACTGCCACTGCTCTGATTTCTTTATGCAAAGTGTTTTTTTTTTTCAAATATGCTTCTTTAACATATTTATGTAATTAATCAGGGCTATTCTTTCTACCCCAGAGTACTGACAGGAGCGTGATCGCGATCAGGGTGCCACTGCCACACCTCTGAAATTGTTAGGCAATATGCTTATTTTGAATGGTCTCATAGCATTGGCTTACATAGAGGATAGTGTATGGGCAACAGTAAACAACAACAACAGTGTTGTTCATTTCGAGAGGTTGTCATTACAACTGTTGAAACCTCAAGAGCGAAGCTCAAGAGGTTTGAGAGAAGTGAACGGCACTGTTGTTGTTCAGTGTTGCCCATACACTGTCTTTTATAGTGTATGGGCACCAGAAAATCAACATTGTGAAAACAGATTTAGCGTATGCCTTTAATTTCTCTCTGTCTTAGTCTTTGACTCACTGCCGTGGCCGTTTCCCTGAGGCCGCGAGCATTGGTAACTGCGCACGTGCATAGGCGTTCAACGCTGTTGTGCCATCGATGTGACGTACTCATGATGGTACAACAACATCATGACGTCACATCAATGATACAACAAGCCTACAGCATTCTAACATATACTATATCCTTATCATTTCCTTTTTTTTACAGCATCGAGATATTCTTTTTGGCATGCTGAGTTTGCTATCTTTATTATGGCTACAGAAGAAACTGAGTATGATGGCTAGTTAATTCCTTCTAAAGAGATTATGACCTATGCATTTGAACCCATAATTATACCAGATTCAGTCACTGAGGTGCACATTGAACTGGTGGAGCTTGCAGATGTAATATCAGTTGATGAATGGTGTGTTCTGCCGATTTAACTTGTATTCTGATAAAAGGAAAAAAAAATCAGTTTGCCCTGGAAATAACATTATGGTGCTTATATAATTTACAAGTATCTTTATATTTTTTTATTGTTCCAGCTGTACAGAGTATAGGTTACAGTTACTGGTACTGAGTAATTTTTGGTTACGGTCTGCAGATCAGTGTTTGAATCCCACAACTTCCAATAGCTTACTGATTAATTCTGAGCAAGTCAGTTATGCACATTATTGCTCTCAAATGGACACTGGTAATAGTCAACCCACCATGTGGATTCTTAACCCTACAGCTAATAAAATAAAATCCTATATGTATCAATTCACTGTTATTTATTTATTTATTTTTAGTTTGGGGTTTGGAAAGGTTTGCTGGGGCGAGTTTCGAAGTGTAAATATACAATTGTGTGCAAGTTTGTAGTGAATGCTGGTAGATGAATATGTATCATCACAATGACTGCTGTGCATATGCATATGTTCCTATTTATGTCTTATGAGGAAGGTGTTGCTTATTCTCTGTCATAAACGTATATGTGTTCAAACCAGCAGATTCAATCCCTTGTCAGATTGTCTAGCCTTGACTCTTCTAAATAATTCATATGTGTATCATTATACCATATCCATCATAATAGTCTTGTCCCCTGGTGGTTTTGATCTATTTATTTGTCCTGTTCATTTATTTATTTATTTTTTATATATATTTTTTTGACTGTTGAAGGCTTCATTAATTTCTCTCATCTTTCACCATCAAATTGTGTATAACAGTCATATAATATAAAAGGGCATATAGTTTTTTGCTCTGTGCTTCATGCACTATTACTCATCCAGTGTACACATTTATGTTCATATCCATTGAACATGACTGTCTCAGTGATGATCTATTAGGTACCTTGCTGGTCATTCTGTTCTCTATAGATTGGAACCATGTACTTTCAACCAGATCCTGACCCATTTTACCAATTTGCCTACATGCCTTTTTTATATTTTCTTTTTCTCGCCTGTCAGTCCAGGGCATCTCTCAGGTGGACCCGATCAGCTTCCACACCTAGCCGCCCACTTGTATCACTCATCTGACTGAAGCATCTCTTATTGATCTGATCTCCTTGGTTCCATTAGATCCTGCTGGTTCACTGTGGACAATGACAGTTTGTCATCCTGGATCAAGGCCCCCCAACACACACACACCTGTCCCTAGATCTTCCTCCTCACTGACCCGTCACTCTCAGTCTCTTTCCTTTTTCCAGTTATGCTTGGGACAAACCCAGTATCTTCCCCTGGAGCAATGCTCCCCCCCCCCAGCTCAGCAGTGAAGAGTCTGCTACACGGATCAATGGGCATTTGGAATACAGGCATTTCAGTTAGCCCTCTACTGCTAGAGCTGATCTTCCACCACAAACATGGCTGCTACCTTTACACTGTAAAGAACTTCAGCTGGCCCCTAAAAATAAAACTACCCTAAATAAAAATAAAACAAATTAATTAAATGCTGTTTCCATGGTTACCATACTAGTATTACATGCATAAACAAATTAGAAACAATAAGTATTGTTTATAGTTTTCACTACAACTGTTTCTTTGCTGACAGTCAAAATTCCCCCTTCTATCTTTACCTGCTCATCAGGGAACTCTCTTATTCTTGCCCTGACAGTGAGATGACCTAGTCTCTGTCTGAAACAAAAGCCTTTGTCGTCTGTGTGTACAGTGTGTTGGGAGAGAAACATTATACCAATGGAAATTAGCAGAATTTTGAATCCATGTATTCCATGGTAAACATTCCATGATAAACATTCCATATCTTGAATGTGGAGAAAAACAGAGAAAAAAAAACCAGGAAGAAGAAAGTAGGCAAGAATACAATGACATCATCAATGACATCACTTGCAGTGGGAGGAAGGAATATTTATCACAAATGCACAAAGTAAATCTATTTTTGTACATATAAATGTGCTTTTCTCAATAGTCTAAAGTTAAAAAAAAGTGTCAATTTATAAAGCGCAATAAGGCACTCGGGTGTGTGTAAATATATTTTACATACACGGATAAGCATGATCACTCGGCCGTTGGCCTGTGCCTTACCACACCCTGGCGTGTTGTAAAATATCGGTTTACATACACCCTTTGTGCCTTATTGTCATATGTTGGCAATTATGGGTTTTATAAAAAGTACAAGTGTAACAAAATATATGTAATTGAAATTACATTAAAACTGTCATTTTCTCCCCCATTAACTTTGATAGGTGTGTGACATAGAGAGCCAGCTCTGAGTGCTCAAGTGCTGTATTAATTTTTGTTATTACATATAAAATATGTGAAGGGCAGGGTCAGTTCAAGGAAAAGGCTGTCTTACTGGAACTGACACATCAAGACCCCCCAGGGATAAGTTCAAAGGATAGGAGGTATTTTAAACTACAGAGATCTGGGGTGCAATTACCTTGTCAATTTGCTTTCATCCCAGGAAATAAGATTAGTCATTCATAATGCCCTCAGGGAGATCCTTTGACTTGCATATTTGCCAGGAAGGACTTGTGGGGAGGAGTGTCGGAGAGAGGCTAGAATGGACATTGAAGAGGTTTGATGTCTGAGCCAGGGAGGACCCAGATGGATTTGGAAGGTCCAAAATACATTCCTGGGGAACCCTTGAATTACATCAGAAAGACCTGAGGTGTAGATTCCAAGGTCCAGACGGGATTAAAGAGGCCAATACACTTTTGTTTTGAATCCAGTGACTTAGATCAAAGAAAACTTTTGAGATGTATGTGTAGCAGAGCAAAAAACAGTTCTAACCAGTTAACCTGTGGAGAGGAAAGTCAGTGAGGTCATCTCATATGTTTTTTTAAATATTTTATTGGGAGACCCTGTATTGTAAAATATAGAATTTGATACACCAAGGCGGAGTTAGTAACCTCATGAGAAGGCCAGCTCAGAAGTGTGTTTAAGTGCTGAAATAACCTGACAGAGTCACATAAGAAAATATTTCTGACTGACACAAGAGAATATTATCTGACTGAGGGAGAATCGTCACAGCACTGAAATATGTATGTATTGTAAGAACTGTACTTTTTCCTGTTTGTTTTAAGGCTGTATGTATTGGGATATATATATTTTGTTCTGCAATTATTGTTCTGTTTTGATATTTTTAAAGTAAAGATATTTTTTTACAAATGAAACTGCTGGAGTGCCTTGACAATTTTTTTTATTTTAAGTGGAGCTTTTAAAGGTTATAGTAACACTGTGTATGGGCTTATTGTATACCAAACTGGGAAATGGATAGAATTCTCTAAAAGTCTTGCATTGAGTTCTAAGGGTTCATTTGAAAGACCTGGTTGGGTGCCCGTAGGCAAAGATATCTGGCCCCCTGAAGACAGAATTATCTGATCCTGATAATTGGGTACGCTAACAAGAGGTTATCAGTTTGAATCCCTTCAGAGCTTGAGACTAAGGTGACTTGAACCCACAAAACAGACAAGAAGGTTACTTTGTCTGTTCACTGTACACAAACCATACGCTAAGAGGTTGGCACTTTGGGAGTAGAGGGCTGAGCGAGTTTGTGGCAGATTGGTTGGCAGCGGTGGCATAAAAGTTTGGTGGTATAAGCTTCATTGTTCAGTGTGTAAGCTTGAAACTGTTTAGCTCACTTGAAAAAAAAGAAAGGCAGTGTTTTATTTAAAAAAAGGAAACAGAACTATATCCCTTGACTTACAGTTAAGTTCCCACCCATTTAATTTTTTTCTGAAGTGCCAGTCAGTATAGTATTAGTAGTGAGAGAAGAAGAAAATGGCTTCCGACTACAGCAAGCACACTGTAGATTTCTTAAAGCAGTTGTGCGGGGATGGGGAGTCCCGTTTGGGGTGAAAGTCATTAAGCAGAACCTCATAGAGGCCCTGATGGTAGCAGATACCTAGAGCAGCGAGTCACCAACCGTGACTGAAAGGGACAAAACCTCAAGTGTGGAAGAGCTAGCGGCCAGTGAGGGGTCCCAAGCCGATGAGGCGGACAGCAGGGCCACTGTCAGTGAAGGGCCACAGCAGCAGGGACAAGTCACCAGTATCCTGAATCCAGAAGTTCTCAGGTTGCAACTTGAGTTGTGCAGGATGGAGCTGGAGTCCCAGGAGAGGAGAGAAAAGGGAACAGAGGGAGGCGGACCATGAGGAACGTGAGCACCAGCGAGAGGCAGAGAGAAGAAATAGTAAGAATGCAGAGCTGCAGAGGAGAGGAGAGAGGAGCGCCAGTGGCAACACGAACTGGAGAAGCTACAAATCCAACCAGCGGCACCAGGGCAGGTAAGTGGCTTGGGGTTAACTGGGACTGCAGGACTGGGTTACAAATTGAACTCTAAATTAATAGCTGAGTTTAAGGACAGGGAGGATATAGACGCCTTTTTAAATTCTTTTGAAAAAGTTTGTATTCAGGCTAAAATTCCTAGAAAGTCCTGGAGCTTCCACCTGTCCCCACTACTTACCCGGAAAAGCTCGGGATGCATTGGGTCACATGGACAATAAAGACAGTGATGATTACAGCAAGTTAAAAGCAGCACTACTAAAAAAGTTTGAATTAACTGCTGAATCATACAGAGCTAAATTCCGTAAGTTCAGGAGAAGCCCTGATATGAGCTATGAGGAGCTAGCCATGAAACAACATCAGTTTTTAAAACGTTGGTGGGAAGTAATTGAGGCAAACACCATTGATACAATTAAAAATGTGATTTTATTAGAACAGTTTTATTGGGCATGCCCAACAGAGTTAAAAACCTGGTTGGAGGACCGAAATCCAAAATTAGTGCAAGAGGCTGCTGAACTCTCGGACCACTATGCCAAGAGCAGACCTGCTCTGAGAGCAAATGGGGCTAGTGTGGCAGCGCAGAAAGCGAAAAGCGTGCCTTCAGAGCAGCTAAAACCCTCACTGCCTCCACCGAAACCAGTTAGCCCCAGGTTTCAAAGAAAAGGTTTCTCTGAAGTAAAAAATGTTTGTTGGTTATGTAAAGAAACTGGGCACATTGCAAGACAGTGTCCAAGAAGGGCAAACGATAATATGCAAAGTAGTACCAGAAAGGAAGTGGGTTGTTTGTGTGTCCCTGGAAGCATGCCAGTGAACATGAGGGAACACATGCACCCAGTCATGGTAAATAACATACAGACACAGGGGTTAAGGGACACAGGGGCATCCCTGACATTGGTAAAAGGGGATCTGGTACAACCTGGTCAGCTTATACCCAATAAATATGTGACTGTACAGGACTTTGCGGGTGTAGAGAAAACATTGCCATTGGCCAGTGTTCTCCTGGACTGGGGTGAAACAGGAGGAACTGTGCAACGGGTGGCTGTAGCTAACACATTAACAGTGGATGTGATCCTGGGTAACAATATCCAGCAGGGGGTGGTTTGTGCAATTACCCATAGCCAAGTAGCCAGGGAAAATTGTAGTTCCCTGAGCCCCCCAGTAGCCATTGGGTAAGATACTAAGAGGTTGGTTCCCCAGCTTGTGTCTCCAGAGATGGAGACTGATAAAAAGGGGGTAGAAATTTCCCCAGGAGCAAATAACCCCATAGCTACAGAGGGTTACTCCAAAGAGGGAGGGGTGACCCCTTGTCAGAGGGTAGGGATTGACAGTGATCCTGAGGGCCCTGACACTAGTGCTAGGGACCCTAGTTTAGCGACTGAAGGGGACCTGTCCCATGCTTTGGGAAGGTGTGAGGGGTTCGCAGCTGCTCAGAGAAGTGACCCTAGTTTAGAGAAGCTGAGGGCTTGAGCAGACTCGGACGGTGTACAGAGAGGTGACGGAAGACATAGGGTTTATTGGGAAAATGGACTTATGTATACACAGGCAGTACAGACAGAGGGAAGGATGCTAGGCAGGCAGCTTGTCATTCCCCAGGGATATCGTGAGCAGTTGCTCAAGGTTGCCCATGATATTCCCTTATCTGGTCATCTGGGAATCACACAAACTATGCAGCGGTTGGCCCAGAATTTCTACTGGCCTAACTTCATCCAGCAGGTGAAGGAGTATTACAGGTCTTGTCACTGGTGCCAAGAAATAGGGAAGGCGGGCAAGAAAACCCAAGCCATCCTGATCCCCTTGCCCGTAGTAGAGGAGCCATTCCAGAGGGTGGGAATGGGTATTGTGGGGCCTTTAAATACCCCCAGCTCCTCAGGGAAGAGATTCATCCTGACTGTGGTGGATTATGCCACCCGGTAACCAGAGGCAGTCTCCCTTTTCTCACTGAGGATGGACAAAGTGGCAGATGCTTTGCTAGGGATTTTCTCCCGTGTGGGGTTTCCACAGGAGGTAATCACCAATCGAGAGGGTCCCTTCATGTCGGATCTAATGAAATGTCTATGGAAGAAGTGTGGGGTGGTGCAGAGATGCACAACACCATATCACCCACAAGCCAATGGGCTTGTGGAACGCTTCAGTGGTACCCTAAAGTCAATGCTCCGGGCTTTTGCTGAACAGCATGGGAGGCACTGGGAGAAATACCTTCCCCACCTGTTGTTCGCATACAGGGAGGTGCCCCAAGAGTCGACAGGATTTTCCCCCTTCGAACTCTTGTATAAACGCCGGGTACGCGGGCCCCTAGACTTGATCTGGGAGGACTGGGAAGGCAAGCACGCCACCCAGGGAACTCCCATTGTGGATTACATCCTAAGGTTTAGGGAAAGGCTGAAGGAGCTTATGGGGACAGCTCAGAGCAACCTGGCAGCTGCTGAACAGAAACAAAAAGTATGGTACGACTGCAGAGCCAGAGCTTGCTCGTACATGGTGGGTCAGGAAGTCATGGTCCTTATTCCGGTCCGGAAAGACATGTTGCAAGCTGAGTGGGCAGGACCGTACAAAGTGGTTAGGAAGGTAAATGACGTAAACTACATTGTGGAGTTACCTGACCATAGACAGACAGAAAGGATGTACCATGTCAACATGAGGAAGCCATATGCAAATAGGGCTGACATGGTGTTCGCAGTGTGTAGTCATGGGGAGGGGACGGACGAAGGAGACCCCCTTCTGGACTTGCTGGAAGAGAGTAAGTGGGAGTCCTCTGTGGAGGCAGTAAATTTGTCTCCCCAGCTGACCCCGGACCAGATCCAGAAAGTGAGGGAGGTTTTAGCAGACTGCCCAATTGTTTAGCGCCAAGCCTGGACTAACCCTCTTAGCAACACACGATGTGGAGACAGGGACACAGACACCCATATGGTGGACAGCATATCGGGTGTCGGAGGCTGTACAAAAGGACATTAGGAGGGAAGTGGAGGAGATGCTGGATTTAGGGGTAATCCAGAGATCCCACAGTCCCTGGGCCTCACCCATAGTCCTTGTACTCAAGCCAGATGGCTCGGCTCATTTCTGTGTAGTCTGTCATGGACTGAATGCAGTCACGAATTCAGACGCCCACCCGATGCCCTGGATGGACGAACTCCTGGACAAGTTGGGGGTGACCTACCTTACAACCATTGACCTGACAAAGGGGTATTGGCAGGTAAAGTTGACAGACAGAGCTAGGGAGAGGTCAGCCTTCATCACTCTGATAGGCTTATTTGAGTTCAAAGTAATGTCTTTCAGAATGAAGAACGCCCCAGCCACTTTCCAAAGGTTGGTGAACCAGGTGTTAAATGGTGCTGAGGAGAATGCCATGGCATACCTGGATGACATTGCCATCTTCAGTACCAGCCTGAAGGAACACCTGTTACACCTTAGGGAAGTGCTGGGCAGAATACAGAGGGCCGGGCTCACTGTCAAAGCTGAGAAGTACCAGGTGGCCATGGGAGAAGTGGCATACCTCAGGCATGTGGTAGGCCGGGGCCAGCTCTGTCCTAACCAGATAAAAATAGAGGTAACACGGCATGGCCTGGACCAGAAACTCAGAAGCAGGTCAGAAGTTTTCTCGGGACAGCAGGGTACTATCAAAAATTTGTACCAAATTACAGTGCCCTGGCTGCTCCCCTATCTGACCTGACAAAGAAAAAAATGCCAAAGAGAATCACCTGGGGTCCAGCCTGTGAGGAAGCCTTTACCAAACTGAGGGAGGCACTGTGCAGTGCTCCTGTTTTGACAAGTCCAGACTATAGCAAAACTTTTGTAGTTCAGACAGATGTCTCAGACGTGGGTATTGGGGCAGTACTAAGCCAGACATCCAGCGAAGGGAGGGACCACCCAATAGCCTACCTGAGCCAAAAGCTGCTCCCCAGGGAACAAGCCTACTCCATGGTGGAAAAGGAGTGTCTTGCCCTAGTATGGGCCCTAAAGAAATTGGAGCCATACTTGTATGGGCAGCCTTTTGTGGTGCAGACTGACCACAACCCCCTGGTTTGGTTGCCACAGATGGGGGAAAAACAATGGCAGACTGCTCAGATGGAGTCTTGCTTTGCAAGGGTATGATTTGAAAATTGTACATAGGACCGGAGCCAAAAATAAGAACTCAGATGGACTGTCTAGGGTCTATGAGGAGTGAACTGATTTGGGAAGCTCATCCCATGTAGGGGATGGATCCCACAAATTCAGTCTAGGTGGGGAGGAGTGTGACGTAGACAGCCAGCTCTGAGTGCTCGAGTGCTGTATTAATTTTTGTTATTACATATGAAATATGCGAAGGGAAGGGTCAGTTCAAGGAAAAGGCTATCTTACTGGAACTGACACATCAAGACCCCCCAAGGGATAAGTTCAAAGGACAGGAGGTATTTTAATCTGCAGAGATCTGGGGTGCAATTACCTTGCCAATTTGCTTTCATCCCAGGAAATAAGATTAGCCATTCATAATGCCCTCAGGGAAATCCTTTGACTTGCATATTTGCCAGGAAGGACTTGTGGGGAGGAGTCTCGGAGAGAGGCCAGAATGGACATTGAAGAGGTTTGATGTCTGAGCCAGGGAGGATCCAGACCTATTTGGAAGATAGAAAATACATTCCCGGGGGAACCCTTGCATTACATCAGAAAGACCTGAGGTGTAGATTCCAAGGTCCAGACGGGATTAAAGAGGCCAATACACTTTTGTTTTGAATCCAGTGACTTAGATCAAAGAAAACTTTTGAGATGTATATGTAGCAGAGCAAAAATCAGTTCTGACCAGTTAACCTGTGGAGAGGAAAGTCAGTGAGGTCATCTCATATGTTATTTTAAATATTTTATTGGGAGACCCTGTACTGTAAAATATAGAGTTTGATACACCAAGGCTGAGTTAGTAACCTCATGAGAAGGCCGGCTCAGAAGTGTGTTTAAGTGCTGAAAAAACCTGACAGAGTTACACAAGAAAATATTTCTGACTGACACAAGAGAATATTATCTGACTGAGGGAGAATCATCACAGCACTGAAAGAGAGTAAGATTAGACCAGTCTAAACGTATGTATTGTAGGAACTGTACTTTTTTTTCCTGTTTGTTTTAAGGCTGTATGTGTTGGGATATATATATATTTTGTTCAGTAATTATTGTTCTGTTTTGATATTTTTAAAGTAAAGATATTTTTTTACAAACGAAACTGCTGGAGTGCCTTGACAATTCTTTTAATTTTAAGTGGAGCTTTTAAAGGTTATAGTAACACTGTGTATGGGCTTATTGTATACCAAACTGGGAAATGGATAGAGTTCTCTAAAAGTCTTGCATTGAGTTCTAAGGGTTCATTTGAAAGACCTGGTTGGGTGCCCGTAGGCAAAGATATCTGGTCCCCGAAGACAGAATTATCTGATCCTGATAATTGGGTACGCTAACAAGAGGTTATCAGTTTGAATCCCTTCAGAGCTTGAGACTAAGGTGACTTGAACCCACAAAACAGACAAGAGGGTTACCTTGTCTGTTCACTGTACACAAATCATATGCTCAGAGGTTGGCACTTTGGGAGTAGAGGGCTGACTGGCTGAGCAAGATTGTGACAAGTTGTACTTGTCAAAACTGCACCAACATGCCCACTGTAATAGGGAACAGATGCTGTTCGTCATACAGAGGAGTAAGGTGTGAAATGAAGAAATATAAAGGCACGAAATGCATAACAGATCATCCAGGTTTTAGGTCTTGTTGTTTGAACCAATATGTCATGCAAGCATCACTCAATGAATTAATTGAACATGATGGTCCAATGGGAGACGAAGTTTCACAAGAGGAGTTGGTATTAAGATTTCTACATTTATTCCCATATTATATCTTGTATTTAGTAATATAGAAATGTAGCAATTGTGGGCAGATAATGAATAATCTGCCTGTAACTCCTATATTGATTGGCCGCCTCAACCATATTACATGACTGAATTGTCACCTTGTAGGCCATTCCTATTGCATCTGCTGAACATACAAACCCGACCTTAACATACATAAATTGTAATTCAAATTGCTGCTGTCTGGTTTCTGAGTTGTGTGCTATTTGATTTTATCAATGTTGCAATAACCATTGTGATATTATTGCCTTCTATCTAGCTCCATCATATATATAGTATTCTTTTATGTGTTATTTATAGCAAATTGATATAATGTAAGGATTACAGATTCTCTATGTTTTCACAGACGCTTCAGGTATATGGCATATCATAAATTTGTATACTGGATTTTTGGCAGAATGGGACGTGGGAACAGGAAGGTTATACCATCTTGTGCTGTAACCAAAATACAAGAAAGATTCCCATCTGACTCATACACCGGTTTTCATTTTGCTTAGTGTGTAAACAGATTTATAATATATGACTGCAGATCATGCTGTTTTCGTTTTGTCATTTTGATTAACAGATTGACATGCAGTGATACTTGGAGATATATATATAATGATACAGTGGAGCGAGAGGGAGAGAGAGATATAGAGATAGAAAGATAGGAAGAGAGACAGAGAGATATACAGAGACATTCTGTGACTACTAATATTCAAGTTCAATTAATTTTGTACCATGAACAGCATTTATTGATTTCTTTATGTTTATTTAAAACATCAGTTTCATCAATTTGTTTTAGAATGTAATTTTTCAAATGTATTATTTTAACCTCACAACAATAACATTATATTATGATTGCTAGAAAATATGTTGTTAGTATATTCAGCATACCATTAAAAATAAAGTAAATTAATTATTTACAAAAATACCAATGATGTATATGCACTACAGTGATGTTTGTTTATAGCTACAATCATAATAACATACTAACATACCATTAATTCAGTCGATTAGGCCCTATGGTCTGTCAAGTATGCTCGATGGTCAGTGCCTTCCCAGAGCATAGTTAGTAGCCCCCCCCCATCCCTGCAAAGTCCCCCATTTCCCAGTGGGGCTCCGGGATGCAGTCTCCCTCTATACCTATCCCAGCCTTTCTTGAACCCCTCCACAGTAGTAACAGCCACCAACTCCCCGGGCAGCACATTCCAGGGCTCCACCACCCTCTCAATGAAGTAGTCCCTCCTTGTTCCCCCCCAGCCTCCCCCACCCCTTCAGCTTCATTGGGTGTCCCCTGATAGTCTTCACCTCCCTCAGCTGAAAGACCCCCTCAATGCTTACCCTGGTCATTCTCTTGAGATACTTGGAAGACCTCTATCATATCCCCTCTGTTCATTCTGTCCTCCAATGAGTACAGGTTGAGCTCCCCCAGTCTCTCCTCATAGGCTCTTTCCCCTAACACCAGTGCCATCCTGGTCACTCTCCTCTGCACCCTCTCCAGTAATGCAATGCCCATCCTTAAGCAGAGATGCAAACTGCACGCAGTATTCAAGGTGTGGTCTAATCAAGCAATTGTACAGTGTAAGGAGCACCTCACTACCCCTTGGGGTTATCCCACTGGCTATGCACCCTAACGTTTTGTTTGTTTGGGCTGCAGCCCTTCTACGCTGCTCTGAATTATTCATTCTGGCTTCCACACCACCCTGAAGTCTTTCTGCCCCATAGAAACCCACAGTACCTACCCACCAATGTGTATACATGAGTTGGATATTATGGGCTGCATTCAGAAAGGTCTGCTGCAAGCTGCGGCAATGGCAGCTTGTGGCAACCATCCCTGTGACCTGGCCCGTGCACCCGATTCAGTATTGGGGTGGGTGCAGCGGTCTGTGTCCTGCGCCTTGTGGTAGCTGTGCAAGGTAGGGCGCAGCACCTGACAATGTCGCAGGTCGCAGGACAGGGTAGGCAACAGTTGAGCCAGTCAAGGGCCGCCATGGCACCCCCATGCCCACCTCTGAGGCCCTGTACAGTGTGGGCTCCAGCCCCAAGTCCCCTTGCCATGGACCCCCCGATCAAGGACCCTTACCTGCCCTGGTGGCTCTGTGGTCCCCAACCCCCCCAACACACACACACACACACACACACGCCCGCCGGGTGAGTTGTTGACTGGCCCTGGTGGTGAGGGAGGGCTGTGACAGTCGCTGGCGGGGTATTGGGGTGTGTGGGGGGGTTCGCATTGTGGTGTGGGGGTGGGGGCCACTAGACTACCAGGGGGTTATGGGGATGGTGGGAGAGATCATGCCCCAGGGCTTGTGGGGGGGGGCCTCGATGTGTGCATGTGGGGGTCTTGGCAGTGGGGGTGTGCCACACACCCAGCCTGGCATGGTGCATGCCATGCCCGGGTCCCGGAGCCCATGGTAGGTCTGTACACACAGGGGTTGTGGGGCTGGGGCACAGTGGCAACTTCCAGTGAACAGCAAAGACCAGTTAGACCACCTTTTTGTTGGCGTAACTGGTCTTTGACAGATGTTCATTGGTGGTTGTCTCTGAATCCAATTTGTGGACATAGCGGCCACCCTACCTGAATAGGGTGCAAATGCTGCCAGAAACCCCTTTACGTCATGTCGCAAGGGGGTTTTAGGTGCATAGGTGCGGTTGGGTGCAGACAGCCTGCAGCATGTCGCAGGCTGCCTATGCGAATCCTGCGGGGATGCAACGCAGAACGCAAGTGTGACTTGCACCATTTTTACCGATGCAGGTTGCCTTGCATCCTGCTTTGGCATTTCTGAATCCGGCCCTATGCCTCCAGGTGCAGAACTATGCATTTCCCAGCATTAAACATTATCTTCCAGGCTCATGACCATCTCCCCAGCGTCTCCAGATCCTCTTGGGGATCCAGATTTCCCACCTCCCACAGCCTTGAGTCATTCGCAAAGAAGCTCATCCCACTTCTGACACAACTTCTGATGTCTGAAATATAAGTGTTAAACAGTAGCGGGCTCAGTACTGACCCATGAGGGACCCCACTAGTGACTAACCTTGAGGATGAACCCCCCCCATACTCACCTACTGTACACACCCCACTTGCCAACTTGCCAGTTTCTTATCTATCTGACATATTATCCATAATAAGATTTCAATTGGTATGCTTGTCTTTTTCTATCGGTCTCCAATGTTCAGTAACAAACGTTTATGCTGATATAGTACAATGTTTCATATTATAATATAGTTATTAAATTAATTGATACTGTGCAAATATTCTAAAAATTAAAAATCTTTATCTTACTTGCTTCATATGTACTTATAGATTTTGTTTTTTTTAAAAACTTGTGTTTTATTATATTAACAAATGATATGTGGTTATGACTGTGGAGAGTAAAACTAGCATCCATTTGTCTTTTCTTCTAAATCCATGCAATTATATTCTGCCATACTTTTGAATTCTGATATTTTTATTCCTCCAACTGAAGATCTGGATTATCAGTTATCATCTCATGACCATGGCTACAAAAAGAAAACAATAAAATCAGTAAGATACATCATTGCAGATAGACAATTAAAACAGCATATACAATTTTACATCAGTATGATTTTATTAGTTGTGTCACCATAGCCGAAACAATCAAGCATATTAAAAGGGCACTTGGCAAGCCCAGGATGGGGGCGTATCTGCTTGGTGTACTTTATTGCCACAGACATTCAATGACACTGGATACACTCAAACTAGACACCATTAGCTCAGTACTGTCTACCATATGGATAAGGTACAAAAACTGCTCTTAACAGGATCAAGACACTCCTATATAAAGAATGTCGTCTTACTTTGGGGGCTACTGTCGACACCCACACATGTTGATACTACTTTGAACATTGCAACCATATTAATCACTATTTCTGACACTAGTTTGTCTACCCATGTTAATGGCAGGTTGTCTATTGAATTTACCTTTTTTTTTAAAAAAATGCCACCACATATGATGTAGACGCAAGAAATGCATCTGTCTCATATCATGGATGACTGGTTTCACACTGAATGTATACAGTAAAAAGCATAACATTTGCTTATTAAAAGTTATTAATTAATTATAACAATGTTATTATATTAATGGAACTGGACATATTTTTGCAGGACTATTACCTCTGGTCGAAAAGAACCTTGTTAAATCTACTCCTGTGCTTTGCGACTAGTGTTTCTTTGTCTGTCTTGATAAAGGATGATGCAATCGGAGAGGGAATTGGCATGTTATATGCTTCTCGACTTGCAGCAGATCTATAACTTGGATACTGATTTCTTTGTGATATGCACAGGATTTCGTCCGCAGCTTAAAAATACGAATTATGATACTTGCAGTGCTCGGTTTACGATGGCAGATTGCTAGAACTTTTTAGAATAACATAAGGGACAGGACCAATATGAATCTACTGGCTGTTTATGAAAAAAAATCATACTTCTGGATCACGCTCGTGGCAGACACGTGGTCCCGACCTGGATGTGCTTCCAGTTTGTGAGGGGTTTAGCGTTGGACCAACCAAAAATATATTTATGCAAAAAATGAGAAAACAGGTAAAAAGCCTTATCTTTTATATCTATAGGGGTGTTCTGAGTATATATCTCTGAGTGCTGTGTGGCCAAGAGGCACACTGCTCGCTTTTGCCAAAAATGAAGGGGCAAAGTTGACCGTGCCTCTTTAAAACATTAGAAATTAGCAGCCCAAAAAGCACCTCAGACTACAGTTAAGAACATAATACCACACCACTGATAGACTACCACAGTAACTAAACAGCTCTAAAAGATTGGAGAAAGAAGAAAAAAATCAGACACAGCACAAAAAGATATAATATACTGTAAAGTATTAGGCAATAGATATACTCAGTTGTTTAACAGAGATAAATAAAGTACCTACCAAAACAGATGGAATACCCACAGTAGCACTTAGGTCTTCAATATCAGACACCACCAAAGGCACATACAGAAATGAGTTAAACTATAGTATTAAAATTACCACATCAGAGTTGAAAGTTCACACTAAACAAATGTGGTGATCCTTCCGACTTCCAACCAATATCTACCACACAAATTGTATATCTTCCTGGAGCCTACAGGGTTTCATTCACAATCACCTAAATTTACATAAAGCAATTTTTAAACTGAAAAAATGTATTAAAAAGCACTTAGCTTTGGGAGCTCTTCTCAAATAAACCCACTCAGCTCGGAGTTCTAAAATCTAGCGCTTGCCTATTACAAGGAGCGCATGGCTGAAGTTTAGGGAGAGGTTCACCAGGATTTTGTCATCTACGCTGAAGCCGTGCCTGGCAGACTGGCAGCTAAGTGGACAATTGGCAAGTGAATTGTATCCTGCATCGACCTCTGCTATAGGTTGGCAGGTAAGGAGCCTCCCATAGAGATAAGGGCTCATTCCCACCATCATACCGTTGCCTCAGTGGCTGCTTCCAGGGATGTCCCTATCCAGGAAATCTGCTGGGCTGCTACCTGGAAGTCAGTACACATCTTAATTTCCCACTACCACAGCGGCATTGAGTCATGCCAGGATGCTGGGTTTGGGGACTCAGTTCTCCAATTTCTGGTCCCTCAGTAGGGGGTGTGTGCCTGGCCCCCCTCCTCACGGAGAACTGCCAGGAGTCTGCTAGAAGTGTGGATAGTACATCATATCCACATCCCTAGAAAAACAGGTTGCTCACCTGTAACAGTAGTTCTAGGAGTGGTATATGATGTACATCCACACTGACCCACCTGAACTCCCCTGGCAAGTGGCAGACCGTCTTGCTTCCAGTGGGTAAGATCTGCCATCACTGGGTGGTGCTGGGGGAGTTACCACCCGGGTAGGTGGGAGGAGCCAGCTTGAAGACATTCTGGCAGGAATTAAAGGGAAAGGAACACTGGCAGAAGTGTGGATGTGCATCATATACCACTCATAGAATTACTGTTACAGGTGAGTAACCTGTATTTTTCAATCACAAAGTGCAGTGTGCATATTTATGAAACACAAACAGATGGGAGAAAGAAGTAAGTGTCTCAGCTGGGACTTGAACCCAGGCCACCTGGAATACCATTCCGGTTGTACTACCAGCTGCGCCACCAAGGAAACTGAAAACTAGGCCATCCCAGAGCACATTAATCTTATTCCAATGCCCAGCCTGGTGCTGCACAAGATAGTATATGTTTGTATGTGGGATGCCATCCAGTGGTTGTTGATCCTAAAACATCTGGAGGAAAGAGTCCCTCTTGTCCGTCTAGAACTGACTACCATTCTCACTACAGACACGCCTCTGGTGAAGTGGGAAGCGCATTTGGGGGACCACAGGAGCCACGAGTTGTGGTCTCCTAGGGAGTCCGTCACCACTTCAGCCTGCTGGAACTCAATGGAGTGTGGCTGTCTCTAATGGAATTTGCTCCTCTAGTCAGGGGTCAGGTCTTGCAAGTCCAGATGGACAACACCATATCCATGTTCTACTTAAACAGAGTGGAACGCACTCCCTTCCATTGTGTTGGGAGGCCCTCTGCACCTGGACCCTCATGTGCGGTGTGCAGATCTGACTGTTCATGTCGTAAGAACAGATAGTCAACTGGCAGATGCTCTCAGCCAGGTGGGTGAGATGTCACACGAGTGGTCCCTGCGTCAGGAGGTGGTGAGCCACCTGTTCCCCCAGTAGGGTGCTCTTCTGGTGGACCTGTTTGCCTCCTGGGAGAACATAAAACTGTGGCTGTTCTGTGACGGCTTCCTCCCAAGTCCAGAACACTCGAGACGGATGCCTTTTTTGAGGCCCTAGACCCCAGGCCTCCTGTATGCCTTTCCCTCCCTTTCTCCTAATCAACACAGTGGTGGTCAAGGTATGGATGAACAAGGTGTAGATTATCCTTATAGCTCCAGACTGGCATCACCAGTTTTGGTTCCTGGATCTCCTGAGCCTCAGCAGTAGACCCCCATAGTGGTTGCTTCTTCATCTGGATCTGATGACCTGACATCAGGGGAAGGTCCTGCACCCAGACCTTCAATTCCTATACCTTACAGCCTGGTTCCTCAGTGACTAAGTTCCAGGCTATGGGTCTCTTGGGGAATGTTCTCCACATTGTGGAGGCTTCTCAGAAGGAGTCAACTCACCAGTGTTAGGCTGCAGCTGCCCTTCCCAGTGTCTAGGGATATGCTGAAGGAACGTCCATGGAGAGGGGGAGCCATACAATAACATGTTTGCTGGCTTACGTTTTGTTCCCCAGGACTGGGGCACAGATTTACTGCCTCGGGGTGCTGGGCTAGGAGGCAAACTTGGTTAGCAGACAACACTTGAACATTGGAGGCATTTAACAGTCCAACCCAGGATTAACAACAATAACAGAACTTTTAATGAACCTGAGTTGTCCTTAGACAGCCTGAGGTAGACATTGTGCAATGGTCCCCCTGGGAAAAAGTAAGTCTGTGGACCAAAACGTCCTGGCAGACACAGTTCAAAAGTCCCAAAGTTCGTATTTACAACAGACAGCTCATTATTTACACTGGGCAATTCATATTTACACCGGGCATTCATTGCGATTACCCCAAAGCAGTCAACATTATTTAAACACTTATGGTCACAGGCAGTTCACCTGTTTTGCAGTAGGTGCTTTACTCGCTCTCTCTCTAGTTGAACTCCAGAGGCCGGATCCACTGTTCCCAGTTCCCTGGCCACAAGTAATTCAGTTCCAGACTGCAGCAGCATGTTTTTCCTAACCGCAGCCCCCTAATGCAATTTTCTCAGTCTCTCAAAACTCTCAAGATTCTCTCGAGGCTTTACTGGTGGGGTCCTCCATTCTAGAACCCATTGTAGATTCATAGAGGGCATTTGGCAGCCCCTCCTTCACTGGCCATGTGCCATTTGGACTTACACAGAAGCGTTTGGTAGCTCCCCTTTACTGGCTGTTGGCCATTTGGACTTGCACAGGAGCCTTTGGCAGCCCCCCCTTCACTGGCCGTTGGCCATTTAGACTTGCACCGGAGCCTTTGGCAGCTCCGCTTCACTGGCTGTTAGCCATTTAGACTTGCACAGGAGCCTTTGGTAGCTCCTCTTCACTGGCCATTGGCCATTTACTTTCTCCAACTGAAACTTGGATCCAGTCCGATTGCCCTCGCTAAGGTCAATACACAGTGGTGTGCCCATGGACTCTCACTCGAATACAGTTGGATTCTCACTTTAATTCCTCTGCATATGTTAGTTTTACCATGGCTCAGTCAGGAAGCCATCCTCAGGGGGTCTGTGGTGCCACAAGACAGTACCTGCCACCCACTGGCCAAGAAACTGACCCCCTGTGGCCAGTGTGTCCACATGCCCAATTACATCTTCAGCCCCATAGGGCTACAGTTAAGCGGGTAAAGGAGGAGGTGACATCTCCGGGGGCATGGTGCCACACAGATCCAGACCATCACCCTCACCCAAGAACTGGCCTCATGGGTAAGTGTCCAAAAGTCAAATTACCAAGTCTACAGAGCCATTAAGGTTTCCCTCCTGAAGGTCAGGAGGTTTAGCACCGCTGGTGCATACAGTCTTCTGCACATTTCTGTTAGGCTGCTGGATTAAAGTCCCATTCCTGCCATTGGCAGACTCTCATGCTCCCACCTCCTCCTAACTGCCCTTCGGCCCCATAGGGGTGGTGTACTGCTGGCCTACACCACTTCATTTGTTGCTGCTCTGGGTCATCCTCCATAGGAAAACAAAATAATTCAGCTTGCAGGAGCAAGGCAGTGCAGGTCTGTTGATCATGTCCTGAACTCTACAATGCTGACTGCAACTTCCTGCAACCTCTTCAGCTACAAGTAGCTGCCCTTCCCCCCAGGAAGCCAACACAGACCAGCTGCCCAGCTTCCTGAGGCTCCAAGGAATTAACCTCTTAGTGGGTTCTTTAGGCCTAGAGGCCTGATAGGGAAAACAGTATTTCTTGGAGACCCACTGTAAATTTTCTTCCTACGGGGGGGGGCAACATACCTTCAAATGGAAGCGGTTTTCCATTTGATGTCAGGGTCAGGAGCTTGATCCCCTAGCCTGTCCTATGGCTAGCATCTTGGAATACCTCTGGCACTTGTCCCAGCTGGGACTGTGGTTGACAGCCCTTAAAGTGCACCTGGCAGCCATCTCTGCATACCAGGTGCGGGCTGGTATACCGATGATGGCGCAGGAGAAAGTGGTCAGGCATCTCTTTAAAGGTCTTGACCACTTGTCCCCACTGGTGAGTGAGCTACCACTACCTTGGGACTTATTACTGGTACTGGTTATGCTCATGGGCAAGCCTTTAAGCCTATGCAAAGGTGTGAGATGTCACACCTGTCATGGAAGATGGCCTACTTGGCCATCACATCAGCCAGGAGGATTAGTGAGCTCCAGACGCTCTCAATGGAGCCTCCTTATCTGGTCTTCCACAGGGACAAGGTAGTACTTTGCCCTCACCTGAAGTTCTTCCCATTGTCTCAGAGTTCCTCCTTAACCAGGTGATGAGTCTTCCGGTATATTTTGTCAGCCCATCTTCAGAAGCCAAACACAGGCTCCTTTCCTTGGACCTGCAGCAGGCACTCTCCTATTATGTGGAGCACATGGCTGGAGTTTGGGGTGAGGCTAACCTATTCTTTGTAACGTATGCTGAAGCTGCACCTGGCATACCAACAGCTAAGAAGATGATTGGCAGATGGATCACTTTCTGCATCGACCTCTGCTATAGGTTGGCTGGTAGGGAGCCTCCCGTAGGGCTCAGGGCTCATTCCACCGGACATACCACTGCCTCGGTGGCTGCTTTCAGGGACATCCCTATCCAGGAGATCTGCAGGGCTGCCACATGAAAGTCAGCACACTCCTTCTTCTCCTGTTACAGCATCGACCTTAAGTCTCACCAGGATGCTGCATTTATGGCCTCGGCTCTCCAGTCTCTGTTTGCCAAATAGGGGTACGCACCTTGCTCTCTCCTTACAGAGAACTGCTAGAAGTCTGCCATCATGTGGATGAGAGAACCATATCCACATTCTAGAAAAATAGGTTACTCATCTGTAACTGTAGTTCTAGGGACGTGGATATGTTATTCTATCCACACTTTCTGGCAGTGTCCTTTGCCTTTAAATCTTGCCAGAAAGTCTTCAAGCTGGCTCCTCCCACCCACATGGGTGGTATAACCCTCAGCTCCACCTCATGACGCCAGATCTTCCTTTCTGCTGGAAGAAGCAGGTTCCCTCCTTACCGCTGCCATGTTGAGTAGGCCCTGGTACTCAAATATTCAGATTTACTTCCGAAAATTAAACTTGTTAGAGTCCCGTCTTCAGCACAATCTACAATCACAACCGTGATGGAGGAAACGTCCCAACCCGGATTTCACCAGTGCCCATGCAGGAAGAAGATGTGCACTGCCCCGCATTCCACGTGCGTTTACTACCTGAGCCACGAGCATGATCTCCAGGCCTGCGACATTTGCTGGTCATTTCAGCCATTGATCCTTCGGGACCACCTTGCCTGCCTGAAATTGAGCCGCCCGGAGAAACAGAATCGGCTGCTTAAATTCTGGGACACCCGTTGGGTAGTCTTCATGGCTGTGGGGTCCACTGAGCAGTTGGAGCAACTTAAGGCCTTCGAGGAGGAGGCGGCTCTGGCTGCCGCACAGTCCTCTTCGGCTTCTGCATTTGTTCCACTCAAATTGGGCTCCACTTTTTTGAGCTCCTTCAAGAAGCTGTGCCAGTCTCTCTTGACCAAGGGAGAGGCCCTTCGGGTTTGCACAGCTCACACTCCCGCAAGAAGGAGTCTAGGCACGACAAGAAGAAGACTCACCATCAATGTTCTTGGGATCCAGAGTGATCTCAGTCTCAGGAATCCCCGGTTTTGACCACGGTCAAAACCGTGGCCTTGTCTGCTGGCTTCACGGTGTCCCCGTCAGGTCAGCTAGCTAGACTCTGTTTGCCCATTGTCGCTAGATGAGGCCAACAATTCTCTATTCAGGACTGTGGTCCTGCCGGTGACCACTGATGGGACGGCTCAGCCCACTGAGCCGGACCTTCCAGTCACTGAGCCAGACCAGAAGGAGCCGTGGCACTCCCCCGGCTCCCTCTGAGATCCCCCGTCTGCACCACCGGCAGCCGAAGTCTAGGTCTTCCTCATCTAGTGGGTCGAGCAGATCTCACTGATATTAGTGGTCCCACTCTCGACGCCACAGGAAGCAGCGCCGCTGCTATTCGTCGTCTTCGTCCTCCTTGGGTGAGGAGAAGCTTTGGCGCAACTTGCGTCGATGCTACGAAGACCTCATGTGGTAACAGTTAGTGTTGTCTGGTCCGAAGCCAACCCCGATTCCCACACCAGCCATCACATGGCTGTCACCTGAAAGGCCGATACCGACACCCCCGAAGGGGCCGGTCAACACTGTTCCTCCGCCTGCGGAGCCGATTCAGGCCACCTCAGTTCAGCCAAAGTTGGCCTCTCCACTGATTGTGGTGGGGCTGCTGCCCCAGCAGCCACCGACTGGGGCTCCGACCAAGGAGTCTCGGCTGGCTAAGGGTCTTCTCCATCTGCTGTTGGTCACTCTCACGCTCAACTGTCCGCATCGGGTCGAGAGCAACTCAGGTGGTCAGCTGCTTTATGCGAACTCTTCTGAGTCCAAGGACTCCTCACTGCACTCCCATCTGGTTGACATGGAGTCAGTGGGGGTTCTCTCAACTGAGGAAGGACTCAAGTCCTTCATGGACATCCTCTGTCTCATCTCAGAGTCTACGGGGATGCCTCTGCAGCCCCTTTTGAAGTGGGCTCACTATCCCCTCACAGAGATTCTGGATAAAAGGGCTCTCCGACAGAGGCATTCTTGGTGGCTGAGGTCACTGTTGGCCTGGCCTTGGAGCTTTAGCTGCACCCTGCCTCCTACCCAGTGAACTCGGCCCCGATGGCCCGCAAATATGCCGTACCCACTGGTTCCCTCTCGGGGTTCATGGAACACCCCTCAGCTGAGGGGTTGGTGGCCAATTCCATGTTTCAGGGCTTGGGCAATACAGTCGATGTCGACAGGCCATCGGACAAGGAGTCCCAAGAAACTGGACCACTCTGCCAAAAAGGTCTATGCTGCCTCCTCACTCGGCTTCTGCCAGGCAAGCTCGGCTGTCCTGATGGCACACTTCTCCCATGCCCTCTTGGGCTCCCTGAATGAGGTGATTCCTCATCTCCCTGTGAACCTCAAAACCACGGTCAAGCATGTCCGAGACCAGGGCCAGGCTGTGGACAAACAGCAACCCCAGATGGCTCTGGATGTTGGGGACTCCTGTGCCCTCTCGGTGGTGGCCGCAGTCGCCATGCGCCTTAGGGCTTGGCTGAGGATCTCGACCTTCACGGCAGACAGTCAGCACAAGCTGGCAGACATTCCCTTCTTAGGCACTGACCTGTTCTGGCCTGGTGTGGAGGGTCACCCCCAGCATATTGAGAAGCCAATGGCACTTTGTACTCTGTTACATCTGCCCAGAAGGATCCTAAGGGCTCCAAGCAGAAGAAGCACAAGCCTTTTTGGTCCCTCACTCCTGCGGCAAAACCAGCCCAGCACCAACCAGGCCAGCAGGCCCAAGTCAGTGGCTTCAGTGGTCCGAAAGCCAGAAGGGAAGTAACCCAGTGGCTCCTCAGCTGGGTCTTCCTCCTCCAAGCCTGCCCAGTGACGGGGTGGGGGCTGCCACCCTCATGTCCATCACGCCTCCCCTGGGTCCCTCTGTGTGGGACCAGCTCCGCCACTTGCTTTTCACCTGGTCTGCTGTTACCACGGACAGGTGGGTTCTGGAAGTGGTCTGCCAGGGTCTGCCTCTGGAGTTTGAGCAGTACCCTCCATGCCGAGACCGCTTCACACGGGAGGACTTGGTATGCACAGACACTCGGTCGTCTCTTTGAGATGACATAACCCAGCTCCTCTGTAAGGAGGTCGTGGTCAGGATAGTGGATCCTCCAGAACACCCAGGGTTTGTCTCCAGGTACTTCCTGGTGCCAAAGCAGATGGGGGGTGCTGGCTCCCCATTCTAGATCCGCATGACCTGAACAAATTCCTCAGGTCTCACACCTTCTGGATGGTAACTCTGCCCCAGATAATACCATCTCTCAAGCAGGACATGTGATTTTGCTCTCTGGATCTACAGGATGCATTCTTTCACATCCTGATTTGTCCGTTCCACTGAAGGTTCCTCCACTTCTGAGCCGAGGGAACCCTTCTACGAGTTCTAGGCCATGCCATTCGGCCTCTCCTCAGCCCCCAGGGTCTTCATCAAATGCATAGCAGTGGTGGCAGCCTACCTGAGGTGTCGAGGGGTCCAGGTGTGCCCCTACCTGGATGACTGGCCGATAGCAGGTCCTTCCAGGCAGGAGGTGGAGTGGTCCAGGGATTTGGCCCTCCAGGCCTGCATCAAACTTGGTCTCCTAGTCAGCAAGGCCAAGTCAGGACTCGTGCCCTCACAGGTGATCAGCTTCTTTGGGGCAGAGCTCGACTCATGCCGAGCCAGAGCCAGGCTCCCAGCAAACAGGGCAGAGGTTCTCTCCTCCTTTGCTCGATCATTTCAGGTTGAGCACTTGTGCCCTGCCCAGGACTTCCTGCATCTTCTGGGTTACATGGTGGCTTGCACCACCGTGGTCTGTTGGGCCCGTTGGCATATGCGCTCGCTGCAATGGGAGCTGGCCAGCCAGTGGTCTCAGTGCAATGGTCACTTCGACCAGCTGATCACTGTGACCCAGAGGATGTGGGACACCCTCCAGTGGTGGCTTGTCCAAGAGCATCTGCAGGAAGGGATCCTGTTTGTCCACCCTAAGCCGATGGTCATCCTGACAACCAACGCCTCTCTCATGGGCTGGGGTGCCCATATGGGGGAACACAGGGTCCACGGGCTCTGGACCCCAGAGGAGTCCCAATGCCACATCAACCTGCTGGAGCTTCAAGCAGTTCGGCTGGCGCTGACTGCATTCACTCTGTTCAGGTTCAGGTGGTTCAAGTCCAGACAGACAACACCACGACTATGTACTATCTCAACAAGCAGGGTGGGATGCACTCCCTGCCTTTGTGCAAGAAAGTTCTCCGTGTATGGACCCTTGTGCGTAGCCTGGAGGCAGATCTCCTAGCCATTCATGTAGCAGGAGCCTCCAATCAGCTGGCGGATGCCCTCACCCAGTTTGGTGAGGTGTCTCATGAGTGGTCTCTCCATGCGGAGATAGTACACAGTCTGTTCTCCCAGTGGGGCACCCCTCAGGTGGACCTGTTTGCCTCCAGGGATAATGCAAAGCTGAGGCTGTTTTGTGCCCACCCCCCTCAGCAAGGTTCTCTGCAAGGGGATGCCTTCTCGAGGCCATGGATCCCAGGCCTCTTCTTTGCCTTCCCGCCACTTCCCTTGATCCACAAAGTGCTACTCAAGGTTAGGAGGGACAAGGCACAGGTGATCCTGGTGGCCCCAGACTGGCCCCACCAGCACTGGTACCCAGATCCCCTCAGCCTTAGCACCAGGCTCCTGAGGCATCTTCCATTATGCCTGGACATGCTCTCCATCAATCAAGGGAAGGTGCTCCACCTGGACCTTCAATCCATTCACCTGACAGCCTGGTTCCTGAGTGGCTAGAGTTTCAGGCTTTGGGTCTCTCCAAAGATGTCCTCACTGTAGTGGAGGCATCTAGAAAGAAATCAACCAGGAAGTGCTATGCCTTTAAATGGAAGAGATTCTCCATTTGGTGTCAGGGCAAGGGGCTGGACCCCTTGTCCTGTCCAGTGGCCAGCATTTTGGATTACCTCTGGTCTCTCTCCAAAGAGGGACTTCAGTCAATGACTCTTAAGGTGCACCTGGCAGCCATCTCTGCTTACTGAGCATGGGCTGGTCAGCAGTCGGTGGCACAGGAGAAAGTGGTCTGGCACTTTTTCAAAGGCTTAGATAACATTTCCCCTCCAGTGTGTGAACTACAACCACCGTGGGATCTGTTACTGGTTTTGGCAAAGCTCATGGGCAAGCCGTTCAAACCGATGCACAGGTGTGAGATGTCACACCTGTCATGGAAGACCGCCTTTCTAGTGGCTATCACGTCAACCAGAAGGATCAGTGAGCTCCAGACACTCTTGGTGGAGTCTCCTTACCTGGTCTTCCACAGGGACAAGGTTGTCCTGCGCCCCAACCAGAAGTTCTTCACGAAGGTTGTGTCAGAGTTTCACCTGAATCAGGTGATGACTCTTCCGGTGTTCTTCCCGAATCACACCTCAGAGGCCGAACACAGGCTCTATACTGTGGACCTGAGGCGAGCGCTCACTTACTACAAAGAGTGCATGGCTGGAGTTCGGGGAAGAGTGCACGGCTGGAGTTCAGGGAGAGGTTCACCAGCTCTTTTGTCACCTACGCTGAAGCTGCACCTGGCAGACCTGCAGCCAAGTGGATGATTGGCAGGTGGATTACTTCCTGCATTGATCTCTGCTATATGTTGGTGGGTAGGGAGCCTCCCAGAGGGCTTAAGGCTCATTCCACCCGCCATACTGCTGCTTCTAGGGACGTCCCTATCCGGGAAATCTGCAGGGCTGCTACCTGGAAGTCAGCACACACCTTCATTTCCCATTACCACATTGACCTAGAGTCATGCCAGGATACTGGTTTTGGGGCCTCAGTTCTCCAATCCTTATTTCCTAAGTAGGGAGTGTGCGCCTTGCCTCCCTCCTCCTGGAGAACTGCTAGGAGTCTGCCAGAAAATGTGGATAGAACAACATATCCATGTCCCTAGAAACACAAGTTACTCACCTGTAACAGTAGTTCTTGGAGTGGTATATGTTGTTCTTCCACACTAGCCCACCCAACCTTGCCTGGCTTCAGCACACAGTACTGCTTCCAGTGGGCAAGATCTAGCATCATGAGGCGGAGCCAAGGGTTATACCACCCAGGTGCATGGGAGGAGCCAGCTTGAAGACTTTCCAGCAAGATTTAATGGGAAAGGACACTGCCAGGAAATGTGAATGAACAACATATACCACTCCTAGAACTACTGTTACATGTGAGTAACCTGTTTCTAGTAGTGGTATACGGTTCCCATCCACATCGCTCACCCAGCCTTCCCTGGCAAGTGGCACATGTGGATCCCTACTTTCAGTGTGCAAGACCTAATGTCATGGGGTGGAGCTGAGAGATATGCCACCCGGGTGGTGGGAGGAGTTTTGCTTAAAGATGTTCCAGTGAATCTGCCCTTAAGGAAGAACTGCCATCATGTGGTTGTGAATTGTATACCACTCCTAGAGCTATGATTACAGGTGAGTAACCTGTTTTTTTTTATTTTTATCTTTACAGTTCCCTCTATGGTTTGCTGGCAAACCTTTCAGGCAGGTTTAAAAAGTGAACTAAGTGCAGAAAAACCTGTGCCATCTGTGAAGGACCACTCTTTTTTAACCAGGAGAGACACTAAGCTGAAGCTTGTTTACAGGTGCGACCTGGCAGCACAAGGATGTTAAGTGACTTGTTCAAGGTCATACAATATGCAAGTGGAGGCTGTGGGATTCAAACCCAGGTCTTCAGATTTGCAGCTCAGAGCCTTAAACCACTGCGCTATGCTGCCTCCCAGAGACTGACTGCCTTAAGTGTCTGATCCCAGATCAGGTCAAGAATTTTCCACACATTCCTTCCTACAAGAAGATACCTTGGAAATCCATGGAAAACAGGGCCAAAAAGTTGTAAGATTCTCCAACAGGTATTTATCTGGACTTCAGTAAGGCTTTTGACACCATACCACACAGGAAGTTGATAAAGAAACTTTGCAGCCTGGGAGTGGGGGAGAAGGTGGTGAACTGGGTAGCCAGCTGACTGAAAGATAGGAGGCAGAGGGTCATGGTAAATGGTAGTCACTCAGAGGATGGGAGAGTGACCAGTGGAGTACCACAGGGATTGGTATTGGACCCTGTCCTCTTCAGTGTCTTCGTAAGTGACACTGCTGATGAATTGAAGGGAAAGGTATATCTCTTTGCAGGTGACACAAAAATTTGCAACAGGATGGACAGCCAATAGGGGTGGAGAGAATGCAATGAGATCTGGAGAAACTAGAGAAAAGGTGTAGAGAGTGGTAGCTGGGCTTCAGTGTGAAAAAATGCAATGTCATGCACTTAGTGATGGGAAATCTGGGGACTGAGTATAAGATGGGGGAGATACTTATTACCAAGCAACAGAGGGACCTTGAGGTGATCACATCTGATTATCTCAAGGTGGCAAAGCAGTGTGACAGGGAAGTAAGCAAGGCGAGCCAGATGCTGTGGTCCATAGTGAGGGGGATCTCTAGCAAGAGAAGGGAGGTGGTGTTGCCTCTGTATTGCTCACCTGTGAGACCCCACCTGGAGTAGTGTGTCCAGTTCTGGAGGCTGCACCTCCACAAGGACATCGACAGGGTGGAAGTGGTCCAAGGAGGGCCACTAAAGTGGTGCTGAGGTCGTATGAGAAACCGTATGAGGAGAGGCTGTGGGAACTCAACATGTACTTCCAGGAGGAGAGGAGAGTGGACATGAGTGAGACCTATGAGTACCCCACCCGGGTCAACAAAGTGCAAGAGGGGGGTGTCCTTCACATTAGAAAGAGCACCATAACATGGGGGTATGCTGTGAAACTTGGGAGGGGGGTGATGTGAGGAAATATTAGGTGGTGGATGCATGGAACAACCTGTCAGAAGAGGTGGTAAAGATGAAGACATCGGGGAGCACCAAACATGTATACAATAGGTACAGTAAACAGAGGCAAGGGAGGTACATCTGTGATCAAACAGAGCCCAGTGAATAGTGCTAAACAGGGAAAACAGGGCAGACTAGATAGGCCTACCAGTCTTTTTCTGCCGACACATTGTATGTTTTTATGTAAGTCCACCGTGATCAGTTCCCATAAAGTAACCTGTGGGAGCAGTCTAGTTCAGATACAGTCAGTACCATCCCTTCAAGGACCAGGCCCCCTCAGTCAGAACAGGTGAAAGCACCACGATTCCCATGCTGAGAAGCAGCCCCAGTGCCAGGACCCTCTCCAGTTTCAAAACTGTGCACCCCATCGTGTCCATCTCCCACTCTGCACTAGACACAGATGTCAAACAATTGTTGGACAAAGAGCTGGACTTTGGGTCTTTGTGCCAGACCTGGTCCCCTAGTTCTCAATCCCCTGAAAGACACACTTCCAGTGACACAGGTTAGATGTCATCACTGGCAAGGACCAGGGCTGCCCATTGGACTTTCATGGCTCTGATTTCCTCACCTGGGAGTGTTCCCTCAAGGGCACTAATCTGGTCACTCCTCGTATGTAAGTGGACCATGACCAGGCGAGTCTGGTTGACCCTTCCCTAGGGTGAGGTCCCTGACAGATTTTTGCAGCCCAGACTGAAGTCTCCAAGGCTAGGATCTCAACTCTCCTTAGAAGGGCCTCAGTGCATTTTTGAAAGGTCGCCCTTATTCGGTGGCCCTATGGGGCCCCTAACGTGAGCAATATCGGGTGTAGTTTAGCACCATAGATGAATGGTGTAGCCAGTCAGACAGGGCCCTTTCAGGCCTCTTTACCTGGTGCTGATCTTCCCTGAAGCCAGTGCCCCATCTCCATCCACATCCTTCTCAGAGGACAATGAATTGTCCGTCCAGCAGGTGTCTTGCTGAGTATGCCCTGTATCCATGATTATCGGTGGAGATGCTTTAGGCACTTGAGCTACATGCATTTACAAGTCACAATCTGACAGCCCTGCCACTGGGACTCCTAGTAGTCATTCCTGCATGACCTAGAGCAATGGAGGCGGCATCCAGGGCCTTATGGTGGCTTCCCTTTGCCACACCAGCCATCCCCAGAGATCTCCATGTGCCATATTGTGCACCCACAGTTTTGCAAGAGATCTACCTCATCCCACATCAGGACTTCTGGTTCTGCAAACACCATCAGGGCTGCAGAGCCTCAGGCCTGACTGACCCTCAGATGCAGATTCTGCTCACCTCAGCATGAGCTCTTATGTGCATCTCGGCACACCAGACCCATATTGGGACCTACAACCATCACCTATGGTTGCAGCTGCAGTTTGTTAGCTGCCATACCACAGTGTGAAGCAGTCCAGCAGGCCATCAACCTTTCTGCTAATGGTTGGGAGGCACTACAGCACCAGTCAAGGATATCTTATGGTGCCAATGAGGTGCCTTCCAGACTGATAGGAACTGCAGTCTGTATTCAACAGACAGCATGGCTTCACATATTCTAACTGGCGCCTTTGGCCTAGCGTAAGGTGCTAAATACGCAGTATTGGGGGGCTCACTTTTTCCTCCCCCAGGGTCTGATTGGAACTCTTGGGAAACCCTCCAGTTGCTCTGCCACACAGGAGTACCTACCTGATTCTCACCAGTTCCAAGTCTCACTAGACCTTTAAGATCCCCTTCCCTCCCCATGTAGAAGGTTGAGGCCATTCTCTTACCTTCAGGGTGAGCCAGCTCCCCCCCCCCCCATAATTAAGGAAAGCTTGGTACTCAGACCCATAAGTGGGACTCCATGGAAAATATTTATCCAGGGAATATATGAAAGTTGCATACTTATCATAACTGGTGATCTTTGTATCTTCTCCACTGAGTACCACACCCATACACCATCCCCCTCTCTCTGGAGCCAGGGTCCCTGGGCAGCTCACTTTGTGGAATGCACTTTTGTTATGCCCTTTTTTGTTTATGCCACTCTTTCCAGTTGCCTCCTACATTGGGACTAGGCATATTGCAGAAAAAATCTGTAAAAAGCAAAAAAAAACAGACAAACATTGTCTTCCCTTCACCTACCCGGAGTACATCCCCCATAGCCTTGGGTAGATCCCTATTAGTTGCTAAATGCAACCTGCATCCAGTGGGTGACATCCAATCTTAACTCCACCTGATAGGAGCCCTGTCTGTTGAGTTCTGCTTGACCTCCAAGTTGGATCTAGCTGAAGCAGCCGTCTTCAGCTCAGGGTACACCCCTGTTGCTTGCAGATAAGGGCTGGGACAGCCTCTTCTGGACTTTTTGCCACTGTAGTTTTTTTCTTTGCTGTATGTGACTGTTTTTTCCTTTGCTGTTCCAAGCTGAACTGTTTTCTTCTGTGGCCATATTGTTGCCCTGATGTCTAGCAAAGATGGAGCAACTTGGGAGACTGGCACATTTTTATTCCTTCGAGCTGGTGACCTTGCAATGTCACATACACCAGTAGCCTACTGTTCTACCCTACCTACCAAAACTTTAGTTCCTCTTGGTGATAGTGACCACAATATGATTTTATGTACTCTAAGTAGATATGTTAGCATCACAGAAGGATCCACTAAAGTTAGGAATTTTAATAAAGCTGACTATACCAAAATAAAAGAATCCTTGTCTACTTGGAATTGGAAATCAACTCTAACAAATCTGAATACTGAAAATATGTGGTCATGCATCCTCGACAAACTCAAAGATAGTAATAAGTCCTGGGTCCCTGAATGTAAAAAATACAATAGCAGTAATAAAAGAAATCCTTTATGGCTAAATACAAAAATCAAAAAGCAAATAAGAAATAAAAAAGAGCATACAACAAATATAAGAAAAATCTAACAGTGGAAAGGTGGAAAAATTTTCCAAAATAAAGGCTAACTCAACAAAAAATGGCAATAGAAATCTTGAAATCAACTTAGCAACAATAAATAAAGATAACAAAAATAAATGTTATAATTATGTGGGTTCTATTAAGGACAATTCTCCAAATATAGGCCCCCTTCTTAAAGAGAAAAATACTAATAACTGAGGAGTTGAAAATTGCTGAAGAACGAAACATCTACTTCAGCAGTGTGTATAAATCAAAAGAACTAAACTTAGATAATCTTTACACTACTAAAGAGGTATAGTAAACTTCACTGAAAAAATATTTCAACTGCAATAAAATCTTTAAAAAAAAACTCATCAGCGGGTCCTGATAATATCCCCCCCAGGTTCCTAAAAGAATTGGCAAAAGAACTATCTGGTATCCTAACAATATTATTCAGCACATCTCTTAACGAGGGTGTTGTACCTAAAGACTGGAAGAGTGCTACAGTAATCCCCATACATAACAAATTCTGGTCAGATCCACCGGGGCTGCATAATGAAGTTAGTGAAGTTATGTGGAATTGTTTCGGAGGTATGGAGAAACAACACAATGATTTGTAAGTAGTAAAATTTGTTTTAGTTTCTGTTCCAAGGAAGGCATACACATTATTAGGAAAATATATGGGGGTGTACACTATGCTACAAGGACATTGTTGTAGTTGATTTTCTTTTGCATTTAAGATTTAACTGCAGCTTCAAATGCATGTTTCTCTGGCTAGCCCACTGAGATGGATTACCTCACTGTGCTTGAAAGCACAGTACAGGCACAGGACATTATCAAGCAAAATGAATTATAAAAGTATATATAATATACTGTAAATGTATCAAACAGATACAATGCACCACAGAAGCTACAGAAACAGAAAGAGAAGTTTACAACATTAACATATTTAGCAACATCCTCGCAGAGAGCTTCAGGTCTGCTTCACAGAATGGATTTATAGGCAAAGCAGTAGAAATGGGGACAGCACTGAGTCTCACTCTGCTGCAGACAAACATATACATTTGAGGCTGTAGTTAAATAAATACAAAAGAAATAGAAAATTGTCCCCCTGACAGTATGTGTTCTGCTCAGTCAGAAATTGGAACAGCACTGGCTTACTCTGCTGCAGACACAAATATGCAAATGAAATAGAAAATCATTCTTAGCACTCCAAGGAGAACTTGATTGTCACCCTGACAGTATGTGTTCTGCTATGAAGACTGACTCCACACAGATCAATTGGTGTAAGATGCCTTTTCTGACCAACAAGTCAGTAATTTTAATGTTTGACATTATGTTGTACTTACAATCCCCACTGTTCAGTCACAAAAAACACAAATCTTATGAGGGACAGAGGATAATTCTGAGGGAAAAAAAAATCAGTGAGATCCCTAACAATCAGGGGCAGCTGACAGGTATGACAGGGCTTGCATTACCTGCTCTGACACAGTCCGCAGACAAACAGGTTCTGAATACGAAACTCAGTTAACTGTGAAGAAGTGACAGTATGCCTGCAGTCACACACACACACACACTCACACACACACCATACAAATGTTAAGAAAGCTAGGTGCGCTGGTAGCCTTGCAGCAGGTGCCTTCTGCTGCATCTCTAATAAATGCAAGACTGCAGTAAAATGTCCTGTGTTGCCACGTTTGCATCTTGAAGAGCATTTAACAACATAATTCAGTCATCCAACCAACCAACACAGAACCTAATTAAAGTTCCACAGAAAAGTATAACTCAACAACAGAGGCTTCATCGTCAGGTTCATTTGTTGCTTCCATCTAAATTATTCAGCACCAATCTCAATATAACTTACAACACCTATGTAACCTGATGCGGTACCCCGCAACACAAGAAACAATTACTAAACTCTTTAAGCATCCAGTTTAAAAATAATATACTGGGTTTAACCTCATAAGACACATGTCAAATAGCTGCACATCATGTAACAGGTTGCGTTGAACTGGTTATAAAATTACAATTTCTGTACAGACTGCGCATGTGCACAACTGTTTATAGACTGCAGATGTCATCTCCTTTATATCATCTGCCAAATGGTAAAATGCTGCAAATGTTTCATTTTTCAGCTGCAGACAGTGTGACATGACATTGCCTCACAGCTTCCTGCAGCATGATTTGTAAGTTGTACAGTATCTGTGTCCTTGACTGCTTGGTTATTCTTGCTTGCGTCACTCTTTCTCCCTAAAAGGGCAATAGGTTTCCCTGCTTTATACAGATACCACAGCATGACAGGGGCAAGGTAAGCTTGAAGCTCTTTTCTGTAGTTAAATGCTTTTCTGTAGCTATAATTTCCATTTTTTTTCTTTATTTACAGTAGGAGTAGTCCAGGGTTAGGAAGCTCGACACTACATGACAAGACTCGCAGGCAGAGTATTTCTGTATTACACTTATTAGACAGAACGGATACGTTATGGAAAAAGAAATGTAATATTGCTGTTTCACACTGATAGCAATAGTTAACTTATTTTCCCATAACATATCAGTTCTGTGTAATAAATCTAGCACTGAAATACTCTGCCTGCCGAGTCCTGTCATATTTTCCTCATAATGCACTTTATGTCAGGTTCCTTTGCTGTGCCCCAATTTCAGTGAGGTTCAAGATCGTGTCACTGGCATATTCAGTAACTTGAGCCGACAGTGCTCAGCTGTCTCACGATCAGCCAGTGCACCAGACTTTTCTAGTTTGAGGGGAAAAAATACTTTTTTTGGTATTTGGATTTTTACTTCATGTGGCGTAAATTGTGACCCCACACACAGTTACCATGACACATCAAGCAGGCACAAATGAATTGCTGTGCGAACATCAGTGATCATTAAATTTGAAGATTTCTCCATGGAAATACCCCTCTTTTCATTTTCTCCCTCCTGCCTCCTTGTTGTGTCATCTTAATGGTGTGTGGGGGTTACAGTCTGTGCAAGATAAAGTAAACAACCAAATGCCATAAGAAGCTTTTTTCCCCAAAACAAGAAAGGTCCGGTGCACTAGCTAGCTGATCGTGAGAAAGCTGAGCACTGTCAGCTCTAGCTACTGAAAGCGTCAGTGACATGATCTAATCTTGAACCTTACTGAAATTGGGGCACAGCAAAGGTAACCTCACATAAAGTGCATTATGTGGAAAACATGGCAGGACTTGGTAGGCATAGTATTTCAGTAGTGGACTGAGAGCGGAGTCCATCGATAACGTCACCGGGTAAATGCTGCTGCTGGGCATGTGCGGAAATGGAACTTTGCAGGCACAATAAATGAAAGGCCATGGCAGGCATAAAACAAGATTTTAAGGTTAAGCTTTGAGTTGCGCAGGGTCCGATGGGGATGCGCAGGTTGTAAATGTGATGGGGGGAATGCTTACAAATAATGGCATTGATGACAATTCCCACCAGGAAACGCTCATTGGGGGGGGGGATTTTCTTACGAGTACTATGAGATTTGGCTGAGTGCGATGCTCAGAATAAAGGGGATGGGAACAGAGGGGTGGGGGTGGTACAGTGCACAGTGGGTGGTAGCGAGAGGGTTTCGAGAGTTTGGTGGGGAGGAGCTGCAGTGAAAGAGCACGGGCACCACAGAGGGGTGGGGTTGTGATGGGTGGAGAGAATCCAGGTTTTTTTTTAAGTAAGGAAAAAAATGCAGAGTCCTCACTCTGTTCATTAAAGGACTGCAGACTCCACCCATGCAGCTCTAAAAAAGGGCCAGGAGTGCATCGAGTCTGCACTGATGCCCAACTAGTTTTACTTTGCCCCTCCAGAGTCTTTCCTGCCCCTTGACTCAATCTTGTTCCAAAAACTCCTTTGAAACATCCCCTGTCAAGCTCTCCCTAGTGTCCAGCAGCATCCACCCCCTACAATCAGTATCCATGCCAAGCAGCCTCTGGTGTTCAGAGGTCTTTCATCTCACTGTCTAGTGCTAAACTATCACTATTGGAAGATTTGATCTCTAGTTTAAACGTACGACAAACTACACTTCCATACAAAATTACTGTTTCATATTGTGAGAATTCTAATACAGTATAAAACGTTTCCCCGGCCCTGACTTTTAAATCATTTGGATCCATGTATTGCAGGATACTTTAAAATAAATGAAAGCTGTGATATAGGCGGGTGATTTTATGGTTGGGGGCTCACAGTTAACTCGTGGGTTGCGTGGTTGCTTAGCCCCTGTTGGAGTCTCAGCCTTGCTACGGTTCTATGGTTGTTATGCACATTATCCAAAGCTAACTAGTACAACCTAGCCTCACCCAGTGAAACGTGAAAGCCCCTGCAGTGACTGAGCAAGCTCAATCCCTCTGACGCCGTGCAACTGAGCATGTGTAAGAAGTGAAAACTACTCTTTTATTTTGATGCCAGGCAGTCAGAATCCAAAGTTTAAATAGAAGAGCCAGGTGGCAGATCCAGTGCAGAGTGACACTTGAAACTTGTGGCAGCCCGTCTGGGAGGGAGGAACAGTAAACTGCTGATACACTTTACACACGCATTCTATGCTGCACCCCAAATTTAGTAAGGCTGATCGTGGGGCCGGGCGGGCTCTCTTACTTGCTGCACTAAGAGGTTGCAAGGCGTGCATGTTCCTACTCGTGTATAATCACAGCTACTGTTTCTTTTCGTTAAGCGGAGGCATGGTTCCCATACCCATCTGAAAGCTCTAACAATGGAGCATGCCTCCTCAACCGATACCTGCGATCCCTACAGTCGGCCAGCCCACAGAACTCAGTGGATAGTTAGTGCTGTGGCTTATCACTACGGCTTGGATCACAGGGTGGAGAATGAGATCATCGTACTGGCCACTGGTCTGGATCAGTACCTGCAGGAGATCTTCCATCACCTGGACTACAAGAGGGAGGGCAAGATTCCAGGGGAGGACTTCAGGATACTCTGCGAGGAGCTGGGACTGGAGCAGGAGGCAGAGGAGTGCGCCGGCATCCTGGATCAACTTCCTGCAGCACTGACATTCCAGCAGTTCCACACCAAGCTCTGCAGCTATTTCAGTACCGAGGCTGGCTGTTACTGTGAAGCAGGTCGCCTGCTTGTAGGGAAGGAGAGCAAGCACATCGAGATGCAGATCTGCCTGAGGAGTCCCTTGAGGTGGTGGCGCAGCACCTCCAGACTGTGTGGGGTGAGCCGAGGAACTGGGGACCTCAACCGCCACCTGTCACCCGAGTGCTCCTGGGAATACTATGAGGAGATCGTAGCCCTGGAGGAAGCCGAGAACAGGATTGTGAAAATGGAGGATGAGAACTCCAGCCTGCGGGAGCTGGTGGAGGACATGAGAGCTGTCCTGCACAGCAGTGATGCTCGGTCCCTGGTTCTACAGGTGAGAGAGAAACCAGTGTCCACTGATTAACACACACACACACACGTGCGTGCACGGAAAGCTTAGTTCACATATCTGCTCTACACGTGACCAGGAGAAATCTGTGCATATTTTGAACTGTGATAGAGCGGTTTCCTTGACTCTGAAGCTTTTGTCTCACCTCACCAGGAAATACGCATTGGGAGGGGGATTTTTTTCAAGCACTATAAGATTTGTCTGAGTGCATGATCAGAATAAAGGGGACGGGAACAGAGGGGTGGGGGTGGTACAGTGCACAGTGGGTGGTAGCGGAAGGTTTTCGAGAGCTTGGTGGGCAGGAGCTGCAGTAAAAGAACACTGGCACCAGAGAGGGGTGGGGTTGTGATGAGCAGAGAGAATCTGGGTTTTTTTTAATTAAGGAAAATATGCAGAGCCCTCACTCCGTTTGTAAAAGAACTGCAGGCTCCGTCCATGCAGCCCTAAAAAGGGCACCAAACAAAATCCTGCTAATTATAGACCAATCAGATTAACTTCTTGCATAGGGAAGTTAATGGAAAGATTATTTCTTCAGAAAATCCTTACACATTTAACTATTACAGATAACACAGATATTACACAGTATGGATTCACTCATGGCATATCCTGTTTGAACAACTTGATGAATTTCTTCGAGCCAGTCAGCTATGCTTTAGAAAATGGCCTGCCTGTCGATGTAATCTATTTAGACTACAAAAAAGCTTTTGGCACTGTTTCTTATAAAATCTTGCTTGAACTAATCAGGAACAAGATACATCCAAATATTGTCAAATGGGTAGCACCATGGCTGAAAGACAGAGAACAATGCGTTAGCATTAAAGGCCTAAAATCCAGCATCACTAAAATGACTAGCGGGGTACCCCAGGGCTCTGTCCTGGGGCTTGTACTTTTTAACATCATGATTTCCACCACGCAAACCACCAATGGGGTATGGCTAAACAAATATGCGGACGACAGCAAAATAGGTTGCAACACTAATGATGTAAAATCAATTGAATTACTCCAAAATAATTTAGATCAGTTAGCACTATGGGCTTATCAAAATAAAACGGCATTCAATACTGCTAAATGCAAGGTTATACATTTTGGCAAAAATAACAAATTAGCTAAGTACACTCTGAACAATACCTGATATTCCGGTTGTTGGTGCCGAAATTGATCTTGGAGTTACAATAACAAATGATATGAAGTTTAACATACATATAAATAAGACAGTTAAAAAGTGCCATGGCACTTTAACCTGTATTTTAAGACATATTGAAAGCCATACCTCAAATGTCCTAGTTCCATTATATTCTAGTTTGGTAAGATCTCAGATAGACTTCTGCACCCCTTTTTGTGCCCCTACATCTTCTGGTGCTAAAATCTTGGTAGAAAAAGTTCAGAGAAGACTGACAACAAATATTAATAATCTTAGCAATCTGGAATACGAGGAAGGATTGAAAACCCTGGGTCTTTTTTTCCCTCAACTACAGGTCGTTGAGGGGAGACCGATGCCTTGTCTATAGAGAGATATTAGTGATCCTGCTCTTTTTGAAACACTATCTTTCCAAATGAAACAATGAAATACACTAGGTCTCATAAACTAAAATTGCAAGTTAATATTAATCATACAACAAAGAGAAATAATTACATAACTCAGAGGATACCACCAACCTGGAATTCCCTACCCAAGATTGTGGTGAATAGTGCAAATATTGAACAATTTAAAGCAAGACTTGATCACTATATGGGTAACAGAAAATTTCTCCTCCACCACTAGGATTAGTGGTGGTGAGTTCAAATAGGATTCTGCCCTCAAACTCGTAATCCTCTATGAACCCCATCTTCCCACAGATAGGGTGGTGACTTGACTGTTTAAGAAAACAATTTTTATGTTGATTGCACACATGCGCAAGAAACATATTGCGACAGCTTTCTCCAGAAGCAGGTTGTGGAGGCGTGGCACTGTTGTGGTCAATGCCCCCACAGCCTTTAAAGGCTTGGCCCGCTTCCCTCAATTGCTGCTGACACTAGTTCAGCCAGCATGTCACCAACTTGTAAAATTTTAGCCACTGCAATCAGGGGCTGCCTCATCATTGCAGCGTCAGCCATTCGCTGCAATGAGGGAGCGACCTCTCATTGCAGGACAGAACCTTGAAACACTGATATTGTTTGTGAACATGGCGCCGTGTTCACAAACAATATTAACCCCTGAGGGGTGCCCAACCCCCAGCAGCATGTGCCCCCCCACCATGTTTGTTTACCGACGGAGCCCCCAATCCGCTGGTTTCAGTGCCCCAAGGTTTATGTTGCTGACAGGGAGTCCACCGCCGGTATTATGTAACCCCCCTCCCAGTTTTGTTGTCTGTCAACGGGGTGCCCAGTCTCCATCAGCATAATGTAACACCCCCCTCCTTTTGATGTGTGCCGACGGTGATGCCCAATCCCCCATTGGCTACAGCTGCCCCTCCCCAAAAAAGACTCAGTTGGCGTGCTGGAAGCCCACCCCAGCGTGCCACATGCCTCTGTAAAATCAAAAATGGTCCCGCAATGTCTTTTTTTTTTTTTTTAACCTGTAAAAAAGGAAACGGTCCCTCTGCAGTCTCCCTGCCCTCCCACAACCCGCCCACCAAACTGTGCACCTGCCTCCCCACACTCCCTCACCCCATACCTACCTCTGAGTCTGGCAATGATCTTCGGTACCTGGAACATGTCTGCACTCTTCAAAGCTGACTGCGAACTGAGGAAATGCCGGTAAGCTGTAAAATGGAATAAATAGGGGGTTTTCAACTTTGATGCATATCTCAGGCATTTTTTGGAATGTTGGCACCAAATTTTCAACATGGGGTTTTTGGGACCTCTCCTCATGAATTCTGGCACTGTCATGGAGTTATTCGGCCCCGAAGGTGATTTTGCGGTCACTGCACCGAATCCCCTTTCGGGACCGATTAAAGAAACAACAGTGCCAGTGTTCATGAGTTGGGCTCTCAAAAAGCCTATACTGCAAATCTGGTGGGAAAAATCCAAAATATTACTGTTTTACGAGCGTGCGTTGCGCAGTTGCTATGCACTCTTGTAACTTTTGTGAATTTGCAATATTTTCACACCAGATTTCCAACATTGACATTTTTTCAGACCTACTTGTGAACAGTATAGCTGTTATTTTCCACATCCTGGCCAAAATGTGTTTTCGCACTTCCGGCGCGGAATAGCACGGTCACTGTGGGAAATCAGTGTTCAGGACAGATTAAGAAAATGACAGTGGCACAGTTCATGAGCAGAGGTCCTAAGATGCCTATGTTGAAAATTTGGTGATGAAAGTCTATAAAATGAGTATGTTACGAATGTGTATTGCGCAGTTTCCACGCACACTCGTACTTTCGCAACTTTGTAATATTTTCATTCCAGATTTTCAGCATTGCCATTTTACCATACTTCCTTATGAACAGTGCAGCTGTCATTTTTCACATCCTGGCTGAAAAGTGTTTTCGCTCTTCCGGCGCACAATAGCGCGGTCGCTATGGGAAATCAGTGTTCGGGACATATTAAGAAAATCACACTGACACTGTTCATGAGCAGAGGTCCTAAAATGCCTATGTTGAAAATGTTGTGATGAAACTCCATAAAATGACTGTGTTACAGTGGTGTTGTGCAGGTTCCACGCACCTTGTAAATTTGCAAATTAGTAATATTTTCGCGCCAGATTTTCAACAGTGGCATTTGTTCACACCTCCTTATGAACGGTACAGCTGTCATTTTTCACATCCTGGGCAAAATGTGTTTCCGCGCTTCCAGCACAGAATACCACAGTCGCTGTCGGAAATCAGTGTTTTGGACAGATTAGGATCGAGCGACTGGGGGGGAGTGATCGAACTCAACTGAGCTCTGTTGGCACTGCTGCAGATTTCTTTGTGGGCAGGAAAAGGTGATAACGCAGGTAGGAGCCCAGTACAAAAGGGCAGCCTGCAGCGCCGGGAGACACAGAACGAGTGAGTGAGGGAGGGGGAGTGAGTGAGCTCAATGGAGCTCTGTTGGGACTGCTGTGGATTTCTTTGTGGGCAGGAAAAGGCAGCGATGCATGCAGGGGCAGAGTACAAAAGGACAGCTGCAGTGGTGGGAGAAACAGAACGAGCGAGTGAGAGAGGGGGAGTGAGCGAGCTCAGCAGAGCTCTATCGTGACTGCTGCGGATTTCTTTGTGGGCAGAAAAGGGTGGCAACGCAGGCAGGAGCACAGTACAGAAGGGCAGCCTGCAGCGCCGGCAGAAACAGAATGAGCGAGTGAGACGGGGAGGTGAATGAGGCCATCGGAGCTCTGTCGGGACTGCTGCAGATTTCTTTGTGGGCAGAAAAAGATGCTGACAGAGGCTGGAGCCCAGTACAAAAGGGCAGCCTGCCATGCCAGGAGAAACAGAATGAGCGAGTGAGACAGGGGGAGTGAGCGACCCCAACAGAGCTCTGTCGGGACAGCTGCAGATTTATATGTGGGCAGGAAAAGGTGCCAGTGCAGGCAGGAGCCCAGTACAAAAGGGCAGTCTGCAGCACTGGGAGAAACTGAATGAGTGAGTGAAAGAGGGGGAGTGAGCGAGCTCAACGGAGGTGTATCATGACTGCTGCGGATTTCTTTGTGAGCAGGAAAATGCGGCAATTCAGGCAGGAGCCCAGTACAAAAGGCCAGCCTGTAGCCGGCAGAAACGGAATGAGCGAAGTGAGAGAGGGGAGAGATCGAAGTCAATGGAGCTGTGTCAGGACTGCTGCAGATGTCTTTGTGGGCAGAAAAGGGCAGCAATGCAGGCAGGAACCCAGTACAAAAGGGCAGCCTGCAGCAGCGGGAGACACAGAATGAGCGAGTGAGGGAAGGGGAGTGCGTGAGCTCAAAGGAGCGCTGTTGGGACTGCTGAAGATTTCTTTGTGGGCAGAAAAAGACAGCAATACATGCAGGGGCCCAGTACAAAAGGGCAGCCTGCAGTGGCGGGAGAAACAGAATGAACGAGTGAGAGAGGGGGGAGTAAGTGAGTGAGTGAGCTCAATGGAGCTCTATTGTGACTGCTGCAGATTTCTTTGTGGGCAGAAAAGGGGGCGACAATGCAGGCAGGAACCCAGTACAAAAGAGCAGCCTGCAGCGCCGGCAGAAACGGAACGAGCGAGTGAGATGGGGGCGTGAGTGAGGCCAATGGAGCTCTGTCAGGACTGCTGCAGATTTCTTTGTGGGCAGAGAAAAATGCCAGCAGAGGAAGAAGCCCAGTACAACAGGGCAGCCTGCAGCACCAGGAGAAACAGAATGAGTGAGTGAGACACAGGGAGTGAGCGACCTCAACAGAGCTCTGTTGGGACAGCTGCGGATTTCTTTGTAGGCAGGAAAAGGTGCCAACGCAGGCAGGAGCCCAGTACAAAAGGGCAGCTTGCGGTGCTGGGAGAAACAGAATGAATGAGTGAGAGGGGGGAGTGAGCAAGCTCAATGGAGCTCTATCGTGACTGGTGCAGATTTCTTTGTGTCACAAGAAGGCAGCAACAGGCAGGAGCCCAGTACAAAAGGGCAGCCTGCAGCGCCGACAGAACAGAATGAGCGAGTGAGAGAGGGTGAGTGAGCGACCTCAATGGACCTCTGTCGGGACTGCTGCAGATTTCTTTGTGGGCAGAAAAGGGTGGCAACGCAGGCAGGAGCACAGTACAGAAGGGCAGCCTGCAGCGCCGGCAGAAACAGAATGAGCGAGTGAGACGGGGAGGTGAATGAGGCCATCGGAGCTCTGTCGGGACTGCTGCAGATTTCTTTGTGGGCAGAAAAAGATGCTGACAGAGGCTGGAGCCCAGTACAAAAGGGCAGCCTGCCATGCCAGGAGAAACAGAATGAGCGAGTGAGACAGGGGGAGTGAGCGACCCCAACAGAGCTCTGTCGGGACAGCTGCAGATTTATATGTGGGCAGGAAAAGGTGCCAGTGCAGGCAGGAGCCCAGTACAAAAGGGCAGTCTGCAGCACTGGGAGAAACTGAATGAGTGAGTGAAAGAGGGGGAGTGAGCGAGCTCAACGGAGGTGTATCATGACTGCTGCGGATTTCTTTGTGAGCAGGAAAATGCGGCACTTCAGGCAGGAGCCCAGTACAAAAGGCCAGCCTGTAGCGCCGGCAGAAACGGAATGAGCGAGTGAGAGAGGGGGAGAGATCGAGCTCAATGGAGCTGTGTCAGGACTGCTGCAGATGTCTTTGTGGGCAGAAAAGGGCAGCAATGCAGGCAGGAACCCAGTACAAAAGGGCAGCCTGCAGCAGCGGGAGACACAGAATGAGCGAGTGAGGGAAGGGGAGTGCGTGAGCTCAAAGGAGCGCTGTTGGGACTGCTGAAGATTTCTTTGTGGGCAGAAAAAGACAGCAATACATGCAGGGGCCCAGTACAAAAGGGCAGCCTGCAGTGGCGGGAGAAACAGAATGAACGAGTGAGAGAGGGGGGAGTAAGTGAGTGAGTGAGCTCAATGGAGCTCTATTGTGACTGCTGCAGATTTCTTTGTGGGCAGAAAAGGGGGCGACAATGCAGGCAGGAACCCAGTACAAAAGAGCAGCCTGCAGCGCCGGCAGAAACGGAACGAAAGCAGTGAGATGGGGGCGTGAGTGAGGCCAATGGAGCTCTGTCAGGACTGCTGCAGATTTCTTTGTGGGCAGAGAAAAATGCCAGCAGAGGAAGAAGCCCAGTACAACAGGGCAGCCTGCAGCACCAGGAGAAACAGAATGAGTGAGTGAGACACAGGGAGTGAGCGACCTCAACAGAGCTCTGTTGGGACAGCTGCGGATTTCTTTGTAGGCAGGAAAAGGTGCCAACGCAGGCAGGAGCCCAGTACAAAAGGGCAGCCTGCGGTGCTGGGAGAAACAGAATGAATGAGTGAGAGGGGGGAGTGAGCAAGCTCAATGGAGCTCTATCGTGACTGCTGCAGATTTCTTTGTGGCCACAAGAAGGCAGCAACACAGGCAGGAGCCCAGTACAAAAGGGCAGCCTGCAGCGCCGACAGAACAGAATGAGCGAGTGAGAGAGGGTGAGTGAGCGACCTCAATGGACCTCTGTCGGGACTGCTGCAGATTTCTTTGTGGGCAGCAAAACGTGCCAATGCAGGCAGAAGCCCAGTACAAAAGAGCAGCCTGCAGCACCAGGAGAAACAGAATGAGCGAGTGAGACAGGCAGAGAGAGTGACCTCAACGGAGCGCTGTCGGGACAGCTGCAGATTTCTTTGTGGGCAGAAAAAGGTGCCAACGCAGGCAGAAGCCCAGTACAAAAGGGCAGCCGGCAGCACTGGGAGAAACACAATGAGTGAGTGAGTGAGAGAGGGGGTGTGAGCGAGCTCAACAGACCTCTATTGTGACTGCTGCGGTTTGCTCTGTGGACAGAAAAAGGCGGCAACGCAGGCAGGAGCCCAGTACAAAAGGCCAGCCTGCAGCGCCGGCAGAAATGGAACGAGCGAGAGAAGGGGAGTGAGCTAGCTCAACGGACCTATGTCAGGACTGCTGCAGATTTCTTTGTTGGCAGAAAAAGCCGCCAACAGAGGTGGGAGCTCAGTACAAAAGGGCAGCCTGCAGCGCCAGCAGAAACAGAATGAGCGAGTGAGAGAGGGGGAGTGACCCGCCTCAACAGAGTTCTGTCAGGACAGCTGCAGATTTCTTTGTGGGCAGAAAAACATGCCAACTCAGGCAGGAGCCTAGTACAAAAGAGCGGCCTGCAGCACTGGGAGAAACAGAACGAGCGAGTGACACAGGAGCAGTGAGCGAGCTCAACAGACCAACGCAATCAACATTCGGCATTGACAAATGCTTGTTATCTCTGGTGACATGTTGATTGCTTACTTAAGTGGTTACTTGTAGCTTTGGTTAGACTGGCACACTCTGTGCCATCTGATTTACCAGAGGGTCTCTCATTTTGCTAACCCCTTATATTTTTTAGCCAGAACCCACATGCATACAGGGCTGCTGTCTTCTTCCTGCTGCCTTTGCCAGCCTAGCCTAGCCTTGCTTGCTGGCTAGTGAGTGACTCTTGAGAGTCTAGCTCAGAAACTCAGGCTTCCTTAATCTGTGCCATCCTTTGTGTGTCCCCCATCCTTCTCCTCTCTCTGTGAGTTGATAGTCCGGTTTTATTTAGTTTTTCTTTTTATTTTCCTATACCCCTTTCCATATCCTTTGGGGCTAGTTGGTTACAAGCCCTAGCTTGTCCTCTCCTATTTTTGCTCCTCTCCTGGGGAAAAAAGCTGAGGTAGTTGAGGGAGCCAGCAATGGTTATTGGCAGGCATACAGCACCACGTCAGGGCATCCAGGTGCCATCACCAGTAGCCGTTGTCAGCCCCCTGGCCAAAGAAGATTTGCTTCTGTGGGGTCCTAATGTTTTTGGCCCAGATCTATAAATGCTGCTCAGTGGAGAAGATATTAAAGAAGATCACCAGTTACGGTAAGTACATAACTTTCATTTTCTCAGCCTTCTGGGCAGATCCCTCTGGTAAACTTAAATTGCCTGCCACTCAAGATTTCCAGTCCCTAACTAACAGGATAGGGAAGGTTCCAGTACAGGCATCTTACAGTGTTAAAGGAAGATATGCCATCCTTAAAGGCCAGCAATTCTTTTATACTCAAGCAGTAGCTGAGGGCTTGGTTCCAATAGCTGCCTCTGAAAGGTCAAGGACCCCAATTTCTGCCACTCCTCCTGATGAAGAGGTTCTATTCAAACAACATGAAGTCTTGCTTTATTCTGACTATATGCAGTTAGCCCCAGCAGTTGAACTGCTCCGGTGAGGAAAGGGTTAACTCTATACAGCAGCATAGAATGTTGAGCTTGAGCTCGGTTTTCAAACCTCTATCTCTGGTACATCTCAGTGTAACCGTCAGATTCTTTACTCTGCCTAACTGTGAAGTCGCTCCGGAGATTTCTCCTTCGCTTCGTTTTAGTCATAGTAAAAATCTGTCAGTTTTAACAACCATTTCATTATTTTTTCAGTATAAAATCTCTGTCTACGTTACAGGTAGTGTAAGTAGGTAGACAGGGATTATTTTGGTAAAGAAATTGTTTTATTTTTGGTTTCCCATCGGTTGGTCCGGTTGAGAACCGACACAAATTTGTTTCTCTTCTTATCTCTGGTTTCTCTTGTGGGTTCCGGTTCAGATTGGTTTCAAAAAAACAAGATTTTGCTCTGTTCTTTCCACAACCCATGACACAGTTGGTAATCGATCGCACAGTGTTACCTGGCTTGAAGGCTGTAAAGGGTAACTTTTCAAGAGAAGGCTATGTCTGAGAAACCCAAGAAAAAAACCGGTCCCACTGGGTTTCAACACTGTGCTGAGTGTGGGGAGGTTTTTGCCAAAGCTGATCCCCTCCTCATATGTGTATACCGTCTGCGGTTTGACCACCTCAAAACAGACTGCCAGATTTGTAAGAATTTTCCCAAAGCCACTTTAGAAAAAAGATTAAGTAGGTTGAAGGAAAAGGAAGCCGAGAAGTCTGCTGATCCGGATGGCCAGCCCGGTTTGGTTCTGACTGAACCTGAGGAGGTGCCTGTTGAACCGGGCGATACCTCCTCGGGTAAAAGGAGATCCAATTCTGAGGGATCGGTTCTGTCTAAAAAAAGAAAGAAGTCAGCTGGTTTGGATCCCACCCCACAGGTTCCAACTGCTGAAGAAATTGCAAAAGCGATCAGCATTATTCAATCGCTTCGCCCAGTTCCATCCGAACCGACACCTTCTGGTAAGCGATCAGTTCGGATGGTTCCAACTCAGTCGGATTATGATCCAGATGCATACTATGAGGAGTGGGAGGGAGACGAAGAGTTCCCAGACGACGATGATGATGTGTGTGGAGGCATAGATGAACCTATAGAGCCTGACATCTCCCCAGACAGGCCTACCAGTGTCTGCCCTCCCAGATTTTCTGAGTTCCCCTCCCACTTTCTGTTTTACAAAAAAGTTGCTGAAACTCTCCAGCTCCCAGTTGTGGAAGCTGCTGAGGAGGCAGAGGAACCTGATTATGTAGAGATGATGGATGTCCCAGAGTCCAAGAGGCTGTCTATCCCACTTCACAAATCTTTAGGGAAACAGACTCAAAAATTACTACAAATGCTTACTTCTATACCCCCCTGTGGATAAAAAGATGGACAGGAGGTATATGTTATCAGGTTCTGGTATGGAGTTTCTGTATAACCATTGCTGCCATGTTGGGGTAGTGCAGGCTGCAGCCGGTGACAGGAAAAATATTCCTCTGGCATCACCCCCCCCAGATAAGAATTCCAGGAAGGTGGATGCCATGGCCAAGAAACAGTACGCGGATTCCTCCTTGGTGCTCAGACAGGCTAATTACATGGCCTATATAGCCATTTACCAGAAGTCCAGGTGGGATATGGTTCTGGAGCTGGCTAAGAAGGCTTCCCCCCAGCTAGCCAAAGAGCTGGAGGAGGTGGCTGCTGATGGAATTGAGGCATCCAAGGTACAATTCCATGCTGCTGTTGACTCCATTGACATGGCATCGAGAGTCATGGCTAAATCTATATCTCTTAGGAGATTTGCTTGGCTTAGGTGTACTAGCCTCTCACAGGATTTATTTTTTTTTATTTATTTGAGACTAGGATTACAAAATACCTTTGAGCCAAGGCTCTTTAACAAAGGTTCCACGTCAGTAGGTACAGAACAATAACATCAAATAGGTTACATGAGTACAGGATATCAAACAGTTACTAAAGTTGTCATAATCATTTTTTAGCAGTAGTACAAATAAACACTCAGAGAAAGGCAAGAGAGGGAAAAGGGGGTTGGGAGAGTGGATTAAGTGGGGTAGGGCAGGGTAGAGCAGCCAGAGGCTTTGTCAAGACAAACATGGGGAAAGAGCAATAGCAGGGGCAGATGACCGACAATTGCTAGCAGAGAGGAAACAAAAACAGATGGCAGAGGTGGTCTACATAACATAGGGGACAGCGTAATTAGGTGGAGCAGTAGCAGGTGTTGATGCCTATTAGGGAGTGGCAGAGTTTGGCTTTGAAAACACCTAGCGTTGGAGAGGTCAAGATGTCACTAGAGGGACTGTTCATCCAACTGGGAGCCCTATATGCAAACGACCTTTGGCCTAGGGATGTGCGGCAGTGAGGGATTTGGAGGATTTGGGGTTTTGAACTCCTGGTGTTGCAGTTGTTGGTTTTGGGTTTGAGGAGGGTGCAGACTCCTGAGGGTGCATTGCCCAGCATGATTTTCTTTGCTGTGATGCAGGTTTGGTATTTTATTCGGTTGTTCAGTTGCAGCCATCCAGTTTGGGAGTAGAGGTCACAGGTATGGGTGAGATGGTGGGATCCAGTAAGGAGTCGACAGGCTTTATTGAGGGAGGTGGAAACACGTTTGAGGGAGGAGGCTGTGGCAGAGCCATAGATGATGAGACCGTAGTCAATAATGCTAACAATAGAACTCTGTATGGCAATAAACAATGCTTCTGGGGTTAAGTGTTTCCTATGGTGGAACAGTAGGCCCAGCCTGGTGTTTGCTACTTTTGCAACATTTTTTTTTTAATTTCTTTTTATTAAATAATTTGTCCACATACATACACATTGGATGTTACAATGTTTCTATAGGCAATACTTATGCATAGACTTCAATCTTCTACATTTCTGTAGTAAATTTGTTAAATATTGTTTACAAGGAACAGTCCTTTTGTCAGTTTCTATTCAATGTGCATTGATAGAATTAATCTAATGTTAGGAAAAGCATCAGCCCTGTGGCATTTTCAGACTTAGTTCGGCCTTTGGTGATATTTATACTTAATTTTAACACTTTATGGATTAAAGTCAGGCTGTTCTGAAGCTGTATAATGGATCCATACCCTCCACTTCAACATGCGTGAAGTGGGTCCTCCTTGCTGCTCAGCATTGAAGGTCTCCATTTTATAAATTTCAGACATTATTTTCCTCCAATCATGAACAGCTGGGATCTGAGTCCTCATCCAGTGCCTAGTTATTGCCTTCTTGGCTGCAATAAAACATACCAGCAATATAGTTCGCTCCCAGAGGGGAGCATGGTCCGGATAAACTCCCATTAAAAATTGTTCGGCAGTAAGTTCTATAGGTTCAGTAAATAAAGTAGTTAATTCATTTTGAAAGGTTAGCCAAAAGGGCATTAGGGATGGACAGGACCAAAACACATGACCCAATGTGGCAACAAGGCATCTGCATTTCCTCCAACATTTCCCCTATTCATCAGGGAGGTACTTCATTAGTGTCGACGGGGCTCTGAAGTATCTAGAGCGGCATTTCCATGCAAATTCCCTCCAATGGGGGATGTGATGGATTTTATCTCTGCTAGAGAGGATCTAGACCAAGCTTCGACGGGTATTTCAATGTGGAGGTCTTTATTCCAAGACACTAATATGGGAGTTGTGGTAGTGGAGAGCCCTTTCCGAAGCTCTCTGTGTATGAGGCCTATCATATGGGATCCCAAATTTCCCTTATTTGCTTCCATAAAGAGTTCAAGTAATTCTGGTGTAGGGACGGGCAAGGCTGGGGGTATTATAGTGTTTCGGAGAATGTGATTTCGGATCTGAAAATATCAAAATCTGTCGGTGTTCTAAAGGGGGAATAAAGATTGGCGTCTATCAAATGGAATTATTATGTCCGAGGAGAGGAACTGGTACATATGTGATAAACCAATATCTCGCCACTGGGTGAAAGTGTGAGCCATATAGATAGGGGTACAGTTTTCGTCATAGGATATTAGCTTACAATATTCGTATATTTTCAGGGTAGGCCCTGCTTTTCTGATCTGCTTCCAGATCTTATTGATGTTATTCCTGTTAGAACTGAGGGACTAAGAGATCTATCTTCGGAAGAAAAAAGGATCTTCTTTATGTCATATAGATCATTGTTCTGAAATTCTATGGTTTTCCATAGAGAGTTATATGATTCAGTTAGCCACAGGATTAAAGTTCTTAAAAATGCAGATTGGGCATATAAATAGAAATCTGGAAGGTTCAAACCTCCCTGGGATAAAGAAAGTTTTAGGGTGCATAGTTTGATTCTGGGGCGATTCTTTCCCCATATAAAGTTCAATAGGATTCTGTTCCAGGAAGTGAAGTAGAATTTTGAGGGAAAGTAGGGGATGGTCTGGAGTAGGTACAGTATCCGAGGGAGAATGTTGATACGAATTATTGAGATTCTTTGTTGTAGATGGGTATATATTGAGGGCCACCTGTCTAAGTCCACCTGGATCTGGAGTGTTAGGGGTTCATAATTAATCAGTTCTATGACTCCCGGGTCGGTGGGAAGGTGGAGGCCTAAGTATTTTATTTTAGAGGCTCACCATTTAAATGGGAAGGTCTTTTTAGCTGAGAGGGTGGAGAGAAGTTGAACAATAAGATTTCAGTTTTGTTTATATTTAGTTTAAAATCAGACATTTTTTCAAACTGGGATAAAATATTTCATGTAGAAGGGCTAGATTGTGAGGAAGATAGCAGGGTTAACATTATATCATCTGCAAGCATTCCTATTTTGTATTCCTTTTGGTCTAAGGGGATTCCTTCTACTGAGGGGGAATTTCGAAGTAGGGCAGCTAAAGGCTCTATGAATAGGGCAAAAAGATAAGGGGACAGTGGGCAGCCCTGTCTTGTCCCTCTTCCTAAAAGAAAGGGTAGGGACAATGAGCTGTTGAGACGGACATATGCCTTGGGGGATCTATATATTTTTTTTAAGCATGTTATGAATTATGGAGGGAAATGGTACATTTTAAGGGTTTCTCATAAAAAGGGCCATGACACACGATCAAATGCCTTTTCCGCGTCTAAACTAATGAATACCGAGGGAATTTGTCTGGTATGTACATATTCTTGTAGTAAGAGAGCTCTACGAATATTATCAGATGTGTTCCTACTCTTAATAAAGCCAGATTGGTCAGGGTGTATAATATGAGGGACTATATTTTTGAATCTAGTTGAGAGAATAGCCATATAGATTTTGTAATTAACGTTTAGTATTGAAATTGGACGGTACAATCTTGGATTTGAAGGGGTCTTTGTTAGGTTTTATTATTGGTGCTATCATTGCATAATCCCGGGGGGGGGCCAGACCACCCTGGGAGATCTCGTTAAAGAGAGCATAGAGTTTTGGGGTTAGGTCTTTTTTGAATTTCTTGTACCACTCCGATATATAACCATCTGGTCCTGGGCATTTCCCTATTTGTATGTTTTTTATAGATTCTTCTATTTCCAGTATTGAGACTGGAGATTCTAGGGACTTAATTTGGAGGGAAGAGAGAGCTGGAAGGTTTGCCTGTTTTAAGAATTGTATCATTTCGGACTGGGGGGGCAACAAGGGGAGAGTATAATTTGGAGAAATATTCTGTGAAGGCCTTTTGGATATGATCCTCGGTATGGTGTGTCTGTCCAGAGGTAACATTTTTAAATCTAACAATAGTTGATGTAGCCTTTCTAGCTCTTAATCTACGAGCCAAATATTTGATACTCCTAGGCCCTCCGCCGTGGACCGTCTGACGCAGATAATACAAAGATTGCTGGACTTTGTTATCGATTATTTTCTGGAGCTCAGTTTTCATGTTTCTTATTAAAAGCTGCACTTCAGTGTCTCCTTCCCAGTATAGCACCTGGTAATTTTTTAATAGGGTTGACAATCTATTGTATTCTGAATCCCTTTCCCTATTTTTCCTAGACGCATAAGACATCAATTCTCCCCATATGGTAGCTTTCATTGCATCCCATTGTATGGCTTTGGGTATGGCTGGGTCTGAATTTTCCGAGAAGAATCGGGAAATCTTGGAGGAAAGCCCCTCAGTGTATTCTTGGTCAGACAGTATAGCAGGATTAAGTCTCCAGAGAGTCCTCTTTCTCTCTCTCTCTCTCTCTCTCTCCCAAGATCCAGAGAGATGGTCAAAGGATGATGATCTGATATTAGTTTGGGACCTATGCTAATATCTTGAATTAAGGATAGATGCTCACAAGTTGTGAGAATGTAGTCTAGCCTAGAATGAGTTTTAAATCTTGGGGAGTAATAAGTAAAACGTGGGCTAGAAGGGAATATCCGACGCCAGACATTGATCAACCCTAAGTGTTCAACAGTAGATCTGAATTGTCTGGCAGTCTTATTATTTCTATAATTTTGGGGATTTGAGCAGTCTAGGTGGGGGGTTAATGTCAGGTTCAGATCTCCCCCCATGATTAATTGCCCCTGAAGAAGATCAAGCAAAGTGGATATAAATCCTCTGTATACTGGGAAATTAGATTGGAGGGAAATAAACACTGGCTAATGTTACTTGCTTACCATATAATAACCCCTGAATTATTATGTAGTGGCCTTGGGTATCTATGTGTGTTTGCTGTATCTCCAGGGAGGTATGCCTGGGGATAAGGATTGCTGTTCCTCTTTTTCTCCCTCTGGGGTGGGACGAGGCTACCACCCTATATTTGCCTCCCCAGTTCAGCTTGAGATGCTCTGTTTCAGAGAGGTGGGTTTCTTGTAAAAAAAATTAGGTCGGTTTCTTGTAAAAAAAATTAGGTCTGTAGACTGTTTAGAAAAATATTGCATAAGCCTTGCACGTTTGATTGGGTCATGTATCTCATTAATATTATGGAATAATATTTTTACGGGATTTAGCGTACCCATTTTTTGGGGGGTTTAATGGTTAATTTTGTGTTTCTTTTTTCCCTCCAGGGTGAAGATAAGGAGTTTCATCCGGACCATGCTACCCCTCCCTTGAAGTAATTCTGTAGCTTCAAAGTCAAGCATATACATTTGCCATATATTTGTTTCAATAAAACACATTTATAATGCACTATTCCATTGTGTGTGTTTTTTCACCCCCCCCCCATTTGACATCTCTTAGGATGCCACAAAACACAGTTAATCTCGTGACCATGAACTTGGTCTGTGAACAAAAATAAGCATAACCAACAAGTAAACCAAATAACAACTTTAGAATAGAATGAGTTGAACTGGTTTGGGGTGTACTTAATATACACCCTTGTATCAAGGTACAAACCTATGTACAATTCAACCTCCAATTGGGAGGAGCTCAACTGGAGCTTCTCCTGGGGTCTCCTGTCCGGGGAGCCAATTGGACCTGGGGCAGAGAGAGGGGTTCCTAACATGACCCTGAACAGAATTACATTCAGGATCAGGAATGGAGCCTCTAAGGCAGTGATATCGGGATCACTCCAAAAGTGGTCCGGTATCGTCATTTTGTCAGATTAAACATTATTCTAGGGAGACTCACTACCTTACCTAGTCTAATTAGACACAGTGTATGTGAGTTAGTAGATAGTAAGATAGATGGGGTGTTAATTGGTGGTTGATTGAGGCTTAAGACCCATAACTGTTTGTCAAGTTACCCGTTTAAAGTTATAATATTCGGGATCAGAAAGTTATAGTCTGCCCCGGCTCCAGGAGATACTCTATGGGAGCACCCATCGCTGTTCTGATATGCATACTCATCAGAAGATACTCTGGATTATTCTGTAATCACCCTTGTTTCACCAAATTAGGTTCTTTGGTGAGGTGGGATGGTGGTGCCCATGGGGGGGGGGGCTAATAAAGCCCACCATCAACAGTAAGGAAAGGAACCACTCATTCTATTGGCTCTCCCTCGTGGGATCCCCTCTGCATTCTCCCCCGGATTCCCAAACAACCTGTAATGAATAAATCTGCTATGGAGTGTCACTTAAGGCTGTTTAAATTCAGTTCATCTATTTTGGGAACGCCTATGGGTTCATAGGACCCAGTGACCGTCAGTTAATTATTAGGGGTGGGAGGGCACTTCGCCCATCAACCATTCCCAACCGTGGGGCATCGTATCAAGCAATAGGGTATCAGGAAGAGGGGGATTGCTAATTCTGTGGTTGTCTGGAGAAGGAGACACCCGAAGGTGCACCAAATCCAGAAAACCTCTCCTTTCTAGGTCAATATCTTTTCCTTTCCCTCTAACACCAAGAACCTGTAGGGCAGGCTAGTGTGAATATATTATTGGTATGGAATCCACTAGGCACCACAGGGATTGTGTGTTAAGGGCCCAAGGAGCCAATGTATCGAGGAAACACATTAGAGACTTCCGAATCATTTTATGCTCTTATTCAGTTCATAAAAACTGTATGAGATCCAGGTTAATACTTTATGAGGTAGATAGCATGTCTCTTTAGTTGGGGTACAGGGCCAAGGTTTACCCTGATGTGGTTTGGGTGGTACCTGGGAAATTCAGCGGGAACGCCAGAGACTCGGGGGGGACAAAGGGAGCATGAACCTGTCATAGACCAGAGAGTCCTCGGGAAGAAAGCGCAGCGTTCCCTAGTAAGGGGAACCCCACAATCAGGGAAACTGCTTAGAGTCCATATGACAGCCCAAGTCCGAGTTCAGATTAAACGTTTGGCTGAACTCTTTTATTCGACTCTCCTCCATCGACCACGTTGGATCAGCTGCACCTTCTCTCACCGCCCCACCTCTCGGCCCACTGAGTATTTCCGGCTCCATTTCACTTATCTCACCAAATACGTTTCCTCTCGTATGCCTCAGACATGGGCAAGTGAATTACAGTATTGCTGAAGGAGCTGTATAAGTTTAGAAATCGATGGGTTTAATTCATAAATGATTGAGTGAATTTCTCACCCCCCCAGCATAGTAGAGACCTCTGAATAGTTATGCATCAGTAATCAGTTTGTTTGAACTGTAAGGGATCCGGGTTGGTACTTAATGTAGAGATAGCAGACTCCACATCTTGCCTCTGAAGTTTAAGGAACAGGACCAGAGTTTTACCCCGGTGTGGTGTGGATGGAACGTGGGAGACTCAGCGTGAGCATCGGAGACACGGGGGGGGAAGGGAGCACAACCAAGCCACTATCCGAAGAGCTCTCAAGAAAAAAGCACAGTATTCCCTAGTAAGGGAGGACCCCACAATCAAGGAAACTGCTCAGAGTCCATTTGGCAAGCCAAGTTCAAATGCAGGTTGAAATAAGGTGAATCATTGCCTGGACTCATTTATTTGGCTCTCCTTAGTGGCTACGGCGGATCAGCTTCTCCTTCTGCACCTCCCAACCTCCCGGCCCACTGAACATTTCCCGGCCCATTCCACTTACCCCACCAGACAAGTTTCTTCTCGGATGCCTCAGGCAGGGGCAAATGAATTTCGGTATTGTTGGAGGTGCTGTAAACCTTCGAGAATCAATGGGGTTGATTGAGATGCTTGCTGCTTTTATTGTCTGGAAAACTGCTTCAGGCACTGGGTCACCATCTCTTTAGTTTTATCTGAGATAATCCCCTTTGATTGCAGGTCTGTTGCCGCCTCCAGGGCTGATGAATAGGTCTGGGTTCCCGAGGTGAGATGGACCACCAGTTTGGCCGGGTAGGGGGTTTTGAATCAGATCTGTTTTGATCTCAGAATTGGGAAGAGAGGGCCGTATTCTCTCCGTAATCTTTGCATTAGAGAGGCATAGTCATTATCGAATAAGAGGTGAGCTTGGCCCTACATAACTTTTCCTTTTTGCCATGCTTTAGAGAGTAGGGTCTCCTTTGTTTGAAAACTGAGGAGGCATATAAGGAAGGAGCGTGGTCTGGTTTCTGGGTGCGTGGGTTTGGGGACTAGCGCACGGTGCGCCCTCTGGACATCAATTTGAAATTTGGGCTCGAGATATAGTGCCAGCAGAAGAAGGTAGTCTGCAAAGGCACATGGGTCATTCCCCTCCTCACCCTCTGGGATCCCGAATATTCTTATATTGCATCTACGACCCCTATTCTCTGCATCTTCCTGTCGGGCTGAAATAGCAAGCTGTTCTGAGAAGATGCTATGCACTACCTCCTCGAGGTCGTCTATACATGAAGAGTTATAAGTAATCTGTTGATCAGCTTCAGCAGCTTGAGATTCGAGGTGGGTGATTTCTTTTCTGAGGTTTTTGAAAGATTCTCTGACTTCTCCTCGGAAGTCTGTTATAGCTTGAAGGATGGTTTCAGCAAAGGTTTCAGTAATCTTTTTAATGAGTTTAGGTTTCTGTTTTTTTTTCTCTAGGCCCAGTGTGCTCTTGGAGTGAGCTTCTCTGTTGTCTGATTGTAGGTCTTCCATGTCTACATTTTCAGCGATCGGTAAAAACCGATTCCGCGACATTTTTGCCATAATGCTGTATTGAGTTGAACTCCTGAAATAAATTCGAGTTTTAGATTGGTTTTGGAAGTTTTTGCTCGTTTGTTTTGTTGCTGAAGGCAGGAGTTCTCCCTGTGTGCGACTTCACGAGGGCATACCGGAACCGGAAGTCTTCTACTTTTGCAACATTATTGATATTGGAACATAGGTAAAATTCGAGTCAAGGGTGAGGCCAAGGTACTTAAAGGTATGGACTTGCTCAAGGTCGTGTCCTTGCTTGGTTTTGATGGAGAGTTGATGCTGTTTGTTTTTGTTGTGGGAGATGCTGAAAATCATGGTCTTCGTTTTTTTCTGGTTTAGGATCAGTTTGTGGTTTGAGAATCAGCTTTCGACTGCTGAGAAAGCCCGCTGGAGTTTTTCTTGTAGATGAGTTGGATCATGGTGGTAGGCAAGGATGACAGCATCATCTGCGTAGAGTAAAAGCTTTTCAGGGCGGGAGTCTGGCAACATGTTCAAAAAAAGGCTGAAAAGGAGGGGGCCCAGGATTGAGCCCTGAGGGACACCGGACCGGACAGGTCTTGGATCTGAGAACGTGCCAGCAATTTTCATTCTTTGGGACCGGTTCTTTAAGTAGCTTTTTACCCAGTTTACAGAATTGGATACCCAGGCTAAGGCTATGGATTTCCCTGTGTCTGGTAATTCTCTATTTGGGGAGCAGACAGAGTCTTACATGAAAAGGATGGATGAATACACGACCATCTGCAGGAGTGCAGTGGCCAAGAAAATACAAGCTACTCCTCAGAAGCAGCAGTCTAGGACAGGCAGAGGCAGGCCTTTCCAGAGGCCTTTCTACCAAGTCCAGGCTTCCTCTTCTTTTCAGCAGAGGGGGTTCTTCAGAGGGAGAGGCAGAAGAGGGATGAGGAGGGCTGCATCCTCTTCTCAGTCTAACTCCCCTGCCAAACAGACACCCTGATGTGTCAGACCGGGTTGCCTCCTCTATCCCAGTAGGGGGCAGGCTGGCTTACTACTTCCAGGCCTAGAAGTCTATCGCTTCAGACAGTTGGGTCCTGGAAGTAGTAAGCCAGGGACTGGTTCTCAGCTTCAAAAGATTCCCCAGAGTGAGAGCCAGATCTTTTCCACCTGCAACAACTTCAGAAACAATTGTCCTAGAGGCAGAAGTATCCACCCTACTAAACCCTCAAAGCTATAGAGAGGGTTCCTCCACAACACAGGGGCAAAGGACTCTATTCCAGGTACTTCCTTACCTCAAAAAAGACAGGGGAGTGATGACCCATCCCCCATCCTAGACCTGATATATATGAACAAACATATTACAAAGCCAAAATTCAAAATGGTCACTCTGGGAATAATTCTTCCCTCTCCGAGGCCAGGAGACTGGCTAGCTTCCCTGGACCTCAAGGATGCCTATTTCCATATACCTATCAGATGCTCCCACAGAAAATACCTCAGGTTCGAGTTGCCTTCAGGTCATTACCAGTTCAGAGCCATGCTCTTCAGCCTGACTTCGGCACCAAGGGTGTTCACAAAATGTCTTGCAGTAGTGGTAGTCTTCCTTAGAAGGCAGGGCATCTCTGTCTTCCCTTATCTAGATGACTGGCTGATTTTAGGCCAGTCTTCAGACTGGGTCAAGTCAGCTCTAGAGGTTACTCAGAATCTTCTAAGTTCTCTAGGGTTCCTCCTAAATCTCTCCAAGTCAGTTCTTGAACCAGTACAGCTCCTTACCTTCATAGGGATAGAGCTGGATAATATTCAGGCAAAGGCCTTCCTTCCATGCTCAAGGGTATGGGCCCTTACAGATCTGGCTTCTTCTTTTCAACCTCTGGTGTCTCACCCAGCCAGACATTTTCTTCAACTCCTAGGCCACATGACAGCCTCTACTGCAGTGGTTCAAGAAGCCAGGTTCCAGATGAGGGACATTCAGTTCCACTTAAGGTCCTTTTGGTCTCAGAAAGAAGATTCTTTCACAAAACTGATTCCAGTGACTCAGACTCTTGTCCAGGTTCCAGTGGTGGTTGGATCAGGACAATCTCAGGCAGGGTGTCCCATTCCTCAGTCAAGCACCCTCAATGGTCCTGACCACGGATGCCTCTCTCCTGGGGTGGGGAGCCCATTTAGGAGCCCTCACTGCACAAGGTGTTTGGTCACGAAAGGAGTCTCTCCTTCATATCAATCTCCTGGAGCTCAGGGCAGTGTTCCTAGCCCTTCAGGCCTTCTTGGAATCAGTCAAAGACAAAGTGGTGCAAGTCAGGACAGACAACACCACTACAATGTGGTACATAAACAAGCAAGGGGCAGTCGGTCCACAGCCTTGTGCATGGAGGCCATGAAGCTATGGTCTCTAGCTTACTCTCTTCAGACTTCTCTGATAGCAGTTCATCTTCCAGGGAAGGATGATGTACTGGCAGATGCCTTAAGCAGGATTTCTCAGGGTCACCATGAATGGTCCCTGAACCCTTATGTCTTTCAGGTAAGTTTCAAGAGATGGGGCACTCCAGAGATAGATCTCTTCACAGCCCCAATCATCAACTTCCCCTCTTCTGCTGCAGTCCGCCGGTCCTGGGGACTGTCCCTCTAGATGCTTTCCTGTTAGACTGGACGAACAGGTTTCTCTATGCCTTTCCTCCCTTTCCTCTGATATTCAGAGTACTGATCAAGATCAGGTTTCAACCCTGCACAGTGATTCTGGTGGCTCCAGATTGGGCCAGGCAACCTTGGTATCTTCTGTTGCTGTCTCTAGCAGTGTCAGTTCCCTTGTTTCTGCCCAGGAGGCATGACCTCCTGATGTCATCTCAGGGGAAGATTTGGTTTCCCAATCCTCAGTCTCTCAGACTCAAGGCTTGGCTCTTGAGGAGTTAGAATATGCAGGTCTGACTCTCTCCCAGGGGGTAATGGATATCCTTAAGGTTTCTAGGAAACCTTCCACCAGGAAAACTTACAATTCCAAATGGAAAAGGTTTAGCATTTGGTGTTCTCAGAAATACATAAAACCAGATTCTGCAGGCATTGCCACAGCCCTGGACTATCTGGTTCATCTTAATGGGCTAGGCTTTAGGCCTGCTGCCCTTAAAGTTCACTTAGCAGCTGTTTCTGCCTTTCTTTCTGCAGGGAAGGGATCTTCCCTGGCATCTCATCCTGTCTTCAGTAAGTTTTTCAAAGGTCTGGTTCACATTAACCTGCTCTTCAGGGAGCTCACTCCAGCTTGGGACTTGAATATCTGCATTGCACAGCTTATTCAACCCCCTTTGAACCTTTATCTTCTGCTAAGCTTAAGTACTTGACTTGGAAGTCTGTGTTTCTGGTACCCATTACTTCTGCCAGGAGAATCAGTGAATTACAGGCCTTGCCAGTTGAACCTGACTTCATCTCCTTTCACAGGGATAAGGTGGTCCTCAGGGCAAACAGAAAGTTTCTACCGAAAGTGGTTTCAGACTTTCATTTGAACCAGTCTATGTCTCTACCTATCTTTTTCACTGACCATTCTTCTTCAGGGGAGAGAAGACTGCACAGTCTGGATGTTAAGAGGGCTCTAAGCTATTACATAGAGCAAACTTAAGCCCACAGGAATGATAGCATTCAGTTGTTTCTTATCTATGGTGAAGCAGGAAAAGATAGACCTGCCACAAAAAAAAAATCTGTTGCCAGGTGGATTGTCTCCTGTATCCAGTTCTGCTGTTCAAAACTGGGGGAAAGAGCCACCCTCAGGCCTGAGGGCACACTCAACCAGGGGTACAGCTGCTTCCTTGGCAGCTGCTAGGGATATTCCCTTGGTGGACATTTGCAAATCAGCCACCTGGAAAACAGTTCATACATTCACCAAGCATTACTCTCTGGATACCCAGACTAGGAGTGATGCTAGGTTTGGCACAGCAGTACTGTAGAGCCTGTTCCCAAAGTAAGGTTCTGTTATTCCCTCCTCTGGGGGGGGTACTGCTTGGTAGCCTGCATATAGTCAGAATACAGCAAGACTTCATGCTCTTTGAAGAAAAAATTACTCACCATAGTAATGTTGTTTCTTCTAATGGAGTCTTGCTGTATTCTAACCTCCCTCCCTGCCTCCCCTCTCAGAACCTAGTCTTTTGGGATATGGGTTGGCAGGTACAGTGTTGCACCCCAGAGGTGTACCTTGTTCCCTGCCTTACCATGTGTTTTTTTTTTTTCTTAATGGTTTGTGTTTTTATATAGATTGTTCCCATCTACATAGATTTTTTCTTGGGTTCTCGACTTGAGTCTTTTGGACCCAAGTTTTATTGCCCATGGCTTAACATTTTAAAACAACTTTTATAGCTTTAGTTAGTATTGCTTGTGAGAATCTGATGGTTACTCTGAGATGTACCAGAGACAGAGGTTTGAAAACCGAGTTCGATCTCAATGTTCTATGCTGCTGCATAGAGTTAACCCTTTTCCTCTCTGGAGCAGTTCAAGTGCTGGGGCTAACTGCATATAGTCCGAATACAGCAAGACTCCATTAGAAGAAACAACATTACTATGGTGAGTAATTTTTTCTTCCTGTACCTCACTTATGTTCTGCCATGGTACATACCTGGGTTACATGGCTAAATACCAGCATAATCTGCAGTCATCCCTTTTACCTGAGGTTGAGAGTCTTCCAAGGATTGCTGCAAGACTTTTCAGCCTTTAATACAGTAGGGCATGGATAATCTAACCAGATGCTTCAGATGGTGGTGGTCAGGTGCATGCTAATGACACTATAGCTTGGACTTCCATTGACGTCATCTGCCTAGATGGCTGAGCAGATTTAGAGATCCACTCCTTCACTATGAGTTCTTTATAGCTTTCTGTTCATTAATTTGAGGGACACCAAGTAGTGGCATTACTACACTTCCGTTCATGCTTATTTTTATGCTTGCTGCTTAACTGTTACCTGTGTCCTGCTGCATAAATAAACCAAATATATAGCTGTAAGTTCAGTATAGTGAGATTAAGTAATTAAGTACTGTATCTTGCACCAGTGATTCCCTCTGTGATGCGAGACGGAGAAAGTGAGAGTACACTCTGGCCCTGCATACAGTGATTGCAGTGGGCACCACCGTTCAGTTTTCGGCAGACTTTTACATGCACTGTCCTAGAAGAAGGTGGGAGAACACCTTGCCTTTCATAGGTGGCAAATGATGTCAGGCATTTGAAATTCTGTGTGGTTGGTGTCTTTCTCCCCAAAAGACTGGATTTTGTTGTTTTGATGAGAATTACTGATTTAACAAAAGGCAATCAGAATGACAGCCAGACTGTGGCCTCTCCCTATTCAGAGGCTGATTGGAAGTTGTAGTGTGTGTCTGTGTGTGTGTGTGTGTGTGTGTCTCAGTAACAGTTCCTCAGAAAATGTAGCTACCTTTTTTGCACTCACTGCTCCAGTGGGGTTCTGTGTGTGCGTGTGGGGGGGAGGTATTTGATGGTTGCACCGGGGGATGGAGATCTCCAAAGGGGAGGTGAAGCCAATCGGTTGGTCTGACCATCACACCCTGTGATTCAGTTTCGCAGCCCCCCGAAATAGGCCTGCCCCAAAGGAGTTGGTACAGTTCCATCCTTTAAGAGGAGTTACCTCAGAAGGCCTAATGAAGGTGCTGGATCTCTCGGGATTTCCAGAGGATAGCACTGACCCAGGGATCCTTGTGTTAACCTATAATAGGGCTGTTACTGGGGCCTTGGATATCATTGCTCCAACTCGTGTTCGCCCTCTTACTCTTAGCCCGGCTGCCCCCTGGTTTAATGGGGAAATCCGAGAGCTGAAGAGGCAAGGGCGAAGGTTGGAGAGACACTGGTGGAAAACTCGCCTGGAGGTGGATAAACTTAGATTGTTAGATCACTATAGATCTACCAATCAGTAATTTCCCGTAAGAAGGCAGAGTTCCTGTTTAGGCAAATTGCTACAGTGAGGAATGGGCCATCCCAGCTGTTCCGGATTGTGGACAGACTGTGCAATTCAGCCTGTCTTCATTCTGGTCGAGTGCTGTCACAAGTTCAGTGTGAGGAGTCTGTGCCATTTTTCGCTGATAAGGTGTCCACCATCAGGGATGAGATCAGCCAGTGCCTTCCCATTGGACGTTACGCTAGTCAATTGGGTGGTACTAATGCCCAATTGATCTGGTTCACCTTTAGCCAGCCGGCAGTCTTAGATATAGTGAGGATTATCCAGACTTTGTGGCTAATCTGCTGTAGTTTGGATCCGGGCCCTACACACCTACTAGTGGGGTGTGTACAGGATATTGGCCCGGTCCTTGCTGGGATAGTGGCGGTTTCATTGGAGAGATAGATCTTCCCAGATCCCTTAAAGGAGGCAGTAGTATGCCCCCTTTTGAAAAAACTCTCCCTTAACCCCGACTGCCCAGCTAACTAAATGAGAAGGACTTTTTGTTCCCTTTTTTAAAAAATGCATTAGTAGCCCTGCAATGTAGTAGTGGGACTTGAACATGTTTTTTGCACCATAATATTTAAGTGGGTGTGGAATTTTTACTATCGTAACTGTCCTTATTAGACTATGTGGGCTTTAGATGGTGAATTGTACATATGCTTATGTGGGATTTAGATGGTGAATTGCATATATGCTTATACTGTACTGTTTCTTTAATGTTGTTGTGTATTTAAGGGGTCTAATTAAGATAGCTCATCACCTTTGAGAAAGCTCATTCTGAGTGAAACATGTCACGTGTTGCAGCATGGTAACTGATGTGATTCTTGCCGTATGCGGGAAGCGGGAGGAACAGGCTCGGGCTGTTTTACTCACATATTTAGTTTTTTTACCTCTGTGGATTTACAAAATAAAACAAATTTTGATACTGCCACTGGTGGAGTGTTTCGAATTTCTACAGTAAGAGAACCTTTGCCTTCTACTTGTGGTGAGTGCTTACAAATACTAACTGTGTGAGTTCAGCTCTGATTATCTGCATATGCTGATCTGGTCTTAGTGTGGTGCCCGTTCCTTCGTTGTTTTCAATGGCCTGTTCTGTGATTAACTACAGACCAGTCTCGAACTTACCTTTTATAGGGAAAGTTATTGAGAAGGTGGTCACCTTGCAGCTGGAGGATCATTTGACCAACCGCAATATTTATGACCCTCTCCAGTCTGGCTTCAGGAAAAGGCATAGCACTGAGACAGCCCTGGTGCAGGTACTAAATGACCTTCAGATGGCGAGAGATCGGAGAACCCATTCCATCTTGGTTCTCCTTGATCTCTCAGCGGCATTTGACACCGTTGATCATGGGATGCTGCTCGAGCACGTGTGGTTCTTCTGTGGACAGAGGGGGATGGTCCTCAGTTGGTTTCGATCTTTCCTCGAGGGCAGATCCCAGAGAGTGGTGTCGGGGGTTTATTCCTCGGCCCCTCACTGGCTGCCCTGCGGGGTTCCACAGGACTCTGTGCTGTTCCCCATGTTATTTGCAGTGTATATGCTCCCATTAGCTGACTTTATAAGACAGTATGGGTTGAGTTTTCATTGCTGTGCTGATGACTTGCAACTCTACATGTCTTTTGTGCCTGATCAGGAGTTATACCCTGTCACAATGTTTAACAACTGCCTGCTGGAGATACAGAACTGGACGAGTGCTAGGTGACTTCGGTTGAACATGGGTAAAACAGAGGTATTGGTGGGGGACCCTGGTTATAGGATGATAGGGGCATGGGTGGGGAAACCCTCAGGTTTGTATCTTGGGGAGACCCCACTTATTGCTTCGGGCCAGGTGCGTAACCTGGGTGTGATATTTGATGAAGGCCTGACCATGAGGGCGCAGGTGTCGGCTGTAGTCAAATCTTCCTTTTACCATCTAAGGAATATAGCTTGGGTGAAACACCTGGTCCCGACCGAAGATCTTCCTACCTTGGTCCACGTCTTTGTCACCAGTCATTTTGACTACTGCAATGCCCTCTACCTAGGGCTACTGGGGGTGGATATCTGCCACTTGCAGCTAGTGCAGAACGCGCCAGCCAGGTTGTTGACTGGAACCCCTACATCCAGTCATATAACACCTGTGCTGCGTGAACTGCACTGGCTCCCAATACAGTGGTGGATCACCTACAAGGTTGCATTGTTGACCTGTAAGGCCCTACATGAGCAGGGACCCCACTACCTGAAAGAACTCCTGTATTCCTACTGCCCCCCAGCTCACTCTGATCTTCTGGTGAGGGATTGTTAAAGATTCCCAGGGTATCCCTGAAAACATCGGGTGGAAGATCTTTTGCCTTTATGGCACCTACACTGTGGAATTCTCTACCTCGCCAAATACAAGAAAGCCTGACCATGGAAGGATTTAAGAAATCCTTGAAAACACACCTATTTAACCAGGCATTTGCAGGGGCTCGTTGACTGAATGTAAACTTTTACCTGTTTTTATATGTAATGTTGAAATTTTGTAATGTGTATTGTTAAGGTGCCCTGAGCTCCGGAAGGGCACCTCATACAAATAAAATTTTACTTTACAACTCTGTTGGTTCTCCATTTTTGCCTCAGGCCAGTGCAAATCTCAGAGGGCCAGTGCAAATAGGGTACCACTGTCCTGGCTGGACTAGTGCCAATATATGTAACCCCCCCTACAAATTGGGATTCCCAAAAAGTCTTCCTTGAGCTTGCCTAAATGCTCACTGCCATGCTGGTGTCCTGCGTTTTAGCAGTTTAAATGTGATTACCATAGCCTGTATAGCCTCTGTGTACTGTCTCTTTAAGAGCTGCCTAATTGCAACTTAAGTAATCTGAGAGGGAGCTCTGTTGAAAGATGTAACTATTTGCTGAAAATCATTTAGAGTAATAATGATAATGTAGTTTGTCTAACCTGTTTTCTTTGTAGCAAGGACTGTTTTGTTTGTCTCCACTATCTTAGTCCTGGACTGCAAATTGGACCAAACGGTACTGGACTACAGGAGCTGTCTGAATTCAAAATCTGTAGGAACTGTAGTTTGAGCTTTTTGCTCCTTTTTTGTAACGAAGAGGGAGCTCTTGCTTTGACTGACAGCCAAATTAGCCAACCAAATCTTTTGGGATCTTGGGGAAGTATCGGGCTGCTTGCAGTTTTCAGTTAGTTCTGAGCTGGGAAGTGATCTGAGAAGAACTCAAGTGTATTTTGGGCAGCAATCCTGAGTGGATTCACATGGGAAAACTGTGAAAGGGCTGAGTTTTTGGCTTGCAATTCTGCCTGCTGCTCCTGAGAGGGAGAGAAGAGAATTATTTTGGACTAAATCCAAGTTTGTGTGACTAAAGTAAGCTACTGAAGTGGGCCAGGCTCAACCTGAAGAAGACCGAAGATTTTGCTGAATGCGATTGGCCTGTCAGGAGTTCCAGCTACTCCTAAGCTCTCGGTGAGTGCAGAGACTTTGCAATTGTGACCAGGGAGCACTTTGCCTAGCACAGTAGAATTCCCATATATGTAAATGTGCTATGAGCTGCTAGTGGGTTGTGAGTTAGTTCACCACTGTGTGAACTGTGTTCTGCTTGCTGGAAGCTGTATCCAGCCCAAAACAGACTGCTTCCGAACTTGTCTCCATGCGGTCTGGGCTTTGCCAGACTGGCCCAGCCAGACTACCCGCTGCACAGAGAATCCATCGATGAGAGACCTGCCTGGGGATCAGCCCCCTGCTCCACGCTTGAACAGGAACAACGCCTCTGCAGCTCGTGTGGGCCCTGCTTCTCTTGGCATTCCAGATCAACCACCTGCAGTCTCGATTTTCGTCCAGCCTGTGTCCAGTCTTGGGTATTGTGAGTAAATACCAGGGTAGCTCCCTGCAACAACAGCTTAATCTGAGTGTGTCATCTGATTGTCTTGTTGTTTCGTTTCCTTTAAGAACTGAGCCCTCTGGCTCCAGATTACAAATATTGTGTACTGTGCATGTTGTGTTTTCCATCACAGAGCCCCAACCAGCTGCAACCCCGGGCAACAGTCCTGGCTAGCCCATCTCTTCTCCACCTGGGTACCCAGAGGTGTGACTGTGTGGGGGGACTCAAAGCGCATGCATAACTGCTTGATTGATATAACCTTTAAGCTAATTAACCTGATTTTGCCCCTTCCTTGTTCAAGTCCCCTGAATAAATCAGATGTAACTTTTTCTGCATGTACTCTGACTGTGGTTCCAGTTTGTGCTCAAAGTACTGTACTGTTGCTATTTGCTGTGCATAACCTTGTTATACAGGGGATTCCCAGGGTCAAGCCAGAGGAACCAGCCCTGGTGGTAAGTGCAAACAGTGTGGGTACTTTTGTGGTGTACCAGGGGTATTGTGAAAGTGACTATTGTACAGTGTTTAGTCCACTAGAGGGGAAGAGGGGGGTTACAGTGTCCCGGAGGGCTGTGCCCAGGTTAGCTTGACCACTACCAACCCTGATCTCCTGGTGGAGGCACCCGTTTCAGAACTCAGGCCCCTTAACCTGCTACTAGCCAAGCAGGCAAGGATAGTAGCCCTTGGGATAGCACCATGTAGGGGTTACATATATATATATATATATATGAAGCGTGAACCCTGGGGTATACTCAGTTTTTTCAAAATTTGCCTTGTGGCACTTTTTGCAAAGGGAATAATTGAGCTTTCTCCTTAGAAAGCTTGCTGTGATCAACTGAAATTGTCCTTTTTAATGGCAGCAAAAATCACACATATATAAATTGATGCATTGCAAATCTCAGGGTAGAATATCAGAAGATACTACCAGTTGCAGAGATATATGAAATGTCACATATACAGTATCTGTGTGCTGACATTATATGCACGTGAAGAAACAGAAATCTGCTAGCTTTCATTTTAGTAGGGCAGCAAAGTAAATCCACACTTTAGTCCTCTTAGTGGCTGCCTACCCACGGAGTTAAACAGACCGAAAAAAACAAACCAGTGCACACAACATAGGCAAATAGGTTGCTTTATAATTTATTTAAAGATAAATGAAAGATTATTGTAGCTCAAATAGGGTTTGCAGTGAAAACGTAGGTAGGAAAAAATGGTCAGACTGGGTGGGCCAAGCAGCCCTTATTTGCCATCAGATCTTACGTCGTCGTGTTTCTAAAGTGCAAAATGTACAACTCCAGATTCTACCAGTAGAGGCTAACACCCCCTATATAGTGCCCCCAAACTTAAGCTTTATCTGGAGCAGTGTTAGTTTCACAAAGACCCCTTTTTAAGGCATTCATTTAAAATGCCACCCAACAGATAATAATACAACCATATAAAAACTGTTATTGATGATTTTCAGGAAAAAGTAGACATCAAAGAAAAACATAAAATTCTGTGTCACTGAGTGTAAAGACGTACAAACTTAAGAAAACATGTTGCACATAACCAAAGTCCACACAATAACACTTTTAGTTTCCATATCATTAATCAGTTCAATAGTTTAACACTGCCTGTTATAAAAATGGGGCTCAGCATAAATTAGCGTGGGAGAAAAGATGGGGGAGAACAAGGAGGGGAACTGAAAGAATGGGTATGGGATGGGGTTAAGAGAGGGGAAGGGATGAATTAGGTTGGGGGTCACAAACTAGGAAGGAATACCTTTTAAAAAATGCCATACTCACAAAAACAAATGTGTACATAATATGACTCCCAGATTCAAGTTAAAGCACCAGTATAAGTGTGACAGGGTGGAATAGAACCCTGTCCCTTTTGTTGGAAAAAGTGTGTAAATGCAAGGATCTATATTCTTTCCTTTTTTGTCTCTGCTGTCTGGTTGTGCAGCCAAATTTTCCTGTGAGACTTCAGACTTGATTAACCCGAACAGTCTCACAGTCCTTTGCCTCTCACTATCTCTCTGTTTTCTCTTGCTTTCTGTTTTTCCTCCCTTGCATATCTATGTCAGCTAATATAAAATATATGAGAATCAATGCATACAGTGAAACTGATATTGGGATCTCTTTTGTTTAGAAAATGTTTAGTGTTGCTGTTGAAATGTATATATTTATAATTTGAGATAACTGTAAAAAGCTAGAGGTTACTTGGGTGCAAATGCCTGAGCCTTTTGCAGTTGTTGTGGGGACCTCAGGACGTTCTCAATGTTCTAGCAGCTCCTGAAATTTACAAAGAACAGGATGCTTGCAAAGGATGGGGGTTGAAAAAGACTTATAAAACAGCTAAGCTGAGCTGCAAGGGAGATTTTTTTTACTAGAAAGATTTTATTTTTGCTTCTGTACGTAGTTATTCTGAACAGGTTTATTTTATGTTACTGCAACTACAAATAAACACTTTTGTGGAATTTTACAACTGCTCCTGGGTTTTCTCTATGCTTTCTGACCTGTGCCTCAACGACAGATGGTGTTAGCTGTGGGATTTAAGCCATGCATACCCTAAGACAGGAGATTTGTGCATGGGTATTGGACCTAGTACCAGGGAAGCACAGAGGAAGGTATGGATTCTGCAGCAGCAAGTCCAGGAGTGGTTACCAGAAGAATGGCAGCTAAACTAGCCACAATAGAAGTCCAGTCTGAGATTGTACAGCCAGCACAAGTCATGGAAAAAGAACAGGCAGTGACAGAACCTAAAAGCCTCATGGACTTTTTGAAATGGTGGGCTATACAACAAAAAGAGACTGAGAAGCAGATGAGAGAAGAGATACAATGATGGCTGGATGCCTTACAAGCTATCGAAAGCAGAGGATCCGACACAGACCCAGATGAGCAACAGAATGCAAGCAACTTAAAGGCCATTAAACTTACTAAGTTGTGTCCCTCAGATGATATTGAGGCATACCTGACAACCTTTGAAAGAGTTGCCACAGCCTGCCAGTGGCCAAAGCAGCAATGGACAATCCGACTGGTACCCTACCTGACAGGGAAAGTCCAGTTTGCCTACAGCAGTATGAACATTGCACAGTCAGAAAACTATGACATTAAACTTGTGCTAGACATGGTCACCCATAAATCTTTCGAGCCCCTAGCTACTTGTGAGCTGAAGTTTCTGACTTGGAAGACTGCCTTCCTTGTAGCCATTACTTCAGCTCACAGAGTGTCTGAAATACATGCTTTAGTCACAGACCCTCCGTATACTGTACTTATTTATTTATTTATTTGCTTTTGTTGACCAGGTGGGTACACTAGACATAGGAATGCCTATTTTCAGGTACGACCTGGGAGGATACAAATGACATACAAAACATCAGTGTGACGCAGCACACATAAACCATACAATAAATAGTTAGCCAGAAGAGTACAAAACATCTCAAACTTTAATAAGATTATGATAATACATGAGCTTTCTTAGGACCCACCCTAAGTTTCTACCCAAGGTTGTCTCAAAAGTTTACCTGAATCAGCCCTTGTTCCTTCCAACATACTTCGCGAACTTCCAGAATGAGGGGGAGCGTACCCTGCATTCTCTGGAAGTTAAGAGAGCTTTGCGGTTCTATTTAGACAGAACTAAAGAAATCCACATGTCAAAACAGTTGTTTGTCTCCTTCAGCATGACCCGGCTGGGTCAGCCTGTTGCTAGCAGATGCATTTCAGCATGGCTAGTGGCATGCCTTTGCCAGTGCTACTCCGTGGCACAGATCAAGTTGGAAGGCAGAGTATATGCTCGTTCTACCAGAGCAGTTGCGGCATCTCTGGCAGAAATCCCGAATGTGCCCATTGCGGACATCTGCAATGTGGCCACTTGGAGCTCCGTGCACACTTTTGTAAAGCACTATGCTTTGGATGTCCATGCCAGGCAGCATCAGTCCTTTGGCAGGACAGTCCTTAATGGACTTCTGTCCTAAAGACAGCTCCTCTCTCCTGCCGCCTGTCTTGGGGGATTATTCTAGCTCGGTACTCTCCCATTAGTTTGAATGAGTGGTGGAGACTTTATGTCCAGCAAGATATGGGAATTACATACCTACCGTAATTCTTGATCTTCCTGGACAAAGTCTCCACTACTCATTCATACGCCCACCCACCGTCCCCTGAGCTCACTCATCCTGTTCTGGTCTTCACCTCTTCGTTGTTGGGCTGCGAAGACTTTGTTGGTTGACCCTTCTTACACGGGTCATTCGGACTATCTTATATCCAATATAGGTTAGTTTCACTAGGTTAGTTTATGCTGCACCTCCTCGGTAAAAAAGGTCCTGAGGAGGTTGGAGGGTCAATGCCAAGGTAGCCTATATGGCACGAGCTGAGCTCACAGTGCTGCTTCCTCATGGCCCTACCTAGGCGCCGGCACGCCTGAAGATTTTTGGCTCCAGCTGGGTCCTAACACTTCTGGCATAGTCTCATTAGTTTGAATGAGTGGTGGAGACTTTGTTCAAGAAGATCAAGAATTACGATAGGTATGTAATTTCCATTTTTTAAGAGCGGGCAGAGGGAGGATATGGACAATTATCATCCTATATCCTTATTGCCTACCTTGGGGAAGATGTTAGAAAAGATAGTCAACAATCAGCTGACTGAATATCTCTGCTCCAATGGTCTCCAGTCTCCTGGGCAGCATGGATCTTCCTGGACATAAAGTCTCCACCACTCATACACACTTATGGGACTACGCTGGAGGCGTTGGGACCGAATGGGAGACAGAAATCTTCAGGCGGGCCGGTGCCGGTGTAGGACCGCGTATGTGCGGTGCTGTGAGACCGGCTCACGCCGTATAGGCTACCTCAGGCGTTGACCTCCAACTGCCTCAGTTCCTTTTTCCCGCCGAGCAAGCGCTTTCCAGTGATGACGCCGCCTGCTGTGAGTCAGATCTTCACGTCTATCGACAGCAGCTTAGTCGTTCAGTATTTGATTAAGTTTAGTATTTATTTTTAATTTTTTCAGTTTAAAAAAAAGTTTTCTTTTCTTCAATGAAAGAACAGAGAAGTCCTCTTCAGCTCGCCTTTGACGGAGTTGACCATGAACGGGGCCGGTGATGGTAGGGAGACTTTGCATGTAAACTGTTTTTTCCAGTAGGGCTGGATCTGGTCTGCTGCCCTCTCTACGGGGGGGGGAGTCTGACTACGGGCAGTCCAGTGTTCCGAGGAAAGATGGTCCTCCTGAAAGCACAAAAAGAAGTAGGCCCATTCTTGATCTTCATTGGGAACCTGGCACCGCTTGGCCTTGAGTTCTTCTTCATCCCACCAGTCGAAGAAGAAACGGTACTGCTTGAGGTCGCCCTCTGGTTCGTCTGCATGACAATCATCAGTAACAGGGGATGGGAGGCCGACTCCGTCAGGGTCACCTATGGTCTCTGTTCCCAGTGGCAGGAATCCTCAACTCCTTAGTCCCTCCCGGCCCCCTGAGGGGTCCTCTGGTGAGCAGTTTCATCATTGGGCCATTCTTATGGAGCAGTAGGTTCGGTGGTTGTCCCAACTTCCTGAGCCTGTGGGGTTGACCCCGGGGCCTTTGGACCTAGGGGCTTTGAACCCACGGGGAGGGCGGTTGTGTCAGCTTAGTCATGCGGCACCTTCTTTGGTGCCGTTGACGCCACACTCTTGTGCTTTTCCGCCTCACATGGCTGCAGTGCAGGGGCCAGCACAGGCACTTCCTTCTCCTACTCATGTTTTCAGACCTTCATCCTTGGGTGATCCCGGTTTTGGGTTGGAGTCTTCGGCTGCTTGCGCGGTGTTGGTTGCAGTGCTGCCTTTGACTCTTGTCTTGGCAGCTCCACGCTGGTGCCATGTTCTCCACTGGCGGCGCCATGGGTGCTGGGATTCTCAACTCCAATTCGGAGAGTACCTCCTCCTGCTCTTATTCCTCCCTTTCCTTTATATACTATCCCTCCTGGGATAGTAGGAAATGATATTGAGCCTGATCTTGATCTGTGATTAGGAGATGACTTCGATGAAGATTCATCCTCTGGAGTGGAAAGTAAGCCCTCTACTTCAACAGAGCCTTTGGTTGAAGACCTGTCCTTTAAATCTCTACTGAAGAATATGAATTCCACCCTCTCTGTCCCAGACCTCGGAGGTTGATCCAGGGAAGCTGTTGCGCCTTCAATATCTGCATGTCCTGGAAATCCCTGTGGAATTGACACATCTGGCACAGCCCTCTTTCGAGACTGACTCACAGATGGTGTGGGACAATCCGGTGCTTATTCCTTCTGTTGCCAAGTCCATAGACAGGAAGTACGATCCCCCTAAGAGTCGACCAGTTCTGGCCTCTCAAGCCTTTGCAGACGCCGTAGTGGTCTAGGCAGAAAACGACAAGGCCGTTCTCCCTCAGGAGTCTACAGCTCGCCCAGTAAATAAAGAATCCTGTAAGACTGACACATTGGGGAAGTGAGTCTTCGCTGCCTCTACCCTAGGAATGCGTACTGCTAGCTACCAGGGCTATTTCTCACAATATGAGTATATCCTCTGGCATTCGCTAAAAACTTCGGTAGAAGTTCTTCTGGAGTCAGACGCTAGTTCAGAGCTTTTTCAGACTATTACTAGAGGTATTGAGTCCAATAATTAGCAACTTAAGCTGTTATGGATGCCTTTGACACTGCCTCGAGGGCAGTGGCAGCTGGGATATGCACCCCGACACCACTCATGGCTACAGGCTGTGGGGTTTACAAATGATGCCCAGCAAAGAGTCATGAATTTGCCATTTGATGGAGTTTATCTGTTTGGCCCACAGCTGGAGCAGGCTCTGGAGGCCACACAGAAAACTAGGACTGCGATTAAGATGGCCAGACCAGCCCCTGCTGACCCTTAATGGGGCAGAAACTGCCATCAGTTTCATAACCATCAGTTCTTTCATGGAAAAGGCAGAGGGGGTTTCAACAAACATTAAGCCCCCCAACCACAAAAAAAAAAACTGCAGCAGAAGGCACAGGGCCCGAAGGCACCTAGTGCTGCCCTCTGAAATTCCGGCCCAGGTCCCACCTCAGCTGTCCGAGGGGGAATCTTCAGCCGTAGGGCGGCATCTGACTCAGTTTCACAACCAGTGGAAGTCAGTCACATCGGACAAATGGGTTCTCAGGATAATTCGCGAGGATTACTCTCTGAATTTTTCAGATACCCCTCCGGATCATCCACCCAAACGACAGCCTAGACTGTCTATCTCTCAGTCAGACCTTCCCACTGCCGAGTTTCAGGGCCTTCTGAACAAGTAGTGGGACACAGGTTTCTACTCCCATTACTTCCTAGTTCCAAAGAAGACACGCGGTATGCACCCTATTCTAGACCTAAGGAAATTAAACAAATTCCTCTTCAAGGAAAAATTCAAGATGATATCTCTTGGTATACTTCTACCTCTGATTCATAAAAAAATATTGGCTAGCCTCTCAGGACATGCAGGATGCCTACCAACATGTTCCCATACACCCAAGCCACTGCAAGTATCTCCAATTTGTGACCCTGGGTCAGCACTACCAATTCAGAGTACTGCCCTTTGGGCTGTTCTTGGTGCCGCAAGCTTTTTCAACGTGCTTTGCAGTACTCACAGCGCATCTCAGGAAACTCGGAATTCAAGTATTTCCGTATCTGGATGACTGGCTCCTAGCAAGCTCATCCAGACAAGGGACACAGGAAGCAGTGACCATGGCTTCCTGGTTCCTCACTTCCATGGGAGTCCTGTTTTTTTTTTTTGTAAACTTTATTTATTTCAGCAGTAGTTTATCAGTTAAACCATTACATATCTGACATCGTATTCCAACATACAGTGCCAGATTACATATTACACATATTCAGTACCCTAAAGATTGCTAAAACACCTATTCTAGACATGGAACTACTAATCTTTCTACAGAAAAATTCAGGGGGTATCTTGAAGAGCTCTGTTCATCTACTGATATATATTAAAAGGCTGGGAACCAAGGTTGTGATATAGCATCTTCCACTGGGGCCCACATTTCCAGATATTTATCCACTTGACCTCTGACTGTGCTTTGTATCTTTTCATACTTCATGCAGTCCAGAAAGTTACTGGCCCATTCAGAAATTGTAGGAATGGAGGCTAGCCTTCAATGCATGGCCAAAACCTTTAAATCCATAACATTCCCCAACCTTCACAGCTTCATGTATTTGGTCCTCAGGGAGGGATCTCGAGTAGGGTCACCGAGGGGAAGGCCCAACAGTATCTCCGCTGGGTCCAGTCTGGGGGGAATACCCACCACCCTGGAAAGAACTTCCTGGACCTCTGTCCAGAATGACTTCGGCTTATTACAATGCCATACCATATGGTAAAATGTACCAATGCATATTTGTCATTTAGGGCTCAAAGGAGAGACACTGGAATTTATCGTATGGGCCAACCAAGAGGTATGGTATGTTCTGTGAAGAACCTTATATTGTATAACTTTTGCTCTGTTGTTCACAGAACAGCTCAAACTGTTGCTTACTATAACATTCCAGTCACCCCCTTCAGACCCTCTGGGTGGAAATCCAGCTCCCACTTAACTTTAACACTCTTCAGCATATCTGGCAAAGCCCCTATCAGAATTTTGTAAGTTCTTCTCAAAGGTTTAAACTTTGGGTCACCCGATTGTCCCCAGAATAGCTCCTCCAAGGGGGTCCTGGACAGTGCAGTCATCAAATCCTCTCCACCTGTCAAATTATTGTATGCTTCTCTTAATTTCCTATAAAAGGGGTAATGAGTATCTTTAATTTTTCTAAAAACCATTAAGGCAGCGAAAGGATAAAGTTATCTTCAGTCATAATGTGTTTGAGTAAATATAACCCTCTGCAGGCCCATTGTTTTAACACTGGTTTGTCCCATATGGATAAACCTCCCTCTCCCTGCAATAATCTCCCAAGAGAGCTCTCCGGGGACAACCCCACTTGCTCTCCCATCCACTGGTTGGCAGATTTCCAGGCCCTCACCAGAGTGTCCGTACAGAGGTGATGTGGGACATAGTTTACGTTAATTACCCCACATGGGGACAGAGCATTGTGGTATATTGAGAACCCCAGTCCTCCTCCAGTTTAACCCATGCCGGTTGTTCCTCTGGTTTATTTAACAAGTCCGGGATGTGGGCTAGCTGTGAAGCTACCCAGTAATAATAAACATTCGGGAGTCCAAACCCTCCCCTTCTCAGTGGTAGCCACAATAAAGCCTTTTTAATCCTCGGTCTATTATTATTCCATAATAGTTGGATTATAGCCCCCTCAATGCTTTTAAAGAACTTTATAGGAATTTTTAGAGGAACTGATTGGAAAAAGTATAAAAACTGGGGCAAAATTGACATCTTTACCAGGTTCACTCTACCCAAAAGAGTCAGGGGCATCGCCCTCCAGGCCAGAAAATCATCCTTTATTTTCTTAACGAGACTTTTCATGTTGATGGTAACTAAATTGGATAATTTGTAAGTGTTTTGTATTCCCAAATACTTAATTGCTTTGGAAGGTTGCACTGTCGTTTGACCTATTCTAATGGGGTCCCTCACACCCCCCAGAGGCATCCACTCGCACTTGCTCCAGTTAATCTTATGGCCTGAAAGAGGGCCATAACCTTCAAATATTTGAGACAACTCCCTCATAGCCTCCTCAGGGGGAGCTAATGACTAAAAGAATATCTTCAGCAAAGAGCGAGATCACATGATCCCCACCCCTCCACTGAAATCCCTTAATTTGGGGGTTGCCTTTCATTTTTTGAACAAGGGCTTCTATTGTAAGTACATACATTAGTGGAGAGAGTGGGCACCCCTGCCTTGTGCCTCTAGTAAGGGCGAAGGGAGGTGAAATGGTGTTGTTAGTGAGGATTTGGGCTTTTGGATTTTTATATAAGCTTCCCACCCATTTCATCAAAAGGGACCCAAGTCCGAATTTCCACAGGACTGCCATCATAAAAGGCCATTCTACTAGCTCAAAGGCCTTCTCTGGGTCAAGTGCAAAAAGACCTCCATCCCTTCCCCTAGGCCACCGGTGCATTATATTAATTACTCATCTGATGTTATGTTTAATTTGTCTGCCCTTTACAAAACCTCCCTGGTCCAGATGAATTAATTTGGGAAGGAGGCTCTCCAACCTATTAGTCAGAAGCTTGGCCAAAATCTTGTAATCTACGTTTAGCAGTGAAGCTGGCCGATAGGAAGAATACGGTAGAGGGTTCTTTCCCACCTTGGGAAAAACTGTGATTGTGGCCAAATTCTGCAAGGGTGGTAGCTCTCCCCCCTCCAACGACTTCTCTATCATCCCCAGCATCGTCTTGCCCAACTCGTCCCAAAGTATTTTATAAACCTCAGCCGGGATACCATCTGGTCCCAGTGCCTTGCCCCTTTTTAATTTCCACTCCACCCCTTTAAGCTCCTCTATAGAGATTGGAGATTCCAATTGTCTTACATCGGGGTCATTCAGTTTGGGAAGTGGGACGTCCCCGAAGAATGCTCGCGGATCTGCTCCCTGAGGGTATTCCGATATATACAAATGCGAGTAATATTTTTGAAATGCATCATTAATTTTCTGCTGATTATAGATAACCCCTTCACCCTCCACTTCTACTCCTAAAATGGTTCTATCTGCCCTCTGCCCTTTGACTAACCCTGCCAGCCGCTTTCTGGCTTTATCTCCTTCAAAATAGGAGCAGGAGTAGGATTTAATCAAAATAAGGGCCCTCTTTCAATTTTGTGAGTGGATATTTGGTTTAATTCACATTTCAACTTCTTTAGGGTAGCTCACTTAGAGTTATCATGCTTAATCATTAACTCTTGCTCTAAAGTTTGGACTTGTTGCACTAACTCCTGCTCTCTTTTAAGGGTTAATTTCTTCTTATATGAAGCGTACGAAATTGCTTCTCCTCTTATGAAGGCCTTAAGGTTATCCCAAATAATTCTAATATTGGTATCACCAGGCCGGTTCACAGCCAGGAAGTCCTGTACATGCTTTTTTAATTACTGAATGAATTTCATGTCCATCAAAAGGTTGGGATCCAGCCGCCACGAAGGGTTAACTCTAGGCTCTTCCCTCCCTTACACTACCACTTTCAGGGGGATGTGGTCAGAAATCAGAATTGGGCCATACACTGCCTCAACAATATCTCCCATTCTGGCTTTTGTGAAAAATAAATAATTTAGTCTCATGTAGAATTTGTGCGTGTGAATAAAAGGAGTATTTCCTCTTGGACGGATGACTGAATCTCCACACCTCTAAAATAGATCTCCCCTCTATTATGTGACGAAGCGTCCTTACACTTTTAGGGGTTGGCCCTCTCCTTGTACCTGAGTGATCTAGGTGTGGATCCCAGTATGTATTTAAATCTCCCCCTATTATTACATCATCTGGGTAAGGTGCTAGTGTAGTCTCCAAATGGGAAAAGAACTCTGGGGAGTCTTTATTGGGACCATACATATCATCTACCCCAATAACATATCTGCCCTGAGGGACAGATACAGTGGACAGAACCTTATGTGGAAACCCAGGTCTCATTCAAATAGCTATGCCTCGAGCCTTTGAGTTGAAAGGTGAAGATAGTTAAGTACCTCCCCACGAGCGACACAGGCCCTCCAGTTTCTCCCCTGTTGAATGAAGTTCCTGCAGAAATACTACAACCTCCTTCATTTTGTTTTTGATCTGAGTCAGATCCCTTTTTCTCTTAATGACTATTCGTAGTCCACTTACATTTCATGACACCAGTGTTATATTAGCTATAGTTGTAGTACCTCTCAATCAACCTTGCATGTCTTTTATACATATGTGATTTTGGTTCCAACATTCCTTCTGTAACCCCTAGATGGCGCTATCCCAGGGGCTACTACCCCTGCCTGATTTGCCACTAACAGGTTGAGGGGCCTGGATCCAATGGCGAGTGCCTCCACCCAGAGGTCAGGGTTTGCAATAGTTAAACTTACTTGGTCACAGCCCTCTGGGACACTGCAACCCCCCTTTCTTCCCACTAGTGGCCCACACAATATATCAGAATTACCTTCACAGTATACACTTACCCCCAGGACTAGTTCCAGCACTGGGACCTCCTGTGAAATAAGATACAGTGCAACAATCACAGTACAGTACTTTAACATAGACAAATACCTCAGGCAGTATAACTTTGCTGAAACAAGCAGCTCTGATTTATTTAGGGGGATATAACAAGGACAGGGGGAAATCAGGTTAATTAGCTTATCACTTTACTATCTACCTATGGCTCTGTGCACAGGCCTATCCCTACAGTTACTGTCCCTAGGTACCCAAGCCCTAGTGGCTAGTCCAAACCGTGGCAGCTGGTAGGGGCCTTTCACACAGTGAAAAGAAAAATTAGTTTAAACAGTCAGCAGTACAGTGATTCCATTTGGATTTAATGTGGCAATTCAACAGGAGCGACCCTGAATTAGTACTCACGACCTCCAAACAAGATATGGTCCTTCAACGTCAGCGGGCTACTCTTGAGCTCCACGAGACTCTTCACACATTTATATGGTAAAAGAAAGTACTATACCAGGCAGGCTGCTTCTCTATCCTGATCGCAATTACTGCACAATACCGGAGAACACACAGCAGATTCAGTTCCTGACAGACCGAGTGCAATTCAACAATTTCTCCAGTCTTCTACAGGGTGAGCCTGGTTTCTACTCTTCAGAGATCCTTTGATTCTTTTCACAGGACGGATTCAGTCCTAACAAGCAGTTACACAAGCTGCAGACCGGAACTCTGGGCCTTACACACGTTTTTTGACTGAAACTGTGCACTGAAGGAGCACAGGGTTTCTTTCCCCTTCACTGCCAGAGCTAAACTGAAACTCCAACAGACAAAACCGGGCACTTCCTTTGAGTTCCTCCCAGTTCTTGACTGGATTGGCTGTCACTCACAATAGACTGCTGCTGTTGGTCCAAAAGGCGCCGAAGTCTAAACTACATCTCCCAGAGTCACTGCCCTACAATCCTCTTGTGGCTGGCTCAGATTATGAGTCAAGTTCTGATTCGTCCAAGGCACCATTTTAGAGCTAGCTTACCCCACACTGATTGGTCCAGTTCAGCAGTTCAAAACCAGAATGGGGAACTAGGCAGACACAGTTCTGACTGCAAAGAAAGCAGGTTAGACAAACTGTATTTTCATTATTACTCTAAATTATTTCTGGCAAACAGTTACATCTTTCAGATAGGTTCCTTTGCACTCCTAGTGACTGCAAAAATGGAGTGAATTGGCAGCAGCTCGAGTGGTACTCAAACAGAGAAGCACACAGTCCCCCCATACAAACTAATTATGTCTGCAAGCAGACAGCTCTTAAAGAGACAGTACCAGAGGCTCTAAAAACACTCACTGATAAATGGCTTAAACGCCAAACACCATTCAGGCTTGGAGCATTCAAGCAAGCTCCTGGAAGTCTTTTGGGAACCCCCATTTGCAGGGGGGTTACACTTCACTGCCAATACAAACCTTTTTTAATGCTTTATATACTGTCCCAACAATCCCCCTTCCCCTACCCCCTGCAACTACAATAACCAACATGTGCAAACTAGATATGAAAAAGAAAATGAGTAATGATGCCCCCTCCCCTTTTTATTATCCCTAGCACCCACTCTTATCCCTCTAATCCCTCTCTTAAGCTAAAATACAGCTCAAACTTGATCAAAAACTGCCCTCTGCTTTTCCTGGATTGAGCATCTATTCCTTGCAATAACTTCCCTTCATTTTTTTAATAGTGTTATGGACTGGTTCCCCTTCCACACTCATGCCTCAATGCAACCTGATAACTTGTCGGGAAACTAGAAATCAAGGGGCCACACCCTCCAACTCTCCCAGCCCTCTCCAGAATTCCCTGAGGATCTCCAAGTCTCCTCACAGACTAAAATACTATTAAGTAGAATGGTAAATAAGTTTCACCACGATGAGAGGTGTTTTGGGTAGCACTGCACCCTACTGTCAGCTTTTGGAGCAGAGCCTCCCAATACTATGGATTTAACAGCATTAACACAATTGCTCTTACCCAATAAAATAAGCTTTGTAAAGCACCTCCCTATTGTTCCTTTAATTAAGCGGACTGTGAGGACTTGGGCGCATTAGATATAAAAAATGAAGAAACAAAAGTTGCTAGATGTAGAGTGGAACCCCTTGAAATAGCCTCATTTTTCCCCCAGAGTTTCCACCAACAGATCTTTGCTCAATTTAAGCTCTTATGCATTGCCAGACTGGACTTAACAAAGCAATTAATAGTCCGATAAACTTAACTTATGAAGTAGTCTAATACCATCAAAGAGTCTATTAATGGGGACCAAAAACATATTGTCGAACTGTCCCGAACAGTTACACCGCATTGACTTTCAAAGATTAGAATGCCGAAGTGTCGCAAAAGGTCCAAATGGACCCCCCAAAGGAGGACCTGGAGAAAAGGGGAAAAGGGAGCCCCCTATCCAGCCCTTATAGGCCACTACCGGAGTTGTGGATAGGAGAAATGGTGCCCCCCCGTCCCCCCTAACTACAGTACAGTACCTTTTTCCTGGATTGTCGAGACAATTTCAATTTATTTTCGGAATGTCTAAACCTTGTACATACTCCAGTGCTACGGATGGGTCGGTGAAGGCCCTAGTATTTCCTCAAGGCAGCCTTACTATCAGTCATGCAGGGTAGGCAAGTGTAAATGGACAAAGCTTGCCTTTGGGTTTAAAGTAGTCGCGAGTAGTCTGGATAAATACTGACTCTTCTTTGCTGCTCTAGGATGATCCCCCACCTTCCTCACTGCCTCCAGCACCCACACCCTGTCCTGGTATCTCAAGAATTTTACTTTCAGGTGCCTCGATCTTTGATCTGGGGGAGGTTTCGGACCGAGAGAGCGATGCGCCCTTTGGATTTCCAGACTGCTGTCTTGGGGTAACTTCAAGCTGGAAGTAAGCCATTTTTTAGTAAATTTTATGCAGTCATTCCCCTCAAGCCCTTCTGGTAGGCCTATAATTCTAATGTTGCAGTGATGTTCATGGTTCTTGTGGTCGTCTATTGCCTGCTTCAGGAGTTCCATTTCTTTTAAGGCTTTCATTAGGTCTGAAGAGTAAGATGCCGCTCTATCCTTCTGGTCACTAACCCGTTGCTCCATCTCCCCCAGACGCCTTTCATGGGTTTTGACCTGTTCCAAAGTAGAATTGACTACCTGCTGGAGATGCCGTATTTGAGCAGTGACATTGTCGAACCCAGCCTCCATTCTGGTTCCTAAGTCATATTTTAAATCTTTAATTAGACGCTCTAGCTGTTGGTAGCCTTCTGCCATTGTAAAAGTCGGGTTGGTATCCGTCACAACTCGCTCTGAACTTGTGCCCTGTCTGGGTAGGTTCCTCACTGGGTGTGCTCTCTGGGCTTCTTCCAATGCTTTTTCAGGCCCAGCCAGGCCCTTTGCAGAGGACCCTCGCGGGGAAGGTTTGAAAGATATTTTGGCTTGTTTCCTCCCCGATTTTGGATTAGATGACATCAGCACCCCTTAGACTTACAGATTCTGTATAGAATATTGAGTTAATAGCACTGCGCAGAGGGGGTTGCAAGGGATGTTCTCAGAGCTCCCAGATTAAGAAGCCATCTTGTTCTGATGTTAGGCCACGCCCCCGGGAGTTCTGTTGAATCTGGAAAAATCACAGCTGCAGCCCTCCCAACAGCTCCTCTTCATAGGAGCCCTTCTGGACACCTCCAGGGCAAGGGCCTTCCTTCCTTCCGGAGGACAGGAGAAACAATATCCTCCAGATGGCTCGCTTCATCAAAGAGAACAACTCGGTTTGAGCTCTCGTGATGCAGCGGATGCTGGGTCTCGTGGCATCATCAGTGTTCACAGTGCCTTTGGCTCATCTTCACATGAGAACCACTCAATGGATGCTCAGTACTCAGTGGTCCCTGACCACACATCCACAGTCCTTTCACATCAAGGTGACAGAACCTCTAAAGTGGTCACTCACCTGGTGGACTCGAGGACAACCTGCTTCAAGTCTTTCCCTTTGCTCCACTGGAGACACAGATCACCATCACCACAGATGCTTCTCTAGTTGGCTGGGGAGCTCACTGTCGGGATCTCCACACCCAGGGTCTGTGGAATCAGGACAAGTCTCAACTCCACATAAATGTTCTGGAAATGAGAGCTGTCCTGTACGCTGTCCAAACCCTGAAGGACATCCTCTGTTGCAAAATGATTCTCCTTCAGATAGACAACAAAGCGGTGATGTACTACATCAACAAACAAGGTGGAGCACACTCTTACCCTCTGTGCAGGGAAGTGATGAGAGTGTGGGAATGATGCCTGGAACACGAATCTCTGATCCAAGCAGTCTACCTGCCTGGAGTCCAGATTGATCTAGTGGATCTCCTCAGCAGAATGGAGGTGGATCCACACGAGTGATCTCTCGACACAAACATTGTGCAATTGCTCTTCAAAGAGTGGGGCACACTGGACCTGGACCTTTTTGCATCCCCACTCAACGCAAAACTGCCTCTATTCTGCTCCAGAAATCCAGAACCTGGCATTTTCTGTCAGGATGCATTCAGACTGTGGTGGACAAGATGCTTTCTGTATGCATTTCCTCCTCTTCCCTTAATTCAGAGGGTACTGCTCAAGCTGGAGGCACAGGGTGGCAGAATGATCTTCATCATCCCATACTGGTCTGTCAGATTTAGTTTCTGTTAATCAACACATTATCAGAAGTTCCACTGAGACAACTACTACTTCAAACAGACCTTCTGACCCAGGGCCCAGTGGTCCATCACAACCTGAGGTCCCTTCATCTCCACGCCTGGCTCCTGAGGAGATAGAAGTAGGTATATTTGACATCTCCCACAGAGTCTCAGACATTCTCCTAGCAGCATGCAAGCCATCCAGCAGGAAAACTTACACGGTGATGTGGAAACAATTCTCCATCTGGTGTGCAAAGTCCTCCCTGGGCCCCTTTTCTTGCCCACCAAACAAATTCCTAGAGTATCTCCTAGACCTGTCAAATACAGGGCTACAATACTCAATGGCGAAGGTTCATTTCTGCATGATTTTGGCTTATCATGAGCCTATCCACACTATGTCAATGGTTCAGTTACCCTTGGTTAAGAGGTTCCTTAAGGGTATCCTCCACACTAGGCCACCAGTCAGGAGACCAGTTGCCACTTGGGATATGAACCTTGTGCTAGATATGCTCACTTGTAAACCTTTTGAGCCTCTAGCAACCTGCGAGTTGATGTTCCTGACCTGGAGGGCTGCCATTACCTCCACTTGCAGAGTGTCTGAAATACATGCCCTGGTCACAGACCCTCCTTATACAGTATTTCACAAGGACAAGGTGGTTCTCAGAACTCGCCATAAATTTCTTCCCAAAGTAGTCTTGGAGTTCCATCTGAACCAGTCCTTGGTCCTCCCGATCTACTTTGCGAAGTTCCAGAATGAAGGCGCGCATACCCTACATTCTCTGGATGTTAAAAGAGTTTTGCGGTTCTACAGCGACAGAACTAAAGAAATCCGCAAGTCAAAGCTACTCTTTGTCTCATTCAGCATGGCCCGGCTGGGTCAGCCCATTGCCATTAGGTGTATTTTGGCATGACTGGTAACATGTCTCTGCCATTGCTATTCCATGGCACAGGTCAAGCTGGAAGGCAGGGTATATGCCCAGTTTAGCAGAGCAGTCATGGCATCTCCGGAAGAAATACGGAACATGCCCATTGCAGACATCTGCAATGCAGCTACTTAGAGCTCTGTGTACACCTTTGTGAAGCACTATGCTTTGGATGTCCATGCCAGAGAGTATCCATCCTTTGGAAGGACAATCTTTAATAGACTTCTGTCTTGAGTGAGCTCCTGTCTCCTGCCGCCCTTCTCGGGGGATTATTTTAGCTCGGTACTCTCCCAATAGTGTGAATGAGTGGTGGAGACTTTACGTTCAGGAAGTTATGAAAATGATGTATCTACCATAATTCTTGATCTTCTTGGATGAAGTCTCCACCACTCATTCACACACCCACTCTCTATTCCCCGAGCTCACTTATCTTGTTTTTGGTCTTCACTACCTCGATGGCTGGGCTATGAAGACTCTGTTGACCCTTCCTATATGGGTCATTCGGACTATCTTACGTTCGACATAGGTTAGTTTCATTAGGTTGGTTTATGCTGCACTTCCTCATTAACAAAGGTACTGAGGCAGTTGGAGGGTTGGCCTTGAGGTAGTCTATAAGGCGCAGGCGGTCTCGCGCTTTCACATGCGTGGTCCTGCAGCACTGGCCCACCCTGAAGATTTTTGGCTCCCACTCTGTCCTAGTGCCTCCGACGTAGTCCCATTAGTGTGAATGAGTGGTGGAGACTTCGTCCAAGAAGATCAAGAATTACGGTAGGTACGTAATTTTCATTTTTCGAAAGTGCCATGGCACAGATACTGCCATAGCAGTGTTTATGGACCGCATCAGTAAAGCAATGAATAAAGGAATGCTTACTGGTATTGTGTTCATGGACGGATTCATGACACCGGTTCAACAAATATTATGTCAACCGAAAGTTGCAGTCAGCATAAATCCGACAAGTAAACTGTCTTTATTTTTGCGGGGCTTTCCCCAGAACCCCCTCCCCATGCGGGGGGCTCTGTTTCCCACCCACCCGTTCTTTAAGATTATCAACTTTGGGTCAGAGTTGATTCGGGGTGGGATGCAATACCCGGTCAAAGCAGTGCCAGGGTCCCCAGGTACATTATAATGGCAACAGCAAATTGCTGCTGTAATGCCATTCACTGTGTAATTGTCACTGTTCAGACAACATACCTTTGTGAACCTGTCAAAGGCTTTTTATCTGGTAGACCACCAGTTGCTGCTCAGGAGACTGAGGAGCATTGGATTAGCAGAATCACCTTGTGATTGGGTTGCCAGTTATTTGTTGTGATGTCCATTGAGGGTGAGCAATGGGGGAGTGCTGTCAAAAGTTAAATTGAAGCCGGCCCGGTGGTGCTGAGGGTTGAGGTGATGGATGCCACACCTTGCACCATGCCGGTGACCTGGGTTTGGGAGTGAGATGGGGCCACTGGGGGATGGCAGGGGCGAGTGGGGATTGAGCACCTGATGGGCTGCTCTCCTCCTTGGGGGGTGGTTGGGGGTCGCCCGGTGTGCCAGTGGCTCCTGGTGGAGACTGGAGGCACTACAGCACACTTGGCTACACGTATTCAGCATGCCCTGATGCAGGCAAGGGTTGCCATGCGCCTAGCGTCGGAGATGTGAACACGCATGGGGGGGGGAGAAATCACCAGAAAAAGAAAAAACCCGGTCTGCAGGGGTAGATGACGGCACCTGCCCCCATGCCCATGGCCGGGTCCAACCTGCCTGGCCTTCCAGGTTCCTCCACCTGGGTCCTCTTCCATGTTGGAGTCTGTCTCTAAGTGCGCCCAAAAGAGGAGGAGCAGCCCCACCCTGGCTAAGCCGGGGGTGCCAATCATGGATAAGAGGAAGAGGGAGATAGGAGGTACAGGTAGGGGGACTTCAGGCAGGGCAGAAGCAGGCAGGATGCCTGAGAGAGGCCCCCCAGACTGTGACCGGAGGGAAAAAGAGTTAAAAAAAATAAAAAGTTAAATTGATGGAACTGGGCATTCCCCAGGGTTCTATCCTGGGGCCACTATTGTTTTCAATATTAACTGATTCTTTACCTACTACACTCATGAATACACATAACTGATGTATGCAGATGATATAATACTTTACCATAGCTCCCCCTCAATGGATACGTTGAACAGGTCGCTGGGTATGGATTTTTCTATCCTTGGTGATTGGTTCATGAAACACAGGCTTCTACTTAACAGTAAGAAAACAAAATGTATGATTTTTGGTTCGAGACCCAAAGTTGCTAAATGTTTACCCTTAACTATTTTTAATAATTCTGGTGATCAGCTTGAACAAGTGGATCATTTTAATATCTGGGAATACTATTAGATTCAAACCTAAATGTATCATTGTATATAAAATTAATTTGTCTGCAGGTTAACCAGAAATTAAAGATTCTGTTTAAATTGCAAAGTAGTTTAACTTTACCTGCTAGGACTGCACTTGATAAAAGTGTACTTCTATCAACACTGAACTACAATTCCTTTCTGTTCTCAAATCTAGTAAAGGTGGAATTATCCCTCTTAAATACCACTTTCAATGCAATATGTAAGTTTGTGTTAAGGTCACCATATCAAATCCCTGACTGTACCATATATGAGTCCTTAGGGTGGTTACCACCTAAATTTAGTTGTGTTTATAATTTAAATTGTCTGACAACGTACTTTGTCAAGGAAAAGATTCCCCCTCTTTCCTTTATTTGAACTTAAGAAGGAAGTTAGAACTCTGAGATCGAACTGCAGTACTATACTAGCTGTTCCCAGAGCTTCTACTAGTATGGAAGGACAAGCTTTTACAGTGTGTGCAGCTAATAACTGAAATTCTTTACCAAAATATTTATATGATGGTCTTAGTCATGCTGCCTTTAAATTGTGTTGGAGGAAATATTATTGTAGTCAACTTTCCTGTAAATGTTTTGTATAATGTATGTGTTATTTGGTATATTTGTTTCTATATGTATTTTATATGAATGTAACATCTTGCCTTTTGTATTAGCCCTGGGTCATGTATGAAAAAGGGCCTTTGGCTTATTACACTCACCTGGTTAACAAAAGTTAAATAAATAATCAAGTATAAGGAGCTGTCCAACAGATTCTGTTGTAACCACAGAAGTGCATTCAGTGAGACTCAGAATAAAGAAGCACAGATACTGTTACAGTATGTTTTGCAGGTATGTGAGTGCTTTCTCTCAGTGCAGTGAAATTGCCAAAACTCCTGATTTCAGGAGAAGGGCAGCTTTATAAGTAGGTGGCTGGAATGGGTGGGGTACTCTCCCCCCCATTCAAGTCACCTTGCACAGGTTGGCTGGGGACATAGGTGCTGGAGTTGATCAGCAGTTTGTAGGGAGAAGCTGAGGTTAGGGCAGGCACACCACGCTCAGGCTGAAGGTCTTTGCAGCTCTTTCCAAGTACTCCCGTCATGTAGCCTGACATGGAGCCGAGGCTGAACAGTAGGAAGAGTGGCAGCATCACAGGGCGCCAAACTCAACAAGAAGCCATGTGGGTAAATAACCAGCAGGATACCAGATAACTCACACCTACCAGTGATCAGCAGTTCACTGGTATGGAGCAGACATGTGAAAGGTTACAGTGGAATCAAAACTGGAGGTTTTCAGGTAAAAAAAACCCTCTAATAACTAAGTTTACTGAGATTGCAGTAACAGCTTGGCAATAGAGAGAAAGTGAGCGCTGTACTATACAGCAACTGGTGGTTCCAAGTCACCATTTGGCATCAGAGCAGACTGCCCGCCCTTACATGGGGGGGGGACCACAGCAGGCTGATCATGATGTGGTCAGCTCTGCTTCTTGCTGGGTGGCAGATCAAAGGAAATAGCCAACCTATGATTGGGTCTGCTCTCTCCTTTGAAATACACAAAGTTTCTGCTCAGCAAGCCAGAACAGTGTCATGATCAGCCTGGCTGATGATTAGTGGAACACTGACGAGCCCCTTGCAGACCACTCTGCATTGGACTGACAGTGTCGCACCCCACAAAAAGTCACTCTCCTAACAAAATGTTTGCAGTGCATGTGCACATGGCGAACATGAAAATTAACTGATATTGAAAGTCATGTTTGAAGAAATAACCTGCATATTTATAGGGTCCTGGAGAACAGCGAGGGTTCCAGCATCATAAACTTTCTCAGCACCATGCTCATACAAGCACATTCACTCCCTGCAGACTATAAATTAAATATTCAGAGGGCACACAGGGTTCTCAGTCCAAAATGAAATGATCCAATTGCCCGCCCCCATTCAGTAATCCTGTATGGCACCGGGTCATAACATCGACTGTAAATAAATGCGAATAAATACCGTGCACCAAAACACAGCGAGACACAAGACAGCACTCAGGAAAAACACTGAGCGTTAAATACACACACAAAACCACTCCAAACAACACGAGGAATCACCCAACAAGCACTGTGACTTGGGGGGGGGGGACAGATTCTCTAATGCAACTCCGGGGCACGGAACCTGGACGGGAGGAGAAATTTGAGCAGTTGGCAGGGCATTGACAATTTTATGAGGGAGAGGCTTTGCCCCACAACCCCATACTTTTGAATATACATCCTCGAGAACATACAAACCACCAAGAAAAAAAAAAAAACAACAGGGGAAGACCCAAACCTGGGTCAGCCAGACATACCAACCATTCATAGCCTGTGACTCTAACTGCTAAGCCACAGAGCCAACACAGTGACCCAGTGCTCAATTGGAACCTTGGATTGCTTGGCCTGATGGAAAAGAACTACATGAACAGTGCTGTAGTGCCCACGCTATAATTCCCCAGTAGTTCTTTTTAGTTATGCTATTTTCACAACGCGTTTTTTTAATGTGCTGTAATCCTCACAAGCTTTCGACCAGGTACCATCCTCTACCTGCTCAGATACACCACAAAATAAGACTTACTACATAGGGCTTGGCAACAGAAGATGGTACAATATAAGGGTACAAACATCTTCATTGATAACAATTGTGGCAATAACTGTCTGCCTATTATTATTTGTATGATTTTTTTGCTATAAATATATGTTTTTTTTATTTCTGCTTGTGAAACAGGGCAATCAGCACAAGGCATCATGGGACATTGGATTTTTCTCTCCTCTTGCTGACCTAAAAGGCACAGGTGGCTTATAGAAAATCTAACACTTATCTGCTAAATTTCCTGTGACTGTTATAAAAAGCAGGTAATAACAAGCCACTGCTTTGAACCTAGGCAACGGGTCATAAAATATTACATTTCACGGTGTACCAAGAGGGAAGCCGTTTCTGACAGACCTCTGTAAAGATTCAACCCAATATGAGAAGTGTTTTCAGGATGTTTCTCTGAAAGATCAAAGGGATATTGTAACCTGCCAAAAAAACATACTCTGATGAAGACAGCCTGTCTTGTTATAATTAAAAATATTGCTGCATTTGCAGATTCCAATCAAGTAGTAATCGGACCTGTTTTGCCTATGCAGTTTCATGTTACAAATTAAGTATGTAGAACTGAGTGTGACCTCACGCTAGCAGCCCAGAACTGTGACATCACAGGATGGGAGGGACTTTCTCTCTGATATTGTCAAGCTGGCTGAAAGGACTGACACTTTTGTTCTGGTCTTCTAAGAGACACTTTGTTCCTGGACTCAAGAGAGACCACTTCTACCAAGACTAGTATTTCAAGTGTGAACCAGATTGCCAACTGAACTAAGGTAGAATTAGCTAATCCGTTGCAAGGTGTTTTAATTTGAAATTTTCCATTTTTTTCCTCTGATTGTAACCTTAATGTATATATGTTCTGTCTTCTGTACTGTATTTATTTACTATTTTTAATTTTAGTAAACTTTGTTTTCCTTAAACCTACGCAAGACATTTTCTCATTTTGGGAGTGAATGGTGGAACAGTATTGATAATTCTGACATAACTGTTAAATTGCTAAGTGTGTCACCATATGCAGCCATGCTAACAAGGATCTGTGTAAAGATCCAGCAAGGTAAGAAAATACCAGTGTCTCAATTGAATCAGCAGGGGGTTGTGAACCAGCTTGGTTGTATGCCCACTAGGTCAAGTATTGCATGGCTTTCCCTGAAGAGAGTGTGATATTTGGACCTGTTACCTGGGCGTGTTAGCTAAAAAGGGTTCATATTTGACCCCAGGACTCAAAGCCAGTAGTTATCTCGGACCCCAAAACAAACAGGAGGTTGTCCCTGTTTGTCCCCTGATCACAAATTGCACTTCGAGATTGGGCACTGTGGGAGCAGAGGGCCTGACCTCCGGAGTGGATTTGTGACAATGGTTGCCACCAGCCATTATGCAGCGCTGAAGAATGTACATACCGTTGCTCAAAATAATTCAGCAGCATCAACTGAGGTTTAAGATGCTATATCCTACACAGCTCCAAGTACAGTTCCTAGATGGACAACAGACATTCAGGACAGCAAAAGAAGTGGCCCAAGACCTGCAGAGATGTAGCTTGTACACAGTATCAGCTTCCACAGCATCCCAGCCAATACCACTTGGCAAACCTCAGTGACCTCTGAGATGGAAGCAGGTCCCAGACAAAGTAACCTGCAAGCAGTTCACACTGCTGCAGCTTATTGCTAGATTGAAAATAGACTCGGCTGCTCCAGTGCTGGAAAAAACTGCAACATGAAAACTCCGCTTATCTAGACCCAGCGATGGCCTGTGAACACAGCGCAGAGTGCAAGTGGAGGAATGAGACTGGGAGGGCTTGCTTCTCCTCAGGTACCACTATAAGCTACTCATTTTAACATAACTAGTGGATAAACCATCCTGCAGGGTATGAGGGAGGATTTTTGGGGGCCTACAACTATGCCCTGCTTACCAGCATTGGCAAACTGGCCTTCCTAGTAGGAGCTATTCATGACAAAATCCAGTGGGTCTAGACCAGCCCCAGCCCCAGAGGATGGAACAAGTTTAATAAAATCCAGCAATTCATTTTTGAAGGTTAAAAGTATACCTACAGATCTAACCCTGTGGGGTTGCCTGGGTGGGGTCAGTTCAAACATCGCCTCTCCTGGGTGCACTGCACTAAATACTGGCAGTCTTGGACAGAACTAAGGGCTCAGCAATTACCAACTAAAGGTAGCTATGTATATGTGGGAACACTTTGGCCCTGCTTATTGGGGAAACTGAACTTTATAGTGACAAACTGTATGAACCCATATGCAGCCTAGTCAAGTTTTCAACCTTGAAATGTGGCACTGTACAAAGGTTTTTTCTTAATACCAGTGGGTGTTACTTTTTCTTTGCTGACATAACTTATCTGGCACAAGGGGAAAGGGGGAGGGGTGTTGGTTATGTTATAACTTAATCTCAGTGAACTCGGACTTCCTGGGTTGTCTGAGTGAGATGGATCAACTAATTTTTAGAGACATCTTGTTTTCACTCTGGCCTTGTCTTAGTGGAGATGTCACCACCAGCAACATAATTGTAAGGGATGCCTGTGGTAACTCAGATCCACAATTTTCCTCCCACCTGGAGAGCTCTGTAGAACCATCTAAAATTCTCCCCCAGACCAGGAACATCTGCAAAGGGGCAGATCACCACAATGGACGTCACAGACATCAAGTATAGAGAAGTTGAACTATTAAAAGTCTTCTGGTATTTTTTTTATAAGTTCTATGCAAGTTTGTTGTTAAGGTTTTTTAAATTGTGGTCCAGGGATGCATTACTCAGTCAGGGTATGGTAATTAAGAAATTAACCACTGGTCGGGTCCTCCCAGAAAAGGGGGGGATTCACAGCATTAGCAGTCAGTTCAAAGGACCCAGTTTAGGACAATGACAGTCCCATTGAAATTTACAATCATATCCCAGAATGTAAATGGACTGACAAATCCCATCAACAGGGCAAAAACTCTGGAATACATAAAACAAAAACCTGGCATTCTCTTATTACAAGAGACCCATCTGTCTCAAACTGAACATGAAAAATTACAGAAATCTGGATTTAAATCAGTGGATCTTCCAAGGATCAGTCTTCACCATTCATCACTGGTAGGATACCAACTGAAGGTACTGGACTCCATGGGAGCATAGAGTTATAAGATTTTAGAGGAGGAAGCTGATGTCTGGGACAGTGGCCGACAAGACCAACGCATGACATGCAGCTCACAGACTGGCCAATAACCGATGCCAGCTCCTCCACCTCCTCAGTTCTGTTATTCCCGCCATTGAGGCAGTATCACTTCGTGGGAACAGCACAGAAGAAATCTCTGCAGTTCTGTCTGGCTTTTCGCGCTATGCTGCAAAGCGTGAAATTCAACGCTGTCAGTAACCCGGCACCATTTTCAACTCTGTTACCCTTTTTTGTTTTCTTTCCCTTTCAGTGCAGCATTGAGTGCTTTGCTGTTTTTTATTTTTAGTTCTGTCAGTCAATCGTGTCCAGTTCAGGGCCTAAAAAGACTGGGAAGACTAAGGTAGGGATTGACTCTATGTGTCGGTGCCCTTATGGCAATCCGATATCCATAATGGACTGCCATGATCGCTGTTTTACCTGCCTGGGTACACACAACAGTATGAATCGTTCACTTCTTTTCTGTGGTTTCTGCCCCTTCAGATCCATGATGAGTTGGGGCGAACCCTCAGCATTCGTAGGGCAGCGCCACACCCAGGATGCCAGGATCAGGTCCCTTCCCCTTGGTCTCTCCCTGGTACTATACATACCAAGGGAGAGCAGGCCTCTGCTAGTGCTGGTCTCACTGGGACTGGGAGCCTGTATGAGGGGTCAGGAGGGCAAGCTGGCCTCCTCCGGGGGGGGTTGGTTGAGCACCCCTCACAGTTTGGTGCTTCTTAGAGGCCCGGACTTCCCTGGCTGTGGGTTGCAGCAACACACTTGGCATGCACCAGTGGACCCCTCAGCAGTGTGGCCTGGTAGTGCCTTGGCTCCTGACACCACCCCTGGTGCCGGTAAGTGAGGTAGCACCGACTGTGTGACTGTCCCCTCCTGCTGCTGATTGCAGCCTTTGGAGAGGGAGGGTCCAGCGGTCACCCAGTTGGAGATCTCCCTGATCTCATCCTCCGACTCAGAGGATGGGGATCAGGATTATTCCGATTGGCAGCCTGACTCCTCAGAGTCCCTGGTCCTTTCTGGGCCTCATTCCAGGCCTTTGTGGCGGGGACCCTGGCGCTCCCTTCCTGGTGCCGGCCTTGGTGCTGCCTCTCCTGTGTCCCTTGGCACCTCATGCTATGCCTTGGACACCACTGGTGCTGATTCTGGCATAGGAGAGGGTGGCAAGTGCTGGGTTGGAATCTGGTGCTACCCTCTGCACTGGGTTGGATTCAGGTGCTGTTATCAGTGCTGTCTTGGACTTGGGAGCCATTTGTGGTGCAGAGGCATGTCCCGGTACCATGGGCAGTGCTAGGTCTGCTATACTCTAGCTTTCTGGCTCACCCTTGGTCCTTAGGTCCTCTCCGAGGAGCAGGGCTGTGTCTGGGGACACGGGGGTTGAGAGGTCAGGTTTTACAAAGCATTCCACCCATGGAGCTGGGGCAACCCTGTGGAGGAGTTGCAGTGCAGACTCAGTCCTTCCCCCTCCTAGGGATCCAACACATTGTGTAGTAAGTGGGGATAGGGGCCACCCTGCGGAACATGAACAGCTCCAATCTTCTCACCAGGGAGTTCTCCCCAAGGGCCTCACCCTGTTTGCCCTGCCATGGTTGGGCATCCTGAGGTGGCCGGGTTGCACAGCCTCCTTCCTTGGGAGGTGTCCCCTGTGCATTCCCGAAGTCTTGGCAGAGGTCCTAGTTTGGTCTGCCATGAGCCTTCTCCTCTACCTTCCTCCACTTTCTCCCAGGTTTTTCAGGTCTTACCAGCCCCATGACCAGGGAAGAATTCAGGGCTACAGTGTGTGCTTTTCTCAGATACCTCAGTGCCCTGGATGAGGTCGTTTTTCAACCTGAGACTCTAGTACCACCTTCCCCTGAGTTAAGTTCTTCCCTGTCTTCCTCCTCTGAGGAAGAGGATTCCTCAGTCCACTACTCCTCTGACGCTGAGCACATTAGCTATCTGCATTTCCTATTGGAGATGCTAGAGGATTTGCATATCTCCCATTTCATTGCACTCAGTCCTGCTAGTGTCACTTTGTCCTTGCTGGGGGAGTACAGCTTGAACTACATGATTATCCCACCATGACCTCGGCCTTTTGCAGAGGCATTGCAGAACGTTTAGCACCATCCCGCTGACCCCTCTTCAGCCCTGAAGGATTGCTGGCACAGTTATTGCACACTCACGGAGTCTCGTGGTGCCATGCCCCACCTCTCTTTGGGAGTGGAGCTCCTTTACACCTTTTGGGGCATCATTGCCCAAGGCATGACTGCCCCCAGAGTCTGTCTCGACTGAGTTCAACCGCTGGGGTAGAAGGGTCTTCATGGTGGCACGTCTTTTGTTCTGCATCACATCACACCAAGCAGCCTACACTAGGTACCTGTGGGCAATGCTAGGGCAGCTCCTAGCATCCATGTCTGATAGTCAGGTAACCCAATGAGCCATTCACCTTTCCACCCAGGGCCTGGAGCTAGCAAGACACCAGACAAGAGCATCTTACGACACCAGTGAGGTAGCTTCAAGGCTTTTGGGAACTGCAGTCTGCATTCAGAGGACAGCATGGCTTCATCTCATGGTTATTGCCCTTGGCCCTGCATAGGGTGATTGCCTTATAGTTCTGGAGAGCCTGGCATTTTTCTCCCAGGGTCAGGCATGACTTGTTGGGGCAACTTCTTTCTCCCAGGTCACGGGAGCGTCCACCTGCCACTGATCAGTCTTGGGTTCCACCAGACCTGTAATGGGCTCTCTCCTCTTGTGTTCGCCCACAGAAGGTTGAGGGAACAACCATTTCTCTCAGGCTGTGCCAAAACCACTGAAGGTGGTGGCTTGGTACTCACCCACCAGTGGTGATGGTGAAGATTGATCCTTGGAAGATATGAAAATTACTTATAAAATTGGAGGGAGCAATGTAGTAATCTGATTGGTTATTTATAGTGCAATATGGGACAATACTGCGTTATAAATAACTAGTACCAGTAAAAAAGCCAGAGCACAGAATCTGACACCCAGTGATACATTTTTTTCACATTCCAATTAGAATGTTAGAATTAGTTGAGGTCGCCATTTTTCCCCACGCTGTTTTCAACCACATGAGCACAATCAAGCAAGCTCTACCTTGCTAACTGAAGTGCACCAAAAAGTGATTGAGAATCATACACTTTCAGTGTCTGTCGACGATCACACTTTGTGGCACCTTACCCGTACAGCCATCTGTTTCTTAGCCTGGCCCCAATCGTCTTCATTCCTGGACTCACCAACTGACTGAACAGACCCAGCGATCAGTTTTTTTTTTTACCCTAGGTTATATGAAATTAACAAAAAATTCCCCCAAAACCCTCTCATTTTCAACAACATGGGCGCAATCAAGCAAGCTCTCCCTTGCTAACTGAAGCACACCCAAAAGTGTTTGAAATGCATACACTTTCTCCCGGCAGTCGAAATGCACCAACAAGTGATTGAAACACATACCCTTTCTCACGAGTAACATTCCTGCTTTCGGTGTCTCTCGACGACCGCACTTTATTGGCACCTCACCTGTACAGCCATGTTTCCTCACCTAGCCACAATCGTTTTCATTCCAGGTCTCACCAAATGACTGAACAGACCCACCAATCAGTTTTTGTACCATAGGTTATTTGAAATTAGCAAAAAGAAACCCCTCTCTGCTTGAGCCTAGATGACTGCTCTTTTTTTTAATTTTCTTTTTCGTAGCATGCTTGCCCTCCCTCTTGCTTGCTCTCCATCAGTGTTGCACCACTTTCTCTCACGGCAGATGGCACTTGTTTAATATTTCTCTAAAACACACACTCATTTGTCTGCATTATGGAAAACCTTCCCTGCAAAAAAAAAAAAAAAAGACTACTACCACAACTACTATATTTTTTAATTTATTTTTATTTAAGCAATCATGCAAACCATAGTGTGGGTGGCAGGGTGGGGCAGCAAGAACTACATTACTACAAATATGGAGGCTCCATTGGGTCAAACGACCAAAAGGCAAAGCTATAAATTAACTACTTTAGGTTAAAATCACACATAAATTATAACTTTTTTCATGTTAAAATACTTTTTTTAATAGTGGAACCAATTTTAAAAAATAGAAGGCCATTTTATAACAGCAATAAGACACTCCAGGTCCTGCATTGCACTATGATATCTGCACTCCCGGGGCAGATGGTACTCGGCCTATGGCCTTGTGCCTAACAGTGTAATGCAATCCCCATCGTGTCTTATTGCTTATGTATTCACTGTAATTCTTGATCTTCCAGGATATCTTCACCATTCATCAGTGCTACCCTCCCACCTTCCCCTCATGGCTAGGCTTCTGGGAAGTGCTTTCTCCTCTTGCCTTCCCCCTTTTATACCTAAAAGGGGAGTACCTGTTGGCAACTAGCACCTCCTGCAGGAAATTCTTCCCCATATACGACAAAAAAAAAGAGAAGGGGGATATTTATATATATCCTCCCCACAGGACTTATCTTCCTTGTTCCAAGGGGGGAGGCAACTGCTTCTGGCACTCTTGCCTTATTTCCTTCACTTCTTATATTACTATGAAGAGGTTCCTAACACATGTCTGTATACCCTTATATAGACATCAATGCCTGCCTTTCTGGGGACCTTTGGTCCTGTAAAAAAAAAATTCCAAAGGAAAAACCCTTTTCTGTGTTTCCTTTCAGAAAAGAGAGAGAGAGAGAGAAAGATGCCAAGTGGAGTCCTCCTAGCCTCTGGAGTTTTCCCTCTGCCCCTGTTTTCTGTTCCATTGAAGAAACACTGTTTGGCCTATTAGGCTATTAGTGATCCCCTCCTGGGACAGGGGTGCACTGGATCTGGGGTTGGGTTCTTCAGTGTTATGTAGTTATGCATCACCTTTTCAGAAGGCCTTTCTCACCCTCTGAACTGCAGACTATACACTCCAGCCATTTCACGTTAGCATTCTTCTTCAGACTTCTCTTAGAGAGGGAAAACTTCCTCTGGATTGTCCTCGTCTCTTGACAGTATCCCTGTTCCAGTCTATTTCAAGGTGTTTTTCCCCTTTGACTTCTGCAAACTGGTTGTGACCTTCTTCTGGACGTCCTAAACTACAAACTTAAAACTTTCTTCCTCTGTTCTAAAAACATTGGGGCAACTGAATGTGGCCTCCTCCTCTGAGATCAGCTAGCGGGCAAGCCCTTGGCCTACAGGGCTCAAGCACTTCAGTTCCCTTCTACCTGCAGAGAAGTACTCTTCCCTGCAACACAGCCTTAGCTGTGCTTTCATAACTCATTTTTTCAGTCCTCTTTTTGCAATCCTATGGGTGTCGACCACTCCAAGCCTGGAATGGGAGTAAGTCAACTGTCACACATGCCTCTTACCAAGATCCAGGGATCCTCTCAGTCTCTCTCTCTCTCTGTCTCACTCTGTGCCTGTTGGCCTACCCAGTGGCTTTGGTCACCCCTGACCTTAGTTCCCTGTCCAGACTTCTTTGGCTTTTCTTCTCTGGCCAGCCTTATTAATTGTTTTTACATCCTTGACCTTTCCCTATCCCTTGGACTACCTTGCCCCACCCTTCTGTTTCTCTGTTTCCTCTCTGGCAGACAGAACTGAGGAATTTGAGAAGCCGGCATTGGTTAAAGGCCAGTCTGTGAGCACCACATCATGTATCGGCCTCGTGGGTGGCACTGTCCCCGATGTCGGCTGCCCTCCTCTAAAATCTTAAAGCTATATGCTCCCGCAGAGTCCTGCACCTTCAGTTGGTACCCACCAATGAAGAATGGTGCAGATATCCTGGAAGATCACGAATTATGGTGAGCACTTAATTTTCATTTGCCTCCTCTTATCTACAGGGTAGATGTAGGGGGTAGTTACCTTGGTGCACACAACTCCACATTTGCAGTAGATAAATCTTATTGTGATAATGGAGGGAGATTAATGATTGTTGTTGGAACACTGCAAGGAGAGCAATATACTATAGTTAATTTATATATCCCTCAAATTCAGATTCTTCAACAATCCACCTCCTGTTTGACAAAATCTGTATCTATCAAATAGGCAGAATGATCATTTGAAACACAGAAACATAGACAATGATGGCTGAAAAAGACCAGTGGTCCATCCAGTCCATTCGAGTTCCCAATTTTGCTCTGGAACCTACTCATCCTCCAAGGTGCTGGCCTTCCCATCATCACCCCCATCTTCCTCCCCATATCTGACTACCCAAGTAGCAACAGTACCCTTCAATCTGTCACAACCATACTTAAAACAGCTAAGAGTTTTTGCACCCAACACCTTGGCCAGGTTATTCCACATGTCCACCGCCCTTTCTATAAAATAGTATTTCCTCATGTCCCCCCTGAACCTCCCTCCTCTCAGCTTCCATTAGTGGCCACATGGCCAGAATCCAGTGTTCAATTTAAATAGTTCCCTGCAGTTCACTCTGTTAATTCCTTTTAGGAATTTGAAGGTCTTTGTCTTATCTCCCCTCTCCCTTCTGTTTTCCAGTGAGTACATGTTCAGCGCCTTGAGGTGCTCTTCATAGATCCTACCCTGCTGGCCATGGATAATTTTTGGTACCCTGCACTGAACTGTCTCCAGCCTATCCCTATCCTTCTTGAGGTAAGGACTCCAGAACTGGAGACAATACTCAGGTCTGGCCTCACCAAGGATCTATATTTGGGGAGCTACTAACTGTTTTGTCTACTGTTCCTCCCGATAAGACCAGGCATCCTACATGCCTTGCTATATGCCTTGTTGCACTGACTTTATTGCTTTAGGGAATCACTTATGATAACTCCAAGATCTCATTCTTCAATCATGGTACTGAGTCTTACCCCTCCCATCCATGTTTGTTGTCAGTGTGTCAAGCCCTGTTCAGGTTCTTAGTGATAATAAACTAGCAAAAGAAACAACAGACTAGCGGCATATGCAGTAATAAACTTGTTTATTACACAAAAGCAGACATTTGCCCTAATCAGAGTCTTACCAATATATACATTGGGAGCCAGAGTTTCCCAATACTCCAGGGTATGAAGACGGTCTCCGTGAGAATACGTAATACAGTAAGTTATATATGATGATAATTGTCATGATAACTATTATTTTCATAGGTAACTTAGATATACAAAACAAGCCCTATTGGCCAAAAGTTAGGTGGCTCCACAGTGTTATCTAGAGATATACAAAATGTGTAAAATCAGCTAAAATGAGAAGAAAGGCTTGTACATAAAACAGAAAATAAGTGCGGTGTTACATAAATCCACATGATGGCAGTGTAGGCTAAACAATGACTTCTCAGAAGAATATACAGAGAACCCAGACATGTATTCTCAGCTCATTACTTATGCATTACTATAATAAGCATAGTAATAATATTGGGATTAATCACAATTATGTCCCTGGTAACCAACAATTCTATGGTAAGTAATTAGTAATAATTATATATAACATAGCATATAGCATGATATATAGTCAGCGATGCACAGTGGGTTGCCAATAAGGGTGAGGGAACCAAGTGTAACATTTCCCCCCTTGTTGCCTTACTGAAAAGGCAACAACACTATGGGAAGGTAGTGGGAACAATCTCCATCGTTTATAGACCCAACACACGAGCCTTGTAAAGGAATTTGAGTTGTTCACAGTGTTGTTTTAGAGTGCACCATAGACGGCAAAGAGTTAGTATCAAAAAGAGAATCAAAAACAGTTGTATTATAATAAAGCCTTTAAAGGTTAACTCTATGTATTGGAAAGTGCTGTGTTTAAATCACCATCATGGATAAGGATGTTAAGGGCTTCTCCAGCTTTGGAGATATTATTGCTGATGTAGATGAGATGGGTATCCTTTCTATCTAAAAGTGTCTTAAGAGACAAGGTCAAGGGATCATTGTGGACATTAAAAATAGGTAAATACTGAGACAGAGCAAGCAAATGTTCAGGGTCAGTATCAATAATGTCTGGTTCCAGAATTGGTACAGGAGTAATAACTGTAAGACCAATCACAGTAATTTATTTATTTTTTTTAAATATGGTTTTTTTTAGTTTTATATTTGACAAGACACACATTTTTTGTTGTACATTAATAAGTGTTAATAACACATTGTTCTTAATTGTCATTTAACTTACTCAATAAGTAGTGAAGTACATTCTCTAATATATATGTACTACATTCAATAGATATTCTCACAAACAGACTTATTTCAAAAAAGAGTGAGCTGTTTTACCCATCATTTTGAACTAAGGTCGTCCCTCTTCCCCCAGAGAGAGCAGCACCCCGTCATCAAGCTTTAAGAGACAAATGAGTCATCTATCTGCATCATTTGTATCACCCATCTTTGCCATTTATCTGTAAATCTTGGTAATTTATCTTGCAGGGTTGCTGTTAATTGTTCAATTTGATAAATGGATCAGACTATATTTCTCCACTCCTCTACTGATGGAATTATTCTAGTCATCCACCTACGTGTGATGGCTTTTTTAGCTGCCAATAGAAAGATGGGCAGTAGGGTGCAATGCCAAGGCAGGCGATGGGGAGGCATAACTGATAGAAATACCATCTCAGCTGTCAGCTCAAGTTCTTCTCCTAGATAGTCCTGAAGAGTAATTTGTAAAGCACACCAAAAGGGGGTGAGCAAGGGGCACTCCCAGAAAACATGGCCTAAATCTGCTAACTTGCAGTTACAACCTCTCCAACAATGCCCATAGTAGGAGGATAAAAATTTAGCCAGAATCTTTGGTGCTCTGAAAAACCTGTACTGGCACTTCCACACAAATTCACGGCAAATATGTGAGAGGGTAATTTTAACCGCTGGTACGGTATGGGCCTGCCACTCCTCTGTAGGAACTAAACGTTGCAAGTCTGTGTTCCATTTCTGTAAAACTCAGTTAGCATTGTCTCCCAAGGTCTCCCTCAAGATTTTATATGTAAGACCTATAATCCTGTTTCCTAGTGCACCCTCAAGAGTGTCAGTTAGATAACTCATTAAAGATGGCCTGGGGTAGGGGAGTGTTGTTCTGTTTACTGTTTGTTTTTGTATGTAAGCTCTTAGTTGTAAGCAGTGAAAATGGTCATCCTGAGGCAGCTCATATGTTGTTTGTAGTTCAGAAAATGGCAGAACCCTTGTTTCATTTAGTACTTGAAAAATATAATGAATCCCTACCTGTCTCCACATGTTAAAGCAGGGTGTAGAGAGGACGGGGAAATTTTTTGTCCTTTGAGATAAGTTGCATAAAGGAAAAGATCTCTGTAAACTTTGAATGGTTTTTAATATTATGCCAGATATGAAGGGGTTCACCTGTCAATTTTGAGAAATTTTGAAGTGGAGTGATTTTACCTCTTGAAGCAAATAATATAGGTTCTGAATCATACTAGTCATTGAGGCCTTGTTCTATTTCCTTCCATGGAATTGAATAAGTGGGGGCTGTCCATTGAAATATTATTTTAAGAAAGCTAGCTTTAGAACGCCATTCTAGGTTTGGTAAATTGACTCTCCCTTGTGCCAGGGGTAGTTGTAACAATGAGTATCTTACTCTTGGGCATTGCCCACCCCATATAAAGTTTGAAATAGTTTTATTCCATGAATTAAAGTAGAAATGGGGTGGTCGGATCAGTAAATTTTGGAAGATGTAAAGCATGTGGGGTAAAACATTCATGCATATTATGTCTACCTGTTGAAGAAAGGTTAAATACAAGCAACCCCACGAATCAAGGTCTTGCTGTATTTGCCGCATGAGTGGCTCATAGTTCATCAAGTCCAAGTGGTCTATATTTTGTGTTATAGTGATTCCTAGGTATTTTAATTGAGTTTGTTTCCAGCTCAGGGGTATATTGCATTTTAAAGATGGTGATGGGGTAAAATTAAAAGTTAGGACCCCTGTCTTTTTAACATTGAGTTTAAAGCATGCTAAATGTTCATATTCCATCAGTAGTGCCCATAACCTGGTATAGATTGTTCTGGGGATAAGAGGAGTAAAAGCACATCTGCATATAATGTTATCTTCCTTGGTGTCTGTCCAATGGGGATGCCCTCCACCCATTCTTTCCTGCAAATCGCCATTGCTAGGGGCTCCATGTATAGGGCAAATAGGAGTGGGGAGAGGAGGCAACCCTGCCTGGTGCCCCATCGTAGAAGGATCGGGGCGTCAGAGAACCATTAACCCTGATGTAGGCCTTAGGGTGAGAATACATATTTCGTAGCCACATCTGGAAGGTCTCTGGGAAGTTAAAAGCTCCCAGAGAATGTTCTAGGAACCCCTATCGAACGCCTTTTCTGCACTGAGGTTCAATAGTACAGCTGGGATTTTCCTAGTATTAATATATTCAAGCAGTAGTAATGTGCAACGGATATTGTCCATTGTACTTCTAGCCTTTATAAAGCCTGTTTGGTCAGGGTGTATAATCGTCATGATTTGTTCGAACCTGGTTGCCCATATGGCCATATACAATTAATAGTCTGAATTTAAAACTGAAATAGGCCAGTAAGGGGATGGGAGGGTTTTGTCTTGGTCTGGTTTAGGGATAGCTGTTATCACTGCGTAATCCCATGATGGAGGGTGGGTCTCTCCCTCTGCAACCTTGCAAAAGAGACAATTCAAGAGTGGAATCATTTGTCCTGTAAATTTCTTGTACCATGGTGCTGAGAAGCCATCTGGGCCTGAACATTTGTATGGTTTGGCCATCTGTATATGGTGGGCTATTTCTTCCAGAGTTATGGGTACTTTTAGTCTTTCTCTTTGAGTTTCTGTTAAATGGGGGAGTGCCAAGGTTTCCAAAAATCTCTGCCGTGCTTCCCAATTACTAACAGAACTTTCTGTGTATAACGTCTGGTAATAATTAAGAAATGTTTGTTGTATACCTTCTGATGTATGCACTAATTTGCGGGTAGTGGGGTCTCTTATTTTTAAGATGGCTGCCTTCCATCTAGCATGGATCCTTCAGGCCAGGTTCCTAGTACCCCTGGTCCCCCTTCATATCTAGATTGTTTAAGATACATCAGGGTCTGCTGGACCCTGTAGTCCATTATTATTTGTATTTTTTGTTTAGTATGTCATATAAAACAGAAATTAGGAAACTTTATGTCACAAGTTTAAGACCCATATTAAAATGATTTGTGTTAGTAACCACACAGTACTGCCCATCAGAATTATATTGCACTCTCACTGTAGGAATCCTCCATTTCTTTAGTTGGATTGGGCAGGTGAAAGATTGATTTGTGGGTCTTGTAGTGAAGCAATGAACCTCTTCTGCATAGTGCTGGTAAAGACATCCAGTGTTGCCCACTGGTGATAATGTATTTGAAGCTGAAGATGCTGTTGCCCTAGGGGTACCAGTTTCATTTGAAGAAATGTCTGAGTCCAAAGTAAAAGACCAATCAATGCTGTCTGGTGAGTATCCACAAACCAGCTTGATGTCGTCGAATACGTCACAGCGACAGAAGTAATGGTAGCCCTTTTTGGCACAACAGTCAGTATGAGACACCACCCAGGCATCCAGGGTGGGATGAAAAACTAGAAGAGGCAGAAGGTCGATTCTTTCTTGATAGATGTTCTCCTCGAGATACCCAATGGAATGTATGGAGGCCAGTCTGTCAAAAATGGCAGTCTCCGGATCAAAGTGTGGCAAGGGAATGGTAAAAGTATCGAACATGGTGTCATGGATGGTGCAGCGGTTGGAAGTGTAACATGGGCCCCTGCTGGGATGGCGTGTGACATAACCTAAATTTCTAGCAGTAGACAGTTGGGTATTAATAGATCTGAACATACACGTTGTAATACAAGCAGTAGACCTACAATGTGGACAGTACCATTTAGCAAGTCATCTATCATGGATAATATCTGGAATATGTCCAGATTCCAAATCCCAGAAGAGATTATTGATAGTAGTTATGACATAAGAGCCATAAGCGAGCATAAAAGTTCTCTGGCAATGTATTGTTTGTCTGCCTCCTTGTTATTCTGGAAGTTAAGTTCACTGATTTTACTCTTAGTGTCATTAAAGCTCTTAGCAATGTCATGCATACTATACATAGTGTATCTCTCTTTCTGACTAAGCCTATCTACACCATGCAATAAAGGTGGTAAAACATCATTCTTCATGCCAGTCTGGAATTTAACTGTTTGACTTTTGATGGCAGCAATGTGTGCCCTGTTTCAATGGACATGCCGGAACCGAAGAGTCCAGATATGGTGCCAGTTGCACCAGTGACATAAGCAGTGGCATGCCTCCTGCATGATGAGAAAGGTTTCTTATTATTGGTGTTAGGTCTAGACCTTAAAAAACCTAAATATTCAGTGGTATGGGGACCAGCCACAGGATCTTGTGTGCATGTCTGGTATGCAGCGAGACTGTCTAATAACATAGTGCTGAAAAACCTAGAAGTGTTAGTTTTAGAACACACACCAAATTCAGCCATATTCCAATGTGTGAGATTAAAAATAACAGGAATGTGCATAACTTGCACATTGTTCACAAGTGTACCTGGAAGGGAGGTGGCAGTCAGCTCACTAAGCAGTCCAAGTTCCTGTGTGGGACAGTCAGTAAGTTCTGCTTCAGTAGGGGGTAATACAGACAGAAACATCACTGCAGTAGCCACGTAATTGCAAACACAAAAGTCTCTTGCAGAGTCTTCTGGGTATTTATTACAAAAAGTGGGATGAATCAAAGCAGTAGGATTGTATATTCCAGAATGCCTGTAATTAGCTTGGCAGATGGACAGGGTACCATTTGGGGTGATTCTGGTATTAGGCCAACCTTGGAAAGTACCTTTGTAAAAGTGGGCAACAGGACGTATCCATCCATGACTGTCAGTTTGCCATTCAATTTGGAGGGATGATTTGTCAGGTGCCACAACCATGGTGGTCAGGTAGGGGTCCGTGCCTTCCTGAACAGTGTTTAATTTGTTGGGAACATCTATGCTAACTCCTTCAGGGATGGTGGTGGGTTTGTTTTGTGGGGTCCTATGTCTTCCCTCAGGATGATCAAGAAGTGGAAGGAGTCACCTTAAATGTGTGTTGTATTCAGATATAGTTTTCATATGCTTGCATGATTCTAGAGGGAGGATCACATGCAAGATAGCCATCTTGTGCAGGTACCTGTAAAGTAAAAGAAAAGGTCAGTAGGTACAATTCCACCCAATGGGGTTAGGAAAAGTAATTATTCTCCTTTGTACAAGTTAAGCTGATTAGCATGTAGCCATTTATCAGTAGGTTTCCTCTGACTGATTAGTCTAGCTTGGTAGACTATGGGACTGAGTTTGTTAGTGATGGGGTAGGGTCCTTCCCCCTTTGTGGAGCAGGGATGAGTAGGGTGTACAAATCTGAGTACCATTACCTGATCTTCAACTTGCCAATCTACCTCCTGTGCATGTTTGTGAAAGTGAATCTTGGATTGCTGTTGGGCCTTGCCCATATGATGTGAAGCGTACAAGTGGGTCTTGATGATGTCATCTCTCAGGTTTGTGGCATATTATACTTTGTCTGTAGTGGATGTGTTCAGATCAATCAACAGGTGCTCAGGTAATCGTATGGTTCTACCAGTCATCACCTCGAAGGGTGTGCACTGGGTGGTGGCTGAAGGAGTACCCCTAATTGTCATAAGGAGTAAATGCAAGAGGGAATCCCAATCCTTGGGATTGTCCTCAATAAATTTGGACAACATTTGCTTTATCCATCTGTTGGCTCTTTCTGGCCTGAGGATTGAGGGTGGTAAGCAATGTAAAACTTCTGGTGTACACCAATAAGTTTGAATGTTTCTTGGATCAACTCATCTGTAAAGCTGGTTCCTTGATCAAAGTCTACCTTAAGAGGCAGGCCCCACCTGGAAAACAATTGTTCTACCAGGACTTTTGCAGTTGTCTTTGCTGTGCATTGTCGAGTGGGAAAAGTCTTGACCCATTTGGAGAATAGGTCAATGACCACAAAGGCGTACTTGTTGTTCCTGCTGGTGTTGGTCAAAAGAGCAATGAAATCAATCTGAATTGCATGCCAGGGATCAGATTGTCTCTGGGGAAGTAACTTCTCATATCTCTTGGTTGGGGAGGGATTGTTCTGCATACAAATCAAGCAGTTTTGGATATAATGTTTGACATCCCTAATGATGCCAGCCCACCAATCCACAGATTTCATTCTTTGGACTGTATTTTCTACTCACTGGTGTCCACCAGTCGGGGTGTCATGGACTTGATGAATGAACTCAGATTGTAATGCTTCAGAAACTATCCACAACCTGTAATACAGGTCATCAGGTTGCTACCATATCAACTTGTTGGCATGTGATAGCAGTTCTTGTTCTGTTCCTTTGTCTAGGAATCTGAACACTTCTTTTAGCTGAGGATCAGATTTGTGTACTGTGGACAAGTCCAGTGGCACAAAAGATTCAGTTTTCTTCTTTGTGGCAGCTATTTGTATAGCTGCCAGAGCTACAGGGTGAGCCATATCCCTCATGCCCCCGAGTACCCTCTTTGGCAAGAGAGTCTGCGAAATCATTGAAAACGTGGTATGGATCAGACTTTGAATGGGCCTTCACCTTGTGAATGAACAGCTTATGTTTAAACTGTTGAGTCAAGTTGTGAATGTATACTATTTATTTATTGAGTTTTGGTAACTGAGTAAGTCCACTGAGAAAATTACAGTCCCTTTTTCAGGGTCAACCTGGAGCATGCAGCCATAGGGTTACAATACAAATTAGATATGTAATAATGTATATACACCTGCGGTAACAATAATAACAATGGGAGAAAGACATACATCACTACAAGGTTGAAATAAAATAAAATGCTAGTATGATGCAATATTTACAACAGATATCGAGATACAATATATATGCATTAGCAAAAACATGGTAAGAAATACTCCAGCAGAAGAGTGTCATAAAAGAGAGGAGGAAAGTGGGAGGGGAAAGTATGAAAGGGCAGTGGTAGTGGATGGGTGGATAAACAGTGCTTTGCATTTCACAGGTGTGCCATCAGAAGACGTGAAGGAGTTCTTCTCCCAGAACTGTAAAAATTCAGTCAGAGAGCAACAGACCCAGTTAGTCTGTGAAGATGATGGAAGAGCACAGGCCACAGCTGCCAGTTTTGCATACTGAGAAGATGTAACACTGCAGTGTTTAGACGTGTGAACAGTGTTTCCATTAGGGTGCATGATGAGCACTCCAAAGCCAGCTATCTGTTCTCCTTGGTAGTATGAGGCAGAGCCATCAGTAAAGACATAACACAGGGAAGTGTCAGCAAGGAATTTTGGAGTAGCTGGAAGAAATGGTCCTGGATCAGGCAAATCAGGAGGTTGGAGTGAACAATCATGCAGGTCTCCTTGGTACAGAAGACCATGGGCTAAAATTGAGGGCATTTTAGCAGTGTGGACCAGTATGTCATGGTCCTGGAGAAGAAGAGACCAGTGAGTCAGTCTGGTAGTAGACATACTGAACCATTCTTCATTCTGTCTGACAGCAGGAAGTTTGTGGGGGGGGGTGATTGCTGTGCAAAATGATGGGTGAGTACCCAATGAAGTACAGGAAGGGTTTGACAGCCCAGTAGGTAGCCAGAAGGTTTCTTTCACAAAGACTATACTTCTGTTCCACTGGGGACAGCATCTGGGAAGCATAGACAATGGGTCTTAGAATGCCATTAACCTTTTGAGCAACTACTGCAGACATGGCTATGTCTGAAGTAGCAGATTCCAGATGGAAGGGTAAGGCTGGATTGGGGTTAACTAATGTTGGAGCAGAGGCCAAGGCCTATTTAAGAAGGGTCACAGCATTAGTGTGAATGGAACCCCAAGTCCAGGGGAGATCATTTTTTAGGAGCTCATACAGAGGGGTGACCTTTTGTGCAAAATCACAAATGAAATCCCTGGAATAATTGACTATTCCCAGGAAATATCTGAGTGTTGCCACACTGGTAGGTAGTGGCAAATCTTGTAGGCCTTGGACCTTCTTCCAGGCCAGGCTTCTGCCTTGTTCTGTGATACACAGACCAAGGAAGATAACCTCTTTCTGGCATAGTAGTTCTTTTACAGGATTGCACTTGAGGCCTGCTCTCTGTAAGAGAGTCAGTAACTCATCAAGGAGGTCAAGATGTTGCATCGTAGTGGCAGTTGCCAGGAGTAAGTTATCCACATACTGCAGAAGACATTGTGGGGCAGAGAAACCCTGCAAGGCATCCATCATGTGTAGATGGGAAAGGGAAGGGCTGTTGTGAAAGCCCTGAGGTAGGCAAGTCCAAGTGTACTGACAACCCTCAAAGTTGAAAGCAAACTTGTATTGGCTTTCCTGAGCAAGGGGCAATGACCAAAACCCATTGGAGATATCAAGGGTGCTAAACCACCTATGATCTGGTGTTAGCAGTTTGAGCACATCTGGTGCTGAGGTTGCTCTAGGGGAGCAGCTAGGAGTGACTTGATTAAGTCTCCTATAATTGATAGTGAGTCTCCAAGCTCTGTTGGGCTTTCACATTGGCAAGATGGGCAAGCTGGTGGTCAAGACACAAGGCCTGATCACACCTTGCTGAAGGAGTGACTGGAAAGTTCTCTGAGTGATGGTAAGGCCTCTGTAGGAAAAGGGCCTGAAACTTCGATAATGATTTTCATTTTCCCAAGATCATGTTTGTGCATGGTGAAAACATCAAGGTACTGCTACAGAATGGGTAACAGTTCTTTAAAGAACTCATGTGCCTGGAATAGAGCTATGATGTCATATTTCTTGTCATTGACCGCAATGGCGGCAATCACATGGGAATCAGGAATCATGACCATATAGTATTGTCCTCTGATTTGGATCAGGAGCATATTGGCTAAGTCTACTACACAGCCATGTAGTACTAGAAAATAATTTCCTAGGATGCTGGGGTGATGACGTAATACCATGAGGTCAAAAGTGTGATTTGTGTTGAGGGTATCCAACACCACAGAAAGTACAATAGAACTGTAGGAAGACAATCTAGTGCCATCCACACCTTAAGCACTGGTTCTCCATCCAGTGGACCAAGAGGAATTAGTTGGATCCTCATCATGTAGTACAGACACAGCCGCACCTGTATCTAGCAGCACAACAATTTGGTGGCCCCCAACCATGGCCTTGGTACAAGGCCTTCCATTTGTGTCACTAGTGATATTGTTTACAATATGGATGGAGGCTTGTAGTTGTCCATCTGAACTATTACTGCCATCTTCAGGTGGTTCCTGAAAACGCAGGCCGGCAGGATCTCACCTGGCCTCTTTCAGGCCTGCATAGGATACAAGGCAGTCTGGGTACTGGTAGTAGCTGCAATGGACAAGGCCTCATGATTTGGGCCTGCTGTGGTCTGGTCCAAGGAGGTTCCAGTATCTCCTTGGCCTAGTAGGGACGGGGTTACTGGCGCTAACACTGCAATGGTCTGCCTTGAGATGGCCTCGGCCACTGATTGGACCTTCCCAAGGAGTGTGCAGAGGTTATTATTCTCCACCACTACATCGCAGTAAGAAGGGCCTTGTTGATAATTTTGATTGCCTCATTGTCATTTTGATCAGAATTAGGGTTGTTCCATTTCTTTGTTTGTTCCTATGAGAACAAAGATTTATACATAAAACAGAAAATAAGGGCGGTGTTACATAAATCTGCATGATGGCAGTGTAGGCTATACAATGAGTTCTCAGAAGAATATACAGAGAACACAGACATGTATTCTCAGCACATTACTTACACATTACTATAATAAGCATAGTAATAATATTGGAAATAATCACAATTATGTCCCTGGTAACTTACACTTATACAGTAAGTATCAACACCCTATATGTTAGTAATAATTATACATCACATAGCATATAGCATAATATATATTGTCAGCAGTGCATAGTGGGTTGCCAATAGGGGTGAGGGAACCAAGTGTAACATTGGGTTTGGCGGCACCAGGGGTTAGACATACCAATGTCAGACTGTGGCAGGGGGAAACTGTGTTTAGCAATAGCAGTGGTTGAGCGCCCTGGCATTGGACTGTGGTGGGGGGGTAGGAGTGTGTTTAGCAATACCTGGGGTTGGGCACCTTGGTGTTGGACTGTGGTGGGGGATAGGGTGTGTTTAGCAATACCTGGGGTTGGGCACCTTGGTGTTGGACTGTGGTGGGGGGATAGAGTGTGTTTAGCAATACCTGGGGTTGGGCACCTTGGTGTTGGACTGTGATGAGGGAGGGAGTGTGTTTAGTGACACTGGGGTTGGGCAACCTGGTGTCGAGCTGTGGTGGGGGTGACAGAATGTGTTTAGTGACACCAAGGGTTGGAAACCCTGATATCAGACTGTGGGGGGGGGGTTAATGACACAAGAGGTTGGCACCCTGGTGATAGACTGTGGTGTTAGGGAATTTGCAGTTACTCATCCTTTCCCCAAATGCTGCCACTGTTTGTGTCTGGTGAAGGGCTTTGCAGTGCCATGCTCTGCTCCTTGGAGCGTGGCAAAGAAAAAAAAGTGTTCTTTCCCACTCTGCCAATGGTAGTGGATGAGAAAGTGCAAGAAATGCTGTTGAGTGGCAGGGTAAGAGCCCATGCTGCCAGTGTGTGGGGGTGTGGGAGACAGAACAAGTGCTGCTGAGCAGCAGGGTAAGAACCCATGCTGCCAGTGTGTGGGGGCGTGGGAGACGGAACAAGTGCTGCTGAGCGGCAGGGTAAGAACCCATGCTGCCAGTATGTGGGGGTGTGGGAGACAGAATAAGTGCGACTGAGCAGCATGGCTGACATGGCAGGCCACATAGAGGGAGAAGCAGTGGCTGTTGTGCAACATTTCTACCTTTCCCTTGAAGCAGAGAAATAAAACACTGAACAGCATCAGCTACGTGGAACAAGGAGCACAGGAAACACTGCTTGTAGGCAGTACAAGCTGCACAAGAAAATCCACTTTCACCTTTCAATTTTCAGCCTTCTGTTTGGCCAAGTTCTTCAAATGGAAAATCAGAGGAAAGAAAGTGGGCAGACATGGGGAGGATATTAAGTAGTTTTGAGATGTGATATGTAGAGGACGGCCAAGTCCCTAAATGACCTGTGAGAGCTCAGACAAATTGCAATACATTTGCTAGCATTTGGCAAGCAAACATAAAAAGCTGGTTTCCATGAAGAGCTACTGATGATGATGTCAGCTCCAGAACTCCCAGCCTAGTCCTCTCTGCTAAGCACCTTATAGGACTTATTTCTGCCAAGTTACAAAAAACTGCAGTTGTAGTAGACATTTGAAATTGGAAAGCTGACACTACATGGGCATGGGCCACATGTTTCCAGAATGTACATGTGCAAGACTCTTGAACATATGATAGAGGAGGTGTATTGGAATGCAGCAGCAGCCAACATTGCTTTAGAATGCTAAGGTGATGAGCAAGTTAATAATGTTGTGGAGATGTCATTTCAGAATGCAACCAGTTTGCAGTTTTGGAATGCAACAAGGTTACATTCTTGGAAAGCAACTAGGGCACACAACTTTGGAGTGTGGCAGGATGCTGAAATTTGGAATGTGGTAGTTTCACAAATATTTAGAATGTGGCTGAGGTATACAATTTTGTAATATGCAAGACACATAATTGTGGAATGTGGCATGTGTGATTTTGTAATGTGTCTGGGATATGCAGTGTTGTCATGTGGTGGGGTTGCACAATTTTGGAATGTGCTGGTGATGCTCAGTTTCTGTTTGTAGTGGCAACTTAATTTCACAATGTGGCATGGACACAGTTTCAGAATATAGTGGCAGAATACAATTTCAGAATGTGGGAAGTGTAATTTTGGAGCATGGCAGGGAAACCCATTTTTCAAATGTGATTGGGATGCACAGTTTTGGAATGTGGCAGGGATGCACAATTTTGGAATTTGGCTGGGACACTGTTTAGAATGTGGCCTGAAGCCCAGTTTTGAAATGTGGTCGGGAATCAAATTTTGGAATGTCGTCAGGATACATTGATTTTTATTTATTTAAGTCTTTGGTAACTGGGTAACTGCACTGATCCAGGGGACTGTTTTTAGGCATGACCTTGGCCACACAGGTGGCAGTTACAGAGGTAGTGACAAGTAATACAATGAGTACAAGCCATGTGGTTATACAGACATCATTGGTGAACAAAGTGGAAATACTGACATCATTGGTGAACAAAGAAAGTAACATAGGAAAAAAAATTAATGAGAACCTGAGAAAAAAAAAACAATCCGTACATCATGATAAGCAACAATTATTATACAATTATTTATGAAGGATAAGTGCAAATTAATGCATGATGTAAAAAGGAAAAAAAAAACATACAAGACAATAGCCAAGTGGGAGAGCCTGAGAAGCAGGTAGTGAGGGATGTAAGAAAGGAGTCCAAAGGAATGAGAGAAGGCAGAGGAGGCCAAAGCAACCCAAGAGGAAAAAGTCAGAAAGGTGGGGGTGGGGTTATCCAAGCTAGCAATGGCAAGTGGCCTCATCAAGCAGCCAGGATTTGAGATGTGTCTTGAAAGTTGCATGGGAGTCCAGAGAGCGGATGGGTGTGGGGATTCTGTTCCAAAGAGTGGGAGCAGCTACAGATAATGCTCTGCTACCCATAGCTGAGGAGACTTTCAGGATATCCGAGGGGGGGGATGAGGATGCACTCAAACACCTCAAGGGAGTGTTCTGGTCTTGAGGGGAGATGTACAAGGGGAGGCTTCACTATGCTTGATGGCACTATCCAGGAGGCAGCCAAGCCCATAATCAAATCTGCAGTGTAGTGGGAACCAGCCAAGAATCCGGTAGAGGTGGCAGTGGTGAGTAGAATATGGTGCCAGGGGACATGTGGTGGAAACATCAAGTCTTGGAATTTGACAGGGATGCACACTCTCAGAATGTGGTGGGGAGGTGCAGTCTAGAAATGTGATGGTGAAGCACACTGTCAGAACGTGAGAGGACACAAGATTTTGAGATTTTGCATCCCCTCAACATCCCCATCCCCACCACATTATGGAGGCATCATTTTGGAATTTGATGGGGACATGCATTTTTCAGAATGTGATGGAGACATACAATTTTTTGGAATGTGGCAGGGATACACAGTTTCAGTGTGTGGTGTGGATGTGCAATTTCAGAATGTAGTGGGAAGTGGGGATGCACAATCTTACAATACAGCAGAGACACTATCAGAATGTGACTAGAACAAACAGTGTGAGAATGTGGCGTGGAGGCACAGTGACGGAATCTGGTGGGGACATGCAATATTAGAATGTGGCAGATACATGCAGCTTTGGAATGTGGAAGGAACACACAGTGTTGGAATGTGGTAAGGATGCACAATGACTGAGTCTGATGGGGATGAAGAATGACAGACTCTTGTAAGGATGCACAATTTTGGAATGTGGAAGGGGTGCACGATTTTGGAATATGGTGGTGACACAATTTCAGAATGTGGCAATGACACACCATTTCGAAATCTGGCATCAACACACAATTTCAGAATGTGGCAGGGACATGCATTTTTGGAATGTGTCAGGCATAAAATTATTGAATGTGGCAGAGATGCACAATTTTGGAGTCTGGTGGGGACACACAATCTCAGAATATGGCATGGATGCACAACTTTGGAATGTGGTTGGATGTACAATTTTGAACTATGATGGGCGCCTATAATTTTGGAATGTGGCAAGGACAAGCAATTTCAGAATAAAATTTGTGTCGTCTTGCATTCTGACAGTGTGCTTCACCACTGTATTTCTAGACTGCACCTCCCAGCCACATTCTGAGACTGTGAATCCTGTCAAATTCCAAGAATGCATGTTTCCACCACGTTCTTACATCATGCGTTCCCACCACATTCTGAGATTGTGCATCCTCAACGCATCCTAAGATTGCATGCCTCTCAGTCCAAAATGATATATCACCACCATTCTGAAACTGTATATCCTTACCATATTTTGAGACTGCATTTTCCTGACACATTTTGAGATTTTGCATCCCCCACCACATTCTGAGATTGCAGGTCCCCACCACATTTTGATACTGCACATTCCCACCAAATTCTGATAGTGAACATCCAAGCCACATCATGAGACTGCATGCCCCTAATTCCACAATGATGTGTCCCGACCATATTCTGTGATTGCTCAGCCTCACCACATTCTGAGATTACCTGTCCAACATTCAGAAATAATGTGTCGCCCTATTCTGAGAGTTCATGTTTCCACTGCATTCCGACATTACATTTTCCTGACGCATTTCAAGATTGCGCATCCTTGCCACATCCTGAGATTGTGTCCTTGTCACATTCTGTGATTGCGTGCCCCTCAATCCAAAAGTGTATGCGCCCACATTCTAAAATTGTTCCTGCCACATTCTAAAAGTGCATATCCGTGCTGTATTCTGAAACTGAATCCCTGTTGCATAGCAAATTTTGACCCACCCACATGCTGAAATCTCATCACTGCAGTATTATGAAATTGTGCACAACCTTTTCATTCTGAGTTTATGACCATCACTTTTTTGCATTTCAAAACCACCTCCCTGCAGCATTCTAAAGTACAGTACCATGCATGCGAACATTTTGATAACACGTGCACAGTACCCAACCAATTGTCAGTTTTTTTTTCTCAAATGATTACACTACAGTTTCTACAAATTTGGAAAAAATAAGTCCTATAATGTTGCTGGCAGGGACGACTAGGCTGTCAATTCCAGAGCTGACATCATTAGTAGTTCGCTTCACCGAAACCAGTTTTGAACTGGTAGTGAAAATAGGGTTACAAAACAGCTTGTAACTTTTAAACAAAGAAACTAGAGATACAAATTTTGGTATGAAACTTATTAGGATATGTTGATTCTAATTCTGCAGTTTAATGCTTTTGGCCTGACCCCTCTTTAGCTGCTATTACAAGTGTAAAAACAAGAACTGGTCAGAGCCAATATGGCTGTGGAGAGCTTTTGGGATGCTTTTACCCATTATTTCTAATGAATTTGCACAATGTAGATCTGCTGAGAAGCAGTTTCAATGTGGTCTTCCTTTTACACATTTTTACAGTGTGTTTTCCTATAATATGCCTGCTGATTGCTATACATTTAGCCTAGATAGTTCACAAAAGACATGGCATCTTATATTCAGTGGGGCTCTACAATCTACACAGTATTACGCTGCATTGCATAAAATCAGAACACACTGAAAACGATATTTTACATTTGGACTAGGCTACCTTGAAAAAATACATAATAAAAATGGTAAAATCATGACTCCACTGAAAATAAGATATTGCTTCTAATCTGGGACATCCTGAGTAAATACAGTGCAAAAATGTGTAAAATGAAGACCCCTATGACAATGAGATGTCACAATCACACATCTTAGTTGCTGCACTTACAGTCCTTTTCCTACTGCTGCATGACTGCTAATGTAAATAGAACATTTGGTCATGAGGTGCTTTGTTTTTTTTTAACTGTTTTTAGCTACCTGACAGCTAGCAGAATTGCTTGCTACTCAGGTCAAGGTTCAGTGCCTGTGTCGGGGATCATAGTTGGCCCAGCAGATTGTATAACACAGTATGACAATTCTGTGGTGTAAGATGTGCATTGGCAACTGCATGGATTTTCCCTGGTGGCCTAGGGAGACTGTGCCATACTGGCAAAACAGATTCCCCAGCATCTATCCCCTCTCAGCATTCATACCTGAAATGTGTTTGATGGAAGTTCATTGTGGCAGTGATGTCCATCTCCAGTATGGGTCCATTTGACTGTATCAAACAGTGTTCATTGACTATGGTTGCATTTTAGGGAGGCAGCCCAGAAAGGGCAGGACTACAACAATCCAGCATAAGCCCTTTGGAGGTGGCCAACGTAAAGCCCAGTGTGGAGCATTGGGTTGAAGCCCAAGGAGGGGAGAAAAGACAAAAACAAGGGTGGGGGTGTGGATGGAAACATTTTCAAGTTTCATTTTAATGAAATGGTTGATTTTATAATACCTCTATTGACTACTCCAGTTTAACTCTACATAAAGGCAGGCACTTTATCGTTTCTCACCCTGGCCACAACATCGCCCCCTACAATAAATTTCAATAAATAAAGGCAGGAATGGTTGCATGCCCTTGGCTGTAACTCTGGCTACTTGCTCATCAGTTGGTCCTTGACGGGCTGGCATATGCCACTGGAAGGTTCATTACTTCTGGAGGAGACTTTGGCAGCAACAATGGCACAGAGCTGCCACTTGAGATCCAGATTTAAGGATAGATTCGGTCTTCCAAAATGTGGGCAGGAATGGAATGGGTAGGTGTATTAGTGTCCAGTGGTAAGGCATCAGATGCCTGGTGAACAACCCCCACCCCGCGTGTTTTTTTTTTATTAACTGTTTACTTTTTATCCCCTGATCTTCAGCACTGGCTTCATCCCCCTGTCAGGCCCAGCCCCCATCCTCCACATTCCAGCACTTTCCTCTCTAGTTCCCCATGACTTACTCCCTGTGGCAGGACCTGGCCACAGCCAGCTAATATCACCTGCCCCTTCTGGATGCAGGGGCAGGAGAAGCCTCTGATGGAGGAGCAGTTAGTGGTGAGAGGTGGGGCCTGAGCACACCAGGATTTTCCTGCATGCACCAGGGTTTTTGCTTGTCCGTTTTTCCACCCCCTGGAACACCGGCATGCACAGAGCACCAAAAACATGCATGCAAAGCATGACCTGCTGTATGCGGAGCTCAACTGAAGATTCCCCCCTCCCATGTAGCACCTTTGCTGCACTGTCACTGGTGGTTACCGGGGTGGCAGTATTTCAGTGGAGGCAGCAACCCTCCCACCCTGGAGAAGGGGAGCATCCTCTGAATGCTCAGTCCCCTCTCCCCAGGCCAGGCCTTGACAACCCGGCTTGTTCCTGAACCTGGGTCACAGTGGGCATGAAAAGTAGTGCTACTGCTGCAGTGATGGGACATCACCACACACAAACATCCTTCTCTGACCAAGAAGAATCAGTATTAGCACTCCTACTTTCCCAATGGGATCGGTGCTGTCAGGTGACCTGGGGGATGATGTAAAGTAGGAAGAAGACCCAAGCAAAAATGTACACGATTTTTTTTTTTTATTTGCTTTTTTCCACCTACACTCCACCAGTCCCCGTTGGTCCGCCTGCCGGCCCAGCCATGTCATCCACCATCACTAGTACTTACCTGTGCCTCGCATACCCACACAGATGACCCCGGTTGAAAGGGCTACCGGGGACCACCCCTCACAATGCCTGGCAGGGTAGGGGTAGTTGGTCAGCGAGGCAGATAGCCCAGTCGGCAGTGCAGAGCCTGTGACAAGTGATGGATGGCATCCTAAGTGGTGGAGAATTTTCTAGTTTTCTGGCCCTGGAGGTGGGACATGCAATGAGATCAATGGAAGAGCATGCTGACATCTGCCCCTGCCTCTAGTAATGGCTAGATATGGCTGTCAGACCCCTGGCTTCCACAGGGGTCAGGCTACTGCCAGCAGCTTCCCCTTCCCCCCTCTCCCCTGGAGGAGGTGAGCAGTCCACGGGACACTCAGTCCTCCTCCCCGGCTGACCCTCTGACACCCAAGCTCACTTCTGAACCCAGGTCATTGGTATCACGAGCGGTAGTTGTACCGCTGCACTGGTGAGCCAATTTTTCACATGACGAAAGAAGATGCAGGCAGTGATAAACTGCTGATGTATTCTGTATGACATTTTACTTTGAATAAAAACAAAATTCAAGAAAAAAACACACTAGTAAATGTTTATTATGTCCACTTTACTTTGAATAAAAACTAGATTCCAGAAAAAAAAACACTAGTAAATATTATGTCCCCCAAAAATACATTTTTTAATATGGTTCCCCATTTTAAATGCCCTTTTTCTTTATATCCAAATAATATAGCCTCTTCATGACTGCTATACAGATTTACAGCAGCTGTATAGTGGAGAATGCATGATTACCTGAGAGAAACAAAGGGATACTTTCATTAAATCCAGCTAGGAATAGAATACAACCCAGTTTCACAAGATAATGTTATCACCAAGTTGTTCACAGGCACCCCTTTTATTGGTTGTACATTGGGAGTATGGAGTAGAGGTGTGAGTCATTGGGAATTGCAGTTCCTTCTGTTATTTATGGGTATGATGTCATACCCATGAATAACAGTAAGTGAACTGTAAATAACAATAAACCAGTGAAAAGGAACATCCCAGGTTCATAAATGCGCTACTAAAATTTACAACATTAAAATAGAGTGTCGGTGTATGGCTCCAGAGGTATGTAGTACAAGGAGATTAACAGAGTGTTTAAGTTTCCTACTGAATGGTAACCCCTCTAAAAAAAACAGTCGCTAGGTAATAGATGCAGCATCCAAACTTTTAAAAGAAGCCACTCACTTTCTTATTTGTGCTGGTGAAGATATTAAGTACAATAAGTAAATGGCATTGAGCAGAGCACTAGGTAATTCCTTAAAAGATGCATAATTGCAAATACTGATAGCCCTGTGGAAATTACTCCGATTCAAACTCTCAGACTTGGGTAGCAGCATGATGTGCCTGTATTAGGCTAATTTTTTGGAGGGTGTGGCCTCCCTCAGAGCTCTGGGAGTTTGAAGTGGAATGGGGTCTCACAGCGCTAACAAAACTTGAAATACTGCTTCTTTCAAGGATTTGTTCAGCACTCTGTTTGATGCCATTTCAGCACCAAGACCCCCATATCCAAATGTGAGGCTGGCCACAAACTTTGTGGTCAAAAACATTTTTTTACTTACTGTTTACTGCAGATTGCATCAGACTGATTCTACTGACTTGCAAGCAGACATTTTCTGTAACTACAAATCCCAGAATCCCCTGCATCTAACATCAGAGTAGGGCTGTGCGCAGTGGGCGATTTAATGCCTGCAGTGCATCTCAGAGCTTTCATAAGCTCTGATCTTGTTTGTTTTTGTTGGTCTCATTGCCCCCCCCCCGGATTAAGTACAGTCCAAGAGGACTGTACATAGCCCCAGGAGAACAGCAGGACCTAGTGCTGTGTGAAAAACACTTTCCACCAGTGGAGTTTGTATGAAAGTCGGACTTTCATTTCTACAAATGGGGGATGACGATCAGAGGGTGGGGGTAGCAGTAAACACCAGGGAAACATTGAATGATAGGGGGACAGTGATCAGAGAGTAGTGGGTGCCACTAGACACCAGAGAAACATGTAATGGTAGAGGGACAGCGATCGGTGGGTGAGGGGGTGCCACTAGACACCACAGAAAGATTTATTTGATGGGGGATGGTAAATGGAGGATGGAAGGTGCCAGTAGACACCAGGGAAACATTTATTTTGATAGGGAGATGGCGATCAGTGGGTGGGTGGTGCCACTAGACATCAGGGAAACATTTATTTGGTAGGGGGCTAGCGACTGGAGGGTAAGGGTGTCACTAGACACCAGGGAAAGTTTTTTTCAATTTACTGAGAACCATGCAAAACTGATCACTCACTGAACTGAAGAATAATTACATGAATAGCGAATTAATGTATTAGTTCCGTAGCTCAGTGAGGAAATGTCATGAAACAGGGCGAAAACTCATCAAATACATTTGCAAGACTTTCAATTTCGCCAGAGGCAGAAGTCTGGAAAATTCTACAAAAGTTGTGAAATTTTGTGGAAATTCCTCCAAAGTGGAATTCACAACTTTCACCCAGCTCTAGCAGGACTGGCAAACATCTGATCAGAGCTTATAAAAGCTCTAACATGCACTGCAGGCTATTGAATCTTCTACTGCTGCAGCATTCTTCTGATGTCAGCTATAGGGGATTCTGGGAAATGTAGTTACAGAAAATGTCAGCTTGCAAGTCAACAGAATCAGGCTGATACAATATACTGCATTGCAGTACACAGTAAGTTAAAAAAAATGTTGACGACAAAGTGAAAATGGAACCAGCCCCACACTTGGGTGTGGGGCTCTTTGTGCTGACTGTTCCCCTTTAATGTCTATAGCAGAGCTGGCCAGTTAAGTGAGTAGCTTGGTTTGCAAGTTTGGATGCTATGTTTTTTACCTAGAAACTGTTTTTTTGTGCATTGGACCCAAGGAGACTTGAAGAGTCACCGATCAACACTGTTAATTACAATATTTCACACTTCATTGAAATCCATGGGTAAAAAGGAGTCAACCATATAAGTAATATAACATTTTCATAAGTGACCACTAGGGCTGTGCCTTTGTCATGGAAGTCATGGATTCCATTACATCCCCTTTTTTATGAAAATGCCATGAGTTTTGGCATTTCTAACGACAACCCAATAATTTTGTAATTTTCCTTGATGACACAATGACTTGTAACATTCTTCATAAAACTTCTAGAGATTTTGGTGTGTGCAAATGACAGACCCATCGCTTTGTACCTCACCACCATGGTACACTTAGCACCAGGTGGCCCCAGTGTGGGATTCTGGGTCTTGAACATGACCACTGGTCTTCGAGAAGGTAGCACAATGTGATGCATCTGACCACTGAACCAGCATAAGAATACCTTTTTTAAAACACTTAAATCATTGCTGATGTGCTTGTGTAAATGTTTGTCAAAACAGAACTAATTTGTTTGACACTCAATGGATCATAACTTTTAATGACTTGTACTATAATATCCATGATTTCTGTCATTGTGGCCATGACAGTGCCATGATTTTCCCCAAACTTTTTAGTGACAAAAGTACAGCCCTATTAATCGCCCATCTTGTTGAAGAATTCCTTTGCCAAATGCCCAGAAGTGGTCACATTTTCTGCAAAATTTTTAATTAGTCTGCCATCTTTTTATAATGTACTTTGTAGTAATAGGTGTCTCTCGAACAAAAATGTAAAAACTTTGACAATACTTTGGGATTTTTGATCATTTTTTTTTCATAAACAGAATTACTTTGCAGCATTCTACTTTGAATAAACCCAAGTATAGTTGGTAAATCTTAAAAAATGCAAGTAATATAAAATAGTACAGTTCTGTTAGCCAGTGAAGTATTTAGGAATGCCATAGTGTTGGGGTGCATCAGATAATTGAATCCTAGGTGGGTCATGAGGCAAAGAAGAGTGCTGTATGCCCCTTAGGGTTAGATTATAGGTACCCCAAACCCTGGCGTACCAAAATGTTATTATTAAATTAAAATGTTTCTGAAACTTTAAAATTAATGTTTCTACAGTTTGCATTTCCAAATGTTTTACTGTACATGAGGGTTTCCAGCCATTAACATAGTCCCTTAGAAGGTGTCTGCCATGCAGAATGCTTCATTTCCAGTCATTCTTTTATAACAAAAAAAAATGGGTTAATAGTCATCGTAGTTGACTCCTGCTCCATATCTTGCGGTGTACGGATCACGTGGCCCGATAGGGGCATCTTCGTCATAATAACGACGATAGTAATCATCTTGGCTACTTGGGACGTAATGCATCCAGTAATACATGTCATCTTCAAATCTCTGCAAGAACCAGTGATTTTTTTTGTATTATTGTTTATTAGAAAGAAACCAAAAGTTAAACTGGTAATGAAATATCTGTATTAAAAATACAAAAACTATACAAGACTCACAATAACTTGCTAGGTATTTATTAGGGAGAAGCCAAAAATTGCAACAGTAATTAAATATCTTTTTGCATGAAAATTCTTTGATCAGCAGAGTCCTTAGAAATCTGCCAACATGCATTTTGTATCTAAACATGGCCTCATTAAGTGAAATATGGTAAATTTACCAGTTCACCGACACAGCGGTAGTGCTACTGCTCATGACGCCGACAACCTTGGTTCAGGAGCAAGCCTGGCTCATCAGAGGGCTGGCTGTGGAAAGGATGGCTGAGCATCTGAGGGGCGCTCACCTCATCTGGGGAGGGTGAATGGCTTCAACTGCAACACTGCCACCTGGGTGATGACAGGTGGAGGTGCAGCCGGAGGACGTTGATGGCATAATGCTTTGGCATCAGCAAGGCCTCACAATGTCCAGGGTGGGAAAGAAAAAAAAGGGAATCATCCTGCAACTGATGCAGGATGCCATCCATTGCCTGTCACAGGCTCTGCACTGCTAAATTGGCTCTCTGCCTCACTCACCAAAGCTTCAACTCTGCTGGGGGTTTATGGGACCTGGCCTCTGGCAGCCCTACCACATGGGGGTTATCCATGGGGGTACATGCAAGGTGAAGGTAAGTCCCAGGAATGGCAGGTGACAGGGCTGGATGGATGGTTGGACCAATGGGGGCCGGTCAAGGTGGGGTGAAAAAGCATTCTAAATTAAAAAAAATATACAATAAAAACTGATTTATAGTACATCAACGTCCTTGTGATTTGGGGTACTTGTTACACCTTTAAGGTAGAAATATTGAGAGAAACTGTCGGAAAATAAACAATAACCCATTCATGTAGGATTCCACTGGTTTTATTAAATGTATAAACATATTCTGTGGTTATCAGTAGTTACTTCTACAAAAAAGCAGAAGCTGATTTTCTAAAATTCTGATTTAATAAGTATTTTATATTTTGTTGGATTAAACCATACTAGCCTGTTTTTATCTACAGACCTGAGTAAACCTGAATAAGCCAGTACTCTGTGTTTAGATGGGATCATGTTGGCACCAGAGTGACTAACTAGAGATCTTCCAAGAATCAGTCTTCATCATTGATTCATAGTCATGGATCTAGGGCCAGAGGCATTAGGATCCTTGAGAGCTTTTTTTCTGCAGAGAGGGAGCCGACATCAGCTACAGATGTCTCTGGTACACCTCATGTGGTGCCACATGCACTAGAAAGGGCACCACAATCTGCACAGGGGTTGTGTACAGACCCCCATGTCAGGAGGAGGGAATGGACAAGAATATGATAGAAGGCATTCTTAGAATGGCAGAGAAAGGGGATATACTGTTGATGGGAGACCTGAATATGACAGATGTTAACTGGAGCACATTTGCTGCAGCCACATCCAAGAGCAGGGCCATTCTTGATGCCCTACAGGTGGCAGGCATTAGACAGCTAGTTTCAGAACCCACTGTGAGTGAGCAATCTTAGACCCTCGTACTCTCAAACGGGGCAGTGAGAGGATCTCAGATCTAGAAGTGGGTTGCCATCTGGGGACAAGTGACCATCAAACAGTGTGGTTCACGTTAAACTCAGCTACAGAGTCAAGCATACAAAGTGAGGGTACTGGACTTTAGGAGGCTGACTTTGGCAAGATGGAGAGTGCTCTCAGAAAAGCACTAGCAACCAGGCTAGAAGGAGGTGGTGGACAAAAATGGGGAATCATCAAAGCTGCCATCACAGTGGCAACAAGCCTTTGTGTGAAGCAAATAAACAAATCAAAACGAAGAAAAGCCACTATGGTTCTCAAAAGAGGTGGCTGTGAAAGTCAGGAAGAAAAGATAGCATTCCGGGAGTATAAGGAAACACAGAAGGAGCAGGACAGAGAGCGAAATATTTAAGGCAGAAGGAAGCAGGGAGGAAGTCAGAATAGCAAAGGCCCAAACTGAGGAAAAGATAGCCAACTCAGTTAAGAAGGGGATAAAACCTTTATAGGTACATCAGCGAGCGTAGAAAGACAAAGGAGGGATAGTGAGGCTGAATAGAATGAACGGTGGGTGGGCAGAGGGAACAGTGAAAAGCAGGATACTGAACGAATATTTCTGCTCAGTATTCACAAAAGAGGAGGGGGAAGTGCCTAATCCAATTAACAGAAGCACTCTTGATAGGGGTCTCGATCCCAGTCCTTTCACAGAAGAAAGGGTTCTGCAAGAACTCCTAAAACTGAAGGTGGACAAAGCAATGGGTCCTGATGGAGTTCACCCCAGAATTCTAAAAGAATTAAGGGAGGAACTAGTGAAACCACTGGCTACTCTTTTTAATAAAGCATGGGAGGATGGTGTGGTACCCGAGGACTGGAGGAAGGTGGATGTGATTCCCCTTCACAAAAGTGGGACCAAGAAAGAGGCAGAAAACTACAGACCTGTCAGTCTGACCTCTGTGGTAGGGAAAGTGATGGAGTCACTTCTGAAGGAAAGAATAGTTGAGTACCTAGAGGCCAGTGGAGCACAGGACCCAAGGCAGCATGGGTTCACAGCGGGAAGGTCATGTCAGACGAATCTAATAGATTTCTTTGACTGGGTGACCAAAGTAGTAGACCAGGGAGGGCTGTGGACATGGCCTACCTAGACTTTAGCAAGGCATTTGACACAGTCCCACACAAAAGATTAATAGTCAAATTAACCAGCCTGGGAGTGGGTCCCAGGGTGGTAGCCTGGGTAAACATTGGCTGCACAACAGGACACAGAAGGTATTGTAAATGGAGTCCACTCTGAAGAAGAGGGGTTACTAGTAGGGTACCGCAGGAGTTCAGTATTGGGTCAGTCCTTTTAATGTCTTCATCAGTGACATTGCAGAGGGACTGGAAGGAAAAGTATGCCTTATTGCAGATGACACAAAGATCTGCAACAGGGTTGATACACAGGAGGCGTGGAAAGGATGAAAAGGGACTTGGCAAGGTTGGAGGAATGGTCAGAAGTATGGCAGCTAGGATTCAATGCAAAGAAGTGCAAAATAATGCACCTGGAACAAGAACCCAGGGAAGAATACACAATGGGTGGGAGGTAGTAACAACAACAAAAAGGAAAGAGACCTGGGGTAATCATATCAGATGACCTTAAGGTTAGTAAGCAATGTGAGAAGGCAGTAAGGAGGGCTGGGGGTATACTGGGATGTATAGGAGAGGCATCAGCAGCAGAAAACAGGAAGTTGTTATCCCTCTGTACAGACAGTTGGTGAGACCCCATCTGGATTACTGTGTCCAATTCTGGAGACCCCATCCCTGCAAGGACATAGACAGGACAGAGGTAGTCCAGAGGAGGGCAACTAAAATGGTGCAGGGTCTGCAAGAGAAGCCGTATGAGGAGAGACTAAAAGAGCTTAATATGTATACCCTTAAGGAAAGAAGGGAGAGGGGGGACATGATAGAAACTTTTAAGTACCTCAGTGGAATCAACAAAGTCCAAGAGGGTAGCATCTTTCAGAAAAAGAGACTTGCAAGAACAAGGGGACACAATTTAAAGATAGAAGGAGGGCAGTTCAGGGGCAATGTGAGGAAGTATTATTTCACAGAGAGGGTAGCGGATGCATGGAACAGCCTTCCTGAGGAGGTTGTGGGGTCTAAAACTGTGGGAGAATTCAAGAATGCATGGGACAGACATAAGGCAATTCTTGTGGGGGGTAGGAAGAAATAGGCTGTTGATTAACTAGGATCTGCGGCCTATCCTGTAGGTAGGGAAATGGGCAGACTAGATGGGCCAAGCGGTCCTTATCTGCCATCAAAGTCTATGTCTATGTTTCTATGTTTCAGCTCCCTCACGCACCTCAGTTCTTTTCTTCCCACCATCCAATGCACACTGTGGGAGCAGCAGAGTCTCAATTCCACTGCCATCAACTGAATTTCTTCTGCCTCATGGCTGAAAAGTTTGTGTTGTTGCTCCTGTGTGAAACACTGTGGTGACTGAACATCAGTGGTGCTGGAACTGCCTTGAATCAGCTTATGACATAGATACATGCGATGCCTGCTTCTGTATGGACTGCCATTCATTAGAGAGCTGCACATTGAAGTGGGGCCACCCGATCCCCACCATTGGAGGCTAGCATTGCACACATGAGGTCAATGCACGATTTCTGGGTCCTTCCCCCGGGTGTCTTTCCAGTACTTCCAGTCCTGAGGAAGCACAGGGCCCTCCTTGACCTTGCCTTACTGAGATGTCGGAGGTCCTAGGAGGTGGGTCTGGTGGACAGCTGGTTCCTTCTGGATGGCTGGCTGTGCACCCCCCAAGTTTGTCAGACCTGTACAGCAGATGTTCTCAGTGGTGCGGCTGAAGCTGTATGCTCAGTCTACATTGGTGGACACCTTGGTGTCATGGCCTGGTGCCATCCTGGCTCCTGACACCCTCCATGGTGTTGGTCAGCAGGGTGCTGCCAGTTGTGACATTGGGTTCCCTCCTGACTCCATGTGTGGTGTTGGGAAAGGGATTGGCACTGAGGCCATGCAGTGTCCAGATGCTGAGTTGCTGGTGTTGGTCTCTCTCCCATGTAGTCCTCACAGGTCTGGGTTGCAATCAATGCCAGCAACAGGTGTGGCACAGGTGGTGGTATCTGTCCTGGGCCCAACACAGGGCATGATGATGGTGTTGCCTCTAGGTCCGTCCCAGGTCCAGGTGCTGTTCCAAGCATTGGGCTGCCTCCCAACACTGCTTGTGGTGTCAGGGGTAGGGATGGACCTGGGTGTCAGACCTGGCACCAGACTCTGCACAAGGGCAGTGCCAGCCGTGGTGAGGTGAACCACATCCAGCCACTCCCTGGCTCTTGGCCTGGTGCTGAAGATGGCACCAGCTTGTGGCCAACCAGGGCATGGAGTTCTCTCTGTACCAGCAGGCTGAGTCTGCCACCGGTGAGGAATGGAGCTGCCCCAAGGGGACTGTGCAGCTCCACTCTCCTCACCTGGGGGTCTCCCCCATGGGGACCAACCTGGCCATTCCTGTTCTGTAGGATGGCCTTGTTTAGGTGGTCCTGCTCGGCCCTCCTCTTGGGTGAGGTCTTCTGTGCATCTCCACAGTCCAGGTATAGGACCTAAAGCTCCTGGCTCCCACTTCCCTCTTGGGCTTATACCACCTCTTCCAGAACTTGCAGAGATCATGGTCCCTATGGGGCTAATCACCAGGAGTCAGCATTGAAGTGCTACTGGTGCCTTGTACCACCATCATAGACACATTGACCAGGTTCAGTTTCAACTCAGCCCCATAACACCACTCACTTCCATGTCCAGCACCTCCTCTCCATCAGTCTCCTCCTCCGAGAGGTCAGGTGGGGGCTATTGGGACACCCTCTTGCTCATCTATCTGACCTCAACCAGTCTCATGGGTCTCGCCAGACCCACAAGAAGCCCCTGCCCGCAGGTGTTCTCCCCCATGCAGAGGGCTAAGGATATCTGTTACCCTTAGGTGAGCCAGCTTATCCCTTTTTGTAGGGGGAAGCTTGGCACTTAGACCCACGAATATGAATCAGTGGTGAAGACTGATTCTTTGAAGATATGAAAATTACATTCTTAATGTAATTGTTGATCCTCCAGAGTATCTTCACCATTGGTTCATATGCCTGCCCACCATCCCTCACTCAGAGCCTCTGGCTGCTCACCCTGTGGGTGCTAGCAGCAGATCACTCTGCATATGCCTTCTCTGCCATGGTCCTTTTGTGGTTTGTTCTTGTTAAAAAGAAAAGAGAGAGAGAGAGGGCTGGTCACTCTCACCAAAAGAAAAGAAAGAAAAGGGAGTGGGGGTCAGCCGTAGCCCCCTACCAACCCCCCCCCAAAATAACTTGCATTTTTTTCTATGGAGTGGGTAGGTGTCCCCAACCCTCCACTTGTACTGTCCTCCTTTTCACTGCCTGGGGTATATCCCCTCTACGATACATTCCTGTTAGTTGCTATATGCAACATGTGCCCTGGAAACTATCCAATCTAACTCTACTGAGCAGATGCCGTGTCTCTGGAGAGGATCAGTGTACTAGCTTCACACAGGGTACATCCCAGTAGTTGTAGGGAGAAAAGAAAAGGGGAAATTGTTTAACCAGAAAAGGCACACTAAGCTGGAGCTGATTTCCAGGAGTGACCTGGGAGCACAAGGAAGTTAAGTGACTTGCTCAGGGTCACACAGTATGCAAGTGAGGGCTGATGGGAACCCGTCTCCAGGTTTGCAGCTCAGTACCCTTAACCACTACACTATACTGCTAATAGATACATGCTATACTGCTCCCTTGCAGGGACAAGCAGGGAATGTTCTTTTCTTTCTTTCTTTTTCTTTTATGGTTCAGATAAAGGTTAAGACCAATACTTCATCTGATTGTGCTAATTATAAATGGTTATTTATTAATATCTGAACGTCTTTACAGTACGCGCTCCTACAGGACTCAGTCAGCGGCTGGCCATGGAGGTGAGAGGTGGGCTGTGCCAGTCGCCAGCTGGGGACTGGTGGGGGGGTGCTGGGTGGTCTGGCACAGCTGGGTGGGGGTCACTAGACAACCAGGGAAACAGGGGTGCTATTTCTTTTCATTACAACGATCGGGGGGCACTAGACCACCAGGGATATGGGGTGCAATTTAATTACTATACAATGATCGGGGGCACTAGACTACCAGGGTATCGGGGGTGCTATTTATTTATTTTACAATGATTGGGCACTAGACTACCAGGGCATCACAGGGTATATGCCGCATTCAGGCTGGCAACTCAGGGTCGGGGGCACGGGCAGGAGTTGACTGCACCGCCTGTGGTGCACTTTGCAGAGGGGATTTGGGGATGGGGTGGGCAGCCCTGTGGGGCATTTACTGAGGAATCAGGGCAGTTGATGGGCCAGCCCTGCGGGGCTATTACTGTCAGACTCAGGGGGGCAGGGGGCTGGGCAGCCCTGCGGGGCACCCACAGGGATATGCTGGGCATGGGGGGTGGGAAACTGTGCACTGACTGCTGGACAGCTGATGGGTCTACAGGATCCCCGGGGCATCCGTAAGTTATACCAGCTAAAAGCTGACAAAAAGAGATTAAAACTAGGATGTAATCTTGGAAAGGGAAATCTAATTGAACAAGATACTAGTAAGAACTAGAGATCATCAGGACATTTTCTACAATTAAAGAATATGAGACCATAATAGAACACTATAAAGAATCAGCACTGTAGCATATTTGTGTGCTGAAGAAGTGGTGTGAAGCTAAAAAACTGTTGCCGATTGAATATGAGTGGTGTGGAGTAAAAGAAGAATAAAGATAAACAGAGAATTTAAGGACTATTGGACTTCAGTCTTACTTTTTTATGGTCGTATTAAATAATGTCTTCCAAATGGGAATCAATAAGTAAGCAATAATACCCAACAGGGTGGGCATTGCGGCGTCGAGCCTTATAGCCCCTGGAAGGTCTGGTATTTCCCAATAATGCCCACCCTGGAGGGTATTACTGCGCTTAGAAAATGGCCATGTAAGTACATTTTTGTGAAATGTAAAAATAGAAAAGGAAATCAGTGTCAAAAATGTTCAAAACACTGTTAAAAACAGTGTTCATTGACAAAGTAGTGCACCAGCTGTTCTAGGTGCTGTTACTCCTCCCTGCTGCCTACAGTGCCGTTCTGGTTTCCTGACCCCCCCGCAGACACACACACACACACACATGCGCGCAGACACCCTTTGACCTTACTGGAACTGAATGCTGCATTTCCTGGGAGACGCGTGAATGCAGCTAACAGAAAGGCAATGGAGAGCGGCAGGGGGACCAGCTTTGACCCAAGTGGTACTGTGTGCGTTTCTTTTTTTTTTTAAATGGCGCATGCAGGATGAAGCTGACGCGAATGTTGGCTTCGGGAGTATAGATTGTGAGAACGCGGTCAGGAGACTGGTGTGATTTTTAAATGACATGTCTGTTTTCAGTCTTCTGACCGCAAAATGACAGGACGGAGTGTTGGAGTGTTACTTTTTGTTTATTTATTACCTGCTACTGAGGGAAAGTCGGGGGGGTGGGGATAGTTGTCTCTCGCTAAGCAAGAGAAAAACATGGCAGGGATTTTAAATTTATGAGCTGCCTTCAGCCAATGAGGAAGTAGGCTGGGCAGCAGGGTACATTGTGAAGTGGACTTTGGTGGCACTTGTTTTTAGCTTGGCATCTATTGAGAAATAATTGCCCAGCTTGGAGACAGCGTCAGCCAATCAGGAGTGAGAATTATTTCTTGCCATTTTCTAATTGTCTATATTGTTTATATAGTTCAATTACTATCCCATCAGCTCCGGGTGCTTTTTCATTAGGCAAATCATTAATTGCCTGCTTTATTTCTTGTTCTGTTATATCTTGATCAAGCTGTTCTCTAGTATGTTGAGGGAGGCTGATTTACCACAGGAATTTATCTACAGTATTTATGTTTCTGGTTCAGCTATTTGTGATGTGTATAATTGTTGATAGTATTTTTTGAAGCTTTTATTGATATCTTGTGGTTTGTCTACTGTTTGTCCATTTTCATCTTTAATTGCTAATATATAGTTCAGTTTTTGTTCTTTTCTTCTCTGCCAAGCTAATAACTTTAAAGGTTTGTCTGACATTACATAATAGTTTGGTCTTGTTTTCATTATTTGTTTTTCTATTGTTTTTGTCATTATTGTATTTTAATATATGGATATGTAATTTAATATGCTACTAACGCATACAAAAAAATCTTGATAATACTATCACTCCCAGAGCGATAATAACACACTTCAGGAGTGATAATACTATCGTTCAAGTGCCGTAATACTATCATTTGGGACCTGAATGATAGTATCAGCAAAACAGAACAGTACAAGCACAAGTTTCTCTCACAACATCTTCTAAAGCATGCCTTCTGATTGGCTGCTTTTCCTGTGTGGGAGGGCGGAACAATACTGAAAATATGGCGGCTCTCTCGCTCGCTTAGCGAGAGAAATTCTCGGCACTAGCTGTAGCATTTTTTTTCTTTTCACTCCATAGTTCAGCTTTATCTGTCCCATTTTGGGTCATGGATGACTTGGCGACCCACCACATTTCACTGTTTATGACCAGCGATGTCACTAACTGGAATGCCAGGCCGTAACCATCTTCTACTCACTTGTCGCCCAGGATCCTGAGCTGGAAACCACCTCATCTACATTGCGGTCACTGCTGTAAGTTTCACACTGCCCTCCTACTCCTCCAACACAGATCCATATTTTAAAAAAAATAATGGATAGGCTACTTTTGATTACTGGGTTGTCCTACCATCTCGAGGTTCTGGACACATTGAAACGTCTCAAGCTTTGCTCGCGAGGTTCATGTGTCCAGAACCTCTCAATGGTATTACTCCCCAGTAATCAACAGTAACCTATCCATTATTCTCTTTATATTGTTCTTTTTTTGTATTAACTTATTATGTATGTTTTTTATCCAAAGTGTTTCCATGAAGTATATGTAAACTATTTATTTCCTCTTCCAGTTGTCTAGTGATTATATTCTGTTTCTTCTTCCTGTATGCATCTACACTTATCATTTTTCCCCTAAACCATATCTTAAAAGCTTCCCATATATTCATAATATTTGTGTCTTGTACTGTGTTATTTTTAAAATATTCTTGCATTTCCTTTGTTATTTGCTATTTGTGGTATTTTTAATAACAATTGGTTCATTCTCCATGTTCTATGATTTAAAAAATCATCATCCATTTTAATTGTTAATATGCTCTAAGAGAACTATACCAGGATACTGAATATCAGTAATTGCATGTTTTAGTGTTTCTGAAATTAAGAAATAATCAATCATTGAATATGATTGTTGTGATATAGAAAAATATGAATATGTTATTATTTTTGTTTTTTTATCTTTCCAAGGGTCTATTACGCCAAAGTCAATCAGTAATTTTTTAATTATTCTTCTAGACGATCTGTGTGCATTATCTAGTTTAGTTGATTTGTCTTGCTCATGCATTGCTAAGTTAAAATCTTCACCTATTATATATGGTGGGCTGTAAGTAACTAAATGTAAAAAAAATGCAGGTAAAAAATGTGGGTAATTTATATTAGGTGCATATAATGTAACCATAGTATATCTGAAATTTGGTATGCTCATTTTTTGTTGTTGTTGTTGTTGTTGTTTTCCAATTGTTTAACCAGGAAAGACACACTAAGCTGAAAGCTTGTTTACAGGTGCAACCTGGGAGCACAGGGAAGTTAAGTGACTTGCTCAGGGTCACACAGTATACAACTGGGGGCTGTGGGATTCAAACCCAGGTCTCCAGATTTGCAGCTCAGAGCCTTAAACCACTGTGCTATACTGCCTCACATTGCCCATCTTCCTTGCTTGTCTGTTTGGAGCTACGATCTGTTGTCAACAAAAATGTTGTCGAATGACCAGACAGCGAAACCGTCATGTTGACCGCATTTGTGTTCGGCAGACAGTTTCCAAGTTGGAAACATGTTTTCTTCAGGGGGCTTTGCCCACTGAACCCCCTCAACGTTTCATCACCAACTGCCCATTACAATATAAAAAAAATATCTGAAAGGTACTCCCATAGACTATAATGGAGTGTTCCTCATGCACTCCTAGCATCACGCCACAACTTTAGTGCGTAGTGGGGCAGAAACGTGGGCAGCCCCAGAAACCAGGAAGTCCTTGGGACCCAGTGGGACTAAGTTTACAAATGATAGCATTTCTTTATTTTGGATTATTGGATATAATATCGGCAGCAGTAACGTCTTAAAGGGGTAAGGCACCAAGCTAGCAGATGCAAATCAAAATAAATTTAACTTGGTGGATCCCTTTAATATTTTCTGCTGTTTATGTTACCTTTATGTAAATTTATAATTGTATTTCTAGCTTGTATGGCTTTCCCTGGACCCCATATTATTTGATTTATTAGACCATTTTTAAAAAACATTTTCATGTGATTGGTCTTTATTTAATTTACAAGTGATACCCTTACTGCCTTACCCCCCCCCACAAGTCTGGAATCCTTCTAGTTCCTGACACCCCCCTCCATACTAGTGGTGTCTGTAGTTATCATCACTGTACACTGAAGCACATGCGTTAGTGTCTCCATTTTTGTTCTTAAACCTTTAAACTTTGCTTTTGTATACCATAACATTCTGGTAGCCTTTTATCTGTATGGGGCTTTTTTTTTTCATGTACTGTACCCTGTAGCAATTTTTTGAAAGTGTTTATTTTTAACTTATTCAGTTATTTATTGCTCTATTTTATTTTTCTTCAGTATGTAGAGCAATGCAAATGAGTCTCTACCAGAGTTTCATGTATACTCCCAGTATACTTTATTTCTGAGTTTTGCCAAAGCCTTTCTTCTTTTTTTCCTCTCGCATTTATCTGTCTTTGTACTCCTTTGCATTTTTATTTTACTGAAGAGGAAGCAGAAGCAGATGCAGAGGGGTAACGTTTGGTTTTGCTGTGTTCCTTTTTTATTTCTTGGTGTTCTGAGCCTTCTCCATATACACTATTAAAGGCATCCATTGCTTCTTCTGGGTCATTGAAAGTGTGAAGTTTACCTTTGACTACAAATCTTAACTTTGTATGATATACTGTAGCATTGAAAACTGAATGCCCCTTTGATACAGTTAAAATTTAACCGGATTAAATAATTTTCTTCTCTCTGTTGTTTCAATTGATAAGTCCGAGTATACGTTGCAATGTGTGTTCTCATATGTTAAGCCTTTCTGTTTCCTAGCCTTTTGCAATATTGCTTCACAGTCTTGGTATTTGCAAGGTTTCACACATACTGTCCTTTACCTTCCACACACTTGATAAATTCATCAGCATTCTATTGGCCTCACCATATTCTCTTGGAATAGCCAAAGGGGATTTTTCCCTTGTGTGCTCCACTGTGCTGAAGCAGGGAGAGCCTTAACATCCTGCTTGCCAACAAGCAGAGACTCTCCCTTTTGGATATGGCAACAAGGCAAAAAGGAAAATAATTTAAGGTTAAGACAGAACATTTAGGAAAATATGAGAGGGCACTGGTTGGTCTGAGAAAAAAAAACATAGGGGATGTAACAGTTTAGCCCTAAAGAAGAGGACTTATTCCTCAAAACATTGGTTTTCTGTCATCCTAACAGTACTGTTGCATAAGATCACCACTCACTGAGAGATGTGCATCCTAATGTTACCCCTGAATTTAGCACCTCTGATCTACTGTGCATGTCCCTGTGTCCTGCAGGAGGACATCAGATCAAATACCTCTGTCCTATCTTATTGATACCCTTGATTGGGTGGATGATGGTAGTAACAGAATGAGTCTCTCAGGCTCACTTCCTCATGAAGCCTCTCCAAGTGCATCCTATCTCCATATGGTCCCTAGCTGCAGAACAGTGTCAGATTCTGATTTGACTACCTCTCTCAGCTACCTTTTGTCCAAGGTGAGCATGTTAAGGGCCTCCAGCCTCCCTCATATTAAAGGCCTCCAGACTCCCTCAGGGTGCCCCGTCCACCTTCCAGGTCACCCATTCGAAGAAAGTGAACAGGTGGGTTTGGCACATAGACTTACAATCGCAATAACAACCTCGAAGCCTCTAATTTCTTTGGATTAATGACTGGCTGGAGGGAGGTGGCCCAAGGCTCACCCATCCCCCAACTGGTCATTAATCCCTTGAAAGGACTGGCTTCTCAGTCATTATTGCTTAAGTGACATTTGGCTGACCTGCCTGTTGTTGCCTTGAGTCTGATCTTTTCCCCTTCTTGAAGATGGGGACCATATTGACCACATTACAGTCAGCTGGTCCCACACCTGGATGGCCAGGCTCTTGAATGATTACTGCAAGTAGCCTCATCAATTTCTCCCTTACCTCCACTGTCTTTGGGTGTATTCAGTCTGCCCTTTGAGACTTCACACAAGTAGAAAAAATACCAGCACTACTAGTAGGTGACGTTCATACAGCAAGAATTTTTATTACAAGTACAGAAGCAAAATGCAAAACATATACGAGTGCAGAGTACAAGAACAGCTGTCCAGATACCACTGTCATGAGCCCTGGCACTTCAAGGTTATAACCTCTTCTTAAGGGGGTGTTTAATTTCTGGTTTTGTCAACTTGTACATATGGGACGGTCATTCTCATCAGAAAGTGGCATTTAAGGATGGGCTCTGAGGCAGCCAGCCATGCTCCCTGAAGAAGAGGTCATAACCTTGAAGTGCTGGGGCTCTTGATAGTGAAGTCCAGGCAGCTGTTGTGCTCTGCACTTGTGTTTTTTGCATTTTGCTTCTGCACTTGAAATAAAAGTTATTGCAGTATGAACCTCACCTGGTAGGAGTGCTGGTATTTTTTTATGCTTGCAGTTTGTCTCTTTGAACTGGTTCCCAGCAATCTCAGAAATGAGTCCTTCCACTTTCTAGTTCATGACCCTTTGGATGTACCTGGCTGGATCTTCACTAGGTAGTCAGCAGTCAGGGCAAGTCTGATGTCCTCAGGCTGCCTTGTGGTGTCTCTTAATGCCATGGACCTTCCCATTGAGCACCCCTTTTCCCTAGGGGCCCTTTGGTGAAGACTGAAGTGATGTACAGTAGAACCCTTTGGTTAACACTGCAACAAGCACTGCTTTCTGCATTTTAGCCATCACGCTTGACTCTCTCACAGGCTCCTCCCACCTTTCCCCTGCTTTCAGGTGCCCAATCCCCTCATTCACTTTCATCTTTAAATATATTCTGGAAGAAGGATTTGGAATTGGCTGCAGCTCTTACTGCTATCATGGCTTCCAGACCCTCCTTGGCTTTCTTAATGTTAGTCTTGTAATCCCTCAGTGTTGCTCTGTGTTCCTCTCTAGCCCAGAGGCAGCCCATCCGTCCAACTGTACAACCAATGTATAGTATGGTGTGAAAGAAGGAAAAAACACAAAAGGCAACAGAAGTGCCACTCCCTAGAATCCAAAGGCATTACACTGGAAGGTAAATTCATATCTTCATCCTAGCCATCTAGTGGGACAGACATTTGAATTTAGAGTCACTGGTTACTAGCATCTATGGACTAACACAGAAAAAACAGATAATAGCTAGTGCCTCAGAATGTAGCACCTTTCCCCTACATTTTGTCACCTGTTTTCTCACCACATCAGCACAGACACAAATGACCTCCAGCTAGAAGGGTTGGTGAGTGGCTACTTTTGTAGCTGGCACCAGTGACATTTCATGGCCAACCAGTAGGGAATCCCAAATGCTGGACGACTGTCTACTTCTTCCCTCCCCTGACTCTGCCCTAAGCAGGTGTATGACTTTTCCTTTGAAATGTTCTCAATAAAGAATGATTTACAAGAGGTTTCGGTTTCCACCTGGGATATTAGGTCTGAGAGTAACCTGGAAAAGAGGAAGATGGGTACAATGCAGATGTGCAGCTGGGTTACCGTCAGTCTCCAAGATGAAAAGACAGAGATCATCAAGCCAGGACCCGGGAAAAAACCCGATACCTGTCTGCTAGTTCTGGCAGATATCCCAAACTTATTGCTGCTAAGATTCTGGTACACGTAGCTCTAAATATCCTTGGCTTTAGTACTAAGGTACCCCCTCACTTTAATCATGCCCCACGTAAGTGTGAAAGGAAAAAGTTCTTAAAGCATCTGTTGGTTAGCTCTAGAAAACTCTTGCTTCTTCTATTGCTCTGCTCAGGCAACATTGAGCTTAACCCTGGACCCAACATTGGTTTGCCAGCTGATCTTCCGAACCTGAAAGGGCTTAGCTTTATGCATATCAATGCTTGCAGCCTATTAAAAAAATCCCTCTTATACAGGCATGGACAAGCCATACCTCCCCAAATATTCTGGTGATTTCTGAATTATGGCTCCACCATTCAACCAGCAACCACTCTGTTTGCCTCCCCTCCTACTCATATTCCAAACTGACAGACTATCAAGGGGTAGGGGGTTGCTATTTATGTCAAGGACAAGTACTCTGTCTCCATTCTGGACTCAACCTCGGTCCCTAACGAATTAGAATCTCTGTCCTTCCAAGTGGTGATCGCTCCTAGAGTCTCGGTCAGTGTTACTGGCTGTTACAGGCTGCCATCAGCAGGTTTGCAGCTACTAAACCACTTAAGCAACCTTCTGGGGCATAACTCTTTGAAAGCAATAATACTCGGGGACTTAAACTTAGTCTGGCATTCCAATGTCTCCTCTCCCCTCAAATCCCTTTGTGACTCCATGGGGCTGTCCCAGCTCATCACTGAAACTACCGGCCCAAACAAGAGTAACCCAGCCAAAAGTACACTGCTGGACCTCATCATAGTTAATAAGCCTCATCTGTGCTCCCACTCTGGAGTCTTCTTCTCTGACATCAGTGACCACTGTATTGTTGCTTGTGTCAGGTCTTGCCATTCCCCCACTCTCCCACCTAAATTCACTACAAAAAGAAGTAGGTGTTGTTTTGATTCTTGGTCATTCACGGCTGAACTAAGTCGCTCCCCTTGGTGGCAGGACTTCTACCTAGCAGAATCCGTGGCTTCCGCCTATGACATTTTTCACGACATCATGTTAAGTGCTCTAAATAAGCATGCCCCACTAGTTACATCCCGAGTTAGAAGCAAGCACTGCCGGTGGTTCTCTACTGACCTAAAGAGTGCACTGCGGAATAGGGACAGGCTATGGAAAGCTGCTTGCAAAACAAAACTACCTAACGACTGGAACCTCTTCAGGAGAGCTAGAAACCTCTGTACCAAACTGGTTAGAGATACAAGGGCTAGCTTTTACCGCTCTCAACTTGAAGCTTCCTCCACATGTACGTCAAAATTCTGGAGGATTATTAGAGATATCGAAGGCCATTCCACTGGCAACCCCCTGTCTGCCAAAATCCAGGTTGGTAATTCCACATTTACTGATAAACTCACTATTCTGTACTCCTTCAACAATCATTTTGCCACTGCGGGTCTAGCTTTTGATTCCTCCCCAGCTAGTACTCTTTGGGCAAAGCTTGGGCTTGATACCCCTGACCTCCCTGCATTCATCCCATCCTTCTCTCTCCAAGCCACATCCTTGAAGGAAGTGTAGGATCTCCTGCTGCAGCTGGATGAAAGGAAAAGCCCTGGGGATGACTTGACTGATCCATTCTTTCTAAAAGGAGTCTTCCGTGCTCTTGCCATGCCTATTACTCACCTGTCCATCTATCCATCTCCCAAGGTGTCCTTCCTACTGTTTGGAAGTCTGCCCACATTGTTCCTATACTCAAGAATGGGGACACTAGCGATCTGAATAATTATAGGCCCATCTCTCTCCTACTGGTATTGTCAAAAATGCTAGAGAAAATTGTTAATACCCAACTCAGGACCCACCTGGAATCAGTGAACCTCCTCAGCCCCCTCCAGTGCGGATTCAGGGCCCAACATAGAATGACTATCGTCCTAGCCAAAGTCAGTAACGACTGGCTGAGGGAACTGGATAATAAGAAATTTGTTGGAGCAGTCTTCCTGGACCTCAGTAAGGCTTTCAACACTGTCGACCACCCCCTGCTGTTATCATCCCTATGGAACATTGGTCTGGACGCTCTCTCTCTTAGGTGGTTCAACAATTATCTAATGGACCGCACTCAGCAAGTTAAGGCTGCCGGTGAGGTCTCGCTCCCCAAACCTCTTACTCAGGGACTGCCGCAAGGTTCTATCTTGGGACCCCTGCTTTTCACAATATACATCAATAGAATTAATACCTCCATCAACAAGGCTAAAATTCATCTCTTCGCAGATGACACAGTGCTCTATACCAGTGGCCCATCTCCTGACACTGTACTCACATCTCTCCAGAGAGAATTTGACCTGCTACAACTCCAACTCCTAAAACAGAAGTTCCTCCTGAACGCAAAAAAAAAAAAAGCCAAGCTCTTCTCCTCTGCGTCTAACAATAGTGCCCTTCCCTCTCACAGCTCTCTATCCCCTATCACTACCATACTGGGGATCAACTGAATAATGATCTTCTTTCAAATACCTTGGGGCTTGATTGACAGTTCTCTCCTTCCAGGGTCATATTGAAGAGCTTATAAAGAAGCTCAGGCAGAGACTAGGACTATTCTTCAGGATAAAAAACCTTCTACCAAGGGAGGCTAAAAAAACGGCTAGTTCAAACTACATTTCTCCCTCTGCTAGATTATGCTGACTTCCTTTATAGCCAAGGCCCTGCTGGTTCACTTGCAAAACTTGATATACTCTACCACAGAGCATTAAGGTTTATAACGGAGCTCCCATATTCCACCGATCACTGTCTCCTGTACACTGCTGTGGCCTGGCCTTCTCTTACCCTTAGTGCCCGAGAAATGCAGTACTATGGACCTTCAGAGCCATTACCAATAACCTGCCCCGCTATATCACTGATTGCCTACCTTAAGCCCCTACCTAATCCGCCCTAGAAGTGCTTCACGTAACCCTGCAAATCCCGGGTGAGATCCTGTTGGCAGGGCTGGCATTAAGCCATGCACTTCCTTCGCTGTGGAACAAGTTGCAAAACTCCCTGAAATTAAACCTCCCTTGCACGCCCGCGGCTTTTAAAACTTTAATCACCCACAAACTCAGGGAATCCTGCGACTGCTTCCACTAATACCATGGTTTGTTGCCATTGTGCTTATCCCTGCCCCCCTACCAGCCCTCGGCCCATATCCCTGCCCTCTCCTCTCCCTCTCTATCTCACGCATCCCCTTACCTGCTGCCCCTGGGGAAAAAAAAAAAATTGCGATCAACTTTTACATTTCTCTCATGTTACCCTAGCTTTGTATACTTAGTATTTTTTGTGTATATTAGATCTGTGTAAATCCTGTTCACATCTGTCCTAATGTATACTGCCATGTTGGCAACACTTGCAATCCTGTTGTATCTTTCTGTAGTTTTACCTTACCCCAGGTTCGCCTCGAAAATGAGCTCTGCTCAATGGTGCCCACCTAGTTAAATAAGATTTTGATTGATTGATTTGAAGCATGTGCACCCCCTTCTTCCCAGCCAAGGACTAGAATTGGCATTAGTTGTGGGGGAAGAGGCTGTCCAGACAGAAATTATTTACTATAGAAAAAAATATAAATTATTGCAGGAAAGTAAAAAAGGTCTTCTAGGAAGGTTTCACGCAGGACAGGGTTTTATTTTGGGTGGAAACAAAAGCCTATTTTTATTGAATAGGGCTCCAGTTTTAGTAGCACTATAAATACGAGGAATCAAACAAGGGCATCCAGTACAGATGGCCTTACCATTTTTTTAATATTTTTCTCTCCTTGGCAGAGACTTGCTTACCTCTGCACTGAAGTACTGACTACCCACCACGACACCACCAATCTGGTTCTGGCCCTCCTTCTGATGCCACCCTTTTGCCCATGAATCCCCCCACCACAGTAGAACCTTTCCATTCATTTGGGATCTGACATGATGGATGTGGACCTCTGGATAAAATATCTTGGTTCTTGGTGGTGGAGGGCAGACATTGTGTGGTGAGTGGTGATCTGTAATGCCAATGCAGCTTGGCATATCCCACCGCAGAATAAGCTTTAGTGCTAGAGTAATCATTTCTCTAGCCCAGAAACTGAAGTATGGTACCTCTGCAGTGCATACTAGACCACTCTGACCAGATGTGGGAGTACAGTTTGGATATAAATTCAGATCTCCCTACAGCAGTGCACTTCAATAACTCCTGCACCACCACACCTGGCCTTACCCATTTGTGAAGGCCAGCCATTCTCATGTAAGACCAAAAAATCTATACTGTACATACATCTGGCAGTGAGATAGCTCCCCACATTGAGGCTCTCTTATTGCGGATCTCCTTTGAGGACATCTCCCTCCTTAGAGTCACACCTATGGAACTGTAAGCCATTGGTATCTGGATCACTGGGAAACTTTTGCCTAGCTGGGGCTGCCCATGTCAGCACCACCTACATAACCCAGGTGGTCCCTTACCTCCTCAGTTTCTTTTCTCCCACTGTCAACTATTTATTAGATCAAGGAAACATCTTCATTGAGTCCACTGTTGAAGTATTACCTTTTTTATTATTTTACTTACTGTGTTGTTACATGCTGTCATCAGTGCCTTTGAAGAAGCCTCTGCTTTTTCGATGTTGTCTGTGTGGCATAAAGATCTTTCATGATGATGCTCATACTGTCTGTGTTTGTTGCTTGGGCTTTCCCCATTACATGAAATTCTGCACCATTTGCCAAGACTTTAACCTGGCCACAAGGAGACACCGCTAGAAAACGTTGGAGAATTTCCTGCAGCAAATGGAGCATGCCAAGTGGGCTGCTATGGCATTTACCCTGGGTCTCTGTCTTATTCTACCTGAGCCACCTCTGTGGAAACCCATAGGTCTTCTCAACAGAAAAATGCCATTGGTCAAAGGAAAATGCCAATAAGTCCTCTTTGACTGAGAGTCGCCACCATTCGGCTTATTCTCCCTCACCTAGATTACCACTCAGGCTACTTTGTTGCCCTCTGCCACTGTCCCAACTGTCAGACACCAAGGTTGAGTGAAGGCTCTAGCCTGGCCTCTGTAGAAGGCCTGCAGTTCCTACCCAGCACATCATTGTCAGGTACTGTCCTGTCAATGCTTTATTCCTTGACTCGGTCTGCTGGCACCATTGATGCTAGCGCTATTGGAACGTTTTCAGAAACTTTTTTCCTCTTTGCCATCAATAATTATATCTATGGCTCAGCCATCGTCATTGCTTTTGCCAGCATCTGCTGACTCTCTTGGGACTTCTGTCTCTCCTCCCTGTAGTGCCTCATTCTATGCCTCTTCCTATCGGTCCAGTATTTACTATGCCCACCCTCAGTCTCAGGCAAAGGAGGATAAATACTATCCAGACTTACTGGATGTGGAGGAAGGGATGAGGACAATAAGCACCAACTTACAGGTTTGACTCTAGCACCACTGTCTCCTCTTGTAGTGAAGACACTGCAGTTTATACCCCTGGGTCTCCTCCTTAGTATAAATTCTTCCAGGCTTCATAGTTCTTCATGCAGGATATGCTAGGCTTTGCTGCTGAAGAAGAGGTCTCCATTAAGAGGCATCTGTATGAATTCCTGGAAGTCCTTCCATCTCCTTTTGTGATCATTCCTGCTATATATGCTGCTTTTTTATTTATTTATTTGTTTAGTGATTTGGAAAAGACCTTTGAATGCAAGCTCTTTTACAAAGGTCCCATGTCATAGATTGCAAAACAAAGTACAATAGGAGAAAACAATGGTACATTACAATGAACGATACAACTTGGATTCCGAATTTACAGAATAACTCAAAACTTGGTGCAAGTTAAAATAACAAGAAAAACACTTTATGAGGGTGGGGTGGGGATAAGCAGCCATAAAGTGCCTTGTCAGTAGTTCAGGGGGATGGGGATAGCTGGAAGCAGGGTGAAGAAAGGAAGTACAAGAGAGAGAGGTAGGTACTGCGGTGGGGTGAAGGGTGGGGAAGAAGGGTGATAAGGTATAGGGAGAAATGGGGGGTGAGGGGAGGTTGAGCGGAGAAGATGTGCTAGAGTAAATGGTGGGGTGTGAGGGGACATGGTCAGGCAGCTTGCATTAGTAGTGACTGTTAGGGAAACTCACGGGACTGGGAGTTGGGAAGGGGGGAGGTGAGGTGGCGGGTGCTGAAGGAGCATGATGTGAACTGACTGCTGAGGCAAGTCATGAGAAAGGACAGAGGGAGGGGGTACTTGAGGTCTGCCTAGTGCTTGCTGGGGGGCAGAGAGAGCGGTTGTGGCTGGACCTAGGGGCAGGTGCACTTAGAGAGTGTTATTAGGTGCTGTTTGAGGTCAGTTTTGAATTGGACCAGACAATTGGTGGCCAAGAGGTGCCTGAGCAGTTCATTCATCTACAGGGGGGCCCGGTAGGCAAATGCACGTTACCCAAGCACTTTGGAGGATGCTACTCTTGTTATTGGTCATAGGTGTTTAGTATCTTGCTGGCTGGCCCTCATAAGGCAGACAAACAATATCTAGCCCCCTTCTACCCAGTATTTTTATACCACCAAATCTGATTCAGACACTGTAGACTCATGGCCACTCAGGACAGGTCTAAGCCCCTCGTCACATGAGCTCTTTGCCTCCTGACAAAGAATTCAGAAAACTATATGTTATAGGCAAACAGACTAATGCCTCTACTGCATTGGGCCTCAGTATTGCCAGTTATCAAGCTTAAATTATTAAATATCACAACAGCCTGTGGAAGTCCTTATCCACTATCATGCATAAACTGCCTGATAGCTCTACTAAGACTGAAGTCCAGCAATATGCAACACATTGACTGGAGGATGATAATCATCACTGCATTCTGCCTATGATACCTGTGATGCTTCCACTCGAGCTGCTACCTCCAGCATCTGTCTTCCCAGATGTTCCTGGGTGTGTGTTACTGGTTTTGCTGATTATGTCTAACAGTTAGTCCTTAGCTTCTCTTTTCAATATCAGAAACTATTTGAGTATGATCTGGAACTCACTCTTAAGGAGTTACAGTCCTCAGAGATGACTCTGCACTCCCTAAAGTCACTTGCTCCCAGCCCTCATGTTGGTGTGGTGGCAGATCCTCTTGCAGGAGCCCCCATTCCTGTCACACTAGGGGCCCTGGCATGTCAGCCTCTATAATGATTGCCCATGACCAGCAGTCATGTGTTGTCCATTTTAAGGTCCCAAGGGTCCAGGTTTGAGCTGTGGCCCCGCTGCTTCCTCCAGTTTCTGACTCTGTTGCCATACCCCCAACCCCTCTGTAAAGAGTTCAGGTAGGGAGCAGGATTTCCCTGTTACTGACAAAATGGCAAGAGATCCCATCAGACAGGTGAGTCTTAGACATTATTCGGGAGGGTCATGCACTGGAACTCGTAGGACATCCTGTGCATCCTCCTAGCCCTTATTTTAACCCTCAATAACACTTATCAGTTTTAAAGACTGAAATGTACACTGTCTTGGAAAGAGAGCATTCCAGCCAATGCCTCTGGCTAAGCAGAACTAGGGTTTTTAATCCCAGCATTTCTTTGTCCTGTAAAAGATAGGCAGTTTATGACCAATCTACGCCCAATCTTGGATCTCAGAGACCTGAATGAATACATTCCATACAGAAAGTTTTGCACGGTCTCTCTTCAGTCACTTCTCTCTTTGCTTTCACAAGGGGATTGCTTTTGTGCCCTCCACATGCCGGATACTCATTTGCACATCAAGATCCAGCACTGCCACTTGAAATACCTAAATTTCATTTTGAACAGCCTACACTAACATGGGTGTTTCCCAACTGCTTCGCTGTGGTGGCCTTGGCCTTGTGCTGTGAAACACTCTATGTATTCTCATATCAGGGTGATTGGCTCCTTAAGGCACCTTCCAGAGATATGGCAGAACAGATTTTACACTAGACTTGCCAGTTGTTTGACCAACACAGAAGCCTGGTTGATGAACTCAGATTGGTTCTGACTTCATGCCTTCATCTTCAGTTCATAGCTGCTGTCTGGGACATGACTCCAGTAATGGTGTTCCTTCCAGAATCCTGTGCAATTACACTTATCACTAAGGTGTCACTAGCTGCTGCATATGCCTAGGTCACTGCGTGGTCTATGCTTTGGCTGCTGGGCCTTCTGGCTGCAACCATAGTGACTGTTCCAATGGCCCCCTTCTACATGTGCATTTCCCAGTGGATGCTCTGTGTCCTCTTAACCCAGGCTACTTAATCCCTGGATTAACTGATTTGGTCACATCTGTTTTTTGGAGAGCATTCTTCTGGAAGCAGGACTGCTCCAATCTGATTTAGGGATCTCCATTGCTCCATCCATCCCCTCTGGTAGTGTTCACCATGGAGGTTACAAGGTTAGGCTGGGGTGCACACCTGGAAGCATTCATGACCCAGAGTATTTGGTCTCTGCCAGACCGCTCTCCGCAGTTTAACATTCTGGGGATGAGGGCTGTTCTGGTTGGCCTACAGGTCTTTACCCCTCACATTCAGGACCATCCTCTGATGGTACAGACAACTAATGTGTCATGCACTATCTTAACAAACAGGGAGGTACACTCTCCTAATCCCTCTGCAGAAAGGTCATGTGGGTGTGGGAGTGGACTCTGGCCTACAATGTACAAACACATTGTCACCACTTTTTTGCCTGACAATCTGTGTGTCTTGGCAGATACTCTGAGCCTGTTGGTTGCTTAGTCCCAGAAAAAGGAGCTACAGGACAATGTTGTCATGAAGCTCTTCCCTCAGTGGGTCATCCTGAATTGGACCTTGTATTGTCCCCACACAGTGCAAAACTGTCATGTTTTTTCCTTGCTTACTCCAGGGCTTGGAGTGTTTTGGCAAGATGCATTGTCCCTCTCTTGGAAGGGGAGGTGACTGTTTGCTTTTCCTCCAGTCCCTCTCATTCAGCAGGTATTGGTCAAGCTAAGGGCAGACAGGGCCATTATGATACTAGTAACCCCCTTTTGGACCAGATAAATTTGGTTCCCTCTGCTCTGGCAGATTGCATGGGAACCTCTTGTCCTGCTCTATCTAGGATTGGAGCTCCTGTGGCAGGACTAGGACAGTTTGTTATATCTGGACCTTCTATCACTACAACTTCAAGCCTGGCTTTTGAGGATGTACTATAGAACTGTCAAGCTTCAGGGTCTGTCCAGTGGTTTCAGCCATTCTATTGTCAACACAAAGCCCGCTACATTATCAATTAGTTGGAGTTGAAACTCAGCAGAGTGAGGCAGGCAGCTGGAGCTCGAAGATAAGTACTTTCTCTGTGGTGTTTGTTTCTTTTTAGAATTGAGGTAGCATTTAATGAGATGCCAATGTGTGCTGTGTGATTTAAACAGTGTAACTGCAAAACAAATGATTTTGTCTTGGTTGGGAGGAGGGGGGATATTTAACTGAGGGAAGGAGAAGTTGGGAAATACACAGGAGGAGGAGGAGGGTTGGTCACGTGACTCAGACCAGCCAATAGCAGACTGAGATCCAATTATATTTCAAAGGGGACCAAGTGACCCTGAAGCTTGAGTGACACCAAAGCTTAGGTGCCAGGAAGCAGAAGTGTAGTATCTTGAGTTGTGTCTGCAGGGCATCAGCAGAGAGGACAGCAAGCAGTGGGCCACACTGGTAGACAGGGAAGAGCTTAACTGGGAGGGCCGCATATTTCCTGTACAGACATGGGGAGTCCAAGGTGGGGGAAGGGTTCCATGGAATGGGGTAGGACCAGGTTAAGGGAGGAGAGGATGTGCAGCCACAGTCAAATAGGGCAGGAGATGGGAAGGGTTGCATGTTGACGAGGATGTGGAACAGCCATATTCCTGCTAGTGGCTTGGAGGGCAGGGCATTTTAAAGAGCTCAAAATGGGCAAAAATAAGGGGGAACTAGGTGGGACAGCAGAAGGGCCACACAAGCGGGTGCAGCCAAGGGAAAGAAGAGATGACTGGAGGAGCATCAGGCACAGGGGCATGACTAAGACTGGGTTGAAACAAAGATATCTGCCTGTGGGAAGGGGGACTGGACTCATTCAAGAAAAGGAGATTAGCACTGCAAACATATTTTCAGTGTTGGCTAGTCCGGAAGACCAGAGAGCAGAGAGGAGGGAAGCTACAGTGAAGGAGCAGGGAGAGGATGCTACAGGGGGAAGGTACACAGTGTGGAGGCAGTAGGCAGTTCACCAAGAAGACACAGTGGTGGCGGGGGGTGGCAGTGAGGTGATGGTGATGCAGTCTTTCTGGAGGGAAGGAAGGAGCAAGGAAACAGGAGGACAGGGGAAGCGGCAGGCAGCCCGGGAAAGGTTAAGGATAGGGAGAGGGGAGGAGAGGAGTCTGAGTGGGGGAGGGCCACATTTCAGGGAAGACATGGGGAAGTAATAGCAGAGGAGGTGGTAGCGTGGTAGATGGAGCAACAAGTGAGTGCAAAGGGGAGGTTCCACACATGGAAAATAGTTCATAGGTGGAGGTCAGTAGCCCGGTCATATTTGTGAGGGAGAGAGGACAGGGAAATGGTTAGGTAAGGCAAAGGGGAGGTGAGACAGGGGGATGAGAGGGCCTCACAAATTGGGGGTAGGGGAGTGGAGGGCAACAAGAAGGTGAGCAGGATAAGTGTCAGAGAGTCATAATTCTAGGGGATTCTATACTTAAGGGTATAAGATGGGGGGGAGGGGTGTCAGAAAAAGTAACATCTGGGTAGAATGCATGCCAGGCATGACAGCAAGCAGAGTGGGGCAGCATATTTATTTTTATTTATTTATTTCAATCTAGGATTACAATATCTTTGAGCCGGGGCTCTTTTACAAAGGTTCCACGTCAGCATGTGCAACAGTCATCATTTTTAGTTACAAACATATAGTCATTGACTTACAGACATGTAATAACCAGTACAAAGACTTGAGCTATGAGCAAGACAAGGGAAGGGGGTGGTGGGGGAATTGAGGGTAGGAGATCGAGGGAGGGAAGGAGGTGCAGGGGGTAATGGGGAGTATGGGAGGTGGTTGGGGCATGGGCAGGAGTGGAGATAAGGGGGGGGAGGTGGGCGAGGGCAGGAAACAGTGCAGCCAGGAGGCCTTGTCAAGGGAATAGACAGGTAAGGTGCTAGGGGTGCAAAGACTGATTGTAAGTGCTGGGTGCTGGGGCATGTGTAGCTGGAATGGTGGAAATGTTAAGATTGGCAATCGCAGGATACAAGCAGTGAGAGGCACAGCTTGGACTTGAAGAGGCCGAGTGTTGGAGCAGTCGTTATGTCACTGCCAAGAGAGTTGAGCCAGTTGGATGCCTGATAGGCTAATGATCTTTGTCCTTGGGTCGTGCAACATCGTGGGATATGTAGTAGATGGGAATTGGATCTCCTTGTAGTGACGTTCCTATGTCTAGACTTAAGGAGGGCACAGACACCATGTGGGGCAAGGCCCATTATAATTTTCTTGGCCGTGATGCATGTTTGGTATTTTATGCGTTTGTCCAGTTGAAGCCATCCAGATTGGGAATAAAGGTCACATGTGCGGGTATGGCGATGTGAGCCAGTGATGAGACGACAGGCCTTATTCAGGGAGGTCGCGATACGTTTGAGAGCAGTGGTAGTTGCAGACCCATATAGGATAAGACCATAGTCTATGATGCTGATGATGGAGCTTTGGATGGCCACTGACAGTGCTTCTGGGGTTAGGTGTTTCCTGTGCCGGAATAATACACCTAACCTCGCATTGGCAGACCTTGCAACATTGCTGATATGGACAGCGTATGAGAGGTGGGGTTCAAGGGTAATGCTGAGGTACTTGAACGATTGTGTTTGCTCTAGGATGGCTCCTTGTTTGGTTGCAATGGAGAGGTGGAGTTGTTTGTTTTTGTTGTGGATGCAGAAGACCATGGACTTGTTTTTTTTCTGATTGAGAAGCAGTTTATGATTTAGGAACCAGGATTCGATGGAGGAGAAGGCCCGCTGAAGTTTATTTTGTAATTGGATTGGATCAGGGTCCGAGGTGAGGATCACAGCATCGTCGGCGTAGAGAATTATTTGTTCTGGGCAGCTGTCTGGTAGTGAGTTTAAGAATAGGCTGAAGAGGAGGGGTCCAAGAATGGAGCCCTGGGGGACTCCCGAATGGACCAGTCTAGGGTCCGAGAGTGTATCAGCGTTTCTTACTGTTTGGGACTGTTCTTCAAGGTAGCTCTTAAACCAGCCAATGGAGTTTGGTTGACAGCCCAGTGTTCTGAAGCTGGATAAGCAGGAGGCAGTGATTGATGGTGTCGAAGGCTTTAGTTATGTCAATGTAGATTGAGCCTAGTAGTTCACCAGAGTCAAGTGTGTTGTGGATTGCGCCAGTGAATTCAAGTAGGGCTGTGGAGGTGCTGTGACCTTTGCAGGACTCGTGTTGTTGCTTGCACAGGATGTTGTACGTATCCAGGTATTCTGTGAGCTGGTCTGAGACGATGCATTCTAGTGCCTTGGAAAGTGGGGGTAGTAGGGAGATAGGTCTGTAGTTATCGTGGGCAGTTTTGTCACCACTTTTATGGATTGGGATGACAGTGGCAGATTTCCATCTGTCCGGGAACTGGCTAAGCCTGAGGGAGAGGTTGAAAATTCTGGTCAGAGTACTAAGCACTTCATCAAGTGTGAGAGACAGGATTTTGAGATCGAGGGAGTCATTACTGAATCTTGATTTACCAAGGGCTTTGGTAACATATTTATGTACTTGGTGAGCCTTGACTGATTTGAAGTAGAAGCGGAGGGAGCTGGTGGGAGTAGTGTTCATTGCAGACAGAGGAGCTTCACCATCTTTGAAGTAGTCCTGGGGTAGGACAGTGCTGAGGTCGGTAAAGGCTTTGTTAAAGGTATCTGCAATGGTTTTTGAGTTGAGGATTGTGGTTCTGTTGATGTTGAGCATTGATGGGGGGGTTTTGGGTGGATTCCCAGTGAGTTCCTTTATGTTCTTCCAGAATTCCCGACAATTGCCCCAGAAGTTTGTGAGGGCATGCTTATAGTAGGCGGACTTCGTTTGCCGGATGGTTTTGGTGCAGTCATTGCAGGCACATTTGTAGTTTTGGATGTCGTTTTGCCTTCCAGAGTTTCTGGCCAGCTCCATAGCTGGTCTCTTGTTTTTAGCATCCTGAGGAGGTCACCTGTGAGCCAGGGGGTAATGAGTGATTTGACTTTGCGTTTCTTAATAGGAGCATATGTGTCACATGCCACAGTGAAGATGTTTATGAAGTGGTCAAGGGCAGTGTTTACGTTGGTTGCATTGAAGATAGGGGACCAGTCTTGATAGAGGAGGTGGGATTTGAGTCGAGGAAGGTGACCATGGGGTAGAACCCTGCTGGTGATAGTTTTTGGCAGTTGTTTGATGAATTTATTTGACCAGGTGCAGCTAACAGCATCGACGATAGTGGGTGAGGGTAAGGGTAGACAGGGGGGACCAGAGTGGAGTGCTAGGACCAGTGTGGGTGTAGGATAGTTTCATGGTGGTAGATCGCTGAGAGAGTCAGGGTGGACATTAGTGTTAGATATCCGCGATGGGTGACTGGTAAGGATCCAGTCCAAGAGTGTGCTGGTGCTGATCCTGTAATTTTTCCTGGTTGGTGAGTCAACCATTTGTGTGAGGTTCGCCGCAGCAATGGTATCCCTGTGTGCCCAGCATCGGCCGCAGGCGAGTTGATGTTGAAGTCGCCTAGGAGGATGGATTCCGTGTCCGGTGGGAGTGACTTTACAAAGTCAAGAACAGCTGTTAGACCAGTTCCTTGTTCTTTGGGAGGGATGTAGATGGTGACAACAGTGAGGGTTTTGTTTTGGGTTCCGAGGAGGATTCTCACTGGCAGTATCTGAGCAGTTGTGGGTTGGAGTGAGGTAATGATGTGGTGCTCCTGTATGGAGTCTTTTAGGTAGAGAGCGCAGCCCCCACCTCTTTTGGAGAGGCGATCCAGCCTAAAGATGTTGTAGCCAGGAAGGCTGATTGCATGGTCCGGTACTGATGGCATGAGCCAGGTTTCGACGACTGCCAGGATGTCAGGGCAGTGTTGGCTGGTGAAGGCCTGTAGGGCATCCATTTTAGGAAGGAGGCTGCAGATGTTGATTGATATGAATGAGAGGGCACCCGAAGGCTTGCTCAGATTAGTGGCTTGAGAGAAGAATGGGCCAGGGTTTGGATGCACGTTGCCTGGACAGCATTAGGAGGAGGAGGAGGAGGAGGACTAGCCTCAAAGGAGCCGGGCGATTTTTATGGAATGCTTGCCTGCTAGCATCTCAGGAAGTTGCTGAGCACTCCATTTATAGTGGGTGAGGGTAAGCGAGACAGGAGGGACTAGAGTGGAGTGCTAGGACCAGTGTGGGTGTAGGACAGTTTCATGGCGGTAGGTTAGACCCTGGGCAAGGGGCAGTGACCAGTGTGCAGCGTGCCTATGTGGAGGAAGGATGTAGGAATGTGGAAGCTGTGGGGGAGGGGGGGAAGCAGGCTTTTGGGGTGTGAAGTAGGGGAGGAAGACATGCAAGAAGAAATAGAATCGGGGGTAGAGAACGGTGGAGGTGCATGATTGAGGTAGGATTTGGGGTAGGTGGAGGGAGGGGTTTAAGACAGGCTGGCGGGGCTAGGAGAAGGGGGTGGAAGAGCAGTAGCTGGATCAGTGGGAAGTGAGGATACAGCCAAGAAGGCCAGGCAGCCAGGGAGTGGAAGGTGGCGACTAAAAGATGGGGGGGAGTCCCAAAACAGGTACCCAATGGAGCACGAGTGGGGGTTGGAGCTACCAGGGCGTGGAGGAAGGTCTAAAGTTAAGGTCGGGGGAGGGGCGATGAAATTCTGGCCGCTTGCCGAGAAATGAATGGGCCCAGCAGCCCTGAGCAGAGCAAAGATTTAGCTGGCTCAAGACCCAATCCCCGAGCAGGAGGCAATACAGCGTCCGATCAGGGTGCGGTACAGATACTGTGGGGCCAATGGCGTGGCTCTCAGCAGTCCCATGGTTCAGGGAAGTCTTACCCGGTTCAAGAGGATCTCGAGGACGGGAAGGAAGGTATATAACAAGTAAAGCAACTGTGTCTTTCAGAGGGTAGACTTTTTTTTTTTTTAAATGAAAGAACAAGAAATATGGGCAAATATGTGGGGAAGGTGGGAAGGGGAAGCCGCTCATTGTAATGCACCTGGGAATGAATGATCTGGAAGGGAGAAGGATTGAGGAGGTACAAGATAGCTTCAGGGAAGTGGGAAAACTATGCAGCAAAGAGGGAACAATGGTAACTTTCTCAGACGTTCTGCCACTGCCAAGGGCTAATACAGACAGGAAGAGAAGAATCAGTGACTTCAACAAGTAGCTGAGGGAATGGTGTGGGAACAAGGGGTATGGATTGGTGGGGGACTGAGGTAGCACATGGAATAACACAGATCTTTATGCAGGGGATAGGTTACACCTCAGCAGGGCCACAGGTGTTGAAGCAGAAGCTGGGGGATTTCATCAATGAGAGGTATCATTTAAACTAGGTTGGGGAGCACTGGAGCTGGGAATCACCAGGAGGGGGGGTCCCACTGACCCCCCCACCACAGGGATAGATATGACCTTAGGCAAAATAGGGGTTGGAGTGAAGGGTAAGGAAGCAGGAAGGATAGGAGCAGTGTGGAGAATGGATTCGCTAAATGCTAGAAGCCTGGGGAACAAGTTGGCAGTTTCAGGCATTGATGGCAGAGGGTGAGGTGGACATAGCTACTATTACTGAGATGTGGGCAACCAGGCACCATGATTGGGATCTAACCATCCCAGGGTGCAAACTATTACAGAGGGATAGAGATAAAGGGAAGGCTGGGGGGGGTTGCCATTTACTTAAGGGAAGGGGTCAGATGTAACAGCGAGGAAGGGGAGGAGGTTGGGTCGGAAGTAATCTGGCTGCAACTACGAAGCCAGAAAGGGACCAAGATCTGTCTGGGGGTCGTTTATAGACCTCCGGCCCAGAAGGAGGACATTGACAGGGAACTGGGGGAGCAGATAAGGAGGCATAGTGGCAAAGGGAGCATGGTGGTGGTGGGGGACTTTAATCTACCAGGGGATGATTGGAGCATCCCAGCAACCACTTGCACCAGGGAGCAGATCCTCCTGGAAGCATTCCAGGATGGTTTCCTTTCCCAGAGGGTAATGGAACCAACAATGGAGGGAACTATACTAGACCAGGTACTGGAAGATGGGGAAGAGGTCAGGGATGTAAGGGTGGAGGAACCTCTGGCAAGCAGTGACCACTGCACAGTGTGGTTCTCAATCAATCTGGGTAGGAAAGCAGCCACTACAAAAACTAGGGCCCTGGACTTCAAAAGGGCTGACTTTGGCAGGATGGGACACATGCTGGAAAGTCATATGGCAAGCATCTGCCCAGAAATGGACATGGAACAAAAATGGGCAGTCATCAAGGTAGGATTGGCTGAAGCCATTAAAACTTGTGTCAAGAGCCAGAGCAAGAAAGTCAGGACCAATAAACCAAGTTGGATGAGTAGAGAGGTAGTTGAGAAGGTGAGGAAAAGAGGAATGCATTTTGGACCTACAAGAGATCCAACAGGGCAGAAGACAGAGAATAATATGTAAAGAAATCCAGAGAAGTGAGCAGAGTGGTAAGGGCAGCAGAGGTGGCTAGGGAATGGAGGTTAGCACAGGCAATCAAAGAAGGAGAAAAGGATTTCTTCAGATGTATCAGAGAGAAGAGGAAGAGCAAGGATCAAATTGTTAGGATTAGGAGGGGAAGTGGGTGGGTAGAAAGGGGTCTGAGCAGGCAGAAGTACTTAATGAAGACTTCTGTTCAGTCTTCACCAAGGAGGGGGATGGGCCCGCACCTGAGAGGAAGGGCAAGGAGGAGAGGTGGGGGGGCAACCATAGATAGGGAAATCATGGTGGAAATGGTAAGTGAGGGCCTTAAGTCCCTGAAAGTGGACAAGGCACCTGGCCCAGACGGAGTCCACCCCAGGTTGCTGAGAGAGCTGGCAGAGGTCCTGGCAGGGCCATTGGCAGACCTGTTCAACACCTCTCTGAACTTGGGGTGCATGCTCAGGGACTGGAGGGAAGCACATGTGGTACCTCTCAATAAGAGTGGGCCCAAGGATGAACCGGGGAACTACAGACCGGTGAGCTGTACTGCAATTGTGGGAAAACTGATGGAGATAATCCTCAAGGAAAGACTGGTGCAATTTCTTGAGGATAACAATCTCCTGGACAGCAGGCAGCACAGGTTTATATTGGGCAGATCCTGCCAGATGAACTTGGTTGATTCTTATGACTGGGTTAAGAGGGCACTGGACAGGGGACATGTGGTGAATGTCCTCTACCTGGATTTCAGCAAGGCCTTTGACTCAGTGTCACATGGTAGGCTGACCTGCAAGTTGAAGAATCTGGGAGCAGGGAAGAAACTGGTCAGATGGGTCGAGAACTGGCTGCAGGGTAGACAGCAGAAGGTAGTGGGGGGGGGCATCTGAACCCAGGGCAGTAACCAGTGGTGTACCACAGGGCTCTGTGCTGAGACCAGTTCTGTTTAACATTTTCATAGCCGACATTGCAGTAGGGATTAAGAGCAAGATCAGTCTCTTCTCAGATGACACAAAGATTTGTGCCGAGGTAGATGGGGGAAGGGAGGAAAAGCACTTCAGGATGATTTAGTGAAACTGGAGGAATGGTCTCACACTTGGCAGCTTGGTTTCAATGCCAAGAAGTATAAGGTGAATCATTTAGGAGGCAAGATCCTAGGATACAATTACTGACTAGAGGGTGTCCCGTTAACAAAATCCAAGGAGGAGAAGGATCTGGGATTGCTGGTAACTGAGGAGATGAACCACTCTGCTCAGTGCAGGAAGGCAGCAGCAAAGGCAAACAGCATGCTAAGATGCATAGCATGGGGGATTTCTTTTAGGAGTGGGGAGGTCATCTTGCCCCTGTACAGGTCCCTGGTGAGACCGCACCTAGAGTATTGCAAGCAGTTCTGGTGCCCCTACTTGAAAAGGGACATCAAACTACTGGAGGGGGTACAGTGCAGGGCAACAAAAATGATCCTGGGGTTGGGGGACAGACCATATGAGGAGAGACTGAGAGAGCTCAATATGTATACCCTAGAGGAAAGAGGGGTGAGAGAGGGGATATGATTGAGACCTTCAAGTACCTGGAGGTTTGAACAGAGTAGACACCAGGTGTATGTTCAATTTGAAGGGCGGAAGGGAAACCAGAGGACACTCTATGAAGTTGGAAGGGGCAGGTTCAAGAGGGAACTGAGGAGGCACTATTTCACAGAGAGGGTGGTGGCAGGGTAGAACGCTCTGCCAGAGGAAGTCATATCGCTGCAGAGTGTTGGGGTCAAGAGGGGTGGGACAGATTCAAGGGAGGATACAAACTGGGAGGGGGGAGATGGGGGGAGGGCATATGAGAGAGGGGGGGCAGCTGCAGTCTAATGGACTGAAGAGCTGCACACTCTAGATCAGGGTTTCTCAAATAGTGAGGCCAGCCTCCCAGGGGAGGCTCAAGTAAGCTTTAAAATGTACTATATTTTAATGTCAAGTTTTGGATGTTTCGTGTGAAAGGATGCAGCAAAGTGAAAGCGAATAATGGCATGCGAATTTATGTACAAAATGGTTACCAGGAAAGACACGCTCAACAAACACTTGTTTCCTGGTATGATATGGTGAAAATACAATTCTTGGAAACTGCAAAACAAAATTCAAAATAATGCAAATGAATAGGAACAAAGTAACAACGGACCCATTATACTGGCTGCAGAAAAGCACAAATACAAAGGCTAAGCAGAGAGATACTAGGAGCAAGAGCAGGAGGGAGCAAACTGGTCCCTGAGAAGGTGTTTAAGAGCAGGGTAAAACTGACAAAGAAAGCAATCTGACTCATGGAGGTATTGCAATGAGGGGTAAATAGAGTCCAAAAGTCGGAAGTGTGGAGTGAGTAGGCTGACCTGGGGAGGGGGGTTATAGAGAGGGAGAATAATAAGTTCAGTAATATGAGAATAAACTCAACTACTCACATGCACTTCACTGTATTCTTCCTGTAATGTGCAAAGTATGATAATAGTTCTAACTATGGGGAGGACCAAAATTATTTCTATATTGGGGAGGCTCAAGATCTTTTCCAAGGCTTGGGGGAGGCTCACTATGACAAACTGTGGGAACTCCTGCTCTAGATCGACCAAATGGCCTGTATCTGCTAGCAATTTTGTATGTTTGTAATTATTCTCTGAATTGGAAAAGTTTAATGTTCAGTGTGTCTCTCCTTCCCTCTACCTTTTTTTCGTCCAGTTCAATGTGTTCTGGCCTATCTCTTGTCTCTCTCAGACTCTTGCCTGCAGTGCTGTTTTGTGAAGGTACATCTTTTAACCATTCCTGTCTTTCATGCCCTCTCTGGGGGCAAGACTGTTGCTCATTTGGAAGTACCTTGTAAGTTACATAAAAGGTTTCTGCATTTGCATCATCGGTTTGTAGGCCAGTTCTAGTGTGGGACTTTAATCTGGTTCTCACACAAGTGCCATTTGAACAAGCTGCCACTTGTGATGTGTATTTTATTAATAGAAAATGCTTTTTCTGATGCCTATTGTCTCAGCTTGGCAAGTTTCCAAGCTGCAGGCATTAGTTAGGGATTCCCGTACCTAGTTTTGTAGGGTTTCGCTACAAACTTAGAAACAGATGATGATGATGGCAGAAAAAGACCAATGGTCCGTCCAGTATGCCAATATTATCCTATCAGACCCAGGACCTGTTGTCCCTGAGGGGTCTTCGCTGACCCTATTCTCACTGTTGTTCCCCATGTTTTCACTTCTTTCATCCCTGTGAGTAGCTAATATTACCTTTGCTCTATCCCAGCTGTGTCTGAAGCACCCACCACCTCTGCTGGCAGGCCATTCCATGACTCAGCCACTCTTTCTGTAAAATAATACTTCCTTGCATCCTTTTTAAACTTTCCCCAATTAACCTCCCCCTGTGATCCCACATCCTAACTTCTCTTATTCCTTTCAGGAACTTGAAGGTCTCTGTCATGTTCCCCCTTAAACCCATCCTTAATTCCTTCCCAAGGTGGTGTTTGAGTTCACACTGACTTAGTTTATCTACCGTTCTGTGTTTTGCCCTTCCACTTGGAATGTGAGAGATTTTACCTACATTCTACAGATGTCCCGAGAGCCTTACACTTTTATCTAAACCACACAAATGGCTGCAGAAAGTCATCACAACTTTTTGTTTAATTTTTTTTTAGTTATTTATGAGGTCTAGGATTACAATACCTTTGAACCAAGGCTCTTTTACCAAGGTTCCACGTCAGAGACATCATTACATGAAAAAGGCAAGGATAATCAACACACAATGGTTATGACATAATACCAAAATATTGCAACAACCAAATGGGGGGGGGAGGTGGAGGTTAGAGTACATAGGCAGCCAGAGGCGTTTGTCATGCAAGAAGGTAGCTAGTAAGTAACTAGTAAGTGCATGCAGCTGTGGGAGTGAGAAGGGAGAGAATCCCGAGGAGTTGGCTTGAAGTACAGAAAGGAGAGCCAGGTACAGAAGGGGTACAGAAAGAGGTCTATTGAGGGAAGGTGGGGGAGAGTAGGGGGTTTAGGACAGGAGGAAAAAAAAAGCAGGGTCAAAGGAGAAATTGAAGGGGGGCAAATGTGACAGGAATCGAAAAATGGTGGCAGATATAGTGGAGACAGGGTAATTAGTTGTAGCAATCACAGGAGCTAGTGGCAGCAAGATGGTTCCAGAGACTAGCTTTGAACGCATCAAGTGCGTTTGCTGAGGAGATGGTAGGGTCAAGGTCATTCAGCCAAAGTGGTGCTCTGTAGGCAAAAGATCGTTGTGCCTGGGAGGTGTGACAATACGGGATTTCAAGGAGCTGTTGATTCGATCTCCTAGAGCTCCGACAGTTTGGGTTTGTCTGCAGAAGGGTAGAGACACCTGGGGTTGCGTTCCCCAGACAGATTTGCTTTGCCAAGGTACAGGTGAGATACTTTATGCGATTTGATAGGTGAAGCCATCCAGACTGTACATATAAGTCACAGGCATGGGTGAGCTGGTGTGCATCTGTAAGAAGTCGACAGTCCTTGTTTAAGGTAGTTTGCACCCGTCTGAGGGCTGTCTTCGTGGTAGAGCTGTAAATGATGAGACCATAGTCAATGATCGAGACCATGGAGCTCTGTATGGCAATCTTTAGTGCTTCAGGTGTAAGACTTTGTCTGTGTTTGTATAGAAGACTGAGTCGAATGTTTGCGGTTTTTGCAGCATAGTCAGTGTGTGCCCCGTAGGAAAGGCTAGGGTCAAGCAGAATCCCAAGATATTTGAAGGATTGCACCTGCTCCAAGGTGTTTCCCTGTGGAGTGGAGGTCGTCAAGTGGTGTTGCTTGTGCGGATTTTGAGAGCTGCGAAATAGCATGCTTTTTGTTTTTTTGTGATTTAGTACTAGTTTGTGATTGTGGAACCAAGACTCAGTGGTGCTGAAACCCAGCTGGAGGTTATCCTGTAGAACCCTGGGATCTTTGTGGGAGGAGAATACCACTGCATCATCAGCGTACAAGATGATGTTTTCAGAGCAAGATTGCGGTAAGGAGTTTAGAAAAAGACTAAACAGGAGTGGCCCCAGTATGGAGCCTTGAGGTACGCCTGAGTGGACCGGCAAGGTGTCAGAAAGAGTGTTTGCAATTTTTACTTGTTGCATCCGGTTTTCGAGGTAGCTACTAAACCATAGCAGAGAGTCAGGTGACAGTCCAGTATTTAGTAGCTGGTCAATAAGCAGCCTATGGTGGACTATGTCGAAAGCTTTTGAGAGATCAATAAAGACCGCACCTATTAGTTTGCCGTGGTCAAGAGAATTATGGACAGTCCCAGTGAGCTCTAGGAGAGCAGTGGTGGTACTGTGGCCTTTCCAGAAACCGTGTTGCTTGTCACATAGAATGTTGTATTTGTCCAGATGGTTGGTGAGTTGGTGCCACAATACGCTCAAGTGCCTTAGACAGCGGGAGCAATATTGATATTGGGCGGTAGTTTGAATGGATGGTCTGGTCACCGCCTTTGTGGATTGGGATCACTATTGCAGTTTTCCATTTGTCAGAGAAGTTCCCACTGCTAAGAGAGAGGTTCAGTATTTTTGTAAGGGGATGAAGAACCTGATCTAGGGTAAGTGACAGGAGCTTGAGATCCAGAGTGTCTCCACTAGTTCTGGATTTAGAGATGGCAGTGGCAATGTAGAGGCGCGCATCCTTTAGGCTGACCTCCCTAAAGTAAAAAAGAGGGTGAACCAATTTGTGCTGAGAGTGGCCAGTGGTGGTAGCTTTATCTTTGAAGCAATCTGAGGGAAGGACAGCACTGAGGTCTGTAAAAGATAGGTTAAAGGAGTTTGCTATGACAGCATGGTCAAGGGTGATTGATCCGTCAACGGATAACATAGCCGGGTAGTTTTTTGGCTTCTTCCCTGTGATTTCCTTGATGTTTTCCCAGAACGCTTGACTATTCCCCCAGGTGTTAGTGAGAGCATTTTTATAGTAAGTATTTTTCATAAGTCTGATGGCTTTAGTGCAGGCATTTCTGGCTTGCTTGTATTTTTGAATATCCATTTGCCCTAGAACTGTGGAAACTCCTGTTTCTGAGCAGTGCCTTTCCGAATGGGTATCATCTTGCATTTCTGTTTCCTGATGCACAGTAAGGAGTGTCCTGGTTCTGTCCATAGACATACCACCCATGACATTGCCACAACTGTGGCTTTTCATACTTTTTCAGCAGCTGATATGTGTTCTGCTTCCACATGGAGTAATAGCCACACTTCTGCTAGACACTACAGTTTGGAACTGGTGTCTCGTAGACAGACTGGTTTCAGCTTTGTCATCCTTCAAGGCTTGTTGTCTTAGAGGATTCCATGTCCTTCCTCTCTGGCCTTCCTTCCATGCTGCAGTCTTGCACTGCTTGGGAATCATTCCAGTAACTTGGATCTATGGAGGGAGCTGTCCTCAAAGATAAGTTAGTCACTTCCCAGTAAGAGTAGATCTTTGAGAGAATCTCCTTCATAGAGCCACTGCTCATCCTCCTTCCTACCTCCTTCTGTATTTTTTGATGGCATACTCTGGAAGACTTCCCCATTCCTGCATGAGTGGTTTTGTTCTTTTCTGCATCATTCCAATGGGTTTAATTTCCAAACCCCCTGCCACTCTTGTCAGTTTGCAGGGTTCTGTTTTCCAATTCTTGTTGGTATGTTACAACTTCAAGCTTATCTGCAGCAGTAAATTGAGTACATAAGGGCTCCCAAAGTTATATACAGTTGGTGGTGCCAATGTGCCTCAGTGTGGGTGATCCCAGCTGCAGTAAGAAAATGTTTCTGAGTGGTTTTGACACTGAATGCTTAGTTTTAAAGGTGTTGATCTATGGAGGAGAATCTCTCGAAGGTATACTGTTATTGGTAAGTACTTAACCTTTTGTTTGCTGCTAGAAGGACATTAATAAGTGTTTGTTAACTGCTGGTTATGTTGGTTAGACTCAGAATCCAAATATTACAGGAAATGCCTAGTTTATACGCGCAGGTTAGAGGATCCTGGCACAGCACTTGCCTCTGGAGATGGAATACCTGCTAGACGGGGATTCATGAGTGAATTTGTACTTTTAGGACCCGTCCACACTGCACCGCTCAGACCCCGTAACGGATAGAAACCGTTACAACTGGGGAGTGGTGCAGTGTGTCCACACTGCCGCGGTGTCTGTTACGGGACCGGCACCGCTGGTCCACACTTCGGGAGCCAGGCAACCATTACCGTGGCACCTGATCCCACAATGCAGCTCGTGCTACGCTAGGGGACTGGTGCCACGCGTCCACACTATGCCCGGTAACGTTACCGAGGCATAACCATTTTCATAACCGTTGTTGAAACCACCTCATATGTGGTTTCAACAATGGTTAAGAAAATGCTTTCTGTAATGTTACAGGTGTAAACGCAAACGTTGTGGTAACGGTTTGGGCACTCTGTAACGTTACAGAGGGGTAGTGTGGACAGGGCCACAGTATAGTGAACATTTTGCTGGGAAATTCCACCTCCAGTTAGCTCACAGTGGAGCCGACCCTGCCATGAGGTAATAATAATAATAATAATCTTTATTTTAAATGCGCCTTTCAAAAATCAAGGTGCAGAACAAATTATAAAATCACATCAAAATAACACATTATAATAAAACCAATAGAATAAATAATATCAGACATCATGATAAAATATTAAGATCAGACCAAGTCAGCATAGTCCCCAAATGCCTTAATCCACAAAAAGGATTTTAATGCTTGTTTAAAACCCCCACAGTCATACACTCTCTAATCCAACAGAGTAGAGAATTCCAGAGGCTCGGTGCCATGAACATAAAAGCCCGGGCACCAGAAGATTTTAAAACTACCCTCGAAATCTCCAGCATCCCCTCATTGGCCCGAACGGAGCGGTCACTCTGGGAGGTAAGGAACCAGGAGCTCTTTCAGGTAGTCAGGGCCCAAACCATGCAGGGCTTTATAAGGCAGTAAGCTGACTTTAAAGGTGATCTTCCACAGAACCGGTAGCCAGTGCATTTCCCTCAGCACTGGTGTAATATGGGAAGAACGAGGCATCCCAGTTAACAACCGGGCTGTGGAGTTCTGCACCAGCTGCAAGCGGCGGATATCAACCCCTGGAAGCCCAAAGTAAAGGGAATTGCAGTAGTCCAAGCGTGAGGTCATAAAGGCGTGGATCAATGTAGGTAAGTCCCCGGATGGAACAAGGTGCTTGATCCTAGCGATGTTCCTAAGATGGTAAAAGGATAACTTAAGGACGGCTGACACTTGCGAACGTAGTGTCAGCCAATCATCAAGAATCACCCCTAGGTCGCGTACCTGTTCAGAGATAGGGAGCTCAACATCCCCCAGGAATAGACCTGAGGGATGGTTTGTCCCCAACCCCCCTATCCGGCGACCAGGATCCACAACCATCACCTCTGTCTTCCCAGAATTCAACTTCAGCCTGCTGGACCTCATCTAACCTTGGATTTCACCAAGGCAGTTATTAAACATCGAGAGTGCTCCATTCTGGTCAGGTGCAAAAGACAGGTAGAGATGGGTATCATCGGCATAACAATGAAACTCCAGCCCATACCATCTTACAATGTCTCAGAGGGGAAGCGTGTACACTGCAAACAACATGGGGGACAGCACTAGCCCTGGGGCACCGCACAAGACAGAGAGATAAGATCGGAGGAAAACACCCCTGATACCACCCTCTGAGTTCTACCGGTGAGGAAAGAAGTAAACCATCTGTGGACCAAACCTGAAAGCCCACAGATGATTCTCAGGCGCTCAAGCAGTACCCCATGGTCTACAGTGTCAAATGCTGATGACAGATCCAGTAGGACCAAAATGGACCGTTTTTTTCTGGTCTCTCGCCATCAAGAGATCATTGAGTACCCGAACCAGTGCAGTCTTGGTGCTGTGCCTCTTTCGAAAACTGGATTGAAGAGGATCGTAGATGCTATGGATGGTCAAATGGTTGTCTAACTGAGTAGCCACTACTTTCTCAATTACCTTCCAACAAGGGAAGGTTTGAGATAGGCCTGTAGCTGGCGAGGGAGTTGGGGTCCAAGAAGCTCTTTCAACACCGGTGACACCACTGTCTCCTTCAGGAGCAGGGCTTTCACCAGAGTCTAAGGAGCACCAGACTATCCTCGCCAGAACCGATGATAATCTCCCACAGCCCATAATCAAGGCTGTAGGGCCCGGATCTAAGCTACAGCATGTAGTGCGCATACCCTGGACAATCCTCATAACATCCTTGATTTCCGGCCTTTTGAAGAGACTCCAGGAAAAAAGAGGGAGTGCGACCAGGGACTGGTCCACGGCCGTTCCCATAGAGAGTGTTGCGCGAGTCTCCTCCCTGATGTCATCCACCTTATCTGCAAAGAACCGAACAAGCTCCTCACACTGGGATTGCGAAAAGGCTCTATGAACCTGTAGACAGGCTGGGTTGCACAGTCTGTCCACGGTTTGAAAGAGCTGGGCCAGTCGGTTCTGAGCAGCAGCAATTTCCCCAGACAGGAATACTGCCTTCTTACGAGCAATTGCTTACTGATAGAGTTGATAGTGCTCTAGTAGTCTAAGATGGTCAGCATCTAAGCGGGATTTCTGCCAGCACTTCTCTAACCTGCGTCCTAGTCTTCGCATTTCCCTCAAGTCCCCAACGAACCATGGGGACCAAGGGCTTAAGGAGAGAGGATGCACGCTGATTGGCGCAATGGAATCCAGAGCAGAGGTAATGGGTAATGGTAACAAGGATCCATGGGGGGGGGGAGTGGGGCAGGGACATGGTGCATGTATGCGGTAGGGGATGGAAAGCAATTAAAAAAGTAGAAAATGTATACATACAGCTTCATCAAATCCCATGTATATGAATTGCATGTACCACTGCTGCACATCAGGCTGTGTCCTATCCCACAGTTGCCGTTTGCTACGCTTTAGCAGGAACTGTTTGGCACTGTTTTCAGGTACTGAGACTGCTGATTTAGTAGATGCTGAAAAAAACAGGAGAAAAAAAGCCATCTGCAACAACTGTGGTTAAATCTTAACAGCATTATAGTCAAGAGATCTTTTTAATACTTTCTAGGAGTAAACTGAGCTGAATTTGCTTTACAACAGGTTCACTTTGATTTAATTATTAAGCAGTAATGTAGATCAATGTAATTAACAGGTATAGTGTTATAATTACTGGTGACCCCCTTTATCAACCTGATTTCAGATACCCTTCAAACGCCGTAATAACCTGAAATCGGGTTATTACGGTGTTTGAGTAGCTCTGAGTCATTGCTCACTTACACTGACAATGACGATCACTTTCACTTAACATAGAAACATAGAAAAATAGAATTTGACAGCAGATAAGGACCGCTTGGCCCACCTAGTCTGCCCATTTTCCTACCTAACAGATAAGCTGCTGATCCTAGTTAACCAACAGCTTACTTCCTCTTTCCCGCCCCTAGGACTGCCTTATGCCTGTCCCATGCATTCTTGAAGTCCCCCACTGTTCTTGACTCCACGACCTCCTCAGGGAGGCTGTTCCATGCATCCACAACCCTCTCAGTGAAAAAATACTTCCTCACATTACCCCTGAGCCGTCCCCCCTCTATCTTCAAATTGTGCCCCCTTGTTCTTGCACATCTCTTTTTCTGGAAGATGCTACCCTCTTGGACTTTGTTAATTCCCTTGAGGTACTTGAACGTTTCTATCATGTCCCCTCTCTGCCTTCTTTCCTCAAGAGTATACATATTAAGCTCCTTTAGTCTTTCTTCAGTATGTCTTCTGGTGCAGACCCTGCACCATTTTTGTTGCCCTCCTTTGGACAGCCTCCACTCTGTCTATGTCTTTGCGGAGATGGGGTCTCCAGAACTGCACACAGTACTCCAGATGGGGTCTCACCAACTGTCTGTACAGAGGGATAACAACTTCTGTTTCTACTATTGATGCCTCTTCCTATGCATCCCAGTATCCCCCAGCCTTCCTTACTGCCTTCTCACATTGCTTGCCCACCTTTAGGTCATCTGATATAATTACCCCCAGGTCCCTTTCTATTTTTACTGTTGTCAGTATCTCACCCCTCATTGTGTACGCTTCCACTGGGTTTTGTTTCCATGTGCATTACCTTGCACTTCTTTGCATTGAATGTGAGCTGCCATACATTTGACCATTCCTCCAACCTTGCCAAGTCCTTCTCATCCTTTCCACTCCATCTTGTGTTTCAACCCTGTTGCAGATCTTTGTGTCATCTGCAAAGAGACATATTTTTCCTTCAGTTCCTCTGCAATGTCACTTATAAAGACATTAAAGGACCAGTCCCAGTACTGAACCCTACGTTGCCCGCTAGTAACCCTCCTTTCTTCACTGTGTACTCCATTTACTACTACCCTTTGCGTCCTGTTGTCTAGCCAATTTTTTATCCAGGCTACCACCTTGGGACCCATTCCAAGGCTGGCTATCTTGTGTATTAATCTTTTGTGTGGGACTGTATCAAATGTCTTGCTAAAATCTAGGTAGGCCATGTCCACAGCCCCTCCCTGGTCTACTACTTTGGTCACCCAGTCAAAGAAATCTATTAGATTCGTCTGACACGACCTTCCCATCGTGAATCCATGCTGCCTTGGGTCCTGTGCCCCACTGGCCTCTAGGTACTCAACAATTCTTTCCTTCAGAAGTGATTCCATCATTTTCCCTACCACTGAGGTCAAACTAACTGGTCTGTAGTTTCCTGCCTCTGTTCTGCTCCCACTTTTGTGAAGAGAATCACATCTGCCCTCCTCCAGTCCTCGGTACCACCCCATCCTCCCATGATTTGTTAAAGAGAGTAGTCAGCGATGTCACTAGTTCTACCCTTAGTTCTTTTTAGAATTCTTGGGTGAATCCCATCAGGCCCCATTGCTTTGTCCACCTTCAATTTTATTAGTTCTTTCAGAACCCTTTCTTCTGTAAATGGACTGGTATCGACCCCCGTCTTCAGAGTGTTTCTCTTGGTTGGTTTAGGTAATGCCCCCTCCTCTTCCTTTGTGAATACTGAGCAGAAATATTCGTTCAGTATCCCTGCTTTTTCACTGTCACCCTCTACCCACATTCCCTCCCCTTTATTAAGCTTCAGTATCCATCCTTTGGTCTTTCTTTGCTCCCTAATGTACCTATAAAAGGTCTTATCCCCCTTCTTAACAGAATTGGCTATCCTTTCCTCGGGTTTGGGCCTTTGCTATTCTGACTGCCTTCCCACTTTTCTTCAACACATGCGCTGCCAGTGGTGTTCATTTGGTCAATTACATGCCCCAAATCCACAAAAGAAGTGCCTTGTATAAAAATATGTAACCTGTGGGTGCTCAGCTCATTTTGTCTCAGTTTTGAAAAACAAAGCATGAGAGTGTAGACTGAGGAGACCCGAGTGGTCGGCGGCTTCAGAGAGCGAGTCAAGCGTGAATGGCGTTGCTATAGCAGCACTGCGTACGTGCCAATCTACTTCTGCACCGATCACTCGCTCTCAGTCTACGCTCTATTTTCAAACTGAATAAAATAAGCTGAGCACCGATATTGTTATACAAGGCACTTCTTTCTTTAATGGTTGGGGCATCTTATTCAGCAGTTACCTTCATTCACTGATCTCTCTCTCTCTCTCTCCACCTAAGTACTTCTACACACAAAGTCCATGCACCAGTAATTATATAAAATAAAAGATATGGAATGTACGTATGAATATTTTTTCACACCTTGGTGTGTGATGACTACATAAACCTCTTGAGCTTCGCTCTCGAGGTTTATGGGTCATCACACACCTCAGGTGTGAAAAAAATATTCATAACACACACTTCCATATCCATTATTCTCTATGTATTTCATATAGTCATTCAGTTATTTATTGGTAAATGTGACCAGTAAAGGCATATTGAGCTGTGACAGCTCATTTACAGGGATGTTTGGGGGTGGGTTACCTGTCTTATTGACAGCGGGCATGATGGGCAGAACACCAGAAAAAAATCCCATGCACTTATTTATTTATTTATTGAAGCGTTTCACCAGGAAAGGCATGCTGAACAACATGTTGCTCATCTCCCAGTGCGTCCTGGGGGGAGGGGGTTAGGGAGATACAGACGTACAGAGTACAATAACGTAAATTTATGTATAACAGTGATGAGATTACAGATAGTAATAGTAGCATGATAAGTGCATCATAGGAACAATTCATACAGGGGGTACATTACACAAAATTATGCATAGAGTGATGAGGTTACAGATAGTAACACAGCATGATAAGTGCACTACAAGTACAGTTCATACAGAGAGTAGGTTAAGGGCCATAGGGCCAGTGCAAGATAACAAGGGGTATATTAAACTTTGCAGTGAAGGGTCACATGGCAAAACCAGATAAAAGTGGACAAGTTATAGGTGTGAGTAAAGGTGGAAGGGATGTAGAGAGAGGGAGTAGTCAGAGAAGTAAGGTGGTATACAACTCATAACAGAAGGAGAAAGACAGGGAGGACTGGAGCGAATTAGTTACAGGTTCAATTTACAGAGAGGTAGTTATGAAGGGCTGAAGAGATGGAGGAAGTGGAGGAAGAAGAGTGAATCTGGGGAGGAAGAGCATTCCATAGTTTTGGGAAGCGATGTGAGAAGGCAGCTTGGCCAGTAATGGTAGACTGATTGGGGACTACTAATGAACGAATGCCTTAAGGTCTAAGAGAGTGGGAAGAAGGAGAGGGGGTAGATTTTGAAGAAGAGAGATATGGAGGAAGAGAACCAAACCAAAATTTAGAGACTAATTTTGCACAGTGGAGGAGGCGTCTGTTTGCTACGGAGGGGAATGCAAGAGAGTGGTAGAGATAACAGTGATGAGTGAGGGGGGGAGCATCCAGAGTGAAGCGGCGGAAGGAGTTAAAGAGCATGTACAATCTGGTTAAAGAAGCCTTGGGAGCAGCACTGTAGACTACGTCACAGTAGTCAAAAATAGGGAGGATCATCTTCTGGACAAGTGCACACCTTGCCGGTAGAGGGAGGCAGCTATGGTTCCTAAATAGTGCACCAAGCTTGGGGCGCAGCTTTATCAAGATGTCATTCACAAGACCAGAAACATTTAGGTGTTGGTCAAGCCAAACACCAAGGTGTTTGAAGGAGGAGGTGTCCTCCATGACTGTCCTATCAAGGGTATGGAAAGAGGGCAGAACAGGTAGCCTACAGAGTCTCTGCCTAGTGCCAAAGGTCATGGAAACTGTCTTCTTGGCACTGAGGGAAAGTTGGTGGGAGCAAAACCAGTGCTGAACATTACTGAAGTCATGCTGAAGTCTGGTTGCAATATCCACAAGGGAATGGCCAGAGGTGAAGAGAACCGTGTCATCAGCATACATATGGATTGAGGCAGATGTACAGACAGATGGCAGGTCATTTAAAAAGATGGAAAATAATAAAGGGTCCAGCAGTGATCTCTGAGGGACCCCAGTGCTAATTGGGAGAGGGGGAGACGTGGAGTCAGCAACTCTGACTGACTGGGTTCTACCCACCAGGCAGGCTCTGAACCAGTTAGCAGAGTCAGTTAGGCCAGCAGTGCAGAGGGTGTTTAACAGCAGGGTATGAGTGACCATGTTGAAGGCCTTTGCTAGGTTGACAAAAATGGCAGATGAGATCAGGCCACAATCCGTCCCTGAGAGGACTGAGTATGTGAGCCTAAGCAGGGAGGTAGTGGTGGAATGGCTTTTCCAAAACCCTTATTGTAAAGGTGTGAAAAAATTAGTATCAGAGACATAAGAAGAAAGCTGTGAGAGGACTATATGCTCTTGAAGCTTAGCAAGGGTGCGAAGGAGAGATATGAGGTGGAAGTCCCCAGGGATTGAGGTATCCCCACCCTTGGGTAGGGGAAGAACAATGGCATGCTTCCAAGCCACAGGGATAGCAGCCATAGCAAACGAATGGTTGAGAAGGACAGAAAGCAGGACAGCAATAGCAGTAGTTGATAAATATAGAAGCTTGGGGTCTAAGCCATCAGGAGAACTGCCTTTGGAAGGGTTGAGAGCATACAAGGCATCCAGGGTATCTCCAGGTGAAATATATGAGACCGAGAAATGCTCAGGCAGGGAAGGTTGGCAGGGTGGGGTGGAGGGAGCTATAGACAGAGGAGGGGCTTAAGGAAGATAGTAGAGCAGAGGCACATGAGGTGAAATACAGTAGGAATTAAATTTGGTAGCAACACTAAGGTGGTCAGTGATTAGAGAATTGTTTATATTCAGGATGGGGATGGGAGGTGACGAGACAGGAGAAAACGGAATTGATAACTTTCCAGAATTTGGAGGAGTTATTAATGTTAGATTGAAAGGTCGAGCTGAAGTACTCCACCTTTGCCAACCATGTAATTTTGGTGCACTTATTATGTGAAAAATGACAGGCCTCAATCTTTTTGAAGGTTAGAGGCTTTATGAGCTTTCCATTGTTGATCACGAACCCTTTGACATGCCAGGAGTTCAGGGGAGATCCAAGGAAGGTGATTCCCCCTGACTCTGGTGCACCAAAGAGGAGCATACTGATTCCAGACACTTAGAAATTTGTCTTTGAAGTAATCAGAAGTTATGTCTATAGAGTTAGCCAAGGCAGAAAGGTCCCAGTTAGTGAGGGTTAGGTCACGGAGGAGAGGAGCGAGGTTCAATGATTTATACGATTGAGTTACCAGAGTTTTGTGCAGGGCCTTACTCCTGTGGATTTTATGTACCATATAGGTCATATGGTGGTCACTTAGAGCGTCTGACAGAATGCCAGATTTAATGACCCTATGGGGATGAGAAATGAGAGCCCAGTCGATTAGGGAGTGGTTATTGGATTTAGGGTTCAGGTGAGTAGGTTCGAGGATAAGTTGAAATAGGTTATGGGCACTGATATCATTTTGAGCTTTATTAAAGGGGAAGTAAACATTGCAGGGGTCACTCAAATTGTGAAAGTGCAAGACAAGACCATTCAAACGAGGTATTAGGCTTAGCTGTAAGTGTCAGGAGTCCTGAGATATGATTATCAAATAATCTGTAAATCAAAACAAAGCAGCAGCCATTTCATGTAATCTTATAACAGGAAGAGATGTCGTGGAGGGGCCAGCTCTATGTTGTTAATTACAACTTGCCCCTCAGTGACATCACTTTCTGTCTCAGGATCCCATGAAATGGCTGCTACCTTGTTTTGATTTACAGGGTATTTAGATAATCATATCTCAGGACTCTTGACACTTACAAGGAAGTTCCATACCTCGTTTGAAATATCTTTTTATGGGCTTTCACAATTTGAAAGACCCCCTGCAATGTTCATTTCCAGTTTAAGGGAGGAGGATAACCAATTTAAGTTAAAGTCACCCATAATATAAACTTCACTTGCTGTGGTGAGGGAGGCTATGGTGCTGATGAGATCTGTGGCAACGGAAGAGGGGAGACCAGGGCAGCAGTAGACACCTGCAATGAATATTGGGATAGAGAAACGAATGGATAACTGTAGGACAAGTACCTCATAAGCTTTGGGCACAGAGGTGGATAGAATGGAAGTAAACTGGATGGGGGATGATACGTACATAGCCACACCTCCACCTCTTCCTACACGGTCCTGCTGGGTAGTAGTGTAGCCCTGTATGGAGACAGAGGCCATCTATTTTATTATTAAGCCAGGTTTCGGAGAGGATGATAATGGCAAGTGCAAGTGATACAGCCAGAGGTTGGAGAAGATTAATTTTGGGGAGCAGGCTTCGTATACAGTATTTAGATGGAGAATATTAAGGCCTCATAGAAACATAGAAGTTGACGGCAGATAAGGACAGCAAGGCCCATCCAGTCTTCCCATTTCTTTTTCTGACTTATGAATGTGCCATTGACCTTTGCTTTGTCAATGGCCTATCTATTCATACTCATCTGTATTGCTCCCTTATGCCTATCCCATGCCTGTTTGAAGCCCTGCATTGTATTCATATCCACCACTTCCTGAGGTAGGCCGTTCCATGCATCCACCACCCTTTCTGTGAAAAAGAACTTCCTCACATTACACCTTAATTGGCCTCCCTCTAATCTCATGCTGTGTCCTCTTGTCCTGCTATTTTTCTTATATTGAAACATGTTAGACTCTTTCACCTTGTTAATGCCCTTAAAATGTTTGAATGTTTCGATCATATAACCTCTCTCCCTCCTTTGCTCTAGGGTATACATACTGAGCTCAGTTAATCTGTCCTCATATGTTTTCTGATGCAGTCCCTGCACCATTTTGGTTGCCCTTCTCTGGACTGCCTCAATTTGGTTAATGTCCTTGTGAAGGTGTAACCTCCAGTACTGCACGCAGTATTCCAGGTGGGGCCTAACCAGTGTCTTGTAAAGAGGGATTATTACCTCCCTCTTCCGACTTGTGAAACTCCTACTAATACACCCCAACATCCCTCTAGCCTTACCTACTGCTTTACTGGTCTGCTTGGATGATTTCAGGTCATCGGTGATGATGACGCCCAAGTCTCTTTCTTCCCTTGTGACTGCCAGCAACTCCCCTCCCAGCCTATAGGTGGCTTCAGGGTTTCTCTTCCCTATGTGCATGATCTTGCACTTCTTTGCATTAAACCCCAATTGCCACTCTTCCAACCATTTTGCTGGTTTATCCAGATCTCTTCTCATTCTGCCCACCCCATCTGGATCATCTACTCTGTTGCAGATCTTGGTGTCATCTGCAAGCAGACAAACCTTACCCTCCAGTCCATCTACAATGTCACTAATGAAGATATTGAAGAGGACTGGCCCCAGGACAGATCCCTGAGGTACCCCACTTGTGACTTGCATCTCTTCTGATTGTTTACCATTTACCACCACTCTCTGTTTTCTGCCTGTCAACCAGTTTGCCACCCAGTTGACCAACGTCTGACCCACCCCGAGCCTACCCAGCTTATTAATCAATCTTCTATGTGGAACAGTATCGAAAGCTTTGCTGAACTCAAGGTAGGCAACATCAACTGCTCCCCCTTGGTCCACCACTCTTGTTACCCAGTCAAAGAAATCTATGAGATTAGTTTGACAGGACCTTCCTTTTGTAAACCCATGCTGTCTTGGATCCTGTGCTCCTATGGATTCCAGGTGTTGCACTATCCTTTCCTTAAGGAGTGTCTCCATAATCTTGCCCACTACTGAGGTAAGACTGACTGGTCTGTAGTTTCCTGCCTCCTCCTTGCTACCACTCTTGTGCAGCAGGATCCCATGAGCCCTTCTCCAGTCTTCTGGGACATCTCCTGTGCTCAGAGACTCACTAAACAGTTTTGATAATGGCTCTGCTAGTTCCACCCTTAGCTCCTTTAGTACCCTGAGATGTATGCCATCAGGTCCCATTGCCTTATCCACCCTGAGCTTATCAAGCTCTTGTAGGACCTTTCTTTTGTGAAGGGACTAGTGCACACCTTCCCTCCCCCCTGTGTCCATGATGCTGAGCTGTGGGCCCTGCCCTACCTTCTCTTCAGTAAATACTGAGCAGAAGTATCTATTTAGGATAGATGCTTTTACATGGTCCTCCTCCTCCTCACACACCCTTATCCCCTTGGATCTTAGCAATACCCCCTCTGGACTTTCTCCTTTCACTAATGTATCTATAGAAAGTCTTGTCACCTTCTTTTACTGTTCGTGCTAGTATTTCCTCGGTTTGGGCCTTTGCCTGCCTTACTGCCTTCCCTGCTTCCCTTAGGGAAGTTTGGTATGCCTCCCTATCTTCATCCTGCTGCGTTCCCTTAGGGTAGGACAAAGTAATTTGTAGGGGAAAGGCCTGGAGGGTGCAAATATAGACGCTGTAGAACTTGGAGGGCAAGGGCCTGGGTTGGGGTTGATGTCGCCAGAAGGCAGTAGTAGGAGGGCAATAATAGCAAAGTGGAGTTTGGCACTCTTGTACCAAGTGAAAGAATGATGTGTGGTAGCAGTAGGGATGAGGAGGTGGGATGGAGGAGGTTGAAATTTCAATAGGAGCAAAAGAGTGTAGTAGTAAGGTAAAGGATAGAGTGCTGCACCTGGATGTGAGGACATGAGGAGCAGTGGGACCAGATAGTAAGGGGAGAAGTGTGGGTCAAGGCAGGGCTGAACCCATGAGAGTTGAGTAGAGATAGGTAGATTGTAGTAGGCAGGCATATGGAGGGGTCAGGGGTGAGGGTGAAAGAAGGGCAACAGAGGGAAGCGAGGCATGTGAGGAGTAGACTGGGTGAGGACAGAGACATGGTAGTTCTGGTAGGAAGTAGAGCAACAGAGAGTGAGCAGAGGAGGAAGGGCTGGATGTGTTCTTATAGTAGGTGTTCACTTTGGGGTGGGGTGAAGCAGAATAGCTGCACCTATGAATGAGTTGGAGTTAGGACAGGGTCAGGTTGGCTGGGAAATGAGCCAATTTAAAGAGTGTCAGAAGCTGGGGAAGGGACAAAATTCAAGTTGGCTACAAATCAAGTTAAGCAGCAGTGGCGCTCTTGGATAAATGCCACATGATCTTTACAGAACAGATCTCTTCTATAACAAAAATCTTATAACCATTAGATTTCAGGTAATGTGTATATTAATGTTGAGTAGGCAGTATTAAATCCTGAATTTTGCACCTTAAAGGAAATCACTGAATACTACAACAATTGCAATAGTTGCTGCAGAAAAGCCAGAATAGAGCTTTTAGCATTTAAGTAAAATTTCTCAGCACCTGTTTAATATCTTATTTAGTCTCCAAAGACCCACACCAACCGTCATGTCGGCCAAGCCACCCGCTGCCATCTTGCACACACCAGGATGGCTTTCAGCATGAGGTGTATGCTAATGAGGACTACCAACTCTGCAATTAGTCCACGACAACTGTAATAAGTGCAAGTGCACTGTATTTGGTAGAGTAGGGTGGGGCTAGTTGGCTGACTCCCCATGCTTCACTTAGCTACTTTTCTAGCGTGTGTGTGTGTGTGTGTATGCGCGCAACCGTGTACTCAAGACATTTCATAATTTGTAGTTATGCACCTGAGAAGAAATTTAAATTTTTTTTTTTTCTGAGAATGAGACTTGTCAGCTCAGCATTGCTGCAGTGGATTGAGTGACTATATTTCATAATGATATACTTTAAATATAATACATTGTCATATGAGGAATACAACCATAAGAGACAGAGGACATAGAAACAGAACATGTAGTTGGTTCAGCAGCTGCAGCAGGTGTAGAGCAGCACAGAGCAAGAGAGGGTGAGTGTACTGCACAGCAGCATTCAGGGTGCATTCACCATATGAAATAATGTTTTACCCCATCAAAGCCTCCCGTCTGCAGCAGCACACCACTGTGGCATTGGCTGACACCACGAAAAAAAGTAAAAGTACCATTCAAAGTACTAGTAGTACTGCTGGGAGGGCATTGCCATTAACAGCCACTACTACTACCAATGTGAATATGCCCTCTTTATCCCTTGCCACCAGTACCACTAGGACAAAGAAATCCTCCTTAATAACCACAACTGCTGTGATCCACTGCCCATCCACTGTGACTACTAACATCCCAACTTCTGCTGCAACAGTGGCACTACCAGCCACTCCTGCCACTGTGACAGAGACCACTCCTGGCACAGTGACTTGAGAGCACTCCTGATACTGTGATCTGGACCACTCCTGCCATTGAGACCCAGACTGCTCTTGCAACTGTGACCGAGACATTAATGTCCTAATGTCTTGGGATGATATATGTGGTTTTAATGGGAAAGATTTAACAACCAGATACTGGAAATGTTCTGTATTTGTTGGCTTTGTGCTAATTGCAGCTACTGACTGACTGAGTGTGTGGTCTCTCTATGCTACCACACTTAATGAGATCTTCTTTATCATTATGCCCAAATAAGGAGGATTTGCACCAGGGCTGGGACTGATGCTTGCAGAGCAGAAATAGGCATGGCCTAGTAGTATGACTATTTTTCTGTTCACTTTTAGGGAAGAAAAAACATTGAAAATTTAAATTATTGCACAAAAGTGTGGAAAAAATGTGCCCTCTCCTACAGCTTGGGATTTACAAAAGGAACAAAACTGTCATGATTTCTGCATTTTGGCTAATTTTTACAAGTGGATGGAAGAAGATTGCTCTTTCACGAAAAATAATTGTAAGTCAGAAAGGGATAGCAAAATGTTGGCAACAGTAATGGTCCCTTAAACAAGCCCCATCGGACAGGCTGTGACTGAATGCTTTGGCTTGCAGAGAAGAAACAGGCCTAGTATTTTGGGAAAAAAAACACTCCAAGCAGTTCTCCTGAGAAACACAGACAACTATCACACAAAAGTGTGACAAGAATTACTCTCTCTAGCATTGGATTTAGAGAGACAACAAAACTGTCAAGATTTCTGATTTTTGTCGAGTTTTAACAAGTGGATGTAAGCAGATTCTTTTTCTGCAGCAGCTCAAGTTGTCGATCTCTCCTGCCTGAAGCTTCTGTGAGTGTTGGGTCTCATGAGCTGCCTTCAGTGAGCATCCAAAGTGGCCTCTGACTGGACAGGAAGTCTCAGTAGATCTTGTAGTCTCACAGCCATTTCCGGTGGCTGAATAACAAAGCATGAATAATGAATAATTGGGGCTTCCAAATATGAATGTTTTGCAAATATTTAAGTAAGTTACAACAGCAACCAAGGACTTAAACCAGGTACACACTCACACAGTAAGAAGTAGGCATTTTTACTTGTAGAAAATGCTCAGTTCCTTTATTGAGAAATTCAGTAGCACCAACGCCTCCGCCACACCACACAGCAAACTTCTCAACATTTTGCACAGGTGCAGCTGCGCTTTGTCAAGAGATAGATGTACCACTACAATACTATTCCTTAAATAATGAACACTCATTAAAAAACAGGTGTACCCCATAAAGGATGTACTAATGGACACTTCAACTGATTTATACATACAGTACTGTATATGAAATCACATAAGTAAATAATAACTTGTATACTATACACAGACAATATACATATTTCTTTATAGCTGTTACAGTGTACTCTATCACCATTTTTTATTCCCTTATGTGTAAAGCACTAACTTATTTTAAAATGTGTAGCTGAAAAAAAACTTTATAAATGTGGAGGCAATTCCACTTTACCATTCAAGCAAGGATAGAAAGTGGCTTGTTGCTTGTAAATCCAAAAGTTTTCCCTGCAAGCCAATTTGTTATTGCGATCTCCCCCTCTGGACCTATTTTAACTCTTTCAGTTCCTGTGAAACACCATTCATGCTGAGTTTTATCTCACACATGGTCTATATGATATGCGGCTACATATTCTAAGTCCCAATTTTTTTACAGCACGCAGGTACTTCCCCACCCTCTCTGAGGAAACAGCGGGATTTTGATCAGACGTGGGTATCATTTGTTTTTATGCTTTGATTATTGGCTGATAGCCGCTTGTCAGCTGATTGCCCAGATAATGAGCCCGTCTATATACCATCTAGGGAAAATTTTCCACATGTTGCTGTAACCTGGCCTCTGTTTGTAACATAGGCCAGTTCTTCTGTAATATCTGCTCAATTTTAGCTGCTTCCACACTATAGGTAGTCACAGAAGTTAACCTCTGCATCTGCTGTGATTCATCTACCTTATCCAACAACAGTATTTCCCTCAATGTTTCAGTTCCTGACCTGCTGAACATCAGTTACCTTGTACCCCATTTGTATAAATCTACCTTCCAGATCCTTTGCCCAATATTCATAATGTTCCTGAGCACTACAGTTCCTTCGTGCCCCTATGAATTGGCTTTTTGGTATAGACTTAACTATATGTTTAGGATGACATGAGCTGGAAAGTAAAACAGTATTCTTATCTGTAGGTTTGTGGTACAATGAAGTGACTAGTCCATTATCGGAATCTTTAAATATGTAGATGTACAAAAAATAGATACTTCTTGGTTTCACACACAGAGTGAATTTCAAGCATGGATTTGTACCCTTTAGATACTGAACACATTTTTTTAACTCCTCTTCAGTACCCTGCCAAATTAGAAAACAATCATCAATAAAACGTTTGTAAAAAGCAATGGACTGAAAAAATGGGTTAATGTCAGAACCATAATAGTTCCCCTCCTCCCACATGCCCATGTATAAATTAACAAAGTTGGGGGCAAAAGATGCCCCCATCACTGTACCACTGGTTTGTAGATAAAATTGACCTTTATGCATTAAATTCAAGAACAAAGAGGGCCAGTTGCACCAAAAGTTCTGTGCGTGTGTGTGGGGGTGTGTGTGTGTGTGTGGGGGGTATCTCTCTTTTTTCTAAAAAATAATGCAAAGCTTGTAACCCGCCCTCATGTGGTATGTTCATATAAAGTGCCTCAGTGTTGAGGGTAACCAAAAGGTCAGCTTCCACTATGTGGAGTTCACTAATTATATTGAGTACATGTTTAGTATCCTTAACATGAGATCTCAATGCTGAAACAAAAGGTCTAACGTGATAATCAATGTACTGACTTAGCGGCTCAGTAACTGTGCCGATCTCTACTACTATTGGTCGATCTGGTGGTTTATTTAAACTCTTATGAACTTTAGGTAACAAATAAATTACTAGACGTACTGGGCATTTTACAGTCAAAAAAATCAAAGGTATCTCTATTGTTCACCCCATGCATTAATTCTGTTCACAAGTATGCATCTATTCTTCCCCTTAAACATTGTAGTGGGATCAGTATTGAGGGGTCTGTAAACTTTTGCAATATTTAATTGTCTTTAATATATGGATCATCAATTTAATAGTATAGTAAAGCATACAATTTTTTTCTGGTAATGCTATCACTCCCGAAGTGATAATACCACACTTCGAGAGTGATAATACTATCGTTCAGGTCCCGTAATAGTATCGTTCAGGACCTGAATGATAGTATTATCAGTGCAATTCAAGAGCGCAAGCGCACAATTCAAAAAACTGGTAAAGCTGCCAAACATCAATCAAGAGTGGATATTTACAGCATGGCTCATCATTGGATGGTTTCTCTCTGTGGGGCGTCCAAAACAGTTTTAAAAACATGGCATCGATCTCTCGATTATCGAGAGTGTAAACCGTCTGTACTGATTCCTCAGTTGCTTTTTTTTTAATTCGTACCACACTGAGGATTTAGCTGTCTGATCCTGCGCTCCCCCCCCAAAGAAACCAAAAGGTAGGAGTGAGACAAAACTGTCTAGTACCGTGGGTGTGTGTGTGTGTGTGTGTGAATGGTGGGGCGGCAGGAACACAGAGGTACAGCGAGAGTCTCACAGAAAGTATGGCAGTCACGTAAGACTTGGATACTTGTTTGTGAAAGCAGGAAAAAATAGTCACATCCAAATATTTAAAAAAATAATGGATATCTCACAGGGTTCATTATGTGGGCAATCAGCTGACAAACAGTTATCAGCCAAAAATCAAAGCCCAAAAACAAATGATACCCACTTCTGACCAAAATCCCACTGTTTCCTCAGATCCACCCCCACCCTCGCCCCGCCCCCACCAGATATGATATCAAATATGAGTAATGCCACAATGAGTATTGAGGCATGAATAGAACCTATAGGACAAGTTCAGAATACAGTTCAGGCAATGCCTTACCTCGGATGCCTTAAGGATAGCAGTACAGAGCTCGGTGGTCTCTCTAATTGACTATGGTCTGATTATTTATGGCTCTGCAAGTGACACAGCCCTCAGGTGCTTATCCTTGGCCCTGAACAGAGCTGGCCGACTCATCACAGGATCCCACTGACTCACCCATACGTGTGACTTCTATGCCCAAACAGGGTGGCTCCAGTTATCAAACCATATCAAGTACCAAACTTGTCTAATGGCTAAGTAAGTCATGCTACATCTTGCTCCCCCCGGAGTCCAAAGTCTTCTCCATGCAGCACACAACCCCCACCTCACCAGGGCTTCAGAAAATGAAATGCTGCACATTCCTTGATGCCACACCACACAGGGCCAAAGATCCTTTGCGTACCAAGCTCCTAGCTGGATTAATGGACTCAACAAAGACATCCCCTCTCTGCAAAAGCTAGGCCCGTTCAAAGCCAACCTTCATCTCCACCTAGCTGCCTCTAGCTCCTGCGACTGTCCCTCATAATCTGATCTCCCTCCTAGCACTTCTACTCCTACCCCCTCTCTTCCTCTTCCTACAGCCTACCCTCCCCTCCTGTTTTTGCCTCCTACCCCCAAGCATTTTTTTGAGGCCTAAAAAATATCCATGGCTACACAGCTCTTTTTGTGTCCATTCCAAGCCTCAGTTACCTCTGGCTACCCTGCCCTCTGGTACTCACTTTCCCTCAATGTAATGTATCTCAGCTGCTTAAAAATGTCTGTGCACCATTTCTGCGTTGTTACTCAACTCTATGTAATGTTTGTATTGTACCTTAATTGACGTGGAACCTTTGAAAAAGAGCCTTGGCTCAAAGGTAATTGTAATCCTAGACTCCAAATAAAATAAAAAAAAAGAATATGGGAAAAGGGACCTACTGGTTGCCTGCTTTACCTCATGGGTGTTTTAAATGCCATCAATGTAAATATTGCACCAATGTAAATGCAAAAAAGCAAGTTGTAAACCCTGTTGATGGCAGGATGCTATGGATTAATGATTTTATAAACTGTGATACTTGTTACATCATTTACCTGGCAGTTTGTAAATGTGGCGCATATTATGTGGGGTGGACGAAACATAAATTTAAGGAGAGGGTGGGGGAGCACCTGCTTGCTGTAAAAAATGGGGACTTAGAATATGTAACCGTATATCATATTGTCCATGCATGAGATAAAACTCAGCATGAATGGTGTTTCACAGGAACTGAAAGGGTAAAAATAGGTCCAGAGGGGAAGATCGCAATAACAAATTGGCTTGCAGGGAAAACTTTTGTATTTACAAGCTACAAGCCGCTTTCTATCTTTGCTTGAATGGTAAAGTGAAATTGCCTCCACATTTATAAATTTTTTCAGCTACATATTTTAAAATAAGTTAGTATTTTATACATAATGGAATAAAAAATGGTGATAGACTATACATTAACAGATATGAAAAAATATATATTGTCTGTATATAGTATATAAGTTATTATTTATTTATGTGATTTCATATATGTATAAATCAGTTCAAGTGTCCATTAGTACATCCTTTACACATGTTTTTAATGAGTGTTTATTATTTAAGGAATAGTATTGTAGTGGTACATCTATCTCTTGACAAAGCGCAGCTGTGCCTGCGTGAAACGTCAAGAAGTTTGCTGTGTGGTGTGGCGGAGGCGTTGGTGCTGCTGAATTTCTCAATAAAGGAACTAAGCATTTTCTACAAGTAAAAATGCTTATTTCTTACTGTGTGAGTGTGTGCCTGGCTTAATTCCTTGGTTGCTGTTGTATCTCATCTTTACCTGTGAGCACCACGAACTGTGAGCAGCTCTGTCCTTAGTGCTTGCTTATTTAAGTAAGTTATTTGCACACATCTGTTAGCTCGAAATCTGAAGCCAGTGCCAAGATCTCTATATCCTGTATGTTTCATAATGTCGGTACTGCCATTTAGAAATTCTAAGAGGTTAAAAACATTAAAATATAGAAATTAAGACCATTGTTGCTCACCAATAGCACAGAAACGTCTGGCTGTTGAAACCCAGAACTTTCAGGTTCATTGGAGTTTGGCCCAAGGATGATTCTTTGATAGAGGGCTTTACTGAAAAGTGTGTAGTTTTTAAATGATATAGAAGAACATAGTGCTGTTTTCACATATGCACAGAACATTTTTTTCAAAGATTTATCTATTTGTATTTTTGCAGAACTGATGCATATCAGTTTTGTGAGGGATTCCAGTTTCAGGGTTTCCAGATCTACAGAGATTCCTATATTTTATAGGAAAATTAAGCTATCTATATGGAAGTTGCTCCCATAGACATGCACTGGTTATATGGGAAAACAGAGCAATTCATCTTCCAGAGGAAACAATGTAATCTACAGGGAAATCCAAGAAAATTGCCTTGGAGTTACAGGGAAACAGCCGAACTGATCTGGGAGCGCTGCACTTTCATGACTCAAAACTACCATTTTCATGCAGTTTTGAGTCACAGAAATGACTCCCACTGCCTTTAGTATGCAGGCAGTTGGGTGCCTGCCCCAGTTTCTCTGGTGGTTCCTTAATGTATTACATTGAGTTCCACAGTGTCCCTACACAGGCTCTTCCTGCTGGTAAGAAACAAAAAACAGTCCTGAAAGCGTGACTTACAGTAGTTTTGTTTTTAAGGGAAAAAAGGGTGTCTGAAACCAGGTGTGGGGACAGTTTGAAAAACTACCAATCAGTGTTTGTGACTAGGGGCGGTAAGGAACCCAACTCTCAAATTTGGTAAACAATATTAATAAATAAAAAAGTTACTGGTGTTAGAAAAAAATGACCCTCAAAAAACTTAGCTGTATGAAATGCATATTGCACATGTGCAAAGACTTACTTTTTAATATTTTTTTCCTAACACATACTGGTTTTTTTAGATATTCTTTCACCAAATTTGAGGGATGGAGTACCCAGCAATGCTCCTCACGAACATACAATTGTTTTACAAGTTTTACATTTGCCCACCAGGTGTACTATTTCCCATTGGGCCTGCAGGGCCCTCTGCAAAGCAAGCTACAAGTTCAGGGCCATACCTGGCTTGTGTGAGACTTCACATACGACCCATAGGGATCTGCACAATGCAAGTTACAAGTCCAGACCCTCACTCAACATGACTGCTGCAGCTCACAGGGCCTTGCGTTAAGCAGGCTACAGGTCTGGTACAGTAAATCCACAGATACATAGACATTGATGGCAGAAAATGGCCCATCCAGTCTGCCTGTGACAGGGTCAGAACCCCTGTCTGAATTTGTGCTGTATTTTCTTTTACACTGTTCTGTTCTTGTAAAGCTATTGTTCTAGCTACAGGCTGAAATCTTTGCCACTTTCAGTCTTGTAGTCTCTCCTCCCCTTCTCCCAAGTACTGTATAAGGAATATATAAGTAAGACAAAAGGCAATAAGTTGCTTGTCTTCTCCTGCGCTGTACTGCAGGCAGACACAGAGGGAATGTAAGTAATGAAAATGAATTGAAACACAGAGCCTTGCACTCTGTGTTTTATTCTGTGTAAACTGGTTTGAGTTTGTAAGAAGCCAAAAACAAAACATTCTTTCCTAGGTAAAGCAGAGGTGTGTAAAGATCAGATGAGTCAGCCTGTCTGTGTTTATTCAGGATGGGTCAGCCTGCCTGTTTACTAAGAGAATTGTGAGTCAGACAGCTCACATGGTGCTGACCTCATCAGTAGGCAGGAATAAAAGCCTACCTCCTGAGATGCAAAACAGATGAGTCGATCAGTTCAGACCTGACTGTCGTGGAGGAAACAGCTCATAGTACAGGCAAGATTTCATGTGCTAGGAATCTATTTGGCTGGAATGAAGCCTGGAAGTTGTGCACTGAGGGAATTGTGCACTGTTTCCCATAGTACATGCAAGTTTTCATGTGCTAGGAATCTATTTGGCTGGAATGAAGCCTGGAAGTTGTGCACTGAGGGAACTGTGCACTGTTTCCCATAGTACATTCAAGTTTTCATGTGCTAGGAATCTATCTGGCTGGAATGAAGCCTGGAAGTTGTGCACTGAGGGAACTGTGCACTGTTTCCCATAGTACATGCAAGTTTTCATGTGCTAGGAATCTATTTGGCTGGAATGAAGCCTGGAAGTTGTGCACTGAGGGAACTGTGCACTGTTTCCCATAGTACATGCAAGTTTTCATGTTCTAGGAACCTGTTTGGCTGGAATGAAGCCTGGAAGTTGTGCACTGAGGGAACTGTGTACTGTTTCTCATCGTACATGCAAGTTTTCATGTGCTAGGAATCTTTTTGGCTGGAATGAAGCCTGGAAGTTGTACACATAGGGAACTGGGCACTGTTTTTGCAGAACTAAAGGACTAATCACCTATTTCCTTTCTGCACATTTATTATTTTATTTTGGAAAATAAATACTGCAAAGTGTATTCTACACCTTTTACCTAAGTCTGTCCATCTGTCTCATCCACTAAACTTCACACTGCCCAGCCTACATAACTACTTTTAACTGTCCTTAGTGGCCATTCCACCATTTAATTTGTGCCTTCTCTCTTCTGACTAAGCCCATATGCCTGTCCCATTCCTGCTTGAAATTGTTTACCAATTTAGCCTTTACTATTTAGCCCTTACTACAGCTTCCAGCAGCCTGTTCCACTTGTCCACCACTCTTTCCATGAGAAAGTTCATACAGATGTCTTTCTCCAATCCTCCCCAGTTAGTTTAAGTGAGTTCCCCTTGTCCCTGTATTTAAGCTCAAGAAGAAGTGTTTCTTTGCAGCCACCCTGTTTATCCTGTGATGGTACTTGTACATTTCTGCATTGTCACTTCATGCCCTTCTCCTCTCATGGGTTTACATGTCCAAGTCCTGCAACCTTTCCCTGTCTGAACTGCCTCCTAGTCCCTAGACCATCTTGGTTGCCCTGCATTGTACTGTTTCCACTTTGTCATAGTCTTTCTTCAGTTATGGACTCTGGTACCTTGTACAGTACTCCAGATGTGGTTTCACAAATTACCTTTATTCTGGTAGGATCATTTCCCGACTTTTGTTGCTTGTCTGCCTTGCTATACATCTCAACATCTTGTTTGCCTTCCCTACAGTTCTGCTACAATGTGCTGTGGATTTTATGGTCTCCGATATCAGGACCACTAGGTCCTTTTCCTCCATGGTGCTTTCCAGCACCACCACTCTCATTTTGTTTTGCATCCTTAGGTTCATTTTCTCAATGTGCATCCCCTTACATTTTCTTGCATTGAATGACAGGTGCCAGATGTTTGACCAGCTCTCCACCCTTCCAGATCCTCCCTGAAATCCCTAATCCCTTCTTTTGTGTCAACCCTTGCACATATCTTTGTGTCCTCTGCTAGGATGCAGACCTTGGCTTTAATGCCTTCCCCTGTATTGGAAATGAACACATTGAAAAGGACAGAGCCAAGCTCCAATCCCTAGTACTCTGCTTGTAAGAAGTCACCATTTAATACGATCCTTTGCTTCCTTCCTCTTGGTCAGTTTTGCACCCAAGCCACCAATCTTTCTTCCACACCTAAGTTCCTTAGTTTCTTGACCAGTCTCCTGCACGAGTATGAGTTAAAGGCCTTGCTGAACTCTAAGTACGCTGTATCGACTGTCTGTCCCTTATTGGCAGTGCTGGTCAGCTAGTAAAATAATTCAGTTAGATTTGCCTGACAAAATCTTCCCATCGTGTGCACATGTTGCCTTGGTTCTTGTTGCCCATTTCCCTCTAGGAAGTCCACTAGTACCTCTTTCAGCAGAGACTCCATTACCTTTCCCAATATAGACATCAGACTGACTGGTCTATAGTTCCCTTGTTCTTCTTTCCTTCCACTTTTATACAGACAGACCACGTCTGCTGTCCTCCAATCTCTAGAGACCATCTCTGGGGCAGTAAGTCATTGAATATGTCTGCCAGTGGTACTGCTATCACATACACAGCCTCATTGAGAATTCTAGGGTGCAAGCCATCAGGTCCCATAGATTTAACTACATTAAACCCTTTTACCCTTTCCCTCATTATTTTGCCCATGCTGCATGTACATCCTCCCCCATTCCCTCTTCATCCCACATTCTGGCAGTGGACCATCCTTCTCCCTATTAAATACTGAAGAAAAGTATTTGGTCAGTATCTCTACTTTTCCTTTGCTCACTACTCCCACCCTTCCTCTCTCTTGAACCTCACTATTCCCCCGTTGACCTTTTGTTTCTCGCAGATGTACTTAAAGAATGCCTTTTTCCCTTGCTTAAACGTCTTTGCTAGGTGGAGTTCTGTCTTTGCCTTGGCCTCCTTGATCTTCCTTCTAGCTTCTTTTGCAGCCACAAAGTACTCCTTCCTGTCCTACCCTTTGGCTCCTCTTATATTTTGTGAACATGTTCATCTTGGCTCCTACTGACTTTACTTCTGCTGTGAACCCCATTGGTCCTTTTGACCATTTTCTCTTTCATACCTTCCCAACTGAATGTTCTGCTGCCTCTAGCATTCTTTTTCCTTTTTTTTTTAACTTTCTGTTTCTCTGCCTCCTGTGCCAGAGCTCCGCATCTTTGGGAGACACTTGGTACTGCCCCGCATCTCTGCCTTACCTTGAATCCCTGCAGGTTCCCCATGGAGCTGTGGTTGTATCCCCCAGGCAGGTATGGGGCGGGGCCCTTACACCCGGATATCTCTAGGTTTCGTCGGGTCCCCCGGTGGTCAGGCAGGCAGGAGCTATCAAGGCCAGTACTGCTGCTCCATTTTCTCATCACTCAGTGGTGTTTTTTCCTGTTCCTTTCTGCATGGTGTTAGCCCTGATGTCAAGGCACTAGGCATCAACGTCCACCAAGCAGCTCCTCCGCCCCCCCCCACTGCCAGCAGGACTTGCTATACCTCTGGCCTCTGCCTGGGGTCAGGCAAGCATCGGGTCTTAATCCCTTCCCTCCCCCCAGAGAAGGTGAGCAGTTCCTGGGATGCTCAAGCCTTCTCCCCAGGCCAGCCTTCCAGTGACCCGAGTCCACTCTTGAACCCGGGTCACCGGCGTTGCAATTGGAAATCCAACTGATGTGCCAACGGGCCAAGAGAATTCTTTTTTTAAATGCTTTCCATTCTTCCTCTACCCCCAGTAACTACCCTATTTTCTCTGTGATTTTTCCCAACAGAGCAAGGTACAGGTATAGCACAGTGAGCATCACTATGCATCTTGTCAAAAACTGCCTTTCTGAAAACCCATACCATCACTGGATTTGCCCCTTTTGTGGTCCCTATTTGGACCGCCAACCTCAGTGTCTTGTGGTTGCTGGACCTAGCAGTTCCTGGACTACCACATGTTTGATCCTCTCACTGCTGGTGAGCACCAGGTCTAGTACAGCCCCTTCTCTTGTTGGACCCTGGACCAGTTGTATTAGGAATGCCTCCTGGCATGCATCTACCAGGAGCTGGTTCCTCATACTTGCTGTGATCTGAACTTTCCAGTCCACATCTGGCATATAAAAGTCCCATACTACTACCACCTCCAGTAAATTGGCTGCCTTTCTTAGTCTCTCCCTCAGTTCTTTATCCACCCCCCTGGTCCTGCCATGGTGGTTAGTAGAACACTCCAGTCCTAATGTTTCACATTCCCTGCTGTTAGTACCTATAGGGTTTCTAGTTTTTTGACTCCTCTGTGCTTTTTCCATTGCTTTTACCCCCTCCTTTACATACAACTCTACTCCATCTCCCCTATACTTTTTTTCTATCTAGCCTGAACAGCAAATATCCTGGTATGAACAACACATGTCCCATTTGTGATTTGGGCTGTTCATGTTTCGGTAATAGCCACCAGGCCTAGGCTTCCTTCTGCGACCAATGCCTGCAGTGCATTGCCTGCAGTTCCAGCATGTTGTTTCTGAGGCAGTTTGCATTGGGGTACATCATTTTCCAACAATTTTTCCCTCCTCTCCCCTTTCTCCTTTACCCTGTGTATGGTTGTTTTTCTTTTGTTGCTTGGTAGGCGGAGGCCGGAAACGCTCCCCTGATTTGTGACATTATTTTTGCATTTTGCCCCACTGACTCTCCCCCCTACTAATTTAAACTAGCTATGTATTGCATCCATCTTTCTCCCAGCACCCACCTGCCTTCCTTGTTGGGATGCAGGCCATCCCCCTTGAACAGCCTCCAATCCCTCCAGGTCGGTCTCCAGTCCCAGAGAAACCAAAGTCCCTCCACCTTGCACCATCCCTTTAGCCATGCAGTGAATTGGAACACACAGAACTGCTACCTCTCATTTAGGCATGGCTGTCATAGCAGCTTGGAGAAGGTAATCACCCCCTGATCTCTCTCTTCTTCACTATCTTCCCCAGAGCACGTAAGTTTGACTTTCGCTGTTCAGTCCTCTGCCTGATAAGATTATTTGTGCCCATGTACCCAATTAGATCTGGCCTTCCCTTCCCTTCTCCCATGAGTTCCACTACCCTGGCTATAAATCTGTCTGCTGTCACCCCAGTAAAGCAGCAGACCACTTCTTTACCATCGAGCATTAGACCAAATTCCCACCAGTACCTCTCACAATTGAATCCCCCACTATATGTACATTCCTGTTGTCCCTTTGGGGTTCAGCATACCCCATGGCATGCTTTCCAGTAGTGTCTGCCCATTAGCAATGCTGGTTACTTCTGCCTTAGTGAGAGTAGATTGGGGTACCTACTGTTGCAATTGGGTTTGCTTGTGCACAGTCCAGGTTCCATAGGCCTGTGCACCCCCCCTTCTGCCCCCCCTACTGTCCAGCCTCCTCCTCTGGCCTGTGTTGGCCTTGTAGGTGGCTAGGACAGTAATGTCCAATGAGGCCTGGTGACTGCAGCTCTTCAATGGCTTATTTCAACCCTTGAAGCTTTCAGATCTACCCTCATGGTGTGGAACCTCCAGTGACTGTCATTTTGCAGCTGCTTTGGAAGCTACATATCTGGAACAGTGAGCATCATTATCCTGCTTCATCAGTGACCCACAGGGCCACCCAAGAAGCAAGCTACAGGTCTGCCCCAGTACACATCACCATGCAGCTGTTTCATGAGGGCCACTCAAGAAGCAAGCTAAAGGACTGGCCACTGTCCACAGAACTTTGCTCTGAAGCTGTTTCATGAGTGTCCTACAGGGCCACTTGCAAAACAAGTTACAGGTCTGGCACAGTGCTCATCATTATGCCACTGTTTTGTGAGCCAGGGCCAGTTGCAAAGAAAGCTACAGGTATGGCACTGTGCACGTCACTATGCAGCTGCTTTTCAGTGGCCCCAGGGCCCCACTCGCAGAGCAAGCTAAAAGTGTGGTGCAGTGAGCATCACTGTGCAGTGTTCGTCATAGGTGCAAGAACTGCGATGGCTAAAGGTCTGAGTTGCTATGCATCTTTCAGTAAGTAAGAAAATGAACTGCAAATATATATATATATATATATATATATATATATATAACCCCTACAAATGGGGGTTCCCAAAAAGTCTTCCTTGAGCTTGCCTAAATGCTCACTGCCAGGCTGGTGTTCTGCATTTTTGCAGTTTAAATGTGATTACCAGAGCCTGTATAGCCTCTGTGTACTGTCTCTTTAAGAGCTGCCTAATTGCAGGTTAAGTAATCTGAGAGGTAGCTCTGTTGAAAGATGTAACTATTTACTGAAAATCATTTAGAGTGATAATAATAATGTAGTTTGTCTAACCTGCTTTCTTTGTAGCAAGGGCTGTTTTGTTTGTCTCCACTATCTTGGTCCTGGACTGCAAATTGGACCAAACAGTACTAGAAACATAGAAACATAGAAGTTGATGGCAGATAATGATCGCAAGGCCCATCCAGTCTGCCCATTTCTTTTTCTACCTTATAAATGTGCCATCGGCCTTTGCTTTGTCAGTGGCCTATCTATTCATACTCATCTGTATTGCTCCCTTATGCCTATCCCATGCCTGTTTGAAGCCTTGCACTGTATTCAAAGCCACCACTTCCTGAGGTAGGCCATTCCATGCATCCAGCACCCTTTCTGTGAAAAAGAATTTCCTCACATTCCCTCTTCATCGGCCTCCCTCTAATCTCATGCTGTGTCCTCTTGTCCTGCTATTTTTCTTATATTTAAACATGTTAGACTCTTTCACCTTGTTAATGCCCTTAAGGTGTTTGAATGTCTCGATCATATCACCTCTCTCCCTCCTTTGCTCAAGGGTATACATATTGAGCTCTGTTAATCTGTCCTCATATGTCTTCTAATGCAGTCCCTGCACCATTTTGGTTGCCCTTCTCTGGACTGACTCAATTTGGTTAATATCCTTGTGAAGGTGTGGCCTCAGTACTGCACACAGTACTCCAGATGGGGCCTAACCAGTGTCTTGTAAAGAGGGATTATTACCTCCCCTTATGACTTGTGATACCCCTACTAATACACCCTAACATCCCCTAGCCTTACCTACTGCTTTAGAGGTCTGCTTGGATGATTTCAGGTCATCGGTGATGATGATGCCCAAGTCTCTTTCTTCCTTTGTGACTGCCAGCAACTCCCCTCCCAGCCTATAGGTGGCTTCAGGGTTTCTCTTCCCTATGTGCATGATCTTGCACTTCTTTGCATTAAATCCCATTTGCCACTCTTCTGACCATTTTGCTAGTTTATTCAGATCTCTTCTCATTCTGCCCACCCCATCTGGATCATCTACTCTGTTGCAGATCTTGGTGTCATCTGCAAACAGACAAGCCTTACCCTCTAGTCCATCTGCAATGTCACTAATGAAGATATTGAAGAGGACTGGCCCCAGGACTGATCCCTGAGGTACCCCACTTGTGACTTGCATCTCTTCTGACTGCATACCATTTACTACCACTCACTGTTTTCTGCCCGTCAACCAGTTTGCCACCCAGTTGACCAACTTCTGACCCACCCCGAGCCTACCCAGCTTATTTATCAATCTTCTATGTGGAACAGTGTTGAAAGCTTTGCTGAAGTCAAGATAGGCGACACCAACTGCTCCCCCTTGGTCCACCACTCTGGTTACCCAGTCAAAGAAATCTATGAGATTAGTTTGACAGGACCTTCCTTTTGTAAACCCATGCTGTCTTGGATCCTGTGCCCCTATGGATTCCAGGTGCTGCACTATCCTTTCCTTAAGGCGTGCCTCCATAATCTTGTCCACTACTGAGGTAAAACTGACTGGTCTGTAGTTCTCTGCCTCCTCCCTGCTACCACTCTTGTGGAGCGGGATCACATGAGCCCTTCTCCAGTCTTCTGGGACCTCTTCTGTGCTCAGAGACTCACTAAACAGTTCTGCTAATGGCTCTGCTAGTTCCACCCTTATCTCCTTAAGTACCCTGGGATGTATGCCATCAGGTCCCATTGCCTTGTCCACCCTGAGCTTAGCGAGCTCTTGTAGGACCCTTTCTTTTGAAGAGTGGTGCTCACCTCCCCCATGTCCATGGTGCTGAGCTGTGGGCCCTGCCCTACCTTCTCTTCAGTAAATACTGAGCAAAGATTCTATTTAGGATAGATGCTTTTACAGGGTCCTCCTCCTCCACATGCCCCTTTTTCTCCTTTGAGCTTAGCAATACCCCTCTGGACTTTCTCCTTTCACTAATGTATCTATAGAAAGTCTTGTCACCTTCTTTACTGTTAGTCTAGTGTTTCCTCAGTTTGGGACTTTGCCTGCCTTACTGCCTTCCCTGCTTCCCTTAGGGCAGTTTGGTATGTCTCCCTATCTTCATCCTGCTGTGTTCCCTTATATTTCCTGAAGGCCAGCCTTTCGGCTCTGAACTTTTCTGCTACTGTATTTGAGAACCAAAGTGGTTTCCTTCTTCTTTTGCACTTCCTTTTCTGTCTAACACAATGGGATGTTGCTTCAAGTATTGCATCCTTAATGTTTGCCCACTTTGCCTGTACCCCATCACCTGTGTTTCTTTTTGCCAGGGCTAGCTTAACTCTGTTGGCCATCTTATCAAAGTCAGCTCCTCTGAAGTCCCATATTTTTACCTTGAAATGGGATGATTTAGATGTAGTGGCCCAATTGAACCATACCATGTGATGGTCACTAGCCCCCAGGTGACCTTCTACCTGGAGATCTGTGATCCCTTCCCTGTTAGTCAGTACTAGATCTAGGATAGCCCTGTCTCTTGTGGGTTGTTGTACCAGTTGTTTGAGGCCCTCCCCCTGCAGGAAATCCACCATGTGTCTTATTCTGGCAGATGTTCCTGCTGGTATTGACCAATCTGTATCCAGCATGTTGAAGTCTCCCATTATCAGAACCTCCCCTTTAGCTGTCATGTTTTGTATATCTTCTAACAGTAATGTGTCTACGTCCTCCCTCTCGTCTGGGGGCCTGTAGACAACCCCAGTTCTTAAGGCTGTCCCATTTCCTGTTTCCAGGGTGACCCACAGTTCTTCTGGCTCCTTATGTGTATTCTGAATTTCTGTAGCTTTGATATTTTCATTGACATACAGGGCCAATCCACCCCCCCTCCCTTTTTGCACCTCGGTCTCTTCTGAACAGTACATAGCCAGATACTGAAGTCTCCCAAGTGTGGTTACTGGTAAACCACGTCTCACTAATTGCTACTATGTCCAGTTTGGCCTCTGACATTATTGACTGCAGGTCTGGGATCTTATTTCCCAGGCTGTGAGCATTTGTGTACATGATTTTCCATTGGCCAGATTTTGGTGTGTTAGTTGTTGGGTGAGGTTTGGCATTTCCCCTGTGCATCGTATGGGGAGACGGACCTTTTTTCTTACCTGGTGATGCAAATGAACTGTAAACATGCTGAATCCCTGTTTAACCACTAGCTGAGGGGGGAGGGGTGTTCTTTCCATTCGATGTATGGGGTGCTGCACGCCTTTCCCCATTTGCTAGTTTAAATATTCTACAAAGACGTCAAACTTCTGCACCAATGTACTGACTCCCTCCTTAGTCAGATGCAGTCCATCAGATTTAAAGAACTTTCGCTCCCAGAACTGTTGTCAGTTCCCTACAAATCTGTGTCCTTTTTCCTGGCACCAGCCCTTGAGCTACATGTTTAGCTCCCCTATCTCCTCTTCTCTGACCTTCCATCCATCTGCCCCCCTCTCCCAGACTGGCAGGATCTCAGACAAGGAGATGCCGGACGAAATGGATGATAGTTTGTCACCCAGCCTGGTCAGGTGTTCCTTGGTCTCCACAACTGACTGGCTGGCGAGATCATTAGTCCCTATGTGTACCAGGACGTCAATGTTTTCTCCTGCTTTGTGAATAATTTTAGCAATGCGGTCAGTGTCTCTCCACGCTGATGTACCTGGGAGACATCTGACCATTACCCCTGGCTGGAGATGGGTATCAACTCCCCGAATCATGGAGTCTCCTATGATCAGAGGTTTTTTGGATTTCCTTTTTGCTTTTTTTGTTTTGGTTCCTGATTTGGGCGAGTTTTGTTGTGCTAGCTCCTGTGCTGCAGTGTCCTGCTTTGCAGTGTCCTCTGCCCCTTTGTTTGATTTCAGAGATAGAGGCAGATACCTGTTCATAGTGTTTATATGGTTTTTGGAGGTAATATGTTGGAGAGCATAGATTGATGGGGCACCTGATTTGCCCCTCCTAACCACCTGCCAACCTCCTGGACCAACTACCCTCTGCAGTTGAGGTTCTTCTGTTGGATGTTGGGGAAATGGCGGGTGGTTCTTATAATGTATTCCTCTTGAATATAAAATTTGAGGCGTGCAATCTCTGCCCATGCTGCCCAGAGCTGAGCCCTAAGATCTCCAATGGCCCAGCATGTAGGACAGTGTACTAAATCCTGTAAGACTCCTTCTGAAAAGTGTTCCACAGTACCTGCAGTTAATGATATCCATTCCAGATAAGTTGCTGGGTTTATAACCTGGTCAGAGTAGTTAGAAGGAAGAAAAATTCAAGTAATGTTTTGATTTTGTGTTTTGTTTTCGTATAACTTGTTATAACAAGTTAAATTACTAGTGCCCCTGTAAATGAGCTCACCTTGTGGATGCCCCACTGATCCGCCCTTTCTTGCTTTGCCACAGAAAATGTCACAACTGTGGTACCCTATAAAAGGAGTGTAGTGTGGGGTGGTTGGGGATGGGGGTGGGTGGCTGGGCCCTTCCCCTGCCGAAAAAGAAGAACCATGGATGAAAGAACAAGGAGGTAAGAGCAGAAACAGTCAGTCAACAACAAATGTAGTAACCCTGAAAGCTTATCCTAATGTTAGATAAAACTGTAAAACCTGTAAAGCACCACCTGTAATCATTTCAGAGAAGATATACCCTGTAAGAAACACTTTGCTACAGAGAAAAATAAAGCAGTAACACAAGATATACCTTGCAAAAGACAATTTGAATCAGAAGATTACAACAGTAATCTGTTAGCACACACCTGTAGGCACACCTTGTAATAATGCAGAAGAAGGTATACCAGCAACAACAATTTGAATCAGAGAAAAATAAAGCAATAAAATGTTAGCAACAAACAGTAGCAATCCCTGTGAGTACAAAATAAAAATAACAACACACAGTAAATCTGCTTAGCCAAAAGAAGTCTTAATCCTTTTCCCTTGCTCTGGTAAGGTTCTCTGCTCTGTCCTTTCAAGCAATCTTACTGGTGGGGTCTAAAATGTAGCCGGACTACAGGAGCTGTTTGAATTCAAAATCTGTAGGAACTTTAGTTTGGAGCTTTTTGCGCCTTTTTTGCAACTGAAGGGGGAGCTCTTGCTTTGACTGACAGCCAAATCAGCCAACCAAATCTTTTGGACCATGGGGAAGTCCCGGGCTGCTTGCAGTTTTCAGATAGATCTAAGCTGGAAGCTGAACAAGAAGGAGCTGAAGTGATTCTGAGCAGCAATCCTGAGTGGATTCGCATGGGAGAACTCTGAAAACGCTAAGTTTTTGGCCTGCATGTTGGTGTGCTGCTCCTGAGAGGGAGAGAAGAGAATTATTTTGGACTAAATCCAAGTTTGTGTGACTAAAGTAAGCTACTGAAGTGGGCCAGGCTCAACCTGAAGAAGACCAAAAATTTTGCTAAATGCAATCAGCCTGTCAGGAGTTCCAGCTACCCCTAAGCTCCCGGTGTGTGCAGAGACTTTACGATTGTGACCGGGGAGCACTTTGCCTGGTACAGTAGAATTCCCTTACATGTAAATGTGCTATGAGCTGCTAGTGGGTCGTGAGTTAGTCCCCCACTGTGTGAACTGTGTTCTGCTTGCTGGAAGTTGTATCCAGCCCAAAATGGATTGCATCCAAATTTGTCTCCATGCGATCTGGGCCTTGCCAGACTCGCCAGCCAGACCCACTGCACAGAGAAGCCATCGATGAGAGACCTGCCTGGGGATCAGCCCACTGCTCCACGCTTGAACAGGAACGATGCCTCTGCGACTCTTGTGGGTCCTGCTTCTCCTGGCATTCCAGATCAGCCACCTGCAGTCTCGATTTTTGTCCAGCCTGTGTCCAGTCTTGGGTATCGTGAGTAAATACCAGGGTAGCTCCCTGCAACAACAGCTTAATCTGAGTGTGTCATCTGATTGTCTTGTTGTTTCATTTCCTTTTCAAACTGAGCCCTCTGGCTCCAGATTACAAATATTGTGTACTGTGCATGTTGTGTTTTCCATCACAGGGCCCCAACCAGCTGCAACACCGGCCAACCCCAGGCAACAGTCCTGGCTAGCCCATCTCTTCTCCACCTGGGTACCCAGAGGTGTGACTGTGTGGGGGGACTCAAAGGGCATGCATAACTGGTTGATTGATATAACCTTTAAGCTAATTAACCTGATTTTGCCCCTCCCTTGTTCAAGTCCCCTGAATAGATCAGATCTAACTTTTTCTGCATGTAATCTGACTGTGGTTCCAGTTTGTGCTCAAAGTACTGTACTGTTGCTATTTGCTGTGTATAACCTTGTTTTACATGGGGTCTCCAGGGTCGAGCTAGAGGAACCAGCCCTGGTGGTAAGTGCAAACAGTGTGGGTACTTGTGTGGCGTACCAGGGTATTGTGAAAGGATTATTGTACAGTGTTCAGGCCACTAGAGGGGAAAGAGGGGGGGTTACAGTGTCCCGGAGGGCTGTGCCCAGGTTAGCTTGACCACTACCAACCCTGATCTCCGGGTGGAGGCACCCCTTTCAGAACTCAGGCCCCTTAATCTGCTACTAGCCAAGCAGGCAGGGGTAGTAGCCCTTGGGATAGCACCACCTAGGGGTTACATCTTGGAGGCTCACCACTGGGATTTTGTGTCTTCTAGTGGCCAAATTGGTGAACTGCTGTTATAAATAAATGGCTACCCCAATAGAAGTGGCTGTACATCAGTTGGTGGGGTGGTGTACTGGGCAGGAGATCGGCCCCCAAAATGCTATACTTATCCTGGATATTCCCCTGGGTACCAATAAGGACACTGTAGAGGGAGTACTTTCCAAGGCTGAATGTTTACAAAACCCTGTGGTGGTGGGTCGACAGGCTAATCTGCTCGCCCAAAGTTTCATGGCGTTAGTAGAGTGTAAGGACCCAGTAGACAGTTCCAAAGTGCCACTGACTAACACCCCGAAGGAGCACTCACTGCCTGGAGTGATAACTAAAGACAGTAAAGACCCTGGGGAGAATGAGCCCCCCCCACTATCTGAGACTTTTGAGGAGAAATTTGCTAAGTTGTTGCTGGAGGAAGGGAAAACTGTGGAGGACTTAAAAACTATTCCTGCCACCTGGGGGTGTTCCTCCCCCAAAACCCCCACCTGCTCCAGCACCTGTTATGGCCCCTCCTTCTGTGCCCGTGCCAATGCTGGCTCCTATGTCTGTACCTGCCATTAGTCACGACTCTTACCGAAGGTTGAGAATATTCTCCAGCACCCTCCCAACCCCCAAGGGGAGGGTGATTGGGAGACCTGGATAGATTGTGTTGCCCCTTTGGTACCTGAATGGCAGTGTGCAAAGGCTGAGAAATGGAAAAGGATCATAGAAAGTTTGAGGGGACCCACCCTAGAGGCCATTACATTTCTGAGGTCCACAAACCCTGATGCATCTGCCCAGAAGTACCTATCTGCACTCAAAGGCAATTTTGGGAGCATTGAGTCAGGGGAGAACTTGATGTGGAAATTTCAAGGTACTAAACAATGGCCAGGGGAAAGTTTGTCTGCATATGTTACTTGTCTGGAAAGAGTGCTGCAGAAGGCTTACGGAAAAGGTGGGGTAGCTGCCAGTGACTTCAACCATGTGAGGTTGGGGCACATACTGCAACATGCAAAGCATTCTAAATTGCAGCTCCTTCAATTAAGGCTCCCAGATAGAAGGAGTAACCCACCAGACTATTGTGACTTGATAAAAGAACTCCGGGAGGTTGAAGATGAAGAGGGGGATTGTAATTCTAGGGTGAGCACAGCCCAAGTGATCACGGCATCGAGCCCTTCAAGTGGGAACCAATGAGGGTGTGCCACCAGGATTAACTGCTGAGGGAGTTGAGGGAAACAAAAACAGTCTCTTTATGAAGGCCGCTCCTGCAAGTACAGGCACCGACCCTTATCCAACTGTATCTGCTATGGGGGTGGGGGTATCCACCCAGGCATCTCCTGCTGACAGCAGCTCGAAACTCAATGTCTTGACTATGAAAGTAAGAGATTGATGAGATGTCTCCAAATGCTCACCACACAGGAGACAGAGATGGCACCAAGGTTTTCAGTTGGTAGTACCACCGCCCCAGCTCCAAGTGTGATGCCTCAGCCACCCCAAATCCCAGAAAACATATTTTGCCATAATTATGGGAAGGATGGGCACATGAAGAGAGATTGCTGGTCCACAAAAGACCTTGATAAAGTTGTATACAGGCTTCAAGAAGAGCTTTAGAGAATGAATCAGCGGTCGAGGAGTGCCCAAAATGACTGCAGTGAGGGTTCAAGAAGTAGTAAATCAAATCCCTATGTGGCTAAATCATCTGTCCAGGCCCCTGCTGCTGTCCTTCCAGGCTGGTCCAAAATAGTGGACCCTTCAATGGAGACTACTGTGGATGTGAATGGTATTCCTACTCAGGCTGTGCTGGACAGTGGGTCGCAAGTGACCATTGTATTTAAGGACTGGTATGACAAACATTTATCTGCTGTGCCCTTACAATCCCTGGAAGGCCTACATGTGTGGGGGCTGAGCGACAAGTCTTATCCCTACTTAGGATATGTCCACCTCTGGTTGTCATTTCCTGCAGCTGTAACTGGTGTAGAAGATCACGTCGAGACACTGGCCTTAGTGTGTCCCCCTACTGGACTGTATGATGGGGTTCCTCTGTTAATTGGGACCAACGCCCATATGTTTGGGAGACTGGCACAACTCTGTCATGAGAAACAAGGGCGATGGACTGGGAGGGCCCTAAGAATTCCTGCTTTAATCAAGAGGGCCTATGATTTGCAACAGAACGCGATGGGAGTGGACCAGGATGAACCGGTAGGGATCGTGTGGAAGAAGGATCCCGATTCAGTGGTACTGGCCCCTAATGCCCAGTATACCGTTCAAGGGGAGGTCCGCCTCTGCAAAGATGTCAAGAACAAAATACTGATGTTGGACACGCCAGGCGATGGAAAATTGCCAGAAGGATTATTGGTTAAGCCCAGCATCTTGCCAGTTTGTGCTCATTTCTATGCATGATGAGAGATGGTCCAGATTCATAATGTGTCAGATCAGGAGATCTGGGTGAACAGAAGATGCACACTAGCTATGGTACACTGCGCAGACACTGCAGTGTTGCCCAGCAACAAGCACCCTGGCAAGACAGATAGAGTGACTCCTGACTTGTTTGATTTTGGTGACTCCCCGTTGCCAGCTGAATGGAAGACTAGAATTAGCCAGAAACTTGCCCAGAGAGATCAAGTGTTTTCGTTGAAGGAATGGAATGTGTCCAGGGTGTGGTGCATCACATACGCCTGCATGATGAAAGGCCATTTCGAGAGAGGTCTTGATGCCTAGCCCCTGCAGACATAGACGATATGAGAAGACACTTGCAGAAAATGCTCGCGGCTGGTGTGAAGAATCTAGGAGCCCATATGCTTCTCCCATCGTGGTTGTGTGTAAGAAGAATGGAACAGTATGAATGTGTGTGGATTATCAGACCCTCAACAGGCGTACCATCCCTGATCAATACACCATGCCCCGTATACAAGATGCTCTGGATTGTTTGAATGGGAGCAAATGGTTCTCAGTGTTAGATCTTCGCAGTGGATATTACCAGATTCCGATGCCTCCGGAGGACCGTGAGAAGACAGCCTTCATCTGTCCTTTGGGGTTCTACTAATTTCTGAGAATGCCACAGGGGATATCGGGCGCCCCAGCCACCTTCCAGCGACTGATGGAACGAGCAGTGGGAGACATGAATTTGCTGGAATGCCTGGTGTACTTGGATGATGTCATTGTGTTTGGGAGCTCCCTAGAGGAACATGAGAGCTGACTGTTCAAAGTACTAGACCGACTGGAAGATTTCGGCCTCAAGCTGTCCATTGACAAGTCCCAGTTTTTCCAAACCTCTGTGAAGTATGTGGGGCACATAGTGTCTACAGAGGGGATAGAGACTGACCCTAGTAAAGTTGAAGCCTTGACTACTTGGCCCCAGCCCCACAGTTTGAAAGAACTACAATGTTTCCTGGGATTCTGCAGCTACTACCACCGGTTCATAAAGGACCATTCCGAAGAGATTCGGCCACTCTTGAATCTTACCCAGGGTTACCCTCCTACCAATCGGAAGTACAAAAAATGGTCCGTCAAAGAACCAGAAAAAGCATATTTCTGCTCCCAGGTGAACTTTTCGGGTCCCGTTGGATGCCTGACTGTGAAGCAGCTTTCCACAAAGTCATATATCAGCTCACCCATGCCCCCATCCTCGCTTATGCTGATCCCACCAAACCCTATGTGCTGCATACTGACACCAGTCTGCAGGGTCTAGGAGCTGTACTGTATCAAGACCATGAGGATGGTTTGAGACCAGTGGCATTCACCAGTAGGAGCTTGACCCCGTCAGAGTGAAACTACCCTGTGCACAAGTTGGAGTTTCTTGCATTAAAATGGGCCATTGTCGACCAGTTTCATGATTACCTCTATGGAGCAAAAATATTGGTGAGGACTGACAATAACCCATTGACCTATGTACAGACTTCAGCTAAATTAGACGCCATGGGGCACCGGTGGCTTTCTGCATTGTCAACATATGATTATGCTGTCGAATACAGACCAGGCCTGAATCATATTGATGCTGATGCCCTATCCCGGAGGCCCATTTCCAAGAGCGACTGGGTCAGACTGTCTGAACCTGACATCCAAGCATTGTGCCAAAAGTTTGATAGAAATGAACAGATGTCTATGAACACAGCTGACTGCTTAGTAGATTACTTGGGCCCCTCTGACACCTGCATACCAGCTGCGTATTGCCACTTCTCTGCTCTAGATATTAGTGCACTACCTCAGTTTGACAATGACAGCATTCAGTGGGCTCAATCCTGAGATCCTATTATTCAGCCAGCACTTGCGCCGCCGTGCAGGAAGCGATGTGTCAAGTTGCGTTCCTCTGATCTGTGAACGCTTTATTGTTTAAAGAAGGCCCCAGGTTGAAGCTCTTAATCATTTGTTATATAGAGACTGTAGATCGGTGGCCAAATAGACAAGCAAAAATTGGTCCTGCCCTCAGCCTTCAAAGATTTGGTACAGAGGTCCCTCCACAATCATATGGGCCACCTCGGTATCGACCGGACCCTTGACCTAGTATGATCTCGATTCTACTGGCCCAAGATGGGGGCCGATGTTGAGCACCATGTAAGGACTTGTAGTCGCTGCCTGCAGAGAAAAGCCCTTCCTCAGAGGGCTGCCCCCCTTGTCAACATTACTACCAGCACTCCAATGGAACCAGTCTGCATAGACTTCTTGAGTTTAGAGCCTGATCAGTGAAACATTGGCAATGTATTAGTGGTTACGGACTATTTCACATGGTATGCACAAGCTTTTCCCACCAAAGATCAAAAAGCATCTACCGTGGCCAAGGTGCTAGTGGAAAATTTCTTCATCCACTATGGTGCCACCAGCGAATTCACTCTGATCAGGGCCGGGACTTTGAGAGTCAGCTAATCAAAGAAATACTCTCTGTATGAGGGGTGCGAAAGTCAAGAACCACCCCTTATCAGCAGCAGGGGGATCCTCAACCAGAACACTTTAACTGCACCCTGCTAGACATGCTAGGCACCCTCCACCCAAAAGATAAGCATAAATGGTGCCAGCAGATTAGCACTTTGGTACACGCATACAATTCCATGAAGAATGATGCTACCAGGTTCTCTCCCTACCGCCTCATGTTTGGGAGAGAGGCTCGGCTGCTTGTTGATGTATGTTTTGGGGTTTCTCCTGATGGGATCTGAGCAGAAGATTACCTGCAATATGTACAAAAACTGAAAGCTCAATTGAACCATGCCTATTAACTGTCCCAGACAATGGCAGCCAAAAGAAATCTAGCCAAAAAAGAGAGACATGATTGAAAAGTAAAGGCTCAAGAGCTTAGGCCTGGAGACCGTGTGTTGCTGCAAAATTTAGGATTGCATGGTAAACACAAAATTGCTGATCGATGGCACCATCTTCCCCATGCCATAGTTGGAAAGTTGGATGATTTGCCAGTGTACAAAGTGCGCCCAGAGAATAACTCCAAAGCTGTCAAGACCATGCACCGTAACCACTTGCTACCTATTAGTCAAGTTATAATTGAGGCTGAACCCACTGAGATTGATTCCCCTGGACCAGTGACCCGTGCTGCTGCAAGAAAGAAACAGAGTCATCCTGCCCCCGTGGTTGCTGATTTAAGACTTCCCCCGCAGCAGGCCCAGAATGATAGTGACTGCCTGTCTAACTTGGATGACAGTGAGTGTGATAATGCCTATTACCCCTCATATGAACTGAGTCAGTTGTTTCGTGGAAATCCTATGTTGAATTATGGGAATGAAGCTGGGCCTTCTGGACTGCCTAACGCCCCGGCATCATCCTTGGAGACAATGCTCCCTGAAGGTGAAGTGCAAAGTATCACGTCTGAGGATGCTGAGTCTTTGTGTATTGTGGAACTGTATGATTTGCCTGAAGGAGAGACTGATGGTACGAGTCTTTCTGGTGACATGCCAGAACTTGAGAAACACTATGAGAGTGCTGACAACCTCCTTTCAGTGCCAGAGTGTCTTCAAAATGAGCCAAATGTTGTAGAAACAGAGACTACAGAGCATGGGACTGACAGTGCTCCCAGCTTGGACATTTCCCTTCATGCAGAGGCACCCCTCACAAGTGATGAAAGCTCCAAGACCATTGCTGAAAGTACAGAGACTGTGGTTGTTCACCCCAGAAAGACTGGCCGAGCTGTCAAGCCAGTGGTGCGCTTCAGTTACGATCCCCCCAGGAGGCCAATGGATTTGCCTCTCAATGTAGTCCACAAAGGAGTTTATGTCTCTCAGAGCTCACTGCCCAAATTAAGCTTGATGGCCCATTCCAGGTTACTTGTTCTGCCCTCTCAGCATGGTGCCCCTGCCCCATCCACTCCCAAGTTAGCTGATAGGGAAGGCCCCCCCTCTTGCATTGTTTAGAGTATAAGAAGTTATTACATTATTCTGTATAGTAATGTTCAATTTACCTGTGTGAATTATGCATAATGTATTGTCAAAATGGAAATGATATAGTGGAGTACATTGAAATGTATTGTAAAGTGACAAGTTATGCCAATGGATGAATCAGATGGTACTTGTATAGCATGCTAATGGCATAAATGTCTTGTATATGTTGCATTTTCAATCTTATGATGGTACAGACTTGATGCGGATGCCAAGTTTTCCCAGGCAGGGAAGGGTGTAACCCCCCTACAAATGGGGGTTCCCAAAAAGTCTTCCTTGAACTTGCCTAAATGCTCACTGCCAGGCTGGTGTCCTGCGTTTTAGCAGTTTAAATGTGATTACCAGAGCCTGTATAGCCTCTGTGTACTGTCTCTTTAAGAGCTGCCTAATTGCAGCTTAAGTAATCTGAGAGGGAGCTCTGTTGAAAGATGTAACTATTTATTGAAAATCATTTAGAGTGATAATGATAATGTAGTTTGTCTAACCTGCTTTGTTTGTAGCAAGGACTGTTTTGTTTGTCTCCACTATCTTGGTCCTGGACTGCAAATTGGACCAAACAGTACTGGTAGGACCTAAAATGTAGCAGGACTACAGGAGCTGTCTGAATTCAAAATCTGTAGGAACTTTAGTTTGGAGCTTTTTGCGCCTTTTTTGCAACTGAAGGGGGAGCTCTTGCTTTGACTGACAGCCAAATCAGCCAACCAAATCTTTTGGATCTTGGGGAAGTCCCATGCTGCTTGCAGTTTTCAGGTAGATCTAATCTGGAAGCTGAACAAGAAGGAGCTGAAGTGATTCTGAGCAGCAATCCTGAGTGGATTCGCATGGGAGAACTCTGACAAGGCTAAGTTTTTGGCCTGCATGTCGGTGTGCTGCTCCTGGGAGGGAGAGAAGAGAATTATTTTGGACTAAATCCAAGTTTGTGTGACTAAAGTAAGCTACTGAAGTGGGCAAGGCTCAACCTGAAGAAGACCAAAAATTTTGCTGAATGCGATCGGCCTGTCAGGAGTTCCAGCTACCCCTAAGCTCCCGATGTGTGCAGAGACTTTACGATTGTGACCGGGGAGCGCTTTGCCTGGTACAGTAGAATTCCCTTACATGTAAATGTGCTATGAGCTGCTAGTGGGTCATGAGTTTGTCCCCCACAGTGTGAACTGTGTTCTGCTTGCTGGAAGCTGTATCCAGCCCAAAACGGACTGCATCCAAATTTGTCTCCATGCAGTCTGGGCCTTGCCAGACTGGCCCAGCCAGACTACCCACTGCACAGAGAAGCCATCGATGAGAGAGCTGTCTGGGGATCAGCCCCCTCCTCCACGCTTGAACAGGAATGACGCCTCTGTGACTCATGTGGGCCCTGCTTCTCCCAGCATTCCAGATCAACCACCTGCAGTCTCGATTTTTGTCCAGCCTGTGTCCAGTCTTGGGTATCGTGAGTAAATACCAGGGTAGCTCCCTGCAACAACAGCTTAATCTGAGTGTGTCATCTTATTGTCTTGTTGTTTCGTTTCCTTTTCGAACTGAGCCCTCTGGCTCCGGATTACAAATATTGTGTACTGGGCATGTTGTGTTTTCCATCACAGGGCCCCAACAAGCTGTGATGCCGGCCAGCCCTGGGCAAGAGTTCTGGCTAGCCCATCTCTTCTCCATCTGGGTACCCAGAGGTGTGATTGTGTGGGGGAACTCAAAGCTCATGCATAACTGGTTGACTGATATAACCTTTAAGCTAATTAACCTGATTTTGCCCTTCCCTTGTTCAAGTCCCCTGAATAAATCAGATCTAACTTTTTCTGCATGTAATCTGACTGTGGTTCCAGTTTGTGCTCAAAGTACTGTACTGTTGCTATTTGCTGTGTATAACCTTGTTTTGCAGGGGGTCCCCAGGGTTGAGCCAGAGGAACCAGCCCTGGTGATAAGTGCAAACAGTGTGGGTACTTGTGTGGCATATGAGGAGTATTGTGAAAGTGATTATTGTACAGTGTTCAGGCCACTAGAGGGGAAAGAGGGGGGTTACAGTGTTCCAGAGGGCTGTGCCCAGGTTAACTTGACCACTACCAACTCTGATCTCCGGGTGGAGGCACCCGTTCCAGAACTCAGGCCCCTTAATCTGCTACTAGCCAAGCAGGCAGGGGTAGTAGCCCCTGGGATAGCGCCACCTAGGGGTTACAAATATATATATATATATATATATATATATATATATATATATATATATTACAGTGGGGCGGTCGCACCACTATAGTTAGGGTTGAGCGACCAGTTACATACTAAAGTCAAAAGTTTGGACGTTAATAACTTTGGACCCGTTCAATGGATTTGCCAGAAATGTGGTACACAAGTTGGGGCACACTAGATCTCTTGATTCACCAAATTGTGTTTCTGTCGGAGTGCCGGTCTTCGTGTACGAAAGCGCTGAAAAATGCAAAATTATCCATTTTTGGAGGCACCTTTTGGCATTCTTAATGTGGTCCTGCACGGCTGTTGTGTGGCCTGCTGCTCTGTGAGATGGCTTGTTTGAAAGAGCTTTGGTGGCCGAACATGCCGCTTTTAATTTGGTGAAAAAATATTAAGGCATTCAAAAGGTATGCCACTTTTAAGTTCCCATTATGTCAATGGGAAAATTTATATGTATATCTTGCGATTAAAGAATGGGGGTTTTGGCCATCTCGTCCCGCCTGGCAGTGAAAGAATTTGCAGCCTCGCGGTTCAAGAATCTTTGATCCCCAGGAATTTCAAAAATTCTTTGAACGCGAGGTCCGCCATCTTGTTTTCAGTTTTCTGATTGCACAAACACAAATATCTCGGCTCAGGGGTCACTTCTGAAGTAAAACTTTGATGGGTTTTACTCAGGGGGCCCCAATCTATCAAGCCATGGCTTTGGTTCCATCCAAATCGGTCCAAAAATAGAGTTATTAGCTTTTAAATTCTTCGTTTGTGGCTCGCTAATGATTTTTGATCGCGAGACGACATATTCTTTGATCGCGCTCGTGCATCGCGAGCGAGGAACTAGATGGCCAGATTTAAAAATTGATTTTCTCTGCCATGGGGTGCCCTAGACTGTAAAATGAGGGTGTGTTTTGCTCAGGGGGCTTTGTTCTGCCCGATCTGCATGCCCAAAATAATGTTATAACTATCCCTGGTAGTCTAGTGCCCCCACAATAAAATATTTACATCCCTGGTAGTCTAGTGGCCCTCCCAATAAAATATATTAACTAAGTAGTGCCCTGGTAGTCTAGTGCCCCCACCCCCTGTTTTTTTCAGATCCCTGGTAGTCTAGTGGCTCCCCGAGCTGTATTGTCTTATTATATGTAAATGTTTATATCCCTGGTAGTCTAGTGGCCCCCCCCAACATAATGAAATAAATAATGATTTCATATTATACCTAGTAGTCTGTATTTACCCCCACCCACCCATCCATCAACCCACCCAGAACCCCCTACCCTTCGCCAGCCAGTGACTGGCACACTCCTCCTCTCACCTCCATGGACAGCGCCGACTGTCTGCATTACAAGTGGCAATGCAAAGAGGTGCTCTGAAAATATTTCTGCATTTTTGTATTTCGCCATGGAGGTGAGAGGAGGCTGGTGCCAGTCGACTGATGAAAAGAGAAAGGTGCTAGTGGGCTAGATAGATGGAGTGAGGAAATAAGACTACCAGGTATATTATGAAATCATTATTTATTTCATTATGCTGGGGGGGGCGCTAGACTACCAGGGATATAAATATTTACATGTAATAAGACAATACAGCTCAGGGAGCCACTGGACCCCCAGGGATCTGAAAAAAAAAATAGGGGGTGAAGGGCACTAGACTACCAGGGCACTACTTAGTTGATATATTTTATTGGGGGGGCACTAGACGACCATTGATAGTTATAACATTATTTTGGGCATGCAGATCGGGCAGAACAAAGCCCCCTGAGCAAAACGCACCCTCATTTTACAGTCTAGGGCACCCCGGGCTGAGAAAATCAATTTTTAAATCTGGCCATCTCGTCCCTCGCTCTTTTATTTATTTGTTTAGTTGTTTAACCAGGTATAGCACACTAAGCTGAAAGCTTTTTTTACAGGAGTGACCTGGGAGCACAAGGAGATTAAGTGACTTGCTCAGGGTCACACAGTATGCAAGTGGAAGCTGTGGGATTCAAACCCAGGTCTGGACTGCTGGACGTCACCAGATTTGCAGCTCAGAGCCTTAGACCAGTGCACTATACTGCCTCCTTTAATTGTGAGTGAGCAATTTCTTTGATCGCGAGCATGCAAATACTTGGACCATGAGAGTCTTTGATCACGATCGTGCATCGCGAGCGAGGGACGAGATGGCCAGATGAAAAAATAAATTTTCTCAGCCCGGGGGTGTCGTAGGAAGTCAAATAAGGGTGGGTTTTACTCAGGGGGCTTCGTTCTGATGAACCATGGAGGCGATTTACCGCGATTATGTATATTTTGTAAATTTCAAGAGTTTAAATTCTTTGATCGTGACCCTGCAAATTCTTTGATCGCGAGATTCTTTGATCGTGATCGTGCACCATGAGCAAGGGATGAGATGGCCCAATTAAAAAAACAATTTTCTCAGCCTAGGGTTGTTATAGGAAGTCAAATGAGGTTGGGTTTTACTCAGGAGGCTTCATTCTATCGAACCGTGGTGGTGGTTTACCGCAATTCCTTCTATTTTTTGATTTATAAGGTTTTTAAATCTTTGTTCGTGAGCCTGCAAATTCTTTGATCGTGAGCCTACAAATTCTTTGATCGTGAGATTCTTTGATCATCATCTTTGATCGCGATGGAGGGACAAGATGGCTAGATTTTTTATAATGGAATAGATAGGGAAATTTTAGTAAATTTTGATATTGAATATCTTGGGAACGGTTTGGTCTTTTGACTTGAAATTTGGAGGGAAGAAAGACAATATCCCGCAGATGTGTCTTTTGGTGATTTGGTCAAGAAATAGTACAGGGTGACAAAGTTATGGTACTACGAAGTTGACATTTTTTCCCATAGGATAACATTACGGCGTTTGCCAATTACAGGAATTCTTTGCCGCCCTGCTGCAAAATAACACTTTGGTCGTTTGGGCTGAAATTTGGAGGGAAGAAAGCCAACATACCACAGATGTGCCTTTTGGTGGTTTGGTGAAATAATATTACAGGGCAGAAAAGTGACGGCACTCCGAAGTTGACACTTTTTGCCATAGGATAACATTATGGCATCCGTTGCGTCTTTCAGGGCCCGTGTCTCGGAAACGGTGCGAGATACAGACTTTTTGTCAAAAAATTGCTTAGCCCCCTAAATGTGGGTTAAGCATAAAACTAGCCAGGAAAGTAATAATTCATACAAAACTTTAATTTTTTTCCTACGTCGTATGGTTCCTGAGATATAAGCAATTTAGTATTTCAAGTCATAATTTTCTGCTCCGAAGTCAATTATAATGCATATATTCTTTGTTTTCAATTTGTTTTTTCAATGCAGTTTTTGGGGAAAAGAAGGGTGTGCCCTTTTATTACTGTGTCAGTTAGCGTTTCCATTTGCGCTTCTGTTACCGTTCATATCACCGTTCCCGTCTACGCCTCTGTGTGCGTTACAGTTTGCTTTTTCATTTGCACTTGCGTTTCCATTTTGTTTCACGTTACTGTTGCTGTTACTGTTATCATTTGCATTTGCAATTGCGGTACTGTGCCCATGCGCATTACGGTTTGCGTTTTCGTATGCGCTTGCGTTTCTGTTTCTATTGGCTTTATTGTTGCTGTTACTGTTACCATTTGCATTGACAATTGCGGTACCAGGACATTGAGTGTAACAGTTTGCATTTCAGTACGCGCTTGCATTTCTGTTTCTGTTGGCTTCATTGTTGCTTTTACCGTAACCATTTGAATTTACAATTGTGGTTCCGTGAGTGTGTGCGTTACGGTTTGCGTTTTCGTATGTGCTTGCATTTCTGTTTACTTTGGCATTATTGTTGCTGTTACTGTTACCATTTGCATTTACAATTGCGGTACCGTGAATATGTGTGTTACAAGTTGCGTTCTGTATACACTACTGTTTGATGTCTCCGTTTACGTAACTGTTTGTTTCGGCATCACTTTATGCTTGCGTTTCTATTAACGTTTGCTTTGCCATGTGCATTACCATTGCCGCTTGCATTTGCTTTGCAGTTCCTGTTACTATGTAACAAGACATCACATGGTGGGAGCAGGGCCCCGCGCTCCCGCCACTGCATTCCATTCACTATTTATCATCCTCATTCTCAAAAAGAAGGGAAATTAGAGCCAAAAAACTCCATTTAATGCATCAGTTAGGGTTGTTCCACAGTGAAAAAGCGAGGAAATTCGGTCTTAGGGTTGAAAGCCCCCCCTTGATCCCCCCAGCCCAACCCCCCCAACCGGCATTGGGGTGCACATTGGTGTCATCGGTCCTAACTGTCACCTCATTCTCCTATACCTCTGCTTCTTTATACATGTGATGGGGTGAGTGTTAGGGCCGACAACCCTAACAGCAGCACCCGATGCCGGTTGGGAGGGTGGACTGGGGTGGGGTCAGGGGGCTTTCAACCCTAAGACTGAATTTCCTCGCTGTGGAATAACCTAACTGATGATTAAGATTGCCTCTAAACAGAGTTTTTGCCTCTGATATATATATATATATATATGCATCTATTAAGGTTGAAGCCTAAAGCTTACAAAGTAGGGAAATGAAAAATTAGGGTACAGTACTCCATGAACCTTGGAGAATCTTTTGTGTGGTGTTCCTTGGGGTAGGGGAGGGGGTGGAGGGTGGAGATTTCAGTTGCTGTTTGAATATGTTAACTCTGTGTGAGGTAACAGACCACTGATGCATGGCCCTGTACCTGTAGACTAGCCTCGGTTCATGAGAGTAAGGGATGTGGGATAGGGGAGTTAACTCTAATAGCACATTTTCTTTTTTATAATCAAATTTTATTAATGTTATGCAGTTTCATACAAAACAGTACAACATAAAAAACAGTGTCAGCAACAAATTTGATGGAATGCATTTTAATAAAATACTAGCTCATTATATCCATGTTGTGGCCTGATTATTATCTACTGTTCTTTTACTCTTCAATGCCTGGATTTCACCCTAAGCTACAGAATGGTCTCATGCAACTGTCTCCATAGGCCTTCCACTTATGGGACAAACAGGGGATTCACTTCCATCATGTATCCCATCCACCTCACCCAGCGGTTTGTACCCTTGTCCACCTGTTGCCTGAATAAGAAAGTCAGTATTTCCAGATCATAAATACCCTTTGCCACCTGGTGCCAATCTGCTAGTGTGTGTGTGTGTGTGTGTGTGTGTGTGTGTGTGTTGGGGGGGGGTGTCCTTAGTCAGACATCTCTTGGTGATGTACTTTTTAGCAGCTGCCAATGGAATCATCATGAGATATCTTCTTGCCACATCTCTCTCTTTGGTAGACCCATAGGAGAACAGAAAGAGAAGGTCTGTAAGTTGCAGGTGAGGTGAAAATAAAAACTGCAGTGCCTTCTGAAGTATTGGACATGCCCACATTATGTGCTGGTGTGTTGCCCATGGTTCCCCAAACTCACACCGGCAGGCCGGGAAGGGGACACTACCTCAGTGGACCTGCTGCACAATTGTCAAAAAAATCTAATGAGGCACTTCCAGTTTTACTGTCTCCATGCCATAGAGCTCGTGGCCCCATGCATGGAAAGGCAAATCCAATGCCATTGTTCAGGAGAGAAAGGATTTGCCAGCTCGCTATTCCAATTTTCCAAAGCACTAAACTATGCTGGAGGGCCTCCCATTTGGAGGTAGTGATATAGTCAGGTAGTGAGATTTTTCCCAAATGTGCTGCCTATAGCTTCCATAAGGAGTGAGCGAAGAGAGAGCTGGGGTGGGGGGATTTGCTGTTGTAGCCTTACAACGTGGCTGTAATTTGAAATATAAGAACTGGCCAGAATTTGGAAGTGCAAGAGAATCTCATAGAGTTTAAAATGGGCTACTCTCTCACTTTGCAAATGCTACAGGGGGTATTATAGGCTTATCCTATGCCACCGTTTATTGCCGTTATCTTGTTTAGCCAAAAAAATAGTCTGAATGGAGGTGTAGAAGTATTAACCAGATAAACCTTCCCTCAAGCCCATGCTAGTGAAGGATGTTATGGCAAGTCTGAAGGATAACCTGCACATAGTTAGATATTTTTTTTAGATAGATATTTTATTTATAAAGCACCCAATTCCTGGGACTCTGGGCACTGTACAATAAAAACCACAATAAAAATACAAATATTTAAATCAAGTAAAATCACACCTATAAAAATCTTATAAATAAAATCAATAAATAACCATCTATCTGTAGTTCATAACAACACTAATCAAGAAAAGCTAGTTGGAACAGATATGTTTTTAACTCCCTTTTAAAGGCTTCCACCAAGGGAGTCCCCCCTCAGATAGTCAGGTAAGGAGTTCCACAGGGTTGGCCCGGCCACTGCAAATGCTCTATCTCTCGAATGCTGCAGCCTAACCCTGGGAACCCCAAGGAGGCCACCCTTGGCAGAACGGAGTGCCCAGACTGGATGGTAAAGGACAAGGAAATCTTGCAGATAGACAGGATCCACTTCATGCAGGGTCTTATAGGTAAGGAGCCCTATCTTGAAGACAATCCTCCATCTGACCAGCAGCCAGTGCAGTCCACGGAGGACCACGGTGATATGCTCACATCTCTTTACATCAGTCAAAAGTCTTGCCGCTGCATTCTGCACCAGCTGCAGCCTGTGGGGGTTACCCCCAGATAACCCAAGGTACAGGGCATTACAGTAACCCAGCCTGGACATGATAAAAGCATGTACCCGTGTGGGCAGGTCCTCAGGAGGGATCAGGGTTCGGATTAAGGCAATGTTCCTAAGATGATAAAATCCACTTTTGACCACGGTCAACGCCTGAGCATCAAATGTCAGACCATTGTCTAGGATAACACCTAAATCCTTCACCTGTCTGGACAGGACAAGGGGAACTCCCCCCAACACTAGCTTAGGGGGCAACCCCCCATCCCTTTCTCCTCCACGATGACCCGGCTCCACCACCAGTACCTCAGTCTTGTCTGGGTTGAGCCTAAGCCAGTTGTGAGTCATCCACGACTGGATTTCCTCGAGGCAGCTGTTAAATATGGAGTCTGATACCTGAGCTTTGGGTGCACAGGAAGTTTAGGGAGGCAGTATAGTGCAGTGGTTTAAGGCTCTGAGCTGCAAATCTGGAGATCTGGGTTTGAATCCCACTGCCCCCACTTGCATACTGTGTGACCCTGAGCAAGTCACTTAACTTCCATGTGCTCCCAGGTTGCACCTGTAAACAAGCTTTCAGCTTAGTGTGTCTCACCTGGTTAAACAATTGGGAAAAAAGTACAGCTGGATGTCATCTGCAAGGCAGTGAAAACCCAGCCCGTAATGCCTGATAAATGTCCCCTAGTGACAGCATGTATACTGTGAACAATAAGGATGACAAGACCGACCCTGTGGCACCCACAGCTCAGAGGCTTCGGGTTAGATGAGACAAGTCCCATTTTTACCCTCTGCACTCTGTCTGCCAGGTATGACCTGAACCAGATGATGACATTACTGGACAGGCCACACCAGAACTGCAGGGGATCAAGCAGCACCTCATGGTCTACGGTATCAAATGCCGCAGAGAGGTCCAGGATAACCAAGATGGTATGGGCTCTCCTGTTCCTCGCCATCAGGAGAACATTAAGCACCCTTACCAGGGCAGTCTCCATACTATGCCCCACCCAGAACCCAGCCTGGAAAGGTTCATAGGTAGAATAAGATGCGTGATGTCTCTCCAGCTGAATGGCCACCACCTTCTCTATAACCTTCCTTAAAAATGGGAGGTTTGAAACCGGCCTGTAATTGCTGAGACAGTCTGGGTCCAAAGAGGGCTTCTTTAAAAGGGGCATAACCAGAGCCTCTTTCAAGCACCCCGGAAACACCCCACTCCACAAGGAACTCCAGACAATCTCAGCAACCACAGGTCCTATCAGGTCTGCACATCCAACCAAAAGGTGGGTCGGACCTGGGTCCAGATCACAATGTGTAGGCTGCAGCTTTGAGATTATTCCTATCACCTTCTCTATGCCAAGCAGCTCAAACTCATCCCAGACAGAAGGACTGTTTTTGGCACAACTCAGGCCAGACACCGCATCCCTTTCAAGAGATACTCGAGGAGACAGCCCTGATAGAGGACACCTTGTCAGCGAAGAGCAAAGCCAGCTCCTCGCATGTAGTGCTAGAACCTGCTCCTCCAGCATGGAGACAGACAGGATGTAAAAGCCTGTCTACCATCTGGAAGAGCTGAACTGGCCTGCTCCTCATCACAGCAATCTCCCCGGACAACAACTCTGCCTTCTTTCGGGAGATTGCCCCCTAATAGTCAGCATAATGTGATCTCAGGGCCAGCTTGCCCTCCATCTGGCCAGATCTCCTCCAGCACCTCTCTAACCTCCGCTCCTTTGTCTTTAAACTTCGGAGATCCTCATCATACCAAGGAGGTCTCCAGTGAGTAGACAAGGGGTGGACGCGAATGGGAGCAATTGAGTCAAAGGTCACAGACACAGACCCATTATAGGCTGCCACTGCTTCCTCTGGCCCAATCGCATAAGGGGATGTGACACTGGTATGGATCAGTACTGGTCCTTGAAGAAAAAGGGCCTCCTCTGGAGAGAAGGTGGTGAACGAGTCTCTCTCCAGGCCAACCCTTTGTTGGGTGTGTGAGTTCTGTAGCTGGTATAGTATTACTTGAAGTTGAGCCCCTTCATTGTATTATAAAAGGTGAAGGAGACCCAGTCCACCATGCTGGTTAGGCATGCAAAGAATAGAGAATTTTATTCATGTGGGGTTGCCATTCCAGATGTACCAGGATAGCATATGGTTCCACTATGACCAGATGGTTTTATTAATGAACAGTGAAAGTGACTGAAACAGATATAGATATTTTGGGAGAACCATCAATCTTCCTGGACTAAAAATCTCCACCACTCATTCACACTAATGGGAGTATGCTGGAGGTGCTAGGACCCCATGGGAGCCAAAAATCTTCAGGAGGGTCGGCGCTGGGATAGGACCAGGGATGCATGGCACTGCAAGACTAGACCACTCCATATAGGCTATCTCAGCATCGACCCTCCAACTGCCTCAGTTCCTTTTCTCTCTCCGTCGAGTGCACTTCAATGATGACATCACTAGCTTGTCAGGAGTCAAGTCTTCGTCTATACGACAGCAGCTATAGCATAGCAATTCAGTGTTTATTTAACTTATTACTTTTAGTGTGCTTTTCTTATTTAAAAAAAAAAGTAGTAGAAATTCTAAGCCTGCCATCAACAGAGTTGACCTCAGACAGTAGCGGTGATGGTAGCGAGACTTCGTTTGAAAGCTGTGATGGTAGAGTTGCTGTGTCTGGTCTGCTGCCCTTTGCGGAGAGGGAGTCCGACCATCGGCAGTCTGGTGCTCGGGGGGGGTGAAGGACAGTCCGCCCAAAGCACAAAAGTAGTGAGCCTGTTCCCGACCTCGACTGGGGACCCGGCTCCGCTCGACCTCACGCTCTTCTTCCTCCTGTCAGTGGAAGAAGAGTTGGCACTGCTCGAGGTCACTCTCTGGTATGTCTGCGCGAGGTTCTAAGGTGGTGGAGAGCGGTAGGCTTGACCCGATTCCGGTTGGGTCCTCTGTGGCTTAATTTTTAATGGCCGCAATCTTCGACACCGGATCCTATCTCTGTCCTCGATGGGGCTCTGGTGAGCAGTTTCACCTCTGGGCCGCTCTTTTAGAGCAGTGGGTATGGCATCTGCCTGGCTGTCCTAGCCAGTGGACCCGGTTCTGGGCCTTTGAGCCTTGGAGCTACTGGGCCACAGCCGGGTCAGTCGGGCCAGGATGTGCGCATGGTGCTCTCTCCGGTGCCAGCGCCATCAACACTGACTCAACGTACCTACCCCCTCACCTTTTCTTTGCAGGGGTTGGCATGGGTACCACTTTCCTCCCCCCCATCTTTGGCTCTAGGGTCAGCAGCGGTGCTGGTGCTGCATGTGGTGCTGGCACCACGGATGGAGCTGAACTCTTTGACGCTGATCCGGGTGGTGGCGTCTTCCATGATCCTGGCCTGGACCTGCCTTTTGGAGGTTCTTCTGAGGTAGACATGGATCTGGATGAGTCTCTCCCTGTTCTGCTTTGTCAAAGACGCAGTGTATGACTCATTTTAGGGACTGGAATGCAAGCCTTCTGTATCAGCAGAGCCTGTGATGGAAGATCTTCTTTCCAGTTTTTCCTCAGGGATATGGGGTCCTCCATAACATTTCAGTCTTCATCTGTGGACTGAAGCACACTTCTGTGTCTTGAGTTCCTGCATTCCTCAGTACGAGTACACCCTGTGGAACATATTCATTTCAATGGTCGAGAACATCCTGGAATCTAACGCTCCATTGCTAGGGGCATATAGGCCAATAATCAGCTAAAAACATTTATAAACGCCTATGACACCGCCTCTAGGGTGGCTGCCATTGGCAGCAGGTGGTTAATGTCTCCTTTTTTTTTTTTTTATTCTATTTATACACCCACACCCCCCGGGCATCCTTCAGGAGTGCCCACTCGGAATCCACCCTAACTCTCAGCCTGAACCCTCCGCATCTCCTGGGATACCCTCTCCTGAATGACCACAGGCAGACTCGACCCCGGTATCACCTCCGGGCTGGTTCCGCCTTCCCTCGCCGGTTGGTTCCTAAGTGAGGTGCCCATCATGGCTGATGGGTTGGGCCCATGGAGAGATCCAGGCGATCTGGGCCGGCCATTGGGATGTGGGCGATTCCTGGGGCTACCGCCATCTCACAGGCGGTGTAGGAGGCATTTTCCTCTTTTATCTTTCCCCCATGAGCATGGCGTGCAATGGCGTCAACACGCAGGCTGCCCTCATAGTCACCTGCCACACTCGTCCCCTGATACTTGATCCCACGCAAGTAGTACCCTCCGTCTCCACCAGGGGCCATTAATGCGCTGGGAAACCCCTGGATCCCTCTCTGGGAGAGGAGAGCAGTCCTCCAGATGCTCGATCCAACTTCCTCCCCTGCCGACCCCCAGTGCCTGGGCTCACTCCCGAACCCGGGTCGCCAGTGTAGCGCGAGGTGTGGCATCCAGCGCCTCAACCCTCAGCGCCACCGGGCTGGCTGGTTAACGTCTCCTTGATGGTGCTTATCTGTTCGGTCCTCAGGTTGAACTCTGGAGGCTTCTCAGGACATCAAGGCTGCCATTTAAGGAGCAGGATGGCTCCTGCTGCCTCTCAGAGTGACAGGAAACATCATCATTCTTGTAACAGGCAGTCCTTTTAAGGTAGAGGCCTGGAAGCCTTTGTCAGGAACCAGCTCCTCGGCCATGAAGAAATTGCGGCAGAGGGCACAGGGCTCAAAAGTGCCCTGTTCCATCCTCTTGGATCCGGCCCAGGTCCCATCTCAGCTGTCTGAGGTGGACGCCTCTCGGCAGTGGGGGGCATCTGATTCAGTATTACAACCAGTGGAAGTCCAATCCAGCAGACGTATGGGTCATCAGGATTGTCTGAGAGGGATACTCTTTCAATTTTGCAGAGATTTCCCAGACCCAGGCGGCAGCCCAGTCTGTCCGACTCTCTCGGACCCTCTTACTTCTAAGATATGGGTTCTCTGTGGGATCAGGGCAGTAGAAGTTGTTCCACGGTGAATCAGAACACAGGTTCCTATTTCCTTTGCTTGGTTCAAAGATAACAGGTGGCATGCACTCATTTCTTGACCTTGGAAGGTTAAACAAGTACTGGTTCAGGGAAGGAGTTCACTAAAACCTCGGTGTTCAAGTCTTCACTTCCTGGACATTCGGCTCCTTGCCAGCCCATCCGGGCTGGAGACACAGGAAGCAGTTGCCACAGCTTCTCAGTTGCTCTCTTCCAGGAGGGGTTTTCTGATTTGGGGAAGGTTCCAGATTCACCTTCCCAGCAGATTCTCTTCATAGGAGCTCTCCTGGATACCTCCAGGGTGAGGGTTCTCCTTCCGGAGAATGGGAGAAACGTCTCGTTACTTCACGGAAAGCGACTCTGTTTGGGCCCTTTTCGATGCAGCGGATGCTGGGACTAATGCATTCGTCTGCAACAAACAGTGGTCTCCGAACACGCATCTGCAATCCTCCACATAAATGACAGAACCTCGGACAAAATCACTTGCATGGTAGACGCAGTTGGTCTAGCTTCTGCTAGGTCTACCCTTACCCTCTGAAATCTCAGATCACCATCACCACAGTTGCACTCCTGATCGGTTGGGGAGCTCACTGTCAAGACCTTCACACTTAGATGTGGAGTCAGGAGGAGCCTCATCTTCTCATAAATATCTTAGAGATGAGAGCTATCTTATATGCTTTCCAAGTCCTGAAGGAGGCCCTCTGCCACGAAATGATCCCACTTCAGATGGATGACAAAGCTGTGACATATTACATCAACAAACAGTGTGGAGCTCCCTCCTACCCTCTGTGCAGGAGGGCTGTGAGGATGTGAAAGTGATGCCTTTAGCATGATGCGTCAGTTCTGATGTGCAGTTGCTATTCGACGAGTGAGGCAGTCCGGACCTGGTTCTTTTTGTGTCCCCTCTCAACACAAAACTGTCTCTATCCTGCTTCAGAAATCCAGAACTTGGTGTTTTCTGTCAGGATGTATCACTGCAGCAGACAAGATGCTTCCTGTACGCTTTCCTCCTCTTCACTTAGTTCATAGGGTGCTGCTCAAGTTGGAGGCACAGTGGGGCAGGATGATTCTCGTTGTCCCAGACTGGCCTCAGCAGATATGATTTGCACTGATCAACAGATGTCAGAAGTTTCCTCGAGGCAACTCCCTCTATGAGTGGACCTTCTGACACAGGGACTATGCTCCATCCCAACCTGCGCTCCCTTCACCTCCATGCCGGGCTCCTGAGGAGATAGAAGTGGGTAGGTTTTAGGTTTCCCAGACAATCACAGAAATCTTCTTAGCCACGCATAGGACTTCCACCAGGAAGGCTTGCATGGCTAAGTGGAAACTCTTCTACATCTGGTGTGCAAAGTCCCATCTGGACCCTTTCAGTTACCCACCAAGTAAGGTGTTGGGGTGCCTTTTGGACCTGTTGAACGCAGGCCTGCAATACTTGGCAGTGAAGGTACAACTGCATATTTTCAGCCTATCTTGAGCCATTAGAGAACATGTCACTGGCTCAGTTACCATTAGTCAAGGTTTGATTCTCCCTACCTATTTCACTAATTCCAGAATGAAGGAGAGTGCTCCCTCCATTCTCTGGATGTTAAGAGGGTTCTGCGATCCTTCATTGACAGAATGAAAGAGATACACAATCCAGGTAACTATTGTATCTTTCAGTATGCCTCGGCTGTGTCAGCCTGTTGCCATGAGATGTACTTCTGCATGGTTAGTAGCATGTCTTTGACATTACTAACTCATAGTGCAAGTCAAGTTGGAAAGCTGGGTTCACACTCACTCACTCTACCGATTTGTAATGTACCGTTGCAGGCATCTGCAAGGCGGCGACTTGAGCTCAGTACATAACTTTATAAAGCACTATGTTCTGGATGTCCTTGCCAGGCAGCTCACTTTCTTGACAAGACAGTCCTTACAGACTTCTGTCCTGAGCGAGCTCTATCTCCTACCGCCCTAGCAGGGGGTTTGATTTTTAGCTCGGTACTCTCCCATTAGTGTGAATGAGTGGTGGAGACTTTCAGTCCAGAAAGATATGGCTTTATTTATTATTTTAGTTGTATAGTGGTCTGGGTATGTGTGAGTGTTCTTTGGGGAATTGGGGGCTGGAGCTCTGGCTTTTGACAGTATGTGTTTGCAGGCTGCTCTCCCTGTCAGGCACTACTCCCCCTCTGAGCTCCAGGGCCTCTGCCCTTTTAATTGTCCTCCATTGCCTGCAGTGGTTTATGGTCACTGCAGGGCCTTGCGGATAGTGGGTAGAAGGCAGAGGGGGGGATCCTGGACACGGGGGAGCTGAGTGGCTGGATTGGGGTAGTGAGAACCAGGAGATATCCTGGGGTGAAATGGGTCCCAGAATGAGGTCCGCCTTGTCTGGTACCCATACCCATGGGCTCTGCCGTTGGCGGGTTGATAGCTCGGCTGGCCCCGGTATCTCAGCCAACTCAGGCGGTGCTGTGAAGCACCAGGTCTATTAAAAACAAGATGGCTATTATTGCTGATCTTGTTGGGTCAGCAGACCTGGCTTGCATCACTGAGACCTGGCTGGATGAAAATACTGCCCCCATTTTATAGACAGAGATTCCAGCTGGGTTGTCAGTGATACACCGCTTGAGACTAGATCGCAGGGGCGGGGGGGGTAGCAATCTGTTTTAGATCAGAATTTGGCCTTGTAGCTGTGCCAGTTGAGAAGACTGGGTCCTTTGAATGTACGCCAGTGGCAGGTGTGGGGTGCAGGATAATTCTAGTCTACCATCCACCAGGTGGTGAGAAGCAGTTCCTGCAGGAAGTTGCGGACTTCGTTGTTGACAAGGTATTGGAGTCTCCCAGATTGATGGTGCTGGACGACTTTAATGTCTGGATCGACGAAAAACTCTCGCTGTTTGGTAAGGACTTCCTCCAACTCATGAACACATTGGGCTTCACACAGGCAGTTGCCTCCATGACCCATGATCACGGCCACTCTCTGGACCTGGTCTTCCTCCTGGGGATGGAGACCTTCAACTTGGTGGTAAAACCAGTGGGATGGTTGGACCACCACACTATCAGGTTCAATTTTCAGGCTCCCCCACTATAGGCCTGCCCCTGAGGAGATGATCCAGTACTGCCCTTTGAGGGGTGTGACCCCACATGGCCTATTGGCGGAAGTGGACCTATCGGGATTACCAGGTGCAAGCGATGGCCCAGAGAACCTGCTACAAACTTATAATAGGGTTGTGGTGGGGGATCTGGATGTCATAGCTCCTGTCTGGGTTCATCCTTTCACCCTTCACCCTTGGTTCCCGTGGTTCGATGGGACTTTGAGGGAGTTGAGGTGAGTAGAACGAAGGTTAGAGTGGTTTTGGTGGAAATCGCGCGTTGATGCCGATAGACTAAGATTGATGGACCATTATAGGGACTATCAATCGGCAATTACTCATAAGAAGGCAGAGTTCCTGTCCGGGGAGATTGCCACAGCTCAGAATCAACCAGTCCAGCTCTTTTTAACTGTGGACAGACTGTGCAATACAGCCTGTCTGCAAGTTCGAAGAGCATTGTCACAAGAAAAATGTGAGGAGTTTGCTCGCTTCTTTGCTCATAAGGTTGCCAACATCAGGTCCAAGATCTGATCAGCCCATTCTCTAGGGGGTAGTGGTGGTTGGAGTTAGGTTGCTACTCCTCAGCATAGTTGGTCATACTTTGATCAGCTGGAGATTGTGGATGTTGTGCAGATTATCCGGAGTTTGCAGCCCACCTGCTGTAGTTTGGACCCAGGCCCAATGCACTTCTTAATGGGGTGCGTTGATGTTATCAGCCTGGTCCTAGCAGAGATAGTCTGGAGTTTGTTAGATTCAGGTGCGTTCCCAGGCTCTCTGAAGGAGGTGGTGGTGGCACCCCTCCTTAAGAAAATCTCTCAACCCGGACTGTCCCACTAACTACAGACCTATCTCTATCCACCCCTTTGTGGGGAAGATTATTGAGAAGGTGGTTGAGCTGCAGCTGGAGAATCACCTTACCATCTGTGATATCTATGATCCTCTCCAGGCCGGATTTCAGAAGAGATACAGCACAGAGACTGCCCTTGTTCAGGTTCTCAATGATCTCCTGGTGGCTAGAGATCGGAAGAGCCATTCCATCTTGGTTCTTCTGGATCTTTTGGCAGCTTTAACACCATGGGCCATGGGGTGTTGCTGGATCACCTCTGGTTCATCTGTGGCCTGTCTGGTACAGTCCCCAGGTGGTTCCACTCTTTCCTCACTGGCAGATCTCAGAGGGTAGTGTCGGGGATTTATTTCTCTGATTCATTCTCTACCATGTGGGGTACTGCAGGGCTCTGTGCTGTCCTCCATGTTGTTTGTAGTGTACATGCTGCCACTGGGGGACATTGTTAGGAGGTGTGGTCTGGGGTTTCACTGCTATGCAGATGATACCCAGTTATGCCTGTCCTTTGCGCCCGATCAGGATAGTGGAGTCTTGGTGTTTAACAACTGCCTTGCCAAGATACAGGACTGGATGAATGCCAGCTGTTGGAAGTTGAACCCCCAACAACATCAAGGTGTTGGTGGTGGGTCCGGGTCGCAGGACAGAGAGGCTGGCAGCCAGACGACCTTCCGGGCTTTGGCTCGGTGGAAGTCAGCTGCTGACCTCTGAACGGGTGCTGAATCTGGGGCTAATATTTGACGATGAGCTTGCACTTTTCTCACAGGTGTCAGCTGTCATCAAGTCTTCCTTTCACCATTTTAGGAATATTGCCCAGATTAAGCACCTTGTTCTGTCTGGTGACCTTCAGATACTGATCCATTCCTTTGTGACCTTTCGTCTTGACTACTGTAACTCCCTGTACTTAGGGATTTCGGGAGTTGATATCTGTCTCTTGCAGCTGGTGCAGAACGCAGTGGCCAGATTGGTGTCTGGGCTATCTCGGTTCAGTCATATCACACCTGTGTTTGCGCAAACCGCACTGGCTGCCAATTCAGTGGCGGATCACCTTCAAGTTGGCTTGCTGACCTATAAGACCCTACACAGACAGGGTCAGAGTTATCCACAAAAGTTTCTGTATCATTACTGGTCCCTCTGACTGCTCCGCTCAGCCGACGAGGGATTACTAGAGGTTCCCAGGGTGTGGTTGAAGTCATCTGAGTCACGAGGATTTATGTTTGTGGCCCCTACCGTGTGGAATTCTCTACCTCATTGGATACGAGAGTGCCTGACAGTGAAGAGTTTCAAGAACGCATTAAAAATGTATCTGTTCAAGATGGCCTTCTGTGATAATAATTAAGAACTAGACTGTGTTGTGATGTTGGATATTTTATCTGAATATTTATGTAGTTATTGTTAAGGTGCAATGATCTTTGGAATAGCTCCTTTTTAAAAATAAAGCTTATTATTATTATTACGGAAATTACGTACCTACCACAATTCTTGATCTTCTTGGATGAAGTCTCCACCACTCATTAACACGCCCACCAACCATCCCCGAGCTCACTTATTTTGTTTTTGGTCTTCACTTCCTTGTTGTTGAGGCTGTGAAGACATTGATGAATTCACCCTTCTTACGTGAGTCATCCGGGCAATCTTATGCCCGGATGTTAGGGTTACGTTTTCTTAAGTTAGTTTACACTGCACCTCTTCAGTCAAAAAGGTACTGAGGTGGTTGGAGGGTCAACATCGAGATAGCCTATACAGTGTAAGCTAGTCTTGCGGCGCTGTGCTTGCGAGGTCCTATCCCAGTGCCGGCCCCCATGAAGATTTTTGGCTCCCGTGGGGTCCTAGTACCTCTGGCATACTCCCATTAGTGTGAATAAGTGGTGGAGACTTTATCTAAGAAGATCAAGAATTATGGTATGTATGTAATTTCCATTTTTATGTTTGCTTGCACGCATGTACAAGAAACATAGTGCCATCATCCGAGTTTTCGGAGGTGTGTCAGCCCTCTTCCAATTCAGTCAATGCGTTTGCAGGCGCAGCAGTTCTCAATGCCTGCTGGGGCTGTGCTTGACGCTCCAAAATGCAGTGTGAGTAGTTGAAAGGGGAGCTATAGCTCAGTGAGCAGCGATAAGATATCGCCTGCTCAGGCGTGCTCCCGACACACACACACACACACACACACACACACACGCCGCGTACTGCGTGCTGCCCCCACCACGCACACACTGTATAACCAATGGGGTGCCCAATCCCCAATCAGCTGTGCTCCCCCCAAACACAGTTCCATATGCCATGCTGGGTGCCCACCCAGCGTGGCTACAGGTCAGATAGCCGATGGGGTGCCCAGTCCCCGTCCGGCTCCACTGTCTCCCAGTACAGGGTGCCATGCTGGGAGCCCACCCCAGTGTGGCAACAGATGCTATGGCCGGCAGGGGTACCCAATCCCGTCGGCTCCATGCCACCCCAACCAGCCATCCTTCTGCCATGCTGGGAGCCCATCCCAGCATGGCAAATGTCCAGCGTCATCGTCATTAAAAAAACAACCTAAAACTCAAAAGCGGTCCCTCGTAGTCTCCCTGCCCCCCACAACCTGCACCCACCCTGCCACCCTGCCTCACACCCCCCACCCCCACCCCATACTTACCTCCGAGCTCAGCACGAATGATCTTTCGTGTACCGGAACACGCCTACAATCTTCAAAGCCGACCGCGAACTGAGGAAATGCCGCGTAAGCTGTATAATGGGATAGATAGGTTTTTCAACTTTGTTGCATCTCTCAGGCATTTTTGAATTTTAAGCTAAATTTTCAACATGGGGTTTTGGGACCCTCCTCATGAATTATTGCACTGTCATGGCATTATTCGGCCCTATGGGTGATTTCTGCGGTCACTGCATGAAATCACCTTTGGGACCAAGTAATGAAACAACACTGCCACTGTTCATAAGGTGGGCTCTCAAAAAGCCTATGTTGAAATTTTAGTGGACAAACTCCTAAAAATGACTGTTTTACGAGTGTGCGTTGCGCAGTTCCTACGCATGCTCGTAAGTTCTCGAATTTTCAATATTTTCACTCCAGATTTTCAACATTGCCATTTTACCACACTCCTTATGAGCAGTACAGCTGTAATTTTCACATCTTGCCCAAAACATGTTTCCGCCTATGTGCGCATACCAGCGCAGTCAGTGTAAAATCAATGTATGGGACACATTAAGAAAATCACAGTGACACTGTTCATGAGCAGAGGTCTTAAAATGCCTATGTTGAAAATTTAGAAAAAATTCCTAAAATGACTGTTTTACAAGCGTGCGTTGCGCAGTTGCGCAGTTGGGGGGCAGTATAGTGCAGTGGTTTAAGGCTCTGAGCTGCAAACTGGTGACATCCAGCAGACCAGACCTGAGTTTGAAACCCCACAGCTTCCACTTACATACTGTGTGACCCTGAGCAAGTCACTTAACTCCTGTGCTCCCAGGATGCACCTGTAAAAAGCTTTCAGCTTAGTGTGCTACTCCTGGTTAAACAACAACAACAACAAAAAGTTCCTATGCTCGTAAGTTTGCGAATTTTCTATATTTTCACTCCAGATTTTCCACATTGCCATTTTATTACACTTCCTTATGAACAGTACAGCTGCCATTTTTCACAAGTCGCCCAAAATGTGTTTCCGCACATGTAGCGCACAATGGTGCAGTCAGTGTGTGAAAGCAATGTTTGGGACAGATTAAGAAAATCACAGTTACACTGTTCATGAGCAGAGGTCTTAAAATGGCTATGTTGAAAATTTGGTGACAAAAGTCCATAAAATGACTGTGTTACGAGTCAGCATTGCGCAGTTTCCACGCACCCTCGTAAGTTCATGACTTTGTAATATTTTCAGTCCAGATTTTCACCAGTGGCATTTTTCCACACTTCCTTATGAACAGTACAGCTGTCATTTTTCTAGCAATGGCGAAATGTGTTTTCACACTTTCAGCCCAGAGATCTGATAGTCGCTGTGGAAATCATTGTTTGGCACAGATAAAGAAAATCACAGTGACACTGTTTATGATCGGAGTCCCAAAATGCTTGAGTTGACAATCTGCTGTAAAAATCCCCAAACTAATTACATTACGGGTGTCGTTGCACTGTTTCTATACATGCTACGTGACTTCACCAGTTTTTTAATATTTTTGCAGATTTGCAACAATACAGCTATCATTTTCACATCCTGTTGAATGTGTTTTGCACCTGTGGTGCTAAATGCCGTAGTCGCTGTGCATAAGCAGCTTCGCTAACAAACTGATATTGCCACTGTTCATGAGGTGGGGTCTCAAAAAAACATGTTGAAAATTTGGAGTTGAAAATACCAACGAATGCTTGAGCTGTTAGGGTTTCAATCCATAACACCCCACCCTGTAGAGAATGACAGGCATCAGGGGTGTGACTTGGGATTCTTGCCTGTAATGCTCATACCATTCCACACCCTGCAGCCAGTGAGAGGCATCGAGGTATGCCTTGGACTCTTCAGCCCCAAAGTTCACCCCATTCTCCTATACCGCACCCATCTCACCATATTTCCTGATGGAATGGGGTGCGCATAAGGGCCAAAGACCCCAAGGCACACCGTGACACTTGTCAGTGTCTGCAGGGTAGAGTGTGGTGAAATGGCGTGGCCGTTATGCCTGATGACCCAAAGGCACACCCCAATGCCTGTCACTCTCTGCAGGGTGGTGGTGGGGTTGGCTTCAGTTCAATACTTCACTGCCATTCCTATTATGCAGCTCTGTAACTTCTACACTACCAATCCCAATGCCAGCAAGCAAATATTCGGCATTGACAAATGCTTGTTAATTGATGCTATCCACCACTCGAAAGACAGTGGAAGAAGATTCCACTTATTCAAGTCCTGTTGGACTTGCCTCTGCAAATGGTAGAAGCTGGCCTTGTATGGTTGATTGCCTGAGTCTCTGAGGTTCATCCCTAGATATCTCATAGAGCTGAGACCCCAGTGAATGGGAAATCTAGCTCTTAGCTGTGGTATGAGGAAATCATTTTTCATCAGAACTTCAGATTTATTTTCATTTAACTTAGAACCAAAAAGCCTACCAAATTTTGTAAGAAGAGACCAAAGTGCTGGTAGCCCTGTGGTTGGGTCTGAGATATACGACAGGATGTCATCTACATACAGGGTGATACAATGCTCGTTGTTATGATCCGCTATGTACCCAGAGATGTTGGGAGCCATTCTTATAGCCTGAGCCAAAGGTTCTATGTAGTCTGCAAAAAGTAGGCAGGGATCATTATGTCACATGCAAAAACAGCGCGGCTAAAAATGCCGCAGCCAAACAACGCTGAATACAAACAGAGTCAGAGAAAACACTGAACTGTCAGGAACAACGTGCCCATTGACAACAATGGGACTGTTTTTTTGCTTCACCCCTACAGGCCCCGGAACTTATACAACTAACCACCTTGGGCGGGGTGGGGACTTCAGGGATGAGGAGAAACTGAGGAGGGGAAGTTTGGTTTCCAAAAAAAAAAAACTCCCAAAAAAATAGTTGCAGGGGAGGTGGAGGGGACTGAGCCATGGTCCCAGATCTCCTGATTACACGGTGTGCTGGTGCCCTAGCCACTTCACCATGGGAGTGGCTTGAACAGGCCCCCAGCACATGGCTACTTAACAGCTCCTGATTACATGCAGAGCAACGGGGTAGCAGTATTTCCCTTTTGCGGTCCTACTCCTATCGTTCTACATGGTCACTGAGTCTAGCTTGCGCGGTTATTGCCATGCTATTCCGGGTGCGACATATTGACTAGGTACCCAAAAATTAGTGGGGAGAGGGGGCAGCCCTGTTGGGTGCCTCCATAGGGAGAAAGAAAAAAAAAAGATAAATGACCGTTTTCTCTCATCTGGGCCTCAGGTCGTGCATATATGGGGAAAATGAGGTCTACAAAGATTTGGGGGGGTTCAAATTGGAGAAGTGTGGCACACAGAAAGGTCCAAGATACATGGTCGAATGCTTTCTCCATGTCAAGACTTGTGTAAGAAGAGAAGATCCAGATCAAGAAGAATAGCACATTTTCAATCTTGGTAGGGTTTGAGTTTCGTGTGGTGGCAACCCTAATAAGCATTTACATAGTTTTTTGCCATACATTTCCTTACTTTTTAAGATATTTCTGTGGTAACTTCCTTTACACGTGCCCTTTGAGGCCTTGCACAAAACAGGATATGACTCCTAGCACACTTTTTACAGGACCCTTTCTGGCCTGTGAATAGCCAGAAGCAGCTGAGGGGGACTCAGCAATCCTTCTGTGGCTTGTAGTATACAGTGATCCTCTGCTCCCACAGACCATGGGACCATTTGTGCCTTTCAATTGAAATTCCATAATCCAGTTGAGATTGGTTCACCCAGGTGGCATTGCACCTTATGCAGAACTACAGAGGCAGCATCAGTCTAGCCAGGGATAGTGAATCACAGCTCCACATGTCTTGCAGAAGAGGAAACAGAAGTCCTTCCATGAACTGTCGTATACAGTGATCCCCTACTCCTGCAGACCATGGGACCATTTATGAATTCCAGTTAAAAGTCCATAGTTCAGCTGAGGTCTGCCCCCTGGGTGGACACTGTCACAACCCCACTTAGCAGGTCAGGCCATCTGCTCCCACAGTGCCAACCTCCAAGTGCAGTATTGTGAACAGGAACATAACAGGGTAACCCTCCTGTCTGTTTAGTGGGTTCAAATCAACCTTTAGTCTCAAGTTCTGGAGGGATTCAAACTGCGAACCTCTTGCTAACGTACCCAATGTACAGGCTCAGATAATTCTGCTCTTCGGGGGGGACAGATATCTTTCGCCTATGGCACCTAACCAGGTGTGCAAAATGAACCCTTTAAAACTCTATGAAAGACCTCAGAATAAACTCTTACCTTTTCCCAATTTGGTAAACCAGTAAGCTATGCACAGTGTCAGCTTTAACCATATATGCTTCACTTGTCAAAGAAAGAATTTCAAAGCCACACCAAGTAGTCTCTTAAAATAGAGGTTTACTTAAAAATAGATACAAATATGTAAAATGTAAATACAGAACAATATATCACAAAAACATACAATCACTTAAAAAGAACAAGGTTTAAAAAGTGCAAATTAATTCCTACCACCAGACAATTAGACTTGTCTATCTAAAGTAGATGTTTCTTCTTCTTCAGAGTCCTAACATGAATGTTTCTCTAAAGGACAGTCACAGCATAATTAAAACAACTGTCTTGAGCCTGCCTTCTCCATGATGTCACCCAGCTCCTCCTCTGTTTATTAAAAATCAAACAAACAGGATGTCTTATCCCTCAGAAGGTAAATTAATTAAGGTGACGTCAGCAAAAATTCATTTCCCCACATGACTTCCCAATCAAGTGTGTAATTTTCCAAGTTCTTTCTTTCATCCATGAGCAGCATCCTGCTCTTCACAGACATCAAAGGAGCATTTATGACTTCGCACCAAAGTGGCATAACCTGTATTCTTCCTCTAAACATCATAAAAGTTTATGATTTCTAGCCTAGCAGCTGGCAGCTATAATTAAGCTAGATAAACAGGAAATCCTTAATTTAAATCTCTACTAGCCTGTAACTATCTCCTAGCTTTTATCTTTTAGCTGAGACCTTGGGGGGGGGCATCCCACAGGCTGTCTCAGCATGTCTCATGAGAGACACTCAATAACACGTTTTTATATTACAAAAAAAAAAAACAGAGAGTAATCAGAACCAGCTGTCCAAGTGTCACAATCCTCCCCACCTAGACTGAATTTGGGGGCTCTATCCCCTGCATGGGATGAGCTTCCCAAATCAGTTCACTCCTCATGGACACGAGAAAAACATCTGAGTTCTGATTTTTCGCTCCAGCCCTATGTAGAATTGTCATGTCATACCCTCGCAAAGCAAGACTACATCTTAACAATCTACCATTAGTCTTACCCATTTGCGTCAGCCAAACCAGGGGGTTGTGGTCAGTCTGTACCAGAAAATGCTGCCCATATAAGTATGGCTCTAACTTCTTTAGGGTCCACACTGTGGCAAGACACTCCTTTTCCACAGTGGAGTATGTCTGCTGTCTGGGAAGTAACTTTTTACTCAGATATGCTACAGGGTGATCTTTCCCTTGGCTGGATGTCTTACTCAGTACTGCCCCAATACCCACATCTGAGGTGTCAGTCTGAACTATAAAGGGTTTGCTATAGTCAGGACTTGTCAAAACAGGAGCACTGCACAGTGCCTCCTTCAGCCTGGTAAAGGCTTTCTCACAGGCTGGGTCCTGGGTAATTTTCTTTGGCATCCTTTTCTTTACCAGGTCAGATAGGGGAGCAGCCAGGGCACTGTAATTGGGTACAAATTTTCTATAGTACCCTGCTGTCCCAAGAAAACTCCTGACCTGCTTCTGCATTTCTGGTCTGGGCCACGCCTGGATTACCTCTATTTTTATTTGGTTAGGACGGAGCTGTCCCTGGCCTACCACATGCCCATGGTATGCCACTTCTCCCATGGCCACCTGGCACTTCTCTGCTTTGACAGTGAACCTGGCCCTCTGTATCCTGCCCAGCACTTCCCTAAGGTGGGATAGGTGTTCCTCCCAGCTGGCACTAAAGATGGCAGTGTCATCCAGGTATGCCACGGCGTACTCCTCAGCACCATTTAACACCTGGTTCACCAACCTTTTGGAAAGTGGCTGGGCATTCTTCATTCGGAAAGGCATTACTTTAATTTCAAATAAGCCTATCGGAGTGATGAAGGTTGACCTCTCCCTAGCTCTGTCCATCAACTCTACCTGCCAATACCCCTTGGTCAGGTCAATGATCATAAGGTAGGTCTCCCCTCCCAACTTGTCCAGGAGTTCATCTGTCCGGGGCTTCGGGTGGGTGTCTGACTTCGTGACTGCATTCAGTCCATGATAGTCCACACAGAAACGAGTAGAGCCATCTGGCTTGGGCACAAGGACTATAGGTAAGGCACAGGGGCTGTGGGATCTCTGGATTACCTCTAAATTCAGCATCTCCTCCACTTCCCTTCTAATGTACTTTTGGACAGCCTCCGACACCCAATATGCTGTCCGCCGTATGGGTGTCTGTGTCCCTGTCTCCACATCGTGAGTCACTAAGGGGTTAGTCCAGGCTTGGTGCTAAATAATGAGGCAAAGTTTGCTAAAACCTCCCTTACTTCCTGGATCTTGTCCGGGGTCAGCTGAGGAGACAATTTAACTGCCTCCACAGAGGACTCCCGCTTACTTTCTTCCAGCAAGTCCAGAAGGGGGTCTCTTTCATCCATCCCCTCCCCAGAACTACACACTGCAAACACCATGTCAGCCCTATTAGCATATGGCTTCATCATGTTGACATGGTACATCCTTTCTGTCTGTCTTCTGTCAGGTAACTCTATAATATAGTTCTCGTCATTTACGTTATTATCTACTTTGTACGGTCCTACCCACTCAGCCTGCAGCTTGTCTTTCTGGACTGGAATAAGGACCATGACTTCCTGACCCACCATGTATGAGCGAGCTCTGGCTCTGTGGTCATACCATGATTTTTGTTTCTGTTGGGCAGCTGCCAGGTTGCTCTGGGCTGTCCCCATAAGCTCCTTCAGTCTTTCCCTAAACCTAAGGACATAATCCATTATGGGAGTTCCCTGGGTGGCATGCTTGCCTTCCCAGTCCTTCCAGATCAAGTCTAGGGGTCCATGTACCTGGCGTCCATATAAGAGTTCAAAGGGGGAAAATCCTGTTGACTCTTGGGGCACCTCCCTGTATGCAAACAACAGGTGGGGAAGGTATTTCTCCCAGTCCCTTTCATGCTGTTCAGCAAATGCCCAGAGCATTGACTTCAGGGTACCATTGAATCTTTCCACAAGCCCATTGGCTTGTGGGTGATACGGTGTCTTGCATCTCTGCACCACCCCACACTTCTCCCATAAACATTTCATGAGGTCCGACATGAAGGAATCCCCTCGATCAATAATTACCTCCTGCAGAAACCCAACATGGGAGAAAATTCCAAGTAAGGCATCTGCCACTTTGTCTGTCCTCAGTGAGGATAGGGCGACTGCCTCTGGGTACTGGGTGGCATAATCCACCACAGTCAGGATGAATCTCTTCCCTGAGGAGCTGGGGTATTTAAGGGCCCCACAATATCCATTCCCACCCTCTGGAATGGCTCCTCCACTATGAGCAATGGAATCAGTGCAGCTTGGGTTTTCTTGCCCACCTTCCCTATTTCTTGGCACCGGTGACAAGACCTGCAATACTCCTTCACCTGCTGAGTGAAGTTAGGCCAATAGAAATTATGGGCCAACCGCTGCGTAGTGGGCTCGATTCCCAGATGACCAGACAAGGGAATATCATGTGCAGTCTTGAGCAACTGCTCACGATAACCCCTGGGGAATGACAAGCTGCCTGCCTAGCACCCCTCCCTCTGTCTGCACAGCCTGAGTATACATCAGTCCATTTTCCCAATAAACCTTATGTTTACTGTCACCTCCCTGTGTTCCGTCAGAGTCTGCCCAAGCCCTCAGCTTCTCTAGACTAGGGTCACTTCTCTGAGCAGCTACAAACTCCTCACACATTCCCAAGGCATGGGACAGGTCCCCTTCTGTCTCTAAACTGGGGGCCCTAGCACTAGCGTCAGGGCACTCAGGATCACTGTCAATCCTAACTCTCTGACAATGGGTCACCCCTCCCTCTTTGGAGTAACCTTCTGTAACTGTGTGGTTAACTGTTACTAGGGAAATGTCAACCCCTTTTCATTAATCTCCATATCAGGAGTCACAGGCTGGGGAACCAACCTCCCAGTGGTTTCCACAATGGCTTCTGTGGGGTTCAGGGAACTACAATTTTCCCTTGCTGCTTGGCTACGGGTAACTGCACATACCATCCCCTGTTGGAGATTGTTGCCAAGGATGACGTCCACTGCTAAGGTTTTGGCTACAGCTACCTGTTGCACAGTTTCCCCTGTTTCACCCCGGTCCAGGAGAACACTGGCGAGTGGCAATGTTTTCTCTTCACCAGTGAATCCTTGTACAGTGACGTATTTATTGGTTATAAGCTGACCAGGCTCTACTAGATCCCCCTTTACCAAAGTCAGGGAGGCCTCTGTGTCCCTTAACCCTTGAGTCTGTACACCATTTACCATGACTGGGTGCATGTGCTCCCTCATGTTCACAGGCATGCTTCCAGGGACACACAAACAACCCACTTCTTTCCTAGCCCCCTGTTGTGTATTGCTTGCCTTTTTGAGACCCTGTCTGGCAATATGCCCAGTTTCTTTACACAATCAACATTCATTTCTTTTCTCAGAGAAATCTTTTCTCTGAAACCTGGGGCTAACTGGTTTCGGTGGAGGCAGTGAGGGTTTTAGCTGCCTTGAGGCGCTTTCCCTTTCTGTGCTGCCCGCCCGCCATCGCACTCAGGTGGTCTGCTCTTGGCATAGCAGTCCAAGAGTTCAGCAGCCTCTTGCACCGTTTTTGGATCTTGGTCCTCCAGCCAGGTTTTCAGCTCTGCTGGGCATGGCCAAAAAAAACTGTTCTAACAAAATCACATTTTCAATTTTATCAACAGAGTTTGCTTCAATTCCTTCCCACCAACGTTTTAAAAACTGACGTTGTTTTGTGGCTAGCTCCTCATAGCTCATGTCAGGGCTTCTCCTGAGCTTTAAATTAATCACTGCCTTTTTCTTTTTTTGCAAGTGAGCTGACAGTATCAAGCCGACGTACTGAACAATAAAAGCTTGCAATACCAAACTTATGCACACCGCTGCCAACCAATCTGTCACAACCCCACTCAACAGGTCAGACCCTCTGCTCCCGCAGTGCCAACGTCCGAGTGCAGTATTGTGAACAGAAACAGAACAGGGTTTCCCTCCTGTCTGTTTTGTGAGTTCAAATCAACCTTTGGTCTCAAGTTCTGGAGAGATTCAAACTGCGAACCTCTTGCTAGCGTACCCAATGTACAGGCTCAGATAATTCTGCTTTTCGGGGGCAGATATCTTTCGCCTACTGGCACCTAACCAGGTGTACAAAATGAACCCTTTAAAACTCTATGAAAGACCTCAAAATAAACTCTTACCTTTTCCCAGTTTGGTAAACCAGTAAGCTATGCACAGTGTCAGCTTTAACCATATATGCTTCACTTGTCAAAGAAAGAATTTCAAAGGCACACCAAGTAGTCTCTTAAAATAGAGGTTTACTTAAAAATAGATAAAAATATGTAAAATGTAAATACAGAACAATATATCACAAAAACATACAATCACTTAAAAAGAACAAGGTTTAAAAAGTGCAAATTAATTCCTACCACCAGACAATAAGACTTGTCTATCCAAAGTAGATGTTTCTTCTTCAGAGTCCAAACATGAATGTATTTCTAAAGGACAGTCACAGCATAATTAAAACAACTGTCTTGAGCCTGCCTTCTCCATGATGTCACCCAGATCCTCCTCTGTTTATTAAAAATCATACAAACAGGATGTCTTATCCCTCAGCAGGTAAATTAATTAAGGTGACATCAGCAAAAACTCATTTCCCCAAATGACTTCCCAATCAAGTGTGTAATTTTCCAAGTTCTTTCTTTCATCCATGAGCAGCATCCTGCTCTTCACAGACATCAAACAAGCATTTATGACTTCGCACCAAAGTGACTTAACCTGTATTCTTCCTCTAAATGTCATAAAAGTTTATGATTTCCAGCCTAGCAGCTGGCAGCTATAATTAAGCTAGATAGACAGGAGATCCTTAACTTAAATCTCTTCTAGCCTGTAATTATCTCCTGGCTTTTATCTTTAGCTGAGACTTGTGGGGGCATCCACAGGCTGTCTCAGCATGTCTCATGAGAGACACTCAATAACACATTTTCATATTACAAAAAAACAGAGTAATCAGAACCAGCTGTCCAAGTGTGACAGACACCATGCTTTACACAGAAATACAGAACAGCACATCAGTCCAGCTAGGATAATGAATTCCAGCCATGCAAGTTCGAGTAGGGCCATATGGTGCACTTGGCACATGCCCTTTGTGATGAATACTGAGCCCAGTGAGGCATAGGCCAGTTGTGTGTCTAGTTATGCCTCTTCCTGACAGATAGAAAATATCATCCTTAACATTTGAGTATTTAATAAGTTATATTTTATTAAAGTTTTTATTGATGAGCAATTAAAACCTTCACACAGCACATACAGTAGGTTTTCAAAATGAACATCTTCGTGCAGCATGTAGATTTTAAAAACTGCCAAGTAGCACATAGATTTTGAAAAATTTGTGTAGCACATAGATATGCAAAACTGCCATGCAGCGCATAGATGGTCAGGATCTTCCTGCAGCACATACATTTTCAAAACCTTCATGCACTATGTAGATGTTTGAAAGTCGTTGAGCAGCATGTAGAGTTTCAAAACCATCTGGCAGCATGAAGATTTTAACAAAAACTTTATAATAACATAAAGAGTTTAAACATCATTGCACAGCACAAAAGCTGTTGTGCAGCATGGATATGTTAAAAAAATATTAAAATAATCATGCTATAAGTAGATTTTACAGACACAAATAGAATTTGTAAAGGATTCCTGTGTGAATATTTTCACTTTTAATCAGAAATAACTTATGAGTAATAAATTTGTTTTTAAAAAATACATTCTGTAACTCACACAGACCCTCCCTCACAAACATTAAAGTGTCACCCTTAATTTTAAGTATTTAAAATTATCTTACTATAAAGTTATTGTTCACGAAGAACTTTAACACACACACACACACACACACACACACAAAATCAATGTTTCATTTTAGCTATTTTTCTTGTGAAGTTTTTTAAACATACATGCATGACCAGCCCCGGAAGGACCTATTAGTATATGATACCTACAAACCTGTAAGTTTCATACCTGAACTCTTAAATGTTTTTACAGGCCCAGCTCCATGGCACTGAGTGAAGGGTTTGCTTAGCACGCTGGCGACCTGAGTTCGCGACCGAGCCTGGGTACCAGGAGTGGAGTCCAGCAGAGAGTGTAGAGCATCCATTAGATACTTCTCTCTTGGGGATGGGCAGGCCTGTGACACCTGGTGATGGATTGGAGACATACTAGGTGGTGGGCTGCCTTGATGCACCACTGTACGTCTCCACCCCAGGACATTCCTGATAGGTTCTGATTGGGAGGTGGGAGGTCCAGAAAATGAGAAAATGATGGCCGCCTATGTTGCCTGGATGACTGATTGTGGCTTGCCTCTCCATTGCCACAATGCCCAGGATAGCCCCAAGCTGTTCCCTCCCAGTGAGGATAGAAAAAGTGCGTGTGCCTCCGGGTGCGCAACAAGTCTTCCCTCCCAGTCATGACCACGGGAGGCAGCCCCACTGATGAACATGCGAACATACAAACAAGCCAGCAGAAGAAGGCCATTTGGTCTATCAAGTCTACTCGTATTGCAGGGTCCACATCTTGAGCTAATGTCCCTGCCGTCCCTCCCCACTTCTCCCATCCTCCCAACCCATGATTCTTATCTTTCCCCTATGCCTATCCCAACCTCACTTAAAGCTGCTCACTGTCTTTAATGAGATGACCTCTTCTGGCAGCGCATTCCAAGTGTCCACCACCCTTTCTGTGAAGAAGTGCTTCCTGACATCCCTCCTAAACCTCCCAACCACCAGCTTAAGACTGTGCCCCCTCATGATATGGTTGCCACCGAGCTTAAAGAGACCTTCCTTATCAACATTATTTATCCCTTTCAAGTACTTGATATGATAGGGATATGTCGGGTCAGTCGGGGGTGTATGTGATGAGGGACAGCGGATGGCAACCAGGAGGGAGCAGAACCAATAGTAAGCAGGCTTGGTTGCCTGAAGGAGTGGGCGACTAAGTTGGTGAGGAAGGGAAAACACATAATACAAAAAAAAAAAAAATAATGTTTTTTCACTATTCTTGGGCAAAACGTCAAGTAGCTAATCAGGCAAAACTATGTTATTTTGTCCAGTAAAAGTCTGAAAAATCTAAAACTTATTCTTGAAAGGCTGTTGGCCTGTTAAAAGCTCATGAGACAGCAATAGGCCAATACTCTCAAATAAAGATAAGAATGCTATCTTAAGTCAGCCCATGGCATGTTTGATTTATACAACAGTGATTAGGTGGTTTGTGATAACAATGGTAGAAATATACAAACATAAAAAATGTAAACTTCATAGATTACTGTATATTCAATCAAAAAATTAATGACATGTCACATTTTATTTATTTTTTTAAAGATTTTTACTAGGAAAGGCCTACTGAGCCAGAATAGTTTATTTTCATAGGTCTCCTGGGGAAAATAAATGAAGCTGGTCACTGAGTATGCTCAGAAATGTATCTTCATATGTGATAATAAATTTCTGAACATTCCCAGTGTTACCAAAATAAGTGAGATACATTGGTAACATTTTGTAACATTGGGCATGCTCTGTATTACCAAAATTTAGGGCTGGCAGTATAGCCTAGAGGTTAGAATAACGAGTTGTGAACGAGCTTGGTACATCTAGCAGACCAGACCTGGGTTTGATTCTCACAACCTCCATTTGTGTGACTCTGAGCAAGTCACTTAACTGCCCGTGCACCCAAGTCACCCCTGAAAACAGGCACTTGTGCCTAGCAGGCCTTACTTGGTTACCAAAGACTAAAAAAAAGTGAGATAAATTTCTGAGCATGCTCAGTGACCAACTTAATTTATCTTGCTCATGTTGCCCAAACTAACATGTTTATCTTGGCAAATATATTTTCAGATTTGTTGTATAAATAGGGGATAGCGCATGAGGCTCTTGTGTATAATCCATTTATTTCCTTTGGAATGTTGGTAACAATTCTCCCTGGCAATGAGTGGCACAGCCACTTTTTGTACTCTTTTCGATGCCGAACATATACTCAAAACTGAATTTCATTCACAAGCAGTAGACATCCTCTATCTTGATTTCAGCAAGGCCTTTGACTCTGTGCCCCACAAAAGGTTGATCAGGAAGTTGGTGGATCTTGGGGTTGGAGAAAGATGGCCAGATGGGTGGAAAACTGGCTGAGGACAGAACCCAGAGGGTGGTTGTGGGGAGTTATCTGGCACCAGAGAGGTAACCAGTGGGGTCCCACAGAATCGGTGCTGGGGCTGGTGTTGTTCAGTGTCTTCATCAATGACATTGGGGATGGCATTAAGGGCAAAATGTGCCTATTCACTGATGACATCAAGCTCTGTGGGAGAGTGGACACAGCTGAAGGGATACAGGAACTACAGGAAGATCTGGAAAAGCTGAGGGCGTGGTCCAGGATCTGGCAGCTAGCTTCAATGCCAAGAAATGCAAAGTTATGCATGTGGAGCCAAGAATCCTAGGACAGAGTACTACCTGGGTGGAGTCCTAGTATCTGCATCAGAGGAGAGAAGGACCTGGGAGTGGTGATCACTAGTGACCTGAAGCACTCCATGCAGTGCAAGAAAGCAGCAGCAAAGGCAAACAAGATGCTGGGATGCATATCTAGGGATCAGTAGCAGGAGAGAGGAACATACTGCCCTTGTACAGGCGCATCTAGAGTATGGAGTTTCAGTACTGGTGCCCACACCTCATTAAGGACATTAACTTGCTGGAGAAGGTCCAGAGGAGGCTACAAGGTGAGACCAGTCAGCAGGGTAAGGCATATGAGGAGAGGTTGAGGGCACTGAACATACTCCCTGGAAGACAGGGGAGGAGAGGAGACATGATTGGGGCCTTCAAGTGCTTGAAAGGGATAAATAAGGTTGATAAGGAGAGCCTCTTTAAGCTGAGTGGCAACCATAACACGAGGGGGCACAGTCTTAAGCTGGAGGGTGGGAGGTTTAGGAGGGAGGTCAGAAGCACTTCTTCACAGAGAGATGGTGGACACTTGGAATGTGCTGCCGAAGAGGTCATCTCGTTGAAGACAGTGAGCAGCTTTAAGAGAGGCTGGGCTAGGCATAGGGGAAGGTAAGGATCATGGGTAGGGATGGGAGGAGTGGGGAGGGAGGGCAGGGACATTAGCTCAAGCTGTGGACCCTGCAATATGAACAGACTTGATAGATCAAATGGCCTTCTTCTGCTGGCTTCTTTGTATGTTTGTACAGTATGTTCATATGTTTTTGGCTCCGTTTTGTAAGTTCAGCACTGATTTGAGTACTTTTCATGTTTTGTTATTTTGTTCCTTGAGATGCTGAAGTTTGAATGGGCAAAGAAGAAAGTTGCAGCTCCCCATGTGTCAGTGCTCCTGTGAGGCCCTCTTGCAGTGTCAGACTGGCATCCAAAATGCCACACTTGCTTTGGCTCTGACATGGACTGGTATGACACCTGCTTTTCCGTGGTGCCCTTGAATTCTATGCATTGATGGCATCATTCATCCCCCACTTTTGAGGCAGGCATCGCACCTGCGATGCCAAGGTGAGAACTCTGGGTCTTTTCCTAGGCCTTCCAGTACCTCTGGCACCGAGGAGACCAGAATCCTTCCTGTGCTCACTCTGCTGAGTCTTTGGAGGTCCTGGTGGGGGGTGGACAGTTGACTTCTTCCGAGGGTTGGCTGAGAACTCCCCTCAGGCTACCTGTCCTGGACAGTGGACACCCCCGGTGGTGAGGCCAAAGCTATACACTGGTGGGCACCTTGGTGTCTCGGCCTGGTGCTGCCCCTGGCTCCTGGTACCACTCGCAGTACTGGTGAGTAGGGTGGTGCCACCTGTGAGGCTGGGTCTCCTTCTGGCACCATTCACAGTGCCAGATGAGGGGTTAGTTCTGGAGCTGCCTCCAACCCAGAGTCTGAAGTGGTTGTCATTTCCTCCCTGGAGCACTCTTGCGGCCTGAGAGAGGATGAGGACACAACCTTGGGCATGGAGACAGGGACAGAGAACACGGCACTAGCTCTGGGCTTGGTTCTGAGTGCAGCGATGATGATAGTGTCACCCCTGGTATCATCCCTGGGTATGGTGCTGGTGATGGTGCTGGGACTGGTTCTTGTGCTGCCCACAGCACTAGTTTTGGTCCCATTGCTGTCTGCGGTGCTAGGTAAGTTTCCAGAGCCATTCGCAGTGATGGGTGCAGGGGCAGTTCCAGAGGTGGCACTGACTCTGGTGTTGTGCCCAGCTCAGGGGATGGTCCCAACCCTGATAAGGGGATAGAACCTATTGCTAAACCTGCTGCTCACCCTGTGACTGGTGCTCTACACAGCACCAGCCAGGATTCTGGCAGTGGCCCAGTTGCCAGTTTCTCCCCAGAACCAGCCAATGTTGTCACTGGTGAGGACCGGGACTGACCCATGGGACATGTGTAGCTCCGCTTTCCTCACCTGGGGTCTTCCCCAAAGGCACCATCTGGGCTGCACCACTGAGATTGGTCCCTCCAACTCCAGGTGGGTTTGACAGATTTTGCCACTGGGAGAGGTTCCCTTAGAACTCCGCAGCCTAGTAGAGGCCTGGAGCCTCGGGCTTCTTTATCTATCCCGAACCTCTGCCACCCCTCCCTGAGTTGCCAGGTATTATAGGTCATCTTGCTCCCATCACCTGGCATGAGTATGGGAGGGTGGCTGGTGCACTCCACCAATTTCACCTGCTGTCTGACTGGGCCCAGTTCAGACCCATGGCCCTGGCACCATCACTTCCTGAGTCCAGCTCCTCCTCTCCTACTTCCTCCTCCAAGGATGAGGACTTGTCTCTCCATATATCCACAGATGCTGAGTACTCTGCGTTCCAGTGCTCCCTCATGGAGATGCTGAAGTAGCTGAATGTAGGATCCTTTGTAGTCACAATCCTGTGTCCATGTTGCTAAGATTCCTTGGGGATTTCAGTGAATACTTTTTTGTCATCTGTCATTCACCTTGGGTCTTCAAGGAAGTATCCAGGACTTTCTGGCTCCATCCTTTTTCTCCTTCTCCAGCCCTAATGGATGTCCGATGCAGGTATTGTGCACCTGGGGTCTCTGCAGGAGCTATAACTCACCCCATTTCTGGGATTCTGGTACTGCAGGCACCCACCGGGCCTAAACACCCTGTCTGTGACCGACCTCCCTTGGCTGATTCTACAGAGACAGATGCCTGGAGGAGGAGGGTCTTCACTGTAGCATACACCATCATGTGCATTGCTGGATACCAGACCAATCAGGCAGCTTATAACAAATGCCTATGGTCACAGCTAGTCACAGGTCAGGTCCTAGCCACAGTGCCTGACTGCAAATTACACTGGCAAGCCATTTGCCTTTCTACCCAGGGCCTGGGACTGATGAGTCACCAATCAAGGGTATCATACAACACCAATAAGGTAGCTTCCAGGATGATAGGAACAGGCAGTCTGCATTTGGTGGATGGCATGGCTTCACCTTTCCAGGTTGGTATCTCTGGTGCTGTATAAGGTATTCAACTCACATTTCCAGGGGACACACCTCTTCTCCCATGAGGTCAGGTTTGAGCTGTTAGGGCATTCTCCTGCTCCCAGGCCATGGGAGCCTCCACCTGCCCCTGACCAGTCTCGGATCCCTCCAGACCTGTAAGAGTCCCTGCCCTCAGATAGTTCTCCTCCACATAGAGCACTGAGGAATATTGTCCCTCAGGGTGAGTCAACTCCTCCCTTCGGGAAAGCTTGGTACTCTGACCCATTAGTGTGAATGAATGATGAAGATTGATTCGTGGAAGTTATGAAAATTAGTTACTCAATGTAATTGTTGATCTTCTGCAATATCTTCCCCATTCTTTCACAAGCCTAGCCACCATCCCCCATTCAGGTAAGAGCCAGGGCCTCTGGGCAGCTCACCTGTTGTACCTCAGCTCACTGGCATTCTTCTTACCACTCCCTCTTGGGAGGTGTTCTTCTCCTTCCTTTCTTAAGTTGGAACATTCTGTTTCCAAGGCAAAAAGCCTAAACAGGGGTTGAGGGTTTCCATACCCTCCTGCCAACCAAAAAAAGAAAATTAAAAATAATTTCTTTGAGAGTTATTTTTTCTCCCATCTGCCTTAATTGTTCCTTTCTTTCCCTTCTAGGGATATCTCATAGGAATGTCACAGTTGTTGCTTCCCGCAACTTTGTTTTCAGTTTTCCACACTTCTTAACCATGTGCCATGGGAAAAGTATTTGGCACTTGAGGCACGGTGCAGCTTTTTCTGATTTCCTGTATTTCAGGGACAGGCATGGGCTTGGGATTTTTAGCACAGCCCTCTACACACCACCATAGCCAGCTGCACAATGTGCTCCACAATGACCTGTACTGTATACTATACAGTGTATAGTATGCAGAGAACGCATTCTGCAGCTGGCCGTAGTGATGTAGAGGGCTGTGCCAGTCGCAGAACTGTGCCGGGATGGTGGGGAGTGGGGTGATTGGGCATTGCCTGTCAGGGTGGGGTGGGTGGGTGGGGGCTCACTAGACCACCAGGTACTGTGAGTGCTATGTGTGGGGTAAGTTTGGGGATCGTGGGGTGGGATGGGAATGGGGTGTTTTACTAATTTTAACCGGGGGATATCAGGGATTGCTGGGGGGGGCACTACATCACCAATGACGTGTGACAACATCGGGGAAGGGGGGGCCACTAGCCTACCAGAGCAGGGTTGTTTAAAGTATGGGGACACGGTCGCCATAACAATTTTATTACAGTACACTATGATGGCACCCCACCCGGTACCACATCATTGTGGCAAGTGTCCACTTTCTGCCCTGGGTCCATGTCTGGTGGTACTTGGGGCACCTGGGCTGCCCCCTTGTCTGCAGATGCATTGCAGGTTTGCATCAAGCCCTCTGACTGCATCACTATTGCTGATGCAGGCCACGTTGTGGCTATTCCAGATCATTTGACGCGAACTCGAAATGTTCTGGAATAGCAGAACTTGTGTTTGGTGCACCTTCAACTGGCACAGTCTCCTACTTTACCACAATTTCGTCTGGTGCAGGCAGCTTCTAAAATTGGGCCCTTTGTGTCTTGAGAGCGGGATCCTCATAAAATAAATGGTCTCATCTGGACTTTGGGATATATATATATATATATATATATATATATTTATATTATACACGAAGACATCTATTTTTTGTTCTGTCTAGCATAGCAGGAGTAACTCCTCTATGAAACATGAAAGGGATGCTTCTTGCTTTCAGCTCTTCCAGTCTGTCCAAAGAGATTGTTACCTCTCACCAGAGCCCTCTGGCATGCCTCTTGGCAGATAACTTTATTAGACAGTTTAAACTCAGCTGAAATACTTACAAGAGGTCTGGCTGCTAATAGAAATTAAACACAAAAACATGAAAAAAAATACACAAAAGCTGTTACATGTCTCCCACACCCCACGGAGAAAGAAAAAGTGAATCTTTTAGTTGCACTAAATGATATTGGTTTTCATGTGAGTCAGTTGGCTTCCACTGTTAGGCCCTCCGTTCACTCTCTGGGTGATCCCACATTAGTTTCTCTAAGTGTCTCCTGTTATAATAAAAGAAACAAGAGCACTACCTATTGTCTTGAAAATGCATCTGTGTTGTCATGCTGTGACCCACTGCAGTGCATAATTTCCATATTATAGGACTGCAGCACCAGGGTCTACCTCAACAATTCTGAGTTCTGGCTGCTGGTTCTATGCAACTATGAAAAGGGGTTGTGATCAGTAACCAGAGTGAACTCCTTATATTACAGATAAGGTTGCAGCTTCTGCAAAGCACAGACAATCCCAAGATACTCTTTATCTATAGTGGCAAAGGCCTCTTCTCTGGACAGCAGCTTCCTGCTCATGTACATGATTGGGTGTTCCTCTCCCAAGGGCATAACCTGACTCAGAACCATCCCTAGCCCATGATCAGATGTATCTCCATGAACAATAAACCTAAGAGAATAGTCCGGGCAGGTGAGCACAGATGCCTGATGCGATGCCTCTTTCATCTAGAAGAATACGGCATCATGGGTTTCCGTCCTCTTAACCTTTTCCTGCATTTTCTTCCAGGTGAGATTGGACAAGGGTTTGGTCATGCTGCTGAAATTAGGCACAAACTTAGGAAAGTACCCTGCCATCCCTAGGAAGCCCTGTACTTTCCTTTTGGTTGTGGGTATGGCCCATCCCTGGATGGCCTCAATTTTCACTTGATCAGGCTGGATGTACCCACTCCCCACCCTGTGCCCAAGGTATAACATTTCTGCCATTCCTATCTGGTACTTCTCTGCCTTGAGTGTCATCCAGCAGCCCACAGTCGGTGGAACACCTCAATTCGTTCCTGATGTGATCTTCCCAAGTCTGGCTATAAATGATGATGTCATCCATATACAGCAGAGCAAAGTCTCCTGCCCCATTCAAATGTGGTCAATGAACAATTGAAAGGTGGCTGACGTTCTTCATCACAAATGGCATTAACTTGAACTTGAATAAGCCAAAGGCGATTAAGCCCAATCTCTCTCGGCTGAGGATTGGGGTACCTGTCAACAAACAAGTAAAGGCTCCCCAACCTCTCTAGAACCTCATCTGTCCTTGGCATGGGGTATGTGTCTGACTCTGTGCAACTGTTGAGCTTGTGGTAGTGGATGCAGGACCTCATGGTCCCACCCTTTTTGGGAATCAGTACCACTAGAGAGACCCAGTGACTACTGGGCTCCTGGATCACATAGAAAACCAGCATCTCTTTGATCTCCCCCTCTATGGCATGTCTCAGACCCTTTCAGCAGGGCTTGGGACCCTGTATCCATGTGGTGCTCTGCCAATGTGGTATAGCCTGGCTTCCCCATGAACATTTCACCAAATATTCACAGCACCCCACTCATTTGAGCAACTTGGGCTGGTGTCAGCCACTGCGAGAGGGTGACAGCATCCACTTAGGATTCTCCCCTAACCTCTCAGTGGATCTACATCTGCCCCCTCATCCAGATAGCTGCACACAGCCTGGACCATCTCATCCCTGTGATGGTGGAGTTTCATTGTGGTTTTTTTTCCGATTCTATTTCTGGCCCTCAGCTTGGAACTCTCTCAGGCCACTGCACTGCTTGATGTAGCTCTACCGTCCGCTGTGTTCCCCATACCATCTTCAAGTTCATTACTGTTTTCGGGTCAGGAACTGCAACCCAAGGAGACTGAAGGGGCAGTGGCGGAAACCAGCGTGGCCGGTGGCAGCGGCACTGGCAGGGTCATCGCCTATCCGGGCTGGAGGGTATTTCTGACCATAACCTCGAAGCCCCCGTGCGTGGTGCACTGATGCTGTGTGCACGGCAACCCTGCCTGCATCAGCCATGCTCCTTGTGCAGCCCGCATCTCATGGTGCCCCTTGGTCTTCACCAGGGGTCACCAGAGCACCAGACAACCCATGCGCTCCCACCCGGGAGAGGAGCGCATCCCAGCGGGTGCTCGATCCTTCTTCCTTCCCTCCCGACTCCTGACTCCTGAGCTCACTCCCAAACTCGTGTCATCAGTGTGGCACGATGTGTGGTGTCCAGTGCCTCAACCCTCAGCGCCACCGGGACGGCCGGGTTTCATTATGTTTACATGGCAGCCTTGGTATTTGTGCTTCCTGTCTGGAAGTTCCACCATGTAATTAACATCACTCACTCCCCTGATCACTGGGTGAAGCGCCTTCAAGCCACCTGTAATCTGTTCTGCTGGAACAGAACAAGCACCATCAGCCATTGCCTGACTTTGTACTCATAGGCTCTGGTCCCATGGTTACACCATGTTTTCTGCCTCTGTTGTGCAGCAGAGGTGCTCCTGGGTAAACCAAGAGCCCCTTGAGCCATGATCTGAAATTCAGGACATACCCACAGTAGATTTCCTTGGGAGCAAGCTCACCCTCCCATTCATCCCTTACCAAATCAAGGGTTCCTTATCATGGTCAAACAGGAATTAGAAGGGTGAGAACCCTGTGGACTCCTGGGGACTTCCTATATGCAAATAGGAGATGGGGTAGGTACTTGTCCCACTCTCTCACATTCTGGTCGGAAATGCCTTAACATGGTCTTAAGAGACCCATTGAACTGCTTGCCCAGAGCGTTAGTCTATGGGTGGTATGGTGAGGCCCTGAACTGCCCTACCCCTTATTCCTTCCAGAAACTAACCATCAGATCAGACATGAAGTTGGTGCCCTAGTCCAACAGAATCTCATTGGGAAAACCCACCTAGCTAAATATCCCCAGTAGTTCATCGGCCACCTTCTCAGCCTCAATGGAGGACAAGGGCACTACTTCTGGTTTAATTCACGACCACCAAAATGTACCACTTGCTGGTGCAAATTGGGGTGCTTAGTGGCTCCACAATGTCCTTGGCAGCTCAAATGGCTCTTCAATAACAGGTAGGGGAATTAAAGCTACCTTTACCTTGTTCCCAACCTTTCCCTCCCTCTGGCACTGTGGATAAGTCCAGCAGTAGGGTGCCACATCTTTAAAAATACTGGTCCAGTAAAAATGATTAGTCAGCTGCCTTTTTGCACCACTGAACCCTAGGTGCCCTGAAAAGGATATATCATCGGCTAAAGCCAGAAGCTACTTCCTATACTCTCTAGGAACCACTATCTGATGGCGTACCACTTCATCTGGTTCTCTCTTAGGAGCCTACTTATGGTTCAAGAGACCATTCTCCCAGTACACCTCCCTTTTCCCAGAACTCAGAGTCACCTTCCATACTATTGGCTAACTCACTTAACTTTTGTAGGGATGGGTCAGCTTGCTGAGCTCTCCCTAGTTCTGCTCATCTGACCTTCCCCAAAATACACTCTGTTGTGGGAGAGCTGCCCATGGCTGGGCTCTCACCAGTCTGTAGCTGTGGCTCAGAACTGCTGCTCCCAGACCATTCTTCAGCTACAACTTCTCCTGCTTCTGTGGTAGGGGTTACTTCCTCATGCACTGTCCTCTCTATGTTCTCAGGAGCCAGTTTCCTCACCTTGCTGTGAGTAGTGACACACACAATAGTGGCCCTACTATTGAAGTCATTACCCGTGATTACCCGTGATTATATCCTCGGGCAGATCTGGCCCAGTTTCTGGCAGATAGATCACCTGCGTTCACCTTTCTCCATGGTTCTGAGACCAGGTGGCTTCTCTTTTTGTTCATGAAAAGGCTGGCTTCTTTTAGGCTACTCCCCAATTACATTTGTGATGAGAGGATGGTTGGCTAGAGATATACTGATCAGCCCTCTTGGCTGCCTCCCTCACAGAGCTTGCAGTTCTATCCAACAACCATATTCTCAGTTGGTCAGGCACAGTTTTTAAGAAATGTTCCAGAAGAAACAAATCTTTTATTTCATCTACAAAGCAAGCTCTTCACCCTCTACCCAGCATTCTAACAAGTTACTTACAGTAGCTACACACACATTTCAGCATAGCTGTCCCCCGGTGCCTTCCGTACCCTGTAAATGTTTGCCTATATACCCTGGGAGTTAACTCAGAACACTTTAGCAAGGCATTTTTCACTTTATCTTGGTCCATGTGGTCATCAGTGTCCATTCTGGGAAAGGCTTCTAATGCCTTGCATGTGCGCAGTGGCAATAAGCGAGTTGCCCAAGAAACCCTGCCCAGTTCAAACTGCCCACAGATTTTCTCCAAAGATCTTAAAAAACAAATCAAGATCATCCCCCTCCTGATATCTGGGAAACATTTTAGAATTAATTTTGGCTTTCTGGGTCGAACCCTTATACCATTACTCACAGCTTGTAGTGATGTCATCTGAGAATCTCCATCTGTCTCTCATGCTCAAGCTTCTTCATCTGGATCTTGTGCTTGCACTTTTTCCTGCTCCTTACTCAGCTGGATCTCATGCTGGTGCTCTTTCTTTTGCTTCTCAGCCTTTTACCTCTCTGCATCAGCCTTTCACTTCTTCTCTCTTTCTCGCTCCTCTGCTTCCAGTTTTATCTTCTGGATCTCAAGTTCTGCCTTCACCTTAACCAGGGCAAACTCCAGCTCCAACATTTGTACCTGGTCTGCTTGTGCAACTTCCTCAGTCACAGGCTCTGGTTTATCTGCATTCTCCCTAGCCTCTGTTTCACAACTTTGGCTAGCAGTGACCCCTTTTGCATGACTTTCCTGGTCACTTTGTTCAAGGATGGCTATGAATTCCACCAGTGTTTGGCCTTCATCATTGTGCAATTCTGTCCTATGGCACAGTTCCTGCAGGTGTAGCAATGTGTACCTCTCATATGGCCCAGACATAGTGTCCTCCATCTGTCTACAGGAGCAGATAAGTGTTTTCTGCATCTTTTGTTACAGGGGCAGATTCTGGGTGCTGAAACTGTTGTTGTTGTAGGTTTTTGATTGATTTGAGTTACAGGCAGCAGACACAGGGAAGACCCACCTCCCACCTTGAGGTCGTCTACATTTACAGGGACACACCTGGATAGCATTTGATTACATCCTGTTCAGAAGCAGGGAGAGAAAACAACCCAATATCACAGCAAACAGACCTAGTAATCTTGTGATTGGGTATCTTAATTGTGTGACTCTCGTTCATAAGTAGGAAGAATGTAAGGCAGGAAGGAACAAACACACACACAAAAAACAAAAATAAAATGTTTGGCTTATGTAAAGGTTGGTGTATAGACTAAGATTAGGAGTAGGCTAGGAGATGTACCTCAGTGACACTAAGGTTTTGGACACGGTAGTTTGCAGAAGACAGAAGAAAATATAACAAAAGAAGTTAAGAAAGGGACAAGACTTTCTATAAATACATTAGCAAAGGCTAATGAAAGACCTGGGGGAGGGGTTCTAAGGCTAAAGGGAGGAAGAAGTGGGAGTGGAAGAGGACCAGGACAAAGCATCTGTTCTCTTCAGTTTTCATGGAGGAAGGGGAAGGGCCTCAGCAAAGAATCAGGATGGGAAAGGGGAATGATAACAGGACGTTCAACGAGGAGAGAGTCCTAAAAGAACTTACAAAACTGAAGGTGGATAAGGCAATGGGACCAGATGGGATACACCCTAGAATATTAAAGGAGTTGGGGGAGGTACTGATGGCACCACTGGCAGCCCTGTACAATGAGCCACTGGAAATGGGAGAGGGTTCCAGAGGACTGGAGAAAGGCTGATGTAGTCCCTCTCCACAAAGTGGGAGCAGGAGGAGGCTGAAACTATAGACCTGTCAGCCTGACCTCAGTTGTAGGTAAAATTATGGAATCTCTGCTAAAGGAGACTCTATAGTCCGTTGTTAAAACCATTGATCAGAAACTTGGTTTACTGTATAAATTTAAATCCTACTTTACAATGGAAACTAGAAGTTGTTGCAATTGGGTCACACCTTACACATTTTGACTGTGTCTAATTTGTATCTCAGTATAGGAATGAAGGAACTGTACTCTTTAACTGTGGTATATAACAACATTTGCAGATTTGTTCTTGCAGTTCCAGTCTGTACTCATCATTGCAGTTTGTATCTATCTTTAGGTTGGATGTCTCCTCTCTCCAGGAATGAATACTCTTTCGGATGTATAATTTTTAAATGTCTTTTTTATAAATCTTTGTTTTCATTGTATGGCTTAATTTCAATTAGGTCTATGTTACCTAGATTACGATCAGCAAATGATATTTTACTTAATCTAGTTAAATCTAAGCTTAATATAGGAACAAGTGCATTTTCAGCGGCCTCTCCTACTTATTGGAATGCATTACCTAAGTCTATTCGTCAGTCAACTTCTATTGCGAATTTTAAGATGAAACTGAAACAGTATTTACTGCAAGATTCTGTATGTACATGTTTTATGTAATGTTGTTTGTTGTTTGTATTCTTTGTGAGATTTTGTATTGATGTTTTTTGTCCGGGTCGATATGCCCTCCTCCAGTCCTCTGGAACTACTCCTGGGTTTAGAGACTCTGTGAACAAGGCTGTTAGAGGCACTGCTAGCACTTTCCTCAGCTCTCTGAATATCCTCAGGTGTATGCCATCTGGCCCCATTGCTTTGTCCACCTTCAGTTTTGTGAGCTCCTCCAGGTCTCTCTCCTCTGTGAATGGGCTAGTGGTCACCCCTCTCCCCATCATATCTGTTGCCCAACTGTGGCCCATGACCGGCCCCCTCTTCAGTGAATACTGAACAGAATTATTTATTCAGTATTTGAGCCTTATCTAAGTCTCCCTCCTTACACTCCCTTCATCCCCTCTGAGCCTTATGATCCTCCCTGACTTTCTCCCTCTCCTCTTGCGATCTACCTATAGAATGTCTTGTTACTCTACTTCACCATCTGTGCTAATCTTTCCTCAGTCTGTGCCTTTTCTCTCCTTACAGCCTTCCGTGCTTCCCTTAGATGTTCTAGGTACACCTCCCTGTCCTCCTCCCTCTGAGTCTCCTTATACTTCCTGAACCCTGCCCTTTTGGCCCTTACTTTGTCTGCCACCTTTTTCAAGAACCATAGAGGTTTCTTCCTTCTCTTGCCTTTGGTTACCAACCCAATGCATTGGTTCATCATCTCCTCTATGGCTCCTTTCAGGTGTTCCCACTGCTCCTCAATGCCCTCCACCACCCCCCATCTCTCCAGGGCTTCTTTGATATGTTCCTCCATCTTAGCAAAGTCTGCTTTTCTGAAATCCAAGACCTTTGCCTTTGTGTGACTTGACTGCATCTCTGTCCCCATGTTAAACCACACTATAAGGTTGTCACTGGACCCCAGTTGGCCTTCTACCTGGACTTCTGTGATTCTGTCCCAATTGGTCAGTACCAGGTCCAATATCACCCTGTCTCTGGTGGGATCAAGCACAAGCTGCCTGAGCCCTGTCCCCTGTAGGGACTGTAGGATATCCCGGCTCCTGGCTAAAGTAGTTGCTGGGGTAGTCCAGTCCACGTCTGGTATATTAACATCACCCAGCTACAGGATCTCCCCTTTTGCTGCCATCTCATGTATTTTATTCAGCAGTTCCTATCTGCTTTCTTCCTCTGTGCTGGAGGCCTATAAATCACCCCGTGCATATTGCTGTGCTATTATCAGGCTCGGGGTGACCCACAGTGCCTCAGCCTCCCCTGTCTACCCTGCACCTCCGTAGCCTTTACACTTCCCTTACATACAGGTCACCCCTCCCTTTTTTACTTCCATGTCCCTCCTGAACAGGGCATAACCTGGTACATTAATGTCCCATCCATGATTTGCGGTGTACCAAGTCTCTGTTATTGCAGCTATGTCCAGGTCCACCTCTACTAGTAAGGCCTCCAGGTCTGGGATTTTATTCTCAGGCTGCGGGCATTCATTACCATGGCCTTTCATGATTTGCTGCCTATCCTTCCCTTCGGCTCTTCCCCAGTATGTTTTCTTATGTGGCTGTGCTTCTTCTGCTTTTGCTTTGTGCCTGGTTCTGCCTTCCTATGTTTAAATTGTCTTTGTGCCTCTCAGTTCTGGTCTCTCTGCCTTGTGGGGTGGGCTGCTATTGTTTTCCCACTCCCGTGTGCCCCCCCAGCTAGTTTAAATGCTCGTCAATGAAGCATTTAAACTTCATTGAGGACTGCCTTCCCCTTCCTGGATGGATGCAGTCCATCACCATTGTATAGGTTTGCATCATTCCAGGGGGGTCCCCAATGTAGCCATACCCCTTCTCGCAGCACCAGCCCTTCAACTATGTGTTAAAGGTGCTAATACAGAAATTCCTGTCCGCCCTGCTGCCATGGACTAGCAGCACCTCTGAAAATGTCATGGACTTGCTACCTTCCCCAGGTGCCCCCAACTCTTTGAAGTCCTCCTGCACCTGCTCTAGGCTTGTCCTGGTGTTGGATAGGTCATTTATCCCTAGGTGGATAATGACCTTCAACCCCCCTCTCCTTGCCATTTCTTCAGTGATCCTCTGTATCCGCTCTCCCTTCCTCTGAGCTGTGCCTCCTGGAAAGCATTTGACCTCTCTGTCCTCCCTGCTATCCTTTCCCAGCTCCATTCCCTGGACAATTGAGCCCCCCCACCAGGAGTAACTTCTTCCTGTGGGGTCCTCTTTCCCCCACCACTGGGGCTCCCTTCTGGAGGCCCCTCACTTCCCCCCTCTTTGCAGCCTCAGGTTTCCCTGTGGGGCTCTTCCACTCCTGCAGAACTGTATAGGAGTTCTGGAGCTGGACCAGATTGGGGATGTGCCTCTGTCCCCCCTTCCTGACCCTCGCCATGCTCACTGTAGTCCATCCCTCCCTCTGCCTTGGCATCAGAGATGGCAGTGGCTGGGGAACATGGTGGCCTCTGGGTGTGGACGAAGGACTCCAGCATTCCTGCCAGCTCGGCCTGGAGACTGGCCACCTCGGCCCTCAGCCCAGAGAGATGCCTACAGATGGGGCAGCAGCACAGTCTCGCTACTTCCATCCCTGCTTCCCAACTAGAATTCACTTGTGCCTATCCATGCATACTTGAAGCCCCCCACTGTTTGCTTTTGCCCACTACCTCTGCTGGAAGACTGTTCCAGGCATCTATTGCTCTTTCAGTGTAAGTACTACCACACATCCCTAATAAATTTCCCCCCTTCCAGCTTCGTTGCATGTGCACCTTCTCCTCTGAAAAATGTTCTCTCCTGCACCTTATTCAAACTGTGAGATATTTATAGGTCTCTATCATGTCCCCCCTCTCCCTCATCTCATCCAGGGTGAACATATTGAGATCCCATAGTCTGTCTTAATAGGGCTTCATATCCAGACCCTGCACCATTTTAGTTGCCCTCCTCTGGACAGCATCCACCCTGTCTGTGTCCTTCTTGAGATGTGGTCTCCAGAACTGGACACAGTAGTCTTGGTGAGGTCTCACCAATGATCTATACAGTGGCAACACCTCTTCCCTCCTTCTGTTGGTGATACCCCTTCCTTTGCACCCCAGCATCCTACTGGCCCTATCTGCTGCCTTTGTCCCACAGCCTCGACACCTGAGGTCATCAGTTATGATTACTCCCAGGTCTCTTTTCCTGTTTGGTGACCATCAATACCTTTCCCCATATTATACTCTGCCTCTGGATTTCGCCCTATATGCATGATTTTGCTCTTTTTCACATTGAAATCCAGCTGCCATACCTTGACCACTCTCGAGGTTTTCCAGGTCTCTCACATATTTTTCCCACCCTTCTGGGGTATCCAATCTATCTGCAGATTTTGATGCCATCTGCAAAAGGCATATCTTCCCTTCCAGCTCTTCTGCAAGTCACTTATAAAGACATTAAAGAGGACAGGACCCAGTACTGAGCCTGAGGTACCTCAATGGCCAGTCTCCCTTCCTTTGAGTGAGTTCCATTAACCACCACCTTCTGTTGCCTATCTCACAACCAATTTTATACCCAATTTACTACCTTAGAACCCACCCCAAAACTGCCCAGTTTTCTTATGAGCCTCCTATGTGGTATGGTGTCGAAGACCTTGCCGAAGTCTAAGTAAGAGATGCCCACCATCCCACCCTGCTCAATTTCCCTTGCCACCCAGTCATAGAAATCTATCAGGTTCTTCCGACATGACCCCCCCCCCATGAATCAATAAGGCCTCAGGTCTTGTAACCCGCTGGATTCAAGTTACTCCACAACCCTTTCTTTTAAAAATGACTCCATTAACTTTCCCACCACTGATGTCAGACTGACTGGCCTACAGTTGCCAGCCTCCTCCCTGCTACCACTTTTATTTATTTTTTGAGTATGCTTTTCCCAGCTTCCCCTAACCCTGCGAGCTGGGTTCACCTTGCTGCAGTGACCTACCCCCACATGCTTGGGGCTGGCCCTCAATGGGGCCGCCAATGGCGGAATTAGAGCAGGGGTCGGCGCTGCAGCTGGTTCATTAGCTGGAGCTGAGATTTTTTTCAGGTTTTTTTCGGGGGCGGGACATGCAAGATGCCAATGTCTGTCTGACCCCTTGCATGCAGGCGCTTGGAGCACTTGTGGTACTCTAGCCTCCTCTGGGGGTCCACGTTGTGCTGGACACTCAACACCTCTCCCCGCGAAGCAGGAGAGCAGTCCTGTGGATGCTCAATCCTGCTCCCCCCGGACGGCCCTCTGACACCCAGATCTGTCCCTGAACCCGGGTTGTCGGCGTCGCAGATGGCCGCCATGCCTCTGCGCCAGCGGGCTGGCCTCTGCTATCACTTTTATGAAGTGAGACTACAGCTACCCTCCGTCAGTCTCTGAAAACTCCTGTTTTCAGTGAATTGTTATATAGGCCTATCAAAGGTGGTATTAGTAGTCCAGGGCTGTTACATTTCCTCAGGGGCTCATCAGAACCAAGCCAGATGAGACTGTATATTCAGAAATTGTATCTGCAAAGAAGCAGATACAGGAGTTTTCCAGCAAAGATCTTCATTCAGGAGCTTTTCAGAGACATTCCAAGATAGTTTCTGATTAAAATTTGAAAAAAAAGTCGCTATCCATTTGTGAAGATTTTGTAGTAGGTGTATTCAGGAAGTTATCCCAGATGAGATATGTAAAATGGTGCAGGTATTCTAAGCAAGAGAAGTGAAGGAAGCACATAAACTAACTCCATAGACAGGACAGACAAAATTAACAAACTGTCATCTTGAGAATTAGTATGCCCCTATGGCAATATCACTACACTGTTTGTCATGGTAAGTGCGCTGAATGCCTTACTCAGAGCCTTTGGTGCACAACACTGCCATTCTCCATGGCTGGGATATAAAAGAATTATGATATGCAGCTTCTACTCACATATATTTAAGTTTGTCAACATCCTTAGAAATGAAGTGATTCTCTTGGAGAAAATCAGTGTCACCCTATTTCCCTCAGTGTCATTTTAACTGTACTCCATTTGCTGGAGCAGTTGAGACCCTCAACATTCCAGCTAAGAACACCTTAGGAAAAAGAATCCTATGTTGACCATCACCAACAACAAGAACACCCCACTCGAGCAGGTACAGGTATTCAAATACCTGGGTATTCACATCGACGAGTCCTTCACCTTCTCCTATCACATTGATCATGTGGTTAAAAGCATCAACGCTAAGCTTGGAATCCTGCATAGACACAGGAAATACCTCATGCCCAATGCCCTGCGACTGTCGGTCATGAGTTCTGTACTATCAGTGGTTGATTATGGCCTAGTGCTATACAGCGCAGCCTCTGACATTGCCTTAAAAAGGATTTTCACTGCACTAAATAAGGCCTGCAAGCTTGTCCTAGGGGCTGACAACCAACTGCACACATGCCTGCTATATAATCACACAAACTGGCTCAACCTTAGGGACAGGATAAAATTCCAGACCTGCACCCTAGGCAAAATAGCACTGTTAGCTCTTGCATCCAACAAATGTTCCAGACAAGTAGCTCCCATCACAGTACCCATGGGACTTCACATTGCGCTTTCAAGGTACCTTTCAGAAGAACATCCCTGGGCAACGCCTCTCTCACAAGGCTCCTCAATGGTTGAATGAACTCCCAGTCCACACAACTGGCTTACAGAGCCTGAGGATCTTTAAAACACAACTAAAACAGCACTTCACCAACTTGTCCACTTGCAACTGCTTCAAATAATACCTACTTCCCTATGGGAGATCCATCCCATCACTTAGTAGCAGCACTTAGCCTCTCACCCCGGCCACCCCTACCTAAAGTAACAACCCTTACTCACAGCACTTGCCTTGTGAGTCTCTAATCCCCCATCCCATCCCTTTGTGTATCTGAGGACCCCCGCAGTCTAGCCTAGGGTCTCACCACCTATGCCTGTGAGGATGCTCCTCCCACTACCCTCTTCCTCCAATTCACCCCACTTTTCCCTGGACACTTCCCCTCCCTATCACACCACTGACTCCTCCTCATCACATTCCACTTAGCTGTATCACTAACTAAGCTCTGACAAAGCCTTCCTCTGGCGTCACATGGTTTCTCTTTCTATATCTATAATCTTTTTAATTCTTTCCCATTCTCCTTTAATTAAGATCATATAGTATTTTAAACTCCATACATATTATGTCTCCGCTCTTTACTCTAGAATGTATAAACAACTCTAAAGTCTGTAACTGAGTGACATTATTGTTTAGAACCTTGCCAAGTGACCTTGTAGTTGATTCTTGACACTGCTATTTTTCTGTTTTGTGCATCCTGTTGAGACGTGGAACGTTTGTAAAGGAGCTTCCAGCTCAAAGGTTGTTTCTGAATCAATAAACTTGAAACTTGAAACTAGATTAGAATAAGAAGTCATAGTGACATCTGTATCCCCGATCTCCAAGAAACCCCACCCATTCCACAAGGATCCGTCACCCGCAGCAGCCAAAGGCGTCACCTAAATCCCCACATCATGAAGGCCAGATCCAATATACTAGGAGATAATTTTATTTATTTAATTTTTCGTTTGTTAACCGGGTAAGGAAACTGGACCAAGGCACTTTTTCAGGTCTGACCGGGATTACATAAAACAAACAACAACAATTAACATACATCAACATTGAACAGTTTCACCTATTACAAATACAACATGACTTATTAAATAAGAAAGATTTATACAAAGATTTAAAACCTGCCTTAGAGTTAATCATGCGAATAGAAATAGGCAATGCATTCCAGTAAAACAGAGCAGAATTACTATAAGCACGGGACTCAAGTTTTTGCCTACACAGGGTTGTTTCAAGCAGCACACCATTAGAAGACCTCAACACTGATGGAGCAGAATGCACTGAGATTAGATCAGACAAGGGAAAAAAGGTACGCTCGTGAATAGCTTTAAAAATTAACAAACCAAAAAAAATTCAATTCTAAGGTTACAGGGCAACCATTCTAAAGAGAATATAAATCACATGAATGAGTGCGTATAAGGAACTGACAAAATAAAACGACAAATGTTATTGAAGGTTACTGACAGACTGCTTGATTCCTAATTCCCAACCTGAAGTAAATACCAGCAACATAATCCGGGTAAGGGAGAAGGGTGCCAGCTGCTATCCCCTTCCTAGTTTCAAAGGTTAAATAAGACTTGAATTTAAACAATATGCCATGTTTTTGGTTAACTTTCTTGCTGACTACAGTAACCTGTAAAGAAAAGTTAAGTGCAGGATCCAACAAAACCCCAAAGTACTTAAATTGCTGTACTTGTTCAATTATAATACCATCTAAATCATAAAGTTACAAACAGGGTCTACCTTTTAACAAGACATTTGTTCCAAATAGCATTGATTTAGTTTTCTTTGAAGTTTCTGGAATATTACAAAATCTGAAGTTTTGAGGCTTCTCTCTCTGCCCCAGACCATACCAGTGTAGGGTCAGATGGGCTGGAGCCAACTTCAAAGATCGCCGCCCGTTTATAGTCTCTCCTCTCACCAAAATCTTTAATCTATCTCTACGTCATGGCTCAGTCCCCAATATCTGGAAAATTGCCAAAGTTATTCCTATTCCAAAAGGGTGATCCCAAACTAATCTTGAACTATCGTCCATAGCTATCCTCTCCTCCTTAGCAAAATCCTTGAAAACTAGTGCTAATGCAAACTCTGACTATCTGCAGCAGCATAGCCTTTGTCTAGCTCTCAACATGGTTTCCATAAGGGCACAGTACGACTACTGCCCTTCTTAAACTCACCAGTGATATCTTGTCTGTCAGGGACTCTGGCCTGCTGACTGGTGCTATCTTCATTGACTTAACCAAAGCTTTTGACCTGGTAGACCATACCCTCCTCCTTTCCAAACTTCGCTCCCTCGACTTCTCTACCGATGTAGTAGACTGGTTTGACAGTTACCTGTCCGATAGACAGCAGACTGTTGTTGTCAATTCCGCCTCTTCTGATCCTTCATCTAGCCAAGTTGGAGTGCCCCAGGGTTTCCATACTTGGCCCTTGCTCTTCTTCATCTTCATAAATGACCTTCTGCTGCTTGCTTCAACCTACTCTACCCTCCTTTATGCGGACGACCTAGTAATTTATCACAGTGGGAGGAACCCACCTGACGTCAACCAACCTCTTAACTCTGACTTCACGTCCATTCAGTCATGGCTGATAGAGAATAAACTTGTTCTCAACATTAGTAAGACGCATTCTATGCTCTTTGGATCGCTCACCAAACTCAAAGCAAACCCTGATGCCCTAAAAATCACCTGTACTAATGGCTCTTCACTAAATAGTACCAAATCCTTCAAATACTGGGCATCACTCTGGACGAATCCCTCAACTTTGAACACATAACCAATACCTGTAAATCGGTAATGCAAAATTAGTGGTGCCTATCATACCAGTTATGCCCTTACCCCTCGGCTAGACTCTGCTGTGGCTCAAGGCTTCATCCCCCGCCCTGACTTATGGATCAGTCATGTATCTATCCGCCTAAATCTTCCCTCCACAGGTGGGACACCACCTATAACAGTATTTGCCGGTATGCCTCGGCATCACCTCGCTTCACACACCATTGCCAACTCTATTCAGACCTTAGCTGGCCTTGCCCCTCTGGCCTTCGGCTCCAATCCCTTGGGTCTCTCATTGACAACATAGTCCGCACTGGCACTCCATCTTCTCTCACTTGTCTGGTCCACTCTCAACCTCAGTCCTACGAGCTCTGGTCTGCTGACCTAGGCCCCTATCACATTCCCAGATGTAAAACCAACATGGGCTCGCGTGCCTTTGCTCATATAGCCCCAAAATACTGGAACTCGCTACCCCCAAACATTCGTGGAGCGCCTACCCATGCCAGTTTTAAAACTCGGCACCTGGAACATCTACAATCCATCAGCTAATGCACCTGCTTTAACCCACCTTAGACTTCAGCATTCTCCCCTCTCTCACCATAATACTTTCCTCCTCTACGTCTCTCACCCCTCCTCCTTATCTACCCATCTCTCCTCCCCTCACCCCTCTCTCTCTCCACCCTTCCCTCTCTCTTATCGTTTTACCCTCATTTTAGGCACTTACTGCACTTTGTTTTGTATAAACCTTTTGTTGCTAATGCCTGTTTCACTCACCATGTAACTCTAGTTGTTTATATTACCTAAATGTTCCTCCAGTTTTGCCTCCATTGTAACACTCCCTATATACTCCCTAATGTGTACGGATCTTTGAGTTTATTGTTCCAGCTGTTGTTACTGTCTGTATTCCTCACTGTGTTCCACCAATTTCATGTGCGTCACATGTCTGCTTTATTTTGTGTGCTATAAACTGTTTCCCTGGTCGTGTTCGAAAATAGGCATTGCTATGCCTAGTGCACTCACCCGGTTACCAAAAGCAACAAATAAATAAATAAATAAATAAATAAAAGAACCATCAGATTATCAACAAGCCATTCACAAAGAGTATGAAATCAGATTGAATTTTAGAAGAATGGAGTTAGCCTGATAAAACAAAATTAAATCATTGTCATTAAGTAAGATATTACACCCTGAACTAAAAGATGATAATTGATTAATATATAAAAACAATAAAGGGTCCATAATGGACCCATGAGAACACCACATTCTATGTGGACCTCACGGACTCAATAGAGTCAATTTTAATCACCTCGATCTCTCAGGCAAATAGTCCCCAATTCAAACCACAGAGGAATCAGAAAAACCAAGTTCAATAAGTTTACAGCAGGTCAGTCTGTAATCAATCAGGTCAAATGCCTTGATCAGATCCACAAACACCACACCAGTCATCAAACCCTTTTCAAAGCCACTGAGTATGGTGTCTGTGAATCTGACCAAAGCAGTACCAGTCCCATTATTCTTTCTAAATCCATGCTGAGCGCTGCTCAACGACCCATACTCCTCCAAATAATCATTAATCTGCTTTGCAACAACCTTCTCCATTAACTTACTCAATGGATTGAGAATAGAGATAGGTCAAAAAACTTCCAAAGAATCAGGATGTGGATTTTAGCAATAGGGGTAACCTTAGCTTGCTTCCAACTGGATGGGAATTGCTGAGAAATTGAAGATAAATTAAAAATACAACAAAGGGGCTCAACTATGACTGGTAAAATGAATCTAAGGAAATGGCCATCAAGTCCCCCCCAAACAATCATTGAACTTATCAGGCAAAGTTCTAAGAAGCCTGAGGACCTCAGCCCTTTCAACTGTCTTAAAACTAAACTTTGGTCTAGTTAATTGAGTAGAATCCGAAATCAAATTGACACTGTTTTTTTGAAGCCTTGGCCACCCTTAGATGGCAAGGCCCAAGGAAACAAAAACGAAGTAAACAAAAACACCTCAAGAGTCATTCCAAAAGTGAATACTGACACACTGGTTACAGATCTCAGGCAATATCAGTAAGGAGAAGCTCTTACTCCACACGGAACTGGAAAATCTGACAAACTGAGGCAACTACATCCCCCCCCAACAAATAGCATGAGCCTGGGGTGATCAGTATGCAGCTGAGCTTCACTGCATATGCCAAGTTTGTATCCAGCATGTGTTAAAGGAACCCACCAGTCACAAATTCAAATGGTATCCCCCCAGTGAAAGCACTCCAGTCTGTGAAAAAGCTGAAAAGGAAAAATAAATTAAGGCTAGAAAACAAAACATATTAGTTTCATGTCCCAGTTTCCAATTGAAGAAGTATAGACGGGGCCACTGTCAGACCCACTTGTAAAGAGAGTAAAGTAACAATGGGAGTACAGCAAGGGGAGTCCAAAATCCAAAAGGCATTTCCAACTTTTGTGTCCTAGGACGAACCCTGTGAGCAGGGATAGCCAGTAAGATCAACAGCTAATTAGCAGCTGCAGCTAGCAGCCAGGGAGTCTTAAGAATGGTCAGAGGATGTCAGCTGCTGTGCAAGAAGTCCCTCCTCAAAGTCTTGTGCTCTTTGTAGCCACCAGTGGCAGCTGGAACCACATCTTGCACAAGTAACCACTTACAGTGGCTTGGGGTGAGGAGGGCACAAAAGCAGAAACAGAAACACAGTCATCACAGCACTGCCTGGAAGCCACTAGAGAGCAGGAGATAGTCTAGTTACATAGTTCTGCTTATACTTTATCAAACGATTGGCAAGTCTCTAGCACTGATTGGGATATTCGAGTAGAATGAAGGCCCTAACCATGGAGCTGAATATCACAGAGTTCTCCCAGGTCTTATGCAGGATTACTTCTTTGTTTTTGTGCCACAGAAGCTTAAAAATGAAAGGCTTTGGGTGGGGTGGAGCAACAGGACTCTTTCCAGCCCATACCCAGTGGGCCTACTCTTTTCAAAATCAAAGTTCTCTGAAAGCTGAAGCCATTTGAGAAGCTGCTACCACAGGGACTGCACTAAGGTTTTTCTCTTAGTGCCTTCCATGAGGTCAATGATTCAAATGTTCTTCCTCCTACCATGGCCCTCAGATCTTCTGCCATCTTCTGTACCCACTGAATGTGATGTTCTGCTTCCTTCAGCTACTTCTCATGCTCCATGGAAATGCTTTCCACCACTGCCAGCTGCTCTTCTGTTTTCACTACCCATCCAGCAGGTGTGGAGATAACATCTTGAGTATTATGAACATTTTTAATACTCTCACATTCACATCTATAGATTCCAGCAGAGTGACCTGACAGTCTCTGCTGGGAGAGTCCAGTGCTGCAGATCTCAAAGGTCAGCCATCTTAAGGTGTTGAAGTCTCACCTGTGTGGAGAACTGTCCAGCTCCTTTTTGTTTTTATGAGTCGACTCATGATGTTTAAAAGATGCCTGATTTGACAGCGTACCTTTCTGACAACAGGGCTGGGAGGTAGATTTCCAAGCTTTACTGAAAATGCAAAGATGGAGTAAGATGGTCTCAGGAAACTATGCACAATAGAATTATGTAGCCATCTTGGAGCTGGTGCATATTTGACCTCCCTGACAGAGGAGTGCACAGAGTCAGTGAACAAGGGGGGGGGGGCAGAATCCCCATAAAGCTAGGGGGTCTGGGGCATATATAATTATATCATAATTTAGTTGAACTATGATTTTTTAACAGGGGGCTGGGGCCAGGGTGGACCCCCCTGCGCACGCCTATTTTATTTATTTATTCCTATGCTCTCCGATATCCCTCAATTTGATGCTCAAAACTGATCTGTCCCACATCATTACCACAATCAAAGATGCCCGCAGAAAGAGAATATAATGTCTGACACTGTAACCTCAGACTCAAGTGGAAACTCATAATACTCTGTAATGCTAAATCAAAATTAAACTGTAAAAATACTAGTGCCCCCAGGGTTCTGAGCTTGTAGCTCCATGAGTTCATGTTAAGTCCCACAGTTTGAAGACCAGTGTGCCACATTATGTATCAGTTTCCCTCATTTAAGTGACAAAAGGCTTTAGTTATCCCCTGAAACCCCCGCCCTAATAAAAAAACAAGCATTTGTCAATGCTGAATGTTTGCTTGCTGGCATTGGCATTGGTAGTGTAGGAGTTACAGAGCTACATTCTAGGAATGGCAGTGAAGTATTGAACTGAAGCCAAGCCCATCACCACCCTGCAGATAGTGACAGGCATTGGGGTGTGCCTTTGGGTTGTCAGGCATAACGGCCACGCCATTTCACCACACCCTACCCTGCAGACACCGACAAGTGTCATGGTGTGCCTTGGGGTCTTTGGCCCTTATGCGCACCCCATTCCATCAGGAAATACGGTGAGATGGGTGAGGTATAGGAGAATGGGATGAACTTTGGGGCCGAAGAATCCAAGGCACACCTTGATGCCTTTCACTGGCTGCAGGGTGTGGGTGGGGGTGGAATGGTATGAGCATTGCAGGCAACAATCCCAAGTCACAGCCCTGATGCCTGTCATTCTGTACAGGGTGGGGCATTATGGTCGGAAACCCTAATGCCTCAGGCATTCATTGGTATTTTCACTCCAAATTTTCAACATGGTTTTTTGTGACCTCCACCTCATGAACAGTGGCAATATCAGTTTGTTAGCAGAAAGCTGCTTTTGCACAGCGACTATGGCATTTGGCACCACAGGTGCAAAAACACATTCTGAACAGGATGTGAAAAATGACAGCAGTACTGTTCATGGGGAGGTGTAAAAATGGCAATGTTGAAAATCTGCTGGGAAAATATTAAAAAAGTGGTGAAGCCACGAAGGGCAGATAGAAACTGTGCAACGACACCTGTAATGTAACTAGTTTGGAATTTTTACAGAAGATTGTTAACACAGGCATTTTGGGACCTCCGATCATGAACAGTGTCACTGTGATTTTCTTGATCTGTCCCAACAATGATTTCCACAGCGAACACGATTTCGCGCTGAAAGTGTGAAAACACATTTCAGCAATGTTGTGAAAATGACAGCTGTACTGTTCATAAGAGGTGTGGAAAATGCCACTGGTGAAAATCTTGACTGAAAATATTACAAATTCATGAACTTATAAGGTGCGTGGAAACTGCATAATGCTCCTAAATAAAACAGTCATTTTATGAGTTTTGTCACCAAATTTTCAACATAGCCATTTAAGACCTCTGCTCATGACCAGTGTCACTGTGATTTTCTTAATCTGTCCCAAACATTGATTGCGCACACCGACTGCGCCATTGTGGGCTACATGCACGGAAACACATTTTGGGCAACATGTGAAAAATGACAGCTGTACTGCTCATAAGGAGGTGTGGTAAAATGGCAATGTAGAAAATCTGGAGTGCAAATATTAAAAATTCACAAACTTATGAGCGTGCGTAGGAACTGCGCAATGCATGCTTGTAAAACAGTCATTTTTAGGAATTTTTTCACCAAATTTTCAACATAGCCATTTTAAGACCTCTGCTCATGAACAGTGTCACTGTGATTTTCTTAATGTGTCCCATACACTGATTTTGCACACGACTGCGCCATTGTATTGCCACATGCTTGAAACATTTTGGGTGAGATGTGAAAATGACAGCTGTACTGCTCATAAGGAGATGTGTTAAAATGGTAATGTTGAAAATCCAGTGTCTGAATATAAAATTTGCGAACACGGCAGTGTAGGATGTGCGCAATGCACGCTTTGTAAAAACAGTAATTTCTAGGAATTTTTACCAAAATTTCAACATAGGCTTTTTGAGCCCACCTCATGAACACTGGCACTGTCATTCCATTAAGCCGGTTCTGAAAGGTGATTCCACACAGTGACCGCAAAATCACCCTTTGGCCCCAACTAACGCCATGACAGTGACAGAATTCATGAGGAGGGGTCCCAAAACCCCATGTTGAATTTGGTGCAAAATTCAAAAATGCCTGAGACATGCATCAAAGTTGAAAAACCCTTATCTATTACATTATACAGCTTACCAGCATTTCCTCAGTTAAGTAGTCGGCTTTGAAGAGTGCAGGCGTATTTCCCGGTTCACGAAGATGCGTCTAAGCCAGAGTCCGAGGTAAGTATGGGGTAGGGGTGTAGGGGAGGCAGGGTACGCAGGGTGGGTGTGGTGGGGAGGCGCCAACAGACCATTAGGGACCATTTTTTCTTTCAGGGAATTTTTAAAGGAGGATGACGTTGACGCTTGCCACGCTTGGGTGGGCTCAGCGTGGCACCTGAACTTATTTTTTGGGGGCCTGGAGACGTGGAGCTGATGGAGGATTTGGCACCCCGTCGGCCATTACATTGTTTGCCACGCTGGGTGGGCCCCAGCGTGGCACCGGGAAGCTTGATTTTTGGGGCCTGGAGCTGACGGGATTGGGCACCATGTCACATACAGTGTGCTTCTGGGAAGTTTGCATGAGCACGCAAAATGCAGTGCTTATGCGTTTCCGTCATGGGGGAGAGAGCTCTGTTCACTGAAGCGGAGCTTTCCCTTTCAACTGTATGCCACTGCATCCGGTATCTTGGATGACGTCACTATGTTTCTTGCACATGTGTGCAAGCAAATATAAAAATGAATACTCTTCAGGGCACGCTAATGGCAATGTCCCCCAACCAATGATAGAACTTCACCTGTTGAGCGAGCCAGCCAGGAGGGTAAGGGATGGACAGAGGTGAGAGACTAATGTGGAGTCCTTTAGTCATGACTGTAGGGAGGATGCAGTCCTGGTGGGCATCTAGCTAATAAGGCAGAGCTAGAGAGTGAGGACAGGATGCAGGGCAAGGTTTACTGTTGGGCATCTGTTTCCATTTAATGTCCTACAACAAACCCCACCCTGCATCCTGTCCTCGCTCTCTAGCTTGACCCTAGTTAGCTAGACACATAGTCAACCCACCTCCCTTATTTGATATTGACTGATTGGACACCATGCTAGTTTCTCCTGTCTGTTCTACCATCTCACTCCCACTTAGTTCAACTGATGGACCATTACTTATTTGAGTGGGGATGGGGATCACACATTGAGTTCCCCAAAATTATGGGTATGTTTTCAAAGGGCAGAAGTTCAGGAGGCTCAGTTCCTCCTCAAAGCCAGTAAATTATGAACATTTTATGTTTGTGCAGCAAACATTTTGATATAGTAATTGGGTGTTGAGAGGTGTGGCACTGTTGTCCAATGCAGAGCAGTCTTTTGGGGTGCGACAGTGCCACACCAATCAACAGGCTGGCTGAGTATGACAAGGTTTTGTCTTGCTGGGCGGAGATGGCATGAACTTGAAAAGTAACAGCTGACCCATGGGCTGGCTTTTCCCATTCATCTATGCCACTCAGCAAGCAAGTTGATCCTGTCATCTGTCAGCCTGCAATGGCTGGAATGTGAAACATGCAGGGACTCACTGCAGCTGTAATATAAAACCATCCATTGGTATCTGTTACTGGTCCCACTGCCCCTGTGAGTGTCCCCCACACCTGACCCTCCCTCTCAGAAACCCCCCCACACATAACACTGACACTGGGGGTGCCCAGTCCCCCTAACCACCTCATAAGCGAAACCCCAGTAGTGCACTACCATGCTGCTCCCAATGCATGGTCAGATTCTGTAACTGTCCTACACCCAACCCTCCTCTCAGCACCCACCCACCCCCCACACAGACATAACACTGAAACTGTGGGTGCCCAATCACCAGTGTCATGACCTGAAATAAAGAAAACCTTCCCTTGCAGTTAATTTTTTATACTGACACTGGGGTGCCTGATTGCCCAGTGTCACAGTCTGTTGTTGCCACCTGTAACTGTCCCATTCACCAGAACCTCCTCTCAGCACCCACCACCCCACCACAAACTTAACACTGACACTGGGGTGCCCAATCCCCAGTGTCATGACCTAGAAATAAAAAACCCTCCCTTGAAGTTTTTTTTAAGTAAGCCATGTAAAATGAAAACCATCCATCGATGTCTGTTGCGCCATTACTATACCCTCACCTGACCCTCCCCTCAGCACCCACCACCCACACCCTCCCAAGCCCTTACTTATCCACCGGGGGTCCAGTGCTGTAATCATCTGTGGACCGCAGACACATCTTTAGTCTTCAAAGCTGGACCGCAAACTGAGGAAACAGGTGTGCGGTTCAATGTATTTCAATGGGGTTTTGAACTTAGTTGCATAACTTGGCAATTTTAGCCCCACATTTTCAACATGCCTTCTTTCGGAACCCATCTCATGAATAATTGCACTGACAGGCAAATCTGCCCCGAAGGGTGATTTTGCAGTCCCTGCGCGAAATCACCTTTAGGCCAGGAATTGAAACTTTTATCTGCTCTTGTTCATGACACAGGGTCATAAGAAGGCTATGTTGAAAATTTGCTGCAGTATAATGATCTGCTAGCTGCACACTCAAGCAAACTTGATAGACCGGCTGGCAATTTTGGTATGTTCGTATGGTGTAAAATTATTTTAAAAAACAAACAAAGTTATGAGCCTACAGTCACATTGAATTTTCATACGCAGGTTCAAACTTTGGTACTTTTAAATATTTTACCCCAAATTTACAATATAGTCATTTCTCTACTCATGATTGTGACTGCTGCCATTTTCAAATCCTGGCCAAAATGTGTTTTACACCCAAAAGCTGATTTTGCAGTCCCTGCAGAAATCACCTTTCGGCAGGAATTCAACATTTTCTGTGCCCTTGTTGATGAGGCAGGGTCATAAGAAGGCTATATTGAAAATGTGGCATAAAAATATGAAACATCAACAACGTTATGAGCCAGCATTGAATTTTGCGAATGCAGGCTCCTAACTTTCGTAATTTTTAATATTTTCACCCCAAATTTTCAACATAGCCATTTCTTTTTCATGCGGTGGGGTCATAAAAAGGCTATGTTTACAATCTGGGACAAACATATTAAAACATAAAATTATGAGCCTGCATTGAAATTTACACACACAGGCTCCTAACTTTGGTAATAGATAACCCACACTGCACCACAACGCATCTAGTACTCCATGGCTTCTATACCAGTGGTGAACACCCTGCATGTTAATGATTGTTTGCCTTAATAAAGTTTAATGTTAACCACAATGGCAAACTCCTGGGTTTGGTCTGAGTTAGCATTTTGCATTTTAAATCAGTTGCAATAAGAGTGGCCACCCACCAATCTCTGGAGTAGTCAGCTGCTCCCTGACTAACTAGTTAGCTGTATAACTATTACACATATTTACAAGGTTTTTGCCCACACTGGTACCAGTTTCCCATTTAGTGTAAGACCCCGCAATCCCACACAACCTGGGTACCCAGTAATTAGCGTTCTTAAAGGTGCAGGCCTGTTATTCGGTGCCGCTGTATGTTGGCCAGCTAGTTGGGGCCCTTAGGAGAAAAAACAAGCAGATTAACCATGCAGCACTTTGGGAAACTTAAAGCTATTGTATCCATAGCCGGATGGCCTAGTCCATTTTAACACTTAACTATGTGCATTTTTTTTTGCTTTGTGGCGGGCATTGGCCCTGTATACTCACAGATCAAAAGTCACATCCGGATAGTCACAAACAGGTTGTAGCAGAAATTGTAGGTGATTACCGCAGGAAAGCTCTTGCTTGGGAAACAAGGAGATGAGCAAAGACTTGCAGCCAGGAACCTCCTAACTGGCTGTAGGATGGTGCAGCATTTGCAGATGGAGAACAACTCTTTATTTCTTTGAACAGTGCCCCCTCTTTTTAGACTGGAATTATTTTACTGGGTAGACCAGGCTGGGACCTGGGCTGGCATGTTTCAGACCCCATGTCTAGGCTATGCCCCTCGGGGGAAACGCATATGGGAGTGCCAAGGTGGCACACTCCCAGGCAGTGTCCCAAAACCCAACCTGATGGTTACGTTGCATTTGGCACATTTATTTGACTCGGCACATTTACATTGTGTAGTAACTGCATTAGTAGTCACATTTTCTTTTTTCATGTGCCCCACATGGCAGATATAGCCCCTTTTCCGGTCGGCTAGAAACTTCAAAACCATGGCACATTCTCAATGATTTTGGGGGCAGGCACCCACACTCCTGCAAGGGGTATGCAACCAGAGCCCAGGCAATGGCTCCCAAATCAGATCACAAGGTACAACCCTTTCAGCAAGGATGGGTTCCCCTAAGGCTAGGGCTGACCCAAATGCTTACAGTTCTTGCAAACAACTAGGAGCTGAGATGCATTTCTTGCATAACACCAGGCAACTTGAAGTTGGCTTTTACCACTTGAGACACTTTCACCAAACTTGAGCTTGAGGCATGGCTCACTACCAATTGAATCAATTCGACTTGACAGAGCTTGAAGCAAGGCTCACTACTATTTTGCAGGCTTTACTTGTTGGCAAAGCTGGCACTGTAGACCTTTCCAGACTCAGACACTTTACTTAGACTCAACTGATTTCTGTAGCTCTCTAGGCTCACAATACGTTACTTGGCAGTAAGACACAGTTCATAGTAGCTCTCTCAGGCTCACAATTACAACGCAGTTCCTTGTGGTTGTCGTTGGCATTTGTAGCTCTAACTGGACATATAGATGGTTACTGGCTCACCATGCACTGTCCAGAGAAATTTTGCATGGTCAGGGAACTCCCCATCCAGTCCTGTGACATTACTTAAATCAGACACAGTTATATAACTTCACACTAGACCCTTCTCTGGTTACTAAGCAGGTGTCCACCCTTTTATTGCTTTGGTTAAACTAGGGTGCAGACAGACAGTCACCTCCTGAACTAGCTGGGCTTCTCTGCCTCTTGCAGACTTTTCCAGATTTGTACTTGCTAAGACACAGATTACTCCTCAGGTAACGTTGCAGAAATGGCTTTCTTTATCCTGAGGTTCAGGCTTGTTTCAGCACTCTCGCTGCTGAGGTTGGACATTCGTGCAGCTCTCTCAAAGCTGAAGATTCAGGTTGCCCACATTTTCCCCGAAACATGGAAAGATGCTGGCCAGCCCTGGAGGACAATCTCTGGCAACCACCAGGCTAGCAACTGCTGTTACCTGCGGCCACTTTGTCTCTCTGGTAGAAGAAAGCCCCTTCCCCTGTGGAGGGGCTTGCACTGGAACACTAGGCCCACTTTGGAGCAAGGGCCTGAGCCCCCACCTCTGTGGGGACACACGCTGAACTGCTTGCACAGCCAGAAAACACTACCTTTATGGAGACCTCTTGGTTCCCTATTGGCTGAAGCCATTTGTTGCTCCCTTTATTAGCTGAACCTGCCTGTCAGTCCAGAAATGAATATTCATTACTTACACTTGATGCACTATAGGCACCCTGTTTTGGCGCCTGAAATTAGGTCCCTGCAGCTTCCACTAAACCTTTGCAATGTCCCATGAGCTCTGGCAAAGACCCATAAATCCTGGCTGAGAATTCTGCTTTCTGATTGGCTGTTGCTACACTATCATGGCTGCTAATACACATAGTTCCTTGGCAGATTTTACATAGTCCCAAATAAACGTCCTGGTGCAGCCAGAATATTCATTTATATATTTCTTTGCCCACAGTTTTGTTGCCCTTTGTGTGCCCTTTCGATCGTTGCCCATTTTAAACATTTTAGCTTAGTCCTTAGCCTGTCACTGCTGCCATAATTAAATGCCTCCAGTCAGTAGACAGGCGTTTTATCTAAGTCCTACATAAAGAGCTAGAACAGCCAGAAGACACAATTTATTTAAATTATTGCCCCCTTGATACATTATCCCCTTGATGTCCATGGCAGCTGCTGCTTATGTTTCATCTGTATTTACAATTTACACCCTGCAGCAGCTGCTGAACTCTTAGCCCCGAAACAGCAGTGCCCTCATTAATATTTATAAGGGATCAGGGCTCTCCTCATTAATATTCATGTGCCCCAATCCACAGCGCTTTGTGGCTCTTTATTTAAAATAGAATGAGGGGCTCTCTTGGCCTAGCTGAGGTCACTGGTTCTCACACTTGCTTGCCAGGGACCAGGACCACTGAACATTGTCCGTTTAACTGCAAACCTAGTGGTCAGGAGAGAGAAAGGCACCACCTGTGCATCATGTGACTGCTGGCTGGCCGTGAGTTCCCAAGGGAAATTGGCTGCGGCTCTGCAGCGTCGTGGCACCCAAGGGAGGGGCAAAGTAAAGTAACTCCCCAGGATCTTTGGAGCACAGGCAACGACCGGGCTGTGGTGGTGATATGGGGACAGAATGGGGAGAAAACTGTCAGGCACTAGAGATGTGCTCCTTAGAGGGAGCTAAATGGGAGCACCAGGCATTTAGATAAGTTCCCATATTTGCGGGGGGGGGGGCATTACACAGATGTTCAAGATATGCAGTGTAAAATCCAGGGTGGGATCAAGGGTAAGGACTAGGTATTTGAAGGAGTTAGCCATGGAGACGTGTGAGTCATCTATGCAGTAGATGTCTAAGCCAGTGGTGCATGCCCATAATTTATATGTGGACCCAAAGAGCACCTTCCGTCAGCCTGCTCCCCCTCCTCCTCTATCCACATGTAGACTGATGTTACTGTGTTGTTTACCTCTGGCAAATGCCCATCTGATGTTGCAACCACTCTGCAGTCTGACTTTCACCAGGTTCAACTCTGGTTTGTTTCCCATCAGCTCTTTCTAAATGCCAAGAAGACAATCTCCATGACCTTTGGCACTAGGCAGAGACTCTCCAGGCTACTCCATCTACCCTCTTTCCACACCCTGGATGGGACAATCATTGAAGACACGTCCTCATTTAGATACCTCAGGGTATGGCTGGACCAGCACCTCAGTTTCTTTGGTTACATTGACACCATCCTACAAAAACTGCACCCCAAGCATGGCGCCCTATACAGGAACCATATTTGCATCCCTCCTATGGCTAGGCATGAACTTGTCCAGAAGATGATACACCCTATTTTCAACTACTGTGCTGTAGTCTATGGTGCAGCTCCTAAATCTTCCCTTACCAGATTGGACACCCTCTTTAATTCCTTCTGTCGATTTGCTTTGGACACCCCCTCCCGGACTCACCATTGTGATCTCTATCACACATTGGCCTTTTCCCCACTTGAACAGACGTCTCTCACACTGCACCAAAATCACCTCTAAATGTTGGCTAGGAGACTCTCTCCCTACATCTCCTCATCCTTTCTACCCCTACTCCACCCTCCACTCCCTTAGATCCACTGTCACTCATACATTGGTGGTCCCCGCCCTCCACACTGCACTGGCCAAAATGGATTTTGATATTGCTTCCTAAAGTCTGAAATGCTCTCCCCTCAAATATGTCACTACTCCTCTTCACGCTCACTCGGATCTGCCTTGCACAACTACCTCTCCTCTAACTGCTCCTGCTTTAATCCACCTTAACTTCACCCCTTTTACCCAGTAACCCTTCTTCCCTATTCCTACTCACCCCCAGCTCTGCAACCCTCCCTCATAATACCCACCCCTACTGCCCTCTCTACCCTCTCCTCCCCCCCCTTTCTCTCTCCACTGCACCTTCACTGCCCAGCCCTGCCCCGGCTCAGTTTTAACATCTTGCAGGTGGGTCAGTACCGATATATCTCCTCCTGCCCCTCCTTCACTTCTTACTTCTCTACTTCCTCCTCCTCCTCCTCTCCTCCCTCATTGCCCAGTCCTGTCCCCTGGCTTGGTTCTCAAGCATATCTTGCAGGTGGCCAGTACCTGGCATATCTCCCTCATGAACCCCCTCTACCTTTCTCCTTCTCTCCTCCTCCTCCCTGCACCCCCTCTCACTTTTCTCCTTCTCCTCCTCCTCCATCTCCACCATCTTTGCCTAGTCCTGCCCCTGGCTCGGTTCTCAACCAACTTGCAGGGGACAGTACCTCGCACATATCTCCCTCCCTGCCTCCCCCTCCACTTCTTTGCTCCTACCCCTTCTCTCTCCCTCTCTCTGTCTCTGTCTCCCCACTGAACTCCACTGCACTCAATTCTTCAACTCAACTGCACTTAATACTCGCTCTGTACCCACTGCACTTAATACACATAGCCCTGTAATCTTCCTGCCCTGCACTATTTGCTCCACTGCTAGTCGCCTTGTCTGAGCTGCTCTATCTCTGCTCGATAGCACTTCAATTTCCTAAATTGTCAGATTTGTTTTTACTGTGTACTGACACAACTGCTTAACTGTATAACCCTACATGCTTTCAATCTGCAGGCCAACCCTACCATGTTTCTGTAATATTTCTGCATTCTTTACCAAAAATTGTATGTCAATCCAAGTAAGTTTTCACATATTTGTTGAATTATGCTCCTTAGTTGTGTACCATTCCAGTGTTTATCTACAATGCCTGTATCTACTTCTGTAATCCATTTGTGAAATTGCAATGTATGTATCTACTACAGTATCCCTCCTTCATGTAGCCCCCAGGATACACCGTGAGATCTAGCAACTCATTGTTCAGTGTGCCCTCCTGGTGAAACATTTCAATAAATAAAATGTCCTAGGTATTGCTAGAGTTTAGGACAAGGCAATTTTGGACAAGCCAGGCCTGAACTCTGTCAAAATCAACACTGAGCTCTAAGTTGATGTCCATCAAACTCCAGGAGCTAGAGTAAGGCACCATGTCATCAGCGTGCAACAGTGTGTTACAGTGAGAAATGGCATTAGAGGTGTCAGTAATAAGATGGAGGAAAAGCAATGGGTCTGAGCTGGGCCATTGGAGAACTCCACCATTAATAGTAGTTAGGGCAGAGCTGGGCTTGTTAAACTTAACAAATTGCTGCCTGTCACTAAGATAACTGGAGAACCAGTTGGTGGCTGTGGGGAACCCCAAGAGATGGCATTCTGAGTTTAAGTAGTGTGTGATTAACCAGGTCAACACTTTTGTAAGATCTATGAATATAGCTCCAGTTAGCATCCCTTGTCCATAGCAGTTTCAGAAATGAATATCCTGTAATTTGTGGTATTCAGGGTTAATATTCAGGGTGTGGCCTGAATAGTAGTCTTAGTAAAACAGTGGATGGGGAACCCGAAAAATTACATAGATACATAGTCAGTGTCGGCAGATGAGGACCTGTGGCCCGCCAGTCTGCCCATTTGAGCTTGTAAGTTCAGTTTATGTTTTCCTAGGGTCTGTTACCTACCCTGACCTCCAGAATTCCTTTATGTCTATCCATGCATTCTTAAATCCCGTTTCACAGCATACTTATTTATCTTTGCTTATAAAGTGGAAGCAGGAGTGGATCCTATGAACCTACAGTCCTTCTGACTTTAATTACTCTGTCACTAAGTAATGAACTCTGTTTACTTCATTGTTGTTATACACTGTGGGCCTGATTTTAACAAGCATTTGTCAATGCGGATGTTAAACGCAGGTATTTGCAGTGGTGTTTGGCATGTATGGTGCTTTACCCTAATGCCCTGTTCGATTGCTGGTATTTGCACTACAAATTTTCAGCATGACCTTTTGTTACCCCCACCTCATAAAGCATTTGAGACCCCTGCTTATGAACAGTACCACTGTTATTTTGTTAATCTATCCTGAACGTTGATTTCCCACAGCGACCACCATTCTGCTCCACATGTGCAAAAACACAGTTCGGGCAGGATGTGAAAAATGACAGCTGCTGCATCCATAGGGAGGTGTGAAGGGATGGCAATGTTGAACATCTGAGTGAAAATACAATAATTTCTTGAACTTACGAGCGTACATGGAACTTAATGAACGCCATGACACAGTCATTTTGTGGATTTTGTCACCAAATTTTCAACATAGGCATTTTGGGACCTCTGCTCATGAACAGTGTCACTGTGATTTTCATAATCTGTCCTGAGCATTGATTTCTCATCGTGACCACACCATTGTCGCTGGATGTGTAAAAACACATTTCAGCCAGGATGTGAAAAATGTCAGCTGTACTGTTCATAAGGAGGAGGTGTGAAAAAATGGCAGTGGAAAATCTGGATTGAAAATATTTCAAATTCTCGGGTTATGAGTGTGTGGAAACTGCTAACGACGCCAGAATATTAGTCATTTTTTGATATTTTTTCATCAAATTTGGTAACATAGGCTTTTAAGCCCACCTCATAAACAGTGACACTGTTGTTTGGTTAATCAATCCCAAAAGGTGATTTTGTGCAGTGACCATGAAATCACCTTTGGGGACCGAATAACTCACATGACAGTAACTGAATTCATGAGGTGGGGTCCCAGAACCCTGTTGAAAATGTGGTGCCAAAATTGCAAAATGCCGAGATAACCACCTAAGTTGAAAAAAAACACATTTATGCCATTATACAGCTTACCGTCATTTCTTCAGTTTGCGTTCGGCTTTCAAGAGTGCAGACGTGTTCCCACTCCACTAAAGATCATTGCGCCAGGCTCCGGAGGTAAGTATGGGGTGAAGGGGAGGTGGGGTATGCAGAGGGTGGGTGTGGGTTCGGGGAGGGGGCACAAGACACAGCGAGGGACGTTTTTCTGTTTTCACAGGTTTAAGAAAAGCAAAAGATGCTGCGGGACAGTTTTCCCATTTACAGGGACAATGGGCATGCTGGGGTGGGCTCCCTGCATGCCACCTGGGTGTTTGTTGGGGGGGGGCCTGGAGACAATGGGGACTGGGCACTCTGTCTGCACATACAATGTGTTTGGTGGGGGCAATAACAAGGGAGCAGGGTAGACAGCAGCAGAGGGAGGAAGTGGGAGGGATTTTATTAGCAGCCAGAGGGAAAAGGGTGATGTCAATATGTTAAATACACACACGTTACCACCGCTGATTGCAGTGGTGCTTTTCTTTTAACTGAAGACCACTGCAGCCAAACTGCTGTCATAAACAGCTCATGCATCCATTGGTGCAGTAAGGGTTGCACACGTTACACATGAGCACTGCACTGGACAGGAGGGTCACACACCTTCAAAAAGTCGTACTGTCCCAAAACGTTCCTTGCACATGCATGCAAGAGAATGCAAAAATAAACAAGCATTTGTCAATGCCGAATGTTGCTTGCTTCTATGTGCTGTTTAGGTATTTGGAAGTCATTGGAGTGCAAATATTGAAAATTCGCGAACTTACGAGCGTGCGTAGGAACTGCACAACGCACGCTCGTAAAACAGTCATTTTTAGGAATTTTTTCACCAAATTTTCAACATAGCCATTTTAAGATCTCTGCTCATGAACAGTGTCACTGTGATTTTCTTAATGTGTCCCATACATTGAGTTTGCACACCGACTGTGCCATTGTGCGCTACATGGGCGGAAACATGTTTTGGGCAAGATGTGAAAAATGACAGCTGCACTGCTCATAAGGAGGTGTGGTAAAATGGCAATGTTGAAAATCTGGAGTGAAAATATTGAAAATTCGCAAACTTACGAGCGTGCATAGGAACCGCGCAACGCACACTCGTAAAACAGTCATTTTTAGGAATTTTTTCACCAAATTTTCAACATAGCCATTTTAAGACCTCTGCTCATGAACAGTGTCACTGTGATTTTCTTAATGTGTCCCATACATTGAGTTCGCACACCGACTGTGCCATTGTGCGCTACATGGGCGGAAACACATTTTAGGCAGGATGTGAAAAATGACAGCTGTACTGCTCATGAGGAGGTGTGGTAAAATGGCAATGTTGAAAATCTGGAGTGAAAATATTGAAAATTCGCAAACTTACGAGCGTGCATAGGAACTGCGCAACGCACACACGTAAAACAGTCATTTTAAGGAATTTTTCACCAAATTTTCAACATAGCCATTTTAAGACCTCTGCTCATGAACAGTGTCACTGTGATTTTCTTAATGTGTCCCATACATTGAGTTCGCACACCGACTGTGCCATTGTGCGCTACATGGGCGGAAACACATTTTAGGCAGGATGGGAAAAATGACAGCTGCACTGCTCATGAGCAGGTGTGGTAAAATGGCAATGTTGAAAATCTGGAGTGAAAATATTGAAAATTCGCAAACTTACGAGCGTGCATAGGAACTGCGCAACGCACACTCGTAAAACAGTCATTTTTAGGAATTTTTCACCAAATTTTCAACATAGCCATTTTAAGACCTCTGCTAATGAACAGTGTCACTGTGATTTTCTTAATGTGTCCCATACATTGATTTTGCACACCGACTGCGCCATTGTGCGCTACATGGGCGGAAACACGTTTTGGGTGAGATGTGAAAAATGACAGCTATACTACTCATAAGAAGGTGTGGTAAAATGGCAATGTTGAAAATCTGGAGTGAAAATATTTAAAATTCGCGAACTTATGAGCCTGCATAGGAACTGCGCAATGCACGCTCGTAAAACAGTCATTTTTAGGAATTGTTCCACCAAATTTTCAAAATAGGCTTTTTGAGAGCCCACCTTATGAACACTGGCAGTGTCGTTTCATTATTTGGGTGCAAAAGATGATTTTGCACAGTGACTGCGAAATCACCCTTCGGGCCCGAATAACGCCATGACAGTGACATCATTCATGAGAAGGGGTCCCAAAAACCCCATGTTGAAAATTTGGTGCAAAAATTCCCAAAAATGCCTGAGATATGCAACAAAGTTGAAAAAACCCCATTTAGCCCATTATACAGCTTACCGACATTTCCTCAGTTCGTGGTCGGCTTTGAAGAGTGCAAACGTGTTCCCGTCCAGCGATCATTGCGCTGAGCTCCGGATGGAGGTAAGTAGGGGGTGAGGGGAGGGCAGGGCTGCGCAGTGGGTGGGTGCGGGTTGTGGGGGGGCAGGGAGAAGCGCCGTGGGACCGTTTTTAATTTACAGGTTTAAAAAAAAAAGACAATGCGGGACGTTTTCCACGCTGGGGTGGGCTCCCAGCATGGCAGCAGGGAAAGCTGTTTGGGGGGACGTGGAGCCGACGGGGGATTGGGCACCCTCGTCGGCCAAAACATGGTTTGCCACACTGGGGTGGACTCCCAGCGTGGCACCAAAGCTTTGGGGGGGCATGAGGCACTGCCAGCACACAGCGGTGTGATGCGGGACATTTGCCATGCTGGGGTGGGCTCCCAGCGTGGCAGCAGGGAAAGCTGTTTGAGGCGGACGTGGAGCCGACAGAGGATTGGGCACCCGTCGGCCAAAACAAGATTTGCCACACTGGGGTGGGCTCCAGCATGGCACCAAACTTTGAGGGCGTGAGGCACTGCCAGCACACAGCGGTGGTTTTCTTTGAAGTGAAGACCACCTCTGTCATACCACATTTCCGCATCCATTGGTGCAGGACCGCCATGCCTGCTCAAGCAGACAGTGGATTGCACAGGACAGTCCACCCCCAACTGTCCTATTCTCCCAAAGCGTTCCTTGCGCGCTGGCGCAATGACGTAAAAGCTCTGTTTGACATAAGGTGCCCGTGCCGTTATGGTGAATGATGCAAGTGGCACCTTGCATCAAACTTTGCAGCCATGCAGATTTTCGAACTCAGGCTGCGTCAAAATCAGGATGCCTTGCATTCAAACCACCCTGTGCCAGCCTTGTGACACAAGTGCCCGTGCGCCAGGTCCTAAGGGGGCTTGCGCCATGGCAGGACTGCAACATCCTCTTTTTTGCTATCTTGGAAGCACTACTGTGAATGCAACATGGGGCTCAAGTTACACCAGCCAGGAGGTGGTCTTAGGGATGCGCGACAGTGCCACACACTGTGATGGAGGGGGGGTCTGACAGTGGGTGGCTGGGGACAGAAGGGGCATGGGGAGTGTCCTAATGGGTGTTGGGGAGACAGCAGGCATGACAGGGAGTGATGTGGCACCTGGCAGGGATGCAGTTTGCATAGCCCTACAGCTGATCGGATAGTATCACTTCATGGGGGGGTTGCCAGGGTTGAACAGTGACATGGCTCCAGGTGGGCACAGCCCTGGCAGCTGCCCCATGGGTGCACATAGTCAGGACCCCATACTCAGGAAGTTGGAGCTGCGGGTTGAGGGCTGCCAGTGGTGGGGGGGGACTACTCTGGGCACCGCCACAGTCCCCTAGTACCCATCCTCCCATGATGTGGCAGGCTGTGTCCCACCTGCAGGGTCCTGACTGTGCGAACCTATGGGCAGCTGCCAGGGCCGTGTCCACCTGGGGCCATGTCACTGTTTGACCCTGGTAACCCCCAACAAAATGGTCTCATCCGATCAGCTGTAGGGCTATGCAAACGGCACTCCTGCACGCCTTGTCAAGACTGCTGTCTCCCTGAGCCCCCTAGGACACTCCTCATGTCCCTTCTACCCCAGGCCCTTCCTGGCATGCAGCTTTGCCCCAACCCTTGCAACCCTTTAGTGCTGGCGCCAGGTTGGGAGGGCATATCCCTGTGGCAACTCATGCAGGTGGGCCAAATGTTTGGTGCTAGCCTGTGGGCTGTGGCAACTCCTGGATTTTGGAGCAGGCCCCCTCTTTTATAAAATTGGGCTGGGGTCCCTGATGCACCTGGAGCTCATCACAGCCCTAGAATGACACAATTGCAGGCTCTAAGGGCTATTTGTAAATTGAGCCTGGATGTTAAAGCAGCAGTGCAATGAAATTTGGCAAAACATTTGAACCTACATTTGTTTTCACTATATAATATTCCAGGCCAGTTTTATTTGGTGGTGAAACGTTCTACTGTAGTTCTACCATTTTTTAAATAAATGTTTTCATTTAGTTTTGTCCCAAGAAAAAAAAAAGATGGGCACTACATTTGGCCTAGAACTAGCACTGTAAACCTGGTGAGGGTTAGGATCAAGAAATAAACAAAAATGTGTTCAGCACAGGAATCCCCTGGAAAAGCTGATTTGACATGTCTGCTAATATTGTATTAACAGCAGCTGTAACTAGCTTTGTGGAAAAACATTTTGTGTTGCGCTGCTGTTCTGCGATGTATACTGAAACTATATGACAGTTGCCAACTGTCTCCATGAGTCCCTTTTGAAAATGACATGTTTTATCTCAAGATACTACAGTACCATTCGTGAGTAATGTTTGTAAGCAGCAGTATTTATTAGTTACTATGTAGTATACACTGATGATGAACCTAAGGATGTCAGAAATACATTTTTGCTAAAACTATATGATTCAGTTTTTTGCTGAATGTATTTATTTATTTCATAGATTTCACTGGGAAATACATACTGAGCTTGTAAACAGCTCATTTTCAGATGTGTCCTGGGGGGGATATGGAAGGGGACTAAACAAGGTGGAACAAGAAGAGTGCACTGGATAATGTCCAGTAGTAATACAATGCGTACAGTAAAATTACTTGGCCGACGAGGCGTTGCTGGAGATTCCAAGAGTGAATCTTAAATCATCTGGATGGAGGGCATTTTCTTATGCTGCACCCACTCTTGGAATTCTCTGCCTCGCTGGTTACGGAAGTGCACTTCTGTGGAGGAATTTAAGCGGGGTTTGAAAACCCATCTTTGGCAAATGGCCTTTTTAGAAAATTGATTGCTCTGCAGTTGATGATTTAGTATTGGTTTATCTGTGTTTGATATCTGATTTTAGTGTTTGATTTGTAATATTTTAAACTGTACAGCACCTTGAAATTGAAAGGTGCTATATAAATAAAATTATTATGATTATTAATAAATTAAAATTCAATATATATCAGTGTGCTGTCATATTTATGAGATATAAAGTAACGCACATAAGAAACAAGTGTTAAACTGTGCAGGGAAGCAATGCAGATGGCAGTAGAGTAATACCAACCAGATGACAGGGTGCAGCTAACTAGGCAGGGTCAGAGGTATACTCAGGAATACAGATACTTAACAAGCATTTGTTAATGCCGAATGTTTGCTTGCTGGCATTGGCATTGGTAGTGCAGGAGTTAGAGAGATGTATAATAGGAATGGCAGTAAAGTATTGAACTAAAGCCAACCCCACCCCACCCTGCAGAGACTAAAGGTGTTGGGGTGTGCCTTTGAGTCATCGGCCATAACGCTTATGCCAGTCCAACACTCACCCCACTGACACCGACTGGTGTCACGGTGTGCTTTGGGGACTGCCCTTATACTCAGCCCATTTCATAAGGAAATAAGCTGAAATGGGTGCAGTATAGAGAATGGGTGAACTTTAGGCTGAAGACCCCAAGGCACACCTATGATGCTGTCAGTGGCTGTAGGGTGGGGGGTAGAATGCCGTGAGCATTACGGCTGATGAACCCACGTCACACCCCTGATGCCTGTCAGTTTTTTTGTTTATTTTGTTTTTTTTTTGTTTATTTGTTTAACCAGGAGAGACACATTAAGCTGAAAGCTTGTTTACAGGTGCGACCTGGGAGCACAAGGAAATTAAGTGACTTGCTCAGGGTCACACAATATGCAAGTGGGGGCTGTGGGATTCAAACCCAGGTCTCCTGGTTTGCAGCTCAGTGCCTTAAACCACTGTGCTATATTGCCTCCTGTCAGTCTCTACAGGGTGGGCATTATGGTTGGAAACCTTAATGCCCAGGGTGTTTGTTGGTATTTTCATCCAAATTTTCAAAATGGGCTTTTGGGTCCCCACCTCATGAACAGTGGCACTATCATTCGTTACTCAATCCTGAAAGGTGAATTTGCACAGCAACTATGCCATTTGGCGTCACAGGTGCAGAAACACATTTCGGGCAGGATGTGATAAATGATAGCTATTTAATGTATGGATTGTTGAAATAATAGGGTTGAAAAGCATACAAAAAAACCCTCATAATAGCATCGTCCCTGAAGTGATAATACCATACTGGGCAGCTGATAATACTATAGTTCTGGGTCCATAATAGTATTGTTCGGAGCTCTGAATGATAGTATTTTCATAAAAATGGAACAGCGCAAGTGCAAGCTCTCCCACAGCACGCTATGTTGCCAGTGTCAATCAAACACTATCATCTGAAAACGTAGCTCATGATTGGCCACTTTCTCTTTCTGGGCAGGCGGAACATTTTGAATAACATGGCGGCCATCTTTTGCTTAGCGAGACAAAATCACGACCGAGATATTTATTTTTTTTATTTTAATTCTTATGGAAAATAGAACTATCCAGTCAATCCTGCATTCTGAGGGGGAAAAAAGAAAGAAAGAAAAGGTAAGTCTGCCTACCAAAAAAAACGTTTCCCCTCGATAGAGGAGTCTATGCCTGGCTGTGGGACGGTTGAAGAGCAAGACAGTAAGCAGTAGGTGAGAGGAGTTTAGATAGTGTGGCGGTCGGCCAGAACAGAGCCTTCCTACAGCAGCTGACCACCTCCACAAAAGAAACTGGATCTATGTTAAAAAAATAACAAATACCCTAGTGTAGTATTGCTGGAGTAATTCATCCCCAGGTTTTGGGGACTTTGGGAACCTCTCGAGCTTTGATCTCAAGGTTCCAAGTCCCCAAAACCTCTCAATGAGATTACTGCCTGGTAATACACACTTAGGTATCTATTATTCTATTTGTTGTTCATGAGGAGGTGAGAAAAAATGGCAATGTTGAAAATCTGAAGTGAAAATATAAAAAATATGTGAAGTTACGAGCATGCATAGAAACTGCACAACACATGCCTATAACGTGGTAATTTTTTGGATTCAAATTCAGGGGGGGACATGATGCTGGCGGGGATTTGGCCCCCCCGTTGGCAAAGAAATTGAGCTTGGAGGGTGGGGGGCATCCGACACTGGGAGCGGGCATCCTGGTGTCGGAAAAATAAAACAAATGACTGGGACACTGGGGTGGGCTCCCAGTGTGCCACAATGTGGCTGTGGGGGGGGGAGGGAATACATGCTGACACGGGGATTGGGCACCCCTGATGTCGGCTTTGTGGGAGTATGTGGCTGGCAGTAGGAGTCGCCATTGTGGAAAGGCACGCTGCAGCTGTTTTATTTATTGAAATGTTTCACCAAGAATGGCACACTGATCAACTGCTCATAACTTCAGCCGGTTGTAACTCCAGCCATGTGCATTACTGTGCACTGTAATGCGCATGGCTGGAGTCTTCTCATCTGCCACTGCAATGACGAAACTGCACCTGACTGCAGCGGCAGATTTGTTTCAGCTCTTTGGCTGTCTTTGAAGTTTGCTATCATCACCAGCATGCTCACTGATTGGTGGCTGAGGCACACACCACTAAATTGTCCCCTGCACTGGCCACAACACTGACACACCTCTGACATAAATATTACTACAAGATGTTTCATAATACATGCAAGCAAACATAAAATATATATTAAGGCACAGTTAGCTTGGTGGAGGGAGTTGCTCACAGCTGGGTGCAGGGAACAAGGAGGAAAGTCAGCACACAGGAATGGGGAATGCAAGGGGTGTCAGCAACACAGGAGGAGGGAAAATAGGGTCAGGAACAGTTGTCAGAGGGGGTGGCAAAGTCCTGAAGAAGGGCACTCAGAGAGGAAAAGGATGAGGCTGAGCAGTTGGACAAGGAAATGGAGAACTAGAGTTTAGGAAAATGATAGAAGAAGGCAGCTTGGCCTTCGGAAGTTTTCAAGGGAGGGGCAGGAAGCAGTGTTCTAGAGGGGTAGGAGGAAGGAGGGCAGATGAAAGGAAGTAGGGGAGTGAGCCAAACCAGAATTTGGAGGTGAAAGTGGCACAATGAATGAGGCATTTGGCTTTGAGGGAAGTGAGGAGAGGAAGGAGTACAGAGAGCAGTGGTGTGTACTGGGGGTCTGAGGCAAAGTGGCAGAAAGAGTGGAAGAAGTGGTCCCAGTCTGGCAAGGAGGACTTGGGAGTGGCACTGTATGCAATGTCATCATGGTTGAAATTGGGAAGCATCATCTTCATGACTAACTCCCTGCAGGTGGGGAGAAGGATGCTTACTTTGTTTTTATACAGCACACCCAGTTTGGGGTGAAGCTTGCAATGAATGGCATCAATGTGCACTGCAGACAAAGTCACGACAGTCAAGAATGGAAAAAGAATCATCTTCATGACTAGCTCCCTGGGGGCGGGGAGAGGGATGCTTGCTTTACTTCTATACAGCTTGCAATGGATGCCATCAATGTGCTCTGAGAAGGCAAGGTACTGATCCAGCCAGATTCCAAGGTACCTAAACGAGGGGAAATCAGCAAGCATAGTCCCATCAAGGATGTGGAGGAAGGGGAGGAGAGCGATTCTGGTCAGCCTCTGTAGGGAACCAAGGGACATGGAGACCATCTTCTTGGCACAGAGGAACAGAAGGTTTGTACAGAACCAGTGCTGCACACTGTCAATGTTCTGTTGGAGATGGGCAGTCAGGGCAGCATCAGAGAAGTCAGCAGCACACAAACAGCACTGTATCAACTGCATACATATGGACGGATGCAGAGAAACAGAGTAGGGGGCCCAGGACAGACCCTTGGCATACTGAATAACGAATACTGCAGCCTTAACTAAATGAAAATGTTTAAAAAGTTATTTAATATGATTTAAAACTATTTAACAAACAGATAGTAAGACAGGTCATGCTGTAGCCCTGTACCTTCTTTTTTCTGAATCGCCAACAGAAGCTTTCCTCCTCTTGTGCCACCTGGAAATTTAAAAACAAAAAAAACAGTTGAGACTTCCATTTTATCACCTGTAAATTCCTTTAATGTATGTACTTAGTCAGGCGTAAGCATGTGCAGTGCAAACACAGGCATTAGAAGTCCCTATATTCTTCTAGAGGAGGTCCCTACTTCCTCTTATCACTCCATGATGCAGATAGCATGTGCCACCTGACCTCTGATACAAGACCAGTTTACTACCAGCACCATCCCAGGATCGGTGTACTCTGAGCTTTGATCTAGGACCTGTGCTTTTGTCTTAGATTTCTCTTAAGGGAACTAAAACCAACATCTACAAATAAATATGCGATGCAGAGTGTTTTGATTTGTAGGTGAAGTCCTAGTGTCCTTACCTTTGTCAGCTGTAAGGAGTTTTTTTTTTTGCCTGCTAGTTTTATGGCCTCTGTGGATCTCCATGTTCACATTTTTATTGCTGTTCTTTATCTTACAATGCCTCCTGTCCCATGTGACAGTGATGTGTTTGTGACCATTAATTCAGCAAGATCTGATTTTCTGTCAAGTTTCTAGCAGTAGAGCTATGGTTTTAAGTAACTTTTCTTATTCAGTAAGCATGAATGAAGTCTACATTTACAGATTGCAAACACATGAGGTATAATTGAGTGGGCTATTCTCTAAGGAAACAGGCAGTCTTCACTAATTATAGCATTGGTTACCTGGGGTGGTTTTGTGTGCTTTATTTTCTGTGTATAACTTGATGAAATGAAAAGCTTTAAAAATAAAATGTTTACTATTGACAGCTAGATCTAGACACATACCTAGAAAACAAAAAAATTTGATTAAAAAAATGTATTTAGTTGAGTCCAGCATATCAGGCTTCTAACAACAGATTGATGCTGCAGCAGCTCCGTCTGTCTCTGTCTTTGGATCAACAGTCCTAGATACTTCACTGTTACATGGAACTTGAGACATTGTAGGAGAAAAAAGAGAAATAAAATATTCAAACATGAAGATTGCCAGGGCCCATAAAACTAACAGGAAACTTTAGAAGAAACTCCTAACAGCAAACAAAGGAAAAAAATACACTAGGACTACTCATAAATCAAAACACTCTGCACAACATATGTTTTGCACATTTTGAGTTTAATGTTTCTTTAAGCATGTCCCAGCAACCATGTATGTCTTAAATGTGCTTGCTGGCTTACAGAAGGCAGAGCTCACAGGCAAGGTGACTGAAAACAGTCGTGACTGAAACGTGGCCTCTGGATCAGTTCACCTACCCGGTCACCAGAGACATAAATAAACAAATGTAGTAAAGATATGACAGAAGGGCCATATGGTCACAGAGTAGGGGAGGTGTCATTAGGCCAAGACCTGCAAATAGTACAGGCCTTCAGACATTGATCCCAAGAACATAGAACAAAAAAAGTGAGGGCGTTTTTAGGTTTAGTGGACTACTACAAGAAATGGATCCTTGATTTCCACACTATGGAAACATTTTTAACTGGTCACACTGCTTAAACAGCACCAAACCAGGTAACATGGGTTGCCCCCACATGTCACTTTTCGCCTATGTAAACTCAAATGGGGGGTGGTGGGATTTCACTGTGAAAGCACCTTGAAGTACAACTACATTTCATGCACCTCCAGAACTGGGTGGAAGGTCTCAAGATAACCAAGCATTTGTCAATGCCGAATGTTGATTGCGTTGGTCTGTTGGGCACGCTCACTGGCCCTCTGTCACTCACTCAGTCTGTTTCTTCTGGTGCTGCAGGCTGCTCTTTTGTACTGGGCTCCTGCTTGCGTTGGCACCTTGTTCTGCCCATGAAGAAATCTGCAGCTGTCCCAACAGAGCTGCGTTGAGGTGGCTCACTCCCCCTCTCTCACTCCCTCATTCTGTTTCTCCTGGCGCTGCAGGCTGCCCTTTTATACTGGGCTCCTGCCTCTGTTGGTGGCTTTTCTGCCCACAAAGAAATCTGCAGCAGTCCCGACACAGGTCTGTTGAGCCTGCTGACTCCTCCTCCCTCTCACTCACTGTTTGTTTCTGCCAGCCATGGCTGGCTTTTTTGTACTGGGCTACTGCCTGCATTGCTGCCTTTTTCTGCCAACAAAGAAATCCACAGCAGTCACAATAGAGCTCCATTGAGCTCGCTCACTCCCCCTCTCTCACTCACTCGTTGTGTTTCTCCTGGCACTGCAGGCTGCCCTTTTGTACTGGGCTCCTGCCTGCGTTGGCACCTTTTTCTGCCCACAAAGAAATCCACAGCTGTCCCGACAGAGCTCCGTTGAAGTCGTTCACTCCCCTTGTGTCACTCACTCATTCTGTTTCTCCTGGCGCTGCAGGCTGCCCTTTTGTACTGGGCTCCTGCCTCTGTTGGCACCTTTGTCTGCCCACAAAGAAATCTGCAGCAGTCGTGACAAAGCTCTGTTGAGCTCGCTCACTCTCTTTCTCTCACTTGCTCGTTCTGTTTCTGGTCGCGTTGCAGGCTGCCCTTTTCTATTAGGCTTCTGCCTGCGTTGCCGCCTTCTGCTCCCCACAAAGAAATTTGCAGCAGTTACAATACAGCTCTGCTAAACTCACTCTCCCCTCCTCTCTCACTCACTCATTCTGGTTTTCCTGCCACTGCAGGCTGCCATTTTATACTGGGCCCCTGCGTGCATTGCTGCCTTTTTCTGCCCACAAACAAATCTGCAGCAGTCCCAACAGAGCTCCGTTGAGCTCACTCACTCCCCCTCCCTCACTCGCCCATTCTGTGTCTCCTGCCGCTGCAGGCTGCCCTTTTGTACTGGGCTCCTGCCTGCATTGGTGGCTTGTTCTGGCCAGAAAGAAATCGCAAGCAGTCGACACAGCAAGCTCCATTGAGCTCACTACCCCCTCTCTCTCTCACTCATTCCGCTTCTGCTGCGCTGCAAGCTGGCCTTTGTACTGGGCCCTGCCTGTGTTGGCCGCTTTTTCTGCCCACAAAGAAATCTGAGCAGTCACAATAGAGCTCCATTGAGCTCGCTCACTACTCTCCGTCACTCACTCATTCTGTTTCTCTTGGTGCTGCAGGCTGCGCTTTGCACGTGGGCTCCTGACTGCGTGGCACCTTTGTCTGTCCACAAAGAAACAGCAGTTGTACCGACAGAGTCCATTGAGGTCGCTTGCTCCTCCTCTCTCACGCTCATTCTGTTTGTCCTGGTGCTGCAAGCGCCCTTTGTATGGGGCTCCTGCCTGCATTGGCGCCTTTTTCTGACAACAGAGAAATCGCAGCAGTCCTGATAGAGTCCGCTGAGCTCACTCAGTCCCCTGTCTCACCTCGCTGACTGTTTCTCCCACCGCTGCAGGCTGACCTTTTGTACTGGGCCCCTGCCTGCATTGCGCCTTTTCTGCCCACAAAGAAATCCGCAGCAGTCCTGACAGCGCTCCGTGAGTTCCCTCACCCCCTCCCTCACTCGCCTTCCGCTCTGTTTCTCCCAGTGCTGCAGGCTGCCCTTTGTACTTGCCTCTTGCGCTGGGACCTTTTCTTCCACAAACAAATCCAGAGCAGTCCCAACAGAGCTTAGTTGAGCTTGGTCACTCCCCCATCTCACTCATTTGATATTAATCTGTCCCAAACACTGATGTCCCACAGCGACCATGCTGTTCTCCGTCAGGAGTGCAAAACATATTTTAGCCAGGATGTGAAAAATGACAGCTGTACTGTTCATAAGGAGGTGTGAAAGAATGCCACTGTTGAAAATGTGGCATGAAAATATTACAAATTTGCGAAGTTACAATGGTGCATGGAAACAGTTCAAAGCACGCTTGTAACACAGTCATGTTATGGAGTTTCATCACCAAATTTTCAACATAGGGATTTTAGGACCTCTGCTCATGAACAGTGCCACTATCATTTTCGTAATCTGTCCCAAACACTGATTTCCCACAGTGACCGTGTTATTCTGTGCTGCAAGTGTGAAACCACATTTCAGTCAGGATGTGAACAATGACAGCTGTACTGCTCATAAGGAGGTGTGAAAAAGTGCCACTGTTGAAAATCTGGCATGACAGTATTACAAATCTGTGGTTACAAGGGTGTGTGGAAAGTGTGCAATGCACACTTGTAACACAGTCATTTGATGGGCTATTATCACCAAATTTTCAACATATGCATTTTAGGACCTCTGCTCATGAACAGTATCACTGTCATTTTATTAATCTGTCCCGGACAGTGATTTCCCACAGCGACCGCTCTATTCTGCACCAGAAGTGCGAAAACACATTTCGGCCAGGATGGGAAAAATGACAGCTACACTATTCATAAGTAGGTATGGGGAAAATGCCAATGTTGAAAATCTGGAGTGAAAATATTATAAATGCGCGAAGTTACGAGCATGCATGCAAACTGCACAACGCACACTCGTAACACAGTCATTTTATGGAGTATCGTTACCAAATTTTCAACATAGCCATTTCAGGACCTCTACTCATAAACAGTGTCACTGTCATTTTCTTAATCTGTCCCAAACATTGATTTCCCACAGCGACCACGCTATTTTGCGCTGGAAGTGTGAAAACACATTTCTGCCAGGATGTGAACAATGACAGCTATACTGTTCACAAGGAGGTGTGACAAAATGCCAATGTTGAAAATCTGGTGTAAAAATATTGCAAATTCATGAAGTTACGAGCGTGCATAGCAACTGCACAGCACACACTCGTAAAACAGTCATTTTTTGGATTTTTTCCACCAAATTTGCAACATAGGTTTTTTGAGAGCCCACCTCATGAATACTGGCACTGTCGTTTCATTAATCGGCCCCAAAAGGTGATTCTGCACAGTGACCGCGAAATCACCTTTCGGGGCCCATTCACGCCATGACAGTTCAAGAATTCATGAGGAGGGGTCCCAAAAACCCCATGTTGAAAATTTGGTGAAAAAAGTCCCACAAATGACCGAGATATGCACTAAAGTTGGAAAAACCTTATTTATTACATTATACAGCTTACCGGCATTTCCTCAGTTCGCGGTCGGCTTTGAAGAGTGTAGACGTGTTCCTGGTCCACCGAAGATCGTCACGCTGCACTCCAGAGGTAAGTATGGGGTGAGGGGGGTGTGTGGGGAGACAGGGTGCACAGTGGGTGGGTGCAAGTTGCGGGTGGGGCCACGGAGACTCGAGGACCTTTTTTTTGCAGGAAAAAAAAAACTAAAGATGTCGCAGGACCGTTTTGCCTTCAGGGCATGTGGCACGCTGGGTGGGCTCTGGCGTGCCACCAAGCTTTATTTTGCGGGGCAGCAGTAGTTGATGGGGATTGGGCACCCCTTCGGCACAAAGGGGTAATCATTATGCCGACGGGATTGGGCACCCGGCCGGCAGGAATAAAAGGGGGATGGGTGTTATAGAATGCCGATGGGGAGGGCCTCTTGACAACAGAAACACAGCACTAAGGCCGACGGGGATTGTGGGCCCAGCGGTAACTAAACATGGTTGGGGGTTATATTGTTTAGAACACGGTGGCAACCCCGCCATGTTCACAAACAATATCAGGCTTATGAGATCCCACCCTGCAATGACAGGTCGCTCCCTCATTGCAGCGGATGGCTGACGCTGCAATGACAAGGCAGCCCCTGATTGCAGCAGCTACTTTTTTAGAAGGTTGTAGCACGCTGGCTGAACTAGTGTCAGTAGCAGCATGCCAAGGCATTGGGGGAAGCGGGACAAGCCTTTGAAGGCTGTGGGAGCATTGGGCACAACAGTGCTGCGCCTCCACAACCTGCTTGTGGAGAAAGCTGATGCAACATGTTTCTTGCACATGCGCACAATCAACATAAAAATGAAACAATCATACATTCAGGTGCACCAGATAACAATGACACATGGACTTAACAGAAAACATAAAGTTTCAATCAAAACACTAATTTGTGCCCTGTACTCTAAATATGTGTTCAAGTTCAGTTTAAATGGGGTGTTGATAGTGTCTTAAATGCATTTATTTTTTTTCCATGATTTCAATGCAGCATGCTACCAGCATTGTTTACATATAGAATAATATATGGGGTGGTGTGTGTAATGAGAAGTTTACACACACCCGAGGGGTTAGATGCTCATAAACCCCGAGAGCGAAGCTCGAGGGGTTTATGTTAGCATCTAACCCCAAGGGTGTGTGTAAACTTCAAGTTTAAACACACTACTCCATATTTTATTTTATATAATTGCTGGGTTTCCCTTTTTCACCTCAGCAATTATATAAAATAAAGAGCTTCCAGTGTATCCTAGGTTCGGTTTCCTTTTAGTCTGGTGCCGAGATTTGCCGTATTTTAAACCTGTTTTTTTTTCTTTGTGCAGGTCTTTGTGTGTTTCCAGGGTATATGGGGAAAAAAAGAAAAGAAAAGAACTTACCTCCGAGTTCTTTTGGTGGTTCTGTTTTGGGCGAGACGGAAGCGGTGAGCGATCTTGACTGGTCGTGCTGCTGTGTGAGCATACACACAGCAAGGGAAATCATGCGCATGTTTGCCGTTATAAACACTCCTTTATAATGGCAGAAATTATGCCATGATTTCCCATGGAAGAAGCCAGTTATTGTATGCCAGTAGTACGCTCAGTCCAATATCTCATCTGATCTCCTTCCCACTACTCATATTTTCCTGACATTATTGCTCCCGCACCGCTATGTCTGTTGACATAATTTCCACTTCCCTATCCAAACTCAGTTTTTATCTACACATGTACCTTGATGTACTGTTTTGCTTTGTAATGTTTAAGATTATGCTCCTTTAAACATACTGTATTGCTTTCATAGGAATATTTTTTGTAATGCTGTTAATTACTATTTACTGTAGTTTTCCTTTCTTGTATTATTTTCCATGCTCTGCATGTACATGGGAAATGAGCTGTTATCAGCTCAGTATGTTTCCTGTTAAAACTTTTGAAATAAAGTAAATAAATAAACAAAAAATAAATAAATAAGTAAAATACACCACTTGTGTTTCTGGTGCTTCCTCACCAACACTGTTGCCTTTTAAAACAGGACTTCATTGAGAGGCCTTAAACATTAAATTGCATTCTGAGTCTAATGATTATGTGGGTTGTTAGTAGTGTCAGTGTCCTTTTGCAAATCATCTGTTTTGTCCTGTTCAAACTATAGTACAGAATTTATAGCTCACATTGACAAATCCGATTGGGTTATACTGTAGTGTAGTTCTCAGTCAGGTATTCGTGGATGGGAATGAACAGTTAGTGCTGTACTGCAGCAGGAAGCTACATGCCTGAGGAAGGTTCATTCTGTGACCAACTGTTCAGTGATGGGGAGCAAATCACACTGTGATACATGCCCCCCACCATACTGTGATGCCTATTTCATGCCTCCCAATGCAAACAGCCGAATGCAGCTTGTTATGAAACAGAGGCGAGTCTATTCCCTGCACTCCATGGCTGCTTTATGAGTTTGTTAGCAAACAGGCTAGCTCAGCATAGGCATACTGGCGTGGGGTGGGGGGGGTACTTGGAAATGCATAAGGATGCCTTTTTTTTATTTTAGCCCCTCTTGGGGGGTTATTGATTTGTTATGTTTGTCTCTGTACTATCTATATTCAACAACTACAAGTAAGTGAAGATTCAGCAGTGACAGCTGCTGGTTTATTTTAGTTCCTCTTGGGTGTGCTAGGGATTTCACTGAGCAGGGGATGCGAGAGGCATATTTTCCAAGTTAGGATTGGCAACCACAAGCTAAGTTTGATGGGGCATTTAAGAGCTGGGGACAGTGGAGACAGTTTTTTTTTATCACATCAGGGTGGAGATGGTAATCTTTGAAATGGCTGAATACGGAGGGAGGTTTTTCACTTTATGTGGGGCTGTTGGCATCAGAATAGAGTGGAATTTCAAATTTAGCGGTGTGATTTTTTTTTTTTTTTTAAATATCATTTTATTTGTGTTTAACTTATTTACAATAAGTCAGCCAGACCATCATCCATAGTAGAATTAGACATACAATTCAAAGATAGGCTCAGAAAGGAATATTGTCCATACTTAGATAATACATTGTTAGACCCTATAAGGAAAAGAAGAAAAGATTTTACTCTTAGCCTTAATTGGCTCAAGATTCAGTCCCATATTTAGATATCAAGCCAGCGCAGTCCAAACAGGATGATCCCAGACCTACAGTTCGTCCAGTTACAGGTCCTGATGCAATTGTGGTTCTAGTCACAAGGGTTAGTTTCCGATCAACCCTCCAGCCAGTGGCTCGGTGGGGGTGCCCTCACTCCAGGCGGGCTCCCAACCCCCCGAGGGGGGCCAGCTGTCCCCTCCTCCATTCCAGGCCCCAGGGATCAAGAGGGCCAACGATAATAAGAAAGCCCATGTGATACTCAACTGTCTCCTCCTCATCATGGAACAAAGGTTGGGTCTTTTAGCATATAGTATATCTGCCAGCGGGTCCACCTCTCCGCAAATTTCCCTTCTTGATTATTTAGGCTGTGTGTTATTTTTTCCTTAACATAGATTTGTTTGGTAATGGTCCACCAGTCTTGTATGGTGGGTACTTTAGGGGTTAGTCAGTATGTTGTGATAGCTTTTTTGATCACTGTGAGGAGTATTAATAACAGGTGTCTAGTCACTGGGCCTCGCATGTTATGGGGCAGGACCAGAAACAAAACCATCTCCATTGTCAACTGAAATCGGGGTCAAATATCTGCAGGAGATGGTGTTGCAAACAGGAAAAGAAGGGCTTCAGGGAGGGACAACTCCACATCAAATGGGTGTGATCTGCCCTTGTGGCCCCGTACAGACGCCAACAGCCCGCTCCCCGACCCGGGGCATAATGACTCGTAATTGCGGGAGTTTTAAAATAGCGGATTAAGCATTTCCAAGAGAACTCCCTCCAGACATGCGAGCTGGAAATCTTAGCTGAATATTTCTATGCTCTCTGCCAGTCCTCTGGGGTTATCAAATATCCTGACTCCTGGCTCCAGCGTGCCCGAACTCCCTCTGTGTCAACGGCGCTCTGAATCTTCAGGGACCGGTAATACCTTGATATCAGGTTGTTTTGCCGATGGGTCCTAATATGCGTTGTAAGGGCTTATATTAAAGCTGGGATCCGTCCTGGTCCCAGACTTCCTGGGGAGGTGTTGCATATAGTGCCTAATCTGCAGATACCGGAAAAAATCTTCCTGGGATGCCAAACTTCTTTGTACCTCATCAAAGGCCCACATTGTGCCCTGTCTGACTATTTGACTTAGGTATCTTAGGCCTCTCTCTCCCATTGCGGAAACCACCACTGTGGACTTCTGGGGAAATCACCAAGCTGGAGATTGGGCACAAGAGGGGCAGTATGTAAACAGTTGGTAACTGTTCTGGATGTAATGCCAACCCCTTACCAACGTCTCAAGCCAGGGTTCCCTGTGTAAATCTCCTACCAGAGCTCCTGGAATTGTACAGTGAGCTATAAAATGCGTTATCATCCAACAGCACCCGCTCAATGCCCAGCCAATGCGGAACACTTGTTCTGGCTTGCCTGGATATCATATATATTAAGCTCACAGCTTGGTGGTATAGCCTGAAGTCTGGGAGACCAGACCCCCATCTCTAGGAAGGGTAAGGATCCTGAGACGTCGGGGCCTTTATTAGACCATATAAATTTAGTGATGCATTTGTCGATCTCCTTAAAGGTCTGCCTGGGTATCTGTATCGGAATATTCTGGAATGCATACAGCGCTCTAGGGAGGGTCACCATTTTAATTAGGTCGATCTTACGAGCCAGCCCATACGGGAAGGCCACCCATGTGGCCAGGTCTGTTTTAAGTTGTTTTATGAGCAGAATATAGTTATATTTATAAAATTCCTGGGGGGATTTCGGTAGATGTATCCCAAGGTATTTGAGTTTTCCTAAATCTCATCTCCCAGGAGCAGCGGTTCTTGCCCCTTGAGAGGGAGAAAAGTGGAAGGGGAGCAGCTCGGTTTTATTGAGATTTAGTTTGTATCCTGAAACTGCCCCAAAGTCCTCCAGTATCAATTTGACCGAAGGGAGAGACTGTTTGGGATTACGTAAGTATAGGAGTTTATCATCTGCATAAAGGGCTATACGGTGCTCTACCCCCCCTACCACCACCCCCGTGATATCATGCGCTTCCCTGATCCTCTGGGCCAGAGGCTCTATAAAAATTGCAAATAAAAGGGGAGAAAGGGGGCAGCCCTGCCTTGTTCCCCTATGTAGTGAGAAATAACTAGAATGGTGTCCATTAGCCTTTACGAAGGCCTGCGAGGCTGAGTATAAATTTTGCAGTACCTTAATAAGCGTAGGAGGGAAACCCATTCTATATAATGTTTCATAGAGAAATTGCCAAGACACCCTGTCGAATGCCTTCTCGGCATCCAAGCTGGCCAACAGGGATGGGACCCCTTCAGAGTGCACCCGGTGCATCACATGTAGGGTTCGCCTGATGTTGTCTGTAGTCGTGCGTGTGCGAACGAACCCTGTCTGGTCCTTATGGATCAGCGAGGGGAGAATCTGGTCGATTCTGCGGGTTAGGACTGCCATAAAGAATTTATAGTCCTGATTGAGGACCGATATCGGTCTGTAGGAGGTACACAGTTGTGGGTCCTTATCCGGCTTAGGGATGACCGATATAGAGGCATAGGCCCAGGATGGGGGAGGGGACTCCCCCTGCATGATCCAGTTAAAGGTTCGGCAGAGGTCTGGCAGGATCTGGGTCTTAGCCACTTTATAGAATTCCGCGCCATACCCGTCTGGACCGGGGGATTTCTGGGATTTGGCCTTCTTAATGGCGCATCACCTCCTCCTCTGAGATCGGGACAGTCAGGGCCCGGCCCTGGCCTCAGTGAGTTGCTGGAGTTGACCCCCACAGGAATTCCAACACGTGGTGTGTGGGAACTCGCTCTTCTGGGGTATACAGTGCCTGATAATAGTCGCGAAAGCCTCGGCTATATCCTGGGACCTGGTGAACGTGACCCCCAGGGGATGAAGGATTAATGTCGTGGACACCTTTTTCTGCTTCGGACCTGGTGCGCCAGCATCCGAGCAGCCCTAGCCCACCTCATAAAATTTCTGGCGCAAAAATGTAAGGGCCATCTCAGTCTGCTGCCGCACCAAGCTATCCAATTCAAGCTTAGTCTGCTGCAGTTGAGGGAGCACCGTGGCGTCTCCCTGTTTGTGTGCCATTTGTAAAAAGTGGAGGGAGTCCTCCAACTCCTGTCTCCGCGCTCTTCGCTGTTTTTCTTGCTCTGCTGTGAATTTTATTAGGTGTCCCCGCAATACTGTTTTAAATGTGTCCCAATGGATGGTGGGGGTGGAGTCTGCAATCGGGTTATCATCCCTGATCTCCTGTATCTTCTCCTCTATAAATTCCCAAAACTTTTTAGAGCGTAGATGAAAAGGATTTAGCCTCCAGACCGTGCGTTTTGGCTGGAGGTGAAATCCCATGGAGACCTGAGGCAGCGTGGTCTGAGAGCAATGTCTCCTATTTGTACTTCATTCAGCATCCCAGATCTTCCACATGTGTGTATATCTGGTCTATACGAGAATAGGTGTGATGTACCATGGAGTAAAGGTATAATTTCTCGAGTGAGGATGGAGCCGCTCCAGGCGTCCACCCACCCTGCCTCGGTTGCAAACCTCTTAAAGAACTTCTGGACGGCTGGCGACTTGTGAGGCTTGTTACTGGTGGAGTCAAGGTGTGGGTCGATAACAAAGTTAAGGTCACCCCCCATCATGAGCACTCCCTTTGTTTTCTGCACCACTTTGTCTAATAGTGGCCTGAGCTGGGTCACCTGCATCCCCGGGGGGAAGTATAGGTTCACCAAGGTCACTCACTTGCCGTGTAGGACTCCCTGGGCCAAGATCATGCATCCCTCCGGATCAGCCCATGTATCATTAACCTCAAAGGGGATACCTGGTGAGACTATGATGGCCACGCCCCTACATCTACCAGTTTTGGCAGACGAATAAAACACCTGCCCCCTAGTGAGTTTAGCTAATTTTGCGTGTTCCACCGCATTCATGTGGGTTTCCTGTAAAAATGTAAGGTCTACCTTTGAGCGTCTGAGAAAAGCTAGGGTCCTTGATCTCTTAATTGGGGAAGCAAGGCCATTTATATTTAGGGAAAGTAATTTTACTTTAGCCTTATCCATCAGTGATCAGTAGCTGCACCCTAGCTTACCACCTTTCAGCATCATTATGACCTTAGGCCTGCCTCCCCTAGAGGACACCCCCACCGAGCTCAATAGTTTGTGGCTGGCGACTAACATAGAACAAGAAACAGTACAATCACAAACTGGTCTAACTATAACCAACAGAACATAACAAATATACATATTAACACTACAAGTTAAGTAACTAGCACTTCCACGGGTCAGTAAATCTGACCTTAGGGCAAGGGAGCCTTGCCATGAGCCCAGGATGCTGAGCATTAGCACTCTGTGCTATCAGGAAAAGGGTAATGGGTTGGGTGACTAGTACATGCAGCGCTCATCTCCCTGTGATCCCTGGTAATTTAATAGGGGAATGATCCAGGTTGAAGAGAATTCTGCATGTTCAAGTGTCCCTTTCAACCTTAGTGCAGGGGCTCTGCCGGGCAGAGGACGCCAGGGTACCAGGGCAACCCGCTGGCGATCCATCCCCCATCTCGTGCCCTCCCGGTCCTTGGGTGAACTGGCTACATGTGGGCCGGTCCAGTGGACAGCACCCCTGGCCTCAAGGGGGGGGAAGAAGCCCCCCCTCCGCGACACTACCCAGGCCTCCCGATCTCCAGGTCCCACTTGGTATCTCGAACTGCGAGGGAGCACCCACCCCTCCTGCAAGTTAGCGTCAGTCCCCAACCTCATAACCATGGCCCAGACTGGGTCCGTCAACCCTCGTAGCATACTCTTACTTTCCATTCACTTCTCCACAGCGCTCAGAGGTGAGGGAGGCTGATCAAGAAGGGGAGCCCCTTGGGGGAGCTCTGTACAGGCGTTTATCTAGCTAGCTTCCAATCAGCCATCCCCACTCCAGCAGATTGTGAGTTCCTCCCTCCCTCCCCAGCCCCCTGTTCGAACAGATCTGGAAGTGAACCTTCGTCATCCGTGTGGGAGTTCAGGAAGGCGGCCCCCGATGTGCTTCAACTACTGTTCCTTTCTTAGGACCCTTCCCTCAACCCGACCATCAGGTGTCCACCTTATTATGATCATTATAGCTGGTTGCAACACCGGCTGGTTCTCAAGGTTCGGGCCTCTCACTCCCCTCTCGCCCTTTTATTATCTCTTCCCTCCGAACATTCAGATCTCATATTCAGTTTCACCAGGCCCTTTCCCCTCCGCCTCCTCACTACCCAGCTTGGTAAATGCCCTCTAGTGGTGTACTTGTGTATCCTCTGCTTATCTAGGCTCCATTACGCCAGGGCTGTATGAGGGAGGAAGCAGGGAAATAAAGGGGGCCCCCATCTCTGCCACCCTCCCTACCCCTACTTTTACCGGACAGACCCATTCTTTCTTCCGAGCCCTCTTCGTTCCCCACCATCCCTAGGATTTGTGGTGCTGGTATGCCTTGCCGATTCTGTTTGGCACCAGCTTCCAACACCACCCTTCTATGGTGTTTCCTGCTTCCAGCTACCCATAGTGCAGTCTCCTCCTAAGCAGGCCGTGGCCCACCCGCCACCATCACCTCTCGGTTCCCAGCATTCGGCGCTCCCCATGTCCGCCCCCGGACCCCCCTCCCCAAGTGGCAGCGAGACCTATACAGCTTTGCACCCTTCTGCCTATCCATGAATCCCCCCATTTACCCCCGCGGTGTACCTCTTTCGCTTCCCCCCAGGGGTCCACTGATTACATCACAGTAAGCACGGAAGTCCTTTACTTGCTGTCTTCAGGTCTTCTTGGCAGTCTCCAGCGACTGCAGTCCTTCTGAGGGTGTCTGCTTCTCGTGTAGGGGTTCCAATAATCTTCTTGATGGCCTCAGCACCTTGTTTCCGTCTCTCGTCCCTTTGCTCTGCACTCCACAGCTTATGGGCCAGCTTCGTAGCCACCGAAGGTTCTTTTGGAGGGGGTCTGGTCTGGGGGATCTCAATGCGCCGCTTGTTTAGCTCCGACACTGCTTCCTCTGCCGTCTCCACCGATCTGGACCCCTCATGGAGGAGGATGACCATCCTAGCAGGATACGGGGTACGAAACTTAATCCCTGCATTTTTCAGCACCTTCATGACACCTGAGTATGCTCTCTTCATGCCATTATCTCTGGGGCATAGTCGTTATCGAAATATAAACGCTGTTGGCCCCAAAACACATTTCCCTTTCTCCAAGCTGCCCTTAACACCACCTCCTTGTCTTGGAACCGCAAAAACTTGACCAAGACAGTTCGTGGATGGGATCCCGGCGGGGGTCTTGGACCCAACGTGCAGTGTGCATGCTCTATCTCCAGTGAGAGGCCTTCTGGTAGGGGGAGCACTTCTCTGAGGAACTTCTGGATATAACTCAGCATGTCTTGGCCTTCCGATCCCTCAGGGAGCCCAGAAATCCTTATATTGCTCCTCCTGTTGCGGCTTTCGGCATCTTCTGCTCTGATTTGCAGTGCTTTGGTTTCATTTTGCAATCGGGAAATAGCTTGCTCCGCTTCCCCGAGCCTACCTTCCATCTCGACTATGCGGGTTTCACTGCTTTCCTGCCTTTGCTCGAGTTTCCCGATATCAGTACGGAGCACAGTGGCTGTGGACTTCATTTCGCGGCAGAAGTCCCTCAGCTCTGCCAGCATTTGGGTCATTTGGTTTTGCAGGATAATGTGGGAGGCCGCCCACCTGCGCCCCACCATGCCGAGATGAAGAAGAGGCCCATAAGTCCCGCTCAGAGCCTTCATCCTCGACTTCTCTTCGTCCAGATGGTGAGGATTGAAAATTGTTGTCCCCTCTTTTTGGGCATTGCAGGCTGTCCTCCAATATTCCATTTCGTTCGATGTCGCTAGATTCAGGATGCTGGAGGATATTTGTGGGATCAGTCGGGAGAGCGCTTCTCCTAAGCTGCCATCTTCACCGTGACGTCACCGTAAGTCCCGTGATTTTTTTTTTTAATACTTTTTATACTTCTGGTGGGGGTAGGATTTCAGAGATGGGGATGTGGGATTCTTTAATTATATTTTACGTGAGTTCATACTAACATACTAAGATGCCAGAAGAGTAGGCTTAAAGGTCTATCAAGTCTGCTCAAAATCATCACCCAGAACACCATTGCTGCCTCCTATCTACCCTGCAGATCCCCCCGACCCCATCCCCAGAAGAGTTTCACCTCCCAATCCATCATTTCTCAGTCTTACCCTCCCCTTATATCTGTCCCAACCCCTCTTGAATCCCTCCACTATATCAACAGCCACCAGCTCTGCAGGCAGCGCATTCCATGGGCCCACCACCCTCTGGGTAAAGTAGCATCTCCTAGTGTCTCCCCTGAGCCTCCCTCCCACCAGTCTCCTGGAATGCCCCCTGGTGGCCTCCTCCTCTCTCAGCTGGAAGACCCTATTTCAGCTGACCCTGTTCACTTCCTTTATAAAGACCGTGATCATGTCCCCTCTGTCCTTCCTCTCCTCCAGGGAATACAAATTTAGCTTCTTAAGTCTCTCTTCACAGGATTGTTTCCCCCAGGCCCTGTATCATCCTAGTCGCTCTTCTCTGGACCCTCTCCAGGAGTGCAATGTCCTTTTTTAAATACGGGCACCAAAACTGCACAAAGTACTCTAGGTGCTGTTGAACCAGGCAGTTATACAGAGGAAGAAGCACCTCATGTCTCCTAGAAGTTATCCCCCGGACAATGCACCCAAGCATTTTATTTGCTTTAACAGCAGCCCTCCTACACTGCTCAGAGTTATTCATTTTGGCACATCCACAATCACCCCAAGATCCTCCCCCCCACCCAAAAAGTGTTCATGATCAGGTTCCTAAGCTCCAATTGGAGAACACTGCATTTCTTGGCATTGAACCTCAGTTTCCAAGTGTATGATTACCTCTCCAGAGTCTCCAGGTCTCCCTGTAGTGCTCTTTTACCCTCCTCCCCATCCACCATCACCCCCAGCTTTGATACTGTCTCTGATGTCTGAGATATAAGCATTAAACAGGAGTGGGCCCTGCACCTACCCTTTGGCACCCATTAATGAGCCTCCTTAGAGATGATACCTCCCCCCGATCACCACCCTCTGAAACCTCCCAGTTTGCCAGTTCCCTATCCACCTCACCATCCTTTCCCCCACCCCCATTCCCCCTAGCTTGACCAGAAACCCTGGGTGTGGCACAAAGTCAAATGCCTTGCTGAAGCCTAAAAAGAGGAGCTCTGCTGGCCTTCCCTGGTCCAGCACCCTTGTCACCCAATTGTAGAACTCTACAAGGTTAGTCTGACACGATCTTCCCTGAACGAAGCCATGTTGGTGATCATCCAGATGGCCCCATGTCTCCAGGAACACCTCCAGCCTTTCTTTCAAGATGGCCTCCATCATCTTGCCCACCACCGACGTCAGACTGACAGGTCTGTAGTTACCTGGCTCCTCCTGTGAGCCTGTTTTGTGGATTGACACGACATGAGCCATCCTCCAATCCTAAGGTACCCAACCTGTTTGTAGGGAGGAGTTAAAAAGGTCTGCCAGAGGTGCAGCAAGGACATCTGCCATCTCCTTCAGCACCCTGGAATAAAGGCCATCCAGACACGGTGCCTTATCCGTTCTCAGGAATTAAGGGTCTCCATCACCCTACCAACAGAATTTCAACATCAGAGGTTCCGCTACCTCATTCATAGCCACCTCCCCATATGATGCTGTCCGCCATCATCTCTTGTGAACTGAGGCAAAGTATCTGTTAAGTACCTCTGCCTGCTCCTGGCATCCTCTGCCCATCCATTCCCTGACTCCAATCTGCTAATCTGCCCCTTCACGTTCCTCCTTTCCCTGATGTACCTAAAAAACCCTTTTTCCCCATTGCTGATCCCCTGTGCTAGTCTCTGCTCCATCCCTGCCTTGGCCAATCTCATCACCCTGGTTACCTTTTTGGCTAGCCTATCATACTCCCCCTTGTCCACTCCCCCTCGTGAGTGCTTGTATATTCTATAAGCAGCTGTTTTCTCCCTCACCACCTCCTGGACCTCTCTGATCCACTAGCTCGACTTTCTGGTGCTACCAAACTTGTGCTGGACTTTCGTGCAGGCCTTTGTAGCTTCTGGGAGCCCTCCTTTAATAATTTCCCACCTGCTCTCTGTATCCATATCTGGTCTGATCCCCTCCAAATGCCCCCTGAGGATCTCTTCCATACCCTTGAAGTCCGCTCCCCTAAAGTCAACCACCACCATTTTAGTGCGATTTTCCCTTCCCCCCAGATCCAGGAAAAAACAAACTGTGGCATGATTACTTCCCGACAGTAGGTCCCTTACAATTAGGTTTCTAACCAGATCGACATCCGACAGGACCATATCCAGGATGCTACCATCCCTTGTTAGGTCAGTCACTAGTTGGGATAGGAATGCATCCTGGAAGATGTCCAGCAAGCGCTGCTCCCTAGCTGATGAGGATGCCATGGTGCTCCAGTCAACCCTTGGCATGTTGCGATCACCCAGCACCACAGATCTACCCTCCCCCTGACCACAGTGATCCCTTAGATTTGTCACCAGGCCCTCCTCGAGTTCCTCTGCCTGCATGGGTGGCCTTTAAACCACCCCAGGTTGACCTCTTACCCGAGATGCCTGGAATGTCACCCATACGCCTCTACATTTCCCTCCACCCCTTTCACCCTGCATATATCGATGCTATTCCTAATGAAGAGTGCAACCCCACCTCCCTTCCCACAGCCCTGTCCTTCCTGAACACAGTGTACCCCATCAGGTTTAGGTCCCAATCATCGAGAAGTAGCCCAAGTTTCTGTGACTGCCACCATATCACAGCCACATCCACATCCCCTTCAATTAGAATCATCTGAGCTCAGGCACCTTATTTCCCATGCTCTAGCGTTAATCAGGACCACCTTCATCCTGCCCCTTTTCCTCGCCTGTCCTCCACCTTGAATTACCCCGCTGACTGCAATCTCCACTCCCTTTCTCACTGTAATTACCCTGTTATGCACCTCTTCCCCCTGCTGGGGGATGTGAAAGTCCTCCCTTGGTGTGCCTGCCAGCAGTGGCCCCAAGCCCCAGCCCTGCCCCTTCACAAGTTTAAACCCCACCTAGCATCAATAAACTCAGTCAGTTTTAGTTTCAAAACCTCCTTCCCCCCTAAGTTTAGGTGGAGCCTATCCGTAGCATACAGCCCCTTGTCCTCCCAAGTTGCACCCCCCATTCCCTAACAACCCATACCCCCTAGCCACACACCATGCATTGAGCCATTCATTCACCTCCCTGATTTTTTGCTTATTTCCCACGCTATCTCTAGGTACTGGGAGGACCTCTGAGAAAGAGACCATGCATCCCACAGCATTACACACCCTGGCTAGCTGTCAAAACCATGCCTGTATCTCCTCCACACTATTTCCCTCTATGTCATTAGTGCCTAGGTGCACTAATATATTAGAGGATCCCCCACATTCCTTCACCAGGGCATAGACCAAGTGCTTGGCTTTGTGCACAGTTAAGCCAGATATACTCTGGACCTTGACAACACAGCCTTGCCCCCCACTGCCCCCTTCCCACTTAATGCCCCTGATCATGGAGTCTTCTAGCAGGAGCACTTTAACTTCCTCCTTCTCCTTGAGCCTAACTCCCTCCTCTGCCACACCCCACCTCACTCCCCCTACCTCTCAATTTTTTCTGACCGCACCATTAATTTGACTGCTAACAGTTACCTTTACACCCCATTCCAACTGTTTCCCTTGTACGCCTGTTCCTCTCCTAGCCACCCCCAGCTCACCACTCTGGTCTTTCCCAGCAGCACTCCTATTAGCCTGTGGCCCTCCTGACTTCAGGAGCTCTTTCTTCAACCCCCCCATCATCCTTCTTTCTGTTGTCCCCCATACTTACTCCCAGCTGGTCCCTCCTCCCCTGGGATCTGTGCTCCCTCCTCACTGTCCCCTCATCCTCCCTCCCTCCCTAGGCATTCCCGATTGTCAGCCCTCCTTCCTGTGCTATCCCTGGCTCCTCTATTTGTCCTGGCATCCATGCCCCCAAGCCCTCCCTCACTATATACCTCCTTCTTCTTCTGTCCTCTTCTGACTGCATCCCCCACTTTCTCTGAGGCCCCTCCTGCCATGGTGTCCGCCAGTGTCAAGTACCTATTTGAAACCGGAATCCCCCCAGTAGGTTGCTTACCAGTGCTCCTCCCTGGGTTAGCTCCCTGCCAGGACTTGGAGACCCTTTGTCCATCTGCCAGTAGCCCCACTGTCTGCCATCCTTTGACCACCTCCTGTCCTCTTTCCTTGATTCCTCCCATCTCCGCTCCCAGTGCTGGCCAGCCTACCATGATTTCTGGTGGCCCCATCCTTCTGCACCCTCATTTGCAAGCACCCCCAATTGTCTGTGGACACGTGCCTCCCATCCCATGCACTCATGCCTCTCACTCACCTGTTCAGTTCATACCTCAGCCTGTGCAACTCAGCCTCAATCCCATCAACCTGGATGTATCAACAAAATTCCATGCAACAAAATACCATCCTCCTGACTCCTTAACTTTATGCTGCTCATCACGGAGTCCACTTGTCTCAACTCACACTCTTCAAGGTTCTGTGTCACCAGGGCGATCGCGGTGATCGTCCTTGCTCAGCATCCATGGTGATACAGAAAGCGGGGCGAGGAATAGTAATTTTTACTTTTCTGTGGGGGTGACCCCGCACACCCCCTCATGGAGGGCTTCACCCCCTGTACCCTCCACTTTAGGATTCTCAATTCCGCGGGGCATGTTGGGGATTCTAAAAACTAAAAATATCACTACTTGGGCTGGGCACAAACAAAACACCCGCGCCCGGAATCTAAACCCAGCATCCTGGTCACCCCAGCCCAGCACCCAGTATCCATGCCATGGAGCCAGCTCGGCAGCTCACCGTGGCACCACCCCAGACAAACCCTCCATCCCTTGCTCAGCGTTTCGTTCCCCGGCTCACGTACATATAGTGACATCCTGTCGCCATTCATGTACCCCTCCATCCGGTCGCCTTCCCTATGCCGTAGCCCTGTCAACATGTGCAAGTGGGTCACCATTTTGGTAGGCACCCACTTCCCAATAATGCATGTCACAGGATACACATATAACATATAGGATAGTGCCCTAGTCTCCACAGTGTACTCATGGCCATAGCGGCACCACAGCCACAGCAACCCACTAGCCTGCTTCCCTTCCACCCTATAACCGAGGTCCCCTGTCCCCTCCAGTTGTGACCCCACCAAGCCAAGCTGCCCCTGTCAGCCACGCCATGCTGCACCTCCCTCCTCATATACTAGCTTCCTGTAGCATGTTCCCAACTTGTTGCAGCCATGCGGCCCCAGTCAACTCAAGTGTACCGACTCTAAACCAATGACTCCCCTGCTTCAGAGGCAGATCGAACCAAAAACAGTACAAATCACCCCAAAGCAATGCAATAAATAGCTAGCATCAAATGTGTCATCTAACTATTCAGTTCAAGCAAAAATAAGCCTGTAAACAGGCTTCCCAGAATTGAGCCCAGATCCCCCCAACCCCAAAGCAGCTCAAGCCAATTCAGCTCAAAACTATTGAATATCTAGCCAGCTTCAAATGTGTCATCTGTTTAGTTCAAGCATTATAGGTATGCAGACAGTTTACCCAGAATTTAGCCCAGGTCCATCCCAAAAACCAGGCAGCTCAAGTCAACAATAGGCGGAGTAATATAGTTTCAACCTAGCCAACACAGATTGCCCTTATTTAGCCTAGATTCCCACCCGCACAAAGCAGCTCCCTTAAATTCCACCACAATAGTTCCAAACCAGTCATTAAATCCAAACTAGTCTTTAAGTCCTGAAGGTACATGGCAAGCTCTCAGTTCAGTGATCCAAGTGAACAGCCTTTTTGTGGAACTTGCAGACAGTCGTCTGTCCAATCCCTGAGTCTTCCCATGGGGCTGCTCCTCCCACCTGCATTTAATAGAGGTCCGGGATGGGGTGGGCAGGACAAAAATGCAGCGCCTCTCCCCAGTCACCACCGAATGCGGCCTCCAAATGTTGCCGTTGGCCACCGATGCAGCAAAACTCCCTCCCACAGCAGTCAGTCAGTTCTTTGTGAGTTGCAGCTGGGCTGTTTGGCTTTTAAAGCTTGGCCACAACTCAAATTTGGCACCGCGGACTGTGATTGATCCTGCTGTCCTCTTTGGCTGCTGATGCGGCCAACCTCAATACTCTCCACCGCCCGAAGTGGCCGTGCAGCTCTCTCCCACCGAATGTTGCCTTCAGATATTGCTGTTGCCCACTGATGTGGCAAAACTCCCTCCTGCAGAAGTCAGTCAGCTCTTTGTCAGTTGATGGTTGATTTGGTAGTTGAGTTGATGGTGGGAATTTAAGAACTGGTGGGATTATGCAGAAGGGGAATTTTTTTAATATTATTTGGGGACAGGTTGGTGGTGGGATTTAAGACCTGGGAATGCAGAAGAGGGATTATTTAATTTCATATTAGGGCAGGGACAGGTTGGGGTTGGATATCAGAGCTGGAGCATGAGTGTGCTTTTTTTTTACTTGTCAATTTAAGTGTGACTGGGATTTTAGAGTTTGTATAATGCAGAGGGGATTTTTTTAATTTAATTTGTGGGTCTAGCGAGGTCAAGGGTGGTGGTGGTGGTGGTATTTAAGAGGTGGGGCTGGCAGTATAGCCTAGAGGTTAGAGTAATGAGCTGTAAATGAGCTTGGTACATCCAGCAGATGTGGGTTTGATTCACAACCTTCACTTGCATACTGTGTGACTCTGAGCAAGTCACTTAACCCCCCCCCCCATGCTCCCGGGTTGCCCTGAAAACAGGCACTTGTGTCTAGCGGGCCTTACCCAGTTACCAACAGAATAAAAAAAAAAAAAAGAGTTACTGGCACTGGTGAGGAGGTTATTTTCTGCTGCTGATGACATAACCAAAGGAGAGGGCATGGGGCAATGGACTACAAAGGAAAAATGAAAAGCTCTCCCCTCAGAATGAAAAACTGGAGTTGCCCAGTTTAGATACCAGAAGTGAGGGGATGGCACAAAAAGGAAAAATAAACAATACATAAAAAAATAGTCTCATGTGCTGTATTGTCCATGTGCACAAATAACTGGAGATTTTCTTAAAACTGACCCAGTTCTTTACATTGATCAAGAAACAACCATCCATTGCTGGTAGAGTCCTAACTCACTGGATACAGACTGAACTAAGACATTTTATTCTTCAAACTGTGCACATATAATAAACAGACACTGCACTTACTGTAAAAGTACTACAACTGCACTCATCAGAAGCAGAGATGTGTGCACACTATAATTAACCCCCCCAAAGGACTAAACATTTTTCAAGTAAACGCTGGGAGCCTACTCCCCAAGCTTTACCAGCTGCAACTGTGGGCCCTTTACTACAAACCTGATGTCCTAGTCATCACCGACCAAAACCTTGGCTTGCTCTCTGCCAAGATTGACAATATGGAAGATAGGATCTCTGGTTATTCGGTCTACAGACAGGATTGTGGGAAGTCTGGGGGTGGAGATTTATTTTTCTTATACCTCAGCCTCACCTGTGAGTCCTGTTTTTTTTGTTAATCTCATAAACCGTGCAGGCTCTCCTTCCATTTGTCCCTCCTGTTTTCATCGAGCGTCATCAGCTTTTGCCTAAAAGTTAAACCCAATTCTATACTGACATTGTCTATGTTCTCTCATTTCTTTCCACCTTCTCTGTTTTAGGTGAGCTCCAAGTCCTTGGGGCCCTTAATGCAAATAGTTTCTCCCTGCAACAAAATACCATCCTCCTGACTCCCTTAACTTCATGCTGCTCATCATGGAGTCCTCTGTCTCAACTCACACTCTTCAAAGGTTCTATGTCATAAGGCGATCGCCAAAGTTGATCATCCTTATGGCGCGGGTACATCCATGGTGATACAGAAAACGGGGCAAGGAATAGTAATTTTTACTTTTCTGCCGGGGTGGTGACCCCGACACCCCCCCCATGGAGGGCTTCACCCCCGTACCCCCCCCACTTTAGGATTCTCAGTTCCGTGGGGGTGCATGTTGGGGGAGGAGAATTCTAAAAATATAAAAATATCACTACTTGGGTCGTGCGCAACAAAATACACCCTGCGCGGAACCCGAACCCAGCATCCTGGCCACCCCAGCCCAGAACCCACTCACCACGCCATGGAGCCAGCTCGGCAGCTCACCTTGGCACCACCCTGACAAACCCTCCTCCCCTTGCTCAGTGTGCTTGCTCTCCCCGCTCATGTACATATAGTGACATCCTGTCATCATTCATGTACCTCCCCATCCGATCGCCTTCCCTACGCTGTCGCCCCTGTCGACATGTGCCAAAGTGGGTCACCATTTTGGTGGCGCCCACTTCCCAATAGTGCATGTCTGGGATACCCTCTTGAAACAATTCCTTTAATGACCAGGTCCTATCCTCACATCCCCACCACATTCTCTTCACTGGTACCCTTCTGGATGCTTTCAGTGATCACTAAATTGTCTCATGAGTCCACTAGATCCACCACTCCAAAGGCCCCCCCAAGTTCATTTGGTCTAGGTGATTCAGGCATCTCCACCTCTCCTCTCTAGTAGACAATCTTTGCCACACCAGCTGGTCACCACTCTCTGTATCCACATGGATGTGACATAGTACTCTTTGCCACTGGTGCCAGGATCCTGAACTTGAATTGCTTCTTCATCATGACTTTGACAATACCCAGCTCTGGTTCTGCTCCAAGCAGCTGCCACTTAATGTCAAAAAAGATGGTTCCATGAGTTTTAGCACTAGGCAGGGATTATAGAAGCTGCCTCATACCCCAATCTTTACAACCCTACATGACCACCAACTCAAAGTGGTACTCCACTTCGAGTATTTGCATGTGGTAGATCAGAACCTTATATCTTCCAAGAATCAGTCTTCACCATTGATTCCCACTAGTGGGTCTGAGCCAGAGGTGCTAGGACTCAGTGGGAGGCAGAACTTTTGAGAGGGCTGGCACTGTGGTAAGCAGCACACATGCACAGTGTCATGAGTCAGCGCATGTGGCCACTAGTTTACCTCAGTGTCAGCCCCAAGTGTCTCGGTTCCTTTTTTCCCACTGTCGCGTGTGCATCAGTGATGACGTCGCTCACCTACCGGGAGTCAGAACTTCATGTCTATATGACAACAGCATTCAGTTCTTCCAAGTTTTAGTGTTTAAAACTAAATTAGTTATTTTGTGCCAGTTTAGCTTTTAATCACATTAAATGACGTTTTTCTTTCTCAGCCCTTCAGATGTCAGCGGTTGATGATCATCGAGGATGGTAGGGAGCCTGAAGAGGCAGGCTGCTCTGGCAGTGAGGCTATATCCAGTCCACTCCCTTCACAGAGGGTTCTGATGAGAGCAGTCCAGTAAGGAGGAAATGCAGCTTTCCTGAAGTACAAAGAAGCGGTGCCGATCCCTTTACGTTCTATGTCGGGTACAGGCACCACCTAACATAGAAACATAAAAACACAGAATGTGTCGGCAGAAAAGGACCAGTATGTCCATCTAGTCTTCCATATTCTCCCTGCCTATTACTACATCCTGGACTCTATTTGGTCACAGGCGTCCCTCACTCCTCCATTACCTCTACTTATTATACCCATGTGCCTGTTCCATGCATGTTTGAAGCTCCCCATTGTTTTTGCCCCATCACCTTTTCTAACTGGCTTTCCATCTATCCACTACCCTTTTGGGGAAGAAGCACTTCCATACATCTCTCTTAAACCCACCCAAACTTCATAGCATGCCTCAGTGTTCTGGTGCTCCTCTGAAAGAGACTCCCCTCCTGCACCTTGTTCGCTCCTGTGAGATACTTATAGGTCTCAATCATGTCCCCCCTCACTCTTCTCTCCTCCAGGGAGTACATGTTGAGCACCCACAGTCTCTCCTTGTATGGTTTCTTTGCAACCCCGCACCATTTGGTACACGCTCTGTTCCACTTCCACCCTGTCAATGTCTCTTTATGGAGGTGCCACCTCCAGAACTAGAGACATACTGAGGTGGGGTCTCAGGAGTGGGCCACAGATGCAACACCATCTCACTCCTCCTCCTAGAAATCCCTCCTTATGACCCCGCATCTGGCTAGCCTTGCCTACTGCCTTGTCTGACTGCCCTTCACCTTGAGATCATCAGATATGATTTCCCCATGTTCCTGCTCTTGTTTGGTAACTGTAAGTACCCCCCATCTTATACACAGCCACTGGGTTTCCCCTGCCCCAGGTGCATGACTTTGCACTTTTTGGCACTGCAGCCCAGCTGCCACTCCCTAGACAACTCCTCTAGTTTCCTCAGATCCCTTTGCATTCTCTCCACCCCCGCCAAGTGTCCATCCTGTTACAGATTTTTGTGTCATCTGAATAGAGACCTCAACTTAGGCCTCTTCCTCTTCTTGCAAGAAGGGGAAGAAATGGCACAGTCAAGGTTACCCCTCTGTGAGATCTGCCATGAAACAATTGATCTCTCAGAGTCAGAAGTCTTCACTGTCATCACCAGTGGCTCTGGGGACTTCTAGGCCTGAGAAGTCAGTGTCCCAGGCCTGGAACCACTCTCAGTTTTTAAGTGAGGGCTCAGATAAGCAGTTCTACCACTGGACAACTCTTGTGGAGCAGTGGGTGCATTGTCTGGCCCAGGAGGCACCGCTAGTGGCGCCAGTCCCTGACCCCTAGGGGTTGGCTAGGCTGGCATTGCAGGTGGTGCTGTTGGGCCCAAAAGAGTGTTTGCATGCGGTAACAGCCTTTGGGTCCTTGCCAGGAAGAGCACCACTAATGTATATCCAGCTTGTGGTGTCATGTTATTCCTGTCCGGGGACGGGGACAGCCATGGTGCCACTGCCAGTCACTCTGGTGATGGCCAGGTCATTGACAACAGTTCTGGTGTTACATCTGGTGCCAGATTCAGACTCTTTGAGGCTCAGTCCACTGTCGTTTACAGTGTTGGACCCTGGTTCGCATGGGCTCACAGTTCTGGAGCCCTTCTTATCTGCCACAGTTTTAGTTCTTGCCACCTCTGGCACTGGCCCTTTGCACTGTGGGACCAAGACCGATATCATTAGTGTTGCTACAGTCGGACAATATATTGTCAGTCCTTTGACCCAACTCTCTACTCTAGTCTCCTTGACAGGAGGGTGTAGAAGGAGATGGGTCAGATCCCAACCTCATCATCACCACTGAAGGCAGTGATAATGACTCTTTTTATGGTCAGAAGGTCTCAGACCCAGTTCCAGTGTCTGTACCTCAAGAAGACCTATCTTTCCAGGTTCTCCTCAGAAATACACATTCAGCATTGGATTTCAAACCAGCAGCCATTGACCAAGCTAGGCACTTCCACCTGGAGTTCCTGAACATGCCTAATTTGCTGTTCAGTTTAGTTCCTCCTATCCAGCCTGATCTGGAGACCTTGTCTGATGTGGTTTGGGAAAGATTGGCTTCACTCACTGCTATTCCCAAGCAGGCAGATAGAAAATACTCTGCTCTTAAAAATAAGCCAGTGTATTATACTCGATCTATAGCTGATGCTATTGCTATTCCACTGAGAATGACAAAGCCATTGTGCCCAAAGAGGTCACTGTACCCACTTATAGGGAGCTCGCAAGATTGACACTATGGGCAAATGAGTCTATGCTTCTGCCACTCTGGGCTTGAAACTAGCGGCTACCAAGGGCATTTTTCCAAGTATCGTATACCCTCTGGAGCAAGGTAAAGTCTCTGGCCGAGGTTCTGCTAGATTCAGAGGCTAAGCAAAATGTTCTGCTGACTGTTAAGCAAGGATTGAAACCAACAGTCACCAGCTCAAAGCCTTTGTGAATGCCTTTGATACAGCATCTCATTCTGCAGCTGCAGGCATCTGCATCAGGCAGCATTCCTGGTTGTGCACTGCTGGCTTCACCTAGGACATCCAACAACAGGTAATGAATGTCCCCTTTGATGGCACTTAACTGACTGGACAGCAGGTGGTGCAAGCTCTAAAGGCATCTAATGAAATTAGAACAACTCTTAAGACCTCCAGACCAGGTTCCCTTCAACTCCTAGAGAGGCAAGGGCCTGGGTCCTTAACAACAGGCAGTCCTTTTGTGGTGAAGGCAGGGAGCCCAGAACAACAGAAACCAGCCTCCCATTCTCAAAAGAATGTGTAGCTGAAGGCACAGACACTGAAAGCACCTAGTGCCACAATCTGAAGCTCCCGCCTAGCTCCTGCCTCAGCTTCCCAAGGCAAACCTCTCCTCCCCAGTGGTGAGGGGGCATCTGATCAGTTTTACTGCCAATGGAGGCCATCAGAATGCACAAGTGGGTCCTCAGAATTATCCAAGAGGGTACTCTCTGGATTTCATAGACCCCCTAGATTATCCACCAAAAGGCAACCCCTTTGTCATCTTATATGTCAGAGCTTCTGGCACAGTAGATTGCGGCCTTCTTAGCAACAGGGTGGTGGAAACAGTGCCAGAGTCAGAACAAAACACAGGGTTCTACTCACATTACTTCCTAGTTTCAAATCAGTGGGCATGCACTCCATTCTTGATCTCAGAAATCTGAACAAATTTATGGATTGAGAAAAATTCAAAATGACTTCTATGGGTTCCTTCTACCACCACTGAAACCTCAGGACTGGCTAGCATCCCTGGATATGTAGGAGTTATACCTACACATACTGGTCCACCCACCATCCACAGATACCTTCATTTTGTTGCACTGGGACAGCATTACCAGGTGGTTGGGGCTGACACCTAGATAAACTAGTGGCCATGTGCTGACTCATGATGATATGCATGCGTGCTGCTTACTGCGGTGCCAGCTCTCTGAAAAGCTCCCACTGGGTCCTAGTGCCTCTGGCTCAGACCCACTAGTGTGAAGATATTCTTAGAAGATCAAGAATTATGGTGAGTACATGACTGGTAACAGGGTTGGCCTGGGATCCACTCCATTGATGGCCTCCCAGGGTGAAGAATGTGGGCATAATCCTTGATGAAAGATTGACTCTGGAAGCCCAGGTGTCATTTGTTATTAAAAGTGGGTTCTACCATCTAAGGAATGTCACCCAATTAAACCTCTGATTCCGCCTGAAGTTGCCATCACTGGTACATGCCTTTGTGACTTCTAGGTTGGACTATTGTAACATTCTGTACTTTGGGGTCAATGGAGGGACCCTCCACCAACTGCAGTTAGTGCAGAATACGGCAGCTAGGCTGCTGGCGGGCCTACAAAAACTTACCATGTGACCTCGGTCCTGCAGGATCTGCACTGGCTGCCTGTCAGGTGGAGGATCATCTTCAAGGTGGGCTTGCTCACCTTCAAGGCCCCTATGGACTGGGTCCTGGTTACCTGTCTGACCTCCTAAATTCAGCCATGCTGGTATGTTCCGCCACTTTTCCACTGAGGGCCTCCTGGCGATTCTGAGGGCCAGGCTGAAAACCTCAGGGATCATTCCTTTGAGTGTAGCCCAGCCCTCTGGAATGTGCTGCCAGGATCTTTGAGGATGCCCCAATGGTGGAGATATTTAATGGGGCCTGAAGACCTATCTTTTAGTAAAGCATTTATCAATAGCTTTTAATGTGACTTTACATATATCCTGTTTTAGTAATTAATATGATTTGGTGTATGACGTCTGAACCTTACTGTGAACTGTAATGGCCACCACAATAGAAATAGAGCCTTACTTACTTAATTTTCTATACCACACTCAAAACAGATCATCTCCTTTAGGAAAAGGACTCCATTCCATACACTCAAAACTGAGGGGCATAAACTATAGAAATATCATCAGCTTGTTCTCCAAAAATGATAGATGCATGTACCACTGATCATGATTTACAAAGATTAATGCTGTGTTGCAGGACAGGTTCTTACAAAACAAAAGCTGAGCAACTTCTTGAGTAACTGATTTCATGAGGCACCTACTTACAGCAAATAAATGCACTGAAGCAATTAAGGCAATAGGCAGGCAGACCCAGAGCTTTGTGGCTAAATCACTTTGTCAGGGGTTTCTGAGTTTCTCATACCACACTAACATCCAATTCAAATAACTCCATGCTATGCTCACCACACAGTATCACAACCCGTTCTGATTTCAACTTCTAGTCTGCCATGAGATCATCCTTGAGAGGATCATACTGCTGTTTGACTACTCGGAAGTGGTTAACATTATGACGCCCCCCCCAAGTTCATCCTTGCCAGGCTGAACCCCCTTGTCCATTGCTTCAGTGGCTTTGCCCATAATGCTCCACATCTTTCCCATCACTGCTCTCTGTATGCCAACCTCTTCCTCCTGTCCTTCAGGTCCATTTCCACCACACTGCTCTTTCTTTGTGGCCAAATACTGACTTACCACTCTTCACCATTATCTCTCCTTAACCTCTCCTACTCCCTTCAATCACTGATGCTAGCTACTTCCATATCACTTGCTGCAAGTCTACTATTGTTCAGTCTGCTTTCTCTAGCCACCCTCCTATCCAGTGGAATAACCTTCCTCTCACTATTCGACTGTCAACCTTATGCCCCTCTCTCAAACTGCTCTTAGTGGCTCACTTCTCTAATCCTTACATTTGCAGGTAGTCACTCACCTAGCATTTTGCTCAGTTATGTCTACTCCAGACCTAATCCAGAAGACCTTAGTAACCACCAAACTGTAGTTTTTGTAACTGTATACATTTTGTAAGGTGGTAAATATGCAATTGGTATTTCTGTGTTATTGTTACCACAGCTATTTTGCATACTGTACAGTACCTTATTATGTTGATTGCGCGCAAGTGCAAGAAACATATTATGGCAACTTTTGCAAGAAGCAGGTTGTGGAGGCGAGCACTGTTGTGGCCAATGCCCCCACAGCCTTTAAAGGCTTGGCCTGCTGTCCCCAATGGTGTGGCATGCTGCTGTTGACACTAGTTCAGCCAGCGCGCCACAACCTTCTAAAGTTTTAGCCACTGCAATCAGGGGCCACCTTGTCAATGCAGCGTCATCCGCTGCAATGAGGAAGTGACCCCTCATTGCAGGACTGTTGCTGACGGGGATCCCAGTCCCCATTTCTTGTGTACCAAGGGGGATGCCCAGTCCCCCTCGGCTTATGTCCTCCCTCCTTCTGTGTTTGCCGACAGGGTTGCCCAATCCCCGTCCGCATATCCTCCCCCATTTCTTGTGTGCTGAGGGGGGTGCCCAATCCCTCTCGGCTCATGAGCCCCCCCAAGTATGTGCCGACAGGGGGTGCCCAAACCTTGTTGGCTCCAGTGTCCCCCTACCCCAAAACACGCAGGTGGCATGCTGGGAGCCCACCCCAGCGTGCCAAAAGTACCTGCAAAAAAAAAATGGCCCCCAGCGTCTTTTTTTTATAATCCTAAAATGAAGAAAACGGTCCCTTGCAGTCTATGGACCCTCTCCACAACTCCGTGCCCTCCCACTACGTACCCCACCTCCCCACACTCTCTCACCCCATACTTACCTCCAGAGCCAGCACAATGATCTTCGTGGACCGAAACACGCCTGCAGGCTTCAAAGCCAACAGCTAACTCAGGAAATGCCGTAAGCTGTATAATGGAATAAATATTTTTTATCTTTGATGCATATCTTAGTCATTTTTTGAATTTTGGCACCAAATTTTCAACATGGGGTTTTTGGGACCCTCCTCATGAGTTCTGTCACTGTCATGGCATTATTCAGCCTCAAAGGTGATTTCATGGTCACTGCAGCGGAATCACCTTCGGGACCGATTAATAAACGACAGTGCCAGTGTTTATTAGGTGGGCTTTCAAAAGCCAATGTTGCAAATTTGGTGAAAAACCCAAAATTATTGTTTTATGAGCGTGCGTTATGAAGCGTTACGCATCAGAATTTTGGCGTAATTTGAATATTTTCATGCCAGATTTTCAACATTGCCATTTTTCCACACCTCCTTATGAACAGTACAGCTGTCATTTTTCACATCCTGGCTGAAATGTGTTTTCGTGGTTCCGGAGCAGAATACTGCAGTCGCTGTCGGAAATCAGTGTTTGGGTCAGATTAGGATTGAGCGAGTGGGGGGAGAGTGACCGAGCTCAACTGAGCTCTGTCAGGACTGCTGTGGATTTCTTTGTGGGCAGGAAAAGGTGCCAACGCAGGCAGGAGCCCAGTACAAAAGGGCAACCTGCAGCACCGGGAGTCACAGAATGAGCACTGAGAGAGTGGGAGTGATCGAGCTCAACAGAGCTCTGTTGGAACTGCTGTGGATATCTTTGTGGGCAGAAAAAGGCAGCAATGCACACGGGGACCAGTACAAAGGGCAACCTGCAGCAGTGTAGAAACAGAACAAGTGACTGAGGCGGGGGTGAGTGAGCTCGATGGAGCTCTATCATGACTGCTGCAGATTTCTTTGTGGGCAGAAAAAGGCGGCAATGCATGCAGGAGCCCTGTATAAAAGGGCAGCCTGCAGTGCCAGCAGAAACAGGACGAGCGAGTGAGAGAGGGGGAGTGAGTGAGGTCAATGGAGCTCTGTTGGGACTGCTGCAGAGTTCTTTGTGGGCAGAAAAAGGCAGCAATGTATGCAGGAGACCAGCACAAAAGGGCAGCCTGCAGAGCCAAGAGAGAAACAGAATGAGCACGTAAGACAGAGGTGGCGGCCTCAGCGGAGCTCTCTCGGGGCCAGCCGGTGGTTATTTGTGGGCAGAAAGAGGTGCCAACAGGCAGGAGCCCAGTACAAAAGGGCAGCCTGCAGTGCCGGGAGAAACACAATGAGTGAGTGAGAGAGGGGGAGTGAGCGACCTCAACGGACCTCTGTCAGAACAGCTGTGGATTTCTTTGTGGGCAAAAAAAAGGTGCCAATGCATGCAGGAGCCAAGTACAAAATGGCAGCCTGCAGCAGCGGGAGAAACAGAACGAATGATTGAGAGAGGGGGAGTGAGTGAGCGAGCTCAACGGAGCTCTAACATGACTGCTGTGGATTTCTTTGTGGGCAGAAGAAGGCAGCAACACAGGCAGGAGCCCAGTACAAAAGGCCAGCCAGCAGCACCGGCAGAAATGGAAGAAGCAAATGAGAGAGGGGAAGTGAGTGAGCTTCAACGGAGCTGTCTTGGGACTGCTGCAAATTTCTTTGTGGGCAGAAAAAGCCACCAATGCAGGCAGGAGCCCAGTATAAAGGGCAGCCTGCAGCAGTGGAAGGCACAGAATAAGTGAGGAGGGGAGTGAGTGAGCTCAACAGAGCTCTGTTGGGACTACTGCAAATTTCTTTGTGGGCAGAAAAAGGCAGCAATGCACCCAGGGACTCAGTACAAAAGGTCAGCCTGCAGCGGCGGGAGAAACAGAACGAGCAAGTGAGGAGGGGAGTGAGTGAGCTCAATGGAGCTCTATCGTGACTGCTGCAGATTTCTCTGTGGGCAGAAAAAGGCGCAATGCAGGCAGGAGCTCAATACAAAGGCCAGCCTGCAGTGCGGCAGAAATGGAAAGCGAGTGACAGAGGGGTGAGCAAGCTCAATGGACCTGTGTCAGGACTACTGCAGATTTCTTTATGGGCAGAAAAAGCCACCAACAGAGGCAGGAGCCCAGTACAAAAGGCCATCCTGCAGCGCCAGGAGAAACAGAATGAGAGAGTCAGAGGGCAGTGACACACCTCAGCAGACTCTGTTGGGACAGCTGCAGATTTCTTTGTGGACAGAAAGGTGCCAATGCAGGCAGGAGCCCAGTACTAAACAGCAGCCTGCAGTACCGGGAGAAACACAACGGCGACTGACAGAGGGCCACTGGCGAGAACAACGGACCAACGCAATCAACATTTGGCATTGACAAATGCTTGTTTTGACTTTTGTTTTGCTGTATTTTCCAGCGTAACTACTCCCTAAATCGCACCTGGAAATGATTTCAGCTCAGTGTGCTTCTTTGGGTCAATAAATTTTAAAGACCTAAATATATAAGTTGCTTTTAAAAGGATTTTTAAATTGCTTCTTTAATGGAGTTTGCTGCTGCAGGATTCCAATCCTAATAGCCTCACATCACATATCAAAGCTTCAAGGGTGACTTCAGATATAGTAAAGTAGCACCAACTGAGAGGCCATGTGCATCTACCTTTGCATTGTCAGAAGTTAGTAACATTTTAATCAGACTATGCTCAAAGTACGAAAAACCCTAGCAAAAATGTAATGTAAAAACCACGCCATGATCCCAACCTGATTGAAACAAATTTATTATAAAAATAACAAGGTGCTGCATTAGCATGTGGTCTAAAATAAAACAAAATGGTAATGTTAAATGCACGCTGAAAGTAGAAAATTGAGTTAGAATCAATGTTTCAACCATAGGTCTTCTTCAAGAATTATTTGAAAAAGAAAGCAAAGTTAGTGGAGAGGTAAGGGGAGAAACTTGCAGACGTTGGGCTGACCGATTTAGGGAACATTACAGGGCAGTCAGGAATGAAGACACTGATAAACCCTTTGTATCCCACTTTACCTCCAGGGACCACAGTGTCGATAATCTTTCTGTCTGTGTCCTTTAGCAGTGTTTCTGGGATACTGACCAAAGAAAAAACATGCAAACCAAGCTGATCATCCACCTAGGCTCCCAGCAGCCCTCCAGTTTAAATGACAGACTTATTTTCTACTAACATCTTTCAGTCATCTTATGGTTTTTCACTGCACTGTCTTTTTACCCCCACCCCATCATAGAAACATAGAAACATAGACTTGGACGGCAGATAAAGACCGCTTGGCCCACCTAGTCTGCCAATTTCCCTACCTACATGATAGGCCGCAGATCCTAGTTAACCAACAGCCTATTTCTTCCTACCCCCCACAATAATTGCCTTATGTCTGTCCCATGCATTCTTGAATTCTCCCATAGTTTTAGACCCCACAACCTCCTCAGGAAGGCTGTTCCATGCATCCACTACCCTCTCTGTGAAAAATACTTCCTCACATTGCCCCTGAACCATCCCTCTATCTTTAAATTGTGTCCCTTGTTCTTGCATGTCTCTTTTCATATCTTTGTTTGCATGTGTGCATGGTATGTTTGCTTGTGTGCGTATGTCTGCACACATTTCCATCCTGTGTGTAGTGTGTGTGGGGGAGGCATACTCACATGGACATTCGCTATGTGTGCACAATTATTTTCATTGTACAGAGGTCTCTATCTCTGTCTCCTTCCCCACATTTGTCACCTATCAGCCTTCTTACTAGGCCATGTTAATTAGTCCCCACTTGAGGACTCCTCAGCTCATTCTCTCCTACTATGCCTTGTCATACCCATCATCCTCTTTTTGTTTTCCAGATTCTTTTATTACCTTGCCTATTATCACTTTTTCTCATAGAACCTCCCCCTATTTTCTTTTCCCACATATACAGTATATCCCTTAATTCCCCTCCCCTCTCCACTAATTTTACTTTTCCTCTTTTAGAAAATTCCTGAAGTAGACCTATGGTCAAAATCTCAATTTTAACTCTATTTTTTGTTCTCAGTGTGCATTTAATATTACCATTTTGTTTTGCAAATTTATGATGCTTTCTTTCTGACTGGTAAGAATATCGCAACATAGCCAAAGCATCTAGATTTCCCATTTACAAACAAGTTTTAACTAACTTCCTTAATAAAGGTAAATCTCTAGTGGCTGTGAAGGTGTAAGTTAAAGATGCCATGGTATTTTCCACAAGAGTAGGGAATGGTCATCAGGTGTCCTTGCCAACATTCACAATCAATAAAAACAGTTCCATGTAACTCCCCCTCACCCCCTACCTGAGCCGTACCTGAAAACTATCCATCACAACTCAGTGTGCCTTTCCTGGTCAAAAATTGCAAAGAAAAAGAAAAAGAAAAATTGGATTGGAAATGTCTCAGTGGCAAAGGTTTACATTATGGGAAGACATTTGTAACATTCACATTCTGTCTCTTGATGAGACCTCTGTTATCAGGGTGATAAATATCTGTATAGAGTATATTTAATGAGCTCCCAGCATTACTTAGTCCACAACATGATTTCTGCAACTTTTTATTTGGTCAACAAAATAATTGATAAAATAGTTGCTTTCCTGCTCTTGGACTACATGTCCTGTAAACAGTGAATTCATTTATGCCTGGTTAAATAAAGTGATTGATTGATTGATTGATTTGTTAGAACACTCACAGTACAATAGGCCTGAGACTGTATCCCTTAGGTCTGCCTGCATGACAGTGCCTTCTGCTCAATAAAATGCCTTTCACCAAGGATATTATTCTTGCTTTTTGAAAACTCATTTTATCCACATAATAAATTTTCCCAGTTTCTTGAAAGGCAGTTCATCAACAAAATGGTCTGGTTGTTTAATAAAATATCTTCACTCTATTTTGTATGGTGGAGAGAGTGAAGTTTTTCAGAGGAAGGTGTTATCACTTTAATGACATGAATCTGACCAGAGAGAAGCTTGTGTAGTTTTCCTATAAAGCAATTCATCAATAAAATGATTCTAGTGGATCTCCCCATCATTACCAATCATGAAACTAATCACGGAGAACTGTGCGTAGAACTGCAACTAAAATTCAGCAGGCATGAAGCTTTATGGTGCTGGAAAGATTCCTGGGGAGAAGAGTACTGTGGTTTTACCGTAAGAACAGGGATAGCATTCCAGCTGCCAAGCTTGGATGTACAGTACATCCATACATAGATATTGTCACTGCTGTGTGATGGGGAGGCAGACAAGACAAACCATAAGTCCTTCTGTCACCACAATACTATTCTGCTATACATGTTTTGCCCTGGGGCACAAGTTCAGGCTTAAATTTTCTGTGTATAAAATCTGCTTGGTCAAAACAAAACCTATTCTATAAATCAAAATGCATTTAGTCAGAGAAACCAACTGCATGTTTTTTTTCCCAAACAGCAAAGATTATTTGTGGACGATCTACACTGTTTCCTGAACCCATTATCTACTCAGCCACTCGCTAGCTCTAAATACTCTGTAGATAATTGCAGAAAGCAATTTTGTCCGAATAATTTTGTTGACAAGATACTGCACTTCACCAACTACTTTGCTAATGGAATAAAAATATAGAAAGAAGATGAATAATTTGTGGACATAATGCAGTGCAGTATTCATAAATCACAGCATGAACAGCATACAAAAATGAAAAAAGAAAAATCAGTTTTGCATATAAAATAAAGAGCAAAAAAGAAAGCTGTTGCAAAAGTTTTGTTTTGTAGACAAAATGTGAATCCTATAATGGTGACTCATTGTTGATTTCACTTCCATTCAGACAGATGCCTTCGTTGTGAGGCACCATTTTAATGACGTTTCCTGCTGTGCATCTCAGTTCACTAACTGCTTTTGATAAGTTTTATTTTTTTATTTTTGTATCTAACCTGTGTTCCTCCAAAGTAAAGTGCAATACTATGAGAAGAGATTATAATGTTATCCAGTGCTCTTTTTATGTTTGTTTGCTCCTAAAGTTTCAAACCATGCAAATAAATTTTTCATAAGAAACAACAGATATCAGAGTCTAGTAGGATGCCTAATCCCACTTTACACTTTCAAAATAAAACAAAACACATAACTTTGCCTTGGTAAGATTAGGTAATAGGATATTTTGTTTTCCTTCATAAATGAAAGGAGTTTTTTTAATATGGCTCAAGTTTCTCTTTATCTTCCAATTACAGGTAAGTCAGTAAATGTTAAATTTGGTTCTCCTTCCCTGTAGAAAACATGTCTGAATGACAGTGATGATAACCAATGTCCATAAGTCAAACACAACCACTTAATGCACAACTCTGCTTTTAACCATTTGAATACTTCATATGAATAGCATGAACATAGCAACCATTATGAAGATAGTTTAATATATTATATATCTTTCAAGCAACGGGGGAATCAGAAATGTTTATCAGGGAAAATGTTCAGTTAGTTTAAAATCCACATGGAAAACCACATGCTGGTATAGCAAGTTATACCTTTCCACATTCACTGCGAGCTGAGTCATTTTATGTGCAATATATTAGTCTTCCCTTCACAGCTGAAAACATATTCTGCAAATATTAATTCCTTGAGTTTTTCATTCTCAGCTGGTCCAACTCCAAGGCAATAGTTTTCAGCAGTACTGGGAGGGTTCTTAGTTACAAGTTAAAACACAGTACATTGTAAGATACAATAATGCCATTCAGCCAACAGTCTATAGCAGGCTAAGTCAGGCTAGATGTTGCTCACCGGGAAAATGTAGATAAGGAGAAGCAATGAGAGAATCACCAGAGGCAGCTTGATGTGTTGGTAGACCATGTTCCTGCTGTTAACGATACCTGCCCAGTGCAGGCTGTGAGTTGAAGGAAGAGAATTTTAATAGGAGAAGGCAAACACTACATTCCTTCAGGTAACCTCTCATACAAAGAGGCTGCTGTGGACCAACTTGTACATACTTACCCTGGAAGAAAGCACTAAGCAGTCTCTTGTACGCTATGCATAATCTGAAACTGAAATCTGTTTCTTTCCGCTACTTGCAAACAAACTTTCATGTGTATTAAAACAGTTCCAAAGGCTACTTCCTAAACAGATTCTCTTATCTGTTTTTTTTTCATACCCAGAATGGTATAAATTACTTCTGGATTTCCCACCAGTGAATTTTTGTTGAAATCCTATTTTACATGAATAAGAAGGTTAAGGAATATTAAGCCATGCAGAAATACATGAATAATGTTAAAGAATATTAAGCCATGTGGAAACACTGCTTTTGCCATACAGTGGTGATCATTAGTGTCATTCCTGCTTGCATTTTAATTGGTGCCATTTCATGTAGATAGAAATCCACTCCACCAGATCTTTAAGAAAAAAATGTCTTACTGTTGCAGAGGCGATTTTAAGTAAGTAAAGAGGGTCGTGGGCCAACATGGGGCGGAACAGACAGTTTGCAAATAAAGAGGCTTTTAGATCAACACTACAATTGAGATGTTGCATGTTCCTTTTGTTGGTTACATTTGTGTTCCTGTCGTCTGACTAATTTATGCTGTCTTTCATTTCTGCAGTCATTTTGCTGTAGTTTATGCAATTTCTTATCCATACTTCTTTTATTTGAATTACAGCTCAGCAGTCTAAAGCAAGACTCAGGATTTCCTGCCCCCCCCCAACTCCCTCAGAGTCATTTGATGATAACAGGGGTTTTAGAGCCTCAAATTATGGTGCAAATTTTGTAAGACCCTCTAATACAAAGTCAGTGTGTGCATAATATTGTCTTTAAACAGAGCTGATTTATAGTATTGTTTATCTTATAGACACACTTTTTGCTTGTAAATTTAATTCTTTAGTCTTGAACACCATTATAAACCAAACACTTTTAAGAAATAAAGGGGTATAGCTGGGGTACCAGATAGTGTTGCCAGTTTAGTAAAAGAAGATGGCCAAGTGAGTCTGAATCCTGAAAATGAAGTGTTAGCTAAGTGTCCTGTCAGTAGAGGAAAAAGTTACTGGCTTTAGAGTTCTTGTTCCTATACATTAACCCTGATGTACCTTGAATTCTAAGTTCTTAAGGTTGCACATTCAATGTAATTTTTTGTACTTTTCTTAGTTTTCAAAGACCACTTCTCCCCAGTGTGTCACAAATCTTCATTCATTAGTTATTGCCAGCTGTGTCAGTGTTATGAATCACAAATATTCAAAAGGAAAAACTTGGTTTATACAGTCCATTAAAATTCAATTTTTATTCTCTGTTCTTTGTGACTGAAGTACATTAACTTAACATTCAGGTCCAAACTGATCTCTTTAAATGAAAATGAGTTTGTAGCACTGGCAACCACTCCAGTCAAAGGGATGAGAAATTGGTCCAAATTCCTCTGTAATTCTGAAGCCATTAATCATGGCATTATGAGGAGCAGATCATGCCAAAATATCCAATGGAATCCTTGTATTATGAAGTCAGAAACTCTCTGCTGGCAAATGTAATTTGTTGGGAAACCACACATCTGCTTTTAGATTTTTTATAGAAATAATAATTTCTATCACCACAAAATTATATATTTAACAGAAATGTGTACATTTTGATAACTTGTGATCTTTTGTTATAATTTAGCAGGTGATATTGTCTTCCTAGAGTGTACTTGGGAAGAAGAGAAGCCATTCAATTATTGTTTTATAAAATTACCAAATCATACAGATGGACCACAGCAGTGCAGCTATACTAAAGCGAAGTTTGTTGCTGAAAAATTATCTATTTCTTTTTGAAAATGATGGAAAAATACATTTATTTTCTCAATGAAGTACATTGACTCTAAGCGGCTGGCTACTGTTCAGAAGTTTATTTCTCAGAGAATGACAGAGCTATGCATAATCCATATTATTTACATACCCATAATGCAGTGCTTGCAACTCATGGAAGTAATGTACTCTCATACATGGTAAAGAGCAAGTAAAATAGATGTTCTAACATGTTTTACTGATTACTTTAGGAAAGGAGCTGTGTTACTTTGCTCTCCTATGTTTTGAACACTAAAAAGTATTAATGTATTTACATCACTACAATATAAAACACTCTACTCATATACTTCAGGAAGCAAGTGAGTGTGTTGCAAAAAGTGTTACACAGTTATTCTGCTATTGAGTGAAAATAGAATATATTTCCCACAGAGCACAGTTTACTTTCCACATATTGTGTTTCACTTAGTTTACATGTGATCATTAGCAGGTCATGTGTCTACAATGTTTTTGGTGTGTTACAGAAATGTTTAACTTAACCATAAAATGTTTATCCTCAGTCTACATGTGGAACTGTTTTTTTCAGATGGAAGGATACACAATAAAAATGGTCTTTTCCAGCTTTAAAATCACCCTTTCTGAGCATTATTTGCATCCTTCATGCAATCCATGTCATAAGCACAATAACCCACTCCAGGGTGTGGGGTTAGAGGCACTTAATCCATGCCTGGGGTGCTGTGAGGACACCTGGCCTGCTGCCTTGTGCCTCACAATGCACCCCAGGCCTATACCAGTTGGGTAGCCAAAATTGCCTGCCCAAAGCTTCTTTAAGTTGTCTGAGGTATGCAGTTTTTTTTTAAGTATATTTTATCCTTCTTTAGTTCTCTCTCAATCTTCTTCCACCTTCCACAAATGCCCTGGTTGACTGAACCTCTGAAGGAGCCAAGACTAGCCCAAGTCACCATGACCACTCTTCTTGAACCCCTGGGCATGTCTCTGCCAAGCATGATCTCTGGTCCCAGATCAGAGAGGGCCTCCTCCAGGGCTAGCCTTCCATGCCTTGGGGAAGAGTGTGGAATTAGGAATGGGAAGAAAAGGAGCCAAGAGTCTGAGTGCCCCAATTGAATGCATGGCTGTCACACAAACAACCTATGAAGCTGGAGGAACCTCATCAAAGCTTTTTATATGATTACATTGATAAGCTGAATGAGAATTAACGTATTTCTACAGAACTGGTAAACTGGATTAAATTATGTATACAGAAACACACTAAAGAAGAAACCTGGGGCCAAATATTTAATCCCTTCCCCCCAAAGCCCAGCAAGCCCTAGCCAGAGTGAAATGTTATTCTCAACACATGATTGATTTTAATAGAATTGGCTAAATCATCTGTTTATTTTTGTTTTTAAAAATATTATCCCAGGATAAATCACGCAAAGACGGGAACGCGAGAAGAGAAGAGACAGTAATAGTAGTTCTACAGTTAAAAAACAACACTTCAGTATGCACTTTTAGAAAATACACAGTTTAGGCACATTTACATTGGCTCAATATGTACAAGTGGTTACGTTGACTAAGCTTTTTAACAAATGAGAACTTGCATCAATTTGACAGGGCTGTGACAGAGAATTCCAATAAGTAGATAATATATGTGAAATATCTTTTTACCAGCTTCATTCTGTTTGGGGAATTTTATTGAAATTTAATGCTTTATTGGCTTTTTTAGAAATGATAAAATGACTAGTACTGGAAGTGTGAACCAGTATAAATGACAGTATTTACACAATGGTTACAGAGAAAAACTACAGGATTTGGGTATCATTGAATCCAAATAAAATAATAAGGAACAACTAGAAAAAGTCCCCAGCCTATATTCGATTTTAGTAAAAAAGACAATAAAACATGAAATTTATCCATATAAAGCAAATAATATAGTATAAATAATACAACCAAAAGAGCCAAGTGTGTGCATATAAACATTAGTTCAAATAGAGCATACAGTTTACCCCATTTCGATCAAATGAGGTCAAGTGGTTCCGGGAGCTTGCTATTAATCTTTCAGTCTTAAGGCAAAGAGATATTTCTTTAATCCATTCTGCATACTGATATAACCAGTTGGTCCATCCAATGTCTGAGAACCAGTCTTTTAACAGCTATAGAAATTAAAGCCATGTGGAATCTATGCTCCAAAACCTGTACATTGGAGAACATCCCTAAAATACAAACTTCTATAGTAAATAAATCTCCCAACCCCAAAAGGGGATCTAGATTGGACTGGATGGACTGCTGTAATGGAGCCACCTTATCACAATGCCAAAAAATATGTACCAGGTTCCCTTCGACTATGCCACACTTTGTACAAATGTTAGAAGGTAATCTATCTAATTTGGCCAACTTAACCGGAGTATAGTACAAGTTGTTCAAAATATGATACTGGATGAGCCTGTGCCTATCTTGAGTGAGGTACCTGTGCATATCCACCCAAATCTGTCCCCAGACTAAAAGAGAGTCTGGCAGAAGAGAGGACCACATTTTGGAACCAGTAAGGGGATTAGGAAATTTAGTATCTAACAGGAAGGAGTATATCTTGGAGATGCCATGGGCCTTGTTTGCATATTCCTGTATCTGGTCTAGAAAGGGCTTAACTTGGGATGGTGTACAAGTAGGCCCAAAACTGGGGGCCACTAGGTGTCTTAACTGAAAAACTTTAAAAATATACTTCTGAGGGATGCTGTATTTAGCCATAATTTCCCCCGAGGATAAAATAAAGTTATTAAGGAACAAACCCTCAACGCAGCAATCCTGCAACTGAGGAAGCCAATCCAGAGAGAGCGGAAGGCCGCCAATCTTAATGTTTGGGTTTAAAGTAAGAAGCTGGGTTATATCTTTCTTAGGAGAGATACTAAAAAAGTTCCAGCATTGAGTCAACACCTTAATGGAGGTACTGTACCTATGATGCTACTTTGTGAAGGAAGGTAATGTGAAAAGGTATAGTAAAAGTTTGTAAATGACTGGAGACTATGTTCATTTAAAATCTTTCTCGAGTTGTAACCAAATTGGGAGGTAATCCTCTGTTCTCGAGTCATTACCACCTCCCCATTTTCGACATGTGACTTGCCCAGTAATACAACAAAAGTTGGAAGACGGGGCCCACCTTTCTTCTTAGGTAGGTTAAGCTTTAAAAAGGCTTTCCTGGGCTGTTTGCCTTGCCAAATGAACTTGGAAATGAACCTATGAAGGTGTTGGAAATAGGACATAGGGAGATAGATATTCATTACATTTAGTGGGTGAAAAACCCAAGGCAAAACATTCATCTTGACAATATTTATACAACCCCACAAAGATAACGGGAGAGCGGACCATCTCTGGAGGTCCTGCTGTATTTTAGTCAACAAATCATCCAGGTTAAGTTTCCTGAAAGCTTCAGGGTCCTTGGTAAGGTATATACCTAAGTATTTAAAAGAAGAGGGGGCCCATTTCATGCCAAACTGGGTAAAATTAGCATGGGGTGTGTTGACATTTAGCAGGAATATGATCGATTTAGCCAAATTCAATTTATAATTGGCCACCTGGCCGAACCGGTCGATAATCTGCAATATGTGTGTTAAAGATGATTCTGGGTTAGTCAGATGTAAGAGAATATCATCGGCATAAGCTGAAAGAACCAAAGACTGTTGATGAATTGAACATCCTGTAACCTGGGTGAGTTCTTAATGTTAAGAAGGAGAGGTTCCAAATATAAATTAAACAGAAAAAGGCAACAGGGGACACCCTTGCGAGTACCTGTAAATAATAGAGTGAGAAAAAAAACCATTGCAGTAGATTCTAGCAGTAGGAGATTTGTAAACCGTCTTAATCCATTGAGTGAAAGTATCCAGGAAGCCCATTCTCCCAAGTATAATCCAGAGAAACTCCCAGTGAACTCTGTCAAAGGCTTTCTCTGCATCTAGTGATACTAAAGCCATAGGAGCTTGGGAGTCTTGGGCAGCCTGAAAAATATGCGAGAGTGCGCAGATGGTCAACCTAGGATCTGCCTTGAACAAATCCCACCTGTTCGGGGCTCAGCAAACTAAACCAACTCCATTTAATTCTAAGGGATAGAATTTTTGTTAAAATCTTGATGTCGTAATTTAGTAATGAAATTGGATGGTAACTAGATGGGTCCGTTGGAGACTTATCTGGTTTCAATATCAAAACAATGGTGGCCTCTAGCAGAGTGGAGTCCAAAGTATCATAAGTAAACATGTAATCGAACAATTTCAGAAGAAGAGGAGCAAGTTCTTTACAGAAGACTTTATAAAAGTTGGAAGGGAAACCGTCAGGCCCCGGGGCCTTGTCCAGAGCTAATTCTCTAATCACTTCCTCTACCTCGGCCACAGTAATAGGAGCAATCAAAGACTCACCTTGATGGGCCTGTAGGGAGGGAAGGGGAAGACCATCCAGAAATTGGTCAATATGAAAATGAAAAGGTTGGGAGGAACCACTGCTATAAACTCCCTATGAAAGGACTCGAAGACATGTGAGATGTCCCTAGAAGAAGTTTTGAGCTAGCCATCAGAGGAAAATAAGAAAAAATTACTCACCTTAGTAATTGCTTTTCTTCTCATGGAGTCTTGCTATATTAGGACTTATTGCAGTCAGCCTCAGCCTCTGAACTGCCCCGGAGATGAAATGGTTAACTCCAGAGTAATCTGGAGTTCCACAGCGCGAGGGCGCTATTCAAAGCTCTATCTGGGTTGTTTGAACCCAAACTGTCAGGTTCTTTACGAAGCTAAACTAATATAGCAAGTCTGTGTGGAAAAAACCCTACACTAGCCATTGGCTACCTACTAGTAGTAGAACAACAGAACACAACAACAAACACATAATAAGAACAAAATTACCTATTATTGTTAGAATAACCCTTGACAATCACTACTAGGCCCCCTCTCCCCAAAAGACTCAAGTCCAGAGAGGGGCCCATCTACCACTTAACAAAAAACAGAAATTATCTAGTTCCTAAACCCAAAAGAAGAAAAGAGGGGGGGGAACTAGAAAGCTAAAAAGGCATGACACAGTGCTTGCACCAATTGTCAACCCCATACCCAAGTAGGGATTCTGAGAGGGGTAGGAGGGAGGGTTGTCCTAATATAGCAAGACTCCATGAGAAGAAAAGCAATTACTAAGGTGAGTAATTTTTTCTTCAAACACCATGAAGTCTTGCTTATATTAGGACTTATTGCAGATTATACAGCAGTACCTCCATGGAGGAGGGTCAGAACCTACTTAGGGAATAGGCTCTGAAGCACAGCTGTGCCAAAACGAGCATCTCTCCTGGACTGGACGTCCAGAGAATAATGCTTAGTGAAAGTGTGGACTGTTTTCCAGGTAGCAGCTTGACAGATCTCCAAGATAGGAATATCTCTAGCAGCCGCTAGAGATGCAGCTGTACCCCTGGTGGAATGAGCCCTCAAGCCTGAGGGAGGTTCCTTACCCAGTTTTTGGTAACAGAACTGGATACAAGAGACGATCCACCTAGCAATTGTCCTCCTAGTAGCAGGTCTTCCCTTACCCACATCTCCATAGGTAAGGAAGAGCTGGAGGGATTCGAACCTGTGACCCCTGGTACGTTCCAAATAGTAGCTAAGAGCTCTTTTAACGTCCAAACTGTGCAGCCTTCTCTCACCAGAGGAAGAGTGCTCAGTAAAAAATACTGGAAGAGAGATGGATTGGTTAAGATGAAAATCTGAAACCACTTTAGGTAAAAACTTTCTGTTAGTCCTGAGGACCACTTTATCCCTGTGGAAAGAAATAAAATCTTTCCACTGACAAAGCTTGTAATTCACTTATACGCTGTGAGCAGAAGTGATAGCCACTAGAAAAACAGTTTTCCAAGTTAAAAACTTGAGGTCTGCTGAAACCAGGGGCTCAAGGGGGTTGCATTAGCTGGGCAATGCAAACATTCAGGTCCCATGCAGGAGTTGGTTCCCAAAAGGAGGTTAGTATGAAGTAACCCTTTGAAAACTTGGAGAACACAGGGTGAGAAGAAAGAGAACTGGTTTCCTCGGAAATAAAAACAGAAACAGCTGCCAAATGAACCTTCAAGGTAGCTGGTTTGAGGCCTAAAGAATTTAAGTGGACCAAATAGTCCAACAAAATAGGCAGGTCAGCAGATTCTGGAATAATCTGCCTCTCAGAACACCAAAATGAGAATCTCTTCCATTTAGAATTATAAGTGGTTTAGTGAAGGCTTCCTAGAAGCCTTCAAAATATCCAGGACACCTTGAGAAAGGTGTAAATTGGCAATTCTAGCTCCTCAAGAACCAGGCCTTGGGTGGAGGAATTGAGGTCCGGATACCACACTCTCCCTGTGCACAGGTCAGCAGGTCGTGGGTCCTGGGCAAGGTCAGGGAGGGTGAAAAGAGAGGACAGGAGAAGAGGGTACCAAGGCTGCCTGGCCCAGTCTGGAGCAATCAGAATCACTCTGCAAGGCTGAGTTCTGATTTTCACCAATACCCTGAAGAGGAGGGAACGAGGAGAAAGATAGGGAACTTTCCTTCCCAATTCAGTTGAAAAGCATCCAGAGGAACTGATCCCAGAACTGGAGGCCTGCAGCAAACAGAGGAAGTTGGTGGTTGTCTGGGGCTGCAAAGAGATCTATCTGAGGGTGCCCAACTGGCAAAGACCGACCCCAGTACTTGAGGGTTCAGAGCCCATTAAGTGATGGCCCTGAGAAATCCTGCTGAGGGCGTCCGCTAGGACATTGTCCTTCCCTGGGAGGTGAACCACTATCAGAGAGGTGTTCAGGGAGTAGGCCAGAGACCACAACTTATTGCTTCTGGTGCACAAGGCTGAAGAGCGTAGTGCCCTTGTTTGTTGATGTACCACATTGTTGTGGTATTGTCTGTCCTGACTTGAACTACCTTGTTCTGGACAGCTTCGAAAAATCTGGAGAGCTAGGAAGACAGCTCTGAGCTCAGTAGATTGATATGAAGCAGAGATTCCTGAGGGGACCAGACTCCCTGAGTGGAAAGGTCGCCCAGGTGAGCCCCCCAACCCAGCAGGGAAGCGTCCGTGGTGAGGGTGAGGGAATGAAGAACAGGTAGGAATGGGACCCCTGTGGACAGGTTGCTTTGATCCAGCCACCATTGTAGAGCTAGGATCAAGGTCTTGGTCACTGGGACCAGTTTGGTAAGGGGGTCCCTCCTTTGAGACCAATAGGACCTCAAGTGGAACTGAATGTCCCTCATCTGAAATCTCGCTCCTGGCACGACAGCTGTAGAAGCAGCCATGTGCCCTAGGAGTTGTAGAAAGTGCCTTGCTGGTCGAGAGACCTGCAGGGTGAAGGAAGATGCCAGGGCAATGATTTTGTCCACTCTTTCGGAGGGGAGGAATGCCCTGGCTAACTTTGTGTTCAGCTCTGCACCTATAAAAGTTAGTACCTGAACTGGTTCGAGAACTGACTTTGGAACATTCAACAGGAACCCCAGAAAGGTGAGAAGTTCCTGGGTGATTTGCAAGTGGGATTTTACCTGCTCTGGTGACTGACCCACAATGAGCCAGTCGTCCAAGTAGGGAAACACAGCTACCCCTTGTCTTCTTAGGTGGGCCACTACTACAGCTAGACATTTTGTGAACACTCTTGGTGCAGAAGTGAGTCCAAGGGCATTGCCCTGAACTGGTAGTGGCCAGAGGGCAGTTCGAACCTGAGGTACTTTGGTGAGAGGCCCTGATTAGGATATGAAAATGGTGTCCTTGAGGTCCAGGGAAGCTAACAGTCCCTGGTCTCAAGGATGATAAAAATCATTGCCAAAGTTAGCATTCTGAACTTTGGTTTTACAAGATGCTTGTTCAGAAATCTTAAATCCAAGATGGGCCTCCAGTCTCCTATCTTTTTTGGGGTCAGGAAATACCTTGAGTACAGACCCTTGCCCTGGTGGCAAGGGGAGACCCTTTCTACTGCTTTGCAGTCTAAAAGAGAAGAAACCTCCGCTTCTAGTGCAAGGGTTTCTAAAAGACTTGAAAGGGGAAAGTGTCTGGCTCTCATCTTGGGAAATTGTTTGAAGCTGAGAACCAGGCCTTGGCTTACCACCTCCAGAACCCATTTGTCCGAGGTTAGGGACAACCAGTTCTGGCAGAAATAAGCCAGTCTGCCCCCCACCGGTACAGGAGAGTCGGCCCCAGACACCCCGTCAGGGTGCCTGCTTGGCAGGAGCGGCTTTAGGCTGGGGAGAGGGAGAGGGCCTGCCTGTGCCCTGGCCTGCCTCTGCCTCTGAAAACTCTCCGCGCAAAAGCAGAGGATGCCTTGAAATTGATAAAAGGCCTATGGAAAAGCCTGCCTCTACCTCTGGGGCATGCCTTGTGGAGTGGCATGCCTCTCCTTAGCTTGGGCACTTTTGTAAGTAGTTCTGTATTCATCCATCTTTTTCATGTAATTTTCTGTTTGTTCCCAAACAGAGAATTTCCTATGACAGGAAAATCTATAGCCTTTGACTGGGTATCTTGGGACAGATTAGTGCATCTGAGCCATGCCAACCTACAGAGAGCTACAGAAGTGGCCATGACCCTAGAGGAAACATCATTAACATCAACAGCAGCATGAAATTGAACTTCTAGAGGCTTCAATGCCATCAGCAGCCACCTGTTCCAACTCACCAGCCAGCTGGCCCTGAGCCTGTTTGGCCAACTGCAATATAGTGTCCCATCTAGATTTCTGATATCTAGCCACATAAGCCATATAATTAGCTTGTCTGAGTCCCAAAGAAGCTGCCACATACTGTTTTTGCATGGCATCAATCTTCCTGGAATCTTTATCAGGAGGATGTGAGGCCAGGGGAATATTAGCCTTGTCACAGGCTGCAGCTTGAACAACACCTACGTGACTACACTGCTCAGTAAGGAAGTCTATATTAGGGCCTGACAAAGTATACCTTCTGTCCATTTTTTTATCTATAGGAGGGACAGAAAAAGGATTTTTTAAAATCTTAGTGGTTTGCCTCCTAAATGACTTATGCAAAGGAATAGACAACCTTTTAGACTCTGGAATATCCATCATTTCCACATAATCAGGCTCCTCTTGCTCATCCACAGCCTCTTCTAAGGGGAGCTGGAGAGTTTCTGCTACCTTCTTATAAAATCTGAAATGTGAGGGAGACTCAGACAACAAAGGGGGAGACTCAAAGGGTCTGTCTGGAGAAATGTCCGGTTCTATGGGCACTTCCAGACCTTCCCAATCACAATTACAATCATCCAAATCCTCCTCCCCCTCCTGTGGTTCATAAAAATCCTCAACATCATAATCCTGAACCACTGGACCTGAACGAGACCCCCTTCTTCCAAGCATAGAGGGTTCGACAAGTCCCTGAGACAAAGACTGGACAATCTGTATGGCTTTAGCTATTTCTGCAGCAGAAGGAGAGACAAAACTGGACTCCACACTAGCTGATTTCTTTGTCTTTTTTACTTTGACTGGTTCCTCAGGACCAGCCTTTCTTTGCTTGAGGAAGTCTCGCCCTGGTCAGAGGGCACTCCCTCTGGTCAGCGGAGCTGGACCGGGCTGCCATCTCGGGTCAGCGGACTTTTGGCCTCTCTCTGCCCTCTGAGCCGCCCAATCTCTTTTCCAGGGTACGGTGAAATTCTTACACACCTGGCAGTCTGACAGGAGGTGGTCAGCCTCAGACAATAGACACAAGTGGTGTGTGGGTCAGCCTTGGCAAAGGCTTCCCCACAGACATCACAGTGTTGAAACCCAGTGGACCGGATTTTCTTTTGGGTTTCTCAGACATAATGCCAGCCTATCCAAACTTGCCCTTTTCCGGCCTTGCCAGGACAAGACACCCTTATCGGTCCCTAACCGTGTCACGGGTATTGGAAAAAACCCAATAAAATAATAGTTTTTAGGACCGATAAGAACCGGGTACCTCTCTCTAAATGCAAAGAAAATGAGTTTTAAAACAAACCGATTGGTTCAGAGTGAACCGATAATGAGTTTCCACACAGACTTAATTTCTTTTACTTACGGTTACCAGATAGAGCTTCAAACCGAAAACCGCGGTAATTTTAAACACTTTGCCGGTTCAAAGAACCGATAAAAATACCATAAACCGCAAAACAAACCGAGGTGAAGGAGCTGGTCTCCGGAGCGACTGTTCAGTGAAAGCGGAGTAAAGAATCTGACAGTTTGGGTTCAAACAACCCAGATATAGCTTTGAATAGCGCCCTCGCACTGTGGAACTCCAGATTACTCTGGAGTTAACCATTTCATCTCCAGGGCAGTTCAGAGGCTGAGGCTGACTGCAATAAGTCCTAACATAAGCAAGACTTCATGGTGTTTGAAGGAAGAGATCCATCTCGGTCCTTCCACTTCCCTCAAATGAAGGGCCAACATCTTACCTGATTTCTCCCCTTGATCAAAATAATGGGCCTTGGTTTTGAGGAGAGCGTACTCTGCCTTATCCCTTACTAAATCGGAGTACTCATTTCTAAGTTTCAACAGGATTTCCAAATCTGTTTCAGAAGATGAGGAGGATAACTTGTTTTCCGCCAACCTGATTTGATTCGACGAAGACATGATCTTAGCCTCCGTCTGCTTTTTCCTTCTGGATGCAAGTTTAATAAATTCCCCCCTGATGAAACATTTAAGGGAGCACCAGATCAAATCTTCCCTCCCAATTGAGCCTGAATTGGTATCCATGAAAGAGATAGAGATCTGATTTGAGAGACTATCGTTCTTCTTTTAAAAGCTGAGTGTTTAGTTTCCAGGAGGTGTCTCTTTCACCTGTGGATCAGGGAAACCGAGACCCATGCCACGGGTGATCTGATATCACAATTGGCTCGATTTCCGACTGCAGCACCCCAGACAAAGGTTATTACTGACCAAAATTAAGTCAATTCTGGACCACGACCTATGAACCTGAGAATAGTAAGAAAAAGCAGTCCAGCGGATTAAATAGCGCCATGGGTCGCATAAATCCAATAGGTCCATGAAATTCCTCAGGGCAAGCTGTGAAGGGAAGGTGGTTTCAATGGCCTGTAGGATTTATCCAACTCTTGAGATGGAGCAATGTTCCAGTCCCCAATATTAACATTGAGGGCAAGAACCCAGTTTATCAGCTAAGGTCATAAGAAAATCTGGGTCCCTCACTGGGCCATAGATTGCCCCTATTACTACCCTAACATTGTGTAGCAAGCCGTTAACAATAGTGAATCTGCCTTCATGGTCCGTTAGACTCTTCTGCCAGAAAGGGTATATGTTTCCTGACCAATATGGCTACCCCTGCTAGAGGATGACCCACATGAAGCACAAATTTGGGCACTTTCTGGCCAAGCCCATTAACTCTGATGGCACCAGATGGGTCTCTTGCATCAAGAGAAAATATCGACATTCAAGAGAGCACAGTTTTGAGAACCTGGTACCTCTTAGATGGGTCTCTGACACCTTTGTCATTCACGTTGCAATTTTGAGTTGTGAGCTTCCCTAACAACCTCTCTCAGTTATATTGCTTATGGAAGATCACTATATTCAAAATTTACCTCTCCAGGAAAATAAGGAAGGAACGGGGAACCTTAAGAGCTGAGGGGACCAAATGGTCTGACCAAACCAGCAATGTGTAGGAATCTCGACTGAACAGAGGGTTCCCACCCCCAACCAACAAGCAGACCACACGATCGATCAGAGATTAGTTTACCAGGCCGTGACATTCGCCTACTTCCACCCCCCATCGACAGAAAACCTAAGAGAAGACAAAGGAGAAAAGGAAACTCCAACAAACAGGTGAGAGTCAAATAATGTAATTATAGGCAGGAGATATCTTCTTGGCACATCGGCAGGTGTTCAGCCCGATTTGAACAAGTTGGGTAACCTGAGAGAGAGATTCGAAGCAGCTTTTTCTGGAGACTCATAGGAGTACCAAGATCCTTCAATGGCTACTTGTAGCTTGGCAGGGTAGGTCATTCTATAGCGAATACCAGCCGCAATCAGCTTACTAACTGTAGAATGGAAAGCTGAATGTTTCTGCCTCGGCCCTGGGAGGGGAAGATCTTGTGTTATTTGTAACTTTGTACCACTCCATAAGATTGCTTGCAACCTCTCACCTTAAATAATACATGTTGCTTCTCCAGAAGCTTAAAAACTTGATAATAATGGGCCTTGGCGGTGCACCAGCTGCAGGTTTTGAGCCTAAGAGATCGATGAGCCCGTTCTGTGTGATATTGTGGATTAAGAGATGGGCCAACAACCTTGCTCAGAAACTTCTGGAGAAAGAAGAATAGGTATGGGGCCTTCCTACGGCTTCAGGAGGCCCAAAATCACGGTTGTTTCTCCGACTCCTCCTTCTAAATCCTCTGTTTTGAGTTGAAGTTTGCTGATCTGCTGCCTAAGATGTACAATCTCTGGGTCCAACTTCTCCCTCCACTTCTACAGGGAGGAAGTTCTTGCCTCCGAATCCCCCATTCTGGTAGTTAGGGTGCTGAGGTCCCCTCTTAGCGATTTCAGCTCTGTAGATATATCATCTAACATTTCCTTAAACGGTAGCAATTCCTGAAGGAAATGATTTTCAGTAAGAGGAACTGATGGAGCATTAGACGGGGTTAATTTAGTTGTAGACCCCAAGCTCTGATGTTTAGATTTTTTGGAGGATTTTTCAGGAGTAGGACGGTGGAGTGTGGCTCATACCAGCAGGTTTCATCTCCGCTTCATCTAGCTCTTCACCCAAATGCGATATTGTGCACGGAACTGCCAACTTCCATAAATATAGCAGTGTTGCCAAGACCCTAGGTGTGGTAAATTTAACCTTTAATCGCTGATATTTGTAGGGTAGAAAGTAGTTTGAAGAGGATGGTATACGGGAGCTCCGCAAAAATGCTGCCTCTAGCTGCTCTGCATCACGTGACCCCCCCCGTTTGGGGAATTTTAAATTAAATGTAATTAGATCTCAGTTTATAAGCAGAAGCCAAAACCTGTGTGCAGTTAGGTAAATAGGATGATAGTTGACCACAGAAGCACTGTGGCAGGAGGAACTCCCTGTCACGGTAATGGACCATCTTTTCTCATTTACTGAAACTTCTGTTGCAACAGTTCTCTCATTTCTCCTTTTATTAACATACTAATTGCCAGCAGATTAGGTCTATTGAGTCTGCTTGAACCTCAGATCCCTAGTTGGGTGCGAGCCCACCCCTTTGTGTTCCAGAAACCCTATAATCCATCCCACCCTCTTGGGCCAGGCCATCATCTGATATATACTTTCTGTGTCATCCCACCTCTCTTGAAGCCCTCCACTGTGGATCTCTGAACCAGCTCGCCAGGCAGTGCATTCCAAGGGTCCACCACCCTCTCAGTGAAAAACCTCCTCCTCTTTCCCCCCTCACCCTTCCACCTTCCAACTTCAAATCATGCCCTCTGGTGATACCTCCTTGCTTTAGTCTAAAGATCCCCTCTGTGTTTACCCTATTTATTCCCTTGAGGTACTTGAAGACCTCAGTCATGTCCCCCCTGTCTCTTATCTCCTCCAATGAAAACAGGCAGAGCTCCTCAAGTCTGTCCTCATATGTCAAATCCTCTAGTCCTCGTATCATCTTAGTTGCCCTCCTCTGTACCCTCTCCAGGAGCTGTATATCCCACTTCAAGTGTGGTCTCCAGTACTGTACACAATACTCGAGGGGTGGTCTAACCAGTCTATTGTACAGCGGCAGAATCACTTCCCTGCTCCTAGAGGTGATCCCCCTTACGATGCATCCCAACATCCTGTTTGCCTTGCTAGCCACTCTCCTGCACTGCTCGGAGTTATTATACATGCATCCACCATGACCCCTAGATCTTTTTCCCCTGTTGAGGCCTCCAGCGCCTCCCCACCCAGGGTGTACCTGTGTTTAGGGTTTGCCCACCCAAGATGTAACACCTTGCACTTGGTGATATTGAAATTTAATTTCCATGTGTGAGCCCAGCTTTCCAGGGTGTCCAGGTCCCCTTACAGGGCCAACCTCCCCTCTTCCCCCTCAACTACTGCTCCCATCTTGGAGTTGTCAGCGAAGAGACTCATTTCACACCCTATACCCTCCCTGATGTCCGATATGTATGCATTAAACAGGATCGGACCCAGGACCGAGCCTCATGGCACTTACCACCGACCCTCTAGGGTTCGAGCCCCACTGACCACTACTCTGGGTGTGTCCAGCTAGCCAGTTTTAAATCCATCTGACTATCAAAGGGCCTACTCCCAACCCCGTCAGTTTCTCCACTAGACCATTATGGGGATAGAGTCAAACGCCTTGCTGAAGTCCAAGAATAATACATCCACAGGCTTTCCCCTGCCCAGTTCTGATGTTACCTATTCATAGAACTCCACAAGATTGGTTTGGCATGGTCTGCCTGGCACAAACCCATGTTGCTGACTATCCAGACCTCCCACCTCCTCCAGGTACACCCCCAATAATTCCTTTAGTATAGTCTCCATTAATTTTCCCACCACCGAGGTCAAACTGATGGGTCTATAGTTACCTGGTATGTCCCTCAACCCCCTTTATGGATTGGCACTACATGTGCCTCTCGCCAATCCCTAGGTACCCTCCCTGTCTCAAGCAATCTGTTGAAGAGCTCCACCAGGGGTTCAGCCAGTATGTCCACCAATTCCCATAGTACTATCTCTGTATTTTCTAGTCTAAAAGGCTGGCCACCTTTAGGTGCCCCCCCTTTCTATTAGCTTTCACCCACTTTTAATTTCCTTTTTTCCTCTTTAAAGGTTCAGCTATTGAGAGGTTAAGAAAGTGTCCTCTACAACATTTTGTTAAAAGGAGCCCATATGGGGATTGCAAGGAAATGTACTGGTACCAGTAATGAAATGCCCTGAGCAACAGTACACTCAGGACAGGAATGTATAAACTGTTATTTGCCAGAGCAAATGGCTCGGATGTTTGGTTAATGGAGCACCCCCTTTTATGTTTCTTTATCCCTTTAGTTTCCATGCTGCCTCATAGTATTATGTATAAAACTGCTGAGATATTAAATTGAGTCCTGGCTGAGGAGAGATGCAGCCATTGGATCCTGGTTAAGTACAATGGCTTTCAGTGCATATGAACCTAAATCAAAACTAAGAGGACTGTTTTGATATAGGAATAACAAAAGCTTGTGTCTGTTTCTTTAAGATGTTAGCTGTCCCCTTCAAAGATATATTTTGCAGCAGGCAGCATGTTCCTGCAGGACAGCTTGGGAGTACAAAATGTTCTGACTTCAGGTCTGATCTTTCCCAATGTTTTAAACAAACCTGCAGGTGCCAACTGAACTGTTCTCTATGGAGCAACAGTGGACACTAGTGGCACATTTTATGTTATGTCTGATGTCAATCACAGGGAAGTGGACATTTCCTAACTTCTAGAGAGCCTATAAAAGCTTTAAGTTCTGAAATGAGTTTTAGACTGAGACTGAGAGAGATAAGGTGAGTTCCTGCTGGCTGGTGTAGGTAGAGGACTAAGAGGAGTCCCATACTACTGCTGAGTGGAAGCTGAGAGAAGGCAGGCAAAGTCCCAAACTGAGGAAACACTAGCACAAACAGTAAAATAAGGTGACAAGACTTTCTATAGATACATTACTGAAAGGAGAAAGTCCAGAGGGGGTATTGCTAAGCTCAAAGGAGAAAAGGGGGCATGTGAGGAGGACCCTGTAAAAGCATCTATCCTAAATAGATACTTTTGCACAGTATTTACTGAAGAGAAGGTAGGGCAGGGCCCACAGCTCGGTACCATGGACACAGGGGGAGGGAGGTGAGCACTATTCCCTTCACAAAAGAAAGGGTCCCACAAGCACTCACTAAGCTCAGGGTGGACAAGGCAATGGGACCTGATGGCATACATCCCAGGGTACTTAAGAAGCTAAGGGTGGAACTAGCAGAGCCATTAGCAGAACTGTTTAGTGAGTCTCTGAGCACAGGAGAGGTCCCAGAAGACTGGAGAAGGGCTCATGTGATCCCACCCACAAGAGTGGTAGCAGGGAGGAGGCAGGGAACTACAGACCAGTCAGTCTTACCTCAGTAGTGGGCAAGATTATGGAGGCACTCCTTAAGGAAAGGATAGTGCAACACCTGGAATCCATAGGGGCACAGGATCCAAGACAGCATGGGTTTACAAAAGGAAGGTCCTGTCAAACTAATCTCATAGATTTCTTTGACTGGGTAACCAGAGTGGTGGACCATGGAGGAGCAGTTGATGTCACCTACCTTGACTTCAGCAAAGCTTTTGACACTGTTCCACATAGAAGATTGATAAATAAGCTAGGTAGGCTCGGGGTGGATCAGAAGTTGGTTAACTGGGTGGAAAACTGGTTGTCGGGCAGAAAACAGAGAGTGGTGGTAAATGGTATACAGTCAGAAGAGATGCAAGTCACAAGTGGGGTACCTCAGGGATCAGTCCTGGGGCCAGTTCTCTTCAATATCTTCATTAGTGACATTGCAGATGAACTAGAGGGTAAGGCTTGTCTGTTTGCAGATGACACCAAGATCTGCAACATGGTAGATGATCCAGATGGGGTGGACGGAATGAGAAGAGATCTGGATAAACTAGCAAAATGGTCAGAAAAGTGGCAACTGGGATTTAATGCAAAGAAGTGCAAGATCATGCACATAGGGAAGAGAAACCCTGAAACCACCTATAGGCTGGGAGGGGAGTTGCTGGCAGTCACAAAGGAAGAAAGAGACTTGGGCATCATCATCACCAATGACCTGAAATCATCCAAGCAGACCTCTAAAGCAGTAGGTAAGGCTAGGGGGATGTTAGGGTGTATTAGTAGGGTATAACAAGTTGTAAGAGGGAGGTAATAATCCCTCTTTACAAGACACTGGTTAGGCCCCATCTGGAGTACTGCATGCAGTACTGGAGGCCACACCTTCACAAGGACATTAACCAAATTAAGGCAGTCCAGAGAAGGGCATCAAAATGGTGCAGGGACTGCATTAGAAGACATATGAGGACAGATTAATGGAGCTCAATATGTATACCCTTGAGCAAAGGAGGGAGAGAGGTGATATAATCAAAACATTCTAACACCTTAATGGCATTAACAAGGTGAAAGAGTCTAACGTTTAAATATAAGAAAAATAGCAGGACAAGAGGGCACAGCATGAGATTAGAGGGAGGCCGATTAAAGGGTAATGTGAGGAAATTCTTTTTCAGAGAAAGAGTGGTGGATGCATGGAACGCCCTACCTCAGGAAGTGGTGTCTATGAGTATAGTGCAGGGCTTCAAACAGGCATAGGATAGGCATAAGGGAGCAATACAGATGACTATGAATAAATAGGCCACTGACAGAGCAAAGACCGATGGCACATTTATAAGGTAGAAAAAGAAATGGGCAGACTGGATGGGCCTTGCAGTCCTTATCTGCCGTCAACCTCTATGTTTCTATGTTTCTAAGTATGTCTCATCCTAAGATCTTTATCTGTGTTCATTTTCTGTTTATTATTTTTTATGAAGTCTCTCTTCTGCATTTGCCTTGAAGAAATGTTTAGGAAGCAATAAGCATCATACTAGACAAAATGTGTTAACCTTATAAAAACTGTGTTATGTCCATCTGTAATCCCACATTCCTACAGATGGTGTCAGCAGTGGGATAACTGCTGGCTGTGTCTTGCCAAGAAAGGGAGACGTTCCGGCAGGTACTGCCCTGGTGCTCCAGATGGACACATGTTCCAGGACAAGGTCTCCAGAAAAGTAGCCACAGGTGTCCTGACAAGGTGAATGGCAGACAAGACAGGAGCTGCCCTGCATCCAGGCTTGGATGTCTGACTGAAGATGTAGTCAAAACCATTGGAAGATGATGTCAAGCTGGAGGAGGAGGAAGGGGAAGAAAGCTGTCCACTCCTGCAGGAAGTTCCCCCTGAGGATGTGGGATAGCTGCTGAAATGGCTATGCATTAAGCAGATGCAAATGGACAAGGATCGAGACCTGGAATGCAAAAGTCAAAATGCCAAGTGGGCAGACATGATGCATGTGCTGCATGCCATCCAAACTGCAGACAGAGTGAGTTATCCAAGATACATTAAATTATCAAAATGAATGGACTCAGATGATATTGAGGCATATCTCACAATATTTAAGAGGGTTGCTAAAATGTGTGGGTGGCCCAAGGAACAATGGGCCATGAGACTGGCCCCACAACTCACTGGCTGGGCTCAAATCATCTACAGGCATATGGATATGTGCGATGCAGAGGACTATGACATGGTAACGAGGGAAATCCTGAGAAGGTACAATATTAACACCGAGACATACCATTAGAGGTTCCAATACCTAAAGATGCGGTCTGCAGATACACCACGGGAAACCTTTGCCAGACTGAAGGATCTTTGGTACAAATGGTTGTAACCTGATAGTAAGACAGTGCATCAGCTGCTAGAGACCATCATCATCGAGCAATTGATCAAGGTATTACCCCAGGATGTCCAGATCTGGGTGTGGGAGCACAAACCAGAGGGAGCAGAGAAAACAATAGCCATGGCAGAAGACTTCCTGGCTGCTAGATCCTCGAGATTGCAATGCACCCAAGGGACCACCTCCACCTCCACGAACCTGGTAAGAAACCCACCTTTTTCTAACACTGCTCATACTGGCAAAAGTGACTGGAGGGCTAAGAAAAAGAAGATACCCTTGTCAGAAATTGTGTGCCATGGGTGTCAAAAGGAGGGCCATTTGATTAGGAACTTCCCTGCTATAAATAAAGGACTGGGAAACTTGGCCTTTGCAAACTGGGGACCCTTCTGGCCAGAGCGGAGGTGGATCTCATCGGCTTTTGGGGCTGATAGACTCTGGCAGTCGACAGACATTAGTATGGACCGATTTGGTCAGGCAAAGTGAACCGCTGTGGTATGCATCCACAGTGAGAGCCATTGCTACCCCCACTGCCCTTTGGAAATGACCATTCAAGGAAATACCCATGAGATAGAGGTGGGATTAGTGCCGCATTTGCCTGAGCCAATAATCATCGGACAGGACCATCGAACTTTTCCTCTTTTGTGGAACATCATACTCTTCAGGCACCACTTGTTGGTGTCACTACAAGGGCATTTGCCAGACCCATTTCATTTCGATGAGGACATATGTGAGGCTCCTGGGAAAGAAAAAAAATCCAAGTCCTAAAGAAGAAAAGACAAGAAGGACTGGCATGATAAGCATACTGTGATCCATCCTGATGTGAGACACTTATTTCAGGATAATAATATTCATGAGGAACAAATTGTTGATTCTACACTAACCCCTTTCTTTTTACATGTGGGGAAAGAACCAGTCAAAGAGGCCCAAAAATGTGTAATAAATGAAAGGCTGTTATACAGGGAAAGTACCAACCCCAGGACAGGGGAGGATGGTACCCAGTTGTTGGTACCCGAAAGGTTTAGGCCTCAGGTCATACAGTTAGCCCATGATGTTGCATTAGCAGGCACACTGGTAGGGACAGCACATTGCATTGCATACTGTCTGACTTTTACTGGCCGGCTATCCATGAGCAAGTTGCTGACTACATAAGGTGTTGTCCTGAGTGCCAGAAAGTGGCTTGAATAGGGAGAAAGGATAAGGTCCCCCTTCAACTGATCCCTATAGTGTCCCTTCCATTTGACAAAATAGCCATGGATGCAGTGGGCCCCCTGGAAAAAAGTTCCATGGGGAATAACTTTATTCTTGTCATCTGCGATTATGCCACCCACTACCCTGAGGCTATATCTATGAGGACTGTCACTGCCCCTAGGATAGCGGAGAAACTGGCCAAAGTGTTCAGCCAGATGGGTATCTCTCAGAAGACAGTAACAGATCAAGAAAGCAACTTCAATGCCAGTATGTTGAAGGAACTCTACCATCTCCTGGGATTAGCTGCAGTTTGTACCTCCCCTTACCACCCTCAGATGTATGGGTTAGTCAAAAGATTTAACCAGACTTTGAAGATTATGTTAAAAAAGTTTGTAAGTGAGGAAGGTAGGGCCTTGGACAGGTATCCCCCTTACCTACTGTTTGCTTACTGAGAGATTCCCCAGGCATCTACAGGTTTCTCCCCCTTCTCCCTTTTATATGGGCAGAACCCTAGAGGGCCCTTAGATATGGTGAAGGAGCACTGGGATGAAGGCAAAAAAGTGGGGCAATGTAACATCCTAGAATATATGACTAGGCTCAGAAAACAACCTAGTGAGATGTGTGGAACTAGCGCACCAAAACCTTGGACACAAACAGGCTGAACAAAAGGTACAGTATGACCAAGGGGTGGGTACCAAAACATTCCAAGTAGGGGATCAGGTCCTGTTGTTGATCCCAACCACAGAGAATAAATTGCTAATGAAATGGCAAGGCCCCTTCCTTATTTTGAGACTGACAGGGCCAGTGAATTATAAGACTGGAATGCCAGGAAAGAGACCCTCCCAAAAGGTATATCATGTCAACCTGCTAAAAAAATGGCATGAGAAGAGTACCCCCATGTGCTACATCCATCCTGAAGGCAGAGAGTCAGAGTTGGAGATAACTTACAATAGATTAGAGAAACCTGGGACTGTAGATGAGATACATTAAACCCAGAGCTAAACCCCAGCAACACCAAGAAGTAGAAGATGTGTGCAGAAGTCATGCCTACCCTTCACCAACATACCATGGAGGGCTAAATGGATTACCCATTCTATCACAGTAACACAAGAAAGGCCCATACATCAGAAACCATACCAGTTACCTGTAAAGGTAAGGGATGAGATCATCCAAGAAGTTAAAAAACTGGAAAAGCTGAGAATCATAGTTCATCAAAAGTGCCTGGTCATCACCCATTGTGGTGGTGGTGGTGGTGGATAAGAAGAAGGAGGATCTGTCTTTGCCTTGATTTCCACTGAATAAACAATGCGTCACATTTAGATGACTACCTATGCCACAAATTGACAACATCATTGATAGGTTGGGTAACACAAAGTATATCTCTACATTAGACCTAACGAAGGGATATTGGCAGATACCCTCTCCCCAGAGTCATGTGAGATAACCACTTTAGCACCTCATTGGGCCTGTACCATTTTGTAAAAATGCCATTTGGGCTGCATGGAGCCCCTGCCATGTTCCAGTGGTTTATGAATCAAATGCTTAGGCCACATACAGAGTATTGTTCAGCTTATCTGGATGATGTTGTGGTGTTTATCCCTGACTGGGAAACCCACATGGTGCATCTTGAGAAGGTGTTACTGGCAATTAAAGAAGCAGGGGTGACTGTAAATCCATCTAAATGTGCCATTAGTAATGTGGAAACAAGGTACCTGGGCTTCATTCTGGGAAATGGGCAGGTGAAGCCAGAGATGGATAAGGTGACTGCAGTAGCCAAAAGTCCGGAACCATCTACCAAAATGCATGTTAGGTCCTTCTTGGGGTTAGCTGACTATTATAGAAGACTCATCCCCAATTTTTCAGCTATTGCCAGCCCCCTATCAGATCTTACTAAAAAAAGGTGCCCCAATAAGGTACCGTGGTCCCCTGAATGTGATGCGGCCTTTAGGAGCATCAAGGCCATATTGTGTACATCCCCTGTTCTCCAGAGTCTTGACTTTACCCAGCCCTTTGAAGTGCATTCAGATGCATCAGAGGCAGGCATTGGGGCTGTATTGACCCAGAGAACTGATGGGAGGAACATCATATTATCTACATCAGTAGAAAGTTGCATGAAAGGGAAAAAATATGCAACACTTTAAAAGGAATGTTTGGCTTTGAAATGGGCTGTGGAATCCCTTAAGTATTATTTGTGGGAACTGAATTTAAAGTACTGACAGATCATGACCCCTCTGTTGGCTCCACCAGATGGGAGAGAAAAAACCTGCATCATGAGGTGGCATTTAGCCTTACAGCCCTAAGCACACAAAGTATCCCATAGGGCAGGGACTGCCCATTTGAATGAAGATTATTTGTTGTGATATGGGGCATGTGTTGAGAAATATCTTGAAAGATGACAATGTAATGTTTGTTATACAATGTTTGTGTAAAAGATGTACATCATGAAATATAATGTACATATTTGTCTCAAGGTAATTGTATTGCTGTAAAATTCAGTGTGGTAATGGTAAACCTTAGTGACTGTTAGTTATTAATAAGGACCCTGAGACAGAGTTTCTGAAGTGGTTGGATGGATGTTCCATCACTTCCAGGGATAGGAAGGTGGAAACAGTCTTAAAGAAAACTGTTCCTCTCTTAAGGTGGGGGATGTGTGGCAGGGGGAACTCCCTGTCATGGCAATGGACCATCTTTTCTTATTTACTGAAACTTCTGTTGCAACAGTTCTCTCATTTCTCCTTTTATTCTATTTCTGTATTTTCTAGTCTGAAAGGCTGGCCACCTTTAGGCACCCCCCCTTTTCTCTTAGCTATCACCCACTTTTATTTCCTTTTTTTCTCTTTAAAGGTCCAGCTATTGGGATGTTAAGAAAGAGACCTCTGCAAAATTTTGATGAAAGGAACCCACATGAGGATTATAAAGAAAATTACTGGTACCAGTAATGAAATTCCTTGAGCAACAGCACACTCAGGACAGGAATGTATAAAGTGTTATTTGCCAGAGCAAATGGCTCAGATGTTTGGTTAATGGAGCACCCTCCTTTTATGTTTCTGTATCCTTTTAGTTTCCCTGCTGCCTCATAATATTATGTATAAAACCGCTGAGATACTAAACTGAGTCCTGGCTGAGGAGAGATGCAGCTGTTGGGTCTTGGTTAAGTACAGTTGCTTTCTGTGCATATTAACCTAAATCAAAACTTAGAGGACTGTTTTGATATAAGAATAACAAAAGCTTGTGTCTGTTTCTTTAAGATGTTAGCTGGCCCCTTCTATGATATCTTTTGCAGCAGACAGCATGCTCCTGCAGGAGAGTTTGGGAGTACAAAATGTTCTGACCTCAGGTCTGATCTTTCCCAGTGTTGTAAAAACCGCAGGAGCCAACTGAACTCTTCTCTATGGAGCAACAGTGGCCCCTAGTGGTGACTTTTATGTTATGTCTGATATCAATCACAGGGAAGTGGAAATTTCCTAACTTCTAGAGAGCCTATAAAAGCTCTAACTTAGTTCTGAAATGAGTTTAAGACTAAGACTGAGAGAGATAGGGTCAGTTCCTGCTGGCTGGTGTAGGTAGAGTACTGAAAGGAGTCCCATACTACTGCTGAGTGGAAGCTGACAGAAGTTTGTCACATCCTAAGATCTTTATCTGTGTTTGTTTTCTGTTTTTTATTTCTTGTGAAGTCTCTTTTTTGTATCTGCCTTGAAGAATGTATGGAGCAATAAACATCACACTAGACAGAGTGTTAACCTCATAAGAACTGTGTTGTGTCCATCTGCTATCCCACACTCCTATAGCACCTACAGCCTAATTTAGACTAATGCAAATTTCTTTTGGCAGATAGTGGTAACAAGTGAAGTTTCCATTAAAGTTCAGAGTGGTTGCTGTCTCTCTCATGAACTTGCCATTTTACAGGACTTCATAAGCACAGTATTACTGCCAGATGCATATTCTGTCCAACATCGCATTAGTCACAAGTTTCAACAGATCAGAATGCTGAGGGTGAGATCTTCAGAAACATGCGCTGCAGGACATTTTGACACTTTTTGGCCACTCCTGCAGCACTGTACAGAATAGAGTGCCACATCTGCAACAATTCTGCTGCTTCATGACAGCTGGCATAAAAGGTACATCAATACATAGGCAATGTGGGTAGAAAAAAGCCCATTGATCCGTCTAGTCTGCCTGCCTTACCTAACTACTGTACAAAGGCCTCAGTGGCTATCCCCCTTTTTAAGTGCCAGCAGCATATCTACAAGCATCTAGTGTACTCATTCTTACTCTTTTTGCATTTAGTCAAGTTCAAAGGTACATTCATTGTGAGTGATTTGGATGCTTGATGTTATTATGATGTGATAGGGCTTTTAGATCTTGGCGTAGGGTTTCAGACCTACACAAGCCTGGGTTTGATTCCCAGTGTGAAACATTTTTCTTCTCACTATAATTTATGTAGTACTGTATGAGACAAATTGTAAGACACTATCGCTGTTGTTAATCATACAGATTCAGCAAGGCTTGAAGTTCAGTATTGCTGAAAAACTTGAAAAGTTCCAGCTGAGACTTTCAGGTTTGAATGCAGCTATGGAAATGTTACTTCAAATTCAAAGACTGTTCATTACAAAAATCTACTGCAGCTGTGTGAATGGGGTGGGGGGTTGCACTCACTGCTGGTTGTCCTTTGCCACAACATGCATCTCTTGTCAAGGAACCTTAGTACAGCGGTAGAGAAAGAGGCTACCAAGCAGTAGTGGGTAGGGGGCCTGGATTCAATCCCCAGTGTGGAACATTTTTTTTTTTTTTTGCTACAGTTTGTGTAACATGAGAGAAATTGTTCAGTGTCACTGCTGAGGTTATTGACAGAGTTTCAGCAAGGTTTGAAAATATATATTGCTGATAAATTGAAAAGTTCCAGCTGAGACTTTGAGGTTTGAATGCAACTTGGGAAACATTACTTAGTCCTGTACTGTTCATTACTAAAATCCAGTGCAGCTGTGTGTGTGTGTGGGGGTCTTCACTCACTGCTAGATGTCCTTTGCCACAGCATGCACTTCCTGTCAAGGAACCTTAGTAAAGCAGTAAATATACAAGCTACCAAAAGTAGTGGGTAGGGGCATGGGTTCAATCAACAGCGGAGCATTTTTTTCTTTCTCAATACGGTTTATGTAGTATGGCAGAAATTGTTAGATGCAATTGCTGATGTTAATGATAGAGTCTCAGCAAGGCTTGAAGTTCTATATTGCAGATAACTTGAAAAGTTCCATCTGAGACTCTGAGGTTTGAATGCAACTTAGGAAGCATTACTTCAGGTTGACAGACTGTTCATAACAAAAATCCACGGCAGCTGTGTGTGTGTGTGTGTGTGTGTGTGTGTGTGTGTGTCTTCACTCACTGGTTGATGTCCTTTGCCTCAGCATGCATTTCTTGTTTAGGAACCTTAGCTCAGTGGTAAAACTACAGGCTACCATGCAGTAGTAGTGGGTAAGGGGCCTGAGATTAATCCCCAGGGTGGAACATTTTTTTCTTTCTCACTACAGTTTATGTAGCATTCTTATTTAGTTTTTGTTAACCAGATAGGGTGCACTAGACTAGTATCTGCCTATTTTCATACACAATCTGTGAGAGTACAACCAATAAACAATACAGTGTATAACAAAGACATATTTGAAAAAATATTACAACAAGGTAGTGCACAAGGAATGAGCATGTGTACAGTCTACAATAGCATGTGTAGAGAATAAAGAAGTGCAGGAGTATAATATATACATCAGCAAAGTTAGTTATAATACAAAGCCTAGGAGCAGGTACATACTGTTAACTGCTGTAAATAGGAGCAGTATTGGTTTCTGAAGGTGCTAGTAATGGGACAGAGCTTGAGGTTGGCAGGTATGGCATTCCATAGTTTAGGGGCAGAGACAGAGAAAGCTATCTCGCCTAGTTTGGTCCTGGACCTAGGTATGACTAGGGGGGTCAAGGTCTGTTGATCTAAGTGGGTAAGCATTTGAATAGGGCACAAGGAGGAGGCAACAACAGAGGAACCTGATTATAAAAAAAAACACTATGTATTATTCCTCCAAGGAGAGACCTCATTGGGTGGGTGGGGTGGGGGCAGTTTAGAGTACATTGTGCAGTTATGGCAAGTCAGTTATTTGCAAGGGCAAAAACAAACATTGTTGTATGCCACACCCTATTTATGTGTAACAGAGTTTGAGGCTTCAAAAAGACAGATAGATTGTAAGAAAGTTTGTGGAGCAGAATACTTTGGGCTATGGCAATATGGGCACTAGGGAGAGGTTATGGCTGACTCTGTGGCAAACTCGAGTCTGACATTGACAACTTCACAGGAAGACACCGTGGAGTGAAAAATCTAGGGAGGGTCAAGCATAACACACAGAAAGACCACAATGCGAGAAGACCTGATTTTATTTAAGTGGGGGGCAGATCCAAATAACATGGCCTGGTATTTGGTTGAGTTCATTAAAACCTTATTTTCATGGAACCACTGTTGGGCAGACTGTAGGTCAGCTGACAAATTACTGTTGACCACATCAACTTTCTGGGTGCTAAAGAAGAACACCAGATCATCTGCATACAAGATGGGTGTACTGTTTGTGATGGAATGGTGAACAGAATTTATTTGGAAGGAGAAAAACAGGAGTTCAAGTATAGAGTCTTGGGGGATGCCAGTTGTGACAGGGGCTGGATCAGAGAGGGAAGAACTAAACCTGACCCATTGTTGCCTATCAGAAAAATAACTTTTGAACCAGGGGATGGTAGTATCAGATATTCCAGGGATGTTAATTTGCTAAAAAGCAAGGTGTGATCAACCTAATCGAAGACCTTAGTGAGATCAATGAAAATGGCACCAGTAAACTCCACTTTATCAAAAGCATTAGAGATGGTATTTGTTAGGGTAATCAGGGCTGTGGTGGTACTATGATAATGGCAGAACCCATGTTGAGCAGGTGAGAGGAGATCATAGTTGAAGAGGTAATCAAAAAGTTGGAAGGCAACTATTTTTCCCCAAGACCTTACTAAGAATTGGTAGGAGGGTGATACATCTGTAATTACCGATGTTTTTATTGTTACCTTTTTTGAACACAGGTACTACATGGGACATTTTCTGGAGATTGGGACAATGCCAGAGGAGAGGGACAGGCTAAAGATTCTTGCAGTGGGGAGGCCAGTTAATTTGCTGCAAGTTTGAGGAGATATAGTTCAATACCATCAGAGCTGGCAGATTTAGAATCCGGGATCCATCTCAGGAGTTTGCACATCTCTAAGACTCAGTCTCTTTTAAAATAAAAAGGGGATGTGACATACCAATGGGAGTAGGGAAGATGCTGGTTTAGGAGGAGACTGGAAAGCCCCAGTGTAGGTGAGAAATCAGTAACAAATTTAACAGCATTCAAGACAGTGGAGAGGATCAGTTACAATTTATTCTCACGATCTAATGTCATTGGGGGTAGGGATACCATCCTGACCTAGAGTTTTCTTAATGCAGCTCTAAAACCGATGTGGTTGCCAAGGCAGGTATCAAACTAGGTCTTACAGAAGTTACTTTTACTCCATTGGATGGCCTGTTTACATTCATTTCTGAGCTTTCTAGGCTTATCCAGTTAGAGGTGGATTTGGTAGCCTTGTAGGAAGAGAAGCCCAACATTTGTTCTCCGTTTCAGGAGGATTGCAGTAGGTGGTTCAACTATTTTGTAGCTGAGCACAGAAACCACTCTAGTGATAGTGGAACACATTTGTCCTGGAGCCCTGTAAAGACTGTTCAGAAGTATGAAGCTGCCAGTTTTTTTGCTCCCATCCCACACACTGGTCGGGCCCTCTTTCTGGCCCCACATGGAATGATTCTCATCCTGGCAGCCTCTGTCCTCCACCGCCCCACATCGCACCTAGCCCCAGGGTACCCCGATGTATCCCTTCATTGGGTGGGTCCCCTACCTTTGCAGGGAATGAGCCTTACCAGCCAGCCATATGGTCCTGGGTGCTGCTGAGGGGCTGATGAGGGCTCAGGAACTCCGGTGATGAGGATTCAGGGGCCATTTTTCCCATTATCCCCTGCAGAAGCGTGATGTCCAGGACACAAGGCAGACACCAGCATCTGTCATGCTCCTCAGTTAGTGGGACCAAGCACACTGTTGTACCCCTGGCCTCCTCCAGGGGTCAGTAGGCACCGTCCTCTAAACCACCCTCCCCCCGAGAGAAGGTGAGCAGTCAGCAGACACTCCAAACTTCTCTCCCTGGCCAGCCCTCTGACGCCTGAGTCCATTCCCAAACTGAGGTTGCCGGCGTCGCAGCGGTGAATCTTTCCACTGCACTGGCGGGTCGGCGAGGCTGACAGGTTGACATCAGTGAGGACCCACAGGTAAGACAAATCTTGGCAGTTGAATTCATTTTTGAACTGAATGGGGTCTTGATGCAAAAAGTCCCAAAAATGAATTAGTTTAGGAGACACATTAGGAGGCTTCGCATACCATACCCAGTAGACCAGGAAGTGATCACTTATGGCATCAGGTAACACCCCTGAGCAGACTTCTCTGTCTATGTTTAGTACAAGAACCCAGTCAATAAGGGTGGCATAAGAGAAATTGTTTGATATCAATTCTGATGTTAGTGACAGAGTTTCAGCAAGGGTTGATATTCTATGTTGCTGTTAACCTGAAAAGTTCCTGCTGAGTTTAGAATGCAACTTGGGAAACATTTCGTCAAACTGACAGACTGTTCATTATTAAAATCCACTGCAGCTTTGTGTGGGATCTGCACTCACTGCTAGATATCTTTTGCCACTGCATGTATTTCCTGTCCAGGAACCTTAGTACAGCAGAACTACAGGCTACCATGCAGTAGTGGGTAGGGGACCTGGGTTCTAGCCTCAGACTGGAACATTTTTTCTTTCTCACTAGAATTCATGTAATATAAAAACTGTCATATGTCATGGCTGATGTTAGTAATAAAGTTTCAGCATGGTATGAAGTTCTGTGTTGCTGATAACTTGTAAAGTTCCAGTCGAGGCTTTGAGGTTTGAATGCAACTTGGGAAACATTACTTCAAATTGACAGACTGTTCATTACTAAAATCCTCTGCATTTGTGTAGAAGGGGATGCACTCACTGCTGGATGTCCTTTACCACAGTATGCATCTCCTATCAAGGAACCTTAGTACAGCAGTAGATCTACAGCCTACTACCAAGCACTAGTGGGTGGGGGCTTGGGTTCTATCCCACAGAGGGTAACATTTTTGTAGGGTGCTTAGCCCTGCCACCAGTATTCCCCTCCTGCCTGACCCAGCTTCTAACAACCCCCCCCACACACACTTACTTACAGTCCAATACCATGATGCCCACCTCCAGTGCTGGCTAACCCCTCCCCCCTCCATCAACAGGATGGGACATGGATGTGGGGACGCTCATTCCAGTGCAGTCAAACATCCCAAAAATTATTTTTCATTTTTTGTTAGATACTTTAAAAACAAAGTCATTGTGGTACAGTTATTAATTGGAGCACAGAACCTGACGTTTTATGGGTTCTTCTCCCACACCAGGAACTTGGGCTAATACCCACTACTGACAATAGAAAGGTCCTTGTAATCTTCCCCCATGGACATAGAAACTAGCTATCACAGCTCCTTGGTCAAAAATTATCAACAACTAAAATGTGTGCTTTCGTCCCACCAGCTGCAAATAAAAATACTATGAACCTGTGGTTTGTCCTTTTTTTTAATTCAGCTGTTATTGGTCTCATAAATGTTTCAGGTAAAGTTTGCCTATGGAATTGCACTGTGACTGCCATGGAAGTTAGGTTCCTGCTTAGTGTCATGCTGTATATGACAGTTGTGGGCAGCGAGGTCCTGAAAAACAGCTTTATTGTGTAAATTGCGCAAGAAATTATGAAAGAAATTCAGCCCCTGTGAACTCCATGGATCTTCCAGCCAAAAATAGGATAAAGTGCCAGTCCCCCATGGATCTAATGGCCTAGAATTCCCATCAACATAAAGGCCTCACTTGGTGTCAAGCAGGAACACAGGATCGAGCATCCACCATTATGGTGGGTCTCTCCTGTTGTCCTGCAGGAGCTGCAATGGAAGAAGTAGCATCCACTGGCACATCAGACCCCTTCAGGTGTCCTGTACAAGCAGGCATGGAAACCTTAGCATCTGCCAGCATAGTGGGCCTTCTAGTGTGTGCAGGACTGGGAATGGAAACCACAGCATTCCCTGACTGGCTCAAGCAGTGGTTGAGACACTGAGTGGTACTGGCAAGGCTCTAGGACTTGCCCTGACTTGAGGCAATGAGGAAAGCAATTGCCATGAACCCCTTGCCTATGTCTTGGACACCAAATGACCTCCAGATCATCGGATAGGCAAGCACTGTCTATTTTAGAGTGACAAATGAAGGAGCATCAATGAAGATTCTCCAGAAACATCAGCAGAGAGGAGTAGTCATGCTATAAAACATAAACCTACCTGCCATAGCTGCCCACTGATTTAATAAATCATTTGGCTGAGTTGCGTTTTTGTATGATATTTGAAGTATTGCATACAGAGTGTGCGGGGACATCAGTAACACATTTTGCTAGAAGAATCTTGAGGTCTAAAGTTGACTGTGGGTGTGCAGCAGGAAAATCAGCCCCATTGTTTGTCTTTGACCCCTTACAAATTTTGTTACTGACTAAGGACCTTGCTGTGTGTTTTCCCTTATCCTTGTTACACCTTGAGTCCTGATAGATGGTGTGTCGTGGCCCCCAGCCCCCAAGTCTCTTTCCCTTTCAATGCCAGGGGGAGCCTGTCAGCCTTCTTTCTAGCCACATAATTTTTTCATACTTTACATACCTTCTTTGGTACCTTTAGTACCATTAGTACTTTCATTTATTTATGCCATCCCTTTTTTAACTAATCTCATATACCTGTCCTACCACTTTGGCAGCTTGTTCCATTAGCCCACCACTTCCTCTCTGAAGAAATTCTTGTGAACATCCCTCTGGAATCTCCTTCTTGTGAGTTTAAGTGACTCCTCCTTATCTCTGTATTGTTACTCACTGAGAAGAGCACTTTAGCAACACCCTATTTAACCCATGCAGGTACTTGTATATTTCAATCATATCCACCATTTCCCCCCTCTTCTCGAGGGCATATTTGTTCAAGTCCTGTAGCCTGTTGTCGTAGCCTTGACCTTTAGTCCGTGGGTCATTTTGGTTGCACTAGGTTATACTGCTTTCACCTTTTCACAGTCTTTTCTCAAGTGTGGATTCCAGTACCTTGCACATTACTCCATGTGTGGTCGCACCAGTGACCTGTGCAATGCGACGATCACCTCCTGACTTGCACTGATTAAACCTCTCCCTCTGCATCCCAGCATCCTATTTTCCTTACTCACAGCTCTGTTACAGGATGCTGTTGTTTTTGGACTCTTTACTATTATGACCCTTAAGTACTTTTCTTCCTTGGTGCTTTCTAGCACCCCCCATTTCAGACTGCACTCTTGGGTTCCTTATCCCAATGCGCACCACTGTACATTTTTGTTAGCATTGAAGTCCAGCTGCCAGGCCTTTGACCAGCTCTCAACCTGCCAGATCCTCCCTAAGTTCTCTTATCCATCCTCCATGTCTATCCTTGCAGAGATCTTTGTCTCATCTGCAAAGAGGCAGATTTTCCCTTTTCTGCCTTCCCTTCTGTAGCAAATGAACAAATTGAAAAGGTTTAGGCCCAGTACTGATCCATTGTGTTCTACCCATAAGTCAGTTATCTGTCCAGTTTGCCAACTTTTTTTTATCAACCCCTAAGTTCTTACGCTTCTTGACCAGCCCCTGTGAAAGACTGAGCCTGATGCTATGCTAAAATCCAAGTAAACCGTCTACTGCTTGTCCCTTATCAGCCACCTTGGTCACCCAGTTGAAGAAGCTGATCAGATTACTGCAATCTGGCATGACCTTCCTTTAGTGAATCCAAGTTGTCTGGGGTCCTGTTATCCTTTTCCCTCCAGAAATTCCACTAGTTCACCTGTTTGATGCAAGCGTCACCAAAATTGTTGCAAGGCGTGGCACTTGCATGCACAAGCTAGACCACCGTTTAGGTGGTCTGACTTATGGTCACAGGTGTCAGAGATGTGGCACAACTGTGATGCTCGTGATGTGATGAGCTGGAGGTGCTCTGTGAAGTGCTCTACTCTAAAGGTGGTGAAAAGAGATGAGTGAGGCACCAAGGTCCGAATTATGTGGATAGGATAACCGTTACCCAGACAAGGAGAGGCAGGAGTCAACTTAGTGCTTCAATGCCCGCAGGGTGTTTATTTTGTACCAAGGGTAGGGAGACACAGCCACAAGAGGAAGGAGGGGTTGCCCGAGAACAATAGGGCAATAAACAGAGAAATACCTTTATCTACCACTATTAAGGTTATTACCTCAAGAATAAACTTTAGGCCTACTGCCACTCTTATTCTGAAATTATTCTACACGTCTATACTCTTAGATGAGGATCAGGTAACATAAGCTACTCAGAACTGTACTAGGGTAATTAGCATCTCACATTTCCATAGGAGTCCAGATATTACAAGAGTCCAGATATTACAAGGGTCCAGAGATCCGGCGTCTTTGTGTACACCGTCATTCTTCATTGGTAGCTACAAGGGAAATAAAACAGAACTGTAGAACCCTAATCACAATTCCCAGCAAGGATCTAGTTAAGGCCACTGGGGTGGTGAGAGGTTTGGTAAACAGACCATATATTTCTTCGGCAAAAGCCCACTCTCTCCAAGGCTGCCGGAATGTAGAACCAGAGCAACTGGTTCCTGATATAATACACTGAAAACAAAGGGTTCCTCAGCCAAAACCCACTTCCAGGGTTGCCAAGGATGAAGATAGATCAAGACCTGCGTGGCGATGAATCCAATGGAGGACTACCACGACCTGACTAATGCTGCGGCACTCCAAGGGCCAGCTAAACTCAGAAGGAACTCTGACAGGACCAGGAACCATAAGAATCTGAAGAGATGATGGTTGACTCTGCAATCCTAGGATCAGGAACTAACACAAAACAAAGAAATGGTGGATGTATCCTGTACTGGGCTTCGACGGACTCGACTTTTGGCGAATGACCAGGAGGGGCGCAGACTAGGTTCTCCAGGATGAGCTCACTCTTCTGTAGAGAGCGACTAACCTCGGGACATCTGGAACAGGAACCATATGGAACGACACTGGGACGGCTGTTGTGATGCGTTTCGGCGGACGTACCTTCAAGCTGTGGAAAACAAGAAACGGTGGGTACGACTTGTATGACTGGGGACGGACTCGACTTGATGAGCTGATGGATGATCTCCCAGGAGTGAAGAATGCTGAGAAGACATCTTCTTCTGAGTAGAGACTGATTCTGAGTATGTGGTGTTACAGACCACACTATGGTACTGCAGTGTGGTAGAAGATTGAGACTGTCTTCGTATAATAGTAACCATATAACTGAAAAATGCCCAAAGAACTATGGAATGATACAATAATTTGCTGGAGAAGGGCAAATTATAACTTCAGGAGTAATTCTTACTGATAAGGGCCAATGTCCAGGTGCTTAGGGCAATAGTTCAGGTACTTAGAGCAATAGTTCAGGTACTTAGAGCAATAGTTCAGGTACTTAGGGCAATAGTTCAGGATAAGCAGTACAGTAATTACAGTAGTTTCACAGTATAGGCAAATCAAACACTCTTAAATGAACCCCTGTTTCTAAAGTAGGGTTTTCTGGAGTAGGATCTCTTTCTAGACGTCGTGGCTAAGGAATCCTTTAGTACCACTAGGCTGATTTGCCCTATTCCGCTAGGCCGGGGCCTTCCTATAGTACCACTAGGCTGGCTTGCCCTATTCTGCTAGGCCGGGGCCTCCCTATAGTACCACTAGGCTGGCTTGCCCTATTCCGCTAGGCTGGGGCCTCCCTTTAGTACCACTAGGCTGGCTTGCCCTATTCCACTAGGCCAGGGCCTCCCTCTAGTACCAAGCTTTACCTCAGGCCTAATGCCCTACGTTTACCTCGGGCCTGACGCCCTACCAAAACTTGGGCTTGGTGCCCCACTTTATATTGGGCCTGGTGTCCCACCTTACATTGGGCCTGGTGCCCCACCTTGTATTGGGCCTGGTGCCCCACTTAATAAAGGGCCTGGTGCCCCACTTAATACTGGGCCTGGTGCCCCACTTAATACTGGGCCTGGTTCCTACCTTAAATGGGCCTGGTGCCCCACTTCCTATTGGGCCTGGTGCCCTACTTTACTTTTGGGCCTGACTTGCCCTTTTAAAACTGCGTGGCCCCTTTAAATCTGCAGGCTCCCTGAGAGCTATTGTCACTCAATGGCAAATCACCGCCCCAAATCCCGCCTCCACATGAATATGCATAGGCCGCTATACTGGCCTTGCTGTCCTGACCCCTCCTCATGGGCGTTGCTGAGTCCCGCCTCCTGTTTAATATTAAAATTAAGGGTCCTAGCGACCCAATGCCCCTGTGGCGCTCGGCCACCTTTCTTTGTGCCTTCTGCTCGCTTTTACAAACAACAGGGTCTCCTTTTTAAACAGGCGGTCAGCACTCTTCTTGTGCTGCCGCCGACTTACCACTTCGCCGTCTTCTGGGGGCTGCTGTGCTGTAGGGAGGCGGGAGGGATGCTGGCAGTGGGAGGGAACTTGCAGGCAGATGGGAGGACGGCAGGGGGGGCCTAAGACGGCTGACAGGGACTCGGCGATGTGGCGCTTTTCTGCCGCCGGCGTGGGACCGAGGATTAAATTTAGAAACAACTGGGGGGGTTAAAACAATAAAACGAAGGGCTTACAAGCCCAAAACCGCGGTAAACGGCCGGTCACTTTCTTCTGGTGCCCCGATGGCACCGCGGACCACAGGACAGTGAGTCTTCAGGCAGGGGAGGCAGCACAGGACCACAGCAAGCCCAGAGGGACGGCTTCAACACAAGGTAAGCCCTAAACTGTCCCTTGACTTCTGTGTCCTGTCTCCTCTACCACTGCCCAGGATCAACTGCCTAACAGAAAAAATATTTTTCAAACTTGAACCTCCCTGGGTTCTAGATTGGCTGGAGTGGAATGCTGTGCATGAGCCACTCAGCACAGCATTCCATCCAGGCCATTATGATATCTATTGCTTTTAAATCTGCTTTTTGACCATGCTGTGAAGTGCACAGGGCACTTTTCTACTATTATTTTATAGTTTCCCATTACGAGGAGGTGAATCTTTTATTCTCAGGGGCCTCTTAACACAGTATCCTGCTGCCTACACCTACAGCAGGTACCCTGAGCACCTGTGAACCCCTAATTTATTTATTAATTCTATTTTTTTCTGGGATGCCCCAACTTTGGGGCATTACACAACGATGCTACGAGTCCTCAGCGTGCAGCTGACAATCTAGCCCTTAATAGTTCTATAAAGTAACCCCAGTCTAACATGAATATTATTTTCCATATACTTAATATACTTTTAAAAAGAAAGACATGGCTCTAACCACACACACAGGTATTTTACCATGGCAACAACAACCATGGAAACACACATACAGTTTTCAACTGTACCTCATAAAACTGTCTGGTAAGTTTTTGTGACATCTCAAAAAAATCACTAATTTTTGCATGGAAAATGTTCCACGTAAGGTTGAAAACTGACAACAATAATGCCATCTGCCATCTAATGTTTTCAAAGTCACACTTTTTGTATGAAGTGTAACTGCAGCAAAGAAATGCGATAGTCACGCCTTCCATTTTACAACTTGGTCCTCGTGTATTTAACTTATGATAGTAATGGATTATTTTACTACAGTCTAGGATGGAGCGTTGACCTGCCACAGTATTGATATAAAGAGCTACATGTTTATTGCGTTCACTGCTGAACAGAAGGTTTCAACTGTTCTGTGGTATCTAACACCTATATGAATTTTTTGCAAGTAGGTGATACTTCTTTTATTTTACTATTTGCCAAAAATGTGTTTAAAACTAACACTGTCCAACTACCCAGCTCATAATAGGAACTGCCCCCATTCCTAGAAAAAAAAATCCGTTATAATGTGCTGTGTGTTAAGTTACAAAAAACTGCCTCAAAGTAAAATCAGTTTCAAACATTAATCAAAAGCACCAGTGTTACTGAGGGACTCCCAAGTAATTTTAAAAATGATTTCTCTACCCAGGGTAGCCCAAGTGAGATGTAATACTTAGTTTTCAGTGGGATCTGGGTTTCCCATTTACACAGCTGAGAAGACTGAAACACTTGGAAGTTAAATGACTTGGAAAAAAGCTCACACACAATAGGTGTGGTGGGATTTATTTAAACTAAGGTATACGGGTCTGCAAGTCTTCACTTCAGCCACCTGACTTTATTATCTCAGTGTATCATCTATATGTCTATTGCAATCCGGCCATGGTTTCTGATGCTGATACCTCTACTCGCATGGGCTACTATACTAATGAAAATGGCACAGCTTCTCACTGTGCTCAATTTTCATCAAATGAAGCTAGAACTTTAAACAAATGAGAGGAAGCCATGGGGAAGGGGGGCTACTCCACAACACTAGTTTCCTTTTTATTTATTTAAAAAAATGGGTTGCAAAATGGCCTATTCTTCTATTATATAAAATAAAAACACCAATGTATAAAGAAAAGGCTGCTTGTGACAACTCTGGACTACTGTGACATTCTAGAACCACTCGCTTCACTCTCATGGTTCCATGATGTCACAGTAGCCACAAGGTGCCCCAACCAGCTTGTTCTTAACATGTAATTATACTATATTTTTACAGCTTGTTTGTTTAACTCTTCCAATGTTCTACTTCCACATTTTGCATAAATAATTGCATTTTTGTTACTATGGTTTTCTTCCTCCCTTATTCCCGGCCTGTCCCCTTCCTGATTGCCCTTCCCAACCCAGTCCCTCACCATCTCTGTGACTTACCCCTTTGTGCCCCCATGACTTGCCCCTTGTGGTGGGGTTGAGGGGACCTGCCCTTGCCCACTGTAGCAGGATCTGGTGAGTGGTGCCCTGTCAGTGGTGTCATTCTTCCTGCTCAGAAGGAAATTGTTTCCTCTTGTTTTCTCCACTTGAGGACATTGGTGTGCAATGACGTAGAGTGTCTTGCTGATGTCCCCACCCTTCTGGACCTCCTAACTACCATGACACCTAGCCCCTGCTAGGTGTCAGGCATACTGTGAGAGGCAAAACCTGCCCACCTTCCCTGTGAGAGGAGAGTAACATAGAAACACAAAACCTGATGGCAGATAAGGACTGCCTGGCCCACCTAGTCTGCCCATTTCCTTACCTACTGTATAAGCTCCAGATCCTATTTGATCTGCAGCCTACCTCCTCCTTCCTACCACTAGTTTTGCCTTCTGCCTGTCCCATGCCTTCTTGAATTCGACAACTGTTTTAGCCCCCACAACCTCCTCTGGGAGGCTGTTCCATGCATCCACCACCCTTTCTGTGAAAAAATACTTCTTCACGTTGCCCCTGAGTCTTCCCTCCTCCAGCCTCATATTGTGATTCCTTGTTCTTGCACATCTCTTTTTCTGAAATATACTGCCCTCTTGAACTCTGTTGATCCCCTTGAGGTATTTGAATGTCTCTATCATAGCCCCCCTCTCCCTCCTGTCCTCCAGAGTATGCATATTGAGTTCTCTCAATCTCTCCTCGTATGGCTTCTGGTGTAGCCCCTGCACCATTTTCATTGCCCTTCTCTGGACTGCCTCCACCCAGTCACTGTCCTTTCAGAGATGAGGTCTCCAGAACTGCATGCAGTACTCTAGATGAGGCCTCAACAACTGCCTGCACAGTGGCATCACCACCTCCTGTTTTCTACTGGTGATAACTCTCCTTATGCACCCCAGCATTCAACCAGCTTACGTCATTGCCTTCTCACATTTTTTGGCCACTTTTAGATCATCTGTTATGACCACCCCCAGGTCCCTTTTCATTTTGATTGTTGTTAGTATATCCACCCCATTGTGTATTCCTCCCCTGGGTTTTTGTTCCCCAAGTGCATGATTTTGCACTTCTTGGCATTGAATCTGAGCTGCCACACTCTTGACCAGTCCTCCAACTTGCCTAAGTCTCTCCTCATTTGCTCCTCCCCCCAGAGTGTCAACCCTATTGCAGATCTTGGTGTCATCTGCAAAGAGGCATACTTTTCCTTCGAGTCCATCTGCAATGCCACTTATAAAGACATTAAAGAGGACTGGCCCTAGCACTAAACCCTATGGCACCCCGTTGGTTACCCCTATTTCTTCAGATTGAACTCCGTTTACTACCACCCTCTGAGTCCTGTTGCTAAGCCAATTTCTGACTCAGTTTACCACCTTGGGACCTACTCCCAGATTGCCCAAGTTGTTTACTAACCACAAATAGGCAGTAAAGGGTCGCTCCCTTGGGGTTGGTGCTGCAAGTCCTGAACCCATGAATACATATGCAGAAAGGACCCAGCACTCTGTGCACAAATGAAGCAGCAGACTCTCAAGTCCATAAGCCAAAGCTCATAATTTTATTGTGAAAAGTTTAAGCAGAGTGAAACAGTGTAGCACAGGGAGGCTACCTACAAACCAATGTTTCGCACCCTAATTGGGCGCTTTGTTAAAGTGTCATATCTTGACAAAGCACCTGATTAGGGAATGAAATGTTGGTTTGTGTTTAACCTCCTTGGGCTACACCGTTTTACTCTGCTTAAACTGTTCACAATAAAATTATGAGCTTTGGCTTATGGACTTGAGAATCTGCTGCTTCATTTGTGCATGGAGTGCTGGGTCCTTTCTGTATATGTTGTATAATAACCTCTTGTGCGGGACTGTGTCAAATGCGTTGCTAAAATCTAGATAGGCCATGTCCACCACCCCTACCTGATCTACTACCCTTGTCACCCAGTCAAAGAAATCTATCAGATTCATTTGACACGATCTTCCTGTTGTGAATCCATGTTGCCTTTGGTCCTGTGCCCCACTGACTTCTAGATATTCTACAATCTGTTCCTTTAACAGCGATTCCATCAACTTTCCCACCACTGAGATCAAACTGACTGGTCTATAGTTACATGCTTCTACCTTGCTCCCACTCTTGTGAAGGGCTATCACATTCGCCCTACTGTAGTCCTCCGATACTACTCCCTCCTCCAACGGTTTGTTGAATAGGGCTGTCAGTGGTGACAGTATCACCTCTCTGAGCTCTTTTAGTATTCTGGGATGTATTCTGTCCGGCCCCATTGCCTTATCCACCTTCAGTTTCAAGAGTTCCTTTGGGACTCTCTCCTCTGTGAATGGACTGGTGTCCACCCGTCTTTCCTGTGTGTATCTACTTGCTAATATCTGTCCCTCCCCTTCCCCTTCTTTTGTGAATACTGAGCAAAAGTATTCATTCAGTATCTCAGTCTTCTCCAGGTCCCCCGCCGCCCACTCCCCCCTCCTTTACTAAGCCTCACTATCCATCCCTTGGCCTTTCTTCTTTCCCTTATGTACCTGAAGAAGGTTTTGTCCCCCTCCTTCACTGTCTGGGCTATCCTTTCCTCTGTTTTTGCCTTTGCACTTCTGACTGCTTTACCCGCCTCCCTCTGCTTTGCCTGATACAGTTCCTTGTGTTCCTCCTTCTGCATTTCCTTATCCTCTGGACACGTGATCCTCTCCCCACCTAGCTGATCGCAGCAACTTGCGTTCACTCCAGGATCCAGGTCACCAGCATGGTAATGGGAGCACTACCACTGTGCCACTGAGCTGACTTACATAAATAATCTTCAGCTTTTCATATTTCTTATCTTGGCTTCATTTTTCTTTAACCTATTTAGCTTTCTTTTTAATTTGTTTCCCTGTTCAACAATTGTGTTTACTTAGCTGTCCTTTTGCTTTCTTATCATGTACTTTTTTTCCATTTTCCCTCTCACCATTGTAGCCCACGCAGCCAGCAGAAGACCAGCTCTGGAGATGCAGTGTCAGTGATACCAATAGCCAGCAAGGTCAGAGAAGATACCATGGCACTCATCATGCAATGAAGCTGGCCAAGGAGTTGGGAAAAGCTTTCTTTTATTTAGCAAAGCACAAGGATGTGAAATGCACAGACTGGTGACTGCAATCCTGTTCGCAAATTCTCTGAAAAATATTTACTGCTGCACTTGCTGGGCGGCAAAAAGTCTCAGGCTTTCTGCACTGTATGACACCATTATCTTCATGTTTCTGTAACCTCCTGTTCCTGTTCTTGTAACAGTTCTGTTAGTGCAGTCAAAGTATCCTGCATTGGTAATATGTCCAACACCGTGAGATCATCAGTTGTATTGGGTCCTCCCATATTGTTACTTTTAGGACTAAAGAAGTAATTGAGATCTAATTTGCACAGTCATCAAAGAATTAACCTATATTGTGCTTAAAAAGTTGTTTGCAGTTATCTGAGATTTCATCTTAGTCAGTTTCTATCAGTTTGGAATCTGAAATATTTGTGTGAAATTAGAACATAGAAACATAGAATTTGATGACAGATAAGGACCGCTTGACCCAGCTAGTCTGCCCATTTTCCCTACTTACTGTATTACCGCAGACCCTACTTGATCTCCGGCTCTAACCCCCCTTGCCTTACCACTAAGGCCCCATTCGCACTAGGGCATTTGAAGCGGTTCTGAGGCGCTTGAACTGTTTCAAATGCGTACTAACTCAGATGCGTCACATTATAACTGTTGTAGCTCATATTTTGAAGCGTGATCAAACCCTGATGAGACCAGGGCTTGAGCACGCCCAGAAACCATTTCAAAAGTGAAGTGAGCTACTCACAATGTGAACAGACAGGGTCACATCCATTCGTGTTTGTATGTCCTCCCACCTCTCGATCGCTCAAAGCATCATGGTAAGCAGCTGTGCAAGCGCTTCTGAATCCGAATAGAAGGGGAAATGGATTAACAGCTAGTGAGAACACTCTAGCATGCATCAGCTGAAATGGGTCAATGAAGTGGACTACAGTGCGAACCCTGCAACATGGTAAGCTGTAATCCATTTTCAAAAATGGATTGCTGAAACATGCTGTAGTGCGACCGGGGCCTAAGACTCCATTATGCCTATCCCATGCATTCTTGAACCACACTACAATTTTTGCCCCCACTACCTCTGCTGAGAGGCTGTTCCAGGCATCCACCACTCTTTCAGTGAAGAAGTACTTCCTCACATCTCCCCTGAGACCTCTCCAGCTTCATAGCATGACACCTTGTCCTTGAGCATCTTTTTTTTCTGAAAAATGCTTCCCTCTTGTACCTTATTTATACCTGTGAGGTATTTGAAGGTCTCTATCATATCACTTCCTCCCTCCTTTCCTCCAGGGTTTCATATCAAAAATCGTCAGTCTCTCCTCGTAAGGCTTATTATGCAGACCCTGCATCATTTTAACTGCCCTCCTCGGGACCACCTCTACTCAGTGTGGCAGACCTGCGTTCTACCTGGGCAAAAAGATGGTCTGAGGGACACCTTTCCTATATTCTTTCTTCCTGCTTTAAAATCTGTTGCAAGTTTCTCCTAACCCATCCTGATCTTCCTTTTATTCTGAAGTAGGCTGGCCACCTATGACAGTTCTTTCTCTCACTGTCACTAAATTCCTTTCTTTTTTTCTTTTTCCTTTTCAGTCCCTCACCATAAAGACAGGATGATTTGCTGTGCCTTGCTGTGGACAGCTATGTATATAAAAAATACAGTGCCAGGCTTTATTGCTGGAGTATGGAAATAAATAAATGTGTGCACAAAACAAAGAAAAATAAAGTGCCTATAGTGCTTATATAAATAAAATCATAAAATGTTGTATACGGTTAAGGTGCAGCCTGCAGAAGAAAACAGATATAGGAACTTTTTTTTTTTAACTTTATTTATGCACCGGTGCTCTCTGAGGCATTCTTCAGAGGTGCTCACTCAATCCTACCCCTTCTTCATCCCACCGTGGCCAGCCATCACCGGTTCACCCCTCAGAGGAACTTCCAGCCTCCGGATCACCCCTCCTCGGAACAGGGCCCACCCGCCCTCCTCGGAACAGGGCCCACCCGCCCTCGGCTATTTCTGAAATTAGAGGGTCCATCCCTCTGGGAGGTCGGCTGTGGATCCCGGTGTAGTCTGGCCCAGCATCGGGGATAAGAGCGGGATCCCTGAGGCCCTCGTCATCTCCTCGGTGAGCCATGGATTTTGTACTTTTGTCCCCCCCCCCATGGAGCCCAGCCAGCAAGGCAATGAATTGCCATGGCTCCACCCCCAGGCATACGCCACTACAGTTGGTGATCCTCCAGCTGTCACCAGAGGTCGCTCCAAGAGTGAGCGCTTCCTGAAGCCATCCCCGGGAAGAGAGAGCAGTCCTGCGGACGCTTGATCTCTTCCTTCCCCTGTCAACCCCTGGTGGCCCCGGCTCTTTTCCGAACCCGGATTGCCGGCGTGGCACGAGGTGTGGCATCCAGCGCCTCAACCTTCAGTGCCACCGGGCAGGCTAGATATAGGAACTTGACTGTTAGCAAGAGGAACCTTTCAGTCTACACTTTAGGTTCAAAGGGAAGACAAGTGCTATTCCCTTCTGAAACCCTTTCTTTTTATTATTATGAGGTTAATTTATAAGAATTAATAGGTACTGTGCTGTAAAATTCATATGGAGCAGTAAAACAAGTAGCCCAGGCAGAAAGAGCTTCAGACTGTAACATGGAGTGACTGTACTTTTACTTTCATTAGAGAAAGCTGCTCTGCAAGTAAAAAACTTTCCCTGCTTGTCTCTGAATAATTATAAATGCAAGACTGAGCAAAACATGAAAATGTTCAATACACATTCAATAAGAGAATTTATTTTGTTAGGAGAGTGGGAGATGGAACAGAGTTGAGGAATAAATAAAGTTTACATGTCAGGCGTACATTTAAAAATTAGCAACTCTGGATTAACACAGTGCGGAGCAAAATGGACCAAAAGACTTTGTAGGTAAGCTCCTGACATACGAGGCTGTGGTACTGGAGTGCTTTGAGGAGCAGCTTGTTTATGAGTCCTTTAAGCAAATGGGTTACCAGCAGCTCTGTTCTAGATTCACATGCCTCGAGCTGAAAGTTTTGCCATGTATCTCCGAAATTGGAGATAGAAAGAAAAACAGTGCTTCTAATTAAGAAATTGTTCATTTTTTCCTTTCTAAAACAGGATAGCAGGTTTTCAATATAAAACGGACTTGTGTTTGCCTATTTAAAAGGGAGAGAGCTTTGCATCAAGTGTTAAACAGGAATGGTTTCGCTCCTTGCTCTCTCTTTTACTATCCTAGTGTTCTCTGATGCAGTACAATAAGAATGTGACCAAGAAAATGAAATCGGACAAAAACGACCCCTGAAGAGTATGTCTTTAATCCTTGTATTTTCCTGCAAATAAATATAAGTTAGCTACTAGACAAAGACTTCAGAATTTAAAATAAAATGATTGTAGAGACACTGAATGTCTCTGATGGTTCCCTCTCTTATCATCATTACTAAGCCCTTATATTTTACTTCATAGGACTTAAAGTTACAAAGATATTGTACTGTGTGTTAAATAAATGTAAGCTCCCTGTAAATGAATGGCTTATGTTTCCACTGTTAGGCATCCCTTTCCCCCTGCCCCCCAGAGCTAAGAAATGGGTTTAGTGCTGTGGGGGATATTGCTCTGGACATCTCAAGGTGGCAGCAGAGAGTAGTGAAAGGGTATATAAGGGGACTGACAAGAAGTATCGGGGCCTTTCCAGCTCAGGCATTAGGCCTGGGGATGGAGGGGGAGGCTGGAAGCGTAGAGTCAGAAGCAGATAAGGTGGGCAAATGAGGGAGCTCGGCAGTCTAGGAGGGCCAGTGGGGAAATCCCCCAATAGAATGTAGTCTGGACAGTTTTTCCATGTACTGTGATTGACGAGGAGTGGGGATATGGAGCTCCGTGGGGACACAGATAGTCAGGTCCAGTGGCAGGGCCCTCCCAGGAGGGGAACTGGTGGCAGTGGTTCCCCTTGCACCCAGTGTGACAGGGCAGCCTGGGGGTGGGGGTCGAGGGAGCAGGGGAGCCTTTCACCCAAAACACGGGTCTGTTTGGAGGGACAGGTCCTAGGGCACCAGTACATTGAGGTCCGGGCAGATCACAGGCTGAAAACGGCAGACCATGGAGGGTAGCCCCCATGCTGGAGCTTAATTCAAGCCCAGGTGGTGAAGCAGGGATGTGGGCCTGGCAGGGATCCCTGAGGAGGTAAGACCAGCAGAGCCCCTGGAGTGAGTTGGGGCCGTGGTGTGGTAAGGCAGGTACTTAGGCAGAGCCAGGTGACACTGACAGGAGTTGTCTTAGCACGGGGAATAGTGTCAGCTGTTGAAGGTGGGTCAGGGCTTGGGTCATCAGGAAAATTCCTTGATGCCTCTGTGGCTTGGGCCAGCAACCAGGGGTCCAGGTGGGGAAGGCTGCTCTCTTTCCCACACCAGAGAAAAAGGGGGGATGACCAGTGCCAGTTTGGAAGTGACCTGAGGAAAGAAAAGTGAAGGTTGGCTTACCAGACCCAGTAGAAGCCAGGAGATTGCAGGGATCTGTGTTCAAGTAAGTCTCGGGTACAGCACCTGAGAGAGATAGTAGGCAGAGGAGAATCCTTGCTTGTGTCTGCCTGAATTCATCAGTTTCTGCTGCCTTATCTTGTCCAGCCAATATATGTAAAAATGTTATTAGTCCCATGGAGCTTCTTTATTTGTTTTTAAATGAAGTATGTGACCCCTGTATCGCTGGCATCATTTGCAGTACTGGTGCAAAATAAAAGCCAGTCTCGGGGAGGAAATAGTGGTTTGTGCATTATATGATTGTAGAGGGGAGGCAAATGAAATGAAATTCTTTTTTCTCCCTGTATTTGCAGTCTAATTAATTTTTCCATGAGTTGCATTCCAGTGGCAAATATTCAATCCAGCCTGGTTGGGGCTGCAAGGGCATCTGAGACAGCTGAAGGTGCAGAGGGAGGTCCCAGTCTGGTGGACAGCTCAGGGAGGAGATCAAATTGAGAGAGAGAGAGAGAGAGAGAGAGAGAGAGTTAGGTAAAGTGCACAGCTTGAAGAAGCCAAGCAGGTAGGAGACAGCTCTTTCCCTGCTGTTTCTAAAGTGCACAGGTCTCGAATGTTAGCACTTTGGAGTGCTCTCTCTTTTCTGCTTGGACCATCTGCGATAGTAAAAGTATGCCTCTAGATGGGGCAAGAAGGAAGGGGGGTTACATAAAGGCAAGCTGACTAAAAAGGAAATGAAGAACTTACCTGAGGGGGCATTTCATACTGTTCTGTTTTGGGAGACAGTGGCCTCTGTGGGCCCCATTTTATACCAAGCAAAATGTCAGTCATCATCCAAAGTGGGAGGAAGTAAACTTCATTACAGCCAATTATATATTCATGTTGCTTTTGATGTATAAATACATGGTTATAATCTGTTTTTATATAGAAATGAGAAAGTCTAACTGCAGATGAAGACATAGGTTTACCTATGCTGAATCGACAACACTGTTGTCAATGTTCGGCATAGCAAGATCCCCAATGTCGACAGACGAAATTTTGCTTGTCAGACATCGGTGTGTTTTCTATTGGGGGGGGGTGAGGCCCCCGAACCCCCCTTCTTAACATAACTAACTCCGACTCAGAGTTGTCTTGGGGGGCAAATGTCAGCGAAAGGGCAAAATTTCGCCTTGGTCCCTCACAGCTACAATCTCTAATCCTGTTGAGACTGCTGCTGTGAGGGATTTCACGTCAGGATTTCGCAGATGGGTGGCATACCGAAGACATTTATCTATTTTCGCCTTGTAAACTGTGATTATTCAGCATATAAATTGTAGTATTAGAAAAGTGACGGATCCTCTGATCAGGGAGGGTATAAAACCCTGTGAGCAGTGAAATGGACAGATGGCTATAGCTAATATCAGTTACCTGAATCAGAAGTGAGAGAAGGGCCTACAAAGAGTGTAGGATTCTATCAATACACAGAATAAAAGTATCTAGAGCTTTGGAAAAGATCAAAACTGTGTACACATTATATGGAGTAGTATAATCTACTGTTTTATGTTTATTTATTTTTTTTAGTTTAAGAAATAAAACCACACTATGGTGTGTTGTACCTGACTCTTGTGATGAGTTATCTTTTACCCACATCCGACGACACTCGGTCTATGTCGTTCTGGAGATGAGGTCTCCAGAATTGGTCACAGTACTCTAGGTGAGGTCTTACCTGTGGTCTATACAGAGGTAATATGACATCCCTCTTTCTGCTGGTGATACCCCTTCCTATGCACCCCAGCATCCCACTAGCTCTCCCAACAGCCTTGTCACACTGCCCAGCCACCTTTAGGCCATCAGATATGATTACCTTCAGGTCTCTTTCCTGTTTTGTGGCTGTTAATGCCACTTCCCCCATTATGTACTCTGATCCTGGGTTTCTGTGCCCTAAGTGCATGATTTTGCACTTTTTCACATTGAAACTTTGCTGCCATACCCTTGACCACTCCTTTAACTTTCTGAGATCACTACTCATTTTTTTCACCCCTCCTGGAGTGTCTACCCTATTGCAGATTTTAGTGTCATCCACAAACAGGCAGAACTTCTCATCCAGAACCTCTGCGATGTTGCTAATAAAGACATTAAAGAGGACCGGTCACAGTACTGATCCCTGTGGCATCCCACTGCTCGCCCTCCCTTTCTCGGAGTGAACTCTGTTTACCACCAGCCTCTGTCACCTATCCCCTAGCCAATTTCTTACTCAGTTTACCACCCTTAGACCCACTCCTAGACTGCTCAGCTTGCTTTCAAGTCTCCTATGTGGAACAGTGTCGAAGGCCTTACTAAAATTTACAGTAGGTAGGCCTCACATCCACAGCTCCACCCTGATCCAATTCCCTGGTCAAAGAAATCTATCAGATTTGTTTGACATGACCTCCCCATGAATCCATGCTGCCTCGGATCTTGTAAGCCACTGGATTCAAGATATTCCACAATCCTTTCTTTCAGTACTGATTCCATTAATTTCCCCACTAACAAAATCAGGCTGACTGGCCCTGTAGTTGCCAGCCTCCTCCTGCTACCAGTTTTGTGAAGCGGGACTACATCTGCCTCCTCCAGTCCCTCTGGAACCACTCCCATCTCTATTGAGTGGTTGAACAGGACTGTCAGAGGTGCAGCCTGTACCTCCCTGAGCTCCCTTAATATCCTTGGATGCACCCTGTCTGGCCCCATTGCCTTGTCCACCTTCAGATTTGCGGGACCCTTCAGTACTCTCTCCTATGAAAATGGACTTGTGTCTACCTCCCTTCCACCAATGCTCCTGTTACTTTTCTGTGGCCCCTTGCCTTCCCCTTCCTCTGTGAACACTGCACAAAAGTATTTATTCAGGATGTCTGCTTTTCTTGGTCCCTCCACCCAATCCCCTTCCCTTCTTAGCCTTACAATCCCTGCCTTGATCTTCCTTTTTTCACTTACATACCTGTACAATGTCTTGTTCCCTTCGTTACTGCCTGGACTATTCTCTCCTCTGTTTGCGCCTTTGCACTCCTTACTGCTTTCCTACCTCCCTTTGTTTCTCCTGATACACCTCCTGTCCTTCCTGTGTGTCTTCTTATGCCTCCTGAATGCTAACTTAACTTTTTGCCCTTATCTTCCCAGTCACTTCTTTTGAGAACCATAGTGTTCTCTTTCCTCTGCCTTTGTTCACTGACACAGGGTTTATTGCCTTCACTATGCCCCTTTTAGCTTTGCCCACTGTTCCTCCGCTCCACCCAAGTCCTCCCCCTGCCAGGGCATCCCTAAGGCATTCACCCATCTTGTTAAAATAGGCCCTCTTGAAGTCCAGGACCTTTGCCCTCTGTGGTTTGATTCTGCCACAGCTCTTACACTGAACCACTGTATGGTGATTACTGGTCCCCAAGTGGCCTCCCACCATGACGTCTGCAACCCTGCCCCCCGTCACGAGTGGGCTTCCTTACTAGTTGTCTGAGGAATGTCCCCTGCAGAGAGTACTGGATTTCACTGCTCCTTGCTGAAGATGGTTCCAGAATGTGTGCACTCCAACACAGAGAACGGAGGCCAAACTAAATTGCAGAAAAATTCCTTTTATTTTGTAAATCACAAATACAGCCTCTGCCAGTCATAAACAAACACCTTACCCCAGTGCTTTGCCTATAGAACAAGGCTTCACCAAAGTAACAACTAAACCATACACTGAGGACTGCGGTTTCCCTCCTGGATGAATGCAGGCCATCTCCTCTGTATGGGCCTTTATCCCTCCAGGTGGGATCCCAATCCCCAGTGTTGCTGAACCCCTCCTCTCTGCACCACTCCTTCAACCATGAATTGAAGTTCCTGGTGTGGAGTAGCCTATCTCCCCCTGTCATAGATGGGCAGCACCTCAGAAAAAGCCACTGAGTGTGCTGCCTGGGTGCTACCTGCCTAAGACCCCTCCCCAACTACCTGAACTCCTATTGCATTATCATAGACTCGTCCCTAGCCAGGTCATTAGTCCCCAGGTGGACAATGACATCTAGCTCTCCCTCCCTCCCTTCCTGCTGCCCAAGCGATCCTCAGGATCTGCTTTTCACCCCTCTGAGCCATAGCGCCACTTGGGCACCTAATCTCCCTCTCCCCGTCCCTTCCTGTTCCCAATTCTATACTTCTCACAATTGAGTCCCCCACCAGGAATTGCTTCCTCTTCCTCTGGGGTCCTCTGCCATCCTTCTTGGGGTCTCGACTATGGAGGACCCCCACATCCTCCCATGTCACTACCATAGGTGTCTCCATGGGACAGTCCTGCCTTGCCAGAGTGGTGTAGGAATTGTGTAGCGGAACCAGATGGTGAATGTGCCTCTGATCCACCATCCTCACCCTCACCCTCCCAGAGCCCACTGTAGTTCAGCCACTCCTCCTTCTTGGCACCTTCTAAGGTAACAGTTGCAGACATGGTGCTCCCTGGGTAACAGTCATAGGCGTAGATTGTGGGGGGTTAGAGGGGCAAGCTGCCCCTCCTGAGAAATTAGACCAGGACTTTTATAGGAGCCCAGCCACCGTTCTCCGGTTATCATTTTTTTTTTTAATATTGAATGGGCTCAGGGCTATGCCCGGACTGCCTGCACCTCTCCGGGGGAGGGAGGGGTGGCGGCGGCGCGGCGCTGTGTCTCTTAAACAAAAACTATCCCCTTTTCCGATTGGCTGCAAACCTGCAACCACAGTAGCCTGCATGTTACAGCCAATCAGAGAGTGCTGCAAGCTGGCGCCATCGCGTGAGCAGTACTCCGTTAGTGGCGCCATTTAGTTGTCTGTGTGCCTTCCATGAAGGAGCAGCAGCAGCAACCATATAGCATAGGGCTGAGGAGAGATAGCTATTCTAGGATGTCGAGCAGCAGTCGTTGGTTGTCTGTCAGGTGTCACCAGTGTCTCAGTCAGTCTAGTGTTCCCACCCTCCTCCTGTCCTGAACAGCCCAGTTTAAATATACCTCACCCGAGTCCTCTGACTACCTACTCTCTGTTTCTCAGTGCAGCCAGCTGTGCTCTGGGCTCTCCCACTGCCACCTGAGCCTCCCATCCCTGAGAGCCTAGGAGGCCTGCAGCCACAAGGCCTCTACCACCGGACAGACCAGGCGGAGGAGCGAGTAGTACAATTACAGTGAGTCTGAGGCACAGCCAGGCTTGCCTGCACACCCAGATCCTGTGTCCAGCAGGCCAGAAAAAGATTTACCGTGTTGTCGGCGAGTCCCACACCACGCCCTTTGCCCACCAGTTCCACGGTCCACTGAGAGGGATTATTCAGGTCAGTGAACAGCCAGGCCCAGAACAGTGAAGAAGCCAGCGGTCATGCAGGCTATAGCAAACCCATAATGCGACATGTTCATCTGGTGTCAGAAAAAATGAGTTACTGTCTCATCGGCGGATTAATCGGGAGGGAACGGGACTGTTGGGAGAGACTCGGCTACCTGACCTGCCTTCTTGGCCTTGCTGTGCCCTGCTGCATGCTGCCCTGTCTGTGCCCTTACTGATTTGGTGAGTAACTGTGCTGCAAGCTGGTTGTTGGAATTATACCATTCACATCCCAGAAATGTGTCTTTTGGGGGTTGTCTTGGCCATGGCCATGTGTCTGGGGGGGGTGAAAGGTTTGCTGTCAGCTGTGTTTCTTTGGTGGAGGGGATTTTGCTGGCTGTTGAGGCTGTCCATGTTGGTGGGGTGGGGTGGGGGCCTATTTGTTTGGTATGGTGGGGACACTCAGTTACTGTGCTACTGGTGTGGTGGGGTTTGTTGGGGAAACTCACTGGATGGTCTGTGTTTGGTGGGGCTGGGGGATGGTCTGTTTTATGGGGTTGGGGTCGGGGAGACAGTCTGTGTGTTTTGGGGCTGACTCACTGAGAGGATGGTCAGTGTTTGGTGCTGGGGAGGCCTGCGTTTGGTGGTGCTGGGGAGGACGATCAGTGTTTGGGGCTGGGGTGGTTAGTGTTTGGGACTGGGATGGCAGTCAGTGTTTGGTGGGGCTTGGGGACAGTCTGTTTTCTATTCTGGGGTCTGGTGGGGTGGAGACACAGGCCATGGTGATGTGGGACACTGGCTGTGATGGTGGGGTGGTGACACTAGCCATTGTTTGGTGGACTTGGCTGGCCATTTGTCTGGGGGACTGTCCATGATGGTGGAAAGAGGGACTGTCCATGTTTGTCTGCTGGGTGTTTTGTGGGGAGGGGGGACTATTTGCTGGTTGGGTGTCTGTGGGGAATCTTTCCATGTTGGCTTATGGGGGTGAATGTCGGTGATTGCTGATCAGGTGTCTAGGACGGACTATTAATGTTGTTGGGGAGGGGAACTCTGTGTTTGCTAGCCAGGTGTTTGGGGGATTGTTCATGTTGGTGGGGTGGGGAAATTCTGTGTTTGCTAGTTGTGTGTCGGGGGACTGTCCTTCGTGGGATATGGGGGACCGTCCATGTTTGCTGGCTGCCTGGGTGTCTGGTGGGACTGTCCTTGTCAGTTGGGAGGGGACATTCTATGCTCGCTGGCCCAGTGTCCGGTGGGAAAGGGGGGACTGTTCGGGTGTCTGGGGGGACTGTCCTTGTAGGTGGGGTGAAGGCGGGGACTGTCCATGTTTGCTGACTGGGTTTCTGGTGAACTGTCCATGTTGGTTAGGAGGGGTGACATTCTGTGCTTGCTGACTGGGTGTTAGCGTATAAACATAAGTAAATGTTAAAACGTAATTTCCACCTCATCCTTTACCTGTCAAGGGATGTATCTCACTGACCTGTGCCTGCAGCTAGCATATGAACATTAGTAAATGTTGAAACATTATTTCCCCCCTCATCCTTTACCTGGCTGTAAAAGTAATCTTTCACTTTTTTTGATTTCTCCGATCATCCACTGTGGAGGGGTGAAACAGACAGATTCCTTGGCCTTGCTGTCTCTGTCTTCATTGCCTGGCAAACACAACCAAAGGGTAGCTTTTGTGTTCTCCCTGTACAGTGTTACAAGACTAGCAAAAAAATCTTGCACTAAAACATGCACCCTAAAAAACGATTATACTACTACCTGGCTATTGTTATAGCGACTACTGACTGGCCTATGATTTTTTTGGGGCTGGAACACTGGTCGTGTGTGTGGGTGAGTTGCGGACACTGCTGATTGTGTGTGTGTGTGTGTGTGTGTGTGTGGTTGGGGACACTGCTTGTTGTGTGTGTGTGGGGTTGGGAACACTGCTGGTCGTGTGTGTGTTGGGGTTGGGGACACTGCTGGTCGTGTGTGTGTGTGTGTGTGGTGTTGTGGACACTGGTCATTTGTGTGGGTGGGGTTGGGGATACAGGCATTGTGTGGGTGTGGTGGGGGCACTGTTGTGTGGGTGGGTGGAGGCACTGGCATTGTGTCGGTGGGGCGGAGTTGTAATTGTATACCAGGCAAACTGTGCTGACTGGTAGCTCAACATCTCTCTTTCCAGACAAAGAAAGAAACATAAACAAAATGCAGTATAAAATGTGGTTTTATTTTATTTTGTGTGCTTGTGATGGGAGGCACAGACCTGGATGTCTGGAGAGGATACCAGATAAATGGAGCTGAAATGGTGGTTGGTTGGGTGGGGAGAGGGCTGTGCTGGTGCGGGGAGAGTGGCTGTGCTGGTGGGGTGGACACAGAGAGTGGCTGTGCAAGTCCATCAGGGTGCAGAGAGTAGCTGAGCTGGCCAGTCTGGGTGGAGATAGTGGCCTTGCAGGTCTGTGGGGGAGAGTGGGCTGTAGCTTTTGCATGGACATTTAATTCACTGTTGCTTGCTGTGCCTCTGCTGCCCTGCCAGCTTTGTGCTGCTGTGCTGACCAGGGCGGACTGGTATACATGCTGAAAAAATGGTTCTGGCCACTGGTGATGGAGGAGGGAGGGTGGATGGGCATACTGGCACAGAAATATTTTTTCAACATGTATGCCAGTCTGCTGGGTCCATGCCATGCTTACCTCCCTCGTACAAGGGCTTCTGAGCACTAAAGATAAGTTTCTGTGTCAAAATTAGGAACTGTTGGAAAGTATGAAATCCTACAGTATAAAAATTGTGCATGTTTATGTAGTTTCACCTTACTGTGTGGTTCGACAAGATGTTCTGTGGTCTCCCCTTCTCATTTAGCACCCTGACCTGTGACCTAGCCATTCCACCCCCAGGGCAGGGGGAAGGTCCATTGTTTTGTAGTCTTTTGGTGGTTTGTTGGGCACTGTAAAATGCATTGTTTCATTTACTGTGTTGTACTGCCTGGACCTGCTTTACCCTGTCTCTATCCTGAATGTAAACATGGCATAAAAAAAATTCATTTTTTGGTGGTGTGTGTCTGTCTGTGTCTGTGTGTAGAAGAATAGAGACACACGCTCGGACAAAAAAACCTGTATTAAACCACATCAAACTGAAGCAACCATGTTTCATTTGTGCCCTTCAAAACTGTCAGATGAGAAGATTTTGAAGTAGTCTGTGGGGGAGCATCCACGGCAACCTGGACTACCACAACCGGCCCACCACACACTGTCATAGGTGATGCTAATAAAAACCACCAACCAAGTACTTACTTTTCAGGGTGGGTTCTGTGAGGCTGTGCACAGGTATCTGGAGTCGTTGTTCCAGTAAACTTCCTGTGGCATCTGTTCTCTTAGGTTATGTGATGCGACCACTTTTGTGCCAGGGCAGTCCGTGTTTGCTTGGATGGGGTTGTGTAACCCTGGGCATGGACAGAGATGCGTATTCCTTAGGAGCCCATGGGGAGGAGAGTGGTAGGGGTTGTGGTGTGACCACACCATGCCATGATCATCTTGAACAATTAGGGGATTTACATTGTTCTGTTGCACTGTCCCAGGTACATCAGCATACTTGTTAAGAGCACGCCTGAGGATATCAGCAAGTCCCATGCTTATGTATGCAATGCTTGCTTGCTTGAGGAGAGCATTATCCTCTCCGCCACGTATCTAACCAGATTCAGGCATGTGACATTGAATAATATGGGAAGGGCTGGGATGGGAGACTAATGAATTAACTTGGTTATAACAAAGAAAAGTGTTAACACTGGGTGCAAGTAAGACAGTGTCCTGACAGGGCGAATGTCATGCTGGGATAACGTCACTCAGGTGGTTGAAAATTTGCGCATCCAATAGCATAAGGCATGACGTTATCCTTACCATGACACACCCTGAGGGCATTATTGCTATTATACAATGGCGTTGTTATACAGAATTAAAAAATAATTTTAAAGATGTTTTATTTGGTGTGGAAAAATATTTTTAAGAGAAGATACAAAAAAACACACTAATGCTAACAATTATCAAGAGGTTCACGGAGAGGCTGAGACTAGACCTGTGATGAATCGATGTACTGGATAACAACATGGGTCTAGCCCAAGACTGACCAATCAGAGGCCAGCATTCATCCTTGTCATTGTATAATCACATTTTTTTGTAATCTTTGTAAATAAGGGCTCATGCTGTGAGGATGCACATGCTGGGATGTTTTCCATACCATCCATGTTTATAGGTATACTGAGGTGGCACAGCATTTGCTGCACTTCCTTGAAACATGCTTTTTGCACTCTTCAAGGTGGGAGGGCTAGCTCAAGCAGACATTTCAAGAAGTTCAGGATCCACTATAAGGGCTGGACTTGGAAGGGTTATGTAAGCAGCAAGGGGGGGTGAGAGACTAGTGAGCTATCCACCTGGAGGTTCAGGTGGGGGCAAAATTAGGTCAAGACTGATTTGAATTGAAGCTGAGGGGAGGTCCTGTCCTCTTGAGAAGAAAGTTAAGTTCCTTACATATTTTCAGCTTTACAAGTAAGTCCTTACTCCCAAGGCAGAAGAACGAAGAACTGAATACAAAACAGATCTCAGTCAGTTTTTTGACTCTGGTCTCAGGAGGAGTTGGGCCGAGAGCAGGCTGCAGTAAAACTGGTGGGGTGGGGAAATGCTCTGACTTGGCCTGGGCTGGTCCCTCCCAGGAGTTATTCAGCTGTAGTCTTAAATGTTTTTTGGGCATTATTTGATGCTGGTTGATTTGTTTGCATTACGCAAGCCACCGCCCTCTTCACTGTCGTGATACGTGAAAATCAGGACTTTTTTGTTACTTTGCCCCACCTGTAAAAGTAACAAACTACACCCCTGGTAACAGTGGCGGTCTTGGTGGTCCCTGGGTGGGGGAGAAGGCCCCCCCTGAATCCTAGCCAACTCAGCCTAGAGTCTAGCAACCTCCTCCCTCAGCACAGAGAGGTGCATACAGATGGGACAGCACTTCAGCTAAAACTCTGCTGCTGCTTAAATTCTTAAACTTGATGTATGATATGGAGAAGTACAAGTCAATAAATTATATTCTGTTTTAGAACTGTTAAAATGCATATCTGCACTTTATTCCTGTTTTTAGCCTTTTCTGTGCAATTCTGTTTTGTTTGTCATTTTCACTTCAAATATATGTCTTTAATGCTTCTGGGTGTATAAATAATGGCTGATGGAAGGGTCACTTGTTCCTTGAAAAGCTCTACTTAGAGTAATATGTTGGGTTGCAGCTACTGAATTCTGTTTGTTTCTACACACCAGTAGCACCTACAAAATAAAAAATATATACAAGAAATGTGATTAAAACTCACTGAATGAGCCTGGGTTGAGCTTGCTATGTTCTTGGTCCCTTGAGAGCCATGCCAGGAAGCAGGTGATCTATCTGACTCTGGATCCGAGATCCTAACCAACCACATTGATTTTGGATCCAAGGAAAGGTGGGATCTAATGGTGAATAGTAGGATCTGAGGTTGGATAGTGATTTGCAAGGTAAGATGTCTGACTTGGATCCTGGATAATCTCATTGGATAGCTGGTATCCGACTGGATCCTAGCCGATAGGATTCTGTAGTTGGAAACCAATGGTATCCAATTTCATCTGGAATCCAAGAAAATGAGTGGTATCTGATGACTTCTGATTCCAGCGGATACTATCTGGGTAACACTAGTTTATAGTCCTCTTTGCCACTGAGACGTTTGTTCCCTTTTCTCCCAAGTGAAGTCCTGTCCATGTTTTGCCTGTTTTTCCCTTTTTGCTATTCTAGGTTTTCAGAACTGCAGAATTTATGCACTGGCTCAGCTGTGCTTGTGTCTCCTCAGTTTCTCTCAGAAGTGCAACATGATTTTCTGAATCCTCTTAAATTAAGATCACCATTACTTTTCTTGTATACTCATTTAGTGTGGCTTTAAGAAGAGGTTTGTCAAGTACTGCTAATGATGTTTTATCAATGGGGAGGCACCAAATGACCCACACCTGTTCAATACACCCCTCTACAGGTGGGCTAGGTCAAGGTGGAGGAAGGGGGAACATAAAAAGAAGACAGGGGAAGGTGCTGGGATTAGAAAAACACTGCACAGTCAATGCTGTTATTCAAGCCACTCTTGGGGTTGAGTGTCCCAAATCTATTGGTCTAGAATGCCTTCCTTTCCAGCAATAGGCGGTCAACATCATGAAAACATTTTCCAGGCCAAATAACCTCAGTGAGACTATCAAGTGTTTTTTTGCCACAAAGCATCTAGCTACAACAGACTTTTCATCTGCCCTTCTGATGTCTGATTTATGTTCTAACAATCTTTTCTTCAGATCGTGAGTGGTCTTTCCAATATAGGCCATGTCAAATGTATATGACATGGTCTGTACTGCAAGTAATGTGTTGTCAAATCTTAATGGTTTCTTTCCTAATTTTTTTTTTTTAGATTACTTTTCTCCCTCTTGCCAGCTGTCTCCATTGGTCTTACCCACTCACCCAGCCCTCTCACCTATATTCTTTGGGACTTACCTCTCCTTCTATCAACACCCTGGCTTAATCCCCAGGGTGGGGCCATCAGCAGGGGGCTCTACCCCTGACAGAAACTCGGTCAGTGCTTCGTAGGGGAGTGCCATGGTCAGCAGTGGGGGACCTGCAGTGAGGGGTGGCCATCATCCTGCAGCATCTGACAGTTTTCCCTTTTTCTGTGCCAGTCCCACTAGGACACCAAGAAGAACCCTTAATGCATGTGCATTGCACATCAGAACATGCCAACATCCTCTCTAACTCTGCTGCTCCTCTTGTACTGCCAGCTGGGATTACCCAGATGGCAGTAGCACAGTGGCGTCTGTCCTCTCTCCCTCCCTGATGTAGACAGCTTCCTCTGGGATGTTCAGCTCACCTCCCCTGGCTGGCCCTCCAGTGACTCGGGCTGATTCCCGAAGCTGGGACATCAGTATCATGAGCAGTAGTGTTACCGCTGTGCCAGTGGGCCAGCTTTTCATTCGTACATTTATTATTGATCTCTGTGAGTTTGTGTGTATTATTGCAATGGACGTAATGTCTGCAGGGGTAGTTCCCTGGTGAGGCAGGGTTGAAGGAAAACCCTGTCTCAGTTTTTTTTTTGGGGGGGGTACAGTCTCTGAATGCACCAATCTAGTTTGAAGTGGGCATGCCCTTTTGGCAACCACCAAGGTGGGGGGAGGAGGGTGAAAAACAGCCCAGCCTTTTTCTGCACACTGCAGAATTCTCCAATTCTGGTGAATACTGGGCTTTAGTACTGTTGAGTATTTAGTGGTAAAAGTCTGCCCATTCCTTACCTGACCACTCTCTTTAGTGGCCTGCAACATGGAGATCCTGTCCCTGGTGTCAGCCTTGCTTATTGCACAGTAGATTTCCCTATCTGGATAACCACATTCTTTAAATCTCTGGCATAACAGTTTTTTTTTCACATTTATAGTCCATGTCCTATGAGCAGTTCTTTGTTACCCTGAGGAACTGGCCAACGGGGATATTATCGACAGTTTGTTTAGTGTGAAAACTGCTATATTGTAAAATCATGTTGCTCTTTGTGGGCTTATGGTACAATTGGCTTAAAAGCCTGTTCTCACAAACAAACAACTCCAGGTTCAAAAGGGCTTTACTCTGGCTATGTGTGAGAGTGAATTTTAGATTATTTGACAAGCATTTAGATATGGATGAAATCTAACTAGGTCTGTTTCATGACCTCTCCATAGCATAAACAAGTCATCAATGTACCACTTATACAAAGTAACATGTTCAGCAAACTCATTCTCAGCAGGGTCCTCAATAAACACTTGTTGAAAATCACACATGTATGGGTTTGCAAAGAATGGGGTCACTGTAGACCCCATTGCAGTGCCTGTTTGTTGTTGAAAATATGTTTTCAAACAGGAAATAGTTTTTTTTTCCCTAAAACCAGCCTAATTAGGTCAATAAAAAATAGTAGTTGGTGGATTCTCACTCTGGTTATGGAGTTGAAGGCAGCCTCTAATACAATTATACCTTCAGCGTGTGGTACAGACATGTAACAGTCTGCAACATCCAATGTTACAAGTCAAATGTCTAAAAAGCCAAGGCTGAGATTATTGACTTCTTTCAGAACACTAAGTATGTCTCTGGAATCTTTGAGGTAAGAGGGAATCTTTGTTACAAATTCAAAAATGTGGAAATCCACAAAATTGGATAAATGTTTGAGTACGGAGTTGAGGCCAGAAACAATCAGATTACCTGGTGGTGGAGAGAGGCCCTTATGCACATTACGCAAACAGTAGAATATGGGGTGACTGGATTCTTGTGTTTAAGTGCAGTGGCTACCCTGCCTTCAGTCCTGTTCTCTCTTACTGTAGTCTGAACAACACTTTCAGTTTCTTTCTTAATAACTTCTAAATGGTTATGTTTAAGCCTCAAATAGTTCTCTGTTTTATTAAATTGCCTAAGGCACTCTGCCTGGTAGTCAGGAGTAGTCCATTATTACTGGCTCCCTTGTCAGCTTTCTTTAAGACAATTTCACTGACTATTTCAAGACACTTCATTGCTTCAGCTTCTGGTTTATCAAATGTTTGTGCGACACAATATGATTTTTAATGGTTTTCTCAACTTTCTTTAATGCACCCAGTGGAAAAGTCTCTATTGTTGGAGGTGTGGGATCCGGAGGTACAAAACTGGACTTAACTTGAACTTTTCCCTTCAGTTTTTATAATCTTCTGAGATGTTGTATTTACTCTCTACAGAAAACATTGCAGTCTTTCAGTTTCTTAAAATACCTGTGCAGGTGAAGTTTGATCTGAAATTTGTTTGGGGGATTGGTCTGGGCAAAGAAGGACAGCCCCTTAGATAGCACCTGCTGCTCAAACTCAGTCAGTGGTCTCCTTGACAGTTTGAACAGGTTGCTACCCCACTCCTGGTCATGACTCCGGAGTGCTCTAAACCTCTCCATCCTGTGGCCTGCTGGTCCTTTTCTTTTTCTGTCTTTTTCTTTGGACTTGTTCCCTCTCCATGAACTTCTGTGTTGGATGATTCCACTGAGGTTAGATCTGTCTGGTGGTTTTAGGGTACTGACATTGTAGGGACAAGTGGAATTTTCCTCCCTCTGCCTCTCCCTTAAAAAGACTGTTCCCCCGACACTGTCAGAAGTGCTGCTACTGTCTTCTGAACTGGTGTTACTATCTGAAAATGCCAGTTTAGGTTTTACCCTTGGTGCCCCTCCCTGTGTTCCAGTTATATAGGTATTGGCTATACTAGGCTTACCCCACATTCAGGGGTGTTGTAAGGCATGAGGTGCAGCTGAGTGTCTTCAGCCCATGACCGTGGGGTAAATCTAGTACAACCAACATCCCTGAAGTGCCTTATTACTTATATACCATGTGCCTATAGGCAACTTTTAAAAAACAAACACTCTAAAAGTTTTAAAACCATAAAAAATACAAGCATTTGTCAATGCTGAATGTTGATTCGTTGGTCTATTGAGCTTGCTCAGTGGCCTGTCCTTTCGCTCGTTCTGTTTCTCCCGATGCTGCAGGCTGCACTCTGTGTATGGGCTCCTGGCTGCGTTGGTATGTTTTTCTGCCCACAAAGAAATCTGCAGCTGTCCTGACAGAGCTGTGTTGAGGGATCACTTGCCCTCTCTCAGTCGCTCATTCTGTTTCTTCTGGCACTGCAGGCTGCCCTTTTGTACTGGGCTCCTGCCTCTGTTGGCGGCTTTTTCTGCCCACAAAGAAATGTGTACCAGTCCTGACACAGGTCCATTGAGCTACCTCACTCCCCCTGTCTCACTCATTCCGTTTCTGCCGGTGCTGCAGGCTGGCCTTTTGTACAGGGCTCCTGCCTGTATTGCCGCCTTTTTCTGCGCACAAAGCAATCTGCAGCAGTCATGATAGAGGTCTGTTGAGCTTGCTCACTCCCCCCCCTCTCACTTGCTCATTGTGTTTGTCCCAGCGCTGCTGGCTACCCTTTTGTACTGGACTTCTGCTTTCATTGGCATCTTTTTCTGGTCACAAAGAAATCTACAGCTGTCCCGACAGAGCTCCATTGAGGTCGCTCTCTCTGCCTGTCTCACTCTCTCATTCTGTTTCTCCTGGTGTTGCAGACTGCTCTTTTGTACTGGGCTTCTGCCTGCATGGGCAGGTTTTGCTGCCCACAAAGAAATCTGCAGCTGTCCCTACACAGTTCCATTGAGGTGGGTCACTCCTCCTCTGTCACTTGCTCATTCTGTTTCTGCTGGTGCTGCAGGCTGCCCTTTTGTACTGGGCTCCTGCCTCTGTTGTCAGCTTTTTCTGCCCACAAAGAAATTTGTACCAGTCCTGTCACAGGTCCGTTGAGGTAGCTCACTCACCCCCTCTCATTTGTTCGCTCTGTTTCTCCTGCCGCTGCAGGCTGCCGCTTTGTACTGTACCCCTGCGGCATTGCTGCCTTTTTCTGCCCACAAAGAAATCCACAGCCATCCCAACAGAGCTCCATTGAGCTCACTCCTCCACCCCCACTCACTCGTTCTTGTATCTCTCACTGCTGCAGGCTGCCTTTTTACTGGGTTCCTGCCTGTGTTGTGGCTTTGTCTGCCCACAAAGAGATGTGCAGTAGTCCCAACACAGCTCCGTTAGAGTCGCTCACTCGTCCTCTGTCACTCACTCATTCTGTTTCTGTGGGGCTGCAGGCTTCCTTTTTGTACTGGCCTCCTGGCTGCATTGGCACCTTTTCCTGCCCACAAAAGAAATCTGCAGCTGCCCGACAGAGCTCCATTGAGGTCACTCAGTCCCCTGTCTCACTCGCTCATTCTGTTTCCCGTGGCACTGCAGGCTGCCCTTTTGTACTGGGCTTCTGCCTCTGTTGGCATTTATACTGCCCACAAAATCTGGAGCAGTTTCGACAGAGCTCCATTAGCCTCACTCACTCCCCGTCTCACTTGCTCATTCCATTTCTGCTCGTGGTGCAAGCTGCTGTTTTGTACTGGGCTCCTGCCTGCATTGCCACCCTTTTCTGCCCACAAAGAAATCTGCAGCAGTCATAATAGAGCTCCATTGAGCTCGCTCACTCATTCCCCCTCTCTCACTTGTTTGTTCTGTTTCTTCCACCACTGCAGGTTGCCATTTTGTAGTGGCCCCTGCGTGCATTGCTGCCTTTTTCTGCCCACAAAGAAATCCGGAGCAGTCTCAACTGAGCTCCGCTGAGCTCACTCACTCCCCCTCCCTCACTTGCTCATTCTGTGTCTCCCACTGCTGCAGGCTCCCTTTTTGTACTGGGTTCCTGCCTGTGTTGGTGGCTTTTTCTGCCCACAAACACATCTGCAGCAGTCCTGAGAGAGCTCCATTGAGTTCGCTCACTCCCCCTCTCTCAGTTGCTTGTTCCGTTTCTGCCAGCGCTGCAGGCTGGCCTTTTGTACTGGGCTCCTGCCTGCATTGCCACCTTTCCTGGCCACAATGAAATCTACAGCAGTCATGATATACATCCATTGAGCCTGCTTCCTCCCCTCTCACTTGCTCATTCTGTTTGTCCCAGCACTGCAGGCTGCTCTTTTGTACTGGGCTCCTGCCTGCACTGCCACCTTTTCCCAAGAAAGAAATCCACAGCTGTCCTGACAGAGCTCTGTTGAGGTCGCTTGCTCCTCCCCTATCTCACTCGCTCATTCTGTTTCTCCTGGCGCTGCAGGCTGCCCTTTTGTACTGGGCTCCTGCCTCTGTTGGCATTTTGTCTGCCCACAAAGAAACCTGCAGCAGTCCCGACAGAGCTCCATTGGCTCACTCCTCCCTCATCTCACTTGCTCATTCCATTTCTGCTGGTGCTGCAGGCTTCCCTTCTGTACTGGGTTCCTGCCAGCATAGCCACCCTTATCTGCCTACAAAGAAATCTGCAGCAATGACAATAGAGCTCTGTTGAGCTTGCTCAGTCCCCCTCTCTCGCTTGCTTGTTCTGTTTGTCCCACCGCTGCAGGCTGCCCTTTCCTACTCGGGCCATGCATGCATTGCTGCCTTTTCCTGCCCTCAAAAAAATCCACAGTAGTCCCAACACAGCTCTGTTGAGCTCACTCACTCCCCCTCCCTCACTCGCTCGTTCTGTGTCTCCCGTGCTGCAGGCTGCCCTTTTGGTACTGGGATCCTGCCTGTTATGCCTTTCCCGCTCACAAAGACATCCACAGCAGTCCCGACAGAGCTCAGTTGAGCCTCGGTCACTCCCCACCAGTCGCCGATCCTAAATTATCCCAAACACTGATTTCTGACAGTGACTGCGTATTCTTGCACCGAAGCTGAAACACATTTTGGTCAGGATGTGAAAATGACAGACTGATTTGAAGACTTACAGGTGCGGGCACCTGCACAACACACGCTCATAACACAGTCATTTTATGGAGTTTCATCGCAACATTTTTAACATAGGCATTTTAGGACCTCTGCTCATGAACAGTGTCAGTGTGATTTTCTTAATATGTCCTGAACACAGATTTCCCACAGAAACTGCGCTATTGTGCGCCGGAAGAGTGAAAACACATTTTGGCCAGGATGTGAAAAATGACAGCTGCACTGTTCATAAGGAGGTGTGGCAAAATGGCAATGCTGACAATTTGGAGTGAAAATATTGCAAAGTTGCGAAGGTACGACCGTGCGTGGAAACTGCGCAATGCACATTCGTAACACACTCATTTTATGGACTTTCATCACCAAATTTTCAACATAGGCATTTTAGGACCTCTGCTAATGAACAGTTTAGTGTCATTTTCATAATTTGTCCCGAACATGGATGTCCCACAGCGAGCATGCTATTCTGTGCTGGAACTGCGAAAACACATTTCAGCCAGGATGTGAAAAATGACAGCTATACTATTCATAAGGAGATGCAGAAGAATGACAATGTTGTAAATCTGGAGTGAAAATATTATAAATTTGTGAACTTATGAGCGTAAGTGCAAACTGCACAACACACCCTCGTAACACAGTCGTTTTATGGAGTATCATCACCAAATTTTCAACATGGGCATTTTAGGAACTCTGCTCATGAACAGTGCCACTGTCAGTTTCTTATTCTGTGTGGAACACTGATTTCCCACACCGACCGCGCTGTTCTGCACCGGAAGTGCGAAAACACATTTCAGCCAGGGTGTGAAAAATGACAGCTGTACAGTTCATAAGGAGGTGTGAAAAAATGGCAATTTTGAAAATATGGGGTGAAAATATTGCAAATTTGCAAAGTTACGAGCGTGTGTAGCAACTGCGCAACGCACGTTTGTAAAACAGTAATTTTTTGTCCTTCAAATTTGCAACATAGGCTTTTGAGAGTCCATCTCATGAACACTGGCACGTGGTTCGTTACTCAGTCCTGAAAGATGATTCCGCACAGTGACCAGAAACCACCTTTCGGGCCGATTAACACCATGACAGTGATAGAATTCATGAAGAGGGTCCTAAAACCCATGTTGAAAATTTGGTACCAAATTCCCAAAATGCCTGAGATATGCATCAAAGTTGGAAAAAAACTATTTATTCCATTATACAGCTTTCGGCATTTCCTCAGGTCGTGGTCGGATTTGAAGAGTGCAGAGCGTGTTCTCAGTCCACGAAGATCGTCGCACTGGACTCCAAAAGTGGTACTGAGGTGAGGGGATGTGGGGAGGCAGATTGTGCAGTGGATGGGTGTGGGTTGAGGGAGGGGGGCAGGGAGACCGCCGAGGGACAGTTTCCTTTTTTACAGGTTAAAAAAAAAAAGACATCGCGGGACCGTTTTTTATTTTGCAGGGGCATGTGGCACACTGGGGTGGGCTCCCAGCATGCCAACGGAGTCTTTCTTTTTTTGGGGGGGAAGCTGTAGCCGACGGGGGATTGGGCATCCCCATCAGCACACAACAAAGGCAAGGGGGTACATAATACCGATGGGGAGTGGACTCCCCTATCGGCAACATAAATATTGGGGCACTGCAGCCAATGGGGATTGGGGCTTCTGTCGGCAAATAAACACGGTCGGGGGGGCCACATACTGCCGAGGGGGATTGGCACCCCTCAGCAGGGGAGGTTAATATTGTTTGTGAACACGGCAGCCGCCATGTTCACATACAATATCAGGGTTTCAAGATTCCGCCCTGCAATGTTGGGTCGCTTCCTCATTGCAGCGAATGGCTGATGCTGCAATGATGAGGCAGCCCCTGATTGCAGCGGCTAGGTTTTTACAAGTTGGTGGCATGTTGGCTGAACTAGTGTCAGCAGCAGCATGCCATGGCATTGGGGGAAGCGGGACAAGCCTTTACAGGCTGTGGGAGCATTGGCCACAACAGTGCTGTGCCTCCACAACCTGCTTGTGGAGAAATCTGACTCAACATGTTTCTTGCACATGCACGCAGTCAACATAATAATACAATGTTGCTAAATAATGTATTATTGATTAAGGGAGTGTTCCCCACCAGTTTGGAGCACTCATTTCCCCAGTGCATGAGACACTCTTCTGTAAAAAGCATCTCATGTGCAGATGCCCTGGAAATGGGCACATTCTGGGACAGTTTAAAAAAAAATTACATTATTTAGCATTCCCTCGATCTATAATATATTACTATGTGAGTGGTTTCACTCGCATTCTGCTCGACCCAGAACAGCTCAGCTTCACTTCACTGTTTTCTCTCGAGCAGAACATACGTAAAACCACTCTTATCCTGCAACAAGTGGTTCCAGGGAACATAATAATATATAAAATAGTCCCCCCAGAGATGTTTCTCACCTGTCAGTCTTCTGGCTTTCTACACATTCAATAAAATGTGTGATTGTTTACTATGGAATAGAAGAATTCAAAGCTCTGTATTATTCCAATAGTAGAATGCCCCCCCCACACACACACACAATGGTAACATGAAATACATAAATTCTAAATTCTTCAGAGTTCCACTGGCATACACACACACACACACACACACACACACACACACACACACACAACCTCAGGTAGAGCCAGAACCTCAGTTTTATCTGTTGCAAGGTAAGGAGCAGGGAGTTCTCTGACAAACTGGTAGGGATAGGAGGAGGATGTTTCATGATGATCAAAGAAGCACCAGCAATAGAAACTCTGACTAGTACTTGATTTTTTAAAATGTGTGCATGTGTGTAAGGAGGGGCTCATATGTATAAATAACATTAAATTATTTACTTTGTGTAGTTTAACTGACTTTTATTTTTAGGGCCTAGTTAAAGGTTTTTATATATGAGTAACTGTCATGAGTATCAGCCATGTTTGTGATGGAAACTAGGAGGTAAGTGGCTTATGAATACTGTATGTGAGTTGCCCTGGTTGCAGGGACTTGTTTTTAGCCATTAGTAGTGGTCTATTAAGACCATGGCTAGAACCAAGCCTTGGCCAATCAGGAGGCAGGAAATTCCTTAACCATTTTATATTGTCCTTACAATACTTCCTTATTTTAGTTGTTTTTATGCTTTTCTGTTGTTTTCCAAGATATTGTTAAATTTTTTTTAAAGCAGATAGCAACTCCTCCTCCTGGGAGTTAAAGCTGTTATCTGCTCCTCTAACCCTGATATCTCAAGTGCTAGTGTAAACCTCCTGTTACCCGGGGTTGCTAGAACCCTAGTTAGATCTAGTGGCAGGCAGGGACAGGCAGCTAGTGAAACTCCAGTTAAATGGATTTCAATATGTCTTGCTCTGTTTTCAGTCTCTGCTGAGCTGGGGCTATGACATCATTTAGAATTCTGCAGCAGCATAAGCCACAATAGAATGTTGCACTTCGGAGTTAGGTAGAACGTTGGGGAATTTCAAAGTCAGTCTAGAGTTAATCCTCAAATTCACCAGTCTAGTTTTTGTTCGCTGTCTGAAGTCTGAAGTGGGCACAAGAAAAGGAAGGATGTAGTTCCTTCAGTGCCTTGGAGGGAGGTGATGCCCTGCAGGGGTAGGCCACCCTACCCTCAGCTCTGACTCACAACTTCCTTAGGGTGTGTGCACAAGGAACCAACTCCCTGGGGCAAACCCCCTGGCTTAGGAAAAGGAAGAAGCTGCCTGATGAAGAGTGCTGGAGCACTACAGTTTTTGAGGAATGAGATTCCTTCAGAGTTTTTGGACGCCTGCAATGTGGAGGGTGATGAAACTTTGACAAAAGGCCAATGTCATTCACCAAAACAGTGAGTAAATAAGTCCCTGGGGCTGTGGGTCAGTTAGGATGCCAAATCCAGGGCTTATGGAACAGTGAGATGTAATGACTGTTGCATGTGGGGAGGTCTTCAGAGAAAGACAGTTTCTGCATTACAAAGCCACTTACAGACTGCACTATAGTAGCCAAGGAAGAGGCTTATAGAACAGTGAGATGTAATGACTGATGTATGTTGGGGGTTTTCTGAGATAGACAGTTACTGCATTACAAAGCCATGTACAGTCTGCACTACAGTAGCCAAGGATGTGTGTGTGTAAACAAAGGAATGGCCAGGTATGGGTCTGTGGAACAAAAGGTGGGAGACCCCCCCACCTGGCATAACAAAGCTCACCTCTACGGATTCGCTTTGAAACACCAGTCACCTTTCTGTCAGGTATTGGCCAGTGCCTGAAGAGGATGCCCAGATGTTAGGATGGAGTAGAGGGTGGTAGTTTGCCACTAGTTAAAGAGTCCATGACATATGGAAGTTTAGGATCCAAGAAAGGATTTGTGTCTGCGTCATCACCTTATCTGCATTACAAGAAGTGTAGCCCCGTGGGGGTATGTCTATGCTTTTTATTCGATGTTGTTGAATAAAGCCACACTTTAGAATCCCATCTCCTGTATTGGACATTATGTTATTGCTTCTAGTCTCTGGATTACTTTGGGTGCCCCTGTGCAGAGTAGTCAAACCTAGTCACCATGCCGAGTGACACCTTTCTCCCCAAAGTTTCAGCTTATAAAAATGGAGGCACCATGTCATGGGACCCAGGCCCCTCAACCTGTTCACTAGCCAAACAGGTAGGGGTAGTAGCCCTCTCAGTTTAGCACTGACTGGGGTTACATCTTGGAGTCACCGCTGGGATTCTGTTGAAATTTGGGAGAAGGAAAAAGAAAAGTTGCATGGATGATGGCTAGCATTTTGGCTATCTGGCAGTGGGTAGCCCCCCAAAAATGTGAAGCAACGTTTAACTAATGTGCCGCTGTATGCTGTTATCCACGTGCTGTTATTAAAATGCCAACTGTTTACCAAGGCGCAGTAAAGCCTGAGTGGGTATGCCCTTGTCCTGTCTCAAAAAAGTACAGTATTTGCCAGCTTTTGAATTTTATTGTGGAAAAAGAAGTGTGGAAAACTGTGGGTAACAAAAGAAGACTTGTGCCCTAAAAGTTTGAAGTGCTTGCTTTATGAACTGGGGGAGTCACTAAGTAAAATGCCATGATAAATGGTTAAAATGGGCTCCCACCGAGGAGTTGTTGAAGAAACAAAAAAGTGTGATTTTGCAGTTTAAATTTTGCCTGCTCAATGATCGCTGTGAGGAGAAGAGCATGAGAGGAAAGAAGCTCATTTACATGGCTTCGAGTGATTGGTGAGACTGCAACTAGTCTGCCCCCAAGCCAGCTCTAGAGCACAGCATTCGCGAGTGAGAGTGAGTGGAGTGTGCGAACTGGCTTGCCGGGAGGAGCGTCGCGGTGATTGAAAACACTGTTAAACTTTTAAAAACTGACTTTTCTGTTCAAATTCGGGCTCAACCCACATCTCGATCAACTGGACTGTGAGTGTGGTGTTCAGAGGGACAATTGGCAGGACTGCCAGCCCACTTCCTTCCAGAGGCCTCCAAGACTGGATACAGGCCATTTTTTCCATCGCAGCAAACAGCTACTGCTAACAGTGAGTACCAGCCAAAATATTGCTCAAACTGGTGTGATTTACAACAAAAGCCAGCTGAATCTGTGTAGCAGTGTAATCGCATTGCAAAGAAGGACTGTGCCAGTTTAACCAGCTAAAAGCAAGAATTCTAAGCAACAGACTGTGAGCATAATGATAGATTCAGTGTCAGTATAATTTTCAAAGCCAGGTGAGAGACTGTTAGTTGTATGTGAGATACAACGTAAATGTAGGCAATCCTGTGCTTGAAATACTGAGACTTTAAGGGACTGCAAGCTACAGCAATGTCTTCAGCGAGTGACAGGTCCAATGTAAATCATATAAATGTGCTAGGAAAGAGAACAGTGTAAGTTTGTGCAGTTTGAGCAGAAGTTATCAGTAGTGTGTGTAAATCAGATGCGCAGTGGCTTGACCCAATTACAGAGAGCTGATGCATCAGGAGTGCTGCCACTGCCATGATAGGGTGGGGCAGGCATGTAAACACAGCAGGAAAGAAGCCATTCTATAGAAAGTTTCTGATTAATGTTTGGGACTTGAAATAACCAAGCGTATTGTTTGTTTTCTCTGCAGTCATGGCTTCGGGACCAGCCCACTACCAGGATCATGCCCGGGCTATGATAGTTGAAGAAGTAAACAAACTGAGAAACATTGAGAAGTACCACTATGGGGGAAACTGCCTCCTCTTGAGGCGATTCCTGTTTATCCAGTCAGAGTGTGTGTAATGTGCTTAAGGGCTGAAAGAGATGTTTTTGTGGCTCCTCACTGCTCTGGGTGCCTGGAAAAGTATGGATTGATAGCAGCCCCCAAGATTCGTTTGGCTCCTACATGGACAAAATTACAAGAACCCGCAGTTGGCAGCATGCAGCACCAGGGAATGCTTGAAATGGGAGGTTCAGAGGAGTGTGACAAAAAGCTAGAGGGTGCAGACGTACAGGCAGCACAGACAACTGATGACTCTATGTCCGAGCCACTAAGAGACAGTGGGAATGGAGCATCAGCTGACCCATGGATTGAGGGGCCTAGTCCAAGTCTCATGGGAGAGGACGAACTGAGAGAGACCTTTGAATGGGAGGTCTCGACTTCCGCATCTAGTGAGGAGTGGACAGTCTCAGGAGTGAGAACAACTGCTCACTCCTGGGCACAGATTCTCAGTGAAAATGATGAGAGGGAACCCATTTGGTCTGAAGAAGAAGGCATGGGCTTACAGCCTCAAGTTCCTGGTTTAGAGGGACGCATGGAAGAGAGTGGTGTTTCCACAGCCTCAGCTGAGCAAGAAGGAGCCAGGGATTCATTTTGTGTGTCGTTAAGCATGCAAAGCTGGCAGAACCAGGACTGGCCACCCGCAAGCCAGGCCAGAGGTCTCAAGTTAACCAAGTCTAGCAAAGAGGAAGGACTGGTTCGTAGGAAAGCGAATAAGCTCTTCAGAATTTCATTTCCTACCTTTCCTAGAAAAGTCTGGGAAGAAATAGAAGAGAGGTGCAGAATATCCTGGATTATGGAAGAGGCCATGAAACATGTGCATCCTGGGGCAAGTAAATTTGTCAGAGATTGGATGTTGCAAGAAAAGTTCAAGCAATGGAAGGTGGGCAGGACTCTGTTTATTGACACTGTTCGGATCGTGGATGGCAAGGGACAAGAATCCTTTCACGATGTGAATTATGAGCTCCCAGATGGGGTAATAATTCATGCACCTGACCCATTGTGCTATTTCCCACAATGCAAAGATCTTCCTGTGAATGCGCCCATGCCTACCAAATGGAGAGCAGATCAGTGGTAGCCAGTGCTGCCATTCCAGCAGATGCCGTACTTATGTTGTTCCACCAGTCTGGACGTCCAGGACCAAGGTGCCCCAATTCTTCAGTAATTGCAATAAACTCCCACATCCATAAAGTTATGAACTGGCTATTCCAGAAGATGTCAACTCCAGAGAGGACACCAGCCCAGCTGTTGCCAGATCGGATGACTTCAGTCCAGCTGTGTATTTCTTCTTCTTTTTCCTGCCCAAAGGTACCATCTCCTAGATGACATCAACCCAGCTGTTTCCCAGAGGCATCATCCTGTCATGTTTCAGAAGATGTCTGTCCAGCTGTATCAGAAGAATGCTGCCAGGGAGAGTTTGTGTTGGGGACACAGGTGTCACATATTTTCCATTCTACAAGGGACTGGTAAGTCCAGACTTTTTCAATTTTTCTGACATTTTCAGTACACATCCTACATCAGCAGACATTCATTGTGACTGTCCTCAAAGACTCTCCCGTATGGGACATTTGCCTGCAGAACTTTGCTTCACTGGGCTCCGGCCCAGGAGAGACTCTTTATTGGACTTGCCTTCAGGCCTGTATTTAGTCTATAGTTGGGACTTTGTAGGGCCTTCCATCCCCAAAGAACTGCTAAATGTGTGTTGTAAATATTCTGTATATACTGTTTCTGTTTTCTATCTTTACTAAAAAAATTGCTTTTGGGGATTCTCCAGTGTCAGATGGATGGGGCTTGTTGGTTTGTTTATGTCATAGTTAGACAGGATTGTAATTGCAGATTAGGGAGGACGTTTTTCTTTATGTCTTGCAGGTACTCCTGGAGAAGCAACGAAGACAAGACAAGACGTGGATTAGAACTCATCGGAGTTCAGTTTTGCTTTAGTTCATAGTAATTAAAGTAATGTTGTAAGAGGTTAACTGTGTTTTAACTTGTTTTCTTCCACAGGTGTGTGGTTGCAGACGTGCAGGGTTGGGGGGAGGTCCCCTTTAGTGTTTTTGTTTGGGTATAAAGGCAGACAGAATTTCCTTAGAGGGCTAGGGGGGATAGACAGGCTGTGGTCCTGACCTGCAGTAGGGGATGCAGTACTGATCTATTAGGGCTATGCTCTGGACAATTCTACCAGAGCCACTAGGTACCCATAGTCAGCGGGTAGAGTAGAGTAGAGGCCAATGCGTCGGCTGATGGCCTCTGGGCCCTTAGTGTTACCTGCCCATGCCTGGCACATGGCAGGAGAGAGCCTGATCACCCCTTTCCATAGGTAGCACAGAGGTTAGGATGGCCCAAGTAAGGTGTTAATGACTGGGGACAGTCATTTTCCTGGCTCAGAGTGAGTGTAACCCCCCCTGTTACCCGGGGTTACTAGAACCATAGTTAGATCTAGTGGCAGGCATGGACAGGCAGCTAGTGAAACTCCAGTTAAATGGATTTTACTATGTCTTGCTCTGTTTTCAGTCTCTGCTGAGCTGAGGCTATGACATCATTTAGAATTCTGCAGCAGCATAAGCCACAATGGAATGTTGCACTTGGGAGTTGGGTAGAACGTTGGGGAATTTCAAAGTCAGTCTAGAGTTGATCCTTGAATTCAGCAGTCTAGTTTTTGTTTGCAGTCTGAAGTGGGCACAAGAAAAGGAAGGGAATAGTTCCTTCAGTGCCTTGAGGAGAGGGAGTGCCCTGCAGGGGCAGGCCCCACAACCCTCAGCTCTGACACAGAGCTTCCTAAGGGTGTGTGCTTCCACCATAAGAGAGGCACAAGGAACCAACTCCCAGGGGCAACCCCCTGGCCTGGGAAAAGGAAGAAGCTGCCTGATGAAGAGTGCTGGGGTACTACAGTTTTTGAGGAATGAGATTCCTTCAGAGTTTTTGGACACCTGCAACGTGGAGGGTGATGAAGCTTTGATAAAAGGCCAGTGTCATTCACCTAAACAGTGCATAAATAAGTCTCTGGGGCTGTGGGTCAGTCAGGATGTCAGGTCCAGGGCTTGTGGAACAGTGAGATGTAATGACTGTTGTATGTGGGGGGGGGTCTTCAGAGAAAGACAGTTTCTGCATTACAAAGCCATGTACAGTCTGCACTATAGTAGCCAAGGAAGAGGCTTATAGAACAGTGAGATGTAATGACTGTTGTATGTGGGGGGTCTTCAAAGAAAGGCAGTTACTGCATTACAGAGCCATGTACAGTCTGCACTACAGTAGCCAATGATGTGTGTGTGTGTAAACAAAGGAATGGCCAGGTATGGGTCTATGGATCAAAAGGTGGGAGACCCCCCCACCTGGCGTAACAGGGCTCACCTCTATGTATTCGCTTTCTGTCAGGTATTGGCCAGTGCCTGAAGAGGGTGCCCAGATGTTGGGATGGAGTAGAGGGTGGTAGTGTGCCACTAGTTAAAGAGTCCATAACATATGGAAGTTTAGGATCCAAGAATGAATTGTGTCTGTGTCATCACCTTATCTGCATTACCAGGAGTGCAGCCCCATGGGGGTCCGTCTATGTTTTTATTCAATGTTGTTGAATAAAGCCACACTTTAGAATCCCATCTCCTGTATTGGACATTATGTTATTGCTTCTAGTCTCTGGATTACTTTGGGTGCCCCTGTGCAGAGTAGTCAAACCTAGTCACCATGCCGAGTGACACCTTTCTCCCCAAATTTTCAGCTTATAAAAATGGCGGCATCACGCCATAGGACCCAGCCCCTCAACCCGTTCACTAGCCGTACAGGCAGGGGTAGTAGCCCTCTCAGTTTAGCACTGACTGGGGGTTACACTAACTTCTTTCTTTCTTTCCCCTGCATGAACTTCACATATAACTGACATAAAATCAGTCAAGCCTTTTCCTCAGATATCATCCTATCTAACATTACCTTGCAGTAATAGCCTACATATGGATCTATTAGAATACGAAAGCCCCAAGGGATCTTTTTATTCTTGATATATTCTGTCAGAGGGGTAAAGTGCCATTCTAGCTTGGTGTCTTTTTGCTTAAGGGACTCTAACCTTTTCAGAATAGCTTTACTATTTCTTGTTTGTTGGCTAATTTTATTACTCCAGTGTGCCTGTACTATTTCTTTCCAAATCGCTTGTGAATTACACCAAAAGGTTTGTTCTGTTTTCTGTTATAGTGTTAATATCACCAGATACATCCATTACAACAAAACAAACAACAAGGAAAAGACAATATCGCCATATATACACTATTGACTACAGAGACCAGAGAGATATATTTGGAGCACACGGAGGGGCACTAAAGGTAAACCTAAACTGGCATTTTCAGATAGTAACACAGGCATTTTTTCAGATAGTAACACAAGCATTTTCAGATAGTAACACAGGCATTTTCAGATAGCAACACAGGCATTTTCAGGTTCAGATAGCAACACAGGCATTTTCAGACAGTAACACAGGCATTTCCAGACAGTAACACAAGCATTTTCAGATAGTAACACAGGCATTTTCAGATAGTAACACAGGCATTTTCAGATAGCAACACAGGCATTTTCAGATAGTAACACCAGTCTAGATGATAATGACAACACTTTTAACAGAGGCAGGGGATAGCCTGTTTTAAGGAGAGCCATAGGGAGGAGAATTCCTCTAGTCCCTGCAATGTCAGAACCCCAGTGAGACCAGCAAGATCAAACCACAAGGGAATAATCGCACACAGAAGTTCAAGGGGCGAGAGAGAGAAAGAAAGAAAGAAAGAAAGAAAGAAAGAAAGAAAGAAAGAAAGAAAGAAAGAGACCAGCAGGTCATAGGAGGGAGAGAGTTAGAGCACTCAGAAGTCACAACCAGGGGTGGGCTAACAACCTGTTCAAACTCTTGAGAAGGCCACTGACTGAGTTTAAACAACAGGTGCTATCAAAGGAGTTGTCCTTTGCCCTGACCAAACCCCTAATGAATTTTTGATTAAACTTGACCAGTACAGTTTTTTGTTTTAGGAAACTGAAACTGCATTTTTTTTATGCAGAGAGTAAATATGACATGTCAGAGGAAGATAAAAAATTGTGGGAAAAGCTTCAAGTTAAGTCCAGTTTTGAACCACCAGGTCCCACACCAGTAACAACAGAAATTTTTCACTGGGTGTTTTAAAGAATGTTAAGCAAACCACTAAAAAACATTCAGTGTCTTAAGTGCCTTTAAATGGACAGTGACATTTACTTATTTGTAATTTTTTGAACTGGAAATGCACAATATGCTGTGACAGCTTGCTTGCAGGTGCATTCTGGGGGTGGTGGTGGTGGTGGGGGGGATACAAGGACCTGTTTTATTGATGGTGGAATGTTGGTCTTCACATCAGGAAACTCCCCTACTAAGCGTGCCCCAAGCCCCAAGGAGAACATGACAAGATCGGAGTCACCGTATACCTCCTTGAGAATAAGTATGCACTTTAGCCTCAGAGGATACGGGTTGGGGGTGGGGGACAGACACATCCTCGGTGACTTCTACAGCAGATACTGAAGGTGGGAGGGAGGACTTCATAGTCAAAGGACAAGGTGGAGACACACTGTTAGAACATCATAGTGACTGTCTTTGTAATAACACAGTTGTCCTTCTGATTTTTCTCCATTACAATGCACTCCTTAACTAATACCACTCTTAACATCAATAGTATAAAAAGTGACAGGAAACGCCTGAGGGCTTTATTTTCTTCACAGAATTTGAAAAGTGACATTACATGTATACGGATATCCATTTAAAAACTCACAAAGAACTCCAGCATTCAGCCAGGTGTTGGACCTCTGGTCCTTCTTTTTGGTCATCTGGAACTGGTACATTGGTATCCTTCTGTCTGACCCTCTCATCAAAGTATCTAGGCTAGTAGACGTGCATCCAGGTAGGACCTTGACACTAGATATCTCCTTTCATTCAGAGAGATTCTGTGTTGTAGCAATCTATGCTCCCCAAATGAAAGCACACAGAGTGACCTTATTTAAGGGAGTGCAGCCATACCTCCATACATGCAGTCTCATCTTCTGGTTGGGGGATTTTAACTGTGGGTTAGCTAGATCTGATAGATGTCTACACATGCACAAATTATATTGTGACTCTTCTACATTGCAACAAATTGTGAGTACTGCAGGCCTAGTGGATGCTTATAGGAATTTATACCATACTGGGGGGGGGGGGTATGTATTTTAGAGGTCCTGTTAAAACAAGGATTGATTCAATTTTTTTGTTCCAGGTAATAGAGTTAAGAATATCACTATACACCCCTCAGAATTCTCGGACCATGTTGCTATTAAAGCACCGGTTACATGGGATACTGCTCCCAGATGCAAAAAGAATAAATGGCAGTTAAATTAAATCCTACTGGAGGACCCTAAATTAAAGAAAATGTGGTCCTAAAATTGGGCTGCCAGGTTGTCAGACTCAGAATGTTATGATAATATCTTAGACTGATGGGAGGATACAAAAAAGGAATAGCAAACTTTATTTCAGCAGAGGGCCCACTATGTAGCAAATCATACCTCACAACCTTTTGTCCCCCAAATGTGGAACATTGCCTGTCAACATGTGGAACAAATGGGCAAAATGTGGAACACTTAATCAAATCTTTACCTAAGAAGCTCAACACACTGTTAAAATGTTGCATTTATGTTCAGAATGTCTGTTATTAATTGATTAAATTATTTTTCCATCATTTCCTATAGATTTTTGCTTTAAACTGTTGACTTTGAATGTGGAACAAGTCCTCACAATGTGGAACAGGGACTTTTTCTGAAGTAAAATGAGGAATGTTCCTCGTAATGTGGTACAGTTGAGAGGTATGTAGCAAATAAAGAGTGTCTGGGTTACTTACAGCTGAGACATCAGCTTCAACATCTTATCTCATTGGAAATCACTAGGCATGATTATAGTCAGCTGATCTCTACCATAAAAAAACAGATGGCAGATATGCAATATAATAGGGCTAAATCCCTGAATCGGAAGCTGAGGTTTGGGACTCAGGTGAATAATCTCTATTTTAGGTATGGATTTTGGGCCAGAAGATATGTCTGTCTTGAACTGGGAAAAAAGGCTCACTCAAACAAATAGATTGGTGGGCAGTTGGAAGGGGCAGCAGTTGTCAAAGAAAAAGAGAGTGGTACTGATTAAGACTCCGCTTATCCCTATTTTTCTATATATTAGTTATATTTTTGTTCCCCCACAGAGGGTTATAACAGAATTACTTAGTGTATTCTTTCAAGCCTTTTGGGGCCCAGGCTGAACCCAGTTAAATGGGTGTTTACATATCTCCATATAGCCAAAGGAGGAGTAGACATGCCCCATCCTTTAGCCTTTTCTTAAGTTTGTTTTTGTCCTATAATATTGGCCACTCACTGAAACCGGGAGAGATGACATGGAAATCCCTAGTAGACAAATGCCTTCAGCCTTGCCTAGCACCTTGGGAAGATAGGAAACCTAGGCTTTTAAGCAGCATCTCTAGGATTCTGCAGTATGGATTAGATGTGTGAAGCTGGCCATCAAATGGGGGATCACTCCCACACATCTTCAGACTTTAGATAGGAAATCAATTTACCGACTAATTATAGAGTCAGAATGTCAAGCAGAGGTGGATTTCCCAGATTGTCCTGCCAGACAGAAGCAAGCAGTGCTGGCCCAGTTACAGTAACTAACCCTAGAACACCCCCCCCTTTGCTTGGGACATAAAAACATAGAAACATAGAATTTGATGGCAGATAAGGACCGCTTGGCCCACCCAGCCTGCCCATTTCCCTACCTAATGGATAAGTTGCAGATCCTAGTTAACCAGCAGCCTACTTCTTTCTACCCCAACCCCCTAGAATTGCCTTATGACTGTCCCATGCATGCTTGAATTCTACCACTGTTTTTGACTCCACAAACCTCCTCCGGAAGGCTGTTCCATGCATCCACAACCCTCTCTGTGAAAAAATACTTCCTTAAATTACCTCTGAGACACCCCCTCTATCTTCAAATTGTGCCTCTTGTTCTTGCAGCACTCTTTTTGAAAGATGCTACCCTCTTGGACTTTGTTGATTCCCTTGAGGTACTTGAAAGTTTCTATCATGTCCCCCCTCTCCTTCCTTTCCTCGAGGCTATACATATTAAGCTCCTTAAGTTTCTCTTCATAAGTCTTCTGGTGCAGACTCTGCACCATTTTAGTTGCCCTCGTCTGGACAGCTTCCATCTTGTCTATGTCTTTGCAGAGATTGGGTCTCCAGAACTGCACGCAGTACTCCAGATGGGGTCTCACCAGCTGTCTGTACAGAGGAATGATAACTTCCTGTTTTCTACTGGTGATGCCTCTCCCTATGCATCCCAGTATCCCCCCAGCCCTCCTTGCTGCCCTCTCACATTGTTTGCCCACCTTTAGGTCATCTGATATGACTACCCCCAGGTCCCTTTCCATTTTTGTTGTTGTTAGTATCTCACCCCCCATTGTGTACTCTTCCCCTGGGTTTTTGTTTCCCAGGTGCATTACCTTGCACTTCTTAGCATTGTCTACATGGTATTTGCCAAATACACTGCCCAGTGGCCCATAAAGTGAGGTGGGGTAACCAATATTTAGGAAGAAGGTCTTTCAAGCTTCTGCTAAATAAGCCCAAAATAGTTAAGTAACTATGGGAGGCTAGGGCTCAAAGGTAATCATAAGCATAAACAGATAGCTGACAGATACTGTCCCAGAAATGGCTGTGGGCAAGTTTCAGAAACACAACAACATCTGTATTTGGATTGTGCATACATTAAACTATTTTGGACTTATTTAGCAGAAGCTTGAAAGAAGACCTTCTTCCTAAATATTGGTTACCCCACCTCACTTTATGGGCCACTGGGCAGTGTATTTGGCAAATACCATGTAGACACACTATATGTAATTTTAGGGGTTAGTCAATATTTTATTTGGCAGTCACGTTGCTAGTGGGTTTTACAGCAGCGTTATATTACTCATGCTGAACTCCTTGCTAACATTCAAAGACTATTGGTAAAGCAATGCAGTAAGATAGGATGCGTTTCTCACCTGAAAGATTTAGGCATTTATGAATTAATTGTGATACTTGGAGTAGATGATAAATTGTTTATTTCTTTTGATGTTACAGTACTAGGAATGCCTTCTTATTAACTCTTTGTTTCTTTTTCCCTTTCTTAAGCAATGTACCCTTTTGGGATTTGTAAGATGTTGTCTTAATGAAGTATTTACACTGTTGATATTGAATTTATTGTATGCTTGTATGTCTCATTGTATATTGTTTCTGTAATGAAGTCAAACTTACAATAAAATTCCCCTACTGAGCATGGAGAAATGATACTGCCCCTGGCAAGGCTGTGAGATTCATTTGGAGACTAAGGACCACCTCTTTCTAGACTGCCTTCATTAGGGATTTCTGGAATAGAGTGTCAGATATATGGCAGAATCTTTTATTCTCCTCCATTCGACATGAGGAATGGCTCCTCCTCTCTGTGAGACTGGCCTGGAGGAAGTATCACCAAAGCACCCTGGCACAGGGGTTTGCAATCATAACGTTTTATGTATTGCAAGTCCGGTGTCACTTGTTATTGTAACAATGTCAAACTGTTTTGGAAGTCAAATAGAAAATAAGTCTGCTGACCCAGTGGTGAAGAGGGCTGAGATGCCTTGGGTGCCTTACCTTTTCCCACACCGGCGACCTGGGTTAAGGAACCGACTCGGGAGCGGGAGGTCAATCGAGGAGAGGAAGATCGATTTTCCAGATGACTGCTCTCCTCTTCTGAGGTGGGAGGGATGCTGTTCCAAGAGCAGGGAACATTCCTGGTGTCCTGGCCAACATTTCCCTTCCCATAAACCAGTTCATGCAATTATCCAGGCTGTGCATGGGTAATGATGTGCAATATGGCCACCACCACACATTCAGTCAATTTACTGCCAGTCTAGCATTGCTTGTAAAGTGCTTAGGGATACTGTGTATGAAAAAAGTGCTATATAAATGCTGATTCTTCTTCTTCTTCTTCTTCTTCTTCCCTGTGCATGTTTGCCCTCTAGCGGAGGCTGGGAGGCAGGCGCTCGGCACCGCAACTTAGGAAGGAGGGATGACAGCCATCAATGTCTAATGCATGGTAGCATGCATGGGCACGTCCGGTTCCATGTCAATTCAGCGCAACCAATTTAAGCGTGGTCAATATCAGCGTGTGCAATTCGCCGTATGTAATAGTAGCGCTATAACATACAATCGCAAACAACCTCGTCGCATTCATTCGGTTATGGCGACATTTCAAGCAACCATGGTAATCTCCTTGGTAATCAGCGCATGACCAGGTCACATGATCATTCACCGAAGCAAGTAATCCTTCTGCATCAAGGATCTATCATGGAGTAAGCAGTTTCTTTGCTGTCCATATCATAAATGTTAAGCTGCTAAAAAACAAATCTTTATTTAGTTTCTTTGTTAAAATCCTTCAGATTACGATTACTTTGGTAATCATTCGTTCTTGCTCTTGTTACACTTGGAGCTGGAAATTGTGTGATACAGCTCTTAGGTAATCCACTTCAGAGCATGTACCATACCCGCTGACCACTGACAATAGTCTTTTTGTGGTGTCACAGTACCGTCTTCGTGATGGTGGAGGTTCATGTCCTGCTAAGTACTGCTCCATTTCCAGTAAGTTGTCTCGTTATACAGCCGCTCTTTCAGATACAAGAAACCATTGTGGGACAGTAGTTGCTGGCCATGCTGACTGGAGACAAACTGTATTAGCATGTTGTCACTAAGAAGCAGCAAGAACCCCTAGCAGTAATCTTCTTTTATTTAAACTTTGCGACAAAATTGACATGCGCTGAATGGGATAATACATGGTTTACGTCTGCGCTACTGTTACCGTGCTGAAATGCATGCGCTGAATTGTTTACACGCAATTGACGTGATACCGGCACGTCCAGACAACATTGCATGGCCGTTCCTCCAGGGGAAGAAAAGAGGAAAATGGATGGGTGCAGCACAGGATGAAATCAACTCTTCATAGGCTTCGCACTGGCTAACATGGCCCTCTCCAGAACCAGATCCATTTATCGGTGGTGAAGTGCCCACAATAGACCCCTGCTATGGGGGGGGGTCAAGCTATGGGGGAAGCACTGGGATGAAGGTAAGTCCCTGGAATGCCGGGTGATGGGGCTGGAGGGGGTCAGTGGAAGTAACTGCTTGCACAGTGGCGGGGAGATAAATAGTCTAACTGCGACCCCCCCCCCAAGAAAATAAGTTACTCACTCCTTACTTTATGGGAGAGGAAGAGGAGTCACTTCCCAGGAAGTCATCAGAAACCTTTATGGAGGAACATGCACTGGATTTCCCATTCTTCAGTGACTTCTTCAATTTTTTTTTTTTTTTGTTAATAGCAGTGCTTGCTTATTTCTTTTTCTTTTTCCTTTGTTACTTTGCCTTGCAATTTTTTTTTAGAAGAAGTTTAGGACAGAAAAAAACAGGGATGATTGCTCCTTTTGCTTTGTTTTATTTCTTCTTTATTTTTTGTTCATTCATTATTGCTGGTTCTTTTGCTTTGACATTCCTGTTTGTATATTGTCTTTGAGTTTTTTTTTAAAAAATCCCCCTACTCTTTATTGTCAAGTGCCAGGGGATCTTTGATTTCCACGTGGACAGACACCAGATATGGGCAGAAGGGACCTTGGTTTAAGGTCTCATCCAAAGGATGGCACCTCAACAGTGCAGTACCCCCTTTACACTGCTATACAGTGTCAGTTATGAGTATTACCCCAAGTACCTGGTGTAGGGCTAGAACCCAGGACCTTCTGATCTTCCAGCCCCAGGGGCAAACATGCTACCTACTGAGCCACTGATACAGAAATTGCCATAAAGAAAGCTAACAAAGGTGGGGTAGGTGGTGATAATGGACTACTCTGATTACCAGGCAGAGTGCCTTAGGCAACTTAATAAAACAGAAAACTATTTGAGACTTAAACATACCCTTTAGATGTTACTGAGAAACAAACTAAGAGTATTGTTCAGACTGGATTAAAAGAGAACTGGATTGAGAGATGGGTAGCAACTGCATTTATAAGCAAGAATTCAGTCACCCCAGTATTCTGCTGTTTGCCTAATGTGCACAAGGGCCTCTCTCCACCACCAGGTAGACCGAAGGTTCCATCCTTAATTCCATACTCAAACATTTATCCTGTTTTGTGGCTTTCCACATTTCTGAATTTTTGACAAAGATTCCTCTTACCTTGTAGGATCTGCCCTGTTGGTCCTGAATCATTTTGATTACCCTACGTGGCACTGTCTCCAGTCTGTCCTTGTCTCTCCTTAAGTGGTAGCTCCAGAACTGGGCAAAGTATTCCAGATGTGGCCTCGTCAGTGACCTATAGAGAGGTAGTATTACCTCTGTCCTCTTGCTGTTGAACCACCTCTCAATACACCCCAACATTCTGGTTGCCTTGCTGTAGACCTTGTTACATTAGCTAGATTGTTTTAGGGAGAGATTTACGATGACTCCTAGGTCCTTTTCCTCAGGTGCAGTGTCCAACTTAACTCTACCCTCCAATATTCCATCCGAGGACTCTTGTTCCCTATGTGCATCACCTTGCACTTCTTGGCATTGAATTTCAACTGCCAAACCTTGGACCACCTCTCTAACCTTTCCAGGTCCCTCTGCAACTTCCTTACCCCTTCTTCACTGTCTACCATACCACCGAACATAGTGTAGTCTGCAGAGAAACACCTCTTGCCCTGTATTCCTTCTCCAGTGTCACTGTTGAACATATTAAAAAGGACCGGAGCCAGGACTGAACCCTGTGGCACCCCACTAATGATCTTCGGCTCCCCTGATTTTACCCCCCTGTTTACCACCACCCTCTGCTGTCTCCCCCACTCAGTTACCCACTCAGACAATATATATTTTAGTAATTTATTTTAGAATTTTTGGCCAGGAATGCACACTAAATGCAGACCTTTGTAGGGGCCACCTTGAAGCACAGAGAGGTTACGTGGATTGCTTAGGGTCATACAGTATATAAGTGGCAGTTATGGGTTTCAGAGAAAGGGTCTGCGGCTGGGTCTCCCAGTTCACAACTTGGTGTTCTAACATCTAGGCTTTACAGCCTCCCCTAAGTAATGATATAAAATGAGATAACAGCAATGAGCAAAGTACTCTGACCAGTGTTGGAGTAGGGCTGAAAACACTGGTTAGAGGGGAAATGGCAGTTATGGTGGGGCAGAATGGCCCTGTAAAACTCCCTGAGCTGTAAAAAGGTCAGGAAGTATAGCCTAGATGTTAGCTTAATGAGCCATGAATGAGCCTAGTACATTCAGCAGACCTGGGTTTGATTCCCACAACCTCTACTTGCATACTGTGTGATTATGAGCAAAATCACATACCGCCTCAGTGCTTCTGGGTTGCCCCTGAAACAGGCACATGTGCCTAGTGGATCTTATCTGGTTACCAAAAGAATTAAGAAAGAAAAGGAGAAATTCTTTCATACTCACTGTAATTTCTTTTTCTGTCACCTCAAACGTTGTTAATGGGGAATAGTAGTAGCAGATTTTATTTATTTAAGGTGCCCTTCCCAAAGGCCCAGGGTGCCCTTACAAAACAGTTAAAATACAAGCATAGAAAAAAAGACAAAAAAGTAAAACTAAAAATAGTACAAGGAATAAAAATTAAAATCAAAGTCTAAACAAGTAAAACAACTCTACATCTAAGCAATTAAAGCATCTACTTCAGACCCAGGAAAAGTTTGACTAAATAAGAAAGTTTTTAGTTCACGTTTAAATATTTCCAGTGAGGGTGCCTCCTGGAGATGGCCGGGCAATGAATTACAAAGAGTTAGAGCAACAACCTCAAATGCCCGGTCCCCAGAGCTCTTCAGCCTTGCTCTGGGGATCTCCAGGAGAGCACTGGAGGCTGATCTCAGAGATTGAGATGGGATGTAGTGGTGCAGGAGATCCTTCAGATAGCTCAGTCCCAAACTGTGTAGGACCTTATAGGTCAAAAGACCTATCTTGAAGGTGATGCGCCAGTGCACCGGCAGCCAATGCAGCTCATGCAGCACAGGAGTGATATGGCTAAATCTAGAATGACCAATCAACATCCATGCTGCTGTGTTCTGCAAAAAGGTGACACAACTCACCACCCCTGACCCCAGTGTTCAAGTCTCGACGTCACAAACGCATGTACCAGCGTGGCCAAGTCTTCGGGTGAGACAAAGGTCATAATCCGGATAATGTTCCGGAGATGGTAAAAACCAGTATGGACAACAGCCGACTCTTGAACATGAAATGCCAGCTTGCTGTCAAACACAATGCGCAGATTTTTCACCCTTGAGGACACCTCCAGTTCTGTTGGGCCAATAAAAGGCCCAATCTGTCACTGGAGGTTCCCAAACCCACCCTTCGTCCAGGCTCTACCACCAGTACCTCAGTCTTTCCTGGGTTTAGTCCCAGCCAGTTCAAGACTATCCAGGCCAAGATCTCGGCCAAGCATTTATTCAGTACACGGACAGCGTCAGGTCTATCAGGTGAGAAAGACAGGAGGAGATGAGTATCATCAGCGTTACAATGAAAACTCAGCCTGTACCACCTTATGATCTCACCCAGGGGTTGCAAGTATACTGCAAACAACATGGGGAGAGGACAGAGCCTTGGGGAACTCCACAAGGCAGGTCCATAGGATCACAGGAACAGTTCCCCAAAACTGTCCTCTGAGACCTGCCCCGGAGAAAGGACTCAAACCAGCTGATAACCTTGCCAGTAAGTCCTACATACTGCCTCAGCCTGTTCAACAACACCCCAATGTCTACAGCATCAAAAGCTGAAGAGAGATCAAGGAGGATGAGAATGGTATGCTCTCCTCGATCTCTTGCCCTGAGCAGGTCATTCAACATCTTGACAAGTGCTGTCTCTGTACTGTGCATGACCCAAAATCCAGACTGGAGAGGTTCATAAATCTGGAAGTCTGTGAGATGCTCCTTGAACTGTTCTGCTACCACCTTCTCAAGAACCTTCACTAAGAAAGGAAGGTTTGAGATAGGTTGGTAACTTGCCAGAATGTCAGGGTCCAAAGATGGTTTCTTCAGCAGTGGACTAACCAGAGCCTAGCCAGAGGCTGCTTTAAGGACTCCAGAAAGACTCCATCTGACAAAGAGCTCCCGACTATCCTGGCATAGATCGGACCAAGGGCCACACAGCCAACTAGTAACCACATCGGGCTCAGGTCCAGGTCGCAGAATATTGGTTTAAGCCTGCGGATAATCCCAAAGACCTCCTGTGCCATCACCAGCTGGAACTCACTCCATGGCGGCTGACTGTGGTCACTCAGTCAAGAAGTACCACTGTTGGAGGCTTGAATTCTGCTGGAGGCAGTTTAGGGTCCCACAGAGAACACTATGTCCGAGAAGAATGGAGCAAACGCCTCACATTTGTGAGTTGAAAAAGCTCTAATTAGTTCCAGACAGGCCGGATGTAGCAGCCTGTCCACAACCCAGAAGAGCTGACCTGGTTGATTCTTCCCAGTTGCACACATCCTAGACTTGAAAGCTGCTTTTTTTTTGGACGATTGCCTTCTGATATTCATAATAATGAGATATCAGAACCAACCTGTCCTCAGGAGATCCAGTCTTTCCGTATTCCCTAAAAATCTACGTGGCCCAATTACTAGATACTTACTTCTCATATTCCTTACCACGGCAAAGAAATCCATTACAAAGGTATGGCTGACACCTAAGGTTCCCACGATTCAGGATTGGTGGAATGTTACAAGACAAATCTACACCATGGAGAAAATAACACACAGCCTAAATAACCAAGAAAAAAGTTCACTACCAGATGGACCAGGTGGCAAATATACTACATGTTAAAAGACCCCACCTTTACGCCTTAGGTAGGGGACCCGCAGTGTGCGGGGTGCCTCTGGGACGGCCCCTTCCCTGTGAACCAGTGGGGAGCTGTTTCGGGGACTTCCAACTTGGAAGCCCATGGTCTGTCATTTGGGAGTATACCCTCAAGAATTTCTTATTTATTAAATACAGTACACAATTGCACCAGAGACAGGCCTGAACCATACAGAGTGCTGTACCTTAGAACTCGTCTGATCCTTTTCCTCTGTAATAATTTGAACTGATCATCGGTCCAGGAGATCTTATTTTCTGCTTCATTGCCTCACTGTCAGGAAGAACAACCCTCTAGACTACCTACCCCCTATAGACACTGGTAAGTATAGTTATATTGCCCTCCATTATAGAGACTCAAAGTATTATACCTAAGCTGAGTTTGTTAAAATTTATCTAAATGAAGTTAATCACTCTGTTCTGGATGACCTATCTGTATATATGTTGTAAAATCTAAATAAAGATGAAATTTTTAAAAAGGAGATCCAGTCTTCCTCCAACACCTTTCCAACCTCCACCCCATTATTTTCAACTTCCTTAGCTTTCCATCGAATCCGGGGAGCCAAGGGGCATACACGGGTCAGCACTAGACAGTCCAGAGCCCCAGCAAAATCACTGTTATAGGCAGTGACTGTGTTCCCTGGACCACCGGCTCAAACATTCAACACAGAGAAAATGTCCAGTTCTGCTAGTAGTCCCTCTGGTTGAACACCTCTCAAAGAGTGGAACTGGACCATTTCCATAAGGGATGGGACCCTCAGGGGGGCTGTAAAGCTGAACTCAATGGTGCAATGATCGGATCAAACTACTCAATCAATCTTGAAAGTATCAATTTCAAGCCCCATCGAGAACACCAGATTGCGCGCATGGCCGAAATGGTGGGTTCCAGACATGGAAAGCAGGGTCAGGCCCAGAGCCTCCATATTTTTCAGGAAATCTCTGGCCCAGGCAATGACACATTGTCCACCCAGGTGTTGAAGTCGCTGAGAACTATCCGTCTCGGAGACTCCAACATCCTCTCAGTGACAAAGGACGTCACCTCCTGCAGAAAGCCCCGATCATACCGAGATGGATGGTAGACCAAGAGCACTCTAAATTCCATGCCGGGCCCCCCCCCACACTGCCACACATTCAAAAGAACTGGTGTCCCTGACTGGGTGCACTGTCAGGTGCAGCTCTGATCTAAAATAGATTGCAGCCCCTCCTCCCTTGCGATCCTTCCTCGGGCAGTGGATAACAGAGTACCCGGCTGGGACAGATGCCTCAAGCACGGGGCCCCGAGGTATTGCCCAGCCAGGTCTCTGTAATGCAGGCCAGATCAACTGACCTCACAAGATCCGCCATTATGGCAGTCTTGCTGGCCTTCAACCTGGCTTTGCAAAGCACTGCCTGAAGAGGACGAGAGGCTGGAGCCAGTCTATCTGCTACCTGTCCTCTTGGTCCAGAGGATACTCTGGACACAGGGATCAGGCATGAGAGACCTCACTCCAACAATTTCCTGGGCCCAGGGCATCTCCTGGTCCCTACAACATGAATCAGCTCTTCACAGACAATATTCATCTCCCTCTCAATTCGTCTAATACCCTTCCTCAAGATGTTAAACTCCTTACACCTTCGCCAAACCATGGCATCCAGCGGGGAGGTGAGGAAGAGATGGAGATCTTTAAGAGTGGAGGGAGAATAGGCCAAGAGTTGGGTCTGAGGTAGTAACCCCATCCTAAAACAGCTACTACTATTAAGATACAAAATACAAAATTTAACAAATACAAACTAACACCCCAACACCCTGCCAGCCAAATAAATAACACCAATATTGACCTAATACCACCCTCACACACACGCAGCCACATTAACACACACAAACAACACTACATTCACTCCCACCCCCCAAAATCCAAGACCCCCTCCCTCACAGTCCCAGAAGTTAAAAGGCTTAAGGTCTGAGGAGTACAAAGTCAGAAGACACCAGCAGCACTAGGAAAACAGGCAGTTCTTTCTCAGGGAGTGATTACACACAGTTCTAAAACAAAGCAAGATGTAGAAACCCTAGGGCTCTCACTCCTAAGGTCAGGTCTCAGGCTGGACCAGAAAATGTAGACCCCTGACCCCTTTCACAAGTTGGGGACTACTCTGGACAAGCAAGAACAGCAACCCCCTAAAAGTAAGTAAGCAGCCCAGAAAGCTTGAAAAAATCAGTGGGGGTAGAAAAATGTTGAGGTCCTCTCACAACCACAGAGACGTCAGCAGAGTTCTTAATCCCCACACAGTTTTTCCAGGCTAAGTCCAAAAGAAATGAAGAAACACTTCCTGAAGCTTATAACTAGCCCTCAGCGTGCAAACATAAGCTGAAGTACCTTCAGTCAGAGGAGATAACAGTCCAAGCAAAAATCCCAGAACAAGTCCGAGACTAGTAGTTAATGCATATGGGTATTATGCAGCCCAACCAGGGGGTAAGTGGCAGATTCTAAACATGTAGACCGCCCCAGCAGCACTGGAACCCTAGGGACATGAACATTCTAACTGAGTCTGTTAGTCAGTCCTCATTTTTGCCAAAAAGTACCAAAACAGAAAAACTTCAATATTCATGAGCCAGGGTGAGCCCTCTGTAAAATAATGCAATGCAATGACACATATCCTAACCAATATATTAAATCAACACAAAGTCTTGCTGTATTCTGACTATTGCAGTTAGGTCCTGCCTTTCAACTGCCCCAGAGAACAAAGGGTTAACTTTCCTATGCCTTGCATAGAACGTTCATCACAAGCTCGGTTGAAGCCCCTGTCTGTTGTTGTTCAAACTGCAACTGTCAGATTCTTTACTCCGCCTCACTGAACAGTCGCTCCGGAGATTTCTCCTGCTGCTCGGTTCAAAAGTTGGTTGAAGTTTCGGTTTTTGGTCGGTTTCTACCGAATTGTTGTTTCCACGTAGTCGGTTCAAGTATCTGTCTGTGGTACTATGAGTACTAGATAGGTTTTTGTTCTGCTTTCTGTGTGGAACTTGTAAACTGTGGATCGGTTCGGCTGAACCGATCATTTTGAGGTAAAACTTGTGCTTTATTTTAGTGTGTGGTTACCGGTCCATATCGGTTCTAAAAAAAAATGGGTTTTAAGTACATTTTTTTCCAAGACCCGTGACACGGTCAGGAACCGATAGGGGAGTCTTCCCTGGCAGATTTCCAAAAAAAGGGTATGTTTTGGTTAGGTTGGCCATGTCTGAGAAACCCAAGAAAAAAAATGGGCCCACTGGGTTTCAACACTGCAGTGTGTGTGGGGAGGTCTTTGCTAAGGCCGATCCCCACACCACCTGTGTTTATTGTTTGGAGTTTGACCACCTCGATTCAGACTGCCAAATTTGCTAGAATTCTCCCAAATATGCCCTAGAAAAGAGATTAGGTAGACTGAGGGAAAGGGAGGCTGAGAATTCCGCTGACCCAGATGGCCAGCCCGGTTCGGTTCCGACTGAACCAGAAGGAGTGCCCTCTGACCAGGGCGATACTTCTTCAGGCAAAAGGAGAAACGATTCTGAGGAATCGGTTCTGACAAAAGGAAAAAAAAAAGACAAATCAACCGGTTTGGACCCAGAATCTCATTCTCTGACCACCGATGAGATAGCCAAAGCGATTAGGATTGTGCAATCGCTTAGTTCGGTTCCGACCGAACCGGCACCATCTGGAAGGGGCTCAGTTCTGTCGGTTTCCTCAGTTCCAGATTATACCTTGGAAGAATTTTATGAACTGGAGTTTTAGGAGGAGGGAGAGTATGAGGATGATTATGGTGATGGTGAAAGTCTGGATGTGCCTATTGACCCGGACATCTCCCCAGACAGACCTTCAGGTGTTTCTCCTCCTAGGCTTTCTGAGTCCCCTTCACACTACATGTTCTACAGAAAGGTGGCTGATACCCTCCAGTTTCCTGTGGAGGAGGCAGTAGAGGATCAGGAAAGCCTGATTAAGTTGAGATGAAGGACATCCCAGAGTCCAGGAGGCTGTCTATTCCCCTCCACAAATCTTTTGGGAAACTGACACAAAAAATTCTTAAGTCTCCTAATTATATACCGCCTGTGGACAGAAGAATGGACAAGAGATACACTCTCTCAGGCTCAGGCACGGAGTTCCTTTTTCAGCAATGCAGCCATGTTGGGGTTGTACAGGCTGCTGCCTGTGATAAGGCAAACATTCCCTTGGCATCACACCCCCCAGACAAGGACTCCAGAAAGATTGATGCCATGGCAAAGAAACAATACATGGCAGCATCTTTAAGAATCAGGCAGGCTAATTATATGGCCTATACAGCCAGGTACCAGAAGTCCAGGTGGGACACTGTACTGGCACTGGCTAAACAGGCTTCCGCCCAGCTTTCCAAGGAGCTGGAGCAGGTGGCTGCAGATGGGATTGAGGCATCAAAAGTACAGTTTCATGCTGCTGTGGACTCCAATGATGTGTCATCAAGAGTCATGGCTACATCTGTGGCTCTTCGGAGAATGGCTTGGCTCAGATGTACTAGCCTCTCACAGGATACTCAGGCTGAGGCCATGGATTTTCCTGTAGTTGGTAATTCTCTGTTTGGGGAGCAGACAGAGAATTACATGAAGAAAATGGACAAATACAGGACCACTTACAGGAGTGCTCAGGCCAAAGAAAGGCAAGCAGCTCCTCAAAGGCAGCAGTCCAGAGACAGGAGCAGGCCTTTCCAAATGCCTTTTTACCAAGCTCAGGCCTTCTCTTCTTCGTTTTCGCAGAGGGGGCTCTTTAGAGGGAGAAGAGGAAGGGGGATGAGCAGGCCTGCATCCACCCCTCAGCCTAAAGCCCCTGCCAAGCAGACACCCTGATGGGTCTGCCCGGGTCGATTCTCCTATACCAGTAGGGGACAGGCTGGCTTACTTTGTCCAAGACTGGATGTCTCTTACATCAGACAAGTGGGTCCTGGAAGTAGTAAGTCAGGGACTGGTTCTCAGCTTCAAAAAATTTCCCAAGATGAGAGCCAGATCTTTTCCACCTGCAAATCTCTCAGTGACCCTTGCCCGAAAGGCAGAGGTTTCTTCTCTCCTAGCTCACAGAGCTATAGAGAGAGTTCCCACCCTACACAGGGGCAAAGGATTGTACTCCAGGTACTTCCTAACCCCAAGAAGACAGGAGAGTGGCGACCCATCCTGGAACTAAGATATCTGAACAAACATCTTTTAAAGCGAAAATTCAAAATGGTAACTCTGGGACTTATCCTTCTCTCTCTAAGGCCAGGAGACTGACTAGCCTTCCTGAACCTCAAAGATGCCTACTTTCACATTCCCATCAGGTGCTCCCGCAGAAAGTACCTCAGGTTCGAGTTGCCCTCAGGCCACTATCAATTCAGAGCAGTGCCCTTTGGCCTAACATCAGCCCCAAGGGTCTTCTCAAAGTGCCTGACAGTAGTTGCTGCCTTCCTAAGCAGACAAAAGATTTCCATTTTCCCATACTTGGACGACTGACTCATAGTAGATCAATCTCCAGACCAAGTCAAGTCACATCTGCAAGTGACCCAGCAAGTGCTCACTTCTTTAGGATTCCTTGTCAGCCTACCAAAGTCAGTTCTCGAACCAGTGCAGCTCCTCACCTTCATAGGTGCAGAACTGGATACGGTAAAGGCAAGAGCCTTCCTTCCCCTGGAAAGGTCAAGGACCCTTATGGAACTGGCCTCTTCATTCAGCCTTCAGGTGTCTCGACCAGCAAGACATTTCCTTCAGCTACTGGGCCAAATGGCAGCTTCCACAGCAGTGGTCCAGGGAGCAAGATTCTAAATGAGGGACATTTAGTTCCACTTAGGAGCCTTTTGGTCCCAAAGAAAGGGTCCCTGTACCAAACTAATTCCAGTGACTCGAACCCCGATCCAAGCCCTTGCAATGGTGGCAGGATCAGGACAGTTTGAGACAAGGGGTTCCATTTGTCACTCAGTCTCATTCAGTGATCCTCACCACAGATGCTACCCTGCTGGGGGATCTTACAACCCAGGGATTGTGGTCACCTCAGGAATCTCTGCTTCACATGAATCTCTTGGAACTCAGAGCAGTGTTTCTGGCACTGCAAGCTTTTTCCAAATCTGTACAGAACAAGGTGGTTCAGGTCAGAACAGACACCACCACCACGTGTTACATCAACAAGCAAGGATGCACTCAGTCTACAGCCTTGTGCACAAAAGCAATGAAGTTGTGGTCCCTGGCTTATTCCCTGCAAACCTCTCTGATAGCAGTTCACCTCCCAGGGAAGGACAATGTCCTAGTAGATGCACTGAGCAGAATATCCCAGGGCCATCACAAATGGGCCCTAGATCCTCTGGTGATGGAAGTGATTTTCTCAAGATGGGGCACTCCAGAGATAGATCTTTTTGTAGCCCCAGACAATCACCAACTTCCTCTCTTTTGCTGCAGACCCCCAGTCTTGGACTCAGTCTCCCTGGACGCTCTGATTCTGAACTGGGAAGGGCAATTTCTGTATGCTTTTCCCCCTTCCCTTTCCTGTTCAGAGTGTTACTTGAGATAAGGTCACAACTATGCAAAGTGATTCTGATTGCTTCAGAGTGGGCCAGACAGCCATGGTATCCCTTGTTGTTGTCCCTAACAGTCCATCTTCCCCTGTCTCTTCCCAGGAATTACAACCTGTTAACATCCTCTCAGGGGAGGATGTGGTACCTGAATCTTTAGTCTCTCATACTCAAGACTTGGCTCTTGAACAGTTAGAGTTTGCAGATCTGCATCTTTCCCAATGGGTTCTGGATATCCTTAAGGCTTCCCGAAAGCCTTCCACCAGAAAGACTTACAACTCCAAATGGAAAAGATTCGACATTTGATGTTCTAAGAAGAATATTTCTCCAGACTCTGCTGAATTGCCTACGGTTCTGGATTATATGGTCCATCTTAATGCCCTAGGTCTCAGACCAGCTACCCTCAAGGTACACTTGGCAGCTGTTTCTGCTTTCCTGTCGGTAGGCGAGTCTTCCTCTCTGTCATCCCATCCTGTATTCTGTAAGTTTTTCAAGGGATTGCTTCACACCAATCCCCCCTTTAGGGATCCTGCTCCTGCTTGGGACCTTAATGTTTGCATTGCTCTGCTCATGCAACCCCCTTTTGAGCCTTTGTCCTCAGCAGATCTTAAGTACTTGACTTGGAAAACTGTGTTTTTGGTAGCCATTACTTCTGCCAGACGTATCGGTGAATTGCAAGCCCTGTCAGTGAAATCTGATTTCATCTCTTTTCACAGAGATAAAGTGGTCCTTAGAACTAACAGAAAGTTCTTGCCTAAAGTAGTTTCAGATTTCCACCTCAACCAGTCTATATCTTTCCCTGTTTTCTTCACTGACCATTCCTCCTCAGGAGAGAGGAGGCTACACAGTTTGGATGTTAAAAGAGCCCTTAGCTACTACATACAGTGTACCAAGGGTCACAGGTTTGAATCCCTCCAGTTGTTCCTCACTTATGGAGAAGTTGGTAAGGGCAAACCTGCCACTAAGAAATCTATTGCCAGGTGGATTATTTCTTGTATACAATTCTGCTATGAAAAATTAGGTAGAACTCCACCCTCAGGCCTGAGGGCTTATTCCACAAGAGGTACAGCTGCTTCCCTGGCTGCTGCCAGGGATATTCCTCTCTTAGAAATTTGTCAAGCAGCCACCTGGCAAACAGTCCATACTTTCACCAAGCATTACTCTCTGGATATCCAGGCTAGGAGTGATACTCGGTTTGGCACAGCAGTACTTCAGATCCTATTTCCAAAGTAGGTTCTATCCCTCCTCCATGGAGGTACTGCTTAGTAGTCTGCAATAGTCAGAATACAGCAAGACTTCATGTTGTTTGAAGAAAAAATTACTCACCTTAGTAATTATGTTTCTTCTAGTGGAGTCTTGCTGTATTCTGACCTCCTCCCCCTTCCTCCCTTCTCAGAACCTAGTTTTTGGGATGTGGGTGGGCAGGAGCAGTGTTGGCATCCTAGGGGTGTCCATTTTACACCCTCTTTTTCTTTGGGTGGAATGTTGTGTTTTGGATGTGTTTTTGTTTTGGGTTTCCTGACCTAAGTCTTCCTTTGAGAACCAAAAACATTATATATTTGCCAGTTGGCTAGTAAAAATTTTACAGTTTCCACACAGAACACCTAGCGAGATTTTGCTCATAAAGATCTGACGGTTGCAGTTTGAACAACAACAGACTGGGGCTTCAACCGAGCTTGTGATGAACATTTTATGCAAGGCATAGAAAAGTGAACCCTTTGTTCTCCGGAGCAGTTGAAAGGCAGGACCTAACTGCAATAGTCAGAATACAGCAAGACTCCACTAGAAGAAACATAATTACTAAGGTGAGTAATTTTTTCTTATAGATCAAGGGAGCACTCCTGACCATTCAAAGCGCTCCTTTCCTCTGTGTGTAACAGGCACTGTTTTTCTGTGAAGAGTGTTTCACCAGCAGCTGCCCTAGAACTGTAAACAAAAGGAAAAGCTGCACTTCAGGATAAGGGAGGGTGAAAATCCTGGGTGGCTAACCCAAAAACTGCAGCCAAACAAGTGGATTGCACCCTATGCACCACAAATGAGGAGCTGCTGACACCAAATGAATTTTATTAGTGCAATTTTTATTTGCTATTGCTAGTGCCCCAAGGAGGTCACCACAAAGAAGGCAGTATTTAAGGAATGTCAACTGACAACTGACAGCATACAGTCAGCATTTGAAATTATAATGACAGAAAGCAAAGGTCTCATACCACTGTAGCAAAAACATTGCATGTCATAAGCAAGGTGCAGTGCAGTACAGACCTAACCACCCAGTCACTCCAGCACTTGGGCGCCAACTGAGCCTTCCTCAAAAAAAAGAGGAAAAATCAGTGACAAATGATATTGCACCTTCTGCTCAGAAAACTGCAAGTGCCCCAGTGGAAGCGCTTTTATGCCAGTGCCTTTTTCTTATCTGCCACATATGCGTTTGTGATGCAAGATCTGACCACCTAGCCAAGGTGACCTTAAGGCACTTTTACATAGCTTTGCTGGTACCGCTCGTTACATGACCCACTTTGTTCTGCTTGATCTGTTGCGGAGTGGATCGCATTTACACTGGTGATCGGTATCAGAACAAGTGGTACAGATTTAACTAACCCATAACCTTCTTGTGCCATGTACAAGTGATCCCTTCTGCAACAGCTAGGAGGGCATGGGATCCCCTTTATAATGGGACAGAAATGAGCAGAAGGGCACATGTATACACCTGCGTGGAACAGAATAAAACTCTGCAAACCCACCAAAACAGTAAACGTGGAATCAATGAATGTTCGTTTCTTTTGCAAAAGGGATCGCCTATACATGGCAGAAAGATATTGCTGCAGTGGATCCGTATCGCTTCTTGTGATATAGATCACCATGTGTAAAAGCGACTTTAGATCCTTTCTGATCTTTCTTTGCTGCCCCAAAGAACACAAAGAACCCTTCTGACTTACACGCCTCAGTTGTCTTCCAGTATGTTTTTACTGCTCTCTGTAAATCAAGTTTATGCATTTCTTCTCCTTTGGATTTGCAGGTTTTGGACAAAAGGAAGGCAGGCACACCTCTCAGTTCACATGAAAGACAGTGGGAACCTTAGAAATAAAACAAGGCACTGTATGCAAAATTATATTGCCCTTATGTACTATAAGGATCCTTATGCGAAAGGGCTTGTAGTTTGCTTATTCTTCAGGCTGAATATATTGCAATCAGAAAACAAAAGGGAAAGACTATTGAGGAACATTGATGGCAATGTTTTGAAAGGTGACTTACAAAGAGCCTATAGTATCAGATTCAAATCCCAGAGTGGTACAGGTAATTGGAATGATGGTTGTGAATGACTAACTGTCCTAAGGAAACAAACAACATCTGTGCTGGTTCCTAAGGAGGAGCTTGATACAGGCCCAGGATGGCTCTGATAACAGATACTTGATCTTCAAGAGGCTTAAAGTCAATCCTTTGATTGTAAAAAATCTAAGATCTGTGGAATAATTGCCCTGATGTCTTAACTCCTCAGGCTAAGGCCAGTTCCAAGAAAATATTCCACACCCTGTCATAATCTGCCAAAATGGACATCTTCTTAAGGACATTATGGTATCCACGACCTTCACAAGGAATCTTTGCTTCAGAAGTCTCCTCCTTTCAGAAATCAGGCTACCAGTTGCATTACTCCTGGGTTTGGATGTAGATTTGGATGCTGTCCTAGTAGATCACTGTGGCAGGGAAGATGGAATGGTGCCTGAGCTGTTTTTGCTTCCTACAGGTGCCCTGTACAGGAATATTTTCCAGAATCACTCCCCAGCCTGGGAGGCTGGCATCCTCTTGTGGGGAGGCTAGAGGACAGCCCTAATGGAGATTTCTGGGATCCTCCTGCCATGACAGAGATTAATGTACTGACCATGGTAGTCAAACCAGTGCGTGCTGATTCTCTAATCCTGTGGACCAAACTGACAACAATCTGTTCTAGGTGGTCACATCTGAAGCCGTGCCTATAGTACTAGCTCTATTGCTGCTCTCATCAGGTCTAGCATATGAAAGAATCTTGTGACTGGGCACACTGTGTGAGTTTTCAACCCTTGAATCTCTATGCCTGACATCTCCTTCCTGTCTGTGGTGAGGAAGACTTTCTACAAGTCCATCTGAAGTGACACACCAGGGTGATTCTGTTTGTGACAGTACCTGAGAGATTTTCTCCCTGTATACATTCTAACATAGATACATAGACACTGTTACCAGGTAAGGGCCTATGGCCCACCCAGTCTGCCCTTTTAAACTTGTAAGTTCACTTTATGTTTTTATAGAAGTTTGTTGCCCCTTACCTCTGACCTTCAGAATTCTCTTATGTCTATCCCATGCATTTTTATGTTGTGTGCACGCATGTGCAAGAAACATAGTGCCATCATCCGAGTTTTTGGAGGTGTGTCAGCCCGTCTTCCAATGCAGTCAGTGTGTTTGCAGGCGCGGCCCCAGTTCCCCAATCACTTCTGCAGCTGTCTATGACAAGCTAAAAATGCAGTGGCATACAGTTCAAAGGGAGAGCTCCGCTTCAGTGAGCAGAGCTCTCCCCTCCACGCACACATATGCTCAAGCACGTATATTGCATGCTGATGCACTCCCCCCCCCATGCACACACCGTATGGCCGACGGGGTTGCCCAATTCTCCGTCGGCTCCACGCCCCCCAACAGCTGTCCAGGTGCCACACTGGGAGCCCACCCCAGTGTGGCAAAATTGATATAGCCGGGGTGCCCAATCCCCGCCGGGCCCAAGGCTGCACGCCCAAAGCTTTCCTGGTGCCACGCTGGGAGGCCACCCAGCGTAGCAAATCTTGTTTTGGCTGATGGGGTGCCCAATCCCCCGTCGGCTCCACGTCCCCCAAACAGCTTTTCCTGCTGTCACGCTGGGAGCCCACCCCAGCATGGCAAAGTCCCCGTCGCCTTCAGTAAAAAACAACCTGTGAATAAAAACAGTTCCTCGTAGTCTCCTGCCCCCTCCCACAGTCCGCACCCACCCACTGTGCACCCTGCCTCCCCACACCCCCTCACCCCATACTTACCTCTGGAGCTTGGTGCGATGATCATCGGTGGACCGGTAACACGTCTGCACTCTTCAAAGCCGACTGCGAACTGAGGAAATGCCGGTAAGCTGTATAATGGGATAGATAGGGTTTTTTCAACTTTGTTGCATATCTCAGGCATTTTGGGGAATTTTGGCCCAAAAGTTTCAACATGGGGTTTTTGGGACCCCTCCTCATGAATTCTTGCACTGTCATGGCGTTAATCGGGCCCGAAGGGTGATTTCGCGGTCACTGCACGAAATCACCTTTCACGTTGACAACAAAATAACACTGCCAGTGTTCATAAGGTGGGCTCTCAAAAGCCTATGTTGAACATTTGGTGAAAAACTCCTAAAATGACTGTTTTATGAGCTTGCTGCTATGAAGTTCCTACGCACGCCGTAAGTTCACAAATTTTCAATATTTTCACCCAGATTTTCAACATTGCCGCTTTTGCCACACCTCCTTATGAGCAGTACAGCTGTCATTTTCACATCCTGCCCAAACGTGTTTCCGCCCATGTAGCGCACAATGGCGCAGTCGGTGTCGAACTCATACTGCACGGGACATAAAGAAAATCACAGTGACACTGTTCATGAGCAGAGGTCTTAAAATGGCTATGTTGAAAATTTGGTGAAAACATTCCTAAAAATGACTGTTTTACGAGCATGTGTTGCGCAGTTCCTACGCACGCTTGTAAGTTCACAAATTTTCAAAATTTTTGCACTCCAATGACTTCCAAATACCTAAATAGCACATAGAAGCAAGCAACATTCGGCACTGACAAATGCTTGTTAAATCTTGTGATTGTTTCAGTCCCCACCACTTCCTCTGGCAGGGTGTTCCACTTGTCCACCACCCGTTCTGTGAAGAAATTCTTCCTCATGTTTCCTCTGAATTGCCCTCCCTCCAACTTCATCCCATGCCCTCTAGTCCTGGAACACCTTTTTCGCTGGAAAATAGTGTATTCCTGCACTCTGTTCCTACCTTTAAGGTACTTGTATGTCTCTATCATATCCCCCCCTCTCCCTCCTCTCCTCCAGGGAGTACATATTCAAGTCCTTCAGCCTGCCCTCATAGGACTTGTGATGCAATCCTTGTACCATCTTTGTTGCCCTTCTCTAAATCTTCTCTGCCCTGTCTATGTCCTTATGTAGATGAGGTCTCCAGAACTGTACACTGTACGCCAGGTGGGGCCTCACTAGTGTCTTGTATAGTGGAATTATGACCTCCCTTTTCCTGCTGGTGATGCCCCTATCTATGCACCTAGCATTCTATTTGCTTTACCTGCTGCCTTATTGCACTGTTTCTCTACCTTGAAGTCATCTGCGATGATAACCCCAAGGTCCCTTTCCTGCTGGGTGCCAGCTATATCCTCAACCCTCAACTGATATGTTGTTCCAGGGTTTTGTGCCCCATATGCATTATCTTGCACTTCTTTGCATTTAATTTCAACTGCCAAACCCCCTGACCATTCTTCAAGTTTCTGCAGATCCCTTCTCATTCTGTCTACACCCTCTGGTGTGTCTACTCTGTTACAGAGCTTTGTGTCATCAGCGAACAGTGAAATTATGCCTTCTAGGTCCTGTGCAATGTCACTGATGAAGATGTTGAATAGGACCGGTCCCAGCACTGATCCCTGTGGTACCCCACTGGTCACCCTTCCCTCTGTGGAGTGACAGCCATTTACCACCACCCTCTGTGTCCTGCCGCCTGACCAATTATCTACCCACTGCACTACTGTCCTTCCCACTCCCATATTCCCCAGTTTGTTTGACAGACTTGTATGTGGCACAATGTCAATGGCCTTGCTGAAGTCCAGATAGGCCATGTCCACTGCCCTCCCCGATCCACCTCCCTTGTCACCCAGTTAAAAAATTCAATGAGGTTGGTCTGGCATGACCTCTCCCCAGTGAAACCATGCTGCCTTGGGTCCTGTAGTCTGTTGCCAACTAGATGTTCCACCAATCTCTCCTTCAGTAGTGCTTCCATGATCTTCCCCACTACCAAGGTCAGACTGACTGGTCTGTAGTTCCCCACTTCCTCTTTGTTCCCACTTTTGTATAAGGAGACTACATCTACTGTCCTCCAGTCTTTGGGTACCTCCCCTGTTTCCAGTGATCGGCTAAACAGGATTGCCAGAGGTTCAGCCACCACCTCTCTTAGTTCCTTTAGGACCTTGGGGTGTGCCCCATCTGGCCACATTGCTTTATCAACTCTTATTCCTTCCAGTTCCTTTAGGACCCTTTCCTGTGTAAAGGGACTTGTGTCCATTTCTGCACTGTTCCAACCCCTTGTACTCCCTTCAGTCCCATTACCCTCCTCTTCTTCAGTAAAGACTGAGCAGAAATGTCTTGCTAATAATATATAATATGATAATATAGCAATAATATGGATGACACCAAGCTCTGTGGGAGAGTGGACACAGCTGAAGGGATAGAGGACCTACAGGAAGATCTGAAAAAGCTAGGGAGGTGGCCCAGGATCTGGCAACTTGGCTTCAATGACAAGAAATACAAAGTTATGCATACTGGAGCCACGAATCCCAGGACAGAGCACTACCTGGTTGGAGTCTGATTATCTGCATCAGAGGAGAAGCAGGACCTGGGAGTGATGATCACTAGTGACCTGAAGCACTCCACACAGTGCAAGAAAGCAGCATCAAAGGCAAACAAGATGCTGGGATGCATATCTAGAGGGATCAGTAGTAGGAGAGAAGAGGTTATAATGCCCTTGTACAATTCACTGGTAAGGCAGTATCTAGAGTATGGAGTTCAGTACTGGTGCCCACACCTCAAAAAGGACATTAACCTGCTGGAGAAGGTCTAGAGGAGGGCTACAAAGATGATAGCTGGTCAGAAAGGTAAGGCATATGAGGAAAGGTTGAGGGCATTGAACATGTACTGTCTGAAAGACAGGAGAGAGAGAGAGAGAGAGAGAGGGAGAGAGAGGGGACATGATTGGGACCTCAAGTACTTGAAAGGGATAAATAAGGTGGATAAGGAGAGTTTCTTTAAGCTAAGTGGCAACCATAACATGAGGGGGCACAGTCTTAAGCTGGAAGGTGGGAGATTCAGGAGGGAGGTCAGGAAGCACTTCTTCACAGAGAGGGTGGTGGACACTTGAAATGCGCTGCCAGAAGAGGTAATCTCATTAAAGACAGTGGGCAGCTTTAAGAGAGGGGCTGGGACAGGTATGGGGAAGGGTAAGGGTCATGGGCAAGGAGGATGGGGAGAGTGGGGAGGGGGATCAGGGACAGTAGCTCAAGCTGTGGACCCTACAACATGAGCAGGCTTGACAGACCAAATGGCCTTCTTCTGCTGGCTTCTTTTTATGTTCGTATGTTCATATCTGTTCAGTATGTCATCTTTGCTGTTGTCATCCTCCATGCAGCACCCATCCTCCCCCTTCAGTCTCACTATCCCTCCCTTTGCCCTTCTTTTTTCACTTATGTACCTGTAAAAGGTTTTGTCCCCTCTACCCACTGATTTTGCAATGTGTTCTTCTGTCTGAGCTTTGGCTTCCCTTACTGACTTCCCTGCCTCCCTTTGCTTCTCCTGGTACTTCTCCCTATCCACTTCTGCCTGTGTCTTTTTTTTTATTGCCTGAATGCAATCTTTTTGGCTTTCACTTTCTCCACTACCTCCTTGGAAAACCATAATGGCCTCCTCTTCCTTTTCCCCTTGCTAGCCTGCTTAATGCATAATTCTGTTGCTCTTGTAATCCCTGTTTTAAATATTGCCTACTGTTCCTCAACCCTGATTCCCTCTTCATTCCCATTAATGCCTCTTTCAAACATCTCCCCATTTTCCCAAAATTTGCCCCCTAAAATCCAGGATATTTGTTTTTGTGTGGTTTGGTTCTGCTACTTCTGAGATTTCAAACCACAGTGACCAGTGGTTACTGTTCCCCAGGTGCTTCCAACTGTTACCCCCATCAATCTGTCCACGCTTGTTAGCACAAGGTCCAGTATTGCCTTCTGCCGAGTTGGTTCCATGACCAGTTGCTTGAGGAAGGCGCCTTGAACTAACTGTAGTGTATAGTGGGCCCTTGTTCAGCATGGGTTTCAATCCTTGCTGAAATGTTGTTGTACCATAGTTTAAAGGTCATTGAATGTGGTTGCACCCTTCTGTTGTACAATAACATATCAGCTGATCAGAAATCTGTGAGCCACCTGGACTGAGAACTACCGTGTGCACAGTGTTTTTTTAACAAAGCTGCTGAGGCACCGGGCACAGGAAAGGAAGACTGACCCAACACAAACTTGAAACAGAACAACCACAGATAAGTCCTGCATCACCTTTTTTTATTACTGCCTTTAAAACATAACTGCTGTTAAATTCATTTCAGCACAAGAGCGCGAGACTCGAGGCAGCTCCCACTTTCCTTTTCACTGCTCACTTGGGGCTCCCCTAGCTCTACAACAAACAAAGAAAAAAATTCTACACCATAAAAAATATTTGTTGGGCAATCACATGCCTAACCAACCTGTGCTAACCCTTGGGCTTCTGATTACATCGGGCATCTCGAGCTTTGCTCTTGAGGTCTGATGTAATCAGAACCCCTCTGTGGTATGGGCTGCTGGGGGTCGGCAGGGGAGGAGAAGGATTGAACACCCAATGGTTGCTCTTCTTCTCCAGGGAGGGGGACCTGCAGGCCTCAATGCAATACCTCCACCTGGGAGTGCCTGGGTGGTAGGTGCAGGAGGAAGCAGAATGGATGCGGGGGAGCATCAGCAGAGAGCAGGATTGGAGGGCACGTCTCAGCGTGCTCTTGACTCATTGGCTCTCATTGCATGCCGATGCTCTGGGGGGTGGGATGAAAAGCGTGGAAAATGCTCCCCATGTCAGCACCAGTAGATGGGCTTCAGAGGGCGGTGCTCAGGGGATCCAGGGGCTCCATGCACAGGCTGCACACTCACACATATGTCTGGAGGAGTATTAGGTGGCTCCTTCATCCCAGCTGGGGGGGTTATCCGGTGGATTTAGGACTTACAAGAGGGGCACCAGTATGTGCGGGTATCTCCTGGAAGGACTCCAAGGGCAGGTTATCATTGAGGCAACGAAGAGAGGGGCTGATGTGGGGAAAGTAGGAGTATAAACACATGGTTTAAAAAAAAGAACCCCGCTGTGGCAGCACAGGCTTGTTGTGCATGGTTGCCCAACCAGTATTCACTATGTGTCATCTCTAGGACCACCAAGCTTCTGGCTACTGACCTCTACGTGCTTGTGCTGTGGAGGTTCTGATCAGTAGTTTGGCTAGGCAAGGGTACATGTGGTACCCCTCCTATCTGAGTAGTACAGCAAGCACTATGAGAATCTTCTAGAAACCATTCAGGGCTCTCGCTAAACTGAACATGAGTACTTGGTGTTGGTAGTACTGATCCTGGATTGCAAATCTCATGAATTTCTGGTAAGAACGGCAGATCAGGACGTGGAGATAAACATCCACCAGCTTGATAGTCCTCCAGTTGCACCACTCTGATGATTGAATGCAGGGACTCCATTTTTAATATTGTGTGTCCAACAACTTGTTCAATTTATTTAAGTCCACAGTTGGGGAATTGGACACAGACTTCTTGGGGACTATGAGATAATCTAAATAGCGCCCCTGTTCCCTCACGTGAGGGGAACTGGAAGGATCGCATATGTCCTGATCAGGTGGCTCAGAGTTTGACTCACCATCTGTCTCTTTACTGGATTCTGAAATATCATGGACTGAAGAACCGGTCTTCTGAGGATATGGCAGAAAACTTTATGGCCTAGCCTAGCCACAAGATCTCCACAACCCAGGAGTCTCTCACAGTGTGGGTCCATCTCTGGTAACATTTCTGAAGTCATTCACTGAGTGGTTGGGGGCAGAGATGGACACAGGTATCTTCATTGTGAAGATCCACCTCTCCTAAATGTTCCTCCATTGCATCTGTGATCACTGTTGCAAATGAACTTAAATCATGAGCAGGGCCCTTTTCCTCTTTAGTTGTCAAAGTTTCGAAAGGGAAAAAAAATGTTCTTTGTTTGGCATGAACCACCAAAACTGCATCCTCTTGAGGTCTCATTTGCATTCTGTTGCTGACTGGACACAGGCACCTACAGTACCATTTCCTATCCTGAATGTCCTTTTGGACCCTGTCCAGTTCTGAGTCAAACAGTAGGTCACCCCGAAACAGCATATTATACAACTTTGTTTTCCAGGCCTGGTCTGCAGATCAGAGAGGGGTCAAACTCATTGTATGGCTAAACACAGAAACATAGAATTTGACAGCAGATAAGGACCATTTGGCCCTCCCAGTATGGTCAATCCCCCTCCACCTACAGTACCACCACAGACCCTAATCAGTCTCCAGCTCTTTCTTCCCTCCCCCTCCTTCCTTTCCATTAAGATAACCTTATACCTATCCCATGTATTCTTGACATTCTTGACCCCCCCCACCACCATCTTTACCCCCACAACCTCTGCTGGAAATCTGTTCCAGGAATCCACCACTCTTTCTGTGAAGAAATACTTTCTCACATCTCTCACACCAAGAAGATCCTGGGGATCACTGGGAAGGCAAGACGGGAGGGTGAGTTGGATGTCATTATCCACCTAGATACTAATGACCTGGCAAATGGGGAGCCAAATGAAGTTCAGGAAGAGTTTAGGAAACTGGGGAGGGGTCTCAAGCAAGTAGCTACTTCTGTCACTTTCTCAGAAGTACTACCTGTGAGAGGCAAGGGAGAGCATAGGAGTGCATGCACCAGGAACTTTAACTCATGGTTGAAGAACTGGTGCTGTGAGGAAGGGTTTGATTCATTGGTGACTGGGACCCACCTGGAAGGATGGAGGTTTGTTCTAGCCTGGACGGCCTGCATCCATCCTGGAGGGAATCAAGCACTCAATGATAAGTTTAAATGCTACATTGATGAAGCATTTAAACTAGCAAAGGGGGTGGCAGGCCAGCAAGGATGGTACCTACTTGCTCACCCCACAGCTAGCAGTGGAACCAGTGAACCAGAGGAGTGGCTATCTCTGCAAAGCAGTGTGCAAAAGATGGAGATTAGTGCACAAGAGGTGGATAAGCAGAAAAGGCAAAATTCAGCAGAAGGGCAGACAGCAAGGAGAACCAGGGATAAATGACAACCAAGGAAGGGGCTGAAGTAGAACAGTGAAACAATCTAGGGAGGTCAAATCATGGAAAGCCATGTGTGCAAATGCCAGGAGCCTTAGCAACAAGATGGAAGATCTGGAGGCTGTCATGGTACAGTCAGACCTGGACATTGTGGCCATCACTGAAACCTGGTGAAATGATAACCATGACTGGGAGATGGCCATACCTGGCTATAACATATTTAGAAGAGACAGAGCAGGCAGGAAGGGAGGAGGAGGAGTGGCACTGTATGTGAAAAATGACATAAGGGCCACAGAGATCCAGGAGGAACAAAATGGGGGAGAGATACTGTGGGTTAAGCTGGAAAGGAAAATGGGGACAGCCATCCGCACAGGTGTGGTCTATAGACCACCAGCCAAGGAGGAAGAAACAGATAGGGAGCTGATGCTAGCCATCCAAAGGATGGCAGACAAGGGTGAGGTAGTACTGGTTGGAGACTTCAATATTCAGACATGGACTGGAGTATCCCAGCAGCAGCATCAACTAGGAGCAGATTTATCCTGGACTCCTTCAGGTGCCTTCCTCAAGCAACTGGTCATGGAACCAACTCGGCAGAAGGCAATACTGGACCTTGTGCTCACAAACAGGGACAGTGTGATGGGGGTAACAGTGGGGAGCACCTGGGAAACAGTGACCACCAGTCATTGTAGTTTGAAATCACAGAAAGAGCAGAACCAAACCACACAAAAACACGATCCTGGATTTTAGGGGCAGACTTTGGGAAATGGGGAGATACTTGAAAGAGGCATTAAGGGAATGGGACAGGAATCAGGGGTTGAGGAACAGTGGGCAGTATTTAAAATGGGGATTACAAGAACAACAGAATTATGCATTAAGCAGGTTAGCAAGAGGAAAGGAAGAGGAGACCATTATGGTTTTCCAAAGAGGTAGCAAAGAAAGTGAAAGCCAAAAAGATTGCATTCAGGCAATACAAAAAGACACAGGCAGAAGGGGACAGGGAGAAGTACCAGGAGAAGCAAAGGGAGGCAGGGAGGTCAGTAAGGGAAGCCAAAGCTCAGACAGAAGAACACATTACAAAATCAGTGGGTAGAGGGGACAAAACCTTTTACAGGTACATAAGTGAAAAAAGAAAGACAAAGGGAGGGATAGTGAGACTGAAGGGGGAGGATGGGGGCAGCGAGGATGACAACAGTAAAGCTGACATATTGAACAGGTATTTCTGCTCAGTCTTTACTGAGGAAGAGGAGGGTAATGGGTCTGAAGGGAGTACAAGGGTGAGAATGGTGCAGAAATGGACACAAGTCCCTTTACGAGAAAGGGTCCTGAAGAACTGGAAGTAATAAGAGTTGATAAAGCAATGGGGCCAGATGGGGTGCACCCCAGGTCTTTAAAGAACTAAGAGAGGTGGTGGCTGAACCTCTAGCTATCCTGTTTAGCCGATCACTGGAAACAGGGAGGTACCAAAGACTGGAGGATAGCAGATGTAGTCCCCTTATACAAAAGTGGGAACAAAGAGGAAGCAGGGAACTACAGACCAGTCAGCCTCACCTCGGTAGTGGGAAGATCATGGAAGCACTACTGAAGGAGAGAGGTGGAACATCTAGTTGTCAATGGACTACAGGACCCAAGGCAGCATGGTTTCACCAGGGGAGGTCATGTCAGACCAACCTCATTGAATTTTTGACTGGGTGACTAGGGAGGTGGATCAGGGAGGGCAGTGGACATGGCCTATCTGGATTTCATCAAGGCCTTTGACACTGTGCCACATAGAAGACTATTACACAAACTGGGGAATATGGGTGTGGGCAGGACAGTAGTGTGGTGGGTAGGTAACTGGCTGGGTGGCAGAACACAGAGGGTGGTGGTAAATGGCTGTCACTCCACAGAGGAAGAGTGACCAGTGGGTACCACAGGGATCAGTGCTGGGACCGGTCCTATTCAACATCTTCATCAGTGACATTGGCGCAGGACCCAGAAGGCAGAATTTCACTGTGCGCTGATGACACAAAGCTCTGTAACAGAGTAGACACACCAGAGGGTGTAGACAGAATGAGAAGCGACCTGCAGAAACTTGAAGAATGGTCAGGGTTTGGCAGTTGAAATTCAATGCAAAGAAGTGCAAGATAATGCATATGGGAAGCAAAAACCCTGGCACAATATATCAGTTGGGGGTGAGGATATAGCATGCACCAAGCAGGAAAGGGATCTTGGGGTTGTCATCTCTGATGACCTCAAGGTAGGGAAACAGTGTGACAAGGCAGCAGGTAAAGCAAATAGGATGCTGGGATGTATAGGCAGGGGCATCACCAGCAAGGAAAAGGGAGGTCATAATTCTGCTATACAAGACACTAGTGAGGCCCCACCTGGAGTACAGTGTACAGTTTATTTATTTATTTATTTATTTAAACAGCAGTTTGGAAAACCTTTGAGCCATAGGCTCATTTACAAAGGTACCTTGTCACAGTAAGACAAACCAAAATACACAGTATAGCAGTACAACACATAAGTATAACAGTAAAATTAAGACATAGATACAAACAAGCTGGTACAGGTAGGATGGATGCAAACAATACCAGAGTTATGTCGTCCTTAGCAGCTTAGTAATAAGCTTTGTCATAAGTATTGAGTACGGCTTTGACTAGTGGCAGTTACAGCATCGGGTGTTAATAAGGTGGTTACGTAAGGAAGTTTTGAAGCACGATATAGTTGGAGCTTCGGAGATGGAGGGGGGCAGTGTGTTGAACCAGGAGGGGGCCCTAAAGCTGAAGGCTCTTTTGGCCGTGAGAGGTCCTAGCTCTAGGGATAACAAGAGAGGTTTTCCCAGAGGTCCGAGTATGAACTAGTGGGACAGAGCGGCGTATGGTGGTGGTCAATCCTGGTGGGGAAAGCCCAAGGAGGGTCTTTTTTGTAAGGGTACAGGTAAGATATTTGAGGCGCTCGTCGAGATCAAGTACCAGCGCTTTAGCATACAGTAGACAGGTGTGTGTCATCCTAGGTGCTCCAGTAATTAACCTGCAGGCCTTATTCAGAGTAGTGAATTTTATGGAGTGCAGTCTGATCAGCAGCACCATACACCGGCAGTCCATAGTCCACTAGGGACAGGATAGAGGAGGGGATCATGAAGTCAAGAGCCTCGGGAGGCAGTGTTTATACCGATGTAAGATGCCCAATCGGATATTAGTGGCAGTGGCTAGGGCAGCGATGTGTCCATGGAAGGAGAGGGAGGGTCAAAATGGATCCCTAGGTATTTATAGGAGCAAACTTGTTCGAGTGGGAATGAGGACCCAGAGTGAATGAGGAGTTTGAAGTTGCAGGACTTGTTTTGGGGATGAGTGAAGAACATGGTTTTGTTTTTTAAGATTTATCACCAATCTATGTTCCTTGAACCAGCCCTCGGCTTCAGTGAAGGACTTCTGCAGCGAGTCCTGGAGGGCAGCAGGGTTACGACTTGAGGCAAAGATGACTGCATCATCAGCGCATATAGAATGTTCCCGAGCAAGAGCGTGGAAGGGTGTTAAGGTAAAGGGAGAATAGTAAGGCCCAGAATGGAGCCCTGGGGAACCCAGAAAAGATGGGACAGATGTCTGAGTAGGTCCCATTAATTTTTACACGCTGTGAGTGGTCAGACAGATAACTGGTGCACCAGGAGATAGGCCCAGCAGCAAAACCATAGAGACTAAGGGCATCAAGAAGGAGGGGTGGGAGACAGTGTCAAAGCTTCGAGAGGTCAATGAAGACAGCACCAGCCAGAGAACCAGTGTCTAAGGAGGATGGAGAAAGTTGGAGAACTCTGGGAGGGCTGTGTTGGTACTGTGGCCCGCTCAAGCCATGCTGCTCAGACAAAGGACATTGTAGGTGGAGAGGTAGTCAGAGATTTGAGAGGCCACCACTTTTCCAAGGCCTTGGAGAGAGGAGAGAGAATGGAGATCGGTCGACAGTTTCCAGTTACAGTCCTGTCACCACCTTTAAAGATAGGGGTGACAGTGGCAACTTTCAGGCAGTTGGAACCTTTCCCAGGCAAAAAGAGTGGTTGATGAGGCATGTGATCGGGTAAGGACTGTGTCTAAGACCAGCCGTAGGATACACGGATCCAGGGTGTCACTGCCTGTACTATTACTCTTGAGGGCAGTGATAGGTGCGGCCTAAGTTCTGGGCAGAAACACGTAGAGAGGAAAATAAGAGGAAAGATTTACGGCAGGTGCTGGGGAGGAGGTCAAAAAAATTTGTGGGAGGATAGGGCTAAGGTCAGTGAATGAGGTGTTGAGGTGGTTGGCTATGAGGGCTGGGTCTGAGGAGATCACACCATTAATGTTGATCTGGGTGGGTGGGGGGAGTGTGCACTCCCATTTAACTGTTTAATGTTATCCCAGAAGGTTCTGGGATTCCCTCATGAGGCAGTGAGTGAGGACCAATAGTGCTCAGACTTGGTCTTTCTGATGGCCCGAGTGCACTTGTTTCGGGCGGCAGCATATAACCGCCTGTCATTGGGCCGGCCAGTCTCAATGGCACGGTGCCATAGGTTGTCCCTATGTTTGAGCTGGTGGATCAAAGCTGGGGTAACCAAGGGGGCATTCTTCCTTTTAGAATGGCGGGTCAACACTGGGGCAAAGATATCACAGGCATTATTAAAAGTTTAGGTATTTAACGGTCTCTGTCATATCCCCCCTCCTCTGTTCCAGGGGGCATATATATTGAGGTCCTTTAGTCTCTCCTCATAGGGCTTTTGATGCAGACCCTGAACTATTTTAGGTACCCCCCCAGTACCCCCCTCCAGTTCTGGAGACCATACCTACGTAAGGACATAGACAGGGTAGAGAAGGTTCAGAGGAGGGCAACAAAGATGGTGCATGGATTGCATCACAAGTCCTGTGAAGACAGGTTGAAGGAAATGAACATGTACTCCCTGGAGGAGAGGAGGGAGAGAGGGATATGATAGAGACATACAAGTATCTTACAGGGAGGTACAGGGTGCAGGAAAACACTATTTTTAAGTGAAAAAGATGTTCCAGGACTAGAGGGCATGGGATGAAGTTGGAGGGAGGACGATTCAGAAGAAACATGAGAAAGAATTTCTTCACAGAACAGGTGGTGGACAAGTGGAACACCCTGCCAGAGGAAGTGGTGGGGGCTGAAACAATCACGGGATTTAAGAATGCATGGGATAGACATAAAGGAATTCTGGAGGTCAGGGGTAAGGGGCAACAGACTTCTAGGAAAACAAACTGAACTTACAAGCTCAAATGGGCAGACTGGGTGGGCCATAGGCCCTTATCTGCCGACACTGTCTATGTATCTATGTATCTGTCCTAAATCAACCTCCCTCCAGCTTCATATCACGTCCCCTTGTTCTTGAATTCCTTTTTTTCTTAAAAATACTTCTCTCCTACATCTTATTTACCCTTTTTAGGTATTTAATGGTCTCTGTCATATCCCCCCTCCTCTGTTCCAGGGGGCATATATATTGAGGTCCTTTAGTCTCTCCTCATAGGGCTTTTGATGCAGACCCTGAACTATTTTAGGTACCCCCCCCAGACTACCACCACTTTGTCTATGTCCTATGACTGACACTACAGCGGAGGCTATGGGAGCTGACGTGTGTAAGTTGTCCAAATCTGCAGTTCCCATAAAAGACAAGGTCATTGATATGATCTGCAGAAGGTTAGTATCTAGAGAACCCCGTGGTAAACATCTGCCAGAGTCAAGGCTTAAGTGCATAATGCTCTGGAAATTAGGCAGGGCGCATAAGTTATTCTAAGGTTTGCCCCTTTAGGCCTTCCCATTACAGAAAGTTGGGATCTATTTCACCAAACATTAATTAGTCCCAGAGACAGACATATCCCACATAAAATTAAACATTCTAAAAATAACTATCACCCAACATGGATGAATAATACATTACAGAAATGCATTAAAAACAAAAATTACTTCCAGTATCTAAAAAATAAGACTGTAGAAACATGGAACTCATATTTAATTAGTCAGAAGAAATGCAGAAGAGCAATACATAAAGCCAAAATTCAGTGGGAATACAATTTAGCTACAAATGCTAATAAAAATAACAAGAAATCCCTTTATTTATATGTTAAATGAGAGGGGTGCTGCACTTCTGAGGTGCCGTCTTTCGGATGAGATGTTAAACCGAGGTCCCATCTGCCTGGATTGGTGGTAGTTCAGGTGGATGTTAATGATCCCATGGCACTTCTCGAAAAGAGTAGGAGAATTTCCCCGGTGTCCTGGCCAAATTTCCCTCATTCACTAAAAATACCACCAACAACTTAATCTGGTTCAAGGTCAGTTGGCATTCATCTGTATCCCCTTCCCCCCGGTCGTGCCTGAAAATAGGCAGGATTTGTCTAGTGCACTTACCCGGTCAACAAAAACTAAATAAAGAAATAAAATAATTCATTTAAAAAACCTGTGTCTCAGGTTGGCCCTCTGCAGTATAAACATAATCTAATAAACAATCCACTTGAAATGGCTAACATTTTTAATACTAAATGCTGTGAAATATTTCAAACCCCTCATCATAATTCTACACCAGCCTAATGCCAAGATTCACCAGTTATCATAAGTAAGCAATAAGACACGAGGGGGTGTGCATTGGACATTTCTAATGCATGGACATCGTGAGGCTCAAGGTCACAGGCCGAGTGCTTTTAGCCCAGGCCGTGCGTTAGAAATGTCTAATGCACTCCCCAGAGCATCTTATTGCACTTATAAAATGGGTTTCCTTTTCTAAACTATCTTTCTGAACCTAAATGAACATGAATACACATTTAAAAATGTATCTTTTGAGTTGACTTTATGGTAAAATAATCCTTCCGCCTGGTAGAAAATGATGGCATTTTTTTTTTCTTTTAAGGACATTTGACCTGTTGTGGCATTCTTAGTTGTACTTTGATCCATTTCCTGGTTCATTCATGCTTTTAGTTTTTTCAGTCCCTTCCTCTCTCGGTTCCTAGTGTTTGTTGTTTAATGGCAGGGAGTCCAAATGAGCGAGCACCCCCCCCCCATGTAGCTGACTCAGCCCCTCATGGTTGGTCACTCAGAGAGAGAGAAAGAAATAGAGATTTCAGTGACACTCTCAGAAAAAAGTTCAAACTGCAGATTAGTGCCCCCCCCAAAAAAATTAATTCTGAATGCTGTTTTGGGCTGCATTTAAGATTGCACACCTCACCCATTCCCCACTGTATACAAAGGCCAGTCTATTAACAGATGTAGCATCTCCAAGTGAGAAAATGGCTGTTTACAGGGTTGTAAGTTGTATCTTTGTAGGGCCAAGAATAAGTAAAAGAAAGGCTTCTTCCATAGACCCAATTTCAGCACTGAGTGAAAAAAGAGCCTGCTAGAACTACTGCGAGCGTGATGTTTACTGGAACCAGTAAAGTGAAGCGCCAGCAAGAAGAAGCTTCTAGAGATGTGATAGGCTCAGCAATGGCTGTGCGGGACTTGTGACAGCAATGGCTGTATGAGACTTTAGTTAAGTATTTTAAATACAAACATACAAGTGTACATGTGAGCTTGAGTGATGGGCTAGCAGGCAGGGTCATGTAAGTGAGCGAGCAATCGGCAAGGGGGCAGGGTCATGTAAACGAGGGAGTGATCAGCCAATGCGCAGGAGAGGGGAACAGATTGCTGTGGAAAGAAAGGGAAAAATAGAAACAAAAACTGCCCAGTTATGAGAAGTGTCGCATACTAACAGTATGACAGATGGAGTAAGTGAATTGAAAAGGGGCTGCTACAAGATCTGAGGTGGTACGTGGATAGCGGTGGGAAAAAAATGGCAGTGATTTAAAAAACAAATGTTCCATTTGGCTTCAGATTCCTAATATCTGCTTTTTAAAATACCATCTGAGTTTACCTGAACTTATTGCTAGCTGTGCACTAAATACTTCTAATGCACGGATAGCAATCAATCAAAATAAATGATTTGCCTTACCCATTTTATAACAGAGGAGAACATTCTATTGAAACTATCCCTGCAAAAGGGAAAAACCAGTACTTCCCCAGATCTTATTTATTTATTTAGTTTGAACAAGTTGGACTTACAACCTATATAGCAGGGCATCATCTATATTTACTCAGAGTCACTTTTATTACCATTAAGATTACTGTTTAATAAATGTCTTACCCTAAACTTTGTTCCGGACACATGGAAAACAGCGTTTGTTATCCCCATTCACAAAAAGGGCCCCCAAAATAACTGGGTGAATTACAGGCCAATTAGTTTAACTTCCCCACTGCGTAAGTTGCTGGAAAGTTTTATAAAGGACATACTCTCCCCAATTTCTGATAATACTGACAACGATCAACGTGGTTTCAAAAATGGATGCAGTTGCCTGACTAATTTGATGTATTTTTATGAGAATGTCAGCTACCAACTGGACCAGAAGATACCTTATGACTTTATTTTCATTGACTTTAGCAAGGCTTTTGATGCCATGCCACGTTGGGCCTCAATCCACACACTACATAACAGAAACATTAATAAAAATATTATCAATTGGATATCAAATTGGTTATCAAATAAGACTCAACATGTGTTAATCAATGGCCATTTGTCAGACACTGGTAAAGTTACCAGTGGAGTCCCACAATGTTCTGTGCTGAGCCCCTGTTTATTTCAAATTTTTATAAGCGATTTAACTACAGATTGCTTCTCTTCATCTACAAAATATGCTGATAATGTAAAAATCGGGGGGCCATGTCAAACCCTGGACCAAATAGATATTATTCAGAATGATCCAAACAAAATAATCAACCAGGTCAACAAATGGCAGATGCTTTTGAACCCAGAAAAATGCAAGGTCAAGCACTTGGTTACTCTAAATCTCAAGGCTAAATACTTATTGACAGGAAAATTCCTAACTGTAACATCTAATGCAAAAGATCTGGGGGTGAATATCTCTATGGATTTCCACCCATCATCCCAGAGAAATGAGACCATTTCAAAATCCAGTAAAGTAATATGGTCTTGTAAACGCCATATAAAATCTAAAGATAGGAGGGTGTTAATGCCTCTGTATAGAGCATACATCCGTTCTCACCTGGAGTATGCCTCCAAATTATGGTGCCATTTTAAAAAGTCAGAAATCAATTTATTAGAAAGGATACAAAGATACACAAAACATATCAAAGGATTATATAATGATCTCTATGCACTAAAACTTACATCTTTGGATCTGATGTCACTGACTACCAGACGATTAAGGGGTGATCTCCTTTTTATGTACAATATCATTCAAGATCCCTTTCTATTTACTGCACTTGGACTTGAGTTCAGACATAATCCTTATCATACAAGAGGGCATCAACTTCAACTATATGGCAAGACATTTAATTTGATGTCAAGAAAATATTTCTTCACATTACGAACTATAAATCCCTGGAATTCATTGCCTCTGGACATATTCGCTAGCAGTTCAAAAACAGTGTTTAAAAATCGACTGGATAGATATATATTGTCAGGCAAATTAATTAACTATTATTAATATTACAAAGAGTTTTTATGGGCACATACGCCCCCTTGCTCTTACACGCTTTAGTATGAACCTTAGTAGGCCTAAATGCACTTTTGTGTACTGAGTGGTACTTTCTTGCCATGCATGTCTAAAATTGCTGGTGACTCTTCCAGGGGAACAGTCATGTGCTTTACTGTACTGCTACCACTTTGTCCTCCATAGGAGACATCTCCCATTTTTTGGAATTCTCCTCCTGAAAAGGATAACAGCTCACCCTAGGTCTAGGTAGTTGACTCCTCTTCTCATGCCTGCCCAGTCTTGTTCAGTAATTTGATCACAGTGTCAGAATTTTGGGAAACACTTCTGTGCAGATCCCAAGGCAGAAAGAATGGGGTTCACAACCAGTTTTGTACATTGTAGCTCTTTCATTTTTGTGTGTGTGCAGTCAACACATACTCAGTACGTACGGTTGTAATTTTCCTTTTCACACCCATACAAGGTTTGGGGGACAAAGATGCAAAGCGTTATGAATTCTTGAAAGTATATCAACAATGTAGAAATACCCCTATTCCCAAACACACACACACACACACACACACACACACACACATCCATGCAAATTAGGGAACACTCTTGCCTGCATACAGTACAGTGGAATATTAAGTAGTTCGTAAGGAATGAAAGGCTACCAAGGTAGCACTATTTACTGCTTCTAAAACCCTACCCTAACAATGCACACAGTGGTGCGTGACTTCACTGCCCCTCCCCCCCTTGGGGGTACCACTGGATTACTAGGGCAGTCTGTCTTTTTACTCAGGAATCAGGCAGGTGGGGTGTATCATTGGGCTACCAGGGTGGACTATCATATTACAGAATAAATGACTGCTTTTGAATACTGGGGCCCAAAATGGTATATGCTGTAAAATAAAAATGTACTCATTGTACTGGTGGTGTTATAAATGTGGGTCTCTCTACATTTTTGCACCTGAGGCTAGTATACCTTAAACCTGAAGGTTCCATTTTAAGTACAATAGCCCCCATTGTTAAGGAATGTTAACAGAGAATTACATACCTAGTGTCAGTCATTTACAGTGGAAGGCACACTAGGTCCGTCCTGTCTGTGCGCTCTGCTCCATAAGCAGGGGTTTAAAAAAAAATATTGCATACCCACTCTACTATGTAGGATATCTGTTGATTACTTGGATTACTTAATAAACAGAAATTTGTCCATAACAGCATACAAACATACAGAATCGCCAGTAGGAGAAGGCCATTATGGTCTATTGAGTTTGCTTGATGAGTAACTTATCTTGAAGGCCAGTACGGTCTTCAGATCCAGTGCCCCAGCTTGATGGCAATTCCAAGGGTTCGCCCCCCCCCAAGAAAAAAAGTGCCTCCTAATTGGGGCTGATTTTTGGTATTTGTGTCCCTGGTATTTGTATCTGTTTGCACATTCATGTTTACTGGATCTAGTCTTACATTTCAGATTTGTTTCTGTTGTCAATGATACCACAAGACCAGAGGTTTGAGAGTTACCAATAAAATATGTAGATTTATAAATAAAAAATGCATTCTTGTAATGAGCAGTATCCAATCAAGAGAAACAGCATGCACTAACACCCCTAAATGTGCTGCCAATTGAAGTAGTATGTAAGTCCAAAAATAGTGCAGAACACCAAGATTGGTGAGAAGTATTTTAAAATCTATTGAACCAGTAAAGCAGCCACAGACACAGACCTAACACTCCTCCTTACCACCTCAGTCATGAGGTTTTCTCACGGGGCAGTGTTACCCTGTGATCGCACATAATTTATACATATGCAACTGATTAGTCAATCAGTCCACAACTGTACAACTTAAAGAAACAGAAGTGCAAATCACATGGGAGTGTATAGCATGGTTACCATTATCAAAGTGCAAAGTGACAAGTATATGATAAAAAAACTTTCCAATGCTACCTGTCCAGGGTTTGTGATAATTCAGAGAATATAATTAAACACTGGTGGTTGCAATGAATAAATTTAACTAAGGTCCAAACTGTAATTGATTTTATTTTATTTAAGAATATCTTATTCTATAATAGTGTGAAAAACAGTGCATAAAAAACAAACATGAGTTAAAATCCTATATTGATGGCCATCTTACAGATTGTAATTGTCACAAGGGGTTTTTGAAACTTAAGTAAAAAATTCTTTATTTGTGATAGAAACCCACAAAGATTACAAACATGTCTATTGCCATGACAACTTGAGTAAGTCTTCTGAATAAGGCTGGGAACATATACCATGGAAAAGCATGTGCTGAAGTCTCACAAATGTCAGTATGAGCGTGAATGCATGGTGGCAGAAGCAGCAGCAGCACTAGCAGACGGCGAAGGATGTGGATGATGAGGAGGAGCATGGGCAGAAGAACATTGAGGAACTAGGTAGAGAGGAAGAGGAAAAGGAATAAAGTCATTGAAATGGTAGCTGATGCATAAGTCCAACATCTTTCATTCTTAAGTTCTTTAGCCCATTGACTCTCATACCTCTGAAGGTCCTTAAATTCCCAGCTACTTCTGTGGCAAAACTAGGAGCCAGCAGTCATGTTCAGGGGGAATAAAGCTTTCAATTGTCACTGGTCAAATCTTTGAAAATGGGCTGGAAATAGAAAGCCAACAGACTGAAGGCAAAAAAGTTAATGAGCAGCAATTGTGGAAATAATAGCCACTGACTTGATGCCATTCTACTTTTCTGTGCATGCAGGTTTTCTATCATTAATGCAAGTTGCATTGCCAAGGCTTAGCCTAGTCGTACCTACTTTTCCAAAGTGTCTCTTCCAGATTTGTATTAGAGTGTCTACAAGACTGTGGCACATCCTGAAAGCATTGTTTTTGCCATTGGTTCACATCACCAGTGACATGTGGATCAGTGGTCAGATTACAGATTACATGACAGTGACTGCTCATTGGGTCAATTTCCCCATTTCCTTATCTTCCCCCTACTCTGGGTTAAATGTCAACAGCAGCAGTAGTAGCCATATGTTACCGGAGCCCTCCAACTTCCACAAGCAGGCAACTTTATGTATTGCTGGCTTTGACAATGACCATTGTGTGGAAAACCTTTACACTTCTTTCAGCAGAAATCTGACGAGTGACTGACACCACACTTATTAACATTAGGTTTTATACTACATGGGAATTATACACGTTCCATGTTTTGTTCATCTGATAGTTCTGGGATTCCTAGATGAAGAAGGCAGACCTATATGAGTATGGCCAAAAAAGTCTGTGGTCATTTTAACCTTTCTATGAAGGCATGGAAGCTGTTAAAAAACATTTAGCTTTGGATTCAACTCCCCCTCCACCACCTGAAACAAGATGTGGCAACAAGGTAGAATTCTGCCTATTACATAATACAGGGGTTGCTAGAACATCAGAAGGCTACCCACCAGTATGTTGTTCAGCATGGTATTATCAAGGGAGAGATAAAATCAGCCTGAATCAGTGGCACTTGATGGAGACCCTGTGCACTGTGCTGAAGCCCATTGAGGAGGTCACATGGGTGGTAAGTGCTGATGCCGCTGGTCAAAACCAGGTATCCCTCTTCACTGCCCTGATTAATGTACAACTTGTTTGCAGAAAAGCTCAGTACAAGGACAAGGAGGAACATACTGCTGTCAATCTAGTAGAAACAATAAGAGTAGGTTTATGGATTGATTCACTCATTTCAGACATGCTTAAAGCTGACCACTATATCCTGGCCACTGTCTTGGACCCTCAGTTCAAAGACACAATTAAGTCATTCTTTGATGGACAAGAATGAGATAAGGATTAGCAGTCCTACAAAGCCTGGCTTATCCATCTGGTCCCTGTATGTATGGCAGAAACCAGGGCCAGTAGCATGAAAATACAGCACAAGAACACTGATCATCTCTTGCAAACCCACTGACAGGTCAGGTGGGGGGGGGGAGTTGGAGGATCCCAGAGTGTTACCACTGCTACTGCTTAACCTTCACAGGAGTTGCTTGTGCTTGTCTCCAAATCAACGTACACCTAGTGACAATGTTGCTGCTCTGTTGCTGCTGCTGCCACTGATACTGACGCACCCCCAAGAAAGACATCGATTGAAGACAAACCACTCTAGGAACAACTGTCTGACTATGGCTTGGTGGAATCTCTGTCTGAAATAATGTTGTCTAAGATGCAAGCAAACAAAATGGTGCAGGATTATCTAGATGAGAGCATGCCCCTAGCAGAAGGATTGACGTATCTATTGTACTGGTACCAGGAAAAGACCATTTTGCCTTTTTTGACACAGGTAGCTGCTGAATATTTCAGTTGCCCGCCTGCAAATCATAAATAGAATTTTAAGTGTTGACAGCAATATTGTCACCAACTGGAGACCTAGACTTTCTGCCTGAAAATGTAGCTATGCTAATTTAAAAAAAAACAAAACATTTTTCCTTTCTTTTTTCCATCTTGTATTTATCTCCTTGGCTCCTGCTGTCCCCTTCTGTCTGCCCCCCCAGCCACATCACCCAGGTATCTCTGGGACCTACCTCAGCCCAATGGCTGGATGTGAAGCCTGCGGAGGGTTGGACGTCATCCAGCTGCTGGGTTTTTTCCCTCCATTTTTACCTTTCCTCATTGCTGGGGTGCACACAGCCAGACGTATGTGCATAGAGGTGCATGCACATCAGCGGAAGTCCTGCATCACTCTCCTCTTTTCAAGCACCCAACAGATTTATACCACCTGCAAGCCTCCACCTGGAGGTGGTCATTTGGTGGTAGCACCAGCTCTCCCTCCCGGGAGAGGAGAGCTGTCCTCCAGACACTCAGTCCTCTCCCTCCCCAGCCAATTCCCGGCAGCCCACTCGCACTGTAAACATGGGTCACTGTCGTGGCAGGAGGTAAGGTAAGGAGAATTTAAGGACCCTCGGAGGTATAAGAGTCAATGGGCTAAAGAACTTAAGAATGAAATGAAATGAAACGAAAAGGATGCCTCAGCCCCCACACCACTGTGCCAGCTATTTTTTTTAATTAACCTGCCTCTTTTTCAAAAGCCCTAGTTGCTATGGTTTATGAATAATGGATATCCTACACTTCCTTCTGGGCTAAAGGCAGAGGATGATGAGGCAAATGGGGAGGGCTATTGTGTCCATTCATTTTTTTGGAACCAGTAGCCTACACACACTGTGTGGGATGCTGCGTTGTTATCTTCACTCAGTCTTTCTCTGATTACAATGGTTTGTACATTTGTGGTGGGCCTATAGAGGCCAAAAATGTTTGTAGTATTGTTTCCCATGAAATCAGTGTGTACAACACTATTAATGGCATAACAGGAAGCCTTGTCCATGTGTGGCACTGTCCCAATGGACACAATTTCCAGAACCAGGAGCATATACTGGGGAATGCTGCACTGATATTTTACTTCTGGTGCCGTCCTTTGGAGTGGAGAACACTGATAAGACTGTTGTGGGGCAAGGGTTACTAGAGCAAAGAGACTTCTGAGAGGAGTATAGGGGATGCCCAGATGGGAATAAAGATTTTTGCACTATCCCCCCAAGCTTCCACCCTGTATTAGGAATGGCAGTTGCATGACGGGACACTGGCAATGGTACATCCACCTTCTACAACCCTCAGGGAGGTCTGACAACAGACCTAACTTGATGTTCGAGGTCAGAGGCCACATGCCAAACTCAGCTCTACTTAGTACATTGCTATTTTTTTGTGAATTTAAATACAGACTCAATGGTCAGCCCAGAGGTTGTTTTATCTTGAAGGATGATCTACAGATCACCTATTCTCCCTACCCTTCTACCTGGTACTTCATCAACCACTGGCTTCTCTTGCATACATCACCTAACCTACTCAGCTAATGCTTGTTCTTTTGGTGCTTTATCATATGTCTTCCTGTTTGCAGACTCTCTTCTCATCCTTTGTGCGTGCAATGTCTAATTTCTTCCCTGCTCATTTGTCCCTGCTGCATTCCTTTGTGAATTTTTGGCAGGTCTACACAGGCTGAATAAATAATTTTTGGGGCAACATTGCCCATGAAACCAGCGTGTGCAACACTTATCCATGGCATAACAGAATGCCTTGTCCATGTGTGGCACTGTCCCAATGGGCATACAGTTTTTGGAATCAGTAGCTCACACTGTGGAATGCTGCATTGTTGTCTTCACTCTGTCTTTTTCAGATTAATGTGTTGTGAATTTTTGGCAGGTCTGTGCAGGTTGAATATATACTTTTGGGGGCAATGTTGCCCATGAAACTAGTGTGTACACTTATCCATGGCATAATGGGAAGCTTTGTCCAATGTCTGAGTGTGGCACTGTCCATATGCTGTGGCATTCTATACTATTTTGTGGGCATACCTAGGACTTACAACCATTTTATAGTGTATGGTGGAACCCTGTTATGCATGGAATTCCACACCTGGAATATGCTTGCTGTGCTGTAGTAGTGATGTCACTACTGCAGCACAACTTAGAATGATGCCACATAACTGTTTTGCTCTATCCAATCAGGCTGAAAGATGTTTTTTTTAAACTTGAAGTTACAGAAAAAGCTATAGTACACTGAATCAGTAATCTGAGCCAGCCCCCATCCCTCAAGTGCCTCCTTCCCATCTCCAATTCTCTGAAAGGAACCAGAGTCTATGAAATAGATAGGCATGGATGCCCATACACTATATAAGATAATGTATGGGCATTGATACAAAGACAAGCCTTTGTGTTCATCTCAAATGTTCTATGAAAATCAGGGATCCTCTTGAGCTTCACTCGTGAGGTTCTTGGTTGCCATAAAAAACTCCTGATGCAGACACAGGCTTGTTGTGTATGGCTGCCCATACATTATTCTCTATATTTTGAGCATTTTTAGACACATCTTGTTTACTTCCAGCACTGTCCATATTTGGAATTGACTGAACGGACACAGTCTTTGGAACCAGTACCTCTCTGTGTGACCCACTGTATCATCTTGCTGTTTTGGGTGCTTCATCAGCCCAGCGTGTTATAATATTTCATCTTATCCCATTTCCTAAGGCATTTTAATGGTTGAACTAGTGCAAACTAGACCACCATTAAGAAAACTTTTGTTGAACTTTACATGGTTCGACGGTCAAAGTTTACACAGTCAAACATCTGGAAGTTCACATAGCCCTAATCAAAAGCCTTATGAGGAGAGACAGAGAAATTTCAATATGTACACCCTGGAAGTGGGAGGGGGGACATGATAGAGACCTATATGTACCTCCAGGGTGAACAAGGTATGGGGGGTATTTATCAGAGGAGAAAGTGCACCAGGACAAGATGGTATGCAATGAAACTGGAAGGGGGAAGTTTAGGAGGGAAGTGAGAAAGTACTTCTTCAATGAAAGAGAGGGTAGAAAAGGATTGCCCAGTATGGTGCCTTTAACTGGATTTTTTTTTTCAACAAACCAATGAAAGGTACAATTTTGGGGTAAAATCTTTCTAAGCTGAAAATTTCAGACCAAAATTCCAAACTGTCTAGGTTGTAGGTGATGACAAAAAAAAAAAAGAGCAAAAGACATGATTTTTCCTACAGCCCAGATGGTTTGGAATTTTGCTCTGAAATTTTCAGCTTAGAAAGGTCTTGCCCCAAAATGGCACCTTTCGTTGGTTTGGTGAAAAAATATGAATCCATTCTCAAGTAATAATGATTTGAAATGTTGGTTTTGTGCATGCTTAGGTCATTTGGATAGGCATTTGATACCCTACTGAGCATGCTCAGAACCAAATTTTCAAGTCCTTATAACTTGGGAACGGATTAACATTTTCTCACCAAACCAATGAAAGGCAACATACTGGGACAAACCCTTTCTACCCTGACAATTCCAGAACAATATTCCAGACCATCTGGGCTGTAGGTGATAACAAACAAACAAAAAAACAGCAAAAAAAAAAACCCACAATTTTTCCTTAACACGTACCATCCAGATCTTGGAATCTGCACATCTGGCTGGAACAAAACTTGGCAAATCAAGGCACCTTGCCCCCCCCCCAAGACTGTGCATGCAAAGTTTCATGTCATTCTGTTGAATGGAGGCCAAGCTGTTACTATATATATACAGAATACATATATCTACATACAGCATTGCAGTGGCACTCCTAAGTTTGCAACATAATAGCTTTGCTCCATTTCTATGGAATTACAAGAAATTTTGCATGCGTAGTCTAGGAGCAAGGTTTCTTGATTTGCCAAGTTTCCTTTTAGTTGCATGTAGAGATTCCAAGATCCGAATAGTGCGGTTTTAGGAAAAATTGTTTGTCATCACTTACAGCCCAGATGGCTTGGAATTTTGGTTTGAAATTTTTAGGGTAGAAAGGGCTTGCCCTAGAATGGTACCTTTTGGTGGATTGATGAAAAAATATTAATCTGTTCCCATGTTATACGGATTTGATATTTCTTTTCTGAGCATGCTCAGTAGGGTCTTTTGAATAGATGCTTGATACCATACTGAGCATGCTCAGAACTGAAATTCAATTCAATGCAATTAATTAAATTTTACCGAAATAAATCCGGAAGGTGCTCAGCAGCTACTGGTATAAGGACACTAAAAAAATAAATCTTCATTTTGCTAATTATCGCAAGATATTTGACATATCATAACAAGCTGCAAATATTGAGTATGCACAATCTGTGTAACAGCAGCAATCAAAATAATAATAGAAATAAAAAGAAATCTGCACCCACACACAAACTGTGTTACACACTGGCATTCATCTCAAATGGTAAGTTTCCTATACACAATAAACAATCTACTATGGCTAACATTATTGCAGAAGGCCATACAAAGTGAAATGAGAGAATGGCTACAAAAAAATCTGCATTTTGACATTATTGATCTGAAGTAGAACATGCTTTGTAAGCTGAATATATGAATCTCAATTACTTAACCACCCTGACTGTCACTAAAATTGAAACCGATGAACCAGCATCAATATGCTATGAACGAATATAGAAACATTTAAATAAAAATATAGCATTACTGTGACTGCTTGCAACTCAGACAAATCAGGAAGATAACTTACAGTTTAACATTTACTTCATTACAGTGCTTACTGTGCAGCTCGTAACTCAGAATAAGTGGTTGAATGTGTATGAATAATATTCAGACATTCACATAAATAAAAATTAAATTGTGTTTCATGCTTTTGAAAATTATGAATGTGTCAGGATTAATAGCTTCCTGCACTTCTTAATTACATATTTCACAGCAGGTCAAGATGCACATCATTACCTGCATGTTGTGAAACTGAAATGAATATTGCAGTGCACTTTGTCCATGGCTGTAAACTCAAAAAAAGGGGGGAGGGGGGTGGTTAAAATGCACGGCACTGTTAGTAGTAGCCACGTACACTATTCTTCTTAGCTCCAAGCAGTGGGTTTCCAACCCCATGTACTGCTTCTTTCTTCCCTCCAGGTCTTCCGCCTGGCCATTTCAGCCAATATACTATAAATGCCACATATCATGCTTGTAAGGGCAGTCATATTATGACTGTCTTGAAAATTTGGAGTCAAAATGAAATTAAAAATATAATGAGCTGGCTCTGTGGCACCAAGCAATGGGTGTTTGCTCGGCACACTGGCAACCCAGATTCAGGCCCTGAGCCCAGTCATCTGAAGTGGAGACCAGCAGGAAGGGAGTTTAGAGCATCCTATGGACACTTCCCTCCAGAGGGGTTTGGTCTCAGGTTGCTGTTAGGCAGTTCCTGGTTGTGGTTTGCAGTCTGTGTTCTTGGTAGTGTGCAGCCTTGACACACTGCTGAACGTCCCCACCCCCAGGATGCTACCGCAGCCAGACCACTTTGTGGGAGGTGGGTGGATTGGGGAAGAAACCGAAAAATGTCCACTCTGTTGACTGGATGATGGCAGTTGGTTCCCCTACTCACCACACAGTCCAGAAGTGTCCGAGCTGATCCCCCATTGTGTGTGTGCTCCCGGTGTCGAAGGAATACCTCCAGGCAAAATCTCCCCTCCCGGTACCTCCTCTCTGGGGGGGGGGGGCTGCAAAGGAATATGCTGGGTCAACTGGATCCACAACACGAGGAGGACTGGTGATGGAGGTGGTTGGCAGGTTGTGGAAGTCCTAGGCAGCCCGAAGGGGTGGCTGGCCAAGTGGACAGGGAAGCATAAAGATAAGCAAAAAAAAAAAAAGAATGAATATGTGAAGAGTGAATGAGGACAAAATTCAATTACAAAATAAAGAGTGAATGCGTAAAGAATGAATGTGTAAAGAGTGAATGTGTCAGGCCCTGCCCTTCTGTAGGTGGATGGAGTTTTTCCATAACTCAGGGCCCAATGGGCTCTGCACATAACTGCACATGTTCAGGACCTGTGCTAATGAGGATATGATTCTGCTATCTCAAAAAGACAGAAAATTCCATGCAAAAACTTTGTTAATGCACCAGTTAGGGTAATGTAATGGCACAAAAGTAAGGAAACATGTTGTTAGGGTTTCCAACCCTAACTTCCCACTCTCACCCCTAGCAGCAAAAAGAAAAAACACTAGTTTTTTGGGTCTCCAGAGTCTTGGAAAATCAGTGGTGGGGTCTTCCTTGGAGTTGTCAACCCTAAATGTCACCCCACTCCCTCAGCAAACATCTCACATGAGATCTCACATGATCTCCTTTCTTCACGCAGGCCCGCAGGGTCCTGTGTGAAGAAAGCTACAACAAATTGTGTTGGCAACATGTGGCAAGACATACTTCTCTACCTTTGAAGAGTGTATCACTATGAGGCATTGGTGTGGAGCTGTATCTTGTGCTTCAGACTGGAGGCTATGGGTTGGAGTGGTGAGCATTAGGGTTGTCAATCCCAAGGAAGACCCCACCATTGATTCGCCCAGACTCCGGACACCCAAAACCCTAATGTTTTTTTCTTTTGCTACTTTGGGGGAGCAGTTAGGGTTGGAAACTCTAACACCACAGCTCCCGACTTTTGCGGCATTAAGTTACCCTAACTTGTGCATTAACAAAGTTTTTTGCAAAGGGGCACAGTAGTGCCACTACAGTTAGGGTTCAGTAGGCTTTTTTAATGTTAAACCCCTAACTTTACACTTCAGTAGCTTCGCCACCATAAAACAAATTTGCACAAAATTTTGCATGCATGGTCTCAGGACCAAAGTTTCTTGACCTGCTAAATTTTGTTCCAGTCAGATATGCTAATTCTGAGATCCAAACAGAGAAAAAAGTAACAAAAAAAAAATAATAATTTTTGTGCTTTTTTATGTCATCATCTAATGCCCAGAAAGTTTGAAATTTCAGGGTAGAAAGGTCTTGAGCCATAGTAGTGCCGTTTGCTGGTTTGATAAAAAAATATTAATCCATTCTAGAGTTATAAGGATTTGAAATTTTGGTTCTGAGCATGCTCAGTACTGTCTTTTAGATAGCTGCTTCATACGGAAAAAGAACTTGGCCCATATGAAAAAAGATTCTGCTTCGTATGGGAGTAATCTTTTTTAATGAGAAAAAATTCTTTTTTCATATAGCTGCATCTTGTTTTCATTTTTTGAAAACAAAATTTTTTGAAATGCCATCAAAATGATATCCTGTAGAGACGCCAACCCATGTATATTGCTAATCGAAACCCCCTTAGGTGGATTCTGCAGTTATTTTTTTTTTAAATCACCCAGAAATGTGTTTTAACACATTTTAAAATATTTTCTCATTACCTAAATTTCTTGTTTCATATGGTAATGTGAAAAAAGAAGAGGGCCATATGAAGAAAGATTCCCTTCATACGAAAAAATAATTTGAATTTTATTTTTTTTCTCATTCTCTTTTCATATGAAGGAATCTGTTTTTGTATAAATGGCACAATCTCACAAAAAAAGATCCCTTCATATGAAAAAAAATAATTTGGACTTAAGTTTTGTTTCCACATTTCAACTTTAACAAACCATTACTCCACAATATATGCAGTTGTAGGATTATCTGTATAGTAAAATAAAGATCTTAATGAGTACTACAACGCCAATACATAACAGTCCCCCCAAAAATGTAGGGGCCATATAAAAAGACATAAAAATAAAAAAATAGATACAATTCCCATAGGTTAACATTGCAACTTTAACAAGCATAACTCTGTCAATTTTTGGAGTTAACAGCTAATGTGTATATCAATAGAATGGTCTTAATGACTAGTACAACACTAAGCTCCTAAGAAACAAGAACTGAAAACTGTCTATCCCTACAAAAAAAAATTACAAGGAAGCCCATAAATTGTTTTTCTAGAGAAAATGGATGCAGAGGGCCCAGAGGGCCATGCGTTTCCACCCCACATACACATGTGGATGGATGAATAAAGGCACAGAGGTGCTGGGCCCAGAGGACCTTGTGCTTCCATAATCACATGGATGTATTCACGCAGAATGACAATACGATTGTACTATCTCAAAAAATAAGGAAATTAATTGCAAAAAACTTCATTACTGCACCAGTAGGGTTAAACTGACAAAAGTAGAGAAATTTGGTGTTAGGGTTCTGATCTAACAGGCCCCACAAGCAGCAAAAGAAAACACTTTTTATGGTTTGTTGTCCTGGAGTCTCTGAAAATCAGGTTTGGGGTCTTTCTCTTGGGTTATCAACCCTAACGCCACCCCATTCTCATATAGTCTGCACATCTGAGTTTGTTTGCTTATGGAATAGGGGAACGATAGGGTCATAACCCCAAGGAAGACCACAGGACTGATTTGCCAAGACTCAGGACAGCCCAAACCATAAAGTTTTTTTTTCTTTTTGCTGCTCACAGAGTGGGCATGGGGTGTTAGGATTGGAAACCCAAAAACCACATTTCCCTACTTTTGTCAGCTTAACTGTTACTGGTGCATTAACAAAGTGTTTTTGCAATGAATATAGACTATTATAAAATTAAATAAGACTGTTGGGTTATTGTGTTAAAGGTTATTAGATCTGTGTAGCTTGTTTTTTTTTTAGTTTGCTGAGTTTCACCCCATAAGGTGTTACAGGTGGATTAACTAACTCAAGTTGTAGGACATAAGGACCATATAGGTAAATATTCTCATTAGCTATTTAAGAGATTAGGTTGATAGGGAGGGTATGATTGTAAGGGGGTATAAAGGACTTGTGGGGTTTGGGGGGAATAGTAAAGAAGATAGGATCTTTATCACTCTTGTTTTAATTTACAGTACCTTCTATTTAGTAATTTCTGTTTAGGCACTGAAGTAAATTGCACTTGGAAGTCAGGGAATAGTATGAGTGAGAATGAAGTAGAACAAAGGAAAACTCTAGGGGTGAAATAAATATCAACATAATTAGAATGTGTGGGAGTGGCATGGGAGAGTGGTTAAATATTTGCTGTAATTTAAAGCTGAAGTATAGTCAGAGTGAAGGAAAGGATAGGGACTAAAATAAAGAAAACAGAATTATTAGTTGTAAGACTGAGCTAGGGGAATGGTTGAGAAAATGTGCAATATATTGGAATAAAAAAGGATATTTGGAATAGTAAGTGGACATCTGGAAATCACAATTACACATCACTTGATTGTGGTTGAATTAAGGTGTCCCTCTTGGAATGTGAAGGGGTGGAGGGACCAAATTAAAATTAGGAAGGTAGTTCCATTTACCAAACAGCAAAAATGCAATCATATCCTTTTGCAAGAAACACACTTCACAGAGAAAGATTGTAAATATGTTCTGTATCAATATGGTGTATAGGGTGTTCATGTTCCATATTTTAAGGGCTCCAAAGAGATGGCTATGCTTTTCCCTAAAGCAGTTAAAGCTACTTTTATAAAAATCATATACTGATATGGACAGGCAATACGCTATTATAACCTTAAAACAAGGAATACAGATAATTGCCCTTACTACCTTATATGCCCTGAAACATGACAATCCTATTTTTTTCCCACAGATCTTTTCTTAAATTTGACCCAGTTTCAGGCCCCATATTTCCTAAGTGGTGACATAAATCTTAATCTAAATAAAACTGATAGATCGGTGGGTTTCAAGGAAGCTAAGATAACGGTTGTGGTAAATCTAAGTAATTTATTAATATTTTACTTAATAGATACTTATAGCTCTAATAACCCAGATAAGGAAACTTATTTTTTATTCTAATGTATAGCTGTCCCAATCTAGGATAGATGTGTGATTTATTTCTCAAGAAATCATCTCTAAGAAAAGAGAAATATGTTAGATACATAGATACATAGACAGTGTCGGCAGATAAGGGCCTGTGGCCTACCCAGTCTGCCCATTTGAGCTTGTAAGTTCAGTTTATGTTTTCCTAGAAGTCTGTTTTGCCTTACCCCTGACCTCCAGAATTCCTTTATGTCTATCCCATGCATTCTTAAATCCCGTGATTGTTTCAGCCCCCACCACTTCTTCTGGCAGGGTGTTCCACTTGTCCACCACCTGTTCTGTGAAGAAATTCTTCCTCACATTTCCTCTGAATCATCCTCCCTCCAACTTCATCCCATGCCCTCTAGTCCTGGAACATCTTTTTTGCTAAAAAATAGTGTTTTCCTGCACCCTGTTCCTCCCTGTAAGATACTTGTATGTCTCAATCATATCCCCTCTCTCCCCTCCTCCTCCCGGAGTACATGTTCAGTGCCTTCAATCTGTCCTCATAGGACTTGTGATGCAATCCATGTGCCATCTTTGTCGCCTCCTCGGAACCTTCCCTACCCTGTCTATGTCCTACGTAGGTAAGGTCTCCAGAACTGTACACTGTACCCAGGTGGGGCCTCACTAGTGTCTTGTATAGTGGAATTATGACCTTCCTTTTCCTGCTGGTGATGCCCTGCCTATGCATCCCAGCATCCTATTTGCTTTACCTGCTGCCTTGTCACACTGTTTCCTTACCTTGAGGTCATCAGAGATGATAACCCCAAGATCCCTTTCCTGCTTGGTGCATGCTATATCCTCACCCCCAACTGATATATTGTGCCAGGGTTTTTGTGCCCCATATGCATTATCTTGCACTTCTTTGCATTGAATTTCAACTGCCAAATCCCTGACCATTCTTCAAGTTTCTGCAGGTCCCTTCTCATTCTGTTTACACCCTCTGGTGTGTCTACTCTGTTACAGAGCTTTGTGTCATCAGCAAACAGTGAAATTCTGCCTTCTAGGTCCTGCACAATGTCACTGATGAAGATGTTGAATAGGACCGGTCCCAGCATTGATCCATGTGGTACACCAATAGCCACTCTTCCCTCTGTGGAGTGACAGCCATTTACCACCACCCTCTGTGTCCTGTTATGCTTCATAAATCAGATCATGCCCCTTTATTTTATTCATTGGAACCTCACAAAATAAATTCAGAACCAAAGATATGACAGTTTTGATGACACCCTAGCAGAAGATGAAGTATACATTAAAATGATTCACGTATTAGTTGAAGAGTTTATGGATGTTATTTATTTATTTATTTATTGTCACATCGGAATTATAACCCTTTAAGTCAAAGTCTCATTTCCAAAGGCACCACATCAGGTTACAGAGTAAGTCAAGTTCATACAGTTTATGTACAGGATATAGTAGCAGACAAAACAGCATAGTGAGCCACATATACTAAGACAGTAGGATGCAATCAGATATTTTAGACAGAGCAATGGTATTATATACAAGTGAACAGTGTGCCTATACAGTGCGGTAGCTAAAGCAAATAATCACATTATACCAGATAAGGAGCAATAAGATTAGGCAAATTCAGTCTAGATATGAGACTTTGTCACTGGAGAAGACCTAAGGCACAGGTGAAGCAGGTAGGTGGGTGGCATTGCAGGGCCCGTGACTCACTGCTGAGGACACCTACAGCAGCAAGTGGAGAAAATGTGTTTCCTGAGAGCATCTTTAAATGGGCCAATCCTTGGTAAGCTGGTAACCGTGAGGGGAGGTAGTTGAACCAGGATGGGGCCTTGTACAAGAAGATCCTCTGGGCTAGGGAGGTCCTAACCCTCAGGACAATGACTGAGGACTTGGAGGTGCGTTGAGTGGAAATAGAGGGGATTGAAAGGTGGAGGGATGCTGCAACCCCTGGGTGGGTAAGACTGAGGAGTATTTTTTTGGCCATGAGGCAGGATTGATATTGGAGTCTCTTCTCAAAGTTGAGCACATTAGCAAGGGAACAAAGTGCGCTGGTGTGAGTGCGCTGATCGTCACCAGTCAGGAGCCTGCAGGCCTTGTTAATGGACATTTTGATTTTGCTGACAGCAGTGTTGTCTGCAGCTGCATTAGACCAGAAGGCTGTAGGCAACTAAGGAGAAGACTGATGAGGTAATAGCTAGTCGGAGAGCTTCAGGCAGCAGACAGTTCTTGTGGTGATAAAGAAGGCTGATTCATGCATTGGTAGCAGATGAGAGGGCACTAATGTGGGTGTAGAAGGTGAGGGCTGGATCAGAGGTGATGCCCAGGTATTTGTAGGATGAGACTTGCTCAAGGGGTTGGAGAGAGCTGGAGAGTACCTGCAAGGAGGAGTCTTTGAGCTTGTTTTGATAATGGGCAAATAGCATAGTCTTAATATTTTTCAGGTTAATGACCAGTCTACAGTCTGTAAACCAATGCTCAGTCAGGTTGAAAGAGTGCTGGAGGGTAGTCTGGAGAGTGGTGGGGTTTGGGTGAGAGGCAATGAGGACCACATCATCGGCATAGAGAAGAACCTTGCCAGAGCAGGAACTGGATAGGGCATTGAGATACAGACTGAAAAGAAGTGGTCCCAGGATGGAGCTCTGTGGGACTCCTGAGCAGATGGGGTGGTTGCTACAGAGGGTGCTGTTTATTTTGACGCATTGAATCTGGAGGATAGGTAGCTAGTGAACCAAGAAAGAGGGCCTTGGGAGAAGCCAAATTGCAGGAGAGAGTCCAACAGGAGGGGGTGGCTGACAGTATCAAAGGCCTTGGAAAGGTAGATGAAGATAGTGCCAACTAGATGGCCTTTGTCAAGGGTGGAGTGGAGGAAACTAAAGAATTCTAGGAGGGCTGTAGTGGTGCTGTGGCCTGAACAGAAGCCATACTGCTCTTTGCAGAGTAGGTTGTGGGTGGCAAGGTAATCAGCAAGTTGTTCTGCCACAATTTTTTCCAGGACTTTAGAGAAAGGGGAAGAATGGATATCAGCCAATAATTACCAGAGGAGGAACTGTCATGACCTCTAAGTATGGGTGTAATGACTGCCGTCTTCCAGGCGAGGTGAAACTGCCCAAGGCAGAGAGAGCAATTGAGCAAGTCTGTGAGTGGGAGGAGCATTACATCTAGGACCAAGTGAAGGAGCCTTAAGTCCAATGGGTTGTTACTGGGCTGGTACCATTTAGGGCCTTGGACAAGTAAGGCTTGGCTTCCTGAGGTGTGATGGTATGAAGGTAGAAGGGAGTGAGGGAGGGTGGGTGGCTGGGAAGCAGCTATCTGGTCAAAGAAATTGCTAGGGAGTACTATGATAAGGTTGGTAAAGGTAGCATTGAGGCAGTCAGTGATGTATTGGGGGTCAGTGGAGATGGTGTCATTGATGGTAAGTTGTGATGTGGGGGGGGTATGTGATTTCCCATTAAGTTCTTTTATGTTATCCCAGAACTTATGGGCTGACCCCATCACAACCCCACTCAGCAGGTCAGGCCCTCTGCTCCCACAGTGCCAACCTCCGAGCGCAGTATTGTGAACAGTTAACAGAACAGGGTAACCTTCCTGTCTGTTTTGTGGGTTTGAATCAACCTTTGGTCTCAAGTTCTTGGAATGATTCAAACTGTGAACCTCTTGCTAGAGTACCCAATGTACAGGCTCAGTTAATTCTGCTCTTTGGGAGGGGGCCAGATATCTTTTGCCTATGGGCACCTAACCAGGCATACAAAATGAACCATTAAAAACTCTATTAAAGAACTTAGAATAAACTCTTACCTTTTCCAGTTTGGTAAACCAGTAAGCTATGCCCAGTGTCAGCTTTAACCATATATGCTTCACTTGTCAAAGAAAGAATTTCAAAGGCACACCAAGTAGTCTCTAAAATGAGATGTTTACTTAAAAACAGATAAAAATGTAAACTGTAAATACAGAACCATATATCAAAAAACATACAAATCACTTAAAAAAAACAGGTTGAAAGTGCAAACAAAATCTCCTACCACAGTACACTTAGAATTCTCTTTTCTAATGTATATCTTCTAACAGTGCCTGATGTTGCTTTTTCAGAGTCCAAACATGTGTCTAAATGGAACACAGACTACAGTTTTAAAACTAACTTTGCCAAACTCTTTGCATGAGATCACCTAGCTCCTCCCTGTCAGAATATAAAAATTATACAAAACAGGATGTCTTCACTCAGGAGGTAAATTAATTAAGGTGACATCAGCAAAAACCCAATTCCAATATGACTCTTGGATCTGGAGAGGTTTCCTGTCTTTCAAAGACATCAAATAAATTTTTATGACTCTCTCTCTGCCAGTTCTCACTGTGGTACAATATGCTTTTGACACCAGCTGCAATTAACTGACCTTCCTGAGGATGTCATAAAATGGATATTTCAGGTCTTAGCATCAAACAACCCAGATCCTAAATAAGGCTGTAAAATGTGAGTTCTTAGAAGTTAATCTCATCCCAGAGATCTGCTGTTTAACATATATCCTGTCCTGTTAGAACTAAAACCTGGGGGGGTTATCCAGGCACAGCATTTCTCATGACACACAATCACACTTCATTTTTTTTATATTACAAAAAGCATAGATTAATCAGAACCAGCTGTCCAAGTGTCACAACCCCTAGGAGGAGACAAGGGTAGATCTATAGTATTCTGCTTTGGCCTTATGACTGGCCCAGGTACATTTGTTACACTGAGCACTGTAGGCCTGTCTATCAGCAGGCTTATCAGAGTCAATGGCTCTATGCCACAGATTGTCCCTGTGTTTCAATTATCTGAGGAGAGATGGGGTAATCCAGGGAGCATTGTGTTTTTTAGCATGGGTCTTGGAGAGAGGGGCAAAAATGTCACAGGTCATGTTGAAAGAGCGAGCAAAGTAGTCAAGTGCAGCATCGATGCTAGAGCATGGTTTATAGGTGTCCAGTCCCAGTGGGCAAGATGCTGCCTGAGTTTAGTGAGGTACCGGGGCAGAGGTGCTCATGGACGATCACTTTGGGCACAGGTTTTGGTATCTGACAGGACCACAAAAAGATTACTGGGGAGTGGTCACTTAGGGAATTCGGGAGGACAGTGATGTTTGTGATTTTATGGGGTCAGTTAAAAAAGACAATGTCCAATAGGGTGTGAGTTCCATTTGTGGGGCTGTACCTGGTTGGTTGTGTTGCTACTTGAGTTAGGTCAAGGGCTGTGAAGTTATCCTTGGTGTGTGCTGTGTGCTGTGGAGCTGGCAAGACAGTTTGTATTGAAGTCTCTCAGTAAAATCTGCTCAACCTTATGGGGAAGGTTAGAGAGGTATTCTGAAAGTGAGAGAAGAGCTGGAGTTTGGTGCCATGGAGAGAATATAGGCAACCATGATGATAAGGGGGGCCCTAGAGAGGTCTGGAGTGATTTTGATTGAGATAGCTTGGGCACCATGATCCAGTTGTGGGGTGGGAGGGCATGGCGGCCCAGCAAGGAGTCTTGCATGTAAATGGCACAGCCCCCACCCCGCTTACCCACTCTATCCTACTTAAATAAAGAGTACCCAGGAAAGGCAATGAAGGAGTTGGGGTCGATTTGGAAAGCTAAGTTTCAACCAGCGCTAGTATGTCCGGTTGGTGCTGTGTGATCCAGCATTGAAGAGCTGCAGATTTCTTCAAGAGGCTGCATATATTCATGGAGGCTATGCAAAGACCCGTGATTGGGGTGGGTGCGGGGCAGGCTGGTAATATTGGGACCAGGGTTTGGGTGGATATTACCACACAGCATGAGGAGCAGGGAGATAACCCTAAGAAGGGATAGATGTCATCTGCAGTGCACCCGAGAAGGGCTGTACATGGACTTTGCTAGCAGGGAGCATAGGATTGGAAGGGAGTGGAGGGCAGGGATAGCAATATAGAGGGAGGGCCAAGGGGAATCAAGGAGAGATGATGACAGGGGAAAGTGGGCTGGTAGGGGGTGGGGAGGGTACACAGAGGTGACCAAGATGGGGGAGATAAGAGAGGGAAGAACAGTGGGAGGTTGTTTGAGGATGATACAGTGGGGGAGTGGTGGTGGGCATAAGTGGGGGAGGGACAGCACCAGTAGCAGCAGCAATTGCAGGCTGTGCATGCCTGCAAGACTGACCATGATTGGAATAAGGAACAGGCAGATGCCAAGTATAAGGGTAACGTATTTGCTCCCAGAACTGAGATGGCCATGATGGTGCCGCGGTAGAGCAATGGACTTTGGCGCAGAAGGTACCAGGTTCGAAACCCGGGAAGGGGGATGCAACAACTGCCTAGTCCAGGCCTAGTCAGGCCATGGCAGCTATTCTAGAATGGGGATGTGGAGAGCGGAAAAGGGGGGTGCGGTAGCAACTCCTAGTGGCCATTTGGGGAAGGGTAGTGTGAAGGAGGTGGGCAAGGAAGTAGAGAAAGGAGTAACGGATGTAGATTGGCAGGCAGTGTAGAAGAGGTGGAGCAAGGGAAGTTGGGATTAGTTGGGTGCAGAGAAGAAGAGGTGGAGCATGGAGGATAGAGTGGCAGGCAGTGATTAGGGCAGTCCTTAACACAATTAGGGACGCCTCTGGGTGGCTAGGGCGGGTAAGGCAGCTGACACGAAGCATTGCTGGGCTAACACCCCACAACAACCAGGCTGAGCAGGGAGGCTTGAGAGATTACCTTTTAGCGCCTCGTAGTCCACACTGTCCCAGGGAATAGTTAGGTGTGGTAGCTTTGTAGTCTGCTAGGAACGGGGATCCCAAGAGGCTTGAAATAACAATGAGAACAAAGGGTTCATTAATGTGCAGTGGGAGGGCAGGTAGGCTAGCTACAGAGACCTAGATTGCACTGCACATGTGCAAACTGTTGGAGCACTATCTGGCACTTGCCCCTCTACTGCTCATGTGGGAATGTAGAGAGCCAGCTAAGAAGCCACAATTGAGCTTGAGGAGAAACACCAAAAAACTCCATCATATGTGGAGGGCCTCAGGCAGAATCCCAGTTAAACAGCAGGCAATAAACACGGTAAGCACATAACCCAAATAAGAGACAGAGAACTGAACTGGTAATGCAGTAAACTGTAAATGGTATAATGTTAACAGCAGCAGAGAAAAGTACAAGCTGAAAGCAGTAGCTAATGCCCAAACAAACTGTACAAATGCTCTAAAACAGTGTGGAATATGCAGCTAGAAACCTCCTAGTGCTCCCAGAGTGACACAGTGAGCGCTGTTGGTGTGGAAACCATGTGAGATGCTAGGATCAGAAGAAAATACACAGTCCCCTGAAAGTGACAGCTATGCCTTAATGCACAGCAGGGAAGCCAGAGAGCTTGAGGCAGGGAAATGCTGAGCTCTTAAAGTACCATGTGGAACATGCACAACCTAGGCCCAATAAAGTCAATGTCCAGTCCTGCAGAAACTATCAGGCAGCTTCGGAGGTCACAAAATGCTGATGGAAAACACCCTGCAGCAACCAGGCTGAGCAGGGAGGCTGGAGAGATTACCCCTTAGCCCCTCGCAGTCCACGCTGTCACCAGAGAATGGTTAGGTGTGCTGGCTGTGTAGTCTGCTGTGGATGGGGGTCCCAAGAGGCCTCTTAGCACCTTGCAGTCCACGCTGTCCCCAGGGAATAGTTAGGTGTGCTGGCTGTGTAGTCTGCTGTGGATGGGGGTCCCAAGAGGCCTCTTAGTGCCTCATGGTCCACACTGTCCCCAGAGAATGGTTAGGTGTGTTGGCTGTGTAGTCTGTTGTTGTTGATAAACAAGAGAACCTTTCTTAAAGCAAAAGGAAGCTGGGAAGGCAGTCAGAACAGCAAAGGCCCAAACCGAGGAAAAGATAGCCAACTCAGTTAAGAAGGGGGATAAAACCTTTCATAGGTACATCAGGGAGCGAAGGAAGACCAAGGAAGGGATAGTGAGGCTTAATAAAGGGGGGAAGGGTGGGCAGAGGGTGACTGTGAAAAGGCAGAGATACTAAACAAATATTTTTGCTCAGTATTTACAAAGGAAGAGGGAGGTACCTAAAACAAACAGTAGGAACACTCTGGATACAGAAGTTGATACCAGCCCATTTACAGAAGAAAGGGTTCTGAAAGAACTCTTAAAACTGAAGGTGGACAAAGCAATGGGGCCTGATGGGATTCATCCCATAATTCTAAAAGAACTAAGGGTAGAATTAGTGACACACTGACTACCCTGTTTAACAAATCATGGGAGGATGGGGTGGTACCCGAGGACTGGAGGAGGGCAGATGTGATTCCCCTTCACAAAAGTGGGAGCAAGGCAGAAGCAGGAAACTACAGACCTGTTAGTTTAACCTCAGTGGTAGGGAAAATGATGGAATCACTTCTGAAGGAAAGAATTGTCGAGTATCTAGAGGCCAGAGGGGCACAAGACCCTAGGCAGCATGGATTCACAGCAGGAAGGTCATGCCAGACAAATCTGATTGATTTCTTTGACTGGGTGATCAAAGTAGTAGATCAGGGAGGGGCTGTGGACATGGCCTACCTAGACTTTAGCAAGGCATTTGAAACAGTCCCACACAAAAGATTAATACACAAGTTAGCTAGCCTGGGAGTGGGTCCCAAGATGACAGCCTGGGTAAAAAATTGGCTGGAGAATAGGACACAGAGGTAATAGTAAATGGAGTCCACTCTGAAGAAGGGGGTTACTGGTGGGGTGCCGCAGGAGTTCAGTATTAGGACCGGTCCTCTTCAATGTCTTTATAGCGACATTGGCAGAGGACTAGAAGGAAAATATGTCTCTTTGCAGATGACACAAAGATCTGCAACAGAGTTGATGCACAAGGTGGGTGGAAAGGATGAAAAGGATTTGGCAAGGTTAGAAGAATGGTCAAATGTATGGCAGCTTACATTCAATGCTAAGAAGTGCAAGGTAATGCACCTGGGAAACAAAAATCCAGGAGAAGAGTACACAACGGGGGGTGAGATACTAACAACAACAAAAATGGAAAGAGACCTGGGAGTAGTCATATCAGATGACCTAAAGGTGGGAAAGCAATGTGAGAGGGCAGCAAGGAGGGCTGGGGGGATACTGGGATGCATAGGGAGTGGCATCACCAGTAGAAAACAGGAAGTTATTATCCCTCTGTACAGACAGCTGGTCAGACCCCATCTGGAGTACTGCGTGCAGTTCTGGAGACCCAGTCTTCGCAAAGACATAGACAGGATGGAAGCTGTCCAGAGGAGGGCAACTAAAATGGTGCAGGGTCTGCACTGGAAGACATATGAAGAAAGACTTAAGGAGCTTAATAGATATAGGCTCGAGGAAAGGAGGGAGAGGAGGGGACATGACAGAAACTTTGAAGTACCTCAAGGGAATCAACAAAGTCCAAGAGGGTAGCATTTTTCAAAAAAAGAGGTGTGCAAGAACAAGGGGGCACAATTTGAAGATAGAGGGGGGGCAGCTCAGAGGTAATTTAAGGAAGTATTTTTTCACAGAGAGGGTTGTGGATGCATGGAACGGCCTTCCTGAGGAGGTTGTGGAGTCAAAAATAGTGGTGGAATTCAAGAATGCATGGGACAGTCATAAGGCAATTCTAGGGGGTGGGGGTAGGAAGAAGTAGGCTGCTGGTTAACTAGGATCTGCAGCTTATCCAGTAGGCAGGGAAATGGGCAGACTGGGTGGGCCAAGCGGTCCTTATCTGCCATCAAATTCTATGTTTCTATGTTTCTTGGGATAGCATTTGGGAAATTCTAAAAATAAATATTTTAGAAGTGATTAAAAGATTTCTGTCCCATAAAAATAAGGTAAAAATGATGACCTCAGAAGGCTAGAACAAAATCTTGCAGCAGCTGAACATAATTATATACTTACAGCCTCAGAAACAGACTTAGGCTCTGTAGTAAAACTTAGAGTGGAATATAATGGAAGATGCCATTGGGAGCGGCAGCGTGGCATCTGGAAAGCAAGCTACAGTAAGTACTGTGGAGGTTTGTTTATGTGGGAAGGGTAGAGTCCTGTGTTGTTCATTAAAAAAAAATAACTGATCAGTTGCATAGTGTGCTGAGGGAATGGGGTAAAGGACTGCTGGGGGGAGCAGCAGAGGGTGGGCTGAGGGCAAGTGATCAGTGGCTGGTGAATGGCTCCATTGGGGTTCCCAACAGACCTCATGACTACAGCCAGCCAATAGGGTGGCTATAGTTCACAAGGATTATAAGGAGCCAGCCTGTTGGAGTACACATCAAATGAAAGATGCTATCAGGAGCAAAGGAGCGGCATTCAGAAAGCAAGCTAAGTGTTATGGGGCTTTGTTGTGGGAAGGGCTGAGTCCTGTACTGTTCATAGAAACATAGAAACATAGATTTTGATGGCAGATAAGGACCGCTTGGCCCACCCAGTCTGCCCATTCCCCTACCTAATGGATAAGCTACAGATCCTAGTTAACCAGCAGCCTACTTCTTCCTACCCCAACCCCCTAGAATTGCTTTATGACTGTCCCATGCATGCTTGAATTCCACCACTGTTTTTGACTCCACAACCTCCTCCGGAAGGCTGTTCCATGCATCCACAACCCTCTGTGAAAAAACTTCCTTAAGTTACCTCTGAGCTGCCCCCCTCTATCTTCAAATTGTCCCCTTGTTCTTGCACACTCTTTTTGGAAAGATGCTACCTCTTGGACTTTGTTGATTCCTTGAGGTACTTGAAAGTTTCTATCATGTCCCCCTCCCTCCTTTCCTCGAGGCTATATATATTTAGCTCCTTAAGTCTCTCTTCATATGTCTTCTGGCAGACCCTGCACCATTTTAGTTGCCCTCTCTGGACAGCTTCTATCCTGTCTATGTTCTTTGTGGAGATTGGGTCTCCAGAACTGCACGCAGTACTCCAGATGGGGTCTCACCAACTGTCTGTACAGAGGGATAATAACTTCCTGTTTTCTACTGGTGATGCCTCTCCCTATGCATCCCAGAAGCCCCCCAGCCTTTCTTGCTGCCCTCTCACATTGCTTTCCCACATTTAGGTCATCTGATATGACTACCCCCAGGTCCCTTTCCATTTTTGTTGTTGTTAGTATCTCACCCCCCATTGTGTACTCTTCCCCTGGGTTTTTGTTTCCCAGGTGCATTACCTTGCACTTCTTAGCATTGAATCAAAGCTGCCATACATTTGACCATTCCTCTAACCTTGCCAAGTCCCTTCTCATCCTTTCCACCCCACCTTGTGCATCAACTCTGTTGCAGATCTTTGTGTCATCTGCAAAGAGACATACTTTTCCTTCCAGTCCCCTGCAATGTCGCTTATAAAGACATTGAAGAGGACCGTTCCTAATACTGAACCCTGTGGTACCCCACTAGTAACCCCCATTTCTTCAGAGTGGACTCCATTTACTATTACTCTCTGTGTCCTATTCTCCAGCCACTTCTTTACCCAGGCTGTCATCTTGGGACCCACTCCCAGGCTGGCTAACCTGTATATTAATCTTTTGTGTGTGACTGTGTCAAATGCCTTGCTAAAGTCTAGGTAGGCCATGTCCACAGCCCCGCTCTGATCTACTACTTTGGTCACCCAGTCAAAGAAATCTATCAGATTTGTCTGGCATGACCTTCCCGCTGTGAATCCATGCTGTCTTGGGTCCTGTGCCCCTCTGGCCTCTAGATACTCGACAATTCTTTCCTTCAGAAGTGATTCCATCATTTTCCCTACCACTGAGGTTAAACTAACAGGTCTGTAGTTTCCTGCTTCTGCCTTGCTCCCACTTTTGTGAAGGGGAATCTGCCCTCCTCCAGTCCTCGGGTACCACCCCATCCTCCCATGATTTGTTAAAGATGGTAGTCAGTGGTGTCACTAGTTCTACCCTTAGTTCTTTTAGAATTCTGGGATGAATCCCATTAGGCCCCATTGCTTTGTCTACCTTCAGTTTTAAGAGTTCTTTCAGAACCCTTTCTTCTGTAAATGGGCTGGTATCAACTTCTGTATCCAGAATGTTTCTGCTGTTTGTTTTAGGTACCTCTCCTCTTCCTTTGTAAATACTGAGCAAAAATATTTGTTTAGTATCTCTGCCTTTTCACAGTCACCATCTGCCCACCCTCTCTCCTCTTTATTAAGCCTCATTAACCCTCCCTTGGTCTTCCTTCACTCCCTGATGTACCTATAAAAGGTTTTATCCCCCTTCTTAACTGAGTTGGCTATCTTTTCCTCGGTTTGGGCCTTTGCTGTTCTGACTGCCTTCCCAGCTTCCTTTTGCTTTAACTGATACAGTTCTCTGTCCTGCTCCTTCTGTGATTCCTTGTACTTCCTGAATGCTTTCTTTTTTTCTTGAACCTTCACTGCCACTTCCTTTGAGAACCACAGTGGTTTCTTACATCGTTTCGTTTTGTTTATTTGCTTCACACAAAGGCTTGTTACCTCTGTGATGGCAGTTTTTATTATTCCCCATTGTTCTTCCACCCCTCCTTCCTGCCCACGTGCTAGTGCATTCCTTAGGCACTCACCCATTTTTGCAAAGTCAGCCCTTTTAAAGTCCAGTACTTTTGCCTTTGTATGGCTTGACTCTATTGCTGTGTTTATTGTGAACCATACTGTTCGATGGTTGCTAGTTCCCAGATGGCTACCCACTTCTACATCTGTGATCCTCCCTTCATCTCCATTTGAGAGAACCAGGTCTAAGATTGCTCCTTCTCGAGTGGGCTTCAATACTAGTTGTCTAAGGCATGCCCCCTATAGGGCATCTAGAATAAACTCACTCTTTGAAGTGGCTGCTGCAACTGCACTCCAGTTAACATCTGGCATATTCAGATCACCCATCAGCAATATCTCCCCTTTTCTGCCATTCTAAGTATTCTTTCTATCATTTCCTTGTCCATTTCCTCCCTCTGAGAAGGGGTCTGTATACAACCCTGTAAGCGGATTGTGGTGCCATTGCTGGTCTCCAAATTTACCCACTGAGCTTCTTCTACTCCCTGTTTTCCTTTTGTTCTGTTGCTTTGATTCCTTCCTTATGTAAAGAGCTAATCCTCCTCCTCTTTTACCCTCCCTGTCCCTCCTGTAGATAGTGTGTCCTGGTATGTTTACGTCCCAGCCATGGTTTTGTGTGTACCATGTTTCTGTGACTGCCACGATATCCAGATGTTCCTCCTCCATCAAGGCCACTAATTCAGGAAGTTTGTTACTCAGACTATGAGCATTGGAACTCATTGGGAGCGGCAGCATGGCATCTGGAAAGCAAGCTACAGTAAGTACTGTGGAGGTTTGTTTGTGTGGGAAGGGCAGAGTCCTGTGTTGTTCAGATGAGATGTGAGATGTTCCTCCATTCCTCTTTCATTTAAAAATAATTAATAACTGATCAAAGGCATAGTGTGCTGAGGGAATAGGGTAAAGAACTGCTGGGAAGTGGGGGGAGGCAGCAGATGGTGGAAGATCAGCAGCTGGCACATGGCACCATTGGGGTTCCCCATGGACCTCGTGACTACAGCCAGCCACTGGGACAGCTGCGATTTCTGTATATTACCCAGAGGTCCAAGCGACCCTGAAGCATGAGCGACCCCAAAGCATGACTGCCATGAAGAAGGAGTGTGGCATCTGTCCTTGTGCTGTTTGGAGCATTGGCGGAGCATCTGCAGGGAGAACAGCAGGCCACGCTGACCACAGTAAGCAAGGCAAAGGGGCAGGGGGTGGTAGAATCCATACACTGCAGAAGGGTAGGGGGGCTGCAGCAGAACAAGTTCAGCCTACATTTGAAGATGGCAACAAGGATTGGGGCTTGGGGTACAAAGCTAGGTGAGAAGGGGAAAGCAGCTGATCCTCAACTTGGATCAGGCCTCAATTCTAATAAAGTAACAAGGCAGGAGGGGTAGAGGATAAAAGGGGGCTTGAAGAAAACTGTAAACTGTAAACAGCACTGACCGGGGAACAGTGGAGATACACAGCTGAGCTGGGATAGGCTGAGTAGGGGAGGATGTGAGGGACTAGAATCTGGTACAGACAACAGAACAGGTGAGAAGGGTGAAGGTGGAGGACTGTGAGAATGTACAGGAGTCAGGAGGGTGAAGGGAGGATGGTAAGCTGTAATGGACATGGGGTCACAGTCTTTCTGGGGCTAGTGTGGAGAGCAGGGGGGCTGTCCAGTGTGGAGGAGCCTGGAAAAAATCAGAACAGAGGTAAGAATGCTCAGGTGGGAGTTGGAAGGGGGGAGAGGCACAGAGGCAGAGCAGTGGAGGTAGGGGCTGGCCTGGGGCAAGTAGACTGCGGGAACCGGCTGAGAGCAGGGAGGTTATAACAATGTCCAGGGACATCTCATCTTCAAAGACCCTGGTGAACCAATGTGGAGGAATGGCAAGTGATAAGGGAAAATGGTAGGTGAGCAAGAGGATCAACACAGGAGGGTGGGGGGCTGGGGAGGAAGAACAAGGGTGGGATCTGATGCTGGAGTACCCTCATTGAACCGCTATGCAATACTGGCCAGCCTAGGGGAAGTAATAGGGCAGGCGGTGGGGTGGAGGATTGAGGAGACCCAGAATCAAAGGCTGGAGGTGAGGAAAAAAAAGGAGGTGAGTAGCTTGGAGAGGCAAGGAGGAAAAGGTAGTCATGGTGGAGTAAAGAATGAGGGAGGGAGGAATTAGAGATGGGAATAGGGAGGGAAGAGTGATAGCAAGCAAGGCTAGCCAGGGAGGAATGGGATCAAAGGTGGCTGGAGAAGCAGAAGGAGAAGATAGTGATGATGGTGGCAGGAAGACAACCAGAACAGATAAGGAACAGTTGAATGGGGAGGCAGCTGGTTTACTAGCAATAGACAGGAGGTCAGAAAATATGCCTGCATGAGACAGGAAAGTGGTGATCATTTTGTTCTCCATAATTAAAAATATCCATCAGGGGAGGAAGGGGGACACTAACACTAGAGGAAGGGTGGTTTCTATGCCAGGGGTTGTAGCGGGGAAGGCAGAACCAGGAATCGGGAAGTTGTAAGGGAGGTTGGTGGAAAACCTAACTTAGTCTTCTACCTGGGAACAAACAACTACCAGGAGAAGAGATTGGGGTAGTGCAGGGCAGGTTCAAAGATTTGGCAAGGGCCTGCAGGGAAATAATGAGCTCTTTGGCCTTTTCAGAAGTGATTCCATTCCCTAGAGTCAGCATGGTCAGGAAAAAGAGGACAAAGCATTTTAATGACTGGCTGAGGAGGTGGTACAGGGATGAAGGGTTCAAATGTATCAGGAGCTGGGAGGCACGTGGTCAGATAAAGAGGCTATATTCGGCAGATAGACTGCACCTTAGCAGGGAGGGATCAGATATACTCAGAGATAAGCTGGGGAATAAATAGACGATAATATGAGTTTAAACTGCTTGGTGGGGGGGCAGCAGGCTCAGAAACCTCAGGATGAGGAGGTCTGTGGACTTCCTCCCACATAGGCAGTAGTAATCGGGAGGGAGGGTGGGTGAGGAGGCAAAGAGAGGCAACCAAGTACAGAGAGTGAAGGGGAGAGTATAGGGGAAGCTCAGGTCAGGAAAAGTACAAAAAAATAGGCAGGGTGGCACAGAGTCGAGATGGAGGCTGGTGTCACTCAATGTTCGCAGTCTCAGTAACAAAATGGTAGACATGTAGGCCCTCTTAGTGGAGGGGAAGGTACACATAGCAGCAATTACCAAGACCTGGGCTACACCACACCATGACTGGGACCTTTTCATCCTGGGTTACAAGTTATACAGAAGAGACAGGGTGTTAGGCAAAGGTGGGGTGGCGGCTTACATCAGGGAGGGGATAACATGCACGAGGGAGGAGAATGAAAAGGGGAATGTGGAAACACTGCTGATTCAGCTCCAGACCAACATGGGGAGGAAGGTCAGGTTAGGAGTGGTCTACAGACCACCCAACCAGGGAAGAGGAACGAGACAGGGAGCTGTGTTCACAATTGCTGGAAGCTGCAGGAAGGGGGGAGGTGGTTGTGATGGGGGACTTTAATGTGCCCAAGGTGGACTAGGGTATACTGGCCACATCCTGTACCAGGAGTCAGGTGATCCTGAATGCAATATAGGGTGGGTTTCTGACTCAGGGCATTATTGAGCTCAGCAAAGATGAGGACAGTCCTTGATCTGGTGCTCACAAATGGGTAGCACGTACAGGAGATACCAGTCACTGAACCCCTGAAGGGCAGCAACCACAGCAGAGTGTGGGTCAGGTTGAATATGGGCAGGGAAAACATCTACACCAAGACCAAAATCCTAGATTTCAAGAGAGTAGATGTTAAGATGATGGGTGCGGTGCTAAGGTTGTACCTACAGAGTGTCAGAGTGGACATGGGGGTGTACCAAAAATGAACCATCACCAAGAGTGCAATACTGGCTGCTACAGCAGAGTGTATTAGTCTTGGGGGAAAGAAATCAGGGGCCAAATCGCCCTTCTCTGGTTCAACTCCAAGGTTGCCAGGGCAGTGAGGGGCAAGACGGAGGCCCACAGGAAATGCAGGACTGTGAGTGAAGTTGGCTAAAGTGGCAGGCAAGGTGGTGCAGCAAGTGGTTCTATGTAATAACAGTGACTGCCGAAAGGCGATCATCATTACAGTGAAGTCACATCATTGAAAATCAATTTCAGCAATGTGACTCTCTGGGGCACAGCAAAACGGCAACAGGGACTTACAATTATAACATCCTCCCCCCTGCATTCCCCTACTTAAGGACTCTCAACTCCAGGCGGGGTGCATGTCAGGGGTGTGTGTGTGCAAAACATTAACAAAAAATATTTGGGCCGGGCGCAACAAAAATATACCTGCACTTGGACCTGAACCCAGCACCCTGTCCACCCAAGCCGCAAACCCACCCACCATGCCACTGGCCAGCTCGGCAGCCCACTGCAGCACCATCCCTCAAAACTCCTCCCACCCCTTGCTGAGCATGCTTGCTCCCACCCCCGACCCCTGAGCGCATACGTGTAGCGACATCCTGTCACTATATGCGTGAACCCACCCCCATCCGGTTGCCCTACCTTGTCGGTAGCCTCCATGACATGCACCGCGATTGAGTCGCCGTTTTGCGGTTTGCTCAGTCGCAGTCATGCATATCATGGGCTACCCAGCAAGCTAAGGCACAGAAGGAATTACAAATAGCTGAAGGGGTTAAGAGGGGAAAAAATACCTTCTTTTGCTACATAAGAGAGAAGAGGGACAAGAAGGATGGTATAGTTAGGCTAAAGAAGGGGGATTTATGGGTGGAGGAATTAGGAAGCAAGATGGAGGTATTGAAGAAATTACTCCTGCTCTGTCTTTACTAGGGAAAAAGAAGGGCCAGTTCCAACTGGAGGGAGAAGATGAGGGGGGAGGGAGCACAGATGTAGTGATAGAAGTGAATAGAGTGAGGGAGGGGCTGCTGGCACTGAAGGTAGGCAAGTCTCCAGAAACAGACAGCATATACCCAATGGTGCTAAAGGAGCTAGTAGAAGAGCTTGCAGGGCCACTAGCAGGCCTCTTCAATTGTTCCCTGGAGTTGGGCGTGGTGCCACAGGACTGGAGAATGGCACATGTGATGTCTTTCCACAAGAGCAGACCCAGTTATAACCCAGGGAATTATAGACTGGTCAGTCTGGCCTCAATCATGTGCAGACTCATGGAGACCATACTTAAGGAGAGGGTGGTAAGGTACAAGGAAGAGAGTGGTCTCCAGGGTGAGAGGCAGCATGGATTTGTGGGAGGAAGATCATGACAAACGAACCTGATTGCCTTCTTTGGCTGGGTCACCAGGATGGTGGACGAGGGCCAGGCGGTGGACATCATTTACCTGGCCTAAATAAGGCCTTCGATTCAGTGCCCCATAAGAGGCTGATCAATCAATCAATCAATCAATCAATCAAAATCTTTATTTAACCAGGCGATCACCATTGATCATAACTTATTTTCGAGGTGAACCTGGGGTTTTCAGGAGAAACATATCAGAAGGATACATTGAACAATGTACAAGGCAGGAATATATACAGTAAATAATATATACAATAAATAATAAGAGGCATGGACAGTAATGAGTGACAGTTGGAATATGTGTCAAGGGATATAAATAGTAACAAGTCGTAAAAAGTATATACAAGAGTATGCATGTATAAATATACCAGTCAAATGGGTACAACAGAATAAACAGCTCACAATATACAGTATATGTAGAGGTCCTGAATAGGGGTGAAGGTTACAAGGCTACTCTAGAAGGTATTTCTAAGGAGGGGATATAGACAGGTTAGGGGTACTGGCAAGATCAGGATCATAGGGGGATTGAACGAGAGAAAAAGCATATGGAGTTGAGGTGTGGGCAGCCACAATAGCAGGGATTAAAGGTTCAGCCAAAAAGGGGATTCCAGGAGGAGAAGAGAGGTGTGAGGGGGTTGGAGAATGGCAAGCAAGCTGAGCTCTGGGTTATACGAACTGGGAGTGAAAGATGAGGCGAGAGCGAGAGCAGAGGATAAGAGGAGGCTGGGGGGGCCCCAGATTAGTAATATCAGTCACAGTGTATCTGTGGTAGCAAGGACTCATAATGAGCTAGGGTGATAGGAATATCAGGAGTCAGGTGAAACAGGTGCATGGCTCCTTGTTGTGACTTAGGTATAGAGATTTGAAGGCTGATAGGGTGATTAGATGAGTGATCAGGAAACTGGTGGATCTAGGGGTTGGGTAGAAAATGACCAAGTGGATAGAAAGCTGGCTGATGGATAGAACTCAGAGAGTGGTTGGAGAGAAAGTTGTCTAATATTTGGGAGGGCACCAGTGGGGTCCTGCAGGGATCAGTGTTGGTACCGGTGTTGTTCAATGTCTTCATAAACAACATTGGGGAGGACATTAAGGGCAACATGTGCTTGTTTTCAGATGACACCAAACTCTGTGAGAGGGTGGACACAGTGCAAGGGATATAGGACCTGCGGGAAGACCTCAGAAAACTTGAGAGATGATCAGGGATCTGGCAACTTAGCTTCAATGCCAAGAAATGCAAAGTGATGCACAATGGAGCCAGAATCCTAGGACCGAGTCCTACCCAGAAAGGGGTACTGATAGCAACAACAGAGGAAGAAAAGGATCTGGGGCGGTGATTACTAATGAACTTAAGCACTCCTTGCAGTGTAAAAAGGCAGCAGTGAATGCAAACAGGATGTTGGGATGTACAGCTAGGGGAATCCGTAGTAGGCAGAGCGAGGTCATACTGCCCTTATACAGGTCACTGGTGAGACCACAACTAGAATATGGGGTAAGATAGTGGTGTCCATACCTTAAGAAGGACATCAGTTTGCTAGAGAAAGTCAGAAGGAGGGCAACCAAGATGATAGCAGGGTCAGGAGGGGAAGTTTTACAAGGAGAGGCTGGGAACCCTGAGATTGTACTCCCTAGAGGAGAGGAGAGGAGAGAGAGGGGATATGATAGAGACCTTTAAATATTTGAAGGGGATAAATAGAATGGATAGGGCAGGTTTCTTTAAGCTAAGAGACAACCAAACTACAAGGTGACACAGTTTAAGGCTCGTGGAGGGGGAGGTTTAGGAGGGATGTTAGAAAGCATTTCATCACGGAGAGCATGGTGGCCACATGGCATGCACTGCCAGAGGAAGTGGTCTCAGAGAAAACAGTGGGCAGTGTTAAGAGGGTATGGATGGGTACAAGGGGAACCCATGGGACTGTGAGCGGGGTGGGATGGGGGATACAGGGAAGAAAGGATGATTCGACCAAAGGGAAGGGTAGACTTTGATGGCAGATAAGGACCGCTTGGCCCACCCAGTCTGCATATTTCCCTACCTGTTGAATAAGCTGCAGAGCCTAGTTAACCAACAGCCTACTTCCTCCTACCCTCACAAGAATCGTTTTATGTCTGTTCCAAGCATTCTTGAATTCCCCCACTATTTTTGATTCCACAACCTCCTCAGGAAGGCAGTGCCATGCACCCACTATCCTCTCTGTGAAAAAATACTTCCTTACATTGCCCCTGAGCCAACCCCCCCACCTTCAAATTGTGCCCCCTTGTTCTTGCATATCTCTTTTTCTGAAAGATGCTACCCTCTTGGGCATTATTGATTCCCTTGAGGTACTTAAATGTTTCTATCATGTCCCCCTTCTCCCTCCTTTCCTCAATGGTATACATATTAAGCTCCTTTAGTCTCTCTTCATATGGCTTCTGGCGCAGACCCTGCACCATTTTGGTTGCCTTCCTCATAGTCAACTAAAAAAGCCCAGGGCTGCCACCAACATTTGCAAGATTAGCACTCAGGGGACACATAGGTTTCTATCTTGTTCTGTTTTCATATAGCTACACTTTTTCTTATGACAATTTTATTAAAAAAAAGTATAAATTTAAAGAGCATATTGTAGTTTTTGTTAGTTCGGGCAGCTACTATGATGCTTTCTGGTAGATGGGCAGCTGCTATGATGCTTTCTGGTGGATGGGCAGCTGCTATGATGCTTTCTGGTGGACAGTTGATGTAATTTCTGTAGCGGTTGTCATGACAGTGGCTGTGTGCACTGAGGAAAATGCTGTTTTGCCATGAAGATAGCTGTAATCAGGACAAAAAAAATTGGAGATCCTGGGGATCCTAGTGAGGTTGACATGGACCTTTTGTTTGTTAAAATGTGCTGTAAGGGGTAGGGGCTGAATATTTAGAATTTGAATGCGATACTCCATTTTTTTGTGTTTGAATAATCACAAGTACCACATCTTGCAGTTCAAAAATTGGCCTATCTGACTACGGATCTAGCAAAGCAGGTAGAGCACTGGTGGTCAGTGAAAACTGTATGGAAATGTCATTTAGAATCAAGTCTAACATTCCGGGATGAACTAGATGTAGGGTATCATGCTGCGGGTGATGAGGCTGTACACAGTTATTAATTAAAAATTAATGTCACCTCTGTCTACTGCTCCTTGCAAATCAAATTACAGGAATGTAAACTGCATTGCTATAACATATGTTACACAGTTGTTTATAAGCTATTTTATCTGTGTAATACCCTTTTTTTAAATTTCTGCTATGCTTCATCCCTTTCACTCATTGCATATCTAATTTCCCTGTAATCCAATTCGGTGTCCCACCCTTTTTCCTAATCCTTCTAACAGGTGCGAGTTTATCAACCATTTGATTAGATACAGTAATAAAATAGTTCAGTGCCAAATCCACTGTTGGAATGCACTCTATATATGACCAATCAGTATCAATTACCATTTGTCTAAAGGCTTCCATTTTTAGTTTTGAGATTTTTCTATCATTAATTATTTCTGGTTTAGGTTTATCCACTTGACAGACCAATAACATAAGATAGGGGAATGGTCGTTTAAAACATTGGGGAGCATTTCAACATCCTGCACATGAGTACAACCAAATCCAAAAGTGTGCCCGTATTTCTTTTATCATTCATTGTGGTTATTTCCTTCCCCATCTACACTATATTTAGAGCTGTAGTTTTACCCTTTATTACATTATTTGCGTTTTCAACCAATCATTATAGAAATCACCAATGATGATTTGTTTTTCATTATTGGTATTTAACTGGGTTGCATCCTCATTAAAAAAATCAATCCCTACCTCACTATGTACTGCGGGGATATATTTGGCTCCTAAAATTAACTTTTTTATCTCTCCAACTGTTAAATTAACATCCGACTCATGTTCTGATCTACATCCCACGACATCATTTTTCTCTGTACACCAAATAACCTTCAACATAAAAAGCAGAACCACCTCCCCTCTTCCCACACCTATCTGCTCGAAATAAAGAGAAGTGTTCCAGTGCCACCTCAGAATTATCAATCTTAGGTGTCAGCCAGGTTTCAGTTAGAACAATAATATTTGGTTTCTAACCTGTCAGCCCAGGCACAGAACTCTGTAAACATATGGAGCAGACTGCCTATATTTAAATGCACAATGTTCAACCCATTCTTCTTGATCAGTAAAGAGAGGTGTGCTCAGGAGGGAATATAGTGCTGGGTGGAAGCTGCTAACCCCCAAACAGGAATGATTCAAGGCATGGAGAAGCTGAGCACTCGCAGTAGAGGGGTAGTCTTGGGGGGAAAAAATCCTTGACATAGAACTACAAAGTGACTTCTTTTTTTATGAGTATACCAAAGACTACACTGCACTTCTGTGCAAGTAAACAGGTCAAAGATCACAAGACATCCCAGTGCTTCAACCATAGTCTTCGTCATGTGCAGGATGTTGAAATGCTCCCCAGTGTTTTAAACGATCATTCCCCTATCTTACGTTATTGGTCTGTAAAGTGGATAAACCTAAACCAGAAATAATTAATATTAGAAAAATCTCAAAAGGTGATATTTAACTCCCTTAAGTACCGCAAGTCCAAGTAGCATAGCCAATCCTAATTAGGTTGCTGCTTGCATCATTGTGCTGTGATGCAGGTACTTGGGGGTGAAGGAGCAAACATAATGAAGTGTACATATGAACTCATACAAAGCACATGAAAAATTGGTAAATTCATAGTAGAAAATGCATAAAAAGAATGCATCATGGATTTGTTATGCTAATCTTGTGGGAAATCTATTTAGCAACATAAACATGAGCATAAGCAATTCGCACTGCTGATAAGTCCTCCAGTAAGTCCATTTACAAATGTGCTGTGAGAGCACATGAAAGAACAACGGAGTCGTGATCTCTCGACAAGCAGAATTTTCTCCAAGCATGGAATAGGGGATCAACAAGTCCAGAAATCGATAAAAGACAGAGAGAATGTGGCTTCCAATGGGACTGTGATCTCCCCAAAGGCATCCTTAACTCCAAACTTGGACAGGGGGATCCACTAATCCAAGGGCCAATGTGCCATAGATCAGGCTGTGAGGGGGGGGGAGAGAGAGAGAGAGAGAGAGACAGACTTAATTCATAAGTTTGAACAAAACCAGACATCTCACATTTGCTGTATCATCTAACGCTATTATTTTATAATGAGATTACAGGAAGGGCTTCAGGTCCCACTTATTTTTAAGCCCTTGTGGCTGGATGGAACATAGTGAAAATATCCAAAAGCTTTTCCATTGTAACAGTTTCTTAAATCTGTCACTTCCTCTGGGATTTCTCGCTACCATTTCCAGGGCCATGAACTGAATACAACCTGGTGAGTTGTGTTTTTAAAAAAAGCGTCTCCCTAGCAGGGTGTCTGCCATCCCTGATCTAGTCTTCCTAATGTGTTCTTGTATTCTCTACTTGAGGCAGTATAGCGCAGTGGGTTAAGACTCTGAGCTGCAGATCTGGAGACCTGGATTTGAATCCCACAGCTGCCTAGGTACATACGGTGTGATTCTGAGCAACTCACTTAACTTCCTTGTGCTCCCAGGTCACATCTGGAAACAAGCTTCAGCTTACTGTGCTACTCCTTGTTAAACAATGTTCCCTTTCCCTTTAAGTGGCCTGATGGTATGACCTATGTAGAGAAGGGGCAAGAACTGAAAATGACATACACAACAAACTCACTATTACAATTTAAGAAGTTTCTGATTGCAGTACTTTTGTTATATCCCTGCAACTGGAAAATTTTCCCTTGATGACAGAGAGCACATACATTACAGTAGCTACATTTATGCATCTCCATCGGGGGTGGGTGTAGCTACTGTCTAAATTCCAGGGTAACTTTTGGCTGACTTGGGGTGTAGCAACTATGGACAAGTCAAGTTTGTCTCTTAAATTCTCAGCTCTGGAGAAAGTTATCCTTGTGTTATCTGCAAGTTCTGCTGCAAGGATAGGGTCCTGTTAAAGTAAAGGCCAATACTTCCTAACAATCTTTCAGACATCCTGGTGAATTTGGTGACAAAACACAATGATTCCTGCCCAGCCACTTACTTAGGTTTTGGGCTCAGAAGTCTGTATCTTTCCTGTTTTTTTGCTGTTGTGAGGACCTTTTCCAAGAAGATTTTATTATACCTTCCAGGTAAAAATCTCTGGAACAGTTCCTAAGACTGTATGTCAAACTCCTCTTCCTTGAAGCAGTTTCTGCAAATATGCACCCTTGATCGTATGGTATGGAATTAATAAGAGGGTGTGTATGTGAACTTTCAGATCTCAGGAGACTGTTTTGTAGATGCTGGTCTTCTATAGCCTTTTTTGTTTACTTAACTGCTAATCAACAAAAAGGGTGTTGTCCAAAAAACCCAGACATTTGTTAGTCATGGTACCATTCAATTTGAAGTTGCTAGTACTGAGCCACTGTAGAAAGTTGCCAGCCTCTTCTTTGGGCCTCTGCCATACACATATGATGTCATCAATATATCTGAGCCATTTTTTGATGTGGCACAGAACACAATTTTCTGTACAGATGTAACCCCTTGGGGCGCTATCCCAAGGGCTACTACCCCTGCCCGATTTTCCACTAACAGGTGGAGGGGCCTGGATCCGATGGCGGGTGCCTCCACCCAGAAGTCGGGGTTGAGACAGTCTGGTATGACTTGGTCGCAACCCTCTGGGTCACTGCAACCCCCCTTTCTTCCCACTAGTGGCTCACACAAATCAATCACAGTACCCTCACTGTATACACTGACCCCCAGGCTTGAAACAATCAGCTTGCTCTGGGGACCCACTGAAAAGTAAGAGGTCATTACACAATAATCACGGTACAGTAATTCGCCATAAACACACAAGTTAGCCAGTATACCTTTGCAAAACAATTAATCTGGTTTATTTAGGGGGAAATAACAAGGACTGGGGTGATCAGGTTAATTAGCTTACCACTCTAATATATAAGTAGCTATCTAGGGCACTGTGCACAGGCCTAACCTATAAGTCACTGTCTCTGGGTACCCAGGCAATAAAGGCTAGTTCCTCAATGCAGCTGGTTGGGGCCCTGACACAGAAACGAGCATTTGATTCCTATGAAGATTGGATAGAGCCAGCAGGCTCAGTTAGTGTAGCCAGTGAAAAAAAACAGAAGATCTTGCCCTCACTAGGAACATTTGACAGGGAGCTACCCTGATTTAGTACTCACGACTCCAGGAGGAAAGAGCGCTCTCACTCCACTCGCCGGACCAAGCCTGGAATTCAACACTTCTCCATACATTTATATGCAAGGCAGAGGGGTACCATACCAGGCAGCTGCTGTATACCTCCCGATCACTTTCACTACACTACTCGGGCCCAACGACGCAGCTTCAAATGTCCTGACAGACCGAGTGCGATTTAAGCAGATTCTCCAGTCTTCTACAGGGTGAGCCTGGTAGGTAGCTGCGCTTTTGCACAGCCTCCTCTGACTGCTGCCTAGTGGATTTAGTCTGACACTTGCTGGCATTTGAAACCGCTGACTTCTGGCCTTGAGCACACGCTTCCCGCGTGAAAGCTCAGCAGTGCAGGAACCCAGAGCTCCTTCCTCGCTCACAGCTACAGCGTCTCTCCCTCTCTCTTGGGCAGTTAGGACAAGCCTCACAGTTCGGGTGCCACCCAATCCCATAGTTGGGCTGCAGATGCCAGTCACTTAATACTGCCCCTATTGGGGCAAACAAGGCGCCATAATCCAGACTTCACTTCCCAGAATTACTAGCTGTGTCTCATCGGTCAGCCGGCTCCCTCAAGAGTCCTGATTCTGGTTGGCTGCTACTTACTCCATTTCAGGTACCCCCTTGTTCCTATTGGACCCCTCAAACAGTCCAGGTCCAAAATGGAGGGGCCAAGCACACAAAGTCCCAGATGCAATGGAAGCAGGTTAAACAAACTGTAATTTCACTAATACTCTAAACAATTATAGCCAAACAGTTACATCTATAAAAAGGGCTCCCGCTGCACTTTTCAGTGACTGCTCAATGGGAGCGATTTCACCGCAGCTTAGGCAGGATTCGAGCAGGGAAACACAGTCCCCCTTACACAGTCACTGGAGCCTGAAAGCAGGTAGCTCTAAAAGAGACAGTACGCAGAGGCTCTAAAAGCACTCGCTGCAGTGCCATTTAAAAACGGCTTAAACGCCGAACACCATCCAGACTTGGAACTCCCAGCAAGCTCCTGGAAGACTTTTGAGAACCCCATTTGTAAGGGGGTTACGTAGAATAAATATGAACATACAAAATTGCCAGCAGATATAGGCCATAATGGTCTATCAAGTCTGCTCAAGTGTCCAGCTCAGTTTAATTCCCCGGAGCTGCCTCCCCTCTCCTATTCCTCTTGGAGTCTATCGTCACCCCCAACTACCTTCCCCCTTCCACTTCCACATTTTGACTCCTCCTATCTTAATTTTCTTCTTCACTCTATCCCACCCTCCCCTGAAACTAGCCATCATATTTGCCACAACTACCTCATTTAACAACTCATTCCACCCAGACACCATCCTTTCAATGAAAATGTGCCTCCTCATTCCCTTCTTAAATCTACCCCCACTAGTTTCAGGCTATGAGGGACTCCTCTCAGAGTCTGAGGAAAAGGTTGGCAAAAAAGGGTACAATGGCTGCCCATAGAGCTGTCGCACACCATTGTAAAAAAATAACTGTTGTTAAATTCAAAATAGTTGTATGTAAGGGTAAATTGAAGTGCTTCAAACAAAAAGTCCAGAGGTATAGAATCTCTTTCAGGGTGATGTCCCAGAAAATGTGAGCATGCTTGCATGTCTTTTTCGTGGTCTATACTAGTAAACAGAGACTTGCCATCTATTCCTAAGAATAGGTAACTCTGATTCCATTTAAATCCATTGAATTTACCCAGGATGTCCATTGTGTCCCTGAGACAGGACCCTAGAGTAGAAACGTAGTCTTCTAGGAAAAAAGCCCAAAATTTATACAAGTTGTCTGTAAGGGATCCCATTCCAGACACTATGGGATGTCCTGGTGGGAATTCCATGCTGTTGTGTATTTTAGGTAGGGTATAAAAATAGGTATAGTGGGAGAATCTACCCACAGAAATTTAAACTCATCATCTGTAATGAAAGCAAATGCCCTGCCCCAATCCAAGAGCTGGAAGAATTTCTTCTTAAAATAAATCCAAAGGATTGTGGTCAAGCCTTCTGTAACTGTATGGAGTATCTAAAAGGTCTGTCACACATTGTCAGTTTTATTTAAAACAACAATACTGACACCCTTGTTTGCAGGTTTTATGATAATGTTCTTTAACCGAGTTCATTATTTTAAGGCCTCCATTTCATCCTTAGTCATATTCCTGCAGACAAAGGGTGGCAAGCTGTTAAATAAATCATTAATTTCCCCAAAGGACCACACTCGTAAATGCTTTGATTAATGGGTTACCAGTAATAGGGCAAAAAAGGGAACTAGGCTTAACATGGACCGTCTCAAATTTTCAGAGCTTTTAGCTGATGCATCATATATAGGTTCATTATTTCAAAATCATCCATATCTGGAGGTTCACCAGTCATTAAGGCTTTTAATGCCTTACATTTTCCCTATCTTATGAAGACATGCTATCTAGTGCTGTCTCATTACCTGGAATGCTACTTGTAATTGTTTGATTGCAAATATAATCCTGACTGTGGGAGGGGGTATTGGGTTACTGATACTAAATAATAGCTCTACCTTCACAGGATCAGAGGGTAAAGCATTATTCAGACCATCTTCCCCTAGGGATCCATGCACATTGAGCAAGCCAATATTGCTCAACTGTTTTTTTTTTTTTGTTAGAAAAGTATTCACATACTGTAGATACATTTGTGTAAAGAATCTGGACAAATCAACCAGAACTGAAAATTTTTTAGACTCAGTCTGTGGGATAATGTCCAACCCCATACAAAGGACAGAATTCTTAGCAGGGCTAAGAGTTGCATCTGATAGATTTATCACTTCTTTTGTGTCCTCAGATTGCTCCAGAGATGTCTTTTATCGTCTCCCTTTTTTTCCCCCCAGGTGTTTTCCTCTTTTTTGTGCCCCTGTTAGTTGTTGTTCGCCCTTCTTCTTGGTAGCTTCTAAGGTCTCTCTCTAAAAAAAAAAAAAACCTACTAAATTTGAAGGGCCCTCCCCATTATCAGATTTGGTGTCCTCTGAGTTACTATTGTTGATTTCTTGTATAATTACTTTTTTGTCTAGCCTTCCCTTTGGGTGAGAGTGTCCCTTACTGCTGGATCTGGATTTCTTTGGCCAATTAAGGATGTTGCCCTTAAAAAAAATCACCATTGTCTCTCTCAAGTTTCCTCTGTTTATGAGCAGTCAGCTTTGTTTCATGTTTCTCAGGTTTTTTTTAACCAACCATGAGTCCAATTCCTTAAGAAAGGGGTTGTTGTCAGTTTTAACCTTTACAGTCTCCTCCCTGGCCTCAGTGTATTTATCGCTGTTTCCAGCAGTAGTGAGATCAATGAAAGTTTCTGTGTAGCATGCAGCTGCCTGTTCCCATTGCTCCGTCCTGGAAAAATTGTCTAGACCACAGGACAGAGTTTTGTTACCCATGAGGCCCCTTACTGACCATTACCTCTCATGGTATGTTTCGACAATAACTATGTTATATATGAAAATGAGTTCTTGAAAACACAGTCTTTCTAGCATCAGAAATAACTGTTTTGTATTATTTGTGTCACTATCGCAAGTATCAGCAGTGTCACAGTTTGTGATTTAGCCTTTAACATGAGTCTTTGTGGCTGCAGTCTCTTCTATGGCTGGCAAACAGGTGGCTACATTTTTAGGTGGAGACCCTGATTCTTCTGATTGAAAGTTTGCAGTGCTCATGCTAAGACATTTCTTAATCTCCCGTGATAGTTTTTACTTGAAAAAATCCACCTGTAAACCCAAGAGCTGTTCACTTGCTGATGCTCATTAAATGCCTCCTCTGTGATGGGACTCCCATTTACCAGTGCTATACTGATGTCTGTGGCTACACTTCAATAGCAATTAACCAGATCAGGAAAGACAGGTGTGCTAAGGCACAGAAGGAATCCTGTGCCAGGTGGGAGCTGCTAACCCCAAAACAGGAACAGTTCAAGGCAAGGAGAAGCCGGGCACTCACAGTAGAAGAGTAGTCTTGGAAAAAAGTGCTGAAATAGAATTGCAACGCAAACTTCTTTTTTAATATGTATTCCAAAGACTACACAGCATTTCTGTGCAAGTGAACATGTCAAAGGCCACAAGCTGCCCTAGTGCTTCAACCGTAGTCTTTGTCAGGGGTGGTATTGTGGTGGTAATTAACCCCCCTAAGTACCACAAGTCCAATAAGCGCTGCCAATCCTAATAAGGTTGCTGCTTACATCATTTTACTGTGATGTGGGTACTTGGGGGGGGGGGGAGCAAACATAATGAAGTGTAAATATCAATTCATACAAAGAACATAAAAAAATGGTAAATTCGTAGAAGAAAATGTGTAAAAAAGAATGCACTGTGAATTTGTTATGCTAATCTTGTGGGAAATCTGTTTATCAACATAAACTGACACTGCTGATCAGTCCTTCAATAAGTCCATTTACAAATGTGTTGTGACAGCCCATGAAAGAACAACGGAGTCGTGGTCTCCCCACAAGCAGAATTTTCTCCAAGCATGGATTAGGGGATTAACAAACCCAGAAATCGATAAAAGACAGAGGAATGTGGCTTTCAATGCAACTGTGATCTCTCCACAGGCATCCTTAATTCCAAACTTGGATGGGGGGATCTGCTAATCCAAGGGCCAATGTGCCATAGGTGAGAGAGAGAGAGAGAGAAAGCGGAAGGGAGAGGGAGAGGGAGAGGGAAAGGGAGAGAGAGAGAATGAGAATGAGAGAGATCATAAGTATAAACAAACCCAAGCATCTCAAATTTGTTATAGCTTCTAAAGCTATCATTTCATAATGAGATTACAAGAAGGGTTTTGGGTTTCTTGTCATTACTGTTTTGGGTCTGAATTACCATGAATATTATCAGACAGTAACAAAAGTGAGTTAATTAATACTGGTGCTCTAAATTTCTTCTCTGATTTCTAATTTTTCACCAACCTTTTACCACTAAATTTGCCTATACTCTTATGTTTAATATCAATCTTAAAACCTCCCAGAGTTTAATTGGGATAATGAAATTTCAGCAGTAAAGTAAGTCAAGCCCAACTCTCTTTTCCCTGAGTAAATCCCCTTACTATGCTCCCTACCATCTAAAGTTATGACTGTACCACCACATGGACATGACTCATTTAACTGCTTTACCCCTTGCTATGAGCTGTTTGATTAAATTAAATAGCTTTGTATTACAGGGTTATTTCTGCTACATAAATACATAATTAATAAACTATATAGTGCTTACATAATCAGGCAGAATAACATGCTCTTTCCCCATCTGATCCGACTGAATCTAACAGACTCCGTACTCTGCTGTCAAATGCAACTGCCAGAGTCAGCCGCCACTGCTTTGAAGACACTGACATGCCTTGCTAGTACTGTGTAATTTAAATAGCACATACAGCCCACTCACAGTGATCCTGCCACCGCAGCTGATTGGTGGTTTGGGGCAACTGGCAGGACAATATCAGAGGTGGCTGATGGAGGGAGCTTAATCTCTGATAACAACAGCAGTTTAAACTGTGCAAAGCCTTTAACATAGTCAGTAGTAACATATTATTTGTAGATCAGAAGAAACAGGAAAGTGAAATAAAATTGTTCAGCTTATAGTCCAGCACATAAACTGTAGATGGTTTTGATGAACGGAAACCACCAAGGAATTTGATCACTACACTCAGTCAGCAGATCTTAATGCCTTGGGCCAGGAGGAAGCATGACAGGAATACCTCTGAATATTTCACAGAATAACAGCAACTTTGCCTTGTGCAACTTTGCCTGTAACTTCTCTCTTGGGGTGCATTTAGATGAAGTTTAGTCAGAATGAAGCTACTGGTAAACAAATGTCTCAAGGTCACATGGGTGACCTTCTGTAGGTCACATGGTACATCTCTACACAGTAAGACAGCTACTTTCGGCTTTGCATTAAGTTACTCAGTGGAGGAGACAGGAGCCTGCCAGCTTTATAAAAACAACCAACCAAAGTAAAAGCTTATTTTCCACAACTTTCTAAACTTTTTTGATTGTTTTCTCATTCTTCTTCAGTTCCTTGCTTTCCGATTATTAATTTCATGTCTGCTTTTTATATATTGTGTCTATATTTCAATCAATTAATCAATCAATCTTTATTTAGCCAGGTGAAACTCCATTGAGCAAGCTCATTTTCAAGAGGGCCTGGTAGGTACAGGATAAATAACACAGTAGCACAATAGAACATATTGCACACATGGGCATAGTAATACAATACATAGCAATAAAAGCAAGGTACAAGGATAATCAATTAGTCCGGTTGTAAGGTGAAGCCTCAGCCCAGTAAATAATACAGCAGAGAGGTAGAAGCAAGTCAGCACCAATGTGCCAAACCAGTGATTTTAGACACTGATAGCTCTAGTAGAGCAGAGCTAATGCTAGTGACAGTGCAAGCTGGGGGCTCAGCAGCAAGTAGAAAGCAAGGATGTATCCAGGAACATGGCTTAGGGTAATTCTAATGAGAGGATAGAAAGTGTAGAGGGTTGACTGTAGGAATAACAATGTATGGCTACAGTTTAGTGACAGGGAGGGCATTGACAATGCTCCGAGAAGTATCTCAAATAGAGTGACTTGAATTCCGCAAAACCAATAAGATGCATCAATTTAATGGATTTCTGGATGTTGTTCCACAGCTGGGGCAGCACATAGCTGAAGGAGGCTCTGCTGAAATAGGAAAAGACTTTAGGCACAGCTAGTGAGATGTACAAATGGCTTCTCACGACATAATTTCGTAAGGTGCAGGAGGGCAGACAGTCAGAAATGTAGGAGGGTAGCATCTTGGATATAGATCTATAGGTCCATAGTATAACGTTCCTTTGCCTTCTGAACATAAGTGAGGTCCATCCTACCATGGAATAGAGTACACAGTGATGAGTATTATATGCCGCACCTGAGATCAAATCAGATCAAATCTTTATTTATCCAGGCAATCATCATTGAGCAAGCTCATTTACAAGATGGACCTGCTGTTGTCCAAGACAGTTATACATACATAGATTGAGAATACAAAGTACAACATGTGCAAAGAGTTACAAACAAATTTATAGAAAAGTGGTAGGTGCACAATATACATTCCAAGTGTTCTTGTAGGAACATACATGCATCACTCAACTTTGCTGTGGTATATACAGACTCCATGTATGCAGAAGTTGAGGTGGTATGTTTAGTCATTCTTAGTCAAGCCTCCATCAGAGGTACAATTCTTTAATTTCAGCCCTCAGTGACCGCTACTCATACTTGGGTGAGGGTCCTGGGCTGCAGAGGACCTAATGAGGTCTGTATGTTCTGCTTAAACGGTGAGGAGAGTAATATGGGTGAAGTGGTGCCTTGTGTGCCGAGGGCCACTATGGCAGCTGACTAGTGGACTTGATTAAAATAGGGAGGGAAGGAACTAGGTTCGTGGCTGGATGTGGTAAGGATACGGAGTGAACCGTTAACAGGACAGCTAGGAACTATGGAAACACAGATTTCGGCGAACGTTTTGTCATAAATGATGCTAAACAGGGCAAAACTGACAGGAGAGCTGAGTCTTAAGGATCTTTGTACCCTGTTCCAGAGCATAAGGCCCTATGATAAAGGGTGTCAAGCTTAGATAGGGAGGTTCTTGGGACTTGACCATATAGGAAGTCTGCATAGTACAAGATAGCTAGGAACGTGGTTTGTACTAAGCTTTTTCTGGCCTCCTGGGTAAGCAGATGCTTGATTCTAAAAAAAAGTCAAAGCCTCTGTCTAAGTTTTTTTGAGAGCTCGTCTATATGATCAACAAAAGAAAGTCTGTTGTCACTCCACATACCTAGGTACTTGAACTTGGTCACATAGTCAGGTGGCTCGCCAAGCAGGGTGATGATAGTGGGGATAATGTTGTGCTTAAGGGAGTTTATTTGTTTAGTTATTATTTACTTGTTTATTTATTTATTGAATTCTTGGATTAAACTTTTGAGAACAAGCTCATTACATAGGTTCCACACCAGAAGTATACAAGCATGAGTCAAAAAACAACCCAAAATTACAGTTAATGCATATAATAAAGGAGAACAACAAAGTACAAGGCAATATACAACTAGTTTCAGGGCAATAGCACTGAATTACATTGTGGATGAATACATCAGCCAACACATAGCTATTGCCGGGGGGGGGTTCATCTGGTTCGAAAGAACCCCCCCTTTTGAAACTCCCCCTTTATTTTTCATTATTTGTAAAAAAAAAGTTTCATCATTTCTGTTTATTTTTTTACTGTTACAGAGTGCTAATGCACACATGATGAACCCCAGCACTTTCTCTCTGCATGCGCCCCCTCCCTCCTTCTGCTGCCAATCAGCTCCCTCAGTACCAGTAAGATGACTGGAGCTGCTTTGTGAGTCTTTCTCTGCACCCTCCCCTTATGACTGGCTGGCCAATTGGAGCTCACATCAGCATCGTGAATGTGATCTCAATACAGCACAGCCACTGTCTACAATTCATACTGTCAGCTAGCACTGGAGAAAGATGGAGCATGGTGGCAGGCTCAGAGGTGATGTCACCAGGACAGCAAAAAAGAAATAGAGGACCTCTACTTACAATATTATCAGTCTCAGGCAGGTACATTTTGCTGGCCACTATTGCTGAAGATGTGTCCCTTAATAACTGTATATTAAGGGATAGGCTGTGCAGTTGGGCAAGAGAGCTTTTCAGGTGGTGGGCTGAAAATGTAGAAATAAATTATTTAAATCCTCCTCTATACAAAAAGCAAAGTTGTCTTGTTTCATATGCCTGTTTTAACTTTTCATAAGTAAAGCAAAAGAGGTACCACAGTGGAAAGGCAATGCAAGTGTTTGGAAGGGTCTGGCTGGGATCCGCACTGCCACCTCATTAATTGTGCTGTTCAGAGAGGTCTTCACTGTGGTCCCATTTTCATGGACATTCAGTACCACTTTGGTCTGTGTCATCTGTGCCAGATGCCATTAAATCAAATAAGTTGTGATGTGTTTTCTCCAGATGACCAAGTGCCAGTAGAATGACATTTGTTGCTACAGTTCACTGTTTTGAACATACCCACTGTACTTTTGGAAGCATGATGGGGTGGGGTGGGGGTGGGGGTAGGCATTTAGGAGATGGTAACTTTGCACTGAAAATCCCCGCTGCTGTCAAATTACCTTTCCCCTCACTCTCTTTGCTATGCCTACCACATTGGAGAGTGGAGTGGGGGCAACAATTGTAGTACTCAGCATTGAACTAAGACTTAGGTTACAGATTTTTTTCCAATCAGGGTGCCTGGAATAGAAACATAGAAATATAGACAATGACGGCAGAAAAAGACCAGGGGTCCATCCAGTCTGCCCAAGTTCCCTATAATCCCTGGAACCTACAATTTCTCCAGGGTACTAACCCTCCCTGTCCTCTTTCTAGTCACCTCCTTGGTCCTGTTGCCTTCACTATTCCCTTCATTATGTCCCAGCCCTGTTTGAATCCTCTGACTGTTTTTATGCCCACCGTTTCAGCTGACAGACTGTTCCAACGTTCCACCACCTTTTCCATAAAGTAATACTTCCTCACATCTCTCCTGAACCTACCTCCTGTTAATTTCCATTAGTGTCCATGTGACCATGAATTGGTACTCAGGCTTAAATAGTACCCTGTAGTTCACTTTAATTCATTACAGGAACTTGAAGATCTCTATTATATCTCCTCTCTGCCTTCTGGTCTCCAGTGAGTACCTATTTAGTGCATTGAGGCACTGCTCATAGGATTTGCCCTGCTGTCCCTGAATCATTTTAGTTACTCTGTGCTGCACTGTCTCCAACCTATCCTTATCCTTTCTGAGGTGAGGACTCCTGAACTGGGCACAGTACTCTAGGTGAGGTCTCACCAGGGATCTGTAGATGGGAAGTATTACCTCCTTTCTTCTGCTGTCAATACCCCTACCAATACATCCCAGCATCCTGCTAGCCTTGCTATAGGCCATGTTGCACTGACTCAATTACTTAAATGGTATATTGAGTTGTGGATGGTGGAGGTAACAACAAGGGGTAGAGAGAGTTCAGATAAGAGTTATTTAGACTTCAAATAAGCCACAAAAGTGCACCACTGAGCATACCATAGCCCATGGTTTCTGGGGCCTATCAGACCCAGACCACTGCCCTAGTAGCAAGCCAGCACTGCAGTAAGTTAGTAGTGTACAATACCCAGCCAAAACCAGCTGCAGACTCTGTATTGAGGTTCAGTGCATTAGCATTTGCTCTCTCTATATATATATATCTATATATCTACATATGTAATATATAACCTACTCTAAAGGTGTGCAGTCGTGCTCTGATATGCGCATGACTTGGTGTGTGTTGTAAAGCATGGGTCCGCAGGCCAAGTGCATCAACCACCCAAGGCATGTGTATATCAGAGCGCGACCACTCATCCTAGAGTGGGTTATCTATCTTATAAAATGGCAAAATTGTTTTGGAGGGGGGTAAAAGTGTAGGAGTGCGGTCACGCTCTGATAGATGCATGGTCATGTGATGTATTTAATACAATCAGAATGCTGGATTTGTTATTTACTTTGCTTCACATTTTATAAATACACACACACACACGTGCGTACACACAATCTGAGCCACCCAGATAGTAATAATTGTCCTTAGAGCAGGAGGTGGAGGGGAGCTCACAGATGAGTTATTCTGGTTTAAAATAATCTACAAAATTAGCCACAGAGTATCTAGTACCCCAAAGCTTCTGGGGCCAAGCAGCCCCCAGACCCCTTTCCTACACACCAGTAGATACAGCTGCAGATATTAAAACTCATAACATAATATATCTGAGACAATGTCTTAGGTATATTATATTAACAGCATCTTGCTGCCCTCTGGTACTGAATACATATGTATTCACCCTGCAGCCAGCCAGATAATTTTGTTTAGAGCAAGGAGTGTAGGAGATCTCAGATATGACTTCTTTAGCTTCAAAACAAGCCACAAAATGCACCACAGAGCAATTCAAGGATTCCATGGCTTCCAAGGTACTAGCGGCCCTAAGACCCACAGCTCTTTTTTAAAAGTTGCAGACTGCATAAAAGAACCCCCTTGTGAAAATCCTGGCAACGGCCCTGCAACAGACTGGCCTTGTCAGTGGAGGTGTGGAGTACATAGTGGTGCCAAGTGTTGGGGAGGAAGACCTAACTACAGTAAGTAGCAGGTGTGATTTGTTAAGGGAGAAGGGGTGTAAGAAGGAGGGAGGGGGTAAGGAGAGGGGAAGTAGACAGGGAAAACAATACAAGATGGGAGGGAGGGGGAGATAGAGGGAGAAAAAGAATAGATGGTGGAGCTCTGAAGTGGACAACTATAGGAGCGATCAGGAGGCACTAAAGGAAGCAGTCGCAACTGGCACTGGTAACCAGATATTTCCTGAGCTCATGTTTAAAGGGGCCTAACATTGATTTAGAAGAGATCCTAGGAGGAAGACTAAGATAATTCCTTTTTCCTCTTTTCTGTTTATTTTTCTCTCAGTTTTCTCCCCCCCACACACACACTCACTCTCACTTTCTCTCTCTCTCTGTAATGATGGAGTCTCATGGCTGAGTACAGATTCATGGGGTGGTGCCATATGCCTGTGCTGTCCAGTGCCTAGTGGTTATCCAGCAGCCCCTCCAGCACTGCAGCAGTTGCCCTGAGTTCAGCAGCAGCAAGTCACACTCCCTGCCTCTGCTCCACAGCAGCCCACAGTTCCTCAGCTCTGCAGCAGCAGCCAGAGCCACCAATCACAGCTCTGCAGCAGCCTGAACCCACTGTACCCCCTGTACCACCACCACCAGTTGTCCCCACTGAGGAGTCACAATCATCATCAGGTTCCTCAGTGCCAAGGTCACCCAGAGCCAAGCATCCATGGTATTCCCCTATATGGGAGTTTTTCACACTTGACCTCCAGGACAACAGTGTTGGCACACATAATATCTGTGACACACTGGTCAACTGTGGGAAAAGGAGATCTACCTAAGCACCAGTGGCCAAAGGACACATCTCAGGATCCACCACCCAGCTGAGTGGAAGGCGAAACAGTGAGAGATGGTTACCGGTAGTGGTGGACCATCTATTCCGCCCACTAGGGAGTACCTGCCCACAAGGGAGTGCATTGTCCATTGCCACCTTTCTCAAAGTGGCAATGAGCATAAGACGGCACAAAGAGCTACAGCACCTACACCAGCACTAACACCAGCACCGGAACCTGCTGCAGCACTGGCACCTGCAATGCCTCCAAACACTATGGAAGAGCCTTCCCAACTTCAGGAGGAGATGGGGACCTCCACCAGCGTGTTTGTTCAATCAAATAAAACAGGATTAAAGTACTGGAGAGCCAGCAGCTTCTCCTCAAGGAAATGCAGGAGCTCCCTTTGCAGTGGTGAGGGTGATAATGAGACACCAGATCCAGGATAAGTTTGACTCCATCTTTCCTTTTTCATTTCTTCCTCATTCCTCCCTCTTTTTCACCCCATCCTTTTCTCTATCATATTCTCCTCTCTGTCTCCCTTTAGTCTTTCTTCCCCCCTCTTTGTTTAACCCCCCCCAAAATACATAAAATATTTAAAATACAAAAAAAAGTTAACTCTTTTCTGTCTTTCGCATTTACTGTTTCATTCCATTCTTTCTTTCATGTCTTCATTTCTCTCTGAGCTTTCTTTCACCTTAGGAAACACAAAACCCCCTCAAATTCTATTTTCTATCTATATTTTCTTTAATGGTGCTGTTTGTACAACATATTTCTCTTCTCTCTCACTACTCTTTTGTTGTAAAACAGTTTTCTCCCAAACAAGAAGTTATTAAATGGTGGTAGCTACTGCTGCACTGTTCAAGTCCCCCCTCTCAGACAGTATTTGTTAATCTCAGTAGGTGAGTCAACAAAAGTGCTCAAGCACAATAAACACATTTCTTGCAGCTTGATATGTTCTCCCAAACAAGAAATTATGAAATGGTGAGAATATAGTACTGATGCTACCGCTACATGGTACTGAACTGTGTGTCAGTCCCCACATCACATTTCTTGTAATGCACTGTATAGTAAAAAGTGAGAAAAGCAATAAATATATATATATATATATATATATATATATATATATATATATATATATACACACACATTGTGTGTTCACAGCGTTCTTCTCAACTGCCAGAATAAATACATCAGGATGCTGCATGCTGCTACAAGGGGCTGTGCTGTGTTTCATTCTACCCTCCAAAGCTACTGTAATGCACTTTCTGGTAATTGTTGTGAAAATCATAATAGGCCTAAATTCTGTGCTTCAGAATTTTTCTCAACTATTATGAAAAATATATCATGCTGCTACATGGTGCTACCCTGTGTGTCTGTTCCCCTGCAACAGTTATTGTAATGCACATTAGGGGAAATCTAACAAAAAGCACAATATACATAAATTCTGTGCTCCACAGATTTTTCTCAGCTACCAAAATAAATACTTCAGGTTGCTGAATGCTGCTACAAGGTGTTGTGCTGTGTCTGGGTCCCCACAACTCAGTTCTTGAAAAATGAGTTACACTTCAGGAAAAAAGGTGCAAAAAAGCACAATATATATGAATAGTGTGCTCCCAGGACTTCCCTCAACTACTTTTCTCAAATTCAGGCTGCTGCATGCCTCTGCATGGTGACACACTGTGTGTCAGTCCAACAAACACAGCTCTTGTAATATACTTTATATGCTAAACCCTACGCCCAGAAATTCTCTGCCTAATAAATTCCCCTATCTGGAAAATTTCTCACAAGGAAACAAAATGAGATGGACTCCCAGAATTAATATGTTGCTTCTGCGTTCTGCAAGTCTCTCAGCACTGCACCTGTCCTGAGGAAATGAATTACCAGAAATCCTACCTGTTTTTGCTTAACATGATAATTCTTCTTTGTTGCTCTGATACAAATTATGATCTGCAAGTATTGCTTTGCGTCCTACCAGCAAAAGTTAATTATTTTTAGATTTTTCCTTTTCAGCCTTGTTAGGGAAGGGGACAAACAATATCTTTCTAACCATCCTTTTTGCTCATGTTTCTCTTATTTCAGGTATGTATCACTAGGGTGATGAAAACCTGTTGCTGCATGGGTCCAGCCTGGATCTGGGTATTTAATTAAGCAGTGTTTCCTACCAGTGAAGAACACACAGAATTAGTTAGTTGCCGTATTGGTCCTTGTAAGAACAGATCCAGAAATAAATGGTTTGATACCTTTTATTGGACTGAAGCACTGTTTTCTTTTGTTACACCTATGTTGGTCCAATAAAAGGTATCAAACCATTTGTTTCTGGATCTGTTCTACCAGGGCCCTCTTTGTTTTTTGTTTGATTTTTTTTTTTTGGTACACTTTCTTTTTGTTCCCTATGGCCCAGGCATCCTACTGAAGTACTCACTTCGCAAAAGGCCTCTACTCCCTGCCTGAACCCATTGCTTCCAGCTTCCTCCCCTGAAACACCTAGGCAGGTCTAGCCCCCCAGATCACCCCCCGGGGCAGGGTGGGGTGGGCCCACCCTCCCATGGCAGCCTTTCTGGAATTAGAGAGGCCTACCTGAGCATCAGGTCGGCCATGGAGTCCCCTGGAGTGAAGGGCCAGCGTTGGGATGTGGTCCTGCCCCTGGAGTCCCCATCATCTCCATGGTGCCATAGAGGGTTTTTTTCTAGTATGTTTTCCCCCCAGGAATTCAGCAATGCAATTATGTCAGTGCAGCATGACGCCGCAGACGTCCGCCACACTCCTCCCACTTGTCAGCCCGAGTGTGTGTAGTGCCTCTGGCTTCCACCGGGGGCCACTACTTCACCGGGTATGTCCTGGATCCCTCCTCGGGGAGAAGAGAGCAGTCAATCAGATGCTCAATCCTTTCCCTCCCCTGCCGACCCCCGGCACCTGAGCTTGTTCTTGAACCCAGGTTGCTGGCATGGCGTGAGGTGGGGTGTCCAGTGTCTCAACCCTCAGCACCACTGGGCCAGCTGATTTTTTTTTTTTTTTAATTCTGAAAAGTTACTCATATGTCAAACTCCAACTGTTTTCTGCTCCTGTCTCTCTCATTTCAGGAAATGTTCTGCTGTGTGACAAAGAATCAAGTATCATCATCAGGTGAATGATTATTATTCACACTGGCTACAGAGGACATGTTTAATAAGACCACACACAGTAGCAGGAAGCTGGATGAGGTCAAGGAGGAAGAGACCCAAGACTGAGTCCCCAATGTCGACGACAGCTGCTGTGCTCCCAACATTTTTCTGAAGTACCAGAATAAATAAGGCAGGTTGCTGCAAGCTGCTACATGGTGTTGTTCTGTGTGCCACTCCTATCAACATAGTTCTTGTGATGTACTTTATGGGAAATGGGGCAAAAATATTTGAGGCTCATGCATGCTGCTACAGGGTGCTGCTCTGTATGTTAGTCCCCAAAACACAGTTCTTATAACTTACTTTAGTGGCAATGGTGCAGAAAGCAAAACAGACATAAAATTTGAGCTCCTGAATTTTTCAGAAATGCCATAATAAATACTTACGGAAGCTGCATAATACTGCACGGCAATGTTCCCTCTAATTTTTAGTTTCTGTGGGTGGGCAACTGATATGTGTGTGCGGCACTTTGTGCAAAAAAATTGATTCATGTGCACAAATTGGGTGGCCCAAACAAGTGAAATATTTTATTGCCAATAAACAGTAGAAAACATAACCAAACACTCAAATACTCAATGCAAAGTATAAATATACATTCTGACAGTCTGAAGCTTGGATGTACATTGTGCACCATTACAGTATGAACTGGAAACCTGTGTAAACTATGTACATTTTAAAGAGTCTTGCATGCATCTAAAAGGGGGTGCTGCTGATGATGCATTGCTAAGAAATCAGCATTTGCTGTTTTTTTTCTCTCCTGTCTTTCCCAGTCTTCCAGTGGATGTATATTTTATTAAGATCCATTTTTCCATCAGATGCTAAAAAACAGTTTTGTTTGAATCAGAATATCTAAATGGCTTTCTTCCAAGCGGTTTCTTTGCTTGCTCTTAATGCAGTTCATGAGGCTGAAGCCTCTTTCACAGTCAGCACTAGAAGCTTGGAATGTAGTAGTAGTAGTAGTAGTAGTACAATTTATTGTTCAGCATAAAGCAGTTACAATATACTAAAATCAGGACAGAATACATAGTAAATATAAATAAACAAATAAATCAACAAGGAACTTAAATATCTTTACAGTGCAATTCAATTTAACAGTGTCCCTTGAGTACCTTTTCACATAAAAAACAACCTCCACAGGACTTCAGGTCCCCCTAATAAACTTTACAAATGAGCTGAAATTAAAAATCGTGCAAAGATCTCTACAATGTTCTTCTCTTTCATAGTAAACAAATATTCCAAAAGATCCTCCAGGAGGATGCCGAGATACCCTAACAATCCACCCAGCAGTTTTTTTCCTAGTTGATTCGTACCTAGGACACAAGAGTACCACGTGTTTGAGATCATCTATAGTCCCCACTCCACATTTACAATATGGAGAAAGTGCCCTCTCTCTTTTTTGTCTAAAATGAATGCATTGAGCATTATAGTTTTCAGTTCTGAATTTTGTATAGATTCTCCTTTGTTTAGGACAGGTTAAAAAAGAGAAATAAGGCTCATATCCCCATGAAATCTTTACTTTTTTATAAAACCCATATAGCTTAAGCTTGGAGAGTTGAACATAGCAAGAATGTATGTCTAAGTCAATAAGCCTCAATTTGACATCCTGCCTAATCTCCTCAAATGGTCTAGTGTAAATTTTATATAAGAGGTGGCCCAATCCGGGCCAGCATTATTGTTTTCTTAATAAGTTGAATAAAGGGATGTACATATCATATGCTGGCCAATTTGATGGCTTCCTCTACACACATTCTGGGATATCTTTGTTGGGGCAAAAGAAAAGTTTCAACAGAAAGAGATAATGTTGTTCACAGATGAGAGAAGTCAAGGAACGTTGTCCTAACTCCAAGGCAAGAATACAGCTTGGAGTTCCATTTAACAACATTAAGATGTATCTACAGAGTTTATTCAGAATTATTTCTAATTCTCTAACCTTAGTATAACCCCAGATTTCAGAGACATATAACATGCTCATTCTTATTTTGGCATTAACAACTCTTAATACCCTCTGACCAATGACTTTCCATCTTGCTGTTAAATATTTTTGGGCATTTACTGAAGATCCCATTTTAAATCGAATAGCCTCCAAATGTTTGGTCCAAGATATGCTAGAGGCAAAACAGGCACCTAAATAGTCATAACACTTAACAGTGTCTATATGGTTACCATTTAGCCTAAAGCCTATTATAATCTTGGTTTGAGCGCCAAAAACTACAATGTCGGTCTTGCCGAGATTAACTTTTAGTTTCCTTTGAGAACAGAGAGATTCAAAGTGAGCCAATTTTCTTTTAAGACCTAGGACTGAAGTAGAGAGCAAGACTAAATTGTCTGCATATGCTAAACATTCAATCCTTTGATCATTAATTTTTGGAGTATGAAAATCTGGGTTACTAAGCTGATCCAAGACTGTATTAATGTAGATGTTAAAGAGAGTGGGGGCCAAAATACACCCCTGTCTGACCCACACGTTTGTCTCAAATCTATCAGATGGATGACCATACTGATTATACTGGACCCTTGCCCACGTATTTTCATAGAGTCTAATAACATCAAGAAGTGAGGCCTCCAACTTCAGATCCCTTAATGTAGCCCAAAGGATTTTTCTACTAATGCTGTTGAAGGCCGAGCAGAAGTCCACAAAACAGCAATATAATCTGTTTTTTCTCACTTTAGTATACTTCCAGATCAGGTGCTGATGCACATAACAGTGTTGTACTGTAGAACGGTCCTTCTGGAAACCGTTCTGTGCCTCATTCAATACTGAGTTCTCCTTGACCCACGACAGCAATCTGCCCAAAATTATCCTAGAGAAAATGTTCTGTGAAACATATATCAAACTAATAGGCCTGTACATCCTTGGGTCATTCGGATCCTCTTTTTTAAAAATTAGGAAGATGACACTATGTGCCCAACCGGCAGGGCAAGAGTACCCCTGAACCAGGCCATTAAACAACAAAAGAAGAAAAGGAATCCACCAGTTGGGAAAAACCTTATAGTGATCACCTAGGACCCCATCCAGCCCTGGTGCTTTATTTGCCTTAAGCCCAATTAGCGCAATCCATATTTTGTCCTCTGTGATCAAGATAGGTCTTGGAAAAATGTCATCCTCCTGTATTTTGAAAGAATCAGGTGTCTCCTGCTCTTCATGAGAATAATACAGCTTGGAGAAATGAGATGCCCAAACTTCAGGTGTAATATAGGCTTCAGTCCTAACAACAATATTCCAAAGTCGCCTTCCATCCCTATCCAAAACAGCCTGCCTCAGTTTTTCCCAAAGTCCCTGAGTATGTTTATGTCTCTTCCGTTACAGAATTTTCCTGTATTTTTCTCTTTCAGTCTTTTGCAATTTAAAATCTGATGCAGACTTATTTCTTTTCTTCTTATGCTGTCTTAGTTTTCCTCCAAACTCTTTCTTTGCCTGTAGGCATGCTGAATTAAGCTAAGGCTTTTTATAAAGGGACCTAGGATGGTACATTGTTTTACATCTAGGTTCAAGTAAAGAATGAATAGTTTCCCAATTCTCCAAAATATTAAAGGCCTTACTTTTGTCCAGGACCAACTCATGAATATCACCTAAGACTTCTGTACTAAGAATTTCTGTGAAGCTAGCTTGATGAATCGGCCCCCATCTAATCCTTCTCTTGTTTATGACTTCCAGACTCTCTTCCTGTTGTGCCTCACTCCTAAAGTCCCAAAAGGGCATTTGATGTTAATTACAATAGCACAGTGTGCTGATTCCAATCTTTCCATGACCTCTAACTTTGAATCAGCTTTACTGCTTCCAAATTGGTCCAAACCTGACAGGGTTGAAGAGCCAAAAGGTCCTCTATACGTTAAGGATCCAACTATATCTCCCTGAGTTCTCCCATTTAAAATACAGAAATTTCTACTGGCCAAACCCTAGCTATTCCTACCTCTGAGGTTAGATTTTAGATCCTGAGCAGTCCTAGTATATGAGATATCTGGATTAATTATAGATATTGTATGGATTGTATCTAAATATACATCCTCCAAGAAACAAGAAGGAATTCTGGCATTAAAGTCTCCTAAAATAATTATCGGACAAGATGTCCTCTTATCTGACAATTTGTCAAGTGCCATTTTCAGATCCTGTATGAACAGGTCAGCAGGATTAGTAGCTCTATTGCGAGCGGGAAAGTATATATTGCAGATAATGATCTTCTCTTGTCCCTTGCTAATCACTAGATCCAAAATACCCTCTGACTTAGTAGAAATATTAGTGATCTGAAAATTAAGTAAAGTTTTGATAAAATAGGAAATACCCCCTTTAAACCTTCCAAACTTTTTATCTTTAGTTGCTGGCAGAGTAGAGACAGAATATCCAGCCAATTTGGGAGTTACATTTTCTGTACACCATGTTTCTTGTAGTCCAATAATATCAAAATTATCCAGAAAACTCATTACTTCAGAGTCAATTATTTTAAGATGGATGCCTCAATATTCCATTAAAGTATATAAAGGGCGCCCACATCTCGATCCCAGCTCCTGTATCCAAATCTAGTAGCATTCAGAGTTCATTTGTTTGATATTATCTACAGGCTGCATTTGTCAGGCTTAATCAATAACTGTCAGTAGCAAGTAGATATTAGGGTCAGTTAGGTTTCCCAAGTCAGTCAGGGGTTATCTGCCTCTAAGATTGATTCTGGACTATCTTTAGTCTGTGTCAACCTGGAAAAGACTTTGCCCAAGTCTAATGTATTAACTAAATGTATTCCCAAGCAACCCAGCTTGCTGGCCAGAGAAAGCAAGCTGCTAGCTGTATGAGGATTTTTAAATGTAATTTCAATCTGTGTTGTGGGATCAGGATCTCTATATAACTTTATGGACTCCACCATGTTTCTGGAGATATAAAATCCTAATGCTCTTTCCAAGAGCAGCAACAAATCTTTCCTAACTGTCCTATGAGAATCCTTGAGTGAAACATTCCACCCAAAGATAGTTATGGTCCTACTCAGCCATACTTCTCTCTGCTTCAGTACATGATCCTCTATCACTCCCAAGATTTTTCTCTGTGCTATCGTATCCTTCTCACTCTGCACCTCCCTATGGAGATTCTCTTCTGGGGAAGGATAAGACTGTGTAGGAACCTGTATACATGATAGCTTCATGTTTAGCTTAGAATGTAGCACATACATCAGTAAGTTTAGCCACCATGCTGTACTGCACGGTAGTCAAAGCAAAGTGGATCATGTCAGTAAAGGATTTTAATTATACTCCCTTTATTTTTTCAGCACCTATAACTCTGAAGTCATTGTACTGGCTAACAATTTCTGCTTGGTCCACTGATGAAAATAAATAGTCCTGATAATTGCTGTACAGTCTCTCAATATTGGATAAGCCAAACTCAAAGCTGTTTTGCGGCTTTGCTGCAAAATCAAAGGCAGATCAGTCAGAAAGTTCACCTGCAGAAAATCGGCTATCCAGAGGGTCATATAACAGACCAATGAATTGAAAATTGCTGTTGTGCTTACTTCAGCTGTGCAGTTAGCTAAAAGCAGTTTTACAGGTTGGCTCCAGTAGACAGTTTCACCCAGGTGCTGGCTTCTGATCTTTTTTTATTTTTGCCCTAGCAATCTGTACAGCTTCAACTGTTGTCAGACCACTTTTCTGAAACATCTTAGACAACTCTGCCAACTCCAGAAGTACATCATTTAATACTGTTATGGCAATGTGGTATTTAGGGTTGGACAGCTTCTTAAAGCAGTATTTAGCAATGAGATCTTTGATGGATGCATGCATAATGTGATGTCATTTACCCTAGGTATGGTTTACAACGAGTATGCTGGGTATTGTCAAGCTCAGTGGGGTGTTTAAAATGTATTTTTACAATGTAGTGAGTGAGTTAGTGTGATATGAGAGAGGAGATGCATTTAGGAGACAGTATTTCTCTTCCATTCCTGATCCATACTAAGCACAGTCTGAATTTATGAAATTAAATGAAAAGGATATTTTTTGCACTTACATTTCTTGCTGTCCACTTTAGAATTACTATCCCCATGTAGACAACATGGGCAACCTTTTACAAACACTGATTCATTGAAACTCAAATACGTATATAATATGAGACCCCGTTTTAAAGAGAAGCGCAATCTCATCTCTCTAGACATATGTACAGTCAATGTCTCAGCCTGGTAATTGAGAAGGTTATACCCGTTCCGGCCCCCAACAAATACATAAAAAAATTACACAGAAATAGACAGTAGGTTGCTTTGATGCTTTTCTTGTAAACAAAAACTATAGTTTTCCCATTTTCTTATATTGAAAAAAAATGACCATGCTTACAACGGTGAGGCTTTAAGTCCATTATAAACACATTTTATATGTGAGACGCTGCTTGGGGAGGAGGCAGATTACATTGATATTAAGCAACTTTAAAACTGAAATAATATAATATACACCCTCTCGCATTGCTTTGTTGGGGGCATCTACTGCTTGGGGAGGAGGCAGATTACACTGAAGTTATGCAACTTTAAAACTGAAATAATATAATATACTCCCTATGTCAGAGAATCTCTCGCATTGCTCTGTTGGGGGGCATCTACCAAACAAATAAAACATGCCATTTCTGTGAACAGCAGGGGAATACTGTTCATTATCAAGTACTGTCTTACTGAAAAGAGGTGTCAAGCTGAAAATATTGCTGTAACTGCAAAGCCAATTGGTAGGAATTTTGCCGATTGATTCCTTTGTTCAGTAAGTGGGCATGGAATGAGATGTCTGGCTTTTAACTGCTGGCATGTTAAAATTAAAGGGTTGTGGCCTCGGGGTGGGCATACAATGTTTCTTTCCCATTCACTTTCATGTCCTGCTGCCTGAGTCTTAAATCTGAGTGATGACTCTTGTCACTACTTCATGAACATGAGGATCCCTGTCAACTGCTTTGTAGCTACATACTGAAGCAGTGTGCTGGGACATTTTCTGATCAGCTAGGTACATATGCGCATTAAATCTTTAGGGGAACATAGCTGATACCTGTGACTGTCCCCTGCCACAGTTCTTATAATGCACTTTAGGGAAATAGGTCAAAAGCTAAGCATTTTCTGATGTCTCCAACAAATATATGAAGCTGCTGCATGGTGTTACATGGTTGCACACTGGGTGACTGTTCTGACACAATTCTTGTAATGCACTTTCAGGGAAATGTTGCTCCAGAATTTTTCTGAAGTTCCCTCCAAAATATATAGTGCTGCTGCATGGTGCTACATGGTGTCACACTTTGTGACTCTCCCACCAACTGTTCTTGTAATGCACTTTACAGGAAATGGTGTGAACATCTAAATAGATATCAAATGGGAGCTCCTGAATGTTTCTGAAGTCCCCACAACAATGTATAAGGCTGCTGCGTGGTGCTACATGGTGTCACACTGTGTGACTGTCCCCCCAGCACAATTCTTGCAATGTATGTTAGGGGAAATGGTGCAAAAAGCTAAGCAGGCATAAAATGGGAACTCCCAAATTTTTTTGAAGTTATCAAAAAATATAAAGGCTGCTACATGGTGCAATACTGTGTGACTGTCACACTGCCTCAGTAGTAGAGAAGCTGGAGTAAGAGGAAAAGAAGGTAAGCGCATGAGTCTGTAACACTGGCCACATCAACAGTCTGGTGGATCAAATGGTGAGGGCTTGCTTGCCTGAATAGGAATCTTCCAATCCTGACATAATGGAAAGGGACCTGTGAATACAAGATAGACATTTTTGAGACTCTAGTACTGTCCCAATTGCGTTGCTCTTGCACCTGAGAAAGGAAACCAAAAAATGAACAATTAAAAGAAAAAAATAACTATTTGAAAGGTTACTCACCATCACATTGGTGATGGCCATGCTTTGAAATGGAACGAAGGTGCCACACAGAGAGGGGTCAGAAGAGGAGAACTCTTACTGGATGAGGGGGCAGCATGAAACAAGACGTGAATACAAGAGAAAATAATTTAAACTATAGTCAGATAGGCACTTTGTGGGTCACCACATGGACTATATATCTATTGTCCATTCCCAGTCTTACTGTACCTGTCAGCTGTCAAGAAAAAAGAGAAATTAGTTAGAATGTTCTGGCCACAGTGGTCACCACATGGTATATCCATTGTCAGCAGCATTGTACATGTCACCTGTGAAGAAAAAAGAGAAACTATTTTGAAGAAACTGGCCACTCTGTCACTGTATAGTGTGTGCCTGTGAAAGGAAACCTTAAAGGGGAGCAGTCATCACAAAGGGCCCTACACTCAAGTGTGGGACTGGTTCCAGTGTGCACTTTCTATGCATAAACAGTTTGGTTTACATGCTTTTAACTGTAGTATAGTAGATTGTATCAGATTAATTTCCTTACTGGCAGGCGGACATCGTCTGTTACTATAAATCCCAGAATCCCCTGCAGCTGACATCAGAGCAGTAGGCAGCAGTGGGAGATTTGAGAGCCTGCAGTGCATGTTAGAGTTTATATCAGCTCTGATCTTTTGTTTGCTGGTTCCGCTGTCCTTCCTGGGCTACGTACAGTCACAGAGGACTATACTTAGCCCATGGAGAAAAAACAGAACTGGAAAACATCTCATCAGAAATTATAAAAGCTCTAACATGCACTGCAGGCAATTGAATCTCCCACTGCTGCCTACTGCTTTGATGTCAGTTGCAGGGGATTCTGGGATTTGTACTAATAGAAGATTGCCTACAAATGAACAAAAGTTGTCTGATACAATTTACTGTACTACAGTAAACAGGAAGTAAACCAAACTGTTTTTGGACACAAAGTGCACATTTGGACTAGCCCCACACTTGGGTGTGGGGCCCTTTGTGATGACTGTTACCCTTTAGAATTATTTATTTATTTATTTGAATTGTGATGACTGGGTAGGCCCACTGAGATACTCATATCCCTTTTTCAGGGGTGACCCAGGGAAATACAATTCCAGTAACATAGGATTAGCTGTGAAACAGGATAAGAGTTACAGGGAACATTAAATTCTGAACTAACAATTGCTGACAGACAGTTCAAAAGAACCACAGGGAATTAATTCATACATAACTAGGATAGGTATTACAAAACAATAAGTGAGATCTATTGTATACATACATACATAGGATATCATGAATCAATTAATTATAGTTGTAGAACAAGTGCTTACAATGGGACATGTGAAAATTGCTAGGTAGCATGGTGGTATTGGAGTAGGGGGAAGAAGTGCAGGATTAGGTAGAGGGGGGACAAGAGTGAGAGGGTGGAATTAGAAGTAGGTGCATAAGAGTGGGCGGAAAAAGAGTTCTTTAAAGCACTGTTTGAATTGGGGAAGGGATGAGCAGGAGTGTAGTCCATGCCGGAGGTTATTCCATTTGTGGAAAAGACTGGAAAAGAACAAAAAAGTAATGATACTTGCTGTCACATTAGTGGTGGCCATGCCATGTGCTGGCAAAATGATACCACAGAGAGGGGTGGTGGGTGGAGAGACAACTTAAGCTGGGACTGTCTTCCACATGAATGGTCAAACCTGTAGTGAGAGGGAGACATAAAAAAAGAAAGAAACTAATTTTAATGTCTGTCCAATAAGGTGTAAGCCCTACCAACAGTGAGGATAAGAAGTGTGCAATTCACAGAAAATAACTTACCATCTGAGCTGACAAACTTGTGCCTAGATGGACATCATGTTTTGCTGCCATTATGGGCTGTCTGGCTGGAGACTCATCTTCAGGGCTGGCTGGCCTGGCTTGCTGGCTGGCTGGAGGTCTGCATGGCTACTGCATTTAGGCAGTATTTAAAGTCTGTGTTTCTCAGTCTAGATTCTGTATAGATATGGTGGAGGCAGCTGTGGCATGCATGTTGTTGGTGGATGTGGAGTACACAAGCAGACCAGAGGAGGAGGAGGAGGAGGAGAATGTGTCTTCAAGATTACTGGAGGATGCATGGTCTACATGGTTGGCATCTGCACTTAAGATGATTTAATAGTCAGGGTTTCTCAGTCTGGAGGCTCATTGCTGTGGATACATAGGTAGCCAATATTGCTGGTAGATTTGGAGGACAGAAGCATGATGGAGGATGAAGAGGAGCTGGTGTGTCTATTTCTTGGGGGTCTGCATGGCCTGCATAGCTGACAATGGCATTTACAATGGTCATATTTTCCAGTATGGAGGATGCGTTCCATGGATACGGTGGAGCCAGTGTGATTGTTAGCATGACATAGGATAGGGCACAGGGAGGTAATCAGATGGATTTATTGAATAGCAGCAAGACTTCTTGGACTGAGAAGAAAAGGGATGACACAATCATTTTTTTTAATTTTTTTATAATTCAATCATCATCCTCAAAGAAGCATCCATCACAGTCTTCCAGACTACAGTTGTCCCTACATGGAAATTCTTTTGCCATCTGTGCTTCATCTACGTTACAATAAGGCAGTTTGCCAATGCTGATAATGTCAGGCTTGTAACGTTCAACTTCACCACCACCACAACCGTCAATTGGTAGGAATGCAGATGTTATTGTGTTCCGTGGAATGTGCCCTGCATTCATTTTAATAAATATCAGCATTCCAACATTTAACATAAAAACACTGATGTTGTTGGCAGATAAGGACCTTTTGGCCCACCTAGTCTGCCCTATATTTCTTACCTACTGTGCCACTGCAGATCCCACTCATTCTCCAGTCTTCTTCCCTCTTGCCATACTTCTAATTTCTCCCTGTGTCTATCCCATGTGTGCTTGAATCCTGTTACCATTTTAGCACCCACCACCTCTGCTGGGAGGCTGTTCCAGGAATCCACCACCCTCTCTGTGAAGAAGTATTTCATGACATCTCCTCTGAGCCTCCCCCCTCCAGCTTCATATTGTGACCCCTTGTTCTGGAACATCTTTTTCTATGGAAAATGCTACCTTCCTGTACTTTATTGATACCTGTGAGGTATTTGAACATTTCTGTCATATCTTCCCTTTCCCTCCTTTCCTCTGTAGAGTACATATTTAGTTCCTTGAGTCTTTGCCTGTAGGGTTTTTGATGCAGGTCCTTCACCATTTTAGTTGCCCTCCTTTGTACTGCCTCTACCTTATCTATGTCCTTCTGGAGGTGGAGCCTCCAGAACTGGACACAGTACTCAAGGTGAGGGTCTTACCAGTGATCTATACAGGTGTAATACTACCTCCCTCTTTCTGCTAGTGATGCCCCTCCCTATGCACCCGAGCATCCCACTAGACTTCCCCACTGCCTTATCACACTGCTTGGCCACCTTCAGGTCATAGAAATTATTACACCACCACTAACAGTCACGGGGACAGCAGCAACCACCTCCTTGACTACTGTTCCACAGCCAGACATTTTTCTACCTCTCGAACTGATCCTCTTGTCGCTGCCACCCCAGCACCCACCAGCATGGATGCCACAGATGTGGCAGAGAACATTTTGGCAACACTAATGCCACCACCACCACTTCTGACAACTACTCCTTTGCTACTAGTACTGCCATTCCTGGAACATATGCCTGTAGATGAATTTGCTGCAGAAGTAGATTTTTTAGGTGTAGCACCATTTTGACTCAGAATACATGCACTTCTTGTCCACAACACTGGCAACTCTCTCGTTACTCAAGCAACTCTTTCTGGTTATTTTTGATATTTAGATTTTTAAACAATGCAGTAAAACTTAATACGAGTAGCAGCAGAGACAATGCAACACCTCACCTGAGAGATTAGTAGTGAGATCTTAATCGCAACAGAACAGTTTACCATTACTGTAAAACCAGCACAAAAATACGTTTTTAATTTTTTTTATTACGATGGATGTTAACAAGACACACAAAATGGGTAATTCTAAACAAGTTACTGTAACATTGTCACTAAACAAAAGAACTACAATCAGTATAGTATCAGACTGACAAAAATAATTTACTTAAACGCACAAAACTGTATTACAGAAATAAAATAACAAATCACAGACCACAGACAAAAATAATCAGGAAGAAAGATTGAGGCAAACAAATCAGACTAGTGCTCAGAGAGCTGCCTCACTTTACTAGCTAAAACAGTTCCTCTTCCCACACAGCACTGCATTTGACCAGTACCCATGTTTCATCACCAAGTAACCATTTTAATATAAAAAAAGATTGGAAAGATGCCCACCACAGCTTATAATGGGCTGCATCCCTGTGCTCTCCCTGGGCACATGTCATAAATTTGCTGATTGCTGTGGCAGGACTTCAGCAGCTCCCAGAACCAGGAAGTGGAACGGATCAGCCGTGAAGAAATTTACGATCTCTTCCACTACGAAATTAAGAAACAGATTTGGCCATAGATATTTAGTTCAGTTTAAGTCAAGGTAAGACACAATGACATGTGGTGCAAAACATTAACTTGGTGAAACTCTTTAAGGTTTTTCTGATCAGACAATCAGAGGCAGACTTCTCTCCAACACTGTCTTTCTAAGACTGCACTGAACTCAGTCTCTGCATGACATACAGCTTGTTTCACTACAGTGTGACCCACAGTCCCATGGTATATTGCAAACTTCACCTGTGGAGTCCACTTCACTGGTGAAGTTACCAAATTTGCCATTTGCAAACTTAGCCCTACACTGCAAACTGGAAATTTGCAGGGTGCATTAACTTCACAAATTTAGGTGAATTTGCAAATTTATCTGTGAAGTGAAGATGGTCAGCTTCACACGCCACTACCCTTAACCCTCATGTGAATTAGGGACTGCACCAATATTAGGATCTCCTAGTGTGGAAAGGTTTAAATGAATTTATATTTGCTGGAGAGTCAGTGAAAGTATATTTGTAGTGTGTGAATTATTGTACAAATCACTGCTTTTAAGAGACATCAAATTTGAGGCTCAAATATTTTTAAGCATTTATTATATTGACAGAAGAGGATGGTTTCATAACTGATTATAAAAACAGTACTTGGAATCAGCTAATCAAAACTGACTTTGAGTGAACCCCACCACGTGGCATGATATTGTTTATTGCAAATCCCAAATTATTTTTATTCCGAAAACTTTAAAATATGACAACAGTCTTGGCAGTTATATTTATCATTCTAAACACAATGAAATGTTGGATTGCATATAGCCTCATCTAATTGGTTGGCCTTGTAGTCATTAATTAACAAGATATGACTGCTAGAGTAAACACAACCCTGTTGACTGTCTGATGGTGTGCATGGTGGTTAAAAACTGCTGGAGAAAAAAAGGCAATTTATTTCTAAATGACTATTTTTGATGAGGTTTACAAACTCAGTGATGACCAGCTACTGCAGACATTAGCTGGTAGAGTAATGACCACTTGAGGTAGTACCCAACCGGTCATTAATTGCCATGACGTGCCCTCGCTGTCAATCATTATTTCATAGATAATAAAACTAGTGGGGAAAAGAATGTGCATTGGTTTTCCCATTTATTACTGTAACCATGCTCCCATTAGAACATTTGGAGCAGTATAGCCGAGAGGGTTAAAGCACAAAGCCACAAACCTGAAGATTTGGCAGACTAGGGTTTGAAACACACAACTGCCTCTTGCATACTGTGTGACCCTGAGGAAGTCACATAACCTCTCTATGCTCCTGGAATGCACTTGGAAATGAGCTGTGGCTTAGTGTACCTTTCCTGGACAAAAAAATTCTAAAATAGAAATAATTAGTGCTGCTTTACATAGCGGCCACTATTGGTATAGCATCTGCACTAGTAGCTAAATATTCCAAGTGAAAAATAAGGGTATCTTTGTGGGAGACCTGGGGTTGTACATGAGGCTCGACCCCCTCCACTTAGGGCTGGAGCACAATGTAGAGGCATCATGATCTGACCTTGGGGAGGGAGCAGAGAGTCTGTCCCTTGGAGCACTATCCATAGTGGGAAGTAGGGGTGACCTTGACACAGTGGGCGGCCTTACCTACAGGGAAGAACTGCAAGTGCTCATAGGCTCACAGCTGGGGAGGTTAGAGGGCACAAAGGGGAAGAAAAAACCTCTCAGAAGCAACAGATGACAGCTGCCCACCCACCCTGTTGCTGCTGAATGTCCTGGCACCTTTCCACCAACCACTGATGTTTCTCAGTGGCCAGCAGCTCACAGGTTGAAAGCCAGGCCCTGCAGAGAGGGTAAGCCATGGGGAAAATGGAGGATTTATGGATCAGGTAGAAGAAGACTTCTGGTATAAGTTAGCTTGTATGGGATGGGGTGGGAAATTGGATCTGGTGTATGTACTTGAGTGGATGTAACTGCTAATGTGAACAAAGAATACATTTTAAACAAAGCAAGGATAGTGTGTAGTCAGTGATGCAGTGGTAATGCCTACTACAGAAGGCATTTTTACTAATATCAACTATTGACTAAGAAAACTGTTTGACAAAATGTTCTGAGCTTTAAAAAATGCTCAATTCATTGAACATTTAATTTTCTGAAGTTGATGGAAAACAAACCTTGGCAACACCAGTCCTTAGCTATATACATCGCACGTAGCCCATGCAGAGATGCAGATAGTGATGTTTCAGATTCATCAGTGGATGGCAGTGTGAGCTAGATGTTAAAATACTAAACTGAGAAGCTGGCGGTCACTGTCTCAAGTCCCCCAAAGCTCCTGTTCCAGTGTATGAACTTCAGCAAGTCACTTGACCTCCTTTTGCATCCTTCATGCTGTACAATTGAGTAGTACTGCAGTAGGACCCACTGAAAATGAGATGTTACACCTCAGTTGAGCTGTAAGTTGTAAATACAAAAATAATAGTAATAATTCTTGCCTGGCAGGACTCGTCAGGTTGACAACAACATTCCTTTGTAATAGTATTCAGTCAGGTCACCAGCTATTATTTCAATTTCAATAAGCAAGCCTGTCAAAAACCTTCAAATTACATTTCTATACAGGCATGAATGATAGCCAGTGGGTGGACCATTATGCTGAGATGAGGGCACACCTGGGGCTCTATGGCCTCAATGACACTTCAAATGCACCATATCTCAACATAATGGCACCCCACCCCCCCACCACTTGCTTCTTTTTCATCTCCTCTGAGTCTCACTTCTGGGTTTAATTTTCAGGTACCTTACTTTAGGACCAACGCTGGCAAAAGGTATTTTCATAATGTGGCCTCAACCCTTTGGAATCATATTAATTTGCCTGGCTGTTAAAATCTCTCCACTGCTATTTTCAAATCAAAGTGATATAGCTTGATGTTTTCAAACCGTGTTTGCTCGTGTTTTTCTTTTAACGTTGTTGACCATATTCATTATTATTTGTTTATATTACATGTATTTTGTGTCACCAGGCCCAGATGAAAAAGGAGACGTGTTATCCAGTCTGCCTTCTTGTTCAACTAATAGAAAGAAATTCTGTATTACACACTGCACAGTGCAACTCATAACATTAAGATGATAAGACTATTTAACAGAGGGGCACTTCAGAGCCTACTGCAAGAAGCTTAAAAATGTTTCGGTGTACCCCTTCAAATATGTTACACAGACCTGCTAGATTCCTGTGACGAGAGCTATGTTGCTGTTAATGTCAGCCTGCAAACCAGTCAGACCCATTGCTGATTGCAGTGGAAGTTTAGTGCTGAGCTAAGGTGGAAAAAAAAAAGAGCTCATGTTTACACTGCCACACAGCAAATCAAATAATTAAAAAAATGTTTCCGAATTCCTCTAGCGGCCAAACATTTTTGTCTGTTTACCTTATGAATGACAAGCCTTTTTATCTTCCCCAAGAATCTTGCCAGGATGCGAAGGGGAAGGTTTTTTTCCAGCTGGAGAACAAGCTGCTCCTTATTTAATCCAGTCCACCTCTGAACGTAGTGCAGGAAATAAGTTGCAGGCAGAGAGGGAGCTCTGAGCACTTGAATAGCCCAACTAGCAGTGAAGTCATATGAAACACGCCTTTATGAAATCAGGGGAAATTAGAGCCCTTTGCTGTAAGTCCTAAGCAGTAGACCCATCAACATGTCTGAAGAATATTATCTGTTTGGTCTGTTTCTGACTCACAGAAACATAGAAGTTGTTGACAGAAAAGGACCTCTTCGCCCACCCAGTCTGCCCTAAAATTTCCTACCTAATGTGCTACCGCAGACCCTACACAATCTCCGGCCTACCCCCCCCCCCCCCAAGTCCTGGTACTAAGGACCCTTGTGTCTATCCCACGCATGCTTGAATCCTGCCATTGTTTTATCAGCCACCACCTGTGTTGGTAGTCTGTTCCAGATGTTCTCCACCCTTTCCATGAAGAAGTACTTCCTCACATCCCCTCTCAGCCCCCCCAGCCTCATATCATGTCCCCTTGTCATAGATAAATCAAAGACAAATCCGGAGGTTGGACTACAGCAACAATAATGGTAGATCTTTTTCTGACTGGGTTTACTGTGTAGCATTTTGTATAGTTTAAACAAAATGCTAAGAGCAGGGATATTTTAAATGAAACCAGCTGTCATTAGGTATCTCAACAAGTTTAATTTTCATAGTTCTTTTAACCTTCACATGTTTAATGCATTTTAAAGGTTTAACAACCTGGGGTGATACAGAATACATACAATACACACAAATGACAATGAATACAATAAACAAATTTAAAGTTATACAAAACTGTGCCTTGTTAAAAAAAAAAGAAGAAATTTGAGTTTTTAATTAAGGACAACAATTTTATTGAGGTTTCACTCCTTGAGGATGTCCTGTTGCCTGTTTTTGTAAATGAGGTGTTTTTTGTTAATTTAGTGGATGTGATGTCGATGAGCCAGCAGTCGGAAGGAAAGGAAGATTTTAAATGATGTGCTGGTGGCAGAAAAGGAGAATTTTTAACATGCAAACAAACACAACAAGAACTTCTCTGGTGGTGGAGGTGTTTAAGTGGTGCAATAAGAAAACCAGTAATGGCAAGTGAACAAAAAATTAAATCTGTATTTTACGGTATGTTGTGGTTTAACATAAACTGCAGTCCAACCATTCTTTATAACTGGTGCCAAAATGGTGGCTTCTGATAAATGAAACAGCAGCTTAATGGAAAAGTACAAAGGCCTTCAATATCATGTTTCCATTAGGGCATGGCAAATACGGCACTGGCAAGTTCAGAACAGGAAAGTTTGGTACAGGAAAGTTCAGCACAGAAAATGTAAACAGCTGAAAATTTGGTCACACATTTCACTGGAGTGGTGATCCATGGCGACGTGGTGTTGTAATATTAAATCCAGACTTAAACCTGAAATTTCACTGGAGTGGTGATCCATGGACCCAATTTCCATCTGTTTAATTTTTCTGTGCCAAATTTTCCTGTACCAGACTTTCCTTTGGGGACCTTTACAGTTCCAAACTTTTCAGTTCTGTATTTACCTACACCCATCCCATTAACCATTCCCATTCCCTTTACCAGCAGAATATGGATTTTACTTTAGGTGTATAGAGAAAGTGCAACTTAATCCTAAATATGGCAACTTGGATTTAGTCCATAAGGGTGCAGTGTGCATATACCATACAATGGAGCTTGCCAGGATGCAGTGCAGAAATCTGCAGTGTTACTACAGCAAAATGCAATTTCAATGACAGTTAATCCTTTTTATCGTGCAGGAATCTGTGACACTGCATTTCATCCTGGCAGAATTCACTGTATATGGAATACTGAAAGACAGACGTGAGAAAGAAATACTGTAAGTGCCCTAGCTGGGATTTGAATCCAGGCTGCTTGAAATACTGTTCCAGTTTATTATTGTTACATTCAGCAAGGAACAGATGACATATGAACATATTACTATGCCAGCAGAATTCGGCCACTAAGTCTATCGTGTCTGCTCAAGCTCAGCTCACAGCTGATACCTTGCTGCTGCAAAACCACCCCCAGTGCCTCCCTCCCTTTTAAGGTCTTCTTCTAGTATTCCCCCATTGTCCCCCACCTTCCTCACCTGTACCTTCCCCCTGCACCTATCCCATCCTCTCTTAAAGCTCCACACTGAATCCAGAGAGACCACCTCCTCTGGCAGTGCATTCCATGGCACCACCACTCTTTCTGTAAAGTAGTGCCTTCTCAGTTCCTTTCTAAATCCCCACCGCCAGTTTCATGCTGTGTCCCCTTGTGGTTCCTTCCCCCTGCAAACTAAACAAATCCTCTGTTTTAACAGTGTTGATACCTTTCAAGTACTTGAAGGTCTCAGTCATGTCTCCCTTGTCCCTTCTGACCTCCAGGGAGTACATGTTGAGCCCCCTCAGCCCCTCCTCATAAGTCTTGTCCCCCAAACCATGGGTCATCCTAGTCATCCTCCTCTGCACCCTCTCCAGTAACATGACATCCTTCTTTACATACGGGCACAAGAACTGTACACAGTACTCACGGTGAGGCCTCACCAAGGATCTGTACAGTGGCAGGATAACCTCCTCCCTCCTTGATGTGATCCCTCTTGCAATGCAACCCAGTACTCTGTTTGCTTTTGCTGCTGCCTTCCTACATTGCTCAGAGTTGTTCATTTTGCTTGTAATCACCACCCCAAATCTCTCTCTTCCTCCAAGGTGGATAACTGCCCCTTCCCCCCGTGATTGTTGTAACCCAGATTCCTCAATCCCAAGTGTAGCACACTACACTTCTTGGCATTAAACCTCAGCTGCCATGTTTGTGACCACTGATCCAAGTGTTCCAGAGCTACGTGGAGTGTCCTTCTTCCCTCCTCACTGTCCACTACTACTCCCAGTTTGGAGTCATCGGCAAAGAGGAACAGTTTTGGATTTATGGACTAGATGCCCTTAGGCAGCCTGGCTTCTCTCCTTGAGTGCATACATGAATCTAAACCCTTTGTCTCTTAGAGTCCTCCATTCTGTGGTACTATGATAATTATTATATCACCAAAATAAGTTTCTACTGCATGATGGGATATTTGGTTTTTTGTTCTTTGTCCTTATTTCCCCTGCTGTACTGGCCACCTTCTGTCACTTCCCCTCCCCCTCCACTCCATACAGGGGTTCTCCTACCCCCTTTTTCCCCAACCCCCCCATCCAAAATGTTACTGAAAGCTGTCTTTATATATGGTCTGTTATCACCTTTGCAGCAGTACATCTCCTTACCAGTATTCTGTTTGTATGTCTCTGTCAAGTGTGTGCAAGCTGCAACAAAATAAATTGTAAAAGAAGGAAGCCCTATGCCATTACTGGACTGGATTTGGTGATATGCTGTAAAGAATATTTAATGAATTCGCTCAGTATATGGATTTTTGCTGATACCGGACTAAGCTATCCAGTACTCATATTAGTAGAGCCACAATAGTTACAAATGTGTTTTAAACTCTTTTTCGTGGTTGATATCACATACGTATTATGAGTGCACTTTACTAAAATTAATTGTAGCACTGTCACTTTCATGTTCAAGGCATAAAACAAGCAGGTTCGGATCGCAATTTGCGACCCACGATCGGAGAAAAGCGAGTCAGCTTGTGGAATGATTAGCAATCATTGCTAATCATTCTGAACTGGCCCTGGGTCCTTTAAAAATGCCCTTTTTGTCATTTTGGGCCATGTTTCTTTAAATGTATTTTTTTTGTTCCGGGTTTTCTGTCCTCCTCCCCCCCGCACCCCATCTAATTGGCCAGCAATGTTCTTGCTCCCCCACACCCAGTCTCTGCTCAGGAGAAACGTTACAGCATCCTCTTGCAGTGTTACCCCAGGAGAAGAGCAAGCAGGACCAGAAACTCCAGCCAGAGAAAACTTAAGCAAGGTAAGTTCCAGTTTTCTTTTTTAAAAAATAGTATTTTTTAGCTCGTTGGTGGTATCCGGTAATTAATTTCCTTATTTCTGTTGCAGGGAGGAGCCACACTGAGGACCAGGGAAGCTGAGGAGGCCGAGATGGCGTGAGAGGGGACCGGGACCAGAGGAGAGCTGCACAAAGCAATGTGGTGGGGTGAGCAGGCTGTGTGGTGCATATTTGGCTGAGCAACTGGAGCGGAGGAGCAGAGTGCAGCTGAGCAGAGAATCGGGAGTCTCTACAAAAAAAAAAAAACAAGTACAAACTTTTCAATTTATTGTCCGGGGAGCCTGGAGGAGTGAACTTAACAGGAGGGCATGTGGCAAGGCAGTGGCATGACTGGGGGGATCAGAGCAAGGTGGGCGCCTCGTGGGATGGGCCTGAACTGGTGGGAAAAACGGAGAGGAATTAGGCAGAGGAAATAACAAGAAAGTACTGTAAATGTGAACTAAGTAATTACCCTGCTTGGCAGAGATGAACAGAGTGGTGTAAACACTCTTTATTTTGTGCCCAGACCAATGCCAGTGACTGATCTGATGGGGGGAAAATATCAAACTTTACTGTGTTCTTGCAAACTGTTTGGGTACAGAAAACAGATAAAAATTGTTCCCTGGTTTTTCCAGAGAGTTCTGAGGGGAGATGAAACAAAGGGAAGAGTAGCTTGTGTGACTAAATGTGCCCTGCTTTTGGCAGAGATGAAGGGACGACAGTGGTTAAACAGTCATGCCCAGCTTTAAAATGTGCACAGCCCTTATTGCAGCAGTGATGATGGGAGATTAAGCAAACAAACAAACTGTGTCTTTTGACTTGCAAGTAGCAGAACAATTTTGGGAACAGAACAGACTAAGAATTGTGTCCTGGTTTACTCCAGAGAGTTCAATGGAGGGGAGGAAACAAAAGAAAAACTTCTTTGTGTGACATTTAAGTAAATATGCCCTGCTTTTGGCTGAAATGAAGGGGACAACAGTGGTTATGCTCGCTCTGCCTTCTTTATTTTGTGCCCATCCAACCCTTTTTTGCATCAGTGATGATAAGAAGTGTGTCCTGGTTTTTCCAGAGTTCTCATGGGAGAGGAAACAAAGAAAAGTAAAACAAAAATTTATCAGTGCCCTGATTTGGCAGAGATAAAGGGGGCAATAACAAAAACACACCTGCTTGCTCTGTTGCACTGGGGAAGTTGTAACTCTTGAGTGTGCCCTGCCCATCAGACCTGAGGGGACAAGTAACAAATATATGACACTAGCCCTGCTACCATCTAGAGCTTTGCTGCAGCAGTGAACGTTGGGGAACTTGGTGTTCTGGAAACTTTCAAGTGTGTGCTCTGCCTATGGCAGAGATCGGGGACAAGTAAGACTATGCCCTGCTGCCAGTGCCAGTGCCAGCTTTGCTGCAGCAGTGAACTTTGGGGAAGTGTTCTATTCACAAGTCTGAAGCTTTCAAGTGTGTGCCCTACCTATGGCAGAGATCGGGGACAAGTTAACATAAGACTATACACTGTTGCCAGCTTTGCTGCAGCAGTGAACTTTGGGGAAGTGTTCTGTTCACAACTCTGAAACTTTCAAGTGTGTGTGCCCTGCCTATGGCAGAGATGGGGACAAGTGTAACAATACATGAAAATTGGGTGGGGGGGCTCAGGAGATCACAAGCAAATCTGCAGCTGCCATTTATCTTTTTTTTTCAGTACAGAGAGTTAGCCAGATTACAGTAACTTGATATGTTAATTTTAAGTGCACAGCTTGAAAGAGTCTTGTTTGGTTAACTTCAAACTTTTTAACAATTGCAGTCCAACATGGCTGGCAGAGTAAAATTAGCAACTGCAGAAGGATGGCGCAAAAAATACGATCCAGACAAAAATGGCTACCGATAAACAGTGAGGGAGACTGTGCAGTGCATACTAGTTACGAATTGTGCTGTCAGTATAAAAATGAGCTACTGGGTTGAGGAATTTCAGTGAGGTATTAATTGCAGGGATAACAGGCCCCCAGCTAAAAGTTGACACCATCCAGAAACATCTTCAGACAGAGCGGCACAAGAAAGCTATTAACATTTTGAAATTTGGTAAAACATGGTCACCACTTGAAATATATCGCATACCACAATTGGTAAGTTTAAAGTAATCGGGAGGCGATAGGAAGATGTAACCCAGAGCTAAATCATTTTAATTTATTTGTAGGGAGTAATGCACAGGAACAGAATAGATGTATTATTCTTGGACTTCAGCAAGTCGTTTGACTCTGTCCCCCACAATGGTCTGGTGGAGAAACTGATGGGGTTGAGAGTAAGCCCTTTGATGGTCAGAAGGATTGAAAACTGTCTAGCTGGATGCACCCAGAGAGTAGTGGTTGGTGGGGAGCTCTCGAACCCTAGAGAGGTTGGTAGTGGGGTACCGCAGGGCTCGGTCCTGGGTCCGATCCTGTTTAATGCATACATATCGGACATCAGGGAGGGTATAGGGTGTGAAATGAGTCTCTTCGCTGATGTCTCCAAGATGTGAGCAGTAGTTCAGGGAGAAGAGGGGAGGTTGGCCCTGCAAGGGGACCTGGACACCCTGGAAAGCTGGGATCACACATGGAAATTAAATTTCAATATCACCAAGTGCAAGGTGTTACATCTTGGCCGGGGAAACCCTAAACACAGGTACACCCTAAGAAGGGAGGCGCTGGAGGCCTCAATAGGGGAAAAAGACCTAGGGATCATGGTGGATGCATATATGAATAACTCTGAGCAGTGCAGGAGAGCGGCTAGCAAGGCAAACAGGATGTTGGGATGCATCGTAAGGGGGATCACCTCTAGGAGCAAGGAAGTGATTCTGCCACTGTACAATGGACTGGTTAGACCACACCTTGAGTACTGTGTACAGTACTGGAGACCACACTTGAAGAGGGAATACAGCTCCTGGAGAGGGTACAGAGGAGAGCAACTAAGATGATATGAGGACTAGGGGATTTGACGTATGAGGACAGACTTGAGGAGCTCTGTCTGTTTTCATTGGAGGAGAGGAGAGCCGGGGGGACATGATTGAGGTCTTCGAATACCTCAAGGGAAGAAATAGGGTAAACATGGAGGGGATCTTTAGACTAAAGCAGGGAGGTATCACCAGAGGGCATGATTTGAAGTTGGAAGGTGGAAGGGTGAGGGGGGGAAAGAGGAGGAGGTTTTTCACTGAGAGGGTGGTGGACCCTTGGAATGCACTGTCTGGCGATCTGGTTCAGAGATCCACAGTGGAGGGCTTCAAGAGAGGGTGGGACAGACACAGAAAGTGGATGTATCAGATTATGGCCTGTCCCAGGGGGGTGGGGATGGATGATAGGGGTTTCTGGAACACAAGGGGGGGAGGGCCTCGGCACCCAACTAGGGATCTGAGGTTCGAGCAGACTCGATAGACCATAAGGCCTAATCTGCTGGCAAATAGTATGTTAGTATGTTAGAATGGTTATAGGCAGGCTGATGGAGATCCTGTATATGATGGCCAAAGAGGACATCCCTATTCAAATGTTTGAAGCGATAGCAGAACAAGAGAAGCACCATGGAGTTAATTTGGGCAATAAATACATTAACGCTGTTAGTGGGAAAGAACTGACAATGTGTATTGGCAAGAACCAAGAGGAAAACCTGCTGTCAACTGTAAAAAATGCTAATTATTTTTCAGTTCTTATGGATGGTAGTAATGATAGTGGTGTAATTGAAAAGGAACTGGTTTATGTAATTTATGCTAATCCCAGCAATGGTCACGTGAAGACTAAATTTTTACGAATGAAAGCAGTATCAGATGGCACAAGTGAAAGACTCAAAAATCTCCTCTTAGACATTCTTGCAGAGGGTGGCATTAATGTGAAAACAAGTGTAACCCCAGGGGTCAGGTTGATGGTATTTTTGTGTTCTTAGCGCTGTGCAGTGCCTCCATATGTAACCTCCTACCTGGGACCTAGGTTCGGGGAGAAAATTGTTGCTCAGTCTATTGGCTAGGTTTGTCACTCTGCACAGGGGCACCCAAGTAATCCGGACACAGGAAGCAATAACTGAAATGTCCAAACCAGGAGTTGGGATTCTAAAGTATGGCTTTTATTCACAACACAACTGAACAATAAAGCATAGATGGACCCCCACAGGGCTACACTCCCTGTTAATACAGGTTCATCCTGACAGACACACATTTCCTCTCACACAGTAACCCTCAGGTTCTGAATCTCCGTGGGCTCTCGGCCCTACTGGTACTCTTCTCAGAACTTGCAGCGTGGCACCCTGGCCAACATCCTGGACTTCTATCCATTGGGCATGGATCATTCCTTGGTGGCTCCCTACTACCACCCATGACCACATCCAGGCTCCATAAAGGGAATACTCTCAACAATCCCGCGTCTGGGTACTTTCTTTAAGCACTGGCCATGTACCCGAAAGAAAGCAACAGGTGTCCCAAAGCGAACCCGTAGAGGTGAATTAGGTTCCTCCAAGTAGGGGGTCTCCCACCTCTTGCTCCCATAATTCATTCCTGGCCATTCCTTTGTCCTAAAACACCTCTTCTCTGAAAACTCTTTACTGTTGTAGATTATCACTTTAAATGTAATTCACATACAATCTACAGTCTCTGAAACTCCAGTGTGCTGACTTGAAGCATACTTATTAAGTGGCTATATCCATACCTGTAGACCTCCACTGATTAAAGATGTCCAAATCCCACACTCTTTAAGCACTGTACTTGGCTGTCCTTTCCTGACCCACAGTAGCAGGTTCTTAAATCACAGTCTCTGGTGAAACATTGGCCCTTAATAAGAGCAGACTCACCCCTGATTGCAGGTGCCCCACAGGCTTCTCTCACAGGAAACCCAATCAAAATCTTCAAGGTGCCACAGCACAAACATCAGGCAGCTTTCTTCCTCTAGCCGGGCCAGGGGATTGCCCCTGGAAGCTGGCTGTTGGCTCCCCCCATCCCTGCAGGGAGGGCCACCCTGAACCAACTAGGAAATGGTCTCCACCACTTCAATATTAATTCTTCTGTGTCCTTCTTATGGTGAGAACACACACCACTCCCAAACAGCAGCTCTGGTTAGAGCTGAGGGCTCTGAGGGACTGCACACTGCAGTACACCTCCTCCCTCCACTGAGTCTCCCACTAGACTCCTACAGACTGACTTCAAAACCTTGCAACGTTCTATCTAACTCCCAGCTGCAACATTCCAATGTGGCTTATGCTGCTGTGAGAATTCTATATGATGTCATCCCTCAGTCTCAGCTGAGACTAAGAACAGAGACAGGGTGAAATCTATTTAACTGGAATTTCACAAGTAGCCTTCCCTGCCTGCCACTAGGTCTAACTGGGATTCCCTTAACCCCAGGTAACAGGGGGGTTACACAAGCATTTGTCAATGCTGAATGTTTGCTTGCTGGCATTGGCATTGTTAGTGCAGGAGTTAGAGAGATACATAATAGGAATGGCAATATTGAACTAACGCCAAACCCCACCATGCAGAGACTGAAAGGTGTTGGGGGTGTGCCTTTGGGTTGTCAGCCATAACTCTTATGCCATTCCACCTCACCCCACCCTGCAGACACCTACAGGTGTCACAGTGTACTTTCGGGTCTTTGGCCCTTATGCTCAACCCATTTCATAAGGAAATAAGCTGAGATGGGTGCAGTATAAGAAAATGGGGTGAACTTTAGGTCCGAAGACCCCAACACACACCTTGATGCCTGTCAATGGCTGTAGGGTGGGGGTAGAATGCCGTGAACATTACGGCTGACGAATCCAAGTCACACCCCTGATGCCAGTCAGGGTGGGCGTTATGGTTGGAAACCTTAACGCCCCAGGTGTTTGTTGGTATTTTCACACCAAATTTTCAAAATGGGCTTTTTGGGACCCCATCTCATGAACAGTGGCATTATCATTTCAGTACTCAATCCTGAAAGGTGATTTCGCACAACAACTGCGCCATTTGATGCAACAGGTGCGGAAACACATTTTGGGTGGGATGTGAAAAATGACAGCTGTACTGTTCATGAGGAGATGTGTAAAAATGGCAATGTTGAAAATCTGGAGTGAAAATATGAAAAATTCATGAAGTTATGAGCATGCGTAAAAAATGCACATCGCACACCTGTAACGTGGTCATTTTGGGGGATTTTTTCACCAGATTTTCAACATAGGAATTTTAGGACCTCTGCTCATGATTAGTGTCACTGTGATTTTCTTAATCTGTCCTGAACACTGATTTTCCACAGCGACCGTGTTATTCTGTGCCGGACATGCGAAAACACATTTCAGCCAGGATGTGGAAAATGACAGCTGTGCTGTTCATAAGGAAGTGTGAAAAAATGCCAATGTTAAAAATCTGGAGTGAAAATATTACAAATTCACAAAGTTACAAGTGTGCATGAAAACTTCGCAAGGCACAATGGTAACACAGTCATTTTTGGGAATTTTTCACCAAATTTGCAACATAGGCTGTTTGAGAGCCCACCTCATGAACAGTGACACTGTCAATTCGTTAATCAGTCCCAAAAGGTGATTCTGCACAGTGACTGCAAAATCACCTTTCGGGACTGAATAATACCATGACAGTGACATAATTTATGAGGAGGGGTCCCAAGAACCCCATGTTGAAAATTTGGTGCCAGGCTTCCCCTGGGACTGAGAAACAAGGCTGCTGTCTGTCTGCTTCCTGGTGACTGTGAGAAGCTGATGGAGAAGCCATCACCATGTTAATTGAAAGGAGACACCACCAGACAATGCAGCTGTAATTGACTGCTGCAGTCAGGGACCGCCCCGCAGACACAGCTGATCATAATGGGACACTCCCGATTGCAGCGGTTAATCACTTTGTGCATGGTGGCATGCTCATTAACTGTCGCTACTGGAAGCAAGGTGTTTCCTGTGCAGGCTCGTGCTAGCAAACACAAAAATGGTTGGGTTTGGGGCTGATGGGGCAGCTGTCAACATGGGTGTAAGACGGGGTCTTGCTGCACTTTTAAGGGAAGACCTACAGTGGTTGGTTGCTGTTCATTGTTTCTCACACAGATTAGAACTGGCCATGAAAGATAGTTTGGATAATAGCTATTTCAATGAAGCTTCAAACTTTCTGACCCAGCTATTTTATCTCTATCAGAAAAGTCCTAAGCAACTTAGAGAATTGCAGTCCCTTGCCCAGGCCATGGAGATGCCAGTTGAAAAGTCCAAGAAGGCCCATGACACATGTTGGGTGCAGCATAAACTTCTTGCCACCTGAGTTATTACCTAATCATTCCCTGCAAGCACTGCCCATTTAGAATCTAGGGCCACAAACCCAACTCATGATCAGGCCAAAGCCACGGGAGTGCTGCAAATTTTGACTAAATTCCAAATGGTTGCACATCTTTTGTATTTTGAACAGTTGCTTCAGCTACTTGCCAGGTTCTCACTAGCACTTCGAAAAGAAGTTGTTGAAATGCCAGGCTACTTACCTCTGTTAAAACTTTGAGAAACACTCTTGACCATGCTAAGCAGAGTTGCCCCATAGGTGGCAGTGAACTTAACATTCTCTTAAAAAATGGGTTTGACGTTCTTTCAGGAGCATGTCCTGAAGTCTCTTTCAAGGGTGTAAAATTAACACATCTAAGTGCTCAATCTTTTAAAACATTTAAACAGCAATATAAGAAAAACATTACAAATATTGAGAACTGTTGTGAACAAAGATTCGGTTTGAATGATGAAAGTAGTATCTCTAACCATGTAAAAGTGTTAGATACCAGACTTTGGCCAGCAGACCAAAAGGAACTGGAGCTGTATGGTAACAGTGACATCACTGAAGTAGCTGACCATTTTTCAGCTCTTTTGCAGCCTGACTGTGACACCAATCAAGTGCTTGCAGAATGACAAGAGTTTAAAATTTTTGCTCAATCCAATTTCATCAGTAATATGTCTGCCTCTGCTATCTGGTCAAAGTTGGCATGTGATTTCCAAAATTCTTATCCAAATCTGTTGAAGCTTGTCAATGTGTTGAGAGTATTTCCTGCGTCTAATGCAATAGTAGAAAGGTGTTTTTCACCTATGAACAAGGTAAAAACTGACTGGAGAGCAAGTCTGGCAGAGGATACTGTAGAAACAGTGATTCGCATTAAAAAGCAGGGCCTCCCTCCAGATGAATTCAACCCAGACAGGGCTGTAGACGTATTTTTCAGTGCTAAACCAAGACATCTTGGTGATTTGGCAGCTGCAGATGATGAACCATCCCCTGTCCCCCCTCCCCAAAAAAAAAAAAAACAGGCCGGAATAACTGGCTACATCCCTGGTGGAGAAGAGTAGTAAAACAGTCCTATGTTGGAGTTTATGGTCAATGACTGTCCCAGGTGGAGTAGTTTTCATGGGCCGGGGGGAGGGGGCAGTTCATTTTAATTGTCATGACTCATGATCATGTCATTATAATTCACGAATTCACAGTCTGCTTTGGCAGGCATCCTTCAAGGCTCTTAAAATTGTGTTTGTGCTGCTGCACAATTGCTGTATTGCGACTCTGATGGCTAAATAAAACAGTATCAGTCTCAGAAACTTGTGTACAATGTGTATTTTATCAGTACAGAGCAAGATAAGTAGATGTTATGGAGTTCTGAGCAAAAATATCAATTTTTGGTAATTGCTAATCAATTTCGGTTAATTGCTAATCATTTTTTACTTTGATTAGTGAAGGCGGCTAATCAAGTCTTCAACACTCATTTGTGCCTTGATGTTGCTCATTAGAAAAGCTGTAATGTTTGATTCTACCTGACTTCTTGAAGAGGCACTAGTAGCGCGAAACTGGTCAGGGTCTGACCTAAAACATGTTTCTGGTGTCTCCCAGTCGTAATCATTATATTGCAATCTTTTTTGTGTTTTCACTTTTTTGCACCACTGCTATTATTATGGAGCATGTGAGTGAATAAACTCCTTTTATAACTTTATAGGAGCACTAGGAGGGCCCTGAAGCTCCTTCGAACTGTAATATTCTTATGATAGTAAATAACAGATGCGCACTAATTTGTATTGACAATGCAGATCAATACTTTTCATTCCTAGCAGTTCCTTGCATCTTCCAAAAGCAAAAGCAGTTCAGTCTAATAGCATACTCAGTAATATAAAAGGTACTGGAGTAACAAAGGAACATGAGCACCGCTAGAGTCAGTCAAAACAGATTATAGATTGTGTGAGTGTCAAGTGATCCTCCATGACCGACCAAATCACAGCGCCCCCTTCAGTTGTGTGTGAGGTACTCTTTTTGCCGTAAACATACCTCATGTGCTCACACTATAATGGGCTTCTCAGTGACTACTACTCGTACTCAGAAATGGACCACAGAAAAGTCTCTTTTTTAAATGGTCACACAATCTATAATAACTTTATAGGGTGCTCGGAGGGCCTCTTATGGTTATAAGAATGTCACCTCTTAAATCCTTAAGGCACCAGAACTCTTCAGTTTGCTGGTCTCTTGCCCTAAGAACACGCAAGACAACACTCTTCTATCCATAAGAGGCCCTCCTAGCGCCTTTATAAAGTTATTATAGATTGTGTGACCATTTAAAAAAACAAAACTTTTTTGCAGTCCATTTCCGAGTGCGAACGGTGATCACTGAGAAGCCCGTTACAGTGTGAGCACATGAGGTACTCTTACAACAATAAAAGTACTTCACACACAACTGAAGGGAGTGCTGTGATTGGTCGGTCATGGAGTGTCACATTACACTCCCATGATCTATAATCATTTTTTACTGATGCTAGTGTTGCTCATATGCCTTTGTTACTCAAGTACCTGTTATATTACTGAGCACGCTATCGGATTGAGCTGCTTTAACTTTTGGTTGATCAGTGACACAAGATACCAGGAACTGCTAGGAACTAAAGGTATTGATCTGCATTGTGAGTACAAATTAGTGTGCATCTGTTATTTACTATCATAAGAATATTATAGTTTCAAGGAGCTTCCTTACAGTGGAAGTCAGGCTAACTCATCTATAATTCCCTTGGTCCCCCCTCCATGATGTTGTGCAGAAGGATGACATCTACTGCTCTCCAGTGATGGGGTACTATGCTGTCTCAGTTGAGCACTAGAGTAGGTCTGCCAGGGGTGTTTCCAGAGCCTGCCCAAGCTCCCTGAGTGCCAACAGGTGCAAACTGCCTGGTCCCGACAACTTACCCATCCGTAGCCCTTTCTGCCCTTAAACACTCTTTCCTGTGTGATACTTCCAATTTCTATGTTATGTTTTTATGTTTCCCTCCATCCCCCCAATCTGGATGCTGCACTCTGGCAGTGGCCTCCCCTTCTTCAACTGTGCAGACTGAGCAGAAGTATTCATTCAGAATATCAGCTTTCTGCCCATTCTTCTCCACTAATTCCTAACCCTTTCCTCAGGCTCTGTATTCCAACATTGTTCATTCAACTTTCCTTGACATACTTAAAGAAGGCCGTGTCAATTTCCTTCACCCCTTCTGCAATCTTTAACTCTACCTCTGCCTTGGCTCTTCTTGCAGTCTTACTAGCTTCCTTTGTCTTGACAAAGTAGTGCTCCCTGCTTTACTCTGTCTTTTAAAGGTTATGTTTGTTCCACTCACTCCCACCACGATCTCCCTGGAAAACCACTTAGGTCTCTTATGCCTCTGGCCCTTGCTCACCTGCCTGATGCAACCTGTTGTTACAGCTAGAATTAGTATGTTATTCTCATAGGGATATGCTCCCCCTTGCTCCCTGCCCCATCCAGTTGTTGGTATCCCATGAACCTCTGCCTTAGCTTCCATTCCATGCTCCCAAAGTCAGACCTGCTAAAGTCAAGGGCAGTTGTCTTGGCCAGCTGTTTCAGTGAAATAAAAATCATTGTATTAATTTAAAAACTAGTTGTATGCTGGTTACTGTAAGTGCTCTCACACAGTTTCTAGGACTTATACCATTGTATTAAACACCGTGGCTAATACTTGCAAATCACCAAGCAGGAACTAGGGCTTGTGAATGAAAAAAAGTATGCAAAAAAAATAAAATAAATAAATCACAAGGAAAAAGTACACAGCTACAGATCCTAAGGTACTGATGGTAAAGGGGTCTGGGTCATAGGCAATGACTCAGTTCAATAGCTGATGCACAAAGGCACTTGATAAGAAATGGCAGATGCTCCAAGCAAGATTCATAATTGTGCTCCCCAACAAGAGCTGGTTTTGCTGTAAAGAATGTTAGTAACCCTTTGTAGGCACTATTCTCATAGTAGACCTTCCATGTCATCTCCAGTACTTTCACTACAGCAAAGAGGATGTCTGCCATGGAAGACAAGGGCTGTGTCTCCCCTGTAACCAGTTCCCTTTTATGATGTGTAGTAGTCACCTTTGTGCTCAGTAGGGTATGCCACCTTTTTTCAAGTTCATACAGTTCTTTAGGATCTTCAGGGGAAGTTGACTGAGTGTCCAGAGTCATTATTTCCCAGGGGGTATTCTACCCTTCAGTAATCACTTAATGGGTCGAGAAGCCACTGCTTCCTGGTGCTCCATTAGCACACTTAAAATTGTTTGAGCAAGGTTTAAAATACTCCCCCAGATGGTTACTTTCCCAAGGACATTCACTGTGCCTATTACATGCTCAGTGCATTCTCGATGGGTATTTTCTGGGATCCCATGGGCTAGTATTACACTGGCATGATCTATGTCCTCTCCTTGCACCAGTTCAATAACTTCCCCCAATTCTACTTTTAATAATAGGGACGAGTACCGTTTTTTCTGAAATACCAGTTCAAGGTCTCTGAGTACTGCTGCATTAATAAAGTAAATACCAGTGGTGCCTCCAGTTTGTAACCTCTACGCCAAGGTCTATAACAGCTACTGCAAAAAACGGTGTGAAACTTGTATTTTTTACCTTAGAGCAGAGGCCCCAGGTTCTGCAGCTGTCTTTAGTTTGTCTGTTCACGGTGCCTCAGTCTGGAGAGTTTCAACATGCACAGTGAAGTACACAGGTGTTTTCACCTATGAAATAAATACTCAGATACAACAACAGTAAAACTACACATACCCTAAATAATGTAAACCAGACTGCACATGCAGCAAATAAGTCCACTGGTGCAAGCACCAGAGGCACAATATTTATTGGGGAAGGGAAAAAGGAGAATAAAGTAAACTTCAGTACAAGATAGCAGCAGGTAATATATACAGTACCGTATCCCACCTCCCGAGTGCACCTGTATCCTTCACCCTCCAAACACCAAATATCTATTACATGAGAATAAGAAGGGCCCGGGGGGCTAGCTGATGAGTTGAGTACCAGATTTAAAGCTGGCTATTTATAATACAAAAGGGAAAGGGGAAAACATAAAATGCCAACCAAATCACAGAACCAAAGGAACTCCTGGATGTTCACATTGGACTTGCTTTTAGGCACAACTAATTAACTGTGCTACATCATTGTAGGGTCAGGTCTTGATATTACTCACAACTAGATGCCTCGGTCAGGTGCAGAAGGCATCCCTGGCAGCTTATGGACCTCAGGATCACAACTACCATTCAGGTGGTTTTACACATATGGTGCAAACCTTACTGCTCACAAATGCTGTTTTGTTGCAGCAGCTCCCCCCCCCCCCTGTGAGAGATATCTCCTTCAGCACTGAGTGTGGCCAGGCAGGCCCTTCTAGATGACCCCTCTATCAAGATTGACAATGCTTCATGGGCACCTAGGGAGTATGACATGCTCTCTGCAAAAAGCACAGTTCTGTTAAGCACTGGAGCCCAAGCTGGACTCTTCTTCATCTGCCAAATGGACAGGCTCTGAACTTCCACTTCTGCAAACTGAAACGGCTATCCAGCTCATTAGCTCAGGAGTCCCCGCTGAGACCTCCTCACTCATCTCTGATCTTGCTAATCTGACCCGAGCTGCACATGCAGCTTGAAAAAAACAGTTTTTCACCCAGTGCTGTCAATCACTCCTCCCATAAGCTCTCATTGGCTGTCCTGAAATGGGGTTGGCTAAGAGGCAAAACCAGTCTCTTGATTGGTCCATTTTTATAGGCTTTTTATTGCCCTTACAACCCATTATCAGTCTTTGGGTTTTATTGGTACACTTGTACCCTGAGCATTAGCCTGTCTTTTATGAGCTGGCTTCCATGATCCCTGACCTTTCACTGGCCATGTGAGGGTCTCATGAGGGTACCCAGATGGCTGTGCCCTGGGATTCTTGTGTATCAAAGTCCTTGGGACCAGCCGGCCCAGTGGCGCTGAGGGCTGAGGCGCTGGATGCCTTACCTCGCGGTACGCCAACGACCTGGGTTCAGGAATGAGCCTGGGCCATCAGAGGTCAGCATGGGAGGGTGGAGGGTGGAGCTGCCAATGGGCAAGCTCTCCTCTCTGGGGAGGTGTGAGGGCTTCCTCCGGCTAATGGCTGCCACCTGGTGGAGGCTGGGAACAGCATGGGTCAGGAGGAGCCAGGCGCTAGACCTGGGTTGGGAGGAAAGGGGTCGTTACTGGGGCCATGGGACTAATGCATGCCTCCACAAGCATGCGTACCCATTCCTGGGGCCTCTGGGCATAAATGGAGGAAGAAAATTGCCGGCGGCAGGATGGCAACCGACTCCCCGCAGGCTTCACTCCCAGGCTGGGCCTAAGGTAAGCCCGGTAATTCCGGATGATGAGGCTGGGGGGGGGGTCGGTCAGATGGGGGCTGTCTGGGGGGCACAAAAAGTGTTAAATGATAAAAAAAAAAGTCCTTGGGGCCTGGTGATTGTCTTAGCCACTGTTATATGTGCTTTCGTGGGCTCCTGGAAAATGTCCTGGCTCTGTCTTACATTCTGGTCCCCTCTTTGGTCTTGAGGACCGGAAGTAACATCCCTTACTTAGTGGCTGGTGCTGTGATTGATCAGGCAACAGGTTTTTTTACTACTCAAGAGGTTTCTGGATGCATAGGCATTGGTGCTAGTGCAGATTTGTTGTGGCCAGATTGACCAGAGGCTAGCTGAACCACTGAGTGGTGTCAGCAGTATAGCTACACTGATAGAGCCTGAAAGAGAGGTGAAGAGAGTGCAAGAGAGAGCAGATGGACTGAGTGGTCAGCTGAGAGGGACTGGAGTGAGATGCAATAGAGGAGCCCCACTTTGTGAGGAAGATATGATAGCACCAGAACCGTAATTAAATTCTGAATTTGCCCTATTGCTGGGACACAAGACAATAGTTGTAAAACCATTTACTGGATCTGAACCACTGGCTAGGGAGTAAAAACAAATTCCTCAGTTTGAGGTTTTGCCTTTTTTCCCAATTGCATGACCTTTGGGTTTGGGGTTTAACTGAGTTCAGTAAGCATTGCTACTGCTTAGTTTAAAGTGCACCAACACTGGCCAACCAAGTGCAACATCAGTGGGTCTACACTGATTCAGCAACTGGCTGCCAAGAAAATCAGGCACTCTCTAAGAGGTTTTAATGGTGAATCACACTGGCACCATCAGGGACTGGATAACACCTCCAGGACAGGAGGGTGAGATCAATACTTTATAACACACTGTGTGTGTGTGGGGGGTGGACTGCATGTGACGGCTGTGCCTAGGGGGGCGGTTTTAGTGATGACCCAGGCAAGTATTTAATGTGGCTGTACCTGCATAGGGTATGTGAAGGGTGGCCACCATTATTGCTCCGGGCCTATGAGATACAACTGAAGACCAGCACCTGGTAAAAACTTCTTCATACTGTTATTTAACACATTTTTCCTCTTAGGGTTTGTCTGTCAAATAAAGTTACTAACTATTTGTAGTCCTTTGTCTGCTGCAATCTGTTTAGAGCTAAATGCGTGCTTTTTGGGGATTGTTGTGCCATTGTGTGGGTCCTCTGATGGGGTGACTACAGTGGGGAGGTGGGAAAGAACAGTATCCTAGGGAGTTTTCACTACTGTTTTACCAGGCCCACTATCATCTTCTTCTGGATGAAAGCACTGCTCTACTTTCCTTCTGTCAATGGTTACAAACTCCCCTCACCGGTCAAGGAGACCTAATGAGCCCAGGAGATACCATGACATCTACGGTGACCCAGCAGCAAGTAAGGTTGTCAGGGTTCATACCCAAATGCATCTGAGGGGGCACCAACCTTACAAAGTGGAGGCACTGCTGGGATCAATCTCCTGTTTATCACTGAATCCCTTTCATGGCCCACTAGTGTGGTACAAGACCAGCTAGTGCCCAGCACACAAAAAGTTGAAAACTCACTACAACCACAATGGGATTTCAAAAAGTGGAGGACTGGTGTAAGATGGAGGGATTGGACCATAAGATGGCACTTCTGGTGTGAGACATCCTCCAAAGGACTAAGCAGAGGGGAACAGTTTACAGGATCAATGGGTGCAATATTTTTTTACCTCATCAAGGCCTTGGACCTGGTGGATCATGCCATGCTGGTCAACAAGTTATATGAAACTGGGGTAATTATGCCCCATAGTCATTCAAGGACTACCTTTATGTAGAAAACAGTTGGTAAAAGTATTTCTAAATCTTCTTTACTAGAAGTTTCTACATGGTCCCACAGGGTTCCTGTCTGGGCCTGTCCCTGCTTTCCATTTTTGTTCATGACATACCAGAAGTTTGAACAGATGTAACAACAATAATGTATGCTGATGACAAAGTTTTATACTCTTCTAGAAAACAGGAGTGGACCTAGAGTAACGGTTGTAGAGTGGATATCTAAAATTGCAAACCTGGTTTGCAAGAAATAATGTCTTATTACAGAGCTAGTGAAACTAAAAATAGCAGACAGGAAAATGTTACAAGTTTTAAGAAGTAGACAATTGTAACTTTATATTTCTAAAGTATTTATATTTTTTCTTTCGCTCATTAGATATTTTTCTGTGTAATACATTATGCTGGATGTGTGGAATGGTGCTTTGCCTGGGAGCTGACATATCTAGTAGGGGTGGGAGAACCTCAAAAGGTTCTGAGGTTCTAAAAGGTTCTGATAAGCAATAAACAGTTTGGATAGTTATCTGAACCTTTATGCATTAGGGTAACTGAAAGCTAAAAAACAGCTTTGCCTCTGCCTGCCACACTCACACGTCCTGCCCAACCCTCCATTTTTGACTCACAGAGAAAATTTAATTTTGCACTGGCGTGAGAAATCCAAGAAAGAGAATGACCCATGACAGAGTCTAATTGTTTTGCAGACTGCCTGTCTGCAGTTCCACACTCTCCTCTCCTCTCCTCTCCCCCTCCATTTTTGCCAACACAAATTTAACTTCTCAGTTCTCATCTAATTTGTTTTGTTTTGTGTAAACACTTTATAAAAGTGGTTGACTTTTTTTTAGTAAGGCAGCCAATCACTGCCAAACACAAGTTTTACAGAGAGTAGAGAGAGAGAGATAGAGAGAAACCGAGAGAGAGAGATCCAAACAACTGAGAGCGTGCAATGTGCCGGAGCTGCTTCAACAGCTATATCTACCTGCCATGCACTGATGGCAGAAGTATTAATTGTTGCAGCTGTAAGAGAACCACATGGGCTCTTCAGTTACAAACTGATTGGGTGCACCCTTACAAATTGTAAAGTACCTTTGTAACCAGTGTGGTGCACTTTACTCTAGTCTGCTCTGAGAGCTGCCTTACCACACTTCTCATGCTCACACAGGTCTGCAGCACAGCATGTCAAATCCATCCTGGTGTGTGTGTGTGTGTGGTGCTCTAATAATCCATAGGAAACAAGGAGCTGGGGAAGAAAGCAACTGCTTTCTGCAGCACAATGCCATTTGTCTTAAGAAAACCAAAAATAAACTAAAGCCAAATGTCTGAACTGATTTGAACTGAAAAAAAATCCAAAACGTTCAGAAGTGGCTTGACTGTCCATGATGTTGTTGGTTTTGGGGTCCCAAACTGGTTCACCCATCCCTAATATCTAGTCCACTTCCTCCCACTACATCATCAGCACTATAACCTCACTGACTGTGATATCACAGGTGAATGACTTGACAGCTGCTGAGTGACTTTTCCTGAACAACTGTGACGTTAGTCAGTGGGGTCACAATTTTGATGATGTAATGGGAGGAACAGAGTTAGATATGTCAGCTGCCAGGCAGAGTGCTATTCTATGCATCACACCTAATAATGTCAGGTAAAAAAATCTTCTAATTAAGCAAAGGGAAAAGAAAAAGTATCTCAGATATAAAAGGCAATAGTTGACTGCTTTTAAAAACTAGTATTAGTTTTAGGCAGTACAACTATCTTTAAATAAAAACAAGCATTTGTCAATGCCGAACATTCCTTGCAGGTATTTGCAGTGGTGTTTGGCATGTATGGTGCTTTACCCTAATGCCCTGTGCGATTGCTGGTATTTGCACAATAAATTGTCAGCATGATCTTTTTGTTACCCCCATTGTGCGCTACATAGGCGGAAACACGTTTTGCACAGGATGTGAAAAATGACAGCTGTACTGCTCATAAGGAAGTGTTGTAAAATGCCAATGTTGAAAATGTGGAGTGGAAATATTAAAAATTCGCAAATCTACGAGCGTGCATGGGAACTGTGCAACGCACGCTTGTATAACAGTCATTTTTAGGAATTTTTTCACCAAATTTTCAACATTGCCATTTTAAAACCTCTGCTAATGAACAGTGTCACTGTGATTTTCTTACTGTGTCCCATACATTGATTTCGCACACCGACTGCGCCATTGTGCACTACATGATGGGAAAACATTTTGGGCAGGATGTGAAAAATGACAGCTGTACTGCTCATAAGGAGGTGTGGTAAAATGGCAATGTTGAAAATCTGGAGTGAAAATATTGGAAATTTGCAAACTTACGAGCGTGCGTAGGAACTGCACAACGCACGCTTGTAAAACAGTTATTTGTAGGAATTTTTTTGCCAAATTTTCAACATAGCCATTTTAAGATCTCTGCTCATGAACAGTGATACTGTGATTTTCTTAATGTGTCCCATACACTGAGTTCGCACACCGACTGTGCCATTGTGCGCTACATGGGCGGAAACACGTTTTGGGCAATATTTGAAAAATGACAGCTGCAGGGCTCATAAGGAGGTGTGGTAAAATGGCAATGTTGAAAATCTGGAGTGAAAATATTGAAAATTCGCAAACTTACGAGCGTGCGTAGGAACTGCAAAACGCACGCTCGTAAAACAGTCATTTTTAGGAATTTTTCACCAAATTTTCAACATAGCCATTTTAAGACCTCTGCTCATGAACAGTGTCACTGTGATTTTCTTAATGTGTTCCATACATTGATTTCAAGACACCAACTGCGCCATTGTGCGCTACATGGTGGAAACACGCTTGGGTAAGATGTGAAAATGACAGCTTACAACTCAAAAGAAGGTGTGATAAAATGGCAATGTTGAAAATCTGGAGTGAAAATATTGAAAATTCGCGAACTTACGAGCCTGCGTAGGAACTGCACAATGCACGCTCGTAAAACAGTCATTTTTTGGAATTTTTGCACCAAATTTTCAACATGAGTTTTGGGACCCCTTCTCATGAATGATGTCACTGTCATGGCATTATTCAAGGCTGAAGGGTGATTTCATGCAGTGACTGCGCAGTGCCTGCGAAATCACCCTTCGGCCCAAATAACGCCATGACAGTGACATCATTCATGAGAAGGGGTCCCAAAAACCCCATGTTGAAAATTTGGTGCAAAAATTCCAAAAAATGACTGAGATATGCAATAAAGTTGAAACCCCACTATGTAGCCCATTATACAGCTTACCGGCATTTCCTCAGTTCGCGGTCGGCTTTGAAGAGTGCAGACGTGTTCCCGGTCCACCGAAGATCGTCGCGCTGGAGTCCGGAGGTAAGTATGGGGTGGGGGTGGGGAGCCTGGAGTGCGCAGTGGGTGGGTGCGGATTGTGGGAGGGGTTGGGAGATGCGCCAGGGACCGCTTTTGTTTTACAGAGAAAACAAAAAAAAGATGACGTGACATTTGCCATGCTGGGGTGGGCTCCCAGCATGGCAGAAGATGTGTGGGGGCAGGAGCTGACAGGGGATTGGGCACCCCCGCGGCAAAACAAACAAACTGCTTCCACGCTGGGGTGGGCTCCTGGCATGGCAGCAGGATGGCTTGGAAGGTGGAGCCGACGGGGATTGGGCACCCTGCCGGCAAAACAAGCAACATTTGGCATGCTGGGGTGGGCTCCCAGCGTAGCAGGAAAGCTTTGGGGGGGCGGCGTGACGTGCGCGGGGGGGAGCGCGTGACGGAGGGGACGGCGGCAGCGCTCAGTATGGCAGCAGTGTTTTTCTTTGAAGCAGAGGAACACCGCTGTCATACTGAGCTCCTGCACCCATTGGTGCAGGACTGCCATGCCTGCTCAAGGGAGCAGTGCATTTGATGGGAGAGGCACACCTCCAAGTGTGCTACTCTCCCAAAACCTTCCTTGCGCATGTGCTCAAGCGAATGTAACAAAAGCTATGACTTTTGGGACCAAACATAATTTAAATGCACCGGGAAATATGTTGAGGATTATAGGATCAGATGGCAAATGTTTAGAATCAGTATGACAATTTAATTATTTAGCAGTAACATTGGATCACATATTAAACTTTAAAGAGCATATTAATAAGGTTACAAAAAAAGTTAATGGGAAATTGGGCTTTATATATATAGAGAGGAACCACGAAAGCCTGGCAAATGAGATGAAAAGAAAGAATTCTTGCTAGGCAGAATCTTCCTGCTGCTTTGTCATATAGTTTGACATTATTCTATGGCTTACCTGATTGCACACTACAAAAATATAGTAACACACATAATAATGTTTGCAGATAACCCTTCCAAGATTGACTCACCATTGTGATTTATATCAACATAGAAACATAGAAACATAGAATTTGACGGCAGATAAGGACCGCTTGGCCCACCCAGTCTGCCCATTTCCCTACCTACTGGATAAGCTGCAGATCCTAGTTAACCAGCAGCCTACTTCTTCCTACCCCCAGAATTGCCTTATGACTGTCCTATGCATGCTTGAATTCCACCACTGTTTTAGACTCCACAACCTCCTCCGAAGGCCGCTCCATGCATCCACAACCCTCTCTGTGAAAAATACTCCTTAAATTACCTCTGAGCTGCCCCCATCTTCAAATTGTGCCCCTTGTTCTTGCACACCTTTTTTTGAAAGATGCTACCCTCTAGGACTTTGTTGATTCTCTTGAAGTACTTGAAAGTTTCTATCATGTCCCCCTCCCTCCTTTCCTCAAGGCTATACATATTAAGCTCCTAAGTCTCTCTTCATATGTCTTCCGGTGCAGACCCTGCACCATTTTAGTTGCCCTCCTGGACAGCTTCCATCCTGTCTATGTCTTTATGGAGATTGGTCTCCAGAACTGCACGCAGTACTCCAGATGGGGTCTGACCAGCTGTCTGTACAGAGGGATAACTTCTGTTTTCTACTGGTGATGCCTCTCCCTATGCATCTCAGTATCCCCCAGCCCTCCTTGCTGCCCTCTCACATTGCTTGCCCACCTTTAGGTCATCTGATATGACTACCCTCAGGTCCTTTCCATTGTTGTTGTTGTTAGTATCTCACCCCCTATTGTGTACTCTTCCCCTGGGTTTTTGTTTCTCAGGTGCATTACCTTGCACTTCTTAGCATTTAATCTAAGCTGCCATACATTTGACCATTCCTCTAACCTTGCCAAGTCCCTTCTCATCCTTTCCACCCCACCTTGTGCATCAACTCTGTTGCAGATCTTTGTGCCATCTGCAAAGAGACATACTTTTCCTTCCAGTCCCTCTGCAATGTCGCTAATACTGAACCCTGCGGTACCCCACTAGTGACCCCCCTTTCTTCAGAGTGGACTCCATTTACTATTACTCTCTATGTCCTATTCTCCAGCCAATTCTTTACCCAGGCTGTTATCCTGGGACTCACTTCCAGGCTGGCTAACTTGTATATTAATCTTTTGTATGGGACTGTGTCAAATGCCTTGCTAAAGTCTAGGTATGCCATGTCCACAGCCCCTTCCTGATCTACTACTTTGGTCACTCAGTCTAAGAAATCTATCAGATTCTTCTGGCATGACCTTCCCGCTGTGAATCCATGCTGCCTTGGGTCCTGTGCCCCTCTGGCCTCTAGATACTGGACAATTCTTTCCTTCAGAAGTGATTCCATCATTTTCCCTATCACTGAGGTTAAACTAACAGGTCTGTAGTTTCCTGCTTCTGCCTTGCTCCCACTTTTGTGAAGGGGAATCACATCTGCCCTCCTCCAGTCCTCGGGTACCACCCCATCCTCCCATGATTTGTTAAAGAGGGTAGTCAGTGGTGTCACCAGTTCTACCCTTAGTTCTTTTAGAATTCTAGAATGAATCCCATCAGGCCCCATTGCTTTGTCCACCTTCAGTTTTAAGAGTTCTTTCATTACCCTTTCCTCTGTAAATGGGCTGGTATCAACTTCTGTATCCAGAGTGTTTGTACTGTTTGTTTTAGGTACCTCCCCCTCTTCATTTGTAAATACTGAGCAAAAATATTTGTTTAGTATCTCTGCCTTTTCACAGTCACCCTCTGCCCACCCTCCTTCCCCTTTATTAAGCCTCACTATCCCTCCCTTGGTCTTCCTTCGCTCCCTGATGTACCTTTAAAAGGTTTTATCCCCCTTCTTAACTGAGTTGGCTATCTTTTCCTCGGTTTGGGCCTTTGCTGTTCTGACTGCCTTCCCAGCTTCCTTTGCTTTAACTGATACAGTTCTCTGTCCTGATCCTTCTGTGATTCCTTGTACTTCCTGAATGCTTTTTCTCGAACCTTCACTGCCACTTCCTTTGAGAACCATAGTGGTTTCTTACATCGTTTTGTTTTGTTTATTTGCTTCACACAAAGGCTTGTTACCACTGTGATGGCAGTTTTTATTATTCCCCATTGTTCTTCCACCCCTCCTTCCTTCCCATTTGCTAGTGCATTCCTTAGGCACTCACCCATTTTGGCAAAGTCAGCCCTCCTAAAGTCCAGTACTTTTGCCTTTGTATGGCTTGACTCTATTGCTGTGTTTATTGTGAACCATACTGTTCAATGGTCGCTAGTTCCCAGATGGCTACCCACTTCTACATCTGTGATCCTCTCTCCATCTCCATTTGAAAGAACCAGGTCTAAGATTGCTCCCTCTCAAGTGGGCTCCAATACTAGTTGTCTAAGGCATGCCCCCTGTAGGGCATCTAGAATAACCCCACTCTTTGAAGTGGCTGCTGCAACTGCACTCCAGTTAACATCTGTGTATTCAGATCACCCATCAGCAATATCTCCTTTTTCTGCCATTCTAAGTATACTTTCTATCATTTCCTTGTCCATTTCCTCCCTGAGAAGGGTTTGTATACAACCCTGTGCGGATTGTGGTGCCATTGCCTGTCTCCAAATTGACCCACAGTGCTTCTTCTCCTCCCTGTTTACCCTTTTGTTCTGTTGCTTTGATTCCTTCCCTTATGTAAAGAGCTACTCCTCCTCCTTTTACCCTCCCTGCCCCTCCTGTAGATAGTGTATCCTGGTATGTTTATGTCCCAGTCATGGTTTTGTGTGTACCATGTTTCTGTGACTGCCACGATATCCAGATGTTCCTCCTCCATCAAGGCCACTAATTCAGGAAGCTTGTTACCCAGACTACGGGCATTGGTACTCATTGCTCTCCATTTTTTGATGGCTTTACCTTCTGTTGCAGCATCCCCCACTGACCTTTCTACCTCGGTCTTTTTCACATTTAGTACCCTGTTTTGTAGGGAGAGGCTGAGATTTTCCTGTTGCTTATCAGTGCCACCCCCCCTTGACTAGTTTAAAAGCTTGCCAATGAAGCATTTAAGCCGATTGCTCAAAAGACTTGTTCCCTTCCTGGACAGATGCAGACCATCCTGCCAGTATAGGCTGGTGTCCCTCCAGGTGGAATCCCAGTCCCAAATGAAGCCAAACCCTTGTGCTCCACACCATTTTTTCAACCATTCATTAAACTGCATGGTTGAAAGTACCCTCGCCTCACCCATGCCATTGACAGGCAGCACCTCTGAGAAGGATACTGTGTGTGCTACTTTGTCTTAGGCCCCTCCCCAACTCTACAAAGTCCTCCTGCACTGCTCTGATCTCTTGATGTGCCAAGTCATTTGTCCCTAGGTGGACAATGACGTCCAGCTCAGACTCCTGTGCAGCTGTTCTCATGATCCTGAGGATGCGCTTCCTGTCCCTCCAAGCCATGGCACCAGGCAGGCACCTTACTTCAGTTTTCCCTGCTCCCGCCAGTTCTATCCCCCTAATAATTGAGTCCCCCACCAGGAGCTGCTTTCTTTCCCTGTGGTGTCCTCTGCCTCCTTCCTGTGGGCCTCCCTTATGACAGTTGTCCTCTGCCTCCTTAGTCTCCTCTGCGGGTGCATCCATAGGGGAGCTATGCTCCCCCAGAATGGTGTATGGATTGTGGAGTGGAACAACTGACTGGGTGTGCCTCTGTTCCACCATCCTCACCCTCCCTGAGCCCACTGTGGTCCAACTGCTGTGCTTTCTTCGCAACCTCTGAGGTAGTGGTGGTGGCTCTGGTGCTCCCTGGATGGGGGAGGTTCCCTTCCTACTGTCCAGTGTGGCCTGGGGGAAGGTTCCCTTACTACTGTCCAGTGTGGCCTGAAGACAGGCAACTTCCTCCCTCAGGGCAGAGAGTTGTCTGCAAATAGGGCAGCATCTCCCGGAAGACTCTACCCCACAGCCATTACATTGCACTACTCCCCACATGTTTATCTACTTTTTTTTTATGTGTGTGTGTGTGTGTGATTGGTTTGTTATGTAGAAATATATATATTATGTAACCCCCCTACAAATGGGGGTTCCCGACAAGCTTTCTTGGAGCTCGTTTCCATGCTCCATGCCTGGATGGGGATCGGCATAAAGCCGTTGGAACGGGTAGCCTGTGAGCATTTTAACAACCTCCGAGGGCTATCTCTTTAAGGGCTGCAGGGTTGTATGCCCGAGTCCCGCCCGGGCCACTTGAGAATAGCTCCTTTTCTGCCACCACTAGTGGTGCAGAGGGAGCTCGGCTGGAAGCTGTAATTGTTTGCTGAACATAACGTAAAATAGTAATGATAATGCAGCTGTTCTAACCTGCCTTCTTTTGCAGCAAAGACTGTTTCGATTGTCTCCTCCATTTTGGTTCAGAACTGCTGAATTGGACCAATCAGTACCTCGGGACCCTACAGAGTCAGCTGACCAATAGAGGAACTGTTTGTAATTGGGAAAGGCATTATGGGCTATGGCGCTTTTTCACACCACTGAGAGCAGGAGGAAATGACTGGCATGGTCAGCCAGCCAATGAGAGCGGGTCGCGCCCGAACTGAAAGAAGAGCCCCTTGCTGTTGGGGGTTAGATGCGCTGTGGCTAGTGAGGAGTGAGGAGCTTCTGTGCTTCTGCACTGTGGGAGTGTTTGTGCGGGAAGCGCGTGAAGGCCTCGGCGGCCGTTTTTCTGCCTCGCGAAAGATTCGGACTAAATCCATCGGCGGGCAGTCGGAGGAGGCTGGTGCCAGCCCAGCTACCTACCAGGCTCGACCTGAGAGAACTAGAGAGAATTGCTGAAGTGGGCTCGGTCCATCCATGATGTTAAAGCTGCAGTTTGTTGCCTGAGTGTCTGCAAGTGGGTAAACGCCTGAAAGCTGCTGCCTGGTATGGTACCCTCTGTTGTTTGCCATATAAATGTGAGAAGGCTGGTGAAGTTCAGGCTCCATCCTGGTAGCGTTGAAGGAATCGTTATTTGCTGGGGTTGTGAGTACTGATTCAGGGTAGCTCCCTGCAGAGTGTCTACACAGTGGTTTCAGTGCATTATTATTCTGCTGACTGCCTAATTAAGCTTTCCTCCTATTCTGACCTGCTCAGGACTGTGATGTTTATCTGTGTTAAGGGCCCCAACCAGCTGCCACGTTTGGACTAGCCATTAGGGCTTGGGTACCCAGGGACAGCAAATCTTAGGGTTAGGCCTGTGCACAGAGCCTTAGGTATATAAGCATAGTATAAGCCAATTAACTTGATTTTCCCCCCTTCCTTGTTATCTGCCCTTCTAATAAATCAGATTTTTGTATTACAATTACACCCTGGCTGGTTTGTGCATCCCTGATGAACTGCTGCGTAACGACTGTGATATAACTGTACCTTACTTTACAGGGGGTCCCCGGAGTGAACCGAGAGACAGTACCCGGGGGGTAAGTGAACTGGTGAAAAGAATTGTTGGTACCCAGTGTGAGCCACTAGTGGGACAAAAGGGGGGTTGCAGTAACCCAGAGGGCTGTAACTGAGGCAGTCTAAACTGTATTAACCCCGACCTCTGGGTGGAGGCACCCGTCAACGGATCTGGGCCCCTCACCCTGTCTCAGTGGAGGCAGACAGAGGTAGTAGCCCTAAGGGTAGCGCCTCCTGGGGGTTACAAATTGGAGGCACCGCTAGGATTAGCGTCCCCTAGTGGCCACGTGAGGAAGTGCATAAGAAATGGAAAAACTGGAAGGGGATATGTTGGGAAAAATTAAGTTGGGACCTATCAAAACAATGGTACACAGACTGATGGGGTGGGGTGAAGCTGAAGAGCTGGACTCCCAAAAAACTGTACTGCTGTTAGATGTGCCCTTGGGAACCGCAACAGCGGACATCATTTCCACAGCAGAGAGAGTAAAATGCTTAGGTAAAGTGGAGGTGAAAGGGCGTATGGCTGACCTGCTCGACCAGTCGTTGCAGATGCTGCTCCTGTGTAGTGTGGCCATCGACCCCAAGAAGGTATCTCCAGCGATTTACCCGGAGGGTGCCTCACAGGGGTGGAGGCTAATTCATATTCGGAGTGGATCAGTCACTCCTGGAGGGTCTCCCCAGACTAGTAGTTTTAAAGAGAAGCTGCTTAAATTGCTGGCTGTGGAGGGGAGGACTACCCAGGAATTGCTGCAAGCATTGGATTTGTCTAGTGATGCTACCCCCCAGGTCTCCCCGGGCAACTCCCTCGGTCCTCCCAAGAGTTCTATTTTGGCTCCACTGCCCTTAGTGGTCCCTCCTATTCAGCTTGATTCCTACCGCAGGCTGAAGCTTTTTTCTGGTACAGTGCCACTGCCCCCAGGGGAGGATGACCTGGAGGCTTGGATGGACTATGCCACCCCCTTAGTTCAGGAATGGCAATGCTCTGAAGGGGAGAAAAGGAAGAGGCTGATGGAGAGACTGCGGGGTCCCGTGTTAGAAGCCATTAGGTTTTTCCGGGCCACTAATCCGGAAGCCACAGCCATAGAGTATCTCTCTGCCTTGGAAGGGGTGTTTGGGAGTACCGAGACTGGGGAAGATTTGTTGTGGAAGTTCAGGTCTACCAAGCTGTGGAGAAATGAGAAGCTCTCCGCCTTTGTCACTAGGGTGGAGCGGGCCTTGCAGAAGGCTTACAAAAAGGGGGGAGTCACTGCCACAGCCTTGAATCAGGTCAAGTTGGAACATGTTTTAAAGTCTGCTAGATTTTCTAGTGCAATACTGTTAAAACTTAAGTTACATGATCGACGAGCTACCCCGCCTGAATATTGTCAATTGATGAGGGAAATTAGAGAGGTGGAGACCGATGACGAGGGGTGGGAGCCTTGTGTGGGGACGGTGAACCCTAGTGGGACCCCTGAGCCTAGCACCCCCGAGGAGACCAGCCTGTCCAGAGGGTCTGAGGGATCCCCAGATTTTCCAGGTACTGTGGGAATGTGGGCTATTTCCTCTGACTCCCATGTAGAAAGTGAGTTGAGGGCTGAGGTCAGGAATTTACGGGAACTGGTGAGGGACTTGAAGCAATCTACTATGTACCCTGTTAGGTTAGGGGCCCCTGAGTCGTGTAGGAGCCAGAACCCCAGCCCAAGGGACTCCCCTCACCCCTCTCAACGCCCCCCACAAATAAGGTGTCCACCCCCAAATAGAGACCCCCGGGACCCTAAGTTCTGCTACCATTGCGGGGAAGATGGGCTTCTTCAACCAGAGTGCCAGAGGCCAGAGAATTTAAGGAAAGTCAACAGCAGACTGATCACTTGGCATCGCCGGGCCCAGTCTCGAACCCCCAGGAAAAGTTTTGTGACTCGGGCCCATGCCCAGCCGACTATCAATGCTGTAGCCCCCATCTGGTCTGATGTGGTTGGGCCTTCAATGGAGACCCTGGTACGGGTAAATGGAACCCCCACCCGAGCTGTTTTAGACAGTGGCTCTCAGGTAACTATCATGTTTCAGGACTGGTATCAGGCCCACTTACCTGAGGTACCCCTGCAGCCCTTGAATAGTTTACATGTGTGGGGGTTGAGCGACAAGGCCTATCCATATTTGGGGTATATCAGAGTCTGGTTATCTTTCTCTACATCTGTGCCTGGAATGGATGAGCAGGTGGAGACCCTAGCTTTAGTTTGCCCACCCACTGGACTGTATGATGGGGTGCCCTTGTTGACTGGGACGAATGCTCACATGTTCGGATGATTGGCTCAATTGTGTTCAGAGAAACGAGCCTTCCAGACCAGGTGAGCTTTAAGCATACCCGCTGTGATTCAACAAGCAAGCACAACTCAGCAGAAGTTTAGTTTGGAGGAACCTGAAGGTGCCGTGGGTGTGGTGTGGAAAAAGGACCCGGCTCCAGTGATCCTTGCCCCGAATGCTCAATGTGTCCTGCATGGAGAAGTATGACTAAAAACGGATGTTAAAAATAAGTTGTTGATGTTGGATGCACCTGGAGAGGGAAGATTACCTGAGGGACTGTTGGTAAAACCCAGCCTCTTGCCGGCTAGGGCTCATGCTTACGTCAAAAGGGTGATGGTTCAAGTGCATAATGTGTCCGACAAAGATTCGAATAAGAAGAGGGTGCACCTTGGCAAGTGTACGTTATGCAGATACTGCAGTACTACCAACTAGCAAGGGTTCCAGGACCAATGACAGAGTTACTCCTGACTTGTTTGATTTCGGTGACTCCCCGTTGCCGGCTGCATGGAAGAAAAGGATCAGTGAGAGGCTTGCCGGGAGGGACCAGGTTTTCTCCCTGAAAGAGTGGGATGTAGAATGTGTACAAGGGGCTGAGCATCACATTCGGCTGCATGATGAAAGGCCTTTCTGAGAGAGATCCCGTCGCCTGGCCCCAGCTGACATAGATGATGTGAGGCGACATCTGCAAGAGATGTTGGCTGCTGGTGTAATACAAGAGTCCAGGAGCCCCTATGCCTCCCCCATAGTAGTAGTAAGGAAGAAGAATGGGGCAGTTCAGATGTGTGTAGACTATCGCACTCTGAATAGGCGGACCATTCCGGATCAGTATACCATGCCACACATACAGGATGCATTGGACTGTTTAAATGGTAGTAAGTGGTTCTCTGTGTTGGATCTTCGCAGTGGGTACTACCAAATACTGATGGCTCCAGACGACCGGGAGAAGACTGCATTCATTTGCCCTCTAGGCTTCTATGAGTTCATTCGGATGCCCCAAGGGATTTCGGGTGCCCCAGCCACTTTTCAGCGCCTGATGGAACGGGCCGTGGGGGACATGAATCTACTCGCGTGTCTGGTTTATCTGGATGATGTTATAGCGTTTGGCCGATCATTGGAAGAACATGAGCAGTGATTATTCAAGGTTTTGGATCGGTTGGAGGATTTCGGCCTCAAGCTGTCTATCGACAAGTGTCAATTCTTCCAGACTTCTGTGAAATACATGGGCCACATAGTGTCCACTGAGGGCATAGAGACTGACCCTAGCAAAGTGGAGGCTTTGACCACTTGGCCTCAGCCCAGAAATTTGAAGGAGCTGCAACGATTCCTGGGGTTTTGTGGTTATTATAGGCTGTTTGTTAAGGACTATTCGCGAGTGATTCGCCCCCTTCTCAACCTCACTCAGGGGTATCCACCCACGCACAAAAAGTATAAGAAGGTTGTGCGCTCGGAGTCAGAAAAGAAGTATTTCTGGCCGAATTATGTGTTTGGGGATCGTTGGACTACTGAGTGTGAGGAAGCCTTCTATGACATCATATATCAACTCACCCATGCCCCAGTGTTGGCCTATGCTGACACGGCCAAGCCATACATTCTCCATACTGATGCCAGTCTACAAGGATTGGGGGCTGTGTTGTATCAGGAGCACTCGAATGGTCTGAGGCCTGTAGCATTTGCCAGTAGAAGCCTGACTCCTTTAGAAAAAAATTATCCAGTGCACAAACTAGAGTTCCTGGCCTTGAAGTGGGCCATTGTTGATCAGTCTCATGACTATTTGTATGGCACCAAGATATTGGTAAAAACTAATAACAACCCTCAGACGTATGTACAGACCTCTGCCAAGTTGGATGCCACTGGCCATAGGTGGCTCTCTGCCTTGGCCACCTACGACTATGCTGTTGAGTACAGGGTGGGCCTAAACCATATAGATGCAGATGCTCTCTCTCGGAGGCCTATGCCACAAACTGATTGGGTCAGGTTGTCAGAACCCGACATAAGAGCCCTCAGCCAAAAATTTGATAAAGAGGAACAGGTGTCTCCTGACGCGGTGGACTGTATGGTGGATTGCTTGGGGCCCTCTGAAAACTGCATACCTGCTGCCTACTGTCATTTCTCTGCACTAGACACTAGCTCACTGCCCCAATTCAACAATGATAGTCTCCAACGGGCTCAATCCCATGACTTTATGATAAACACGGTTGTGGAGGCTTTGCAGGCTGGGGAGGATGTGTCCAAGTTACGTTCCACTGATCTAAGGACTGCCCTGTTATATAAAGAAGGGCCCAAATTAAAGTTGATTAACCAACTACTATACAGAGAGACTGTGAACAAGGAGGGCCGGGTCGACAAACAGCAACTGGTGCTGCCCTCAGCTTTTAGAGAACTGGTCCTAAGGTCCTTGCATAATCAAATGGGGCATCTCGGCATAGACCGAATGCTTGATCTAGTACGGACTCGGTTTTATTGGCCAAAGATGAGTATGGATATAAAGCAATATGTCAAGACCTGTAGCCGCTGTTTGCAAAGAAAAGCCCTACCTCAGAGAGCTGCCCCCATGGTCAATATCTCTACCAGTGCCCCTATGGAGTTGGTCTGCATTGATTTCTTGAGTCTAGAACCCGATCTGAAAAGTGTTAGTAACATATTGGTGGTCACTGATCATTTTACTCGGTATGCACAGGCTTTTCCTACTAAGGATCAGAAGGCAACCACGGTGGCTAAGATACTTGTTGAAAACTTTTTCGTCCACTATGGGGCTCTTCAGCGGATTCATTCCGACCAGGGAAGGGACTTTGAGAGCCGCTTGATTAAAGAGATGCTGTCTTTGGGGGGGGGTATGAAAGTCAAGAACCACCCCTTACCATCCTCAGGGAGATCCCCAGCCTGAAAGGTTTAATGTACATTTCTTGATATGTTGGGCACATTGCAACCCAAAGACAAACCAAGATGGAGCCAGCAGATTAGCACTCTAGTTCACGCTTATAATTGTACAAAAAGTGATGCCACGGGATTTTCCCCGTACAGACTAATGTTTGGGAGAGAGGCTAGACTGCCAGTGGATGTGTGTTTCAGGGTTTCCCCTAATGGGGTGCAAGCAGAAAATCATCTACAGTATGTACAGAAATTAAAGGCCCAATTGAACCATGCCTACCAACTGGCCCAGACCATGGCTGCTAAACGAAACCTGGCTAACAAGGAGAGATATGATAAGAAAGTGAAAACAGTGGAACTCAGAGAAGGGGATAGAGTGCTGCTGAGGAACTTGGGACTGCATGGCAAACACAAGATTGCCGACAGATGGCATCACCTCCCTCATATTGTTGTGGGACAACTGGCAGACTTACCTGTATATAAAGTGCGGCCTGAAAACAACTCAAAAGATGTGAAAACCATACACAGAAATCATCTGCTGCCAACTGGGCAAATCCTGATTGAAGCTGAACCTTCAACTGCCGCTCCCTCCCGGCCTGTGACTAGATCTGCTGCCAAGAGAAAAATCAAACCCATGGAGTCTTCAACAAGCCCACCAAGGGAGCCTTGTCCAACCCCTGCAGAAGGAGATGATCAACACTCAGTGTCGGAAGACAATGAAGATGATATTGAATACTATCCCTCTTACGAACTGAGCCAGTTGTTTCGGGGCAATCCCCTTATTAACTCGGGAAATGAGATTGGCCCATTTGGACTGCTTGAGCCCTCTACTTTGTCCCCGGAGGCCATACCTCCGGAAGATGACTGGGGTAGCAGACAAGCCCAAGGGGTGGGGTCCTTAAGCCTGGCTGAACTGTCTGGCCTGGCTGAATTGTCTGACTTTTCAGAAGAAGAGAGTGATGTGGGGGAACAAGCCAGTGATATGCCAGAATCAGAAGGATATGTTGAATGCCCTGATGGTTCCTCACCAGTATTTAAACAGCCCTCAGCTGAGCCCAGTGGGATGGGTCCTGGGGTAGAGAGTCAGGCTCCTAATAGTACTATGAGCCCTAGGTCTTTTTCCCCTGTGGAAATTCCTGCTACTAGTGTCAGTGAGGCTGAGTTGGAATCAGGGCCTGTTTCTGTTTTTTTCCGAGACCCCTAGGCACTCCAGCCGAGACATACGGCCAGTAATAAAGTTGAGTTATGAGTCCCTGGGTCAGCCGGTGGAACTGCCCTTAAATGTGGTCCACAAAGGGGTGTATGTGTCCCCGAGCTCCTTGCCTAAGTTGGCCTTGGGGAATAACTCCAGATTGTTAGTATTGCCCTTTGAGTGTGGTGCCCATGTTTCAGGTGACCCATCAGTAACTGAAAAGGAGGGTTTCCCTCAATCCCGGTGGTATGAGCAGGAGCTAAGGACCTGACTTAAAGGAAAACAAGAGTTATGTGTACAATGTGTATAAAACATAATATATTGTGAATGTAATATTTATGTATGTAATTCAGAGTGTGATATAGTGTTAACTCAGCTGTTGGCCTTAAATGTGATTTAAAGGTAACTACTTGACACGGACGTCAAGCTTTCTCAGGCCAGGAAGGGTGTAACCCCCCTACAAATGGGGGTTCCCGACAAGCTTTCTTGGAACTCGTTTCCATGCTCCATGCCTGGATGGGGATCAGCATAAAGCCGTTGGAACGGGTAGCCTATGAGTGTTTTAACAACCTCCGTGGGCTATCTCTTTAAGGGCTGCGGGGTTGTATGCCCGAGTCCCGCCCGGGCCACTTGAGAATAGCTCCTTTTCTGCCACCGCTAGTGGTGCAGAGGGAGCTCGGCTGGAAGCTGTAATTGTTTGCTGAACATAACGTAAAATAATAATGATAATGCAGCTGTTCTAACCTGCCTTCTTTTGCAGCAAAGACTGTTTCGATTGTCTCCTCCATTTTGGTCCAGAACTGCTGAATTGGACCAATCATTACCTCGGGACCCTACAGAGTCGGCTGACCAATAGAGGAACTGTGTGTAATTGGGAAAGGCATTATGGGCTATGGCGCTTTTTTCACACCACTGAGAGCAGGAGGAAATGACTGGCATGGTCAGCCAGCCAATGAGAGCGGGTCGCGCCCGAACTGAAAGAAGAGCCCCTTGCTGTTGGGGGTTAGATGCGCTGTGGCTAGTGAGGAGTGAGGAGCTTCTGTGCTTCTGCACTGTGGGAGTGTTTGTGCGGGAAGCGCGTGAAGGCCTGCAGCGGCCGTTTTTCTGCCTCGCGAAAGATTCGGACTAAATCCATCGGCGGGCAGTCGGAGGAGGCTGGTGCCAGCCCAGCTACCTACCAGGCTCGACCTGAGAGAACTAGAGAGAGAATTGCTGAAGTGGGCTCGGTCCATCCATGATGTTAAAGCTGCAGTTTGTTGCCTGAGTGTCTGCAAGTGGGTAAACGTCTGAAAGCTGCTGCCTGGTATGGTACCCCTCTGTTGTTTGCCATATAAATGTGTGAGAAGGCTGGTGAAGTTCAGGCTCCATCCTGGTAGCGTTGAAGGAATCGTTATTTGCTGGGGTTGTGAGTACTGATTCAGGGTAGCTCCCCTGCAGAGTGTCTACACAGTGGTTTCAGTGCATTATTATTCTGCTGACTGCCTAATTAAGCTTTCCTCCTATTCTGACCTGCTCAGGACTGTGATGTTTATCTGTGTTAAGGGCCCCAACCAGCTGCCATGTTTGGACTAGCCGTTAGGGCTTGGGTACCCAGGGACAGCAAATCTTAGGGTTAGGCTTGTGCACAGAGCCTTAGGTATATAAGCATAGTATAAGCCAATTAACTTGATTTTCCCCCCCCCTTCCTTGTTATCTGCCCTTCTAATAAATCAGATTGTTGTGTTGCAATTACACCCTGGCTGGTTTGTGCATCCCTGATGAACTGCTGCATAATGACTGTGATATAATTGTACCTTACTTTACAGGGGGTCCCCGGAGTGAACCGAGAGACAGTACCCGGGGGGTAAGTGAACTGGTGAAAAGAATTGTTGGTACCCAGTGTGAGCCACTAGTGGGACAAAAGGGGGGGTTGCAGTAACCCAGAGGGCTGTAACCGAGGCAGTCTAAACTGTATTAACCCCGACCTCTGGGTGGAGGCACCCATCAATGGATCTGGGCCCCTCACCCTGTCTCAGTGGAGGCAGACAGGGGTAGTAGCCCTAAGGGTAGCGCCTCCTGGGGGTTACAATTATACAATGTGTATGCTAATATTATCAGTGCAGTGTGCTAGAGAGGATATGACAGTGATATGCACCTTGCACTCTTGAGGAAATGATGTCAGAACCCCAGGTATAAAGGAACTATTTCCAGGGGTGGGTGGGTGAGGGGTGGGCAGGGTTGGGCCTAAACTGTGCCCTCATGAAACAATCAGCTAAAAGCTCTGACCCACCGCTGCGATGAGTGCCTTCCTGTCAGCAAGATGCCCACACAACACTTTGACAGAGAAAATACCCTGCTAATCAAACAGAGAAAATCCAGACATCCAAGTCAGACACAGGTAAACCTCCCCAGCCCCAAAACAGCCTGGTGGTTTGTGCTCTGAAAGCAGTCAGCCCCAAAATAAGTCAGCTGTGCTTTAAACTCTTCCTGAACTGAAAATCTTAAGAATTGTAACAAAAGTAAAGCTAGATCCACCTCCCTCTGTTGTGTGAAAGTTTGTCTTTCCTGATAATTCTAAGTTCCTTATTTGGGTATGTTCTCTCCGATACAAAGAATGTACAGTATCAAGTGACTGTGAACTCTGAGCAAAAAACAATGTATCCAGGCATACCAATAGTACTCAGTGACAAAATTCAATCTGTCGGTAATTTAAAATCTTTGCAAAGGAAGGGGTGCTGGGGAGCCCAAACAGTGCAGATGGAGGACATGCAGCTCCGCATCACGTTCATTTATACATCTATAAATTCTACCTTTAAACTACAGCTACAACAGCAAAAAGGTACCTACATTTGACGGAAACTAGTGGCTTCCAGATGTAGAACCCCAAAAAGATTAAAGCAACAGGGGATGGCCACAAAGAGGCAGCAAAGGTGACAGTAGCAGCCCCTACCATGAGGTTGTCTAAGCTGGGACCAGCAGACAGTGATGGTGCAGAGAAATCCCTGCCATCACTGGAGCACAAGATGAAACTGCTCCTCTCCTCAGTGACTAATATGAATGCCAAACTGGATGACTTGTCTAGAAAATTAACTTCAGTAGAGACCGCAGTGGAGCAGCTTAGGGTGGATGTGGAGGATTTGGAAAAAGCACTCAGACAAATGTAGAATGGGGGAGACCTTGGGCTGAGCTAAGGAGACTCAATATATCAATAATCAACTTGAACTTTTGGAAAATCAAATCCAAAGTGTCAATATTTGAGTTCTAGGTCTCCCAGAAGGATCAGAAGGGGATCATCACCCATTGTTTTTAAGGACTGATTTGTGGAACAGTTTGGGGCAAGGAGATTTCTCATATGGGAGGATTATAATGGACTACAGAGTTAGACCATGAGGCAGGACATTGGAGGAAGCCATTTGAGTCATGATGGTGGTGGTTGACAGTATGGGCACCAGGGACAAAATCCTCATTGTGACAAAGCATCATGGCCCCCTTGGTGTTGAAGGCCACACATCCCATCTGTTCCCCGACATTTGATACGACACTTGCCAGTGCCAGAAAAACATAGCACATGTAATGCTTTTTCCAACAAAGCTCTGACTCATCTATCCAGATCAGGTATACATTTTTACTAACCCAGTAGATGATGGGAAGCTGGCAGCAAGTATTGAGGCTTACTGCAAGTGATACACAAACTGGCAAGACCCATAAGTTCCAATTGATGAGACCAAAACGGTACCTTCTGACACCAGAAACTCTCCTCACCATGCAAGTTAGCCTGCAGCAGGTTATTTTTTTGTCTTTTGTCCTATTTGTGGCTGTTTGTTCCTAATAATTAGGGTTTATCAAGTTTTGAGGGGTATTAGATAGCATATATGTGTTTATTTTTATTTCACAGGACATTTTGGGCTACGCTGTATACCCCTTAATGCAATTTCTATTGTAGTAGGTTCATGCTGTTAATGTAAACTGTTGATTTATGATTATATGTAGAGGGGTGTAACTGTGCTACTCTGGCTACTTTAGCAGAGTTATCAGGTATTGTTGATGCCAGATTGTGTTTATGCTGTGTGCCTTACATTTTAAATGATGGGAGCTAAGACCCATTCTTCCCCACAAAGGACTATATTTTAGGAACAAATTTGGCACTCATGGCCCTGATAGGACAAGACATTTTGTTGAACACTTTATGGACTACCATGTGTTTTCTTAACCACACACTCATGGGCTACAGGTCCAAGGACATTTTTTGTCTTTTGGGAATTACTTAATATAATTTTAGTTCAGCCCTCCCAATTGCAGCAACTACCTGGAGATACTCCTCCTACTGTATAAACATGGAAATGTAATCTTCCCTTTTTATAAGTGTGCATTATGCTTTTTAGGATGAGATATATGTTCTGTAAGTTTTCATATGAAAATTAATAAAACATTATTTAAAAAAAAAAAATCTTATTGAAAATCCAGTCAAGTTACACCAAGAAACAATGACTAAGACAATAATTGTGGAAAGTTCATTCACATATTATGCACCAATGATATTAGATCAAGTGTCACTAAATTATTATCCCTCTTGGAAATGTACCTCTTTCAGCTGTAAATTTAAAGCCTTTTTGCATAAAAATTGTATCTGTATTTGTAATGGATAAATGGTGAAAACTGTTTAATCTATTTCTAAGTATACCTTGTAGTATATACATCTGTATTGAACTTTTAATATGATTTCATATACTAGTACTATGATGTATGTTAATAGTTGTATGTTTTCCCTACAGCTGTACCCTCCACTCCACAGGCGTGGCTGAAAATTGGTCGTCAATCCAGTCTACCTTCCTGGTGAAAAAACTAAAATAAAATAGAAATGAAATTATGGGGATGGTAAGCAGCAGCTTGAAGGAGGTTGAAAGATTGAAAGCACAGAGGGTGACATACGAGGTGGGCACCAAAACACTCAGCCTCATTGTGGAAAGCAGCCAGGAAGTGGCTAATTTAATCGTAACAAATTCACATCATAACAGCTAGCACAGGCATAATGGGACAGTCTCAAAATAGTTTTACAGCTGTGGTTTACAGTCTTCTCAATGGAATCCAACTTCAAGGCACTCCAAATCTACACTGTATACAAGGCTTAATAGAGTTACCACTAAATTTGTCATTAAATTTATTTAAACCAAATATTGCTTGCTTGATCTTAGCAATCATATTGTTAATGTGCTAAATCTCATTTACATTTGCACCAATACAGAACACCCAAATACAGATTAAGTTTGACAGTTTCCAAACTCTCACCATTAATAGATCCGTTACAGGTGGGCTTAGATGTACCAAATAGCATAACTTTACTTGTTTAGATGTACCAAATATCACAACTTTACTTTTGGAAGTATTGATCTGAAGCTCCATTTGGTTACAAGTTTCTGCCAAAACAGTTTCCTCTGTAAGCCAGTTCTAGATAATAATATTATAGCTGAATACCAGGCTGTCTTCAGGGAATAGTACTCTACTGGAGATCACTGTTTTGTACTGGTACATCTAATTGAGAAATATGTAAGAATAAGAAAAATTAACTTATATGTGGTGTTTATAGAACTCTCTGAAGCTTTTGACTCTCTCTAAAGATCAATACTCTAGGAAAAACTTATATAGAGGCAGAAATTTAGACACATCTACAATGGCTCAAATGAGGTTTAGGAGGTAAATTAACATATCCATTTTTAGGTTTGCTTGCACGCATGTGCAAACAACTTAGTGCCACCATACAAATTTTCGTAGGTGTGCCACTCAGCTTCCAATACCCTGCTCCCTTTTGCAGGCGCTGTCTCACCACACCAATACATGTTGGAGCTGTCTATGACAGCAGTTCAGATGCAGTGGCGCACAGTTGAAAGTGAAAAAAGGCTGCAGTCAGCGGTGGTAATGTGTAGACAGTTTGAATACTGCTTTCGGCAGTATGCAAATTGCCTGCACGTCACACTGCAGCTGAACTGTCATAGACAGTCCCCCCCCCCGAATATCTATGTAGCATGCTGGGAGCCCACCCCAGCGTGCTCATGCACTGCCCCAACCCGCACACCATATGGCCAACGGGGGTGCCCAATCCCCCGTCGGCTGTACTGACCCCCCCAGCAACAAAAACCTGACTTCCTGTTGCCATGCTGTGAACCCACCCCAGTGTGTCAAAAGTCCGTATGGTGACTGGGGTGCCCAATCCCCCATCGGGTACACTGAATCCCCCCAGCAAAACAAAATGACTTCCTGTTGCCATGCTGGGAGCCCATCCCAGTGTGGCAAACATCCATATGACCGATGGGGGTGCCTAATCCCCCACTGGCTCCACTACGCCCCCAAAAAATAAACTTACAACTGCCACACTGGGAGCCAGCCCCAGCATGGCAAAAGTCCCATGTCGTTTTCTATAAAAAAAAAAAAAAAAGACACCTGTAAAAAAAAAAAGGTCCCTCGATGACTGTCTTGCCCCCACCCCAACCTGCACCCACCCTCTGCACACCTACCTCCCGACACCCCCGCACCCCATACTTACTTCTGGAGCCCAGTGTGACATTCTTCAGTGGACCGAGAACACGTCTGCACTCTTGAAAGCCGACCGCAAACTGAAGAAAGGCTGGTAAGCTGTATAATGGCATAAATGTTTTTTTTTCAACTTTGGGCATATTCTGGTTATTTTGGGATTTTTTCACCACCACCATGGGGTTTTAGACCCACCCATGAACTCAGTCATTGTCATTTTGTTATTCTGTCCCAAAAGGTGATTTTGCTGTCACTGCTCAAAACCACCTTCCGGGACTGAGTAACAAAACAACAGTGTTACTGTTCATGAGGTAGGCCACCCAAAACCCTATTTTGAAAATTTGGTGAAATAATTCCCCAAAATAACTGTTTTACGAGTGTTCGTTGCGCAGTTCCTACGCACTCTTGTAACTTCGCAAATTTTTTATATTTTCACTCCAGATTTTCAACATTGCTATTTTACCACACCTCCTTATGAGCAGTACAGCTGTCATTTTTCACATCTTGCCCAAAATGTGTTTTTGCGCATGTAGCGCACAATGGCATAGTAAGTGTGCAAAATCAATGCTCAGGTCAGATTAAGAAAATCACAGTGACACTGTTCATGAGCAGAGGTCTTAAAATGGCTATGTTGAAAATTTGGTGACAAAAGTCCATAAAATGACTGTGTTATGAGCGTGCATTGCGCAGTTTCCACGCACCCTGGTAAGTTCACGAATTTGTAATATTTTCAGTCAAGATTTTCTACAGTGGCATTTTTCCACACCTCCTTATGAACAGTGCAGCTGTCATTTTTCACACCCTGGCCAAAATGTGTTTTCACACTTCCAGAGCAGAAATGCGAGGTCGCTGTGGCAAATCAGTGTTTGGGACAGATTACGAAAATCACAGTGACACTGTTCATGAGAGGAGGTCCCAAAATGCATGTGTTGACAATCTGCTCTAAACAATCCCCAAACTAATTGCAGTTTCTATGCACGCTTGTGACTTCACCATTTTTTTTTTATTATTTTCATTCCAGATTTTCAACATTGCCATTTTTACACCTCCTCATGAACAGTACAGCTGTCCTTTTTCACATGCTGTTCGAAATGTGTTTTTGCACCTGTGGTGCCAAATGGCGTAGTAGCTGTGCAAAATCAGCTTTAGGCTAACAAACTGATATTGCCACTGTTCATGAGGTGGGGGGGTCACAAAAAACCCATGTTGAAAAATTGGAGTGAAAATTCCAATGAACGCCTGGGGCGTTAGGGTTTCTGGCCATAATGCCCCACCCTGTAGAGACTGACAGACATCAGGGGTGTGACTTGGGATTGTCACCTGTAATGCTTATACCATTCCACCCCCAACCACACCCTGCAGCCAGTGACAGGCATCAAGATGTGCCTTGGACTCTTCGGCCCCAAAGTTCACCCCATTCTCCTATACAACACCCATCTCAGCGTATTTCCTTATGGAATGGGGTGCGCATAAGGCCCAAAGACCCCAAGGCACACCGTGACACTTGTCAATGTGTGCAGGGTAGGGTGTGGTGAAATGGCGTGACCATTATGCCTGATGCCCCAAAGGCACACCCCAATACCTGTCAGTCTCTGCAGGGTGGTGGTGGGGTTGGCTTCAGTTCAGTACTTCACTGCCATTCCTATTATGCAGCTGTCTAACTCCTACACCACCAATGCCACTGCCAACAAGCAAACATTCGGCATTGACAAATGCTTGTTTACTAAAGGAGGGGTATGTTAAGGGTACATTTTAGCAACCATCCTGCTTAATTTTTTTAATCTTTTTTATATTATCCAGATGCTGAAGAATTTTTGATCAAGATAATTTCCACTCACCATATATTGCTAATATAGTTTGTCCCATTTTAGCATGCATGGATGATTTAGCATTTATACCCCTATAATTACTGGTGACCCCCTTTATCACACCGTTTACAAGGCTCTCCAAAACCCCGTAAGAACCCGAAAATGAGTTATTACAGTGTTTTGAAAACATTCTTTCACTGGCACCATCCTCAGTTGTCACTCACTTTTTATTGGCTCAAACTCTAAGTGTGAGTAGGCTGAACAGTATAACAAACATGGTGGCTCCACTTTCCGCCTACGAACGTGCCATTTTTCACCACCCTCCCAATCTTTATTAAATTTAGTTTTTTATTCTTTATTTGGTTGATTCTGCCTTTTAAATATAAAACAAATATCTGGTTGATCCTGCCGCCCATCCAGATCGAGAGACACTGAGTGCAATCCAGGACGGGCCATACCTGACAGTTTAAAAAAAAGTGTATATATGTGTGTGTGTGTGTGTGAGAGAAACTGTCAGCAGAAGAGAGACTGAGACTAAAAGAGAGTGTGTGGGTGTGTGAGAGAGAGAGACTATCTGCAGAAAAGAGACTGAGAGTGAGAGAAATAGAGAGAGAGAGAGAGAATGTGTGTGTGACTGTCAGCAGAAGAGAGACGGAGTGAAAGAGACAGAGAGCGAGTGAGAGTGTGTGTGTGTGTGTGTGTGTGTGTGTGTGTGTCTTGAGGACTAACTCCTTGCACCAGTAATTATTATTTTTTTTAAGTTAAAAGTTTTTATTGAGACAGTACCACAACACACACATACAGATACATGTTACATGGCATTAGTTACATAATAAAAGCAGCATAGGCCGGCTCCATGTGTTACAGAGATAGGAGCTCCAGCCACCTGAAACATTGTACAGACTGTGAACTACTTTTTGCAGCTTACCATGTGCATTGACCAAATGTTCTAGGGATCGTCTAACCAGGTCTATCTCCTTGTTTGTTATGCAATAGCATACGCGCATGCATTACTGTGATGCAAATTTACACAGATACCAGGCCATAGTTATCAGTCTTTGCCTGATGAAAAGTCAGTTGGGCATGGCTCAAGCAAAAGGAAATACAAACAAATCCATAACTATATAGAATATGGCAATCAGGTGCATGTCAGGAGGATTTCATTCTATGGGTGCGGAAGTGGGGTTAGTCAGGTTTGTGAATGGGTGGGTAACAGCTTGAAGGGATCCCTCCTTGCTGGGAATCATTCAACTTTATGACAGTAGCCAGATTCCAGGAAGGGTTGCCAGCAGCGGCTGAATTTAGACATAGTGCCTGATGCAAAGCTCGAAATCCTTTCATATGATGCTACCGTGGCCAGGGCCAGCAGAAGCTCTGCCATCAAAGGACACTCTGTTGACATCCATCTCCTTAAGATTAATTGTTTTGCTACTGTCCCTATTGCTGTGACCCATTGGGCACCTAGATGATGCTTCTGCACTATCTCTGGTGTGCAGTCCAGCAGCCGCAGGGGTGCATCTATATTTAGGTGTGGAGTCACCTCCTCACATAGCCTGGCTACTGCCAACCAGAAGGGTTCGATAACTGGGCATGACCACAGAACAGGAAACAGATAAGCACCCTCCTGGCCACATCACCAGCAAGTATCTTCCCTGCAGAGACCCAATGATTTAAGTTTTGCTGGGGTATAATACCACCACAGTAGGGTTTTATTCATAATCAGTCTAGATCTGCCATCTCTATAGGCCTGGTGTATCCTGGCCCAGCAACTGACCCATTGTTTGTCAGAAATGCAAGTGTCCAGTTCCTGCTCCCACTGGGTCTTGGCAAAGAGAGATGGATTAGAGACTGTATTTCACAGAACTTAGTATATGCTACTGGGCTGACCTTTTTTTAGTGTCTGCCAAAGAGTCAGTGGGGAGTTGTCTAGGGCGGTGCTGTCTGCTGTGGGAAGGGGGTGCACCGGTAGTGTGATGGCATCCCTTATCTGCAAATACCTCCAAAAATGATTGGAGGTTAGGTGGTATCTTACTCTCAGGGCCTTAAGACTCATTTGTTCCCATAGATGCCAAATTGCGCTGGAACCATCCATTGCTAGATCTGACCCAAAATGGCCACCGGGAGCAAATGAGTTTAAGGTGTCCACTGTGTTTGAGCCTGGATCCAGTAGGTCATATACCAGCTTGATCCCCTGAGATTCCCAGATATGCCAGTGGATGCCTTGTTTGCCCACGGTGATGCAGTGGTTGTTCCACAGTGGTATGAAAGCCCAGGGGGTGGGAGCAGCATGGAGTAGTGCATGGCCTTTATTCCAGTATTTAATGGATAAGAAGATGGGTGGTGCCAGGGCCCCTGGGGGTCTCTTATTAGCATATATCAGAGTGGCTGAGGAAGGGGATCTGACCAATGAGGCCTCCATAGGGACTCAGGTAGGAGAGGAGTTATCTGTTGGGAGAAACCATTTGACCATTTGTGCCGTGATGAAGGCCATGTGATACCCCTGGAACCAGGATAGTCCCCTCCCCCCGCTCCAGTGCTGGCACAGTTTCAGCCTACTAAAGCACGGTGGGCATCCCTCCCATAAGAATCTGCCAACCTGGGTATCAATTTTCTGGAAACATTTAGTGGGGATTTGAATGGGGAGGTGTGCAAGGAGACATAGTGCTCTGGGGGCAATCATCATCTTGACCGAGTCTATTTTTCCTGCCAGTGACAATTTTAGAGGTCTCCATCTGTCTAAGTAACTCCTAATCCCTTCCAAGAGACTCTTGAAATTGGCCGAGATTAATTTGGAAATGTTGGGGTGGACAGTGATTCCCAGGTATTTAATGTCTCCTGGGGACCATTTCAAACCTCGTGATGTGAAGTCAGTTTCCCTACATGCGTCATTTAGGGGCAGGACCTCTGTTTTAGCCGTGTTCACCTTGAGGCCTGATGCTGTTGTAAACTTGGTTAAAATGTCTAATACAGTCTGCATGACCTGGGGCATATAGGTTGTAGTTTTTAGGAGGTCTTCAGCATAGAGAAAGGTTTTGAACATGGAGCTTCCCACTGTTACCCTAGGAATGCCCCTATTCTCCTGGATTGCTATGGCTAGTGGCTCGATTGCTAAAATGAACAAGAGGGGGGATAGTGGACACCCCTGCCATGTGCCTTTGTAGAGACTAAATGCTGGGGTCATATTTTTGTTGGTGAGTACCATGGCCTTCGGGAGGGAGTAGAGAAGGCTTACCCAAGCCCAGAAAGTCGGACCTATACCTATTCTCTCCAGTGCAGGGGTTGAAATTAAGTTTTGCAGCCACTAGCCAGCAAGGCTAGTGACTGTGAAAATCCACTAGCCCTACATACTTTTCCACTGGCCCAGCAGGTGTACTTATTGAAATGTTACCTTCTTCAGCACAAGCCCACAGGGCAAGTTATAGAAAAATCTTACTAGCCCCGATACAAACTCTACCAGCATTTGGCTAGTGGGCAGGTGCCAATTTCGACCCCTGCAGTGTGGACATCAAGTAGGACCATTCATTCGAATCAAAGGCCTTCTCGAAGTTCACTGCCAGAGCAGACATGGGAGTGTGATGGTATTGGCTTTATGCATCAGAGAGATCGGCGCCCTATGATGATCTGACCCCAATCTGCCTTTGACAAAGGCTGCTTGCGCAGGGTGGATGAGGCTCGTGAGGAACTTCTCCAGATGACCTGCCAGGACCTTGGCCAAAATTGTGGCATTGGCATTTATGAGGGAGATGGGGCAATAGCTACCTGGATTTTGAGGGTCCTTAACTTTTTGGGGGGAGTGCCGTAATTACTGCCACCCTCATGGTGGGAGGGAGGGCTCCTTTCTCCAAGGAGTCTCTGAAGACCCATAATAAGCATCCGGATAACTCTACTCCTGCCACCTGATAGAAGTCGATGGGAAGCCCATCTTTCCCTGGGGATTTGTGGGGGTTCATGGACTTAATGGTAGCCGAGATTTCCTCCTCTGCTAGGGGCTCCTCCAGTGGTAAGGCTATAGAGTTAGCAAGCCATGAGATCAGGATATTGGCCAAGAAGGCCTCAACTGTGGCTGAATCATGTGGAGATGGGGAAGAGTAAAGCCATTCATAAAACTTGGCCATGATCTCATTAATCCCCTTCTGGGAGTTAGTCAGCACCCCTTTCCCTTTCTTTAGGCCATGAATCATTCTTGCAGCCTGTTTCCTTTTGAGGTGATAGGCTAGAAGCTTGCTGGCCTTCTCCCCCCTTCCCAGTATGAGTGGGACATTCGCCTGAGGTTCAACTCAGCTTGCCTAGTTAGGTGAACATTAAGTTAGACCCTGACGCTGGTCAGTTGTGCTATTAGAGATTGGGGCATGTCCCCTGGGGGGAGAGATTTGTATTGGGATTCTAAACTGGCTAATTTCTTTTCCAGGGCAGCCTGTTCCACCTCTCTACAGTTCTGTCTTGTGGAGGCGAAAGCTATAATCCTCCCCCTGGTGGTGGCTTTGAATGCTTCCCAGAGTGTAGAGTCTGACACCTCTCCATTATGATTATTCCCTCAGTAATCTGTGATTTCTAGGCCTAACCACATGCGGAACTGGAGGTCCTCTAAAAGTAGGCCATCCAGTGCCAGGTGGACAGCCGGGGTTGCTCAGACCCCCATTCTACCCTTAGTTCCAGAGGTGCATGGTCTGAGATGGTTATGGGGTGGGATTCCACTTTCATCACCAGGTCATACACAGCGCTGGATACCAGCCAAAGATCTATCCTGCTAGAGGACCCATGGGTGGCAGAGAAACACATATAATCTCCCCTCCCCAAGTGTTTGGTGTGCCAGGCATCTACTAATGTGTGCTCAGCCATGAGCCTGTGGATTGCTGTGACAGCTTGCCTATGGGTTTTAGCTGTTCCTCTGCTCCTGTCCAATGCTGGGTCCAGGGTCAGGTTGAAATACCCCCCCCCCCCCATGATGCTATGGAGCTGATTCATAATAAACTCAACTAAAGCTTGGTTGAGGTTTGTGACCGGGTGACCCCTGTCATGGAAGGGTGCCCTGAGTCTGTTCTAGATCCCCCCCCAAAGACTCACTAAAATGCTTAGGAAGCACAGAAACAAAAAGTAAAAGTGCAGGACAGGAACAGCAGTTCCCCTTGTGTTCTGTTCCCTGTGTTTGCTAGAAACTGCTCTTGGCAAAGGGACAAAATGAAAAGTAAAGCTGATGGTTGCACTTTACAGCTGTAGGCAAATGTCGAGAACTATTTTCTACAGCTCTAAATAAGAGTTAGTTAATTAAGCAGCTTGTTGCTGCTTTACTTTAAAATACACCATTCTGTGTGGTATAGTTTTCATCTGCTCTAATGAAATTTTAAAAAGAGCAGACAAATACCTCAAACAATAATAACACAGTTACAATGACAGTAGGACTCTGGGGCCCCATTAAGATTATCTGTGGTGTTTAGCTAAACTCCAGCAAGGTACACATTGCTTTAAGTAGAAGAAAATAAAATACATGTTTGGGCCTTGTTTACCAAAGGAAATTTACAAGATGCTTACCTGAGTTTAGTGCAGGAGGGAGTGCTAGTTTGTAAGCCAGAAAGCACAAGAAAGTAGATAAAGCTCTAAGGATAACTTTTATGAAACAGTCATTCTTACCTGTGGGAGCCCGTTGCTGTATACAGTGCTGTTATAGGGCTGGCAGCCCAGACTGTCTGATTTTGTGGAACTCCCAGTTAGTGAGGTCACTGCCAGAGGTGGAGCTAGGGAAATTAAGTTCCTCATAGCTATAAAATTGTGTAGCCAGGCCAGAATGAATATTATGTTAATGTTGTTAGGACCTATTAACTAAGGCTTGAAATATCCCTTTTCTTATGTTTAGGCCGGGATATGAGCCTCATAGAGAAGTGTTTTAGTTAAAAGACATAATGTGGGTGTTTCCAAGGAAGTGATGTCACTAGGACATAGGATAAAAGATTGCCACTAGAGGCTTTAATTTAGATAAGGCGTCAGTCTACAACTGACTGTGAGAGGTGTAAGACCTTAAGTTTAGAAGGCTTGTGTCTACACCCTAGACAGCGTTGATGTTATTGACTTAATGACAATTTTCTTATTTTCTGTTCTAAATAATTATTATTTTATGCTACAAATAATAAAATGATAAATGCCAGCCTGGCATTTTTTTATGCACTGATTTTGATGTCTGCCCGCTAATTGTCTCCTGATCAACAACCCCGCTACAAGGTTGTGGAAAAATTGGGGGCAGTCTTGATTGGGGGCATAGACATTAAGGAGAACAAGAGATCCCTCTGGGGTCTCCAGCTTGGTCATAATCCACTGACCTTCTTTGGCCATCTTCTTTTTGACCACCTTCCATCCCAGATCCTTGTGAAACAGTATGGAGACACCCCATTTATATGACCTGGCAGTACTATGTAACTCCTCTCCTACCCGTCCTTGTTTAAGTTTCAAGGTCTCTGCCCTAGATAATTTAGTTTCTTGGAGGAATGCGATCCGAGGGTTCATCCTTTTTTTTCTTCGATGTACATTTTATTCTCCTTAAGTCTCTGTCTGCCCCCCTTCTGACCGACCCTCCCAGCCCCATCACCCTGGAATCATTGGGTCTTACCTTCCTGCCTGGTCTGGGTGTGGCACCTGTGAAGGGTCGGGTCATCATACTGCAGTCAGAGGGTTTTCCACCAATTTTCTTCCCTTCCCTGCTGGGGTGGACACAGCCTGATGGTGTGTGTGAAAGCATTCGCTCATCTGCAGAAGTCCCGCAGCACCCTCCCTTCCTCTGGTGTCCCAGACCCATACTGCCCTTTGGCCTCCACCTGGGGGCAGTCATTTGGCAGGAATGCTAGTCCTCCCTACCTGGGAGAGGAGAGCTGTACTCTGAATGCTCGATCCTCTCCCTCCCCTGCTGACCCCTGGTGGCCCATGCTCGTTCCCAAACAAGGGTTGCCGATGTGGCACAAGGTGTGGCGTCCAACGCCTCAACCCTCAGCACAACTGGGCTGGTGGGTTCATCCTTTTTAACTGCAGCAATAGTTTTTTTTCTCTTTGCCAGTGAGTTAAGCCCTCTCGCGTTCCAAGAAACTAAGTTAGTCTCCATCTGGGCTTCATAGGAACTCATAATGTATAGGTCTTGATATTACACCCTGCCCTGCTGCACTGCTCATTGAGCCCTTTGGCACTCTCCCCTCTCCTTCCCCATCCTCCCCTTTCCTTCCAACCCTCTCCCTTGTTCCCTGATTGCCATTGTCCACAAGCACACATATATAGATAGAGCTTGAAACTTACATAAACACCAGAACATAACTCTTGCAATAAACTTGTGAACCAATAGTTTACCCTTTCCTTCCCCCCCATAAGGTAGAACAGCTGCCGCTGTAGTCATCAGCTAACCTGTGGCCCAGATGACAGTGGCAGTCACTGGGGGTTACCGCCTAGTGGCCTACTCCGAACTGAGGTCTGACAGCTGACTTCTCTCGCTGACCCCTGCCCTTTGTAGCCCGAAACCCACTGATCCATTTGTCAGATTGAAACTGAATGCAGATCTAATATCTAAGTAGAAAGATAGGTACCCACTGAGTTTACCCCCTATCCACTCCAGCTTCATCGGAGGGATAGGAGCCATAAAATAGGGCCTTGGATGTTGTTACCTGCTTACCCCTTTTGTATGGGTATTGCCCCATATCCATTGTCGAGCCCCATGCCCATTCATATCTCCAGGGCCTCTTTAGTCTCATAATAGGGGTGCTGGGGCCCATGGGGGGGGTGATTGAAAACAGGTTGGGGGGGTGATGGGTAAAATCAGAAAGCCATAACCTCCTCTGTCATGGCTTCCACCTCCAGTTGTGTTAGTGTTCCCACAGGTTCTGCACCCTGGATTCTAGGGGTGGCTCCTGCCCTACCTGGAGAGAAGCCACTATTGGCTTCATATTAAGATATCTTGCCCTCTTCCTCTATGCAGCAGGGAGCAGGGGCAGGCCACAGAGAGGGTCTCTGACCTGCTTTCTTGCCCCCCATTCCTGTATTGCTGGCTGGGTTAACCAGCATTTATTCTTGTCTGAGGTAGGGCCGGAGCACCAGAGACATGTCTGCTTACCTCGCAATACCCACCTGTACCCTAGGCCACAATACCAACCCACTGGGCACAGTCTGTAGGGGTTTAATTCCATAAGGCGATGGGGCTGCCTCGTAGTACACCATAACAGCTTTAGGCAAGCCCCTCAGAGCACTGTGTCTTGCTGCTTGATTGGCAATGGAAACGGGCCCATTTCCACCGCACTGTTAGGCTTGTAGGACTGGACTAGGCCAGGTGTCACAGTTCTGTCCATGATCTTGGCCCAGGAGTGGTCCTTTTCAGGAGAGAGGAGGGCCTTAGCCAGGGACTGTTCAGCATGAACAGGAGATGGCCTGCATATGGGAGGATCGCCACCAGATATGTCTCATAAGACATTGTACCTGTTTTGTCCCAGGGAAGGGTCTTGAGTTTCAGAGGAAGCCTTCGATTCTTGGCTGGTGCTGTGGCTCCTGGAGTGGAGCCTGGGTGACTTGTCTGTGTGCTTTTCCTCGATGGCCTTCTTCTTTCAGTTCTGACACCTCCCTTTTGGTGCCGAGAGTCAGGGGTCCTGGTTGGTAGCTTGTTCTCTCTGCCTGTGGTCCAGTGGAGGGGGAGCTGTGAAATTCTGCAATCCTTGCAATGCAAAGTCCATTGGTGTTGTTTTGGCCATGGCCCTGCCAGGCCTGTACCTATCCCCATATTTGCCCCCAATTCAGCTGTGGTGCATATGATGACAAGAAGGAGTCAGCAGCCTCTGGGGAGTTGAAGGAGTGAAGCCTGCTGTATATGACTGTGTGCAAGATGGCAGGGTACCACAGTGAGTACTCCAGCCCCAGGTCTGCACTGGCACGTCTTGCAAGAGTGAAGGCCCTTCTTCTCGTGGATAATTCTTGAGAGTAATCTGCAAAGATTTGAATAGGTTTGCCTCTCCATAAGAGCTGTTGCTTTGCCCTTGTGGACAGAATGATCGCTTCTCGGTCCCTGAACCACAGGAACTGGGCTAGGATGGGACACGGACAGCCTTCTGGTGCAGGCCAGGGAGTGATGGGCATGATCAATTTCCAAGAGGCCTCCTCCTTGGCGGCCCAAGGTACCCGGCAGTACTTGTTGCAAAAAAGTGATTGCGTCTCAACCCTTGCAGCCCTCCGGAAAACCCATGAATCTCAGGTTATTCCGGAGGCTGCAATTTTCCAAATCCTCCACTCTCTGTCATAACAGTTGGATCATTCTTTCTTGTTCTCTGGTTTTGTGGTCGGTGCGGTGGGCAAGTTCTTCATTATGTGCCAGCCGTTGCTCATTAACAGACATCTGTGAAAGGGCGGTGATTTCTGCTGTATTTTGTTGAGCTGTGATTTCCAAGTGTCCCATTTTATGTACCAGCTGGGCAAACATTTCTCAAATTTCTTTCAGGTTCTGGTCCATGGCCCTGTGGGTTGCTACCTCCATCTCAGGGATCTGCAGGTGGACGCAGGCCACAGCCTTATGTGAAGGACGTTGGATCAGGATCTCAGTCCTGTGAACACACTCAGTGTCTGTAAAAACTACCTTCTACTCAGTAAATGGAAAATTAATGTTGTAGCGCTTTCTGGATTTTAGGATCAGATGTTCTCAGATTATGTCTGGATTTTTGTGCAGGGTGCTAGGAGCTCTTATTTAGGCTGCCATTCTAGTTAATATCAGGCCACGCCCCTTGCACCAGTAGTTATAAAAAATAATAGACATGCAACTGTGTTCTTATGGATTTTTTATTACACACCCTTAGTGTGTGATGACCTCATAAACCTCTCGCGTTTAACTCTCGAGGTTTGTGGGTCATCACACACCTCGGGTGTGTAAAACAAATCCATAACACACAGTTGCATGTCCATTATTCTCTATTTCTCTTATCCACTCTTTGCCTCTGCATCTATAAGACTACTTGGTCTACATTTTCAGATCTTTCCATTTTTCTTTTTATAGCTTGACAGAGTTTGACTCCTACTCCAATATTCAAGGATAAAATTCTAAGCAATACATTTATTGTAAAGCATTTGTGAGGATCTTTGACCACCATTCAGGATTAAGCTTATATACATTGGCTGGAATTTGGTCCACTGCTGCGGTCTTGATTTTGCATAAAAGGATAGTTCTATACACCTCTTCCTTCATAATCCAGTCAAAATTTTGTATTACTGTAAATCTATAGGGGGATTTTCAATTGCGATATGCTCTTCTTCTTTGAAAAAGATTCCCTTCTAGCAGTTCATCCAGACTGTGGGTTCAGTATGAGCCTTGGTGTCATTCTTAACATTGTTGGTACCCATAGCAACCAGATTCCAAAATCCAAGAGTGTCTTTTATAGATTCTAAACAGTACATCAACCAAGCACTTCCTTACTGTGCTACGTGCATGGAACACTCTTAAATGGAGAAGAGTGTTTCACATGCTAGAGGCAAATAATGTCACAGCGCTCCATTAATACCCCATAAACATACCAAAAGTATGGTAAAAAATGTAATAGAATCCAGGCAAAGATACTGAAGAATATAAAAAGTGGGGATGCCAGCGTGATTGTTCCATTGTATTCCACCCTGGTAAGACCCCATCTAGAATATTGTTCAGCCTTCTGTTCCCCCAGAGTATTAGAGGAGCAAACATTGATCGAGGGGGTTCAACGAAGGATGACCAAAAAAATTAAGTCTCAATAAACTAAGACATATGACGAGAGGCTGATGGACTTAGGTTTGTACTCTATGCAATACAGAGCACTTAGAGGTGATCTCTGTCAAGTTTATATAGCTTATAAGGATGACTATCTTTTTGAGACTGTAGGATTAATGAAGAAAGCAAGTACTAGGACAACTGGAACACATTCCCTACAGTTACAGGGAGAGATATCTAGAACGACCAAAAGATCTGAATGGTTTACACAAAGGGTGGTGTCACCATAGAATTCCCTACTGGAATGGGTGGTTACAAGTAACTCAATAGATGTTTTCAAGAAAGCATTTGACACTCATATGTGCCCAACTATATGTAGAGGTTACCACTGAATAGTGGCAAGACACTATGAGCCAGATATTCAAAACTTTGCGCCGGGCAAAAACCGTTTGCGCAGGTTTAGCGTGGGATTAGTGCGGGTCTGCTATATTCAAAAGGCCAAATAGCACGGGCAAACTGCATTAGCACCGGGCAAAACTATAATGTATGCAAATGGCAAACTGACATGAATACAGATGCAATGCTATATTCAGCGACTAGCACCGCGCTAAGTGGTTTTGCGCGACTTAGTGCGACACTAAGCACGGTGCAAATTACCACCAAGGAAAAGCTTGTCTTAACCCTGGGCAATCAGCTTTGCGTGACACTTTGGCTTTGCGTGGTGTTTGTGTGGGTTTAGCGCGGGTTTTGCGCGACCCTAACAAATAAATATGACACATAAATAAAGCCAAACATAGAGGAAGCATGCTGCTAACTGATGGCATCACAATGATGCCATCATCTGCCACCAGTCCCAGCCATGCCAGGCAGTAAGTGGTGACCCTGCCGCCAGTGGACAGCATGGCAGTGTGGCCATACAGCACACACCTGCGGACCACACATCTGTGGACACGAACAGATGCCAGCACACACATGCAGCACTGCGGGCATGGAGGATGTTGAGGGGAGCATGTATGGGTGGCGAGGCTGTGCCATTGACCAGGTGTGGCCACAAGGCTGGGACACATCATGCAGTGCACATGGGCCAGTATTGGGAATACCCCAACACTAGTGTGCCATTCGAATAACATATGCCCCCCCCAGCCACATACCGCACAGCTGTACAACTGCCACAGCACACAAAGCCAGTAATGTACATGTCACTGTGGGCATCCCATGCCACAGGTACAGCATCTGTGGGTCACACAACAGTGTAATAGTAATGTCCACTGTCAGTAAACACCTGCAGGTTGGGCCTGTCACTGTGTACAGTGCAGTCATCATCACTGCCCTACACACCATAGGCAGTGCTGTGTCCCTCACACTACTGGCCCCCTTGCTACTGTAGTGTCTGCTGTGCACTGTACCATGCCCACAGTGTGACAGTTGCATGCAGCACCACCACCACCTGTGCCTATGCTGTCTTGTCCCTGGGGTACACATGCTATGCTATGCTGTACTGTTTACATGTAGCCTGCAGCTATCATCGTGCACTGCCAGACTGACCTACAGGTGAAGCTGCGGTTGGACCTGGTGAGCCGCTGTACTTCCAGACTGACCTACAGGTGGCTCTGTGGGACCCTGCAGTAATGCTGGGCAAACTGCATGCAAATCAGGGTATAATGAAATACTAATCCGGTTGTTTGCCCAGAGACTACCTAAGTAGGCTCATTTGCATGGCACTTTTTAATATGGCACATTTTAGCTCCGGGCAAGCGTGTTTGCACCGGTCTAACTGCTTAGCTCCGCGCTAATGTGTTAGCGCGGCGCTAACGGTACAGGGAATAATATTACAGTTTTGATCACTGTTCTTTCACATCTGCTGCTTCCTGCAGCTGTACTGAGTCCATGCATTTGCTGGCACACACATTGGCCATGTAGTTCGTCTGTACCTGCCCTCATGTTGCTGTGCACTGTGTTGTTGTTGTTGTGGGTTGCACTTCCTGGTTGCTTTATTCAGTGCTGTCTTATTCCTGGGCTATTTTTGCCCTGCACTCCCAGACCAGTTTGCCCGGCTTCCTTAGACAGCAATATTCAGCAGGATTAGCACCAGGCTATTTCCATTTCAATATAGCTTGCTCTGTGCTCCAGGTTAAGTTTGCCCGCCGGGCAGTGCTAATTTAGCCCCTGGGCAAAGTTTTGAATATCTGGCCCTATAGGTCTAATGACCTCCTGACTTGTATCATACCTATGAACTTATAAACGTTCCACTATTCTTTTAAAAGAAAATGGTAACACCAAGCGTAAACTGCTAAAGCTGACCTCATTATTTTTGAGCTTGTGTATTATTGCAAATAAACAGCACTGAGGTTTTGCTGGTAACATCTGTAGCTTTGAAATAAATTGCCAGTTATAAACTGTCTTAGTGTTTTCATATAGATCCATGCACACACAACACAGATCAGCTGTAAACAAAATCCTTTCTTTGTTTTGCCAGGAATGGCACTTTACTGAAAACGGTAAAACTGTGGAAAAGCAGAGGTTTATTGAAAACCACGTAATCTTACCACCTACAGCACCATGCCATTTTGGCACTATTATACTGCTCTTTTAGTCACCATTAGTCAATCACTCCGATTGTTGGCTCAGCCACACTGCGGCGGACAGAATGATTTAAATCCATTTTTTATTTATTTAGATACAGGTAATATTTGCAGTTTTGAATAAACTGCAGTTGCAAACAGTCTTTGTGTTTTCAGTAGACCACCAGTTTGACCTTTGACCTAGACGCCACCATGTCCCATATCTAAATTAAAAAAAAATAGATTAAAATCATTTTGTCCACCACAATGTGTTTTAGTCAGCAATCGGAGTGAGTGGCAGCCAGAATGGTGATTAACAGAGCAGTATAACAGTACTGAAATGGTACAGCACTTTTTGCTGGTAGGATTTTGCAGTTTTCAATAAACCACCACTTTTTCACTGTTTTACTGTTTTTAGTAAAGTGCCGTTCCCAGCAAAACAGAGTTAGAACTTTTCTTTTTTACCAGTGACTTGTGGTGTGTGTGTGTGTGTGTGTGTGTGTGTGTGTATCTATAATTAATATGTCCACCTGTCACCACTTGTTGCTGGATCAGAGTGGTTTCACTTGCGTTCTGCTCATGCCAGAGCAGCTCTGCTTCGCTTCGCTGTTCTATCATGAGCAGAATGCACAGGAAACCACTCAAATCCAGCAACAAGTGGCTAACTGCCTAACATTTTCTCCTAACTAGTTTGACGGTTCCTTTTATTGGTGATGGAAAGTTCTCTATATTGCTTCTTCTATCTGTTAAGATAATTGAAGTTGCACCATGAAGGATGTCTCTTTGTATATTTAATTACTGCAATTAGTTCTGACTTTGCCTTCTTACCTTGGTAGCTAAATCACCCTTGTTCCCTCACTTTACTCTTGCCATGAACTTTACATAAGGATGGTATTAATATTAAGCAGTCAGAGGCTGTCTTATCACAACAAACTGTAGCTTTGATCCTCTAGTTTTCCTAACAGCTCAATGGACAGTTGTTCTATAACAGAGTCAATCTGCTCTTCAACAAAGCTATCCCAGACAGCCCTTTTTTGTTTATTTTCTTTAATTCTGAAGTAACAACACTATGATTTCTCTGGCAGGAAACAGGGACACTTATTATTATTGTTGGGGGAAATGTTCACTTTCTGCACTATCATGAGTTATCAGAGGAACTATATCATGCAGACTACAGCAAGACCATAATGCATAATATATTACTGATGACCTATTATGAGAGAAGTGTGTTGACTTTCCCTCTAAATCACCCGGTATTCTGGCATATAATATAATCAGACAATTTTCCTGCACTGAGGGCCCTGTGCACATAGGTCCCGCGGCTGCACCACGTGTTCAAAGGACACACACACGGATCCACGAATACCCTGCACCAACTGCACATCCCTGCCTCTGGCTATCAGTACATATAGTTGTGCAACTGTCCCGCCAGTCTGGGATAGGAGCAATGAGTGGGTGTGCCAGCACTGGGCTGGCAGACTATGGCATGCATAATGTTGGATGCGCTCCAACAGGCCGATGTCGGGTGCAGTGTTTATTATGCCAGCCAAAGGACTGCCATAATGGGTGGACACCCCCTCTGCTGGCATTCAGGGTCCTGATGCCACCCCACAGCCACATACCTCAGACCTCCTCTGTGCCACAGAAGGTGGGGGGCTGATACAACCAGCAGGCACCAGTTGAAAGTTACCAGTAGGACACCAGTATACAGTGGCAAGCTGACAGTCCCTACGTAGACTGCCACACCCCATAATCTCCTGCTGGGCCTTTCAGAGCTTCTATTTGGAAGCCCGTGATCTGACCCAGGTCTGTCCCCTCAAGTGGCCCTACCCCATGTGTGGAACTACATGGCCATGCATCAGGCCAGCTGGGGTTTGTCAATCCCAGCCCTGTGCATCTTGCAGGTGCCAGGTATGGGGTGTGCAGTTGTATAGCCCAGTACAAGCCCTCACCAGTGTGTATCAGGCACCATAATGAGCGGGGCCCTAAATCTCTAAGGTTATGTGCATTACTATTCAATTTAAATCCATGGTCATCCTAGAGTAATCAACTTTCCACAAGTAGAGTAGGCTAAGTTTTGTAAAATCATAAATAATGTCAAACTCTCCTATCCTTGCATTCAGATCACCCTTTATCAAGATGTTTACTGATGGGAAATGTACCTTCATTAAGTGTAACACGGTTCTTGAATCATCCCAAATAGCTATTGAATAAAATTTAGAAGTACTTAGAGGATGTAGACCTTACAAAATATTATCTCTTTTGTACATATAGAATAATGCATGGGGAGGTGTGTATAACAAGAATTTTATATACACCTGAGGTGTGGAATGCTACATAAACCCTGAGAGCAAAGCTCAAGGGGTTTATAAAAGCATCCCACACCAAGGGTGTGCATAAAATTCAAGTTTGCACACCTCCACATGCTTTGTTTTATGTGACTGCTGATCTCTGTTTTTCACCCTGCCCTCATTAGCTAGTAATAAAGAGGAGTCTGAAAACAGTTTTGTTTCAGTTCGTTTATTGTCTAATGTAACTATCTGGGTTATGGGGATTTATTTATTTGATGTTTACCAGACAATCTGGATTAAAAATAACAGATAGTAACCTTAGTGTTTGATTTTGCAAGTTTGAACAGATAAAAAGCAGTGCATCTGATTCTGATAATGATTTTGATATGCAACTCTGTAAGAACTTTTAACTTTTTTAACTTCGAAAATGTGTTGACATTTAAGAAATAATCATAGCCTGTCATTTGCATAAGTCCATTAACTGTCCTGTTTTATAATCTGTGCCATGAAGAAGACAAAATCAGGTTTCCATGGAGACACGTCTTTGGTGTCTGATTTCTGTGCTTTTCTGGGTTTCCGCAATGAGCTAGGTGAGAGAGGGAGAGAGACAGAGGAGGAGAGAGACAGAGGGAAGGAGAGAGAGAGCAGGAGAGGGAGAGAGAGAGAGAGATATTGAGAAAGAGAGAGAGAGAGAGAGAGAGACAGAGAGCAAGGAAAAGTTAGGGGCCGGGAGAAAAGCTACACAAATATTCTGCTGTGATCAGCTGTGGTGAATAAAATAAGAACAGTGGTGAGATGGTGTTTTTTTGTGAGATAAGGGGTTTTCTGGCCGTAACTTTGCTAGTAGTTATTTGTGGAGTGTTTAAGGACTGCATTTCTTTTTTACTGTGCTTATGTTAACACTGTACCTGCTGCTCTTCAGCCTGCTTGGCACCTGCCATTTGCTTTTCTCTCTCTCTCTCTCTCTCTCTTCTCTCTCTCTCTCTCTACACAGCCCTTGGCTCCCCCCTTTGCAAACTTCACACCCTGCTCCTTTGTCTGGTCAGGCGTTAGGCGCTGCTACCACACCCCCCATGCTCAAACCCCTCCTCAACCTGACCCCCCTCCTGTTTCTCGCTTGCATACTCCCTGTCTATTGTGTCCTAAGACCTGCCCCAATTTCCACCTGGAGCCACGCTCCTTTGACCAAATAGTGTAATGCTCCCTCTCTTCCTCTTCCAGGAGCCACCAGCCCTTGACTTGGGTGCTCCACACCAAGCTGACCTGCCTTCCAGCTCAGCCAGCCCACCCCAAGGAACCTGTCTGCCTGCTCCAGACTGGAAGGTATGCGGCTTCAATGCCTAAAAGCCGATTGGCCAGGCCCGGATGAAACTAAGCTCTGCTATATTTCTTCTGTGATTTGAGGCTGGTTTCAAACTGCTGCTGTACAGGGGAGCTAGTTTTGTGGGATTCTGTGTATCAGGGACCTGTATTTTCTCCTGCACTCCCACCCCGGGCCCGACCTCTATTAAATACTCACTTGCTCTGCCCCCAACTCTCTCCTGGATCTCTACTTTTGTACTGCCCTTAAAGAGACACTAGTGCCAGTGCACTTCCAAACAGGCTCTAAAGTCTGACAAAATCGGCAGCATCTACTCTGCTTCTCAATTCAAAATACAACAGCTCTCAGTCTCCTAAACAAAATGATTTTACACAAGCCCCTCCTCTACTTCTCCCCACCTAATTTCTTCCCACAGTGACTATCCCGTCCTTTCATCCTAGCTGTGACCCCCTAATCCCACAAGCAGCACAAACTGCTCAGTCTACCTCCTCCCTACCTCTTCGTAGTCCACACCCTTTGTCTCATCCTTCCAACCCCCCCTTATTGGTCCCAGCATCCTGCCTCCCCAGATGCTATCCTGTGTATCACTTATCAGGGCTGTCAGCTCTGCCCCAAAAGTAGTCCTGCTTACTAGGAGACTCAGACTCCCTGCTACATACTCCTTCCTCCTCCTCGCCTTACTCCTCGCTGGAGATATTGAGCTCAACCCAGATCCCCAGGCCTGCCCCTAACCTCCAAACTCCTACAAAGTCCTCCCCATTGCCTACATTAACATAAGAAGCCTCCTACCCAAGACTGACCTGCTAAACTGCTGGGTAGTCGCACACACTCCAGATATCCCCTGCATGTCTGAAACCTGGCTCTCTACAAGGATCCCTGACACCTCCCTTACCCTACCAAGCTATACACTAATCAGGCAGGACTGTGGAAAATGTGTAGGAGGTGTAGCCATACATTCAAAACAACCCCTCTCATGCTTGGTCCATTTCAGGGAATCATGCCCTGGCTCCCACAAAGTCCTTCTGATTCAAATCACCCTATCTGCCTCTCTCCCTGTATTTATTGGGGTACTTTATGCCTCTCCCCGTCTCGCACATGACTCCCTCATCTCCACTGTAGCTACTCTCGCTGACCTTACTTCCAACGGGGAATTGATCCTGCTAGGTGATTACAACCTAGACTGGCTCGCACCCGCCTCTGCAACCCACACCTCCAAAATTGAGTCCCTAAATCTAACCCAACTTCTAAAAGAAGCTACTCACTACAACCCTCACTCTCAGAACCACTGCCTAATCGACTGGATCCTCTTGTCACATCTGCACAGGGTAACTACATCTGGAATTCTTGCAAATGCACTCAGCAATCACTGCATTACTTACTGCATCAGAAAATCTCGCCTTCACAAGTCTGCGCCAAAATACATTAATACCACTCTCTAAACTCCTTGGATGTTGAATCCCTCCTAACCACCCTTATCCTCACTGACTGGCATCACGTTTACTCAGCCCCAGATGTTGATGCTGCACTTTCCAGTTTCCTGCACATGCTCACCAAAATCTGGGACTCCCATGCCCCACAGAAAAAATGCAGGGTAAAGATGCAACACCACAAATGGATCTCTGCCTCAATTCTTGCCTTATGCAAGGCCAGAGACAAAGCTTGGATGGTTTTCAGATCCTTCCCCAGCCCTAAAATTAGACAAGCATACAACACCCTCCATAATGCATGTACAAAGGCAGTAAGTCTGGCAAAAGCAGACTTCTTCAAGTCTCAACTGACTCACACCCATCCCTCCAACTTCTGGAAGGTCATACACTCTCTCTTTGACTCTCCTTCACAGCCCTGTTTCCCCTGCCATTAAACAGCATGGTCAGCAACTACTCAACCCTACCAGCATTGCTGTTACCCTTAACAAATGTTTCACCTCCTGCACTGTGCCACATGGGACCCCTCCACAGACTATGGTCCCGATTCCGCCTCTCTGTGAAAACACCTTTGAATTCTCACCTGTCTCAGAACTCAAAGTCTTCTCAGCCCTTCGCTCATTAAATACTTCCAAATCTGGCCCAGATGGGGTCCACCCTAAACTCCTGAAAATCTCTGCACCTGCAATCTCAAAGCTTTTACCCATTTCCTCAACCTCTCCTTCCTCCTGGGTCAGTCCCTCAGGTCTGAAATCCGTGACAGTCATCCCCTCATAAAGGTGGTGACCCTCAAATCTTGTAACTATGTGGCGATCTCCCTCCTCCCGGCTCTTGCCCAGCTACAGGAATCTCTTGTGCCCTCCAGATTGGCAGAACACCTAAATACAAACAACCTCTTATCCCCACGTCAGTCTGGCTTCAGGAAGCAACACTCCACTATCTCCTCCCTCCTGCGTGTCACAAACCAAATCCACACTGCCGCTGACCAAGGCCTCCTCACAGCTGCAGTGTTCATTGACCTGGCTAAGGCCTTTTTGATTCCATATCTCATCCCCTCCTCCTGTCTAAACTTGAAGCAGTAGGCCTCATTCCTATCACTGTTCAATGGTTGAACTCCTACCTCTCAAACAGGTCACAATCTGTCAGAATCTCTGACGTCTCTTACCCTCCACTCTCAATCCTATCAGGTGTTCCACAAGGATCTGTTCTTGGTCCCATCCTCTTCCCCCTCTTCATAAATGACCTCCCCTCCTCCTGCACCAAATCCAGCATTCACATGTACATGGATGACACTATCCTCTTTATCTCTGGCCCATCCATCTGTGATATTCAGTCTACCCTCCAACATGATTACAACAATATTCAACACTGGTTTACACAGAACCAACTCAAAGTAAACACAGTCAAAACTGTATCCATATTGTTTGCCATAGTGCAGAAGACTAGCAAATTCCCCCCCCTTCCCCTATCATCCCCTTAGACGGCAACCCTCTAGACCATGTCGATAAATACAAACACCTGGGATTGTGGCTCGACCCGCATTTATCCTTCACACCACATATAGAAGCTACCATCTCAAAACTACTCCCCAAACAGGGCATGCTCTACTGGCACCGAGACTCCATCCCTCTGCCTGCCAGACGGCAGATCTTAACTAAAATGATCCTCCCCATGTTTGAGTCCACAGATGTAGCCTACAGCACTGCCCCAGAAACCACCCTAGTCAAGATAGACACCTTCCTAAACTCTTTTTGCCACTTTGGGGCAGTGTAGATTGTAGGGAGCGCTTGCCCAGAGGAGTTTTTTGTGCATGGCCTCTCATGCTGGGATGACCGGTGTGAATATATGATTATTTGAATTGGTTTGAGTATATTGTTGCTTTTTCCACTTGAAGTTGAGGTTTTTGTTTTTCTTGTTTTTCTTATTTTATTTTTTCATGCCACACATAGCTGCCAGCTTAGGATAGGTGGGCAAAGTCACGTGCACGTGATAGATATACAGCACATGCGTGACTCTGAAGGGAACAGATTCACCTGAATACAGCTCAGGGATAGACGCATAACTGGCACTCCGCTACATTGAGACCCTGTTGTGTGTTTCTTTCTTGCAAATTTGGATGGTAAAATCTCTTTTCACATTGCTTGATGGTTGACATAGTTTGTTTTGCTTTCATTCTTTGCTGTTGGCTGTATGAACTAGTGTATTGCTAATAAGTTTTAAATGTTTTTGTTATTTATGGTATTGAAGCGGAATAATACCTGGAACAGACCTTGCAGTTTTTCTGACTCTTAGACTGTTTGGAGTTTCATCTTAGTGTTTCTTGGTACTTATTGGACTAACAATGGTGAAGTAAGTGCTATTTTATTTCCTGCAGGTTTTTATCTTGGGCAGACTGCTTATATATTTTAGGTTTATTTAGGTCTGTTAGGTTTCTGGTGTATTAAAGTATAGGGGAGTATAGGGATTAGTGTATACTACCTGTGGTTGTTACATCTTTATAAAGATTTTATTATTAAGATCATAGCTTTTAAAGTTTCTCTATTGTATTTTGTTTTTAGAGTGGCTAGTTCTTTTGTTCGACCTGTAGCTTTCTCAGAGGTTATAGTGGACAGAAAGGTGATAAAGAAGTGTCTAAACAGAATACCATTTATGTGTGGAGAGCCAAGAAGAAAACAAACAAACAAACAAACAAAAAAGACACTGAGAAAGCTTGCATCATGTATTGTCCAAAATTGGGTTCCCCCTTTGTTTTTTGCTATTTTCTTAGAAAAGAGCAATTCTGTAACATCTGAGATAATGTGACCCAAAAAATTAAGAACATATAGTCATAAGGCTGACAAAGGAAAAGGTAAAGATGGTGTTGTTGGGCCAGATAGGCTTTCTTCTTCTCAGAAAATAACTCAGTATTTGTGTTCTAATTGTAATCAAATTGAATTAAGGGGGAAATAAGAAAATTACTAAAGTGTTTGACCCAAAAATGACATCATCACATGCAAAATCAAATGAGACGAATTTGCAGAGTTTGAGGAGAACACATCCATTGTTAGAGGAAATTAGAAAGTTGGAGGAGAATTCACAATGTCAGATTGTAGAAAATAATTCCAGAAATGTAATAGATATTACTGGACCAGAATTACACATATCTGATTTTGACCCCTCTAATAAACAAATAGAGAAGAGTTATCATAGAAACAATATACTCTCCCCATATACAGTACTAGGTCTAGTAATAAGGCCTTAGTGTCCAAGGCTTATGGTGTGGATATGTTGGTTGAAAATGATTTAGTAAGGGTTGGTAGTACATCAAGCCTAGGGCAAAATGAGATTGGGACCAGCTTGGAGCCGATGCAAGAAATGGACTTTCAACCATACACAGAGGTCTCTAAGTCTGTAAAGCAAATTGACTTACAGGTTAACCAATATCAAAGTAAAAATTAATCATTTTTACAAAAATTTGATTCCTTTTTGACACCTTATATAACACCACAGGTTAAAAATGATCAAATGGTTAACAATTTGGAGCCATCTGAGTTACAAAGATCCTGTGATGTATTGGGGGAAGGGTGGATTTCTTGAACAATAAATATAAAGGGTCCGGATGTAGAGAGGCTCTAATATCTAAGCTAGATGAAGTAAAAAAAGAGATTGCATTTGATAATGCTCAGTTATTAGAATTAACTACACTCTTTCACTTGTTCATTGAATTTCATGCTGTCAATCCTCCCCAACTTCAGGAGGGGAGGATGGCAGAAGGTTTAAACTATAATGAATTACTAAGGAATGGTGGTGGATTAATGATGGAGTGTGGGGCTAACAAGGAAAAAAAGTGTTCTCATTTAACCCAGGGGGATGAGGTGACAAGTAAGCAGACATCTAAGCAGAAAGAGCTTGAAAAAGAGAATTATGGTGTAAAGAACCTAAAGAAGAAATCTATCCAGATGATAACAGAGGAAATTGGCAATAACGAGAGGAGAGAAATAGACCTTTTGACTGGAGAATTGGATCAAAGGAAAATAGAGTTAAAACAAAATATAGAAGCTATGAATACTAAGGGACCTAAGCAAGCTGAAGGAGGTGTCCAGAACAGTAAGCAAAAAAAGGAGAATAGAAGGGGGGAATATAATACTGAATAGAACTGAAAAAGAGCTAGAAAGGTTAGCAAAACAGCAGGTTAAAAATAAAGTAAACTATAGCAAGGCTAATGGAAAAGGGAAAATGGTTTTTAATGATGCTCAGGATTCACTTAAATTAAAGGATGGTTATGTGTCATCTTAAGGAATGCAGACAAGTGAAGGGATATCCTGAAAGAGAAAGATAATTTCTTTGACCTGGGAGTATTTCTTGACGCAACGATTATAACATCTATGAATGATAGAAATGATCTAAAGTGAAAGCAGGTAGTAAGGACAGATATTAATAAAAAAGGCACAGCCATAGTAAAACAACCCAGAATTACAGCATTTCTGAAACCAATTGAGACAACTCATATATTAAAAGGGGAGTAAGGGGGACATATTAACTCCTCAGTGGTTCTGGAATCTGATGAGTGCCTTAATGTTGATTACGAAGAGGTTAGCTCTCTGTCTGTGGACAGAGAGAGAGAGAGAGTCTATTAGTATAATAAAAGTGAGTGATAGCTCTTTGATAATGCTAGAGTCAACAAATTGACAGAAGATTGATCATAAAGGTATAAACTTATTATCCTGGAATGTTGCTGGTTTTAAAGAAAAAATGGAGGATAAAGCCTGTCTAGACTGGATCTCCAATTTCTCAATACTGCTTCTCCAAGAAACATGGGTGGGTAAATTGGAGGAGATATGGGTGAAAGGTTATAAAAGCTAGATTTCTCCAGCCTATAAAACCTCCAAATATGGTAGATCTAAAGGCGGATTGGCTACATGTATTAATGAGTCGCTTGATTTTGTGAATCCTGAAGTTAGTATGTATAATGAGTTCTATATGTATGTTGTTGTTATGGGCCAGGGGGGATGTTTTGCACTATTTAATATATATTTATTCCTCCAGCTATCAAAGTAAGATAATTGATTAGTATCCTTAACCATATAGGACAAGATATAGAATCCTTAAAATCTAGGTTCCCTGGGGTAGCTATATATTTATTTGGAGATTTTAATGTACATGTAGGTAACGGCAATGAAAACTCAGCACCAGACTGGGGAACTGATGATCTTTTAAATATTCTGGTGCGCCAATCAAAGGATGGGGTGTTAAATCAAAAAGGCAAGTCATTATTACAGTTTCTGGATAAATTTAATCTGAGGATTTTAAATGGTAGGACAAGAGGAGATTGGACGGGGGAGGCGTCCTTCCCCACAATTAAAGGGGGTAGTGTTTTAGATCTGGCTATTGTAGAAGCGCTAGATTATTATAGGGTGAACTATTTCAGGATTAATAAGTTGTGGGATAGTGACCATTTTCCTCTGTCTTGCTCTAGTAAATTAAATATTAATCAAAAAATAAAAAATAAAAAGGTAGAGAAGTAGACAGATGTTAATATGTGTATTAAATATGGAAAGAAAATTATATGGAATGAATATACAAAAAAATGTATTGATAAGTTAGTTCAAAACCAAAATATGATAGAACATCCAATTGCTATGATGACTGTTGTAGGGGCAATTGCACAAATCAAATATTTTGAATTATATATGCAGCAGATAACTCTGGCTATGAGTTCTAAAAAAAGAAGTGCGATAAAATCCAACATTGGTAGCACCTAGCCTTGGTTTGATCATGATTGTCTATATTTAAGAAAAGAGATCAAAAGATTGGGTATGGTAAGGGTACAAAATACTTCCCCGGTTATATTGAAGGTTCTTAAAAACTTAAAAATAGAATATAGAACTATGATATGTGGAAAAAAGAGGAATTATAATTTACTATTATGGGGCAAACTACAAGAGTCAATTTTAAAGAAAGATAGCCAAGCATTTTGGTCACTAGTGGCTTTTGGCTGCTGTGAGAGTAATATTCAATATAACCTATTGGGGCTGATAGCAAAAGATCAATGGGTGAGCCATTTTAGTAAAATCTATGATAGTGAGCATAAAGGCCTATCTTTTAGTTGTATAGGTGATGATACAGGGGATAGAGGATGGCTTATATTTTCTCCTATGGAAGTAAAGGAAGCAATACAAGCGCAAGAAAGAAATTAAGCACCTGGGATAGTTGGTGTCCCAGCTGAAGTATATTTGTATAATGTTAAAAGACAAAGAACCTCTGTGCACAAGCACTGAGGCAATGGTTACCCCAAAGGGCATTGGCCAGGAAGCCAAGTTTCAAAGAAATACTAAATCACACATGCCCCCACAATGCAAAGCATCATGAGCTGCATATGCAAATCACCACAGAATAGTATGCTGGCATTATTTGCATAAGGTGATCACTGGGTAGAGGTTTTGACACTATTATTTTCAGCAATTGTTCAATCTTTTGTTCTGCCATCAGACTGGGATAAAGGGGTGATTATACCTTTATTTAAGAAAGGCTCAAAACATGATCCTATGTGTTACAGACTGATAACTTTGTTGCCAATTTCGCAAAAGATTTTTATTCCTTAATATTTTCCTGATGTTCCCATCATCACAAGCATAACTACCTTGCCCTTATCAAAAGCGACCCCCTCTGAAAGTTACTATCACATTTTCTCTGCTAACAGTCCATCATTACACCTGACTTCCTGACATCAACACATTGCTTAAATATAACTTACATCACCTCATGGACAAAAACCCTGTTTCTCTAAAAAAAAAAAAATGCGTAAATAATCCCAAGGTTGAACATATGCCAGCCATTACTTTTTCATGTATTGTCACCTTCTGTGCCATCATGGGGATTTGCATATGTTTCACATGATGCTTTGCAGTATTGGGGTATGTACAATTGTGTTTTCTTTAAAATTTGGCTGTCCAGGATAACACATACCTCAGTGGCATTTACTCAGGGGTTCTTTTATAAACCTAAATTGCTTCCTATTCCTTCCATTAAAATGTACACCTCCATATATTTTCCTAATAATGTGTATGCCTTCCTTAGAACAGAAACTAAAACAAATCTTACTACTTACAAATCATTGTGTTGTTTCTCCATACCTCCTTAATAATTCCACACAACTTCACTAACTTCATTATGCAGCCATGGTGGATCTAACCAGATTTTGTTCTACTAGTGATGCCTCTCCCCATGCACCCCAGCATCCCTCTGGCCCTCACCAGCACCACCTTCTCACATTGCTTGGCTACTTTCAGGTCATCCATTATAATTACCCCCAGGTCCCTTTCCATTTTTGTTGTCAGTAATTCCCCCCACCCTCCATCTTGTATTCCTTTCCAGGATTCCTGTGTCCCAAGTGCATGACTTTGCACTTCTTTGTATTGAATTTAAGCTGCCACACTCTTGACCATTCTTCCAACTTGCCTAGGTCTCTCCTCATTCTCCCCCCCCCCGGAGTGTCCACCCTATTGCAGCTCTTGGTGTTGTCTGCAAAGAGGCTTACTTTCCTTTCTAGCCCATCTCCAATGTCACTAATGAAGTCATTGAAGAGGACCAGCCTCAGTACTGAGCCTTGTGGCTTTCCACTGATCACCCTCCTGTCCTGGGATTGAACATTTACAACCATCTTCTGTGTCCTGTTGCTCAGCCAATTTCTGACCCAATTCACCACCTTGGGACACACTCCCAGACTGCCCAGTTTGTTTACTAGCCTCCTGTGTGGGACAGTGTCAAATGCCTTACTAAAATCTAGGTAGGCCATGCCCCCCCCAATTCACCCATGCTGGTTACCCAGTCAAATAACTCTATCAGATTTGTTTGACAAAATCTACCTCCTGTGAATCCATGTTGCCTCAGGTCTTGTGCCCCGCTGGCCTCAAGATATGCAACAGTCCTTTCTTTTAGCATAGATTCCATTGTTTTCCCCACCACTGATGTCAAACTGACCAGTCTGTAGTTCCCTGCTTCTACCTTGCTCCCACTTTTGTGTAGTGGAACCACATTCACCCTCCTTCAGTCCTTTGGTACCACTGCCTCCTCCAGTGATTTGTTGAATAGGGCTGTCACTGGTGACCCCAGTTCCTCTCTGAGTTCTTTTAGTATTCTGGGATGTATCCTATCTGGACCAATCGCCTTGTCCACTTTTAGTTTTGAGAGTTCCTTTAGGATACCCTCCTCCATGAATGAACTGGTGTCCACCTCTCCTCCATGTATGTTTCTACCATCTAATTTTGGTCCCTCCCCTTCCCCTTGTTTTGTAAATACTGAGCAGAAGTATTCATTTGGAATTTCTCCTTTTTCTGGGTCCCCCTCCACACAATCCCCCCATTGGTCTTTTTCTTCTCCCTAATGTACCTGAAGAAGGTTTTGTCTCCTTCATTTACTGATTTTGCTATTCTTTCTTCAGTTTGCACCTTTGTGCTTCTGACTGCTTTCCCCACCTCCTTCTGTTTTGCTCAAATACAGTTCCCTGTTTCCCTCCCTCTGTGTTTGTACTTTTTGAATGCCTTTTTTCGTTTCCTTAACCTTCCCTGCCACTTCTTTAGAAAACCACAGTGTTTTTTTTTCTTCCTTCTTTTTCTTCATTTATACAAGTAGAGGTTGTGGGAATCAAGCCGAGGTTTGATTGATGTACCAAACTCATTCAAGACTCGCTACTCTAACCTCTAGGCTATACTGCCAGCCCAATAATATGTCATATAATGTCCTATAACCCAATCAGTTTACTATGATTTGTTAGCTTTTATGATTGCACCTGCTGTTTTAAATTTTTTTTGCTCAGCTGTGATGCCATTTTACAGTATGTCTGACTCTTATACAGATGAAGTTTCTAATTATGTTTTTATTTTATCTTTTATTTTTTCTGATGCTGTAAGTTTCTATAATTCTCCCAGATCATGCTCTGATGACATAAGTTTCTACAGTTCTCCCAGGCTGTGCCACAAAATAGGCATATGTATGCCCAGTGTATCTTACCTGGTATAAAAAACTAATACATAAAAATAAACAATACGGTCAAATATCTGTAGCAATTAACTGGGAGTGGATGCACATTGGTTTATGGAGGGGCATGACTGAACTAGCCAGGAATTAACCACCATTGACCTCTCCCACAAATCATGTATTTTTCTGAATCTGGCAGAGTGACAGGAGTTTGCATTTTTGTAATGTGTATGAGAGAACAGGAGAGGGGTAGAAGGTGGGAAATAACTAGAGTGGAGTCTGACAACCCCACTCAGCAGGTCAGCCCTCTACTTCCAAAGTGCCAACCTCTGAGCATAGAATTGTGAGCAGTTAGAACAAGGTAACCCTCTTGTCTGTTTTATGGGTTTGAGTCACCTTTGTCCCAAGTTCTGGAGGGATTCAAACTGATAGCCTCTTGTTAGCATACCCAATTATCAGGCTCAGATAATTCTGTCTTCGGGGGTCAGATATCTTTGCCTATGAGCACCTAACCAGGTATTACAAAATGAATGCTTAGAACACAATGCAAGACCTAGAGAACTCTTACCTGTTTCCCAGTTTGGTACCACAATAAGCTCATACGCAGTGTCAACTATAACCATCTAAGCTTCACTTATATAAAAAGAAGTTTCAAGGCACACCAGGCAGTTTCTGTATTTAAAATATATTTTTACTAATAGGTAAAAAATAGGAAAACAGTAAATACAGAACAAGATATCCCAACACATACAGTCATAAAAATAAAATAGGTTTAAAAGTGCAAATTCCTACAACCCATACACTCAGACTGGTCTTATCTAATGTATTCTTACTTTCTTAATCTTTCAGTGCTTTGATGTTCCTCTTTCTTCATCAGAAAATGAATGTCTCTCTCTATGATCTGCTCAGTATACTTAAAAGCATTCTTGAGCTAGCCTTCTCTCTGAGGTCACCCAACTCCGCTTTGGTGTATTAAAATTTATATTTTATAACACAGGATGTCATAATAAGATATTAAACAAAAATAGGTGACATCTGAATCTCCTCTCTTCATGTGACTTCCCCTGAACCAGTCTGTGATCTGCTTCACACAGACATCAAAGTCTCTTTGATGTAATTCACTGGATACTCCAAGCAAATGCATATTGAACTTCCCACTTTAGTCTGGGACCTGCTTCACACAGACATCAATGTCTATTTGATGTAATTAGCTGGCTTCCTTGGAAGACACCCCAACACATGAATATGCCCCTTTCCTCATGACACCTAGTGCAAATCAAAGGATTTCCCTGAGGGCATTATAAAATGGATATATTGGTTCCTGGCTTCAAAACAAATTGACAAGGTAATTGCATCTCTGATATCTGTAGTTTAACCTATGTCCTGTCCTTTGAACTTATACCTGGGGGGAGTTGATGTGTCAGTTTCAGCAAGACAGTAGTTTCTCCTGACAGACACTCCCCTACATATTTTATTTTGCAGAAAATATATCATATTGTAATCAGAACCAGCTCTCCACGTGCCACAATCCTCCCCACCTAGACTGAATTTGGGGTCTCTATCCCCTGCATGGAATGAGCTTCCCAAATCAGTTCACTCCTCATAGACACGAGTCAGCCCATCTGAGTTCTGGTTGGTCACTCCAGCCCTATGTAGAATGGTCAGGTCATATCCTTGCAAAGCAAGACTCCATCTTAGCAATCTACCATTGTTCTTCCCCATCTGGGTCAGCCAAACCAGGGGGTTGTGGTCAGTCTGCACCATACAATGCTGCCCCTACAAGTATGGCTCCAATTTCTTTAGGGCCCACACTATGGCAAGACACTCCTTTTCCACCATGGAGTATGCCTGCTCCCTGGGAAGTAACTTTTTACTCAGGTAGGCTATTGGGTGATCCCTCCTTTGGCTGGATGTCTGACTCAGTACTGCCCCAATACCCACGTCTGAGGTGTCAGTCTGAACTATAAAAGATTTGCGATAGTCAGGACTTGTCAAAACAGAAGCACTGCACAGTGCCTCCTTTAGTTTGGAAAAGGCTTCCTCACAGGTTGTGCCCCAGGTAATTTTCTTGGACATCCTTTTCTTTGTCAGGTCAGATAGGGGAGCAGCCAGGGCACTGTAATTGAGTACAAATGTTCTATAGTACCCTGCTATCCTGAGAAAACTCCTGACCTGCTTCTGAGTTTCTGGTCTGGGCAATGCCTGGATTACCTCTATTTTAATTTGGTTAGAATGGAGCTGTCCCTGGCCTACCACATGCCCAAGGTATGCCATCTCTCCCATGGCCACCTGGCACTTCTCGGCTTTGACAGTGAGCCCAGCCCTCTGTATCCTGCCCAGAACTTCCCTAAGGTGGGATAGGTGTTCCTCCCAGCTGGTACTAAAGATAGCAATGTCATTCAGGTACACCACGGTGTACTCCTCAGCATCATTTAACACCTGGTTCACCAACCTTTGGAAAGTGGCAGGGGCATTCTTCATTCGGAAAGGCATTACTTTAAACTCAAATAAGCCTATTGGAATGAAGAAGGCTGACCTCTCCCTAGCTCTGTCCATCAACTCTACCTGCCAATACCCCATTGTCAGGTCAATGGTCGTAAGGTAGGTCGCCCCTCCCAACTTGTCCAGGAGTTCATCCGTCCGGGGTATCGGGTGGGCATTTGACTTCGTGACTGCATTCAGTCCATGATAGTCTTCACAGAAATGAGTCAAGACATCTGCCTTGGGTACAAGAACTACAGGTGAGGCCCAGGGGCTGTGGGATCTCTGGATTACCCCTAAATCCAGCATCTTCTCCATTTCCCTCCTAATGTCCTTTTGGACAGCCTCTGACACCCGATATGCTGTTCACCATATGGGTGTCTATGTCCCTGTCTCCACATCGTGTGTTGCTAAGGGAGTTAGTCCAGGCTTGGCGCTAAACAATTGGGCAAAGTCTGCTAAAACCTCCCTTACTTTCTGGATCTGGCCTGGGGTCAGTTGGGGAGACAATTTTACTGCCTCCACAGAGGACTCCCGTTTACTCTCTTCCAGCAAGTCCAGAAGGGGGTCTCTTTCGTCTGTCCCCTCCCCATGACTACACACTGCAAACACCATGTCAGCCCTATTTACATATGACTTCATCATGTTGACATGGTACATTCTTTCTGTCTGTCTTTGGTCAGGTAACTCCACAATGTAGTTCACGTCTTTTATCTTCTTAACCACTTTGTACGGTCCTGCCCACTCAGCCTGCAGCTTGTCTTTCTGGACCGGAATAAGGATCATGACTTCCTGACCCACCACGTATGAGCGAGCTCTGGCTCTGTGGTCGTACCACACTTTTTGTTTCTGTTAGGCAGCTGCCAGGTTGCTCTGGGCTTTCCCCATAAGCTCCTTCAGCCTTTCCCTAAACTTATGGATGTAATCCACAATGGAAGTTCCCTGGGTGGCCTGCTTGCCTTCCCAGTCCTCCCGGATAAAGTCTAGGGGCCCACATACCCGGCATCCATACAAGAGTTCGAAGGGGTGAAATCCTGTTGACTCTTGGGACACCTCCCTGTATACAAACAACAGGTGGGGAAGATATTTCTCCCAGTCCCTCCCATGTTGTTCAGCAAACACCCAGAGCATTGACTTTAGGGTACCATTGAATCATTCCACAAGTCCATTGGCTTGTGGGTGATACGGTGTTGGGCATCTCTGCACCACCCACACTTTTCCCATAAACATTTCATCAGGTCCAATATGAAAGAACCCCACTCAATCAGTGATTACCTCCTGCAGAAACCCAACACGGGAGAAAATCCCAAGTAAGGCATCTGCCACTTTGTCTGTCCTCAGAGAAGATAGGGCAACTGCCTTTGGGTACAGGGTTGCATAATCCACCACAGTCAGGATGAATCTCTTCCCTGAGGAGCTGGGGGTATTTATAGGCCTCACAATATCCATTCCCAGCCTCAGGAATGGCTCCTCCACTATGGGCAATGGAATCAGGGTGGCTTGGGTTTTCTTGCCCACCTTCCCTATTTCTTGGCACTGGTGACAAGACCTGCAATACTCCTTCACCTGCTGGGTGAAGTTAGGCCAGTAGAAATTCTGGGTTAACTGCTGTGTAGTGCGTGTGATTCCCAGATGACCAGACAAGGGAATATCATGGGCAATCTTGAGCAACTGCTCACGATACCCCTGGGGAACAACAAGCTGCCTGCCTAGCATCCCTCTCTCTGTCTGTACTGCCTGAGAATACATAAGTCCATTTTCCCAATAAACCTTATGTCTGCCATCACCTCCCTGTGTGCTGTCCAAGTCTGCCCAAGCCCTCAGCTTCTCTAAACTAGGTTCACTTCTCTGAGCAGCTGCAAACCCCTCACACAGTCCCAAGGCATGGGAAAGGTCCCCTTCAGTCACTAAACTAGGGTCCCTAGCATTAGCGTCAGGGCCTTCAGGATCACTGTCAATCCCAATCCTCTGATAAGGGGTCACCCCTCCTTTTTTTGGAGTAACCCTTTGTAGCTGTGTGGTTACTGGCTACTGGGGAAATTTCTACCTTCTTTTTATCAGTCTCCCCAACTGGAGACACAGGCTGGGGAACCAGCCTCTCAGTGGTTTCCACATTGGTTTCTGTGGGGTTCAGGGAACTACAATTTTCCCTTGCCACTGGGCTGCAGGTAACTGCACATACCATGCCCTGCTGGAGATTGTTACCCAGGATCACATCCACTGCTAATGTTTTGGCTACAGCCACCTGTTGCACAGTTCCCCCTGTTTCACCCCAATCTAGGAGAACACTAGAGAGGGGCAATATTTTCTCCCCACCTGCAAAGTACTGTACACTGATGTATTTATTGGGTATAAGCTGACCAGGCTGTACTAGATCCCCCTTTACCAATGTCAGGGATGCCCCTGTGTCCCTTAACCCCTGCATCTGTACACCATTCACCATGACTGGGTGCATGTGTTCCCTCATGTTAACTGGCATGCTTCCAGGGACACACAAACAACCCACTTCTTTTCTAGTAACGTGTTGTGTATTATTGCTCACCTGTTTGGGACACTGTCTGGAATATGGCCAGTTTCTTTACACAACCAGCATTCATTTCTTCTCTCAGAGAAATCTCTTCTCTGAAACCTGGGGCTAACTGGTTTTGGTGGTGGTTGCAGTGAGGGTTTTAGCTGCCCTGAAGGCCCACTTTTCCCTTTTTGGACTGCCACGCCCACCCCATTCGCTCTCAGAGCAGGTCTACTCCTGGCATAGTGATCCGAGAGTTCAGCAGCCTCTTGCACTGTTTTGGGATCTCGGTCCTCTAGCCATGTTTTTAGCTTTGCTGGGCATGCCCAATAAAACTGTTCTAATAAAATCACATTTTCAATTTTATCAACAGAGTTTGCCTCAATTCCTTCCCACCAATGTTTTAAAAACTGACGTTGTTTCGTGGCTAGCTCCTCATAGCTCATATCAGGGATTCTCCTGAGCTTTCAGAATTTAGCTCTGTATGATTCAGCAGTTAATTCAAACTTTTTTAACAGTGCAGCTTTAAGTTTGCTGTAATCATCACTGTCCTCATTGTCCATTTGACCCAATGCATCCTGAGCTTTCCCGGTAAGTAGCAGGGATAGCTGGAAACTCCAGGACTCTCTAGGAATTTTCACCTGAATACAAACTTTTTCAAAAGAATTTTAAAAGGCATCCATGTCCTCCCCCTCTTCAAATTCGGCTATTAATTTGGAATTAAATTTGTAACCCAGTCCTGCAGTCCCAGTTAAATCCAAGCCACTTACCTGCTCTGGTGCCTCTGGTTGGAGTCATATCTTCTCCAGTTCGTGTTGCCTCTGGTGCTCCTCTCTCCTCCTCTGCAGCTCACTGGGCTCACGCTCCTCAAGGTCTGCCTCCCTCTGTTGTTGCGCTGCCTCTCACTGTTCTCTCTCTGCCTCTCGGCATTCCCGCTCTGCCTCTTGGTTCTCTTGCTCCCTCTTCTCCTCTGCCTCCCTTTGTTCATGGTCCATCTCTCTCTCTCTCTGGAACCCCAGCTCCATCCTGCACAACTCAATTTTTTTCAGCCTGAGTACCTCTGGATTCAGGATACTGGTGATCTTCCCCTGCTGCTGTGGCCCTTCACTGACAGTGGCCCTGCTGTCCTCCTCACTGGACCTGACACAGCACTGGCCACTAACCCTGTCACACTTGAGGTTTGGTCCTTTCCAGTCATGGTCTGTGACTCGCTGCTCTGGGTATCTGCTACCATCAGGGCATCTATGAGATTATGCTTTTTGGCTGTCACCTCAAATGGGACTCCTCTGTGCCCACACAACTGCTTTAAGTATTCTACAGTGTTCCAGCTGTAGTCGGAGGCCATCTTCTTCCCTGACTACTGCTACTCTGACTGGCACTTTAGAAAAAAAATAAAATGGGTAGGAACTTGACTGTAAGCCAAGGGATATAGTTCTGTTTCCTTTTGAAATAAAACACTGCCTTTCATTTTTCCAAGTGAGCTGAACAGTCTCAAGCTGACACACTGAACAATAGAGCTTATGCCACCAAACTTTATATGCCACCACTGCCAACCAATCTGTCACAACCCCACTCAGCAGGTCAGCCCGCTACTCCCAAAGTGCCAACCTCTGAGTGTAGACTTGTGAACAGTTAACAGAACAAGGTAACCCTCTTGTCTGTTTTGTGGGTTCAAGTCACCTTTGTCCCAAGTTCTGGAGGGATTCAAACTGATAACCTCTTGTTAGTGTACCCAATTATCAGGCTCAGATAATTCTGTCTTTGGGGGCCAGCTGTCTTTGCCTATGGGCACCTAACCAGGTATTACAAAATGAACCCTTAGAACTCTATGCAAGACCTAGAGAACTCTTACCTGTTTCCCAGTTTGGTACCACAATAAGCTCATGCACAGTGTCAACTATAACCATCTAAGCTTCACTTACATAAAAAAGAAGTTTCAAGGCACACCAGGCAGTTTCTGTTTTTAAAATATATTTTTACTTTAAAATAGGTAAAAAATAGGAAAACAGTAAATACAGAATAAGATATCCCAACACAAACAGTCTTAAAAACAAAATAGGTTTAAAAGTGCAAATTCCTACAACCCATACACTCAGACTGATCTTATCTAATGTATTCTTACTTTCTTAATCTTTCAGTGCTTCGATGATCCTCTTTCTTCATCAGAAAATGAATGTCTCTCTCTAAGATCTGCTCAGTATACTTAAAAGCAGTCTTGAGCTGGCCTTCTCTCTGAGGTCACCTAACTCTTCCTTGGTGTATTAAAATTTATATTTTATAACACAGGATGTCCTAATAAGATATTAAACAAAAATAGCTGACATCTGAATCTCCTCTCTTCATGTGACTTCCCCTAAACCAATCTGTGATCTGCTTCATACAGACATCAAAGTCTCTTTGATGTATTTCACTGGATATCCCAAGCAAATGCATATTGGACTTCCCACTTTAGTCTGAGACCTGCTTCACACAGGCATCAAAGTCTCTTTGATGTAATTAGCTGGCTTCCTGGGAAGACACCCCAACACATGCATATGAACCTTTCCTCATGACACCTAGTACAAATCAAAGGATTTCTCTGAGGGCATTATAAAATGGATATATTGGTTCCTGGCTTCAAAACAAATTGACAAGGTAATTGCATCTCAGATATCTGTCGTTTAACCTACGTCCTGTCCTTTGAACTTATACCTAAGGGGTTTTGATGTATCAGTTTCAGCAAGACAGTAGTTTCTCTTGACAGACACTCCCCTACATATTTCATATTGCAGAAAAAATATCATATTGTAATCAGAACCAGCTGTCCACGTGCCACAATGAAACAATTTATTTTATTTATTTTATTGTGATCTTGGATTAAAACCTTTGAGGACAAACTCATTGCATAGGTTTCACATCAGTTTGTAAACAATACAGTGCATTGTATCAAAAATTTAACCACTTTGAAACTTTGTCAATCTAGAATAAATAATACAGTATACAAAACAACTTAGAGGCAATAGAACAAGGTCTGTCTAAAGTAACAGTACATGGGTACCACCTCAGCGGGGTATCAGAGACAGTGCAAGTGGAGGGGAGATAGCTGTTAAGCACAAAAAAATTCATGGCTGGTCAATGAGGCTAATCTGAGGCAGAAAACAAGAACATAAAATAGAGTTAATTGACTTGGTTCCAAATGTTACAGAGCAACAACACAGGGTGGAAGAAGACAAATAGGAGGGTGTGACAGAGCTATGAAATGAAGCAAAAGACAGTGGGGATCTGGAATGGCAGGAGGGAGAAAGAATCAGCTGAGAAGACCTCGTTGATAGTATGTAAAAGGAGAAGGACAATGACCAAAGGACAATTCCTAGCCATCTTGAGAGAGTCAGAGTTTTTTTTGTAACTTTTTTTTTGCATTTTGCCCTAAAATGAGGTACCCCCCCCCCTGCAAGTGCCAGCTTTCCTATGGGGTTCACAGATCCCCTGGAGGACATATAATTTGCTCTTCACCAAGTCCCAGTTAAGACTTGCAGCATGGTGTCCGGGTCTTGGGAAGAGGGAACAACTTTATTTTCTTTATGTTGTCAAGTACACAGCTAATCATGGCTGGTTGATGTGAATGAGACATCAAGATCAGGCCAGTTGCCTGCTATGAAGGACTGAGAGCATACAGTATAAAGCAAACATGGATGTGGTCATGTTGCTTGAACCCTGACCCCGGGACAGCTGGTAAATGAGGACAGGGGTCACTTGACAGCCAATCATGTCACAAGGTGCTGGAATGTATGTGCATTGAAGCCCATAATGGAATCCTAGGAATAAGGACAAGGAGAAAAAACAATGAACATTCAGCCAAACAGAGACTGAGATTTAATTAATCAGTCCACCCCCACCAAGGACTGGCTAATCCTGGGTCTGGGGCTAGAGAGGATATAAAATGTAACAAAAGTTGCGGAGCTCAGATTTATCCTGATTCATTGTGGATCTGCCAGAGATTCATTTGGACAGCAGCTACTGCATTGAGCTTAACATATAAGCCAGTAATGAATCTGGACTTTGGCAGCCACGCTAAAAGATTTGCCTCATATGGGGCATTTATTCCAAAAAGCCAACAGATTGCTTCATCAAGCCACCACCTGAAAATAATATGTGTTACAGCTGGAGTCCCAAGCCAGAGATGGGGTGAGAGAGAGAGAGAGAGAGATAGATAGCAGAACCTGTGTGACTGGAGACTAAATTAGCCACCAGCTAGATCACTGGAAAGTCTCCCATGTTGGGCAGAACAGGAGGAGAAGTCCCTTTCAGAAGAGTGAAGATAAATGTCAATGTGTGGAAGAAATACCAGTGAAGCTGAAACATATTCCTCATGGCTTGCTCCTGCATTCCATTAGAAGTGCTGCAGTAACAAATGCGCACCTACATCCAGATCTTGAGTTCCTGTTGCAGCAGCTTGCAGCAGAGAGACATGTCTGCTTGGTGATGCCTTTCATGGAATAAAGAAACTGCAGAGCCATAGATATTACATCAGGGCCTTGGCCCTGCAACATTCATTAGTTAGTAAGCTAGATTGTGCTGTTAGGGCATCAGAATCCCTCAGTAAGACTGGGCCTTCTTGACAGCCTAGGCAGGAGATCAGGATTTAGGCCATGGGGCTTCATTTTGCATATACTGGGTTTGCTTGCTTTTCTCCATTTCTTCACATTGGTGACTGTATACTATCATTTTATTGGGTAACTCAGTAAGCCCTCTGGGTCTAGACCCATTTAGGGGGCAACTAAAAACCTAGTGACAAATTACATACAGAGAAAACAGCCTACATATAGGGGTAATGAGCACGCAATAATCAGAATTCATTTGTAACAATCACGTGAACTGTTTCAATATGTGCATTTTCAGAGTGTGCTTAAAGTAGGGGTGTGCAAATCCCTTTGCCCCCTGGCTGAGAGAAGTAAATTTCCTTGAGGGACACAGACACTAAGACAGTTGAAGAAAAAGCAGCAACACCTGTGGTTGGACAAGTCCTAAAATGTTTTATTTGAACAGCCATGGCTTAAAGAACCAGATAGTTTGGTCTAGTTTCTATAGGAGCACTGAGTTCCCAGCTTTTAGCGCCACAAATCTGAATGACCTTTGGTCCATAAGGTTACTTATTTATTCTTTATTTATTTAAAAGTGTAATACTCTATGCTGTATTTTAAATTGAAGTATGGTATTTCATTGTGAAGTGCCCTAAGCCCCTGCAATAGGGTACTATACAAATAAAATTGCCGTGCCTTACCTTGCCGTTTGTGTTTTGCAGAAGGAAACCAGTAATTCATCATTTGCAGAGGTTCTCAGGTCCCTAGCCCTGCTTTGCAGCTTCAGTAGGACAGGAATACTGTATACACTCAGAAGACCTTGCTGTTCTGATTTTGTAAATTCAGTTACAGACAGAGTCATTGTAGAGCTGCACTGCATAAATTTTACAGTGATGCACCCTTTTTGTCAGCAGAGAGGATAAACCTCCCAACCTGAATCTTTTTCAGTTATGGAGGTAAAAAAACACAGCCTCATAGTCCAATAATGAGAGCTGGCTATGACTGGCAATTGCCAAATTTACCATGTTCAAGAGAACCCCCTTCAGCCTATACAGCAGGCAATTTTGTTTTTTACCTGCCCCACTAAGTCTTCTAAGGGATCTCAGTAAGTCAAAGAGTTTGTGTCAGCAGATTGATAACTTTATAGTCTGAATTTGGGAACTGAGATTCCAGTGCAGTGGCAAAAGTGGGACCAGGGAACTATACAACTGTACAACTTGTTTGGCTATGCCAGGCAATAATCAGGAACCGAGAGATCCAGAAGAGGTTAAAGGTCAGGCTGCAGCTGTGGTGCTGTGTCAAGGAATGCTCATCAAAATACCATAATAATTGTAGAGAAGACTAATTTAATTTGGGTCTGTGTGATCAGTATGAATTAACTGTTGGGCTCCATGTACCAACATGCTTCCGGTAAAGGAACATCAAGGAAAAATATTGGCTTTCAAGGAGTCATTTCCCAATGGGTTACAAACCTGTCTCAGCAGTTCCTGAAGTAAGGGTAGGCATGTTTGTTATTTGCCTGCCCTACTAAACAGTCTAAGGATCTCGATCGTATGGGCAATAGGTCCCAGGGCAGCTAGGGAACTCCGGACAGACTAGGTGGACCTCTGGTCTTTGTTTGCCATCATTGTCTATGTTTCTAAGAGAGACCCATTACACAGAAACATAAAAGTTGATGTCAGATAAGGACCGCAAGGCCCATCCAGTCTGCCCATTTTTTCTACATTATGAATGTGCCATAAACCTTTACTCTGTCAATGGCCTAGCTATTCATACTCATCTGTATTACTCCCATATGCCTATCCCATGCCTGTTCGAAGCCCTGCACTGTATTCATATCCACCACTTCCTGAGGTAGGCCGTTCCATGCATCCACCACCCTTTCTGTGAAAAAGAACTTCCTAACGTCCCTTAATCAGCCTCCCTCTAATCTCATGCTATGTCCTCTTGCCCTGCTATTTTTCTTATATTAAAACATGTAAGACTCTTTCACCTTGTTAATGTTCTTAAGATGTTTGAATGTTTCGATCATATCACCTCTCTCCCTCCTTTGCTCTAGGGTATACATACTGAGCTCTGTTAATCTGTCCTCATATGTTTTCTGATGCAGCCCCTGCATCATCTTGGTGGCCCTTCTCTGGACTGCCTCAATTTGGTTAATGTCCTTGTGCAGGTGTGGCCTCCAGTACTGCATGCAGTACTCCAGATGGGGCCTAACCAGTGTCTTATACAGAGGGATTATTAGCTCCCTCTTATGATTTGTGATACCCTTACTAATACACCCCAACATCCCCCTAGCCTTACCTACTGCTTTAGTGGTCTGCTTAGATGATTTCAGGTCATCTGTGATGATGATGCCCAAGTCTCTTTCTTCCCTTGTGGTTGCCAGCAACTCCCCTTCCAACCTGTAGGTGGCGTCAGGGTTTCTCTTCCCTATGTGTCTAGGGGTATCTTGGTGGTATGCAGATCGCCAGGAGCCCCTTGCAAACAAGTACATGATTAATCAACCCTTAGCTAAAGGATGAGAAAAGATCTGGAAATACTGGCAAAATGGTCTGAAGAGTGGCAACTGGGGTTTAACGCAAAGAAGTGCAAGATCATACACATAGGGAAGAGAAACCCTGAAGCTACCTATAGGCTGGGAGGAGAGTTGCTGGCAGTCACAAGGGAAAAAAGAAACTTGGGCATCATCATCACCGATGACCTGAAATTATCCAAGCAGACCACTAAAACAGTAGGTAAGGCTAGGGTGATGTTTGGGTGTATTAATAGGGGTATCACAAGTCAGAAGACGGAGGTAACAATCTCTGTTTACAAGACACTGGTTAGGCCCCATCTGGAGTACTGTGTGCAGTACTGGAGGCCACACCTTCACAAGGACATTAACCAAATTGAGGCAGTCCAGAGAAGGGCAACCAAAAGGGTGCAGGGACTGCATCAGAAAACATATGAGGACAGATTAACGGAGCTCAATATGTATACCCTGGAGCAAAGGAGGGAGAGAGGTGATATGATTGAAACATTCAAACACCTTAAGGGCATTAACAAGGTGAAAGAGTCTAACATGTTTTAATATAAGAAAAATAGCAGGACAAGAGGATACAGCATGAGATTAGAGGGAGGTCAATTAAGGGGTAATGTGAGGAAGTTCTTTTTCACAGAAAGGGTGGTGGATGCATAGAACGGCCTACCTCAGGCAGTGGTGGATATGAATATAGTGCAGGGCTTCAAGCAGGCATGGGATAGGCATATGGGAGCAACACAGATGAGTATGAATAGATAGGCCATAGACAGAGCAAAGGCCAATAGCACATTTATAAGGTAGAAAAAGAAATGGGCAGACTAGATGGGCTGTGCGGTCCTTATCTGCCGCCAACTTCTATGTTTCTATGTTTCTATTTTCATTATGGTTATGAATAAAATGCCTGTTGAAAAAGGAGACTTTTTTTACTTTATTTTCCTGTGGTCACGGCCCTACAGAGCTTCTCTCAGGCATGCTGCCAGTATCCTGCCCACCTGAGGTCCCCTTGACCTGCGCCTTCTCTCTCCCCCCTCCCCACAGCCAGCACCCCTGGCTTAACCTCTCCAGGTGGGGCCGCCCCTCCTCGTTGGGTGCACTTACAAGTCAGTCTCTGGCTGCAGGTGAGGACCTAGGTGGAGGAACTGGAAGGCCAGGCGAGGTGGACCCGGCAGAGGGCATGGGGGACAGGTGCCATCGCCTACCCCACAGAGCCGGTTGTTTACCTGTTCTAGTGACCTCCCCCCTCCCTTGTGTGTGCATGCCTGATGCTGTGGCACATGGCAACCTTGCCTGCATCAGCACGCTGTTCAATGTGCAGCCCATGCACTGCAGCGTCCCTCATCTCCACTGGGAGCCACTGATTCACCAGGCTATCCCCCGCCCTCCCCACCAGGGGAGGAGAGCAGCCCTGCGGGTGCTCAATCCTCTCTCCATCCCTACTGAGACCCGAGCTCGCTCCCAAACTCAGGTTGCCGGCTTGGTGCGAGGTGTGGCATCCAGCACCCCAACCCTCAGCACCACCGGGCCGGCTAAAAGGAACCTTTTAATACCTGTTTTAAAGGCTTCCACTGAGGGTGCCTTCTGTAGATATCTATGTAGTGAGTTCCACAGGGTAGGCATAGCAACAGAGAATGCACAGTCTTCAGAATGCCACAGCCTAAATCTGGGAACTTCCCGGAGGCTACCCTCAGCAGAAAGGAAAGTTGAACTGAAGTGTACCATCCACAATATATGCTACGAGTCAGGTGATCCTGAAAGGACTGCAGAGTAGGTTCTTGATTCAGGGCATCACAGAACCAACAAAAACAGAGGTAGTTCTTTTATTTTTTATACATTGTTTATCCCCCCGTCCTGGTTGGCCCACTTTCATATCGACCCCCTAGCCCCATCCCCTGACTGTACAGGGCTGGCTACCCCCCCTTCTTCCCCATGGTTTACCCACCATGGCAGGTCAGCAGGGACCCCTCAACCTGCTGATATTGGCTCCAGTTCAGGGAGATGCCTGCTGATGTTGGGGGTGGCACTTGCGAGAGTCGGCAGTCATCCAACTTGCCCAGAACCTTTTCTTCTCTGGTTTTCCCCCCACTGGAGGAGGAGTGTGCAGTATCGGCAATGGCCAAGCCATGCATGCTTCTGCCCACAGCACCCAGGCCAACTGCTTTGCCTCCACCCACTGCATATGGGACATGGTGCTCTGACATCCAGTCAATGCCAGGTATCAGACATATGCCAGTCTCCGTTTCCTTCCCTCCCTGGGAGAGGAAGCTGTTCTCCAGATGCGTGATCCTCTTCACCCTGGCCAACCCCCGGCAACCCGCTCACACCGCTCACACAGGCTGCCAGCATGACAGGAGGTAAGGCATGATGCCTCAGCCCTCTGCATCACCGGACCGGCAAGTAGAGGCAATTCTTTATCTAGTGCTCATGAATGGGGAGCATGTACAAGAAATAATTGTGAGGGAGCCCCTGAAAGTGAGCGACCATTGCGCAGTGTGGTTCCAGCTGGATATGGGCAGAGAAAGCATCCTGATTAAGACAAAAATCTTGGATTTTAGGAGGGCAGACTTCAGGAAGATGGGCAAAGTGTTAAGGAACCACCTGGCAGACATCAGAGCAGATATGGGGGTGGAGCAAAGGTGGTTCATCATAGGGAAGGAATACTGGTTACCACAGAGGAGTGCTTTGGCTCAGGGGAAAGAACACAAGGGCCAAAGCATCCAGCTGGTTCAGTTCTGGTGTCACCCAATCAGTAAGAGAAAAGAGGTTAGCCTATAGGAAATTCAGGAAGACCAAGAGAGAAAGGTAGATAGGGAAAATTACCTAAGGTCGCTAGTGAGGCAAGTAAGGAAGTCCAGCAAGCTAAGGCACAGAAGGAGCTGCAGATAGTTGAAGGACTTAAGAAGGGAGAGAAAGCCTTCTTTCATTATATATAAGCAAGACAAGGGACAAGAAGGATGGGATTGTTAGGCTTAAGAAAGGGGAGGAGTGGGTGGAGGATAACAGGGGAAAAGCAGAGATGCTAAATGAATACTACTGTTCCATCTTCACTAAGGAGAAAGATGGACCAATGCCTTCAGGAGAGAGAAGAGGAGCGGGGGGGGGGAGGGGAACACAGATGTAGTGATAGAGGAGGATGGAGTGAGGGAGGGGCTGCTAGCATTAAAGATGGTCAAATCACCAGGCCCGGACAGAGTAGATTGAATGGTACTAAGGGAACTGACTAAGAAACTGGCAGGGCCACTGGCAGACCTATTTAATAGTTCACTGGAGTCAGGCATGATACCACAGGACTGAAGAACAGCACATGTGGTGCTCTTTCACAAAAGCCATCCCATGGATGACCCAGGGAATTACAAACCAGTCCGTCTGACCTCAATCATGTGCAAGCTCATGGAGACCATACTTATGGAAAGGTTGGTGGAATATCTAGAGGAGCATGGTCTCCAGGATGGGAAGTAGCATGAGTTCATGGAGTGGGGGAATCATGTCAAATGAATCTGACTTCTTTGACCAGGTCACTAAGACAGTAGACAGGGGCCAAGGGGTAGATGTCCTCTATTTGGATTTCAGCAAGGCATATGACTCTGTGCCCTACAAAAGGTTGATCATGAAGTTGGCAGACCTTGGGGTTGTGGAGAAGATGACCAGATGGGTGGAAAACTGGCTGAGGGACACAGCCCAGAGGGTAGTTGCAGGGGGAGAGTTATTTGGCACCAGAGAAATCCCCAGTGGGGTCCCAAAGGGCTCGGTGATGAGGCCAGTGTTGTTCAATGTCTTCATCAATGACACTGAGGATGGCATGAAGGGCAAAATGTGCCTGTTTGCAGATGACACCAAGTTCTGTGGGACAGTGGACACAGCTGAAAGGTCAGAGGACCTACAGGATGATCTGGAAAAGCTGGGGAGGTGGTCTGGGATCTGGCAGCTTGGCATCAATGACAAAAAATGCAAAGTTATGCACTCTGGAGCCAAGAATCCCAGGACAGAGTACTACCTAGGTGGAGTCCAGGTATCTGCATCAGAGGAGGCGAAGGACCTGGGAGTAATGATCACTACTGACCTGAAGCACTCCACACAGTGCAAGAAAGAAGCAGAAAGGGTTAACAAGATGCAGGGATACATAGCTAGGGGGATCAGTAGTAAGAAACAGTAAGTTATTCTGCCCTTGTACAGGTCACTGGTGAGGCCACATCCAGAGTATGGAGTTCAGTACTGGTGCCCACACCTCAAAAAGGACATTAACCTGCCATAGAAAGTCCAGAAGAGGGCTACAAAGATGATAGTGGGTCAGCAAGGTAAGGCATATGATGAGAGGTTAAGGGCACTGAACATGTACTCCCTGGATGACAGAAGAGAGAGGGAGGACATGGCTGAGACCTTCAGGTACTTGAAAGGGATAAATAAGATGGATAAGGAGGGTCTCTTTAAGCTAAATGGCAACCATAACACAAGGTGGCACAGTCTTAAGCTGGAGGAGGGGAGGTTTAGGAGGGAGGTCAGGAAGCAGTTCTTCACTGAGAGGGTGGTGGACACTTGGGATGTGCTGCCTGAAGAGGTGGTCTTGTTGAAAATGGTGGACAGCTTCAAGAGAGGCTGGGATAGGCATAGGGTGAAGGTAAGGATCATGGGGAGGGAGGATGGAAAGGTTGGGAGGGTGGGGTAGGATCAGTAGCTCAAGCTGTGGACTCTACAGTATGAGCAGACTAGATAGACCAAATGGCTTTCTTCTGCTGGCTTCTTCTATGTTCGTATGAAAACAAAACAATGCAAAATTCAGTTTTTCCTGTCACGTTTTATTCAGGTACAGCTAAATATGGATAATTTAGGGGAATGCATATTATTTCTAAGAATGGAAATGAGAAAGGAAAATGTGGGCGCACCGGGACCGCCCACATTTTCCTTTCTCATTTCCATCCTTGGTTTAAAAAACTATATACCTTGCAGGGGTTAAACTGCACTGAGAAGTAGTGGAACGTCTGTCATTTCTAAGAATAAGAACTTTATAAACAGCTGCCAATTAGAAATGTTTTCCTGTCCTCTGTAATATCCCTTAAGAAAACCTAATACTTGAAATATTAGCTCTAAATTTATTTTCCATTTCCAGCATTCATTCAAGTTAGCCTTTTGGCCTTTTGTGCTGTTTGCAGCCCACATGCTGGCACAGTGCTCCCTCTGTTTTGTTAACGTCACAATCAACTGCTTTCAGTCCAGATTACAGTTCCTTGGCCTGTTTTTCATAAATGAATTAAATCAAGAACTAGGGCTTGATTCTATATAGCTGTAAAAGCATTACTAATGTACTTTAACATAGAAGCAGCTTGTTATTGCTCATTTGCTCTCACAATGTTGGAGCCAGATTCTACGTTGCAATAGGGGTGACACTTTCATTGCTCTACCACCCAGTTGCATCATACACAAATGTGGCTTTGTACCTCAGTGGAGTAGTGTTCACCCTGCAAGTGTGGCAGAATGCAAACTTCCAATCCAGATGTTACCTAGTACAATCAGAGATAATGCCCACTCACATCTCAGTGGGTGCTCGCAGATGCAGCATTATGTAGCGCTAAAACATACACTCAGCAATCTAAAATCCTTTATCTTTTTAATACTAAATCTGTGGTTTGGGGCCAATAATTCCTGCAGCAAGCACTCCCTGGTGTTCAGTAGCACTCCCTCCATCTTCTCATTTGGTTCCAAGTCTTCTCTGGTGTCCAATGGTGCTCCTTCACTCCCCCAGTCCTATCCCAAACATTATTTACTGACCAGTAGTATGTCCTACTCTGAACCATCTGATCTCTTTACTGGTGCCCCGTGACCTCCTGTAACAGCTTACAGTTTACAGTTCCATTTACCCGATGTAAGTACCTCCTTTTGATGCAGCCTCCTGTTTCCCAATACAGTTGCACTTTCCCACTGCATGTCTGCGCCCCATCATGTGATACAGATCTCCTCCTTTCAGATGTATTCCTCCTCTCCTTCCCTCCCCTCCCCTCCCATCAGCTGATGCAGTCTTCCCCGTCTCTGATGCACCCCACAGTCTACTGATTCAGATCAAGTCCATTGCCAATGCAAGTCCCCCCCCCACACACACACCTCAGCATACTTGGCATCTGGGGATTCTCCCCTCCCATTTTTTTCCCAGTCCTTCAGCACTCCTGAGTTGCACAATTCAAGAAAAGAACAAACACAACAAATGTACTAGACAGGAACAGAGTTACAAGGTACTGCATTTTGCTCCTCCATCTATGACACTGATCCCGAGATGTCTATCTTCTGCATCTATTTAAGGCTTCTAATCAGACCCTGGCCTTGTCTGTGTTGATAACTGTCCTCTTCCCAATGCAGTGGGTCCTTTCTGAAATGCATAGGGACTGGAAGTGCATATTTTTTAATACTTTATTGGGTTGTGTAATAAAGTAATACTTAAAAAGTACAGGAATTAAGATATACCAGTTTTTATCTTTTTATGTTCAAAAAGAAAAAAATATTAGGTAACCATATGAAAGAAAAAAAACAACAGCTGCAGTTAATTTAAAGTGCAATGCATGGACGCTCCTTAATTTATGGGATTAGCATAGCTGTTACCCAGATGTTTCTCTGTTATATTTATTTGTTTATTTAAAAATCGGTTACTAGGAAAGGTACACTGAGCCAAGGCTTGTTTCCAGGTGTGGCCTGGGGAAGGGGAATGCAGAGAGGATAAATATGCAAAATCTGAGAATAGTAACTGGATAACCAAAAGGTATTTGAGAATGCTTAAACAAATGAAAGTAATGATAGGCATCTTTACAGCTAATACAATAGTCATCTTTCCAGCTGATACAATAGTCATCTTTACAGATGATACAATAGTCATTTTTACAGCTGATACAATAGTCATCTTTACAGATGATACAATAGTCATTTTTACAGCTGATACAATAGTCATCTTTACAGCTGATACAATAGTTACCTTTCCAGCTGCTACAATAGTCATCTTTACAGCTGAAATACACATGGAATAATACATGTAACAGCAGCAACAAATGTATTTTGCAATAAAAATGGACACTCGTTAGACAGTCAGGAGAAGTGCTCAGTGTCTGTTGGAGTAAGTGACAGTGCAAACAGTGAGGGAAGACTGGCCATGGGGGAGTCAAAAGCAATAGCATGGGGGGATTAAACAGGATGGGATGAAAGAAGATGGAGGAAGAATCAATAAGTGAGTTGGTAGGTACAAGGAGGAAAAGAAATAAACCTTTGCAGGTATTTATAGGTAAGAAAGTGAGGGGGACAGGGGAATATATAGGTGTTATATTAAGTAACTATCCAAAAGATAATAAAAAATACTAAGGAAACGCAGCCATTAAGAAATAATTATAAAAAGGGTCTGAGAAATGGAGCTTTCTAATTGGTTGTAAACATTCTAACAGCCTTATGTTAATCTTTTATTAACATACATGTAGAACTTAACCATATGCTGAACATGGTTTAACACTGTTTAAAAACAGTTTTATTATAATAGCAATAAGGCACTCCCAGGGGTTATGTTAATGGTCAGTTAATCACCCTCTAGGGGCATGTGGCACTCAGCTACACCTCATGCAACATCACACCCCTAGAGGGTGAGTAACAGACCATTAACATAATCCCTGGTCATGCCTTATTGCTTAAATATTGCCAAGGCAAATTCAAAATACATTTCCATGAAAAACTCCAATAAAAAAAGTCCAAGTATTCCATTAATTTCATGTTTAGGAGGACTGTAAGGGGTTATTAATAGTCTCCACTGGGATGTGCCCAGTTTCATTAACTAGGTCAGTTTCCTGATCTGTGCAGAACTCCAGCAGCAGTTACGTATTTTTTATAGCATTCTCTAGCCACATCAGGATCATCAAAAGAGACAGGCTTCCCTTGAAATGTTTTTTGAGACTAACCAGGCATTCACAGTGGGAACACCTGCTTCCACAAATAGAGACTTTATAGATAGGAAGTGTTTGTGCTTTCTTTGGGTTAGTAATGGGACATCTGGAAAGAAATGTACCCTATCCTGTTGCCTTAGTATATCACTGTTCATGCATCTGTGCCGCTGTAAGATAATAAACCTTTCAGAGTGTGTTTTAAAGGTAATGACCAGTGTAGGGCAAGTATGTGTGAGTTTGTGCCCTGTTGTTTTTGAGCATTTTTTTGGGGGGTGGGGGAGTGGTATTCTGAAAAAAGAGTCCGGCTCCATAGGGGTACGCAATGCAGCTGAAAAATAGCACTGACTAATTCCTCCATATATTGCTTCAGATCTGTCCGTATTTCAAAGGATGTTCTTATCAAGTACAAATTCTGAAAGAGCTAAGCATGCTGTAGCTTCTCTAGCAATTAATTATATTACCTCCAGTGTCAGTCTGAGCTGCAACTTCTACTGACTCCATTTAGCAGTCCAGCAAAGGGTAAGGCTCCTCTCCTGCTGCTACCTCACCCTCCATAGATGTCTTGCAGTCTTCATCCCCTGCCACTCATGTGGAAAAACTGTGCAGCTTTGCAACCATATCATCCTTTGCCATGTAGGTCTCCTCATTTACTCAGAGGAGGGTCTAAATTAAATTTAGTGTCACCTTTTGCAGCACCTTTGGCTTTATGCCCAGTTCTGAGACCAGCCATGGCAAGTCATTCTCCATAACTGGGTATCAAAACCTGGGAAGACAGACCCTATATCCACAACAATATCCAATTGCCAATTTCCTCTGTTATCAACTGGATAGATTTCTTCTTTAGGTTCTTTACACCATAATTCTCTTTTTCAAGCTCTTAGATGTCTGCTTACTTGTCACCTCATCCCCCTCGGTTAAATGAGAACACTTTTTTTCCTTGTTAGCCCCACAGTCCATCATTAATCCACCACAATTCCTTAATAATTCATTATAGTCCAAACCTTCTGCCATCCTCCCCTTTTGATTGGAGAATTGGAGCAAAGGAAAATAGAGTTAAAACAGAGTGGCCAGACGTGGATGGTGGAGGACACAGGGAGCACGGAGGTAAAGCGCATACCTTGGTTTGGTCCATGGCTCCCCCAGTGTCACTCCCCTCCTTCTCCAGTCCGGGGGTGTATGGTGGTGGCAGCAGCAGTAGGGTCCATTGGGTGGGAGTACATCTCCCCGACATGATTGCTTTTCTTCCCTCAGAGCCCTGTGTGGCATGGGGGAAACCTCTGCTGTCTAGACCAAGTGGTGCCTTTGGAAAATAGGTCCGGGCAGAAACTGCACCCCGGACCTGTGCATTCTACAGGCAGCCACAGTGGTACAGTAAAGCCAGGTGGATGCACGGCTCCCCGGCCATCTTCTCTGACCCCCCCCAACAGTGCTAGAGTCTAGGGCTGGGGTGGTGAGTGGGCCGAGTGCCCAATCTTTTATTATACTCACACCACAGGCACTGGGCAGGGGCGGGGAAAAGGGAAGAATTAAAGTGCTGGAGCCTAAAGGTAGAAAGGGAGGCCTTGTGGGCTCCCTGGTTGGGCTGACAGACCCAAGGAGGGAAGGTATCTGGGAGCAGTGGGACGAGTGTCCAAAACAATATAAAGGACTGGGAAGAGCCCCAAAGGTATTGTTTTGTTGTTGTTGTTGTATTATTGTTATTTGCAGTTAAAAGGGGTGCCGCGACTTAAAGGCCCCAAGAGGTGAGAGAGGCATTCTGTGAGGGTCCAGGGTTAGCAATATAGCCTAGTGGTTGAAGTGGTTGGTAGAGGATGGGCTTGGTGCATCCAGCGAGCTTGGGTTTGAGCCCCACAGCCTCCACCTGACAGGCCCTCACTGGTATTGATGAGGGAGGTGGAACCAGGGCGAGAACCCCATAGACCCAGGCAAAGGGATATTTATACACATTAATGAGGGGAGAGAGCAGTTTGGTGGCCATGGGTAGCCCACGGTATTCTGTGCATGTCTTCAAAGAACCCCCAACTGAACTGTGCTGTTGCCTGCCTGGTGCCCCCTAGAGACTGTATTTCTTGCAAGAACTGAATTGTCTGCTTAATGACTGAGTTGTTTGCCAGAAACCAAACCGTCTGCTTGCTTTTAAACTGGTTATCGAACTATATCCCTGTGTACTTAACATCCAGCTTCACCCTTGTTGCCCAGACCAGCTTCTTCAGAGCCTGATGCTGACCCGGGGAGATCCGTGGCCCATCTGGTATCTGCAGCAGAAACACTTCCAGTAATGTCAGCCTGCTTAAACAGTCTGCACAATTGTTTCAGCATCAGTTCTGTGACAGTAAGTGGTAGAGGGCCACTAGTGAGGTATCAAGTAGTGAGTCAGCTTAGGAGTCACCCTGGCTCAAGAGTGAGGGACCACAGTTAACATCGTGCATGCCCTTTTCTTGTTTTGCTGGCCTTCTGTAAGTGTGTGCATGCCTGTGCCACTCTGTAGAGGCTGCCTGAGTGTCACATCACCAACAGTGTTTTCCTGGGAGGTGTCCTGGGTGCTGGGGACCTGCTAGTGGTCGTTGCTGTGGATCATCCAGAGAACCATCTGTCGATCAGAAGTCTTCAGCTTCTTGCCCGGAGCCACAGAGGATCACTAAATTCTTCATTGCCCAGCCAGAAATGTTCCTCTTTGTATTCTGTTCATCCCGGGGACATCCTGTTATGGCCTGTTTGTGAAAAGCACTTTGTGGGGTCAATGCCCACCTGCTGATCAGCCAACTCGAAGCAAAGCTCAAGCTTGGTTCTTCCACTGTTTGTCATCTCGCACAAGTACATGCAGGACTCAAACTAAAAGGGATTAACCCTCTGTTCTGGGTTTGACCAACTGTTGGTCCTAACTGCATTGTTTTGTTGTTTATTATCCTGTAGCATTGTAGAAAACAGTAATTTTGTAATTATTATCCCTTGTAAATAAACACTTTTGCATCTTGATCACTGAGTAAGCTTCTTGCCTCTTCTTCCAGATTCATCTGGCCTATCCTGAAATTGTTAGGGAGTCACAAACCCCCCATTCCACTGGGACCACCTTCCGCCCCCCCACAAACATCAGCACAATGGCCATCAAGAAGAGCTTGGAATACTTTCCTTAAAGCATTCCTCTTCCTTAATAGCTCTGCTGTTAGATCTGTAAACAGAAAGATGTGACCCCAAAATCCATGGGGAGATAATCTCATGGGCCTATAATTCCTGAAGCATTTTGTCCTGAAAATTGAGCAGCCTTACAAATTGTTTCCCACGGCATTATCTGTGGTGTGTGCTTGTCTCTTAGCATTTTTGTGACCTCACTCTACAGGGTACAAGAAGTCCTGAACTGAGCCCATGTTCTGCAGTGCAAGAGTTATAATGCAACCAGAGCATTAGGACTGCCAGCACGAAACAAAACAAGACCGGAATGGTGCACTCACATGAACCAAAGTGCTAACAGATTAAACATTAACAGCCAAAGGTAGCTTCTTGCTAGCAGGGGTGTAGCTAAGAAATTTAAATCTGTACTCAAAAGCTGACAGAACTGTTGTGTTGTCCCCACCCCCAAAACACAAACCAAAAGATGTGTCTCCCTGCTACATAAACATTGCCCCACCCCTTTTTCGGTCAACAATATGTAGTAAGCCAATGAGCCTAATAGATTCACAACATTTTATTTTATTTAACACACACTACCAATCAGATAGAAGTTTGCTGGCTTTTACTTACAATGTGTAGGATACATTTTGATAAGTCTCTGTACCACATCAAGGTAGCCAGCCTTACAGAAGTCCAATCCCACCAGCACTCATGCATACATACTCGATTGGGTCATTCATGCAACCATGGCCTGTAAATTTAGCACCCACATGCCTTCCAAAGATCATTCACAAATGCACAGTAAATAATCCAAGGAGGGTAAAAACTGTTTTTCATGCACATCAGGCTATGTTTGTGTTTGTTGCCCTGGCCAGAGGCTGATGTTGCCTCTGGATTTTCCAGATTTTACTGTACTCAGCAAAGTACACCTGCCGACACCTATGCTTGCTAGGTGCATTTTGTTAAATTCCATAAAGCAGGTCCCACAGTAAAAACACCAGCTAGGTGTCACAGTGCTTCAGTTAAGTGGGCCTCCATCAGGAGACAGATTTTTAAGCGGATTCCTCCCTTTTAATAGTCAGAGTCAGATCAACTGCACTCTCATTTCATTGGTTGAGACTGTTCACATGGTTTGAATAGACTGATTATGCTGCTAGTGGCTCTGGGGAGATTTAAACTCTTACACCAAAAGTAATACAGTATACATAATCCAACAAATATACAACAAAAATTCTATAAAAATATTTTCAAATCAATCAATTTTACATCCGTGAGTTCATATCAAAAGAAATGAAGGAGCCATAATGCAAAATAATTTTAATTAGATATACTTTATGGTAAATGGTCTATAGTATTGTATTATTATAACTGGTATGCTTTTTTCCCTAAGAAAAATCCAGTTATAATTTGCCGTTGTAACCAGCAGGTTATAACGGTGAACATGCCCTGGGTTTCCTTTTGTTCTGCACATGCGCCAGCTACCACTCTTTCCTACCTCATCATTGGATGCCATGTCTTACTGTCAGAAACTACACCTCCACTCTGACTCGGTGTTAAGTCCATTAAAAAAATATTGCTGGGTTAAAAATGCTTAAACTGGGTGACTTTTTTTTTTAAATGGGGGAAAAAATTAAACTAAATGTTTCTTTCAGCAGCGCATCCGACCAAGGATCCCACTGAAACCCAATCAGACAGCGGCTTCACAGAGATGTATAGTTGTTTTATATCATTGCTTTGGCGAAAAAACAATACCTAGCAATTATATAAAATAAAGCATGGAGCTGTGTGTGAAACTTGAATTTTACACACACCCTTGATGTTGGATAGTCAGATAAACCCCTTGAGCTTCACACCTGGGGTTTATGTAGCATCCAACATCTCAAGTTTGTGTTAAATTTTCATTAAGCACACAACCCCATGTATTATGCTATATATACAGGTAATTACTGGCGAGCGCTTTTTCCCATAGGGAAACCCGGTTATAATTTGCCATTATAACCAGCTTGGCTGGTTATCACGGCAAACATGTGCCAGGTTTCCCTTGAAACAGCCACCCATCAGTCGCTGTTCTCTGACATTCTCATTCCGTGAAGCAATCCCATGGCGCAGCACACTTCATGGTCCCTCATATTCGGCAGTAATTTACTTCTTTATTTAAAAAAAAAAGAACTATTTTTCTTAACTAAGCCACTTGAAAACAGAAGCAAAATAAAAGAAAAACCTGCACCGTGTTTCTCCATCAGCATGAGATCGCAGCTGAGTCCATGCCACAGATTGCTCCTGCCTCTCGAAGCCCAGAATGACGCTGCAACCACCGCTCAGCAGTAAGTTTATATTCAAACAAAAATCAATGTTTCTAAACATTTTTAATCAAAATATCCTCTTCCTCTTCCTTTTCCTCCAACAACTGCAGCAGCATAACTAGGAAGACCACGGGCCACGCAGAATCCAGAGTGGTCTGCGGCTTCCTGAACACTAATCTGTTGGCTTATTTAATTTTTTATAATTACTCACATGAAAAAGTGCACTCCAGCAATTATAAAAAATAAAATATAGGGCGGTGTGTGTAAAACTCGATTTTACACACACCCTCGTTGTGGGATGCTTTTTATAAACCTCTCGGGCTTCGCCCACGGGGTTTATGTAGCATCCCACAACTCGGGTGTGTGTAAAATCTCGTTAAACACACCACCCCATATATTATTCTCTATACAATTTCTGGTGATCCCCTGCACGGCATAGAGGCATGTTTCAAACACCGTAATAACTGGATAACCCGGTTATTATGGCATTTTCTTTTAACTCTTCCATCAGTCACATTTGTCACTGTACCTCATTGGCTCCCATTCTGTGTGGGAGTGGGCTGAACAGTTCCGCAAACATGGTGGCTCCATTTGTTGCTTAACAATGAGCCACTACAGCAGCTGATAGTTTCCCTTATGGTAAGTCTCTTCAACTCATTATTATTATTTTTTTTTTTATTTATCTGGTTGATCCTGCCTTTATAATTTGTAAAATGTATCTGGTAGAGCCTGCTGTGCATCGGGAAACCGCAAGTCCGACCCAGCATGATCACCAATGAGACTAAGCCTGACTTCCAAACCAAGATGTAACTGAGATTCAACACTTTCATTTTTTAAAAGATAAAAAAAAAAACAATGTCCATACTGGACAGGGAGAGTTTGAGTGTGTGTGTGTGTGTGTGTATGTGACAGAACTGCATCACTAACTTTGGCATTCACTCCTTCCACTAGTAATTATAAAAAAATAAAGGATAGACAACTGTGTTTTTATGAATTTTTGTTTAATTAATAGTTTATGCTCCCCAGCAGTTGCTTCACACCTGGCTCACCCACCTGACATTGGAACACACTCCGCCATGGGATATCCACCCCATGAGACTAACTCCTTGTGGTAGAGCTGTCCCAGGGGGCCATGCCCAGGGTCTGCTGCTGCTCCAGGAGGTCCTGAGGCATGGGGGGGTCCTTATAAGTGAGTTTCCCCTAGAGTGACATGGCATGCAATGATGCCATAACATCGCCCTGTGCGACCTCAGGGAGACATCAACGTCTGCCCGCCCCTCCACCTTGATCATAGCAGGCTCTGGTGATCCCTCCCCCAGCTCACCGCTAGGGGATCAAGCACTGTATACCCCCTCCAGAGGAGGAGAGCAGTCCTTTGGATGCTCATCCTCCTCCTCCTCCCCCCTCAGCCTGCCCTATAGTGGCCTGAGTTTTCTTCCGAACCTGAGTCACCGGCATCGTGAGCGGTTGCACAACTGCTGCGCCAGTGGGTCAGCCCTTTTATGGATTTTTTTTACACACCTGCAATGTGTGATGACTACATAAACCTCTTGAGCTTTGCTCTTGAGGTCTAATGGTTATCACACACCTTGAGTATGTAAAAAAATCCATAACATAGAAACATAGAATTTGATGGCAGATAAGGACCGCTTGGCCCACCCAGTCTGCCCATTTCCCTACCTACTGGATAAGCTGCAGATCCTAGTTAACCAGCAGCCTACTGCTTCCTACCCCAACCCCCTAGAATGGCCTTATGACTGTCCCATTCATGCTTGAATTCCACCACTGATTTTGACTCCACAACCTCCTCCGGAAGGCCGTTCCATGCATCCACAACCCTCTCTGTGAAAAAATACTTCCTTAAATTACCTCTAAGCAGTCCCCCATCTTCAAATTGTGCCCTCTTGTTCTTGCACACCTCTTTTTTTGAAAGATGCTACCCTCTTGGACTTTGTTGATTCCCTTGAGGTACTTGAATGTTTCTATCATGTCCCCCCTCTCCCTCCTTTCCTTGAGACTATACATATTAAGCTCCTTTCATCTCTCTTCATATGTCTTCTGGTGCAGACCCTGCACCATTTTAGTTGCCCTCCTCTGGACAGCTTCCATCCTGTCTATGTCTGTGGAGATTGGGTCTCCAGAACTGCACACAGTACTCCAGATGGGGTCTGACCAGCTGTCTGTACAGAGGGATAATAACTTCCTGTTTTCTACTGGTGATGCCTCTCCCCACGCATCCCAGTATCCCCCCAGCCCTCCTTGCTGCCCTCTCACATTGCTTGCCCACCTTTAGGTCATCTGATATGACTACCCCCAGGTCCCTTTCCATTTTGTTGTTGTTAGTATCTCACCCCCATTGTGTACTCTTCCCTGGGTTTTGTTTCCCAGGTGCATTACCTTGCACTTCTTAACATTGAATCTAAGCTGCCATACATTTGACCATTCCTCTAACCTTGCCAAGTCCTTCTCATCCTTTCCACCCCACCCTGTGCATCAACTCTGTTGCAGATCTTTGTGTCATCTGCAAAGAGACATACTTTCCTTCCAGTCCCTCTGCAATGTCAAGCATAAAGACATTGAAGAGGACCGTCCTAATACTGAACCCTGTGGTACCACACTAGTAACCCTCCTTTCTTCTGAGTGGACTCCATTTACTATTACTCTCTGTGTCCTATTCTCCAGCCAATTCTTTACCCAGGATGTCATCTTGGGACCCACTCCCAGGCTGGCTAACTTGTATATTAATCTTTTGTGTGGGACTGTGTCAAATGCCTTGCCAAAGTCTTGGTAGGTCATGTCCACAGCCCCTCCCTGATCTACTACTTTGGTCACCCAGTCAAAGAAATCTATCAGATTCGTCTGGCATGACCTTCCTGCTGTGAATCCATGCTGCCTAGGGTCCTGTGCCCCTCTGGCCTCTAGATACTTGACAATTCTTTCCTTCAGAAGTGATTCCATCATTTTCCTATCACTGAGGTTAAACTAACAGGTCTGTGGTTTCCTGCTTCTGCCTTGCTCCCACTTTTATGAAGGGAATCACATCTGCCCTCCTCCAGTCCTCGGTACCACCCCATCCTCCCATGATTTGTTAAAAGGGTAGTCAGTGGTGTCACTAGTTCTACCCTTAGTTCTTTTAGAATTCTGGGATGAATCCCATCAGGCCCCATTGCTTTGTCCACCTTCAGTTTTAAGAGTTCTTTCAGAACCCTTTCTTCTGTAAATGGGCTGGTATCAACTTCTGTATCCAGAGTGTTTCTACTGTTTGTTTTAGGTACCTCCCCCTCTTCATTTGTAAATATTGAGCAAAAATATTTGTTTAGTATCTCTGCCTTTTCACAGTCTCCCTCTTCCCACCCTTCCTCCACTTTATTAAGCCTCACTATCCCTCCCTTGGTCTTCCTTCGCTCCCTGATGTACCTATAAAAAGTTTTATCCCCCTTCTTAACTGAGTTGGCTATCTTTTCCTCGGTTTGGGCCTTTGCTGTTCTGACTGCCTTCCCAGCCTCCTTTTGCTTTAACTGATACAGTTCTCTGTCCTGCTCCTTCTGCGATTCCTTGTACTTCCTGAATGCTTTCTTTTTCTCTTGAACCTTCACTGCCACTTCCTTTGAGAACCATAGTGGTTTCTTACATCGTTTTGTTTTGTTTATTTGCTTCACACAAAGGTTCTTTACCTCTGTGATGGCAGTTTTTATTATTCCCCATTGTTCTTCCACCCCTCCTTCCTGCCCATTTGCTAGTGCATTCCTTAGGCACTCACCCATTTTGGCAAAGTCAGCCCTCCTAAAGTCCAGTACTTTTGCCTTTGTGTGGCTTGACTCTATTGCTGTGTTTATTGTGAACCATACTGTTCGATGGTCGCTAGTTCCCAGATGGCTACCCACTTCTACATCTGTGATCCTCTCTCCATCTCCATTTGAGAGTATCAAGTCTAATATTGCTCCCTCTCGAGTGGGCTCCAATACTAGTTGTCTAAGGCATGCCCCCTGTAGGGCATCTAGAATAACCCCACTCTTCGAAGTGGCTGCTGTAGCTGCACTCCAGTTAACATCTGGCATATTCAGATCACCCATCAGCAATATCTCCCCTTTTTCTGCCATTCTAAGTATACTTTCTATCATTTCCTTGTCCATTTCCTCCCCCTGAGAAGGGGGTCTGTATACAACCCCTGTGCGGATTGTGGTGCCATTGTCTGTCTCCAAATTTACCCACAGTGCTTCTTCTCCTCCCTGTTTACCCTTTTGTTCTGTTGCTTTTATTCCTTCCCTTCTGTAAAGAGCTACTCCTCCTCCTCCTCTTTTACCCTCCCTGTCCCTCCTGTAGATAGTGTATCCTGGTATGTTTACGTCCCAGTCATGGTTTTGTGTGTACCATGTTTCTGTGACTGCCACGATATCCAGATGTTCCTCCTCCATCAAGGCCACTAATTCAGGAAGCTTGTTACCCAGACTACGGGCATTGGTACTCATTGCTCTCCATTTCTTGATGGCTTTACCTTCTGTTGCAGCATCCCCCACTGACCTTTCTACCTCGGTCTTTTTCTCGTTTAGTACCCTGTTTTGTAGGGAGAGGCTGGGATTTTCCTGCTGCTTAGCAGTGCCTCCCCCTTTGACTAGTTCAAAAGCTTGCCAATGAAGTATTTAAACCGATTGCTCAAAAGACTTGTTCCCTTCCTGGACAGATGCAGACCATCCTGCCAGTATAGGCTGGTGTCCCTCCAGGTGGAACCCCAGTCCCCAGTGAAGCCAAACCCTGTGCTCCACACCATTTTTCAACCATTCATTAAACTGCATGGTGCTAATTACCCTCACCTCCCCATGCCATTGACAGGCAGCACCTCTGAGAAGGATACTGTGTGTGCTGCTTGTCTTGAGCCCTCCCAACTCTACAATGTCCTCCCTGCACTGCTCTAATCTCATGATGAGCCAAGTCATTTGTCCCTAGGTGGACAATTCGTCCAGCTCAGACTCCCTTGCAGCTGTTCTCATGATCCTGAGGATCGCTTCCTGTCCCTCAAGCCATGGCACCAGGCAGGCACCTTACTTCAGTTTTCCCAGCTCCCCTAGTTCTATCCCCCTAATAATTGAGTCCCCCACCAGGAGCTGCTTCCTTTCCCTGTGGTGTCCTCTTCCTCCTTCCTGTGGGCCTCCCTTGTGACAGTTGTCATCAGTCTTCTCTGCGGGTGCATCCATAGGGGAGCTATGTTCCCCCAGAATGGTGTATGGATTGTGGAGTGGAACAATCGACTGGGTGTGCCTCTGTTCCACCATCCTCACCCAGTTGCCTATCCATTATTCTCTACATAGTCATTTATGCAATTCCTCATTTGGGATCCAGGTAGTCAAGGCAAACATCTAGTTGTTGGAGTCACCCATAGATGGCCCTCAATTAGCTCAAGGGGGTCAGCTTCTGTTATCTGGAGCCTGGGCCTCTCCTAACCACCTCAGCTGAAGTACCTGAAAAAACAAGAACAATTAATCAGGCATAGTAACAGGCACAAAAGTACTGTGTTAACTGATTTCACATAATTATCAGAACAAGAAGGTACAAAAATAGAATAAGGAATCACTGTGGCATGGACCAGTGTACAGGACAATATACACACACTACGATAAAACTAAGCAGCCTTGCAAATTGTTGTGCTTGGACTTTCCCGTGGTATGTGCTTTTCGCGGGACAACCGACATGATCTTTACTGCCAGGCAGATCCAAGAAAAGTGCCGGGAACAACATCAGGACTTGTACATGTCTTTCATTGACCTGACAAAGGCCTTTGACTTCATCAATCGTAAAGCCTTGTGGAAGGTGCTGGCCAGATTTGGCTACCCTACAAAATTCATCAAGGTCCTGAGGCTTCTGCATGACCAGATGACTGCCAGTGTTCTCCATAATGGTTCAAAGTCAGACCCATTCATCATCCAAATTGGGGTCAAGCAAGAGTGTGTCATCACTCCAACCTTGTTCTCTATCTTCCTAGCAGTCATCCTAGTCCTCACCAAAGGCCGCCTTCCTACTGGAATTGACATTGAATGCAGAATGGATGGAGGGCTCTTTAATTTTGGATGTCTCCATTCCAAGACCAAAGTTTGCAAGGCATCCGTCATTGACCTCCAGTATGCTGATGACTGTGCCATCCTTGCACACACCAGAAGCGACCTCCAGTCTGTGCTAGATCTCTTTTTTCAGAAGCTTACCAAAGTCTGGGACTCTCACTTAACATCAAGAAGACCAAGATGCTCTATCAGCCTGCTCAAGGCCTTGTAAATGACCCTCCACAATTCACCATCAAGGGACAAACCCTGTAAACAGTCGAGCACTTCCCTTACCTCAGTAGCCTCCTCTCCCTAACAGCAAACATCGACAATGAGATTCAGTACAGGATCCATTGTGCTAGTATCTCATTTGGGAAACTGCTTCATCACGTCTTCACTGACCGTGACATATAAAAGGACACCAAGATCCAGGTATACAGTTTGGTTATCATCCCTACCCTTCTTTATGGATGTGAAACTTGGGTGACTTACTGACATCATCTAAAGAGCCTGGAGAGGTACCACCAACGATGTCTCCGGAAAATCTTCCACATCAAGTGGGAAGACCACCTCACTAACGTCAGTGTTCTTGCTGAGGCCAATGTCACCAGCATTGAGGCAATGATCCTCAGACATCAATTCCGCTGGACTGGACATTGTGTATGGATGCCCGACTCTTGACTCCCCCCAAAAAATGTTATACTCCCAGCTCAGTCATAGCCAGAGATCCCGTGGTGGTCAGAGGAAATGCTACAAAGACACACTGAAGGCATATCTCAAGAAAACAGATATGGACATCACAAGCTGGGAGGAGCTGGCCACCAACTGACCTCAATAGCGTCAGAACCTCCATCAAGCGGGGGACTGCTTTGAAGAGAAACGCCTTGCCCTCGAAGCTGAAAAGAGAGAGAGTGTAGGAAGGAAAGGGAAAGAAACTCCAGCCAGCCAGCGGGCAGCTCTCCCACTTCGAAACATCTGCAATTTCTGCAGACGACTCTGTGGCTCTAGGACTGGATTACTGAGTCACCGCAGGACCCATCAGTGAACCATAGTAGTGATCATCCTCAAATCGAGGGATTGCCGACAACGCTTGTCTTATAGCATTTTTCAAGTTCACTGTATGGGATATGTGGAGGCATTCAGGTAGGCCACTGAAAGATCTACAAAGAGCTTGTTTATGATGTTTTTCGGGGTATGGTAGACCCCTAGATTTTCCAGAAAGGACTAGTGTAGGAAGACTAAGTAAGCAATAACCCACGACAGAGTGTGGGGTTATAGACATTTAATCTGCACCTGGGGGTTGTTGTGAGGCAAAAGGCTGCAGGCCGATTGTACCCACAGTACCCCAGGCATGGATTAAATGCATATAACCCCACACCCTGGAGTGGGTTATTGCACTTATAACATAGGTGCAGTGAGACATGTGAAACATGCCACAGAAACATGTTTTTATTGTGTATAAACAGAAAAAAAGGACATTTATCTATTCCTACCACCTGCCAAAGTAATCCCTCCACCAAAACAAAACTGGATGGATTCTGTGCTGACAGAACTGTGACACATACACCTCCGATGTTGACTGTCACAGTTTGTTTTTCTGACACTCATCCCCACTGTGTGACTGATGTCTGTATCACCTTACATGTGTGATAGTGTTAATGTGAGCCACATATCAACACAGCCACAGAAGTGCACTTGCACACCACACACATAGATACACTTTGCACACCGAGGTCTGACAGAAAGGGTAGACTGACTGTCATGCCAATTTCACTATTGTGCGAGTTGGTGCCGACTGCACTGTTACTGACAAGATTTCTGTTGCATTGTGAACATGGCCGGGGGGGGGTCTCTGACCTGTGGGGAAAGTGCCGAAGTTTGTCTGTCCCTGTACCGCCTGCTCCTGTGACTCTGAAGCCACAACCTTCTGCTGCTACCTTCACTGCTGAGGGGGGCTGGCACGATTGCTCACCACTGCCTTCTTTTCTCTGTCTCTTCTGCATGGATAAGTTACGAGAACCAATGGAACAGTGTCTGCGTGCAGAAGATGGGGGAAATTACTCCTCTGGGGAGCGGAGAGTGAACTGTGTGCTGACTTAGGTTGCTGATATCTGGTGGCTGACCTCTGTATGTGGTGGGCACTGTATCGGGGACTGAGGGTGACCACTAACAGCAGGTTGGAGCACTGAGTGTGTTACGGCATGCATTCAGTCATGCACCCACTCACTTTTTGCCTCTATTACTGCAGTCCTCTGTTGTGGGGCTCACCGCTCTTGTTTGCTACATGCACCTTTTCACACTCTCTTTTCCCACCAACTTGGATAGTGTCTTTGTACCACAATTCTGTGTACTCCCCTGACCCACGGACACAAACGCACCTGCCCCAGTTGTGCTGATGTTCTGTTGGTGCCACTTGGGGAATGCCGCACAGTGTGTGCTGAACCTTGTCAATGGTTGCCAAGAAAGTGGCACCGGTGCCTTGTTGCTACCACAAAACTATGTATGTCTGTGCTGCAGCCTGCAATACTGTTCACTGAACTGACAGAGGCATAGCCGAGAACCTCTTGTGTCTCTTCCCTCTGCACCCTTCCTTCAGTGACAAAGCAGAGCTCTTGCTCTGCCATAGCGGACTGAGCCGACTCAACAGGGGACCAGTGGTTCTCTTTTCGGCATACAATGTGGCACCTCTCGCTCACTTACCCATAAATTTAAATAGCTGCCATTCCATTTAGATGTGTTACACAGCTAACGCGATCCGCTAGACTCACGGATACAGCTCTGGCACCCATCACCCTAACTGTGCGGGTACAGGTACAGTATTAATCCATGGTCAGGTGCTGCTTTCTGACCAATTAATCTTTTTTCTCAGCCAACCCATGGTATAACATATTATAACCGTCAAACCCCTACTGGTGTTTCAATGATATAGAGGTTCTTCTGGAAGGCCCACTTTTCTTGGTCTTCCTTGTAGGCTTCTAATTTTGTTAACCTTTTGGTAATATTAATTCTTCTCTGCTCTTCCCTAGTTGCCCAGTTCTCCATTCTACTCCCTCAGGTTTCTACATCCCTAGTCCAGCACTTCAGCAGAATAGAAGTTCTGCCTTTGCACGTCCAGGTTCTTTAATGGGGGTCTTCATCTTGATAAAGTGCTGCTTTTTTGCTAAACAGCAGTCTAGCACTAGACAGGTTTGCAGTGTAATGTTCCGCACCAGGTAGAGTATTTGTCTTTCTTGTTTATTTATTTTTTTTAATTTATTTTTGAAAGTCAGATTTACAACCTTTGAGTCAGGGACTCATTTACAAAGGCACCTCGTTGCAGGGAGGGTAGACATGGTTACAGTGTGAGATACAACAGTGGTAACATACAGGTGCAATACAGATAACAAAAAGAACACAATATAACAGTGCTTTATGGGATGAAGTTACATGTAGTAAATAGCAATCGTATAAAGTACTGTATAGCAGGTAATATTAGTGCTCCTTTTATTTTAGTGATATTAGCTGAAACGGAAACACCGCTAATATATTCAGATCGCTAATATTATCTACTCTATATGGCATTACTGTATGGTGTAGCAACATTGTACTAAGCAGCTGTTCATACGCTCACCGTAACAAAACGTGCCAGTACATATGAACAGAAGACAACTGGTTTTCTAAATGTTTTTGAGAGGTTAAAAAAAGTTTAAAGTTTATTGTACACCATAAACAATGAAAAAAAAAATTCAAATCAAAGTGCATATTGCTACTTCTAGCCTAGGTACTCGTTTCTTCCCCTCTGCTTCCCTCGGTTTCATTGTGTTTCATACAGCTTCTCTTCTGCTTCACACTTCAGTATTGACAGCATTTTGTATCTGTGAAGCAGAGAGAAATTACAATGAATTTCAATGAATCGGAAACAATATTTCCTCTTAACCTGCGATGTCTGTAACCTCTTCACGAGGGACATTATGCAGAAAACAGCCACAGTGTACTGGTAAATTCAAAGATAATACAGAAAAGAGCCACACTCTGTGGCTGATCTGTAAGTGAGCTGCATTTGAATCTGTTTATCGCACCCATTTCTGTCACACCCATTTCAGTAATGTAATTGCGGGTGAACCATCCGCTAATATAAGCGGGCACTAATAAGTACCGCATATCAGACGCGCTAAATTTAACGAGCACTAATATAACCTGCTATACAGTATAATAATAGTAGAAGTCACAGCCCTGGTCGTACTAGGGAAATATCTAAGTGGAAGGTTGGGGGAGAAGGAACAGGGGTGAAGAAAAGAGAGAAAAAAAAGGGGGGGAGGAAGCAGTCCAATGGACATTGTCAAGGCTATGGGCAAGACACGGGAAGGGACCCCAACATTAGGTTGATTAAGGGCAACTTTAGCTTTGGGCGTCAAAGAGGTGGTTACAGAGAGCGACTTTAAAGGGACCAATTTTGGTAGACTTAGTGAAAGAGAGCGGGAGGGAGTTGAACCATGTGGGGGCGTGGTAGGGGAAGGACCTTTGGGCTAGGGAGGTCTTGGTATGGGGCACCAGAAAGGTGGCCTTAACTGAGCGACAGTTGGGGATGCAAGCTGCAGGGATGTGGTGACCCCTGGGGGGGAGAGTCCTAGTGGGGATGTTTTGGCAAGTAAGAAGGTTTGGTAGCGCAGATGCTCCTCCAAGGTGAGCAGGTTGGAGGTGGAATAGAACAGGCAAGTATGGGTGCGGAGGGATGCACTGGTCAGGAGCCTGCAGGCCTTGTTTATCAAGGTCTGGATTCTGGTGAGGGCGGTATTGTCTGCTGCAGCATAGATAGGTAGGCCATAGTCCACTAGGGACAGGACAGAGGAGTTGATGGCCAGTCGGAGAGATGTTTGGGGGAGGCAATCTCTGTGGTGATAGAGAAGGCCAATCCAAGAGTTTATGGCTGAGGACAGGGTATTGATGCGGGTATGGAATGTAAGAGCCAAGTTGAATATGATGCCCAGGTACTTGTAGGATGACACCTGTTTGAGAGGGTGAGCATTACTGGGGAGAATGCAGAGGGGGGCATTTTTGGCCTTATTCTGGTGATGCAAGAAAAGCATAGATTTGGCTTTTTTGAGGTTAATGACCAGCCGGTGGGCAAGGAACCACTTTTCGGCTTGGTTGAATGTGTGCTGCAGGGATTCCTGTAGAGATGCGGGTCAGGGCGGGAGACAAGGAGAACCGCATCATTGGCATAGAGTACCATATTGTCCAAGCAGCAGCTGGGGGGGGGTATTGAGAAATAGGCTGAACAGAATGGGGCCCAGGACGGAACCCAGGGGGACCCCCAATCGAACAGGCATGGTATTGGACAGGGTGCCATTTACTTTCACTTGCTGTGATCTGGCAGACAGGTAACTGGTGAACCAATCCAGCAGGCCAGGGGAGAAGCCAAGTTGGTGGAGGGAGTCAAGTAGGAGAGGGTGACAGACAGTGTCAAAGGCTTTGGAGAGGACAATGAACACTGCACCCGCAACATGACCAGAGTCGAGAACAGAGTAGAGGTGCTGGGAGAACTCCAGGAGGGCTGTAGTGGTGCTGTGTCCAGGGTAGAATCCATGTTGTTCCGGACACAGCAGATCGTATTTGGCCAGATACTCAGACAGTTGAATGGCCACCATTTTTTCTAGTGCTTTGGAGTGAGGGGGGAGAATGGAGATGGGCCTGAAATTGTTAGGGAAGGTTCTATCTCCATTCTTATGGATAGGGGTGATTTCTGCAATTTTTCAGGCACTGGGAAATTGGCCAAGACATAGTGACTGGTTTAAAAGGTTGGTGAGAGGGGATAGTACAGTATCTAGGACTAATCGGAGAATACTGGAGTTCAGGGGATCACAGCTGGGGTTGTTGCTAGCTAAGGCTTTTTTGCAGATGAGGCCTGGCTTCAAGGGGTGATATGGCATGCAGGTAGAAAGGGTGGTTATCCGGGGTGGGTGGAGTGGAGGGAGGGATAGGGTTGAAAAAGTGGTTGGGGAGGACAGAGCTTAGATCTGAGAAAGTCATATTGAGGCACTCAGCTATGTAGGGAGGATCAGTAGTGATGGTACCGTCTATGGAGAGTAGTGATGGTGGGGGGAGAGGGTCTTTCCATTGAGCTCTTTCATACTGTCCCAGAAGGCACGGGATGAGCCCCAAGTGGATTCTAGGGTGGCTTGATAATATTTGGGCTTAGCCTGCCTTATAGACCAGGTGCACTTGTTACGTGCTGCATTATAGGCTTGTCTGTCAACCAGTTTTCCTGTCTCGACAGCAAAATGACAGAGATTCTCTCTTTGTTTTAGTGTTTGGATGAGGGATGGGGAGATCCATGGGGCGTTGTGTTTCTTGGTACGGATTCAGGTCAGGGGGAGAAAAGGTTGCAGGCCTTGCTGAAGGCACTGGAGAAATAGGCTAGGGCAGAATCAATATCCGTTGCAAGCAGTCTTGTGATGTTTAGTTGCCTGATTCACCTAGCCCAGGGTTTTATTGCTGTTTCTTTGTTGATCCATGCTATAGTACAGTATATCCAATGTACAAATGATTACAACTCCTCAACATAAAATGATTCTGCAAGCAGCAGCAAATATTCGACTGGGGAAAGGTTACATATAGGAGGTTTACTGAAGCATGACCAAAGACTCTACAGGAAATAGATCAAGGCTACCGCTCTACCTTGACCTATTTCCTTAGTGACCCCATCAAAAAACTCTATCAAACAAATTTGATAGAGTTTTTTGACGGGGTCACCAAGGAAATAGATCAAGGTAGAGTGGTAGATGTAGCTTATTTAGATTTCAGAAAGGCATTTGACTCAGTGCCCCATGGGAGGCTGCTGTGTAAAATGGCAGGACTGGGGATAGGGTAGAAGGTAGTCAAATGGGTGGGAAGCTGGCTGGGGAAAAGGAGGCAGAGGGTCATAATAAATGGGGTAGCATTCGGGGAGGGAAAGGTCATGAGCGGGGTCCCTCAGGGATCGGTATTGGGGCCTCTACTGTTCAATATATTCATAGGGGACATCGTGGAGGGCCTTGAGGGGGGTGTGAGTATGTTTGCAGATGATATCAAAATCTACAATAGGGTGGACATGGAGGAAGGGGTGGAACAAATGCAGAGAGACTTGAGGAGACTTGAGGCATGGTCAAAAAGGTGGCAGCTTGAATTCAATACAGAAAAATGTAAAATCATGCATCTGGGCTACAGAAATCAGAAGGAAGGGTACCGTATGGGGGGCAGAGATCTGGAGGAGGCAGAACAAGAAAGGGACCTAGGCATCATTATATCTGGGGACCTGAAAGTGGAAGGGCAGTGCGGGAGGGCAGTGGCCAGGGGGAGTGGAATGCTGGGATGCATCAGAAGGGGGATCACGGGACTTCCGGTTCCAGTTGCCTGAGGGATGGACACCTAAACAGTGAGCTCCCGACTGATTAAAGAAGATCCATACGAATCTAACTCTTAACCCAAACCTATCACTGTACTGGAACCTATAACAGATTGTTTACTATGTCGCTGAAACTAAAACATAAAGATTCCACTTCGGACTCGTATCCTAAGTTAAAATTCCCAGCTCAAAGTACACAGGTGCAGGCCGCGCTACGGGCCGAGATCTCAGACCTGATAGAGCAACCCACTACCTTCACGAAGACGACGGACGAAGATTTTACTATAACCTCGAAGACGCTTTATAGCACTTTACAGCAAATTTGTGACACTCTTAACAGAATTGAGCAGAAAACATCAGAAGATAGGGAAAACATCGTAGAGCTGACCCGCTGAACAGAACAACTAGAGGAGACAGTGACAGAATACACGAAGATCTCAGACATCCACAATGCTGCTCTGAAGGATTTACACTATCGAGACTTACTTTTACAACAACAGCTGCAAGATTTAGAGAACCGAAACAGGTGTAACAATATAAGAATACATGGCTTACCGGAAGAAACAGAATCAGGCCCAATGTCAAAATTTATTGATAGCCTGCTGAAGGAGCTGCTCAACTTAGATAAGGACAAAGATCTGGGCATATTCCGTGCACATCGCTCATTAGTTCCTAAGCCGAAAGACCCAAAAGCCCGCCCTCGTTCAGTAATACTGGCCTTTGTGGACTTTAGAACAAAGGAAGTAGTCATCAGGGCAGCCTGGGAAAAAAAGCAAATCCTCTTTGGGGACACACGTCTTTATTTTGATCAAGATTATGCGCCTCAAACTTTGGTTCACCGACAAAAAGCATTTCAGGTGGTGAAAGCAATGAGACAAGCAGGCTTTTCAGCACAACTTGAATACCCAGCTAAGATAAAAGTACTTACGCCCGAAGGTTGGCAGAGATTCCAAGAGTTACCAGAGGCCTGTAGCTGGGCTAAGCAGCATGGTATAGTGACTCCACCAGAGAGCGCAACCGATCATCGCATGGCCGTGGCGAAAAAATCATGGCAAAGAAAGGGAACAAAAGGAGTCTGACCCCAGCGCTCAGACGACACCAATTCAATGTGGGACAATGTTTGTAACAGAGCATTCCCCCGGTATGGTCCTACCTCTCGATCTCTAACCACGGAAGTTCTGATGGAGGATTCCTCTTCATTGTCTAATGGATGAGTAAAAATATAGAGCCACTCGGTCTGAGCAATTCATTTACTTTCCCTTTCGAGGCTCTACAGTCCAAGCAGGTTTCGAAGAACTTAGGTTCTGGACTGAGTGACCGTGCACACCCTTCCCTTTTTTATTATCTGTATTTTTACCGTGCCTCGGATGGGTCAACTTTTTTAATTTATGCCAGATCAGTGGACAGGAGGCCTTAGAGTAGCGGAGGCGGTTGGTGGACGGACACACCCACTCTCAGTCATTTAAATAACCGAGGGAACCCATTTGGGTTAAAAATTACGGCAGTCAGTGCGTCGTCCTAAGCTTCCCCACTACAGATTGATGAGTGTTTACTTGGAAGGGTCTTTTCGCTTTGGAACAAATTTTGATATATTATGCTGACCTAAACACGGTCTCAACATAAAACAGAGTTTATTTGGAGGGGTCATAAGAGAGAGGCGGAAGCCTCTCTAGGCGGGGGACATTGACTCATGATAGCGATTTTGCTAATTTAGATGAGCGGTAGAAGTGTCTATGGAGGGGGAATGGGGCAAGCAAGGGTTATCGTAGGGAAATCCCTGGGTTGGGGGCCATCACATTAGACTCCCTCTTTCATCCGGAACGTTGCCCTGATACTATGCAATCTAGATTTTGGTTACTGGGAGGGCCATTAGAGGCCCACCATATCAAGGGCAGAAAAAGTAGGGCTTAAATAGTCGGGGGAGATGGGGGGGGCGATATCAGAAGCAATAACTAAACCATCCCCTAGACGACACTTTTAGCCTAAAGAAAAGGCACAAAGGGGCTCCAAGACATACTATTAGCATCCTCCTCCTGGAGGGGAAGGAGTAGGGGCTGAAACAAAGACATCCAGATACGGACTCACCCTGTCCATGGGTTTAGGTTGAGACCTTCCCCCTAGAGCTATGAAAGATTGCCCCAGGCAGTGACACGCATGGGGGCTGTTTTGAAAGTTAGAGGATACTGATGTCAGACTGGAGGGAGCCTCCCTCTCCCCCCTTCACCTTTTGAAGGAACAGTAGAGTGTCCCCTGGCACCTGGGAAGAGATGGAGGGTTGATATGAAAGAGCCCCCTATTCCTCCCTTCCTTGGGTCCGATCGAATGGCCCTGGCAGATCCTTTGTGGGTGGGACCCCCCAGCAGCAACGGTTCTTTGGTTTTCTAATTAAGTTGCTGCTGGGAATCATAGGTGGACACTCTCCCCCCCCCCGGCAATGGTTCTTCAGTATTTAAATAAGTTAGTGTCGGGATCTATTGGTAGATAGTCCAACAGATACTCAGGCGACTGGAGTCATTCCAGTCGGGGACCCTGCAGATTATTACGGTGGGGCTATCCCTGACGGGGGGACCGAAATATCTCAGTCTCCTACCACACTTCATAGAGAACTCCTGAGGTGTGGAGTTGGGAATAAAGATACCTTGAAGCCGTCTAAATGCCTTCTGTGGGAGGCTCTGCAAATATGTTAAGTTGGTTTCACAAGTTAACTATCTATGTTATTACTTTTCTATATGGTTATTGCAGGCTCCATGATACTAGAATTAGGGATGGTTCTCCTTTTCTTTTTCTAAATTACTTTAAATGGCAGATCTTAAATTGATTTCTTGGAATGTCCGAGGCATAAGTAGTCCGGTCAAAAGGGCTAGAATTCTGAAAGAGTTACAGAGACAGGGAGTTAACATAGCATTTCTACAGGAGACCCACTTGAGCCAGGTTGAACATAGAAAACTAAGGAGAAGCTGGGTGGGCGAGGTCTACGCATCTGAATGTACTCAACAAACAAACAAGAGAGGTACTGCAATTTTGGTCAGGAAAGATACCCCTTGTACTATTTCTCAGGTGTATACCGACCCCGAGGGTAGATTTGTGAAGATAGAGGGGGAGTTCAAGGGTCAAAAGTGCATCTTTCTGAATATATACACCCCTAATGATGAACTAAAGAGGGTGACCTTTCTGACCAAAGTTCTAACCAAGACGACCCTGGACCCAGACAAGTTAATCTTTATTGGTGGGGATTTCAATGCAGTGACAGATTTAGGCCTTGACAGGGTAGGATCCCACTCTACAGGTCATGCAAGGTCTAGTAAAGCCCTCACGAGATTATGTGCAGAACTTTCTTTGGTAGATGTGTGGAGATTTGCCCATCCCTTAGATAAAGACTACACATATTATTCCCCCAAGTACAGGATGTATTCCCATATCGACCGCTGGTTGGTCTCAGCAAATACATTACCCTCTATGTATGGTGCAGGGATAGGGTCTATCTCAATCTCAGATCGTGCTCCAGTCTCACTGGAGATGTCTCTGGCTCAAAAACCTCCGGTATCCATTTGGCGTCTAAATGTCAGTTTATTGAACCTTACTGAGTTCAAACAACTTATACAACAATCAATAAAGGAATATTTAGAGACAAACCGGAGGGAAGACACAGAGGCAGGAGTTAGATGGGACGCCTTAAAATACTACTTAAGGGGAATAATAATTGCTTATGCATCAAAACACAAGAAAGTATAGATCAAAGAACGGATAGAACTAGAAGCAAAGATATCCCAGTTAGAAAGGGCCCATAAAGATACTCTAGACCAGAAATGCGAGGAAGAATTACTTAGGACCCGAACCAAACTAAATAAGATTCTAGACCTTCAGATGGAAAGACTTTTAGCCTACGCTAGACAAAGGTTCTATGAACATGGAAACATAGCTGGGAAAATCCTAGCCTGGCAGTTGCGAAAGGAGAGAGCCTCTAGGGCAATCCCCAAACTCAAAGCACTAGAGACGAACAATATAATCTGGTCCCCCACTTAATTACTGCTCAATTTCAGAAATTTTACTCCACCCTCTACAGCACAGACAAAAACATAAATCAGGAAGGGGAGACTCTCTCATATCTTAACAAACTTCAGTTCCCCACCCTCTCAGAGATACAAAGGAAAGATCTAGAAGCCCCCATATCTGCAGCAGAAGTAACTAAAAAAATTAAAAATTTTAAAAATGAGAAAGCCCCAGGGATGGATGGTTATGTCTTGGAATTCTATAAAACCTTCTTAGATCCGCTTCTACCGGTCTTACTGGACACATATAACGAGTTGTGGATGGGAGAGGGGGCAGCCCCTAGATCTTGGAACCTGGCCCAGAACTCTGTGATCTTGAAGCCAGACAAGGATCCGGAGGACTGTAAATCCTACCGACCAATCTCACTTTTGCCAGTGGATCTAAAAATCTTCACTGGGATTTTAGCCGATTGGCTCCAGAAGGTAATAGGCTGTTTAGTGCATAAGGACCAGACTGGCTTTACCTCAGGAAGATTTCTTCAAGACAACATCCGTCGCCTGTTGAACGTGATCTCAGCACATAAAAATACTAAACAACTTCAATTAGCCATCAGTATGGATGCTGAGAAAGCATTTGACAGGGTTGATTGGGTGTTTCTTGGTGAAACCCTAAAGAAATTTGGCCTGGGGGAGAAGTTTGTCAATGCTATTAACAATTTATATAAGGCCCCGGAGACCAGAGTTAAGGTCAATGGTCATCTTTCAGAAAGATTCCCCCTCATGAGGGGTACAAGACAGGGCTGCCCCCTCTCCCCACTCCTTTTCACCTTGTCACTTGAACCTCTTGCTATAGAAATCAGGTCTAACCCCTTGATCCAAGGTGTAGAAGTAGAGGGCCACACCCAAAAAATCACATTGTATGCAGATGACTCTCTCTTGTTTTTGTCACATCCAGAAACCTCAGCCCCTGCCCTAATTCACTCCTTGGAGGAATATGGCACATTAGCAGGTTATAAAATTAACCTTCAAATATCTGAAACATTGATCCTAAGTGGGACCCCCCCAGAGGCTTTCAAAGAATCCTTCCCCTTCGCGTGGGCCAAGAGAAATACAGTTAAATACTTAGGCATATATATTCCAATTGATCTTCCCCTCTTATATAAAAACAACTATGCCAAACTATTTCAGACTCTACAGGCTGACATAGCCAGGTGGCAACTACTTCCCCTGTCACTATACGGTAGATCACAAACTCTCAAAATGAACGCCCTACCTAGACTTCTATTTCTATTCCAAACCCTTCCAATTCAGCCCCCTAGACAATTCTGGGCTAACTTACAAAAAGAGGTCCAAGACTTTATTTGGAGCAGGAAAAAACCAAGGCTCGCCAGGAAGTTATTACAAACCCCTAGGGACAGGGGAGGTTTGGCTCTCCCAAACTTCTATTTTTACTTTCTGGCAGCTCAGGGTGCACAGATGTGTTCCTGGATAAAACACCAGGTTGACTCCGGTTGGTATCATCTAGAGGAAGCCGCAGTCTGAAAATGGGCCCTATGGGCGGTTCCTACTGGCAATATGCCTTCACCCATGATCAGAGAGATCACCAACCCATGGATCCTTCACTCACTTTGGATTCTTAAGAAGTTGAGAAGGATCACTGGCACCCCAGATGGACCTGGCCCACTTTCCTTAATAAGATTTGAAGCCTCATTTATCCCCCCGAGAGGAGACCCAGGCTATCAATATTGGTCTGCACATCGACTCTCCACTTTCTCTCAGTGTGTTGAGAGGACCAACTGTCACTCTTTTACCCATTTAAGAGATAAATTTCATCTCCGCCGTGAGGATCATTTTAGATATTTACAAGTCCGACACTATAACACCTCCAAAAACAGGCTACAGAAAATAATTAGAGGAAAGACCCCCTTAGAAGAATTTTTCTACTATAATAGCATGATCAAAGATATCCCACACCCTCTCGCTCAGCTGTATGATATTTTAATTAATCTAAACAATCCAGGCTTAGAAATAATTAAACAGAGATGGGAAACAGAGCTAGGGATCTCGATCCCACAACAAATCTGGGACAATAGACTGAACAGGGGTTGGCAGGTGACAAGCTCTCCTTCCTGGCGAGAATTTCATTGGAAGGTCCTTCTTAGATATTTTCTTACACCCTCCAAGACAAAACATTTTAAAGTGGGGAGTTCAGAGGTCTGTTGGAGATGTGATAAAGCCAAAAGGTCCCCAACACATATATTTTGGGAATGTTCCAGAATTACCTTATTTTGGAAAGAAGTACATTGGTACATGCAAAGAGTAACTGGCCTACAGATCCCATTTAGAGGGGAAGAGATGGTGCTGGGGCTTCCCTGCTTGGTCACAGGACCTAGACAGGAAACACTACTACCACAGATTATGAGAGTGGCAGCATTGAAGTCTATCACATCTAGATGGCTTTCCCCTCACCCCCCAACAATAGAAGAATGGAAGGTTAGAATGAGGCAATTGGAATCCATGGAACAAATTACTTATAGTCTAAGACAGGGTGGGGAGAAGTTCACCATCATTTGGTCCCCATGGCAAGCCTTGGATCCAGATTAGAGAGCCTCGGACATTCCACCAAAAGTTTTATTGTATTTCTTTTAAGAAAAGAAGATGCATAGAACACCTGTTTCTCTTAAACAGTAAGATCCCTTAAGGAGCCGATGTATTAAAGCTAAGCTAAAATCTGAAGAAAGTATCAGGATGCCAAAGTTGAGTTATAAATGTTGGATTAGTTATCCAGATGTAAAGTCCATTTGTTAGTACAGTTCTGAACTTTGTTAACTAGACAAGTCCGCCCAGATTGGAGACAACGGGCAGAGCTTCCTGTCTGGGAAGTAGATAAGGGACATTTAAGTTAAAGACAAGACAGAAAGAGGGGATGTAAAACAATTATGACTTATGTCTTGGTAAAATATTTGTAAGATTGATAGGAATTTTTCAAATTGTCTAGCATCTCCCCGATGAATTTACTGACAAAGTTGCTTTTTCATGTATGGAAACAACCCATTAAGAAAAGTCCTATCAATGGAACTATGCAATGTTATGTAAAGTGACACAATGGATATTCAATAAAATATGAAGTACAAAAAAAAGAAGGGGGATCACCAGTAGGAATAGGGAGGTCATAGTATCCTTGTACACCCATTTAGTTAGACCACACTTGGAGTACGGAGTCCAGTTCTGGAGGCCATACCTCAGGAAGGATGTAGGGAGGATAGAGAGGGTTCAGAGGAGAGTGACAAAAATGGTAAAAGGGTTAGGCCACTTATCCTATGAAGAAAGGTTGAGAGATCTGAACATGTACTCCCTGGAGCAGAGGAGGGAGAGGGGGGACATAATCGAGACTTTCAAGTACCTTAAGGGTATAAACAGGGTGACGGGGGGAGCATCTTAAAGATGAAAGGAAAACCGAGAACAAAGGGGCATGGCCTGCAGGTGGAGGCAGGGCAGTTCAGGGGTAACATTAGAAAATACTATTACACAGAGAGTGGTAGAATAGTGGAACAGACTCCCAGAGGCAGTTGTTGGAGAGGAAACAGTGGAGGGATTCAAAAGAGCATGGGACAACCACATGGGAGTGTTAAGGGGGGAGGCACAGGTCCAAGCAGATAGCTGGGCAAATGGGCAGACTTGGTGGGCCTAGTTCAGTCCTTTTCTGCCATCACACTTTTATGACTCTATGAATCTAGGTATCATATGACCTCTGTCATACGCACTTCTTGGCTGTTTTGGTAATTCTTTACTAATCCATCCTCTACACCTGTCTTTCCCATCACATGGTCCCTTGTTTGTCAATCTCACAAAAGTAAGTCCTTGCCAGTTCTTCCTCATAGAAACACAGAAACATAGAAACATAGATTTTGATGGCAGATAAGTACCGCTTGGCCCACCCAGTCTGCCCATTTCCCTACCTAATGGATAAGCTGCAGATCCTAGTTAACCAGCAGCCTACTTCTTCCTACCCCAACCCCCTAGAATTGCCTTATGACTGTCCCATGCATGCTTGAATTCCACCACTGTTTTTGACTCCACAACCTCCTCCAGAAGGCCATTCCATGCATCCACAACCCTTTCTGTGAAAAAATACTTCTTTAAATTACCTCTGAGCTGCCCCCTTCTATCTTCAAATTGTGCCCCCTTGTTCTTGCACACCTCTTTTTTTGAAAGATGCTACCCTCTTGGACTTTGTTGATTCCCTTGAGGTACTTGAAAGTTTCTATCATGTCCCCTCTCCTCCTTTCCTCGAGGCTATACATATTAAGCTCCTTAAGTCTCTCTTCATATGTCTTCCGGTGCAGACTCTGCACCATTTTAGTTGCCCTCCTCTGGACAGCCTCCATCCTGTCTATGTCTTTGTGGAGATTGGGTCTCCAGAACTCTACGCAGTACTCCAGATGGGGTCTCACTAACTGTCTGTACAGAGGGATAATAACTTCCTGTTTTCTACTGGTGATGCCTCTCCTATGCATCCCAGTATCCCCCAACCCTCCTTGCTGCCCTCTCACATTGCTTGCCCACCTTTAGGTCATCTGATATGACTACCCCCAGGTCCCTTTCCATTTTTGTTGTTGTTAGTATCTCACCCCCATTGTGTACTCTTCCCCTGGGTTTTGTTTCCCAGGTGCATTACCTTGCACTTCTTAGCATTGAATCTAAGCTGCCATACATTTGACCATTCCTCTAACCTTGCAAGTCCCTTCTCATCCTTTCCACCCCACCTTGTGCATCAACTCTGTTGCAGATCTTTGTGTCATCTGCAAAGAGACATACTTTTCCTTCCAGTCCCTCTGCAATGTCACTTATAAAGACATTGAAGAGGACCGGTCCTAATACCGAACCCTGCGGTGCCCCACTAGTAACCCCCCTTTCTTCAGAGTGGACTCCATTTACTATTACTCTCTGTGTCCTATTCTCCATCCAATTCTTTACCCAGGCTGTCATCTTGGGACCCACTCCCAGGCTGGCTAACTTGTAAATTAATCTTTTGTGTGGGACTGTGTCAAATGCCTTGCTGAAGTCTAGGTAGGCTGTGTCCACAGCCCCTCCCTGATCTACTACTTTGGTCACCCAGTCAAAGAAATCTATCAGATTTGTCTGGCATGACCTTCCCGCTGTGAATCCATGCTGCCTTGGGTCCTGAGCCCCTCTGGCCTCTAGATACTCAACAATTCTTTCCTTCAGAAGTGATTCCATCATTTCCCTACCACTGAGGTTAAACTAACAGGTCTGTAGTTTTCTGCTTCTGCCTTGCTCCCACTTTTGTGAAGAATCACATCTGCCCTTCTCCAGTTCTCGGTACCACCCCATCCTCCCATGATTTGTTAAAGAGGAAGTCAGTGGTGTCACTAGTTCTACCCTTAGTTCTTTAGCATTCTGGGATGAATCCCATCTGCCCCATTGCTTTGTCCACCTTCAGTTTTAAGAGTTCTTTCAGAACCCTTTCTTCTGTAAATGGGCTGGTATCAACTTCTGTATCCAGAGTGTTTCTACTGTTTGTTTTAGGTACCTCCCCACTTCCTTTGTAAATACTGAGCAAAATATTTGTTTAGTATCTCTGCCTTTTCACAGTCACCCTCTGCCCACCCTCCTCCTCTTTATTAAGCCTCACTATCCCTCCCTTGGTCTTTCTCTGCTCCTTGATGTACCTATAAAGGTTTATCCCCTTCTTAACTGGGTTGGTATCTTTTCCTCGGTTTGGCCCTTTGCTGTTCTGACTGCCTTCCCAGCTTCCTTTTGCTTTAATCGAGTCTCTGTCCTGATCCCTCTGTGATTCCTTGTACTTCCTGAATGCTTTCTTTTCTCTTGAACCTTCACTGCCACTTCCTTTGAGAACCATAGTGGTTTCTTACATCGTTCGTTTTTGTTTGTTTGCTTCACACAAAGGCTTGTTACCTCTGTGATGGCAGTTTTATTTTTCCCCATTGTTCTTCCACCCCTCCTTCCTGCCCATTTGCTAGTGCATTCCTTAGGCACTCACCCATTTTGGCAAAGTCAGCCCTCCTAAAGTCCAGTACTTTTGCCTTTGTATGGCTTGACTCTATAGCTGTGTTTATTGTGAACCATACTGTTCGATGGTAGCTAGTTCCCAGAAGGCTACCCACTTCTACATCTGTGATCCTCTCTTCATCTCCATTTGAGAGAACCAGGTCTAAGATTGCTCCCTCTCGAGTGGGCTCCAATACTAGTTGTCTAAGGCCTGCCCCCCTGTAGGGCATCTAGAATAACCCCACTCTTTGAAGTGGCTGCTGCAACTGCACTCCAGTTAACATCTGGCATATTCAGATCACCCATCAGCAATATCTCCCCTTTTTCTGCCATTCTAAGTATTCTTACTATCATTTCCTTGTCCATTTCCTCCCCCTGAGAAGGGGGTCTGTATACAACCCCTGTGCGGATTGTGGTGCCATTGCCAGTCTCCAAATTTACACACAGTGCTTCTTCACCTCCCTGTTTTCTCTTTTGTTCTGTTGCTTTGATTCCTTCCCTTATGTAAAGAGCTACTCCTCCTCCTCTTTTACCCTCCCTGTCCCTCCTGTAGATAGTGTATCCTGGTATGTTTATGTCCCAGTCATGGTTTTGTGTGTACCATGTTTCTGTGACTGCCACGATATCCAGATGTTCCTCCTCCATCAAGGCCACTAATTCAGGAAGCTTGTTACTCAGACTATGGGCATTGGTACTCATTGCTCTCCATTTTTTTGATGGCTTTACCTTCTTTTGCAGCATCCCCCACTGACCTGTCTACCTCGGTCTTTTTCCTCACTGCATGCACTATCCTGCCGTAATATACCAGTGATCCTTCTTAATCCCCTATTGTCAAAGCTTCCAGCCTCCTGATCAGTGTCTTGCTTGGGGTTCAGCTTTAACATTCACGCAGTGCTACTGCTACCACAGCAAGGCCTTTGTCTTGATGCCAACATCTCTTCATTACCACAAAACTTTGCAAAGATTATTACACAGTGCCAGTTCCTGACAGTAGATTATGCCCATGCGGATGCCTCCCTCCTCTTGTCAGTTCATTCCGAAGGTATACCAGGCTACTGCTTTTTCCAACTGTATCACCATTGAGCTTTGCCATTCTTGTGTTTGATCCTGGGACCATGTGATCTTCATTCATTTTTTTTTTTGCTTTGCTATGCTAACATATGTCCAAACCTTATAGCTTTCTTCCATCAACACTGAAGACTGTAATCCCCCGGCCCCCAATCAGGGACTAATCTGATATGGTCTGTCCCCAACTTCCTGGTTCTTGACAGATGGTTTTGCCTTTGGGCATACAAAAGGGAAGCCCAATGCTGTGAGAGGAAGGGTGGGAGGAATCTGCAATCAGAGCAGCAGGCAGAGTGCTTGCAGGTTACTAGTACGTGAAGAGCAGCAATGCGCTTGAACAATGACCTAGCACTCTCCTGAACAAATGTTGATCCCTACAGAAACACAAAACTGAAGACACACTGGAGTGAGAAATAATTAAAGCCAAAAGCAAGGAATGTTACAAAAGTGGATGAATTTATTGTCACATTACCTCTGGTGGGACATGGCTGGAAGTATGGACAAGACACCCTGACATTTGACCGAGCACTTAATGTTTGACAAGGTCGATGTGTCTGATGTGCAAATTTTTCCCTTCTTTTGCCCACCTTCATGACTGCCAAGACTCATGAAAATGGAAGTCTTATATAAACAGATTTTGCCTCATGAAACTGGAAACAGTGGCAAGGGGCTGGGGAGCACATGAACACCTACTGCACCTCTTTTTCTACCCAGCCATGCCTTGAACTTCAGTGGCTTCAGCAACACAATGGATGTTTTGCATTCAAACCATGGACTGGTTTGGGAGTACCCAACCCATGGACTGGTTGGGAAGCACACAGGGGAGCCAGTGCTATTTTCATTCAGCGACTGTTAAAGCTGCAGCACAGTCACAGTTTGAATTCCACTCTACAAATGTGGCACACACTTCAGAAGCACCTCACAGCACTCCTTGGCCACCAATGCACCCTCTGGTCCCACTGGATAACAGCAGTGACTGGGAATTACCAATCCAGACAGTGAAATGCAGCAAGAAGGTGGCTGCCAGTAAAACTTATGGAGCCAAAGCAGTTTTGGTACTCACAGAAGCAGATGGAAGGCTTGGCTTCACCATTACTGTCCAGGGTAAATAAGCCAGCCTGATGCAGCAGGATAAAGTTCATAAACTTTATTTCACAACAAACAACCAGCAGCAAAATGCAGGTACCCTTCCCCATGAAAAAGCAGAATGTTTTCACGCATGACTGGCGCTTTCTCAAGGCTGAGGTGGCACTTGGTATTGCATCCTTAAATATAAAGTACATTAAAGTGATAGCATCACAAATTAAAGTGCAAAGTGCAAGATTCAAAACACCAAATTCAAAGTGTTCAAATATAGATATAAAAATTGATATAAATACGACAACCAAAAAGCCACCCATTGCAGGTTAAAAATTATATTACCGTGAATTTGTAAGATAATTTATAAAATACTTGACGCTACGTAGATAGATTTAAACTAAGTTGAAAAATGTATTCTAAAGTGAATTCCAAGTTAAATACCCCTTTATAGGAATCAATTCAAAAAGTATTCAGATACCTAATACATGGACATTAAAAAATCCTCACTGTTCACATTACTTATAAATTACATACATCAATTCCTCTGTTCATATATAGACATCATAAATCATAAATATAGGGACAGCTGAAAATAATCATTGAGACCTGGTGGTATATAAGATTTTAAACAGTATTTTCAATATGTTTCTCTTTGTCTTAATTTTTGTCCAGATCCCCGTGTGTTGGTAATTGTTTTCTATCATCTGGAATTCAAATGTATGTGTGTGCCCCCTTTTTTCTCAACATGTTGTGACAGCACTAACCTCATTGGAATATGCAATACTTCTATTATGCTGACCAATTCTTTCTTTGAATTTTTTGTTTAGTCTTTCCAACATAAGAACTATTGCATTTGTTACAGGTAGCTAAATATACTATATTCTGGGTGCTAAAAGTCCCAACGTCTTCAATATTGCAACTACTTCCAGTAATTGGATGGCAAAATTATTCCTCTGTTTTAATGAATCTGCAAAAACTGCAGTTTCCACAATGAAAATACATGGACATTTTAATGAATCTCATAACCCAATCTGCAATGTGCACCCTACTCTTAAATGTGCCCCTTCCCCCTTTCTCCCTTGCTCCCCTGCTCCCTTCCCCCTGTCCCTCCCATACCCCTTGTGAGCTTTCTACATGACCCTGTGGCTCCAGTCAGCTCACCTTCCCCTTATGACCCATACTTTTGCACCTTAGTTGTGGAAGCCATCTGCAATACTGATTGTCTGGACAGTTTGTTTGGCTGTTCACTTATTTCTATTGACTCCTGCTCTTGCCCCTGCTTTCTTGCTAGTACATTGTAATGTTGTGTATCTCCTTGTTTCCCTTGTGTCTCAACATTAATGCACTCTGCTTGACCTGACACATGTTCATTTGACCTGTATCACATATTATTATCCCTGTTTATCTCCACACGGTTTATGTTATCGTATTGTAATTATTGTGTATTATACCTTATTCTGTATTTGTTACATCCAGGTCCACCTCAAGAGTGAGCCTTGCTCAACGGTGACCACCTGGTTAAATAAAGATTTTGATTGATTGATTGAAAAGTTCCCTTGGGTAGGGGAGTCTTTTCCTCCACAGGGGCTTCCCAGTATGTGCTGCTTACTAGGGAGTCCTTAAGATTCCTTCCCCTTCTATAGTTGGTCTTGGGGGTTGTTTTGCCACATGTTGTAGTTTTCTTTCTGTGTTTAAGATGTACCAGTGCTTTCTGATAATGTTATTAACCAAGTGTACTTGTGGACTAAATGTTGTAATAATGTTGGGTATCTGGAAAGTACTTGAATGTCATGATCCCCCATCATTATTTTGTGCTGTCCTTGTCTGCAGGAGGGTGTCTGTTTCCATCTCTTCTGCTCTGTTTTTAGCTTCAATAACAGAGATCTCACTATATCCTCTGGATCTGAAATGTTCTTTTAAATCAGAGGTGGTTGCATCATAGTCTTCTCTATTGGTACAATTCATTTTAGTTCTGAAAAATTGACCAGTCAGAATGTTATTTGTTACGTGTGCAGGGTGACAGCTCTGAAATAGGAGCATTAAGTTTTTGTCCATATTCTTTCTAAAACATTTGGTCTCAATATTGACATTTGTTTGTTTAGTGATCTATGAATCCAAATAGTTGATTTTCTTCAAATCTAATTTGACCTCAAATCTAAGGTTTGGATTGGTCTATTCAAAGTAGTTCACAAAATTCTTCAGATCCGTGGTTGTTCCCTTCCAGATAAAAAAACAGATCATCTATAAATCTTTTATAAAAGTCGATCATATGTAAAAAAGGGTTATTATCACTTTAAATAAGCTCTTTTTCCCAGTGTGCCATGTATATGATTGCATAGCTGGGGGCCATAGCTGTCTCCATTGCTTTCCCCATGCACTGTAAATACATGTGGTCTTTAAACATGAATGTGTTACAATTAAGGACTTTCTCAGTGAGGGTTAATAGCAACTTACCAAAAGGCTGTGAGTGGGTTGTTTTTTTAACAGAGTTTCTATGAGACTTTCCAAACCTTCTGTATTAGAAATGTTTATATACAGAGAGTGTACATCCCTTGTAATGAACAAAGATTCCTTTTCCATGTAAATTTCCTTTAAAAAGTTAAGCAGATGGGTCATGTCCCTCAAATATGATCTTGTATTTTGTGCAGCCGTTTTGATTTGAAAATCAATAAACTGTGATATATTATCAATCAATGATCCAATGCTGGCCACAACTGGTCTGGCCAGGGGATTGTTTAACGTTTTGTGAATTTTAGGCAGCCCATACAGGACTAACCTTACTGGGTGTTTGACCATCAGAAAGTCCAGAGTGGCTTGATCAATCAGACCTTCCAAGGAAGCATCATTAAGTATCTGGTCAATCTCCATCTTATATTTCCCTGCAGGGTCAGTCTGCAGCTTAGTATAGAATTCAGTGTCCATCAGCTGCCTTAACATTTATTTTTCATAGTGAATTTTGTTTTGAATAACAATTGCTCCCCCTTTGTCTGCAGGCTTGATTATAATCATCTCATTTTTTCTTAGGTCCTCAATAGCTTTCTTTTCATCATTGGTACAGTTGTTGTAATGAGCTGTGGGTAGTTTTAAGTTCTCCAAGTACTGCAAAACCTGCCCACTTCCTTGAGTTATGTTCCCCCCGGAATAGGAATCTATAGTAAGGGAGTGTGGGGGGAAAGCCCCCCATATGGGAGGGTGTGGGAGGTAAAGCCCCCCTGCATAAAACAACTTTCCCAAATGTGGTCGCCTTGGGGGTCTGGCGCTCTTCTGATGGGTCGCTGCTGACATGGAACCAGACTGGACAGTATACACCCAAGAGTCCTGAAGGAACTGGCAGAGCTGTTGGCAGGCCCTCTGATACACCTGTTTAACACCTCCTTGGAGATGGGGAATGTACCCAGAGACTGGAGGATGGCTCACGTGGTGCCCCTCCAGAGGAGTGGACCCAAGGATGAACTGGGCAATTACAGACTGGTGAACTTAATTTCTATAGTGGGGAAGTTGATGGAGACCATTCTGAAGAAGAGGTTGATAACCTTTCTCAATAGTAATGGTCCACAGGATGAAAGACAGCATGGGTTTTTCTCAGGAAGATCGTGCCAGACTAACCTAATCGACTTCTTTGACTGGGTCACTAAGGTAGTTGATGAAGGCCATGCTGTGGATATCCTGTACCTAGACTTCAGCAGGGCTTTCAACTCAGTGCCGCAAGGGAGGTTACTGAGCAAGCTGAGGGCCGTGGGGGTGAAACTGGTGGGGTGAGTTGAGAGCTAGCTGCAGGGCAGGCAACACAGGGTAGTTGTTAGGGAGCATACATCCAAGCCAAGGCCAGTAATTAGTGGGGTACTGCAGGGTTCAGTGCTGGGCCCTGTTTTGTTCAATGTCTTCAATGGAGACATTGCAGAGAGGGTCAAGAGTAAGATCAGCCTGCTCACCGATGACACTAAGATTTGTGCAAAAGTAGACAGTGAGGAAGGGAGGCAAGCTCTCAGGGAGAATCTAGCTAAACTTAAAAACTGGTCAAAGGAGTGGCGGTTGGGGTTCAATGCTAAGAAGTGCAAGGCCATGCACCTTGGAGCTAGAAATCTCAGGACCAGATACTGGCTCAGGGGAGTGCATATAGCAGCTTCAGAGGAGGAAAAGGACCTGGGGTACTAGTGACAGGGGACATGAAGGTATCTGCACAGTGTAGGAGGGTGGCAGCAAGAGCTAATCAGATGCTGGGGTGTATTGCCAGAGAGATAACCTCTAGAAGGAAGGAGGTCATCCTGCCTCGTATAGATTGATTTGGTGAATTTGCACTTGGAGTACTGTGTACAGTTCTGGTGCCCATACCTCAAGAAGAATGTGAAATTACTGGAAAGAGTGCAGCATAAGGCTACAAAAATTATTACGGGACTGTGGGAGTCACTTTATGAGGAGAGACTGAGGGAGCACAACATGTACTCCACTGGAGGAGAGAAGGGAAAGGGGGAACATGATTGAGACCTTTAAGTACTTGAAAGGCATAAACAAAGTCAGAGAGGGAGGATTGTTCCACTTAAGGGGGGAGTAGGGTTACTAGGAGGCACAGTCTGAAGTTGGAAGGGAGAAGGTTCAAGAAGGAAATGAGGAGGCGCTACTTCACAGAGAGAGAGGTGGCAGGGTGGAATGCACTGCCAGAGTAGTTAATTGAACTAAGGACAGTGGATAGCTTTAAGTGGGGGTGGGATAGAGTCAAGGGCAGGTTTAGTACAGAGAAGAGCACAATGGGGGGGACCAGGAGAGGGGTTGGAGGGAAAGATTTGGGTGGGGGAGGCAGCTGCAGTGGAATTAAACTGAGAGCTGTATAATTGGGCAGACTTGATAGATCTTTTGAGCTTTTTCTGCCAACAACTTTGTATGTTCCTATGACAATGGTGACCCAGTATTGGGAGCAATTTGGGGTCATCGGGGGTCGGGTTGAGAAGGATTGAGCATCTCAGAGGACATTCTTCTCCTAGGAGGGTGGGTTGTATCCTTCGGTGCAACACTGCCACCTGGGTGTCCACAGGTTGCAGCGTTTGCTGAAGGAACAAAGCCACAGGATGAGGCACAGGCAGACACCAATGTGTCAACACACTGAGCATGTATACATCATGGCATCATCCCACGCACCGCCTTGGGAGTGGGGGGGACAAAAATGGACCCTGGAATAGGGGATGACCATGCCTAATATATCTGGCCCCCTCAACCTCAACCCCGCTCTCCACATCGAACACTTGGTATCCAACTGAATCCTAGGTTATATAGTAGGATCCAATTGTCTGATGCCAACAATATCCGATGCCATCCCATATCCTAGAAAATTTATGATATTTGATGGTATTTGATTCCATCAGATCCTATCTGAGCAACACTGCACCCAGGCCAAACATCTTCGTCTGTTGAATCTTGTTGCTATCTTAGGACACATTGAAGACTGAGATCAAGTCCCCTCTCAGCCTCCTTTTCTTTAAGGTAAACATGTTAGGGACAACCAGCCTGTCCTCAGAGCTTACTGTATGTCCTCCATACTTCTAATCATTTTGGTGGCCCTGCCATGGCTGCCTCATTGTCCTTTGTCTGTTGGGGATCCCAGAATGAGTTCCATCTCAGCATGCCTGTCTCAGCAGTGGTTAAATTAGAAATGTTTAGGTGGGAGAACTCTCACATCTAGATTTCTAGGTGGTGGAACTGTCATCTCTAGGTGGTAGAACTCTCCTATATTACTCAGTGGAGAAAGATTACTGAGATGGAGGAACTGTCATACAATTTTTTAAGAGGTGGTGGAACTGAGTTCCACTGGGCTCCTAGCCAATTAAACGCCTGTATGCCAGTCACCAGATTGTAAATAAATAAGGTGGGGCTTGATCAGAACCTTATTAAGAAGTAAAGGTATTAGTAGTAGTAGAATTTTATTTATAGCACATCCTTCTGTGAGCTCAGAGCATGTTGCGAAAAGTTATACTTAAAGACACAACTGTCACTTAAATAGAGGGAACAAAAGCTAAACAGCAATAACAAAGCAATGCAATGAAAAAAAGTAAAATCTGATAAAACCTGTGGTTTACTTCCTTGACCTTCTGGCTACCCCCACCCCTTAACCCCTCCTAGCATTTTGCAGGCCCTCATGACAACCACGATTACTGACTTACATTTAAAGTGTATAAAAATGTTTTTTTTTTATGTAAAAGAAACAGACACCCTGCTTACAAAAGTGGAACATGTCACTTGTTTAAACACTGCACATGAGTCCCTCTTATGATTATGAGAGGTCCCACAAGCACAAAAATCCTCAGTGCAGATTGGTTGAGTCGGTGCTGATGATTTATTACTGTACTTATAACCCCCTGCACTTCCATGGTAGAAAAACAATGGTTTCATGTGATATAAGACACTTCTGAAGCAAAATCAGGAACTTCCATGAAAATCAGGGACTGTTGAGAGGTATTGGTGTGGGGGATGGGCATACAAAGCAAAACACTGTTATTATATTTGGCTGCTGCTGATTTCGATCCTGACTGCAAGCACTCAGAGATGTATATGTCTTCCGTTTTTTAAAACATAATTTTTTTTTCTGTGTCTGATGAAACTGGCAGGCTCTAGCAGAAGCAGCAACATTCTCAACAATATCAGGAGAGATATTTATGCCCTGTACACATTAGCAACAAAGATTTGCACCGTTTTTACAAACGTTTCGTAAATGTTTTTAAACTCCCCACAGCAGCCCATCCAGATTAGTTTCCAGCCGAGTTTTAACTGGGTTATAACATGGTTGACTCCTGTCCGCATCTGCATTTTGTAACCAGGTTCCCCAGAATGGAGAGAATTGAGGACCAAAGGCAGAAACATGGCACTAACACGGATCAAGAAACAGTTGCCTGTCTGCACTATCAGGTAACATGCTTTCGCTAAAAAAAATGTTTTTGAAAATGGTTTGATGGTTTCAAACCATGTTTTAGTGTGGACAGGAGCCATGTTGGGGCTAGTTAAAATGTTTTAAACACGTTAAACCATTTTAACTAGCCTGATGTGTACAGGGCCTTAGGGGCTGCCAGGGGTTTTGGTTGAGACCCCAATTATCAAGGCCACTGGTTTTCAGTTTTTGCTGGAAAACCTGGTAAAATTTCCAAAATTGGACTGCCTACACACCAGTAAAAACAAAGAATTTCACTGAATCTGGCATTTTTTATCAGGTCAGTAAATTTAATAGAACTTACAATTTTCTTATAAATGCTTTCAGTACTATTTTCGATTTTCTTCATTTTATGCTCTGATTCTGATTATTTTCACACATACTAAGAGAATGACAGTAGAATCCTAGTAAAATCCCAAAATTAGACTACCAGTTACCAGTGGAATTCCCAATATTTCAAATCTTGAAAATGGAATTTCAGTACTTTATTCCCCGTGAATCAGTGGCCTTGCCTATGATTTCTTTGTAACCCCTATTATGCCCATTGCTACCCCCAGGAACTCATAAAACTAGGCTTCCCTAGCACTGAGGGTAGGGAAGCTACTAGGGACCAGAGATCAGAACTCTATATGCTTTGATCTGGCCCTTGGAACAAGTAAGCCCTCGTCAAAGGTGGAAGTCCTAGATTTTAGAAGGGCAGACTTCAGCTGGATGAGGGAGCTGGTCCAAGACAAGACAGTCAGAGTGGACAGCATCAGGGATGTAGAGATGATATGGGGCAATCAAGGGGGCCATTCTCGAGGCAACAGTCTTGTGTGAGAACGGTAATCAAAAGAAACAGGTACAAGAGACCAAAATAATTTTGTGGAAAGGTCAGGGAAACAGTGGGAGCCAAAAAGAAGGCCATCACCAGGTACAAGGAAAAACAAGGGAACAAAGAATGGGGAGAGTACCAGATAAAAACAAGGGAAACTTAGACTGTGATCAGAGAAGTAAAAGCAGACACAGAGCTTCACATTATGGAGGGGGTCGGGGGGAAACAGTTGTTTGGATATAATGGGGAAAAAAGAAGGAAGGAACAATTGTTAGGTTAACAGAGGCAAGAAGCGCAACTAAAGAGGATGGGCAGAAAGCAGCCATTCTTAACAACTACTTCTGCTTTGTAATCACAAGGGAAGACAGAGGGCCTCTGCCAGAGAGCAGCATTAAGGCAGCTGTAAGGGGGGATCCCTGAGATGAGGCAACAAGTATTTACCAGTGAAAGGGTTCAGAAAGGGCTAGAAACCCTAAAGATAAGTCCATGGAGCCAGATGGGATGCATCCAAGGGTGCTCAATGAATTGGCAATGTAACTAACTGAATCCCTGGTAGGGCTAATTCAATAGCTCAATTTAGACAGAGGTATTTCCAAAAGACTGGAGGGTAGTGGACATAATCCCACTCCATGGGGGGGGGGGACAAACAGCAACCACGTAACTACAAACCTTTCAGTCTTACCTTTATTGTGGGTAAAATGATGGTGACCCTAGCCCCTTGAACTACCTGGACAGCAATGGGCTCCAGGATAGTAAACAGCATCGTTCATGGCAGGGAGGTCTTGTCAGACCAACCTAATAGTATTCCCTGGCTGGGTAGTGGCTAAGGGCCATGCTGTGGATATACAGTACTTCAACTTGGTGCCTCACAGAAGGTTGCTGAAGAAGCTAGAGGATCTGGTTGCAGTGAAGGGCACAATTAGATGAGTGAGAAACTGGCTGGAAGGGAGACAGGAGAGGGTTGTAGTTAACTGAGTCAAATCAGAAGAAAAGGGAAGTCATCAGTGGGGTGCCACAAGGGTCGGTCCTGGGTTCAGTCCTTTTCAATACATTCATCAGTGACATAGAAGAAGGAATTCAGGACAAGATGTGTCTCTTTGCAGATAATACTAAGCTCTTAAGTAGGGTGGACAGTGAGACGGGGTTTAGGGAGAGGCAGAGAGACAGAGAGACATGAAAATGCTAGCAAGGATGTCAAAGTTTTGGCAGTTGAAATGCAGTGCCAAAAAGTGCAAGGTGATGAACAAATACCCCAGGACAGAGTACTGGATGGAGAGGTAAAGCTAGGCATGACCTCCGTGGAAAGAGACATAGGGGTCATCATCTACTGTATGACTCCCTAAAACAATCAAACCAGTGTAACAAGGCCTACAAGAATGTAAACAGGATGCAGAGGTGCATAGGAAGAGGTACAGACAGCAGAAAGGAGACGGTATTATTGCCTTTCTATAGATCAATATTGAGACCCCACCTGAACTATTGTGCCCAGTTCTGGAGCCCTTACCTAAGGAAAGATAATGACAGGCTCAAGGCAATGCAACATAGGGTGACCAAAATGATTCAGGGCCTGCAGGGCAGATATTGCAAGGATCGGCTCAAGGCACTGAACATGTGCTCGCTGGAGACCTGACGAGAGAGGGGAGATATGACAGAGTCTTTCAGGTTCCTGAAAGGAATGAACAAGATGAACTGTGAGGAACTATTTAGCAAAAGTAGTGGATCAAGAACAAGGTGGCATGAGTGGAAACTGACAGTAGGATGATGGTTCAAGAGAAAGTGAGAAAGTTTTATTTTCTAGAAAGGGTGTCGGAGCATTGGAACAACCTACCAGCTGATGTGGTAGGCATCAAAACTATCAATGGTTTTAAACATGACTGGGAGAGAGTGAAGGGCTTAGTGGTTGTCCAGGGTGGTAGCGGTATGGTAGGGAGCACGGGGGTGGATAGTGTAGGTTAGAACCCTGTATGGACAATAGGTCCTGAGTTTGTTAGGGTTTATGGGCAGACTGGATGGACCAGTGGTCTTTTTCTAGTGGTTAATGGCACTCAATCTAATTTATTTAAGGGGATTGTTTCTGTGTAGCAGAAGTTCATTCAGCACTCAAAGATAATGGATACAACACCTTATGAATTAAGGGTAAGTTCATGAAAAGGGGTTACCGAAGTGTGACACGAGGCTCATTTTTTTAAATCCACAATAGATGAATTTTAATAAGCTTGTCAAGACACTGTGAACCAACAGTTAAAAAGAAACAGATTATGAAATAACTCCCTAGCAGAGATTTGAGAAAAATCACCTTCAGTGTTGTGCATGCAATGGTGGACATCAAATGTTGCACGTGCAACAGTGGACACAACAGGTGTTTAACTTTAAAAAAAAATGTTACTTTTCTTTTTACTTTATTTTACTAAGCATTTCAAGACACTATGACCCAATAGTGAAAAAGGGAATATGTTGTGGGATAACTCCATATCAGACGAGAAAAAAGCACCTTCAGTGTTGCGCATGTAGCAAGGACACCAAACATTGCACTTGCAACAGTGGACACCATGTCACAAGCTCAACCTCAGGGGCATGGTAGGACCTACTGTTTGCAGGGAGGATGCCCCTTTTTACAGAACTCATGAGCAGCTGTAGGGTTCAGAAAGCGTTACCAACCTTCCTTTTTCCCCGTGGGAGGGTGGAAACAGTAATTTCAAGTCCACTTGACTCTGTACTGTGTTTGGGTTTGAATTCTGCCACTGGCAACCACTTGCCTTAGCAGTCTTGTAGGATAGCTGAGCATTCACTATCTTTATTAACAAGGTGTACAGTCTTTTCAAAACCCTTCTGTTAAAATGTTAGATCACACAATGAGATCCCAGGCAGAGTTGAAAAGAACAATCACAAAAGTTCACTTAAATAAAAACAACACAGTAAATTCTACAAGATTTTTGAAATACAGACAATACCACTGTATGGTTTACAGAAAACACTATATAGTGTGCTGTTGTTCTAAAACTATGCCTTATTCTAAGGTTTCAAAGTCCAGAAAAGTGTCCTTTTTGAGAATAACCCTCTCTCTGTGTAGGTGAAGAACAGTTCTTTGGAAAACGCAAGATTTGTTGGGATTAAAAATCAATCTCTGAGTATCCTTTTTCAAAACTCAGGGTTTATCATGCAGATTGAAGTCCTTGTTCCCAAATTCTGACTTAAAATCAGAATTTCCATTTAGCACATGAAAAATCAGTTTTCCACAAAACACCAGTCGTGTTCTGATAGATAGTCCAGGACCTATCATGTACTTCAACACAGGTATATAAAACAGCTTAAGTTCTTACTGCTCTGAGATGCCCAAGCAAAAAGTCCTTCTCAGGGTTTTAACTTTAAGCTAATGTACCGTCTCCTGCAAAAACTTTCTGGAGAATACCTGATTTTAAAATGGGTCTATTAGATAAAGTCTGGTCATTTTCAAGCCCCACCCTTCTCCACTCTGGTCTTGCAGAGAACTGGGGTGCAACAGTTTCACATCATCCTGCAGGTGTCACTGTGGTTCCATGTCTAAGCCCTGTAACATCTGGTTTTTGCATTTGGCTTGAGCTCCTGAACCTAGGCCATTCTCCTGACCTCTTATTGTTATTGGAAACTAAATGCCCAGTTTTATCTAAGAGTTATGACTTTTATGGTCATAAACCTGTCTGTTCCTTATCTAGATAAGTACCAGACCCAAACTAGCTTTTGGTAATTCTGTTTTATTTTTCTTAGCTGTTAACATGCCTTCTTAAAAGACAGTGTCTTAACTTTGAATTACATTACAGCACATACGTATAACATTAATAAAGGATATAGGCCTATCTTGCCACACACCACACAACTGTTTAAGTTAAAAAAAAATAATTTCCTGCACCCCTCTCTCACCCAAGTCCTGCAGTACTTTTAAGACCCCAACCCAAAAGAAAATTACCCACTCAAGAAAAGCTGGATGCTTTAGCTGAAATTTTGGGGACATGTGCAAAATGTAGCTTGCTTGGACACAACAGCAGCATGTGCAACGCAAAATTTGCAGTGAACCTGAAATTGTATATGCATTGAAAAACTAGGGTGAACATGTCTTCATTAACAAAAGACAACACCAGAGGCAGTTTTCAATATCAATTTATTGAAGTACAAGTAAAATGAAGTCTGCATAGAAGCAATGGAATGTACAGTGGTTTTGCATGTCATATTTTGCTAGGGAAAATCTGTGACATTTTGGAGCTGGACATGGAATAAAAATAAAATGGGTGCACCCGGGTTTCTCAGACTATGAAATGTATCTGAACTTGTGGCTACCTTTTAAATTTACTTATCCTGACTGCAGTGGCTGTTGTTAATTTTTTTTAAATCAACATACAAAGTATTTGGCACATTGATACCCCCATTTTATAGAATTATCCTTAACTAAAGCAGTTTTATTTCAAAATATATACAGGTTGTTGTTGATGCTCTTTTTACACTCAACATGTGTTATTGGTTTTTCCTGCAGAAGCAGTCATTCTACGTTATTCAGACAAAGTCCTTTTCAGAGATAAAGTGTTTCTTTATGAATGTCTTTTCTCCTTTCTTCTTGGTTCATTTTCCTAATCCATACGCATTTTACTTCCCTCGGTGTAAGTGCAAAACATGTTTATCCGACGGCCATCCGCCTACACAGTTCTCTATTTAGGGAATCATAGTAGCTGCCACTCTGGTCTCACCTCTGCAACTGACAAGCTACAACAAGGATAAATGGGCATATCATCCTCTATTACTAACAATCTCCTTGCTCTGGGTCCCTAGACGCCTGCACTGGTCCAAGCTGCATAAGCCTCAGAAGTGTAATTCTATTGACTACAAAGTACAGCAACTGTCTCTTAAACTCCTACTCCTCCTCCTCTTGATATCAGGAAGTGTCCACTCAAATTCTGGCCCTGTCTCCTACAGTACAACAAAGCCTGCCAAAATGGAGGGGCTCAAAATTGCTACCTTAAACATCTGCAGTCTCCTTCCAAAACTGGCCTCCCTTCAAATCTTTGCTAGCCAACACAACCCGGATATCTTTGCCATCATCGAAACTTGGCTGACACCTAATACTCCGGATAATGCCATCTCTATACAAGGCTACAAGATATTCAGGCTGGATAGGACCTCAAAAAGGGGTGGTGGGTGTGCAATCTACATAAAGGACTACCTCACCTGTCTCCCTGGTTCTTACCCCACCACAGAAACCTCAGTGCAACTCCTCCCTATCAAGATACTACTTGGTGCCCAAAACAAAGTCCTCATGATTGCTGCTGTCTATATCCCACCAAAAGATCCTGATTCCAGCCTACAGGCTGTCCTCGAGTTTGTAAGTACACAACCTTCTGACATCGAACTCCTTCTCCTTGGGGACTTTAATATAAATTGGCTTGCTCCTGATGCAGGGTCAAACAAAGATGCCATCCTAGCAGCAAATTTAACACAAGTGGTAAACTCCCCTACCAGGAAAAACTACAAATCAGGGACCAGCACCCTCATTGACTGGATCCTTACCAGCCACCCTACCCGTATAACCAATGTAAGTGTTCTCCCTGACTCGCTCAGTGATCACTATCCAATAATATGTACCTGGACAAATAAGTTTCGTAAGCCACCTCCAAAAACCATCTATAGCAGAGTCCTACCTTATGGCAACCTTACTCATCTCAAGACCTGTCTTAGGCAGATAGACTGGTCCTTGATTTACAAAGCTCAAGATGTTGACCTAGCCCTTGATTACTTTATTACTACTTTCAACACTGCCTGTGACACCTATGCACCAGTAAAAAAGCGCAAAATAAAAGCACTCACAAATCCCTGGCTCACGGCAAAGCTATTGGCACAACTCAAAAGTAGGGATCACCTATGGGCCACTGCAAGAGCTACTGGCACTGTGTCAGACATTCAAATGTATAAACAGGCTCGCAACCAATGTACTAAACAGATCTGCTTGATGAAGAGCTCCTACTTCAAGAATGCCCTCTCCAACTCCTGGGGCGAAGGGAACTCCTTCTGGGACAAAATAAAGAATATCATGGGTCAGCAGTCCAAAACCTCTCCTACAATAATGAATGTGGATGGAACCACTACATTAGACCCAGAGATCATTGCAAACACCCTAAATGATACCTTCACGGACCTTAGTGGTGTCCTCTCATCTGATTTCTTCACTGATGCTGACCCTCCAATTTCTACTTCTACTGCCTCTCAACCAAACCACCCTTCCATTTCAAACTAGTAAAGGCACATGAAGTCTATAAATATGTAAAGAAGGCCATTTCTAAGTCCCGAGCAAGCAGCGACACTATTGACCTTAAACTTCTGTCCCTCACTCTGGAGGAAGTACTGCTCCCCTCACAAAATTTTCAATCTCTCCCTCTGCTACAGCCAATTCCTAGGAAATGGAAGGCTGCAGTTGTCACTCCAGTGCACAAAAGTGATGATAAGTCACTGCCTGGTAACTATCGCCGATATCAATACTACCACCTCTCTCTAAGGCCCTTGAGCGCTTGGTGGCGGACCAACTTTCAGACTACCTGGAAAAGCACAACATCCTATGCACTCAGCAGCATGGATTTAGGAAAGGGCACAGCACATCGACTGCCCTACTTGAATTCTCAGGAGCGATCCACAATGCCATGGACAAAGGAAACCTAACTGGAGCAGTCTACATTGACTTAACCAAAGCATTTGATACAGTTCACCATGGCCTACTTATCAAACAACTTCTATCCCTAGGGCTCTCACAGGGTCCTGGTGGCTGGGTAAAACATTACCTTGCTCAGCGCTCTCAATCTGTAAAAGTAGCTGGAGTTCTCTCAGACTCAAAACCGGTTCGCTCAGGAGGTCCCCAGGGATCCATCCTGGGCCCCCTCCTTTTCAGCCTTTTCCTAAACTCCCTCCCCAAATCCTGCCCTGAACAAATAATCCTCTATGCTGACGATGCCGTGATTCTTGCCACTCATAAAGATCTGAACCTCTTACGCCTCAACCTTCAGCATGCTTTTTCCAAAGTTGAGATGTGGTTCCTTGAACATAAGCTGGTTCTAAACCACAAAAAAACTAAATCCATGCTCTTCTCTAACCCGCAAAACAAGAAACGGCAAGTCCCACTCATCATTAATACATACCTGGGAAATACCCTTGAACAAGTGCCAATTTTCAAATATCTTGGAATCAACTTTGATCAAGGCCTAACCTTGCAACTCACATTGATAGTACAGCAAAACTATTAATCAGCGATTGGATTCTGTATGGAACCAACAGCTTCTTACCCATTCTGCACTGAGGATTGCCATCAATCTTCTATCATCTCAAGTCGTTGACTATGGCTTAGTTATATATGGATCTGCCACTACTACAGCACTTAGTCACATTACAACATCCCTAAATAAGGCCTGTCGGCTGCTCACTGGTGCACATCGACGTCTACACACATGTGAACTCTATGCTGACTCAGGTTGGTTGCAACTCTCAAACCGGATAAAGTACCTTACCTGCCTGATGGCGAAAAATCCACTCTGGGCCTCACTCCACCCTGTATCCAAGACCTGTTATGCCCGGCGCTAGCACCGTTTACCAGAAGATCAGAACACCAGCCTCTCCAAGTCCCCCGATGCCGGACTTCTCAGGGACAAAGATCATTTGCCTATCATTGCCCCAGCTGGCTAAATGCCCTCAGCACTCATATTACTGCCTCCACCTCTCTAGGTATTTTCAAATCAAGGCTTTCTCTCACCTTGCCACCTCCAGCTCCTGTGACTGCCCTGATTAAACCTCCTATTTTCTCACTACCCACCCTGTTCTGTTACTTGACAAAGGCATGTTTGGGAAACCTTTTCTCCTGCTATTGTCTGCTCCCCACACCATTCACTTACCCTCTCTGTTCTGGACTTTTTCCCTATTTGTTTCTCCTAATCTGGCATGACCTCTTTCTTGTAATAATAATGTGATTATTGATATCTCATGTTCTTTTGCACAAGTGATTTGATATGTATTTGTATATGTTTTCTTGCTCTTGACACAACACAAATTGTTGTGTTATCTATGTAACCTTTTGTACTGTACCTAATTGACGTGGAACCTTTGTAAAAGAGCCTCTGGCTCAAAGGTAGTAATTCCTAGAACAATAAACTAAACTAAACCTCTCAGCAAGGTGAGCCACACTGCAATGTGCTGAGGTTTCAGAATAAAATTCACTCCATCCTCAGCGCTATCAATGCTTTGTTGTCACCATGGTTACAAGGTGACCTTCTTCCTTGCTACTAGACCTCCTGCTATTCGGTTATTAGTTAGCGTCACATTTTGACTGTCTCTAATTTATTATTATAAGATCACAAAACAACCAAATAAATATAACCAAATAACAATAAACAAATGATAAAAATTATAAAACTAAAAATGAAACAGAGAGAGCCACATTTCTTTTTCACTGTCTCAGTGACTTAATCAGAGTGCTCTATATATTTTTTGCTCATATTTATTTTCTCTGATCAGACCTCTTACAGTGTATCTACATTCTTTCTGATTAATTCTGCTTATATTTCTTATAGTTTACTATTCACGACCACCGTCTCAGTAAATCTATTCCTTCACTCGTGTTTTTCTATGTCCTTTCCTGATCAGTACTAAACATATGTGTGCCATGGCTTCCCATTGTACTTCTGTTTTTTTCAAATATCACAATACATTCATATCTTTTCCTAATTTCATCTCTGCTCTTTAAATCGTTACTTTTACATGTGTTTGCTTAACCCTCCTATTGTGCATCTGATTCCTTCAACTATATTAGATCTCCTTAATGCCTTACTCTGTACCTAACTATACCTTGGGGCAAGAAACAACCCCCAGGGCTTACTCCACCTTCCCAACCTAGCTTGTTTACAAATAACTGCTATAACCAGGTCCTCATTAAGTCCTTTTGGCCACATGGTCAGTAGCTCATGTATCCTGAAAGACTCCCTCTGCAACATTAGTTCCTTTGTGTTTCTTACTCTTTCTGGCAATTTCATTTTTCCAAACCTACGTGTCTAAGGGAAGCTGCTGACCCATGTCCTGCATCCACATAATGTTTGGCCATTGCAATAGAAAGTAAGAACATTTTATTTTCTAGACAGGATGGTTGAGCTGTGGAACAATCTGCCAGTTGGTGTGGTGGGCACCAAAACTATCAATGGTTTCAAACCCGGCTGGGAGAGAGAGAAGGGCTTAGTGGTTGCTCAGGGTAGTAGTGGTATGGCAGGGAGCATGGTGGTGGATAATGTAGGTTAGAAGCCTGTCTGGACAGCAGGTCCTGGATTTGTTAGGGTTTATGGGCAGACAAGATTGATCAGTGGTCTTTTTCTGGTGGTTAACGGCATTCACTCTAATTTATTTATTTGAAAAGTTTTATCAGGAAAGGCATACTGAGCTAAAATAACCCATTTCTAAATGCATCCTGTGGGGAGGGGGAAGGGGGTAAGTACAATTGATTTTTACAACAAAACAAAGCTTCACAAAATAAAACATTCATACGACGATTAAAATAACAGTGAAACAGCTATGTACAATAAGAAAGTATGTGTACAAGACAAAACACATAGGAAGTAGATATTGATAAAGCTAGGCATGGGATTCACGTCCATTAGTAACAGAGAAACTAACAATTATATAGGGAAGGGAAGCAGGGGTAAAGTACAGAGGAGGGAGCACAGAGAGGGAGCAAAAAGAGGGAGTAGAGAACTAGTGTGAAATGGAATAGGAAAGGGAGGAGGGGGAGTAAAGTAGAGACAGAGAGGTAAACCATTGTCCCTCTGGGATGCAAACCCCACGAGGGCCAGACACAGCTGGGTGCACACCCAGCCTGTGTACAGATTCCTAGCCTGCATATGAGAAGGGTAGGTGTGGGGAAGGACAAGAATCAGGAAAAGCAGGCAGTGGGGTGGGGAAGAGGAGCAGGGTAGGAAAGGGAGGAGAGGGAGTAAGGTGAAGAGGAAGAGACAAACATTTGTCCCTCTGGGATGCAAACCCCACAAGGGTCCAGGCACTGCTGGGTACACATCCAGCCCATTTACTGGTTTCCAGGTCTGCAAAGGAGAAGGGTAGGAGTGGGGAAGGGCAAGGAGTAGGAAAAAGGAGGCAGGAGGGAGAAAGAGGAATGGGCAATGGCTATGACTAAGGGCATATACAGGAGGGAGAAGAGTAGAAAGGGAGAGACAAACCTTCATCCCTCTGGGATGCAAACCTCACAAGGGCCAGACAAGACTGAGTGCATACCCAGTTCATGTACTGGTTTCCTGGCCTGAAAAGGAGAAAGCTAGGCATGGCGAAAGGCAATTAGTAGGAAGAAACAGGCAGGAGGGAGAAACTGGGGTGGGGCGGAGTAGGACTATGATTAAGGGCATTTACAGGAGGGAGCAGAGCAGACATGGAGAGAGAGAGAACAAAGAGAGCGTATAGGAAGATGGGAGTGAATGGTTGGGGGAGAGAGTTTCTAAGTCTAGGAAATAGGTGATGGGGAATAGGCAGATAGGGGAAGGCAGTATATACAAACAGTGGAGGTCAGTTGCAGTTTCAGGTGGGGGAGGCGAAGTTAATCAGTGGGGAGGATAAAGAGTGAGGGGAAGAGGCAGAGTGGATGGGTGGGGGAGGGAGTTCCAGAGCTTAGGGAGTTGGTATGAGAAAGCAGCCTGGTCAGTAGGAAGTCCTGGAGGGGAGAGCAGGAGAGCAGAAGTGGGAGCTATGAAGGGCATAACAGTTGGAGGGGGATTAGGAGAGGATAGAATAGAGGCAGGAAGGGAGGAAGCCAAGTCAGAATTTAGTTATAAAAGAGAAGTGGTGGACCAGGCATCTGGCTTCAATGGAGGGAAAGGAGAGGGAGGTCTAAAGAATGCAGTGGTTAGTGTGGGGTGGACACACCAAAGCAAAATGACAGAAGGAGTGAAAGAGAGAGTTCAATCTGGATAGGGTGAATTTAGGAGCAGCACTGTAGACTATGTCACCATAGTCAAATATGGGGAGGATCATTTTCTGATCAATGGCTCTGCAGGCCAGCAGAGGGATACAGCCACAGTTGTGGTACAGTGCTCCTAATTTGGGATGCAATTTTTGCGAATGGCATCCATGTGCTTACATGAAGGAAGAGTGACCAGTGGGTTGTTACAGGGCCCAGTACTGGGACCAGTCTTCTTGAATGTCTTCATATGTGACATTGCAGATGAACTGGAAGGGAAAATATGCATTTTTGTAGATGATATCAGAATCTGTAATAGGGTGGACAATCAGGACAGGTGGAAAGAATGTATAGGGATCATAGGAAACTCAAAGAGTGGTCAGGAACTGGCAGTGGGGTTCAATGCCAAAAGTGCAAAATCATGCACCTAGGGCATAGGAACCCAGGAAATGAGTATAGGATGGGGGAGGTGCTGTCTGTCACTAAGTAGGAAAGGGACCTTGGAGTACCCACTACTGAAATAGTGGTCAGCTAATAGAAAGCTTGCAGCCAGAAACAGCAGCTTGGACACAAAGGGCAACCCTGGGAGACATACGCCAAGAGCGGTCCAGCCCCTGGCCTTACTGTCTGCCGATCTTCACCAACTCACTACTGAAATAATGGTTGGCTAATAGAAAGCTCTCAGCCAGAAGCAGCAGCTTGGACACAAAGGGCAACCCTAGTAGGCATACACCAAGAGTGGTCCAGCCCTTAGCCTTACTGTCTGCTGAGCTTCACTGATCCTCACCAACTAGGAGAGAGAGAGAGAGACCAATCATGGAGGGAAGGCAGACTCCGACAGGCACAGAAGCAGGGATTCCTTGACAGCAGCTCTACCTGGGAGAATCCAACTTGGAGTGCACAGTTCGGAGTCCTTTCTCCGCTGAAGCGACTTCTCTCCTCGCTTGCTCTGCTCAGACCCAGCCAGTGACTGCTTTCTCAGCATACGGAGCAGTTGGAATTCTTACCCAGAATTCCTGGCTGTTGTATGTAAATCAGCATTTGTACTGCTGTACTCACTACTGAAATAGTGATCGACTAATAGAAAGCTCTCAGCCGGAAGCAACAGCTCAGACACAAAGGGCAAACCTAGGTGACACACATCAGGAGCAGCCCAGCCCCTAGCCTTACTGTCTGCGGAGTTCCATTTTGCTTTAGTTTTTAGAAGCAGCAGCTAGTTGCTAAAAGGGAGCTAGCATTTACTTTTAGAAGCACCTCAGTTTGGAGAGGGAAGTTAGCAGCTAAAGGGAAGCTCACATTTGCTTTTAAGAGTATCTCATTTTGGAGAGGAAGAGGGGAACATCTTCTCTTTTTGAGTGCGACTGATTGTTTCTGGTAGCAGCGGGTCAGTCCCACCCACTCTGCCCTTCACCACACCCACCCCAGCTCCATATTTCCTTTATAGGCAGGCCCTGTGACATCACTCCTCCTGAACACTTTCTGGTGACAGAGAAGGCCGACTTCTGTCACTATAGCATAAAAGAAAACAGCAAAAAGGGGGGAAAAGAAAATGGAAAAAAAAAAGCAAATAGTTCAAAGAAGCTGCTTTTGAAACAAAGAGCACCAATCTCGCAAAATCTCATCATCATATAGGAAATACCTTGCCAGAATATTTAACTTGGGGATACTACACTGTGATGTCTGGGGAGTACACATCTCCCAGGAGCACCTCTGGAGGACAGGTCATTGCCCAGTACGCATGAAGATACATGACCTGCAGGTCCAGCTTGTAGCAGCCTGGAATGAAATTGAAAGGCTTCAGCAGCTTTTGACTTGCAGCACTCCATCTCCCTAGCTCAAAGATCCACAGGAGCTGAAGACTGGAAAGTGGTGAAAAAAGGTCATTGGAAACCAGCAAAGAAAAGCATGGACAACACAACTTGAGACACCCCAATTAGGGCAACAAATCACTTTGAGCTACCAGCAGAAGGGAATCAGTCAGCTTGGCTTGGGGGGGGGGTACTAGTCCCATCAAGGGGGTGAAGACTGCAGCAACTTCAGCAACCTCAACAAACAGCAGCAAACCTCAGCAAGCCAGTCAAGGAACCAAGAAAATTCTGGTAGTTAGTGACTCCATGATCAGAGGAATGGAATCTAGGATGCACAAGTACTCACAGAAGAGGGTGATAGTCAGATGCCTGTCTGGTACCTCAGCAACAAGAAACTGCGGGCGCATTGGGAGAATTGTGTACAGGAAGGAAGGAGACATGGGAATACTGGTACACATTGGAACAAACAATCTGGCTGACCAGATGGTGAAGGATGCAAAATGAAATAGCGAGAAGCTGGGAGATAGGCTTTCAACAACTACAACCACAGCAGCCTTCTCAGAAGTCTTGCGAACATACGAACATACAAATGTGCCAGCAGAAACAAACCTCCCGGTCTATCTAAGTCTGTTTGAGTGTGCAGCTAGCACCCCTAGTTTTCAGCTTCCGCACCCCCTCCCCTTTTTCATTCCACTGCCGCCCCCACCTCCCCCACCCTCACTCTCCTCTGTTCCCTGTCCTATGCCCTTTTAAAGCTGTACACAGATTTACACAATACCACCCATTCTGGTAGTGCATTCCATTTTGCTACCACCCTCTCTCCATGAAATAGTGTCTCCTCATTTCCCTCCTAAATCTTACCCCTCTATTCTTAGCCTGTGCCTCCTGTTGTCCCTCCCCCTCCTTAGCTTAAAGACCGTGTCTGCCTCATCCTTATTGATTCCCCTCAGATAGTTGAATGTCCCTGTCATGTCCCCTCTGTCCCTTCTGTCCTCCAGGGTGTAGACATTCAGATCTCCCAGCCTGCTCTCATAGTCTCTCCCCTCCAGCCCATATCATCTTCATTGCCCTCCTCTGCACCCCCCCTCCATTAGCCTGATATCACACTTCAGGTATGGGCTCCAAAACTGCACACAATACTACAAGTGCAGCCTTACCAGCAACCTGTAGAGGGGCAAGATCACCTCTCTTCGCCTGGACAAAACCCCCCTCGCTATGCACCCCAGCATTTTGTTCGCTTTTGCAGCCACTCTCCTGCAATGGGCTGTGTTGTTCATGGTCCCTGCCATCGTTGCCTGTATGGGGTAAAGAAGGCAGCATGGAAAGAATCAGACTGGAGGAAATAGACAAATTCAACAACTGGTTGAGGAGCTGGTGCCAGACAAGAGGCTTCCATTTCATCGGATCCTGGGGGAATTTCTGGGATAAAGCACTCTTCAGATGGGACGGACTTCACCTCACACAAGAGGGAACAAGAGCACTGGCCCAGAAGACAGAAGTATACTTGGACCATTTAAAAAAAGATTCTAGCCATATTGGTCCTTAGAAAACAGGAGATGATAGTAGGTTTGATACCTTTTATTGGACAAATAAGTGTCTTGTACAAAGATAGAATTTTACACAAGCTTTTGGGGCCTCACAGGTTCCTTCACCGGAAGGTCAGTTTCACCTGAAGAAGGGACCTGTGAGGCCCTGAAGGCTTGTGTATAATTCCATCTTCGTACAAGATACTTGTTGGTTCAATAAAAGGTATCAAACCTTCCATAATCTCCTGTACCATTTAAACTAATCAGAGGGGAGGCTAAGGCATGGAAACAGGTAGTGTGCCATGCCAAACCCTCCTCCAACAGGAAAACTGAGCAAACGTAAGTTCACCAATCACATTAGGACAAACAAAGCAAACAAGAAAGGACCAGCATTAGAAAAATGACACAAGGAACAACCAGCAGGAAAAAGGTAAACAGAATCACCCAACAAGAATCATGATGCTAGCTCATAGCGAGGAGTCTGCCTCAATGCTAGCAGCCGAGGCAACAAGATCAGTGACTTCCAGGCTCTGGTGGCAGACACAAAGGTTGATCTGACTGGTAGCTATTACTGAAAGCTGGGCTACGGACAACAATTAATGTGACCTGGCCATTCCAGGGTACACACTGTTTAGAAGGGACAGACAGGTGGGGAGGGGTGGGGGTGGGGTTCTGTATGTGAGGGAGGGCATCAATGCAATGGAGGATAAAAGCACCAAGGCTGGGTGGGGGCTTGGAGTCACTCTGGGTCCACTTAGCCACCAATGCAGGAAAGAAATTGTGCATGGGTGTGATATACAGACCCCCAGGGCAGGGAGAGGGGAAAGATGAACAATTAGCTGAGGAGTTACAAAAGGTGGCTGATAAAGATGACAAAGTGGTGGTTGGGGACCTTAACATTGTCAGATGCGGACTGAAATATCCCAGCAGCCAAGAGCTCCGGAAGTCAGGTTTTACTGGACACATTGCAGGACTGCCTGCTGTCTCAACTAGTGGAGGACCCAACCAGGGGGATGCCATCCTGGATCTGATGCTCACAAAATCTGAAGAAATCAGATCCATGAGGGTGGAAGATTCTTTTGCAAATAGTGATCACAATATAGTCTAGTTTGAAATAACCATGGGTGCAACTAAAACCACCTCAAGTACAGAGGTGCTGTGCTTTCAGAAGGCTGATTTTGGTAGATTGAGGCAGATAGTGAGGGATAAGTTAAACATCAGAGACAAGCCAGATGTGGAGGAGATATGGAATATTAGGGATACTTTTCTAGAGGCAACAAGACTCTGCATCAGGACCACAACAAAGAAAAATAGGTTTAGAAGACCACTGTGGTTCTCTCATCCAGTAAGAGAGGCAATCAGGGCCAAACGGAATGCATACAAATGGTTCAGGCAAAATAAAGGGGACAGGTAGTGGGAGGATTACATGCAGAAAAGTAAGGCGGCCAGAAAAATAGTGAGGGAGGCCAAGGTAGCAAAAGAGCTGCAAATTGCTCGTGAACTTATATCAGTGGAGAAAACCTTTATCCACTATATCAGTGAAAAAAGGAAGAAAGGAGGAGGAATTGTAAGGTTAAAAGTGGGGTATGAGGCTCTGGAGGACAGTGGACAAAAAGCTGAGGCTGTAAATGAATACTTTTGCTTGGTATTCACGAGGGAGAATCAGGGCCCACTGCCAGACACTGGTATCAGAGCCGAGACCAGAGGGGTTCAGAGAATGTGCACCCAGGAGTTCACCACTGACAAGATCAGGAAGGGCCTGTCAGACATCAGACCCAACAAGACCCCTGGCCCTGATGGTTTACATCGTAAGGTGCTCAGGGAGCTTGCAGAAGAGTCGGCAGCGCCTCTCACATACCTATTCAACAGGTCACTGGAGTCAGGGGTATTTCCAGGTGACTGGAGGGTAGCTGACGTGGTGCCACTGCACAAGAGTGGAGACAGGGAATATACAGATAACTATAGGCCAGTCAGCCTCACATCAGTGGTGGGTAAACTTATGAAGGCTGTTATCAAGCAAGATGTGGAATACCTCAAAGTAAATCACCTCCACAACTAGAGACAACATGGGTTTGTGATAGGCAGGTCATGTCAAATGAACCTTGTTATGTTCTTTGACGAAGTGACCAAGGAGTTGGACAGTGGTCATGCGGTGGACTTGCTTTACTTTGACTTCAGTAAGGCATCTGATACAGTCCTGCATAGATGCCTCTTAAAATAGCTAGAAGACCTTGGGTTAGAAGAACATATAATAAAGTGGGTACAGAGTTGACTGAGGGACAGAAAACAAAGGGTGGTAGTAAATGGGGTGAAATCTAATGAGAGGCAGTTCACTAATGGTGTGCCTCAGGGGTCTGTCCTGGGGCCAGTCCTCTTTAATATATTCATTAGCAACATCAGCGAGGCATAAATGGCAACATCACCCTGTTTGCGGACAACATGAAACTCAACAGAAGAGTGGATAGTATGGAGGGAGTCAGACCACTGCAGACCTTAAGAAGTTGGAAAAGTGGTCACAAATATGGCACTTAAACTTCAATGGTAAGAAGTGCAAGGTGTAACAAGATGCTGGGATGCATAGCTAAGGGGATCAGTAGTAGGAGAAAGGAGGTTATACTGCCCTTCTACAGGTCACTGGTAAGGCCGCATCTAGAGTATGGAGTTCAGTACTGGTGCCCACACCTCAAAAAGGACATTAACCTGCTGGAGAAGGTACAGAGAAGGGCTACAAAGATGATAGCCAGTCAGCAGGGCAAGGCATACGAGGAGAGGTTGAGGGCACTGAACATGTACTCCTGGAAGACAGGAGAGAGAGAGGGGACATGATTGGGACATTTAAGCACTTGAAAGGGATAGATAAGGTTGATAAGGAGAGTCTCTTTAAGCAGAGTGGCAACCATATCACAAGGGGGCACAGTTTTAAGCTGGAGGGTGGGAGGTTTAGGAGGGAGATCAGGAAGCACTTCTTCACAGAGAGAGTGGTGGACACTTGGAATGCACTGCCGGAAGAGGTCATCTCATTGAAGACAGTGTGCAGCTTTAAGAGAGGCTGGGATAGGCATAGGGGGAAGGTAAGAATCATGGGTAGGGAGGAGTGGGGAGGGAGGGCAGGGATATTAGCTCAAGCTGTGGACCCTGCAATACGAGCAGACTTGATAGACCAAATGGCCTTCTCCTGCTGGCTTCTTCGTATGTTCGTATGTTCGTATGTGATGCACCTGGGTAGGGCAAACCCCAAGGAAGAACACTGGCTTAGAGGAGTCCAGCTGAGCTCCTCTGCTGAGAAACGTGATCTGGGAGTCCTTACTAGGGATGACCTCAAGCAGCAAAGTCAGTACAATAAGGCTTACAGCAGGGCTAGCAGGGTGTTAAGATGCATTGGCAGGGGGATAGACAGCAGGGACAAGGAGATGATACTACCACTTTACTGGTCATTAGTGAGGCCTCATCTGGAGTACTGTGTATGTATCCCCCTTGGGGGCTTATCTTAATTGCCCCGTCTTTCTGTTTTTCTCCTGCTGCTGCTGGTGTCCCCCGTTTGTCTCTTTTTCTCCCCCTGAGTTTCCCATGGTGCCCCAGTGGTTCCCCACACAGCCCAGCAGCAAATTTCAGCCCTGTTTGGGCTTAAATCCTAAGTTGCGAGTTGCTGGCATGATTCAGAGAAGCCGGTGATCACGCCTGTGCAAAGGATGCAGCTTGATGTTCTGACCGCCATTTTTGCAGTCGATTGGGGAGTTCTTTAGTGGTCCCGGTGCCCCGCCTGAGTTTAATAGGGACTGAAGACATAAATGAGGCAAAAGAGAAGCCTCAGTTCTTTTTAAAAATAAAGTTTAATAATGGGGCTAAGAGCGGGGCTCATACATATTAATAAGCCCAGTATTAATATTCATGAGGGAGTTGCTGCCGCCTAGGGGGCCAGTGTTTCAGCAGCAGCAACAGCTAAATGACAGGGGATGAATGTGTAAAAGTGAGTTTATTCAAAAGAGCACAGTTGGGGCTACATTACTGTGGGGAAAATGTAAATTAAACATATATTTGCTGGTTGTACCAGAGTTTGAAAGGTGGGACATTGTTGGACTGCACAAGCTATTTTAACAGCAGTCACCATCTTAGCAGTTTATCAGCCAATCGGATGCCTGGAATTCAGACAGAGACTAGTGGGATGTAGCAGAGACTTTTGGGAGATAAAATGGGATATTTCTGGCACCTAAAAACCAGCCAATTAAGGGATTTAGACTGTGATTGACAGCTTAGGCAGACAACCGGATTCCTTGAATCCTGCGCTTTATAAAAGAGGGATTGTTTGAACTTTGGGGAGACTAAGGCAATTCGAGAGAGACTCCAGCTACAGACATTGAAGAGAGAGGCGCCTGTAGGGCTCTGTGTCCTGCTGCACAGGAGAGGCCTGTATTGCCTCCTGTGAGCCATTTTTATGGTCCAAAAGGGATAGGATGTCAGAAACTGCCTTCTTGTACCAAGAAGGGTTGCTTAGCAAGTTGGCTGACACTGTAACTGGCCAGAAACCATGGCAGAAAAGAAAGTTTAATGTTTCTTCAGCTTGATGTGCTGAAGCCTGCTGTGTATGAGGAGACAGTGATCCAGGGACTCCTGTTTGCTAAAAAGGGAGCCAGCATCACGCAGTTACAGACTTTTCTACCAACTGGAGGCTTTCATCAGCAACAAACCCAACTATCCAAAAGACACTTTCCTGCCTCTGGGCCGGGCCCATGCCATACTCAGCCCAATCCGTCTGTTCCTGTACCAGCACCAGCATCTCAGTGAGAGACCAGATCTGGGGATTCAGCCCCTGCATAGCTATTTGGTGCAGGTTGTGGTTACCTACAGGGAAAGGCCATGAAGTGGAGGTGAGTTGTGTCAGCCCAGGTCCCCATAAGCAGCAACTGCAGGCAGGAGGTCTTCATTTTGCCATTGTCGTCATCCATCCTGTGGGTACAGTGAGTAAAACCAAGGTAGCTCCTGGCAACAAAAGTGTTTAATTCTCTATGGTACCATCTGATTGGATTCTGCTAGTGTTTAAGTGTTTCAATAGATCTAGGTCAACCGGCCATGGATACAATTAACTTAATCTGCTTTGCATTGCCAATGTTTAATTGTTTTCTCCATCAAGGGCCCCAACAACAGCTGCAACGCCAGCCACCTTGGGCACCATTCTGGTGTGCCAACATCACTTTCTGGATACCCAATAGTTGCTTAGACTGTTGAATACAGGGACTTAATTGACTGCATGCAAAGTAACCTGTCAGAATATAGTAAAGTAATCATTTATCTGAATTCTCATCCCCACTTTGTTTATGTCCCCTTAATAAATCTGATTTACTGTTTTTACTGTTGAGCTAGCTTGTGAGCATATCATTGCCTGGTCTAAGGTTACTGATACCTGGATAAAGAACTTAAAAATGCATGCTTGCATTTGAAACTGTCTTTCTACAGGGGGTTCCAGGTGGTTTGACCGAAGATCCAACCCTGGTGGTAAGTGCAAAGTGTGTGTGTGAGCATATTATTAATGCTTGTTGCTGACTGTTTATTGAATCCTGAAACTGGCCATTGCCAAATTAATGGTACAAGGTCGCTAGGTGGGATTGTGGGTGGTATTAGCTTCTCAGAGTGCTGTACCTACTGTAATAGTTACCCACGTAAGAATTACTCTGGGTGGAGGCATCATAACCTTAGTACTACTACCGGTAGGGGCTCACCTATACTAGGTAGTTACGAACCCAGGCCCCTCAACCTGTTGTTAGGAAGACAGGCAGGGGTAGTAGCCCTTGCTATAATGGCACCAGGGCTACATGTACAATTCTGGTGGCCTCACCTAAGAAAGGACATTGATAGACAGGAATTGGTCCAGAGAAGGTCAACAAAAATGATACAGTGCCTTCAGAAAATCACCTATGAAGAGAAACTTCGGGCTCTGAAATTGTACTCATTAGAGACTAGGAGGGAGAGGGGGTTATGGCTGAAATGTTCAGGTTCCTTAAAGGCATTAACAAGGTGCCAGAAGCACAGCTTTTTACCAGGAATGTCAATTCTACCACAAGAGAGCACGAGTGGAAATTGAAGGGTAGAATGTTCAAGAGGGACATCAGAAAGTATTACTTCTCAGAGAGGGTGGTGGAACCTTGTGTAACCCCTAGGTGGCGCTATCTCAAGGGCTACTACCCCTGCCTGCCAGGCTAGTAGCAGGTTAAGGGGCCTGAGTTCTGAAACGGGTGCCTCCACCAGGAGGTCAGGGTTGGTAGTGGTCAAGCTAACCTGGGCACAGCCCTCCGGGACACTGTACCCCCCTCCTTACTAGTGGCCAGAACAATACACAATAATCACTTTCACAATACCCCTGATACACCACACAAGTACTCACACTGTTTGCACTTACCACCAGGGCTTTCCTCTGGCTCGGCCCTTGGAACCCCCTGTAAAACAAGGTTATACACAGCAAATAACAGCAGTACAGTACTCTTTCAGAAACTGGAACCACGGTCAGGGTAAATGCAAAAAAGAGTTAGATCTGATTTATTTAAGGGACTTGAACAAGGGAGGGGCATAATCTGGTTAATTTGCTTAGAGACTCTATCATTCGAACAGTTATGCATGCACTTCAGGGTCCTTAAACAGTCACACACTTTGGGTACCCAGATGGAGAACAGTGGGCTAGCCAGGAACGTTGCAGCTGGTTGGAGCCTTGTGATAGAAGAAAACAACATGCACAACACACACTATTTGTAATCTGGAGCTGGAGGGCTCAGTTCGTGAAAAGAAAACAACAAGACAATCAGATGACACATTTTTAGAATAGGCTGTTGCAGGGAGCTACCCTGATGATTACTCATGATACCCAAGACTGGACACAGGCTGGATGAAAATCGAGACAGCAGGTGGTTAATCTGGAGTACCAGGAGAAGCAGGACCGACACGAATTGCTGAGGCATTGTTCCTGTTCAAGCGTGGAGCAGGGGGCTGATCCCCGGGCAGGTCTGTAGTCGATGGCTTTCTCTGTGCAGCGGGTAGTCTTGCTGGGCCAGTGTGGCAAGGCCCTGGCCAAATGGAGACAAATTTGGATATAGTTCATTTTGGGCTGGATACAGCTCCCAGCAAGCAGAACACAGTTCACACAGTGGGGAACCAAATCATGACCCACTTTCAATACACAGCACATTTACATGTAAAGAAAATTCTACTGTACCAGGCAAACCACTCTCCGGTCACAATTGCAAAGTCTCTGCACAAACTGGGGATTCAAAAGCAGCTGGAAATCCTGACAGACTGACTGCATTCAGCAAAATCTTCGGTCTTCTTCAGGTATGAGCCTGGTAGAAAATCAGTGGCTTACTTCGTTCTCACAAACTCGGATTTAGTCCGAAATAATTCTCTTTTCTCCCTCTCAGGGGCAGCAGGCAGACATGCAGGCCTAAACTTAGCCCTTTCACAGTTCTCCCATGCGAATCCACTCAGGATTGCTGCTCAAAAAACACTTGAGCTTTTACTCCTTTCACTTCCCAGCTCAGAACTAATTGAAAATTGCAAGCAGTCTGGGATTTCCCCAAGATCCAAAATATTCGTTTGGCTGATCTGTCTGTCAGTCACAACAAGAGCTCCCCCTTCAGTTGCAAAAAGGTGCCAAAAACCCAGAACTACAGTTCCTACAGATTTTGACTCCAGAGAGCTCCTGTAGTCCAGCTCCATTTTAGGTCCTACCAGACTGATTGGTCCAATTCAGCAGTCCAGGACCAAGATAGTGGAGACAAGCAAAACGGTCCTTGCTGCAAAGAAGGCAGGTTAGACAAACTACATTACATTATCACTCTAAATGATTTTCAGCAAATAGTTACATCTTTCAACATAGCTCCCTCTCAGATTACTTATGATTGCAATCCAGGCAGCTCTTAAACAGACAGTACACAGAGGCTATACAGGCACTCTCTGGCAATCACATTTAAACTGCTAAAATGCAGGACACCAGCCTGGCAGTGAGCATTTAGGCAAGATCTAGGAAGACTTTTTGGGAACCCCCATTTGTAGGGGGTTACACCTGGAATAGATTACCTCCTGAGGTGCTGGATGCAAAGTCAGTATCAAGCTTTAGGCATGGGTGGGACAAGTATTTGGAACAAACATGTGGCACTGGAAAGGCCTAGGCTGGGTGTCTAGGAGGACAGAACAATGGTCCCAGGATACTTTGCTTGGGCAGACTCAATGGACCACAGGTCCCCTTCTGCCATCATCTTCTATGTTTATTATATCTGATGTCCATAAAGTGGCAGGGCAATGTTACAAAGCAGTGGGTAGAGGCAGCGTGATGCTGGGATGCATTGGGAGAGGTATTTCCAGCAGCAGGAGTAGTGGTGGTGGTGTTACTACTGTATCGCTCACTGGTGAGACCCCACCTGGAGTACTGTGTACAGTTCTGATGGCCCCATTTCAGAAATGACATAGACAGGGTAGAGGCAGTCTAGAGAGGGCAAGTGAAATGGTGTAGGGGTGCACCAAAAGGTCTGAGTCTAGATAGAGGGATCTTAACATGCACACCCTGGAGGAGAGAAGCGTGAGAGTGAACATTACAGAGACCTACAAGTACCTCACATGGGTGAACAGGTTGCAGGAGGGGAGTCTCTTTCAAATGAGAAAGAGCAGCAGAACCAGAGGACACACAATGAAGATGGGGAAGGGAGGGAGTTTAAAAGGGATGTGAGGAAGTACAACTTCACAGTGGTAGACGTCTGGAATAGACTGCCAGCAGATGTGGTGCAGAGGAAAGCAGTAACAATTAAATATTTTTACATTGTTCTTTTATTAAGCTGTTTACTTTAGTAGTAGCTGTGGTACTAAAATGTATTTTGTAAAATAGGTAGTGAAAATGCTGCATTTTGATTGGCTAATTACCATGCTTAATCACACTACTACCAACAACTAAACAAAGTTCTAGTATCATCTGTCCCACTGACCTAACATATCACTCCGTTAAATAAAATTTCAGTTTCATAACTACCAAACAAGTATTGTTTTCACAGCTTGAAAAAGTGCAATCTCTGCTCCAAAAAGACCAACTTTTTTATGTTCCTCCCCTGCCCCCACAAATTTTGAGACTATTCCCTTTCTCATTACAAAAGTTCAATAATGTCATCAAACACATTCAATGGCATAACAGGTCCTTGTGTATTATTTTTTACATCCTTAATTACCCATTTTATAAGCACAATAAGACACTTCAGATTGTTGGTATTATCGCCATAAATGTTCGACCAGGAGCGTAAGGGCACTTGACCTGCAGCCTCCTGCTTTACTATCCCCCTGGGCACACATGCATAGCACTATTACCAACACCCTACCATGTCTTATGGAGTACATATTATATGGTTGACCCTGATTACCCACTACCTGTTGCTGAGAACCCCCCCGTTACCTACTCTGATGCTGTCACTTCTGCAAATCGCAGATGACTGACAGTTTAGTTCACACTTTATTATTCACAAAAGTGATGTCACTTCTTCAAGTAACAGTTTTTCTGCCTGTAAAAGCAAAGTAAAAACACCAAAATGTAACACAGAAAAAATAAGCCATTTCTGGAAAAAAAAAACCAATAATACTAAAATACTATATAAAAACACAAAACTGATTTGATGACCCTACTACAAAACGTTTACAAGAGATAAAAAAACCCAACAGTGTTTAATTAGTCATCGTGTCATATTTTTAGCAATAATGTATTCCTGACACAAACAACAATATTCCAGTTTTACCTGTGATTGTATTTCATTCCTGAAGTGAAAGAACTTATTTTGAAGTTTTTAAAAGTTCCTGCTTGCCTTGCAATACTCACCATGCTATTTACTATCCGAAACATATGCTAGCACCATCATAATACATCCACTATATAAATCTAGTATTTGCAGTCAAACGGTACCTTTAATTGAAGAGATTTTTAAATATTGTGAGTGGCAGCCAGCCTTAATGACTTGAATCATTAATTACAAAAATAGTTATAAAAGTATTTTTAAATATTTTAGCAAATTAAAAATATACTGATTACAAATCTAAAAATATCAGAAATACATTTTGGAAAAAATGAAAATATGAAAATTGTCACAAACTAAAAATACTACTGCTTTAAGTACCATTGCCTGAATGCAGTGCTCACAGGAGACTCAGACTTTTGTAAAGCAAATCAAACACTTTAAGCACTAGCCATATAAATAAACAAGCATTTGTCAATGCCGAATGTTTGCTTGCTGGCATTGGCATTGGCAGTGTAGGAGTTAGAGAGCTGCATACTAGGAATGGCAGTGAAGTATTGCACTGAAGCCAACCCCACCACCACCCTGCAGAGACTGACAGGCATTGGGGTGTGTCTTTGGGTCATCAGGCATAACGGCCACGGCATTTCACCACACCCTACCCTGCAGACACTGTCAAGTGTCACGGTGTGCCTTGGGGTCTTTGGCTCTTATGCACACCCCATTCCATCAGGAAATATGGTGAGATGGGTGCTGTATAGGAGACTGGGGTGAACTTTGGGGCCGAAGAGTGCAAGGCACACCTTGATGCCTCTCACTGGCTGCAGGGTGTGGAATGGTATGAGCATTACAGGTGAGAATCCCAAGTCACACCCCTGATGCCTGTCAAGCTCTACAGGGTGGGGCGTTATGGTCGGAAACCCTAACGCCTCAGGCGTTCGTTGGCATTTTCACTCCAAATTTTCAATATGGGTTTTTTGTGACCCCAACCTTATGAACAGTGGCAATATCAGTTTGTTAGCCAAAAGCTGATTTTGCACAGCGACTATGCCATTTGGCACCACAAGTGTGAAAACACATTTCGAACAGGATGTGAAAAATGACAGCTGTCCTGTTCATGGGGAGGCGCAAAAAATGGCAATGTTGAAAATCTGCAGTGAAAACATTAAAAAAACTGCTGAAGTCACGAGCGTGCATAGAAACTGCTCATCGCACACCCGTAATGCAGTTAGTTTGGGGATTTTTTACAGCAGATTGTCAACACAGGCATTTTGGAACCTCCGCTCATGAACAGAGTCACTGTGATTTTCTTAATCTGTCCCAAACAGTGATTTCCCACAGCGACCACACATTTCTGTGCTGGAAGTGCGAAAACACATTTCGGCCATGGTGTGAAAAATGACAGCTGTACTGTTCATAAGGAAGTGGGGAAAAATGCCAGTGGTGAAAATCTGGACTGAAAATATTAGAAATCCATGAACTTACAAGGGTGCGTGGAATCTGTGCAATGGTCACTCATAACACAGTTATTTTATGGACTTTTTTCACCAAATTTTTTACATAGCCATTTAAACACCTCTGCTCATGAACAGTGTCACTGTGAATTTCTTAATCTGTCCTGAACATTGATTTCTCACACCGACTGCGCCATTGTGCGCTACATGCATGGAAGCACGTTTTGGGCGAGATGTGAAAAATGACAGCTGTACTGCTCATAAGGAAGTGTGGTAAAATGGCAATGTTGAAAATCTGGAGTGAAAATATTGAAAATTTGCGAACTTATGAGCGTGCATAGGAACAGCGCAACGCATGCTAGTAAAACAGTTATTTTTGGGAATTTTTTCATCAAATTTTTAACATAACCATTTGAACACCTCTGCTCATGAACAGTGTCACTGTGATTTTCTTAATCTGTCCCAAACACTGATTTCGCACACCAACTGCTCCATTGTGCGCTACATGCGCAGAAACACATTTTGGGCAAGATGTGAAAAATGACAGCTGTATTGCTCATAAGGAGGAGTTGTAAAATGGCAATGTTGAAAATATGGAGTGAAAATATTGAAAATTTGCAAACTTACGAGCGTGCATAGGAACAGTACTACACATGCTTGTAAAACAGTTATTTTTGGAAATTTTTTCACCAAATTTTCAACATAGGGTTTTTGGAAGCCTACCTCATGAACTGTGACACTGTCATTTCGTAAATCAGTCTCAAAAGGTGGTTCTGTACAGTGATGTGAAATCATCTTTCGGGGCCGATTAACAAAATGACAGTGACAGAATTCATGAGGTGGGGTCCCAAATTCCCCATATTGAAAATTTGGTGAAAAAATTCCCCAAAATGCTTGAGATATGCATCAAAGTTGAAAAAAACCCTATTTATTCCATTGTACAGCTTACCGGCATTTCCTCAGTTCGCGGTCGGCTTTGAAGAGTGCAGACGTGTTCCCGGTCCACCGAAGATCGTCGCGCTGGACTCCGGAGATGAAAGTATGGGGTGAGGTGGGAGTGTGGGAGGCAGGGTGCGCAGAGGGTGGGTGTGGGTGGGGGAGGGGTCAGGAGAGTCAGCAAGGGAAGATTTTTCTTGCAGGTTTTTTTTCTAGACGATGTGGGACTTGTGCCACGCTGGGGTGAGCTCCCAGCGTGGCAGCTGAAACTGTTTGGGGGGCCAGTGGAGCGATGAGGATTGACGCACCTCCGTCAGCCATACGGACTGTTGCCACGCTGGGGTGGGCTCCCAGCGTGGCACCTGGTAGTCTATTGGGGAAGGGGGGAACAGTGGAGCCGACGGGGGATTGGGCACCCCATTGCCATATGGACTGTTGCCATGCTGTGGTGGGCTCCCAGTGTGGCACCTGGAACTCTGTTGGGGGAAACGCCGCAGAGCCGATGGGGGATTGGGCACCCCATCAGCCACACAGTGTGTGCGTGGGGGGAGCACATGAGCATGCAATATGCGTGTGTGTGTGTGGGGGTGCTTGATCACGCACTATCTTATCGCGGCTTACTGAAGCGGAGCTCTCCCTTTCAACTGTAGGGCACTGCATTTTCAACTGCTGTCATAGACAGCTGCAGCATTCATTGGTGAACTGTGGCCGCGCCTGCAAACACACTGACTGAATTGGAAGACAGCTGCTACACCTACGAAAACTCGGATGATGGAACTATGTTTCTTGCACATGCATGCAAGCAAACATAAAAAAAACACTAGCTTGTAGCATACCACACCCTAGCAGTTGCTCTAAAAAAACATACATTGGCAGTTTTCAAATAAACAGTTTTTACTGTTGTCATCATTTTGCAATCTTTTTCTTACTTGTAATAATTTATTTATCACAGAAATGAAGAAGGCTGCCTACTTTAATGGCTCTTTTTTACATGCTTTCATTTAATTTTCGAGGAGGGCCCAAGGGCAATCCCTCACAGAAATGTTTTATAAAGTGCCATGTTGTTCTTCTTGCCGGGATCCCCAACCCACTAGGAGACCAACTTGGCACAGTCAAAATGCTGGGGTTGTGCAGCTGCCCGATGGGCCAGGTTCAGGAAGGGCAGAGCTGGGTAGGCACTGTGTGGTGTAACAGACCTCTGACTTGAAAAATGCTCCCTGCTGTCCCAATGATGGTTCATACAGCCTGAACAGGGTATATCCCATTCACTGTCTGATTACAGGGCAGGGTGTAACCCTATCTGTTTTGAGGGTGCATCCCTATCTGATTATATGGTATATCCCGAGGAGAAAATATTCAGTTAAAAAAAAACAACAACAATGTTTTGTGTTTTTTAAATGAAAAGAAAGAGCCAGTTCTGTAGCACTACAGTACTGTCAGTATTCTGCTGAACCAAGTTTTTGAATGGACCTTGGTCACTTGGGGGCCAGCCAGCAGAGAGAGAATTGAGCATCCCATGGATAACTCTTCTCTTTTGTAACCCCCTGTGGGGGCTTACCTTATTTAGCCCATTTCTCATCGGCCTTGCACTACTGTCAGCCCAAACAGGACTGCCAGGAGTCTAATTGAGGAGCTGCCAACCCGTTCTTCACTTCAGTGCAGTCGGACAGCCCATGCATGTACAGTAGAGCTTTAGGGATGCAGCCATTTTGGGGGTGCCAAAATGCCTCCCCAGGGCTCTCAACCGCTTAATTCAGCCAAAAGGAGGCCGGACACCTGGGGGAGGTGAGTAAGGAGCATCCTGGTTAGTTTAAAACCACACCTGTAAGCACTGGTGATTCGGGAAGGGGGAATTTGAATATGATTGAGCCTGCTATGCATATTAATGAGGAGTCTGCTCAGCACCTGGGTACAGTAGAAACTGGCACTAGTGACAGGCTGGGGGCAAAATAAATTTAGTAGAATCTGGAGCCGGATAGTGGGGGGGGGGGGAAGGTGGCTACAAGACTTTCTGAAACTCCGTCCAAACCTGTGAGTCAGCTGGAAGCTGAGGGACCGGAGGACAGGTCCAGGCTTTCATCGAGTGTTTTATGTGCACAGTGTATTGTGTACAAAGCTGTTCTCTCTCTGTCTTGAGGTATTCAGTCAGGTAGTAGAGACAGAGAGCACAGGAAGTAGTTTGGGACTTGTAGTCCTCTGGTGAATGAGGCTGAACTATGGCAGCATTAGGAAGCTGCATTCCTACTTTATTTTAGCTCTATGAGAGCAAGGTTGGTGTGAAAGACTCTTTCAAGGGCTGGTAGGCATTTATTTTTAGTACATTTTTTGGCAGGAGCTGCTGTTGTAGTTCTGTGGAGGCCGTGACACCCGATAACACTTCTGGGGCATGGCAGTTATAATCTGAGCTGAGAGTGAGTGCCGCAAGCTTGAGCATGCCTTGTTGCACATGGAGATGCACGCTGAGATACGCACGCCTCAGCATGAGTTTAGTGGGTTCAGTGGGAAACGGGGAGCAGGAGCCAGAAAAGAAACAACAGAACAGGGAATAATGCTCATTAATTGGAGCTGGGGTAAGTGTAGAGGAGCTGATTAAAATTTCAGGAACACAGAGATGGATAGATATTTTGTTACACTGAAGATGGGAGAGATGGCAATAAAATGTAGGGACTGCTTTAAATTCAGTATAGAGGAGGCTTTGGGAATGCAAGAATACGTGTGTAAACAGTGCACAGAAATAAAAGAGCTTAAAATGCAACTTGTGGGTCTACAGCTAGAATTCAAATGTATCAAACAAACCAGTGTAACCTGTGCAGAGGGGAGAATAGGACACACAGACTCTGATAGAACTCAAAAGAGGAGTAGAGTAACTGTTGAGCCAGATGGTAACTGGGACTATCCTACACACTGAAATAAATCAAAGAGAGGGAGAAGAGCTATGGTGTTTGAGATTCCAGTAACTAACTCATACACGTCACTTGCAATTTCCACACAAACTGTAGAGATTTCTCCTCAACACTCCCACACTGAGATATGTACTGGACCTGGTAAAAGTAACCAAACGGAACCCACCCTGAGTAATGAGAAGGCAGGAATTTTAGTGAAAGAAGCACTGGGATCAAACACTAATAATCAAAACATAGGGAATCAATTTAGTGAAATGCAAGGGAGAACTAATAATGAAAGTAATGAAGAAGAAACACAAACTGGGAGCCACCCTTTAGAACACAGGCTGCTAACTGATGACGTTCCCACTCCAAGTAGTGAACTAGGAATAGAAATGGAAGTTGATAACCAAATAAGGAGAGGTTATATCATTGGGGATTCCATAGTCAAGTTTACTGATGCCTACACCACCAAAGACAGGAAGGAGACAGTAATTAGCAACTTCCTACCGGTGGCAAAACTAGCGGATATTTCCGCATTATTACCCAAAATAGTGAAAAAACAGGAAGTCAAACCCATAATAATCATACATGGAGGGACCAATGACATAAAATTCACCAGGGAAGATCAAATTTACCTAGAATTTATAAACCTAGAATGGTTAATTAGAGACGTGAATGGTGTAGCAATATTTTCAGAAATATTGCCCGTGCCAAGGGCCGGGGAAAGAGTGCAGGAAAAGATACAGAGAGTTAACAACTGGTTAAGGAGATGGTGTTGTATGAATGAGATTCACTGTATAAGAAACTGGGAATTGTTTGAGGGTAAGACCAGTTTGTTTGGAAAAGATGGATTACATCTCAGTAACTCAGGTAGTAAGGAACTGAGTATGCGTTTTAGGAAAGTGATGGACAGTCATTTAAACTAAATACAGAAGGGAGAAAGTCACCAGAGGTACTGATGGGTGCGTTGTCTGTACCAGGGGTAACCCCATGCATTTCACCTGAACGAAACAAAAGAGGGCTTAAGGGAATAAGGTTGTTGGTGAATGCAAGAAGCATTAAAATGAAAACTGATGAATTAAAATATATTATAACTAAAGAGAACATAGACATCTGTGCACTCACAGAGACATGGTTAGATAAAATCAATGGATTTGACTTTTTGCACAAACCAAGAACTCGTAAGAATGGTGGAGGTGTAGGGGTATATATTTCAGAGAATTTGAAAGCACAGGTTCTTGAATATACAGCTGGTGAGAAGGAATTAGTAGAACAACTATGGTTAAAGTTTAAAACACAGAATAAGACAACACATTTAGGAATCTGTTATAGAGCACCTAATTTAGATGACAAACAAAATACTAATTTTTTGGATGTCCTTGACAGCGGGCTGATTACAAGACACACTATATTGTTGGAGGATTTTAATTTCCCAAATATGAATTGGGAAGTATACCAAGGAAAGACAGCATATGAAAATGCATTTATAGATACAGTATATGTATGAGCTATGGTTTGAAGCAGGTAGTTAAAGAAAATACCAGAGAACAATATATAGAAACATAGAAACATAGAATTTGACAGCAGATAAGGACCGCTTTGCCCACCCAGTCTGCCCATTTCCCTACCTAATGGATAAGCTGCAGATCCTAGTTAACCAGCAGCCTACTTCTTCCTGCCCCCACCCCCTAGAATTGCCTTATGACTGTCCCATGCATGCTTGAATTCCACCACTGTTTTTGACTCCACAACCTCCTCCGGAAGGCCGTTCCATGCATCCACAACCCTCTCTGTGAAAAAATACTTCCTTAAATTACCTCTGAGCCACCCCCATCTTCAAATTGTGCCCCTTGTTCTTGCACACCCCTTTTTTTGAAAGATGCTACCCTCTTGGACTTTGTTGATTCCCTTGAGGTACTTTAAAGTTTTTATCATGTCCCCCCTCTCCCTCCTTTCCTCGAGGCTATACATATTAAGCTCCTTAAGTCTCTCTTCATATGTCTTCCGGTGCAGACCCGGCACCATTTTAGTTGCCCTCCTCTGGACAGCCTCCATCCTGTCTATGTCTTTGCACAGGTTGGATCTTGTACTTACTAACATGGAAGAAGATGTAGAAAGAGTTGTTATAATGCAGCCACTTGGTGGCAGTGTTCACAGGATGGTCAAATGTCAAATATCTGAAGAAAGTTACTGGAAAAACAACCATTAGAGACTATGTGAGAGCAAACTGTGTACAAATGAAACAAATGTTAGGGGCTCAAAGCTGGAAGGAAATGGAGGACCAGATACTGCAAGATATGTGGATTAAGCTGAATAGTATTTTATAACAGCGTATGGAAACCTTTCTTCCTTGCACTGAGAAATATAATAGGAAGGGAAGAGTTCCCAAGTGGTTCTCTACTAAAATAAAAAAAATGATCATCAGGAAAGAGAAGGTCTATAAAAGACTTAGGAAAAAGTCATTCCCTAGGAGGCAAGAGGCCTATAAAGGGTGTGTTAAAAAATGTAAAAAAGCCATAAGACATGCAAAGGCAAAAGCTGAAATAAGATTAGCTACAAAGACAAATGACAATGAGAAGTCATTCTATAATTATAGTGGAAGTCTCAAATACGGAATGAGTCAGATACATACTTTAAAATAAGTGGATTCTGAAATTATGGGTGAGGAACAAATGGCAAATATGTTTAACAAACACTTTATGGGCCCGATTCTAGAAGGGATATGCCTGGCGTAACTGCAATTGCACCACATAGAATGGTGCATGTAGCAACTTATGCCAGCAGTTGCGACATGCTTGATTCTACATAGTGGTATGCGACATGGCACAGGCCGCTTGCGCCAAACAGCAGTTATACCGCATAAACCCCCTACAACATGGTGCTAGGGGGTTTACAGCAGCAGTTGGGCCCCATTCCAGAAGGGCAGCCATAAAGTGCCCACATTGGGATTCTACAAGAATCCAGAGGAGATCCGGCAATGTAAGTTATACCAGCATTTAGCGGGTATAACTTACGAATGCCCCCGGGGGTCCTGTAGATCCATAGACTGTCCGGTGGATTGGGTACTGTGACCCATCCCTGCCATGCCCAGCACACCCCAGTGGGGCCCCACAGGGCTACCCATACCCCCAGACCCCCGAAACAGCAGTAGGCAGGAAGCCCCGCAGGGCGGCGCTCCCATCCCCACCCATGCCCCAAACACGCGAGTTGCCTGCAGCATATCGGCACACCAACCCTGGTAGTCTAGTGTCCCCAGACTGTACAAATATAAAATTAATTCCATCGATTCCTAGTAGTCTAGTATTCCCTCCCCTGACCTGTACAAAAATAAATTAATTCCATCCCGATTCCCTGGTAGTCTAGTGCCCCCATCCGAACTGTACAATAATAAAATAAATCCAATCCCGAGTCCCTGGTAGTCTAGTGTCTCCCCACCCCACCCACCATGCCAGCCCACCAAGCACCCCCCGCCGTCCCCAGCCGGTGACTGGCACAGCCACCTCTCACTTCCATGCCAGCCACTGACTGGTGCAGTATTGGTGCTACTGCAGCAGGCGCTCAGAATTTTTGAGCTTGTCTGTGTAGTAGCGCTAATACTGCACCCAGTCGGTGGCTGGCCATGGAGGTGAGAGGTGGCCAAGCTGGAGGCCGGGCCGGGATGGGTAGGGGGGTGCTGGTGGCTGCGGTGGTGTGGGGGGGGAGACACTAGACTACTAGGGATTTGGGATTGATTTATTTTATTATTGTACAGTTCGGTGGGTAAACTAGACTACCAGGGAATCGGATGGAATTAATTTTATTTTTGTACAGTTTGGGGTGGGGGAGACACTAGACTACCAGGGATTTGGGGATGGAATTAATTTTGTTTTTGTACAGTTTGGGGTGGGGTTGGGGGAACACTAGACTACCAGGGAATCGGGGATGGAATTACTTTTATATTTGTACGGTTCGTGGGGGAACACTAGACTACCAGGGGAAGGGGATAATTAATTTATATATGTACAGTTGGGGGGGCACTAAACTACCAGGGCTACCCATCTGCTGTATTTGCGGCTGGTGACTAAGGGGTTGGGGCATGGGTGGGGAGGGTTGACCATGCCAGCAGTTCAGCGTACCTGGCCACATTTTGTAAGTTGCAGGACTTAGCTGCAATGACCCTGCCCCTTCTAGAATAGGGTGCAGGGTCACTGTCGCAGTTGCGGGTGGCGCAAGTTGCGTTCCGCGGCAACTTGTGCCACCCTTCTAGAATTGGGCCCTATAAATAGATATAAGAAAGAGAGCTGCGATTACCAAGTCAAAGAGGTCTCAGTAGAATAGGAAGATGATATACCAGTAATAACAGCTAAACAGGTATTTGAAAAGTTAAAAAAAACCTAAATAAATACAAATCAGAAGGGTCGGATGGTTACCCCTCTAGATTTTTGTCAGAATTAGTCGAGTAGTTGGCTGTGCCCTTGACATTGTTATTTAATAGATCCCTGAGGGAAGCTTAAGGTTTTGGACTACGCATATATAACACCAATACAAAAATAAGGTGATGCAAAAAATGTGAGAAATTATAGGCCAATTAGCATAACAAGCATAACTGGAAAAATAGTGGAATGATTTGTCAACGATTATCTGGAGGACAACTTAATAACATTAAATCACATAGACATAAGTCAACATGGGTTTGAAAAGGGGAAGTCCTGTGTGAGTAATCTTGTGACCTTTTTTGAACCAGTGAGTGAGGCGTTGGATGTGGGTCTCCCGGTGGACGTGGTTTATTTGGATTTCAGTGGAGCATTTGACTCTGTGTCACATGAAACGCTGCTGAATTTGATGCAAAATCTGGGAATTAGAACATACTTGGTGAAATGGGTGGCCTCGTGGCTTACTAATAGGCATCAGAGAGCCAGGATCAGAGTATTTTTGTCCGAGAAGGGCAGTGTCACCAGCGGAGTCCCTCAGGGCTCGTTCCCTGGACCTAATTTATTCAGTATTATGATATCCACAATGCAGGTATCAGATGGGGTCTGGATCTGCAAGTATGCAGACGACTCCAAGATTGGAGCAGTAGTGAACGATACTGACTCGATTATAATTCTCCAGAAACAATTGGACAGATTGGGGAAATGGGCAGGAGAGAATACACCTTGGTCATAACAACAGACAAGCACAATATGAGTTGAACAAAAAGCCACTACCAATCATTGAATATGAAAAAGACCTGGGAGTGATGATGTCAAAGGATTTAACCTTTGCCAGACACTCTCGTGAAATGGTGACCATGGCAAATAGGGCCACATAGTACATCTTAAGAAATATTAGAAATAGAAACAGGGATGTTATGGTCCCCTTGTTTAGATATTTGGTCAGGCCAAAACTGGAATACGGAGCACCATTCTGTACACCCCAGGAATCAGGTTTATGTAAAAAGTTTGAACATGTCCGACGTAGATTTACCAAAAAGATATATGGGATGAAAGATCGGGACTATAAAAACAGATTGTATTCAGTAGGGTTATACTCTATGTCATATCGAAGACTGCGGGGAGGATTTATGTTTTGTATACAAAACCATGAAGAATGGCTTATTGTGGGAATCTGCGGGGTGATGTTGGAAGGAGAGAGTGGGTATACCAATAAGAGGGCACTCAAAGCAACTGAAGCGGGTAAAATACAATACCACTAAGAGAGGGAGGTGATTCAGCCAAACAGTGGTGAACATTTGGAATGCGCTCCCATGAGAGGTGGTGGGTGTGGATAGTATGGCAGCCTTTAAGGCCACACTGGATAGACATAAGGGAAAACAAAAATGGAAATGTATCCACTAATCAGTGGCACGACCATTAATGGCTCTAGAAGCTACTAGACCTGATATTCTTACCTATGAACCTATAAGACTGTGGGGCTACTGTTTAATAAAGACCTTTGGCTTGGCTGCATGGAGACTTTGAGAGTGGGACAATATGTGAACTCAGTGAGAACTGTTTACCAGCAGCTATGATAAGATCCTTTGACCTCTAATGGATGGCCAGTCAGCGAGGTGCTTAAAACTGATCATGAAGGCTCATGGGAGGAGGTGTGAACTAATTTTAGGCACCAAGAGTCCCTTGCCAATCAATAATCAAAGAGGGCTAATGAATATTAATATTTATGACTGATGACTGGAATTGGCCAATCAGAGGGCAGGAGTTTTGGGTGAAATCCCAGAGACTTTGGGCAGCCTTGACAGCCTGAGCAGTCTGATTTGGGCTCTGATCGAGTCAAGAAGGGCTCAGTGCTGTGTGTTGGAAAAAGTTCTAAAGGCCTTTCACAGGTCTTAAATGGAATTTTGATGAGGATTGAAGGTGAAGGAGTCTTACTGTTTGAGAGAACTGTGCATCTTTTCTGAGTGTTCCAAGCATCTGTTGGAAATTATTAGTTTTGAGGAGACTCATTTGCTGCAGTGATCCTGTACCAGTTGGGACTGAGACAATACCCTTAGCTGAGGAAGAGACTTTCTTGGAACTGTGTGTGTGAGCCAGAGTTAAAGGCGGATGCTGTTCAGAATTAGAGAAACTGTGAGAGGAAAAAGGTGAGCAGGTGTCCTAGGCTTCTGGAACCTGTTGTCTGCTCCTGAAAACCAGTTGTGGAAAGGAACGGTTAGTCCGGAAGTGAAAGTCTGTGACCAAAAGGCATTGGAAAGTGAAAAAGTTTGAGAAACTTTCTGGCTGCACACTGGAGCTATTTTTCCACCTGAGAGAAGGTTGGAACCAGGAAATTCCCAGCTGCAATTCAGAAACAGGTGGGGAGCTTGCTAACCCCTACCGAGTGGGGCCTACTGGCAGTAGGGGGGCCACTGGCATGTGCTGGAGTACTAGGGCACTCTTGACCTATGAGGGAGCCAGACTGTGGAGCCACTCCCATGTCTGGGTCCTCTGGGGTTTGGTGGGCCTTGTGTGGGAGCTCTGCAACTGGCCTGAATAGGCTGAAGGGAACAAGCTGCAAGACCTCCAATCAAGGTGACAAGTGGTTAGACCTTCAATCAAGTTCGAGCCTCCACATCATCTACTACTGCCCATTTGTTCCTGCCCTCTTTGAATTGAAACTGATGATTTTAAACTGCTGGAACCCCTGCTCCAGAGACTGTTCAGCTCTCCGGAACTGTGAGTAGCTCAGGGCTTGCCCTGACCAATGGTATTGGGGAAAGGTTGTTGGGAAATAAAGGTTTAAAATTAACTTTAAAGCAACACCCTCTAAATACTCTGCAAGGGCCTCAACACTGGCCTACCTGAGGCACTGACCAGGCCTGCACCATCACAGGGTACCCTTAGAGACTAAACTGGGGTTTCACTGGCACCAGTGGGGGTGGGCATTTGACTGTCTTCGCCATGGACTAAACTTAAGTTTTTTTGCACTAGCCAGCAGGACAAGTCAGTGATTTGCACTAGTCCGCACTCGAAGTCACCATATGTTTCTGACACACAACATAATGAATAATGATGAAAGCAGTACAGTTTAAAAATTTATTTACAGCTATATACTGATAAACACACAAAATGACCAGTTAAAAAAGCATTCAGTGGTTTATAAATAAATACTGAAAAATCTGTTCCCCACAAACCAGTTTATACCCCCCACCAATGTCCCTTTCAAGGATTACCACATTAGAATGATGAATCTGGGGAGTCTAAAAGATAGTCAGTCACACTACTAATGTCACTCAAATCACTGTCACTGTCACAGTCACTTTAAGAGTCTGCTGAATAGTCATCAACCTGCTGTCATGCCACAGCAATTTCAGTCTGTGGCTGCTTCCTCCTTTGTCTCCCACTGTTCCAAAGGCAGATTGCTTCTTGGGGACTGAACTTATCTATATCTGAAGAATTCATTTGTATCACCATGAGGTCCATCACTGTGTCCGACTGCAGCTTGGAACGCAGGTTGGACTTTGTGAGCTTCAACTGACTGAAACCTCGCTCTGCCTCAGCTGAACCTGGGTCATGTGTAGAACTACAGAAGGATACCCTTTCAGCAGACTCTGCAGAGCTGTTTGCAGGTGAGGAATCCATCGTGTGCCACCAACTCGAGCTGGAAGTAGAATACGCAACTGTAGCACTTCATATGCTTCTTTTAGTTTGCTCCTATTTAGGGGGGAGTTGTGGTAGAAGCAGTACAAGTGTTGTAAGAGATTGCTTAATCTATTTTAGAAAATGGGGAAAGCTATTTGAGCCTTCTGATTGGCTGAGACACTTCTCTAGGTGGGCCTCTTCAGACAACAAATGCCCACCTATTAAAAGTGCCAGTCTAGCCTGCCCCATCACCAGGATCTTGGTGCCCAGCCAGCTCTCTAATTGGCTAAACCCCCTGGTTTTTCATTTCAAATGTGCACCATTTTTTTGTCTTGCTTAGCAAGAGTCTGGCCCCTGAATACTCGTTTATGTACAATGCTTTCCCGGTATTTAGTAGCCCACACAACAACTCACTAAGCCCCCCAAAACAAACCAATGTACATTTTTTCCTTTATTTTTCTGTTTTACCTTTTTTTACTTCCTGATCTGTGTCTCTGTCCTGCAACTCACACGCATTCCTCTCTGCCGCCCGTCATCCAAAGTCCCAATTCCAAAACCAGGAAATGACCTACCAGGAAAATGAGATGTCTCCTCACCAGTTACTGCCTGCAAATTAAATGCTAAAGAAAAAATAATTTACAGTGCTGCTGTCTCTGTGGTCATGGAGAATGACAAATCAGCATTTTCCCAACCGCACTTATTTTAAACAGCTGTGAATCCTGCCGTCAGCTCACTGTGCCCACTGTCGTCTGTGGCCGTCACACTCAAAAAACACACAGTGTGTCTCCGTCTGCAGAACTCCTGGTAGGACTGCAGTTTATAAAAGTTTAAAAAAGCAGATACTTACTCTTTAACGGTAGCTCGCTGGAACTCTGTAGTCGGGGGGGGGGGCAGTTACCAACACAAGGAGCTCCAAAGACACAATTACAGCAGCTCCACTAGGACAAAAGTACTCACCTCAAATAGACACAAACAAATGCAGAGGAACAATTTTATTATGAAAAAAATTCAATAGACTTTTATTTCAACATACAGACAATTTTTTTAACAAATATAATACACTGGCCCATTTTCTAAGCACAAGGCAGCATGGGCTATACCCACCCTTCCAGGGGCTATAAGGCCCTCTGCCTGCGGCGTCGGGCCTCATTACACCCCTGGATGGGCAGATATAGCCAATACCGCCCACCCTATTGGGTATTATTGCTTGCATAAATGGGGATGTTTTTCAATGCTCCCTTGCAGGGCAGCTCCAGCTGATGTGCAAAGCAGTGCACAGACCGCACACAAGGCTGCATTTGTTTCAGGAGTGAAGCTACCCCATTGGTCCTGCCGACCATCACAGCTGCTCCATCACTGCCAAAACCCACCAGTTTTCTTGTCCTCTCCTCAGTTGATATGGCAAGCTTTGTTTCCAGAACTGTTTGAATGGCACCTTTTATTGACGGGGCATCAGCTTTTGCAATGGTCTGCAGCCCGACCAGCTGGTTATTCACTTTGCCTGTGGTGGCAAAACGCTCATATACAATTTCGGCCTCTGTAACAGAGGAATCAGTGGTACCTTCGCTAATGAGGGAAAATAACTTTGTGTCGTTTATCTTCTCTCTCGGGGAGATCTGTTCCACCTCTGCGATGTAGTGTATGAACCGTCATGCTTACTTGCCATCCCGGTATGTCGAGCCAATGTTCAATCCTTTCCTATCATCTAGACTATACATCCATGCAGAGTCTCTGAAGGGACGGCCTTTCTTGGCTATGGCATGACACGTTTGAAATAGTTTATCCAGCCAATCGAGAGTTGCCTGGTTCATAATCTTGAGCATTTTTTCTGCTGGGGTCATACCTGGGACAGCGGAGCTGGCGCAATCTTTATTTTTGGCCCTAATGTGACATTCACTGCTGCCATGTGAAGAAACGGATTCCAGCCTGAAATTGTTAGTCCTGTGGTGAACATTATTTTTATTTCCCCCGTTATCTGACTGCAGGTCATCATGTTTCTGACACAAATGACAGTACACAACATCTTTACAGGCATTGTATCTGAGCCACTCATATTTTTCTCGCCAGGCTGTCTGAAAGTGACGGCTTCTCTTACTTTGGTCATATTCACGATCCCTAATTCTTTTTTCTTCTTTGGTGTGCTTTCTTTTATTATCAGCTGGATTGCTCACATCCTTAAGGTATTTCCACATTTTACTATTCTTATGTGATGTACAGCCCAAGTAATAAAATGTATTTGTCTGTGAAGTGTCTGTCTCTTTCGATTATCTCCCACACCACAGGCCCCAGCTCAACACCACTACCTTGGTTCTATGAAATTAACAAAAAAATCTATCAAAATAAAAACAACTACTACCGTCAGATAAAGCATAATTTGGTATGCAGCTGGAATAGTACACAAAATACAACGGCAGGAGCATTTGAGAGGAGAGTGAGACTCACTAATTGCTATGTAGCGCAACTGTATTATGCTTGTTGCTGCGCAAAACTGTACAAAAACACAAACTAGCGTGTATAAGTGTAGCTAGCTACTATCACTTTTTTCATTTACAAGTATGAAAACACAAGAGATCTTTACTCTTCTACCCCACAGTTCACAAAAATAAAGTGCACAGTATAATTGTAACTTGCAGTTGCAAGCAAGTTAAGTACATATTTCTGGTATGAATGTCTGTCTGTACCCCCAACTCACCCACCCCCACAACAAGCTACAGACACCCCCACCCCCTTGTAGGCTGCAGAACACAGAATGAGGGAAAGAATGTGCTGCAGCAAAATACACACCAGCACAGAGGCAGTTATCAATCCCCCCCCCCAACACAATCTCAGAACAGCAACTGGCATTATTTTAATCCACTTACCTGAGCACCTTGGTGGTGTGTATAAACAGCAAACCAAAAGAAAACGAAAAACCACAGACTTCCCCACCCAAGCCCCATAACAAGCCACAGACATCGATCAACCCCACCCCACTTTGCAGGCAACACAACAACAACACAAATGAGGGAATGCACAGAATAAGCTAGAATGTGCTACAGCAAAATAGATGAACAGGGCACATCACATCGGCACACTTTTGACTCAGCCCATGCCCCCACACAACCTCACAAGAACACTAACAGGTTGACTTACCCGAGTACCTTGGTGTGTTCAAACAGCAATCCAAAAAGAAAAAGCCACAGACATGATGCCCAGCCCAGCCCCACAACAAGCCAGAGCCCCCCAGCGTAGACAAATACTGTCTGCATTTAAAATTCCACTGCCTTAAGTTACCTGAGCATTTTACTTTTTTAGACAATACAGATCCTAGTATGTTTGCCTTGCAGCAGCCTTCTCATCAAAATTAAAATAAAAGACAGACAGCCCAGCCAAGCAGCCAAGCCCCACAATAAACCACAGACACCCCTCCCCAGTATGCAGAGCTGAGTGAGGGAATTGGAAAGTACACACTGTCTTACAACAACAAGCCCCAAAAATGTCTGTGCTTCCAAAAATTATTATTCACAGGACAGGATGTAAATCAGCATCACAAACTTCCATGAATGAGTTTAAGGCACAAACCATGGAGGGAGACAATCTTTCTTTTCAATTCAGTTTGTTTCCTCCATAACCTTATTTAGAACTACTGTAACTTGCTTTTTTTTCAGTGCCAGCCCACACTGTCTTAGTTTACCAATTACCCCCATGTTAACTAACAGAATCACTCCAAAGAAAAGTACCATACTTGATTTTTAATGCTACCTGGCACTGCCTTACCTGAACTGGTGTTTTCTTTACTTTCAGGTGATTCAGCTCCCAAACAATAATCAGCATGCCAGATGACTGCCTTGTTTTAGTGGACAGTCCAGATGTTTGGTTCTGGGAGGGATTAAAGACCGCGACTGCAGCGCTGTTGAATCTTCCAGACCACAAAACCACCCAAACTGCCAAAACCACAGAGCACCTGATCCTCACTCGCCAAACAGCCATTCCTCCAGCGTAGCAGCAGCAACACAGTCTCCTCCAAAATTTTAATTGTCTGCAGTTTTAGGGACACAAACAGCTCTTTAAATCCACAGTTGGGCACCTGAAAGCCACACCCCCAAACCACTTGCTTCCAGTGGCTGTTGCCAGTCTGCCACCTTACACGCCCAGGCTACAGGTTTTAGCCAATAAGTGCTTCCTGAGGATATCTGCGCTGTTCTCATCTCCTGCTGCTCCTCCCTCCCTGCCGACTTGCAAACTGGACTGGCCAATAGAAGCAAAGGAATGCAAAGAGTGAAAGCCTGTATTCCTGTCCTCTAGGAGCAGCTTCCTGCCTAAACAAACAAGAGGAAGCTTGGAGCGCATGTTCGGGTCTCTGCAGTACCCGCCAGCTAGGTCTCTTATTTGCAGCCACTCCGGAGTTCCATGGGGTTGGTAGGATTTTTCTCCCATGACCGGTATCACAACTGGAAGTACAGACGACTCTGCTGACCGCACTAGCCCACATGGACAGGTAGGGAGGGAGGTATCTGCACTACCCCGAGGCACTCTGCACTATGCCCCGGCTAGTAAATGTACTGTATGTTAAGGTCGAATCCTGGTCTTTGCCTGGTGGCATTGCTATTGTTAATTATCCTCTTTTGTTTCATCACAGCTTTCCTGTTCCAGGTACACCTCCACTAGCCCCCCCAAAAAAAGCTGTGTTTTGTTTGTTGCAATTGCTGTGTAAAGGGTAGTTTGTGGAAACTGTCAGGCCTATGTGGTGTAAGGTAATGGAGAACAAGTTGGCATCCAGTGTGTGGGGTGGTTGGAAGTGGAGGTGGATAGGTATAGAATCCCAGGAGGTTGTACCAAACAGACACCTGGCCCACTATCAACCTAGTCTGGTTGGAGACACTGCAGTATTTCACCATTACTTTGGAATAGGACCCCTGATCACCACTGTAGTAGGACTCTTAACTTGCATGGTAGTCAACAGGCAGGGGTAGTAGCCCACTGGCACATGGCACCAGGGCTACACTTGGGAAGTGGAGACACAGACAGTGTCCCCCTGTGGGACTGGTGTTGCCTGGTGTAAGCTGGGTGCTGGATGGTGGAAGTTGAGTAAAGTGGATATGTGAAAAAAAAATGAACTGAAAGAATCTTAAAAGAGCAATAAAAGCAGGCAGCCTTTTTATGTTGTCTTGTGCGCAAGTGCAAGCAACGTATTGTAGTAGTTTGTAATAGCAGGTTTTGGAGGTGCGGTCGTGTTGTGGCCAATGGTGCCACTACTTTTTTGGGCTAGGCTCTGTGACATGAATGAAATAGCTTGCTGTATATGACAGCAGTACAAAAGCGTGCACTAACTTGATACAATGTTGCTGCTGCAATGAGGGAGTGACCTGTCATTGCAGGGTATGCCTTGCCTGGTGTAACATTTCAATAAATATTGTGGTGGCTGTCGCCATCCGCCTCTCAGAGTCCGGAAAGCTGATGTGGGGGGTGCCCAATCCCCATGTCTGCATGCCCCCTCCCCAGTTCATTTGCTGATGGGGGAGACCAATCCCCGTCGGCATGATGTCTTTCTTAATTTGTCTGCCAAGATGGTGCCCAATCCCCCTCGGCATCATGCCCCCCCCAAACACAGACCTGTTTTCTTTGCCGATGGGGTGCCCAATCCCCAATGGCTCCAGTCCCCCCTCAAAACACCCAGGTGGCACACTGGGAGCCCACCCCAGCATGCCAAATGTGCCTGAAATAAAGAAAACCTTTCTGCAAAGTTTTTGTTTTTTTAAACCTGTAAACAAGAAAACAGTCCCTTGTTGTCTGCAGTGCCCCTCCCCAGCCCGCACCCACCCTCTGTGCACCCCACCTCCCACACCTCCCTCACCCCATACTTACCTCCGAGCCCAGCGTGCAATCTTTGATGGAGCGGGAACACGCCTGTACTCTTCAAAGTTGACAGTGAACTAAAGAAATGCAGGTAAGCTGTATAATGACATAAATGGGGAGGTTTCAACTTAGGTGGCTATCTCGGCCATTTTTGTGACTTTTGGCATCAAATTTTCAACATGGAGTTCTTGGGAACCCACCTCATGAACTCAGTCACTGTCATGTCACTATTCAGTCCCAAAAGGGGATTTCGTGGTCACTGTGCAGAATCACCTTTTGGGCCTGATTAATGAAATGACAGTGTCACTGTTCATGAGGTGGGCTCCCTAAAAGCCTATGTTGAAAATTTGGTGAAAAAATTCCATAAAATTACCGTGTTATGAGCGTGCATTGTGCAGTTTTCACACTTGCTCATAAGTTTGAGAATGTTTAATATTTTCACTCCAGATTTTCCACATTGATATTTTTTCACACCTCCTTATGAACAGTACAGCTATAATTTTTCACATCCTGCCTGAAATGTGTTTTTGCACATCTGGCACAGAATGGTGCAGTCGCTGTGGGAAATCAACATTTGGGACAGATTAACAGTGCCACTGTTCATGAGCGGAGGTCCCAAATGCTTTCATGAGGTGGGGTCATAAAAAGGCCTTTTTGAAAACTTAGAGTGCAAAATACCAATAAACGCCTGGGCCGTTAGTGTTTCTGACCATAACGTCCCACCCTGTAGAGACTGACTGGCATCGGGGTATGCCTTTGGATTGTCGGGTGTAATGCTCATGCCATTCCACCCCCACCCCCACCCTGCAGCCAGTGACAGGCATCAAGGTGTGCCTTGGACTCTTCAGCCCCAAACTTCACCCCATTCTCTTATACTGCACCCATCCTAATGTATTTCCTTATGGAATGGTATGAGCATAAAACCCGATGACCCCAAGGCACAACGTGACACTTGTCATAGTCTGCAGGGTAGGGTGAGGTGAAATGGCATGAGCGTTACGGTCGATGACCCTTAGGCACACCTCAATGCCTGTCAGTCTCTGCAGGGTGGGGGTGGGGTTGACTTTGGTTCCATACTTCACTGCCATTCCTATTATGCATCTCTCTAACTCCTGCACTACTAATGCCAACGCCAGCAAGACAACATTCAGCATTGACAAATGCTTGTTTATTTGTGAGATAAATAATTGCAGGAAAGAAAGGGACAGCAACATTATGAAAGCAGCAAAAGCAATCCCTTAAACAAGCTGTATCCTTGAAATGTTGGGGTGGTGTGGGAACTGGGAAGCAAGAAAATTTTGGGAATGTTGTTTTTTTAGGCATTATGCAAAAGTGGAGTGGTGAGTGGTGCACTGTGCAGTGCACCCTGTTTCACAATCTCACTGTTATGAAGTTATATAACATGAGAAGTAAGTTATCACCACCCACTGGGTTTTGACTTACCTCAAGGCTATAATAGCTGTGCTTTTTATTTATTTTATTTATTCTGAGTTCGGAAAGTAACTTTGAGTCAAAGACTCATTTACAAAGGTTCCACGTCACATATATTGAACAATACAGAGCTTAGTTAACATACAGAGCAGGGAACATAGCAATCTTGATACAATGGTATAGGTAAAAAAAAAATGTAAGGCTCAAACAGTCTGGACCTGACACCCTATGGTGGCTCAGGTAAGCATTCAGTTAGAGGAAGGAAAGAAGGGGGCAAACCAGCCACAGGCCATTGTCATTGGGGATGGACAAGAGACAGGTTCAGTTACAGTCGCAGTAGTTTGAGGACTGGAGATGACCCTTTAGGTGGGTTTTGAAGAGGCCAATAGAGTTTCGGGTTGCAATGAAGCTGGGTAGGCCATTCATCCAGGAGGGGACCTTGAAGCTGAAGGACCTCTGAAATTGGGAGGTTTGACATCGGGGAACTGTGAGAAGTTGCTTACTGGAGCTACAGGCTACTTTTTGGGCTGCAGATGAATAGATTAGGGGGGTGAGACCTGGAGAGGAGAGACCTAGGATGATTTTTTTGGCCATGAGACAGGTGTGGAAATTTGATTCTATTGTCTAGGTTAAGCCAGCCAGTGGAGTTATGCAGTGAGCAGGTATGTGTGAGGCGGTCGCAACCCAGAACAAGGCGACAGGTTTTGTTGAGGGAGAGACGGAGCCTGTTTAGGGCAGAGGTGGTGGCAGAGCTATAGATGAGTATACCATAGTCAAGGGGGGAGAGGATAGAGGATGAGACAGCAAGTCGGAGGGCATCTTGGGTAAGGCAGTGTTTAAAGTGATATAGCAGGCCTAGGCAGACACTGAGGGCCGTGGACAGGTGGTGTACGTGCTGGTGGAAATTGAGAGCCGGGTCCAGGGTGATGCCTAGATATTTGAAGGCATTCACTTGCTCAAGAGGGGTTAGGTCAGCTGTTAGAATCTGGGGGCAAATCTTCTGCTTGGTGTTCTGTGGGTGGGCAAAAATCATGAACTTAGTCTTCTTGTAGTTCAATATGAGGTGCTTTTGTTCAGCATCCTTGCTGTTTCTAAGATACATGATAATAACATGTATTAAAACAGCAAAAAACAGTAGTTACAACTTGTTCAGAAAAAGCTGATTTAATTATGTTATAATGAAGTGCATGTATTAAACACTGCAAGAAGGAAGCATGGGGGAAAAATACGCAGGTTAACTTTTTCACCAAGAATACATTTTTCCTTATTCAAGAAATCCATGAATTGCAGCTTTTTGGTATCTTGTTAGCTGCATGGATGTATAATATTATTCTGGTGGCCATTGCCAGGCATTGAAATAAGTAAAGTACAACTGTGCGCAGCTTCTCTTGGAACTGTAACTTTATGAAGAAAACAGCAAAAGCGACTGAACTACTATATTTCCCTTTTCATGAGGGTAACTCATACTTATACCTAAGTAATGGCAAGTTAGGCTTGATGAAAACAAACTGTTGGATGTGTCCAGGGTCTAATGTTCAACAATCAGTCTCAGCAACAACACCAACTGTGCTAAACATCCTTTCAGATGGCACACTCATGGGAGGACAACTGATGTATTTTACAGACGGTTGCACCAAGTGAGGGGATGCATGCAACTTCTGGTCCCAGTAGCCTAATGGATCAACCTGAAATGACTCAGGAAACTCCACATAATAGCTCTTCAAGGTATTTTCCACAGAAGAAAGCTAAAAGTGTGTCCTCTTTTGTTGCTCTAGATGTAAAGATGTGCTGAGCAGTACCCACTCACTCCCATCAGTGCTACTGTCAGTAACAGGTATTTCTTCCCCATCTCCACCAGTGGAACCAGACCTCCTAGATGGAATTCCCTATCTCTCACGACCTTCCTCCAGTGTCACCAGTCTTTGCAAAGAACCAGTTAGCTAATCATGTAGCTCTTGTCAAAAATGACTTACTCTGTGGCTATCCATAACCATGTAAAGGATCTCACATTTGTACCAGGGACCCAACATGGTTGCAGAAATGGGGCTGTGACTATCGAGCACCTTCACAAACCTTGCATCTGGTACAGCTTGCAGCTGATCAATGAGCACAGCTTCCTCATCTGGAATCCCCCTGTTTTCATCTACATTTCTCTCCATGGATAGGCAGAGGCAGTATAGCGCAGTGGGTTAAGGCTTTGAGCTGCAGATCTAGAGACCTGGGTTTGAATCCCACAGCCACCTAGGTGCATACTGTGACCCTGAGCAAGTCACTTAACTTCCTTGTGCCACCAAGTTACATCTGGAAACAAGCTTTGGCTTAGTGTGCTACTCCTGGTTAAACAATGTTCCCTGTAGTCTCTATATGCATTGCTGGGATCACCTGACTCAGAGTGGCAGTGGATGCCTTTAAATCAAAGGGGCTCCTCTGAAATGGCCCAAGTACTCTCACCATGATGTCAGCCAATGACAACTCATGGTGGTCTAAGACTCCCCTAACGTCACACACCACTGCCATGTCATGAAGTGTGCACTTCTCTTCTAGCAATCTAGACAGCATCAGATATGATGAATTCCATCTGGTACTGACATCTTATATCAAGTGATGTGGAGACAGACCAAAGCATTGTTGCACTTCTCTTGGTTGGTTAGTCTCCTTTATAGCATATCTTGAATAAATGTTAGGATGTTTGGTGACGTGTGGTCTTTCTTAAGTAGCACAACATGTAGAACAGCAGACCTGGAGTGACTGCCAAATTGTGGAGGGATGAAGGGAGAGCCAGTGACACAGGGACAAAAGGAGGAATCCACAAGAGAAGACATAGGCTTTTGCACACACCAGCGTGCAATCAAGAAGTGATATAAATGCACGGAATTTGTACTACTCCAAATGTCTGCGATGCAGTGGAAAAGTCCACCTACAGACTCTGAGAGTAGTGTGGTGATTGCCATGCTTACACCCTCATGTACAGTACAAGTCACAATAAACTGTTCCTCCAATGAGTTGTTTTAGCATTTCTGATTGAGTTGCATAAGTGTAGCTGTATCTAGTACAAAACCCTGCACAAACTGTTTTTTAAGAGTTAAAACTCAGTTTTGCATTGCATTCTGACGGGACTGATAATGCAATCCAAATGAGTTGCAAAAACAGTTTACAAACATTGCTCTTGAGCTGCTTAAGCATTGAAAAACAATGCAATATGAGTTGCCAGCGCACTGCCAACTGTAAAAAACAATGCTAAACCAACTCATTTGTGGAACAGTTTACTCTGGGGTTCTTTCGCAGTTTAATATGACTGTACTGTATCTTTGGTATCACGGTGAGTGAAAATGTGGAATGTGATGGGAGCTGGTACTGTGGCTGCAAGTGCTGCACAAGTGTATGAAAGCCAGTGTCTTCCACAAGTGAAAAGGGTTGCAGATCCAATGCCATAATTTCACCTATGAGCTCTGTGATGTGCTTAACCATTGGATGGGATAACTGGTACTCTGCTCTGACCTGGAACGCTTCCACTATTGGCATTGACAATAGACAGGGGCTGCTCCACACTCACCAGATGGTGTGCAAATAGCAGAGGACTGGTGTCTGGTGGGAGTGCTGGGGGTGCATGGTGGACTGTTTGGTGTTGAGGGAGATGGAGTGGTAGCAGAAGCATGTGCAGTACTATTCTTTTCAGAGGCAGCATGTTCTGTGCCATTGCCAGTGCTCCAGATTAGGTGAGTGCCAGCCTATTTTACTCTCCAATTTTTCTGAAATACTCTCAAAAAATGTTTTTGGTGAGTACCTACTGATACTCATTGCAATGATTGGAAATACTCCATATGTGCTTCAAAGGGGACAGTTTTTTCCAAGTTTAAAGCACTTTTACTCATTACAAATACAGTATATTTTACTCACCTAATCAGTGGTTAAATTGAAAATGTTTAGGTGGCGGAACTCTTAGACCTAGATTTTGAGGCGGAATTGTCATTTCTAGTTGGAAGAACTCTCCTGTAGTAGTCAATGTAGAAAGATAACAGAGGTGGTGGAACTGTCACACAGTTTTTTTAAAAGGTGGTGAAACTGAGTTCCTGTGGGCTCCTGCCCAATATAACCGCTGCACCCAATGTCAGAAATGGGTAGGACATTACCCTTTAATGCTAATGTTATCTGTAGCACTGGCCAGTGCCACCAGCACCACTGTCTGCATCAGCACCATCACGAGATGGGTCTGATGGAACCACAGGCACAGAACCTGATGTTTTAAAAACCTGGGGATGTTCTACTTTTAGGTGGTTCATTAAGGAGGTGATTGTTAAATCTGCCAGAGATTTCCCCCTGCTGATAGTTGTACTGCACAGTGTGCACACTGTGTTTCTGTTATCTTCTTTTAGTAATGTGAATTGCAACCCTACCATGTTCTTACTGCTCCTGACATGACTCATGCAGCTAGTGTCACCAGTATCACCACCACCACTCTTTTGGCCCCTGCTAGCCTTTCTTGTTTGAACCTGCGGCTACGGGTTTTCCTCTGGCACCACTGCTAGCCCTGTACCTGCTCTGCTTGTCTGTTGAGGCTGGGATGGAGCCTGCTGTACAAAGTGCTGAAGCATAGCTTGGCAAGTTTTTTATAGGGGAGAGGAGCCATAGGCTTTCTCGTGCCACTGTGGTCACTAGAGGTTAAGGTTTTTTTGGCCACCTGACTTTCTTGCTTTATGGCTCTCAAGATACTTCCCCTACTCTGTCTCATCATCAAAGCTGCTCAGGTTAGCCTCCTCAGATTATGTATCAGTGGGCAAATCTCCAGGTGGAAAGTACTCAGACCCAGATGAGTGCAGCTCCTTCTTACCTGCACTGACAAGTTCTACAGTACTAGAGACAGGCCAAGAAATGAGAAGTATCACAGTAGGGGTGGATACAGTGCTGAAAATTGTTGTGCAACTGGCAGTGGCCACTGTGGTAGTAGTAGCAGGTGTCACCATAACAGTACTGGTGGACCCCATGGTTAAATTGCCAAGTGAGGTCTCAGGCACAATGGCAGGAGTAGTTTGGGTCACAATGGCAGGAGTGGTTTGGGTAACAGTGGCAGGAGTGGCTGGCAGGGCCACTGTTGCAGCAGAAGTTGGGATGCTAGTAGTTGCAGTGGACGATTGGTGGATCACAGCAGTAGTGATTATTAAGGATGATGTTCTGGTGATACTAGTGGTAGTGGCAAGGTGTGAAGAGGACACATTTATATTGGCTGTATCAGTGGCAGCTGATGACAATGTCCTTCTAGCAGCACTACTAGTACTTTGAATGGTATTTTTACTTTTTTTCCTGGTGCCAGTCGCTGGCACCAGGGAAAAAGCTATTGCCATATTAGTGCTGGTGGAGACTGCAGGCTTTGATTGGGTAAAACATAATTTTGAGGTGGGGGGGGCGCTGTACAGCAGCAAACATGGTGGATGCCTCCTAAAGCAGCTCCTATCTGAGATTCTATTAGAGGCCTACTTGACATGTACTAAGTGATCAAAGAGACACCAAAAGCAAACAATCTGTAGGGGAGAACTTCAGACAGCCACAATATGTTTAAAATGGGACCAAAAATAAAGCTCCCACGGGCTGGATGACTTTTTATTGGCTACATCCTCCTCAAAGGAACCGGGGCCTGCACAGACTGGTGGTGTGGTGGTAGCCAACCTCCAAACAGCACAAATTCTTGAAATGCTTCAGAAGATTCAAGCTACGGGAAGGAAATAAGAGACTGGAGGCTGTAGAAGCCAAACTCACTGAGAAGGAAACTAATATACAGGATAACGCTATAGCCATCAAAAACCTGGTGGATGAACCGAATGAACAGCACAAGCAAAATGCAACCTTCATGAAGGACTTACAGTCCCTACCAGCCAAGATACAGACTCTCAAGAATGCACAGCACCAGGCCAATATTAGAGTGGTGGGCTTTCCGAACCCGATTTGCAGGCAAAACAGAAATACTCTCAGCAATCACTAAAATGATTTTTACAGACCTTGTCTTTATTGCCTGCTGATTCTAGAATCAAAATTCTTCAAGTATTTGCCATCCCGCATCAAGCTCAACCATGTGGAATCAACTTCCAGAGACCACTCACGGCCATAGCAACATTGTCATTGGTGGAGGCTCGCTTCCCATTACTTCAAGCAGCCAGGAACTGGGGGGGGACAGTCTTTTAGGAGGGCAAGCATCTAACCTTCTTCCTGATATCTACTGGCAGAACCAGACCAGGAAAAAAGATCTACAAGTAATCATGAAATCCCTACTTGAACATGGAGTGGATTTATTTATTTATTTTATTTTGTTTTTGATAACCGGGTGAGTGCACTAGACATAGAAATGCTTATTTTCAGGCATGACCCGGGAGAGTACAAGTTGGAAAACAAAACATCAACAGTGGATACAGTACAACAATGGTTGACAGGGAGTACAAGTCAATTACAATTCAACTGTGGACAGTAATACAAGGTGTAACAAAAACAAGTGCAAATATACAGTCGGTAAATAATGGCATTTCATACATTGATAAAGAAAAATATACATTAAATTGACAATAGGAATACAATAATTCAGTTAGGAAAATCCCCCCAAAAAACTACAATGCAGCAATTGTGAATCAAACAATATAAATAGATACATTTCCAGTAGGTAGGTAATTAATGCACAGCTCTTGTTTCCAGTAAGATTGCAAATTTGGACAGAGCTAAAATGCATGTATTTTCTGACCCCAACTCAGGCTCAGTGTACACAGAAAAGCCGATTGCAGAGCTCTCAACCCCCCGCGAATGAACAAGAGGAGGAAGGGTGAGCTAAAAATTGGCCAGGCTTCTTTGTGGGACTGTTTCATAATGCTCCTATTCTGTTTAATAAGTGTGGGGATTCTTTAATTCAGACACCTGACACAGCAGCTGAAATCATATGTTTTCTGTTATACCAACGATTGTTTGCCATGTTTAAATGTCCCCCTCTAGTTTGCTTAATATCTTACATACTTACTAGATTTGGTAGATCAGATTGTTCCCTGTTTAGTGTGTAAGTACAGACTGCTCAATTTCTGAACTCTTAAAATGCTCTCAGTTTTATCCTGTCTCCCTACATGGCAGAAACAGAATGCCACAGCAAGTAGAGTAATAATTTAACTTACAAAATAAGCTCTTTTCTACCAAATCAACCAGCCCTCCACTGAGTCTTTTTAAGCTACAGGGGGCATGGAATGATGGCGAATTATCTTTTGTGCCTACGACTGGAGTGATAGTGCCTGTGACGGGGGTGACAGTGCCATCTCCTGCACCGTTAGTGTGCTGTACTTCCCTCCTGTTTAATGAACGGTTGGGCTACATGAACGGACATTGGAACTTTATCCATTCAGTGCTAGAGGTTGCAGTTCCTGTACATTCACTACATACATCTGCATATCTGACTCCTATAATGTGATATGGTGTATGCTGTATAACATAAATTGCATGAATAAAGTTAAAAAAAATATTAAATTTTGTATGGCAAATGTACCCTGTGTGCCGCTCTGCAATACGTTCATGCTCACTGCTGCTTGTTGCTCTATACCTGTTGCAGCTTTGCTGCGGCTGCTGGACCACCTAAATTTCCTGGTACTACATCCTCTGTCTGCCATGGTTGTATTTCTCTCAAGAAGAGGTATTAAAATACTCTCCCCATGCCCAAGTCTAGAGACAAATGTTGGGCCAAATTCAAATCTTCTTCTTTACACTCCGACTAGCTTGCCTATCGGGCCATGAGAAATGCATGCAAAAAAGAAAATTAGAATGGCTAAATGCAAGTACTGCAGGGATCTTCTCACTTTAGCCAGAGACTCCAAGAGCTTCTGGTCTCAAGACAAGGGACTCTTGGGTAACTGTAAAGGCCAAGCCCCTGCTGATATGGTAACTGGTAATGTCAAATGTAATAATCCTGTCACCATTGCTAATGTCTTCAACTCGTACTTTTCGAATCTCACTCAATTTGAGTCTCACATATCTTGTCCATTGGAGCTCCCCCCCTCCACCTGCCCTTCCGTTCCCCCACTGTACCTTCATATAGTGTCATGTAGAGAGGTTCTGCATCTCCTAAACTCCATCTCACCTTTCAGTAGTGTTGGCCCAGATGGGACTGAACTAAAAACACTCACGCTGGCAGCCCCTCTCCTTGCCTCCCCGTTGCCTAACTCTTTAGCCTCTCTCTCTTAGCACTTCCACTGTCCCCAGAAAATGGAAGGTGGCTAAAATAATATCTGTGTTCAAAAAGGCTAATGTCAAATCCATTAATAACTACTGCCCTATAACACTTTTGCCTACCCTCTGTAAACTTCTGGAAAAACTTGTTTCCTCTCAGGTCTCAGACCACCTACAAAAATATAACCTGCTATCCTCTGCACAGCATGGATGTAGGCCTGCTCATAGCACCTCCACTGCCCTTGCCCAGTTCACTAGTGATGTAAAATCTAATATGGACAAAGGTATGGTCTCTGGGGCCATTTTCAACAACCTTACTAAGGCATGTGATCTGGTCAATCACTCTTTCCTGCTACACAAATTGGCAACCATCAACAATTTGTTTAATTTAATAAGACCCTCCCTACTCTGCTACTATTAATGTCAATGTTCCCCAAGGTTCCATCCTGGGCCTGCTTGTATTTTCTATCTTTATCAACGATATCCCTAACACCCCTTCCCACTATCACACTCTTCTATATGCTGACGACTTGGTGCCCTACTCTGGCTCCAAGTCCCTCACTGATATTAATGCCAGGCTCACCTCTGAATTCCACAACATCCAAAACCAGTTAATCCAAAATTGCATTGTACTGAATGCTGGCAAGACCTAGACCATGCCCTTTGAATCTCTACAAAAGGGTTGGGCCTGCGCAACCAGTCTTGACATCTGATGTCTCAATGGCTCCCTCATCTCTGTGACCATCAAGTTCAAATACCTAGGTATTATACTCAACCCTGCCTTGGACTTCTTGTAGCACATTTCAAACATCTGCAAGTTCATAAATACCAAACTCCTTACAGGAGAATTAACCAGAAGCATAGAAGATCTGAATAATAACCAGTACATTATTAGATGGGTTAGAAAGGTTAAAGCCTGGCTTTAAGAAAGGAAGAGATGTGTACATATTAGAGGTTATATGTCAGATTGGGGAGTGGTGTCTACTGGAGTTCCCCGGGGCTCCGTTTTGGGACCCACACTATTCAATATGTATGTATCATCCTTAAACACATCACAACATTGCTGGATTGCCAAGTTTGTGACAGTAAAACAGGATACACAATGAATACTCACCGAGATATTGTTAACTTTCAAAATGAAATGGATAATGTTAACAAATGGACAATTGAACATGAGATGGTATTTAACATAGAGAAGTGCTATGTTTTACACTTTGGGAAAAATAACCTACGAACTAATTACAACTTAAATGATAAGGAAATAAGAAATTTAACCTCAGAATGTGATTTAGGTGTACTGGCCTCAAATGATCTGACATTTTCTGGACACATAACGAAAGTTGTAAAAAGAGCTAGTAAAATTACTAACTGCATCACTCTGGCCCCCCTGGGCTTCTATGGACTCATGCCTTCCAGTGCACTTCAATTTTGACAATGTCCTCCAGACAGCTCACCCACACACACCTTTCCTCTCCCCCTCTCCACTGGCTCCATTGTTCCACTCCCCTACTAGACATCTGTCTTACATGCTGCGCCTGCAGTCATCAGTCTGCTCTATGGTGTAGCCTGGCCCTAGGGCAGTTTTCCTTAATCGCTCCAACACTGCAAGTCATGTTTTCTGCCTATATTGTAATTGTATAACAGGGGTATCCTAATTTGATTCATATGTAACCTATGTAAATAGACTGTACATAATCCATGTAACACTGTCTGTCTGTATCTGGAACTTTGTATTACTGTTTTTGTCCTCTCTGTGATGAGGTGCCTTTGTAAACGAGTCTCTGACTCAAAGGTTGTAAATCCGATTTGTACAAATAAAAAATAAATAAAAGAAAGATCAAGAGTAGGGATAAAACCATAATAATGCCATTGTAAGTTTCTCTGATCAGATCAATGTTGGAATACGGAGTGCAGTTCTGGAGCCCTTTCCATGCTTGGGATGTAAAGAAATTAGAGAGTGCACAAAGGAAAATAACAAAAAATGAAACACCTTCATAATCTGACATATAATGAAAGAAGAAATCAGTTGAGATTGTTCAGCCTAGAATATAGAAGATCTCAAGGTGACCTGGTATATGCAGCATTTAAAAATCAAGATATGTGGGAATGTGTAGGATTAGCAAGAGAGAGACAATAATAACTACTAGAGCACATACTTAAAAGTTGAAAGATGAACATTATAGGACAAATAGAAGAGGGTCATGGTTTAATCAAAGGTATCGATTTGGAATGCACTTCTGGTTGACATAATAAGTAGTGATAATATCAATATATTTAAACACAGATTGGATGAATATCTAGGGGATAGATAATGGAAGCTATACCATGTCCATATTGGCGAAAGCTACAGACTCGTAACCCTACTTATTATACTTATGATACTTGTGAAACTCAGGCTTGCCCCATAGGTTCCAAAATGCCCTCACTCCTGCAGCCAGTGTCGCTATTGCCCAGGGACCCATACTTCCCAGCCTACGCTATGGGCTTACCTCTTTTTATCAGGTTAATGTGAGTTGCTTCCACAAATAGAATGTTTCTTATAACAATGTGTGTAGATTTGCTCTAGTGGCTGCTCGATTTATCCACCACTGCTCGTTCTATTTTTTCAATCTGAATTGGCTCTCCCCCACCTCTTGGTGCCTCTATATTCTATGCTGCTCGATTGATAACATCCTTAGATCCTCTAAACCTGCCTCTCTGAACCTGACATCCCTGTTCAATAGGTCACTGGATACAGGAGAGGTTTCAGAGGACTGGAGGAGGGCTGATGTGGTGCCTCTCCACAAAAGTGGGAGCAGAGAATATGCTGGTAACTATAGACCTGTAGTCTGATCTTGGTGGTGAGGAAAGTGATGGAATCACTACTAAAAGAAAGGTTAGTGGAGCACCTTGAAGCCAGCAGAGCACAGGATCCAAGACAGCATGGATTCATGGAAGGGAAGTCATGTCAAACAAATCTGATAGAGTTCTTTGACTGGGTGACCAGGGAGGTGGATCGGGGGGAGCAGTGGATGTGGTTTACCTTGACCGTAGCAAGGCATTGGACACCGTTCCACATAGGAGGCTGATGAACAAGCTGAGTAGTCTGGGAGTGGATCACAAGGTGGTAAACTGGGTAGAGAATGGGTTAAGGGACAGAATACAGAGAGTAGTAGTAAATGGAGTTAAATCTGGGCTAGGGAGGGTGGCCAGCAATGTGCCACAGGGATCAGTTCTGGGGGCCAATACTATTCAATGTTTTCATCAGTGACATTGCAGAGGGATTGGAGAGGAAGATATGCCTCTTGGTGGATGACACAAAGATCTGCAATAGGTAGATAGTCTGGCAGGGGTAGAAAAAAATTAGAAGAGAAATTGGTAAACTGGAAAAATGGTCTAGAGTGTGACAACTTAGATTCAAGGCGAAAAGGTGCAAAATCATGCACTTGGGGAGCAGGAACTCAGGGGAGGATTGCATGATGAGGGGGGAGATATTAGCAGCCACCAAACAGGAAAGGGATTTAGGGGTGATCATATCGGACAATCTAAATGTGGCCAAAGAATGTGCCAAGGCGGTGGGGAGAGCCAGTGGGATGCTAGGGTGTATAGGTAGAGGTATCACCAGCAGAAGAAGGAGGTGGTAACACCACTGTACAGGTCATTGGTAAGGCCCCATTTGAAGTACTGGGTCCAGCTCTGGAGGCTGCATCTCTGAAAGGGCATAGATAAAATAGAGGTGCTTCTCCTTAGAGTCTGCCAGTCTCACCTCGTATTTAAAAGATAATTATTCAATTATCTTAGCTCCTCTGATGTATGCCGCTGCTCCTGGCTTATTTCCTAACACCACATTTGATACCTGTTTCTGCCCTTAATCCTCTATGGATGTTTGTTTTCCTGTCTCTTTGGTATGTTCTTTTGGCTCTCTGCCTGCCTTGGTTATTTTAGATATTTCTGCCAGTACCTACAAGATGCGCTATTCTTACTGTTTGCTGATTCACGTCACTTGTTACAGTCCGAGAGTCTACTTATTTTTTAATTTAGCACCACATATTGTTGGTTCATTTTGCCTTTTGCCTGTTCATGACTATTGCTATATGCCTGTATCAGTTAGTTGCACTAATATCACTGTTTCTCCATTTTGACAGCTGTTTTGTAGATTCTGTTCTTATACGTTCTACTTGGTTTTCCTGTCTCATTGTTAGTATTGTTAACCTTGCTCCTGTAATCTCCCAGGTCATGCCTGAACATAGGCATTTTGTTTGTCTAGTGCACTTACCTGGTAAACAACTAAATGAAATAAATAAAATTTAAATTGTATCATTATGAAATATAGTCACTCAAGCCACTGCAGCAGTACTGAGCTGACACATCTCACTCACTCATAGTCAAGCCTGGCTAGTAAATTCTCAGAAATAAATCTCTTTTCGTTTCTTCTTGGGCAGAAAGTCACATACTTTCTCAGGGAAAAAAAAGAATTTCTTCTTGGGCAGAAAAACTACACCATTAGAAAAATGTCTCGAGCGTACAGCCATGCATACACACAGAATGGAAAGGCAGCAAACTGAAGTTTTGGGAGTCAGCTGACTAATTCCACCCTACTAGCTACGGTGCACTCACACTTGCTTAAGTGGCCATAGAGAGACCCAAACCTGGGTTTCTTACAGGAGATGTATGATATTAAATTTAAATTATATTTCTTATGACATCAAGCCACTCAAGTAACTGCAGCAATACTGAATTGACGAATTTCACTCACTAATAGTCAGGCCTGGCTAAATTCTTGGAAAAAAAATCTTCTTGGACACACAGCCGCAACTTAGGAAAAATGTCTTGAGTGCAAAGTTGTGCACACACAGAAAAGAAAAGCAGCTAACTGAAGTGGTGGGCGTCAGCCAGCTTTTCCCACCCTACCAGCTACAGTGCACTCACACTTGTTTAAGTGGCTGTGGAGGGACACAAGCCTGGGTTCTTTAAATTTAAATTAGATTTATTATGAAATCAAGTCACTGCAGTAATGATGAGCTAACAAATCTCACTCACTATATAGTTAAGCCTGACTAAATTCTCAGAACAAAATATTTTTCAAATTTCTTCTTGGGTACACGGCAACAAACTTAGGAAAATGTTTTTAGCGCACACGTAACAGAACAGAAAAGCAACTAACTGAAGCAGTGGGCGTCAGTTAACTCATCCCACCCTACCAGCTACAGTGCATTCGCACTTGTTTAAGTGGCCATGGAGGGACCCAAGCCTGGGTTCCTCAGAGGAAGATTTCTAATAGTAAATTTAAATTTGATTTATTATGTAATCAAGTCACTCAGACCACTGCAGCAATGATGAGTTGACAAGTCTCACTCACTAATAGTAAAGCCTGACTAAATTCTCAGGAAATAAATATATTTTTTTAAATTCTTCTTGGTCACACTACCACAGACTTAAAAAAGAAATACCTTGTGCACACAGCTGTGCAGCTGTGCACACATACAGAACAGAAGCAACTAACTGAAGTGGTGAAAGTCAGCTGACTAGTCCCACCTTACCAGATACAGGGTACTAGCACTTGCTTAAGTGGCTGTGAAGGGATCCAAGCCTGTGTTCCTCACAGGATTTCTGATATTAAATTTAAATTAGATTTATTATGAAATCAAGTCACTCAAGTCACTGCAGCGATGCTGAGCTGACACGTCTAACTCACTAATAGTCAAGCCAGGCTAAAGTCTCTAAAAATTGTTTTTCTTGGGCACACAGCCACAAACTTAGGAAAAATGTTTTGAGTGCAAAGCCATGTACACACACACACAGAACAGAAAAGCAGCTAACCAAAATGGTGGGAGTCAACCAACTAGTCCCACCCTAACATCAGCAGCTACAGAGCACTCGTACTGGCTTGAGTGACACAAGCCTGGGTTCCTCACTGGAAGATTTCTGATATTAAAGTGTAACTATATTTATTGTGGAATCAAGTGACTGCAGCAATGCTGAGTTGACAAGTCTCACTCACTACAGTCATGCCTGACTAAACTCTCAGAAAAAAAATGTATTTTTTATATTTCTTTTTGGGCACACAGCCACAGACTTAGATATTTTCTGTCTTGAGTGTACAGCCATGCATACAAACAGACCAGTAAAGCAGCAAACTGAACTGGTGGGAGTCAGTCGACTAGTCCCAGCCTACCAGCTACAGTACACTTGCACTTACTTAAGTGGCCGTGGAGGGACCCAAGCCTGGGTCCTTCACAGGAGGATTTCTGATATTAATTGAAATTAGATTTATTATAAAATCAAGTCACTCAGGTCACTGTAGCAATGCTAAGCTGACAAGTCTTACTCACTATAGTCAAGCCTTTCTAAATTCTTAGAAAAAAAATATATTTTTTATTTTTTCTTGGGCAGGAGGCCAAGACACAAACAACAATTGAAAAAGGTCTCTAACAGCTAACTGCAGTTCAGTTAGACTACTTGCCTTGTTCTTTGTTTCAGACAACTAAATTACAAAAATAATCAAAATAACCTCCTAAAAACGTTCCTCACTCCCCTAAGCTGTTAGTGTTTAAAACACACTACACTGCAGCTTTACATTTTGTTTGGTTTTAGTACAGACACACACACACACACACACACACACACACACACATGCATACACACACAAAGACTGTGTGTGTGCTGTTGGGGCCTTACCTACCTTTCTCTCTCAGCAAACACTAAACAACCCTTCTATTTCCCCATTCTTAAAAGTCTAATTTCCACCTTACAGTGTAAAAATTGGACTCTTTCTAGCTTGGGATTTACAGAGGGAACAAAAAAAATGTCAGGGTTTCTTATTTGTGTCTAGTTTTAACAAATAGATGGATGTCGATTCTTTCTCTGCAGCAGCACAAGTCATCTGTGGCCATACAAGGAGACAGAGAAGTGGGACAAGGAGCTGGACGAAGGGAGTATCAGCATTGTGAGGCAGCACACTCCACGCTGACAGGAACACTCCACAGGGGACCGGCTGGTGGGCATGCACAACATACTGTGGTAGTCATACACAAGTTGCTCAGTACTGAGGTATACCTGGGTATACTGAGGCTAATTTGCATTGACTGTAATGTGATTCTGCCTCAATGTACCCAGGTATATCTCAGTACTGAGCAACCTTTGTATGACTACCACTCTAGGTGGCACCGAACGTGCACATCTGAGCACCACGGCCACATGAAGGATGACTCAACAACCCCTGGAAACAGTGGTGACGAGGGCCCATCAACGTAGGCTGCAGCCCAGCCACAGACATAATGCACCAGAGGTGTAATGCACACTTACTACACGGAGGTGCGGCAGCAGGAGGGGGACTGTCTGGAGGCACAGGTCAGGAACACAGAGGTGCTGCTGCGTCTGATAGAGGAGGTGCGTGGCATGTGGTGTGGGATTGAGGCTGGGCAACCTCCTGGAGCGATTTGTGGATAAGCTGGTGGCAGGATCGGCACCATATGTCCAGACATCCTCCCACCCATGCAGTGTGGCTGATGCCTCCCCTCAGGATGCAGGCAGCATGGTGCCCACCAAGGGACACCAGGACTGCCAACTGTGTTACACAGACAGCACCTTAGATGATGGGTCCCAGTGTGCCCACACAGCACACAGGCAAACACCTGGCACACAGGGAACTGACACAAAGGTGCATGACACAGCCCTTCAGGACAGTGATAATGGCACGCCAGCTGACACAGACCCCCCAGTCCACTGAGCATGACCTCTCAGACAGTTATAGCACAGCACCTGGGGGAAGGAGAGAGGAACTGCAGACGGCACCCGCACCCACAGCCGTGCACCACCACCAGGGTGATGGTTGTGCACAGGCCCCCACCTGGCTACTGGGTACACATATATACACCTGAAGCAAAAGCCCTATGATAGGACTAGGCATTGAAACACCATACACACGTACCAAAGCACTATATAGCACAAGTACTGTGATGCTCCAGCACACACCACATGCCGCACTGCCATGCACACAGCATCACTGTACAGCCACCCCCAACACACATCACTACTGCACGACACCCCTCCACATCCACCAGATGCCCACACACATACACACACATGAGACTATGATGCCACATAACACCACCCCACACATAGCAGTACCAAGCCCACCCACAAACATAGCAGTACCATCCCCCCAAACATAGCAGTACTCCAACCCACACCATTGCAGGACCCCCCCATGCATAGCAGTCCTACAAGCCCCCAACCATAGCAGTCCCCCGACCATAGCACAGCACCCACCCACCCACCCCATGGATGGGTGCCACTCAGTGTTACAAATCATCATTGCGCACCCGCCACCCACACTGTCCACCACCCACACTGCCCCACCACCATGGTGTCCATGCCTGCTGCACAGACAGAAGGCCCTGTGCAGCAGTTCTGCACATAATACATGGTGGTGTGCACATCCCACGTCCATCTAGTGTGACTGCTTGCTGTGGCTATCCCTACTGGTGGAATGAGCCCTGTACTAGGGAATCATGTGCTGCATGACCACTCAGTGTCTCCAGTCCTATGCCAGGATGCCTCTCATCCACCTCTGGCAGTACACATGGCTGTAGGTCTGTCAGCATGGGTACATGGCATCATATGGCAATGTTATGGAGCATGGCACATGCAGTGAACACCAAGCAAAACCTTCCCAGTGACAGCATCACTGTGCCACCTGTCTGGTCCGAACATCAGAACCTCATCTTCAGTAGGCCGATAGTCCTCTCAATGACAGACCATGTCTTCTTGTGGGCATGGTTGTATGCCTCCTCTGCAGCACCATGTGGCTCCAGAATGGTGTTATCAGGTACAGACATAGTGGGTATCCACTGCCACCTATGTAGGGGACACATACAACACACAATCAGGTGCTGGTTACAGGGATCCACATAGTGCCACATATGATGCAGCCTTATACTCACCTAACAGCCACCCATCAATCCAACTGGTACTGAGCAGGGCACCGAGCCATGATTCGTCCAGGATCTATGCATCATGACATGAGTCATGGTACCTTGCACACATGTTGGTGATCATGCCACCCACATCACACACAACCTGACAGTTGATACTGTGGAACCCTTTTTGTTCCTGTATGCCTCCTCATTCTCAGAGAGGGCCACTATCCTATATTGGCACAGTCTATAGTGCCGAGTACGTTCGGCATGCTATGCATGGTATAGAATGCCTTCTTAGTGGTGTGTACATCAGCCTGTGCTGCTGGGAATCATATTTGCCTCTGCACATGGGTCAGTAGGGCATCTGTCACCTGCACCATTGCCCTGGACATGGATCAATGACTGATGCTGATGACATTGCCAGGCACCCTCTGGAATGACCCTGTGGCATAGTATGATAGGGCACATAGCACTTTGGTCTCCACCAGCATCACCCTGGAAAGCTGTGCCCACAGTGCAGTGGTGTCATGGACCATGTTGCACACCTGTTAGATTGTGCCCCAGTCAAACCTGAAGCGTTCAATGCAATATGTCCTGCATTATCTGTGCTTTAAGCTGTGGTCTGAATACCCTTGGGCATGGGTCCCCATGCCACCTCCACTCCTGCTCCACCTCAAGCAGGAGCACATTCATCAGGAAGCCTGGACACATCTACTCCCACCCCATGGATACCTGTCTGCCTGTATGTGTCTGGATGCTGACCTTTTTATGTGGGCCAGACCCCTCTTGTGTACTTTTAAGAGGGCATGTGGGGGCCACTCATACACGCTGATGGTACCTGTTCGAGTGTCACCAGCACTCACCACAAGGTGCATCATTGTTGATGGCTGCTGCTGTGGACCACAACTATTGTACCCCACCACAGGTTGGGTTGTAACCCCTAAAGCTGTGGAGGCTGTTGGAGAACCCTTACCTCGACAACCCCACCAGGGGGAAAGTGTGGTGCATCAAGGTCCTAATCCAGGTATGAAACTTGCTTGCAGGGTGGGGTGTGTGGGGCCATGCTGATGTCATGGTATCCACGGTGCTGACTGCTGTGTCTGCATCTCTTTCGAACAGGACTGTCTAGGCCTACCTGATGAGATAGTGATCACCAGGGAGGAGCAGCTGGATGGGCCCACCTGGGTGGTCCACAAACATCCATGGTGAGGCAATGACATCACCAGGATCCAGGCTTCCTGTCTCTGTGGGTGGGGTTGGAGGATGTCTTTTACATGTCCATTAAGAGGGAGATGTGAAAGGTGGTGGAGCCATGCAAGGTAGGTGTTGCATCCTGTGGCATACCTGTGCCATTGTTTCTGCCTGTGCTGCCCATCATGTGTATCTTGCACATGTCTGTCCTCCCTGTGTCTTCTTATCTTTGCAGTGCCACAGAGGACCACCATGCCACATGGTGCTAGTGCCACAGCCATGGTCATGGACTGACACCATGCCACTGGGCTCTAGTGGGGACTCCCAGGAGGAGGGGGAGTAGGAAGAGACTGCCACCCTGGCACTCACTGACCAGCACACATTTGGACTCCAGTCATGCTGGCTTTGTCGTCTGGTCATGTTGTACATTATGTGGATTGTGCACCATTTTGACATGTTGTGTTTGATGTGCTGCCCTGTACCTGGGTGTGTGTCACTCTGCAACATACGTATCCTCTGCTGTTTTAGTGCATTGTTTTATATTAAAGCATGTATTTTCTTATCCTTGTGTCATTCGTTGACTCTATCACAGCAATTCGCCCGCTGTAGTGGGTGGGTGGGGTCCATGTGGGGGGCCTTGGGGCATTCATGGGGGCTCCATGTGGGTTTGATAGTGTATGCGTTGTACACTGTGGGGCTGATTGTTTGGGGGTCTCACCTGTGTGACCTCTGTGGGGTGGGTGTTGTTCACATGCTAGTGGCTCTGTTGAAGCTTTGTCCAGGTGCTGCCCGCCTATGCAGAGGGCTGTCCCATCCACATTGGTCACACACCTGTGTGTCGGTGTGCCACTGGAGGTTTCCCCTCATGTTGCTTATTGTGTGTCCCATGTGTGTGCCCATGGCAGTGCCAGCCAGTTTTACGTTGTCCATCTCCTTCCATGACAACCAGGTCTGTCTGGGAGCTGCTATCTGCCAAGGTGTGCTGCTGCTTACAGCAGCTCTCCACCTGCTGAAAGTGTACATGCCTCATGTCACAAGACTATCAGTCATACCTGGCTTTCTGCATGCACGTTCGGGGGTGCTGCACATGGAGCTATGTGGCCACACAACCCCAGATGTACATTGCACAGCGAACATGACACTGCATGCGGACTGACTCTGCATGCCTCCACACATGGTTCATGCATGCCTCTTGAGTGTGACATGCACACTGCTTGAACATATGTACTTATGCATGCATGTTGCGCATGCCGCGCAGATATCATGCATAGGGCCTAATTTGCTCATGCACCAAATTTTCAGAAACTAACGTGACTTTATTTTTCAGGAGCACTGGTCCTGCGAAGAAAGTAGGGCTTATGTAAAACTGGTTTAGCAATGATTTCAGGCAGTAACAACAGGATTACCACTTCCTATATTTTTGGTGTGTCACCCCAAGCAATGTAATCTCTGGTATTTAAGCATTACTCGGTTGCAGGCCTGCTGTCACAGTGCCTGGGCTCTTCCGTTGGTGTAATCACAGGTACACATGCTTATTTTTACCCTACCTAATAAACTTTTTGGCTATCCCTTTTGATCAGAACAAATTGTAATCCAACAGGGAAATCCAATATGAAAATTGTATTCCAACAGGGGAAAACTCTACAGCAGTGTTTTCTGGCTGGCAAGCTAGTACTCATGTGCCCTGGATCAATTTGGAAACAACCACAGACAGTTTGAACAGGCAGTGTTGCAGCAGCAGATGGATGGTGAATATAGGCCTAGGCTTGACTCTGGTCTCAACAATACAGCTTTCTCCCTCTCTCTTGATCAGCCTCATGTAGCAGTATGGCAGATTTGGAAAGTACGAGACCAAGAAGCTACCCTGCGTCACCCCAGTGGACACTCACTCTGTCATGGGTACAGGTAACAAGAGCCAGACTCCTGACTCCTCCTCCCTTGGCACACTAGACAGGGTAGAACAGCTTGTCCTACCTCTGATTTCAGCAAGTCTGCAGATGGCTTCTGCAGAGTCAGTCTGAAAGGCAGCAGTTCAGTCTTTTCACAGCTTTGCAGGATTCACAGCACTTTCCAAAAGTCTGAAATGAACCTCAGTAATCTGATACAGCAACTGCCATGATCTCTGGCTCTGAGGCCTGACTAGGCACTAAGATCTCTTCCTCAACACCTTTCACCTCTCCAACCACTCAGGAAGGATTGCCTGAACCCCTCCTAGGCTGGGGGAAGTGTTCTGCTCAGTACACTCTCTACTCAGTCTCTTATTTGCTGACCAGATTGTCACTCAAAATCTGGCTCCTTTAGTGGTTAGAAAAGGGCACTAAGCACTCTGCTGCTATTCCCCCAAAGTACCTGAGTCTTTACTGGGATGCATTACAATCTGGTTGGTTTATCGCAGAGGTCAGAGGTCAACACGATGGTGACATCTATTTGTTTACAGTCTGTACCATGCCTGCTGCTGGTTCTCACAGTTCCTTCTCTGCTCACTGCTTACATAAACTTTTTTCAAACACCTAATCCAGCAGAGACTACAGTCCAGTTTGCAATGATGATGTCAGTGAGTCCTCTGGTTCATCATTGGGTGCAGGGGCACTCCGTTTCTTGGCAGTACACAGCAAGAAAACAACTACCCTCTTCACCTTGCTTCCAGCACCAGTTCCAACTGGAGAACACAGGCATTACAGGTGGACCCATCCCAACCTTCTGGGGGCTCACAAGGTATGCCCCGCCGTTTTTTTTTTTTTTGGCGGGGGAGGTTACACATAAAGTGTATGTCAAATATCAGCATAAAACCTTTTAAGGTTTCTGCTGCCTTGGTAAAAGGGAACATTTATTCCATGATCTACCCACTTCAGATTGATATGACATCTATCCAAATCTGTTTTTTTTACAGCTGCATAGTGAGATCTATGCTAACATATTGCAAATAGAGTAGGAGAAGGAGCAGGGTCAGCACATATGTAACCAGATCTGCCACTTTCTGCCTGCACTGTGAAATCTCATCACACCATTGCTATGCATGAGACCCAATCCCTCCCTCTGCATGCCCTCCAATTCCCACACTTTGTTCCTGGCACTGTGTCTAAATAAACTCCTCATGCTCCCTCTCTCTGCGTGCTCTCCAAGATTCATCCATCATTCCTGGCCCCAGTGTCTAAAAAAAGAAAAACACCCTCCCACTCCCTCCCTCTGTGTGCTCTCCAACATTCGCCCTTCATTCCTGGCCCCAGTGTCTAAAAACAATTGAACAGTTGAGGCATTGTACAGCTACTGTACATCCCAGTCCGCCCCCCAACACCAGATCCCAAGTAGCGATCGTTGTCCGACACTCTTTCACCCAATCCTGAGCAGCAGTCATTGTCCAGCGGTCCCTCCTTCCTCACCTGACCCCAAGCAACAATCGTCCATCTGCTCCCCCTCACCCAACCCCAAACAGCAGTCATTATCCAATGTCCTGCAGTCCCCCCTTACTCAACTCCGAACAAAGATCGCAGACATATTTAATAATAAAAACAGAATGTTTAAAAATATTTTTTTTCTAATGCTATGTAACTGAATTATGTTGAGACTGACTGATTTTATGTTTGGTTGGTGACCAGAATCACTCTTTAAACACTGCTCAGAATTAGAATAGTCTTCTCAGCCTCTAGCCCGTTTATCTGCATGCAGATCAGTTGGTTATTAATACTGCTGATCTTCAGATACAGCAGTAGATTAACCCCTGAGCCCAAATCATATCCAGTCAAAATCACGCAGTGAAAACCGGCGCGGGCATAAAAGTGTCCGTAGTTTCAGAGTTGGTTTATTTATATTTGAGTGGTTTTTAAAGCAGCAGTACTAGTTAACAATAATTTAAATAACTTGGTGAGCAATTAGGACAAACTAAAACATCCATATATCTGATTTTCTATTTGCTTTATTTCATTTCCAAGGCAAGAAAAAGGATTTTAAAGTTTTTAAAAGTTGTTGGTCTTCTGCCATGTCAGCAATCATGGATGTAAGCAAATCAAGGTGGTGTTGTGCTGCTAGCCATCAGAAACGTGGTGGGAACACCCTGACATATTTCAGGGTTTTATTTAACTCTAAAAATTGATTAGCGTTTTGCTCATAAAAGTGCTAAAACTTTGTGAAAATGAGCAGCTCTTCCCTCACTGTGTTTAACAAACACAGCACTTCTAGAAAATATATATAAATACTTTCTGTACAGTTAGTATCATCCCAAGAAAAAAACTGCTAATCAACTATTTAAAACCCTGTATTTGCAGTATAAATACAACAAGTGCTGTTAGTGTGTGCTCTCCGAGGAGAAGCTTTTGAAAGTTACTGGCAGCTGCCATCTTTATTGTAGAGCCACAGAAATTACAAAAGTTGTATTTAAGCACTGTCTTAAAAATTGCTGAGTGAATTTAAAATACCCCAATGAAGAATCTAAGATCATCAGGAATATGTTACTGCTAAAAAAAGGTAGGATGCCATTTTTTTGCTGGATAACTAGTACTGCTATTTTAACTGTGCACTTTTGTGGTGTCTGCACACTGCACTTTTTGACTGTGCCTTTTTTCACTGCATGATTTTGACCCGAACCCAGCCCAAATCATACAATAAACTTACCATGAGAAATATTTGTAAGCCCCCAACCCTGTTGGGCTTACTTGGGGCCACCTCCCATGTTCCCCTGCCGTCCTCACCACCACCATTCCCGGGTTCTGGTGAGCCCCTGACTCTCCATCCAGCCCTCAACATGTTTTCCCTTTTGAATGTGGGCTGGAGGAGTGAAGTCACAGAACCACTATGCTCATCTGCAAGAATCTGCAAGTGGCACATGTGCAGTAGGGTAGTTCAATTTTCTCACCACCGTTGCAGCAAATCAAAAGCCTGTCCGGTGCTCTCAGACCCCAAAATGGGTAAATCGGGGTCTGGAGACATAGAGGAGGTGCCAGAGAAGCTCCAAAAGTTTATACTTAAAGAGCGCCTATGAGCACTAAGGATCTGGGGCTATAAATATTTATGAGGGCTGTGAATATTAATGAACCTGTCTGCTGCTTGGGGGATGGCAGTTCTTGGCAGCAGAATCAGGTAGGGGAAAGGGTTATGTTTTGTAACTGTACAGCCAGATGATAAGGCAAATAGGCCGCTGAAGAACTGTGGGGGAAATTTATACTGAAGTTAAGTTGTTGGGTACATGAAACTTTGAAAGTGGGGACTTTGCTGGGGACTGTGTGTACAGCAGCCATACTTCCTACCTTTAACCCCTGCCATAGCCTATCTGAGAGGCAGGATTTCCAGAGGAATCATGGAACTGCCAAGGGACTTGTGTGAGAGAGGCAAGGACATTTTTGGTGCCCTTGTGAGGAACTAATGGGGCATCAAGGGAGCCAAATGACTATTGATTTGTTCAGTAGGACATCCTCTGCAGCCAATCAGAAAAGGGTGCTGAATAAAGGATTTAAGGTGCTGGTTGCCTGACAAAGGAGGGAGTTCTGAGAGAACTGACAGAGAGTCCAGAGAGAGGAGGGAGACTGTTGTGGGCTTTCTAGCCTAACGACCTGTCTGTTTGTCCAAAGGCCTTATCTGGCCCTATGACTGGAAAAGCTGCAGAGAACCTGGAGAAATAAATAGCCCATGGGAAAAGAAATAGACTGTGTGAGAGATTCCCAGGGTGAGATTTGAACCTGCATCTGAGTGAATGTGCTGTTGAGAATTTGAAAGCTGGTGCTGAGAATTGAATCTGCACCTGTGACAAGAACAAACCATCCAGGCACTGCCCCAGGGACAGCTCCAGGTACTAACTGCCTAGGCACTGTCCCAGGGCAGCGACAGTAACCAGCCATCACATGGGAACCAACTACCCAGGCACTGCCCTAGGGGCAGCCAACAGGAAGAACTACCCAAGCAGCACCACAGAAGCATCCCACAGGAACCAACTACACAGGCACTGCCCCAAGGGCAGAGAACAGGAACAACTACAGAGTGATGAGGTGTATCCCAACTGAAGTCAGAAAACACATAGTGAATGCTGGGATAATGCCACTTATCGACTATGGGGATGTGGTCTATGGGGGGGGTGGGGTGCCCAGGATGGAACTAGACAGGCTGGACATGACTTTGAACAGGTTTGCCCACTTCATCCTTGACGTCCTCCGGTTGATGCACCATTGTTTACTACAGTATACAAAACTAAGGGTTGGATAAATCTTGTACAATGAAGACAACTGCATATTTTACATTTTACACACCAGAACCTGCTGCAAAAGACCCCATCCTACTTAAACAACATGTTCCAGATTTGTACATTGCATCATGGCCTGAGAACAGCACAAAATTTGGAACTCAAAACACCAGTGCTGAGAACAGTAAAAAGGAACGCTACCATTATTAATCTTGGGCCTTGAGCTCTGAACGGTCTGCCACCTAAGATAAAATCTAAGGAAGTGGTACCCTGGAGTATGATAAAAGAACAGATGCTAAAAGAATTTTCACACCCTAAAGGTTGTTGTTAACTTTGTGTTATGTATCATAACAAGCTATGTATTTAAAATATGTAAAATTGTATTTTTAAATGTTTTTGTAAAATGTTTTGATTATTTATATAATGTATAAATGCTGGACTCCATTGTAAATGAGTTCACTCAACTGGGCTATCCTTTTCTTGAATAATGAAAGAATAAACTTTACAAACAAACAACTACTCAAACACTGCCCCAGCAGCAGTCAACAGGAACCAACCATCATGGCACTGCCCCAAGTGCAGAAAAAGTAACAAACTACACAGGCACTGCCCCAGGGGCAACCCATGGGAACCAATTAAACAGGCAGTGCCCAAGGGGCAACACCACTAACCAAACATCAAGGCACTGCTCCAGGGGCAGCCCACGGGAACCAGTTATCCAGGCACTGCCCAAGGAGCAGCCCACAGGAATAAACTATCCAGCCATTGCCTCGGGGCAGCGCCAGTAACCAACCATCCCAGCACTGCCCCAGGGGAAGAACATGGAAACCACTACTCAGGGGCAGCCAACAGGAACCAACCACCCTGGGGCAGTGTCTGTGCAACTGGTTCCCATGGGCTTCCCCTGGGACAGTGTCTGTGTAGTTGGTTCTTTTTGGCTGACCCTGGAGCAGTGCCATGATGGTTGGTTCCAGTTTGCTGCCCCTGGGGCAGTACTTGGATAGTTCTTCCTGTTGGCTGCCCCAGAGAAGTGCCTGGGTAGTTGGTTCCCATGTGATGGTTGGTTACTGACACTGCCCCCGGGGCAGTGCCTGGGTAGTTGGTTCATGGAGCTGTCCCTGGGGCAGTGCCTGAATGGTGTGTTCCAATGGGCTGCCCCTGGGGCAGTGCTTGTTTAGTTGGTTCCTGTTGGCTGCCACTGGGGCAGTGCCTGGGTAGCTGGTTCTTGGGGCTGCCCCTGGGGTAGTGCCTGGATGGTTTGTTCCCATGGGCTGCCCCTGGGGCAGTGCCTGGGTTGTCTGCCCCAGGGCAGTGCCATGATGGTTGGTTGCTGGCGCTGCCTCTGAGGCAGTGTCTTGATAGCCAGTAGCATTGCATGGACTTGCACCAATAGGATTTGTGGGTAGGAGGAGCTGCAGGGTGCTGCCCTGGGGCAGGGAATGAAATGCACCAATAGGCATAGGCGGTAGAAAGAGCTACAGGGTGCTTTCCTGGTGGGGGCAGTGCTGCCTGGAGGTCAGCATTCAGAGCAAAAAACAAACTCGAGCTTACATATTCATGTCAGTATTTGCTGATGCATTGTATACAAGTTGGTATCAGGTTTCGAGACACAGGGTCTAGCTTTTTGTCAGTATTTGATGATGTATACAAGTTGGTAATGGGTTTCAGTACTTTAGCTCTAGCTTTTGGTACAGTTCAGGATTATGAACATGAACTTTTTGAGAAAAAGTATAGTTCTGGATAATGAATAAGATTTTTTGAGAAACAACTGATTAGAGCTGTGTATCCCAGGCTTGCCCTCAGTGGAACTGAGCTCAGAAATGGTTTTAATCATTTTGACAGAAGTGCTCTTCTTCCCTGACCTCTCTCCCCCTTTGAAAGTGCATTTGAAATGCCAGCCAAGCATACTGCTGGTGATGATGAAACAGCAAGTGATCCCTGTTGACACGGATCATAAACCATCCTTAAGGCCAGCCTGATCTGCCCTTGCACTTAATCAAAACTAACTCTACAAGACATTCACAACTCTCCCCCCCCCCACCACCCCCAACACACACACAGGGCACATTGTTGCACCCACAATTATATAAAGAATCACTCAAAATGACTTGCAAATCTCTGACCAACTCTATTTCCCTCTTTTATTTTGTCAGTCCAAATGAGTAAAGAAAGGAGCATATACTGTGACCTTATACATTCTGATTCATGGGGAGGAAAGTTGTCCTAAAGCCCTCAATTTCATCTTTGCAGCAGTAAAACATCTGAATAAAACAGAATAGTTTAACTCTTACATGTAAAAAACACATTCAGATAGTCTTTGATGATGTATTGCTCTCATGTTGTTTGTTGGTAAATTTCCCTCTTCCGCCCCCCCAAAAAAAGAAACTTACAGGTAAACATTCATGCCCAGTGGCCATCACAGTCTGAAAGCCCATGAATAGCTCTTTCAAATGAGGTACTTAGCTCATCTGTAGTCAGGAGCACTTCAGAGATATAAATGATTAAGTCTGTGCAATATAAATTCTACATTGCAGTCATTTTTATGTTGTCTTGCACGTGCGCAAGCAACATTTTGTGGTGCAGGAGAAATGCAGAGGTTTGTCAGTGTTGCCGAATGCAGGGCATGGTCTAGAAGGTGCATCCCTCATTCTCCAATAAGCCAGCATGCTAGCACTGACACAAGTTTATGCAAAGTGCCACCAACCTGAAAGAAATGTGCCGCTGCAATCCAAGACAAGCTTGTCACGCAGCGGCACAGATGACATGCCTCCCCTACGTGCCTTGCCTGTTGAAACATTTCAAATAAACATGGCGGCAGCTCCTGCAGTCCACCACACAATACCATAAGAAAGCCAACTTTAGGGGTGTCCAAGCCCCCTGTCGTCATGTCCGCCACCCCCCAACACACATACACAGATTGTGTGGCACACTGGGAGCTCCCCTCAATGTGCCTCCATTTAACGGAAAGCCAACCACGTCGGCATGTTCCTGCCCCCCTATCCTCATTGTGTGGCACACTGGGCATCCACTACAATATGGCCAACATCACCCCCCAAAAGTCATGGGGCACACTGGGAGCCCACCTCACTGTGCCCAACATTTGTTTTATTTAACCTGTAAAGAAAGAAAACCGTCCCACAGCGCAGTGTTCTTTTTGTTTTGTTTTTTCCCTGGAAAAAAAGAAAACGGCCTGTTGTCCATGGCACCCCTCCCCAACCCACACCCACCCTCTCGCACCCCACATCCCCACCCCATCCCATACTTACTTCCGGAGGTTGGCGCCATGATCTTCAGTGGAGCGGAACATGTCTGCACTCTTCAAAGCCGACTGCAACCAAAGAAATGCTTGTAAGCTGTATAATGGCATAAATGGGGGTTCAACTTAGTGGATATCACAGCCATTTTTTGAATTTTGGCTCCAAATTTTCAGCATGGGGTTCTTGGGACCCCACCTCATCAACACATGCACTGTCATCTCGTTATTCGGTCCCAAAAGGTTATTTCGCAGTCACTGTGCAGAATCACCTTTTAGGACCAAATAACAAAATGACAGTGCCACTGTTCATGAGGTGGGGTCCCAAAATGCCTATGTTGCAAATTTGATGAAAAAATTTCTAAAAATGACTGTGTTGCAAGCGTGTGTTGCGCAATTTCCATGCATGCTTGTAACTTTGACAATTTTTATTATTTTCACTCCAGATTTTCAACATTGTCATTTTTTTAATTCTCATAAAGAGTACTGCTGTCATTTTTAACATCCTGCCCAAAACGTGTTTTCGCACCTGTGGTGCCAAATGATGCAGTTGCGTGCAAAATCACCTTCCGGCTAACAAACTGATAGTGCCGCTGTTCATGAGATGGGGTAACAAAAAGCCCATGTTGAAAACCTGGTGTGAAAATGCCAACTAACACCTGGGGCATTAAGGTTTCCAACTGTAACACCCCACCCTGTAGAGACTGACAGGCATCAGGGGTGTGACTTGGGATTTTCGGCTGTAATGCTCATGCCATTCCACCCCAACCCCCGCCCCTTGCAGCCAGCGACAGGCATCGAGGTGTGCCTTGGCATCTTCGGCCCCAAAGCTCACCCCATTCTCCCTCTACTGTACCCATCTCAGCATATTTCCTTATGAAATGGGGTGAGAGTAAGGCTTGAAGGCCCCAAGGCACACCGTGACACTTGTCAGTGTCTGCAGGGTAGGGTGAGGTGAAATGGCTTGAGCAGTTTGGCTGAAGACCCAAAGGCACACCCTAATAGAAACATAGAAGATGACGGCAGATAAGGACAGCAAGGCCCATCCAGTCTGCCCATTTCTTTTTCTACCTTATAAATGTGTCATCAGCCTTTGCTCTGTCAATGGCCAAACTATTCATACTCATCTATATTGCTCCCTTATGCCTATCCGATACCTGTTTGAAGCCCTGCACTGTATTCATATCCACCACTTCCTGAGGTAGGCCGTTCCATGCATCCACCACCCTTTCTGTGAAAAAGAACTTCCTCACATTACCCCTTAATCAGCCTCCCTCTAATCTCATGCTGTGTCCTCTTGTCCTGCTATTTTTCTTATACTGAAACATGTTAGACTCTTTCACCTTGTTAATGCCCTTAAGATGTTTGAATGTTTCGATCATATCACCTCTCTCCCTCCTTTGCTTTAGGGTATACATATTGAGCTCCGTTAATCTGTCCTCATATGTTTTCTGATGCAGTCCCTGCACCATTTTGGTTGCCTTCTCTGGACTGCCTCAATTTGGTTAATGTCCTTGTGAAGGTGTGGCCTCCAGTACTGCACGCAGTACTCCAGATGGGGCCTAACCAGTCCTGCCTATCAGTCTCTGCAGGGCGGGGGTGGGGTTGGAGTCAGTTCACTACTTTACTGCCATTCCTATTATGCATCTTTCTAACTCCTGCACTACCAATGCCAATGCCAGCAAGACAACATTCAGCATTGACAAATACTTGTTACAACACTGGGATGTCACTGAGGAACAAGCTGTGCCTCACATATTGAGTTAAGCACAGCTTGTTTGTCACTGACATCACAAGGTTCTATCAAGCATTTGTCAATGCTGAGCGTTGATTGCGTTGGTCTGTTGAGCTCCCTCAGTGGCCCACTGTCACTGGCTCAGTCTGTTTGTCCCGGTGCTGCAGGCTGCTCTTTTGTACTGGGCTGCTGCCTGCATTGGCACCTTGTTCTGCTGAGGAAGAAATCTGCAGCTGTCCTGACAGAGCTCCATTGAGGTTGCTCACTCCCGCTCTCTCACTTGCTCATTCTGTTTCTTCTGGTGCTGCAGGCTGCCCTTTTGTACTGGGCTCCTGCCTGTGTTGGTGGCTTTTTCCTACCCACAAAGAAATCCACAGCTGTCCCGACAGAGCTCCGTTGAGGTTGCTCACTCCACCTATCTCACTCACTCATTCTGGTTCTCCTGATACTACAGGCTGCCCTTTTGTACTGGGCTCCTGCCTCTGTTGGCGCCTTTTTCTGCCCACAAAGAAATCTGCAGCAGTCCCGACAAAGCTCCATTGAGCTCACTCACTCCCCTTCTCACACTCGCTCATTCTGTTCTGCTGACGCTGCAGGCTGCCCTTTTCTATTGGGCTCCTGCCTGCATTGCTGCCTTCTTATGCCCACAAAGAAATTTGCAGGAGTTACAATACAGCTCTGTTGAGCTCACTCACTCACTCACTCACTCACTCATTCTGGTTTTCCTACCACTGCAGGCTGCCCTTTTGTACTGGGCCCCTGCATGCATTGCTGCCTTTTTCTGCCCACAAACAAATCTGTAGCAGTCCCAACAAAGCCCCGTTGAGCTCACTGACTCCCCCTTCCTCACTCGCTCATTCTGTGTCTCCTGGTGCTACACGCTGCCCTTTTGTACTGGGCTCCTGCCTGCATTGGCGGCTTTTTCTGGCCAGAAAGAAATCTGAAGCAGTCCCAACACAGCTGCACTGAGCTCGCTCACTCCCCCTCTGTCACTCTCACATTCCGTTTGTTCTGGTGCTGCAAGCTGGCCTTTTGTACTGGGCTCCTGCCTGTGTTGCTGCATTTTCTGCCCACAGAGAAATCTACAGCAGTCACACTAGAGCTCCGTTGAGCTCGCTCACTACCGCTCTGTCACTCGCTCGTTCTGTTTCTCTTGGCACCGCAGACTGCGCTTTTGTAAGGGGTTCCTGGCTGTTTTGGCACCTTTGTCTGTCCACAAAGAAATCCGCAGCTGTCCCGACAGAGCTCTGTTGAGGTTGCTCAGTCTCCCTCTCTCATCGCTCATTCTGTTTGTCCTGGTGCTGCAAGCTGCCCTTTTGTACGGGGCTCCTGCCTGCATTGGCGCCTTTTTCTGCCCACAAAGAAATCGCAGCAGTCCTGATAGAGCTCCGTAGAACTCACTAAGTCCCCTTGTCTCACTCGCTCGTACTGTTTCTTCTTCTGCTGCAGGCTGGCCTTTTGTACTGGGCCCCTGCCTGTATTGATGCCTTTTTCTGCCCACAAAGAAATCTGCAACAGTCCTGACAGCGCTTCCATGAGTTCGCTCACTCCCCCTCCCTCACTCGCTCTCTCGTTCTGTTTCTCCCAGTGCTGCAGGCTGCCCTTTTGTACTGGGCTCTTGTGTTGGGGCCTTCATCTGAATGCAGAAAAATCCGCACCAGTTCTGACAGAGCTCAGTTGAGCTCGGTCACTCCCCCCTCTCACTTGTCCGATCCTAATCTGTCCCAAACACTGATTTCCTAGAGTGACCGTGCTACTGTCTGGCAGGAGTGCAAAAACATATTTTAGCCAGGATGTGAAAAATGACAGCTATAGCGTTCATAAGGAGTTATGAAAAAATGCCACAGTTGAAAATGTGGCGTGACAGTATTACAAATTTGCGAAGTTACAAGGGTGTTTGGAAACAGTTCAACGCACGCTTGTAACACAGTCATGTTATGGAGTTTTGTCACCAAATTTTCAATATAGGGATTTTAGGACCTCTGCTCATGAACAGTGCCACTGTCATTTTCTTAATCTGTCCCGAACACTGATTTCCCACAGTGATCATGTTATTCTGCGCCGGAAGTGCGAAAACACATTTCAGTCAGGATATGAAAAATAACAGCTGTATGTTGAAAATTTGGTGAAAGAATTCCCCAAAATGCCTGAGATACAGGAGGTGTGAAAAAATGGCACTGTTGAAAATCTGGTGTGACAATATTACAAATCTCATGTTACTTAAGGGTAAGGAAAGAATGCAATACCTTGTAACACACAGCCATTTTATGAAGTATCATTACCAGATTTTCAATATAGGCATTTTAGGGACCCTACTCATGAACAGTGCCACTGTCATTTTCTTAATCTGTCCTGAACACTGATTTCCCACAGCGACCGCGCTATTCTGCGCCGGAAGTGCAAAAACACATTTCAGCCAGGATGTGAACAATGACAGCTGTACTGCTCACAAGGAGGTATGACAAAACATCAATGTTGAAAATCTGGCATGAAAATATTGTAAATTCGTGAAGTTACAAGCGTACGTAGCAACTGCGCAACACATGCTCACAAAACAGTAATTTTTTGGATTTTTTCCACCAGATTTGCAACATAGGCTTTTTGATAGCCCATCTCATGAACACTGGCACTGTTGTTTTGTTAATCGGCCCTGAAGGGTGATTCCGCACAGTGACCGCGAAACCACATTTCGGGGCAGATTAACGCCATGACAGTTCAAGAATTCATGAGGAGGGGTCCCAAAAACCCCATGTTGAAAATTTGGTGAAAGAATTCCCAAAACTGCCCGAGATATGCACTAAAGTTGAAAAAACCCTGTTTATTACATTATACAGCTTACCAGCATTTTCAGTTTGTGGTCGCTTCCAAGAGTACAGACGTGTTCCCGGTCCACTGAAGATCGCCACGAGCTCTGGAGGTAAGTATGGGGTGAGGGGTGTGAGGAGGCAGGATGCCCAGTGGGTGGGTGCGGATACGGTGGGGGCAGGTCGAGTAAGAACAGTTTCTTTTTTCAGGAAAAAAAGACGCCACAGGACCGTTTTCCCTTCACTGGGGCATCTGCACGCTGGGGTGGGCTCCCAGGATGCCAGCAGAGGCTGTGGTTTGGGGGTCAGCAGTAGCCAATGGGGATTGGGCACCCGTCAACAGGAACAAAACGGGGGTCATTATGCCGACCGGGATTGGGCACCCGCCGGCAGGAACAAAACTGGGGGGGGGGGGTTACAGAATGCTGACGGGGAGTCGGCAAGTAAACACAGTGGGGGGAGGGGGTTATATTGTTTGTGAACACAGCAACAAGCCACCGCCATGTTCACAAACAATATCAGGGGTTTCACATCCCACCCTGTAATGACGGGTCGCTCCCTCATTGCAGCAGATGGCTGACGCTGCAATGACGAGGTGACCCCTGATTGCAGCGACTACTTTTTTAGAAGGTTGTGGCACGCTGGCTGAACTAGTGTCAGCAGCAGTGTGCCACGGCATTGGGGGATGGGTGACAAGCCTTTGCAGGCTGTGGGGGCATTGAGCACAACAGTGCCACGCTTCCACAACCTGCTTGTGTAGAAAGCTTACGCAACATGTTTCTTGCGCATGCGCGCAATCAACATAAAAATGGCTGTAATGTAGTATTAATATTGAACAGACTCAGACATCTGTATCTCTGGGGGTGCTTCCAGCTACAGAAGAGCCCAATACCTCATTTGAAAGAGCTTTTCATGGGCTTTCACACTGTGATGGCCACCGTACATGAATGTATCCCTTTAACTTGTCAGCAGGGTCATCTTTTGAGACTGTTGCTTTCTTAGCTGAAGCAAACAAAGCAGGAGAAGAAATGGTGCAAACACAGTTACACCCTCGGAGTCTGTGATTCAAGAAGGTAAAAATATCAAACACTTGCAGAGTCTGCCTTACCATCAAGAACAACCGTAACGTGGGGTGATAATGGCCCACTTACGTTTGGCAGGCCCCCGCTTCAGTTAAAGCAAGTTGCTAGTTTTTGAACGTGCCCTTTCATTTATTTCACTAACTGTACTCTGTTTACACACAGACTAACATATTGCTACATCTGAGTTACTAGACATCTGTTAATACAACACATGATAGAAACCACAGGGCCAAGATGAGGGGGTTCCTAAGAGACATATGGTTGTCATGAAGCTACTCAGCCATTTCCAGCTCAGCAAATTAGAGGAAGACAGGCAGAATAGGTACAGGACCTTTAATGTAGTATGGCCATCACTAAACACTAGAAGCCAAAGTGATGTAAGATGTGAATTATCCCCCCCTTTTATGGTGGCTTAGTTAAGCAATACACCACGACAGGGTGTGGGAGCGGCCTTGTGGCCAAACCACATCAGGCATGGATAAATCCCAACATCACCTACACCCTAGAGTGCTTTATTGAGATTCTACAATGTTTTGCTGTATTTAGGTAAAAAATTATGTTTTTTTATGTCACAATACATAAAAATGAGACTTTTATTCTTATGCCTAATAAAATAGTCCAGAAATTGCTTCCTTGCTGAACATTTGAAACACTTTATTTTTATGCCATGCAATGAATTATACTAGTATTTTAATTAATTTATTTGAAAAATAATAAATTAAATAGCTTTTACTACTGCAATTAAGCGATTAAAGCGAGGCTGTATAGATCTGGAAATTAATTCAAAACGTGCAAAAAACTTGCTTTTTATAAACTGCTTAGCTATTCAACATTTGAAACATTTTGTTTTGTAGAACACAATAAATTAAAGATGCATTTCAATAAATTCATTAGTAGAATAATGATTTTTGCAGTTATTACTATTGCAAATGATTGCTTTTATTTTGCTGCTAGTGAAGAAATAATGCAAAACTGAAAAATAATGCTAGTTTCTGCTATGCAATGTCCTTCAGCTGCTTAACAGCAGTAAATGGTGATGAACAGTGTTCACACATTTGTTGCTTTTCAATTCTTACACGTACCCTAGTGTGCATTGCCGAGTGGGGTCATTATACTGTTTATGATTTTTTGTGTCCTCATTCAACTTTTCATTAAGTAGTTTAACCCATTCTTACTTTCCTTTATTACAAATGAATCCACCTTTAAATGCCTCACTCCCTCATCCCTCTGAGAGTGAAGTGGAGCTGGATATCTAGCCAGACTTTCCTGACAAGTCCTGTAGCCGTATCTGGGGGACTGCCTTAGAATTTCTGACAGCTGTGAGTTCAGCTATGATCAGTGCAGCATGGTGTTCTGCCTTATCTTTTTCTTGCTTCCTATATTTCTTCACAATGGCTTTAAAAATATTCTTTGCACTACTGAATTCTCGGTCTGCCATAAGGTTAAGTGAACTGCTACTGGGCAAATCATTTAAATGTCTGTTTCTCCCAGATCTCAGGCTGACATAACTGTTCAACACATATTCATTTCCACTGCTTTTTCTCACAGTGCTGTAATACTGTCTGAGAATGTTGTTAAGGTCCTGGGTGTCACAACTCCACTCGGCAGGTCAGGCCCTCTGCTCCCGCAGTGCCAACCTCCGAGCACAGTATTGTGAACAGGAACAGAACAGAGTAACCCTCCTGTCTGTTTTGTGGGTTTGAATCAACCTTTGGTCTCAAGTTCCGGAGGGATTCAAACTGTGTACCTCCTGCTAGCATACCCAATGTACAGCCTCAGATAATTCTGCTCTTCAAGGAAATGGCAGATATCTCTTGCTTACGGGCACCTAACCAGGTGTACAAAATAAACCCTTAAAAACTCTATTAACGACCTCAGATAAACTCTTATCTTTTTCCAGTTTGGTAAACCAGTAAGCTTATGCACAGTGTCAGCTTTAACCACACATGCTTCACTTGTCAAATAAAGAATTTCAAAGGCACACCAAGTAGTCTCTTAAAATAAGAGGTTTTACTTAAAATAGATAAAAAATATGTAAAATGAGAGTACAGACCAATATATCACAAAACATACAATCTTTTAAAAGAATAAGTTTTAAAGTGTAAATTCCTACCACAGTACACTTAGACTTGTCTCTCTAATGTATACCTTCTAACAGTGCATGAAATAGATGTTGTTTTCAAGAGAGTCCAAACAAGAATGTCTCACACTAAAGGTCAGTCACAGCATAAATAAAACAACTGTCTTGAACCTGCCTTCTCCGTGATGTCATCCAGCTCCTCCTCTGTTTATTAAAAATTATACAATCAGGATGTCATATATTTCAGAAGGTAAATTAGATAGGTGACATCAGCAAAACTCATTTTCCCACATGACTTCCCAATCAAGTCTGTGATTTTCCAGTATCTTATTTCATCCAGGAGCAGTTTCCTGCTTTCACAAAGACATCAAAGAGCTTTTTATGACTCTCTCTCTCTCTCTCTCTCTGCCAGATCTCACTGAGGTGTAATATGTTTTGACACCAGGTGCAATTAACTGACCTTCCTGAGGATGTCATAAAATGGATATTCTAGGTCTTAGCTTCAAACAACTCAGATCCTAAATAAGGCTATAAAATGTGAGTCTTTGCAAGTTAATCACCTTACAGAGATCTGCTGTTTAACATAACCTGTCTTTTGAAGTGAAACCTTGGGGGTCAACCAGGAGCACAGCATTTCTTATGACAAACAATCACACTATATTTTTATTTTACAAAAATCATAGAGTAATTAGAACCAGCTATCCAAGTGTCACACTGGGATGTGACTGTTTTTAAGTTTACTGTGATATGCTTTTTTGTACACCAGTCAAAAAAAACATCTATGGCCCACCGTGTTTGTTCCAACATGGTTTACTCATGCCTTTCAAGTTCCAACTACACCATTTCTTCATCTATTACATCGAGGTGATGCTGTGCCTTTGCCATTTCAGGACTGGCTGGGCCTGGAGTGTTGTTGATGCCCACAAAGTTCAAGTGGACAGCAGCCGAGTTGACTGAGGTCAGTGGCAGCACTGAAAGTAGTTGTGGGTCGGGGTCTGAGGCAGCCGAACTGGGCACCGAAGCACTGACCTTTACAGATATGTTGGGGGTAATCTGGATTTCAGATTTAGGCAATGGAAGTTCCAATTGTGTAAGCTGTCAAAAATGGCATCTAATTCAGCATGATCTATGAGATCAAAGCTGGTGTCCATGTTTTTATTTTTGACTTGGCGTGTTAGTGTCGATAAAAGATGGTGGTGGTTGTGATGTGAAAAGGGGGCAGAACGATTTACTGTTGGGGCGCTCGTGTCTGAGGTTACTGGCACCTTTTGTGTTGGTAATACCACAATTTACAATGCCTCAGTGGTGCCAGCTAACCAAGCACAGTGCAGCTTTCAATGGTACCATTGTATAATGAGAGCTATGCTCTCTCTCCTTATTTCTTTTTGTTTCTACCCTTATATTTTCGCTTGTATCTCTTATGTTCACCTTAAACTGTGCCTTGTCTCTAAAATACCTCTTACTTAATTTTTACGCTCATCCACTACTTCATGTACCTCTCTCCAATTCTAGTCTATGCTGGCTACTGCTTTTTCCCCATACTAACCTGTTTTTCTCTTTATTTCTACAGGTCTGACAGGGTGCTAATCTCCTGCCTATCAGATAAGAATGGTTTTATTTTTCACCTTCCTTATCTGACATATTTTCTCCATAAAGAACTATGGATCCTTTGTGACCCCATCACTATACTTATTTTACAAGTATGACTACATCAACCTGAGACCTCCATCCCAGGCTCTCTAGGGTTCAGGCAGGAGACCCCCTACTTTTTACTTTTGCTATGTAGGAAAGCTATCAACCACCGCTCCCTTTTCTGTCCTGTCTAGCCCAGTCTGAGAGAAGGGGTGGAGTCACTCTCATGTAAAACTTCATTGTAGCCATAAACATCGTCAATGCATAATGTCTTTGGGGAAAAAGATTGAAAATGTCCTCAGTGATAACCATCTGTAAAAGCCAAAATGGCTGCTATGCATTAACCCGGTATGAGAAAACCAAAAAAGCTGATCCATGCCACAAGGTTGCTTCTTTATGTTCGCTGACCGAAACGTCCCTGTAGGCTGTTGGCCTTATTAGGGACAGCACTGCAAATAAACATCCCAGCTCTTATTCTGCAGAGAAAGGTTTGCATTACTGACAGTGCTGTCCTTAAGGGGACTAACAGCCTGCAGGAATGCTTCAGGCCAGTGAACACAGAGAAACAAGCTTGTAGGCCTAGTCCAGTATTTGCATTTTTATGCTCACCATCCACATGCTCCCGCGAATGTATTGTTGTGATGCTGAGTTTTGAGAGGTGTGTCACTGTGGTCTAATGTAGGAGAGTCTGCAAGGGGCTTATCAGTGTCACACCAACCATCAGCCAAGCTGATCATGACACTGTTCTGGCTTGCTGGGCAGAAACATCATGTAGTTCAAAGGAGAGAGCTGTCCCAATCATAAGGCAGCTATTTCCATTGATCTACATAATGTCTCCCAACAAGCACAGCTGATCTGTCATGATCACCCTGCTATGGTCCCCCCCCCAACTTAATGTGAAATAAAGAAAAGTTCCTTAATCTCTTCCACCCCTTCTTTCTTAGTTTTCTGACACTGGGGTGCCCAGTCTGCAGTGCCAGCTAATATCCCCACCTCCTGTTTTCACTGTGCGACATCAGGAAGACCACCCCTTCCACTGCCGCCAAACATAACAAAACTGTCATTCTTACTCGGTGGTGGCACCTCAGTAAGTGAGCGGTATCTGACCATCGAATCCAACTATCCGAGGATAGAGATGATGGATCTGATCATCAGATCCAGGTATACAACCATTGGATCCAACTATCTGAGGTTGCACCCAGTGGCTCCCACCTCAGATCCACTGGTCGGATCCTAGGTCGAATACCAGCACTGTCAAGTGGAGGGTAGTCAGATCCACAAAAGCACTATCCAAACACCTCTAGGTTGAGGAATCAAAGCCTGCTACTGATGGCTCTGTATATAAGGGAAGGGATCAATGCAACAGAGATCCAGGGAAAACGTAGAAACACAGAGGCTCTGTGGGTTACCCTGGGAGCTGGGGACAAGGACCCCATCTGAGTAGGGGTTATATACAGACCCTCATCCCAGGAAGCAGAAGTTGACAAAGAACTCCTAGAAACCATCTCAATGATGGCCGACAAGGGTGATTTACTAATAGTTGGAGACGTCAATCTGCCCGGTGTAGATTGGACCTCGTGCACAGCATCCTCTGAAAGGAGTAGGGAGTTCCTGTTCACACTAAAAGGAGCAGGGCTCAACCAACTAGTGAACTCATCCACTAGAGACAACACAGCCCTAGATCTGGTGCTCACAAACAGCTCAAGGGTTTCAAATGTTCAGGAGGGCGTCAACCTAGGAACCAGCGACCACAAGTCAGTTTGGTTAACAATCAGAAAGGCAGAAGGAATATGTCACGCAAAAATCAAGATCCTTGATTTCCGTAAGGCAAACTTTCCAGAGATGAGATCAAGAATCAAATCAATACTAATACTATGCTATTTTAGTGCTGCAATACATTTCTGGAGCTGGTTGTGGTGGTGGGGGGTGGGGTCATGATATCCATGGTCCGTGTTGTCTGTTGAAGAAAAAGGAAAGAAATCATTAGTTGTGAGGGACGCTTTGATTAAGTGTGACTTTATATTGTAAAATAGTGTGCTTTGCTTGTGATTGTTTGGGTTACTAACCTGCAGTTTAACCCCATTAGGAATTCATCGTTCCGTATTAACTAGGTTGCCTAGTGATGGTCTGGATGTCTCCTTCTCAGGCTGTGATTGGCTGTTGATCACATGTTGCTTTTTTTGCTGTGTCTGGTTGGCGACAGTTTGTAGACTTGCTGGAAGGTGCAAGTACTGAGTAGAAGTACTTGGTTTCTCTTTATCGACTACTTGGGATGAGGTTTCTGCCATGCGATCATGCTTTGGGCAACATTGAGCTGCATTGTAATCATTTTCTTGCAGAGGTGTGTGGTGGCTGCAGACGATTGTGGTTTGGACCGTGGATGGACCTTGCTGAGGGGAAGGGGAGCACTCATCCATAGTAGTTGTGCTTGTACATTGTCTCTTGGGAGCAGTTGCTCCTGTTATTTCTTGTTGAATTTTGTTACTGTCACCAGAAATTATTTTACCCCACTTTTGGAAGTCTGAAAGGTTTGGCCTCCAGTAACTCCCTTAGGAGGACTCTCTCTTATGACCAGTGATTGCCATTATCTGGCGAGCCTCCATTCCTGAGTCACTGAGCAGGGTCATGGCACTTGCTCTCAAGGAGTGATTGGAAATTTTTTATTTAAACCTGCTTGTTTACAAATGCATGGGAGCATGCCACCAAGATAGTTTATCCCCATGGATTCTGCTGAGCACCAAACGTCCATGGATTCTAATATTGTTTGCTCCAGTTTCTGAGGGTGGCAAAATAAAGAGGGAGGGTTTGGAGGGAGTTTGGACAAGGATTTTGTGAAGCTTTTAATTGGACACTGGGTGTCCCGAGGCTGTTCAAACATGTACCCTCGTGTGTATTGCCGAGTGGGGTCATTATACTGTTTATGATTTTTTGTGTCCTCATTGAAACTTTTTGTTAAGTATTTTAACCCATTCTCATTTTCCTTTATTACAAATGAATCCACATTTAAATCTCTCACTCCCTCATCCCTCTGTGAGTGAAGTGGAGCTGGATATCTAGCCAGACTTTCCTGATAAGTCCTGTAGCCGTATCTGGGGAGACTGCCTTAGAATTTCTGATAGCTGTAAGTTCAGCTATGGTCAGTGCAGCATGGTGTTCTGCCTTATCTTTTCCTTGCTTCCTATATTTCTTCACAATGGCTTTAAAAATATTGTTTGCACTACTGAATTCTTGGTCTGTCATAAGATTAAGAGATCTGCTAATGGGCGAATCATTTAAATGTCTGTTTCACCCAGATCTCAGGCTGACATAACTGCTCAACACATATCCATTTCCATTGCTGTTTCTGACAGTGCTATAATACTGTCCGAGAATGTTGTTAAGGTCCTGGGATGTGACTGTTTTTAAGTTTACTGTGATATGCTTTTGTGTACACCAGTCGAAAAAAAACATCTATGGCCCACTGTGTTTGTTTCAACATGGTTTGCTCATGCCGCTCAAGTTCCAACTGCACCATTTCCTCATCTGTTACATCGAGGTGATGCTGTGTCTTTGCCGTTTTCAGACTGGCTGTGCCTGGGGTGTTGCTGATGCCCATGAAGTTCAAGTGGACAGCAGTGGAGTTGACTGAGGTCAGTGGCAGCACTGAAAGTAGTTGCGGGTCGGGGTCTGACCTGAACTGGACACCAGAGCACTGACCTTTACAGGTATATTGGGGGTAATCTGGACTTCTGATTTAGGCAATGGATGTTCTCATTGTTGTAAGCTGTCAAAAATGGCATCCAATTCAGCATGATCTATGAGATCAAAGCTGGTGTCCATGTTTTTATTTTTGACTTGGCATGTTAGCGGCGATAAAAGATGGCAGCGGTTGTGATGTGAAAAGGGGGCAGAACAATTTACTGTTGGGGCGCTTGTGTCTGCAGTTAGCTGGCACCTTTTGTGTTGGTAATACCACGATTTACAATGCCTCGGTGGTGTCAACTAACCAAGCACAGTGTAGCTTTCAATGGTACCATTGTATAATGAGAGCTATGCTCTCTCTTCTTATTTCTTTTTGTTTCTACCTTTATATTTTCACTTGTATCTCTTATGTTCACCTTAAACTGTGCCTTTTCTTTAAAATACCTTTTACTTAATTTTTATGCTGATCCACTACCTCATGTACCTTTCTCCAATTCTTGTCTATGCTGGCTGCTGTTTTTTCCCCATACTAACCTGTTTTTCTCTTTATTTCTACAGGTCTGACAGGATGCTGATCTCCTGCCTATCAGATAAGAATGGTTTTATTTTTCACCTTCCTTATCTGACATATTTTCTCCATAAGGAACTGTGGCTCCTTTGTGACCCCATCACTATACTTATTTTACAAGTATGACTACATCAACCTGAGACCTCCATCCCAGGCTCTCTAGGGTTCAGGCAGGAGACCCCCTACTTTTTAATTTTGCTGTGTGGGAAAGCTATCAACCACCACTCCCTTTTCTGTCCTGTCTAGCCCAGTCTGAGAGAAGGGGTGGAGTCACTCTCATGTAAAACTTCATTGTAGCCATAAACATCATTAACGCATAATGTAAAACTTCATTGTAGCCATAAACATCGTCAATGCATAATGTCTTTGGGGAAAAAGATTGAAACTGTCCTCAGTGATAACCATCTGTAAAAGACAAAATGGCTGCTATGCATTAACCCGATATGAGAAAACCAAAAAAGCTGGTTCATGCCTGCAAGATTGTTTCTTTATGTTCGCTGACCTGAAACGTCCCTGTAGGCTGTTAGCCTTATTAGGGACAGCACTGCAAATAAACATCCTGGCTCTTATTCTGCAGAAAAAGGTTTGCACTACTGACAGTGCCATCCCCAAGGGGACTAACAGCCTGCAGGAATGCTTCAGGCCAGTGAACACAGAGAAACAAGCTTGTAGGCCTAGTCCAGTATTTGCATTTTTATGCTCACCATCCACACGCTCCAGCGAATGTATTGTTGTGATGCTGGGTTTTGAGAGGTGTGTCACTGTGGTCTAATGTAGGACAGTCTGCAAGGGGCTTATCAGTGTCACACCAACCATCAGCCAAGCTGATCATGACACTGTTCTGGCTTACAGGGCAGAAACATCATGTAGTTCAAAGGAGAGAGCTGTCCCAATCATAAGGCAGCTGTTTCCTTTGATCTACATAATGTTGCCCAGCAAACACAGCTGATCTGTCATGATCAGCCTGCTATGGTTGGATCCTAGGTCGAATACCAGCACTGTCCAATGGAGGGTAGTCAGATCCACAAAAGCACTATCCGAACATCTCTAGGTTAAGGAATCAAAGCCTGCTACTGATGGCTCTGTATATAAGGGAGGGGATCATTGCAACAGAGATCCAGGGAAAACGTAGAAACACAGAGGCTCTGTGGGTTACCCTGGGAGCTGGGGACAAGGACCCCATCTGAGTAGGGGTTATACACAGACCCTTATTCCAGGAAGCAGAAGTTGACAAAGAACTCCTAGAAACCATCTCAATGATGGCTGACAAGGGTGATTTACTAATAGTTGGAGACTTCAATCTGCCCGGTGTAGATTGGACCTCGTGCACAGCATTCTCTGAAAGGAGTAGGGAGTTCCTGTTCACACTAAAAGGAGCAGGGCTCAACCAACTAGTGAACTCATCCACTAGAGACAACATAGCCCTATACCTGGTGCTCACAAACAGCTCAAGGGTTTCAAATTTCAGGAGGGCGTCAACCTAGGAACCAGCGACCACAGGTTGGTTTGGTTAACAATCAACAAGGCAGAAGGAATATGTCACACAAAAATCAAGATCCTTGATTTCTGTAAGGCAAACTTTCCAGAGATGAGATCAAGAATCAAATCAATACCAATCAAGGGTAGCTTGGGGGATGGGGAAGGTGACTAGGAGCATTTTAAGAAGGCCATTACTACAGTCACTGAACAATGTACACATCAAATCAGTAAATCAAAAAGAAGGAAGAAACCTCTCTGGTTCACTGGAAACTTAGCAAAAATAAAGGATAAGAAGAGGGCCTTTAAGCAATACAAGAAGTCACAGAAGGAAGCCGACGTGGATGACTACAGGAACAAACTCAGGGAGGCAGGAAGGGCCATTCGAAAGGCCAAAGCACAAATGGAGGAAAAAATAGCACAAGGAATTGAGAAGGGAGATAAAACTTTCTGTAGGTACATGAGGGAAAAAGGAAAGAGTAAGGGAGGAAGAGTCAGACTAGTAGCACAGGATGGCCAGATGGTAGAAGAAGACAATCACAAAGCAGAGGTGTTAAACACGTTCTTCTGCTCTGTATTCACAATAGAGGATATTAGAAAAGGTAAAGCAGACAGAACACAATAACAAGGAGGCTTACACTAGCCCCTTCACAAGGGAAAGGGTCCTAGAAGAACTAAACAAACTTAGAGTTGATAAAGCAGTGGGCTGGATGGTATTCACCTGAGGGTGTTGAAGGAGCTACGGGCAGAAATTGCAGCACCACTAGTGGAGCTATTCAGTAGATTGCGGGAGAGTGGCACAGTACCTCAGGACTGGAGAACAGCAACAGTAGTGCCCTTGCACAAAGGAGGAAGCAAGGAGGATACTGGGAACTTTCGCCCAGTCAACCTAACCTCTATAGTGGTAAAAATTATGGAGACACTACTAAAGGAGAGAACAGTGGAATACATGAAGGAAAATGGGAAACTAGACCCCAAACAACATGACTTCGTGTCAGGACAATCGTGTCAGACAAACATGACTCATTTCTTTGACTGGGTTACCAAAACAATAGACCTGGGCAGTGCGGTGGACATAGTGTACCAAGACTTCAGCAAAGCCTTTGACACCGTCCCCCACAGGAAGCTGGAAAAAAAACTAGAGCACGTAGGGTTAGGGCATAAGGTAGTTAACTGGGTTAGGAATTGGCTACAGAACAGAAAGCAAACAGTCTTGGTCAATGGGGCTATGTCACAAGAAGAGGAAGTGACCAGTGGCATCCCACAGAGATCGGTGCTGGCTCCAATCCTCTTCAACATATTCATCAGTGACATCACAGAAGAATTGAAGGGGAATGTGTGTCTGTTCGCGGATGATGCAAAGCTCTGCAACAGGGTGGACACACACAGAAGGGGGCCACAAGCATGGAAGCTGACCTCATGAAACTAGAGGAATGGTTAAAATGATGGCAGTTAAAGTTTAATGCCAAGAAATGTAAGGTCATGCACCTGGGAAAGCGAAACCCAGAGGTAAAGTACTCACTGGATGGACACCAATTGGAATTGACAAAGATGGAAAGGGATCTGGGTGAACTCATCACCAACGACTTAAAAGTCACAAAACAGTGGGAAAAAGCTGCTCAGCGAGCAAGTGGAATCCTCAAATGTATAGGTAGGGGCATTACAAGCAGAAAGCAGGAGGTAGACATGCCACTGTACATATCCTTGGTAAGGCCACACCTGGAGTACTGTGTTCAGTTCTGGAGGCCACACCTGAAAAAGGACATAGACAGATTAGAGACATTGCAGAGAACGGCTACGAAAATGATGCATGGGCTACACCATGAGACATATGAAACTAGGCTAATGGAACTGAAGTTGCACTCACTAGAACAGAAAAGAAATAGAGGAGACATGATAGAAACGTTCAAGTACATCAAGGGAATAAACAAGACAGAGAACCTCTTCCATGACAACAAGGGAACTTGGACAAAGGGGCACAACTTGTGTCTGGGGGAGGCAAGTTCAGGAGCAACTCTAGAAAATACTTCTTCACAGAGAGGGTGATAGACCCATGGAACAGCCTGCCAGCACAGGTAGTGGCAGCTAAGACAGTAAAAGAATTTAAACTGACATGGGACAGACAGTGTGGACAGCTTAACACAAGGTTATGAAACCCAGCGATACACCTGTGAACCAGGGGGGTGCAAACCAGGTAGCAAGCCAAAAAAACAAAGTCAAAAGGTTGCACTCACCACTATAACAAATAATGGCACAAGCAAAGATTTGCAAGTAAAAAAAGCTTTAAATTTAATTGTGCCATAAATAACTAGCCAGATACTGCACTTAGGTAGCCACAGAAACCTCTGTGCTTCAACCAACAGGTCTTCCTAAGGGGGAAGATTGGCTGGAACAAATAAAGGGAAGGGGGTAGCCACCTTGGGCAGACTAGACGGATCAAATGGTCCCCATCTGCTGACATCATTCTTATGTTCTTATGTAGACCTGCCAGTTATGGTGGACATTGAGTTCATGGGCTTTGTGTATCCCTACTCACTGTGTCCCTCTCAGATTACATTGTTTGTAGTCCCTGATCAAGTGATTGTTATAACCCTGACTGGACCCCTCTGTTACATCAGATTGTTTGGGAGTTGGCTACATATGTACCCACTGCAGTTCCCTAAAGGAGATCGGGGACCCCAGTGGATCCACATAATACTTGTATCCATCCATCATCCATCCATCCATCTTCCATGGCATAGAGGGCTGTGAAGGGCAACAACCACCCTTAAACAATTAATTTAAAGAACAAAAGTTAATGAGATATGGCAGCCTGACTGCAGAATGCTGTATCCCATAATCCTGTGCTCATGTAGATCAGGGGATTCATTAGTGACCCACCATAGGATGATGATTGTAAGCCCTGGTTTCAGCCATGCTTCATCCCGGACCATCCCTTCCCTCTGTGGGGAGGTATGCACCCAGATAAAAGAGTGACCACAGCTTCTGAATGCCAGCCATGAGATTATGGAGATGCAGGGATACACAAACCAGCGGTAGCACGTGAGGTGGGCACCTGAATCACGACGCCATCTGAAACGGTGATGCGATGTTGGTAAAACCCCAAAAGGCAAGGGGGCAGAGAGGGTAATCAGATGTGGTGAGGTGGGCAACCCTATGACAGGATGTCGCTATATGTACACACGCTTGGGGGGGGGAATGAGCACGGCGAGCATGGCCTGGGATTGGGCGGAGGGGATGTAGCGGGTGGTGCTGTGGTCAGCTGCTCAACTGCGCCATGGCATCAGGGGTTGGCCTCAAGCCATGTGCATGGGGGTTCCGGTTCAGTCCAGGCGCTACCGCGCTTTTGGTGCACCTGGCCCAAAACTTGTTTTTTTTGCTTTTGCCCCTCCCCGTCATGCACCCCTGGAGTTGAGAATCTTATGAAGGCGGGGGTCAAAGCCCCCCACAGAAAGCAAAGGATTTAAATCCCCAGCACCTTTCTTCCATGCGCCGAGGATGTAAGGGTGGCAAAATTGTTTTCGCCGGCCTGACGTTGCGATAATGCGATTTGCCCTTCAGTGCTCACCATTATCACATAGAACCCAAACCAGCTATGAGTGAATCATGTGTAAGCCAATCTGTTACAAGAATAAGGCTATTTGACCATTCAGTAGCTTCCTAACCATTTGCTTTCCATGCTATAGGAGTATCAGCTGAGGAAAGTTGGTAAACAAATCTTCAATTTTCATTACCTATTAGGTGGGTCCTCTGGGGTCCCTTGATCTCCCTTAGGGCATGGCAGTGGGTACATGTGTACAGTAGTCAACCCCCAAACAAGCTGATATAATAGAGGGGACCAGTCAGGGTTATGATTGTCATTTGGTCAGGGACCAGTCACCTTTAATGTCTTTATGAGTGACATTGCAGAGGAGCTGGAAGGGAAGATCTGCCTCTTTGAAGGTGACATCAAAATCTGCAATAGCGTGGACACGCCGGGGGGCGTGTGCGTGAAAAGGATGAGCAGAGACCTGAGAAAACTAGAAGAGTAGTCAAGGATATGGGAGCTGGGTTTCAATGCAAAAAAGTGTAAAATAATGCACTTAGGGCACAGAAACCCAGAGGTGGAGTACAAAATGGGTGGAGTGGTATTGACGACAACCAAGCAGGAAAGAGACTGAAGGGTAATCATATCAGATGACCAAATGGTGCCTAGTCAGTAAGGCAGTGTGACAATAATAATAATAATAAATAATAAGCTTAACAATAATAATAATAAGCTTTACTTATATAGCACAATTCATAAATATCAACGCGCTTTACAAAAAATATATCACAGAAAATATAAATACCACAAATAATTACAAATTCTGATAACAACAACTAAAACCCACTTTATTTGGTTACAAAAAAGCAAGATTAAATAAGTAAGTTTTCAGTGTGGCTTTGAAGCTCTCCACCGTCAGGCACTCCCGAACCCGACGAGGCAGAGAATTCCACAATGTAGGGGCTACATAAGCAAAAGCACGAGCACCAGATGACTTCAACCGAACCCTGGGAATCTCTAGCAATCCCTCGTCGGTGGAGCGGAGTGGTTGGGAGGGGCAGTAGAGGCACAGAACCTCTTGCAAATAATTTGGTCCCAGACCATGTAGGGCTTTATTGGTCAGCAAGCCGACTTTGAAGGTGATCCTCCAAGGCAGTAGGGAGGGTGATTGGGATGCTGGGTTGCATAGAAAGTGATACCACCAGCAGAAAGAGAGAGGTGGTGTTACTTCTGTACAGGTCACTGGTAAGACCCCCACCTACTGTAGAGTATTGTGTCCAGTTCTGGAGACCACATCTCTGGAAGGACTAGACAGAGTGGAGGTGGTCCAGGGAAGGGCAACTAAAATGGTGCAGATCTGTATCAAGAGCCCTATGAGGAGAGACTAAAGGACCTCAATATGTACACCGTGGAACAGAGGAGGGAGAGGGGAGATATGATAGAGACCTTTAAATATCTCACAGGGGTAAGTAAGATACAGGAGGGGAGTACTTTTCAGAAAAAGAGGTGCTCAACAACAAGGGGACATGCTATGAAGCTGGAGGGAGTAGATTCAGGAGAGATGTGAAGAAGTACTTCACAGAAAGAGTGGTGGATTCCTGGAATAGCCATCCAGCGGAGGTGGTGAGGGTGAAAACAGTGGTGGAGCTCAAGAATGCATGGGATAAGCACAAGGGAGCCATAGTGGAAAGGAAGGAGGGAGGGAGAAAGAGTTGTAGTTCGAGCACGGTTTGCGGTTATAATGAAGGTAGAGAGAAATGGACAGACTAGATGGGCCAAGTGGTCCTTATGTGCAGTTAAATTCTGTTTCAATGTTTCTATGCTTTGGACATTTTACAACATCTTTCAATTCTAGGTAACTATGACAACAAAGGCAATACAAAATAATTTTACATTTATATAATGCAGTTATTGAACTGTGACCACAAGTCATTATTTTTGTTATTACCAGAAGGAATTGCAGAAGACGTATTTATTAGTTTTGTAATAGTTGAATAACTAGTATTTCATGAGAGATTTGCACTCAGATTGACCTTTTGTTGTTTTTAAATGCTAGAAGAGCCAAATGTAATTGATGCGCAATAGTCTTCAGCAAGTGAATCATTAGGTATCATTATTGTTTATGCTGCTGATGGGCCTGCTAAGGTCCTGTCATGTGACCCTGGTCCTGCATGATCTGCATTGGCTGCCAGTGAGGTGGTGAATTACCTTCGAGGTCGGTTTACTGGCCTATAAGAACTGGGCCCTAGCTATCTGCATAACCTCCTGACTCCTCATCATACCTTTCATCCTCTCTGCTCCTCTGAAGTAGGCCTCGTAGGAGCTCCCGGGGCACGGCTGAAATCATCAGGGGACAGGGACTTTGAGGTAGCTGGCCCCGCCCTATGGAACTCTCTTCCAAGATTCTTGAGAGAAGCCCCCTTGTTCAAAACCATTAAGAGGGGCATGAAATCATACCTTTTCAAGGAGGTCTTTGGATTATATTTAATGGCCCCTGACTCACAGGCCGTCTTTCAGGAATTTTATAATTATCTATTATTATTTATTTGATTTTAATTTATTATTTTAATTAGGATTGTTAGTTGATAATATTTATTATAAGTTTCATTTGTTTTTGTTAATTGTTTATGAACTCTTAATTTTGTACAGCGTCCTGAGCCTCCAGGAATGGGCACTATATAAATAAAGGGTTTTACTTATTTACTTGTTCATAGGGTCATTGCACACCTTATGTTGGAATAGTTAGGACTGAACAAAGAAGACTGAGTAGCTGGTAGTAGTATGTGACTGCTTTGCTTGTGCTAATTATTTGAACTTTGACTTACACTCTGTCCCTGCTACAGGGACTACCACCCTGTCAGGGTGCCATAAAGACACATAGTTTCATAGTTACATAATAGTTGTCAGCAGAAGGACTTCCTGGTCCATTTAGTCTGCCCTATTTTCAGCTTAGTTCCTACTTCTTAAGTAGGGGTCCTGCTAGACCTATATCCGTACTTCCCCTCTGTCCTGACCTCCCTAGTACTCTGTGTCTATCCCATGCATGCTTGAATCCCTCCACAGTGTCCACACCCACCACTTCCTCTGGTAGCCTGTTCCAGGATTCGACCACCCTTTCAGTGAAGAAGTACTTCCTCATGTTGCCTCTGAGCATCCCCCTTTCCAGCCTAATTTCAGGGCCCCTCGTCCTAGTGCTCCTTCTTCACTGCAGAAAGCCTCCCTCCCCTACATTATTAGTCCCTTTTACATATTTGAATGTCTCTGTCATGTCCCCCCCCTCTCTTCTTAGCTCTATTGAGTACATGGTTAGCTCTCTGAGCCTCTCCTCATAGTTTTTCTGATGCATGCTCTGGACCATTTTGGTAGCCCTTCTCTGCACTGCCTCCATCTGGTCAATGTCCTTTCTGAGATGGGGCCTTTAGAACTGGGCACAGTACTCCAGCTGGGACCTCACCAGTTATCTATGGAGGGGCAAGACTACCTCCCTCTTTCTGCTTGTTATTCCTCTCCTAATGCAACCCAGCACCCTGCTTGTCTTACCCACTGCTTTCCCACACTGTCTTGCCACTTTATGGTCATCTGTTATGATGACTCCTGGATTCCTTTCCTGGTTAGTTGCTGCAACCTTCTCATCTCCTAGTTGGTATGCTACCCTTGGGTTCTTCCTCCCCATATGCATGACCTTACACTTTTTGGCATTAAATCCCAGCTGCCAAATCCTTGACCATTCTCCAGTTTTTTCAAGTCTCTTTGCATCCCGTCCACTCTCTTCTGTGTGTTGACCCTGTTGCAGATCTTTGTGTTGTCTATGAACAGGCATACTTTCCCTTCTAGTCCATCTGCAATGTCTCTTATGAAGACATTGAACAGCAGTGGCCCCAGGACTGATCCTTGTGGTACTCCACTTGTCACCTCCCCTTCCTCCGATCTCACCTCATTCACTACCACCCACTGTCTCCTGTTGCTTAGCCAATTCTGCACCCATTTTACCACTTTTGTCCCCACCCCTAGTCTGTTTAGCTTGTTAATTAAACTCCTGTGTGAGATAGTGTCAAAGGCCTTCCTGAAATCCAGGTAGGCCACATCCACTGCTCCCCTCTGGTCCATGACTCACATCACCCAGTCGAAGAACTCAGTCAGGATAATTTGGCAGGATCTCCCACTTGTGAAGCCATGTTGTCTTGGGTCCTGCATCTTATTGCTGGTCAGGTACTCCACCATCATTTCTTTTATTATATCTCCATTACCTTCCCTACCTCTGACGTCAGGCTCACTGGTCTGTAGTTCCCTGACTCCTCCCTGTTCCCGCTCTTGTGGATTGATACCATAGCTGCCCTCCTCCAGTCCCCCGGCACTACCTCTTTTTCGAAGGATTGATTGAACAGTGCTGCCAGGGGAGCAGCCAGTTCTTTCCTTAGTTCTTTTAGTATCCTTGGGTGCATCCTGTCTGGACCCATAGCCTTGTCCACCCTTAGTTTCTCCAATTCCCTGAGTATTCTCTCATTGGTAATGGGGTTGTGTCCACCCCCCCTCCCCACTGGAAGCCTAATGAAAGGTTTCCAGCCCTTGTGGTGTCAAAGGGACGAGGTCCCCAAGACCAAAGGTACCTTAGGGAAGAAGGCTTGGATGCTACAAAATTTAGATAGCCATTACAGTGGAAAACTTTTTGAGAGAAGGGTTCTCACTGTATTCCTTTAACAAGATAATGCTGTGAGGAGCTGCTGAGTGTTTGGATGAGGATAAAGTGGCCCTCTCTCCTCTTAAAGGGAAAACCCCACCCAAAGCATGAATTGCCATGAATTGAGGAGAGTAGCAATTGGTGAAAAGAGATCACCCAGTTTCACCACTGCATGAGCTTATCTTTTTTGGGGGATAGGAACAAAGTGAGAGCAGGTGACTTGTAGGCAAATGTAGGTAGGATTTCTTCAAGCAGTGTCACAGACTCAGTCTGTGTAATTGAAGGGACCCCCATAAAGAGGGTATCACCATCAAGAAGCAGAAGCCATGAATACAACATCAGAAGGTGCTGCCAAATCACTCTGCATGGCTAGAGGAGCCCCTGTGGTGAGAACCACTACCCTCAAGACACCAGGAAGGGGGGGGGTGGATGCTAAGAGTTGCTGCCAAGTTGATCTGCATGGCTAACAGGATCCCCACTAAATGAGGACCCCACCCTTCAGGAGTGGGCTTCAGAGGCAGCAGGAGCTTATCAGGTTCCCTGGGTCTGGACAATAAGTAGTTGAGAGCTGAAGGGTGATTCTCAAAGGCAAAGGGAAGTTGGCCAGCAAAGGGAACAGCAAGGATGAGCACTTGAAACAGCTAAGAAAACAAAAAACATCCAGGGCAAGCAATGTTGGTCATCAGAGAAATGGCAGCCAGTAAGGGTAAAACAAATATAAAATACAAAAAGCCAAGGGTACAAGGTCAGCAGACAATGGTGACAAATAGAAGCTACAAAAAGGAGGAAGAACAGGAGGGGATCATGAATGGAAGGAAGCCAGCAGAACAAAAACAGCAAGGCAAAATGGCAAGAAGACCCAAAACAAAGACTGAGATCTGCAAGGAAGTGAACACAGGATGCAACAGGAGCAGTAGCACAGTTGCAGGAAGGCACAAACAGGGCAGGAGGGAGAAAGTAGCTGCAAAGCAGCAACAAGAAACCTGGGCATTCATGGGACACCTAAGCATGCACGGTTTAAGGACCACTGGAGGGGACATGGTGAGTGTTGACCACAGCTCCTCTGAACCACAGGCAAAAGCTTTTTAATTATTGTTTCTACCATTTCCCTCCATACCCTGCTCTGATATTCAATGTATCATAGAGGCCCAGGTCAGGAAGCATAGGCAGTTATAAAATCCACAAGTATTGTTTTATTATTATCAATAACAATGAATTAGAAAAATTAAAAGTTGTACATGATAGCCCTTCATACAGGCAGTACAAACAAAAATCATTCCTGAGTCTCTCTCTCTGAAATCTCAATATCTCTCTCTCTCTCTCTCTCTCTCTTTAAACAAAATATTGCTTTATTTTATAAGATAGCATTTCCTGGGAATTTTTTAACTTTGCATCTTGTTCTTGTAAGTTGCATCTTCTGTGTTCTACAAAATGTATAAAGGCTTTGGGCCTGATTCTCAAAGATCCCGGAAGGGTGCAAGGGGCTTGCGCCACTAAGAATGGCACAAAGTGCCCCTTGCCCCAAAAGATGTGCTGGGAGTGATTCACAAAGACAGCCTGTGTCGACCTCAGGCTGCCTGTCCCAAACAGGGCATATGCCACCCAAGTGCCCAATAATGGGCTGCTACTTGGCATTAGGGGGCATGTGGCAGACGCAAGCTGCCACATCCCCAAAAATGAGATTCACAAATCTCTCCCAGAAGGAGAAATTCTAAGTACCCTTCCACCAGCCAGGGCTGGTCTAAGTGTACTTATAAGAGTCTCCTCAGGGAGATGACCTGTGTGCTGGCAATGTGTCATGGCCCCCTTCCCCAGCCTGGATGCCGCAGGTAGATACAGTAAAAGTTGTACACCCTCCCCTGGTGGTCTAATGGTCCCCTTCCCTGATCCTGCCCTTATTATAAGTAGTATAATACCCCCAATCCCCGTTGCTGCCGGCATTATCTCTAATATAATGCCCCCACTTCTACGATGCTGTCAGTAGTTTAGAAACATATACAACCCGATCCCCAATGCTGCTGTTATTAGAAATATGAACCCCTCATCCCTGATGCAGTCCATAGCTTATACTGTAAAATATATCCCCCTCCCCAATGCCGCCCATATCATATATACAAACTTCTCATCCCTGATGCTGCCCACAGTACAATACTTAATACACCCCCTGATTCACAATGCAGTCCCATTAATACTGAATGCCATGTCCACCTCATGGTGGTATAGTGGTCCCCAGCCCCAGCAGATAGTGCCCACCTCCACATTCCTCATAGTTTCCAATGACAGTTAGTACTACTCTTCTCACCTTCCGCGATTGGGCACAGACTGAACTGTCCATCACTGAGTGTGTACTGTAATAGTGTATGCACTCAGTGATAGACTGTTTAGTTGGTGCCTGGTCACGGATGTGAGAGGTGGCTGTGCTGGCTGCCGCTGTCATTGGGAATAGGAGGGGAAGGGGGAGAGGGGGTGGGCACTACCTGCTGGGGCTGGGGTGCCATTGTACCACCACAAGGGGGTCACGATATTCAGTATTAATGGGGCTGCATCTGGGATTGGGAGGGTTGTATTACATATTATACTATGGGCAGCTTCAGGGATGGGAAGGTTGTAAATATGATATGGACGGCACCAGGGAGGGGGATATAGTTTTCATTATCAAGTATGGGCTGCATCGGGGATGAGGCTTACTCTTTCTAATAATGGCAGCATCAGGGATCAGGGACGTATATGTTGATAAATTACTAACAGTATCAGAGGAGCGGAGGTATTTGTATCGGACATAATGGGGCAGCATTGGAGTTCAGGGTGTATATTACAGATTGTAATAAAGGCTGCATCGGAGATTGGGGAGAAGGGACACTAGACCACCAGGGGAGGGGTGTACTGTACTGTACTTGGGTATGGGGGATGGGGGGACTGCTTGTGTGTGCCGTAGGGGGTCTGCGGCAGACCCTTCCCATGCACCAGGTGTTTGTCGCACAGAAGGGTTTTCCCAAAGAGTGCTGACTTAGGTGCCAGGACCCCTCCTGTACCAGAATATGGTGCAGGGTCCCTGATACACCGGGCTTTGGTGCAAGCTGCTGTTTGCCACAGCTTGCACGGATCCTAGCCATTTATGAGAATTGGGCCCTTTGTTTATTTCTTTCCTGTGACCAGCCTGAAGAGTACATCCAGTATCATCCAGTCTTAACAGGTGCGAAAGATAGAACATGCTGTCCCAGTCAAGGTGGTTTCCTGTTGATAAGTCTGTTAACGAGCTTGTGTAAGTCAAAACACATCTCAAGGTTAACCCCCACTGGGTTAACACTGTCACCTTTTTAAGAAATCCAAATAGCTTTCTGAAATAATTTTAAACAACATAACCATATATATTTGCAAACCAAGGGATCCCAGTTTCACATAAATTTTTACTTATATATTTTTTTAACCACAGAGAAGCAAGGGGAGAATTAAAGAAATAGAAACAGCAAGTGCAGGAAGGGAGATAACAGGGGGAAACTGTGGGACTATCAAAGAGGCCTGTTCCTAGGTGCCACAAGGAAAATTTGGTTGTGCACTCAGACAAGAAAGAAACAGACAAGTGGCTGAAAAGGAAAGGAAAAAACAGATCCTTGCTTTTTAACTCTCTCTGCATAACAAATGGGACAGTGTCTTACCCAGCCCTGTTACACACACACCCCCCTTTAAGAGGGAACCTGTTTTAAAAAAAAAGCAGGTTTCCAAAACCTTGTATTTCTCTTTTAACATTATCTTATAACATTTATAGTTTTTTGTATATGCAGTATCCCTTTTTTTCAAAACACCTTTTACAGAAAACATTTCAGTTAAGCACACACATTTTGTCAACCTTCTGAATTCTCAATTCCTGCTCCATATCTTGACAGGAAATCAGTACTGACATTCTCTTTTCTAGATCTGCATATCACTTTGAATTTTAATTGCCAGGTACTACCTTATGATTCTGGGATTTTTATCTATTTAATTAAGCCAAAAGAGAGGATTCTGATCTGTTATAAGTACAAAGTTCCTAGCAATTAAAACTTAAGATACTCCATTGTCCAGTCATTTCACAGCAAGGCATTCTTTTTCGATGGTGGAGTACTTTTTCTCTCTGTCCTGCAATTTCATACTAATATACAGAATGGGATGTTCCTCCCAATCTATATTCTGACTCAGGACTGCACCTGGGTCTACCTCTGATGCACCTGTCTGTAACAGAAATTGTTTCTCAAAGTCTGGATTTCTTAAAACTTCCTCTCCCTCCCCTCTCTTGATGCCAGGCACCTTTCCCACAGTGTTTCCTTTGTCTCCACATTTTGGTTTGGTTCTTTCCCCTCCTTTTCTTTCTTGATTCTCATACTCTCTTCACAATGCTTGCTCTCCCTCAAATGAAATCTACTGCTGGTCAGGCTGCCTTCTCATTCCCTTTCCCTAAACTATTGGGGTTCTTGTCCCCCTTCTATTCACCCTGCTCCCTCCTTTCCTGCTCTTAAAGCTCTTCTCCCCAATTTCTCTACTCACTCCTGCAACTGTTCCTGATTTTATTGACCCCTTTCACCTGAAACTCCCATTCATTGATTTATGTATGTCATATTTCCCTAGTACCATTTCCATCTGTTCCTTATTTTGTTACATAGATTAATATTTAATTGCTCTTTGTCAGTTCCACAATTTTACTGTTTGTAGCTTACCAGGTGTCTATTTTATTAAGCATTATTGTCTTGTTTATTTTGATATATTTATTTCCATACTATGTATTTTATACTCTGTATTTTGTATTTGTTCTCTCTTTCTATCTTCCCTTCCCCCAGGACACATCTGGAAATGAGCTGTTATCAGTTCAGTATGTCTTTCTTGGTAAAACCCTTAATCAATTAATTAAAATAAAACAGGGGCTAAGCATAATGCAGCCTTATTTATTTATTTAAAATTTGGTAACCGGGAAAGGAACACTGATCCTAAGCTCATTTCCAGGTGTGACCTGGGCAAGGGTTACAGGGGTAAACAAAAAAACTGTTACAATAACTTTAGTGACAAAAAAGTACAGACAATAGGCTACAAAATTTACATTACAATACAGTGATGGTACAAACAGAGAGCATAAAGTGCATTATTGCAATAAGATGCGTATATTCTAGTGCAAAACTGAATTTTAGGATTGTCAACACACTCAAACATATCCATCAAAACAGGTGAAATTGATGGCCTTAAGGACTGAAAAGCCTCATCACACTTTGGGGACCATTTCACATTATTCGCGTACCGTGTTATCATGACTTCAGTGAAAGGAGTAGAACTGGGCAAAATTGGGAACAAATCTCTAGTAGTAACCAGCTAGACTGAAAAATGAATTGACATGTTTCTTTGTTTTTGGGACAGGACTGTTTGCTACAGATTCTATCTTGGAAATCCCTGATTTTATTTCTTCATTTCCCAAAATATAATACAAATATCTGGTTTCCTGCATGTCTAATGTGCACTTGGTAGGCTTACTGGTCAGACCTGCATTTTTGATAGATTGGATAACTGCTCGTAGGTGTTCCAGGTGGCTTTTCCAGTCTTTTTTTTTATTTGCTCTGTATGCCCCCTTCTCTCCACTGTACTCTCATTCTTCAGGAGTCTCCATTGGCCTTGTTCGTCTCCGTTCCTACTAACCGGCGACCAGTGCAGTCCATCCCCCCCATGGAGCCTCGGTTATACCCCCAGGCGGGTACGGGGTGGGGCTCTTACACCCCGACATGTCTGCATTTCATCAGGGGATGCTGGTAGGGGCATTGGGGATCATGGTCAGGAGCTCCTTCCACTGGGAGTCTTGCGGGGTATTTCCTGGTTTTCTGGTACCCTCCCCCTGAGGATGTAGACACACAAGGAGAGCCAATGGGTGAGGCATGTAGTGACGTGCAATCTCCTCCCGGCTCCCAGTCTATGTCCTCCCCTCCCACTGGCTGTCCCAGCTGCACCGCCACTCGTGGTCACCCAGGTGGCGGTAGAGTAGTGGGACAGGCAATCCACCCCTTCCCGGAGAAGGAGAGCAGCTGATGGGCACTTTATCCTTCTTTTGCCCCTCCCCGGCCGGCCCTTCAGTTACCCGAGTCTGTTCCCAAACCTGGGTCGCTGGCGCCATGAGTGGTAAACCTACCGCTGCACCGATGGGCAGGCTCGCTTTTCCAGTCTTGAGAGTATGCCACAACACCATCCAGGTAAGATGCATGATTACCAGTGTGAGGGGCTAGAATTACATCCATATACCACTGAAATGCACCAGGTGCACCAGGTAAACCAAACAGCATGGTGGTGAACTGAGAGAATCAAACTGGAGTGGAAAACTAAACTCCCAGCCGACTGGTCTGCCTTCAGAACAGTAAGAAATCAATGTACAAAACATATTAGAACTGCAAAAGCTAATTACTTTTGTAATAAATTAGACACATCATCCAACTGTCCAGATAAATTCTGGCAGGCCCTAAAAGAAGTTGAGGGATATAGACCTAATAATCCTCTCCCCACCAAAATCATATCTGGCGACACAACCACTACTGACAAATTGGCAATCCTAGAGCTCCTCAACACCATTTCACTACTGCTGGCCTGGCCTTCGACTCCTCTTCAGCCAGTAAGTTATATGATCAGCTTGGTGGTCATGCCCACTCCAACCTACCGTGCACCCCCTCCAACCCTGACTCTACCTTCTCTTTCACTTCAGTCTCGCTGAAGGAAGTGGAGGACCTCCTGTTACAACTGGATACAAAAAAAGCACTGGTGCGGATCACATTGACCCCTGTTTCCTGAAGCTAGGGTACCACGTCCTGTCAGTCCCCATAACTCACCTTTTTAACATGTCTCTAGCTCAGGGCAGTCTCCCCACCATTTGGAAAATGGCCCATATCTTACTACTCTTTAAATCTGGAGACCACACTGTCTCAAACAATGATAGGCCCATCTCCCTGCTCCCTACTCTGTCTAAGCTCCTTGAAAAAATTATCAGCTCTCAGCTATAACAATACCTTGAGTCCTCAAATATACTTACACCAATACAGTCTGGTTTAGACCATCCCACAGTGCCACTATGGCCAAAGTCTTCAATGACTGGCTCAAAACCCTGGATGAAAAAAACACATGTGTGCCTTGTTCTTACACCTGAGCAAGACATTTAACACTGTGGATCATACACTACAGCTTGACATCCTTCGGGATATTGGCCTGGATTCTACTGCCCTCAGATGGTTTGACAGCTACCTTATCAGTCACCTCCAACAGGTTAAAGCGGATGGTGACTTCTCCCCCTTGAAAACCCTACCGAGAGGAATCCCTCAGGGCTCCATCTTGGGCCCTCTCCTGTTTGCTATTTATATTAATAACATCAACACTGGCATAAATATGGCTAACATTCACCAATGACACCATTTTATATATATAAACAGGCCTTCTCTGGAAGTGGCATGCTGTGATCTACAATGTGACTTTGACCAACTTCAGATGAACCTCCTGCAACTCAAACTGCTCTTGAATGCCAAAAACAAAACAAAAGCAATGTTCTTCTCGTACTCAGCCATAGCAGCCCAAACCCTCACCATTGCTACCTTACCCATAATCACTACCTTCTTAGATGAACCGTTAGAATTTGTTGCAAAATTTAAATATTTGGGCGTGTGGGTCGACCATAAGCTAACCTTTACAGACCATATTGAGGAACTTAACGAAAAAGCTCAAACAAACACTTGGGCTCTTCTTTAGGATCAGGGTCTTATTTACCAAGGAAGTGAAAACCAGATTAGAACAATCCACATTTCTGCCACTGTTAGACTATGCAGACATCCTGTATGCCCAAAGTACTAGCGCTGCCCAATCTAAACTAGACATACTCTACCATCACACACTATGATTTATTACTGATGCACTCTGCTCTTCTCACCATTGTACCATCTATTCCCTTGTTGGGTGGATCTCACTTACATTCAGGTGGCAAAATCTTGTAGCCATCTGGACATACAATGCGGTCACACAAAGGCTACTCCAAAATATCTCTGACTGCCTGCCTACCTGCGCACCTGGAAAGTACACCCTGAGAAGCTTATCTTTTTTTTTTTTTGTTACTTCCTCCAGGTCTCTGCCCCAAGGATTACCATACTTTCCTCAGGACTTTTTGGCCAGGTCCCGATGTAGCGTGAACCTGGCATCATTCTGCACAAGACCGGGAGATTTTTTTGCCTTTAGTTTTCTCCCGGTCCCAACCCCTGAGGGTGCCGATGCAGAGGACTTGAGTCCAGACAGGCGGCGTGCTTATGCATGTCTCTGTCAGACATCTGCAGCACCATCCCTTTCCCCAGCTTCCCTGTAGGGAGTCGTTTATGCCTCGCCACCCATGCTTCCACCAGCAACAACGCATGTGGAAATTGCTGCTCTGTAGCTGCCCCCAATCCCCCTGAGGAGGAGAGCATCCATGGGGATGCTCAATCCTACCTCCCCCAGCCGACCCCTGGTGACCCAAGTCTGTTCTCAGATCTGGGTCACCAGCATAGCATGAGGTGTGGCACCCAGTGCTTCAACCCTCAGTGCCACCGGGCCAGCAGAAACCTATCTTATATTCACTTGCTATCTCCAAAATCAGAACACAGTTTGGCCATACATCCATAGGTTATGCTCTGCCCACCCTGTGGAACAAACTACAAAACACTCTGAAATTGGTCACTCCTGTACAGATGCCCACCTTTAACCCTTGCTGTGCCACCAGTGTGTATACAGGTATACATCCTAAAAACGTACATGTTCTAAATCTTCAGGCAGCCTAAGGGTTAAGACATTGTTTAATCAATCCTTCACCAAGACCTGTAAATGCAACTGTGGATAGAGGATTTCCATCCTCAAGTTCACCATGTACCCTTATCGTCGCTTTTCTTATGCACTACCCCTACTTCTCATGACCCCTGCTTTTTCCTTTTCCTCTCCATTATCTGTGGCACCTTGCTCTACTAGTAACCCTCTTCCTTAAGCTTGTACACTCATTTTCGCCATCCTTAATTTTTCTTGCTATTCTGTTTTTACGATTTATCATTAGAATTCCTACTTTCATTTTGACTTGTACTCTATTGCTCAGCCTGTTTTGGAATGTATCTAGTTTAAAATGGTCCTGCTTTACTTTGTCTATGATGTCTGCCTTCTGTATAATGTAAACTGTACTCCTTATTTTGTATTCACTGTATTCTTATCATTGTCAATTGTCACTTACACCTTTGCCCGGGTCCTCTGTGCAAATGACTTTTTCTCAAGGGTGTTCCGCCTGGTAAAATAAAGATTGATTGATTGATCAATTGATTGAAAATGCAGCTTTGTCTCTGACTTCTTTAGCCAGGGGAATTTGCCAGTACCCATTAGTGAGATCGAGAGTACTAATGTACTTGGCACTTTCCAATCCGTCCACCAAATCCTCTACCTGGGCATAGGATAGCTGTCAGATTCAGACAATTGATTGTTTCCTAAAATCAATGCAGATTCTTACACCACTTTCTTTTTTATTTACTGTTACCATTGGTGATGACTAAACACTTCTCGATTCTTTAATGATACCCAGCTCTTTTATTTTTTGTATGTCCTTAACTACGTCTGCTCTTAACCTTTCTGGTAATCTGTATGTCTTTTGTCTGTTAGGCAAGCATTCTCTGTCATTATTATGTGTTCAACCCCTTTTGCTCGGCTTGGCAGTGGCGTAAAGTACTTTCAAATGTCTTTACCAAGTTATGAATTTCTACGGTTTGTTCTGTGGGTAAGGAATCATTTACCTTTACAGCATCAGAAGTTACAGTTTGTTCCAGTCAGTCATAAGCTACATCAGTATCTTCTTTAGCAGATTCTGGTAATACTAACAAAGCGACCTTTGGTGTTATTTAGCCCATTTCTTCAGGAGGTTAACATGGTATATCTTGGTAGAATTTTTCCTATCGGGGGTCTCAATCTCATAGTTAACTCCCCTGGTATATCTAATTATTTTATAAGGCCCTTGCCACTTCAATAAAAGTATGTGTTCTGTAGTTGGTAATAGTAACAAGATCTTTTCACCTGGCTCAAAACCTTTTTATTTTACTCCATGGTCATAATACACCTTCTGCTCTTTTGGGGTTTCTTCCTGATTACTATTGGCAATTTCAACATATTTTGCCAGTTTCTTTCTCAGTGCACACATATAAGAAGTAATAGATTCTTTCTGAGCACAGTTATCTTCCCATGTTTCGTTTATTACATGTAGTGGCCCTTTAGGTTGTCTACGAAGGGTGAAAAACCTGTTGATGCTTGGGGCACTTCTCTGTAAGCAAAAAGCAGGTAAGGTAAGTAGTGGTCCAAATCTTTACCTTCACTTTTCACAAACCTTTTTAACATGCGTTTTAGGGTTTGATTAAAAACTCAACAAGACCGTCTGTATGAGGGTGATAAGGGGAGGCTCTTATGGCAGTGATACCTAGTAGTCGGTACAGCTCCTTCAGCAATGCAGCACCAACATTACCACCCTGATCAGTAATAATCTCTTTTGGTATTCCCACCCTGCTGAACATTTTGACAAGTTCTTCTGCCACTTTTGGGGCTGTGACAGTATATCCTGGAATTGGATCTGGGTAGTGTGTAGCATAGTCACATACTACCAAAATTAATCGATTACCCTGTTTACTTTTGTCTAAGGGGCCAACTGCATCCATTACATTTCTTTCAGTCGCAAAAGTCACATCTGTCAAGGGTAGGGGCACAAGAGGCATCTTGTCTAGTTTAGTCACTGGGGCTGCTTTCTGACATTCTGCACAAGAACTGCAATAGGTAGCAACATCCTCAAGAATCCCAGGCCAGTAAAATCTGTGCAGCAGTCTGGCAAGGGTGTGATCCCTCCCCAAGTGAACAGGCATAGGACTATCATGTGTTATCTGTAACAACTCAGTTCTTTATTTCTTTTGTATGACCAATTGTTCAATCTGTTCCTGCCTCTAAGGATTAAGCCAAACTCTGTACCATAGCCCATTACATTTTTTAAACATTGGTTCACTCTGTTTTTGATAACCTTGGGGAGAAACATTGTTAGTTTGCTCAGAAATAAAATCATAATCAGTTATCAGTTTAGTGTCAGCCATTTTACATATCAGCTCCTTACTGAGGTAGAGGCATAAGTCAGGAAGCATAGCATGTTATAAAATCCACAAGTAGCCTTTTATTGTTTTCAATACTGTGACAATAAAATAGAAAAGTTGAAGTTGTACAGGATACCTCTTCATACAGGCAATACCAACAAAAATCATTCCTCTGAGTCACTCTCTCAAATCTCAATCTCTCTCTCTCTCTCTCTCTTGCTCTCAAAATAAAACATTACTCTCTTTTCATAAGATGTCTTTTCCTTGCAGTTTTAACTTTGCATCCAGTTCTTGTAAGTTTCATCTCCTCTGTTCCACAAAATGTTTTCAAGGCTTTGTCAGTTTTTTCCTGTAACCAATCTGAGGAGTACATCCAGTCTCAACAGGTGCAACAAAATAGAACATTCTGTCCCAGAGATGTTTTCCTGTTGACAAGTCTACTAACAAGCTTGTGGAGGTCAAAATACATCTCAAGGTTAACCTTCCATGTTATAGATGGTCACCATTTTAAGAATCCCAAACAGCTTTCTGCAATTACAGTATTAACATTTGCAAACCAAGAGATCCCAGTTGCACTAAAAGATTTTCATGTATTTTTTAACCACAGAGAAGCAAGGGGAGAAAGAAAGAAATAGAAACAGCAAGTGCAGGAAGGGAGATAGGAGGAAATGGTGGGGCCATCAGAGTGACCAAACACAGAGAAGCAAGGAGAACAAAAAAGAAATAGAAACAGCAAGTGCTGGAAGGGAGCTAAAAAGAGGAAACTGTGAGGTGCAATCAGAGTGGATAATTCCTAGGTGCCATAAGGAAAATGTGATTGCACAATCAGACAGGAAAGAGACAGACAAATGGCAGAAAAGAAAAGGAAAGAAAAAAAAATAGAACCTTGCTTTTTATCTCTCTCTGCACAACACATGGGACAGGGTCTTACCCAACCCTGTCACACACCACTGCCACAGCTGTACCTTGCCCCCTACTGGGAAGGTGGGCAAGTGCTTGCCTTACCAGCAAATTCTGCTCCTTGATTGGCCAGCAAGGTGTATGAATGCTGGGTGGCACATTCCCTCCTTTTCTCCCTGGAACTCAAATTCTTTACCATCATGGTATGCGGTGTGCCAGCCAGCTCCACAGTGGATTCCAGCATGTACATGCGAACTCACTGGACTGGCCCTTATTATGGTTTTAGAGATCAACTGGCACTATAAGTTGTATAATACATTACGGCTATGGCACAATCAGTTCAAATGCTGCTTGTGATTGAATAATGCCAAATCCTACATATAACATCACCTCCACATTCTAGGGGTATCTGATAGAACAGTTCATGGGGGGGGGGTGCTGTGGAGCCTGAGCAAGATGGCCAACAGAAACTAACACTCTGCATATCTGAAATAACATTAAACTTTAAAACTTACTTTTTCAGGTGATTTGGCATATGCAGTGGTAATCCACAGTAGTTGGAAGACCTGCTATATCAGTACGGGTAATCCTAAGAATGATAAAATTCAGCAAGAGGGAGTTAAAAGTAAGAACACTCATTTTGAGACTTTGGAAAATCAAGAAAGGGCAGCAAATTTAAGAATTGTGGACATGACGGAGAGGAGTGAAGGTGCTCACCTAGGGTTGTTTCTTACAGAGTGGCTGGAGCAGCAGTTGGGACAACCCCTAATACAGCACCACATTGCAGTACAGAAAGCCAATAGAGTGGCTAGGAGGGGGCAGCTGGATAATCCCGAGGCTCCCAGGGCCATTGTTCTGGTTCTGGATGGAGTAGGGACCAGGGACTATATTTTGGCACTTGCTTGACAAAAAAAGACTCTTGTACAGGATGGTTTCCAGATTCACTTATGTTCTGACCTCAGCTATGCTACTCATCAGGAAAAAAAAAAGAGATCTGATGGAGTACGGGCTATCCTGAGGGAAGCGGAGGTCTCACATGGCATGATGTCCCCAGCCTGCCTTAGAATCATCCATTGAGGGAAGGTGTTTGTGTTTTCTGACCCCAACAAAGTCCTGAAATAGGCCAAACACCATGTCCCACCTCAACAATGGCGTGACGAGCTGTCTCAGTTTGATGCAGAGGAAGAAGATGATGGAGGTACCTGATTTGATCAGAGGGGAAGAATGTTCAGGTTTGCCTAACACTTCATTTACTATCTGGCCTTGCACTCATCTGAACTTTTTTGATTGACATTTGATATTTCACAGTTTTCACTGTGGGACGCATTTTAGGCTCTCATATTCTGTTATACTCTCTGCTGGGGGTGGACGTTTTAGTTTTTACTTTAGCAGGTTTACCAGTTCTTTTTTGTCAAGCTGTGGGTGATTGGGTGGTCTAGGGCAATGTTATGCTTTCTGAATTCTCCCTGTCAGTAACTTTTATGTTTTTATGGAACATTTCATGCCAGTATGCCTGATTAAGCAAATATAGTGCAGAGCCACGCTCCTTTCTGGATGGTACTTTTATGGTATTAATTTCTGGAATCAGCATGAATCCCTCATTTCCTTTTGAAGGAAGCAGAGATGGGGTAACCTTATGGACTTATTGTGGTTCTTAATATATTCATGCAGCTCATGGACTCAGCATACCACTCAACCTGCTAGGACCAAAATCAAGGACACTCCCCCAAAAACTCAGGGACACCAAATTTTATGCAGTGGGGCGGCCTGCCATCACATGACACGTACATCACATGATATAGTACACTACAACATATATAAAGTCCCTTTAGTTTATGCTTTTTTAAAATGACAAATTCAGTTGCATATTACCAAATGGCACAATAGAAAACACAGGCAAATATTTGTCATCTTCTTTCTGTTGTCATTTCCATTCATTTGCCTGCTTGAAACTAAAGTGTAGCATGGGCACTGCAAGAGAAATCATTTTCTTTAGGATCCAGTGTTAAGTTAATTTCCAGGCTTTTAAGGATTCAGTGTCATTCATTTACAAACTTAACTGAACAGAAATATACCGTATGAAGAATGCAGCGTGTGTGTGTTTGCCTCTCTCTCTCTCTCTCTCTCTCTCTCTCTTAGTCTCATTCCAGAAACTAAGCCTTTGGAATGTGGGGGAGAGGGGCTGCCTCCTCCAGACTGCTTTTATCTACTTAGTTTAACCTGTGTTGCTGGCTGATATATCAGTCCACAATTCTAAGACTTGCTAATTCTGTTGGTAGCTTAAGGGTTAAACAACACACGGGCATTCTAAAATTCCATGACAGAAGCAACTAATTCGTGACTGTGGGATAAGGAGCCTAAATTCGTGAAGTCCCAGAAAATCTGGGACAGTTGAGAGGCATGGGACCCAGCACTACATCATTTACTTTGTTAACATTGTTTAGTGGCTTTTATGTACCTTAAGGGTTACCCTCCAAAGATGTAGCTAACTGATGGAGTACGTTCTTTTTACCTGCTCATATTAAGAGGGGTGGTGCCCTCATTAGATGAAGTATTTTCAATCCTTATATACTACATCTGGATTGACAACTGTATGTTCATTGTTAAACCAATAAACATAAAGTATAAAAACAGTTCATTAGGGAGGGGAACAAACACCAAGTGACTCACCTTGACCTCCCAGAAACATGGTGACCTCTCACTAAAGCTAGCAGCTTCAGTCGGTTTCAGGACTGCAAATCAACTGGAGTTATTCAGTAACATCTGTGCTTAAATAATTCAAAGCTCACAACTTAATCTGAGAGTCCAGCCACAGGTTTACTGATATTCCACCTCATGAGCATGTAATTACGGTTGTACAATCATTTTCACATTCCACCTTAGCTGTTACACTTTACACTTCCATCATCTTTTCCATATTCCCAAAGGAGTAAACAGATTTGACTTTTTACTTTAGGTCCTATCAGATTCAGATGTTAGAATGAAGGCTGAATTAACTTGCAATCCACATAATATGTTAATTCCTGGACAAAACTAATAATAACGTTAAATTTACACAGGGTCTTGCCACAACACCTGTCCAGATAGTCTCACTATCTGGGCAATACTCTCTCACAGCAATATTTCAGTAAATGCATTAGGCTAACGCAGCTTCTTTTCCTTTCTGACCCAACCTGTGTTAATGTTTTACGGGCAAGGGCATTCTAAGGCTAAGATTCATCAGGTGTCTTGTACTGTGGTGATAAACAACCCAGGGAACACACCTGCTTCTCCCAGATACTGACCCTTGAGGGTCCTACTGTACATCTGCATACATTCCCCACCCCTGCCCTGTCTTAATGCATTCTTTACTGCTGGTCACTCTTAAACATTTACTGCTGACATTTTCACTTTTTGCAATGGGCTATGGATGGGTTCTTCCCACTGGGGGCCCACAGAAATACAGGAATGACCACCTCCCTCTTAAACTCGCTGTCCCCCCTGAGCATAAGAGTCCTGGACCAAACTATTTACCTTTTCATTGCATTGTGCTTAACCGAGTCCTATGGTCAAAATTTGCTAAAGGAGTGTTTTGATTTGTGTGTTTAGTCCTGGTGTGTCCTTCCTTATGTCTGCTATTAGGAGTTTTTTCTAAATTTGCCTGCTAGTTTTATTGTCCCTGGGGATCTCCATGTTTATTGCTCTTCTTTGTCCTACAAACCCTCCTGTTTCACGTGACAGTGATGCGTCCAGGACCACCGATTCAGTGAGGGAAAGTACCACAGCAGTAATCTGAAGATAGGAGCCTGATGTTCTTGTCATTCTCTTGTTAAGTCCTACAGTCTCTAGAATCTTGTGCTGCTTGCAGGGGCATCCCCCCTCACGGTGGTTATGCAGAGCAGCTTTTGCCACGATCCCCAGTACATTTCAGGAACACACTCAGCAGGAATAATCAGTGTGCACTAGGAGAGGCTGCCACCACTCTAACTAGGCAAGAAACATGTGACTTCCTGGGCTGTTCAGCCCCAAGCAGCTAGCTCCACCTCCAGTCAGTACAACCTGACCCAAGACTCCAAAAGGGGTATTGAATGCTTAAAAAACTGGCCAGGTAGACCTAATACCCACAGAAGCCTGACTCCCTGTGTACTTACATACAGACATACATACACATGTATATCTTTATGGAGAAAGGAAAAAAGCCCATTGGCTCATGAGATCCCTCCCTTCCATTACCTCAGCAGAATTATCCCACCGGCCATTTTTCTTTAAAGTGCTCATTGAGGCTGAGCTTAAATGTTGTAGAAGTAACAACTGATACCACCTGCTCAGGAAGCCTGTTTCAAGTCTCCACCACAGATTCAGCGAAGTAGTGCTTCCTGACATTTCCCCTGAATCTTCCTCCCTTCAGTGACACTGTGTGTCCCCGTGTCCTTTCATCCTTATGTATCCTCAGGAGCTGCATGTCGTTAGGCAGTATTATCCTTTTCAGGTATTTGAAGACCATGATATCTCCCCATCTTCTTTCCAAAGTGAAACAGCCCAGGTCTGTCAGATGGTTTTCATAGCCCGTGTTATGCAAATCTTCAACCACTTTGGTTGCTCTCTTCTGCATCTTCCCTCAGACATGGGGACCAAAACTGCACACTGAATTCAAGGTAGGACCTGACCTGAGATCTGTATAGGGACATTATAACATCTCTGGAGTCTAAACCTACTGATGGAGTTTCTTTTGATGCATTGCATGACTATGTTTGCTTTGCTAGCTGTTGCCACACACTTTTTCTCCCTTTTACTGCTGTTACTGATCTTTACTTTCTCCTATGCTGACTATTAATATGGTTTCAATAATGTTTTTAAAATCATTCTGTGCTTACCATGTTACCACATCAACACCACAGCAGTACCCATGGTGCATTGTGCTGTTGTTGGCACATCTCATTAGGCATTTTCCTGATGCCAACTGTGATTTACTTAACAACAGCAGTGTCCATACACTGTTCCTCATGATTGTGGCAGCAATTTTCAGACAGCAAAGATTTGCAGCAGGGAAGGTTTTGGAGGACAGACCCTTCTTTACCCTCCCTGGAGTCAGGTGAGGACCCTCCCCCACTTGGTTTTGACAAGAGATAACCCTCGGTGACCCAGCTCCCCAAGGTTATTTGAGGAGGAGTTGGTGGCAAAGAGGGTACTCTGGAAAGGCAAGAGGAAGGTCAGGGAGGCCATCCACAGGGTGGGGGGACAGGCAGCCAATAGGAGTAGGAAAAAGAGGGGATTTAAGATGGAATGTTCACCTCTGCTCTGTTCTCCAGGGACTAGGAATCCTCCTCCTGACACAGTTTATGGCAGCTGTATTGGTTGCTCCTTTTTGTCTAATGCTCAGGTGAGGACCTCAAAAAGCTGTTTTTCGGCAGGTATCTGGTAGGATGAAGTCCCATGGATAGCTGAGGCAGGGAGGCCTAGAATTAATTGTGTCATAGTAATGGTAGTCACTGTTGTGCAGGCTTCCTGCTTGTCAAGTGATTGGGGCAGGCTAAGTTTATTTGGAGCAGCCCCATTCTTAAGGTCCGTGAGCTCTGTTATCTAACTGCTTACTCTTACCTGGGCAACCCTGTGGACAAGCTGTGTCGAATAGATCAGTTGCATGTTTAGGTGGCTCTGGGTTGTGGTGGCATGTGACTCCTTTCCTCAAATGACACTTTTAGAATCAGTTCACTGGATAGCAGAGAGTAGGCAAGCACCAGGCAGCGGGTTAAGACACTGGTGGCTTAGTGTACATGCCAGTCCTTTCCAACCACAGCTCATCCTGGCTGGATAATTCTGGGGGGCTGAAAATCAAACCATGTGGACTTGGCATCCCTGGCTGACAGCACCTTTGTGTTTGGTAGTAAGCCAGCATGGGATCCACCTCCACTGCCACACAACATACAAGGGGACTAAAATGATATAAAGAATAAATAAGGTAGCACACAGCAAGCGGTCAAAATGCATCAAGCAAGAGGAAACTTCTGTCAAGTGAAGAGGTGGCAGCACAAGCTCTGAAAGATCAGCTCCAGGCATAATGGCCAAAAAATAAAAAGAAGGCCTGAACTAAAGCTTGTCTGACTACACTAGATGGGTTGCTAGCTCCAGACATCCAGACATGGGGACCAGCACCAGCTGCACCACCACAAAAGGCATGGAAGAGGAAGTCATGGATACGGAAGCAAGTGCTGGCTGACCCAAGCAACCACAGAAGCAGGCTCCAGACTCCCAACTCTGTTTAAGACCCATTTTGATATTAATGCTTTATTAAATTATCAAATGTGTAGGAAGTTGCGCAGTGTTCTGGGGGTGGGGGCAGCCCATGATTTGGCCTAAGCTCAAATGACTGAGAAGGGGGAGGTGGCAGACTCCGGCACTGATTTTGTACCAGTTTCCACACCATCAACTATAGCCCTGGGTGCCCTTTTCTCCACCCCATAAATCCAACTCCAATCCATATGGCCCCTGTCTCGACACCAACCCCTTTGCCTCTTCAGCACTAGCACCCAACCAGAAGTTGGACATGTTACTGGAGGCAGTGCTGGGTTAACAGTTGTGATGCAGGCTCAGCAAAATGTGGGACCAGCCCTGGCAGGGCAGGTGACCCTGCAGATGTTCTAGGGGTACAACCCTGGATAAAGCTCCAGCATGCTATTATGTCAGTGTGGTCAACCTGCTTGTGTCCCGCTTAATGGACAAGAAACAGCATCAAATCAGGGCAGGGATATGTGGACATGTTCTCTCACTTCAGTAGAGTGAAGAAGAACAAGGACCAAGGGGATGAGAAAGACAAGGAGGCAAAGAAGAAAAAGGTCAAAGTGGAATGCCTATCTGACAATTAGTCAGCGGGGTTTGTGATTTTTGCCAGCACCTTATGCCAGGTAATTCCTGAAAAAAGAGTTGGGTTGTTCAGCTATTGGAACAAAATTATGTGCACTGCCAAGCATAAAGTGGAGATGGTATTGCTAGCATAGGATGAAGAATTCAGATGGCACATGCAATATGACACCTTGAAGTGGTTGGGAGTGTAGGACATGCTTACAGAACAGGAACAGGGGCGGAGGGGGAGTCTGAGGTGGGAAAGGCCAAGGAGTTATATATGCTATAACCAGGGGAGTTGTGACCAAACTAAGTAAAGACATGTGTGTAGGGGAGTGCAGCAGGCAACACCAGTTTTCACAAAGCAAGCTGGGAAGGTAGGGCCGAGGCTCTAGACTGTCTTTAGTGGAAGTGCCCTTGGCCAAACAACAATGAGAAGAGTGGATCAGCGTGAATCTTGGATGGCATGCTTTGCTGATTATAAGGTGAACTGGTCCCTGGCTTATACGGTGAACTGGTCCCTGGCTTATACGGTGAACTGTTTCCTGGCTTGTGCCTTCTCAGAAGGCTTTCTGATCCCTTAAGAGGGTCAGTGGCAGAGGTAAAAGTTAGTCAGAGTCAGGCTAGATATGGTCAGGGTAAAATTCCCAAAGAAGCTGACTCTAGGTTGGATTATAAGCCCCTTTTCCCTACCTCCCATTCTGAATCTTTGCATGTCTCCAGTAGGTTTAGTGTTGAGGAAGGCTCCAGGTGAGTTTCACATTATCAATCACTTATCATATCCCATCATAGGTGATTCGGTGAATGATCACAATTACACATGGGTGGTCACATTTGCCTCCTTAGACAAGGTAGTTGAGATGGTAAGGCCCTGCAGCCCTGTGGCTCTGTTGGCTGAGAAAGACATTAAGTCATAATTTCATCTGCTGCTGGTACACCAGGGGTATCAAGAGTTGTTCAGCATGAAATTTGAGGGAAAGTACTACATAGATAAATGCATGCCAATGGGTTGTGCGGTGGCTTGTGTGGTGTTTGAGCAGTATAGCACATTTCTGCATTAAAAGATTACTCGATTGGTGGACTTGCCAGGGATGGTCCATTACCTGGATGATTTTTTGTTTGCAAGGCCAGCAGGATGGGACACCTGTGGTATCCTGCCATCTTTTAGACAATGTGCAAGGATTTTGGTGTGCCCCTATTGCATAATAACACCGAAGGAAGCCAGCACGGTGGTGCTGAGGGTTGAGGCGCTGGATGCCACACCTTGTGCCGCACCGGTGACCTGGGTTAGAGAACAGACTCGGGCCACCGGGGGCTGGCTGGGGGAAGGAAGGATTGAGTGTCCTGCGACAGCTCTCCTTCCTTCGGGGCGAGTGAGGGACATGCACCGTGCTGCAGTGACACCCAGTGGAGGCTGGGTGTTTGGCAGGGTGTGGGCATTTACAAGGGGAGGGAGCCGGCAGAAGTCTGCACTTCAGTGCGCTAACGTCAGTGCATGTCCGGCCCCTCAGTGGGCATACAAAATTCATGAGCCTGACTCATGACACCGCCTCTGCGCCTGGCCTGTATGGCTCTCCACCACTCCACCACGTCACCGACTTAATTATGGTGCCATGGGCTGCTGCAAGCCCTGAACCCCGCACTGGGGGGGAAGCCAGGGAGGCAATGCCGGGTAGCCGGCACCTTTCCCGGTCGTAGATGGGCAGACAGCGGTGCCGCGGCCCCACGCTGGGGGGAAAGCCAGGGAGTATCGGTGACAGTGGAGGAAGGTGGCAATTGGAGGGCAAGGTAGGTGCAGGAAGGTGGCTGATAGCCTCAGAGCAAGGGGCAAAAAAAAAAAAATAATAATAACACCAAAGGACCCCAGAACACTTTTTTCTTTTTAAGCACCAAAATAGATTCTCAGAAGTTCGAGTGCAAGCTTCTGCAGGACAAGGTACAGATCTTGTGGAAATTGCTAGTGGGGGTGAAAGGATTGAGGAAGGCAACACTAAAATGGCTACAGCATCTGTTGGGGGCAATTCAGTTTCACTTACAAAGTGGTTCCAATAGGAAGACCCTATCTGCACCATCTGACAAAAGCTGAGACTAGTGCTTAGCAGCAGTACCACAGGTAAAAGGTGACAGAGAATAAGCGAAGACCTGATACTGTGGCACACTTTCCTGTCATATTTCAATGGGGCCTCCATGGGGCCCACATCTGTGATAAACACAGAGATTGAGCTATGTATGATTACTTTGGGTGGTCTAGAGTTTGGTACCTACTTTGTGAAAGCTTGCTGTGCTGCGCCATGGCTCTTATCCTGGGTGCAGACTAGGATCACCAGAAATATCACACTCCTAGGGTTCTTCCCCATAGTGTTGGGCCAGCATTGGAATTACAAGGGGGCTTGCCAGGGCTCAGCTTCCCTAGCTCTGAAGTGAGCCCTGGTAGCGCATGAATTACAGCCATTGACTTAAAATGGGAGGACCTGTTCACAGACCTCTGAGGAATCACTGTTCAATCAGTGCGAATTGTCAGGTTGTTTGGATGCCTATGCTCTGTAGGCATTATGCTGCTTTTCACATTTGCCCTGTTGTGTGGCACTTTATCACTTTGTTGCTGTTACTAATAAAAGGTGATATGCTTTCATTCATCCAGCATGTGTGCCTATCATCTTTTTACAGTCCTTGGGGAAGGCAGGTGCACCCATTGTCTGTTTGCTTTGTGACCAGTTCCCCAGGCTCAAGGCTGATGTACTATATAAGAGAGGTTCCACTTGACATCCTGGTGGTGCACTTGGGGGACAATGACCTAGGCTATGAGAAGTCAATCGACCTCCTGTGGCAGATGAAAACTGACCTGCTTTTCATTCAAAGGAGATGGCCTGGTACCATGCTGGTGTGGTTGCATATGATTCAGAGGCATCACTGGTGGTACACTCAGGACCATTGCACTGTCAACAAGGCTCAAAGCATGGTTAATATGGATATGGGAGCATTTATGGACCCAATTGCTGGGACCATAATGAAGCACAAAGATTGCCACCACAGTGACAGGGTCCACACTCGGAATAGGGTACCTTTCATGAACATGGGGTATGATATGTTGATTCAGAATGTCTAAGAGGACTGGGTGGCATAATGTGCTTGGGAGATGGACAGGGCACATCTTGTGGCAGCACAGTCTCACAGAAAGGAATAGTACAAAAGTGGTGGGGGATAAGCATCTGATCCCCCATATTTGGCATGAGGGGATGGAACTGGAAGACCCATGCTGGTCCAGAGGGGTCTGGGCCCCACTCATTGGGCAAGTCCTTCAGGGGAAGCAAGCTGCCAGATGTGGCAGAGCATATTCCTTCAAACCTGAGAGCCCTCTTTCTTGAAAGTTCTTGTCACTCAAAGAGTGTACCCATGATCCCTGTGGTCCATGGGTGGGATCCCTTCAGAGGCCTGGGATGAGACTGCCTAGCTGTACACGTGATGTCTTCCTATAACTGTGTAAATTAACATATGCCCATGGTCATTTAACTTCAAAACAGTTCAGTGTCATGGATATTTGTCAAGGAAGATGAGGAGACGGAGCCTGTCTATTCAAAATACATTGATAATTATAGGAGAAGGCTGGGTGAAACTAGGAGAAGGAGGCAGGGTCACATCAGACATAAGCACAGGTTGTGTGTGCTCTATCTGTAGTTGTTGGAAATTATATTGTATGCACATAACATAATTGCCTGTGCTTATGCTGGTTGCAGTTGCAATCAGACCTTATGGTGCCATGCTAGAAGTAATAGATGCTGGAATAATACTGTGATAGCAACTTGGCAAGAGGAGGAATGGGCTAAGAACCTCAGAATGTCTAAACAATCATTAGAACTGTTGTGCCTTGAATTATACCCAATAATTTCCACTCAAGACACTCACATGCAGTTGGCAGTGCCTTTGGAAAAACCAGTGGCCATGTTACTGTGGTGGATGGCCACCAACATTGAATACAGAATACTCAGACATCAGTTTGGAGTGGGCTACCCGGACTGGGATGGAGATTGTTACTGAAAGTGCTATGCTATAGGGTCTGTCCTAATGACAAGGGTCATACAGGTACAAAACCTTGGTGAAATAGCAGCAAGATATAAAAAAGACTGGGGTGGGATCCTCACTGTGGTTGGGCAGTTGATGGAAGTCCCTTCCCAATTATTCCCCCTCCCCTACAGACACACACATAATACCATAGAACACTGCAATAAGAAATGCTACTACTGTGCAGGAATGAAGGACCTAGCTGACCACCAGCACAGATTCATGAAATCAGTGTGGTGTGGCCTGGTAAGGTTTGTGATGCTTGATGGCTCAAAAACAGCACTTGTATAACTTTGGGAAAAGTAGCACATTATTTACACCAGCACACTCATGATTGGAGAAACGAGTGTGCCTACATTGAACTTGGGTGACCCTGCTTATCCACAGCTTTCATGGGTAATGAAACCCTACCTTGACTACTGCAATCTGAAAAAAGGTACTTTTAGCTACAGGCTCAGCATTACATGCATGCTTGTTGAATGTGCAATCAGAAGGTTCAAAGGTTGATAGCGTTGCTTGCTGGAAAGGAATGAATTTAACACAGAAAGTATCTTGGTGATAATTGGTGTATATTGTGTATTGCACAAAGTGAGAAACAAAATGTGAGCAAATTCTTACTGACAGGCTTCTGGAAACTGATGATGCATACCAGCAGCCTATCATGAAAGCACACCACCAGTTGGAAATGTCCGTCGAAGCCCAGGGAAGACAAGCAGTAACCATCTAACAGACATTGGCATCATACTTCCATACCCAAGTCTACCAGAAATAAAAAGCTGGAAACTGTTTTGGCTGTTTGACAGAGCTAAGCTTTCATTCCTGTTTACAGGATCCCATATCTCAAGGAAGGAAGACTTGCAACATTGAACTGAAGATACGCAGTAAGACAGCAGGCATTTCTTTTATTTCAGAACTGTGGTCATTGCCGTAGTATGCATGATCTTGCGGTAACTTGACAAATTAATGACAGTCTCCTTGTGTAACATTACACTTTCAGTTTTTTGGTGCATTTGCACAGGTTACGTATGCTTACATTGCATACACCTTAAAAATACAAATTTGGTACTTACAGCACAAATGTTACATCCAGCATCAAAATAATATTAACAAGTGCATCTGTTTCAACAATAAGCTTAGCAAAATTCAAAAGCTGGCATTAGTGGAGATATACGGACCTACTGATGCTAGTTGAATTACTCGGGGTTAGTTGGTATGGCCTTACAGTTTTTTTTTATCAATTTATTTGAGTTGGGAGAATTTGCCCCCCCCCCCATCCTCTGTGTTAAACCCAAGAAACATAGGGGGTGTGAGGGGCAGAGTCCCCCAACTCTAATCGATTGATCAAAAAACTATATGGCTATACCAACTAATCTCAGGTAGCGTAACTTGTGTAGCGTACCTCTGTACTACGCTATGATGGTTTTACACTGGTACCTAACTAGCAGGAGTGGGTCCATAGATCTCCACTTTCACCCAAAAGCCTAGGTGTTCTCAATCTTTTCCATGTGTTCATATTGTTATATAGTCTCAGTGGCCCCTATTTATGAACACAGCAATTTAGGCTTGAAATGGGTGTAGTGACAGGTGCCTGGAGGCATGCAATTCACATGGCATTTGCCAATGCTTCTCTGTGCAGATGGTGTAATATGTAGGGGCATGCTAGAGCATGCAGGATGGGAAATGGAAGGGTCCAATGGAGATAGGAACGCCCCATGACCCCACCATATATGGTGAACCACAATGATGAAGGCACACAGCCTACCAGTGCAAACAAATGGAAGTGCATGCAGAGTAGGAGGTATGGATATGGATCCACACTGCAGACCAAGTAGCAACCAGGGAAGCCAATCCAATAACAGTACTCAAATCCCAAGGCAGGACAGCACTGGTGCATAGTCAACCAGTGCCAGGCAACAGGAGCCCACACGTGACCATGGCTGGGTAAAGGGAGGCATTTGTGGTCTGACACAATCCCATTTGTCCAACTTAAGCCAGCAGGTGACCATGCTGGTGATGGAGATCTGCAGTATCTACAGCATCCTGTATGGCACCAGGTCACTCAAGTCACCAGTGGAGGATAAGCTGAGGATCTGACTGGACATATAGGCTCTGGTTAATGCCTGTGTCACCAAGCCACATACCGTGTCTGCCATCAAACACAAATGGCATGACCTATGTGCCACTGCCAAATGTAAGGTGGCTATGTCACACCAGTACAGCAGGGAGACCAGTGGCAGCTCACCCTCTTCAAGTTCCACCACAGACTTCTCACAGATCAAAGCTATCATAACCGAGACTCTGGCTGAGGAGGTGTTGGATGATGAGGGTGACAGAATGGACACCCTATCACATGCCAGCCCCTCTGGTGCACAGCGGGTAAGCATCACAATACCTTACCACAAACTCTGATCATCCAGACCTGGGGTGCCACTGTGGCATGCCTACTTCCCTGTCACCATCCGCGGACAGCACACAGCAGACGGATGCACTGGGGAATGTCCTCTAACGCAAACCACATCCCACAAATGATGCAACTAATGGACTCCCATGCAACATAGACAACTGTACCCCCCACCGTCCACAGGCTTTCCAGATCAATTGGCTGCACAGGCAATGGGACATGGTATGCCTGTGGAGAGACCTGCTGGAACATGCCCTGAGGAACCGTCATGGCACATGGTGGCACAGTGTCACTACACCTGGACACTGAACATGTGGAACGGCAGGAGGTGCCAATGGAGCCATACACACTATAAGGCACACCATGGTGGAACACACAGGGGCATGGACATGTGCCATTGAGCCCCACTGGGAACATGTCCAATATCCCCTGGGGCGGAGGGCACCAACACAGACACCAGCCATGGGTGAAACTCGTTACCATGTTGTGGTAAGCTGTGTCATGTGCATCAGTAAAAACAGAAATCAGTGTACACCCTCCCTCCCCATTCCCCAATTCTGGAAAATCTTATCAATTGAAAATATTTCTTTCTGCCTGAATTGGCCACTTATAGGAGAGGGGGCCTCTAAGTATTCACCTGAGGGCCCTGCTGTGAATTAGCCCAGCTACCAAACATAAAGGTAGACCACCCATCAGCTGGGTCCCTATTCCAAAATGTTTTTTTTTTGTACTTGTTCAAGTTTATTAGGGATATCAACATCCAGTTTACACATCAACATGTACCACAATTAAAAAGAATATAAAAAGAAATTCCAGACTTAAAAAATTCGCAACTTATACTTAATTGTACAGCGAATTAAAGACGTTTTCCTCCTCTATTGTCTCTCTATTGTTAACTTAATATTCAGACAACAGTTAAATCCATACTGCCTCCACCGTCTCACTGTAGGTACATTAATACAAGAAGAGAGGAAAAAAAATGTTTTATTTTGTATCCCTTGTTTTTATTTTCTCTTAGATAACCACCAACTTAAACCGTCTATCTGCTTTTATAAGCCAAGTGTTTAGGAAAACCGGATGTATAATATTATCTGTCCTCCACAGGACTCCCCGTCTAACAAAATCTACTTTCCTCAAGCCTTCAACTGTTGCTCCAGGATAGAAATTCCTCTCTTTTCCTCAAAATAATTAAAAATTGGGTGCCAATTGGTATTGAGTCTTGAGACCTGGATTCTAAGCCTGGCCGTAATGGCCTCTATTTGTTGGATATTATTAATGTTGTTCCACCGATGATTAATTGTTGGTTGTTTCTGTGTTAGCCAATTTTGTGTTAGGACCTTTACTGCTGCCACTGACAGAATTAAAAATAGGTACCTCCTACCTTTCATTTTAATTTCAGGCGGGTGCCCTCCCAAACCAAATGCTCAAAATTCAGGTCCTGGATTTGCTCCTCTACTACTCTTGCAAACCTAAGTAAATTGGACATCCTCTATCACCAAGCGTTACAGTTTATTACCAACTCCCCCTACCGTTCACACCACTGTGACCTATATGCAGCTGTTGGATGGACATCTCTTACTACTAGACACCTGCTCCATGCTGGTCTTTGGAGCCTTAAGCTACTCCTGCACAAACTACCAAGTTATCTTTCATTTCTCATTAGTATTTCGCATAGTGCACACTCTCTAAGGAAATCTGATTTCATACTGCTCGCTATACCTAGGACTCGGACCACCTTTGGTAAACGTGCTATTGCGCATGCCCTTCCCTCTATTTGGAACCAACTGCAAACCATGCTGAAACTAACTAGCATAGTTTAAATTAACTTCTATAAAGTGCTAAGTGCAGCCAAGATAAAAGACAACTGCAACTGTCATTAAACCCCTTCTTATCCGTATGTGGGCTTGCACATTCCGCGTAAGACCATAATTTGCTTTGTGCAGGTTAACTGCTTATTGTTCGCACTATCATTTAAACTAAGACACTATTTCATTCTCCAGCATCTGACCTTTACTGCAGCAATCCCACTCCTGCTCCCCTCTACCTTACCTACTCTATATTTTTCTGTTGCTGCTCAATTTTCTAAAATGTATGTATTGCAAATACCGGTTACCATGTCTTGCATTGTTAGTATACTACCTAGAAATGTTCATCACTTTAAACCAATTGTTGCTCATCATCCAATGTGGTGTTCTCGTATGTATTAACCAGCTTGTATTATACAATTACATGCATACATGTTATATTACTATCATTTAATTTCCATTTATTTTATTTTTTTTAATTTTTCTTATTTATTTATTTATGTATGTTCGTTATCAGTATATATGTCACAGGACCTCCTTGTGAATGAGCTTGGTCAATGGAGTCTTCCTGCAATAAACTTGAACTTGAACATGATCCAGCCCCAATATTCTCTTTATCTCACTGTTGATTTGGTTCCAGAATTGTCTTATCTTTGGGCAGGCTCAGAATGTATGGAAGTGAGAACCCACAATGCCACATCCCCTCCAACATCTATCAGATGGGTATCTGGTATAATGCTGGGAGACAGTGGGGGTTATAAAAACACTCACTACCACCTTCCATTAAAACTCCCTCCATATCATAGAATTTGTGGTGTTGTGAATATTGGCCCATACCTTATCCCAGTGTTCCTCAGAAATTTCTCTTCCTGATTCCTCCTCCCACTTTCTTTGAAGTTTTTGAGTTACCAGGAGATGTGTCTTGTCTTCTAGTAATTTATAAAATTGCTAGGTTAGGTGTGCCATATCACCCAGATCTGCTTTATGTTTAACCAAGACCACTCCTTCTTCTAATTGCCCTGTCAGGTTATTACTTCCCACCCTCGAGAATATGTAGTGCCTAAACTGAAGATACTTATAAAAATTAGAACACAGAAAGCCAAATTCCCCTTGTAACTTACTAAACTCCTTTACAGTTTCACCATCAATGAATTGTTCCAACATAACTAAACCTCGTTCTGACCATTCCTTAACGATTTTGTCCCTTCTCATATTTAGTAAATCTGGAAGGTACTGTAAGGGGATAAACCGCCAGACATAATCAGGTTTCTCCCATACTGCCCTAATCTTCAACCATATCACCATAGTATGTCTTGTCCATCTATTTTCCACCCTATGGAGTGTCTTTGGTAGGATGATCCAGAGTAGCACCCAAACTGGTATCCCTGAGTAAGCATCATGCTTCATCTTACACCAATCTAAGGTTGGGTTTTATTTAACAAGTTAACTAATGGGATTATTTGAGCTGCCCAATAATATCTGATTAAATTCGGTAGGCCCCAACCTCCCTGTCTTTTGCCCTCTTGTAATTTTATTAACCAAATTCTTGGTTTTTGGCCTGCCCATATGAAATTGGTAATTTTTGTTTGTAAATTCTGAAGGTCTCTTTCATGTATCAGCACTGGAAGAGTGGAAAACAGAAACGACATTCTTGGCAGAACGTTCATTTTAATAGTGTCAATCCTCATAGAGAAAGTCAATGTCAGTACTTTCCATCTGCCCAAATCCATAAGAATTCGGTTCATCAACAGTTTATAATTGAATTTGTATAAATTGTCAATATGTTTTGGGATCCAAATTCCCAGATACCCAGATACCTAACCTTCTCCTTGACCCATCCGAATGGAATTTTTGTTTTAATGTCTGACATCACTTCCCCCCCTCAGTACCAAAGCCTCAGATTTTTCAATGTTAATTTTAAAGCCCGATATTGCCCCATATTTTTCAAATAATCGTAATAAATTAGGAATCATAATGCAGGGGTTATCCACAAAAATCAATGTGTCATCTGCATACATAGATATTTTGCAGCACTGCTCTCCAACCTTGATGCCCATAATGTCTTTTGATTCTCAAATAGCCACTGCTAACAGTTCTAAGCTAAGTGCAAATAAAAGGGGTGAGAGGGGACATCCCTGCCTAGACCCTCTCTAGCTGGATGCCTGAAGAGATAGTTCCATTAACTCTAACCCTAGCTATGGGGTTTCCATAGCATAAGGACACCCATTGTATAAATGCCTCCCCTAAGCCCATCGTCCCCATAATCACCCAAAGGTATTCCCAGTTTAGACGTCGAATGCTTTTTCTGCATCCAGAAAAAGAGCTAACTGGGCTGATGTTGTTGGGGAGTCAGATGTCATAACATTTAAAAGCTTTCGGACGTTGTCAGCTAAGTGCCTATTTGGTATAAAGCCTGTTTGGTCAGGGTGGATCAATATTTCTATATGTTTCTGTAGTCTGGACGAGAGAATTTTAGTATCTTCAGATCCTGATTTAACAAGGAGATAGGCCTGTAGACGTCATACCTATCTTTCAGTTTGTCAGGTTTATGAATGACACTAATAAAGGCATCCCTCCATGATTCAGGAATATGGTTCTCCTCCAAGCAGGAGTTAAATACCATGGCCAGGATGGGGGCTAACACCTCTTTAAACATTTTATAAAATTCTGGCCCATAGCCATGCGGTCCTGGGGCCTTGTTCGAGGGCAACCGTGCTATTGTGTCTCTAACTTCCTGCAATGTAATTTTGCTGTTCAGTTCCATTTTTGCTGACTCCGGTAACTGAGGCATCAGTAAATCTCTCAAAAAATTCTCTGTACTTGTTTCAGTGTCTATGCCCTGGTCCTTGCTCCTATATAAGTCTGGTAGTGCTGTTGAAATTGCTGTACTATTTTCTGGGGTTTAGTCCAGGGAGCAGAGGGGTTTGCAGTATTTCTTAGTTTTAGTATTGTCCTATCTGCTTGGGCCTTGTGAAGCCGAATCACCAAAAGCCTAGAGGCTTTACCCCCTGATTCATGGTATTTCTGGTTCAAGTATCTTAATTGGCCGTCTATCACCCTATCATCCAGTTTTCATAGTTCCTCTTTTCCCTCCACCAGTGCTTTCATAATTCTGGTATTTGTGGGGTCTCTCTTATGCTCCTCCTCAAGAGAACTAATCTTTTCTAAAATTCTGTTTCGGGATAACTGGGTCAGCTTTTTATTTGCTGAGGCTGCACTAATAAGTTCTCCCCTCACCACCGCTTTCAGGGCTTCCCGGGTACTGATTGGAGAGCAGCACTGTTGCACATTAATGTTATATATTTCTTTTAGTAATTTGGCCAGTCTCATAGTTAGAGCCTTATTATTTAATAGTGAGACATTTAGTCGCCATTGTGAGAATCTGTGCTCTCTGGACAATGCCCATGTGATCCCAGCCGGTGCATGGTCCGAAAAGGTGATGTTATATATTTTCGATGATGACAGTCTATAAATCTGCACTTTAGGGACTACAAACAAATCTATTCTAGAATAAGAATGATTGGCTACGGAGAAAAAGGAAAAATCTCTTTCCCCTTTATGTTGAGTTCGCCAAACATCAACTAGCCCTAGCTCCTCTAGTAGAGTTGCCAAAGTCCTAGTTGTCACCCCGTTATGACTTGGGGAATGGTAAGACCTATCAAGGCATGGGGAAACCACAGCATTAAAATCTCCAGCTATTATCGAATGACCTTCTGGTAACATGGCTACGTTGTGCAAAACCGATTTTAAAAATATATGTGTTTGGCTGTTGGGTGCATACAGATTCGCTAAATTAATCGACTGTCCCTGTATAGTGCCTGAAATATGCAAAAAACGCCCCTCCCATCCCCTCTCAATATCATCTATTTGAAATGAGCAACCCCTCCTAAACAAAATGGCTACTCCTGCTTGCCTGCCATTGGGTGAGGGGGAAGCTTCAACTCTATCTACCCATGCTTTCCTCAGTTTGAGGTGTTTGCCCCTGCCCAAATGGGTTTCTTGTAAGAATGCTATATTACAATCAAACTTTTTCAGTTCGTTTAATATTCTGGAGCGCTTCACGGGTGAGTGAACACCCTTAACATTGCATGTAATCATTTTGAGGTTACTCATCCTGGTTTACAATAGCAATAGGTCTAGTCAACTTCCATTTGACCACAGCCAGCAGTTGAGACAGTAATATGCACATGTTGAAGGCAAGAAAATATGTTTTGATCCATATAGCAGACAGACGATAGCTATAACTATTAACTAATATAACAAACAGTGTCCACATCAACATACCAGTAACCCATGTAACCCAGTAAACTAAGAACCTCCATAACTGAGTTACTGTTACTAAACTAAGTTGCTGTATACTATAGCAAATTTTACTTCTGATTTTAAAAATCGTAACGACTTCCTAGGTGAGGGATTTCAGGTTTATGCAACCTCACCGATGTATATCTAGAGGTAATCTTAGTGACCTCATGGTGTAGCATGTTATACTCCTTATCCCCACATAACCCGAGGATTGTGAGTAGCATGCAGATATTCCCCCGCATCACCTTCCAGATGGTTTTATGGCTGCCCCCCCAACTCTCCCTTTAAAATAGCTCCTGAGCAGATGAAAGTGTGGAAGTTTAATGTTTATGTCCCTCTTCCGAAGTAAACTTTTCCTGCCTATACCTCCTCCTCCTCTTAAGTCTCCATTGTAAACCCCCATAGTTCCCATTAAATGAGTTTGTACAGAACATTGATGTCGATGGGTATTATTTTATCCAGATTGATTCCCCAGGAAGTTCAAACAGCCTTGAATAAGTTCCCATTGTTCAAAATTGTTCAAAATATAGAGGGGCCTCCTCCCCAGTCCGGTAGAAATACGCACACCACTGTGAGAAGAGATCTTCTCCCCCCCCACCGCCACCCCTCCCTCAACCCAAATTATCCACTCCACAAAGAGCGAGTTCCTCCTTACGGCATAAGATTACCCGAGTTCCTGCTTCCCAGACCTCACTACAGTCCTCAGGTCACCTGGTTTCCTCTCCTGTATCCAATTTCGATCGTGATTCCTGGTCTGACTTCTTTAAAAGCTTCATCACGTCAGCTAAAGCTTGAGACGGAAGCAGCCACACCGATGACCTCTTGCATCCTCTCAATTGGACTCCCCAAGCTCCCGTCAACAATCTATGCTCCAGCATCTCCAGTTCCCTGTTAGGGAGTGTAATCCTCTGTTCTGCCAAGAATGGTGCCGCTTCTGCCAGGGAGTTGAAAACTCGTGCCCCGCCCTCCAGGTACACTTTTAATTTTGCTAGAAAATTAAGTTGGGCTTTTATATTTCTTTTTTCTTTGAGTTCTCTGATTATTTGCCTGACCTGGAGGCACTTCACCTGCAATTTTGCTGAAAAGTCATGATGAAAATATATATTCTGGCTTTCATACTTTAGGTCCTTATGTCACCAGGCTTCCTGCAGGATCAACTCCTTGGCTTGATAATGTAACATGCGAACTATTCAGGATCTTGGCTTTGTTTTCAGATCTGCTGGACTAGGGCCAAGTGAGCAGTGTGCACGCTCGATCGTCAGAGGTATATCTGAGGGAAGGGATAGAGTGTTTTTTAATAATTGGAGAATAAAGTCTGCTGGTGAAGCGAGGCCCTCCTCGGCCCCCTCCTGCACACCATGGATCCTAAAGTTATTTCTCCTTGCCCTGTTTTTGGCGTCTTCTAGCCTGGCATGAACTAGGTGATCGCACTGCAACAGGTAGGCCAGAATTCTGTCATTACCCTCTTGGGATTCGATCATCTCTGTAATCTTGGTTTCGTTCATTTGAACCTTGGCGTTAATGTTCCTGATGTCCATTCACAAATCGGCAGTTGAGGACTCAATCTTATTGACCGACTTGAGGATTTTCACCAGGGCTTTCTCAGTTTTATTCAGCGGGTCTTCTTCCTCTAAGTCAGGATCCCATGATGATTCAGAAAGGGATTGGGTCCTCGCGCAGGCCGCAAACCCCTCAATGCCAGCGTCTATCAGTAACTGCTTTAAAGTAGATTGTTTGGCCATTTTTTTTTTATCTTTAACCTGCGGTGGTCTACCAGACATTAGGACACCCGTTAGCTGGTCCACTGGTTACAATTAGTCAGTTTCTGAAGGAGGATTGTAATAGATTGCGGAGTTGGTTCAGGAGCAATCTAAGTTAGGCAGCCACCATTGTAGTGACGTCACCGGAAGTCCTCTAAAATGTATTTGTCTTAAATAGTTTCCTTTATATAAGGTACACAGCCTAATGTGGCTTAATCAAGGTGCAGTCCCTGCCTGCAGGTAACTAGTGTGAGAGGTCTAAACCTCACCTTCAGGTTCTTGGCAATATTGGGAATGCAAATAATCACAAACAGGTTGCATTTGAGTAATAAACAAGTTTATTACTACAAAAGGGATAAATCACAGTTGCCCTAAGCAGTTCTTACCAATATGAACCGGGAGCCAGTGCTAAGTGTTCCCTACACCTCGAGGTTTCTCTGTAGTCTCTTGGGATCTCTCGGGTCTCCGAGGTGTAAAGCCTGTGCATAACATTATATACCTGTGATAATTACTATGGTTACTAAAAGATAGAAACATTTCTAGTTACAGAGATGAGCCCTATTGGCTAAATTAGAGGTGGCTCCACGGTCCAAGATAACATTATATAATTCTGTAAAGTCATCAGTTTTAGAACAAAAGACGTTCTCATACAGAGTCTTACATAACACAGGTGAAGTGGTGCACATCACCAAAGGATGGCAATGTTGCCTTACATATTACAATTACTTCAAGGACAGGTGTCTTGGCATCTGACAAGTAAGAAATAGACAGAAAATATAAGGTATAATGTGTGTGCATTAGAAGGCAAAGTGGGTTACAATAATATGCATTCATATCCTGACATCTACTCTTATGTGGTAGATGCCCTTAGCCCTATGTATTAGTATAACCTATGCCTAAACATTAGCTGTCTATGGTAAACCCTTTGAGGGTATCAATTAGGGGCAGAGACTGCAAATAATTTCCCTTTGTTGCCTCCAAGGGCAACACAGGCAAATCCAGGGAATGGACAGGAGCAGTGGACGTTTACAAGCCTGACGCGCGAGCCTTGTAAAGGAACTCAAGCTGCTCACGGTGTTGGCACAGAGTACGTCGTAGGCAGCAAAGCATAATAATCAAAGTGAATATTAAAAATGCTTGTATTATAACAAAACCCTTAAATGTGATCTCCAACCAGGTGTTAGTCAATGCATGATTCATATCTCCATCGTTGATTAGGTCAAGGACAGCTTCATTGGCTTTGGTTATATTATTGCTGATGTGGATGAGGTGAGGTGAGTGTCCTTTCTATCTAAAAGGGATTTCAGTGTAAGTGGATCTATGTGTACATTAAAGTATGGTAGGTATTCTGAAAGTGTGAGTAAATAATCTGGGTTACCATCAATAATGTCTGCATCCATAAGGGGAATGGGGGTTATGACAGTATGTCCAATAACAGTTTTCTGATGGGGAACAAAACAGAAGTTGGGATGATCAATTGAACAAGTAACAGAACCATATGTATAAGACTTAACATTGGTCACTATACAGTACTCTCCGTCAGAGTTATACTGTGAACATACAGTAGGTAGTCTCCATTTTTGCAACTGGACAGGGCATATGTAGGTCGTCTTCGAAATCCGTGTTGATAGGCGATGAGCTTCCTCACAATAGGACTGGTAGAGCTGATCTGGCGACGGTGTTGAGTCAAAAGAGTTGGTGCCATTCTCAGTAATGTCATCATGCACAGTGAAAGTCCAATCAATGCTGTCTGGAGAGAAGCCACAAACAGGGCGTATGACATCAAACACATCACATCGGCACAAGTAGATGTATTGCTTTTTCGCACAGCAGTGCGTATGCGGTGCCACCCAGGCATCCAGGAAGGAGTGGTAGACCAGTAGAGGTGGTAGATCCAGGCATTCTCTGTAGATGTCATCATCCAAATGCCCAATAGAATGTGCCAGTGCAAGCTTGTTGAACAAAGCTGTAGTGGGATCAAAACGTGGTAAAGAGACAGTAAAGGAGACAAACATGGTATCTGTTATGGAACATTTCTTGGTAGAAAAACAAGGACCAGTGTTTGGGTGTCTGGTCACAAACCCCAAATTTCTCGCTGTGGAGAGAGGAATAGACAAAGTCTGTTGCATACATAAGGAAACACAAGTAGAAAGTTTACATTTAGGACAATACCATTTAGAGATGCGTCTGTCATGTATTATGTCAGGGATTTTTCCAGTTTCTAAATCACGGAAGAGGTTGTTGATGGTAATGAGAATGTATGAACCATATGCAGAACAAAGTATTTCCCTACCAAGGTATTGTTTTTCAGCCTCTCTATTGTTCTGTTGTATGAGTGCATTAATCTTATCTTTAGAATCAGTGAAGGCTTTGGCAATGTTGTGCATGTTGTATACAGTATATCTTTCTTCCTGACTAAGGCTATCCACACCATGCAATAATGGTGGTAAAACATTATTAACCAAACCAGTGGAGAACTTGGCAGAATGACTCTTGATAGCAGCAATGTCTGCTTTGTTCAAAATGGACATAGCAGTACCAAAAAGACCTGTGACAGTACCTGTAGCACCTGTAACATCAGAACTGTCGACTTCACGTTTACTACATTTATGATTAATAGTAGCAGGAGGGGTTTTCCTCCTAAAATTACCTCTATGTTCAGTAGAATAAACCCCAGTGAAAGGGTCCTTAGTATGAATCTGAAATGCAGCTAAACTATCAAGCAATAATGTACTATAGAATGCAGATGTATTGGTATTGTGACACATACCAAATTCTTTCATATTCCAGTAAGTAAGGTTAAACAAAACAGGTATATGCATGAACTGTAAATTATTAATCAAAGAACCTGGGAGGGCAGTGGCTGTGAGACCACTACGGGGACCAGGGTTATGTTTTGGACATTCCAAAAGCTGTTTTTCAGTGGGAGGCAACACAGAGAGATACATGGCGGCAGAGGCCATGTGGTGTACAGCACAGAATCTGCGGGCAGAATCTTGGGAGAGAGAGTTACAATAGGAAGGATCAATCAGAGCAGTAATGTTGTACAAACCAGAGTGTCTTAATGCAGTTTGTAACAAGGACAGTGAACCATTTGGGGATAATTTAGCATTGGGCCAACCCTGAAAAGTTCCCTTGGAGAGTTTGGCCACAGGGAGAATTTGTCCTTGTGATGTGGTTTGCCACTCAATTTGAAGGGTAGATTTGTCAGGAGCAATGACCGAGGCAGTGAGGTATGCATCGGAACCTTCCTGGACAGTAATCATAGTATCTGGTATTTTGATGGAAACCTCTGTAGGAGGTGCTGGAGGATCCAGTTGTCGAAGGAGGTCCGGAACCGTGCCTTGGGTGCAAGGGATGACTCCTGCAAGGAGGAGAGATAGGAACAAGATAGCCATCTTGTCAGTGTATCTGAAAAGGAAGATCAAAGATTAGTACATTAGTACAATTCCGCCCAGTGGGGTTGGGAAAAGTAAGTTTAAGTTCCTTTGTACAATTTCAACTGGTTTGCATGTAACCATTTGTCAGTCAGTTTATTGTTGTGAAGGAGTCTAACTTGATAGACTGCCGGACTGAGTTTGTTGACAATGGGGTAAGGGCCTTCCCACTTATTGGAGAAGGAGTGGGTGGGATGTGCAAATCGAAGTACCATTACCTGATCTCCAACCTGCCAATCCACTTCTTGTGCTTCAATCGGAAAGGCGAGCGATACCTCAGCCTTGCTTCCGATTGGTCCTCCTTCTTCATTGCCTTCTGCTCTAGCTTGCACTTCCAAAAACTGACCGGGAATAGTGGGTTTTACTTTAATTTTTCCCAAAAAGAGCTGTTTTTACTAAATTGTTTAAAATTCTAGGATTTATGTTGTTTTTCTTGTAAATGCCTAAGTGATACAGTCCTTTGGTGGGATTTCTGGTGGGCCAGACGCTAAGGCGCCTGCATTCCCCAGTCTTTTGTTGTGCAAAACTTTTAGCACCTTATTGCAGAATCGCTTGATTACTGCAATTGTGCTTTCCTGACTGTCCCTCCTCTGTCTCCACTTTAGCCGACCCTGCCTCGAGCACCCAGTAAGCGCTGGGTCTGAGCCAGCGGCGGCGGCAACTGCAGGCCAAAAGAGAACCAGGAGGCCGGGAGACAGCCAGCAAGGTACAGGAAAGCCGCAAAATTTTGCCCGCCTCTCTCCCTTTTGGTGTTTCCTTTATACACACCTTCCCGCCAAATTTCCTATCTCCCCATAGCCAAATTCTAGCCAATAATCTGGAAACAGTCCCCACTGCCTTCACTATTATTAACCCTTAGTTACCGAATCATGTTGATGCTTCTCCTACTGCTTCTTTCTCTCTCACCATCATATATCTTGAGGATGATACCTTTCCAGTCCATGCCCTTTGAATAATGCGGCTTGCCAGGGTGACCTCCTGTCTCACCTCCAGTGGATGCCTACCACTCCTCAACTATGCACTACGTGCTTCATTGTAATCCATGGGTAGCTCTCAAAAAGGGTCACAGCCAATCATGTATCTCTTATGCCCCATGCTCAAATCTTGGCTCTATAGTGCCCCCTTGTACCTGTCCATCAAGCTGGTACTCTGTGAAAAGTTATTAAGCCTTAACCCATCCTGGACCGTCTCAAAAGATTGGACCCCGAGCAAGAAGAGAAAACCATCTTTTTGGTCCATCCTGCTATCACTTGAAGCCCTTATTAAACTATTATTCTTCTTGCTGATCTGCGCTGGCAATGTTGAAATCAATCCAGGACCCCAGAAGGCTTTACCTCCCATCAGACCTAGCCTCCATTAAAGGTTTAAGCTTCCTTCACATCAATGCATGCAGCTCCTAAAAAGTTCTCATTAATCCAGGCCTGGTCGCCCACCTTGCCAGACTTTCTGGTAATTTCTGAGACATGGCTTAAACCTGCTACACAGGGCAGGGAAATAAATCTACCCAACTACCAGCTATTCAGATCGGACCGCCTGACAAGGGCGGTGGAGTGGCTATCTATGTTAAATCAAATATTTCTGCATCTTGCCTTAGTGTAACAACAGTGCCCAAAGAATTCGAATGTTTATCCATAAATAGCTCTCCCCAATATGACAGCTTTTCATTTGTTGGCTGCTGGGCCCCCTCTGCTGGCCTTGACTCCTAACCCATTTGGGAAATATAATTAAACTGGGCCCTGAGGACACCATCATTTTAGGTGACCTGAACTTAAACTGGCTCTCCAATGCATCTGCACCCGTAGTATCTTTTTGTGACACATATGGATTCACTCAATTAATAAATGAACCGACAAGAATTAACTCAAGAAACAAAAGTAACAGCACCCTACTTGACATTATGTTGGTAAACAAACCGCACCTGTTTTTACATGCTGGAGTGCTATTCAGTGATATAAGTGATCACTATCTTATTGCAGGGATAAGATCATCAGTCAAGCCATCCAACCCTGCGAAATTCCTCACAAGAAGGTCTAAAAGAACATTAACATCGGAGATATCTCCATGATCTATATCATTCTGTACGCTGGCAAGAATTCTACCACACAGTTCTGTGGAAACAGCACTCAAGGTGCTAAATGACATTATCATAGGCGCCCTCAATACTCATGCACCTTTCACTAGCGTTAGAATAAAAAGCAAATCCTGCCGCTGGTTTTCTGCTGATCTTAAATCTGCATTGCTTGCTAGAGATAAACTCTGGAAAAGGGCTAGAAAGACCAAGGATCCATTTGACTGGCTTCAGTTCAGAAAAGCCAGAAACAGCTGCACCAAAAAAGTGAGAGAAGCCAAGGCTGCCTTCTATACAGCCGAGCTTGATGCCTCCTACCTTAACCCAGCCAGATTCTGGGGCACCATCAAGGGGATCCTAGGGCAGGATTCCAGCACTTCCTTGCCATCCCAAGTGCACCTTAACAATGTTGTTATAACTGACAAGCGTGAAATTTTAGATGCATTCAATAATCATTTCACTACGGCTGGCCTAGCTTTTGACTCCTCCCAGCAAATCTATTACGGTCACAACTTAAATTCCAGTCTCATCGATGGTCAGAAGGCTGCTTCTTCATTCTCCTTCAAGCCAATTTTATTAAACAAGTGGAAGACCTACTGCTACACCTAGACACCAAGAAAAGTGCAGGTGCAGACTCTCTGGACCCCTACTTTCTAAAAATTGCTCTACATGCCATTGCAGTTCCCCTAACTCACCTTTTTAATCTGTCCTTATCCACTGGTTCGGTTCCTACATTGTGGAAGACAGCACAAGTGTTTCCTCCTCAAATCAGGGGACCCATGGATCTCAACAATTATAGACCTATATTCATCCTACACGGTGCTGTCTAAAATGTTAGAAAACTAGTGAGTATCCAACTAAGAGACTACCTCGACTAATAATCTCCTTAACCCTGTTCAATCTGGGTTTAGGACCAGACACAGTACCATTTCTGCACTAGCAAAAGTAACAAATGATTGGCAAACTGAGTTAGACAAAAAGCAGCATCTGTGCTGTATTTCTAGACCTAAGTAAAGCCTTTGATACAGTGGATCATGAGCTGCTAATTTTCTCACTGCACTCCTTAGGCCTGGATTCAACCTCTCTTGGGTGGTTCAGATGTTACCTCACTGATAGAATACAGCAGGTGAAAAATGAAGGTGTCCTATCCTCCTCAAAACCACTTCTAAGGGGAGTACCGCAAGGATCCATCCTGGGCCCTATCCTTTTTGCTATCTACATCAACAACATTGACTCCAACCTCACTGTTGCCAATGTTCACCTTTTTGCTGATGATACTGTCTTATATGTCAGTAATCCCTCACCATCAAAGGCCTGTGAGTTATTACAATCAGAATTCTCCCTGCTGCAACATCAACTACTTGAAAAGAAACTACTATTAAATGCCAAGAAGACAAAGGCTATGTTCTTCTCCACCAATATATATTCTACCACTCTCTCATCAAACACTCTTCCCCAACTATCCACCATCCTTGGAGAAAATCTTGATTATGTGGATAAATTCAAATATTTAGGGGTATGGATTGATAACAGACTTGATTACACTCAACATGTTGAGGAGCTCCTGAAAAACTCAGACAGAGGCTCGCCTATTCTTCAGAATCAAACATTATCTAACCAGAGAGTCTAAACAGAGACTAATACAGGCATCATTTCTTTCTCTCATCGATTATGCAGATTTCTATATGGCCACTGTACTATGTCCTATTTAAGTAAGTTGGATACCTTGTACCATAGAGCTCTAAGATTCATCACTGATCTTCCTTTCAACACTCATCACTGCTCTCTCTATAATGCTATTGGCTGGACATCCTTACACCTTAGGAGGAATAAAAATGCTGCTTTATGGATTTACAAAGTTCTGTCAAACAAACTTCCACCTTATATTTCCGATTGCTTTACTCTGGCTACACCTAGATCATATGCCCTAAGAAGCAATAGCCTTATCACCTTGAAGATACCTAAAGTCTGTACCTGGCATGGGAGATCTGCAATCAGCTACTTTTTAGCATCTACCTGGAATTCTCTGCAGAAGACCCTAAAATTGAACACCTTCATCCCTATAGCATCCTTTAAAAAGCTCTTCATAAGTCTCTTCCTGAGATATGCAACTGCTTTCACTAAGCCTAGTCCCTTCTTACCCTTTACCCTCCTTTTTTTTCTTTCTATCTCCTTTTATATGCTTTGTCTAAACTTAACTACAATATCCCCTACAATCCCTTACCATTCCCTTTTTTATCCCCCCATATCTATTTGCTTAAGTATCTATCCAATTAAAACACACCTGACCAGTTTTACAATCCCAATACCTTACAGTCATTTGAGTCAAACCTGTCTGACTTATTTTGTTTTGTGGTCCAAAACCATTAGCTACCTTGCTTGTATATACGTTTTTTATTACTGTACCTGTTTATTTATATTAAAGTCTTTGTCTTTTTCTCTGTATTTGTTTATGTATGCTACTGTACTTTATTTTGATCTTGACCTATCAGGTCCATCTTGTAAATGAGCCTCGCTCAATGATGTCCGCCTGAATAAATAAAGATTTTGATTGATTGATTGATTGAGTGATTGTGCATGTTTGTCAAATTGTATTTTTGACTGTTGCTGGGCTTTGCCCATGCAGTTTGCAGCATACAAGTGTGTGTGTATGAGGTCTTTTCTGAGCTTTTCCACATACTGATCCACAGACACACAGTCTGCAGTGGGGGTGTGTAGGTCAAAGAGCAAGTGTTCAGGCAATCTCATTTGTCTTCCAGTCATCACTTTGAAGGGTGTAAGCTGGGTGGTGGCTGAGGGTGTACCCCTGATTGCCATAAGGAGTAAAGGCAATAGGGAATCCCAGGTCTTGGGATTGTCCTCAATGAATTTGGAAAGCATTTGCTTAATCCGTCTGTTGGCTCTTTCTACTTGACCTGAGGATTGAGAGTGATAAGGTATGTGGAACTTTTGCTGAACTCCAAGGAGTTCAAGGGACTCTTTCATCAACTCACATGTAAAACTGGTTCCTTTGTCGGAGTCCACCTTGAGAGGCAGGCCCCACCTGGAGAAAAAAATCTGTTCTACCAGGATTTTGGCAGTTGTTTTTGTGGTGCATGACTTAGTGGGGAAAGCCTCAACCCACTTAGAGAATAAGTCGGTTACCACAAGGGCGTACTTGTTGTTTCTGCTGGTATTGGTCAATGGACCAATGAAATCAATTTGGATGGCATGCCAAGGGCCAGTGTGTCTTTGTGGTAAAAGTTTGGCATTTTGTTTTGTAGGTATGGGATTGTTTTGTGCACAAACAAGGCAATTGTCAATGTATTGTTTAACATCTTTAGTAATGCCAGGCCACCAGGCAGTGGTCTTGAGACATTGAAGGGTGTTTTATGCTCCCTGGTGTCCATCAGTAGGAGTGTCATGTACCTGGTGCAAAAATTCAGATCTCAAATGTCTGGGGACTACCCACAATTTGGTGGTAGTATCCTCTGGTTGGAACCAAATGAGTTTATTGTCAGGGGATAAGTGTAACTTACCTTCGTGCCTGCGATATGGGTTATGCGTAGGGAGTCTTTCTCCAGTACCTTTGTCAAGGAATCTGAACACTTCTTTGAGTTCCGTGTCCAAATGCTGGGCTGCTGAGAGGTCCAGGGGGGAAAAAGATTCAGATTTCTTTTTGAGAGCTGCAACATTGGCTTCTGGATGATCCATCATCCAGATGTCCCCCCCTCGAGCCCCTTCTTTAGTGAGGGTATCTGCTGTGTCATTGAATGCATGATAGTGATCATGTAGAGAGTGAGCTTTAACCTTGTGCACATAAAGTTTGTGTGGGTGTTTCTGTGCCAATGTGTGTATGTAGATTACCAATTCTTTGTATTTCACTGGACTTCCATCAGAGGAGAGAAAGGTTCATCTGCCAGAAAGGGAGAAATTCTGTAAGGGAGCAACAAACCCAATTAGAGTCTGTAAAATGATGGTATCCTGAGTTCCATGTTGGATAAACTCAAGTGCGCAGGCCACCGCTGCCATCTCTACATACTGCGATGAAGCTACACTACAGCGTTTAGATATCCTGACAGTGTTCCCATAAGGATACACCACCAAAATACCCATCCCTGCAATCTGTTCTCCCTGATAGTACGATGCTGAACCATCAGTGAAAACACGGCACAAAGAGGCACTTTCCAGTATCTCAGGTGTGGCAGGGAGGAATGGACCCGGATCTGGGAGGTCAGGTGACTGCAGTGTAACAGTCATGGGGTTCCCCCTGAAAAAGGAGACTATGAGCTAGCAGAGATGGAACTTTGGTCTGGTGGACCTGGATATCCCTGTCCTGGAGGAGAAGTGACCAATGTGTCAGCCTGGTGTTGGAGACTGACCCATCCTTCACTCTATCTGAGAGCAGAAAGGTAGTGGGCATATGATTACTGTTAAGAATCAGTGGTGAGTACCCAATGATATACAGGAAGTGCTTGACAGCCCCAGTAGGTGGCCAGAAGGTTCCTTTCACAAAGGCCGTACTTCTGTTCCACTGGGGTCAAGAGCTGTGATGCATATGTAATAGGTCTCAAGGTGCTATGCACCTTCTGGGCCAGCACTGCTGACATAGCGATGTCAGAGGTGGCACACTCTAGATGGAATGGTAGTGTTGGATTGGGGTTTACCAGTGCTGGGGCGGAGGCCAAAGCCTGCTTCAGTGATGTCACAGCCTGGGTAGGGACAGGGCCCCAATTCCATGGAACGTCCTTTTTGAGTAGATCATACAGAGGAGTGGCTTTCTGAGCAAAATCACAAGTAAAATCTCTCGAATAGTTTACCATACCTAGAAACCTTCGAAGAGTTGCCACACTGGTGGGTAATGGCAAGTCTTGTAATCTCTGAATCTTTTTCCAAGTAGGGCTCCTGCCTTGGTCAGTTATTTTCAAACCCAGAAAGAGTACTTCTTTCTGACATAACTGTGCTTTTGCTGGGTTGCACTTCAGACCTGCTCTCTGAATGAGAGTCAGTAGTTCATCCAAGAGATCCAGATGTTGTTCCTGTGTGGCAGTAGCCAACAACAGGTCATCTATGTACTGTAAGAGACATTGGGAGGCTGAAAAACTCTGTAGGGCATCCATCATGTGAAGATGGAAGAGGGATGGGCTATTATGGAATCCCTGTGGCAAGCAAGTCCATGTGTATTGTCGTCCTTCAAAGGTAAAGGCAAACTTATATTGACTCTTGAGGGCCAATGGTAATGACCAAAAACCATTGGAGATATCCAGGGCACTGAACCATTTCTGATCTGGTGTTAAAAGTCGAAGCACATCTGATGCCGATGCCACGGTTGGGGAACAACTGGGAGTAACCTGTTTCAGTTTCCTGTAGTCAATAGTAAGTCTTCAGGCGCCTGTGGGTTTCTTCATGGGCCAGACAGGAGAGTTGGCAGTAGAAACACAGGTTCTGATTACTCCTTGTTTAAGGATTGACTTGATCATTTCTCGGAGAGAGGGTAAGGCTTCAGTGGGAAACGGGTATTGCCTTTGTCTCTCATGTGCCGGGCCTGGCACCTCGATAACAGTATGCATTCTGCCACAGTCATGCTTGTTAACTGCAAACGCTTCCAAATGTCGTTGCAGGATAGGTAGGAGTTTTGGGAAAAGTTCATGGTTCTTGAACAAATCTATGACGTCATACTCTTTGTTGTTGATAGATATTGTTGCCACAGTATGTGAGTCAGGAATTAAGACAGTATGGTATTGACCCTGGATCTGTATCAGCAGCATGTTAGCTAGATCTACCACACAGCCGTGCGGTGCAAGGAAGTCAATCCCAATGATACTAGGATGATCATGCAGCACCATCAGTTGGAAAGCATGTGAGGCCTTCAAATGGCCTAGCTCTACCGGTAAGGGTAGAGAACGGTATGCAGGTAGCCTAGTACCATCAACTCCTGACATATTGGTCTTCCATCAGGTAGACCAAGGAGATGTGTCCGGGTGTTCGTCGTGTAACACAGATACAGCTGCACCTGTATCTAATAAGACAATTAGTTGGCGGCCCCCGACCTCGGCCTCGGTACAGGGCCTTCCGTTTGTATCCAAGACCAGCTTGTTTACAATGCGGACTGGGGCCTGTAATTGTCAATCCGTATTGCTGGAGGCATGCAGAGGTTGGGCTTGATGTGCATGGATGACTTCACAGTGTTGCACTGATGCAATATAAGGAGGAGCTTCCGGGTTCAGGCTTGTGTGGTCCTGAGAGCTCATACTTCCGGTATCCCCATGACCAGTAGTGGCATGGGTCACCGGTTGTACTGCTGCAAGGGTCTGTGTGGGAACAGCATCCGCTACGGAGCCGCACTTCCTGCCCCAGGAGCTCTCAAATTTCCAGTTTTCAGCTATCTCCCTGCACGAGGGACCGATCTTTGTAATGGTTTCCCTCTGCCCTTGTGCCTTCTGTTTTTAGGCCAATTCCGGTTCCCACCCCACTGTTGTTGTTGTTGGCCCTGTTTGGGGTTTTGCTGGGTGCTAGCTGGAGGGCCCGATGGATGTTTAAGCTGCTGTTGCTGGGCCTGCCCTTCCATGGTGTAATGTGTCGTGGTCCCGGAAGCAGGTTCCACGGCGGCAACCTTTTTGGAACCGGAACCCAAATCTCGGATGTACAGTTGATACACCCTCTCGGTTTTCTGAAGAATATCGGCAAACCTATCCGTATTTGGGTATGTGGTTGGCTCTACCTTTTCTCTTACCGCTGGGATCATGTTCCTAAGGAACAAGGTCATATATTCAATAAGATCTACATCCGCAGCTTCTTGTGCCAGATGCTTCCCTGCTTGGTAGGCCATCCAGAGTCTCTGGTGGTAGGTCGCTGGACTTTCTTTCCATTTTGCTTTTAGGGTATGCCAGCATTACTCCTACCACACCTGGGCTATGAGCGGAGATGAGCTCAGCTGCGACTTCGTCAAAGGTAGCGTTCCCATCCTGGCGAACTGCTTCGGGGAGTTTGGCCCATAAACCAGGATCAATGGTCTGGCGTAGTATTTGGACCTGGTATTCTGCGGCAAGGCTAAGCATCTCACATTTGGAAAGCACCTTTTCCAAATGGCAACTGAGATTGTCGTACGGGCTCATCCGACCAATACTGTCAGCAATTTGCTGAACAGAATAGGCCATTTGTAGGGGATTAGTCGGTGGTCGATCAGGCATAGGTAATGCGTCTGCACACCGTCCAATGCTGCGTGAGCTGCAGCTTCTGCTGCAGTACGAACAACACCTTCCTGAGTGCCAGCTTCTTGGAAAATTTGTCGGATCTGACTTTTAATGGCTTTCATACTTCTTTCAGGAAAAGGAACATTACCTAATGCTTTATCAATCATGGTTTCAATCTCTTGCCTGTCTTCCACACTAATAACGGCTACCGGAGGCGCCGTCGGGAACAGGCTTGGGCCTCAGCCCCCCATCATAGGCCCACCATGATGGCTTCCCATGATGAGCCACGACATCGCCGACATGTGACCTGGGAGTAGTGGCGGGACCCACCATATTGTGGATGGCTGGGTGGGGAATCTGGGCCATAGTAGGGGCATGACTGGGCATTGTACTGTGAGACGTCATCATCAGATAGCTCCCCTTCTGATGACGAGTGAAAGGCAGGGGCTACACCTCCCATTGCCTTAACGTGGCCAGCCAAAACCTCTCGCTGATGGTGCAGTTTATCCATCTTAGCTTTACATTCATCATGATTCACACTGGCAACATCCATATCAACCTGATCCTGTTTCTGCTTTTGCAAAACACGGTACGCGGCGCTCAATTTGCGATTGTCCCTATAGGCTATTTCTAAATCGTTACGTACCTGGTTGATCTCGTCCTGAAGTTCACCCATTTCATCACTCAACTGTGCATTCACAGCACTCAATAAATCATTCATTTGCACAACCTGACTCTTATCCTGTCTCAAACTTTCACATTCCAGTTTTAGAGTACACATTTCTTGTTCACCAGCCTGTGCTGAATGATGCAATAGTGAATCCTTTTCATTACGCAGGGATTGGAGTTCTGACTCCAAGTTCTGCTGTATTCAAACACATTCTGTTTCCTGTAAACCCATCTCTTGCTTAAGAGATGCGATCTGCAGGTCATGGGTACGAAACCTCGCTTCGGAGGCTTCCAAAGCAGCGTAGAGAGCGGCGACCATCAACCCTTTAGCGCAACGCTTATTGGTTGATTGTCGCATCTCTGCATACTGGATTGAAATCCCCAGTACAGGGTTTTCAGATTGACTTGCGTCCCACGCGAAGTCAGCCCATCCTCCATGGGAGATAAGAAAGTTAAAGACATCGAATCTCAGTTCTGTGCAGATATCTGATACTGTGGCCATTGTGTGGGAGGGAACGAAAATTCAAACTGTGAAAAAGACCGCGTGTTGCATATCGATCCACAACACGAGTACTTCAAATACAGCCGGGCTACTGTATAAGTTGTAGGCTTGCAATTCAAAGCTGCTATGGAGTGGGTCGAGACGGCATCAACCACACCCAAAAAGTCAGCCAGACTTTGCAAGTATCTATAAACTGGTAGAAAAGATGGGAGAGGTGTTACGGGAGTGTACACCTGCAGTCCCCGTGGGGAAAAGGAAAATGTGTAGCAAAAAGTGAAAACTTGCAAACACCAAATATCGCCTGCACACGGTCGGCAATTTGTAAGACGTCTAAACCTCACCTTCAGGTTCTTGGCAATATTGGGAATGCAAATAATCACAAACAGATTGCATTCGAGTAATAAACAAGTTTATTAATACAAAAGGGATAAATCACAGTTGCCTTAAGCAGTTCTTACCAATACGAAACGGGAGCCAGTGCTAAGCGTTCCCTACACCTCGAGGTTTCTCTGTAGTCTCTTGGGATCTCTCTGGTCTCCGAGGTGTAAAGCCTGTGCATAACATTATATACCTGTGATAATTACTATGGTTACTAAAAGATAAAAACATTTCTAGTTACAGAGATGAGCCCTATTGGTTAAATTAGAGGTGGCTCCACGGTCCAAGATAACATTATATAATTCTGTAAAGTCATCAGTTTTAGAACAAAGACATTCTTATACAGAGTCTTACATAACAAGATGAAGTGGTGCACATCACCAAAGGATGGCAATGTTGCCTTACATGTTACAATTACTTCAAGGACAGGTGTCTTGGCATCTGACAAGTAAGAAATAGACAGAAAATATATGGTATAATGTGTGTGCATTAGCAAGCAAAGTGGGTTACAATAATATGCATTCATATCCTGACATCTACTCTTATACGGTAGATGCCCTTAGCCCTATGTATTAGTATAACCTATGCCTAAATATTAGCTGTCTATGGTGTACCCCTGAGGGTATCAATTAGGGTGCAGGGACCTCATGTAACACTAGTGAGGAGCTAACTAATGAGAGAGCCATACTTCTCCCAACTGAATTTAGCTGCACACCCTTGCTCATTTACAAAATTTAAAATGGCTTTTCTACTAGGGGGTGCTACTGCATATGGCATACAGTACAGCATACATCAGTAAAAACAAAGTCAATGCACATTCTCTCCCCTCCCAATTCTGACAAATCTTATAAATAGAAATGTGTTGTGTGTGTAGTTGACCCTTAACGGGGAACTGGGTCAGTGGTCATGGCAGTCCTTGCTCTCAGTGTGTGTAGGTGGCCCTTAATGGGGCACTGAGTCAGTGATCCTGGCAGTCCTCACTCTGTTGTCAACACCAATCACCCTGTTGGTACAGGTGTGTGTCACCTTATGGGCGTGACATGCAAGGGCATGCTACTGGTGCTGTGTCTCCTTTCTGTGTCATTCTAGGCATTCTGAGGTCCCCTTCACAGACTATTTCTGAGGGCTGTGGATCCATTTGGACCTGACATGTCACCCCACCATCCTCAAGCCCATCTGGGGAAGCAGTATGGAGTCAGATTACATCATTCTTCAGGGGTGGATGTGGGGTAGGCCATCATTCCGGGGCTGCACTGGACATTCTGTGTTTGTAATGTCACCACAAAATGCAGCTGTCCATTGAATGGGCATAGAGAACACTGCATTTAATGTCCCTCAATGGTTTGTGTGGCATCTGGTGACAGAGAGATGGATACCACCAGTTACAGGGCCATGTGCGGGTACCTCTGTGTCTGACATTGTGGACCCTTCATGGGGACATTAGTACCCTGTCCCCATGGTGGGGTATGTGGTATATACATTACGTTTGTTGTAGCACCTGAGTCCCCGGCTATGTATATGGTGTGCACTCAGAATAAATGACATGGACTGTACCATACTGTGTTTGTGTGGTATGTGTTGTCCTTGCATGCGTCACATGTGCTGGTTATGTTTCTGGACACTGGTGGACATGGTAAGGATACATGCATTGGCTCTAGGGAATATCCACATGTGATGGTGCATGGACATCCACAGAGGTTCCTCAGAATTGTGTGCATACCTGGTTGTGGGGCATCGTTAGGGCATGCCTATTGTACTAGGACAGGGCACCTGTTTGTGGAAACACGCTGTTGGTCCTGTGTGCATGTAGCACAGCATGACCTCTGATCCCCAGAACTGGGAGCCCCTGCTGATGGGTGGTGCACGAGTGGGTCACAATGGGTCCTGGGGGAGGGCATGCTCTGAGGCACACTGCATGTGTTGTGGCAGTGATACCTGTCACAGGTGTGGGGTGCACAGGTGTCAGCAGGTGCCAGGTATTGGCATCATAGGGGGGACTGTGTAGTACAGGTGGAGTGGCATAACCCCATAACAGCTGTGTCCCACTATAGTAGTTGACATGTTCCAGGTACTGTCTGTTCCTGTCCCAGGCATGGTATTCTCGCTGTTGCCACCATCTGTGGCAGTGTCCCTGGTGGATGGGTCAGGTATGCCTTGGGATACATGTCCCTTGGCACAGAGGGCATGCATGCAACATGTATGGGTGACCAGGCATAGTTGTATTGCACATTCCAGTCCCTCCTGGTGTGGATAAGTCCATTGCTGAATTTACGACAGGAGTCATGAACACCATTCATGTATACGCCCCTCTGCAGCCCACTTACGAGGTGCATAGCAGGCTACGCATGATGAAGAATAGGCCAATGTGCATATTGCTCAAGTTTAAGCTGAATATTGTGTATGTAAGTCTTGGACTGCACTGCAGATTTAATGAAGTTTAAACGTAACTGTTGACATGTAGTTCTTGAACATTAAGCTCTACTTAATTTGTTTATGCTACTCAGTACAGTACTAACTTAATATTAACAGTTTTAATCAGTAGTACTGAAAATATGAGTGCTCGCCTGACTGGTAGTGCATTATTAAATGACATCTTACTATCAGCCGATGGAGTTCCAACTGTTTTGCTGCTGTTAGACATTCATCCACCTACTTTTCATGCTCGCTTTCGTGCATGCGCAGGGAACGTCTTGCAACAGTATGACTTTTGGACGTGTGTGACCCACCTCCCCAGTGCAGTGCTCAGTGTAGCAGGCGCGATCCTACGGGACCAATACATGCCGAGCTGTGTATGACAGCAGTTCAGCTGTGTTGGTCTTCACTTCTAAGAAAAAGTCTGCTGCAATCAGCGGTGGTAGCATGTATGCAATTAGCATACCTACGTCAGCCAAACTGCTGTCATGCACAGCTCGGCATCAAATCCCTCCCGCTTCCTCCTTCTACTAATGTCCTCCTCCTCCTCCCTCCTTACTGTCCTCCCTGGCCCCCCACCTTGTGTGCCAAGGGGGGTGCCCAACTCTCCTCAGCTCATGAGCCTCCCAGCACACTGTGTGGCTGATGAGGTGCCCAATCCCTCGTTGGCTGCAGGCCCTCTCCCAAAAAAAACACACCAGCTGGCACATTGGGAGCCCACCCCAGTGTGCTCATGCTCTCCCCCCACCCACATACTGTATGACTGGTGGGGGTACCTAATCCCAACTGGGTCCAGTCCCCCTCAACAAACATGTAGCTGGCACGCTGGGAGCCCAGCCCAGCATACCAACAGCATCCCTTTTTTCCCCCAGTTCCTGTGAAACAAGAAAACAGTACCTCAGTGAGTCCCTCAACCTCCCCAACAACCCGTGCCCACCCTCTGTGCTCCCACCTCCCCATATCCCCCTCACTAAGTGGCATGCTGGGAGCCCACCCCAGTGTACCAAAGCGTCCGTTTTTTTGTTTTTCTTTTAAATTCCTGTAAAACAAGAAAATGGTCCCTTGGTGAGTACTTGCTCCCCCCACCAATCCACACCCACCCTCCCTCTGCGCACCCACCTCCCTACACCCCCCCTCACCCCGTACTTATCTCCGGAGCCTGGCACGATGATCTTCGGTGGACCGGGAACACATCTGCACTCTTCAAAGCTGACCGCAAACTAAGGAAATGCTGGTAAGCTGTATAATGGCATAAATAAGGGTTTTCCAACTTAGGTGGATATCTCAGCCATTTTTTCAACTTTTGGCACCAAATTTTCAACATGGGGTTCTTGACACCCCTTCTCATGAATTCAGTCACTGTCATGGCGTTATTCGATCCTGAAAGGTGATTTCATGGTCACTGCATGGAATCACCTTTTAGGACTGATTAACAAAACAATAGTGTTCATCAGGTGGGCTCTCAAAAAGCCTATGTTGCAAATTTGGTGAAAAAATTCCAAAAAATGACTGTTTTACGAGCATGCGTTGAGCCGTTTCCACGCACACTCGTAAGTTCATGGATTTGTGATATTTTCACTGCAGATTTTCTTTTGAATTGAACATGCTTTATTTATTTATGCAAAATAAAACAAAATAACAGGACAAGGCATAAACAAAGTCTGTAAATAAAATATGCTGAAAGGGAAATATTTACAAGGAAAGAAAAAACAGCCGGAGAACATAATAATTAATAACTACCATAAACCAAGCTATATCCCCCCCTCCTCCCCCCTCCCCGTTCCGTGGTGCACATAACACAAACCTATTATGGCTATGCAAAATGAAAACCTGAGTGATTAGCAACTAGGTAAAAAAAGAACAAGGAAAGGCCAAGTAAAAATAAAAGGGACTCAAAAACGAAAAAACAAGAAAAGGGTGGAATGAGAGGCTCGTGAAAAACCCAAACCACACTGTCAAGACAAATAGAGGGCATATCATTTCCCACATTTTTTATTAAAAGATGATGGACGGTGTTGCACGTTTGCAATTAAATGTTCAGCACGGAGTGCAAAGGATATTTCATGCAGCCATTCTGTATAAGAAATAGGGGCTTGATCCATCCAGTGTCTAAGCACTAGTTTTTTGACCGCTAGTGAGATTAGAGCCATATGGTATCTTCTCTCCTTCACCAAGATTCTAGAGTAATCTCCCAGAATACATATGGCGGGGGAGAAAAGGTCTTGTAGCCCCAGCAGTGGATCTAAAGTTGTTTCAATTTGTTTCCACAAGGGAGATACTTTTTCACATGTCCACAATACTGTATATGCAGAAGTGAACCTTCCTCTTTATTGCATCTAGAGCAAATGCTAGAAGGGAGGCGTTTCATTTGAGCCAGTTTAATGGGGGTATAATACATATTATTTAAGATACAATATTGTGTTAATCTATAATGATCTTGAGTGTGATATATATACTGTATATAAATCCTTCCATAGACGTTGCCAATTAATATCTTCATCAGGAAAAAAACCTTGCCAGATCTTAGAGCCAGCTGCTGATGGAGGTTGCGGGCATGTAAGAAGCAATTTATAAAGAGTAGAAATGCCATGTGGGTTAATTGCTGGGGTGGTAATTTGTTGAATAAAAGTACCAATATAAGAAGGTTTAGGTTTCCTCCCAAACGTTTTAATTAGAAGATGCTTAAGCTGAAGAATTTTAAAGACTGCCGATGGTGATAAAAGAAATTTGGCTAAAATCTCTTGTGTAGACAAAATAAAAGAGTCCTGTGAGTAAAAGTCAGTAACAATATGTTCAGGAGATATTGGTAACCAGTTTCTAGTTATGGGAACTCCTCCTGTTTTTAGATTTAAGTTAGCACAGATTGGTTGAGAAAAATCAGTGGTCAGAGATACCTTACAATATCTAAACAATTGAATTAGAACTTTTAATGAAGTACCAATCGGAAGAGACTACAAGGCTTTTGGTATATTCTTCATTGGTGTGTAAAAAAAGGGAGGTTGGGACTAGTTTGTGGGAAGCAAACATATCCAATTCAATTTGCAACCATATTGGAACATAATCATGATGAGTAAGAAGTTCAGATAAGGACAACCATTTCCCACATTTATACAAGTGGCTGGCCCAGTAATAAAGCAGGAAGTCAGGGAGTCACAGCCCTCCTAGCTCTTTAGGTTGGCACAATTTGAGATAAGATCTTCTAACTGCCTTGTCCCGCCAAATGAATGAGTTAACATCTGAGTGAATGGGTTGAAAGAAGGATACAGGTAACCATATATTCAACATATTTAACGGGTAAAAAAGTCTAGGCAGGACATTCATCTTGACAATATTAATTCTGCCCCATAACGAAAGTGGGAAATTTTTCCATCTTGCTAGGTCCCATTGAATGTTGTGCCAAAAGTCCTCTAAATTAAGCTTCTGTGATAACGATAGGTCAGAGGTAACATAGATGCCCAGATATTTAATGGACCGGGGTGTCCATTTCATACCAAATTTATTTAGGGCCAAACTATATGTTAAATGGTTAAGGGGTAAATTTCAGTTTTACTGAGATTAAGTTTATAGTTTGAGAGTTTCCCAAAAGTATCAATAATATCCAGTGCCTCTGTTAAGGAGGAGTCTGGATCCGAAAGATGAAGCAATATGTCATCTGCATAGACTGAAAGCCATGGGGCTCTGTTACCTAGGGGTATACCAATTACTAAAGGAGAAGATTTCAATTGTCTGATAAGGGGTTCAAGATATAAATTGAAAAGAAAGGGGGAGAGCGGGCACCCTTGCTGCGTACCTGAGAAAAGAGGAAAAGTGTCTGAGAGTACACCATTACAGTGTATCTTGGTCAAGGGGGAGGAATATAAGGCTTGAATCCATTAAATAAAGTCACTGGGGAAGCCCATTAGCTGTAACGGTGCCCACAAAAAATTCCAGTCCACCCTATCAAAGGCCTTTTCTGCGTCTAAGGAAATTAATGCCATTGGAGTGGGGGGAAATTTTTGCCGACTGAATAAGATACGACAGTTTACGGAGGTGATCTGCTGGGGTTCTACAGGATACAAATCCTATTTGTTCTGGGCTAAGAAGGTGCATCCAGATTTGTTCAATTCTACTAGCGAGTATCTTGGCTAGAATTTTAATATCACAATTTAACAGGGAAATTGGGCAGTACCTTGCTAGTGAATGGGGTGGTTTGTCTGGCTTAAGGAGAAGAATAATTGAGGCCTCTAATAGGGATGGGTCCTGAATTTGTCCGGAAAGCATATATTGATACAGATGTAACAAGCAAGGTGCAAGATTTTTAGCAAAGACTCTGTAAAATTTGAAGGTAGGCCATCTGGGCCTGGAGCCTTGTCCATTGCTAAATTTTTGATAGCTGATATTACCTCTTGAAGAGAGATAGGAGTGTATAAAAGGGACTATTGTGAAGATGAAAGAGTTGGTAGTGATGAGGCAGTCAAATATTCTAATAACTCACTTTGTGTCGTGGGCGAAGAGCGTTTATTGTAGAGGGAAGAGTAGAATTGTTTAAAAATAAGTGCAATGTCTCTGGGATGAGTTTTAATGGTCCCATCAGGGGCACTAATGGTAGAAATGATCCTTGACGCCTCCTTCACTGCAAATTTTCAACATAGGCATATTTCAACACCTCCTTTTGAACAGTGCAGCTGTCATTTTTCACATCCTGGCCGAAATGTGTTTTCATGCTTCTGGCGCAAAATAGCAAGGTCGCTGTTGGAAATCAGTGTTCACTACAGAGTAAGACAATCACAGTGACACTGTTCATGAGCAGAGGTCCTAAAAAGCCTATGTTGAAAATTTGGTGGCAAAAGTCCATAAAATGGCTGTGTTACGAACGTTCATTGCGCAGTTTCTATGCACCCTCGTAAGTTGCTGAATTTGTAATATTTCCACTCCAGATTTTCAACATTGCCATTTTCCACATCTCCTTATTACCAGTACAGCTGTTATTTTTCATATCCTGGCTGAAATGTGTTTTACTACTTCCGGCGTACAATAGCGCGGCCACTGTGGGAAATCTTGTTCAGTACAGCATAAGAAAATCACAGTGGCACTGTTCATAAGCAGGCATCCTAAAATTCCTATGTTGAAAATTCAGTGCAAAAATTCTCATGAATTCAATCACTGTCATGACGTTATTCGGTCCCGAAAGGTGATTTTGCGGTCACTGTGCGGAATCAGCTTTCGGGACCAATTAATGAAACAACAGTGTCGGTGTTCATAAGGTGGGCTATCAAAAAGCCTATGCTGTAAACTTGGTGATACAATTCTAAAATATGACTGTTTTACAAGTGTGTGTTGCAAAGTTTCCACGCGTGCTCTTAACTTCGCGAATTTGTCATATTTTCACTCCAGATTTTCAAAATTTGCATTTTCTCACACCTCCTTATTGAACAGTACAGCTGTGATTTTTCACATCCTGGCTGAAATGTGTTTTCACACTTCTGGTGCAGAATAGCGCGGTCGCTGTGGGAAATCAGTGTTCGGTACACAGTAAGAAAATCATAGTGTCAGTGTTCATGACCAGAGGTGACAAAATGCCTTTGTTGAAAATTTGGTGAAAAAATTCCAGTGAATGACTCTGTTACAAGCGTGGATTGCGCAGTTTCCACACAGGCTCGTACCCTTGAGCACGCCCAGGTCATTAGGGTTCCTAAGACAGACACGTAAGAAGTATAATTGTGAAATGTTGATCAGATGCAAGAGGAGTTGCAGAGAGGTACTCTGTTGGGATATGGATGCTAAAGGAACATGGATACAACTGGGGGGGAGAGCCCTGCATAAATGCCAAACACCAATGCAAATACCTGCAAGTGAACGTTCGGCATTGACAAATGCTTGTTTTATATACTTTTATTTAGGAATCATACAGACTATGTTGAGTTCCAAAGTTTTGCAAACATAACTTATGTACTGTAGTAAAAGATATCTTGTTTCTAGGGAACATTAACCTTGTGTGCTGGTTTCAATTGTATGCCCATCAGTTCTGACATTGTATAATTATAAAACAAATAAAAAGAAAACCTAAAAAAATAAAACCTCTTTAACTCCCTCTCCCATAGAACATGTCTTTCTGTTTCTTTTTAGTATTTCTCAAGGAAGGAAGTTTGATCTCTTTGTGGCGGGTTGGTCAAGGCCAGAAAAAAATACAGCCAAGAACAAGCACAAGACAACAACAATAAACAATACAAAAGAAGAACAAACAAACAACACCTACCTGTCCCGCTCTATGCCCTCTCCCATAAGCTCTGTGACCCTGACATTTACGGGATAAGTGTATATCCTGTTATTATTGTCCTTCTGCCTCAGCCAGTTCCATGTCCTGTTTGGTCCCCTTGGCCACATACCATTGTGTCCATCATTCTACATACTTTTCTGTCCTGTCTAGCACCTGGTAAGTTATACACTCCATGTCTGCAGGTTCCTCATCTACTGAGGTTGCTCAACTTGAATCCATTTCCTTGTTATGGCCTTGCCTATGGCAGCTATGCATATCTGCCACAAGTAAAGGGAGCTAACCCCCTTTATGGTCCACTGAGGGAGCCCTAAAATCATTTTCTGAATTGGTATAGGGGTTGAGATTTAAAATGGGGCCTTTAATTGTGCTATGATGTGTGCCCTAAATTCTGCTATTACTGGACAGATGTAAGAAATGTGGGTGTGAGAAGACTGAGTCTCCCCACAGTTTGTGCAGCATGCTGCGGTAGTTGCCTGATTTTCATTTGGCCTTTGGTTTTAGGGTTATAAATTTCTGTTTTTTAATTTTCTATGCATATTCCTGCCATCTGAGAGACAAGAAGATTTTAAAGAAACCTTCCCAAATTCTTGACCATTGCTTAGTTGTTAAGATGAAGTCTGCCTCATCCTCCCATTTGGCCATAAGATATGCTGCTGCCATTTTCTGGGTTTGCATTAGATACTGATAGATCCTACAGAGAGCCCCTCCTTCTCATCTGCTGTCCTAAGTAGGTGCCCAAAGGTGAGGTCCCCCAAAGTGTCCATGTCTCCTCCCTTTGTCAGCCTTCAGTTGTGCCTGAATATAATTCCTCAATTGGAAATAGCCAAATCTATTGATGGGCAACCAGTCAAATTCCCCCTACATTACTCAAAAGTCTTCACCACTGTTTGCACTAATATCTGGTCTGGGGAGCGAAGCCGCAGTCCCACATGCTTAAAAAACTGTGGGTCTATGTTGCAGAGTGGTAATGCCTTGTCCCATGCCAACCATCAGTGTCTCCAAATCTGTCCCTATAACTGGGGCTCCCAGAGAGCTCTTTCCCAAGCTTTGAATGTAACTCCCAGCGCTTCGTATGTGGAACATTCTCCGTTCCTGAGGATGGTCAGCTCATACAAGAGTGATGCCAGGGGGCTATCCTCTGAAGCATTATCCTTGATGTCCTTCCAATGAGCCTAGAAGTGCAGGCATTCACATAGAGATGCTCACCTAAGTTGTGTGGCTACCCAATAATCCCCTAGAGCTGGTACTGCCCATCCACCCCATGCCTTTTTGGCTAGAGGTGTGCTCTGTTCTGACTAGGCTCTCCCCTCTGAAGGACTGCCTGCTTGATTTGTAGGGAAGACCCTGCTAGCCTGCTAGGGCTCTCCAGCAGAGCGGTTTCTCCTGTTCGCACTGCCAGCACCATGGGGAAGCCTTGTTTTGGCTCCCTCCCACCAGGACCGTCCTGCTCGAATCCTTGGCAAGACAAACCGGGTGCTTCTGTAGCACAGCATCACTCCACCTCTGCCACCACCTGCAAGCTCCTAGGGATGCCCTAACTAGGCTTTCCCCTCTGAAGGACTGTCAGCTTGATTTGGATCGAAGGTAAAACTCTCAGTGCCTAACACTTTGAATTTGCTGGACGTTTTGGTGCTGGCCACCTGGGACTGCTCACTGGCTGACTTGTGCCTTGGGGCTAACCTGATTGGCTCACAGTTCTACAGCCACCTGCTGATTGGTTCCCCTCCTATCCCTGCTAAACATTCTTGCTCTCCCCTTCCTTTTGAATTTTAAAAACTGTTAGAACTGCCAAATTGTGTTTTAGCCAGTTTACTAAATGTTAGCCTGATTACTAAGTGTTTCAGAAGTTCAGCTGTGCTCTAATCTGTTTTAAACTGCCAACATAGATAACCTGCTTATCCTCAATGAAAAATCTAATTTAAAAGGTTTGTTCTTGTCCTATGGCAACTGCTTGGGGCTTCTTTAATTTCCTAAGACCCGTGTTTATGAAAATACATGCCCTGCAGCAGCCGCTTGGTGCTTTAACGTGTTTGTAATCTGCAAACTGTTTTTCCTGCTCTCTGTCTTTTCTCTTGGCCCTGCCTGATACTTTCTTTGCTCTGCCCTCACACAGACTAAAAGGCCTCAACCTTGGAGAAAGCAATGCTGACCGAAACCCAGCCCCTTTCTCAACTCCTCCCTGCTCTTAACTCCTGTCCTCTCACATCACTTAGCCTAATCCTACAATTGTTCTAGGACCCCAACTGGCTGTCTGCTGCCAGACCCCACCCAACTGCTCAACCCCTTCTGAGTCCTACTTAACTATTTATTCTCCCTTCCCTCCTCAGATCCTGCTAGCCTGCTAGGGCTCTCCAGCAGAGCGATCTCTCCACTTGCACTGCCAGCACTGTGGGAAAGCCTTGATTCGGCTCCCCCCCCTCCCACCAGGACCCTCCTGCCAGAATACTTGGCTAGACAAACCAGGTGCTTCTGTAGCGTGGCTTCACTCTGCCTCTGCTGCCACCACCCGCAACCTCCCAGGGAAGCCCTGACTAGGCTCTCCCCTCTGAAGGACTGCCAGCTTGATTTGTTCATGCCAGTGCTGTGCGACTGCTCCCACCCACCTGCCCTTTCTGGATACTTACTTATATACTGTTCCATGGGTCATGTGTTGCTCCTGTAATTTACTAAGTGTCTGTTTCCCCATTTGCTTCCTATACGCCACTGCCGCTAGGGGCATTCATTCATCTGAACCATTTTTTGAAATAGTGTATCTCATTCCCTGTACCCAGTTCCTACTTAAAATGACAATCAGAACAAGGATTTTTGTAACTAATATGCGGGAATAAGCTTCACCTGCTGCCTAACCCCTCTACTGGATATGTTGCCTCACGGTGCACCTACAATGTCCCTTATAATGGCTTGGACCATACAGTGCATCATCGTACTTACCTTATCTCCACCTTGGGAGCCTGTAATGCAAACAACAAATCCACTCAAGTTAACCACAGGTGGGTAGTACTAAATGTGTATGGAACAGTGACCTCCTCTTACCATGTGGAAATCTGCAGAACCAGCAATTGCTCCCCAGGATCACTTGTTGGCATACCTAGCTAATAATCTATCCATGGTACCACTCCTCAATGGTTTTGTTGCCCACTTTGGTACCACGAAAGCGTGAACATCCAGAAAAAGACGATAGTCACTAAATAATAAAGTTCTACTGGAACACCTAATTTGTCTACTTCTACTCCTGCTCCTACTCTTGATGTTGGGCAGTGTACATCCCAACTCTGGCCCTCCCCATGGCTTGAGCGCTCAGCCACGAAAATCATTACGACTTGTACTAGCATCAATAAACATCTACAGCCTCCTCCCCAGGATGGACATCCTGAAGGTCTGGGTTTCTCATCATAACCCCGATGTTTCATCTGTTGTGGAATCTTGGCTGTCTCCAAAGATACCAGACACTGCCTTCCTACACCTTGTCCAGACAGGACCACCTCAGGAAAAGAGGTGGTGGTTGTATCATTTACATCAAAGACTCTCTCCAGGGGCATGTCTTACCCCTTCCCTCCCATGCAGCAGTGACAACCTGCAAGCACTGGCCATCAAACTGCTCTTAGGGGTGCACAATAGAGTGCTTAGTCTGCTCTCCATCTGTATCCTACCAAAACTGACCACGACTGGCACCAGCAACCTTATGGGCTATATTAGTACTCTGAGCCTCAGTACTGAAATTGTACTGCTAGGAGACTCTAATATCAATTGGCTGTCTCCTGCTTCCACCTCTGTTAAGGATACCCTATCTGCAATCCATTTCTCCCAAATGGTGGAGACTCCATCCCGAGTCAATTACAAGATTGGCACCAGCACCCTGCTGGATTGGGTACTTGCCAACCGTCCTGCACATATCACCAATCTTACTGTTCTCCCAGACTCATTGAGTGACCACTCCCCTGTTAAATGCATCTGGAACAACAATTACTGCAAACCCCTCACCAGAAATATAAAGAACCATGTGCTCCTAAAAGGCCACCTTACACAACTAAAGTCAGACCTAAAATTCTAAGACTGGATGGTCCTGTATGAAACCAATGATGTGGATATAGCCCTGGACCTCTTCATATCAAAATTCAGTGCTGTCTTAGTCAAACAAGCACCAGTTACAAGAAAAGTCAAAGGTCCCTTCAATCCCTGGATTGCCCCTGAACTTCTAGAGTAACTTTTTATTTATTTATTGAAATTATGGATAACACCTTTGAGAACAAGATCATTTCATTGGTTCCACGTCAGATGAACAACACGTATTTGAAAATTATGAGATGGAGAACAAACAAAACAAGGAATTATACAAAACATTACAAGAGTAAATAACTAGAGAAGTTCCAATACATGTGGCATGGTACAATGTATGCCAAGGTACGAATTTGATTAAAACATGGATTTCAAAGGGTCATATTAGAGAGGGTGGAGTCTAATGAAACGACCCTTTACAGGAAAATGAGAACAGATTCAGCCTAATATCTAATAATCAACAAGATAAGGGATGGCATCAGCCCAGGAGCCTCATCAGAGGTGCGTAGATATGGGAAAAAACATTTTAAAGTGAGCAAGGGAGTTCAGGAGATATAACAGGGGGGAGGGGGGATAGGGGAAGCCATAGAGGGGTGAGGGGAAAGAGTGGAAGGGATCAAGAGGACATGTGAAAGCAGAATGATTAGCAACTTAGAACAGTTATTTACATGCTGAGAACAATTATGCATAAGGTCAGCATAGCATAAGGTTAGAATAAGTGCTGGTCACAAGAAGGAAGGTTATTGGAAGCAGTCACAACTGGCATCAGCAACTAGCTGTTGCTTAAGTTTAACCTTGAAGGAGCCCAAGGTGGATGCTGAAGTGATGTCATGGTGCAGCGAGTTCATCCATAGCGGGGAACGTTAGGCAAAGGACCTTTGTCCCAGAGAAGTGTGACAGTGGAGTATATTAAAAATCTGGCTTGCTTCAAGAGATCATCTCTGGCGAAAAGCACGAGTGCAGGGCACCGCCACAAACATCCACTGGTGTAAGAGAAGTCCAAAATGACTGTACGAAACAATCTGTCTTGCAAAAAGCTCATACTACAAAGAAGCCCTCACCAACTCGTGGAACAGCAGCAAGACTTTCTGGGCCAACCTCAAAGATATTACTGGAAAAGACCCCCAAACTTCCCCAACTATGCTCACTGTTGATGGGGTACCAACCTTGGACCCTCTGCTTATTGCCAGCTTGCTGAATAATGCATTCACTGACCTAAGTAGTGTGCTCTCAGTGGATTATTTCAATCCCCCCTACCCAAGAGACCTCCAGGGGATGCCAGCACTGCCTCCAAACCAATTGCTATTGCTCGTCAATGAAGTCTCTGAAGCTGATGCCAGAAAATATCTAGAAAAGGAACTTTGGAAATTAAAGAGCAGCGGGGACTCCCTGGACCATAAATTTGTTCACTTGGCACAAACACCTAGGGACACTGACCAAAATAACTAACCTGTCCCTCTGCCACTCCCAATTCCCCCAATGATGGAAATCTGCAACAGTAACCCCTCTACACAAAAGTGGGGATTGTGCTTTGCACAATAACTATAGACCAATTTCCATACTCCCTCCACTCTCCAAGGCTCTTGAGCTGATAGTGGCTGACCAGCTTATGGAATATCTTAACCAACACCAACTCCTATGTCCAGAACAACATGGGTTCTGGAGTGGCCACAGTACCATCACGGCCTTACTCGAAATTTTTGGATTCATCCATAATGTCTTAGACCAAGGCCACCTGGTAGGGGCAGCCTTCATTGACCTATCAAAGGCATTTGACATGGTGCACCATGTTCTCCTCCTTGAACAGCTATCTGGCATTGGACTCGCACCAGAAACATTAAATTGGTTCAGCAGCTACTTGTGCAACCGCTCTCAGCAAGTCAGAATTGGGGAAGTCCTCTCTGACAGCAGACCTATTAGATCTGGTTTCCTGCAAGGGTCAATACTTGGACCTTTGCTGTTCAGTTTATTCTTAAATAATCTCCTGGTCTCCTGTCATTGTTGTATGCTTCTTTACGCTGATGACATGGTCATTTTCTCCAGCAACTCACGCCCTGAACTCCTAGAGGCGGCTCTCCAAAGAGGCTTCGCATCTGTGGAAAAGTGGTTCAAAGAGCAAAGGCTGGTTATGAACCATAAAAAGACAAAGACCATGCTTTACTCCACCTCCCAAAGCAAGCTCAAAAGCTTCCTCCTAGCAATAAGGAATGACAGCAGTACCACAATGGAGCTAGTTCCTCATTTCAAGTACTTGGGTGTAACAGTTGACTCCACCTTGCCCTATGTCCAACATATTGACATTACTGCAAGAGCTATCAATACAAGAATCGGGATTCTCTACTGTCACGGGTGCTGTCCAACTCATGAAGCACCGAAACTGGCAATCAGCAGTTCAGTTGTCTCCCTCGTAGACTATGGGCTGGCTATCTATGGGTCTACAACTGACAGGGCCCTTCATTGCATCTCAGTTGCCCTAAACAAAGCCTGCTGTCTTCTCACAGGTGCTGCAAGACTCACACACACCTGTGATCCTTATGTCCAGGCTGGATGGCTACAACTGAAAATAGAATCCGATATCAAACCTGCCTCCTCACCAAAAAGTCTCCCTAAATTTTCTACCCACAGGGGTACAGAACCTGCTGTCCCTACCTATGGGCACAAGACAAACCAGAAGCTCCATCACTAAAGTTTTCCAGGTGCCCAGATGCTGCACTGCCATGGCACAACATGCATTCTCACACCGTGCCCCCCCCTGGGCAAATGTACTATGTCCAGACATTACTAGTGCTACAACGATTGGCTCTTTTAAACACAGACTGCACCAGCACCTTATTGACATGAGTAATGGTGCGTGATCCCACTAAAATTCCTCTTGAATCAGCAATCTACCACCAGTACTTAAATACCCTGCTTACTGTGACTTTTGGATAGCCCAACCGCAACACTTCTTCGACCCCCACCCTACCTCCCTCCTCAGGCACAGCCTCTTCCTAGCCTCCATCTCCATGCCCTATCCCTTTACACTTCTTCTTTCCTTGTCCTCTATGCTCTGTCCCCTCAGTTCTCCCTCTCCCTATGTATCCACTCCTAATACCATTTGTTTGACCTCAGGACGCAGGCATACATTGCACAATGCCTCAGCAGAACTTACCTCAGTGCATTATGTCATTGGATTTCTGAACCTACTATGTATATTCTCTGTTCTTGTACCTTACTGTCTTATGTTAACTGATGTGGAACTTCTTAACAAGCATCCACTCAAAGGTGTTATCCAAGGTCTCAATAAATAAATAAATAAAAGATGTAGGGTATTTCAGACCTGTGGTTTAGGTTTGGCCCAGAACAACTTAAAGATCTGTCTGTGCATCTCCTCCAACTCTTTTCTGATTAGGAAAACTTGGGCATATTGGAAGACATATAAGTATTCTGGTAAGACATTCATTTTTATGTTGGCTCAAACATGTGGTCACAGTGTGCGAATGCAGGGCACGCATCAGTAGGTGCGTCCCTCATTTCCCAATAAGCCAGCATGCAGGTGCTGACACCAGCAATGCCTAAAGTGGCCACCACATCTAACAAAAGTGTCGCTGCAATGACAGGCAAGCTTGTCATGCAGCAGCACAATAACATGCCTCCTGACATGTCTTTACTGGAGAAGTTTTCCAGTAAACATGGTGGCACTGAGTGCCGCTGCACACAATGCTGACATCAGGGGTGCCCAATCTCCCTGTCAGCATGGCCTGACCCACTTCATTTGCTGATGGGGGAACCCACTCCCCATCGGCATAATGCCCCCCTCCCATTCCAATTGAGTGCCGAGGGGGTGCCCAATCCCCTTGGCATCATGCGCCCCTCCAACAGTCTTTCTTTGCTGATGGGGGGCCCAATCCCTGTCAGCTTCAGTCCCCACTGCCCAGTTCAATTTGCAGAGAGGGGAGCCCACTCCCCATTGGCATAATATCCCCCCGATTTGTGCTGTGTGCCGTGGGGGTGCCCAATCCCCCTCGGCATCATGCGCCCCCCTTTCTGTGCTGATGGGGGGCCCAGTCCCTGTCAGCTGTGTTTCCACTTCCCGTAATGCAGGTGGTACAGTGGGAGCCCACCCCAGTGTACCAAGCAACACCTGCAAAAAGATGACTGACCCTCGTTGTCTTTTCCCCTGTAAAACAAGAAAACGGTCCCTCACGGTCTCTCCTGCCCCCTCCCCCACCCTCACCCACCCTCTGTGTGTCCTGCCTCCCAACACCCCCCACACCCCATACTTACCTCCAGAGCCTGGTGCAATGATCTTCAGTGGACCGGGAACACGTTTGCACTCTTTAAAGCTGACCATGAACTGAAGAAATTATGGTAAGCTGTACAATGGCATAAATAGGGTTTTTTCAACTTTGGTGCATATCTCAGGCATTTTGGGGAATTTTGGCACCAAATTTTCAACCCGGGTTATTGGGACCCCTCCTCATGAATTCAGTCACTGTCATGGCATTATTTGGTCCCGAAAGGTGATTTCACGGTCACTGCATGGAATCACCTTTTGAGACTGATTAACGAAACAACAGCGCCACTGTTCATGAGGTCGGCTCTCAAAAAGCCTATGTTGTAAATTTGGTGAAAAAAAAATGACTGTTTTATGAGCTTGCATTGCGCATTTTCCACGCACGCTTGTAACTTCATGAATTTGTAATATTTTCACTCCACATTTTCAACTTTGCCATTTTTCCACACTTCCTTATGAATAGTGCAGCTGTCATTTTACATATCCTGGCCGAGATGTGTTTTCGCACTTCCGGCACAGAATAGCACGGTCGCTGTGGGAAACCCATTTTAGGGACAGATTAAGAAAATGACAGTGACACTTTTCATGAGCTGAGGTCCTAAAATGCCTATGTTGAAACTTTGGTGATGAAAGTCAGTAAAATGACTGTGTTATAAGCATCTATTGTGCAGTTTCCACGCACCCTTGTAACTTAACAAATTTGCAGTATTTTCATGCTAGATTTTCTACACTGGCATTTTTTCACACCTCCTTATGAACAGTATAGCTGTCATTTTTCACATCCTGCCTGAAATGTGTTTTCGCACCTGTGGCACACAAAGGCATGGTCACTGTGGGAAATCAACTTTTGGGACAGATTAACAAATCCACAGTGCCACTGTTCATGAGGGAAGGTCACAAAATGCCTATGTTGAAAATGTGGTTAAAAAATCCCAAAAATAATTGGGTTACGGATGTGCGATGTGCAGTTTCTATCCATGCTCATGCCTTCAATTTTTCATATTTTCACTCCAGATTTACAGCGTTGCTATTTTTTACACCTCCTCATGAACAATACAGTTGTTCTTTTTCACATCCTGCCCAAAATGTGTTTTCGTACCTGTGGCGCCAAATGGTACAGTCACCATGCAAAATCACCTTTCAGCTAATAAACTGATAGTGCTACTCTTTATGAGGTGGGGTTACAAAAAGTCCATGTTGAAAATGTGGAGTGAAAATACCAACAAACACCTACGGTGTTAGGGTTTCCAACTGTAACACCCCACTGTGTAGAGACTGACAGGCGTCAGGGGTGTGACTTGGGATCATCAGCTGTAATACTCATGCCATTCCACCCCCACCTCCCACCCTGCAGCCAGTGACAGGCATTAAGGTGTTCCTTGGAGTGTTTGACCACAAAGTTCACCCCATTCTCCTATACTGCACCCATCTCAGTGTATTTCCTTATGGGATGGGGTAAGTATAAGGACCAAAGACCCCAAAGCACACCATGACACTTGTCAGTGTCTACAGGGTAGGGTGAGGTGAAATGGCATGAGCATTATAGCTGATGACCCAAAGGCACACCCCAACGCCTGTCAGTCTCTGAAGGTGGGGGTGGGGTTGGCACCAGTTCAATACTTCACTGCCATTCCTATTATGCATCTCTAACTCCTGCATTGCCAATGCCAATGCCAGCTAGACAACATTCGGCATTGACAGATGCTTGTTATTGTTTGTATACTGGCAGTTACCTCTCAGACAGGCAACAATATGTCAAGTATTGCTCTGCAAATTCTGAGCTCTCCGCGATCAACATTGGTGTATCCCAGGATTCCATCTTTGGCCCTCTTCTTTCTTCTATTTTTATCAATGACATCTCTTGCCATGCCCTCCACTCCTTATCCCTTCTCTATGCAGATGACCTTGTCCTCTACCACAGTACCAAGGACATTGTCACCCAAAACTGTACCCTCTCCTCTGACTTTTACCATATCCAAAACTGCATCTCAGTGAACAAGCTTGTACTCAATGCCAGTAAAACCCAAGCTATGCTATTTGGGTCTGCCCCTCAGCTAAGGAAATGCCATAGCTTGCTAGCTGTCTCCTGCCCTGATGGCTCCCCTCTTGAAAATGTCCTCTCCTTCAATTATCTGGGTATTACCCTAGACCCCTATCTAAACTTTGACCTCCACAAATCCATAGACATTCACTCACTCCCTCTGCCTGAATTGCCATAGCCCAGGGCATCCTCCTCCCAGCTCTTACCTATGGCTCTGTCACCTATGCTGGTGCCACAAATGCTAATTTACACTATTGGGCAACTACTTATAACAATATTTGTTGCTTTGCTCTTGCTTCTAATAGGCTTACCCATTACTGCCACTTTTACAGCAGCCTAAACTGACTCTCCCCTATGGCAAACTGCCAATATGCTCTTGGCTCACTGATGGATAGTATCCCATGCTCTGCCCCCCTCGCTAGCTCAGCTGCTGATTCATCAATGTCCATCCTATGCCCTCCACACTGGTGATTTGCATCTCCTTACTGTATCCAGATGTAAAACTGCTATGGGTGCTCAGGCCTTCTCACACATAGCCCCAGCTCTCTGGAACTCCCTACCTACCTACCTAGCATTGTCCAACTTGCTCCTACCCACACCAGCTTTAATTGACAGTTAAAAAGTCACCTCCTCCAATCTGACCCCTGCTCCTGCTTCTTTCCCCCCTGAACTCCCCTTCTTCTCCCTGTGCTATAACTTCTCTGTTTGAGGCCATATCCTTTTCACTAGCACTTACTGCTTGCTGTCCTAGCCTATATCTTGCTCTACCCTACTCCTTCACTTCTCTCCACCAGCCTTTCTACTTGCCTCTCTCCCACCCACTATTTCCTAACCAATTCCTCTCCCCCCCTTGGGGCATTATCTGACTATAGCTTGCACTTGAACTCTCCCAAACATATTTTATAAGCTCCCTCCATTGCATTGGTTGTCATGTAGTTAGTCCCAATACATTGTTATTGTTGTATACTGCATGTTACCCGCTTTTTAATACTTATCCCAATGTACTGTACCTTACTGATGTATTTTACTGTCTTCAGTGTATCATCGAGGCACAGGTCAGGAAGCATAGGAAAACCAGGAGCAGTTTCAAAATTTGCAAATAGCATTTTATTAATAACAGAAAAAAAATGTTCAGTATAACTATTTACAATTGCAGTACAAACATAGAAAACAGAGTCCTTCTTCTGAGTTTTTTCTTCTCAGTTTCAAATCTCAGTCTCTGCCTCCCTTTCACATGTATTGCTGCTCTTTTTATAAGACTGTGCCTGTGAAACTTGTTAAGAAAACAGCATGCTTCTTACACAATGTTCTTGTAAGTTTCCAGTGGTATTGCAGGTGCAGCAAAAAGAACATAATGACTCAGAACTGACCTCTTATAGCTAGTTCTGCAGAGATTTTGCATCCATCATTCTCAGGTTAACCCCCTGAGTTCCAAATAGCTTTGCAATAATTTCAGCAGTATAACTATATACATTTTTGAACAAAGGGATCTCAGTATCAGTTACAATTACACAAAATGATTCACATTTATTTTTACACCAGCAGATATGCAAGGGGAGGAAGACAGACAAAAACAGCATGTGAAGGCAGAGAGCTAGTGAGAGGTGAAGAATTGTGAGACCATCAGAGTGATCAGTTCCTAGGTCTCACAGGAAAAGTTGGTTGTGCAACCAGACAGAGAAGAGACAGAAAAGGAGATGGTAGAACAGATCCTTGCATTTAAACTCTTTCTGCATAATAAATGGGGCAGGGTTTTATTCAACCCTGTCACACAATGTTCCTGTGTTATCTCATGATGTACTGATTCATGTATTTCATTGTACTGCTTTCTCTGTACTGACTGCGCCTGTTTTGTACTCTCCCGGGTCCTGCCTGAAAATAGGCATTTACTATGTCTAGCACTCCTATCTGCTTATCAAAAACAAACAAATAAATAAATAGCTATAATGGCAGGAGGAGTAAAGATTATCTCTTAACTCATTGACTACACAGGAGCTCTTTGAGAGTTCCACAACTTGTGTTCTGTATGCTCTTAAAACTGCATCCTGGGCCATTCTAAGCAAAATCAAGCCATAATCAGCATGCCACAAACAAATGTGAATACCTCATGAACCGTAAGGGCTACATGCAAAGTATGAGAGGCAAAGTTGTTCAGCACACAATTACCTTTCCAACAGTGCTATGCAATTAATTATAAGCAATTTCTTTTTTTCTGTACTAGTTGAAATAGTCAAAAAAGTATTTTTTTAAATAAAAAGGGCAATATAAACCATTTTTTGTAGGAAAATATGTAACATATCAACACCAAATTAAGCATCCATACATTAGATGTAGGTACAAAAGTAATTTTGTACTAAAAAGCATTTTTTTCTTATATAAAACATGTATTTTTCCCATTTTGTTGAAGGTGCTTAGGTGAGGCTTGAGGGACAAATATCAGCCATACACACCATCCCATCAAATAATTGCAAATAACTGCAAAAGTATACATGATACACCCAAAGTATCACAGCAAAGTTGTTCAGCACAAAATTACCTTTCTAATGGTGCTATGTAGTCAATTCTAATCAATTTGGTTCTCAAGTAATACAGAGAAATAGTGCTGATGACCTGAGAAGTGTCTGGGGCACACAGGAAATCTTTGGCTGCCGACTGAAGTCATTGTGGGAGACAAAGGGAATGATTTGGCTGCCACCTACAGGTGTTTTCTGGAGGTAATGAGTTAATATCTTCCCTCAACCGATGTGGAAGGGAGATATAATTAGCTTGATATATAAAGGCAGTTGTGTTTCAAAGAGTTATTCCCAGATATTTCAACTTAGGCATGCCCCACTTTACTGGGAAGTGGGTTTTCAGGTCCCTGGAGGGAATGTAGGCCAGAGTAGCACTTCTGTCTTGGTGGCATTAAGTGTGTACCCTGCCAATGCAGAGAATTCCTCAGTTAGGGCCATCACCTGAGGTAGAGAACCTTCTGGTTTTATAAGGTAGAGTAGCACATCACCCACATATAGTGCAGTTTTGTGTTTACATCTGCCCACCATGACTCTTCACATCTCTCTGTCCATTCTGATCCATTGGGCCAGTGGCTCAATGTAAGGAGAAACAGTAGTGGAAAAAGGGAACATCCCTGCCTAGAACCCTGGCCTAATCTAAAGCTGCAAGATAAACACTCATTTGCCCTAATAAAAGCCAGGGGTTCCCTGTACAGCATCTGTATTTGTTCCACAAACTGGTGTGCAAAGTCAAACCCATCAAGAACCCCTGTATAAGTATGACCAATTTACCTTATCAAATACCTTTTCTAAAGCCAGCCCGGTGGTGCTGAGGGTTGAGGCACTGGATGCCACACCTCACGCCACGCCAGGAGTGAGCTCGGGTGCCGGGGGTCAGCAGGGGAGGGACTGGATTGAGCGCCCGCTGGGCTGCTCTCCTGTACCAGGTGCTCAGTGCTCCAGCAGCCCCTGGTGGAGACTGTGGGTGCTGCGGTAGCATGGGGCTGCATGTAATAGCATGCCTGATGCTGGCAGGGTTGCCGTGCACCACAGCTTCAGGGGGTGCACACACAGGGATAGGTGTGGGCGAAACAGAACATAGAAAAACCCCAGTTCCAGGGGTAGGTGACGACACCAATCCCCATGTCCATGACTGGGTCCAACTCAGTCAGCCTTCACAGACCCTCTGCCCAGAGGTCCATGTCCACAGCTGGAGTCTACAAGTTGAAAAGCGCCCAAGGTAGGAGGGGCAGCCTCACCCCAGAGGGGTTAAGCTGGGGGTGCCAGCTGTGAGGCGGGGATGGAGGAGAGGAAGGTTCAGTCAGGGGGACTTCAGGCAGGACAGGACAAAGGTTGGATGCATGAGAGAGGCTCCTGGATCCATGACCGGAGGGAAAAAGAATCGAAAAAAAAACCCTTTTCTACATCCATGCTCATTGCAATGACCAGAGTTTTAGCCTGATTCAGGTGGTCTATGATATGTAGGTTGTATGTGAAAATTGCAAAAACAAAATAGTGATCACTTCTCTTGTGAGTACATCATGGCGACTGCAAAATTAGCACCCGCACAAAAATGCTAATGTAACTATAGCGCCCCTATAGTTATAGTGATCTGACTACGATCAGAGAAGATACCCCCAACAGATCAATGCAGTAATGCAAATGAAGTACCTGGCATTAATATAGGATGCTTCTTACGCTTCTTATTGCCACAGTTATGGATCCCTGGTATTGCACTATTATGGACACTGTGCGGTCAACGCTACAAAAAAATAGTTTGCTCACTACCTGTAAACGGAAGCATGACACTGTCTATGAGCAGCTTAAATAAATGCGAGTACACAGCACTACATAATCAAGTACCTGGATGTGTCAAAATAGCGACTTGTGAGAAAACTTAAAACAAACAAGCATAGCTTGATGTTCTCTAGTTTATTTGTTGTAATACACTAAATTAAAACGTCAAAGAAGTAACACTGCCAATAACATCTCAAATTAAATGGAATTATCACAAAAAAAAAACTTGCTAAGGCAAGAGAACTTAAGTCAGATCTGCATTATTAAACCTGGAAATGAAAATTATATGCAAGGCCATGCAAATACTCATACTTGGTTCTGCTTTCATACTCAGACAGAATGGAACGCACTCTCTTGATCATGTCTCTGTATTTTCATTTTACCCCAGTGGCGCTTGCACCGGATAAAAGCTGTTCAAGCTTCACTTCGGTCATGTGCTGCTCACTCTGCAAGCACTGAATAAACTTCCAGATGGCCTGCACTGAGGTGGCTGTTAAATCTTCTGTGCCAACCCTCCACTGCATTGTTTGTTCTGGAAAGGCCTGTTACAGTTGCAGAATGGCAGTTCCACTGTTCAACAGGAAATGAGGCTCTTCTGCCTCCAGCCCTACCTCTCGGACATCCTAACCAGGTGTCCTCAAAATAATCTAGCAGATGTTGCAACATTTCCTCATTAACTGTATAAAAATCCCATTCACTCAGTTCTTCAAATGTGCTCACTACATTGGCTGGTGGCACAAAGGCTAAAGAAAGTAACGTGTAAATTAAGGGCAAAGTCTGGGTCGCTGCAGTACTTTTCATGCACTGCATGATGCTTCTGGATGTTATGCCACACCACTTGTGCAAAGTGGAAAAGACACCCCTGACCTCTGTTTCACTGAATACTGAGGAAAACGCTTTCAATGCTGCTTTTTCAAAATCTAAAATGGCACTGCTGGGATTTAATGTAGGCCATAAGGATTTTAGCTGACTGAAAACATGACTATAGGCAGCTGTCCTGCGGGAACGCATTAGCACATATAGTGCTGTGACTGCAGTGTTAGATTTCAGCCCATGTATAGTGTACAGTTGGTCAAATAAATAGGGTCAACACTTAAAAGTGCCATCCATCATCAAGTCCTGTGTCTCTCTTAAAAATGCTAGGTTTCCCTCTGTGGCAAACATCAAGATTCTATCTGCCTCTTTACCACTGTTAAATAACAAGAAAACCTGGCCTGTACTGGTAAGGGCGAACTCATGTGGGAGCACAAGTTTGCCTTGGTGCTGTTTGTCTTGGTGCACAGTCTCAGAACTGTTTCAATACTGCATCACTTCTCTCAAAGCTGCTATTAGTGATTACTAGGGTTAATCAGCAATCACATCAGATGCCACAGCTCAGACTCACTGTCACTTCTACTGCATCACTTCTTTCATCTTGTTACTTGTTTACTGATTGTCGCTGTTTTTGTAATGCACCAATTTTTACTCACAAAAGTCGCTAATTTAAACGAGCGCGATTATTTCAATGTCGCTAAGATTACAATCGCTAATATGTCTTCGCGATTGTTGACTCTCCATCATTTATTCGCTTAAATCACAGGATACCTGATATGTAATGTACGTCTGATGTTATCCACAACTTGACATTCCACCACAAAGCCTGCCTGATCCAGGTGAATTAGATGCAGGATAAGGCCCTCGAGATGTTTGGCTAACATTGCCATCAAGAACTTATAGTCTACATTTAAGATAGAAATAAGGTGGTGGGGGGCATAGAGTAGGGTCCTTGCCAGGCTTGGGCTGCACAGATATGACCTCCTGATTCCAGAAGGGTGGGAGTCATTCCTTCTCCTCAAATGCCCCATCATAGGCTTCCCACAACAGGGGTATTGTCTCTTTTTAAAAAAAAAAGTTGTTTCTTTTTTGAAGGGTCACCTTACTCCCACCATTCCCCCCCCCAGCTGTCAAAGCTCTCACTTACTGCTGAAGAGCTAACTGTCTGAGTTAATATGTTTTGTGTGTATGTATATGATTTATGTCTTTGAGTATGTAAGTATGGAGTGTGTGTGTGTGTGTGTGCATATATATATTCATGACAAGAAACTCAGTTTAATGCATCAGTTATGGTTGTTCTACAATGACAAAAGTGAGGAAATTCGATGTTAGGGTTGAAAACCCTAACTAAGTATTCCCCACCCCACCACCACCACACACACACACACACACACACACACACACATGTACATGCAAGTAGGGGAAGGACCAAGGCAACACACTTTTTGTTAACTTTTCCCATTGACTCATAATGGGAAATTGTTTTTTGAATAATTTTTGAACAGTTTAATATTTTTTCATAAAATCTTCGAAAGGCACATGGGGGACCCGAGCCGTACGTTCTGTGAAGTTTTTGGACCAGTCATGTAAACCGTGCGACCTGTAGGCACGAGTAAAGAATGCGCAAAAAAACATAATTGCATGCACAAATGTCTCTGAATAACTCTGCAGCCGTATACTCAATCGGTACGAAAGTTGCCAGATCCCAAGATCTATGGTCACGTTACCAGCCTGCCAAATTTTGGGCAAATCTGTTGAACGGTGGCAAGGTTATTAAGGTGCAAAGTTTCACCATTTAACCTTAAAAGGGGTACTCAACCCTAACTATGGTAGCACTACTGTGCTACCATAATATATATATATATCAATTGTATGCATATGTGTGTGTGTGTGTGTATATGTATACAGTAATGCATATATGCACATAGTCTATACCTGGATGCCAACTGCTGCCTACCTATACCTCAAGTATGTTTGACATAGTTATGAATGTATTCGTTTGTATGTACAGTCTTAAATCTATGTATATTTTACTTTGATTTCTTATTCAAATGTATCCTCTTTCTCCTCTGCCCCAGGACACATCTGGAAACTAGCTATTGTAGCTCAGTATGCCTTTCCTGGTGAAACTTTTCAAATAATTAAATAAAAAAAACACTTCTAGAATTCTGTGGGCAATCTGTCCAAACCTGGACATTTACCCATCTTACTATTGGTTATAATTAGACTTATTTCTTCCTCTCCTTGTACATAATACCTCATTCTGTTCAGTGATAACCTATGGTAAATTAAGTGACTTGAGGTTTTCCTCTGTGTCTTCTGGAGACATCCCTTCCTTAGCCCCATATAAGTCTTCATAGTAGTCTCTCTAATTCCCTCCCATGTAGTTACCTTGAGTCCCATACCCCGGTGTATAACTCTGGAAATATGGGGCCCTTGCCCTTCTCACCCAGAATCTACAGGCTAGCAGTCTGAGGGCCCAAGGGCCCCCTTCATAGTAGCACTGCCATAAATAGTTATTGTTTTGTTCCACTCTATAATCTAGTATGTTCTTTAATTCTTTTTTAAGTTCCAAAAGCTGTTTGCCTCTGTGGCGATCCATTTTTAAATTGCTGGAGACCACGCAGGGTTTTTATCTGATTTTCAAGGTACTGTTGTCTTTCCAGCCTTTTCTTTTTTCTTTCTGCAGGTATTGCTATGAATTTACCGAGCAGGATAGCTTTTACCATATCCCATAGAATGCCTGGGCTAGTCACAGGATTGGTGTTATCCTAAACTGCCTGCGACATTATCTGGAGGAATTTCAGAATTTGATCCTTCATCTCTTGGTCCTGTAAAAGAGAAACTTTCAGTCTCGAGAATGTGGATTTTTTTAACTTAATGTCACATTCTAGTGTAACCCAGGGTCAGGGTGGCCTCTAGTTGTGCAAGCCCTACCCGGTTAACCTAGGTTCGGGGAGAAAATGATTGCTCAGCATTTTGGCTAGGTTTGACTTCTGGTCGGGGCATCCCAGTAATCTGGACAAAGAAAGCAATAACTGAAATATCCGAACCAGAAGTGGGATTCTAGAGTGTGGCTTTTATTCACTACACACAGGAATAGCAAAGCGAAGATGGACCCCCACAGGGCTACACTCAATGGCAATGTAGATTAACAGAGGACAGAGCACATCTTCTTCACAACACATTAACTCTCAGGTTCTGAACACACTGGGCTCTCAGCTTGAACTGGTACACTTCTATTGGATTCCCTGGCATGGCACCCCGGCCAGCACTTGGACACTTTTCAATATAGCATGGACATTTGATGGTGGCTCCCTCTACCACCCATGAGCACTTCCTAGCTCTAAAGGGAAAACTCATCCTTAATCCCACATCTGGGTACTTTCTGCAGACGCTGGCCAAGTACTTGGGAGAAAGCTATAGGTGCCCAAAGTGAACCTGTGGAGGTAAACCTGGTTACTCCAGATGGGGATCTACCACCTCTTGCTCCCAAATCTATATCCGGTCATTCATTTGGAGTCAACACCTTTCTTCAAAACTCTCTGGTTGTAGATGCTATCTCAAAATGTATATCACATTTAACATTCTACTCTCTGTGTAGCTGGTGTCCTGACTTGAAACGTTCTGTAAGTGGCTATGTCCATCCCTGTAGACCCCCACTGGTTAGATGCATTTTAAGTCATACACATATCTAAAAGTACTGTACTTGGCTAGTCCTTTCCTGACCCCACAGTAGGCAGATACATTTACACAACTGTCTCGGTGAAGGCATGGGCTCTGTGTCAGAGCAGACTCACCATGGTTTTCAGGTGCCCCAGGGCTTCTCTCACAAAACACAAAATCTGGTACCTCAGTACAAATTCTCTTTTTGTCAGGCAGCTTCTCCCTCTCCAGGCTGGACCAGGGGATTGCCCCTAAAATGCTGGACTCCCCCCCATCTCTCCTGGGATGGGGCACTGGAACAAACTGGGGAGCAGTCTCTACCACTTCTGCCAGTTTCTTCTGTGTCCTTCTCTAGGGCGAGAACACACACCCTCTTCCTGTTGTAGCTGTATAACAGAACTAGGCTCTGAGGGGCTGCCAACTGCAGCACACCTCCTCCTCTCACTGAGTCTGGCTGAAGACTGCTTGAAATCCCCAACATTCTACAGCTAACCCCTTGCTGCAGCATTCCAATGTGGCTTATGCTGCTGTGAGAATTCTATGGTGATGTCATCCCTCCAGCTCAGCTGAGACTGAGGACAGAGTGAGACGGTCTGAAACCCATTTAACTGGTGTCTCACAAGCTGCCATTCCCTGCCTGCCACTAGTCCTAAATGGGATTCTAGTAACCCCGGGTAACAGCGGTGTTACATCCACCCTTGGCCAGGAAAATGACTGTCCGCAGTCATTACTTGCCTGGCCCAGGCCATCTTACCCTGAGTGTTGACTACGGGGAGGTAGCACTACCTTCTCCCTTACCATGTGCCAGCACATGCAGACAACACTAAGGGCTCAGAGGCCATTGGCTGACACATCAGCCTCTACTCTACGATGTTTCTATGGTTACCTAGTGGCCCTGGGAGAATTGTCCAGAGCATAGCCCTAATAGATCAGCACTGCAACCCTTCTGGCCGGTCAGGACTACAGCCTGTCTATCCCCCTTAGCCCTCTAGAGAAAAACCTATCTGACCATAAACCCAAACTACCCAAAAACAGGGGAACCTCCCCCCAACCCTGGATACCTGCAACCAAACACAAGGAGCTAATACTACACTCTAGGTATTATTCTCCCACACTCCCCCACAACTATACCTGTGGAAGGAAAAATTAGCACAGCAGACAACAACACTGTACGTTAAACACTACTACTTTAAAGCACTATAGGAACTCCGATGAGTCCCTCTTTCTCTTCTTGTCTTCACTTCTTGGCTTCTTCAGGATCACCTGCAAGAGAAAAGACAAAACAACTCCTAATCTGCAAACACAGTACTATCTAACCCCACCATCAAACACTGGAGAATCCCAAAAACATTTTTTTTAGAAAAGTAAAAAAACAGTAGAAACAGTAAAAACAGTAGAAAAACAACAATCTTTCAAAAAAAGAGGTGTGCAAGAACAAGGGGGCACAATTTGAAGATAGAAGGGGGGCGGCTCAGAGGTAATTTAAGGAAGTATTTTTTCACAGAGAGGGTTGTGGATGTATGGAACAGCCTTCCAGAGGAGGTTGTGGAGTCAAAAACAGTGGTGGAATTCAAGCATGCATGGGACAGTCATAAGGCAATTCTAGGGGTTGGGGGTAGGAAGAAGTAGGCTGCTGGTTAACTAGGATCTGCAGCTTATCCATCAGGTAGGGAAATGGGCAGACTGGGTGGGCCAAGCGGTCCTTATCTGCCATCAAATTCTATGTTTCTATGTTTCTATTATTTATAATACACATTTTGGGGATGGAAGGCCCTAAAAGTCCCTTCTAGTGATGACAGTGCCCAAAGGCAAGTCCAAAAAAGAGTCTCTCCTGGGCTGGGCCCATTGAAGCACAGTTCTGGTAGGACTGTAACCCTGAAGGGGAGAGTCTTTGAGGACAGTTCAAACAGTCTGAAGTCTGCTAGTGTAGGGTATGTACTGCAATGTCATTAAGATAGAAAAGTCTGGACTTACCAGTCCCTTGAAGAACGAAAGTGATATGGCACCTGGATTCCAGCCGAAGACTCTCCCTGGCAGCATTCTTCAGATACAGCTGGGCAGACATCTTCCAGAAAATGACAGGATGGCACGTCTGGAAACTGCTGGGTTGATGTCATCTAGGAGATGGAACCTTGGAACAGGAAAGGAAAACAGCTGGCCTGAAATCATCCGAAATCCCAGGCAATGAATCAGGATACAGCTGGGCTGGTGTCCTCTGTGGATCTGATGTCATCTGGAAGGCCAGGCGATGGAATCTGGAAAGTCAGTACACTGCTAGGCTAATGAATCTGGGGCACCTGGTTCCTGGAATGCCAGATAGGTGGAACAACATGGGTACAGCAATGGCTGGATAGCGGCACTGGCTACCACTACTCTGCTTTCCACTTGGTAGGCATGGGCACATTCGCAGGAAGTTGCCTGCATTGAGGAAAGTAACACAGTGAGTCGGGTGCAAGAATTATTACCCCATCTGGGTGCTCATAATTGACATTGAATAAGGTTTCGTGGCCCTCTCCATCCATGATTTGAACAGTGTCTATGAATAGTGTTCTGCCCACTTTCCATTGTCTGAATTTTTCTTGGAACACACTGTCTTGGACATACTGACTTGCACCTGGATGCACATGTTTTGTTGCCTCTTCCACTATCCAGGATTTCCTGTTTCTTTCTATCTCCTCCCAGACTCTCTGAGGAAAGGTAGGAAAGAATATCCCATAGATCTCATTCACCTTCCTACGAACCAGTCTTTCCTCTTTACTACACTTGGTCAGCTTAAGACCTCTGGCCTGGCTTGGAGGTGGCCAGTCCTGGTTCTGCCAGCTATGCATGCTCAAAGCTATGAAAAATGGATCTCTGACTCCTCCTTGTGGGACAGGGCTGTGGAGTCACCAATCTCTCCTTCTTGTTCCTCCGAGGCAAGATCCTGAGGCTGTGGACCCGCACCTTCTTCATAAGGCCACCTAGGTTCCCCCTCATCCTCTTCCTCGTTGACTATCTGAGCCCAGGAGTGAGCAGTTGTCCTCACTCCTGAGACTATCCACTCTGCACTGGGCACGGAGGTTGATACCTCCCATTCAAGTGTCTCTCTCATCTCATCTTCTACTATGAGACTTGGGCTTGGCTCCTATCTCCACTGATCTACTGATGCTCCCTCTGCACTGTCTTTCTGTGACCCAGACTCAGATACATCAGCACTTTGCTCTGCCTGTAGATCTACACCCTCTTGCTTTATGCCACACTCTGCTGGGCTTCCCCTATCAGACTCCACCTGGTGCTGTGTGCTGCCAACTGCAGAGTCTTGAAGCTATGTCCATGTGGGAGCCAAACGAATATTGGGTGTCCTAATTAGGCCATGTTTCTCTAGGCACCCAGAACAGTGAGGAACCATAAAGACGTCCCTTCCAGCCTTTAAGCACATTATGCACACTCTAACTGGGTATCCAGGAATCGCCACATGAGGAGGCAAACGTCCCCCATAGTAACATCTCTCAATGTCCTTCAACCTGTTAACTTCTTCTACTATCATAGCCCAGGCATGATCTGGGTAGCGGGCTGATCCCGAAGCCATGACTGCAGAGAAAAACCAAAACTCACTGTTATCTCAAGTCCCACTTTGTTGAAAAACTTTTACAAAATGGCTCACTTGCTGCTGTGTTTACTTTACTACCCCACCCTGTAATGGCAGCGACAGCACTCCTGGAACATCAACGTTTTGTTTCTGACTCAAGCCACTGCACATCCGATTTACACACTCTACTGATAAAGTTCACTCAAACTGCATAAACTGCACTGGTTGCTCTCTCAGCACATTTATATGATTTTTTTACAGGAGTTTTCATTCGCTTTAAAACACTTTTCTTGCTTAAAGTCCATAGAGCCACAGTATTTCATTGCACAGGATTGCCTGTATTTTCATTGCATCAATCATGCAACCCACAGTGTCTGGCTTAGGAAAATCATACTGTTGCTGAACCTATAATTATGATCACAGTCTAATGCTCAGAATTCTTGTTTAGCTGATTAACTTGACACAGTCCTTCTTTGCAAAACAATCACACTGTTACACACAGATTCAGCTGGCTTTTGGTAAAATCATAACACAGTTTGAGCTATTTCTCAGGATGGTACTCACTTGATCAGTAGCTTGTTATTGCAAAGGAAAATTTGGCCTACAGCCAGTCTTGGAGGCCTCTGGATAGAAGCGGACTGGCAGTCCTGCCGATTGTCCCTCCGAACACCACACTTTATTCCCAGACGATCGAAATGCGGGTTGAGCCTGATTTTAAACAGAAAAGTCAGATTTTACTACTTTTACAATGTTTTCAGTCACCGCGATGCTCCTCCTGGCAAGCCAGTTCACACACTACTCTCTCTCTCCCTCTCAAACACTGTGCAGTCACTCTAGAGCTAGGCTCTGAGGGACTGCCAACTGCAGCACACCTCCTCCTCTCACTGAGTCTGGCTGAAGACTGCTTTAAATCCCCAATGTTCTACAGCTAACCCCTTGCTGCAGCATTCCAATGTGGCTTATACTGCTGCTGCGAGAATTCTATGGTGATGTCATCCCTCCAGCTCAGCTGAAACTGAGGACAGAGTGAGACAGTGTGAAACCCATTTAACTGGTGTCTTACAAGCTGTCTTTCCCTGCCTGCCACTAGTCCTAAATGGGATTCTAGTAACCCTGGGTAATAGGGGGTTACACTAGGATTAATGAGGCATTGTCTGAAAGGGCTAAAGGCTCTCGTGCCTTCTGCTCTGTGTCACTGAGTCTTTTGAAAGTAAGAATTCATCAAACCTAGAATAAATTTGGTGGACATGTGAGTAATACGTAAAACCTAGGATGGAACCATACAAATACCTCTACGCATGTTGTATGCCTAGTTTTTGCAGTAGGGTTTTAACTTTTTTTGCTACTGCATGCGCACATTTGTGAAGGGCAGTCTAATGATGGGACAAATGTAAGATTCAGATCCCCTCTGCATATCTGTATTCGATCTGCCTTCCCTATTACAGTAGTAAGTAACAGCATGAAGAATGTATATTCTGAACCTAGTGGGTCATACAAACGACAGTAATTTTTTTAGCCATTTAACTGACCATTGACCGAAATGTATCACTCTTCACTATCCCTTAGAACCTCTGCAGTTTAAAATGTATCCCACCTGGCACCAGTATAGCCGCACTCCTCCTCCGCCCAAATTTATATGAGGAGGAGTGTGTGTGACAACCCACCTCTCCCTCTGGGCTGAAACAGCTTTTAGAGAGGTGTCTGTCCTCAGGTATTCGCTGCCACCAGCCGGACTGTCTTCCAGCACCTCCTTCAAGCTTACAGACTTGAATAATTAAACGTGCAATTGCACAGTTTAAAGTCTGGTAGTGTGTCTCTCTCGGGTGGCGGATGCTACACAGAGTTTACCTCAGCCAGTGGAAACCAAATATTACCTTAGAAAAATGATATCACAGTCACAACTGTTGAGCAAACAAATAGCTTTTTACTTAACAGAAAGTGCACTGAGCATTTACAGGATATATATTTACAACACAAGAGAATAACACTCATACAGGAAAAGTAAACAAATGTTTTAAATAACAGATGGCAAAAGAAGAAGGCTATTACTGAAATATGCTAGTACTAAACTTACCCCTTTCCTGTCCTTACAAGAGACACTGGGCCCTGTGCTAACTGCCAGCTCCCACGGACATAGCTAAAAGGGTAGGCTCCAAACTTATGTTTCCCCCTCCAGCTTCCAAAGTAAGAGAGATCACTTCATAGTCTTTCAGCCTCTTACATATTCTCCTGGGAATAGGAAATGCCTATTCCCCCTTTGAATGCACCAACCATCTAACATGTATGTATTTAATTGTCCCACTCAGACTGAACACCTATCATTGACCAATTATATTCCATTTTAACTTTCAGTTTATGTTTGAATGACCCAATCCATTCAAACTGGCCTGTGTATGTGTCTGCAGGTCTGTGTGTGTGTGTGGAGATGTCCACTTGAGATTTATGACCCAGCTGTTATCTAGCAGCTAGGGAGGACTGCGAATTTCACAAGCTGGATGCTGCTGGACAGTGGATTTTAGCCTGTGTGTTTTTTTTTCAAACTCCTAAAAAAACACCAGCTAGAGAATCCTAACCATTAACTCTTTCCCTCCCATTTTTGTCACAGTGTGGACTTCCTGGAAACCAAACTGGGCAAGCTTCCGATGTTCTGATTCTATAAGATGTGTTTCTTGTAAGAATATAAATTGTACTTTTCGATGGTGAACATACATCATACTTTTCTTCTTTTTAACAGGATTAGAAGCCATTCACCTTAAAAGTTAATATTTTGGCTTGTGGGGCTGTCATGGTTACAAATTTAAAGAAGGAATGGCTGCCACCTTCAATACTATTAATCATGAAATAGTGTTCATGTGCCTGAAATCCATCTTTGGCATCACAAGAACAATCTTGAGTTGGCTCCACTCACAGAGCTCAAACTATTTGCTTCAGTTTTTCCACAACTTCACCTGAATCAGTGGCATCTTGTATTCCACAAGGCTCCATCCTAGGGCCCTGTGATGGAGCTGCGCTCTACCTAACAAATAGTATAGCACCCAGGAACAAATTTCTGACTTCTCCCCTTCATTCTACATAGTCTATTGCAACAGCATCCTTTTTTTTCTATTCTTTGTCTTTTCACTTTTCTGTCTAGGTAGATTGGCCACCTTCCTAAGTACTCTCTGCTCTCACTATCCTTTATCCTAGTATTTAACTTTCACTTTCTGTCCCTTTGTTGTTCTGGAGAAAAGTGCTTATGATGCATAAAAGAGCAAAGTGCTTGTGTAAAATAAAAAAAATAAATTGTTTAGCACATGCTTTATAAGGGGCTTGTATTACCTTCACAAATACCAAAGAGCTGCTAGATTTAAAGTGCAAAGCAATAATGCCAAGTTGTTTGCTGGAGGTTGAATAATGTGCTCATGAGCTTTAGGAAAAGAAATGTGTTTGTATACGCACACTTGTAGGACTTTAACGTGCCTGCAGTGCTGAATACATGCTTGAAACAGAAAATGCTTTAGGAAACTATAAAGTGCCTAAATATACAGGTTAATAAAATGGATAGAAAGGTAGAAGTGCAAAGATAGCTAAATTCATATATTTACAAGGTGTGAACAGCAGTAAAGAGAAAATATGCACAAAGTGCCTTTTGTGCCTTGGATCTAAAGGAATATAAAGTACTGCTAGCTTACTTGCTGGCTGATAAAGTGCTTGCAGTGCTTAATTACGTGAAAATTTATATGTATATGGTTAAAGTGTCCCAGTCCTTTTACTTTCTGTCTTTGAATATAAATCCTGACCGCGAGGGGGGGGGGAGAGAAAGAGACTTGTTAACTGAAAAAGGAGCATGTTTACTCCTCAATAGAAGTAATACCTTTATTACAAAAAGAAGGACCCCGGCAGTGTTTGTTCCACAGAAGGCCTGCTTTTGTTATAAGTTAATCCCTTCTCCCCTCTATTTAAAAAAAACGGGCTCATCAGAAGCAAACTGTAACCGAGGGGAAGACTTGAAATAAAACTACTGCACTATTGTAAGTTGTTTAAATACCTGAAAACAAAAACAACAGTAAGGGTTCTCTGTTTTGTTTTCCTGTGTCCCTCTCCTCCACCCTTCTAGGCTAGAACTGGACCTACCTCTTGCCTGGAGGTAAATGAGCTCACTCTATTTATAGTAGTAATCCTGCCACTCATTGTGGAAATAGGAGAGATTAAGCACTCATTAAGTACTTGTTACACATGTATGAGTCTATAACTATTGTTCTTTTTAGATTGTACCAAATGTGCTTATGTGATCCTAGGTAATAATAAAAGCTGGTTATTATAGTGGGTCATCCTGACACATTTGTCTTAGGGATAGTTAGTTATTCCCTGTATTAGGTAATGGGTGAATCAGGTGACCAGATCTTTTTGTATAAAAGCCCACCACTAGGGGCTAGAGATTGAGATAGGGAGATCAGTTGAACACCGACCATTGGAGTAGAAGGACCTCACGAGTGTGCTTGAACAAGCACTGGCAGATTGACTCATTTCAGACTGAAGCTAAGCCACAGTTTGTTGAGTATGACTAACCTCATTTTGCTTCCTGTATATATTTTTTGTATTATTTTGAAATTTTCTGAGTAAAATAAAATGATAAACACACGTTTGTGTTTTTTATGCACCTAATTCTTGGTCTGCTGTGTTATCCTTCACCCACACCCATTCACATATGATGCCCAAAGTGGGATCTACTGGTTGTCCAGGAGTCTAGGGGATAACCAGTACAGGATAACTGACCAGGTATCTAGATCACAGTCAGAGGTGCATGACAGTGCAGACTAATGAGATGAGGACAGTGCCTGCTGGATATGAGGTCATGGATGAGGAACTATGGAGGGGGTCAGCATGGACCAGATGGACAGGATGATACAGTAGAAACTTTGATATGGATGATCCAGTCGCTGACTGGGAGATGGCTGGAGACAGACCGACTATGTAGAGAGGCAGTACATCAATGCCAGGTGCTCGAGAGGTCCCACCAGGAAAGTTTCAATGAGGAACCCATGACTGAGGATTTGCCATTTTTAACTTTCTTAGGCATCCTTTTCTTTACCAGGTCAGATGGGGAGCAGCCAGGGCACTGTAATTTGGTACAAATTTCCTATAGAACCCAGTTGTCCCTAGAAAACTCCTGACCTACTTCTGCATTTCTGGTATGGACCATGCCTTGATTGCCTCTATTTTTACTTGGTTAGGATGGAGCTGTCCCCAGCCTAAAACATGCCCAATGTATGCCACTTCAGCCATGGCCACATGGCACTTCTCAGCTTTGACAGTGAGCCCAGCCCTCTGTATCCTGCCAAGCACTTCCCTAAAGTGGGACAGGTGTTTCTCCCAGCTGACACTAAAGATGGCAATGTCCTCCAGGTATGCTACAGCATACTCCTCAGCACCATTTAACACCTGGTTCACCAACCTTTGGAAAGTGGCCGGGGCATTCTTCATTCCGAAAGGCATTACTTTAAATTCAAATAAGCCTATCGGAGTGATGAAAGCTGACCTCTTCCTAGCTCTGACAGTTAGCTGTACCTGCCAATACCCCTTTGTCAGGACAATAGTCATAAGGTAGGTCACCCCTCCCAACTTGTCCAGTAGTTCATCCATCCATGGCATCGGGTGGGCGTCTGACTATGTGACTGCATTCAGTCCACGATAGTCCACACAAAAATGAGTAGAACCATCTGGCTTGGGAACAAGAACTACGAGTGAGGCCCAGGTGCTGTGGGATTTCTGGATTATCCCTAAATCCAGCTTTTCCTCCAACTCCCTCCTAATGTCCTTCTGGACAGCCTCGGACACCCGATTTGCTGTTCGCCGTATGAGTGCCTGTGTCCCTGTCTCCACATCATGTGTCGCTAAGGGGGTTAGTCCAGGCTTGGCGCTAAACAGTGGGGCAAAGTCTGCTAAAACCTCCCTTACTTCCTGGATCTGGTCTGGGGCCAACTGGGGTGACAATTTAACTGCCTGCCACAGAGGACTCCCACTTTCTTTCTTTCAGTAAGTCCAGAAGGGGGTCTCCTTCATCCGTCCCCATCCCAGGACTACACACTGCAAACACCATGTCAGCCCTATTAGCATACGGCTTCATCATGTTGACATGGTACATTCTTTCTGTATGTCTTCTGTCAGGTAACTCTATGATATAGTTCATGTCATTTCCTTTCTGACTACTTTGTGTGATCCTGCCCACTCAGCCTGCAGCTTGTCCTTCTGGACTGGAATGAGGACCATGACTTCCTGACCCACCGTGTATGAATGAGCTCTGGCTCTGCTGTCATACCACACTTTTTGTTTTTGTTGGGCAGCTGCCAGTCTACACTGGGCTGTCCCCATAAGCTCCTTCAGCCTTTCCCTAAACCTAGGGACATAATCCACTATGGGGGTTCCCTGGGTGGCGTGCTTGCCTTCCCAGTCCTCCCGGATCAAGCCTAGGGGCCCACGTACCCAGCATCCGTATAAGAGCTCGAAGGAAAACCCGGTCAACTCTTGGGGTACCTCCCTGTTTGTGAACAGGTGGGGAAGGTATTTCCCCCAGTCCCTCCCATGCTGTTCAGCAAACACTTGGAACATTGACTTCAGGGTACTGTTAAATGTTTCCGCAAGCTCACTGGCTTGTGGGTGATAATGTGTCGTGCATCTCTGCACCACCTCACACTTCTCCCACAAACATTTCATGAAGTCTGACATGAAGGAACCCCCTCAATCGGTGATAACCTCCTGCGGAAACCCAACACGGGGAAAAATCCCAAGTAAGGCATCTGCCACTTTGTCTGTCCTCAGTGAGGATAGGGTGAGTGCCTCTGGATACTGGGTGGCATAATTCACCACAGGCAGGATAAACCTCTTCCCGGAGGAGCTGGAGGTATTTAAAGGCTCCACAATATACTTTCCGACTCTCTGGAATGGCTCCTTCACTATGGGTAAAGGAATTAGGGTGGCTTGGATTTTCTTACCTGCCTTCCCTATTTCTTGGCACCAGTGACAAGACCTGCAATACTCGTTCACCTGCTGGGTGAAGTTGGGCCAGGAAAAATTCTGGGCCAATCACTGCATACTGCATGCAATTCCCAGGTGACCAGACATGGGAATATCATGTGCAGTCTTGAGTAACTGCTCACGGTACCCCTGGGGAACAACAAGCTGCCTGCCTATCACCCCTCCCTCTGTCTTTGCATCCTACATATACAGCAGTCCATTGTCCCAATAAACTTTATGTTTCCTGTCACCTCCCTGTACTCCATCAGAGTCTGCCCAAGCCTTCAGCTTCTCTAGATTAGGGTCACTTTTTTGAGCAGCTTCAAACTCCTTACACATTCCCAAGGCATGGGATAGGTCCCTGTCAGTCTCTAAACTAGAGTCCCTAACTCTAGTGTCAGGGCATTCAGGATCACTACCATCCCTAACCCTCTGACAATGGGTCACCCCTCTTTCTTCGGAGTAACCCTCCGTAGCTGTTTGGTTAACTGCTACCAGGGAAATTTCTACACCCCTTTCATTAGTTTCCATATCAGGACACCCAGGCTGGGGAACCAGCCTCCCACTGGTTTCCACAGGGGCTTCTACAGGGCCCAGGGAACTACAATTTTCCCTTGCCACTTGGCTATGGGTAACAGCACGCATCATCTGCTGTTTGAGATTATTGCTGAGAATGACATCAATTGCTAAAGTTTTGGCTACAGCCACCTGTTGCACAGTTCCCCCTGTTTCACCCCACTCTAGGATAACACTAGTGAGTGGTAATGTTTTCTCCTCCCCAGTGAACCCATGAACAGTTACAAATGTATTGGGTATAAGCTTACCAGGCTCTACCAGATCCCCTTTTACCAAAGTCAGGGATGCCCCTGTGTCTCTTAACCCTTGTGTCTGTACACCATTCACAGTGACTAGGTGCATCTGTTCCCTCCTGTTTACTGGCATGCTTTCAGGGACACACAAGCAACCCACTTCCTTTCTAGCACCACTTTGTGTGCTGCTTGTCCTCTTGGGACACCGTCTGGCAATATGACCGGTTTCTTTGCAAACCCAACACTCATTCCTTTTCTCAGGTAAATCTTTTCTTTGAAACCTGGAGCTACCTGGTTTTGGTGGAAGCAGTGAGGATTTTAGCTGCCCTGAAAGCACACTTTTCCCTTTCTGTGCTGCCATGCCAGCGCCATTCGCTCTCAGAGCAGGTCTACTCCTGGTATAGCGGTCCGAGAGGTCAGCATCCTCTTATACTGTTTTTGGATCTCGGTCCTCCAACCAGGTTTTCAACTCTGCTGGGTATGCCCAAAAAAACTGCTTTAAAAGTACAGCATTTTCCAATTTTTGCAACAGAGTTTGCTTCAGTTCTTTCCCACCAACGTTTTAAACACTGACATTGTTTCGTGGCTAGCTCCTAGAAGCTCATGTCAGGGATTTTCTTGAGCATACGGAGTTTAGCTCTGTCTGCTTCTGCAGTTAATTCATACTTTTTTAAAAGTGCAGCTTTAAGTTGGCCATAATCATTACTGTCCTCATTGTCCATTTGACCCAATGCATCCCAAGCTTTCCCAGTAAATAGCGGGGATAGCTGGAAGCTTCAGGACCATCTAGGAATATTTGCCTGAATGCAAACTTTTTCTAAGGAATTTAAAAAGGGATCCATGTCTTCCCCCTCTTTAAATTCAGCTATCAATTTAGAATTTAGCTTGTAACCCAGTCCTGGAGTTTGTTAAACTCAGGCCACTTACCTGTGCTGGTGCTGGGGGATGGAGTCGTAGCTTTTCCAGTTCATGTTGCCTCCGGTGCTCATGCTCTTCATGGTCAGCCTCTCGCTGTTCACGCTCCTCTTCTCACTGTTCTCACTCCCTCTTTTCCTCTGCGGCTCACTGCTCTCATTCCCTCTTCTTCTCTGCGGCTCGCTGCTCTCTCCTCTTTTCTCTCTGGAACTCCAGTTCCATCCTCTACAACTCCATCTGTAGCCTGATTGCTTCTGGCTCCAGAATGCTGGTGACCTTCTCCTGCTGCTGTGATCCTTGGCTTGCACTGTCCCTGCTGTCCTCCTCACTGGATCCAGACACTGCACTGGATTCTGGCCCCTCCACACCCAAGGTTTGGTCCTTTTAAGTCACAGACTATGACTTGAGGCTCTAGGCATCTGCTGCCATGAGAGCATCCATGAGGTTCTGCTTGTTGGATTTCCCCTCTTACTGGACTCCACTGTCCTGGCACAACTGCCTCAGGTATTCTGCGTTGTACCCACTGTAGTTGGAATCCATCTTGTTCCCTAACTACGGCTACTCTAACTTGCACTTTAGAAAAAATTAAAATGGGTAGGAACTTTGACTGTAAGCAAAATTATATAGTTCTGTTTACTTTTTATAAAAATAAATCACTACCTTATTTTGCAGGTGAGATGTATAGTATTAAGTTGACACAATGAACTGTTAAAGCTTGTGTTGCCAATACTTTATCGCACCGCTGCCAACCAAATCTGTCCCAAATGCATTCCATTGGTCAGGCCCTCTGCTCCCACAGTGCCAACCTCAGAGTGCAGTAGTGTGAGCAGGTAACAGACAGGGTAACCCTCTAGTCTGCTTTGGGTCTGAATCACCTTTGACCTTGAGTTCTGGAGGGATTCAAATTGTGAACCTTATGCTACCATACCCAATGTACAGGCTCAGATATGTACCTTCTTCAGGACTGCAGTACAATCTTACGCCAGGGTACCTAACTAGATATCCAAAATGAACCTTTAAAACTCTATAAGAGACCTTAGGTATATTCTTATTTTATTACACAAGCTCAGTACACAATCAAGCTTTTTAACAGCTGTCAGACTTAACCACCTATACGTCACCTGCAAAAAGAAACTGAGAAGACACCCAGGTAGTATTTGAAAGAAATGGTTGTTTACGAAAAATATGATAAAATGGTAAAATTAAACACAGAACAATATATCATACAGCGTACAAGCATGTAAAATAAACAGGAAGTTATAGGCAAAACACTCCTACCACAAAGACTTAATTTCTTTCTGAGTATTACCTTTCTAAGTACTTTTAAGTTAGAGAGAACTTTCTGTCTCAGAGCTCAAGATGATATGACACATATTCCCCAGATACAGGGTTCATTTCACTCTATCTCCCCACTCCCTTTTGGTGAGTCAGCTAACTCCTCCTTTTAGAATTAATTCTAACATAATTTCTACCAGGAGGTAGTTTTAATTAATGGTAGCATCAGAAAAAAAAATGTTTCCTAAATATGACATCCTTTAATCAAACATTTCTCTTTGAAATTAACAATCCTACCATTTGTCACTATTTCTCAGCTGCATGTTACATTTTGAGAGGAGCCTGCTAAATTACTCTTCATCCTGTTACGTCATAAACTTTATGTTTGGGTTCAACTTCAAAAACCTGGGCAGGTCATATAAAGGTTATTAAATTGCCCTTCTGTAAGGAAGTTAGTTAATTAACTGATTCCCCTGGTCAGTTTAATTGCATCATGTAGTTTCAGCTACTGACCTTTAAAGTCACAGGTCAAGTCCGCTAACTTGTGTGAGACAATTTCATACACAGACCAGTTATTTATAATATAAACATCATACAGGTAACCAGAAGCAGGGGCAGAGTGTCACAATGAAAAACGCAGGTACAGGGTTAAACCTTGGACTGGGCCCCTGCTTAGAGCCATCATGCCTGGTGGGGTTGGAGTGGGTAATTACCCACTACAGAGAAATTCTCTCTAAGATACTGGACTTTACAGCTATCCAGATTTTATTTTTTCAGTCAAGAAGCCATGCAGGGGTTCTACAGGGTGACACGCATGCCAGGCATCTTAGGGGGCCATAGACTGCACCCATGTGGCAATCTTCATGCCACCTGATGAGGATGCCACTGCCTACATCAACTGGAAGGGGATACCACTCCGTGAATTGCCAGGTGGTGTATGATGCCACAGAGTGCATCACCAATGTCTGCGCCACACACCCTGGGAGTGCACGTGTTTTATTCATATGACACCATTCGGCACTGTGCATGAGGTTTGAGGACAGGGACATACCAAGTGGTCACCTGATAGGTACGTGTGACAGGGCCCCAACAGCACAGGAGGGCACCAAGGCTAGGACACAGGGTGCAGGCTGTGGGCACTCGTACAGTGTGATGCTTGAACGTGGGCCATGGGACAGCAGGGGTGTGCAAGGGTACACAGGCAGGCACAGAGAGACATCCAACCACTGTGCACCACACAATGGACAGGGGCATGCAGGCACAGCTGGGGTAGGGTTGCAGGACTGCTTGCAATGGGGATGCATGGGCAGTAGAGCAGGACAGGTGCACACACTGCTGAGGCCAGGGATGAGGACTGGGCACATGGCAAGGTGTAACCCAATGTACTAATGGACACAAATCTACCCCCACAGGTGACGCCACATATCCACTGAAGCCCTGGCTCCTCACCTCCTTCTGACAAGCCGAAACAGAGGCAGAGGAGCACTACAATGAGGTACACAGTGTGACACGTGCCATCATAGAGCGTGTCTTTGGCATGCTGAAGATGCATTTCCGGTGCCTGTGTCAGTCAGGTGGCACCATACAGTATAGCCCTGAGAAGGCCTGTGGCATATTTCTGGCCTGTTGTATGCTACACAACATGGTCCTAGACCGTGAAATACCTGTTGAAGCTGGTGAAGGTGACAGTTCCAGGGAGGGGGAGTGGGTGGGGAGGAAGGGGGCAGAGAACCCCTAGAGGGCCAGGCCAGCAATGCTGGGCTGGGACAGAGGGACCCGAGGCTGATGGCCAGAACAAGGGACCACCGTGGGTGTGTGGTGGAGGAACACTTTGGGCCATGCAGGTGAGTATGCAGGTATGTATGTATGTATGTGTACAGGGTGTGCACCAAGGTGCAGAGAATGCATGCCTTGGACACAGTGGACAATGGACAATACACAGCGGTGCATACAAGCACACACACAGTGAGTGACACACAGACACAGAGACACAGAGACACACACAAACCAGGCATGCATCAGCCGTGCACTACCCGGGCCATGCCGCAGATGTCACAGGTCAGTGTGCACAGTGGCCTTCGCAAGGGCACAGCAGACACCAGAATGCACTCATCATTCCCATAACACATGGCACAATAGTGCTGCACACAGACACTTGGGTGGTCCTGTACAGGTAGCATGGAGTGGTGCCAGGGCTGCAGTTGGTTGGGTTCCTGCCATACACACCGCCACTGGAACCACCCAAAGGGTGTTAGTGCACACAGGTATGCGAGCCTGCCACTGCAGGCCTGGTGCCATCGGCATTACAGGGAGGTGCCCCAGCTGCCACGGACATGAGGGCGGCCTCTGCCACAGCTGGTGGTGGCGGGCGTGTCACCTCTGGCCAGAGGGAGTGTCACCTGAGACCCTGCAGGGTTGCTACACCAAGACCATGAACAGGTGCCCAGTGGAGTGGCCAACCCACAGCCACCACCTGAGCCATGGATGGTGGATGTGGAGGCCAACGGCGATGGAGCCAGCAGCAGAGGGCTTACCCGGCTGTGCCGCCGGGGTGTGTGGGATGTGCTCTGGGCATCCAACTGGACGCATGATGTCCATGGCATGTTGCGGTGGCAGCCACTGCCTTCACAGCAGCTGCAATCTGCTCCAGAGCTGTGGTCATGCACACCCGCATAATGCGTGCCTCTGCCAGCATCTGTGCATGCCACACAGCTGTGGACTCATGCTTCTGGACCATCACAGTCCTGTGGCTACAGAACTCTGCACGGAGGGCCTCCTGCCCCTCCACAGTCACGCGCAGGAGGGTGAGGTAGACCTCCATGTCATCAGCGGGTGATGATTCATGGTGGCATTGCAGATGCACAGGGGATGGAGCAGCCTGTTCTGGTGCATCCACAGCTGGTGGATACACCCTGGCAGGCTGGGACATGGGCAGGGCTTGGTTGGGCAACATCACTGAATGCCCATGGGTGGTGTCCTCCTGGGCCAATGGGGCTGGTGCATGCACTGCGGCACCCTGCCCGGATGCCACTGACATCGACGGCACTGCACATGTCAGTGATGCAGGGAGCACAGCACCCACAGCTGCAGGCAGCTGTGCCATGTCTGCAGCCTCACCCTGCACAGTGTGGCTGTCAGCGGCAACCAGGACCACTTGCACAGGCATCCTCATGTTGGGTGCACCTCCTTCCACCATGCCTGCGCTGGTGGTGGTGCTGACCGCGGTGGTGCTGAGGCCCTTCCCAGCACGCCACTGGCAAGCACAAGGAGGGCACCAGCAATGTCCACCGTGTCATCTTGGTCATCATCAGACAACCTGGACAGGCTCCCCAGCCAAGTGATGTATCCATCAGCTGTCCTGCCAGTGCTGGCTAAGGGGCCTGCAGGGCCTGCCAGAGCTGTGACCAGAGTCTTCCGGGATGTGGATGGTGCAGCTGCAGGGTCATCCATAGTGATGTCGATGACCCCATAAGATGGGCCCACATCATCGCCTGTGAGGGCGTTACATGCAGCCCTAGCCACAGCTGCACCCTGGAGGTGTGATGGTGCTATGGAGGGAAGAAGGGGGTACATGGTTAATGCACAGTACACATACGTCACATTGGTGGTGCACAACAGTAAATGGCCATCCACATGGGGCTAGGGCTGCAGGCCTAACCACAGTGGTGCCACTGCTAGACATGGCTAGCTAAGCCATGGCATAGTCATGCCCATTACCATCCCATTGTGCACACTGCATGGCAGTGGTAGCACATGCAATGTGGATGCACAGTGGCACGTGCCCTCCGGTGCAGTGGCATGGTGGCAGCGGCACCATGGGGTATGTCATGTCTGACCGGGTGACTGACCCTCTGTTGCTGTGCCTGGGTTTACAGGGGCAGGTGTGGCGGCCTTGGCACATGGGTGGTGGCCATGTCCAGGACACACGGCTACTCATAATGTTGTGACAGGCTGCCACCAGTCTGGAACCCACCACCGGGGATGCCCTGCATGACTACCTGGGACACACTGGCAGCCAGGAGGGCCTCATTAGGGCTCAGCTGTTCAGCCATGCTAGGGCCACCTGCTGTCCACCACAGAGAGGCCTGTATGTTTGCCACCTTCTCTTTGGCCCTTCTGCGCCCATCGTTCCAGTGCTTTCTGCACTCTGTGACTGTGCGGTTATACGGTGCCATGGTGTTCACTTGCAGGGCCACCTCCTCCCAGCCCACTGCCCATTCAGTCCAGCTACCTCCCCTGCCAGTGAGGATGAACAAGCATAGGTGGCATGCCTCAATGAGTGGCCTCTCCTCATCATGCATGAAGTTCAGTCACCGTCTTGTGGTGGCGCTTGCATCCTCCAACATTGTGGCTACTGTGGGGGGAAGCATCCAGGTGTTAGACATGCCTGTGGCTACACATGTTCCCGCCCCACCCGCCTCAGTCCATTGATCCCACCTGGATCCCTGCAGCAGGTGGTCTGGGTGGTGGTCTGCGTGTAGGTGTCCTGGTATGGTGTGTGGCACCCCACAGTACAGGGACCATTGGGACAGTGCATCTGCCATGCTTGTGCACCTGTCCACAGCTGGAGTGCCTGTGCTGCTGCCCTAGGGGGGCATGCAGTGCTGTCCACCATGGACATGTCCTGGTGCCTCAGTAGCGTGTGTGGGGCCGCACACAGCTTGGTGGACCACAGCCATGGGGCAGCTGGCTGCAGTGTGTGGCATGGCAACACTGTCTTGTTGCCCGCACAGGCACTGCTGAGAGACTCAGACTGACCGGTAGCTCATCGCTGCATCCACCACACATGGCCAGTAACACCCAGTCACATATACCTTTCCCCACTATACAGGGCACAGTACCTCCATGTGGGTCGCAGGACCACCGTGTGCCACAGTGCATGGCCATGTCCCACTGCAAACTGTACCTGTGTACAGCAGTGCCCTATCCCATATGCTGCCATGTGTGCACCATGGTACTGTGACAGGTGGTCTGGACATGGCAGTGACCTGTCTACCAGTGTCCTGTGCATCCTGTGTACTGTGTTTGGTGTTCAATATTATGGGCATTCGATCCACATTCTGTGCATGTTGGGAGGCACTGTTCCCCATGTGGTGGCCATGGACATTCAGAGGCTTGCATGCACCTGTACATTCCCCCAGTGCGTTCTGTAGCCCATGTCAATAGGGTGATTTGCATATGCAGCCCATGATGCTTTGCATTGTGTGGGCATGTGTGATTTTGTATTTTCATGTCAATATAGCTGTGTAGTCACCTTCAAGGCTCTGTTTCCTCTCAGTCACCTGATCTCAGCCTACAGCTTTGGGAGCATTTATGGCTCACAGCATGCAAATGAGGCCTGGGCCTCTGGTAATGAGATGCTAATCGGCTGAGATGCCCATGCATGTGGAATGAGATGGTTATGGGTGCATTGTCTGTGAATTGCATAATTGCCTCCAGCTCATCTCACTTTATTAGGAGCATCTCCAAGATGCGCCTATGACATTATGGTGCATCTGTCATGCATGCGCGATCACCGTGTGCTACAGCGCATCTTCAGATATGCACCACTACACTGCTTCCACGATGCGCCACTACAGGAATGCTGCCATTGCAATGTGTCCTGCATCGCACACTGTACACCCACATGAGCGGGACGTGCAGCACTGGGTGGTTGTAGTGATCATGGATTGTGTGTTAGGCACTGTGGGCGGCCATAGCACATGCCGTGTACAACATGGTGGTCGCACGCACATCATGCATGTGTGACCCGGCCGTGACCTCGCCACACCATAGCGGTTGGGATTGCACATGCTGTGCTTCCTTTGACCTATCACGCTTCATGCACTGTGCGTGTTGTACTGCATGTGGCTCTGTGTTTCACGTGGCACATATCGGGTCCTCGATCGCGCTTCACTGTGTTGTACTGCGTGTCAGTTACTGTCAGTGGGGAAATGCCTAGAGCTGGTAGACAATCCCCTAGAGCCATGAACTGGTTCCAGGTGGAGCTGCTGCATCTGGTGGCACTTGCTATGCCAGTGGAGGGGTGGCTGTTTGGGCAGGAGAACCTCCATGTGTCCAGGGCAGAGGCATGGACCTCCATTGCCAGTAGGCTGGTACAGCACACTCGGGCTGCCATGCACTAGGGAGCAGTGCATGCTTCATTTCCGTGACCTCCAGAGGCAGAACCAGGAGAGACTGGGGCAGCTGCATCACTGTGCACACCAGGGTGTACTGCCAAGGCCAGGTAGGCATCGCTCATCTGGCTTCTTTTGTGGTGCATGCTGGGTGTGTGTGTGTTGAGGTCCTCATGGGGCACCCACCTGGGTCACTGTCATCCTGTACACATGGCAGTGGCTGTACCTGCCTAGTGCTGCCCTGTCATGTGTGCCATGGGGGGGCTATGGACAGGGCTGTGGTTGCATGTAGGCCACTGGGGCTGCGTGGCTGGTCATCACTGTGTGCTGCATGCACACATGCCTGGGGGGTGGCACTGTGGCAATGCATCCTGCACAGTGGCACTGTTTGGCTGTCCCTGCCCCCCCCGTGCATGTCAGTGTTGCTGTGTGTTACTGGCACTGCTGTGTTGTTTCATGGTGCTCTCTGTCTGTCATGTTTTGCAGGCCCAGAGGCCAGGCAGGGGGACATGGTTGTCATTGAGGTGTGGAGGAGGAGACTCCTGGGTGCCAGGCCTGGTGCCCTTGCAGGGATAGGTAGGTGGTGCATTCTGCTGTTGCTGTGGTTCTGCGGCTGTGGGTTACTGCTGGGTGGGGGTGTTGTCTATGTTCAAGCCCTCAGTGTTAGTTCTCTCTATTTTTGCTGTAGGTCACCAGGGATGCATGCCATGGCAGGGGTTGGCGCCCAGCCTGATGAGGAGGGGTGGATCCATGTGGTCATCCAGGCAGCCCCGCAGCCTATTTCCAGGATGGTTCCATGCCTGTCAGCTGCCCTGCAGAGTGTTCTTTGGCTATTGCCTTTACGTGGCCATGCACAGGTGTGGTGTGCCGGGTCACGGCAGTGCTAGTGACCCCCTGCCTCTTCATGGGGCCTTGCTTTGTTTACTGTTTCTGTTTATGGCCCCCTGCTTCCTTGTTGTACTGGGGTTTCTGTTGTACAGTTTTTTTATCTGGTTTTACTGTTTTATAAACATGTTGCTATCAGCACCTGTGTCTGTGGGTTTCATTGTTCCAGTGTCATATTTGTTCCCTATTGCCCTGCTGGCTTGCTCCACTTGCTCTGACTTGCTCCCTTGTGTGGCTCAGGGCATCCAGGATGCCCTGGTGCATCTCCTGTTGTGCCAGTGCAACTCCAGTTGTGCTGTCCTGTGTCTGGGCAATTCACAGTGAGGATGTGCTCAGCACATCCTGTTGCACATGCCTCTGTGAATCGCTCTGTCTGTGCTCAGCGCATCTGACTTGTGCCGATGCATCTGGGTTGCGCTGGGCACATCTTCTTTGTGAATCCTGCTTCTAGCATTTAAAGAGCTTCTTCCTTCTAGTTTCACTTGGGAATGTATTGTCTTTCAAGAAAGATTCATACCTCATAGATGTCACCCCTTTTCCAGCAAATCTATTATTCACACTGTTTTTTTAACCTCTAAAGACGCTATCTGATAAGAACTATCTCAGACATATGCCAGGTCTTCAGTGAACTACCCAGACTAGATATGTAGCAATCAGCAGGCATTTTCTACTATGCTTTTTGGGAAAAAATATATTGAGCTACAGCAAACACACACACACACACACACACACTCTGTACACACCATTCAAAATAAATACTGCATTCTCATATGTCATAAAATAATAAAGAAACCATTTGGTTATGTCAGTAAACACACTGAAGTTCAGTTTAGAGTAGATTTCCTTTAAATATTTCTTATCCTATATTTTGTATCCTGGATGTACACACACACGCACACACACACACACTCTGTACACACCATCTTCGTGGCCACAACATTCAAAATAAATACCGCATTCTAATATGTTATAAAACAATAATTATACAGTGGCAATAAAAAAAACATGGAACCTGATTGGCTGTCTGCCCTTGGCAACAGGAGGTTATCTGAGCACAACCTCACTGTACTGATTTGTTGTTGCATTGTTTGCATCTTCTCTTAAGAAACAAAGATATATTGCCATACTAAAAATCTACCAAAAATGCTTTTTAAATTGTTTTTTATTTTGCATAACAATGAGCCATTGTATAATAGCAATAATGCACTCCAGGGTGTGGGTCGTGCTGGGATAATTTCACTTCTGGGACATTGGACGCACTCAGCCTGTGGCCTCGTGCCCAACCACCCAGTCATGACGTTATTCCAGCATGACCCACAACCTCTCGTGCATTGTTGCTTAAAGAATCTGTTTGTTTATGTCAATGAACACAGTGAAGTTCAGTTTAGAGTAGATTTCCTTTAAATATTTATTATCCTATATTTTGCATCCTGGATAGTGCAGGGGAGATGCTACATCTCATTGTCATAGGGATCTCCATTTACACATTTTTGCACTGTATTTACTCAGGCTGTCCCAGATTAGATGCAATATATTGTTTTCAGTGGGGTCATGATTTTACCATTTTGATAATATATTTCTTCAGGGTAGCCTAGTCCAGGGCCCCCATATTCAAAGGAGATGTGCAGAGCATCCCGGCGGAAAAAGGAGATGTACCACACAACTCCAACAATGTGCTGCAGTGTGATATTCAAACATGCAGGATGTGTCAGCCACAAGGCAATGGGCCAGGGTGCACACAAATAGTATGTGCTGCAAGTCAAGGGTGCGTTTCCATACAAATGCCACACTGTGGCGTACTCAGTGGCAATGTATCCATCGCAGTCCAGAGCAGCATGGCCCACAGTTAGGCCATGAATAGCTGGCCTAACCCTGCCTGCCACCCACAGGTGGGCTGCAGAAGTGCACCCATGTGCACTGCAGCTTGGCAGCCCCGGTGGACTAGAGGTACCCCCCTCCCATCCCCAATTGATCCAACCTTATCCCAAAGAGCTCCATAGTGCAGGGCTGCCCTGGACCCAGTCATACCAGAGGAAACCATGGTCCATATCCATACCCACTGCCTTGGTACATAGACAACCCCGCTCCCCCCATACCTGACCTGTTACAGAGACTGGCACTGCCCTCCATGCCCTGCCATGACCAGATGCTGACTGCACTGCACCTGGGCTGGGGATCTGCACTCTGGAATGACCCAAGTGGCTGTACCCTGCATTGGGGCACTATGCAAGCTGCAGACCCATCAGTGTATGCAGCCATGTGTATGTCCCTGGTAAACCATAACAGGGAATTGATATACCTCCAATGCATGCCTTGTCAATGCTGTATCTTCCTGCTGTCATACACCACTGCAGGCCCACCCTCTCCACCATTCCTCTCTGTAACATGCCACTCTCCAGACAGCTGGGGTATCCTGGGTGCCATAGGGTACAGTATCCTGCAATGCCATTTGCAGTTTACACTCCAGGCTATGGTTAGTGTGTCTGCGGTTCCTCAGTTGTACAAATGAATGGGAGGTTGGCTGTAACATGCCTGTTCCTGGACCTGTGTGAGTGGGTACAGCATCCGCTGTTACCTGCACTGAGCAGTGCAATGGCACCAGGATGATGGATCCGCATGTGAGCACCTGAGGTGTATGGCCACTGGGCATTATTGCCCGCACAGAGCTTGTGCCTATGTAAGACATATTCCAGCATCCTACTGCCAGTACTCCACCCCACAAAAAAAATATGCCATTTCTTCTGTGAACTATCCAGGCTAAATATATAGCAATCAGTAGGCATATTCTAGGAAAATGTATTGTAAAAATGTGTAAAAGGAAGGCCACATTTAAACTGCCTCTCAGCAGATCTGCATTGTGAAAATTCATTAGAAATAATGGGTAAAAGCATCCCAAAAGCTCTCCACAGCCATATCAGCTCTGACCAGAACTTGCTTTTCTCCCCATGTCATGATGCTGAGGTACAGCAATGGAAATGCAGCCTGTGTCTATAGGTACTATGATGATGATTTTTAGTACAGTGCAAGCCCCAGGGTAGTTGTTTTAAGAGTACTGAAGCTATTGAAGAGGATATTTCTTAGCATTTAGGCAATACTAATGCTTCAGTTGTTTAAGGGACCCTGTGGCAGAACTTCTGTAGAGGGTGGGTGGAAGCTCCACACAGCCTTAGTGCTGGTTGTATAGGGTTGTTGCACTACTGAAAACCAGTTGTTTGAAGACACCTGTTTTTCTCTTAACCATGGAGGTGTGTGATAGAGCTGCACTGTACCTAACAAATGGTATAGTACTCGGGGAACATATTTCTATCTTTTCCCTTTCATTCTGCATAGTCTTTTGAAACAGCATCCTTTTGTTTTTTCTTTTCTTTGTCTCTTCATTTTTCTGCCTAGGTAGGTTGGTCACCTATCTAAGCACCCTCCACTCTCACTATCCTTTATCCTAGTATTTAACTTTCATTTTCCATCCCTTTGTTGTTCTGGAGAAAAGTACTTATGATGCATAAAAGTGCAAGATGCTTGTGTAAAATAATAAAAAAAAATTGTTTAGCATATGCTTTATAAGGGGCTTGTATTACCTTCACAAATACCAAAGAGCTACTAAATTTAAAGCGCAGAATGCACAAAGCAATAATACCAAACTACAATGTGCTCATGAGCTTTAGGAAAAGAAATGTGTTTGTATACTCACACTTGTAGGACTTTAAAGTGCCTGCAGTGCTGAATATATGCTTGAAACAGAAAATGCTTTAGGAAACTATAAAGTGCCTAAATATGCAGGTTAATAAAATGGATAGAAAGGTAGAAGTGCAAAGATAGCTAAATTCATATATTTACAAGGTGTGAACAGCAGTAAAGAGAAAACATGCTTAAAGTGCCTTTCGTGCCTTGGATCTAAAGGAATATAAAGTACATCTAGCTTACTTGCTAGCTGATAAAGTGCTTGCAGTGCTTGATTACATGAACATTTATATGCATATGGTTAAAGTGTCCCAGTCCTTTTACTTTCTGTCTTTGAATATAGATACTGACTGAAGTTTGTATGCTTGAGAGACCCATTTGCCTAAATAGTGGCAGAAAGCAGAGAGAGAGAGAGAAAGAGAGAGAGAGAGAGAGAGAGAGAGCGCAAGAGAGAGACTTGTTAAATGAAAAAGGACCATGTTTATTCCTCTGTTACCTTTAATACAAAAGGAAGGACCCTAGCAGTGTTTGTTCCAGAGAAGGCCTGCTTTTGTTCTCTGTTTTGTTTTCCTGTGTCCCTTTCCTTCATCCTTCTAGACCAGAACTGGGCCTACCTGTTGCCTGGAGGTGAATGAGCTCTCACTATAGGGGAGCAACGCCCTCTTCAGACTCTATTTATAGTAATAAACCTGCCACTCATTGTGGAAATAGGAGGGATTAGGCACTCATTAAGTGCTTGTTACACATGCATGAGTCTATAACTATTGTTCTTTTTAAATTGTACCAAATGTGCTTATGTGGTCCTGTGTAATAATAAAAGTCGGTTATTATGGTGGGTCATCCTGACTCATTTGTCTTACAGATAGTTCGTTATTTCCCTGTATTAGATAAGGGGCGGACTGGGTGATTAGACCTTTTTTGTATAAAAGCCGACCATTAGGGGCTAGAGATTCAGATAGGGATGTCATTTGAACACTGACCATCGGAGGAGAAAGACCTCATAAGTGTGCTTGAACAAGCACTGGCAGAATGACTGATTTCAGGCTGAAGCTAAGCCACAGTTTGTTGAGTATGACTAACCTCATTTGGCTTTCTGTATACACTTTTTTATTATTTTAAAATTTTCCGAGTAAAATAAAATGATAAACACATGTTTGCATTTTTTATGCACCTAATTCTTGGTCTGCTGTGTCATCCTTCACCCACACCCATTCACAGGCCCCTTCTCTTTGTGTTGTACATGGCTCCCTTAGCAGACATTATTATTGCTCATGGTCAGTGTTGCCATAGCTACGCTGATGACACTCAGATTTATGCCCCTGTTACCGACACCATTCAAGTCACTCATGCTCAGATGTCTCTGTGTCTCTCTGACATCCAGTCTTGGGTGACAATATCTCTCTGTTTTAATGTTAACAAGACTGAACTTCCTGTGTTTAACACAAGAGTTAAGATGAAACAGCTTAATGTACCCAACCTAGCAGAGGCATCATACAATCACAAATTATGGAGGGGCACAAAATCTCAACCTTTCTAGGGGGGTCCTGGGGCATGCCCCCCTGGAAAAAATTTTGAAAAACTGAGGCCAAATGGTGCATTTTGGTGACTTTTAGTAGTCCAGAAAGCTGTTCCCCAACCAGCCAAGTGCCATAATACTGATATTGGTTAGATGAATGATCAGTTGTTTTTGTACCTTGTTCATTCTACTAACAGTGTTACCTTTTGTATTAATTTTTTTTAAGAATTAATAAGAACTTGTGCATGTTGCAAGTCTTTTATCATGAAAGTCTCACAAAATGCACAAGTTCAGTTTTACCATATATTAATCACATAACCACTTAGTCCACTTGTAGCTGATCCATTAACTTCTACATGACAGGAATTCACCATTTCGATGTTCATTTCATTGTAGTAAACTAGAAATGTTAGATTAGAATAATAATGACAAGCCATCTGTTTTATTTATTTTTTATTTATGTTAAATTATGTACTTTGGAAAAAGCACAGTGCTTCCAAGTTCAACCATGGGAAGGGTAGATTTTAACAATAAAAAGTTTAACAGTATAGAACTACAGTCATAGTAATGTAAGTAAGGAAACAAATAAATAATAATAATAATATAGATTGTGTATGAGCATTCACACATAACAATGATATTCTTGTATCGAGAGGTTTCCCTGGTAACAGGTGACCTCAAGAGCGCAACTTGAGAGGTACTCTGTTTCCAGGGGAACTTCAAGATACAATAATTTCCTTGTTTGTGTATGACTGTTCATACACAATCTTTTATAGTGTATGGGCAGTCACAGCACAGAAAATCATGCAAAACCAGCTGGAAAAGACAACAGAGAATAGAAATGTTAAACATTTTCATTTGTTTAACTGACACAGTGTGCTGCAGATGTTTCTGCAAGTTCAAGTTTATTAAAAAAAACAAAAAACAGCAATTTCCAGCTTAACTGGATTGAGGAAGTCAACTATGTGGCAGCATTCCAAGTTGTTATGCTGAAGTACTGACACAGAAACATAGACTTTAACGGCAGATAAGGACCACTTGGCCCACCCAGTCTGCCCATTTCCCTTCCTATTGGATAAGCTGCAGATTCTAGGTAACCAACAGCCTACTTCCTGCAACCCCCCACTACAACTGCCTTATGTCTGTCCCATGCATATTTGAATTCCCCCACTGTTTTAGACCCAACAACCTCCCCAGGAAGGCAGTGTCATGCATCCACCACTCTCTCCGTAAAAAAAATTCTCACATTACCCCGATCCGCCCCCATTTTTAAATTGTGCCCATTGTTCTTACACATCTTTTCTGAAAGATGCTACCCTCCTGGATTTTGTTGATTCTGTTAAGGTACTTAAAAGTTTATATTATGTCCCCCATCCCTCCTTTCATCAAGGGTATACATATTAAGCTCTCTCAGTCTCTCTTCATATGGTTTCTGATGCTGACCCTGCACCATTTTAGTTGCCCTCCTCTGGAATGCTTCCATCCTGTCTATGTCTTTGCGTAGATGGGGTGTCCAAAACTGCACACAGTATTCCAGATGGGGTCTCACCAACTGTCTGCACAGAGGGATAACCACTTCCCTTTTTACGTTCGCTTGCGCGCATGCGCAAGGAACGTTTTGGGAGAGTAGCACACTTTGGAGGTGTGCCTCTCCTGTTCAGTCCACTGCTCCATTGAGCAGGCATGGTGCTCCTGCACCAGTGGCTGCGGGAGCTGTGTATGACAGCGGTGGTCTTCGCTTCAAAGAAAAACACTGCTGTCATACACAGCGCTGGTAGGCCTCATGCCCCCCCAAAGCTTTGGTGCCATGCTGGTAGCCCACCCCAGCGTGGCAAACGTCCCGCGTCGTCTGTAGACGGGAGCGCCCAATCCCCTGTCAGCTCCATGTCCCCCAAACACCTCCCCCAAAGCTTTGGTGCCATGCTGGGAGCCCACCCCAGCGTGGCAAACATCCCGCGGTCTTTTTTTTTTAACCTGAAAGCAAAACGGTCCCATGAGTCTCCCAGCCCCCCTCCCAACCCACACCCACTCCAGCCACTGTGCACCCCGCCTCCCACACTCCCTCACCCCATACTTACCTCTGAGCTCGGCGCGACAATCATCGCTGGACCGGGAACACGTCTGCACTCTTCAAAGCCGACCGCAAACTGAGGAAATGCTGGTAAGCTGTATAATGAGCTAGATAGGGGGTTTTCAACTTTATTGCATATCTCAGGCATTTTTTGGAATTTTTGCACAAATTTTCAACATGGGTTTTGGGACCCCTTCTAATGAATGATGTCACTGTCATGGCGTTATTCAGGCCCGAAGAGTGATTTTGCAGTCACTGCGTGAAATCACCCTTCAGGCATGAATAACACCATGACAGTGATATCATTCATGAGAAGGGATCCAAAACCCCATGTTGAAAATTTGTGCAAAATTCTAAAAATGACTGTTTTATGAGCGTGCGTTGCGCAGTTCCTACGCAGGCTCGTAAGTTCGAGAATTTTCAATATTTTCACTCCAGATTTTCAACATTGCCAATTTACCACACCTCCTTATGAGCAGTACAGCTGTCATTTTTCACATCCTGCCCAAAACGTGTTTCCACCCATGTAGCGCACAATGGCGCAGTCGGTGTGCGAAATCAATGTATGGGACACATTAAGAAAATCACAGTGACACTGTTCATGAGCAGAGGTCTTAAAATGGCTATGTTGGAAATTTGGTGAAAAAATTCCTAAAAATGACTGTTTTACGTGCGTGCGTTGCGCAGTTCCTACGCACACTCGTACGTTTGCGATTTTCAATATTTTCACTCCAGATTTTCAACACTGGCATTTTACCACACCTCCTCATGAGTAGTATAGCTGTCATTTTTCACTTCTTGCCCAAAACGTGTTTCTGCCCATGTAGCGCACAATGGCGCAGTCGGTGTGCGAACTCAATGTATGGGACACATTAAGAAAATCACAGTGACACTGTTCATGAGCAGAGGTCTTAAAATGGCTGTGTTGAAAATTTGGTGAAAAAATTCCTAAAAATTACTGTTTTACGGGTGTTCATTGCGCAGCTCCTATGCACGCTATAAGTTTGCGAATTTTCAATATTTTCGCTCCACATTTTCAACATTGCCATTTTACCACACCTCCTTATGAGCAGTGCAGCTGTCATTTTTCACATCTTGCTCAAAATGTGTTTCCGCCCATGTAGCGCACAATGGCACAGTCGGTGTGCGAACTCAGTGTATGGGACACATTAAGAAAATCACAGTGTCACTGTTCATGAGCAGAGATCTTAAAATGGCTATGTTGAAAATTTGGTGAACAAATTCCTAAAAATAACTGTTTTACGAGCGTGATTTGCACAGTTCCCACGCATGCTCGTAGGTTTGCGAATTTTCAATATTTCCACTCCAGATTTTCAACATTGCCATTTTACGACATCTCCTTATGAGCAGTACAGCTGTCATTTTTCACATCCTGCCCAAAATGTGTTTCCGCCTATGTAGCGCACAATGGGGGTAACAAAAAGGTCATGCTGAAAATTTATTGTGCAAATACCAGCAATCACACAGGGCATTTGGGTAAAGCACCATACTTGCCAAACACCACTGCAAATACCTGCAAGCGAACGTTCGGCATTGACAAATGCTTGTTCTACTTGTGATGCCCCTTCCTTTGCATCCCAGTATCCCTCTGGCTCTCCTTACTGACTTCTCACATCGCTTACTCACCTTTAGGTCATCTGATATGACTACCCCCAAGTCCCTTTCCATTTTTGTTGTTGTTAGTACCTCCCCTGCTATTGTGTACTCTTCTCCTGGGTTTTTGTTTCCCAGGTGCATTAATTTGCACTTTTGCATTGAATCTAAGTTGCCATATGTCTGACCATACATCCAACCTTGCCAAGTCCCTTCTCATCCTTTCTCACCCTTTGTGTATCAGCTCTGTTACAGATCTTGTGTCATCTGCAAAGAGGCATACCTTTCCCTCCAGACCCTCTGCAATGCCACCTATAAAGATGTTAAAGAGGACTGGATCCAGTACTGAGCCTTGTTGTACTCCTCTAGTAACCCCCCTTTATTCAGAATGTGTTCCATTCACTATTACCTTCTGTGTCCTGTTGTGCAGCCAGTTTGTTACCCAGGCTACCACCTTGGAACCCAGTTCCAGGCTGGCTAACTTGATTATTAGTCTTTATGTGGACTGTGTCAAATACCTTGCTAAGGTCTAGGTAGGCCATATCCACTGCCCCTCCCTGGTCTATTACTGTGGTCACCCAGTCAAAGAAATCAATTAGATTTGTCTGACGTGACCTCTTTAGTTCTGTAGTTTTGATCCCTTTCCTTATTTGTAGAGCTACTCCACTTCCTCTTTTACCCTCCCTGTCCCTTCTGTAACATGGCAACCTCGAGACGGTTAAAATTGACCGGTTGCCGATAGAGGGACCATACATTATTTTTTATAGTGTATGGTCCCACTATCAAAAAAAAAAAGGGCTTACGTTTTTTAAAAAGTCACCGCCATGCCCTTCAGTCCTTCCCCGCCGGTTTCCTTCAGTCGGTTTCCGGTTGAAAAAGCTGCATTGCGCAGACCATCGCTAAAGAAATATTCTGATCGATGTGACGTAGGATCGAGTAGGTTAACAACATATCTACGTCACATCGATAGGTTAACAACCTTAGGAAATGATGATTTCGTAAGGTTAACAGCGTTCTAACATACATTATAACTCCATTGTAGTTATGGATTTCTGTATCAACATTCTACCATACTATAACACAGATACATATTGAAAACAGAAGTTTTTGAAGTAGGACAGGTAGTTACAATTACAGCTTGGTATTTTCATTGTTTTACATTAGTTATAATAATCAGTCATCTTATAACTGATTAACAGGTGAGTCAAGTATGGTGACAGTATAAACATGGTAAAAACAAGGCTTTTAACACTGTCTCACATACTGCAAACGGTTACTCAACAAGGGGAGTAGTCTGGACATGTTGCACAATGTGATGAACTGGTTTATGAAGGAAGTGGCTGCCTGGATGCAGAGGGTGGCAGTAAGATGCGCGTGTGCGTGTGGTGTGTGTGTGTGTGTGTGTGTGTGATCCCCAGGGACCAATACTTTTGCCCATTCTGTTTAATGTCTTCATTACTTGACATTGTTGAATGGCTGGCGAGAAAGGTCTACTTGTTTGCAAATGAAACCAACATCTGCAACAGTGTGGATACTCCAGGCAGACTGGAGAAGGTGATGTGAAAGGGACCTGCATTGTATCTACACAGAGTGATAAAGTTGCAGGGAGGGTGTGTATACTGTTGTGCAAAGAGGCAGCCGTATCACTAGCAGATATTGAGAGATATTGATTTAGTTATTGTATGAACTCTGATGAAGCCTCATACAGAGTACTGTGTGGATTTTGTAGGCTGCATCTTTGTAACGACTTTGATAGGGTAGAGCACCTACTGCACAGAATGGTGAGTACATCGTACAGGGGTTTCAGTGGCTGAAACCATGAGTGCAGATTCATTAAAATACCTCAATATGTACTGCTAGCAGATGAGGGATTATTTGTAGGACATGGCAGATACATTCAGTGTGTGTGATGCACCTTGAACTCAGGGGGTCTAAACATTAAATGAGAAATGTTTTATAGTAATTGTAGAGAAGCATGGTGCTGCACATTCATATTCATATATAGCATATGAAAGTACTGCACTGATTAGTACTGCTGCTTGATACTGCAGGTACTGTATGATACATTGCAAACTTTATTGGCCTGCCTATATGAATTCATGAAATACTGTACAGTTTAAGTTGGTGCACCATCTCATATACACTTTTTAAAACAGTATGTTGTTACAGCAATGCATATGAAAGGTATGCCACAAAACAAGCTGCATTATGTCTATATGCAATTAGCCCCAGAACTTAAACTTCTTCGGAGAGTAAAGGGTTAACTGTATACAAGAGCATAGAGCATTGAGCTAGAACATGGTTTTCAAACCTCTGTCTCTGACACATGTCAGTGTAACCATCAGATTCTTATGAGCAATACTGACAGCTGTAGAAATTGTGTTAAATCTGCAAGCCATATGCAACAATGCTTGGGTAAAAAAGACTGAAGTCGAGAACACAATAAAAAACCTTTGTGGATAGAGAAAATATCTATACAATGACAATAACTCACTTCAGAAAGAAAAAAGTCACCTGAAAGGTACAAGGTACACCTCTGGGATGCAACACTGTACTTGCAAACCCACAACCCAAAAGACTAGGTTATGAGAGGGGAGGCAGTGAGGGAAGTCAGAATCGAGCAAGGCTCCATTAGAAGAAACAACATTACTATGGGGAGTAATTTTTTCTTAAAACAACTTGAGGTCTTGCTGTATTTGGACCGATGCAGACTACTTGAGCAGTACCCCTTGGAGGAGGGATAACAGAACCTTACTTTGGAACAATCTTGCAGTACTGCTGTGTCAAACCTAGCTTCACATGGGTATCTATGGAGTAATGCTTGGTAAATGTATGTACCATTTTCCAGGTGGCTGCTTTGCTAATTTCCACCAAGGAAGATCCCTGGCAGCTGTGAAGGAAGCAGCTGTAATTTCTACTTGAGTGTACCTTCAGGCCTGAGGGTGACTGTTTGCCTAGTTTTAAATAGCAGAAGTGGATACAGGAGACAATCAACCTGGCAATAGATCTTTAGTGGCAGGCCTACTGCTACCTATTTCTGACTATAACTAAGGAATATCTGAGTACAATCATTCTATAAAGGAGGGGTGAAATTTAAACAGACCTAAGAAAACCAGAATGAAAATAGGATGAGATGCAAGGAAGATTGCTCCCCTGCAGACAGAAAACAGACACAGCTGCTAAGTGAGCCTTTGAGGGCAGCAGGCCTATGGCGAACCCATTAAGGTGAACTAGATAGTCCACTGTTGTGAAATACTCGCTGAATTTGGCTGTGTGTGTTTCTGACAACACCAGATAGTGAATTTTTTTCCATTTAGTATTGTAAGTGTTTTTCGAGTGGAAGGTTTCATAAACCTTAAGGATATCCATTACTCGCAGAGATTCAGATCTGCATACTCTAACTCTTCAAGAGCCAGGCATTGAGCCTGAGAGAGTGAAGGCTGGATACCAAATTCTTCCCAAGAGGCGGTCAGAGGTAATGTCTGCTGGGCAGAAACAAGGGAGAGAACTGCTAGAGACATAAGCAGAGGATACCAAGGTTGTCTGGCCCAATCGGATGCCACCAGAATACTAGTGTATGGCTGATACCTGATCTTGGTCAGAATTGAATATTACAGGAAAAGAGAGAAAGCATAGAAAGTATCGTAACTGGGACCCACAAGAGAATTAGGGAAAAACAAATAAGCAAAAGAATCAATGTATTTCAGTTCCCAACCATGCTGACCGATGGGAACAAAAAGCAATTTCTACACTAAATCTACCACTCATCTGCATAGTTACACTACCCATACCATAGACAGAGATTTGATACTGAAAATAAAGAAAACGTTGATTTAACCAATTGATTTTACCAAACCATACAGGCGTAGTAGGAGAAGATATCCGTGCAACATCAGTTAGCGGAGTAAAGAATCTGATGGTTGCACTGACAAGGACTAGAGGTAGAGGTTTGAAATCTGAAGTTCGAGCACAACGTTCTATGGTCTTGGATAGAGTTAACCTTTCCTCTGGAGCAGTTCAAGTGCTGAGTCTAAATGCAAATAGTAAGAATGCAGCTTGCATTGTGGCATATATATTACATTTTTATAACCGGTATGCCCACTGAGCCCTAAGGTCTCCTTTCTGGGGCAACCTAGACTTAGCTACATAGTACACACATTTCACATACAGAAGTAGGAGCTAATACAGCAAGACTTCCTGTCGCTTGAAATAATATTTGTAACTTTTGGGTAGTATTTTAAAATGATGTTACTGTTGTTAACACCTCATGTCACACTACTGTGTCATGATCTCCCCACTGTCAATCCTTTAGTTCAGTGTTAACTAGCCAGTCTTGTGCTTGCATCTGTCTTAAGTTGTGGTCAACTGTGTGACCTACTGTCTATCGGTCAAGTTCCAGAAATAACCTCTGATTTTGTCAAGCTGAACCAACTGAGATCTCAGCTTCCACAGCAATAACCATAAGGTCATTAAGACGTTCTTGTCCCATTGTTGTTCTTAAACGATTTTTAATAAATTTCAAAGCAGAGAAGCTTCTTTCATTACTGCAAGATGTTACAGGGAGAGTGAGAACCAGTCTGTAGAGTGTTTCTATTTGACAGTATACATCTTGCAAGTTACAATCACATATAAATCGATACACATCAACTACTGTAACTGGTGGTGTTGTTTCTAGATAGTTCATGAATCAGGAGTTTCTACTCCTGTTCTACCAAATGTGCATCTATGTCTCCTGCATAATATGTTACTAACTGTTTCAGGTCATCAAGCTTTTCAGTAGAAGGATTTGTTAGGCAACTAACATGTTTTAGCAATGGAAGTGTTTCAGAACAAATCTGTCAGTTATTCCTGTATACAATGATCTAGTGTTGCAAAGCAGAACTCATTCGGAGTTTATCTTTCCAGAGTGAATTTGATTCATTTTGCCATCTACGCCGACTTCTTTCGACACCTTTCTAATACGGGGCTCAATGTATTCTACATCTATTTTGGATGCTACCATCTCGTTTTCAAGCCATATCTGCTCAAAGCTTTCATCAGTCCTCAATGACAGTAGCTCAGCTTTGCTGTTCTCAATCATCTCAGCTGCCACAGATATGTCTAATTCAATAGACTGAAGATATTTTGAGGCTACATTTGTAATGGATAAAATCTTGTCAAATGATAATCAAATAGAAGAAGTGAAAGTCTATTGACTCACTGAGGGCCATGGCTGTGCTAGCAGTCTCTATCAAAAGAGCCATCTTCCTGAATTTTTGCAAGAGTTTGCATCACAGACTCAATGGTTGCAAGCAGTGCTCTATAGTTATCAATTCTGCTAGACCACCGAAGTCGCAGAAAGTAGCTTATAGAGTGTGTCTGGAGAACTATGTGAAGCACTGTCAATTAAGAACTGTTCCTGTACAGCAAGAAATAGATTGTGTCTTTTAGTAGAATTTTCAATAAATGTGTATAACTGCTCAAGGACACCAAAAAATTACGATTAGGGGTAATTTTGCTGCAAGTGTCAACTAATCGACCAAATTTAAACGGTGTGCATAGCAATGAACGTAATATGCTTTGCTGCAAGTTTTTCTAATTTGGCCTGCACCCTCTGTAAGCCCCAGACATTGTTGCACAGCCATCATATCCTTGCCCCTCACATTAGAAATACTAAGGTCACATTGCTGCAGTGTTTCACAAAGATAGTTTGCTAAACTGTCACCTGTTCCTGTTTTTGCATGAATGACATTAATTAATGATTCATGAATTGTGGCATCTCTGTAACATAGCGTAAAACCACAGATAACTGGTCTTGTTTTGAAGCATCTGGAGTTGTATCAAGGCTAAACTCGTTAAATATACAGACTGTTTTATTCATCAATTATTGTAGTCCTTACATGTCTTGTAATATTTAGATTAAGTTATTCTGACTTTGAGCTGATAGGTAACTTGGGTAGCCCTTTGGGTTTTAGAAGCCAATTCTAAGTGTTGTTTCAGCACTGGGTCATATTCGTTGGTTCAGTAAAGATGCTATTTCTCTGAATACGCCTGTTTGTTGATTCCTTAGACTCATCATGTTCTCTAAATGGCAGTCCTCAAGCGAGCCACGTAGCAGTAATATCAACAAGTCAGGTGATAGCATTTGTACCTATTCTGTCTCTGATTTGATTTTAGATGCATTTGTTTTGCCCTCTATTCAGATAACTGCTCATCTAGCGGTTTAGGTAACAAGATGGAGGTGCCATTTTTCAACATTTTCAAGATGTTTTTTGCTGCTATTATGTCTACTGAAACCTCTGCCTGATCTGCCAGGCTACTTTCCAGTCTTTAAACCTTCAGTAGAAAATGTTGTGTCATATTTGCTGTATCAGTACCAAACACTCTGCATGGAAGCAGAAAGCTGCATCTGCTGCATTATTGTATTCTAACCAATTATATTTTGAGAACCATCCTTTGTTAAAAGATCTTTTCCTGTTTCCAAACTGTGTTTGTGGGTACTTGTGTAATACTCTGAATTGGCCCTTTATTTATATACTCCTCCTAGGCTAGACGATCCTTAGGTACTGTAAACTGTGTCTCCATCTGCATGTCAGCAGCTGCGCCTGTTAAAGAAGATAAACATAGTCTTAGCTCTCTCTCTCTCTCTCTCTCTCTCTATATATATATATATATATATATTTATATCTATCTCTCTCTATAGATATCTATCTATCTGTAGTTGAACCACACCATCCAACAATGGGAGTGGCAAATTATTTATTGTATTAGTGATTAACTCTTAGCACTGACATACCTTGTTGTTCTACATTATCTCCAACATGAGTAACAGCTGCACTGCTGCTATCCTGACTGATGTGATGTTGGTTAATGATGTTATCTTGCCCTTGTATATTTGAAGTACTGGAATTAGTTTTGAAAAATGTAAAATATTACTTTGCTGCATTGTTTATCGCCTTCAAACTGTCTTCCTTCTTCCTAGTAAAGAAATAAAATAATTTTATTTGACTACGAGATTCTGTGTGTTTTTGATTGTTGTTTACATAAAACTGGAAGTTTGTGAAATGAATACACACCAGATTCAAAACACGAGTAGGGAGATATTCAGAGGAGTGGTACCATAAAGAGTTGGTAATTTGTGTCTCAGTTGGTAACTGAAGTGGTATATAAATCATCGTTTGTCCGAAATATTCTGTCTGTATCCCAGCTGAGTTGTGTCACATAAAACTCAGAATTGTTATTTGCTTATATAAATAATCCAGGCTTGTGCAATGGATATTAAATACATACGAACATACAATCTGCCAGTTGCAAACAGACCAACTGGGTCTATAACACTGTGCTAGAGTGTGCAGCTAGCACCTTAGATTGCAGCCACCCCAACCTCCTCCCCACTGTCCTTCCTTACCTGTTACTGTCCCCACCATGGTGACCCTTCCTCTTGCTTTATCCCACTCCTTCTTAAATGTCATACTGTCATACATGATACCAAGCCGGATCACCTCCTATATCTGGATGTGCAAACCTTATGATATAACCCAGCATCCTGTTTGCCTTACCCATTGCTTTCCTGCACCGGGCCAAGCTGTTCATGCCCCTGCGACTGACACACCAAGGTCCTTTTCCTCGTAGTGATTCCCATCCTCATCACCCAATCCAGTAGTCCCTCCTATTTTTTTGTTGTCCTGAAGTGACTAAACTCAGCTGTGATACAAACAGGTGATTTCTCACAAATATTCATTTATATTATCAGTTACCCAATGACACAAATGACCACCAAGCCTTTATGATAACAGAATTATAGATCAGACCCGTTCTATCTAAATGCACACGATGGGGTTATTAGCACTTGAGTAAAGATTAGCCCCACACAGATAGCTCTGCCTGTGACATGCATCAGCTACTACAGGCAATGAAGGAATTCAATGTTTAACCAACATGCTGGGCATGGCTGATTATAACACTAATAGGATAGAATATATTCATTTGAAGTTGACACAGAGCACATTAACAGAGCACAATTTAAATGACAACACCTGACAAATGACAGTATGACTATTACTGCTACGCCATGGAATGAGGACTGAGAAAGAGAGAATGTATAATAAATGAAAAGCTGCAGCAATGGGGTAGTGGTGATTAAAATATCACAAAAATGGTGGGTAGTATGGCTAATACTCATCAGAGTGGGCGTATTGTTCTATACTGACCGCCTAGGACATAATGAGGCACGGCGCCACAGGCAGAGGGCCTTATAGCCCTGGAAGGTCTGGTATAGCACAATACTGCCCACCCTGGAGGATATTATTGTGCTTAGTGAGAAAACTGAACAATGTGTTTTGGGGTTTGTGGTTTTCTCACAGACTACATCCCGAGTGTCTGTCACAGTTTTTTTTTTTTTGTCCCCATTATGTGGATGCAGTGATTATAATCGCAAAGGAATGGATGTTTGAATAAAGCTGCTACCCATTTTGATGTGTAATCAGTGTGACAAAACAGCATTACAAAAGATTTTGTTGACAGTCTCTTCTCCTCCCTACCCGGAGTTATGGTGGATCTCACAGAGATTGAGAGCACGATCTCAAAAGACTGGGGCCCAGATATTTCAAAGGAGGTTGCGCCATGCGCAACCCACTGATGCACCCTGATGGCGATATTCGTAAGGGAAAAGTGCAGCACAAACTGCGCCACATTGCATCAGTAATGTATGCAGGCTGGGATGTGCAGAGTCATGTATGCACAACCTCCTAACTTCACCACTAGACATAGGATCGAGTATTCTTTTTTTACAAATTCCCTTAATTGGCAGATGGAGGTCCACTGGGATATTGGAATGATTTATTTTAGATACAGATGCCTGCAATCAGGCTGGTGGCGCCGGTCCCCATCTGCCGCTGTTCTGGTAGGGCGCCAGGCGCAAGTCGTCAGGGATCGCGCACCTGCATGCAAATGGAGCTATAAAGACATGCAATGGCCCTATGTGCTCCTTGCATACATTAGCAGCCCCATTTGCATGTCAAGTTTTGAATATTGCAGCCCTGAACTCTTGCAGCTGTATCTAGAGTTGTAGGTGGACGGAGCAGGCTGTGAATTGTCTTTGCAGGTCACCTTTAACTTGCAAGCAGGTGGCAAAGATATGATGGCCATAGATCATGCAAATATACCAGTACTGCAACATAATACATACATTGCATGACATGAGATAATATCTGTATCTGCAGAAGGTATTTTTCACAGCAGTACCGTGACTGCCCAAAAAAAAAAAACACAGTGGTACTAGCATGGCAGGACAGATGAGATGACTGAGAACTGCTGTGTCAGTGGCTTGTGAAAACATAGACACATAATGGACTATGTAAGGAGCTGATAGATGCACATGCATGAAGACTGACCTGAGACATGACTGATATGAAAGACTGACAGTGACTGAGAACCAATATATGAATAGCCAGCAGTAAGACATCATTTGTTTTGTAATATCTCAATTATTCAGTACACTGTGTACTGAATAATTGAAGAACTGAATGTATGCCCATCATACAGAATGGAAAAGTTAAAGTTACTGCAATGTAAACCTTCACAGCGAGATTAAAATATTTTAAACACAATGAAGTATGACATTTCTAAACAACAACAACTTCAACGGCCCCCTCATTCTAAAAGCTCAAACTAGGTTTGTACATTAAGTATTTAAAGGTTACTTAATTATACAGTTATTTATTACAATGTAATCATGATTTCTATCCCTATCAAAAAAATCCAGTGTCAGGGAAGACTACCTGTATGCCATACGTCATCCACTGACACACATTGTAGTCTTTCCTGACAGCAGGTTCATAGGATCGGGGCATTTATCTGGTTGGGTAGTCGGCACTTGTTTATCGTGGTGAAAGTCCAGGGAGTAAGAATGTGGGTTGCTAGAGAGTGGGAGGAGAGGGCAATGAGGTACTGGAGAAGAGGCAGCAGGATCAGGCCAGTGGGATGAGATCAGGGACAGGTGGATAAAAGAAGATCTGCCACCTTGTAGGTAGCAGAACCAGAGGGGTGTGTATCACCTGGAGTGAGAGAAAGAGACAATGACAGGAGTGTGCTGCAGCAGGGACCATGGATCAGGTGGTACTCACCAACATGGATGTTAGCAGTGACAGAAGGACAGCATGACAGTTAGCAGAAGTCACAGCCACCACAATGGATTGTGGAACAGGGATCACAGCAGCTACCATCATCTGGCTAACAGAGTAGTGGGAAGCAGTGTGAACACCTAAGTGAGCGAGGGCTGCAAGCTCCAGGACAATGTGAGACAGCAGGCAACAGTATGGAAAGCGCACCTGAGGGTCACAGCAGCAGAAACACAGCATCTGCAGGCTTACCACATGGTTGACCCCTCACCCCTCCACACACACAGGCATCAGGTAAAAGCAGAGCATTAATGGATGCCGGTTTGAACCGGGGCCCAGGGCAGTGGAGGGCATTACTGTAGCAACATGATGTACAGATGCAAGAATAATTGATGAAGCGGGCACATGGCAGAACTGCAGACACCAGTTTTGGAGATCGTGCTAGCAATGGGCAGGGCTGGAACTGACTTCATAAGTTATCGAATGAATACTGCTGAAAAAAATAACATTCTGTTCAAGGTTCAATTTAGTGGGTGGTTCTTACACCTTCATTATACTTCATTCTTCTAATAATCCTAATATACAGCCAGCATATGTAATATTTCATGCAGACTTACATACATGTAAGTGAAGTGTTAAGTTTTATTTATTTAAGGCACCCTTCAACAGCTCAGAGGCTGCCTTTACACTTATAACATTAAAAATTCACCACGATCATAAAGCATATAAAACATATTTGAAAAAATCCATATAAATTTCAACTCATTATGTTCCTGAGAAGGCCTGCTTAAATAAATTTGTCTTCAAACAATTTCTAAAACCTTCTATGGTCTGGCTATATAAACCGAATCTGATGGAAAATAATGACAATCATCTGTGCCCGTCTTCCCATTTCTACATGTAATTTTCTTGTCACTTCAGATCAGACCCAGACGGCTGTCTGGGGGAGAAGATGGAGCATCCCTTGACAGCTCTCCTTCTCTGGGATGGAGGGAGGAAGATGCCCAGTTCAGGATGGATCCCTGGTGGAGGAGAGGAGGCGTACTGCTGCCAGATTCAAGCATGCTCAGGGGTCATACAGACATATGGATTCACTGCATGTATTCTCCCCAGAAATAAACCCAGGAAAACTCTGCAACCAGAGCCTTAATGCTTTCCTCACCGTCCCATACTCAGCATCCATCTTCACTCCCCTGACATAATCTGATGTTCGTGCCATTTTGTCCGGTGCCGTGGCTCCACCCTGGGAGCAAGCCAGGGGTCATCTGAGGACAGTGGTGGCTCATGTGTGAGTGTGAGAGGTGTTGAGGTCTGTGAACGGGCAAACGGTACTGGCAGCTGGCACAAGCAAGTATATATAATAAAAAAAAATACTTACAGTGTGTGTCTAACAAATCAAAGTTGTTTGCCATTCATTAACTGCTCCAGCTGTAATGATCTGAAATAAGAGTAAGAAACAGTGAATATTTTTCATCAAGCAGAGAAAGGTGTTTATCTCTTTGGTGGGGACAGAAAGCAGTGGAGGGGCACCCACAAATCTCTGTCTTCCATCAGGCATTTGTTCTCCTGGCCCCCCTTTGACAAACACACACAAACATGGGCAGTGCAGGTCATAAAAGCCTAGAGCGAACAACAGATAGACACATCATCAGTAAGCCGGCACACTGCCCCCCCACACAGAAACGTGATGCCAGGACTCGGGCCCCACCACTTCCACTGCCCACTGGACTCCTGGGCCATCAAATATACAAGGACCTGGGCTGGCCCACAAGCCACTATTCCCCACAAGCCTTTACCTCTCCCATCCTTGAAGAATCCTCCTCCCCACCCCATCCCCATCATAGTATTTCAGGCCTGCTTCTAGAAGACCCTCCTCCCATACCAGCCTACCTGCGCTACCTCCCATATGCATGTCCCAGGCTCTTTTAAATTGGTCTACTGTATCCACACCCCCACACACAATCCAGCAGCCTGTTCAATTGAAGACAAACTTATCTAAAAGGAGTCAAGTTTGTTGCCGGCCCGGTGGCGCTGAGGTTGAGGCTGGACGCCACACTGTCACGCCAGCAACCCGGATTCGAACGAGCCCAGGTGCTGGGGTCAGCAGGGAGGGATTAGGATTGAGCATCCGAAGGACAGCTCTTCTCTCCCTGGGGGATCAGGGGCATCCCAGTGCAGGGGAGACCCCCGGTGGAGACCGGAGGTACTACTGCTGCTGGGAGCACAAGTACAGAGTCGGAGACTGACGCCTGGCCAGAACGTGGGCGGACACATGCACGCTCATGGCCATTGGCATCAGTGCATGCCTGCCGGCTCAGGGGAAGAAAAGCGGAAAAAACTGGGGGCACTAGTCGAGGTGGCATGATGGCCGTCTCCCGTAGCGGACTCTCTCGGTGCCGAGGGTGCGCAGCAGTACCAGATCCTGACTGGGGGTGGGTTGAGCTCCGGGGGGAGTGCTCCCCACCATCCCGCCATGGGGGGCAAGCCATGGGGGTAGCCGCGAGGCCCGAATGAGGACGTCGGAGGTAGTCCGAGGAGACGGCGGCCGGATAGACCTGGGGAGATGCCAGACATGGAAGGTAAGGCAGACCGGTGGCCCCGGGGGGGGATAAAGATATAAGGGGGAAAAAAAAAAGAGTCAAGTTTGCAACTGGTATTGCTTCATTGCTTCTACCTGCCTACAGAGAGAATGCAGTCTTACATTGTCTTTAAAAACAAAATAAATTGAATTGCCTTACCTGCAGTTTCTCTGTATACTTGAATCTACAACAGCGGAGTAAACATGACTGAAAAACAAAGAGACACAGACCTATCTTGTCTGAGGAACGATACCGCCTTCCACACTTCTCATCCTGACCTCCTCTCTGAGCTGGAAATCAGCCACGGTTATATCTGTTAAGCCTTGTGGACTTCCAAGCTTCAGGCACCTGTCACAAGAAAACCAAAAGCATATCACAGTTAAAAAGAAACAACAGAACCACAGCAAAACTCTGAATGAAGGGCTACGTAAAACTAGCCAGAAAAGTGATAATACATATGACTTTTAAATTTTTTTCTATGTCGTACGGTTACTGAGATATAAGCAATTTACTATTAAAACTACTGATTTTTGTGTTCCGAGATTCATTATTTTGCATACATTCTTTCTACTCACTGTCTTTCTCTATACAGCTTTTGGGGAGCTGGGGGTCTGCCTGCAGGCAGGTGCGGCCTCAGGTCAGAAGACTTAAAATGGATGTTTTGGTACTAAATGGCGGGGGGAGTAAAGAGAGAAGCGATTGGAGAAGCACAGCCTGTTTTCAGCCATGTGGTTGAGGTTCAGGGCAAGGTTGGCCACTTGCCACCCGGCCCCTGTACTTGAAGATCGGCAGTAGTGTGGGTGGTTGGGTAACCATAATCCTTCTGGGGCTAAAGAAAGGGACCGCCTGCAGCACTGGGGAGTTGGAGCCCAGGAGTGTAACCAGGTGCCCACCTCATGATCTCCAGCACCAAGGTGGGGTGGTGCAGGAGTGGTTTGACACCCTCATCTGTGGGTGAGTGCCAGAGGAGTCCTGGGCAGCCAGGCCATTGGGGCAGTGTGGACATGGCAGCCTGCACTATGGGGAAGGTAGTGGTGGCAGCCTGTCTCCCTTCCGGTGTGGCACTGCAGTCTGGCCAGGAAGCATTCAGGGGAACTTATGCAACCAATGAGGGGAAAGTGCTCTGTGTCTCTGTAATTGCTAGGTCCCTGCTGTGGCTAAGATGCCCTGGGATGCTCAGAGCTCTGCACTGGCATTGGTGAAGAGGTACTTGGCCGTTGCTTGTATGGACCTTTGCTTGTAAGCAGACTACCACATTTTGAAGAACTCCAGAATTGAAACCTCGTCATTGAGAAATGGGACGGCCAGGTTTAGGCAGCTATAAGGTCTCCGCTGCTTTTGGGGTGCCCACTAAGTGTGAGTAGAAGGGAAGCAAGATGTAAGCAAGTTGTACAGGAGGAAATGTTTCAAGGAGAGTCTTGTCTTCTGGTTGCCTTTTTGCCCACTTGTGAGTGCTGCTTAGATTCTAAAGCTCCACAGTTCTGAGGTGGAGCACTGCAGAAACAACTGTTGAAACCAAGATTACTGCACTGGGTGTTAGGTTCTGTGCCTAGAAAAGTTGCTCACCAATGATTTTGTACTGCATGGAGCAGATTTAATCAATTGTTCTAATTAAATTAAGTCTTGTACTTTTGATTTAATGGACAGTGATTTGAATCAAATAACTGGATTCTGTTTTAGTCGAATAAAGCTTTACTCCTGCAGCAAGACCCCATCGTAAGGAGAACAATATTTATATTGCCGATAGGGGAGTCCACTCCCCATCGGTATTATGTACTCTGCCTTTGTTGTGTGTGCTGATGGGGATGCCCAATCCCCGTCGGCTACAGCTTCCCCAAAAGAAAGACTCCGTTGGCATGCTGGGAGCCCACCCCAGTGTGCCACATGCCCCTGCAAAATAAAAACGTCCCGCTGATGTCTTTTTAACCTGTAAAAGGAAACTGTCCCTCGGCGGTCTCCCTGCCCTCCCTCAACCCACACCCATCCACTGCACAATCTGCCTCCCACATCCCTCACCTCAGTACCATTTGGAGTCCAGTGCGACGATCTTCGTGGACTGAGAACACGCTCTGCACTCTTCAAACCGACTACTCACCTGAGGAAATGCCGGAAAGCTGTATAATGGAATAAATAGTTTTTTTCCAACTTTGATGCATATCTCAGGCATTTTGGAATTTTGGTACCAAATTTTCAACATGGGGTTTTAGGACCCTCTTCATGAATTCTATCACTGTCATGGTGTTAATCGGCCCGAAAGGTGGTTTCTGGTCACTGTGCGGAATCATCTTTCAGGACTGAGTAACGAACGACTGCGCCAGTGTTCATGAGATGGACTCTCAAAAGCCTATGTTGCAAATTGCTGAAATAAAAAAATTACTGTTTTACAAACGTGCGTTGCGCAGTTGCTACACACGCTCGTAACTTTGCAAATTTGCAATATTTTCACCCCATATTTTCAAAATTTCCATTTTTTCACACCTCCTTATGAACTGTACAGCTGTCATTTTTCACACCCTGGCTGAAATGTGTTTTCGCACTTCCGGTGCAGAACAGCGCGGTCGGTGTGGAAAATCAGTGTTCCACACAGAATAAGAAACTGACAGTGGCACTGTTCATGAGCAGAGTTCTAAAATGCCCATGTTGAAAATTTGGTGATGATACTCCATAAACGACTGTGTTACGAGGTGTGTTGTGCAGTTTGCACTTACGCTCATAAGTTCAAATTTATAATATTTTCACTCAGATTTACAACATTGTCATTCTTCTGCATCTCCTTATGAATAGTATAGCTGTCATTTTCACATCCTGGCTGAAATGTGTTTTCGCAGTTCCAGCACAGAATAGCATGCTCGCTGTGGGACATCCATGTTCGGGACAAATTATGAAAATGACACTAAACTGTTCATTAGCAGAGGTCCAAAATGCCTATGTTGAAAATTTGGTGATGAAAGTCCATAAAATGAGTGTGTTACGAATGTGCATTGCGCAGTTTCCACGCACGGTCGTACCTTTGCAACTTTGCAATATTTTCACTCCAAATTGTCAGCATTGCCATTTTGCCACACCTCCTTATGAACAGTGCAGCTGTCATTTTTCACATCCTGGCCAAAATGTGTTTTCACTCTTCCGGCGCACAATAGCGCAGTTTCTGTGGGAAATCTGTGTTCAGGACATATTAAGAAAATCACACTGACACTGTTCATGAGCAGAGGTCCTAAAATGCCTATGTTAAAAAATGTTGCGATGAAACTCCATAAAATGACTGTGTTATGAGCGTGTGTTGTGCAGGTGCCACGCACCCTTGTAAGTCTTCAAATCAGTCTGTCATTTTTCACATCCTGACCAAAATGTGTTTCCACGCTTCCGGTGCAGAATACCGCAGTCACTGTCAGAAATCAGTGTTTGGGATAATTTAGGATCGAGCGACTGGTGGGGGGAGTGACCGAGCTCAACTGAGCTCTGTCGGGACTGCTGTGGATGTCTTTGTGAGCAGGAAAAGGCGACAACGCAGGCAGGATCCCAGTACAAAAGGGCAGCCTGCAGCACCGGGAGACACAGAACGAGCGAGTGAGGGAGGGGGAGTGAGTGAGCTCAACAGAGCTGTGTTGGGACTACTGTGGATTTTTTTTGAGGGCAGGAAAAGGCAGCAATGCATGCATGGCCCGAGTAGAAAAGGGCAGCCTGCAGCGGTGGGACAAACAGAACAAGCAAGCGAGAGAGGGGGACTGAGCAAGCTCAACAGAGCTCTATTGTCATTGCTGCAGATTTCTTTGTAGGCAGATAAGGGTGGCTATGCTGGCAGGAACCCAGTACAGAAGGGAAGCCTGCAGCACCAGCAGAAATGGAATGAGCAAGTGAGATGAGGGAGTGAGTGAGGCCAATGGAGCTCTGTCGGGACTGCTGCAGGTTTCTTTGTGGGCAGACAAAAATGCCAACAGAGGCAGGAGCCCAGTACAAAAGGGCAGCCTGCAGCGCCAGGAGAAACAGAATGAGCGAGTGAGATAGGGGGAGTGAGCAAGCGACCTCAACAGAGCTCTGTCAGGACAGCTGTGGATTTCTTTCTGGCAGGAAAAGGTGGCAGTGCAGGCAGGAGCCCAGTACAAAAGAGCAGCCTGCAGTGCTGGGACAAACAGAATGAGCAAGTGAGAGAGGGGGAGGAAGCAGGCTCAATGGATGTATATCATGACTGCTGTGGATTTCATTGTGGCCAGGAAAAGGTGGCAATGCAGGCAGGAGCCCAGTACAAAAGGCCAGCCTGCAGCGCTGGCAGAAACGGAACAAGCAACTGAGAGAGGGGGAGTGAGCGAACTCAATGGAGCTCTCTCAGGACTGCTGCAGATGTGTTTGTGGGCAGAAAAAGCCACCAACACAGGCAGGAACCCAGTACAAAAAGGGAGCCTGCAGCAGTGGGAGACACAGAATGAGCAAGTGAGGGAGGGGAGTGAGTGAGCTCAGCGGACTCAGTTGAGACTGCTCGCGGATTTCTTTGGGCAGAAAAGGCAGCAATGCACGCAGGGGCCACTACAAAATGGCAACCTGCAGTGGTGGAAGAAACAGAACAAACAAGTGAGAGAGGGGGAATGAGTGAGCGAGCTCAATGGAGCTCTATTATGACTGCTGCAGATTTCTTTGTGGGCAGAAAAGGGTGGCAATGCAGGCAGGAGCCCAGTACAAAACAGCAGCTTGCACCACGAGCAGAAATGGAATGAGCAAGTGAGACGGGGGAGTGAGTGAGGCTAATGGAGCTCTGTCGAAACTGCTCCAGATTTCTTTGTGGGCAGTATAAAATGCCAACAGAGGCAGAAGCCCAGTACAAAAGGGCAGCCTGCAGTGCCACGGGAAACAGAATGAGCGAGTGAGACAGGGGGACTGAGTGACCTCAATGGAGCTCTGTCGGGGCAGCTGCAGATTTCTTTGTGGGCAGGAAAAGGTGCCAATGCAGCCAGGAGGCCAGTACAAAAAGGAAGCCTGCAGCCCCCACAGAAACAGAATGAGTGAGTGACAGAGGACGAGTGAGCGACCTCAACGGAGCTGTGTTGGGACTACTGCACATCTCTTTGTGGGCAGACAAAGCCGCTAACACAGGCAGGAACCCAGTACAAAAGGCAGCCTGCAGCAGTGAGAGATACAGAACGAGTGAGTGGGGGTGGAGTGAGTGAGCTCAATGGAGCTCTGTTGGGATGGCTGTGGATTTCTTTGTGGGCAGAAAAAGGCAGCAATGCACGCAGGGGTACAGTACAAAACGGCAGCCTGCAGCGGCAGGAGAAACAGAACGAACAAATGAGAGGGGGTGAGTGAGCTACCTCAACGGACCTGTGACAGGACTGGTACAAATTTCTTTGTGGGCAGAAAAAGCTGACAACAGAGGCAGGAGCCCAGTACAAAAGGGCAGCCTGCAGCACCAGCAGAAACAGAATGAGCAAGTGACAGAGGAGGAGTGACCCACTCACAATGGAACTGTAGGGACAGCTGCAGATTTCTTTGTGGGCAGCAAATCTGTCAAGTGCAGGCAGAAGCCCAGCACAAAAGAGCAGTCTGCAACACCAGGAGAAACAGAATGAGAGAGTGAGACAGGCAGAGAGAGCGACTCAATGGAGCTCTGTCGGACAGCTGTAGATTCTTTGTGACCAGAAAAGATGCCAATGAAAGCAGAAGTCCAGTACAAAGGGTAGTGCAGCGCTGGGACAAACACAATGAGCAAGTGAGAGGGGGGAGGAGCAAGCTCAACAGACCTCTATCATGACTGCTGCAGATTGCTTTGTGCGTAGAAAAAGGCGGCAAGACAGGCAGGAGCCCTGTACAAAGGCCAGCCTGCAGCACCGCAGAAACGGAATGAGTGAGACAGGGAGTGAGGTAGCTCAATGGACCTGTGTCAGGACTGGTACACATTTCTTTGTGGGCAGAAAAAGCCGCCAACAGAGGCAGGAGCCCAGTACAAAAGGGCAGCCTGCAGTGCCAGAAGAAACAGAATGAGCGACTGAGAGAGGGCAAGTGATCCACCTCAACACAGCTCTGTCAGGACAGCTGCAGATTTCTTTGTGGGCAGAAAAAACATACCAACGCAGCCAGGAGCCCCATACAAAGGTGCAGCCTGCAGCATCGGGAGAAACAGAACGAGCGAGTGAGACAGGGCCACTGAGCAAGCTCAATAGACCAACGCAATCAACATTCAGCATTGACAAATGCTTGTATTTTTTATGGTTTTAAAACTTTTAGAGTGTTTGTTTTTTAAAAGTTGCCTATAGGCACATGGTATATAAGTAATAAGGCACTTCAGGGATGTTGGTTGTACTAGATTTACCCCACGGTCATGGGCTGAAGACACTCAGCTGCACCTCATGCCTTACAACACCCCTGAATGTGGGTGTGCTCTAGTATAGCCAATACCTATATAACTGGAACACAGGAGGGGCACCAAGGGTAAAACCTAAACTGGCATTTTCAGATAGTAACACCAGTTCAGAAGACAGTAGGCACTTCTGACAGTGTCGGGGGAACAGTCTTTTTAAGGGAGAGGCAGAGGGAGGAAAATTCCACTTGTCCCTACAATGTCAGTACCCTAAAACCACCAGACAGATCTAACCTCAGTGGAATCATCCAACACAGAAGTTCATGGAGAGGGAACAAGTCCAAAGAAAAAGACAGAAAAAGAAAAGGACCAGCAGGCCACAGGATGGAGAGGTTTAGAGCACTCCGGAGTCATGACCAGGAGTGGGGTAGCAACCTGTTCAAACTGTCAAGGAGACCACTGACTGAGTTTGAGCAGCAGGTGCTATCTGAGGGCTGTCCTTCTTGCCCAGACCAATCCCCCAAACAAATTTCAGATCAAACTTCACCTGCACAGGTATTTTAAGAAACTGAAAGACTGCAATGTTTTCTGTAGAGAGTAAATACAACATCTCAGAAGATTATAAAACTGAAGGGAAAAGTTCAAGTTAAGTCCAGTTTTGTACCTCCGATCCCACACCTCCAACAATAGAGACTTTTCCACTGGGTGCATTAAAGAAAGTTGAGAAAACCATTAAAATCATATTGTGTCGCATAAACATTTGATAAACCACAGGTTGAAGCAATGAAGTGTCTTGAAATAGTCAGTGAAATTGTCTTAAAGAAAGCTGACAAGGGAGCCAGTAATAATGGACTACTCCTGACTACCAGGCAGAGTGCCTTAGGCAATTTAATAAAACAGAGAACTATTTGAGGCTTAAACATAACCATTTAGAAGTTATTAAGAAAGAAACTGAAAGTGTTGTTCAGACTACAGTAGAGAACAGGACTGAAGGCAGGGTAGCCACTGCACTTAAACACAAGAATCCAGTCACCCCATATTCTACTGTTTGGCGATGTGCATAAGGGCTTTCCACCACCAGGTAATCTGATTGTTTCTGGCCTCAACTCTCACTCAAACATTTATCCAATTTTGTGGATTTACATTTTGAATTTGTAACAAAGATTCCTCTTACCTCAAAGATTCCAGAGACATACTTAGTGTTCTGAAAGAAGTCAATAATCTCAGCCTTGGCTTTTTAGACATTTGACTTGTAACATTGGATGTTGCAGACTGTTACATGTCTGTACCACACGCTGAAGGTATAATTGTATTAGAGGCTGCCTTCAACTCCATAACCAGAGTGAGAATCCACCAACTACTATTTTTATTGACCTAATTAGGCTGGTTTTAGGAAAAAAACTATTTCCTGTTTGAAAACATATTTTCAACAACAAGAGCACTGCAATGGGTCTACAGTGACCCCATTCTTTGCAAACCCATACATGTGTGATTTTCAACAAGTGTTTATTGAGGACCCTGCTGAGAATGAGTTTGCTGAACATGTTACTTTGTATAAGTGGTACATTGATGACTTGTTTATGCTATGGAGAGGTCATGAAACAGACCTAGTTAGATTTCATCCATATCTAAATGCTTGTCAAATAATCTAAAATTCACTCTCACACATAGCCAGAGTAAAGCCCCCTTTTGAACCTGGAGTTGTTTGTTTGTGAGAACAGGCTTTTAAGCCAATTGTACCATAAGCCCACAAAGAGCAACATGATTTTACAATATAGCAGTTTTCACACTAAACAAACTGTCGATAATATCCCCGTTGGCCAGTTCCTCAGGGTAACAAAGAACTGCTCATAGGACATGGACTATAAATGTGAAAAAAAAACTGTTATGCGAGAGATTTAAAGAATGTGGTTATCCAGATAGGAAATCACTGTGCAATAAGCAAGGCTGACACCAGGGACAGGATCTCCATGTTGCAGGCCACTAAAGAGAGTGGTCAGGTAAGGAATGGCAGACTCTTTACCACTAAATACTCAACAGTACTAAAGCCCAGTATTCACCAGAATTGGAGAATTCTGCAGTGTGCAGAAAAGGCTGGGCTGTTTTTCACCCTCCTCCCCCACCTTGGTGGTTGCCAAAAGGGCATGCCCACTTCAAACTAGATTGGCATTCAGAGACTGTACCCCCAAAAAACTGAGACAGGGTTTTCCTTCAACCCTGCCTCACCAGGAACTACCCCTGCAGACATTACGTCCATTGCAATAATACACACAAACTCACAGAGATCAATAATAAATGCATGAATGAAAAGCTGGCCCACTGGCACAGCGGTAACACTACTGTTTGTGATACTGATGTCCCAGCTTCGGGAATCAGCCCGAGTCACTGGAGGGCCAGCCAGGGGAGGTGAGCTGAACATCCCAGAGGAAGCTGTCTACATCAGGGAGGGAGAGAGGACAGACGCCACTGTGCTACTGCCATCTGGGTAATCCCAGCTGGCAGTACAAGAGGAGCAGCAGAGTTAGAGAGGATGTTGGCATGTTCTGATGTGCAATGCACATGCATTAAGGGTTCTTCTTGGTGTCCTAGTGGGACTGGCACAGAAAAAGGGAAAACTGTCAGATGCTGCAGGATGATGGCCACCCCTCACTGCAGGTCCCCCACTGCTGACCATGGCACTCCCCTACGAAGCACTGACCGAGTTTCTGTCAGGGTAGAGCCCCTGTTGATGGGCCCCACCCTGGGATTAAGCCAGGTGTTGATAGAAGGAGAGGTAAGTCCCAAAGAATATAGGTGAGAGGGCTGGGTGAGTGGGTAAGACCAATGGAGACAGCTGGCAAGAGGGAGAAAAGTAATCTAAAAAAAAAAAATTAGGAAAGAAACCATTAAGATTTGACAACACATTACTTGCAGTACAGACCATGTCATATACATTTGACATGGCCTATATTGGAAAGACCACTCACGATCTGAAGAAAAGATTGTTAGAACATAAATCAGACATCAGAAGGGCAGATGAAAAGTCTGTTGTAGCTAGATGCTTTGTGGCAAAAAAACACTTGATAGTCTCACTGAGGTTATTTGGCCTGGAAAATGTTTTCATGATGTTGACCGCCTATTGCTGGAAAGGAAGGCATTCTAGACCAAGATTTGGGACACTCAACCCCAAGAGTGGCTTGAATAACAGCATTGACTGTGCAGTGTTTTTTCTAATCCCAGCACCTTCCCCTGTCTTCTTTTATGTTCCCTTCCTCCACCTTGACCAGCCCACCTGTAGAGGGTGTATTGAACAGGTGGTCATTTGGTGCCTCCCCATTGATAAAACATCATTAGCAGTACTTGACAAACCTCTTCTTAAAGCCACACTAAATGAGTATACAAGAAAAGTAATGGTGATCTTAATTTAAGAGGATCTAGAAAATCATGTTGCACTTCTGAGAGAAACTGAGGAGACACAAGCACAGCTGAGCCAGTGCATAAATTCTGCAGTTCTGAAAACCTAGAATAGCAAAAGGGAAAACAGGCAAAACATGGACAGGACTTCACTTGGGAGAAAAGGGAACAAACGTCCTCAGTGGCAAAGAGGACTATAAACTAGTGTTACCAGATAGTATCCGCTGGAATCAGAAGTCATCAGATACCACTCATTTTCTTGGATTCCAGATGAAATTGGATACCATTGGTTTCAACTACAGAATCCTATCGCTAGGATCCAGTCGGATACCAGCTATCCAATGAGATTATCCAGGATCCAAGTCAGACATCTTACCTTGCAAATCACTATCCAACCTCAGATCCTACTATTCACCATTAGATCTCACCTTTCCTTGGATCCAAAATCAATGTGGTTGGTTAGGATCTCGGATCCAGAGTCAGATAGATCACCTGCTTCCTGGCATGGCTCTCAAGGGGACCAAGAACATAGCAAGCTCAACCCAGGCTCATTCAGTGAGTTTTAATCACATTTCTTGTATATATTTTTTATTTTGTAAGGGTGCTACTGGTGTGTAGAAACAAACAGAATTCAGTAGCTGCAACCCAACATATTACTCTAAGTAGAGCTTTTTCAAGGAACAAGTGACCCCTTCCATCAGCCATTATTTATACACCCAGAAGCATTAAAGACATATATTTGAAGTGAAAATGACAAACAAAACAGAATTGCACAGAAAAAGGCTAAAAACAGGAATAAAGTGCAGATATGCATTTTAACAGTTCTAAACAGAATATAATTTATTGACTTGTACTTCTCCATATCATACATCAAGTTTAAGAATTTAAGCAGCAGCAGAGTTTTAGCTGAAGTGCTGTCCCATCTGTATGCACCTCTCTGTGCTGAGGGAGGAGGTTGCTAGACTCTAGGCTGAGTTGGCTAGGATTCAGGGGGGCCTTTCCCCACCCAGGGACCACCAAGACCGCCCTGTTATTAGTGTAGTTTGTTACTTTACAGGTGGGCAAAGTAACAAAAAAGTCCTGATTTTCACGTATCACGACAGTGAAGAGGGCGGTGGCTTGCGTAATGCAAACAAATCAACCAGCATCAAATAATGCCCAAAAAACATTTAAGACTACAGCTGAATAACTCCTGGGAGGGACCAGCCCAGGCCAAGTCAGAGCATTTCCCCACCCCACCAGTTTTACTGCAGCCTGCTCTCGGCCCAACTCCTCCTGAGACCAGAGTCAAAAAACTGACTGAGATCTGTTTTGTATTCAGTTCTTCGTTCTTCTGCCTTGGGAGTAAGGACTTACTTGTAAAGCTGAAAATATGTAAGGAACTTAACTTTCTTCTCAAGAGGACAGGACCTCCCCTCAGCTTCAATTCAAATCAGTCTTGACCTAATTTTGCCCCCACCTGAACCTCCAGGTGGATAGCTCACTAGTCTCTCACCCCCCCTTGCTGCTTACATAACCCTTCCAAGTCCAGCCCTTATAGTGGATCCTGAACTTCTTGAAATGTCTGCTTGAGCTAGCCCTCCCACCCTTGAAGAGTGCAAAAAGCATGTTTCAAGGAAGTGCAGCAAATGGCTGTGCCACCTCAGTATACCTATAAACATGGATGGTATGGAAAACATCCCAGCATGTGCATCCTCACAGCATGAGCCCTTATTTACAAAGATTACACAAAAAAATGTGATTATACAATGACAAGGATGAATGCTGGCCTCTGATTGGTCAGTCTTGGGCTAGACCCATGTTGTTATCCCAGTACATCCGATTCATCACAGGTCTAGTCTCAGCCTCTCCGTGAACCTCTTGATAATTGTTAGCATTAGTGTGTTTTTTTTGTATCTTCTCTTAAAAATATTTTTCCACACCAAATAAAACATCTTTAAAATTATTTTTTTAATTCTGTATAACAACACGCCATTGTATAATAGCAATAATGCCCTCAGGTGTGTGTCATGGTAAGGATAACGTCATGCCTTATGTATTGGATGCACTCGTGCCCAACCACCTGAGGCGTGACGTTATCCCAGCATGACACACGCCCTGTCAGGCATCACTGCTTACTTGCACCCAGTGTTAACACTTTTCTTTGTTATAACCAAGTTAATTCATTAGTCTCCCATCCCAGCCCTTCCCATATTATTCAATGTCACATGCCTGAATCTGGTTAGGTACGGTAAGCGGAGAGGATAATGCTCTCCTCAAGCAAGCAAGCATTGCATACATAAGCATGGGACTTGCTGATATCCCTCAGGCGGTGCTCTTAACAAGTATGCTGATGTACCTGGGACAGTGCAACAGAACAATGTAAATCCCCTAATTGTTCAAGATGATCATGGCATGGTGTGGTCACACCACAACCCCTACCACTCTCCTCCCCATGGGCTCCTAAGGAATACGCATCTCTGTCCATGCCCAGGGTTACACAACCCCATCCAAGCAAACACGGACTGCCCTGGCACAAAAGTGGTCGCATCACATAACCTAAGAGAACAGATGCCACAGGAAGTTTACTGGAACAACGACTCCAGATACCTGTGCACAGCCTCACAGAACCCACCCTGAAAAGTAAGTACTTGGTTGGTGGTTTTTATTAGCATCACCTATGACAGTGTGTGGTGGGCCGGTTGTGGTAGTCCAGGTTGCCGTGGATGCTCCCCCCACAGACTACTTCAAAATCTTCTCATCTGACAGTTTTGAAGGGCACAAATGAAACATGGTTGCTTCAGTTTGATGTGGTTTAATACAGGTTTTTTGTCCGAGCGGTGTCTCTATTCTTCTACACAGACACAGACAGACACACACCACCAAAAATGAATTTTTTATGCCATGTTTACATTCAGGATAGAGACAGGGTAAAGCAGGTCCAGGCAGTACAACACAGTAAATGAAACAATGCATTTTACAGTGCCCAACAAACCACCAAAAGACTACAAAACAATGGACCTTCCCTGCCCTGGGGTGGAATGGCTAGTCACAGGTCAGGGTGCTAAATGAGAAGGGAGACCACAGAACATCTTGTCGAACCACACAGTAAGGTGAAACTACATAAACATGCACAATTTTTATACTGTAGGATTTCATACTTTCCAACAGTTCCTAATTTTGACACAGAAACTTATCTTTAGTGCTCAGAAGCCCCTTGTACGAGGGAGGTAAGCATGGCATGGACCCAGCAGACTGGCATACATGTTGAAAAAATATTTCTGTGCCAGTATGCCCATCCACCCCTCCCTCCTCCATCACCAGTGGCCAGAACCATTTTTTTCAGCATGTATACCAGTCCGCCCTGGTCAGCACAGCAGCACAAAGCTGGCAGGGCAGCAGAAGGCACAGCAAGCAACAGTGAATTAAATGTCCATGCAAAAAGCTACAGCCCACTCTCCCCACCACAGACCTGCAAGGCCACTATCTCCACCCAGACTGGCCAGCTCAGCTACTCTCTGCACCCTGATGGACTTGCACAGCCACTCTCTGTGTCCACCCCACCAGCACAGCCACTCTCCCCACCGCACCAGCACAGCCACTCTCCCCACCCCACCCAACCAACACCATTTCCAGCTCCATTTATCTGGTATCCTCTCCAGACATCCAGGTCTGTGCCTCCCCATCACAAGCACACAAAAATAAATAAAACCACATTTTATACTGCATTTTGTTTATGTTTCTTTCTTTGTCTGGAAAGAGAGATGTTGAGCTACCAGTCAGCACAGTTTGCCTGGTATACAATTACAACTCCGCCCCACCGACACAATGCCAGTGCCTCCACCCACCCACACAACAGTGCCCCCACCACACCCACACAATGCCTGTATCCCCAACCCCACCCACACAAATGACCAGTGTCCACAACACCACACACACACACACACACACGACCAGCAGTGTCCCCAACCCCCAACACACACACGACCAGCAGTGTTCCCAACCCCACACACACACAATCAGCAGTGTCCCCAACCACACACACACACACACACACACACACACAATCAGCAGTGTCCGCAACCCCACCCACACACACGACCAGTGTTCCAGCCCCCCCAAAAAAATCATGGCCAGTCAGTAGTCGCTATAACAATAGCCAGGTAGTAGTATAATCGTTTTTTTAGGGTGCATGTTTTAGTGCAAGATTTTTTTTGCTAGTCTTGTAACACTGTACAGGGAGAACACAAAAGCTACCCCTTTGGTTGTGTTTGCCAGGCAATGAAGACAGAGACAGCAAGGCCAAGGAATCTGTCTGTTTCACCCTCCACAGTGGATGATCGGAGAAATCAAAAAGTGAAAGATTACTTTACAGCCAGGTAAAGGATGAGGGGAAATAATGTTTCAACATTTACTAATGTTCATATGCTAGCTGCAGGCACAGGTCAGTGAGATACATCCCTTGACAGGTAAAGGATGAGGTGGAAATTAGCTTTAACATTTACTTATGTTTATACGCTAACACCCAGTCAGCAAGCACAGAATGTCACCCCTCCTAACCAACATGGACAGTTCACCAGAAACCCAGTCAGCAAACATGGACAGTCCCCGCCTTCACCCCACCTACAAGGACAGTCCCCCCAGACACCCGAACAGTCCCCCCTTCCCCACCGGACACTGGGCCAGCGAGCATAGAATGTCCCCTCCCAACTGACAAGGACAGTCCCACCAGACACCCAGGCAGCCAGCAAACATGGACGGTCCCCATATCCCACGAAGGACAGTCCCCCGACACACAACTAGCAAACACAGAATTTCCCCACCCCACCAACATGAACAATCCCCCAAACACCTGGCTAGCAAACACAGAGAGTTCCCTCCCCAACAACATTAATAGTCCGTCCTAGACACCTGATCAGCAATCACCGACATTCACCCCCATAAGCCAACATGGAAAGATTCCCCACAGACACCCAACCAGCAAATAGTCCCCCTCCCACAAAACACCCAGCAGACAAACATGGACAGTCCCTCTTTTCCACCATCATGGACAGTCCCCCAGACAAATGGCCAGCCAAGTCCACCAAACAATGGCTAGTGTCACCACCCCACCATCACAGCCAGTGTCCCCACATCACCATGGCCTGTGTCTCCACCCCACCAGACCCCAGAATAGAAAACAGACTGTCCCCCAAGCCCCACCAAACACTGACTGCCATCCCAGTCCCAAACACTAACCACCCCAGCCCCAAACACTGATCGTCCTCCCCAGCACCACCAAACGCAGGCCCTCCCCCAGCACCAAACACTGACCATCCTCTCAGTGAGTCAGCCCCAAAACACACAGACTGTCTCCCCGACCCCAACCCCATAAAACAGACCATCCCCCCAGCCCCACCAAACACAGACCATCCAGTGAGTTTCCCCAACAAACCCCACCACACCAGTAGCACAGTAACTGAGTGTCCCCACCATACCAAACAAATAGGCCCCCCACCCCACCCCACCAACATGGACAGCCTCAACAGCCAGCAAACCCCTCCCACCCAAAGAAACACAGCTGACAGCAAACCTTTCACCCACCCCCAGACACATGGCCATGGCCAAGACAACCCCCCAAAAGACACATTTCTGGGATGTGAATGGTATTAATTTCACAACAACCAGCTTGCAGCACAGTTACTCACCAAATCAGTAAGGGCACAGACAGGGCAGCATGCAGCAGGGCACAGCAAGGCCAAGAAGGCAGGTCAGGTAGCGAGTCTCTCCCAACAGTCCGTTCCCTCCCGATTAATCCGCCGATGAGACAGTAACTCATTTTTCTGACACCAGATGAACATGTCGCATTATGGGTTTGCTATACCTGCATGACCGCTGGCTTCTTCACTGTTCTGGGCCTGGCTGTTCACTGACCTGAATAATCCTCTCAGTGGACCGTGGAACTGGTGGGCAAAGGGCGTGGTGTGGGACCGCCGACAACACTGTAAATCTTTTCTGGCCTGCTGGACACAGGATCTGGGTGTGCAGGCAAGCCTGGCTGTGCCTCAGACTCACTGGGACTTACTACTCGCCCTCCGCCTGGTCTGTCCGCAGTAGAGGCCTTGTGGCTGCAGGCCTCCCAGGCTCTCAGGGATGGGAGGCTCAGGTGGCAGTGGAGAGCCCAGAGCACAGCTGGCTGCACTGAGAAACAGAGAGTAGGTAGTCAGAGGACTCGGGTGAGGTATATTTAAACTGGGCTGTTCAGGACAGGAGGAGGGTGGGAACACTAGACTGACTGAGACACTGGTGACACCTGACAGACAACCAACGACTGCTGCTCGACATCCTAGAATAGCTATCTCTCCTCAGCCCTATGCTATATGGTTGCTGCTGCTGCTCCTTCATGGAAGGCACACAGACAACTAAATGGCGCTACTAACGGAGTACTGCTCACGCGATGGCGCCAGCTTGCAGCACTCTCTGATTGGCTGTAACATGCAGGCTACTGTGGTTGCAGGTTTGCAGCCAATCGGAGAAGGGATAGTTTTGTTTAGAGACACAGCGCCCGCGCCTGCTACCCCTCCTCCCGGAGGTGCAGGCAGTCCGGCATAGCCCTGAGCCCATTCAATATTAAAAAAAAATGATAACCGGAGAACGGTGGCTGGGCTCCCATAAAGTCCTGGTCTAATTCTCCAGGAGGGCAGCTGCCCCTCACCCCCACACCCACGCCTATGACTGTTACCCAGGGACCACCATGTCTGCAACTGTTACCTTAGAAGGTGCCAAGGAGGAGGAGTGGCTGAACTACAGTGGGCTCTGGGAGGGTGAGGGTGAGGATGGTGGATCAGAGGCACATTCACCATCTGGTTCCGCTACACAATTCCTACACCACTCTGGCAAGGCAGGACTGTCCCATGGAGACACCTATGGTAGTGACATGGGAGGATGTGGGGGTCCTCCATAGTCGAGACCCCAAGAAGGATGGCAGAGGACCCCAGAGGAAGAGGAAGCAATTCCTGGTGGGGGACTCAATTGTGAGAAGTATAGAATTGGGAACAGGAAGGGACGGGGAGAGGGAGATTAGGTGCCCAAGTGGCGCTATGGCTCAGAGGGGTGAAAAGCAGATCCTGAGGATCGCTTGGGCAGCAGGAAGGGAGGGAGGGAGAGCTAGATGTCATTGTCCACCTGGGGACTAATGACCTGGCTAGGGACGAGTCTATGATAATGCAATAGGAGTTCAGGTAGTTGGGGAAGGGTCTTAGGCAGGTAGCACCCAGGCAGCACACTCAGTGGCTTTTTCTGAGGTGCTGCCCATCTATGACAGGGGGAGATAGGCTACTCCACACCAGGAACTTCAATTCATGGTTGAAGGAGTGGTGCAGAGAGGAGGGGTTCAGCAACACTGGGGATTGGGGTCCCACCTGGAGGGATAGAAGGCCCATAGAGAGAGATGGCCTGCATTCATCCAGGAGGGAAACCAGCCTCAGTGTATGGTTTAGTTGTTACTTTGGTGAAGCCTTTGTTCTATAGGCAAAGCACTGGGGTAAGGTGTTTTGTTTATGACTGGCAGAGGCTGTATTTGTGATTTACAAAATAAAAGGAATTTTTCTGCAATTTAGTTTGGCCTCCGCTCTCTGTGTTGGAGTGCACACATTCTGGAACCATCTTCAGCAAGGAGCAGTGAAATCCAGTACCTCTGCAGGGGACATTCCTCAGACAACTAGTAAGGAAGCCCACTCGTGACGGGGGCAGGTTGCAGACGCCATGGTGGGAGGCCACTTGGGACCAGTAATCACCATACAGTGGTTCAGTGTAAGAGCTGTGGCAGAATCAAACCACAGAGGGCAAAGGTCCTGGACTTCAAGAGGGCCTATTTTAACAAGATGGGTGAATGCCTTAGGGATGCCCTGGCAGGGGGAGGACTTGGGTGGAGCGGAGGAACAGTGGGCAAAGCTAAAAGGGGCATAGTGAAGGCAATAAACCTCTGTGTCAGTGAACAAAGGCAAGAGGAAAGAGAGAACACTATGGTTCTCAAAAGAAGTGACTGGGAAGATAAGGGCACAAAAGTTAAGTTAGCATTCAGGAGGCATAAGAAGACACACAGGAAGGACAGGGAGGTGTATCAGGAGAAACAAAGGGAGGTAGGGAAAGCAGTAAGGAGTGCAAAGGCGCAAACAGAGGAGAGAATAGTCCAGGCAGTAACGAAAGGGAACAAGACATTGTACAGGTATGTAAGTGAAAAAAGGAAGATCAAGGCAGGGATTGTAAGGCTAAGAAGGGAAGGGGGGATTGGGTGGAGGGGACCAAGAAAAAGCAGACATCCTGAATAAATACTTTTGTGCAGTGTTCACAGAGGAAGGGGAAGGCAAGGGGCCACAGAAAAGTAACAGGAGCATTGGTGGAAGGGAGGTAGACACAAGTCCATTTTCATAGGAGAGAGTACTGAAGGGTCCCGCAAATCTGAAGGTGGACAAGGCAATGGGGCCAGACAGGGTGCATCCAAGGATATTAAGGGAGCTCAGGGAGGTACAGGCTGCACCTCTGACAGTCCTGTTCAACCACTCAATAGAGATGGGAGTGGTTCCAGAGGACTGGAGGAGGGCAGATGTAGTCCCGCTTCACAAAACTGGTAGCAGGGAGGAGGCTGGCAACTACAGGCCAGTCAGCCTGATTTTGTTAGTGGGGAAATTAATGGAATCAGTACTGAAAGAAAGGATTGTGGAATATCTTGAATCCAGTGGCTTACAAGATCCGAGGCAGCATGGATTCATGGGGGGAGGTCATGTCAAACAAATCTGATAGATTTCTTTGACCAGGGAATTGGATCAGGGTGGAGCTGTGGATGTGAGGCCTACCTACTGTAAATTTTAGTAAGGCCTTCGACACTGTTCCACATAGGAGACTTGAAAGCAAGCTGGAGCAGTCTAGGAGTGGGTCTAAGGGTGGTAAACTGAGTAAGAAATTGGCTAGGGATAGGTGACAGAGGCTGGTGGTAAACAGAGTTCACTCCGAGAAAGGAGGGCGAGCAGTGGGATGCCACAGGGATCAGTACTGTGACCGGTCCTCTTTAATGTCTTTATTAGCAACATCGCAGAGGTTCTGGATGAGAAGTTCTGCCTGTTTGTGGATGACACTAAAATCTGCAATAGGGTAGACACTCCAGGAGGGGTGAAAAAAATGAGTAGTGATCTCAGAAAGTTAAAGGAGTGGTCAAGGGTATGGCAGCAAAGTTTCAATGTGAAAAAGTGCAAAATCATGCACTTAGGGCACAGAAACCCAGGATCAGAGTACATAATGGGGGAAGTGGCATTAACAGCCACAAAACAGGAAAGAGACCTGAAGGTAATCATATCTGATGGCCTAAAGGTGGCTGGGCAGTGTGACAAGGCTGTTGGGAGAGCTAGTGGGATGCTGGGGTGCATAGGAAGGGTATCACCAGCAGAAAGAGGGATGTCATATTACCTCTGTATAGACCACAGGTAAGACCTCACCTAGAGTACTGTGACCAATTCTGGAGACCTCATCTCCAGAACCGACATAGACCGGTGTCGTCGGATGTGGGTAAAAGATAACTCATCACAAGAGTCAGGTACAACACACCATAGTGTGGTTTTATTTCTTAAACTAAAAAAAATAAATAAACATAAAACAGTAGATTATACTACTCCATATAATGTGTACACAGTTTTGATCTTTTCCAAAGCTCTAGATACTTTTATTCTGTGTATTGCTAGAATCCTACACTCTTTGTAGGCCCTTCTCTCACTTCTGATTCAGGTAACTGATATTAGCTATAGCCATCTGTCCATTTCACTGCTCACAGGGTTTTTATACCCCTCCCCCTGATCAGAGGATCCGTCCACTTTTCTAATACTACAATTTATATGCTGAATAATCACAGTTTACAAGGCGAAAATAGATAAATGTCTTCGGTATGCCACCCATACGGCGAAATCCTGACCGTGAAATCCCTCACAGCAGCAGTCTCAACAGGATTAGAGATTGTAGCTGTGAGGGACCCAAGGGCGAAATTTTGCCCTTTCGCTGACATTTGCCCCCCAAGACAACTCTGAGTCGGAGTTATTATGTTAAGAAGGGGGTTCGGGGCCTCCACCCCCAATAGAAAACACACCGATGTCTGACAAGCAAAATTTCGTCTGTCGACATTGGGGATCTTGCTATGCCGAACATTGACAACAGTGTTGTCGATTCAGCATAGGTAAACCTATGTCTTCATCTGCAGTTAGACTTTCTCATTTCTATATAAAAACAGATTATAACCATGTATTTATACATCAAAAGCAACATGAATATATAATTGGCTGTAATGAAGTTTACTTCCTCCCACTTTGGATGATGACTGACATTTTGCTTGGTATAAAATGGGGCCCACAGAGGCCACTGTCTCCCAAAACAGAACAGTATGAAATGCCCCCTCAGGTAAGTTCTTCATTTCCTTTTTAGTCAGCTTGCCTTTATGTAACCCCCCTTCCTTCTTGCCCCATCTAGAGGCATACTTTTACTATCGCAGATGGTCCAAGCAGAAAAGAGAGAGCACTCCAAAGTGCTAACATTCGAGACCTGTGCACTTTAGAAACAGCAGGGAAAGAGCTGTCTCCTACCTGCTTGGCTTCTTCAAGCTGTGCACTTTACCTAACTCTCTCTCTCTCTCTCTCTCTCTCTCTCTCAATTTGATCTCCTCCCTGAGCTGTCCACCAGACTGGGACCTCCCTCTGCACCTTCAGCTGTCTCAGATGCCCTTGCAGCCCCAACCAGGCTGGATTGAATATTTGCCACTGGAATGCAACTCATGGAAAAATTAATTAGACTGCAAATACAGGGAGAAAAAAGAATTTCATTTCATTTGCCTCCCCTCTACAATCATATAATGCACAAACCACTATTTCCTCCCCGAGACTGGCTTTTATTTTGCACCAGTACTGCAAATGATGCCAGCGATACAGGGGTCACATACTTCATTTAAAAACAAATAAAGAAGCTCCATGGGACTAATAACATTTTTACATATATTGGCTGGACAAGATAAGGCAGCAGAAACTGATGAATTCAGGCAGACACAAGCAAGGATTCTCCTCTGCCTACTATCTCTCTCAGGTGCTGTACCCGAGACTTACTTGAACACAGATCCCTGCAATCTCCTGGCTTCTACTGGGTCTGGTAAGCCAACCTTCACTTTTCTTTCCTCAGGTCACTTCCAAACTGGCACTGGTCATCCCCCCTTTTTCTCTGGTGTGGGAAAGAGAGCAGCCTTCCCCACCTGGACCCCTGGTTGCTGGCCCAAGCCACAGAGGCATCAAGGAATTTTCCTGATGACCCAAGCCCTGACCCACCTTCAACAGCTGACACTATTCCCCGTGCTAAGACAACTCCTGTCAGTGTCACCTGGCTCTGCCTAAGTACCTGCCTTACCACACCACGGCCCCAACTCACTCCAGGGGCTCTGCTGGTCTTACCTCCTCAGGGATCCCTGCCAGGCCCACATCCCTGCTTCACCACCTGGGCTTGAATTAAGCTCCAGCATGGGGGCTACCCTCCATGGTCTGCCGTTTTCAGCCTGTGATCTGCCCGGACCTCAATGTACTGGTGCCCTAGGACCTGTCCCTCCAAACAGACCCGTGTTTTGGGTGAAAGGCTCCCCTGCTCCCTCGACCCCCACCCCCAGGCTGCCCTGTCACACTGGGTGCAAGGGGAACCACTGCCACCAGTTCCCCTCCTGGGAGGGCCCTGCCACTGGACCTGACTATCTGTGTCCCCACGGAGCTCCATATCCCCACTCCTCGTCAATCACAGTACATGGAAAAACTGTCCAGACTACATTCTATTGGGGGATTTCCCCACTGGCCCTCCTAGACTGCCGAGCTCCCTCATTTGCCCACCTTATCTGCTTCTGACTCTACGCTTCCAGCCTCCCCCTCCATCCCCAGGCCTAATGCCTGAGCTGGAAAGGCCCCGATACTTCTTGTCAGTCCCCTTATATACCCTTTCACTACTCTCTGCTGCCACCTTGAGATGTCCAGAGCAATATCCCCCACAGCACTAAACCCATTTCTTAGCTCTGGGGGGCAGGGGGAAAGGGATGCCTAACAGTGGAAACATAAGCCATTCATTTACAGGGAGCTTACATTTATTTAACACACAGTACAATATCTTTGTAACTTTAAGTCCTATGAAGTAAAATATAAGGGCTTAGTAATGATGATAAGAGAGGGAACCATCAGAGACATTCAGTGTCTCTACAATCATTTTATTTTAAATTCTGAAGTCTTTGTCTAGTAGCTAACTTATATTTATTTGCAGGAAAATACAAGGATTAAAGACATACTCTTCAGGGGTCGTTTTTGTCCGATTTCATTTTCTTGGTCACATTCTTATTGTACTGCATCAGAGAACACTAGGATAGTAAAAGAGAGAGCAAGGAGCGAAACCATTCCTGTTTAACACTTGATGCAAAGCTCTCTCCCTTTTAAATAGGCAAACACAAGTCCGTTTTATATTGAAAACCTGCTATCCTGTTTTAGAAAGGAAAAAATGAACAATTTCTTAATTAGAAGCACTGTTTTTCTTTCTATCTCCAATTTCGGAGATACATGGCAAAACTTTCAGCTCGAGGCATGTGAATCTAGAACAGAGCTGCTGGTAACCCATTTGCTTAAAGGACTCATAAACAAGCTGCTCCTCAAAGCACTCCAGTACCACAGCCTCGTATGTCAGGAGCTTACCTACAAAGTCTTTTGGTCCATTTTGCTCCGCACTGTGTTAATCCAGAGTTGCTAATTTTTAAATGTACGCCTGACATGTAAACTTTATTTATTCCTCAACTCTGTTCCATCTCCCACTCTCCTAACAAAATAAATTCTCTTATTGAATGTGTATTGAACATTTTCATGTTTTGCTCAGTCTTGCATTTATAATTATTCAGAGACAAGCAGGGAAAGTTTTTTACTTGCAGAGCAGCTTTCTCTAATGAAAGTAAAAGTACAGTCACTCCATGTTACAGTCTGAAGCTCTTTCTGCCTGGGCTACTTGTTTTACTGCTCCATATGAATTTTACAGCACAGTACCTATTAATTCTTATAAATTAACCTCATAATAATAAAAAGAAAGGGTTTCAGAAGGGAATAGCACTTGTCTTCCCTTTGAACCTAAAGTGTAGACTGAAAGGTTCCTCTTGCTAACAGTCAAGTTCCTATATCTAGCCTGCCCGGTGGCACTGAAGGTTGAGGCGCTGGATGCCACACCTCGTGCCACGCCGGCAATCCGGGTTCGGAAAAGAGCCGGGGCCACCAGGGGTTGACAGGGGAAGGAAGAGATCAAGCGTCCGCAGGACTGCTCTCTCTTCCCGGGGATGGCTTCAGGAAGCGCTCACTCTTGGAGCGACCTCTGGTGACAGCTGGAGGATCACCAACTGTAGTGGCGTATGCCTGGGGGTGGAGCCATGGCAATTCATTGCCTTGCTGGCTGGGCTCCATGGGGGGGGGACAAAAGTACAAAATCCATGGCTCACCGAGGAGATGACGAGGGCCTCAGGGATCCCGCTCTTATCCCCGATGCTGGGCCAGACTACACCGGGATCCACAGCCGACCTCCCAGAGGGATGGACCCTCTAATTTCAGAAATAGCCGAGGGCGGGTGGGCCCTGTTCCGAGGAGGGCGGGTGGGCCCTGTTCCGAGGAGGGGTGATCCGGAGGGCTGGGAAGTTCCTCTGGGAAGGGGTGAACCGGTGATGGCTGGCCACGGTGGGATGAAGAAGGGGTAGGATTGAGTGAGCACCTCTGAAGAATGCCTCAGAGAGCACCGGTGCATAAATAAAGTTAAAAAAAAAAAGTTCCTATATCTGTTTTCTTCTGCAGGCTGCACCTTAACCGTATACAACATTTTATGATTTTATTTATATAAGCACTATAGGCACTTTATTTTTCTTTGTTTTGTGCACACATTTATTTATTTCCATACTCCAGCAATAAAGCCTGGCACTGTATTTTTTATATACATAGCTGTCCACAGCAAGGCACAGCAAATCATCCTGTCTTTATGGTGAGGGACTGAAAGGAAAAAGAAAAAAAGAAAGGAATTTAGTGACAGTGAGAGAAAGAACTGTCATAGGTGGCCAGCCTACTTCAGAATAAAAGGAAGATCAGGATGGGTTAGGAGAAACTTGCAACAGATTTTAAAGCAGGAAGAAAGAATATAGGAAAGGTGTCCCTCAGACCATCTTTTTGCCCAGGTAGAACGCAGGTCTGCCACACTGAGTAGAGGTGGTCCCGAGGAGGGCAGTTAAAATGATGCAGGGTCTGCATAATAAGCCTTACGAGGAGAGACTGACGATTTTTGATATGAAACCCTGGAGGAAAGGAGGGAGGAAGTGATATGATAGAGACCTTCAAATACCTCACAGGTATAAATAAGGTACAAGAGGGAAGCATTTTTCAGAAAAAAAAGATGCTCAAGGACAAGGTGTCATGCTATGAAGCTGGAGAGGTCTCAGGGGAGATGTGAGGAAGTACTTCTTCACTGAAAGAGTGGTGGATGCCTGGAACAGCCTCTCAGCAGAGGTAGTGGGGGCAAAAATTGTAGTGTGGTTCAAGAATGCATGGGATAGGCATAATGGAGTCTTAGGCCCCGGTCGCACTACAGCATGTTTCAGCAATCCATTTTTGAAAATGGATTACAGCTTACCATGTTGCAGGGTTCGCACTGTAGTCCACTTCATTGACCCATTTCAGCTGATGCATGCTAGAGTGTTCTCACTAGCTGTTAATCCATTTCCCCTTCTATTCGGATTCAGAAGCGCTTGCACAGCTGCTTACCATGATGCTTTGAGCGATCGAGAGGTGGGAGGACATACAAACACGAATGGATGTGACCCTGTCTGTTCACATTGTGAGTAGCTCACTTCACTTTTGAAATGGTTTCTGGGCGTGCTCAAGCCCTGGTCTCATCAGGGTTTGATCACGCTTCAAAATATGAGCTACAACAGTTATAATGTGACGCATCTGAGTTAGTACGCATTTGAAACAGTTCAAGCGCCTCAGAACCGCTTCAAATGCCCTAGTGCGAATGGGGCCTTAGTGGTAAGGCAAGGGGGGTTAGAGCCGGAGATCAAGTAGGGTCTGCGGTAATACAGTAAGTAGGGAAAATGGGCAGACTAGCTGGGTCAAGCTGTCCTTATCTGTCATCAAATTCTATGTTTCTATGTTCTAATTTCACACAAATATTTCAGATTCCAAACTGATAGAAACTGACTAAGATGAAATCTCAGATAACTGCAAACAACTTTTTAAGCACAATATAGGTTAATTCTTTGATGACTGTGCAAATTAGATCTCAATTACTTCTTTAGTCCTAAAAGTAACAATATGGGAGGACCCAATACAACTGATGATCTCACGGTGTTGGACATATTACCAATGCAGGATACTTTGACTGCACTAACAGAACTGTTACAAGAACAGGAACAGGAGGTTACAGAAACATGAAGATAATGGTGTCATACAGTGCAGAAAGCCTGAGACTTTTTGCCGCCCAGCAAGTGCAGCAGTAAATATTTTTCAGAGAATTTGCGAACAGGATTGCAGTCACCAGTCTGTGCATTTCACATCCTTGTGCTTTGCTAAATAAAAGAAAGCTTTTCCCAACTCCTTGGCCAGCTTCATTGCATGATGAGTGCCATGGTATCTTCTCTGACCTTGCTGGCTATTGGTATCACTGACACTGCATCTCCAGAGCTGGTCTTCTGCTGGCTGCGTGGGCTACAATGGTGAGAGGGAAAATGGAAAAAAAAAGTACATGATAAGAAAGCAAAAGGACAGCTAAGTAAACACAATTGTTGAACAGGGAAACAAATTAAAAAGAAAGCTAAATAGGTTAAAGAAAAATGAAGCCAAGATAAGAAATATGAAAAGCTGAAGATTATTTATGTAAGTCAGCTCAGTGGCACAGTGGTAGTGCTCCCATTACCATGCTGGTGACCTGGATCCTGGAGTGAACGCAAGTTGCTGCGATCAGCTAGGTGGGGAGAGGATCACGTGTCCAGAGGATAAGGAAATGCAGAAGGAGGAACACAAGGAACTGTATCAGGCAAAGCAGAGGGAGGCGGGGTAAAGCAGTCAGAAGTGCAAAGGCAAAAACAGAGGAAAGGATAGCCCAGACAGTGAAGGAGGGGGACAAAACCTTCTTCAGGTACATAAGGGAAAGAAGAAAGGCCAAGGGATGGATAGTGAGGCTTAGTAAAGGAGGGGGGAGTGGGCGGCGGGGGACCTGGAGAAGACTGAGATACTGAATGAATACTTTTGCTCAGTATTCACAAAAGAAGGGAGGGGAGGGACAGATATTAGCAAGTAGATACACACAGGAAAGACGGGTGGACACCAGTCCATTCACAGAGGAGAGAGTCCCAAAGGAACTCTTGAAACTGAAGGTGGATAAGGCAATGGGGCCGGACAGAATACATCCCAGAATACTAAAAGAGCTCAGAGAGGTGATACTGTCACCACTGACAGCCCTATTCAACAAACCGTTGGAGGAGGGAGTAGTATCGGAGGACTACAGTAGGGCGAATGTGATAGCCCTTCACAAGAGTGGGAGCAAGGTAGAAGCATGTAACTATAGACCAGTCAGTTTGATCTCAGTGGTGGGAAAGTTGATGGAATCGCTGTTAAAGGAACAGATTGTAGAATATCTAGAAGTCAGTGGGGCACAGGACCAAAGGCAACATGGATTCACAACAGGAAGATCGTGTCAAATGAATCTGATAGATTTCTTTGACTGGGTGACAAGGGTAGTAGATCAGGTAGGGGTGGTGGACATGGCCTATCTAGATTTTAGCAACGCATTTGACACAGTCCCGCACAAGAGGTTATTATACAACATATACAGAAAGGACCCAGCACTCCATGCACAAATGAAGCAGCAGATTCTCAAGTCCATAAGCCAAAGCTCATAATTTTATTGTGAACAGTTTAAGCAGAGTAAAACGGTGTAGCCCAAGGAGGTTAAACACAAACCAACATTTCATTCCCTAATCAGGTGCTTTGTCAAGATATGACACTTTAACAAAGCGCCCAATTAGGGTGCGAAACATTGGTTTGTAGGTAGCCTCCCTGTGCTACACTGTTTCACTCTGCTTAAACTTTTCACAATAAAATTATGAGCTTTGGCTTATGGACTTGAGAGTCTGCTGCTTCATTTGTGCACAGAGTGCTGGGTCCTTTCTGCATATGTATTCATGGGTTCAGGACTTGCAGCACCAACCCCAAGGGAGCGACCCTTTACTGCCTATTTGTGGTTAGTAAACAACTTGGGCAATCTGGGAGTAGGTCCCAAGGTGGTAAACTGAGTCAGAAATTGGCTTAGCAACAGGACTCAGAGGGTGGTAGTAAACGGAGTTCAATCTGAAGAAATAGGGGTAACCAACGGGGTGCCATAGGGTTTAGTGCTAGGGCCAGTCCTCTTTAATGTCTTTATAAGTGGCATTGCAGATGGACTCGAAGGAAAAGTATGCCTCTTTGCAGATGACACCAAGATCTGCAATAGGGTTGACACTCTGGGGGGAGGAGCAAATGAGGAGAGACTTAGGCAAGTTGGAGGACTGGTCAAGAGTGTGGCAGCTCAGATTCAATGCCAAGAAGTGCAAAATCATGCACTTGGGGAACAAAAACCCAGGGGAGGAATACACAATGGGGTGGATATACTAACAACAATCAAAATGAAAAGGGACCTGGGGGTGGTCATAACAGATGATCTAAAAGTGGCCAAAAAATGTGAGAAGGCAATGACGTAAGCTGGTTGAATGCTGGGGTGCATAAGGAGAGTTATCACCAGTAGAAAACAGGAGGTGGTGATGCCACTGTGCAGGCAGTTGTTGAGGCCTCATCTAGAGTACTGCATGCAGTTCTGGAGACCTCATCTCTGAAAGGACAGTGACTGGGTGGAGGCAGTCCAGAGAAGGGCAATGAAAATGGTGCAGGGGCTACACCAGAAGCCATACGAGGAGAGATTGAGAGAACTCAATATGCATACTCTGGAGGACAGGAGGGAGAGGGGGGCTATGATAGAGACATTCAAATACCTCAAGGGGATCAACAGAGTTCAAGAGGGCAGTATATTTCAGAAAAAGAGATGTGCAAGAACAAGGAATCACAATATGAGGCTGGAGGAGGGAAGACTCAGGGGCAACGTGAAGAAGTATTTTTTCACAGAAAGGGTGGTGGATGCATGGAACAGCCTCCCAGAGGAGGTTGTGGGGGCTAAAACAGTTGTCGAATTCAAGAAGGCATGGGACAGGCAGAAGGCAAAACTAGTGGTAGGAAGGAGGAGGTAGGCTGCAGATCAAATAGGATCTGGAGCTTATACAGTAGGTAAGGAAATGGGCAGACTAGGTGGGCCAGGCAGTCCTTATCTGCCATCAGGTTTTGTGTTTCTATGTTACTCTCCTCTCACAGGGAAGGTGGGCAGGTTTTGCCTCTCACAGTATGCCTGACACCTAGCAGGGGCTAGGTGTCATGGTAGTTAGGAGGTCCAGAAGGGTGGGGACATCAGCAAGACACTCTACGTCATTGCACACCAATGTCCTCAAGTGGAGAAAACAAGAGGAAACAATTTCCTTCTGAGCAGGAAGAATGACACCACTGACAGGGCACCACTCACCAGATCCTGCTACAGTGGGCAAGGGCAGGTCCCCTCAACCCCACCACAAGGGGCAAGTCATGGGGGCACAAAGGGGTAAGTCACAGAGATGGTGAGGGACTGGGTTGGGAAGGGCAATCAGGAAGGGGACAGGCCGGGAATAAGGGAGGAAGAAAACCATAGTAACAAAAATGCAATTATTTATGCAAAATGTGGAAGTAGAACATTGGAAGAGTTAAACAAACAAGCTGTAAAAATATAGTATAATTACATGTTAAGAACAAGCTGGTTGGGGCACCTTGTGGCTACTGTGACATCATGGAACCATGAGAGTGAAGCGAGTGGTTCTAGAATGTCACAGTAGTCCAGAGTTGTCACAAGCAGCCTTTTCTTTATACATTGGTGTTTTTATTTTATATAATAGAAGAATAGGCCATTTTGCAACCCATTTTTTTAAATAAATAAAAAGGAAACTAGTGTTGTGGAGTAGCCCCCCTTCCCCATGGCTTCCTCTCATTTGTTTAAAGTTCTAGCTTCATTTGATGAAAATTGAGCACAGTGAGAAGCTGTGCCATTTTCATTAGTATAGTAGCCCATGCGAGTAGAGGTATCAGCATCAGAAACCATGGCCGGATTGCAATAGACATATAGATGATACACTGAGATAATAAAGTCAGGTGGCTGAAGTGAAGACTTGCAGACCCGTATACCTTAGTTTAAATAAATCCCACCACACCTATTGTGTGTGAGCTTTTTTCCAAGTCATTTAACTTCCAAGTGTTTCAGTCTTCTCAGCTGTGTAAATGGGAAACCCAGATCCCACTGAAAACTAAGTATTACATCTCACTTGGGCTACCCTGGGTAGAGAAATCATTTTTAAAATTACTTGGGAGTCCCTCAGTAACACTGGTGCTTTTGATTAATGTTTGAAACTGATTTTACTTTGAGGCAGTTTTTTGTAACTTAACACACAGCACATTATAACGGATTTTTTTTTCTAGGAATGGGGGCAGTTCCTATTATGAGCTGGGTAGTTGGACAGTGTTAGTTTTAAACACATTTTTGGCAAATAGTAAAATAAAAGAAGTATCACCTACTTGCAAAAAATTCATATAGGTGTTAGATACCACAGAACAGTTGAAACCTTCTGTTCAGCAGTGAACGCAATAAACATGTAGCTCTTTATATCAATACTGTGGCAGGTCAACGCTCCATCCTAGACTGTAGTAAAATAATCCATTACTATCATAAGTTAAATACACGAGGACCAAGTTGTAAAATGGAAGGCGTGACTATCGCATTTCTTTGCTGCAGTTACACTTCATACAAAAAGTGTGACTTTGAAAACATTAGATGGCAGATGGCATTATTGTTGTCAGTTTTCAACCTTACGTGGAACATTTTCCATGCAAAAATTAGTGATTTTTTTGAGATGTCACAAAAACTTACCAGACAGTTTTATGAGGTACAGTTGAAAACTGTATGTGTGTTTCCATGGTTGTTGTTGCCATGGTAAAATACCTGTGTGTGTGGTTAGAGCCATGTCTTTCTTTTTAAAAGTATATTAAGTATATGGAAAATAATATTCATGTTAGACTGGGGTTACTTTATAGAACTATTAAGGGCTAGATTGTCAGCTGCACGCTGAGGACTCGTAGCATCGTTGTGTAATGCCCCAAAGTTGGGGCATCCCAGAAAAAAATAGAATTAATAAATAAATTAGGGGTTCACAGGTGCTCAGGGTACCTGCTGTAGGTGTAGGCAGCAGGATACTGTGTTAAGGGGCCCTGAGAATAAAAGATTCACCTCCTCGTAATGGGAAACTATAAAATAATAGTAGAAAAGTGCCCTGTGCACTTCACAGCATGGTCAAAAAGCAGATTTAAAAGCAATAGATATCATAATGGCCTGGATGGAATGCTGTGCTGAGTGGCTCATGCACAGCATTCCACTCCAGCCAATCTAGAACCCAGGGAGGTTCAAGTTTGAAAAATATTTTTTCTGTTAGGCAGTTGATCCTGGGCAGTGGTAGAGGAGACAGGACACAGAAGTCAAGGGACAGTTTAGGGCTTACCTTGTGTTGAAGCCGTCCCTCTGGGCTTGCTGTGGTCCTGTGCTGCCTCCCCTGCCTGAAGACTCACTGTCCTGTGGTCCGCGGTGCCATCGGGGCACCAGAAGAAAGTGACCGGCCGTTTACCGCGGTTTTGGGCTTGTAAGCCCTTCGTTTTATTGTTTTAACCCCCCCAGTTGTTTCTAAATTTATCTCGGTCCCACGCCGGCGGCAGAAAAGCGCCACATCGCCGAGTCCCTGTCAGCCGTCTTAGGCCCCCCCTGCCGTCCTCCCATCTGCCTGCAAGTTCCCTCCCACTGCCAGCATCCCTCCCGCCTCCCTACAGCACAGCAGCCCCCAGAAGACGGCGAAGTGGTAAGTCGGCGGCAGCACAAGAAGAGTGCTGACCGCCTGTTTAAAAGGACCTGTTGTTTGTAAAGCGAGCAGAAGGCACAAAGGTGGCCGAGCCACAGGGCATTGGGTCGCTAGGACCCTTAATTTTAATATTAAACAGGAGGCGGGACTCAGCAACGCCCATGAGGAGGGGTCAGGACAGCAAGGCCAGTATAGCGGCCTATGCATATTCATGTGGAGGCGGGATTTGGGGCGGTGATTTGCCATTGAGTGACAATAGCTCTCAGGGAGCCTGCAGATTTAAAGGGGCCACACAGTTTTAAAAGGGCAAGTCAGGCCCAAAAGTAAAGTAGGGCACCAGGCCCAATAGGAAGTGGGGCACCAGGCCCATTTAAGGTAGGGAACCAGGCCCAGTATTAAGTGGGGCACCAGGCCCAGTATTAAGTGGGGCACCAGGCCCTTTATTAAGTGGGGCACCAGGCCCAATACAAGGTGGGGCACCAGGCCCAATGTAAGGTGGGACACCAGGCCCAATATAAAGTGGGGCACCAAGCCCAAGTTTTGGTAGGGCGTCAGGCCTGAGGTAAACGTAGGGCATTAGGCCTGAGGTAAAGCTTGGTACTAGAGGGAGGCCCTGGCCTAGTGGAATAGGGCAAGCCAGCCTAGTGGTACTAAAGGGAGGCCCCAGCCTAGCGGAATAGGGCAAGCCAGCCTAGTGGTACTATAGGGAGGCCCCGGCCTAGCAGAATAGGGCAAGCCAGCCTAGTGGTACTATAGGAAGGCCCCGGCCTAGCGGAATAGGGCAAATCAGCCTAGTGGTACTAAAGGATTCCTTAGCCACGACGTCTAGAAAGAGATCCTACTCCAGAAAACCCTACTTTAGAAACAGGGGTTCATTTAAGAGTGTTTGATTTGCCTATACTGTGAAACTACTGTAATTACTGTACTGCTTATCCTGAACTATTGCCCTAAGTACCTGAACTATTGCTCTAAGTACCTGAACTATTGCTCTAAGTACCTGAACTATTGCCCTAAGCACCTGGACATTGGCCCTTATCAGTAAGAATTACTCCTGAAGTTATAATTTGCCCTTCTCCAGCAAATTATTGTATCATTCCATAGTTCTTTGGGCATTTTTCAGTTATATGGTTACTATTATACGAAGACAGTCTCAATCTTCTACCACACTGCAGTACCATAGTGTGGTCTGTAACACCACATACTCAGAATCAGTCTCTACTCAGAAGAAGATGTCTTCTCAGCATTCTTCACTCCTGGGAGATCATCCATCAGCTCATCAAGTCGAGTCCGTCCCCAGTCATACAAGTCGTACCCACCGTTTCTTGTTTTCCACAGCTTGAAGGTACGTCCGCCGAAACGCATCACAACAGCCGTCCCAGTGTCGTTCCATATGGTTCCTGTTCCAGATGTCCCGAGGTTAGTCGCTCTCTACAGAAGAGTGAGCTCATCCTGGAGAACCTAGTCTGCGCCCCTCCTGGTCATTCGCCAAAAGTCGAGTCCGTCGAAGCCCAGTACAGGATACATCCACCATTTCTTTGTTTTGTGTTAGTTCCTGATCCTAGGATTGCAGAGTCAACCATCATCTCTTCAGATTCTTATGGTTCCTGGTCCTGTCAGAGTTCCTTCTGAGTTTAGCTGGCCCTTGGAGTGCCGCAGCATTAGTCAGGTCGTGGTAGTCCTCCATTGGATTCATCGCCACGCAGGTCTTGATCTATCTTCATCCTTGGCAACCCTGGAAGTGGGTTTTGGCTGAGGAACCCTTTGTTTTCAGTGTATTATATCAGGAACCAGTTGCTCTGGTTCTACATTCCGGCAGCCTTGGAGAGAGTGGGGCTTTGCCGAAGAAATATATGGTCTGTTTACCAAACCTCTCACCACCCCAGTGGCCTTAACTAGATCCTTGCTGGGAATTGTGATTAGGGTTCTACAGTTCTGTTTTATTTCCCTTGTAGCTACCAATGAAGAATGACGGTGTACACAAAGACGCCGGATCTCTGGACCCTTGTAATATCTGGACTCTTGTAATATCTGGACTCCTATGGAAATGTGAGATGCTAATTACCCTAGTACAGTTCTGAGTAGCTTATGTTACCTGATCCTCATCTAAGAGTATAGACGTGTAGAATAATTTCAGAATAAGAGTGGCAGTAGGCCTAAAGTTTATTCTTGAGGTAATAACCTTAATAGTGGTAGATAAAGGTATTTCTCTGTTTATTGCCCTATTGTTCTCGGGCAACCCCTCCTTCCTCTTGTGGCTGTGTCTCCCTACCCTTGGTACAAAATAAACACCCTGCGGGCATTGAAGCACTAAGTTGACTCCTGCCTCTCCTTGTCTGGGTAACGGTTATCCTATCCACATAATTCGGACCTTGGTGCCTCACTCATCTCTTTTCACCACCTTTAGAGTAGAGCACTTCACAGAGCACCTCCAGCTCATCACATCACGAGCATCACAGTTGTGCCACATCTCTGACACCTGTGACCATAAGTCAGACCACCTAAACGGTGGTCTAGCTTGTGCATGCAAGTGCCACGCCTTGCAACAATTTTGGTGACGCTTGCATCAAACAGGTGAACTAGTGGAATTTCTGGAGGGAAAAGGATAACAGGACCCCAGACAACTTGGATTCACTAAAGGAAGGTCATGCCAGATTGCAGTAATCTGATCAGCTTCTTCAACTGGGTGACCAAGGTGGCTGATAAGGGACAAGCAGTAGACGGTTTACTTGGATTTTAGCATAGCATCAGGCTCAGTCTTTCACAGGGGCTGGTCAAGAAGCGTAAGAACTTAGGGGTTGATAAAAAAAAGTTGGCAAACTGGACAGATAACTGACTTATGGGTAGAACACAATGGATCAGTACTGGGCCTAAACCTTTTCAATTTGTTCATTTGCTACAGAAGGGAAGGCAGAAAAGGGAAAATCTGCCTCTTTGCAGATGAGACAAAGATCTCTGCAAGGATAGACATGGAGGATGGATAAGAGAACTTAGGGAGGATCTGGCAGGTTGAGAGCTGGTCAAAGGCCTGGCAGCTGGACTTCAATGCTAACAAAAATGTACAGTGGTGCGCATTGGGATAAGGAACCCAAGAGTGCAGTCTGAAATGGGGGGTGCTAGAAAGCACCAAGGAAGAAAAGTACTTAAGGGTCATAATAGTAAAGAGTCCAAAAACAACAGCATCCTGTAACAGAGCTGTGAGTAAGGAAAATAGGATGCTGGGATGCAGAGGGAGAGGTTTAATCAGTGCAAGTCAGGAGGTGATCGTCGCATTGCACAGGTCACTGGTGCGACCACACATGGAGTAATGTGCAAGGTACTGGAATCCACACTTGAGAAAAGACTGTGAAAAGGTGAAAGCAGTATAACCTAGTGCAACCAAAATGACCCACGGACTAAAGGTCAAGGCTACGACAACAGGCTACAGGACTTGAACAAATATGCCCTCGAGAAGAGGGGGGAAATGGTGGATATGATTGAAATATACAAGTACCTGCATGGGTTAAATAGGGTGTTGCTAAAGTGCTCTTCTCAGTGAGTAACAATACAGAGATAAGGAGGAGTCACTTAAACTCACAAGAAGGAGATTCCAGAGGGATGTTCACAAGAATTTCTTCAGAGAGGAAGTGGTGGGCTAATGGAACAAGCTGCCAAAGTGGTAGGACAGGTATATGAGATTAGTTAAAAAAGGGATGGCATAAATAAATGAAAGTACTAATGGTACTAAAGGTACCAAAGAAGGTATGTAAAGTATGAAAAAATTATGTGGCTAGAAAGAAGGCTGACAGGCTCCCCCTGGCATTGAAAGGGAAAGAGACTTGGGGGCTGGGGGCCACGACACACCATCTATCAGGACTCAAGGTGTAACAAGGATAAGGGAAAACACACAGCAAGGTCCTTAGTCAGTAACAAAATTTGTAAGGGGTCAAAGACAAACAATGGGGCTGATTTTCCTGCTGCACACCCACAGTCAACTTTAGACCTCAAGATTCTTCTAGCAAAATGTGTTACTGATGTCCCCGCACACTCTGTATGCAATACTTCAAATATCATACAAAAACGCAACTCAGCCAAATGATTTATTAAATCAGTGGGCAGCTATGGCAGGTAGGTTTATGTTTTATAGCATGACTACTCCTCTCTGCTGATGTTTCTGGAGAATCTTCATTGATGCTCCTTCATTTGTCACTCTAAAATAGACAGTGCTTGCCTATCCGATGATCTGGAGGTCATTTGGTGTCCAAGACATAGGCAAGGGGTTCATGGCAATTGCTTTCCTCATTGCCTCAAGTCAGGGCAAGTCCTAGAGCCTTGCCAGTACCACTCAGTGTCTCAACCACTGCTTGAGCCAGTCAGGGAATGCTGTGGTTTCCATTCCCAGTCCTGCACACACTAGAAGGCCCACTATGCTGGCAGATGCTAAGGTTTCCATGCCTGCTTGTACAGGACACCTGAAGGGGTCTGATGTGCCAGTGGATGCTACTTCTTCCATTGCAGCTCCTGCAGGACAACAGGAGAGACCCACCATAATGGTGGATGCTCGATCCTGTGTTCCTGCTTGACACCAAGTGAGGCCTTTATGTTGATGGGAATTCTAGGCCATTAGATCCATGGGGGACTGGCACTTTATCCTATTTTTGGCTGGAAGATCCATGGAGTTCACAGGGGCTGAATTTCTTTCATAATTTCTTGCGCAATTTACACAATAAAGCTGTTTTTCAGGACCTCGCTGCCCACAACTGTCATATACAGCATGACACTAAGCAGGAACCTAACTTCCATGGCAGTCACAGTGCAATTCCATAGGCAAACTTTACCTGAAACATTTATGAGACCAATAACAGCTGAATTAAAAAAAAGGACAAACCACAGGTTCATAGTATTTTTATTTGCAGCTGGTGGGACGAAAGCACACATTTTAGTTGTTGATAATTTTTGACCAAGGAGCTGTGATAGCTAGTTTCTATGTCCATGGGGGAAGATTACAAGGACCTTTCTATTGTCAGTAGTGGGTATTAGCCCAAGTTCCTGGTGTGGGAGAAGAACCCATAAAACGTCAGGTTCTGTGCTCCAATTAATAACTGTACCACAATGACTTTGTTTTTAAAGTATCTAACAAAAAATGAAAAATAATTTTTGGGATGTTTGACTGCACTGGAATGAGCGTCCCCACATCCATGTCCCATCCTGTTGATGGAGGGGGGAGGGGTTAGCCAGCACTGGAGGTGGGCATCATGGTATTGGACTGTAAGTAAGTGTGTGTGGGGGGGGTTGTTAGAAGCTGGGTCAGGCAGGAGGGGGAATACTGGTGGCAGGGCTAAGCACCCTACAAAAAATGTTACCCTCTGTGGGACAGAACCCAAGCCCCCTACCCACTAGTGCTTGGTAGTAGGCTGTAGATCTACCGTTGTACTAAGGTTCCTTGATAGGAGATGCATACTGTGGTAAAGGACATCCAGCAGTGAGTGCATCCCCCCTTCTACACAAATGCAGAGGATTTTAGTAATGAACAGTCTGTCAATTTGAAGTAATGTTTCCCAAGTTGCATTCAAACCTCAAAGCCTCGACTGGAACTTTACAAGTTATCAGCAACACAGAACTTCATACCATGCTGAAACTTTATTACTAACATCAGCCATGACATATGACAGTTTTTATATTACATGAATTCTAGTGAGAAAGAAAAAATGTTCCAGTCTGAGGCTAGAACCCAGGTCCCCTACCCACTACTGCATGGTAGCCTGTAGTTCTGCTGTACTAAGGTTCCTGGACAGGAAATACATGCAGTGGCAAAAGATATCTAGCAGTGAGTGCAGATCCCACACAAAGCTGCAGTGGATTTTAATAATGAACAGTCTGTCAGTTTGACGTAATGTTTCCCAAGTTGCATTCAAACTCAGCAGGAACTTTTCAGGTTAACAGCAACATAGAATATCAACCCTTGCTGAAACTCTGTCACTAACATCAGAATTGATATCAAACAATTTCTCTTATGCCACCCTTATTGACTGGGTTCTTGTACTAAACATAGACAGAGAAGTCTGCTCAGGGGTGTTACCTGATGCCATAAGTGATCACTTCCTGGTCTACTGGGTATGGTATGCGAAGCCTCCTAATGTGTCTCCTAAACTAATTCATTTTGGGACTTTTGCATCAAGACCCTATTCAGTTCAAAATGAATTCAACTGCCAAGATTTGTCTTACCTGTGGGTCCTCACTGATGTCAACCTGTCAGCCTCACGACCCGCCAGTGCAGTGGAAAGATTCACCGATGCGACGCCGGCAACCTCAGTTTGGGAATGGACTCAGGCGTCAGAGGGCTGGCCAGGGAGAGAAGTTTGGAGTGTCTGCTGACTGCTCACCTTCTCTCGGGGGGAGGGTGGTTTAGAGGACCGGTGCCTACTGACCCCTGGAGGAGGCCAGGGGTACAGCAGTGTGCTTGGTCCCACTAACTGAGGAGCATGACAGATGCTGGTGTCTGCCTTGTGTCCTGGACATCACGCTTCTGCAGGGGATAATGGGAAAAATGGCCCCTGAATCCTCATCACCGGAGTTCCTGAGCCCTCATCAGCCCCTCAGCAGCACCCAGGACCATATGGCTGGCTGGTAAGGCTCATTCCCTGCAAAGGTAGGGGACCCACCCAATGAAGGGATACATCGGGGTACCCTGGGGCTAGGTGCGATGTGGGGCGGTGGAGGACAGAGGCTGCCAGGATGAGAATCATTCCATGTGGGGCCAGAAAGAGGGCCCGACCAGTGTGTGGGATGGGAGCAAAAAAAAAAACTGGCAGCTTCATACTTCTGAACAGTCTTTACAGGGCTCCAGGACAAATGTGCTCCCACTATCACTAGGGTGGTTTGTGGCTCAGCTACAAAATAGTTGAACCACCCACTGCAATCCCTCCTGAAACGGAGAACAAATGTTGGGCTTCCTCTTCCTACAAGGCTACCAAATCCACCTCTAACTGGATAAGCCTAGAAAGCTCAGAAATGAATGTAAACAGGCCATCCAATGGAGTAAAAGTAACTTCTGTAAGACCTAGTTTGATACCTGCCTTGGCAACCCACATCGGTTTTAGAGCTGCATTAAGAAAACTCTAGGTCAGGATGGTATCCCTACCCCCAATGACACTTAGATCGTGAGAATAAATTGTAACGATCCCTCCACTGTCTTGAATGCTGTTAAATTTGTTACTGATTTCTCACCTTACACTGGGGCTTTTCCAGTCTCCTCTCCTAAACCAGCATCTTCCCCTACTCCCATTGGTATGTCACATCCCCCCTTTTTATTTTAAAAAGAGACTGAGTCTTAGAGATGTGCAAACTCCTGAGATGGATCCCGGATTCTAAATCTGCCAGCTCTGATGGTATTGAACTATATCTCCTCAAACTTGCAGCAAATTAACTGGCCTCCCCCACTGCAAGAATCTTTAGCCTGTCCCTCTCCTCTGGCATTGTCCCCAATCTCCAGAAAATGTCCCATGTAGTACCTGTGTTCAAAAAAGGTAACAATAAAAAACATCGGTAATTACAGATGTATCACCCTCCTACCAATTCTTAGTAAGGTCTTGGGGAAAAATAGTTGCCTTCCAACTTTTTGATTACCTCTTCAACTATGATCTCCTCTCACCTGCTCAACATGGGTTCTGCCATTATCATAGTACCACCACAGCCCTGATTACCCAACAAATACCATCTCTAATGCTTTTGATAAAGTGGAGTTTACTGGTGCCATTTCATTGATCTCACTAAGGTCTTGATTAGGTTGATCACCTTGCTTTTAGCAAATTAACATCCCTGGAATATCTGATACTACCATCCCCTGGTTCAAAAGTTATTTTCTGATAGGCAACAATGGGTCAGGTTTAGTTCTTCCTCTCTGATCCAGCCCCTGTCACAACTGGCATCCCCAAGACTCTATACTTGAACTCCTGTTTCTCCTTCCAAATAAATTCTGTTCACCATTCCATCACAAACAGTACACCCATCTTGTATGCAGATGATCTGGTGTTCTTCTTTAGCACCCAGAAAGTTGATGTGGTCAACAGTAATTTGTCAGCTGACCTACAGTCTGCCCAACAGTGGTTCCATGAAAATAAGGTTTTAATGAACTCAACCAAATACCAGGCCATGTTATTTGGATCTGCCCCCCACTTAAATAAAATCAGGTCTTCTCGCATTGTGGTCTGCACTACCTGTGTGTTATGCTTGACCCCTTCCTAGATTTTTCACTCCACGGGTGTCTTCCTGTGAAGTTGTCAATGTCAGACTCGAGTTTGCCTACAGAGTCAGCCATAACCTCTCCCCTAGTGCCCATATTGCCATAGCCCAAAGTATTCTGCTCCACAAACTTTCTTACAATCTATCTGTCTTTTTTGAAGCCTCAAACTCTGTTACATAAATAGGGTGTGGCATACAACAATGTTTGTTTTTTGCCCTTGCAAATAACTGACTTGCCCATAACTGCACAATGTACTCTAAACTGCCCCCACCCCCACCCACCCAATGAGGTCTCTCCTTGGGAGGAATAATACATAGTGTTTTTTTATAATCAGGTTCCTCTGTTGTTGCCTCCCTCCTTGTGCCCTATTCAAATGCTTACCCACTTAGATCAACAGACCTTGACCCCCTAGTCATACCTAGGTCCAGGACCAAACTAGGCGAGATAGCTTTTCTGTCTCTGCCCCTAAACTATGGAACATACACCGCCAACTCAAGCTCTGTCCCATTACTAGCACCTTCAGAAACCAATACTGCTCCTATTTACAGCAGTTAACAGTATGTACCTGCTCCTAGGCTTTGTATTATAACTAACTTTGCTGATGTATATATTATACTCCACTTCTTTATTCTCTACACATGCTATTGTAGACTGTACATATGCTCATTCCTGTGCACTACCTTGTTGTAATATTTTTCAAATATGTCTTTGTTATACACTGTATTGTTTATTGGTTGTACTCTCACAGATTGTGTATGAAAATAGGCAGATACTAGTCTAGTGCACCCTATCTGGTTAACAAAAACTAAATAAGAATGCTACATAAACTGTAGTGAGAAAGAAAAAAATGTTCCACCCTGGGGATTAATCTCAGGCCCCTTACCCACTACTACTGCATGGTAGCCTGTAGTTTTACCACTGAGCTAAGGTTCCTAAACAAGAAATGCATGCTGAGGCAAAGGACATCAACCAGTGAGTGAAGACACACACACACACACAACACACACACACACACACAGCTGCCGTGGATTTTTGTTATGAACAGTCTGTCAACCTGAAGTAATGCTTCCTAAGTTGCATTCAAACCTCAGAGTCTCAGATGGAACTTTTCAAGTTATCTGCAATATAGAACTTCAAGCCTTGCTGAGACTCTATCATTAACATCAGCAATTGCATCTAACAATTTCTGCCATACTACATAAACCGTATTGAGAAAGAAAAAAATGCTCCGCACTGTTGATTGAACCCATGCCCCCTACCCACTACTTTTTGGTAGCTTGTATATTTACTGCTTTACTAAGGTTCCTTGACAGGAAGTGCATGCTGTGGCAAAGGACATCTAGCAGTGAGTGAAGACCCCCCACACACACACACAGCTGCACTGGATTTTAGTAATGAACAGTACAGGACTTTGAAGTAATGTTTCCCAAGTTGCATTCAAACCTCAAAGTCTCAGCTGGAACTTTTCAATTTATCAGCAATATATATTTTCAAACCTTGCTGAAACTCTGTCAATAACCTCAGCAGTGACACTGAACAATTTCTCTCATGTTACACAAACTGTAGCAAAAAAAAAAATGTTCCACACTGGGGATTGAATCCAGGCCCCCTACCCACTACTGCTTGGTAGCCTCTTTCTCTACCGCTGTACTAAGGTTCCTTGACAAGAGATGCATGTTGTGGCAAAGGACAACCAGCAGTGAGTGCAACCCCCCACCCCATTCACACAGCTGCAGTAGATTTTTGTAATGAACAGTCTTTGAATTTGAAGTAACATTTCCTTAGCTGCATTCAAACCTGAAAGTCTCAGCTGGAACTTTTCAAGTTTTCAGCAATACTGAACTTCAAGCCTTGCTGAATCTGTATGATTAACAACAGCGATAGTGTCTTACAATTTGTCTCATACAGTACTACATAAATTATAGTGAGAAAGAAAAAATGTTTCACACTGGGAATCAAACCCAGGCTTGTGTAGGTCTGAAACCCTACGCCAAGATCTAAAAGCCCTATCACATCATAATAACATCAAGCATCCAAATCACTCACAATGAATGTACCTTTGAACTTGACTAAATGCAAAAAGAGTAAGAATGAGTACACTAGATGCTTGTAGATATGCTGCTGGCACTTAAAAGGGGATAGCCACTGAGGCCTTTGTACAGTAGTTAGGTAAGGCAGGCAGACTAGACGGATCAATGGGCTTTTTTCTACCCACATTGCCTATGTATTGATGTACCTTTTATGCCAGCTGTCATGAAGCAGCAGAATTGTTGCAGATGTGGCACTCTATTCTGTACAGTGCTGCAGGAGTGGCCAAAAAGTGTCAAAATGTCCTGCAGCGCATGTTCTGAAGATCTCACCCTCAGCATTCTGATCTAAGTTGAAACTTGTGACTAATGCGATGTTGGACAGAATATGCATCTGGCAGTAATACTGTGCTTGCGAGTCCTGTAAAAAATGGCAAGTTCATGAGAGACAGCAACCACTCTGAACTTTAATGGAAACTTCAGCTGTTACCACTATCTGCCAAAAGAAATTTGCATTAGTCTAAATTAGGCTGTAGGTGCTTATAGGAGTGTGGGATAGCAGATGGACACAACACAGTTCTTATGAGGTTAACACACTCTGTCTAGTGTGATGTTTATTGCTCCATACACATTTCTTCAAGGCAGATACAAAAAAGAGACTTCACAAGAAATAAAAAACAGAAAACAAACACAGATAAAGATCTTAGGATGTGACAAACTTCTGTCAGCTTCCACTCAGCAGTAGTATGGGACTCCTTTCAGTACTCTACCTACACCAGCCAGCAGGAACTGACCCTATCTCTCTCAGTCTTAGTCTTAAACTCATTTCAGAACTAAGTTAGAGCTTTTATAGGCTCTCTAGAAGTTAGGAAATTTCCACTTCCCTGTGATTGATATCAGACATAACATAAAAGTCACCACTAGGGGCCACTGTTGCTCCATAGAGAAGAGTTCAGTTGGCTCCTGCGGGTTTGTTTACAACACTGGGAAAGATCAGACCTGAGGTCAGAACATTTTGTACTCCCAAACTCTCCTGCAGGAGCATGCTGTCTGCTGCAAAAGATATCATAGAAGGGGCCAGCTAACATCTTAAAGAAACAGACACAAGCTTTTGTTATTCTTATATCAAAACAGTCCTCTAAGTTTTGATTTAGGTTAATATGCACAGAAAGCAACTGTACTTAACCAAGACCCAACAGCTGCATCTCTCCTCAGCCAGGACTCAGTTTAGTATCTCAGCGGTTTTATACATAATATTATGAGGCAGCAGGGAAACTAAAAGGATACAGAAACATAAAAGGAGGGTGCTCCATTAACCAAACATCTGAGCCATTTGCTCTGGCAAATAACACTTTATACATTCCTGTCCTGAGTGTGCTGTTGCTCAAGGAATTTCATTACTGGTACCAGTAATTTTCTTTATAATCCTCATGTGGGTTCCTTTCATCAAAATTTTGCAGAGGTCTTTCTTAACATCCCAATAGCTGGACCTTTAAAGAAAAAAAGGAAATAAAAGTGGGTGATAGCTAAGAGAAAGGGGTGCCTAAAGGTGGCCAGCCTTTCAGACTAGAAAATACAGAAATAGAATAAAAGGAGAAATGAGAGAACTGTTGCAACAGAAGTTTCAGTAAATAAGAAAAGATGGTCCATTGCTGACAGGAGTTCCCCCACACATCCCCACCTTAAGAGAGGAACAGTTTCTTTAAGACTGTTTCCACCTTCCTATCCCTGGAAGTGATGGAACATCCATCCAACCACTTCAGAAACTCTGTCTCAGGGTCCTTATTAATAACTAACAGTCACTAAGGTTTACCATTACCACACTGAATTTTACAGCAATACAATTACCTTGAGACAAATATGTACATTATATTTCATGATGTACATCTTTTACACAAACATTGTATAACAAACATTACATTGTCATCTTTCAAGATATTTCCTCAACACATGCCCCATATCACAACAAATAATCTTCATTCAAATGGGCAGTCCCTGCCCTATGGGATACTGTGAAGCGATAGGGCTGTAAGGCTAAATGCCACCTCATGATGCAGGTTTTTTCTCTCCCATCTGGTGGAGCCAACAGAGGGGGTCATGATCTGTCAGTACTTTAAATTCAGTTCCCCACAAATAATACTTAAGGGATTCCACAGCCCATTTCAAAGCCAAACATTCCTTTTAAAGTGTTGCATATTTTTTTCCCCTTTCATGCAACTTTCTACTGATGTAGATAATATGATGTTCCTCCCCATCAGTTCTCTGGGTCAATACAGCCCCAATGCCTGCCTCTGATGCATCTGAATGCACTTCAAAGGGCTGGGTAAAGTCAAGACTCTGGAGAACAGGGGATGTACACAATATGGCCTTGATGCTCCTAAAGGCCGCATCACATTCAGGGGACCACGGTACCTTATTGGGCACCTTTTTTTAGTAAGATCTGATAGGGGGCTGGCAATAGCTGAAAAATTGGGGATGAGTCTTCTATAATAGTCAGCTAACCCCAAGAAGGACCTAACATGCATTTTGGTAGATGGTTCCGGACTTTTGGCTACTGCAGTCACCTTATCCATCTCTGGCTTCACCTGCCCATTTCCCAGAATGAAGCCCAGGTACCTTGTTTCCACATTACTAATGGCACATTTAGATGGATTTACAGTCACCCCTGCTTCTTTAATTGCCAGTAACACCTTCTCAAGATGCACCATGTGGGTTTCCCAGTCAGGGATAAACACCACAACATCATCCAGATAAGCTGAACAATACTCTGTATGTGGCCTAAGCATTTGATTCATAAACCACTGGAACATGGCAGGGGCTCCATGCAGCCCAAATGGCATTTTTACAAAATGGTACAGGCCCAATGAGGTGCTAAAAGTGGTTATCTCACATGACTCTGGGGAGAGGGGTATCTGCCAATATCCCTTCGTTAGGTCTAATGTAGAGATATACTTTGTGTTACCCAACCTATCAATGATGTTGTCAATTTGTGGCATAGGGTAGCCATCGAAATGTGACGCATTGTTTATTCAGTGGAAATCAAGGCAAAGACAGATCCCTCCTTCTTTCTTATCCACCACCACCACCACCACAATGGGTGATGACCAGGCACTTTTTGATGAACTATGATTCTCAGCTTTTCCAGTTTTTTAACTTCTTGGATGATCTCATCCCTTACCTTTACAGGTAACTGGTATGGTTTCTGATGTATGGGCCTTTCTTGTGTTACTGTGATAGAATGGGTAATCCATTTAGCCCTCCATGGTATGTTGGTGAAGGTGTAGGCATACTTCTGCAACACATCTTCTACTTCTTGGTGTTGCTGGGGGTTTAGCTCTGGGTTTACATGTATCTCATCTACAGTCCCAGGTTTCTCTAATCTATTGTAAGTTATCTCCAACTCTGACTCTCTGCCTTCAGGATGGATGTAGCACATGGGGGTACTCTTCTCATGCCATTTTTTTAGCAGGTTGACATGATATACCTTTTGGGAGGGTCTCTTTCTGGCATTCCAGTCTTATAATTCACTGGCCCTGTCAGTCTCAAAATAAGGAAGGGGCCTTGCCATTTCATTAGCAATTTATTCTCTGTGGTTGGGATCAACAACAGGACCTGATCCCCTACTTGGAATGTTTTGGTACCCACCCCTTGGTCATACTGTACCTTTTGTTCAGCCTGTTTGTGTCCAAGGTTTTGGTGCGCTAGTTCCACACATCTCACTAGGTTGTTTTCTGAGCCTAGTCATATATTCTAGGATGTTACATTGCCCCACTTTTTTGCCTTCATCCCAGTGCTCCTTCACCATATCTAAGGGCCCTCTAGGGTTCTGCCCATATAAAAGGGAGAAGGGGGAGAAACCTGTAGATGCCTGGGGAATCTCTCAGTAAGCAAACAGTAGGTAAGGGGGATACCGTCCAAGGCCCTACCTTCCTCACTTACAAACTTTTTAACATAATCTTCAAAGTCTGGTTAAATCTTTGACTAACCCATACATCTGAGGGTGGTAAGGGAGGTACAAACTGCAGCTAATCCCAGGAGATGGTAGAGTTCCTTCAACATACTGGCATTGAAGTTGCTTTCTTGATCTGTTACTGTCTTCTGAGAGATACCCATCTGGCTGAACACTTTGGCCAGTTTCTCCGCTATCCTAGGGGCAGTGACAGTCCTCATAGATATAGCCTCAGGGTAGTGGGTGGCATAATCGCAGATGACAAGAATAAAGTTATTCCCCATGGAACTTTTTTCCAGGGGCCCACTGCATCCATGGCTATTTTGTCAAATGGAAGGGACATAGGGATCAGTTGAAGGGGACCTTATCCTTTCTCCCTATTCAAGCCACTTTCTGGCACTCAGGACAACACCTTATGTAGTCAGACAACTTGCTCATGGATAGCCGGCCAGTAAAAGTCAGACAGTATGCAATGCAATGTGCTGTCCCTACCAGTGTGCCTGCTAATGCAACATCATGGGCTAACTGTATGACCTGAGGCCTAAACCTTCGGTACCAACAACTGGGTACCATCCTCCCTGTCCTGGGTTGGTACTTTCCTGTATAACAGCCTTCATTTATTACACATTTTTGGGCCTCTTTGACTGGTTCTTTCCCACATGTAAAAAAAGAAAGGGGTTAGTGTAGAATCAACAATTTGTTCCTCATGAATATTATTATCCTGAAATAAGTGTCTCACATCAGGATGGATCACAGTATGCTTATCATGCCAGTCCTTCTTGTCTTTTCTTCTTTAGGACTTGGATTTTTTTTCTTTCCCAGGAGCCTCACATATGTCCTCATCGAAATGAAATGGGTCTGGCAAATGCCCTTGTAGTGACACCAACAAGTGGTGCCTGAAGAGTATGATGTTCCACAAAAGAGGAAAAGTTCGGATGGTCCTGTCCGATGATTATTGGCTCAGGCAAATGCGGCACTAATCCCACCTCTATCTCATGGGTATTTCCTTGAATGGTCATTTCCAAAGGGGCAGTGGGGTAGCAATGGCTCTCACTGTGGATGCATACCACAGCGGTTCACTTTGCCTGACCAAATCGGTCCATACTAATGTCTGTCGACTGCCAGAGTCTATCAGCCCCAAAAGCCGATGAGATCCACCCTCCGCTCTGGCCAGAAGGGGTCCCCAGTTTGCAAAGGCCAAGTTTCCCAGTCCTTTATTTATAGCAGGGAAGTTCCTAATCAAATGGCCCTCCTTTTGACACCCATGGCACACAATTTCTGACAAGGGTATCTTCTTTTTCTTAGCCCTCCAGTCACTTTTGCCAGTATGAGCAGTGTTAGAAAAAGGTGGGTTTCTTACCAGGTTCGTGGAGGTGGAGGTGGTCCTTGGTGCATTGCAATCTCGAGGATCTAGCAGCCAGGAAGTCTTCTGCCATGGCTATTGTTTTCTCTGCTCCTCTGGTTTGTGCTCCCACACCCAGATCTGGACATCCTGGGTAATACCTTGATCAATTGCTCGATGATGATGGTCTCTAGCAGCTGATGCACTGTCTTACTATCAGGTTACAACCATTTGTACCAAAGATCCTTCAGTCTGGCAAAGGTTTCCCGTGGTGTATCTGCAGACCGCATCTTTAGGTATTGGAACCTCTAATGGTATGTCTCGGTGTTAATATTGTACCTTCTCAGGATTTCCCTCGTTACCATGTCATAGTCCTCTGCATCGCACATATCCATATGCCTGTAGATGATTTGAGCCCAGCCAGTGAGTTGTGGGGCCAGTCTCATGGCCCATTGTTCCTTGGGCCACCCACACATTTTAGCAACCCTCTTAAATATTGTGAGATATGCCTCAATATCATCTGAGTCCATTCATTTTGATAATTTAATGTATCTTGGATAACTCACTCTGTCTGCAGTTTGATGGCATGCAGCACATGCATCATGTCTGCCCACTTGGCATTTTGACTTTTGCATTCCAGGTCTCGATCCTTGTCCATTTGCATCTGCTTAATGCATAGCCATTTCAGCAGCTATCCCACATCCTCAGGGGGAACTTCCTGCAGGAGTGGACAGCTTTCTTCCCCTTCCTCCTCCTCCAGCTTGACATCATCTTCCAATGGTTTTGACTACATCTTCAGTCAGACATCCAAGCCTGGATGCAGGGCAGCTCCTGTCTTGTCTGCCATTCACCTTGTCAGGACACCTGTGGCTACTTTTCTGGAGACCTTGTCCTGGAACATGTGTCCATCTGGAGCACCAGGGCAGTACCTGCCGGACGTCTCCCTTTCTTGGAAGACACAGCCAGCAGTTATCCCACTGCTGACACCATCTGTAGGAATGGGATTACAGATGGACATAACACAGTTTTTATAGGTTAACACATTTTGTCTAGTATGATGCTTATTGCTCCTAAACATTTCTTCAAGGCAAATGCAGAAGAGAGACTTCATAAAAAATAATAAACAGAAAATGAACACAGATAAAGATCTTAGGATGAGACATACTTAGAAACATAGAAACATAGAGGTTGACGGCAGATAAGGACTGCAAGGCCCATCCAGTCTGCCCATTTCTTTTTCTACCTTATAAATGTGCCATCGGTCTTTGCTCTGTCAGTGGCCTATTTATTCATAGTCATCTGTATTGCTCCCTTATGCCTATCCTATGCCTGTTTGAAGCCCTGCACTATACTCATAGACACCACTTCCTGAGGTAGGGCGTTCCATGCATCCACCACTCTTCTCTGAAAGAATTTCCTCACATTACCTTTTAATCGGCCTCCCTCTAATCTCATGCTGTGCCCTCTTGTCCTGCTATTTTTCTTATATTTAAACGTTAGACTCTTTCACCTTGTTAATGCCATTAAGGTGTTAGAATGTTTTGATTATATCACCTCTCTCCCTCCTTTGCTCAAGGGTATACATATTGAGCTCCATTAATCTGTCCTCATATGTCTTCTAATGCAGTCCCTGCACCATTTCGGTTGCCCTTCTCTGGACTGCCTTAATTTGGTTAATGTCCTTGTGAAGGTGTGGCCTCCAGTACTGCATGCAGTACTCCAGATGGGGCCTAACCAGTGTCTTGTAAAGAGGGATTATTACCTCCCTCTTACAACTTGTTATACCCCTACTAATACACCCTAACATCCCCCTAGCCTTACCTACTGCTTTAGAGGTCTGCTTGGATGATTTCAGGTCATTGGTGATGATGATGCCCAAGTCTCTTTCTTCCTTTGTGACTGCCAGCAACTCCCCTCCCAGCCTATAGGTGGTTTCAGGGTTTCTCTTCCCTATGTGCATGATCTTGCACTTCTTTGCATTAAATCCCAGTTGCCACTTTTCTGACCATTTTGCTAGTTTATCCAGATCTCTTCTCATTCCGTCCACCCCATCTGGATCATCTACCATGTTGCAGATCTTGGTGTCATCTGCAAACAGACAAGCCTTACCCTCTAGTTCATCTGCAATGTCACTAATGAAGATATTGAAGAGAACTGGCCCCAGGACTGATCCCTGAGGTACCCCACTTGTGACTTGCATCTCTTCTGACTGTATACCATTTACCACCACTCTCTGTTTTCTGCCCGTCAACCAGTTTTCCACCCAGTTAACCAACTTCTGATCCACCCCGAGCCTACCTAGCTTATTTATCAATCTTCTATGTGGAACAGTGTCAAAAGCTTTGCTGAAGTCAAGGTAGGTGACATCAACTGCTCCTCCATGGTCCACCACTCTGGTTACCCAGTCAAAGAAATCTATGAGATTAGTTTGACAGGACCTTCCTTTTGTAAACCCATGCTGTCTTGGATCCTGTGCCCCTATGGATTCCAGGTGTTGCACTATCCTTTCCTTAAGGAGTGCCTCCATAATCTTGCCCACTACTGAGGTAAGACTGACTGGTCTGTAGTTCCCTGCCTCCTCCCTGCTACCACTCTTGTGGAGTGGGATCACATGAGCCCTTCTCCAGTCTTCTGGGACCTCTCCTGTGCTCAGAGACTCACTAAACAGTTCTGCTAATGGCTCTGCTAGTTCCACCCTTAGCTTCTTAAGTACCCTGGGATGTATGCCATCAGGTCCCATTGCCTTGTCCACCCTGAGCTTAGTGAGTGCTTGTGGGACCCTTTCTTTTGTGAAGGGAATAGTGCTCACCTCCCTCCCCCTGTGTCCATGGTACCGAGCTGTGGGCCCTGCCCTACCTTCTCTTCAGTAAATACTGAGCAAAAGTATCTATTTAGGATAGATGCTTTACAGGGTCCTCCTCACATGCCCCCTTTCTCCTTTGAGCTTAGCAACCACCTCTGGACTTTCTCCTTTCAGTAATGTATCTATAGAAAGTCTTGTCACCTTATTTTACTGTTTGTGCTAGTGTTTCCTCAGTTTGGGACTTTGCCTGCCTTCTCTCAGCTTCCACTCAGCAGTAGTATGGGACTCCTCTTAGTCCTCTACCTACACCAGCCAGCAGGAACTCACCTTATCTCTCTCAGTCTCAGTCTAAAACTCATTTCAGAACTTAAAGCTTTTATAGGCTCTCTAGAAGTTAGGAAATGTCCACTTCCCTGTGATTGACATCAGACATAACATAAAATGTGCCACTAGTGTCCACTGTTGCTCCATAGAGAACAGTTCAGTTGGCACCTGCAGGTTTGTTTAAAACATTGGGAAAGATCAGACCTGAAGTCAGAACATTTTGTACTCCCAAGCTGTCCTGCAGGAACATGCTGCCTGCTGCAAAAATATATCTTTGAAGGGACAGCTAACATCTTAAAGAAACAGACACAAGCTTTTGTTATTCCTATATCAAAACAGTCCTCTTAGTTTTGATTTAGGTTCATATGCACTGAAAGCCATTGTATTTAACCAGGATCCAATGGCTGCATCTCTCCTCAGCCAGGACTCAATTTAATATCTCAGCAGTTTTATACATAATACTATGAGGCAGCATGGAAACTAAAGGGATAAAGAAACATAAAGGGGTGCTCCATTAACCAAACATCCGAGCCATTTGCTCTGGCAAATAACATTTATACATTCCTGTCCTGAGTGTACGTTGCAGGGCATTCATTACTAATTGCAGTACATTTCTGACAATCCCCATATGGGCTCCTTTTAACAAAATGTTGTAGAGGACACTTTCTTAACCTCTCAATAGCTGAACCTTTAAAGAGGAAAAAAGGAAATTAAAAGTGGGTGAAAGCTAATAGAAAGAGGCACCTAAGGTAGCCCAGCCTTTTAGACTAGAAAATACAGAGATAGTACTAGATTGAGTGGACATACTGGCTGAACCAGTGGAGCTCTTCAACAGATTGCTTGAGACAGGGAGGGCTACTAGGGATTGGCGAGGCACATGTAGTGCCAATCCATAAAGGGGGTTGAGGGACATACCAGGTAACTATAGACCCATCAGTTTGACCTCGGTGGTGGGAAAAATTAATGGAGACTATACTTTAAAGGAATTATTGGGGTGTACCTGAGGAGGTGGGAGGTCTGGATAGTCAGCAACATGGGTTGTGAGGCAGACCATGCCAAACCAATCTTGTGAGTTCTATGAATAGGTAACATCAGAACTGGGCAGGGAAAGCCTGTAGATGTATTATTCTTGGACTTCAGCAAGGCGTTTGACTCTATCCCCATAATGGTCTAGTGGAGAAACTGACGGGGTTGGGAAGTAGGCCCTTTGATGGTCAGATGGATTTAAAACTGGCTAGCTGGACACACCCAGAGAGTAGTGGTCAGTGGGGAGCTCTGAACCCTAGAGAGGTCGTTGCAGTGCCATGAGGGTCGGTCCTGGGTCCGATCCTGTTTAATGCATACATATCGGACATCAGGGAGGGTATAGGGTGAAATGAGAGTCTCTTCGCTGACAACTCCAAGATGGGAGCAGTAGTTGAGGGGAAGAGGGAGGTTGGCCCTGTAAGGGGACCTGGACACCCTGGAAAGCTGGGCTCACATGGAAATTAAATTTCAATATCACCAAGTGCAAGGTGTTACATCTTGGGTGGGCAAACCCTAAACACAGGTACACCCTGGGTGGGGAGGGCTGGAGAGCCTCAACAGGGGAAAAGATCTGGGGTCATGTGGATGCATGTATAATAACTCCAGGCAGTGCAGGAGAGTGGCTAGCAAGGCAAACAGGATGTTGGGATGCATCGTAAGGGGGATCACCTCTAGGAGCAGGGAAGTGATTCTGCCGCTGTACAATAGACTGGTTAGACCACCCCTCGAGTATTGTGTACAGTACTGGAGACCACACTTGAAGTGGGATATACAGCTCCTGGAGAGGGTACAGAGGAGGGCAACTAAGATGATACGAGGACTAGAGGATTTGACATATGAGGACAGACTTGAGGAGCCTGCCTGTTTTCATTGGAGGAGATAAGAGACAGGGGGACATGACTGAGGTCTTCAGGTACCCAAGGGAATAAATAGGGTAAACACAGAGGGATCTTTAGACTAAAGCAAGGAGGTATCACCAGAGGCATGATTTGAAGTTGGAAGGTGGAAGGGTGAGGGGAAAGAGGAGGAGGTTTTTCACTGAGAGGGTGGTGGACCCTTGGAATGCACTGCCTGGCGAGCTGGTTCAGAGATCCACAGTGGAGGGCTTCAAGAGAGGGTGGGACAGACACAGAAAGCGGATATATCAGATGATGGCCTGGCCCAAGAGGGTGGGGATGGATTATAGGGGTTTCTGGAACACAAAGGGGGTGGGCCTCGGCACCCAACTAGGGATCTGAGGTTCAAGCAGACTCAATAGACCTAATCTGCTGGCAATTAGTATGTTAATAAAAGGAGAAATGAGAGAACTGTTGCAACAGAAGTTTCAGTAAATGAGAAAAGATGGTCCATTACCGTGACAGGGAGTTCCTCCTGCCACAGTGCTTCTGTGGTCAACTATCATCCTATTTACCTAACTGCACACAGGTTTTGGCTTCTGCTTATAAACTGAGATCTAATTACATTTAATTTAAAATTCCCCAAACGGGGGGGGTCACGTGATGCAGAGCAGCTAGAGGCAGCATTTTTGCGGAGCTCCCGTATACCATCCTCTTCAAACTACTTTCTACCCTACAAATATCAACGATTAAAGGTTAAATTTACACCTAGGGTCTTGGCAACACTGCTATATTTATGGAAGTTGGCAGTTCCGTGCACAATATCGCATTTGGGTGAAGAGCGAGATGGAAGCGGAGATGAAACCTGCTGGTATGAGCCACACTCCACCGTCTACTCCTGAAAAATCCTCCAAAAAATCTAAACATCAGAGCTTGGGGTCTACAACTAAATTAACCCCGTCTAATGCTCCATCAGTTCCTCTTACTGAAAATCATTTCCTTCAGGAATTGCTACCGTTTAAGGAAATGTTAGATGATATATCTACAGAGCTGAAATCGCTAAGAGGGGACCTCAGCACCCTAACTACCAGAATGGGGGATTCGGAGGCAAGAACTTCCTCCCTGTAGAAGTGGAGGGAGAAGTTGGACCCAGAGATTGTACATCTTAGGCAGCAGATCAGCAAACTTCAACTCAAAACAGAGGATTTAGAAGGGAGGAGTCGGAGAAACAACTTCGTGATTTTGGGCCTCCCTGAAGCCGAGGAAGGCCCCGACACGATTCTCTTTCTCCAGAAGTTTCTGAGCAAGGTTGTTGGCCCATCTCCCCTTAATCCACAATATCACACAGAACGGGCTCATCGATCTCTTAGGCCGAAACCTGCAGCTGGTGCACCGCCAAGGCCCATTATTATCAAGTTTTTAAGCTTTCTGGAGAAGCAACATGTATTATTTAAGGTGAGAGAGCTGCAAGCAATCTTATGGAGTGGTACAAAGTTACAAATAACACAAGATCTTCCCTACGAGACGAGGCAGAAACATTCAGCTTTCCATTCTACAGTTAGTAAGCTGATTGCGGCTGGTATTCGCTATAGAATGACCTACCCTGCCAAGCTACAAGTAGCCATTGAAGGATCTTGGTACTCCTATGAGTCTCCAGAAAAAGCTGCTTCGAATCTCTCTCTCAGGTTACCCAACTTGTTCAAATCGGGCTGAACACCTGCCGATGTGCCAAGAAGATATCTCCTGCCTATAATTATACTATTTGACTCTCACCTGTTTGTTGGAGTTTCCTTTTCTCCCTTGTCTTCTCTTAGGTTTTCTGTCGATGGGGGGTGGAAGTAGGCGAATGTCACGGCCTGGTAAACTAGATCTCCGATCGATCGTGTGGTCTGCTTGTTGGTTGGGGGGGTGGGAACCCTCTGTTCAGTCGAGATTCCTACACATTGCTGGTTTGGTCAGACCATTTGGTCCCCTCAGCTCTTAAGGTTCCCCCGGTTCCTTCCTTATTTTCCTGGAGTAGGTAAATTTTGAATATAGTGATCTTCCATAAGCAATATAACTGAGAGAGGTTGTTAGGGAAGCTCACAACTCAAAATTGCAACGTGGAATGACAAAGGTGTCAGAGACCTATCTAAGAGGTACCAGGTTCTCAAAAACTGTGCTCTCTTGAATGTCGATATTCTCTTGATGCAAGAGACCCATCTGGTGCCATCAGAAGTTAATGGGCTTCGCCGCCGGCAGGGGTATGCCCAAATTTGTGCTTCATGTGGGTCATCCTCTAGCAGGGGGGTAGCCATATTGGTCAGGAAACATATACCCTTTCTGGCAGAAGAGTGTCTAACGGACCATGAAGGCAGATTCACTATTGTTAACGGCTTGCTACACAATGTTAGGGTAGTAATAGGGGCAATCTATGGCCCAGTGGGAGGGGACCCAGATTTTCTTATGACCTTAGCTGATAAACTGGGTTCTTGCCCTCAATGTTAATATTGGGGGGACTGGAACATTGCTCCATCTCAAGAGTTGGATAAATCCTACAGGCCATTGAAACCACCTTCCCCTTCACAGCTTGCCCTGAGGAATTTCATGGACCTATTGGAATTTATGCGACCCATGGCGTCTATTTAATCCCGCTGGACTGCTTTTTTCTTACTATTCTCAGGTTCATAGGTCGTGGTCCAGAATTGACTTAATTTTGGTCAGTAATAACCTTTTGTCTGGGGTGCTGCAGTCGGAAATCGAGCCAATTGTGATATCAGATCACTCCGTGGCATGGGTCTCGGTTTCCCCTGATCCACAGGTGCAAAGAGACACCTCCTGGAAACTAAACACTCAGCTTTTAAAAGAAGAACGTATAGTCTCTCACATCAGATCTCTAATCTCTTCTTTCATGGATACCAATTCAGGCTCAATTGGGAGGGAAGATTTGATCTGGTGCTCCCTTAAATGTTTCATCAGGGGGGAATTTATTAAACTTGCATCCAGAAGGAAAAAGCAGACGGAGGCTAAGATCATGTCTTCGTCGAATCAAATCAGGTTGGCGGAAAACAAGTTATCCTCCTCATCTTCTGAAACAGATTTGGAAATCCTGTTGAAACTTAGAAATGAGTACTCCGATTTAGTAAGGGATAAGGCAGAGTACGCCTCCTCAAAACCAAGGCCCATTATTTTGATCAAGGGAGAAATCAGGTAAGATGTTGGCCCTTCATTTGAGGGAAGTGGAAGGACCGAGATGGATCTCTTCCTTCAAACACCATGAAGTCTTGCTTATGTTAGGACTTGTACAGTCAGCCTCAGCCTCTGAACTGCCCTGGAGATGAAATGGTTAACTCCAGAGTAATCTGGAGTTCCACAGCGCGAAGGCGCTATTCAAAGCTATATCTGGGTTGTTTGAACCCAAACTGTCAGATTCTTTACTCCGCTTTCACTGAACAGTCGCTCGAGACCAGCTCCTTCACCTCGGTTTGTTTTGCGGTTTATGGTATTTTTATCGGTTCTTTGAACCGCAAAGTGTTTAAAATTACCGCGGTTTTCGGTTTGAAGCTCTATCTGGTAAACTCGTAAGTAAAAGAAATTAAGTCTGTGTGGAAACTCATTATCGGTTCACTCTGAACCAATCGGTTTGTTTTAAAACTCATTTTCTTTGCATTTAGAGAGAGGTACCCGGTTCTTATCGGTCCTAAAAAAAACTATTATTTTATTGGGTTTTTTCCAATACCCGTGACACGGTTAGGGACCGATAAGGGTGTCTTGTCCTGGCAAGGCCGGAAAAAAAGGGCAAGTTTGGATAGGCTGGCATTATGTCTGAGAAACCCAAAAGAAAATCCGGGCCCACTGGGTTTCAACACTGTGATGTCTGTGGGGAAGCCTTTGCCAAGGCTGACCCACACACCACTTGTGTCTATTGTCTGGGGGCTGACCACCTCCTGTCAGACTGCCAGGTGTGTAAGAATTTCACCGTACCCTGGAAAAGAGATTGGGCGGCTCAGGGGCAGAGAGAGGCCAAAAGTCCGCTGACCGGATGCAGCCCGGTCCAGCTCCTGCTGGACCAGAGGGAGTGCCCTCTGACCAGGGCGAGACTTCCTCGGGCAAAAGAAAGGCTGGTCCTGAGGAACCAGTCAAAGTAAAAAAGACAAAGAAATCAGCTAGTGTGGAGTCCAGTTTTGTCTCTCCTTCTGCTGCAGAAATAGCTAAAGCCATACAGATTGTCCAGTCTTTGTCTCAGGGACTTGTCGAATCCTCTATGCTTGGAAGAAGGGGGTCTCGTTCAGGTCCAGTGGTTCAGGATTATGATGTTGAGGATTTTTATGAACCACAGGAGGGGGAGGAGGATTTGGATGATTGTAATTGTGATTGGGAAGGTCTGGAAGTGCCCATAGAACCGGACATTTCTCCAGACAGACCCTTTGAGTCTCCCCCTTTGTTGTCTGAGTCTCCCTCACATTTCAGATTTTATAAGAAGGTAGCAGAAACTCTCCAGCTCCCCTTAGAAGAGGCTGTGGATGAGCAAGAGGAGCCTGATTATGTGGAAATGATGGATATTCCAGAGTCTAAAAGGTTGTCTATTCCTTTGCATAAGTCATTTAGGAGGCAAACCACTAAGATTTTAAAAAATCCTTTTTCTGTCCCTCCTGTAGATAAAAAAATGGACAGAAGGTATACTTTGTCAGGCCCTAATATAGACTTCCTTACTGAGCAGTGTAGTCACGTAGGTGTTGTTCAAGCTGCAGCCTGTGACAAGGCTAATATTCCCCTGGCCTCACATCCTCCTGATAAAGATTCCAGGAAGATTGATGCCATGGCAAAAAACAGTATGTGGCAGCTTCTTTGGGACTCAGACAAGCTAATTATATGGCTTATGTGGCTAGATATCAGAAATCTAGATGGGACACTATATTGCAGTTGGCCAAACAGGCTCAGGGCCAGCTGGCTGGTGAGTTGGAACAGGTGGCTGCTGATGGCATTAAGCCTCTAAAGTTCAATTTCATGCTGCTGTTGATGTTAATGATGTTTCCTCTAGGGTCATGGCCACTTCTGTAGCTCTCTGTAGGTTGGCATGGCTCAGATGCACTAATCTGTCCCAAGATACCCAGTCAAAGGCTATAGATTTTCCTGTCATAGGAAATTCTCTGTTTGAGGAACAAACAGAAAATTACATGAAAAAGATGGATGAATACAGAACTACTTACAAAAGTGCCCAAGCTAAGGAGGCATGCCACTCCACAAGGCATGCCCCAGAGGTAGGGGCAGGCTTTCCATAGGCCTTTTATCAATTTCAGGCATCCTCTGCTTTTGCAGAGGGATTTTCAGAGGCAGAGGCAGGCCAGGGCACAGGCAGGCCCTCTCTCTCCCAGCCTAAGCCGCTCCTGCCAAGCAGGCACCCTGACGGGGTGTCTGGGGCCGACTCTCCTGTACCGGTGGGGGGCAGACTGGCTTATTTCTGCCAGAACTGGTTGTCCCTAACCTCGGACAAATGGGTTCTGGAGGTGGTAAGCCAAGGCCTGGTTCTCAGCTTCAAACAATTCCCAAGATGAGAGCCAGACACTTTCCCCTTTCAAGTCTTTTAGAAACCCTTGCACTAGAAGCGGAGGTTTCTTCTCTTTTAGACTGCAAAGCAGTAGAAAGGGTCCCCCCTTGCCACCAGGGCAAGGGTCTGTACTCAAGGTATTTCCTGACCCCAAAAAAGATAGGAGACTGGAGGCCCATCTTGGATTTAAGATTTCTGAACAAGCATCTTGTAAAACCAAAGTTCAGAATGCTAACTTTGGCAATGATTTTGCCATCCTTGAGACCAGGGGACTGGTTAGCTTCCCTGGACCTCAAGGACACCTATTTTCATATCCTAATCAGGGCCTCTCACCGAAAGTACCTCAGGTTCGAACTGCCCTCTGGCCACTACCAGTTCAGGGCAATGCCCTTCGGACTCACTTCTGCACCAAGAGTGTTCACAAAATGTCTAGCTGTAGTAGTGGCCCACCTAAGAAGACAAGGGGTAGCTGTGTTTCCCTACTTGGACGACTGGCTCATTGTGGGTCAGTCACCAGAGCACTAAATCCCACTTGCAAATCACCCAGGAACTTCTCACCTTTCTGGGGTTCCTGTTGAATGTTCAAAGTCAGTTCTCGAACCAGTTCAGGTACTAACTTTTATAGGTGCAGAGCTGAACACAAAGTTAGCCAGGGCATTCCTCCCCTCCGAAAGAGTGGACAAAATCATTGCCCTGGCATCTTCCTTCACCCTGCAGGTCTCTCGACCAGCAAGGCACTTTCTACAACTCCTAGGGCACATGGCTACTTCTACAGCTGTCGTGCCAGGGCGAGATTTCAGATGAGGGACATTCAGTTCCACTTGAGGTCCTATTGGTCTCAAGGAGGACCCCTTACCAAACTGGTCCCAGTGACCAAGACCTTGATCCTAGCTCTACAATGGTGGCTGGATCAAAGCAACCTGTCCACAGAGGTCCCATTCCTACCTGTTCTTCATTCCCTCACCCTCACCACGGACGCTTCCCTGCTGGGTTGGGGGCTCACCTGGGCGACCTTTCCACTCAGAGTCTGGTCCCTCAGGAATCTCTGCTTCATATCAATCTACTGGAGCTCAGAGCTGTCTTCCTAGCTCTCCAGATTTTTGAAGCTGTCCAGAACAAGGTAGTTCAAGTCAGGACAGACAATACCACAACAATGTGGTACATCAACAAACAAAGGGCACTTCGCTCTTCAGCCTTGTGCACGAAGCAATGAAGTTGTGGTCTCTGGCCTACTCCTGAACACCTCTCTGATAGTGGTTCACCTCCCAGGGAAGGACAATGTCCTAGCGGACGCCCTCAGCAGGATTTCTCAGGGCCATCACGAATGGGCTCTGAACCCTCAAGTACTGGGGTCGGTCTTTGCCAGTTGGGGCACCCCTCAGATAGATCTCTTTGCAGCCCCAGACAACCACCAACTTCCTCTGTTTTGCTGCAGGCCTCCAGTTCTGGGATCAGTTCCTCTGGATGCTTTTCAACTGAATTGGGAAGGAAAGTTCCTCTATGCTTTCCCTCCGTTCCCCCTCCTCTTCAGGGTATTGGTGAAAATCAGAACTCAGCCTTGCAGAGTGATTCTGATTGCTCCAGACTGGGCCAGGCAGCCTTGGTACCCTCTTCTCCTGTCCTCTCTTTTCACCCTCCCTGACCTTGCCCAGGACCCAGACCTGCTGACCTGTGCACAGGGAGAGTGTGGTATCGGACCTCAATTCCCTCCACCTCAAGGCCTGGTTCTTGAGGAGCTAGAATTGCCAATTTACACCTTTCTCAAGGTGTCCTGGATATTTTGAAGGCTTCTAGGAAGCCTTCCACTAAACCACTTATAATTCTAAATGGAAGAGATTCTCATTTTGGTGTTCTGAGAGGCAGATTATTCCAGAATCTGCTGACCTGCCTATTTTGTTGGACTATTTGGTCCACTTAAATTCTTAGGCCTCAAACCAGCTACCTTGAAGGTTCATTTGGCAGCTGTTTCTGTTTTTATTCCATGAGAAACCAGTTTCCTTTCTTCTCACCCTGTGTTCTCAAGTTTTCAAAGGGTTACTTCATACTAACCCTCCCTTTTGGGAACCAACTCCTGCATGGGACCTGAATGTTTGCATTGCCCAGCTAATGCAACCCCCTTGAGCCCCTGGTTTCAGCAGACCTCAAGTTTTAACTTGGAAAACTGTTTTTCTAGTGGCTATCACTTCTGCTACGCGTATAAGTGAATTACAAGCTTTGTCAGTGGAAAAGGATTTTATTTCTTTCCACAGGGATAAAGTGGTCCTCAGGACTAACAGAAAGTTTTTACCTAAAGTGGTTTCAGATTTTCATCTTAACCAATCCATCTCTCTTCCAGTATTTTTTACTGAGCACTCTTCCTCTGGTGAGAGAAGGCTGCATAGTTTGGACGTTAAAAGAGCTCTTAGCTACTATTTGGAACGTACCAGGGGTCACAGGTTCGAATCCCTCCAGCTCTTCCTTACCTATGGAGATGTGGGTAAGGGAAGACCTGCTACTAGGAGGACAATTGCTAGGTGGATCGTCTCTTGTATCCAGTTCTGTTGCAAAAACTGGGTAGGAACCTCCCTCAGGCTTGAGGGCTCATTCCACCAGGGGTACAGCTGCATCTCTAGCGGCTGCTAGAGATATTCTATCTTGGAGATCTGTCAAGCTGCTACCTGGAAAACAGTCCACACTTTCACTAAGCATTATTCTCTGGACGTCCAGTCCAGGAGAGATGCTCGTTTTGGCACAGCTGTGCTTCAGAGCCTATTCCCTAAGTAGGTTCTGACCCTCCTCCATGGAGGTACTGCTGTATAATCTGCAATAAGTCCTAATATAAGCAAGACTTCATGGTGTTTGAAGAAAAAATTACTCACCTTAGTAATTGCTTTTCTTCTCATGGAGTCTTGCTATATTAGGACAACCCTCCCTCCTACCCCTCTCAGAATCCCTACTTGGGTATGGGGTTGACAATTGGTGCGAGCACTGTGTCATGCCTTCAGCTTTCTAGTTCCCCCCTCTTTTCTTCTTTTGGGTTTAGGAACTAGATAATTTCTATTTTTGTTAAGTGGTAGATGGGCCCCCTCTCTGGACTTGAGTCTTTTGGGAGAGGGGCCTAGTAGTGATTGTCAAGGGTTATTCTAACAATAATAGGTAATTTTGTTCTTATTATGTGTTTGTTGTTGTGTTCTGTTGTTCTACTACTAGTAGGCAGCCAATGGCTAGTGTAGGGTTTTTTCCACACAGACTTGCTATATTAGTTTAGCTTCGTAAAGAACCTGACAGTTTGGGTTCAAACAACCCAGATAGAGCTTTGAATAGCGCCCTCGCGCTGTGGAACTCCAGATTACTCTGGAGTTAACCATTTCATCTCCGGGGCAGTTCAGAGGCTGAGGCTGACTGCAATAAGTCCTAATATAGCAAGACTCCACGAGAAGAAAAGCAATTACTAAGGTGAGTAATTTTTTCTTATTTTCCTCTGATGGCTAGCTCAAAACTTCTTCTAGGGACATCTCACATGTCTTCGAGTCCTTTCATAGGGAGCTTTATAGCAGTGGTTCCTCCCAACCTTTTCATTTTCATATTGACCAATTTCTGGATGGTCTTCCCCTTCCCTCCCTACAGGCCCATCAAGGTGAGTCTTTGATTGCTCCTATTACTGTGGCCGAGGTAGAGGAAGTGATTAGAGAATTAGTTCTGGACAAGGCCCCGGGCCTGACGGTTTCCTTCCAACTTTTATAAAGTCTTCTGTAAGAACTTGCTCCTCTTCTTCTGAAATTGTTCGATTACATGTTTACTTATGATACTTTGGACTCCACTCTGCTAGAGGCCACCATTGTTTGATATTGAAACCAGATAAGTCTCCAACGGACCCATCTAGTTACCATCCAATTTCATTACTAAATTCGACATCAAGATTTTAACAAAATTCTATCCCTGAATTAAATGGAGTTGGTTTGTTTGCTGAGCCCGAACAGGTGGGATTTGTTCAAGGCAGATCCTAGGTTGACCATCTGCGCACTCTCGCATATTTTTCAGGCTGCCCAAGACTCCCAAGCTCCTATGGCTTTAGTATCACTAGATGCAGAGAAAGCCTTTGACAGAGTTCACTGGGAGTTTCTCTGGATTATACTTGGGAGAATGGGCTTCCTGGATACTTTCACTCAATGGATTAAGACGGTTTACAAATCTCCTACTGCTAGAATCTACTGCAATGGTTTTTTTTCTTCTCGACTCTCGTTATTTACAGGTACTCGGCAAGGGTGTCCCCTGTTGCCTTTTCTGTTTAATTTATATTTGGAACCTCTCCTTCTTAACATTAAGAACTCACCCCAGGTTACAGGATGTTCAATTCATCAACAGTCTTTGGTTCTTTCAGCTTATGCCGATGATATTCTCTTACATCTGACTAACCCAGAATCATCTTTAACACACATATTGCAGATTATCGACCGGTTCGGCCTGGTGGCCAATTATAAATTGAATTTGGCTAAATCGATCATATTCCTGCTAAATGTCAACACACCCCATGCTAATTTTACCCAGTTTGGCATGAAATGGGCCCCCTCTTCTTTTAAATACTTAGGTATATACCTTACCAAGGACCCTGAAGCTTTCAGGAAACTTAACCTGGATGATTTGTTGACTAAAATACAGCAGGACCTCCAGAGATGGTCCGCTCTCCCGTTATCTTTGTGGGGTTGTATAAATATTGTCAAGATGAATGTTTTGCCTTGGGTTTTTCACCCACTAAATGTAATGAATATCTATCTCCCTATGTCCTATTTCCAACACCTTCATAGGTTCATTTCCAAGTTCATTTGGCAAGGCAAACAGCCCAGGAAAGCCTTTTTAAAGCTTAACCTACCTAAGAAGAAAGGTGGGCCCCGTCTTCCTAACTTTTTGTTGTATTACTGGGCAAGTCACATGTCGAAAATGGGGAGGTGGTATGACTCGAGAACAGAGGATTACCTCCCAATTTGGTTACAACTCGAGAGAAAGATTTTAAATGAACATAGTCTCCAGTCATTTACAAACTTTTACTATACCTTTTCCACATTACCTTCCCTTCTACAAAGTAGCATCATAGGTACAGTACCTCCATTAAGGTGTTGACTCAATGCTGGAACTTTTTTAGTATCTCTCCTAAGAAAGATATAACCCAGCTTCTTACTTTAAACCCAAACATTAAGATTGGCGGCCTTCCGCTCTCTCTGGATTGGCTTCCTCAGTTGCAGGATTGCTGCGTTGAGGGTTTGTTCCTTAATAACTTTATTTTATCCTCGGGGAAATTATGGCTAAATACAGCATCCCTCAAGTATATTTTAAAGTTTTTCAGTTAAGACACCTAGTGGCCCCAGTTTTGAGGCCTACTTGTACACCATCCCAAGTTAAGCCCTTTCTAGACCAGATACAGGAATATGCAAACAAGGCCCATGGCATCTCCAAGATATACTCCTTCCTGTTAGATACTAAATTTCCTAATCCCCTTACTGGTTCCAAAATGTGGTCCTCTCTTCTGCCAGACTCTCTTTTAGTCTGGGGACAGATTTGGGTGGATATGCACAGGTACCTCACTCAAGATAGGCACAGGCTCATCCAGTATCATATTTTGAACAACTTGTACTATACTCCGGTTAAGTTGGCCAAATTAGATAGATTACCTTCTAACATTTGTACAAAGTGTGGCATAGTCGAAGGAACCTGGTACATATTTTTGGCATTGTGATAAGGTGGCTCCATTACAGCAGTCCATCCAGTCCAATCTAGATCCCCTTTTGGGGTTGGGAGATTTATTTACTATAGAAGTTTGTATTTTAGGGATGTTCTCCAATGTACAGGTTTTGGAGCATAGATTCCACATGGCTTTAATTTCTATAGCTGTTAAAAGACTGGTTCTCAGACATTGGATGGACCAACTGGTTATATCGTATGCAGAATGGATTAAAGAAATATCTCTTTGCCTTAAGACTGAAAGATTAATAGCAAGCTCCCGGAACCACTTGACCTCATTTGATCGGAAATGGGGTAAACTGTATGCTCTATACTTGAACTAATGTTTATATGCACACACCTCTGGCTGCTTTGGTTGGTATTATCTTATACTATATTATTTGCTTTATATGGATAATATTTCAATATATGTTTTGTGTAGTAGGTTTTGTCTCTTTTTTAATAAGGCACATCCTGGGGTGGGGGAAGGGGTTATAGGGACAGAGGGATGGGGGGGACTTTTTTCTCTAGTTGTGATTCCTTATTATTTTATTTGGATTCAATGATACCTGTAAAATCCTGTAGTTTTTCTCTGTAACCATTGTGTAAATACTGTCATTTATACTGGTTCACACTTCCAGTACTAGTCGCATTTTATCATTTCTTAAAAAAAAAAGCCAATAAAGCCATTAAATTTCAATAAAATTCCCCAAACAGAATGAAGCTGGTAAAAAGATATTTCACATATATTATCTACTTATTGGAATTCTCTGTCACAGCCCTGTCAAATTGATGCAAGTTCTCATTTGTTAAAAAGCTTAGTCAACGTAACCACTTGTACATATTGAGCCAATGTAAATGTGCCTAAACTGTGTATTTTCTAAAAGTGCATACTGAAGTGTTGTTTTTAACTGTAGAACTACTATTACTGTCTCTTCTCTTCTCGCGTTCCGTCTTTGCATGATTTATCCTGGGATAATATTTTAAAAACAAAAATAAACAGATGATTAGCCAATTCTATTAAAATCAATCATGTGTTGAGAATAACATTTCACTCTGGCTAGGGCTTGCTGGGCTTTGGGGAGGGATTAAATATTTGGCCCCAGGTTTCTTTAGTGTGTTTCTGTATACAAATTTAATCCAGTTTACCAGTTCTGTAGAAATACGTTAATTCTCATTCAGCTTATCAATGTAATCATATAAAAAGCTTTGATGAGGTTCCTCCAGCTTCATAGGTTGTTTGTGTGACAGCCATGCATTCAATTGGGGCACTCAGACTCTTGGCTCCTTTTCTTCCCATTCCTAATTCCACACTCTTCCCCAAGGCATGGAAGGCTAGCCCTGGAGGAGGCCCTCTCTGATCTGGGACCAGAGATCATGCTTGGCAGAGACATGCCCAGGGGTTCAAGAAGAGTGGTCATGGTGACTTGGGGCTAGTCTTGGCTCCCTTCAGAGGTTCAGTCAACCAGGGCATTTGTGGAAGGTGGAAGAAGATTGAGAGGAGAACTAAAGAAGGATAAAATATACGCAAAAAAAAAAACTGCATACCTCAGACAACTTAAAGAAGCTTTGGGCAGGCAATTTTGGCTACCCAACTGGGTATAGGCCTGGGGTGCATTGTGAGGCACAAGGCAGCAGGCCAAGTGTCCTCACAGCACCCCAGGCATGGATTAAGTGCCTCTAACCCCACACCCTGGAGTGGGTTATTGTGCTTATGACATGGATTGCATGAAGGATGCAAATAATGCTCAGAAAGGGTGATTTTAAAGCTGGAAAAGACCATTTTTTGTATCCTTCCATCTGAAAAACAGTTCCACATGTAGACTGAGGATAAACATTTTATGGTTAAGTTAAACATTTCTGTAACACACCAAAAACATTGTAGACACATGACCTGCTAATGATCACATGTAAACTAAGTGAAACACAATATGTGGAAAGTAAACTGTGCTCTGTGGGAAATATATTCTATTTTCACTCAATAGCAGAATAACTGTGTAACACTTTTTTTGCAACACACTCACTTGCTTCCTGAAGTATATGAGTAGAGTGTTGTTTATATTGTAGTGATGTAAATACATTAATACTTCTTTTTAGTGTTCAAAACATAGGAGAGCAAAGTAACACAGCTCCTTTCCTAAAGTAATCAGTAAAACATGTTAGAACATCTATTTTACTTGCTCTTTACCATGTATGAGAGTACATTACTTCCATGAGTTGCAAGCACTGCATTATGGGTATGTAAATAATATGGATTATGCATAGCTCTGTCATTCTCTGAGAAATAAACTTCTGAACAGTAGCCAGCCGCTTGGCAGCCCAATGTACTTCATTGAGAAAATAAATGTATTTTTTCCATCATTTTCAAAAGAAATAGATAATTCTTTCAGCAACAAACTTCGCCTTTAGTATAGCTGCACTGCTGTGGTCCATCTGTATGATTTGGTAATTTTATAAAACAATAATTGAATGGCTTCTCTTCTTCCCAAGTACACTCTAGGAAGACAATATCACCTGCTAAATTATAACAAAAGATCACAAGTTATCAAAATGTACACATTTCTGTTAAATATATAATTTTGTGGTGATAGAAATTATTATTTCTCTATAAAAATCTAAAAGCAGATGTGTGGTTTCCCAACAAATTACATTTGCCAGCAGAGAGTTTCTGACTTCATAATACAAGGATTCCATTGGATATTTTGGCATGATCTGCTCCTCATAATGCCATGATTAATGGCTTCAGAATTACAGAGGAATTTGGACCAATTTCTCATCCCTTTGACTGGAGTGGTTGCCAGTGCTACAAACTCATTTTCATTTAAAGAGATCAGTTTGGACCTGAATGTTAAGTTAATGTACTTCAGTCACAAAGAACAGAGAATAAAAATTGAATTTTAATGGACTGTATAAACCAAGTTTTTCCTTTTGAATATTTGTGATTCATAACACTGACACAGCTGGCAATAACTAATGAATGAAGATTTGTGACACACTGGGGAGAAGTGGTCTTTGAAAACTAAGAAAAGTACAAAAAATTACATTGAATGTGCAACCTTAAGAACTTAGAATTCAAGGTACATCAGGGTTAATGTATAGGAACAAGAACTCTAAAGCCAGTAACTTTTTCCTCTACTGACAGGACACTTAGCTAACACTTCATTTTCAGGATTCAGACTCACTTGGCCATCTTCTTTTACTAAACTGGCAACACTATCTGGTACCCCAGCTATACCCCTTTATTTCTTAAAAGTGTTTGGTTTATAATGGTGTTCAAGACTAAAGAATTAAATTTACAAGCAAAAAGTGTGTCTCATAAGATAAACAATACTATAAATCAGCTCTGTTTAAAGACAATATTATGCACACACACTGACTTTGTATTAGAGGGTCTTACAAAAATTTGCACCATAATTTGAGGCTCTAAAACCCCTGTTATCATCAAATGACTCTGAGGGAGTTGGGGGGGGCAGGAAATCCTGAGTCTTGCTTTAGACTGCTGAGCTGTAATTCAAATAAAAGAAGTATGGATAAGAAATTGCATAAACTACAGCAAAATGACTGCAGAAATGAAAGACAGCATAAATTAGTCAGACGACAGGAACACAAATGTAACCAACAAAAGGAACATGCAACATCTCAATTGTAGTGTTGATCTAAAAGCCTCTTTATTTGCAAACTGTCTGTTCCGCCCCATGTTGGCCCACGGCCCTCTTTACTTACTTAAAATCGCCTCTGCAACAGTAAGACATTTTTTTCTTAAAGATCTGGTGGAGTGGATTTCCATCTACATGAAATGGCACCAATTAAAATGCAAGCAGGAATGACACTAATGATCACCACTGTATGGCAAAAGCAGTGTTTCCACATGGCTTAATATTCTTTAACATTATTCATGTATTTCTGCATGGCTTAATATTCCTTAACCTTCTTATTCATGTGTAACCGCCCTGCAAATGGGGGTTCCCAAAAGACTTCCAGGAGCTTGCTTGAATGCTCCAAGCCTGAATGGTGTTTGGCATTTAAGCCATTTATCAGTGAGTGTTTTTAGAGCCTCTGGTACTGTCTCTTTAAGAGCTGTCTGCTTGCAGACATAATTAGTTTGTATGGGGGGACTGTGTGCTTCTCTGAGTACCACTCGAGCTGCTGCCAATTCACTTCATTTTTGCAGTCACTAGGAGTGCAAAGGGAACCTATCTGAAAGATGTAACTGTTTGCCAGAAATTATTTAGAGTAATAATGAAATTACAGTTTGTCTAACCTGCTTTCTTTGCAGTCAGAACTGTGTCTGCTAGTTCCCCATTCTAGTTTTGAACTGCTGAACTGGACCAATCAGTGTGGGGTAAGCTAGCTCTAAAATGATGCCTTGGACGAATCAGAACTTGGACTCATAATCTGAGCCAGCCACAAGAGGATTGTATGGGCAGTGACTCTGGGAGATGTAGTTAGACTTCAGTGCCTTTTGGACCAACAGCAGCAGTCTATTGTGAGTGACAGCCAATCCAGTCAAGAACTGGGAGGAACTCAAAGGAAGTGCCAGTTTCGTCAGTTGGAGTTCAGTTGAGCTTTGGCAGTGAAGAAGGAAGGAGCCCTGTGCTTTTCAGTGTGCAGTTTTAGTCAAAAACGTGTAAGGCCCAGAGTTCCGGTCTGCAGCTTGTGTAACAGCTTGTTAGGACTGAATCCGTCCTGTGAAAAGAATCAAAGGATCTCTGAAGAGTAGAAACCAGGCTCACCCTGTAGAAGACTGGAAGAATTCTAAAAATTGCACTCGGTCTGTCAGGAACTGAATCTGCTGTGTTTCTCCCGGTATTGTGCAGTAATTGCGATCGGGATACAGATGCAGCCTGCCTGGTATAGTACTTTCTTTTATATGGATGTGAAGAGGTTTGTGTACCTCAAGTGACCCCTGCTGACATTGAAGGACCCTATCTTATTTGGAGGTCGTGAGTACTAATTCAGGGTTGCTCCCTGTTGAATTGCCACATTAAATCCAAATGGAATTACTGTACTGCTGACTGTTTAATTCTCCTTTCTCTGTGTGAAAGGGCCCTACCAGCTGCCACGGTTTGGACTAGCCACTAGGGCTTGGGTACCCAGGGACAGTAACTGATAGGGATAGGCCTGTGCACAGAGCCATAGGTAGATTATTAGAGTGATAAGCTAATTAACCTGATTTCCCTGTCCTTGTTATATCCCCTAAATAAATCAGAGCTGCTTGTTTCAGCAAAGTTATACTGCCTGAGGTATTTGTCTATGTTAAAGTACTGTACTGTGATTGTTGCACTGTATCTCATTTCACAGGAGGTCCCAGTGCCGGAACCAGACCTGGGGGTAAGTGTATACTGTGAAGGTAATTTGATATATTGTGTGGCCACTAGTGGGAAGAAAGGGGTTGCAGTGTCCCAGAGGGCTGTGACCAAGTTAGTTTAACTATTGCAAACCCTGACCTCTGGGTGGAGGCACCACCATTGGATCCAGGCCCTCAACCTGTTAGTGGCAAATCAGGCAGGGGTAGTAGCCCTGGGATAGCGCCATCTAGGGTTACATCTTGGAGGCTCACCGCTGGGATTGTGTGTCCTCTAGTGGCCATATTACGAACCACTGTTAAGAAAAAAATGGTACCCCTGACAGAAGTGGCTGTGCACCGCTGGTGGAGTGGTGTACTGGGAGGAGATCGACCCCAAAATGCTATGCTTATCCTGGACATCCCCCTGGGTATCAATACGGACACTGTGCAGGGAGTACTTTCCAAGGTGGAAGGTTTACAAAACCCTGTGGTGGTGGGTCGGCATGCTAATCTGCTCACCCACACTTTCCTGGCCCTAGTAGAGTTTAAGGATCCCATAGATAGCTCCAAAGTGCCACAGACCATTACCCCAGAGGGAGCCCTCACTGCTTGGAGAGTGATAACTAAGGACAGTAAAGACCCGGGGGGGAATCAGCCCCCACCACTATCTGAAACTTTTGAGGAGAAATTTGCTGAATGGTTGCTGGGAGAGGGGAAAACTGTGGAGGACTTGAAGAAACTATTCTTTCCACCTGGGGGTGTTCCTCCCCCAACACCCTCTCCTGCTCCAGTGCCCGTAATGGTGGCTGAACCAATGCAGACTCCCTATTTCTGCACCTGCCATTAGTCACGACTCTTACCGAAGGTTGAGGATCTTCTCTGGCACCTCCCCACCCCAAGGGGAGGATGACTGGGAGACCTGGATAGACTATGTTGCCCCCAAGTGCTAGAATGGCAATGCTCGGAAGGTGGGAAAAGAGGGTTAGTGAGAGCCTCCGAGGTCCTGCCCTGGCTACCATCCGTAGCAAACGGGCCAGTAACCCTGAAGCGACTGCACAGGCCTATCTTGAGGCCTTGGAGAATGTGTATGGGAGCCCAGATTCTGATGAGGACCTATGGGAGAGTAAGAGATGCACAACAGTACCAAGGGAGTTGTTGTCTGTGTATGTATCTCGGCTGGAAAAATTGTTGCAAGAATGCCTCAGAAAAGGTAGTTTGCCAGCGATTGAACTGACTCTAACCAGGCTGACAGGATCCTTAAGTCTGCCCCTCTCAGAACTGCTGCTGCTCAGTTACACCTGGCAGATCGACTGGAATCCCCACCCTCCTATGATGAGTTAATGAGAGAAATTCGAGGAGTTGGAAAGACGACTGGAGGGACCTGCACCAATAGCTGCGCTACTGACACCCGAGTGACTGAGGGTGACCCATCAAGTGAAGTTCAGGGGCAGAGGTTGGCAGTCAATGAGTGCTCTGACAAGGAAAAGATATGTCACAATGGAGTGAACTGTTGAGAGAGATCCGGAATTCAAAAACAGTCCTTTATGAAGGCCACGCCTGCGAGTACGGGCCCTGACCTATATCCGACTGCATTCGTTATGGGGTGGGGTACCCACCATGTATCTCCTGCTGATAACAGCTCGAACTCGATTCCTTGACCATGGAAGTGGAGAAACTGACGAGATGTCTCCAAATGCTTATCACGCCAGACAGAGATGGCACCAAGGTTTCCAGTTAGTAATACCCCGCCCTGGCTCCCAGTGTGGCGCCGGCCAGCTCAAACTCCAGAAAGTATGTTTTGCTATAATTGTGGGAAAGATGGGCACATGAAAAGGGGAATGCCAGTCCCCAAAGACACTGACAAAGTTGCATATAGGCTACAAGGAGAGCTTGGAGAAGAAATCAGTGGTTAAGAGGTGCACGACATGATCCCAGTGAGGGCACCAAAAATGCTAATTCACGTCCCTTTGTGGCAAGGTCAGTTGCCCAGGCCCCCACTACCGCCTCTCCAGACTGGTCCAGAATAGTGGGTCCCTCCATGGAGACCACTGTAAAGGTGAACGGAGTGTCTACAAGAGCTATATTAGACAGTGGCTCCCAAGTGACAATTATGTTCCAAGATTGGTATCAGAAGCATTTGTCAGACATACCCTACAACCATTAGAAGGACTGCATGTATGGGGGTTAAGTGAGAAGGCCTACCCTATTCCGGTATATCCGAATTTGGCTGTCTTTCCCCACCTCCGTGGCTGGAGTGGCGAACAAGTAGAGACCCTAGCCTTAGTGTGTCCCCCACTGGACTGTATGATGGTGTCCTTTGTTGATTGGAACAAATGCTCATATGTTCGGAAGGCTGGCACAGTTGTGTTATGAAAAACAGGGGTCAAAGACTAGTAGAGCTTTAAGAGTTCGCTTTAATTAAGAAGGCCTATGAGGCACAGAGATGCTGAAAAACAGAACCAGAGGAACCGGTTGGAATTGTATGGAAGAAGGATCCTGAGTCTCTGATCCTGGCGCCAAATGCCCAGTGTACCTTACAGGAGAGGTCCGATCAGAAAGGATGTTAAGAATAAATATTAATGTTGGATGCACCAGGCGATGGAAAATTGCCAGAGGGACTGCTGGTCAAGCCTAGTATTTTGCCCGCTAGAGCCCATGCTTATGCCAGAAGGGTAATGGTCCAAGTTCATAATGTGTCTGAAAGAGACATTCGAGTAAACAGAGGTTGCATCCTGGCTAATGTGCATTGTGCAGACACTGCAGTGCTACCCAGCAGCAAGTTCAAGGAAGAATGACAGAGTAACGTGACTTGTTTGATTTCGGCACCCCTGCTGCCAGCTGAATGGAAAGTGAAGATCAGTGAGAAGCTTGCCCAGAGAGACCAGGTGTTTCTTTAAAGGAATGGGATGTAGGATGCGTGCAAGAGCTGAGCACAATATCCGCGCTGCATGACGAAAGACCATTTCTGAGAGAGTCTCGACGCCTGGCACCTGCTGACATAGATGATGTGAGACGGCATCTGCAAGAGATGTTAGCTGCTGGTGTAATACAAGAATCCAGAAGCCCTTATGCTTCCCCATTGTGGTAGTGAGGAAAAAGAATGAACAGTAAGGATGTGTGGATTATCGCACCTTAAACCGGCGGACTATCCCTGATCAGTACACAATGCCCGCATTCAGGATGCTTTGACTGCCAAACGGGAGCAAGTGGTTCTGTGCTGGATCTCCGCAGTGGGTACTATCAGATCCCGATGGCCCCAGAGGACCGTGAAAAGACAGCCTTTATCTGTCCGCTTGGCTTCTATGAATTCATGAGGATGCCTCAAGGGATTTCAGGTGCCCCAGCCACTTTTCAACGATTGATGGAGCGTGCAGTGGGGGACATGAACTTATTAGAGTGCCTGGTATACCTAGATGATGTTATTGTGTTTGGCAGCTCACTGGAGGAACATGAGAGCAGATTATTTAAGGTATTGGACCGACTGGAGGACTTTGGCCTTAAACTGTCCATTGATAAGTGTCAATTTTTCAAACATCAGTAAAGTATGTGGGACACATAGTATCCACCGAGGAATAGAGACCACGCCAAGTAAAGTTGAGGCCTTGACCACCTGGCCACAGCCCAAAAATCTAAAGAACTGCAAAGATTCCTTGGATTCTGTGGTTATTATCGGCGCTCATCAAGGACTATTCAAGAGTGATCCGCCTTTACTTAACCTTACTCAAGGGTATCCCAACCCACAAAAATACCAAAAGTCAGCATCCCTCAAGACTGAAAGAGTGTATTTTCATCCGAGTGAAGTATTTGGGGCCCGCTGGACCCTGATTGTGAGACTGCTTTTCATGAGATCATATATCAACTTACCCATGCTCCAGTGCTGGCCTATGCCGATCCAAGAAAACTTTACGCCCTGCACACTGATGCTAGCCAAGGGTTGGGGCTGTGTTGTACCAAGAGCACGAGAATGGCCTGAGACCAGTGGCCTTTGCCAGTAGAAGCCTGACCCCATCCGAAAAGAACTATCCTGTACATAAAGTTAGAGTTCCTAGCTTTGAAGTGGGCTATTGTTGACCAATTCCATGAGTACTTGTATGGCGCAAAATACTAGTAAAACTGACAATAATCCTTTGACCTATGTGCAGACCTCAGCTAAGTTGGATGCCACTGGCCATAGGTGGCTTTCTGCATTATCTACATATGACTATGCTCTCGAATACCGAGCAGGTCTGAACCACATAGATGCTGATGCTTCTCCCGAGGCCTGTTCCCCAGAATGATTGGGTCCGACTGGCAGAACCTGACATTCGGCACTCTGCCGGAAGTTTGACAGGGAGGAACAATGTCCACGGACGCAGTGGACTGCATGGTGGATTGCTTGGGAGCTCTGAGAATTGCATACCTGCTGCTTATTGCCACTTTTCTGCAATAGACATTGGTGCACTGCCTCAGCTGGACAATGACAGTATTGGCGGGCTCAATCCTCCGATCCCATGATCAAAGCAGCTTTAGAAGCCTCTATGCAGGAAAAGATGTGTCCAAATTACGCCCACTGATTTGAGAACTGCACTGTTATACAAAGAAGGTCCTAAGTTGAAACTGATCAATAAACTGTTATACAGAGAAACAGTAGACAGAGGGGACAAGTAGACAAACAACAACTAGTGCTGCCCACTGCCTTCGAGACTCAGTATTGAGGTCCTTGCACAACCACATGGGGCACCTTGGTATAGACAGAACACTTGACTTGGTGAGATCCAGATTCTATTGGCCTAAGATGGGGGCTGATGTGGAGCAACACATTCAAACTTGTAAGTCGCTACTTACAGAGGAAAGCTTTGCCCAGGGCTGCCCTTGTTAACATAACCACCAGTGCACCCATGGAGCTGGTCTGTATTGATTTTCTAAGTTTGGAGTCAGATCAAAGAAATATCAGTAATGTGCTGGTGGTCACTGACCATTTCACGAGATATGCCCAAGCTTTCCCACCAAAGACCAGAAAGCATCCACTGTAGCCAAAGTACTTGTAGAAAACTTTTTGTTCACTATGGGGCTCCACGAATCCATTCTGATCAAGGAGAGACTTTGAGAGTCGCCTGATCAAAGAGATGCTTTCTCTGTGGGGAGTGCGAAGTCCAGAACCACTCCTTACCACCCCAGGGGACCCACAGCCTGAACGTTTCAACCGCGACTTTGCTAGATATGCTAGGGCACCCTGCACCCAAAGGACAAGCCTAGATGGAGCCAACAAATTAGCACCCTGGTACATGCTTATAACTGCACCAAAAGTGATGCCACTGGATTCTCCCCTACCGCCTGATGTTTGGAAGAGAAGCTCGACTACCAGTAGATGTGTGTTTTGGGGTCTCTCCTGATGGGGTTCAAGCTGACAACTATTTACAGTATGTGCAAAAGTTAAAGGCCCAGCTAACTCATGTACTAACTGGCTCAAACCATGGCTGCCAAAAGAAATCTGGCCAACAAAGAAAGGTATGATAAAAGGTGAAAGCACAGGAACTCCAGGAGGAGATCGGGTATTGCTAAGAAATCTGGGACTGCATGGCAAGCACAAGATTGCTGATAGATGGCACCATCTCCCTCACATTGTAGTGGGCAAACTAGATGATCTGCCAGTGTACAAAGTAAGGCCTGAGAATAATTCAAAAGATGTAAAAACAATGCATAGAAATCATTTACCGCCCATTGGACAAATCTTAATTGAGTCTGAGTCCTAGAAGATGCCCCTCTGGACCAGTGACTAGAGCTGCTGCTAAGAAAAGATCAAGAAAGTCTGCACCTACAGAAGCAAAGTTAAAGTGTTCCCTCCACAAGTCCCAGTTGAGCATGACTGTCAGTCCATATCGGAAGAAAGTGAGAGTGACTTTGAATACTATCCTTCTTACTGAACTGAGTCAATTGTTTCGGGCAATCCCTAGTCAATACTGGAGACAAAGCTGGGCCTTCTGGACTGTCTAAGCCCCAGCTTCATCCCTGGAGCCAATGCTCCCAGAAAGTGAAGTGCAAAGCATCAGATCAGATGAAATGGAATCAATGGCATGGTTGAACTGTTTGAGCTTTCAGGAGGAAAATGATAGATTGGGGCAGACTGGTGATACACCCGAACAAGAAGAGTATTTTGAGTGCCCTGACAGTCCACTGCCAGTGTCCGAAAGCTCTCCATGCGAGCCAAATGTTGTGGACTCAGAAACTGTAACTCCTGGAGCTGAAAGTGCCCCAGGTTCTAGCCTCTCTACCCCCATGGAGACTCCTGACAAGTGAGGACAATGCTGAAAATGAGGCTCAGAGTGCAGAGACTATAACAGTTCCCCTAGAAAGACTGGTCGAGCTGTAAAGCCTGTGGTGCACCTCAGTTATGATTCACTTGGGAGGCCTGTGGACTTGCCTCTCAATGTTGTCCATAAAGAGTGTATGTCCCCGAGCTCATTGCCCAAACTGAGCATCAGTGCTAACCCAAGTTACTTGTGTTGCCCTCTAAGTATGGTGCCCTTGCCCCATCCAGCCCCAAGGTAACTGATAGGAAGGGCCCCTCTCTTCAGGTTTCATGTACAAGAGGTAAACTGAGTTATGGTACAATGTGTATGTAATACTGTGTAAAGAGTGACGCATCTGCAATGTTTCAGAAATGTGTTCTTGGTAAAATGATATATTGACTGATGATTACATGTGCGAGCCTAATGCAAATGTATATGGTTGCAGTTGAAACTTATGGGTACTTGCTTGACGTGGAAGTCAAGCTTTCCCAAGCCAGGAAGGTGTAACCTCTGCAAATGGGGGTTCCAAAAGACTTCAGGAGCTTGCTTGAATGCCCAAGCCTGAATGGTGTTTGGCATTTAAGCCATTTATCAGTGAGTGTTTTTAGAGCCTCTGGTACTGTCTCTTTAAGAGCTGTCTGCTTGCAGACATAATTAGTTTGTATGGGGGACTGTGTGCTTCTCTGAGTACCACCTCGAGCTGCTGCCAATTCACTCATTTTGCAGTCACTAGGAGTGCAAAGGGAACCTATCTGAAAGATGTAACTGTTTGCCAGAAATTATTTAGAGTAATAATGAAATTACAGTTTGTCTAACCTGCTTTCTTTGCAGTCAGAACTGTGTCTGCTAGTTCCCCATTCTAGTTTTGAACTGCTGAACTGGACCAATCAGTGTGGGGTAAGCTAGCTCTAAAATGATGCCTTGACGAATCAGAACTTGGACTCATAATCTGAGCCAGCCACAAGAGGATTGTATGGGCAGTGACTCTGGGAGATGTAGTTTAGACTTCAGTGCCTTTTGGACCAACAGCAGCAGTCTATTGTGAGTGACAGCCAATCCAGTCAAGAACTGGGAGGAACTCAAAAGAAGTGCCGGTTTCAGTCAGTTGGAGTTCAGTTGAGCTTTGGCAGTGAAGAAGGAAGGAGCCCTGTGCTTTTCAGTGTGCAGTTTTAGTCAAAAACGCGGTGGCCCAGAGTTCCGGTCTGCAGCTTGTGTAACAGCTTGTTAGGACTGAATCTCCTGTGAAAAGAATCAAAGGATCTCTGAAGAGTAGAAACCAGGCTCACCCTGTAGAAGACTGGAAGAATTGCTAAAATTTACTCGGTCTGTCAGGAACTGAATCTGCTGTGTGTTCTCCGGGTGTGTGCAGTAATTGCAGTCGGGATACAGATGCAGCCTGCCTGGTATAGTACTTTCTTATATGGATGTGTGAAGAGGTTTGTGTACCTCAAGTGAGCCCTGCTGACATTGAAGGACCCTATCTTATTTTGAGGTCGTGAGTACTAATTCAGGGTTGCTCCTGTTGAATTGCCACATTAAATCCAAATGGAATTACTGTACTGCTGACTGTTTAATTCTCCTTTTCTCTGTGTGAAAGGGCCCTACCAGCTGCCACGGTTTGGACTAGCCACTAGGGCTTGGGTACCCAGGGACAGTAACTGATAGGGATAGCCTGTGCACAGAGCCATAGGTAGATTATTAGAGTGATAAGCTAATTAACCTGATTTCCCTGTCCTTGTTATATCCCCTAAATAAATCAGAGCTGCTTGTTTCAGCAAAGTTATACTGCCTGAGGTGTATTTGTCATGTTAAAGTATGTACTGTGATTGTTGCACTGTATCTCATTTCACAGGAGGTCCCAGTGCCGGAACCAGACCTGGGGGTAAGTGTATACTGTGAAGGTAATTCTGATATATTGTGTGGGCCACTAGTGGGAAGAAGGGGTTGCAGTGTCCCAGAGGGCTGTGACCAAGTTAGTTTAACTATTGCAAACCCTGACCTCTGGGTGGAGGCACCCGCCATTGGATCCAGGCCCCTCAACCTGTTAGTGGCAAATCAGGCAGGGGTAGTAGCCCCTGGGATAGCGCCATCTAGGGGTTACACATGTAAAATAGGATTTCAACAAAAATTCACTGGGGGGAAATCCAGAAGTAATTTATACCATTCTGGGTATGAAAAAAACAGATAAGAGAATCTGTTTAGGAAGTAGCCTTTGGAACTGTTTTAATACACATGAAAGTTTGTTTGCAAGTAGCGGAAAGAAACAGATTTCAGTTTCAGATTATATAAGCATAAGAGACTGCTTAGTGCTTTCTTCAGGGTAAGTATGTATGTTGGTCCACAGCAGCCTCTTTGTATGAGAGGTTACCTGAAGGAATGTAGTGTTTGCCTTCTCCTATTAAAATTCTCTTCCTTCAACTCACAGCCTGCACTGGGCAGGTATCGTTAACAGCAGGAACATGGTCTACCAACACATCAAGCTGCCTCTGGTGATTCTCTCATTGCTTCTCCTTATCTACATTTTCCCGGGTGAGCAACATCTAGCCTGACTTAGCCTGCTATAGACTGTTGGCTGAATGGCATTATTGTATCTTACAATGTACTGTGTTTTAACTTGTAACTAAGAACCCCTCCCCCAGTACTGCTGAAAACTATTACCTTGGAGTTGGACCAGCTGAGAATGAAAAAAACTCAAGGAATTAATATTTGCAGAATATGTTTTCAGCTGTGTAAGGGAAGACTAATATATTGCACATAAAATGACTCAGCCGCAGTGAATGTGGAAAGGTATAACTTGCTATACCAGCATGTGGTTTTCCATGTGGATTTTAAACTAACTGAACATTTTCCCTGATAAACATTTCTGATTCCCCCGTTGCTTGAAAGATATATAATATATTAAACTATCTTCATAATGGTTGCTATGTTCATGCTATTCATATGAAGTATTCAAATGGTTAAAAGCAGAGTTGTGCATTAAGTGGTTGTGTTTGACTTATGGACATTGGTTATCATCACTGTCATTCAGACATGTTTTCTACAGGGGAAGGAGAACCAAAATTTAACATTTACTGACTTACCTGTAATTGGAAGATAAAGAGAAACTTGAGCCATATTAAAAAAAAAACTCCCTTTCATTTATGAAGGAAAACAAAATATCCTATTACCTAATCTTACCAAGGCAAAGTTATGTGTTTTGTTTTATTTTGAAAGTGTAAAGTGGGATTAGGCATCCTACTAGACTCTGGATATCTGTTGTTTTCTTATGAAAAATTTATTTGCATGGTTTGAAACTTTAGGGAGCAAACAAACATAAAAAGAGCACTGGATAACATTATAATCTCTTCTCATAGTATTGCACTTTACTTTGGAGTGAACACAGGTTAGATACAAAAAATAAAAAAATAAAAACTTATCAAAAGCAGTTAGTGAACTGAGATGCACAGCAGGAAACGTCATTAAAAATGGTGCCTGCCAACGTAGCGCATCTGTCTGAATGGAAGTGAAATCAACAATGAGTCACCATTATAGGATTCACATTTTGTCTACAAAACAAAACTTTTGCAACAGCTTTCTTTTTTGCTCTTTATTTTATATGCAAAACTGATTTTTCTTTTTTCATTTTTGTATGCTGTTCATGCTGTGATTTATGAATACTGCACTGCATTATGTCCAAAATTATTCATCTTCTTTCTATATTTTTATTCCATTAGCAAAGTAGTTGGTGAAGTGCAGTATCTTGTCAACAAAATTATTCGGACAAAATTGCTTTCTGCAATTATCTACAGAGTATTTAGAGCTAGCGAGTGGCTGAGTAGATAATGGGTTCAGGAAACAGTGTAGATCGTCCACAAATAATCTTTGCTGTTTGGGAAAAAAAAAACATGCAGTTGGTTTTCTCTGACTAAATGCATTTTGATTTATAGAATAGGTTTTGTTTTGACCAAGCAGATTTTATACACAGAAAATTTAAGCCTGAACTTGTGCCCCAGGGCAAAACATGTATAGCAGAATAGTATTGTGGTGACAGAAGGGACTTATGGTTTGTCTTGTCTGCCTCCCCCATCACACAGCAGTGACAATATCTATGTATGGATGTACTGTACATCCAAGCTTGGCAGCTGGAATGCTATCCCTGTTCTTACGGTGTAACCCACAGTACTCTTCTCCCTCAGGAATCTTTCCAGCACCATAAAGCTTCATGCCTGCTGAATTTTAGTTGCAGTTCTACGCACAGTTCTCCGTGATTAGTTTCATGATTGGTAATGATGGGGAGATCCACTAGAATCATTTTATTGATGAATTGCTTTATAGGAAAACTACACAAGCTTCTCTCTGGTCAGATTCATGTCATTAAAGTGATAACACCTTCCTCTGAAAAACTTCACTCTCTCCACCATACAAAATAGAGTGAAGATATTTTATTAAACAACCAGACCATTTTGTTGATGAACTGCCTTTCAAGAAACTGGGAAAATTTATTATGTGGATAAAATGAGTTTTCAAAAAGCAAGAATAATATCCTTGGTGAAAGGCATTTTATTGAGCAGAAGGCACTGTCATGCAGGCAGACCTAAGGGATACAGTCTCAGGCCTATTGTACTGTGAGTGTTCTAACAAATCAATCAATCAATCAATCACTTTATTTAACCAGGCATAAATGAATTCACTGTTTACAGGACATGTAGCTCCAAGAGCAGGAAAGCAACTATTTTATCAATTATTTTGTTGACCAAATAAAAAGTTGCAGAAATCATGTTGTGGACTAAGTAATGCTGGGAGCTCATTAAATATACTCTATACAGATATTTATCACCCTGATAACAGAGGTCTCATCAAGAGACAGAATGTGAATGTTACAAATGTCTTCCCATAATGTAAACCTTTGCCACTGAGACATTTCCAATCCAATTTTTCTTTTTCTTTTTCTTTGCAATTTTTGACCAGGAAAGGCACACTGAGTTGTGATGGATAGTTTTCAGGTACGGCTCAGGTAGGGGGTGAGGGGGAGTTACATGGAACTGTTTTTATTGATTGTGAATGTTGGCAAGGACACCTGATGACCATTCCCTACTCTTGTGGAAAATACCATGGCATCTTTAAGCTTACACCTTCACAGCCACTAGAGATTTACCTTTATTAAGGAAGTTAGTTAAAAACTTGTTTGTAAATGGGAAATTTAGATGCTTTGGCTATGTTGCGATTCTTACCAGTCAGAAAGAAAGCATCATAAATTTGCAAAACAAAATGGTAATATTAAATGCACACTGAGAACAAAAAATAGAGTTAAAATTGAGATTTTGACCATAGGTCTACTTCAGGAATTTTCTAAAAGAGGAAAAGTAAAATTAGTGGAGAGGGGAAGGGAATTAAGGGATATACTGTATATGTGGGAAAAGAAAATAGGGGGAGGTTCTATGAGAAAAAGTGATAATAGGCAAGGTAATAAAAGAATCTGGAAAACAAAAAGAGGATGATGGGTATGACAAGGCATAGTAGGAGAGAATGAGCTGAGGAGTCCTCAAGTGGGGACTAATTAACATGGCCTAGTAAGAAGGCTGATAGGTGACAAATGTGGGGGAAGGAGACAGAGATAGAGACCTCTGTGGACAATGAAAATAATTGTGCACACATAGCTGGAATGTCCATGTGAGTATGCCTCCCCCCCACACACACATACACACACGGGATGGAAATGTGTGCAGACATACGCACACAAGCAAACATACCATGCACACATGCAAACAAAGATATGAAAAAGAGACATGCAAGAACAAGGGGACACAATTTAAAGATAGAGGGGGATGGTTCAGGGGCAATGTGAGGAAGTATTTTTTCACAGAGAGGGTAGTGGATGCATGGAACAGCCTTCCTGAGGAGGTTGTGGGGTCTAAAACTATGGGAGAATTCAAGAATGCATGGGACAGACATAAGGCAATTATTGTGGGGGGTAGGAAGAAATAGGCTGTTGGTTAACTAGGATCTGCGGCCTATCATGTAGGGAAATTGGCAGACTAGGTGGGCCAAGCGGTCTTTATCTGCCGCCCAAGTCTATGTTTCTATGTTTCTATGATGGGGTGGGGTAAAAAGACAGTGCAGTGAAAAAACATAAGATGACTGAAAGATGTTAGTAGAAAATAAGTCTGTCATTTAAACTGGAGGGCTGCTGGGAGCCTAGGTGGATGATCAGCTTGGTTTGCATGTTTTTTCTTTGGTCAGTATCCCAGAAACACTGCTAAAGGACACAGACAGAAAGATTATCGACACTGTGGTCCCTGGAGGTAAAGTGGGATACAAAGGGTTTATCAGTGTCTTCATTCCTGACTGCCCTGTAATGTTCCCTAAATCGGTCAGCCCAACGTCTGCAAGTTTCTCCCCTTACCTCTCCACTAACTTTGCTTTTTTCAAATAATTCTTGAAGAAGACCTATGGTTGAAACATTGATTCTAACTCAATTTTCTACTTTCAGCGCATTTAACATATTACCATTTTGTTTTATTTTAGACCACATGCTAATGCAGCACCTTGTTATTTTATAATAAATTTGTTTCAATCAGGTTGGGATCATGGCGTGGTTTTACATTACATTTTGCTAGGGTTTTTCGTACTTTGAGCATAGTCTGATTAAAATGTTACTAACTTCTGACAATGCAAAGGTAGATGCACATGGCCTCTCAGTTGGTGCTACTTTACTATATCTGAAGTCACCCTTGAAGCTTTGATATGTGATGTGAGGCTATTAGGATTGGAATCCTTGCAGCAGCAAACTCCATTAAAGAAGCAATTTAAAAATCCTTTTAAAAGCAACTTATATATTTAGGTCTTTAAAATTTATTGACCCAAAGAAGCACACTGAGCTGGAAATCATTTCCAGGTGCGATTTAGGGAGTAGTTACGCTGGAAAAATACAGCAAAACAAAAGTCAAAAACAAGCATTTGTCAATGCCAAATGTTGATTGCGTTGGTCCGTTGTTCTCGCTCAGTGGCCCTCTGTCAGTCGCTCGTTGTGTTTCTCCCGGTACTGCAGGCTGCTGTTTAGTACTGGGCTCCTGCCTGCATTGGCACCCTTTTCTGTCCACAAAGAAATCTGCAGCTGTCCCAACAGAGCTCCGTTGAGGTGTGTCACTGCCCCTCTCTGACTCTCTCATTCTGTTTCTCCTGGCGCTGCAGGATGGCCTTTTGTACTGGGCTCCTGCCTCTGTTGGTGGCTTTTTCTGCCCATAAAGAAATCTGCAGTAGTCCTGACACAGGTCCATTGAGCTTGCTCACTCCCCCTCTGTCACTCGCTTTTTCCATTTCTGCCGGCACTGCAGGCTGGCCTTTTGTATTGAGCTCCTGCCTGCATTGCCGCTTTTTCTGCCCACAGAGAAATCTGCAGCAGTCACGATAGAGCTCCATTGAGCTCACTCTACCCCCCCTCACTTGCTCGCTCTGTTTCTCCCGCCGCTGCAGGCTGACCTTTTGTACTGAGTCCCTGGGTGCATTGCTGCCTTTTTCTGCCCACAAAGAAATTTGCAGTAGTCCCAACAGAGCTCTGTTGAGCTCACTCACTCCCCCTCCCTCACTTATTCTGTGCCTTCCACTGCTGCAGGCTGCCCTTTTATACTGGGCTCCTGCCTGCATTGGTGGCTTTTTCTGCCCACAAAGAAATTTGCAGCAGTCCCAAGACAGCTCCGTTGAAGCTCACTCACTTCCCCTCTCTCATTTGCTTCTTCCATTTCTGCCGGTGCTGCTGGCTGGCCTTTTGTACTGGGCTCCTGCCTGTGTTGCTGCCTTCTTCTGCCCACAAAGAAATCCACAGCAGTCATGTTAGAGCTCCTGAGCTCGCTCACTCCTCCCCTCTCTCAATCATTCGTTCTGTTTCTCCGCTGCTGCAGGCTGCCATTTTGTACTTGGTCCTGCATGCATTGGCACCTTTTTTTGCCCACAAAGAAATCCACAGCTGTTCTGACAGAGGTCCGCTGAGGTCGCTCACTCCCCCTCTCTCACTCACTCATTGTGTTTCTCCCGGCACTGCAGGCTGCCCTTTTGTACTGGGCTCCTGCCTGCGTTGGCACCTTTTTCTGCCCACAAATAACCACCGGCTGGCCCCGAGAGAGCTCCGCTGAGGTCGCTCACTCCCTCTGTCTTACGTGCTCATTCTGTTTCTCTTGGCTCTGCAGGCTGCCCTTTTGTGCTGGTCTCCTGCATACATTGCTGCCTTTTTCTGCCCACAAAGAACTCTGCAGCAGTCCCAACAGAGCTCCATTGACCTCACTCACTCCCCCTCTCTCACTCGCTCGTTCTGTTTCTGCTGGCACTGCAGGCTGCCCTTTTATACAGGGCTCCTGCATGCATTGCCGCCTTTTTCTGCCCACAAAGAAATCTGCAGCAGTCATGATAGAGCTCCATCGAGCTCACTCACTCCCCCGTCTCAGTCACTTGTTCTGTTTCTTACACTGCTGCAGGTTGCCCTTTTGTACTGGTCCCCTGTGTGCATTGCTGCCTTTTTCTGCCCACAAAGATATCCACAGCAGTTCCAACAGAGCTCTGTTGAGCTCGATCACTCCCACTCTCTCAGTCGCTCATTCTGTGACTCCCGGTGCTGCAGGTTGCCCTTTTGTACTGGGCTCCTGCCTGCGTTGGCACCTTTTCCTGCCCACAAAGAAATCCACAGCAGTCCTGACAGAGCTCAGTTGAGCTCGGTCACTCTCCCCCCACTCGCTCAATCCTAATCTGACCCAAACACTGATTTCCGACAGCGACTGCAGTATTCTGCTCCGGAACCACGAAAACACATTTCAGCCAGGATGTGAAAAATGACAGCTGTACTGTTCATAAGGAGGTGTGGAAAAATGGCAATGTTGAAAATCTGGCATGAAAATATTTCAAATTCGCAAAGTTACGAGCGTGCGTAGCAACTGCGTAACGCACGCTCATAAAACAGTAATTTTTTTGGATTTTTTCCACCAAATTTGCAACATTGGCTTTTTGAAAGCCCACCTAATAAACACTGGCACTGTCGTTTCATTAATCGGTCCCGAAAGGTGATTCCGCGCAGTGACCATGAAATCACCTTTTGAGGCTGAATAATGCCATGACAGTGACAGAACTCATGAGGAGGGGTCCCAAAAACCCCATGTTGAAAATTTGGTGCCAAAATTCAAAAAAATGACTAAGATATGCATCAAAGATAAAAAAAAAATATTTATTCCATTATACAGCTTACCGGCATTTCCTGAATTAGCTGTTGGCTTTGAAGCCTGCAGACGTGTTTCCGGTCCACCGAAGATCATTGTGCTGGCTCTGGAGGTAAGTATGGGGTGAGGAGGGTGTGGGGAGGTGGGGTACGAGGGAGGGCACGGGTTGTGGGAGGGGTCCGCAGACTGCAAGGGACCGTTTTCATTTTAGGATTATAAAAAAAGACGCTAGGGGCCATTTTTTTTGCAGGTACTTTGGCACGCTTGGGTGGCTCCCAGCATGCCACCTGCGTGTTTTGTGGGGACACTGAGCCAACAAGGTTTGGGCACCCCTGTCGCGGCACATACTTGGGGCTCATGAGCCGAGAGGATTGGGCACCCCTCAGCACACAAGAAATGGGGGAGGATATGCGGACGGGGATTGGGCAACCCTGTCGGCAAACACAGAAGGAGGGAGGACATAAGCCGAGGGGGACTGGGCATCCCCCTTGGTACACAAGAAATGGGGACTGGGATCCCCGTCAGCAACAGTCCTGCAATGAGGGGTCACTTCCTCATTGCAGCGGATGACGCTGCATTGACAAGGTGGCCCCTGATTGCAGTGGCTAAAACTTTAGAAGGTTGTGGCGCGCTGGCTGAACTAGTGTCAACAGCAGCATGCCACACCATTGGGGACAGCAGGCCAAGCCTTTAAAGGCTGTGGGGCATTAGCCAAAACAGTGCTTCGCCTCCACAACCTGCTTCTTGCAAAAGTTGCTACAATATGTTTCTTGCACTTAGCGCCAAGAATCAACATAATAAGGTACTGTACAGTATGCAAAATAGCTGTGGTAACAATAACACAGAAATACCAATTGCATATTTACCACCTTACAAAATGTATACAGTTACAAAAACTACAGTTTGGTGGTTACTAAGGTCTTCTGGATTAGGTCTGGAGTAGACATAACTGAGCAAAATGCTAGGTGAGTGACTACCTGCAAATGTAAGGATTAGAGAAGTGAGCCACTAAGAGCAGTTTGAGAGAGGGGCATAAGGTTGACAGTCGAATAGTGAGAGGAAGGTTATTCCACTGGATAGGAGGGTGGCTAGAGAAAGCAGACTGAACAATAGTAGACTTGCAGCAAGTGATATGGAAGTAGCTAGCATCAGTGATTGAAGGGAGTAGGAGAGGTTAAGGAGAGATAATGGTGAAGAGTGGTAAGCCAGTATTTGGCCACAAAGAAAGAGCAGTGTGGGTGGAAATGGACCTGAAGGGACAGGAGGAAGAGGTTGGCATACAGAGAGCAGTGATGGGAAAGATGTGGAGCATTATGGGCAAAGCCACTGAAGCAATGGACAAGGGGGTTCAGCCTGGCAAGGATGAACTTGGGGGGGGCGTCATAATGTTAACCACTTCCGAGTAGTCAAACAGCAGTATGATCCTCTCAAGGATGATCTCATGGCAGACTAGAAGTTGAAATCAGAACGGTTGTGATACTGTGTGTGAGCATAGCATGGAGTTATTTGAATTGGATGTTAGTGTGGTATGAGAAACTCAGAAACCCCTGACAAAGTGATTTAGCCACAAAGCTCTGGGTCTGCCTGCCTATTGCCTTAATTGCTTCAGTGCATTTATTTGCTGTAAGTAGGTGCCTCATGAAATCAGTTACTCAAGAAGTTGCTCAGCTTTTGTTTTTGTAAGAACCTGTCCTGCAACACAGCATTAATCTTTGTAAATCATGATCAGTGGTACATGCATCTATCATTTTTGGAGAACAAGCTGATGATATTTCTATAGTTTATGCCCCTCAGTTTTGAGTGTATGGAATGGAGTCCTTTTCCTAAAGGAGATGATCTGTTTTTTGAGTGTGGTATGAGAAAATTAAGTAAGTAAGGCTCTATTTCTATTGTGGTGCCGAGCCATTACAGTTCACAGTAAGGTTCAGACGTCATACACCAAATCATATTAATTACTAAAAACAGGATATATGTAAAGTCACATTAAAAGCTATTGATAAATGCTTTACTAAAAAGATAGGTCTTCAGGCCCCCATTAAATATCTCCACCATTGGGGCATCCCTCAAAGATCCTGGCAGCACATTCCAGAGGGCTGGGTTGGCCACCTCAAAGGAATGATCCCCTGAGGTTTTCAGCCTGGCCCTCAGAATCGCCAGGAGGCCCTCAGTGGAAAAGTGGCGGGAACATACCAGCATGGCTGAATTTAGGAGGTCAGACAGGTAACCAGGACCCAGTCCATATGGGGCCTTGAAGGTGAGCAAGCCCACCTTGAAGATGATCCTCCACCTGACAGGCAGCCAGTGCAGATCCCGCAGGACCGAGGTCACATGGTAAGTTTTTGGTAGGCCCGCCAGCAGCCTAGCTGCCGCATTCTGCACTAACTGCAGTTGGTGGAGGGTCCCTCCATTGACCCCAAAGTACAGAATGTTACAATAGTCCAACCTAGAAGTCACAAAGGCATGTACCAGTGATGGCAACTCTCCAGGCGGAATCAGAGGTTTAATTCGGGTGACATTCCTTAGATGGTAGAACCCACTTTTAATAACAAATGACACCTGGGCTTCCAGAGTCAATCTTTCATCAAGGATTATGCCCACATTCTTCACCCTGGGGGAGGCCATCAATGGAGTGGATCCCAGGGCCAACCCTGTTACCAGTCATGTACTCACCATAATTCTTGATCTTCTAAGAATATCTTCACACTAGTGGGTCTGAGCCAGAGGCACTAGGACCCAGTGGGAGCCAGAACTTTTCAGAGAGCTGGCACCGCAGTAAGCAGCACGCATGCATATCATCATGAGTCAGCACATGGCCACTAGTTTATCTAGGTGTCAGCCCCCAACCACCTGGTAATGCTGTCCCAGTGCAACAAAATGAAGGTATCTGTGGATGGTGGGGTGGACCAGTATGTGTAGGTATAACTCCTACATATCCAGGGATGCTAGCCAGTCCTGAGGTTTCAGGTAGGGTAGAAGGGAACCCATAGAAGTCATTTTGAATTTTTCTCAATCCATAAATTTGTTCAGATTTCTGAGATCAAGAATGGAGTGCATGCCCACTGATTTGAAACTAGGAAGTAATGTGAGTAGAACCCTGTGTTTTGTTCTGACTCTGGCACTGTTTCCACCACCCTGTTGCTAAGAAGGCCCGCAATCTACTGTGCCAGAAGCTCTGACATATAAGATGACAAAGGGGGTTGCCTTTTGGGTGGATAATCTAGGGGGGGTCTATGAAATCCAGAGAGTACCCCTCTTGGATAATTCTGAGGACCCACTTGTGCATTCTGATGGCCTCCCATTGGCAGTAAAACTGGATCAGATGCTCCCCCTCACCACTGGGGAGGAGAGGTTTGCCTTGGGAAGCTGAGGCAGGAGCTAGGCGGGAGCTTCAGATTGTGGCACTAGGTGCTTTCAGTGTCTGTGCCTTCAGCTACACATTCTTTTGAGAATGGGGAGGCTGGTTTCTGTTGTTCTGGGCTCCCCTGCCTTCACCACAAAAGGACTGCCTGCTGTTAAAGGACCCAGGCCCCTTGCCTCTCTAGGAGTTGAAGGGAACCTGGTCTGGAGGTCTTAAGAGTTGTTCTAATTTCATTAGATGCCTTTAGAGCTTGCACCACCTGCTGTCCAGTCAGTTAAGTGCCATCAAAGGGGACATTCATTACCTGTTGTTGGATGTCCTAGGTGAAGCCAGCAGTGCACAACCAGGAATGCTGCCTGATGCAGATGCCTGCAGCTGCAGAATGAGATGCTGTATCAAAGGCATTCACAAAGGCTTTGAGCTGGTGACTGTTGGTTTCAATCCCTTGCTTAACAGTCAGCAGAACATTTTGCTTAGCCTCTGAATCTAGCAGAACCTCGGCCAGAGACTTTACCTTGCTCCAGAGGGTATACGCATACTTGGAAAAATGCCCTTGGTAGCTCGCTAGTTTCAAGCCCAGAGTGGCAGAAGCATAGACTCATTTGCCCATAGTGTCAATCTTGCGCAGCTCCCTATAAGTGGGGTGCACAGTGACCTCTTTGGGCACAATGGCTTTGTCATTCTCAGTGGAATAGCAATAGCATCAGCTATAGATCGAGTATAATACACTGGCTTATTTTTAAGAGCAGAGTATTTTCTATCTGCCTGCTTGGGAATAGCAGTGAGTGAAGCCAATCTTTCCCAAACCACATCAGACAAGGTCTCCAGATCAGGCTGGATAGGAGGAACTAAACTGAACAGCAAATTAGGCATGTTCAGGAACTCCAGGTGGAAGTGCCTAGCTTGGTCAATGGCTGCTGGTTTGAAATCCAATGCTGAATGTGTATTTCTGAGGAGAACCTGGAAAGATAGGTCTTCTTGAGGTACAGACACTGGAACTGGGTCTGAGACCTTCTGACCATAAAAAGAGTCATTATCACTGCCTTCAGTGGTGATGATGAGGTTGGGATCTGACCCATCTCCTTCTACACCCTCCTGTCAAGGAGACTAGAGTAGAGAGTGGGGTCAAAGGACTGACAATATATTGTCCGACTGTAGCAACACTAATGATATCGGTCTTGGTCCCACAGTGCAAAGGGCCAGTGCCAGAGGTGGCGCAAGAACTAAAACTGTGGCAGCATAAGAAGGGCTCCCAGAACTGTGAGCCCATGCGAACCAGGGTCCAACACTGTAAACGACAGTGGACTGAGCCTCAAAGAGTCTGAATCTGGCACCAGATGTAACACCAGAACTGTTGTCAATGACCTGGCCATCACCAGAGTGACTGGCAGTGGCACCATGGCTGTCCCCGTCCCCGGACAGGAATAACATGACACCACAAGCTGGATATACATTAGTGGTGCTCTTCCTGGCAAGGACCCAAAGGCTGTTACCGCATGCAAACACTCTTTTGGGCCCAACAGCACCACCTGCAATGCCAGCCTAGCCAACCCCTAGGGGTCAGGGACTGGCGCCACTAGCGGTGCCTCCTGGGCCAGACAATGCACCCACTGCTCCACAAGAGTTGTCCAGTGGTAGAACTGCTTATCTGAGCCCTCACTTAAAAACTGAGAGTGGTTCCAGGCCTGGGACACTGACTTCTCAGGCCTAGAAGTCCCCAGAGCCACTGGTGATGACAGTGAAGACTTCTGACTCTGAGAGATCAATTGTTTCATGGCAGATCTCACAGAGGGGTAACCTTGACTGTGCCATTTCTTCCCCTTCTTGCAAGAAGAGGAAGAGGCCTAAGTTGAGGTCTCTATTCAGATGACACAAAAATCTGTAACAGGATGGACACTTGGCGGGGGTGGAGAGAATGCAAAGGGATCTGAGGAAACTAGAGGAGTTGTCTAGGGAGTGCAGCTAGCTGCAGTGCCAAAAAGTGCAAAGTCATGCACCTGGGGCAGGGGAAACCCAGTGGCTGTGTATAAGATGGGGGGTACTTACAGTTACCAAACAAGAGCAGGAACATGGGGAAATCATATCTGATGATCTCAAGGTGAAGGGCAGTCAGACAAGGCAGTAGGCAAGGCTAGCCAGATGCGGGGGTCATAAGGAGGGGGATTTCTAGGAGGAGGAGTGAGATGGTGTTGCATCTGTGTCGCACACTCCTGAGACCCCACCTCGAGTATTGTCTCTAGTTCTGGAGGTCGCACCTCCGCAAAGACATTGACAGGGTGGAAGTGGAACAGAGACGTGTTACCAAAATGGTGCGGGGTTGCAAAGAAACCATACAAGGAGAGACTGTGGGTGCTCAACATGTACTCCCTGGAGGAGAGAAGAGTGAGGGGGGACATGATTGAGACCTATAAGTATCTCACAGGAGCGAACAAGGTGCAGGAGGGGAGTCTCTTTCAGAGGAGCACCAGAATACTGAGGCATGCTATGAAGTTTGGGTGGGTTTAAGAGAGATGTATGGAAGTGCTTCTTCCCCAAAGGGTAGTGGATAGATGGAAAGCCAGTTAGAAAGGTGATGGGGCAAACAATGGGGAGCTTCAAACATGCATGGAACAGGCACATGGGTATAATAAGTAGAGGTAATGGAGGAGTGAGGGACGCCTGTGACCAAATAGAGTCCAGGATGTAGTAATAGGCAGGGAGAATATGGAAGACTAGATGGACATACTGGTCCTTTTCTGCCGACACATTCTGTGTTTTTATGTTTCTATGTTAGGTGGTGCCTGTACCCCGACATAGAACGTGAGCGGGATCGGTACCGCTTCTCTTTGTACTTCAGGGAAAGCTGCATTTCCTCCTTACTGGACTGCCTCTCATCAGAACCCCTCTGTGAAGGAGAGTGGACTGGATATAGCCTCACTGCCAGAGCAGCCTGCCTCTTCAGGCTCCCTACCATCCTCGATGATCATCAACCGTTGACATTCAGAAGGGCTGAGAAAGAAACTAAGTCATTTAATGTGATTAAAAAGCTAAACTGGCACAAAAATAACTAATTCTAGTTTTAAACACTAAAACTTGGAAGAACTGAATGCTGTTGTCATATAGACATGAAGTTCTGACTCCCGGTAGGTGAGCGACGTCATCACTGATGCACACGCGACAGTGGGAAAAAAGGAACCGAGACACTTGGGGCTGACACTGAGGTAAACTAGTGGCCACATGCGCTGACTCATGACACTGTGCATGTGTGCTGCTTACCACAGTGCCAGCCCTCTCAAAAGTTCTGCCTCCCACTGAGTCCTAGCACCTCTGGCTCAGACCCACTAGTGGGAATCAATGGTGAAGACTGATTCTTGGAAGATATAAGGTTCTGATCTACCACATGCAAATACTCGGAGTGGAGTACCACTTTGAGTTGGTGGTCATGTAGGGTTGTAAAGATTGGGGTATGAGGCAGCTTCTATAATCCCTGCCTAGTGCTAAAACTCATGGAACCATCTTTTTTGACATTAAGTGGCAGCTGCTTGGAGCAGAACCAGAGCTGGGTATTGTCAAAGTCATGATGAAGAAGCAATTCAAGTTCAGGATCCTGGCACCAGTGGCAAAGAGTACTATGTCACATCCATGTGGATACAGAGTGGTGACCAGCTGGTGTGGCAAAGATTGTCTACTAGAGAGGAGAGGTGGAGATGCCTGAATCACCTAGACCAAATGAACTTGGGGGGGCCTTTGGAGTGGTGGATCTAGTGGACTCATGAGACAATTTAGTGATCACTGAAAGCATCCAGAAGGGTACCAGTGAAGAGAATGTGGTGGGGATGTGAGGATAGGACCTGGTCATTAAAGGAATTGTTTCAAGAGGGTATCCTGTGACATGCACTATTGGGAAGTGGGCGCCTACCAAAATGGTGACCCACTTTTGGCACATGTCGACAGGGCGACAGCGTAGGGAAGGCGACCGGATGGGGAGGTACATGAATGATGACAGGATGTCACTATATGTACATGAGCGGGGGGGGGGAGAGCAAGCACACTGAGCAAGGGGAAGGAGGGTTTGTCAGGGGTGGTGCCAAGGTGAGCTGCCGAGCTGGCTCCATGGCGTGGTGAGTGGGTTCTGGGCTGGGGTGGCCAGGATGCTGGGTTCGGGTTCCGGCGCAGGTGTATTTTGTTGCGCACGACCCAAGTAGTGATATTTTTATATTTTTAGAATTCTCCTCCCCAACATGCACCCCCAATGGAACTGAGAATCCAAAGTGGGGGGTATGGGGTGAAGCCTCCATGGGGGGTGCGGGGTCACCACCCCGGCAGAAAAGTAAAAATTACTATTCCTTGCCCCGTTTTCTGTATCACCATGGATGTACCCGCGCCATAAGGATGATCAACTTTTGGCGATCGCCTTTATGACATAGAACCTTTGAAGAGTGTGAGTTGAGACAGGAGGACTCCATGATGAGCAGCATGAAGTTAAGGGAGTCAGGAGGATGGTATTTTGTTGCAGGGGAGAAACTATTTGCATTAAGGGCCCCAAGGACTTGGAGCTCACCTAAAACAGAGAAGGTGGAAAGAAATGAGAGAACATAGACAATGTCAGTATAGAATTGGGTTTAACTTTTAGGCAAAAGCTGATGACGTCGATGAAAACAGGGAGGGACAAATGGAAGGAGAGCCTGCACGGTTTATGAGATTAACAAACAAAAACAGGACTCACAGGTGAGGCTGAGGTATAAGAAAAATAAATCTCCACCCCCAGACTTCCCACAATCCTGTCTGTAGACCGAATAACCAGAGATCCTATCTTCCATATTGTCAATCTTGGCAGAGAGCAAGCCAAGGTTTTGGTCGGTGATGACTAGGACATCAGGTTTGTAGTAAAGGGCCCATAGTTGCAGCTGGTAAAGCTTGGGGAGTAGGCTCCCAGCGCTTACTTGAAAAATGTTTAGTCCTTTGGGGTTAATTATAGTGTGCACACATCTCTGCTTCTGATGAGTGCAGTTGTAGTACTTTACAGTAAGTGCAGTGTCTGTTTATTATATGTGCACAGTTTGAAGAATAAAATGTCTTAGTTCAGTCTGTATCCAGTGAGTTAGGACTCTACCAGCAATGGATGGTTGTTTCTTGATCAATGTAAAGAACTGGGTCAGTTTTAAGAAAATCTCCAGTTATTTGTGCACATGGACAATACAGCACATGAGACTATTTTTTTATGTATTGTTTATTTTTCCTTTTTGTGCCATCCCCTCACTTCTGGTATCTAAACTGGGCAACTCCAGTTTTTCATTCTGAGGGGAGAGCTTTTCATTTTTCCTTTGTAGTCCATTGCCCCATGCCCTCTCCTTTGGTTATGTCATCAGCAGCAGAAAATAACCTCCTCACCAGTGCCAGTAACTCTTTTTTTTTTTTTTATTCTGTTGGTAACTGGGTAAGGCCCGCTAGACACAAGTGCCTGTTTTCAGGGGCAACCCGGGAGCATGGGGGGGGGGGTTAAATGACTTGCTCAGAGTCACACAGTATGCAAGTGAAGGTTGTGGGAATCAAACCCACATCTGCTGGATGTACCAAGCTCATTTACAGCTCATTACTCTAACCTCTAGGCTATACTGCCAGCCCCACCTCTTAAATACCACCACCACCACCACCCTGACCTGCGCTAGACCCACAAATTAAATTAAAAAAAAATCCTCCTCTCTGCATTATACAAACTCTAAAATCCCAGTCACACTTAAATTGACAAGTAAAAAAAAAGCACACTCATGCTCCAGCTCTGATATCCAACCCCAACCTGTCCCTGCCCTAATATGAAATTAAATAATCCCTCTTCTGCATTCCCAGGTCTTAAATCCCACCACCAACCTGTCCCCAAATAATATTAAAAAAATTCCCCTTCTGCATAATCCCACCAGTTCTTAAATTCCCACCATCAACTCAACTACCAAATCAACCATCAACTGACAAAGAGCTGACTGACTTCTGCAGGAGGGAGTTTTGCCACATCAGTGGGCAACAGCAATATCTGAAGGCAACATTCGGTGGGAGAGAGCTGCACGGCCACTTCGGGCGGTGGAGAGTATTGAGGTTGGCCGCATCAGCAGCCAAAGAGGACAGCAGGATCAATCACAGTCCGCGGTGCCAAATTTGAGTTGTGGCCAAGCTTTAAAAGCCAAACAGCCCAGCTGCAACTCACAAAGAACTGACTGACTGCTGTGGGAGGGAGTTTTGCTGCATCGGTGGCCAACGGCAACATTTGGAGGCCGCATTCGGTGGTGACTGGGGGGAGAGGGCGCTGCATTTTTTGTCCTGCCCACCCCATCCCGGACCTCTATTAAATGCAGGTGGGAGGAGCAGCCCGCGCAAGGAAGACTCAGGGATTGGACAGGACGACTGTCTGCAAGTTCCACAAAAAGGCTGTTCACTTGGATCACTGAACTGAGAGCTTGCCATGTACCTTCAGGACTTAAAGACTAGTTTGGATTTAATGACTGGTTTGGAACTATTGTGGTGGAATTTAAGGGAGCTGCTTTGTGCGGGTGGGAATCTAGGCTAAATAAGGCAATCTGTGTTGGCTAGGTTGAAACTATATTATCCTCACTATTGTTGACTTGAGCTGCCTGGTTTTTGGGATGGACCTGGGCTAAATTCTGGGTAAACTGTCTGCATACCTATAATGCTTGAACTAAACAGATGACACATTTGAAGCTGGCTAGATATTCAATAGTTTTGAGCTGAATTGGCTTGAGCTGCTTTGGGGTTGGGGGGATCTGGGCTCAATTCTGGGAAGCCTGTTTACAGGCTTATTTTTGCTTGAACTGAATAGTTAGATGACACATTTGATGCTAGCTATTTATTGCATTGCTTGGGGTGATTTGTACTGTTTTGGTCTGGATCTGCCTCTGAAGCAGGGGAGTCATTGGTTTAGCCTGCACACTTGAGTTGACTGGGGCCGCATGGCTGCAACAAGTTGGGAACATGCTACAGGAAGCTAGTATATGAGGAGGGAGGTGCAGCATGGCGTGGCTGACAGGGGCAGCTTAGCTTGGTGGGGTCACAACTGGAGGGGACAGGGGACCTCGGTTATAGGGTGGAAGGGAAGCAGGCTAGTGGGTTGCTGTGGCTGTGGTGCCGCTATGGCCATGAGTACACTGTGGAGACTAGGGCACTATCCTATATGTTATATGTGTATCCTGTGACATGCATTATTGGGAAGTGGGTGCCTACCAAAATGGTGACCCACTTTCCGCACATGTTGACAGGGCGACGGCATAGGGAAGGCGACCGGATGGAGGGGTACATGAATGGCGACAGGATGTCACTATATGTACGTGAGCGGCGGGGAACGAGCACGCTGAGCAAGGGGATGGAGGGTTTGTCTGGGGTGGTGCCACGGTGAGCTGCCGAGCTGGCTCCATGGCATGGATACTGGGTGCTGGGCTGGGGTGACCAGGATGCTGGGTTTGGGTCCCGGCGCAGGTGTATTTTGTTGTGCCCAGCCCAAGTAGTGATATTTTTAGTTTTTAGAATCCCCAACATGCACCCCAACGGAATTGAGAATCCTAAAGTGGAGGGGCACGGGGGTGAAGCCCTCCATGAGGGGTGTGCGGGGTCCACCCCCACAGAAAAGTAAAATTACTATTCCTCGCCCCGCTTTCTGTATCACCATGGATGACTGAGCATAAGGACGATCACCTGCGATCGCCCTGGTGACACAGAACCTTGAAGAGTGTGAGTTGAGACAAGTGGACTCCGTGATGAGCAGCATAAAGTTAAGGAGTCAGGAGGATGGTATTTTGTTGCATGGAATTTTGTTGATACATCCAGGTTGATGGGATTGAGGCTGAGTTGCACAGGCTGAGGTATGAACTGAACAGGTGAGTGAGAGGCATGAGTGCATGGGATGGGAGGCACGTGTCCACAGACAATTGGGGGGTGCTTGCAAATGAGGGTGCAGAAGGATGGGGGGCCACCAGAAATCATGGTAGGGCTGGCCAGCACTGGGAGCGGAGATGGGAGGAATCAAGGAAAGAGGACAGGGAGGTGGTCAAAGGATGGCAGACAGTGGGGGCTACTGGCAGATGGACAAAAGGGTCTCCAAGGTCCCTGGCAAGGGAGCTAACCCCACAGGAGGGGAGCACTGGTAAGCAACCTACTGGGGGGATTCCGGTTTCAAATAGGTACTTGCCACTGGCGGACACCATGGCAGGAGGGGCCTCAGAGAAAGTGGGGGATGCAGTCAGAAGAGGACAGAAGAAGAAGGAGGTATATAGTGAGGGAGGGCTTGGGGGCATGGATGCCAGGACAAATAGAGGAGCCAGGGATAGCACAGGAAGGAGGGCTGACAATCGGGAATGCCTAGGGAGGGAGGGAGGATGAGGGGACAGTGAGGAGGGAGCACAGATCCCAGGGGAGGAGGGACCAGCTGGGAGTAAGTATGGGGGACAACAGAAAGAAGGATGATGGGGGTTGAAGAAAGAGCTCCTGGAAGTCAGGAGGGCCACAGGCTAATAGGAGTGCTGCTGGGAAAGACCAGAGTGGTGAGCTGGGGGGTGGCTAGAGAGGAACAGGCGTACAAGGAAACAGTTGGATGGGGTGTAAAGGTAACTGTTAGCAGTCAAATTAATGGTGCGGTCAGAAAAATGAGAGGTAGGGGGAGTGAGGTGGGGTGTGGCAGAGGAGGGAGTTAGGCTCAAGGAGAAGGAGGAAGTTAAAGTGCTCCTGCTAGAAGACTCCATGATCAGGGGCATTAAGTGGGAAGGGGGCAGTGGGGGAAGGCTGTGTTGTCAAGGTCCAGAGTATATCTGGCTTAACTGTGCACAAAGCCAAGCACTTGGTCTATGCCCTGGTGAAGGAATGGGGGATCCTAATATATTAGTGCACCTAGGCACTAATGACATAGAGGAAATAGGTGGAGGAGATACAGGCATGGTTTTGACAGCTAGCCAGGGTGTGTAATGCTGTGGGATGCATGGTCTCTTTCTCAGAGGTCCTCCCAGTACCTAGAGATAGCGTGGAAATAAGCAAAAATCAGGAGGTGAATGAATGGCTCAATGCATGGTGTGTGGCTAGGGGGTATGGGTTGTTAGGAATGGGGGTGCAACTTGGGAGGACAAGGGCTGTATGCTACGGATAGGCTCCACCTAAACTTAGGGGAAGGAGGTTTTGAAACTAAAACTGACTGAGTTTATTGATGCTAGTTGGGGTTTAAACTGTGAAGAGGCAGGGCTGGGGCTTGGGGCCACTGCTGGCAGGCACACCAAGGGAGGACTTGGCCATCTCCCCCCAGCAGGGGGGAAGGGGTGTGCATAACAGGGGTACTCGACAGTGAGAAAGGGAGTGGGAGATTGCAGTCAGCGGGGGTAATTCAAGGTGGGAGGACAGGCGAGGAAAAGGGGCAGGGATGGAAGGTGGTCCTGATTAACGCTAGGAGCATGGGAAATAAGGTGCCTGAGCTTCAGATGATTCTAATTGAAGGGGATGTGGATGTGGCTGTGGATATGGTGGCAGTCACAGAAACTTGGGCTACTTCTCGTCATGATTGGGACCTAAACCTGATGGGGTACACTGTGTTCAGGAAGGACAGGGCTGTGGGAAGGGGAGGTGGGGTTGCACTCTTCATTAGGAATAGCATCGATATATGCAGGGTGAAAGGGGTGGAGGGAAATGTAGAGGCGTTATGGGTGACATTCCAGGCATCTCGGGGTAAGAGGTCAACCTGGGGGTGGTTTAAAGGCCACCCATGCAGGCAGAGGAACTCGAGGAGGGCCTGGTGACAAATCTAAGGGATCACTGTGGTCAGGGGGAGGGTAGATCTGTGGTGCTGGGTGATCGCAACATGCCAAGGGTTGACTGGAGCACCATGGCATCCTCATCAGCTAGGGAGCAGCGCTTGCTGGACATCTTCCAGGATGCATTCCTATCCCAACTAGTGACTGACCTAACAAGGGATGGTAGCATCCTGGATATGGTCCTGTCGGATGTCGATCTGGTTAGAAACCTAATTGTAAGGGACCTACTGTCGGAAGTAATCATGCCACAGTTTGTTTTTCCTGGATCTGGGGAGGGAAAATCGCACTAAAATGGTGGTGGTTGACTTTAGGGAGCGGACTTCAAGGGTATGGAAGAGATCCTCAGGGGCATTTTGGAGGATCAGACCAGATATGGATACAGAGAGCAGGTGGGAAATTATTAAAGGAGGGCTCCAGAAGCTACAAAGGCCTGCACGAAAGTCCAGCACAAGTTTGGTAGCACCAGAAAGTCGAGCTAGTGGATCAGAGAGGTCCAGGAGGTGGTGAGGGAGAAAACAGCTGCTTATAGAATATACAAGCACTCACGAGGGGAGTGGACAAGGGGAGTATGATAGGCTAGCCAAAAGGTAACCAGGGTGATGAGATTGGCCAAGGCAGGGATGGAGCAGAGACTAGCACAGGGGATCAGCAATGGGAAAAGGGTTTTTTAGGTACATCAGGGAAAGGAGGAACGTGAAGGGGCAGATTAGCAGATTGGAGTCAGGGAATGGATGGGCAGAGGATGCCAGGGAGCAGGCAGAGGTACTTAACAGATACTTTGCCTCAGTCTTCACAAGAGATGATGGCGGGACAGCATCATATGGGGGGAAGGTGGCTATGAATGAGGTAGCGGGAAACTCTCTGATGTTGAAATTCCTGTTGGTAGGGTGATGGAGACCCTTAATTCCCTGAGAACGGATAAGGCACCGTGTCTGGATGGCCTTTATTCCAGGGTGCTGAAGGAGATGGCAGATGTCCTTGCTGCACCTCTGGCAGACCTTTTTAACTCCTCCCTACAAACAGGTTGGGTACCTTAGGATTGGAGGATGGCTCATGTCGTGTCAATCCACAAAACAGGCTCACAGGAGGAGCCAGGTAACTACAGACCTGTCAGTCTGACGTCGGTGGTGGGCAAGATGATGGAGGCCATCTTGAAAGAAAGGCTGGAGGTGTTCCTGGAGACATGGGGCCATCTGGATGATCACCAACATGGCTTCGTTCAGGGAAGATCGTGTCAGACTAACCTTGTAGAGTTCTACAATTGGGTGACAAGGGTGCTGGACCAGGGAAGGCCAGCAGAGCTCCTCTTTTTAGGCTTCAGCAAGGCATTTGACTTTGTGCCACACCCAGGGTTTCTGGTCAAGCTAGGGGGAATGGGGGTGGGGGAAAGGATGGTGAGGTGGATAGGGAACTGGCAAACTGGGAGGTTTCAGAGGGTGGTGATCGGGGGGAGGTATCATCTCTAAGGAGGCTCATTAATGGGGTGCCACAAGGGTAGGTGCAGGGCCCACTCCTGTTTAATGCTTATATCTCAGACATCAGAGACAGTATCAAAGCTGGGGGTGATGGTGGATGGGGAGGAGGGTAAAAGAGCACTACAGGGAGACCTGGAGACTCTGGAGAGGTAATCATACACTTGGAAACTGAGGTTCAATGCCAAGAAATGCAGTGTTCTCCAATTGGAGCTTAGGAACCTGATCATGAACACTTTTGGGTGGGGGAGGATCTTGGGTGATTGTGGATGTGCCAAATGAATAACTCTGAGCAGTGTAGGAGGGCTGCTGTTAAAGCAAATAAAATGCTTGGGTGCATTGTCCGGGGGATAACTTCTAGGAGACATGAGGTGCTTCTTCCTCTGTATAACTGCCTGGTTCAACAGCACCTAGAGTACTTTGTGCAGTTTTGGTGCCCGTATTTAAAAAAGGACATTGCACTCCTGGAGAGGGTCCAGAGAAGAGCGACTAGGATGATACAGGGCCTGGGGGAAACAATCCTGTGAAGAGAGACTTAAGAAGCTAAATTTGTATTCCCTGGAGGAGAGGAAGGACAGAGGGGACATGATCACGGTCTTTATAAAGGAAGTGAACAGGGTCAGCTGAAATAGGGTCTTCCAGCTGAGAGGAGAGGCCACCAGGGGGCATTCCAGGAGACTGGTGGGAGGGAGGCTCAGGAGACACTAGGAGATGCTACTTTACCCAGAGGGTGGTGGGCCCATGGAATGCGCCTGCCTGCAGAGCTGGTGGCTGTTGATATAGTGGAGGGATTCAAGAGGGGTTGGGACAGATATAAGGGGAGGGTAAGACTGAGAAATGATGGATTGGGAGGTGAAACTCTTCTGGGGATGGGGTCGGGGGGATCTGCAGGGGTAGATAGGAGGGCAGCAATGGTGTTCTGGGTGATGATTTTTGAGCAGACTTGATAGACCTTTAGGCCTACTCTTCTGGCATCTTAGTATGTTAGTATGAACTCACGTAAAATATAATTAAAGAATCCCACATCCCCATCTCTGAAATCCTACCCCCACCAGAAGTATAAAAAGTATTAAAAAAAAAAATCACGGACTTCGGTGACGCCACGGTGAAGATGGCAGCTTAGAGAAGCGCCTCCGACTGATCCCACAAATATCCTCCAGCATCCTGAATCTAGCGACATCGAACCTAATGGAATATTGAGGACAGCCTGCAATGCCCAAAAAGAGGGACAACAATTTTCAATCCTCGCCCATCTGGACGAAGAGAAGTCGCAGGATGAAGGCTCCGAAAGCGGGGACTTGCGGGCCTCTTCTTCATCTCGGCATGGTGGCGGCGCGGCCGGGCAGGCCTCCCACATTATCCTGCAAAACCAAATGACCCAAATGCTGGCAGAGCTGAGGGACTTCTGCCGCGAAATGAAGTCCACAGCCACTGTGCTCCGTACTGATATCGGGAAACCCGAGCAAAGGCAGGAAAGCAGTGAAACCCGTGACAGTCGATGGAAGGTAGGCTCGGGAAGCGGAGCAAGCTATTTCCGATTGCAAATGAAACCAAAGCACTGCAAATCAGAGCAGAAGATGCGAAGCCGCAACAGGAGGAGCAATATAAGGATTTCTGGGGCTCTGAGGATCGAAGGCCAAGACATGCTGAGTTATATCCAGAAGTTCTCAGAGAAGTGCTCCCCCTACCAGAAGGCCTCTCACTGGAGATAGAGCATGCACACTGCACGTTGGGTCCAAGACCCCCGCCGGGATCCCATCCACGAACTGTCTTGGTCAAGTTTTTGCGGTTCCAAGACAAGGAGGTGGTGTTAAGGGCAGCTTGGAGAAAGGGAAATGTGTTTTGGGGCCAACAGCGTTTATATTTCGATAACGACTATGCCCCAGAGATAATGGCATGAAGGCGAGCATACTCAGGTGTCATGAAGGTGCTGAAAAATGCAGGGATTAAGTTTCGTACCCCGTATCCTGCTAGGATGGTCATCCTCTTCCATGAGGGGTCCAGATCGGTGGAGACGGCAGAGGAAGCAGTGTCGGAGCAAACAAGCGATTGAGATCCCCAGACCAGACCCTCCAAAAGAACCTTCGTGGCTACGGCTGGCCCATAAGCTGTGGAGTGCAGAGCAAAGGGACGAGAGACGGAAACAAGGTGCTGAGGCCATCAAGAAGATTATTGGAACCCACACGAGAAGCAGACACCCTCAGAAGGACTGCAGTCGCTGGAGACTGCCAAGAAGACCTGAAGACAGCAAGTAAAGGACTTCCGCATTTACTGTGATGTAAATCTAGTGGACCCCTGGGGGGAGCGAAAAGAGGTACACTCGTGGGGGTAAATGGGGGGATTTCGGATAGGCAGAAGGGTGCAAAGCTGTATAGGTTTCTGTTGCCACTTGGGGAGGGGGTCCGGGGGCGGACATGGGGAGCGTCGAGTGCTGGGAACCGAGAGGTGATGGTGGGGGGGTGGGCCACGGCCTGCTTAGGAGGGAGACTGCACTATGGGTAGCTGGAAGCAGGAAACACCATAGAAGGGGTGGTGTTGGAAGCTGGTGCCAAACAGAATCGTGCAAGGGGGCATACCAGCACCACAAATCCTAGGGATGGTGGGGGAACGTAAGAGGGCTCGGAAGAAAGAATGGGTCTGTCCGGTAAAAGTAGGGGTAGGGAGGGGTGGCAGAGATGGGGGGGCCCCCCCTTTATTTCCCTGCTTCCTCCCTCAATACAGCCCTGGCGAATGGAGCCTAGATAAGCAGAGGATACACAAGTACACCACTAGAGGGCATTTACCAAGCTGGGTAGTGAGGAGGGGCGGAGGGGGAAAGGGCCTGGTGAAAACTGAATATGAGATCTGAATGTTCGGGAGGGAAGAGATAATAAAAGGGCGAGAGGGGAGTGGAGAGGCCCGAACCTTGAGACCAGCCGTGTTGCAACCAGCTATAATGATCATAATAAGGTGGCCACCTGGCGGGTCGGCTTGAGGGAAGGGTCCTAAGAAAGGAACAGTAGTTGAAGCACATCGGGGCCGCTCCTCTCCTGAACTCCCATACGGATGACGAAGGTTCACTTCCAGATCTGTTCGACACGGGGGCTGGGGAGGGAGGGAGGAACTCACAATCTGCTGGAGTGGGGGGGGGATGGCTGATTGGAAGCTAGCTAGATAAACGCCTGTACAGAGCCCCCCAAGGGGGGCTCCCCTTCTTGGATCAGCCCTCCCTCACCTCTTGAGCGCTGTGGAGAAGTGAATGGAAGAGTAAGAGTATGCTACGAGGGTTGACGGACCCAGTCTGGGCCATGGTTATGAGGTTGGGGACTGACGCTAACTTGCAGGAGGGTGGGTGCTCCTCGCAGTTCGAGATACCAAGTGGGACCTGGAAGATCGGGAGGCCTGGGTAGTGTCGCGGAGGGGGGGCTTCTTCCCCCCCCTTGAGGCCAGGGGTGCTGTCCACTGGACCGGCCCACATGTAGCCAGTTCACCCAAGGACCGGGAGGGCACGAGATGGGGGATGGATCGCCAGCGGGTTGCCCTGGTACCCTGGCGTCCTCTGCCCGGCAGAGCCCCTGCACTAAGGTTGAAAGGGACACTTGAACATGCAGAATTCTCTTCAACCTGGATCATTCCCCTATTAAATTACCAGGGATCACAGGGAGATGAGCGCTGCATGTACTAGTCACCCAACCCATTACCCTTTTCCTGATAGCACAGAGTGCTAATGCTCAGCATCCTGGGCTCATGGCAAGGCTCCCTTGCCCTAAGGTCAGATTTACTGACCCGTGGAAGTGCTAGTTACTTAACTTGTAGTGTTAATATGTATATTTGTTATGTTCTGTTGGTTATAGTTAGACCAGTTTGTGATTGTACTGTTTCTGTTCTATGTTAGTCGCCAGCCACAAACTATTGAGCTCGGTGGGGTGTCCTCTAGGGAGGCAGGCCTAAGGTCATAATGATGCTGAAAGGTGGTAGCTAGGTGCAGCTACTGATCACTGATGGATAAGGCTAAAGTAAAATTACTTTCCCTAAATATAAATGGCCTTGCTTCCCCAATTAAGAGATCAAGGACCCTAGCTTTTCTCAGACGCCAAAGGTAGACCTTACATTTTACAGGAAACCCACATGAATGCGGTGGAACACGCAAAATTAGCTAAACTCACTAGGGGCAGGTGTTTTATTCTGTCTGCCAAAACTGGTAGATGTAGGGCGTGGCCATCATAGTCTCACCAGGTATCCCTTTGAGGTTAATGATACATGGGCTGATCCGGAGGATGCATGATCTTGGCCCAGGGAGTCCCACACGGCAAGTGAGTGACCTTGGTGAACCTATACTTCCCCCCGGGGATGCAGGTGACCCAGCTCAGGCCACTATTAGACAAAGTGGTGCAGAAAACAAAGGGAGTGCTCATGATGGGGGGTGACCTTAACTTTGTTATCGACCCACACCTTGACTCCACCAGTAACAAGCCTCACAAGTCGCCAGCCGTCCAGAAGTTCTTTAAGAGGTTTGCAACCGAGGCAGGGTGGGTGGACGCCTGGAGGCGGCTCCATCCTCACTCGAGAAATTATACCTTTTACTCCATGGTACATCACACCTATTCCCGTATAGACCAGATATACACACATGTGGAAGATCTGGGGATGCTGAATGAAGTACAAATAGGAGACATTGCTCTCTCAGACCACGCGCCTCAGGTCTCCACATGGGATTTCGAACTCCAGCCAAAACGTACGGTCTGGAGGCTAAATCCTTTTCATCTACGCTCTAAAAAGTTTTGGGAATTTATAGAGGAGAAGATACAGGAGATCAGGGATGATAACCCGATTGCAGACTCCACCCCCACCATCCATTGGGACACATTTAAAACAGTATTGCGGGACACCTAATAAAATTCACAGCAGAGCAAGAAAAACAGCGAAGAGCGCTGAGACAGGAGTTGGAGGACTCCCTCCACTTTTTACAAATGGCACACAAACAGGGAGATGCCACGGTGCTCCCTCAACTGCAGCAGACTAAGCTTGAATTGGATAGCTTGGTGCGGCAGCAGACTGAGATGGCCCTTACATTTTTGCGCCAGAAATTTTATGAGGTAGGGGCAAGGGCTGCTCGGATGCTGGCGTACCAGGTCCGAAAGCAGAAAAAGGTGTCCACGATTACTTCAATCCTTCATCCCCCTTGGGGGTCACGGTTCACCAGGTCCCAGGATATAGCCGAGGCTTTCGCGAATTATTATCAGGCACTGTATACCCCAGAAGAGCGAGTTCCCACACACCACGTGTTGGAATTCCTGCGGGGGGTCAATCTCCAGCAACTCACTGAGGCCCAGGGCCGGGCCCTGACTGTCCCGATCTCAGAGGAGGAGGTGATGGCCGTCATTAAGAAGGCCAAATCCCAGAAATCCCCCGGTCCAGACGGGTATGGCGCGGAATTCTATAAAGTGGCTAAGACCCAGATCCTGCCAGACCTCTGCCGAACCTTTAACTGGATCATGCAGGGGGAGTCCCCTTCCCCATCCTGGGCCTATGCCTCTATATCGGTCATCCCTAAGCCGGATAAGGACCCACAACTGTGTACCTCCTACAGACCGATATCGGTCCTCAATCAGGACTATAAATTCTTTATGGCAGTCCTAACCCGCAGAATCGACCAGATTCTCCCCTCGCTGATCCATAAGGACCAGACAGGGTTCGTTCGCACACGCACGACTACAGACAACATCAGGCGAACCCTACATGTGATGCACCGGGTGCACTCTGAAGGGGTCCCATCCCTGTTGGCCAGCTTGGATGCCGAGAAGGCATTCGACAGGGTGTCTTGGCAATTTCTCTATGAAACATTATATAGAATGGGTTTCCTCCCACGCTATTAAGGTACTGCAAAATTTATACTCAGCCTCGAGGCTCATGAAGGCTAATGGACACCATTCTAGTTATTTCTCACTACATAGGGAACAAGGCAGGGCTGCCCCTTTCTCCCTTTTATTTGTAATTTTATAGAGCCTCTGGCCCAGAGGATCAGGAAGCGCATGATATCAAGGGGTGGTGGTAGGGGGTAGAGCACTCTGATAGCCCTTTATGCAGATGATAACTCCTATACTTACGTAATCCCAAACAGTCTCTCCCTGCGTCAAATTGATACTGGAGGACTTTGGGGCAGTTTCAGGATACAAACTAAATCTCAATAAAACCGAGCTGCTCCCTTCCACTTTTCTCCCTCTCAAGGGCAAGAACCGCTGCCCTGGGAGATGAGATTTAGAAAACTCAAATACCTTGGGATACATCTACCAAATCCCCAGGAATTTTATAAATATAACTATATTCTGCTCATAAAACAACTTAAAACAGACCTGGCCTACATGGGTGGCCTTCCGTATGGGCTGGCTCGTAAGATCGACCTCAATTAAATGGTGACCTCCTAGAGGCGCTGTATGTATTCCAGAATATTCGATACAGATACCCAGGCAGACCTTTAAGGAGACCGACAAATGCATCACTAAATTTATATGGTCTAATAAAGGCCCGGCACGCCTCAGGATCCTTACCCTTCCTAGAGATGGGGGTCTGGGTCTCCCAGACTTCAGGCTATACCACCAAGCTGTGAGCTTAATATATATGATATCCAGGCAAGCCAGAACAAGTGTTCCGCATTGGCTGGGCATTGAGCGGTGCTGTTGGATGATAACGCATTTTATAGCTCACTGTACAATTCCAGGAGCTCTGGTAGGAGATTTACACAGGGGAACCCCTGGCTTGAGACGTTGGTAAGGGGTTGGCATTACATCCAGAACAGTTACCAACTGTTTACATACTCGCCCCTCTTGTGCCCAATCTCCAGCTTGGGTGATTTCCCCCCAGAAGTCCACAGTGGTGGTTTCCGGCAATGGGAGAAGAGAGGCCTAAGATACCTAAGTCAAATAGTCAGACAGGGCACAATGTGGGCCTTTGATGAGGTACAAAAGAAGTTTGGCATCCCCAGGGAAGATTTTTTCCGGTATCTGCAGATTAGGCACTATATGCAACACCTCCCCCAGGAAGTCTGGGACCAGGAACGGATCCCAGCTTTAATATAAGCCCTTACAACGCATATTAGGACCCATCGGCAAAACAACCTGATATCAAGGTATTAACGGTCCCTGAAGATTCAGAGCGCCGTTGACACAGAGGGAGTTCGGGCACGCTGGAGCCAGGAGTCAGGATATTTGATAACCCCAGAGGACTGGCAGAGAGCATAGAAATATTCAGCTAAGATTTCCAGCTCGCATGTCTGGAGGGAGTTCTCTTGGAAATGCTTAATCCGCTATTTTAAAACTCCCGCAATTACGAGTCATTATGCCCCGGGTCGGGGAGCGGGCTGTTGGCGTCTGTGAGGGGCCACAAGGGCAGATCACACCCATTTGATGTGGAGTTGTCCCTCCCTGAAGCCCTTCTTTTCCTGTTTGCAACACCATCTCCTGCAGATATTTGACCCCCGATTTCAGTTGACAATGGAGATGGTTTTGTTTCTGGTCCTGCCCCATAACATGCGAGGCCCAGTGACTAGACACCTGTTATTAATACTCCTCACAGTGATCAAAAAAGCTATCACAACATACTGACTAACCCCTAAAGTACCCACCATACAAGACTGGTGGACCATTACCAAACAAATCTATGTTAAGGAAAAAATTACACACAGCCTAAATAATCAAGAAGGGAAATTTGAGGAGAGGTGGACCCGCTGGCAGATATACTATATGCTAAAAGACCCAACCTTTGTTCCATGATGAGGAGGAGACAGTTGAGTATCACATGGGCTTTCTTATTATCGCTGGCCCTCTTGATCCCTGGGGCCTGGAATGGAGGAGGGACAGCTGGCCCCTGGGGGTTGGGAGCCGCCTGGAGTGAGGGCACCCCCACCGAGCCACTGGCTGGAGGGTTGATCGGAAACTAACCCTTGTGACTAGAACCACAATTGCATCAGGACCTGTAACTGGACGAACTGTAGGTCTGGGATCATCCTGTTTGGACTGCGCTGGCTTGATATCTAAATATGGGACTGAATCTTGAGCCAATTAAGGCTAAGAGTAAAATCTTTTCTTCTTTTCCTTATAGGGTCTAACAATGTATTATCTAAGTATGGACAATATTCCTTTCTGAGCCTATCTTTGAATTGTATGTCTAATTCTACTATGGATGATGGTCTGGCTGACTTATGTGTAAATAAGTTAAAACACCAATAAAAAATGATATTTAAAAAAAAAAAAAAAAAAAAAAATCACACCGCCAAATTTGAAATTCCACTCTATTCTGATGCCAACAGCCCCCACATAAAGTGAAAAACCCTCCCTCCGTATTCAGCCATTTCAAAGATTACCATCTCCACCCTGATGTGATAAAAAAAAAAACTGTCTCCACTGTCCCCAGCTCTTAAATGCCCCCATCAAACTTAGCTTGGCCCAATTGCCAATCCTAACTTGTGAAAATATGCCTCTCGCATCCCCCCCTGCTCAGTGAAATCCTACGCACACCCAAGAGGAACTAAAATAAACCAGCAGCTGTCACTGCTGAATCTTCACTTACTTGTAGTTGTTGAATATAGATAGTACAGAGACAAACATAACAAATCAATAACCCCCCAAGAGGGGCTAAAATAAAAAAAAGGCATCCTTATGCATTTCCAAGTACCCCCCCCACCCCACGCCAGTATGCCTATGCTGAGCTAGCCTGTTTGCTAACAAACTCATAAAGCAGCCATGGAGTGCAGGGAATAGACTCGCCTCTGTTTCATAACAAGCTGCATTCGGCTGTTTGCATTGGGAGGCATGAAATAGGCATCACAGTATGGTGGGGGGGGCATGTATCACAGTGTGATTTTGCTCCCCCATCACTGAACAGTTGGTCACAGAATGAACCTTCCCTCAGGCATGTAGCTTCCTGCTGCAGTACAGCACTAACTGTTCATTCCCATCCACGAATACCTGACTGAGAACTACACTACAGTATAACCCAATCGGATTTGTCAATGTGAGCTATAAATTCTGTACTATAGTTTGAACAGGACAAAACAGATGATTTGCAAAGGACACTGACACTACTAACAACCCACATAATCATTAGACTCAGAATGCAATTTAATGTTTAAGGCCTCTCAATGAAGTCCTGTTTTAAAAAGGCAACAGTGTTGGTGAGGAAGCACCAGAAACACAAGTGGTGTATTTTACTTATTTATTTATTTTTTTGTTTATTTATTTACTTTATTTCAAAAGTTTTAACAGGAAACATACTGAGCTGATAACAGCTCATTTCCCATGTACATGCAGAGCATGGAAAATAGTACAAGAAGAGGAAAACTACAGTAAATAGTAATTAACAGCATTACAAAAAAATATTCCTATGCAAGCAATACAGTATGTTTAAAGGAGCATAATCTTAAACATTACAAAGCAAAACAGTACATCAAGGTACATGTGGTAGATAAAAACTGAGTTTGGATAGGGAAGTGGAAATTATGTCAACAGACATAGCGGTGCGGGGAGCAATAATGTCAGGAAAATATGAGTAGTGGGGAAGGAGATCAGATGAGATATTGGACTGAGCGTGCTACTGGCATACAATAACTGGCTTCCCCTTTTTCCCATGGGAAATCATGGCATAATTTGCCATTATAAAGGAGTGTTTATAACGGCAAACATGCGCATGATTTCCCTTGCTGTGTGTATGCTCACACAGCAGCACGACCAGTCAAGATCGCTCACCGCTTCCGTCTCGCCCAAAACAGAACCACCAAAAGAACTCAAGTAAGTTCTTTTCTTTTTCCCCATATACCCTGGAAACACACAAAGACCTGCACAAAGAAAAAAAACAGGTTTAAAATACGGCAAATCTCGCACCAGACTAAAGGAAACCGAACTAGGATACACTGGAAGCTCTTTATTTTATATAATTGCTGAGGTGAAAAAGGAAACCAACAATTATATAAAATAAAATATGGAGTAGTGTGTTTAAACTTGAAGTTTACACACCCTGGGATTGATGTTGACAAACCCCTCGAGCCCGCCTCCGGGTTTATGAGCATCTAACCTCGGTGTGTAAACTCTCATTACACACACCACCCCATATATTATTCTATATGTAAACAATGCTGGTAGCATGCTGCATTGAAATCATGGAAAAAAAATAAATGCATTTAAGACACTATCAACACCCCCATTTAAACTGAACTTGAACACATATTTAGAGTACAGGGCACAAATTAGTGTTTTGATTGAAACTTTTATGTTTTCTGTTAAGTCCATGTGTCATTGTTATCTGGTGCACCTGAATGTATGATTGTTTCATTTTTATGTTGATTGTGCGCATGTGCAAGAAACATGTTGCATCAGCTTTCTCCACAAGCAGGTTGTGGAGGCGCAGCACTGTTGTGCCCAATGCTCCCACAGCCTTCAAAGGCTTGTCCCGCTTCCCCCAATGCCTTGGCATGCTGCTACTGACACTAGTTCAGCCAGCGTGCTACAACCTTCTAAAAAAGTAGCTGCTGCAATCAGGGGCTGCCTTGTCATTGCAGCGTCAGCCATCCGCTGCAATGAGGGAGCGACCTGTCATTGCAGGGTGGGATCTCGCAAGCCTGATATTGTTTGTGAACATGGCGGCGGGTTGCCACCGTGTTCACAAACAATATAACCCCCCAACCATGTTTAGTTGCCGCCGGGGCCCCCAATCCCCGTCGGCCTTAGTGCTGTGTTTCTGTTGCCGGAAGAGCCCTCCCCATCGGCATTCTGTAACACCCATCCCCCTTTTGATCCTGCCGACGGGTGCCCAATCCTTCGCCGGCATAATGATTACCCCTTGTGTGCCGACAGGGGTGCCCAATCCCCATCAACTACTGCTGCCCCCGCAAAATAAAAGCTTGGTGGCACGCTGGAGCCCACCCCAGCGTGCCACATGCCCCTGTAAAGGCAAAACGTCCTGCGACATCTTTAGTTTTTTTTTCCTGCAAAGAAAACGGTCCTCGTAGTCTCCGTGGCCCCACCCGCAACTTGCACCCACCCACTGTGCACCCTGTCTCCCCACACACCCCCCTCACCCCATACTTACCTCTGGAGTGCAGCGTGACGATCTTCGGTGGACCAGGAACACGTCTACACTCTTCAAAGCCGACCGCGAACTGAGGAAATGCCGGTAAGCTGTATAATGTAATAAATAAGGTTTTTCCAACTTTAGTGCATATCTCGGTCATTTGTGGGACTTTTTTCACCAAATTTTCAACATGGGGTTTTTGGGACCCCTCCTCATGAATTCTTGAACTGTCATGGCGTGAATGGGCCCCGAAAGGTGATTTCGCGGTCACTGTGCAGAATCACCTTTTGGGGCCGATTAATGAAACGACAGTGCCAGTATTCATGAGGTGGGCTCTCAAACCTATGTTGAAATTTGTGGAAAAATCAAAAATGACTGTTTTACGAGTGTGTGCTGTGCAGTTGCTATGCACGCTCGTAACTTCATGAATTTGCAATATTTTTACACCAGATTTTCAACATTGGCATTTTGTCACACCTCCTTGTGAACAGTATAGCTGTCATTGTTCACATCCTGGCAGAAATGTGTTTTCACACTTCCAGCGCAAAATAGCGTGGTCGCTGTGGGAAATCAATGTTTGGGACAGATTAAGAAAATGACAGTGACACTGTTTATGAGTAGAGGTCCTGAAATGGCTATGTTGAAAATTTGGTAACGATACTCCATAAAATGACTGTGTTACGAGTTAGTGCGTTGTGCAGTTTGCATGCATGCTCGTAACTTCGCGAATTTATAATATTTTCCTCCAGATTTTCAACATTGGCATTTTCCCACACCTACTTATGAATAGTGTAGCTGTCATTTTTCCCATCCTGGCCGAAATGTGTTTTCGCACTTGGTGCAGAATAGAGTTGTCGCTGGGGAAATCACTGTCCGGACAGATTAATAAAATGACAGTGATACTGTTCATGAGCAGAGGTCCCAAAATGCATATGTTGAAAATTTGGTGATAATAGCCCATCAAATGACTGTGTTACAAGTGTGCATTGCACACTTTCCACACTACCCTTGTAACCACAGATTTGTAATACTGTCATGCCAGATTTTCAACAGTGGCATTTTTTCACACCTCCTTATGAGCAGTACAGCTGTCATTTTTCACATCCTGACTGAAATGTGGTTTCACACTTGCAGCACAGAATAACACGGTCACTGTGGGAAATCAGTGTTTGGGACAGATTACGAAAATGACAGTGGCACTGTTCATGAGCAGAGGTCCTAAAATCCCTATGTTGAAAATTTGGTGATGAAACTCCATAACATGACTGTGTTACAAGCGTGCTTTGAACTGTTTCCATGCACCATTGTAACTTCACGAATTTGTAATATTTTCATGCCACATTTTCAACAGTGGCATTCTTTCACACCTCCTTATGAACAGTACAGCTGTCATTTTTCACATCCTGGCTAAAATATGTTTTTGCACTCCTGACGGAGAACAGCATGGTCGCTGTGGGACATCAGTGTTTGGGACAGATTAATATCAAATGAGTGAGATGGGGGAGTGACCAAGCTCAACTAAGCTCTGTTGGGACTGCTCTGGATTTGTTTGTGGGAAGAAAAAGGTCCCAGCGCAAGAGGCAAGTACAAAAGGGCAGCCTGCAGCACTGGGAGAAACAGAACGAGAGAGCGAGTGAGGGAGGGGGAGTGAGGGAACTCACCGGAGCGCTGTCAGGACTGCTGCGGATTTCTTTGTGGGCAGAAAAAGGCGTCAATGCAGGCAGGGGCCCAGTACAAAAGGTCAGCCTGCAGCGGTGGGAGAAACAGTACGAGCGAGTGAGACAGGGGGACTGAGTGAGCTCAACGGAGCTCTATCAGGACTGCTGCGGAATTCTCTGTTGTCAGAAAAAGGCGCCAATGCAGGCAGGAGCCCCATACAAAAGGGCCGCTTGCAGCACCAGGACAAACAGAATGAGCGCGTGAGAGAGGGAGACTGAGCGACCTCAATGGAGCTCTGTCGGTACAGCTGCGGATTTCTTTGTGGACAGACAAAGGTGCCAACGCAGTCAGGAGCCACGTACACAAACGCAGCCTGCAGCACCAAGAGAAACAGAATGAGTGAGTGACGGAGCAGTAGTGAGCGAGCTCAATGGAGCTCTATTGTGACTGCTGCGGATTTCTTTGTGGGCAGAAAAAGCGGCAACACAGGCAGGAGCCCAGTACAAAAGGCCAGCTTGCAGCGCAGGCAGAAACGGAATGAGTGAGAGAGAGAGGGGGAGTGAGTGAGCTCAATGGAGCTGTGTCGGGACTGCTTGCGATTTCTTTCTGGCCAGAACAAGCCACCAATGCAGACAGGAACCCAGTACAAAAGGGCAGCCTGCAGTGGCAGGAGACACAGAATGAGCGAGTGAGGGAGGGGGAGTGAGTGAGCTCAACGGAGCTCTGTTGGGACTGCTGCAGATTTGTTTGTGGGCAGCAAAAGGCAGCAATGCACGCAGGGGCCCAGTATAAAATGGCAGCCTGCAGTGGCAGGAAAACCAGAATGAGTGAGTGAGAGGAGGGGAGTGAGTGAGTTTAGCAGAGCTGTATTGTAACTGCTGCAAATTTCTTTGTGGGGAGCAGAAGGCGGCAACGCAGGCAGAAGCCTAATAGAAAAGGGCAGCCTGCAACGCGACCAGAAACAGAACGAGCAAGTGAGAGAAAGAGAGTGAGCGAGCTCAACAGAGCTTTGTCACGACTGCTGCAGATTTCTTTGTGGGCAGACAAAGGTGCCAACAGAGGCAGGAGCCCAGTACAAAAGGGCAGCCTGCAGCGCCAGGAGAAACAGAATGAGTGAGTGACACAGGGGGAGTGAACGACTTCAACGGAGCTCTGTCGGGACAGCTGTGGATTTCTTTGTGGGCAGAAAAAGGTGCCAACGCAGGCAGGAGCCCAGTACAAAAGGGCAGCCTGCAGTGCCAGGAGAAACACAACGAGTGAGTGAGAGAGGGAGTGAGCGAGCTCAATGGAGCTCTATTGTGACTGCTGTGGATTTCTTTGTTGGCAGAAAAGAGGCAGCAATGCAGGCAGTAGCCCAGTACAAAAAAGCCAGCCATGGCTGGCAGAAACAGAACAGTGAGTGAGAGAGGAGGAGTCAGCAGGCTCAACAGACCTGTGTCGGGACTGCTGCAGATTTCTTTGTGGGCAGAAAAAGCCACCAACAGAGGCAGGAGCCCAGTACTAAAGGGCAGCCTGCAGCGCCAGGAGAAACAGAATGAGTGAGTGAGAGAGGGGGAGTGAGCCACCTCAACGCAGCTCTGTTGGGACAGCTGCAGATTTCTTCATGGGCAGAACAAGGTGCCAACGCAAGCAGGAGCCCAGTACAAAAGAGCAGCCTGCAGCACCAGAAGAAACAGACTGAGTGGAGTGACAGAGGGCCAGTGAGCGTGCTCCACAGACCAACGTAATCAACATTCGGCATTGACAAATGCTTGGTTATCTTGAGACCTTCCACCCAGTTCTGGAGTGCATGAAATGTAGTTGTACTTCAAGGTGCTTTCACAGTGAAATCCCACCACCCCATTTGAGTTTACATAGGCGAAAAGTGACATGTGGGGGCAACCCATGTTACCTGGTTTGGTGCTGTTTAAGCAGTGTGACCAGTTAAAAATGTTTCCATAGTGTGAAATCAAGGATCCATTTCTTGTAGTAGTCCACTAAACCTAAAAACGCCCTCACTTTTTTTGTTCTATGTTCTTGGGATCAATGTCTGAAGGCCTGTACTATTTGCAGGTCTTGGCCTAATGACACCTCCCCTACTCTGTGACCATATGGCCCTTCTGTCATATCTTTACTACATTTGTTTATTTATGTCTCTGGTGACCGGGTAGGTGAACTGATCCAGAGGACCGTTTTCAGTCACGACTGTTTTCAGTCACCTTGCCTGTGAGCTCTGCCTTCTGTAAGCCAGCAAGCACATTTAAGACATACATGGTTGCTGGGACATGCTTAAAGAAACATTAAACTCAAAATGTGCAAAAACATATGTTGTGCAGAGTGTTTTGATTTGTGTGAGTAGTCCTAGTGTATTTTTTTCCTTTGTTTGCTGTTAGGAGTTTCTTCTAAAGTTTCCTGTTAGTTTTATGGGCCCTGGCAATCTTCATGTTTGAATATTTTATTTCTCTTTTTTCTCCTACAATGTCTCAAGTTCCATGTAACAGTGAAGTATCTAGGACTGTTGATCCAAAGACAGAGACAGATGAGCTGCTGCAGCATCAATCTGTTGTTAGAAGCCTGATATGCTGGACTCAACTAAATACATTTTTTAATCAAATTTTTTGTTTTCTAGGTATGTGTCTAGATCTAGCTGTCAATAGTAAACATTTTATTTTAAAGCTTTTCATTTCATCAAGTTATACACAGAAAATAAAGCACACAAAACCACCCCAGGTAACCAATGCTATAATTAGTGAAGACTGCCTGTTTCCTTAGAGAATAGCCCCTCAATTATACCTCATGTGTTTGCAATCTGTAAATGTAGACTTCATTCATGCTTACTGAATAAGAAAAGTTACTTAAAACCATAGCTCTACTGCTAGAAACTTGACAGAAAATCAGATCTTGCTGAATTAATGGTCACAAACACATCACTGTCACATGGGACAGGAGGCATTGTAAGATAAAGAACAGCAATAAAAATGTGAACATGGAGATCCACAGAGGCCATAAAACTAGCAGGCAAATAAAAAAAAAACTCCTTACAGCTGACAAAGGTAAGGACACACTAGGACTTCACCTACAAATCAAAACACTCTGCACGGCATATTTATTTGTAGATGTTGGTTTTAGTTCCCCTTTAAGAGAAATCTAAGACAAAAGCACAGGTCCTAGATCAAAGCTCAGAGTACACCGATCCTGGGATGGTGCTGGTAGTAAACTGGTCTTGTATCAGAGGTCAGGTGGCACATGCTATCTGCATCATGGAGTGATAAGAGGAAGTAGGGACCTCCTCTAGAAGAATATAGGGACTTCTAATGCCTGTGTTTGCACTGCACATGCTACGCCTGACTAAGTACATACATTAAAGGAATTTACAGGTGATAAATGGAAGTCTCAACTGTTTTTTTTGTTTTTAAATTTCCAGGTGGCACAAGAGGAGAAAGCTTCTGTTGCAGATTCAGAAAAAGAAGGTACAGGGCTACAGCATGACCTGTCTTACTATCTGTTTGTTAAATAGTTTTAAATCATATTAAATAACTTTTTAAACATTTTCATTTAGTTAAGGCTGCAGTATTCGTTATTCAGTATGCCAAGGGTCTGTCCTGGGCCCCCCTACTCTGTTTCTCTGCATCCGTCCATATGTATGCAGTTGATACAGTGCTGTTTGTGTGCTGCTGACTTCTCTGATGCTGCCCTGACTGCCCATCTCCAACAGAACATTGACAGTGTGCAGCACTGGTTCTGTACAAACCTTCTGTTCCTCTGTGCCAAGAAGATGGTCTCCATGTCCCTTGGTTCCCTACAGAGGCTGACCAGAATCGCTCTCCTCCCCTTCCTCCACATCCTTGATGGGACTATGCTTGCTGATTTCCCCTCGTTTAGGTACCTTGGAATCTGGCTGGATCAGTACCTTGCCTTCTCAGAGCACATTGATGGCATCCATTGCAAGCTGTATAGAAGTAAAGCAAGCATCCCTCTCCCCGCCCCCAGGGAGCTAGTCATGAAGATGATTCTTTTTTTCCATTCTTGACTGTCGTGACTTTGTCTGCAGTGCACATTGATGCCATTCATTGCAAGCTTCACCCCAAACTGGGTGTGCTGTATAAAAACAAAGTAAGCATCCTTCTCCCCACCTGCAGGGAGTTAGTCATGAAGATGATGCTTCCCAATTTCAACCATGATGACATTGCATACAGTGCCACTCCCAAGTCCTCCCTTGCCAGACTGGGACCACTTCTTCCACTCTTTCTGCCACTTTGCCTCAGACCCCCAGTACACACCACTGCTCTCTGTACTCCTTCCTCTCACTCACTTCCCTCAAAGCCAAATGCCTCATTCATTGTGCCACTTTCACCTCCAAATTCTGGTTTGGCTCACTCCTACTTCCTTTCATCTGCCCTCCTTCCTCCTACCCCTCTAGAACACTGCTTCCTGCCCCTCCTGAAAACTTCAAGGCCAAGCTGCCTTCTTCATCATTTTCCTAAACTCTAGTTCTCCATTTCCTTGTCCAACTGCTCAGCCTCATCCTTTTCCTCTCTGAGTGCCCTTCTTCAGGACTTTGCCACCCCCTCTGACAACTGTTCCTGACCCTATTTTCCCTCCTCCTGTGTTGCTGACACCCCCCTTGCATTCCCCATTCCTGTGTGCTGACTTTCCTCCTTGTTCCCTGCACCCAGCTGTGAGCAACTCCCTCCACCAAGCTAACTGTGCCTTAATATATATTTTTATGTTTGCTTGCATGCATGTGCAAGAAACATCTTGTGGTAGTAACACATGTCAGAGGTGTGTCAGTGTTGTGGCCAGTGCAGGGGACAATTTAGTGGGTGTGTACCTCAGCCACCAATCAGTGAGCATGCTGGTGATGATAGCAAACTTCAAAGACAGCCAAAGAGCTGAAACAAATCTGCCGCTGCAGTCAGGTGCAGTTTCGTCATTGCAGTGGCAGATGAGAAGACTCCAGCCATGCGATTACAGTGCACAGTAATGCACATGGCTGGAGTTCCCTGACTGAAGTTATGAGCAGTTGATCAGTGTGCCATTCTTGGAAACATTTCAATAAATAAAACAGCTGCAGCGTGCCTTTCCACAATGGCGACTCCTACTGCCAGCCACATACTCCCCACAAAGCCGACATCAGGGGTGCCCAATCCCCGTGTCAGCATGTATTCCCCCTCCCCCACAGCCACATTGTGGCACACTGGGAGCCCACCCCAGTGTCCCAGTCATTGTTTTATTTTTCCGACACCAGATGCCGCTCCAGTGTGGATGCCCCACCTCAAGCTCAATTTCTTTGCCAGCGGGGCCAAATCCCGCCAGCATCATGTCCCCTGAATTTGAATCCAAAAATTACCACGTTATAGGCATGTGTTGTGCAGTTTCTATGCATGCTCAGTAACTTCACATATTTTTATATTTTCACTTCAGATTTTCAACATTGCCATTTTTCTCACCTCCTCATGAACAACAAATAGAATAATAGATACCTAAGTGTGTATTACCAGGCAGTAATCTCATTGAGAGGTTTTGGGGACTTGGAACCTTGAGATCAAAAGCTCGAGAGGTTAAAGTCCCCAAAACGCGGATGAATTACTGCCAGCATACTCACTAGGTATTTGTTATTTTTTTTTATATGGATCCAGTTTCTTTTGTGAAGGGTGGTCAGCTGCTGTAGGAAGGCTCTGTTCTGGCCGACCGCCACACTATCTAAACTCCTCTCACCTACTGCTTACTGTCTTGCTCTTCAACCGTCCCACAGCCAGGCATAAACTCTCCTCACTCGAGGGAAAGCGTTTTTGTAGGCAGACTTACCTTTTCTTTCTTTCTTTTTCCCCTCAGAATGCAGGATTGACTGGATAGTTCTATTTTCCATAAATTAAAATAAAAAAAATAAATATCTCGGTCGTGATTTTGTCTCGCTAAGCAAAAGATGGCCGCCATGTTATTCAAAATGTTCCGCCTGCCCAGAAAGAGAAAGTGGCCAATCATGAGCTACGTTTTCAGATGATAGTGTTTGATTGACACTGGCAACATAGCGTGCTGTGGGAGAGCTTGCACTTGCGCTGTTCCATTTTTATGAAAATACTATCATTCAGAGCTCCGAACAATACTATTATGGACCCAGAACTATAGTATTATCAGCTGCCCAGTATGGTATTATCACTTCAGGGACGATGCTATTATGAGGGTTTTTTTGTATGCTTTTCAACCCTATTATTTCAACAATCCATACATTAAATAGCTATCATTTATCACATCCTGCCCGAAATGTGTTTCTGCACCTGTGACGCCAAATGGCATAGTTGCTGTGCAAATTCACCTTTCAGGATTGAGTAACGAAATGATAGTGCCACTGTTCATGAGGTGGGGACCCAAAAAGCCCATTTTGAAAATTTGGAGTGAAAATACCAACAAACACCCTGGGCATTAAGGTTTCCAACCATAATGCCCACCCTGTAGAGACTGACAGGAGGCAATATAGCACAGTGGTTTAAGGCACTGAGCTGCAAACCAGGAGACCTGGGTTTGAATCCCACAGCCCCCACTTGCATATTGTGTGACCCTGAGCAAGTCACTTAATTTCCTTGTGCTCCCAGGTCGCACCTGTAAACAAGCTTTCAGCTTAATGTGTCTCTCCTGGTTAAACAAATAAACAAAAAAAAAACAAAATAAACAAAAAAACTGACAGGCATCAGGGGTGTGACGTGGGTTCATCAGCCGTAATGCTCACGGCATTCTACCCCCCACCCTACAGCCACTGACAGGCATCAAGGTGTGCCTTGGGGTCTTCAGCCCTAAAGTTCACCCCATTCTCCTATACTGCACCCATTTCAGCTTATTTCCTTATGAAATGGGCTGAGTATAAGGGCCGAAGTCCCCAAAGCACACCGTGACACCAGTCGGTGTCAGTGGGGTGAGGTGGACTGGCATAAGCGTTATGGCCGATGACTCAAAGGCACACCCCCAACACCTTTTAGTCTCTGCAGGGTGGGGGTTGGGGTTGGCTTTAGTTCAATACTTTACTGCCATTCCTATTATACATCTCTCTAACTCCTGCACTACCAATGCCAATGCCAGCAAGCAAACATTCGGCATTAACAAATGCTTGTTAAGTATCTGTATTCCTGAGTATACCTCTGACCCTGCCTAGTTAGCTGCACCCTGTCATCTGGTTGGTATTACTCTACTGCCATCTGCATTGCTTCCCTGCACAGTTTAACACTTGTTTCTTATGTGCGTTACTTTATATCTCATAAATATGACAGCACACTGATATATATTGAATTTTAATTTATTAATAATCATAATAATTTTATTTATATAGCACCTTTCAATTTCCAAGGTGCTGTACAGTTTAAAATATTACAAATCAAACACTAAAATCAGATATCAAACACAGATAAAACCAATACTAAATCATCAACTGCAGAGCAATCAATTTTCTAAAAAGGCCATTTGCCAAAGATGGGTTTTCAAACCCCGCTTAAATTCCTCCACAGAAGTGCACTTCCGTAACCAGCGAGGCAGGAATTCCAAGAGTGGGTGCAGCATAGAAAATGCCCTCCATCCAGATGATTTAAGATTCACTCTTGGAATCTCCAGCACCGCGCGCAAGTAATTTTACTGTACGCATTGTATTACTACTGGACATTATCCAGTGCACTCTTCTTGTTCCACCTTGTTTAGTCCCCTTCCATATCCCCCCCAGGACACATCTGAAAATGAGCTGTTTACAAGCTCAGTATGTATTTCCCAGTGAAATCTATGAAATAAATAAATACATTCAGCAAAAACTGAATCATATAGTTTTAGCAAAATGTATTTCTGACATCCTTAGGTTCATCATCAGTGTATACTACATAGTAACTAATAAATACTGCTGCTTACAAACATTACTCACGAATGGTACTGTAGTATCTTGAGATAAAAACATGTCATTTTCAAAAGGGACTCATGGAGACAGTTGGCAACTGTCATATAGTTTCAGTATACATCGCAGAACAGCAGCGCAACACAAAATGTTTTTCCACAAAGCTAGTTACAGCTGCTGTTATACAATATTAGCAGACATGTCAAATCAGCTTTTCCAGGGATTCTGTGCTGAACACATTTTTGTTTATTTCTTGATCCTAACCCTCACCAGGTTTACAGTGCTAGTTCTAGGCCAAATGTAGTGCCCATCTTTTTTTTTTCTTGGGACAAAACTAAATGAAAACATTTATTTAAAAAATGGTAGAACTACAGTAGAACGTTTCACCACCAAATAAAACTGGCCTGGAATATTATATAGTGAAAACAAATGTAGGTTCAAATGTTTTGCCAAATTTCATTGCACTGCTGCTTTAACATCCCGGGCTCAATTTACAAATAGCCCTTAGAGCGCTGCAAGTTGTGTCATTCTAGGGCTGTGATGAGCTCCAGGTGCATCAGGGACCCTCTGCCCAATTTTATAAAAGAGGGGAGCCTGCTCCAAAAATCCAGGAGTTGCCACAGCCCACAGGCTAGCACCAAACATTTGGCCCACCTGCATGAGTTGCCACAGGGATATGCCCTCCCAACCTGGCGCAGCACTAAAGGGTTGCAAGGGTTGGGGCAAAGCTGCATGCCAGGAAGGGGCCTGGGGTAGAAGGGACATGAGGAGTGTCCTAGGGGGCTCAGGGAGACAGCAGTCTTGACAAGGAGTGCAGGAGTGCCGTTTGCATAGCCCTACAGCTGATCGGATGAGACCATTTTGTTGGGGGTTACCAGGGTCAAACAGTGACATGGCCCCAGGTGGACACGGCCCTGGCAGCTGCCCATAGGTTCGCACAGTCAGGACCCTGTAGGTGGGACACAGCCTGCCACATCATGGGAGGATGGGTACTAGGGGACTGTGGCGGTGCCCAGAGTAGTCCCCCCCCACCACTGGCAGCCCTCAACCCGCAGCTCCAACTTCCTGAGTATGGGGTCCTGACTATGTGCACCCATGGGGCAGCTGCCAGGGCTGTGCCCACCTGGAGCCATGTCACTGTTCAACCCTGGCAACCCCCCATGAAGTGATACTATCCGATCAGCTGTAGGGCTATGCAAACTGCATCCCTGCCAGGTGCCACATCACTCCCTGTCATGCCTGCTGTCTCCCCAACACCCATTAGGACACTCCCCATGCCCCTTCTGTCCCCAGCCACCCACTGTCAGACCCCCCCTCCATCACAGTGTGTGGCACTGTCGCGCATCCCTAAGACCACCTCCTGGCTGGTGTAACTTGAGCCCCATGTTGCATTCACAGTAGTGCTTCCAAGATAGCAAAAAAGAGGATGTTGCAGTCCTGCCATGGCTAAGCCCCTTAGGACCTGGCGACGGGCACTTGTGTCACAAGGCTGGCACAGGGTGGTTTGAATGCAAGGCATCCTGATTTTGACGCAGCCTGAGTTCGAAAATCTGCATGGCTGCAAAGTTTGATGCAAGGTGCCACTTGCATCATTCACCTACGGCACGGGCACCTTATGTCAAACAGAGCTTTTACGTCATTGCGCCAAGCGCGCAAGGAACGCTTTGGGAGAATAGGACAGTTGGGGGTGGACTGTCCTGTGCAATCCACTGTCTGCTTGAGCAGGCATGGCGGTCCTGCACCAATGGATGCGGGAAGTTGTGGATGACAGAGGTGGTCTTCACTTCAAAGAAAACCACCGCTGTGTGCTGGCAGTGCCTCACGCCCCCCTCAAAGTTTGGTGCCATGCTGGGAGCCCACCCCAGTGTGGCAAATCTTGTTTTGGCCGACGGGGGTGCCCAATCCCCTGTCGGCTCCACGTCCGCCCCAAACAGCTTTCCCTGCTGCCACGCTGGGAGCCCACCCCAGCATGGCAAATGTCCCGCATCACACCGCTGTGTGCTGGCAGTGCCTCATGCCCCCCCAAAGCTTTGGTGCCACGCTGGGAGTCCACCCCAGTGTGGCAAACCATGTTTTGGCCGACGAGGGTGCCCAATCCCCGTCGGCTCCACGCTCCCAACAGCTTTCCCTGCTGCCATGCTGGGGAGCCCACCCCAGCGTGGAAAACGTCCGCATTGTCTTTTTTAAACCTGTAAATTAAAAACGGTCCCACGGCGCTTCTCCCTGCCCCCACAACCGCACCCACCCACTGCGCGCCCTGCTCCACACCCCTCTCACCCCCATACTTACCTCCGGGCTCAGCGCAATGATCGTCGCTGGACGGGAACACGTTCTGCACTCTTCAAAAGTCGACCACGAACTGAGGAAATGTCGGTAAGCTGTATAATGGGCTAAATGGGGTTTTTTCAACTTTGTTGCATATCTCAGGCATTTTTGGGAATTTTTGCACCAAATTTTCAACATGGGGTTTTTGGGACCCCTTCTCATGAATGATGTCACTGTCATGGCGTTATTCGGGCCCGAAGGGTGATTTCGCAGTCACTGTGCAAAATCATCTTTTGCACCCAAATAATGAAACGACACTGCCAGTGTTCATAAGGTGGGCTCTCAAAAAGCCTATTTTGAAAATTTGGTGAACAATTCCTAAAAATGACTGTTTTACGAGCGTGCATTGCGCAGTTCCTATGCAGGCTCATAAGTTCGCGAATTTTCAATATTTTCACTCCAGATTTTCAACATTGCCATTTTACCACACCTTCTTATGAGTAGTATAGCTGTCATTTTTCACATCTCACCCAAACGTTGCTCGCTTCATGTAGCGCATAATGGCGCAGTCGGTGCAAAATCAATGTATGGGACACATTAAGAAAATCACAGTGACACTGTTCATTAGCAGAGGTCTTAAAATGGCTATGTTGAAAATTTGGTGAAAAAATCTTAAAATGACTGTTTTCCATAGTGTCTGTGCGCAGTTCCTATGCACGCTGTAAGTTTGCGAATTTTCAATATTTTCACCCAGATTTTCAACATTGCCATTTTACCACACCTGCTCGCGAGCAGTGCAGCTGTCATTTTCATCCTGCCTAAAATGTGTTTCCTCCTCAGTAGCGCAATGGCACAGTCGGTGTGCGAACTCAATGTATGGGACACATTAAGAAAATCACAGTGACACTGTTCATGAGCAGAGGTCTTAAAATGGCTATGTTGAAATTTGGTGAAAAATTCTAAAATGACTGTTTCACGGTGTCGTTCGCGCGGTTCCTATGCACGCTCGTAAGTTTGCGAATTTTCAATATTTTCACTCCAGATTTTCAACATTGCCATTTTACCACACCTCCTTATGAGCAGTGCAGCTGTCATTTTTCACATCTTGCCCAAAACATGTTTCCGCCCATGTAGCGCACAATGGCACAGTCGGTGTGCAAACTCAATGTATGGGACACATTAAGAAAATCACAGTGACACTGTTCATGAGCAGAGATCTTAAAATGGCTATGTTGAAAATTTGGTGAAAAAATTCCTAAAAATGACTGTTTTACGAGCGTTGCGTTGTGCAGTTCCTACGCACGCTCGTAAGTTCGCGAATTTTCAATATTTGCACTCCAATGACTTCCAAATACCTAAACAGCACATAGAAGCAAGCAACATTCGGCATTGACAAATGCTTGTTTATTTTTGCATTCTCTTGCATGCATGTGCAAGGAACGTTTTGGGACAGTACGACTTTTTGAAGGTGTGTGACCCTCCTGTCCAGTGCAGTGCTCAGTGTAACGTGTGCAACCCTACTGCACCAATGGATGCATGAGCTGTTTATGACAGCAGTTTGGCTGCAGTGGTCTTCAGTTAAAAGAAAAGCACCACTGCAATCAGCGGTGGTAACGTGTGTGTATTTAACATATTGACATCACCCTTTTCCCTCTGGCTGCTAATAAAATCCCTCCCACTTCCTCCCTCTGCTGCTGTCTACCCTGCTCCCTTGTTATTGCCCCCACCAAACACATTGTATGTGCAGACAGAGTGCCCAGTCCCCATTGTCTCCAGGCCCCCCCAACAAACACCCAGGTGGCATGCAGGAGCCCACCCCAGCATGCCCATTGTCCCTGTAAATGGGAAAACTGTCCCGCAGCATCTTTTGCTTTTCTTAAACCTGTGAAAACAGAAAACGTCCCTCGCTGTGTCTTGTGCCCCTCCCGAACCCACCCACCTCTGCATACCCCACCTCCCTTCACACCCCATACTTACCTCCGGAGCCTGGCGCAATGATCTTCAGTGGAGTGGGAACACGTCTGCACTCTTGAAAGCCGAACGCAAACTGGAAGAAATGACGGTAAGCTGTATAATGGCATAAATGTGTTTTTTTTCAACTTAGGTGGTTATCTCGGCATTTTGCAATTTTGGCACCACATTTTCAACAGGGGTTTTGGGACCCCACCTCATGAATTCAGTTACTGTCATGTGAGTTATTCGGTCCCCAAAGGTGATTTCATGGTCACTGCACAAAATCACCTTTTGGGATTGATTAACCAAACAACAGTGTCACTGTTTATGAGTGGGCTTAAAAGCCTATGTTACCAAATTTGATGAAAAAATATCAAAAAATGACTAATATTCTGGCGTCGTTAGCAGTTTCCACGCACACTCATAACTCCGAGAATTTGAAATATTTTCAATCCAGATTTTCAACACTGCCATTTTTTCACACCTCCTTATGAACAGTACAGCTGACATTTTTCACATCCTGGCTGAAATGTGTTTTTACACATCCAGCGCACAATGGTGTGGTCACGATGAGAAATCAATGCTCAGGACAGATTATGAAAATCACAGTGACACTGTTCATGAGCAGAGGTCCCAAAATGCCTATGTTGAAAATTTGGTGACAAAAGTCCACAAAATGACTGTGTCATGAGCGTTCATTGCACAGTTTCCATGTACGCTCGTAAGTTCAAGAAATTGTTGTATTTTCACTCCAGATGTTCAACATTGCCATCCCTTCACACCTCCCTATGAATGCTACAGCTGTCATTTTTCACATCCTGCCCGAACTGTGTTTTTGCACATGTGGAGCAGAATGGTGTGGTCGCTGTGGGAAATCAACGTTCAGGATAGATTAACAAAATAACAGTGGTACTGTTCATAAGCAGGGGTCTCAAATGCTTTTATGAGGTGGGGGTAACAAAAGGTCATGCTGAAAATTTGTAGTGCAAATACCAGCAATCGCACAGGGCATTAGGGTAAAGCACCATACATGCCAAACACCACTGCAAATACCTGCAGGCGAACATCCGGCATTGACAAATGCTTGTTAAAATCAGGCCCACAGTGTATAACAACAATGAAGTAAACAGAGTTCATTACTTAGTGACAGAGTAATTAAAAGTCAGAAGGGACTGTAGGTTCATAGGATCCACTCCTGCTTCCACTTTATAAGCAAAGATAAATAAGTATGCTGTGAAACGGGATTTAAGAATGCATGGGATAGACATAAAGGAATTCTGGAGGTCAGGGGTAAGGGGTAACAGACTCCTAGGAAAACATAAACTGAACTTACAAGCTCAAATGGGCAGACTGGGTGGGCCACAGGCCCTTATCTGCCGACACTGACTATGTATCTATGTAATTTTTTCCGGGTTCCCCATCCACTGTTTTACCAAGACTACTATTCAGGCCACACCCTGAATATTAACCTCTGAATACCACAAATTACAGGATATTCATTTCTGAAACTGCTATGGACAAGGGGATGCTAACTGGAGCTATATTCATAGATCTTACAAAAGTGTTCGACCTGGTTAATCACACACTACTTAAACTCAGAATGCCATCTCTTGGGGTTCCCCCACAGCCACCAACTGGTTCTCCAGTTATCTTAGTGACAGGCAGCAATTTGTTAAGTTTAACAAGCCCAGCTCTGCCCTAACTACTATTAATGGTGGAGTTCTCCAAGGCTCCAGCTCAGACCCATTGCTTTTCTCCATCTTATTACTGACACCTCTAATGCCATTTCTCACTGTAACACACTGTTGTACGCTGATGACATGGTGCCTTACTCTAGCTCCTGGAGTTTGATGGACATCAACTTAGAGCTCAGTGTTGATTTTGACAGAGTTCAGGCCTGGCTTGTCCAAAATTGCCTTGTCCTAAACTCTAGCAATACCTAGGACATTTTATTTATTGAAATGTTTCACCAGGAGGGCACACTGAACAATGAGTTGCTCGTCTCACGGTGTACCCTGGGGGGGGCTACATGAAGGAGGGATACTGTAGTAGATACATACATTGCAATTTCACAAATGGATTACAGAAGTAGATACAGGCATTGTAGATAAACACTGGAATGGTACACAACTAAGGAGCATAATTCAACAAATATGTGAAAACTTACTTGGATTGACATACAATTTTTGGTAAAGAATGCAGAAATATTACAGAAACATGGTAGGGTTGGCCTGCAGATTGAAAGCATGTAGGGTTATACAGTTAAGCAGTTGTGTCAGTACACAGTAAAAACAAATCTGACAATTTAGGAAATTGAAGTGCTATCGAGCAGAGATAGAGCAGCTCAGACAAGGCGACTAGCAGTGGAGCAAATAGCAGGGCAGGAAGATTACAGGGCTATGTGTATTAAGTGCAGTGGGTACAGAGCGAGTATTATGCAATTGAGTTGAAGAATTGAGTGCAGTGGAGTTCAGTGGGGAGACAGAGACAGAGAGAGGGAGAGAGAGAAGGGGTAGGAGCAAAGAAGTGGAGGGGGGAGGCAGGGAGGGAGATATGTGCCAGGTACTGTCCCCCCTGCAAGTTGCTGAGAACCGAGCCAGGGGGCAGGACTAGGCAAAGATGGTGGAGTGAAGGAAGGAGGAGAGAAGGAGAAAAGTGGAGAGGGGGTGCAGGGAGGAGGAGGAGAGAAGGAGAAAGGTAGGGAGGGGGTTCATGGAGGGAGATATATGCCAGGTACTGGCCACCTGCAAGATATGCTGAGAACCAAGCCAGGGGACAGGACTGGGCAATGAGGGAGGAGAGGAGGAGGAGGGATAGAAGTAGAGAAGTAAGAAGTGAAGGAGGGGGCAGGAGGAGATATATCGGTACTGACCCACCTGCAAGATGTTAAAAACTGAGCCAGGGGGCAGGGCTGGGCAGTGAAGTGCAGTGGAGAGAGAAAGGGGGGGGAGAGGGAGAGAGGGCAGTAGGGGTGGGTATTATGAGGGAGGGTTGCAGAGCTGGGGGTGAGTAGGAATAGGGAAGAAGGGTTACTGGGTAAAAGGGGTGAAGTTAAGGTGGATTAAAGCAGGAGCAGTTAGAGGAGAGGTAGTTGTGCAAGGCAGATCCGAGTGAGCGTGAAGAGGAGTAGTGACATATTTGAGGGGGGAGAGCATTTCAGACTTTAGGGAAGCAATATCAAAATCCATTTTGGCCAGTGCGTGTGGAGTGGCGGGGGACCACCAATGTATGAGTGACAGTGGATCTAAGGGAGTGGGAGGGTGGAGTAGGGGTAGAAAGGGATGAGGAGATGTAGGGAGAGAGTTCCCCTAGCCAACATTTAGAGGTGATTTTGGTGCAGTGTGAGAGACGTCTGTTCGCAAGTGGGGAAAAGGCCAATGTGTGATAGAGATCACAATGGTGAGTCCGGGAGGGGGTGTCCAAAGCAAATCGACAGAAGGAATTAAAGAGGGTGTCCAATCTGGTAAGGGAAGATTTAGGAGCGGCACCATAGACTACAGCACAGTAGTTGAAAATAGGGTGTATCATCTTCTGGACAAGTTCATGCCTAGCCATAGGAGGGATGCAAATATGGTTCCTGTATAGGGCGCCATGCTTGGGGTGCAGTTTTTGTAGGATGGTGTCAATGTAACCAAAGAAACTGAGGTGCTGGTCCAGCCATACCCTGAGGTATCTAAATGAGGACGTGTCTTCAATGATTGTCCCATCCAGGGTGTGGAAAGAGGGTAGATGGAGTAGCCTGGAGAGTCTCTGCCTAGTGCCAAAGGTCATGGAGATTGTCTTCTTGGCATTTAGAAAGAGCTGATGGGAAACAAACCAGAGTTGAACCTGGTGAAAGTCAGACTGCAGAGTGGTTGCAACATCAGATGGGCATTTGCCAGAGGTAAACAACACAGTAACATCAGTCTACATGTGGATAGAGGAGGAGGGGGAGCAGGCTGACGGAAGGTGCTCTTTGGGTCCACATATAAATTATGGGCATGCACCACTGGCTTAGACATCTACTGCATAGATGACTCACACGTCTCCATGGCTAACTCCTTCAAATACCTAGTCCTTACCCTTGATCCCACCCTGGATTTTACACTGCATATCTTGAACATCTGTGTAATGCCCCCGCAAATATGGGAACTTATCTAAATGCCTGGTGCTCCCATTTAGCTCCCTCTAGGAGCACATCTCTAGTGCCTGACAGTTTCTCCCATTCTGTCCCATATCACCACCACAGCCCGGTGGCTGCCTGTGCTCCAAAGATCCCTGGGAGTTAGCTTTACTTTGCCCTCCCTTGGGTGCCGCCACGCTGCAGAGCCTTAGCCAATTTCCTTGGGAACTCACGGCCAGCCAGCAGTCACATGATGCACAGGTGGTGCCTTTCTCTCTCCTGACCACTAGGTTTGCAGTTAAACGGACAATGTTCAGTGGTCCTGGTCCCTGGCAAGCAAGTGTGAGAACCAGTGACCTCAGCTAGGCCAAGAGAGCCCCTCATTCTATTTTAAATAAAGAGCCACAAAGCGCTGTGGATTGGGGCACATGAATATTAATGAGGAGAGCCCTGATCCTTATAAATATAATGAGGCACTGCTGTTTCGGGCTAAGAGTTCAGCAGCTGCTGCAGGGTGTAAATTGTAAATACAGATGAAACATAAGCAGCAGCTGCCATGGACATCAAGGGGATAATGTATCAAGGGGGCAATAATTTAAATAAATTGTGTCTTCTGGCTGTTCTAGCTCTTTATGTAGGACTTAGATAAAACGCCTGTCTACTGACTGGAGGCATTTAATTATGGCAGCAGTGACAGGCTAAGGACTAAGCTAAAATGTTTAAAATGGGCAACGACTGAAAGGGCACACAAAGGGCAACAAAACTGTGGGGCAAAGAAATATATAAAATGAATATTCTGGCTGCACCAGGACGTTTATTTGGGACTATGTAAAATCTGCCAAGGAACTATGTGTATTAGCAGCCATGATAGTGTAGCAACAGCCAATCAGAAAGCAGAATTCTCAGCCAGGATTTATGGGTCTTTTGCCAGAGCTCATGGGACATTGCAAAAGGTTTATGGGGAAGCTGCAGGGACCTAATTTCAGGCGCCAAAACAGGGTGCCTATAGTGCATCAAGTGTAAGTAATGAATATTCATTTTCTGGACTGACAGGCAGGTTCAGCCAATAAAAGGGGGAGCAGCAAATGGCTTCAGCCAATAGGGAACCCAAGAAGGTCTCCATAAAAGGTAGTGTTTTCTGGCTGTGCAAGCAGTTCCAGCGTGTGTCCCCCACAGAGGTGGGGGCTCAGGCCCTTTGCTCCAAAGTGGGCCTAGTGTTCCAGTGCAAGCCCCTCCACAGGGGAGAGGGCTTTCTTCTACCAGAGAGACAAAGTGGCCACAGGTAACAGCAGTTGCTAGCCTGGTGGTTGCCAGAGATTGTCCTCCAGGGCTGGCCAGCATCTTTCCATGTTTCGGGGAAAATGTGGGCAACCTGAATCTTCAGCTTTGAGAGAGCTGCACGAATGTCCAACCTCAGCAGCGAGAGTGCTGAAACAAGCCTGAACCTCAGGATAAAGAAAGCCATTTCTGCAACGTTACCTGAGTGAGTAAATCTGTGTCTTAGCAAGTACAAATCTGGAAAAGTCTGCAAGAGGCAGAGAAGCCCAGCTAGTTCAGGAGGTGACTGTCTGTCTGCACCCTAGTTTAACCAAAGCAATAAAAGGGTGGACACCTGCTTAGTAACCAGAGAAGGGTCTAGTGTGAAGTTATATAACTGTGTCTGATTTAAGTAATGTCACAGGACTGGATGGGGAGTTCCCTGACCATGCAAAATTTCTCTGGACAGTGCATGGTGAGCCAGTAACCATCTATATGTCCAGTTGAGAGCTACAAATGCCAACGACAACCACAAGGAACTGCGTTGTAATTGTGAGCCTGAGAGAGCTACTATGAACTGTCTTACTGCCAAGTAACGTATTGTGAGCCTAGAGAGCTACAGAAATCAGTTGAGTCTAAGTAAAGTGTCTGAGTCTGGAAAGGTCTACAGTGCCAGCTTTGCCAACAAGTAAAGCCTGCAAAATAGTAGTGAGCCTTGCTTCAAGCTCTGTCAAGTCGAATTGATTCAATTGGTAGAGCCATGCCTCAAGCTCAAGTTTGCGAAAGTGTCTATGGTAAAAGCCAACTTCAAGTTGCCTGGTGTTATGCAAGAAATGCATCTCAGCTCCTAGTTGTTTGCAAGAACTGTAAGCATTTGGGTCCAGCCCTAGCCTTGGGGAACCCATCCTTGCTGAAAGGGTTGTACCTTGTGATCTGATTTGGGAGCCATTGCCTGGAAACCTGGTTGCATACCCTTGCAGGAGTGGGTGCCTGCCCCAAAATCATTGAGAATGTGCCATGGTTTTGAAGTTTCTAACCGACCGGAAAGGGCTATATCTGCCATGTGGGGCACATGAAAAAAGGAAATGTGACTACTAATGCAGTTACTACACAATGTAAATGTGCCGAGTCAAATAAATGTGCCAAATGCAACGTAACCATCAGGTTGGGTTTTGGGACACAGCCTGGGAGTGTGCCACCTTGGCACTCCCATATGCGTTTCCCCCGAGGGGCATAGCCTAGACATGGGGTCTGAAACATGCCAGCCCAGGTCCCAGCCTGGTCTACCCAGTAAAATAATTCCAGTCTAAAAAGAGGGGGCACTGTTCAAAGAAATAAAGAGTTGTTCTCCATCTGCAAATGCTGCACCATCCTACAGCCAGTTAGGAGGTTCCTGGCTGCAAGTCTTTGCTCATCTCCTTGTTTCCCAAGCAAGAGCTTTCCTGCGGTAATCACCTACAATTTCTGCTACAACCTGTTTGTGACTATCCGGATGTGACTTTTGATCTGTGAGTATACAGGGCCAATGCCCCGCCACAAAGCAAAAAAAAATGCACATAGTTAAGTGTTAAAATGGACTAGGCCATCCGGCTATGGATACAATAGCTTTAAGTTTCCCAAAGTGCTGCATGGTTAATCTGCTTGTTTTTTCTCCTAAGGGCCCCAACTAGCTGGCCAACATACAGCGGCACCGAATAACAGGCCTGCACCTTTAAGAACGCTAATTACTGGGTACCCAGGTTGTGTGGGATTGCGGGGTCTTACACTAAATGGGAAACTGGTACCAGTGTGGGCAAAAACCTTGTAAATATGTGTAATAGTTATACAGCTAACTAGTTAGTCAGGGAGCAGCTGACTACTCCAGAGATTGGTGGGTGGCCACTCTTATTGCAACTGATTTAAAATGCAAAATGCTAACTCAGACCAAACCCAGGAGTTTGCCATTGTGGTTAACATTAAACTTTATTAAAGGCAAACAATCATTAACATGCAGGGTGTTCACCACTGGTATAGAAGCCATGGAGTACTAGATGCGTTGTGGTGCAGTGTGGGTTATCTATTACCAAAGTTAGGAGCCTGTGTGTGAAATTTCAATGCAGGCTCATAATTTTATGTTTTAATATGTTTGTCCCAGATTGTAAACATAGCCTTTTTATGACCCCACCGCATGAAAAAGAAATGGCTATGTTGAAAATTTGGGGTGAAAATATTAAAAATTACGAAAGTTAGGAGCCTGCATTCGCAAAATTCAATGCTGGCTCATAACGTTGTTGATGTTTCATATTTTTATGCCACATTTTCAATATAGCCTTCTTATGACCCTGCCTCATCAACAAGGGCACAGAAAATGTTGAATTCCTGCCCGAAAGGTGATTTCCTGCAGGGACTGCAAAATCAGCTTTTGGGGTGTAAAAACACATTTTGGCCAGGATTTGAAAAATGGCAGCAGTCACAATCATGAGTAGAGAAATGACTATGTTGTAAATTTGGGGTAAAAATATTTAAAGTACCAAAGTTATGAGCCTGCGTTCGCAAAATTCAATGTACTGTAGGCTCATAACTTTGTTTGTTTTTTAAAATAATTTTACACCATACGAACATACCAAAATTGCCAGCCGGTCTATCAAGTTTGCTTGAGTGTGCAGCTAGCAGATCATTATACTGCAGCAAATTTTCAACATAGCCTTCTTATGACCCTGTGTCATGAACAAGAGCAGATAAAAGTTTCAATTCCTGGCTTCCAAGGTGATTTCGCTAGGACTGCAAAATCACCCTTCGCAGATTTGTCGTCAGTGCAATTATTCATGAGATGGGTTCAAAGAAGGCATGTTGAAAATGTGGGGCTAAAATTGCCAAGTTATGCAACTAAGTTCAAAACCCCATTGAAATACATTGAACCGCACACCTGTTTCCTCAGTTTGCGGTCCAGCTTTGAAGACTAAAGATGTGTCTGCGGTCCACAGATGATTACAGCACTGGACCCCCGGTGGATAAGTAAGGGCTTGGGGAGGGTGTGGGGTGGTGGGTGCTGAGTGGGAGGGTCAGGTGAGGGTATAGTAATGGCCGCAACAGACATCGATGGATGGTTTTCATTTTACATGGCTTACTTAAAAAAAACTTCAAGGGAGGGTTTTCTTTATTTCAGGTCATGACACTGGGGGATTGGGCACCCCCAGTGTCAGTGTTAAGTTTGTGGTGGGGTGGTGGGTGCTGAGAGGGAGGTTCTGGTGAATGGGACAGTTACAGGGGTGGCAACAACAGACTGTGACACTGGGCAATCAGGCACCCCCAGTGTCAGTATAAAAAAATTAACTGCAAGGGAAGGTTTTCTTTATTTCAGGTCATGACACTGGGTGATTGGGCACCCACAGTTTCAGTGTTATGTCTGTGTGGGGGTGGGTGGGTGCTGAGAGGGAGGGTTGGGTGTGTAGGACAGTTACAGAATCTGACCATGCATTGGGAGCAGCATGGTAGTGCACTACTGGGGTTTCGCTTATGAGGTGGTTAGGGGGACTGGGCACCCCAGTGTCAGTGTTATGTGTGGGGGTTTCTGAGAGGGAGGGTCAGGTGTGGGGACACTCACAGGGCAGTGGGACCAGTAACAGATACCAATGGATGGTTTATATTACAGCTGCAGTGAGTCCCTGCATGTTTCACATTCCAGCCATTGCAGGCTGACAGATGACAGGATCAACTTGCTTGCTGAGTGGCATAGATGAATGGGAAAAGCCAGCCCATGGGTCAGCTGTTACTTTTCAAGTTCATGCCATCTCCGCCCAGCAAGACAAAACCTTGTCATACTCAGCCAGCCTGTTGATTGGTGTGGCACTGTCGCACCCCAAAAGACTGCTCTGCATTGGACAACAGTGCCACACCTCTCAACACCCAATTACCATATCAAAATGTTTGCTGCACAAACATAAAATGTTCATAATTTACTGGCTTTGGAGGAGGAACTGAGCCTCCCCCCTGAACTTCTGCCCTTTGAAAAACATACCCATAATTTTGGGGGAACTCCAATGTGTGATCCCCATCCCCACTCAAATAAGTAATGGTCCATCAGTTGAACTAAGTGGGAGTGAGATGGTAGAACAGACAGGAGAAACTAGCATGGTGTCCAATCAGTCAATATCAAATAAGGGAGGTGGGTTGACTATGTGTCTAGCTAACTAGGGTCAAGCTAGAGAGCGAGGACAGGATGCAGGGTGGGGTTTGTTGTAGGACATTAAATGGAAACAGATGCCCAACAGTAAACCTTGCCCTGCATCCTGTCCTCACTCTCTAGCTCTGCCCTTATTAGCTAGATGCCCACTAGGACTGCATCCTCCCTACAGTCATGACTAAAGGACTCCACATTAGTCTCTCACCTCTGTCCATCCCTTACCCTCCTGGCTGGCTCGCTCAACAGGTGAAGTTCTATCATTGGTTGGGGACATTGCCATTAGCGTGCCCTGAAGAGTATTCATTTTATATTTGCTTGCACACATGTGCAAGAAACATAGTGACGTCATCCAAGATACGGATGCAGTGGCATACAGTTGAAAGGGAAAGCTCGCTTCAGTGAACAGAGCTCTCACCTCCCCCCATGACGGAAACGCATAAGCACTGCATTTTGCGTGCTCATGCAACTTCCCCGAGCACACACTGTATGTTGACGAGTTGCCCAATCCCGTCAGCTCAGGCCCCCAAAAATCAAGCTTCCGGTGCCACGCTGGGCCCACCCCAGCGTGGCAAACAATGTAATGGCCGACGGGGTGCCAAATCCTCCATCGGCTCCACGTCTCCAGGCCCCCAAAAAATAAGCCAGTGCCACGCTGAGCCCACCCCAGCGTGGCAAACGCCCCGTCATCCTCCTTTAAAAATTCCTGAAAGAAAAAATGGTCCCTCGTGGTCTGTTGGCGCCTCCCCACCCCACCCACCCACTGCGTATTCTGCCTCCCCACACCCCTACCCCATACTTACCCGACTCTGGCTTAGACGCATCTTCGTGAACCGGGAAATACGCTTCCGCACTCTTTCAAAGCCGACTACTTAACTGAGGAAATGCTGGTAAGCTGTATAATGTAATAGATAAGGGTTTTTCAACTTTGATGCATGTCTCAGGCATTTTTGAATTTTGCACCAAATTTTCAACATGGGGTTTTGGGACCCCTCCTCATGAATTCTGTCACTGTCATGGCGTTAGTTGGGGCCCAAAGGGTGATTTTGCGGTCACTGTGTGGAATCACCTTTCAGAACCCTTAATGGAATGACAGTGCCAGTGTTCATGAGGTGGGCTCTCAAAAAGCCTATGTTGAAATTTTGGTAAAAAAATTCCTAAAAATTACTGTTTTACAAGCGTGCATTGCGCACATCCTACACACGCTCGTAAGTTCGCAAATTTTTAATATTCGCACACTGGATTTTCAACATTACCATTTTAACACATCTCCTTATGAGCAGTACAGCTGTCATTTTTCACATCTCACCCAAAATGTGTTTCCACGCATGTAGCACACAATGGCGCAGTCGGTGTGCAAAATCAGTGTATGGGACACATTAAGAAAATCACAGTGACAGTGTTCATGAGCAGAGGTCTTAAAATGGCTATGTTGAAAATTTGGTGAAAAAATTCCTAAAATTGACTGTTTTACAAGCATGCATTGCGCACTTCTTACGCACGCTCATAAGTTTGTGAATTTTTAATATTTGCACTCCAGATTTTCTACTACATTGCCATTTTACCACACCTCCTTATGAGCAGTATAGCTGTCATTTTTCACATGTTGCCCAAAATGTGTTTCCGTGCATGTAGCGCACAATGGCGCAGTCGGTGTGCGCAATCAATGTTTGGGACAAATTAAGAAAATCACAGTGACACTGGTCATGAGCAGAGGTCTTAAAATGGCTATGTTGAAAATTTGGTGACAAAACTCCATAAAATGACTGTTTTACGAGTGAGCATTGCGCAGTTTCCACGCACCCTTATAAGTTCATGAATTTGTAATATTTTCAGTCAAGATTTTCACCAGTGGCATTTTTCCACACCTCCTTATGAACAGTACAGCTGTCATTTTTCACAACATTGCTGAAATGTGTTTTCACACTTTCAGCGCAGAAATGCGTGTTCGCTGTGGGAAATCATTGTTCGGGACAGATCAAGAAAATCACAGTGACACTGTTCATGATCGGAGGTCCCAAAATGCCTGTGTTAACAATCTTCTGTAAAAAATTCCCAAACTAGTTACATTACAGGTGTGCGTTGCACAGTTTCTATGCACGCTCGTGGCTTCACCACTTTTTTTAATATTTTCCCAGCAGATTTTCAACATTGCCATTTTTTACACCTCCCCATGAACAGTACTGCTGTCATTTTTCACATCCTGTTCAGAATGTGTTTTTGCACCTGTGGTGCCAAATGCCATAGTCGCTGTGCAAAAGCAGCTTTCAGCTAACAAACTGATATTGCCACTGTTCATGAGGTGGAGGTCACAAAAAACCATGTTGAAAATTTGGAGTAAAAATACCAATGAATGCCTGAGGCATTAGGGTTTCCGACCATAATGCCCCACCCTGTACAGAATGACAGGCATCAGGGCTGTGACTTGGGATTGTTGCCTGCAATGCTCATACCATTCCACCCCACCCACCCTGCAGCCAGTGAAAGGCATCAGGTGTGCCTTGGATTCTTGACCCCAAAGTTCATCCATTCTCCTATACCTCACCCATCTCACGTTATTTCCTGATGGAATGGGGTGCGATAAGGGCCAAAGACCCCAAGGCACACCATGACACTTGTCGGTGTCTGCAGGGTAGGGTGTGGTGAAATGGCGTGGCCGTTATGCCTGACAACCCAAAGGCACACCCCAATGCCTGTCACTATCTGCAGGGTGGTGATGGGCTTGGCTTCAGTTCAATACTTCACTGCCATTCCTAGAATGTAGCTCTGTAACTCCTACACTACCAATGCCAATGCCAGCAAGCAAACATTCAGCATTGACAAATGCTTGTTTTTTTATTAGGGCGGGGGTTTCAGGGATAACTAAAGCCTTTGTCACTTAAATGGGAAACTGATACATAATGTGGCACACTGGTCTTCAAACTGTGGGACTTAACATGAACTCATGGAGCTACAAGCTCAGAACCCTGGGGGCACTAGTATTTTTACAGTTTAATTTTGATTTAGCATTACAGAGTATTATGAGTTTCCACTTGAGTCTGAGGTTACAGTGTCAGACATTATATTCTCTTTCTGCGGGCAGCATCTTTTGATTGTGGTAATGATGTGGGACAGATCAGTTTTGAGCATCAAATTGAGGGATATCGGAGAGCATAGGAATAAATAAATAAAATAGGCGTGCGCAGGGAGGTCCACCCTGGCCCCAGCCCCCTGTTAAAAAATCATAGTTCAACTAAATTATGATATAATTATATATGCCCCAGACCCCCTAGCTTTATGGGGATTCTGCCCCCCCCCCTTGTTCACTGACTCTGTGCACTCCTCTGTCAGGGAGGTCAAATATGCACCAGCTCCAAGATGGCTACATAATTCTATTGTGCATAGTTTCCCCTGAGACCATCTTACTCCATCTTTGCATTTTCAGTAAAGCTTGGGAAATCTACCTCCCAGCCCTGTTGTCAGAAAGGTACGCTGTCAAATCAGGCATCTTTTTAAACATCGCAGTCGACTCATAAAAACAAAAAGGAGCTGGACAGTTCTCCTACACAGGTGAGACTTCAACACCTTAAGATGGCTGACCTTTGAGATCTGCAGCACCGGGACTCTCCCAGCAGAGACTGTCAGGTCACTCTGCTGGAATCTATAGATGTGAATGTGGAGAGTATTAAAAAAATGTTCATAATACTCAAGATGTTATCTCCACACCTGCTGGATGGGTAGTGAAAACAGAAGAGCAGCTGGCAGTGGTGGAAAGCATTTCCATGGAGCATGAGAAGTAGCTGAAGGAAGCAGAACATCACATTCAGTGGGTACAGAAGATGGCAGAAGATCTGAGGGCCATGGTAGGAGGAAGAACATTTGAATCATTGACCTCATGGAAGGCACTAAGAGAAAAACCTTAGTGCAGTCCCTGTGGTAGCAGCTTCTCAAATGGCTTCAGCTTTCAGAGAACTTTGATTTTGAAAAGAGTAGGCCCACTGGGTATGGGCCGGAAAGAGTCCTGTTGCTCCACCCCACCCAAAGCCTTTCATTTTTAAGCTTCTGTGGCACAAAAACAAAGGAAGTAATCCTGCATAAGACCTGGGAGAACTCTGTGATATTCAGCTCCATGGTTAGGGCCTTTCATTCTACTCGAATATCCCAATCAGTGCTAGAGACTTGCCAATCGTTTGATAAAGTATAAGCAGAACTATGTAACTAGACTATCTCCTGCTCTCTAGTGCTTCCAGGCAGTGCTGTGATGACTGTGTTTCTGTTTCTGCTTTTGTGTGCCCTCCTCACCCCAAGCCACTGTAAGTGGTTACTTGTGCAAGATGTGGTTCCAGCTGCCACTGGTGGCTATTACAAGAGCACAAGACTTTGAGGGAAGGGACTTCTTGCACAGCAGCTGACATCCTCTGACCATTCTTAAGACTCCCTGGCTGCTAGCTGCAGCTGCTAATTAGCTGTTGATCTTACTGGCTATCCCTGCTCACAGGGTTCGTCCTAGGACACAAAAGTTGGAAATGCCTTTTGGATTTTGGACTCCCCTTGCTGTACTCCCATTGTTACTTTACTCTCTTTACAAGTGGGTCTGACAGTGGCCCCGTCTATACTTCTTCAATTGGAAACTGGGACATGAAACTAATATGTTTTGTTTTCTAGCCTTAATTTATTTTTCCTTTTCAGCTTTTTCACAGACTGGAGTGCTTTCACTGGGGGGATACCATTTGAATTTGTGACTGGTGGGTTCCTTAACACATGCTGGATACAAACTTGGCATATGCAGTGAGCTCAGCTGCATACTGATCACCCCAGGCTCATGCTATTTGTTGGGGGGGGATGTAGTTGCCTCAGTTTGTCAGATTTTCCAGTTCCGTGTGGAGTAAGAGCTTCTCCTTACTGATATTGCCTGAGATCTGTAACCAGTGTGTCAGTATTCACTTTTGGAATGACTCTTGAGGTGTTTTTGTTTACTTTCGTTTTTGTTTCCTTGGGCCTTGCCATCTAAGGGTGGCCAAGGCTTCAAAAAAACAGTGTCAATTTGATTTCGGATTCTACTCAATTAACTAGACCAAAGTTTAGTTTTAAGACAGTTGAAAGGGCTGAGGTCCTCAGGCTTCTTAGAACTTTGCCTGATAAGTTCAATGATTGTTTGGGGGGGACTTGATGGCCATTTCCTTAGATTCATTTACCAGTCATAGTTGAGCCTTTGTTGTATTTTTTAATTTATCTTCAATTTCTCAGCAATTCCCATCCAGTTGGAAGCAAGCTAAGGTTACCCCTATTGCTAAAATCCACATCCTGATTCTTTGGAAGTTTTTGACCTATCTCTATTCTCAATCCATTGAGTAAGTTAATGGAGAAGGTTGTTGCAAAACAGATTAATGATTATTTGGAGGAGTATGGGTCGTTGAGCAGCGCTCAGCATGGATTTAGAAAGAATAATGGGACTGGTACTGCTTTGGTCAGATTCACAGACACCATACTCAGTGGCTTTGAAAAGGGTTTGATGACTGGTGTGGTGTTTGTGGATCTGATCAAGGCATTTGACCTGATTGATTACAGACTGACCTGCTGTAAACTTATTGAACTTGGTTTTTCTGATTCCTCTGTGGTTTGAATTGGGGACTATTTGCCTGAGAGATCGCAGGTGATTAAAATTGACTCTATTGAGTCCCGTGAGGTCCACATAGAATGTGGTGTTCCTCATGGGTCCATTATGGACCCTTTATTGTTTTCTTTATATATTAATCAATTATCATCTTTTAGTTCAGGGTGTAATATCTTACTTAATGACAATGATTTAATTTTGTTTTATCAGGCTAACTCCATTCTTCTAAAATTCAATCTGATTTTCATACTCTTTGTGAATGGCTTGTTGATAATCTGATGGTTCTTATTTATTTATTTATTTATTTATTTATTTATTTATTTATTTGCTTTTGGTAACCGGGTGAGTGCACTAGGCATAGCAATGCCTATTTTCAGGCACGACCAGGGAGAAGACAGTTTATAGCACACAAAATGAAGCAGACATGTGACGCAGCACATGAAATTGGTGGAACACAGTGAGGAATACAGACAGTAACAACAGCTGGAACAATAAACTCAAAGATCCGTACACATTAGGAGTATATAGGGGAGTGTTACAATGGAGGCAAAACTGGAGGATACATTTAGGTAATATAAACAACTAGAGTTACATGGTGAGTGAAACAGGCATTAGCAACAAAAGGTTTATACAAAACAAAGTGCAGTAAGTGCCTAAAATGAGGGTTAAACGATAAGAGAGAGGGAAGGGTGGAGAGAGAGAGGGGTGAGGGGAGGAGAGATGGGTAGATAAGGAGGAGGGGTGAGAGACGTAGAGGAGGAAAGTATTATGGTGAGAGAGGGGAGAATGCTGAAGTCTAAGGTGGGTTAAAGCAGGTGCATTAGCTGATGGATTGTAGATATTTCAGAGTGCCAGTTTAAAACTGGCATGGTGGCGCTCCACGAATGTTTGGGGTGAGTTCCAGTATTTTGGGGCTATATGAGCAAAGACACATGAGCCCATGTTGGTTTTACATCTGGGAATGTGATTGGGGGCCCTAGGTCAGCAGACCAGAGCTAGTAGGACTGAGGTTGAGTGGACCAGACAAGTGAGAGAAGATGGAGTGCCAGTCGGACTATGTTGTCAATGAGAGACCCAAGGATTGGAGCCGAAGGCCAGAGGGGCAAGGCCAGCTAAGGTCTGAATAGAGTTGGCAATGGTGTGTGAAGCGGTGATGCCGAGGCATACCGGCAAATACTGTTATAGGTGGTGTCCCACCTGTGGAGGGAAGATTTAGGCGAGATAGATACATGACTGATCCATAAGTCAGGGCGGGGGATGAAGCCTTGAGCCACAGCAGAGTCTAGCCCGAGGGGTAAGGGCATAACTGGTATGATAGGCACCACCTAATTTCGCATTTACCGATTTACAGGTATTGGTTATGTGTAGTTCAAAGTTGAGGGATTCGTCCAGAGTGATGCCCAGGTATTTGAAGGATTTGGTACTATTTAGTGAAGAGCCATTAGTACAGGTGATTTTTAGGGCATCAGGGTTTGCTTTGAGTTTGGTGAGCGATCCAAAGAGCATAGAATGCGTCTTACTAATGTTGAGAACAAGTTTATTCTCTATCAGCCATGACTGAATGGACGTGAAGTCAGAGTTAAGAGGTTGGTTGACGTCAGGTGGGTTCCTCCCACTGTGATAAATTACTAGGTCGTCCGCATAAAGGAGGGTAGAGTAGGTTGAAGCAAGCAGCAGAAGGTCATTTATGAAGATGAAGAAGAGCAAGGGGCCAAGTATGGAACCCTGGGGCACTCCAACTTGGCTAGATGAAGGATCAGAAGAGGCGGAATTGACAACAACAGTCTGCTGTCTATCGGACAGGTAACTGTCAAACCAGTCTACTACATCGGTAGAGAAGTCGAGGGAGCGAAGTTTGGAAAGGAGGAGGGTATGGTCTACCAGGTCAAAAGCTTTGGTTAAGTCAATGAAGATAGCACCAGTCAGCAGGCCAGAGTCCCTGACAGACAAGATATCACTGGTGAGTTTAAGAAGGGCAGTAGTCGTACTGTGCCCCTTATGGAAACCATGTTGAGAGCTAGACAAAAGGCTATGCTGCTGCAGATAGTCAAGAGTTTGCATTAGCACTAGTTTTTCAAGGATTTTGCTAAGGAGGGAGAGGATAGCTATAGGACGATAGTTCAAGATTAGTTTGGGATCACCCTTTTTGGAATAGGAATAACTTTGGCAATTTTCCAGATATTGGGGACTGAGCCATGACGCAGAGATAGATTAAAGATTTTGGTGAGAGGAGAGACTATAAACGAGGCGGCGATCTTTAGAAGCCTGGGCTCCAGCCCATCTGACCCTACACTGGTATGGTCTGGGGCAGAGAGGAGAAGCCTCAAAACTTCAGATTTTGTAATATTCCAGAAACTTCAAAGAAAACTAAATCAATGCTATTTGGAACAAATGTCTTGTTAAAAGGTAGACCCTGTTTGTAACTTTATGATTTAGATGGTATTATAATTGAACAAGTACAGCAATTTAAGTACTTTGGGTTTGTTGGATCCTGCATTAACTTTTCTTTACAGGTTACTGTAGTCAGCAAGAAAGTTAACCAAAAACATGGCATATTGTTTAAATTCAAGTCTTATTTAACCTTTGAAACTAGGAAGGGGATAGCAGCTGGCACCCTTCTCCCTTACCCGGATTATGTTGCTGGTATTTACTTCAGGTTGGGAATTAGGGAATCAAGCAGTCTGTCAGTAACCTTCAATAACATTTGTCGTTTTATTTTGTCAGTTCCTTATCGCACTCATTCATGTGATTTATATTCTCTTTTAGAATGGTTGCCCTGTAACCTTAGAATTGAATTTTTTTTGGTTTGTTAATTTTTAAAGCTATTCACGAGCGTACCTTTTTTCCCTTGTCTGATCTAATCTCAGTGCATTCTGCTCCATCAGTGTTGAGGTCTTCTAATGGTGTGCTGCTTGAAACAACCCTGTGTAGGCAAAAACTTGAGTCCCGTGCTTATAGTAATTCTGCTCTGTTTTACTGGAATGCATTGCCTATTTCTATTCGCATGATTAACTCTAAGGCAGGTTTTAAATCTTTGTATAAATCTTTCTTATTTAATAAGTCATGTTGTATTTGTAATAGGTGAAACTGTTCAATGTTGATGTATGTTAATTGTTGTTGTTTGTTTTATATAATCCGGTCAGACCTGAAAAAGTGCCTTGGTCCAGTTTCCTTACCGGTTAACAAACGAAAAATTAAATAAATAAAATTATCTCCTAGTATATTGGATCTGGCCTTCATGATGTGGGATTTAGGTGACGCCTTGGCTGCTGCGGTGACGGATCCTTGTGGAATGGGTGGGGTTTCTTGGAGATCGGGGATACAGATGTCACTATGACTCTTATTCTAATCTAGTTTCAAGTTTCAAGTTTATTGATTCAGAAACAACCTTTGAGCTGGAGCTCCTTTACAAACGTTCACGTCTCAACAGGATGCACAAAACAGAAAAATAGCAGTGTCAGAATCAACTACAAGGTCACTTGGCAAGGTTCTAAACAATAATGTCACTCAGTTACAGACTTTAGAGTTGTTTATACATTCTAGAGTAAGAGCGGAGACATAATATGTATGGAGTTTAAAATACTATATGATCTTAATTAAAGGAGAATGGGAAAGAATTAAAAGATTATAGATATAGAAAGAGAAACCATGTGGCCTAGAGGAAGGCTTTGTCAGAGCTTAGTTAGTGATACAGCTAAGTGGAATGTGATGAGGAGGTGAGTGGTGTGTGATAGGGAGGAAGTGTCCAGGAAAAGTGGGGTGAATTGGAGGAAGAGGGTAGTGGGAGGAGCATCCTCACAGGCATAGTGGTGAGACCTGAGGCTGAACTACGGGGGTCCTCAGATACACAAAGGGATGGGATGGGGATTAGAGACTCACAAGGCAAGTGCTGTGAGTAAGGGTTGTTACTTTAGGTAGGGGTGGCCGGGGTGAGAGGCTAAGTGCTGCTACTAAGTGATGGGATGGATCTCCCATAGGGAAGTAGGTATTATTTGAAGCAGTTGCAAGTGGACAAGTTGGTGAAGTGCTGTTTAAGTTGTGTTTTAAAGATCCTCAGGCTCTGTAAGCCAGTTGTGTGGACTGGGAGTTCATTCAACCATTGAGGAGCCTTGTAGGAGAAGGAGCGTTGCCCCAGGGATGTTCTTCTGAAAGGTACCTTGAAAGCGCAATGTGAAGTCCCATGGGTACTGTGATGGGAGCTACTTGTCTGGAACATTTGTTGGATGCAAGAGCTAACAGTGCTATTTTGCCTAGGGTGCAGGTCTGGAATTTTATCCTGTCCCTAAGGTTGAGCCAGTTTGTGTGATTATATAGCAGGCATGTGTGCAGTTGGTTGTCAGCCCTAGGACAAGCTTGCAGGCCTTATTTAGTGCAGTGAAAATCCTTTTAAGGCAATGTCAGAGGCTGCGCTGTATAGCACTAGGCCATAATCAACCACTGATAGTACAGAACTCGCATGACCGACAGTGCAGGGGCATTGGGCATGAGGGTATTTCCTGTGTCTATGCAGGATTCCAAGCTTAGCGTTGATGCTTTTAACCACATGATCAATGTGATAGGAGAAGGTGAAGGACTCGTCGATGTGAATACCCAGGTATTTGAATACCTGTACCTGCTCGAGTGGGGTGTTCTTGTTGTTGGTGATGGTCAACATGATTCTTTTCCTAAGGTGTTCTTAGCTGGAATGTTGAGGTCTCAACTGCTCCAGCAAATGGAGTCGATTAAAATGACACTGGGAAATAGGGTGACACTGATTTTCTCCAAGAGAATCACTTCATTTCTAAGGATGTTGACAAACTTAAATATATGTGAGTAGAAGCTGCATATCATAATTCTTTTATATCCCAGCCATGGAGAATGGCAGTGTTGTGCACCAAAGGCTCTGAGTAAGGCATTCAGCGCACTACCATGACAAACAGTGTAGTGATATTGCCATAGGGCATACTAATTCTCAAGATGACAGTTTGTTAATTTTGTCTGTCCTGTCTATGGAGTTAGTTTGTACTTCCTTCACTTCTCTTGCTTAGAATACCTGCACCATTTACATATCTCATCTGGGATAACTTCCTGAATACACCTACTACAAAATCTTCACAAATGGATAGCGACTTTTTTTTCAAATTTTAATCAGAAACTATCTTGGAATGTCTCTGAAAAGCTCCTGAATGAAGATCTTTGCTGGAAAACTCCTGTATCTGCTTCTTTGCAGATACAATTTCTGAATATACAGTCTCATCTGGCTTGGTTCTGATGAGCCCCTGAGGAAATGTAACAGCCCTGGAACTCGCAATACCACCTTTGATAGGCCTATATAACAATTCACTGAAAACAGGAGTTTTCCAGAGGACTGGCGGAGGGTAGCTGTAGTCTCACTTCATAAAAGTGATAGCAGAGGCCAGCCCGCTGGCGCAGAGGCATGGCGGCCATCTGCGACGCCGACAACCCGGGTTCAGGGACAGATCTGGGTGTCAGAGGGCCGTCCGGGAGGCAGGATTGAGCATCCACAGGACTGCTCTCCTGCTCGAGGGAGAGGTGTTGAGTGTCAGCACAACGTGGACCCCCAGAGGAGGCTAGAGTACCACAAGTGCTCCAAGCGCCTGCATGCAAGGGGTCAGACAGACATTGGCATCTTGCATGTCCCGCCCCCGAAAAAAACCTGAAAAAAATCTCAGCTCCCAGCTAATGAACCAGCTGCAGCGCTGACCCCTCTTGCCATCTAATTCCGCCATTGGCGGCCCCATTTGAGGGGGTCAGCCCCAAGCATGTGGGGGTAGGTCACTGCAGCAGGGTGAACCCAGCTCGCAGGGTTAGGGGAAGCTGGGAAAAGCATACTCAAAAAATAAATAAAAGTGGTAGCAGGGAGGAGGCTGGCAACTGTAGGCCAGTCAGTCTGACATCAGTGGTGGGAAAGTTAATGGAGTCATTTTTAAAAGAAAGGGTTGTGGAGTAACTTGAATCCAGCGGGTTACAAGACCTGAGGCCTTATTGATTCATGGGGGGTCTTCGGAAGAACCTGATAGATTTCTATGACTGGGTGGCAAGGAAATTGAGCAGGGTGGGATGGTGGGCATCTCTTACTTAGACTTGACAAGGTCTTGACACCATACCACATAGGAGGCTCATAAGAAAACTGGGCAGTTTTGGGGTGGGTTCTAAGGTAGTAAATTGGGTATAAAATTGGTTGTGAGATAGGCAACAGAAGGTGGTGGTTAATGGAACTCACTCAAAGGAAGGGAGACTGGCCATTGAGGTACCTCAGGGCTCAGTACTGGGTCCTGTCCTCTTTAATGTCTTTATAAGTGACTTTGCAGAAGAGCTGGAAGGGAAGATATGCCTTTTTGCAGATGGCATCAAAATCTGCAGATAGGGTGGATACCCCAGAAGGGGTGGGAAAAATATGTAGAGACCTGAGAAAACTCGAGGAGTGGTCAAAGGTATGGCAGCTGGATTTCAATGTGAAAAAGAGCAAAATCATGCATATAGGGCGCAGAAATCCAGAGGCAGAGTATAATATGGGGGGAAAGGTATTGATGGTCACCAAACAGGAAAGAGACCTGGGAGTAATCATAACTGATGACCTCAAGGTGTCGAGGCTGTGGGACAAGGCAGCAGATAGGGCCAGTAGGATGCTGGGGTGCAAAGGAAGGGGTATCACCAACAGAAGGAGGGAAGAGGTGTTGCCACTGTATAGATCATTGGTGAGACCTCACCAAGACTACTGTGTCCAGTTCTGGAGACCACATCTCAAGAAGGACACAGACAGGGTGGATGCTGTCCAGAGGAGGGCAACTAAAATGGTGCAGGGTCTGGATATGAAGCCCTATTAAGACAGACTATGGGATCTCAATATGTTCACCCTGGATGAGATGAGGGAGAGGGGGGACATGATAGAGACCTATAAATATCTCACAGTTTGAATAAGGTGCAGGAGAGAACATTTTTCAGAGGAGAAGGTGCACATGCAACGAAGCTGGAAGGGGGGAAATTTATTAGGGATGTGTGGTAGTACTTCTACACTGAAAGAGCAATAGATGCCTGGAACAGTCTTCCAGCAGAGGTAGTGGGGGCAAAAGCAAACAGTGGGGGGCTTCAAGTATGCATGGATAGGCACAAGTGAATTCTAGTTGGGAAGCAGGGATGGAAGTAGCGAGAGACTGTGCTGCTGCCCCATCTGTAGGCATCTCTCTGGGCTGAGGGCCGAGGTGGCCAGTCTCCAGGCCGAGCTGGCAGGAATGCTGGAGTCCTTCGTCCACACCCAGAGGCCACCATGTTCCCCAGCCACTGCCATCTCTGATGCCAAGGCAGAGGGAAGGATGGACTACAGTGAGCATGGCGAGGGTCAGGAAGGGGGGACAGAGGCACATCCCCAATCTGGTCCAGCTCCAGAACTCCTATACAGTTCTGCAGGAGTGGAAGAGCCCCACAGGGAAACCTGAGGCTGCAAAGAGGGGGGAAGTGAGGGGCCTCCAGAAGGGAGCCCCAGTGGTGGGGGAAAGAGGACCCCACAGGAAGAAGTTACTCCTGGTGGGGGGGCTCAATTGTCCAGGGAATGGAGCTGGGAAAGGATAGCAGGGAGGACAGAGAGGTCAAATGCTTTCCAGGAGGCACAGCTCAGAGGAAGGGAGAGCGGATACAGAGGATCACTGAAGAAATGGCAAGGAGAGGGGGGTTGAAGGTCATTATCCACCTAGGGATAAATGACCTATCCAACACCAGGACAAGCCTAGAGCAGGTGCAGGAGGACTTCAAAGAGTTGGGGGCACCTGGGGAAGGTAGCAAGTCCATGACATTTTCAGAGGTGCTGCTAGTCCCATGGCAACAGGCGGACAGGAATTTCTGTATGCACCTTTAACACATAGTTGAAGGGTGGTGCTGCGAGAAGGGTATGGCTACATTGGGGACCCCTGGAATGATGCAAACCTATACAATGGTGGACTGCATCCATCCAGGAAGGGGAAGGCAGTCCTCAATGAAGTTTAAATGCTTCATTGACGAGCATTTAAACTAGCTGGGGGGGCACACGGGAGTGGGAAAACAATAGCAGCCCACCCCCACAAGGCAGAGAGACCAGAACTGAGAGGCACAAAGACAATTTAAACATAGGGAAGGCAGAACCAGGCACAAAGCAAAAAGCAGAAGAAGCACAGCCACATAAGAAAACATATCGGTGGGGAAGAGCGAAGGGGAAGGATAGGCAGCAAATCATGAAAGGCCATGGTAATGAATGCCCGCAGCCTGAGAAATAAAATCCCAGACCTGGAGGCCTTACTAGTAGAGGTGGACCTGGACATAGCTGCAATAACAGAGACTTGGTACACCGCAAATCATGGATGGGACATTAATGTACCAGGTTATGCCCTGTTCAGGAGGGACATGGAAGTAAAAAAAGGGAGGGGGTGACCCTGTATGTAAGGGAAGGTGTAAAGGCTACGGAGGTGCAGGGTAGACAGGGGGAGGCTGAGGCACTGTGGGTCACCCTCGAGCCTGATAATAGCACAGCAATATGCACGGGGGTGATTTATAGGCCTCCAGCACAGAGGAAGAAAGCAGATAGGGAACTGCTGAATAAAATACATGAGATGGCAGCAAAAGGGGAGATCCTGTAGCTGGGTGATGTTAATATACCAGACGTGGACTGGACTACCCCAGCAACTACTTTAGCCAGGAGCCGGGATATCCTACAGTCCCTACAGGGGACAGGGCTCAGGCAGCTTGTGCTTGATCCCACCAGAGACAGGGTGATATTGGACCTGGTACTGACCAATTGGGACAGAATCACAGAAGTCCAGGTAGAAGGCCAACTGGGGTCCAGTGACAACCTTATATAGTGGGTTTAACATGGGGACAGAGATGCAGTCAAGTCACACAAAGGCAAAGGTCTTGGATTTCAGAAAAGCAGACTTTGCTAAGATGGAGGAACATATCAAAAGCCCTGGAGAGAGATGGGGGTGGTGGAGGGCATTGAGGAGCAGTGGGAACACCTGAAAGAACCATAGAGGAGATGATGAACCAATGCATTGGGTTGGTAACCAAAAGGCAAGAAGGAAGAAACCTCTATGGTTCTTAAGGTAGCAGACAGTAAGGGCCACAAGGGCAGGGTTCAGGAAGTATAAGGAGACTCAGAGGGAGGAGGACAGGGAGGTGTACCTAGAACATCTAAGGGAAGCACGGAAGGCTGTAAGGAGAGAAAAGGCACAGACTGAGGAAAGATTAGCACAGATGGTGAAGTAGAGTAACAAGACATTCTATAGGTAGATCAGCAAGAGGAGAGGAGGAGAAAAGTCAGGGGAGGATCATAAGGCTCAGAGGGGATGAAGGGGAGTGTAAGGAGGGAGACTTAGATAAGGCTCAAATACTGAATAAATAATTCTGTTCAGTATTCACTGAAGAGGGGGCGGGTCATGGGCCACAGTTGGGCAACAGATATGATGGGAGGGGGTGACCACTAGCCCATTCACAGAGGAGAGACCTGGAGGAGCTCACAAAACTGAAGGTGGACAAAGCAATGGGGCCAGATGGCATACACCTGAGGATATTCAGAGAGCTGAGGAAAGTGCTAGCAGTGCCTCTAACAGCCTTGTTCACAGAGTCTCTAAACCCAGGAGTAGTTCCAGAGGACTGGAGGAGGGCATATGACCCGGACAAAAACATCAATACAAACTCACAAAAGAATACAAACAACAAACAACATTACATAAAACATGTACATACAGAATCTTGCAGTAAATACTGTTTCAGTTTCATCTTAAAATTACAATAGAAGTTGACGCTGAATAGACTTAGGTAATGCATTCCAATAAGTAGGAGAGGCGCTGAAAATGCGTGTTCCTATATTAAGCTTAGATTTAACTACATTAAGTAAAATATCATTTGCTGATAGTAATCTAGGTAACATAGACCTAATTGAAATTAAGCCATACAATGAAAACAAAGATTTATAAAAAGACATTTAAAATTATACATCCGAAGAGTATTCATTCCTGGAGAGAGGAGACATCCAACCTAAAGATAGATACAAACTGCAATGATGAGTACAGACTGGAACTGCAAGAACAAATCTGCAAATGTTGTTATATACCACAGTTAAAGAGTACAGTTCCTTCATTCCTATACTGAGATACAAATTAGACACAGTCAAAATGTGTAAGGAGTGACCCAATTGCAACAACTTCTCTAGTTTCCATTGTAAAGTAGGATTTAAATTTATACAGTAAACCAAGTTTCTGATCAATGGTTTTAACAACGGACTATAGAGTCTCCTTTAGCAGAGATTCCATAATTTTACCTACAACTGAGGTCAGGCTGACAGGTCTATAGTTTCCAGCCTCCTCCCTGCTCCCACTTTGTGGAGAGGGACTACATCAGCCTTTCTCCAGTCCTCTGGAACCTCTCCCATTTCCAGTGGCTCATTGTACAGGGCTGCCAGTGGTGCCATCAGTACCTCCCCCAACTCCTTTAATATTCTAGGGTGTATCCCATCTGGTCCCATTGCCTTATCCACCTTCAGTTTTGTAAGTTCTTTTAGGACTCTCTCCTCGTTGAACGTCCTGTTATCATTCCCCTTTCCCATCCTGATTCTTTGCTGAGGCCCTTCCCCTTCCTCCATGAAAACTGAAGAGAACAGATGCTTTGTCCTGGTCCTCTTCCACTCCCACTTCTTCCTCCCCTTTTAGCCTTAGAACCCCCTCCCCCCCAGGTCTTTCATTAGCCTTTTGCTAATGTATTTATAGAAAGTCTTGTCCCCTTTCTTAACTTCTTTTGTTATATTTTCTTCTGTCTTCTGCAAACTACCGTGTCCAAAACCTTAGTGTCACCTGAGGTACATCTCCTAGCCCCTACTCCTAATCTTAGTCTATACACCAACCTTTACACATAAGCCAAACATTTTTATTTTTGTTTTTTTGTGTGTGTGTTTGTTCCTTCCTGCCTTACATTCTTCCTACTTATGAACGAGAGTCACACAATTAAGATACCCAATCACAAGATTACTAGGTCTGTTTGCTGTGATATTGGGTTGTTTCTGCTTCTCCCTGCTTCTGAACAGGATGTAATCAAATGCTATCCAGGTGTGTCCCTGTAAATGTAGACGACCTCAAGGTGGGAGGGTGGGTCTTCCCCTGTGTCTGCTGCCTGTAACTCAAATCAATCAAAAACCTACAACAACAACAGTTTCAGCACCCAGAATCTGCCCCCTGTAACAAAAAGATGCAGAAAACACTTATCTGCTCCCTGTAGACAGATGGAGGACACTATGTCTGGGCCATATGAGAGGTACACATTGCTACACCTGCAGGAACTGTGCCATAGGACAGAATTGCACAATGATGAAGGCCAAACACTGGTGGAATTCATAGCCATCCTTGAACAAAGTGACCAGGAAAGTCATGCAAAAGGGGTCACTGCTAGCCAAAGTTGTGAAACAGAGGCTAGGGAGAATGCAGATAAACCAGAGCCTGTGACTGAGAAGTTGCACAAGCAGACCAGGTACAAATGTTGGAGCTGGAGTTTGCCCTGGTTAAGGTGAAGGCAGAACTTGAGATCCAGAAGATAAAACTGGAAGCAGAGGAGCGAGAAAGAGAGAAGAAGTGAAAGGCTGATGCAGAGAGGTAAAAGGCTGAGAAGCAAAAGAAAGAGCACCAGCATGAGATCCAGCTGAGTAAGGAGCAGGAAAAAGTGCAAGCACAAGATCCAGATGAAGAAGCTTGAGCATGAGAGACAGATGGAGATTCTGCGCCAGATGACATCACTACAAGCTGTGAGTAATGGTATAAGGGGTTCGACCCAGAAAGCCAAAATTAATTCTAAAATGTTTCCCAGATATCAGGAGGGGGATGATCTTGATTTGTTTTTTAAGATCTTTGGAGAAAATCTGTGGGCAGTTTGAACTGGGCAGGGTTTCTTGGGCAACTCGCTTATTGCCACTGCGCACATGCAAGGCATTAGAAGCCTTTCCCAGAATGGACACTGATGACCACATGGACCAAGATAAAGTGAAAAATGCCTTGCTAAAGTGTTCTGAGTTAACTCCCAGGGTATAAGAGCAAACATTTACAGAGTGCTGGAAGGCACCGAGGACAGCTATGCTGAAATGTGTGTGTAGCTACTGTAAGTAACTTGTTAGAATGCTGGGTAGAGGGTGAAGAGCTTGCTTTGTAGATGAAATAAAAGATTTGTTTCTTCTGGAACATTTCTTAAAAACTGTGCCTGACCAACTGAGAATATGGTTGTTGGATAGAACTGCAAGCTCTGTGAGGGAGGCAGCCAAGAGGGCTGATCAGTATATCTCTAGCCAACCATCCTCTCATCACAAATGTAATTGGGGAGTAGCCTAAAAGAAGCCAGCCTTTTCATGAACAAAAGAACCACCTGGTCTCAGAACCATGGAGAAAGGTGAACGCAGGTGATCTATCTGCCAGAAACTGGGCCAGATCTGCCCGAGGATATAATCACGGGTAATCACGGGTAATGACTTCAATAGTAGGGCCACTATTGTGTGTGTCACTACTCACAGCAAGGTGAGGAAACTGGCTCCTGAGAACATAGAGAGGACAGTGCATGAGGAAGTAACCCCTACCACAGAAGCAGGAGAAGCTGTAGCTGAAGAATGGTCTGGGAGCAGCAGTTCTGAGCCACAGCTACAGACTGGTGAGAGCCCAGCCATGGGCAGCTCTCCCACAACAGAGTGTATTTTGGGGAAGGTCAGATGAGCAGAACTAGGGAGAGCTCAGCAAGCTGACCCATCCCTACAAAGTTAAGTGAGTTAGCCAATAGTATGGAAGGTGACTCTGAGTTCTGGGAAAAGGGAGGTGTACTGGGAGAATGGTCTCTTGAACCATAAGTAGGCTCCTAAGAGAACAGATGAAGTGGTACGCCATCAGATAGTGGTTCCTAGAGAGTAGGAAGTAGCTTCTGGCTTTAGCCGATGATATATCCTTTTCAGGGCACCTAGGGTTCAGTGGTGCAAAAGGCAGCTGACTAATCATTTTTACTGGACCAGTATTTTAAAGATGTGGCACCTACTGCTGGACTTATCCACAGTGCCAGAGGGAGGGAAAGGTTGGGAACAAGGTAAAGGTAGCTTTAATTCCCCTACCTGTTATTGAAGAGCCATTTGAGCTGCCAAGGACATTGTGGAGCCACTAAGCCCCCCAATTTGCACCAGCAAGTGGTACATTTTGGTGGTCGTGAATTAAACCAGAAGTAGTGCCCTTGTCCTCCATTGAGGCTGAGAAGGTGGCCGATGAACTACTGGGGATATTTAGCTAGGTGGGTTTTCCCAATGAGATTCTGTTGGACTAGGGCACCAACTTCATGTCTGATCTGATGGTTAGTTTCTGGAAGGAATAAGGGGTAGGGCAGTTCAGGGCCTCACCATACCACCCATAGACTAACGTTCTGGGCAAGCAGTTCAATGGGTCTCTTAAGACCATGTTAAGGGCATTTCCTGACCAGAATGTGAGAGAGTGGGACAAGTACCTACCCCATCTCCTATTTGCATATAGGGAAGTCCCCCAGGAGTCCACAGGGTTCTCACCCTTCTAATTCCTGTTTGACCATATGATAAGGAACCCCTTGATTTGGTAAGGGATGAATGGGAGGGTGAGCTTGCTCCCCAAGGGAAATCTACTGTGGAGTATGTCCTGAATTTCAGATCATGGCTCAAGGGGCTCTTGAGTTTACCCAGGAGCACCTCGCTACTGCACAACAGAGGCAGAAAACATGGTGTAACCATGGGACCAGAGCCTATGAGTACAAAGTCAGGCAATGGCTGATGGTGCTTGTTCTGTTCCAGCAGAACAGATTACAGGTGGCTTGGAAGGCGCTTCACTCAGTGATCAGGGGAGTGAGTGATGTTAATTACATGGTGGAACTTCCAGACAGGAAGCACAAATACCAAGGCTGCCATGTAAACATAATGAAACCCGGCCGTCCCGGTGGCGCTGAGGGTTGAGGCACTGGACACCACACATCGTGCCACACTGATGACACGAGTTTGGGAGTGAGCTCAGGAGTCAGGAGTCGGGAGGGAAGGAAGAAGGATCGAGCACCCGCTGGGATGCGCTCCTCTCCCGGGTGGGAGCGCATGGGTTGTCTGGTGCTCTGGTGACCCCTGGTGAAGACCAAGGGGCACCATGAGATGCCGGGCTGCACACAAGGAGCATGGCTGATGCAGGCAGGGTTGCCGTGCACCACAGCATCAGACGTGCACCACGCACGGGGGGCTTCGAGGTTATAGTCAGAAATACCCCTCCAGCCCGGATAGGCGATGACCCTGCCAGTGCCGTTGCCACACGCCCAACGCTGGTTTCCCGCCACTGCCCCTTCAGTCTCCTTGGGTTGCAGTTCCCTGACCCGGAAAACAGTAACGAACTTGAAGATGGCGGGGGAACACAGCGGACGGTAGAGCTACACGGCGAGTGCAGTGGCCTGAGAGAGTTCCAAGCTGGAGGGCCAGAAATAGAATCGGAAAAAAAAAACCACAATGAAACTCCACCATCACAGGGATGAGATGGTCCAGGCTGTGTGCAGCTATCTGGATGAGGGGGCAGATGTAGATCCACTGAGAGGTTAGGGGAGAATCCTAAGTGGATGCTGTCACCCTCTCGCAGTGGCTGACACCAGCCCAAGTTGCTCAAATGAGTGGGGTGCTGTGAATATTTGGTGAAATGTTCATGGGGAAGCCAGGCTATACCACATTGGCAGAGCAACCACATGGATACAGGGTCCCAAGCCCTGCTGAAAGGGTCTGAGACATGCCACAGAGGGGAGATCAAAGAGATGCTGGTTTTCTATGTGATCCAGGAGCCCAGTAGTCACTGGGTCTCTCTAGTGGTACTGATTCCCAAAAAGGGTGGGACCATGAGGTCCTGCATCCACTACCACAAGCTCAACAGTTGCACAGAGTCAGACACATACCCCATGCCAAGGACAGATGAGGTTCTAGAGAGGTTGGGGGAGCCCTTTACTTGTTTGTTGACAGGTACCCCAATCCCCGAAGCCGGAGAGAGATTGGGCTTAATCGCCCCTTTGGCTTATTCAAGTTCAAGTTAATGCCATTTGTGATGAAGAACGTGCCAGCCACCTTTCAATTGTTCATTGACCACATTTGGAATGGGGCAGGAGACTTTGCTCTGCTGTATATGGATGACATCATCATTTATAGCCAGACTTGGGAAGATCACATCAGGAACGTAATTGAGGTGTTCCACCGACTGTGGGCTGCTGGATGACACTCAAGGCAGAGAAGTACCAGATAGGAATGGCAGAAATGTTATACCTTGGGCACAGGGTGGGGAGTGGGTACATCCAGCCTGATCAAGTGAAAATTGAGGCCATCCAGGGATGGGCCATACCCACAACCAAAAGGAAAGTACAGGGCTTCCTAGGGATGGCAGGGTACTTTCTAAGTTTTGCCTAATTTCAGCAGCATGACCAAACCCTTGTCCAATCTCACCTGGAAGAAAATGCAGGAAAAGGTTAAGAGGCGGAAACCCATGATGCCGTATTCTTCTAGATGAAAGAGGCATCGCATCAGGCATCTGTGCTCACCTGCCGGACTATTCTCTTAGGTTTATTGTTCATGGAGATACATCTGATCATGGGCTAGGGATGGTTCTGAGTCAGGTTATGCCCTTGGGAGAGAACACCCAATCATGTACATGAGCAGAAGCTGCTGTCCAGAAAAGGGCCTTTGCCACTATAGATAAAAGTATCTTGGGATTGTCTGTGCTTTGCAGAAGCTGCAACCTTATCTGTAATATAAGGAGTTCACTCTGGTTACTGATCACAACCCCTTTTCATAGTTGCATAGAACCAGCAGCCAGAACTCAGAATTGTTGAGGTAGACCCTGGTGCTGCAGTCCTATAATATGGAAATTATGCACTGCAGTGGGTCACAGCATGACAACACAGATGCATTTTCAAGACAATAGGTAGTGCTCTTGTTTCTTTTATTATAACAGGGGAGACACTTAGAGAAACTAATGTGGGGATCACCCAGAGAGTGAACGGAGGGCCTAACAGTGGAAGCCAACTGACTCACATGAAAAACCAATATCATTTAGTGCAACTAAAAGATTCACTTTTTCTTTCTCCGTGGGGTGTGGGAGACATGTAACAGCTTTTGTGTATTTTTTTTCATGTTTTTGTGTTTAATTTCTATTAGCAGCCAGACCTCTTGTAAGTATTTCAGCTGAGTTTAAACTGTCTAATAAAGTTATCTGCCAAGAGGCATGCCAGAGGGCTCTGGTGGAGAGGTAACAATCTCTTTGGACAGACTGGAAGAGCTGAAAGCAAGAAGCATCCTTTCATGTTTCATAGAGGAGTTACTCCTGCTATGCTAGACAGAACAAAAATAGATGTCTTGTGTAATATATATATATATATATATATATATATATATATATATATATATCCCAAAGTCCAGATGAGACCATTTATTTTATGAGGATCCGCTCTCAAGACACAAAAGGGCCCAATTTTAGAAGCTGCCTGCACCAGACGCAAATTGTGGTAAAGTAGGAGACTGTGCCAGTTGAAGGTGCACCAAACACAAGTTCTGCTATTCCAGAACATTTCCGAGTTGCGTCAAATGATCTGGAATAGCCACAACTAGTGGCCTGCATCAGCAATAGTGATGCAGTCAGAGGGCTTGATGCAAACCTGCAATGCATCTGCAGACAAGGGGGCAGCCCAGGTGCCCCAAGTACCACCAGACATGGACCCAGGGCAGAAAGTGGACACTTGCCACAATGATGTGGTACCGGGTGGGGTGCCATCATAGTGTACTGTAATAAAATTGTTATGGCGACCGTGTCCCCATACTTCTAAAGCAACCCTGCTCTGGTAGGCTAAGTGGCCCCCTTCCCGATGTTGTCACCACGTCATTGGTGATGTAGTGCCCCCAGCAATCCCTGATATCCCCGTTAAAATTAGTAAAACACCCCATTCCCATCCCACCCCACGATCCCCAAACTTACCCACACACATAGCACTCACAGTACCTGGTGGTCTAGTGAGCCCCACCCACCCACCCCACCCTGACAGGCAATGCCCAATCACCCCACTCCCCACCATCCCCGGCACAGTTCTGCGACTGGCACAGCCCTCTGCACATCACCACGGCCAGCTGCAGAATGCGTTCTCTGCATACTATACACTGTATAGTATACAGTACACGGTCATTGTGAGCACATTGTGCAGCTGGCTATGGTGGTGTGTAGAGGGCTGTGCTAAAAATCCCAAGCCCATGCCTGTCCCTGAAATACAGGAAATCAGAAAAAGCTGCACCGTGCCTCAAGTGCCAAATACTTTTCCCATGGCACATGGTTAAGAAGTGTGGAAAACTGAAAACAAAGTTGCGGGAAGCAACAACTGTGAGCATTCTATGAGATATCCTAGAAGGAAAGAAAGGAACAATTAAGGCAGATGGGAGAAAAATAACTCTCAAAGAAATTATTTTAATTTTCTTTTTGGTTGGCAGGAGGGTATGGAAACCCTCAACCCCTGTTTAGAGCTTTGCCTTGGAAACAGAATGTTCCAACTTAAGAAAGGAAGGAGAAGAACACCTCCCAAGAGGGAGTGGTAAGAAGAATGCCAGTGAGCTGAGGTACAACAGGTGAGCTGCCCAGAGGCCCTGGCTCTTACCTGAATGGGGGATGGTGGCTAGGCTTGTGAAAGAATGGGGAAGATATTGCAGAAGATCAACAATTACATTGAGTAACTAATTTTCATAGCTTCCACGAATCAATCTTCATCATTCATTCACACTAATGGGTCAGAGTACCAAGCTTTCCCGAAGGGAGGAGTTGACTCACCCTGAGGGACAATATTCCTCAGTGCTCTATGTGGAGGAGAACTATCTGAGGGCAGGGACTCCTTACAGGTCTGGAGGGATCCGAGACTGGTCAGGGGCAGGTGGAGGCTCCCATGGCCTGGGAGCAGGAGAATGCCCTAACAGCTCAAACCTGACCTCATGGGAGAAGAGGTGTGTCCCCTGGAAATGTGAGTTGAATACCTTATACAGCACCAGAGATACCAACCTGGAAAGGTGAAGCCATGCCATCCACCAAATGCAGACTGCCTGTTCCTATCATCCTGGAAGCTACCTTATTGGTGTTGTATGATACCCTTGATTGGTGACTCATCAGTCCCAGGCCCTGGGTAGAAAGGCAAATGGCTTGCCAGTGTAATTTGCAGTCAGGCACTGTGCTGGGACCTGACCTGTGACTAGCTGTGACCATAGGCATTTGTTATAAGCTGCCTGATTGGTCTGGTATCCAGCAATGCACATGATGGTGTATGCTACAGTGAAGACCCTCCTCCTGCAGGCATCTGTCTCTGTAGAATCAGCCAAGGGAGGTCGGTCACAACAGGGTGTTTAGGCCCGTGGGTGCCTGCAGTACCAGAATCCCGAAATGGGGTGAGTTATAGCTCCTGCAGAGACCCCAGGTGCACAATACCTGCATCGGACATCCATTAGGGCTGGAGGGAAAAAGGATGGAGCCAGAAAGTCCTGGATACTTCCTTGAAGACCCAAGGTGAATGACAGATGACAAAAAGTATTCACTGAAATCCCCAAGGAATCTTAGCAACATGGACACAGGATTGTGACTACAAAGGATCCTACATTCAGCTACTTCAGCATCTCCATGAGGGAGCACTGGAGCAGAGTACTCAGCATCTGTGGATATATGGAGACAAGTCCTCATCCTTGGAGGAGGAAGTAGGAAGGAGGAGCTGGACTCAGGAAGTGATGGTGCCAGGGCCATGGGGTCTGAACTGGGCCCAGTCAGACAGCAGGTGAAATTGGTGGAGTGCACCAGCCACCCTCCCATACTCATGCCAGGTGATGGGAGCAAGATGACCTATAATACCTGGCAACTCAGGGAGGGGTGGCAGAGGTTCGGGATAGATAAAGAAGCCCGAGGCTCCAGGCTCTCTACTAGGGCTGCGGGAGTTCTAAGGGAACCTCTCCCAGTGGCAAAATCTGTCAAACCCACCTGAGTTGAGTGGACCAATCTCAGTGGTGCAGCCCAGATAGTGCCTTTGGGGGAAGACCCCCAGGTGAGGAAAGCGGAGCTACACATGTCCCATGGGTCAGCTCCGGTCCTCACCAGTGACAACATTGGCTGGTTCTGGGGAGAAACTGGCAACTGGGCCACTGCCAGAATCCTGGCTGGTGCTGTGTAGAGCACCAGTCACAGGGTGAGCAGCAGGTTTAGCAATAGGTTCTATCCCCTTATCAGGGTTGGGACCATCCCCTGAGCTGGGCACAACACCAGAGTCAGTGCCACCTCTGGAACTGCCCCTGCACCCATCACTGCGAATGGCTCTGGAAACTTACCTAGCACCGCAGACAGCAATGGGACCAAAACTAGTGCTGTGGGCAGCACAAGAACCAGTCCCAGCACCATCACCAGCACCATACCCAGGGATGATACCAGGGGTGACACTATCATCATCGCTGCACTCAGAACCAAGCCCAGAGCTAGTGCCGTGTTCTCTGTCCCTGTCTCCATGCCCAAGGTTGTGTCCTCATCCTCTCTCAGGCCAAGGAGAGTGCTCCAGGGAGGAAATGACAACCACTTCAGACTCTGGGTTGGAGGCAGCTCAGAACTAACCCCTCATCTGGCACTGTGAATGGTGCCAGAAGGAACCAGCCTCACAGGTGGCACCACCCTACTCACCAGTACTCATGAAGTGGTACCAGGAGCCAGGGGCAGCACCAGGCCGAGACACCAAGGTGCCCACCAGTGTATAGCTTTGGCCTCACCACCGGGGGTGTCCACTGTCCAGGACAGGTAGCCTGAGGGGAGTTCTCAGCCAACCCTCGGAAGAAGTCAACTGTCCACCCCCCACCAGGACCTCCAAAGACTCAGCAGAGTGAGCACAGGAAGGATTCTGGTCTTCCTCGGTGCCAGAGGTACTGGGAAAGGGCCTAGGGAAAAGACCCAGAGTCCTCACCTTGGCATCGCAGGTGCGATGCCTGCCTCCAAAAGTGGGGGATGAATGATGCCACTTCAATGCATAGAATTCAAGGGCACCACGGAAAAGCAGGTGTCATACCAGTCCATGTCAGAGCCAAAGCAAGTGTGGCATTTTGGATGCCAGTCTGACACTGCAAGAGGGCCCCCACAGGAGCACTGACACATGGGGAGCTGCAACTTTCTTCTTTTGCCCATTCAAACTCAGCATCTCAAGGAACAAAATAACAAAAACATGAAAAAGTACTCAAATCAGTGCTGAACTTACAAAAACGGAGCCAAAAACATATGAACATACTGTACAAACATACAAAGAAGCCAGCAGAAGAAGGCCATTTGATCTATCAAGTCTGCTCATATTGCAGGGTCCACAGCTTGAGCTAATGTCCCTGCCCTCCCTCCCCACTCCTCCCATCCTCCCTACCCATGATCCTTACCTTCCCCCTATGCCTAGCCCAGCCTCTCTTAAAGCTGCCCACTGTCTTCAACGAGATGACCTCTTCGGCAGCACATTCCAAGTGTCCACCATCCTCTCTGTGAAGAAGTGCTTCCTGACCTCCCTCCTAAACCTCCCACCCTCCAGCTTAAGACTGTGCCCCCTCGTGTTATGGTTGCCACTCAGCTTAAAGAGGCTCTCCTTATCAACCTTATTTATCCCTTTCAAGCACTTGAAGGCCCCAATCATGTCTCCTCTCTCGCTCCCCTGTCTTCCAGGGAGTACATGTTCAGTGCCCTCAACCTCTCCTCATATGCCTTACCCTGCTGACTGGCTCTCACCTTTGTAGCCCTCCTCTGGACCTTCTCCAGCAAGTTAATGTCCTTAATGAGGTGTGGGCACCAGTACTGAAACTCCATACTCTAGATGCGGCCTGTACAAGGGCAGTATATGCTCCTCTCTCCTGCTACTGATCCCCCTAGATATGCATCCCAGCATCTTGTTTGCCTTTGCTGCTGCTTTCTTGCACTGCATGGAGTGCTTCAGGTCACTAGTGATCACCACTCCCAGGTCCTTCTCCTCCTCTGATGCAGATACTAGGACTCCACCCAGGTAGTACTCTGTCCTAGGATTCTTGGCTCCAATATGCATAACTTTGCATTTCTTGGCATTGAAGCCAAGCTGCCAGATCCTGGACCACGTCCTCAGCTTTTCCAGATCTTCCTGTAGTTCCTGTATCCCTTCAGCTGTGTCCACTCTCCCACAGAGCTTGATGTCATCAGTGAATAGGCACATTTTGCCCTTAATGCCATCCCCAATGTCATTGATGAAGACACTGAACAACACCAGCCCCAGCACCGAGCCCTGTGGGACCCCACTGGTTACCTCTCTGGTGCCAGATAACTCCCCCCCACAACCACCCTCTGGGTTCTGTCCCTCAGCCAGTTTTCCACCCATCTGGCCATCTTTTCTCCAACCCCAAGATCCACCAACTTCCTGATCAACCTTTTGTAGGGCACAGAGTCAAAGGCCTTGCTGAAATCAAGATAGAGGATGTCTACTGCTTGTGAATGAAATTCAGTTTTGAGTATATGTTCGGCATCGAAAAGAGTACAAAAAGTGGCTGTGCCACTCATTGCCAGGGAGAATTGTTACCAACATTCCAAAGGAAATAAATGGATTATACACAAGAGCCTCATCGCTATCCCTATTTATACAACAAATCTGAAAATATATTTTGCCAAGATAAACATGTTAGTTTGGGCAACATGAGCAAGATAAATTAAGTTGGTCACTGAGGCATGCTCAGAAATTTATCTCACTTTTTTTAGTCTTTGAGTACAAGTAAGGCCTGCTAGGCACAAGTGCCTGTTTTCAGGGGTGACTTGGGTGCACGGGCAGTTAAGTGACTTGCTCAGAGTCACACAAATGGAGGTTGTGAGAATCAAACCCAGGTCTGGTCTGCTAGATGTACCAAGCTCGTTCACAACTCGTTATTCTAACCTCTAGGCTATACTGCCAGCCCTAAATTTTGGTAATACAGAGCATGCCCAATGTTACAAAATGTTACCAATGTATCTCACTTATTTTGGTAACACTGGGAATGTTCAGAAATTTATTATCACATATGAAGATACATTTCTGAGCATACTCAGTGACCAGCTTCATTTATTTTCCCCAGAGACCTATGAAAATAAACTATTCTGGCTCATGTAGGCCTTTCCTAGTAAAATCTTTAAAAAATAAATAAATGTGACATGTCATTAATTTTTGATTGAATATACAGTAATCTATGAAGTTTACATTTTTATGTTTGTATATTTCTACCATTGTTATCACAAACCACCTAATCACTGTTGTATAAATCAAACATGCCATGGGCTGACTTAAGATAGCATTCTTATCTTTATTTGAGAGTATTGGCCTATTGCTGTCTCATGAGCTTTAACAGGCCAACAGCCTTTCAAGAATAAGTTTTAGATTTTCAGACTTTTACTGGACAAAATAACATAGTTTTGCCTGATTAGCTACTTGACGTTTTGCCCAAGAATAGTGAAAAAACATTATTTTTTTTTTTTTTGTATTATGTGTTTTCCCTTCCTCACCAACTTAGTCGCCCACTCCTTCAGGCAACCAAGCCTGCTTACTATTGGTTCTGCTCCCTCCTGGTTGCCATCCGCTGTCCCTCATCACATACACCCCCGACTGACCCGACATATCCCTATCATATCAAGTACTTGAAAGGGATAAATAATGTTGATAAGGAAGGTCTCTTTAAGCTCGGTGGCAACCATATCATGAGGGGGCACAGTCTTAAGCTGGTGGTTGGGAGGTTTAGGAGGGATGTCAGGAAGCACTTCTTCACAGAAAGGGTGGTGGACACTTGGAATGCGCTGCCAGAAGAGGTCATCTCATTAAAGACAGTGAGCAGCTTTAAGTGAGGTTGGGATAGGCATAGGGGAAAGATAAGAATCATGGGTTGGGAGGATGGGAGAAGTGGGGAGGGACGGCAGGGACATTAGCTCAAGATGTGGACCCTGCAATACGAGTAGACTTGATAGACCAAATGGCCTTCTTCTGCTGGCTTGTTTGTATGTTCGCATGTTCATCAGTGGGGCTGCCTCCCGTGGTCATGACTGGGAGGGAAGACTTGTTGCGCACCCGGAGGCACACGCACTTTTTCTATCCTCACTGGGAGGGAACAGCTTGGGGCTATCCTGGGCATTGTGGCAATGGAGAGGCAAGCCACAATCAGTCATCCAGGCAACATAGGCGGCCATCATTTTCTCATTTTCTGGACCTCCCACCTCCCAATCAGAACCTATCAGGAATGTCCTGGGGTGGAGACGTACAGTGGTGCATCAAGGCAGCCCACCACCTAGTATGTCTCCAATCCATCACCAGGTGTCACAGGCCTGCCCATCCCCCAAGAGAGAAGTATCTAATGGATGCTCTACACTCCCTCTCTGCTGGACTCCACTCCTGGTACCCAGGCTCGGGTCGCGAACTCAGGTCGCCAGCGTGCCAAGCAAACCCCTTCACTCAGTGCCATGGAGCTGGGCCTGTAAAAAAACATTTAAGAGTTCAGGTATGAAACTTACAGGTTTGTAGGTATCATATACTAATAGGTCCTTCCGGGGGCTGGTCATGCATGTATGTTTAAAAAAAACTTGCCAAGAAAAATAGCTAAAATGAAACATTGATTTTGTGTGTGTGTGTGTGTGTGTGTGTGTGTGTGTTAAAGTTCTTCGTGAACAATAACTTTACAGTAAGATAATTTTTAAATACTTAAAAATTAAGGGTGACACTTTAATGTTTGTGAGGGAGGGTCTGTGTGAGTTACAGAATGTATTTTTTTAAAAAACAAATTTATTACTCATAAGTTATTTCTGATTAAAAGTGAAAATATTCACACAGGAATCCTTTACAAATTCTATTTGTGTCTGTAAAATCTACTTATAGCATGATTATTTTAATATTTTTTTAACATATCCATGCTGCACAACAGCTTTTGTCCTGTGCAATGATGTTTAAACTCTTTATGTTATTATAAAGTTTTTGTTAAAATCTTCATGCTGCCAGATGGTTTTGAAACTCTACATGCTGCTCAACGACTTTCAAACATCTACATAGTGCATGAAGGTTTTGAAAATGTATGTGCTGCAGGAAGATCCTGACCATCTATGCGCTGCATGGCAGTTTGCATATCTATGTGCTACACAAATTTTTCAAAATCTATGTGCTACTTGGCAGTTTTTAAAATCTACATGCTGCACGAAGATGTTCATTTTGAAAACCTACTGTATGTGCTGTGTGAAGGTTTTTAATTGCTCATCAATAAAAACTTTAATAAAATATAACTTATTAAATACTCAAATGTTAAGGATGATATTTTTCTATCTGTCAGGAAGAGGCATAACTAGACACACAACTGGCCCTATGCCTCACTGGGCTCAGTATTCATCACAAAGGGCATGTGCCAAGAGTGCACCATGCAACTGGCCCCAGTCGAACTTGCATGGCTGGAATTCATTATCCCTAGCTGGACTGATGTGCTGTTCTGTATTTCTGTGTAAAGCATGGTGTCTGTCACACTTGGACAGCTGGTTCTGATTACTCTGTTTTTTTTTGTAATATGAAAATGTGTTATTGAGTGTCTCTCATGAGACATGCTGAGACAGCCTGTGGGATGCCCCCCCCCCCCAAGTCTCAGCTAAAAGATAAAAGCCAGGAGATAATTACAGGCTAGAAGAGATTTAAGTTAAGGATCTCCTGTCTATCTAGCTTAATTATAGCTGCCAGCTGCTAGGCTGGAAATCATAAACTTTTATGACATTTAGAGGAAGAATACAGGTTAAGTCACTTTGGTGCGAAGTCATAAATGCTTGTTTGATGTCTGTGAAGAGCAGGATGCTGCTCATGGATGAAAGAAAGAACTTGGAAAATTACACACTTGATTGAAGTCATTTGGAATGAGTTTTGCTGATGTCACCTTAATTAATTTACCTGCTGAGGGATAAGACATCCTGTTTGTATGATTTTTAATAAACAGAGGAGGATCTGGGTGACATCATGGAGAAGGCAGGCTCAAGACAGTTGTTTTAATTATGCTGTGACTGTCCTTTAGAAATACATTCATGTTTGGACTCTGAAGAAGAAACATCTACTTTGGATAGACAAGTCTTATTGTCTGGTGGTAGGAATTAATTTGCACTTTTTAAACCTTGTTCTTTTTAAGTGATTGTATGTTTTTGTGATATATTGTTCTGTATTTACATTTTACATATTTTTATCTATTTTTAAGTAAACCTCTATTTTAAGAGACTACTTGGTGTGCCTTTGAAATTCTTTCTTTGACAAGTGAAGCATATATGGTTAAAGCTGACACTGTGCATAGCTTACTGGTTTACCAAACTGGGAAAAGGTAAGAGTTTATTTTGAGGTCTTTCATAGAGTTTTAAAGGGTTCATTTTGTACACCTGGTTAGGTGCCAGTAGGCGAAAGATATCTGCCCCCGAAAAGCAGAATTATCTGAGCCTGTACATTGGGTACGCTAGCAAGAGGTTCGCAGTTTGAATCTCTCCAGAACTTGAGACCAAAGGTTGATTTGAACTCACAAAACAGACAGGAGGGAAACCCTGTTCTGTTTCTGTTCACAATACTGCACTCGGACGTTGGCACTGCGGGAGCAGAGGGTCTGACCTGTTGAGTGGGGTTGTGACAGATTGGTTGGCAGCGGTGTGCATAAGTTTGGTATTGCAAGCTTTTATTGTTCAGTACGTCGGCTTGATACTGTCAGCTCACTTGCAAAAAAAGAAAAAGGCAGTGATTAATTTAAAGCTCAGGAGAAGCCCTGACATGAGCTATGAGGAGCTAGCCACAAAACAACGTCAGTTTTTAAAACGTTGGTGGGAAGGAATTGAAGCAAACTCTGTTGATAAAATTGAAAATGTGATTTTGTTAGAACAGTTTTTTTTGGCCATGCCCAGCAGAGCTGAAAACCTGGCTGGAGGACCAAGATCCAAAAACGGTGCAAGAGGCTGCTGAACTCTTGGACTGCTATGCCAAGAGCAGACCACCTGAGTGCGATGGCGGGCGGGCAGCACAGAAAGGGAAAGCGCCTCAAGGCAGCTAAAACCCTCACTGCCTCCACCGAAACCAGTTAGCCCCAGGTTTCAGAGAAAAGATTTCTCTGAGAAAAGAAATGAATGTTGATTGTGTAAAGAAACTGGGCATATTGCCAGACAGGGTCTCAAAAAGGCAAGCAATACACAACAGGGGGCTAGGAAAGAAGTGGGTTGTTTGTGTGTCCCTGGAAGCATGCCTGTGAACATGAGGGAGCACATGCACCCAGTCATGGTAAATGGTGTACAGACTCAAGGGTTAAGGGACACAGAGGCCTCCCTGACTTTGGTAAAGGGGGATCTAGTAGAGCCTGGTCAGCTTATAACCAATAAATACGTCACTGTACAAGGATTCACTGGTGAAGAGAAAACATTGCCACTCGCCAGTGTTCTCCTGGACCGGGGTGAAACAGGGGAAACTGTGCAACAGGTAGCTGTAGCCAAAACCTTAGCAGTGGACGTCATCCTTGGCAACAATCTCCAACAGGGGATGGTATGTGCAGTTACCCGTAGCCAAGCAGCAAGGGAAAATTGTAGTTCCCTGAACCCCACAGAAGCCATTGTGGAAACCACTGGGAGGTTGGTTCCCCAGCCTGTGACTCCTGATATGGAGATTAATGAAAAGGGGTTGACATTTCCCTAGTAACAGTTAACCACACAGTTACAGAAGGTTACTCCAAAGAGGGAGGGGTGACCCATTGTCAGAGAGTTAGGATTGACAGTGATCCTGAGTGCCCTGACGCTAGTGCTAGGGCCCCCAGTTTAGAGACAGAAGGGGACCTGTCCCATGCCTTGGGAATGTGTGAGGAGTTTGTAGCTGCTCAGAGAAGTGACCCTAGTCTAGAGAAGCTGAGGGCTTGGGCAGACTCTGACGGAACACAGGGAGGTGACAGTAAACATAAGGTTTATTGGGAAAATGGACTGATGTATACTCAGGCTGTGCAGACAGAGGGAGGGGTGCTAGGCAGGCAGCTTGTCATTCCCCAGGGGTTATCGTGAGCAGTTGCTCAAGACTGCACATGATATTCCCTTGTCTGGTCATCTGGGAATCGAGCCCACTACGCAGCGGTTGGCCCATAATTTCTATTGGCCTAACTTCACTCAGCAGGTGAAGGAGTATTGCAGGTCTTGTCACCGGTGCCAAGAAATAGGGAAGGTGGGCAAGAAAACCCAAGCTGCACTGATTCCATTGCTCATAGTGGAGGAGCCATTCCAGAGGGTGGGAATGGATATTGTGGGGCCCTTAAATACCCCAGCTCCTCAGGGAAGAGATTCATCCTGACTGTGGTGGATTATGCCACCCAGTACCCAGAGGCAGTCGCCCTATCCTCACTGAGGACAGACAAAGTGGCAGATGCCTTACTTGGAATTTTCTCCCATGTTGGGTTTCTGCAGGAGGTAATTATTGATCGAGGGGATTCCTTCATGTCGGACCTCATGAAATGTTTATGGGAGAAGTGTGGGGTGGTGCAGAGATGCAAGACACCGTATCACCCACAAGCCAATGGGCTTGTGGAAAGATTCAATGGTACCCTGAAGTCAATGCTCTGGGCATTTGCTGAACAGCATGAAAGGGACTGGGAGAAATACCTTCCCCACCTGTTGTTTGCATACAGGGAGGTGCCCCAAGAGTCAACAGGATTTTCCCCCTTTGAACTCTTATATGGACGCCAGGTACATGGACCCCTAGACTTGATCTGGAAGGACTGGGAAGGCAAGCATGCCACCCAGGGAACTCCCATAATGGATTATGTCCTTAGGTTTAGGGAAAGACTGAAGGAGCTTATGGGGACAGCCCAGAGCAACCTGGCAGCTGCCCAACAGAAACAAAAATCATGGTATGACCACAGAGCCAGAGCTCGCTCATACATGGTGGGTCAGGAAGTCATGGTCCTTATTCCAGTCCAGAAAGACAAGCTGCAGGCTGAGTGGGTAGGACCGTACAAAGTAGATAATAACGTAAATGACGAGAACTATATTATAGAGTTACCTGACAGAAGACAGACAGAAAGGATGTACCATGTCAACATGATGAAGCCATATGCTAATAGGGCTGACATGGTGTTTGCAGTGTGTAGTTCTGGGGAGGGGATGGATGAAAGAGACCCCCTTCTGGACTTGCTGGAAGAAAGTAAGCGGGAGTCCTCTGTGGAGGCAGTTAAATTGTCTCCTCAGCTGACCCCGGACAAGATCCAGGAAGTAAGGGAGGTTTTAGCAAACTTTGCCTCATTATTTAGCACCAAGCCTGGACTAACCCCTTAGTGACTCACGATGTGGAGACAGGGACACAGACACCCATACGGCGGACAGCATATTGGGTGTCGGAGGCTGTCCAAAAGTACATTAGAAGGGAAGTGGAGGAGATGCTGAATTTAGAGGTAATCCAGAGATCCCACAGCCCCTGTCCTTACCTATAGTCCTTGTGCCCAAGCCAGATGGCTCTACTCGTTTCTGTGTGGACTATCATGGACTGAATGCAGTCACGAAGTCAGACACCCACCCGAAGCCCCGGACAGATGAACTCCTGGACAAGTTGGGAGGGGAGACCTACCTTATGATCATTGACCTGACCAAGGGGTATTGGCAGGTAGAGTTGATGGACAGAGCTAGGGAGAGGTCAACCTTCATCACTCCGATAGGCTTATTTGAAATTAAAGTAATGCCTTTCCGAATGAAGAATGCCCAGCCACTTTCCAAAAGGTTGGTGAACCAGGTGTTAAATGGTGCTGAGGAGTACGCCGTGGCATACCTGGATGACACTGCCATCTTTAGTGCCAGCTGGGAGGAACACCTATCCCACCTTAGGGAAGTGCTGGGCAGGATACAGAGGGCCAGGTTCACTGTCAAAGCAGAGAAGTGCCAGGTGGCCATGGGAGAAGTGGCATACCATGGGCATGTGGTAGGCCAGGGACAGCTCCGTCCTAACCAAATAAAAATAGAGGTAATCCAGGCGTGGCCCAGACCAGAAATGCAGAAGCAGGTCAGGAGTTTTCTTGGGACAGCAGGGTACTATAGAAAATTTGTACCCAATTACAGTGCCCTGGCTGCTCCCCTATCTGACCTGGTAAAGAAAAGGATGCCAAAGAAAATTACCCAGGACCCAGCCTGTGAGAAAGCCTTTACCAGGCTGAAGGAGGCACTGTGCAGTGCTCCTGTTTTGACAAGTCCTGACTATAGCAAACCCTTTATAGTTCAGACTGACACCTCAGATGTGGGTATTGGGGCAGTACTGAGTAAGACATCCAGCCAAGGGAAAGATCACCCTGTAGCATATCTGAGTAAAAAGTTACTTCCCAGACAGCAGACATACTCCACTGTGGAAAAGGAGTGTCTTGCCACAGTGTGGACCCTAAAGAAGTTAGAGCCATACTTATATGGGCAGCATTTTCTGGTACAGACTGACCACAACCCCCTGGTTTGGCTGACGCAAATGGGTAAGACTAATGGTAGATTGTTAAGATGTAGTCTTGCTTTGCGAGGGTATGACATGACAATTCTACATAGGGCTGGAGCGAAAAATCAGAACTCAGATGTTTTTTCTCGTGTCCATGAGGAGTGAACTGATTTGGGAAGCTCATCCCATGCAGGGGATAGAGCCCCCAAATTCAGTCTAGGTGGGGAGGATTGTGACACTTGGACAGCTGGTTCTGATTACTCTCTGTTTTTTTTTTTTGTAATATAAAAACGTGTTATTGAGTGTCTCTCATGAGACATGCTGAGACAGCCTGTGGGATGCCCCCCAAGGTCTCAGCTAAAAGATAAAAGCTAGGAGATAGTTACAGGCTAGTAGAGATTTAAATTAAGGATTTCCTGTTTATCTAGCTTAATTATAGCTGCCAGCTGCTAGGCTAGAAATCATAAACTTTTATGATGTTTAGAGGAAGAATACAGGTTATGCCACTTTGGTGCGAAGTCATAAATGCTCCTTTGATGTCTGTGAAGAGCAGGATGCTGCTCATGGATGAAAGAAAGAACTTGGAAAATTACACACTTGATTGGGAAGTCATGTGGGGAAATGAATTTTTGCTGACGTCACCTTAATTAATTTACCTTCTGAGGGATAAGACATCCTGTTTGTTTGATTTTTAATAAACAGAGGAGGAGCTGGGTGACATCATGGAGAAGGCAGGCTCAAGACAGTTGTTTTAATTATGCTGTGACTGTCCTTTAGAGAAACATTCATGTTAGGACTCTGAAGAAGAAGAAACATCTACTTTAGATAGACAAGTCTAATTGTCTGGTGGTAGGAATTAATTTGCACTTTTTAAACCTTGTTCTTTTTAAGTGATTGTATGTTTTTGTGATATATTGTTCTGTATTTACATTTTACATATTTGTATCTATTTTTAAGTAAACCTCTATTTTAAGAGACTACTTGGTGTGGCTTTGAAATTCTTTCTTTGACAAGTGAAGCATATATGGTTAAAGCTGACACTGTGCATAGCTTACTGGTTTACCAAATTGGGAAAAGGTAAGAGTTTATTCTGAGGTCTTTCATAGAGTTTTAAAGGGTTCATTTTGCACACCTGGTTAGGTGCCATAGGCGAAAGATATCTGTCCCCCCCGAAGAGCAGAATTATCTGAGCCTGTACATTGGGTACGTTAGCAAGAGGTTCGCAGTTTGAATCCCTCCAGAACTTGAGACTAAAGGTTGATTTGAACCCACTAAACAGACAGGAGGGTTACCCTGTTATGTTCCTGTTCACAATACTGCACTTGGAGGTTGGCACTGTGGGAGCAGATGGCCTGACCTGCTAAGTGGGGTTGTGACAGTGTCCACCCAGGGGGCAGACCTCAGCTGAACTATGGACTTTTAACTGGAATTCATAAATGGTCCCATGGTCTGCAGGAGTAGGGGATCACTGTATACGACAGTTCATGGAAGGACTTCTGTTTCCTCTTCTGCAAGACATGTGGAGCTGTGATTCACTATCCCTGGCTAGACTGATGCTGCCTCTGTAGTTCTGCATAAGGTGCAATGCCACCTGGGTGAACCAATCTCAACTGGATTATGGAATTTCAATTGAAAGGCACAAATGGTCCCATGGTCTGTGGGAGCAGAGGATCACTGTATACTACAAGCCACAGAAGGATTGCTGAGTCCCCCTCAGCTGCTTCTGGCTATTCACAGGCCAGAAAGGGTCCTGTAAAAAGTGTGCTAGGAGTCATATCCTGTTTTGTGCAAGGCCTCAAAGGGCACGTGTAAAGGAAGTTACCACAGAAATATCTTAAAAAGTAAGGAAATGTATGGCAAAAAACTATGTAAATGCTTATTAGGGTTGCCACCACACGAAACTCAAACCCTACCAAGATTGAAAATGTGCTATTCTTCTTGATCTGGATCTTCTCTTCTTACACAAGTCTTGACATGGAGAAAGCATTCGACCATGTATCTTGGACCTTTCTGTGTGCCACACTTCTCCAATTTGAACCCCCCCAAATCTTTGTAGACCTCATTTTCCCCATATATGCACGACCTGAGGCCCAGATGAGAGAAAACGGTCATTTATCTTTTTTTTTTCTTTCTCCCTATGGAGAGGCACCCAACAGGGCTGCCCCCTCTCCCCACTAATTTTTGGGTACCTAGTCAATATGTCGCACCCGGAATAGCATGGCAATAACCGCGCAAGCTAGACTCAGTGACCATGTAGAACGATAGGAGTAGGACCGCAAAAGGGAAATACTGCTACCCCGTTGCTCTGCATGTAATCAGGAGCTGTTAAGTAGCCATGTGCTGGGGGCCTGTTCAAGCCACTCCCATGGTGAAGTGGCTAGGGCACCAGCACACCGTGTAATCGGGAGATCTGGGACCATGGCTCAGTCCCCTCCACCTCCCCTGCAACTATTTTTTTGGGAGTTTTTTTTTTTAAAACCAAACTTCCCCTCCTCAGTTTCTCCTCATCCCTGAAGTCCCCACCCCGCCCAAGGTGGTTAGTTGTATAAGTTCCGGGGCCTGTAGGGGTGAAGCAAAAAAACAGTCCCATTGTTGTCAATGGGCACGTTGTTCCTGACAGTTCAGTGTTTTCTCTGACTCTGTTTGTATTCAGCGTTGTTTGGCTGCGGCATTTTTAGCCGCGCTGTTTTTGCATGTGACATAATGATCCCTGCCTACTTTTTGCAGACTACATAGAACCTTTGGCTCAGGCTATAAGAATGGCTCCCAACATCTCTGGGTACATAGCGGATCATAACAACGAGCATTGTATCACCCTGTATGTAGATGACATCCTGTCGTATATCTCAGACCCAACCACAGGGCTACCAGCACTTTGGTCTCTTCTTACAAAATTTGGTAGGCTTTTTGGTTCTAAGTTAAATGAAAATAAATCTGAAGTTCTGATGAAAAATGATTTCCTCATACCACAGCTAAGAGCTAGATTTCCCATTCACTGGGGTCTCAGCTCTATGAGATATCTAGGGATGAACCTCAGAGACTCAGGCAATCAACCATACAAGGCCAGCTTCTACCATTTGCAGAGGCAAGTCCAACAGGACTTGAATAAGTGGAATCTTCTTCCACTGTCTTTCGAGTGGTGGATAGCATCAATTAACAAGCATTTGTCAATGCCGAATATTTGCTTGCTGGCATTGGGATTGGTAGTGTAGAAGTTACAGAGCTGCATAATAGGAATGGCAGTGAAGTATTGAACTGAAGCCAACCCCACCACCACCCTGCAGAGAGTGACAGGCATTGGGGTGTGCCTTTGGGTCATCAGGCATAACGGCCACGCCATTTCACCACACTCTACCCTGCAGACACTGACAAGTGTCACGGTGTGCCTTGGGGTCTTTGGCCCTTATGTGCACCCCATTCCATCAGGAAATATGGTGAGATGGGTGCGGTATAGGAGAATGGGGTGAACTTTGGGGCTGAAGAGTCCAAGGCATACCTCGATGCCTCTCACTGGCTGCAGGGTGTGGAATGGTATGAGCATTACAGGCAAGAATCCCAAGTCACACCCCTGATGCCTGTCATTCTCTACAGGGTGGGGTGTTATGGTTGGAAACTGTAACAGCTCAAGCATTCGTTGGTATTTTCACTCCAAATTTTCAACATGTTTTTTTGAGACCCCACCTCATGAACAGTGGCAATATCAGTTTGTTAGCGAAGCTGCTTATGCACAGCGACTACGGCATTTAGCACCACAGGTGCAAAACACATTCAACAGGATGTGAAAATGATAGCTGTATTGTTGCAAATCTGCAAAAATATTAAAAAACTGGTGAAGTCACGTAGCATGTATAGAAACAGTGCAACGACACCCGTAATGTAATTAGTTTGGGGATTTTTACAGCAGATTGTCAACTCAAGCATTTTGGGACTCCGATCATAAACAGTGTCACTGTGATTTTCTTTATCTGTGCCAAACAATGATTTCCACAGCGACTATCAGATCTCTGGGCTGAAAGTGTGAAAACACATTTCGCCATTGCTAGAAAAATGACAGCTGTACTGTTCATAAGGAAGTGTGGAAAAATGCCACTGGTGAAAATCTGGACTGAAAATATTACAAAGTCATGAACTTACGAGGGTGCGTGGAAACTGCGCAATGCTGACTCATAACACAGTCATTTTATGGACTTTTGTCACCAAATTTTCAACATAGCCATTTTAAGACCTCTGCTCATGAACAGTGTAACTGTGATTTTCTTAATCTGTCCCAAACATTGCTTTCACACACTGACTGCACCATTGTGCGCTACATGTGCGGAAACACATTTTGGGCGACTTGTGAAAAATGGCAGCTGTACTGTTCATAAGGAAGTGTAATAAAATGGCAATGTGGAAAATCTGGAGTGAAAATATAGAAAATTCGCAAACTTACGAGCATAGGAACTTTTTGTTGTTGTTGTTGTTTAACCAGGAGTAGCACACTAAGCTGAAAGCTTTTTTACAGGTGCATCCTGGGAGCACAGGGAAGTTAAGTGACTTGCTCAGGGTCACACAGTATGTAAGTGGAAGCTGTGGGGTTCAAACTCAGGTCTGGTCTGCTGGATGTCACCAGATTTGCAGCTCAGAGCCTTAAACCACTGCACTATACTGCCCCCCAACTGCGCAACTGCGCAACGCACGCTTGTAAAACAGTCATTTTTAGGAATTTTTTCACCAAATTTTCAACATAGGCATTTTAAGACCTCTGCTCATGAACAGTGTCACTGTGATTTTCTTAATGTGTCCCATACATTGATTTTACACACTGACTGCGCCAGTATGCGCACATAGGCGGAAACATGTTTTGGGCAAGATGTGAAAATTACAGCTGTACTGCTCATAAGGAGTGTGGTAAAATGGCAATGTTGAAAATCTGGAGTGAAAATATTGAAAATTCGAGAACTTACGAGCATGCGTAGGAACTGCGCAACGCACACTCGTAAAACAGTCATTTTTAGGAGTTTGTCCACCAAAATTTCAACATAGGCTTTTTGAGAGCCCACCTTATGAACAGTGGCAGTGTTGTTTCATTACTTGGTCCCAAAAGGTGATTTCATGCAGTGACCGCAGAAATCACCCATAGGGCCGAATAATGCCATGACAGTGCAATAATTCATGAGGAGGGTCCCAAAACCCCATGTTGAAAATTTAGCTTAAAATTCAAAAATGCCTGAGAGATGCAACAAAGTTGAAAAACCTATCTATCCCATTATACAGCTTACGCGGCATTTCCTCAGTTCGCGGTCGGCTTTGAAGATTGTAGGCGTGTTCCGGTACACGAAAGATCATTCGTGCTGAGCTCGGAGGTAAGTATGGGGTGGGGGTGGGGGGTGTGAGGCAGGGTGGCAGGGTGGGTGCAGGTTGTGGGGGGCAGGGAGACTACGAGGGACCGCTTTTGAGTTTTAGGTTGTTTTTTTAATGACGATGACGCTGGACATTTGCCATGCTGGGATGGGCTCCCAGCATGGCAGAAGGATGGCTGGTTGGGGTGGCATGGAGCCGACGGGATTGGGTACCCCTGCCGGCCATAGCATCTGTTGCCACACTGGGGTGGGCTCCCAGCATGGCACCCTGTACTGGGAGACAGTGGAGCCGGACGGGGACTGGGCACCCCATCGGCTATCTGACCTGTAGCCACGCTGGGTGGGCACCCAGCATGGCATATGGAACTGTGTTTGGGGGGAGCACAGCTGATTGGGGATTGGGCACCCCATTGGTTATACAGTGTGTGCGTGGTGGGGGCAGCACGCAGTACGCGGCGTGTGTGTGTGTGTGTGTGTGTGTGTGTGTGTCGGGAGCACGCCTGAGCAGGCGATATCTTATCGCTGCTCACTGAGCTATAGCTCCCCTTTCAACTACTCACACTGCATTTTGGAGCGTCAAGCACAGCTCCAGCAGGCATTGGAGAACTGCGGCTGCGCCTGCAAACGCATTGACTGAATTGGAAGAGGGCTGACACACCTCCGAAAACTCGGATGATGGCACTATGTTTCTTGTACATGCGTGCAAGCAAACATAAAAATGGAAATTACATACATACCATAATTCTTGATCTTCTTAGATAAAGTCTCCACCACTTATTCACACTAATGGGAGTATGCCAGAGGTACTAGGACCCCACGGGAGCCAAAAATCTTCATGGGGGCCGGCACTGGGATAGGACCTCGCAAGCACAGCGCCGCAAGACTAGCTTACACTGTATAGGCTATCTCGATGTTGACCCTCCAACCACCTCAGTACCTTTTTGACTGAAGAGGTGCAGTGTAAACTAACTTAAGAAAACGTAACCCTAACATCCGGGCATAAGATTGCCCGGATGACTCACGTAAGAAGGGTGAATTCATCAATGTCTTCACAGCCTCAACAACAAGGAAGTGAAGACCAAAAACAAAATAAGTGAGCTCGGGGATGGTTGGTGGGCGTGTTAATGAGTGGTGGAGACTTCATCCAAGAAGATCAAGAATTGTGGTAGGTACGTAATTTCCGTAATAATAATAATAAGCTTTATTTTTAAAAAGGAGCTATTCCAAAGATCATTGCACCTTAACAATAACTACATAAATATTCAGATAAAATATCCAACATCACAACACAGTCTAGTTCTTAATTATTATCACAGAAGGCCATCTTGAACAGATACATTTTTAATGCGTTCTTGAAACTCTTCACTGTCAGGCACTCTCGTATCCAATGAGGTAGAGAATTCCACACGGTAGGGGCCACAAACATAAATCCTCGTGACTCAGATGACTTCAACCACACCCTGGGAACCTCTAGTAATCCCTCGTCGGCTGAGCGGAGCAGTCAGAGGGACCAGTAATGATACAGAAACTTTTGTGGATAACTCTGACCCTGTCTGTGTAGGGTCTTATAGGTCAGCAAGCCAACTTGAAGGTGATCCGCCACTGAATTGGCAGCCAGTGCGGTTTGCGCAACACAGGTGTGATATGACTGAACCGAGATAGCCCAGACACCAATCTGGCCACTGCGTTCTGCACCAGCTGCAAGAGACAGATATCAACTCCCGAAATCCCTAAGTACAGGGAGTTACAGTAGTCAAGACGAAAGGTCACAAAGGAATGGATCAGTATCTGAAGGTCACCAGACAGAACAAGGTGCTTAATCTGGGCAATATTCCTAAAATGGTGAAAGGAAGACTTGATGACAGCTGACACCTGTGAGAAAAGTGCAAGCTCATCGTCAAATATTAGCCCCAGATTCAGCACCCGTTCAGAGGTCAGCAGCTGACTTCCACCGAGCCAAAGCCCGGAAGGTCGTCTGGCTGCCAGCCTCTCTGTCCTGCGACCCGGACCCACCACCAACACCTTGATGTTGTTGGGGTTCAACTTCCAACAGCTGGCATTCATCCAGTCCTGTATCTTGGCAAGGCAGTTGTTAAACACCAAGACTCCACTATCCTGATCGGGCGCAAAGGACAGGCATAACTGGGTATCATCTGCATAGCAGTGAAACCCCAGACCACACCTCCTAACAATGTCCCCCAGTGGCAGCATGTACACTACAAACAACATGGAGGACAGCACAGAGCCCTGCAGTACCCCACATGGTAGAGAATGAATCAGAGAAATAAATCCCCGACACTACCCTCTGAGATCTGCCAGTGAGGAAAGAGTGGAACCACCTGGGGACTGTACCAGACAGGCCACAGATGAACCAGAGGTGATCCAGCAACACCCCATGGCCCATGGTGTTAAAGCTGCCAAAAGATCCAGAAGAACCAAGATGGAATGGCTCTTCCGATCTCTAGCCACCAGGAGATCATTGAGAACCTGAACAAGGGCAGTCTCTGTGCTGTATCTCTTCTGAAATCCGGCCTGGAGAGGATCATAGATATCACAGATGGTAAGGTGATTCTCCAGCTGCAGCTCAACCACCTTCTCAATAATCTTCCCCACAAAGGGGTGGATAGAGATAGGTCTGTAGTTAGTGGGACAGTCCGGGTTGAGAGATTTTCTTAAGGAGGGGTGCCACCACCACCTCCTTCAGAGAGCCTGGGAACGCACCTGAATCTAACAAACTCCAGACTATCTCTGCTAGGACCAGGCTGATAACATCAACGCACCCCATTAAGAAGTGCATTGGGCCTGGGTCCAAACTACAGCAGGTGGGCTGCAAACTCCGGATAATCTGCACAACATCCACAATCTCCAGCTGATCAAAGTATGACCAACTATGCTGAGGAGTAGCAACCTAACTCCAACCACCACTACCCCCTAGAGAATGGGCTGATCAGATCTTGGACCTGATGTTGGCAACCTTATGAGCAAAGAAGCGAGCAAACTCCTCACATTTTTCTTGTGACAATGCTCTTCGAACTTGCAGACAGGCTGTATTGCACAGTCTGTCCACAGTTAAAAAGAGCTGGACTGGTTGATTCTGAGCTGTGGCAATCTCCCCGGACAGGAACTCTGCCTTCTTATGAGTAATTGCCGATTGATAGTCCCTATAATGGTCCATCAATCTTAGTCTATCGGCATCAACGCGCGATTTCCACCAAAACCACTCTAACCTTCGTTCTACTCACCTCAACTCCCTCAAAGTCCCATCGAACCACGGGAACCAAGGGTGAAGGGTGAAAGGATGAACCCAGACAGGAGCTATGACATCCAGATCCCCCACCACAACCCTATTATAAGTTTGTAGCAGGTTCTCTGGGCCATCGCTTGCACCTGGTAATCCCGATAGGTCCACTTCCGCCAATAGGCCATGTGGGGTCACACCCCTCAAAGGGCAGTACTGGATCATCTCCTCAGGGGCAGGCCTATAGTGGGGGAGCCTGAAAATTGAACCTGATAGTGTGGTGGTCCAACCATCCCACTGGTTTTACCACCAAGTTGAAGGTCTCCATCCCCAGGAGGAAGACCAGGTCCAGAGAGTGGCCGTGATCATGGGTCATGGAGGCAACTGCCTGTGTGAAGCCCAATGTGTTCATGAGTTGGAGGAAGTCCTTACCAAACAGCGAGAGTTTTTCGTCGATCCAGACATTAAAGTCGTCCAGCACCATCAATCTGGGAGACTCCAATACCTTGTCAACAACGAAGTCCGCAACTTCCTGCAGGAACTGCTTCTCACCACCTGGTGGATGGTAGACTAGAATTATCCTGCACCCCACACCTGCCACTGGCGTACATTCAAAGGACCCAGTCTTCTCAACTGGCACAGCTACAAGGCCAAATTCTGATCTAAAACAGATTGCTACCCCCCCCGCCCCTGCGATCTAGTCTCAAGCGGTGTATCACTGACAACCCAGCTGGAATCTCTGTCTATAAAATGGGGGCAGTATTTTCATCCAGCCAGGTCTCAGTGATGCAAGCCAGGTCTGCTGACCCAACAAGATCAGCAATAATAGCCATCTTGTTTTTAATAGACCTGGTGCTTCACAGCACCGCCTGAGTTGGCTGAGATACCGGGGCCAGCCGAGCTATCAACCCGCCAACGGCAGAGCCTATGGGCATGGGTACCAGACAAGGCGGACCTCATTCTGGGACTCCATTTCACCCAGGATATCTCCTGGTTCTCACTACCCCAATCCAGCCACTCAGCTCCCCCGTGTCCAGGATCCCCCCTCTGCCTTCTACCCACTATCCGCAAGGCCCTGCAGTGACCATAAACCACTGCAGGCAATGGAGGACAATTAAAAGGGCAGAGGCCCTGGAGCTCAGAGGGGGAGTAGTGCCTGACAGGGAGAGCAGCCTGCAAACACATACTGTCAAAAGCCAGAGCTCCAGCCCCCAATTCCCCAAAGAACACTCACACATACCCAGACCACTATACAACTAAAATAATAAATAAAGCCATATCTTTCTGGACTGAAAGTCTCCACCACTCATTCACACTAATGGGAGAGTACCGAGCTAAAAATCAAACCCCCTGCTAGGGCGGTAGGAGATAGAGCTCGCTCAGGACAGAAGTCTGTAAGGACTGTCTTGCCGAAGAAAGTGAGCTGCCTGGCAAGGACATCCAGAACATAGTGCTTTATAAAGTTATGTACTGAGCTCCAAGTCGCCGCCTTGCAGATGCCTGCAACGGTACATTACAAATCGGTAGAGTGAGTGAGTGTGAACCCAGCTTTCCAACTTGACTTGCACTATGAGTTAGTAATGTCAAAGACATGCTACTAACCATGCAGAAGTACATCTCATGGCAACAGGCTGACACAGCCGAGGCATACTGAAAGATACAATAGTTACCTGGATTGTGTATCTCTTTCATTCTGTCAATGAAGGATCGCAGAACCCTCTTAACATCCAGAGAATGGAGGGAGCACTCTCCTTCATTCTGGAATTAGTGAAATAGGTAGGGAGAATCAAACCTTGACTAATGGTAACTGAGCCAGTGACATGTTCTCTAATGGCTCAAGATAGGCTGAAAATATGCAGTTGTACCTTCACTGCCAAGTATTGCAGGCCTGCGTTCAACAGGTCCAAAAGGCACCCCAACACCTTACTTGGTGGGTAACTGAAAGGGTCCAGATGGGACTTTGCACACCAGATGTAGAAGAGTTTCCACTTAGCCATGCAAGCCTTCCTGGTGGAAGTCCTATGCGTGGCTAAGAAGATTTCTGCGATTGTCTGGGAAACCTAAAACCTACCCACTTCTATCTCCTCAGGAGCCCGGCATGGAGGTGAAGGGAGCGCAGGTTGGGATGGAGCATAGTCCCTGTGTCAGAAGGTCCACTCATAGAGGGAGTTGCCTCGGAGGAAACTTCTGACATCTGTTGATCAGTGCAAATCATATCTGCTGAGGCCAGTCTGGGACAACGAGAATCATCCTGCCCCACTGTGCCTCCAACTTGAGCAGCACCCTATGAACTAAGTGAAGAGGAGGAAAGCGTACAGGAAGCATCTTGTCTGCTGCAGTGATACATCCTGACAGAAAACACCAAGTTCTGGATTTCTGAAGCAGGATAGAGACAGTTTTGTGTTGAGAGGGGACACAAAAAGAACCAGGTCCGGACTGCCTCACTCGTCGAATAGCAACTGCACATCAGAACTGACGCATCATGCTAAAGGCATCACTTTCACATCCTCACAGCCCTCCTGCACAGAGGGTAGGAGGGAGCTCCACACTGTTTGTTGATGTAATATGTCACAGCTTTGTCATCCATCTGAAGTGGGATCATTTCGTGGCAGAGGGCCTCCTTCAGGACTTGGAAAGCATATAAGATAGCTCTCATCTCTAAGATATTTATGAGAAGATGAGGCTCCTCCTGACTCCACATCTAAGTGTGAAGGTCTTGACAGTGAGCTCCCCAACCGATCAGGAGTGCAACTGTGGTGATGGTGATCTGAGATTTCAGAGGGTAAGGGTAGACCTAGCAGAAGCTAGACCAACTGCGTCTACCATGCAAGTGATTTTGTCCGAGGTTCTGTCATTTATGTGGAGGATTGCAGATGCGTGTTCGGAGACCACTGTTTGTTGCAGACGAATGCATTAGTCCCAGCATCCGCTGCATCGAAAAGGGCCCAAACAGAGTCGCTTTCCGTGAAGTAACGAGACGTTTCTCCCATTCTCCGGAAGGAGAACCCTCACCCTGGAGGTATCCAGGAGAGCTCCTATGAAGAGAATCTGCTGGGAAGGTGAATCTGGAACCTTCCCCAAATCAGAAAACCCCTCCTGGAAGAGAGCAACTGAGAAGCTGTGGCAACTGCTTCCTGTGTCTCCAGCCCGGATGGGCTGGCAAGGAGCCGAATGTCCAGGAAGTGAAGACTTGAACACCGAGGTTTTAGTGAACTCCTTCCCTGAACCAGTACTTGTTTAACCTTCCAAGGTCAAGAAATGAGTGCATGCCACCTGTTATCTTTGAACCAAGCAAAGGAAATAGGAACCTGTGTTCTGATTCACCGTGGAACAACTTCTACTGCCCTGATCCCACAGAGAACCCATATCTTAGAAGTAAGAGGGTCCGAGAGAGTCGGACAGACTGGGCTGCCGCCTGGGTCTGGGAAATCTCTGCAAAATTGAAAGAGTATCCCTCTCAGACAATCCTGATGACCCATACGTCTGCTGGATTGGACTTCCACTGGTTGTAATACTGAATCAGATGCCCCCCACTGCCGAGAGGCGTCCACCTCAGACAGCTGAGATGGGACCTGGGCCGGATCCAAGAGGATGGAACAGGGCACTTTTGAGCCCTGTGCCCTCTGCCGCAATTTCTTCATGGCCGAGGAGCTGGTTCCTGACAAAGGCTTCCAGGCCTCTACCTTAAAAGGACTGCCTGTTACAAGAATGATGATGTTTCCTGTCACTCTGAGAGGCAGCAGGAGCCATCCTGCTCCTTAAATGGCAGCCTTGATGTCCTGAGAAGCCTCCAGAGTTCAACCTGAGGACCGAACAGATAAGCACCATCAAGGAGACGTTAACCAGCCAGCCCGGTGGCGCTGAGGGTTGAGGCGCTGGATGCCACACCTCGCGCTACACTGGCGACCCGGGTTCGGGAGTGAGCCCAGGCACTGGGGGTCGGCAGGGGAGGAAGTTGGATCGAGCATCTGGAGGACTGCTCTCCTCTCCCAGAGAGGGATCCAGGGGTTTCCCAGCGCATTAATGGCCCCTGGTGGAGACGGAGGGTACTACTTGCGTGGGATCAAGTATCAGGGGACGAGTGTGGCAGGTGACTATGAGGGCAGCCTGCGTGTTGACGCCATTGCACGCCATGCTCATGGGGGAAAGATAAAAGAGGAAAATGCCTCCTACACCGCCTGTGAGATGACGGTAGCCCCAGGGGAATCGCCCACATCCCAATGGCCGGCCCAGATCGCCTGGATCTCTCCATGGGCCCAACCCATCAGCCATGATGGGCACCTCACTTAGGAACCAACCGGCGAGGGAAGGCGGAACCAGCCCGGAGGTGATACCGGGGTCGAGTCTGCCTGTGGTCATTCAGGAGAGGTATCCCAGGAGATGCGGAGGTTCAGGCTGAGAGTTAGGGTGGATTCCGAGTGGGCACTCCTGAAGGATGCCCGGGGGGTGTGGGTGTATAAATAGAATAAAAAAAAAAAAAAGGAGACATTAACCACCTGCTGCCAATGGCAGCCACCCTAGAGGCGGTGTCATAGGCGTTTATAAATGTTTTTAGCTGATTATTGGCCTATATGCCCCTAGCAATGGAGCGTTAGATTCCAGGATGTTCTCGACCATTGAAATGAATATGTTCCACAGGGTGTACTCGTACTGAGGAATGCAGGAACTCAAGACACAGAAGTGTGCTTCAGTCCACAGATGAAGACTGAAATGTTATGGAGGACCCCATATCCCTGAGGAAAAACTGGAAAGAAGATCTTCCATCACAGGCTCTGCTGATACAGAAGGCTTGCATTCCAGCCCTAAAATGAGTCATACACTGCGTCTTTGACAAAGCAGAACAGGGAGAGACTCATCCAGATCCATGTCTACCTCAGAAGAACCTCCAAAAGGCAGGTCCAGGCCAGGATCATGGAAGACGCCACCACCCGGATCAGCGTCAAAGAGTTCAGCTCCATCCGTGGTGCCAGCACCACATGCAGCACCAGCACCGCTGCTGACCCTAGAGCCAAAGATGGGGGGGAGGAAAGTGGTACCCATGCCAACCCCTGCAAAGAAAAGGTGAGGGGGTAGGTACGTTGAGTCAGTGTTGATGGCGCTGGCACCGGAGAGAGCACCATGCGCACATCCTGGCCCGACTGACCCGGCTGTGGCCCAGTAGCTCCAAGGCTCAAAGGCCCAGAACCGGGTCCACTGGCTAGGACAGCCAGGCAGATGCCATACCCACTGCTCTAAAAGAGCGGCCCAGAGGTGAAACTGCTCACCAGAGCCCCATCGAGGACAGAGATAGGATCCGGTGTCGAAGATTGCGGCCATTAAAAATTAAGCCACAGAGGACCCAACCGGAATCGGGTCAAGCCTACCGCTCTCCACCACCTTAGAACCTCGCGCAGACATACCAGAGAGTGACCTCGAGCAGTGCCAACTCTTCTTCCACTGACAGGAGGAAGAAGAGCGTGAGGTCGAGCGGAGCCGGGTCCCCAGTCGAGGTCGGGAACAGGCTCACTACTTTTGTGCTTTGGGCGGACTGTCCTTCACCCCCCCCGAGCACCAGACTGCCGATGGTCGGACTCCCTCTCCGCAAAGGGCAGCAGACCAGACACAGCAACTCTACCATCACAGCTTTCAAACGAAGTCTCGCTACCATCACCGCTACTGTCTGAGGTCAACTCTGTTGATGGCAGGCTTAGAATTTCTACTACTTTTTTTTTTAAATAAGAAAAGCACACTAAAAGTAATAAGTTAAATAAACACTGAATTGCTATGCTATAGCTGCTGTCGTATAGACGAAGACTTGACTCCTGACAAGCTAGTGATGTCATCATTGAAGTGCACTCGACGGAGAGAGAAAAGGAACTGAGGCAGTTGGAGGGTCGATGCTGAGATAGCCTATATGGAGTGGTCTAGTCTTGCAGTGCCATGCATCCCTGGTCCTATCCCAGCGCCGACCCTCCTGAAGATTTTTGGCTCCCATGGGGTCCTAGCACCTCCAGCATACTCCCATTAGTGTGAATGAGTGGTGGAGATTTTTAGTCCAGGAAGATTGATGGTTCTCCCAAAATATCTATATCTGTTTCAGTCACTTTCACTGTTCATTAATAAAACCATCTGGTCATAGTGGAACCATATGCTATCCTGGTACATCTGGAATGGCAACCCCACATGAATAAAATTCTCTATTCTTTGCATGCCTAACCAGCATGGTGGACTGGGTCTCCTTCACCTTTTATAATACAATGAAGGGGCTCAACTTCAAGTAATACTATACCAGCTACAGAACTCACACACCCAACAAAGGGTTGGCCTGGAGAGAGACTCGTTCACCACCTTCTCTCCAGAGGAGGCCCTTTTTCTTCAAGGACCAGTACTGATCCATACCAGTGTCACATCCCCTTATGCGATTGGGCCAGAGGAAGCAGTGGCAGCCTATAATGGGTCTGTGTCTGTGACCTTTGACTCAATTGCTCCCATTCGCGTCCACCCCTTGTCTACTCACTGGAGACCTCCTTGGTATGATGAGGATCTCCGAAGTTTAAAGACAAAGGAGCGGAGGTTAGAGAGGTGCTGGAGGAGATCTGGCCAGATGGAGGGCAAGCTGGCCCTGAGATCACATTATGCTGACTATTAGGGGGCAATCTCCCGAAAGAAGGCAGAGTTGTTGTCCGGGGAGATTGCTGTGATGAGGAGCAGGCCAGTTCAGCTCTTCCAGATGGTAGACAGGCTTTTACATCCTGTCTGTCTCCATGCTGGAGGAGCAGGTTCTAGCACTACATGCGAGGAGCTGGCTTTGCTCTTCGCTGACAAGGTGTCCTCTATCAGGGCTGTCTCCTCGAGTATCTCTTGAAAGGGATGCGGTGTCTGGCCTGAGTTGTGCCAAAAACAGTCCTTCTGTCTGGGATGAGTTTGAGCTGCTTGGCATAGAGAAGGTGATAGGAATAATCTCAAAGCTGCAGCCTACACATTGTGATCTGGACCCAGGTCCGACCCACCTTTTGGTTGGATGTGCAGACCTGATAGGACCTGTGGTTGCTGAGATTGTCTGGAGTTCCTTGTGGAGTGGGGTGTTTCCGGGGTGCTTGAAAGAGGCTCTGGTTATGCCCCTTTTAAAGAAGCCCTCTTTGGACCCAGACTGTCTCAGCAATTACAGGCCGGTTTCAAACCTCCCATTTTTAAGGAAGGTTATAGAGAAGGTGGTGGCCATTCAGCTGGAGAGACATCACGCATCTTATTCTACCTATGAACCTTTCCAGGCTGGGTTCTGGGTGGGGCATAGTATGGAGACTGCCCTGGTAAGGGTGCTTAATGTTCTCCTGATGGCGAGGAACAGGAGAGCCCATACCATCTTGGTTATCCTGGACCTCTCTGCGGCATTTGATACCGTAGACCATGAGGTGCTGCTTGATCCCCTGCAGTTCTGGTGTGGCCTGTCCAGTAATGTCATCATCTGGTTCAGGTCATACCTGGCAGACAGAGTGCAGAGGGTAAAAATGGGACTTGTCTCATCTAACCCGAAGCCTCTGAGCTGTGGGTGCCACAGGGTCGGTCTTGTCATCCTTATTGTTCACAGTATACATGCTGTCACTAGGGGACATTTATCAGGCATTACGGGCTGGGTTTTCACTGCCTTGCAGATGACATCCAGCTGTACTTTTTTCCCAATTGTTTAACCAGGTGAGACACACTAAGCTGAAAGCTTGTTTACAGGTGCAACCTGGGAGCACATGGAAGTTAAGTGACTTGCTCAGGGTCACACAGTATGCAAGTGGGGGCAGTGGGATTCAAACCCAGATCTCCAGATTTGCAGCTCAGAGCCTTAAACCACTGCACTATACTGCCTCCCTAAACTTCCTGTGCACCCAAAGCTCAGGTATCAGACTCCATATTTAACAGCTGCCTCGAGGAAATCCAGTCGTGGATGACTCACAACTGGCTTAGGCTCAACCCAGACAAGACTGAGGTACTGGTGGTGGAGCCGGGTCATCGTGGAGGAGAAAGGGATGGGGGGTTGCCCCCTAAGCTAGTGTTGGGGGGAGTTCCCCTTGTCCTGTCCAGACAGGTGAAGGATTTAGGTGTTATCCTAGACAATGGTCTGACATTTGATGCTCAGGCGTTGACCGTGGTCAAAAGTGGATTTTATCATCTTAGGAACATTGCCTTAATCCGAACCCTGATCCCTCCTGAGGACCTGCCCACACGGGTACATGCTTTTATCATGTCCAGGCTGGGTTACTGTAATGCCCTGTACCTTGGGTTATCTGGGGGTAACCCCCACAGGCTGCAGCTGGTGCAGAATGCAGCGGCAAGACTTTTGACTGATGTAAAGAGATGTGAGCATATCACCGTGGTCCTCCGTCGGACTGCACTGGCTGCTGGTCAGATGGAGGATTGTCTTCAAGATAGGGCTCCTTACCTATAAGACCCTGCATGAAGTGGATCCTGTCTATCTGCAAGATTTCCTTGTCCTTTACCATCCAGTCTGGGCACTCCGTTCTGCCAAGGGTGGCCTCCTTGGGGTTCCCAGGGTTAGGCTGCAGCATTCGAGAGATAGAGCATTTGCAGTGGCCGGGCCAACCCTGTGGAACTCCTTACCTGACTATCTGAGGGGGGACTCCCTTGGTGGAAGCCTTTAAAAGGGAGTTAAAAACATATCTGTTCCAACTAGCTTTTCTTGATTAGTGTTGTTATGAACTACAGATAGATGGTTATTTATTGATTTTATTTATAAGATTTTTATAGGTGTGATTTTACTTGATTTAAATATTTGTATTTTTATTGTGGTTTTTATTGTACAGTGCCCAGAGTCGTCCCAGGAATTGGGTGCTTTATAAATAAAATATCTATCTAAAAAAAATATCTAACTATGTGCAGGTTATCCTTCAGACTTGCCATAACATCCTTCACTAGCATGGGCTTGAGGGAAGGTTTATCTGGTTAATACTTCTACACCTCCATTCAGACTATTTTTTTGGCTAAACAAGATAACGGCAATAAACGGTGGCATAGGATAAGCCTATAATACCCCCTGTAGCATTTGCAAAGTGAGAGAGTAGCCCATTTTAAACTCTATGAGATTCTCTTGCACTTCCAAATTCTGGCCAGTTCTTATATTTCAAATTACAGCCACGTTGTAAGGCTACAACAGCAAATCCCCCCACCCCAGCTCTCTCTTCGCTCACTCCTTATGGAAGCTATAGGCAGCACATTTGGGAAAAATCTCACTACCTGACTATATCACTACCTCCAAATGGGAGGCCCTCCAGCATAGTTTAGTGCTTTGGAAAATTGGAATAGCGAGCTGGCAAATCCTTTCTCTCCTGAACAATGGCATTGGATTTGCCTTTCCATGCATGGGGCCACGAGCTCTATGGCATGGAGACAGTAAAACTGGAAGTGCCTCATTAGATTTTTTTGACAATTGTGCAGCAGGTCCACTGAGGTAGTGTCCCCTTCCCGGCCTGCCGGTGTGAGTTTGGGGAACCATGGGCAACACACCAGCACATAATGTGGGCATGTCCAATACTTCAGAAGGCACTGCAGTTTTTATTTTCACCTCACCTGCAACTTACAGACCTTCTCTTTCTGTTCTCCTATGGGTCTACCAAAGAGAGAGATGTGGCAAGAAGATATCTCATGATGATTCCATTGGCAGCTGCTAAAAAGTACATCACCAAGAGATGTCTGACTAAGGACACCCCCAACACACACACACACACACACACACACACACACACACTAGCAGATTGGCACCAGGTGGCAAAGGGTATTTATGATCTGGAAATACTGACTTTCTTATTCAGGCAACAGGTGGACAAGGGTACAAACCGCTGGGTGAGGTGGATGGGATACATGATGGAAGTGAATCCCCTGTTTGTCCCATAAGTGGAAGGCCTATGGAGACAGTTGCATGAGACCATTCTGTAGCTTAGGGTGAAATCCAGGCATTGAAGAGTAAAAGAACAGTAGATAATAATCAGGCCACAACATGGATATAATGAGCTAGTATTTTATTAAAATGCATTCCATCAAATTTGTTGCTGACACTGTTTTTTATGTTGTACTGTTTTGTATGAAACTGCATAACATTAATAAAATTTGATTATAAAAAGAAAATGTGCTATTAGAGTTAACTCCCCTATCCTCCTTACAAGAACAGAAGAATGTTTTCAAAGACTTTCAAAATATTACTGTACATAATTTCACCCCGTCTCTTTCTTCTAGTAAGTCTATTATATTGATAAATGATGATGTTTCAATAGCACTGTGATTCTTATTTGTGTTATCACTCAGGTGTTCCCTTTAATATTTCTTATTATCAGATCATTTAGTTCTTGATCTTGCCCTTGTTTCTTAAGGCCTTTAATTTTGCTATTTATATTAAGCTATACTGGAAAATGTTCACTTTCTGCCCTTGAAGGGACTTAAAAGAATTTAAAATCAAAATCTTGCTATTGACAGGACATATGTAGCTCAGTTACGCTACCCTCTTGATGAGAAATACTTTTTCTGTGTTGGTATATTCTCCTCAAGAGTCCCATTTAGAACATAAAGACCTAATTTATCTACAAGGGCTAAGAGATTTCTTCCACTCTTGTTCACATAGAGATCAGAAGATTTCCTTTGTGACAATATATTGGCCAAAATAAACTGTAAAATAAATAAAAGTAAATGATCTCCCCCTCAACATTAGGAATTAAGACTTCCCCCAATATAGCAGTTAAGATCTCTCATTATAAGCAATCCTGACCCCCCCAGAAAAACAATATGTTACTTGCTTTCTGTCATTTTGTAAAGTTGATCATATTTCATCTGCATAGTACTTAGAGTTACTGGGAGACATACACATTTCCAGCAATTAGTAGCTTCTCCCACCATTAACCATTAGCAGGAGTTCAAGTTAAAGTTCAAATTTTGTTTTAACACACATGTATATAAAAACAATTTTGTTACACATGAAATTTAAAAACATACTAAAAAGTACATCCTGACATCTTTTATCATTTTACATACATTCAATCAGAACATCTTTAAGAGCGATACAAGACAGAGCTGAGCTAGGTATAAGACATCCATAGCTGTATACATAAAATAAGACCTCTCAATCTTATAATTCATATTATTCTTTCTTCCTGCAATTTTTTCCTTCTCCACATAATAAAAAACATGTTGTGCAAACTTTGCTAGTGCATATATTACTGGCTCCTGCCCTGACTTAAATATACTCATAGTTTTAGCCCATGAATCTGCCCGCTCTATATACTTATTTATAGGCCCTATCCATTTTATCCTAGGGGAATCAAAAACTGGGCATTCAAAGATCACGTGCGGAATTTCCCATTTGCAATTTTCATTACAATAACATGAAACCACTGGTGCCACCCTTTCTATCCTGTAGTTTCCTTCTGGATTTATCTGTTCCACTCGTAGTCGACTAAGCGCTTTTCTCTGATTTTTATTTTTGCAACAAAACAAATATTTTTATGTTGAGAATACATTTTTAATATTTCTATAAATTTCCCCTTTACTACTTCCATGTATTTTTCCCAAATCTTGTGCGGCAGTGACATCCAAAGGTCTCTGTATAGCCTGATTCTTAAACAAATACCAGCCCTTATCCAGTTGTAAGATTTACTTATATTCAAGTCCCAGTTTATTTAAAATAGAATTTAAAGTAGACAGCCATGTCACTGAGCCCCTATATTTTCTTCCATTAAGCAATAGCAAGATTAGGTGTTTCATTTTATAATTCTATACCAAAATGTATTACTCTTTTCCTATCCTCATTTTAATAGAATGTACACCAGTTTCTGCTCTTACTATTGCTGTATGTTTATACATAGATACTCCCAAACTTGTTTAAGGGACTTATTTTGTATCGATTCCACTACATTTGTCTCCCCCAATGCTTTCCATATCTCAGATGCATGCAGCATCTGTGCATTAATCTTTGCTGCCAAACATCGGACTTGTGCAACATGCAAATTTTGTGCAAACATATTAGCAAACCTTGCAATTCCCTGCACCATTCTTGTTTTTTTCCCCTTATTTTTTGTACTTGTGTTTTCCAACTCAGATTCTACGAGAACTATAACCCCAAATAACAAAAGGTGCTTATTCTTCTAATTGTTTATCTGCCACTAGCCACTTCTGTACTTTTGGATTTTGGTTCAGATTTATATTTCCACATTCAAAAACCATAATCTTTGTCTTCTGTATATTAAGCTCCAATTCAATCTTCCTAAGTGAACTAACTACTGAGGTTAAGGCTGTTTTTATCCCCAATGGGGTTTGAGACATAATGATTGCATCATCCGCATACTGCATCATTTTTATAGGTAGCTGCAATATTAAAAGTGTCAGTTTTTTGCAGTTCTTCTCTCACAGTTTCAATATATTTACTAAAGAGAATTGGTGCCAGCAAGCAACCTTGTCTTACCCCATACTCAGTCTCCAGAGGTTCTGTACATGCACCATCCTTACTGTATCTTACTACCACTTCCATGTCTTTATATAATAATTTAATCATTTTAAGTATTTTTTTTATCATTACCCTTCTTATCCACAATTTCCCACATAAGTTCCCTATTAACACTATTGAATGCCACTTTAATATCTATGAATGTCACATACAATTTACTTCCATTTTTCTTTACATATTTATTTACTATGTGAATAAGTGTAAAAATAGGGTCTAATGTCGATCTTTGCTTTCTAAACCCAGCCTGAAAAGACATACAATATTATTTTCTTCTACCCAATGTTCTAGCCTTACCAACAAGAGTCTAGAGAAAATTTTAGCAGTTATACTTAATAAGGTGATTGGTCTATAATTACCGGATCTTCTATAGGTCCCTTTTATGTATGGGGACAATCATGCCCACAGCCGAACTAGCTGTGATTTTTCCACTCTCACCATGTAATTAAACATTGGGGTTAATATTTCTGCCCACCATTTTATATCTGATTAATACATTTCTGATTCTATTTCATCCAGGCCTGGGGCTTTATTATTCTTGGTCCTTAATTGCTACCATCACTTCTCTTATTGTAAACTCATCCCAACTTTTATTTACCAAGGTGTTTCCTTCATTATCAGCATTATTTCTCATAAACTTCTACAGCTTCTCATCAGTCCTATATATTGTTCTAAAATGGTTAACCCTAACCTCTGGGGGTAATATAGGCCTCTATATTTTTTCTAAGATTACCCGTACCATATGCCACTAAGTTCCAAAAAGACTTTGTGTCCTTTTCCACTATTGATGTCTGGCGAGCATGCCACAAATCACTGGATTATTTTTTTTTTTTTGTATTTATTGTCATCCTATATTCATGCCTTAAGTTTATAAAAGCTACCCTGTCTTGCAATTCTTTTGTATTTTTTATTCTTTTCCCCTGCTTCACCATTCTGGCCTTTGCACTAACACAATCTCTGTCAAACCGTTTAGCCCTTCCATTTTCTTTCAGATTCCTCCTGGCAGTCCTACTTTCCTTACCTACTCTCAGTTTATCCAAAATAATTTTTCACACATCCCAAAACAGTCTTCTTCCCCTAACATGGGACTCAGATTTTCCATTACTTATCCATTCTGCTATGCACCATCTTTCCTTTTTCCTGATAATAATTGATGCTCCTTTTTGTTGTAGGAGACTTTTCTTGCATCAGCATTTGAACTTTCCCTTTGGTCTCTTCTGTCTATCTTATTCTCTTCCTATTACATACTTGCATATATTAATTTATCACAGACCTCTTTTCCATGTCCTCTATTCTTAATGTCCCTGTTAGTGATGGATCTATACTTAGAGTGAGAGGGAAGTGATCACTTTCCCATATTTCCAAAATTCTCATTTTGGATATGAAAAAAAAAGGAATATGCATCAACTATAAAATAGTCCAGAAAACTGATTCCCTTAATTCCCATATGGGTAAACTTTCCCTCTCTATCTCCTGCAACTCTACCATTCAACATCCTCATATTAGTCATTTTAACACATTTAACAAAAGCTGTCCTTGTTTATTAATTTTCAAATCCAGAGACGTCCTTATAGGAATTCCTAAGGCATCATCCAAGTTCCAGTTATTACATGGATCCTCAATTTGTGTCCCAACTCTTGCATTCAAGTCACCACCCATTATGATAGTAATTCCTGGGTATCTTACTTGTAAATTTAATAACACTTCTTGCTAGATTTCCATTCTGTTAGTCATTTCTTTCAATTTGTCCTTAGGGACCAAATACACATTCAAGATTACACAAATGGGCATCCACCCCTGGATAGTACAATACCCAAAATGTTATGCATTTCATTCTTTACAATACATTTTGCTTCTACCCCAAGTCGGTTTTTACAAGGGCACATATCCCCCCAGAGGGCCTCCCATATCTGGAAGTGTTTTTGTGTATTAATCCCCCCAGGTCTGGTATCCCACAAAATAATGCCCCACTTGATTAGATATCCAGGTTTCCTGAAAAGGATAACTGAGAATTTAGAAATTGAATTCCACCAAGTCATATCCTTCATTTTGTCCCCAATCCCACTATATTCCAAGAGATTACTTCAAGATCTTTACTCCTGGATCGGGGCAGTCTTTTTTCCTTTACAGTCAATTAAGAATTACTTCTGGTTCCAATGGGTAATACCTGTTTCCCCTCATATGGGGGACGGACGGAGTGCCCAAATCTATTACAGAACAATCAGCAGGTGTCAATATCAAACTATTATTAATCCTCGGGCCTCTGATTTTCCTTCCTCTAATCATCATATTCTTAGGCCCCAATTGTCCACAGTCCTGTAATGAATACTCTTTTTGTATTGACTCCCAGTAATTTATTGTTCTTTTCTGTATTTGGAGTTTCCTAGTTGGCCCAGACTCTATATCTATCCTAGATGTCTCAGTCTCTTCTTCGAATCAATTCTTATTAAACTCTTGTCTTTTTCTGTCTATGCAGATAGTTGTTTCTGCTTTTACCACTATTTTTCTAAATCAGATTTAGCATCCAGAATCAACTGTCTAACTCCAATCTTCTGCGTTACCATGCAAATCCAACCCTTTTCCTTTCCAGTCAAATATCTATACACTGAGACAATATCATTCCACCTAAACTGGTTTCCCATTAAGCCCTTAAATATGTTATACACTGCAATCTTTAGTCCAATCAGATTTTCATTCTTGGTCCTCAGGATTCCCCTAAAGAAGACCATTGGATTTATTAAACCCTTTCTTATTTTCTCTTCTTTTAAACTTCCATCTTTATCCTTTGCCACTTGTTTTTTAACTCTTTTACTGCTCTTTCTCTGGCTGTTGTATTCAGTGCCATCTACAATCTGTTCCTTTAGAAGTCTATCACTTCCTTTTCCTTCTTACTTATTACTATTTATGACCACAGGCTCCCCTACGTGAGGGGAGACCATTGTTGAATAAGCATTCCATCCTCCTCTTCCAGATATACTCCCTATTTCCTCTCTATTTTTCCCCTTTTTCCCATTATTTTGATCTCCTTTGTGTCGTGATTCACCTGTCATCCTTTCTTTTCCCTTTATTAATTGATTATTCATTTTACTTTCTTTTTGTACTTTTAATTGTTGTACACACTGTTGTATTTCCAACTGTTCCTTCCTACTTACTTCTTCTGTTAAATCTTTTATAGCTCTTCCTTATTCTCACTTTCTTTACCACTTCCTTTTTCCTTTCTTCCTGCCCTTCCACATTATCTTTAATCAGCTTGCTCTTTAATACTGCCAAAATCTCCAGAAGTAAGCTATTTTCATATGCTATTTCTATTTTAAGCTCTTCAATCGTTTTGCTATTTTCTCCTCCTATTTCCTGTGATGAAATATTATATTCCTCTTTTATTTTTCCATAGGTTTTCATCACTTTTTCTCTCACAACATTTTCTAAATGAGGTGACAAAGCCTTTCGCTCATAGTCTTTTCCTTTAGTCTCCCACAAGTGTGTAAGAATAGGTGGACATTTGGATGGAGGATCTAGCATTATTCTATTCATACATGGAGTAAGGAACTTATCAAACTGATTCAAAAAAGAGCCTAGCATGGTCTCAGGTCTGATCCTCTCCACTAGTCCACTCCCTATCTCCCTTCTTTCAGTTTTCTCCAAGGAGATCTTACTCCCTTCCCTTAATGAGTTCACTTGACACTTCTGAACTGCTGTTTTTGCTTCAGCCTTTAATTCTACTTTTAAGTCTCCCTAAGCTAAAATTTCTATTTCCTCCACTTCTTTTTCTAATTCCTTTATCTGTTGTAACAATGGATGGTCAGAAAGTAACCTCTGTATTTTAATTGGGGAAGAGGTTAAAGGTGCCAGGCTCAAACTCTGGATCCTTAGTACTTCCCTCTTCTCTACCAGGTCAATCTGATTTCCTGGGACCAATAAATAATAAATTATTTTTTCCCCTTGATATTCATACTATTCCTTTTCTTATTTTGTTCTTGTTTTTTTTTTAACTATGGGGTTGTTGGTTCTTATTTTTGTTATTTTTTTCTCTTCTACTTTTAAATTGTCTAGTCATCATGCTACTAACACTTTTCAACTTTTACTCTCAAAATGGCCGTAGAATACCACAGAGACCAATTCAAATAACAAATATCCAGGACTCTTACAGTTAGTAATCACACAACTGTTTCCCTTTATAAATCCACGCTCCTTTACAGTCACTTTTCAAAGTTGCTAGGACTGAAGTAGCTGCACAATTAAATCCCACACAATATTTCATACACAGTTCTTATTCTCCAATAAGCTTTTCCACACTCCTCCTTCCACTTTTAGATATAAGTCCAACTTCTTTTTTAAACTACTACAGAAGTTTTTACTGATCACAAGTTAAGTACAAGTTGAGTTTAAATTCTTCCCCCCAAGAGAAGTTCACACTCTTCTGGACCTGCTATCTTTATAATCCTTCACAGGCCAATGTCCCGAACCTTGATTCCCACTCCAACATAAGCTCCAGTCAGCCTCTCGTGCCCCATGAGCCTTATGTGATTCTTCACACCCACCCTGTATGTACAGTAGACCCAGAGCAGCACTGCAATGGAAACATAAAATAGTGGAGATAAAAATCTCAACCACTATAGACTTGTTTATTTTGCACAGAAGGCAGAGGAAAAGAAAAGTCTTTCTACTTTATTCTACTCTGTTCTACGTTTCTTGTTGGATATTTTTCACTTAGTTAACAGGCCCCGCTCCAACTAAAACATTAGCTATGTTAGCTACAAATATAACACACAGTTTCAATAAAGTGCAGCTTACTTGTCCAGTAATTCCTTTAGTTTTTCTTATTACCCCTGGCTGAGCTCCTTGCCAAACCAAGCCACAGCTTGGCAATTTGGAAAAGGAAAACAAGCAGTACTTCAGTTAAAATTTTCAAAGACTGTCCCTTTTCAAATAAGTCAAGCGGCGCCTTTCAAAATAAAACAACTAACTCAAGCAGAGCTGATCAATATAACTTATTCACGAAAGCCACACCATTTAGATACATAGGCTAAAATGTATCTGAAAATCAACCAATTCCAGATGACACTCTTACAACCTGCACAGTATCTAAATGTACTTTCAGGTTTGGCCTCTGACGTCAGATTACAGGTCTATGCTTAAATAAGGTACACTTGACACATGATCTCTACTTTGGCACCAATTATTTAAAATCAACCCCTAAAAATACTAAAAATACTACAAATATTCATTAAATTGGATATCTTACACCTCTCACTCTGTCTACTTGCTTCTATTATAAATAAATTTGTTGAAAATCACTCCATGTGCTCCATATACTCCAGGGACCAGGGACCCCAAAATACTAAAAACAGAAGAAAAAAAAATTTAACACAGCCCCAAACTTCCTTTTTATATTCATAGAATCCAAGAGACTTCATGATTTTAATCTGCTCCCAGCCCTGCAGAGAGATGTCCCCTCCACTGAAACACAGTCTCTCTCTCTCTCTCTCCTCTCCACCAAATCCATCTGAAAAGCCTCTGTCCCACTCTATACCAGAGCTCATCCAGTCCTCAGACTTCAGGCTTCAGACCTCAGGCCTCAGGGCTTCAGGGCTTCTCTGTCTCTCCTCTGCCAACTCCACCAACAAAGCACATCTCAAGGTAGACTACAATGGACCTTTTCTAAAATAAATACAAGCGTTGTTAAAATCTATGCATTGTGGCTGGTTGCAGTTATGGTTAGGGATATGAAAACATACAGCTTATTTTAGATTTCTAGTAATGGGTGCTACACTACTATCTGTGGTGGGCCAGCACCTCCCTGCATTCCCTCAGTATCCTTCTGACTCCAGTATAGCAATGTCCATTCTCAGGTGAGGACATACAGTACCTGTCGGGGACACAGTCACAGACACAGTAGCAGGATTAAATAGTTCTTAACAGAAATTGTTTTCCCTGATTTTTTTATGTTTGCCCACTTTGACCAAGGTAAGTCTAAATTATGGTTAGCCAGGGCCTAATACTGTATGTATTGCTACATAGATACATAGACAGTGTCGGCAGATAAGGGCCTATGGCCCACCCAGTCTGCCCATTTGAGCTTGTAAGTTCAGTTTACGTTTTCCTAGAAATCTGTTGCCCCTTACTCCTGACCTCCAGAATTCCTTTATGTCTATCCCATGCATTCTTAAATCCCGTGATTGTTTCAGCCCCCACCACTTCCTCTGGCAGGGTGTTCCACTTGTCCACCACCCATTCTGTGAAGAAATTCTTCCTCATGTTTCCTCTGAATCATCCTCCCTCCAACTTCATCCCATGCCCTCTAGTCCTGGAACATCTTTTTCACTTAAAAATAGTGTATTCCTGCACCCTGTTCCTCCATGTAAGATACTTGTATGTCTCTATAATATCCCCTCTCTCCCTCCTCTCCTCCAGGGAGTAGATGTTCTAGAGCTAGAGGGAATGGGCCTGCCTCCTTGAGCTAATATTTGTGACATGGGTGGAGGCTATTTAGGATTTTATTATATACTATTTTATTAATACTGAACAACACATCTTGGCATATAGCATTTTGATTGGAGTTTATGTCTGCTTTTACTAACTTTTCCATATCAGCAGCTCTATGTATGTGCTTAAATCAGGATGTTAGTTGCCAAAGCACTATTTCATATAGCCATCATGACCTGGCCCATACCTATTATGCCTAGCTCTCTCCAGACCCACTGGACACTTCTATTCTCCAGTTTTATATTCAACATTTCCCCTGATAGTTAGCAAACCGTGCTTGTCAGCTTTCTCTGATCTTTGTTTCTCTCTTCCTTTAGGCCATGTAGTGATAGCAGTACTGACCCATTTAAAATTAGGCCTTCAGGATCACATATAGATATCTTTACACCTTGATTTAATTGCATTTTGTTATTCCTAAATATGAAATTATGGATAAGGGGGTAGTCTTAAGCTTAAGTCTTTCTGTTTTCTCATTCTGCATCCAGGTCCATTTATGTATTTCAGGGTAATGTAATGTAATGTAACATTTACTGGTAGATCTGGTCCTATTGGATTTTTCACCACATATAGCACACTGTTACCCCATTTGAAATTCCAGCAATTTCTGTTTTTGTTGTAATTCCTATGAATGCCTCTAATCATTAAAATTGTTTCATTTCCTATTAACCGTATTGCATCATCCAAATTACTATTCTGCACATTTAATTTATTAACTTTCTCTATTCTGTGTGTATCTCTAGCAATTCTTTGACATTTTAACAATCTCCCTATTATTGCCTCACTTTAGTATGTTCATTCACCAGGGGTTTGTGTGAACAACTCCCTGCCAGCTTGGCAGAACAGGAGCTCCACCCATGAGGAGGGAGGAGAGCATCATGGTGAGTGCGCCAGAGTGCCATGAATACTGAACACTGCAGCATCCCCCTCCCCAGGTTCACACTGCATTTGAATAGAGTGTGAATTGTTATCAAAAATGAGCTCACCAAGTTTTGATCCACGTGAGCATGAAACAGTAAAGAAAAATGTTAAAGACCTCTTCGCATTCGGTATGATGCCAGCAAAAAAGGATGTAAAATGGTTGTCTACAGGTATGAAACCTAAAGTACTTAAAAATATAACAATGCCTACTAGAAGATCCACAGCTGGGCAGAATAAAGTGAAAGAAGGAAAATTAAATAAAAATATCACTGGATCCTCTGAGAAGGAGGGTCACTTTCAGCCTGCACCTCTATTTCCGGTACTTCACCTTGCAGAAAAAAAGATCCCAGAGATGGAAAGGGATGGTGTACCAAAGAATAGCCACACTACGGAGTCAGAGGTCCAGCCCAAAGCACTGTTATGGTGTGCTGGTGTACCCCAGAGTTACATCGGAACTGGCCACAAAGAGTGATAGAGAGGGCCAACCAGAACAGGAAAGAGTCCCAAAGGACCAGGCCAGAGCACTCGAGTGAGAAATGGCTACAATGACCTGACCTGAGCCTGACCCTGCTACTGAAGCCCAGAACACGGGTCCAACAATAAACCAGGAAGGTGAAGAACCCGATGAAGATTCCCCAATGGAACCAGGGGTAAGCAATATCATGCTTCAGGCTAATGGGGTTCAAATTAAATTAGTGCAGGTAGAAAGTTTGCAATTAAACAACAGTAAAGATGTAGGCTGTATAATCAATGAAACAGAGGTTGAAACTGTTAAAAATATTATCTATGATATAAAAATCCTTCCTAAGTTAACAATGACTGTGCAACAATGTAACAGAAATGGAACAGTTAATTGCAACTGCTAATATTAAACCCCAAAGTCTGGACCCAGGTATAAAGCAAACTGAGGCTTTTTGAATAACGATAAAAAAGGAACAGCATACGGGGAACATGTTTTTTTAATCTGATGTGCAAGAACAATTAAATCAAACATATACAGCTCAAGAGGGCTTGCTTGAAGTAACAGATAGGGTGGAACTGGATCAGGGGGCACTAAAGAAATCACCATTAGTTGAAAACACAAATAACAAAGAATGCCACATGCTTAGATAACAAACAAGGGCATGACCAGCAACAGGCCCAAAACTCTTCAGAGTCTGAACCAGAATTCATAAATATTAGCAGTAATGAAGAAGAAACAGAAGAACCTCCACAGTGGGCACTTGTGTTATTCACTCAAATGAATTCCATGTCAGAAAAGATGGAACGCTTTGTTAACCATACAGGAAAAGTTAGATTCCTACTATAACATCACTCAGAACTCAGTAAAAGAAAATATGGATTTAAAACAAGAACTTTCTCAAATTAAGCAAACAGTTACAACTATTCATGAAGCAACATTACCATTACTTGGAAAAATTAAAAGTTACAACCCAAACTGAGTTACAAGAAAATTGTTGGACTTTGAGCTTAGGGCCAGAAGAAAAATATAAGACTAATTGGAGTTCCAGAAGTGTGGGATCACACTAAAACAGAGACTTTGAATCAGGTGGCAGCAGCATATCTTGATTTATAGCTAGCTAATGTTAATATGGAAACAGACAGAGTACATCAAGGTCTGAGACAGAGACCAGAGGATTCCGCACCTCCTAGACCTATAAAATCAAAGTTTATGAAATGTAGCGACAAAGAAAATTTAATGGTGGCAGTATACAAGAAAAAAAGAATAAATCTCATGGGTGCACAAATTTCCATGTACAGTGATTTACCCCCAGAAACTGTTAAACAAAGGAAGACATTTTATTGTCTTAGATCTAACCTATGGACCAAAGGAATAAGAGCCACTATGATTTTTCCAGCTAGGCTTCAAGTCATTTTAAATGACATTCATTATGTGTATGACACAGTTGAATAAGTAACAAAAGACTTAAAGCAAAAATGCCAGAGATCTTTGTGTAATAAATGAACCTCTCCTAAGTATAAAATCTTTTCAACATTCCTTAATTGTAAATTAGAAATGTAGAAGACCCTTGAGGAAACTATGATCTGGATTATTTGAAATAAGAGGAGTTATCTTGATTATTATAGCTTATCAGTGTCAGTGGCGCAATAGGTAGCACACTCACCTCTGAAGCCCAGAAATAAGAAGGCTGTGGGTTCTATCACCACACCAGGCACTTGGGTTAATCCAATACTGACACTGTGAAGCAAGTGTCAAACCAAGGTCCCATCTGCCTGTTCTGGTGGTAGTTCAGGTTGATGGTTAAAGATCCCATGGCACTTCTTGAAAAGAGTAGGAGAATTGTTTATTGATACAGATTTAAATCACTTCTGTTACACACACAGATCATTAAACAGACAATACAACACAGAAAATTTTAAAATTAAGAAAATATCAGTGTTATGTATGCAACTTGAATCATTTCCCTTATAAATTCATTTCTATATTTGAAAGTTGTCCTTCGTCACATGGATTCTATTACCACACTGTTCCATCCTAAAGCTTTTCTGTTGCCTATATAACCTTATCATCTATCTGTATAGATTCTCTGAGGTAATCCTAACCATGTTTTTATGCTGGATCATGCATGTGCAGCCAACATATTGCAGTAGTAACAGATTTGGAGGCACGGTCACTGTTGGACGAATGCAGGGCACGCATCAGTAGGTGCGTCCCTCATTCCCCAATAAGCCTGCATGCCAGCGCCACACCATGCATACATAATGTGGTGAGCACATCTAAGGAAAGGTTCACTGCAATGCGAGCAAAGCTCATCATATGCAGCGGACATCCCAACATGCTTTCCCCGGTGAGAAAAAACATTTAACATGGCGGCACACTGCCTGCCATAATGCTGACTTCAGAGGTGCCCAATCTCCCTGTCGGCATGCCCTGCCCCAATGTATGTGCCGACAGGGGAGCCCACTCCCCGTCGGCATAATGCACCACTCCCCATTTGTTATGTACTGAGGAGGGTGTCCAGTCCCCCTTGGCTCTTGCCCACCCCCGCTTTTCTTGTGCCCAATCCCCTGTCGGCTACGGCATTCCCCCCCAAAACACTTAGGTGGCACATGGGGAGCCCACCCCAGCATGTCAAATCCCCTGAAAAATAAAAACTGCCCCACAATGTTTTTTTTTCTTTTAACCTTGTGAAAAAAGAAAACGGTCCCTCGCCATCTGCCTGCTCCCCTCCTGTAACCCGCTCCCACCCTCTGCACACCCTTCCTCCCCAAACCCCCCTCACCCCATACTTACCTCCGGAGTCTGGTGCAATGATCTTCGGTGGACCAGGAACACGCCTGCACTCTTCAAAGCCTACCACAGACTGAAGAAATGCTGATAAGCTATATAATGGCATAAATAGGGTTTTTCAACTTTGGTGCATATCTTGGGCATTTTTGGAATTTGTGCACCAAATTTTCAACATGGGTTATTAGGACCCTCCATGAATTCAGTCACTGTCATGGTGTTATTCAGTCCAGAAAGGTGATTGCAGTCACTGCGCCGGAATCACCTTTGGGACCAAGTAACAAAAAGACAGTGCCACTTTTCATGAGGGGCTCTTAAAAGCCTATGTTGCAAATTTGATGAAAACAATCCCCAAACTGGCTGTTTTACGAGTGTGCATTGCGCTGTTTCCACGCACGCTTGTAGCTTCATGACTTTGTAATATTTTTACTCCAGATTTTCAAAATTGGCATTTTTCCACACCTCCTGATGAACAGTACAGCTGTAATTTTACATATCCTGGCTGAATAGTGTTTTTGCACATCCGGCGCAGAATAGTGCAGTCGCTGTGCAAAATCAGTTTTTGGGACAGTTTGAGGAAAAACGGTGACACTATTCATGAGCAGAGGTCCTAAAATGCCTATGTTGAAAATTTGGTGCCAAAAGTCCATAAAATGACTGTGTTACAAGCATGCGTTGCACAGTTTCCACTCACCCTTATAACTTCACAATTCCATGCCAGATTTTCAACACTAGCATTTTTTCACACCTTCTTATGAACAGTACAGCTGTCATTTTTCACATCCTGCCCAAATGTGTTTCCACACATGTGGCGACAATGGCGTGGTCGCTGTGGGAAATCAAATTTTGGGACAGATTAACAAAAGCACAGTCCCACTGTTCATGAGGGAGGTTCCAAAATGCCTATGTTAAAATCTGGCTAACGAACTCAGAAATGATTGCATGGACGTGCATTGCCAAGTTTCTATGCATGCTCATGACTTCACCAATTTTTCATATTTTCACTCCAGATTTTCCACATTGCCATTTTTTTATGCTTCCTCATGAACAATACAGTTGTCATTTTCCACATCCTGCCCAAAATGTGTTTTCATCCCAGTGTCGCCAAATGGCATAGCCACTGTGCAAAACCACCTTTCAGCTAACAAACTGATTGTGCCGCTTTTCATGAGGTGGGCTCACAAAAAGCCCATGTTGAAAATTTGGAGTGGAAATACCAACACATGCCTATGGTATTAGGTTTCCAACTGTAGCACCCACCCTGTAGAGACTGACAGGTGTCAGGGGTGTGACTTGGGATCATTGGCTATAATGCTCACGCCATTCCATCCCCACCCCACCCTGCAGCTAGTGACAGGCATCATGGTGTGCCTTGCACTGTTCGGCCAAACCGTTCACCCCATTCTCCTATACTGCACCCACCTCAGTGTATTTCCTTATGGAACTGGGTAAGTATAATGCTCAAAGACCCCAAAGCACACCACGTCATTTGTCAGTGTCTACAGGGTAGGGTGAGGTACAATGGCATGAACGTTATAGCTGATGACCCAAAGACACACCCCAATGTCTGTCAGTCTCTATAGGGTGTGGGTGGGGTTGGCATCACTTCAATACTTCACTGCCATTCCTATTATGCATCTCTAACTCCAGCACTACCAATGCCAATACCAGCAACACAACATTCGGCATTGACAACTGCTTGTTCTAATAATGTCTGTATTTAAAGTTCTACATTCATAATGACAGATCCTTCTAATTTCTTTTTCAATCATTTGAACCCCTACTGCCAGTAAAATCTGTATTTGTTGTATGACAAATTTGCATCTAACTTGCCTACAAACACATTTTCTACAAGCTAACAATACCGTAGTGTCCCTTAATCAAGCCTGTGTAATTTCTTTGAATAGCCAGTTATTACTTCTTCATAAGTTAGTTCTTTCCAATATCTATTTTCAATTTATCACTAATTTCAGACCAGACTTTCTGGGTATTTGGGCAGTGAATCAGAAAATGCTCAAGTGTTTCAACTTCCTGACTACAAGTATCCTTTGGCACCACCTTTCTTCTAGACTTTTATGTTTTGCATTGCCTTTCACACATAACCTGCCATGGCTACAGAGCCACACAGTATCCCACATTTTGGAGGGAATTATTTTGTCTGTGAGATATTCTCCCATCTTATTATTAAAACCAGGTTGTACTCCTTTATATACTATATTAATGCTATACCCAGCCTCTTGTATTGTGGCATATATTTTTCTTCTATCTGGGCCTGAAGCCTGTGTTACTGTTATGTTCCACCTCCTAATTTTCTCAACTACAGGCAAAACATTATTCATCATGGGAACAACTGATTTTTTTTAGTTTTTTAGGAGATTGTGCCAATACTTGTAATACCAGAACTATCCATAATGCTGCTACTTTTTTCCATTCTGCGTTGTAAGTGGATTGAAACCCTGCAATATTAGTCTGAAAAATAAACTATAAAAGAAACTGACTGGATTTAAAAGGTTTATCCTCCCTTATATTCTCTGTACAGCACTTCCTTTTGATTGGATTTAACCTAGAGCCCCATATTAAAAGGAATACCATACTTAATATTTTGAATCTCAATTACTAGGGGTGGGAATATTACACACAAATAAGTAAATATCAGTAGCAAAAGGTTTTGACAATCATGACTGTTTTCTTTTTGGTTTATTGCAATTTTTCCATTTTACAACCTTTTCTAACCCTATAGTTATTTTCTCAGTGCAATTAAGTGACCATATCACCTGACCCAAATTGTATCCCCAAAACCATTATTTCAGAATTAGATATTTCAATTTCTAGTATGTGTTCCACAACTTCTGTTATATTACTCAATTTGTATCCTTTGCTCTCAATACTATTTACTCTAGTTCTGGTTACATCAGAGTAATGTTGTATTATATCCAGAACTTGCTCAACAGAGGTGCTATATGGCAACAGAAGACTCACATCATCTGCGTAAGCTATTGCCTTAACTATTGTATCTCCATTACTCAAAGTTATTCACCCTAGAGTTATATCTTGATTAATTAATTTCAACAAAGGATCAATGCTAAATAAATATAACAAAGGGCTGATTGGGCAGCCTTGCCTAACACTCCTGTTAATTTTAACCATCTGCCCCAAATGTTCATTAACTATGGGTATAGCTGAAACTATTCTATAGATACTAGTTATCCATGTAATGAATTGCTGTGGTATACCATAATGCTTTAAGACTTCTGTTAAGTAAATATGGGACACTTTGTCAAAAGCTTGTTCCCGGTCCAATGCAAGTAGAAATCCTTTAATTTTTCCATTATTCCCTAAGTTCACTATTTCCCTTAATAATAATAAGTTGTCCTGAATCCCTCTGCCTTTAATTGAGCAAGTTTGACTCTGTTCTATCACAAAAGAGCTGACTTCACTAAGCCAGGTACTTAAAATTTTCATCACGATTTTAATATCAGTGTTCATGATTGCAAGCAGTCTCAAATTTTTTAATAGTTCTCAGTCATTTTTTTTTATAAACAAAAATCTGCGTAGCTAGTCCCATCTGAGGGGGTATGTAACCTGTGTCTAGAATTGCATTGAAAACTACTGTCAATATTTCTCTCATTTCTTTCCTGAAAGTTTTATAAAATTCTGTGGTTAAACCATTGATCCCTGGAGGTATTATTTTAAGAGATCCTATAGCTTTATCAATTTCTTCTAATGTAATAGGGCTGTTAAATTCTGTATAACACTGTTCGGTATCTCTGGAACCTTTACTTGCTTAAGTATATTTTGTATCTGTGATATAGAAATGTCTGGTGTCGAATACAGAGACCTCATGTAGAACATTACTGTGTTAATAATTTCTTCTTGTGTTTTAACTGATTTTCCCTCCATAGTTTTTAAACTACTCATATTTTATGTTCACCCTCATTTTGCAACTTTCAGATATATCTCCTGAGGTCATTTTACCTGGGGTACTAATTTGATGTTCATGCAGTAAGGAAGCTGCTCTAGCATACTGCAATTCTTCCATACTTTCTTTGATGTTTTTTATTTGTTCTGTAAATACTCCATATCCCTTATTAGCTAGGGTATAGATTTTGTAAAGCTGGGCCCTCAAAGTTAGATAAGATGTATACTGCTCTGTGTATTTCTTTTAAGCCATTGATATAAATTTCTGTTTAACCTCTTTTTTGTATCCACCCACCATCTCCCTAAGTAATCTTCTAAACATGGTATCGACTGTCTGACTTGCAGCAAATCTTGTATCTGTTCCTTACCGCTTTGATCTTGTAACAAGGTGTTATTTAGTTTCCTTTGACCTTTGCCCCTTGGGATTTCTTGGGTAGTAGAAATTTGGGTAAGTACCTTTAAGTGGTCTGAGTTCTCTATTGGAATAGTGTGGGTTTGTAAAATATGAAGAGACTGTGAAGCAAAATAAAATCTATCCTAGTAGCTAAATTACTCCTGTAATATGTATAACCACCAGTAGGGTAGATAGACCTGTAACAGTGTTTTAAACCTCCTTATTCTATTGTGGTGTTTAAGGCTCTCAAATCACAATACTGTTTATTAGTTGTTTCTCCCTGACTTGTATGTCTTGGACACAATTGAAGTCCCTGGCCCATATGACCTGTAGAGATATGTAAAAGATAAGATCTAATGATGTTAAATATATCAATTCTTTCCTTTTTTGTTATGCGGGGCATACAAATTAATTAGTCTCCATGTAATGTCATGATACACAACATCTAGCAAAAGCGCTCTTCCTGGATACAGGTCCAACACCCTTGTTACTGTAAAATTATATCCTGTAAAAATAATTCCTACCCCATCACATACATTTTGCCCAATAGAGTAAAAGGAGGGCCTCCAACACCACAATTTACTAGCTGCTGAAATATCACTATTAGAAGATAACTGTGTGTCCTGGAGAAAATAAATGTCCAGCTGTAGGTCCTTTATAAGAGAAAAGTCACCACTCTCCTTCTGGGATTCTTAATGCTATTAACATTAAGCATTGAAATCTTTAAATTCTGAGAAAGTTGCATAATGTTAAGAACAAAAAGGAAAAACAGACCCCACATCTTTATTATGTTTAGCTTGTTATAACCTACAACTTCTCTGAGGTCTCACTCCATAATTCTTAGGCTTGGCTCTAGCTGCTTGTACTTTTTCCTTCCAAGAGTTCATCTTCTGAATCTGACATAACCACTTATTGAGAGGAAAAAGTGGAAGAGGTCTCTGAGTCTCCATCTGAGTCCTGTGGGTCTAAGGCCTCATATCGGTTTGTAAGTTTGATTGTCTGGGGAGAATCAAATATTTTTGGTTGCTTTGCTTTTGGATTAGATTGTTTTATCCCCTTTTTTTAATTTTAACCACCTGTAATGCTGGTGAAGGCATTATATCTCTTTCTGTCTCAGGCCTAGAAATATGAGCTGTGCTGCCCTCAGAGGGAGGGAGGTAGTATGACTTTCAACTCTCTGTTCAAAGCTTATAGACTCCCCAGCTAGGCCTCCAGTGGTCCTTTCTTCCTCAGGGGGTGTTACTACCTTTGAGGTTTGTTCTTCAGACCCTCCTTCTCTCCCCCCTTCAGTACCCTGGGTCTCAGCTCTGTGCTCATTCCGAAGTTGTTCTGCTGTTAGTTTTTGCTGCTTTTCTATGCTCATTTTTTGTGCTTTATTAATTATGTTGTCTTGAGCAGGGCGGTCTGATCTGTTATGAGTAGCCCATTCACAGTTTTTATAGCCATGACCTATCTCATCGCTAAGATTACATCTTAGTTCATTAGTACAATGTGCACTGTTGTGGCCAAATTCCAAACACAAGCTGCATTTGATCTTATCGCAGGCATTGCTAAGATGAGATAGGGCTCCGCACTTAAAACATGTTTTAGGTTGCCCCTCATAGAAGCAGTGACCTCTGTCTCTTCCTAAAAAGAAAGAACTAGGCAAATGTTTAGGTCCATGAGGTCCCATTCTTAGTTTTACTCTGAACCTCCACCCTCCAGTCCATATGTGTTCATCATCTAAGATAGGTGAGGGTTCTCCGAAAAAATCACTTTTCTGCTATAACCAATGTTTTATGTCATTCACATTAATACTTTCATTCCGAAACAGAATTGAGACTTGTTTGATGGCAGGCTTTGTCAAAGGTATAGCTCTAAAAGGGAGCCATAAAGCAGTGTATTTTAGTTTTTCATAAAAGGCCCAAAATCTGTCCAGGCCTACTGGGGTTTTAAAACTGACATCGATATGGTATGTCCAGGGGCATGTAGAAGGGCATATATCTCATTAGAAAAGAAATGCATTGAATTTTGGTAAGTGTTTTCCCACATATATCCTATCTGGGGTGCTCTCCAGTCGTCCCAGATACTGTAAGTGCACCGCATTTTACATTGGACTAGCAGAGCATTCTGAAAACTTGTTCTCTGCGATGAAACTGTGCCCAAAGCTGTGGGGCTTGCAATGCCTCTTTTGTGTTTTTATTTTGTGGGGCTTCTTCTTCCACTCTATCACCCACACTAAAATCTGTTCCCTAGAACTCATATCAGTGCCATCCATCCTAACTTCCCTGGGGGAGTGGGGTTGGGGGAGGGGTGTTAGGCCTCACATCCTCCAAGTGTAAGTCCAAATCAGAATCAGTACAAAACATTATTGTATCTGTTGCTGTTGCTTTTCCTCCTAGGTCTTTGTTTTTATCTCTCATGTTGTAGTCTGGATCAGCTTGCCATACACCACTTTTATTTTGCTTCCAACCAGCCCCTTTAAGTACTTCATCTACTGACCAAGAAATGTTATCTTGTAGACTTTCTCTTCTTCCTTGCCTTAAAAAATCCTGTTTAGCGCTCCCTTCCCCTGTATTTATACTGTCCATCTCATTGTTTAAAGGAGTTTGCTTACCTTTTTCTCCTATATGCATTTCAGTATTTAAACTGTCATTTTCCCGGTTTTTTATTTTGCACATTAATAGTATTTTCACTTACTGCAGTGCTTGTTTTTTTTTTTTTTTATACCTGGTCCATTGTGTACCTCCATTTCTGGGGTTGAGTCTGTACCGCTACTGGATTTAACACTGGGCATTGGTCACTGTTCAAGCAGCTTGTTTGATGTGACTGCATCACAGTTTCTAGCTGCCAAACTAACAGCGCCTTGCTGCACTGAAGACTTCTCTACACAACGTTCAGCAATCTGCAGACCTGTACTTCACTCCGATTCCTCTTCCAATGCTTTTAAGAGGCACAGCAATCTCTTCCTTTGTTCTGGTAATAGTTTTTTTACCAGAATATCTTCCGTAAGTACCTCTTCGCTATTGGACTGCATTTCAACTAGTAGCACTTCAGAGTCTCCTTCTACCTGTAGTTGTATCTCCTGAGTTGGACCTGCAGGAGCGGAGATCTGCTCTCCTGCAGGTGCACCAGCAAACTGAACAGGTCCTGGATCATCTTCCATGGGACAGCAGTGCCCTCTACCTTCCATTGATTCTTCCATCTCCTCTGCCTCATCAGCACTTCTCCTCCTCTGTCTGGCTCTAAACTGGGCTCCCCATTCCACTCCCAGGAAGTCAAGCCCCTGCAGGCAGGTGGGGGAATTTCCCAGTGCCCTGGCTAAATTTCCCCATTCACTAAAAATACCGCCAACAGCTTAATCTAGTTCAAAGTCAGTTGGCATCCATCTCTATCCCTCTCCCGGTAGTGCCTGAAAATAGGCAGAATTTTTCTAGTACACTTTCCTGATCAACAAAACTAAATAAAATAAATAAAATACAATGATATGTATAAGCAGGTGTATGGGGGACATGTACTGCAACAGTATTCAGCAAGGGCATGCTCATTTTCTGTGTGTTTTGCACTGTAATCTTTTCTTCCTGTACCTCTATTGAATGTAGGAAATAATGAAATTATAGGTGGAAGCTCAGATACAGGAATAGGAGGTTTATGTTATTGGGGGGGAGAGCTGATATTAATGTTAAACCAGTCCAGATGACATGTCAGATTAATAAAGATAACACTTTTTTTTAAAGAAATAACTGTTTCAACAACTATCAGAACCTAGCCTTCTGTGGAAGCAACATTTCAATCATTAAATGTTAACGGGATCAACACCCCCATAAAAAGAAATAAGATTTTGACCTATATAAAAAAATCAGGCGCCCATATTATGTGTCTTCAAGAATCACATTTATATGAAAAAGAGACCTTAAAACTAAAAAGGAAATGAGTAAGCCATTGTTGCTATAGTACTGGGACAAAGAAAAGTAGAGGGGTAGTAATTTTATTTAAGAAAAAGTTAGATAGCAAACTAATAGATCAGTACCGGGACAAAGAAGGAAGAATAATATTAACTAAAATTAGAATACAATGACAAATCATTACAGTAGGTTCTGTTTATGCCCCGTTTGTTAATTACACAAAGTTTTGAGCAAAAATTACTGAGGGGCGTCAAGTATTACAGGCAAACAAGATTGTTATTGCAGAAGATTTAAATCACATGATAAATCCTATATTGACAAACCTTCTAATGTAAACCCAGGAAATATAACCACAGCAAAAAAAAATACTTAATTTTATGACTAATGAAGAATTAATAGATCCCTGGAGAATGAATAATCCAAAAGACAGAAGCAGTATCCATTATGACAAAAAAAGTTACAATTTTTCAAGAATAGACTACCTGTTAACATCCAAAGATCTAGCTACATATTTATTAAAACAGACATTGACACAATGTGTGTATCAGATCATGCCTTAATAAGTATAGAGTTATACATAGACAACTCTGATAGACAATATGCTGCTCAATGGAGATTCAACAATGAATATTTAAAAGATCCACAATTCATAGCTCAGATTAAATCAAGTATCCAAGAATATTGGCTTTTTAATAGAGTCAACAATAAATCAATTACACAACTTTGGGACACTTTTAAAGCCACTTTAAGGGGAAGTATTATCATATATCAAATAAAAACAAATAGGCCCAAATATTCAAACTGCACCAGGCTGTGGCGCAAGCTTGGGTGCAGCTCAACTTGGTTGCACAGGGGTGTGGCCTGGGCGATATTCAACGGAGCTATGCCATGGCTCAGCAGCTTTGAATATCGCACCCTGGCCACCCCCAGTGTGCATGGCGCAGTGGTACTGTGCCAGCACAAGTGGCCAGAGTGGAGCATGGAGATGCGCTTGCGCAAGTGCCATTGCGCCATTCACAGCGCCAGCGATATTCAAAAGTTGACATGCAAATGGGCCCATAATTTATGCATGGCGCACATGGGGTCATTTGCATGTCATTATGGCCCCATTTGCATGCAGGGTGTGCCGATCCCCGACGACTTGCGCCTGGCACCCTGCTAGGCAGCAGCCATCGGAGACCGATGCCTCCTGCAGCCCGATCGCGGGCATCTGTGTAAAAATAGAAAACCTTCCTATATCCCTGGTGGTCCAGTGGATCGCTATTAGCCCGATTGTAGGCATCTGTGTAAAAATAGAGAACCTTCCTATAAGCCTGGTGGTCCAGTGGACCGCTATGTGCCCAATCATGGGCATGTGTACAAACAAAAGGAACAGGTCCAATATCCCTGGTGCTCCAGTGGACTGCTGACTGCCCGATCGCAGGCATGTGTAAAAAGGTAAACCTCCAATATCCCTGGTGGTCTAGTGGCATGCCCCCCACCTGCCCACTGAGCCCCACCGCCCTGCTTCCCAGGTCAGCTGGCGGGTGGCAGCACTACCCACCTGCCCCACCGCCACCGACTGACACCTCAGTAGGGCTGCAAGCCCATTGGTTCAGCGTGAGCCACGGAGTGCAGCCTCACTATACATTATATTCCAGATATGAATGATCCATTCACATATCTGGAATGTGTAGTACAGTAGGGGCTAAACGCCCATTGGCTCATGCTGTGAACCAATAGGTGTGCAGCCCCATTGAGGTGCATCAGTCAGCGGGCGGCGGGCGCAGGCAGGTGGTGTTGCCGCCCACCGCTGACCGGGGAGCGGGCGGTGGGGCCCAGTGGGCAGGTGGGGGTACCACTAGACCACCAGGATATTGGAGGTTTTCCTTTTACACATGCTCGTGATTACAGTCAGTGGTCCACTGGACCACCAGGGATATTAAATGAGTTTTTTTTTATACAGAAGCCCGCGATGGGGCATGGGGGGGGCACCGCCAGGTGCAGCCGGAACTCTGGTGACCACCCACAGGTGGCAGCTGCCGTGTTGTGCCCTGCACTGCGGCAGCTCACTTGTGGGTGGCCATCAGTTGTTCCTATTTTTTTGACGTAACTTTTTTCTGGCACATGTAGGGTTGCACATGCATGGCTCTGCACATCCCAGGCTGAATATCGGGCTGTGCAGGTTATGCATGGGCATACAACTCACCTGCATACACATTACTGATGCACTCCGGCACTACGGGATTTGTGCTGCGCACTTTTGCCTTTTGAATATTGCAAGGCACACCAGTGGGTTGTGCATGGTGCAACACTGTTACGCCATGTGCAACCCTTTTGAATATCTGGGCCATAAGCTATGGGATAAAATGGTTCAAAATACAGAGGCCAGATTTAAACAACTGGATAAATTGATATTAACAGATTATAATAACTATAAAGATGAATGGGAGAATTATAGGATTGAAAACAAAACTGATTTTTCAAGATAGTATAAGAATAGCTAAATCCATCAAAAACTAAATATTTTCATATAGATAAATCCGTAAATTATTAGCCTCATTTCTTAGACAAGAAAACAAAAAATATTAATTCAGGTATTAAGGACCAGACAGACAATATACATAATTCTGACATACAAATAGTTAAGATATGTGTAGATTGCTATAACACAATATACATACAGAATTTTGAACCAGATCCACAATTAGTTACAGACTATCATTTTGAATACTAATAAATTTCACAAACTGAAATTATCACAAATATTACAAAACTTCCAAGAATAAAACACCAGGAATGGATGGTTTAACTAATGAATTTTACATAGCCTTTGCTCATGAATTGGCACCATGGATAAAACAAATTATAAAGGTACTCTTAGATTTTGAAAAAAATTGAAGTCCCCACATCAATGCAACAGGCTAGAATAATTATAATTACTAAACAGGATAAACCCCCTGATAATCCTGATAGTTACTGCCGTTTTGCAGTCCTTAATTCTGACTATAAATTAATACCAAAAATAATAAATTCTAGAATTCAGACACTCTTACACAATTACATTCATCAAAATCAATACGGCTTCATGCAAGAAAGAAGAATAACAGAGGCAAATATTAAAATAAGGCTATTATTCAATTAATAAATACTAACATGAAATTTAAAAAAGGTGTTTATTATGCCATTGCAATGGATGCATCCAAGGCATTTGACTTGATAAATAGAATCTTTATGTTACAAATTCTGCAAAAATGGGCTATCCCGGAAGAACTATTAGTATTAATAAAGAAATTATGTAAAAAACAAAAGTTAAAATACAGATAAACAAAACATTGTAAGAAGAATTTGCAATGTTAAACGGGGTATGTCAGGGGTGTCCCCTTTCTCCAACATTGTTTATTTTAATGTTAGAACCCTTATTAAAGGAGAAGACTCCTGTATATTTATGATTTGGATATGTCTGATGTATTTAGTATACATTACATCAAGAACTGTACATATGTCAATAAGAGAGAAGTCATTTCTTCTGTTGCAACACATATCTAGAGCATGAGGCTCTGACACAAGGTAATAAAGTGTCAAGCAAGCCTCCATTTACATGCAAATGAGTGACTTGTAATATAGCCCTTCCATTCCTTGATGTCACTGCAGCAACAGTGCAGAAGAAAACATAAAGGGTATCAATGCTGTCTATCCTGATTTTAGTTTAAGTTTGCAATGGCTTAAGACAGTTCTGTCATGCAACTCACACAGAGAGAAGTACTTGTAGCCTTAATACTGTATGTGTAGAGCAAATAATACATCTAATAGTATTTTGTTCACAGGAAACAAAATCTGTTTCTTTGTGCTGTTCATTTCTCTCTGTGAGACAGTTGTAATGGTGTGGAGAGCAGTAGACTGAATCCATCAATCAAACAGTCAGTCAGTCAATCGGTATTGAAACAGGTGAACACCCTTGAGAAGATTCATTTACAAGGTGGGCCTGGGCAGTTTCCCCAAATGATCACACAAGACTGAATTCCTCCTTTGCACAAATTATACCTACACCCTTTCAGCAGCCTGAAAATGGAGAGCTAGATCACTTACTTTATAAAGAGTTTTGTTTTACATTTCAAATGCTCCTTAAATCTGAGTTGCTGTCTGGAAATACCAAGACACAGAATGCATATGACATGGCAGGAATGAGCTAAGCAAATACAGAGCACTACAAACACTGAGACTGATTAGTTTCTTTACCTACAACAGCTGAAATCTAGCATCTGATATGTGAGGGACACCCTACTTCAAATGCTGGCATTACAAGGGTTGGGGGCTGCCACAGCTTGTTCTCAGTACCTTCAAAGTGAAGTGCTGTAACTCCCACATCACTGCTAATGATTTATAATGGGAATGGGGGCACTTTTAAAGTCATGGACCTGAGGGACCATCACAGTTCCCAAGGAGGTTAGGGGAACTTGTTAAGAGTTAGAGAATAAGGGACTCTAGTAGGATTTGAACCAGAGTCTCCCAGTTTTTGTGCAAGTGCTTTAACCACTAGATAACCCTTCTTCCATGTGCTGCAGCTGATGCTTTCCTGGTAACCTATTCCTTGTTATAGCTGAACTCTTTATTGCCTTACAGTAGCCATCCAATCACTGACTGCCTAGTTACAAAGGGAAAGGGGCATATTTGCAAGTTTGTTTCTCACTGCTGGTGTCAATCAAAACAGAGCATGCTAACACATACAGAACATAATACAACAGCTGCATAATACTACTTAAAACTCTTGTTGCACCCAGAGTCATTTATTGGGTAAACTGCTTTTGCTAACAGAAACAGTAACACAACACATACAGGCACTTCCTTATATGAATACTGTATATACTGTACTTCAGATCAGTGCTGCATCATACTCACATGGTCCTAGTGCTTATTAGACCTGCACTTCAGGATGTGCACAACACTTAAAGGGGTTCCTCCATTACTCAAGTGGGGAACCAAACATTGTGGGTTTGGTTTACTGGTGGAACTGCATTTACTGCAGCACCATTAACTGTTGCTCTGATGACATCAACCTCCAGCAACATTGATGGTAAAATGGAGGGCAAACACATTGATAACTTCTGGGGGCCTGTATATTTTTATTTATAATCTAGATTTGGACAGCAATAGGGAAGTTGGCAACTGGAGGAGGCACATAACAGTTACACATAAGAGTTGGGAAAATATTGGTGTGAAACTATGGAACACTTCCCTTTAAATCTGGTAAGATTGGATCCATCTATAGAAGGAATACACATTTATAAAGAGCAAGTGAAACTTAGTTTATTTGCTGATGATATTTTATTAATAGTCAAAAACATTAATGAATCATTAGATGCATTTCTTCAGAATATATAGATTTATTCCAGCATCTCAGGATACATAGTTTTGGCATTAACAAAGCAAAGTAACTTAGCCATTCTTACACTCAACGTCTGTGAATGTCTCCTGGACTGAATTTCTGCAAAATATCTTCACCAGGTATCAGCATTTTCATTTTAAATCAACTTTTTGGAAGCCACCCAAGGAAAATAACTCTAGCAACTAAGTCTGACAAACTCGGTGATGCTGGGCCCCGCGATTGAATCAACATTTTCGTCTGACCTGCTCCAAAAGGAATTTTACTTGGGCTATTCAGCAACCATTTTTAAGAACAAAGGAAACATACAGACAAAAGGATTTCACATCCTGCATATGCCCAGGGTGCAGTTTATCACCTTTCAGGAATTTTAACACATTCTGTGACCCTGGGTTTCAGCAGTTCATCGTTTCCACTGGATGAAATTTACTACCAGGTAACAGCATTTTCATTTTAAATCAACTTTAAATGTACTTGTCTCTAAAGGGCTGCTCTACAACAACTTTGAAAACAAAGGAAACAGACAGACAAAGGTTTTCACATCCTGCATATGCCCAGGCCAAAGTTCATCACATTGAAGGAATTTAACACTTTCTGTGACTCTGGTCCTCTTCAGTTCATCATTTCCACTGGATCTATCTTTTATTTCATTTGCTGCTTTCTCCTTGGAGGATCCCTGAGCGAGGCTCCGTTGCCATACAAGCCCTCCAAGCTCCCTCCTAACTGTGCCTCTGCCAGCAGCCCAGTGGCACCTCCAAAACTGGAGACCACAAAACCTGCAAGCAACCACAGCCCTCCAAGACCTTTTAGCGGGCGACCGCACCTTCAAAGCCACCACCCACGCCACCCTCTCCAGCCAGCAACAATGACAGGTAGGTAACTTTTGACCAGCCAGAAAGCAGTGCTTCTTACTTCTGCAACCTGATTGGTTGGTCTCCTGACTGTGTGCTCCTATTGGCCAGTTTCTTTTGAAATGCCATGGCTCTACAGTACGAACTTCTCTCATTCAAAATTCTACTGTTTAATTCTGGAAAATCTTAATATTAGCAAATAAGATTGTTCATAACTGTTTTAAAGCATTAGAGCATTAATTGCCATTTAGTTTTCAGTGTGTGTATATAAGCAGGGCCACCTCAGCACTCTCAAAATGTCATTACTACAGCTTTTGTTAAATAATTTATTCTGTTATTGACTGTTAAGCAGTATCCTGAAACTATTAAATTCACGCCGACCCCGCCATGCAGAGCACAGGAGGGGCTGGCAGGAACGTTGGAATTAAATATTCGTCAGCATCGTAGTTTTAATATTACGTTTTGGAAGTCAACAAATTACACAAATCATGCTGAAGTTTAACTTTTAGGTTAGGTCATTTACGTGATCAGGGTATTCAGATAGCAACATAGTTTCTATTGTGAAACTGGCCACTTCAGATATGGTGCTGCACCCCAGTCTCCCCCTAATGAACCCTCCTCTCACGTCTAAAACTTCACCACTTATACTCCTGTCTCTCCTGTTATGTCTAAACTGGCTAACAACTTGTACATCTCTTGCTACTTATCCCTGCGCTAACAATGATAGTGACTTCAGGTTTTCTAACATCCTGCTGTACTATTACTCGAATTCTACCCCTGCTCACTCTATCCTCATCAAAAAGGGCTGTATCTATCTGTCTATCCACTACTATCTCTTGAACTATCGAGACCCAAATGCCAGCTAGGCACTCTCTCTGCCAACCTACTTTTCACCTTGCCCGGCGGCTCCTTATGCTTGCCGGAGATATTGAACCCAATCCGGGCCCTATGGTTTGCGCTCACCCCTGCAACGGCTGCAACAAAAAGGGTCTGGTTATAGCCCACATGAATATCCGGAGTCTCACGAGTCACCTGGCTGAGCTCGAAGCCTGGGCTAAACTGATTAACCCTGACATTTTATGCCTATCAGAGACTTGGCTGAAGCCTTGGGTGCCTGATGCCACTTGTCTTGTGCCTGGTTATAGCATTCTAAGGAAAGACCGTATTGGGTCAAGGGGGTTGCGATTATGTACAAAAATCATCTATCCCTGAACATCCTACCCTGCACTGATTCCCTAACACCTTGTGAAACTCTGCACGCTACCCTGGCACTGGGTTCAAAACTGCTGCACATCATTTGTGTCTACAATCCACCCACAAGCGGGATGAGTGGTCTCCAGAATTTGCTACAATATGTCTCCCAGAATGTAAAATCAAATGAGGCTCTACTCTTGGGGACCTGAACCTTAACTGGCTGGGTCCACAGCACAGCATCCTTGAATCTCTAATACAGAAGCACAATCTACACCAAACTATCACAGGCTTTACCAGAACTACTACTCCACTGAGGGTCCCTACTTGATTGGATCCTCACCACCAGACCTGATCATGTACTAGATGCCACAGTGCTTGCTGACTCAATCACTGATCATTCCCCCACACTTTGTCGATGGCGATCCTGTCCACCTCCTCCTCCTCCACCACGCCTGATTAGGTTTCAAACTATGCTGCCCTGGACAAACAAGCCTTCCTATTTGACCTCTCTTGTGTTGACTGGTCTAACATTTATACCACAACCAATGTTGATACTGCCCTCAATTCATTTCTGACTGAATTTGGCAACATCAAAAGAAGCACCTCCTACAGTCAAAAGGAGGGTAAGGCGCAGCATTCGAGGTGGCTGAAAAAGACCTGCTTCAAAGTTAAAAGTTAGAGACAATCAATGGAAAAGTACAAACAAACTGAACTGCAGATCAGATCTCATTCTGTATAAACAATACAGAAATGACTATAAAGATGCATCAGGCAGGCCAAAGTAAATACTGCCAAAACCTGCTGATTAATTCTTCCAATGACCCGCAAGTTTTGGGGTCACATTAAGTCCTTCTTAGGTTCTGCTAACGATGTCACTCCCTCAGATATGGTCCTACATGGTGTACACTGTAATGATTCTACTACCATTGCAAATGCTTTAATCAACAATTTTCTGACTTATCTGCCTACACAGCTTCCCTCCATCACAATCCTCTGCTTCACAGTTTAACCCCACAGCATCTGAAGGACCCCAAACTTAACCAACCCCTTCTATTTCAGGGAAGTGTCTATGCATCAGGTCCTAAAAGCTGCTCAGGTCACTCTCTGAAAACACCAGTACTGGCTCAGATGGCCTAGAACCAAGACTACTAAAATGGCTTCTTACTACATCTCTGGCCCCTGGCACATCTTCACCCTATCTCTCTCCAATGGCATTGTCCCTGAAGTCTGGAAGGCAGCCAGAGTCACTCCTGTATTTAAGGAAGGCAGTAAAATGACATATCAAATTACCGGCCTATTGCTATTTTGTCTGTTCTGAATAAAATCCTGGAAAAAGTAGTATCCATGCAAATCACTGAATACCTTGAGAAATTCAATTTACTAAGCTCAGCACAACATGGTTTTAGAAAGCATCACAGCACCATGACAGCACTTGCAAAATTCACTTCAGATATCTTTACCAATATGGATAGAGGAAAGTTAACAGGGGCAGTCTTCATTGACTTAACCAAAGCTTTCGATCTGGTTGACCATTCTCTGCTACTATCCGCCCTTAGTACCTTGGGCTTCTCTCCCCAGTCACTACCTGGTTCAAAAGCTACCTCTCCAACAGAACACAAGCTGTTAAGTTTAATTCATCCATGTCAGACAGTGCTGTTATCAACATTGGGGTCCCTCAGGGGTCTATACTTGGCCCTCTTCTATTCTCATTATTCGTCAATAAACTTCCTGAGCTGGTCACCACAGGTCACTCACTTCTTTATCGCGGATGACCTGGTAGTTTATTATCACTCTGATAAGGTCCTGGATCTAAATGCTGCCCTCACTGCAGATTTTGTGTTGTACAACACTGGTTGAACTCTCAACGCCTGGTTTTAAATACAAATAAAACAAAGTTATGATGTTTGGCTCCAATCAAAGCTTAGATCCTGTCCTCTGACCATCTCTGTCTCTGATATCGATGGGGACCCTATAGAAACTGTCACTTCCTTTCATTACCTTGGCATCCACCTGGATCAAACCTTGGACCTGAAAGCACATATACAGGAAACCTGCAAGTCAATTAACTGCAAATTGGGGGCTGCCTACAGAACCAAATACCTGCTCACCCCTGCTGCTAAATTGGCGATAGCCAGAGGCATTCTATTGCCAACCCTTACATATGGGTGTCCCATCCTGTCCTTGGCCACCAAATCTTCACTGCAACTATGGGATACTACCTTCAATAATGTGCAGGTATGCAACCAAAGCACCTCAGCTGCAGCATCATTGTCTCTTATATCAGGACCTTGGTTGGCTCTCTCCTTCCTCTACCAGGCAGTACTACTTGTACAATTTAGTTGATTCCATCCTAAGGACGTCCAAGCCTGCTATCCTGTCTGATCTCCTCAGGCCGGCCATTCCCACAAGGAATCTTAGATTGGCTGATCAGACCTTACTATCCATCCCCTTTGTCGGACTAAAAAGGCATGGGCCCTTCCATCATGCTGCCCCCACCTATGGAACCTACTACCTCAGGATCTAAGAGATGTCTCCACTCATGTGACTTTTAAGAGCAAACTCAGGACTTTCCTCACTACTATGGACAAATGTGTTTGCTTTGACCCTACCTGATCCGCTGCATTTGTACTGTTTCCTCATTGCTAACACTTTTGCCTGTCTAAATGGGTGTTCTATACTATGCCTTGTAATTAATGTTTTATTTTGTGCCTTGTAATTAATGTTGCTTTAACCTGTTTCTTTATAAGCCTAATGTTAGCTGTTGACAATTGTAAGTCGCTATTCTACTCCATGACATTCTTATCTTCACTTCACACCTCCTCACTTAACCTCACTGCTGCTCTCTCCCCCTTCTTCTGTATATCCTCTTCCCCTTTTGCCACTCCCACCAAACTCACCTTACCTGTTCCTACCTCATCCATGCCCTCCTTAGTCCCCACCCTCCTGGCTGTGCTTAGTCACCTCTCTCCACCTACTAGCCTGATCCAACAACTAAAAAGAGATAACCTCTGGCACTTAGCTAATAACTCTGGCAGGGTTGCTGACAGGCAAGCCTCAGGCAGCCCGCAATCAATGCTCCTGGACAATCAAGCAAGCTAAAGCCAAATTCTACCAGGCTACGTTGACGTCCACCTGGGGCACGTCCAGAGCTTTCTGGGATAACATTAAAGATTTAAATGGTAAGACCCGCTCCCCCCCTCCATCCCAGATTGTCATAAATGGGACTGTCTCGACTGACCCCACCTGTATTGCTAACTGCCTTAATAAAACTTTCACCGACTTAAGCGCCGTCCTCCCGGCCCATTTTTCCGACCCGGTTGCCAAACCCTCCCACGCTTCCATTCCCAGGCCGCAATTCCACTTCCGAATGATCTCACCCCACGATGCCAAACCTTTCTTAATAAAGGCCCTCGCCTCTCAGAACCCTACCAATGACCCTCTCGACTCCAGGATACTTCACCTCGTCCTGGATGTCATGCTCACCCCGCTGACGCTTATCATTAACAAATCCCTATGCCTCGGCCAATTCCCCAAGGCCTGGAAGCATGCAGAAGTAACCCCATCCATAAGTCGGGGACCGCACTCTGCCTAATAACTACAGGCCCATCTCCATCCTTCCCTATCCAAAGCCTTAGAAAAATAGTAAACACTCAGCTCTCGGAATATCTTACTAACTACAACTTCCTTTGCCCGAGCAACACGGTTTCGCCCTGGCCATAGCACATCCACTGCGCCCTCTGGAATTCTCCCACCACATTCACTCAGCACTAGACAAAGGTCATCTGGCAGGGGCGGTCTTTATAGACCTGTCCAAGGCCTTCGACACGGTGTGCCACCCTGCTACTAAACTCCTCAGTACTCTAGGTCTCGAGCCGGCCCCTGAAGTGGTTCGCAAGCTACCTACACAACAGGTCCCAAAGAGTCAAACTAATGGGACCTCTCCTCCTACCTTCCGTACACTCGGTGTCCCCAAGGCTCCATCCTTGGCCCCAACCTTTCAGCCTATTCCTGAACACCCTCCCTAGCTCCTGTTCCAGTAAAATATTACTCTATGCTGATGACGCTGTTATCCTTGCATCACACCCTGACCCACTCCCACTCCAAGCATGCTGCAAAGCGCCTTCCTCCAAACCGAAAAGTGGTTCAATAATCACCGCCTAGTCCTGAACCTAAAGAAAACTAAGTCCATGCTATTTTCTCATCGGCAAAACAATGCCAGAGACTTCTCCACATCACCACCAGCATGCCCTCCCTCTGGAGCAGGTTACATCCATAAGTACCTGGGCATCACCTTGACTCTGGCCTTACTTTCCACGCCCACCTTAAATCTCTGACGCCTGCAATGAACTCCAGGGTCGGTCTTCTACCGCCACAAAGACTGTCTCCTGAACCTGCCTTAAAACTAGCCATCACCTCATCGGTATTATCACTGGCCAGCTATGGTCTCCCTGTCTACGCTGCTGCTGATGCCTCTGCCTTATCCAAAGTCCAGACCTCTATAATAAAGTATGTAGGCTCTTACTGTGCCCACAGCAGAACCCACACCTGTTTGCTATACTCCGCCACAAAAATACTCACACTTGAGGAAAGACTGTTATCATACTGCCTACTGGCCAAAAAAACTTTGTCAAGTCTCTGCCCTCCTGGGGTCTCTGGACCTCTGCAGCAGGCCTAGGTCCCTGCCAACCCGGTGCGCTCAGCAGCCACCTTCAACGTTCCCAGAGCGAGGACCTCTTGCTACCAAAGATCTTTCCATCACGAGCCCTGTCCTGGTTTAACTCCTTCCTGAAACTATCTCCAAGATCCCTGGCATTGGCGCTTCAAAATTGTCCTTCGCCAGCATATTATAGACAGCCGAGGTTGTAAATATGTAGCTGCCCCACGCCACTCCCCCACGGCCTCTAATGCCGGGTCCCTACTAACCTTTCAACCCCTCACCACCGGGTCCTACATATCTACATATCAGCTTGACATGCTAATTATGAATAATGTATCTACTATTGCTTTACCAATGTTGGTACCTACTAATTTGTAACTTGCTGTCAAATTGAGTCTCCTGTTGTCGTACAATGTCGGTACCTTCCATAGTTGAATCCAGTGCAGCCTCGCTGTCTGCTCTCTCCAAGTGTATATTTTTTATGTAACTAACCTGTTCCGTCATTTTCCTGTCCTAACCTCACACTTTTGTTGTCTCCCCTTTTGACGAGGTACCTTTGTAAACGAGTCTTTGACTCAAAGGTTGTAAATCTGATCTCATATAAATAAATAAATAAATAAAAATAAAATCTTTATTTATTCAGGCGAGCATCATTGAGCATAGCTCATTTACAAGATGGACCTGATTGGTCATAACAATATAAAGGTACAAATTTTTACACAAATACAAGATACAGATTGAATACAAAAAACAAAGACATTGTAAATGAACAGATACAAGAATATTTACATATATACAAAGCAATGAGCCAAAGAAACTGGGTTATAATAAAAAAAGGAACAAAATAAGACAGTAATGAAAGATTAAAGCGAGGGTGATGGGATTTTGGGAATAAGGTCAGGTATGAGTTAAGTGGGTGAAAGCTACAAAACAAATTAGGGGTGGAAGTGCAAAAAAAGGGGTGTGGGAGAAAGGGGGTTGTGATAGGACTAGGCCTTGTGGAAACAGTTGCATGGCTCTGGAAAGAGACTAGTGTATAGCTTTTTGAAAGATGCTATTGGAATGAGGGTATTCAACTTCAGGATCTTTTGAAGAGAGTTCCAAATAAGTGCTAGAGAGTAGCTGACTGCAGCCCTCCCATGCCGGGTATAGGTAATAGGTATCTTCAGCATGTAGAGTTTATTATTCCTTAGGGCATATGGTCTGGATATGACCTGGGTAAAACAATCTGAAATGTAGGATGGTAATTTGTTTGTTAGAGCTTTGTAGATCCATAGAGCAGCATTTTTGTTTCTTCTATGATGTAGGGATGTCCAGCCGACTGCAGTATAGAGAGAGCAGTGGTGGGTGCTGAAAGGAAGGTCTGTAATGAATCTAAGAGCTCTATGGTACAAGGTATCCAGTTTGTTTAAGTGGGAAAGGGAGCAGTGACTATATAGGAAATCAGCATAATCAATGAGGGATAGGAATGATGCCAGGATTAATCTTTGTTTAGAATCTCTGGTTAGGTAATGTTTTATTCTGTAAAATAGGCCAAGTCTCTGTCTGAGCTTCTTCAGGAGTTCTTCAATGTGGCTAGTGTAGTCAAGTCTATTGTCAATCCAAACCCCAAGATATTTAAATTTATCCACATAGTCCAGACTTTCACCAAGGATGGTAGATAATTGGGAAGGGTGATTGGTGAGAGAGTGGAAGAGAAGCTCTTGAAGGAGAAGAACATGGCTTTTGTTTTCTTGGCATTCAGTAGGAGTTTCTTTTCTAGTAATTTGTGCTGCAGCAGAGAGAACTCAGATTGTAAAAGTTCACAGGCTTTTGATGGTGTAGGATTACTGACATATAGGACAGTATCATCTGCGAAAAGGTGAATATTAGATTTGGTGAGATTGGAGTCAATATTATTGATATAAATGGCAAAGAGGATAGGACCCAAGATGGAACCTTGTGGTACACCTCTTAGGAGTGGTTTTGAGGTAGATAGGTCACCTTCATTTTTTACATGCTGTAGTCTACCGGAGAGGTAGCATCTGAACCATTGAAGAGAGACTGAGTCGAGGCCTATGGAATGTAGAGAGGAGATTAGTAGATCATGGTCCACAGTATCAAAGGCTTTGCTTAAATCCAGAAATACAGCACAGATATTATTCTTTTTGTCTAATTCAGTCTGCCAATCATTAGAAACTTTTGCTAAGGCAGAGATGGTGCTGTGCATGGATCTAAACCCAGATTGAGCTGGGTTAAGGAGATTATTGGTGTCAAGGTAGGCACTTAATTGGCTGTTCACTAATTTTTCAAGCATTTTGGACAATACTGGTAAGATGGATATGGGCCTATAGTTATTGAGGTCCATGGGATCACCTGCCTTGAGTAGGGAAACACTTGAGCTGTTTCCATATTGTAGGAATAGATCCAGTGGTTAGGGACAAATTGAAAAGGTGAGTTGGGGGCTGCTAAGGCATGCAGTGCAACTTTAGAAAGTAGGGGTCCAGAGGGTCTGCACCTGCGCTTTTAGTTGTGTCCAAATGAGTAGTAGGTCTTCTACTTGTTTTAATAGTATTGGCTTGAAGGAAAATGTGGAAGCAGCCTTTTGTCCCTCAGTAGACTGGAAGTTTAATTGTGATCGCATTAGATTTGCTGGAGAGAGTCGAATGCTAGGCGGCTGTAGTGAAATGATTGTTGAAGGCATTCAAGATTTCTTGCTTGTCAGTGATATCCACATTGTTTAGGTGCACTTTGGGTGGTAAGACAGGGGTAGAATCTTGTCCTAAGATCCCCTTTATGGTCCCCCAGAATCTTGCAGGGTTATGGTAGGAGGCATCCAGTTCAGCTGTATAGAAGGCAGCCTTGGCAGTTCTCACTTTTTTTGTGCAGGAGTTTCTGGCTTTTCTGAATTGAAGTCAATCATTTGGGTCCTTGGTCTTTCTTGCCCTTTTCCAGAGCTTATCTCTAGCAAGCAATGCGGATTTAAGGTCAGCAGAGAACCAGCGACAAGATTTGAGCTTGGTTCTGACACTGGAGAGGGGTGCATGTATGTTGAGGGCACTTGTGATAATGTCACTTAAGACCTGTAGAGCTATTTCTACTGAAGTTGTGAGATAGAAATCTTGCCAGCGTGTGGTGTGACACAGATCATGGAGGTATCCTGTGATATTAAGGTTCTTTTTAGACCTTCTTCGAAGAAATTTTGCTGGGTTGGATGGCTTGAATGATGATCTTATGCCAGCTATGGGACAATGATTGCTTATATCAGTAAATACAGTGGCGTGAAAAAGTATTTGCCCCCTTCCTGATTTTCTCTATTATTGCATATTTCTCACACTGGGTGTTTTCAGGTCTTTAGAGAAAATGTAATATTAGATAAAGGGAACCTGAGTGAACAAATAACACTTGTTTTTTTTTTAATTTCACTTATTTAATGAAAAAAAGTTAACCAACACCAACTGGCACTGTGTGAAAAGTAATTGCCCCTTACACTTAATAACTGGTTACGCTCACATTTAGCTGCAATGACTGCAACCAAACACTTCCTGTAATTCAATATCAGTCTTTCACATCGCTGTGGAGGAATTTTAACCCACTCTTCCTCGCAGAACTGCTTTAATTCAGTAACATTTGGTATGTTTTCGAGCATGAACTGCTTGTTTCAGGTCCTGCCACAACATCTCTATTGGGTTTAAGTCTGGACTTTGACTAGGCCACTCCAAAACTTTAATTTTACTTCTTTTTAGCCATTCTGATGTGGACTTGCTTTTGTGTTTTGGATCATTGTCTTGCTGCATGACCCAACTACGCTTCAGCTTCAGCTGACGGAAGGATGACTGGACATTCTCCTTAAGAATTTTCTGGTACAGAGCAAAATTCATGGTTCCTTTAATTATGGCAAGTCATCCAGGTCCTTAGGCAGCAAAGCATCCCCACACCATCACACTACCACCATCATGTTTGACTGTTGGTATGGTGTTCTTACTGTGGAATGCTGTGTTTGCTTTACGCAAGACATTATGGGATCCATGTCATCCAAAAAGTTCCACTTTGGACTCATCTGTCCATAGAACATTTTCCCAAAAGGCTTGTGGATCATCCAGGTGCTTCCTGGCAAATGAGAGATGAGTGTTTATGTTCTTCTTGGTTAGCAGTGGTTTCCGCCTTGCTACTCTCACATGAAGCCCATTTTTGCCCAGTCTCTTTCTGATTGTGGAGTCATGAACACTGACCTTAGCTGAGGCAAGAGAAGCCTGCAGTTCTTTGGATGTTGTTTTAGGATCCTTAGAGACTTCTTGGATGATTTTACGCTGCGCCCTTGGAGTAATTTTGGCAGGCCGCCCACTCCTGGGAAGATTCACTACTGTTCCAAGTGTTCTCCATTTGGAGATTATGGCTCTCACTGTGGTTTGATGGAGTCCCAGAGCCTTAGAAATAGCTTTGTAACCCTTTCCAGACTGATAGAGGGCAACACATTTTTTTCTGATCTTTTCAGGAACTTCCTTTGATCATGGCATAATGTGCTTGTTGAATCTTTGTGCTGGCAACGTGACTCTGATGGTAAGGGTCAAAATAAGTGAGGTTTATATTGAGCAGGGCTGGCTGTAATCAAGCCTGGCTGTGTTCAACCAGCTGACTCTAATTATCCCTTTAATTGGGTTGATTTAACTAGGGGCAATTACTTTTCACACAGTGCCAGTTGGTGTTGGTTAACTTTTTCATTAAATAAATGAAATAAGTAAAAAAAAAAGTGTTATTTGTTTACTCAGGTTCCCTTTATCTAATATTATATTTTGTCTAAAGACCTGAAAACATCCAGTGTGACAAATATGCAATAATAGAGAAAATCAGGAAGGGGGCAAATACTTTTTCACGCCACTGTAGCACTCCAGCGTGAGAATACAGATGAGGCTTATTAACCAACATAATGTCCAGAAGTGTGCTGTTACTTTTGTTTTTTGGGTTAATCCTTGTTGGTTCTTTAATTAATTGAGTGAAACCATGAGTGTCACAAAAGGATACTAGGGGTGCGGATGTATTGGCTAGCCAATTTAGATTCAGGTCGCTAAAATAATGGTGTCGCCTGGGCCTAATTTAATTATAGTGTCCAGGTGGGATAGGAGTTTTAGGCCTGCTGAGGGGGGCCTATAGCAACCAATCAATTGAAAAGCTGACATATTGGGAAGAGATATCTTGAGGGATAAACATTCGAATTCCTTTGGCTGTGATGTAATATTGAGGCTGGATGCAGAGATATTTGCTTTAACATAAATGGCCACTCCACCGCCCCTGGATGGACGATCAGATCTGAAGAGCTGATAGTTGGGAAGATTTATTTCTCTGTCATTTGTTGCAGATTTGAGCCATGTTTCGGAGATTACCAGAAAGTCAGGTAAGGTATGTGCAACCCAGGCCTGTATTAATGAGAACTTTTATAGGAGGCTGCAGACGTTGATATGAAGAAAACTTAGGCCTTTTATGGTGGCTAAATCAGCTGGGGAGATAGAGCTTTCTGTGGGTCCAGGATTGATTTCAACAGTGCCAGCACAGATCAGCAGAAAGAAAATTAATTTAATGAGGGCTTCAGTGATAGAAGGAAGGAATAGCCAGAGGATTTTTCTTCTTGCTTGGGGTCCAGTATTTAGAGGGTCTTGAGCCTGTTGTGTGGTTAGGTAAATTGTCAAATAATACCAGCTTGATGGACAGGTATAGGGGGCTCGTACTGCCAAGAATGGAGTTGGGAGCTTATAAAGTACAGAACTGGATGTGAGCCTTTTGTGGGATAACCCAAGATATAGTGTAGAAGCGGTAGTGTATACTTGAGGAATTGGAAGACATCCACTATGGATAAAAGAGGGGGGCCAGCTTGAATAGCCGCCTTGAACACCAGGGCATGGGCTGTATCGGTCTCCTTCTCAGGATATGAGGAAGGTGAGGGGCAGAGCAGCATTAAGAGTAACAGCAGCATGGTGGAAGGTAGCTAGGGGTTAAAATACTAATGGTGGTGTGAGGAGTGGAGCTCGGTATTGGCTAGGAATTAGCTATGGGCGGAGATCGGAGATTAGGCGGGAAAGTGTGTATAAAAGAAACACCCAGGAGGGGTGTGCAAAAATTTTGCAGCTTTCCCGTACCTTTCTGGCTGTCTCTCCCGGCCTCCTGGTTCCCTTTTCAGCTTAAGCGGCGCCACCCACCCGCTGGAGCTCGGAGCCCACCGTCACTGGGTGCTCGGGAGGGCAGGCTGGCTGGAAAGGAGGAGACAGAGGAGAGGGCAGTCAGAAAGACTAGATTGCAGCAATCAAAGATTCTGCAACTGGTGCTAAAAAGATTTGCACAACAAAGACTGGGGGTTTGGCGCCGCCTAACCCAGCACAAGTCCCACCAAAGGACTGTAGTCACAAAAACAGTAATCAGTAAAACATTTTACAATTCACACAAAATAAAGGCAAAACAGCTCTTTTGGAGAATTTTGCTATAAAAGAGCAGAAATCCCAGCCAGTTTTGGAGGTGCAAGCAAAGCAAAAGTCAATGGAGGCGCACCAATCAGAGACCAAGAGCTCAGCTGGCGGTCGCCTTCGATTGGATGCGGCTCTCCCGCACTTTCTGGCTGTCTCTCCTGGCCTCCTGGTTCCCTTTCGGCTTTAAGGAATGCCGCCCGCCTGGCTACGGCTCGGAGCCCCTACAGTCACTGGGTGCTCGAGGGCAGGGCCGGCTTTCTGGCTGTCTCTCCCGGCCTCCTGGTTCCCTTTTCGGCTTAGCGGTCGCCGCCTGCCCGCTGGCGGCTCGGAGCCCCTACAGTCACTGGGTGCTCGAGGGCAGGGCCGGCTTTCTGGCTGTCTCTCTCCTGCCTCCTGGTTCCCTTTTCGTTTAAGGGTCGCCACCGCCTGGCTGGGCGGCCCGGAGCCCCTACAGTCACTGGGTGCTCGAGGGCAGGGCCGGCTTTCTGGCTGTCTCTCCCGGCCTCCTGGTTCCCTTTTCGGCTTAGCGGTCGCCGCCCACCCACTGGCAGCTCGGAGCCCCTATGGTCACTGGGTGCTCGAGGGCAGGGCCGGCTGGAAAGGTAACAAGTGTTAATGTCAATTGTTACTTATGTTTTAGACTTGATGTGGATGCCAAGTTTCCTAGGCAGGGGAGAGTGTAACTCCCCCCCAATTGGGGAACTTACCTTAAGTAACTCCCTGGGCTCCAGTAATGTCAACTACCAGGTGGATCTATGTGATAATGGCAATCACGGAAAGGCAATCACCATTAGGGTGACTGTACATCAGCAAAACTACATTTCGCCGATGTACACTCCCAGCGCACTGCAAAATGGCACCGTGAACTTAATTTTTTTTGTTTATGTGGAGGGTTGCACTCCCCACACCCCCGTACTAAAGATTCTCAACTCCTGGGGGGTGCATGTTGGGGGGAAATAAAAAAAAATTTTCTTGGCCGGCACAAAAATCCCGACGAGCCAAGCACCAAACCTGGCACCCTCCCAACCATAGCCTGCCACAAACCCGCCACACCACATGGTCAGCTCAGCAACCCACCATTGTGCTACTCCTCACAAACTCTCCCTTCCCTCTCACCCATCACACGGCGTCCTCACCCCCCCATGCACACGTATATATATAGCGACAGGATGTCGCTATACCCACATTCACCCCCCATCCATTAGCCATGAGAACTGCCACCACAACTGAGTCACCCTTTTCGGTAATTGTTCAATAGCGATCACCTTCTCATGGGATATCCTACCAGGCAGATGTCTTGCAGAGATAGTAAATCCATAATGGTTGGTGTCCTTCTATTGATCTTGGAGAGTGCCATGATGTGACTCTGCCTGTCTCTTTAAGTGCCACAGTCAGTGTAATGTTGTAAATAGCCTAGGCTGAGTCCTAATGTTTCAAAGCTCGTGATCAGCCAGGCATCACCCCAATTTGCCCCATTCTGCTGTCGCTCATAGAGCCAATGGAGCTCTACAAAGTACTGCAGTTATTTACTTCTAATTCATAGTTGTCTTAAGATATAGATTGTTGCTTAACCTGTCGTTATTGCAGCATGCATTTTCCAATGGAAGCCACCATGTTTTGACTGCGACTTACCTTTTGGACCAATTAGGACACAAGGGACCCGAGAGGTCCTTAGCTCAAGTGCCTCCTGGGAAAAAGCTGAAGTTTTTGTAGTTTTTCAGCTTGGCACCCAAAATGACAAATGGGAACACCAGAACTGATTGACAGCTCCCCTAGCCAACTAAAATCCAGAGAAGTCAGACTAGTCTGAGAACTGATAAAAAAAAAAAGAGTTCAGTTGCTGGTAGAGTGAAGAGAGAAAGCAACTCAAGCCATCGAGAAGCAGCTCTGGGAAAAGAGCTGACGAGAACTGGCAGGGAAAAGGCCTGACTTGCCTCCCTGTTAGTATTTTCAGCATCAGACTGCCTAATAACATGAAAGACGGACCAGTCCAAGGAATATTTTGAAACAGTGAGAAGTGCAGCTCAAGATTTTGAACTAAGAGGAGCTTTTGTGTGGTGGTTCATCCCAAGACTCTGTGGGGAAAAAAAGCATGTATGCCCTGCAGGAATCCAGCCTAGAAGAGGCCTAGTTTCTCTAATGTGAATTGGACTTTCCCAAAAGGGGATCGGTCACCAGGAACAGCCTGACAACGGATCAAGAGGTTTGCTCAGCAATGCAGCTAACATTGCAAACCGGACAAGAAGCAAAAGAGAATTTGAAGAGTTTGATGTTTCTAGAAATAAATGTGCCAAAACACTTGTTGTGGGTTCAGACCAACCGTCCAGGGACTCCTGAGTGCCGGAACAAAGCCTGCCTTTATCAGTTACTAAACTGCCTGCCAGCTGAAGAGGTCACCAATGAATAAACTGACTTTGTCAGAGATACTCTTTAAGTTTGGGCCCATGTCTATCCCAGCCCATGCCATCTGTTCTCGTGCAGCTACAGTTTTACCAGCAAGAGACCAGCTTTGGGATCCAGCCTATGTGCAACGAGTCATTGCAGCTTGCAGCCACCTACAGGAAAGGCTGTGAAATGGAGATGAGTCACGGTGGCCCCATTTCCCATGTGCAGCAGCTTCCATCATCGGTCTTCATTTCACCAGGCCATCCTAAATCGATTTTGTACAGTGAGTAAATCCAGGGTAGCTCCTGCAACAGGCATCTTGATTTTCTTATGGTATCATCTAATTGTTCTCTGCTTAATGTCAAGTGTTTCCAATAGACTAGGCCAACCAGCATGGATACAACCAAGTTAATTTGCTTTGTACAGTTAATGTAATTGATTTTTCCTTCAAATGCCCCAACAACAGTTGCAACCCCGGCACGATTCTGGTCAGCCAGCATAGATCCTGGATACCCAGTAGCAGAGGGACTAAATTAACTGTGTTTAGTAACCTGGTTTTCCAGAACAGTAATCATTTGTCCAGATTTGCTCCTCCTTTTCATGACCCCTTAATAAACCTGATTTACTGTGTTACTTTGAACCCAATTTGTGAGTATATTATTATCTGACTAAAAGTGATAAGCTCTTCACTAAATGTGTTGAAAGTGCATGCTGTATTCAAAACTGTATTTATAGGAGGTTGCAGGGCATATACCAGGACCAGAGACTCTGCTGGTAAGTGGGACAACTGGGAGCATATTGGTAATACCTATTGTAAACTGTCTAGTGAATACTGTTAATGGTCATTGTCAATATCTAGATAATCAGTCGCTAGGTGGGGTTGAGGGTGGTGGTGATGGCTTCCCAGAGGGCTGCACCAGTATAAATAGATACCCACGCAAACCATAATCTGGGTGGAGGCATCAAACTAGTGTGTTTACTGAGGTTAGGGACCTCCTTGTACTTGGCAATTTGGAACACAGACCCTCAACCTGTTGTTAGGAAGACAGGCAGGGGTAGCAGCCCTTGAACTAGCACCACCTAAGGGTTATATCTTGGAGGACCGCTGAGACTAGCACTGCCAAGTGGCCAAGGTACAAAATTGCAGTTAATTGTTAATTTAGCGCCAAACCAAAAATGGAGAACCTTGCTGAAGTTAAACTTGAAATTCTCTCTCACAAAATGGATGTGTACTGCCTGATGGGTGGAGTGAGGTGGAAGAGGTTGATCCTCACCATGCTTTGATGCTAGTGGACATAGAATTGGGGACCTCTAAAGTGGTCAAAGAGGAAGCAGTGAGCCAAGTTAAGTGTCTGGGTAAAATTACAGTACAAGCGCAAAATGCCGATTTATTTTCTGAAATTATAGTGACTCTTATTTTTTGAAATGTCCCATAGACCCAGAAAGCTTAAGTACTACTACACCTACAAGTAATAAGTCCAGCTCAGAACTTACAAAGAGTGCAGAGTACCCTTCCTGCAGAAGCTGCTTTGTTGCTGGACAACAAGCTGGGAGTCATGAACTAAATGCCAATGTTGAGAAGGACTGTGCCTATGCCTCCTTCACCAAAAAGATCTGGTAGAATTGTAAAACCAGTAGTACACCTCAGCTACAGGCTCACCAGGAAAGCCTGTAGACCCGCCTTTAAATGTGGTTCATAAAGGGATATACATCACAACTAACTCCCTTCCTAAAAATAGGGTTCACTGCATTTCCAATCTAATAATCAAGCTCTCTTCCGCTATGTTTGGGGTAGCCCTTGCCAAGTACGAAGGTCAGTTAAAAGGGTACAAGGTAATTACCAGTAATTCAACTGCTCAGAGGTTTCAAGGGGTAATGCTTACGGTAACTGTTTAAAAACACAATGAAAATTATGAATTTGACATGAAAGAAAAAATAGCATGTAGAAAAGGCCATTTAGAGTAAGGCATGCTATATTTTGTATATTAATTGTGAAACTGTGCAGATAATGTATATAGTAGTATATGGTTGCAACCTGTAAATAGTGTAAAAAGTGTTAATGTCAGTTGTTACTTATGTTTTAGATGTGACACAAACGCCAGGTTTCATAGGCAGGAGAGAGTGTAACCCCATCCAAATCGGGGGACTTACCTTAAGTAACTCACTGTGCTCCAGTAATGTCCACTGCCAGGAAGACATCCTGCAGAGATGGTAAATCCATAATGGTTGGTGTTCTCTATTGATCTGCATGACAGTGCCATGATGTGTCTCCACGCTGTCTTTTAAATGCCACAGTCAGTGTAAATGTTGTAAATGGCCTGGGCTTGGTCAGAGTGTTTCAAAGATCATGACCAGCCAGGCCTCCCCCCTAATTTTCCCAATTCTGCTGTTGCTAATAGAGCAATGGGAGCCCTACATAGTGTCACAACCCCACTCAGCAGGTCAGGCCCTCTGCTCCCACAGTGCCAACCTCTGAGCGCAGTATTGTGAACAGTTAACAGAACAGGGTAACCCTCATGTCTGCTTTGTGGGTTCAAATCAAACTTTGGTCTCAAGTTCTGGAGGGATTCAAACTGTGAACCTCTTGCTAGCGTACCCAATGTACAGGCTCAGATAATTCTGCTCTTTGGGGGGCCAGATATCTTTCGCCTATGGGCACCTAACCAGGTGTACAAAATGAACCCTGAAAACTCTAGTAAAGACCTCATAATAAACTCTTACTTTTTCCCAGTTTGGTATTACCAATAGCTTTGCACAGTGTCAACTTTAACCATATATGCTTCACTTGCCAAAGAAAGAATTTCAAAGGCACACCAAGTAGTCTCTAAAATGAGATGTTTACTTAAAAATAGATAAAAATTTAAAATGTAATTACAGAATCATATATCACAAAACATACAAATCACTTAAAAAAGCAGGTTTAAAGTGCAAACAATATCTCCTACCACAGTATACTTTTTATTTTTATTTATTTATTTATTAAATTCTCGGGATTACAAATACCTTTGAGCAGAAACTGCTCGTTTACAAAGTTCCCGTCAAAGGATGAGGTCAACATACATGCAGAGGTAGTAAAAGAATGCACAATAAACAACCAAAACAACTAACAGAAAAATAAAGATACTCAGTTATAACATACTTTGAGATAATATTCATAAAACGAGCAGCTTGAGTAGGCAGCTGGCTGCGGTAACAATAAGAGAAAGAGGGCACCATAGGCAGTTAGTATTGCAGGCATGAGACCGGGAGAGGAAGTTGGCAGGCTAATGGGCCACTGTCCGATGGTAGTGGAAAATGTCTTGTACTAGTGGAGATGTGAAGCAGGAAAGGAGTCACAAGGAAGGCCCAGTGCCAGAGGGAATGAGGTTGGGAAAGGGCGGGCTGTGAGACATGAGTGAGCTGGGAGGTGTTTAGAGAGATCTCTGTTCAACAAAGCAGTCACATTGAGTGGTAGAGGTGAGGTAAGTTGAGATTCCTTTTGAAAGGTCCAAGTGTAGTAGAGGAAAATGATTCTTTAGTGAGGAAATTGAACCATTGAGCAGCTCTATAGATAAAGGACCGCTGATCCGTGGAGGTACAACATCTGGGAACCTGACAGGTTAGAGATTGGGCACCACGTGTTTGTTGAGTGCCACTGTAGGTAGTAAGGAGTGAGCTAACACCAGGTGGCATGAGACCAAGCAGAATCTTTTTGGTAAGTAAGCAGGTCTGGTATTGTATTCTGCTGCGTAGGGGTAGCCAGCTGGCCTGTGCATAGAGGTCACAGGTGTGAGTTTGTCAGGCTGCACCTGTCAGTAGTCTACAGGCTTTGTTGAGAGCAACTGAGATCCTGCGGAGGTCACTTGTTGGGGCAGAGCCATAGATGGCAAGGCCATAGTTACTTACTTAGAATTGTCTTTCTCATGTATACCTTCTAACAGTGCCTAATGTTGCTTTTTCAGAGTCCAAACATGTGTGTGTCTAAATGGAATACAAACTACAATTTAAAAATGCTGTGTTACAACCCTCTTCATGATGTCATCATCCAGCTCCTCCCTTTCAGGATACATAAAAAAAAATATTTATATATACAGTGTATATATATACAGTGTAAATATATATATATATATGGGATATACAATGGTGAGCTGTCAGATAAATGATTTATCTACACAAGTGCTGTTTGACCTCGGGGAACTTCACGAGTGGCGCAAGCCACAGTGAGGTGTCTGAGGTCAAACAGCACAAGTGTAGATAAATCATTTATCTGAGAGCTCACCATTATATTCATTTATGCAATAGGGATGCTTCTATCAGTGTGGAACATTTGGTTTTGACTGTTTATGTTCTTTTTAAATGGCAATTTCTGGGACTTTTGGTTAACTTTCCTGGTGTATGTCCGCCTAGCGGGGTGGTTGCTATTAAATGAAACACCACTCATTTTGTAGAGAACTTCTTGCTGAACAAATGTCATGGTGACAGTATCATGCTACCTTTTTTGTTTTAAAGTTATTCACATTTGTTTGATGAAAAAGTGAAACAAAAATTTAATTTTATGCTGTTTTTTGCTAATTATAAAAAAACTAAAAGGTGTTTATTAATGAAATGCCACTCATTTTGTAGATATTTTCATGCTGAACATTTTTGTGCTCATAGTACCATGCTATCATTTTTAGTTTTAAAGTGATTCACATTTGTTTGTCGAAAAAGTGAAAAGAAAACTGAATTTTATGCTGTTTTTTGCTAATTTTGAAAAAACTAAAAGGTATCTCTGAATGAAACACCACTCATTTTGTAGATATTTTTATGCTGAACAGTTTTTGTGCTCACAGTACCATGTTATCATTTTTCATTTTAAAGTTATTTATATTTGTTTGTCTGAAAAGTGAAAAGAAAATAGGATTTTTTGCTGTTTTTTGCTAATTATAAAAAAACTAAAAGGTATCTATAAATGAAACACCACTCATTTTGTAGATATTTTGTCCTGAACATTTTTGTGCTCACAGTACTATGCTATCATTTTCGTTTTAAAGTTATTCACATTTGTTTGTCAAAAAGTGAACAAAACAGCTTTGATTGACAGTTTGTATTTATCCCATATGTAGGATAAATCTAGGGTGGTAGATTTATTCCACATATGTGAAATAAATGGATTTATTCAATGGCTTTTGGTCTCCACCTATTGCATAAATATATATATATATATATATATATAAAGACAAAAGAACCTCTGTGCACAAACACTGAGGTGAGGTTACCCAAAGGGCATTTGGCTGGGAAGCCAAGTTTCAAGAAAATACAAAATCACACATGCCCCACAATGCAAAGCATCATGGGCTGCATATGCAAATCACCACAGAATGTTATGCTGGTCTCAACTTTAAGCAGAATTGCATGGTGCCGAAGGCCCTCTCACACAGTTTGCAAAGGATGCTAACAGATGACATAGACACGTGTTTCATCCTACCAGGACTCATCAGTATGCCTCGTCTGTTTGACACCCCAGTGGAATGAACCAGCTACCCTAAGACGGTCTGTCTGGGTTATGTTGTGGTGAACCCATTAAAATAAAAAACTATTTAAAAGACAAAGAACCTCTGTGTGAAAACACTGAGGCAAGGTTACCCAAAGGGCATTTGGCTGGGAAGCCAAGATTCAAGAAAATACAAAATCACACAATTATATCTATAGCTATATATATATATACATATACAAACCAAATCTATATCTATAATGTTGCGACTTTGGAAGAAATAGAAAAGATTGCGTATTCTTATATAACCCAGCATCCTGTTTGCCTTACCCATTGCTTTCCCATCGGCCAAGCTGTTCATGCTCCTGTAACTGACACACTGCTGTCTTTTTCTCAGTGATTCCTATCCTCATCACCCAACCAGTAGTCCTCCTATTTTTGTTGTCCCAAGGATAAACTCAGCTGTGATACAAACAGGTGATTTCTCGCCAATATTCATTTATATTATTGTACCCAATGACACACAAATGACCACCAAGCCTTTTGTGATAACAGAATTATAGATTGTGACCTGCTCTATCTAAATGCACATGTGTGTTATTAGCACTTGGAGTAAAGACATTAGCCCTACATAGATTGTTCTGCCTGTGAATGCATCAGCTACTACAGGCAATGAAGGAATTTAATGCTTGTTCAATATGCTGGGTATGGCTGATTATAACACTAATAGGGATAGGAATATATTCATTTGAATTTGACAATATACATTAATAGAGCACAATTTAAATGACAACACCTGACAAAATGACAGTATGATTATTATCATACGGGCTTAATGAGGACTGAGAAACAGAGAGAATATATATAATAAATGAAAGTTGCAGCATTGGGGTAGGGATTAAAATACAAAACTGGTACTACGAAGTTAATATTGTTTAATAGAGTGCGGTATTGTTCTATACGGCCGCATTTAGGCATGCGAGGTACGCGCCACAGGCAGAGGGCCTTATAGTTCTGAAGGTCTGGTATAGCACAATACTGCCCACCCTGAGATATTATTGTGCTTAGTGAGAAAATGAACAATGTTTTGGGGTTGTGTTTTCCTCAGACTACATCCTTAGTGTCTGTCACAGTTGTTTTTTTTTGTCCCCATTATGGACAGATTATAATTTAAAGGATGGATGTTTGAATAAGCTGCTCCCATTTTGATGTGTAACAGTGACAAACAGCATTACAAAAAGATTTTGTTGGATAGTTCTCTTCTCCTACCCCGGTGTTGTGGATCTGGCGCAGGATTGAGAGCACGATCTCAAAAAGATCCAGATATTTATGTTGTACCATGAATCTACTTATGCATCCCTCGCGGCATATTCAAAGGGAAAGTGCGGCACAAATCCTAATGTGCTGCATTGCATCAGTAATGTATGTAGGCCTGATGTAGAGTCATGTATGCACAATTCCTAACTTCACCACCAGACATAGGACTTGATCTTTTTTTTTTTTTACAAATTTTTCTGGGCAGATAGAGGTCCATGGGATATTGAATGATTTATTTTGATACAGATGCCTGTAATTGCTGTGGGGCGGTCCTCAGCTGCTGCCTGGCAGGGCGCCAGGCGCAAGTTTTCTGGGATCGCGACCTGCATGCAAATGGAGTTATAAAACATGCAATGGCCCTATGTGTTCCTTGCACATTACAGCCCCATTTGCATGTCAAGTTTTGAATATTGTGTTTGAACTCTTGCAGCTGTATCTAAAAGGTAGGTGTGGACGGAGCAGTGTGAATTGTCTTTGCAGGTCACCTTAACTTGCAAGCAGGTGCAAGATATGATGGCCATAGATCATAAATATACCAGTACTGCAACATAATACATTGCATGACATGAGATAATATCTGTATGCAGAAGGTATTTTCACAGTACCGTGATTGCCCAAAAAAAAACACAGTGGTACTAGTATGGCAGGATAGATGAGATGACTGAGAACTGCTGTGTCAGTGGTTTGTGAAACATAGACACATAATGGACTATGTAAGGAGCTGATAGATGCACATGCATGAACTGACCTGAAACATGACTGACATGAAAGACTGACAGTGACTGTGAACCACTATTAGAATAGCTGGCAGTAAGACATCATTTGTTTGTAATATCTTCATTATTCAGTACACGTGTACTGAATAATTGAAGAACTGAATGTATGCCCATTACAGAAATAGTTAAAGTTACTGCAATGTAAACCTTCAAGGGAGATTAGTATTTTAAACATAATGAAGTATGACATTTAAACAACAATAACTTCAACTTCATTCTAAAAGCTCAACTAGGGTTTGTACATTAAGTATTTAGGTTACTAATTATACAGTTATTTATTACAATGTAATCATGATTTTATCCCTATCAGGGAATCCAGGTCAGGGGAAGATACCTGTATGACAACGTATCCACTAAACACATATTGCTTCTTCCTGACAGCAGGTTCAGGGTCGCATTATTTCTGGGATAGGTAGTCGGCACTTGTTTATGTAGAAAGTCCAGGGAGGTGAATGTGGTTGCTAGAGAGGAGGAGAGGCAATGAGGTACTGAGAAGAGCAGCAGGATCAGCTGTGGAGAGAGACTGGACAGATGAAGAAGATCTGGCACTTTTGTGGTGTGAACCAGAGGGGTGTGTGACCCAAGTGAGAGAAAGAGACAATGACAGGAGGTGCTGCAGCAGGACCATGGATCAGGTGGTACTACCAACATGGATGTTGGTGGTGACAGAAGGACAGCATGACAGTTATAGAGTCACAGCCACCATAATGGATTGTGGAACAGGGACTCTGGAGCTACATCATCTGGCTAACAGAGTAGTGGGGCAGTGTGAACACCTAAGTGGCGAGGGCTGCAAGCTCCAGGACAATGAGACGGCAGGCAGCAGTGGAAAGCGACCTGAGGGTCGCCAGCAGCAGAAACAGCATCTGCAGGTTTACCACATGGTTGACCCCACCCCTCCACACACACAGGCATCGTAAAGCAGAGATACGGTGGCCGGTCGAACTGGGCCCAGGGCAGTGGAGGGCATATTGTGAGCACATGATGTACAGATGCAAGAATAATTGATGAAGCGGCATATGGCAGAACTGTAGACACTAGTTTTGGAGACGTTTGAGTAATGGCAGGGCTGAACTGACTTCAGTTATCGAATGAACACTGCTGAAAACAAATACATTCTGTTCAAGGTTCAATTTGGGGTGGTTCTTAATCTTCATTATACTTCATTTTTTTAATAATTAATATACAGCCAGTATATGTAATATTTATGTAGACTTACACATGTGTAAGTAAGTAGTTTTATTTATTTAAGGCACCTTTCAACAGCTGAGGTTTTTACACTTATAATATTAAAATTCACCACTATCATAAAGCATATAAAACATATTTAAAAATCCATATATTCAGCTTATTATGTTCCTGAGAAGGTTCGTTAAATAAATATGTCTTCAAACAATTTCTAAAACCTTCTATGTTCATATATAAACCAATTGATGGAAAATAATGATAATCTTCTGCTCCATCTTCCCATTTCTACATGTAATTTTCGTCACTAGATCAGACCCAGACAGCTGCCTGGGGGTGAGAAGGATGGAGCATCCTTTGACAGCTCTCCTTTTCTGGGAGGGAGTGGAAGATGCCCAGTCTGTGATGGATCCCTGGGGAGGAGATGGTGTACCACTGCGCATCAAGCATGCTCAGGGTTTCACAGATACTGGATTCACTGTATGTATTCTCCCCAGAAATAAACTCCAGGAAAATCTGCAACCAGAGCCTTAATGCTTTCCTTACTGTCCCATACCAGCTCCCATCTTCACTTCCCTGACATAATCTGATGTTCGTGCCATTTTGTCCGGTGCGTGGTTCCACCCTGGGAGCAAGCTAGGGTCATCTGAGGACAGTGGCGGCTCATGTGTGAGTGTGAGAGGTGTTGAGTTCTGTGAACGGCAAACGGTACTGGCAGTTGGCACAAGCAAGTATATATAAAAAAAAAAAAAAAATTATTTCTACAGTGTGTGTCTAACAAATCAAAGTTGTTTGCCATTCATTAACTGCTCCAGCTGTAATGATTCGAAATAAGAGTAAGAAACAGTGAATATTTTTCATCAAGCAGAGAAAGGTGTTTATCTCTTTGGTGGGACAGAAAGCAGTGGAGGGCACCCACAAATCTCTGTCTTCCATCAGGCATTTGTTCTCCTGGCCCCCTTTGGCAAACACACACAAACACATGTGGTAGTGCAGGTCATAAAAGCCTAGAGCGAACAACAGACAGACACATTATCAGTAAGCCGGCACACTGCCCCCCCCCACACAGAAACGTGATGCCAGGACTCAGGCCCCACCACTTCCACTGCCCACTGGACCCCTGGGCCATCAAATATACAAGGACCTGGGCTGGCCCACAAACCACTATCCCCCCACAAGCCTTTACCTCTCCCATCCTTGAAGAATCCTCCTCCTCATCCCCATCCCCATCACAGTATTTCAGGTCTGCTTCTAGGAAGACCCCCTCCCTCCCATACCAGCCTGCCCTCTGCCCGCTACCTCCCATATGCATGTCCCAGGCTCTTTTAAATTGGTCTACTGTATCCACCCCCCCACACACAATCTGGCAGCCTGTTCAATTGAAGACAAACTTATCTAAAAGGAGTCAAGTTTGTTGCCGGCCCGGTGGCGCTGAAGGTTGAGGCGCTGGACGCCACAACTGCGTCACACTAGCGACCCGGGTTCGGGAATGAGCCCGGGTGCTGGGGGTCAGCAGGGAGGGAGTAGGATCGAGTGTCCAAAGGACAGCTCTCCTCTCCCTGGGCGGGGATCCAGGGCATCCCAGCAGGGGGACCCCGGTGGAGACCGGAGGTACTACTGCTGCTGGGAGCATAAGCACAGAGTCAGGAGGCTGACGCCTGGCCAGAACATGGGCGGATGCGCCGCACGCCTCTGGCCAGCCATGCCAGTGCACACCTCGCCGCTCAGGGGAAGAAAAGTGGAAAAACTGGGGCACTAGTCATGGCATGATGGCCATCTCCCATAGCGACTCTTCAGCGCCGAGGGTGCGCAGTAGTACTGGATCCTGACTGAGGTGGGTTGAGCTCCGGGGGGAGTGCTCCCCACCACCCCGCCATGGGGGTAGCCGCGAGGCCTGAATGAGGACGCCGGAGGTAGTCTGAGGAGACAGCGGCTGGATAGACCTGAGGAGATGCCAGACGTGGAAGGTAAGGCAGACTGGTGGCCTCCGGGGGGGGTAAAGAAACAAGGAAAAAAAAGGAGTCAAGTTTGCAACTGGTATTGCTTCATTGCTTCTGCCTGCCTACAGAGAGAATGCAGTCTTACATTGTCTTTAAAAACAAAATCAATTGAATTGCCTTACCTGCAGTTCATCTGTATACTTGAATCTACAACAGCGGAGTAAACATGACTGAAAAACAAACAGACACAAACCTACCTTGTCTGAGGAACGATACCGTCTTCCACACTTCTCATCCTGACTTCCTCTCTGAGCTGGAAATCAGCCACGGTTATATCTGTTAAGCCTTGTGGTCTTCAAAGCTTCAGACACCTGTCACAAGAAAACCAAAAGCATATCACAGTTAAAAAAAGAAGCAACAGAACCACGGCAAAACTCTGAATGAAGGGGCTACGTATAAAACTAGCCAGAAAAGTGATAATACATGACTTTAAAATTTTTTTTCTATGTCGTACGGTTACTGAGATATAAGCAGTTTACTATTAAAACTACTGATTTTTGTGTTCCGAGAGTCATTATTTTGCATACATTCTTTCTACTCACTGTCTTTCTCTATACAGCTTTTGGGAAGCTGGGTGTCTGCCTGCAGGCAGGTGCAGCCTCAGGCCAGAAGACTTAAAATGGATGTTTTGGTACCAAATGGCGGGGGGAGTAAAGAGAGAAGTGATTGGAGAAGCACAGCCTGTTTTCAGCCATGTGGGTTGAGGTTCAGGGCAAAGGTGGGCCACTTGCCACCCCGGCCCCCCTGCCCTTGAAGATCGGCAGTAGTGTGGGTGGTTGGGTAACCATAATCCTTCTGAGGCTAAAGAAAGGGACCGCCTGCAGCACTGGGGGAGCTGGAGCCCAGGGAGTGTAACCAGGTGCCCACCTCATGATCTCCAGCACCAAGGTGGGGTGGTGTAGGAGTGGTTTGGACACCCTCATCTGTGGGTGAGTGCCAGAGGAGTCCTGGGCAGCCAGGCCATTGGGGCAGTGTGGACATGGCAGCCTGAACTATGGGGAAGATAGTGATGGCAGCCTGTCTCCCTTTCCGGTGTGGCACTGCAGTCTGGCCAGGAAGCATTCAGGGGAACTTATGCAACCGATGAGGGGAAAGTGCTCTGTGTCTCTGTAATTGCCAGGTCCCTGCTGTGGCTAAGATGCCCTGGGATGCTCAGAGCTCTGCACTGGCATTGATGAAGAGGGACTTGGCTGTTGCTTCTATGGACCTTTGCTTGTAAGCAGACTACCACATTTTGAAGAACTCCAGAATTGAAACCTCGTCATTGAGAAATGGGGCGGCCAGGTTTAGGCAGCTATAAGGTCTCCACTGCTTTTGGGGTGCCCACTAAGTGTGAGTAGAGGGAAAGCAAGATGTAAGCAAGTTGTACAGGAGGAAATGTTTCAAGGAGAGTCTTGTCTTGTGTTGCCTTTTTTGGCCCACCGTAAAGTGCTGCTGCTAGGATTCTAAAGCCTCCACAGTTCTGAGGTGGAGCACTGCAGAAAACAACTGTTGAAACCGAAGATTACTGCAGACTGGGTGTTAGGCTCTGTGCCTAGAAAAGTTGCCCACCAATGATTTTGTACTCCATGGAGCAGATTTAATCAATTGTTCTAATTAAATTAAGTCTTTTGCACTTTTGATTTCAATGGACAGTGATTTGAATCAAATAACTGCATTCTGTTTTAGTCGTAACAAAGCTTTACTCCTGCAGCAAGACCCCATCGTAAGGAGAAGTATGTGAGTAAGCTCCCCTTGTCCACCGCTGTGAAGCTTGAACCAGGTAACCAGCTTACTTATTTTCTTGGACTATGTTTCCTGGCTGCAAATGCCCCTCCCTGAAGTTACCATCTGGCATACCCCAGACACCGTGGGCTGAGGGGCTTACAGTAACAGGTGTTTTAGAGGTCCCAGAGGATAATCCAGTCCAGTGTAAGGAGGTGGGTAGATTGTGCATCCCAAGGGTGGTAGCACACATCTGGTCCACTGTTCCTTCTGGTGGGGCATGGTGCTATTTATTATTTGTTCTGGGATGAACCCCTACTACAGAAGAAAGGACTAACCCAACCCCTCAACCAGGTGGGCCCTGTACAGTCACCAGGCAGGGATGTGAACCTGACATGGCATGGGGGTTACATACATAGGCACAGAATACATGAAAAGTAATGTGCAAAAGAACAGTATAGTCACTGGTATAAAACAATCTGGGAAAGCATGCTGGGTACCCCTTCTCCTCCCCTTTAAGGCAAATCCAGGATGCACCAGACACTGTTGCCTCAGGTCAGGGCAAATTCCAGTCACGGGCCCCAGCCCCCAAAAGTTATGTCAACATGTAAATGGAAGCAAACATGAGCAGTAAGGGGATGGACGTAAAACGGAGAGCAGAACGAAGACTATAAAAACATTTTACTGAAAATGAAAAGCCTCCCATTCTGTAGCTCTGTTGTCTATCTCGAGTGTGTAGGACTGCTTCGATTGCAAGCAAACTGATCCGAATCTGGCATCCCCTCCCGGTGCCCTAATTCAGGCTGATGAGGATGCCGAGTTGCACATACAAGGTGATCAGGTGGAAAATCCCTTTTTGCACCTTTTCCTGTGAAAGCACACAAACCCCGGGGGGGCCTCGAAGGTATGTCGTGAACTTCGTGAAGCAAAGTGTGAGAGGAGGAGAGAAGGAATAACGAGTTTGACTGAGGACAAGCACAGAATGAAACAGCTGACCAGCTACCAGGAGGCAGCACAGAGATAACTTTTGTGGATGAGGGGATAACACGGTTTTTTTTGTTATTGTTCAGGCGCGTAAGCATGGAGATGGATCGATTGACTTTGCTTGATGGGGGTAAAGTAAATGACGAAGAGGTGGGACGATAAGGGAAAAAAAGTATTTTTTTTTTCCTCAAAGTATGTCCCAAATTTTATGTGTTGCTAAAAGCAGGTGAGCGGGCACTTTGCGGGGGGGGGGTGACACTGCCAGGACAGGACTGCACACAACGGCACCCCCATGATCATGCAGCTAAGTGTAGAGTATCTGTGCACTGCTGCTGCTGCCACTGCCAAGAAGGAGGGAGAAGAGCAGGGGGGCAAGAAGCTGAGGATGGGGTTGCTTTCCCAGACCGGGGAGGTTCTCTCCATCTGGTGCAACAAGCTTCGATCGAGTCCGACTTCTGGAGCACAGTGGGAGTGACGAGGAGCAGCTTTGAGTCGATGTGCTCCACATGATGCAACAGAAAAGGTGGGCCATCCCTGTAAAGTAGAATAAATGGTTTAACATCTTGTTTTTAAACCATTTATTCTACTTTTGTTCTATAATTGCAGTCAGTGTGTGTTTAGACCAAAACCAAAGAAACCACGTATTTTCACTGGTTTAATGTCAAAATCACGTGTCGTCAATAGCACAAGCACAATTAGCATGCACAAAATATCGCAAGCCCTCTATATAGCGTGGTAAAATTAGCCGCATAGCACAATAGCGTACAGAACAGAACAGCCTTTATCCTTCGGTCAGTAGCTGTATTTCAAAGTTACTTAATTTTTTAAAATAATTTATTTGTCTGCCTTACAGATCACTCAGTCGACTAGCTCCAGTAAGAGCTGACCAACCCTAAAGAGCAACCCAAATGACAGTCAATCACAAGTTCACAGGCTACACAAGCATACATGTTAATAAGGCTGCTGCTGAATAGCTAGATACGGAACAGCAATCACAATTCATCTCAAGAAATTATAACTGCCTATGCTCTGGTAACTCTAGCAGTGTAATCCAGCAAGCTTCCCAAGCAGAGTATGGCAATTGTACATACACATGGACAGAAAGTAGCCAGAAACAAACTGGCTATTAGAAAGGGGCAGATGTCTGATGGATCGAGTACATTATGGCTAATACTAATTGTACAGGAATATCTCTGCTTTGGGATGCATAGAGGGTTTGGTGTGTTGAACCCCCCAACTCAATTTGGTTGCTCTTTTAATACTTTTTAGGATTTTCACCTTTAAATAACTTTCTAGAAGTTTCTAATTTAGGACCTTTCATTGTAACACAGCTTTCTGACCAGGCAATTTGCCATTTTACACACTAAAAGGCATTGTCTCTTAGATAGTTACAAACCAAGTCCCATTTTTTTTTTTCAGATTTATTTTAATTAAATTACTCACTAAACTTTATTTTCTTTAAAGTAATCTTCTATTGAAAGTAAGGAATTATTTTCTGCTTTCAGTTCAGGGCACCTTATAAGCGCCTATTATGGTCAGTTTCAGATTACCTTTTGCATAAGTGGTGTGCCGTGCATCTGGTTTGCGATCTGCTAAATGCTCATGCCTGACCTGAGTACTCTCGAGTCCGAGATGTAACCCAACCAACCTGAAGGCTGCAGGGACCTGCGGAGCCAAAGTGCAGCTAGAAGGAACAATCAGCTGAATGGAGCAGCTCTGCATGACAGTTGAAAAGTTAAGCTCGGAAACCGAAGTGAAAGTCCCTTACAAATCGGGACCGCATAAGTTGAGATGCCTTCTGCAAGCACTCATACTACCAGTTCCGCAACGTGTTTTCTTGCTGATGCTAAATTAATATCCCACGAAACAACACAACAAGTAATAGTATGTGCTTAAATATGGACTTAATCTTGCGGCATGAAAGGAGTGGAAGGTGGCGGCTTCAGGTCTCACGGCTGCGCTCCAAGGTGCTCCGAGGTCTCGGGTGGTGCAGCAGTGCCCAGCAAACCTTGATGCAATGGCCAAGGAGCTCCAGTCGCCCACTGCTGCTGCTGCTACCGCTGCACAAGGCATGAACACTAATTCATTAATTAAATTATCTACTTACTTGAGAGTGGGTTGTAACTTGTGCATCCTTAGAAGAGCTTGTGAAGCAGCCTGAGTTTCTCCTTTTCTCTCCCCGTGTAGCTGACGATTTAACTCGGGTTGCACTGCCTGACAGATGCGGGAGCTGCTGCTGCTCCAATGAGTTTAATTTATTGTTTATTTATTAGGCTGCTGGGTGCATTGCCACGTCGGCGGCTGCAGTTGGTTCCTTCCCGTCCCTTTCTCCTGTCCGCATGCACTGACTGCAGCAGGCTGTCACTTGCTAGGTGCTTCAGTACCCCGATCCTTCTGTCATCTATGGTGCCTAGACCTGGCAGCTGCACGTTGAGCTGTCTGGCTGGACTTCCACCATATGCTCGCAGCACCTCGGCACAGTTGTATTAGAAACCAGTGACCAGCAAAAAGGTGTGTGTGTGTGTGTGTGTGTGTGGTTGTGGCGGGCTGCCTTCCTCCCCATTCACAGCTAACTACTCTCAGTAGTAGAGCCTTGTTCTCTCTGTATCGTACTGTAAGCCCCAAATCTCCCGGCTGTCTTCAGGGGTATTATAAGCATCTTTATAAACCTTGCCCACATCCATATGTCAGGATGACACTGATAAGATACAAGAACCTCTTCCATGTCATGACTACATGAGCTGTTTGGAGGACACGCTGCTGGTAATGACTGGCGCTATAAATGTAAGTGCTATTTAGTGACAGGCTATTTAACACTAAGCTATTTTGATGGCGCTAATATTGAACCCGTGGTTTTGGTTGAGCTATTTTAACCGGATCCCATTTTCACTTGCATTCTATGTTGATGTAGCTGTGGCTATAATCGTATCAGAGGCATCGGCGGGTGTACCAGTAGCCTAAGGTTACTTTAATTATTTACCACCTGTCCAGATTTCCAAGCCTGGTTTGAAAGTTGAACACACCCGGCCGGACCGACTGAGTTCTGTCTATTTTTTTACTGAATACTGAGTGACTGACAATCACTGCCTCTGCCTCTCGTCGTCTGCGACTTTGGTGATGGAAGCTAGTAAAATTGACGCCTCATCGCCTCTCGTGGGGATCCATTGCTCGCGCCTCAGCTACCATGCCACCTGTAGACAGTTGATTGGTGGTAACTGCCAGCACTATGATTGGCTGCTTCTGGTTTGCAGGATTTACCACCAATCAACTATCTGTTGTCACTGTCTCGTCTGGCTTGCTCTGTCTTCGAGCCTCAAGGCGCGAAACACTGAATCCAGTCAGCAACAACATAGTAGACAGTAGCTGTTTTGAAAACTGATGTCCCATTCAGACGTCTTTTATTCCCGTTTCTCGTTGCATGACGCACTCACACCACAGATGATTCTGAACCTGCCCCCCCCTCCGATAAAAAGCATGAAAAACACTACTTTTGTTTTTAGGACCCCAGGACCTTAAAAAAGTGTATGCGCAGAATGAAATTATGTGAATATGCTACTCAGTATTTGGGGGGGCACATGCCTCCTCGGGCCCCATGGGCTTGACATCACTGCAACCTACAGTAGGTCTCCACTACAGATCCACTACCATTTATCCTACTATAGCTGTTGGCAATTGCAGTGTCCTTTTTGCCCAAAGCTCCATCTGGAATCCCATATCACCAAAATTATCAGCTGTACCTTTTACCATCTGCACACCACTTCCAGGAGTCATCCTTTCCTTAGCTCTGAAATTGCTGCCACCTTGTTCCACTGTTTGTTTTCTCATGACTGGATTACTGGAGAAGGAGAAGGGGTGGGGTCACAAAAAAAGTAATAGGAGCTCTGAAGAGAGGGAGGGACACACCAGTCCTTTTTCAGATGAGAGAGTCCTAAAGAGACTTGCTAATACAAAAGTGGACAAAGCAATGAGACCAGAGGGGGTACCTCCTAGAGGATTAAGGGAGCTCAAGGAGGTACTGGTTGCACCTCTGACAGACCTATTTAACATCTCACTGGAAACAGGAGTTGTTCCAGAGGACTGGAGGAGGGCAGATGTAGTCCCACTTCACAAAAGTGTTAGCAGGGAGGTGGGTGGCCACTATAGACCAGTCAGCCTGATATAGGAGGTGAGAAAGTTAATGGAATCACTGCTGAAGGTGAGGATAATGGAATATCTTGAATCTAATAGGTTACAAGACCCAAGACAGCGTGGATTCATGAGTGGGAGGTTACATCAAATGAATATGATAGATTTCTTTGATTGGGTGACTAAGGAGTTAGATCATGGTGGTATGGTGAATGTAGTCTACCTGGATTTCAGTAAGACATTTGACACTGTTCTACATCAGAAACTATTAAGCAAGCTGGGTAGCTTAGGAGTGGATTCTAAAGTGGCAGACTGTGTAAGAAATAGGCTAGAGGATAGGTGACAGAGGGTTGTGGTAAACAGAGTTCACTCTGAGGAGGAGGAGAGAGGAGAGGGTGACCAGAGGGGTGCCTCAGGTATCAGTGCTGGGAGCAGTCCTCTTTAATTTCTTTATAGGTGACATTGCAGAACAGCTGGGGAGGAAGGTCTGCTTCTTTGCAGACGACACCAAATTCTGCAATAGGGTGGACACTCCAGTGGGTATGTGTGTGGAAAGGATGAGTACAGACCCAAGAAAACCTGAGAGTGGTCAAGGGTATGGCAGCTTGGTTTCAATGCGAAAAAATGCAAAATAATGAACATGGGGCACAGAAATTTGGGGAAGACTACAAAATGGAGGGAGTGTTATACATGAACACCAAGCAGGAGAGAGACCTTGGGGTAATTATTCTGATGACCTAAAAGTGGCCAGGCAGTGTGACAAGGCAGTTGGGAGGGCAAGTGGGATGCTGAGGTGTAAAAGGAGTGGAATCACCAGTATAAGGAGGAAGGTGGTGTATAGGTCACTGATAAGACCCCACTGAGAATGCTGTGTACAGTTCTGGAGGCCACATCTCCCAAAATACATAGACAGAGTCAAGATGGTACAGAGGAGGGCAATTAAATGGTGCAGGGTGTACATTAAAAGCCCTACAAGGACAGACTAAAGAAATTCAATATGTACACCCTGGAAGAGAGGAGAGAGAGAGAGAGAGAGAGAGAGAGAGAGGAGGATATGATAGAGACCTTTAACTACCTCATGAGGGTAAATAGGGTAAAGGAGGATAGTATTTTTTGGAAAAAAGGTGCTCAGTAATAAGGGGACATGCAATGAAGTTGGGGGGGTATATTCAGGAGTGATGTGAGGAAGCACTTCTTCACAGAAAGAGTGGTGGATTCCTGGAACAGCCTACCAGCCAATGTGGGGGGGGAGAGAAAAAACAGTCATTGGGTTCAAAAATGCAGGGGACAGGCATAAGGGAATCTTAGTGGAAAGGAAGAGGAGAGGGAGAAAGAGCCACAGATCAAGTAGTGTCTGTGGTGATACTGTAGGTAGGGAAAAATGAACAGACTGGGTGGTCCAAGTGGTCCTTATCTGCTGCCAAATTCTGTATTTCTATGTTTCTATGTTTACTGCAACTCCCTCTGGTCTGGTCTTCCTTCATGAACATTGCACTGCCTTCAGCTCATTCAAAATGCTGCTACGTGCATCCTCTCTGTCTCCAAGAAGTTTGATTATGTCTCATTTTCTTGCCAAACTTCTTTGGTTTCCAGCTGAATACCAAATTGATTATAAAACACTTCTACTTGTACTCAAATGCTGTACTGGACATATTTATTGTAACTACTTCATCATCATCTTCCACTCGATCGACTTCACTCTTCTGATGCCCATCCCTACATCGCTCCAACCAGCAGACTGGAACTTGTGACGATCGTGCCTTTTCAGTTTGAGACCCACAACTTTGGAATTGACTATCATTGGAAATTTGGGCTTGCGACAAGCGGGCTGTTTTTAAAAGTAAACTTAAAATCCACCTCTTTAGTTTAGCTTCCAACATTCTTTGACCAATTGTATCTCATCAAGTTCAAGTATTTCTACAGCACCTTGGAAACTTTTTTAAGTCTCTTTAATTATTGCACTTATTATTTATCCCTTTTTTCACCCCGTTGCCAACTGGAGTTGTGTCTCTGCTTTCACCGCCATCATTTTACTGGTAGTTTTTCTTGTTGCTTCTGAATACTTTACCCTATCTTCCTCCCTTTGACTACCCCTATGTAGCTCCCCCCCCCCCCCGATCAGGGGCTTACCTTAAGTATCTCCCTGGGCTCCTCTGATGCCCGCTGCCTAGCAGACGTCCAGAAAGAGAAGTTAAATCCATGTTCCATGCTGTGCTGCTGCTGTTCTGCATGTGTGTGCACATCTTATGGTTTAATAACCTTTTCTTTTTTCAGTGATGCAGTTGCTATTGGTCAGTAGCACCATGCAGTTTCATTGTTGCTGTACACTGCTGCAGCCTTGTAGCCTTGCTGCAATTCTGTCTTTCCAAGGGTGTGGATCAGTCCCCAAAGATTAAGTTTACTTCTGCCTTGCAGTATTTTATCTTACTAATAAGACTGATTTTTGCAAAGTGCTCCTTTAGCACATGATTGTTATTTACATGTAATTTTAAGATGTTTGAACATCCTTTGCTTACCTACAGTAAGTGGGGATATGCACATTCATTAGGTGTGCTATACAGTACAAGAACATGACTACCAATAAGCCTTGAATGCACATGGGGTGGGGAGGTTCCAGGCTGCCAGCTTCTCTGCAGAGAAAAATAACAAGAATGTAACTGTAGAGGAATGTCTCAAAACTGCAGTGGTGTCAAATCAAAACTACAGAGAAAGAGAGTTATCCCCTCAGTAGTCAAAAAATATTTTTTTTATATTTCCCGATGTCAACAGATATTGAAGAAAAGACCAGCTCACAAGATTTTTCATAAAAAGCTTCACATGTTTTGTTAATTACATATACAAAGAAGCAGCAAAAGATGAATAGGCCATGTTTTGTGACTAGCTTGGTCACTTCCTCAGGACCCAAAACAATGTCTCTATATTTACTTCTCTGTATGACTGAATGGTTGAAATTACTTAATTCCCAGAATTTCTTATCATTAACAGTATTGACAGACTTGTTTTATGACTTCCCCTTTTTATGTTCATTGTGCACTTGCAGGAGTGAACATTTTGCTATGAGAGTGGATTTTGTGAGGTGTGTCACTGTCAGTCCAATGCAGGGCACTCTGCAAGCGGTTCGTCAGTGTCACACCAGTCACCAGCCAGGCTGATCATGACACTGTTCTGTATTGCTGGGTGGAAACTTTGTGTAAATTAAATGAGAGAGCTGACCCAATCATAGGGCAGATCTTTCCTATGATCTGCATAACGCCACCCAGCAAGCAGAGCTGATCATGTCATGATTAGCCTGCTGTGCCCCCCAAAACAATACATAGACATCAAAAGGAAATGTAAAATGTAAAAAATGTAACAGCAGTGGGCCTGTGGCACACTGTCAGTCCTTGCTAACTGTGTTTTAGCAGCCAGCAATCTCACAATCAGACAGCTGCTTCTTCCTGATAGTCGTATCAGATCTACTCTGTCTACCCAGACATGGAATGAGCCCTTGGTGCTACAAATCCTACTAGCAGTAGTTCATTCCAGACTCAAAGTTGTTGACTATCAGCTGTAGTTTGCATAGCCCTGGAACATAGCTGCACTTTTAAAGTGAGTTTTACAGATTCCAACCTATGGAAGTTGATAGCGGAGAAGTTGAATCAATTCTGACATAAAAGCAGTGAAATCAGTTTGAGTTCAATGTACTTGTATTCTTTGTTTATCTGTTCTCTACACGAAAAACGTATGCAACAGATAGCTTACTACGAATTAAGCATGCGCTAGTAGATTGTAGAAGATCTAAATGCAGAAAGCCATTCTACATTCCAATCCAATGACTATGCAGAACTAGAAGTCACTAACGTTTGTGGACTTTGATTGGCTGAACATTGAGCACATGGGCAGCTGTTGTGGTGGAGCTCTGTCTACATCCTTAGCAACCATAGAATTCTATGAAGCAATCCCTCCCACCTGCTGCCAAGTATCCTTCCCACCTCCCGTTGCTTACCAGGTCATACATTTCTGACACCGGGCTGCCTAATCCCCAGTGCTGGCTACTACTCCCCATCCCATCCGTTTTTAGTGTGTGACACCAGGGAGTTCACCCCCGGTGCCACCAAACTTATCATCAACAATGGAGTGCTCAATCCCCAGTGTCAGTACCATCCGAAATAAAGAAAAACATCCCTTGTAGTCACTTTTTTTAACCTGTAATGAAGCAAACTGTGCAACAGTGTCTGTTGCCACTGTTGGCCCACTGCTGCTGTTACCCTCCCACTCAGCCCCCACCACCCCACACACCCCAACCCTTACTTCCCTATCGGGGTCCAAAGTTGTAATCCTTTTTTCAGAAAAAGAGATGTGTAAGAACAAGGGGGCACAATTTAAAGAAATAGGGGGGACGGCTCAGTGGTAATGTGAGGAAATTTTTTTTCACGGAGAGAGAGTGGTGGATACATGAAATGGCCTTCCTGAGGAGGTTGTGGGGTCTAAAACAGTGGGGGAATTCAAACATGCATGGGACAGACACAAGGCAATTATAGTCGGGGGTTGCAGGAAGTAGGCTGTTGGTTAACTAGAATCTGCAGCTTATCCAGTAGGTAGGGAAATGGGCAGACTGGGTGGGCCAAGTGGTCCTTATCTGCCGTCAAAGTCTATGTTTCTGTGTTTCTTACTGGAGGCACATCTTCCCCCTTCAATGCCAGACCATGAACTGAGGAAATCAGGTATGTGGTTCAATGTATTTCAATGGGGTTTGAAATTGTCCTCATAATGTGGTCATTTTTATGACTTTTTTCCCCACAATTTTCAACATGGCCATTTTGGGTCTCCACTTCATAAATAATGGTGGTGAAATTATGCAAATCCATTCCGAAAGGTGATTTCACAGCTGCTGATGAAACCAACTTTCAGGTATGATTTGAAGATTTTCTTCACCCTTGTTCATGAGATGGGGATGTAAGAAGGTTATGCTGAAAATTTTGGGTCAAAATATTAAAAATAACAAAGTTATGAGCGTACGTTGACATTTTTCAGTGCACGCTCATAACTGGTAATTTTTAATATTTTGACCCAAAAATTTCAACATAGCTATTTTTTCACACCACCTTATGAATGTGACAGCTGTCATTTCTCTAAACCTGGCCAAAATGTGTTTTCGCACTTGTAGTGCAAAATCATCTTTTGGGCAGGATTTGAACATTTTCTCCACCCTTGTTCATGAGGTAGGGTCATAAAAATGCTACGTGGGGTCATAAAAAGGCTATGTTGAAAATATGGGGTAAAACTATTCAAAAACAACAATAATGAGTGTATGTTGAAATTGTGACTGTGCGGTAAAATTTTTCAGTGCATGCTAGTAACTTTGATAGTTTTCAACTTTTTGAGCCTAAATTTTCAACCCAGACATTTTTTCACACCACCTCATGAATACAACAGTTGTCATTTTTCAAATCCTGGCCAAACATGTTTTTTCGCACTTGTGAAATAAAATCACCTGTTATGTGGGATTTGAAAAAAAATGTTCATGCTTGTTCATGAGGTGGTGTCATGAAAAACTTATGTGGGTTCATAAGAAGGCTATGTTGAAAATCTGGGGTATAAATATTAAAGAAACAACATAGTTATGAGTATACGTTGACATTTTTCAATGCACGCTCATAACTTTGGTAATGTTCAGTATTTTGGCCACAGATTTTCAACATAGTCATTTTTTCGCACCTCCTCATGAATGTGACGGCTGTCTTTACTCAAATCTTAGCCAAAATGTGTTTTCACACTTGTGACACAAAACGATGTTTCAGGCACTGTTTTATAAATAACACCTATATTGTACAGAAGAAGTGGTCATAAAAAGGTTATGTCGAAAATTTGGGGTAAAAATGTGAAAAAACAGCTCAGTTATGAGGAAACGTTGAATTGTTCCAACATTTACTCATAACTTTATTTTGCCAGATTTTGGCCCCTAAAATTATCAAAGTTACTCAGCCTATGAGTTAATCCTTCTAAAACTTTCCCTCCCCCACTGTCTCCTTATATTCCTAGCCAGTGTCTACTGTTGCCCTGGCCTCCCCATCTCCACTATCACAGATCTTTCTTACCACAATCTCCTCTCATTCCTTCCCCACTGAACGTCTCATCCTTGGGGACTTTATTATCAACTGGCTTTCCTCCTCCAACTCCAAAATTCTCCATGCTATCTCATCTCTGAACCTCTCCCAGTTGATCACTGATCCCACTCGTCACAATCTTAAAACATAAAACCACACACTGCTGGACTGGGTACTTACCAGACATCCCCATTGCATTATCGATGCTGGCATCCTCCCAGATGCCCTCAGTGACCATCACATGGTGTACTGTATTTTAAAAATCCAACATCCGAAAGCTCCTCCCAATATCATCTTGATCCACTCCTTTGGGTCCCTAGACCAGTCTGGCCTCCCTGAGGACCTGTCTAATGCTGACTGGTCACCCATTTCTTCATCCAGCTCCATCGACTCAGCCATTGATTTCTGCCAATCCACCTGCCTATCTGTCTGGGATAAACACGCCCCCTTACAGAAAGCAAAAGTCAGAGGATTACACCTCCCCTGGATCTCAGCAGAACTTCTTGCTTGTATGTGTGCTAGGGATTCAGTCTGGAAGGCTCACAAGTCTTCAGGCTCTTCCCATGACTGGCTCAAATATTGAACAATGTGAAGTGCTTGCACCAGAGCCATCAGACTAGCCAAAGCAGAGCACTTTTCCACCAACTTCCAGAACAACATTAGCCACCCCTCCAAGTTCTGGAAGGCTGTTCATGCCTTATTCTCCCCTAAAGCCCAGTTTACGGTCCCCATCCTCAAAGTGAATAATGTCACTATATCTGATCCTCTAGCAGTGGCCAATGAATTTAACACCTTTTTCACCTCCTGTGCCGCCACCCTTTTCTCCTCCCTCCATCCAGCACCTCCTCTGTCTCCCTTCTAAAACCCCCCCTTCTCTGTCCCCTCCTTTCTCCTTCTCTCCTATCTCACCTGCTGCCACCTTCAAAACTCTCCTATCCCTCAACCCTCACAAGAGTAAATGTCCTGATGGCCTCGACCCTAAACTCCTCCACATCTCTGCCCAAGCAATTGCTGCCCCCATCTCCTCCATCCTTACTCTCTCATTCTCCTTCGGCTCTGTCTCTACAGCATGGAAACATGCAACCATTATGCCCCTCTCTAAAGGTGGTGACTCCTCTTACCCAGGAAATTATCACCACATATCCCTCTGTTCCGCTCTGGCTAAGCTCCAAGAGCAACTGCTCCTTTCTCAATTCTCCTCCTTCCTTGACTCCATGTCTTTCTTCACCCCTTATCAGTCTGGGTTCCGTAAATCCCACTCCACCTCCATCTCCCTCCTCCGGCTTACTGGTTCTATTCTCTCTGGAATGGATCAGGGCCATACTACCTCTGCCGTCTTTGTTGACCTGGCCAAAGCCTTTGACACTGTTGCCTACCACCTACTCCTCACCAAACTGACTGCAGCAGGACTCTCTCTCCCTCCACTAACTGGTTCTGCTCCTGCCTTGTAGGTAGGTCTCAATCAGTTAGAATTGGTAATTTGACCTCCCCCCTTCCAATCAGTACCAGTGTCCCCCAAGGCTCAGTCCTTGGTCCAATACTCGTTTCAATTTTCTTAAGTTACCTCCCTGCTGCCTGCACCTCAGTGTCCATACATGTGTACGCTGATAACACAGTTCTGTTTGCCTTCATCAGCACTTCCTCTGATTTGCTGCCCAGACTTCAACTGGACTTTGATAACATTCAGCATTGGTTTCAAGCAAATTATCTGACTCTAAATGCCAAGAAAACGGTCTTCATGACCTTTGGCTTGAGGCAAAAATTAGCCAGGATTGCTGCCCTCCCCTCCTTCCATACCCTTGATAGGATTGCCATTGATGCTGTCCCATTATTCAAATAACTTGGGGTCTGGCTTGACAGTCACCTCAACTTTTCTGAACATGTGGATGCCATTCGTAAAAAAACTCCATCCCAAACTCGGAGCGCTTTACCGTAACCGTGGCTGCATTCCTCTGCAGGCCCACAGAGCTGTTGTTCAGAACATGATTCTGCCTCTATTTGACTATGAAGACATTGACTATAGTGCTGCTTCTAAATCCACCTTGTCCAGACTGGACTAACTCTTCCACTCCTTCTGCCACTTTGCTGTGGACGCCCCACCTCTAACTCAGCATTGCTTTCTTTATACCTCCCTCTCCTTCCCATCCCTTGACAGAAACCAGATCCATTGTGCCTCTTTCATAGCCAAATACTGGATGGGCTCGCTCCCTTCCTGCCTTTCTACTATCATCTCCCAACCCCCACCCTCCTCCTATGCCCTTTGCAGCTCCTCTTTCTGATCTTTGGCTCTCCCACCCAGGTCCACATTGGCTGACCAAGCTGTATTCTCCTACCACTTCCCTAAACTCTGGAACACGCTCCCACTGCACATCTGATCCATTGCTTCCTCCTCTTCTCTTGCCCGCTCCTGTCTGAACTCACCGCTCCCTCTTGTAACTGCTACTGACACCCCTATTCATCCTACATACACTGACTCAGCCTGGATGACCCACAGTTCGTAAGTCCTACTGGAACTTCTCACTTGCCTTTCATACTGCAGTTTATACTGCGGTGCTGCCAGAAACTGAAGGCAAAATGCCCATTACAGTTTCCATCCCAGTACCTCTACCTAAGTGGTTCCCTCCTATTGAGAATCCACTTACCCAATCTATTCTTAAATATTGTCTTATTTTCACTGACAATTGAGTCTAATGGTAGACTGTTCCATATTCCAATAACTCCCTGTGAAAAAAGGCCCCCTTGCTGTTTGTTTTATACTTCAACCTATGAAGCTGCAGTGGGTGCCCCTAGTTTTCACATTGTCCTGTTTGTATGCAAATCTCATTTCCTCAAATAGATAGGGATCATTCAAAACATCCTACAACAATAAGAGCTCCCCTCTGTGTCTTCTTTTTTTCCAAAGATGTGAGATTTAACAGTTTTAATCTGGTTTGGTATTGCTTGTCATTTAAACCTGATGTTTGTTTAGTGAATTTTCTCTATTCTTTCAAGTTGTAATATATCAATTTTTGTGAGGTGACCAAAATTGAGAACAGCAATCTACATGCGGTCTTACATAGGCACAATACAATGGGAGAAGTACCTTAGCATCCCTGGAGACAATGTTCTTCCTTATGTGCCATAGGATCTTGTTTGCTCTACCAATGACAGCATTGGTATGTTTTGAAAAATTAAAATCATCCTTTATTACTGTTCCTAAATCTTTCTCTAGTTTAGTAACAGAGAGTACACCTCCACCTAGGTAATACTGGTGCCTATTATTTTCGTAACCTAAATGCATAATTTTGCATTTATTGACGTTCAGGGCCATACCCTAAGATTTCAGCCACTCAGTAATATTGTCGAGGTCCTTTTGGATTGACATAATATCATCAAGGGTACTGCAGTCCCCCCCACACACACACACACTTTGAGGTCGTCTGCAAACTTGATATTGTTATTATTTATTGTATCAGTAAGATCAGCGAGAAAAACCTGAAATAGGTAGGGTCCCAACACGGACCCCTGGGGGACTCCACTCCTGATGTCACAGAATGGTGCCCGTTTATAGTTACTTTCTGAGTTCTGTCTTCCAACCAATTATGTATCCACTGTATGAATTTGTGGTTTACGTTTTTTCCCTTCAGCTTAGTAACTATGTGGTCATGTGGCACCTTATTGAAAGCTTTGCTAAAGATGACATCATAGGGTGTTTTATTATCGAGCTGTTAGCCTACAGTTTTCTAAAAGCATAGTAGATTTGTCAGACAAGATCTTTTTTTGACAAAACCATGTTGGTAATGTCACTGCTCCCTGTCTGCCTTTCCAATCACTCTTTAATTATTCCTTCCAATAACTTGCCAACTAGGGATGTCAGACTTATTGGTCTATAGTTTTCAACCTTTGTGTTTATTCCCTTTTTAAAGATTGGTATTACATTTGCCGTCCTCCAATCAAGAGGTACGTGACCGGTGTTCAGACTACTTTCAAATAATATTTTAAGTGTTATATGAGTTGTTCATACATAATTTTAGTAATTTTCCCTGTGATTCCATCTGGTTCTGGTGAACAGTCCTCCCTTATTAATTTTATCTTCTCTAATATTTCTTGTTCAGAGACTGTGGTATGCTCTTCTTGATTTGTATCAGATTGAGGGGCTATATTATGTTTATTATGATAACAGTGCAAAAATAATCATTTAGTAGGTTGGTCATTTGCTCTTCCTCATTTATCATTTTGTTTTGGTGTTGTAGTGGCCCTGCTTTTACATGTTTGTTTTTATAGGGAGTTGATGTAACTGTAGAAGGCTTTGCTATTGTTTTTTATTGCATTTTTATTTAGGTGTAGTTCCATCCTGTTTTTTGTATTTCTTATTTTATTCTTGCATTTCTTTTCTAGTTGTTTGTATTTGTTCCAAAAGTGTAGTATTTGTGTTTTTTTAAACGCTTTAAAAGCTTTGTATTTTTTCTTAATTAGCATCCTTATCATATCATTTAACCATTGTGGTCTTAGTTTACCATTGTTGCTGTTCTTTGTATATTTGGATATGTATTTATTGCATATGTTCATGATATGTGCCTTTGATTTGTGCCAAACTGTTTCTGTTTTGCATTTAGCAAACATACAGTCCCAATCTATTTAAGACAACTTTTTATTGATCATTCTTTTATCAGCTTTATAGTTAAAGTAAAGGTATAAGATGTTATGCAGGGCTTCATAGCCCACTAGCCTGGAGCAGTGATAGCCCCTCTGTGTAAAAAGTTTAAACTGTAATGCACTTGTTTACGTGATCCCTTTCCACTTCCTGGTATGCCTGCTCTGCCCCCGAGCTCCCACGTCTTATGACATGTGTCCAGGGAGAGCATGGGGACGCACCCCATACTAGTCTATGGAGCTAATTTTCAGATAATTTTTACAGAAATTAAGAAACCTTTTGATATTAAATGAAAGCCACTGCTCAACTGTTGTTTGTGTAGTATGACATGTTTATGTTGAAAGTAACTGAGTTATGGTCACTATTTCCAAGGGGTAGTCCCAAAATACAATTATTTATGTTAAAGGATACCTAAACAACACTTTGACAGCAAACTATTCAAAAATCTGACTCTGTAGGTGACTAAAGGAAAGGCTGCTGTATTCATTAAGGCTAAAACTACATTTATATAATTTACCTAAATGTGGTTCCAGAGCATTTGAATATTGTAAAATCAGCCTACTAATTTCAAAAAAACTGTCTTATCTGCTTTCTAAAATGGCCGCCAAATGTGTTATGTGATGACATCAAAGTCAAAAAGATATATGGCTCTCTATAGTGCTAAAAAGTTATTTTTTCCATTTGTATATAATTGTTTCACCCAAATGGTTAAAACCATGTGCATTATTTTATATAATACACATGTTAGGCTATGGTTCTGTTCATTTTGTTTATTTTAACATACTGAAATTGTGTTTTAATCCAACCGACTTTCTCTGTGGCAAACCACAGTGCAGTACAAATCTTGAATGACCTGGTGGCCTAGTGGTTATGGTGGATTCAAGATGCTACAGTGGGGGCGTTGGGGTGGTGTGCATGCTTAATATGCACTTTTTAACATTTTTATTAAACCTTTATATTTTCTGCTATTCTTTTCTAGTATGTTTTTGACAGAACCTACAAATGTAATCCATAGTTTGAATGCAAACATTTGTACAATCAATAAATCAGACTTCTTCAACAAAGTGAAATGCAGCAGCAGCACGCAAGTAACATTACCGTGTGTGGGAGGTGCAGCCACACCCTTCACCATCCCCTAGAACCACCACTTTTCTGTAGCAAACTTCTTGTTCAGTCCAATGTTAGAGTTCATACTTTCTCGAAACTCAAATATATGCTTGTCTTGTCTTCTTTTTCCATGGGAAATAGTAATAAGAAGAAGAATCAGCATTTCTATAGTGGTTTTCATACACATTGTATCCCAAAGTGCTTTACAAGCAATACTACACTGGTAGTGAAGTGACTGAACATGTAGTGGCAGCCATTTCATACATTAATATCCACACACAGCCTTGGACAATTGCATGAACTGGTTTTATGGGAAGGGGAATGTTGGCCAGGACAACGGGGTCAGGTAGTGATCAAGGTGGTGGCAGCCCACATCTTATTTCTCACAGTAATCTGCTCATATTTCTCTCCTCTGTCTTCCCCCTTCCCTGAATATAGCAGTACCTTGCAAGAGTGGCCTTCTCAGTCCCTCTCTGGTATTCATTCTTCACTATTCCTCCTCACATCGAAAACTGGTGAGCTCATCACCCTTCTGCATCATGAATGCAAGTAGTAGAGTCCCCATTTTATTTTGACATATCAAATATAAACACATCTTTCCAGTAAGTCAGGCTGATAGCAACAGGGAACAAGGGAAATGATGGGCTTTCCTATCCTTAAACGATCTAGGCTACCTTTGATTAGGCACTGCTAAATGATGGGTGTGCACATCATTTTGCACCTCATTTAATAGTGCCTAATCATAGATGGCTTGGATCTTACATGGGTAGGAAAGCTTATTTTTCCACTTGTGCAATGCAGCTATCAGTCTGGCTTACCAGAAGATCATGTTTATTATTAATATGTAAAAATAACATGGGAGTGTACTAACCACATTCATGATGCAGAAAGGTAGTGAACTCACCAGGTTTTGGTGTGGGGAGCAGGTGAGAAGAATGAATGCCAGAGAAGAACTGAAGAGGTAATTCTAGCAGGGTATAGCTATATTCAGGTTAGTTGAGGACATGAAGGTGGACGTTGAGCAGATCACTGTGAGATCTGAAATGTAGGGCTGCCAACATCGTGATCACTACCTGACTGTGGATGAGAGTAGCCAGCGATGACAAATACTCAGAGTGGCAGGGCTGCACCTAAACTGTTACTTGAATTCACTGTAGGGAGATTACACCCGGGTGGGGGGGGGTTGACATTTGTTAGGAAAGTATTGAGGAAGTTGTGTATAGCTCATTCAAGATTTGGAATGGTGGTAGCCAGCCAACTCGAATTGTGGAGTAGATCACAGAAAAGTACTGGAGAAGAATTGCTGGGAACTGTCCTGTGGGGTTCTGCAGATCACAGGTAAAGGAGTAGACTGACACTGGAAGTTGGGTGGATTTGCTCAAAGTATTAGTATGCCTCTCCTGCTAATAATATCGTTATCCATCGTTAAGTGCAGCCCTTATGAGGGCATGAACAACAATTTTTCTGATGGATCATGATGCTTATTGCTTGGCCCTCCAGGAAGACCTAGTTGTTGGTTAATGAGGTGGGAAAAAAACACAACAGGGGAACTGTACATACTACTCTCACTGTGCAGAAGGGTGGTGATCCACTCAATGTTTACTGTTGGAGCAGAAGTCAGACACTGAAAATGTGGACTGGAGAGTGATTTGGGAGAAATTTTTTAACAGTGCCAGCTGATGATGTATATTGGTATAGGTGTGTACAACTCTTTGAGGTGCAAGATTACAAACTGAGGTATGATAATTCTCTTCATGAGACCGTAAGCACATATGCGGCACCACGCAGTACTAAGGTCAGGGGATGGATGGTGGGGTGTTCAACAGAAGGCAGGCTAGATGCAGGAGGTTCACATGGAAAAAGAAAGCCTTATTTGTGAATTAACAAGAGAGCATGGGATTTGGAACTGAACCAGACCAGTACTTTGCTCTCTGAACCTGAACAAGTCATTACACTTCCTTGTGCTCAGCTGAGACTGAGGACAGAGTGAGACAGTGTGAAACCCATTTAACTGGTGTCTTACAAGCTGCCTTTCCCTGCCTGCCACTAGTCCTAAATGGGATTCTAGTAACCCAGGGTAATGGGGGGGGTTACACTAGGATTAATGAGGCATTGTCTGAACACATATCTGTACTGAGTAGTATGGTAGGCTGCCGCCCATTGGCTCATGCTGTGGAACCAATGGGCATGCAGCTCATCAGCTGTCAGTCAGTGGGCGGCAGGGCAGCAGGCGGGTGGGGTGCCACCAGCTGGCTGACGGGGGAGCGGGTGGTGGGGCTCAGTGGGCGGGTGGGATGGGGTACACTAGACCACCAGGGATATTGGACTTGGGGGGGTTCTAGTAATGATGCCCGCGATCGGGCTCATTGCAGTCCACTGGACCACCAGGGATACTGGACTTGGGGGAGCTATAGTGATGCCCGCAATTGGGCATGGGGGGGCACCGCCAGGTGTGGTAGCAACTCAGGTGGCCACCCACAGGTGGCAGCTGCTGTGTTATGCCCTGCAATGCGGCATCTCACCTGTGGGTGGCCATCACTTGTTCCTTTTTTTTTTGAGGCATAACTTTGTGCAGGCACAGGTAGGGGCTGCGCATGCATGACTCTGCACATCCCGGGCTGAGACGTCGGGCTGTGCAGGTTATGCATGGGCATGCCCCCACCTAACCTGCATATGCTAGATGTGCTCCAGCGCATCTGGATTTAGGCGCACTTTTCCCTTTGAATATTGCAACTGGGTGCACCATTGCAACCCTTTTGAATATCTGGGCCAGAGAGGAAAAGGATTGGAGAGAGGAAGGAAGTGGAAGGAGGGGAAGGGAAACGGAGGGGTAACAAAGGAAGAGGAAAAGTGCAGAGTAAGAACATATGGTAGTACTAGTAAAGTAACTTGTGAACTGGCAGGAGATGGGGAAGAGAAGGGGAGGCAAGACATTAGACTAATGGGAAGTGCAGATGGGAGATGTATAGGCTTGGAGTAACAAGGATAGGGAGCATTTGGAGGAGGCAGAGTGAATTGTAAGGGGAAAAGAGCTCTGTAGTTTAAGAAAGTGGTAAGAGAAGGCATTTGGTCATGCAAGGGATTTACGAGAAGGGAGTATTAGATAGTGAAAGCTTGAGTTATGGAGAGAGTAAGAGGAAGGAGGCATAGGGGAGAGAAGAGAACTGAGATAAGGGGGGAGAGAGGACAGCCAGAGTTTAGAGATGAAGGAGGCACAGTGGGTTAGGCGGTGATCAACCAAGGAGGGGAAGGTGAGATCAGAGTACAGAGAACAGTGATGAGTACGGGAAGGACAGGACAAGGCAAACTGGAAGAAGAAGTGGAAAAGGGGATCCAGTCTGGCCAAAGTGGACTTGGGTGCAGAACCGCAAACTATATCACCATAATCAAAGATGGTAAATAGCTTTGAAATGATTTCCCGACAAGCAGGTAAAGGGATACCGCTTTTGTTCCTATAAAGGGCATTAAGCACGGGGCGGAATTTTTTATGAATAGTGTCTATGTGCTGAGAAAAGCCAAGGTGCCTGTCAAGCCTGATGCCAAGGTATTTAAAGGTGGGTACATCAACAGTTGTACCCCTATCAAGGGTGTGGAAGGTGGGGTGGAAGGATAGCCTAGAAAACTGCTCTGCCTGGTGCTGAAACACATGAAGACAGTTTTTTTAGCATTTCATGTTAATTGATTTGACCAAAACCAGTTCTCGATAGTGTCAAAATCAAGTTGAAGACTGGATGATAACTTCCAGGAAGAAGATCAAGATACAAACAGGACCGTGTCATCTGCATACATATGGATGGAAGCAAAAGAACAGGTTGAGGGAAGGTCACTGAGGAATATGGAGAAAAGCAATGGGCCAAGGATGGAGTCTAGGGGTACTCCAGTATGTATAGGGAGGGGGGCGGGCAAAGAATCTCCAGTTCTCACAGATTGAGACCTACCTACCAGATAGGAGCCGAACCAATTAGTTGCTGAGTCTGAAAGATTCACTGTCTTGAGTTTATCAAGGAAAAGAATGTGGGAGACAGCGTTGAAAGCTTTCGTTAAATTGACAAAGATGGTGGCTGTGAGGTGGCCATGATCCATACCAGTAAGAATGGAGTCAGTGAGCTTGAGGAGAGAAGAGGTGGTGGAATGAAGTTTGCAAAAGCCAGACTGGAAGGAGGTAAAGAAGGTCGAGCAGGCAAGGAAGTGGGAGAGTTGAGAACGAACAATGTGTTCTTGTAGTTTAGATAGGGTAGGAAGAAGGGGATATATGGTGGAAGTTGTCAGGAGAGGAGTCACCATCTTTAGGGAGAGGGATGATTGTTGCATGTTTCCAGGAGTCTGGGACTGAGGCGAGGGAGAATGAAAGGTTGAGAAGGGAGGAGATGGGAATGGCAATGGCAGGTGCAGAGAGGTGAAGGAGCTTGGAGTCAAGCTCATCAGGGCTCACGCCTTTCTGAGGGTTTAGTGCCAAGAGGGTTTTTAGAGAAGAAGATGGGGTAACTGGCCAAAACTAGAAGGGAAGTGTTGGGGGGTCAATGGGGATGTAGGGGTATATGAGGAAGCAGAGAAGGCAGACAGGAGAGAGCAAGCACAGGTGGTGAAGTAGGAGCTGAAAGCAGAAGCGACAGAAGAAGGGTTAGAAATAGTGGAGTCACCCACCTTGAGGACCGGGGGGGGACTGGGTAGAGGGGGAAAAGAGAACATGGATGACTTTCCAGAACTTAGAGGGATAATTTAAGTTTTTCTGGAAAGATGAGGAAAAGCTATTCAACCTTAGCTAGCCTAGTAGCCCTAGTACAAGTATTCCCCAAGGCATGGTACAGTACTTATTAAGATTTACCAGAGTGCTAGTGGACTTATAGGACTTCCAAGCCAGGTCACGTGCACAGAGGCATGCCATAAGTTCAGCTGTGATCCAGGGAAGGTGAGAACCTCAGACCCTTGTTTTTTTTTGGGGGGGGGCATGTTGATCCCAGATATGTAAGAATGTCATGGAGAAATATTGGAGGGCTTGATTGATATTACTGGCCATGGAAACAGGGGACCAATCAGTGGAAAGCAGATCAGCATGCAGATCTGCATGCAATGAAGATAGGTCAATTGACCTGAAGGACCTGATCTGAATAAATTTCAGAGGGGTTCTGGGATGGTAAATTTTACACACACAGTAAACCATGTGGTGATCACTGAGTGCATCAAGGAGGATTCCAGCATCAGTGATGCAGTAGAGGTGAGTAGTGAGTACCCAGTCAACCCAGTTGTGATCTAGATTTATGGCAAGTAGGGTCAGAGATGATCTATGTAAGGTGTAGGGAATTAATGTTTTGGCAGAGATTTGAATGAGAGTGAGAGGGCCAGTTATTGTTACAATCCCCCAGAATGAATAGCTCACCAGAAGAGGCATGAGAAGAGATAGTAGTTAGTAATTCAGTGACAGGAGCAGAAGATATCCCTGGGCAACAGTAGACACCTGCCACAAAGACAGAGAGGGAGAAAGAGAAGGAGAGTTTAAAAGTATGAAGAGCTCATAAGCAGTAGGGGAGGTTACTGAGAGCACTGTGGTAGACTGAATGGAAAAGGAAATGTAGCTGGTGATTCTACCACCTTTTTTTTCAATATGGTCTTGATGGGAGATGGAGTAGGCAGGAATAGTGACGGTAGAGTCAGGGATTTTATGGGAAAGCCAAGATTCTGAGACTATAAAGATGTAAGGGTGGAGGGAGATCATATGGGATTGGAACAGGTTAGTTTTAGGCAAAAGACTTCTACTATTAATGTGAGCCACCCGTAGACCTTTGGGAAGGTCACTGGGGAGGGAATGAAGAGATCCATGATGCCGGTTCGACAACAATGTTGTCGACTGATATTACAGCAACAGATTTATGTTGACCACAATTGCGGTCAGCATAAGTCTGTCTGAAAATCTTTAATTCTTTTAGGGAGCTTTGCCCCCCAACACCCCATGTGGGGGTCTCCACCCCATGCATCCCCCCTAATTCATATAATCAACTCAGAGTCAGAATTGATTCAGGGATGGGGTGCAAGACCCTGAGAAAGCAGTGCCAGAATCCTGTGGTGACGGTCCAGCGACCCATTGCTGAGTTGCTGTACTGTTGTTCGGGGTATAGTTGTCACTGTTCAGTTGGCATACAGGAATGAGGAGGTCCAGGGTTGAGCTCAATATCACCAGCTTTGAGGAGCAGCAGAAGAAGAAGAAGGATAACTTTGGCAGAGAGTGAGGTGCACCAGCGATGCAAAGCAGAGGATGGGGAAGGGGGAAGGGAAGACTGAAGGAGAAGGCAATTCTAATAGGCATCAGGTGGATCCAGGAAGACCCAGAAGGGATAAGGGAGGAGTCAGAAATCCAGGTATATGTTAGAAAGGGGAGGAGATAGGAAGAGGGGAGAGTAGAGGTAGTGGCTGATCGGTAGGATGAAGGGATAAGGGGAGAGGGAGAGGGAGAGGGAAAGGAGGAGGGATCAGGCAGGAAGGAAGGGGTCAGAGAGGGTGAGAAGCAGTGAAAGGGTAGGAGAGAAAGGATGACAGATAACAGACCAGGAGGCTGCATGATAGGAAGTTAGAAGAAGGTAGCTGGGGTAGACAGTGGAAAAAATATGGAGGGAAAGAAGATGGCAGGATAAGTAAGAAAGTAGTAGTAACATTCTTTATTTTTATACAGGGTAAGATCTTACAAACATCATGGTCCTGAAGGGCCTGTTTTCAAGATTGTCCTGTTTATAAAATGGTATACATATCTATTTGGTTCCACATAGGTACAAACATATAACGTTACAAATGCAAAAAGCTGACAGTCAAAACATAGCAATTTCTACATATTAAATAACTAGTTAAATAACCAGGTGTATTTAGAGTGTTCTCCATTCATACTCTCTGTGCCCATTACATATACGAGTTTGTTTAATTTATGTTTCAATGTTCTTATAAAGAATTTTGGATTAACATTTAAACCCTTAATGGAATTATCTATTGAATTCCATGAGGAAGTGGAGATTACTAGGAATGTCATGTCTCCATATTTATTCTTGGATTTTTGAGTCTTAAGAGTTCTCATTTGAATATTTCTTAACTTATACTTGCGTTTATGTTCAATATTTTCCATCCTTTCTACCAAATACTGTGGTAAAAATGTGGAGTTTTGTATGTTTGACTAACCCATATAATTTTTCTTTTATTTTCAAGAGTCATCCATCCTAGTGCACTCAACATATCACAATGATGAGTATGACTATCACATCTCAAGAGAAAGACCAGAAAACCAACAGAGGATGCATGCTGGTGTATAAAACCAAATGTTCCCACTGTAGTCATATTATGAAATAAAAATTGTATATGTGTGTGGGTGGGGGGGTTAGTACAGCCATTCCTAAGGAAGTCAAGCCAAAAAGGGTAACAGCAGCACCAAAAGCCAGACCATGGTAATAAAACCAGGGATGGCCAACCAGGAGCAAGAACTAGCAGAGCCTGGAAAGTACAGGGAGAGCAAAAAGCATCCAATGTGGTAAGGAGTAATAGTATAGAAAATTAATAGTGTGCAAGCCACAAGTAACAAAACGTCATGTGCAGAGCAACAGACATGGAGGTACCATCTGACAGGTTGACCACAAGAGGAGATGAAGGTGACCCTGAATGACTGAAACATATAAGGCAGGAAAAAATGACCTTATGTAAGCCTATAGCATGAGAGGCAAAAAGGCAGGTACACTATAGCAGCAAGGTACCTGTGACCTCAACAGAGGGAACAGTGCACAAAAAGGGAGATGTTACAGATCTAGCGAGAGCAGCCACGAGAGCCATGGAGCCCATTTCCAGATAGAGTGGTGGTGGAAGATGCAAGACATTACAAATCCCTTGGACTGGGAACCACTGGCAAAAACTAAGGTGGTGCCAAGTAGCCCAGCAACTATGACAGCCTGAAAGTACCAACGAAACACGTGGGAAGTGAAGATCCAAGACTACAATGTAAAGAAAATGGCTGCAGTACCTGCAGAGACAGCTACAGGAGGACAGTGTGCTGGGCCTCAATCTCCCAAAAAACAGTGGGACAAGTGTCAGACCCACAAGTAGTAGTAGAGTTGGCCTACAAGGTCCAGGCCACTAGATCAGGAAAAATAGGAGCCACATTTGAATCTTGGCGACAGAAGGGAGGCAACAAAAACCCAGGTCATATGGGGATGGAATGGTGAAAAGCCAGGCAGTGATGATATCGGCAATGTGGACCAAGCTGATGACAAAATGTCTGGTACACAAACAAGACAGGAGTCTCTGGCTCTACACAGAGAACAGAGCCAAAACTGTAGCATTGAGGGCTGTGGAGGTATACTTATGTCAGCAGGTGCTGCATGAGGAATACAGCACTGACAATGGTTACAAAGATTAGTTTACCGACGGTCCAAGAAGACCTGACATGTCAGCAACAGCACTGATGCAGGCAGCACCAATTGAGAGACTGATGACAGCAAGGGTGGCAGAATGCTCAGAAGTAATGCAGAGAATGGGGCAACAGCAGTTTGGCAGGTTTCACCAAAAGACTACCAGGCTGCCACACAGCCAGAGTGGGCTGCCACACATAAAATCCCAGGTCTCCTCTTGCCAAAATGGCAGGAGTAGCAGCGACATGGTGAAGGCAAGCAATCACAAGTATTATTAGTATTATTAAACAGTGCAGGTGCAAAGTCAATGACAAGAACTGTGATGGCAAAGCTGGCAGCAGTCTCTGGAGTAACACAGCCATGTCAGTTTCCACTGGAGTTCCCCAGGGCTCCTTACTGGGCCCTCTGCTATTTTCACTCTTAATAAACTCCCTTCATGCTATCTGGGTTACATTGATAGACCATCTTAGGGTAGCTGGTTCATTCTACTGGGGCGTGACACAGACAAGGCACGCTGATGAATCCTGGTAGGTTGAAACACGTGTATGTGTCTTCTATTAGCACCCTTTGCAGACTGTGTGAGAGGCCTTTCGGCACCATGCATTTTTGCTTAAAGTTGAACCAGCATAATATTCTGTGGTGATTTGCATATATAGCACATGATGCTTCGCATTATGGGGGTATGTGTGATTTTGTATTTCTTTGAATCTTGGCTTACCCTCAAATGCCCTTTGGGGTTACCATTATCTCAGTGCTTGCATGCTGAGGTTCTTTGTCTTTTAGCTTGTTTTTGGTTTTTATTGGGCTCATCACAACATAACCCAGCTAGACCATCTTAGATAGCTGGTTCATTCCAGTGGGGGTGTCACACAAAGAAGGCACACTCATAGATCCTGGTAGGATGAAACATGTATGTGTCTTCTGTTAGCACTTTTACAGACTGTGAGAGGCCTTTTGGTACCATGCATTTTTATTGAAAGTTGAACCAGCATAAATCTTCTTTGGTGTTCTACATATACAGCTCATGATGCTTTGCATTATGGGGGTATGTGTGATTTTGTATTTCTTTAAATCTTGGGTTTCCCAGCCAATGCCCTTTGGGGTAACCATTGCTTCAGTGCTTGCGTGTTGAAGTTATTTGTCTTTTAGATTGTATTACAGTTGTGTATCTTGCATTTCTAATTTTTTCTGTACCTTTTTGTATGCTTGGTGTTCAATGTATTTTCTAGTCATGTGTAGACACCTATACCATTCCTATGTTATGTATACTTGTCTGTATTCATTTGTGGCATCTACATGGCCCGGATCATGCCTGACAATGGTCCATGGGATCAGTGCACCTACCCGGTCAACAAATAAATAAAATAAAATGGAGCAGGAGTGATGGCTAATCAAAGCTGGATTATGACCTCTGAGCAAAGAGCTGTGGGATAGTACAAGGACCTGAGTCAGTACCTGCGACTGACCTAGGCATCTTCAGAACAGTCGGAGTAGTATAAGCAGAGTCGATAGCAAGAATGCCAATGGAATGAATGGTAAAAGTCCATGGAATAAAACAGAACACAGCCAAATGGCAACAGGAGTGACAAAGAGGTGAAGCCAGATGATGATCTACAAGCAAAGAACAGTGCAGCAAAATAGGGACCCAAGCCCAGAGCCAGTAATCGACAGTGGTATTATATTGATGGCCTGAACACATGGGTGCCAGAACATGGGGAAAATTGGGGGTGGGCTGTAGTGATTACAAAAGAGACCACGATTACTTTCCTTCTGACCCTGCATGTATTATAGTAGCACTTTGAATGCTCGTGGGCAAAGGAGGGAGGGGTGCCACCACCCCTCACCCATAGTTTGTGGCACCTATGCTCGGGCAGCAGGAATAGTACAGACAATGAAAATGATGATGATGACTAAGAAGACAACAGTCTCTGGAGTAAAACAAAGAATCACAGACAAAACAGCAACTGGGGCAATGATAAGGCATAGCCGGGTAATGACGAGCAAGCCAAGAGCTGTGGATCAGCATAACAACCTGAGCACATATCCAGCTGACTGGGACATCAAAATGACAGTCAGAGGAGCTAGAGCCGATGACCAGAATAGCAATGGCAAAGAAGGCAACAGTCTTTTGAGCAAACAAAGAGCAGAGTCAAAAACTATAACATGAAACAGAGCCAGGTGACAAGCAGCAAGCAGACAGTTGTGACCTGCATAAGAATTCAATCACATAGCCAGTAACTGACTGTGGTGTCATAGTGACAGTTGGAGCAACTGGAGCCAATGACAAGAACATCAAAACAAAGAAGGTAACAGCCTCTGTAGAAAAACAACAAGTGGTGCCAAAAAAAATGCAGCAGAAGCATCAAGAAGACAGAGACAGGCAATGATTAGCAAGTAGAGAGCGGAAGTCTAGATCGTGGCCAGGATTTATCCACAAGGAACCCAACAGGGTAACACTGAGGCTCAGAGAGAGGACATTACAATTGAAAATAGCTAGTAAGATGACAGCATAGCAGGAGAAGACTGGTCAGGCTCACAACTCTGGCAGCAGTGCCAGTCCCACCTGTTGTGGGAGAAGCTGGATCCCAAGAGCAGCACTGGAGCCCAGCACAGAGGATGGCCCAGAAGCAGGAAGGAAGCTCTAAAAGACTTCTGTGGACTGCATGTCCTTGTGGACAAAAATAAGAGCTGCTTAGAAAAACAGCAAGCCATGACAGAGTAGAAAAAAAAGTGAAAGTTTTGTTGACTACAGTAGTGAAAGCAAGGACTGCATTATTGTAAAAGGTGTTGCTAAAAAGAAGGAAAACGTTAGTGATGAAATTTAATGACGGTATTTCTTTAGTCTGACGTGATGTCCTCAGCGGAATAAATAGGAACTGAAGAGGTATGGGGCCGTTTACTTTTTATAGGCCCAATCTGTATGGTCCAAGGTAGCAGAACGTTTCTGCATGGTCCTGATGCCAACAGCTTACAGTTCTTTTTTATCACAACATTACTTTGTCACCACCTCCACGCACCTGGCAGGGGCTATGACCCCCTGGGTATGTCTTCTGGCACATCTGGGCCATCATGGGTCCTGCTGGGTCTTGGTATTTTCCTGTTTTTCCTCCTCCGTACCCACGCAATGGGTGCAGCAGCTGTCTTCACCTTCGTGGAGGCAGTCAAGTACCCTGGGCATGGGCCAAACCCCCTTGTTATGCTGACACATGTAGCACAAACCCCCCCACTAAAGAAGGAGAGCAGTCCTCCAGACGCTCAATCCTTACCTCCCCTGGCTGACCCACAAATGACCCGAGTCTGTTCCCGAACCCAGATCGCCAGCGTGGCTCGAGGTGTGGCATCCAGCACCTCAACCCTCAGCACCACCAGGCTGGCACTAACAGCTTATAGTTCTAATGGTTTGGCTCTGTGGATGGAAATGTCTTCATAAAAAATGAACATTTTCCTCGATTCAATTTAATTCAGTTTTACTCTTGATTAAAACCATTGAGTAGAGATTGCTTACAATAGTGTCCTATTAATTTTATTTTATTTTTATTTTAGTCTTTTGGTAACCGGGTAAGGCCCATTAGGCACAAGTGCCTGTTTACAGGGGCAACCTGGGAGCACTGGGCGGTTAAGTGACTTGCTCAGAGTCACACAGTATGCAAGTGGAGGTTGTGAGAATCAAACTCAGGTCTGGTCTGCTGGATGTATCAAGCTTGTTCACACCTCATTCCTCTAACTTCTAGGCTATACTGCCAGCCCAATTAAGGCAAAACATCTGAAGACAAACATGCTGCAGACATAAATAATGCTTGATACAGTAATAACTAACAAGGATTTGTAAGTTTACAGAGGCTTAACAAAATTTCAAGCCCTAAGTAAGGCCCAGTGTATGGGGTGTAGGGATTAAGGCTCACAGTTGTTGCTACATGTGTTACTCCCCTGGAATGATGGTAGCAAGGTTTATACCCATAGTAGACTGAAAAGAACCATTCCATTACTTTTGTACTGGAGAGCAAGGGGCAGTTTATCAGGTGTAGGGATTCTGGTAGAGAGTTCCACTCAGCTGGGCATCTATGACTGTAACCAAGAAACCCATGAGTTGCATTTATGTGCAGGATCATCAGCTCAAATGGTTCAATGGAGTGGAGACACCTAGAAAAGGATTTGTGGGTAATCCTTGAGTGCAAATAAGAGGAAACAAATCCTTTGACGCACTTCAGGGAGAACAGGATCAACTGCAATCCCTCCTATCACTGAGAAATAGCCAGTTCAACACACTGTAGATTGTACTATGGCAAGTGTCACAAGGGTGGTCGAGTATGAGTCTGGCTAGCCTGCTGTAAAGCATATCTAATTTCACCAATCTGGATTTGGAGGCTGCATGGAAGAAAACGTCCATGTAGAAGGAAAGAACTATCATAGAATGGATTATTTTCTCTTGGCAGTCCTGTGACAGCAAGGATTTGTTTCTGAACAGGAAGACAGTATTTAAAGATAGGCTTTTGACAAGTCTGTTGACCTGGGTGTTCCCTGTGAGGAGTGAATTGACCCAGAATCCCAAATATTAGTAAGCACTTCCAGATGTGATCCATCTGTAGTAGCAATAACCAGAGGGACACAACTGGTGTAGCTCTTCAGTCAGGGGGTTGACCCAAACACCATTACGTTGGTCTTTTCCATGTTTAAAGACAGTTTTGAATCGAGGAGAAAGGATTGCAGGTCATGAGATCATTTGATACATATGTACATAGACCTTTGATGGAATCATTCATTAGATATTATGCAGTCAACATTGTAGATGACATTATTGGTACCTTCTCTACATATTGCAGGCCTAGGCTAAGTGTATAGTATGGAAAATCACCATTCATTACTGCCCACTAGGGGCCATGACTCACAGCTTCAGACATGCAGTTACATCTCTCAGATTCTCTTTGTCTATATCAGAACTTCCATTTATATTCAGAACCTGGGAATCAACATTCCGGTAAGAAGCCACGGCTTGCAGCTTTAAAGGCGAATGCATAGGCATCCATAGTGGGACTAAACCTTATCTGAGACACTCTCAGGCATTCCTTGCTTCTAGTGAGGTTGTAGCCTTCTGCTTCTCTGAAGAGGAAATAATGCACATTGCAACCTCTATGCACACTGTTAAACACGCCTAAGCATTCCAAGGCACTTTAGAACATTTCTGGATGTTTATGAACCTTTAGAATGCAGAGCACATTTCCATAATATGGAGCATTTCTTCAACCTCTACTCCTAATGCATCCTTTCACAGCTGGGTAGTAGCTTGCTTTGAGCCCATCTCCTATGGAGCACCTTTTATGAGGCACTAGTAGTGCCCAGTTTATCCCTCTCTCCTGGATTTACTATTTGCTCACCCATGAGCTGTCTGGCCACTGAATTACATACAGTCTCTTCCCCAGGTTTCTTACACACTGGCAAACCTACACATTGCACAGGATTTTGTCTGTTATTTAAAGACTGTCTTTTTTTCTTCACTTCTCAGTAGCCATATAGGGGAAAACAAAAGTCAGCAAACAACTTAAATGCCAGCTCTGTGTTAAGAATTCTGTCAATTTCCAGTAAGATCTCCTAGAAATACCTAGGGCATCATACCGTAGGAAAACAAAGATCAATTGCTGAAGAAAGTTCTCAGGCTGATCACTTTAAGTAGTTTCATCCCATTTCCTATTAACCCTAACAAAACAGACCAGTAAGCTAGAACAGGCCTCAGCCATGAAACTCAGCCATGGAGCTTGTACAGTATTATTAGGTTAGGGTAAATGCTTCACTAAAAGGTAATAGATTCACTACCAGCACAATAAAAAACATCACTTGGCAAGGAACACCACAGCTCCCTGCCCTCCCAACACATACCTTCATGAGAAGGAGAGCCACTCCTGAGCCTTCACAGAATGTGGGCACCCATTGACTGCCCTCATTCACAGCCACCAATCCTTACCCTACCTCACCTCTAGGCTCACATGGGGAGATTAATTTTCAAAATGTCTGAAGATAAAACAAGCCCTCTTCAGGGAGAAGGCAGTGCTTAGCTGAAAAAGACTCAGTCAAAAAAATAAACAACAGAAGTGCACAAGCCATGGGGCAGTATATTAATTCTTGAAAAAACTTTTGTTAGTGAAATTTCATTAAGATCTTTAATGACCAACATTCAGAGTACAAAGACTGGAGCTGCTGCTGCCTTACAAGAAAGATGCAATCTATAAAATTATATCTCAACCAAGAGTTTTAAAACATTGAAGAAGTAAAATTTATTTGCAAACAAACTAAAAAAGTCAAAACAAGAAAAAAAGACTGAAAGGTGAGACCCTCCAAAATTCTGATTGTGGCAAAATCTGACATCAGAGATAAACTCCCCTTCTCTTCTTCCCTCCTCTTGCAGTGCTGCTAGGACTCTCATTTTCCAAAAGAAGGCAGAAATATCCTGAAACTAAAATCTAGAATTACAGATAAATCACCAACAAAAAAACAAAAGACCTAGCATTCACAAATAAAAATGTCATAAAATAACATAAAACAGCTTTTAAAAATATAATAAAAGAAAAATCCCACAAAGCCTTATGGAAAATACAAGCAGACTAAAATAAGCTCCTAAACCTGCTTTGGCCTTCTCTCTTGTAACCCCTTTACCATATGCTGGGATCTGTAAGGACAGAACCAGTCATTTGTTAAAATACAACATTTTGGAATAGGAAATATGAAATATGCTGTTTTGCACAAGTCAGTTTTAAATTATTTGTGAATTGCACAAAATAAGGGACAATTGAGGGGGGTGTTGAGCAATGATCTAACATTGCTGAAGTGCTATGAAAGTACATATGATCCATTTCAATTAATTTGTGAAAAATAAGCATGGGATTTAGAAAACATTACCTGCCAAAATAATGTTTCTTTAGCTTCCATAGGAATGCTTATTGTTGCAGGTTTCGTGCAACTGTTTCCATGGGTTTAATTAAAACAGATGCTTGCTTCAAGCTGCTAAAATAATTGCAGAAAGATATTTCACACACACTTTAAATATGTCAAGTGAATCTGGATATATACCTACAAGTCAGCTTTAAGAATGTTACTATTAAATCTGCTGCAAACTGTGTTTTTAGATGAATGAATAACCTCTGATACATAGTACCATAATTCCTTAAGCTTTAAATACTCTACCTTATCAAGGAAACAGCTTAGAACGTAGATGTTATGAGAGTGACAAATGAATCAGGCTAATGTACCTAAACCTGGATATCACAAGGTAGTAGGCGGAGAGTTTTATGTTATTTCAGTGCTGCAAAATATTTCACTATATATTTATCTCCAGTAGGTGTTTGTGTTCCTAACTGAAATGTGGCAGTCCAGTGATAATACTGGCTTTGGAGACATATAAAGCTTAAGAAACAACCCATGTTGAAAGCAATCTACTGAACCATGAACCCTTCTCAAGAGACTGCCAAAGAAGTAACAAAGAGATAATTTTTTGCTAGTTACAGCAGTTATTTGGCATATGATGTGCCAATATTTACAATGAGAACAGAATTCAGGTTTATACTGAGTTTTGATTGATGTGCATGGGAGATAAATTGTGACTTTTTCAGATTCTTGGGTTTTTTTTGGTAACAGTTCAAGGTTTTTTTTTCCATTCACAGCTAAAATCTTGCTCTGCTGAATGGCTATGAAAGTATTCATTTGCTGTAACTGCCTTATGCTGCTCAGAACGTGTTACTTGGATGTTTTTAACTGATACATTACTAAATAAATACTATCTCCTAAGACAAGTTGGAAAGAAGGACTTGAGGTTCTGCAGTAAAGTTTTACATGTTGGTGTGTCTGTCAAGGGGAAGTCATCTGCCCTTGTGTCCTTGGGCAGCTGATTCCTCTTGGGAGAGAAGGAGGCAAAAGGGACAAATAGGAAAGTTGGTAAAACATCATAAACATCCCTAAGCCAGCTTTCAAAGTAACGGGTTTCAGTCAGCACTGGCAGGATGGCACTACGGGAAATCTTACCTTGTCAAATCTCTAGAGGGCTACCATTGTGAACTGGTGACAAGGTGCCACATTGAAGGGGCAAATGGCAAAAGTGTGGCTAAGCAGCCCTAAGTGATATTTTTTTTTTCACTAAAGCAGTACATTGTAGACATCGTCCATACTTTGTTTTGCCTTTGTTTTCAGGTAATCTTCCCCAGATACTGTGGCAGTAAGTGCTTTTCTTCCCAGTAGACTGCATTCAGTATAAAATGAAATCTGGGATGGGATCCAAACTAAAAACTCCAGAAGCGAGCTTGAATTCTTTATTACATTTCTAAAAGCATGATTCTAGTGTAGGTGCTTGAACAACACAAATACAGTTCTGTACACAGTAATCTTATGAATGGGTACATTTTATAAAAAAGGTTGTAGCTACAGCAATTTACTGTAAAGTTGCAGGCAACCATTTTCTGGATCTAGTAAACAAAATGATATACAGACGTAAGGTATGTACTTCATAGAAAGCATGCACATTTTTAAACATTTATAAACCATGATACAACATTTGCTTTAATCTGTTTTCATAGACTTTTCTACTTTATGTTGTTTATTCTTCGGGGTCAGGAACCTCATAGCCAAGTCTGGAAGCAGATGGAAAATGAGCCCAATAGGTTCTGGCTAACTCATCAATCTTTTCATAGCCAGCCAAACTACGTAGGTTTTCCACCCAGGCGTAAAAATCAGAGGCGGACATACTCCAGTTAGGCATGCTACGTTTCTCTCTTGCTTCAGCTAGAGAAAAGAAAAGATTACAAAGTTATGAGAAGAACTGATCAGGTACAGAAAGGAAGAAAGACAATTTAAGTCCATGTTTGACTCCTTATTGTTGACATAACAGAGCAATGAGTCATTTTCTTGAACTGCAGTACATACAAGCTATTTAATTGGGTGTAATAAATGTTTAATTAGGTGCTAGGCACAGCTAACCCAATTCCTCATTAATTGTTTTAGTCCAGAGTATGGCAGAATTTTTTGTGTTCACAGATTTCACTTTCTATAGAACTGTTATTTCTTTCTATGTTGAACATTTGATACAGTTCTATAATGACTAATGAGGAAATGTTACCGCAAGTGCAATAAGTATGCATAGTGGTTTTAACATGTGCCTTCTTCATGACAGGTTTTTGGTTATCTCATTGGGGCAGTCCTAGAGTGCAATGTTTTCATGAAATGATTCATTGCTTGTTCTGTTTGAAAATTGGGATGCTGTTTGTATGACAAGCGCTACATGAAACCAAATTCTTCTCTCTACCACCAACTCAGGTGGAAATTCATTGAGTTGAGATGGAGTGGAAGGGGCTTTGTTGCCGTGTAGTGTTTGGCTTAATTAGAAACTGGGGATATTTCCATTTTATTTGGTAATTGGGACAACTTCATTGAGCATATCCCAAGGGTACGGACCACCCAGGGCCAAAGGGCTTTCTCCTATAGAGCCCCCTCCTGGTACAACTCCCTCCCAGCGGGCATCACTGATTCCCCCTCACTCACTAGTTTCAAATACTGCCTAAAAAATCACTTGCTCGCCTCACACTCCTGCCACTGCCCCTGACCCCCCACCTGTCCCCACCATCCTCGATGATAAGCTAATGGAAAACAAAATTAAAAAGATAGATAATTTGGGGTTTTGCATTCCCATCTCGTTTAACTGACAATGGTGTTATGGCACTCATCACCTGCAATGTGACTTTGCCTATTGGTAATTTGTGTTGCTGACTGTCTCGCCTTGCCTGCTATTTGCCGGTGTCTTATTACTGTACAGTATTTTTGGATTGCTTCATGTATGTATGTTCTGTCTTCCTTTCGATGAGGTACCTTTGTAAATGAGCCTCTGGCTCAAAGGTTTTTAAACTGATGTTAAAATAAAATAAAAATAAAAAATAAAAATATGCTTATTTATACAGAGGCCCTAAGGCAAAAAAATGCATTACAACATAGTTACACATAAATAGATAAGGTATATTCACTGAAGCAGACAGTACATACTGAAACAGATAAAATAAACAAATCCACAGTCAAAACATACAAATACATTATCAAGTAAATAGCCATTTAACATCATGGAGCAAGTAACACCAACCCCACCACAGACAAGATTAGAGCAAAATGATGCAGTAATAGTAATGGGACAGAAACAAGGGCCATGATACAAAATATGAGCAGATTGATTTAGGTTTCAGCTTTAATGCTGAGTGAAAAAACAGGCTTTGATCTTCATCAGATTGCATAGTCGCAACTGATGATGTCTTAAAATACTAGGCAAGGCATTCCAAAAATAAGGCCCACAAAAATTCAAAGCTTTTTTACCAAAGCTGATCTATATTCTGGGAATTAGAGGCTCCATACTGTCCAAAGGCCATAATCCTGGTCTGATTTGTCATATCTGGAAACAGCTAGATATTGTAGGTAGTCAGGCCCATCACCATTTAGGCAAATAAAAATGAAAGTACAGTTACGTAAGAATGTACCGTAACAGCTGGCCCAGTGGCGCTGAGGGTTAAGGCTCTAGATGCCTCACCTTGTGCCATGTCGGCCACCTGGGTTCAGGAACGAGCCTGGGGCATTGGGGGTTGGCAGGGGCAGGGAGGGACTGAGAGTCTGAGAGACGGCTCTCCCTTCTCGGGGAGGGGTATAGGGATTGTGTTGCTCCCGAGCGACCACTGGTGATGGCCAGGGATAGCCAGGAAATTCATGACACTGCTGTATGGCACCGGGTGGTGGAAGTCAGCGGACGCTGGTCATCATTGCACATCCGAGATCTGCAGGGGGTGGGGACAGAACAAGAGAAAATCCCTGAAACACCTGATAGGCGATGGCAGGTCCAGTGGTCGGTCCCCACATCCAATGCCGGGCCTTCCAGCTCCACCTGGGCACTCCCTCTGCAACCTGGTTGCCCCACTAGATTAAAGAGTGCCAGAGGAGTTAGCTGTCCTGCCTCATGGTGACTCGGAGCTGGAGGTCGGGCAGTCAGGTGGTGCGGTAAGGGAGGTGGAGTCTGGGGGCTTCAGGTGGATGGAACATGATCAAACCAAGTGCCCTGCTAGAGAGAGGTCAGGTCGCCGGCATAGGAGGCATAAAGAAAATTTAAAAAAAAGGAATGTACTGTAACAGTAGATCTTCAGGAGGATCTCTTGCAGCAGGTCATCACCAGTAGAACTTAGCCATCGGGTGATAGAACCACACAGAAACCTTTCTAGCTAGCAGTCTACAAGAGGGGGCCACTCACCTCCAACATCAGTTACCAATGCCAGCCTATCCTATATAAGGTGGGCAGCCCCCATGCCCTCCTCAGGTCTCTTGCTGGAGACCAAAAGCAGGATACCAGAAAGGGGCAACTGAGGAGGATACCAAGGTATCCCTGTAGCAGAGTGAAAGCAGAAGGCTCACCCCGATGGAAAGTGCAAAGGGGGGAAGGAGAGAGGGAAAGCAGGGCCTGCTGCAAGAGATTCTTTCAAAGATCTGTGACGGTAAGTTCTTACATAACTGTACTATGTTACTTTGAGGGTATCTCTTACAGCAGGCCATCACTGTAGGACTGAGTTCCAAGCAGTTCTGGTACAACAGAGAGTCAGTCCGGGTAACTGGCTAAAAAATAACTACTTAAGAAAGGAAACCTTGGAGGATGGCAAGGGCAAAGTTGGCCCGACATCAGGAGGCAATGTCTAGACTGTGATGCTTGGTGAAGGTGTGGACAGTACTGCAGATGACAGCAGCACAGATGTCAGCAATGGACACATTACGAAAGCAAGCCACTGATGTGGCCATACCTCTTGTAGAATGGCCCTTAACCCCTCCAGGAAGTTCCTTACCATTCTTCTGGTAACAATAGTCAATGCAGTTGGTTAACCATTTAGACAAACACTGTTTGGACACTGGGGCACCCTCTTTCCCAGGTGCAAAGGAAACAAACAACTGAGTGGACACCCTAGAGTCCTTAGTCTGGTGTGTATAGTACCTAAGGATTCCATGTACATCCAAGGTATGGAGCAATGCCTCCCCTTGATTGGAATGCTCCAGATAATAAACAGACAGGTAGATGGATTGATTCAAAGTAAACTGCGACACCACCTCAGGAAGAAACTTAGTATTTATACACAAAGACACCCTGTCTTTGTAGAAAACAAAATAAGGCTTCTTAAACATAAGTGCCCGAAGCTCTGAAATCCTTTGAACAGAAGTAATGGCAACTAAAAATAATACTTTCCATGACAGAAAGCATAGTTCACAAGATGCGGCCAGTTCAAAGGGAGGCAGTGTAAGTTTTTCCAGCAAAAGACTGAGGTCCCAAGTTGGGACGGGGTCCCTGATTGGGGGTTTTAAGTGCAAAATTCCCCCAAGAACATGCGGGACACATCAAGTTGGGTCACTGAGCACCCATCCAAAGGTACATGATATGCAGAGATATACCTTAATAAAGGAGTGCCATAAACCCAAGTCTAAGAGGGACAGCAGATACTCCTGAACCTGATCCACTGGACAGGTGAAGGGATCCAACTGGTGCAGCCCAAAGAGTGAAGCACTTCCATTTCCTGGAGTAGATGGCCCTGGTGTAGGACTTCCTGGCCGCCATCAAAACATCATCCACCCTAGGGGAGACTCCACACCTATCAATGTCTATGTCCTCAGGAGCCATGCATGGAGATGGAGAGATTTGAGGTCTGGATGGACTAGGGTGCCCCATTCCTGGGAGAGCAAGCCTGTGGAGAAGGGTAGGGACAGCGGAGGTTCCTCCGCCAATTGTTGCAGCAAGGGGAACCAGATCTGATGAGGCCAGAAGGGGGCGATGAGGATCATTGTAGCCCCCTCCATCTGGAGTTTGATCAGAACTTGCTGTAGGAGTGGGAAGGGAGGGAAGGCATACAGAAATCTCCCCATCCAGGAGAGGAACAATGCATCTCACAAGAAAACTCCAGGCCCTGGATCTAGTAAGCAGAAAATTAGCAGTTCTGTATTGTGTGGGGATGCAAAAAGGTCCAGCTCAGGCTGATCCCATCTGCCGAACAGATCTTCTACCACTGAGGTCAGAAGTTCCCACTCATGAGCCTTTGACCGCGAATGACTGAGGCTGTCCGCCAGGATGTTTTGTTCGTCGGTAACATGGATGGTCAAGAGTTCCAGACTGTGCTTGATGGCCCAATACCAGACCCTCATTGCTTTTCTGCACAGGGGATAGGAATGAGTCCCCCCTGCTTGTTTATGTAATAGACCACACATGTTGTCCATTTGAACAAACAGCAAACCCAGGGAGAACTGAGACTGTAAGGCCTGAAGGGCATACAGTACTGCCCACATTTCCAGAACATTGATATGGAGATCCCTCTTAATCTCTGACCAAGTCCATTGGGTTTGGTGGGGTCCCATATGGGCACCCCAGCTGAGGCCGGAGGTGTCCATCTTAAGAATCTGCTGAGGGAGAGGTATAGAAAAGAGCATTCCCCAAAACAAGTTGCTGGGTTCCAGCCACTACAACAACACCTTCTTGACTGGACCCGACACCAGCATAAGTTGATCCAGAGTGTCCATGCATTGGTCCCACTGGACTCTCAGTTTTCTCTGAAGGATTCTCATGTGAAGTCTGGCTAAGGGAACCATCACAATGGCTGTGGCCATGAGGCCCAGAAGCCTTAAGAACTCCCTCACCTGAACATGGCATTTGGAGAAGAGAAGGCGGGCCTGATCCATCAGGTGCTCTGCTCTGTCAGAGGGTAAGAAGGCTTTGCCCTGAGCTGTGTCCAGGACTGCCATTATGTAGAGGAAGTGTTGAAAGGGGTAAGAAAGGACTTGAGCAGGTTGATAGTAATGCCCAAGGACTCAAACAGGCTGCAAGTACTCGCAAGAGTTTGCAGCAGATGGTCCTGGGATGGGGCTGCCAAGAGCCAGTCGTCCAGGTAGGGAAAGACGTAAAAGCTGTGTCACCTCAAGGCCGCAGCCATCACCACCAGGCATTTGGTAAAAACCCTGGTGATTGAGGGCAAGCCAAAGGGCAGAGCCTGAAACTATAAGCTGAAAGCAAAGGAAGAATCTGTGGGATTCAAAAACTTTCATGTGCAGGTGAGCATCCTGCATATCCAAAGAGTAGAGCCAGTTCCTCTGATGAAGCAGGGGCAGTAGACCCTGAAGAGTTACCATCCGGAAACGTTTGTACTCTATGTACAAATTGAGGTTGCTCAGGTCCAGGATGGGATGGAGATTCCCTGTCTTCTTGGGAACTCAGAAGAAGTGGAAATAGTACCCCATCCCTGCTGGGATTTGGGAATGGGCTCTATGGCCTTCTTTTGCAATAGAACTTGAATTTCAGCCCATATAAGGGGAACATGACCTGAAGGACATGTGGACAGGCTTGGCACTCCAGAAACTGTAGAGTGTGGCCATGCTTTATGAGCTGCAGCATGCATTTGTCTGTAGTGACATCCCTCTACCTGTCCAGGTGGAGGGAGAAGCGACCCCCAACCACCACCTCCTGAAGCCCTGTGGGGGGGGTCTGGTTAAGAGTCAGAAGGTGGGGGCAGCCCCTGGCTGGTCTGTGGACATGTCTCTGGAGGCCCAAGAAGGTGCTGAGGTGGGCACAGGGAGGGCAGCACCTGCTTCATGTTTGTTCTGGGCTATGGGAGGGGGTTGGGCCTGTCTATGGGAGGAGCGATGAAAAGGGGTGTTGTGACCCTACTTCAGCTGGGTATGGTACAAGCAGTGGACTGACCTCAAGGCCCTCCCAGAGGTTTGGAGCCCAGAAATAAAGTCCTGAACATCACCCCAAACAACTTGGGCCCTGAAAGGGAGCATCCATAATGTTGGATTGGACATCAGGGGCAAAGCCCAAGACTCTAAGCCAGGCATGGCACCTCATGCTAATACCCACGTCAGCTGCCTGGCTTGAAACATCTATGGCATCATAAGCCACCCAGTGGATGTGGGTGCCGACATCTAATTCAGTCTTAAGGGCCTGAAGAGTTTGCTGTTTGGGGGGGGGGCATCTGGCATCACCATGACTGCCTGTCTAGCCTGGTCCCACAACAGGTTTTGGTATTGCACCAAGTGGGCCAAGCACTTAAGGGCTCAGATGGTGAGGGTGGCGGAGGCAAAGGTTCACTTGCCCACCTGGTCCAGCTGCCTCGATTCTGTACCTGGAGAGAGGGCACTGAGGAGCTTTGGCCACTTGATGAGGTCATGGGCCACATTAATAACTACAGAGTCGGCTTTGGAGTATTCACCAAAAAAGGATTTTCCAGCTGGAGCATGTTAGCGCCTGTGAGCCTTCTTAGAGACCATAGGGACAGTATGGGGATGGAACCATGTGGCCTTAGTAACATCCTCATATGACTCAATAAATGGGGGGACTACCAAAGGAGGAGGAGCATTGCGCTGCTGAAGGTAGTCCACCAGGCTGTGATGCTCCAGGTCTTGTTCCTCAGCCTCCCACCCCATCATTGCTTGGATATGCCTCATGATATCCATAAAGGTGAGGTAATCAGGAGGTGATTTGGGGACATTACTGGGCTTCCATTCATCTCCCGAGCAGACCCCCCTCAAAGGAGGAAGACTCCAAGTTGACATCATTGTTAGTGGGAGAATCCTCATCCCCACTGTCACCTGGCTGGCAGTCAACCAGGCAAGCAGGGGTACCCACATCAGTAGGGCTCATAGGGGTAGGAGGAGCATTCGGTCCTGGGTGGGTCGGGGCAGGAGGGGTGGAGCCCCAAGAAGACCATGGGTGTGTGGCTAGAGCTGTGCACCAGGGGTAGGACCTGTAACTGCATGAAAGCCCATAGTGCAGAGATCAGGCCATGGTAATCCGTGAGTGCCACTGCTGAACCTCCAGGTGCAGGATAGCTGTAGAGTGACTGAGGCCCTACAGGCACAGCATAAGGGTAAGCCGGCATCAGTCCCTCCAGCATTGGGTAGGGGCAGGCCAGCATCGGACCCCCCCCGGCATTGGGGTCGGATACCCTGGTTGTGGTTCCACAGGGGTGGGTGGCAGTACAGGTGTTGGTCTCCCTGGTAGTGGCAGTGGCAGGCTGGGCATAGGCCTCCCAGGCATAGGGAGAGGGAGAGCTGGCAAAGGCCCAGCTGGCACCAGGGGCAGACCAGTGAAGGGCCTGTGGGCTGTGGAAGAATAGGTACCAGCCCAGCAGGCATCAGTCTGGGCAACGCCGGTATGGGACCCACAGGCACCGGATTAGGAGAGGCCAGCACTGGGGGGGGGAGGGTCCCTCTGGTGAAGGCTGGGGAGAAATTGGGCTCTGAGAGTCACTGGTGCCCAACAGCTTCTGCCCCTGTGAAGGAGTGGCAGAACTGATGGAGGTCTCAGAGTTTGAGACCGGCATCAGGGACGTGGGTGGCATGGTGAGAACTGTTTCCAGCAGCACCAGCTGGAGGAATTTCAGCTGAGTCACCGGTTGAAGTGCCCGTGGAAAACAAGGGCTTAAATTGCAGGGACTGGAAGCAGGATAAGAGAGACCCTGCCCTAAGGAACTCCCGCCGGTCACAGAAATCCGGGAGTGCAGCAAGGCCACCAGCAGCCTGAAAGGATAAGGACATGCAGGGCTAAGGAGGTTGACCCCCCCTGCCAAGGGAGGAAGACCCTGATGAGATTGCTTTAGGAGCCTTATGTAGAGACTGAGTGGGAAGTAAACCAGGGTTGGTCCCTATCCATGTCCCAGTGTTTGTGCTTCCCCGAGGATTTTTCCTTGGACTTGGACAAATGGAGCCTGAGAACTGGGTTGGGGATGTGAATTCCATCTGGGTTACCTTATGCTGGAGGAGATGGCTTTCCAGAGTCCTCTGGTGGTGTCTTCTGATGGTTGGCTTAAACTTCTTGCAGGCCTCATAGGCCTGAACATTGTGGCCTGGGCCTAGGCAGACGAGGCAAGCAGAGTGCCCGTCCTTGTCTGGGATCTGTTTGCTGCTTGCACACTTAGTGGAGCAGTCAGAAGAAGAAGAAGAAAGTTGTGAAGACTTAAATGTGAAGAAGAAACACTGAATAATTTCAATGTTTAACTAAATTAATGAGAAAATAAGAAAGCGCGGCAGGAACATGGCAGTTTACTATAGCTACGGTGGAGTCCATGGTCCAACGTGTTTTGGTCGATGGTGGGAAAGAACTGAGGAGGGCATGGGGGCTGCCCACCTTATATAGGATAGGCTGATGTCAGCTACTGACATCAAAGGTGGGTGGCCCCCTCTGGTAGACTGCTAGCTTCAAAGGTTTCTGTGTGGTCCTAGCACCTGATAACTAAGTCCTACCGGTGATGGCCTGCTGCAAGAGATACTCTTGAAGTAAGATCTGCACAATATGATATTCCCTCTTTACCAGACAAAGGAAGCCATTTAAGTTTATTCATTTAACTATTTGTTTTTTGTTAACCAGGTTAGTACTCTAGACAATTGAATGCTTATTTTAGGTACAAACCAGGAGAGTACAAAAGGAGGCACTGGTATAAAAATATGAAGTAAGGAGAAACTAATTCAGATTACAATGCACAAACTATGCTGGCAATATATCTAATATAAGAATTATGAACATTTACGGTATGTATTAGTAGCATTACTGAATTATGAACAAAATTTACAGCATATACATTGCAGCTATTAAATACCTTGTGTAACTGAATAATAGAAATAAGGATTGTTGAGAAAAAGATGAGTTACATACCCGTAATAGTAAATCTTTGAGAGAATCTCCTCCATTGGGCCACACCTTTGGAACTGGAAGCCATCAGTGTCAGAACCATCTGGAAACTTTTGCCTACCTGGAGGCCATCCATGATAAGGTACAATGTTGGTGCCTATAAACCATGGGCAGCCCCCTCATGCCTCGGTTCCCAGAGATAAGCTTGGAAAGCCACTTACCATGAGGAACCAGGAGACCACACGAGGACCAGACACACAAGGAGAGGCATGGGATTGGTGGCAGAAGACAAAGAAGCACCAATATGGACACCTTCCATGAAGGTAGTGGAACATCTTCCTCAGACAGGGGAAGGAGGGTGGGTGTGCTGTGGCCCAATGAAGGAGTTGCTGTCAAAGATCTACTGTTACTGGTATGTGACTGTTCTATCTTCATCAAGGATATCTGCTCCACTGGACCATTGTGGAATGATTTCCAACAGTACAAAGTACCTAGGAAGGATAGCAAAGTCTGATATGAAATCCAGACAGAAGGCCTTGCAGGACAGCTAGACCAAAGCCAGCACGTCTGCGTGAGATAATGCCTAGACCGTAGTGCTTAGTGAAAGTATGTACAGTACAGTGCTCTGTGTGGCAGCAGTACAAATGTCAGCAGCATACACACCCTGGAAACAGGCAACAGAGGTGGCCATACCCTGGGTAGAGTGACCATGAACAACACCATAAAGTTCCTTTCAGTACTTCCTATAACAAAACATAATACAGTTGGCTAGCCACTTTTACAGGCACTGCTTAGTAAAAGGTATACCCTCTCTCCCAGAGATGAATAAGTCAAAAAAATGAGAGGATTTTCTGCAGCCCTTCATGAGATCCAGGTAGAAATGTAGAGTTCTATGTACATCAAGAGTATGTAGCAGAGCTTGACCCATGTTAGTATGCTCTGGATAATATACTGGTAGGTTTATTATCTGATTCCGGCATGAAGTCCAAAACCACTTAAGATAGAAAATATGGATTGTGAAAAATCAGGTGGGGGCTCATACATGAGTGCCTAAAGTTCAGAAATCTTTCAGGCCAAGGTACTAGCAACCAAGAAAGGAGCTTTCCATGAAAGTGAGGGTCACAGGTTGCAGTGGGTTCAAAAAGAGCCAAAGTCAATTTCTCAAGTATAAAATTAAGGTCCCAAGGTGTACCAGTTTACGAACTGGGAGACACATGTGCAGAATACCCTTAAATAATGTATGGGACACTTCTAGTTGTGCCACTATGCCTCCATCAATAGGGGCATGGAGTGCTGAGATGGCAGCCAAATGGAACAGTACTGCAGACCAGTCTGATAAAGACAGGAGGTAGGCTAGTACAGTATTAACAGGACACATAAATGGGTCCTCATAGCAGGAAGCACACCAGATATAGAAACGCTTCCATGTCATATAATATGTGTGTATGGTGGAAGGCTTCCTAGTCCCCAGTAAGTCATCAGCTAGATGGTGAGAATCCTCAAAATGTGCAATGGCTAAGTTCTCAGGAGCCAAGCATGCAGGTGGAGATCCACCCTGTCTGGGACAGTAGACCCCGACACAGGAGCAACTGAACCAGAGGTTCCACTGCCAGATGTTGCAGGGGAGCAAACTATATCTGTCAAGGCTAGAGGGGTGACCAGTATTAGGGTGGCTTGTTCTGCCTGTAGTTTGAGTAAAACCGTTGAATGAGAGGGATCAGAGGGAATGCATAAAGGAACCTCCCTCTCCAGGAAAGGGACAATGCATCTTGCCAAAAATCTCCAGGCTCTGGAGCAAGTGAGCAAAAAACAAGCAGTTTTGCATTGTGTGGGGATGCAAAAAGGTCCAACGCTGGATGACCTTATCTCGGGAACAGGTCATCTACCACAGCAGTCAGTAGTTTCCACTCATGTACCCAAGACTGGGACTGACTTAGTCTATCTGCTAAGACATTTTGGACTCCAGGGAGAAAAACAACTGTCGCTTGCAGGCCATGAGAGAGTGCCCATTGCCATACCTTCATTGCTTCCTTGCACAGATGGTAGGGGTGAGTGTCCCCTTGCTTGTTGTTATAGTGAATCACACTGATGTTGTCCACTCTGATCAACTGAGGATCCAGAGAGAAGTGTTCTTTAAAGGCCTGGAGAGCAAGAAGAACAGCAGAACATTGCTGTGTAGATCTAAATCCTGGTCAATCCAGACCTCCTGGGTCTGGCACAGTCCCAGGATGGCAGCCCAGCCCATCCAGGAGGTATCCAATTTGAGGATTTGCTCTGGTGTTGGGGGAAAAGAATGGGACACCCTGCAATGAATGCAGAGGCTCCACCACAGTAGAGACTTGCTGAGAGGGGGGATTTAACAAGAAGCATTTGTTCCAACTTGTCCATCAGTTGGTCCCAGTTCATCTGAAAAATCCATTGTGGAATCCTCGTATGGAGGCATGCTAATGGGATGGTTACAATGGCAGCTGCCATAAGTCCCAGAAGATGGATCATAGACCTGGCAGACACATAGTGGCTTCTGTGTACTAAACAGGTCTGAGCAATCAGGGCTCCAGCTCTGTTCTGGGGCAAGAATGCACTACCCACTGCTATGACCAATACCATCCCAATAGATTGGAGGTGTCGACATGCACTAAGAACAGATTTTGGTATATTGACCATAACACCCAGGTCCACGAACAATTGCAGAGTTCAAGATACTGTGTACCAGACCACTTTCCCTGGACAGGATTGCAGGAGCCAGTCATCCAAATAGAAGACATAAAGCCCTTCCTTCCTTCTGGAAGGCTGCTGCCCGAACTGCAAAACAGTTGGTAAACACCCGGGGTGCTGGGATAAGCCAAAGGGCAATAATCAGAACTTATAATGTTAGTCCTCCAGTGTGAATCTGAGGTACTGTCTGTGGCATAATCTGATTCTATGGTAATCTCCCCCCCCCCCAACACATTTTGACAGATGAAGGAAGATCCTTCCCCCCACTAGGAACCTTTTGTAGCAGCTGTGGAGGGGGAGGGAATGGAGAGTTAGAAGGCACTGGAAGCAGCAGGGCTTCCAGAACGAGAACCACTGGGTGCCTTAGCGTGACCACCCTGGGCAGCAGATTCAGCGGGCGGGGGGCACATCACATCAGAGTCATTTTAGATGACTGAAGGTCTTTTAATGCATTGTACACATCATGGCCAAATAGCTTAGAGCCCCGAAAAGGGTAATTGAGCATAGCCTGTTGCACATCTGAAGTAAATCCTGCTACTCTGAGCCAGGAATATCTCCTGAGGCAGATACCAGAGACAATAGACCTAGCAGTAGCACATGATGCATCATATGCTGACCTTAGTAAATGTTTTCCAGTATCTAGGCCACCAGAGGCAGTTTAAGTAGTTCTGCTTTCACAAGGCTGTACAGCAGAGTCTGTACTGTAGACATAGCTGACTTTCAGACAATGTTCTGATACTTAATTGTTTAAGTCTGATAGTTTGCAGTGCGAAGGTCCAAAGTGGCAGAGATGTACGTCTTCTTAATCACTGCATCCTATTTCCTGGAGTCCTTGTCAAGAGGCAGGATGCTCATAACTCTAGGAGCCCTACAGCAATCACTGGCAGCCTTGTTGACTACGGAGTCAGACTCAGGCTGAGAAGCACAATAAGGCTGGCCAAATGGAGCAGGATACTTTTTATCAACCATACTTGGGACTGCAGGCAGAGTGCTAGGCCTATACCAAGCAGCAAATGTATTAATGCAGGGTAAACAGGAGGCACCACAATAGTGGTTGCTGCTGTTACTTCCAAGAATACCATTAAGTTTCTCTCACTGGAGTCTTCTTCTTCACCCTCAAATCTCATCACATTCGCTATTTGATTGAATAAAGCCTGAAAGAAGGGATCTTCTGGAAGGGGACCTGGGGTTATATACCACATAGTCCTCACTTCAAGATGACAGGGTTGATCTGGAAGGACAAAAAACTTCATAAGGTTCCTCTTCCCCACCATCATCTCCTAAATCTTCCTCCATTTCCAGAAAGTCAGGATTATGTTCTACCTCATCATCATTCTGAATGACAATGGAGGCAAGAGAAAGAGCCAACATCGTCGGTGGCGGCTGTATCACTGGTGCAGTAGGTATGCTTTTCAGTCCTGTTGACACTGACAGGAGAGGCCCTGTCAATGGAACCAGCACTACTGCAGTCAGTGATGAGAATAGGCATGTTAACATTTCTGAAAATGGTGCTAGCATAACCTGGGAGTATACGACACCCAGTGAAGTGGTCTTCACTGTCAACATCACTGGAGCAGAACACTATGGAGGCTGCAGAACATTCAAAGTAGGTATGGCAGTGCCAGAGCCAGGTCCCAACCTTGGCATCACAATGACAGTTGGGAGGGCTGTAGTTGACCATGTCAGAGCGTATGATGATGAAGACTTACTCTTCTTCAATGGAGACCTCAACTTCACCAGAAAAGCATGTTTGTCTCTATGCATATGGTGGCTGGAAGAGGAGGACTTTGATGATGATTTTTCTTTGTCTTTTGATTTCTTTTTTGTCCTTGCCAACATCAGCAGTTATATGCTTATTGATCACTTTGGTGTCTCTTTACCAGGAGTGGGTAATCAAGAGGGAGAAGCTGGTTTGAGCCTGCCGCCTTCGCCTGTGCTTCTATGGCCTTAATGGCAATGAAAGTCTCTAGAGCCTTCTTCTGGCATCTCCTTGTGGACCGGTTAAATCCTTGTCATATCTTACAGGCCCTCCCATTGTGGGACAAGCCCAAGTAGCAAACACACATGGTGTGAGTGTCGTCCTTGTAGATCTTGCAACTGCAGGTACAAAAGCGTGGTACCGGCGTTCGGTCCTGGGTGGTGTGCAGGGGCGCAGGTAGTGGGATGGGACCCCATATGGAGAAGGAATCGTGGCCTGCAGGGGAGGTGTCAGCCTGCCCCATGCTCTGCGGTACCAAGGCAGGTCCATGTTCTGTCTGGTTTAAGGATCAGCCAGGGTTGGCGCAAGCCACAGGACTTTGCCGCTGGGAGTCAACACAATAGTGAATTGGATGCACGGTCCCTGGCACACCAGTGGTCGTGCAAACTACCTTCAACATAGCTTGCACCAACCTTTGTGAATCAGGCCCAATGACTTTAAACAGTAAATCTATTACAAATAAAACAACAAGAAAATCCATTAAAAAAGAGAGATCACTTATAAAGTAACCTAACATAATTGACATCTAGCACTTCAACTATTCAAAAATCATTAAGTAATACATCAAAAATAACAAGCATTTGTCAATGCCGAATGTTTGCTTGCTGGTATTAGCATTGGAAATGCAGGAGTTAGACAGATGCAGAATAGGAATGGCAGTGAAGTACTGAACTTCACGCCAAACCCCACCTCCACCCTGCAGAGACAGACAGGCATTGGGGTATGCGTTTGGGTCACCAACCATAACGTTCATGCCATTTCACCTCACCCTTTCCTGCAGACACCAACAAATGTTGAGGTGTGCCTTGGGGTGTTCAGCTTACAGTTATCCCATTCCATAAGGACATATGCTGAAATGGGTGCAGTATAGGAGAATGGGGTGAACTCTGGGGCCAAAGAGTCCAAGGCACATCTCAGTGCCTGTCACTGGCTGCAGGGGGTGGGGGTGGAATAGCATGAGCATTACAGTCAGCAATCCAAAGGCACACCCCTAATACTTGTCAGTCTGTACAGGGTGGGACATTATGGTTAGAAACCCTAATGCCCCAGGTGTTTGTTGGTATTTGCACTACAAATTTTTAACATGGCTTTTTTGTGACCCTCACCTCATGAAAACATTTGGGACCTCTTCTCATGAACAGTGAAACTGTGATTTTGTTAATGTATCCTGAACTTTGAGTTCCCACAATGGCCATGTCATTTTGCGCCAGATGTACAAAAACACAGATTTAGCTGGATGTGAAGAATGACAGATGTACCATTCATAGGGAGGTGTGAAGAGATGGCAATATTGAAAATCTGTAGTGAAAATATTAAAAATGCTCGAACTTCCGAGCGTATGTGAAAACTGCACAACGCATGTGTGTAACACAGTCATTTAGTGGAGTTATTTCACCAAATGTTCAACCTAGGCATTTTGTGACCTCTGCTCATGAACACTGTTACTATGATTTTCTTAATCTGTCCTGAACATTGATTTCCCACAGCAACCATGCTATTCTATGCCAGACATGTAAACACATATTTTGGGCAGGATATGGAAAATGACAGCTGTATTGTTCATAAGGAGGTGTCAAAAAATGCCAGTGTTGAAAATCTGGAGTGAAAATATTACTAATGCGTGAAATTACGAGGGTGCATGGAAACTGCGCAAAGCACGCTCATAACACAGTCATTTTATGGACTTTCGTCACCACATTTTCAACAGAGGCATTTTAGAACCTCTGCTCATGAACAGTGTCACTGTGATTTTCTTAAGCTGTCCCAAACACTGATTTCCCACTGCAACCGCGCTATTCTGTGCCAGAAGTGCGAAAACACATTTCAGCCAGGATATGGAAAATGACAGCAGCACTTTTCATAAGGAGGTGGGGAAAAATGCCAATGTTGAAAGTCTGGAGTGAAAATATTACAGATTCGTGAAGTTGCAAGTGTGCATGGAATCTGTGCACCACACGCTCATAAAACAGTTATTTTTGGAATTTTTTCACCAAATTTTAACATAGGATTTTTGAGAGCCCACCTCGTGAACAGTGGCACTGTCATTTCATTAATTAGTCCCAAAAGGTGATTCCACACAGTGACCGTGAAATCACCTTTCGGGACAGAATAACGCCATGACAGTGACTGAATTCATGAGGAGGGGTCCCAATAACCCCATGTTGAAAATTTGGTGCCAAAAGTCCCAAAAATGTCTGAGATATCCACATAAATTGAAAAAAAACCATTTATGCCATTATACAGCTTACCAGTATTTCTTCAGTTCACGGTTGGCTTTGAAGAGTGCGGACGTGTTCCCGGTCCACGGAATATCGTTGCGCTGGATGCTGGAGATAAGTATGGGGTGAAGGGGGGTGTGGGGGAGGTGGGATGCACAGTGGGTGGGTGCAGGATGGGGGAGACTCAACGAGGGACTGTTTTCTAGTTTACAGGTTTAAAAATGTTTTTATAATGTCGCAGGAAGATTTTCTTATTTACAGGGACTTCTGGCATACTGGGGTGGGTTCCCAGCATGCCACCTGAGTGTTTTTTTTGGGGGGGCTATAGCCGATGGAGATTTGGCACCCCATCAGCACATACCAAGTGTTGGGGGGCAAGAGCCGAGGGGGATTGGGCACCCCCGTCTGCACACAACAAAATGGGGGGGACATTATGCCAACAAGGAGTGGGCTCCCCCCATCGGCAAATAAACTGGATTGGGGGCATGCTGACAAGGGGATTGGGCACCCCAGTCAGTCGGCTTTCATGGGACTCTGAGGCAGCAGCATAAACTGCCGCCATGTTTAGGGAAATGTTACACCAGGCAAGGTACTACCCTGCAATGACAGGTCGCTCCCTCATTGCAGCGGAATGGCTGACGCTGCAATGACGAGGCGGCCCCTCATTGCAGCGGCCAAATCATTTCAAGTTGGTGGCAGTTCTGCAGAACCAGTGTCATCAGGACACTAGGCCTGCATTGGGTGAACAGTGCCAAGCCCACAAATGCAGTGCTGGCATTGGCTGCCACAGTGCCGCACCTCCACAACTCGCTTCTCTCCTAAGCTGCCACATAATGTTTCTTGCACATGTGGACAAGCAAACATAAAAACTATAATTATTCCTTAGAAATGATAATTTAGTTTGTCTATCTAGTCGAATCCAAAGAGAAGACAGGGAAAATGGAGGAAAAAGAAAGGAAACAAGAAAGATATGATGAGACCTCTTTCAGATAGTTTTAAGTATAACAGAAAAAGTACAGAAGAAAAAGAAAAGTACTGTAGGTCACTGTTGAGGGCAGGGAAATATGTGGTTGTGGTGGTTAAATACAATTTTGATGGCATGACAGGGAAAGCATAGCAATATATGTTAAACACAGTATGTGGTGGTAACAGATTGAATACCCTGCATTTGTATGACCTTAGGGTATGAGTATTGTGGGAGATAGTGTCAGTTCTTGGAAGGACTGATGACACTGAGTGCTGGGACAGTGGTTCTGATGTACTGTATATATAATAGCACTACGGTACATGGTCAGCCCTCTCCGAGCACAAATTCATAGCTCTGCCCTAATTTTACATTATTTCTCCTGCTGCAGCTTTGCTTGGGTTCTTAGCAGCTTCATCATCTTTGCTTTACAAGGAAGGGATGGGAAGCTGGCAAGAAAGTCTACCATGATTAGTGGGTTCACCACAATATAGCCAAGGCACACTGCCTTAAGGGTAGCTGGTCCATTCCACTGGGGTGCCAAACAGACGAGGCATACTGATGAGTCCTGGTAGGCTGAAACATGTGTCTATGTCTTCTGTTAGCATCCTTTACAAACTGTGTGAGAGGCCTTTCGGCACCATGCAATTCTGCTTAAAGTTGGACCAGCATAACATTCTGTGGTGATTTGCATATGCAGCCCATGATGCTTTGCATTGTGGGGGCATGTGTGATTTTGTACTGCCATGACTAGGGCTGGACAAATAGTTTTTTAATAAAAGAAAAGTATGCAAAACCCTGTTTTTGAGCTATGGGTCTTTTCTTGAACACTGAAAGGTTTGCACATTGGTGAAACCATATATAATCAACAATTTTCATGTGAAATCAGAGTTTCCATTTTTTTCATAAAAAAATGGCAATTTTCATACCACATTCCTTTTCATATTTTTATGCAAAAACTGGAATTTCTATAAAATTGGGGGATTTTGCAAAAAAAAAAGTTTTCGAAAATATGGCAGTTTTTAACTTTTATTTTTAGACAGTTTAAAAATATGCAATTCATAATGATGTATACATTTTTCAAAACTTAGAGAGAACCTTCCTCACTCTTTGTAACATTGCCCTGCCCTCCAAAAAGAACTAGAAAACACCCTTACCTGCCCCAAAGTCCTATTGTGTCAAAATTTAATTTTTTCACTGACCCTATTTTGGAAGGGACATGATCATAATTTGACTGCATGGAGCTGAGCTGCCAATCCCTTTCCTTTTCCTAGTACTGCAATCGGCCCATTTTTCTTATGTCACTATACAAAGAGCGCAAGGACATGCTCCATAGACATGAATGGGGCGATTGGGGCAATTTTTTAAACTCCTTTTTACATATTTTAGATGGCCACCTCAAACAAATCAAGGGCACTGTTCAACTAACAAGGACCTTATTAGTTGAGCAGTGCCGTTAGTTTTGTTCCCTGTGGCCATCTAAAGTATGCAAAATGGAGTTTAAAAAATCACCCCATTCAAGTCTATAAAGCATGTCCCAGCACTCTCCATATAATGACATAAGAATGGGTGGATCACAGAACTAGGAAGTGGAAAGGGATCAGTAGCTCAGCTCCACAGAGCCAAGTTATAATTGCTTCCCTTCCAAAATAGGAGCAGTGAAAAAAATCTAATTTTGCACAGTAGAACTTTTGGGGCAGGTAAGGGTTCTTACCAGTTTTTGGTGTGAGCACCAAGAAATCTACTCTTTAAGAACCATAAGGAACTAAATGGAGTTTCAAGACATTTCATATACATACCATAGAACACTCTTAAGTATTACCACATATTAAAAAGGAAAAAAAAACTGTGTTTAAAAAAACATCATTATACAGTATCAGAGGAATAAAAGTTAGAATCTTAGGTAAAGTAGTTTGTGAAAAACATAACATTTACAGTAGGTGTAAGTTCAGATCTTCTTTAAAGGAGTAGTACAGTCAGAATTTTGCTCCTGTTGAAATACTGCGCACAGCCAGACTTCCAGGACAAAACTGAATGGCTGTGAACTATTATAAAACAAATACTGGTAAAAGGCCATTTGTGTGTTATGGCCCACACTTTTTTAAAGGAGTAGTACAGTCACAATTTGCAAAATCATGTTGGGCAGAGTGTTTTGATTTTGTGTGTGCAGTCCTAGTGTGTCCTTCGCTTTGTTTGCTATTAGGAGTTTTTCTAAATTAGCCTGTTAGCTTTACTGTAGTTTTACGGCCCTAGGGATGTCCATCTTAGCATAGTTTATTACTCTTCTTGTTCCTACAATGCCACCTGTCCCATGTGACAGTGATGTATCCAGGACCATGGATTCAGCAAGCACTGGTTTAGAGTCAGTTTACAACAGCACAGCTGTGATATTAAGTAACTTTCCTTATCCAGTGAGCACAGATGGCTATATTTACAGTTTAGCAAATTCGTGAGGGCTAACTGAGTGGGTTATTCTGTAAGAAAGCAGCTAGAGTCTTTACTAATTATAGCGTTGATGATCTGGGGTGATTTGTGTGCTTTTTATGGCTGTGTGTAGTTTGATAAAATTAACAGTTTTAAAAAACAAAACATTTACTCCTGCTGGCTAGACCTGACACACACATAGAAAACAAAATTATTGAATGACAGCTATTTAGTAGAGGCCAGAACATCAGGGTCCTACCTCTAGTACTTGCTCAATCAGTGGTCCCGGATGCATCACTGTCACATGGAACAAGAGGCATTGTAGAAAAAAGAGGAGCAATAAACCTTGTTATGATGGAGAGCCCCAGAGGCCATAAAGCTACTATATAACTAGCAGGCTCATTTAAAAAAAATTCTTAATAGCAGACAAAGGGAAGAACACACTAGGACTACACACACAAATCAAAACACTCTGCACAACATATGTGTTTGCAGATTTTGACTGTACTACTCCTTTAAACAAGTGTGGGCCATAACACACAAATGACCTTACCAGTATTTGTTTTATAATACTGTAGTTCACAGTCATTCTGTTTTGTCCTGGAAGTCTGGCTGTGTGCAGTATTTCAACAGGAATGAGTTTGTTAAATAATCCTGGTGGCATTTAAAAATTGTATATTCTCCTCATAAGACCTGCAAGTGCTAGACTGAGGGGACTTAGGTAGGAACTGGACAAAGTAGATGGACTGCAAATTGTTTTCTGTCTGTAACCATCTGTGTTTCTCCTGGTGGCCAAATATTTAGTTCTGCATCCAAGAGGCAGTGATGAGTTCTCTGTAGTGCCAAAAGAGCAGATCTATAGATACTGTACTATGAAACATGACAGATCAGCCACATTATATAGACCGATGTTGCCATACTCTATGAAGAATATGTTTACCTATTGTAATTCTGGCTTTATCACTGAACAAATTCTTGTTTCTAAGTATTTAACTAAATTTATGGTTAATCATTTTTGTCACACAGATAGTGTGAATATTACACAGTATGATAAATTTGGATCACTGCTACTCATAGATATTTAAAATTTGTTACAACTTCCAGAGGTAACTCATGAATGCCTCTAATAATCAAATTCCCTTGAACACAAGATAATGGGTTAAATCAAACAACATTTTTTTTCCTTTTTTTACTGTTTAATACCAATTTGTTTTTAGATGATCAGCTTTGGAACACATAATAACCTTATTGTCATTTCCATTGAACTTCTATAATCGAAGTTTTGGAATTCAAAATTACAGTATCATCGGCATACATAACTGTTTTTGCTTTCAGACAGACAACTGGAAATCCTTACTAACACTGCAATGGACAATGCTAGTGCTAAGATATATTTATGTAACAACTGCAGGTATCAAGATTCAGGGAGGAAAGTTAGGCTTACCACCTTCAGGTACTAGTTTAGCTTAGAGGTTAGCGCTGTGAGCTGAATTGTATAAACTACAGTCAGAGCAGGGCTTTATAGTGAGTTAGGCAGCCTGTTTTAACTAGTCTTTTTTTCAAGTATATAATTAAGTTCAGCTGCCACTTAAAGACTGGAAAGAAAGATACAGAGTACCTCTGTATGTTTATTGATTCTGCTTCCCCACTGTGCAGAAGCGTGCCATTGTTTTTATCTGGCAGTATGCTGCGGGACCCCACTCTGTGTTATCTACTGGTCAATGTGAACTCCTGCTGGACTGGGCTAATGGGTGTTCATTGTTCCAGCTGACTAGTGAGCATGGTGCCAGCCAGTGTTTCCAGCATTTGAGCAGGAGCTGAAGGGAGCAGTTGCCTCGACAAGGCTCCATTTAAGGAGTTCAATTTCATGTTTTGCAAACTGGGAAAGATATCTGGCCACAAAATCGTTCATAGTCTTACTAAAAGAGACTCTCCCCAGTTTCACCTGTTTTATCTATGGTGACTGGGTGTTGCGGTACAACCTGGAAGGATGGCTGAAGTTTTTACCTTGAATTGAGTGAAGCTGCGGAAAAAAAAACCAGCTCTACAACTAAGGGAAGTACCTCTTATTTTTAATTCTCTGTTACCATTTTTGGGGGGTTAGTAATTCTGGACTTGATACCTCCTCTATGTGTGGTGCCTGTGATCCTTTTGGCTGCAGAGTGTCCTGATCTTAGTTTATCTGGTTAGTGACCAGGTAGTGGGAGTCCTTATTATTTTTCCTTACAGGTCACAGGGACTCCATTATAGGGTCGGAGACAGCTATCTTGTTTGGCCACCTTTTCACTGTGGCAGAGTGATCTGGGGCTGATAGGCACCTGATGGTGTATTGTGTCTCCCCCCATTTGCGAACTTGCTGTTGTGTCCTTACTGCTCTGGCTCTGGTTTGGTGAGAGTGAACCAGTGCTTGAACACTGGAACTCTGGTCTTATTATCTGGCTGTGTCTCTTACTGTGGCTACTTGATACAGTGTACAGGCAAACTTTCTCCCTTCATAGTGGCAGTGTGTGGGAGTTTGTGGGAAGTCATTTACTTGTTATGAACAATAATCTTCATTTTTGAGTGGCAACTGTTTTATTTTATTTTTCCTCCCCCTATATTTATTATTGTGGTTTTTGAATAAGGAATGAGTTGGGAGTATGAATGCTTATGTTACATAATTTTGTATTTATTGAATGAGTCAAAGTATGTTTTTGTTACTCAGGGTGGTTGGTTTTCCTTGGTTTTAAATTTTTGGGGTATGCATTATTTACTGGTGGTTGTGGGGGTTGGATATTTTTGTGTTTTATGTTTTCTGCTGTGTGATAACATGTGCAAAGGTGTGGGAGAGGTTAGGCACATCTACTCTGGTGACCACCCACAGCAGCTCTGTCCTTCTTTTAAGGGGAACCCCATTAGTCCTGCCTGCAGGGGTTCTGAGCCACTACAAGGGATTGGGGATCCTCCAAAGGCAAGGCAACACCTGCAGTGGATGTCCCAGATGTGATGTTTGGGGGGGGGGTAGGATTGTGGTACTGAAAACCAGAAGATGCTCAGGGAGGATTTGGAATCAGGATCGGGGTTCACCATGTCTGGTTCCTCTCCCCAGGGCTCCACCAAATGTCACAGAGCAGGAAGTAATCTGTCCAACTAGCGCTACTCCTCTTCTTTTGGCTGTTCTTCACAGTGCAAGGTCACTGAGCAATATAACAGCAGCGATAAATGAGGTCTTAGATGAAACTGGGGTATCAGAGAATACATGTAAGTGGTTAAAAGAGTGAATTATTACTGGGAAGGGTAAAAAAGCTAAAGACTGAATTATTACTGGGAAGGGTACAAAAGATTGTAATTTGTGTTTTTTATGTTCGCTTGTGTGCATGCTCAAGGAACATCTGGCAACAGTGTGCCTTTTGGAGGTGTGTGACCCTCCTCCCCAAAGTAGTGCTCAGTGTAGCAGGTGCAACCCTAGGGGACCAATACATGCCGAGCTGTGTATGACAGCAGTTCGGCTGTGTTGGTCTTCACTTCTAACAAAAGGTCCGCTGCAATCAGCGGTGGTAGCGTGTATGCGATTAGCATACACGTCAGCCGAACTGCTGTCATGCACAGCTTGGCTTCAAAGACCTCCCGCTTCCTCCCTCTGCTAATGTCCTCCCCTTCCTGTTCTCCCTGCCCCCACCTTGTGTGCTAAGGGGTACCCACCCCTCAGCTCATGTGCCCTCAGCACACTGTGTGGCCAACAGGGTGCCCAATCCCCTGTCAGCTGCAGCCCGCCACCCAAAAAAACAACCAGTTGGCATGCTGGGAGCCCACCCCAGCATGCCAGCAGCGTCCATTTTTTTGTCCCTCACCCCCACCTGCCAACTCATGCCCACCCTCTGTGCTCCCACCTCCCCACACACCCCCTCACCTAGGTGGCATGCTGGGAGCCCACCCCAGCATACCAAAAACCTCCATTGTTTTTTTTGTAATCCTGTAAAACAAGAAAACGGTCCCTCAGTGAGTCCTTGCCCCCCCACCAACCTGCACCCAACCTCTGTGCACTGCACCTCCCCACAACGCCCTCACCCCATACTTACCTCCAGAGCCCAGCGTGATGATCTCCGGTGAACCAGGAACACGTCTGCGCTCTTTAAAGCCGACCGCAAACTGAAGAAATGCTGGTAAGCTGTATAATGGCATAAATAACGTTTTTTCAACTTTGGTGCATATCTCTGTCATTTTTTGGAACTCTGGCACCAAATTTTCAACATGGGATTATTATGACCCCTCCTCATGAATTCAGTCACTGTCATGACATTATTCACTCCCGAAAGGTGATTTCGCAGTCACTGCATGGAATCATCTTTCGGGACCGATTAATGAAACGACAGTGTTGGTGTTCATGAGGCGGGCTCTCAAAAAGCCTATGTTGCAAATTTGGTGAAAAAATTCCAAAAATCACTGTTTCACGAGCGTGCGTTGCGCAGTTTTAATGCACACTTGTAAGTTCACGAATTTGTAATATTTTCACTCCAGATTTTCAACATAGGCATATTTCCACACCTCCTTATGAACAGTGTAGCTGTCATTTTTCACATACTGCCCGAAATGTATTTTCGCACTTCCAGCGCAAAATAGCGTGGTTGCTGTTGGAAATCAGTGTTCACTACAGAGTAAGACAATCACAGTGACACTGTTCATGAACAGAGGTCCTAAAATGCCTATGTTGAAAATTTGGTGGCAATAGTCCATAAAATGGCTGTGTTTCGAGCGTACGTTGCGCAGTTTCTACTCACTCATAACTTCGTGAATTTCTAATATTTCCACTCCAGATTTTCAACATTGCTATTTTCCCACATCTCCTTATGACCAGTACAGCTGTCATTTTTCACATCCTGACCAAAATGTGTTTTCACACTTCCAGCGTACAATAGCGCGGTCGCTGTGGGAAATCATGTTCGGTACAGAGTAAGAAAACCACAGTGACACTGTTCAGGAGCAGACATCCTAAAATACCTATGTTGAAAATTCAGTGCAAAATTCCAAAACATGACTGTTTTACGAGCGTGCCTTGCGCAGTTTCCAAGCGCACTAGTAACTTCACAAATTTGTCATATTTTCACTCCAGATTTTCAACATTTGCACTTTCCCACACCTGCTTATGAACAGTACAGCTGTCATTTTGCACATCCTGGCTGAAATGTGTTTTCACACTTCCAGCGCAGAATAGCACGATTGCTGTGGGAAATCAGTGTTCGGTACACAATAAGAAAATCATAGTGACAGTGTTCATGACCAGAGGTGAGAAAGTGCCTATGTTAAACATTTGGTGAAATAATTCCACTGAATGACTGTGCTATGAGTACGGGTTGCACAGTTACCACCCAGGCTCGTACCCTTGAGCACACCCAGGGTGTTAGGGTTCCTAAGACAGACACTTAAGAAGCAGGAGGGTGAAATGTTGAGCCAATGCAAGAGGAGTTGCAGAGAGGTACTCTGTTGGGATATGGATGCTAAAGGGACATGGATACAACTGGGGGGGGGAGAGCCCTGCATAAATGCCAAACACCAATGCAAATACCTGCAAGCGAGCGTTCAGCATTTACAAATTCTTGTTTATAACCCCCAACACACACACACACACACACACACACACACACACACAAAGGCTTGAATGAATTATTTGCTACTCTTCTTCATTAATGGTGAGGGAGATATCTTTGTTATTGCCAGTATAGTAAACTGGGAAGTTAATGAAAATATTATATTGACGGATAAAATTAAAATATTACACTAAGGGATATGAATTTAAATTGGGTGAGGTCAAATGTCAAACATTTGAGAGTATATTGGGAAAAGTTAATCTGACACAGGTTACAAGGACACACAAAGCAAAATAACAGAGTAAAGACTGACTATTATAGATTGGCTGGTGGTCGGTAAAGCAGACAGGATAAAGAAACTGGTCCCAGTACCTGAAGTGACCATGTGCATTTTTTTTTCATTATTGCGGTGGTGAAAATTTTCCCCCAAAAACGAAATATTCAGAAGCTTTAGGAAACTGGACCAACACCTGTTTCTGGGAGACCTTACAGTAGGTAAATAGATTGGTCTTTCATAACAAAATAACTGTATATATCAATTATACTGTATAACATTTTGTGGTGGAGTTTAATAAACTATATTTATTTTATTTATTTGTAATTTCTGTCCTGAAAAGGCCTACTAACCTATGATAGCTTGTTTCCAGGTATGTCCTGGGTGGGGGATGCATGGGCCAGTTTTACTGACGGGGGATGTAGACCATGACACCAGAGAAGCTCCCATACTCTTCCTCTTATATTTCCTCTGGTTATTTATGATTCTGCTACCACAATGACAAGAGTAAATGGGGTAGTATGGAAAAGGATTGCAATTCAGAAGGGGGTAAGGCAGCCAGCCTGTTGACATGGCAGTGGTACTACCGCTCATGATGCCAGCGACCTGAGTTTGGAAACAAGCTTGAGTCATCAAGGGCCGGCCGGGGGGGGGAGAAGAATTGAGGGTCCCAGCAGATGCTCTCCTCCTCCTCTGGGACAGGAGGGCACCATCCTCCACTGCAATACCACCACCTGGGTGATCACAGATGGCAGTGTAGCTGGTAGGGCCATAGGGAGAGTGAAGATACAGCTGACACTGGCAGGCGGATGCACACATAACATGGGCTGGCCCACCTTGGCATCCTTGTATGACACATCTCCAGGGTATAGGAGAAACCTCACGAAAAATGCAGTCACAGTCCCTCTATGATGAAGGCCATGGCAGCTCTGGGACCATCATCTTCCCAGTATGGCACAGCCAGATGAATTGCATAAGTTATGGGGTAGTCTTAACCCCCTCAACCCTGCCTGAGGGGTACAAACCAGAGCTCCGTGGGAAGGCTTTGGAGGTGGCTGGCAGATCCTTGGGCTAGGAGAGGGCTGGAGATGGGGGCCATAAAGAGAAATTACAAAAAAAAAAAACAAGGGGTAAGGCAGGGTTGCCCACTTAGTGCAGATTTGTATAATTTTTGTTTAGATCCTGTGTTAAGGAAGTTGGAACAGGACGTGAGTATAAAATGTGTTGAAGAGGTGGGGGGCAATCTCTTTCCATGTACTTCTGCTTATGCAGACAATTTATATTTTATGGTGCAAGATGCACAGTCCGGGGTCTCAGCTTTTCAGTGTATACAAGACTTTTCCAGGTTATCAGGGTCTAGAATCAATTTACATAAGCGTGGGAGTATACAACTGGGGAAGGTTCCAGGACTGCAGTATATACTTCCTGTGGTGAAACCCCTACAGCGACTTATGTAGCTGCTGACAACAGCACCAAGTTGCTGTACAGGATGCGCTCGGGACCCGGCAACACTCTCCCCCATCTTGCCCTCCAGACCAACTCCAACCTGGGTTGGTATCCATAATCTGGGGGTGCGATGGGCAGAGCCCCCCCATGTGGGGGTTTCGAGGGCGAAGCCCCTGAAAAAAAACAGTCCCTGCTGTGCGCTGCTACCCGCCAACCGCAACTTGCAGTCGGTAGAGAGCCTGGTGCTGCGATGCCGATCGATGAGTTAGTTGTCGACTCGGCATCGTAGAACCCAGGACTGCATAGTCAGAATATAGGTGGTATCTGGATTTCTAAGGATCCAGTAAGGATCTTGGGGGGATAACTCTGGGTTCAAGACATGGCCCTTTGTGTATTATAATTGGTGTGAAAAAACGAATGCAGTAGAACAGATGGTGGATAAATGGAAGTCATGGCCTATGTCAAACAGAAAATGTGTGTATATGTTAAAAACATTCAGGGCCAGATATTCAAAACTTTGCCCAGGGGCAAAATTAGCACTGCCCAGCGGGCAAACTGAGCCCGGAGCACAAAGCAAGCCATATTCAAACGGAATAGCCCAGGGCAAACAGCTTCTGAATATAGCATGGTAATGAGGCCATGCAAACTGGGCTGGGAGTGCAGGGCAAACATTGCCCTGGAATAAGACAGCACTGAATAAAACAACCAGGAAGTGCAACCCACAACAACAACACAGTACACAGCAACGTGAGGGCAGGTACAGACGAACTACGTGGCCAATGTGTGTGCCAGCAAATGCATGGACTCAGTACAGTTGCAGGAAGCAGCAGATGAGAAAGAACAGTGATCAAAACTTTACAATATTCCCGTACCATTAGCGTCGCTAACACATTAGCTGAGCTACAGTTAGCTCTGGAGCAAAACACGCTTGCCCGGAGCTAAAATGTGCTATATTCAAAAGTGCTATGCAAATGAGCCTACTTAGGTAGTCTCTGGGCAAACAAACGGATTAGCATCTCATTATACCCTGATTTGCACACAGTTTGCCTAGCGCTACTGCAGGGTCCCATAGAGCCACCTGTAGGTCAGTCTGAGGTACAGGGCAGACAAGGTCCAACCGCAGCTCCATCTGTAGGTCAGTCTGGCAGTGCACGGCGATAGCTACAGGCTACAGGTAAACAGTACAGCATAGCATAGCATAGCATATTGTACCCCTAGGGACAGGACAGCATAGGCACAGGTGGTGGTGGTGCTGCATGCAACTGTCACACTGTAGGGCATGCTACAGGCACAGCAGACACTACAGTAGCAAGGGAGACAGTAGTGTGAGGACGAGCACTGCCTATGGTGTAGGGCAAGTGATGCTGATTGCACTGTACACAGTGACAGGCCCAACCTGCAGGTGTTTACTGACAGTCGACATTACTGTTACACTGTTGTGTGACCCACAGATGCTGTACCTGTGGCATGTGATGCTCACAGTGACATGTACATATCTGGCTTTGTGTGTTGTGGCAGTTGTACAGCTGTGTGGTATGTGGCTGGGGGCATATAGTATCCGAAAGGCACACCAGTGTTGGGGTATTCCTACTGGCCCATGTGCACTGCATGCTGAGTCTCCAGCCTTGTGGCCACACCTGGTCTGTGGCACAGCCTGGCCACCATACACACCCCCTCAACATCCTCCATGCCCACAGTGCTGCATGTGTGTGCTGGCATCTGTTTTGTCCACAGATATGTGTGGTCAGCAGGTGTGTGCTGTATGGCTACACTGCCATGCTGTCCACTGGGCAGGGTCACCACTACTGCCTGGCATGGCTGGGACTGGTGGCAGATGATGGCATCATTGTGATGCCATTGGTTAGCAGCAAGCTTCCACTATGTTTGGCTTTATCTATGTGTTATATTTATGTATTAGGGTCGCGCAAGACCCGCCGCTAAACCCAGCAAATCCAGCGACAGCCATTTATGTGGCGCAGCTGATTGCCCAGGATTAAGACCAGCTTTTCTGGTGGTAATCTACACCTCGCTAATTGTCGCTTAGGTCGTATATACTCACTTAGTTGCTAAGCGCTAGCCACTGAATATAGCATTGCGCTTGTATTCATGTCAGTTTGCCCCTTGCATACATTATACTTTTGCCTGGCGCTAATGCAGTTTGCCCGCGCTATTTGGCCTTTTGAATATGGCAGACCCGCTCTAATGCCGCGCTAAACCCGCGCAAATGATTTTTGCCCAGCGCAAAGTTTTGAATATCTGGCCCTCATTGTCTCTATTTTTCATTTTATAAATTATGTGTTTCCATTACCACAGCAGTTAGAGGCAAGGCTGTATAGTATTTTCTTTTAGCTATTATAGGGGAGTAGACTGAATCCAGTAAAACAGAATGTCACATATAGACCTGTGAAGAAAGGAGGACTAGATGTGATAATCCCCTGTGGTATTTTTGTTTATGATCTTTCTTTTTGGCAGCATACTCCCAGCCTTCTTGGGGAGTATTAGGCCACAGATTCCATTTTTTATGGGGTGGCGTAATTTTTATGGGGTGGTGTGAGTATTTCTTGAAGAAGTGGGAGGCAGGTACTATGGTAATCTTAAAGAATATACTGGAAGAGATAGCTGTGTATCTAACTGAATCTTTTTCGGAAAGTGAAATAATGGAAATTACAACTGTATGATGTTAAATGTACTACAAGGAAATCACTTTACACTTTCACTCTGCATTTTTTTTTTGTGTAGGACCAGTTTTTACTTGTCCTTCTCACATACCAGAAGAATGCCTTACAGACTAACGTTAAGATCCCTGGATACCACAAAAAATGTGGAATATGCTATGGCTGTGTAGTCACTATAGATTTAGGGCCAGATATTCAAAGCTTTACACCGGGGCTAAATTAGCACTGCCTGGCGTGCTAAACTAGCCTGGAACCAATAGCCTGCTATATTCAAAAGGGATAGTCCCGGTGCTAAACCTGCTGAATATAGCATGCTAAGGAAGCCGGGCAAACTGGGCTGGGAGTGCAGTGCAAAAAAAGCCCAGGGAAAAAGACAGCTCTGAATATAGCAACCAGGAAGTGCAAACCACAACAGCATTCCAGTTCACAGAGATGTGAAGGAAGGTATAGGTGAACTACGTGGCCAATGTGTGTGCTAGCAAAGTAGTGGATTCATTAAAGCTGCAAGCACCAGCGCATGGGAAATTAAATTGTACAGAAATGTACCATGTTTCTATAATGTTTGCATGGCGCAAACACATTTGCATAGGTTTTGCACGGAGCTAAGCTGTTTGCCCGGCGATAACACACTTGCCCGGGGCAAATCTTTGCTATATTGAAAAGTGATATGCAAATGAGCCTACTTGGGCAATCTGTGGGCAAACATCCAAATTAGCATCTCATTATGTCCTGATTTGCATGCAGTTTGCCCAGTGCTATTACAGGGTCCCACAGCTCCACCTGTAGGTCAGTCTGGAAATAGAGGGGCTGGCTGGGTCTGCCCATAGCTCCACCTGTAGGTCAGTCTGGAAGTTCAGGGGCTAGCTGAGTCTGGCCATAGCTCCACCTGTAGGTCAGTCAGGCAGTGCATGGTGGTAGCTGCAGGCTACATTTGTACAGAACTGCATAGAATATTGTGCCCCAGGGACTACACAGCACAGGCACTGGTGGTGATGCTGCATGCAATTGTCAAACTGTAGTTCTTGCTACAGTACACAGCAGACACTACAGTAGCAAGGGGCCAGTAGTGTGAGGGACACAGCAATGCCTATGATGTGTAGGACATTAATGACCACTGCACTATACACATTGACAGGCCCAACTTGCAGGTGTGTACTGACAGTGGACATTACTGTTATGCTGTTGTGTGCCCCACAGATGCTGCACCACTGGCATGGGATAGTCACAGTGACATATACATGCTGGCTGTGTGTGCTGTGGTGTCTGTACAGATGTGCGGTATGTGGCTGGGGAGGGCACATACCATCAGACAGGCACACTGGTGTTGGGATATTCCCAACACTGGACCTTTTGTACTGTGTGGCTTGTCCCAACCTTGTGGCCACACCCAGTCTGCAGTGCAGCTTAGCCACCTGTACACCCTCCCCTCAACACCCTCCATGCCCACAGTGCTGCATGTGTTTGCTGGCTTCTGTTGGTGTCCACTGAAGGTTGGCCTGCAGGTGTGTGCTGTATGGCCATGCTGTCATGGTGTCCACTAGGAGCCGGATCACCACTTACTGCCTGGAATGGCTGGGACTGGTGGCAGATGATGGCATCATAGGGATGTCATCTGTGAGCAGCATGTTTCTTCTATGTCTGGCTTATTACTATGTTTCATACTTACTAATTAGGGTCCTGCAAAGCCACAAAGTCACACAAAGCTGGTTTGCCCAGAGTTAAGACTACCTTTTCCTGGGTGGTAATTTGCACCACACAATGTGTTACACTAAGTCACTCAAAAACACTTTGCACGGCGCTATTCGCTGAATATAGCATTGCGCCTATATTCATGTACACACACCCTCAGTTTGCCCCTTGTATACATTATACTTTTGCCTGGTGCTAATGTGGTTTGCCCGCACTATTTTACCTTTTGAATATAGCAGACCCATGCAAACCCTGCGCTAACCCTGCGCAAACGGCTTGCGCCCAGCCAAAATTTTGAATATCTGGCCCTTAATGTACAAGATGATCACTGGCATAAAAGTGTATAGGAATGGTTCTGATTGAGGGGAGAGCATATGATTCTTGAAACAATGGAACATTTATTTTTTGAATATGTATATATTAATAATGTGTGGTCTTTAATGGCTACAAAATGGAATGAACAACTTTTTCTCAAATGTCTTATGATGTATTGATATATGATGATTTGGGGGGGGGGACTTGGACAAAGTCCCACCCAGGTAGCTTATGTCTCCTTCTTTCAGTTTTTAAATACAGTAGTCCCTTTGGCAGGTTAGGTGCCAATTTGTGTTATAGCAAAAACAAATTGTGCCTTTTGGAAAAAATTGAACAAGAAATATTGAATATTTATAATGAAGAGAATAGAAGCTTTCCAGGTCCTGTTTTGAATGATCTGTAGAAACACCCCCCCTGGAATCACATTTTGTGACTGCCAGGTACATGTATAGTATTTTTTCATTTTTTTTTTTGTTTGGACTAGAAGGGATGGATCTGCTTTCAGTTTTTCATTGTTGTTTCTGTAGTTATGATTTTTTTCAGTTTCTGTCATGTTGTTTCTGTGAACCTTTCATTTTGTTAATACAATCCCCCTACTCTTCCTCATTGCTGTTGAGTGTGATATATTTGTTTTAAACATGGATTAGGTTCCCTGTTATGAATATATTATATTATATTTTGTCTGTAATATTTATTTTTAAATTAATAACATTCCCCTCCTCTTCTTTGGTAAGTGCCATAGGATCCTTAACATGCACGTGGACAGTGACCAGGGATGGGCAGAAGGGACCTCGGTTTAATGAGAAGCATGTACATCTAATGATAAGGAGGGTTTCAGGAGGGAATTAGGGATGGTTGGATAATGACCTCAAAACTTTACTCAAGCAAGGAGATAAAGTATGGCAAAAATATATAACAAAATTGCAAATGGAAATGGATTGGAATGACTTTCAAGGCCTCAGAAACCAATGTAAAAAGGAGAAAAGGGGCAGAGAATATTACTAGAAGAAATGTGTTAAAAATGTGGGCAATTCACAGAGGTTTTGGAACACACTAAATGAGACATTGAAATTTGAGACAATTTAAAATGAGCCATATATTGGTACAAGGGGGATTAATTGGTAATGTTCCAGCAAAACAAAAATATAATAAGTCTGGCAAAATCCCATCATGGATGACCTCTAGAATCAAGAATCTTATTAACAAAAAGAAGAGGGCTTATAACAAGGCAAAAACAGCAGGGCAAACAATGCATGGACCAAATATAAATGTTTGTTACAGGAAACAAAATGAGCTACAAGGAAAGCAAAGAAAGGTTATGAAACAGGCCTAGCGGTCAAAGTTAAAGGCAATCAGAAATCCTTTTTTAAGTACATAAATAATAAGAAAGGAGCTGCTGGCAAGGTTGGCCTATTGATTGACCAACATGGGGAACGGGTCTCTGACATTGCAACTATAGCAGAATTACAAAACCAATATTTTGCATTGGTTTATAATAACAAATCATCCCAGACCAAATCCCATAGAAATAATACCAATGCTGCTCTACTAATCTTGAAGGTAAAGGATATCAGACATAAACTCAGGATGCTAGATGCCAACAAGGCCCAGGGCCCATATGAGGTACACCCCAGGCTTGTGAGAGAATTGGCCAGTAAACTGTCAGAGCCTGTGGCTCAAATTTTCCAAAAATCCCTAGACAAAGGGGTAGTGGTTGATTCCTGGAGAAATGCCAACATGGTTCAAATCTACAAAAAGGGCAGCAAGAAAGAGGTTAGGAATTATTGGCCAGTGAGTGTTGGAGAAGATTCTTGAGGGAGTAATAAAAGAATATATTGAAAAATATGTAGTAGCAACAGGTGGGATCAACAACACACAACATGTATTCACGAAGGGACACTCCTGTCAAACAAATTTAATAGAATTTTATGGTAAGGTTAGTTGAGTACTGGAGCTGGGTGAGTGTGTGGATGTGGTGTTCTTAGATTTTACCAAGGCATTTAATAAAATGCCTCATGGTGAGTTATTAGATACTTTAATAGATAGGAACATCCTGGACACAATAACCAGGCAGATTGCTTCTTGGCTGACAAATAGGCAACAGAGGGTGATAATAAGAGGAATTAGCTCAAGCTGGATTCAAGTGACTAGTGGAGTTCCCCAAGAGTTGGTGTTGGGACCCTGCCTGTTTAACCTATATATTTCTTCCATGGGGTGTGATAATGGAATATGGGTGTAAAAATTTGCTGATGACACATGTATTGGCAATAGGGTTGACAGTCCCGGAGGTATAAATGACTTACAGCAGGCTCTGAATAGTCTAGATAAATGGGTTGAAGAACACAAATTACAATTTAACTTTGAAAAGTGTACCGTCATGCATCTGGGGAGGAGAAGGAACACCAGTGCTAATTATACACTATCGGGTATGCAGTTTAAGGAAGTGGTCAATGAGAAAGATGTAGGCATTATTATTTCTAAGGATTTAAACTTTAAGGATCATTGCAACCATGTATTTTCAGAATGCTAACATGTTATTAACTAGTATTATGAGGCACATCAAAAGTAGAGGAAGGGAAGTGATCGTGCCACTGTACACTTTGCTGGTTAGGCCTCACCTGGAGTATTGTGCTCAATTCTGGGCACCGGGAACAAAATCAGAGATCAAAAATCTTGAAAGGGTACAAAGAAGGGCCACTAAAATTGTGAAGGATCTCAAAGACCTGGAGTACAATGATGGGTTAAACATCTTGGGGTTGTTCCCCCTGGAATATCAAAGACTGGGGGGTATATGTGTCTTTTATTTGGAGTCATGACTGATGAAGACCTGTGGGACTGTATAGGTCTCAAAATGAATAACCAGTCCTATAACACAAAATCTCATCCCCTGCAGCTAAAAGGTGAGATGTGCCACACTAGAAAGAGGTCTAGTTGATATAATCAGAGGGTAATAGCACTTTGGAACTCACTGCTGATAGCTGTGGTGGGAAGTAGTAATATGGTGGAATTCAAGTGCAAACTTGATGATTACTGCATTTGTAATAGCATCACGGGCTATAGATAACATTAGAAGGTGAGCTATATGGAATTATGTTTACTCCACTCTGTAACAACCTATGATACCTGTGATGAATTGCTGGTATTGATGCATTTTAACAAAAGCTTTTTTTTCTGATTTGCACAAATATTTGGAAGATGGTACTAAAGTAACATATAGCCAAAATTAATCTTGTGTGGATCTGAATGTGACTACTAGACATAATTTAAGTATAAGATTGATAAAGGAAAGGGAGGTATTGATATTGTTAACAAACGGTAAAAAAAAATAAAAAAGTGCAGGTTGTGATGGAATTAATTTTAAAATCCTTTAAATTGCTAATACAGTGATTTCCAGTCCAGCAATTAAAATATAGAACCTGTATATTGTATCTACTGTGGTTCTGTAGGTCTGGAAATGTACACCATTCTCAAAGGTGGGAAATAATTAACATGTTAATAATTATTGCCCACCAGCCCATAGGTGCAATGGTAGGGTTATCTTTCATAATGTTGGTAACCCTGGTTTGGGAACGAGCCAGGGTAATCGGGGCTAGGGAGAAGAGGACCCTGAGGATACCGTCTCCTCATGGGAGGAAGGGCAATGTCCTCTGCTGCTATACTGTGTCTAGAATGACCACAGGTGGTAGTATGGTTGGAAGGCTCGAGGGAGAGTGGGATATAGTTGACACTGAGGCACTCATGTGTACTTCATGGATGGCCACAACATCCTGACAAGCGACACCCCTAGGAGTTGGGGAAGAAACAAGGAAATACACCCTGTGCTGGCAGGATGAGTGACTCTTTATGCTCAGACCCCACATAGCCTGCAGCTTGCTCCCATCAGCCATAGACTCAAGAGGTTCCCAGCAGCTTCCCCCCCCATAGTGGGGGGAGATCCAAGGGACTCCCCAGCTTGCTAGGACAAAAATACACTTGTAGGGGAGTGCCACAGTCAGGGGTGATGGGGCTGAGCAGTCACACAAGAAGAGGAAGGGGGCTAGATAGTGATGGGAAGCAAAAATTGAAAGTAAAAAAAAAATGATTGCCCTATTGCAGTTCTATTTAGTCACATAGGGCCAGATATTCAAAACTTTGCCCCGGGGCAAAATTAGCACTGCCCAGCGGGCAAACTTAGCCCGGAGCACAGAGCACGCTATATTCAAAAGGAATAGCCCAGGGCAAACAGCTTCTGAATATGGCATGGTAATGAGGCCATGCAAACTGGTCTGGGAGTGCAGGGCAAAAATAGCCCTGGAATAAGACAGCACTGAATAAAGCAACCAGGAAGTGCAACCCACAACAACAACACAGTACACAGCAACATGAGGGCAGGTACAGACGAACTACGTGGCCAATGTGTGTGCCAGAAAATGCAGGGACTCAGTACAGCTGCAGGAAGCAGCAGATGTGAAAGAACAGTGATCAAAACTGTATAATATTCCCGATACCATTAAGCGCGCTAACACATTAGCGCGGCATTAGCAACGAGGAGCTAAGCAATTAGCCTGGGCTAAAATGCCATATTCAAAGTGCCATGCAAATGAGCCTACTTACTTAGTCTCTGGGCAAACAACCGATTAGTATCTCATTATACCCTGATTTGCATGCAGTTTGCCCAGCGTTACTGCAGAGTCCCACAGAGCCACCTGTAGGTCAGTCTGGAAGTACAGGGCTGACCAGGTCCAACCTCAGCTCCACCTGTAGGTCAGTCTGCAGTGCATGATGATAGCTGCAGGCTACATGTAAACAGTACAGCATAGCATAGCATATTATACCCCAGGGGACAGGACACCATAGGCACAGGTGGTGATGGTGCTGCACACTGTCACATTATAGGGCATGCTACAGTGCACAGCAGAAACTACAGTAGGCAAATAGTAGTGCATGGACACAGCAATGCCTATGGTGTGTAGGGCAGTGATGATGACTGCACTATACACAGTGAGCGGCCCAACCCTGCGGATGTTTTCTGACACTGGACATTACTGTTATGCTGTTGTGTGACCACAGATGCTGCACCTGTGGCATGGATGCTCACAGTGACATGTACATTTTGGCTTTGTGTGCTATGGCAGTTGTACAGCGCTGTGAGGTATGTGACCGGGGGCATATATTATCCGAAAGGCACACTGGTGTTGGGGTATTCCCTATACTGACCCATGTACACTGCATGATGTGTCCCAGCCTTGTGGCCACACCTGATCTGTAGCACAAGCCGCCACCCATATATGCTCCCTCAACATCCTCCATGCCCACAGTGCTGCATGTGTGCTGGCATCTGTTGGTGTCCACGGAAGTGTGGTCCACAGGTGTGTGCTGTATGGCCACACTGCCGCATTGTCCACTGGTGGCAGGGTCACCACTTACTGCCTGGCATGGCTGGACTGGTAGTAGATGATGGCATCATTGTGATGCCATCAATTAGCAGCATGCTTCCTCTATGTTTGGCTTTATCTTTGTGTCATATTTATTGTTAGGGTAGCGCAAAACCCGCTAAACCCGCCGCAAACGCAGCTAAAGCCATAATGTCACGAAGCTGATTGCCCAGGATTAAGACCAGCTTTTCCTGGGCGGTAATGTGCACCATGCTAAGTGTCGCGCTAAGTCGCGCAAAACCACTTAGCGCGGCGCTAGTCGCTGAATATAGCATTGCGCCTGTATTCATGTCAGTTTGCCCCTTGCATACATTATAATTTTGCCCGGCGCTAATGCAGTTTGCCTGTGCTATTTGGCCTTTTGAATATGGCAGACCCGCGCTAATCCCTCGCTAAACCTGTGCAAATGGTTTTTGCCCAGCACAAAGTTTTGAATATCTGGCCCATATAGTATTAACTAAACTTTAAGAAAAGTTGATTTGCTTGCAGCTGGTTGAACAATTGCATGTATTAAATAAAATTGCTCCCTAACAGCATGGTTTTCAGTGGTGACATGGAACATTGATAGCCTTTGTCAGGCTCACGAATGAGATACATTCAAGAAATGCCTCCAAATTCTGGAGGACGATCAAAGACATTGAAGGTCACATCACTGTTAATTCCTTACCTACCTACTAAATTATTGATCGACAATACTGTCATCTCTGACAGACCGTCTATCCTCGATGCTCTCAATAATCATTTTGCCACTGCAGGGCTAGCCTTTGATTCCTCTCCTGCAAATATCCTCTGCCAACAACTTGGATTGGATACACAAGAAAAACCCATCCCCAGTCCATCCTTCTCTCTGCAGCCTACCTCCCTGAAAGAAGTCGAAGATCTTCTCCTTCATTTGGACACTAGGAAAAGTGCTGGGGCCGATCTCATCGACCCATACTTCTTAAATGTTGGCTTCCGTGTCCTCGCAGTCCCAATTATTGTCCCAGGATGACCTACCGCCCATTTGGAAAAATGCACTTGTGGTCCCTTCGTTTAAGTCAGGAGATCCTAGTGATCTCAATAACTACAGGCCAATCTCCCTACTTCCAATCCTGTCAAAGATGCTGGAGAAAATAGTGAACTCCCAGCTTCAGAAGTACCTGGAATCAGAAAAATTGTTCACCCCATTACAATCTGGTTTTAGAGCACAACACAGTACAATCTCTGCTCTAGCCAATGTGACAAACAACTGGCAGCTTGAATTAGACAAAAATATTTGTGCAGTTTTCTTGGACCTAGGCAAGGCGTTTGATACTGTTGATCACAGACTGCTTCTGTCGTCCATCCGGAATATTGGTTTGGTTTCCCTATCCCTTAAATGGTTCTCCAACTACCTCTCGGGGCAACTTCAACAAGTAAAGGCAGAAGAGGAAGTTTCTCCACCAAAACCCCTATCAAGGGGTGTACCGCCCGGCTCCATTCTTGGTCCCTCACTCTTCACCATGTATATTAACAACGTAGATGCCCCCATCAAAGAAGCACAAATACATCTATTTGCGGATGATATGGTACTCTATGCTAGTAGTCCCACCCCTGATATGGCCTATAAAAGCCCTTCAAAATGAATTTAATCTGCTGCAACATCAGCTTATAAACCAGAAACTGCTCTTAAATGCAAAAAAAAGCAAAGCAATGTTCCTCTCGCCCCTTCACAGTGCAATAAATCCTGCAATTGTTGGGACGCTCCCACTGATCACTACCATTCTAGGTGAGTGGTTGGACTACTTACCAAAGTTCAATTGCCTGGGGGTCTGATTAGACCATAGACTTACTTTCACAGATCACTTAGAAGAACTGGCAAAGAAATTTAGACAAAGACTTGGTCTGTTCTTTAGGATTAATAATCTCCTCACATGAGATGCTAAACTGAAACTGGTTCAAATTACCTTTCTTTCCCTATTGGATTATGCAGATTTTCTATATAGTCAGGGACCTGCAGGTACCCTAGCCAAACTTGATATGCTTTATCACAGAGCAATAAGATCTATCACGGGTCTTCCTTACTCAACCCACCACTGTGCATTGTACACGGCAGTAGGATGGTCATCCCTTGCTTACAGATGGCAAAAAAATGCTGCAGTTTGGACATACAAAGCTATCTCAAATAAACTGCCCCAGTATATCTCTGTCTGTTTACCTTTTTGCATTCTAGGGAAGTATGCCCTGAGAAGCACCTCATATATCTACCTTTATGTTTACAAAGCAAAATCTCGCATTGGCAAAGCAGCCATCAGCTTTATGCTCCCTCAACTGTGGAACAAGCTGCAAAAAGCTTTGAAATTAACTCACCCCATAAGTCTAGCAGCTTTTAAATCTCTCTATCTACATCATAATAAGAAATCCTGTGCCTGTCTACCCTAAATAGTGACTCCTATAAGCCCAAGCACACTCTAATTACTACTGTTAAAAGACTGATCACATCTATAATCGACTCTTCCCTCTCCCCTTTTTCTACCCCCATATCTGTCGCTTCCACATTCCTTTGACCCTGGTTCCAGCTCTAAATTCTCCATACCGTATCACTAAATGTCTTTTTATATCAGGTTTTATTTATGTTCGGTGTACCTGATATGTATCTTTCTTTGCTTATACGAAAATTGTGTCCTACCCAAAACTAGCTGCATCTTCTGTTCCAAACATATACTACTGTCAATGCTACCTGCTGATACTTTGTATATACTGTATTATTGTATCTCACTTTATTTTTATTATTTTCTTGTGTGTTGCATCCCATGTCCCTTGTTCCTTGTTGACAAACCCAAGTCCACTTCGAAAATGAGCTTGCCCAACAGTGATCACCTGGTTAAATAAAGACTTTGATTGATTGATTGATATGTGCAAAGATTGATTCTGGTTGTATTGTAAGAGCAGTGTTCATGGATCTGACCAAGGCATTTGACTTAATAAGTCATGATATGTCAAGTGAGAAATGTGGGACTTGGCTATGTTACAGCATATGGTAAATTGATTTTCAAGTTACTTAGGGGACAGAATCTGGATAGTTAAGATAGCAGCATTCTTGTCAAATAAGGTTACTCATGGTACACCAAAAGGCTCAATACAGGGTTATTTTTTTTCATATTTATAAATAGCATTCCAGAAGTTTTGAAAAATGTGCTGTATGATGCCAGTTTGTACAAGGAAGTAAACAATGTACAGGAACTATAACGTGTTCAAAGAAGCATTTTTGATCTTACAGAAATGGTTATGAAACTAGGTTGATGCTTTACTTGAAAAACAAGAAAGTAAAGCTATGTTGTTTGGTACCTCCATCACAGGTAAGGCTAACCACTGCAAACTGAAAATTATTGACAAAGGGGAAGAGTATTTAGAAGTGACAAAACTCAAATATTTAGGTGTCTTTATTTTATTTTACAGTTTTGGGTCAGGAATGACACACTCAGCTGAGGTTTGTTTACAGGTGCATCGTGGGAGCACAGGGAAGTTAAGTGACTTGTTCATGGTCACACACTGTTCAAGTGGTGGCTGTGGGATTCATACTCAGTTCTTCAGCTTTGCTGCTCAGTGCTCTTAACAGCTACACTATATTGCCTCCCCTCTGATTGGACCAATGATTACATTTTGAAGAACATCAAATGGAAATTAGTAAACAAATCCACATAAAACTGGGAGGAAAGTATAGACAGTATAGGGTGGTAAGATGTGGAAACTGGGATGCTAGGAAATAATATAGCCAAATGTTTATTACTGCCCTATGTAACAGAAATATTCCTATTAACCCAAATGAAAACAGGCCATGTTATTGAAACAAAAGTTTAACAACAAGGCAGCAAGGTATATATTTTTTAACAATGCCCAGGGTGTATCATTAGTTATTGACTGAGGAACTAAAATGGCTATCCATGGAAGCCAGGTATGAATTTGATATTTGCATATACAGTAGATATATAAGTCACTGAAAAACGAGAGCCCTATATCCTATTTTGACATTGTGACCATTAAAAAGAATATTGGGTCACTAAGATCAAATGGTAAAATGCTGCTATAATGGTCCAGAAAGACTTTGTTTAACTGGACTCAGGCTGTGGTGTGGTCTTCATTACAATGTTTTTTGCAATTTTGTTTTTATTAAAGATTGTAGAGGAATGCATTACTAAATCAACAATTAATATAGCCAGACAAATTACAGCCATAGTTGTTATTTCAAAGTACAGTAATAAAAAAATGGCATAGAGGAGAGAAACCACAAACCCATAGGGGAGAAGGGAACAGAAAAAGGGATGAGAAGGATAGAGTTAAGAGAGAAGAGGGGCTGCGGCCATCACTTATATCATGAAGGAAACCATTCAACCTGAATAAATTCTTATTGCTCAGACTATTAAAGTACAAACTCTGAAACTTTATTCATTACATAAAGCACCCATTTAGTCTATCAAAAATGTAAATTGCTCCTGCCTGTTATTTAATGAGTATGCAGTCTTCTCCATTTTTGAGATCTGAGTTATTAGTCTCTAACACAGTTTTAGCGGATAAAGCAATTTTAACGCTTTTAAAACAAGTTTGGTTAACTATTTGCAAATGAGATTTAAATTTACTTGTTATGAGAGGCAACATAAGTCCATCTCTCCTCCAGTTTGCTGCCTGTGTCAAACGTAATCCCAGCCTCCAGCCCACCACTCAACTACCTCCTTGCTCTGGCCAGGTTGCACCTACTCCCTCCCACCCCTTCCCATCCCTCCCTACCAACCCCCACTTGTCCTTTGTCCAGTACCCCCTCACTACCTCCCCCTCCACCTGCAATCTGTCCAGTTCACCCACACTACCTCCTACCCGGTCCCCTGTCCACTTCCTCTGCCCCCTTACTCCTCCCCTTCACCTGCCCTCTGTCGAGTACACCCACACTACCTCTAGCACATTTTCCTGACTTCTTCAATTCATTCACAAATTCATTCATTCACAAATCTGGACTGCCTTGTATGGTATGGGCTGCACACCCATTGGCTCTTGCTCTGCACCAATGGGCGTGCAGCCCTACCGGGCAGTCAGTCGGCGGCTGCGCGGGCGGCAGGCGGGTTTGATGCTGCCGCCCGGCCGCCGCGGGGGCGAGCGGTGGTGGGGGCTTCGTGGTGGGGTGGGGTGGGGAACACTGATCACCAGGATGTGGTCTTGGGGTGGGGTCGCGAACTAATGCAGCCCATGATCGGGCTTTTCGGTCCACTGGACCACCAGGGATATGTTGGGGGACATTTTGCTGCCCGCGATCGGGCCAGTGGGGGTGGGGACTTTTACACTTTTGCCCGCGATCGGGCTGCAGGGGGCACAGGGAGGGTTGAGGGCCAGCCACGGGTGGCAGCTGCTGTGTTGCACCCTGCAATGTGGCAGTCACCTGTGGGTGGCCCTCAACTTGATCCTTTTTGGCTCAAAGTTGTGCAGGCGCAGGTTGGGGTAGCTGCACAATTCTCTGCACAGCCCGCTGAATATCGGGCTGTGCAGTTTATGCATGGTTCCTCCCCCTCCAGTTCAGCATGCATTCATTTGCATTGCGCTGTTGCTCAGCATGTTTTCAGTGGCGCAACTGCCTCCTGCTGAATATCGCAGAATGGCACAAGTTCAGACTTGCGCAGGCGCAACCTTATTGCGCATGGCGCAACCCTTTTGAATATCCAGCCCTATGTACCTCCACTGGGAAACTGACAATGCTACCAGCTGCTTCATTCATGTTTTGACTTGTGTAAACTGTAACTGTATTTGAAACCCCTTCCTATGTAAACTCTGTGTTAGTAGTACAACCCCAGTGTCAATTTGTCTGCTGTAATTATGCTGTTGCAACAAAATGTATCTCCTTAAGTGATGACAAGGATCCTTTGTAAGCGAGCTCTTAGCTCAAAAGTTTGTAATTCTGAGTTCCCACTAACTAAAAATAAAATAAACATTAATGTTTTAATGCTAGCCCGCCGGTGCTGTGGTAGCACTACCGCCTGTGGGGTTGACTAACTGTGTTCAGGAGTGAGCATGGAGCATCAGAGAGTCAGACTGGGGGTAGGATGAGTGTTTCATGGACAGCTCTCTTCTCCTGGGGGAAGGGTTGTAGGTTCTCGGCATGCCAGCGACACCCAGTGGAGACTGAGTGTGCAACAGCTGGGACCACCAGGAAATGAGCAGAGGCATTGCCAAACATCCGTGGGTTGGGTGCGGGACTGTACTCCACCTGTGCTGACATCATTGCATGTCCATGCCTCCTGGGGGAGGACCTAAAAGGGAAAAAACACTGGGCATGGCAGCACCATGAAACCCCTAGACCACCTCCCAAATGACACCCCAGGTGTAAGCTTCAACTGGGGCATCTGGTGTATCTCTGTCTCTCCCCTCAGGGAGCCCCACCACAGGGGGAAAGCTATGGGCCACCCAGTCCAGATGGCCTGGGGGAATGATGGGTGGTCAGTCCAGCTGCCAATGAGGGGGTACATCCCTCATCCGCAGTCCAGGTGAGAAAAAGAGATGAAAAAAATGTATGTTTTAGATAAGGATTAATGTAATCTGCACACATTGTAATAAGTGATTATTTTATCCTTATGCATAATCAGTGTATGTACATATTATATTATCTTGCACATGCCGTATAGCCTGAGTCATCCCCCTAAAAAAAGAGACTTATGTTCCAGTGAAACTGATACAGAGAAAAGAAAGAAAGAAAGAAAGAAAGAAAGAGAGAGAGACAGGGAGGAAGGAAACCATTTATGAAAAAGGAAATAATAATGGACCTAACTGATCCTTGTGGTATGCCAAAAGATATTTGCTTTGGCTAAGAGACAGACCATTTAGTCTTCACATGCTGTAACCTGTCAGTAAGGTAATCTTTGAAACAATGCAACGTATATTCCATTTCTGCTAACTTATTTAGCAATATAGTATAGTTTACCAGATCAAACACCTTTGTCAGTGTCAGATCAACAAACATTGAACCAAGCAAAAACATCTGATCAATTTAATCAGCTACACTGCTTGTCAAGCTGACCAGGGCTGTACCTGTACTGTATCCTTTTCTGAACCTATAATACTGTTTTAATTGCCCAAGAACCTCCTTCTCTAAGATTTTTGACAGTGCAGGTAATATTAACATTGGTCTGTAATTAGAAACTCATGCTGTATCTCCAGGCTTATGTACAGCATAGGCAAGAAAAATGCTTGTTTTCCATATTTTAGGAACCATTTTAATGGTAAAAGAAAGATTTTCAGTGCATCCTGGTGGTTGGACTACAATACCTGCATCCACTTTTAATAGTTTAGGGAGCATTGAGTCTGGTCCTGGTCTCTCACCTTAATTCATGGGGAGTAAAAGTTTAAATATTTCTTTTTTAGAAACTATGAACAACTTAAGCAACAACCTGTTAATATTTCCAGAATCAGTACTTTTTTCAGCGCACATTACTCCTTGAACAATATTTCCAAAAGCTGTCATACCTGAAAAAAAACCTTTGCTAAATTGGTTTGCTATTTCCATACTATTAGTACATGTCCTCTCTCCAACAGTTATATTTGTAATTTTTAGATTAAGTTTCCAAGGCATTTACTTCCTTAAAGGATTTCCAAAAGGTTTTAGGATTTTTTCACATACATCATTATGTTTGCTTGCACGCATGTGTAAGAAACATAGTGCCATCATCGGAGATTTCGGAGGTGTGTCACCTCCTCCTCCAATTCAGTCAGTGTGTTGGTGGCACGTGTTTCGTAAGTCATCGCACGCTGGAGCTGTCTATGACAAGCTCCAAAATGCAATGGCATACAGTTCAAAGGGGAGCTACGCTTAAGTGAACAGCGAGCAGATAGCCCGCCTGCCTGGCGCAGCTCCTCCCCACACACACACACGCCGGGCGCAGGCGCCCACACGCATCACACAGTGTATAGCCGACGGGTGCCCAATCCCCATCGGCTGTGCTGCATTCCCCCGCCTCCCCCAAAGCCTCAAAATGCTACGCTGGGTGCCCATCCCAGCATGGCAATTCACGATATAGCCAACGGGGTGCCCAACTCTGCCGGCTCCACTGTCCTCACCCCCCAGTACTAAGTGCTACGCTGAGCCCACCCAGTGTGGCACTGATGCTTAGGCCGACGGAGATGCCCAATCCCCGCCTGCTGAACGCCCCCAACTAGTCTTGTGCCATGCTGGGAGCCCACCCCAGCATGGCAAATGTCCCACATCATCCTTTTTTGTTTTTTAACCTGAAAAGAAAAATGGTCCCATGTAGTCTCCTGGCCCTCCCACAACCCGCACCCACCCACCCACTGTGCACCCAGCTCTCACACCCCTCACCCCATACTTACCTCCGGACCTTGGCGCGACGATCTTCGGTGGACCGGGAACACGTCTGCACTCTTCAAAGCCGACCGGAACTGAGGAAATGCCGGTAAGCTGTATAATGGGCTAGATAGGGGTTTTCAACTTTGTTGCATATTCAGGCATTTTTGAATTTTGCACCAAATTTCACATGAGTTTAGACTTTTTCATGACGATAAACAGTGATCATGGCGTTATTCGTTCGGCGTGATTTCGCAGTCACCGCACAGTCAGTGTGCTAAATCACCCTTTGGGCCTGAATAACGCCATGACAGTGACATCATTCATGAGAAGGGGTCCCAAAATCCTGTGTTGAAAATTTGTGCCAAACTTCCAAAATGACTGTTTTATGAGCGGCATTGTGCAGTTCCTACGCAGGCTCGTAAGTTCGCAAATTTTCAATATTTTCACTCCAGATTTTCAACATTGCCATTTTACCACACCTTCTTATGAGTAGTATAGCTGTCATTTTTCACATCTCACCCAAAATGTGTTTCCGCCCATGTAGCGCACAATGGCGCAGTCGGTGTGCAAATCAATGTACCGGACAAATTAAGAAAATCACAGTGACACTGTTCATGAGTTAAAGTTCTTAAATGGCTATGTTGAAAATTTGGTGAAAAATTCCAAAATGACTGTTTTACGTAGCATGTGTGTACAGTTCCTACGCACGTCAAAGTTCGCGAATTTTCAATATTTTCACTCCAGATTTTCAAAATGCCATTTTACCACACCTCTTATGAGTAGTACAGCTGTCATTTTTACATCTCACCTAAAACGTGTTTCCGCCCATGTAGCACACATTGGCGCAGTCGGTGTGTGAAATCAATGTACGGGACAAATTAAGAAAATCACAGTGACACTGTTCATGAGCAGAGATCTTAAAATGGCTATGTTGAAAATTTGGTGAAAAAATTCCTAAAAATGACTTTTTTACGAGCGTGCGTTGCACAGTTCCTATGCATGCTCGTAAGTTTGCAAATATAATATTTTCACTCCAGATTTTCAACATTGCCATTTTATTACACTTCCTTATGAACAGTACAGCTGCAATTTTCATATGTCACCTAAATGTGTTTCAGCATGTAACGCACAATGGTGCTGTTGGTAAGGTAAAGCAATGTTTAGGACAGATTAAGAAAATCACAGTTACACTGTTCATGAGCAGAGGTCTTAAATGGCTATGTTGAAAATTTGGTGAAAAAGTCCATAAATGATTGTGTTACGAGTGAGCATTGCACAGTTTCCATGCACCCTCGTTAGTTCATGACTTTGTAATATTTTCAGTCCAGATTTTCACCAGTGGCATTTTTCCACACTTCCTTATGAACAGTACAGCTGTCATTTTTCACAACATGGCTGAAGTGTGTTTTCACACTTTCAGCGCAGAGATGCGTGGTCGCTGTGGGAAATCATTGTTCGGGACAGATAAAGAAAATCACAGTGACACTGTTCATGATCAAAGGCACCAAAATGCCTGAGTTGACAATCTGCTGTAAAAAATCCCCAACCTAATTATATTACGGGTGTGCGTTGCACAGTTTCTATGTACGCTCGTGACTTCACCATTTTTTTTAATATTTTTACTACAGATTTGCAACATTGCCATTTTTTACACCTCCCCATGAACAGTACAGCTGTCATTTTTTACATCCTGTTCGGAATGTTTTTGCACCTGTGGTGCTAAATGCCGTAGTCACTGTGCATAAGCAGCTTTCGGCTAACAAACTGATATTCCCCCTGTCCATGAGGTGGGGTCACAAAAAAAACATGTTGAAAATTTGGAGTGAAAATACCAACGAATGCCTGAGGTATTAGGGTTTCCAACCATAACGCCCAACCCTGTAGAGAATGACAGGCATCAGGGGTGTGACTTGGGATTCTTGCCTGTGATGCTCATACCATTCCACACCCTGCAGTCAGTGAGAGGCATCGAGGTATGCTTTGGACTCTTCGGCCCCAAACTTCACCCCATTCTCCTATATCGCACCCATCTCACCATATTTCCTAATGAAATGGGGTGCGCATAAGGGCCAAAGACCCCAAGGAACACCGTGACACTTGTCAGTGTCTGCAGGGTGGGGTGTGGTGAAATGGCGTGGCTGTTATGCCTGACGACCCAAACGCACACCCCAATGCCTGTCACTCTCTACAGGGTGGTGGTGGGGTTGGCTTCAGTTCAATACTTCACTGCCATTCCTATTACGCAGCTCTGTAACTTCTACACTACCACTGCCAATGCCAGCAAGCAAACATTCAGCATTGACAAATGCTTGTTTGTTTATTATCGCAGTACAGTAATTTGGCTAATTTTAATTCATTTTTACATGTATTTCTCAACATATTTAATTAAATCTTCCTGTACTTTCGTAAATATTTTCTGTATACATTTTATATTTTCATGTACCTATAAGGGAATTTTCACTCCTTTTATGCTGTCGAACTGCTTTATACTAACTCTGTAATTTTTCCTACCACCACCTCCCCATCCTAAATATAGGATTACATTGTGTGTGCAGCTTTTTTTAAAGTCAAATTTATTGTAACAAAATTGGTACACTTGACTAAGCGTGCATTTGTTTTTGTGAAAGTCAACAGAAATGGCACATTGTCAGATTTTATTTAGATATTCAACTGATGTGAGTTAATTGCAGTAGTTATTAGTGCTGGGGACTGGGGCCCGACCTGGTGGGATTGGAGGCTGTCCAAAAGGGACAGCTTTCATCCCACCAAGGAGGGCAGGAGGATACTGGGAGAAATGTGGGCACAACATATAGCTGGTAATCTAAATTAGTGAGGGGGGAGTCAGAGTGGCAAGGTATAGACAAGGTGTCACAACCAAGGGGGGCTTTGCCAGCCTCCACTTATTGATCAATACAGCAAAATCAAACATACATGGGTAAAGGGAAAAAGACAAGAAAAGAAAAAATGTTGGAAGATCTTACTAAATCTCATACTAAGGACAAAAGAGCAGAGAAAGGCAATATGCCCATGTGAACTGTTCCCCCACAACGTTTGTATCCAAGGCGAAATTGTTTAAGTTGCATTTAAAGTGAGTTCTATCTTTATGTAGTATGATGTAATCTGGAAATTTATTCCAGAGGCCTGCCACTCTCTAATTAAAAATAGTGCTTCCTTTTGTCACCCCTAAATTTCCCTCTGCAGAACTGCAACAGGTGTCCTCTTGTACCCATTTTGTCCTGCTTGAAATCCATGGTTGATACAAGCATTAGTTCCGAATCATTTTATAATGTCAAGTAGCAGCAACAGATCTCCCCTGATCCTTTTCTGCTCTAGTGGCATGAGTTTGAGAATTTCCATCCTGTTCTCTCATGGCAAATTTGATAAGACAGCAATTGATTTAGTCACCATTCTTTGTGCCCTTTTGACAAATGTTATTTCTCTTATTTGTAGGAGGACCAAACAAACAATTGTAATCTAGCAATGTTCGAAAATATGGTCTTTATAAAGCTGCACTAACAGGTGCAGTCCTACTTTTGAAAGCCCTTTTCATGTTCCACCATGTTCTATTCACGTTGGAGATGACTACATTATGCTGGCTGCTGAAGTCCAGCTTTTATTGATTTTACTCTCAGATCCCTTTCACTTTCTGCCATTCTGAGTTGAGTGCCTTTTAGTGTATATTTGTGTTTTATGTTATTATACCTAAAATGCATTACAGCACACTTTGCTAGATTAAACCTCATGCCTCAGGTTGCCGCCCAACTCCCAAATCCTGTCCAGGTCCATCTGAATAAATAGTCATCCAATGTAGTTAACCCCCCCATACGCACATTTGAGTCATCAGCATATTTTTACACAAGTTTATTAGATTCTGATCAAGATCAGAGATAAATATACTAAATAGTACGGGACCCAACATAGACCTCCATGGCACTGTTCTGCTGACTTTGGCTTCTGATGATAAATGCCCATTTATTTTGACCTTTTGTGGTCAGTTACAGAGCCATGCATCTATCCAATTTATGATTTCAACCAGAATACTTTTTCCCCTGCAATTTTTGTATAATGGCCCAGTGTGGCACTAAACCAAAGCCTTCCTGAAATCCAGGAAGACTACATCCACTGGCCTTTTTCTGTCCAGTTCCCTGCTCACATTTTCATAAAATGCGACTACATTTGTAATGCATGACCTTCCCTTCCAGAATTCATGCGGAGTGTCTATTAATTGGTTAGTATTTGATTTATTTATTGTTCTGCACTTAATACTACATTCTAAAATGTTCATTGGAACTGATGAGGGGTGGTAACAGTGCCTACGCTGCAGTAGGAGGAGGGGCAGAACACTATTTCAAGCTTGCGCTGCTACTGCGTGAGTGCAGTAGTGCGAGCATGAGTTTCGGTAGAGAAACGCTGGACTGAAAGCTTAAGCTGATTCTACTGTGCCTATTGCTGGTATCACACATAAGTTTGTATTTTTTGTTAGATACTGTTTGGTAGGTTGCTTGTATCTTAGAAAGTTTAACTGCAGTCATTTGTATATTTAACAGCTTGGACACTGTGAGTTCTACTTATATTTGATATTAGGATATATAAGAAGGTTTTTTTTTCTATTGGGCTGATATTATATTGGCTTTGAGTTGTTTAGCCCGCTACCAAATAGGTGGGTATTATGTTTGGAAGACAAAGGGGGTCTTATGTGGGATTATCCTTGGGCTCATAGCATTGGAGTGGAGTTTAGTGCAACTAAATGTAGATACAGTAGAAATGAAACTAAGGGTTATCAGAATCAATCATGCTATGAGTTTAATTTTTGTTTTTCAAACATTTTACAGAACTCTACTAAGTTGATATTGGGAAATACTAAGTATTTTGGTATTTTTAGTAAAAAGGAACTGTATTGTATTGGATACTGTTTTAAATTACTAGTTGTTCAATCTCCTTATATGTTTATCATGCTGTTAAATTTACCATGTGATGTTGAGCTTAACCCAGACCCTTTGACAAATTCTAGCTTGCCATTGCATACTACCCAGAAAGTAAAAGGTTTGCGAATAATACATCTTAATGCCTGTAGTGTTAATTCAAAAAACAGGAAATAGAGGCCTTTATGGCGCAACATCACCCAGATATATTTTGTATAACAGAGTCGTGGCTGAAACCATCAGTAGACAATAGATTTTACCAGATTGAGGGTTATAAGTTATTACATAAAGATAGGAGTGGTAAAAAGAAGGGGGGGATATTAATTTATTTTAAAGAAAGCTTAGATGTTTTTGAAAATTCTGTGAATTGGTGCTCTCAATCTGAGTGTGAACTATTTCAATTCTATATAGTTCTTGGTGGCTGTTACAAGCTTAAGATGTGCACAGTTTATAATCCTTCCAAAACAAATAGCAGGGGTTTGGTCGATTTATTAGAATTTCTAGGTACTGAAAGCAGAACCGGGGACCTTTTGGTCCTTGGCAATTTTAATATAAATTGATCTCCTGATGATAATCCAGCATTAGAATCTCTTATAATAAATGTAGGGCTAGTGCAGGTAGTCTCTGCTTATACTAGAATGAATTTAGTAAGCAATAGGCATGCTACAATAGACTGGATCCTTACTAATAACTTTTCTAAAATAGCAGTTGAGGGTACTCTCCCTGATGTTGTGAGTGATTGTCTGGCAGTATATTGTGTATGGAGATGTAATATACCAAAATTACCAACTAGATTTATATCATTTAGGAAATTTCCGCTAGAAATTCCAGAGGATTTGGAGGAGGGTTTAAATAACATAGATTGGATTTACCTGGATGCAATCCGTGAAGTAAATTGTGCAGTGGATTATTTTAATAAAACTTTAGCTGAAATACAGAATAGGTTTTTTCCTTTAAAGACTCATAGGGTTAGAGGTATAGTAAATAGATGGATTACACCAGAGTTATTTAAATGCATGAGGGAAAGAGAATTTGCTTGGAGGCGGTACAAGGAGTTAAGAACAGACCACAATTTAATCATTATTGGCGTTTGTGCAATCTATGTAAGGCCAAAATAAGATTGTGTAAATCAGAGTTCTATCAGACGAAACAGCAGAATAATCTGAATAATCCTAAACAATTTTGATCTGCAATTAAGGAGCTAACTGCCCCTAAGGTTAGTGCTGTACCAAATCAGATGAATGTGGGTGGGAACCTAACGTCTGATTTGTCTATAATTACTGAAAGTTTTATGATTAAATTTACAGGTTTCACTACTTGTACAAATGGTTTTCTTTCCTCACATTCTCAGGGTCCCTTGTGTCTGAAGGAAAGTCCTTTAACTTTTTATGTTCGGCAAATTAGGCCAAGTGAAGTACTGAGATTATTAAAAAAGCTCTCTTCTAATAAAAACTCTGGGCCTGAACAGCTCAATGTCAGGTTTCTAAAGCTTGTAGCTGACTATATATTTGTTCCATTAACTAAAATTTATAATTTATCCTTGATTATGGGTGAATTTCCATCTTCTTGGAAAAGTACAATCATAAAACCTGTGTATAAGGGTGGGTCAACAAATGAGTTAGATGGTTATCGTCCTATCTATCTCCTTCCTGTTTTGGGTAAAATGCTTGAAAAGATTGTAAATCATCAGAGGGTGGAGTTTCTTGACTCTGCAGCCCTCTGATCCCCAGCGCAGCATGGCTTTAGTAAACATCATGGTACAGGTATGGCCTTGGCCAGGTTCGAGGATTATGTGGGTAAAGCACTGGAAAGTGGTAGGCTTGCTGGTGCCGTGTTTGTGGACCTGTCCAGGGCCTCTGACCTGATAGACCATTGCTTGTTGCTCCAGGGGTTGGAGGGCCTTGGAGTCAGGGGCTCCCCATTGAGATGTATTGGCAGTTACTTAACTGAACGATCTTTGCAAGTTAGTTATCAGGGAGCTCTATCTAGGAGTAAAATCATGGAGGTGGGGGTACCCCAGGGCTCTATCTTGGGGCCCATACTTTTTTCTGTATTTATTGATAGCTTACCAAATTATCTGATATGCACTGAGGTTTTGATGTATGCAGATGACATTAATCTTTATACTAGTGCTCCATCAGTGGTTGATATAAAATTAAATTTGACTGCTAATTTTCATGCACTTGAACTGTAGTTACATTCCCCATCGTCTTCTTTTAAATACAAGGAAAACAAAGAGTATGCTTTTTGGCTCTAAGTATAGGTTAAATAAGAGTAGTCCTCTTGAGACTGTAAGCCATGAGGGTGTTATGTTGGAGCAGGTCTTCCAATTTAGGTACTTAGAACTAATTTGGAATCCTTGTCTATCCTACCATTACATATTAAAACTGTTTGTAGAAATACAAATCAAAGATTGGGGGGTTTGTTTAAGTTGCGAGATCTGTTAACAAGGGAAGTCAGATGTGCAATAAGTCAAAGCGTCTTGTTGACAATGTTGAATTATAATTCATTTTTATTTATAAATCTGCCTGCGTCTGATGCCACTTTGTTAACAACTACATTCCATGCTATATGTAGATTTGCATTAAAGCTTCCATACAGAACACATCATTGCGATTTGTATTCAGCTACATCTTGGCTTCCCCCTGTGTTTATATTCTCAACATAGTTTAAGTTGCTTGGTTCATAATACCTTGGCCTTGGGTACAGTTTCTCCTTTGTCTTCTTTATTAAATATTAGGATACCAAATAGGGAATTGTGCTCCAATGCCTCTGTTCTGTTAACTATTCCAAAAATAAAATCAAGATTAGAGCGGCAAGCTTTCTCTTATTATGCTCCAGTATATTGGAACAATATTCCATGCATTTTACAACATATTGAAGGAAAAAATGCTTTTAAAGCATCAGTGAGACAATATTTTTTAGGTTGATGGTGTGTGACTGTTATTAATGTATTGTTGTTAGTATGTTATTATGATTATGTTTGTCTGTTAGTGAAATTGTATTGTATTGTATATGTAATATATATTGTATTACATCTTGACTGTAACTTTGATTATGGTCCTGGGTCACATTTGAAAAAGCACCTTGGCTCATATTGTTTATCCAGTAAACAAAAGTTTAAATAAAAAAATGAATAAATAAATGTCAGGCTGACTGGCCTGTAATTGCTTACGTCCCCCTTACACTGCTTTTTATGAATAGGGATAATATGTGCCCCTTCCAGTCAGACAAGTTATTTCCTTCCACTATGGATTTCTGGAATATTAGTCTCAGTGGTACTGCAATAGAATCTTTCATTAAAGTGAACATCCCACAGTACTCGTAATATTATCGGGCACAGTGAGCCGGTGTTTTTGAGATTTCTGATTCATTTCAGATATTTTATCTTCTGTCAACCAGTCCACATTAAGATGTGTTTAAACACTGTCTAATCCATTTTCTTTTGTTCTTTTCTTGTTGTTGAAAATCTGGAGTGAAAATATGAAAAATTGGTGAAGCCACGAGTGTGCGTAGAAACTGCACAACGCATGCCCATAACGCAATTATTTTATGGATTTTTTTAACCAAATTTTCAACATAGGCATTTTGGGACCTCTGCTCATGAAAAGTGTCACTGTGATTTTGTTAATGTATCCGGAACATTGATTTCACACAGTGACCACGCCATTGTGCGCCAATGAGCAAAAACACATTTCAAGCAGGATGTGAAAAATGACAGCTGTACTGTTCATAAGGAGGTGTGAAAAATGGCAATGCTGAAAATCTGGAGTGAAACTATTAGAAATTGTTGAAGTTACGAGCGTGTGTGGAAACTGTGCAATGCACGCTTGTAACACAGTCATTTTTTGGAATTTTTTCACCAAATTTGCAAGATAGGCTTTTTGGAATGCCACCTCATGAACAGTGGCACTGTTGTTTCATTACTAGGTCCCAAAAGGTTATTCCATGCAGTGACTGCAAAACGACCCTTCAGGACTGAATAATGAGATGACAGTGCATGTGTTCATGAGGTGGGGTCCCAAGAACCCCATGTTGAAAATTTGGAGGCAAAATTCAAAAAATAGCTGAGATATCCACCTAAGTTGACCCGCCCATTTATGCCATTATACAGCTTACCGACTTTTCTTCAATTCACGGTTGGTTTTGAAGAGTGCAGATGTGTTCCTGCTTCACTGAAGATCATAGCGCTGACCTCCAGAAGTAAGTATGGGGTGAGGGGGGTCTGGGGAGGTGGGGTGCGCAGAGGGCAGGTGCGAGTTGGGGGAGGGGCACCGCCAACAGCGAGGGACCATTTTAATTGTTTCAGGGACAGGAAAAAAAAGAACACTGCGGACAGTTTTCTTTCTTACATGTGAAACAAAATAAATATTGAGCACAGTGGGGTGGGCTCCCAATGTGCCCCGTGATGTTCTGGGGGGGTGATGTTGGCCATACTGGGGTGGGTCCCAGTGTGCCACACAAAGGGGGTGGGGCATGGGCAGGAACATGCCAACGTGGTCTGCTTTCCTTAAATGGAGGTACTTTGGGGTGGGTCCCAGTGTGCCACACAATCTGGGGGGGTTGCTAGACATGCCAACATGGGGATTGGGCACCCCCCAAGTTGGCTTTTTGGGGATTGTGTGGCAGACAGCGACAACCGCCACTGCCATGTTTGTGTAAATGTTTCACAAGGAAAGGCACATCGGGAGGCATGTCATCTGTGCCATTGTGTGACGAGCTTGTCTGATTGCAGCGGCACTTTTCTTACAAGTTGTGTCCACTTTACATAATGCTTGTGTCAGTGCTAGCATGTTGGCTTATTGAGGAATGAGGGATGCACCTATTAAAGCATGCCCTGCATTCGCCCACACTGACACACCTCTGAACTGTGCTACTAACACAAGATATTGCCTGTGCAAGCACGCAAGCCAACATAAAAATACACAAGGCAGTGCTGATTCCAACTACAAAAAAGATTGTACCTTGCTGCTGTCTTTGTAAACTTAAACAGCAGCACCTTTAGAAATATGAGTGCAGGGACTTTCTATGCTGCATTGTGAACCACCTGAGAAGTGACGTTATCCCAGCAGCACACGCTCTGAAGTTCCTTTTTGCAATCATCAGATTGCTCTATTTATGTGTTTATGATTGCAAGTAGTCAGTTTTATGGGCACTAGTTTCGCCTGTGAAGTTGTGCAAGATTTACAACATGGCAGAAACTGGCTCACTACTGATCAGCTCTTAAAATTTTTTTTATCCATTTTACAATATTCCTTTATATTGCATGAGGATTTACCAGCAGAAGGAAAACTGCTCATTATCGCTCCAATAGGTGTCTCATCATAACCATTTACCAGGGATGGCCCTCACCAACAGTCTCATAACATGAGTACAACCTGAACAATGTACCTGGAAGTGCTGAACTGAGGAAAGAATCACAGAATCAGATACTTGCATGATTTCTCCTTTTACTTCTTCCAGCCAAGTTCTTTATAACCAGGTGTTTTTGGCAATGACAACATTTTTGGACCCATTCTTTACTATGCTTTTTGGCACATTTGTTTTTCTGAGAGGACGGAGTAGGAGAAAGGGGAAGGGCAGTACTGGAGGGATCTGACATACCAGGGGAGGGTAGAACTTAGAGATGGGGGAGGAGCTGTGGAAAAGGCGTCAGCCCTCAAGACAAGGGAGCAAGAGGGAAGAGGAGAGGGAACAGTGATTTTTTTCATTTCATTTCATTTTATTTATTTTTATACTAGTAAGTCTGTGGGACAAGCCTATTTTCACAATCAGTTTGTACAAAAAACATACACACAAACTTAAAATAGTTTACCATCCATAAATATGCATTATACTGTACATAACATTTACAATTTGAATTCTCCAACAAATTTTTTCTAAGTTCTGTCTTAAAAATAGATAACTGCTTTTGTCTTGTAACATTATAAGGAAGTTGATTATACATAACAGTAATAAAATTCAAAGAATTTTGGCCAAAAGTTGTATGAAAGAAAGGAACCAAAAAGCCCTCCCTACTCTGTAATCTTGTACAACCAGATTTTGTATTCCTAGGGAATAAACTAAGAATACTTTGCGGCATAATACCTAAGCGAACCTTGTGCAAAAACAACAATGCCCTAAAATTAAATCGCCCCTCTAATGACAAACAGCCAAATTGCTTGTGAAGAGATAGGTGCAATAAGGACAGTCAAGGGCAGAGTGACAGAAGTGTGAAAGAGGGCATTATCCAGCCTGGCAAGGGTGGGTTTGTGGGCAGGGCCTTCATTCACAAGTCAGTGAATTTTGTGGTGTTGTCACTAAACCATATGTTTATTAATACAGTGGAATTCTGTTTATCCAAACTCCCCTGTGGACATCTGAAATGTCTGGTTAAACGGGATTCCCATTTTAAAGACACGCAGAATCACTCAGAATCACTTAGAAACACTCAAAATGTACTTTATATATAGGCGCACTTTATTTAATCACAGGTGCAGAAACATAACTAAGAGAGCAACTTAACTTGAACTTAAAGCAAACACTGCAAAGTACAGTACAGTGCAGTACTTAAAAATGAAATTGGAGCAATTCAAAAGTCAGGCAGTCTGTTACTGTTTTTTAAGTGCAGTGATGCCCTTTTTACTTGTCCATACCTGTAGGTTTCTCAACAGCTTTAGTTCCACTGGCATGCTGTCCAGCTGCGTCTCGAGAGAGGACAAACATTTTTTCAAAGCATGCAGCGACTTCTGAGTGAGTGACTGGGGTTGGTAATGGCAGTTCTTCCTCTTCCTCCTCTGATTCTTGTGGGGCGTCCTGCAAGTTGCTTAACACCAGGCTTACGATAGACTCCTCACTGAGAACTTCATGGCCATCCTCTCCTGCATCACATGGCAGCCAATGATTTAATTGTGATGCAGTAATGGGTTCCCCTGGTAATTGGGCAGCAGTTTCCAGTAGCTCCGCCTCTCCAGCTCATTCGAACGTATCATCATCCTTTGCAGTTTGGGTCTCCACTTCTGAATCTGAATTGTCCTCATTCATCAGCCTCTGGAAAATGTATTCCTGATTTTTCCCATGACTTTTGTATTGTTTCCAGACAAACATTTTGCCATGCTTCAGCAAGCATGTAGCAAACGTCCTTCAGTGTGGTTTTCTTTAGGATTTCTGACAGTGAGATTGATTCATTCTCTTCTGAGAAGACAGAATGCAGCAATGTTTCCAGTAATTCCGGTTCATGAGTCCCAGGATACCTTGGTCACAGGGTTGAAGTTCTGATGTTGTGTTAGGGGGGAGGAAAACACATTTAATCTCACCACCTCTAGTTTTAACAGGGGGATCTCTGGCTGAGCATGGGGAATTGTCTAAAAGCAGCACAGCCTTCAGTGGTAACTTTTGGGACCACAAATGGACCTTTACAGCAGGCACAAAATGTTCATGGAACCAGGCTTTAAAAAGCTGAGAGTTCATCCAGGAGTTGCTCTGAGTGCCATTCAGCACAGGCAGTGTGGACATGTTAATGTGTTTAAAACATCTTGGGACATGGGACTTTGATGTCATAGAGGGCTTCAATTTATGTGCCTGTGGCATTTACATATTGAAGGATTGTCACCCTCTATGCTTCTTGAACCCTGGAACATCATGCTCCTCCCACACGAGCAAGTGTCTTGCCAGGCAAACATCTCCAAAAAAGCTTGGTCTCATCAGCATTGTAAACCTGCTCTGTTGTGAGACCCTCAGACACAATCATTTGACTCAGTTTTTGCATGAAGGGTGCCACACCCTCTTCTGCTGCACTAAGCCGTTTCCCACAGAGTCTTAACTGACGGATGTCATGCTGTTTTTTTAAACCTGTCTAGCCAACCATCACTGGCAGTAAAGGTGTGCTACTGCCAAGCCTCTCATGAAATTGTAGGGATTTCTCCTTCAGCAGTGGTTCTGATATGGGGGTCCCCTTCTCCTGTTCCGGATGGAACCAAACGTAAATGGCTGAGTCCTGTTTCTCAGCTGCACAGGCTCTCATGTTTTTTCTACCATCGCTGCCTGATGCAGACTCCATAGTGGATGCAAAATTTCTTAATTTGTCCTTCATCGCCCTAATGTCGAATACTGTGGATTTACCCACTCCATATTCAGCAGCAAGAGTGACTGCCTTCTCTCACTTTTCAAGGTGTTCCACAATTCGCAATTTCTGAGCAATGCTCAGAACAGTTCTCTTTCTTTTGGACATGGCTGCACTGTACTGGTATACTGAATGTCAAAACACTGATTAAATAACCTGCTCAGTTAACTAAGAATCCGTAGTAATCAGCAAAGCACATTGCGAAACCACTATAAGCACCTGACAAACCACTGTAAGCTCCTGACAAGCACTTGTCAATTACTATAATACTCAAATACTTACGCTTTCAACAGGCTCAGCAGGCGGTAGTCACAGCTTTCTCTGTCCAGAACAGCAAGGCTCCCCTCGTGGGTGCTGGTTGTGAGGGTAAGGACATACACCCTTCCCCGAGCTTTGCAGGACCCCCCGCAGCTTTCTCTGTCCAGGTAAACATGCACCTTTTTTCAGAAGATACAGCAGCTGCTTAGAAATGCAGTGCTGCTGCCCATTTTTTTCACTCGCAATAGGAAGGAATGGACTGCATTTTCATCTAGTTCTTTAAATTACTGTCCCCACACATTTCATAGCGTCTTGGTAGCAAGATTTAAAATGGAGACACCCTGTACTTTAAGAACTGAATAGCTGTGTTTTGCTTAAATACTCATCGTCTCAGGAGAAAGATTTAATAAGGGTCTCCCTGTACTTAAAGAATCTGAATTTTGGAGCCAGCTAAAAATAGTTAAATATTGCACTATAGTGTCATCTCAAATGGCTAGATGTAGATGTAATTGAACTCTCTGTACCTTAATGAGGTTTGCAGTTTGGCACCAGTTTTAAAATGTAAAGGTTTTTTTGCTATCTTACTCACAACATAGATACCGTGCCTCTACATGAAATAGTTGCAAATTGTACTTCTGAGGATTTCTCTGGTTTTCTGCTGTTATTATAGCCAGTTTGTTTTGCACTTACACTGTTCAGTTGGAACCGTAGTAAGAGAGAGAAAAAAGAAAAAAAAAGTTTTCTAGCCTTACAGACTAAACAGAAAGTCAATACTTGACTCAAACTCCATGCTATATGGAAAAGTTACTGTGATTGCTAGTCGCCATTTTTCTATTCCCTATGCAGTTTCAGTAGCCCCTGCCCCCCCTTCTCCCTGCAATTTCAGAGAGTGACTCCACCCCTTCCCCCCATGCTAGCCTACCTGCATCTCCTGATATTTATTGTGTTTTCTCCTCTCTCTTCCTGCAGAACAGCAAGGCTCCCCTTGTGGGTGCTGGTCATGAGGGTAAGGGCACACACCCTCCCCTGAGCTTTGCAGGACCCCCCGCAGCTTTCTCTGTCCAGGTAAACGTGCGCCTTTTTTCAGAAGATACAGCAGCTGCCTAGAAACCCAGTGCTGCTGCCCATTTTCTCACTTGCAATAGGAGCCCCGCTGACGCTATGCGTCAGCTGCCCCACCGCCCCACCACCACCCTTGCTCAACTTCTTCTTTTATAGTGGAGGAGAGGCGTATGGTAACGTGTTTGAACCAATCAGGCAACTTTCCCATAGGCAGGTTATCAGCAACTACCACTAGAGGCTGCCTCTGTCTCTCAGCCAGTATTTTTTTCTCTCTCAGCTCCTAAATTAAAACAAGGCTGCATCAATGTGTTGCATATAAGCATACCCTTACATCTCATAAAAAAAATCTTGCTATAGCTTTCACCCCTCTTTCAGCAGCAAAAAATGGCTTATTCTACCAAACCTATAAAGCCCAAACCAACTTTGTAATTTGTACCAATTCCTCCCATGATGCCAAGTAACATTGCTGTAACTCCCTCTCTGGATTGCAAACTGATACCACAGCTTGCTCTCCTCTTGTTAACCCTTCCCATCATCCTACCAACCTCCTGCCCTTCCCATACTCCTCCCCAAAATATCCCTACGCCAGCCCCCCACACCCCCATGCCACACAACCCTGTGACTATTCCTGCATCAATTACCATGTCCCAGCCCCCACCCTCCCTCGTGCCAAGTCACCTACTCCCAGAGATCATGATTACCCCGTTTCTATATGTCCATGAAATATTGCGCTTCACATGCTCCCATATTGCAAACAAGCTACACCACCAAGCAGTTCCATTGATATGCTCCCATAAGAAGATCCTAAAAAATACCCTATCTAGGATAGTGATTATCCTTCTGCTACTTGTGGGAAACATACACCCCAACCCTGGCCCCATAGACCACACCCCTTGCTTAACAAAGCAACATAGAGGTCTACGGTTGGCTACCATTAATATATGTAGCCTCCAAAAGAAACCTGCCTCACTCCAAGCTTGGGTCTGCCTCCACCAACCAATGCCCTAGCCATAACTGAAACATGGCTGTCACAGCATACACCCGACTCAGCTGTGTACATACCAGGCTACTCATTGTTTAGGTCAGACAGATTAGATTGACGTGGTGGGGTACTGCACTTTAACTTTGGGAACACCTGCAAGGACTAAATATAGCAACTGTAAACCCTGCAGAGGGAGTACAGTCCCTCACAATCAAGGTTGTCATTGGAAACTCAGGTAAATCTCTCTACCTAATGTTAGTATACATACCCCCTCGCAACCAAAAGGTTGCTTTTGCATCCATCCTAAACATCATCGACCATCTCCCCAAAAACTCCGAAGTCATAGCACTTGGTGATTTCAACTCAAACTGGCTCTCCCCCAGACATCCTCCCTCAGGGATGCTGCTGCTGCCCAAAATATGTCCCAAATGGTCCTTACCCCTACTAGAGTAAACAAACACTTGGGCCCTAGTTCCCTTCTTGATCTCATACTCACGAATCACCCTGAGCGCATTAAGGATGTCCAGGTCCTCTTGGACTCACTCAGTGATCACTCCCCTGTAACTTGTCTGTGGACAAACAGCTGGAACCCCCCCCCCAGGATCTCCAGGTATCACCAACTAAAGAAAGGGGCCTTGATACATCTTCGGAACAAACTCTGAAACTTTGATTGGTCTCCACTTGATACCCAGTTGTCAGCTGATGCCCCCCTCTCCTTCTTCATAAGTTCTTTCAATTCCACCTGTGACATCTTTGCCCCTTTTGTAAAACGTGTTGAAAAAACAAAATCCTCCCCCTGGGTAAATCGATCTTTGCTCGACCAAATGAAGGTACATGATGACCTGTGGCACTGTGCCCTCCAATCAGGTAGCCTCCCTGACCGACAATTGTATCATACCGCCCAGAATTCATGTACCTGGGCTATCCGACAGGCAAAGGCGGCTTACTATCAGGCAAACCTAACTGCCACCTGGGGAAATGGAAAGAGGTTCTGGGCAAATATAAAGGAAATTAGTGGCAAGTCTGCCTCCCTTCCCCCTACCGTGCTCATTATTGATGGTGTCGCTGCCACAGACCCCAGCAAAATAGCAAATGCTTTCAATACCTCTTTCTCTGACCTCAGTACTAGTCTCTCTCCTGATTTTTTCTCTTCAGATGCGAGTCAATTCCCGCCACCCGCCGGCACTCCACCTTTTCACTTCAAAACGATCTCCCCTAGAGTTGCCCGCTCTTATCTTGCCATGTTCCTACATAAAACTAGACACAGTGGTGACTCTTTTGATGCAAAACTACTATCCTTAACCCTTGACAAAGTCCTAACACCCCTCACTAAGATACTAAATATGTCCCTGTGCTTAGGGCAGGACCCATCGGTATGGAAAAGGGCAGTAATTATGCCAGTTCATAAAAATGGTGACTGTACCTCCAGTAGTAACTACAGGCCCATCTCCATACTCCCTCCCCTCTCTAAAGCTCTGGAAAAAATAGCAGCAGATCAACTTATTGACTACCTAGACTCGCACCACCTACTTTGCCATCAACAACATGGTTTCAGAAAAGGCCACAGTACAACCACTGCCCTCCTAGAATTAACCTCCTTTATCCATGACGCCCTAGATCTGGGAGACTTGGCTGGGTCAGTCTACATTGATCTCTCCAAAGCATTTGATACTGTCAATCATAATATGCTCATAAACTGCCTCCTCACTGTTGGAGTATCCCAAGAAGCTACTTGCTGGTTCTCCAACTATCTCCACGGCCGCATCCAACAAGTAAAGATAAACAACACCCTCTCTACTAACCTTCCCATTCTGTCTGGTGTTCCCCAAGGGTCCATCCTTGGCCTGCTCCTTTTTTCACTATACCTGAACTCCTTACCTATGGCCACCTCAGAGCGCCTTCTCCTCTATGTAGATGATGCTGTGATTTTCAGTCGGCACTCTGACCCTGCCCAACTCCAAAAATCCTTGCAGGGCTCTTTAACACAATTAGAAGCCTGGTTTGCCTCCCATAAGCTTGTACTCAACTCTAAAAAGATGCAAGTCATACTGTTCACCCACCCACAACATAAACATAGCACAACAGAATTACCTATACATAACTTGGTGGGTACCAAGCTGGAACCCGTCTCAACTTTTAAATATCTAGGGGTTACCCTCGACTCCGCCCTTATGTATCGCGAACATATTGCATCGACATGATCTGAAATAAACAGGAGAATTGGTCTCCTTTATAGGCTTTGACCCTGTCTCCCTCCTGATGCCTTATGGATAGCCATTTCTAGCTCCATCCTTTCCCTGGTAGACTTTGGCATAGTCATACATGGCGCTGCCTCTGATACTGCACTGACCAACATTAGACACACCCTAAACAAAGCCTGCAGGCTGGCCACAGGCTGTGATCGACTCACGCATACCTGCAACCTCTACCAACGATCAGCTTGGCTAAACTTTCAGGGGCGACTGTTCTACCAGACCTGCCTACTAGCCAAAAAAATTCAGTTGGGTCTAGCCCACCCTGGCTGTCTCCCACTCCTTCAAAACAGTTTGCCTGTGTGCTTCACCAGACATGCTGACACTATAGCATTCCATGTCCCCTTTGTGAAAACTACTACTGGCCAAAGGTCCTTTCGTTACAGGGCCCCGATCTGGATGAACTCAGTCCCTGACTCTATCTTATCTATCCCCAGACTAGGTCCTTTTAAACTGGAGCTGCTGAGCCACATTATGCCCTTCTCCCACTGTGACTACTGAAAAAAATCCTCTTTTTTTTGTGTCTCCAATGTATGCCTCAAATATTTTCACCTCTGATGTTGCCATATGTATGTATTATATATCTTCTGCCTCTGTTGCTAGTGTTGTATTTCTGTAGTAGAGAAATAGTCTGTATTCTGTATTGTGCTATACTATGTACCTGTCCTCATTTTTGTATGATGTGGAGCCTTTGCAAATGAGCCTCTGACTCAAAGGATTGTAATTCCTAGACCATTAATTAATAAATTATAATATTATTATGCTTAATTTGGCGGGGATGTTATGAGTGGTGCTGGTTTACTCTGATGTCAGGACACTTAATGTGCATCACTGGTGCTGCTGAATCCAGACATCAGGGTACAATGTCACCACTCATGAACACCACCAATCATGCATCCGGACATCAGGGTGCAATGTCACCACTCGTAAACACCACCAATCATGCATCCAGACATTATGGTTGACCAGCACCACTCATGTCCTACTCAAGATAATGAATTTAATCTGATAAGAATAAATTCTAGTCATGACATAAGTTATTTTAATGAAATGAACACCATGTGACACGAAAAAGCCACAAAATCACTGCAAAAATTAAAACATTTTCTGGGGACCTAGGTAGCCCTCAGACCTCCGACCTTTTTAATAACATTTCTTTTACCTCCCCCCCACATTAAAGCCACTTGAACTGCCCCTGGTTTAATGTGTTCATAAACGACATTGGGGATGGAGTTAAAGGTAACATCTTCCTCTCTGCGGATGACACCAAGCTCTGTGAGAAAGTGGACTCGGACAAAGAGGTGCAAGACCTAAAGGAGGACCTGACTAAGCTGCAGAGGTGGTGAGGCATCTGTCAGCTGGGGTTCAGTGTGAAGAAATACAAGGTTATGCACATAGGAAGGAAGAATCCAAGGGCACAGTACAGTTGGGGTGGGGGTTCAGGGTCACTGAAACAGAGAAGAAGGACTTGTAGATAGCCATCACCAGCAATGTTAAGCTGGCCACACAGTGTAGGAAGGTGGTGGCCAAGGCAAACAGGATGTTAGGCTGCATTGCTAGAGGGTTCAAGAGCAGAAGAGAGGAGGCTGTAATGCCTCTGTACAGATCCTTACTGTGACCGCATCTGGAGTATAGTATACAATACTGGAACCCCAACCTGAAAAACTGTACTCTTTACAAACACCTTGGCTGCCTTTTTTTGACTCGTGCATTCCTCGTTTTACCTTTATCAGTTTTAGACTTTTCCTAAGAGGCCCGATTAGACTTTTGTTTATGTCTAATGCTAGGCCCAGTGCTTGTTCCCCGACTACCAGATCTGCTCGTACTCATTTCATATGGTCTCCATTCTTCCATTACTCCCTGGCCAACATTCTGTTAGTTATAAAGCTGTTGCATTCTAGAATAATTTACCTGCTTTGTTATTTATTTATTTTTATTTATTTATTGAGATCTTGGAATAACACTTTTGAGCTGGAAGCTCATTAACAAAGGTTCCACGTCAGAAAAAAAGTAACACAATACATACATTTCATGATTGGAACAGTGCAAACAGTATACGTGCAGTGTTACAGAGCATAGTAACCAAACAGGAGAATACAAGGTTACATACAATTTCAGTACAGAGTTACAAAACATGAAATATTTAAGCAGAATAATATTTCTTTGTCAAGTTCCAAGATAGAGGGGTAGGAAAAGAGAGGTGGGGGGAAATAAGTGTCTCATGGAGGATAGGAGATGTTGATAGGCAGGGGGGAGGTTAGTTAGGACTCACTGGGGTATGGGGGCAGGCAGAGGGTGAAGAGGATAGGTGAGGTGTTGGTGGAGTTTTCTCTTGAATGGCCCCAGTTTGGACTCATTGGTTATGTCTGGGGGGAGTTTATTAAGCCATCATGGGGCACAGCATGCAAAAGCCCTTTGCGCTTGTAAGGTGCGGAAGAAGGGGACATGCAGTGATTGTCTGACAATGCTTCTTGTGCGGTGGGGATTAGGAGCTGTGATCAGGATGTTCTGGGTGGCAGATGGGGCTAGGCCAAGGCAGGTTTTTTCATGAGGAGACATACTTGGTACCATATTCTACCTTATAGGGCAAGCCAATTGGTTTGCACATAGAGGTCACAAGTGTGGGTTAGTCTATTTGCACCAAGAAGAAGTCTGCAGAATATATTAAGGGCAACACTAACCCTTTTAAGGGTGAGGTTGGGGGCTACACCATAAAGCACAAACCAGTAATCAGTGATGAACAGTATGGAGCTCTTTATGACGAGTGACAAGGCCTCTTCAGTCTGTCTGGATGGACTTTAGCAGGCTAGAATTCATGGACATTGTAAAGATCATCCAAACACTGCGCCCAATCAGTTGTTTGGATCCAGGCCCTACTCCCCTATTAGTGGGTTGTGTAGATACTATCTGCCCGACCCTAGCTAAAATTGTCTGGAGTTAATAGGAAAGGGATATCTTCCCTGATCCCTTTAAGGAGGTGGTCATACGACCATTCTTAAAAAAAATTCCTTGAATGCAGACTGCCCAGCTAACTACAGGCCTGTCTCTAACCTTCGTTTTGTCAGGAAGTTATTGAGAAGGCAGTTGCATTGCAATTGGACAATCAACTTGTGACTCACAATGTCTATGATGCTCTCCAGTCTGGATTTAGGAAGAGACATAGCACCGAGACTGCACTTGTCTGGGTACTGAATGATCTCCTAATAGCAAGAGATCAAAAGGCTCATACCATCAAACATAGTTAACTCTCCAGTATTGATTGGAGGGGACTTTAATTTTACCTTAGATACATATATGGACAGGAGCAATGGCTCACTAAACTGTCACCCCAAAGCTTAATTATAATCTCTCAGTTAATGCGGGACTTGGGCCTATCCGATATATGGAGAACCCTCCACCCCAGAGATAGAGAATATACTTTTTATTCTTCACGTCATCAGACTTATAGTAGAATAGATTATTGGCTAACCTCTCCTGCAATAACGGCCAACATAATAGAAGTCGATATCCTTCCATTAATTATATCGGATCATGCTCCAGTTAAGCTTTTATTTACTTGGGGTTCTCCCCCCACAAAGTTCTCCTCATGGAGATTAGACCCTTTATTGCTTAAAGACCCAGAATTCTTACCTTGGATTAAAACACAAATAGAAGAATTTGTAGATCTCAACGATCCAAATGATACTTCCATGGGTACCACATGGGAAGCGCTTAAAGTTACATTACGGGGTAAAATAATCAGCTATGCGGCTCACAGGAGGAAACTTAGGGAACAACAAATTAATGATCTTGAAAATCTATTGAAAACAAAACAGATACTATATTCGAATAAATCCCATCCTGATCCCTCCTCTAGTTTGCACTACGAAATTTTACAATTGCGTATGCAAATTAATGAGCTAATTTCTAGGAAAACAAAGATAGCATTACTAAGAATAAAACAAATATTTTGGGAAGGTGGGGAGAAAGGGAGCAAAATACTTGCCTATAGGCTTAGAATGCAACAAATGGAACGTCATATTGCTGCTTTAAAAGACCATACAGGGAAGATTCAAACTAATGATTATGACATCCTTCTATAAAAAACTTTATTCCTCATCTCGTTTAACATCATCTTTAGACATCTCTTCTTTCCTGGATAAAATAGCACTCCCCTGTCTCTCACAGGATGTAATACATTCCTTAGATACACCTTTTACTGTAGAAGAAGTAAAGAAGGCGATTCACTCTCTTAAATCTGGACGTTCTCCGGGTGGAGATGGCTTTCCTGTTGAGTTTTACAAGCTTTTGTTGAACAATTATGCCATTTATTATGTAAGGTATTTCATGAATCTTCTATGTCAGGATATTTACCTCATACTATGACAGATGCAATTATTACAGTTAACTATCAAAAATCTGAGGTATTACCATTAAATAAACATTGTAATCCTATTGTGAATATACATCTTGGATTTCGCTGGTCTCCGCTAGATATTACCTACTTAGGGATAAAAATATCAACTGATTTAGATAAGATATGGGAAAGCAATTTACGTCCCTTACTTGCAAGTATTAAAACAGATTTAGATAAATGGAAAAATCTGAATCTATCCCTATTTGGCAAAATATCTGCAATTAAGATGAATATTACACCTAAAATTCTTTATCTGTTTGCTTGTATTCCACTTAAAATTTCTCCCCTTCTTCTGAACAATATTGATAAAGTTATAGGAAATTTTCTATGGGAAGGTCGCATACCAAGGTTCAACCGTATTAAATTACACTCTCATTGGATTTATGGTGGCTTTGGATTACCATGGTATACGGCTTATTTGTGGGCTTTCAGAGCTTCACAAACTATTAAGTGGTTTTTTAAACCTAATTATAATGTACCATTATGGTATGATACGGAAGCTTCCCTGGCTCCAGGACATACGCCTAATAGCTTCATTTACTTTACATTAACCCCTAAATTAAAATAGAATCCCATAATTAATGCGTCCATTTATTATTGGTTTAGAACGCATAATTGTCTTAAATCTGATCCCTCTCCTTTATCCTTTACACCCATTTGGGGTAATCCGAAATTCCTACTAGAGAACAAACCAATATATTGTAAATCCTGGATGTACAAGAACATCTTATTCTTGAACGATATCTTGACTGATAATGGTAACACATTAAACTCTTTTGGTAATCTTCAAACAAAATAGAATGTCCCTAGGAAAGAATTCTGGAAATATTTACAAATTCGAACTGCTATATTCTCTAACTTTCAACAAATCAATAAGTCGGTATCATCTCCCTCATACATTAATATGTGGATTAATACCCCCTCTGGCTTAATTAGTAAAATATACAAACAGATCAGAGACACATTACTGAACCAATCTCTTCTTGCTAGAGATAGATGGAATCGGATATTAAATGAAAATATATCAGACTCCCACTGGGACAGTTGTTGGAAACTTTGTCATGATTCCTTTAAAGATATGCGCAGTAGGTTGATCCAATTTAAAATTTACATCTATGGTATAAAACACCATCTCATTTACACAATATAGGTTTACTACCCAATAATAAGTGCTGGCATTGTAACTCACCAAATGGTGATCTTCTACATATACTGTGGTCATGTAAACCTATATCTAACTTATGGCAAGCTATCCATAATTTAGTCTTTAAGATTATCGGACACGACATCTTGTTCGAGCCTAAATTTTGCCTTTTAGGAATTATAAATAATAATATAAATTTAACAAAATACCAACATAAATGGCTGCAGATCTTATTCATGCAAGTTAAGAGACTGACTTTAATCCACTGGAAAACTCAGTTAACACCTACTCTTAAGGACATTTTAAACAATTTGACTTACATTACCTCTTTGGAAAGAATTTCATATTTGATATCAGACCGACTCAATGAGTATTTTCTGTGCTGGCAGGACTACTTAAATTTTCTTCAAACTCATAAGTGATGAGTATCGTTTAATTTCTCCTTCTCTCTTTTTAAATAGACATATTTTTAAGTATGGATTCAGTTATATAACCAACCTTCTATGCAGCTCCTTACGTTTAGTACAAAATTGATAATCATGTTAAGTTGACTTTTTTTCTTATCTTTTCTTCTATTACATTTCCATTATAGTACAAGATGTTAGATATGCATTGTGTCAAGTAAATATACAAGACCCTTTCTTCTAGGGTGTTATACACACAATTTAGTATACTGGTAACTTGACATAACAATACGCTAAACATATTGTTACCTGTATTACCTACTACAAAATGCAAAATTTTACTTGTTTCAGGTAACGTATACTGTACTATATGTTATGGACAAAGACTTAATAAATAAATTAACTGTAAAAAAAAAAGGCTCATACCATCTTGATCCTTCTTGACCTCTCTGCAGTATTTGACACTCTGGACCATGATGTGCTATTGAAGTGCCTGCAGCTTCTCTGTAGACTGTCAGGGACAGTCCTTGAGTGATTTTCATCTTTCCTCACAGGCAGGTCTCAGCAGGTGTTCACCAGAATTTATTCCTCTGACACACTTCCCCTATCTTGTGGGGTGCTGCAGGGCTCCATTTTAGCACCCATGTTGTTCACAGTATACATGCTACCATTAGAAGATATCATTAGGTGACACAGTTTGAGTTTTCACTGCTATGCAGATGATACTCAACTGTATCTGTCCTTTCTACCCAGACAGGGGGATGCAGTCTCTGTATTTAACAACTGTCTCACCGAGATCAAGGACTGGATGAGCACCAGCTGGCTGAGACTGAATCTGGACAAGACCGAAGTGTTGGTTGTGAACCTGGGTTGTCCGGGGTGGGCTTGGGGGCTGGGCCGGCATCAGGCTTATGGTTTGATGGCATCCAGCTCACTACCTCAGACCAGGTGCGTAACTTGGGTGTTATTTTTGACAATGGCCTGATCCTGAAATCTCAGGTGTCAGCAGTTGTCAAATCCTCCTTTTACCATCTGAGGAATATCACCCTGGTGAAACATCTGGTTCCTCCAGATGGCCTACCAACACTTGCCTTCATCACCACTCACCTTGACTATTGCAATGCCCACTACCTAGGGCTTCCTGGGGTTGATATCTGCAGCTTGCAGCTAGTGCAGAATGCGGCGGCCAGGCTATTGACAGGAACATCTAGAACCAGCCATATTATGCCTGTGCTGCGTGGACTGCACTGGCTGCCTGTTCAGTGGTGGATCACCATTAAGGTAGGTTTACTGACCATTAAAGCCCTACATGAACAGGGACCCAGCTACCTGCAAGATCTCTTTGCTCCCTACTGCCCCCTCTGCCCTCTCTGATCCGCTGATGAGGGATTGCTAGATATACTCAGGGTATGCTTAAAGACATCTGGTGCCTGTGCTTTTTCCCCGTTTCGGCCCCTACCCTGTGGAATTCTCTACCTCATCAGTTGAGAGAATGCTTGACCGTCGAGAGGTTTAAATCATTTTTACTCAATATAGCCTTCCCAGACAATTTTAACTGATTTACTCATCTGTATATTTACTGTTATTTATATTTTTTTGTTACATTTTACCTGTAAAGCACTTGGTTTTAGAAAGGTGCTATATAAATAAAGATTTGCTTGCTTGCTTGCTCTTGGGTCAGGCAATGACGATGCCTGTATAGTATGCCAATTCTAGGACTGACAACCTTAACAATTTGATCTGTAAGCTAAGAAAAGGATAGAGATCTGTCCAGGGTGATGCCTAGATATTTTAAGGCTTGTACTTGTTCAATGGGGGTGTGTAGGCTATTCAGGATGTCATCTAAAAGTTCTTATGCTTATTATTGGGGTTCACAAACAACATTACTTTAGTTTTTTTATAGTTCATTAGAAGTTTGTATTTCGAACACCAAGCTTCCGCTGTGGTAAAGTCACTTTGAAGGTGAGATTCATGTTGGAGCAGGTCAGGGCTTTTAGAGAAGATGATAGCATCATCAGCATAAAGAAGAATTTGTTCTTTGCAGACTGAGGGAAGTTTGTTGTTAAAAAGGCTGAATAAAACGGGGCCAAGAATTGACCCCTGAGGGACACCCGTGAGAACCTGATAACTATTGGAGAGGGTACCATCTATTTTTACTTGTTAGGACCTATTGCTAAGGTAGCTCTGAAACCAGCCTATAGGTTCAGTGGAGAGGCTGATGGAGAGGAGCTCAGTAAGTAGTGTTTTATAACTGACAGTGTCAAAGACCTCAGTGAGGTTGATGTAAATCACCCTGGCTATCTAACTACTGTCTAGGGCCCCATGCAGGAAGCCCAAATACTCCAATAGGGTAGTGGAGGTGCTGTGCCCCTTGTGGAACCCATGCTGCTGTGGGCATTGTAATCCATACTTTTCCAAATAGTTGATCAGTTGGTCAGAAAGTATTCTTTCTAACCCCTTAGAGAGGGAAGGCAGTATCGATATTAGGCGGTAGATAGAGCGTATGGGTCTATCACCACTTTTGTGGACTGGGGTGACCATTGCAGCTTTCCATATAAGAGGGAATTGCCCCAGATGGAGAGATAGGTTCATAAGATTTGTTAGCGGCTGAAGCACATCTTCCAGGGTAAGGGCAGGTATCTTAAGGTCCAGTGTGTCATTGCTGTGTCTAGATTTGCCTAGTACCTGCAGGAGATATTTTCTGGCTTCAGGTACAGTGATTGCTTTAAGGTAGAAGGGGGGCCTGTGGGGGACTTATGGTATGGGGTCTTAGGGCCTTGGGCATTTCCATCTGATGCATCTGGGAAGTTGGGTGGCTGTATACTGCTGAGGTCAGTGAAGTCACCATTGAAGGTACTGGCAATGGTGCTAGGATCCTGGGTGATTTCCCCACTCATGAGTAGCATGGAGTGCGAGGTTTTGTTATTATTACCAGTAAGGTCTTTCAGGTTTTCCCAGAATTTTCTGCTGTTTCCCCAGGAATTAGCAAAGCAGTCTCTGAAATAATGTGATTTAGCAAGTCTGATCTCATGGGTGCAGGTGTTTCTGGTTGTTTTATATTTCTGAATATCTGCCTGTTTGCCAGTGGCCTTGGCTCTATGCCAGAGAAGGTCCCTGGTGGCCATGAAATTCAGCAGAGTGGGGGTGATCCAGGAATTGTGGATTCCCTTGATTTTGTGTTTCCTAATCGGAGCATAGACGTCACATGCTTCAGTGCCTGGTCTATGTCTATTGCGAGATCGAGGGTGGACCAGTCTATGCATCTAAGATAGACTTTGAGTGAGCTGAAGTTCCACAAGAATGGGATTGGGTTAATTTATTAGTTTAAAATTAGGAGATCAGCTATTGGTTTTGGCTGATGGGCAGTGTTAATCAGTTAGGTCTAGTAGCTTGGGTAAAGCTACTGTTAAAGAAGAAGTTGGAGTTAGCCAAGGTCCAAGAGGAACAAAGGTAGAGGTGAGAATAACAAGGCTGTGTGGCCTGAAGGATAACATTGCTGATTTTGGTACAGTCGATGCACTAAATGTAGGGGTTTAAAACCTGAGGGTGGGGGGAGAGAAGTCTGCAAGAGATGGGGTGGGACCAATTGCAAATTCCTGTTACCAGGCTGATTAGTGGGTCAGTAGCTAATTTAATCTAGGGCACAGAATTATCCCGTAGTCTATTAAAACATTGAGTAGAGTAGGTAGCAAGAGGAGTGCAGCACTTCCAAGGACTGGAAGGTATAAGGAGCAAGGGGGAAAGTGGGGTGTTAGACTCCACATGTAACTGGGTCACATGATCCCCTGTACCTATAAAAGAAGTGCCCACCCAGAGTTGGAGGGACTATCACTATCCTCCGACTGAACAGATGGAGGAGTTGATGTCTACCTTCGTTGGGGAGGGAGGGCTGTGAGTCGACGGCTGGAGCAGAAGGAAGGAGCACAGGAGAGTGACTCCATGGTCTGTGCCTGGGGAAGCAAGGCAAAGACAATTAGTAGCAGAAAGGGATTAAGAGGTGAGGGGAGCACAACAAAAGAAAGGCAGGGGTCGGGGCAGGAACAGAAGGGGGACTTGAAGCTGGGACAAAGCAAGATGGCGCCTGGGATGCTTCTCAGCCAAGGATCCCACTAAGATGATCTAAAACACTCTAACACAATTACACTAAAGCTCTAAATGCACAGAATTTAGCAGAAAATCCCTCAAAGAAAACTCGGAGGAACAGCTGTACAAATGGCAGCATGGGTCACGTGACCATTTGTCCTGAACTAATGTAATCAATACAAATTCCAAAAACAATGCAGAATTCCAAGTAAAAACAGTAAAATAAAACAATCAATCACTATACTCCGACAGAAAGGATGAAGAAGTTGATGTCTACCTTCCGTGGGGAGGAGGGCTTCAAGCCAACGGCTGGATCAGAAGGAATTAGCCCAGGAGAGTGGCTCCATGGTCTGTGCCTTTGGTGGAGAGGGAGGGAGGGAGGGCTGCAAGCCAATGGCTGGAGCAGAAGGAAGGAGCCCAGGAGAGTGGCTTCATGGTCTGTGCCTTTGGTGGGGAGGGAGGACTGCGAGCCGATGGCTGGAGCAGAAGGAAGGAGGAAATGGTGATAAAAATTTCTGTTTGGACTTGTCTATGTGCAGATGTAATGTCACTTGATTACTGTGTACATGTATTTATTGTATATTTATGCTGTATTGTTGCTCTTATTAACATCTCTGGGTCCCTCTTGAAACTGGGAATTTAATGCTTTTGGGTTCTATCCAGTTAAAGCACAAATAAAAGAGGATATCAATCAGCTTGATGCAGTTCAGAGGAGGGCAGCAGAGATGGTTCAGAGACAACAGGGTAGGGAATATGAGAACAGGCTGAGAGAGCTCAACATGTACTCACTAGAAGAAAGGAGGGAGAGAGGAGACGTGATTGAAACTCTCTGAAACCTTCAAGTACCTGAAAGGTATAAACAAGGTGGATATCGGGAAACTCCTCTGTCTCAGTGATAACAGGGCCACTAGAAGGCACTGCCTTAAGCTGTCGGGGAGAAGTTTCAAGAAGGAGGTCAGGAGACACTTTTTTACAGAAAGGGTAGTATATGAGTGGAATTAACTCCCATCTAAAGTTGTCACCCAAAGGGGGGGGGGCAGCCAGAGAGGGTGGGATAGGGTGAAAGAGAACATCAGTGTTTGAGGAGGAAGGGAGAGCAAGGCCCACTGTAATCTCTTGATCAGGGGCACAGCAGTTGAGCGGACTCAGTAAACAATAAGGCCTTCTTCTGCTGGCTATTTTGTATGTTCGTATGCAGTGTTTTAAAATGTTTGGAACTATTAGTGCTTTTTCATCACTGCATGGTGGAGTAAGTAAGGAGGGTGCTGACAAAGCGGGAGGACTTGGGAGTAGAGCAGGCTTTAGTCAGGTGGTTAAGGAACTGGCTGGGAGGAGGAAACAGAGGACAGTAGTAAATGGAGCCAAGTCGAGGGACAGGGGAGTCATAAGCAGGGTGACACAGGGATCAGTCCTGGGATCTGTTCTATTCCAAATGTTCATTAGTTACATAGGGGAAGTTATTCATGGCAAGCTGAGACTCTTTGCTGATGATACAAAGGTATGCAGCAGTGTAGACAGTAAGAAAGGGGTGAGGAAACTCCAGAAGGATCCAGAAAGCTGAAGAGGTGGTCTATGATCCGGCAGTTGAAATTTTATGCCAAGAAATGCAAAGAGATGCACTCAGAAAAAATGGAACCTACTCACAGAATACTGGATGGGAGGGGTTAGACTGGCTACTACAACACATGAGAGAGATCTGGGTGTCATCATCAGTGACTCTGTCAAACAAACCAGCCAATGCAACCAGGCATACAGTAAGCCATCGAGGATGCTGGGGTGTTTCAGGAGTCGTTTTGACAGTAGGAAAAACAAAGGGTTATTGCCCCTATACAGATCTCTGGTGATGCTTCATCTGAAATAATGTGTTCAGTTCTGGAGTCCTCATCTGAGAAAGGAACAGACATACTGGAGTCCGTGCAGAGATGGGTTACCAAGATGATACAGGGCCAGCAAAGCACATCCTGTGAGAAATGACTGGTGGCCCTAAATATGTACTTGCTGGAGGCCAGATTTGAGAGGGGGGGCAAGATAGAAACATATACATTTCTGAGGGGTACAAACAGGGTGAACAGTGAGGACTTGAGTGTTAGAAACAGGAACGCAGTCATAAGAGGGCATGATTGAAGGTTAGTGTGGGGGGAGCAAATTCAGGAGGAATGTGAGGAAATTTTACTTCATGAAGAGGGTGGTGGAGCCATGGAATAGACTAGTGGTGGGGGCAGGTGCCCTAAATGAGTTTAAACATGGCTAGGACAGAGCAACAGAACTCATAGTCCATGGAGGGGGGTACCAGAGGGTTATGGTGTGGGGAAGGGGGGAAGCAGGAGCCAAACCACCGGGACGATAGGCTGGTGAATGAGGAAGTGTAGTAAGGGCAGAGCCAATGGACCATCAGTCTCTTTCTGCTGACAGATTCTGTGTTAGGGAACAAGAACTGCTGGATGCTTTCAAGAGTGCTTTCCTAACTGAGAGTGTCTTGGAGCCCACGAAGGAGAGGACCATCCTGGATCTTGTCCTGTCTAACTGTACACATGTTCAGGATATGAAGGTGGATATGTCACTTGCAGGAAGTGACCAACACATGGTGTGGTTCCACCTGGACATAGACAGAGGGATGGTCAGGAACAAGACACTGGTGTTGGATGTTTCAGAGGGCTGACTTTAGTAGGAGTAGAGTAGTGCTGCAAGGACACCTTGCTGGGATCAGAGTGGGGATGTATATGTAACAGAAATGAGACATAATAAAGAAGAGATTAATGGAGGCCATTAGTGAGTGTGCCACCATCAAATGTAAGAAAGATAAGGCCAAAAAGCCCAGCTGGTTCAGCAAGGAGGTGGCAAATGTGGTAGGGGACAAGAAGGTAGCCTTCAGAAGGTATAAGCATACTCAGAAGGAGGAGGATAGGATGGGCTATGCTGCTAAGTCAAAAGAGGTGAGCAGGGTGGTAAGGGAAGCAAAGGTCGAAGAAAAGTACAGCTAGTTCAGGGGGTAAAAGCAGGTGAGAAGTCCTTTTTCCAGTGTGTAAGAGAGAAAAGAAACATAAAGGATGAGATTGTCATTATAAAAAAAAGGAAGTTTAGACAGGGCAGGTGGCAAGTGGAGGTAATTGACAAATACTTCTGTACAGTCTTCCCTAGGGAGAAGGAAGGGGGGGTGCTGGGAAGGGGAGGTAACAGATGACGCAACTCAAGTTGATAAGGTACTCAAGGGCCTAAGGGCCTTAAAGGTGAAAAAATCACCAGGGCCATATGACATACACCTGAAGGTTCTTAGAGAACTGGCAGAGGTTCTGCCTGGATCACTGGGAGACCTGTTTAACACCTCTCTGGAATCCAGAAATGTGCCCCAGAATTAGAGAACAGCACATGTGATGCCTCTCCATTAAAAGTGGTCTGAAGGAAGAACCAGTGAACTACAGACCAGTCAGCCTGACCTCGATAGTAGGTAAGATGATAGAGACCATCCTGAAAGAGAGACTGTTCGGCTTTCTGAAGGGAAATGTGCTCCAGGATAAGAGGCAGAATGGGTTTGTGTTGGGGAGGTCCTGCCAAACTAACCTAATTGATTTCTTCAACTGGGTCACTAGAACATTGGACAAGGGCCAGGCAGTTGATGTCCTGTATGTGGACTTCAGCAAGGCCTTTGACTCAGTGCCTCACAGAAGACTGGTCAGCAAACTAGAGGACCTGGTGACGGAGGCTAAGCTTGCAAAATGGGTCAGAAGCTGGTTGAAAGAAGCCAAAAGGTGTTAGTCAGGAGAGCATTCTCAGAGGTGAGACCTGTGACCAGTGGGGTTCTGCAGGGCTTGGTGCTTGGTTCAGCTTTGTTTAACTTCATTATAAGTGACATAGCAGATAGGATCAAGAGTAAAATCTTCCTGTTTGTGGACGACGCCAAGCTCTGTGTGAGAGTGGATATGGAGGATGGAAGAAGTGATCTGGCATGTGGCAGCTGGGGTTCAATGCAGGGACCAAATACTGGTTGAACAGTGTACAGGTAACCATGTCAGAGGAAGAAAAGGACCAGGGAGTAATCACAAGGGGCCTGAAACACTCTGCACACTGCAAGAGAGCAGCAGCCAAAGCAAATCGGATACTGGGTTGCATAGCCAGGGGAATTACCACCAGGAAGTCAGAGATCATTCTGCCACTGTAAAGGTCACTGGTAGGACCAAACTAGAGTACAGTATGCAGTTTGGTGTCCATATCTTAAAAGGATATCACCTTGCTGGAGACAGTCCAGCGAAGAGTAACCAAATGATCCAAGGCTAGCAGGGCAACACCTATGAGGAGAGGCTCAGAGTGCTCAATGTGTACTGTCTTGAGGAATGAAGGGAGAGGAGAGACATGACTGAGGCCTTGCCAGTAACTTAAGAGTACTAACAGGGTCAACTCTGAGAACTTTTTCAGTCTTAGTGGGAACAGGACTACTAAGGGACATAGCCATAAGCTGATGTTGGGGGGGGGGGTTTCAGAGGGAGAAGAGGAGGCGTTTGTTGCTGAAAGGCTGGTGGCCAAGTGGAATGAGCTACCAGAGGAGGTGGTCTCCTTAAAACCGGTCGGCAGCTTCAAGAGGGTGTAGGATAAGGTGAAAGGAAAAGTTACGGGTAGAAGGGGGTGAATGGGGGAAAGTTGGAAGTTAAGGGAGATCAGAAAGGAAACGGGGAGTGAGCAGCCCCTTTTGTAAATACACTGGGAGCTGCAAAATCGAGTAGAGTAGATAGACCATAATGTCTTTATATGCAGATTTTAGAAAGTTCAATTATATTTGAAATATACCTCTCCAGTGGTATTGTCATTCTCTTCCATAACTCTCCCTCCTAATCAAACTCCTAAAGGAGAACTGTGTTGAACCTGTAAGCCTGTATTTTTGGTTGATGCTGTGTTTCAAATACTAGTTAACATTCTGTAACTGTTCCATCATTACTGGCCTTATAATGAATTTGCTGCATGCTTCCAGATTACACACTGCTGGTAAAGACCATTTTAGAACTGTATGATGTAATTTATGTTCTTGTTAAGAACGCCTGTTGTTGTCACAACACACCCATGTTGTGCTAAAAAACACGAGGTTCTAGGAGACATAAACTACAGTATATCATGTAGTTCTAAAATGGTACTCACCGCCAGTTTCTAAATCAGGAACACCCACCGAGTTTACAAATTGGCCAGTAAAAACTTAACTGTAGCAGAATGCCATCCAGTATATGAAAAATGGCTCATACAGGAAAAAAAATGATTTACAGCTTCATTGCAATTCTCCTTTAAAGAGATTTTCCTGTTTCTAGCAAAAACAATTCACAGGAGGCATCAACAGAATTCATTTTTTCAAAGTTGTTCCAAACTGGAATTTCAGAAACCTTCATTTCATTACAGGTGACTCTGTTATTAAAACAAGCATTTGTCAATGCCGAATGTTTGCTTGCTGGCATTGGCATTGGTAGTGTAGAAGTTACAGAGCTGTATAATAGGAATGGCAGTGAAGTACTGAACTGAAGCCAACCCCACCACCACCCTGTAGAGAGTGACAGGCATTGGGGTGTGCCTTTGGGTCGTCAGGCATAATTGCCACACCATTTCACCACACCCTACCCTGCAGACACTGACAAGTGTCACAGTGTGCCTTGGGGTCTTTGGCCCTTATGCGCACCCCATTCCATCAGGAAATACGATGAGATGGGTGTGGTATAGGAGAATGGGGTGAACTTTGGGGCCGAAGAGTCCAAGGCATACCTTGATGCCTCTCACTGGCTGCAGGGTGGAATGGTATGAGCATTATAGGCAAGAACCCAAGTCACACCCTGATGCCTGTCATTCTCACAGGGTGGGGCATTATGGTTGGAAACCCTAACACCTCAGGCATTCATTGGTATTTTCACCCAAATTTTCAACATGGTTTTTTGTGACCCCCACCTCATGAACAGTGGCAATATCAGTTTGTTAGCTGAAAGCTGCTTATGCACAGCGCATTCGGCATTTAGCACCACAGGTGCAAAAACACATTCCAAACAGGATGTGAAAAATGACAGCTGTACTGTTCATGGGGAGGTGTAAAAAATGGCAATGTTGCAAATCTGCAGTAAAAATATTAAAAAAACTGGTGAAGTCACGAGCGTGCATAGAAACTGTGCAACGCACACCCGTAATGTCATTAGTTTGGGGATTTTTTACAGCAGATTGTCAACACAGGCATTTTGGGACCTCTGATCATGAACAGTGTCACTGTGATTTTCTTTATCTGCCCCGAACAATGATTTCTCACAGCGACCACGCATCTCTGCGCTGAAAGTGTGAAAACACATTTTGGCCATGTTGTGAAAAAATGACAGCTGTACTGTTCATAAGGGAGTGTGGAAAATGCCACAGGTGAAAATCTGACTGAAAATATTACTAAATCATGAACTTACGAGGGTGCTTTGAAACCGCGCATGCTCACTGTATCACAGTCATTTTGTGGATCTTTGTCACCAAATTTCAATATAGCCATTTTAAGACCTCTGCTTATGAACAGTGTAACTGTGATTTTCTTAATCTGTCCTATACATTGATTTCACTTACCGACTGCGCCATTTATGCGCTTGTAAAATGAAAACACGTTTACTAGACAGATGTGAAAATGACAGCTGTACTGCTCATAAGGAAGTGTAATAAAATGGTAATGTTAAAAATCTGGAGTGAAATATTGAAAATTAACCACGAAAGGCATGAGGAACTGGGCGCAATGCACGCCAGAAACAGCGTCATTTTTAGGATTTTTTTCACCAATTTTCAACATAGCTATTTTAAAACCTCTGCTCATTAACAGTGTCACTGTGATTTTCTTTAATGTGTCCCATACACTTGATTTCACAGACACCCATCGCGCCCATTGTGTGCTACATGGGCGGAAACACGTTTTGGGCAAGATGTGAAAAATGACAGCTGTACTGCTCATAAGGAGGTGTTGTAAGATGGTAATGTTGAAAATCTGGAGTGAAAATTTACGAACTTACGAGCGTGTGTAGGAACTGTGCAACACACACTCGAAAAAAGTTTTTAGGAATTTTTCCACAAATTTTCAACATAGGCTTTTGAGAGCCCGCTTATGAACAGTGGTAGGTCAAGTGATACTGGTCCCGAAGGTGATTTCATGCAGTGATCATAAATCACCCTTCGGCCCGGATAACACCATGACAGCAAGAGTATTCATGAGAAGGTCCCAAAACCCCATGTTGAAGATTTGGTGCAAAAATTCCAAAATACCTGGAGATATGCAGCAAAGTTGAAAACCCTATCTATCCCATTATACAGCTTACCGGCATTTCCTCAGTTCGCGGTGGGCTTTGAAGAGTGCAGACGTGTTCCGGTCCACCTAAGATCGCCTGCGCTGGAGTCCGGAGGTGTTAAGGGGCACGGGTGGGAGAGGCAGGCATGGTGGGTGTGGGCGGTGGGGCAGAGACTGCAAGGGACTGTTTTTTGTTGCAGGGTTTTTTTTTAAAAAAAGGCGTGACGTGGGACATTTGCCAGGCTGGGTGGGCTCCCAGCGTGGCACAAGGACGTGCTGTTTGGGGGCGTGGAGCTGACAGGAGTTGGGCACCCTGTCGGCGACAGATCTGTTGCCACGCTGGGTGTGGCTCCAGCGTTGCACCCTGTACCTTCAGGGGTGAACAGTGGAACCGACGGGATTGGGCACCCCATTGGCTATACGATGTAGCCACGCTGAGGTGTAACCCAGCATGGCATGTGGAACTCTGTTTGGGAGCGCAGCACAGCCAATGGGGGATTGGGCACCTCATCGGCTATACAGTGTGCGCGTGAAGCAGCATGCGTTGCGTGTGTGTGTGTGTGTGTGTGGTGAGCGCGTATGAGCAGGCAATATCTTATCGCTGCTCACTGAAGCGTAGCTCCCCCCTTTCAACTGTACTCCACTGCATTTTCGACTGCTGTCATAGACAGCCCCAGCAGCCATTGGAGAACTGCGGCTGCGCCTGCAAATACACTGACTGAATTGGAAGAGGGCTGCCACACCTCCGAAAACTCGGATGATGGCACTATGTTTCTTGCACATGCATGCAAGCAAACATAACAAACAACTTCCCTATAGACTATTATCTGTTCACTTTGTTTATTCCTGGTATGAAGTCATAATACACTGTTTATGACATCACAACCTGTTGCCATGGAAATGATCCACAGAAAGATGTTTTTTATGTCAAGGTAGGGAAAGCATCAGGAACAGATGATGTTAAAGGGGCAGAAAGTCTAGTCTCATGTGAATGTCTTTAGTAATGAAGAATGGAATACCCAGAAATTCAGATTTTTTTTTGGGGGGGTGGGATGCTCTGAGACAAAACTGGCAAATCGCTTTAACTAACACTGCTACTTTGATACCAGCATGTCTGTTTTGGAAACTTAAATGATACAAGCATAACCATTCCTTTGCACATTTCCACAGGCAACTAAACATCACTGAATCTTCGAAACATAGAAAATGTTGGCAGAAAAGGACAATTGGCTCATCCAGTCTGCCCTGTTTTACCCTATTTTCCCCCAGGACCTAATGTCTAGTCGGGGTTAATGCCCTCACTATCATAATATCATACCAGATGCTGTAATAAAGCATTAAAGTGTCATACATATCCTTATTCAGGACTGCTAATTTCCAGTACCTCCAAAATACAGTTGGAGCGGAGAACTCAACCACTTATACCCAGATTATAACGTTAAAAGAAGGCTGTTTTGCTCCCTGTGCAGCTGTGTTGTGGGTTCCTAAGCTTGCCTTCGATGTTAAAGGATGAATGATTAATAATTGTTTTTTTTTTGTTTTGTTTCAGTGAGCCAGTAAACTTCGGGATATTTAATTCCTCCCACAAAGTGCGGTTCCTTACTATGGGCCACTGAACACTTCTGCTGTTGCTATAAAGCACAATAACCACAGCTTGATGTGTCCATAGACTTAGGCCATGTCCACACTATGCCGCTGAAATGCTGTCATGGTTCCACACCGTTACAGACAGTAACCGGTACAGTGTGTCCACATTGCCGATGAACTGTCTCGGTAATGGTGTGGAACCGTGACAGCCTGTCCGCATTGTGGGTGCCATGGGACCGTTAGGGATGGAACCCATCCCACAATGCAGTGTGTACTGCACTGGGTGACAGCTGGGGCACCACGTTCACTCATCCACACTACACCCGGTAACGTTACCGAGCAGAACCGGCTTCATAACCATTGTTGAAACCACCTCATTTGTGGTTTCCACAACGGTTTCGAAAATGCCCTCTGTAATGTTACAGGTGTAAACACAACCCGTTACTGTAACGGTTTGGGCCCTCTGTAATGTTACAGAGGCATAGAAACATAGAAACATAGACTTTGACGGCAGATAAGGACCGCTAGGCCCATCTAGTCTGCCCATTTCCCTATCTAATCTACAGGATAGGCCGCAGATCCTAGTTAACCAACAGCCTATATCTTCCTGCCCCCCAGAAGAATTGCCTTATGTCTGTCCCATGCATTCTTGAATCCTCCCACAGTTTTAGACCCCACAACTTCCTCCGGAAGGCTGTTCCATGCATCCACTACCCTCTCTGTGAAATAATACTTCCTCACATTGCCCCTGAACCGCCCTCCTTCTATCTTTAAATTGTGTCCCCTTGTTCTTGCAAGTCTCTTTTTCTGAAAGATGCTACCCTCTTGGACTTTGTTGATTCCCTTGAGGTACTTGAAAGTTTCTATCATGTCCCCTCTCCTTCTTTCCTCAAGGGTATACATATTAAGCTCCTTTAGTCTCTCTTCATACGGCTTCTCTTGCAGACCCTGCACCATTTTAGTTGCCCTCCTCTGGACTGCCTCTATCCTGTCTATGTCCTTGCGGAGATGGGGTCTCCAGAACTGGACACAGTATTCCAGATGGGGTCTCACCAACTGTCTGTACAGAGGATAACAACTTCCTGTTTTCTGCTGCTGATGCCTCTCCCTATACATCCCAGTATACCCCGGCCCTCCCTACTGCCTTCTCACATTGCTTGCTAACCTTAAGGTCATCTGATATGATTACCCCAGGTCCCTTTCCTGTTTTGTTGTTGTTACTACCTCCCACCCATTGTGTATTCTTCCTGGGTTCTTGTTTCCAGGTGCATTATTTTGCACTTTTTGCATTGAATCCTATCTGCCATCACGTCTGACCATTCCTCCAACCTTGCCAAGTCCCTTTCATCCTTTCCACGCTCCTTGTGTATCAACCCTGTTGCAGATCTTTGTGTCATCTGCAAAGGCATACTTTTCCTTCCAGTCCTCTGCAATGTCACTGATGAAGACATTAAAAAGGACTGGACCCAATACTGAACCCTGTGGTACCCCACTAGTAACCGCCCTTTCTTCAGAGTGGACTCCATTTACAATTACCTTCTGTGTCCTGTTGTCCAGCCAATGTTTTACCCAGGCTACCATCCTGGGACCCACTCCCAGGCTGGTTAATTTGACTAATAATCTTTTGTGTGGGACTGTGTCAAATGCCTTGCTAAAGTCTAGGTAGGCCATGTCCACAGCCCCTCCCTGGTCTACTACTTTGGTCACCCAGTCAAAGAAATCTATTAGATTCGTCTGACATGACCTTCCCGCTGTGAACCCATGCTGCCTTGGATCCTGTGCTCCACTGGCCTCTAGGTACTCAACTATTCTTTCCTTCAGAAATGACTCCATCACTTTCCCTACCACAGAGGTCAGACTGACAGGTCTGTAGTTTCCTGCCTCTGTCTTGGTCCCACTTTTGTGAAGGGGAATCACATCCGCCTTCCTCCAGTCCTCGGGTACCACACCATCCTCCCATGATTTATTAAAAAAGAGTAGCCAGTGGTTTCACTAGTTCCTTCCTTAATTCTTTTAGAATTCTGGGGTGAATTCCATCAGGACCCATTGCTTTGTCCACCTTCAGTTTTAGGAGTTCTTGCAGAACCCTTTCTTCTGTGAAAGGACTGGGATCGACCCCTATCAAGTGTGCTTCTGTTAATTGGATTAGCACTTCCCTCCTCTTTTAGAATACTGAGCAGAAATATTCGTTCAATATTCCTGCTTTTTCACTGTCCCCTCTGCCCACCCACCGTTCATTCTATTCAGCCTCACTATCCCTCCCTTTGTCTTTCACGCCGCTGATGTACCTATAAAAGGTTTTATCCCTCTAACTGAATTGGCTATCTTTCCTCAGTTTGGGCCTTTGCTATTCTGACTTCCTCCTGCTTCTTCTGCCTTAACTGGTACAGCTCTCTGTCCTGCTCCTTCTGTGTTTCCTTATACTTCCGAATGCTATCTTTTTCTTCCTGACTTTCACAGCCACCCTCTTGAGAAACCATAGTGGCTTTTTCTTCGCTTTGATTTGTTTATTTGCTTCACACAAAGGCTTGTTGCCTCTGTGATGGTAGTTTTGATAATTCCCTTTGTTGCTCCACACCTCCTTCTAGCCTGTTTGCTAGTGCTTTTCTGAGGCACTCTCCCATCTTGCCAAAGTCAGCCCTCCTAAAGTTCAGTACCCTCACTTTTGTATGGCTTGACTCTGTAGCCGGGTTTAACGTGAACCACACTGTTTGATGGTCACTTGTCCCCAGAAGGCAACCCACTTCTAGATCTGAGATCCTCTCACTGCCCTCGCTGAGAGTACGAGGCTCAAGATTGCTCCTCATGAGTGGTTCCAAACTAGCTGTCTAATGCCTGCCACCTGTAGGGCATCAAGAATGACCCTGCTCTTGGATGTGGCTGCAGCAAATGTGCTCCAGTTAACATCTGGCATATTCAGATCTCCCATCAACAGTATCTCCCTTTCTCTGCCATTCTCTAAGAATGCCTTCCATCATATCCTTGTCCATTTCTTCCTCCTGACATGGGGGTCTGTACACAACCCCTGTGCGGATTGTGGTGCCTTTCCAGTCTCCAAGGTGACCACAGTGCCTCCTCTCCTCCCTGTTTACTCTTTTGTTCAGTTGCTTTTATCCCTTCCTCACAGAGAGCTACTCCTCCCTCTTTCCTCTGCCTGTCTCTCCTGTAGGTTATGTACCCTGGTATGTTAACATCCCAGTCATGGTTCTCTGTGTACTATGTGTTTCTGTGACTACAAATATCCAGGCATCCTCTTCCATTAAGGCCACCAGCTCAGGAGCTTGTTGCCCAGACTACGGGCGTTGGTACTCATTACCCTCCATTTCCTGATGGCCTTACCCCCTTTGCCCCATCCCTGTCCTTCTTGCCTTTGTCACTTTCTCCATTTACCCTGCCCTTCTCCCTATCGACACCTCCATGTTGGTGTTTGCCACACTAACTACTGTGATTGTTTGGGGGCTAGGATTCTCTGCTCTTTCAGTGCCTCCCCACCTTGGCTAGTTTAAAAAACTTGCCAGTAGGCATTTAAACCTATCACCTAGGATCCTGGTTCCCTCCCGGACAGATGCAGCCCATCATGCCAGTATAGGCTTGCATCACTGCGAGACCCCCAGTCCCCAATGAAGCCAAATCCCTGAGCTCCACACCAGTTTTTCAACCACTGATTGAATCCCATGGTACGGAACACCCTAGCCTCTCCTATGCCATAGATGGGTAGCACCTTCGAGAAGGTTACCATGCGTGCTCCTTGACTAAGGCCCCTCCCCAATTCCACAAACTCTTTCTGCACTTCTCTAATCCCTTTCTTAGCCAGGTCATTTGTCCCTAGGTGGACAATGACATCCAGCTCCCTCCCCTGTGCAGCTGCTCCGGCAATCCTGAGGATTCGCTCCCTGTCCCTCCAAGCCATGGCGCCAGGCAGGCACCTTACCTCCCTCTCCCCTTCCTTGCCCAGTTCTACCTTCCTAACCCCATCAGGAGTTGTTTCCTTCCCCTGCAGGGTCCCCTGCCACCCTCCTGTGGGTCTCCTTTGTGGAGGTTCCCAGCATCCTCCTTGGTCTCCACTGTGGGTGCCTCCATAGAGGAACCACACTTTGCCAGAATGGCATAGGAATTGTGGAGAGGTACAACTGGAGGGATGCGCCTCTGTTCCACCACCCTCACCCTCCCTGAGCCCACTGTGGTCCAACCGCTCCTCTTTCTTGGCAACCTCTGAGGCAACGGCAGTGGCACTGGTGGTCCCTGGATGGAAGAGGAGGTCCCACAAATCCTGGCCAACTCAGCCTGGAGATGAGCAACCTCCTCCCTCAGCCCAGAGAGGTGCCTGCAGATGGGACAACACCACATCCTCCAGAACAGGGCCAAAGAACATTAAATTCACTATCCTGACATAATTAGAAAGCAGTGAGATTTACAGGGACACTGCCAAGACAACCCCCCTCAGGATTATAATGGCTGGTATTGACTAGAATGAGGACTTAAGGACAGGTCTTTAAAAAATCAGCATATTTTAATGATTTTTCAAAAATTAAACACAGAATGGGATTACTGTGTTAAAGGATTCACAGTAAATTAAGGCCATATTATGGCACTGAATAGGTCTGATCACAAATAAAATATGAAGAATTGGCAGCAGATGTTTAGCAAGAATATACCCCACGTACGCACACACACACACACACACACAATTTCCCATTTCTATGGAGCTCATGACTCCTATTTATGTTTACATTATTCTGTTTCCTTTCTTGTACCTTTCATGATGTAGTCTCTTTTCTCTTTTACTATTTTTATAGCTGTACAAGTTGTCAATCTTAAAAGCAACAAAAGCCTGTGGTCTCCAGAGTATTCATTGTGATATAAACAGCTCTGCACTGCCAGTAGCAAAGTTATTAGGGAAGCCACATCAAACTATTTTTTTATTATTTGTTAACTGGGCTAGTACACTGAATAATTTTGCCACCATCCTCCAGAATAATTTCAGTTCCCCTCAAAACCCTGGATGGATATTTACTCAGTCTTTTGTACCCCCCCCCCCATCCTGCGCCCTCTCCCTTCTCTCTCCTCCCTCTCCCTCCTCTGGCCAGCCCTTCCTAGCCCCCTCCCCAAACCCCTTCTGTTCTATCCCATCCTCATCATTTCTCCCTCTCTTCTACATTTCACCAGATGCTGCACTCTCTATTCTACTATCTTTAATTCCTTCCAAATGTTAGTAGCCCAGATGGGGTCAACCCTAAACCCTTGAACCTCTCTTCCCCTACCATTACCTTTGGCTGGCAGTATAACCTAGTGGTTAGAGTAACAAGCTGTGAATGATCTTGGTACATTCAGCCGACAAGACCTGGGTTTAATTCCCACAGCCTCCACTTGCATACCGTGTGACTCTGAGCAAGTCACTTAATCTCCCCAGTGCTTCTGGGTCACCCTTGAAAACAGACACCTGTGCCTAGTGGGCCTTACCTGGTTAACAAAGAATAAAATAAAAAAAATTTAAATAAAATTACCTACCCCATCTCTTCCCTTACAAACCTTTCCTTCCTTCTTGGCAATGTTCCAGAAGCTTTCAAACATGTAAAAGTCCTCTCCTCTGCAAAGGAGGAGACTTGTCTTCCCCAGGTAAGTACGCTTCATCTCGATCCTCCCTGCCCTTGCAAAAGTGCAGGGAAAAACTAGCCCTATCCCAGTTCTCTGTATTCCTTGACTTTGTTCTCTGTCTTTTCTAATCAGGCTTCTTTGAAAACCCATTCTGCCACATCTCATTACTTTTAAGACCCATTGACTCCATTCTGAAGGTGATGGGCCAGGAGATGTTCACTGCTGAGATCCTTGTCGACCTAGTTAAGGCTTTCAACACTGATTCCCTCCCATTGCTGTGCAACAAACTCATGGGAGCTGGTTTTGCTACTTCCTATTTGACAGATACCGAGTAAGTGATGCCCCCCCCCCACCTAGCACTTTAGGAGTCCCCAAGGGCTCAATTCTGGGCCCATTCTGTTTCCCATCTTCCTTAATTACCCCTTCAGTTTGTGTCTCCACACATTCATGTATGCAGAGAACACAGTTCAGGTGCCTTAGTTACTAAGCTGGAATTCACCTTACAGAGGGACATTGGCAATATCCAGTGCTGATTCATTTCAAACCAACCCCCACTCAATGCCCAAAAATGGTCTCTATGACTTTTGACAGCAAGAAGAGGCTTCAAATCTTCCTGTCTTTACAACTCTGGATGGCTCCCCCTTGAAGAAGCCCCCCCCACCTCAAAAAACATGCTATTAACATGTAATTATTCCAGGTCCGTCTCAAGATGTTTCTATGTACAAATATTTCTTTCAAGTATTGTACTATATGCATAGACACACTCGGGGGAGGTTGGGAGGAGGGAGGATGGGATGGGGGAAGGGGTTTCCTTTCTCTTTTTCATTGGCTTTCCATAATATATGCTAAGTGGATGGTTGCATCTATGTATCATACCTGTTATGAATACTACTATGTTTATAATTTAAAACCAATAAAGAAGTTGAATTAAAAAAAAAACATGCTATGTGGTTGGAGTGAAGCCTTGAATTCTTCTCCCATATTGACTCCCTAATCTTGGTGCACTGCACAGCAACAAGTCCTGTCTCCCATGTCCAGCCCACCATGTGATAATCCTCAAGGTGATCTTCCCAGCATTTGATTATGCAGCTATTGTATACAGTGCTATCCCCCAAACTACGCTGACCAGACTGGACCCCACTCTTCCATTACTTCTGCCACTTTGCCCTTAACTGTCCTCCTGCACTCACCACTGCTCCCTCTATGCTAATCTTTCCCTTCCATCCCTGTAGGGCAGGCACCTCTACCACGACACCTTCTTTTCTCTTTAAATTCTGATGTAGTCTCCCACTCTATGTTTCCTCTCCCTCCTTTCCCCTTCCCTTTCCTCCTCCTACTCCATCTGCTGTACTGGTTCTTGCACCTTCTAACTTCCTTTGCCAAAAACCTCTTCTGGGCAAGTGACTTTTGCCTGTAGCTTCCCAACTTTTAGAACAATCATCACCCTGTCATCAACGCTTCCTCTTCCTCACTCTGCTTTGAATCCTCATCCAGGAATTCTCCTTGCTCATGTGCTCTTGCAACTACTAATTACCCCTCTCTAGTCCTTACTTTCCTTAGTCTCCCAGCTGCTTCCTACTCCCCTTCCTTACCTTTCTTGGCTCCTTTACAGTCCTTTTCTTCTTCTTCTCCTCCCTGGTACCCTAGTTGCTTGGTACTAAGACCTCTATTTTTTTATTCTCTGCCCGTGTTGTAGACGGAAGCACCAAGTTTGGTTGACAGTAAATGTGACCAGCTGCAAGTTTACAGCACAATATCGACGCAGATGCATTGTGCTGCCCAAGCCTCCTGTGTTTCTGTGGGGGCTGCACCCCCACATCCCCATGTAGGCTCTGCCCCCACCCCCTGGACTTTAGGATTCTCAACCCAGGTCTGAGTTGGTCCGGGAGGGGCAGGACACTGGGGAAAGAGAACTTTGTGAATGGACCATTACAGCGACTGTCGCTGTAGTGGTCATTTTCCGAGTCTACCGTCGGGGTGTCAGGCAAAGGGGGGCCACCCGTTGTAGACTTATTTATTGTGTATATATTTTAGCATGTTAAACATTGTACAGCCTATGTTTATGTACATTTCTTTAAAATATTTCCTGTAGCTTTTGCTACTGCCTTGCTGTTACAGAAACAGTTTTTATTTTATCATCTCAATTCCTGCATCCTTCCCCCTTTCCCAGAGTCACACCTAGAAATGAGATTCGACTCAGAGTACTTCTCTCAGCCCAAAGTTCAAATAGAAAACTAAATTTATGAGTAAGTGTTCCACTGAGGTCTGCATTGCTCCCCTTGCCTTTCTGCAAGGTGACTAATTCTAATAGAGAGCTCTGTTGCATGACCTCCTTTGACTCGGCCCTCACATTCCATGACCACATAGATAATCTAGCCTCAGCTACAAGCATGCGGCTAGGAATCCTTTACCGCTACAAGCATTGCCTCCCCCCCAATGCACTCCGACTAGCAGTCACCTCCTCAATACTGTCCCTTATAGACTATGGCTTGCCTGTTTGTAGTGCTGCAGACACGACCGCCCTCAATAAAATTCGCCTCACCTTGAATAAGGCCTGTAGGTTAATCATGGGAGCCCCTAGGCTCACACACTACCTCACGAACTATATGACATGGCCAGGCTACTTAATCTAGATGAGCGGCTCAGATACCAAACCTGCCTCATTACTAAAAACCTCCTTGGACTATCCCACCTGGTCTGACAGCCTCTATCCACCTTGCACAACCCTTAGTCCAAACTCAGAACACCTCTAAGGCCACCCTGCATGTCCCTAGGTCTAGGACCACTCATGGGCAAGGTCCTTCTGCTCCAGAGCTCCCTCCTGATACAACGCTCTCCCACCTCCATCACTGACACCAGCAATTTCCCGCTTTCAAAATCTCACTTGGAGTCAGCTCTTCAACATGCGTAGCTGCTCCTGCCAATAGGTGATCTAGTCCGACATGCCCTGACAAAGCTCTCTGAGTGGCTCCTCTCTATACTGACTGACAAAACTCTCTGAGTGGCGCTCACCAAAACTTTTCACAAATCGTGTCCTTTGCCCTGAACTCTTCCATCTCTAGCAGTCCCGGCTCAAGACTTTTTAACTACATTTCCAATGTAGGCTTGTCACTCAACACGTACCATATAATCTGTAACTACCTGTGATTACCATTCCTGTAGCACAAATTGTAACTAAGTTATAACTGCCTGTATCTTCCAAACTGTAACCACGGAGATGTATGCTGTAACCACAATATTGTAACTAAATGTTGTATTGTATTTGTCCTCTTTGTGACGAGGTACCTTTGGAAATGAGCCTCTGGCTCAAAGGTTGTAAACCGATGTATAAATAAATAAATAAATAAATAGTGGAGCACCTCTAGATGGGATGGGGTGGCCAGTGGCTGGAGCCTGAATGGATACCTACATTCATTTGAGAGCACATTTCTGGTCTATGCAAAGTAAGGTATCCTGGGGTTTAGCATATGTTGTCACATTCCCTTCCCAATGGGACAAGGGATGACAACATGCTATCAGTGGAAAATCACCACCTCTACATCACAGCCCTATGAATGACTGGGGGTACAGCTGTCTCATGACAAATCATGCTTCTTTTTGGAGTTGATTGAGTACACAGTTACCACTCCCCTGTAGCTCATGCACTGCTGTCTGAGTCATGGACAATTTTTTATTTATTTTTTATTCTTTGGGGGCCCACTGGGCAAAATGCCCATTTGCAGGGGTGACCCAGGATCACAGGGAGCTTGTGACTTGCTCAGTATGTAAGTGGAGGCCGCTGTAATCAAACCCAGAGCTGCAGGATGTACCAGGCTCGTTTACACCTCACTGCTCTAATCTCTAGGCTATACTGCCAGCTACACTACATATCAGAATGTAGCTTAGACTGGCCATGCACCCTCACCATCCCCAGCCCAGTCATCTCAGCTCCAGCATGTAATCGACACGTGGTGCTATATGAGGGGAAGACGTGCCTGTAAATGCTACAAAAGTCAAGCTGGTGGCATTTGTGGGCAGCTGAGTGCCTGCACAACCTCTTCTGAGCAAGCACCAAGCATCCTAAATGCATCATGTGTAGCACTTACACCAGATGAGCTCACATTTCGCCAGTCTCCTGGCTGTCAAATCAACTGTGCAAGTAATGTCAAATGATTTGTCTACGAGTTGTGTGTGTTGGGGGGGGTGGGGGCAAACAGAATTCAAGGGCATTGAGCACTGCTTTTGATCAATTTATAGTGCTTGCTCTAAAGAAAGTTAAGGTAAAAGCGAACAGAAAATAAAGTGGCTTTAATAACAATAAACCGAGAACAGTAAAGGATTGCCATCTATTCCTCTCAAACATACATAAAACTCATTTTTGGTGTAACAACATGAACTTCTGCCTTAAACCGTTTCTGTTTTACTTGCTGCACTCTGTAAATGATCCAGAAGTCCTGCCGAAACTGGAGCAGTGCAGTGGTGACTTCTGACCCTCTTGTCTTGTTTTGTTTCTACTGTCTCTTAAAGTTTTGTAGAAAACTGATACTTACCCTGTCCATCTGCTTGATCAGCTGCCCCTAGAGTGAAAAGAAATGATCTGTTTAACTGAAAGCAGAAACAGGCCGGATTCCTGCAGAGACAAATAATTTTCAATGGAAAGCAGAATGTCATCACCACACTAAGTATCTATTTGTGAATAAGTACATAGGAAAGAGTCGGCAGATGGGGACCGCATGATCCACCTAGTCTGCCAATGGTGCCCTCCCAGACATCTTTCAACCAAATTTGCCTACAATACCTGTCCCATGCTCGTTTGAATTTTCTTACCATCTTTGATGCCACCATTTCTTGTGGCAGGCTGTTCCATGGGTCTATTACTGTCTTGGTGAAAAAGTACTTCCTAAGATTGCTTTTGAATCTACCTCCCACCAGATGCAAGTTGTGCCGTCTTGTTTACGCAGCCCTGTTTTCCTGGAAGAGGTTTCCTGCCTGAGTTGTGCTAATCCCTTAATGTATTTAAATGCTTCTATCATGTCCCCTCTCTTTCTTCTCTTTGCCCAAAGTATACCAACTCCTTTTCGAATGGCTTATGATGCAGCCCTTGCACCATCTTTGTAGCCCTTCTCTGTACAGTCTCTAAATGGTCAATGTCCTTTTTCAAGTGAGGCCTTCAGAACTGGCCATTGACTAGACTAGACCGCTGTATAGCCTTCCTAATTATGGTTTATTAGATGGACATAGGAGTCATGAAATGGATTCAGATTATGGTTTATTAGAAGGACATAGGAGTCATGAAATGGATTCAGACCATGTGGTCCATCATATCTGTCCCCTGTACTCATGACATATCCCAAAGTTTGTTCATGTATTTTAGGTGAGCACATCACCACTGTCTGTTGTGGATCTGGGCTCTAAGGGGAGGAAAAATGCTGGGAATGAGAGGTCCAGCAGACCTGCCGGTTCCTCCCAGACATTACTACTTATTTTAGTGCTAGTAAATTCTGATTATTCAAGGAACAGCCATTGTGCAATAGCTTATTTTGCACTGGAAATACTGTGCATGGCAGTGTCAAGAAGTAATACTACTGGTAACAAGTGACAGGTTATACAGTTTATATATTTCAGACCTTTTAACCAACATGACCCTAATGAGCCCCTTCCCCAATCCAATGCTCCTCAGCCCCCCTACACCAATATGTTATCATTTGACAAGAACTTGACTACAGTTGATACTGCTACCCTACTTACATCTACTGTGTACTCCAGCAACCTATTCCAGTCTCTCACTTTTCCCAGTGTACTAAAGTGTCTCCTTGCATTGTCTTGTATCCTACCTCTCCCCTTCATCTAACATTATATCGCCTGGGCTTACTGCTTTTGCCTCTGAACCAGGGATCCTTAAATAGTTCAGATTTAAACAGATGCACTTGTTCGTGCTGTGCATACTATTCTTTGTACCTATCTGACACTTTTAAGAAAAATTGCTTGAATGTATGTTTGTATGTATGTATGTATGCTGCTGTCTTTTTCATCCCGGGCCGGCCGTGTAAAGGGGGCATTGTTCTATGAGTACTGCTCAGTAAACAAAATCTAAATAAATATTGTTATCAGGACCCTTTTGGATCTTTAATACTGTAATCATAATTCATTTATAACACTGATATGAACTACAAGCCCCAAACTGGGAACATTCATCAAACCTGAAGTGTAATACTGACACCTAGTGGTTGTTCCTTGCAATCTGTCAGATTCGGCTGTGCTGGAAAGCAATTGATTTCCTTACTTTAACACATACAGTATGAAATGAATTAATGAAAAGGTTCTTTTCCCTTCATGAAAAAAAATGTGGTTTATTATTGGTTTCCACTCAAGCAGGGCCAATCCTTATACAGTAGAGTCATACTCAGTATGAGTTTGGTACCAAACCCTGGATTTTATTTCTGTTAAAAGGTAACAGTCGTCAAGAAAAGAAAAAAAAAAAAGAAAAAATGACAAACCTGAATCTAAATTGGTCAACACTGCCCAGAGGCTGGGTCATAGAGGCATTTGCTAAGAAGGTTGGCTTTTTTTTCTTGAAAATAAAATTAGGCTAAGAAAGCACTTTAATTTCTTGAGAGGAATTGCATCACATGCCACATTATGTAATTATGAGTTCTGAGAAAAAAAAAACCAGTGCACTACTATTATGTGCTAGTAGAAGTATTCTTCTAGAGCAACTTTTTATACAGTAGACGGATATCAATATGACACTTTAGCGTTATGTATGACATAAAAGGTAGCTAAAACTGTCCTACCCATCTCCCCCAAATCTCCAGCTTACTCACATACTCATTTTTGGTACAGTGCATGGCTTCGGACTGTCTCAAATAGCACTCAATTATCCAATGAAGGAAAAGTTTGATTCTTGTTACTGTATGACAGCTTTCTCCAAGTTTGCTCCAAACTAAAGCGCAGTCGGTCATACATCTATCCATACATACAGTACATATAGAAATTATACACACATAGGTAAAGGCATTATACATACGTACCCAGTGAGATTGTGAAACTAATCAAGCAACAGTAAAGCAGCAGTCTAGCTTGAGGATGGCTCATAGTGGCTTTCAGGTGGTTCCAAGTAAGTCCCAACTAAACTGGTTGCTGAATCTCTTAAACCTGCAGGGATGAAATGATCAGCGTAGTTATGAGGAGGTCCAGATACTTAATTTCAAAACAATGCAAAATGTCTTTTCTTTACACTAGAATAGATATCACTGCCACTGAAATTAACCATATGTGGTACCTGGCTCAGTGTCTTTCCTTGCATGTGGAATCTGCAGTTCTAATGAAAGAAACACAGGGGAATGCCTGGAGGGCGGCTGTGTTTACACTGTGCATCCCAGTGAGACATGTGAGGCTGAGGTGTGACCGAGTAGAAAAAAATAGGGACAAAAAAGAATTTAATACAAAAGATAACTGAAAAAGCCCTTCATTTAAAAAATGATGTATTTTTGTTTTCTGTATTCTTACTGGAAGAACAATATTTTCTTGTATAAAACAGCTTTCTTTATTGTTCTGGCTTCTGCTGTAGTCTAATATATTTTACTTTTTCACTTCTGGGGTTTATTGTGGAGAAAAATTCAAAATGCAGGCAGGCAGTTTGGCTGCCTTACTTCAGTGTTCAGAAAATGTTAGGCCCCAGGACAAAAATCCCCATTTGGCACAATTTGACTAGTTTGCTCAAGGAGACCTGGACACAGATAAACTTTGAGATAATGCAGGATATACAGTACGTGTTATCTAGCCCAATCACAGAATGAACTTCAAGTTTTTTTCCCCATGTCCCATGTCCTGCTCCTTTCTCTTTCCATCCTTCTTTATCCTCTCTGTGTTATCTTCTATTTTTCATTTTTCCATAATGCATCTGAAGAAAGTCTTAACATTTTTCTTGACCCCTTCTGCTGTCTGTGTTCATGTTCACCTTCTTAATGATTTCTTGCTTTTCACTAGTTTTTCCTTCTATACCTCCCTGATGGCTTCAATCTGCTCCCCTTGTATACCCTAAAATCTCTCTTTTAGGGTATATCAGGTGCTCAGGGTGTCAGCATGACTCAGCTGGTAGCACATCCAGAAGGCCAGAAGGTCATGGGTTCTGGTCCCACACTGAGCTTGAGCTCATACCAGAAGTGCTAGCATTTGAGTACACCACTAGGGGCATGCTGTACTGTACCATTCTTCAGGTAAGACTTTAAACCGAAGTCATTCCTTCCCATTTCTGGTGCTCCCCGGTATCCTGGTCAACATTCCCCTTCCCATAAAATCAGTTCATGCAATTGTCCAAGGCTGTGTGTGGGTGTTGATGTGCAAAGTGGCTGCCACTACACATTCAGTTTATTACCAGTCTCTTTCCCTCACTCATTGCTTGTAAAGCACTTTGGGATACAATATGCATAAAAAGCGCTCTACAAATTCTTATTCTTATTCTTATTCTCCTCCTCCTCCATCCTGTTTGTATCCTTCACATGCCTACTGAGTCAGATAGGTTTATTTTGCTTTTTTGTCTTACTAACAAATATAATGCGCTCCTTGGTGACCTCCAATACTGCCTCTTTTGTTGCTTTCCACTTTTTTTCTGCCTCTTCGACTTCTTGTTTTTCAGCTGATCTTTGATAAATTCTATTATTTTGCCAATGTCAGCTTTCCTAAAGTCAGAGAACACAGTACTGGAATTCAGCTGCTGAGAATCTAGTGCAGTGTTGAATTTAACAGTGTCATGGTCATCTTGTCCAAATGGGTCCTCCTTGAAGATATCCCAGACAAAACCCAGGTTGGACATTACAAGGTCCAGGCCTGCTTTCCCTCAGGTTAGCTCTCACACCCAATTGGTAAGACAGCAGTCCTGTGTTACCTCTACAAACTTCTGGATTGTTAGGCTCATTGCTCCTGGTATATCCCAGTTGATGTCTGGCAGATTAAAGTTTTATACAATTATAATACTTCTCTTGCTTGCTGACTTTCTGCAGCCTGCTCTTGTGCCAGGCGTCCCACTTGCAGGGGAAGTGGGATGGGAGGTTCCATTGTCAATTGCTGGAGTAGAGGGAACACAATTTGTCTGGGCCGGTAAATGGCCACCAGAATCAAGGTGGCTGACTCAGCCCATAGCTTGATGAGAACCCTTTGTATTAGAGGAAATGGGGGGAAAGCATACATAAACCCTCCCTTTCCAGGAGAGGGACAATGCATCCTGCCAGAAAACTCCAGGCCCTGGAGTGAATGAGCAGAAATGCAGCCATTTTGCATTGTATGGAGATGCAAACAGGTCTGTGTCTGGTCAACCCCATTTGTTGAAGAGGTAGTCCACAACAGAGTTGGAGGGTTCCTATTTGTAGCACTTCACATGAAACCATCTGATGTAATCTGCGAGTGCATTATGGGTACTAGGCAGAAACACTGCAGACAGAAATATGTCTTGTTCTACCACCCAGTGCCAAACTCTCATTGGGCTTGATTTTACAAGGTGAATACAAGGCTTGTGTCAAGCCCTGTGTCCACCACAAAGTTTGTGCAGCTGCACCAAAGCCCCTCAAATGCAGGTCGGTCTGATTTTTTGAAGGGCTGGCACAGTTGTAACACTTCACCCACATTACGGCACCATACGCCACAGGTTTGGTGTAAGTGCTGAGATACGGGACACAAAGTTAGACCAGAGAGTACCTAGTCTAACACCTTGGCATCCCACGTTCCGGACTTGTAGCAGGCATTTCTGCCACTCATATTTGAAAATCGCACTTGCTACATTGTTGGATGCAAGTCGCAATTTGTGTCCAACACCCTGCTGCCGGTCCGCTGTACCGCCACATCACATTTTAAAATTGAGCCCATTGTCTCTCTGCAGAGAGGGTATTAATGAACTCCACCTTGTTGGCAGATGTAATACAACATCAAAATATTGTCTGCATGGATCAGCACCTGGTTCCCAGGAAGGAGGGTGGCAAAGGCCTATAGGCCATGCAGAACAGCTTTTATCTCCAGAGTGTTGCTGTAAAGTACCTATCCAGAGGGATTCATTGGCCCTGAGTTCTGAAGGAGCCTTGATGGGTTCCCAGACCTGAATCTGAGGCACCCATGGTCATCATTGTGAGGGGAGCTGGCTGGAGGAACGAGGACCCCAACTCTAGGTTGGAGTGGTCCAGGCACCAGAACAGGGAGTGACAAAGTAGAGAAGTCACCTAAATGAGACACTCAGACTCATTGGAATGCTGTGCCCACTGCATCTTGATCAACCACTGAGGGATTTTTAGGTAGAGACAAGCTAGCGGGACAGTCAGTATGACAGCTGCCATCAAGCTGATTAACCTTAGAAGGCATCTAGCCAAGACATAGTCCCTGGATGATATCAGCTGTGCCTGGGCCATCAGTGCCATAGCACAGATTGTTGTACATCAGAGGCAAAACCAGCCACTTTTAGCCAAGAGTGGCAGCAAAGGCAGATTCCAGAGGCAGCAGCCCTGGCATTGGCATCGGAGGCAACAGAGGCAGACCTCTACAGGTGCTTACCAGCTTCATGGCCATTAGCAATAGTCTGCTGTGCCAAAATGTGGGACCTCTGGCAATTTTCCAGTCAGGGAGGTCATAGTCTTCCAAAGGCAATTTTGATATTTTATTATGTATTCCTGATAGCTTGCAATCATTATACCCATGGAAGCAGAAGCAAACGTTCTCTTCACCATCACATCTAGCTTCCTCAACTCCTTATCAGGATGAAAAGAACTCATGTATTTTGGGAATCTGATCTGTAATGAGCAGCCATAATTACCACTGAGTCGGTTTCAGTCTGTCATTAAAAATAGGGTTTTACAGTGGGATCTGGATATTGTTTATCAGCCTTTCTTGGACCTGCCGACAATTGAGCTGGTCTATGTGAAGCAGCCAAAGTGACATCCTCAAGGGCAGAATGCACTGGAGGAATGATGACCACTGGGGAGGTAGAGAGCTCCAAGAACTCATAGAGATTTCTCTTGGAGGAATCCTCCACCTCTGCTTGAAATCTCAGTTTAGCCTGAACCTGCTTCAGGAAGGCTTATGAACATACGAAATTTGCCAGCAGGTAAAGGCCTAGCGGTCTATCAAGTCTGCTCGAATGTGCAGCTAGCACCCCTTATTCTGCAGCTGCCCCTCCCTTCCACCTTTCCCCTTCATTAACCCTCCCCCTTGTCCTGTCCCATCCCTTTGAAGCAGTCCACTGTTCTACTGGATACCACTTCTGCAGGTAAAGCATTCCACCCAGCCACCACCCTCTGTAAAAAGTGTCTCCTCATCTCCTCCTGAACCTTCCTCCCTCCAGTCTCATATCATGGCCCCTGGTGGCCTCCCTCCTTACTTTGAACAGCCCTCTGTACCCATCTTGTTTATTCCTTTCATGTATTTAAAGGTTTCAATCATGTCACTCCTGTCCCTCCTCTCCTCCAGTGAGTACATGTTCAACTCCTTCAACCTCCTCTCGTATGATAGGTCCCCAGCCCTTGATCATCTTTGTGTCGCCTGCGCTGCACCCTCCAGTAACTTAATGTCCCTCTTCAGGATATGGCGCAGTACTGCACGCAGTACTCAGGTGTGGTCTAACTAATGACCCATACAGTGGCAGAATCACCTCCTCCCTTCTCGAGGATATACCCTTGCAATACAACCCAGCATTTTGTTGGCCTTGCAGCTGCCTCTCCCATATTGTGCCGAGTTGTTCATTGACCCTGTAATGAGCACACCCAGATCCTTCTCCTCCTCTGTCTGGGCTAGCTGCACTCCCCCAGCTGGTAACTCCTCCTTGGGTTCTTCATCCCAAAATGCAGCACCTTGCACTTTTGGCATTAAACCCTCAGTTGCCAGGTGTCTGACCAGGTTTCAAGCTTTGCCAGATCATCCTGCAACCCCTGTCATCCCCCTAGATCATCCACCACCGCGCCTACCTTGGTATCATCAGCAAACAGACTGATCTTGCTCTTGATGTCCCATGATATGTCTGCAATGAATATCCCAAACAACACTGGTCCCAACACCGAGCTCTGTGGAACACCGCTCATCACTGCCCTTGGGTGTGAGAGCTCCCACCCACCACCACCCTCTGTTGCCTTCCCTGAAGCCAGTTTCCTACCCATCTCACCAGCTTTGCACCCGCCCCTGTGCCTACTAACTTCCTTCCCAGCCTTCCATGGGGCACAGAGTCGAATGCCTTACTGAAGTCCAGATACAGGACATCCACTGCATGGCCCCTGTCCAGCTGCCTCAGTTACCCAGTCATAGAACTCCACCAGGTTGGTTTGGCAGGATCTGCCACGTATGAAGCCATGCTGTCTGCTGTCCTGTAGTCCTTTGGCCTCTAGGAGGGCCACCAGCCTCTCCTTCAGGATAGTCTCCATTAGCTTACCCACGATGGATGTGAGGCTCACTGGTCTGTAGTTTCCCGGTTCATCCTTGGGGCCACTCTTGTGGAGGGGCACCACATGAGCCATCCTCCAGTCCTGAGGTACACACCCCGAATGTAGTGAGGCATTAAATAGGTCTGCCAAAGGTCCAGCAAGGACCTCTGCCAGCTCCTTCAGTACCCTGGGGTGGATGCCATCCGGGCCTGGCGCCTTGTCCACCCTCAGTGCCTTCAAACCCTCTTGAACTCTGCCCTCCATGATTTCCCCATCTGTCACCCCTTCCCCCCGTTTCTGCTATATCTCCCACCTTGGGTGTCACCCCCTCTTCTCTTTAGTAAATACTGAGCAGAAGTACTCATTTAGTGCTTCTGCCTTATCGCACCCTGCTTCCACCCAACCCCCCTCCTTCCTAATCCTTACTATGTGACATGAGGCATCCTCAGGTGGAGACCTTGGAGTGTTTTTCACACTCTCTTCTGAGCAAGATGATAGAGTGGAGCTTCAGCTCTCCTCCTCATCCTCCATATACTCTGTATTATATTCCAGTTTGTCGTCAGCATCGACTGTCATTGGCTGAGGGTCGATGGTATGAGGAGACAAATGAGGAAGAGATATCGACAGGACCCCCATCAACAGAGACCATGCAGGACCTAGCAATACTGCGGGAACCAAGAACTGCAATGCCAATGTTAAGGTCATCAACAGTCCAGCCGAGGGTGCCGATGAAGTCAGCGATAATGGTGTCAGCGGCAATAGACACTAAAACAACTCGGACATTGTCTGATACAAGAGCTGTGCGCTGATATGACCCAAAGGGGTTGACCACAGAACCATTGATGGGACTGTGCCTGATGGCAGTATGGGCTGCAAATCCCCTGACTGGGGAGGTGAGCCAGTGCAGAACCCTGACATTGGTGTCTGAGAGACAGTCGGGGGATGGCAGGACCCATGGCTAGAGCCTGGGACACGTTTTTTTCAGTAGACTTACCTCTTCTTAGAGGTGAATGGAAACGATCCATTGAAGTGGGTTCATCCTTACACCGTTTCTCCTTCTCAGAGTGTTGGTGTTTTTCTGCTGACTTAGAAGACTTGTCCCTTTTCTTCAATGAATCAGCAATGGACACCATCAATTCCGGGGAATGGTGGGCCGACGGCAAACCTGGAACAGAAGCAACTGATGATGGTGAAGCCACCTTCGCCACAACCTGTTTATCCATCTCCTTTAGCTTTAAATGTACTTCCAAAGCTTTCTTGCAATGTCTCCTGGTTGCCTGGATAAAGCTGTAGCAAACTGAGTAGGCCTTAATGTCACAATTGTTCCTTTTCTGTTGGAGCGGCATAAAAGTAAAAATAAAATCATGAACTTGAATGAGTAGCAACAGCAAAACTTTCCAAGTTCTGTGGTGTTTTGTAGCAGCAGTGGACTGATAAGTAGCTGACGGCAGGAGAAAGAACTGAGGCATGCTGGGATACTCATGTTATGTAGGTGCCAATGAGGTGTGTCGATGCAGATGGCCCCAGCCAGCAAAAATTTCTGGGTGGTCCTGAAGCTGACAGCTTACAGTTCCATGATGTGGCTCAATGGAGGGAGATATCTTCAAAAACAATTCTTATTTTTTATAGCTTTTTATCATCACGTGGCCTGGAGCTCGAGCTGTGCATGTCCAGTCGCATTGGTAGCTGACCACAGCCCTCTTTTAAAAATTTTTAAAGGGCTACTATCAACTATTTAAAAAACAAATAAACACCAGCTGCTGGAGCAGCAGTAGAGCTACTGCCTGCGACACTGACGCCCTGGGTTCAGAAACAGACCTGGGGAGTCGAAGGGCCGGCCAGGGGGAGGAGGATATGAGCATCCCATGGACTGCTGTCCTCCTCTGGGGGGAGGGGGGAGCATCTGGTGCATGCTTGAACCCTGGCAGAGACCGGGGAAATAGCGGCTTCCAGTGCTGAATATGTAGGGGGGGTTTGCTGAACGTCAGCGCTTTGATGCAACACATCTTTTCATGCCATACCTACCAGGGAACAAAGTGTCCAGAAATGCTGACTCCATTGATGATGCTCCACTCCTCCTGTTCCGCTGCACCCACCTGCGAAACTGGCTAGGTGATTGAGCACAGTCCTCCGTTGGGAAGAGTCCAACCCCATGGCCCTGCCCTGGGGAGTAAGCCTGGGAAGACCACTGGTAGTTGGAGGGCCTGTCACAAACCAATTTCAGTCCATGTGGGGCTGCGGCCTACTCGGCAACCCTGCCCAGGAGGGCAAGCCTGGGAGGATCACCACTGAGGTAAGTCCCAGGAGGGATGAGTGGCAGCAGGAGGGGGTGAGGGCTGAGCATCCAGTGTATGGGCACTAAAAAGAGCAGAAAAAAAACAAAACAAATTAACTACAGGATTTGGGAAGTCAACCTAGTAAGGTTAGTAAAGGCACCACACTGGCACCTATACTAACCTTACTAGGAGATTCACTAGAGTCAGTTGATCAATTCAAATACCTAGGGGTCTGGTTAGATAGCAAACTATCCTTCACATACCACATTGAATCCCTCGCTAGGCAACTGAAAATAAGACTTTTTTTTTCTACAGAAACAAATCCCTTTTTCCCTTAGCTAGTAGGAAAAGGCTGGTTCAAGCCACCTTTCTTCCCTTACTCGACTACGCGGATATAATTTATAATAGTAGCACAGTAACCAACCTACATAAGCTTGATATCCCGTTTCACTGTGCAAACCGCTTTATAATTAATGCACCCTACAGAATCCACCATTGTGCCTTTTACGTGGCTATAGACTGGGCCACAAGAAGGACTCTACACATTAGTATCTGGGCTCTTAAAACATTTCAGAACAGTCCCTTCCTACATCACCTCCTTTTTCATCGTTATCATAACTCCTATGCCCTGAGAAAAAAATTCTTCCACACTACTAAAAGTACCCAAATTCCGCACACTTTATGGTAAAGCTGCATTTAGCCAGTAATCCCGTCCACCTGGAACAAACTACAAGCCACACTAAAACTCCTGAACCAGGTCTCTTTAAACATATTTAGAACCTTTGCTAACAAAGCAATTACAGAAATTTGCCACTGCCGAAGCACCTAGTAACACTCCTAGTAGAGAAACTGTTACAGTCTCACAAAGAACCTGAATGTAAACATCTTTCATGTTTTCCCCTTTTCTCCTTTCCTGCCTGTTAGCTTAATTCCTGAAATGTATATAATTTAGCCATAACTCCCCTTCTACTGTACATTAGTTTGTCTTTTAGCTTGTTTTTTTGTGTCTATTGGGCTCACCACAACCCAACCCAGATAGACCAACTTAGGGTAGCTGGTTCATTCCACTGGGGTGTCATACAGATGAGGCACACTGATGAGTCCTGGTAGGATGAAACACGTGTCTGTGTCTTCTGTTAGCACCCTTTGCAGTCTGGTGTGAGAGGCCTTTCAGCACCATGCATTTCAGCTTAAAGCTGAACCAGCATAATATGGGGGTATGTGTGATTTTGTATTTCTTTGAAACCTGGCTTCCCAGCCAATGCCCTTTGGTGTAACCCTTGCTTCAGTGTTTGCGCACTAAGGTTCTTTGTCTTTCTACTGTACATTGTTTACCTTTCTCAACACTGTTCAAACTTGATGTATCACAATTGTATTGTATTGTAATATTGTGTATACTTTGTACCAAGTTGTCCTACCAGGACCTCCTTGTAAATGAGCAAGCTCAATGGAGTTTTCCTGCAAATAAACTTGAACCTGAACTTATGAAATGCTTGAACAGTGTATTGGTATAAGACATGGTGAAATCTTACAACTTCCTGTACTGGGACAGCATGGTGTTTTTTACAGAGCCGGAGATACAGGCCTGCTCACAAGCTTGAGATACAGGTCTGCTCACAAGCTTAACTGGATGGCCTGAATGGAAGTGGCAGGTGTGAGAACCCAGCTACTATTTTTTTTCTGACTTGAACTGATACGAGCTGGGTGAGAGGTATCCTAATTATTGTCATAGAGACACTTTGCAGACTTTTATACTAAAAAGAAGAAATTGACTTCCCTTTTACAAGGAGGGTTCCACACTCTCAACCGCGGAGCAGCCATCGGGAGCCAAATGCAGGTACGAACACACAAAGGACAGGACCAATTCTCCTGCGAGTGGACTCTTGCATTAGGAGGGTTAGCCCATTGACACTGTGCGTCAACTGCCTCCCTCTCACACAGGGTTGGACTCAGATTTATTGGGGAGTTGTGGTCATGTGACCTAATGTGCATTTTGTAAAAGTCCCTACTTTCCTATTTGCAGGTTTTACTTCACTGACCACTAGGGGTCAGTAAACAGCCTCTGTATCTCCTTCTATCCCCTGTTGTTCCTTTATCCCTCCAGACCCATCTTCTCTTACCTACTTCTGCCCCTGCCTATTTTTCCCCCTCCTTTTCTGCCTCTCCTTCCCCCCCCTTTTCCTTCTTTCTTGTCCTGGAGTTCGAAGCCTTGACCTTCCGCATTGAAGGCAGCAACCCCACCGCTGCACCATTGTGCCTGGCTACTTTCTACCTGTCTTTTTCTCTAAACCTATACTCATCACCTACACAACCTACTAAGGTAACATCACTGCCCCACCCACACACAAATTGCAACTATGGAACTCTCGCTTGGGCTAATTTGCCCCATCTTATTTTTGTTACTAACCTCCCCCCACACCCCGTCTACTACTTGCTCACTACCCATTACCCCCTCAACTTAGCAATAACACTCAGGTGTGGCTGGTTAGCACTATTAGTGACTTATCACACCACGTCATACAACTTCAGGGCTTAGTATCCTGCTCTCCTAACCATCCTGATAACTCATCCTTACTCCTTCTAACCCATGTTCTCTCCCTCCCAACTCCCTCTATTGGTTCCAAACCCCCCATATTGTAAACCGTTAGTCAAATTAAAACTGCTGAAATGGGTTCTCTCCAGGTTTGCCCTATTACTTCTGCTCCTCTCCTGCAACGTGCACCCTAATCCAGGACCCATGTCACTGCCCAATTCCACTAGTCGTCATGCTGTCGGCCTCTTACTAGCCTCAGTAAACATATGCAGTCTGCTGCAGAAACATAACATTGTCCAAGACTGGATTATGCACCACATACCTGACATCTTGGCTGTGGTTGAAACATGGCTCTCTCCCAAAATACCGACTCAGCCGTCGACCTAAATTGCTACCGGCTTTTCTGAGAAGATAGGCTGGGCAAAAGGGGTGGAGGTTGCACCATTTACCTCCATGACTCCCTCCAAGGGCATGTACTCCAGACCACCTTCTCTGGTAATGAAGCCCAGGCCCTGACTATCAAAATAGCAGTTGTGAACATGGGTAAGTCACTCATAGTTATGTCCATTTACATTCCTCCTCGTAACTCTAAACTTGCCTTCAGCTCCATACTCAGCTACGTCTCCCGGTTGCCCAATCAGGCTGAGGTCATCATCCTAGATGATTTTAATATTAATTGATCAGCCTCCTTTGCTGCACCTCATAGGGATGCTGCTGCAGCCATCAACCTTTCACAGGTTGTGAAGTCGCCCACAAGGATCAATTATATGATAGGTACCAGTACCCTGATTGATGTCGTCCTTACCCACCATCCTGAGAGACTCACCAATGTCACGGTCTTACCTGACTCACTAAGTGACTACTCTTCTATTCTTTGCAATTGGTCAAAGCATTCCCCAAAACCCCCTCCTAAGATTTCTCATCAGTGCTCCCTCAAAAAAGGTTCACTGAGGCAGTTCAAGGCTTACCTCCTAAACTGTGTCTGGACCCCTTTAGACACTGCCTCAAATGTCAACAGTGCCCTAGCTTTTTTCATTTCCACCTTTAACTCTACCTGAGACATTTTCGCCCTGTATTCCAAGTGCATTATGAAGGGTCCTGTAGCCCCATGGATCACTGAGTCACTCCTTGATCTTATGCAAACCCATGACAACCTCTGCAGAAAGCCCTGGTGACTGGTCTCCCTGCAGACAGGCAATGCTATCGGGCTGACAGTAATGCCTGCACCTGGGAATTCACCTTGCAAAGGCTGCCCACTTCCAAGCCAGCTCTTGTCCACTTGGGGCCTGGGGAGGAAGTTCTGGGACAACATAAAGGACCTGACTGGTAAACCCAACTCATCCCCCCCCCCCGCTGAATATCAATGGGGTCATTACCCAGGATCCGCAGCTCATTGCGAACACTTTTAATACAGCATTCTCTGACCTTGGTGGGTTCTCCTCAGATTTTTCAACAACTCTTCCAGTTGCCCCCAACCCCCGCTCCAGGTATCCCTCCTTTCCGCTTCAGGATTGTCCCCCCTCGGGAAGCAAAATCTTACCTCACCAAGGTCCTGGGTAAATCTAGATTTAGTGGTGATTCCCTGGATTTGAAGCTCCTGCTACTGACCCTTGACATTGTCCTATCCCCCCTACCAAACCTCTTAATCTCTCCCTCCGTCTAGGCCAATTCCTTTCTCAATGGAAGTTGACAGTGGTTACATTTATACTTAAGAGTGGTGATAGAACTTCCCATGGTAACTATAGCCCAATTTCTATCCTCCCCTCCCATATCCAAAGCCTTTGAAAGGATATCTGATCAACTCTCTGACTACCTCTCAAAATACAGCCTTCTATGCCATCAGTAACACGGGTTCAGGAAGGGCCACAGTACTACCACTGCTCTGCTAGAATATACTGATTTCATACATAAAGCCCTTGACCGTGACCACTTAGTTGGGTCTGTGTACATAGACCTAATAAAAGCCTTTGACATGGTCAATCACGCACTCATTAATCCCTTCTGTATCTTGGCCACTCACAAGATGCCACCTCCTGGTTCTCCAACTACCTTACTGAGAGATCTCAGTGGGTGAAAATCAATGACACTCTCGCCTCCAGTCTACTGGTTCGTTCAGGGTTCCCCCAATAATCAATTCTTGGCCTGCTCCTGTTCGGTCTTTTCCTCAACACCATCCCCCTTTTCTGCTCTTGGCTGATGTTACTCTACGCAGACAATGCCATAATCTTTTACAGCCAACCTGATCCCACCCCACTGCAAAGTGATCTTCAAAGATTCTTTTCAGAATTTGAACCGTGGTTCTCTTGTCATAAACTTATTTTAAACTATAAAAAAACAAAGTGATGGTGTTTGCCAACCCTCAAAACAAAAACAAACGCTCTCCACTAAACATTCTTAACTGTCAGCACAAACCCCATGAACAAGAACATAACTTCAAATATGCCGGCATCACTTTTGACTCCATCCTCTCTTTCCATGAGCACATAAATCTGGTTTGTAAGGCGGTGAACACTAGAATTGACTTTCTTTACAGACATAGGTCTTGCATGCCAGCTGATGCCCTTCACCTGGCTGTAGCCAATTTGGTCCTATCCATAGTCAATTATGGCATTGTAATCTATGGATCGACGGCAGATACAGCATTGTATAGAATGAAGGTAGCCTTGAACAGAGCTTGTTGGCTTGTGGTTGGTTGTAATCGGTTCACACACACCTGTGACCTGTACAAACAAGCTAATTGGCTAAACTTCGAGGGAAGGCTTTTTTACCAGACTGGACTGTTAGCTAAAAAGATAGCCTCTGGTTTCTCTCCTACTGCTGCCCAACATCTCCTAACTCCTGCCCCAACTACTCAAGCAACCAGAAGCTCCTCTAAAGGCTCCTTCCATATCCCATTTTGCAGGACTTCCATGGGGCAGAGGGCCTTCATGTACAGGGCTCCTCTCTGGTTTAATGACCTGCCCTCTGAGATCTCCTCAGTAAATAAATTAGGCCCTTTCAAACATAAACTCTGGCAGCATTTTCTTACTTCATGTTGCTGCAACTGTTTCTAGCCTCTCCCATTTACTCTCCCTCCTCTAATTGCCACTATATCCCCAGTCCTTTCTGTATCACAACAATGTCACTATTGAGTGCTCCAAGTACTATTTCCCCTTCCCCCTCATCTTGCCATTCTTGTTTCCCCTTTCTGTCCCTCCCCGCTTTTCCTGCTCTCTCCCCCGTTCTCCCTGCTCCCCCTGCTCATTGCTATCTTGTTCCTAAACCTGCCTGGCATTTATTCACCTGACTGTATTGCACTGTATGGCTTGCCCACCACACTGCTTCTTTGTATATTGTTTGTAATCTGTTCTTGCACTTTGTATTCTGACATTGCGCCTTGTATTTGTTGTTGTGAACCGTTTTGACGTGGAGCCTTTGTAAATGAGTCTCTGACTCAAAGGTTTGTAATTCAGAGATTTCAATAAATAAATAAATAAAAAAGGAACAAAGGACTTTTTAATTATTTTTTTCTATAATCGGAGGTTGCTAGATAATGCACTAGCACAGTTTACTGCTATTATTGTGATTTAGTGTGTAGAGTGTATATAATGAATTGTGTGTAGACTGGAAGGTAACACTTGGTGTAGGTCAGCAAATGACAAGAAGAATGGTAGGTACACATAAAAATAAAGGGCTAGAATAAATTCAGGAACAGGATGGACAACGGGGGTGGAGAGCAGAAGACTGAGAAGGGGAGTGGGAAAAGGCAAACAAGGCCACTAAAGCCACACAATCTGGCAGCGAAAAGAAAAAATGGCCATCTGAACAAAATGGAAATAAAGTGATTTTGACAAGTTCAGGAACTTCCCAGTTAGAGGACATGTATAAATCCAAGCAACATCTAATAGAACCATTTCTGAGAACCTCAACTCCAAGGATAAGTAAGTTAGACCAGAAGAGGGAGCTCTGTAAGGGAAAGGGTAACAGGAAGGATGAGCGGAATTATTCGTTTATGGTTACCCAAGATTCAGTAGTGGAGGTGGTAAATAGCTCTTTACCGGATTGTACTGTTATAAAAGGAAAACACCCAGTAAAGAACAGTTATGTAAGAACTTACCGTGACAGTAGATCTTCCAGGGGATCTCAGTCATCAGGTCACACATATGGAACTTCACCGTCAGTGAAGCAGGATCCACACAGAAGACATTCAGCAGTACAGCTGGGGCCTCCCATGCTGACATCCTCCGCTGATGTCACCAACCCTACAAAGACAAAAGCAGCCCCACTCCCTCTTCAGTTCTTTCCCCTGAAGGGTAAGGGAGCAAAGCTCATGCCATGGGGGACCAAAGAGAGAGAGAGGTGCCCAGGCCTGAATAAAAGGCTGGATACACCAAATAGCCAGTTCTGAGAAACAGCCCTATAAAAGGGGGATGGAGGGAGGGTAGGCCGACCTGATTACTGAGATTCCCTCGAAGATCTACTGTTACGGTAAGTTCTTAAATAACTGTTCTATCTTCATCAGAGGTATCTCAGTCATCAGGTCTCACGTATGGAACTAGTCCCAAGCAGTAACAGATGCAGAGACAGTCTGGGAGGAGGGCCATCCCTAAACTTAAGACAGGAGGCCCTGCAGCACAGCCCTGCCAAAATCTGCACGGGCTCTAGAGGCAATGTCCAGACTGTAGTGCTTGGTGAAAGTAGGGATGGTACTCCAGGTGGCACCAGCGCAAATGTCAGCAGCTGAGACTCCTTTGAAACAGACCACAGAGGTAGCCATACCTTGTGGAATGGGCTTTCACCACCCCTGGCAACTCTTTGCCATGCTTGTTGTAGCAGAACACAATACAATGTGCCAACCATTTGAACGAACGTTGTTTAGAAACCTGAACGCCCTCTCTTCCTGGGCCAAAAGAAACAAAAAGCTGCTTCAACTTTCTGCACTCCTTAGTTCAAAGCACATAATACTTCAAAATTCTGAGCACATCTAACATATTGCTTCCCTTGGATTGGCATGCTTAGGGAAGTAAACAGGTAGGTGGATAGACTGGTTTAGGGTAAATTCAGACATCACCTTAGGATACTTAGGATTCATGTGCAAAGACACCCTCGGCCCGATTTTCAATGGTGGATGCAGGGCTTGTATCCAGGCCTGTGTCCGACACAAACCTTGCAGCACCTGTGTCCAAGAGGCTGCCTCAACCTGTGACCTATTTCATAACAAGGATGCAAGTTGCAACATTTTCTTCATTTTTCAGCAACTTGCGCCAAACCTTTGGCACAAGCCCCATACAAGGGGTCCCTGTCGGATGCAAAACTAGACCGGGGGAGCAGGTCTAACTTTGCTGGTTCACATAATGAACTTAGCGCATAATGTTTGCTGCAGTTGTGTTTGAAAATCCCTCTCACGGCACAGTTTGCGCTGTCACCGATGAACTCTCGACCCATAGTCTGTTGTGGCAACCAAAACACGTTTGGAAATCGGGCACCGCCTTTGTGATAAACCAAATAAAGCTTCTCATACCAGAGGGCCTGAAGCTCAGAAATCCTTTGAGCAGAAGTAATAGCAACCAAAAATATCACTTTCCAAAAAAGAAAGTGTAGCTCGTAAGTCATGGCTGGCTCAAAATGAGACAGGGTCAACATCTCCAAAACAAAATTCAAATCCCAAGCCAGGACAGGGGAACAGATTTGAGGTTTCAGATGCAGGATGCCACTAAGGAAGGTGTGGGAGACATCCAGTTGAGCCACGGTGCGCCCTCCCACAGGCTCATGAAAGGATGAAATAGCCAAAAGGTGCACCTTGAGAGAGGAGTACTGCAGGTCTGAATCTGATAGAGATACCAGGTAATCCAGGATCAGGCTCACTGGACAAGTGAAAGGATCCAGGTGATGCTTGACAGCCCATATGGCAAACCTCTTTCACTTCATGGTATATGTGGCTCGAGTGGAGGGCTTCTGAGCGGCCATGAGGACACTCATCATCCTCTGGGACACCCCAAATTGGGCAATGGCTATGTTCTCAGGAGCCAGGCATGCAGACGAAGGTACTTAAGGTTGGGATGGACCAGGGTCCCCTGAGCCTGCGTCAACAGATCCCTGCAGAGGGGCAGAGGGACTGGAGGTTCCTCCGCTAACTGTTGCAGTAATAGAAACCAAATCTGCTGTGGTCAGAATGGAGCTACCAGGATCATGCTGGCCCCCTCAGCTGTAGCTTGATTAGTACCCTCTGAATTAGAGGAAATGGAGGGAAGGTGTAAAGGAACCTCCCGCTCCAGGAGAGGGACAACACGTTTCACCAGAAAACTCCAGGCCCTGGATCGAGTGAGCAGAAATTTGGCAGTTTTTCATTGAGTGAGAAGGCAAAAAGGTCCAGCTCTGGATGACCCATCTGTCGAACAGATCTTCTGCGACAGATGAGAGAAGTTCCCATTCATGCATGCTGGGCTGAGTCCGACTGAGGTTGTCCGCCAGGGCGTTTAGCATGCCTATGGCATGGATGGCCGATAGACCCACACTGTGTTCTAATACCCAGTACCAAACTCTCATGGCATCCCTGCACAGGGGATGCAAATGTGCCCCCCTCCCCCGCTTGTTGATATAGTAGACAACACTGAGGTTGTTGGACTGAATCAGCAGCTGACCTGGAGGAGATGGTTCTGAAAGGCCTGCTTGGCGTACAGGACCACTCACATCTCCATAACATTGATATGCAGGGAGGTTTCGATCTGGGAACAGGAGCTCTGAGTTTGAAAGGGGCCCAGATGCACTCCCCAGCCTGACCCAGAGGCATCTGTGGTGAGGATCTGCTGGGGGAAGAGATCTGGAATGGAACCCCTTGCAACAGGTTCAGCGGGTCCATCTACCATTGAAGTACCTTGTGAACTGGGGAAGAGACCAGCACTAATTGTTCTAACTTGTCCATGCGTTGGTCCCATTGCACCCAGAGTGTCCACTGGAGGACTCACATGTGTAGCCAATTCAGGGTAATTCTGGAAATGGCTGTGGCCATCAACCCTAACAGCTTCAGGTATACCCTTGCTGTGACAAAACAGCTCTGGGCAGCCTCCTGAGCCTGAGCACTAAGGCATTCTGCTCTGTTCTGATAAATATGCCCCTATATATTGCAGCCTTTGGGATGGGATTAGGACTGACTTGGGCAAGCTGACTGTGATGCCCAGAGAAATAAAGAGTTGAAGGGTTCTCTCCAGAGTCTGTAGAAGCTGTTCTCTAAATGAGGCCTTTAGTAGCTAATCAGCCAGATAGGGTAAAACATACAATCCTTTCCTTCTGAGAGCTGCAGCTACTGCTGTTAAGCACTTGGTAAAGACCTGTAGCACAGAGGATGAGCCAAATGGCAATACCTTGAATTAGTAGTGTTCACCCTGAAAGAGGAATTGGAGGAATCTCCTGTGTGGTGGAAACACTGAGATATGCAGGTTGGCATCCTGCATGTCCAGGGAGCACAACCAGTCACCCTGCTTAATAAGAGATATCAGACCTGGCAGGGTTACCATGCAAAATTTTTCGTATTGGACATTCAGATTGAGGTCCTTTAGATCTAAGTTGGGCCTCATATCTCCAGTCTTCTTGGGGATCCCCTGCTTTTTGCACCTGGGCGCTGGCTCGATGGCCTGTTTGCACAAAAGAAACTGTACCTTTTCTCGGATAACAGACAGATGGGCCAGTGGGTAGGTGGAGGGTACTGGAGGAGTTTCTGGCAGCAGCTCGATAAGCTCCAGAGTGTAACTGCTCACTATGATCTAAACAATACAGGCATCTCAAGTAATGGTTCTCAACTGACTGAGATGGAGGAAGAACCGACCTTCAACCACCGCCTCTTGGTCGGGGACTGGAAGGGGGGGGTCTGGCAAGGAGTCAAATGGAGGTGGATCCGGCTGCTGGGGCTGATCCCTCACCCCTAGGGTGCTTCGCTGTGGCACTGGAGGTGGAAGGGGAGGGCTAGGCAGAGGAGGCTCTTCTCTTGCCCTGGGAGCGGGAGGCAGCTCCGGTCTTATGGGACACTTTGCGAAAAGGAGGGTACTGTCTGCTCCTAAGCTGGGTGTGACAGAGCAAGTGAACAGGTTTAATAGCCCTGCCAGATGCCTGCAGCTCATTAATGATGTTCTGTACATCTGGACCAAACAGCTTAGAGCCATTAAAAGGGGCATTAAGCACATTTTGCCTGATGTCAGCTGGAAAACCCAAGACCCTCAGTCAGGAGTGCCTACGAAGGCAAATGCCCATTGTGGCAGTCCTGGCACCTGTATCCGGAATGTTGGAGAGGGCTCGCAGGAGGTGCTGGCCAATATCCTCAGCACTCTGGAAGCATTTAGGAATAGCCTGTTTCTGGGAACAGTTAAGAAGGGCATGGGCCATGGCCTTGCCCTTCTTCAAGACAGTATTCTGGTACTTTACCATGTGGGAGAAGTAATTGGCAATCCTCAACCCTTGGGTGGAGGAGGCATAGACCCTTATGCCCCATAGATCAATCCTATGGGATTCTCTGTCAGGGGAGAGGGAACTGAGCTGTTTGGGCAGCTTTGACCTATTATGATCTGCCTTAATGACCAGAGAATCAGTTTTAGGCTGGGCAGCATAAAGTGTGAGACCCTGGGGGTATGATACAACTTATCAGCCCTGTGGGGCATGGCTGACACCATGTCAGGCTTGTGCCAGGTGGTTGCAGTAGTGGCATTCCTCAAAGCAGGAAGGATGGGAGGAATGACCTTATGGGGACACTTTGGGATCTCCAAGAAGTCCACCAGATCTCTTCTGCTGAAATCCTCCTTCTCAATATGGAAGCCCATGGCTGAGGACAGCTGCTTCATGAAATTGAAGAAGGTAGGATCCTCTGCAGACTTAGGAGTGTGTTTGACAGAGTAATCGCTCACTGAGGGGGTGGAGGACCTGTCAAAAGAGGGAGGCCCTTCCTCCTCCCACTCTTTCTCAGTTAAGATCAGGTCAGGATGGTACTCCTCCTTGACGTCAACCTGCTCCAGCTCAAAGTCCGACAAGTGAGGGACCATTGATGGCCCTTGGGGAGCCACCTGCAGGGGCCAAAGTGGTGTCGACAACAATGGAGCCATCGATGGTGTAGGTGATGCAGGCCTATGTGTGCCCAACTGAAGGACCAAGACTGTAGTGAACTTGGTCAAAATGTCATTAAGGTCGACGAGGTTGGAATGCTGTGTCGATGGTGGGGGGTGGGAGGGTTGATGGGGGCAGGGTGTGATGACCCTTCCAGAGGGCCCGAGGAGCCTGAAGCCCAAGTGCCTGGAGAAGCATCAGGTCTCGATGGGAGGGCCGACAATGATGAGCCCATCATAAACAGAGTAGGGGTCGATGACCCAAAGGATGACGACCGGCCACCCTGAGCAGTGGGCGGTGGCACTGTCAGTATGGGCCTGGTAGAAACAGAGACCTGGACAGCAGCAGGTGTACCCCTGGATGAAGAAGAGGAGGCCATTGGGGAGCGGGAATGCTGCTGAGAGGAGCAATCCCAATCTTGGTGCTTTTTATGACTTTTCCCCAAGGACTTGTCTCGGGCCTTAGTGGCCTGGGAGCTCGATGAACCCAGGGGCAACTGGGAAGGAGGGACACCAGAGGATCCCTGCCCAGAACTGGCTACCTGTTGCTCCATCAGGAAATTTTTGAGATCCTTTTTATGTCACCTAAGGGTGGTTTAATCAAACGTCTGGCAGAGCTCACAGTCTGAGATGTCATGGTTAGGCCCAAGACAGCAGACACAAAGTGAATGTTCGCCTGTAGAGGCAATCTTCTTTCCGCAAAAGCAGCGACAGAAGAGAGAAGTTGAAGGATTAACTCTCGACATACACAAAATAAAGGAATCTCTTTAGAAAAAGAGATTCTAAAAGGCTAAGTATGAAAAAAGCCATAGGCAAAAAAAAGGCGCAAAACTGCATCGGAGCTTCTGCAGAGACCCAAGCGAAAAGAGTTGGTGGCGGGAAAGAACTGATGAGAAAGCAGGGCAGCTCACGCCTTTATAGGGTTGGTGACATTGGCAGATGACGTTGGTGTGGGTGGCCCCAGTTGTACTGCTGAAAATCTTCCATGTGGATTCTGCTACACCGACGGTGAAGTTCCATATGTGTGTGACCTGATGACTGAGATACCCCCCAGCAAAGATCTAAGCCTCAGTGTCTAGGGATTCAGAAAGGTAATGAGAGAGACAGGAAAAACAATACCGCGATGTCCCTACATTAACAAGACTAGAAAACCTCTCTAGTTCGTTGGAAAGAAGATCACCCCTGGAGGAGGCAGAGGTATTACATTTAAATAAGGAAGGGACTGATAGAAAGGAAGATGTGATTGCTGAAGAGGACCAAAGAGATTTGGTAAAAAATTACTCCACCCCATTTACACCTAGGTTATTAACTGCATTGAAAGATACCCGTATAGTGACTGCACTTTTCTTAGAGTAGCTATAGACACTTAGAGATGAAATGACTGTGGTGAATCAACTCTTGTATGTCATGAGGCCTTAATTAGGAACTCACTCAATGAACTAGTAAAAGCTGAGTTGGGGGGTCAGTGGCTGACTCTATGACAGAAAATCCAATAAATAGTTCTGAAATTAATAAAGGAGAGGAACAATGTGAAAACATAGAAACATACGCTTTGTCTGCAGAAAAGGATCGATTGACCCATTTAGTTGGCCCCTTTTCCCTGCTTATTCCAACACCTCTGACCCTACCTGGTCCCTGGCATCTGTCCTGTCACCCTTTTCTTTACCTAGTTTGCCCTTGTGCCTGTCCCATGCATGCTTGAAGCTCCCCACAGTCTTTGCCCCAACTACCTCCTCTGGCAGGCTGTTCCAGTCATCCACCACCATTTTGTGAAGAAGTATTTTCTTACATCTCCTAATCTTTATTTTCTCAAATCTCCTAACTCTTTAGTTTCATTGCATGCCCCTCATATTCTAGTGCCTTCATTTCTACAAGACATCACATTTGCACCTTTTTCACCCCCTGTAAGTTATTTGTAGGTCTCAATCATGTCCCCTCTTGCTCGCCTCTCCTTCAGGGAGTGCATGTTGATTTATCGTAGCCTTTCCTCTTATGAATTTTATGAAACCCTCGTATTATGTTGGTTGCCCTCCTCTGTACTGCCTCTGTCCTGTCACTGTCCCTGCGGAGGTGCGGTCCCAGAACTGTACACAGTACTCCAGGTGGGGCCTCACTAATGAGCAATACAATGGCAGCACCATTTCCCTCCTCCTGCTAGAAATCCCCCCCAATGCTCTCCAGCATCCTACTTGCCATTCCTACTGCCTTATCATACTGACCATCTACCGCGATGTATCAGATATGATGACTCCGTGGTCTGTCTCATTCTTGCTCGGTGACTGTAAGTACCTCTCCCTCATCTTATATACAGCTTCTGGGTTTCTCCACCCCAGATACATAACCTTGCACATTTTGGCATTAAAACCCACCTGCCAAACCCTAGACCACTCCTGTAGCTTCCCCAGATTCCTTTGCATTCTCTCTGCCCATCCTTATGTGTCCACCATGTTGCAGATTTTTGTATCATCCACAAAGACACCCCTTCACCTCTAGCTCCTCAGCAACGTCACCTACGAAGACATTAATGAGGACTGGTCCCAGCACCAATCCCTGTGGCACCCCGCTAGCCACTCTCCCATCCCTTGAGTGCCTACCATTTACCACCACCCTTTGCCTACTGTCCTTCAACCAATTTGACATCCAGCTTACCACTTTCTCCCCCACCTCCAGGCTGCTTAGTTTAGCCTCCTGTGCAGCACAGTGTTGAAGGCCTTATGGAAGTCCAGATAGACTAAATCCACTGCTCTCCTTTGATCCACCTCCCTAGTCACCCAGTCAAGGAAATCTATGAGATTTGTTTGGCATGATCTCCCCCCTCATGAAACCATGCTGACAGTGGTCCTGCAGTCCATTAGCCTCCAAGTACTCCATGAGCATTCTCCTTCAGTAGGGCCTCCTTTAATTTCCCCACCACTGATGTGAGATTGACTGGCCTGTATTTGCTAGCTTCCCCTCACTGCCGGTTTTGTGCAGAGGGACCATATTGGCCCTCCTCCAGTCTCTGGAGCTACCCCGTCTCCACTGAAGTGCTGAGCAGTGTTGCCAGAGAGGTGGCTAGCACCATGCTAAGTTCTTTTAGAACCATTGGGCAAATCCTGCCTGACCCAAATGCCTTATTCTCCTTTAGGGCTTCCAATCCCTTCCAGACTCTCTCTCTGGAAAATGGACTTGTGTCCACTCCCCCTTGTGCTTGCTGTTACGTGCTGGCTCATCCACCCCTGCCCCTACTGTAAAGACCGAGCTGAAGTAATCATTTAAAATTTCAGGTTTCAGAGCCAGCCCACCAGCACAGTGGTAGCATTACCACTTGCGATGCTAATGACCTGGGTTCAGAAGCAAGTCGGGTTGTTGGAGGGTCGGCGGGGGGGCAGGCCCTAGCTCCTGCCCCTGGTGGAAGCTGGGGAAAAAGCAGCTTCATGCCAAGACAGATCGGGGGAGATGGCAGACATCAGTGCACATCATGCAGCAGCATGTGGCATGCACCATGATGTCATTGCACATCACGTCTCCAGGGCCGAAAACCAGAGAAAAAACACCGGTGGCAGGATAACCAGGAGTGCCCACAGGCCTCGCACCTGACCAGCTAGGCACACTGTTAGAACTGGATCCATTCTGCGGTGCGGTTAGGGGGACCCCACTGACTCCACTGGGAGGGGGAGGCAAGCCCTGGGGGAAGACGGCGGCAGGTAAGTACTGGCAGACATTGGGGTGACTGGGCTGGTGCACTGGACCAGTAACAAATATATTCCAGTCCTCCTTGAACAATGGTAATATGGTAAACTGCTGGGGAAAAGCAAGAGTCATACCACTATACAACAAGCATTTATCAATGCCAAATGTTTGCTTGCTAGTATAGCATTGGAAATGTAGGTGTTAGACAGATGTAGACTAGGAATGGCAGTGAAGTATTGAACTTCACACCAACCCCACCTCCACCCTGAAGAGACGGACTGGCATTGGGGCATGTGTTTGGGTCGTCGCCCATAACATTCATGCCATTTCACCTCACCCTATCCTGCAGACACCGACATGTGTTGAGGTGTGTTTTGGGGTGCTCGGCTTTACAATCACCGCATTCCACAAGGACATACACTGAAACGGGTGCAGTATAGGAGAGTGGGGTGAACTCTGGGGCTGAAGAGTCCAAGGCACATCTCGATGCCTGTCACTGGCTGCAGGGTGAGGGGGTGGTGGTGGAATGGCATGAACATTACAGTTGGCATCCAAAGGCACACCCCGATGTCTGTCAGTCTGTACAGGGTGGGACATTATGGTTAGAAACCCCAACGCCTGGGTGTTTGTTGGTATTTACGCTGCAAATTTTTAACATGGCCTTTTTGTGACCCCCACCTCATGAAAGCATTTGGGACCTCTTCTCATGAACAGTGGCACTGTGATTTTGTTAATGTGTCCCGAACTTTGAGTTCCCACAGCAACCATGCCATTCTGTGACAGATGTTCGAAAACAGATCAGGCAGGATGTGAAGAATGACAGCTGTAACATTCATAGGGAGGTGTGAAGAGATGGCAATGTTGAACACCTATAGTGAAAATATCAAAAATGCCCAAACTTCCGAACGTACATGGAAACTGCGCAACACATGCACATAACACAGTCATTTAGTGGAATTATTTCACCAAATTTTCAACCTAGGCATTTTGTGACCTCTGCTCATGAACACTATCAACACGATTTTCTTAATCTGTCCCGAACAGTGATTTCCCACAGTGCCCACGCAATTCTGCGCCAGATGTGTAAATGCATATTTTGGGCAGGATATGAAAAATGAGAGCTGTACTGTTCATAAGGAGGTGTGAAAAAATGCCAATGTTGAAAATATGGAGTGAAAATATTACAAATGCATGAAATTATGAGGGTGCATGGAAACTGTACAACGTATGCTCGCAAGATAGTAATTTTATGGACGTTTGTCACCAAATTTTCAACATAGGCATTTTAGGACCTCTGCTCATGAACAGTGTCACTTTGATTTTCTTAATGTGTCCTGAACATTGATTTCCCACAGCGACCACACTATTCTGTGCAGGAAGTATGCAGGATGTGAAAAATGACAGCTGTACTGTTCATAAGGAGGTGTGAAAAAATGCCAATGTTGAAAATCTGGAGTGAAAATATTATAAATTCGTAAAGTTACAAGTGTGCGTGGAAACTGCGCAACACATGCTTGTAAAACAGTAATTTGGGGGATTTATTTCACCAAATTTGTAACATAGACATTTTGAGAGCCCACCTCATGAACAGTGGCACTGTCATTTCGTTAATTGGTCCCTAAAGGTGATTCTGCAAAGTGACCACAAAATCACCTTTTGGGACCGAATAATGCCATGACAGTGACTGAATTCATGAGAAGGGGTCCCAATAACCTCATGTTGAAAATTTGGTGCTAAAAGTCCAAAAAATGGCAGAGATATCCTCATAAGTTGAAAATAACCCATTTATGCCATTATATAGCTTACTGGCATTTCTTCAGTTCGCTGTTGGCTTTGAAGAGTGCAGATGTGTTCCCGGTCCACCGAAGATCGTTGTGCCGGGCTCCAGAGGTAAGTATGGGGTGAGGGGGTTTGGGGAGGTGGGGTACACAGAGGGTGGATGCGGGTTGGGGAAGAGAGCACTGGACACAACGTGGAACCGTTTTCTACTTTTCAGGTTAAAAATAAATTGAAATCATCACGGGAAGGTTTTCCTTTTTTGCAGGTAGATTTGGCATGCTGGGGTGGGCTCCCAGTGTGCCACCTGTGTGTTTTTTTTGTGGGGAAGACTGACGCTAATGGGGACTGGGACCCCCCATCAGCAAAGTAAGAAGGGTCTGTGTTTTGGGGGGGAGACATGATGCCGAGGGGAATTGGGCACCCCCCCTCGGCAAACAAAATGTATGGGGGGGTATTATGCCGATGGGGAGTGGGCTCCCCCATTGGCAAATGATCTGTGGAGAGGGCATGCCAACAAGGGGATTTGGCCCCCCGTCGGCTTTTATGGGGACTCTGAGGTGGCGACAGCCACCGCCATGTAACTAGAAATGTTACACCAGGCAAGGCATCGCCTTGCAATGACGGGTCACTCGCTCTTTGCAGCGGAATGGCTGATGCTGCAATGACAAGGAGGACCCTCATTGCAGTGGCCAAATTGTTTCAAGTTGGTGGCACTTTTGCAGAACTAGTGCCATCAGGACACTGGGCCTGCATTGGGTGAACAGTGCCAAGCCCACAAATGCAGTGCCGTCATTGGCTGCCACAGTGCTGCACTTCCACAACCCACTTGTCTCCTAAGCTGCCACATAATGTTTCTTACGCATGCGCACAAGCAAACATAAAAATGAAATCATGTTTATTATGCAGGCATGACAGTGTGATGAATGCTATAATTGGACCTCAGCACCCTTGATGCCTTACTGTAGTCCTTATTGTACTGACTGCTTTGCTTGTTAGAGTCACTGATGACTGGTTCCTCTCCAACTATTCTGCCCCACCTGCCCTTCCTCCCAACCAGTATTCTGTGTGTGATTTCCTTTTCCCCCTGAACTGCATCATCTTAAACTTACAGTATTTAAACTCAAGTGCATCATATGTATACCACTGTTTTTTAGAATATATTTTGGCCACCCCATTTGGCACAGAGGGCTGATGTGCTTGCATCTTACCTGCCACTATGCCAGCAACCAGGGTTCTGGCATGACCCCAGATTACTGTTGGACAACCCGAGATGAGAGGACAGAGTGTTCCAGGGACAGCACTCACCTCCTGGGAGGGGTGGCCAAGCCATCTTGGCATTTGACTTCCACTGGGTGGAGGCCCAGTGGTAGTGCAGAGGCTATGAAGGGTGGATACTGCAGGTCTGCAGCATATGCATGGTGCCATGCATATACTCAAGCATGCCACAGCAGCTAGGGGACTGAGGGGAGAAAAAAGTAAACATTCATGAGTGAATGGAGCAAAAAGGGAAAATCACCCTGGCTGTCGGCTTGCCTACTGCTTGCAATGCCACTGATCCCGGATTGGGAATGACCCTGGGAGGGCCATCCAGGGCAGGAGAATTGAGCATCCCATAGCATGCTCTTCTCCAGGGAGGGCGGGGGATCACAACCACTGTGCGACCCCCACCTGGGTAACTTAGGGTGAAAGTGAGGGTGGTGTGCAGCAAATGGGTTAAGGGACAGCTGGATTGATGTACACACCTTGCATGAGCATGCCTGTCTAAGACAGTACCTCTTGGATGGGTTGGTGGGGAGAGTTAGGGAGAAAAGCAGAAAATGCAGACAAGAACCATGGCTCCATGCAGCCCTCAGACCCTGAATGCTACCAACCTAGACTCACCCCTGGGGTTCTAACTACAGCATTTCTGAAGGACCTGGCACAGCCTGAAGACCTCCACCATGGGAAGTGGATGCCACAGGGTACCAGCACTCCAAGAGACTGGTATATCCTAGGGGATGGCTGGGTTGATGGGTTAGGGTTGCATGGAGCTCTCAGAAGGGTCAAGGCTGGCTTTGGGGGGGGGAGGGGAGAGATGAACAGAAGGTAATAAAAAGGAATGAAGCAGAAAAACACCCTGACTGGCAGGATGATTCTCTGATCCCTCACAGGTCCCACACCAGTGACCTGGCACAGCTCCAATTGAATCCTGTCCAGCAGGTTGAGCTTGGCTCTGTGCTACCCCTCTGTGAGGGGGGAGCTATAGGTGATACTGGGGCCAGAAAGTTAGAACTGCTAGAGTTTGGTCGCTAAGGGAGAGAGCAACAAGGAGTGGAGCAAAAAACATGACAAAAAGAAATTGTAAATATTAAGTTCTGGTGTTGTAGGAAAGCCAGCACGTTAGCACCGCAGAAGCACTACCACTTATGATGCTGGTGACCCAAGTTAGGAAACTGGCATGATTCATCAACAGCCAGCCAAGGAGTGGATTGAGTGTACCACAGGATGCCCACCACCTCAATGGAGGGAGAGTGCCAGCCTCTGCTACACTACCACCTATTGGTTGACTGCAGGTGGTGGTGCAGCCAGAGCTGAAGCAGGTGAGGGTATGACATTGGAACTTGGGGGCTGGTTTAGAATGACTCCATAACAGGCATCACAGCTGGTGTTGAGCCATGACTCCATGGCCAGAGGAGGGACTCATTGTCCCTCCTTGAGCTGTTACAAAGACTACCAAGGGAAAGGACCACCACTACCCTGGACAGCTGATGCTAAATAGCACCAGTATCAGTACTGCTCATCATGAATAGTTTCAGGAGGGGACCTGATGTCACAGCCACTGCCACACTGCTCACTGGCACCATAACCATTGCCAAAAGCCAGGTCGGCACCAGACTGCAGCACCAAGGTGTCCACTGGAGAAAACAGAGGGTATAGCATCTGCACCAGTGACCACCTTCTAGGATGAGAACCTAATGTTACAACTGGCGCTACCCCCCTCATCAGCACTGAGAAAAGCAACAGGCCACAACACCAAAGTGTCGACTAGGAAAGGCTGTGAGTATAGCATTGGACCAGACATCACAGCTGAAGCCACCCTGCTTACTGGCATGAGACAGCACCAGGCCATGACACTGAGGTGGCCACTGGAGAACAACCAAGCGTATAGCTTACGCCTCACCACCAGAGACATGTGATGTGCAGGACAGACAAATGGGGGAGGCTCACAGCAGGACACCCAGAAGAAGCCAGCTGTCAACCAGACCCACACCCCCCAAGGTTTCAGACACCTTAGGAGTGCAAGGTTGAAGAGGACCCTGTGCTTCGTTGACAGCATGGATGCCAAAAAGGATCCCAGGGAAAAAGCCCAGAGATTGTACCTCAATGCTTGTGTAAATAGTATTGGGGATTGGGGCTCAGGGACCCCCACATACTAGACCCCATGGAAAAGATTCTCAATTTAATACATTGGCCTCGGTTCAGTAGGGAAACTAGCTCACTAGTCTACTGGGGCTATTATATAAATCTCCCTGGGACAACTCTAGCTCCTGGACTGTCAATGGTAAATTTTAATAATTCTAGGCTATTAACCCCAAAAAAATCCTCTGAAAGCCAACTGGCTACAAATTACAATTACTGGCAACTAGACCATGCAGGTGATCAATGGTTTTTCAGAGACTGTCCCCAAGCAACATTTTCTCTTCTCTTTTCCTATCTGTTTACTAATTTTATTTCTTTCTCTATATCTTCATCTTCCTACTTTGCCCTATCAGTAACTTTATCTAAAGCTCCCTTTTTTAATACAATGTGGTCCTATTTCCCTTTTGTATCTCTGCTCTTGCTACTATATTTTCTCCATATCAATATATGTTTTGCTTTCACAGGTCTGCTAGGATGCTGACTCAATACCCATCAGACTCATTGCCCATCAGATAAGTATTACTGTCTAACCCGTACTATCTTTCCCATTTATTCCCCCAAGAACTACGGATACTTTGTGACTTCTTTCCTATTTTTATTTTATAGTCTGATGGACATAGAAACATAGAATTTGACAGCAGATAAGGACCGCTTGGCCCACCTAGTCTGCCCAAACGTCATCCCTTCGAGATTCCTGCTTCAGGCTCCCTACAAGCCAGGTAAGAGACCATCTGCATATTATTTAACAGAGTAATTGCCACCCCATGGCTGGATGTGCTCAGAAAAACAGAACCGTACCTCAAATTCGAGTACCACCCTCCATCATAAAACACACAGAGTCAATGAAAATTTGAATCAAAAAGTCTTATTCATAATAGTGTTAAGAATAGATTGGGAAAAATGGTGTCCCTGATCTACTGGTAAGAGGTCTTGCACTATTATGAATAAAATTTTATTATTTGAATTTGCATGGACTCCTTGGCCAGGATATTCAAAGGTGTTGCACCATGTGCAACCCCCCAATGCACCCAGGCGTAAAATTGAAAGGGGCAGGTTGTGTGGCGCAACTCCCGATGCCCTGGGGTGCATTGGTAATGTATGCAGCGCAGACGCGGGGGCATGCCCATGCATATGCGGCACATCCCAATATTCAGCCCGGGATGTTATTTATTTTATATATTTATTTATGAGTTTTCGGAAGACCTTTGAGTGTGAGCTCTTTTACAAAGGTTCCACGTCAGGGTGGACAAATAATACAAAACACCAATACAGTAGTTACAGATTTCGGAACAAATTCAGTTACAAAGGTTCCACGTCAGGGTGGACAAATGATACAAAACACCAGTACAGTAATTACAGATTTCAGAACAAATACAGTTGTTACAGGATTTAGCACAAATACAGTGGTTACAGGCTACAGAACAAATACAGTCATTACAGAGTTCAGCGCATTAGGCAGTATAAGAGTAGTATAAGATTTATAGGCTAGTAGTGGAAAACAAATCTAACGTGAGAGGAATTTGGTTATGTCTTGGAAGATTCTAGGGGAGGCTCTGCCTTAGAATTCTCGGAGTGTGTTGATAGAATATGGTTAAAAAAGTGGGGGGGGGTTGGGGGCTGTACGCAGATCTTGAAGGAGGATTAGTAGCTTACTAGTGCTCCTGGCTCGACTAGGATGAGGCAAGTGTTCTCGCTTTCAGTGCTGGGTTTATCAGTGGTAGTGGGTTAGTTTTTCAGGTTTGGCCTGAGGAGCATGTGCATTGTGAGCTAGACTGTAGGTACTGTTTGAGGCCAGTTTTGAACTGAGGCAGGCTGTGTGTTTGTAGTTTCTGCGGGAGTTCATTTAGCCAGAGGGGCGCTTGGTAGGTGAAAGTATGCTGCCCAAGAGAGGTTTGCCGGAATGGGATGGACAGTGCTCATTTTTCTTCCCTCTGGTGATATGTGATAAGAGAGAGAGGCCTCGAGCAGATTTTCTATGCAGGGTGGTGTTTTTCCGAGGAGTGCCTTTTTACCCAGTAGACAGGTTTGGTATTTGAGCCTGTCTTTTGGGTTAAGCCAGTTAGTGCTCTCAAATAGGGTGCAAGTGTGAGTGTAATGGTCTGCGCACAGGGTTAGGCGGCATGCCTTATTTAATGCAATTTGGACCCTGTTGAGTGTAGTATCAGTGGCAGCTCCATAGACCACAAGCCCGTAGTCTATCGTGGGAAGTATTGAGCTGGAGACTGAGATTCGGAGTGCTTCCGGAGTGAGGAATTTCTTATGTCTGTAGAGGACCCCAATCTTTGTATTTACTGATCTGACAAGTGAGTCAATATGGTTTGTATACATGACAAAGTCATCAATGGTGACCCCTAGGTACTTAAATGATTGTACCTGCTCAATCTGCTCAATCTGCTCACCTGCATTATTGGTGATATTGGGAGGGGGGCCTGCACTTATTGTAATGGCTGGAATGGAGCACGGCCTTGGTTTTCTTGTAGTTCAGTAGCAGCCTTTTCCTACAGAACCAGTCCTTGAGTTTGTTGAAGGAGGTCTGTAGTTCTGTTTGTAGTGCTGCCTGGGAGGTGCCACTACTCAGCAGCACAGCATCGTCCGCATACAGGATGAGATTGGTGTCACAGGCTGTGGGCAGTTCATTAACAAAGAGGCTAAAAAGCAAGGGACCAAGGACTGATCCCTGAGGAACTCCTAGGAGTACCTCTCTGGAGCTGGATAATGTCTGCCCGATTTTGACTCGCTGACTCCTTTGTGATAGGTAATCATTGAACCAATTTAGGGCGTTTGGTGCCACTCCCAGTCTTTGTAGCTGGAATATCAGTAGAGGGTGGTTGATGGCATTGAAGGCTTTAGTGAAGTCGATGAAGATGGAACCCACCAATTTACCTTCATCTAGTGCCTTGGGTGCGTAATCAGAGTATGCAAACAATGCAGTGGTGGTACTGTGTTTCTGCCAGAAACCATGTTGGTTTGGGCAAAGCAGATGTATTTGTTTAGGTATTCAGTGAGTTGGTTTGCCGCGATTTTCTCCAGCGCTTTGGATAGAGGGGAGAGGATAGATATTGGCCTGTAGTTAGACACCAGTGCCTTTTCACCATTCTTATGCACTGGAGTTACCAGGGCTTGCTTCCAGACTACTGGGAAATGAGCTAGGGCCAGGGATTTGTTAAATATCATCGTAATGGGTTTGATCAGAACATCAAGGGTCAGAGATAGTATCTTCATGTCTATCCCATCACTCTCCAACCTAGTTTTTCCTAGGACTTTCCTGACCATTGTTAGGGCCTCCCTTTCCATCACCTTCTTAAAGTAGAAAGTTGGGTGGTTTGTAGTGGTATGGTTTGCACAGCCTTGGTCATCCACCGGCAGAAGGTAGTCTGGGGTAGTACTGGGGCCAGGTCAGTGAAGGCCTGGTTGAAGGCATCCGCAATGACTAGTGGATCTGTGGAGGGTGCGTTGTTGATATTGAGTGTTTTAGGACTTAGCTTCTGGTCTTTGCCAAGGCTGTCCTTGAGATTATCCCAAAACCTCTTTCCATCTCCCCTAGCATTGTTGAGCTGGGTCTTAAGGAAGCTGGCTTTTGCAAGCCGGACCAGATTAGTGCACTGATTTCTAGCAGTTTTGTAACGTTGTAAGTCATGCTTACAGCCAGAATTTAAGGCTTTGGCCCAGAGGCAGTCCCTTTCTTTTAGGGGAGAGAGAGGAGCTTTCCATCCAGCCAGCCATTTTCCAGTCCTCGATTTTCTGTTTAGTGCGTGAGGCATGAATATCACAGATGGAGTTGAAGCCCTCCATGAAAAAGCTGAGTGCCTGGTCCAGAGTGGGTGCTTTGTATATGGGGGACCAGTTGTAGGCAGACAGTGCTGATTTAATGGAACCAAGTTTGCCCTTTCGCAGGACCCTGCTCTTGATGAGACATGGTGGGCTTTTGGCAATTTTACTGGTCCAGAGAAAGAAGATCGGTGAGTGGTCACTCAGCATGTCTGGGAGAACTCTGAGATGGGATGGGATGTGCAGTGCATATGCTGGTGCAACCCCTACATGCACCTCACACTGGTGCCCGATGTTGAGCCATAAATAATAGGCTCAAATGCTGGCCACCCACAGGTGGGCAGCTGTAATGCAAGGCGCAGCACAACAGCCACCAGCCGTGGGTGGCCACCCGCCCAGCAGGAACACTGTCCACTAGCACCAGGTCTCCCCTGGTAGTCCAGTGCCCCCACTCCACATTCCTGATCGCTGGCTGTAGTATGAATAAATATACTCCTGGTGGTCCAGTGGACCCCCATCCCTTGCCGTATGCATGATCATGGGCAGTAGTAAGTATACATATAATCCTATGCCCGATCGCGGGCAGTAGTAACAATATAGATAATCCTGGTAGTCTAGTGGACCTCCCTTCCTCTCTGTATGCCTGATCGCAGGCAGTAGGTAGAATAAATATAATCTTATGCCCAGTTGTGGGCTGTAGTAATGTGACAGGTCAACCTGGTGGTCCAGTGGTACCCCCCCACCACAGGGGCCCCGGCCACCCAGCATCCCTGTCATCGGTGGCAGCACCCACCCAGCGTGCCGCCTGGCCACCGCCGAATGACAGGCGGGCAGCATGATCTGTCGCCTGTTAGACCAGAATGTGGACCAATGGGCTTACCAGACCATACCTGTACTACACAGGACCAGATATGTGAATGAACACGTTCATTCCATATCCTGATCCTGTGTGCTCAGTATGGTCTGCAAGCCATGAATCCCACTCTGGCTCAATAGCGTACAGATCGTACTGTATCTATCATTCGCGGGCAGCCGGCGGTATGCAGGTGGGGTGCTGCCACCCGCCCTATGATGAGGGGGATGCTGGATGGCGAGGGGCCACTGTGGGCAGGTGGGGGGGTACCGCACTGGATCACCAGTTGAACACTTGTATTACTACAGCCCACAATTGGGCATAAGATTATATTTATTCTACCTACTGCCCATGATCGGGCATACGAGGAGGGACAGGGGTCCACTAGACCACCAGGATTATCTATATTCTTACTATTGCCCACGATCGGGAATAAGATCATATGTATGCTTACTACTACCCACAATCGGGCATAGGAATATACGTATGCTTACTGCTGTCTGCAATCGGGCATACAGGGATAGAGGGGGGTCCACTAGACCACCAGGATTATCTATATTCTCACTACTGCCCACAATCGGGTAGCCCATGATGCTTTGCATTGTGGGGGCATGTGTGATTTTGTATTTTCTTGAAACTTGGCTTCCCAGCCCAATGCCCTTTGGGGTAACCCTTGCCTCAGTGTTTGCACACAGAGGTTCTTTGTCTTTTAAATAGTTTTTTATTTTAATGGGTTCACCACAACATATCCAAGACACACTGTCTTAGGGTAGCTGGTCCAGTCCACTGGGGTGTCAAGCAGACGAGGCATACTGATGAGTCCTGGTAGGACAAAACATGTGTCTATGTCTTCTGTTAGCACCCTTTGCAAACTGTGTGAGAGGCCTTTCAGCACCATGCAATTTTGCTTAAAGTTGGACCAGCATAACATTCTGTGGTGATTTGCATATGCAGCCCATGATGCTTTGCATTGTGAGGGCATGTGTGATTTTGGATTATATGTATGCTTATAACTGCCTGCGATCAGGCATACAGGGAGGAAGGGGGGTCCACTAGACCACCAGAATTATCTATATTATTACTACTGCCTATGATCGGGCATAGGATTATATTCATTCTAACTACTGCCCGCGATCGGGCATATGGGAGGGGGGCTACAATAGCCCACCAGGGAGCTAACCCCCAACGACAGCAGCTTGGCAGGGCACCAGGCGCAATTCGCTGGGACGCCCAGTGCATCGCATGCAAATGGGGCCATAATGACATGCAAAAGGCCCCATTTGCACCTTGCATAGTTTATGGCCTCATTTGCATGCTCCCGGCTGAATATCACGGGTGATGCGTCTAGCGCAACGGCACTTGTGCTGGTACATCCCCATGCTCCCCTTTGTGGCTTGCTCTGGCACAGTGCCACTGGCGCCATATGCAGTATGTGCACTGCCCTTGCCATATTCAACAGTGCTGCACCATGGCGCATCACAGTTGAACATCGCCTGATCCTGGCCCCAGCACAGCCCAGTTGAACAGCGCCCAGGCTTGCGCCACTGCCCGGCGCAGTCTGAATATCCGGCCTCTTGTGTATTTTATGATGGAAGGTGTTGCTTGAATTTGAGTTATGATCCTTTGCATATTACCTGCACTTGTTGGGTTTACTGTAGCAGTTCGGCTGTGCTTGTTACAGACTGAGTAGTAACATTAAACATTCCAAACCACTTGTTTTTCATAACGCTTTTTGCCTCAGCAATCACAACAGGTGGTCTTTCAGTCCTGTCCTTGCATTACCTGTTGAGCTACCACCTCCAGTGAATGGCCCCCTCCCAAAAATGGAACAGCAGAGAAGAGAGACCCAAGAAAATAAATTCACTGGAAGTAGAGAGGCATAGGAACAATGAAGGAGAAAAGACCAGAGGGATGGGAGGCAGATCCAAAGTTGAGAATTAGGCTAAGGAGGGTGGGCAGCAGGAGGACAGAAAAGGGGGGGGACAGTACCAGGAACAAGAGTACAGCAAAGGGAGCAATCAGGCAGGGAGGGCAATGTATGGGTAAGGAAGGGCAAAAGAAAATGAAAGTTCATGTGTGCTTCAATAAGGAAAGATTAAAAGTGATGTGGGCATGCCTAAAATGCTTCTGTGTCACTAGTGGATGTTAACAATTTCTCCAGAATGTCCAAATCCATACCAAAGGAACTCGGGCAGGGGGCACTAACTCCAGACTCCATAACATAAGTTTCCTTTTGTGAAAAAAACACAAACAAACAAAACAGCAACAAAAAAAACAGAGGCTGAAGGCTCAATCTGCCATATATACACAAAAGCCATGTCACACATTCATCATGCACCAGGGCCGTGGGGAGGGTGAATGGAATGCAAGCAAGTATAAGCAGAGGAATAACAAGCAGGAGAAAGGAGGTCCTGTCACCCCTGTACTGAGCCATGCTGAGGCTGCACCTTGAGTACGGTGTCTAGTTCTGGTGGTCTTACCTCTAGCAGGACATAGAGATTGTGCAGAGGGTTCAGAAAAGAGTGACCAAGATGGTGCAGGGGAAGGAAGACAAGCCCTACGAACAGAGGTGTAGGGAACTGGGGCTCTATACATTGGAGACTAGAAGGGAGAGGTAGGACATGATACAGACCTTCAAGTATGTCAAAGGGATCCATAAAGTGGAGGTGGGGTGTTTATTTCACAGGAAAGTGGGCTCCATAACCCGAATGCAAAGCCTGAGACTACAGGGAGGGAACTTTAGGGGTAATCTGAGGGAACGGTTCTTCACTGAGAGAGTGGTGGAATCCTGGAACAGGCTGTCAGAGGAAGTGGTGGGGGCTGAGACTGTGTCTGGTTTCAAGAGAGCATGGGACAAGCACATGGGGTTATGGGGAGGAACCCCAAGAGGGGGGAGGGGAACTAAGGGAGGGGTGAGGGGCAGACTTGAATGGCCGGAAGGGTCCTTCTTTTCCGTCCATTTCTATGATTCTATGAAGTATCATACCTAGAACTTAATCTAGAAATATAAACTTTTGTTATGGAAATGAAGTTTGTCTCTCTTTTGGCATCAATTTTTAAAAAGACAAATAGGAATAGTTAGGACTTAAACAGAATAGGATCTGCTAGAAAATCTGTCATGCCCAGGTTCTGAGATATCCTAGTTTTGCATTTTTAGTTGTAAAAGAAATGTATAACACGCTAGTAGTATTTCACAAATCTACAGACACATAGGTATTTCACAAATCTATTGGAGTTACATTAGTTATGGGGTATTAGTAAACAGCCTTGTAATCCCAATGCTGGTTGTGAGGCATTGTTCTCCATTGCATACCCAATATGTCATTCCAGTTAAGTCAAACCTTAATGCATTCTGATGTACAGTATTTGTATTTATGACAAATTAAACTAGCTACCTGGTTCCTTAATTGTACATCTCCCAACAGAACTAGATCCCGTTTAAAACGACCCTATTAAAGCAGCAGTGCTTTGTTAATCCTCTAAAAAATTCATTTTTTTAAAAGCAAAACTATGTTTCTAACATTCTTTGATAAATTCTCAGGCCGGGATATTCAGAAATGCACCTGCGGGAGGTGCAAGAGATGCGCAGTGCAAAAACAGTGTGCCATGGTGCAACGGGCACGATATTCAAAGGTTACACAAAGCAGGATGTGCCTGCACAACATGGCTGAGCATCACACGGATGTGCCAAAGCACACCCAGGGATGTGCAAGGGAGTAAACTAAGGAGCAACACACACAGGCAACCAGCACACAAGGCACTCACCACAGGGCCTGAAGAGACAGGCCACAGCCACCCCACCACACACAACCCGTGGTGGAACACCACCAGGTACAAACCCCCGTCCACCCCAGATGGAACACACAGCAGCCATGCACATCACTGCAGCATGGCTCCTCATGCCAGCTACAAAGCAGACACGGACACAGACAGGTAACTAAGATGAATATATTGAAACAGTTATATATAAAATATTTACAAATATAACAACAGTCAGGGAAAGGTGGGACCACCCACAGACAGGGAAGTCAGGGAAGGGTGGGAGGCAGGGATCGGGTGCAAAGGCAATGGAAGTGGACAAAGGAAGGCAAGGGAGGATGCACAGGGTAGGGGAACTGTCTGGCACATGGGTCCTAAGGCTGACCACGACCCACTGCTGGGCGACGCTGGCGTTGGTGCCTCCATCTGCGCTGGCCCAGCGTCAGCTGCTGAACCATCTGGAGTGTGGCAGTGGTGGCGCGCAGTATCTGTCTCAGGAGCCGTGCATGCACATCATTGGGCCCGACACCTAGGACAAAGGAGGGAACACAGTATGAGGGGATGTCCAGAATGCAGCAGCCCACCCACCGTACACAGCGAGCATCAGTGACATGCGCCCCTGGGCTGGCATGTCGCCACCCACAGTGAGTGCGCCCACATGAGCCGCCCACCCGGGGACCCAAAGCCCTGCTGAACACTGCACGCCAGCACCACCCATGTGCGGCACACCACCACCATAGCAGGTGACATGGCCATGTAGGTGGTCGGCAGTGACACAGCCAGGACCTGGTGCACCCACAACCCACCTGCAGTGGCCACCCACATGTGCGACAGCCATGGTGCAGTGCAATGGGCACCACAAGCAGTGCACAGCTGGAGGGTGCCATGCACACAGGGAGCCAGGTTCCACCCCAACCCACGTTGACCACCCTGCACAACGAGGAAACATGAACAACAGGGATTTATTTAACCATAAAAATTGATTAGCGTTTTGCTCATAAAAGTGCTAAATCTTTATGAAAATGCATAACTTTTGCCTCACTGTGTTTAATAAACACAGCACGTCTAGAAAATCTATATAAATACTTTCTGTACAGTTAGTATAGTCCCAAGAAAAATACTGCTAATCAATTAATTAAAACCCTGAACAAATGCCTACCTGCACGCAGAGACACACCCAGTGCCTGTCTGGCCACCATGCCTGTGCCTCCCGCCGATAGTGCACCACCCCCTGTGGTGGCCTTTCCTGGCCCAGCCACAGTGCCAGTGAGGCGCACCCGCCTCCTATCCTCAGAGCCTAGATGAAAGTAATGGAGAAGGACACATCAGAACCATGTAACATCACAGTCCCCAACCCCCTGTCATGGTGTGACCCCCTGCGCAGCGTGCCTGTGGTACAGTGGCACAGGGCAGGCATGGTGTACCACCCCCCCCAACAGGGCGTGCAGCCCCAGCCACCCCCCAGCAGGGTGTGCCAATGCCACTGCACCACAGCCCCCCAGATGTGAATGGGCACATGCGCCATGCACTTACCTGACTGTGGCATGGCACCCCTCCGGATGCGTGCCTGAAGAGCCCGTAGCCGATCCGGGTCCCTCCATTGCAGGTCCCTGTAGCGGTGCTTGCACTGCTCACCAGTGTGCTGTGCACCTGTGGCCTCCTCCAGTGCATCTGGCACCTCCTGCCACACCTCAGACTGAGGCCTGTTGAATGGCAGCTGACCAAACAGGGAGCCAGCATGTGGCTCCACAAGGGCCACCAGATTGACCAACTCAACCTGGGACCATATCTGTGCCCTGGGTGTTGTCCTGCGCGGCATGATTCCAGTGCTCTGGTGTAGACAAAATGGTGCCCGGCAGCACACATGCCGCACGTGATGGAGCCGCCTACCTAGCAGCGTGATGCGCTTCCACCGGCCATTGCGCGCGCATGTGGTTGCGCGACTCAGTGCTACATTGCCACCATGTGTTGCATGGCACCTACAAGGGCAAAGGACACCCCTGGAATCAAGGGTCTGCCTGCACACCAAGCGCCACAGTGCCATTGGGCACTGCAGGCATGCTGCATGGTAGGGCCATGTGTGAGCCATTGTACATGACCCCATCGCGCATGGACTGCCATTGATGGCATGGCGCCACAGCGCCATCAGCCGTGTGGCAACCTGATGCCATAGGCCACACAGTGCACGAGCACCACCCATGCTATAGTGGACGGGCGCTGTACTGCCTATCACGCACGTAGCAAATGGCGCGCCACCGGCGTACGTGATGGGCCCACGCGCATGTTGCGCACGTCACAATGCTGCGCTTTTAGTTGTGCGTGTGCAACCCCATTGCGCAATGCGCAGCCATGCAATATTCAGCCGCTATATGCAAATCAGCTGATTATCCTATCCGCGGCACAGCAGCTGCATTTGCATGTCATTATAGTTTCGCAACCCCTCATTAGCATGCAATGCGCTATAAAGGCGCCAGGGGACTGTACAGGGTCGGACCGGTATTGCATCCCTAACAGGTGAGATACATGCTACAGGAAGGCCAGGCAGTGGCATGGGAGGGGTAGGTGCAGAAAAACCAGCTCATACTAACACGTATCTGTCCCCCACAGGAAGAAGCACATCTGAACATGAGGAGACTGAGAAGCATGGGCCTGCTCGGAAGCGCAGGCCCAACTTCACCAGGGCATAGTTGGATGCCCTATTCCAGGCATACCTGGACCAGGAGCCACTCCTGAGCGGCTCCACAGGCACCCCACAGGCCCGGGCAACAGCATGGGAGGGTGTGGTCCGTGCTGTGAACCAGCAAGGCAGCCACCAATGGTCTGTGCAGGAGTGCAAAAAGAAGGTAGGCATAAACCGGCGGTGCATCAAGGAGAAGGTGGCTGCCATCCAGGCAACACGAGGAACCACAGGCGGGGGTCAGCTCACCCTGCCCACCCTTACGCCACAGGAGGAGATGGTGGCAGCCACCATGCGACTGAGTGCAGTCGAGGGTGTGCCAGGTGGAGGATTCCAGACAGGTGGTAGCCCATCACTGCATGGTAGGCTCGCCTGCATTGGGGACAGAGGGGTAGGGGGGCCGGGGGCAGGTGTGGATGGCAGCAACACTAATGTGACTGTGTTCCCTTTCAGCTCCTGAGTGGCTGCAGCCAGCAGCAGTGGTGGTGGTATCCACCATGGGGGCTGACCTGGACCCGGAGGACCGTCCATCCACCTCCACTGGACACCATGGCCCGGATCGAATGTAGCCCGGCACCGCTGTCCATCCTGATGCCGGTGGTGCGGTTCCGGACAAGGCCCTTGATGTGTTTCAGCATGACACCAGGCATGGTGTCCTGTGTGTGGAGACACAGATCGGGATGGGGTCCGGTTCTGATGATGACGTAACCCACATCCAGGACAGCGATGTCGGGGATGTGGGGGAGACACCCATACCACTGACCCACCCCAGCGGCACGAACGGTGGCCCAGAGGTGGCTGACCGTGCACCAGCCACCGTGGCTGCTGTAGCTGTGGCTACAACAGGTGCAGCTATGGCTTGCAGTGGTGGCATTGGTGCTGGTGGCAGTGCCACCCCTCTGGTGTTACCCTGCTCACAGCGGCTGGAGGGGCAGCAGCGGCACCTGGACAGTGTTGAGAGTGGGCCAGGGACAGTGCCCACTGCCGGGGCACCACACGGAATCCAGCCCCAGGAGGGACCCGCTGTGCAGTGCCCACTGTCACGGGGTGCTGGGCCGCAGGGTCGGGATACAGCTGTGGGATGGCAGAGTGCCCCTGCGACCCAGGGTGCCAACCCCTTGGACGAGCACACCCATCTGCTCTAGGCTTCTGTTGAGCAGCAGCTGCAGCTTGTGGCAGGGGTGCATGCACTCTGCACAGAGCTGCGCCAGGCAACTGAGCGGCGGGACAGGGACAGTGCTCTGCTCCTGGAGGAGACCACATGACTGCGGGTGGACACGGCCGCAGCCTTGGATCGGCTGACCGCTGTGGTCATGGCTGGAGTGGCACCACTGGCCACCCTGCTGCATGGCCTTTCTCTGCTCACTCCGTGGAGTGCATATTCCAACCCTCAGGCCCGGCGTAGGGTGACCCCTTCAGTGTCAACGCCAGGGTCCGCTGTGAGCATTCCAAGCACAGCTGGTGTGGGCATGTTTGTGGGTCTGTAGACACCTACGCAGACCTGGTTGTGGTCCTGCGGTGCCACCCCTGGGGGACCATCTGTGACACCCCCTGTGGCAGATGCTCAGCCTGCCCAGGTTGAGCATTCTCGGCAGGGCTGTCCATGTGTCTGTGGTGGCCATGCTACTGTGTGGTGGTCCTGAACCACCCTCCTCCATGTCCGCCATCTGCTGCTGCCCTCTGTGCACATTGGTGCAGCATGTTGCGTCCCATGTCCGTGGCTTGCATGGTGACTCCGCACATGGCCCATATGCCCACCCACCCGGCTGCTGGCCACCATGGCTTGTGTGTAATGATGCCAGCACTGTGCTGCTGGCCACTGTGCAGTGCCCCTCTGTGTCTGACACATGCCCGGTACCAGCTGCGGGGTGGGGGCATCATGGGTCCTGTGTGCATGTGTGTGTGTGTGTGTGTGTGCGCGCATATGTGTGTGTGTGTGTGTGTGTGTGTGTGTGTGTGTGTGCATGGCATGCATGCCCGTGCTGTGTGCTGCATGGGTGTCTGATCACCATGCCTGACCATGCCCCCCATCCGCTGACCCTGGCATGGGGCCCACCCATGCCTGCCTGCCCACTGTGCCCTGCGACCTGGCCCTTGCCTGTGGTCATGTATACCAACCTGTGCGCTCCATAGTGCTCCTCAGTGATTGTGTCCTTGTGTTGCTGGGCCATCCTCATCAGCCAGGGATCCCTTTAGCCGGGGGGGGGGCTGCCCACCACCGGGCCTGGTGGCCTCGTCGTCCCCACTGCTGTCTCCCTCCTTGACCTCAACAGCTATCCCACTGTCGGTGGCCATGTTGTGTAGTACACAGCTGGCCAGGAATAGGCCACAGGCCTTCGAGGGGCTGTACTGTGGGGCACCACCAGACCTGTCCAGGCAACAGAACCAAAACTTCAGCAGCCCAAACATCTTCTCAATTATGTTCTGTGTGCTGGCTTGCCTCATTGTAGTGTTCTTGTGCTGGGATCAACAGGCGCCGGTATGGGGTGAGCAGCCATGGCCAGAGTGGGTAGCCACTGTCACCTGTGTGAAAAGATTTCTGGTTAGCATGGTGGTCTATGTTCTTACCCCCCATCCCAGCCACACCTTGTGGCACTGATGCCCTGGCATCCCACACACCCTGCCCTGCTGTACCCAGCATATCGCATCCACAACATACTCACCAACTAGGTGGTCAGTGGGGATGTCCCCACTCTCGAACCTCTGGCACAGTGCCTACTGGTGCCAGATGAAGGCATCGTGTGCTCCCCCAGGGTGTGTGGCACAGACGTTGATTATGCGCCCTCTGGCATCACACACCACCTGGCAGTTGACACTGGGGTAGCCCTTCCTGTTCATGTAGGCTGCCCCATCTGGGCCAGGTGGTGCATGGATGCCAACATGGGTGCAGTCGATGGCCCCTAGCATTCCAGGCAACTGTGCCACCCTGTGGAACTCCTGCATGTTTGCTGTATGCTCTGCCTGTGTGCTGGGGAACTGGATGTACTCCACAGCATGTGGCAGCAGTGCACTGAGGAATTGTGTGAGGAGCCGTGACACGGCCAACTGGGTTATGCCTTTGGTGTCCCCTATTGGTCTCTGAAAGGTGCCTGTGGTGAGCAGGTACATGACGGCCATAACCTTGGTCTCCATCGACAGGGCGTGGCTCTGTCTTGTGGGTGCCTGCATCTCCTCACTGCACAGCTCACAGAGCCACCTCAGAATGGCCTGGATCAGGCGCTACCGGCCCATGATCTCTGTATCATTGTACTGTTCAAAGCTGATGTAGGCACGGTACCACCTGTTCCGGGCATACCACCGATGGACCCTTCCATGGCCGTGCTGGTCTGCAGCCTGCCTCCTCACACCCCTCATTACCACCTCCATCTGGAATGTGGCACTGGCCATTACCTGCACTGTGCATCCTCCCCCCTGGGTGGCTCTCTCCCCTGGCACCCCCGGCAGTTGGCTGCAGTCTGTGCCCCAGCACTGGGTGGACCCTTGTGTGGGGATGCCTGGCCTGCAGCCTGTGGCCTACACCTCCCACCTCTTAGTGCCTCTGTGCTGCCCCTCCTGTGCTGGGTGTCACTCCCACTCGCTGTGGGTAGCCTTGCTTCCTTTCCACACCCACTCAAGCAGGCACGCACACACACACACTCTCACTCACACACATGCTCACTTGGCCAGTGTCTGGCCCTGCCAGGCTCCCTGGGCCCCTCTCTGTGCCTCTGTCTGCCTGCCTCGCACTCTGTGACACCCCTATGTCTGTATGGCTTGTCCCCTAGCACTCCCTCAGTCTGGCTGCCCTTCTGCAAGCCTCCTTCCCCCTTGCTCCCCTTTATGTACTCAAGTCTGTTCATGATTTCATTTTCTGCACACTTGCGCCGTTCACCTGCGGTTGAATATTGCAGTGTGCCACATATTCATGGCTACGCCCCCTGCACTTGTGCATGCATTCATTACCATTGTGCAGTGGCATGCTGGGAAATGCGCTGTGCATTTTCTGCCGCTGATTATTGCTCTCCGGCGCATTGCCGCACTTGCGCCGGGGCATCCCTGTTGAGCATAGCGCAACTGCTTTGAATATCCCAGCCTCAGTGTACTTCTAATATTCTCATGTTTTGTTTTTTTAAATGAACTTTTACTGCTGATTTTGTAGTTAATGAGTCCCTCCATTAAACGTGTCTACAATTCGCAATTTAAAAAAAAAAAACTTATACCAGATTCATAATGCAGAAGTATTAGAATTGTGCAACCATATATTTCTAATGGTAACAGCACAACACTGGCACTGTATTTATTTTTTCCACGACAGGCATGGCACGGGAGTGGGGACATAAAAAAACTTTAAACTCTCATATCCTGGTTTGGGAATTAAAGAAAAAAGAACACTGGATATCTTGATATTTGTGATACAAAACATTACTGCTTACAAAACTATACGCTAACAAAGACTGCTGTGCTGCACTGATGCATCTGTCCAGATTTCCTGTATGTTCACATTCTTTTGGCAATCTAAGGGTTAAGGAGACCTTTCACCCTTCATTAAAATACAATTTGCCCATTTAAAAATCCTCTTAGATAAGGTGGCCCTATGTTGTATGTGTTGCCTTTCAGTACACATAGCTTTGGGTGTAATAATATTTTAATGTTATAAAAACGATTGAAATCCCCACAAAATAAATTTACAATTTTTCCAAATGGTTCTTTGTACAGGTTTTGTAACCTTCTACTGATGCCCAATTTCAGTATGGAACTATCAAAATCCCGACACCCATTTGACTGACTCTTGAGTTCCCGACAGTTTCAAAATACTGACTATCATTTTCCCTGACTATCCCAATCCCGTTTCTTATATTACCAACTATTTTGCTGTTTGTCTGTTTGGCTCCCGTGTTTGACTCGCCATCTCCAGGCTAATATTCAGTCATTAACAAGCACTACAGCACAGGGGAACAATTAATGCCATATACAGTAAGTATTCTCTGAGTCTCAGAGTGAACTGCAAACTGCAAACAGTAGGTTAAATAGAACCACAAATAATAGACTGCAAACAGAGGGAACATTTTTTTGAGAAAGAGTCAAATTATTGCATTCAGTTAGAAACATAGAAACATAAAATTTGATGGCAGATAAGGACCGCTTGGCTCACCCAGTCTGCCCATTTCTATACCTACTGGATAAGCTGCAGATCCTAGTTAACCAGCAGCCTACTTCTTCCTACCCCAACCCCCTAGAATTGCCTTATGACTGTCCCATGCATGCTTGAATTCCACCACTGTTTTTGACTCCACAACCTCCTCCGGAAGGCCGTTCCACGCATCCACAACCCTCTCTGTGAAAAAATACTTCCTTAAATTACCTCTGAGCTGCCTCCCCTCTATCTTCAAATTGTGCCCCCTTGTTCTTGCACACCTCTTTTTTTGAAAGATGCTACCCTCTTGGACTTTGTTGATTCCCTTGAGGTACTTGAAAGTTTCTATCATGTCCCCCCTCTCCCTCCTTTCCTCGAGGCTATACATATTAAGCGCCTTTAGTCTGTCTCCATATGTCTTCCGGTACAGACCCTGCACCATTTTAGTTGCCCTCCTCCAGACAGCTTCCATCCTGTCTATGTCTTTGCGGAGATTGGGTCTTCAGAACTGCAAACGGTACTCCAGATGGGGTCTCACCAGCTGTCTGTACAGAGGGATAACAACTTCCTGTTTTCTACTGGTGATGCCTCTCCCTATGCATCCCAGTATCCCCCCAGCCCTCCTTGCTGCCCTCTCACACTGCTTGCCCACCTTAGGTCATCTGATATGACTACCCCAGGTCCTTTCCATTTTTGTTGTTGTTAGTATCTCACCTCCATTGTGTACTCTTCCCTGGGTTTTGTTTCCCAGGTGCATTACCTTGCACTTCTTAGCATTGAATCTAAGCTTCCAAACATTTGACCATTCCTCTAACCTTGCCAAGTCCTTCTCATCCTTTCCACCCCACCTTGTGCATCAACTCTGTTGCAGATCTTTGTGTCATCTGCAAAGAGACATACTTTTCCTTCAGTCCCTCTGCATTGTCACTTATAAAGACATTGAGAGGACCGGTCTAATACTGAACCCTCTTGAGTAGCCCACTAGTAACCCCTTTCTTCACAGTGGACTCCATTTACTATTCTCTCTGTGTCCTATTCTCCAGTCAATTCTTTACCAGGCTGTCATCTTGGGACCCACTCCCAGGCTGGCTAACTTGTATATTAATCTTTTGTGTGGGACTGTGTCAAATGCCTTGCTAAAGTCTAGGTAAGCCATGTCCACAGCCCCTCCCTGATCTACTACTTTGGTCACCCAGTCAAAGAAATCTATCAGATTTATCTGGCATGACCGTCCTGCTGTAAGGCAGTATAGCGCAGTGGTCTAAGGCTCTGAGCTGCAAATCTGGTGACATCCAGCACACCAGACCTGAGTTTGAATCCTACAGTTTCCACTTGCATACTGTGTGACCCTGAGCAAGTCACTTAACCTTCTTGTGCTCCCAGGTCACTCCTGTAAAAAAGCTTTCAGCTTAGTGTGCTATACCTGGTTAAAATAAATAAAAAATCCATGTTACCTTATTTTTTTACATTACCTGCTGGCAGAAGCTGTATAAAATTAATGGAGGAAGTGGAGGAATTAAAGGTATCGTGTGTCTACATTTAGAAGTTCCAGGGTCCACAATCAGTGATGCTCAGACCGAGGAAACATGCAACCCTTTTTGCCAACACATTTAGGGTAAATTGTTCTGCAAAAAGACCGCAAACAGAGGAAACTTAACTTAACTCAAGCAATGTGGTTCCAGCAATAGTTTGAAATGCATTTACGGCTCCTTGCTCACTTTGCAAACTGCAAAACATTTGCACACTAAATTGTAATTACCTCTGACTGGTGTCAGTGATTCGAGCAGCTGATTTCCTACAAATTCTGCCAGCAGGTAATGTAAAAAAACAAATGAAGTTACTTAATGCAATATTTTGACTCTTTGCATTTCCTGGATGTGTTTAAAAGCCATAGCATGTTTCCTCTGTTTGCAGTCTTTTTGTGGTTCTGTTTAACCTACAGATTAAATTTTAGATGGAGCAACATAGCCTGTGTAAAGTTGGTAGTATGCTTACTGTGTTTGCAGTTTGCAGTTTGAAGTGTAGCTGTGCATCAGTGATTGTTAGCCTGAGTACAGTCGGCAATTGGAGCCATGGGAAACCACAAGACAGCAAATCACACAAAAGAGCCAAATAGCCACACAGCAAAATAGTCGATAATTTGATAAAGGGGATTTAGACAGTTGGGAACATGATCGGCAGTATTTTGACACACATGGGAATTTGGAGTCGGGATAATGAGCGTCAGGATTTAAAGAGTCAGTCAAACGTACCAAACCCAAAAGAGAAATACTGGGATGCCAGATGGTAAAACGGATTTCAAATAGTTCAGCCTATTGATACCAGTAACATCAGGGGAATATTTAACATTAGATCAAAAGTTTTGTTTTGTAAAGCAGTTCTGTGTGAATGTGTCCCAAGTAGATTTATTTATTGAAAATGTCTCTACACTGCAGAATAAACTATTCCTCAGGTAGATACCGTCATCACCAGAAATCCTTTATGTGAAAGCTGCTGGTGATATCTAGTCACAGAGAGATGCCTCGATAAGAGTGGGATAGATGTAATCACCAGAGCAAACAAAGAGCCACCATTACCCTGATGAGAAACTGAGTGTCTATGGGGAAATTATCTAAAGGCTGATGGTTGCTCTGCGGGAGTAGTAGCATGGAATGGGGGGGGCACAGGACAGGAGGGCTCCAGTCTCAAATCCCACCGCTTCAGCCTCCACAAAAGCCACAAATTCCAGTTGATTCTCCTGAGTCGCCATCTCCCTGACCCCACTCCTGAGTATCGGTCCCCAACCCAACTCACTCCCATCTGCCCCACAGGTGGTGGTGCTGCTGCTGCTGCTGCTGCCCCAAGCATACGGACCCCCAAGAACCACACTCACCGACAAAAGCACTGTTGCTATGGAAGCTCAAGTCACTCCCGCCACTCATCTATCCATGGGTGAGGATGGCTCTGAGGTGCACTGTAGACCGTACGCACTCTGCCATCTGTCCTGTCAGCTTCAGCGGCTAAATGATTAAGCTTCTCCAGCTTCTCAATTTGCGATGGCTCGCCTCCTCGCTCACACTGTTGCAGACCCCGACTCTGTCCATCCTGCAACCTCCTCCTAGCTTTGTAAATGCTCTAAAATTGCTGCTGTCTTTTAAAAAATACCCTTTTTTCTTCTTTTTTTCATGTCTTGTACGAAGGCCATTTAAACACGCCACCATTAACTGACCCCACCACCTACCTAAAGTTTCAGCCAATCAGGTATGTACTGTACACCCGTGGATTTGATTGAAAAATGCACCTACAACTGGTAAGTGAATATCTCACTCATGTCCGTTGGCGTACAGTACTTACCTGATTAGCAGACCCACCCCAGAAGAAAGTCTATGAAACCAAAGAATGTCGGAAGACAGCTAATGGCCCATCTCCCTGATTGGAGCAGTACTTTTCTTTTAAGTGCAGGCTGCTTCTGTAAAACTGCTGTCATAGACAGCTCTGCGTTTTATTGGTGCCTGAGGGACGAGCCCCATAATGGGTCAACTGCATTGGGCAGAATAGTCACACACCTCTAAAATGTGCACTGTCCCAAGATGTGGCTTGCACATGCAAGGTGTGCAAGCACACAAGCAAACATAAAAAGGGTGGCAAGTCAGACTGCAAAAACTATAGACCTCTTAGTCTGACCTCCATTCTGTGTAAAATATTAGAAAGCATAGTTAAGGAGGGAATAGAACATTTTATTAGGGAAAATAATCTGGTTGATAGAACACAACATGGCTTTATGAAGGGCAGGTCATGTCAGACCAACTTATTTATTTATTTGTTATAATGCCAGCAGGGCTCTGGATCAGGGGAAGCCCATATATATTATTTTCCTTGATCATAGCAAGGCCTTTGACACTGTATCTGACCTAGAACTAATGGACAAACTGAGTAACATAGTATTAAATCCAAGATTGGAAAATTAGGTAGAGTATTGGCTAAGGGATGGAGAATAACATGACATTGAGAGGGGAAAAATCTAATTGGGTGGCAGTCACTAGCGGAGTGCCACAGGGATCAGTGCTGGGACCTTGTTTATTTAGCATCTGTATGTCCTCTATGAGCAGTGATGAGGGAGTCTGGCTTTCCAAGTTTGCTAATGACACCAAAGTGGGTTCGGTGGTTAGCAACATGTCTGAAATTGATAAGCTGAATCTAAACTGGAACACTGGGCCTATGTATACAAACTGGAGTTCAATGTGGGGAAGTGTTCAGTAATGCACATGGGGAAAAAAATAAAAAAGTAACATACAAAATTAAAGGCCTGGTATTAAGAGAAACAACTGGGGAAAGGGACCTGGCAGTTATTGTACATGATGACTTGGGTTTTAAACACTGTATGCAGACAGCCAAAAAAGGTTATGTTATACTAGGCTGCACTCCCACGCATAAACAGTAGGGATAGAAGGTTGCTGGTGCTGACGTATACCTTGCTGGTGAGGCTGCATTTTTATAGTCAGTTTTGGGCACAACACTACAAAACTGGGATTAAAACCCTGGAAGGTGTCGAGCGCAGAACAACCAAAATGATAACTAATGTAAAATCTTAATTAAATAGAACGGTTGGATAAATTGTATTTACATAAGAGGTCATATGAGGAAAGGCTGAAAGAACTAAGCTTGTTCACACTGAAAATGAGGAGGGAAAGGGTGGATATGGCAGAAACCTTCAAATACCTGGAGGGAATTAACAGGGTGAGGGAAGGTAGCATTTTCAGGAAGAGTGAGAACAAATCCACTAGGGGGCATGCATTCAAGCTGGTGGGAGTAGATTTAGAGGGGATGTAAGGGGGAGGATCTTCATTGAGAAGGTGGTGGGTCCATGGAACAGGCTGTCACAATGGGTTGTAGGGGTAGATTCAGTGGACAAATTCAAAACGGCATGGGACACCCACATGGGGCTAAATAAAAGTGGAAGGGTGGGGAACAGAGGGTGTAGGATAAACTAGACAGAGGGGGGGTATTTTTGGGCAGACTGGATGGGCCATGGGGTCTTTTTCTGCTGGCAAATTTCTATGTTTCTATGTCTCTAAATTGGGGGTGTATACATTAGAGTACCGCAGGATGAGAGGAGATCTCTGTTTAATCTGTGGAACCCTTAAGAATCATGATTTATGGGATTGAATGGGGTTGGAAATTACTCGGTTTATTGTACTTTTATATGTTATGTCACTTAGTGTCACTTTGCATTTTATATATTTTGTAACTGAGCAATGAGCCACAGCATTTCCCGATTGCTGTTTTCATTTATTTATTTATTTATTGAAGATATCGGAATTACAAACCTTTGAGTCATAGACTCATTTACAAAAGCTCCACGTCTGAACACAATACAGAATAATACGCAGAAAGCAGTGTACAACAATATACAACACAGATGCAGGGTATGAACAGTATCAATAGCTACATGTATGATTGCAGGTCACCATTATATTACACATATATGCAGATTGTAAGAGTACAAGCAATGAGGATGATGAAGCCTATACACTTAGGTAGCTATACAGGTCCAACTTAGGAGCTTGTATTTGTCAGGGTGAAAGCAGTCAAGATCCCCGACTTTGTCTTGCAGTCCAAGGGCAGCTAAGAGTTACAGGTAAGGTCCACCATTTGGAGGGGGGCGCTTACATGTAAGTCTAATAATGGCGATACTGCACGCCAAAGTGTTACAAAAAGAACAATTTAAAAAAGAATTACAGGAACAAAGGATTGAGGCACAGCATTTCCCAATCACTGTTTTCTTGCACTCTCAGGTTGCAGCCTAAGTGTCCGTTCTGCCCCCACTTTTCCAGCTCATCCACGAGCAGCAGCATTTCCCAATACTGTTTTCTTACTCAGAGACACAGGAACCGGTAGGAGTGTTACTGTGGTTTATTTATTAAAACATTTAAAAATGTTTTAAAACGGCTATAAGACTAAATAGGTTAACCTTGTTTGTGAAAATGGCTGGGGCAGACAAGAGGATTATCCAAGATAACAACAAAGCCATTTAATGCCTTTCAACAAGGAGGAATGTGGACCTAATCACCACCATTAACACCTCCTTAGTGTGTTAACAAGCCAAGGGAGTGAGGGGGAATAAGGTGAGAAGTGAGTCACCTCAAGTGTCAGGGGGTGTCAGCTAGACTGTCATTGAGAACAGTGCACAACAGCAAAAAAAATATGTGATTCTATCTGGGCTGATAATGACTATAAATGGCTGCACTTACATAGGAATGAAAGTGGAAAAATCAGTACGTAGACACAATGTTCTTATATCCAGGATGTTCCTTTATCTTATGTGACTATAAGTGGACTCCACTGTAGCAAAAACATAACTGCAACCAACCTTTGAGAAAAGGTGAGTAACAAAGGCAGATTGCCTATTTAGATTATATAATATCTGTGAAACCTATGTTAGAATCTTTGCTTCCCTTAGGTTTCTGCCTCCCCCTTAGCTTGTTTTAACGCCTTTCAAAGTATCATCTAAACCTTCCACCTATTACTGCCATTCCCCTCCAGGATGGATGGAGATTATCTCTTTTATACAGGCCCCTATCCCCCCCAGGTGGGACCCCAGTCTCCGATGTAGCCAAAACCCCTCCTACCTGCACTGTTGCCTTCAACCACTCATTGAAGGACCAGGTGTAGCATTCCCTAGCCTTCCCCAGCCGTACATAGGTAGCACCTCAGTTAAGGCCACTATTCCAGGTACCTGCTTCAGGCTCCTCCCAAGCTCCCTAAACCTGTCCTGTACTACCCCTGCATCGTCCCTTGCCAGGTCATTTATCCTCAGATGGACAATGGCATCCAGCTCCCCCACCCCACTTCCCTAATGATTTCTTTGATCTCTCTCTCAGTCCTTCCCACCGAAGTGACTGGTAGGCACTTTACTACCCTGTCCTTCCCCTACCCTCCACTCTATCCACCTGACTATGGAGTCCCCCACCAGCATCTGCCTCCTCCTCCTTGGCTGTGGGCCACTCCCTCCTCTTTTGAGGACTCTCACCTCCTCTCTTACTATTCCTCCTGGCTTCCCAACCCCATCAGAATGGTGAAGCAATAAAATCTGGGGGTGATCTCCTTCCTTCCACTGCCCATCCTCCCAGAGCCCACCAAGGTCCAGCTGTTCTGCCTCTTTACTTGCATCCTTTGAGGAAGTGGCACCAGCAATCTTGGCTGCCCCGAGTGAGGCAGATGGTACCCTGTACTTGTGCCAGTTCAGACCTGAATCCAGCAACCTCTGCTCTCAGCCCATAGAAGTGCTTGCATACGAGGCAGATCTCGGTCTCTAGAATGTGTCTCTGAAGATTGCTGCTCCACACCCATTACACTGCACCACTCCTATGCCTAATGCCTGTTTATCCTCTTGCCTACTTTCTTCCCTGCCTTTACTCTTTCCTTATTCCTGTCTTATGTCTATTCCTCTCTTAGCTTCACTGTACTTTCCCCTTTTAGTTTACCTCTTTGATGTTTCCAAACCTTTACCCTAGATTGGGTTCTTTTACAAATCTTCTTTTTTCTTCCTCCTTTGTGAGTAGACCCTAAATAGGGTGTTAGGGTTTTTGGCCTCTGTCACTCACTTTATGCTCCTACCCTGGATTTGGTGTTGCATCTATTTCCACACCACTGTTGACTATTTGTTGACTGTTTGTAGGATCTTACCTCCCTTCCCCACATCATCTGTTCCCCCTAACTTCCCTACAGCACTCCCCTTGCAAAGGTAGCAACAAGTAAACCAGTAGTTTACCTTACCTTTCTGGACTGGCAGGGTTCCCTGTGCCTATATAAGGCAAGTAATGACGCCTGTGGGAACACTTCTCGATGATGCCTTAGCGAAACCGGTCAATGTTTAGTGGGGTTCTGCCTTTTTCCCACCAGCTTGTGCTATTTGCATTTTGGCAAGTGCACTTCTATTTGTTTGCCTTCAATAAAATGGCTTTTTTCAACATGGATTGACATGGTCTCTATTTGTGGTGAGTGGTGCTGGACTTTGAGAGATTTCAGTATATGTGTGTGTCCTATTAGTACACTCTGCTGCAGGGCTACTATTTTTGAGAGGTTTTGATAGTTTTAGACTGCCCGCAGCAACTACTATTATCATCGAGTTTAGCCAGCTCTGCTTTGTTTGTAACTGGTAGCCGTTTTTCATTTTGAAGGCAATAATTGTGCCACACCAAGTCCCCTTATTTATTGATTTGTTTTTAGCGCAGTGGTTTAAGGCTCTGAGCTGTAAATCTGGAGACCTGGGTTTGAATCCCACAGCCCCCACTTGCATATACTGTGTGACCCTGAGCAAGTCACTTAACTTCCCTGTGCTCCAAGGTTGCACCTGTAAAAAAGTTTTCAGCTTAGTGTGCCTCACCTGGTTAAACAACTGAAAAAAAATTAGAAACATATTTGGGGATGGGGATGTCAGGTATTTTTACCAACATCCAGCTGGGGGTCTGTGGACCCTTAGCAGAAGTCCTTTTTTTGGATGCGGGTACGGGTGATCCATTTTCAATTGAGGCCACAACTCACATTAACCAAACAAGCGAGACACCTGTGGATCCAACTGAGTCAACTGAACCAGATATAGTGGTAGCCTTTTGACAGTTGGAGGCTAGCACTTTAAAAGAGAGAAGAGTTTTTTGGCATTGTTCAGCTTTAGAAGCCTATGTTAAAGTGAACTGGGTTCCGAGGGGATTACGTATTATAAAATGGCCAGGATATGGTAAGGAATGGGACGGCTTGCAAACAGACTGGAAACAGCTACAGCTCTGCCACATAAACAAAAGCCCAATGTTAGGGCATGTTTAAAACATATTTATACATCCAGGCCTAAATGAACAATTTCAGTTAATGCCCTTGCTCAAAAAATAAAAATTAGATAATTCCATAAATGTTTTAGAAAATGGTTTGAAACATGTATATTTGGATTTGGATATCCTTTAAAATATTTTAATAATGGTCTAAAATCTGCATAAAAGCTTTATTAGTGACTTTGTGTACCTGAGATACAAGAATATATATTATATTTATACTTATGTAATTATTTCTAGTATGGTAGTTTTAGGGTATTTTTTGCATATATTACAGATGTGTTGTTTTGGTGTCATGTATATTTATTGCATGTATTCATGCATTTTATAATGCAGGATATATACCTCCTTTTAGAATATGCAAGGTAATGCATTTATAACATCCTTTTAGAAGGAATACAATATATACCTGCTATGTAGTAATTTAGGGTAACATACTATTTAAGAGGTAGCACCTGGTGGGGCCGTTTGTCTTGATAAAGCATCATTTAGATGTGAAACGTACGTCGATGGGGGGGGGGGATGCTTTTTGTATTCAATGAAATATGTTTTAAACGTGCCCTAGCGTTGGGCTTTTGTTTATGTGGCAGAGTTGTAGCCGAATATTTCATCATTTGCTGTCTGATATACATAATTGGCTCCTCTTTCGGGGTGCTTTAGCCGAGGATTTTGTGCTTTGCAGACTGGAAACAGCAGCTACCAGATGGGTCGATGCTGCTTGCACATTGCTTGATTCATGATTACAAAGCACGGCAGATTGAGATTGAAGAAGTAGTCAAGCAGAGAGAAGCTGAAGTCATGAAATTTAAAGAATATTCAGACTTCAATGATTTTGAAAAAATCTTGAGTCAAGCTATTGTGGAACAGGACACCCATATTAAGAAACAAAAACTGATCAAATTTGAATGTGATAGGAAGGATTATGCCTTCGATCGAGTATTTACCTGGAATCAAAAATCGAACAACTCTGGCAATTATCCTGGAAACTTTGGCAATTTCAACAACAAAAAGAATCAAAGGGGTGGAGAAAAGATAAACATAAACAGAAAAAGGGACAGTCTGAACCTAATACAGGACTAAAGTCCATTCTCAAGAATCCGAATCAAACTCTGGAACATTTTACCTCTACATCGGAAACTGAATCTTCAGAAGATGTTTTAGAAGACAAGCTGGAGATGGAGAAACAACATCCATTGCAGATAGGACAGGCTGTGACGTCAACTCCACATCTGAGTTTATGCACAGTACAATTCCAGGTTCCAATCCAGATGGCAAGGGAATCAGGAAAAGGACAAGACACAGGGGCAGAAAACTTCAATACTGAAAAATACAAAGTGACCAGTCAACTACTACTGACAGTAGTACCTGGGAAAAAGATCTACCAGAGGGAGAAGAAGAAAAAGCGAATGTAGTTAATATTTCCAGGATCCCCTTATTGCCTGTTCATCTGCAAGTTTTGGGTAAGGGCCTAAACTTCATACCTACTTGTAAAAACTACCCCTTTGAACTTTTTGTTGGTATTAAGAAATTTAGCCGTAAGTTAAATTTGAAGGCACTGTTTGCAAAGAAAAATGAGAGCAGGGATGTGTTATCTGATGCAAGATCAGAAGTACTGAAAGAAAATACTGACTGATTTCCAATGCAGCGTGCCATCGATGGGGACAGTCTTTAAAAAGCCTTCCAAGTTTGTGCCTAGTTATACACCTGCAGTACTGACTTTTGAAAGGGCAGTGCTATCTGAGTTTGAATTGCTGTGTCGACAGAATAAGGACTTACACTTTATAAATATCTCGAAAGAACAAATGACAGTGCTACATGATTTACAGATTAACCCATATATTATTGTTAAGCCAGCTGATAAAGGCGGCTCAACAGTTGTTATGGATATTGAATGTTATAAGGAAGAAATTTATAGACCGCTAGCCAACTCTGATTTTTATGCAAGTTTAAAAAGGGATCTCACTATGGAATATACAGCACAAACTGATGCCCATTTAAACATATATTTTGAGAGGGGTGTGATTACCAAGGATGCTTTTGCATTTCTGTCGGTTGATAATCCAGTTAGACAAACAATATACATCTTACCGAAGATCCATTAGTCCCTTACCAATCCCGCGGGACGCCCTAAAGTATCAGGACTGGGGTCCCTAACGGAACCCCTCCCTAAATTTGTGGATGGCCATATTAATTTTTTAGTGCCCTCCCTATGGTCTTATATTAGAGATACCACTGAGATGGGGCATTCCGGGGTATTTGGAACTGGAGCCACAATGGTTACTAGTAACACTTGATGTGGAGACACTTTATTCTAATGTGTCACACAATGGGGGGTTAACTGCTATTAGGCATTGGTTGGATTTTATGTCTCCTTACTGTGTGGAATTTATTGATTTTTTGTGTCAGATGTCAGGTTTTGTTTTGAAGGGAAATGTTTTGTTTTTCAGGGTCAGTTTTTTTTACAAACGAAAGGCACAGCGATGGGGGTCACTTTGCCCCCACATATGCCAACTTATACTTAGGATTATGAGAGAAAAATGTAATTTATGATACTGATCAGAACCCATTTTATGAGTATATTGATTTATGGAAGCAATAGATTGATGATGTGTTAATGGTGTGGCGTGGGAGTGTGGCACAACTGCATACGTTTGTGGCGTATTTGGAGATGTCCAATCCAAACCTTAGGTTTACTGTTACGTATTCGCTTGAACGTGTACACTTTCTGAATATAAACATTACTAAGGAATTGGATGGGACTATTTCTATGGATATCTTCTATAAGCCAACAGATAGAAATAGTCTTCTTATATCCAGCAGTTGCCACCCCTGCCACACCATCAACAACACCCCAAAGTCACAGTTGTTAAGAGTCAGACGCAATTGTTCTGACTCGGATGTGGCTGAGAGGAGATGTGCTGAAATGTGCCAGAAGTTTGTTGACAGGGGATATAGTGACACCAAACTCCAAGAAACCAAAATTCAGGTGAGCCAAATAAATAGAACCGAACTTTTACAATACAAACAGATAACACAAAAATGGATGATGAAACTTTTTTAATCATGAAGTTTGGTGTTGACAGTGGGCAAGTGAAAGCTATAATTAATAAATTCTGGCACATTCTGGCAACAGATCCTTATCTGACTGAAGTTACAAAAAATCCCCCTCTGTATTGTGTACAGAAGGGGAAAAAATGTAAGTGATAGTTTGGTTAACTCTTTTCTCCCAACCCCTAAAAAGTTGTCTATGAACTGGCTACCATCTCCTCCCCAGGGTAGTTTTAAGTGTGGCAATTGTACACACTGCAAGGACATAATCAAAACCAAAATATTTTGTACAGTGAATAATCAGGGTTCATTTGATATCCAACATTTTATCAGTTGTAACACGTGGTGTATTTAGCCACATGTACGTGTGGCTCTTTTTATGTCAGAAAGACCTCTCGAGCACTAAAATTTAGAATAGGGGAACATTTCAGCTCTGTTAGATTACAGGACCATAAGAGTACACTATGTACCCACATGAATCAAGTTAGGGACCCGGATAATCATCGATTTTTGTTTATTGATATAGATCATGCCTTTGCTGGCCCCAGAGGGGGAGATACCAAGGCAATTCTGACACATAAAGAATCATTTTGGATTCTCACGTTGGGTACAATGATACTTCCCAGGACTGAATGAAGAGATAAATCTGACTATCTATTTAAAAAAAAAGATAAGGATACCACTAGAGACTTCTAAGAGAATTGGTTATATGTATGCATATACATATATTACTAAGCTGTATATTCTGTATATTTCCTTGGGGTGGTCTCATTTGTTTTGGTGTATGAAATTGTGAGATGACGTTATGCTTTGGTACTTTTGTCTATTTATATAGGACAACGTTTATGCATGAGCTTTGCCTCTTGAAGAAACTACCCGATTATAATATAAACCAGCTAGTCACATTGTTTCCCCTTATGTGTGTAGGTTGTATATTTATGCAGGGTCATGGCACTGTACATTTATTAGTATTCATTATACACAATAGATTGGTCATTTATTTGTTTACTTATGGAATGATTACATGATTGAATGTGTTCCAAAGTTTTGTGTATGCCTGTATTTTATTGACAGGCATACACTTACGGCCAATATATTAAATGAAAAGAAGGTAGCATTATTGAATATGCAGTGTACACTTATGTATATGTGTGTGTGTGTGTGTGTGTGCATATATATATATATATATATATATATATATATATATATATATTGTATATATATATACACCCCGCATTTCTTTTTTAAGTGTACATGACCTATATCTGTATATATACACATGTTGGTATGCCCCCTTTTGGATGTCTATACAAAAATGATCGACGTGCGTGTATACATGCATGCATATACATTAATACACACAGTCAGGGAGAGACTGTGCCTGGTAATCCTGCTCTGAAACTATGACTTTACCAGTTCTAACTGTTTATATTATGTTTATATTATATTATACTGATGCTTTCATTTAATTAAATTTTTATGATTCTTAATATTAACATTATTTTTGTTATATACAGACAAAGGCATGTTTTTATGTTTTTTGCTTCTTGCTGTACACAGTTCTCAATTCAATTCAAGTTTATTTATTATTTAGTTTGGTGTAATTATTTAATATTATTAAGAATGGGTATGGGTCTATTGCATTATGAATATGCATATCTATGCTATTAATTGATTGTATTTGCATCTGCCTGATTCCTAACTATGTATGAAGCAACATAGTCACCACTGAGTTATATAGTAGTTGTACTGTCTCTTTAAATCTGTGCCTATATAAGGCAAGTAACGTCACCTGTGGGAACACTTCCTGATGATGCCTTAGCGAAACCGGTTGAAGTTTAGTGGGGTTCTGCCTTTCTCCCACCAGCTTGTGCTATTTGCATTTTGGTGAGTGCACTTCTATTGTTTGCCTTCAATAAAATGGCTTTTTTCAACATGGATTGACAAGATCTCGATTTGTGACGAGTGGTGCTGGACTTTGAGAGACTTCAGTATATGTATGTGTCCTATTGGCACACTCTGCTGTAGGGCTGCTAATTTTGAGAGGATCCCTATGTGCCTGCTGTTGCTTGCGGATGTCTGATGATGATTAAGACGCCAATCTGTTCACTAAGACACTGATCTTTTCATTGTTCCACTCCTGTTGTGTTCCACTCATGTTCTGGGACATGCATGTGTATGGGACATGTTAGCAGTGGTTCCTTTTATCCTCCCCTTGAGACCTCATCCAGGTGGGAAATTTCTTGATCTCTCTCCCTGTTGGTCCATGCTGGTCATGTGAAATTCCTCTTCAGTTCCGACCTGGTGCTGATGTTGCCCTGCTTGAAAGAGAAAGAAAAACGCATAACAGGTTGGTTACTGTCTGTTATATTTTACTCCCCACCTGATTCACAACAGGTTAGTTACTGCTTGTTGTTTTTTACTCCCTACTCATCTCACAACAGGTTAGTTACTGTTTGTTTGTTAGTTACTGTCTGTTATTTACTCCCCCACTCGACTCACAGCAGTTTAGTTACTGTTTACTTGTTATAGTTTATTCCCCACTCAACTAAGAACAGGTTACTGTTTGTTTGTTATATTTAACACCCCACCTCACTCACAACAGGTTAGTTACTATTTGTTAATTAATATTTAACTCCCCACTCAACTTACAAGAGGTTAGTTACCGTTTCTTTGTTATTTTTTACTCCCAGCCTCACTCACAACAGGTCAGTTACTGTTGGTTGTATTCTACTCCCCACTCGACTCACAACAGGTTAGCTACTGTTTGCTTGTTATATTTTACTCCCTACCTGACTCATAAGACATTAGTTCCTGGGTTATTTTTTGTTATATTTTACTCCCTACCTGACTCACAAGTTAGTTACTGTTTGTTTGTTATATTGTTTCTCCAATCAACTCACATCAAGTTAGTTACTGTTTGTTATATTTTATTCCACTCGACCCATAATGGGTTGTTAATGTTTTTTGTTGAATTTTACTCCCAACCACACTCACAACAGGTTAGTTATTGCTTGTTTGTTATATTTTACTCCCCAACTCACTCAGAACAGGTTAGTTACTGTTTGTTTGTTATATTTTACTCCCCACTTGACTCACAACAGGTTAGTAACTATTTGTTTGTTATATTTTACTCCCCATCTTCCTCACAACGGGTTAGTTACTGTTCACTTGTTATAGTTTATTCCCCACTCAACTCACAGCAGGTTAATTACTGGGGTTTTTTATAATTTATTTATTTATTTAAAAGTTTTACCAGGAAGGCACACTGAGTAGAGTACTGCTCGATTCCAGGTGTATACTGGGGAAGGGGGACTGTGGAGAACAGACATGACAAGTGTACATCCCACTCACTGAGACTACTTTGCTTCTTTGCTCCCTCCCGATGACTAGCCTGTACTCTCAATGCTTGCAGCAAAAAGCACCCCAAAAAAAACAAACAGAAAAAAAATCTTTACGTTGTTTAATTGTAATCAAACAGCTCCAATTAGATCACTCGAATTCCAATCTGGTGAAAATGCTAAAGCAAAAAAACCCTCTTGTGCACTACTCTCTTTCCTTTGTACAAACTCTTCTGTTCCCTTTATCCAAACTGCTCTACCGCCTTGTATGATCCAAGGCTTCCCTCCCAATTTTGATCTTGCTGTTTTTGTTAGTGCTAGCAGCGTTAGTGGAATGCACCCTTGAGCAAGGTCATCACATCATGCTGAAGCAGGCAAAACTCTTTACCTCAGGATGCAGCAGTACCGCCATGGGAGGAAATGCTAAAAATAGTGTGGAAAATTAAGAAACAAAAAACAACACACCAAACAGAAGGAAACCAAAAGACAGATGCAAATATGATTCCATGCCCAAATGAAATAGAAAACCAAGAGATTTTAAAGGAGAGAGGTAAAAAATGTCAGAAGGAACATATTGCTATGAATAACATGGAAAAATCATATGGGGGCACTTAGTTTGAGAAAGGCATGGGAGAAGGGGAAAAAGTCTAAGAAAAAGGTATGTGATGACAAAAGTAAATACATCAGCCAACAAGCCAAAACAGAAAGCAGGGGGAATGTAAATGCAAAAAATAATGAAAGTTGTATAGAAGCAAGGAGATATTCAGACCCTGGTGAATGAACATATTTTTTTTTTTTGTAAAATAATTTTTATTATACAGTATTTCTTAACTCATACATGCTTGTACAGTATATCAATTCATAACATTTTACTCAGATCTGAATCATTCCTTATAACATCTAATCTAATACCCCATATACCCCTCCCACTATACCTATAGCTTCTAGTCCAGTAATGAAAAGTATAATAATTTATCTGTTAACATTGAAACACAGAGGGCTGGATATTCAGAATTGCGCCAGAGCCCAGTGCAAGTCCGGCACAGTGCAAATCCGATGCGCACTGGTGCAACAGGAGCAATATTCAGAGATTGTGCATGTTGTATTGCGCCAGCGCAACCTGGCTGAATATGGCACAGTTGTGCTATGGTGCAACTGGGAATGCACCATGGCACAAGGAGAGGTGCGCCATGGCACAAGTAGAGGTATGCCATGGTACACACACACACACACACACACACACACACACACACACACACAGCAGCAAAGTGATGGGGGGGCATGGCACAGAGAAGTGACCCTGGGACAGAACCAGGGAGGCACAGTGACAGGCCACAGGAGGCCACCACCAGCTGGGCACAGCAGGGTGCAAACAGGCACCCACACCCCCGCCCCAGAACACAACAGTGGCACTGAAGGGAGGCAACAGGAGGTGCCAATGGCCAACAGAGGGCCACCAAGTGGAGCCCCACAGGCTGCATGCTGTGCCCCCCAACACAGCCAGACCAAAGCAGGACACACCCAGAACCACGCAGCCAGTCACACACACCCACAACATGCCCCTGACAGCCCACCCATGGACACCCCCACGACACACCCACTGACCAAGGGGAGGGACACCACCAGAGTGGAATGCACCACAGCACACAGCAGGGAACCACAGCAGCACAACAGGCACCCTGACACAGGCACACCACACAGACAGGCACTGGGCCACTGTAGCGTGGCACCGGACGCCATCTGCAAAATAGACGCTGACACAGGCAAGTAAGTCAAAATAATGTAATAGAGAAAAGAACAGTAAACTATGTACAGAACAATGGAGGAGGGAAGGCGTAGGAATGTGAGGGATGGGGACAGGGAACAGGGACTGTACAGTGGGAAGTGGGACAGTAGGGGGAGGTACAGCAGGGGAAACAGGAGAAGGTAGGGTGCACATTAGTGGTGGCCACGCCGTGCTGCCCCACGTTGTCCATGGTGTCCACCTCCAAACACCCACCAGTGTATCTGGAGCACCGCCTCCACAGTGGTCAACACAATCAGAATAATCTGCCACAACAGCCTGCAGTATAGGGGCATCCTCCGCCACCTCCAGACACATAGTAGAAGGGACAGGACAGGCGATCAGTGCAGTGTCCCAAGGAACCATGCCCAACCACTGCATGCATAGGGTAGTGGGAACACACACCCCCACAGGGCCTGAACAGGCCACCCGCAGGGGGATGGGAAAACGTCTGCCAGCAATGCAGCACACCACAACAGTGCACAACAGTGATCCCTGCCGCACAGTAGCCATCCAACTACGCAATGCCAGTCACATGGCACAGTGCCCATGCAACACCACAGCATCAACAGTGGCAGCTGGGCACACACCCACCCACCAACAGCTGGCACATGAGTACAATGGATGCGCCACAGTGGCGGGCACCATGCACAGTGCAACACACAGCTGCCATGGCACATGGCACAGGCGGCCATGCCCAGAGCCATGCCCCCAACTAGCCCCCAATACAAGTGTGAAGGCCATGACAGTGCCTACCTGCTCTCTGTGGCCCCGCTGGTGCTGGGGCCACTCTGGCATCAACTCCAGGTCCTACTGCAGCCTGCTGTCCTGCTGTGGCCACTGCTGCTGTCCTCTGGCAATTCTTAGGGCCTTGGAATGGAACATAGGAACACATCAGTACACATTCACAGCAGCTGCCCCCCCCTGCACAGTGTGGGCCCCTGCCTGGCATGGTCCGCACAGTGGCATGGCAACGCAAGTGGTGGTGGGTGATGCATCCCTGTGATGCACACAATGACAGCACACCACCCTGCAGGACACACCAGGCAGCCCAGCCAACACCACAGTATAGCACCAGGGCACACATGCATGCTGGGTCTACTCACCTGGCTGTGGCACATGCCCATGCCTGACGTGCACCGCCAGGCATTGGAGGTGACCTAGGTCCCTCTGCATCAGGTCCCCATAATGGTACTAACACTGCTCACTGGTTCTGGCCACCCCAGCTCACTGCACTAGCGTGGCAGCAATATCCTGCCACACATATCCGAACAGCTGGGGTGCATTGGGGCTGGACGCAGGCCACAAGGTTGGCCAGCTCCACCTGCATTCAAGTGCTCACCAAATGAGACCTGTGCTGTACCATGTCCCTGCTGAGAGCCATGGAGCAAAATGGTGGCCATAGCTGCACGTGGCCTCAGCATGAGCCAGATACGTGGGCCAAGGGGTGATGTGCTGTGTCTGCCTATCACACAATGGTGGAGATGTGAGACATGAGTGTGGCTGGGTGTGGCCACGTGTTTGGGGTCAGCTAGGGTCAGAGGTCACTGCAGGGGTCAGAGTATGGCCATGCACTGTGCACCAACTGTGCAATGGCATCCATGGTGCACAGAGTGTGCCATGGATGCTATTGCACAGTTGGTGCACAGTGCACAATAGGCGGTGCACCACACAGTGCATTCACACAGTGTCAATGAGCACCCTGCACGTGTGCGCATTGCGCCACATCATGCTCCGGAGTAATCATTATCGTTGTGCCAAAGCCCATTTGCATATGATGCACCATAAAAGCGCCACAGAACGGCACAAGCCATGGACCGGTATTGCATCCTTGTGAGGTAAGTTGCGCATGCTGCTGGAGCACACTGAGCACAGAGGTCACAGCAAGGGTGATGGCAATGGGTGTTGCAGCCACTGATACACTGTGTTGTCCATTACCACAGGAAGTGACATGTCGGAACCTGAGGAGGTTGGGGAGTGTGGGCCTGCTTGCAAGCGCAGGCCCAACTTCACAAAAGCAGAGACAGAGGCTCTGTTTGAGGTCTACCTCAACAGGGAGCCACTCTTGAGCGGTGCCATGGGCACACCACAGTCAGGGCTGGGGCCTGGGTGGAGGTGGCAGAATGCCTCAACCAGCAGGGCAGCCACCAGCAGTCAGTGCAGGAGTGCCACAAGAAGGTGGGCACTGACAAGAGGCATATCAAGGAGAAGGTGGCGGCCATCTGTGCAGCTCAGAATGCCACCAAAGGGGGGCCTGCAGATGCACCACAGCTCACAGCGCAGGAGGAGCTGGTGGCAGCCACCTTGTGCCACAGCACCGTGGAGGATGTGCCTGGCGGTGGATTCCAGACAGGTGGCAGCCCATCCCTGCATGGTACATTTGGCGGCAATGCACAGCATGCTGTGGCATAGTGGGGGGGGCACATGTGGCCACAGCTTCACTGACACACCTGTTTTATCTTCCAGCACCGGTACACCTGTGAGCAGAGGATGGGGCACTGGCAGCAGCCATGGAGGCAGGAATAGCCCCAGATGACCAGCCATCCACCTCCATGGGCATCCGGGGGCCTGGGAGGCCACAGCACACCACCACTGTCCAGCTGGATGTCCTGGGCATGGGGTCGGATGAGGCCCTGGATGTGTTTCTACAGGATGCCAGTCTCGGTGTCTTGTGCATGGAGACACAGATCAGGGTGGGGTCCGACACCAGTGATGGCCTCACCATAATCCTGGACAGCATGGGCAGTGTTGTGGGGGAGACACCCATACCAGGCACAGGCAGTGTGTCCAGTGACCTGACAGTGGGGGACCAGCTGCCTGCCACCACTGCGGGTGCCACTGTGTGCACTGCCATAGCTGTGCCATGTGGTGGTAGTGGTGGTGTGGCCGCACAGGAGCTGGGCAGTGTTCAGCGGCCAGAGGGGCAATGGCAGCAGGCTGCTGGTGCCACAGGGCAGCCGGATGCAGGGTCCGCCGCCAGGGCACCAGCTAGGGATATACGTCAAGAGGACCCCACTGTGCAGTATCCATCTGAGAGGGGGGCTGTGCAGTGTGGCCGGTCAGTACAGGATGGTCGGCGTCCCACCCCAGAATCCCCAGGATGCCAACCCAACAGCAGAGCACACCCATTTGCTCTGGGCCTCCATTGAGCAACAGGTGCAGGTTGCCGCTAGGCTACGTGCAGTGCACGCGGTGGTGCCCCAGCTGGCCGAGCAGCATGAGAGGGGCATTATGCAACTTCTGGTGGGGATGCAGTGCATGCAGGAGGCCACGATGTCTTCCATGGATCGCATTGCACAGGAGGTCATGGATGGCTTCATGCTGCTGGCTGCCACAGGGTGTGGCCAGCCACCACGGACCCCACACAGTGCATTGTCCACCCCATGATCCCAGCATCATGCGACATCCACACTGTCAATGCCAGGCTCTGCTGTTGGCATCCCAGGCACACCTGGGGTGGGCCTGTTTGGGCACCTTCACACCCCTGCGCAGACCTGGTCACAGTCCCGTGGGTCAACCCCTGGGGGGCTGTTGCAAACACCCCCTGTGGCCGATGAGCAGCCTGCAGCTGCTGATTGGCCCCAATGCAGCTGCCCCCATGGCTGTGGTGGCCAGGGTTCCATGTGCCGGCCCTGATGTGCAGTCTGCCCAGATCACAGACTGCTGCTGATGCCCTGTGTGTGCATGGGTGGCGTGTGCACGTGCATACCACTGGTGTGGTGCCTGTGTGTTATGCCTCATGCTGCCTGTGTGCATGCTTGCCCAACCGCTGGACTATGTGGCGTTGGAGTGATGAGGGCAGATCTGCACCGGTTGCGCCTGGGCACTGGTACTATGCATCTGATCCTCACCACATGCCATCGCCTGTGTGTGTGTGTGTGTGCACGTTGCTGTGTGCTGCTCTGTGCAGTTGTGTTTGGTAGTGTGCCACCGACTCCCCTGACCCTGCACCACGCCTCTGTGTGTGCATGCCCATTGCCATGCACACCCCTGCATGTGTGCTGTACCTGTGTGTGTGGCTCATGCACGGGTTTAGTGACACCTACCTTCGTGCACCATAGTGCTCCTGTGCGATGGTGTTGCTTTGCTGTCGGGTCTGCCTCGTCAGCCGTGGATCCCTTCACCCAGGGGGGGCTGCCCACCTCCCTCCAGCACATTGCCTCCATCATCCCCACTACTGTCACCCTCTTCAGCCTCAACAGCTATCCCATGGTCAATGGCCATGTTCTGCAGTATGCAGCAGGCCAGGAATAGGCCACAGGCTTTCAAGGGGCTGTACTGTAGGGCACCGCCGGACCTGTCTAGGCAACAGAAACATGCCTTCAGCATTCCAAATACACGCTCAATGAGATTCTGTGTGCTGGCATGTACCTTGTGGTAGCATTCTTCGGCTGAGGATGATGGGCACCGTTAGGGGGTGAGCAGCCAGGGGCTCAGTGGGTAGGCGCTGTCACCTGTGTGGATAGTGACATAGTTAGCTCTCTGCCTTCCCTTGCTGTGCCCCTTGCCTGCCCTGGCACCCTCACCTGCTTGCCCACCCTGCCTCCCCATTCCATGGCCTGCCCCGCACATCACCACTTGCCCATCCCATACTCACCCACTAGGTGGCCTGTGGGGATGTCCCCATGTTCAAATCTGTGGCACAGCACAGAGCTGTGCCAAATGAATGCATCATGTGCACTCCCAGGGTGTGTGGCACAGACATTGGTGATGCACCCCATGGCATGACACACCACCTGGCAGTTGATACTCGGGCTCCCCTTCCTATTGATGTTTGCTAGCCCCTCGGGGTCAGGTGGTTTGTAGATGCCCACATGGGTGCAGTCAATGGCCCCAAGCATGCCAGGCATATGTGCTACCCTGTGGAAGTTCTTCATGGCTGCTGTATGCTCCGCCTGTATGCTGGTGAAATGGATGTATTCCGAAGCACGTGGCAGCAGGGCATTGAGGAACTGTGTGAGGAGGCATGATGTGGCTGACTGAGTTATGCCTGTGGTGTCCCCTGTTGGTCTCTGGAAGGTGCCTTTGGTGAGCAGGCACATGACTGCTGTGACTTTCATCTCCACAGACATTGCATGGCTCCGTCTTGTGGGTGCCTGCATCTCCTCACTGCACAGCTCACAGAGCTGCCTCAGAATGACCCTATTCAGGTGGTACCGGCCCACTGTCTCTGTGTCAGTGAAGTTCTCAAAGGTGGTGTGGGCACGGTACCACCTGTGTCAGGCATACTGCCGATGGGACCTTCCTCGGCCATGTTGATGTTTCGCCTGCACCCTCACACACCCTCATTACAGCCTCCATCATGTATGGCACACTGTCCATAGCCCCTGCTGTCTCATCTCCCCCTGGGTGGTTGGCTTCTGTGGGATGTGTGGCACCCTTCTTCACTGCCTGGCACTGTGCCTGCCTGTCCCTCTCACTATCTCTCCCCTTCTCCCTTTCCAGTGCCACCTCTGACATTCTCCCTCTGTGGCTGCCTTCCTTTCTTTCTTTCTTTCTTTCTTTCTTTCTTTCTTTCTTTCTTTCTTTCTTTCTTTCTTTCTTTCTTTCCTGTTCTCTCTCTCTCTTTCTCCTTCCCTCGCTCTCGCCTGGCGCAAGTGCTGTCTGTGTGTTTGCATCTGGTATTTATAGGCTCAAGCCTGCTCAGCGCATCTTGGTTTTGCTTCACTCATGAGCCATGGTTCCACGGTTAAACATCACACTGCACTGGTTATTCATGGGCATGCCCCCTGTGGTTGCACCTGCATTCATCATAGTTGCGCATTGGTGCAATGGTATTTGCACTGCGCATTGGCTCCCGCTAAATATGGCAACTTGGCGCAATTCCGCACTTGCGCCGGTGCAACTCAGTTGCGCCATGCGCAACTGCTTTGAATATCTGGCCCTGAGTGTAATCAAGTTAGTCTTTAAACAACTAATGATGGTGGTATATTATTCTCAATTTCTCTCTGGTTAGATTCATACACATCATCATACTCCTCATCTAACTCATACATTATTTTCTCAAAATGCAATGTCTGTCTAAAGATTGCCCATCATTTCTGGAAACTAAAAGGTTTTAAATCTTTCTCTTTCCAATTTTCTAAAATAATTCATTTGAGAGCCATTGAAGCTAAGGCCGTAATTTTATGTTGAACAGCCTTAAAATTTAATTTGTTATCCCAGTTAACTAGGTAAAGTTCTTTGATGCAAGGGCTATCATATCTCAACCATGCGGATAAAATTTTATTCACTTTTGTCCACCAGGGTCTAATTTTAGGGCAGTCTCAAAAACAGTGTATTAAATTTCCAATTTGTCCACAGTTGTGCCAACAAAGATTAGAATATTCTTTATTAATTGTATTAATTTGAGCTGGTGTATAGTAAGCTCTATCATTAATGTTTCTTTGAATTGATTTGTTCTTCACTGATATATACAGTTTTTTTCCAAATATCCTCACTTGTTCTCATTGGGTATGGTTTAATGTTAGAGCTGCTTTACTGTTCCATTTATTATTTATTCTGTTCGATGATTCCCTGTGTCTACTAATGATGTTATCATAAAAATCAGCTAATTTATTTTTGTAGAACCTTTGGTAATTATTCAGATTTGTTGATTTAGTGTTTGTACTATTGTTTGCCCTGGTGTTCCAAAGATATTTTGGGCCAGATATTCAAAACTTTGCCCCGGGGCTAAATTAGCACTGCCCGGCAGGCAAACTTAGCCCGGAACACAAAACAAGCCATATTCAAAAGGAATAGCCCGGGGCAAACAGCTTCTGAATACAGCATGGGAAGGAGGCCGGGCAAACTGGGCTGGGAGTGCAGGGCAAACTTAGCCCTGGAATAAGACAGCTCTGAATATGACAACCAGGAAGTGCAAACCACAACAGCAACACAGTGCACAGCGATGTGAAGGTAGGTAGAGATGAACTATGTGGCCAATGTGTGTGCCAGCAATTGCGTGGACCCAGTACAGCTGCAGGCAGCAGCGTATGTGAAAGTACAGTGTGCAAAACTGTAAAATATTCCCAGAACTGTTAGCACAGCGCTAACACGTTTACGTGGGTTTAGCGCAGGGCTAAACCATTAGCCCAGTGCAAACACGTTTGCCCGGCGCTACTGTAAACTTTGCCATATTCAAAAGTGACATGCAAATGAGCCTACTTAGGTAGTCTGTGGGCAAACATCCAGATTAGCATCTCATTATGCCCTAATTTGCATGCAGTTTTCACCGAGCTAACTGTTTAGCCCTGCACTAAACCCGCACAAAAGTATTAGCACTGCGCAAACAGCTTGGGGAATATTATACAGTTTATAATGTATGGTAGAACGCAGTTATGGCCCAAAAATCATCTTTTCACAGCATTGTTACACTATCGATGTGACGTCAAGCTCTTGTTATACTATCGACGATGCGTCATATCGATAGTGTAACAGATTCATTTCTACGCAATGCCGTATGGCTAACGGCGAACATGCCTATGTTTTACAAGTTTATCAGGTAATTGGTGAGAGAGTCGCGGAGCTCTGTCAGAATGCTACCATGCAATCAGAAGCTTCACCAGAAGTAGAGGTGGTGATGGTAGTAGTAGATTATTTTTCCCAACACTGGCATCATTTTTTTGTTTCTCCACTGACCATACACTATAAAAGACAACGTATGGTCAGCGGTGTGCAACAATGCTGTTTGCTTTCTCGTGGTTCCCTTGGCAACCCTGTAAACCTCTCGAGCTTCGCTTTCAAGGTTTAACATAGTTGCCAAGAGAACCACTCGAAGGCAAACATAGCGTAATTACACACCGCTGCCCATACGTTATCCTCTATTGAACACTACTTCCACATGCGCTGCTGCCTGCAGCTGTACTGGGACAACACAGCATAGGCACAGATGGCGGTGGTGCTGCATGCAACTGTCACACTGTAGGTCACGCTACAGTGCACAGCAGACACTACAGTAGCAAGGGGGCCAGTAGTGTGTGGACACAGAAATGCCTATGGAGTGTAGGGCAGTGATGATGACTGCACTACACACAGTGAGAGGCCCAACATGCAGGTGTTTACTGACAGTGGACATTACTGTTACGCTGTTGTGTGACCCACAGATGCTGCACCTGTGGCATGGGATGCTCACAGTGACATGTACATTTCTGGCTTTGTGTGCTGTGGCAGTTGTACAGCTGTGCGGTATGTGGTGGGGGGAGGCATATATTATCCAAAAGGCACACTGGTGTTGGGGTATTCCCAATACTGGCCCATGTGCACTGTATGATGTGTCCCAGCCTTGTGGCCACCCATACACGCTCCCCTCAACATCCTCCATGCCCACAGTGCTGCATGTGTGTGCTGGCATCTGTTGGTGTTCACAGAAGTATGGTCCGCAGGTGTGTGCTGTATGGCCACACTGCCATGCTGTCCACTGGTGGCAGGGTCACCACTTACTGCCTGGCATGGCTGGGACTGGTGGCAAATGATGGTATCATTGTGATGCCATCAGTTAGCAGCATGCTTCCTCTATGTTTGGCTTTATCTATGTGTCATATTTATTTGTTAGGGTCACGCAAAACCCACGCTAAACCTGTGCAAACACTGCGCAAAGCCATACTGTCACACAAAGCTGATTGCCCAGGGTTAAGACAAGCTTTTCCTGGGCGGTAATGTGCACCGCGCTAAGTGTCATGCTAAGTCGTGCAAAACCACTTAGCGCGGCGCTAGTCACTGAATATAGCATTGCGCCTGTATTCATGTCAGTTTGCCCCTTGCATACATTATAATTTTGCCCAGCGCTAATGCAGTTTGCCGGCGCTATTTGGCCTTTTGAATACAGCAGACCCGCTCTAATCCCACGCTAAACCTGCTCAAATGGTTTTTGCCCGGTGCAAAGTTTTGAATATCTGGCCCTTTGTGTCTCCATAAATTTTCTCTTTAATGTATAATAAAACATTATAGTCCATCTGGGTAGTTTCAGTAGCTACAATAGTTGCTGATATGAAGGAACATCATTTCATCTAGCGGCTCTTTCCATAATATCACCTGATTTTCCTGAAGTGGTTTAAAGTTAATCATAGATTCATTATCCCATATCCTCTTGCCATGATTTATTTTGAAAAATAACCAGGGAATTTCAAACTCCACTGGATTTTTAAATATTTCCCTAAGCGGGAGAAACCATGCAGAAAGGAACATAATATGGCCTCTATATACTTCCAAATTTAACCATCGTTCGGAGATCTTGTACTTTGCACCTCCTTCTGGAAAAATAATATCTTAGAATAATGTTTCCTCACTATGATTTAAAAAAGTCCATTGGTATACTTGTGAGATTGTATTTTCCACCATATATGCATAAGGGTCTGGGCAACCCAGTCCTCCTAGCCTTCTGGGGATAATCAAAGTCTCCTACGCAATTCGTGGTTTCCCCTTCTCCATATACATTTTTTAAAATTCTTTTCAAATCTTCAAACCATCTTTCTATTGCGGCTCCTAATATATTTTGAATAGTGTATAATAGATATGGCATAGCCATCATCTTGATAGTATTCACTCGCCCCCAAATAGAGAGCGCTAGGTTTTTCCAATTCTCTAAAACAGTTGATATGTTTTCTTTTGCTTTATTTAAATTAATTTTTAATATTTTTTATTCTGATAAGGTGTTAATTGAAAACCTAGATATTTTATATGATTCTGAATTTTGAATTTGTCTTTATATTGTTTTAATATATCAGCTCCCTTTTGTAATATCTTCATAATTACAGATTTACTTTTATTTATACTGTTTATTTTATTTTATTTAGTTTTTGTTAACCGGGTAAGTGCGCTAGTCAGCAAGTGACTGTTTTCAGGCATGACCCGGGAGGTACAATTACAACACACAAAGAGTACAGCCAGATTATTAAGACAACGAGTACAAAAAATGCAGAGAGAAATACATATGGCAATGTAACATACATTAGTAAACAAAAATATACTTTAGCACTTGATCATGGAACATACTCAAAAATGTGAATAGTAGAAGGCAGAAAATAAGAGAGGATAGGCATCAGTAGAAAAGACACAAGGAAGGGAAAACTGGCAAAAGGATGGGAGGGAGAGATTAAGTGGAAAGGAGGTGCCGTCAGATACGGCAACAGCGGGGTGAGTACCAACCTGCGGCCTGGCCTATGGAGCCGAAGGGCGGGCGAAGAGAGGGGTGGTAGGGGGAGTGGCAGTAGCGGCAACAGCGGTGAGGTAGGAGAAAATACAGCCGGGCTGGTGGAACCGATAGACGGCAGGGGCGAGAGTGAGGATGCCGGGAGAGGGGGATAGAGGCGGAGGAGTTACGGCAATAGCGGCAAAAGTGTCAAAGTCAAGCCGAGCCAGTGGAACCAAGAGACAGCAGGGCAGGGAAGGGGGTCGGTGAGCGGTGGGAGTAAGCGGTAGTAGGTGGAGAGAGGTGACTAAGCACAGCCAGGAGGGTGGGGACTAAGGAGGGCATGGATGAGGTAGGAACAGGTAAAGGTGAGTTTGGTGGGAGTGGCAAAAGGGGAAGAGGATAACAGAAGAAGGGGGGGAGAGAGCAGCAGTGAGGTTAAGTGAGGAGAGGCTGTGAAGTGAAGATAAGAATGTCATGGAGTAGAATAGCGACTTACAATTGTCAACAGCTAACATTAGGCTTATAAAGAAACAGGTTAAAGCAACATTAATTACAAGGCACAAAATAAAACATTAATTACAAGGCATAGTATAGAACACCCATTTAGACAGGCAAAAGTGTTAGCAATGAGGAAACAGTACAAATGCAGCGGATCAGGTAGGGTCAAAGCAAACACATTTGTCCATAGTAGTGAGGAAAGTCCTGAGTTTGCTCTTAAAAGTCACATGAGTGGAGACATCTCTTAGATCCTGAGGTAGTAGGTTCCATAGGTGGGGGCAGCATGATGGAAGGAGCCCATGCCTTTTAGTCCGACAAGGGGATGGATAGTAAGGTCTGATCAGCCAATCTAAGATTCCTTGTGGGAATGGCCGCCTGAGGAGATCAGACAGGATAGCAGGCTTGGACGTCCTTAGGATGGAATCAACTAAATTGTACAAGTAGTACTGCCTGGTAGAGGAAGGAGAGAGCCAACCAAGGTCCTGATATAAGAGACAATGATGCTGCAGCTGAGGTGCTTTGGTTGCATACCTGCACACATTATTGAAGGTAGTATCCCATAGTTGCAGTGAAGATTTGGTGGCCAAGGACAGGATGGGACACCCATATGTAAGGGTTGGCAATAGAATGCCTCTGGCTATCGCCAATTTAGCAGCAGGGGTGAGCAGGTATTTGGTTCTGTAGGCAGCCCCCAATTTGCAGTTAATTGACTTGCAGGTTTCCTGTATATGTGCTTTCAGGTCCAAGGTTTGATCCAGTGGATGCCAAGGTAATGAAAGGAAGTGACAGTTTCTATAGGGTCCCCATCGATATCAGAGACAGAGATGGTCAGAGGACAGGATCTAAGCTGTGATTGGAGCCAAACATCATAACTTTTGTTTTATTTGTATTTAAAACCAGGCGTTGAGAGTTCAACCAGTGTTGTACAACACGAAATCTGCAGTGAGGGCAGCATTTAGATCAGGACCTTATCAGGTGATAATAAACTACCAGGTCATCCGCGACAAAAAGTGAGTGACCTGTGGTGACCAGCTCAGGAAGTTTATTGATAATAATGAGAATAGAAGAGGGCCAAGTATAGACCCCTGAGGGACCCCAATGTTGATAACAGCACTGTCTGACATGGATGAATTAAACTTAACAGCTTGTGTTCTGTTGAGAGGTAGCTTTGGAACCAGGTAGTGACTGGGGAGAGAAGCCCAAGGTACTAAGGGCGGATAGTAGCAGAGAAATGGTCAACCAGATCGAAAGCTTTGGTTAAGTCAATGAAGACTGCCCTGTTAACTTTCCTCTATCCATATTGGTAAGATATCTGAAGTGAATTTTGCAGTGCTGTCATGGTGCTGTGATGCTTTCTAAAACCATGTTGTGCTGAGCTTAGTAAATTGAATTTCTCAAGGTATTCAGTGATTTGCATGGATACTACTTTTCCAGGATTTTATTCAGAACAGACAAAATAGCAATAGGCGGTAATTTGATATGTCATTTTACTGCCTTCCTTAAATACAGGAGTGACTCTGGCTGCCTTCCAGACTTCAGGGACAATGCCATTGGAGAGAGATAGGGTGAAGATGTGTGCCAGGGGCCAGAGATGTAGTAAGAAGCCATTTTAGTAGTCTTGGTTCTAGGCCATCTGAGCCAGTACTGGTGTTTTCAGAGAGTGACCTGAGCAGCTTTGGACCTGATGCATAGACACTTCCCTGAAATAGAAGGGGTTGGTTAAGTTTGGGGTCCTTCAGATGCTGGGGTTAAACTGTGAAGCAGAGGATTGTGATGGGAGGGAAGCTGTGTAGGCAGATAAGTCAGAAAATTGTTGATTAAAAGCATTTGCAATGGTAGTAGAATCATTACAGTGTACACCATGTAGGACCATATCTGAGGGAGTGACATCGTTAGCAGAACCTAAGAAGGACTTAATGTGACCCCAAAACTTGCGAGGTCATTGGAAGAATTAATCAGCAGGTTTTGGCAGTATTTACTTTGGCCTGCCTGATGCATCTTTACAGTCATTTCTGTATTGTTTATACAGAATGAGATCTGACTGCAGTTCAGTTTGTTTGTACTTTTCCATTGATTGTCTCTAACTTTTAACTTTGAAGCAGGTCTTTTTCAGCCACCTCGAATGCTGGCCCTTACCCTCCTTTTGACTGTAGGGAGGTGCTTCTTTGGATGTTGCCAAATTCAGTCAGAAATGAATTGAGGGCAGTATCAACATTGGTTGTGGTATAAATGTTAGACCAGTCAACACAAGAGAGGTCAAATAGGAAGGCTTGTTTGTCCAGGGCAGCATAGTTTGAAAACCTAATCAGACGTGGTGGAGGAGGAGGAGGTGGACAGGATCGCCATCGACAAAGTGTGGGGGAATGATCAGTGATTGAGTCAGCAAGCACTGTGGCATCTAGTACATGATCAGGTCTGGTGGTGAGGATCCAATCAAGTAGGGACCCTCAGTGCGGAGTAGTAGTTCTGGTAAAGCCTGTGATAGTTTGGTGTAGATTGTGCTTCTGTATTAGAGATTCAAGGATGCTGTGCTGTGGACCCAGCCAGTTAAGGTTCAGGTCCCCAAGGAGTAGAGCCTCATTTGATTTTACATTCTGGGAGACATATTGTAGCAAATTCTGGAGACCACTCATCCCGCTTGTGAGGTGGATTGTAACACAAATGATGTGCAGCAGTTTTGAACCCAGTGCCAGGGTAGCGTGCAGAGTTTCACAAGGTGTTAGGGAATCAGTGCAGGGTAGGATGTTCAGGGATAGATGATTTTGTACATAATCGCAACCCCCTTGACCCCATCCGGTCTTTCCTTAGAATGCTATAACCAGGCACAAGACAAGTGGCATCAGGCACCCAAGGCTTCAGCCAAGTCTCCTGATAGGCATAAAGCGTCAGGGTTAATCAGTTTAGCCCAGGCTTCGAGCTCAGCCAGGTGACTCGTGAGACTCCGGATATTCATGTGGGCTATAACCAGACCCTTTTTGTTGCAGCCGTTGCAGGGGTGAGCGCAAACCATAGGGCCGGATTGGGTTCAATATCTCCGGCAAGCATAAGGAGCCGCGGGCAAGGTGAGAAATAGGTTGGCAGAGAGAGTGCCTAGCTGGCATTTGGGTCTCACGATAGTTCAAGAGATAGTAGTGGATAGACAGATAGATACAGCCCTTTTGATGAGGATAGAGTGAGCAGGGTAGAATTCGAGTAATAGTACAGCAGGATGTTAGAAAACCTGAAGTCACTATCATTGTTAGCGCAGGGATAAGTAGCAAGAGATGTACAAGTTGTTAGCCAGTTTAGACATAACAGAGAGACAGGAGTATAAGTGGTGAAGTTTTAGACGTGAGAGGAGGGTTCATTAGGGGAGACTGGGTGCAGCACCATATCTGAAGTGGCCAGTTTCACAATAGAAACTATGTTGCTATCTGAATACCCTGATCACGTAAATGACCTAACCTAAAGTTAAACTTCAGCATGATTTGTGTAATTTGTTGACTTCCAAAGCGTAATATTAAAACTACGATGCTGAGAATATTTAATTCCAACGTTCCTGCCAGCCCCTCCTGTGCTCTGCATGGCGGGGTCGGCTGAATTTAAGTTTCAGGATACTGCTTAACAGTCAATAACAGAATAAATTATTTAACAAAAGCTGTAGTAATGACATTTTGAGAGTGCTGAGGTGGCCCTGCTTATATACACACACTGAAAACTAAATGGCAATTAATGCTCTAATGCTTTAAAACAGTTATGAACAATCTTATTTGCTAATATTAAGATTTTCCAGAATTAAGCAGTAGAATTTTGAATGAGAGAAGTTCGTACTGTAGAGCCATGGCATTTCAAAAGAAACTGGCCAATAGGAGCACACAGTCAGGGAGACCAACCAATCAGGTTGCAGAAGTAAGAAAGCACTGCTTTCTGGCTGGTCAAAAAGTTACCGTACCTGTCATTGTTGCTGGCTGGAGAGGGTGGCGTGGGTGGTGGCTTTGAAGGTGCCGGTCGCCCCGCTAAAAGGTCTTGGAGGGCTGTGGTTGCTTGCAGGTTTTTGTGGTCTCCAGTTTTGGAGGTGCCACTCGGGCTGCTGGCAGAGGCACAGTTAGGAGGGAGCTTGGAGGGCTTGTATGGCAACACGAGCACGCTCAGGGATCCTCCAAGGAGAAAGCAGCAAATGAAATAAAAGATAGATCCAGTGGAAATGATGAACTGAAGAGGACCAGAGTCACAGAAAGTGTTAAATTCCTTCAATGTGATGAACTTTGGCCTGGGCATATGCAGGATGTGAAAACCTTTGTCTGTCTGTTTCCTTTGTTTTTCAAAGTTGTTGTAGAGCAGCCCTTTAGAGACAAGTACATTTAAAGTTGATTTAAAATGAAAATGCTGTTACCTGGTAGTAAATTTCATCCAGTGGAAACGATGAACTGCTGAAACCCAGGGTCACAGAATGTGTTAAAATTCCTGAAAGGTGATAAACTGCACCCTGGGCATATGCAGGATGTGAAATCCTTTTGTCTGTATGTTTCCTTTGTTCTTAAAAATGGTTGCTGAATAGCCCAAGTAAAATTCCTTTTGGAGCAGGTCAGACGAAAATGTTGATTCAATCGCAGGGCCCAGCATCACCGAGTTTGTCAGACTTAGTTGCTAGAGTTATTTTTCCTTGGGGTGGCTTCCAAAAAGTTGATTTAAAATGAAAATGCTGATACCTGGTGAAGATATTTTGCAGAAATTCAGTCCAGGAGACATTCACAGACGTTGAGTGTAAGAATGGCGAAGTTACTCTGCTTTGTTAATGCCAAAACTATGTATCCTGAGATGCTGGAATAAATCTATATATTCTGAAGAAATGCATCTAATGATTCATTAATGTTTTTGACTATTAATAAAATATCATCAGCAAATAAACTAAGTTTCACTTGCTCTTTATAAATGTGTATTCCTTCTATAGATGGATCCAATCTTACCAGATTTAAAGGGGAAGTGTTCCATAGTTTCACACCAATATTTTCCCAACTCCTTATGTGTAACTGTTATGTGCCTCCTCCAGTTGCCAACTTCCCTATTGCTGTCCAAATCTAGATTATAAATAAAAATATACAGGCCCCCAGAAGTTATCAATGTGTTTGCCCTCCATTTTACCATCAATGTTGCTGGAGGTTGATGTCATCAGAGCAACAGTTAATGGTGCTGCAGTAAATGCAGTTCCACCAGTAAACCAAACCCACAATGTTTGGTTCCCCACTTGAGTAATGGAGGAACCCCTTTAAGTGTTGTGCACATCCTGAAGTGCAGGTCTAATAAGCACTAGGACCATGTGAGTATGATGCAGCACTGATCTGAAGTACAGTATATACAGTATTCATATAAGGAAGTGCCTGTATGTGTTGTGTTACTGTTTCTGTTAGCAAAAGCAGTTTACCCAATAAATGACTCTGGGTGCAACAAGAGTTTTAAGTAGTATTATGCAGCTGTTGTATTATGTTCTGTATGTGTTAGCATGCTCTGTTTTGATTGACACCAGCAGTGAGAAACAAACTTGCAAATATGCCCCTTTCCCTTTGTAACTAGGCAGTCAGTGATTGGATGGCTACTGTAAGGCAATAAAGAGTTCAGCTATAACAAGGAATAGGTTACCAGGAAAGCATCAGCTGCAGCACATGGAAGAAGGGTTATCTAGTGGTTAAAGCACTTGCACAAAAACTGGGAGACTCTGGTTCAAATCCTACTAGAGTCCCTTATTCTCTAACTCTTAACAAGTTCCCCTAACCTCCTTGGGAACTGTGATGGTCCCTCAGGTCCATGACTTTAAAAGTGCCCCCATTCCCATTATAAATCATTAGCAGTGATGTGGGAGTTACAGCACTTCACTTTGAAGGTACTGAGAACAAGCTGTGGCAGCCCCACCCTTGTAATGCCAGCATTTGAAGTAGGGTGTCCCTCACATATCAGATGCTAGATTTCAGCTGTTGTAGGTAAAGAAACTAATCAGTCTCAGTGTTTGTAGTGCTCTGTATTTGCTTAGCTCATTCCTGCCATGTCATATGCATTCTGTGTCTTGGTATTTCCAGACAGCAACTCAGATTTAAGGAGCATTTGAAATGTAAACAAAACTCTTTATAAAGTAAGTGATCTAGCTCTCCATTTCAGGCTGCTGAAAGGGTGTAGGTATAATTTGTGCAAAGGAGGAATTCAGTCTTGTGTGATCATTTGGGAAACTGCCCAGGCCCACCTTGTAAATGAATCTTCTCAAGGGTGTTCACCTGTTTCAATACCGATTGACTGACTGACTGTTTGATTGATGGATTCAGTCTACTGCTCTCCACCATTACAACTGTCTCACAGAGAGAAATGAACAGCACAAAGAAACAGATTTTGTTTCCTGTGAACAAAATACTATTAGATGTATTATTTGCTCTACACATACAGTATTAAGGCTACAAGTACTTCTCTCTGTGTGAGTTGCATGACAGAACTGTCTTAAGCCATTGCAAACTTAAACTAAAATCAGGATAGACAGCATTGATACCCTTATGTTTTCTTCTGCACTGTTGCTGCAGTGACATCAAGGAATGGAAGGGGCTATATTACAAGTCACTCATTTGCATGTAAATGGAGGCTTGCTTGACACTTTATTACCTTGTGTCAGAGCCTCATGCTCTAGATATGTGTTGCAACAGAAGAAATGACTTCTCTCTTATTGACATATGTACAGTTCTTGATGTAATGTATACTAAATACATCAGACATATCCAAATCATAAATATACAGGAGTCTTCTCCTTTAATAAGGGTTCTAACATTAAAATAAACAATGTTGGAGAAAGGGACACCCTGACATACCCGTTTAACATTGCAAATTCTTCTTACAATGTTTTGTTTATCTGTATTTTAACTTTTGTTTTTACATAATTTCTTTATTAATACTAATAGTTCTTCCGGGATAGCCCATTTTGCAGAATTTGTAACATAAAGATTCTATTTATCAAGTCAAATGCCTTGGATGCATCCATTGCAATGGCATAATAAACACCTTTTTAAATTTCATGTTAGTATTTATTAATTGAATAATATTTTAATATTTGCCTCTGTTATTCTTCTTTCTTGCATGAAGCCGTATTGATTTTGATGAATGTAATTGTGTAAGAGTGTCTGAATTCTAGAATTTATTATTTTTGGTATTAATTTATAGTCAGAATTAAGGACTGCAAAAGCGGCAGTAACTATCAGGATTATCAGGGGTTTATCCTGTTTAGTAATTATAATTATTCTAGCCTGTTGCATTGATGTGGGGACTTCAATTTTTTTCAAAATCTAAGAGTACCTTTATAATTTGTTTTATCCATGGTGCCAATTCATGAGCAAAGGCTATGTAAAATTCATTAGTTAAACCATCCATTCCTGGTGTTTTATTCTTGGAAGTTTTGTAATATTTGTGATAATTTCAGTTTGTGAAATTTATTAGTATTCAAAATGATAGTCTGTAACTAATTGTGGATCTGGTTCAAAATTCTGTATGTATATTGTGTTATAGCAATCTACACATATCTTAACTATTTGTATGTCAGAATTATGTATATTGTCTGTCTGGTCCTTAATACCTGAATTAATATTTTTTTGTTTTTCTTGTCTAAGAAATGAGGCTAATAATTTACCGGATTTATCTATATGAAAATATTTAGTTTTTTTGATGGATTTAGCTATTCTTATACTATCTTGAAAAATCAGTTTTGTTTTCAATCCTATAATTCTCCCATTCATCTTTATAGTTATTATAATCTGTTAATATCAATTTATCCAGTTGTTTAAATCTGGCCTCTGTATTTTGAACCATTTTATCCCATAGCTTATGGCCCAGATATTCAAAAGGGTTGCACATGGCGTAACAGTGTTGCACCATGCACAACCCACTGGTGTGCCCCGGCTCAATATTCAAAAGGCAAAAGTGCGCAGCACAAATCCCGATGTGCCGGAGTGCATCAGTAATGTATGCAGGCACAGGTGGGGGGGCATGCCCATGCATAACCTGCACAGCCCGATATTCAGCCTGGGATGTGCAGAGCCATGCATGTGCAACCCCTACATGTGCCAGAAAAAAGTTACGTCAAAAAAATAGGAACAACTGATGGCCACCCACAAGTGAGCTGCCGCATTGCAGGGCACAACACGGCAGCTGCCACCTGTGGGTGGTCACCAGAGTTCCGGCTACCTGGCGGTGCCCCCATGCCCATCGCGGGCTTCTGTATAAAAAACTCATTTAATATCCTGGTGGTCAGTGGACCACTGACTGTAATCACGAGCATGTGAAAAGGAAAACCTCCAATATCCTGGTGGTCTAGTGGTACCCCCACCTGCCCACTGAGCCCCACCGCCCGCTCCCCGGTCAGCGGTGGGCGGCAACACCCACCTGCCTGCCGCCCGCCCCCTGACTGACACCTCAGTAAGGCTGCACACCTATTGGTTCACAGCATGAGCCAATGGGCGTTTAGCCCTACTGTACTACACATTCAGATATGTGAATAGATCATTCACATATCTGGAATGTATATGATAATAGAGGCTGCACGCCCGTGGCTCACGCTGAACCAATGGGCTACAGCCTACTGAGGCTCAATCAGTCGATGGTGATGGGGAAGCGGCTGCAGGTGAAATGATGCTGCCACCCGCCAGCTGACCTGGGAAGCTGAGGCGGTGGGCTCAGTGGGCAGGTGGAGGCTGCCACAGACCACCAGATGGAGGTTTACTTTACACATGCCTAGTCGGGCAGTCAGCAGTCACTGGGCACCAGAGATAATGAACCTGTTCTTTTGTTTGTACACATGCCATGATTGGGCACATAGCGATCCACTGGACCACCAGGCTTATAGGAAGGTTCTCTATTTTACACAGATGCCTACAATCGGGCTAATAGCGATCCACTGGACCACCAGGGATATAGGAAGGTTTTCTATTTTTACACAGATGCCTGCGATCGGCTGCAGGAGCATCGGTCTCCGATGGCTGCTGCTAGCAGGTGCCAGGCGCAAGTCGTCGGGATCGGCACACCCGCATGCAAATGGGGCCATAATGACATGCAAATGACCCCATGTGCGCCATGCATAAATTATGGGCCCATTTGCATGTCAACTTTGAATATCGCTGGCGCTGTGATGGCGCAATGGCACTTTAAGCGCATCTCCATGCTCCACTCTGGCCACTTGTGCTGGCACAGTACCACTGCGCCATGCACACTGGGGAGTAAGCCAGTGCGGATATTCAAAGCTGCTGAGCCATGGCATAGCTCCGTTGAATATCGCCCAGGCCACACCCCTGTGCAACCAAGTTGAGCTGCACCCAAGCTTGCGCCACAGCCTGGTGCAGTTTGAATATTTGGGCCTATTTGTTTTTATTTGATATATGATAATACTTCCCCTTAAAGTGGCTTTAAAAGTGTCCCAAAGTTGTGTAATTGATTTATTGTTGACTCTATTAAAAAGCCAATATTCTTGGATACTTGATTTAATCTGAGCTATGAATTGTGGATCTTTTAAATATTCATTGTTGAATCTCCATTGAGCAGCATATTGTCTATCAGAGTTGTCTATGTATAACTCTATACTTATTAAGGCATGATCTGATACACACATTGTGTCAATGTCTGTTTTTAATAAATATGTAGCTAGATCTTTGGATGTTAACAGGTAGTCTATTCTTGAAAAAATTGTAACTTTTTTTGTCATAATGGGTAACGCTTCTGTCTTTTGGATTATTCATTCTCCAGGGATCTATTAATTCTTCATTAGTCATAAAATTAAGTATTTTTTTTTTTGCTGTGGTTATATTTCCTGGGTTTACATTAGAAGGTTTGTCAATATAGGGATTTATCATGTGATTTAAATCTTCTGCAATAACAATCTTGTTTGCCTGTAATACTTGACGCCCCTCAGTAATTTTTGCTCAAAACTTTGTGTAATTAACAAACGGGGCATAAACAGAACCTACTGTAATGATTTGTCATTGTATTCTAATTTTAGTTAATATTATTCTTCCTTCTTTGTCCCGGTACTGATCTATTAGTTTGCTATCTAACTTTTCTTAAATAAAATTACTACCCTCTACTTTTCTTTGTCCCAGTACTATAGCAACAATAGGCTTACTCATTTCCTTTTTAGTTTTAAGGTCTCTTTTCATATAAATGTGATTCTTGAAGACACATAATATGGGCCTGATTTTTATATAGGTCAAAATCTTATTTCTTTTATGGGGTGTTGATCCCGTTAACATTTAATGATTGAAATGTTGCTTCCACAGAAGGCTAGGTTCTGATAGTTGTTGAAACAGTTATTTCTTTAAAAAAAAGTGTTATCTTTATTAATCTGACATGTCATCTGGACTGGTTTAACATTAATATCAGCTCTCCCCCCCAATAACATAAACCTCCTATTCCTGTATCTGAGCTTCCACCTATAATTTCATTATTTCCTACATTCAATAGAGGTACAGGAAGAAAAGATTACAGTGCCAAAACACACAGAAAATGAGCATGCCCTTGCTGAATACTGTTGCAGTACATGTCCCCCCCCCATACACCTGCTTATACATATCATTGTATTTTATTTATTTTATTTAGTTTTTGTTGATCAGGAAAGTGTACTAGAAAAATTCTGCCTATTTTCAGGCACTACCCGGGAGAGGGGGATAGAGATGGATGCCAACTGACTTTGAACTAGATTAAGCTGTTGGCGGTATTTTTAGTGAATGGGGGAAATTTAGCCAGGGCACTGGGGAAATTCCCCTACTCTGCCTGCAGGGGGCTTGACTTCCTGGGAGTGGAATGGGGGAGCCCAGTTTAGAGCCAGACAGAGGAGGAGGAAGTGCTGATGAGGCAGAGGAGATGGAAGAATCAATGGAAGGTAGAGGGCACTGCTGTCCCATGGAAGATGATCCAGGACCTGTTCAGTTTGCTGGTGCACCTGCAGGAGAGCAGATCTCGCTCCTGCAGGTCCAACTCAGGAGATACAACTACAGGTAGAAGGAGACTCTGAAGTGCTACTAGTTGAAATGCAGTCCAATAGCGAAGAGGTACTTAGGAAGATATTCTGGTAAAAAAACTATTACCAGAACAAAGGAAGAGATTGCTGTGCCTCTTAAAAGCATTGGAAGAGGAATCGGAGTGAAGTACAGGTCTGCAGATTGCTGAACGTTGTGTAGAGAAGTCTTCAGTGCAGCAAGGCGCTGTTAGTTTGGCAGCTAGAAACTGTGATGCAGTCACATCAAACAAGCTGCTTGAACAGTGACCAATGCCCAGTGTTAAATCCAGTAGCGGTACAGACTCAACCCCAGAAATGGAGGTACACAATGGACCAGGTATAAAAAAAAAAAAAAACAAGCACTGCAGTAAGTGAAAATACTATTAATGTGCAAAATAAAAAACGGGGAAAATGACAGTTTAAATACTGAAATGCATATAGGAGAAAAAGGTAAGCAAACTCCTTTAAACAATGAGATGGACAGTATAAATACAGGGAAGGGGGCGCTAAACAGGATTTTTAAGGCAAGGAAGAAGAGAAAGTCTACAAGATAACATTTCTGGTCAGTAGATGAAGTACTTAAAGGGGCTGGTTGGAAGCAAAATAAAAGTGGTGTATGGCAAGCTGATCCAGACTACAACATGAGAGATAAAAACAAAGACCTAGGAGGAAAAGCAACAGCAACAGATACAATAATGTTTTGTACTGATTCTGATTTGGACTTACACTTGGAGGATGTGAGGCCTAACACCCCTCCCCCACCCCCACTCCCCCAGGGAAGTTAGGATGGATGGCACTGATATGAGTTCTAGGGAACAGATTTTAGTGTGGGGTGATAGAGTGGAAGAAGAAGCCCCACAAAATAAAACACAAAAAGAGGCATTGCAAGCCCCACAGCTTTGGGCACAGTTTCATCGCAGAGAACAAGTTTTTCAGAATGCTCTGCTAGTCCAATGTAAAAATGCGGTGCACTTACAGTATCTGGGACGACTGGAGAGCACCCCAGATAGGATATATGTGGGAAAAACACTTACCAAAAATTCAATGCATTTCTTTTCTAATGAGATATATGCCCTTCTACATGCCCCTGGACATACCATATACGATGTCAGTTTTAAAACCCCAGTAGGCCTGGACAGATTTTGGGCCTTTTATGAAAAACTAAAATACACTGCTTTATGGCTCCCTTTTAGAGCTATACCTTTGACAAAGCCTGCCATCAAACAAGTCTCAATTCTGTTTCGGAATGAAAGTATTAATGTGAATGACATAAAACATTGGTTATAGCAGAAAAGTGATTTTTCGGAGAACCCTCACCTATCTTAGATGATGAACACATATGGACTGGAGGGTGGAGGTTCAGAGTAAAACTAAGAATGGGACCTCATGGACCTAAACATTTGCCTAGTTCTTTCTTTTAGGAAGAGACAGAGGTCACTGCTTCTATATGGGCAACCTAAAACATGTTTTAAGTCGGAGCCCTATCTCATCTTAGCAATGCCTCGATAAGATCAAATGCAGCTTGTGTTTGGAATTTGGCACAACAGTGCACATTGTACTAATGAACTAAGATGTAATCTTAGCGATGAGATAGGTCATGGCTATAAAACTGTGAATGGGCTACTCATAACAGATCAGACCGCCCTGCTCAAGACAACATAATTAATAAGCACAAAAATGAGCATAGAAAAGCAGCAAAACTAACAGCAGAACAACTTGGAATGAGCACAGAGCTGAGACCCAGGGTACTGAAGGGAGAGAAGGAGGTCTGAAGAACAAACCTCAAAGGTAGTAACACCCCTGAGGAAGAAAGGACCACTGGAGGCCTAGCTGGGAGTCTATAAGCTTTGAACAGAGAGTTGAAAGTCATACTACCTCCCTCCCTCTGAGGCAGCACAGCTCATATTTCTAGGCCTGAGACAGAAAGAGATATAATGCCTTCACCAGCATTACAGGTGGTTAAAATTAAAAAGGGATAAAACAATCTAATCCAAAAGCAAAGCAACCAAAAATATTTGATTCTCCCCAGACAATCAAACTTACAAACCGATATGAGGCCTTAGACCCACAGGACTCAGATGGAGACTCAGAGACCTCTTCCACTTTTTCCTCTCAATAAGTGGTTATGTCAGATTCAGAAGATGAACTCTTGGAAGGAAAAAGTACAAGCAGCTAGAGCCAAGCCTAAGAATTATGGAGTGAGACCTCAGAGAAGTTGTAGGTTATAACAAGCTAAACATAATAAAGATGTGGGGTCTGTTTTTCCTTTTTGTTCTTAACATTATGCAACTTTCTCAGAATTTAAAGATTTCAATGCTTAATGTTAATAGCATTAAGAATCCCAGAAGGAGAGTGGTGACTTTTTCTCTTATAAAGGACCTACAGCTGGACATTTATTTTCTCCAGGACACACAGTTATCTTCTAATAGTGATATTTCAGCAGCTAGTAAATTGTGGTGTTGGAGGCCCTCCTTTTACTCTATTGGGCAAAATGTATGTGATGGGGTAGGAATTATTTTTACAGGATATAATTTTACAGTAACAAGGGTGTTGGACCTGTATCCAGGAAGAGCGCTTTTGCTAGATGTTGTGTATCATGACATTACATGGAGACTAATTAATTTGTATGCCCCGCATAACAAAAAAGGAAAGAATTGATATATTTAACATCATTAGATCTTATCTTTTTACATCTCTACAGGTCATATGGGCCAGGGACTTCAATTGTGTCCAAGACATACAAGTCAGGGAGAAACAACTAATAAACAGTATTGTGATTTGAGAGCCTTAAACACCACAATAGAATAAGGAGGTTTAAAACACTGTTACAGGTCTATCTACCCTACTGGTGGTTATACATATTACAGGAGTAATTTAGCTACTAGGATAGATTTTATTTTTGCTTCACAGTCTCTTCATATTTTACAAACCCACACTATTCCAATAGAGAACTCAGACCACTTAAAGGTACTTACCCAAATTTCTACTACCCAAGAAATCCCAAGGGGCAAAGGTCAAAGGAAACTAAATAACACCTTGTTACAAGATCAAAGCGGTAAGGAACAGATACAAGATTTGCTGCAAGTCAGACAGTCGATACCATGTTTAGAAGATTACTTAGGGAGATGGTGGGTGGATACAAAAAAGAGGTTAAACAGAAATTTATATCAATGGCTTAAAAGAAATACACAGAGCAGTATACATCTTATCTAACTTTGAGGGCCCAGCTTTACAAAATCTATACCCTAGCTAATAAGGGATATGGAGTATTTACAGAACAAATAAAAAACATCAAAGAAAGTATGGAAGAATTGCAGTATGCTAGAGCAGCTTCCTTACTGCATGAACATCAAATTAGTACCCCAGGTAAAATGACCTCAGGAGATATATCTGAAAGTTGCAAAATGAGGGTGGAACATAAAAATATGAGTAGTTTAAAAACTATGGAGGGAAAATCAGTTAAAACACAAGAAGAAATTATTAACACAGTAATGTTCTACATGAGGTCTCTGTATTCGACACCAGACATTTCTATATCACAGATACAAAATATACTTAAGCAAGTAAAGGTTCCAGAGATACCGAACAGTGTTATACAGAATTTAACAGCCCCTATTACATTAGAAGAAATTGATAAAGCTATAGGATCTCTTAAAAATAATACCTCTCCAGGGATCAATGGTTTAACCACAGAATTTTATAAAACTTTCAGGAAAGAAATGAGAGAAATATTGACAGTAGTTTTCAATGCAATTCTAGACACAGGTTACATACCCCCTCAGATGGGACTAGCTACGTAGATTTTTGTTTATAAAAAAAAATGACTGAGAACTATTAAAAAATTTGAGACTGCTTGCAATCATGAACACTGATATTAAAATCGTGATGAAAATTTTAAGTACCTGGCTTAGTGAAGTCAGCTCTTTTGTGATAGAACAGAGTCAAACTTGCTCAATTAAAGGCAGAGGGATTCAGGACAACTTATTATTATTAAGGGAAATAGTGAACTTAGGGAATAATGGAAAAATTAAAGGATTTCTACTTGCATTGGACCGGGAACAAGCTTTTGACAAAGTGTCCCATATTTACTTAACAGAAGTCTTAAAGCATTATGGTATACCACAGCAATTCATTACATGGATAACTAGTATCTATAGAATAGTTTCAGCTATACCCATAGTTAATGAACATTTGGGGCAGATGGTTAAAATTAACAGGAGTGTTAGGCAAGGCTGCCCAATCAGCCCTTTGTTATATTTATTTAGCATTGATCCTTTGTTGAAATTAATTAATCAAGATATAACTCTAGGGTGAATAACTTTGAGTAATGGAGATACAATAGTTAAGGCAATAGCTTACGCAGATGATGTGAGTCTTCTGTTGCCATATAGCACCTCTGTTGAGCAAGTTCTGGATATAATACAACATTACTCTGATGTAACCAGAACTAGAGTAAATAGTATTGAGAGCAAAGGATACAAATTGAGTAATATAACAGAAGTTGTGGAACACATACTAGAAATTGAAATATCTAATTCTGAAATAATGGTTTTGGGGATACAATTTGGGTCAGGTGATATGGTCACTTAATTGCACTGAGAAAATAACTATAGGGTTAGAAAAGGTTGTAAAATGGAAAAATTGGCAATAAACCAAAAAGAAAACAGTCATGATTGTCAAAACCTTTTTGCTACTGATATTTACTTATTTGTGTGTAATATTCCCACCCCCTAGTAATTGAGATTCAAAAATATTAAGTATGGTATTCCTTTTAATATGGGGCTCTAGGTTAAATCCAATCAAAAGGGAAGTGCTGTACAGAGAATATAAGGAAGGGGGGATAAACCTTTTAAATCCAGTCAGTTTCTTTTATAGTTTATTTTTTCAGACTAATATTGCAGGGTTTCAATCCACTTACAACGCAGAATGGAAAAAAGTAGCAGCATTATGGATAGTTCTGGTATTACAAGTATTGGCACAATCTCCTAAAAAACTAAAAAAAATCAGTTGTTCCCATGATGAATAATGTTTTGCCTGTAGTTGAGAAAATTAGGAGGTGGAACATAACAGTAACACAGGCTTCAGGCCCAGATAGAAGAAAAATATATGCCACAATACAAGAGGCTGGGTATAGCATTAATATAGTATATAAAGGAGTACAACCTGGTTTTAATAATAAGATGGGAGAATATCTCACAGACAAAATAATTCCCTCCAAAATGTGGGATACTGTGTGGCTCTGTAGCCATGGCAGGTTATGTGTGAAAGGCAATGCAAAACATAAAAGTCTAGAAGAAAGGTGGTGCCCAAAGGATACTTGTAGTCAGGAAGTTGAAACACTTGAGCATTTTCTGATTCACTGCCCAAATACCCAGAAAGTCTGGTCTGAAATTAGTGATAAATTGAAAATAGATATTGGAAAGAACTAACTTATGAAGAAGTAATAACTGGCTATTCAAAGAAATTACACAGGCTTGATTAAGGGACACTACGGGTATTGTTAGCTTGTAGAAAATGTGTTTTGTGGCAAGTTAGATGCAAATTTGTCATACAACAAATACAGATTTTACTGGCAGTAGGGGTTCAAATGATTGAAAAAGAAATTAGAAGGATCTGTCATTATGAATGTAGAACTTTAAATACAGACATTATTAGAACAAGCAGTTGTCAATGCCGAATGTTGTGTTGCTGGTATTGGCATTGGTAGTGCTGGAGTTAGAGATGCATAATAGGAATGGCAGTGAAGTATTGAAGTGATGCCAACCCCACCCACCCTATAGAGACTGACAGACATTGGGGTGTGTCTTTGGAGTCAATCAGCTATAACGTTCATGCCATTGTACCTCACCCTACCCTGTAGACACTGACAAATGACGTGGTGTGCTTTGGGGTCTTTGAGCATTATACTTACCCAGTTCCATAAGGAAATACACTGAGGTGGGTGCAGTATAGGAGAATGGGGTGAACAGTTTGGCCGAACAGTGCAAGGCACACCATGATGCCTGTCACTAGCTGCAGGGGTGGGGTGGGGATGGAATGGCGTGAGCATTATAGCCAATGATCCCAAGTCACACCCTGACACCTGTCGAGTCTCTACAGGGTGGGTGCTACAGTTGGAAACCTAATACCATAGGCATGTGTTGGTATTTCCACTCCAAATTTTCAACATGGGCTTTTGAGCCCACCTCATGAAAAGCGGCACAATCAGTTTGTTAGCTGAAAGGTGGTTTTGCACAGTGGCTATGCCATTTGGCGACACTGGGATGAAAACACATTTTGGGCAGGATGTGGAAAATGACAACTGTATTGTTCATGAGGAAGCATAAAAAAATGGCAATGTGGAAAATCTGGAGTGAAAATATGAAAAATTGGTGAAGTCATGAGCATGCATAGAAACTTGGCAATGCACGTCCGTAACCCAATCATTTCTGAGAGTTCGTTAGCCAGATTTTTAACATAGGCATTTTGGAACCTCCCCTCATGAACAGTGGGACTGTGCTTTTGTTAATCTGTCCCAAAATTTGATTTCCCACAGCGACCACGCCATTGTGCGCCACATGTGTGGAAACACATTTTGGGCAGGATGTGAAAAATGACAGCTGTACTGTTCATAAGAAGGTGTGAAAAAATGCTAGTGTTGAAAATCTGGCATGGATTTGTGAAGTTATAAGGGTGAGTGGAAACTGTGCAACGCATGCTTGTAACACAGTCATTTTATGGACTTTTGGCACCAAATTTTCAACATAGGCATTTTAGGACCTCTGCTCATGAATAGTGTCACCGTTTTTCCTCAAACTGTCCCAAAAACTGATTTTGCACAGCGACTGCACTATTCTGCGCCGGATGTGCAAAAACACTATTCAACCAGGATATGTAAAATTACAGCTGTACTGTTCATCAGGAGGTGTGGAAAAATGCCAATTTGAAAATCTGGAGTAAAAATATTACAAAGTCATGAAGCTACAAGCGTGCGTGGAAACAGCGCAATGCACACTCGTAAAACAGCCAGTTTGGGGATTGTTTTCACCAAATTTGCAACATAGGCTTTTTAAGAGCCCCCCTCATGAAAAGTGGCACTGTCTTTTTGTTACTTGGTCCCAAAAGGTGATTCCGCGCAGTGACTGCGAAATCACCTTTCTGGACTGAATAACACCATGACAGTGACTGAATTCATGAGGAGGGTTCCCAATAACCCCATGTTGAAAATTTGGTGCACAAATTCCAAAAAATGCCCAAGATGTGCACCAAAGTTGAAAAAACCCTATTTATGCCATTATATAGCTTATCAGCATTTCTTCAGTCTGTGGTAGGCTTTGAAGAGTGCAGACGTGTTCCTGGTCCACCGAAGATCATTGCACCAGACTCCGGAGGTAAGTATGGGGTGAGGGGGGTTTGGGGAGGAAGGGTGTGCAGAGGGTGGGAGGCGGGTTACAGGAGGAGCAGGCAGATGGCGAGGGACCGTTTTCTTTTTCTAAGGTTAAAGAAAAAAAACATTGTGGGGCAGTTTTATTTTTCAGGGGATTTGACATGCTGGGGTGGGCTCCCATGTGCCACCTAAGTGTTTTGGGGGGGAATGCCGTAGCCGACAGGGGATTGGGCACAAGAAAAGCGGGGGTGGGCAAGAGCCAAGGGGGACTGGACACCCTCCTCAGTACATAACAAATGGGGAGTGGTGCATTATGCCGACGGGGAGTGGGCTCCCCTGTCGGCACATACATTGGGGCAGGGCATGCCGACAGGGAGATTGGGCACCTCTGAAGTCAGCATTATGGCAGGCAGTGTGCCGCCATGTTAAATGTTTTTTCTCACCGGGGAAAGCATGTTGGGATGTCCGCTGCATATGATGAGCTTTGCTCGCATTGCAGTGAACCTTTCATAGATGTGCTCACCACATTATGTATGCATGGTGTGGCGCTGGCATCTGAGCTTATTGGGGGAATGAGGGGCGCACCTACAGTCGTGCCTGCATTAGATCAACAGTGACGCGTGCCTCAAATCTGTTACTACTGCAATATGTTGGCTGCACATGCATGATCCAGCATAAAAACATGGTTAGGATTACCTCAGAGAATCTATACAGATAGATGATAAGGTTATATAGGCAACAGAAAAGCTTTAGGATGGAACAGTGTGGTAATAGAATCCATGTGACGAAGGACAACTTTCAAATATAGAAATGAATTTATAAGGAAATGATTCAAGTTGCATACATAACACTGATATTTTCTTAATTTTAAAATTTTCTGTGTTGTATTGTCTGTTTAATGATCTGTGTGTGTAACAGAAGTGATTTAAATCTGTATCAATAAACAATTCTCCTACTCTTTTCAAGAAGTGCCATGGGATCTTTAACCATCAACCTGAACTACCACCAGAACAGGCAGATGGGACCTTGGTTTGACACTTGCTTCACAGTGTCAGTATTGGGATTTAACCCAAGTGCCTGGTGTGGTGATAGAACCCACAGCCTTCTTATTTCTGGGCTTCAGAGGTGAGTGTGCTACCTATTGCGCCACTGACACTGATAAGCTATAATAATCAAGATAACTCCTCTTATTTCAAATAATCCAGATCATAGTTTCCTCAAGGGTCTTCTACATTTCTAATTTACAATTAAGGAATGTTGAAAAGATTTGTATACTTAGGAGAGGTTCATTTATTACACAAAGATCTCTGGCATTTTTTGCTTTAAGTCTTTTGTTACTTATTCAACTGTGTCATACACATAATGAATGTCATTTAAAATGACTTGAAGCCTAGCTGGAAAAATCATAGTGGCTCTTATTCCTTTGGTCCATAGGTTAGATCTAAGACAATAAAATGTCTTCCTTTGTTTAACAGTTTCTGGGGTAAATCACTGTACATGGAAATTTGTGCACCCATGAGATTTATTCTTTTTCTTGTATACTGCACCATTAAATTTTCTTTGTCGCTACATTTCATAAACTTTGATTTTATAGGTCTAGGAGGTGCGGAATCCTCTGGTCTCTGTCTCAGACCTTGATGTACTCTGTCTGTTTCCATATTAACATTAGCTAGCTATAAATCAAGATATGCTGCTGCCACCTGATTCAAAGTCTCTGTTTTAGTGTGATCCCACACTTCTGGAACTCCAATTAGTCTTATATTTTTTCTTCTGGCCCTAAGCTCAAAGTCCAACAATTTTTCTTGTAACTCAGTTTGGGTTGTAACTCTTTAATTTTTCCAAGTAATGGTAATGTTGCTTCATGAATAGTTGTAACTGTTTGCTTAATTTGAGAAAGTTCTTGTTTTAAATCCATATTTTCTTTTACTGAGTTCTGAGTGATGTTATAGTAGGAATCTAACTTTTCCTGTATGGTTAACAAACGTTCCATCTTTTCTGACATGGAATTCATTTGAGTGAATAACACAAGTGCCCACTGTGGAGGTTCTTCTGTTTCTTCTTCATTACTGCTAATATTTATGAATTCTGGTTCAGACTCTGAAGAGTTTTGGGCCTGTTGCTGGTCATGCCCTTGTTTGTTATCTAAGCATGTGGCATTCTTTGTTATTTGTGTTTTCAACTAATGGTGATTTCTTTAGTGCCCCCTGATCCAGTTCCACCCTATCTGTTACTTCAAGCAAGCCCTCTTGAGCTGTATATGTTTGATTTAATTGTTCTTGCACATCAGATTAAAAAAAAAAAACATGTTCCCCCGTATGCTGTTCCTTTTTTTATCGTTATTCAAAAAAGCCTCAGTTTGCTTTATACCTGGGTCCAGACTTTGGGGTTTAATATTAGCAGTTGCAATTAACTGTTCCATTTCTGTTACATTGTGTTGCACAGTCATTGTTAACTTAGGAAGGATTTTTATATCATAGATAATATTTTTAACAGTTTCAACCTCTGTTTCATTGATTATACAGCCTACATCTTTACTGTTGTTTAATTGCAAACTTTCTACCTGCACTAATTTAATTTGAACCCCATTAGCCTGAAGCATGATATTGCTTACCCCTGGTTCCATTGGGGAATCTTCATCGGGTTCTTCACCTTCCTGGTTTATTGTTGGACCCGTGTTCTGGGCTTCAATGTGAGGGTCAGGCTCAGGTCAGGTCATTGTAGCCATTTCTCACTCAAGTGCTCTGGCCTGGTCCTTTGGGACTCTTTCCTGTTCTGGTTGGCCCTCTCTATCACTCTTTGTGGCCAGTTCCGATGTAACTCTGGGGTACACCAGCACACCATAACAGTGCTTTGGGCTGGACCTCTGACTCCGTAGTGTGGCTATTCTTTGGTACCCATCCTTTCCATCTCTGGGATCTTTTTTCTGCAAGGTGAAGTACCGGAAATAGAGGTGCAGGCTGAAAGTGACCCTCCTTCTCAGAGGATCCAGTGATATTTTATTTAATTTTCCTTCTTTCACTTTATTCTGCCCAGCTGTGGATCTTCTAGTAGGCATTGTTATATTTTTAAGTACTTTAGGTTTCATACCTGTAGACAACCATTTTACATCCTTTTTGCTGGCATCATACCGAATCGAAGAGGTCTTTAACATTTTTCTTTACTGTTTCATGCTCCGTGGATCAAAACTTGGTGAGCTCATTTTGATAACAATTCACCTCTATTCAAATGCAGTGTGAACCTGGGGAGGGGATGCTGCAGTGTTCAGTATTCATGGCACTCTGGCGCACTCACCATGATGCTCTCCTCCCTCCTCATGGGTGGAGCTCCTGTTCTGCCAAGCTGGCAGGGAGTTGTTCACACAAACCCCTGGTGAATGAACATACTAAAGTGAGGCCAATAATAGGGAGATTGTTAAAATGTCAAAGAATTGCTAGAGATAACACACAGAATAGAGAAAGTTAATAAATTAAATGTGCAGAATAGTAATTTGGATGATGCAATACGGTTAATAGGAAATGAAACAATTTTAATGATTAGAGGCATTCATAGGAATTACAACAAAAAACAGAAATTGCTGGGAATTTCAAATGGGGTAACAGTGTGCTATATGTGGTGAAAAATCCAATAGGACCAGATCTACCAGTAAATGTTACATTACATTACATTACCCTGAAATACATAAATGGACCTGGATGCAGAATGAGAAAACAGAAAGACTTAAGCTTAAGACTACCCCCCTTATCCATAATTTCATATTTAGGGAATAACAAAATGCAATTAAATCAAGGTGTAAAGATATCTATATGTGATCCTGAAGGCCTAATTTTAAATGGGTCAGTACTGCTATCACTACATGGCCTAAAGGAAGAGAGAAACAAAGATCAGAGAAAGCTGACAAGCACGGTTTGCTAACTATCAGGGGAAATGTTGAATATAAAACTGGAGAATAGAAGTGTCCAGTGGGTCTGGAGAGAGCTAGGCATAATAGGTATGGGCCAGGTCATGATGGCTATATGAAATAGTGCTTTGGCAACTAACATCCTGATTTAAGCACATACATAGAGCTGCTGATATGGAAAAGTTAGTAAAAGCAGACATAAACTCCAATCAAAATGCTATATGCCAAGATGTGTTGTTCAGTATTAATAAAATAGTATATAATAAAAATCCTAAATAGCCTCCCACCCATGTCACAAATATTAGCTCAAGGAGGCAGGCCCATTCCCTCTAGCTCTAGAACATCTACTCCCTGGAGGAGAGGAGGGAGAGAGGGGATATTATAGAGACATACAAGTATCTTACATGGAGGAACAGGGTGCAGGAATACACTATTTTTAAGTGAAAAAGATGTTCCAGGACTAGGGCATGGGATGAAGTTGGAGGAGGATGATTCAGAGAAACATGAGGAAGAATTTCTTCACAGAATGGGTGGTGGACAAGTGGAACACCCTGCCAGAGGAAGTGGTGGGGCTGAAACAATCACGGATTTAAGAATGCATGGGATAGACATAAAGGAATTCTGGAGGTCAGGAGTAAGGGGCAACAGATTTCTAGGAAGACGTAAACTGAACTTACAAGCTCAAATGGGCAGACTGGGTGGGCCATAGGCCCTTATCTGCCGACACTGTCTATGTATCTATGTAGCAATACATACAGTATTAGGCCCTGGCTAACCATAATTTAGACTTACCTTGGTCAAAGTGGGCAAACATAAAAAAATCAGGGAAAACAATTTCTGTTAAGAACTATTTAATCCTGCTACTGTGTCTGTGACTGTGTCCCCGACAGGTACTGTATGTCCTCACCTGAGAATGGACATTGCTATACTGGAGTCAGAAGGATACTGAGGGAATGCAGGGAGGTGCTGGCCCACCACAGATAGTAGTGTAGCACCCATTACTAGAAATCTAAAATAAGCTGTATGTTTTCATATCCCTAACCATAACTGCAACCAGCCACAATGCATAGATTTTAACAACGCTTGTATTTATTTTAGAAAAGGTCCATTGTAGTCTACCTTGAGATGTGCTTTGTTGGTGGAGTTGGCAGAGGAGAGACAGAGAAGCCCTGAAGCCCTGAGGCCTGAGGTCTGAAGCCTGAAGTCTGAGGACTGGATGAGCTCTGGTATAGAGTGGGACAGAGGCTTTTCAGATGGATTTGGTGGAGAGGAGAGAGAGAGACTGTGTTTCAGTGGAGGGGACATCTCTCTGCAGGGCTGGGAGCAGATTAAAATCATGAAGTCTCTTGGATTCTATGAATATAAAAAGGAAGTTTGGGGCTGTGTTAAATTTTTTTTTCTTCTGTTTTTGAAGTATTTTTGGGGTCCCTGGTCCCTGGAGTATATGGAGCACATGGAAGTGATTTTCAACACAATGTATTTATAATATAAGCAGGTACAGAACGAAGGGTGAGAAGGGTGTAAGATATCCAATTTAATGAATATTTTTAGTATTTTTAGCATTTTTTGGGGGGTTCAATTTCAAACTAGTTGATTTTAAATAATTGGTGCCAAAGTAGAGATCACGTGTCAAGTGTACCCTATTTAAGAATAGACCTATAATCTGACATCAGACGCCAAACCTGAAGGTACACTTAGATGCTATGAAGTTTGTGAGGCATGCCGGATGGAATTTGGCTGATTTTTGGATACATTTTAGCCTACGTATTTAAATGGTGTTGTTTTCTGTGAATAAGTTATATTGATCAGCTCTGCTTGAGTTAGTTGTTTTATTTTGAAAGGCGCCGCTTGACTTATTTGAAAAGGGACAGTCTTTGAAAATTTTAACTGAAGTACTGCTTGTTTTCCTTTTCCAAATTGCCAAGCTGTGGCTTGGTTTGGCAAGGAGCTCAGCCAGGGGTAATAAGAAAAACTAAAGGAATTACTGGACAAGTAAGCTGCACTTTATTGAAACTGTGTGTTATATTTGTAGCTAACATAGCTAATGTTTTAGTTGGAGCGGGGCCTGTTAACTAAGTGAAAAATATCCAACAAGAAACGTAGAACAGAGTAGAATAAAGTAGAAAGACTTTTCTTTTCCTCTGCCTTCTGTGCAAAATAAACAAGTCTATAGTGGTTGAGATTTTTATCTCCACTATTTTATGTTTCCATTGCAGTGCTGCTCTGGGTCTACTGTACATACAGGGTGGGTGTGAAGAATCACATAAGGCTCATGGGGCACGAGAGGCTGACTGGAGCTTATGTTGGAGTGGGAATCAAGGTTCGGGACATTGGCCTGTGAAGGATTATAAAGATAGCAGGTCCAGAAGAGTGTGAACTTCTCTTGGGGAAGAATTTAAACTCAACTTGTACTTAACTTGTGATCAGTAAAACTTCTGTAGTAGTTTAAAAGAAGTTGGACTTATATCTAAAAGTGGAAGGAGGTGTGGAAAAGCTTATTGGAGAATAAGAACTGTGTATGAAATATTGTGTGGGATTTAATTGTGCAGCTACTTCAGTCCTAGCAACTTTGAAAAGTGACTGTAAAGGAGCGTGGATTTATAAAGGGAAACAGTTGTGTGATTACTAACTGTAAGAGTCCTGGATATTTGTTATTTGAATTGGTCTCTGTGGTATTCTACGGCCATTTTGAGAGTAAAAGTTGAAAAGTGTTAGTAGCATGATGACTAGACAATTTAAAAGTAGAAGAGAAAAAAATAACAAAAATAAGAACCAACAACCCCATAGTTAAAAAAAAACAAGAACAAAATAAGAAAAGGAATAGTATGAATATCAAGGGGAAAAAATAATTTATTATTTATTGGTCCCAGGAAATCAGATTGACCTGGTAGAGAAGAGGAAGTACTAAGGATCCAGAGTTTGAGCCTCACCTTTAACCTCTTCCCCAATTAAAATACAGAGGTTACTTCTGACCATCCATTGTTACAACAGATAAAGGAATTAGAAAAAAGTGGAGGAAATAGAAATTTTAGCTTAGGAGACTTAAAAGTAGAATTAAAGGCTGAAGCAAAAACAGCAGTTCAAAGTGTCAAGTGAACTCATTAAGGGAGGAGTAAGATCTCCTTGGAGAAAACTGAAAAGAAGGGAGATGAGGGAGTGGACTAGTGGAGGATCAGACCTGAGACCATGCTAGGCTCTTTTTGAATCAGTTTGATAAGTTCCTTACTCCATGTATGAATAGAATAATGCTAGATCCTCCATCCAAATGTCCACCTATTCTTACACTTGTGGGAGACTAAAGGAAAAGACTATGACGAAAAGGCTTTGTCACCTCATTTAGAAAATGTTGTGAGAGAAAAAGTGATGAAAACCTATGGAAAAATAAAAGAGGAATATAATATTTCATCACAGGAAATAGGAGGAGAAAATAGCAAAACGATTGAAGAGCTTAAAATAGAAATAGCATATGAAAATAGCTTACTTCTGGAGATTTTGGCAGTATTAAAGAGCAAGCTGATTAAAGATAATGTGGAAGGGCAGGAAGAAAGGGAAAAAAGGAAGTGGTAAAGAAAAGTGAGAATAAGGGAAGAGCTATAAAAGATTTAACAGAAGAAGTAAGTAGGAAGGAACAGTTGGAAATACAACAGTGTGTACAACAATTAAAAGTACAAAAAGAGAAAGTAAAAATGAATAATCAATTAATAAAGGGAAAAGAAAGGATGACAGGTGAATCCCACGACACAAAGGAGATCAAAATAATGGGAAAAAGAGGGGGAAAAATAGAGAGGAAAATAGGCGAGTATATCTGGAAGAGGAGGATGGAATGCTTATTCCAACAATGGTCTCCCCTCACGTAGGGGAGCCTGTGGTCATAAATAGTAATAAGTAAGAAGGAAAAGGAAGTGATAGACTTCTAAAGGAACAGATTGTAGATGGCACTGAATACAACAGCCAGAGAAAGAGCAGTAAAAGAGTTAAAAAACAAGTGGCAAAGGATAAAGATGGAAGTTTAAAAGAAGAGAAAATAAGAAAGGGTTTAATAAATCCAATGGTCTTCTTTAGGGGAATCCTGAGGACCAAGAATGAAAATCTGATTGGACTAAAGATTGCAGTGTATAACATATTTAAGGGCTTAATGGGAAACCAGTTTAGGTGGAATGATATTGTCTCAGTGTATAGATATTTGACTGGAAAGGAAAAGGGTTGGATTTGCATGGTAACGCAGAAGATTGGAGTTAGACAGTTGATTCTGGATGCTAAATCTGATTTAGAAAAATAGTGGTAAAAGCAGAAACAACTATCTGCATAGACAGAAAAAGACAAGAGTTTAATAAAATTGATTCGAAGAAGAGACTGAGACATCTAGGATAGATATAGAGTCTGGGCCAACTAGGAAACTCCAAATACAGAAAAGAACAATAAATTACTGGGAGTCAATACAAAAAGAGTATTCATTACAGGACTGTGGACAATTGGGGCCTAAGAATATGATGATTAGAGGAAGGAAAATCAGAGGCCCGAGGATTAATAATAGTTTGATATTGACACCTGCTGATTGTTCTGTAATAGATTTGGGCACTCCGTCCGTCCCCCATATGAGGGGAAACAGGTATTACCCATTGGAACCAGAAGTAATTCTTAATTGACTGTAAAGGGAAAAAAAGACTGCCCCCCCCCGATCCAGGAGTAAAGATCTTGAAGTAATCTCTTGGAATATAGTGGGATTAGGGGACAAAATGAAGGATATGACTTGGTGGAATTCAATTTCTAAATTCTCAGTTATCCTTTTTCAGGAAACCTGGATATCTAATCAAGTGGGGCATTATTTTGTGGGATACCAGACCTGGGGGGATTAATACACAAAAACACTTCCAGATATGGGAGGCCCTCTGGGGGGATATGTGCCCTTGTAAAAACCGACTTGGGGTAGAAGCAAAATGTATTGTAAAGAATGAAATGCATAACATTTTGGGTATTGTACTATCCAGGGGTGGATGCCCATTTGTGTAATCTTGAATGTGTATTTGGTCCCTAAGGACAAATTGAAAAATGACTAACAGAATGGAAATCTAGCAAGAAGTGTTATTAAATTTACAAGTAAGATACCCAGGAATTACTATCATAATGGGTGGTGACTTGAATGCAAGAGTTGGGACACAAATTGAGGATCCATGTAATAACTGGAACTTGGATGATGCCTTAGGAATTCCTATAAGGGCGTCTCTGGATTTGAAAATTAATAAACAAGGACAGCTTTTGTTAAATGTGTAAAATGACTAATATGAGGATGTTGAATGGTAGAGTTGCAGGAGATAGAGAGGAAAGTTTACCCATATGGGAATTAAGGAATCAGTTTTCTGGACTATTTTATAGTTGATGCATATTCCTTTTTTTTTCATATCCAAAATGAGAATTTTGGAAATATGGGAAAGTGATCACTTCCCTCTCACTCTAAGTATAGATCCATCACTAACAGGGACATTAAGAATAGAGGACATGGAAAAGAGGTCTGTGATAAATTAATATATGCAAGTATGTAATAGGAAGAGAATAAGATAGACAGAAGAGACCAAAGGGAAAGTTCAAATGCTGATGCAAGAAAAGTCTCTCCTACAACAAAAAAGGAGACGCATCAATTATTATCAGGAAAAAGGGAAAGATGGTGCATAGCAGAATGGATAAGTAATGGAAAATCTGAGTCCCATGTTAGGGGAAGAAGACTGTTTTGGGATGTGTGAAAAAATTATTTTGGATAAACTGAGAGTAGGTAAGGAAAGTAGGACTGCCAGGAGGAATCTGAAAGAAAATGGAAGGGCTAAACGGTTTGACAGAGATTGTGTTAGTGCAAAGGCCAGAATGGTGAAGCAGGGGAAAAGAATAAAAAATACAAAAGAATTGCAAGACAGGGTAGCTTTTATAAACTTAAGGCATGAATATAGGATGACAATAAATACAAAAAAAAAAAATAATCCAGTGATTTGTGGCATGCTCGCCAGACATCAATAGTGGAAAAGGACACAAAGTCTTTTTGGAACTTAGTGGCATATGGTACGGGTAATCTTAGAAAAAATATAGAGGCCTATATTACCCCCAGAGGTTAGGGTTAACCATTTTAGAACAATATATAGGACTGATGAGAAGCGTATGAAGTTTATGAGAAATAATGCTGATAATGAAGGAAACACCTTGGTAAATAAAAGTTGGGATGAGTTTACAATAAGAGAAGTGATGGTAGCAATTAAGGACCAAAAGAATAATAAAGCCCCAGGCCTGGATGAAATAGAATCAGAAATGTATTAATCAGATATAAAATGGTGGGCAGAAATATTAACCCCAATGTTTAATTACATGGTGAGAGTGGAAAAAATCACAGCTAGTTCGGCTGTGGGCATGATTGTCCCCATACATAAAAGAGGACCTATAGAAGATCCGAGTAATTATTGACCAATCACCTTATTAAGTATAACCGCTAAAATTTTCTCTAGACTCTTGTTGGTAAGGCTAGAACATTGGGTAGAAGAAAATAATATTGTATGTCTTTTTCAGGCTGGGTTTAGAAAGCAAAGATCGACATTAGACCCTATTTTTACACTTATTCACATAGTAAATAAATATGTAAAGAAAAATGGAAGTAAATTGTATGTGACATTCATAGATATTAAAGTGGCATTCAATAGTGTTAATAGGGAACTTATGTGGGAAATTGTGGATAAGAAGGGTAATGATAAAAAAAATACTTAAAATGATTAAATTATTATATAAAGACATGGAAGTGGTAGTAAGATACAGTAAGGATGGTGCATGTACAGAACCTCTGGAGACTGAGTATGGGGTAAGACAAGGTTGCTTGCTGGCACCAATTCTCTTTAGTAAATATATTGAAACTGTGAGAAAGAACTGCAAAAACTGACACTTTTAATATTGCAGCTTACCTATAAAAATGATGCAGTATCCGGATGATGCAATCATTATGTCTCAAACCCCATTGGGGATAAAACAGCCTTAACCTCAGTAGTTAGTTCACTTAGGAAGATTGAATTGGAGCTTAATATACAGAAGACAAAGATTATGGTTTTTGAATGTGGAAATATAAATCTGAACCAAAATCCAAAAGTACAGAAGTGGCTAGTGGCAGATAAACAATTAGAAGAATAAGCACCTTTTGTTATTTGGGGTTATAGTTCTCGTAGAATCTGAGTTGGAAAACAAGTACAAAAATAAGGGAAAAAACAAGAATGGTGCAGGGAATTGCAAGGTTTGCTAATATGTTTGCACAAAATTTGCATGTTGCACAAGTCCGATGTTTGGCAGCAAGATTAATGCACAGATGCTGCATGCATCTGAGATATGGAAAGCATTGGGGGAGACAAATGTAGTGGAATCGATACAAAATAAGTCCCTTAAACAAGTTTGGGAGTATCTATGTATAAACATACAGCAATAGTAAGAGCAGAAACTGGTGTACATTCTATTAAAATGAGGATAGGAAAAAGAGTAATACATTTTTGGTATAGAATTATAAAAAATGAAACACCTAATCTTGCTCAATATTGCTTAATGGAAGAAAGATATAGGGGGCTCAGTGACATGGCTGTCTACTTTAAATTCTATTTTAAATAAACTGGGACTTGAATATAAGTAAATCTTACAACTGGATAAGGGCTGGTATTTGTTTAAGAATCAGGCTATACAGAGACCTTTGGATGTCACTGCCGCACAAGATTTGGGAAAAATACATGGAAGTAGTAAAGGGGAAATTTATAGAAATATTAAAATGTATTCTCAACATAAAAATATTTGTTTTGTTGCAAAAATAAAATCAGAGAAAAGCGCTTAGTCGACTAAGAGTGGAACAGATAAATCAGAAGGAAACTACAGGATAGAAAGAGTGGCACCAGTGGTTTCATGTTATTGTAATGAAAATTGCAAATGGGAAATTCATACGTGATCTTTGAATGCCCAGTTTTTGATTCCCCTAGGATAAAATGGATAGGGCCTATAAATAAGTATATAGAGCGGGCAGATTCATGGGCTAAAACTATGAGTATATTTAAGTCAGGGCAGGAGCCAGTAATATATGCACTAGCAAAGTTTGCACAACATGTTTTTTATTATGTGGAGAAGGAAAAAATTGCAGGAAGAAAGAATAATATGAATTATAAGATTGAGAGGTCTTATTTTATGTATACAACTATGGATGTCTTATACCTAAGCTCAGCTCTGTCTTGTATCGCTCTTAAAGATGTTCTGATTGAATGTATGTAAAATGATAAAGATGTCAGGATGTACTTTTTAGTATGTTTTAAATTTCATGTGTAACAAAATTGTTTTATATACATGTGTGTTAAACAAAATTTGAACTTTAACTTGAACTCCTGCTAATGGTTAATGGTGGGAGAAGCTACTAATTGCTGGAAATGTGTATGTCTCCCAGTAACTCTAAGTACTATGCAGATGAAATATGATCAACTTTACAAAATGACAGAAAGCAAGTAACATATTGTTTTTCTGGGGGGTCAGGATTGCTTATAATGAGAGATCTTAACTGCTATATTGGGGAAGTCTTAATTCCTAATGTTGAGGAGATCATTTACTTTTATTTATTTTACAGTTTATTTTGGCCAATATATTGTCACAAAGGAAATCTTCTGATCTCTATGTGAACAAGAGTGGAAGAAATCTCTTAGCCCTTGTAGATAAATTAGGTCTTTATGTTCTAAATGGGACTCTTGAGAGAATATACCAACACAGAAAAGTATTTCTCATCAAGAGGGTAGCGTAACTGAGCTACATATGTCCTGTCAATAGCAAGATTTTGATTTTAAATTCTTTTAAGTCCCTTCAAGGGCAGAAAGTGAACATTTTCCAGTATAGCTTAATATAAATAGCAAAATTAAAGGCCTTAAGAAACAAGGGCAAGATCAAGAACTAAATGATCTGATAATAAGAAATATTAAAAGGGAACACCTGAGTGATAACTTACAAATAAGAATCACAGTGCTATTGAAACATCATCATTTTATCAATATAATAGACTTACTAGAAGAAAGAGACGGGGTGAAATTATGTACAGTAATATTTTGAAAGTCTTTGAAAACATTCTTCTGTTCTTGTAAGGAAAATGTAATGACTCAGAAAGGAAAACCTGGTTCATTAGTACCTGTACGAAATACAAAGGAGAGTTATTAAAGCTGAAATAAGCTAAATCATCCATCAAAGGAAAATCATAACTACTTAAGCACAGCTAGAAAAAACAATTATAATGATATCTTGTTTTCAGTAAAACATAAATGTCATATGGAAAGATGAGAAGAAACATATGAAGCAATTCAAGTAAATGACCTTGGCTTCCTGCAGCAAGGAGTAGAATAATTTTAATACTAAAATTGCAGCCCACACTCCCTCACACAATTGGATATATTAATAGCAACAGATTTTCTTTCCTGAGGAGCCAGGAGCTTGGGCAATAAAATGCCTGAACTCCAGGCGATGCTAACTGAGGGAGCGGCGGATGTGGCTGCGGTCACTGAGACCTGGGCCACCACATGGCATGACTGGGACCTGAACCTGGAGGGTTACACCATGTTCAGGAAGGACGAGGGGAGGGAAGGGTGGAGAGATAGCAATAATTCCTCTAGGCCTCCCACTGATTAAGCAGTCCAATCCCTACTTTACAACAGTTCAGGTGAAACACAGGCCCCATGACAAGAGCAGAACTCACCCTTTGGTTGTAGGTGCCCCACAGCCGAATCTTGACAGCTTCTGGTGCCACAACACACTTGGAAAAATAAGGCAGCTTTTTCCCTAGCCGGAACCAGGGGGTTGCCCCTGAAATAACAGGCAAACCTTCCACCCCCATCCCCTCAGGGATGGGGCACAGAGACCAGTAAACAGCGGTCTCCACCGCTCCAAGAACAGCTTACTGTGTTCCTCTTTTGGCGGAAACACACACCTTTCCCTAACGTAGCTCTATATCAGAGCTTTAGGCTCCAAGAGCCTGTGCACAGATTGCTGTGCTTCTCTCTTCAAGACTGCTCACACACAACTGCTTCTCTCACTGTTCAAAAATTCCCAACTTTCGAACCTAACTCCCATCTGCAGATTCCAATGCGGCTCATGCAGCTGCGATAGTTCTATGGTGACGTCATCCCTCAGTCTCAGCTGAGACTGAGAACAGAGTGAGAGAGTGTGAAATCCATGTAACTGGAGTTTCACAAGCTGCCTTCCCTGCCTACCACTAGGTCTTACTGGGATTCTAGTAACCCCGGGTAACAGGGGGTTACAAAAACACTCCTGTTTTTTTAACAGAATGAAATTATACAAATGTTCCCAAGATTTCAATAGTTTTGGTACTAGGACAAAAAAATTGTTTTCGAGACTCATTATTTTTCTGCTTCCTTAAGTCAGGGGTCCTTAGCCATTGGCTTCTACAACAAACTCATTGTTGATATCACATCTTGTGATAATATTCATTGTTTTAAAACTAATTTGGAGAAAATGCTATCTGAAAGGGTTGTTTGTACTTGTCATGTATAATGTTGCATATGGTTTATCTTTTTTATCATTGTACCACAGTATCTTTTTGATATACTTGTCACAAGTGAAAAAGAGCAATTGCTGCTTATCTGCTAATCAGTTTAAAAATAATAATATTATAGATCATGGGAGTGTCATGTAATGCTCCCAACCAATCACAGGGCTTCCTTCAGTTGCACATGAGGTACTCTTATTTCCTTAAGACTGTCTCACATGCTGTTCCTGTTTAACAGGGTTCAGGCTGGTACAGCTCATGTCACAGAAAGGGACCACAAAAAATGTTTTTTTTAAATGGTCACATGGCTCTATGATAAATTTATAGGGGCACTAGGAGGGTCTCTTATGGATATAAGAGTGTCACCTCTTGTGTCCTTAGGACATCAGAACTGCTCACCTTTGTTTCACAGTTCTCTTGCCCTAAGAACCCATGAGGCGACACTCTTATATCCATAAGAGACCCTCCTAGTGCCCTTATAAACTTATAAGTGAAACGTTTTGCTGACTAACCAATACTGCTGCTTTAAATGGTTTGTCAGCAACATGTTGTGCTGTTGCAGGAGATCAGGGATTCAGGTGCAACCTTTTGTCTCACACTCACAGGACTGGAAAGGGAGGGCTACACTGCATCATTCTACAGCCTCTTTGCATCATTCTACAGTGTCTTTGTGGATGATATCAAAATCTGCAATAGGGTGGACACTCTAGAGGGGGTGGAAGGAATGTGCAGAGACCTGAGAAAACTCGAGGGGCGGTCAAGGGCACGGCAGCTGAGTTTCAATGTGAAAAAGTGCAAAATCATGCTCTTAGGGTACATGAACCCAGAGGCAGAGAACAAAATGGGAGAAGAGGTATTGACAGTCACCAAACAGAAAAGAGACCTGGAATTAATCATATCTGACAACCTCAAGATGGTGAGGCAGTGTGACAAGGCAGTTGGGTAGGGTCAGTGGGATGTTGAGGTGCACAGGGTGGGGTATCACCAGCAGAAGAAGGGAGGCTGTGTTGCCACTATACAGATTGTTGGTAAGACCACACCTGGAGTACTGTGTCTGGTTCTGGAGATCACATCTCAGGAAGGACATAGAGTGTAAGCTTTCCAGAGGAGGGCAAAAAAATGGTGCAGGGTCTGCATCAGAAACTCTATGAGGAGAGACATAGGGACCTAAGTATGTGCACCCTAGAAGAGAGGAGAGAAAGGGAGGATATGATAGAGAACATTTTTCAGGGGAAAAGATGAATGAGAAGAAGGGGATATGCAATGAAGCTGAAAGGGGTAAATTCAAGAGAGATGTGAGGAAGTACTTTTTTCACTAAAAGAGTGATGGATGCCTGTGGAGGTGGTAAGGGGTAAAAACAGTGGTGGAATTCAAGAATACATAGGACAGGCATAAGGGAATCTTAGTGGAAAGCAGGGGAGGCTGCAGATCAAGAGGGATCTGCAGTGACAGTAGAGGCAGAGAAAAATGGGCAGACTGGCTGGGCCAAGCGATCCTTGCCTGCCATCAAATTCTATGTTTCTGTTTCTATTGGTAAAGCTGAGCAATGAAAGGGGCATGGCAGAGCCTCAAAGGAGACCACTGACTGGCTGTGCCCCTCATAGCTGATATGGACTAACAAAATGCAGTCTCTGAACTATGGGGTTGGAGAAGAGGGGTAGAATACAGGGAAATGGGGCATCTGACACCAGAAAAAGCACCTTTTCAGAGGAGGTATCTGCTAAATAGGCTTGCTATTATTATACTGTATTTACAATTATGAAATGGGTAGAAAGAATGCTGGTTCCTGATTGGCCAAGAGGTACCCTTAGCTGGGTCATTTTCCCAGCAAGACAGCCTGACTGAAAGTACCTCAACAAATGTATGTTTAAAAAACACATCCAATTTATTAAAAATGACTCATTCCATAATCACAATTAGGTACTGTAGGGGGTGCATTATGGTGAGCTAACGGACCCTCTTGGGTGGTGGAAGCACTTGGCTGCACCTTGTGCTTCAACCCACTCATGGTGGGCCATTATTCCACCATAACACACCCCTGTCATGCCTTATTGCTTAAGTATACTTCAATTTAATGTTTTGTTTTTTGTTTTGTTTTGTTTACTTTCTCCTGTCACTGCTCTTCTAAATATTTCAAATAATGCAGTACTAATTTCACTGGGTCTTCTTTTTGGCCCCCAACAGACTTTATAATCGTTGTGACTGTGACATCTCTGACTACTGCAATGAAAACACCGCTGTCATAAACAAGAGCCCTGCAAGGTTAGTTGTGGAAATACTTTTCATACAGACATCATAAATAAGCTACCAAGATGCACTCCAGACCACAGAAAAGAAAACTGATAAATTCCAAAAATTGTCCTAACTGAAACACTATGTTTGCAAAAATACATAGAGTGCCACCCACCCGGATCAAACGCTCTGTGTGAGATTTCAATTTACTGCTTGACAAATTGGAGTCACACAAATGGATACCTGTAATTTAAAAACAAAATCCAGTGTAACATAGGATTAAATTCAGATCTCATCTCATAAGTCTAAAATATAACCAAAGAGCCAAGCAATGTCCTTTTAGGATTTTGCATAATTCAATAGGCTATGATGCAGTTATCCAATCCTTCCTTGGCTTGCTTTCCTCTCATTTCCTCTTTATCCTCTATGCTTTGCTGATCAAATGATGCATTGATGGCAAGCCATGAGGCTTAAGAAGAAAAGCAGTAAAAGGATTTTGCAAAATGAATTTCTCCTCTTCATACATAAACTGAGACAATTTCCAGAGTCTAGGAACATACATTGAAATAACCTCCTTGTTTCCACTTAGAGGGCATATCCATAATGAAACAAACCCATAAGCAAGTCACGTATCCAATTGACAAGCGAAATACTGAATCAGCAGTCAGGATGAGTCATTGAACAAAAGGTCCACAAATGTTATAATTTAATTCTAAGGGCATTCTCTGCTCATGTGGAGTAGCTGAGAAGAGAAAGGGAAAAACCCTTTCACAAACAAGACATACTCTGTCAGGTACAAGTCTTGTGTACAAAGCACTAATCAACAGATGAATGCTGCCATTCTCTTTGGATTAATGCAATGACCAGACAATAGTTGGGGATTTCATTAGTTCGTATCAGTCTGGGAAACATAAACTGGTGCACTGCAAGCGTGTGTTGCTGTTTCTCCTGAACTACTACATTAATCCATTTTTTTTTTTATTTGGGAGGAATCTAACCTATTTCCCCTGTTCCTCACACTGATCAGAAGGAGTTGCCATGGCTGTACCACAGTTACAGCACATAGCTATGAACTTGAAGACCTAGGTTTTAGTCCCACAACTGCCACTTACTGTGGGACCTTTAGCAACTCACTTAAAACTCCCTGTGCTCAGTTCTCTCTATGCCCTCTCTCAAAACCTCTGGCTTTCCCTTAACCTGTCTGTGAGCACATAACTCATGTTTCCAGCTGCTCATGGAGTGGTACTTGCTTTGGAATGTAGTTTGTATGAAAGACACTATACAAAACCAAACTCCATTCCATCCCATTTCAGCAAGTGAGCAAAATCCTTTAAGATTTTGCTTGATGGTATTCAAGCTCCTGCACTGGTTGAGTACCGACTACATAAAATACCTTCTGCACCCATATACTTGGGATCATCCTTTCTGCTGTGGAGAATCTATTGGTGGTTCCACATGCCTCTCTGATATATTTGGGGGACAGGACCTTTATTGTGGCCACTCTGCCTGCCCATCTGGACCTCCCTACACTCACAGCTTCATCAGCTCTTCTCTGTGGAGGTTTTTAAAAGGGTCCTAAAGACCCACCTGTTCATCCTGGCATTTGAGGGTTCATTGTAATGTTTAAGTGATGGAAGGGACTCCGATGTGCTTTTTGATAGAGTGATTTTATAGAGTTGTAAATATTTATTTTTACTGGAACTGTATGTCATGTCTATGGGATGAGACACCATATTTAATAAAGCTGACTTACTTACACCTACCTTCAGTGAATAGTGGTTCTGCGCTGCTGTAATCAGCCAGTAGGGGGTGCATGAGTGCTGGACAGCCCCTGCTTTCTCTCACCCAGGAGTCAAGTGTCTCACCTCGTTAATGCCATTAATCCCAAAAAAGGATGTTGCAGCTGACCTCTGTTTAAATGTACAGTAAGGAAAACTCGGAACCAAGTTCTGAAATATTCTGCATGGTGCAGCTTGCATTTTCAGTGCATAAGGGGCACATAAGACTTTTTCTAGAGGGCAGGAATATGAGAACCTCCTCTGTGCTATCTCCCTGGCCCTGCACTTGCATGTATGGCCATAGAGGGTGCATTTAGGCAGTCACATACACACTGTATGCAACATGAGCCAATATGCTACTTGAAGGCCAAGCATAAGATCCACTGCACTCAAAATGTGGCATCTGTCAATGAAGCAGGAACTAATTAGTCCCCACAATGACCACTCCACCGTGCCTCTCAAGTATTATGTAGACACAGAAGAAGTTAGCCAGTGGGTGCAATGGAATTTAGCTCATGTGGAATATTATTGATCACATGCCTCCAATTACCATGTCAGGTGGTCATGGTGGTAAGTACAGCCTTGTTGCACCAAGAAGTATTGGCTTGAGTACCTCAGTATGACAAGTGCCATGATATGCTAGATCACTAGGATTATCATGAAGATCTCTTCTTTCTCCTGCTTCCCATGCCATTTATAGATGATGACTCTTTGGGACCCTTCTGCATACAACTCTCTTTGGTCAGCTTCAATAACCCCACCACCACCATCACCACCACCAGCTGCCTGGCCTGTTGGTCTTGAGTTACACAGAACCAAGATGACCACTGCTCCTGTACGCCACCCTTCAGAACAAGAGAAAAGGAGTCTCAAGCACACCAATGATGGGCTGAATATAAATGTGAATTCTAACACCTATGCTTCTCTATTCACCATAGGGGAACAGCACCTCCTGGTACTGGTCTGCACATTCAAGTAGAAGTACTGGCCCCATCTCCATTTGTCTCCATCTGTCTCTCTTCAGGCCCTATTGAAGTGGTGCAGTACCCTTCACTGGATGTGTCATGTCTTTACTCTCTCCCTGCTCTGCTTGCTGATCTGCAATACCATTCCTTAATGCAATAACAGCCACAGAGACCATGCCCATGTCAACAACAATGACATGGGCTCTGGATATGGGAGAAAGCCAATGATAGTACATTACAGCCTGCTTGTTACATGACTAATGCAAGCACAGTGCAAACAGAGAATATGTAGGCCATGTACACATATGACCCCTGCAGTACCCAGGATACTGAGCATGCACAGAAGCGCACAGTGCACCATATGACGGCACAGAGCCATGCAGCTTTCTACCATGTTAGCGTCAGAGAAGATGCGTAGTGTTCATCAGTTGTTACCTGTTCCATAATTTGGCAGAAGGTACAGGTTACCACTGAGTTAGGAAATTTCCGTGAAGGGATGTGTGTCCAAGCAATAATTGAGGTTCACTGAGCAGGCTTCTCTTGGGCCTGTGGACTGCATGTAACACCCTGGTGGCTTGGTTCTTCCAATGACCACGGTGCAAGGGTTTGGGGACAAAGGTCAACCCAACAATGATGCGTTTGTGTGGTACAGTTGTGGCCAAAGACGTGGTCAGATATTTCCTGAAATTTTTGTGCTATCTCTAGAGAAATTCCCTGTCTGCCTGCCCACAGTTCACAGCAGGCCCACCAGAGAGAATCTCTTTATTAATATTGCAAAATACCTGGAAATATCTGACCATTACTTTGGCTGCAATTGTACATAACACCACCAGAAGCTTTCACTAGTGCTCTGACATGGATGGCCGGTCCTTGAACCTAGCTTATGGCCAACAGATGTAAAGTATCCTGCTTATTATAATATAGAAACATAGACTTGGACAGCAGATCAGGACCGCTTGGCCCATCTAGTCTACCCATTTCCCTACCTAGAGGATAAGCTGCAGATCCTATTTAACCAACAACCTATTTCTTCCTACCCCCCACAAAAATTGCCTTATGTCTGTCCCATGCATTCTTGAATTCTCCCACAGTTTTAGACCCCACAACCTTCTCAGAAAGGCTGTTCCATGCATCCACCACCCTCTCTGTGAAAAAATACTTCCTCACATTGCCCCTGAACCACCCCCTCTCTATCTTCAAATTGTGTCTTCTTGTTCTTGCACATCTCTTTTTCTGAAAGATGCTACCCTCTTGGACTTTGTTGATTCCACTGAGGTGCTTAAAAGTTTCTATCATGCTCCCCCTCTCCCTCCTTTCCTCAAGAGTATAGATATTAAGCTCCTTTAGTCTCTCCTTGTATGGCTTCTCTTGAAGACCCTGTACCATTTTAGTTGCCTTCCTCTGGACTGCCTCTATCCTGTCTATATCCTTGCGTAAATGGGGTCTCCAGAACTGGATGCAGTACTCCAAATGGGGTCTTACCAACTGTCTGTACAGAGGGATAACAACTTCCTGTTTTCTGCTGGTGATGCCTCTCCCTATATATATCCCAGTATCCCCCCAGCCCTCCCTACTGCCTTCTCACACTGCTTGCTAACCTTAAGCTCATCTGATATGATTACCCCCAGGTCCCTTTCCATTTTTATGCTGGCTCGCACATGCATGCCAGCCAACATCTTGTGGTAGTAGCAGATTTGGAGGTGCGGTCACTGTGGGTGGCTGTAGGGCACGCATCAGTAGGTGCATCCCTCATTCCCCAATAAGCGAGCAGCAGGCACCAACACCCTGCATAGTAAATGTGGCCACCAGATCAAAGAAAATGTCCACTGTAATGAGAGCAAAGCTCTCATACAGCTGGACCACAACACGCCTCCCGACATGCAAGTAACATGGCGGCAGTGACTGCCTCCGCCACCTGTCACAATACCAACAGGGGAGCCCACTCCCCGTTGGCATAATGTTCCCCTCCCATTTCCGCTGTGTGCCGGGGCTACCCAATCCCCCTCGGCATCATGCACCCCCCAAAAAAAGTCTTTCTTTGCCGACGGGGGACCCAATCCCCATCGGCTTCAGTCCACCCCTTCCCAGTTCATCTGCTGATGGGGGAGCTCACTCTTCATTGGCATAATGTCCTTCCCCCGTTTGTTGTGTGCCGAGGGGGGTACACAATCCCCCTTGGCTCTCCTGCCCCCACTGGTATTTGCTGACAGGGGTGCCCAATTCCCTGTCGTACCTTCGCCAAAAAAACTCAGGTGCGGCTGGGAGCCCACCCAGCGTGCCAGATACCACAAAAAAAAATGTCCCATGATGTTTTTTTTTTTTTTACTTGTACCTGTAAAAAGAAAATGGTCCTTCGTGGTCTCCTGCCCCTCCATAACCCGCACCCACCCTCTGTGCACCCTGCCTCCCCACACCCCTACTTACCTCTGGAGCCCGGCGTAACGATCTTCAGTGGACCAGGAACATGTCTGCACTCTTCATAGCTGACCGCGAACTGAAGAAATGCCAGTAAGCTGTATAATGGCATAAATAGGGTTTTTTCAACTTTGCTGCATATCTCAGGCATTTTTGGGAATTTTTACATCAAATTTTCAATATGGGATTATTGGTAACCCTCCTCATGAATTCAGGCACTGTCATGGTGTTATTCAGTCTCGAAAGGTGATTTTGCAGTCACTGCATGGAATCACCTTTCGGGACTGATTAATGAAACAGCAGTGCCACTGTTCATGAGGGGTGCTCTCAAAAAGTCTATGTTGCAAATTTGGTGGAACAAAATCCAAAAAATTGCTGTTTTACGAGCATGTGTTGCGCAGTTTCCACGCATGCTGGTAACTTCGTGAATTTGTAATATTTTCACTCCAGATTTTCAAAACTGCCATTTTTCCACACCACCTTATGAATAGTATAGCTGTCATTTTACATATCCTGGCCGAAATGTGGTTTCACACGACTGGCGCAGAATAGCACGATCGCTGTGCAAAATCAGTTTTTGGGACAGTTTGAGGAAATGACAGTGACACTGTTCATGAGCAGAGGTCCTAAAATACTTATGTTGAAAATTTGGTGATGAAATTCCATACAATGACTGTGCTACAAGTGTGTGTTGCGCAGTTTCCATGCACCCTTGTAACTTTGCAAATTTGCAATATTTTCATGCCAGATTTTCAACACTGGCATTTTTTCATACCTCCTTATGAATAGTACAGCTGTCATTTTTCACATTTTGCCCTAAATGTGTTTTCACACCTGTGGCACACAATGGCATGGTCACTGTGGGAAATCAACGTTTGGGACAAATTAACAAAATCACAGCGCCACTGTTCATGAGGGGAGGTCCCAAAATGCATATGTTAAAAATATCCCAAAAATAATTGCGTTGCGGACCTGTGTTGCACAGTTTCCATGCATGCTTATGACTTCACCAATTTTTCATATTTTCACTCCAGATTTTCAACGTTGCCATTTTTTACATCTCCTCATGAACAATACAGTTGTCATTTTCCACATACCACCCAAAATGTGTTTTTTGTCCCTGTGTCACCAAATGGCACAGCCGCTGTGCAAAACCACCTTTCAGCTAACAAACTGATAGTGCCACTCTTCATAAGGTGGGTTCACAAAAAGCCCATGTTGACAATTTGGAGTGAAAATACCAACACACGCCTACGGTGTTCAGGTTTCCAACTGTAGCACCCCACTCCGTACAGACTGAGATCATCGGCTGTAATGCTCACACCATTCCACCCCCCCCACCCTGCAGCCAGTGACAGGCATCGTGGTGTGCCTTGCAGTGTTCGGCCACAAAGTTCACCCCATTCTCCTATACTGTACCCACCTCACTATATTTCCTTATGGAACAGGGTAAGTATAATGCCCCAAAACCCCAAAGCACACCACAACACTTCTTAGTGTCTGCAGGGTACGGTATGGTAAAATGGCATGAGTGTTATAGCTGATGGCCCAAAGGCACACCCCAATGCCTGTCGGTCTCTTTGGAGTGGGGATGGGGTTGGTGTCACTTTAGTACTTCACTGCCATTCCTATTATGCATCTCTCACTGTTGCACTACCAATCCCAATGCCAGCGAGACAACATTTAGCATTGACAAATGCTTGTTTTTGTTGTTACTACCTCCTCCCCCCAACACACGCATTGTGTAATCTTCCCCTGGGTTTTTGTTTCTCAGGTGCATTATTTTGCACTTCTTTGCATTGAATCCAAGCTGCTATACTTCTGACCATTCCTCCAACCTTGCCAAGTCCCTTCTCATCCTTTCCATGCCTCCTTGTGTGTCAACCTTGTTGCAGATCTTTCTGTCATCTGTAAAGAGGCATACTTTTCCTTTCAGTCCCTCTGCAATGTCACTTATAAAGACATTAAAAAGGACTGGACCCAGTATTGAACCCTGCGGTACCCCACTAGTAACCCCTCTTTCTTCAGTGTGGACTCCATGTACAATTACCTTCTGTGTCCAGTTGTCCAGCCAATGTTTTACCCAGGCTACCACCCTGGGACCCACTCCCAGACTGGTTAATTTGACTATTAATCTTTTGTGTGGGACTGTGTCAAATGCCTTACTAAAGTCTAGGTAGGCCATGTCCACAGCCCCTCCCTGGTCTGTTACTTTGGTCACCCAGTCAAAGGAATCAATTAGAGAATTGTATCAGTTAAAGCAAAAGGAAGCTGGAAAGACAGTCAGAACAGCAAAGGCCCAAACCGAGGAAAAGATAGCCAACTCAGTTAAGAAGGGGGATAAAACCTTTTTTAGGTACATCACGGAGTGAAGGAAGACTAAGGGAGGGATAGTGAGGCTTAATAAAGGGGGTGGGCAGAGGGTGACTGTGAAAAGGCAGAGATACTAAACAAATATTTTTGATCAGTATTTACAAATGAAGAGGGGGAGGTACCTAAAACAAACAATAGAAACACTCTGGATACAGAAGTTGATACCAGCCCATTTACAGAAGAAAGGGTTCTGAAAGAACTCCTAAAACTGAAGGTGGACAAATCAATGGGGCCTGATGGAATTCACCCCAGAATTCTAAAAGAACTTAGGGTAGAACTAGTGACACCACTGACTACCCTCTTTAACAAATCATGGGAGATTGGGGTGGTACCTGAGGACTGGAGGAGGGCCAATGTGATTCCCCTTCACAAAAGTGGGAGCAGGGCAGAAGCAGGAAACTACACACCAGTTAGTTTAACCTCAGTGATAGGGAAGATGATGGAATCACTTCTGAAGGAAAAAATTGTCGAGTACCTAGAGGCCAGAGGGGCACAGGACACAAGGCAGCATGGATTCACAGCAGGAAGGTCATGCCAGACAAATCTAATAGATTTATTTGACTGGGTGACCAAAGCAGTAGATCAGGGAGGGGCTGTGGACATGGCCTACCTAGACTTTAGCAAGGCATTTGACTCAGTCCAACACAAAAGATTAATATACAAGTTATCCAGCCTGGGAGTGGGTCCCAAGGTGATAGCCTGGGTAAAGGATTGGCTGGAGAATAGGACACAGAGGGTAATAGTAAATGGAGTCCACTCTGAAGAAAGGGGGGGTTACTAGTGGGGTGCCGCAGGGTTCAGTATTAGGACCAGTCCTCTTCAATGTCTTTGTAAGCGACATTGCAGAGGGACTGGAAGGAAAAACATGTCTCTTTGCAGATGACACAAACATCTGCAACAGAGTTGATGCACAAGGTGGGGTGGAAAGGATGAGAAGGGACTTGGCAAGGTTAGAGGAATGGTCAAATGTATGGCAGCTTAGATTTAATGCTAATAAGTGCAAGGTAATAAACCTGGGAAACAAAAACCCAGGGGAAGAGTACACAATGGGGGGTGAGATACTAACAACAACAAAAATGGAAAGGGACCTGGGGGTAGTCAGATCAGATGACTTAAAGGTGGGCAAGCAATGTGAGAGGGCAGCAAGGAGGGCTGGGGCAATACTGGGATGCATAGGGAGAGGGCATCACCAGTAGAAAACAGGAAGTTGTTATCCCTCTGTACAGACAGCTGGTGAGACCCCATCTGGAGTACTGCGTGCAGTTCTGGAGACCCAATCTCCATGAGACATAGACAAGATGGAAGCTGTCCAGAGGGACGGCAACTAAAATGGTGCAGGGTCTGCACGGAAGGCATATGAAGAGAGACTAAAGGAGCTTAATTATAGCCTTGAGGAAAGGAGGGAGAGGGGGACATGATAGAAACATTCAAGTACCTCAAGGGAATCAACAAAGTCCAAGAGGGTAGCATCTTTCAAAAAGAGGTGTGCAAGAACAAGGGGCACAATTTGAAGATGGGAGGAGGTGGCTCAGAGGTAATGTAAGGAAGTATTTTTTCACAGAGAGGGCTGTGGATGCATGGAACAGCCTTCCGGAGGAGGTTGTGGAGTCAAAAACAGTGATTGAATTCAAGTATGCATGGGACAGCCATAAGGCAATTCTAGGGGGTGGGGGTAGAAAGAAGTAGGCTGCTGGTTAACTAGGATCTGCAGCTTATCCATTAGGTAGGGAAATGGGCAGACTGGGTGGGCCAAGCGGTCCTAATCTGCTGTCAAATTCTATGTTAGATTCATCTGACATGACCTTCCCGCTGTGAATCCATGCTGCCTTGGTTCCTGTGCCACACTGGCCTCTAGGTACTCAACAGTTCTTTCCTTCAGAAGTGATTCCATCACTTTCCCTTCCACAGAAGTCAAACCTGCCTCTCTCTTGGTCCCACTTTTGTGAAGGGGAATCACATCCACCTTGCGCCAGTCCTCAGGTACCACACCATCCTCCCTGATTTGTAAAAAAAGGGTAGTCAGTGGTTTCACTAGTTCTCCCTTTAATTCTTTTAGAATTCTGGGGTGAATTCCATCAGGCCCCATTGATTTGTCCACCTTCAGTTTTAGGAGTTCTTTCAGAACCCTTTCTTCTGTGAAAGGACTGGGATCGACCCCCCTATCCAGAGTGCTTCTGTTAATTGGATTAGGCACTTCCCCCTCTTCCTGTTTTGTGAATACTGAACAAAAATATTAATTCTGTATCCTCCCTGCTTTTTCACTGTCCCTCTCTGCCCACCCACCGTCCATTCTATTCAGCCTCACTATCTCTCCCCTGATGTACCTATAAAAAATTGTATCCCCTTTCTTAACCGAGTTGGCTATCTTGTCCTCAGTTTGGGCCTTTGCTATTCTGACTTCCCTCCTTGCTTTCTTCTGCCTTAAGTGGTACAGCTCTCTGTCCTGCTCCTTCTGTGTTTCTTTATACTTCCTGAATGCTATCTTTTTCTCCCTGACCTTCCCTGCCACCTCTTTTGAGAACCATAGTGGCTTTTTCTCTCGTTTTGATTTTATTTATTTGCTTCACACAAAGGCTTGTTGCCTCTGTGATGGCAGTTTTTATGTTTCCCCATTGTTGCTCCACCCCTCCTTCTAGCATGTTTGCTAGTGCTTTTCTAAGGCACTCTCCCATCTTGCCAAAGTCAGCCCTCCTGAAGTCCAGTACCCTCACTTTTGTATGGCTTGACTCTGTAGCTTATTCAAGTTGGCTGGCTTCTTACTTTATTTGACTGGTGCTATGCCCTGCTGTTACCAAGGATATCCCTCTCAGGGGTCCTTATCTATGTATCTGCAGTTCTGCCATACTGTGGTTGGGCTTGGGTACTGCAGAGTAATCATGCGGCACATGTGTCTGTCTTCTGACTTGCTATGGGATAGTATGCTCTGGTGCTGGGAGGTGGGGAACCACCACAGCCAATATATTGTTTTTGTGGGGGTATGGTTTATGATTTGAGGCATGACTTGCATGCATGCTGTGAGGCCACATGCTTGGCAATATTTCTTACTTCTTTAGGGGGCTTGTACAGACCATGTGTTGGTGTGTGTGCAAGTGACCATTTATAAGGTTAGCCTGCTCTCAACATGCATGTAACAGTGAAGTGTAGCAGGTCAAAAAATACCCTTATATCATGCACTTCACTTGTTAAAGAGGCCTATGTGTGATATTACTTACCCTTCTCCACTGTAAAACCCATACCAGATATGGACATAGAAAAGTTACTTACCACAGCTCCAGATACTCAAGCATATTATCTACATACATCCACTCTTTAGGGCTGGAGGTGCTAGCACCCAATGGAAGAAAACTTTTTTTGCTAGGGCACCAACAACAGCACTGCCACTAGTGCATGCATGCCGCCACATGCGTCAACCAGTAAATGTTATCAACACCTCAACTGCCTCAGTTCTGTTAGCAAGGAATGTGGAAAACAAGCACCATGCTTGCAGTAAGATACAGAAAAGAAAATGGATATAGACAGAAAAAGAAAAAGAAAATATAAATGACTAAGAACCTAAAAGGGGCAAATTGAAGAACTTCCCTCACAAGGATAACCCCCCCCAGAAGGGCAGGCAGGTTGTACATGAAGCAAACCATAGAGGACGTCCCTAGCCAGGGCTATCACACACAAAGCCTAGGGCAAGGGGGAGAAATAAGGCAATGACTCTGAAAGTTTCCCTCTCAGTGCTCTCAAGCTGAGTATACTGAGCCCAAAGAAACAGAACAACAGCCAAAGGGTGCCCAGGACACTCTGTGTGTTCCAAGCAACAAGGCAGTCAAAGTGTATAGGTGCTGCACTTATCTATATGGAATGGTCAGATGCTTGGAGAGCAATACACGTGCATAATCCAATGGATCCTTACCCACCAGACAGAAACCTTTCTAGAAGATTGAACACCAAGAATATCTGTTAGAAATCAAATGCCTTGGTGACTGAAAAAAACACTTGGCACATACCTCAACAGCTGATGCCCTACAAGGTATAAACAAAACAAGAACTGATCACACAGGCCTTCACCAAGGCCTGCAATCACTATGCACCACTCACCAAACACCACACAAAAAAACAAAATGCGCCATGGATTACCCCTTCCCTACTCCAAAAACTGAGTGAAAGGGACAATCTCTGGTACAAAACTATGGAGTCTGGCAGGTCAGCTGACAGACAAACCTGTAATGCCACACGCAGTAGATGCATGTGGGCCATCCACAAGGCCAAAGTGGACTATTATCAAACTACCCTCACCTCCACATGGGGTCCACCTGGACCTTCTGGGGTAATATCAAAGAACTCAATGAGAAATCACGCTCCCTACCTCCTTCTCAGCTCTCCATAGACAGCACCATTTCCACTGACCCACTTACCATAGCAAACTGTCTCAACACCACCTTCACAGATTTCAGTACTGTTCTCCCCAGTTGTTTCTTTGACCCCATGCCTGAAACTCAGCTCCCTACCCTGCAGTGCCCTAATTTCCTCCTGTGCAAAATATCCACCCATGAAGCCCGTCCATACCTGCTAAATGCACTAAACAGCAATAGCCCAAATAATGATCCCCTAGACGCTAGGATCCTTCTGCTAGTCCTCAATGATGTCCTAGTCCCTCTAACGGACGTATTAAACAGATCCCTTTGCCTGGGGCAATTCCCCAGTGCCTGGAAGACAGCTGTCATCACTCCCATTCATAAAAGTGGTGACAAGTCCTCCCCCAGTAATTATCGACCCATCTCCATTCATCCCCCACTCTCCAAAGCTATAGAAAAAGTGGTTGCACACAGCTCACTGAATATCTAACCAAATATGCCATATTATGCCCTGAGCTGCATGGCTTCTGCACTGGCCATAGCACAACCACAGCCCTCCTAGAATCCACCAACTTCCTACACACACACACATCCCTAGACTTGGGTAACATTGCTGGAGCTGTGTTTATAGACCTTTCCAAGGCCTTTGACACTGTCTGCCATCCACTCCTACTTGACTCCCTCTACCAAATCGGCTTCTCCACTGGTCCCCTGCCATGGTGTGCTAGTTACCTCTCTACCTGGTCACAATGCGTCAAAATAAGCGGGACCCTGTCGGACACCCTACCAGTCCTCTCCAGGGTTCCTCAGGGCTCCATCCTGTGTCCACTACTCTTCAGTCTCTACCAAAACACCCTGCCCAAGGCCTGCTCCGAAACAAAGTCTACTGTACGTGGATAATGCAGTGCTCTACGCCTCACACCACAAATCTACTCCCCTCTAGGACTCCCTCCAACACGCCTTCAATCAGGCAGAAACATGGTTCAAGGACCATAGACTGGTCATAAACCTAAAAAAGATGAAATCGATGATTTTCTCCCACCACCAAAACAAAGCAAAGAGTGTACCACTCCTCATTCTTTCCGGCACTCAACACCGCCTTGAACAGGCATCCTCCAGCAAATACCTAGGGCTTACCCTCAACTCTGTCCTGACCTTCCACGCTCACATAAGCACCCTCGCAGCTGCCACAAACACCTGGATAGGACTCCTTTACCAGTACAAGGACTGCCTCCCTCCTGATGCCCATTGGCTTACCATCACTTTCTCTATACTGTCCCCAGTGGACTATGGGCTCCCTGTGTACAGTGCTGCTGATAATACTGCTCTCCATATAATTCAACTCTCCCTCAAGAAGGCCTGCAGGCTCCTAACTGGTGCCCCTAGGCTCACCCACACCTGCTCCCTCTATTCCACTGCCAATCTCCTCAACTTCAAGGAAAGACTCCACTACCAGACCTACTTACTGACCAAGAAAATTCTGCTTGGTCTCTCCCCCCCGGGGTCTCTGCCTCCCTCCAACTCGCTGCCCCCTCTATCACCACCTGCAATTCGGACAAAGCTATCCTTGCGATACCCAGGAAAAAAACCTCCCTTGCTCAGAGATCCTTCCACCACAGGGCCCCCACCTGGTTTAATGAAATCTCAGCCACTGTCACCAGCACACCCAAGATTGCCCCTTTCAAAATTGCTCTCCGGGGCTACCTCCTCAATACTCGCTCCTGTAACTGCAACTAGCCAGAGCTCTCATGTCCTCTAGGGCCCAGACTCCTGACAAAGTCCAATTAAACTGCCACCTCTCACAACTTCGACAATGTCTAATGTGACAATGTCTATCTTGGATTACTATCCCCCGGCTGGCCCCTCAACTCTGCTAAACCCTGTATTCTGGGGTTCCACCTTGCTACGTGAGTAATATGGAAAATACAGTAACTGATGCTCTCATGTGATAACAATGTGTCTCATGCTTAATTATGTAAATGTCTGTATTAACAATTGCAAAAAAGTATATGTACAATGTCTGTAATCACTACATGATGGCATTTCCTTGTAACCTGTATTCTCACTGTTTTCTGTCCTCCATGTGATGAGGTACCTTTGTAAATGAGCCGTTGGCTCAAAGGTTGTAAATCTGATATTTCAAATAAATAAATAAAATCACCCCACTAGACTGAGAGCAAAAAGAGAAATAATACATGTAAGAGGGTGCAAATCTTGGGTGTTGTGAAGCCCACAAAAATGGGCAACCTAGAAAAAAAAACAGGGCTGCAATTTAATTGATTTGGTGTCCAACACCCATCAGAAAGTAACGCATACAACCTAATTGTGGTTTGTCTGTATTTCTCCTTGAATATCAGGTGGAGGAAATCTCTGCAATCTATGTGAAAAACAGGGAAAACTGTACTGTATTTTGCCGGAGACAGAGTGTTTGCCAAAATTAGAATCTTCTGTAATCTATCTGGGACACCTCAGTGAAAAGTCAGGTACTAGTCATAAGAAGCAAAGAACTTGGTATGAGAAACAGCCTCTTTGGAAAATAGGGCCTAGGACAGTGGTGACGAGAAAAAAAACATTTGAAGGCATATTGCCATAAGGCCATACTGACATTTTTCGTCATCTGATCACAGGAATGGTGTTAGGCTCATCTGCCACACTGGGTTGCCCAACATGGATTAGAGATCAGATGCAGAAAAATAAGGAAACAGTTGAAGAAAAAATGGGGATGCACACCATTGGAATAGAAATATTAAGGGATGTACCCCATCGGCAAGGAGTATGAAGAGAGAACAAGAAGGCAAGTGGGAGAGAAGACAACAATAGTTCACTTCCCAGCCTCAAAATATCCCCCCTCCTCTTTTCAAAAGAGACATGAATCCCACAGTGGGGTGAATGATCTTCCTAGGAAACCCAGTTAGAGTCAAGTGCAGTACCTCATCAAGATGCCCTTTCAGAGCAGGGTGTGCAGTGAAAAGGTGCCTCCAGACTACCCTGGTGGCCTCTCTTAGTGCAGTATACCAGGGAGGGGTCACTATGGTGTCCTGACTGGGCAATACCAAGAAGCCCAGAGGCACAGGCATGGCATTATGGTTTCTGTCCACTAAATAGGACCAGTGCTGTGCCTCCTGCATCTCTCACAAATTGGTGGAGTACATCTTCCATGGCAGAGGAGATTCAGATTGATGATTCTTTATCCTCTGAGTATGAGGAGGATGTTGAGGGAGAGGAGGCTGGAACACTGCCAAAGGATGGAGCTGGAGATAGCATTGGAAATACTGTAGTGCTAAGTTAATCTCCCTGAACCAGCACTTAAAGTTCTCCATTACTGATGGAACTGCTGCTGGCACAATTGGCCCAGTGGCCTGAAGGTATCAGGTACCTTATCAAAAAGGAAATGAGACACTTGAGGCGGCAGCCTGAACGGGATGTTGATGGCCTGTTGATCCACCAATACCGCACCCAGACTCAGATCCTGGGGTCCACTTGGAACCCCTGCTTAAAAGAAGTAGCAAGTGAAGCCTCCCAAACCTGTAACACCAGCTCTGGGGTGTCTAGAACATGAGTGCCCACGGGGGAACCCATGGCCACATGACGAGTGGCCAGTTCCTGGAAAGACCTGTTCCAGGGACTATTCCAGATCCGGAGTTAACGCAGACAGTGGCAGAAGTCACAACACTGGCCCAAACACCATGAGTGGCATTGACACTGAGGCTGACACCAACATCGACCATCACACCAACTCCAACAACAGCACTGCATGCAGCACTGACATTCTCTGTCCATGTCAGGACATGGGTCAACACAGAACATAGTGGTGACCCCAGCAACAGGGTGGTCTGGTGCTGATGGCTACCAGACCATAGTGGGTGCTCCTGTGATCACCCAGAAGAGGTAGAAGGTCTGTCAGACACCACCACCACTTCAGATTCTATCTGGACCTTAGCTCTGTGAGAGGAGGGAGAGCTCAGTACCTCAGCCATCTCAGTTTAGCAGTGAAGGGACCAGAGGGGGACAGTAAGGCAACCTACTTTGAGATTGCCTATGTCGATGTCTGACCTAGAAACTTGGGATGTGTAATCCCATCTTCAGAGCTTGAAGCTCCAATATCTGGACATCAAATGCTACCCAGCCTCCAAATCATGGTCAGGCCCAAGGCAGAAGAAACACAACATATGTTGGTTGCTGTGGGCAATGTTTTTTCCACACCGACAACACTGGAAAAGCTTTTCATACCCCAACATTACATTTCTGGAAAGAAATTAGAATAAGTAAAAGAACCAAAACTGTTGACATTCAATCCCATGGAGTGCATGTGATGGTGGGATAAACTGACCTGAGGAAGTAAGAATGTCAACGGTGGTTACTAGCCCTGATGTATGGTGTCATGCGTGCACTGATATCGACACCACTGTCATCAGCCTAGCAAAAAGTTTGCTCCCCCAGGGTTCTAATGTCTCCAGCTCTAAGACCAAAGAGTGAGGCACTATGGAGAAGACTGATTATTTGAACATGTATTAGTTCACCTTAAGGCATGGAACACAAATCAGCACTTATTTATAAAAAAAAAAAAAAAATATGCTCATATCTCTGAACTGTTCCCTCAAACTTTAGACAGGTCACACATTAGTAAATATAATGTCAGGATAAGGATTTACAGAAGTCTGACTCCGTAAGAACAAAAAACAAACATTTGTCAATGCTGAATGTTGTCTTGCTGGCATTGGCATAGGTAGTGCAGGAGTTAGAGAGATGCATAATAGGAATGGCAGTGAAGTACTGAACTGATGCCAACCCAACCCCCACCCTGCAGAGACTGACAGGCATTGGGGTGTGCCTTTGGGTCATCGGCCATAATGTTCATGCCATTTCACCTCACCCTACCCTGCAGATACCGAAAAGTGTTGCATTGTGCCTTGGGGTCATCGGGCTTTAAGCTCACCCCATTCCATAAGGAAATATGTTGAGATGGGTGTAGTATAGGAAAATGAGATGAACTTTGGGGCCAAAGAGTCCAAGGCACACCTTGATGCCTGTCACTGGCTGCAGGGTGGGGGTGGGGGTGTAATGACATGAGCATTACAGCCAACAATCCCAAGTCACACCCCTGACTCCTGTCAGTCTCTACAAGGTGGGGCGTTATGGTTGGAAACCCTAATGCCCCGGGTGTTTTTTGGTATTTTCACTCCAAATTTTCAACATGGGCTTTTTTTTATTATACTTTTTCCTGCCACTGACCACCTCAACCTGGTCACATACCCTATGACTTCTACTCTCACAATGGCGCGACTCCTGATGTTCCTAGCTTGCCCCCCCCAAGGTGGGGTTAGCACCAGCCTAAATGCTGCATCAAGGATGAGCCTGAGAGCTAATTAAAGTTGAGGGGTGTGTTCATCAAGGTGGACAGCAGCGCTTTTGTAGACTGCTCCGGGCAGGGAAAGCAATGACATCCAGCATCTTCCATGCCCCCTCTTACATACTGGTGCTGGTTGCCTGTGGTAATCCCAGCCTCCGCTGGGGTCCTTCAGGTGCTGGATACTCTACCCCTCCCACCCCCCTGGGGAAGGAGAGCAGTCCAGAGAATGCTTGATCCTTCTTCCCCAGCCGGCCCTCCAACTCCCCGGGTCCATTCCTGAACCTGGGTCACCGGCATCGCAAGCAGAAATCCAATTGCTACGCCAGTTGGCCAGCATAACATGGACTTTTGTGACCCCACCTCATGAACAGCGGCACTATCAGTTCATTAGCTGAAAGGTAATTTTGCACAGCGACTGTGCCATTTGGCACCACAGGTGTGAAAACACATTTTAGGCAGCATGTGAAAAATGCCAGCTGTGCTGTTCATGAGGAGGTGTAAAAAAATGGCAAAGTTGAAAATCTGGAGTGAAAATATGAAAAAAAAAAAATGCAATGCCCCATAGGTCTCACCAGCACTGCTCCAGCAACTTAAGAATTGTGACGATCTCTGGCACAAAGCAGTTGCTTCTGGAGGGCAAGCGGACAGGCAGACCTACAAGGCGGCATGTAATAGGTGTACCTGGGCCGTTAGGATGGCCAAGTCTGACTACTATAAAACCACCCTCGCCTCCTCAAGGGGAAATGCAAGGCTCTTCTGGGACAACTTAAAGGAGCTGAATGGAAAAACCCGGATGCCACCCCCTTCTCAGCTAACTGTCGACAATGATACTACCGCGGACCCACTCGCCATCACTAACTGCCATTACACTGCATTTCTTATCTAAGTGCAATTCTGCCAAACAACTTCTTTAATCCCACCCCTGAGACCCCTGAGCCAAACAATGCATACCTCACTTCCACCTCAGGGTCATTACAATGAGTGAAGCGAGGCCATACCTTGCAAATGCCCTCGGGAGCTCAAGCTACTGCAAAGACTCTTGATATGAAGATCCTTAATTTGGTATTTGACACTGTGCTTTCCCCCCTGACTGATCTCTTTAACCACTCCCTATGTCTAGGGCAGTTTCCAACTGCCTGGAAGATGGCCACTATCACCCCAATACTGAAGGGTGGGGACACCATCACCCCCAAGAATTACTGGCCCATCTCCATTCTTCCTCCCCTCTCAAAAGCCTTGGAAAAAATCTCTGCCATCCAACTCACCGACTACCTGCTGGCGCACAACATTTTATGTAGGGAACAACATGGCTTTAGAGCTGGGCACAGTACAACCACCCTCATGGAGTTCTCTAACTTCTTGCACAATACCCTAGATAAGAAACAACTAGCAGGAGCTATATTCATAGACCTGTCGAAAGCTTTCAACACAGTCTCCCACCCCTGCTCCTAAGTACTCTCTGCCTTACCGGTCGGTCCCCTGGACCCATCACTTGGTTTAGAAGTTATCTCTCAAATAGGTCCCAATGTGTGAAGATAAACAGCACTCTCTTATCTACTCTGCCAGTCCGCTTTGGGGTCCGCCAGGGCTCCATCCTCGGTCCCTTTTTATTCAGCATTTACCTTAACACCTTGCCTAAATTCTGCCCAAGTAATCTGCTGCTGTATGCAGATGACATGGTACTGTTTGCCTCCCACTCTGATCCTGCAATCCTGCAGTCCTCCTTACAACTTGCCTTCAACCAGATCGAGAACTGGTTCACTGACTGCAGACTGGTGGTCAATGTAAAAAAGATTAAGTCAATGCTCTTTGCCCACTGGCAGAGCAAGGGCAGTGATGTCCAACTAACAATCTTCTCCAAAGCCCTCTTCCCACTGGAACAGGTCTATACTTATAAATACTTGGACTTAACATTTGATCCCTGCCTCTCATTCCACCCCCATATTAGTAATCTTTCCTCTGCCATAAATATCCGCATAGGACTACTGTATCGGCATACAGACTGCCTACCGCCAGAGACCTTTAACCTTGCTGTTACCTCCTCTATCCTCTTTCTCTAGTAGAGGGCTTACTGTCTACTCGATTGCTGACTACACAGCTCTCAATAAAATCCACCTGGCTATCGACAAAGCACGTAGATGCCTCACTGAGGTTGACAGGTGTACCCACAGCTGCACCCTGTATGCCCTAACAAATATACTCACCCTAGATGAACGAGTACATCATCAAACGTGTCTTCTCACCAAAAAAATTCAACTAGTGCTTACCCCCACCGGGGTCACTGCCTCCCTCCGTACTTCTCATGCCTCAGCAAATACCTGCGCGGCACACAAACTGTTGTGGTCTGTTCCCAGGGTCAGGATCTCTCTGGCCCAAAGGTCTTCTACCTACAGAGTGCCGTTATGCTACAATGAATTCCCCCCTGCCGTTACTGCTGTCTCCAGACTAGACCCTTTCAAAATTGCCCTAAAAGATCACATACTCTCCAACCTTTGCTGTCAGTGCACTGGCTAGTCATGGCCTGCTGTTAGCCCTAGCCAGTACATGGCTACCGAGCCTCGGCCTGACCAGTCCGGTCCTTGCACCTATGGTGGAGCAAGGTGGAGATACCATCTGGTGGTTATAAACAATCAGTACTACCAGTACTACAAAGAGAGAGTTTGTGTCAAACTTTTTTCCCAACTGCTAAATGTGTACTTCTCTTTGCACATTATTGACTGTTATTGACAATGTCGGAATCTCGACTGCTTGCACTTTGACAATAACAAGCTCCTTAGATGAACCTGTATAGCTACCTAATTGTATAGGCCTCATTCTCATCATGGATTGTGCTATTCATACACTGTATTTTGTCTTATTGTTTACTGACTGCTGCCTGTTGTTATGTATTGTTTTCAGATGTGGAGCCTTTGTAAATGACTCAAAGGTTGTAAATCCGATATCCTCAATAAATAAATAAATAAGTCATGAGCGTGCATAGAAACTGTGCAATGCACACCCATAACGCAATCATTTGGGGTATTTTTTTAACCAAATTTTCAACATAGGCATTTTGGTACCTTCACTCATGAACAGTTTAACTGTGATTTTGTTAATCTGTCCCGAACGTTGATTTCCCACAGCAACCGCTCCATTGTGCGCCACATGTGCGAAAACACGTTTCAGGCAGGATATGAAAAATGACAGCCATGCTGTTCATAAGGAGGTGTAAATAAATGACAATGTTGAAAATCTGGAGTGAAAATATTAAAAACTGTCGACGTTACGAGCGTGCGTGGAAACTGCGCAATGCATGCTTGTAACACAGCCATTTTTGGGAATTTTTTCACCAAATTTGCAAAGTAGGCTTTTTGGGACCCCACCTCATGAACAGTGGCACTGACATTTTGTTAATCAGTCCCAAAAGCTGATTCCACGCATGACCATGTAATAACCTTTTGGGACCGAATAACATGATGACAGCACTTGGTGTTCATGAGCTGGGGTCCCAAGAACCTCATGCTGAAAATTTGGAGCCAAAATTTAAAAAAATGGTGAGATATCCACCTACATTGAAACTGGTTTACCCATAGCGCTTCGACAGCGCTTGCGCCGACATCCCCTACAGTGGCAGCTACAATGCCGACTGTCTGCATTGTAGCCACAGGGATGTTGGTGCACACAATCAGGGGACTGCACCCCCCAAACCTCCCTTGTTGGGGCTCTGCCCCCCACACACCCAGGTCTCTAGGATTCTAACTCCAAGTCGGAGTTGGACTGGGGGGGGATCATCCAGCGATGCAGTCCCAATCGCCACAAAGACCAGCACAGCAATGGGCGGGTTTTGCTTTATTTCTGGCGCTGGGCTGGTCTTCACCGTCGGGGAGTTGCTGCCGTGACAGTATACAGTTGAAACCCCCCACTTATGCCATCATATAGCTTACCAGCATTTCTTCATTTTGCAGTTCGGCTTTGAAGAGTGCAGATGTGTTCCTGCTCCAATGAAGATCACAGCACCAGACCTCTGGAGGTAAGTATGGGGGTGTGTGGGAAGGTGGGGTGCACAGAGGATGGGTGCAGGTTGGGGGAGGGAAGGGGAGGTGCCACGGAAGATAGACTATTTTCTTTTTTTCAGGTCACAAAAAAAGAATCAGACCTCGCTGGACCATTTTCTTTCTTTACAGGTGAATTAAAACAAATGTTGAGCACACTGGGGTGGGCTCCCAATGCGCCCCATGACTTTTAGGGGGGCCTGATGTTGGCAACACTAGGGTGGGCTCCCAGTGTGCCACAAAATAGGGGTGGGCCAGGGGGAGGAACATGCCGACACAGTCAGCTTTCTCTTAGCAGTAGCACACTGGGTTGGGCTCCCAGTGTACCACACAATGTGGGGGGGGGGCGAACATGCTGACACAGGGATTGCACCCCTGATGTCGTCCTTCTTTTGAGATTCTGTGGCAGTGGCAGGACCTGCCTCTGTGTTTATTGAAATGTTTCACCAGCTAAGGCATGTAGGGAGGTGTGTCATCTGTGCCACTGCATGATAAGCTTGTCTCTAATTGCAGCGACACGTTTGTTTCAAGTTGGTGGCACTTTGCATTAACTTGTGTCAGCACTAGCATGCTGGCTAACTGGTGAATGAGAGACATACCTACTAAAGCGTGCCCTACTTTTGCCAATGCTGACACACCTCTGCATTTCTCATACTACCCGAATATGTTGTTTGCATGTGCACGCAAGCCAACATAAAAATCTATCCATAAAAGCATAGCTTACTTATATATTCTCAAGAAGGAAATGCTGTTATTGGCATGGGATTGAGGTAGTCCTGGAACCTTGCCTCTGTCCTGTTAGTCGCTAACCAATAAAGAATAGCCATGTAGTATAGAAAAATATATTTAAAAAGGTAAAATAATAGGAAATTAAGTGAAGTTTTTTTTATCTTGGCCTACAGTGCAATAAATAGTCATTCATTTTGGAAAAAAAGTAAAAACATATAATTGATAAAATAAAAAGGTTACAGTTTGAACTTAAAAATCTAATTTGATCTTATTCTTCAGTCTCCAAGTTGTATAATTCGGTAAAAGCAAGAACGTACTGAGAGACGTTGCACCTCTATTGGACTATCCTGGGTAGGTAAACTGTAAAACAAACTTTAGTTTTACATATATTGTATTTTAAGTATACTGACTGGTTCCTTGATTTAAGAATTAGTTTATTATATCAAGTCATTTTTAGTTCTATTTTAGGTTTAATCTTTTGGCCAACTGTATGATGCAAATAAAGTTAAATTATTAGTTGTTTTCTACAAAGTTTTCTCTTTGGGAACAATTCCAACCTAGCTCTGTTTTTATACCTGAGCCCAGCTCCTCATAAACTATAATCAACCTCTCTTTTTAAAATTTACTTTACATTTTTGCAAAACAACTTTCGATAACGTTTTGTAATCTGTTTCCTCCTCATTTAATAAACTTACCTCTAACTTGTGTTCAATTACCAGTTATAAAATGTTTAAAACTAATGTAGTTTTGCAGTTACATAGAATATAGACACATAGAAACATAGAAATTGTTGGCAAATAAGGACCTCCAGGCCCATCCAGTCTGCCCGTAAGCCCTATATTAGTTTGTGGCCTCTGACCCAATCTGGTCAGTGGCTTTTTGTCCTTCCTTCCTTCCCACCTCTAAGGTTCGCTTAAGCCTGTCTGAGGCATGTTTAAATCCCTCCACTGTGCTTGCTCCCACCACCTCCTGTGGCAGACTATTCCATGTAAAAACAAAAACAAGGTGCTGCGTTAGTATGTGGTCTGAAAGCAAAACTAAATGGTAATGTTAAATGCACGCAGAAAATTGAAAATAAAGTTAAAAATCTACATTTTGACTTTAAGTCTTCTTCAGGAAATGTCTAAAAGGGGAAAAAAGAACTTTGTTTTTTTTTCTCTTAGATATTTCCTGATGAAGGCCTAAGGTCGAAAAGTAGATATTTTACTTTATTTTCTATTTTCAGCGTGCATTTAACTCTACCATTTTGTTTTTCTTTCAGACTATTCCATGTGTCTACCACCCTCTCTGTGAAAAAAAAAACTTTCTCACATTTCTTCTTAACCAGACCCCTTCCAATTCCATATCATGCCCCCTCTTTCTAGTAGTCCTGAATTGGAAGATGTCTCCTCCCCACACCTTGTTAATACCCTTGAGGTACTTGAATGTTTCTATCATGTCCCCCCACTCCCTCCTCTCCTCCAGCACACGTGCAAGCACTCAGGTGCTCCTGCTTCTAGAAAGACAACATGGACATCAAAATCTCAGTAAAGCACTTGGTGAGTTTCCAGATTTATACCACACAATTGAAAAATCTTTAGGAAGCACTCTGAGAATAGCGCAGTTAGTGTTTTTGGAAATGAGCAGTATTTGATATGAAGTTTTTTTCTTAGTAAGACAAACAAAGGAATTTTGAAAAATGAACATGGGCATACTAGAGGGCCAGAGTAAGGAGCAGATATAACTTCAGGAACTTAAAGGTGAGCAAGTATTGAATTTTGAAGGAAGTAGCTAGGAAAATTAATTACAAAAGCACGAGAGAGTAAGAGGACAGGAGACAATAAAATTAAAAGCATTTTGAGCAAAATTATTTTAAAAATAATTCAGAAGGGGATACGGAAATTAAGGTGTAAGAGTAGAAGATTCATGAAGTACATGAACTAGAAATGATATAAAATAAAGTATGGTTAGATAAGAAGGGATGTTATGGACTTTACTAAATGATGTGATGACCGTGGGGTGTAGGCTTTATGTTTTTATTACATGAGACATGATTGAAACTTTAACTGATAGTTATGCATACAACAACAAGGAGAAAAGAGCCATATGATGTGGTTTAGATAAATTAGATTGTGTCTATTGAAAGTGTGAGAAACAGCAACTAAATTGACATGGCAGATTCTATGGAAGCCTATATAAAGCACATTGGGCCAGATATTCAAAAGGGTTGCGCCATGCGCAATAGGGTTGCGCCTGCCCAAGTCCAAACTTGCTCCATTCTGCGATATTCAGCAGGAGGCAGTTGCGCCACAGAAAACATGCTGAGCAACAGCGCAATGCAAATGAATGCATGCTGAACTGGAGGGGGAGGAACCATGCATAAACTGCACAGCCTGATATTCAGCCGGGCTGTGCAGAGTTGTGCAGGCGCAACCCCCAACCTGTGCCTGCAGGACTTTGAGCCAAAAAAGGCTTAAGTCGAGGGCCACCCACAGGTGAGCTGCTGTATTGCAGGGTGCAACACAGCAGCTGCCACCTGTAGCTATTTCAACCCAATCCTTAGTGCCCCCGTAGCCTGATCGTGGGCATGGTGTACTCCCCCTCCAGCCCGATCGCGGGCATCATGTAGCTCCCCTTCCTCCGTTCATATCCCTGGTGGTCCAGTGGACGGAAATGCCCGATCGTGGGCGGTATGTATGATAAACCCCCTCCGTTCACATCCCTGGTGGTCCAGTGGACGAAATGCCCGATCATGCCGAGTATGTATAATCAACCCCCCCTCCCGTTCACATCCCTGGTGGTCCAGTGGACGAAATGCCCAATCATGGGCGGTATGTATGATAAACCCCCTCCCGTTCACATCCCTGGTGGCTATGTGTCCCCGCCCACCACCCAGGAAGCCCCACCACCCGCTCCCCGGCAGCCAGTGGGCGGCAGCATCCACCCGCCTGCCGCCCTGCCCACCAACTGACAGCCCGGTGAGCCTGCGTACCCGATGGTGCAGAGCAGAGCCAATGGGCATGCAGCTCCATACCGTCATGACAGTCAGATTTGTGAATGATTCATTCACAAAACTGGACTGTCATGTCTATGGGCTGCTGCCCATTAGCTCTTGCTCTGCACCAATGTCGCGTGCAGCCCTATCGGGCTGTCAGTCGGCAGCGGAAGCGGCAGGGGAGTGGATGCTGCTGCCTGCCGGCTGCCGGGTGGGGGTTCCGTGAGTGGGTAGGGTGGGGACACTAGCCACCAGGGCTATGTTGGGGGGTTTATCACACATACCGCCAGCGATCGGGCATTTATCACTGGACCCTGCAGATGTGAGCAGGAAGACTTATAAACATACCGCCGCGATCGGACATTTGATCCACAGGACCACCAGGGATGTGAATGAGAGAAGATTTATTAAACATACCGTCCTGCGATCAGGCATTTCAGTCTGCTGGACCACCAGGGATATGTATGGGAGGAGGGTGGAGAGCCACATTGATACCCGCGATCGGGCTGGTGGGGGGGGAGTACACTATGCCCACGATCGGGCTGCAGGGGGCGTCGGTCCCCGAGGGCTGCTGCCTGGCAGGCCGCCAGGTGCAAGTCCTCAGGGATTGGCGCACCTACGTGCTAATGGAATGCAAATGGGGACATAATCACATGCAAATGGACCCCCTTGCGCCTTGCATGAATTATAGCCCCATTTGCACGTCGCCTTTTGAATATCCTGATTTTGCGCATGGCGCAATGGTACTTGCGCCACCGCAAGTTGAATGCTCCACTCTGTCAACTTGCAGTGGCGCAAGTTCCACTGCGCCATGCACAGTGGCTGTGGCTGGGGGGTGATATTCAAAGGGGTTGCTCAATAGCGCAATTCCTTTGAATATCGCCCAGGACACACCCCTGCGCAACTATTTTGTGCAGCTCAAGGGCTTGCGCCTATGAATGGCGCAGTTTGAATATCCAGCCCATTATGTTTATTTGCAGTGTGAATAACAGTACTCGGCAACTCAGAGGTTGAGAGACATACTAAATGAAATCTGAAGGTATATTATTTAACAAGGTAGCTATTTTAATAATGATATGAGTTGTTAATAGTAAATTCAGTATATAATCTGAATGCATTACAGGCTCTCTGTTTTTCTTGTATACAGAGCTATATAACCAGATGAGAAGGTACATAAAACTAAGAATAGTATGAGCAAACTATAGGATGTAAGTAAGGAATGATGCCCTGAATCTAAATCATGTGTTTATTTGCAGAATTATTTATCTGTTTGAGAAGCATGGCTTATGCAATGTTATGAAATAATTGGAGGTAATGATAAGGGGACCACTCACTGGGTGCTATATGAGTAAAGTATTATGAAATATTTTCACTACTATGAATACTTAAATTAAATGCTTGATGAACTCCCTTAAGAGGCAGTGGTGGAGGCAATATCACTTGGTGGTGTTGTATGCTATGTAGAATATCTTGGATAGTAAAGAAATGCTTTTACATAGAAACATAGAAACATAGAATTTGACCGCAGATAAGGACCGCCTGGCCCACCCAGTCTGCCATTTCCCTACCTACTGGATAAGCTGCAGATCCTAGTTAACCAGCAGCCTACTTCTTCCTACCACCACCCCCTAGAATGGCCTTATGACTGTCCCATGCATGCTTGAATTCCACCACTGTTTTTGACTCCACAACCTCCTCCGGAAGGCCGTTCCATGCATCCACAACCCTCTCTGTGGAAAAATACTTCCTTAAATTATCTCCGAGCCGCGCCCCCCTATCTTCAAATTGTGCCCCCTTGTTCTTGCACACCTCTTTTTTTGAAAGATGCTACCCTCTTGGACTTTATTGATTCCCTTGAGGTACTTGAATGTTTCTATCATGTCCCCCCTTTCCCTCTTTTTGTCGAGGCTATACATATTAAGTTACTTTAGTCTCTCTTCATATGTCTTCCAGTGCAGACCCTGCACCATTTTAGTTGCCCTCCTCTGGACAACTTCCATCCTGTCTATGTCTTTGCGGAGATTGGGTCTCCAGAACTGCACGCAGTACTCCAGATGGGGTCTCACCAGCTGTCTGTACAGAGGGATAATAACTTCTGCTCTGATTTAGGTCCAACACTGTATTTGGGCCTGAGGAATTGGTGACAGCCACAAAACTGTCGCCTCTGTGACCAAGTGTGGAACTGAAGTTGAAATAAAGCAGTTTTTATGCTAAAGAGACTATATAAGCAGTGGAGTTCATCCTTTTCTGACTAGTTGATTTCCCTATACATAAAGATGATCCAAATATTACAAGAAAAGGTTTGAAATAATAGGGCAACCTAAACCATCATATATTTTCTTATAGTTGACCCACCATATCTAATGTTAAATCTATTAAGACCTCCAGTTGTCTTCTTTACCTTCTCCAAAATCATTTCTACATGAGCATTCCACAAGCAACTTGCAGTAAGACAGATTCCAAGATATATATATATATATATACTTAATGACTACTTCTAGTTTCTACTCTCCCATGTGCCAGCTTCCTTTCAAGTCTTTTCCCCAAATATAATAACTTTTGTTTTCTTGTATTTTATTTTTAATTGCAGTTCTTCAGGTCTTATATGTAAATAATCCACATTTTTTGGGAGACCTTGCTTCGTTAGAGAAAAGAAAAAGATGTTGGCCTGGATATTCAGAATGGTTGCACATGGTGCAACACTGTTGCACCATGTGCAACCCACTGATGTGCCCCAGCACGATATTCAAATGGGGATTGTGCCTGTCACAAATCCCAATGCGCCAGAGCGCATCAGTAATGTATGCGGCGCAGGTGGCGGGGGTGTGCCCATGCATACTCCGCACATCCTGATATTCAGCCCGGGATGTGCTGAGCCCATGCATGTGCAACGCCTACTTGTGCTGCACACAGGTGAGCCAAAAAAAAGGAACAATGGCTGGCCATCCACAAGTGAGCTGCCGTATTGCAGGATGCAACACGACAGCTGCCACCTGTGGGTGGCCACCCGAGCTCCGGCTGCACCTGGCGGCGCCCCCCCATGCCCAATCATGGGCATACGTAGAAAAAGGATCCTCCTAAATCCCTGGTGGTCCAGTGGACTGCTCGCAGCCCGATCACGGGCATAAGTTATAATAAAGGAAGTCCAATATCCCTGGTGGTCCAGTGGACCACTCACAGCCCGATCGCGGGCATACTTTATAATAAAAGAAGTCCAATATCCCTGGTGGTCCAGTGGACCGCTCACAGCCCGATCGCGGGCACCATTCACATATCTGGACTGTGTAGTATGGTATGGGCTGCATGCCCATTGGCTCACGCTGTGGACCAATGGGCATACAGCCCTTCTGTATGGTGTCAGTTGGCGGGCGGTGGGGCAGCAGGCGGGTGGGGTGCTGCCACCCGCCGCTGACTGGGGGCGGGCGGTGGGGTTCAGTGGTGGGGGGGTACCGCTTGACCACCAGGGTTATTGGACCTCTACTTTCTACAACATATGCCCGCAATCGGGCTGCAAGCGGTCCACTGGACCACCAGGGATATTGGACTTCTTTTATTTTAACTTATGCCCGAGATCGGGCTGTGAGCGGTCCACTGGACCACCAGGATATTGGACTTTACATTTATTTTAACATATGCCAGCAATCGGGTTGCTAGCGGTCCACTGGACCACCAGGGATATGGGACCTTACATTTAACACATATGCCCATGATCAGGTGTGAAGTGGTTCAGTGGACCACCAGGGTTATTGGACAGTATTTTTTATTACTTAAGCCCACGATCGGGCGTGATGCGGTCCGCTGGACCACCAGTGATATTGGATGGTTATTAATTCTACATATGCCCGTGATCGGGCAGTGGGGCACATTTCCGCGATGTGCAGGGCGTCGGTCCCAGCGGCTGCAACCTGGCAGGGCGCCAGGTGCAGAATCGCGAGGATCGGCGCACCTGCAGCAAATAGAGACCATAATGACATGCAAATGGTCTCATTTGCACCTTGCATGCATTATGACTCCATTTGCATGTGCACCTTTGAATATCGCAGTTGTTGCGCCTAGCGCAATGGAACTTGCGCTAGCGCATCCCCCCTGCTCCACTCTGGCCACTTGCACTGGTGCAGTGCCACTGCACCATGTGCACTGCGGGTGGCCAGGATGCGATATTCAGCGATGCTGTGCCATGGCACAGCTCCGTTGAATATCACCCTGTCAACGCCCCACTGCAGCCAAGTTGCACTGTGCCCAGGCTTGCGCCACAGCCTGGCGCAGTCTGAATATCCGGGCCCTTGTCTATATAAGTAAGTGCTGGTCATATTACATCTTTAATCTTCAGAGAGTCAGGAATAATTCAAAGTCCCTCAAAAGACTGTCTATATACAATGAAAACAATAAGGGTGCCAGCACACAGCCCTGATGGACACCCCTGTTTATCTTAAATGAATATGTCACTTCACCATTAAAACCCAATCTAACCTTGGCCCACGTATCCTGATAGAAGCTATAATTGAAATCAGTTTCCTGTCTATACCTCTGTCCACAAGTTGCTTCCACAAAGTGTTTCTAGATATGGAATCAAATGCTAACTACATTAAGTCAAGCACGGTTTGTTACTCGGTGACATCACAATGTTCTACAAATGACTGCAACATAGTATTAATAATGATCAAACTCAGTCATTTATGTCACTGAAGGAAATTCCAGCTACAAATGAGCCCAATACCTCATTTGAAAGAGCTTTTCATGGGCTTTTAAACAATGTCACCTACTTTACAAAAACGTTTTCCAGGGAGTCTGCATTAAGTTGTTACCTGGGTTTCCAAAACTTCCCATTTAAAGTCCATGCCCAGGAATGTGCGTTAACTTGCTTCTTGGGTCCCTGTACCTCCCCACTTCAAGTCTGTACCTAGAAATCTGTACAAAACTGCTACATGGTTCCCTGTAGCTCCCCATCTTAAGTCTGTACCTGGGAATCTGTATTAATTTGCTGCCTGGGTCCTTGTACTTCCCCATTTTAAGTCCACACTTTACCTGCGAATCTGTATAAAGTTTTATTTTATTTATTTATGTCTTTGGTAACCGGATAAGCAAGCTGATCCAAGGGACCATTTTCAGTCATGATCTGGGCCACAAATGGTGGAAACAATGCAAACATCAGCAGACAATTTCAATAAAGTTGTACAAAATGAAAAAGTAATATAAACAAGAGTACATATTAACAAGGTTTAAGTACATTGCATGAGTAATTTGTAACAGTCCATTTTATGCAAGAACTTATACATTCAAAAGTATAATACAATTTTACAGGATAAAATACAGTAGTAATCAGTTAATTGAGCTAATGTAGAGTCAATGTTGATGTCAGGAAAGCAACAAGTCATTTAAGACACATGACATGTTCCATAGATACCCAGGAGTACATGTCAGAAATGAGAGGAGAAGTGGCACAGGTAAAGGTAGGGGAAGATTATAGGAGAGCGAGAGCAGGCAGCACACAGCATACCCGAGGGTGGGTCCCGAGCTATGGAGTTATCTAGGGGACAGTTACATGTGGCCGCTGTAAGGAGCCAGGCTTTTAGGTTTGTTTTGAATGACTGATGGGAGGGGGCCAATTGGATAGATATTGGGAGTCTGTTCCAGAGGGAGGGCGCAGAGACAGAGAAGACCTTGCTACCCATAACAGAAGTTATGCAAGGGATTTCAAGAGGAGGGATGGAGGAAACCCTGAGGCTCTGAGGGACCACCCTGTCATTGAGTAGTGGGGAGAAGGGAGACAGTTGGTAATTTCTGAGAGAGTTGTCTACAAGGCAGCCCATGATGTAATCAAAACGACCCTGCAAGGTGAGCCAGCCTAGGAACTGGTACAGAGAGCAGTGGTGGGTGGAGAAAGGAACTTGAAGAGCAAAGCGACAGATGGAACTGTAAGTGACAGGTGAGAGCATAGCATTGAGGACATGGAGGTGAGTATAGGGGAGCAGCAGTCTAGTAGGGGCAGCACATTTCCTTGGGCGATGGCTAGGCGACCCTCAGGAGACAGAAAGTGATTTAAGCGGAAAGCTGCACCTAATTTTTCGTGGATTTTTGGTGGAAGTTGCTGCTTCTGTCCTTGTACATCCTCATTTTAAGTCCACACTTTACCTGGGAAGCTGTACTAAGTTGTCACTTGGGTCCCTGTATGCCCCATATTGAGCCTGTACCTGTGAACATAGATTAAGTTGTCACTTGGGTCCCTGTATCCCTCTATTGAGCCTGTACCTGTGAACATAGATTAAGTTGTCACTTGGGTCCCTGTATCCCCATATTGAGCCTGTACCTGTAAACATAGATTAAGTTGTCACTTGGGTCCCTGTATCCCCCATATTGAGCCTGTACCTGTGAACATAGATTAAGTTGACAAAGAACCTCTGTGCGCAAACACTGAGGCAAGGGTTACCCCAAAGGGCATTTGGCTGGGAAGCCAAGTTTCAAGAAAATATAAAATCACACATGCCCCCACAATGCAAAGCATCATGGGCTGCATATGCAAATCACCACAGAATGTTATGCTGGTCCAACTTTAAGCAGAATGCAATCCTGTACCTGTGAACATAGATTAAGTTGTCACTTGGGTCCCTGTATCCCCATATTGAGCGTGTAGCTGTGAACATAGATTAAGTTGTCACTTGGGTCCCTGCATCCCCCATATTGAGCCTGTACCTGTAAACATAGATTAAGTTGTCACTTGGGTCCCTGTATGCCCCATATTGAGCCTGTACCTGTGAACATAGATTAAGTTGTCACTTGGGTCCCTGTATCCCTCATATTGAGCCTGTACCTGTGAACATAGATTAAGTTGTCACTTGGGTCCCTGTATGCCCCATATTGAGACTGTACCTGTGAACATAGATTCAGTTGTCACTTGGGGCCCTGTATCCCTCATATTGAGCCTGTACCTGTGAACATAGATTAAGTTGTCACTTGGGTCCCTGTATCCCCCATATTGAGCCTGTACCTATGAACATAGACTAAGTTGCCACTTGGGTCCTTGTATCCCCCATATTGAGCCTATACCTGTGAACATAGACCAAGTTGCCACTTGGATCCTTGTATCTCCCATATTGAGCCTATACCTGTGAACATAGATTAAGTTGTCACTTGAGTTCCTGTATCCCCCCATATTGAGCCTATACCTGTGAACATAGATTAAGTTGCCACTTGAGTTCCTGTATCCCCCCATGTTGAGCCTATACCTGTGAACATAGATTAAGTTGCCACTTGAGTTCCTGTATCCCCCCATCCCATAATGAGCCTATATCTGTGAACATAGATTAAGTTGTCACTTGGGTCCCTGTATTCCCCATTTTGAGCCTGTACCTGTGAACAAAAATTAAGTTGTCACTTGGGTCCCTGTATCCCTCATATTGAGCCTGTACCTGTGAACATTGATTAAGTTCTCACTTGGTTCCTTGTATCCCCCATATTGAGCCTGTACCTGTGGACATAGATTAAGTTGTCACTTGGGTCCCTGTATCCCCCATATTGAGCCTGTGCCTATGAAACATAGAAACATAGAAACATAGACTTTGACGGCAGATAAGGACCGCTAGGCCCATCTAGTCTGCCCATTTCCCTACCTACAGTATAGGCCGCAGATCCTAGTTAACCAACAGCCTATATCTTCCTGCCCCCCACAAGAATTGCCTTATGTCTGTCCCATGCATTCTTGAATTCTCCCACAGTTTTAGACCCCACAACTTCCTCAGGAAGGCTGTTCCATGCATCCACTACCCTCTCTGTGAAATAATACTTCTTCACATTGCCCTGAACCGCCTCCTTCTATCTTTAAATTGTGTCCCTTGTTCTTGCAAGTCTCTTTTTCTGAAAGATGCTACCTCTTGGACTTTGTTGAGTCCCTTGAGGTACTTGAAAGTTTCTATCATGTCCCCTCTCCTTCTTTCCTCAAGGGCATACATATTATGCTCCTTTAGTCTCTCCTCATAGCTTCTCTTACAGACCCTGCACCATTTTTGTTGCCCTCCTCTGGACTGACTCTATCCTGTCTATGTCCTTGCGGAGATGGGGTCTCAGAACTGGACAGAGTATTCCAGATGGGGTCTCACCAACTGTCTGTACAGAGGGATAACAACTTCCTGTTTTCTGCTGCTGATGCCTCTCCCTATACATCCCAGTATACCCCGGCCCTCCCTACTTCTTCTCACATTGCTTGCCAACCTTAAGGTCATCTGATATGATTACCCCCAGGTCCCTTTCCTGTTTTGTTGTTGTTACTACCTACCCCATTGTGTATTCTTCCCCTGGGTTCTTGTTTCCAGGTGCATTATTTTGCACTTTTGCATTGAACTAGCTGCCATACGTGCCGACCATTCCTCCAACCTTGCCAAGTCCCTTTTCATCCTTTCCACGCCTCCTTGTGTACCAACCCTGTTGCAGATCTTTGTGTCATCTGCAAAAGGCATACTTTCCTTCCAGTCCCTCTGCAATGCCACTGATGAAGACATTAAAAGGACTGGACCCAATACTGAACCTCATGTACCCCACTAGTAACCGCCTTTCTTCAGAGAGGACTCCATTTACAATTTCCTTCTGTGTCCTGTTGTCCAGCCAATGTTTTACCTAGGCTACCACCCTGGGACCCACTCCCAGCTGGTTAATTTGACTAATAATCTTTTGTGTGGACTGTGTCAAATGCCTTGCTAAAGTCTAGGTAGGCCATGTCCACAGCCCTCCCTGGTCTACTACTTTGGTCACCCAGTCAAAGAAATCTATTAGATTGGCCTGACATGACCTTCCCGCTAGAACCCATGCTGCCTTGGATCCTGTGCTCCACTGACCTCTAGGTACTCAACTATTCTTTCCTTCAGAAGTGACTCCATCACTTTCCCTACCACAGAGGTCAGACTGACAGGTCTGTAGTTTCCTGCCTCTGTCTTGGTCCCACTTTTGTGAAGGGAATCACATCCGCCTTCCTCCAGTCCTCGGGTACCACACCATCCTCCCATGATTTATTAAAAGAGTAGCCAGTGGTTTCACTAGTTCCTTCCTTAATTTTTTAGAATTCTGGGTGAATTCCATCAGGACCCATTGCTTTGTCCACCTTCAGTTTTAGGAGTTCTTGCAGAACCCTTTCTTCTGTGAAAGGACTGGGATCGACCCCCTATCAAGAGTGCTTCTGTTAATTGGATTAGGCACTTCCCCCTCCTCTTTTGTGAATACTGAGCAGAAATATTCGTTCAGTATTCCTGTTTTTCACTGTCCCCTTCTGCCCACCCACGGTTCATTCTATTCAGCCTCACTATCCCTCCCTTTGTCTTTCTACGCTTGCTGATGTACCTATAAAAGGTTTTATCCCCCTTCTTAACTGAGTTGGCTATCTTTTCCTCAGTTTGGGCCTTTGCTATTCTGACTTCCCTCCCTGCTTATTTCTGCCTTAACTGGTACAGCTCTCTGTCCTGCTCCTTCTGTGTTTCCTTATACTTCTGGAATACTATCTTTTTCTTCCTGACTTTCACAGCCACCTCTCTTGAGAACCATAGTGGCTTTTTCTTTCATTTTGATTTGTTTATTTGCTTCACACAAAGGCTTGTTGCCTCTGTGATGGCAGTTTGATAATTCCCATTGTTGCTCCATACCTCCTTCTAGCCTGTTTGCTAGTGCTTTTCTGAGGCACTCTCCCATCTTGCCAAAGTCAGCCCTCCTAAAGTCCAGTACCCTCACTTTTGTATGGCTTGACTCTGTAGCTGAGTTTAACGTGAACCACACTGTTTGATGGTCACTTGTCCCCAGGTGGCAACTCACTTCTAGATCTGAGATCCTCTCACTGCCCCCGTTTGACAGTACGAGGTCTAAGATTGCTCCCTCACAAGTGGGTTCCAAAACTAGCTGTCTAATGCCTGCCACCTATACCTAGAAACATAGACTAAGTTGCCACTTGGGTCCTTGTATGCCCCATATTGAGCCTATACCTGTGAACATAGATTAAGTTGTCACTTGAGTTCCTGTATCCCCCCATATTGAGCCTATACCTGTGAACATAGATTAAGTTGCCACTTGAGTTCCTGTATCCCCATATTGAGCCTATACCTGTGAACATAGATTAAGTTGTCACTTGGGTCCCTGCATCCCCTATATTGAGCCTGTACATGTGAACATAGATTAAGTTGTCACTTGGGTCCCTGTATGCCCCATATTGAGCCGGTACCTGTGAACATAGATTAAGCTGTCACTTGGGTCCCTGTATCCCCATATTGAGCCTATACCTGTGAACATAGATTAAGTTGTCACTTGAGTTTCTGTATCCCCCCATATTGAGCCTATACCTGTGAACATAGATTAAGTTGCCACTTGAGTTCCTGTATCCCCCCCATATTGAGCCTATACCTGTGAACATAGATTAAGTTGTCACTTGGGTCCCTGCATCCCCTATATTGAGCCTGCACCTGTAAACATAGATTAAGTTGTCACTTGGGTCCCTGTATCTCCCATATTGAGCCTGTACCTGTGAACATAGATTAAGTTGTCACTTGGGTCCCTGTATCCCCATATTGAGCCTGTACCTGTGAACATAGATTAAGTTGTCACTTGGGTCCCTGTATCCCTCATATTGAGCCTATACCTGTGAACATAGATTAAGTTGTCACTTGGTTCCTTCTATCCCCATATTGAGCCTGTACCTGTGAACATAGATTAAGTTGTCACTGGGTCCCTGTATCCCTCATATTGAGCCTGTACCTGTGAACATAGATTAAGTTGTCGCTTGGGTCCCTGTATCCCCCATATTGAGCCTGTGCCTATGAACATAGACTAAGTTGCCACTTGGGTCCTTGTATCCCCCATATTGAGCCTATACCTATGAACATAGACTAAGTTGCCACTTGGGTCCTTGTATGCCCCATATTGAGCCTATACCTGTGAACATAGATTAAGTTGTCACTTGGGTCCCTGCATCCCCTATATTGAGCCTGCACCTGTGAACATAGATTAAGCTGTCACTTGGGTCCCTGTATCCCCCATATTGAGCCTATACCTGTGAATATAGATTAAGTTGTCACTTGAGTTCCTGTATCCCCCCATATTGAGCTTATACCTGTGAACACAGATTAAGTTGCCACTTGAGTTCCTGTATCCCCCCCATATTGAGCCTATACCTGTGAACATAGATTAAGTTGTCACTTTGGTCCCTGCATCCCCTATATTGAGCCTGCACCTGTGAACATAGATTAAGTTGTCATTTTGGTCCCTGCATCTCCTATATTGAGCCTGCACCTGTGAACATAGATTAAGCAGTCACTTGGGTCCCTGTATCTCCTATATTGAGCCTGTACCTGTGAACATAGATTAAGTTGTCGCTTGGGTCCCTGTATCCCCCATATTGAGCCTGTGCCTATGAACATAGACTAAGTTGCCACTTGGGTCCCTGTATCCCCCATATTGAGCCTATACCTATGAACATAGACTAAGTTGCCACTTGGGTCCTTGTATGCCCCATATTGAGCCTATACCTGTGAACATAGATTAAGTTGTCACTTGAGTTCCTGTATCCCCATATTGAGCCTATACCTGTGAACATAGATTAAGTTGTCACTTGGGTCCCTGTATCCCCCATATTGAGCCTGTACCTGTGAACATAGATTAAGTTGTCACTTGGGTCCCTGTATCCCTCATATTGAGCCTATACCTGTAAACATAGATTAAGTTGTCACTTGGTTCCTTGTATCCCCCATATTGAGCCTGTACCTGTGAACATAGATTAAGTTGTCCTTGGGTCCCTGTATCCCCCATATTGAGCCAATACCTGTGAACATAGATTAAGTTGTCGCTTGGGTCCCTGTATCCCCCATATTGAGCCTGTACCTGTGAAAATAGATTAAGTTGTCACTTGGGTCCCTGTATGCCCCATATTGAGCCTGTACCTGTGAACATAGATTGTTGTCACTTGGGTCCCTGTATCCCTCATATTGAGCCTGTACCTGTGAACATAGATTAAGTTGTCACTTGGGTCCCTGTATCCCTCATATTGAGCCTGTACCTGTGAACATAGATTAAGTTGTCGCTTGGGTCCCTGTATCCCCCATATTGAGCCTGTGCCTATGAACATAGACTAAGTTGCCACTTGGGTCCTTGTATCCCCCATATTGAGCCTATACCTATGAACATAGACTAAGTTGCCACTTGGGTCCTTGTATGCCCCATTTTGAGCCTATACCTGTGAACATAGATTAAGTTGTCACTTGAGTTTCTGTATCCCCCCATATTGAGCCTATACCTGTGAACATAGATTAAGTTGCCACTTGAGTTCCTGTATCCCCCCCATATTGAGCCTATACCTGTGAACATAGATTAAGTTGTCACTTGGGTCCCTGCATCCCCTATATTGAGCCTGTACCTGTGAACATAGATTAAGTTGTCACTTGGGTCCCTGTATCCCCCATATTGAGCCTGTACCTGTGAACATAGATTAAGTTGTCACTTGGGTCCCTGTATCCCTCATTTTGAGCCTATACCTGTGAACATAGATTAAGTTGTCACTTGGTTCCTTGTATCCCCATATTGAGCCTGTACCTGGAACATAGATTAAGTTGTCACTTGGTTCCTTGTATCCCCCATATTGAGCCTGTACCTGTGAACATAGATTAAGTTGTCGCTTGGGTCCCTGTATCCCCCATATTGAGCCTATACCTGTGAACATAGATTAAGTTGTCGTCCCTGTATCCCCATATTGAGCCTGTACATGTGAACATAGATTAAGTTGTCACTTGGGTCCCTGTATGCCCCATATTGAGCCGGTACCTGTGAACATAGATTAAGCTGTCACTTGGGTCCCTGTATGCCCCATATTGAGCCTGTACCTGTGAAAATAGATTAAGTTGTCACTTGGGTCCCTGTATGCCCATATTGAGCCTGTACCTGTGAAAATAGATTAAACTGTCACTTGAGTCCCTGTATCCCCCATATTGAGACTGTACCTGTGAAAATAGATTAAGCTGTCACTTGGGTCCCTGTATGCCCCATATTGAGCCTGTACCTGTGAACATAGATTAAGTTGTCACTTGAGTCCCTGTATGCCCCATATTGAGCCTGTACCTGTGAACATAGATTAAGTTGTCGCTTGGGTCCCTGTATCCCTCATATTGAGCCTGTACCTGTGAACATAGATTAAGTTGTCACTTGGGTCCCTGTATCCCTCATATTGAGCCTGTGCCTATGAACATAGACTAAGTTGCCACTTGGGTCCTTGTATCCCCCATATTGAGCCTATACTTAGAACATAGACCAAGTTGCCACTTGGATCCTTGTATCTCCCATATTGAGCCTATACCTGTGAACATAGATTAAGTTGTCACTTGAGTTCCTGTATCCCCCCATATTGAGCCTATACCTGTGAAGATAGATTAAGTTGTCACTTGGTTCCTTGTATCCCCCATATTGAGCCTGTACCTGTGGACATAGATTAAGTTGTCACTTGGGTCCCTGTATCCCCCATATTGAGTCTGTACCTGTAAACTTAGATTAAGTTGTCACTTGGGTCCCTGTATCCCCCATATTGAGCCTGTGCCTGTTAACATAGATTAAGTTGTCACTTGGGTCCCTGTATCCCTCATATTGAGCCTATTCCTGTGAACATAGATTAAGTTGTCACTTGGTTCCTTGTATCCCCCATATTGAGCCTGTACCTGTAAACATAGATTAAGTTGTCACTTGGGTCCCTGTATCCCCCATATTGAGCCGGTACCTGTGAACATAGATTAAGTTGTCGCTTGGGTCCCTGTATTCCCCATATTGAGCCTGTACTTGTGAACATAGATTAAGTTGTCACTTGTGTCCCTGTATCCCTCAATTTTGAATCTGAACCTGGGAATTTATACTAATTTGCCACTCGAGCCCCTGTATCCTGTAGCCCCCCTTCCCCATTTTGAGTATGTAAATGGTAAACTGTAGTAAATTGGCACTTGGTTCCCAGCATCCTGTATCCCCCCATTTTGAGAATGAACCTGGGAATCTCTACTAAGGTGCCACTTGGTTCCCTGTTGTCCTGTACCCCCCCATTTTGAGTTTGTACCTGAGAATCTTGATTACGTTGCTACTTAGGTCCCTGTACTTCCCCATTTTAAGCCTGTGCCAGGAATCTAAGACAACCTACTTCTTGGGCCTTTACATTTCCCTACAATATGTATGGTGTGAATCTATGAATCCCTACATTCCTTATTTCTATTACTATGTATGGCAACTGGCAAAACCTGGTTAACTGGGTCACTAAATGTTTCCAATTTGGGACACTTACCTGTGGAAACCTGGGTGTTCATGATACTTCGGTCCCTGTGACCTAATAATTTGGATTTTGTCAAAGCACACTCTGTGTAAAACCTATGTCAGAGATCGCTTATTCTCCCATTTGGGTATGACTTTGAGAACCTGTGTACATTTTACTACCAGTGCTCTAGCATCTCCTATTCAACTAGCTTCATGAGTTAAGAAGTACTCCCTTAGTCACCAAAAACAATACACATATGCAACTAATAACAAGCATTTGTCAATACCGAATGTTCACTTCCAGGTATTTGCAGTGGTGTTTGGTACTGGCACTGGTTTCAGAGGAGCGAGAAGGCAGCAGTGAGAGTGGCGGGTGCTGCATGGTGGAAGCTGCACCATACATGCAGGAAAAAGCTACTGGTCAGAGAAGCCGCTTCCACTGGCCTTAGTGGACCGGAGAGAGAGAGAGAGAGAGAGAGAGTGCTGGGCAGCAGGAGCCACCAATAAGTAGATCCACACCACAGCTAATGTAGAAGCCTGGGGGGGGGCAGAGGAGTGAGGACCAGGGAGAGAAAGTGTACCGGGAGGCAGAAGCCGCTAATAAGTAAAGCTGCATCGCAGCTATTGTAGAAGTCTGGGGAGGATTTCAGAGGTACGAGGACTGGGGAGAGAGAGTGTGCCAGGTGGCAGAAGCCGCAAATAAGTAAAGCCGCACCACGGCTATTGTAGAAGTTTTAGGGGATTTTCAGAGGAGTGAGAACGGGGGGAGAGAGAGGGCAGGAGGGCAGGAACTGCTAATAAGTAACGCTGAACTACAGCTAATGTAGAAGCCTGGGGGGGTGTCATAGAAGCAAGGACCGGGGGGAGAGAGAGAGTGCAGCGGGCAGCAGTAGCCACCAATAAGTAAAGCTGCACCATGACTATTGTAGAAGCATTGGGGGATGTCTGAGGAATGAGGACCAGTGAGACAGAGTGCAGTAGGCAGTAGGAGATGCCAATAAGTAAAGCAGCAGCATGGCTAATGTGGAAGCCTGGGGGACTGGGTCAGAGGAGCAAGGAACGGTGAGAGAGAGTGCAGTGGGCAGCAGGAGCCACCAATATGTAAAGCTGCACCTTGGCTAATGTAGAAGACTGGAGGGACAGAAGAGCGAGGACTGGGGGGAGAGAGAGAGTGGCAGGTGTTAAGTTGCCAAAAGTACAGAGTTTAAATAGGACTTACACCAACTGCTGCCAGTCCTGCCCATAAACTCCTTTTTTTCCCGAATTCCAGATAAATGTCTTCCATCCTCCATCGTTGTCCTTGACCGTCTCTTGCCATTTCTTCCAGCTAGTATGAGTTTATGTGTTGATTCAGTTTTTAATCCACCTCCTGTATTAACTGAGTGAAGTTTGGGGATTGACTCAGTTGCACCTTTATTTCTTTTATCCCCCATCCCTCCAAATGTTGAAACAAAAAAGAAGCGAGAGAGACTGAAGCGAAGGAGGAGGAGGAAGTGGAGCAGGGACTGGTGGCAGGGTTGGCTCCTATGCACTGCCCATGGTATGTATGTATATATATATATATATATATATATATATATATATATATATATATATATATAGATATATATATATATATATATAGATATATATATTCATGGCAAAAACTGCATTTAATTCATCATTTAGGGATAAAGCGGAAAAAGTCAGGAAATGAAACATTAGGGTTGAGCCCCTAACCCCCCACACACACCCCACACTCTCATCCTCCACAGACTGACAGATGCCAGGGTGTGCCATTGGGGTCATGTGGCCCAGCTCTCACCCCATTCCATATGTAAGCAGGTTGACATGCTACAGTAAAGGAGAATGGTGTGAGATTTAGGCCTCACGACCCCAATGGCACACCCCGGCGTCTGTCAGTCTGTAGAGGATGGGGGTACGGGGTGTGTGGGAGGGGTTAGGGGCTCAACTCTAATGTTTAATTTCCTGACTTTTTCTGCTTTAACCCTAAATGATGCATTTAATGCAATTTTTTGCCATGAATTTCCTTACTTTTTGAAAAAGTGTAATATAACTACTAAAACACATGTATTGGTGGCAGCGCAGGGCCCCACCAAGTGGCCCATTACAGTATAACAGCATAACATAAGTAGTAAAACACATGTATGGGTGGGAGTGCGGGGCCTTGGGCCCCACGCCTCCTACCAGGTTGCCAAGGGGTATTGGTGGGAGCATAGGGCGCACCACATTGTGCATTACAGCATAACAATATACATCTGGCATAGCTGTACAGCATCCCTATACAGCAACAAACCCTTGGAACACAAATATAACAATATGTCATGAACCATTCAACCTACTAAAAAAATTCCACTGCAGGCTTATTGTGCAGTTTAAAATCTTGTTCCAGTGGCATAGATCACCTAAAGGTGATCTATGCCACCAGTAATGAAAAGTCTGTATCTCGCTTCGTTTCTGAGGTAACAGCGCAAAGACAATCTAAGCTGCCAGTAGCGAAAAGTCTCTATCTCGCTTCATTTCTGAGATAATGACGCAAAGGCAATCTAAGCTGCCAGTAGCGATAAGTTTGTATCTCGCTTCGTTTCCGAGATAACGGCGCCAGAAGTCATGACACAGACCGCAATGTAATCCTATGGGAAAAACGTCAACTATGTCATTGAATATCTCTGCAACCAATTAATTCCCCAACACCCAAACAGCATAATTCACATCTCTACGACATCCCCTCAACACCCTGTAATATTCAAGCAAAAAGACAAAAACGTTATTGAGATATGCAATTTTAAAGTTTTTAAACCTTTAAAAATGTTTCTTTCACGAGAAAATCTTAGACCACGAGCTTCAGCCACGAGCTAACAAAATCTTCGGCCGCGAGCAGCCATCTGGTCATACCAGTTTGGGCCATCTGGTCATCCCTAGGGTCATCTGGTCTTCCCCATGGACATCTGGTCATGTAAATCTGGTTATCTGGTCTTCCCCTCGTGGAGGGAGCTCATGAATGAAAATCATCTCACGACCGAAGATACTTGCAGGCTCGCGAAAAGAAGATCATTAGCGAGCCGCAAAAGAAGAATTTTAATTTTGAAAAGTCTATTTTTTTACTAAACCGAAGCTATACCAAAGGCATGGTTTGATACCGGGGCCTGAGAAACCTATGCCTCATTTGCCCAAAAGTCACCCGTGGAGAAAACTACATTTTTCTGACCTAAACTGAAAACAAGATGGTGGCTGTCATGGGTTGAAGTATCAAGCAACCGAGAATTTTTACGCCACAAGCCTGCAAATTCTTTGACCACGAGGGAACAACCAGATGGCCAGGACCCCATTTTTCTTTCACAAAATATACATATAAATTTTCCCATAGGCTATAAAGGGAACTTCAAACTTTAATAACTTTTGAATGGATTAGTATTTTTTCACCAAACAAAAAGTGGCATGTTCCTTCTCCCAAGCACTTTCTATGTTCCATGTTGTGGACCAATAGACCCCATGGTGGCCACGCAGCACCACGGGGAAAAAATGCCCAAAAGTGGGTAAAAGTGAATTTTTTGGCACTTCAATGCGCAAAAACCATATGTCCAACTGAAACGCAACTTGGTAATCAAGAGATCTACTATACCAGACTGTGCATTCCAAAATTTGTACAAATCTATTGAACGGTTGCAAAGTTATTAACAAGCACAATTTGAGGTTTAACATTAAAGAGCTTACTCAACCCTAACTATAGGGGCGTGACTGCACCCCTATTATTCATATATATATATATATATATATATATATATATATATATATATATATATATATATATATCTTCATTGAAAACTTCAACATCAATCCTAATGCCTCATTTCCTCCTTTTGATGCTATAATACTCACACTAATGCATTAACAAAGTTTTTTGTAATGAACTTCCTAACTTACTGAGGTAGTGTAATAGTATTGGACCCTGCGCTGTAATCCCTCCATAGATGCACATATGTATGCAGGTGTGGAAGCACATAGAAACATAGAAATATAGAAAATGTCGGTAGATAAGGACCAGTAGGCCCATCTAGTCTGCCCGTATGCCTCGTACTTGATTGCGGCTTCTGACCTTCCCTCTACTTTACCTCTCTGGTTCCCCTATGCCTGTCCCATGCATGTTTAATTCCACCCACAGTGCTCGCTCCCACTGCCTCCTGTGACAGACCATTCCATATGTCCATTACCCTCTCCATGAAGAAAAACTTCCTCACATTCCTTCTTAACCTGACTCCTTCCAATTTCACGTTATGCCCCTTCGTTCTTGTACTCCTCCTGTATTGGAAAATGTCTCCACCCTGCACCTTGTTTATCTCTTGAAGTACTTGACTGTTTCTATCATGTCCCCTCTCTCCCTGCTCTCCTCCGGCAAGTACATATTGAGGTGCTTTAATCTCTCCTCATAAGTTTTGTGGTGCAAGCCGTATACCATCTTAGTTGCCCTTCTCTTGATCATGTGCAGCCTGTTTATGCCCTTTTGACAGTGCAGGCTCCAGAACTGCACCCAGAACTCCATGTGAGGCCTGACCAGGGTTTTCTATAAAGGCATCACTACCTCCCTCCTTGTGCTGGTGATAACCCTGCCTATGCACCCCAGCATGCCCTTGGCCCTCCCCACTACCTTTGCTCTCTGCTTTAACATTTTCAGGTCATGTGAAATAATAACCTCCAGGTCCCTTTGTTCCTCGATGACTGTCAGCAACTCCCCTCCAATCCTGTAGCTTTCCCCTGGGTATCTATGGCCCAGATGCATTATTTGGCAATTCTTTGAATTAAACCTTAGTTGCCACTCCTCAGACCATTTGTCAAGCCTCGCTAGGTCCTTTCTAATTTTTTCCACCCCTTCTGGAGTATCCACCCTGTTACATATCTTGTTGTCATATGCAAACAGGCACTCCTTTCATTCCAGCCCCTGTACAATGTCACTAATGAAGACATTGAACAGGACAGGCCCATGGACTGATCCCTGCTGTACCCCACTGGTCACCCCCCTCTCCCCATATTGTACACCATTTACCCCCATCCTCTGTCTCCTGACTGTTAGCCAGATCCTAACCCAGTTCACCACCTTGTCTCCCATGCCTAGACTACCCATCTTGTTAATAAGCCTCTTATGTGAGATGGTGCTGAAGCCCTTGCTATAATCAAGGTAGAAGACATCCACGGCTCCCCCCATTTACTTCCTTTGTCACCCAGTTAAAGAAATCTGTCAGATGCGTCTGACACAACCTATCTGCTGTGAATCCATGCTACCTTGGGTTCTGGGCATCGATGGCTTCTAAATGTTCCACTATCCTTTCTTTAAGCAGTGCCTCCATGATCTTCCCCACTACTGATGTGAGGCTGAGTGGCCTATAGTTCCCTGCCTGCTCCCTACTGACGGATTTGTGTAGAGGGACCACATGTGCCCTCCTCCAATCCTCTGGCACCACTCCTGTGTATAGTGACTGTGAACATGGCTGCCAGTGGTTCAAACATAGAAACTGTCGGCAGATAAGGACCGCTAGGCTCATCCAGTCTGCCCATAAGCCGTGTACTTGACTACAGCTTCTGACCCTCCCTCAGCTTTACTTCTATGGTTCTCCCATGCCTTTCCCATGCATGTTTAAATCCAGCCACAGTGCTTGCTCCCATGACCTCCTGTGGCGGACCATTCCATATGGCCACCGCCCTCTCTGTAAATAAAAATGTCCTCACATACCCTCTTAGCTTGCCATGTTCCAATTTCACGTCATACCCCCTCGTAGTCGTACTCCTCCTGTACTGGAAAATGTGTCCCTCTGCACATTGTTTATACCCTTGAGGTACTTGAATGTCTCTATCATGTCTCTTCTTTACCACCTGTCCTCTAGCCAGTACATATTGAGGTCCCTTAATCTCTGCTCATAAGTTTTGTGGTGCAAGCCCTGCACCATGTTAGTTGCCCTTCTCTGGTGCGGCTCCAGAACTTCACACAGTACTGAATCTGAGGCCTCACCAGGGTCTTCTATAACAGCATCACTATCTCCTTCCTTCTGCTGGTGATACCCCTGACTATGCACCCCAGCATGCCAGTGGCCCTCCCCACTGCCTTTGTCATCTGCTTTGACATTTTCAGGTCATCTGAACTAATAACCAGCAGGTCCCTTTGTTCCTTGGTGACTGCCAGTGACCCCCTCAAATACTGTAGCTCTCTCCAGGGTTTCTATGCCCCCCATCTCCCACCTTCTGCTAGTAATACCTCTGTCTATGCACCCCAGCATGTCACCCCCCCATCCTATGGCTCTCGCTAGGGTTCCCTCTTCTCAAATGCATTATTTTGCACTTCTTTGCATTGAACCTCAGTTGCCACTTCTCAGACCATTTTTCATGCCTCTCCTGGTTCCTCCTCATTCTCTCCATCCCTTCTGCAGTATCCACTCTGTTACAGATCTTGGTGTCATCTGCAGGGAGGTCTTTCCTTGTAGGCCTTCCACAATGTCACTAATAAAGACATTGAACAGGACTGGTCCCAGGACTGATCCCTAAGGTACCCAACTGGTCACTCCCCTTTCCCCACATTGGATCCCATTTACCACCACCACCATTGTCTTGCTTGCTGCTGCCACATCTTATGGCACACTATTCTATGTGACCACCACCTTCTCTGTGAAGAAAACTTTTCTCACATTTCCTTTTAATCTACACCCGTCCAATTTCATGTCATGACCTGTCATTCTTATACTTCTTCTACATTGGAAGATGTCTGCCCCTGCAACTTGTTTATGCCCTTGAGGTACTTGAACATGCCTATCATGTCCCCACGGTCTCTCCTTTCCTCCAGTGAGTACATATTGAGGTCTTTTAATCTCTGCTGATATGTTCTGTATTGCAAGCCATGTACCATCTTGGTTGCCCTTCTGTAGACTGCCTCTATCCTGTCCTTACTCAGTTGCAGCCTCCAGAAATGCAAACAGTACTGTAGGTGAGGCCTCAATAGTGCATTACACAATGGCATCACCACCTCACTCCTTCTGCCAGTGATACCTCTGCCTATGCACCCCAGCATGCCATTGGCCCTCCTTGCAACTTGTACTTTGTTTTGACACCTTTAGGTCATCAGAACTGATAACTCCTAGATCCCTATCTTCCTTGGTGATCATCAGCACCTCCCCCAAATCCTGTAGCTCTCCTCAGGGTTCCCTTTTTCCACGTGCATTATTTTGTGCTTCTTTGTATTGTACTTCAGTTGCCACTCCTCAGACCATTTTTCAAGCTTCTCCATGTCCCTGCTCATTTTCTCCACCCCTTCTGGAGTATTCACTCTGTTACAGATGTTTGTATCATTTGCAAACAGGCAGACCTTTCCTTCCAGCCCTTCTGCAATGTCTGTAATGAAGCTATTGAACAGGACCGATCCTTGAGGTACTCTGCTGGTCACCCCACTCTCCCTGGACTGCATCCTATACCACCACCCTCTGCCTCCTGTTCATCAGCCAGTTTCTAACCCAGTTTATCAGCTTGTGCCCTGTGGCCAGACTATCCATCTTGTTAATCAGCCTTTTTATGTTGGACAGTGTTGAAGACTTTGCTGAAATCAAGGCAGGTGATGTCCACCGCCCCTCCCTGATTTACTTCCTTAATGAAGTATTAGGGTTTCCAACCCTAATTCCACACCCCCACCCTGCAGAGACTGACAGGCATTAAGGGCGTGCCTTTGGGTCATCAGCTGTAATGCTCACGCCATCCACCCCCACCCCTCGGCCCCCACCCTGCAGGCACTGACAGGCATCACAGTGTGCCTTGGGGTCTTTGGCCCTAACACTCACCCCATTCCATAAGGAAATAAGCTGAGATGGGTGCAGTATAGAAGAATGGGGTGAACGTTAGGACTGAAGACCCCAAGGCACACCCTGACACCTGTCACTGGCTGCAGGGTGAGAGTGGGGGTGGAATGGCATAAGCATTATGGCCAACGAGCCTAAAGCACACCCCAAACACTTGTCAGTCTCTGTAGGGTGGGGATGGGGTGTTACAGTTGGAAACCCTAATGCCCAAGGCATTTCTGGTATTTTTGCTCCAAATTTTCAACATGGGTTTTTTGGGAGGTGGTGTGATAAAATGTGTATGTTGAAAAGTTGGAGTGGCAATATTAAAAATTGGCAAAGTTATGCACCTATGTAGCGAGGACCAGGAGAGAAAGCTGCATTGTGGCTAATGTTGAAGCCTTTGGGGTGGGATGGTCAAAGGAGCGAGGACTGAGAGAGAAAGCCACACCACGGCTAATGTTAAAGCCTTTGGGGGGGTCAGAGGAGCGAGGACTGGGAGAGAAAGCTGCACCGAGGCTAATGTTGAAGCCTTTGGGGGTGGTCAGAGGAGCGAGGACCAGGTGAGAAAGCCACACCATGGCTATTGTTGAAGGGGGGATCAGAGGAGTGAGGAAAAGAAGATAGTGTACAGTGGCTGTAACTCCAGCCATGTGCATTAGTGTGCATTCTAATGCACATGGCCGGAGTTATGGCTACAGAAAAAAATTAAGCGCTTTCTCATTGGAGCAGTTCATTTCTTTCAAGTAGAGGACACGCCACATCAGCAAAGCAGAACTACTGTCATGACCAGAGTGCCTGGTCATTGGTGTGCACTGCCAAGTCCATTGCAGTTTCAGCTGCAATTGCCTTGGCAGTGACACACCTCTCAAATGCCGTATAGTCCCAAGACACTCCTTGAGCAAGCTCAAGTGAATGCAAAAATCAGGCCATGTAATTCAGAGCATTCTTTTGATCAACATGCTCAAACCTGGCCATGGATTCTTCTGGGAGGAGTAAAACCCTCATCATTCTACTGTGTATACAACCCCCATTGACTGCAAAATCAAGCCTAACTGACCCATCTAACTGCTTGTCAGGAATGAAAAATAATAATTATCTGGTCCTAGGAGATTTTAATATAAATTGGGCCAACCTGGACAGGAATATCCAGTCTGATCTCAGCCTCCTGAATCTACATCAAATAATCTCAGATCCAGCCTGTATGAACAACAAAACCAACAACCATACTTTATTGGACTGGATACTTGCAACCAGAACTGACAGGGTTCTCGCTGCAGGTCTATTCCCTGATGCCCTGAGCAATCACTCCCCTATATACTACATCTGGTCAAACAAATACCCTAAATCACTGCCAAAAATCATACGCATCAAAGACTACCACTGCAGATATCACATTTCCTCTCAGATTTAGCCTCTGTCCACTGGTCAGCTATCAAACAGGATAACAATGTAAACCAAGTATTGGAATTTTTTTAACAGCTTTACATGTGTGTAAACAGGCATACACCACTTGGACTTGGCAATAAAAGATAACGTTCACAATTGGCTATCTGAGGATGTTCAAAAACAATTAAAACTCAAAGACAAATCATGGCCCACCTATAAACTCTCTAAGATGTATCTTAACTGGCTGATTTACAGACAGTTGTGAAATACATGCAAGGCTGATCTTTTCCTCAAAGGTAACACAAACCAAATATACCTGATATTATCACTGGTGACCGATGCATCACTGACCTAGACCAGATCTCAAATGCCTTCAACCAGTTACTTTCCAATTTACAAAAGTATAAGCTTGCTCCTCAGCCTTACTGCTCTCCCTCAACATTTACACTCAGTTTACAGCCCCTCGTGGTGGCTTCCACAGATGTTCATCTCAAACTTAGGAACTTCCAAAGCTGTCTTACATCAGACAACCAAAATAAAATCTGAAACGCCAACATGGTTTGATGGCCTTGACCTAAGGCTGCTCAAAATAGTTGCCCGTTATTGTGGCTCCATTAAAAACACTCTACAGTGTGTCCTTCATGCAAAAAGCAGTGCCAAACAAGTAGAAAATGACATGGTCCTATCCACAAAAGTGATCTGAAGAATCTGACCAAGAACTACAGCCCCATCTCCATCCACAGCATACAGGAAAAACAAATTCATGCCCAGATTGCTACATACATAGAGAGTCGCAATCTCCTAATAAATGCTTCCACAACCACAGATATAATCTACATAGACCTTACAAAGGCTTTTGACCTGGTCAGCCACACCTTCCTGCTTCACAAGCTACAAAACCTGAGCCTGGAGAGCCACTCAGTATCCTGGTTCAGTAACTATCTGGAAAACCGGAGACAATTTGTGAAGCTGAAAGGCATCCTGTCATCTGACACAAACATCAATGAAGATGCATCACAAAGTTGTGTTCTTGGACCCTTTCTATTCTCCCTAGTGATCAACAATTTTCCCAACAACTGTAGTGGTGTTGAAGCACTGCTTTATGCAGAGGATGTTGTACTATATCACAGAGTAGGTGACATTCACACCATAAATGGTCTCCTCCAAAATGACTGCAAGCAGCTGTGGAAATAGTTCTCATATGAACATACATACGAACATACGAAGACACCAGCAGAAGAAGGTCATTTGGTCTATCAAGTCTGCTCGTATTGCAGGGTCCACAGCTTGAGCTAATGTCCCTGCCCTCCTCCCTCCCTACCCATGATCCTTACTTCCCTATGCCTATCCCAGCCTCTCTTAAAGCTGCCCACTGTCTTCAACGAGATGACCTCTTCCGGCAGTGCATTCCAAGTGTCCGCCACCTGCTCTGTGAATAAGTGCTTCCTGACCTCCCTCCAAAACCTCCCACGCTCCAGCTTAAGACTGTGCCCCCTCATGTTATGGTTGCCACTCAGCTTAAAAAGACTCCCTTATCAACCTTATCTATCCCTTTCAAGTACTTGAAGATCCCAATCTTGTCCCCTCTCTCTCCTGTCTTTCAGGGCGCACATGTTCAGTGCCCGAAATCTCTCCATGTATGCCTTACCCAGCTGACCCACTATCATCTTTGTAGCCCTCCTCTGGACCTTCTCCAGCAGGTTATGGTCCTTTTTGAGGTGTGGGCACCACTACTGAACTCCATACTCTAGATGCAGACTTACCGGTGACCTGTAAAAGGGCAGTATAACCTCCTCTCTCCTACTACTGATCCCCCTAGATATGCATCCCAGCATCTTGTTTGCCTTTGCTGCTGCTTTCTTGCACTATGTGGAGTGCCTCAGGTCATTAGTGATCATCACTCCCAGGTCCTTCCCCTCCTCTGATGCAGATACTCAGACTCCACCTAGGTAGTACTCTGTCCTGGGATTCTTGGCTCCAATATGCATAACTTTGCATTTCTTGGCATTGAAGCCAAGCTGCCAGATCCTGGACCACCTCCCCAGTTTTTCCAGATCTTCCTGTAGGTCCTGTATCCCTTCAACTGTGTCCACTCTTCTGTAGAGCTTGGTGTCATCCACGAATAGGCACATTTTGCCCTTCATGTCATCCACAATGTCACTGATGAAGGCATTGAACAACACTGGCCCCAGCACAGAGCCCTGTGGGACCCCACTAGTTTCCTCTCTGGTACCAGCTAACTCTTCCCCCACAACCACCCTCTGGGTTCTGTCCCTCAGCCAGTTTTCCACCCATCTGGCCATCTTTTCCCCAGCCCCAAGATCCACCAACTTCCTGATCAACCTTTTGTGGGGCACAGAGTCAAAGGCCTTGCTGAAATCAAGATAGAGGATGTCTACCACTTGGCCTCTGACTACTGTCTTAGTGACACAGTCAAATAAGTCAGTCAGATTCGTTTGACATGATCTCCCCCCCCCCATGAACCCATGATGCCTCACATCCTGGAGACCATATTCCTCTAGATATTCCACCAACCTTTCCTTTAGTATGGTTTCCATGAGCTTGCCCACAATGGAGGTCAGACTGACTGGTCTGTAATTCCCTGGGTCATCCTTAGGACCGCTTTTGTGGAGGGGCAATACATGTGTTGTTCTCCAGTCCTGCAGTACCACGCCTGACTCTAATGAACTATTAAATAGGTCTGCCAGTGGCCCTGCCAGCTCCTCAGCCAGATCCTTTAGTACCCCTGGATGTACTCTGTCTGGGCCTGGTGATTTGTTCACCTTCAGTGCCAGCAGTCCCTCCCTCACGCTATCCTTCTCTATCACTACATCTGTGTTCCCCTCCCTCCCTGCTTCTCTTTTCCCTTCTGAAGGCACTGGCCCATCCTTTTCCATGGTGAACATGGAACAGAAGTATTCATTTAGGATCTCTGCTTTTCCCCCATTATCCTCCACCCACTCCACCCCTTTCTTAAGCCTAACAATTCCTTCCTTCTTGTCCCTTTTTTCACTTGTATAGCGAAAGAAAGCCTTCTCCCCCTTCTTAATTGCTTCAGCTATCTGCAGCTCCTTCTGTGCCTTTGCTCGCCGGACTTCCTTACTTACCTCACTAGCCAACCTTAGGTAATTTTCCCTAGCCACCTCTCTTTTGGTCTTCCTGAATTTTCTATAGGCCAACCTCTTTTCCCTTACTGCCTGGGCAACCCCAGAACTGAACCAGCTGGGCTCTTTGGCTCTTGTGTTCTTATCCCTGTACCTAAGACATTCATCTGTGGCAACCAGTATTCCCTCTTTAATGATGGACCACCTTTGATCCACCCCCATATCTGCATTGATGCCTGCCAAATGGCTCCTTAGCACTTTTCCCATTTTCTTGAAGTCCACCCTCCTGAAAGCCAAGATTTTGGTCTTTGTTGGGATGCTTTCCCTGCCCATATCCAACTTGAACCACACTGTGCAATGGTCACTTCCACCCAGTGGCTCTCTGACCATTATTTCCTGTACAGGCTCCCCATTTGTGAGCTCCAGATCAAGAATTGCCTCAGCTCTTGTTGGTTCAGTGATACCCTGCATCAGGAACCCACTCTGCAGTCCTTCCAGGTTTACTTGACTCCTAGTACATGTTGTGGAGGGTATGCTCCAGTCCACCGTTGGCAGGTTGAAGTCCCCCACAATTATCACCTCTCCTTTCCCTGCAGCTTCCAATATTTGTGAGCTCAGTTCCCTGTCCCGCTCATCATCCTGATTGGGTGGTCTGAATCCACCCCAACCTCACCTTTCTCCCTCTGTTGGACCTTAACTGAACCAATAATGCCTCCACTTCCCCTTCCTCTGACTCCTCCCTCATGCAAGTTATTCCCTTCCAGACAGTGGTACAAATCTACTCAATAAAGGTACCCCTTTATTTTTTTTTATTTTTTTATTCTAGTCTTTGGTAACCAGGTAAGGCCCACTAGGCATAAGTGTCTGTTTTCAGGGGTGACCTGGGAGCACTGGGTGGTTATGCGACTTGCTCAGAGTCACACAGTATGCAAGTGGTGGTTGTGAGAATCAAACCAAGGTCTGGTCTGCTGGATGTACCAAGCTCATTACTCTTACCTCTAGGCTATACTGCCAGCCTGAAGCCCTTTAGAATTTCCCACCCCGCTACTACTCTCACATGCCCACCCCTTCCCCTTACCACTTGCCATTACTCCACCCTGGGTTCCCTAGTCCTCCAAGGAAGAGGTACTCCTCCCCATTCCGATCCCCTGCCTGATGCCTTCACTCCCCTAGGCATAACCCCTCTGCCTTTCCCTCCACTGCTCTGCTCCTCTGACTTCCTACACCATCCTCCCCAGCTCCCATCTGAGCAGCCTTATTTCAGCCCTTAGCTGCTCCAGGCTGTTACACACGGGACATCCCCCTTTACTCCACAACACCCCCAGAAAGACTGCTGCCCCACAGCTATTGCAGTTTACCTCTCTCCTGCTTCACATACATGTACCTATTCCCCCGCATCCTCCCAGCCCAGCTTCTCCGAACCTCCAAACAACTATAAAATTCAAAAATATATAAATTTCTATCTCACTTTACCATCAAAATGTAACAACAATCTCAATAATCTAGAACTCAGTAGGCTGCTACTTCCGGTGTTCTATCAAAACTAGTAAATGAAGTAATCTTGCCCTAAACATGAAAAAAAAAAAAAAAAAAAGGCCTTGCTGTTTGGCACAAAATGGAAACTGTAGCAGTACTGCGGCCTTAGGATCGAAACATGCATGCAGTCCCCACTAAAAACTGCTGACAATTTGATACCTCTGACTAGACTTGGACTCCAGCCTGCCACACAAGAATGCCTTTCCCTCCACTGCTCTGCTCCTCTGACTTCCCACACCATCCTCCCCAGCTGATAGATGTTGCCACAAAAACCTTAAACCAAGAATTGGGTCTCCTGTACAGGCTGAGAATCTGCTAAACTAAAAAATCCTACCTGGTTATTGCTAACAGCATTTTTCTCCTTATTCTTACCTCAAGGGCAATCATACTCCTCTTCAAAGAAAACATAATGGAGTTAAAATGGCCCACCATTCAAGGATGGATTCAATTTGTCATGCTTAACCTGGCTTACAAACTCCTCAGTCAACTCCCAGCCTAGCCTGGTCTCTACCTTGACAAGGCTGGCCCCCTCCAGAACCTTTGAGGTCCATGAGATGTGAACCTGTGGCTATCCCTCAAATGAAAGTGGACACAGGACAGAGACCCTTCACATGCTTAGCCTTATCACTTTGGAACTCCTCCCCCATCACAATTTATCAATCCCCATGAAACTTCGGGCTAGCCCTAACGGTTCACCTCCTGGCCCCAGCCAAATACAGCTGCTGCTTTTATACTGGGTCAATGGCCCTCTGCAATCTAACTGCATGCGCCAGCTCCCTTTTACTAGTTGTCTAGTGCTGAACTGCCTATAACTGTTGACCTGTTGAAACTGTAGTTCACCTCTTGTACCAATTTTCACAAATTTTTTCACATCACTTGTTCTTATACCCCTCTATGTGTCTAATATTTTTACATATGTCCCTTTATATAGGACAGAACACTGAGGGTGGGATATTCAATAGGGTTGCACCTGGCTCAACAGGGTGCTCCAAGCGCAACCCCCCCAATGCGCCCCAGCACGATATTCATAGGGGTAGGGTGCACAGCACAGCCCCCGATGCACTGGGTGCGTTGGTAATGTATGCAGTGCAGATGCAGGGGGCATGCCCATGCATATGTGGCACGTCCTGATATTCAGCCTGTATGTGGCGATATGCTGGCACAACCCCACGGTGTAGCACCGCTGAACACGCTTGGTCCTGGCCCTGGTGCAGCCCACTTGCACTGCACTCAGGCTTGCACCACTGCCTGGCACAGTTTGAATATCAAGCCCAGTATGTACAATTATTTGTAACTAATTCTGGGTCTCCTCTGAAAATAAGGTTTTGTGCCAGTGGGCCTACCCCGTGATCAAAAACCAATAAATAAATAAAATGTTGCTAAAAGCTCATATATTTATGATAGTTTAAGCAAAATGCACCCAAGGACTCCCATAATCACCCTTCATCTCACTGTCTGTTTTTCAGCAAAACCAGAATTCTTTACATATTTTAAAGTGCTTTAAGTGTTGTAATGATTAACTACAGTAATACATTTCAGTCTACTACTGCATTAATGATGCCAACAGTCAGTTGCATTACCTAGCATGCAGATTAGCAATTTTTGCTGTCTAGATTACCACAGAGAAAATATTTTTCCCCTTTTTGAACAAAAAAAACAGTTAGTCCTTGTTTCATGCTATTACCAATTTCCCCTGTTTTAGACACACATTTGTATACTTCTTTAAGCATAGTTATCAAGTCTCACTCATATTTTTTATATAATTCTTTAGGAATTCTGTCTATGCCTGGTGCTGTATTGTTTGATAAGGCATGAATAGCATCTCTAATTTCTATTTCTTTAATCTGTTCTTGTAATATCTTTTTATCAGTTTTTGTGATTCTTGGATTTCCCACATTAATAAAACATTTTCCATCCTCTGTTTGTTTCTCTGTCTGAATTTTTTCTTCATGTGTTCCTGAACAATCAACTTCATTTGTTTAATGTCTGTCTGTCTATATCCTGTTGTGTCCTTCAATTCTGTCATAACTCTATTATGTATTCTTTCTTTATTCGGTCATAAGGGTTTACATGGAATTTAGTTCCTTGGGTACCTCATTTTGCTCAATAATCAAAGACTGAGACCTATTATTTTGAAAATCGTAATTTTTTTCTTAATTTCTTCTGATACATACATTTTTCTGTAGTGTAAAAAGTTAGTAGTTTCAAAAACTTTTCTCTCAAACCTAAATATTTCTTATAATTGGACCCTTCTCTCTTTTTAGACTCCTCCAGGAGAAGTTGTTGTCAAATTTTGTATCTTCCCGCCATTCTAACATATTTGCATATAGAAAACAAACAGATTTTCGGGCAAGCAATAGAGCCTTCATTCCTCTCTGGGTGCTGTCTTCCTGTAATAATGATAATATCATTTTCCAATAGTCCCACCCCACTTTTATGTTCCCTTGTAGATCTATGTTCACCTTAACAGCTACATGATCTGATGTCTCTGTTGGAATTATGTCCACATTTTTTATCTTTGTGTTTTTCGGTAGAAACCAAAAATCTATTCTGGATGAGATTTTCACCTTATAGTAAGTATGCTTTGGTTCCATTTTAGAAATGCTATATGCATCATTTAACTCTGATCTTTTTAAAACTGTGTTCAATTTATTAGTGTCACAGAAAATATTATCTGTTTTCCTGTCCCAATGCTTTTTAGATAACCCACAATTAAAGTCATCTCCACATAGCACTAATTTGGAGGTGTGTAGAAAAGGTTCAGTTTGCTGCATCAGATTATTCTTCTCTGTTTTTATTTCAGGGTTATATATATTGATCATTCTAATGTGGGTGTTTTTATAATATGCATCAACCACTAAGGATCTCCCTGGGCATACTGAAGATCTATGGCTTTCCCCACTCTTATTTCTGAATTGGAAATAAGATACCTATGCCTGAACAACTTTCCTCCCCTACTGATTCTAATGATGGCCCTAACCTCCAATCTGTCTGTGCTTGCTGAATTTCCGATAGGGAATGTAACTTTGTATCTAGCACATACATAATATCCCCTTTTAAATCCTTTAACATTGAAAATGTAGTTAGTCTCTTACTCCTATTTTTAATACTATTAACATTACAGGCAATACATTGGAAGTCAGCCAGCATTTTAAAATACCACAGGACAAAATTAATTAGATTATACATGCTTGAGTTTTGCTTTTCTTTTTTTTTTTTTTTTTTTGGGAAAACTGAGTGTCTGTTGACTCATATTCTGAGGATTGTTTTAGAAGTGATGATGCTATAGATGAAGAGTCTGATTCACCTTCAGAGTCAACTGACTCTTTTTCCTGTAATGCTATATATTTATTCCTTAGAGTTATGGAGCTTTCTTCCTGTTTCTTGAATTTTGATTTTGGCGGCTTAAAAGTTTTTTTTTGACTTTGTAACCATTTGAAAAGGTGGACCCAAAAGTGCACTAGGTGGAGACATAACCTGCCTTTCTGCAGTGTTCTGTCCTGGTTTAAACTTTGCAGCTTTGTATCTCCTTATTGTTCTGATGATACACTGTTCATACCTCCTTTTGTCATTTCTTTTCCTTTTGATCCCGAGTTGAGCTCCCTTTTGGGGGGTGAGGAGGGGAGTTTTCCCTGCTTTTTGTTATTTGTTTGTCCTTAGAGCTATTAGCCTCTCCCCTTTCTTGTTTTTCTTTCAGCAATCTGTCTCTTCGTGCCAGTGCCACATACACATCTTGTTCCGCTTGTTCTGCTGGATCTGGGCTGTTGGGTGAGGCCCAAGGACAGTTAATGAAATTGTGGCCATTTTCCTCACAAAGGCTGCATCTTATTGGGTTTTTGCAGGATGCACCGAAATGGCCTGTTTCTCCACACAGTCCACATTTTACTTTGTCGCATACATTACTTAAGTGTCTCTTGTCCCCACATCTATAGCATGCTCTTGGCTGGCCTCCATAAAAAAAACACCCCTCTATCCCTGCCCCCCAAAAGACAATTAGGCAAATGTTGTATTTCCCTATTATTTTGTCTTAAGGTCACTTTAAACCTCCAGCCTCCAGTCCATAAATGATCTGCATCCAAGATTGGTTCTGGAGGCCCATTTAGGTCATATTTTTGTTTTAACCAAAAAGTTATATCCGCCACATTGATGCCTTCATTTCTAAAGAGAACTGTCACCATTTTACGTGCTGGTTTGATCAAGGGAATGGCTATGAAAGGTTTCTACAAGGGTGTTGCCTTTAATTGATTGTATTGTTTCCAAAACCTTTCTAAACCTGATGGATGTTTAAAACTTATATCGAAAATAGTGTCTCCAGAGGTATGGATTAATGCATAAATTTCATATGCACAGAATTGCATATTGTCCTTTATTAGGTTTCTGCCAACAAACAACCTGTTTGGTGTTTCTGAAGCTTCTCGAAATTTTAATCTGACTGCATTTCTTCTTTTAGCAGGTTCAGATGCTAAATTCAGATGTTCTGGGAAAAGCCTTTCTCTAGCATTGGGGCCCCAAGCTGTTTCAGGTTTCTGTTTATTTTCTTATTCTTTTTCACTTTGACTTTTTTCTACCTGGGTATTTTGTTCTTCCATTTCAAAGGAAGATTCTAAATCCTCTTCATTTTTGTCAGACAGTTCTATATCTTGCATTTCTCCTTCCCCTTTACAGTCTTTCTCCTGTTCAGTATTTTCAGGTTCACATTTGCTATTGTTACTGTTTTCCTCTTTATCACTTTTTGACTAACCTGTATGTGCTGCAGGATCTTCCTCATTGCAGTCCCTCTTCTGTGCATTTGCTTCATCTTTACTTTGCTGTTCCTCCTTCTCCATTTTCTTTGGGAGATTCAGATCCTGAGCCTTTGCTGTTTTTACCCACCCTGCTCCTTGCAAGGCTTCTGATATCCAATCCGGGGCATCAGAAAAAGGTATTGTTTCTGCAGAGTTTTCTGCATTTTGGATTTCTGGTGCATTTACCATTGTTTTTGTGTTTGGCGCCTGAGATACACTGACCATTTCTTGTTCTGTTTTTTCTGCCATTTTTAAAAGTCTTTCCTCAGACGTTCTTTTCCTTTCACCTGTCCATGGCACCTGTCTTTGACCGAGCCATTTCTGACCTGCTTTTGCCATTCTTTTTGGGGGCACCCTTTTCTTTAAGACTATCTTTCTTTTTACTTTTACTTTTAGACTCGCTACTATTTTTTTCCCATTTTGTCATTTTCCAGCACACCGCTGTTGATAGCCACAGTATGCTTTGATGCTTCGACGTCACCAGCTTGCCTTGATGTGGAAGCCAGGGTGTTGGCTGCTTGTGTATCTTTCAGTTCTCCGGCTTTTTTACTTACTTCATCCAGTGCCACTTACAGTTTTTTTCTTTCTGCTTATGTCTCTGATCCTCTGCAAGCAAGTTCAGCACAATCTCCTCTTTCTCCATAAATTCAGGTATGTCAGTACCTTCATTTGTTTCTTCCTCTGTTACCAGTTTTTCTCTTTCTTTCTTTCTCATTTTCACAGATTTTTCCTCTGGACTCAACATTCATTTCACTGGTCTCTAGCAAGACAGAGACCGGGGAGGAGACCTGCTCTCCAGTCTCTTCCACATCCATCCTCTCCAAGCTCCTCTTGGGACTGGACATCCCAAGCACTCCTCCACAGCGACAAGGGCTCCCCCTACTGCTGAGTAGGGGAGTTTCCCCAGTGTCCTGGCCAGATTTCCCCCATTCACTAAAAATACCACCAACAGCTTAGTCTGGTTCAATGTCAGTTGGCATCCATCTGTATCCCCTTTCCCCAGGAAAAGGCTTAAAATAGGCAGAATCATCTTCAATCAATCAATCAATCAATCAAAATCTTTATTTATTCAGGTGAACATCATTGAGCGTAGCTCATTTACAAGATGGACCTGAGTGGTCATACAAATAAGGGTACAAGTTTTTTTACAAAGACATGAGAATAGCATAACTTTAGTACAATCAAATAAATAAGAGATATATACAAAATTTACAGATATACAAGGCACAGTAAAATAACTTAACCTGTAAAATGAAGAGGATAATAGATATAGCAGGGATAATAATCAAATAATAGGGCTTTTGTAGGCTTTTATATGAAATGTGATAACTGACTGGTTAGAAGAAGAAACTAAACATAGTGGATTACAGAAGGGAGGGGTGTAGGTTGGATGGGAGACTAGGCCTTATGGAAGCAATTGCACAACTCTGGAAATAGGGCGGTGTATAATCTTTTGAAGGATGATAAGGGTAAGAGGGTATTCAGATTCATAGATTTTTGGAGTGAGTTCCAGACAAATGCTAAGGAACAGCTGATAGCAGCCCTCCCAAACCGGGTGCAGGTAATGGGAATCTTATCATAATGAGCTTATTGATCCTTAAGGTGTATGGCCTAGATGTGATTCGGGTGAAACAGTCTGAGATATAGGAGGGGAGTTTGCCTGATAAAGCTTTAAAGATCCAGATTGCAGCATTCCTTTTTCTTCTGTGCTATAGGGATGTCCAATTGACTGCCATGTAAAGAGAGCAATGATGGGTGCTGGAGGGAAGGTCTGTAATAAATCTGATGGCTCTATGATACAGGGTGTCCAGCTTATTTAAGAGGAGAGTGAGCAATGGCCGTAGAGAAGTCAGCATAGTCAATAAGGGATAGGAATGATGCCTGGATTAATCTTTGTTTGGAGTCTCTGGTAAGGTAGTGTTTTATTCTGTAAAATAGGCCAAGCCTTTGTCTCAACTTTTTTAATAGCTCTTCAATGTGAACAGAGTAGTCAAGCTTATTGTCAATCCAGACTCCAAGATATTTGAATTTATCCACAAATTCCAGCTTTTCTCCAAATAAGGTGGATAATTGTGGGGTGATGAATGATGGGGTAGTGGCAGAGCAATTATTTGTTGCAAAGAACATAGCTTTTGTTTTTTTGGCATTTAGAAGTAATTTTTTTCCAATAGGTTGTGTTGTAGGATGGAGAATTCTGACTGTAACAGTTCACAGGCTTTTGATGGTGAGGGATTGCTGACATATAATACAGTATCATCAGCAAACAGATGAATGTTAGATTGAGAGAGGTTGGCATCAGTGTTATTAATATAAATGGCAAAGAGGATGGGGCCTAGGATAGACCTTGCGGTACACCTCTTAGCAGTGGTTTAGAGGTAGATAGGTAATTTTCATTTTTACCAATTGTAACCTCAGAGAGATAGCACCTAAACCAATTGAGTGAGAGTGAATCAAGGCCTCACAGAGCTAAGAGAGGAGATTAATGATTCATGATCCACTGTATCAAATGCTTTACTCAAATCCAGGAACACAGCACAGGTACTATTCTTTTTATCCAAGGCAGTCTGCCAATCGTTAGTGACTTTGGCTAGGGCAGAGATGGTGCTATAGATTGATCTAAATCCAGATTGTGCTGGATTTAGGAGGTTGTTGGTGTCCAGATAGGCCCTTAACTGTGAATTTACTAATTTTTCAAGCATCTTGGATAGTACTGGTAGGATGGAAATGGGCCTGTAATTGTTAAGGTCCATGGATCACCTGATTTAAGTAGTGGAACTACTTGAGCTGTTTTCCATATGGAGGGATGGAACCAGTAGCTAGGGAAAGATTGAAGAGGTGAGTGAGGGGGCAGATAAGGTGCAATGCTACTTTAAGAAAGTAGGGTCCAGGGAGTCTGCACCTGCACTCTTAGAAGTATCTAAATTGATAGGAGGTCTTCTACTTTTTAAGGATATTGGTCTCGAAGGAGAATGTTGAAGCAGCCTTTTGTCCTACAGTGGATTGAAGGTTTAATGATGATCTCAAGAGATTTGCAGGTGAAGAGTCAAATGCTAGGCCAGCTGTGGTGAAATGGTCATTGAAGGTATTTAAGATTTCTGCTTGTCAATGATTTCTATGTCACTTAGTAGCAGTTTGGAGGGTAAGGCAGGGGTAGAATTTTGGCCTAGAATTCCTTTATAGTACCCCAGAATCTGGATGGGTTAGTATAGGATGCATCCAATTCAGCTCTATAGTAGGCAGCTTTGGCATTTCTTATTTGTTTTGTGCATGAGTTTTTGCTTTTCTGAATTGAAGCCAGTCTCTAGTATCCTTTGTTTTCCTTGCCTTTTCCAGAGTTTGTCTCTGGCTAACAAAGCTGATTTAAGGTCAGCAGTGAACCAACGACAAGATTTTACTTTAGTTCTGACACTGGTGATTGGTGCATGTATATTGAGGGCATTAGTGATAATGTCCTTTAAGGTCTGAAGAGCTGTCTCAACTGAGGTTGTAAGGTAAAAATCTTGCCAATATGTTGTATTGCACAAATCATGGAGATATCCTGAGATGTTGAAATTCTTTTGACCTTTTATGGAGAAATTTTGCAGGATTGATGGCTTGAGTGTAGATCTTATGCCAGCTATAGGACAATGATCACTTACATCACTGGGTAGCACTCCAGCATGAGAATATAAGTGAGGCTTGTTTACCATCATAATATCCAGGAGTGAGTTGTTGGTAGTATTTTTTAGGTTAATCCTTGTTGGATCTTTGATTAATTGAGTGAATCCATAGATGTCACAGAAGGTTACTAGGGTGCAGATGCATTAGATAACCAATTTAAATTCAAATCACCAAGGATGATGGTATCTTCAGGGCCTAGACTGAGTATTGATCCTAGGTGGGATAGGAGTTTGAGGCCTGCAGAGGGGGGCCTATAGCAGCCAATCAATTTAAAGGAAGACATGTTAGGAAGGGATATTTTAATTGACAAGCATTCAAATTCCTTTGGTTCGGATGTATTGATGAGGCAGGATGCAGAGATGGTTTCCTTGACATAGATGGCCACCCCACCACCCCTGGAAGGGCAATCTGATCTGAAGAGCTGGTAATTGGGAAGGTTTATATCTGTCTTTTGTTGTAGATCTGAGCCAAGTTTCAGAGATAACCAGGAAGTCAGGTAGGTATGTGCAACCCATGCCTGTATTAAGGAGAACTTTTTTAGGAGGCTGCAGGCATTGAAGTGAAGGAAACTTAGGCCATTTATGGAGGTTAGATCAGATGGGGATAAAAAACTTTCAGTGGGGCCAGGATTGATTTCAATAGTACCAATACTGATCAGAAGGAAGAAGATTAGTTTGAGGAGGGCACCAAATGATAGGGATAGGGAGTGATCAGAGCATTTCCTCCTCTTCTTGGAGAACCACTGTGTAATGGGTGAGGGTCCTGTTATATGGGTGTGGAATTTATCACAAAGTAATAATCTGATGGACAGGCATAGTGGGTTAATGTAATGCCAAAATGGATGCAAGGCACTTGAGGAGTGTTGTAAGGATAGAGAGCCTTTTGTGGGATACCCAGGGATTGCAGTGCAAAATGGCAGAATATAAATAAGGAATTGGTGGGTGTCCACTGGGGATGGCAGGGGTGGGCAGGCCATATTCACTGCCTTAATCACCATGGCATGGGGTATACATAAATTGTCATTTGGGATTGAGGAAGAAGAGGCTCAGAAGCAAAAGTAAGCAAAGTAACATTGTGGAGGGAAGGTAGGGATTAAAGTAGAGGAAGAGAAATAGCTATGGGCGTGATTAGAGAAATGGCGGAAAAGATGTATAAAAAGAATCAACCAAGAGGGGAGGGGGCGGCAAAATTTTGCGGCTTTGCCTCCTTTCTGCCTGCTTCTCCCGGCCTCCTGGTTCCCTGGTCGGCTTGTCGTCACCGCCCACCCACTGGCGGGCTCGGAGCCTCCGGTCCCTGGGTGCTCGAGGGCTTGCTGGCTGGAAGGTAGGACAGAGGAGAAGGCAGTGAGCAAGGCACTTTATTGCAGCAATCTGCAAAAGGTGCTAAAAGCCTGAATCTGCACAACAAAGACTGGGAGGGTATGGGGGTTAGCGCCTGCCGCCTCGCCCACACAGAAACACAAAAAGGCTGTAATCACAGGCTAAACTAGATATCTACACAACCCTCAAATAGGGCACATTTAAAAAGTAAAACAGCTCTTTTTAGGTAATTTTAACAATAAAGCATAATAACAGAAATCCCGGCCAGAAATGGTGTTGCAAAGTCCAGCTAAAGTCTATGGGAAAGGCGCACCAATCAGAAGCAAGGCAGAGTTAGCGGTCGCTTTCCGATTGGTTTGCGGCTTTGCCCGTACCTTTCTGCCTGCTTCTCCCGGCCTCCTGGTTCCCTGGTCGGCTTGTCGGGTCGCCGCCCGCCCGCTGGCGGCTCGGAGCCCCTCCGGTCCCTGGGTGCTCGAGGGCTGTGCCGGCTGGAAGGTAGGGGACAGAGGAGAAGGCAGTGAGCAAAGGCACTTTATTGCAGCAATCTGCAAAAAGGTGCTAAAAAGCCTGAATCTGCACAACAAAGACTGGGAGGGTATGGGGGTTAGGGCCCAAGCCGCCTGCCCACACAGAAAACAAAAAGGCTGTAATCACAGGCTAAACTAGATATCTACACAACCCTCAAATAGGGCACATTTAAAAAGTAAAACAGCTCTTTTAGGTAATTTTAACAATAAAGCATAATAACAGAAATCCCGGCCAGAAATGGTGTTGCAAAGTCCAGCTAAAGTCTATGGGAAAGGCGCACCAATCAGAAGCAAGGCAGAGTTAGCGGTTCGTTAGAGTTATCTAATCCTCCTTTCCCAGTCAGCAAAAACAAAATAAAAAAAAATAAATAAATCTAATTCCTGGGAGTACCTTATTGCTAATGTAAACATTATTACACAAGAAAAGTGTTAGAAGTGTACCTCTTGAATGTTTTCCTCATTGAGAGGGAGATTTTTATTAAAATAGTTCATCCATCCACTGTTTAAGAATGCTGGTTCAAAATCAGAATGCACCATTCTAGTCACTCAGCAGTACTAGAGGATGGAATGCTGACAGGAAGAATTAATGCGGCATGGTGATCAGGCTGTACATGACAGTGTAACAGAGATTAATATAAGTGTCTTAGAATGCTGACAGCCAATCATATTGCAGGATTTCTCAGACCCTTTTTATAATTAAGCAACAAAATGAGCTGTGTGTGACATTTCACATTAGATATGCCTGCTGATTGGCCATTCCCACCTGTCTGTGACAGGAACAGCAGTTCGATATCATCAGCAATGTTGAACCTAACATGTCCTACACAACTAATTTTTATGGCTCCATGGGCGGAGCTCCACATACATTATGCCATCACAATGTCTTCATATGAACACTGTGGAAGCAAGTGACTGGATCGCTGTCCAGTGTGCTTCCATAGTGCTCTGTCAAATGTCCAGTGGTGCTGTTTATGCAGCCCTTCCCCTCTGTGGGCTGCATAAACCCATTCCCTTTGTGGTGCACTACTTTTTCTTCTGCAACTGCAGAAGTGATGGCACCATGCCCAAGATGGCAGTGCCAACTCAGACTGTGCATGTGTGAGTATCACGCAAGTGCAGTTCTGTTGGCACCACCATCTTGGACATGGCAGACTCTGGTGCAGTGAGAGCTCTGAGCATTCTTTCACTTGCTCTTGCCGCACTGAGCAGCCATATCAGCTCTGACCAGAGTTTGTTACAAATAACCTACAGGTGTCATGTCCTTTATGTAACAGAAAACTTACATTTCTTTTTTGTAAAAAAAGAAATGATTGTGTGAGGTTTCAATACTGTGATCTGCACTGCCAAGATCGGTAAGCGGACACAACAGTAGTAGTTGATCAGAACTGTCATGGAATGCTGGTGCTGAGTAAAACTTAAGAATTCCAGCGTTCGATGACAGACTTGATGTGGGAGATCATGCTACATGTGATAAGGCTGTACATGGCTAATAAATAAAGATTAATATAACCTTTCTGAGCCTGTACTAGCCAATTACATTGCAGCATTCAAAAGCCCAATGCAGTAATTCTTAAAGAGATTAACCAACATTTGTTATTCTGCCCCTGCCACTGATTAAACAGTGAATTACTGCTACAGGAGTCTGCCGCTATAAATATTCCACAAAGAAATGCAGCCTTTAAAAATTTATTTGCCTCGTAAAATCATAGAAACCGGGTCCCAAGGACTTCCTGGTTGTTTCTCTGCCACCCAGCTCCAGGCAGAAGCTTTTAAATCAATTTTTATTAGCATTATGGCCATTTACCAATGAAAAATGGGCACCGGTCAACTACCAAGGGCCTGGGTAGTCAACCGGTGCCCACGTTTCAGCAGCAAGTGGCCATCATGTTAATAAAAATTGATTTAAAAGCTGCTGCCCATTGAATATAATGGGGCACGCCCCCGTACTCTCACTGGCATCTCGTCATCATGCTAGTGAGTGTGGGGGTGGAGCTGGGTGGCAGAAAAACAACTGGGAAGTCCTTTAAATGCTTTTAAATGCATTATTTGACTTTCCCAGTGCTCGGTTTTCTTTAAAAAATGGCAGATCTAGTTCAGCATTAGAAGATACACACTGCATTTACCTATTCAGCATTAACATGTGCAAAGTTGGAGTTTGTGACAGAGCTCAGTGTCAGACGCACGCTCTCGGCTACCTTATGCTTCCAGTGGATGGGGTACTTACAGGTGGACCTAAGGAAAGTAAAATATTGTGTAAATAATAACAATTGGTAAGAATTCTGCATTAACGCAAATCTAGGGATATTTTGTGCACCATATGTGATCAGTGTGTGCACCGAGGCACAATGATGAAATTGGGCAATGAAACGAGGGGCAAAGCTGACAGTGCCCCTTTAATAATTGGAGGCCTATAACCCTCCTGACCTCAGACTGCAACATTTTGGTCAAAATTTATAACTAAAAGCTTAGTAATGGCAGTCCAGAATTTGATTTTAGGTACACAGACCTGTGCTATCCCGGGAAGGGATATAAAGCAAAACCTAACATATATTAGAGAAGTAATGGATTTAGGGAGTAAAATGAGACTAGACGGGTATATTTATGCACCAGACCAAGAGACTGCATTTGATGCAGTTCAACATGCGTACATATGGGCAGGTTTACACAATTATGGTATACCAGAAAGCTTTTTAACATTATGTAAGGCCTTATATAATGAAGCACAAATAATACCCATGGTGAATAATAGTTTAGGTATTCCTATGTATATACTATATACAATAGAGCAAGGCAGTGGTGCCCCTGAAGCCCTCTTTTATATGTATTGTGTTTGGACTCCATTATGAGGAAAACTGAACAAAACATTTATATAAAATCTATGAAAATAATAAAACAAGCACATTTGCTGATGATTGTGTACTATTTGTGAAAGATATACAGTCTGGGAATAAAGCAGTACAGGTGTTTGAGGAGAACATGAGATACACAGGGATTAAAATTAATAAACAGAAAAGCAAGGTCATACCCGTAGGTCAGGCTGAATCACAAGATTCAGGAATAATACCCATAGTAACTGGGAATGTTAAGATATTAGGAATAACATTTGGACAACAAAGAGTCATACAGGAAAACTGGGAAGAGAAAATCAGCATAGCACAGAGGAAAGTGCAACAATGGAAAAAATGGAATATGTCCAAAAATAAGAGGATACATGTAATAAAAAATTACATTATACCAATCTTTTTATACTTAGCTTATATATTCCCTATACCTATTAACCTGCAGACAAAAATATTAGGGCTTTTTTTTTTTCAATTATTGTGGGGAAGTAGGTTAACCCAATAAAAAGAAATCATACCTATAGACCTGTAAAGGAGGGTGGCTTGAATATAATCCAGCCAATTGTATTTTTCCAAACAATATTTGTTTGCACAAATATTAGGCCGTTAGTAGACAAAGAAGAAAATATGTGGACCCCCCTAGTAAATGCATGGAGGTCACAATTGTAGGAATCCTAGGATACTAAGAAGAAAAATAAAATTGTTGATTTTCCAGAATACACTGAAATAAGTAGGAAATAAGCTAAATAATGGAATATGCAGAAAGATATAGTGGGAACACTGACTATGAAGCAGTTATATAAAGAGATTGTGGAAACAAATTATGATGAAGCACCAGTATTTAGGGTGCAACCATATATAAAGAAAGAAATATTACTAGAAGCCATCCTGGAGAACAGAATCCCTAGAAAAACGAAAGAAACTGTATGGTTATGTAGCCATGGAAAATGAAATGTCAGATATAACCATAAGCACAAGAAAATGGAAGAAAGAATGTGTCTAAATGACGGCTGCACAGCCAAAATAGAGACGCAATTTAAAAGATTATACAAAGCAATATTATTTCAGCCTCCATTCTGTGACTATAAATAATCCCATTTTTGTTCTATATGCCCTCCCTCCCACAGGTCTTCCCTTCCTTTCTATGCCTGCCCTCTCTCCCAACCACCCTCCCCCTTCCTCTGCCCCATATGTCTTACTGAGCACAGCAATTTCAACTCCTCACCTATGTTTTTTTTCTCTCTTTAATTCTCCTAGTTACATGTACAGAATGCTCACTAGACAATATTTAAGTGTATGTACCACACTGCCTTTACTAGACCTACCTAGTACTCGAATCCTGTTTAATTATGTTAAGCTCCTATATTTTTGGATTCCTTGTCCTGTCTGTTTATTGTATGATATATTGAGTATAACCACAAAAGTCACAACGTATCTCTGTACATTAGGGGTGGGATATTCAGACTGCGCCAGGCTGAGGTGCAGGCCTGGGCGCAGTGCAACTTGGTTGAGCCAGGGCATAGTCCAGGCGATATTCAACGGTGCTGCGCCATGGCTCAGCATCGTTGAATATGGCACTGAGGGTGCACATACTGCACATGACACAGTGGCACTGTGCCAGTGCAAGTGGCAGCAGGAGATCTGGGGGCTGTGCCAGCACAAGTGTGGTTGCGCTTGGTGCAACAAGAGCGATATTCAGCCGTGAGCATGCAAATGAGGCCATTATGTATGCAAGGTGCAAATGGGGCCATTTACATGTCATTATGGCCCATTTGCATGTAGTGCGCCGATTCCAGGAGGCTTGCGCCTGGCGCCCTGCCAGGCTGCAGCCGTCAGGGACCGACGCCCCCTGCCCCTCAGTGGGCAACGTGCCTCATAGCCCGATCACGGGCATAGAAATAAGATATCCCTGGTGGTCCAGTGGACCCAAACCGCTGCCCGGTCATGGGTTTTTTGAATATTATAACCCTGGTGGTCCAGTGGACCCGAACCCCTGCCCAGTCACAGGCTTATGAATAGTATACCCCTGGTGGGCCAGTGGACCTGAACCCCTGCCTGATTGTGGGCTTATGAATAGTATATCCCTGGTGGTCCAGTTGACCCAAACCCCTGCCTGATCACGGGCTTATGAATAGTATATCTCTGGTGGTCCAGTGGACCTGATCTCCTGCCCAATCATGGGCAAATGTAAATAAGATCCCTGGTGGTCCAGTGGTACCCCCCTCCCCACCGGCCCACTGAGCCCCGCCACCTTCCACCCTCCCGGTCAGCAGCGGGTGGCAGCTCCCCACCGCAAGCCGCCCAGCTGCCCGAAGACTGACAGCGTACAGTACAGCTATCGCCTGTTGGTCCACCATGTGGGTCAATGGGCATGCAGACAGAGCTGCTAACACAGTCCAGAATTGTGAATGGTTCATTCACATTTCGGGACTGTGTAGTACAATATGGTCTGCATTCCCATTGGCCCACACAGTGGACCAATAGGTGTACAGCCATACTGTAAGCTGTCAGCCAGCGGGCAGTCAGGCAGCTTGCGGTGGAGGGGGTGCAGGGTGGCGTGGTTCAGTGTGCGGGTGGGGAGGGGGAGTACTGCTGGACCACCTGGGATCTTATTTACACTTGCCCACGTTCAGGCAGGGATTCGGGTCCACTGGATCACCAGGGATATTATATTCATATGCCCATGATCGGGCAGGGGTTCGGGTCCACTGGACCCCCAGGGTGTGTTATACTACAGGCCCGCAATCGGGCAGATGATAGCGGTCCAATGGACCACCAGGGTTATTTATAACTATGCCCGCGATGGGGCGAGGGGGGGGCACGACACCTGGACTGTGTCCCGGGTGGTTGGGTGGCCACCCACAGCAGGCAGCCACCGTGTTGCACCTAGCAACATGGCAGCCCACCTGTGGGTGTCCCCCGACTTGTTCCTGGTTTTGACAGGCACATCTTTGCACCCGCCTGTGCAGCGCAAGGCGGGTTTGTGCCTGCATATGCACCGCACATCCCGGGGGGAATATCGGGTTGTGCCGCATATGCATGGGCATGCCCCCTGCACTTGTGCTACATACATTACTGTTGCACCCCAGTGCATTGGAGATTGTGCAGAGCAACCTACCCCTTTGAATATCACGCCGGGGCGCATCGGTGGGTTACGCATGGTGCAGCACTGTTGTGCCATGCACAACCCCTTTGAATATCCCACCCTATATGTTTTAATTTCCTGTACTTATCAGTGTAATTTGTTTCCTCCTCTGTATAGCAATGTTTATCTTATGTATGGAATGCTTATATTCTCTGGGTCACTCCTGAAAAAGGGACAGCTTTGTCTCAGTGGGCCTACCCGGTCAACAAAATTCAAATAAATAAATAAACAATGGAGCACCTTTTTTGAATGTTCCTTTTTTAGCACCCTATGGGTAACAATAGCAAGAATGTGGAAAGTTAAATGTTTCCAAAATGTGACATGATTTATTGGTATCTGGTCAACTTACAAAGGACTGGGAAAAATGGGACAGAAAAACAATATGGCCCAGATATTCAAAAGAGTTGAGCCATGCGCAATAGGTTTGTGCCTGCGCAAGTACGAAAATGCGCCATTATGCGATATTCAGCAGGAGGCAGTAGCACCCCCTGAGCAACAGCGCAATGATAATGAAGGCATGCTCAACTGAAGGGGGAGGAACCATGCATAAATGGTGCAGTGTGATATTCAGCAACTTGCGCTATGCGCAATAGGGGAGCAAGCGGAAGTTGCACCATAGTGGAAATGAGCCAAAATAAAAGGGAGCAAGGGAGAGGTGCAAGAATGCTACAGGGAAGCCACATGAGAGCAAAATACAGTAGGACACACTGGGCAGCAGAGACACACAGGGCCAGGCAGGAAAGAGCACCTGGACACAGTAGCCACAGGGGAAGGTATGGGGAGACATTGCAGAAGGGGGAGGTACACCACACAGCAGTGAGGCAAGCACAGGCAGATGTTCCTAGTGCAGGGGAAGTAGCAGTGAGGACAGCAGGGGGGAATACAAGCCAGGGATATGGCCAGTGCCACCTTCCAGATGGAGGCCATTATGAGGGGGGTGAGAAGGCGGGCAGCAGGGGGGCGTGGCCATGGAAGGGCCCTTCAGTGGTATGCCCCCAACAGGCAGTACTGAGCCCACACCAGCTTCAAGCTTTACAGTGATACCGAGATTGTGGGCCGGTACCGCCTGAGTCGGGCAATTCTGAGGTGGCTCTGTGAGCTGTGCAGTGATGTGATGCAGGCACCCACACGACGGAGCCATGCCCTGTCAGTGGAGACCAAAGTGACAGCTTGCATGTGCTTGCTCACCACGGGTACCTTCCAGAGACCAACTGGGGACACCACAGGCATAACCCAGTCGGCCACGTCACGCCACCTCACCCAATTCCTCAGCCGCTCTGCCACATGCTGTGGGTGCCTACTTCCCCCAGCACACCGCGGAGCGTACAGCAAACATACAGGAGTTTCACAGGTGGCACGTATGCCTGGTGCTAGGGGTATAGACTGTACCCGTGGCCATCCGCACACCACCTGGCCCTGAGGGGGCTGCATACATCAATCGCAAGGGCTATGCCAGCATCAACTGCCAGGTGGTGTGCAATGTCAGGGGGTACATAATCAATGTCTGTGCCATGCACCCTGGGGGAGCACATGATGCCTTCATCTGGCACCAATCAGCACTGTGCCACAGATTCAAGAGTGGGGATATCCCCACTGGACACCTAGTGGGTGAGTATGCAAACCACATGAACAATTATAGGGCCTGGGGGGGCATGGTCAGAGGTGACATGGGTAGTGGCCTACATGGCCTGGGGCAGGGCAATGCTGATCACCAAACTAGCCTCCACCCTCTACACACAGGTGACAGTGGGTATCCACTCCATCCCTGGCTGCTCACACCCTACCGTCGGCCCGCGACCCCATCACAGCAACGCTACAATGAGGCACACGCCACCACACGTAATGTCAAGCTGGTGTACAGGATGCTGAAGCATGTTTTTGTTGCCTAGACACCTCCGGCGGTGCCCTACAGTACAGCCCCTCAAAGGCCTGCAGGCTATTCCTGGCCTGTTGCATCCTGCACAACATGGCCAACGAATGTGGGATAGCCGTACAGGTCGACGAGGGGAACAGCAATGGGGATGATGAGGATGCCGGTGAGGATGGTGATGGGCAGCCCCCCCTTGGGCAACAGGACCCCCGACTGCTCCAGCTGGCACAGCTGCACTGGGACACCATCACAGAGGAGCACTTCAGCCAACCCAGGTAAGTCATGGGGCCATGTGCAGCCAACAGTGGCTAAGGCACAACCCACAAACATACATGGACACACACCAGGGGTGCATGCCATCAAGGGAAGTGGCAGGGCATGGAACCACACACACAACCAGGGATGGGTGAGGTCTAACATGCCACGCAGATGGACACACACACACGCACACACACACATTGCACCAAACATGCACAAAGGGTAGGAGGCACACCGACCCAGAATGCCAACCCTAGCCACACACATGTCCACAGACCACCAAGCCCACTGCCTGTCCATATGCATGTGTCAGATGCTGAGCACCATTGCACATTGATGTAGAGCGCAATGCAGGCATCATCATGCACACGCAACTGCAGAGAGCAGCCGGGAGGGTGTGCAGATGGACTGTGTGTCCGCATGCAGGGCCAGGTACCCACCCATGCACTGTCCACTGAAAGACACAATGCACATAGGGCAGCACCAGACAGTTGCCGCATTGGGAGACAGGTCAGTCACATGACACAGTGCCCCGGCCACCACGGATGTGTGGGCGGCCCCGCCGAGACCAGCCAGCACTGACAAACCAACCACTGGCCTCATGGGGTGGCACCGATGGTCCCCCAGGGGTTCCATTGCATGAACTCGACCGTGCTTGCGCAGGGGTCTGCAGCACACCGGACATGCCTGCACCAGGCGTGTTCGGGATGCCCACATCTGAACCCGGTGTTGACAGGGAGGGTGTCGCTCGATGCCAGGAATTGGGGTGGACAGTGTAGTGCGTGGTGTCCGCGACGAATGGGCACATGACTGTGTGCCCATTGTGGCCATGACAGCAGTAAATGCCTGTGCATGCCTGTCAATGGCAGCAGTCACATCCTCCCGCAACTGGTCCATCCCTTCCAGGATCAGAGCGGTGTCTCTGCTGCGACGCTCCTCTGCCCACTCCAGAGTTTCACGCAGTGCATCCACCGATGTCGCAAGCCGCATATGCTGCTGGACTGATACTTGCAATAGGTGGGTGTGCTCGTCCAAGAGGTCATCTGCCTCCTCGGCATCCTGTCCCTCAGGGTGTGCATGGCCCTGATGCTCAGCACCCCTTGAGAGCGGGCGCTGTGCACCAGGACCAGGTCTGGGCATGTCCACAGGTGGTGCACAGACGTCGCTGCTGGACCCTGTACCCCCAAGCCCATTGGCCGACTGCTGCTGCTGCCCCTCTGGCTGCCACTTCCCAGGGCTCAGTGGTGCCACCGCAGTGGCCGCAACAGTCCCACTGTCCTGAACAAACACCAGTGCTACCCCACTGGTGCTGACAGGCACAGGCTGGGACTGTGCTGACACGCAGGCCTCCATGGCAGCACCACCCACAGCTATGGCCGTGATGTTACCTGCTGTGTGGCCATCCCATGGCACACACGTGTCATTGCCCATGCTGTTAGCAACATCATCATCGGTGACGGACTTGGCACCGGCCTGAGTCACAGCATGCTGGCATCCGTGGACGCTGGGACACAGGCAGGGCTTCCTCCACATCTGTTACAACAACATCAGTGTGGACAGCCAGGCGGACCCACTGTCGCACTGAGCCATGTATATCTGTGGAGGTGGATGGGCCCTCCTCCATCTCCAGCTGACTGTCCTCAGTGGACAGGCCCACCACCGCTGACCCATGCAGATGCTCAGGATCTGTAAGGGAAAACAAAGTTGTGTTACTGCATGTGACCTACCCTGCCCCTCCCCATAGACAGACCATGACTTACCATGCAGTGATGGGCCACCACCCATCTGGAAGCCACCACCCGGAACACCTTCAATGGCACAATGCTGCATGCTTCCAGCAATCCTCTCCTCCTTTGGGGTCAGATGTACCACCTCCGGCTTTCCCCCACCTGTCGCAGCTCATGCTGCCCTGTTGGCAGCCACCTTCTCCTTTATCCTCCTCCTGTCTGTGCCCATCTTCTTCTTGCACTCCTGCACGAAGCGCTGGTGGCTGCCATGCAAGTTCACGGCACATGCCACCTCCTCCTCCCATACAGCAGCACAGGCTTGAGGTGTTCCCTGCCATCCACTGAGAAGTGGCTCCTGATCCAGGTAGGCCTCAAACAGGGCTTCGGTCTCGGCCTTGGTAAAATTAGGCCTCCTCCTCCTCCTCCCACCACTATGTTCCTCCTCTCCCACAACTTGCTCAATCATTTTTTAGCCTGTAAGAATGACAGTTGTTACCTGTGACTGTGCAGTCCCATGCATGTCCCTAAATCCACAGTCCACACTCCCAAACAGCATGCAACTCACCAATAGACTGCAGTAACCGACTATGGCCACTGCAGCCCAATGTCGCACTTTTATAGCGCAACCCATGCAAATGAGGCGAGGCGCAACTTTAAGTGGATGCAGATTGCAGTGCTGCACCATTGTATGGCTGATTAGCTGTTTTGCATATGATTTACCGAATATCGTGCTGTTGCACTTGCGCAATTGTGTTGAAGCGGCAAGCCAAGGGGCTGTGTTCTGTGACATGCATAGTAATATACCTCACCGCGATGCCCGGGTTGCTGACACAGGTGTCTGCCGCGCTGCTGACGTGCTGTGCACGGGAAGCAATGCAGGCCATGGCCACCACTGTGCCAGTGGTGCTATAGCGATGTTCACCAACATGGCGCTGTGGCACTGGGCCCTCATAGGCGCACTGGGGCAACAGCGTGGTAGGCCACTACTGGAGGTAGCACACAGGCAGCCAATCGCACTACACGCATTGGGTTCCAATGGAGCTGTGTGTGTCCATGCACCAGAGACCCTTGACCCTGTGCCCAACTTTTGCCCCCTAGTTGCCATGCGTCAGGCATGGGTGCACCACTATCGCGCTGTTCAGCGACAGCATGATAGGGAATGGCAGCACTGTACCATGCAGCATCTGCACGTGGGGAGCCGTGCTGCAGAGCACCATATTTGCAGACCGAGCTGTGAGAATGGTGCGCAGGAGGGCTTCTCAATGGACACAGGTCAAACTGGCCAACCTAGTGGCCATAGTGGAGCCACACCATGGACCACTGTTTGTGGGGGCACCCCTGGACAGGTCTAGGAGCCAGGTGTGGGAGGAGGTGGCCACTGCACTGGAGGAGGCCACTGAATGGGGGAGGACAGCTGAGCAGTGCCACCATAAGTATGGGAACCTGTAGTGGAGGGAGCCGGACCTGCTAGCCTGCCTGCGGGCATGTGCAAGGAGGGGCACGGTGCCATAGCCAGGTAGGTGTTACATCAACACACTTTAATCTTCCATATGGGTATCACGGTTGTATGTGTCCAGCACATGGTGGAGGGACTGTCCAGTGCTGGCTGTGGTGGTGTTATCGGGGTGTGGGGTGGGTCTGGCTGAGTGGGAGGGCACACACCTGGGGGCAGGGAGGCTTTGCTACAGGATTGTACTGATGTTCCTCTCTCCATGTTTGCACCATAGGGCCGGAGGAGCGGCACCTGGCACGTGAGCTGTAGCGCACCGAAGAGGAGAGGGAGGCAAGGCGGGGCGAGGGTCCACAGTGCCCAAGGGACTGGCCTGATGATGATGAGTGCCATACCTCCATGATTACTATTGCATGCTGTGTAACAGGGTGGGCAGCAGGGCATGGCCACCATCCACTGACACCACTGCCATGCACGCAACTTGTTGCAGTCAGCACTGTCCAGTGGCAATGCATGGCTGGGAGTGCGTCGATGGTGGTCCATGCATGCACCAGGTACATGGCTGTGCCACTGCCTTTGCACCACATAGCTATGTCACTAAACGGTCACAGTGGTGCTGTGTGTGACTTGGCCGGTGGGTGTGTGCAGCATTCCGCATGGCTGTATGCGCCTGGGTGGACAGGTCATGTGGACGTGATCACTGTGGGTGCTCACACACCATCACAGAGGTATGTCCCACAGCAGTATGCCATGCATAGTGGGTGGGCTGTATGGGGCTGTGCATTCACACCTATTGACTGTGCTTCCTTGTCCTAGGTGTCCGCCAGCTTACCGACATCCAGGAGGCATTGCGGGAGATCCTGCAAGTGTTGAGGGCGTCCCTGGAGATCCTTCGCCGCATAGATTGGATTGGGGTCTGAAGGAGGCACCGGCAGAGGAGAAGCCAGAGTGGGGAGTGGGGATTCTGTTGAAAGTCCCTCTCCCCCTGATATCCCCTACCCCCCTGGACCCACCCTCACACCCCTCCTTTCCTGTTCCATTTGTCCACCCCTGCCCCTTACTCACCCCCACCTTGTTTGTGGCCCTCCCCCCACCTTGTATATAGTTAACTTTTATATTTTGTTTTAATACAGATCTTTTTATATGAATACTGTGGTGGTCTCTGATTTGCAGCGGGCTATAGGTGCTCAGCTGCAGTGGCGTGCATGGCATCAGGGGTGGTGCAGTCATGGATATATGTGTGTGTCCATGTGGAGGTGACTATGGTGTGGGGGTAGCTATCAGTCAGTGTCTGTGGTGTGTGTGTTGTGCTCTGTGCACTGGATGACTGTGTGCAGTGGTCCATGGTGCATGCTTTGTGTCCATGATGCTCCTGTCAGCCCGTCCATGGCCTGTGCAGCTGACACCCATGCATGTCTGTGACCTGCACGGTCTGCTGGCATGTCAGTGGTGGCCGTCCATGCAGGGCAGCCACTGTACCGGTCACAATGCTGGGTTGCCTCCTGTCAATGGTGTGGTGCATGTCTGCCTCGGGTGACACTGTGGCCTCCACAGTTGTTGACCCACCTCCATGCTGTGGCTTGTTTGTGTTGCAGGGGATGTGCACCACTGTCTGTGACTTCTGCTCCGGGAAAATGCTGGTGGCATACAGGTCCACAGTGCCTGCGCAGGGTGGTTGGCACTCCTGTGCCATGGAGGACTGCAGGTTGTGTGTACACAGTTTACATGGGCCCACACCGGGGGCTTGGTTGCCCCACTACTGCATCCCTGTGTTGTTGTGCCCTTGGGTATGGGTGGGTGTCTGTCCATGCACTGTGTGGCATCCGGTGTGGTGCATGCTTCCACGCACCACTGTGGGTGTCTGTGCTGGCTGTTGTGGCCAGTGCTGGGTCGGGGTGTGTCATTGGGAGAGTGTGCAGGGTGCTGTACCACTGGTGGTGGGGTCCAGGGCATGCCCTGTCCTGTGTGGGGTACCTCATGTGCTGACGCATGGTTGGCCTCTCAGCAGTACCTCGGTGGGGCTGTGTATGGTGGCACTGTGTATGCCGTCATTGTTTCACTGTGTGCTGCCACCCGCTGATGGGCGCTTGTGGTGGGGCTGCCCTGCATGGTTCTGTGGTGCACAGGGTTGCATTGTCACAGTGGGGGTGGTGGCATGCATGGGGTTTCCTGCAGTGGTGGATGCTGCTCCTGGGCAGGGTGTCTAGGGGTCACGGTGCAGGGTGTGCTCTGCATTGGGGGGATGGTGTGGCACGGGGTGGTCAGCCCTCCTTGTGTGCCAGTCACAGTTTGCCGGGGGTGTGTGATGGAGCACCATGGCCCAGCTGTGGGTTGGTTGCTGGTCTCCATGGGCCAGTGGTTATTCCAGCCCTCCCCCAGTTGTGCAGTGCATGGGGTGTGGGGGGACGATGTCTGTTCTGCTGTGTGTTCCTCTGCCCATCTGTGGCATGGGTGGTGGGTCCCTACCTCCCTGGTTCTGCAGTTGCATTGCCGCCCTGCTGCTGGGGGGCATCCCTGGTTGCACTATGGTGCCTCTGGACTGCTCAGCTGCACATCCCTTGTTGCGCTATGTCGCATCAGATCTTCTCAGCTTCCCCTCCCTAGTTGCGCTATGGCGCAGGTGGTGTGATATTCAGTCGTCGGCTGTAGGCGCAGTTCGGCCTGCTCAGTTTTTGAATATCGTGTCTCTTACGCAATGGCGCAATGGACTTGTGCTTGCTCCTGCTATTGAGTATTTTTTGGGCGCAGTTTGAATATCTGGGCCTATATGTAATTTTTGCTTGCATTAAGTGGACTAAATGGCAAGTTAGATGTCAGATTCTTGCAAGGACAGGATTTACCTATAGAAGATGTGATTTTTAAACTGCAGGCGGGGTTAGATGCAATTTATAATAATGAAATTAGAACTTTTGGGGAAATACAAAGGAGAAAAATGTGGACAAACATACACTGGGTAGGATGAAATAGAGGTTATAGGAAGAGAAAACTGTAGATGAAAATGTTTTTGCTACTATATAATGGAAATATGTATATGTAGGTATGCTGTGAATTACAAGTTTGGTTTTGGTTTTTAAATAAAAATTCCCTCTATTCTTTTTGAGAAGTGCCTTGGAACCTTTAACATCCACCTGAACTACCACCAGAACAGGCAGTTGGAACCTTGGTTTAACGTCTTATCCGAAAGGCGGCACTTCAGAAGTGCAGTGCCTCCTCATGCTGCACTAAATTGTCAGTACTGGATTTAACCCAAGTGCCTGGTGTGGGGATTAACAGTCAATCACCCCCTGTGAGCAATATGGCACTCTGTGCACATTACACCCCAGGGGCTAATGAACAGACTATTAATCAAACCCCATGTCATGTGTTATTGTTTAAAAATCTTGTAAGAAATATAGACTTTGTTGGCAGATAATGCCCACCTGACCCACCTAGTCTGTCCATTTTTCCCTGCCTATACTGTTACCATAGACCATACCTTGTGTCTGGCTACCCCTCCTCCACTTCCCTACCAAGATTCCCTTGTGCCTATCCCATGCATGCTTGAAGTCCTCCACTATTTTTGTCCCCAATACCTCGGCTGGAAGACTGTTCCAGACATCCACCACTCTTTCAATGAAGAACCACTTCCTCACATCCCTTCTAAATTTCCCCCTTCCAGCTTTACTGCATGCCCCCTTGTTGTTGTGCACCTTTTCCTCTGAAAAATACTCCCATCCTGCACCTGATTAACCCCAGAGGTATTTATAGGTTTCTATAGTGTCCCCACTGCCCTCTTCTGTTCCATGGTGTATGTATTGAGATCCCTCAGTTTTCTGAGCTTCTTATGCAGCTCCTGTACCGATTTAGTTGCCCTCCTCTCCAGTTCAAGCACAAAGTTTCTGATGCCAAGATGAACCAATTAAGAGGTACCGTCCTTTGGATGAACAAACCAGGGTCTCATCAGTTCATTTGTGGTAGTTATCCAGGTGGAAATAAAACATCACTTGACACTTTTCTAAATGTACGGGCACTCATGGAGTGCTAGCATCATGCCCCTTCTCAACATAACAGGTTTAAAGAGCTAGTACACTGCCTAAAATGAATATAAGTTTTTATAAGCAGCCAGATGTTGCTTTTTGCATTTCAAGGTTTTTTCTTTTCCTTGTTACTTAGTACATTTTTCCCCTGACAGTGCTAGGTGTGATGTACAAACTTTACTCAACTCTGCTTGGAGGCTGACAAAGCAAGTTCTGTTCCTCTTCATACTTCATCACCATTGTGACTTCACTGACTGTGCCATGTCACTCACCTAGACAAGTAAATTACCTGCTACCAAATCAGTCACTTGTGATGTCACAGTGAGTGAGATCACAGTGCTGATGAGGCATGAAGGGGCACAGAACTAGATAAATCAGCTACCAGCACAAGTCTTGCTAGTCACGTCACACTGATACAATCAAGTAGAAAACCTTCTCATGAACAAATGGAAAAAGAAAAATACTGCAGAAATAAAAAGCAACAACTAGCTACTTATAAAAATAAATATAATTTGTTGTCTATCTGTGGGGCTACCGGCATTTTAATACAAGAATTGTTTATGACTCTGTGGGGAAGACGCACAGATAAAGCAGCTCATTTTTCTACATGATCACTGCACAACTACCAGTGCCTTATCTGTTGCTTTGTAAAGTGTTGTGAAATACTTTGTGAAAGAAAGGCACTATGCACAATGTACATTCCTATCTCATCTGCTGTAGATAGGTCTCCAAGTGTCTCGCTACCAGGCAAATAACCTTGGCAGATAAATGACCATTAAAAAGCAGACAAGGTACTTGAGGCAGGGGTTATGCACATATGGGACCTTACAACGACCTGATTGCCAGGTATCAGTTGTCTGCTACTACTGAGAACTGGCAAACAGCAGAAAACATTTCACAATTTGGAAATTGCTTTAACAATTAAGAATATTAACAAACACTCAGTATTACCCAACTGCAAGGCCCTTGTTCTCCACAGCACTGCAGACTTCTGCAGCAGGGACTTTAAACTTCTGCTGAACAGTTAGGCCAGGTTCTGCATAGTGAAACAAATGCTGCGGCCCATTAATAAGTATTATGGAGCCAGTAATGGTGTTAAGGGGCCCTCAACTTCAATCCACAACATAAACAATGCAGAACTCCCAGATCTACAGGGATTCCTGTATTTTATAATAAAACAATTTAGTCTTCAGTGAAATCTTCCACAAACTTGTATTCTTTATACTGGAAAACCACGCGACTGATGGGATTTGACATACCTTGGAATGGGATTTAACTTACAGTTTTATATTAGAATACAAAGTGTTAATTTTCAAAAATCTGCCCACATCAACATCACACACTGACAAAGTCCTTACCATATAAATGTGGGAGGCCCCATGCCCTCCTCAGTTCTCCCATTGGAGACCATAAGCAGAAAATGACCAGTTGGTGAACTGAGGAGAATACAGAGGTTTCTGACAACAGAAGGAAAATAGAAGGTTCACAAACAAGAGGAAGGGAAAACAAATACAGAGAGCTCCTCCAGGTCAAAGGGGAAGGAGGGAGGGATGGCATGGTCTGCTCCAAGAGAACCTCTCAAAGATCTACTGTTGCAGTAAGTTCTTACATAACTGTACTATCTTCACAGAGGATATCTTATGCAGCAGGGCACACCTATAGAACCAGTTCCAAGTAGTTTTGGCAGCAACCAGTCTGGGCAGTTGGAGACCACAAGCCTAAGAAAGAAGGCCCTCAAGCACAGCTAGGCTGAAACCGGCTCAAGGTCTTGAAGCAATGTCCAGACTGTAGTGCTTGGTAAAGGTCTGGACAGTACTTCAAGTGGCAGCAGCACAGGTCTCAGTCACTGACACTTTCCTGAAACAGGCAATAGAAGTAGCAGTGTCCCTGGTGGAATGGCCACAACCAGGTCCAGGAAGTTCCTTACCATACTTCCCATAACAAAAAACAATACAGTTGGCCAACCATTTCGACAAGCACTATTTAGAAATAGGGACATCCTCTTTCCCAGGGGCAAAAGACACAAACAGCTGTGAGGACTTCCTGCAGTCCTTTATGTGATGAACATAATATCTGAGTATTCTATGGACATCCAAAGTATGGAGCAAAGCTTCCCTTGGGTTGGCAAGCTTTGGATAATAAAAAAGCAGGTGGATAGTTTGATTTCATGTGAACTCAGACACCACCATAGGAAGAAACTTAGGATTTGTACATAAAGACACCCTGTCTTTGTAGAAAACAAATAAGGCAGCTTATACGAGAGCCTGTAGTCATGAAATCCATTGGGCAGAAAGTAATAGCAACTAAAAATAATACTTTCCATGACAGAAAACGTAACTTTCAAGTCGTGGCTAGCTCAAAAGGGGCCAAAGTAAGTTTTTCTAACATAGAATTCAGGTCCCAAGGTAGGACAGGATTGTGAATGGAAGGCTTCAGATGAAGAATGCCCCTGAGGAAGGTACAGGACACATCTAGTTGTGCCACCATATGGCCATCAACAAGCACATGGAAAGCTGAAATAGTGGACAAATGTACCTAAATGGAGGAGTACTTCAGACCAGAGTCTGAGAGGGAAAGCAAGTATTCCAGAATCTGATTCAAGGGACAAGTAAAAGGGTCCAGCCGGTGGGCAGGCGCCCACAGAGCAAAGCGTTTCCACTTCATGGAATAAGTAGCCCTGGTGGAGGGCTTCCTAGCAGCCACCAGAACATCAGCAACCCTTGGGGACACTCCGAATCTATCCATGGCTATGTCTTCAGGAGCCAAGCATGAAGATGCAGAGACTTGAGGTCTGGACTGACCAGGGTGTCCTGTTCCTGGGTCAGCAAGCCTGTGCAGAGGGGTAGAAGCACTGCAGCTTCCACTGCCAGCTGCTGCAGTAGAGGAAACCAGATCGGGTGAAACCAGAAAGGGGGGATAAGGATCATAGTGGCCCCTTCGATCTGAAGTTTGATCAACACCCTCTGAATTAGTGGAAAGGTGCAGAGAAACCTCCCCTTCCAAAAGAGGGACAATGCATCTTGCCACAAAACTCCAAGCCCTGGAACAAATGAGCAGAAACGTGGCAGTTTTGCGTTGAGTGGGGACGCAAAAAGGTCCAACTCTGGATGACCCCACCTGTTGAATAGGTCTTCTACGACCGATGTCAGCAGCTCCCACTCATGTACACTGGACTGAGACCAGCTTAGGATGTCCACCAGGATGTTTTGAACATCTAGAACATGGATAGCCGATAGTTCTAGACCATGTTCTAGGGCCCAGTGCCAGACCCTCATGGCTTCCCGACAGAGAGGGTATGATGGGTTCCCCATTGCTTGTTGATGTAATGGACTACACTGATGTTGTCTATCTGTACCAACAGATGGCTCAGGAACAGCTGGCTCTGGAAGGCTTGCAAGGCATACGGAATGGTCTTCATCTTCAGGGTGTTGATGTGAAGGGCGGTCTCCACTTCAGACCATGTCCCTTGAGTTTGATGAGGACCCAAATGAGCCCCCCCCAGCCCAACCCCAAGACATCTGTGGTGAGAATTTTCTGAGAGAAGGGAATGAGGAAAGAATCCCTTTCAACAGGTTGCTGGGTTCCATCAGGGACAGGTTCTATGGCTGTCTTTCTCAGTAATGTTTGCAACTCCTCCCAGAGCACCAGGACCTGTATGGGGGGATAACTGAACTGAACTGGAGGTTGTGCCAGAGGCCACTCCAGGAGATCCAGAGTGAGGCCGTGCTATATAAGCCGTAGAATCCAAGCATCTGTAGTGTGCTCCTGTCACCTATCAAGGTGTAAGGAGAAATGACTGCTTTTTGCCACCTCCTGTAGTATTGGGGGGACCAAGTAAGGCATCAGGCTGAAGTGGCCCCTGCAGCCAAGGCTGCTCCTCCTCCACTGAGGGCCTTTCTGGAGGTAGAGGAAGGAGTGGGCAGGGCAGAGGCTGCTCTGCATTTGCCCTGAGGCTTAGGGCCAGGCTTTGGTCTGTGGGTGGCACGGCGAAAGGGCACTCTCTGCCCACTTTTGGGTTGGTTGTGACACAAAGAGTGTACCGACTGCAGAGTCCAGCCAGAGGCTTTCAGGTCTGAAAGTATGTCCTGCACTTCCACCCCAAAGAGTTTGTAGCCTCTAAATGGGGAATTAAGGGTGGAATGTTGCACCTCCTGGGCAAAGCCTGACACTCTGAGACAAGAATGCCTCCTGAGGCAAATGCCAACTGCGGCAGCCTGAGCTGAGGCATCCGTGGCATCATAAGCTGATCTCAACAGGTGCTTACTGACATCAGCCCCAGACTGAAGGGCCCAAAGCAACTCCTGCATCTGAGGGTCCTCTGGACGAGCCTTGGCTGCCTCTTTGGTCTGTTTCCAGAGTTGGTTTTGAAACTTGACCATATGGGCAATGTACTTTAAGACCCTAATGGTCAGAGTAGCAAAGGCAAAGGTCCTCTTGCCAAGCAGGTCCAGCTTTCTGGACTCCTTGTCTGTAAAAAGAGAGCCGAGATGCTTAGGCTTCTTGGTCCAATCATGGGCAACATTGATGACCACTGAGTTGGCCTGGGGTTGCTCAGCAAAAAATGGTTTCCCTGCAGGAGCCTGGTACAACTTGTCTGCCTTTCTGGGCATAGCGGGGACCGGGTAGGGTCTATATCAGGCAGCCATGGTGGCATCCTTGAAAGGCTCCATCAGAGGAGGTATGATGAAAGGAGGAGAGTCTGGCAACTCAAGGTAGTGGGACAAATGGCATCATGCAAGGTCCTGTTCCTCAGCCTCAAAACCCATAGTGGCCTGCAACAGTCTTGCGATAGAGACAAATGAAGAGTCATCCAGGGGAGACCAAAGGATATACTTTGAGGTCCCTTTGCCCCCGGAAGACACTGTAAAAGTAGAATGTGAGGGGCTAGCACCCCCCCTCATCCCTGTCAATGCCCTCTTCATCATCATCAGAAGGAAAAAGGTCCGGATGATACTCGTTGTCATCCCCTTGCACACAATGAAGTTAAGTGGACATTGGGGTACATGGGCCACGTGGGTGATGTGCTTCAGGCGGAAGGCCGCAGGGTCTGGCGTGAAGGCCCTGTGGTGCCGGCCCGTGTGGAGGGGCAAGATGAGCTTGCATAAAGTCCCACAGAGAACAGAACATAGACTGGAAGTCCACCGAAGTGGCATCGGAATGCTGAATGCCACCAGCTGCAGAGGCAGAGTGGATGACTTCAGAGGTGAGGCTGGTAAGGGTGACAAAGCAGGATGAGACACTGGTGTTGGCCCTATGCCTGTGTCATCATGGGTTTCTGAGAAGGAGAGGACGATGCAGAATTGGCATGGGTTAACACTGACTGTGACTGGGACCCTGAGGCTGAAATCTGGGTTGCCAAAACAGCTGATGATGGTGTCGGGGGAGTAGGCTGATCCTCTGAAAGCATCAAGCTGGCACCAACCAAGGCTGAACCAGCAGATCTGCCTTACTGATGGCCCACAGAGAATAAGAGCCTGAACAGCAGGGCCTGAAAGGTTGGTGGGGCCGAGGAAGCACCCAATGCTGAAAAACCCACACCCATCAGAGTAAGACTGGTGGGGGGGCTGCTACAGCGAGCCCTGTAGAGGAGAGGGCATTGTTGGCAGGGAGGACCAATCCCAAAATGGAAGATGGCCCCACCGTGGTTAACACTTGATGCAGTGACTGAGAATGATCTGAGGAAGATTGATCCTTATCCTGGTGCTTATGCTTCTCAGCTGACTTCTCCTGGGCCTTGGATGACTGGGAATCTGAGGACAAGGCCCGTGAAGCAGAGGAACTCCTGGCTTGAAACTGCTTCTCCATATGGGCAACCTTCTGTTGGAGCAGGAAGGTCTCTAGGGTTTTCTGGCTGTGCCTCCTGGTAGCCTGGTTGAAGCAGCAACAGAGCTCACAGGCCTGCCCATCATGGTCTGGGCCTAGGCAGCAGATGCAAGCATTGTGGCTGTTCTTCTTGAGGATCTTCTCCCTGCAGGCACAGATGCAATAGAGCTTCTCAGAGGTGGAGTTCGGCATAAAAAAGAAGAATAATAGCATTGGAAATAAAGTGATTTCAGGAGCTAGGGAGAGAAAAACAAAACAAAAAAAAAAGGCGGTCAACTGAAGTTGGCGGTATCTTCCACGAAGTCCGATGTGCAATGGTCGATGGCAGGAAAAGAATTGAGGAGAGTGAGGGGCCACCTAAGTTTATATAGTAAGGACATCGTCAGCATGTGACGTCGATGTGGGAGGCTCCCTTGGTAGACTGCTAGCTAGAAAAGTTTCTGTGTGGTCCTAGTGCATGGTGGGTGTAATTCTATAGGTGTGACCTGCTGCAAGAAATATCCTCAATGAAGATCTTAGGATTAGTACATAAAGACACCATGTCTTCATGGAAAAATCAAGTAAGGAGGTTCACACATCACAGCCTGCATCTCTGAAATCCTTTGAGCAGAAGTAATAGCAACTAAAAATGTTTTCCAAGAAAGAAAGTGTATGCTGCAAGTCACAGCGTGCTCAAAAGGAGCCAAAGTAAGTTTTTCCAACACAAATTTCAGGTCCCAAGCTGGGACAGGATTATGGACAGGAGAATTTAAATGCAAAATGGCTCTTAAAATTATACAGGCCACCTTCAGCTAGGCCACAGTAGGATCCTCAATAGGTACAAGGAAAGCTGACATTGCAGCCAAGTGTATCTTAATGGAAGAATACTGCAGGCCTGCATCTGACAAGGAAAGTAGATACTCTAGCACCTGATTTATTACAGGTAAAAGGGTCTAAGTGGTGAGAAGTGGCCAACAAAGCAAACCGCTTCCACTTCATGAACAAAGTGGCCCTGGTAGAAGCTTTTCTAGTAGCCACCAAGACATCAGGCACTTCTGGGGAGATCCCAAATCTAGCAGTGCCTATGTTTTCAAGAGCCTTGCATGAAAGTGAAGTGATTTGAGTTCCGGATGGACCAGGGCTCCCAGCTCCGGTGACAGAAGTCCCTGCTGGCATAAGGACAGAGGTACTGGTGGTTCCAATGCCAGCTGCTGCAGTAGGGGGAACCAGATCTGTCGAGGCCATAGGGGAGTAATGAGGATTAGAGTTACTCCCTCCATCTGAAATTTGAGTAGTACCCTCTGAATTAGAAGGAAGGGAGGGAAGGTGTAGAGAAACCTCCCCTTCCAAGAGAGGGACAACCCGTCTAGCCAGAACACTCCAAGCCCTAGACTGAATGAGCAGAAAAGCGGCAGATTTGTGTTGTGTGGGGACGCAAAAAGGTCCAACTGTGGATGACCCCATTTGTCGATCAGGTTATCTACCATTGAAGTCATCATTTCCCACTTATGCACTCTGGATTGTGATTAGCTTAGTCTGTCTGCCAAGATGCTTTGGCACCTGTATCATGTACTGCTGACAGTTCTAGAGCCCAGTACCATACTCTCATTGCCTCCCTGAAAAATGGGTAAGAGTGAGCTCCCCCTTGTTTGTTGATGTAATGCATCTCACTGGCTTTTTCTGTCTGTATTAACAGACGACCTGGGGACAGGTGAGCCTTGAAGGCCCGTAGGCCTTACAGAATAGCTGTCATCTCTAGAAAGACCAGTTACGTAAGAACTTACCGTAACAGCAGCTCTTTGAGGGGATCTCAGTCATCAGGTCTCACCATAGGAACTTCACAGTCGGTGAAGCAGGATCCACACAGAAGATTTTCAGCAGTACAACTGGAGCCACCCACACTGCTTTTTCTAAAAGAGGTTGTTCACAAGCTGCTTGACTGCTTTACAGTGTGGCAGTACTGGCAGCCTGGAAAAACACACCTCTCCTGTTGCAGAGTATAAAATACCTACTACCCATTTAGATATTCCAGAGGCAGAGTGAAAAAGGAAGTGAGTTGGGAACTGTAGTTTCTTAAACAACTACAGGAAACTACTAGTTTTTAAGGAGAGGATTTTCTGGCTATCCTGCATTTTGCACAACTACTGATAACTCCTATAGTCCTTTTAAGGGCTTATATGGTAATTTTGGCAAGGGGATGAAGGTTTTTTAAAGTGTAGAATCGTCCCAGGGTGGTCCTGTGATGGCGACCACTTCCTGGACTGCAGTTGTATTTAGGGAGCTCCTTCAGCGAGCGGGGCAAGCTTGAGAGGGGCTAGTGCGCGGTCATGGTCTGTGCATGTCTGCTGTGTCCACTGTGGGCTCTGTTGATCTGGGGAACAAATAAAGGTTTGAAAACAGTCTCCTATTGCTTTTCCTTGTACTATAGGATGGAAATTAATGAAGGATTTGTTACCTTTAGTTCGGGGGGAGGTTGCTATGGCATGCCTTGTCTGTAACAAATTTTGCTTAGTTAATCAAGAAGGGTTTAAGGGATTAAAGTGTGAACAATGTTTAGAAATCATATCTTTAAAATCCAGAATTTGTGAATTGCAAAATATGATTGAAAGCCTTAAAGCACAGCAGAACAAACGTGCACATTTATCCAATCCAGGTTTTACAGAAGTTACAGAGGTTTATAAACAAATAAATAATCCCACAGATGATTCACTTAAATGAAGGAGAGATGATGCCTGTGATAAGAAATCGGACTGGAGTCCTGTTATACAAAAGAAAAAAACAAAAAAGGGATGTAGATGCATGGACTTAGAAATTCAAACACAAAATAGATTCATAGCATTAAATAATGAGGTCATAAATTATTCAGAAATTCAGGTCCAGGAGAATTTGGGAACTTCAATAAGGCCTGAGCGAAGTTTAAAAAAAAAATGATGTATCAATAAATGAGGTAGAAGGAAGAAAAAATATAGAGATTACAGTGGCACAAGTGCATGCAGAGAATCAAACCAATAGTGAAGGAGAGACTGATACTATGGCTGGTAACACTCAACCTAGTGAGAGTCATGCAAATATTACATACCCACCTGATGGAAAGCAAAACATGGATAGCACTGATGAGGTAATGAATAACAGCTCAGGAGCCTCGACCGAGTACAGAAAACACCAAGAGAAGTGTATTTGTTCTTGGTGATTCGATTTTGAAATTTACTGATTCATACATTTGTAACAACAGAAAAGAGAGTACCACATGCTCCAGCTTCAGAAGTGCATGGATAAGGGACATAGATCGGATGGTGCCAACAATATTAAAAAATGCTGGCAATAACCCTTCAGTTGTTTTACATGTTGGGACTGACGACATAAATAGGTTTACTCTGGAAAATATACAAGATGATTTTGTCAACATTACAACTAAACTAGATAAGCTTAAGTGTGAGGTGTGCATATCTGAGATCCTTCTGGTGCCAAGGCCGAGTAGGGATAAACACAATAAAATAAAGAAACTGAATGAATGGCTAAGGAAATTGACTCTTTAGAAAAATATAAAATGTATTACAGATTGGGAAAAGTTTGTAAATGATCCCAGTTTGTATGGTTGAGATGGACTCCACTTGAGCAAAAAGGGAACTGCAGCATTAGGAAGGAGTATATAAAAAGTAATTAATGACTGTTTAAACTAACTAAAGGGGGGCAAGGGGAACTGTTTTTGTAACATGTAAATAATTCCAATGTTAAATACAGAGTTTCAGTAGCTAATGCCAGGAGTTTAAATGTCTTTAAATGATCAGAACTGACAGGAATTTTATTACAGAAACAGATAGATGCTGAAGCAATCAGTGAGACATGGTGGGACAATTCATGATAATTAGTGGTGGTCGAAGTGGCCGAAATTCACTCCGCTGAGTGATTCGTGGAGTAACGCAGAATCCGCGAAGTGCTCCGCAATGCAAAGCGAAGTACTTTGCATTATAATGAGGAACGCGAAGTCCATCGAAAACAATTACTTCGTGTTATTCCGCCTTCCCCAAACCACTTCTCCACCAATTGTAAGAAGTACATTGAAATCAATGTACTTCGCATCACTTCACCTTGTTATTGAGCTCCAAGGTGAATCTGCAGTGCTTCATGGGATTGCAGGTCACATGGGCTCTAGATTGTTCTGCACAGCCTCAGTTCTGTGTAGTGTGTGTGTAGTGGAAGATGGAGACAGTTTCCTCTCAGAGCTCTGCAATTCAAATCCTCTAAAAGCTGTTAAAAAAGTCTTTTTGAGCCATTTTATTTGCTCAAAATTTAGTGCATTGATTGTAGGAAACCCTCCTGTGCTCATATCATCAAGTGTTTATTGTTTGTGTGTGGATTTTGAATGTTAATTTAGAACAGTCAGTCTGTGTACTGTGAAGTGTGCTTTGGGGGAGGGGCGTATCTGTGGTGTAGGTAGACTAACTGGAAGAAAAAGGCAGTCTTTCAGTTTTGGTTATATTTTTCTTGTATAACTGTGTTAATGTACACATAGTAATATTTTCAGTAATTCTTGACATTTTTTTGCTGAGTGTAGTGGTGTAGCAGTGTATAATTTCAGTTTGTTTTAAAGATTTGGTTATATTGCTAAAGGTTTTCAATTTGCTACGCAATACTTGTAGTGTGTGTGTGTGTGATGCATACCATTAAATCAGACAACTTTTATTGTGCCAGAGTAATTGCAGCAGTGTGAACCTGCTATCCACTGCACCTGCATGAATGTTTTATACTGCTTTGTGGTATCTTTACTGGTAGTGGACTGTTACTGCTCTTCACTACCCCCCCCAACCGGCAAAAGATATTATTTTCCAGATTTCGATTTGTGACTTATGAGCACTGGTTAGGTCTTGTTGTGCCTTTGCATCTGACTCTGCATCTCTTGAGTGCGCAGCGCAATCTTAATCTGTCTGTGCATTTGCAGTAACCATTAATTCTGGGAGACTGCATTTCTTGTTACGCAATCATTTCACTTTGTCAGCGCTGGGAAATTTTCTGGACACAAGACACTAGCATTTTGGGGATGCACATTTATTCTGGTGACTGTGTGTGGCCACTGCTCACATGACGGAGTGCACCATTAATTCTGGGAGACTTTGCATTTTTTGTTACCCTCTCATTTCACTTTGCCAGCACTGGGGAATTTTCTGGACACACGACAGTAGCATTTTGGGGATGCAAATTAATTCTGGTGACTGTGTGTGACCACTGTGCTCATGACTGAGTGTGCCATTAATTCTGGGAGACTTTGCATTTCTTGTTACGCTCTCATTTCACTTTGTTAGCACTGGGGAATTTTCTGGACACAAGACAGTAGTATTTTGGGTATGCACATTAATTATGGTGACTGTGTGTGTGTGTGTGGGGGCACTGCGGGGCTGCTAGTATTGTTGCCACTCCACCTTACTTCGCGGTAAGGTGGAATGACAACACGAAGTAATAATTACAAGGTGAAGTGGGCCTTTCCTATTGGCCACTCCACATAGCGGAGTGACAACACAAACTAGCCACTTCACGTTCACTTCGCCAGCTGAGTTTAATTTCGCTGCATCTCTAATCATCATGGTATAATAACATCCCTGATTATACCCTGTTCTGTAAGAACAGAGAGGATAAAAAAGGTGGCGGAGTATGTATCTATGTTAAAGATAAGTTAGGTGCATCTCTGTATCACATGAGTCTAAGAGCAAATGAGAACCTAGAAGGTATTTTTATTCAAATTAAGGGGCAAAATAATAAGAGATTTATATTAGCTAACTTTTACAGATCTCCATCTGCAAACCCAATTTGTGACCAATCACTAGTTGATGAAACTAATCATCTAGCAATGGACTGCGATGTGATAGTCATTGGGGATTTTAATTTACCAGAATAAATTGGCATACTCTAACAGCAAGAAACAACACTGAAATGTATATATTAGATGCATTACTAATGGCTGGAATTGAACAGTTGGTTCATGAACCCACCAGAGAAAAAAATATTCTAGATCTGGTCCTTACTAATTTATCATCTAGTACTGATAATTTCACAATTGATAGCTCAGTAGGGAACAGTGACCATAATTCCATCTACTTTGAAATCAACAAAAAGAGACCTAATGTTAATAGTACAACTTATAGATATAATTATAATAAAGGGAATTAAGCTATGATAAATCAAGCTTTGGCATCCTTTGATTGGGATTCTGCATTTATAGGACTAGGAATAGATAACTGTTGGGCAATATTAAAGTTTAAAATAAATTAACTTGAGAGTCTTTATATACCAATTAAAAAAACATATAACAAAAAAGGGAAAGTCCCCATTTGATTAACCCAAAAGGTCAGAAGGCAAATAGGTAAAAAAGAAAAAGCATTTAAGAAATTTAAAATAAGTCTAACTGACACAAATAAGAATATATACAAGGCAGAACAAAGGAAAACTAAACATTTTATTAGAACTGAGAGAAAGAAAACTGAGATTAAATTAGCAATGAATAAGGACCCTCAGGCTTTTTATGCTTACATTAACTCAAATAAAACAATTAAAAGTACCATCACTACAGTTCTTGACAATGGCACAGAATTGCTAAATGGGAAAGAAATAGATAATGCATTTAATAAGTATTTTGGTTCAGTTTTTCATAATAAAAATGCCTCTGACACTAAAATTAATAAACATAATCCATGAGAGGAAATAACAGTTGACCAAGTCATTAATGCCATAAAAATAATAAATTCTAAATCTGCTCCAGGGCCGGATGGGATAAATGCATACTTCTTGAAAGAAACAGTGACTTCAATATCTAACCCATTACAGTTATTATTTAATAAATCACTTAGGGAAGGTAGTCTCCCATTAGAATGGAAACAGGCGATTGTAATTCCAATCCATGAGAAAGGAAATAAGTTTGCAGTGGAAAATTACAGACCAATTAGCCTGACTTCGACCACATGTAAAATAATGGAAAGGATTCTAAAACAAAGAATAGAAAATCACCTTGTAAATAAGGGTATACTTAATAACACACAACATGGGTTCAAGGCTGGTAGATTGTGCGTTACGAATCTGATAAAATTTTACGAAGAAGTAAGTAAAATATTGACACTGGCACTTCTGTTGATGTAATTTTTTTGGACTTTAAAAAAGCCTTTAACTTGGTTACTCATGAGATAGTGATAAACAAAATGCTAAAATTAGGTATAGATCCATATATCATTAAATGGGTGGAAAATTCACTTGAAAACAGAAATCAAACAATGAGAATCATGGATAACTACTCTGATAGTATCAAAGTTACTAGTGGTGTTCCCTAAGGCTCTGTTTTAGGGCCCCTACTGTTTGATATATATATATATATATATATACGGCTGATTTACATCATGGAATCAAGGGGCGTCTAAGCAAATTTGTCGATGATACAAAAATCTGTGAGATAGTAGATACCATTGACAATATAAACCAACTAAGTAAAGATATACATCAATTGGAAGAATGGGCGGATAAAAATGGTATGACAGTTAATGAAAATAAGTGCGTGGTAATGCACTTGGGGAAAAAAACAACACTTCATACTATATAAATAATATCATATTAAAAAGTGTAACAACTGAAAAAGATCTTGGGATTCTACTTAATAACCAATTGCCTGCAGGAGATCACTGCCAAAAAGTGACAACAACTGCTAATAAGAGTATAGGGGCAATGAAAAGAGCATTTGTCTCCAAACATGAAACCTATGTATTTACTTTATATAATCTATATATTAGACCACATCTAAACTATGTGGCATCCTTTTGGGCTCCACATTTGTCCAAGGATATAAGGATGCTAGATAGTGTTCAGAGAAGAGTAACTCAGATTATTCCGAGAGTGTCCGATCGAACATACCAGGAAAGGATGAAGGTATTGAACCTTTATGAGTTATCACAAAGGAGAATAAGAGGTGATCTATCTTTATTACACTCTTTTCTAAATTACCGTGATTTGATGCAGGAATGTAACATCATATATGCCCATAAACCTGAGAGTCTGAGATGCCACAGTAAATAATTATCCCTAAGGCAACTACAAATAGTAGAAACAACTTGAACAGGCTCCCTCAGTATATTGTGGACTCATCTAACTTAAATAGTTTTAAATCAAACTTGGATAAGTACCTGTTGGGACTCAAAACCACATGATTATCCCACATGATGTGGGAAGGTAGTCTCAATGGGCTTCGGCCTCCTTCTACCTTACAAACCAAGTAATACCAAGTAATGTATGATGTCACCAACCCTATAAAGGCATGAACAGCCCCGCTCCCCTCCTCAGTTCTTTTTTTTTTTTTTAATTCTTTATTTTTCCTCCCGAGCTGCCTGCCACCCGGTATTATCTGCCTGGTCATGGACCACGAGCTCCCACTCCTCAAATCAGCCGTGAGCCCTCCAAAACCCCGTGGCTTACCCCCCACAGCAGGGCTGCGGCACTCCCCCTTGCATGCCGCAGTCGTCGGAATAGGTCGGAGGGCTGGCCTGAGGAGCTAATTGAAGCCGTGGTGGGCTTCATGGAAGGTGGCAGGCAGCTGTCTTCTTTTTCCGGTTTTCCGGGGAGGCAGGGTCATGCAATGACGCCTAGCGTCTGCCCCGCCTCCTGAGCGTGCTAGTGCCGGCAGCTGCGTGACCTCCTGGCCTCCGCCAGGGGTTGCCGATGCTCTGGGCACTTCCCCACCCTCCCCCCGGAGAAGGAGAGCAGTCCATGGGACACTCTATCCATCTCCCCTGGCCGGCCCTCCAGTGACCCAGGTCCATTCCCAAACCCGGGTCACTGGCGTCGCATCCGGAAATCCAACTGCTGCGCCGATGGGCCGGCACCCTCCTCAGTTCTTTCCCCTGGAGACAAAGGGAACATAGCTCTAACCAAGAGGGATTGAGGAGAAAGAGAGGTGCCCAGGCTCAAAAAGAAAGGCTGGATACACCAGATAGCCAGTTCCAGAAAGAGCCCTCAAAAGAGGGATGGTGGGAGGGAAACAGACTTGGTGACTGAGATCCCCTCGAAGATCTACTGTTACAGTAAGTTCTTACATAACTGTTCTGTCTTCTTTGGGGGTATCTCAGTCATCAGGTCTCACCGTAGGAATGAGTCCCAAGTAGTTACAGGTGCAAACAGTCTGGGAGGACAGCCAACCTTAAGATTAAGACTGGAGGCCTTGCAATACAGCCTTGCCAAATCCTGCATGGGCTTTAGAGGCAACATCCAGACTGTAGTGCTTAGTAAAAATATGGATGGTACTCCAGGTGGCAGCCACACAAATGTCCGCAGCTGAGACCTCTCAGAAATAAGCCACAGAGGTAGCCATGCCTCATGTGGAATGAGGTTTGATAGCTCCAGGCAATTCTGTTTTTTTTTTTAACTCTGTTTTATCTCTTTCTGGGTGGGGCATCTCTCAGAAGTGCCCACTCATCGATTGCTGCTACTCCTCGCTTGAAGCATCTCTCTTCTCGGGCCCCCCCCACCAGATCTTCCAGCCCCCCCGGATCACCCCCAAGGGGAGGGCTCACCTCACCTATCTGGCAGCCTTTCTGGTAGTAGAGGGTTGGTCTGGTGAAGAGCCAGGGGTGACTGGTAGAGAGGTGGCCCAGTACTGGTGATGTGAGCAATGTCCCTGGAGCCCTCATCACCTCCCCAATCCAGCAAGGGTTTTTCCTTTAGTGGTTCCAGGAGCACGGACATGCAATGACATCCATCCGATGTCCGCTGTCGCTCCTCCCCCTAAACACGGCACTGCAAGTTCCTAGTGCTGCTCCCAGTCTCTACCAGGGGCTGCACAGGAGTGGCGCAAGTCCCGATCCTTCCCTTGGGAAGGGAGAGCAGTCTATTGGATGCTCAATCCCTTCCCCCCCGCTGACCCCCAATGACCTGAGTCTATTCCCGAACCCAGGTTGCTGGCGTGGCACAAGGTGTGGTGTCCAGCACCTCAACCCTCAGCACCACTGGGCCGGCTAGCTCTAGCCAGTTCTTTGCCGTACTTGTTGTAGCAAAACACAGTGCAGTTGGCCAACCATTTGGACAAACATTGTTTGGAAACCTGAATGCCCTCTCTACATGGGGTGAAAGAAACAAACAACTGCTTTGACTTTCCACATTCCTTGGTTTTCAGCAGGTAGTATTTCAAAGTTCTGTGCACATCTAACGTATGGAGCAGTGCTTCCCCTAGATTGGCACACTCAGAAAAATAAACGGGAAGGTGGATAGATTGGTTCAGTGTAAACTCAGACACCACCTTAGGAAGAAACTTTGGATTTGTTTGCAAATACACCCTGTCTTTGTGAAAAAAAAATAAGGCTCCTCACACCGGAGGGCTTGAAGCTCTAAAATTCTTTGAGCAGAAGTAATAGCAACTAAAAATAACACATTCCAGGAAAGAAAGCGTAGCTCGCAAGTTGCGACTGGCTCAAAAGGAGACAGCGTCAACTTCTCCAAAACAAAATTCAAATCCCAAGCCAGGACTGGGGAACAGATTGGAGGTTTCAGATGCAGGATGCCCCTCAAAAGGTATGAGAGACATCCAGCTGAGCTATGGTACAGTCACCCATGGGCTCATGAAAGGCCAAGATAGCCGAAAGGTGCACCTTGAGGAGGGAGGAGTACTGGAGACCTGAGTCAGAAAAAGAGATCAGGTAGTCCAGAATCTGGTTCACTGGACAGGTGAAGGGGTCCAGATTATGCTTGGCAGCCTATATGCAAACATCTTCCACTTCATGGCATAAGTGGCTAAGGTGGGGCTTTTGGGTGGCCACTAGGATGACCGTCACTGTGTTGGAAACCCCAAATCTAGAGATGACTATGTCCTCAGGAGCCAAGTGTGCAGATGGAGGGACCTGAGGTTGGGATGGACCAGGGTCCCCTAATCCTGTGTCAGTAGATTCCTGCAGAGGAGAAGAGGGACTGGAGGTTCCTTGGCCAGCTGCTTTAGAAGAGGAAACTATATCTGGCAGGGCCAGAATGGGGCTACCTGGATCATGGTGGCCCCCTCCATCTGCAGCTTGATTAGCACCCTCTGAGTTAGGGGAAATGGGGGGGAGGTGTAAAGAAATCTCCTGCTCCAGGAGAGGGACAACAATTCTCACCAGAAAACTCCTGCCCTGGATCTAGCGAGCAGAAAATGGGCAGTTTTGCGTTGAGTGGGAACGCAAACAGATCAAACTCTGAACGACCCCATCTGTCAAATAGCTCTTCTGCGACAGATGAGAGGAGTTCCCACTCATGCACGCTAGACTGATTTGAGTTGAAGCTGACCACCAGAGTGTTTAACACTCCTGGGATGTGGACCACCAAAAGATTCAGGCTGTTGTAGGCCCAATAGTGGCCATAAGCCACCAGACCTTGTCAAAGTGTATAAAGAATATCCACCTTAATCTTAGATGCTGTAAAGGTATATTGAAAGAACTAATCATAAAAACATTGTTTTTTTAAGTCTTTAACCAAGCAGACCTGCAAATGCTTGCCACAGGTATATGGACCTACCAGCACCCACAAATTATGGACATTTACCTTGAACCAATGTGCTTTACGCTTATTAAAAGGACATTTTAAATGCCTATGGAACTAAATCATTCAACTCTGACATTGTGCAATAATTGCTGATAGTCCAAAAGTATTTTAAAATCAAAACTCAGCAGTTATTGTGTAACTAAATCATCCAGTAAGATGTTACCACACATCTGATAAAGCTGGACCCTCCAACAAGGAACTGGCCCCTCTTAACAGGGAACCATCTGCTATCAGACTATCGTACCATAAAACCACAATGAGATAAGTCTTCATTTTGAACATGCAGCAGAAGGTCTTGTGGTTAAAAGTCTATTAATCGCCACCTCGTGGACCCCCAGTCAAGAGTACAACGGACTGTTTGATAGAACGTCTGATAAGTATATCTCCACATGTAGGTTATAGACTTCCAAACGGATAAGCTTTTGTCCAGATATGTGTATACCATCCCAAAAGCTCTTTCGAAAAGTTGTTGAAGTATATATAAATAGATATACTTTCACTGGTTTAAAGGTGCTTACTGAAATACTGTGTCTTTTGAGAATCCTGGTTCTAGAAATAGATACATAGAATACTGCAGTGAAATATTGTTTGAAATGCTAGCAAAACGTTATTAGAGTACCAGAGAATTGTGTACTGGATAGTAAAGGTTAATTCTAAATAGAATACTACCTTGCAGTGCCTCTACAAAAGAGCACTAGGCCTCATATCTACGTAGTGAGAACTTGGTAAAGATTTACTGTGCACAAGATAAGACAAAGGTCTAAATGAGATGTCCTGACAAACATTATATTGTTTAAGTGTTAAAATATGTTAACTGTTAATTGTGTGTGTTGAAATAAACAGCTTTTAATGGTACTCCATGCCTAAGTGAGGTCTGTGGTCTCAGAATTTACCATGATAACAAGTGGGTACAAGGTACTAGATACCTTTAATTTAAAACAGCCACGGAGGTAAATGAATTAATAGTAATTGTACCTACAAAAATCTTGTCTCTGAGGTGGGCCTGAGATTTATGCTAATGATAGCTACAACAGACTACCTTGGTATGACGTACAATTAAAATATTCTTAAGATTGTACTGAAAAGATAAATATTTTTGCTTAATTGAAAGGAAAAAAAAGTAATTTCTCTGCATTCTAAAATCAGCAGTCAAGCCAAAAAGACCCACTTCCGGTTTTTATGTTTGCTTGCACGCATGTGCAAGAAACATAGTGCCACTATACGAGTTTTCGTAGGTGTTGCACCACCCGCTTCCAATGCACTGAGCGTTTATGCAGGCGTGGCCGCACTGCACCAATAAATGTCCGAGTTGCCTATGACAGCAGTTCAGATGCAGTTGCGTACAGTTGAAAGAGAATGATCACTACAATCAGCAGTGGCAACGTGTAGGCAATTTGCATACTGCCGTGCCGTCAGCAGTATGCAAATTGCCTACACATCACCACCTTAGCAGTCATTGTCTTTCAACTGTACGCCACTGCACCTCCTGTCGGCATGATGTGCCCCCCCCATTTGTTGTGTGCTCAATCCCCCTTGGCACATACACACTCTCCCCAAGCACACTGTATGTCCAGCAGAATTCCCAATCCCCCGTTGCTCCACTGCCCCCAAACAAACTTCCAGGTGCCGCGCTGGGAGCTCACCCCAGCGTGGCAAAAGTCTTCGTCTTTTAAAAAAGCCTATAACAAAGACAACGGTCTCCGTTGACTCTCTTGTCCCCTCCCCAACCCGCGCCCACCCTCTGTGCACCTCACTTCCCACACACACCCTCACCCCATATTACCTCCGAGGTCGGCACCATGATCTTCGTGGACTGGGAACACGCTTGAGAATTTCAAAGTCGTCAACTGAAGAATTGCTTATAACTTTGGTTCATATTTCAGTTATTTTTTGAATTTTATTCAATTTTCAACATGGGGTTCTTGGGACCCCATTTCATGAATTCAGTCACTGTCATCTGGTTATTTGGTCCCAAAAGGAGATTCTGTGGTCACTGTGCGGAATCACATTTCGAGACTGATTAACAAAATGACAGTGTCACTGTTCATGAGGTGGGCTCTTCAGTTTCCATGCACACTCACAAGTTCGTGAATTTGTAATATTTTCACTCCAGATTTTCAACATTGGCATTTTTTCACACCTCCTTATGAACAGTACAGCTGTCATTTTTCACATCCTGGCCGAAATGTGTTTTTGCACTTCCGGCACAGAATATCACGGTCGCTGTGGGAAATCATTGTTCAGGACAGACTAAGAAAATCACAGTGACACTGTTCATGAACAGAGGTCCCAAAATGCCTATATTGAAAATCTGGTGCAAAAAAATCCCCACAATAATTGCGTTATGGGTGTGTGTTGTGCAGTTTCTTTGCACGCTCATGACTTCACCAGTTTTTTTGATATTTTCACTCCAGATTTTCAACATTACCATTTTTTACACCTCCTCATGAACAATACAGCTGTCATTTTTCATATTGTGTTCAAAATGTGTTTTCGCACCTGTGGTACCAAATGGCGCAGTCACTGTGCAAAATCACCTTTCTGCTAACAAACTGATAGTGTCACCGTTCATGTGGTGGGGTTACAAAAAGCCCATGTTGAAAACTTGGAGTAAAAGTACCAAGCAACTCCCAGTGCGTTAGGGTTTCCAATCATAGGCATCAGGAGTATGACTTGGGATTGTCGACAGTAATGCTCACACCATTCCACCCCCACCCTGCAGCCAGTGACAGGCATCAAGGTGCACCTTGGGCTCTTTGGCCCCAGAGTTCACACCATGCTCCTATACTGCAACCATTTCAGCGTATTTCCTTATGGAATGAGGCGAGTGTAAAGCCCGAACACCCAAGGCACACCTCGACACTTGTCAGTGTCTGCAGGGTAGGGTGAGGTGAAATGTCATGACCGTTATGGGTGACGACCCAAAGGCACACCCCAATGCCTGTACATCTCTGCAGAGTGGGGATGGAGTTGGCATCAGTTCAATAGATCACTACCATTTCTATACTGCATCTAACTCCTGCACTTACATTGCTAATGCCAGCAAGCAATCATTCGACATTGACAAATGCTTGTTTCATATAAGGTTTAGCTATCCTAGAGAAAGGGAGGAAACTGGTGGTTAACCACAGACTCCATTAAGAAACAGCCAGCTGTGTTTGAAAGATCTTAAAAAAAAAACAAGCATTTACAGTACACCTTTATTTATTTATTTTTTAAAGTGAAGATAAAAGAATGTTTTCATCAGGGTTTTTCCCATGGGATCAAGAGGATTCCCCTCCCATACTTACTCCTATAGGGAGCCCTCAGAAGAGGAGATTAGAGATAACCCCCAGAGCTAGAGATTTCCTCTGAATATCCAGAGGAAACCCTTCCTGAGGTTCAGAGAGAAATAAGTGCCTTTTTTCACAAGGCAATCTTTGAACAAAATATTCCCTTGGAAAACATTCCCGCTAAAGAATTACAATGTGCAGAATTGGATATTCATTAAGTTCACTTTTGGCAGCCAAGACTAGAGCCAAGAAAAAACAATTAAATTCCACATTAGTAGGATACACTTTTTATCTGCAACATAAAATCTGCCATCAAATAGCCCAAAGCAGGCTACAGACACTAGGGGAGCTTAGCTTTCAACTTACGCAATGCAAAAAGGATCAAACTACCAAAATTCAAGCTTTGTAACTGGAACTACAGTCAAGAGAGGCTACATATATGGGCATTCTTACAATCACTGAAGCAGACAAAAATAATTTAAAAGCCATTAACCAAAGGTTGACAGAAGAAGTTGAGGATTTGAAACAGCAAATTATCCCTAGGCCTAGCAAAGTGAGGGACCTGCAACAGCAAATAAGAGCTTTAAAGCTGAAGTAATCGGATTGAGAGCAGAAAATTCCAGATGTCAGGTGAAATTAGCAAAGGCAGTGATTCAAATGAAAACAGCTCAAGACACCACCTGAAAACAGAAGAACAGGTAGGCACAGCCCATCTGGAGATAAACCAGCTGCATGAAGCATTTACTGAGTCCCCATGATGTTATTGGTCAACAGCTGGGGTCCCTACAACCAGCTGAGCCCTTGCCACCTCCTGTCCCAGAAACCCCTATCAAGCCAGTAGCAGAAGACCTAGCAGTCAAGGTCCAGGATTTAGCCAAAGAAATTCAAGGCACCACCTTCAAATGGCCTTCAGACCTCTGTCAGCCAAAAGGGTACACCTGCAGGGACAAGTCAAACCCTACCTGATCCTACTACATCTGGCCCCATTACATCTAGCCCCACAACTCTGTCCCGACCAGACCCAAAACAACTAATCAGGGTTATCAAGGCCATAGGGACAAGCTTTGATCCTAGAAACTATCTTGGAAATTGGGGATTATCTTGCTGATCTGAAATCGCAATTGGAGTTCTTTGGAATCAATAACCCTGAAGATTGGTTATGGGTTTTAAGGTTCTCTGTTGCATCAGAAGTCCGAGCCTGGATGGCTAGGCAAAAACCTGACATCAAAACTGATTCTGATAAAATGTGCCCAGCCCTGATTAAAGAGTATACCACTTATCGTAGTCCTATAGCAGCTTTTAAAGAGACATGCCAAAAGAATCAAGCCCCAAAAGATTTCTATAAAGTGCTAAGAAGGATGTTTTTCTCAGGGGGGGAGGAAAAAGATCCGGACCTGTTTCCTCACCTAAAAAAAAATCCTTTCTAAAAGGCCTTCATCCCTCTGTTAGGACATTAGTCCAGCCATGGGTAGAACCAGATACTTCCTTGAATGATATCATAGAGAGGGCCCAAAAAATGTTTACAACTGTTAACCCAGATGCAGGTAAGAAACCTATGACAGAACCTCAACCCAAGCTCTTTGCCACCACTAGTGATCAGATTTCCCTCCAAATGGAAGGAAAAAATTGCCCCCAAACAAACAGGAGACCACTCCTAGCTTTCCTAGGGATAATAAAAAATTCCCAAATCAGAGGAGGAACAGCTGGGACCCTAGATCACGCAGCCCCCATAACCCAAACAAAAAGGGGTCAGAGGCTTCCAGACAGCACCCAGATGCCTGGAATGAGCAACCCTGGCCTAACCAAGACACAGACACTGACAGCTATGCTATTGACTAGCTAAAAAAGGCAAATCTGGCAATTAAGAGAGGACATTCGTAAATGCAAGCCCAGGGCTCCATACTGCCACCCTGCACCGAACTCTAATGCCAGTCCTTACGCCCCATGGAGTGCCTATTCCAATGGCTACCCACCAAAACCAGATCCCCACTCCTCTCCTACCTTGCATGGGTGGGGGACAACTTTAGGCCAATCCATACAATGTAATTAAGGTGAAGGTTAAAGCATGTAAAAACATTTTCAGTTAACCAAAAAGGCCCAAAAATGGTTTTAAAAATATATGCTTTACTTTGAAAGAGACATGAAAAATATTTTACTCCAGTTAAAAACTGTTATTGTATTCCCTAAAGTCCAAGATATATCTAGTAGAATAGAGAGAGCTGCCTCCCTATTCTTTTCTGGTTTAAGAGCATTAGGAACTGCTTTTGGACTAGGCATAAATACCATGAATTCAGTTAGAATTTCTCAGATAAAGGATACAGTTAAGGAACTGTGCAAAAGATATGGAATCCCTAGAGAAACACCGTAACCCTATGATCCGTAGGCTCTACCTTTAGACAACAGGAAAAGAGTAAAATACCCTATAAAAGAAATTACTATGGCATAGCTTGAGAAACAACAAAGGCAAGACTTAAACCTTAAAAAACTCATTTTAATGTGTACTTTTATGTGCAAGAAACATAGTGCCACCATATGACTTTTCGTAGGTGTGCCACTTAGCTTCCAATGCGCTGCTCCCTTTTGCAGGCACTGTCTCACCGCACCAGTACATAGCTAAGCTGTCTATGACAGCAGTTCAGATGCTGTGGCATGCAGTTAAAAGTGAAAAACCGCTGCAATCAGCGGTGGTAACGTGTAGGCAATCTGCATACTGCCGTCGTCAGCAGTATGCAAATTGCCTGCACGTCACACTGCACTGAACTGTCATAGACAGTTCTTCCTCCCCCCGACCCGAACACCTACTAGCACGCTGGGAGCCCACCCCAGCATGCTCATGCACTCCTCCCACCCGCACATCATATGGCCGACAGGGGTGCTCAATCCCCCGTTGGCTCCACTGTCCCCCTCACCCAAAAAACAGACTTCCAGGTACTACGCTGGGAGCCCACACCAGCGTGGCAACAGTCCATCATCGGTATGGCCAATGGGGGTGCCCAATCCCCCTTCGGCTCCACTGGCCTCCCCAAACAACCTTCCAACTGTCACGCTGGGAGCCCACCCCAGCATGGCAAAAGTCCCGCGTCGTCTTCCTGAAAAAGGGGGAAAAAAAAATGTAAGAAAAAACGGTCTCTCATTGACTGTCTCATCCTCCCCCCTTAATCCGTGCCCACCATCTGTGCACCCACCTCCCCATACGTCCCCTCACCCCATACTTACCTCCCGGAGCCCGGCACGACGATCTTTGGTGGACTGGGAACACGTCTCCACTCTTCAAAGCCGACCGCGAACTGAAGAAATGCCAGTAGGCTATATAATGACATAAATGGGGGGGTTCAACTTTGGTTCACATCTTGGCCATTTTTGGGAATTTATTCACCAAATTTTCAACATGTGGTTATTGGGACCCCACCTCATGAACTCAGTCACTGTCATTTTGTTATTCGGTCCCGAAAGGTGATTTCGCGGTCACTGTGCGGAACCACCTTTCGGGACTGAGTAACAAAATGACTGTATCACAATTCATGAGGTAGGCCCCCCAAAACCCTATGTTGAAAATTTGGTGAAAAAATTCCCCAAAAATGACTGTTTTACAAGCGTGTGTTGCACAGTTCCTATGGACACTCGTAACTTCGCAAATTTTTAATATTTTCACTCCAGATTTTCAACATTGCCATTTTACCACACCTCCTTATGAGCTGTATAGCTGTCATTTTTCATATCTTGTCCAAAATGTGTTTTCACACATGTAGCGCACAATGGCGCGGTCGGTGTGCGAAATCAATGTTCAGGGCAGATTAAGAAAATCACAGTGACACTATTCATGAGCAGAGGTCTTAAAATGGCTATGTTGAAAATTTGGTGACAAAAGTCCATAAAATGACTGTGTTACGAGCGTGCATTGCGTAGTTTCCACGCACCCTCTTAAGTTCACGAATTTGTAATATTTTCAGTCCAGATTGTCTACAGTGGCATTTTTCCACACCTCCTTATGAACAGTACAGCTGTCATTTTTCACACCCTGGCCAAAAGGTGTTTTCGCACTTCCGGCGCAGAAATGCATGGTCATTGTGGGAAATCAGTGTTCGGGACAGATTACAAAAATCACAGTGACACTGTTCATGAGCGGAGGTCCCAAAATGCCTGTGTTGATAATCTGCTGTAAACAGTCCTCAAACTAATTACAGTTTCTACGCACGTTCGTGACTTCACCAGTTTTTTTATATTTTCACTCCAGATTTTCAACATTGCCATTTTCACACCTCCTCATGAAGAGTACAGCAGTCATTTTTCACATCCTATTTGAAATGTGTTTTCACACCTGTGGTGCCAAATGGCGTGGTTGCTGTACAAAATCAGCTTTCGGCTAACGAACTGATATTGCCACTGTTCATGAGATGGGGGTCACAAAAAACAATGTTGAAAAATTGGAGTGAAAATACCAATGAACGCCTGGGGTGTTAGGGTTTCCAACAATAATGCCCCACCCTGTAGAAACTGACAGGCATCAGGGGTGTGACTTGGGATTGTCGCCTGTAATGTTCATACCATTTCACCCCCATTCACACCCTGCAGCCAGTGACAGGCATCAAGGTGTGTCTTGGATTCTTCGGCCCCAAATTTCACCCCATTCTCCTATACTGCACCCATCTCACCATATTTCCTTATGGAATGGGGTGAGCATAAGGCCCAAAGATCCCAAGGCACACTGTGACACTTGTCGGTGTCTGCAGGGTAGGGTGTGGTGAAATGGCGTGGCCATTATGCCTGACACCCCAAAGGCACACACCAATGCCTGTCAGTCTCTGCAGGGTGGTGGTGGGGTTGGCTTCAGTTCAGTACTTCACTGCCATTCCTATTATGCAGCTCTCTAACTCCTACACTACCAATGCCAATGCCAGCAAGCAAACATTCGGCATTGACAAATGCTTGTTAAGTATGTTTAAAGTAAACATGGCAGGCAATGCTTGCATGCACCCCTATAAGCCATCTTATATCATAGAAATTGTGACATTTACTGACACTAATGACTGATATAATTAGTAGTCTTCCTATAAACTAAAAGGATGATATTAAGTATAGCTTAATAGCTATATATCTCATTATTTCCAGATATTTGCTTAAGAGAATATGTAATAGCTTATCTGAAATAGTTGCTGAGAATAGATACATTCAGATGTCAGATTAAGATGTTGATTTTAGAAAGCAACCACTTTATAAAGTTAAATATTGTGGAAAGATGATTCTCATAAGTTCACATTGTTGCACTTTGACGTGTCCTTATGTGCCACTTCCTTTTATGATGCACCAACACTGTGTCGGCACTGCCTCACAAAAAGAGGGGGGGGATTGTAGGCCCAATAGTGGCCATAAGACACCAGACCCTGCCAAATTGTATAAAGAATATCCACTTTAATCTTAGATGCCGTAAAGGTATATTGAAAGAACTAATCATAAAAACATTGTTTTTTAAGTCTTTAACCAAGCAGACCTGCAAATGCTTGACACAGGTATGTGGACCTACCAGCACCCACAAATTATGGACATTTTACCTTTAAACTTATTAAAAAGACATGTTAAATGCCTATGGAACAAAATCATTCAACTCTGACATTGTGCAATAATTGCTGATCATCCAAAAGTATTTTAAAATCAAAACTCAGCAGTTATTATGTAACTAAATCATCCCATAGGATGTTACCACACATCTGAAAAAGCTGGACCCTCCAACAAGGAACTGGCCCTCTTAACAGGGAACAATCTGCTATCAGACTATCGTACCATAAAACCACAATGAGATAAGTCTTCATTTTGAACATGCAGTGGAAGGTCTTGTGGTTAAAAGTCTATTAATTGCCACCTCGTGGACCCCCAGTCAAGAGTACAACGGACAGTTTAACTGACAGAATATCTGATAAATATTAATATCTCCACACATAGGTTATAGACTTCCAAACAGATAAGCCTTTGTCCAAATATGGTTATACCATCCCAAAAGCTCATGACACTTTTGGGGAAGAATAGAATTGTCTGACATTTCTGAAGGAAGCATTCGACTTATATAAGACATCTCCCCGGACCAGCAATTCATGATCATCGACTGTCTTCTGAATCTACACTTCATCGCTGGAAGAGACCTCCCATCTATGCTACTACTACTGTCTCTGAAAGAACTAATACCCTACTGAAGCTACAAAGACCTTTGGCGTCTGCCATAAATGTAAGAGACATTGAAATTTGTACTGACTGTCATTTTCTAGTTTGCAAGCCTCAAGGAGAAAAGAACTCAGACAGCCAGGAAGAAATCTTCTTCACACAGCCATCTAAGACACTCCAAAAATCTTCAAGATGAAGGGGAGACAAGAGACTCTTTTGAAAAGTTGTTGAAGCATATATAAATAGATATACCTTTACTGGTTTAAAGGTGCTTCTTGAAATACTGTGTCTTTTGAGAATCCTGGTTCTAGAAATAGATACATAGAATACTGCAGTGAAATATTGTTTGAAATGCTAGCAAAAGGTTATTAGAGTACCAGAGAATTGTGTACTGGATAATAAAGGTTAATTCTAAACAGAATACTACCTTGCAGTGCCTCTAGAAAAGAGCACTAGGCCTCACATGTACGTAGTGAGAACTTGGTAAAGATTTACTCTGCCCAAGACAAAGGTCTAAATGAGATGTCCTGACAAACGTTATAGTGTTTAAGTGTTAAAATATGTTAACTGTGTGTGTGTTGAAATAAACAGCTTTTAATGGTACTCTATGTCTAAGCGAGGTCTGTTGTCTCAGAATTTACCACAAAAACAAGTGGGTACAAGGTACCAGCTACCTTTCATTTAAAACAACCACAGAGGTAAATGAATTAATAGTAATTGTACCTACACTGTGGTCCAGTGTCCAATACCACACTCTCATGGCCTCCCTGCACAGCGGATAGGAATGTGTCCCCCCGCTTGTTGATGTAGTATACTACACTGAGGTTGTCTGTCTGAATCAGCAACTGCCCCAGGAGAAGGAGGTTCTGAAAGGCCTGCATGGCATCCAGAACCACCTGCATATCCATGACATAGATATGCAGGGAGGTTTCAATCTGAGACCAAGAATCCTGAGTTTGAACGGTAGCCAGATGAGCTCCCCCCAGCCCAAACCAGAGGCATCCATGGTGAGGATTTGACACAGTGACAAAATCTGGAATGGAACTCCCTGCAGAAGATTCAGGGGATCCATCCACCACTGGAGCACTTTGCAGACTGGAGAAGAGACCAGCACTAACCAATCCAGATCATCAGTATGCTGGTCCCACTGTACTCAAAGAGTCCACTGGAGAATGTGCATATAGAGCCTGGTCAGTGAAATGGTGGGTATGGCTGCTACCATCAGACCCAACAGTCTCAGGTACACCCTCGCCAGGATGTAACGGCTCTGGGCCACCTCCTGAGCCTTAGCAATAAGGCATTCCACCCTGGCCTGAGGCAGAAAAGTGTTCCCCTGTGCTGAATCTAGAACCACCGCTATGTATTGCAGTCTTTGCGAATGGCACCATAACCAACTTGGGCAGATTGATGGTAATGCTCAGGGAGAGAAACAACTGGAGAGTTCTCTCTATCATCTCCAAAAGCAATTCTCTGGATGAGGCCTTTAGGAGTCAATCATCCAGGTATGGGAAAACGTATATTCCCTCCCTTCTGAGGGCCACAGCTACTACTGCTAAGCACTTAGTAAAGATCCATGTTGCAGAGGACAAGCCAAAGGGCAGCACTTTGAACTGGTAATGCTCATCCTGAAAAAGAAATTGGAGGAACTTCCTGTGAGGAGGAAACACTGAGATGTGCAGGTATGCATCATGCATGTTCAGAGAACACAGCCTGTCACCCTGTTTGAGAAGGGGCATTAGACCTGGCAGAGTTATCATTTGAAATTTTTTGTACTGGACGTACAGATTGAGGTCCTTTAAGTTTAAGATGGGCCTTAAATCTCTGGTCTTTTTGGGGACCAGGAAAAACCTGGAATAAAATCCCTTGTTCCTCTGTTGCCTGGGCACTGGCTCTATGGCCTGCTTGTGCAGAAGGGACTGTATCTCTTCCCGGAGAACAGCCAGGTGGGACAGGGGTAGTTGGAGGGCAGAGGGGGAGTTTCTGGGGTTGGTTTGTAAGTTCCAGAGTGTGACCCCTTTCTATGATTTGCAGAATCCAGGCATCCACTATAATGATTCTCCATTGATCGGGATGGTGGGAGAACTGACCTCCAACCACCACCTCTTGGTTGGGTACCTGAAGAGGGGGGTTTAGCAAGGAGTCAAGCGGAGGTGGATCCAGCCACTGGGGCTGGTCCATCTCTTCTGGGATGCTTGGCAACGGCTCCAGCAGAGGATTGACTGGGCAAGGCGGCAGAGGCTCTGCATTTGCCTTGAGGCTGAGAGGCTGCTCCTGGTCTACTGGGTGCCTTAGGAAAAGGAGGGTGCTGCCTGCTCTTAGGTTGCATTTGGTATAGTGAGTGAACGGGTTTCAGAGCCCTGTCAGATGCCTGTAGGACATTAATGATGTCCTGGACATCCGGACCAAAAAGCTTAGTGCTGTTAAAGGGGGCATTGAGCACATTCTGCTGCACATCCATAGCAAATCCAGAGACCCTCAGCCAGGAGTGTCTATGTAGGCAAATACCGGTAGCAGAAGCCCTGGCAATAGTATCTGAAATATCATAGAGGCCATGCAGGAGGTGCTTGCTAACATCTTCAGTGGCCTGCAAGCATTTAAGAATCTCCTGCTTTTGCATACCTTTTGGGAGGAATTGGGCAGTGGCTTTGCCCTTCTTCCAGTTAGTATTTTGGTACTTTACCATATGGACAGGTAATTGGCAATCCTCAGCCCTAGTGTGGAGGAGGCATAAACCTTCTTACCCTAAAGATCAATCCTGCGTGGCTCCTTGTCAGGGGGAGGGAGCTAAGGTGCTTAAGTGCCTTAGACCTGTCATGAGCTGTCTTAACAACTGAATCAGTTTCAGGCTGGGCAGCATAATGAGGGAAACCCTGGGGGGGCATGATAAAGTTTATCTGCCTTATGGAGCATGGCTGGCACCATGTCAGGCCTGTGCCAGGCTGCTGTAGTGGCATTCCTCAGAGCAGGCAAAATAGGAGGAATGATCTTAGGAGGAGACTCTGGGATCTCCAGGAAGTCCACTAAATCCTTCCTGGTGACATCCTCTTCCTCAGTGTGGAACCCCATAGCTGCATCATAAGATTGAAGAAAGTGGGGTCCTCTGGAGGAGACCTAGGGTTGTGCTTGACAGAGTCCTCACTGATAGAAGAAGCTGTGGACCTGTCAGAAGAAAGGTGGTCTTCCTCCTCCTCTTCCTCATCGGGAAGAATGAGATCAGGATGGTACTCCTCTTCGAGATCCAGGTCCGATGTGTGAGGGACTGACGATGGCCCATGGGGGACCACCTACGGCCGTCTAGTAGGAGTCAACCATGAAGCTGCCATTGACGGTGCCAATGAAGGCCTAAAGGCATCAAGCTGGTGAACAATCACCAAAGTGAATTTAATCAAGATCTCATTAAGGTCGACAATTGAAGACTGCATAGATGGAGGGGAGTGCCCTGAGGAGCCGAAGAAGCTGTAACCTGAGGGCCTGGACTGGGATCAAGCCTCATCGGGACAGCCATCGACGATGAGCGAGGGGCCAATGACCTGGAGGTCAACAGCTGGCCACCCTGGGTATTAGGCGAAGGTGCTGTCAGTAAGGGCCTGGTGGGGACAGTAATCTGGACAGCATATCTATGGGTCAGTGCAGCCACAACTGACAAAGAACTCCCAGACGAAGGGGAAGAGGCCATCAGGGAGTGAGACCACTGCCGAGGGGAGCAGTCCCGCTCTCAGTCTTTTTTGTGACTTTTCCCTGAGGACTTGTCTCGGGCCTTAGAGGCCTGAGAGCTCGACGACCTTGCTAGCGACCAAGGGGCTGGGATCCTGGAGGGCCCTTGCCCAGAACTGGCTATCCATTGCGCTATTAGAAAATATTTGAGAGCCTTTTTGTGTCACTTGAGGGTTGTTTGATTAAACTTCAGGCACAGCTCACTTCATGGTCAGTCCCAAGACAGCAGGCAGAGAGAGAGAGAGAGAGAGAGAGAGAGTTGATCTGTGGAGTCAATCTTCTTTCCACAGTGGCAGCGATGAATGAGAGAAGTTGAAGGATGAACTCTCAACATAAACAAAAGAAAGGAATCTCTTTTAAAAAAGATACTCTAAGGTAAAAGAAAAGAGAAAGCTTTAGGCTGAAAAAGGCGCAAAAACCATGATGGAGCTTCTTCGGAAACCTGTGTGAGCAAATCGATGGTGGGAAAGAACTGAGGAGGGAGTAGGGCCACTCACGCCTTTATAGGGTTGGTGACGTCATCACATGATGTTGGCCTCAGTTATACTGCTGAAATGCTTCTGTATGGATCTTACTTCACCGACGAAATTCCTACGGTGAGACCTGATGACTGAGATACCCCCGAAGATGATCATTTATATGCAGAGTGTGCTCCCCTTTAGTCAATACACCCTGCATCTGAAGGGGCACTAAATATGCCCCCCAACCCATCCCCAAGGCATCTGTTGTTACAATCTGGTGAGGGGAAGTGCTCAGAAAAGGAACCCCCTTCAGCAGGTTGCTAGGTTCCATCCACCACCTGAGCACCTTGCATACAGGAGAAGTTGCCAGAACCTTCTGTTCCAGATCATCTGAGTTGATCCCACTGGACTCTCAAGGTTCACTGAGGAATCCTCATATGGAGCATGGCCAGAGGTACTGTAACAATAGCCATTGCCATTAGGCCCAGAAACCGAAGACACATTCTGGCTGTGACATAGTGGCTGTTGTAAACTAGCTAGGCCTGTGCCATTAGAAGCTCAGCCCTGTCCAGAGGCAGAAATGCTGAGCCTGTGGCCGTATCCAAGACAGCCCCTATATACACTGCAGATGCTGGCAAGAAGTCAGGATGGATTTTGGCACATTGATATTGACCCCCAGAGCATCAAACAGTTGTCTGGTTCAGGCTACAGTGTGTGTGTGTGTGTGTGTGTGTGTGTGTGTGTGTGTGTGTGTGTGAGCTGCTCCCTGGAATGAGCTTTTAGAAGCCAGTCATCCAGGTAAGGAAAGACATAAAGACCTTCCTGCAAAGGGCTGCTGTCACCACTGCCAAGCATTTGGTAAAGATCCATGTACAGATTAAAAATGAAAGGGCAATACTCTGAACTGGAAGTGTTCCCCCTGAAATGGGAACCTGATGTATTTCTTGTGAGGTTTTTGAATTTTGATATGAAGGTAAGCGTCTCACCCTGTGGGTGAGCTAATACTTATGGGTGACTTTTTTAGCCGTAACTGCATCCTTAACTGGTTGAATAAAGGAGCAAACAATTTGGCCATAACAGATATGTCGCTTACCTAGTTAATTAGTGAACCAATGAGGCTAAACCCCAAGTCTGGAAATCATACACTTCTTGACTGGATACTAGTCAACAGACCAGGTAGAATTAAAGTGGCTGGTTTATTACCCAACTCTTTCAGCGACCATTCTCTTGTTTTCTGCATCTGGAGGAACAGCTCCCCAATGCTCCCACAAAGATCTTGATTGCCCGCAACCTCTCTAGGTTTGATCAAGCTGACTTTCTCAATAACTTTAGAGAAATACACCGGAATGACCTCAACAACCTTTCTGACATTGATCAGGCTCTTGATTTCTTCATCTACAACCTCTTAAGAGTTCTCAATAAGCATGCCCCCCTGAAACAACGCAGAGTCTGAGGTAAATCCACATATTAGCTGGATAGTGAACAAAGGAAACAAATGAAACTCAGGGATAAGGCATGGGGTCAATTCAAAGTCTCTGGTGAGCACAACGATTGGCTGAAATATAGGACCTTGAGGAACAACTGCAAAAAAGAGCTAAAAACGCTAAAAGGCTATATATCAGGTCCCTCCAAACTACAAACCTGTCTGACCCTAAAAACTGCTGGAAACAAATCAAATACCTCCTAAAGGGACATTCAGCTGATGCTACCCAGAGTATCTCAATAGATGGCCAACTGATATCTGAATCTGTTGCATTAGCTAATATCTTTAACAACTTTTTCACTTATCTGGACAAGTACATAGACCCCAGACTTGGAACCATGAACTCCTCACTCTCTGATACTCACCGCAATCCCCAATTCCACTTCCGCCTAATCTCTCGGAAAGAAGTTCTCACTCTGTTGCAATCTCTCAAACCAGATGGCTCTCCAGGCTTTGACAAACTGGAGCCCACATTTCTGAAGCTAGCACCCCAATATAGTGACCACGCTCAAGAACTTATTTAACAGGTCCCTTCTTCTCAGACAATTGTCCACAAAGTGGAAAATGGCAATGGTAGTCCACATCTGTAAAGAAGGTGCTAAAGATCTGGTGGAAAACTACTGACCAGTATCCATACTCAGTGTGCTTGCAAAAGTACTGTAGAAGCTGGTCTATAGACAGGTTCAGGATTATATGGAACTTCATCACTTACTTTCTGATGCGCAGCACGGTTTCAGGAAAAATCACGGGACTGACACAGCCCTCGTCAGGTTTACAACTTAAGTACTCGAGGCAATGGATCAAGGTCTAGCAACAGGAGCACTATTTTAGACCTAACAAAAGCATTTGACCTGGTGGATCATGATATCCTTATCAACAAACTTGGCCATCTTGGAGTGGACACTCATGCCTGCATTTGGTTTCAACACTACCTATGGGAGAGGAAACAACTAGCAAAATGGAAGGGTACTACATCCAATCTAAAACTGGTGGAGTCCCCCAAGGGTCCATCCTTGGACCCCTACTGTTCTCTAGCTTTGTAAATAACATGCTTAAACACTGTGGGGGGTGGCCAACATCCAACTCCATGCTGATGATGCAATTATTTACAGGAGCTCCAAGGATACTGATCAAATAAACCTGGACCTCAACACAGATTTCAGAACTCTGAAACAATGGCTTGTGGATAACAAACTAGTCCTAAACCTGAAGAAATCAAAGGCCATGCTATTTGGCCCCAGATACGTGGGTGCCGAAAGAAGCAATCTTCTCCAACTATCTTCAACCAATGGTCATTAGGATGGAGGTCTGTGCATCCATAAAGTATCTTGGTGTGCACCTTGACCAGAAGTTAACCCTGAAATCACAGGTGGAGGCGTTAACTCTCTCCATCAAAAAATCAGACTACTAAAGAGACTAGGTGTGTACCTTAGCAGCGAAGCTTGATTGGCAATCCTCACAGGTACCCTCCTTTCCATTCTACTATATGGTGTTCCTCTACTACAACCTCTCCGAGGCACCAAACTTGCAAAACTTAGAGTCCTCTATCACAAAGTCACTCACTTTGTAGCTGCTGCTCACCCCCGAGAACACCGCTGTGACATTCTCACTTCACTAAACTGGCAAGCACTTGAGGCGAGGCTAGTGTACCATACCCTCTGCCTTGCTTTTAAAATGAACAATTAAAACTTCTGCCTCCTACAGCCTTAATGGGTTACTCCAGTACAAAATTTACAAGTGGGTGCTTCAGTCATCTATTAGCCCCACCCTGAAAGTCCCAAGGTCTAGATCCTGTGCAGGCGATAGGTCCTTTGCTATCTCTGCCCCGGTCCTCTGGAATAGCCTACCATCGGAAGTGACAAACTGCACTACCCTGAATGCCTTCAAAGCCGCCCTGAAATCCCAAATGCTAGTGGCTAGCAAATGTAGTTGCAACTGATGCCGTGGATTTACATCATAGTATTTCTGCCCGACCTCTCGGCCTACTCCAACAATTGGGCCATTTAATCAAGGGCACTTAACCCTGTTGAAAATATTCTAATTAGTAGTATCAGCACACATTACTCATTACCTGTGATGCCAACCTAGATATGGTGTTGCGCCTACGTGATCCAAGTATAGGATTTGAGCTCTATATTATTTCATCCAAACCTGCCCTCTATAATCTCTCTCCCAAGTTAGTGACTTACTCAAGTAAAAACTATTGCACACATGTAAGCTGTTGTTTTGCCTATGTCTGTGTGTTGAACTGTTATGGCTCTAAGTCTTGTAACTTAACATGCAAATGTGTAACTCTACTGTTGATTGTTTATCCGTCTCCATATGTAAACTGTTGTTTCTTACTGAATCTAATTAACTCCAGGTCACCCCTGAAAAAGGGATACCATGTCTCAGTGGGCTTACCCGGTTAACAAATTTCAATAAATAAATAAATGTTGAGGGAACAGATCCAATCCCCTACCTACAGCAGTGGTGCAGACCCTGCAGAGTAACCATTCTGAACTTGTATTCTATTAAAAAGTTCAGGTCCCTGTGATCCAAAATAGGCCTTAGATCCCATGTTCATTTTGGAACTAGAAAATACCAAGAATAGAAACTGGTGTTTCTCTATTCCAGGGGTACAGGTTCTATTGCTCTTTTCTGCAGCAAAGTGTGAAGTTCCTCCAGAAGCAGGGGAATGTGGTCTGGAGGTAGCTCTAGAAGCTCCAGAACATGTCCTTGTACTATTATTTCCAGGACCCAGGTATCTGAGGTCAGCTCCTTCCACTGGTCCAGGTGGAGGGAGAGGGGACCCTCCACAACCACCCTTGAAGGCAGTGGTGGCTTGGGGGTGTAAAAGGAGTTGGACTTAGCCAGTTACAGCTCCTGCCACACCTCCACCTCTATGGGCTTTCGAGTGGGCACTCGGAGTAGCTGCTGGAGTAGGCAGGGCTCCTGCTCCTTTACCCTTACCTGATTGTCTAGTGGTGGTACAGCGTCTTGCACCATACAGATGAAAAGGAACTCTGTCTGCTCCTTGGCTAGGTGTGATAGATGGAATGTACTGATTTGAGGGTTCTTCCTGTGACCTGCAAATTGGAGAGGATATCTTGCACATCTGCACCAAACAACTTATACCCACTAAAAGAGGCACTGAGAATTGACTGCTGGATGTCATTTGCAAAGTCCACTACCCTTAGCCAGGAATACCTTCTAAGACATTCCTGATGCTGCTGCCCTAGCTGAAGCATCCAAAATATTACAGGCTGTATGCAGCAGGTGTTTGCCTATGTCATCCCCAGCTGTTAAGGTTTTAAGGAGCTCTTGCATTGGTGCACCTTCTGGAAGCACTTTCGCAGCTGCTTTAGCTTTTCTCCAGAGTGTGTTTTGGTATTTTGCCATATGGGCATGGTAGTTTGCAATTCTCAGGCCCACAGAGGTGAGGCATAGGTCATTTTGCTCATCATTTTTAGCCTCCTGGATTCCTTGTCAGGAGGAAGAGAACTGAGTTGTTTTGATGTCTTTGATCTGTTGTGGGCATCATTGATGACCACAGAGTCAGCTTCACGTTGACCTGCAAAAAAAGGCCTACCTGTGGGGGCCATATACATTTTATCTGCCTTTCTAGGTATGGCAGGAATTACATTAGGCCTATGCCAAGCAGCAAAGGTGGTATCTTCCAGGGCAGGAAGGAGAGGTGGAATTACAATGGGGGAGAGTCAGGTAGCTCCAAGAAGTCTATCAAGTTCTTCTTGGTTGTGTCCTACTCCTCCAAACCAAATCCCATGGCAGCTTGAAGTTGCTGCTCCATGGTTATGAAAGACAGGTTTCTAGAAGGAGACATGGGGTGTAAGCCACCGAGTCCTCACTGCAGGTGGAAACTGTGGAATTAGTCCTCTCATAGGGACTTTCCCCATAATGGTCGGCCTCCTTCTCCTCATCATCATCCTGTACCATAAGGTCAGGACTGTACTCTAGGTTGTCGTCCGTCTAGTCGATGGGAGCATGCTGGTGAAGCTGTCAGCACTCGATAAGGTATAACTCTTGCAGGCCTCGACACAGGGGTTTGAATGATGGATCCCGTCGATGTAGCTCCTGGTGTAGGAGGTGGAGGTAAAAGGCATTTTAGGATGTCCATAAAGGACAACAGGATGGCTTGCACATCAGCACCTGTGTATTTGACTGGCATGCAAGAAGAGGTCAACAGGGGAGGCAAGGCCCCCCCGATGTCGACAATGACGCACCAGCCATACTAGGCTTGGTGGTGCCTGCAGCCTGCCTGGACCTGGAAGCTATGTCAACAGTCTGGGTAGCTGGCAGTGTCACTGTAGAAGCAGTGAATGGTGCTGAAATGGTCATAGCCACATGATGGGGCAACTGAGAGTGAACCGGGGAGGTGTTCTCTCCCTCTCCCTCTCCCAGTGCATATGCTTGTGTGACCCAGACATTTCTTCCTGGGATATCGATGATCTGGATCCTCAGGAATGCACCAGAGATGCAGCGGAGCTCTTTTGCTGGAGCTCCTTCTCCATTCAGGCTACCTGCTGCTTAAGTGTTTATTTGGGGGGTGGAGCTGAGAGAGGCTTAGTGCCATCTAAAAATTAATTAATACAGGGTGTTTCACTAGCAGCAGCAAAGGAACATGTAACTCCCCCCCATCAGGTGGGGCTTACCTTGTCTGACCTCAGAGGCCCGTTTTGGCTCTGGTTCCACCCATTATCTCACTGCCAATTCACAGTCCTTTATCCCTAGTGTCTCCATCTGGCCCCATACTGTCTTTGGCCTTGAAGAGGTCGAGAAGCATAGCTTCTGCACATCGCATGATACCCTGCTGTAGTTCGGACCGCCAAAGTGGTCACCCCGAAGCCTCTTTGGTGCTCTCGACCCCCAAAATAAGTGAATCGGGGTCAGAAACTAGAGGAGGCTACTAAAGAGTGGCTGTGCAAATTTGTTTAGAAGCGCCAATGAAGTGCTGGAGATCGGGGGAACTTGAATAATAATAATAAGAGCTTATGAATACTAATGAGCCTGATCGCTGCTCCAGGGGGGCTGATGATAACGGGGCCAGTAACAGGCATCAAGGGGACTTGAAAATCACACAATTGTACAGTTGCTCGACAGTTGACATAAGCAGCTACAGGCTAATGGGGCAAATATGTGTAAAGACTGAATACTGTGGCTGCCAGGATGCTATAAAGTGGGGATTGCTATGTGGACTGTATGAAACTGGGTGTAAGCAGCCATGTTGTGATACTATGACCCCCCGTGCCAGCCAATCATTAACTTAGGTGCCCAAAAGACAGCTGAAATTACTTATGTGAGAGGTGTGAACTAATCCTAGGCACCGAAGACCCTTAACAATCAATAAGAGAAGAAGGGCTATGTTTATTAATATATGTGATTGCTGGCAAGAATCAGCCAATCAGAAGCTGGGACTTTCAGGTGAAACCCCTTGGACTTTGGGCAATTCTGGCAGTCTGTTCTGGGCTCTACTAGAGTCAAGAGGAGCTCAGTGTTGTGAGTTGGAAAGGCAGGAGGCCTTTTACAGGACTCAATTGGTCGAATAGTGAGTCGATTGAGAATTGGAATAAGGGATTTTTTCTGACAGAGAGAACTGTGGTGTTGCAGCTGAACAGTCAGGTTATTTGGTGAAAGCTGCTGGTAATATAAGAGATCCATTGTCACAGTGAGCCTGCATCAGTGTGAAAGGAAAAACTCTGAGCCAGTGAAAAGGCTGGTTTTGGAACTGTGTGTGTGTGCCAGAGCTAAAGGTTGGCACTGTACCTATATCTGAGGACTTGGGGAAAGAAAACATTTGCAGGTGTCCAGTGTTTCAGGAGCTTGTTGTTTTGTTGAAAACCAGCTGTGGAAAGGCAGAGGTTTGATCCAGAGACTGCAAGTCACTAGCTAAAAGCTACTGGAAAGGCGGAAATTCAGAGAACTTGTTTGCTACACATCAGAGCTGTTTGTTCTTGCTCAGGAGAAAGGTTAAAACTGAAAATCTTCACAGCTGCAACTTGGAGCCACATAGGGAAACTGCCAGCCCCTACCAAGTGAGGCAGACTGGGCTGCAGGGGGCCACAGGTGCACGACTGAGTACTAGGGCATTCTGGACCCATTAAGGGAGCCAAACCATGGGGTCACTCCTGGGTCTGGGTTCCTTGTGGCCTAGTAGGCTTTGCATGTGGGCTCTGTAATAAGGCCCACTGGGTGGGCTGAAGATGACAAGCTACAAGAATCTTCAAGCAAGTCAGAATGTCTTCATCAGTGACATTGCAGAGGGGCTAGAAGGCGAGGTGCATCTCTTTGCAGACGGCACAAAGATCTGCAACAGGGTTGACACTCCAGGAGGGGTAGAGAATATAAGAAGGGACCTAAGCAAGCTTGAGGAGTGGTTAAGGGTGTAGCAGCTAGGATTCATTGCAAGATCATGTACTTGGGGCACAGAAATGCAGGGGAGGAGTACATGATGGGGGGGAGGTGCTGACAGCCACCTAACAGAAAAAAAGAGACCTACGAGTAATCATATTTGATGATCTAAAGATTATCAAACAATGTAAGAAAGCTGTGAGGAGAGACAGTGGAATGCTGGCGTGCACAAGGAGAGGTATCTCCAGCAGAAGAAATGAGGTGGTGATGTCACTGTATTGAACTTTGGTGAGACCTCACCTAGAGTGCTGTGTCCAGTTCTGGAGGCCGCATCTCTAGAAGGACATAAACAGAGCAGAAGTGGTTGACAGAAGGGTGACAAGAATGGTGCAGAGGCTGCACCAAAAGTCATATAAGGGGAGACTGGAAGATCTCAATATGAATTCCCTGGAGGAGAGGAGAGAGAGAGGGGGGGATATGATAGAGACTTTCCAGTATCTCAAGGGTGTAAATAAGGTACAAGAGGTAGCATCTTTAAAAAAAAAGATGTTCAAGAACAAGGGGAAATGATATGAAAATAGAGGGGGGTAGACTTAAGGGTAACATGAGAAAGTATTTTTTCATGGAAAGGGTGGTGAATCCATGGAACAGCCTCTAGACAGAGGTTGTAGGGGAATTCAAAAATGCATGGGACAGACATAAAGGAACTCTAGCGAGAGGAAACAGAGGATAAGCCGCAGATCCTTTAGGATCTGCGGTATATGAAACAAGTGGGGAAAATGGTCAGACTGGGTGGGCAAAACGGATCTTATCTGCCGTCAAATTCTATGTTTCTAAGTAGGTGCTATTCTAGAGTGCCTTTTTGGTATTGCCGGGTAGCTGTATTAAATCTCTTGCAGATTGGGCACGCTTGAACGTTATATTCTGGGCTGAGGCAGCACATGCAGACATGTGAATCTTCAGAGTATATTTTCTCACCACACTCGCAATAGTGGAACAGCTTTGATGGCTCTTTAGTCGACATAAATGCCGTCGAGGATCACTTGGGAAAGTGACAGCCACTATGGTGAGAAAAAAGAAAATCGGTGACTGTAGCAGCACCCATGCATGGTCCAACTAGAATAGTCGATGGCAGGAAAAGAACAGAGGAAGGAAGGAGTTGCCCACATTTATATGGGAAAGTCGACATCTGACATCACCATGGACGGCCCTAGTGGACTGCTTGCAAAAGTATCTGTGTGGTCCTAGTGCCTGATGACATAGTTCCATAGGTGTGGCCTGATAAAAGAGATATCCTCGAAGAAGATCTACATTTTCAATGTTTGTAAAAGGAAGTATTACCAGATCAAATTTACAGACTACAATTGGTCTGCAGTCCACAACCAGGATTGGGAATTTGGTTAAGGCACATTTAATGTTGATTAGAAAATGGGCTTTTAAAATCCTTCAGAATCCTAGCAACTTTATACATCTAAAAACATTACCCAACCATTCACTAATCTCTCATATATGAAAAGCTCATCACTAACCTACCCTATCTAGCAACAGCCTAACTAAATGAAAATAAAACTTATTTCCATTCAAATAAAGATTTCCACTTTTTAAACATAAAAACTCACAACAGGGTATAAGCTTCTTCAAAATAAATGCATTTTCCAGGTTCATTCAAAGACACTTGTCCTTTTTTGGGGTTGTTACCAAACTCACATTCTAGTTAGCAACAACATTACAGAAAATAAAACCCATTTCCATAACAAAAAAACAATTTTATAAGCGCAATAAAAGAGAGTGCATTAGATTTACCATAATTTCTTTTTCTGTTAGCTCCAATGTTGTCAATGGGTAATCATTAAAAGTGAGCAATGTTGCACTAGGGATCACTACCAAAGCAATAGCTTTAGAGAAAATGGACAAGAAAAATCCCAGTCTCTAACTGGCAGAGCAACCCATCTAGGGGTGTATTTATATGCCAATAGTAAAAACAAGTCCCATGCCAATCTGTGTGCCAACTAAAATCACTGCCCTGTTTCAAGCAGTTAACTGCCATCTTGAATCCTTGCTTAGCGAGTCACAGCCCCCCAACACACCCACATACAGTCTCTATGTGCAGTTTCTCTTATTTCCTCCTCCTCCTCCTCCTCGCTACCTGGTACACCGGCAAACATTTAAGTATTGTGGAGCTGTAGCACGCAGAGTGCATACCTATCAGCACTGCTCAGCACTAGTTGCATTCTTGACCTCCAGCTGCCCGTTTTCACTGCTGCTGTATACTGGCAGCATGACTCCATCTGCAGCTGCCAAATGCAAGAAAGTACTGCTGGTCTCATGACTCAGTGGTATACTGCCAACATGTCCTATGTAGCTATTTTGCCATCGCTCTCCCTCAGTTCACTCCATGATCAACAGGAAGGAAGCAGGAGGAAGACCAGAAAGCAGGAGGACAAACTCCATGGGAAGGGGGGTAAACAGCACAGAAACAGCACAAAACACAACAGCACACTCTACTGCAAAAGCCAGAAGTAGAAGGCCTACTTTGACAAAAATGTTTTCATTAAATTCAGTATTCAATATTTTTAATTTAAAAATGTTCCCCCAAAATACAGCCTAAATCCCATTTTCTAAGTGCAATACTCTCCAGGATAGGCAGTTTGGGCTATACTGTACCTTGCAGGAGCTATAAGGCCCTCTGCCTGTGGCGCTGGGTGTCATTACATCCCTGGGTGGTCTGGTATAGCTCAATATCACCCACCCTGTCAGGTATTAAATGTTAGTACAAAGCTATGATTGCAGCTTGGAACACTGGTGATCTCAGTGTTCGAGGTTGACAATTGACTCAGTCAACACTTACTGTGACACAGTGAAAAAGAAGAATTTTGGCCACCCCACAACACTACCTACCATAAGTGACACTAGCTGCTGCTTTTAAAATACTCTTGAATATGACTAACAAGAGGAGCGTTGCCTTACCTTGAAGACCTAGACTACCCATTTCCCACAGACTTCTGATGTAACTTTTTGTCTTGCCAAGATGTTCTCTTGGCGTCTCACCCCTGCTCTTGAAAACTGGCAGCACTACCCATCACCAAAAAACTCTTCAGAGACCTCCTTCCCTCCCCTTGTGTTTTGTAAAGACAACTGTTTCTACAGGACAACTGGACAGATTGTTCAAGGTGCCTGATAGTATTCAATAATAACCCAACTGAACGGAATTGCAACACCAATTATCTGAAATCAGCCAATCTATATATTGGACAATATTCTCCAGAATAGTAACAACGACTCTTGGGTGTGGCCCCATTAACAACGTTGGAGCTAACAGAAAAATAAATTACAATAAGCCTGATACAAATATCTTCTTTTTGTGTAACTCTGTTTTGTCAATAGCCACTCATTACAAGTGGGTTTTAAGAAGCAGTGCTCATCCAGAAGAAACTGGATGGGGAGGAATATTGTCCCATGTATGCGTCATTGGGGTCGGACCTTTTTAATCACCTTTTGACAACAGCCTGCAGCCTGCAGCACTCTGCACCTAAATGCTGCATCAGCTGAGCATTGGATGTCGAGCCTGTAGTACTTTGTGAACATGTGCATGGAGGACTAAGTGGCCATCCTGCAGAGTTCTGCCATAGAAGAGTTTTGCCTTTTAGCCCATGAGGTCACCATAGCCCTGGTGCAGTAAGCTGTGAACAAGGGTAGGGGGTTCTTTTTGGCCACCTCACCAGCCTTTGCTATACAAGATCTGTTCCATCTTGCCAATGTAGCCTTGGAAGCCTTCTGGATTTTCTTTACTGCCCCAGAGAGAACAAATATGTAGTCTGACAGACAGAAAACCACCAACCTCTTGAGTTACAGTAGGTCTTCATTCCTCTATGCAGGTGTTGGATTTGCAGGATCTAAAGCTGATGGCAAATCACAACACAGGAGGCAGGTGTGTAGAATAAAGGTTTATTACCATAAACATGAATAAGAGGACAACAATTATACCTGCTGAGAGTCTGGAACAATCAAACACCAGGTGTCATATTCGTCATAAACAGAACCAACTTGAAGAGCAAAACTCTTACACAAAGTTATACACTAAAGATAAGAAGGTTCTGTTATCTGGTAGCATGCTCATGTGCATAGCATAGAAGCTAGGCCAAACATTTTCACTGGTACAGAGATCGGCGTCTCACACCCAAAGCCGTTATATGTTGCACTTGCACAGGGATAACTATTTCGCTGACTATAGCTATCTGTTAGAACAATGAAACAAGTGATAAAACATGATGATAGCTGTGTGCCTAATGGCTATAGGTGGTGCTCTAAGACTACAAATACATTGTAAACATAGGTAAGTATACTACTTACAATAATATACGCTAGGTATTGTAATAGTAACTATTAACGGTAGGTGGCCTTTTAAGACCACAAATACATCTTGCTAAATGGTAGTCTGTCAGTACATCATAACAAACATCAATAGGTTGCGTTATACCTTATGGCGTATAACAGAAAATGGTAGTCCACATTGGGGATGGCAGGTCTACATATTTCCCCTTTGTTGCCTGAGTAGAGAGGCAACACTAATAGGTTAAGTGTGACAGGTTACATTCGGGCTGAGTGAGTGTCATAGAGAAATTTTAATTGAGCATGATGTTACTTGAGCGTGCGTTGTAAACACTATAAGGTAACAATAAGAAAAACAATTAAGAAAACTTGAATAACAACAAAACCTTTGAATGTGAGTTTAAACCATGTGTTGGACAAGGCCGTGCTGAGATCACCATCATGAAACAGATCATTTAGAGAATTACCTGTGTATCCATTCTCTCTAACAAGGAATTAAGATTCAGGGTGAGGGGGTCGATATGCACATTGAAAACTGGTAAATACTGTGCTATAGCAATCAGATAGTCAGGGTCACTATCAATGCAATCACGTTCCAGGGTGGGAACTGGGGTGATCCGTATGGCCAATGATAGAGTGTTCATGTGGTACAAAACAGAAGATAGGCATAGTGACATTGCACACAAGTGGTCCAAAAGTGAAGATCTCATAGTTGGTTACAACACAGTACTGTCCATCAGAGTTGTAGGTCACATGAACCTGAAGTCACCACTTTATGAGTTGGATACAGCAGGTGATGGAAGTATTCATCATCTTGCTCATGAGGCATCATACATATTCTCTGGTGGCATCTCTGGAAACATTGACATTAGATTTGTCAACAGGAACAGTGACATTTTTAAGAGTCTCATTAGCAAATAGGTCATCATCAAACGTTAATGACCAGTCCATAGAGTCCGGTGAGTAATCACAAACTGGCGTGTTTACATCAAACACATCACATCTGCACAGATAGTGGTAGCCCCTTTTGGCACAACAGTCTGTATGTGGGGTCACCCAGGTGAATTGAGGATGAAACACTAGCAAAGGAGGCAAGTTGATCAGTTCTCGGTAGATATTGCCCTCTAGATGTCCCATGGAGTGGATGGTCGTAAGCTTGTCAAAAACTGCAGAATCTTTATCAAAAAGTGGAAGAGAAACAGTGACTGTAACATACATAGTGTCCTGAATAGTACATTGGCTGGTAGTGTAGTAAGGTCCTTGATTTGGGTGAGGGATCACATATCCCAAGATCCGTGCAGTGGCTTAATAGAAGGACAGAGTCCTATCCATGCACTTGGTAGTACATGATAGGGTTTTACAATGTGGGCAATACCACTTGGTCATACATCTATCCTGGATCAAACTGCGGATCTGTCCAGATTCCAGATCCCGGAAGAGATTAGTGATAATGTTAATAGCAAAACTGCAATATGCAGAACAAATGATCTCCCTGCCTATGTGTTGCTCTCTAACCTCTTTATTGTTTAGAAAAAACAATTCATTGAGTTTGTTTTGGGTCTCATCAAATAAACATGCAATATCAAGCATGTTATACGCCGTAAATCTTTCCTCTTGGGAAATACCCTCTATACCATATAGCATGGGCTCTGCTACATCATTGGCTAATTTGGAGATGAAAATTTTATTTCTTTTAATATGGGCCAAATCGTCTCGGTTCCAAATTGACATTCTAGTCCCAAACTTTCCTGTAACAGTGCCTGCTAGGGCTGCTATTCCAGCCACACCTATCGTCCATTTCTGACATTTAGGCCTGAACACCCCTTGGTGTTCAGTTGTGTGATGCCCAGCTACAGGGTCCTGTGCTCATGCTTGATATACAGCATTTAAATCTAACAATATTACAGTATGGAATCCTGATACACTGGTTGATGAACAATGACCGAATTCAGCCATGTTCCAATGGGTAAGATTCTTAACAGGAACATGCAAAAATTGTATATTATTAATCAGAGTCCCAGGGATGGACATTGCTGCCAGGCCGCTGTCTGAGCCTGGCTCCAAAGTGAGGCATTGTAGAGGTTCACCTTTTGGTATTGGGGTGACTGTAAGGAAAAGTGCAGCTGTTGCACTTGTGTGGTTAAAATAAAGTTTGCATATGGTGGTGGTGTGAAAACGAGTGCAAAAGTCTTTATTGATCTTTGCTGTAAGGTTGCAAAGGCCAGTGTTTTGCGGGGTAACATGGTAGATAAGAAAAGTTCCATTGGGGCAAATACATGTGTTGGGCCAACCTTGCAAAGTCCCTTTTGTAAGGTGGGCTACTGGAAGTTGCAGTCCAGCAAGGTCATCAGTTTTCCATTCAATCTGTTGAGTGGAGTGATCTGGTGCCACCACCATGGCATTCATGTAGGCATCTCTTCCTTCACAGATAGTCACATGGGTGGATGGGACAATGATGGTTGTCACTATGCCTCGAGGAGGTGTGACAGGGTAAGGGGTGAGTAGGTTGGATCCAAAGGATTCATGGCATGAAGAAAGGCACAGAGATGTGCCTGGTACTCCTTGTTCTTCAGGATGGGCTCTTTGTCTGACATGTGCACACAGGGTCAGGTCACTTGGCCAGAGATCAAGGAGGAACATCATCAAAATCAGTCTCAGTTTTACTGCCATTTTGCTGAAATGAAAGAAAACAAAAAAGGTAAACATACAGCTCTCCTTCCCACAATTGGGGAAAGAACCATTTAAAGAACATTTAATCACCTTTGTACAGCTTAAACTATTTAGCATGGTACCATTTCTCTACAGGTTTCTTGAGCTTCACCTGATCTCTTTCCTTCTAAGACTGCTTGAAAGGCAGAGTAGAGAAACTTACAAGAGCAAGGGAAAAGGATTAAGACTTATTTTGGCTAAGCAGATTTACTGTGTGGTGTTGTTTTTATTTTTTACTCACAGGGATTGCTACTGTTTGTTGCTAACATTTCATTGCTTTATTTTTCTCTGTAGCAAAGTGTTTCTTACAGCGTATATCTTCTCTGAAATTATTACAGGTGGTGCTTTACAGGTTTTACAGTTTTATCTAACATAAGGATAAGCTTTCAGAGTTACTGCATTTGTTGTTGACTGATTGTTTCTGCTCTTACCGCTTGTTCTTTCGTCCATGGTTCTTCTTTTCGGCAGGGGAAGGGCCCAGCCACCCACCCACCCCATCCCCAACCACCCCACACTACACTACTTTTATAGGTACCACAGTTGTGACATTTCTGTGGCAGAGCAGGAAGGTGGATCAGGGGCCTCCACAAGGTGAGCTCATTTAATAGGGCATTAGTAATTTAACTTGTTATAACAAGTTAAACAAAACACAATCAAACCATTACTTGCATTTTTTTCCTTCTAATTACTCTGACTAGGTTATAAACCCAGCAACTTATCTGGAATGGATATCATTAACTGCAGGTACTGTGGAACAATTTTCAGAAGGATAGTCTTACAGGACTTAGGACACTGTCCTACATGCTGGGCCTTTGGAGATCTTAGGGCTCAGCTCCGGGCAGCATGGGCAGAGACTGCACGCCTCAAATTTCATATTCAAGAGAAAATACATTATAAGAACCACCCGCCACTTCCCCAGCATCCAACAGAAAAACCTCGACCGCAGAGGGTAGTTGGTCCAGGAGGTTGGCAGGGGTTAGAGGGCAAATCGGTGCCCCATCACTCTCTGCTCTCCAACATATTACTTCCAAAACCATATAAACACTACAACAGGTATCTGCCTCTATCTCTGAAATCAAACAAAGAGGCAGAAGACACTGCAGAGCAGGACACTGCAGCACAGGAGCTAGTACAACAAAACTCACCCAAATCAGGAACCAAAACAAAAAAGCAAAAAGGAATCCAAAAACTTCTGATCATAGGAGACTCCATGATTCGGGAGTTGATACCCATCTCCAGCTGTAATGGTCAGATGTCTCCCAGGTACATCAGCATGGAGAGACACTGACCGCATTGCTAAAATTGTTCACAAAGCAGGAGAAAACATTGATGTCCTAGTACACATAGGGACTATCGATCTCGCCAGCCGGTCAGTTGTGGAGACCAAGGAACACCTGACCAGGCTGGGTGACAAACTATCATCTATTTCGTCTGGCATCTCCTTCTGAGATCCTGCCAGTCTGGGAGAGGGAGCAGATGGACGGAAGGTCAGAGAAGGGAGATGGGGAGCTAAACACGTGGCTCAAGGGCTGGTGCCAGGAAAAGGACACATATTTGTAGGGAACTGGCAACAGTTCTGGGAGCGAAAGTTCTTAAATTTGATGGACTGCATCTGACTAAGGAGGGAGTGCATTGGGACAGAAGTTTGATGTCTTTGCAGAATATTTATACTAGCAAATGGGGAGGGGTGCAGCACCCATACGTCGAATGGGAAGAACACCTCCCCTCAGCTAGTGGTCAAACAGGGATTCAGCATGTTTGCAGTTCATTTGCATCACGAGGTAAGAAAAAAGGTTTGTCTCCCCATACAACGCACAGGGGTAATGCCAAACCTCACCCAACAACTAACACAGCAAAATCTGGCCAATGGAAAATCATGTACACAAATGCTCACAGCCTGGGAAATAAGATCCCAGACCTGCAGGCAATAATGTCAGAGGCTAAACTGGACATAGTAGCAATTAGTGAGACGTGGTTTACCAGTAACCACACTTGAGAGACTTCAGTACCTGGCTATGTATTGTTCAGAAGAGACCGAGGTGCAAAAAGGGGGGAGGAGTGGCCCTGTATGTCAATGAAAATATCAAAGCTACAGAAATTCAGAATACACATAAGGAGCCAGAAGAACTGTGGGTCACCATAGAAACAGGAAATGGGACAGCCATAAGAACTGGGGTTGTCTACAGGCCCCCAGACCAGGGGGAGGACATAGACACATTACTGTTAGAAGATATACAAAACATGACAGCTAAAGGGGAGGCTCTGATAATGGGAGACTTCAACATGCTGGATACAGATTGGTCAATACCAGCAGGAATATCTGCCAGAACTAGACACATAGTGGATTCCCTGCAGGGGGAGGGCCTCAAACAACTGGTACAGCAACCCACAAGAGACAGGGCTATCTAGATCTAGTACTGACTAACAAGGAAGGGATCACAGATCTCCAGGTAGAAGGTCACCTGGGGGCCAGTGACCATCACATGTTATGGTTCAATTTGGCTACTATATCTAAATCATCCCATTCCAAGGCAAAATATGGGACTTCAGAGGAGCTGACTTTGATAAGATGGCCAACAGAGTTAAGCTAGCCCTGGAAAAAGAAACACAGGTGAGGGGGTACAGGCAAAGTGGGCAAGCATTAAGGATGCAATACTTGAAGCAACATCCCATTGTGTTAGACAGAAAAGGAAGTGCAAAAGAAGAAGGAAGCCACTTTGGTTCTCAAATACAGTAGCAGAAAAGGTCAGAGCCAAAAGGCTGGCCTTCAGGAAATATAAGGGAACACAGCGGGATGAAGATAGGAGGCATACCAAACTGCCCTAAGGGAAGCAGGGAAGGCAGTAGGCAGGCAAGTCCCAAACTGAAGAAACACTAGCACGAACAGTAAAGAAGGTGACAAGACTTTCTATAGATACATTAGTGAAAGGAGAAAGTCCAGAGGGGGTATTGCTAAGCTTAATGGAGAAAAGGGAACATGTGAGGAGGAGGACCCTATAAAGGCATCTATCCTAAATAGATACTTTTGCTCAGAATTTACTGAAGAGAAGGTAGGGCAGGGCCCAAAGCTTAGCATCATGGACACAGGGGGGGAGGGAGGTGAGCACTACTCCCTTCACAAAAGAAAGGGTCCTACAAGAGCTTGCTAAGCTCAGGATGGATAAGGCAATGGGACCTGATGGCATACATCCCAGGGTACTTAAGGAGCTAAAGGTGGAACTAGCAGAGCCATTAGCAGAACTGTTTAGTGAGTCTCTGAGCACAGGAGAGGTCCCAGAAGACTGGAGAAGGGTCATGTGATCCCGCCCACAAGAATGGTAGCAGGAGGAGGCGGGTAACTACAGACCAGTCAGTCTTACCTCAGTAGTGAGCAAGATTATGGAGGCACTCTTAAGGAAAGGATAGTGCAACACCTGGAATCCATAAGGGCACAGGATCCAAGACAGCATGGGTTTACAAAGGAAGGTCCTGTCAAACTAATCTCATAGATTTCTTTGACTGGGTAACCAGAGTGGTGGACCAAGGGGAGCAGTTGATGTCGCCTACCTTGACTTCAGCAAAGCTTTTGACACTGTTCCACATAGAAGATTGATAAATAAGCTGGGTAGGCTCGGGTGGTCAGAAGTTGGTCAACTGGGTGGCAAACTGGTTGAAGGGCAGAAAACAGAGAGTGGTGGTAAATGGTATACAGTCAGAAGAGATGCAAGTCACAAGTGGGGTACCTCAGGGATCAGTTCTGGGGCCAGTCCTCTTCAACATCTTCATTAGTGACCTTGCAGATGGACTAGAGGGTAAGGCTTGTCTGTTTGCAGATGACACCAAGATCTGCAACAGAGTAGATGATCCAGATGGGGTGGGCAGAATGAGAAGAGATCTGGATAAACTAGAAAAATGGTCAGAAGAGTGGCAACTGGGATTTAATGCAAAGAAGTGCAAAATCATGCACATAGGGAAGAGAAACCCTGAAGCCACCTATAGGTTGGGAGAGGAGTTGCTAGCAGTCACAAAGGAAGAAAGAGACTTGGGCATCATCATCACTGATGACCTGAAATAATCCAAGCAGACCTCTAAAGCAGTAGGTAAGGCTAGGGGGTGTTGATTGTAATAGTAGGGGTATCTATGAGTCATAAGAGGGAGGTATACTCCTCTTTACAAGACACTTGTTAGGCCCCATCTGGAGTACTGCGTGCAGTATTGGAGGCCACACCTTCACAAGGACATTAACCAAATCGAGGCAGTCCAGAGAAGGGCAACCAAAATGGTGCAGGGACTGCATCAGAAGACATATGAAGACAGATTAACAGAGCTCAATATGTATACCCTTGAGCAAAGGAGGGAGAGAGGTGATATGATCGAGGCATTCAAACACCTTAAGGGCATTAACAAGGTGAAAGAGTCTAACATGTTTAAATATAAGAAAAATAGCAGGACAAGAGGTCACAGCATGAGATTAGAGGGGGGCCGGTTAAGGGGGAATGTGAGGAAATTCTTTTTCACAGAAAGGGTGGTGGATGCATGGAATGGCTTACCACAAGAAATGGCTATGAATACAGTGCAGGGCTTCAAACAGGCATGGGATAGGCATAAGGGAGCAATACAAATGACTATGAATAGATAGACCACTGACAGAGCAAAGGCGATGGCACATTTATAAGGTAGAAAAAGAAATGGGCAGACTGGATGGGCCTTGTGGTCCTTATCGGCCGTCAACTTCTATGTTTCTATGTTCTGTGATACACACTTGGTACACTGCAGGGTTCAATTTGTTGATGTCATGGGGCCTGCCCATTTATTTGCAAATGGATGTACAGGTGTGGAAAAATTTAGTACCCTGACTTGGGCTACTACTTGCCAGTCGACGTCTTTGACATTTTTATCAAAATACATTTTGGATTGTTGTTGGGCTTGGCCCAAGTTCTTGGCAGCAAACAGCTAGGGCTGGACCAAATTGTCTCTCAGTTGCGTGACATAAGTATCTGCAAACACTCTATCCATAGTGGGGGTGTTAAGATCAATCCAGAGGTGTTCTGGTAATCTAATTTGTCTGCCAGTCATCATCTCAAAGGGTGTACACTGGGTCAATTCAGCAGGGGTAGCTCTAATTTTCATTAGGAGTAAGGGCAACAAAGTATCCCAATGTTTACCATTTGCGACTGCAAATTTACGTAACATTAACCTTATGTATCTATTGGCTCTCTCCACCTGTCCTGATGACTGAGGATGGTATGCCATGTGAAACATTCGGCTAACTCCCAATAACTCCAAACAATCCTGCGTTAGTTTCCTGTGAAAGTAGCCCCTTTGTCAGAGTCCACTTTAAGAGGTAGGCCCCACCTGGTGAATACCTGTTTCACCAGGATTCTGGCAGTGGCATTTGTCATGGCAGCCTTACATGGGAAGGCTTCTACCCATTTTGAAAATAGGTCAGTGATCACAAGTGCATATTTGTTACTTCTACTTGTGGTGGGTAAAGGTACGATGAAATCAATCTGAATTGCATTCCAGAGGCCTGATTCCCTCTGAGGAAGCAGTTTGGCATTTTTCCTGCCAGGGATATGGTTGTTCTATGCACAGGTAATGCAACTGTCCACATAATGCTGGACATTTGCTGTCATTCCAGGCCACCAGCCCATGGTCTTCAGTCTCTGAAGGGTCTTGTCCACCCTTTGGTGTCCACCTGTAAGGGTGTCATGGACCTGATAAATTCTGGTCAGCATGCTTGAGGTACCACCCACCATTTTTGCCCACCTGAGTAATATAGGACCAATTTCTGACCCTGGGAAATATGGAGGATGTCAGAATGTCTTTTGAATGGGTTGTTCATAGACATTTGCTTCTCTGTTTCCTAGGGGAGGTATTCATATACCTCTTTTATCTCTGGATCTGCCAGTTGGACTGCAGTTAGACCCAGGGGGACTGGCAGCAACTGTGTGTGCTGCGGTGGGAGGGTGCATTACAAATATCCCCCCCAAAAAACACCGTCTTTGGCTAAGGTGTCTGCTTGATCATTGTATTCGTGGAAAGGTTCAGTTTTGGAGTGGGTCTTGACTTTGTGGATGTACAGCCTAAACATTATTTGCTCTGGAAGGCTGACAATGTGAATGGAACAGGTCTCTGTATTTCACAGAGGTTCCCTCTGAGGAGGCAAAATTATGGACCTTTGAGAAAGGAAGGAATTCCATCAAGGAACTGCACACCCAGCAACAATCAGAGAAGAGGATAGTATCTTCTTCTTCTTGGCCATTGATTATTTCCAGGGCGCTGGAAACTGCAGCAAGTTCTGTATACTGTGAGGATTTGACAATGCACTTCCTCGACAGCTCAAAGGTGTTCCCTGCTGGAAGAAAGACCAAAACCCCAAAGCCTGCAATTTTTTCTCTATCATGGTATGAGGTGGATCCATCTGTAAAGATGCAATGTAGTGCAGGATCTTTTAGGTTGCTCTCTGTTGCGGGGAGGAATGGGCCTGGTTCTGGCAGGGTGGGTGGCTCTAGGCCACACTCATGTTGATCTCTTTGGTATAGAAGACAATGTGCCAAAATGGAGGGCATTTTGGTGGGAAGTACAGTGATGTCTCTATCCTGTAGAAGGAGAGACCAATGGGTGAGTCTGGTGTTGGAAACGTTGCCATCCTTGAGCCTGTCTATTAACAGGAAGTTGGTGGGGGTGCGGTTGGTGTGCAATATAATAGGGTAGAGTCCTATTAGGTAGGTGAAGTGTTTGATGGCCCAGAAGGTTGCCGAAATGTTCCTTTCACACAGAGAGTACTTCTGCTCTACCAGGGAGAGCATTTGAGAAGCACAGGCAACGGGCCTCAGGGTGCCATTTACCTGATGTGCCAGAACTGCTTACATATCCACCTCAGTGGTGGCAGTTTCCAAGTGGAATGGAAGTTCTGGGTTAGGACTGACCAATGCTGGAGCAGAGGCCAGAGTCTTTTTCAGAGAAGTGACAGCAGCTGAGTGTTCTGGTCCTCACTGCCAGGGGACATCTTTCTTCAGCAACTCATATGGGGTGCAGCCTTTTGTGCAAAATTGCAAATGAAGCCCCTGGAATAGTTGACCATTCCCAGGAAACACCTCACAGTAGCCACACTGGTTGGCAGTGGCAAATCTTGGATACCTTGAACTTTGTTCAAGGTGGGGCTCCTGCCTTCTCCAGTTATGTGCAGGCCTAGAAAGGAAACATCTGGCTGGCATAACTGCACCTTTGCAGGGTTGCACGTGAGGCCTGCCCTCTGCAGGAGGGTAAAGAGCTCATCTAGAAGCTCCAAGTGCTTCTCTATGTCGGTAGTGGCCCAAGGAAGGTCATCCACATATTGTAAGAGACATTCTGGGGTAGAGAAGCCATGTATGGCATCTCATGTGAATGTGGAAAAGGGATGGACTGTTGTGAAATCTCTGAGGAAGACAGTTCCATGTGTACTGGTGTCCTTCAAAGGTGATGGCAAATCTGTATTGGCTCTCTGGGGCCAATGGGAGTAACTAGAAACCATTGGAAATATCCACTGTGCTGAACCACTTGTGTTTAGGCTTCAGAAGTTTGAGCACAAACAGATCCGAAGCCACGGTTGGTGCACAACTAGGAGTGACTTGGTTAAGTCTTCTGTAATCAGTGGTGAGCCTCCAACTGCTTTTGGATTTCTTTACAGACCATATGGGAGAGTTGACTGTGGACACATAGGACCTGATGACCCCTTGTTTCAAAAGGGAGTTAATAGTGGTCCTCAAAGAGGGTACTGCTTCTGATGGAAATTGGTATTGCCTCTGACAAGGTGGTCCATCACCAGTGATTGTATGAGGGTGTCCACCCTCCCACAATCATGTTTGTGTTTGGCAAAGGCAGCACTATGCCTTTCTAGTACTGGCCTTAGCTGGGGGAACAGCTCATGATATTGGAACATGAGGATGACATCATAGTCCACATCATTGATCTTTACTGCTGCTGTCACATGCGAGTCTGAAATGAGAAGCATGCAGCATTGGCCAGGTATCTGAAGTAACAGCCAGTCAGCTAAATCCTGGACACATCCATGGCGTGCAAAAAAATAAATTCCCAGGATACTCTGGTGGTGATGTAAGACCATGAGGTCAAAGCGGTGTGTCACTTCAAAAGTACCAATGATGATTGGTATGATTTTGGATTGGTACATTGTAACTATGGTCTTAAAGGTCTGGGTGGAAGTGGTCTTCCCCGTGGACCAAGATAGCTGCGGATCATCTTGATGAAGCACTGAAACTGTGGCACCTGTATGTAGAAGTAGGTCAAGCTGGTGGCCCCCCAACCACTTCAATGCATGGGCTGCCAGAATCATCAAGCAGCAGGGTGGTGGTGATGTGAACCGGAGCCTGACATTGTCAGTCTGATCCATCTTGTTCCAATGGGGTGAGGGTCTACTTCTCAGAGCCATCAGGCTTGTCCTGCAGTGGAGGTGCAGACGAGAAAGCTGCTATGGGCTGTGGGAAGGGCTGCAGAAAGTGACTGGACTTTGACCTCAAACTCCCAGAGCCAGTTTCGTTCATAGGTTTGGTTTCAAGTCTATAGCTTTTGCCAAATGGACTTGCCATTTTTCAATGGTTGTAGTTTCTGCCTATATGTGAATCTATTTTGTCAAAAATCATCATTGTGTTGCTTTCCACTATTTCTTTCAGAAGCCCATTCCAAGGGGCACTACCCTTTGGTTGATCCAAGACTCTCTTGTTTGTTTTGTAATGTTCTCCCATGAGCTTATATTTATGTGCTCTAGTTGTTTTTATAGATGACTTTTCCTCCAAACCTAGACATTCTCATAGATCTCTATTTATGTATGCTGCAAAGGCAAGGCAGAGATCACCCCTTTTCCTGTGGTATTCCAGTGTATGCAATCTGAGTTTCTGGAGTTTCTCCTCATACATCAGGTGTTTTAGACTAGTGATTATTTTGGTAGCCCTTCTCTGGGCCCTCTCAAGGTGCCCTATATCTCCTCTATTATAAGGGCTCCAGAACTGGGCGCCAAACTCCAATGGTCTCACCAGGGAGCTATACAAAGGTATCAGTATAGAACTATCCTTATTTTTAATGTTTCTTAATATGCAATTCATCATTTTATTTGCTTTCTTTGTGGCCTCAATGCTCTGCTGTTTGAACAGTAGTTCATCTGTCACCAATACACCCAGGTCCCTTTCTTCCCTTGTGTATTTTAGAATATTACCATTTACCTTGTAATTGGTCAGCATGTTGTTTTTACCAAAGTGCATCACACAGCACTTACTGATGTTGAATTTCATTTTATTTTCAAGTTTTCCTTGGCCAACTCTTTGTATGAAGGGCCGGACTGCTGTTTCTGTCTGTTATTCCCCTTCTCTTCTGCTGCTGGTAGTACTGCTGATGCCGTTCCCAGTGTCAGTTTTTACCAGTTTCTCCTTTGTTTTGGTAGGAGGATTTGTCTGTTTGGAAGTCCTTTGATTTCCCTTCCACCACATACTGTGTGGAATGCTCAGTGCTGTTCTGCACCGCAGTCACTATGGTCTTTGAGCCTACAGCTTGGTTGCATGCATAGATTTGGTACGTGAGTTCCACTTCATCCATAATGGCGTGGAAGTGCTCCTTTTTCGGGAACACTGATGCCTTGACCTGCTTGCGAAGGCCCAACAGCACGTTTTTCAAGAACAGGCTTTTGTACTCAACTGAGTCTCACTTTGAGGCCTCCTCAGCCAGCTCCTTGCCTGATTGATAGACAAGCCACAAGCAACTGTCATACTGGGCCGGGGTTTCTTTGGTGTATTGCTTCACTGGATGAGCTAGCATCACACTGACCAGGTTGGGATTGTGCGTTGACAGGAGGCTGTCTGTGACTATGCCAATGCAGGCCCCAATGTCATGACGCAATGCTTCTGGCATTCTGGCCCACAATGTGGGATCCACAGTCTGTTGCAAAATCTGCATTCTATGCTCAGATGGAAGGCTGAGCATTTTGCACTGATTTCGAACCTTCTCCAAGTGGCAACTCAAATTGTCACCGGTGACCACACAGCCTACTTTGTCCGCAACAGTCTGCATGGCCTGTGTGGACTCCAATGCATTCGGACAAGCCTCAATTGCATTTCGATGGATGTGACCACTGCCTCAGCCATAGCGGTGGCCATGTTCTGAATTAGGGTGTGTTGCACCACTTTCTTTTTCAACAGGTCATCCAAGACCTGACAGACCACCAGCAATTTCGCCTCGGTGACCCCTGCCTCAGTGACTGCTTGTTTGATCAAGGCCTCAACCTCGGTTTTGTTGTACTTACTCAAGATGGCAACCAAAGGTGGGTGAGGCCTACACACTCCGGCATCCCAGGGTCTGCAATCTTGGAAATCGTCATCCATCAATGTCGCTAGGTTGATGGGCGAGGCATATGGTAAAGCTTTCACATGACCTCTTAGGATTGCCAATTGCTGACGTAATCTCACCAGTTTTCCTCTACACCAAGAATAATCTACTCTGACTTCGTACTGTCCCTTGCTAACATGATTTTGCAAAACTATACGCAACCACACTTCACGATTTTCCCTGAGTCCCTGTCCAGTGCCATCTGACATTTCTGCATTTCATTATACAACTCCTCATTCTCACTTCATGACGTTTCATTTGAATCAGCTAACAAATCATTCAACTGTAATGCCTACTTCTTATCCTGCTGTAACTTTTCATAATCCTCTCTCAACCAAGCAAATCCTCTCTCTTTCCTGTGCAGTACAATGCATTTCATTCTGTGTCTCATTTCTGAGACTTTCAATCTCTCATTCCAACTCTCTCCGCTTCTCTCCCATTTCTCGGGATTCAGGGCCCAGCTCTTTTTTCAAAGCCAGGACCTCCGTTTCAACTGCCTACAGGGCAGCATACAGGGTGGCAACCATCACTCCTTTTTGGTCAGGCTTCCTGATCGTAGGTTTGGTCTCTGAATACAATGTGCATACATACTGTATCAGGTGGGCTTGTAACTTCATGACCAAAGTGAAACTGCCGCAACCTCCATGGGAGGCTAAAAGGTTTGAGACATCTAACTTCAGCTCAGTGCTAATGGCCATTGTGAGACTTCAGCCTCTTCTTGCACTAGCCTGAATTCCAAGGCGTATTAATCTGCCTTGTATTCCACAACCAGACAGTAACACATTTAGGGTACCAAGCCACCCAGACCAACGCTGCTGTAGAATACGGGCATAGGCTTGAACACCTTTCTTTGTCCCATCACTTTCGGATGTGGAGGGCCTTAAAGATGGTCTATATTGGTTGAATGGGTCGGCACAGGTTAGAATCCCTCATAATTCCCTTGTCTGTTCCCCTTCCCTAAACACCTTTTTCTCAACTGTGTTGTATCTGACCAATCAAGTACTGCCATAGTCGCCATTTGTTGGACTGGCAGGCTCTAAATCTGATGGCAAATCACAACGCAGGAGGCAGGTGTGTAGAATAAAGGTGTATTACCATAAACATGAAGAAGAGGACAACAATTATACCTGCTGGGAGTCTGGAACAGTCAAATACCAGGTGTCATATTTTTCATAAACAGAACTAACTCGAAGAGCAGACCTCTTACACAAAGTTATATACTACAGATAAGAAGGTCCTGTTACCTGGTAATGGGCTCACATGCATAGCATAGACACTAGACAAAACATTTCTATTGGTACAGAGATGGGCATCTCACACCCAAGGCCATTATATGTTGCACTTGCACAGGGATAACTATTTCGCTGACTACAGCTATCTGTTACAACAATGAAACAAGTGATAAAACATGCTGATGATAGTGGTGTGTCTAATGACTGTAAGTAGCACTCTAAGACCACAAATACATTGTAAACATAACTAAGTATATTAATCACAATAGTACTGTACTGTATATGGTAGGCATTGTAATAGTAACTAATAACAGTAGGTGGCGTGCCAAGGCCACAAATATATCTCTGCTAAATGGTAGTCTGTCAGTACATCATTACAAACATCAGTAAGTTGCGTTAAACCTTATGGTGTATAATAGAAAATAGTCCACATTAGGGACGGCAGGTCTGGTAGGTCTACACAGGTCCTGTTTATGCAGTGCCTTCTTTCTGGGGGTTGGCTGGACTAGGACAGAAAAAAAGGGAGACAAGCTTGGTTCACATGAAAAGCAGTGGGCTCCATCAGAAGAAAGGAAGGAACTCTTCTTAGAATCACCTTTTCCTTACAAATAATGAGATATGGTTCCTTGCAAGATAAAACTTGAAGTTCACTAATCCTTATTGCAGAACACACGGTTATAAGAAAACAAATCCAGTAAGAAAAAATATCCTCAGGGATGGATGATAAAGGTTCAAATGATGGACTGCACAGTGTCTATTGCTACTGTCAGGTTCCAAAGAGGGATGGGGAATGATAGGAGGATTTAGAATGGCTGACTGTCCTCAAGAAACTAACTTCTGGATGAATGCTTAAGGTAGCTCCCTCTAGAGGACCCAGAACCACCCTATGGCCGAGACCAGTTCTTGAAGAGTGCTGATTGCTAAATTCTCGTCTATCCCTAACTGAAGAAAATCCAGAATATGCAGCTTCAAGGCATGGTGGACTTGATGAGCTGCTCCTTCACCCAGGAGGCAAACATCAGCCATGTCCTATCATAAGCTGAAATGTGGAATTCTTCCTGAAATATATCAGGGTGTTCACACCCTTAGATGAAAAACTTTGCTTCAGCAAGCATCTGCTTTCAGGAGCCAGGCTGCCCATTGTAGGGACCCTGGGTTTTGGTGAAGCAAAGGGCCCTGGCATAAAAATCCCTGCATGGTTCCCCTATAATGAGATTTATTAAGCATGAGAACTACAGTCTTCTTGGCCACTCTGCAGCAATCATTAGGAAACTTCCTCTTGCCCATCTTCCCTTTGGCCGGACTTTTGAGATTATTGGGATGGGGGAACAGATTTTCTGTTCCAAAGTCCCACATATGTGATACAGCATTTACTGCCTCTGCCTGTGGACAATGAAAATGATTGAAGAATCTGGGGACTGCCTTGGATGCAGAGAGATCTATCTGAGGGGACCTGAACTGGTGACGCAACATACTGAACACCTCCAGGTGCAGAGAACACACTCCTGGGTGAATGATTTTTTGAATGAGCTAATCTGCCTGGACATCTAGAGCCACGACCAGGTGAATTGCTGACAGAGAAAACTCTTCTCTTCCCAGTGAAATACAAGAAACACTTTTCTTAAACCAACTTCCACTTTTTGTGCTTCATTTGTGCAGGCTGCCATTACCACAATGTTCAACTGCACCTTTGCCATCTGAAGCCTGACCTGCTATTGAAAGTGAAGTAGAGCCATCTGACTGTACCTTTACCACCCGAAGCCTGACCTACTTTTGAAAGTGAGGTAGGGCTAGAAAAACTGCCTTCATTTCCAGGACACTGATCTGTAGAATCTGCTCCTTTGGACTCCACACTTCCTGAACCGGAACTTGATCCAGAACTGCACCCAGCCCACAGACTGGCATCTGTCATTAAGATTATCTTCTGTGGAGAGTACAGAGGGGATACTTTCCTCAAATGTTCTATCTGTTCCCACCAAACCAAAAATTTCTGAATGGAAGGGAGTAGCCACACTGGGACCTGATACTGCTCAGATACTGGAGACCAGGAGTCTAGAAGATTAGACTGGAGCAGTCTCATGTATAGCTGTGCCCACGGGACTAGTTATATTGCCTCCGTCATCAATCCCAGGGTCTATAAACACTTGTGCACAGAGACTTATCTTTCGGGATCTCAGGAACCAGATGTCCCACTGCAGGATCTCCATTCGGGATCAAAGATGAACTATCGATCCATCTGGAAACAGGCCTTCAGGTGTCTAAGTGAAGTAGGTGGTCCAAGGTTTGTTTCACATTTTTTCCCCCTCACTAGATCCTTTTGTAGCAGGGACTTAAAAACTGCCCTTTTAAGGGCACAGTAGAGAATTCTATTGCATAGCCTTGGAACAAAATCTCCAGTACCCACAAATCTGTTGAAGTCTGGCCCATCTTTCTACAAAGTGTTGCAGATGCCTCCCAAGAGCCTGAGGGACAGAGTGGGTAAACAAATCCTCATGCCAAGAATCCTCCCCTGTTTTCAGCTCCTCCTGAAAACTTACTGGAGAAGGAACCTCAGTTTTGATTGTAATATGAACTGGTCAAAGAGCTTCTTGCCAAGTTGTTTCCATACTCTCGAAAGGAGTGAAAACTACCCTTGTGTGAGCTGGGTCAGTTGAATCCTCTCCTCCAAAAGGACTGGGAGTAATTCAGTTGCCCATTTGAAACTGGCAATTGAACCTTCTTGTCCTTAACCTTATTCAGAACCTCTTCTAGCTTGGGGCCGAACAATAAGTTACCTGTGAAAGGTATCCCTAACAAACGTGACTTAGAGACATGGTCTGTGGCACCATGGCACAACCATACTCCTTTCATAGTCAAAACACTGGTGGCAAAGTATCTAGCTGCAAGCTGGAGGTTACACAAAGCTACATCCCTTAAAAAGGATGTTGCCATGTCAATCAAGGGGGACAGTTTCCCTACCAGAGAATCCTCTGGCAATGCCCTCAGAGGGATGACACCCATTGTGGAGAGCTCTAGACACTAGAATGGCAGCATAATTTACCCTTATGGCTGCTCCTTTCACTATGATACCTCTGCAGCACACCGTGTCGATTCTCTTATCGTTAGCATCAGATATGGCTGAAGATCCCTTGAGCAGTATCATGGTGTGATTAACCATGTTGGCCACTGAAGCATCCATGTTAAGTGAATGCTCCCACTTTTTCAGCATATCCTCTTAAAACGAATAGCATCTCACCCTGCTTTTGCTATCTCTGCCTCCGACCATTCCTGCTTGATGAGCTGGTCACACTGCTGGGAGCTTGAGAAGCACTTGGGTGCACTGCCCGTAGTTGATAGAACTGGTGTCACTTGGAGAGGGGTCACTGATTAGACTTTGATGAGGTCCAATGCGCTGCAGGTCTCAGAAACTTAACAATAGGTAAACTTGGACTCCAAAAGAAATACGATGGATGCTGCCTGAAAGCATATTGACCATTCTTCTTCCTCTGAGGTAAAAAAACAATCTCCCCTTCGTCTGACAGTTCTTGGGGTCCAGCCAGACCCGACCTCCATCCTCCCCTCCAGTGTCTTACATTTTTTTGATTTTGGCCAAGATCCATCGGGGTCTTTGCCTTCCCGTTCTTCATTTAAACATTCCACCTCTTGCTCAGACACCTCTGGTGGGGGACTGCAAAAAGGTGCCTCAGGGGCCTTCATGGAAGTCTGTTGCACTTCTGATTGGAAAATCTCATGAAGGATCTTTAATAGGGTCCTATGTAACACTAGTTTGCCACTGTATTTGTTTGCTCCAGACGTGCCATCCCCCACATCATGGGTCCTCTGTAGCTTGGGGGCTAAGAATACAATACTATATTTGCCTGTGTAGTACAAAAAGAAGATTAGTCAGATGGAGACTATTTCATTGTTCTCTTAAAAGACTAACATTATTTTTGAAAGTGGAGGACCTCTGGAATGCCATGGTGCCTCCTGAAGTTCCAAAAATTAGCAAGGAAAAAAAAAACGGTGTTGTGGAATGTGTATTACTTTACTTTACTGTTTTCCCCTCTAGAAGGCACAAGAGGCTGCACTGACACAGAATGGTAACTGCCCCCCCCCTCAAAGTACCAGTCTATTCACAGAGCGAAAATCACTTTTCTGGCTTCAAACTCCCAGTAATGCCCCCCAGGAAGACAGATGCCATTAAGGAAAAAAGGCACCGAAAAATTACAGCTACGTAAGAACTTACCGTAACAGTAGATCTTTGAGAGAGGCTCTTGCAGTAGGTAATCACCTTGAGGACTGCACCCCCAGCATCAGGATCACATGAAAACTTTAGCTAGCAGTGTATGATGGGAAATCGCCCACCCGACATCACATGGCAGACATCAGCGTGACACTATATAGTGGGTGGTCCCCATGCCCACCTTCCAGTTCTCCTATCAGAGACCTTCAGGAAGGAGCAACAAGAGAATGGAAAAAAGAGGCTCCTGGAGCCCAAAATTAGCTCATAGAGAAAGAGCAGCAAGAAACTCGGGGGGGAAAGAGGGAGGAAAAAGGTTATCTACTGCAACAGCCTCTCTGGAAGGTCTATAGTTATGTTAAGTTCTTGCATAACCGTACTATCTTACTTTGAGAGGGCTCTTGCAGTAGGTAATCACTTTGAGGACTGAGTTCCAAGCAGTGTGAATCAGAAGGAACTGAAACAAGGGAGGCAGGAAAGGATCTGCAAGAAGGCAGAAAGTTTGGGACAGGAGTCTTTGGAAGATAGCTAGGCCAAAGCTTGTCCTGCACCTAGAGGCAATGTCTAGACTGAAATGATTTGTGAAAGTGTGGACAGAGCTCCAAGTATCCGCAGCACATATGTCAGTGGCTGACACATTCCTGAAACAAGCAGTAGAGGCAGCCATGCTTCTGGTAGAATGCCCCTTGATCTCGCCTGGGAGAGTTTTACCATACTTCTAGTAACAGAAAAGAATACAGTTTGCCAACCATTTGGATAAACACTGCTTGGAAACTGTGGCACCTTCCCTCTTGGATGTGAAAGAAATGAAAAGTTGGTCCATTTTCCAGACAGACTTGGTTCTGTTAGTGTAATAATGCAAGATTATTAAGCTTCAGGTGGAGGGGGCTCACATGGTTCTGAATGCCCTGTATTGGCCTTGCCAAATATGGTTTCTGCTTCTTCAGCAGCTTGTAGTGGAGCCTCTGGTTCCCTTGCCCATCTGCCACAATCTCCTGACTAAGGAGAGGGGCACGCTGGTCCATCCAGGGCTGAAGTCCCTTCATCTTCATGCGTGGCACCTCATGACATAGCTGTTTCAAGTTTTGGAGTTTCCTCCGGAGTGTCCCAGATCCTGACTACCGAGTGAATGCTAAGGTGATCCTTACCCTCTGGCGTTCTGTATGTTTGGTCAGCCTTTTGGCTACTGCTGGTACTGAAGACAGCATCATTCAAATGGTAGATGCCAGGTCTTCATGTGGCTCTAACCAAGGAGGTGTGAGGATGGGATCTGCCTCCTGGTGTCCAAATGCTCAGCCAGTCTTTGGCGCTTAGGATCCTGACAATCAGACTTACATTCTTAGATCTCTGCAATTTTTTTCAGGAGGTCTGCAAAAGAAGGGTCCTCAGGTGTGGATTTAGTAGATTCTTTAGGCCTAGGCTCCTCTGTGGGAGGAGTTTGGATAACCTGAAGAAAACCCCGTCAGGTAACCCGGCTTATGGTAAGTGTGTGCCTGGTAACCTGGTAGAGGGTAAGCAGGTGACTATTCCAGCATCTGACAGCCTGATGGTGGGTAGTCCAGAGGAACATATGCTGGTGGATAGTGTGTTGTCAGATGACCCAGAGGGTAACCTGACGGGGTGATTGACGGCAGTGCCGGAGGATCCAAAGGAGGACCCTGAGGAGGCCTGAAACCTGTCCCTGAAGGACTCGGGGAAAACCAGGTTGGATACTGGACCACTGGGAGGCAAGCCCAGCATCTGTACTGATGTCCCTGCCAGAGGAATCAGTGGATGTGGGCCAAGAGGGTTACCTGAGAGTTCCAATGTCAGGTCCAGAGGTGAGTTGGGGAAGGCATCACCTGACGGATGACCCCTGTCCTCTGTGCCCCAATGATCGATCTGGGGAGGGTGAAGGAGGCTCTTCCAGAGGAGAGGAGGGGATGACCCGGTGGGGAGACCCAACTGGAGAAAGCTGTGGTAAGTCTGGCAACTGGACGTCGTTGGGGCTCTCGCCTGACCCCGGCGTGAGCTGATTGGTCGGGCGGACGTTGGGAGGACCAACTCGCTTATTGACCAGATTGATAGGGTGGATGTCGGGTGACCGATGACCGGCTTATTGACCGTGGATGGATGGGCACCGGAGACCCAGGAGCCCGACTTCACAGCCTGGTCCAGGCGGTCAGAGGGTTCAATGAGCAGCCTAATGGCCCCATCAGACAACTTAAACCCACCAGTAGAAAGGGGCCTAAGAGCAGCAGAAGCCTTGGGCATTGCTGAGGCGCCCATGGCCACTGTAACTAGTAGCGGTGGCAGAATCGAAGGACTGCTCTTGGGAAGGCGGGGCAGGCTTGGAGGTAGCAGCAGACATCCCGGAGGAAGAGGGCTGCTGCTCACCCGAGGGTGACCGTGGGTGAGAGGGGAACTGGTCCTGGTCCCGATGCTTCTCTTTATTCCTCTTTTTCTTATGCTTGTGGGAGTCAGTAGGAGAGGAGGAAGCGCTTCTGAGTTTCTGGAGCTCTTTTTCCATCATGGCAATTTTTGGTTTTAATAAATGAGCCTCGAGGGCCTGCTGGTGATGCTTCTGTGTGGCCTGGTTGAAGCTGGAACAGGCCTCGCAATCCTTGACCTTGTGCTCCAGGCCTAGGCAGAAGAGGCAGAGGGAATGAGAGTCTTTGTGCGGAAGTTGTGCGCCGCACAAAGCGCACTTATTTTTATGCAACTCAACGGAAGATGGTGATGACATGCACAAACTAAACTAGTAAAGAAAAGCCCTCCCCCCAAAAAAAATAGCCAAAGTCTTTTGAGGGAGAACCAGAGACTACAAGATGGGGGGTGGGGGGGAAAGAGTCCTAGACCAAAAACGTTCACTTCTCTCTGGCACTGGCTAAGATTGCCAAATCAGTCTACAGCAACAAAACAAAAGATCAGTTTTACTCACAGCAGCAGGGCAGTGTCAAGGACACTCAGACCTTAGTGGGTGAAGCTGCAGTGCACCTCAGGCAGGACTTTTAAAACTCCATACACAGGCACATCTGAACAGAAGGGAGCAGTCTGTAGATAACACACAGTTCCCTACTTACCGAGTTTTTTTTTACAAAAAAAAACAAAAAGATGCTGAGGAAAAGAGTTTTGATAACAGCTCTGACTCAAAGCTGCGGTCTCTTCACTGGCACAGCAAAGACTGAGGAATTGTCAGCCTCAGAACACGAAGGTCACCAAAGTTCAAAGCTGTACTCACAGCTTCTTAAGGGGCAGCTGACACTTTTTGGAATGCATGCTATGGTCCCAGGGCAGATAGGGAGCTACGGCAGATTATATGGATCGTTGGTCTTTTTCTCCCATCAGTCTATGTTTCTAATATTGAGACACAATTCAGCTTGTTTTTCTTATATCTGCTATCGATTTCTCCTCTCCATTATTTATTACTGAATAAATTCCCACAAAAACAAGATCTTTATCCCTTAATAGTTAGTTATTCCAAAGGTTTCACCAAAATAGACATACTGGGCTGCTAACAGTTCATTTCCAGATGTGTCCTGGGGGTGAGGGTTAATTGAGATAGTTCAAGAGAATGAAAAAATGAACAGTATTAACAGCATTACAAAAACAGAAGTCAAATACTGCCATACAGTATATCAAAGGAGCATAATTACAAGCACTGTAAGCCAAATCAGGGCACTAGCTACATGTAGTAGATAAAAAAATGTGTTTTGACAGGCATGGGGAACTACTCATACAGGCAAAGTAATATGGATTTCGGGAGCTGTTAAAGTTATGTGCAGATAATTTTTATTTGGGGGCTGTTCTCTGAGGGGTCTGCATTTTATATTTAAAAAAAGTACAAAACAATGTGGCTGCCTGGTGAAAGGGGAGGGGAAAGGAAGGAAGGAGGTAAAGTATTGTGGGAGGAAAGAGAAGTGTATTTGACTGCCAGTTTTTGGTGCAACTGTTGGGGGGGGGTCCTGGACACATGACTGCAACTGGCCAATCACATGGCTGCAGTCTTCTATAAATTCCCAGAGGTCCAAGTGACCCCGAAGCATAAGTGTCATGAAGCAGGAGTATGGCTTCTGACTCAATGGCGTCTTGAGGCATAGGCAGGGCATCCGCAGGAAGACCTCAGGCCACACCGGTCACAGGAGTAAAGGTAACTGTAAAGGGAGGGCAAGAAGTACACTTTAGGAGGTTGAAAGGAGACTGCAACTGATCCTTATCTAGGGTCAGCTTATATTTGTACTGAGCATCAGGGAAACAGGAGGGATAGGTGAATCGAGGGAGTTTAGAGATTGTTGCAAACATTTATAACTGGGTTATATATGGAGATACATATCTGGGGTTAGGAGAAGCTGGTGCTGGGAGGATGTGGGGGAACAGGAGCATGTATAGGCATCAGGATGGTGAGAAGAGGGTGGTGTTCTGCAGTGATTGTGGGGTGGCAGTCTCCCTGATGATGATGTGGAGTGCAGGGAGCTGTCCAGTGTGCAGAAGCCTGAAGCAGCTAAGGGCAGACGGCAGACAGCTGAGATGGGAGCTGGGGAGGATGGAATGGAATGGAGAGTCAGAGGAGCAGGGCAGTGGAGAGAAAGGCAGATGGAAGGGGTGCCCAGGGGAGCGAGGGTAGCAGGCAGGGTAAGAGAGCAGGGAAGATCACCCAGTATCAGGGGATACCTCTTCCTCAGAGCACCAGGGAATCCAGGGAGGAGGAATGGCAAATGTTAGGGTGAAGGGATGGGACTGCAAGGGTTGCCTTTGATTTTTTGAGCATGTTAAGATGGCAGCCACACTGGGCTAGCCATCAGGCAGCAGAGCAGTTAGCGTGTGTTATATTATGTTTTACTTCTGTTTGTGTATGTTATCTTTCATATATTTTGTTTTGTTACTTTTTTTATAATTTTTAACTTTAGTAGTAGTGGCAGTTTAGTAGTAGTGAGATAGGGTGCTCAGTGAGGTAGCTATTGGCAGGTTCATTTCAGGAATTTAGGATAGGGAAGGCTATTTAGTGTCTTCTTGGTTTGGACTTCAACGGAGGAGCTTCTCCCTTTAAATTATATGCAATTCCAAAAATATCAGAAAAATAGCCTCTCGTATCCTTTACTGAGCTGAGGTATTCCTACCTGCCTGGGTTGGTGTTGGGAATTGGTCTGGAGGAATGACTGAGGTGCAGTGGATCCGAGGTGGAACTGTTGGACGAGGACCCAGGTTGAGCGTGTGCCTATTGGATTATTTTACTGACAGATTATTTTGCTGGACCAATTTTGGCTGACAGACTGTGGCAGGATTCTCTATGTGGAATGGAGGGGAGAGACTATGACAGCAGGCTGGGAGACCTGAATATATACACCCTGGAGGATAGAAGGGATGGGGGGACATGATAGAGACATTCAAGTATCTGAGGGGAATCAATAAGGAGGGGGCAGATGGGATCTTTAAGTCAAGGAGGGGGAGAGTCACCAGGGGGTATGGGCTAAGAATGGGGGGGGGGGATTTAGGAAGGAAATGAGGAGACACCATTTCACAGAGAGGGTGGTAGCAAAATGGAACACCCTACCAGAATGGGTGGTATCATGCAAATCTGTGAACAGCTTCAAAAGGACAGGGAACAGGGGAGAGAGAGAAGGTGGGGGGTGGCAGTGGGATGACAAGGGGGTTGGGGCAGCTGCAAACTAGGGGTGCTAACTGCACAGTCAAACAGACTTAGATAGACCAGGTGGTCTGTTTCTGCTGGCACATTCGTATGTATCTGGTTTCTTCCTTCTGAATAATGGACGTTTTTCCTTGGTGGGCTTGGTTTGGGAGAGTTGGCTCACTACTGTTGGGTGGGGGTGTCTGCTGGGCTCTGTGGTAGCTGCTGCTGAACTCGCGCACCATGCATGGGATCGGGAGCTGGGCTTACTGCAGAGCAGGCCTGTTGTTCCCTATACCCATAGGCTTTCAGCAGGGTCAGCCGGTGGGCTGGTGTTGATGAAAGTCGAAGCAGTGGGTCGTGGGAACTTTAGTTGGCAACCTACAGTGGCGCACTGGTAGGACCCCATACCTAACCAAAAACTGACCTTGTCCCTTAAATTTGGAAGCAGTACTGTGTAAAGCCTGGAGTCCTAATGAACATTGAATCTGGAGTCCTGTGGAACACTGAACACTGATTCAGAGGAGGATTATTCTGAACCCAGCTCACGGTTTGGCTTTTGTATTTAATTTGGAGCCTACATTACATTATATGGGCAGTGAGAGTGCCTTTTTGACTGACGATTTCAATATAAATCCGTTATTCTTCATGGGAGCTATGTGAGAGGTAGAGCCTGGAAGATTGCTTTTCAGAAATCTCTGAGGAGATGGGAGCTCCTCAGGTGCAAATTACAAAGTCTTTGAGACTTTTAGTGACCGCTTGCCTCTGACTATTACTCTGACATTATATTATTTAATTCTTCAATCTGTTTAGTTAATTTATTTTGTTTCTAGGATTGTTTGGGATCGTACGTTTGGGGTATTTATTGGGATTGTATTTATTTATTTAAGGTTTGGGTTTTGTTACGTTTAAAGTTATCTTCCACTCTGTGAGAGAGTGGAAGAGTGTATTAATTTGACTGTGAGAATTTGATTTATTTTGTTATTCCTGTAGCTGTGTTTTTGAGTGCTTTGGGCCTTTGGGCGTGTGTAGAAAGATCTGGGAGGCCAGATGTGTTGGTGTATTGCTCCCCAGGTCATGCGTTATTCACCCTCTGAACTTCGTGACCTCCGCCCATTTACTACCCTTCCCCCCTTGCAGTTTACAGTATATCAACATTGTAGAGCACCTGGAATTGCTCGCAGGTGGAGGAGTTGGGTTGGGGGTTGCAAACGTCAGAGGGTGAATGAGCAGGGTGCCCATATTGGGGTAGTGAGGCTCAGGAGATGGCCTGGGGCAAAATGGATTCCGGAACATGGTCCCCTATGTCTGATCTCCATACCGAAGGGTTCCACTAGTGTGGGCAGGTAGCTCAGGAGGCCCCGGAATCCCGTCCGACTCGAGGGGTGTTATGCAATGCCAGATCCATTAAGAACAAGACTGCAATAATTGCAGATCTTGGGACAGCTGATCTGGCTTGCCTCACCGAGACCTGCCTAGATGATAATGCTGGCCCCATATTGGAGGCTGCTGCTCCGGACGGCTTCTCGGTGAAACACCGCTTGAGAACGGACCACGGCAGGAGGTGGCCATCTGTTTCAAGAGGGAACTGGACCTTACAGATGTGCCAGTTGAGGAGGCCGACTCATTTGAGTATACCATGGTTGCAGGTGTAGGTTGTAGGATTACTCTCATCTACTGTCCACCCGGGGATGAGAAGCGGTTACTTCAGGAAGTAGCAGACTTCAAGGTCAACATGGTGTTTGAGTCGTCCAAGGTTGATGGTCCTGGGCAACCTTAACATCTGGGTTGATGATGAACTCTCGCAATTTGGACAGAACTTCCTCCAGCTGATGACATCACTGGGCTTTACACAGAAAGTTGCCTCTGCTACCCATAAGTTCGGTCACTCTCTTGACTTGGTCTTCCTCCTGGGGATCAAAACCTCTGACTCGGTGGTGGAACCGGTCAGATGATCAGATCATCACACTGTGGGGTTCAGTTTTTATGCCCCTCTGCATAAGCCTGTCCCTGTGGAGATGGTCAGATACCGCCTTTTATGGGACGTGAATCCCAATGGCCCATCGGTGGTGTTGGACCTATTGGGAATTCCGGAGGCAAGTGGTAGTCCAGAGAGCTTGGTTCAGGCTGTTACTGTGGCCCTGTACTCCACTGCTTCCATCTATGTTCGTCCTCTCTCCCTCTGCCCTTGGTGCCCATGGTTTGATGGGACCTCGAGGGAGCTGCGGCGACTTGGATGAAGGTTAGAGCGTTGCTGGCAGAAATCTGCTCTGGAGGCTGACCGCCTTAGATTGATGGAACATTATCATGTCTACCAATCAGCAGTCTCCCGTAAGAAGGCAGAGTTCCTGTCTGGAGAGATTGCTGCTGCTCGGAATTGACCAGCTCAGCTCTTTTGAACTATGGACAGGCTGTGCAACCCAACCTGTCTTCAGGTTTGAAGAGCCTTTTCACAGATTGTGATGAGCTTGCTTGGTTCTTTGTGGATAAGGTGGCCAGCATTAGGGCAGAGATCCAACCAGCACACTCTATGGGAGCTGATAGTGTTTGGTGTTTGGTCACTCCTCCTCGGTTTGCCTGGAGTTCCTTCGACTGGCTGGAAATCGTGGATGTTGTGCAGATTGCCCTGGGTATATGCCCAACGTGCTGTAGTTTGGACCCCAGCCCAGCTTCTCTGATTATGGGTTGTTGTGATATCATTGGCCCGGTCCATGCAAGGATAGTTTAGCGCACCTTAGAGTCCAGTGAGTTTCTTAGCTCCCTGAAGGAGGCGGTAATGACACCTCTCCTGAAGAAAGCTGCTCTGGACCTAAGCTGCCTTGCAAACTACAGACCGATCTCTAACCTTACCTTTGTTGGGAAGGTGATTGAGAAAATTGTGGTGCTGCAACTGAAGAACCACTTGACCATCCATGACATCTACGAACCTCTCCAATCTGGTTTCCATACCAAAACCGCTCTGGTTTGGGTGCTCAATGATCTTCTGGTGGCAAGAGATCAGAAGCACCACTCCATCTTGGTACTTCTTGACCTCTCTTCAGCTTTTGACACTGTGGACTACGGGGTACTTCTTGAGCACCTGAGATTCATCTGTGGCCTGTCTGGTACAGTTCTCAGGTGGTTTAAGTCCTACCTCACTGGCAGAACTCAGAGGGTGGTTTCTGGGATCTTTTCTTCTGAGCCATTCTCTCTCTGCCATGTGGGGTTCCTCAGGGCTGGGTGTTGTCCCCCATGTTGTTCGCGTTGTATATGCTGCCCCTCGGAGACACTGTAAGACGGTATAGGCTGAGGTTTCACTGCTATGCTCATGATACCCAGCTCTGTCTTTCACACCTAACCAAGATAGTGCATGCTCGGTATTTAACTGTCTCGCTGAAATCCAGGATTGGATGAGTTCCAGCTGACTGAAGTTGAATTCTGGTAAGACTGAGGTGATGGTGGTGGATCTTGGCCACCGGACAGAGGGGATGGAGGCTGGCCAACCCACTGGAATTTTTCTGGGGGGTACCCAGCTTCTTACCTCTGAATGGGTGCAAAAACCTGGGGGTGATTCTTGATGATGGGCTGACTCTGCGTTCGCAGGTGTTGGCAGCCATCAACTCCTCTTTTTACCATCTAAGGAACATCGCCTTGACTACTGCAACTCCCTTTAGCTAGGGCTTCCAATGACCCTGGGAAGAGAAGGTCAACTGACTTCCCTCCCATACCAGTAGAAGGGGTCTGAAGGGTGGAGGTGGAGGTGGAGTGAAGCTGTCAGCAACAGGGGGAAGAAATGAGAAAGAAAGCAGTAAGGGAATGGACAGAGACTCAGATTCTAGGTGGAAGGTGGTGTCCCTGAACGCGCAAAGTCTTGGAAACATGATGAAAGACCCTGCAGGTGCTACTGGCAGAAGGTGGTGGGCGGTGGACATTGCAGCAGTCACAAAGACTTGGGCCACACCAAACCATGACTGGGACCTCTCGATCTCTATGTATTCCTATGTATAAACTATACAGGAGGGACAGGGTGGCACAGCACGAAAAGGGGGGGTGGCAGTTTAGATCAGGGAGAGTATAACATGTATGAGGGAGGAGGGGAGGGCAGAACCAATGTGGACTCAGTTACTGTCTAATAGTAGGAGGAAGGTGAGGTAGGAGTGGTTTACAGACCACCCAACCAGGAAGAGGAAAGGGACAGGGAATGGAACTCTCAAATAATGAATGCTGCAAGGAAGGAAGTGGTAGTAATAGTGGAAGACTTCAACCTGTCCAAGGTAAACTGAAGCATACTGACCACAACATGTGCCAGGAGTCACCTGATCATAGAAGGGTTGCAGATTGGGTTCCTGATCCAGGGTGTCACAGAACCTACCTGGGAGGGAGCAATCCTTGATCTGGTGCTTTTTAATGTCTTTATAAGTGACACTGCAGAGGGACTGGAAGGGAAAGTATGTCTTTTTGCAGATGACACAAAGATCTGTAACAGGGTTGATATGCAAGGTGGGGTGGAAAGAATGAAAAGGGACTTGGCAAGGTTGGAGGAATGGTCAAATGTATGGCAGCTTAGATTCAATGCAAAGTGGTGCAAAGTAATGCACCTGGGAAACAAAAACCCAGGGGAAGAGTACACAGTGGGGGTGAGATACTGACAACAAAAATGGAAAGGGACCTGGGGGTAGTCATATCAGATGACCTAAAGGTGGGCCAGCAATGTGAGAAGGCAGTAAGGAGGGCTGGAGGGATACTGGGATGCATAGGGACAGACATCACCAGTAGAAAACAGGAAGTTGTTGGCCCTCTTTACAGACAGTTGGTAAGACCACATCTGGAGTACTGTGTACAGTTCTGGAGACCCCATCTCTGCAAAGACATAGACAGTGTGGAGGCTGTGCAGAGGAGGGCAACCAAAACGGTGCAAGGTCTGCACCAGAAGACATATGAAGAAAGATTAAAGGAGCTTAAGATGCACAGCCTCGAGGAAAGGAGGGAGAGGGGGGTCATGATAGAAACTTTCAAATACCTCAAGGGAATCAACAAAGTCCAATAGGGTAGCCTCTTTCAGAAAAAGAGATGTGCAAGAAGAAAAAATTACTTACCTTAGTAATGTTGTTTCTTCTAATGGAGTCTTGCTATATCCTGACTATTGCAGTTAGATCCTGCCTTTCAACTGCCCCGGAGAACAAAAAGTCAACTTTCCATGGCCAGCATGGAACGTTCAATGCAAGCTCGGTTGAAGCCCCTGTCTGCTGTTGTTCAAACTCCAACTGTCAGTTCTTTACGAGCAATACTCACTAGAAGTTCTGTGTGGAAACTGTAAAACTCACACTAGCCAACTAAATTTATTAAAAAAGGGTTTTTTGGTTTCAAAGCAAAGACTCAAGTCAGGAAAGCCAAAAAAAAAAAAAACACAACACACACCCAAAGTAAAAGAGGGTGAAAAAGGGGCACCTCTAGGGTGTCAACACTGCTCCTGCCCACCCACATCCCAAAAACCAGGTTCTGAGAGGGGAGGTGGGGGAGGTCAGAATACAGCAAGACTCCATTAGAAGAAACAACATTACTAACGTGAGTAATTTTTTCTTCAAACAACATGAAGTCTTGCTGTATTCTGACTATTGCAGACTACCAAGCAGTACCTCCATGGAGGAGGGACAAAACCTACTTTGGGAATAGGCTCTGAAGTACTGCTGTGACAAACCGAGCATCACTCCTAGCCTGGATATCCAGAGAGTAATGCTTGGTGAATGTATGGACTGTTTTCCAGGTGGCTCTTGACAAATTTCTAAGATAGGAATATCCCTGGCAGCAGCCAGGGGAGCAGCTGTACCTCTAGTAGAGTGAGCCCTCCGGCCTGAGGGTGGAGTTCTACCCAGCTTTTCATAGCAGAATTGTATACAAGAGACAATCCACCTGGCAATAGATCTCTTTGTAGCAGGTTTGCCCTTACCGACCTCTCCATATGCGAGGAACAACTGGAGGGACTCAAACCTGTGACCCTTGGAGTGCTCTATGTAGTAGCGGAGGGCCCTCTTAACATCCAAGCTGTGCAACCTCCTCTCTCCAGAGGAGGAATGGTCAGTGAAGAAAACAGGGAGAGACATAGACTGATTAAGGTGGAAATCTGAAACCACCTTAGGCAAAAACTTCCTGTTAGTTCTTAGGACCACTTTATCTCTATGGAAAGAGATGAAATCAGGCTCCACTGACAGGGCTTGCAATTCACCGATACGCCTGGCAGAGGTAATGGCTATCAAAAACACAGTTTTCCAAGTCAAGTACTTAAGCTCTGCAGAGGACAAAGGCTCAAAGGGTGGTTGCATAAGCTGAGCAATGCAAACATTAAGGTCCCAAGCAGGAGCAGGGTCTCTAAAGGGGGGATTGGTGTGCAGTAACCCCTTGAAGAACTTACAAAATACAGGGTGGGCTGACAGAGGAGAGGGCTTGCCTACTGACAAGAAGGCAGAAACAGCTGCCAGATGCACTTTAAGTATAGCCGGCCTAAGTCCTAAGCCATTAAGATGATTCATATAGTCCAGGACTGTAGGTAACCCAGCAGATTCTGGAGAAATATGCTTATTAGAGCACCAAATAGTGAACCTTTTCCATTTGGAGTTGTAAGTCTTTCTGGTGGAAGGCTTTTGAGAAGCCTTAAGTATATCCAGAACCCCTTGAGAGAGGTGCAGATCAGCAAACTCTAACTCTTCAAGAGCCAGGCCTTGAGAATGAGAGATATGAGGTTCGGATACCAAATCCTCCCCCGAGAGGATGTCAACAGGTTGTAATTTCTGGGAAGAGACAGAGGAAGGTGGACTGCTAAGGACAGCAACAGTGGGTACCAGGGCGTCTGGCCCAGTCTGGAGCAATCAGAATCGCTTTGCATGGTTGAGACCTGATCTTGACTAACACTCTGAACAGGAGAGGGAAAGGGGGAAAAGCATACAGAAATCTCCCTTCCCAATTCAGAATCAGAGCATCCAAGGGGACTGAGCCCAAGACTGGGGGTCTGCAACAAAAGAGAAGAAGTTGGTGATTGTCTGGGGCTGCAAAAAGATCTATCTGTGGAGTGCCCCATCTCAAGAAAATCACTTTCAAAACTAGGGGATCTAGGGTCCATTCGTGATGGCCCTGGGATATCCTGCTGAGAGCATCTGCTAGAACATTGTGTTTCCCTGGGAGGTGAACTGCTATCAGAGAGGTTTTCAGGGAATAGGCCAGGGACCACAACTTCATTGCTTCTGTGCACAAGGCCATAGACTGAGTGCATCCCTGCTTGTTGATGTACCACATTGTGGTGGTATTGTCTATTCTGATCTGGACCACCTTGTTCTGTACAGATTTGGAAAAGGCTTGCAGTGCCAGAAACACTGCTCTGAGTTCCAAGAGATTGATGTGGAGCAGAGATTCTTGAGGTGACCACAGCCCTTGGGTGGTAAGATCCCCCAGGTGGGCTCCCCAGCCCAGCAAGGAGGCATCTGTGATGAGTATCACTGAATGAGACTGAGTGACAAAAGGAACTCCTTGTCTCAAATTGTCCTGATTCTGCCACCACTGCAAAGCCTGGATCAGGGTTCGAGTCACTGGGACTAGTTTGGTAAGGGAATCCTTTCTTTGGGACCAGAAGGCTCTTAAGTGGAACTGAATGTCCCTCATCTGAAATCTTGCTCCCTGGACCACTGCTGTAGAGGCTGCCATGTGGCCCAGGAGCTGCAAGAAGTGCCTCGCTGGTCGAGACACCTGAAGGGTGAATGAAGAGGCCAGTTCCATAAGGGTCCTTGCTCTGTCCAGGGGTAGGAAGGCTCTTGCCCTTATTGTATGCAGCTCCGCCCCTATGAAGGTGAGGAGCTGTACTGGCTCGAGAACTGACTTTGGAAGGTTGAGGAGGAATCCTAAGGAAGTCAGCACTTGCTGAGTTATTTGCAGATGTGACTTGACTTGGTCTGGAAACTGACCCACTATGAGCCAGTCATCCAAGTATGGAAAGATGGAGATCCTTTTTTTTTCTTAGGAAAGCAACCACTACTGCCAGGCACTTTGTGAACACCCTTGGGGCTGATGTTAGGCCAAAAGGCATTGCTCTGAATTGATAGTAGCCTGAGGGCAACGCGAACCTGAGGTACTTTCTGTGGGAGCACCTGATGGGAATGTGAAAATGGGCATCGTTGAGGTCCAGGGAGGCTAGCCAGTCCCCTGGCCTTAGAGGGCAGAATTATTCCCAGAGTCACCATTTTGAACTTTGGCTTTAAAAGGTGCTTGTTCAGATATCTTAGATCCAGGATGGGCCGCCATTCTCCTGTTTTTTTGGGGTTAGGAAGTACCTGGAGTACTATAATTTGCCCTTGTGTAGGGTTGGAACCTTTTCTATGGCTCTGAGAGCCAGGAGGGAAGAAACCTCTGCCTCCAGGGCAAGGGTCTCTGATGGATTTGCAGGTGGAGAGGATCTGGTTCTCATCTTGGGAAATCTTTTGAAGCGGAGAACCAGTCCCTGGCTTATTACTTCCATAACCCACTTGTCTGATGTCAGAGACTTCCAGTCCTGGACAAAGTAAGCCAGCCTGTCCCCTACAGGTAGTGGAGAATTGGCCCGGGCAGACCCATCAGGTTGTCTGCTTGGCAGGGACTTTAGGCTGAGGGGTGAAAGCAGGCCTGCTCATTCCCCATCTGCCTCTCCCTCTGAAGAACCCCCTCTGAGCATAAGCAGAAGAGGAGGCCTGGGCATGGTAAAAAGGAATTTGAAAGGGCCTGTCCCTGGAGTGCTGTCTCTGAGGAGTGGCTTGCTTTTCTTTGGCCTGAGCACTCCTGTAGGTGGTCCTGTACTCGTCCATCTTTTTCATGTAATTCTCTGTCTACTCCCCAAACAGAGAACTACCAATGACAGGGAAATCCATGGCCTTAGCCTGGGTATCTTGTGATAGGCTAGTACATCTGAGCCAAGCCATCCTCCGAAGGGCCACAGATGTAGCCATGACTCTAGATGAAACATCATTGGAGTCCACAGCAGCATGAAATTGCACCTTGGATGCCTCATCCCATCCTCAGACCACCTGCACCAGCTCCTTGGCAAGCTGGTCAGGGGCCTGCTTGTACAGAGCCAGCACAGTGTCCCACCTGGGCTTCTGGTATCTAGCTGTGTAGGCCATATAGTTAGCCTGCCTGAGTCCCAAAGATGCTGCATGTACTGTTTTTTGCCATGGCATCAATCCTCCTGGAGTCCTTATCTGCGGGGTGTGATGCCAAGGGAATATTTGCCTTATCACAGGCAGCAGCCTACACTACCCCAACATGGCTGCATTGCTGAGAAAGGAACTCCGTGTCCAAACCTGAAAGGGTATACCTCTTGTTCATTCGTCTGTCCACAGGAGGTATGGAGTTAGGAGTCTTTAGAATTTTAAATGTCTGTTTCCCAAAAGATTTATGGAGGGGACTAGACAGTCTCCTGGACTCGGGGATGTCCATCATTTTGACAAAAGCAGGCTCCTCTTGATCCTCCACTGCTTCTTCCATTGGATGCTGGAAGGTTTCAGCCACTTTCTTGTAAAACAAAGTGGGAAGGGGACTCAGAAAGCCTAGGAGGAGAAACACCTGGAGGTCTGTCTGGGTCAATAGGCACATCCAGACTTTCATAATCACCATTATCCTCATACTCTCCCTCATCCTCCTCCGGTTCATAAAATTCTTCTAAAGTATAATCTGGAACCGGGGGAACCGACCAAACCGAGCCCCTGCCAGATGGTGCCGGTTCGGCCGGAACCGAAGTTAGCGATTGAACTATCCTTATCACTTTGGCTATTTCATCAGCGGTCAGAGAAAGAATTTGTGGATCCAAACCAGATGATTTTTCTCTTCTCCTTCTTTTAACCAGCACCGACTCCTCAGAATCGTCTCTCCTTTTGCCCAAAGAAGTTTTGCCCTGGTCAGAGGGCACTCCTGGTTCGGTTGGAACCGAACCAGGCTGGCCATCCGGGTCAGCGGACTTCATGGCCTCCCTTTCCCTCAGTCTACCTACTCTCTTATCCAGGGTAGCTTTGAGAAAACTTTTACAAATTTGGCAGTCTGAATCGAGGTGGTCAAACCCCAGACAATAAACACAGGTGGTGTGGGGATCAGCCTTAGCAAAGGCTTCCCCACACACACTGCATTGTTGAAACTCAGTGGGCCCGTTTTTTTCTTGGGTTCCTCAGACATGGACAATCCTATCCAAAACTTACCCTTTCTTTGGTAATCCACCAGGCAAGACACCCCTATAGATTCCTGACCATGTAACGGGTCTTGGAAAAAAACGTAATTAAACCCGTTTTTTTTTTTTAGAACCAATATGGACCGGTTACCTCACTCTAATAAATTCAAAACTTTTTAAGACCAACCTGATCGGTTCAAACCGAACCGATACCAAATTTACAAGTTCCACACAGAAACTAAATGTAAGACCTATCTAGTACTCACGGTACCACAGACAGAGACTTAAACTGACAGATTCGATAGCAGAAATTCGGTAGAAACTGAGCGAAAAAACAACACTTTAACCAACTATTTTGAACCAAGCAAAGGAGAAATCTCCGGAGTGACTGTTCTGTGAGGCAAAGTAAAGAATCTGATGGTTGGAGTTTAAACAACAGCAGAGAGGGGCTTCAACCGAGCTCACGCTGAACATTCCATGCTGGCCATGGAAAGTTAACTCTTTGTTCTCCGGGGCAGTTGAAAGGCAGGCCCTAACTGCAATAGTCAGAATACAGCAAGACTTCATGTTGTTTGAACAAGGGGGCACAGTCTGAAGATTGGGGTCGGCTCAGAGGTAAGGTGAGGAAGTATTTCTTCACAGAGAGGGTTGTAGATGTATGGAACGGCCTTCCTGAGGAGGTCATAGAGTCAAAAACAGGGAGAATTCAAGAATGTATAGGACAGACATAAGGCAATTCTAGTGGGGGATAGGAGGAAGTAGGCTGTTGGTTAACTAGGATCTGCAGCATATCCGTTAGATAGGGAAATGGGCAGACTAGGTGAGTCAAGCGGTCCTTATCTGCCATCAAATTCTACGTTTCACGAATGGAGAGCACATAATGGTCAAGGAGTTCCTGGGTGACACTGACCATTGCACTGTGCGGCTCGAATTGGATATGAGCACGGAAAATGTCCCCACTAAGACCAAAATCCTGGATTTTAGAAGGGTGGACTTCAGGAAATGAGGGTTACTCACCTGTAACAGTAGATCTAGGAGTGGTTATATGGTGCACATCAACATGTTGGCAGTCTTCCTTTCCCTTTAAATCCATCCAGAACATCTTCAAGCTAAGCTCCACCCACCCACCTGGATGGTATTCTCCTCAGCTTCATCCCGTGACGTCAGAGCTTGCATACTGGAAGCAGGGATCTGTGTGTCACTTGCCAGGAGATTCGGGTGCATTGTGCGGATGTGCACCATATCCCACTCCTAGAAAGTTCAGTTAAGTAAAAACTTTCTGCAAAAGTAGATCTTTGAGGAGTGTCTCTTGCAGTAGGTAATATTTTTGGGTATCCAGCAGAGATCGCTGTGGTGCACAGCAGCTCTTCTAGTAGTTTTTCACCAGGGACCGCCCACACAACATCAGCGTCCTGTTTCCTATATAAGTGTGGGTGGTCCCTGGTATCCTCAGTTCCCCCACCGAATTCAGCTCACAAAGCGAGAACCGAGGGGAGGCTGAGGTACCAAAGGAGTCCCAAACCCTAGTCAGTGGACCAGAACTTGCTCTCTTAGAGAAGGAGGGGATGTGAGGTGGGAACAAACCTACTGCAAGAGACACTCCTCAAAGATCTATTATGGTAAGTTTTTACATAACTGTACCATCTTCCACAGAGTGGTCTCTTGCAGTAGGTAATACTTTTGGGATTAATCCCAAGCAGTAATGCCCATGTGGAAGGACAGTTATGATAGGAGACCTTGGAGGACTGCACGGCCAAAGGCCGTCCAACGTCATGAGGCAATATCCAGATTGTAGTGCCTTGTGAATGTATGGATTGTGGACCAGGAAGCTGCATTGCAGATATCTGAAATGGAGGCTCCCTTAAAGCAAGCCGCAGTGGTGGCCATAGCTATAGTGGAGTGGGCTTGGACAGGTCCAGATAAAGGCTTGTTGTATTTTTTGTAACAAAATGTAATACAATGTGCCAACCAGGATGAAAGAGTATGTGTTGCAACCTGGGGCAAAAGAGACAAAACAGTTGAGACGTCTTTCTAATTGACTGTATCCGATTAGTATAGTAGCGTAGTATATGGTGAACATCTAAAGTATGTACGAGATGTTCACACTGACCGGAGTAGTCTGGATAGCAGACTGGAAGCTCCAAGAACTAATTTAAAGTATGTTTGGAGACTACTTAGGAACAAAAGAAGGGTTGGTACAAAGGACTACATGTTCCTTGTGGAAAATTAAGTAAGGTTCCCTACACATGAAGGCATGGAGCTCAGAAATACAGCAGAAGTGATAACCACTAGAAATTGGGCTTTCCATGAAAGAAAACAGAGATCACAAGTGGCAACTGGCTGAAAAGGCTCAAAGGTCAATTTTTCTATCATAAATTAGGATCCCAGGGTGGACTGGGTCTTGTAATAGGAGGTTTAATATGTAACATTCCTTTCAAAAACATCTTAACTAGATGGTGTTGGTACAATATGGAGAGACTGTGTTGGGTTTGGACTGGACTTTGGCCAATTTACTGTTATTCCCAGATCTGCTAACAGTTTCAAGGTAGCATCTAGGGAGACAAACAGAGCTACACTGGAGTCTGCTTTTATTAGCCAATCATCTAGATGTGGAAAGATGAAGTGCCCTTCTCATCGCAAGGCTGCTACCACCACCACTAGGCACTTGATGAACACTCTGGTTGCTGATGAAAGACTGAAAGGGAGTGTTTGAAACCAGTAATTTTGACCTAGTAAGTGGAAGCATAAAAATTTGTGATTGGCAGGGTGGATGCGAATATGAAGGTAGGCATCCTTCATGTCTAGGGCGCAAAGCCAGTCGCCCTGTTTCAGAATCAGAATGATGGCTGATAGGATGAAAATGTGGAAATGTTTGTACCAAATGTAAAGATTCAGTTGTCTGAGATCCAGTATTGGTCTGAGGTCTCCTGTATGTTTGGGTACCAGGAAGAAATGGGAGTAAAATCCCATTTGATTTTCCAGAAGGGGCACCGGTACAATGGCCTGTTTGGACCAAAGGGCTGTCAATTCCTCCTGTAGGATGGATATATGCTGTGGAGGATAATGAATCTTGCGTGGAGAGCAAGGGCATGGCATGGAGAGAAACCCCAATGTATGACCATTCTGTATAATCTGAAGTACCTAACTGTTGGAAGTGATCGTTTGCCAGGCCTCCAGATGGAGAGCAAAATGATCCCCCACAGCCTCCGAGGTCTGGTCGAGGAGGTGGGAAGGGGGGCCCTGGTGGGTCACTGGGCAGCAGGCTGTAGAGCACCACCTGAAGGGAAGGGTGGGCACCCCGGGCGGCAGAGGTGTTGCTTCTGTTGGATTGAGCACAACCTCTGAAGCTACCTTTCTTATTACCTCTGTATCTGCCACCTCTTTTGGGATAAGAGGAGTATTGAGTATGGTAGGTCATAACTGGAATATGATACATGCCATGCACCATACGGAGGGTTCTGCCTGATGCCTGTAAGTCATCCAGTAAAGTCGGAGTACCTGGCCCGAACAGCTTGGACCCATTAAAGGGGGCATTAGCTACTTTATGTTGTATATCAGGTGCAAAGCCTGAAACGCGAAGCCAGCATGGCGACGAAGAGTGATACCAGTGGCTGATAGACTGGCTGAGGTATCTACAACATCATATCCTAACCTGAGAAGGTGACGGGAGATAGAATTACTAATTGTTACTGTAGCCAATAATTTATCCCTGTCCTGTGAAGGAGGGAGTTTATTGATAAGCTCAAGGACAGAGGACCCCAGGGTACACTGATACTTAATCATATGACCCATATAGTTCAAAATTCTGATATTCATAGCACCTGAGAAAAATACCTTTTTCCCCCCAGATAGCCAATTCTTCAGGATTCCTTATCAGGAGGTAAGGAGTTTATGTGTTTGGGTTTTTTGGTACAGTCATGAGTGGCAGTAATGACTACAGAATCTGCCTCTGGAATACTAGACAGGAAGAGGTAGTCCAGAGGAGCCTGACATACATGATCCGCTTTATGGGGAACAGCTATAGTAGCTGAAGGTTGATGCCAAGCAGACAGCATGGCATTCTGATAAGTTGGTATTAATGGGGGGGGGCCACTAAAAATACAAGTTACTCACCTGTAACAGGAGTTCTAGGAATGGTATATGTTGTTCATCCACACTGTCTGGCAGGTTCCTTGCCACTTTAAATCTTGCCGGAAGGTCTTCAAGCTGGCTCCTCTCACCCACCTGGGTGGTAAAACTCTCGGCTCTGCCCCATGACGCCAGATCTAGCCCGCTGGAAGCGAGGTTGTGCGTCGAAGCCAGGGCAGGGTGGTTGGGTGGTAGGGTGAACAACATACCATTCCTAGAACTCCTGTTACAGGTGAGTAACCTGTATTTTAGGACATGGATATGTTGTTCATCCACACTGTCTGGCAGACTCTTAGCAGTTCTCCGGGAGGAGGGAGGGAGGCAAGGCTCAGCCCCCCGATACTTACTTGGGAAATAAAGACTGGAGAACCAAGGCCCCAAAACCAGCATACCGGCGTGACTCAAGGTCGATGTGGCAGTGGGTGATGAAGGTATGGGCCAACTTCCAGGTAGTAGCCCTGCAGATTTCCTGGATAGGGACGTCCCTGGAAGCAGCTACCGATGCAGCGGTATGGCAGGTAGAATGAGCTCTTATCCCTCTGGGAGGCTCCATGCCCGCCAACCTATAGCAGAGATCTATGCAGGAGGTGACCCACCTGCCTATCGTCCACTTGGCTGCAGGTCTGCCAGGTGCGGCTTCAGCGTAGGTGACAAACAGCTGGCAAACCTCTCCCCGAACTTCAGCCGTCTGCTCCTTATAAGTGAGTGCTCTTCTAGGGTCCAAAGTATGGAGCCTATATTCGGCCTCCGAGGTGTGACTGGGGTAGAACACCGGCAGAGTTAACACCTGGTTAAGGTGAAACTCCAACACCACCTTCGGAAGGAATTTCGGGTGGGGGCGCAGGACAACCTTGTCCCTGTGAAAGACCAGATAAGAAGACTCGAAGGAAAGCGCCTGGAGCTCTCCCATCCTTCTGGCTGACATGTTAGCCACCAAGAAGGCGGTCTTCCAAGACAGGTGAGAGATGTCACACCTGTGCATCGGTTTGAATGGCCTGCCCATAAGCTTAGCCAATACCAGCAGTAGATCCCACGGAGGTGGAGGTTCTCGCACTGAAGGGGATATGTGATAAAGGCCTTTGAAAAAGCACTTGACCACCTTCTCCTGCGCCACCGACTGCTTTCCGGCCCATGCCCGGTAAGCAGAGATGGCTGCCAGGTGCACTTTAAGGGTCGTCGACCGAAGCCCTTGCTGAGAAAGGGACCACAGGTAGTCCAGAATGCTTGCCAAAGAACAGGAGGAAGGGTCCAAGCCCTTGCCCTGACACCAAATGGAAAATCTCCAGTTGAAGGCGTAGCATTTTCTGGTCGACTCCTTACGGGATGCCTCAACAACGTTGAGGACCTCGTCGGAAAGACCCAAGGCCTGGAACTCTAGCCGCTCAGGAACCAGGCCGTCAGGTGCAGGGATTGAAGGTCCAGATGGAATACCTTCCCCTGACTGACTGAGATCAGGTCCGGGTGGGCTGGAAGCCGCCTCGGGAGCCTGGAGCTGAGACTGAGAAGATCTGGATACCAGAACTGATGGGGCCAGTCTGGGGCTACCAGAATCACCTGCGCCTTGTCCCTCCTCACCTTGAGAAGCACCTTGCGTATCAAGGAAATGGGGGAAAGGTGTAGAAGAGGCCCGGGGTCCACGGCCTCGAGAAGGCATCCCCCTGCAGCGAGCCCTGCTGAGGGGGGTGGGCATGAAACAGTCTCAGCTTCACATTCTCCCTGGAGGCAAACAGGTTCGCCTGAGGTGTGCCCCAGTGGGAGAAGAGATCTTGTACTACCTCTGGCAGGAAAGACCACTCGAGAGACGTAGCCCCTTTCCAGCTTAGAGCATCGGCCAGGGTGTTGGAGGCTCCTGCCACATGAATGGCAAGGAGATCCGCCTCCAGGCTGCGCACGAGTGACCAAATGCGGAGAGCTTCCCTGCACAGAGGCATGGAGTGTGTCCCGTCCTGGCGGTTCAGATAGTACATGGTTGTGGTATTGTCCATCTGGACCTGAACCGCTTGACCCCGTAGAAATGGAGCGAAGGCGGTGAGGGCTAGATGAACAGCTCGAAGCTCCAGCAGGTTTATGTGGCATCAGGACTCCCAAGGGGACCAGAGACCATGTGCTCTGTGCTCCCCCAGATGGGCACCCCAACCCATCGGAGAGGCATCGGTCGATAGAGAGACCATCAGCTCGGGGCAGACAAATGGGATGCCCTCCTGCAGATGTGCAGGAACGGTCCACCACTGGAGAGCGTTCCACATCCCCTGGGTCACTGTCACTAGCTGATCCAATGGATCGAAGCGCTGTGACCACTGGCTGGCCAGTCCCCGTTGAAGGGGACGCATGTACCAGCGGGCCCAATGGACCATGCTGGTGCAGGCCACCATGAGGCCCAGGAGGCGCAGGAAGTCCCGGGAAGGGCGTGATTGCCCAACCAGAAATGATTGGGCAAAGGAGGAAAGAACATCGGCCCTGTCCGCCGGGAGCCGTGCTCTGGCTCGAAGAGAGTCAAGCTCTGCCCTGGTGAAATGTATCACCTGCTTTGGCACGAGTTCCGACTTGGCCTCGTTGATAAGGAGGCCAATCTGAGAGCAAACCTGGAGGGCCAGATCTCTGGACCACTCCACCTCCACTCTGGAGGGGGCTGCAATCAGCCAGTCGTCCAGATAGGAGTACACCTGGACCCTTTGGCACTGTAGGAATGCTGTCACCACTGCCATGCATTTGGTGAAGACCCTGGGAGCAAGGGAGAGGCCGAAGGGCATGGCCCAGAACTCGTAAAGGGATCCCTCCGCTCTGAAGCGGAGGAATCTCTGATGAGACAGACGGATTGGGACATGAAAGAACGCATCCTGGAGGTCCAGAGAACAGAACCACATGCCTCGTTCCAAGGATGGTATTATCTGAGCCAGAGTGACCATCCTGAAGGTCCGAGACCTTAGGACCTTGTTCAGGTCATGCAGGTCGAGAATGGGGCGCTAGCCCCCCCGTCCATTTTGGGACCAGGAAATACCTGGACACAAACCCTGGGTCTGGAGGAGGATCTGCCACCTTCCATGATCACCTCTTTTTCGAGGAGCAGGGCAATATCGGCTCAGCGGGCCAACAGCGAGGCTGCAGACCCTGTAGCCCCCCAAGGGGCGACGGCTCGAAAGGGTGGGGTCGGCTCGAACTCCAGAGGCAGGCCCTTTCCTACCACCTCCAACACCCAGCGGTTCATGGTGACAGCAGACCAGGCGGAAAGGAAGTGGCGGAGCCGTCCCCCCAGGGGGGGGAGTGACGAGGCTGGGGGCAACACCCCTCAACCCGTCACTAGGCAGGCTTGGAGGAGGGACCGGCTGAGGGACCTCCTGGGCCTTTACCTCCCTGCTTCCTGCTGGAGGAAGCCATGGGCTTGGGTTTGGGATGCCAAGCTTGAGCCTGCTGGCCCTGATGCTGGTGCTGTTGGGCCGGACGTGCTGCAGGCGCAGAAGGATGAAAGGGCTTGTGCTGCTGCTGACGGCAGCCTTTATCCTTCTGGGCGGAGGTGACAGAGTCCAGGGTGGCATTGGACTTTTTGATCCGCTGGAGGTGACCTTCCACTCCAGGGCCGAAGAGGTCGGTCCCTAAGAAGGGGACATCCGCCAACTTGTGCTGGGTATCCGCTGTAAAGTTGGATATCCTCAGCCATGCCCTGTGGTGCACAGCCACTGCGGCCGCCAATGATCTGGCACAGGAATCCCCTATGTCCAGAGCTGTCTGGAGCTGCTGCTTCGCCACTGGCCTACCCTGGTCCCGGACCTGCCGGACCGTGGTCTGAAGGTCGGCCGGGAGATGAGGGATCACCTCATCCAGGGAGCCCATGAGGGCGTGGGAGAAGTGTGTCAGCAGCACGGCCGAGCTGGCCTGGTGGAGGCCAAGGGAGGACGTAGCGTACACCTTGCACCCGGCGTAGTCCAGCTTTTTGGACTCCTTGTCTGGGGGCTTGTCCATGTCCCTGGTGTTCCCGGAATGCCAGAAAACGCTGTCAGTGACCAACCCCTCGGCAGAGGGGTGCTCCAAAAACCTGGGCAGAGAGCCAGTAGGGACCGCATACTTCTTGGCCATCCTGGCTGAAGGCGCAGAACAGGAAGCAGGCTGCTTCCAAAGCTCCAAGGCTGGACCGACAATGGCCTCAGCCACAGGAAAAGGCCTCTGTGGGTGAATCCCCTCGGTCCAGTATCTCCATCAGGGGATACTTGGCCCGTTTGAGCACGGGCTCGAGCTGCATCCTGGTGGACTCAGAGATGAGCCAAAGCAGACCCATAAAGGACGATGGGCGTTCGTCCAGTGACTGGCCCCCGGAGGACTCCAGGTCAACCTGCCTGGAGAATAGGGAGGAGTCATCGTTGTTGGACTCCGAGGAGTCCGCGGAGAGCTGCCTAGGGTCTGAGCCACCCTCCACCTGCCGAGGATGGTCAGGAGTGAGGGTGACCGACAACCTGTGGGGCAGGCCTTGCGCCAAACGAGAATCCTTGGTCGGTGCCCCGATTTCGGTTGTGAAGGCGGAGGTTCCACCACAATCGGTGGGGCAGCAAGCTTAGGCTGAACAACCGGCCCAGACATGGGCATCTCGACTGCAGCGAGAGGTTGCTTCGGCCGATCGGGTGACAGCCACTTGATGGCCGGGGAAGGCGTCAGAGTTGACTTAGCCCCGGACAAGAGTAACTGCTGCCACATCAGCTCCTCGTAGGCCGACGCAACTTGCACTGAAGTCTCCTCATCTGAAGAGGAAGACGAGGAGGAGCGGCATTGCCGCTACCGGTGCCGAGACCGATGTATGGATCGGGCTGGACCCAAAGAGGTCCCGAGACAGAGACCCTCGCGTGTCTGAGGGCGGACCTGAAGGAGCAGGGACACCCGCTCCTCCCTCAGCCCGACGCCTTAACTGGGGACAGCTGCACCGATGGCGCAGGTAACCGGGTTTCCACCGGGGACCGCGAAGATGGGTTGTTGGCCTCACCAATCGACAAACCATCCGTGTCGAGAAATATCTCGACCGCGTCGTCAGCTGTCTCGGCCAGCTGACCTGACGGGGACGCCGTGAAGCCAGTAGCCTTAGCCACAACCTCAACCGAAGTCGACGGTCAGCTGCCCGGGGAAGGGGACCTCTCCCGCTCTCACGAACGCAGACGATGCGACTTACCCTTGGGATCCTTCTTGGACCGAGAGGAATGTCCCGATGGCCCCTCTCCCTTCGTGGAAAAGGAATGGCCAAGCTCCTTGAACAAAGCAGAATATGAGTTACCCAAGGTGAGCGGGATAAATGCCGCGACCGAGGAGGAGGAAGATGCGGCCTGGGCCACCTCCTCCTTGAGGGCGATCATCTGCTCGAGCTGTTCAGCCGAGCCAGCCGCTGCGGTAACCACCCAATGGGCCTCTTTCGACTTGACCCCCGGGTAGCGCTTCTCGGGGCGCCCGAGCTTCAACCAGGCAGCGTGGTCCTCCAAGACATTGGCCGACAGCGAACAGCAAGATTTGCAGGCCTGCACATCGTGTTCTAGGCTGAGGCAGTAGACGCACGTGAAGTGCGGATCCATCCTGGACATCTTCTGCCCACAAGGGCACCGCTAAAAACCGGGAGTCGATTTGTCCATCGCAGCCACGAGGGAAAAGGAAGACCGAAGTCTTAAAAATTTTAAAACGAGTTTCGGACGAACCGAAGAATTAGGATCCAGTCTAACACGCAGAGCATTAAGGAGGGAACCTGAGTTTCCAAGCGGTAATTAAGATCTGGCGTCATGGGGCGCAGCTGAGAGTTCTACCACCCGGATGGGTGGGAGGAGCCAGCTGGAAGACCTTCCGGCAAGATTTAAAGTGGCAAGGAACCTGCCAGACAGTGTGGATGAACAACATATCCATGACCCCAGAACTGGCTCCTCAGTTAACTCAAGGTATTCTGCCATATCCTTACATTGCTTGTCATGTTCTGTAGTGGAGAATCCCATGACTTTTTTGAATGTGAAACATCATTTCACTAAAGGAAGTGTCATCTGGAGGAGAGGTTGCCACAGGCAAAGGCAGATCCTCATCCAGAAAAGACATTTCCGAGTAGGGGGATTGCGGATTAGGGAAATCCAAATCTTGAAACTCTTCATCCTCGAGATCACCAGTGAAATTAGGTGGCAATTCTTGGTCATCTGACAAACAGCCCTCTATAAACGGAGGAAACCAGGGTGCTAGGGTATCCTGGTCATTGTGGAATCTTTTAACAGAGGAGGGGGCGATCGGGTGAGATCACCCAGCCCTTCAGAGGACTGAGAATGCTGCATGACAAGCAAGACATGTCGGACTACATTGGTGAGGTCCCTTTCCTCGGAAAGGGGGGTAAGAAGGGGAGTATGTTGGGAAACCAAAAGGTGATAGAGGGGATGGGACATGAAGCCTGATCAGGTCTTGCCCCAGGGTAGTAAAGACCAGGGTCCCGATCTCTGTCCACCTGACCCCTATAATAAGCCACCTGAGTAGTCGGAGGGGCAGTCAATAAGGCACAGGTGGAATGCTTCCCCATAGGAATGCGGGGTCTCGTGGATGAGCCTGCCGGGGAAAGAGTGATTTCCACTTACACTGTCAGATGCCCCCATCGACGGAGCAACAGTATATTTTGCTGCATGTAAAGCGCTAGAAAGCGTAGTCGAGAGGGTATAAGCCTCAGTCGACAGAGCAGTCACTAGTTGGACTGCATTCAAAGCACTGGAAAGCACCATCAACGAGAGGGTATGAGCCCCTGTTGACGAAGAAGAGCTTAAAGGACATTTCGTTGACGGAGGGACACCAGAAACTGTGACTGTCGACGGACGTCTAGGCAGGAAGTGTGAGGAGAGTTTCTCCTTCTTCCTTTTCTGCTGGGAACGAGAACCAGTAGAGGTGGAGCCCTTGGTACGAGCTCCCTGGTTCTCCAAAAGAGACATTTTCTGCTCCATCAAAAGTCGTTGAATTTCAAGCAACCGTCGTCAACGAGTTGCCTGAATAAAGTCCTGATATAAGCTGCAGGAATTGGTGTCATGTGTGGGCCCCAGACACCTTACACAACGTCTGTGATTGTCAAAGTGGTATATCTTCTTACAGCAGTGACTGGATCGAAATAAAGCTTGTTTAGTTGAAGAATCAGTAGACAGTTGTCTTAGTTCCAAGTTTCTTGCTGATGACTGCTACACAGAAGTTGCATTAGCTGCTGCACGAGCTGAAGACAGCAGGGAAAATGAAATGCGGACACCAGGGACCGCCCACACTTGTATAGGAAACAGGAAGTGATGTCATGTGTGGGTGGTCCCTGGTAAAAAACTGCTAGAAGAGCTGCTGTGCACCACAGCGACCTCTGCTGGATACCCAAAAGTATTACCTACTGCAAGAGACCACTCCGTTGAAGATCTACAGTTACAGGTGCGTAACCCTCATTTCTAGAGATGTGGATATGGTGCACTATGCACACGTTGGCAGACTCCTAGCAGTTCTCCAGGAGGAAGGGGCCACTTGTGAGATGCCTTGCTCAACCGGCTGAGGGAGTCCGCTAGCTGGTTTGAGGCACCTGCCATGTGGATCTCCAGGAGACTGGCAACCAGTCTGTACATGATGGTCCTGGTGTGGAGGTCTTCCTGACAGCCAGAGGGAATGCATCCCACCCTGCCTGTCGAGGTAGTACATGGGCGTGGTATTGTCTGTCTGCACCTGTACGACCTGACTCCAAACCGATAACAGTGAATGCCATCAGAGCTAGATGCACCAAAAAGAGCTCCAGCAGACTGGTGTGGTATCAGGCCTCCTTGGGGGACCAGAGCCCATGAGTTCTGTGGTCCCCCAATTGGGCTCACCAGCCCACCAGAGACACGTCAGTCATTAGAAAGACTGTCAGCTTTGGGTGCACAAATGGGACTCCTTTCTGGAGGTGTTCTGGGACCAGTCATCACTGGATGACATCCCACATCGGCTGCATCATTACGACCAAGTGGTCCAAATGAATGAGGCACTGAGATCACGGGATGGCCAGTTCCCACTGCAGGGGGTGTATCCACCAGCAGGCCAACCAGACCACACTGGGAAGGATACCATGTACTCCAGCAGCCACAGGAAGTCCCATGCAGAGTACGAGTGCCAAACCTGAAATGATCAGGCAAAGGAGTTAAGGTCAGACTCCTAAGGTTGGAGTTGGACCTTGGCCTGGAGGGAGTCGAGTTTTGCCCCGATGAAGTAGATGGTCTGTGAGGGGCTGAGTTCCAACTTGACCAGGTTGATAAGAAGACTCAAGACCGAGCAAGTCTGGAGGGCCAGATCGCTGAATCGATCCATTGCCTTCCAGGATGGACAGACAATCAGCCAGTCATCCGGGTAAGGATAGATGCAGACCCCACAGTGCCTCAGGAAATATGCCACCACTGTGATGCACTTGGTGAACACCCTGGGGGCTGAGGAGAGGCTGAAAGGCATGATCTGAAATTTATAAAGCACCTTTCCATGCAAAATCAAAGGTACCAGTGGGACGGATGGACAGGGATGTGGAAGGAAGAGTCCTGGAAAACCAGAGAGCAGAACCACATGCCTTGCTTCAAAGATGGGACTACCTGGTTCAAGAGTGACCATCCTGAATAAGCACCTCCTCAAGAACTGGTTCAGGTCATGTAGATCCAGTATGAGGCACCAACCCCACATCCATTTGGCAACCAGGAAGTATCTGAACACAAAGCCCTGTCCAGCTGTGGTGTCCGGGCCACAAGCCACAGCGCCTTTCTCAAGGAGCTAGGCAATGTCCTCCCTGAGGGTGGACAGCATGTCCTGGGAAACTACAGACTGCCATGGGGCATTAGCCCGAAAGGGCAGGAGAGCCTCAAAGTAGAGAAGCAACCCATGACCCACCACATCCAGCACCCATATGTCCATAGTAATAGCGGACCAGACATGCCAAAATGGTGAAGTCAACCCCTCACGGGAAGCCAAGGCAGGGAAACAGTAGGAGGGAGGCATACACCCCTCAACCTGTCATTGAGCAGCCTTGGAGGAGGAGGATCTGGCACTGGCCGCCGGAGGAGCACTGGTGCTCCGACCTACAGATTTCTTGGGGCCCTGGATGGCCGACTTGGGCCGCCAGACCTGGGACTGCCCCGACTGGGGCTGAAACAAACGAAATGAAAAGGGCTTCTTTGGCTGCTGGCCCTTGCTGTCCTTTTGTGAGGACTTCTCAATCCTTGTAAGGTGGTCCTCCGTAGCCAGCCCAAAATGTCAGTGCCCAAGAATGGGACATTCACAGGCTTATGCTGGGTATCTACCATGAAGGTGGAGCTGTGAAGCCAGACTCTGCAGTGCACAGAAACTGCCACTGCCTCAGACCAGGCACAGGAGTCACCTATGTCCAAAGCTGTTTGGAGTTGATGCTTAGTAAGAGCGTAGCCTTGTCACGGACCACTTTCACCGCAGACTTAAGGTGTGGAATGACGTGGTCCAGGACCCATATAACCACGTGGCCAAAACTTGGCCATCATAATGGTGAAGCTTGCCTGCCTGAGGCCCAAGGATGCAGCAGCATACACTTTTTTGGTGGCATGGTCCAGCTTCTTCAATTCCTTGATGGGAGGGGGGGCTTGCTGATATCGCTGACACTGCCCCTCCGACAGAAAATGGAATTCACCACCAACCCCTTGGCCGAGGGGTGATCAAAGAAACCAGGAAGGGACCCAGCCAGGGCCGCATACTTGTGGACCATATGGGCAGAAGGCGCAGGGCAAGAAACTAGATGCTGCCACAACTCCAAGGCAGGCCCCAGGATGGCTTCTGCCACCAGAAAGACAACCCCTGGGGAGTAATCCCTGTGAAGGATCTCGGTCAGGGGGTACTTGGCCCACTTCTGGACTGGCTCCAGTGGGATCACCATAGACTGGGAGATAAGCCGGAGCTAGGCCATGAAGAAAACATGGATATGCCAGCAGAAACAGGCCATTACGGTCTATCAAGTTTGTTCGAGTGTGCAGCACACAATTTATTCTGCTGTAGCTGCCCCTTGCACCCATTTCCTCCCTAAATTTATCTTCCCCCCCAACCTTCCCACAGAACTGACTTTCCCTTTGACTCTGTCCCACCCCTCTTAAAGCTGCCCAGTTTTCAGTGAGAGCACTTCCTCCAGCAATCTGTTCCACTTTGCCACCAACCCTTCTGTGAAAGTGTCATTTCCCTTCTAAATCTTCCCACCAATTTCAGATTGTGCTCTCTTGTGGACTTCTCCCCCTTTAAGTTGAAAATGCCCTGTTCTAACCTTATTCATACATTTTAAGTAGTTTAAGGTTTCTGTCATGTTCCCCCTTTCCCTCCTATCCTCTAGTGAGAACACGCTGAGCTCCCTCAGTCTCTCCGCAAAGGGTTTGTTCCCCAGGCCCTGGATCATCTTGGTCGCCCTTTCGCTGCACCTCTTCCAGCAGTTTGATATTCTTCCACAAATATGAGCATCAAAACTGCATACAGTACTCTAAATGGGGTATAAATAGGGAACTATACAACTGTATGATGACTTCATTCCTTGAGGTGATTCTTCTGGTGATGCACCCAAGCATTTTGTTTGCTTTGGCAGCTGCTTTACAGCACTGAGCAGAGCGTTTCATGTCCCCCATGACAATTACCTCCAGATTCTTTTCTTCCCCTGAAATGGCTACCTGCACTCCCCCAGCCAAAAGCTAGTCCCAGGGTTTCTAGCACCCAAGTGCATGACCTTACGTATCTTAGCATTGAACCCCAACTGTCAGATGCCTGACCAACACTCAAGCTTAGCCACGTCCTCCCTGAGCTTCTGCCTCCCCTCCTCGCTGTCCACTCTTGCACAGATATTAGTGTCGTCTGTGAATAGGCAGATTTTACTACTGATCCCTTCTGCTGTGTCCCCAATAAAGATGTTGAATAACACCAGATCGAGTACTAAGCCCTGTGGGACCACATTTGTTACAGGCGTGGGTTTCGACAGTCCCCACCCCTCCATGGTTACCATCTGCATCCTGTCTTGCAGTCAGCTCCTGACCCACCCTACCAGTTTCTCCCAGACTCCCAGGTTTGCTAGTTTATGGAGCAACCCATCATGTGGTACTGAGTCGAATGCCTTGATGAAGTCCAGATCCAGGACATCCACCACATGGTCCGTCAAGTGCCCTATTGACCCAATCAAAAACGGCTATTAGATTTGTCTGGCAGGATCTCCCCAAGACAAACCCATGCTGCCTTTCATCCTGGAGACCACTGGCTTCCAGAAAGTCCACCAGTCTCTACTTCAGAATGGTCTCCATTAACTTTCCTATGATGGAGGTAAGGCTGACCGGTCTGTAGTTACTTGGTTCATCCCTGGTTCCGCTCTAAACTCATTGTCTCCTAGCAGACGCCTGTAGTGGTCAGTAAAATACACTGGCGTGTCCTGAGGATGTCTGCAGAAGTCAGCTACTGACTCCCAGTATACCCTTGCAACGTTTGGAAAAGTCACTTATATATTTTAATACCTGTATATAGTGTAACAGAATATAATATATATTTGACTGCATAGCACCATTGGAAAGGTAATTTTATGCTGAACAACTTTGTCACTGATATTTTGTATATATCATGTATACTTTAGGAGTTATTTGCATTTGTTTATGGTATGGTGTGCATGGCTTATGTTGCCTGTTTTAGTGAAAAAAACATTTTTTTTTGCTGTTTCAACCAGCATAAAAAAAAAATTTACATATTATTTGCATACCAGCATTGGAAAGGTAATTTTGTGCTGAACAACTTTGCCACTGATATTTTGTTTATATCGTGTTTACTTTAGGAGTTATTCACATTTGTTTATGGTATGGTGTGTATGGCTTATGTTGCCTGTTTTGGTGAAAAAATATTTGTTTTTGCTGTTTCAACCAGCACAGAAAAAAAAAAAAATACATATTATTTGCATACCACCATTGGAAAGGTAACTTTGTGCTGAATAACTCTGCCACTCATACTTTATGTCTAGCACTTACGGTTCTTGAGCTATTAGGATTTGTTTGTGGCATGCTGACCATAGCTTGATTTTGCTTAGAAAGGCCCAGGATATACTGTTAACAGTATACAGGAGACAAGTGGTGCAACTTCAGAGAGCTCCTGTGGAGGCAATGAGTTAAGGAGAGGCACCACAAGCACCATTCTCTAGTCCTGAGGCATGTGACCTGACTTAAGTGAGGTGGTGGGTTAGCTAGGACCTCTGCCAATCCCCTCAGGACTCTCGGGTGCACACCATCTGATCCCAGAGCCTTGTCCACCTGCAGGGCCTTAAGGGGTTAAGGCCTATTAAAATCCTGTCCCAGAGCCTTGTCCACCTGCAGGGCCTTAAGGCCTATTAAAATCCTGTCCTCCAGCTAGTCCAGTAGTGCTGATGGTTGAGGTGCTGGACACCACACCTTGCGCCATGCCAGTGAGCTGGGGTCAGATGGAGAGGATCAAGGGTCCGATGGACTGCTCTCCTCTCCCAGGGAGGGTTGCTGTTCTGCTACTTGGCTGCTCTCTAGTGGAGGCTGGAGGGCAGTGCCAGAGTCACAGATGCATGGGTTCGTGGTGTGCATGTGCCTTCACATGTGCACGTTCACACCATGGGGGAGGGGCCGGGGCAGGAAACGGAAAATGGTGTTGACCAGCAGGATAACACTGGTCCTTCGCAGACTCCGCACCTGGCCAGCTGGGCACCTCTGTGCCATCCTGGTGGACGCCGGGGTGATGGGCTGAGGGGACTGGTGGAAGGGGCCGGTTGACACAAGAGGAGGAAAAACTGAAAAAAAAAAAGACCCCAAAAAAACCTGTCCTCCGGAATTTCCCTGTCAGAAACCCCTGCTCCCCCCTTTGTCATTACTATGATTCCCTGTGGCACAGGATCATCCTTTTCCCTGGTGAACACTGAACATAAGTACTCATTCAGTGCCTCCACCTGGTCCAACCCCTTTCCACCCATCCCCCCATAATACTGACAATCCCATCTCTGCAGCTTCTTTTCTCTCTTATGTACCTGAAGAAATCCTTTTCCACTTTTCTGATCCCTTAGTACCAGCCTTAGTTCCCTTGTGGCCTTAGCTGCCCTGACCATTCTGTTCACCTTTCTGGATTTCCTCGAGTGCTCCTCCTGGTCTACCTCTCTCACAGATCTCTTGTATCTGTGGAATGCTGCTCTCTTATCCCTCGCTTTCTCCGCCAGCTCAGTCTTTTGGTCCTGGACTTCTTACTCTGGGTCTTAGCAAACGTGTCCATGGCCTGAATCAGTCCCAACTTGCTAATGGATCATTTCAGATAGACATCCATCTCTGGGATGATTCTGGCCATGTGCTCTGCTAGGATGTCGCCCATCCTTCCAAAGTCTGCACTCCTGAAGTCCACCACCCTCGTCTTGGTCCTGGCTGCTTCCTTGCCCAAACTGAGGGAGAACCACACCGTGCGATGGTCACTTCCCACTAGGGGATCCTCAACAACTATGTCCTGGACCTGTTCACCGTCCAACAGCACCAGGTCCAGTATGGTACCCTCCCTGGTTGGCTCTATGACTCCCTGCACCAGGAACCAGTCCTGGAATGTGTCCAAAAGAACCTGTTCCCTAGAACAGGAGGTAGCCTGGGTACTCCCAGTCTATCCCAGGTAGACAGAAGTCCCCTGTCAAGACAATGTTGCCCCTGCCACTTAGCTTTCTAATTTGTTCCCCAGCTCCCTGTCCATTTCTTCATCCTGCAAGAGTAGTCTGCATACCACCCCTTTGTCAGTGTCAGTGGCTCAGCATGTAGCACACTTGCCTCTGAGGCCCAGAGATTAGAGGGCTGTGGGTTCAGTTCCCATATCTGGCACTTGGGTTAATGTCCCAGTACTGACACTGTAGTGCAGCATGAGAGGGGTGCTGTACGTCTGAGGTGCAGTCTTTCGGACGAGATGTTAAACCGAGGTCCCATCTGCCTAGACTGGTGGTAGTTCAGGTGGATGTTAAAGATCCCATGGCACTTCTTGAAAAGAGTAGGGTAATTTCCCCAGTGTCATGGCCAAATTTCCCTCATTCAGTAAAAATACCACCAACAGCTTAATCCGGTTCAAGGTCAGTTTGCATTCATCTGTATCCCCCTCCCCAGGTCATGCCTGAAAATAGGCAGAATTTGTTTAGTGCACTTACCCGGTCAACAAAAACTAAATAAAATAAAATAAAAAATCTAACCTTTGTCCCTTTAGAGTTTTGGAGCTGTACCCATAAGGCTTCAGTCATGCTTTCTACCTCCTCCCTAGTGCATAAGATCCTGTCCCTTACAGATAAAGTCACCCTCCCTCCCTTTTCTCTGTCCCTCCGGTGCAACCTATACTCAATGGGGCCCTGGTTGGAGGCAAGGTTCTTGGAAGACTCCAGATCAAAGCCCAGGGTCCTACAAGAATGCATGGAGGAGTCATCTGTTTCCAACATCTCCTCAAACACCACCCTCGGCTCCTGATCCTTGTGAACCACTCTGGATTCATCAGAATGGGTAATCTGTACCTAAAGTCAGTCGGGGGGACAATAGGCCAACCGTGCAGCCTTGCACAGAGCCCCATGGAAGGGCTGCTTGGTCAGAGGCTACACTAAAATAGGTAGGAAAGGTTTGACAGGATGGGTCTGGACTGGAACTGGCCTCACTGGGGTAGACCATGGAAGCACCAGGGCCTGCAGGAAGGACTGGCCTTGCCTGACTGCTGCCAAATGAGCTCCTTGTACCGCTGCTGCAATTTTCAGTGGAGCGTCTCCTCGTCCAAAGACAAGGAGGAAGAACAGCATCGGCTGCGCTTCCATGGAGGTCAAGAATGGGAACAAATCAAATCCCGAGACCAGGACTAGGTCCTTGACTTAGACCACAACCGGCGATGACAATGCGGTCATCAAGGAAACGTGGGAGAAAGGGCCATGTAAACCACATGGATCAGGTCCTGCCACAAAAACCCTGAAGGTGGAATCTCCTGGGAAGAGACAGCAAGGTCAGCTGACTCTTCCTGTTCCTCCTGAGTGCAGGATGAGAGGACTGGAGTCCGGGAGAGAGAATCATCCCTCAACTTGTCAGACAACGTGTCGAGCAGGTCGAGAAAAATCTCGGCCGGCTGGTCAGCCCACGTCTTAGCCAGCAAGCCCAACAAGGACACTGTGGAGCTACCGGCCTGTCCTTCTACCCTGGGGGGGCAGCTCAAGCCAACTGCCTGATGAACATTGAGCGGATGAAGTCAGAAGCAAGCCTGCTCCTAGTCCCACAACCTACAGTGGGACTTGACTTAGAGGAATGATCCCTTCGGGAACAGCCCTTCCCAAAGGGTCTGGAGGGATTGGCACATGTCCAGAAAAGAAAACCCCCCCAGAGGTGCCCACCTGGAGCAGCACCAGGGTGGAGGAAGAGACCTCTATGGTCTGGGCCGCCGCCTCTTCAAGGGTGGCCAACTGAGAGGTTGAACCCCCCTGCCACCAAAACAGCTTTGTGGGCATCCTTGGACTGGATTGGAGGATCCCGCTCATCCGGCAGGCCAAGGAGTAGACAGGTGTACCTGTCCTCAGGAGAGGAGGGGAGCAGGGTCTTGCACAGGCCGCAAGCCAGCAGGTCATGCTCTGCCCCAAGCAGTACATGCATGAGGTCTGAGGGTTGGTGCGCAACATTTTTGTGGTTGCACGCCATGCACCGTTTGTACCCTGGGCTGGTTTGGGGTTTATTGTGCACTAGATAAAGGAGTTCTGGTTAGGAGAAAACTAACCTAAGGGAAAAACAATTCCTAAAGATGAAAACAGAAGTACTGGGCCTATACCACATGCAGAGAGTTGCAAAGGAGGAGGAGATCTGTCTCTTCCAAATGAAAGGATGATTTGGCATCACGATGCAGAGCCAAGGATACCACCCGGGTGGTTGGGAGAAGCTTAGCCTGAAGATGTTCTGGCTGGATTTAAAGGGAAAGGAAGACTGCCAACATGTGAATAGTGCACCATATCCATGTCCCTAGAAAATTAGATTTTGTATCTTAAGGGGCTTAATCGAAAGGGAATAAACATTCCTACCATTCTAGCACAGATAATGGCTACAAAGGCAGAGAAGAGACTAAAGTGAGAAATACAGAGACTGATACCAGAGAGTCAAACAGAGAGTCTGTAATAGCTCTGAGGGACAAGACCGTCCCCAACAAGCACATACAGTATTGTCTTTCATTTTCTGCCCAGTGTTTGAAATGGCAAAAAAAAAAACCCTCAATGTACAGTACTACCTGTACTTCACTTCAGAAGTAGTGTGGGGTTGGTAACCAGCATCGGACAACAACCAACAGCTCCCATATCATCTGCAGCTCTGCTGAATCCAACGTGGCTGGGCCTGTCATTGGCGTCCGTGGTGGTGGTGTAAGGGATACCTTCCAAGTGGATAAAGCAGATGGCCATGCTGCTGGCTGGTCAGGATTCAACTGATTTTCATCCTGAAGAAGCAGCCTACAATTATCAATATATTCACTTAATGCACACATTGTAGGGAGCTGCACAGATTAGGAGCTGCAGTAACACACACCCTCTAAGTATTTTTTGTTATCAAGTAACACACACTCTTTTATTGTTATCAAAAAACAATTTTAACCTGCTGGGGATGGATTTTGTTTGTAACATGACAGGAATGTCTATAAAAGTCAAAGGATCAGTTTATTTTTCCTGACCTTAGTGGCGGTCATTTGAAGTTCATATTACAATTTCTCACTGGCCACTAAAGTTGTGAAAAAAATTCTCAAGAAGCAATCTTCCAACAGACTTGGATCCTCTGCTGTAAATAAATAAATAAAAATTCAAAGCTAATAATTCAAAAAATCAGTTTTTAATTATGATCCTCTGCATTAGTGGCAACAATCAGCTACAGATACATATTACTTTCAGAATTAAATACATAATTGTTTAATTGAAACAAGCAGTAGGGCCAGAGGAGGAGCATAATGTGAGTGGCACACTTGGCTGTATTTTATAAAAAAAAAAAAAAAAAATATCAGCTTTACAATGCATTGGTTCTTTCAGTCTCCAATAATTAACGTTCAAAGACATTTCTCCATCTCTGTTGCAAATACAGACCATAACACACTAGATTTTGTTTCTACTACAATCTCACCAAAGTAGTTTAAGGAGTCGTATTACAATGCTTTAAGTAATGGACTCTTCACATGGAGTCAAGGAATCATTGTAATAGAGTTTAGTAAGAAGAGTGCTTCTAGAATCTAGGAACTTTTGCAATTAACTACTTGGTAAGCAAAAAAAGCTACAGAACTCAACAGCCACAAGTTATGCCTACAATATTTCTCTTGATTAGTCGCAGCTTCAGTGCAGTCAAACTGTGCCCAATGTCCATTGCTTGAGGAGTTCCTTTAGTGTGAGCAATTTTAACGGATTAACACTGTTTTTGAAAAGAAGATACCCTTCTTTATCTATAATTTCTACCTACGTAAACGTACATAAGGGGCACTTACAGCCCAGGCATGAAAGTGAGTGCTTGAGATGGTCAATTGGTGATGTGTTTCCAACCTGGAGGAAGTGAACTGAGTTCGACAAACAAACAAAAAAAAAAAAGAACAGGCATAGAAACAAAAATAAATGACAAGAACAACCAACAGAGTGGAAGATTCCAGAAAGAGCCCTGCTGTTTAATATAGTTTTATCGTCTGAAATGGCTCTGCTCTGTGAAAGTGAATGTCCAAAACTAAGGCTTCTAGCTATGACGGGGCTGCCTCTGGCCAGCTCCGCAGCCGATGTCACTGCAGAGGTTTGACAAGGTATAATTTTTCTCCATGTTCACTTGTAAAGATGGGAGCCTTTTTGTAGTGTTCCACCAATTCATCCATGGTGCTAAAACGACGCTGACCAATACAATAGACTCCGTCTATGAGCTGCACTTTGAAATGCTTGTTCTTTCCTGATGCTTTGAGCGACACTGAAAAGTCGCTGGGCTGTGAAGGGCACAGAGAACTTTGTTAATACAAACGTGTTCACAATGAAACAAGGAAGCTTTACTAAACAGTTTTATTTTTAAATTCTGCACCTGTATTTCACGAACTATAAAGAACAGTCAATGAGCACAAACAACATACAGGCATTTAACTCACTATTATTGTGGCCACTAGAGGGCCACCTTGTATTCTGTAATTCTGAACAGAAAAAAAAAAAAAACTAAAACACATCTATTCTATACACTTACATCCCACTGCTGATACAGCCAGTAAAGACCAGCAACAGTAAAAATGGCAACAAAAGAATAGCAAATACCATATGAATTATATAAGGAAAGAACAGTTGCACAGGAACTTACCGTTAACAGTAGATCTTCAAGAGAATCTCTTAATTATGCCTTACCTTTGGAATCATAAGCGGTCAGCGTCAGGACCACTCTGAAACTTTTTATTAGCCAACGGTCGCTCATAATGACACGTAGTGTCTATGCGTATATAACATGGGTGGCCACATCACTCAATTCTGCTGCACGTCACTGTGGGCGGCCCCTCGCTACAAAAAACGCTTCCAAGTAGTCTTGATGCTGATGCCTTATAGTCCCAAAGGTGTGACCTAATGAAGGAGATATCCTCAAAGAATATTACTGTATGTCATACCTCTTGGAAAAGTATGCTGAATGTGAGTAAATCCCAATGCTCACTACATGAGAGACATAGCAAAGCGCAGCCTCAAGTGACGTGATGGGGAAGGGGATGCACACGAGTAGAGTATCTGGCATATTTTTACAGGCGGCATGTCATATTTTGTTTATGCAACGCTCCTCTGATCTAATGAAGATGAAATAGTTTCTGTGTGATCTCACTGCTCTACACAAAATGCTGCACAGGCCTTCTGTGATGTCACAATCACTGTGAAAACTGCTCTCCCACTGGTTAGGTAGTTAAGTGTGGTATGACTAAGATGAGAATATTTGTTTATGGCTGGTCTAAAGTCAGATTATTGAAATATTCACACTTTAGGCCTGTCATCAACAAAAAATATCACAGATATGCAGTCATTTTTATTCTTTCAGGTAGTGCATAAACTAAATAAATCGTGTTCCTACCTATCAGGATTTGTATTTGCTGTTATCGGTCCGATACAGTCTGGACAGCTATGCTGACCACTTCAATTTGCCAGAGATGAGCCAAGAAGAAATCTTGGTAGAAACTGGTTGTTTAGCTTGCTAAAAAGGAGAATAAATCAAAGAGGCAGGAAGGGAACCATGGGCATGGAAACACAGGTTACTCACCTATAACAGCAGTTCTAGGAGTGGTATATGATGTTCCTCCACACTGGCAGTTGCCTTTTCGTTTAAGATTCACCGGAAATATCTTCAAACTGGCTCGGCCCACCCACCCGGGTGGTAACTCCCTTGGTTCTGCCCATGACGCCAGATCGTGCCCACTGGTAGCAGAGTGTGTGCACTGAAGCTGGGGAGGTCGGGTGGGTCCGTGTGGATGAACATCATATACCACTCCTAGAAAGTACAGTTACGCAAGAACTTACCGTAACAGTAGATCTTCCGAAACTGTCTCTTGCAGTAAGTCATTACTTATGGGAGTATACACCAGGTGGCGCAGTCACACAGCAGCTTCTTCCAGCAGTCTTCCGTGGGGGATGCCCACACGACATCACTTCCTGTGGATGCGTATAAGACTGGGCAGCCCCCAAGACCTGTTCACTGTCAGCTTCGGTGAGCACGGCCTGGACCAAGGTAAATGAGGGCCAGAAAAACAGAGAACAGTGATTCCATGCAACATCCTGAGTTGCAGATTCAAGGCAACAAGGCAGGTGGACAGAGGCCGGGGGACTCACTGCAAGAGACAGTCCTCGGAAGATCTGCTGTTTCGGTAAGTTCTTACTTAACTGTACTATCTTCTACGGACGGGTCTCTTGCAGTAAGTCATTACTTATGGGAGATTACCAAGCAGTAAAATCCAAACAGGAGGAAAGGCAAGGCTGGAAGCTGGGCCAGAGGGCACGCCCAACGGTCGAGCCCATGCAAAACCCAGCTGTCCACGATGCCAAAGAAGCTAACTTCACAGGAAATATGTAAACCGCAACCGCTCTCGCAGATAGGCCAAAGGTGGGGAGGACAACATGTATGATATTTAGTAGAAATGTCAACTCAAACCTCTTCCATGCAGGCAGATAGGTCAATGGTTAGGAGAAGACAACTGGCATGAAATCGAAGAGAAATGTCACCTCAAACCACACCCGCTCAGGCAGATAGGCTCAAGGATGGGTGAGGACAGCATGCAGGAGGCATGGCGTAGAGAGAACTGTAGGTGGCCAGGCACAGTGGTCCACCCTGATGAGGCAGAGATCGACAGGCTCTGGCATAAAGTAAAATCCAGTAGAAAGACAAGTAGAGCGGATCAGAAAGAGGAGCACCGGAGGTGGGGGGGGGGGTAACATCCCGGATGGTCAGAGGAAGGAACAACTGAAGGGCTCCAGCAGGAAGAGTAGCGGGAGTTCCAATCAGATCTGAATGGAGGAGCGAAGCATCCAGTCCAGGAGCAAGCCTCCAAAAAAAAGTAAAGAGATCCCCAGGTGCCTCCGAGGCCTGCAAGAGGAGGCAGGGAAACCATGAAAAGCAGTTTAAGGAACAGAAGCGGGTCCCGCCCCGCATGAGGGGTGGGTACGCCACAGAGGGGCAGACTGAGCCGCCCCTCTGGAGGCCCTACCGCGGTCCTGAGAGGCACCCTGGTGGGGGGGGCTGGGCATGAGGTGGCCCACCCACGGGGGCATAGGGGTGGGACCTGGGGGCATGCCCAGAAGCCTGAAGGGAATCCAGGATGGACCGAGCTTCAGGTCCAAACAGCAGGTTCCCAGAAAAGGGGCATCGGTGACCGACACCTGCTAGATGCTGGGTGGCAAACCCGAAACCCGCAGCCAGGTGAAGCGCCGAAGGGCGACACCGGAGGTCGAGAGGCAGGCCAATGCATTAACCACATCAAAGCGCACATGGAGCAGGTGACAGGAAAGGGAGGGCATGGCAGACAGCAGCTGAGCTGATCAGGGCCACAGCGGAAGCAGGACGAGACCAAATATGAGAGAGTGCATGAGAATACACAGGAATCAAAAGTGGGACAACCATTGATTTATTTACTGATTTATTGAAACATATCAGAATTAATACCTTTGAGTCACAGACCCCTTTACACAGGCTCTACGTCATAGAATACAATACAAAGCATACAGTGTCAGGCATTACAGTGCAATGAAAGGTGCGAGGAAATAGCATATCATACAAAAGATACGGGGTATAGTACCGTGGCAGGCTCCTCGGAAACATCGAGGTAGGCAGCCATGTCCTGACGAAAGGAATCCTGATCTGCAGCATGAGCTCCAGGAAGGAGGGATCTGAGAGAGAGGAGGGATTAGGGGGGGTTTAGGCGGGGTGGCCTCCAAAAAGGAGAACCAATGCCCCCATGGCCTGAGAGGTCCCCACCACGATCATCCCCCACGAAAGGATCACCCATCTCGGAATCTCCATATAGGAGTCCACATAAATGGGCGGGGGAGACCAGGCAGGAAGCACTGATCCGGGTGCAGGCGCCCAGGCAGAGGGAGGGGAACAGAACGAGGCCAGACCTTGGCCCATGGACCACAGGACCTCCAGCACAATGCAGGTGATGCCCGGCACTTGTGACGGGGGGGGGGGGTCCAGAAATGGAGGGTGCCCAACAGCAGCGCAAGGAGGAGGGTGAGCCATCCCAGGAACCGCTGACCCCGAATTGCGGGGGAAGGCACTCCGACCCTTGTGGTCCGGGACTGGCAAAGGGGTAAGGGACTGAAAGTTGGGTCCTCTCAGCAGGGCCGAAGGCCTGGGAAAAGTCGTGTCCAAAGGGCACAAAATGGGCGATGGGGTTGGGGGGAGACCCCCTGAGGACACCGAAACAAGATGCCGGGACAAGCAGGAGGGTGGGGGCACAGGAGCAAAGTCCCAAGCAGGGGGTGTCCCGGGTTGGGGGGCCCTTATTGCCAAGGAAAGCATCCCTGTTGAGGAGGGAAGGAGGAGAGGCTCCTCCATTGACGGTGGAATCATCCCCGTCGACGAGAGACCAGAAACAAGCCTCTCCGTTGACGGTGGAAGCCATCCTGTCTGCGAGGCATGCAAAACATGCCATTTCATCAATGGGAGAGGCGTCCCTGTCGATGGAGAATAAGCCTCTGCGACAAGCGAACAGCAGAATCATGTCCCATTGACGAGGGAGAGCAAAAAACACGTGTCTTGGATGGGGAAAGCATCCCCGCCGACGAGGAACATTCTGTTGACAGGGAAACACAGCCCATCGACGGGAAACGTTCAGAAACAAGCTCCATCGATGGGATGAGGCCTGTCGAAGATAAAACAAGACCAGCAGGCTCAGTCGATGGGGGGAGCAGCCTCGACGATGAGGAACGCTCCGTCACCGATGGAGGAGCCACTGTCGATGGAGTAAGGTCGAGGGAGTGTGAATCCTGCTCCCTCCTATGCCTGGAATGAGTGCCCTTGACCAGGGAGCCTTTAAGGCGGCCTCCCAAGGTCCATTCCGGCCTGGCTGGATGATCAGCCATGAGCAAGTCCCAAGGCCCAGCAAGAAAGCCTGGGCCAGGGAGCAGCAGGGTGCTGTGAGCAAGGAAGGCTGGGGGCACTGTGAGGAGCACAGGCCCAGCCTAGTGGAAGTAGAAGAGCCAGGGCCTGGGAGTAGTACACATACCCAGGACCAGAGGCAGTAGCTGGGGGTGCAGTGAGTTGTGCACAGGCCTGGGTCCTGGAAGTAGAAGAGCCAGGGCCTGTGAGTGTTCCACAGGCTTGGCAGAGAGAAGCAAAATCGAGCTGGGCTGTTAACAGCAGCCCTAGTTAATCCCCAGACCCAACAAGAGTGCCTGGGCCAGGGAGCAGCAGGTGTACCGGGAGGTCTAATGGAACACCGGGCCTGCTGTATAAAAGAAGTCCAGGGGTACTGTGAGTAGGTCACAGGCCTGTAACAGAAGGTAGAACAATCGGTTCAAGTTCGAGTCGAAGACTGGAACCCAGGAGGTCAGGAGAGCTGACTGCGAGCTGAAGCCGGCAGGAAAATGAACAGAGGGTACTGGGGGCTTCCCACTCTTGTACACATCCACAGGAAGTGATGTCATGTGGGCGGACCCCACAGAAGACTGCTGGAAGTAGGTGCCGTGTGACAGCACCTGGTAGATACTCCCATAAGTAATGACTTACTGCAAGAGACCAGTCTGTAGAAGATCTACTGTTACAGGTGAGTAACCTGTGTTTCTAGAGACATGGATAGGATGTTCTGTCCACAGTATCTGGCAGACTCCTAGCAGTTCTCCGGGAGGAGGGAGGCAATGTGCACACCCCCCTACTTAGGGAAAAGAGAATGGTGAATGGAGGCCCCAAAACCAGCATCCCAGCGTGACTCTAGGTCAATGTGGTAATGGGAAATGAAGGTGTGTGCTGACTTCCAGGTAGCAGCCCTGCAGATTACCTGGACAGGGACGTCCCTAGAAGCAGCCACCGCTGCAGTGGTATGGGGTGGAATGAGCCCTTAGCCCTCCGGGAGGCTCCCTACCCACCAACCTACAGCAGAGATCAATGTACCTGCCAATCACCCACTTGGCTGCAGGTCTGCCAGGTGTGGCTTCAGTGTAAGTGACAAACAGCTGGCGAACCTCTCACCGAACTCCAGCCATGCACTCTTTATAGTAAGTGAACACTCGCCTCAGGTCCAGAGTATGCAGCCTGTGTTTGGCCTCTGAGGTGTGATTCTGATTTGGGAAGAACACCAGTAGGATCATCATCTGGTTCAGGTGAAACTCCGACACAACGTTCGGGAGAAAGTTCGGGTTGGGGTGCAGGGCGACATTGTCCCTGTGGAAGATCAAGTAAAGAGACTCCACCGAGAGCACCTGGAGCTCACCGATCCTTCTGGCTGACATAATAGCCACCAGGAAGGTGGTCTTCCATGACAGGTGAGATATGTCACACCTGTGCATCGGTTTGAATGACTTGCCCATAAGCTTTGCCAAAACCAGCAACAAGTCCCAGAGTGGTGGTGGTTCACACACCAAGGGGGAAATGTGGTCAAGGCCTTTGAAAAAGTGCCAGGACACCTTCTCCTGTACCACTGACTGCTGACCAGCCTGCGCCCGATAAGCAGAGATGGCTACCAGGTGCACCTTAAGGGTCGTCAACCAAAGTTCCCCTTGGGAGACAGACCACAGATAGTCCAAAATGTCAACCACACGACAGGTCGAATGGTCCAACCCCCTTGCCCTGGTACCAAATGGAGAATCTCTTCCATTTGAAGGCATAGCATTTCCTGGTTGATTCCTTTCTAGATGCCTCCACAACAGTGAGGACATCTTCGGAAAGACCCAAAAGCCTGGAACTCTAGCCGCTCAGGAACCAGGCTGTCAGGTGCAGGGATTGAAGGTCTGGGTGGAGTACATTCCCCTGATTGATGGAGAGCTGGTCCATGCGTGCTGGAAGATGCTTCAGGAGCCTGTTGCTGAGGCTGAGGAGATCGGAGTACCAAAACTGGTGGGGCCAATCCGGAGCCACCAGGATCGCCTGTGCCTTGTCCCTCTTGACCTTGAGAAGCACTTTGTGGATCAAGGGATGTGGAGGGAAGGCACAGAAGAGGCCTGGGGTCCACAGCCTCAAGAAGGCATCCCCCTGTAGTGAGCCCTGCTGGGGAGAGGGGTGGGCACAAAACAGCCTCAGCTTTGCATTCTCCCTGGAGGCGAACAGGTCCACCTGAGGGGTTCCCCACTGGGTGAACAGATTGTGAACTACCTCCCAGTGGACGCCTCGCCCACCAGGCTAAGGGCATCCACCAGCTGATTGGAGGCTCCTGCCACATGGATCGCCAGATCTGCCTCCATGCTGCACATGAGGGTCCAAATGTGGAGAGCTTCCTTGCACAGAGGCAAGGAATGCTTCCTGCCCTGCTTGTTAAGGCAGTACATGGCTGTGGTGTTCTCAGTCTGGACCTGGACAAACAGAGCAAATGCAGTCAGGGCTAACCGAACCACTCAGAGCTCCAGCAGGCTGATGCGGCATCGGGACTCCAGGGGATCCAGAGCCTGTGGACTCTGTGTTCCCCCAGGTGGGCACCCCAGCCTGTGAGAGGGGTGTCGGTCATCAGAATGACTGTTGGCTCAGGGTGGACAAATGGGATCCCCTTCCTGCAGATGCTCTGGGACAAGCCACCACTGGAGGGCGGCCCACATCCGCTAGGTCACACTGACCAGCTGGTCGAAATGACCATTGCGCTGGGACCACGATGGTGCAGGCCGCCATGTAACCCAGAAGGTGCAGGAAATACCAGGCAGGGTGCAAGTGCCCAACCAGAAATAACTGGGCAAAGGAGGAGAAAACCTCCGCCCTGTCTGCCAGGAGTCGAGCTCTGCCCCGATGAAGCTGATCAACTGTGAGGGCACGAGTTCTGACTTGACCTCATTGACGAGGAGGCCAAGGTCGATGCACATCTGGAGGGCAAGGTCCCAGGACCGCTCCACCTACTGCCTGGAGGGACCTGCTATCAGCCATCGTCCAGGTAGTGGTATACCTGGACCCCTCGATGCCTTAGGTAAGCTGTCACCACTGCTGTGCATTTGGTGAAGACCCTGGGGCCGAGGAGAGGCCGAAAGGCATGGCTTGGAACTCATAAAGGGTTTCCTCTGCTCGGAAGTGGAGGAGCCTTCAGTGGGATGCACGGATCGGGATGTGAAAGAATGCATCCTGAAGATCCAGAGAGCAAAACCACATGTTTTGCTCCAGAGATCATATGATCTGGGACACAGTTACCATCCTGAAGGTGAGGGACCTGAGGAATTTGCTCAAGTCGTGCAGAGCTAAAAAGGGGCACCAACCCCCCCCCCCGGTCCACTTTGGTACCAGGAAGTACCTCGAGACAAACCCTAGGTGTTCCAGAGGATCCGCAACTCTGACCACAATGTCCCTGCAGAGAAGCTGGGCAATATCGTCTTGAAGAGCCAACCGAGTGCGGATATCAAGTCCTCCCATGAGGCACAGCTTGGGGGGGGGGGTTATTGCTCGAATTCCAGAGGCAGACCCTGACCAACCACTTCCAAAACCCACCTGTCCATGGTAACAGCTAACCAGGCAAAAAGAAGTGGCGGAACCAGCCCCCCACAGGAGGGCCAAGGGGAGGCATGTTGGGCAGGAGGGTGGCGACCCGCATCCCATCACTGAGCAGGCTTGGAGGAGGAGGATCTGGCTGAGGAGTCACCGGTTCCCTTCCCTCTGGGCTTTTGGACCACCGAGGCCATGGACTTGGCCAGAGGTCGCCAGGACTGAGCCTGCTGGCCAGACTGATGCTGATTCTGGTTTTGCCACCGGAGTGGAGGACCGAAAGGGTTTGCGCTTCTGCTGCTTGGAGCCCTTGGGGTCCTTCTGGGCAAATGTCACAGAGTCCTGGGTGGCACTGGACTTTTCAATGCGATGAAGGTGACTCTCCACACCAGGCCCAAATAGGTTGGTGCCCAAAAAGGGAACATCCGCCTGCTTGTGCTGGGTATCTGCTGTGAAGGTTGAGATCCACAGCCAAATCCTACAGCACATGACAACTGTGGTCGTCAGAGACCGGGCACAAGAATCACCAATATCCAGAGCCGTCTGGAGTTGCTGTTTTGCCACTGCCCTACCCTGATCTCAGACCTGTTTGACCATGGTCTGAAGGTCTGCAGGAAGGTAAGGAATCACCTCATCCAAGGAGCCTAATAGGGCATGAGAGACGTGTGCCATCAAGATGGCCGAGCTTGCCTGGAAGAGGCAGCATAGACCTTTTAGGCTGAATGGTCCAATTTCTTGGACTCTGTCCGGCGGTCTATCAATGTCCCCAGTATTGCCTGATCGCCGAAACATGGAGTCAGCCACCAACCCCTCAGCTGAGGGATGCTCTGTGAACCCGGAAAGGGTACCAGTGGGCATTGCATATTTGTGGGCCACCTGGGCCGAGGGCACAGGGCAAGAGGCATGGTACTGCCAAAGCTCCAGGGCAGGGCCAACAATGGCCTTGGCCACTGCGAAGGCTTCCGTTGGAGAGTCCACTTTGGATGCGGCTCCAGCTTCATCCCGTGAGACTGAGATGAAGTGGAAAATGCCCATGAACGAAGTAGGGCCTTCGTCCGTACAGAGATCCCCGATCAACTCCACCTCCAGTGGACAGGAGTGCAAGGAAGAATCCCTGGATGCCGAGGAGTCTGCATAAAGCGGACGACCTCACGTGTCACCCTTAACCCGCCGGACGGTCAGGCGTAAGGGTGGCCGACGGCTGATGGGGAAGCTCCTTGGCCAGCCAAAACTCCTTGATTGGAGCACCAGTCGTCGGCCGCTTAGGTGGCGACTCCACCATGATTGGTGGAGAAGCCTGCTTCAGCCGGGGGAGGAATGGTGTCGACCAGCCCTGCTGGGGGAGTCACTGTCGGCCTTTCGGGCGACAGTCAGGTAATGACTGGGGTGGTAGCCGGTGTCGGCTTCAGCTTGGACAGAACTAACTGCTGCCACATGAGATCTTCATAGCGTCAACGCAATTTGCGCCGAAGCCTCTCCTCACCCAAGGAGGATGAAGATGAGTAGCAGTGGTGCCACTTTACCATTGTGCCAAGAGTGAGACTGCCGATGTTGGCGGGACCTACTTGACTCTGAAGTTGAAGATAACAGAGACCTCGGCTGTCAGTGGTGCAGACAGCGGGGCCTCATGGTCTGAGCAAACTCCCCACAATTCGAGGCCACATACAGCCCCCCCCCCCACACTAAGGAACCCAGCGCCCCAAGTCCGAATCTTCCAGCAATGATTTAAATAGCAATGATCCAAACAACTTCTCATTTCAAGGGAAAATCCAGCAAAGACGAAACTGCCAACACTCATGACCTCCAGCCAGTCAGTACTCCTCTGTTGAGTAGATTTTATACTCGACTCATCGAGCTAAGCTCCCCTCTGGACAGCAGGCTCCTCATAAGAGTAAAAAAGAATGTAATCCCATGAAAAGGCAACCAGAAGCGCCCTGCCACTCAACTGATTGCCTTTTGAGAGAGCGCCTATGACTGAAAGACCGCCAGAGGCTTTAACCAAATGGGAGCGCTCACTGTAACAAATGAGCACTTCCAACGAAAAAAGAAAATACAGCAAATGTGATTAGTGGACTAACAAAAGCTCTGCAAACCTAACAAAAACCTTGGGTCGCGGGATGGGCCGAAAACTGCAGCCTGCCACACTGCTAAACGGCCTGAAACCTCCGGGGACACCCAATATAACTGACTATATACTAAAACACCAGATGAGCAGTCCAACAAAAACATCACCAGAAAATGCACTAAAGCCCCTATTCTACCTCACTTCTTCCACCCTCTCTAAGTTATTAAACGAAAATTACAAAATACCATGAAAAAACAAATGAAACAAAAAATAAACACCCAAAAGCTGGAGCTAATATTCTGGTTGGCTCACAGCTGCTGCCATCTTGGAGATAAAAGGAAAAGAGTAGAGAATGATGGTAACAGTGAACAGGAAACAGAGGAGTTACCATCTTGGATACTAGTAGGGAGGGGGGACCCAGGAAAAGGGGAAGGAGGGCACAGGCACACAATCAAATTGATTTGGCTAATAAATTATCAGCCACTAGCAGAGACCGAAGGGCATTCAGAGGATTTAGGGTTGTCAGAACCCTCTAAAGTTCTGGGTTCTAGTTCTAGTCTAGAACTTTTTAAAAAGTTCTAGGGTTCTAATCTTTTTTAGAACTTTTAGAACTCGACCCCTATTTTTTAATTGTGTTGCCAGTAATGAAGATAGTAATGAAATACATGTAAAGGAAAAACTGTTTAATGTAAGGGGGAGAAAAATAATCATGTGTGACATTGATAGGAATACAACTAGGTTTATCTATGGTTTCTTCTGTTTGCTAAAGCCAGCAACTTAATACGTAACAGGCCCACCCACCGCCCATATGTTAAACGCTTTTCTCGGCCGGGGGAGGCAGCTTGAGTGTCCCACGACTGCTCGCTGTCTTCAGGGAGGGAAGGGGCTGCGACCCGGTGTGGAAGCGACCACTGGTGGAGGCCAGTGGTACAGCAACACGTTGGGGTCATTTGGGGTGGTGCGTGACAGACGTCGGCTCTTGCCTTGACGTCCGGACGTCACGCACCTCAAGGAAACCAGAAAAATCGCTTGCTGGCCGCAGGATGACGGCTCTCTGTTCCCTGAGGGCCTCCAGTGCATTCCCAGGGCCTCCTGTTCCTCAGCAGCATCCCCCTGGGCCCTAGGAGTATGTGCTGGGGTCATGCCTCCTCCCGGTACCTTCCCCCTCGGAGGGGGACCCGCCTGATGAAGAGATACACCGGGATATCCCGGGGGTCGGCTGCGATCTGAGGATCAGAGGAGGGCTGGGTAAGGACAGAAGGGGCTGGGGGGAACCTAGTAGAGCCCGAAGGAGTGGAGGACCAGTGAGCATGGAGCGGAAAAATAGACTACACAAAAAAAAAAAAGTTTTCCTGCTGCTGCTGCATCATAGTTCCTCAGTGAAAGAAAAAGGCATTTTAGCCATTTATGTACTCAGTTATCTATACTCATCGTCATGAATTATTAGAAAAAAAATAACTGATATTACCTAATCTCAGCTATTTGCTGCTTTGTGTTTTAAATGAGTAAATCAAAAGTTGCTATGTTTAAAAGAAAGCTTTTATAACAAAGTCAAGCCAAGGTACTGCAGCCACAGCACATGGAACTGCTGCAAAACATGTTATGTCATAACGTAGTCAGTCAAGACATCTGAATAAAAAAATATGCCAGTCATTGTTGCTGGCAAAAAATGCATGCAATTTTCTAAGATAATGCATACATATACCAACATTCTTGTTGGCAAATTGAAGTAATACATACAACTTTCTAAAATGATGCATTTTTCCAGCTGATATGTCAATAAAATCTGTATTTCAGTCACATAAATAAAAAAAGTGGTTTCCTCACCACATACTAACTTAAGGAACATTTAATGTAGCTGCAGCAGTTGGCATGTGATGTTTAAGGGACAGTGTCCGTCAACCCCATTATGTATCAAATTATCACTACTTGTAAAGCAAAAACACTTTATGATAGGTCACATTCTGTGAAAACTACTAATGCAGATTTTCTTTTATTTCTGATTCCTTTATTCTTTTTTTAAAGGGGACAGGACACTTGTGCTAGGTGGCAGCAGTTTGCAATGTATTTAATAATAAAAACACACATATATATATATATAAATATATATATATATATAATATCTATACTAGGTTCCACAGTGGGCAATCGGTACAGCCCTCCCATACCATCGGTTTGTCATCATCTTTTTCCTCACCATCCCCAGCCGATCATGAATCTGTAAACGAAAGGACTGAAACACCACCCACCTTTCACCCAAGCACCCATTCCACTTTTCTTCCACCACCCTCATCTATGCAGTAGCACCCATACCACCCTTAGAACACCCATGTTAAAACCAACCCACAACCCTCACCCCCCTAAAGCACGTATTCCACCCTCCCTCCTTCCTCATCCAAATGTTTAAACTACCCCCACACTTAGTCACGAACTAACATTCATGTCACCCTTCTCCGTCCCTCACCCATGTTAAAACTCACTCCCCCAACCATCAGCCATGTACTAACAACTATGTTGTGTTTCTCCCTCCTGCATCCATGTTAAAACCAACCCCCAACCCTCACCCATGCACTAGCATCCATGCCATCTTTCTCCCTCTTGCATCCATGTTAAAACCAACCTCCAGCCCTTTCCCACCCTACAGCACCCATTCTACCCTCTTCCCCCTCTCAAATGCTAAAACTACCACATGCTTACTCAAGAAAAATGAAACTCTTGCCTACAAATGAGCCATACTTAACTGTTCCTCAATAAACAACACTTATGTGAAAAACTCTCTTTTCAATTGCTTTCTTCTTATGGACAACATTCTGTACAGTCCTCTTCATGGAACCAGTAATTTGAGAGTTGTTGCTATTATGCCATGGTCTGCATACAACAGAATGTTAAACATGAGCTATTGTGGTATGAGACCTATGCTTACAGAATATGTGCTCAACCATGACATAGGTAAAACTCCAGATGACTGTTTCCCGGAAGAGGCTTGTAACAGGATCCTGCCCACAGAAACATAACAATACAAAATACAGTTTTTCCCATAATTTTTTATTCAGTAAGATAAGTTACATATGGATCATTTTGGTTTATGGCTAACATTTCTGTAACTGAAAAAATAATACAGTAAACAGCTATCAAATAGAACTCATTGTTTTGTCCTCTTTAAAATTGAAAAATAGACCACCCCCAGTCCCAGCCCATACTGATGCACCACACAGTTACAGAAGGTAAATCCAAAAATATATGACTGCACTTCAACTATAAATAATATGATATAGAAATGATTGACATGACGGTGTCCCTTTTATGCCAAAGTTGGGCCTGTTCCCACTGATGTTAAAACTGCCCTGTATATAAAACTTGTTGACTTTAGACCCTAGCTACAAAGCAGTTTGCCATGAAATTGTGAAAGTTTTTGGGGGGGTATATATTATATAGTCCAAGGTAGTAGATAGAGAAAGGAGAGACACAACCAAAGTCATCACAGTCTGTAAAAGTTTCCTTTTTGGTGCAGAGAGAGACTGTTCCACACAGTATTTACCAGCCACCACCATCTGAGTTGTCATCACCATCAACATCCACAACATCAATCACTTCAGGATCAGTTTGTATACTCTTGTAGGGATACGAAAATCTTGACTTATTAACTTTAATAAAGTTAACGTGTACATTTTCTGCAGCAAACTATTTCTGGTGTCTGTCAAATATTGCCAGCTGTACTAAACATGCGTTCTGGAAGAGACACTTATTGCAGGACAACCAAGATATTTACAGGCTTCATCATACAGCTCTGTTCAAATCGACTTTTTTGATCTCCAGTACTCAAAAGGGCATGCATCAATAGGAATAGGCAGTTCTTGCAGGTAACTGTCTACCATGATGGACAGAGACCGCTCAGAAAAGGAATCAGCATAAGCTGGTATGGCAGCAATTTGGGAAAGGTTTTGCCACAAATTTAGCTTGCTACTAAGGGTTCAGGAAGTGGCAGTTGTGGAACAACTGCTGCTAATGTTTGGTGACTTTTCCAGTTCTGTATCCCTTTGTGAAGATGAACCTGCATGTTGTGGTGATGACAACCTGAGGGTACTGTATGTGTCTGTGTTTGATTCCCGTGAGTGCTGCAGCTCATCTAGCAACAGACATTTGTACTGCTCTACATCATCTGTTTTTGGAAGATGTATAGCCTTGAACCTGGGATCTAAGAGAGTTGCAAGGATGTAGTGTTTTGATTTCGTCATTGCAACTAATTTGTCATTGGCTTTGAAGCGCTCGCTTATTCTCTTTACGAGATTCCCATGATACAGGCGACATGTTGTCCGAGCTTCAGATCTGTCTTTTTCTATTTGTAGATTTAGAACACTAAGATGATGTGACATCAGCATTATGAGTTGGATAACCTGACTCACAGATGCGCTTTCAGAAGACATGTCCCTTGTAGCTGTCTCTCAAGGAACTAGGATGCAGCACACTGTCTCCATTAATTTCCACTGCAGCACAGACAGCATAATGCCATCTCCAATAATGTAACTGGAGCAATACTCCTGTACAGCTTGCTTTTGCTCCAAGAAGCACTGCAGCATATAAAGCGTTGAGTTCCAACGAGTGGAAACATTTTGAATCAGCTTTTGCTGGGGCAGCTTTATATTTTTTTTGCAGTTCGGACAATGTCCGTATAGCCTTGGTTGAATGTGAAAAGTGAGTCACATTTTTTTTGCTGAGAAATCCCATGACAATTAAATGTAAGCAATGTGCAAAGCAAGAAGCATGCATAAATCCTCCATCCTGTACTGCTTTCAAGATGTTGGCTCCATTGTCACTTACTACGAAGCCACATTTTAGACCGTGAGAATAAACCCATTCATCAAGGAGGTCATTTAGTTCCTGCAAGATGTTTGCAGCTGTATGACTTTGCCCAAACTTCTTTATATGCAGCAGCGCCATCTTCTGGGTTGTCTTGTTTTTGAAGAACCACAAGAAAACGTGACCCAATGAGCGGTAAGGGACATGTAATCTATGTTTTGAGTGCTGGTCCACATATCTGTTGTGACATGAATAACCCCACCTTCTGCAGTTTTAAGTGCAAGCATCACTGTCGCTTTTAAAGCCTGATAAATGTTTGGTATTTCAACACAGGAAAAGTACCTTCAATGAGGAACATTGTAACAAGGCTCTGCAAGTTTCATTAGCTCCCTAAAATCCTCAAGATCTACCAAAGAGTATGGAAGAAGGGCTCCAGCTAACAGTTCACCAATTCTGTGATTAAGATGAAGGGTCTTTGGGTGATTTTTAGAAAAAGTATTCTTCCTTTCAAAAGCCTGAGATAGTGTCGGCTGTTTACAACGTGTCCCTGCTGGTTTATTATATACTGTGCTTCGATGGTCAGATGGACACTGGGATGGTGGACTTGGACTTATACATTCAGTACCATTACTGGATGTGCAACTGGTACTAATGGTGCTGGTGTTGGTGGTAATGGTGATCCTAGGGCTGGCACTGGTTCTGTCTGCATCAAGTTCAGACAATTCAGTATCCATTTCAGATTCCTGACCCTTCTCACGTGTGCTCTGGAAGATGGAGGGCATGGGTTTTGGACGATCAAGTAAAAGTGAATGCTTTTTCAGATGGCATTTAAGAGCTGTAGTGCCAAGGCATGACGCAACTTTACCACGGCTTACACTTTGTTTAGACAGGGAACAAATTGCTCTGCATGGATCAGTTTTACTGACAGAGAAATAATTCGATACCTCAGATGTGACAGCTTTTGTTCGAGTGCTAGGAAGATAGCTAAATACTGTTTGTGTCTTTTCACCTGTCCTAACAGAACCTGGAACGTGCTCCTTGGTGCTAGAACAGTGGGCAGGGGACTTTGATGGGTTTTCATTGTTGGCCGATATAGAAGTGGTGGACTCAATGGATATGTCCTTTTCATTGCCAACAGTGCTGGTTCTATTTGCAACTGCACTACCTGATTCATTGTCAGCAGACTTGCTCATTTCACTTCGTTGAGGAAGTAATGATATGTCACCAGACACAACAGTGTCAGACTGAGACAAAGAGCTACTGTCTGAGTCAGAGAGGGACTCATTGTCACTTGCATTATTACTGCTTGTCACAGGGATTTTAACAGCATGAACAGCATACCTTATGGTGCCTCTCCGTGTGACCCCAGCAGCTGCACAAGTTTTCTTAAAAGATCACCCTTTACTACATTTTGTTGTTGCTCTTTTGCTGTTTGTTGAATTTTTATCACGTGAAACATTTTGGTTATTTTTGCTAGCACCAGGATTACCACTACCACCAACACCTGCTCCACCACCAGCACCAGATGCTTCATCTATGTTGGTGTCAGCCATAACAGTACCATTACTGCACACACCCACACAATTCCTGTGTAAGAAAGCAATGTGATCTGTGATCACTGGATACAACTCCAAAATTTGGTTTTGTCTGTATGACACTGTGATACAGTGGACTGAAAGTAACTGACGAATATGATGGTTTGCAACTAAACGATCCCAGGTTCAAGGCTTACCGAATGATTGAACCACTGGACATAGGCATACGCATAGCAGGCTGGGCAAGGTTTAAGGTCAATAATTGCAATTCTGAATCCAGCTGAACCATCATACAACTGGCTGCTGGGCTTCACACGGTAACGCACACTGGGTAAGGTACAGTGCAGTCAAGGGGCGCATAGCAGCAGGGTGATGGGCTGACCACAAGAGACAGAGTTACACACACAAACCGAAGAAAGAGATTTTTCTGTCTCTCCTCCCAACAGGGAAATATATTTTTAGGCTTCTGTCATGTATTTAAGGATAATGCCACCACACAACTGGCCACTGGGCTTCTCTCACGGTAACACACACTGGGTAATAATAGGGTACAGTGCAGCCAAATGGCACACAGCAGTAGCAAGGTGACTGGCTGGCCACCTCACAGAAGATGCAGTGGAGACAAACACAACACCACAGGAGGTTTTTCTTAAGGTGAATGTTTAGTGAAGCCCCCCCCCCCCCAAAAAAAGCACATTCCTGACTGAGACCCCTGTCCTTCAGACAATTTTTCATTTTGTTGTGGGTGGGACTAGGACTAGAAATTATGTTTTTCATTGTTTCCTTTTTGTGGGCTTAGAAGTAACATCAAGTTTCACACACTCAGTAAAGTGTTTTAACTTCTTTTTCTCCCCCCTTCAAACAAAGGAAAAACCCAAATATGATCTCTTCTTTCACCCCTCCCCCAACCAGGGTGATCTCCCTCCTCCCACGAGTGCCACGAGTCACACTAGATATAAGATTTGTGAAGATTAGAACTCAGCAAACAACCAGAGGATGAGTGGTACTGTGCAGACTAAGCACGTCTCACACACATAAACAGGCAGGCAGCAGTCTGCAAATGAACTAATTCCTCCAGCTATTTCAATCCGTTTTCCTCTGAAAGAAGTCCCTCCTACAAACTTCACTGATCCCAAAAAGTTATGCTCTTAAGCTCCTTCCGCCCCTTTCTTTCCTCAGTTCCCCCGACTCCCCCCTTCCTTTTCCCCACCCGACAGTTAACTTTTTTTTGTTCAGTGGCTGTAAGGTTCTAATGAAAAGCCAAGTGGCCACAAGTTCAGAGGACACAGTCGCACAACTGAGAGCACACACACACACAGGCTGCGGCTCCTTCTCCACTGTGAGACTAAGACTGAATGGCAATGAAATGGAGCCGCAGCTGCGCAGATGACTTCTTTGTCTGATCCCTCAACTCGCGAGACTCACTAACTCCTCTCAACCACCACCAGCTGATCACACAGCAGATGGTCAGGTGGTACACTGTGAGTGAGAGTGAGATCGCAAGCGTGAATGCTGACAACAGCTGCCCCCCCGCCCCCCGACAATAACACTCAGGACAGGATGGGAGGGGAGGGAATTGAGCTGCATTCTTCAGCTGGTGCCAAGATTGGGAACGGGACACGGATGATGCCAGCAGAAAGAAAAAGCACACAAACGTAAGATTTGTTTTGATGATTCAAACCCTTTTGCGAACCCTGTAGTGTTCGAGTTCTAAATTAGAACTCGAACACCAGGGTTCGAATCTTTCTCTAACTAGTTCTGACAACACTAAGAGGATTCACAACAAGTGGTCACTGGGGGAAAACAAAATACACAAACTGTAGTATTAGGAGACTCAATATTACAGATGTAACGAATTGATGCAAAGGCAGAAAGGACAAGACCACAGTGAGCTGCTTACCTGGAGCAAGAGTCAAAGGTATTAAAGTCAAATTAGATGATTTGCTGAAAGGAGCTAGGATAAGCCCTACAGTGGCACTATATGTAAGAGAGAAAATGATATTGGCTTTAGACTTGATGGTGACATCAAACAAGACTTTGAGAACATTTATTTATTTATATTTTGGTAACTGGGTGAACCCTCTGAGACCAGAGATCCTTTTTTCAGGGGCGACCCGGGGTTAATTACAACAACCACTTACATTAGGTGAAAATTATAATAGGATTTGAGTGAAATACAATATTAAGTTACAGAGAGTACATACATAATCATAGGAGTACATTAGACAAAAGTTGGTACAGGTCAGGAAGTAGGCAATATACAAGGAGAAACAGGAATTAGTTTGAATCAACAGGGCTGAAACAGTTGCTTACATCATGTCTACAGTGTTTTTAGCATTAACCATAGGCAATCCAAGGAGATAAGGGCATAGGTCAGCTGGCATAGGAGGGGGGTAGGTCTAGGACATGATCTAGCGATTACAACCACAGAGGCTTAGTTCAAGAAGGTACACTTTGAGGCCAGATTTGAACCCTAGGAGTGAAGGTTTGTCAAGTAGGCTTGCTGGGAGTGAGTTCCATAAGTGGGAAGCCGCATATTGAAAAGAACGCTTTCCTTGGTTGGTGCGAACACGGGGGATGGCGAGGAGATGACTTGCTGTGGACCGGAGGGTTCGGCAGGGGACTTTGGGAGTGAGCAGGCCACTCAGGTGAGGCGGGCGGCCTAGGGAGGTGAATTTATAGGTCGGGTAGGCAGTGGGATAGGCTAACTTTAGCCTTAGGGTGGGCCAGTGTAGGTCAGTGAGGGCCTCACAGTGATGTCTCCTTGGGGAGGAGTTGGTTCCAAAGCAGGCTATTCGGTGGTAGAGAGCGGTAAGTTTGTTTAACTCTGTCTCCCGGAGAGACTAGAGTAAGGGAGAACCATATAGCAAGCAGGGGAGAAGGTTACAGTTTGCTATGGCTTGTTGTGCTTCTCCGGAAAGGGAGTTTCCCAAGCGATATACAAGGCCAAGCCTCTGGTGTATGGATCTGGTTAAGGCATCGATGTGTAGTTTGCAGGTCAACTCCTGGTCAAGGAGAACCCCAAGATACCTGAACTGGTCTGCGACATCTACTTGCCTTCCTAGGGCTGTTGAGAGCTGGAGTAGCCCACTACGATCATTGCCCAGGCGTTGTGTCCCAAAGAGGACTGCCTTTGTTTTCTCTTCATTCAGTTTTAGAGAGTTTGCAGTGAACCAGACTTCAAGAGCTGAGAGGCTGGCCTGAAGTTTGGAGGAGATAACAAAGGGTTGGGGGTCACTGCAGTAGATTACGATGTCGTCTGCGTATAGGATAAGGTTGCAGGGTGCACAGTCCTCTTCGATGTCATTTAGGAATAGTGAGAATAGTATGGAGCCCAGGATGGAGCCCTGAGGTACCCCAGAGATCATGGGTCTAGGGTCAGATTGTACTCCTCTCCAGCGGACTTTTTGGGATCTGTTTGTCAGATAGCTCATGAACCAGGAGAGTGAGAGCTGATCCAGGCCAAGACGATGAAGTTTGGTAAGGAAATGCTCATGACTGACCAGGTCAAAGGCCTTGGATAGGTCAATGAATAGGGCGCCCGCTGGGATGCCTTGGTCCATGGCCTTAAGAATGTCGGATGTTAGACGGACAAGGGCAGTGTCGGTGCCATGGCCTTTCCTAAAGCCGTGCTGTACTTTGGAGAGGAGTAGGTGTTTTTCTAGGTAGTCTTGGAGTTGATTATAGACAAGTCTTTCCTGAATTTTCCCCAGGAGGCAGAGAAGAGAGATGGGCCTATAGTTTCCCACTCTATCCCGAGTTCCTTTTTTGTGGACTGGGACAGTGGTCGTTACCTTCCATTTACTGGGGACCGTTCCTTCGTGGAGGGACCTATTAATGAGCAGGGTGACAGGATAGGCAATGGCCGTGGCTGCGGCCCATAACAGCCGAGGTTCTAGAAGGTCATTTCCAGGGGAAGAGTCTGGGTTTATTTTGCGTAAGAGGGGAAGTACTGTTTCAGGCTCAACAAGTTTCAGGTGGAATAAGGGGCAAGGTAGCACCCTGTCCACTTAGGGGAGAAAGGGGGTCCCAGGCGCGGGTGGGAGTTATCCAATTGGATTTGCAAAGGAGGCACAGAAAGCGTCAGCCACTTTAGCAGGGTCATTGGTAAATGTATCCCCGATTAGGAGTGAGTCATCATGTTCTTTTGAAGGGCCTTTGAGAAGGGAGTTTATGTGGCCCCAGAATGTCTTTGGGTCACGTAGATGGCCAGTTTGCAGGTCTCTAAGGAATTTGGACTTGGCCTGTTTTGCTGTTTTTTTGCACAAGTTCCTCAGACTCCGGTACTTCTCCCAGTCTGGTTTACAGCCAGAGGATTTGTAGAGTCCCCACGCCTTGTCTTGGAGATGCATGGTCTGCTTTAGTTTAGGGTTTAGCCATTTGTGGCATTTTCCCTGTACCCTGAGTTTCTTCCGGGGGCATGTAGGTTAGCTAGGGACAGGAACATTTTTAATGAAGTATTCCAGCGCCTCGTCAAGTGAGGGGAGGGAGACAATAGGGTCCCAGTCGATTTTCCAAAGGTCAGAACAGAGGTCAGTGGGTACAAACCGGCTGTAGTTCCTTGCTTCAATCACCCTGGCGGCAATCTTGAGGGGTTTATTGGACCAGGCACAGAAGATAGGGGAGTGGTCGCTCAGGGAGTCAGACATAATCCCAGCAGTCCGTATCCGGTAGGGGCAGGAGATGAGCGCCCAGTTGAGTAATGTGTGATTGCCAGACTTGGTATTAAGCCTGGTTGGTAGATCAATCACTTGGGTAAGTGATGAGTCCAATATTAAATTCTTGATTGTGGAGGCTCCTGGGGAAAGCCAGTTTAGATTGAAATTCCCGAGGAGGATGGTCTCTCCTAGGGGGTGTTTGTGGAGGGCATTGGTAAGGGATTCTAGAGAGGAGGCGGCAGTCTGGGGTGGGAGGTAGGCACACCCTATAAAGAGAGGCTTGGTATCTCCCAGGAGTATTTTGACAAATAGTACCTCACCCTGTGATCCATTTAGTTGGGGGAGATCAATCTGGGTTGCATTCAGGGAGGAGTTGAGGTAGACAAGAACCCCCCCTTTTTTTCCCCTACTCTGTCCTTTCTAATGGCCTGATAGCCAGCCAGGTCAACTCCATGGAGGAGGATTTGAGGCTTTAGCCATGTTTCCGTCACTGCTAGTATATCCGGTTTGTAGAGTAGGGTCCAAGCCTCAAGGTCAGGCATTTTGTGCCCTAGGCTCCCAATATTCATAGGTACCAGCTTGAGACCACAGGTGTTTGCCCAGAGGGGGTTGGTGGATCACTAAGGGTGAGGTTAGGAGAAAAGGGACCAGGGCTGTATTCAATGCCCCCCTCAAGCGCTAGCTTGAGCCTGATCTGGAGGCCAGTAGAATTGGGGGGGGGCATAAGCGGATCGTATTGGTTAAGGTCGAGGGCTGGGTTATAACAGATGTTCAGAGGTGGTCCTTGTATGCTTAGGCTAGGCTTATTTAGCCTCTCATGCCTAGGCACATAGTACCCTGGTAAGGACTTTCAGCTGGAGTCAAAAGGGACCAGTTCCCTGGGGGGTGGAAGGGTTTTTCCCCATAGCAGAGAAAAGTAGAAGGGGGCTACCCTGGGTGCAGAGCACCCCATACTGTGGGTCAAAGTGGGGGCCCAAGGTTCAGGCTGATTTTGGATTTGAGGGAAGTAGAAGTTTAGTTTTATGAGGGAATGGCTCATCCCGGCAGTCAGAGATAAGGAAGTTTCAGTGTGAGCCCTCTGTATTGGGTAAGGATCCTTGCACGGGGGGGAGAATTCTGTTCTCCTAGTTGGTAATTTAAGACCGTGGTTTAGGGAGCGCATCAGGATTGCAGTAGTGTTGCAGGTTATTAGCTCAGGAGAGGGAAGAGGATACGGTTTTATGTTACCACAACTGCCAGCAAATGAGGCAAGCAGCAGCAGGGATTTAAGCCATTTTAAGGGGTAGAAGGCTGACAGGAAAGTTTTTGATACAACCTCTAGTGGAGAGGTCTGATAACCTGCAGATGGGAAAGTGAGCTGATAGGTTCTGCAGCTCACGTGACCACTGCTATATAAGCAGATGTTCACCAAGGGCAGTGGTGGGGGTGGTGGGGGGCCGGCGCACAGTGCCGGCGGGGCTCCAACTGAGAAGCATTTCAGAGGCATTTAAATGCTTGCACAGACGCAGCGTCGGCCACTCAAGGAGGAGTTCTTTATGCGACCTATGTTAGAAATTGGGGCTCCGATGCAGGTTAGGGGAGGGCTGCTCCATTGGGGGAGGGCTGTTTCATAAGCCCTCGCGATCTCCGCCTGTGTGCTTTTGGTTGCAGTAAGAACCGGGGCTGCTCCACATAGGAGAAAGGTTAGAGGCAAAGTTATACTCTTAAGACATTTTGCCTGTCCCTAGAGCAGGAGCTGGAAGGTAAAGAGCAATTAGGAAAATTAACAATTGGTTAACAACATGGGCCAACAGGGAGAGATTCATTTTTTGCACAGAGCTGGTGTAAGTTCTACAACAAGAGATAACTGTACAAAAGGGATGGATTGCACCTAAATAAGTACGGAACCAGACCATTAGGAGACTGTCTAAACAAGTACCTAGAAGGGAGTTTAAACTAATTGGCGAGGGGAATGGGGAAGGGTGCATAAATTTGCATGGTAACCAGTAGAACTGTGCAGGGGCCAAATATTAATTTCCGAATACCACGAATATTAGGGCTTCCGAATATTCGGAAGCCCTTCCTGAATAGAGGACTATTCGGTGGTATTCGTATTCAGCATCCACCCACCTGCACAGTTGGCCTTAAAAGAAAAGCAAAATCTTCTCCCCAGCCCCCCAAAAAAGTACTGTCCTCCCCACACTCTAACAGCCAGCAAATCCCACCCTCCTACCCACCCAGCACCCTCAAAGTTTTACTTTTTTCTGCAGAAATTACAAAATAATAGTTTTAAAGGGGACAGCCACAACCCACCCACCTCCCACCTTATAAACTTATAGGCACAAGAGTAATTCTAATCCTTCCCTCCCGTCAGACACTCCAATGCACATTTCTGTCCCTCACCCCAGCACCCAGCACCCAATTCTCCCTTATTTAGGAGAAGGCACGAAGAAATCAGTCAGTAGGTGCTGGTCCGGAACAACCCTCCCTCCTCCACTGCCGAGCTCCTTCTAATGAATGAAGGTGCACTCTTGTTGATATAGTGAAGTCAAGCCAGCAGATCACGTGATATGCTGGCGTGACTTTACTATAACAAGAAAGAGCGTGCTTTTATTCATTAGAAGGCGCTTGGCAGTGGAGGTATAAGGGCTGTTCTGGACCAGCGGCTGTGGCAATTATTCATTGCATTCTCCTGATAAGGAGAAATGAGTGTGGGGGGGGCAGGAATAGTGGGGCACTGCTGTGTCTGCCTCTCTGGCACTTAGTTCTTGTTGCTGACGGGGGGGGGAATGGAGTAGTTGGGCAAAGGGCACAGTGTCTGGCTGGCACTTCTTGTTGCTGATGGGGGAGGGGATTAGGATTTCTCTTTAACTTCCCGATGCTGAGTGCCTGTCAGTTAAGTTTATAAGACGGGGCTGGCCTTGGAGGCGGGCGGGTTGTGCCGGTCCCCTTTAAAACTATTTTCTGCAGAAAAAAAATAAAACATTGTGGGTGCTGGATGGGTAGAAGGGTGGGATTTGCTGACTGGTAGAGGGTGGGGAGGACATTACTGTTTTTTGTGGGGCTGGGGAAGAGATTTTGTGTTTTTATCAGGGCTGTGCCAAATACGAATATTTGGCCGAATAACAAATATTTGGCAACCGAATATTCAAAAAAAGGTACTCGCACAGCCCTAGTAACCAGGGAATAACTAACAGAAGACCAACATGGAATTTCACTTACTAAGGGAAGAATGAGGGATAAAGAATGGGAATGTCTACTGATAAATACAAGAAGTCTTAGGAACAGGTTTGGTGAGCTAGCATTTATACTACATGGGGAGAAACCGGATGTAGTTGGTATAACAGAAACATGGTGGTCAGAGGATGACACCTGGACCAAGGATTTAAATGGGTACAAGTTATTTAGAAAGAATAGAAGGGGACAGAAAGGGGGTGCAGTAGCTGTATATATATAGCCAAACATTTATGGACAGAAGAAATTAATCAAGTCGAGCAAGATGATACAGAATCAGTCTGGCTAAAAGTAGACAAAAAATAGTTCATGTTATATAATACTGGGAGTAAACTACAGGCTACCAAACCAAAAAGCTAGTACAGACAATGTATTAATTGATATGCTTGGGGAACTTTGGGAATGAATAATATTATTTTAATGAAAGACATAAACATCCTGTGAGTAGACTGGAAGGCAGCACAAAGGGGCAGTAGCCAAAATATTTGTCCAATAGTTTATTAAACCAAAACCTGGAACAATATTGTACAACAACCAACAAGAAGTTATACCTTGGACGTGGTACTAAGTGACCTCAGGGATGGTTTGTATAAATGTAATGTTAGGGAACCACTGGGCTGTAGTGACCATTCAGTGGTATTGTTCAAAATAAAAAGGGAAGAGATAAGAAGCACGGGTTTATCAAAAAGAATATGCCAAAACTGGGTAAACTATGAGGCCATGAAAAAAGGAACTAGAAACTTGGGATTGGAAGAATAACACTGAAGGAAAAGATGTAGATGGTATCTGGAAGGGCATAATAAAATAAAATCACCTGAAGACAGGTTTGTACCAGTTGTATCAAAATATAATAGGCCAGGGAGAATACCAGTATGGTTAACAAAAGGACAGGCAGCAAAATAGGACGAGTTTAAAAACAGTTTAAAAAGGCAAAGACAGAAAATAACCCAAGGCTATGGGAACAATATAGAAAAGTGGAAATGATCTGTGAAAAGGAGATTAGAGACGCTAAAGAAAAAAAGGAACTAGATATTGCACAAACATCTACAAAAAATACAAAGGCATTTTGGAACTACGTGAGATCTAAAACGGGTGGGGACAGAACAGTAGGACCATTAGTGGAAAGTGGGATTAAGTTTGAAGATGAAAGAGAAATAGCATCCTTAATACATTTTTTGGGATCCGTAATTCAGGTTTCAGAGTTATCCAAGCTGGACATTCCTGATGGAGGTAATACATACAGAATAGAGAAAGACTACATTTTGAGCCTGCTACAGAACAGAAAAGAGAATAAAGCTCAGGGTCCTGATGGTTTGCACCCTGGGGCATTTCGGGAACTGGGAGTGGTATTGGCAGACCCCACTGACTAAGCTATTTAATATGTCACAGGAAGAGGGGCAAGTCCCATTAAATTGGAAAAGAGCAGTCGTTACACCAATTTTTTTTTTTAAAAAAGGAAAAGGCGATAAAACTATAAACCTGTGAGCTTGACACTGGTCATAGGAAAACTGTTTGAAAAATGTTAAAATCAAATCTGCATATTGAATTTTTGGATAGTAAAAGAAAAACTAGATGTCATAAATTACAACTAAGGGGTATGCAATTTAAAGGGAAACTCCTATATCGCCTGTAAGTTCAACAGCTGCTGCAGAAACGCTCAATTAGGGCTTTTAGCATAAAACAAATTTTTATTTACCTGCTGCCTGCAGATTTTAATTAGGACACGCTCTGTCTATAATGGCTGCACAGCCCCGGGTGGACATCTTGCGTACACCGGGCGGCTTCCACCACGAAGGTTATGCTAATGAGGGGTACCAACAAATGGCAGAGTTGGTAGCCCTCATTAGTATAACCTTCACAATAACTCCTACCTCTGAAACCACTGTTGGTTTGCAGACTCTTGGAGCTTGGAAGCAAACCTTTCTTATCCTTAATATCCTTAAGGTCTCATCTAACTGTGGGTCACGTAACATCTCACCAGTGAAGGGCTCACTCAGCAAATCATGAAGGTGTAATCTAATGACAGTGACTCGGACAATCTGGCATATGGGCTACCACAGTGGCAATGCAACAGTTCACATCAAGTACTAAGCAGATCCACCATGGAATCACCTACAAAGGAGGCTGCCACGTGACTTAAGAGATCTCTGACTGGAGAACCCTGAGGGGCCTTATCTACCACTGCTGTTGACAAGTATCACTATGCCCAGGCTACTAAAGCCGAGGCCAGTGTGACATGCAAACCAAAATCTGAAGGTAACTATGCATGCTTGCAGGCAGTTTCCAGGTGCTCATCATACCTTAGTTTACTGACAGTCCTCATTGTGCAGCTACTGTGACTGCTTACAACTGCAATGATCACTGTGACTGCTTACAACTGTAATGATCACTGTGACTGCTTTGGAACTGCACTTACAGTATTATCATCATTGTGCAGATTTTGTGACTGTGTTATTGCTCTTTCTGTTACTTTTTCACACAGTTATTGTGTTTTACGTCAACAAAGTGAATGTTTTAATTATGTATTGCACCTTATCGCTGTACTGTTTTTATGCACCATTTCCAATTCCCCTTCCCTCGGGATGCGTCTGAAAATGGGCTGTTACCAGTTTAGTGTAACCCCCCTGCAAATGGGGGTTCCCAAAAGACTTCCAGGAGCTTGCTTGAATGCTCCAAGCCTGAATGGTGTTTGGCATTTAAGCCATTTATCAGTGAGTGTTTTTAGGACCTCTGGTACTGTCTCTTTAAGAGCTGTCTGCTTGCAGACATAATTAGTTGTATAGGGGACTGTGTGTTTCTTTGATTGAGTACCACTCGAGCTGCTGCAATTCACTCCATTTTGCAGTCACTAGGAGTGCAAAGGGAACCTATCTGAAAGATGTAACTGTTTGCCAGAAACCATTTAGAGTAATAATGAAATTACAGTTTGTCTAACCTGCTTTCTTTGCAGTCAGAACTGTGTCTGCCTAGTTCCCCATTCTGGTTTTGAACTGCTGAACTGGACCAATCAGTGTGGGGTAAGCTTGCTCTAAATGGTGCCTTGGACGAATCAGAACTTGGACTCATAATCTGAGCCAGCCACAAGAGGATTGTATGGGCAGTGACTCTGGGAGATGTAGTTTAGACTTGCGCCTTTTTGGACCAACAGGAGCAGTCTATTGTGAGTGACAGCCAATCCAGTCAAGAACTGGGAGGAACTCAAAGGAAGTGCCGGTTTTGTCTGTTGGAGTTTCAGTTGAGCTCTGGCAGTGAAGAAGGAAGGAGCTCTGTGCTTTTTCAGTGTGCAGTTTTAGTCGGGAAACGTGTAAGGCCCAGAGTTCGGTCTGCAGCTTGTGTAACTGCTTGTTAGGACTGAATCCGTCCTGTGAAGAGAATCAAAGGATATCTGAAGAGTAGAAACCAGGCTCACCCTGTAGAAGACTGGAGAAATTGCTGAATTGCACTCGGTCTGTCAGGAACTGAATCTGCTGTGTGTTCTCCCGGTATTGTGCAGTAATTGCGATCGGGATAGAGAAGCAGCCTGCCTGGTATAGTACTTTCTGTTTTACAATATAAATGTGTGAAGAGGCTTGTGTACCTCAAGTGAATCCTGCTGCCATTAAGGACTTTTGCCTGTTACTGTTCACCATATAAATGTGTGAGGAGGCTTGGTTAGCTCAAGTGAATCCTGCTGCCATTAAAGGACTTTGCCTGTTACTGTTCACCATATAAATGTGAGGAGGCTTGGTTAGCTCAAGTGAATCCTGCTGCCATTAAAGGACTTTTGCCTGTTGCAGTTTGCCATATAAATGTGTGAAGAGTCTCGTGGAGCTCAAGAATAGCCCTCTGACATTGAAGGACCCTATCTTGTTTGGAGGTCGTGAGTACTAATTCAGGTCGCTCCCTGTTGAATTGCCACATTGAATCCAAATGGAATCACTGTACTGCTGACTGTTTAAACTAATTTTCTTTTCTCTGTGGGAAAGGGCCCTACCAGCTGCCACGGTTTGGACTAGCCACTAGGGCTTGGGTACCCAGGGACAGTAACTGGTAGGGATAGGCCTGTGCACAGAGCCATAGGTAGATGAGTAAAGTGATAAGCTAATTAACCTGATTTCCCTGTCCTTGTTATATTCCCCTAAATAAATCCGAGCTGCTTGTTTCAGCAAAGTTATACTGCCTGAGGTATTTGTCTATGTTAAAGTATTGTACTGTGATTGTTGCACTGTATCTTATTTTACAGGAGGTCCCAGTGCCTGAACCAGCCCTGGGGTAAGTGTATACTGTGAAGGTAGTTCTGATATATTGTGTGGGCCACTAGTGGGAAGAAAGGGGTTGCAGTGTCCCAGAGGGCTGTGACCAAGTAAGTTTAACTATTGCAAACCCTGACCTCTGGGTGGAGGCACCCGCCATTGGATCCAGGCCCCTCAACCTGTTAGTGGCAAATCAGGCAGGGGTAGTAGCCCCTGGGATAGCGCCATCTAGGGGTTACATCTTGGAGGCTCACCGCTGGGATTGTGTGTCCTCTAGTGGCCATATTTATAAACCACTGTTAAGGGAAAAAAAAAATAAATAAATAAATGGGTACCCCGACAGAAGTGGCTGTGCACCGGCTGGTGGAGTGGTGTACTGGGGAGGAGATCGACCCCAAAATGCTATGCTTATCCTGGACATCCCCTGGGTATCAATATAGGACACTGTGCAGGAGTACTTTCAAGGTGGAAGGTTTACAAAACCCTGTGGTGGGTCGGCATGCTAATCTGCTCACCCACACTTTCCTGGCCCTAGTAGAGTTTAAGGATCCCATAGATAGCTCCAAAGTGCCACAGACCATTACCCCAAAGGAGCCCTCACTGCTTGGAGAGTGATAACTAAGGACAGTAAAGACCGAGGAATGAGCCCCACCACTATCTGAAACTTTTGAGGAGAAATTTGCTAAATGGTTGCTGGGGAAGGAAAACTGTGGAGGACTTGAAGAAACTATTTTGCCACCTGGGGGTGTTCCTCCCCAACACCCTCTCCCGCCTCAGTACCCGTAATGGTGGCTGAACCAATGCAGACACCTATTTCTGCACCCATTAGTCATGACTCTTACCGAAGGTTGAGGATCTTCTCTGGCACCCTCCCACCCCCAAGGGAGGATGACTGGGAGACCTGGATAGACTATGTTGCCCCCAAGTGCTAGAATGGCAATGCTCGGAAGCAGCGAAAGAGGGTTAGTGAGAGCCTCCGGGTCCTGCCCTGCCTACCATCCGTGCTAAACGGGCTAGTAACCCTGAAGTGACTGCACAGGCCTATCTTGAGGCCCTGGAGAATGTGTATGGGAGCCCAGATTCTGATGAAGACCTATGGTGGAGAGTAAGAGATGCACAACAGTACCAAGGGGAGTTGTTGTCTGTGTATGTATCTTGGCTGGAAAAATTGTTGCAAGAATGCCTCAGAAAGGGTAGTTTGCCAGCGATGGAACTGGACCGAACCAGGCTAGACAGGATCCTTAAGTCTGCCCCTTCTCAGAACTGCTGTTGCTTCAGTTCGCCTGGCAAATAAACTGGAATCCCACCCTCCTATGATGAGTTAATGAGAGAAATCGAGGAGTTGAGAAAAAGCGACCTCGGGGAGGGACCTGCACCAACAGCTGCGGCTCGACCGAGTGACTGAGGGTGACCCATCAAGTGAAGTTCAGGGGCAGAGGTTGGCAGTAAATGAGTGCTCTGACAAGGAAAATGATATGCCACAATGGGGCGAACTGTTGAGAGATCCGAGAATTCAAAAACAGTCCTTTTGAAGCCACGCCTGCAATCACGGGCCCTGACCTATATCCGACTGCATCTGCTATGGGGTGGGGTACCCACCCATGTATCTCCTGCTGATAACAGCTCCGAACTCAATTCCTTGACCATGGAAGTGGAGAAACTGACGAGATGTCTCCAAATGCTTATCACGCCGCGAGACAGAGATGGCACCAAGGTTTCCAGTTAGTAATACCCCGCCCTGGCTCCCAGTGTGGCGCCTCGGCCAGCTCAAACTCCAGAAAGTATGTTTTGCTATAATTGTAGGAAAGATGGGCACATGAAGGGAATGCGGTCCCAAAAGACACTGACAAAGTTGCATATAGGCTACAAGGAGAGCTTGGAGAACAAATCAGTGGTTAAGAGGTGCAGAAATGATCCCAGTGAGGGCACCAAAATGCTAACTCACATCCTTTTGTGGCAAGGTCAGTTGCCCAGGCCCCCACTACCGCCTCTCAGACTGGTCCAGAATAGTGGGTCCCTCCATGGAGACCACTGTAAAGGTGAATGGAGTGTCTACAAGAGCTGTATTAGACAGTGGCTCCCAAGTGACAATTATGTTCCAGGATTGGTATCAGAAGCATTTGTCAGGCGTACCCTTACAACCATTAGAAGGACTGCATGTATGGGGTTAAGTGAGAAGGCCTACCCCTATTCCGGTATATCCGAATTTGGCTGTCTTTCCCCACCTCCGTGGCTGGAGTGGCCGAACAAGTAGAGACCCTAGCCTTAGTGTGTCCCCCACTGGACTGTATGATGGTGTCCCTTTGTTGATTGGAACAAATGCTCATATGTTCGGAAGGCTGGCACAGTTGTGTTATGAAAAACAGGGTCAAAGACTAGTAGAGCTTTAAGAGTTCCAGCTTTAATTAAGAAGGCCTATGAGGCACAGAGAGATGCTGAAAAAATAGAACCAGAGGAACCGGTCGAATTGTATGGAAGAAGGATCCTGAGTCTCTGATCCTGGTGCCAAATGCCCAGTGTACCTTACAGGAGAGGTCCGTATCAGAAAGGATGTTAAGAATAAAATATTAATGTTGGATGCACCAGGCGATGGAAAATTGCCAGAGGGACTGCTGGTCAAGCCTAGTATTTTGCCCGCTAGAGCCCATGCTTATGCCAGAAGGGTAATGGTCCAAGTTCATAATGTGTCTGAAAGAAACATTCGAGTAAATAGAGGTTGCATCCTGGCTAATGTGCATTGTGCAGACACTGCAGTGCTACCCAGCAGCAAGAGTTCAAGGAAGAATGACAGAGTAACGCCTGACTTGTTTGATTTCGCGACTCCCCGCTGCCAGCTGAATGGAAAGTGAGGATCAGTGAGAAGCTTGCCCAGAGAGACCAGGTGTTTTCTTTAAAGGAATGGGATGTAGGATGCGTGCAAGGAGCTGAGCACAATATCCGCTGCATGACAAAAGACCATTTCGTGAGAGGTCTCGACGCCTGGCACCTGCTGACATAGATGATGTGAGACGGCATCTGCAAGAGATGTTAGGTCTGGTGTAATACAAGAATCCAGAAGCCCTTATGCTTCCCCCATTGTGGTAGTGAGGAAAAAGAATGGAACAGTAAGGATGTGTGTGGATTATCGCACCTTAAACCGGCGGACTATCCCTGATCAGTACACAATGCCCCGCATTCAGGATGCTTTGGACTGCCTAAACGGGAGCAAGTGGTTCTCTGTGCTGGATCTCCGCAGTGGGTACTACCAGATCCCGATGGCCCCAGAGGACCGTGAGAAGACAGCCTTTATCTGTCCGCTTGGCTTCTATGAATTCAGGAGGATGCCTCAAGGGATTTCAGGTGCCCCAGCCACTTTTCAACGATTGATGGAGCGTGCAGTGGGGGACATGAACTTACTAGAGTGCCTGGTATACCTAGATGATGTTATTGTGTTTGGCAGCTCACTGGAGGAACATGAGATCAGATTATTTAAGGTATTGGACCAACTGGAGGACTTTGGCTTAAACTGTCCATTGATAAGTGTCAATTCTTTCAAACATCAGTAAAGTATGTGGGACACATAGTATCCACCGAGGGAATAGAGACCGACCCAAGTAAAGTTGAGGCCTTGACCACCTGGCCACAGCCCAAAAATCTAAAAGAACTGCAAAGATTCCTGGGATTCTGTGGTTATTATCGGCGTTTCATCAGGACTATTCACGAGTGATCCGCCCTTTACTTAACCTTACTCAAGGATATCCCCAACCCACAAAAATACCACCAAAAAGTCAGCGTCCCTCAAGACTGAAAGAGTGTATTTTCATCAGTGAAGTATTTGGGGCCCGCTGGACTCTGATGTGAGACTGCTTTTCATGAGATCATATATCAGCTTACCCATGCTCCAGTGCTGGCCTATGCCGATCCAAGAAAACCTTACGTCCTGCACACTGATGCTAGCTTGCAAGGGTTGGGGCTGTGTTGTACCAAGAGCACGAGAATGGCCTGAGACCAGTGGCCTTTGCCAGTAGAAGCCTGACCCCATCCGAAAAGAACTATCCTGTACATAAGTTAGAGTTCCTAGCTTTGAAGTGGGCTATTGTTGACCAATTCCATGAGTACTTGTATGGGGCTAAAATACTAGTAAAACTGACAATAATCCTTTGACCTATGTGCAGACCTCAGCTAAGTTGGATGCCACTGGCCACAGGTGGCTTTCTGCATTATCTACATATGACTATGTCTCAATAACGAGCAGGTCTGAACCACATAGATGCTGATGCTCTCTCCCGGAGGCCTGTTCCCCAGAATGATTGGGTCCGATTGGCAGAACCTGACATTCGGGCACTCTGCCGGAAGTTTGACAGGGAGGAACAAATGTCCACGGACGCAGTGGACTGCATGGTGGATTGCTTGGGACCCTCTGAGAATTGCACACCTGCTGCTTATTGCCACTTTTCTGCAATAGACATTGGTGCACTGCCTCAGCTGGACAATGACAGTATTCGGCGGGCTCAATCCCGCGATCCCATGATCAAAGCAGCTTTAGAAGCCCTCTATGCAGGAAAAGATGTGTCCAAATTACGCTCCACGGATTTGAGAACTGCACTATTATACAAAGAAGGTCCTAAGTTGAAACTGATCAATAAACTGTTATACAGAGAAACAGCAGACAGAGGGGGACAAGTAGACAAACAACAACTAGTGCAGCCCCACTGCCTTTCGAGACTCAGTACTGATGTCCTTGCACAACCACATGGGGCACCTTGGTATAGACAGAACATTTGACTTGGTGAGATCCAGATTCTATTGGCCTAAGATGGGGGCTGATGTGGAGCAACACATTCGAACTTGTAGTCGCTGCTTACAGAGGAAAGCTTTGCCCCAGAGGGCTGCCCCCCTTGTTAACATCACCACCAGTGCACCCATGGAGCTGGTCTATATTGATTTTCTGAGTTTGGAGTCAGATCAAAGAAATATCAGTAATGTGCTGATGGTCACTGACCATTTCACGAGATATGCCCAAGCTTTCCCACCAAAGACCAGAAAGCATCCACTGTGGCCAAAGTACTTGTAGAAAACTTTTTGTTCACTATGGGGCTCCACAAAGAATCCATTCTGATCAAGGAGAGACTTTGAGAGTCGTCTGATCAAAGATGCTTTCTCTGTGGGAGTGCGAAAGTCCAGAACCACTCCTCACCACCCCCAGGGGACCCTCAGCCTGAACGCTTCAACCGCACTTTGCTAGATATGCTAGGCACCCTGCACCCAAAGGACAAGCCTAGATGGAGCCAACAAATTAGCACCCTGGTACATGCTTATAACTGCACCAAAAGTGATGCCACTGGGTTCTCCCTACCGCCTGATGTTTGGAAGAGAAGCCCGACTACCGTGATGTGTGTTTTGGGGTCTCTCCTGATGGGGTTCAAGCTGACAACTATTTACAGTATGTGCAAAAGTTAAAGGCCCAGCTAACTCATGCGTACCAACTGGCTCAAACCATGGCTGCCAAAAGAAATCTGGCCAACAAAGAAAGGTATGATAAAAAGGTGAAAGCACAGGAACTCCAGGAGGGAGATCGGGTATTGCTAAGAAATCTGGGACTGCATGGCAAGCACAAGATTGCTGACAGATAGCACAATCTCCCTCACATTGTAGTGGGAAAACTAGATGATCTGCCAGTGTACAAAGTAAGGCCTGAGAATAATTCAAAAGATGTAAAACAATGCATAGAAATCATTTACTGCCCATTGGACAAATCTTAATTGAGTCTGAGCCCTAGAAGATGCCCCTCTGGACCAGTGACTAGAGCTGCTGCTAAGAAAAGATCAAGAAAGTCTGCACCTACAGAAGCAAAGTTAAAGTGTTCCCTCCACAAGTCCCAGTTGAGCATGACTGTCAGTCCATATCGGAAGAAAGTGAGATGACTTTGAATACTATCCTTCTTACGAACTGAGTCAATTGTTTGAGGGCAATCCCTAGTCAATACTGGAGATGAAGCTGGGCCTTCTGGACTGTCCAAGCCCCCAGCTTCGTCCCTGGAGCCAATGCTCCCAGAAAGTGAAGTGCAAAGCATCAGATCAGATGAAATGGAATCATTGTGCATGGTTGAACTGTTTGAGCTTTCAGGGAGGAAAATGATGGATTGGGTCAGACTGGTGATACACCAGAACAAGAAGAGTATTTTGAGTGCCCTGACAGTCCACTGCCAGTGTCCAAAGCTCTCCATGCAGGCCAAATGTTGTGGACCTAGAAACTGTAACTCCTGGAGCTGAAAGTGCCCCAAGTTCTAGCCTCTCTACCCCCATGGAGACTCCCTGACAAGTGAGGACAATGCTGAAAATGAGGCTCAGAGTGCAGATACTGTAACAGTTCCCCTAGAAAGACTGATGTGAGCTGTAAAGCCTGTGGTGCACCTCAGTTATGATTCCTTGGGAGGTCTGTGGATTTGCCTCTCAATGTTGTCCATAAAGGTGTATGTGTCCCGAGCTCATTGCCCAAACTGAGCATCAGTGCTAACTCCAAGTTACTTGTGTTGCCCTCTAAGTATGGTGCCCTTGCCCCGTCCAGCCCCAAGGTAACTGATAGGGAAGGGCCCCCTCTCTTCAGGTTTCATGTACAAGAGGTAATAACTTGAGTTATGGTACAATGTGTATGTAATACTGTGTAAAGAGTGACGTACTGCAATGTTTCAGAAATGTGTTCTTGGTAAAATGATATATTGACTGATGATTACATGTGCGAGCCTAATGCAAATGTATATGGTTGCAGTTGAAACTTATGGGGGTACTTGCTTGACGCGGACGTCAAGCTTTCCCAGGCCAGGAAGGGTGTAACCCCCCTGCAAATGGGGGTTCCCAAAAGACTTCCAGGAGCTTGCTTGAATGCTCCAAGCCTGAATGGTGTTTGGCGTTTAAGCCATTTATCAGTGAGTGTTTTTAGAACCTCTGGTACTGTCTCTTTAAGAGCTGTCTGCTTGCAGACATAATTAGTTGTATGGGGGACTGTGTGTTTCTTTGATTAAGTACCACTCGAGCTGCCAATTCACTCCATTTTGCAGTCACTAGGAGTGCAAAGGAACCTATCTGAAAGATGTAACTGTTTGCCAGAAACCATTTAGAGTAATAATGAAATTACAGTTTGTCTAACCTGCTTTCTTTGCAGTCAGAACTGTGTCTGCCTAGTTCCCCATTCTGGTTTTGAACTGCTGAACTGGACCAATCAGTGAAGGGTAAGCTAGCTCTAAAATGGTGCTTGGCAAACAGAACTTGGACTCATAATCTGAGCCAGCCACAAGAGAGGATTGTATGGGCAGTGACTCTGGGAGATGTAGTTTTAGACTTCGGCCTTTTTGGACCAACAGGAGCAGTCTATTGTGAGTGACAGCCAATCCAGTCAAGAACTGGGAGGAACTCAAAGGAAGTGCCCGGTTTTGTCTGTTGGAGTTTCAGTTGAGCTCTGGCAGTGAAGAAGGAAGGAGCTCTGTGCTTTTTCAGTGTGCAGTTTTAGTCGGGAAACGTGTGTAAGGCCCAGAGTTCCGGTCTGCAGCTTGTGTAACTGCTTGTTAGGACTGAATCCGTCCTGTGAAGAGAATCAAAGGATATCTGAAGAGTAGAAACCAGGCTCACCCTGTAGAAGACTGGAGAAATTGCTGAATTGCACTCGGTCTGTCAGGAACTGAATCTGCTGTGTGTTCTCCCGGGCATTGTGCAGTAATTGCGATCGGGATAGAGAAGCAGCCTGCCTGGTATAGTACTTTCTTTTTACCATATAAATGTGTGAGGAGGCTTGTGTAGCTCGAGTGAATCCTGCTGCCATTAAAGGACTTTGCCTGTTACTGTTCACCATATAAATGTGTGAGGAGGCTTGGTTAGCTCAAGTGAATCCTGCTGCCATTAAAGGACTTTTGCCTGTTGCAGTTTGCCACATAAATGTGTGAGGAGTCTCGTGGAGCTCAAGAGTAGCCCTGCTGACATTGAAGGACCCTATCTTGTTTGGAGGTCGTGAGTACTAATTCAGGGTCGCTCCCTGTTGAATTGCCACATTGAATCCAAATGGAATCACTGTACTGCTGACTGTTTAAACTAATTTTTCTTTTCTTTGTGGGAAAGGGCCCCTACCAGCTGCCACGGTTTGGACTAGCCACTAGGGCTTGGGTACCCAGGGACAGTAAATGGTAGGGATAGGCCTGTGCACAGGGCCATAGGTAGATGAGTAAAGTGATAAGCTAATTAACCTGATTTCCCCCTGTCCTTGTTATATTCCCCCTAAATAAATCCGAGCTGCTTGTTTCAGCAAAGTTATACTGCCTGAGGTATTTGTCTATGTTAAAGTATTGTACTGTGATTGTTGCACTGTATCTTATTTTACAGGAGGTCCCAGTGCCTGAACCAGCCCTGGGGGTAAGTGTATACTGTGAAGGTAGTTCTGATATATTGTGTGGGCCACTAGTGGGAAGAAAGGGGGGTTGCAGTGTCCCAGAGGGCTGTGACCAAGTAAGTTTAACTATTGCAAACCCTGACCTCTGGGTGAAGGCACCCGCCATTGGATCCAGGCCCCTCAACCTGTTAGTGGCAAATCAGGCAGGGGTAGTAGCCCCTGGGATAGCGCCATCTAGGGGTTACATTCGTATCATTTGAGTCTGAAAGGGTAGCTGCACCTTTCACTGGAATCACAATTTGTCTAACCACAGAAGAGAAGGCTGGCTCCGTGTCAGGAGAAGCCTCTCCTTTTTTTGGTGCCGATTGCGTCTAGAAACGTGTAACACTGTGCCACCAACTTAGAAAATTACTTTTCCTTTTCCTTTTCTACCTTATCCACTGTTCTTTACCTATCTGTGCAAAAGTGTTCAAATTCAGGGAAGGATGTAGGTGCACTCCCTGAGGAGGACAGAATGGGATTAACTTTCAGCATAGCAGTTGCTGCAGAATCCTACAAGTCTCCTGAACCAGGTAAGAAATATGTTTTGGATCAAACAGACGGAATCGAGAAAGACCTCCATCTGTTCACCTTCCTCTTCATCATGTTCAGAATCCTGAGGGTCCTCTGGATTCTGAGGGTTAGCAGGATTATTACTGCCTTGGGGAGTCTTCCAGGCCATCTGACTGAGGTTGCCTCAACAAGTCTGGGAAAGAATTCAGATCTGGAAGAGCATCTTTTTCACCCAAGTTCTCTAAAGGATGCCCAGATACACCTGGATGGAGGCTGTCCCAATTCCCCAGAGGAAGGGGTCACCTGTGAATCAGGAGTAAGACATCCTTCTGAGTCCCGTTCGTTTAACCATCCCCATGAAAGCTCTTGGTGAGATAAAGCAGGGATCAGTGTACTTTCTACTGCCACTGCCAAACATAAAACCAGATGCATCATCAACTGGACGACCACCAGTCTAGGGACCAGGTGCCAAGAAGTTTGCATTGGTCTTGCTACTGCAGAACCGACAGAAGATACCACACAGAGACTGTCTCAATGCCTTACAACATGCTTTGCCTTTCTTATTCATGGAGAAGGGCCTGACAAACGTCATGGTTTCTAAATGTCTTTTCTGTAATTAATTCCGGGTCGCCCCTTAAAAAGAGACCTCTGGTCTCAGTAGGTTTACCCGGTTATCAAAATCGAAATAAATAAATGGTGCCCTTCCCTCTCTCTTTCTCTCTGTTGCAAAAAAGATTAACAACGGGGGTTTGTGTCAGAAATTTCACTCACTTGCGTTAATTTAGTGTGCACTTCCATCAACTTCTGTGCACACCTGTGTGAACTTGTGTCAGTTTCTGCGCACTTGCCATCATTTTTGACAAAAATGATGCAAAACCCTCAGAAAACGAGGCAACTGTGGGAAAAATCTTTCAGCTGCTTAACGACGATGACTACTGTAAGCAGAAAAATGTAAAACAGAATTAAATCTCAAAGGGATCAAAAAAACCTTGGAAGATAAACAGAAACACTTGAGAAAAAGGGACGCCCTGAGCAAGCCTATGTGACGGAAAATTTAGAGCAGACAACATAAAGCAGGGAGGGAAAACTGTCCAAAGAGAACACTTTTTTCAGCTTGCTCTGGCACCAGGCTAAATTCAGACCACAACAGCCAGACCATTCATAATTATCCAACACCCTTTGAAGAATGCAGGCAGAAGTCAAACAGGAATGGCAGAACATCCAGCCACAGACAGGAATTTACCATTAAAGCAGGACCAAATTAAGCAAACAACAACAGGCCTGATTTACAATTTACAAATTCTGTCGGTTAAAACAAGCATGATTCTCTGCTAGGAGTTACTACAGTGTGAACAGATAACAAGTAAGCAATAACCCAAGACAGGGTGTGCGGTTACTGGGGATTAATCAACACCCTGGGTGCGTTGTGAGGCATAAGGCCACAGGCCGAGTGTCCTCACAGCATCCGAGGTGTTGATTAATCCCCAATAACCGCACACCCTGGAGTGGGTTATTGCGCTCATAATATGGGCTAAGCATGATTATGATGAAATTAACAGAAATGTGTTTTTTCCTGTAAAATACAGAATATTGACTGTGTGTCCTTCCACGACACAAAGCAGTCCACTGTGCAACTGCTTTAGCCAGGTACAAAGTGTAGCACAGAGAGCCAATGTGCATGGGTGGAAACTGAACACAGAGACAGACATACCGACAGGACACTGCCATTTTTCTTGCTGTCACTGGGTGTATTGCTCTCTGTGTCCTCTGTCCCGTGATCAGCCATGTGCAAACTGCAGTAGGGAGAGGGAGCATGTTAGTTGTTTTGCTCTTTATGCTCTACAAGCGTTGCACGAATTGTGGAGACAGAGCAGATAAGATGTTACCGATTTGCCCTCTACACTGCACAACTGCTGCACCATATGTTGGGGAGAGAGAAATGCCCCGGCCCCGTTGCTCAGTGTCACGCTCTCGCTCCCCTCTCACAATTGTCAGCTGACAGAATGTGCAGCCCACGGACTTCGCACAGTATTACAGCACCCACGCTGTTCCCTGACTCTCTCTCTCTCTCTCTCTTTTTCTCACACACACATGTAGGGGAACAGTGCACAGCTTCAATGTCCTAGTTTCGATGCTCAGCGTCTCTGTAAGCCGACTGGATGTGCAGCCCCTGGACCTCGCTCACACAACCACCAGCTGCGCTGTTCCTCGTCTCTCTGTCCCTGACACTGTCACATGCATGGAAGGGGAACAGCGGGCAGCTTGTCTGCACACCCCTGACAGACGACCTCTGCACCTTGCATACAGGCATGCTCTCCCTCTCTCTCCCTGTCTCTGTCACTTACCCTGTGAGCTACATCCATGTTATTCCCTGTCTCTGTCATTCACTCAGGGAGGGTGAACACCGGAGAACCTCAACAATTTGCATGTAGTGACAGCGGCTCATTGCTGTCCCGCATGCCTGCATATCGTAACCCACTGGGGAAAGGGCAGAGTGACAGCATGACACAAGAAATACAGGGATGGTGACTGGCTAGTTCTGCTGTCACCATCACACAGCATGGGGTACACAGACAAGAGCTGCACACGGGCCAACAGATGCACAATGGGGAAAAAGGGGTTAGTTACAAGTCCATGACATGTCAGTCTACGTCTCGCTCTCTCTCCGTCTGCTCCCTGTCTTTCTCGGACTCTGCCCAGTATTCTGTTCTGCGTGCACTCCCTGAGTGAAGGACAGAGACACAGAGAGCAGGAATAACATGGATGCAGCACACAGGGAAAGCAAGAAAGCATGCCTGTCCACAAGGTGCAGAGGTCAGCTGTCAGGGATGTGCAGACAAGCTGCGCGCTGTTCCCCCTCCATGAATGTGACAGTCTCAGAGACAGAGAGTTGAGGAACAGCGCAGTTGGTTGTGTGTGTGAGGTCTGGGGGCTGCACATCCAGTCTGCTTACAGAGACACTGACCAACGAGACTGGGACACTGAAGCTGCGTGCTGCTCCCCTACATATGTGAGAGAGACAGAGAGAGTGTCAGGGAGCAGCGTGGATGCTGTAATACTGTGTGAGGTCCGCAGGCTGAACATTCTGTCGGCTGACAATAGTGAAAGAGGAGAGCGTGAGACACTGAGCAATGGGACCGGGGCATTTCTCTCTCTCTCTTCCAACATTTGGTGCAGCGGTTGTGCAATGTAGAGAGCAAAATAGGTAACATCTTCTCTGTCCATCTCCACAATTCGTACAGCACTTGTAGAACATAAGGAGCAAAACGACTAACATGCTCCTTCTCCCTACTGCAGTTTGCACATAGGTGACCGCAAGACAGAGGACACAGGGAGCGACACACACAGTAACAGAAAGAAAAACAGCAGTGTCCTGTTAGTGTGTCTGTCTTTGTGTTCAGTTTCCACCCATGCACATTGGCTCTCTGTGCTACCCTTTGCACCTAGCTAAAGCTGTTGCACAGTGAAACTACTCTGTGTCGTGGAAGGACACATAGTCAATATTTTGTATTTTATGGGGAAAAAACACATTTCTGTTAATTTCATCATAACCATGCTTAGCCCATGTTATAAGCACAATAACCCATTCCAGGGTGTGCATTTATTGGGGATTAAACACCTGGGGTGCTGTGAGGACACTCGGCCTGCGGCCTCATGCCTCACAACGCACCCAGAGTGTTGATTAATCCCCAGTAACCACACACCCTGTAGTGGGTTACTGCTTATGTAAAGCAGATTAAATTCAGCCTGTAGTACTTAATACCTTTTTTATTATGCAAAAACACTGTAAATAAACTACTGTACCATTTCAAGCACCAGACAGAAACATAAAAAACATACAGTTTAATGGCAGAAGGACACCGAAGTTCCATCAAGTCTGCCCTTCCTATACTGCCTCACCCCCACCAACCTACTGTGCTGCTGGGCTATCCTCCCCGGTTCCCCCCCATCCCATGCGTACCCCACCCCCCCCCGAGATTATGAGTTCTCTTGTACTGTCCCAACAGTGTTTAAGCCCATTTAGGATAGCCACTTCCACCAGTTCTGCCAGAAACACAGAACACATAATTTGACGGCAGATAAGGACCACTTGGCCCACCCAGTCTGCCCATTTCCCTACCTAATGGATAAGCTGCAGATCCTAGCTAACCAACAGCCTACTTCTTCCTACCCCCACCCCCTAGAATTGCCTTATGACTGTCCCATGCATTCTTGAATTCCACCACTGTCTTTGACTCCACAACCTCCTCAGGAAGGCTGTTCCATGCATCCACAACCCTCTCTGTGAAAAACTACTTCCTCACATTACCTCTGAACCATCCCCCCTCTATCTTCAAATTGTGCCCCCTTGTTCTTGCACACCTCTTTTTCTGAAAGATGCTACCCTCTTGGACTTTGTTGATTCCCTTGAGGTACTTGCAAATTTCTATCATGTTCCCCCCCACTCCCTCCTCTCCTCGAGACTATACATATTAAGCTCCTTAAGTCTCTCTTTATATGTCTTCTGCTGCAGACCCTGCACCATTTTAGTTGCCCTCCTCTGGACTGCCTCCATCCTGTCTATGTCTTTGCGGAGACTGGGTCTCCAGAACTGCATGCAGTACTCCAGATGGGGTCTCACCAGCTGTCTGTACAGAGGGATAACAACTTCCTGTTTTCTACTGGTGATGCCTCTCCCTATGCATTCCAGTATCCCCCCAGCCCTCCTTACTGCCCTCTCACATTGCTTGCTCACCTTTAGGTCATCTGATATAACTACCCCCAGGTCCCTTTCCATTTTTTTTCTTGTTAGTATCTCACCCCCATTGCGTACTCTTCCCCTGGGTTTTTGTTTCCCAGGTGCATTACTTTGCACTTCTTATCATTGAATCTAAGCTGCCATACATTTGACCATTCCTCCAACCTTGCCAAGTCCCTTCTCATCCTTTCCACCCCACGCTGTGTATCAACTCTGTTGCAGATCTCTGTGTCGTCTGCAAAGAGACATACTTTTCCTTCCAGTCCCTCTGCAATGTCACTTATAAAGACATTAAAAAGGACCGGTCCTAGTACTGAACCCTGCGGTACCCCACTTGTAACCCCCTTTCTTCAGAGTGGACTCCATTTACTATTACCCTCTGTGTCCTGTTCTCCAGCCAATTCTGTACCCAGGCTACCATCTTGGTACCCACTCCCAGGCTGGCCAACTTGTATATTAATCTTTTGTGTGGGACTGTGTCAAATGCCTTGCTAAAGTCTAGGTAGGCCATGTCCACAGGCCCTCCCATATCTACTACTTTGGTCACCCAGTCAAAGAAATCTATTAGATTTGTCTGACATGACCTTCCCACTGTGAAGCCATGCTGCCTTGGGTCCTGTGCCTCTCTGGCCTCTAGGTACTCAACAATTCTTTCCTTCAGAAGTGATTCCATCATTTCCCCAAACACCGAGGTTAAACTAACAGGTCTGTAGTTTCCTGCTTCTGCCCTGCTCCCACTTTTGTTAAGTGGAATAACATCTGCCCTCATCCAGTCCTCAGGTACCACCCCATCCTCCCATGACTTATTAAAGAGGGTAGTCAGTGGTGTCACTAGTTCCACGCTTAGTTCTTTTAGAATTCTGGGATGAATCCCATCAGGCCCCACTGCTTTGTCCACCTTCAGTTTTAAAGAGTTCTTTCAGAACCCTTTCTTCTGTGAATGGGCTGGTATCAACCCCCATATCCAGCGTGTTTCTATTGTTTGGTTTAGGTACCTCCCCCTCTTCATTTGTGAATACTGAGCAAAAATATTTGTTTAGTATCTCTGCCTTTTCACAGTCACCCTCTGCCCACCCCCCTCCCCTTTATTAAGCCTCACTATCCCTCCCTTTCTCTTCCTTTGCTCCCTGATGTACCTATAAAAGGTTTTATTCCTCTTCTTAACTGAGTTGGCTAACTTTTCCTTGGTTTGGGCCTTTGCTGTTCTGACTACCTTTCTTGCTTCCTTTTGCTTTAACTGATACAATTCTCTGTCCTGCTCCTCCTGTGATTCCTTGTACTTCCTGAATGCTCTCTTTTTCTCCCTAACCTTCCCTGCCACCTCATTTGAGAACCATAGTGGTTTCTTACATCGTTTTTTGTTTATTTGCTTCACACAAAGGTTTGTTGCCTCTGTGATGGCAGTTCTGATTATTCCCCATTGTTCTTCCACCCCCTTCTTCCTGCCAATTTGCTAGTGCATTCCTTAGGCACTCGCCCATTTTGGCAAAGTCAGTCCTTCTGAAGTCCAGTACCTTTGCCTTTGTATGGCTTGACTCTACTGATGTGTTTCTCATGAACCATACTGTTCGATGGTCACTAGTTCCCAGATGACTACCCACTTCTAAATCTGTGATCCTCTCGCCATCTCCATTTGAGAGTCCCAGGTCTAAGACTGCTCCTTCTCGAGTGGGTTCCGATACTAGTTGTCTAAGACATGCCCCCCTGTAGGGCATCTAGAATGATTCCATTCTTAGACGTGGCTGCTGCAAATGAACTCCAGTTAACATCTGGCATATTCAGATCCCCCATCAGCAATATCTCCCCTTTTTCTGCCATTCTAAGGATACTTTCTATCATTTCCTTGTCCATTTCCTTCCCCCCTGAGATGGGGGTCTGTATACAACCCCTGTGTGGATTGTGGTGCCATTGCATGTCTCCAAATTGACCCACAGTGCTTCCTCTCCTCCCAGTTTACCCTTTTGTCCTGTTTCTTTGATTCCTTCCCTTATGTAGAGAGCTACTCCTCCTCCTCTTTTACCCTCCCTGTCCCTCCTGTAGATAGTGTATCCTGGTATGTTTACGTCCCCGTCATGGTTCTGTGTGTACCATGTTTCTGTGACTGCCACAAAATCCAGATGTTCCTCCTCCATCAAGGCCACTAATTCAGGAAGCTTGTTACCCAGACTACAAGCATTGGTACTCATTGCTCTCCATCTTTTGACAACTTTACCTCTTGTAGCACCATCCCTGTCCTCATTGACTTTGCTTTCTCCATTTACCCCAGTCCTGCTCCCTACAGACCTTTCTACCTTGGTCTTTACCTCATTTAATACCCTGTTTGATAGGGGGAGGCTGGGAATTCCCTGCTGCTTATCAGTGCCTCCCCCCTTGACTAGCTTAAAAGCTTGCCAATGAAGCATCCAAACCGATCACCCAGAAGACTTGTTCCTTTCCTGGACAGATGCAGATCATCCTGCCAGTATAGGCTGGTATCCCTCCAGGTAGAACCCCAGTCCCCAATGAAGCCAAACCCCTGTGCTCTGCACCATTTTTTTCAACCATTCATTGAATCGCATGGCAAAGTACCCTTGCCTCACCCTTGCCATAGACTGGCAGCACCTCTGAGAAGGATACCATGTGTGCTACTTGCCTTAGGCCCCTCCCCAACTCGACAAACTCCTCCTGCACTACTCTAATTTCATGTTGAGCCAAGTCATTTGTCCCTAGGTGGACAATGACATCCAGCTCAGTCTCCTGTGCAGCTGTTCTCATGATCCCGAGGATGCGCTTCCTGTTCCTCCAAGCTATGGTACTTCAGTTTTCCCTGCTCCCCCCAGTTCTATCCCCCTAATAATTGAGTCCCCCACCGGGAGCTGCTTCCTTTCCCTGTAGTATCCTCTGCCTCCTTCCTGTGGGGCTCCCTTGTAACAGTTGTCTGCAACCTCCTTAGTCTACTCTGCGGGTGCAGCCATAGGGGAACTATGCTCCATCAGAATGGTGTATGGATTGTGGAGTGGTACAACTGACTGGGTGTGCCTCTGTTCCACCACCCTCACCCTCCCTGAGCCCACTGTGGTTCAACTGCTGTGCTTTCTCGGCAATCTCTGAGGTAGTGGTGGTGGCCCTGGTGCTCCCTGGGTGGGGGAGGTTCCCTTACTACTGGCCAGTGTGGCCTGAAGACGGGCAACCTCCTCCCTCAGGGCAGAGAGTTGCCTGCAAATAGGGCAGCATCTCAGCCTCCAGAAAGACTCCCAGAAGACTGATGCCCCACAGCCAGTACATTGCACTACTCCCCACGTCTGTCTACCTTCCTGTTTATCCTAAGTTTTTTTTATTTTTATTTTTTTTCCACTTACTGTTTTGTTATATATATATATATATATATATTATGTATGCAGTCTGTTCCATGATTCCACCACCCTTTCAGTGAAGTAGAACTTCCTCACATTTACCCTGAACTTACCCCTTCCCTACAACCTCCAGTCACGCCTCCTAGTGACTGCATCCCTATGCCTTTTAAATAGCTCCTCACTCTACACCTTGTTCATACCCCTGAGAAACTTACTATATATGTTGCGATCATGTGCCCCCCCCAATTCCCGCTTGGCCTCCAATGAGTACATATTTAGGGCTTCCATCTGCTCCTCATAGAATCTGTTCTGCTGGCATGTGATTATCTTGCTGACCCTTCAGTGTACCAACTCAAGTCAATCAATGTTTTTCCTTAGGTGAGGGTTGCAGAACCGGGCACAGTACTCCAGGTGAGGCCTCTCCAAAGATCTGTACAGTGGCAGTCATCTTGCTTCTTCTACTGTCAAAACCCCTCCTGATACATCCCAGCATCAGAGTTTTAAATAGCTGGTATAGCATAGCAAAATGATAAGCAAAACGGGGTAATACTAACCATTTATGTGAGTGAATCCATGACACAGTACAACACAGCATTAATAAAACTATATGATTTGTTGTTAGTCTGTGCCAAGTGTTATGCATTTTCACAACTGATTAGCACTTTCACGCATCAAACTGCTGATCATTTTTTTTCAGCTCATTTAAAACCCTGCAGCACCCTTGATGCCTTGCCATATGCCTTGCTACACTGACTCACCTGCCTGAAGGAGTCACTGATGATGACTCCCAGATCTGCTCTGTTGAACTGTCCAGTCGAACACTTTCCATCCAGTATTCCGTGTGTGGATTCAGACTCCCTAAGTGCAAAACTTTGCACTGAAACTCAACTACCAGACCTTAAACCATCTTTCTAGCTTCTCTATGTTCTTCTGCAGCTCTCACACCCCTTCCTCATGACCCACCCTGCCGCAGTTTTGTGCTGTCAGCAAAGAGACACAACTTTCCCCAGATATCTCACCCTATTCTGTGTGTGGGGGGTAGGAAAAAATAGGCTGTTGGTCAACTAGTATCTGCAGCTTATCCAGTAGGTAGGGAAATGGGCAGACTAGGTGGGCCAAGCAGTCCTTATCTGCCGTCAAAGTCTATGTTTCTATTGCCACCTATGAATATGTTGAACAGGACAGGTTCCAGGAACGACCCTCTGACACTCTGCTTGTTACCTCCTTGTCCCCTGGTTTAACCCCGTTCACCACTACCTTCTGCTGCCTCCCGCGAAGTCAACTTCCTAAACACCTAACTCAACCACACTGCTCTCCCATGTCCTCCAACTTCTTCAACAGTCCCCTTCCCCCCCTGCAGTACTGAATCAAAGGCCTCACCGAAGTCAAAGTGGAGCAAATCTATACCACCTGTCCACTGTCAACTGCCTTGATGACCCAATCGAAAAACAGTATCAAGTTGTTCTGGCATGACCTTCCTGACACAAACCCACACTGCTTTCTGTCCTACAGACCGCTGTCCTCCCAAGTTTTACTTGACTATGGTCTCCATCAGCTTACCTACAATGGAGGTAAGGCAGACAAGTCCTATAGCTACCTAGGTCCTCCCTGGTGCCCCCCTTGTGGAGTGGCACTATGATAGCAGATCTCCAAGCCACTGGCATCACTCCAGACTCCAGTGAGCACTCCTCAAAGCCCGTTTGGGCAACTGCTGCACAAGCCTGCCCGACTCCCTCCGAGTGGGCAAAAAAGGAGCCTGCATCTGCCCCAGAGCCAGCCGACAGGTACGGACCACGACTCAGACAGTAACTGTGCACTTCACTTGAATTTTTAAAATGGCCCCTTTTTCCAGTCAGAGCACCCATTTGGTCTTCGCTTGGGATCTGCAGTCCTTTATCTGTAACTGCTGCTCACTGCTGAGCAGTTTATCTTTATTTATTTACAACCTAGTTTGCAACCCTGACTCTAGTGACATAAATCCCTGTATCTCTTTGATGGTTTCCACCAACTAAGGGATAGAACAGGATTTTTGACTGGTTTCACTGTATCTTTACACTGCTTAAACTGGTTTTGATTGTGCTTGCTACACCAGTGATGATTTTGTTAAAGCTACATCTTCTCTCTTATTAATTAGAATCTAGACTAGTGACTGCATTTATTTAGACTGTATTCTTACACTGCTTAAACTGGTTTTGGATTTTGTTAAAGCTGCATTGTCTCTCAAATTAACTTAGAACGAGACTAGTGACTGTATTTATTTTAAACTAATTGCTACTGCTACAGTTTAAATAGCTCTTTTTCCCCAGCCCAGAACCCCCCCTTTTTTGTCTACTTTTCCATCTGCAAATTATACTGTAAAGCCGCTAGAGGACAACAATCACGTGTAGGTTGCAATCCTCTTCCCACTGCTCTCCCCTAACACTTCTAGTCCTGGGTCCTTCATACCTAAAGCAAATTACCTACGTCCTAACATTCAGTGGGGTGACCTGAATCTGTGACCCTGCTGCTGCACCAAAGAGACTGCCATATTTCAGTAAGATACTCGCGACCTCTTATCTCAGCCCATGACCAATATGACTATACATCAAGTGCCTACCAGACTGGCGCTACTCATACTGCTGTCTCTTCGGACTGACACTCCCGGCAGGTCCCACACCTGCCAGCCCACCCTCCTCCCCACCTGCTCCCGCCCACCTCGATTGTCAAGCACTCCCCTTTGCACCCCCACCAGCTCATTTGTCTGCACCCCTCCCTGGACTCCTTGGCCTCCCCTTTCTATCTGGCCATCTCAGCTCTTCGGTCCCTCCCCACTCCTATCTTTCTCCAGAGCCAGGCCATGCACGGTACCCAGCCCAACCGAATCAGAAAGCACATGGCTCTTTTCAAACTCATCTCCCTCCTACTTCTACTGTCAGGCAACGTCCACCCCAACCCAGGCCCCATAGCAGACAGCATTAACTGCCCTTCCACATCCACTGGTCAACATATGGCCTCGATGAATAGTTGCAGTCTCCTTAAAATATTTGCCGAGCTACAGGACTGGGTTGCCCAACACCAACCGGATATCCTAGCACTAGTGGAAACATGGCTATCCAAAAAAAAAAAAAAAAAAACCTGATCACTTTATTACCATACCAGGTCACACACTCTTTCAGGATTGGGAAACGTCGAGGTGGCTGCGTGATATACCTCAGAGACATGTTGCAAAGGCTTGCCCTCCCCCCACCTCAACTGGAGCATGGTGCCCAGGCGATCGATCTCTAAATTTCCACTGGTGGCTCCAGAGCCCCCATAATATTCATAGCCACCTTTATCTCCCCCCGCCCCCCCGACACCAGTTCCCTTCCTTTCAGTCACTTCTAGAGCACCTCTCCAGTCTGCCCAGCAAACTGGAACAGATCACGATGGGTGATCTCAATATTAACTGGCTCTCCAGCTCTGTCTCCCAAGCCAAGGATGCTATAGCAGCCCTCGACCTTACACATTTGGTAAATACTCCCACACCGTTCCACCCTACCAAAGGCACTGCCACACTTCTGGACATTATCCTCTCGAACAGACCTCATAAAATCACCAGCACTGCCATACTACCCAATGCCCTCAGTGACCACTCTCCTATCACCCTCTCCTGGTCCTGTAAAATGAAAAAAAAAAAAAAAACAGCACCAAAAGCTGTCCTCTGATGGCGCATTTGCCCTGGCATGCTAACACAACTTAGAAAGTACCTTGCCAGCTGGGACTGGTGACTGATTAAACTAGCTCCTGACATTGACATTGCTTTTGGTTACTTTGTCTGGTCGTTTAATGCAGCGCGTGACATCTTTGCTCCCTTACTAAATCATCTATTAAGGAGCATAAGTCCCTGTGGATAACCCTGGCTGTAATCAATCAACTGCGGAGTAGAGATAACTTCTGGCACAGAGCAATCGAATCTGGCAAGCCTGCAGATAGGCAAGCCTATAGTGCTCCATGCAATAGATGCACCTGGGCCATCCACAAGGCAAAATCAGACTACTACAGATCCACGCTTGCCTCCTCCTGGGGGACCACCCTGAAGTTCTGGGATAATATTAAGGAGCTGAACGGAACGTCTACAATGCCCCCACCCACCCAGCTTGACATAAATGGCACGCTCACCACAGCCCCACAGTGCATTGCCGATAGACTCAATGAAGCTTTCTCAGACCTCAGTGCAGTCCTCCCCACTAACTTCTTCGACCCTGCCCCTGCTCTCCCCCCCACCTCCACTACCCCCTTTCCACTTCAGGGCCCTCACACCATCTGAGGCCAAACGCTACTTACTTAAAGCCCTCAGTGGCACTGGCTATAGTAATGACACACTGGATCCAAAACTCATTCGCCTAGTTCTGGATGCAGTCCTTGTACCTCTTACCAGCCTTCTCAATTACTCACTCTGTCATGGCCAATTCCCCCTTGCTTGGAAGACTGCAGTGGTCACCCCATACAAAAGGTGGGGACCGCACCTCCCCCAGGAACTACAGACCGATCTCGATACTGTCCCCCCTCGAAAGCCCTAGAAAAAGTTGTGACTGACCAAATGACCGAATACCTTGACAAAACACAATCTCCTCTGTGCGGAGCAGCATGGTTTCCGCAGGGGGCATGGCACCACTACCGCCCTCACCGAGTTTTCCAACTATTTACATACAGCCCTGGAGAAAGGGCTCCTCATGGGAGCAGTCTACATCCACTCCTCATATCCACCCTCTCCCAGTTAGGTTTTTCAGACGGCCCTCTGTCCTGGTTCTCCAACTACCTCACCTCCCGGTCACAGAATGTGAAAATCAACAGTACCGTCTCTGGCACTCAGCAGGTCTGCTCGGGTGCCCCACAAGGCTCGATCCTTGGACCGCTGCTTTTCAGTCTGTACCTAAATACGCTCTCCAGCTCCTGCTCAGAAAAAATGCTCCTCTACGTGGACTACGCAGTCTTTTTCACATCCCACCAGACCCCCTCCCACCTCCAAAGTGCCCTGCAACACTCTTTTAATCAGACGGAATCCTAGTTTCTGGACTGTCACCTTGTAATTAACCTAAAAAAGACAAAGCACATGCTATTCTCGGATTCCCAAAGCAAATCCAGGGACGCCCCACTCACTGTCCTGTCTAGCACCCTCCTTCCCCTTGAGCAGGTAAAAACTTATAAATACCTGGCCATCACCTTCGACTCTGCTCTCTCTTTTCATGACCACACATGCACCCTCGCTATAGCCATAAACACACGTGTTGGCCTACTGTACTGCCACAAGAGCTGCCTACCACCTGCAGCCCTAAGGCTGGCCATCACCACCTCTGTGCTATCCCTAGTGGACTACGGCATCCTGTGTATGGTGCAGCAGACAAAACCGCACTCAATAAAAGCAAAATGTCCCTGAACAAAGCCTGCCGCCTACTTACGGGCTACAGCAGACTCACCCACACATGTAATTTATATGACCTTGCTGATTTTCTCAGCCTTGAGGAAAGGTTGCACTACCAAATCTGCCTCCTAACCAAGAAAATTGTTGCAGGTCTTGCACCTCCAGGCCTAATTTCCATCCTCACCCCTCCAATGTGCACAACCCGAGCGGAGGACGGAGGGGGTGAGGATGAAAATAAACCTAATTCATAGAGTGTACATAGAGTACAGATCGACGTAGGGAACACTATATATGTATGTACATAAATACAAAATGTACTCTATGAACACTGTCCAGCTAAGGAGCTTGGAACAGGGAATTGCTGAGAGCCTTAAGAGGCCTCTGAAGCAGCCCTCTCCCCTCAGAACACTGCCCAGCTGAGGAGCTTGGAACAGGGGATTGCTGAGAGCCTCAAGAGGTAAAGCCTCCTTCCCTCCAGCCTGCGGAACAGTCTTACCCCGTCCGCACTGTGCGCGGACTGCCCTACCCGTGCCACCCACCGGCGTCGCTCCATTTATTGTTGCCTACAGGTCACATGACACATTATGTGACCTACCCCTATTTTTACTAAGTGTCCACTTTCCCATTTGCAACTTATATACTCCGACCACTAGGGATTGCTGCACTCCTGCTTCTCTCCTAATCCTTTCTGCTGCCTTTCTCTTCTCCTCTAATCTCTACTCCCTCCTTTCCCATTGGTCCACCATTAGTCCCCTTGCAAGTCTCAAACCCTGTACCCCTGACTCCAAAGTCTGTAGCCCGTCCACTAAGCCAACAAACCTGGCCAATATCTACCTCTGTTTTTTAGCTTTTAACCCTTCCTTCTTCCTACCTAGAAAGAAAAATACTTGCCCTCTCCCCCACTGCAGGTCTCAAACCCAGTACCCTTGCTGTCAGAGTCTGCAGCTCTATCACTTAACCACCATATCTTGCTATTTTATCCTTACTTTCTAAGGCTCTCATAGTCTCTGACCCCCATAGTCTGCTAAAAATATTTCCTTTTTTCTCTCTTGGTACCACTGCAGGCCTCAAGCCCTGCACCCCTTGCAGCCAGAGTCAGCAGCTGTACCACTCAGCCATCATATCAGACTATTGTCAGCTATACTCTAAGACTTTCAAAGCTTCTAACCCCCATAGTCTGCCAAAATTTTATTCTTGGTGCCACTGCAGGCATCAAACCCTGCACCCTTGCTACCACAATCAGCAGCTCTACCACTGAGCTATCACATTCAGACTGTTGTTAGCTATAGGTTTTAAGGCTCTCAAAGCCTCTAACCCCCATAGCCTAGTAAAATAATATCCTTGGTGCCACTGCAGGCTTCGAACCTTGCACTCTTGCTACCAAACTCAGTAGCTCTGCCACTCAGCCACCATATCTGGCTCCTGCAACCTCTGGCCACCTCCTTGATCCACGGCGACAGGTAAGGAAGCCCACCTCAGTCCGGGAAAGCAGTGTGTGCCGCCATTGTCCCAGCACGCTCAGAGCTCTACCCGATTGGCCCTTGCCCTCTCTGCCTGGCCCTGATTGGCTGCAGCGACCGCTGACTCCGTGGCCGAGCTCAGGGCTGCTGTGCCCATAGACTAGCATTGCGCTCTGCCACACTTTTTGTCACAGCACCGACCTCACTATCTCCTGGTCTCCTACAGAAAGGAGGGCTGGACTGTTATTTTCTGCCCCGCGCGTAGCTGCCCGGTGGTTGCTAAAAAAACAATTTGTTAATCTGCTGATAGTGTACACTGTTTACTGCTGAATCCGTTGACTGTTCTATCTGTATTTTACTTCTGCTGTGCACTGCCGAATCCAAGGACTGTATTTTTGCTGAGTTATATTTCCTGCCTAATTCTACTGCCCTCCTGTAACTCTCTCTGTCCCCTGCTCTCGGGGCCTGAACTGCCCCCGCCTACCTGCCTAAATCCCCTTTTTTTTTCCCTCTTGCTTCCTCTGCCCTCACGTTGTAGTACATCCACCTCAGCCTTCCTCGCAGCTCCTTTCTCTCTTTTCCCCCTCCACAAACTATGCATTCCTTCCCTACTATCCCCTGCCTCCCTCTCCTCCTTTTTGCCCTCACCCCATTGCTTCAGCTCCCTCCATCCTGCTTTCCATCCCAACCACATAGCTATAAGCATAATCTCTATTATAGCCACACTTGCACCACGCTACCTGACAACTTTCTCACCCCTAGGGCTCACCACACCACACTGTACCCACACCTTCATACCAGGGTGCAGTGTGCCCCACTACCACCACAGCTCACTATGCTCCTGTTTTGCACGCACAAAACTTCCGCAAACAAACCCTCCTCAATCAAGTACCGCAAGTTCTCCTACAGGAAACTGCACCTGGCCACCCTGAAACTCCTTCTCCTACTCCTGCTATTATCTGGAAACATTCACCCCAACCCTGGCCCTCGGGCTGCCATGAACTCCACCCAAACCAAGCGCCTTAGCGCTCTCTCCATTATCTGCTTGAACATTTGCAGCTTATTATCTAAATTTGATCAACTACAAGCCTTCGCAAATGCTCACCAGCCCGATATCCTGGCGGTAGTAGAAACCTGGCTCAACCCCTTGGTTCCTGATCATACAGTCTCCATCCCTGGCTACACTATCTTTAGGCTTGACTGAAAATCGAAACGAGGAGGGGGCTGTGCCCTTTACCTAAAAGACAACCTGATGGGGCACACTGCCCACACTGACCTACCAACACCAAATGCCCAACTATTGCATATCAAAATCCTACTTGGAGCTCAGCACAAAGCCTTCTCGGTCATCATTGTTTATATCCCCCCGAAAGAACAGGGACCAGGCCTCCATGCAATACTGGATTACATCAAATCACTCCCACCCGACTCCGAAGTCATCACACTTGGTGACTTCAACACAAACTGGTTGGGACCTGATGCTGGCGACACCAGGGACATGGTCACATCAGCAAACCTCACACAGATATTGGACTCCACAACTAGAATGAACTACAAAACCGGCACCAGCGCTTTAACGGACTGGATCCTGACTACTCACCCCTCCCGGATCACTAGCTTCGCCGTACTGCCCGACTCTCAGCGACCATTCCCCTGTCAGCTGCACCTGGTCAAACAAATTCTGGAAATCTCCACCAAAGGTCATCCTCAGCAGAGTCCTACCCAGTGGGAAGCTAACCCACCTAAAATCACACCTTCTAAATCAAGACTGGTCCCGCATCAACCTGGCCTCCGATGCAAATACAGCCCTTGATCAATTCATACGCATTTTCAATGAACCTTGTAACATCTTTGCCCCGGCCCAAAAAGTGAAAAATTAAACCCCTCTGCAATCCTTGGCTCACGGGTTCCCTCTTAAAAAAGCTGAAACACAGAGACCACCTCTGGGAACTAGCCAGAGAAACAGGAAAACAGGCAGACATCCAAAATTTCAAAAGAGCTAGAAATGAATGCACCAAATCCATACGCCAACAGAAATCTGAATACTACAAGACTGCACTGCGCTGACATGGGGAAATGCAAGAGCATTCTGGAATAACATTAAAGATGTTACCGGGAAGGAGTCCAAATCATCCCCTACTGCTATCACAATAAACGGGAATACTATCCTGGACCTAAAAGTCATAGCCAACACCTTTAATGATGCCTTCACTGACCTCAGCAGCATCCTCCCCCCTGACTTTTTCAACGACAGCGACACCCCTCTTCCCACCCATCAGTCATCACCTAAAAACTGTCCCCCTTTCTACTTCAGAGAAGTAAGCAAAAATACCATCAGGAAATACATTTCCAAAGCCATCAAAAACACTAGAGCAAGTGCTGACACACTGGACCACAAACTTCTGTCCCTCACTCTAGATGAGGTTCTGGGGCCTCTCACCAGGATCTTTAATCTCTCCCTCTCTCTCAGCCAATTCCCTGACAAATGGAAGGCAGCAACTGTCACACCTATCCATAAAGGTGGTGACCGGACCTCCCATGTGAACTACCGACCTATCTCTATCCTGCCACCCCTCTCTAAGGCCCTGGAACGGATAGTAGCAGACTAGCTCACTGAACATCCGGACAAGTACAACATCCTTTGCAGGCAGCAACACAGGTTTAGAAAAGGACACAGCACTGCCACGGCGCCTTCTTGAGTTTCGGAGCCGCCACACAACTCCCTTGATCAGGAGTGCCATGCTTGGAGCTACATTCATCGACCTGTCAAAGGCTTTTGACACTGTCCACCACCACCTCCTGCTTCATCAGCTACTGAACATTGGCCTCTCTGCGGAATCGGTGAAATGGTTCAATAGCTATCTTGACAACAGGTCCCAATGTGTAAAACTATCAGGCGTGGTCTCCGACAATAAACAGGTTCGCTCCAGTGTCCCCCAAGGCGCCATCCTGGGCCCACTGCTGTTCAGCCTGTTCCTCAACTCCCTCCCCAATTCCACCTCTCAGCAAGTCATACTCTATGCAGATGACGCGGTGATTCTTGCCTCTCATCATGACCCAAGCCACCTGCAACAAACCCTTCAACACAGCTTCACCTCTGTTGAAAGCTGGTTCAAAGAATATAAATTAATCCTTAACCAGAAAAAAACAAAGACCATGATTTTTACCAGCCACCAAAACAAGCACAAACACCACCAACTCTCCTTAAACACCTGCCTTGGGGACTCCCTGGAGCAGATTGACTCCTTCAGATACCTAGGAATCGCCTTAGACCCACACCTGTCCTTTGGAACCCATATAACCAATGTCGCTAAAACTGTGACTACTAGACTGGGCTTACTCTACCGGCTTCGTTGGCACCTGACTAAAGAGGCCCTCTTTGCCGCAGTTCAAAGCTCCATCATCTCCCAGATTGACTATGGTCTTGTCATCTATGGCACTGCCACTACCACTGCACTCAGAAGGATTGCTACCACCCTAAACAAGGCCTGTCAACTCATCACTGGGGCCGAACGGCTCACACACACCTGTGACCTCTACTCACAAGCTAACTGGCTTCAACTTGATAATAGAATTCAGTACCAAACCTGCATGGTTGCTAAGAAAATACAGTTGGGAACTGCCCTCCCGGGTCTGTTCACTCTTTCAAGCAAACCAGCTCCAGAATTACTAGGGGATCAAAGCCACAACTTTCCCGTATCCCTCGCTGCCCGCTGACCATTGGCCAGCGTTCATTCTACAGGGCACCCACTTGGTTTAACGGTCTTGCCAATGATACTATCAATACCACTGGGCCAAGGGGCCTTCAAATCCAGGCTCCGAAACACCCTGGTCGCTTCCAGCATCTGCGACTGTCATGGATAATGTCTATGCAACACCGCTCCGCTACCGCTCTCCTATATCTAGCTCCTTACATAACGCACTTGCCCTAGTTTGGCCTCTGCCCCATCCGCTCTCCAGCACCTGACAATGCCACCTTCCTGGCTGCTTCACCTCACTTCTCATTTTCTTACCTCCCACCTTTGCCCCTCCCATTTCTTTCTACCACCCCCTCTCCCTGTTGTCCTCTTCCTTTCCACTTTACCCTCTCCCTGTTCTGTTCGAAATTAATTTGATATCCTTTACCCTTACTTGTGTAACAATTTTGTCTATTGTTATGCGATACCAATTGTCTTGATGTGGAACCTTTGTAAAAGAGACCTGGGCTCAAAGGTAATTGCAATCCTAGAATTGAAATAAAAAATTAAAAAAAAATGTAACTATGTCTTTATTTGTATATACTATCCGTTTCCTGACGAGGAGCCTTTGTAAATGAGTCCCTGACTCAAAGGTTTGCAATTCCGATTTCTACTAAATAAATAAATAGATGGGTTAAGGCGATTGCCAATTCTGCGGTCAGTTACCCGAGTACCATTGTCCTCCACCGTGAATACCGAACAGAAGTAACTGTATAGTATATTTGCCTTCTGCTCATCTTCTTCCACTACCCTTCCCCACCCAACTAACCTAACCCCTACTCGTTTCCCTTTTTTTCTGTATGAACCTAAAAAATTCTTTTACTCCCTCAGCAATCTGCAGCTCCATGTCTGCCTTTGTCCTCTTGACTTCCACCTTGCTTCTCTGAGTTTAGCCTGATAATACCACCAGGTTTCCTCCCCCCTGTTCCTCTTATACTCGGTGAAGGCCCTTCTTTTCGCCCTTTCAGCATCCCTCACACCCTTTGCGAATCAGATCATCTTTTTGTGTTTGTTCCTTTTGGCTACCTTCTTGATTTGGTCACCTCCACAAGTACCCCCTTAATAGTGCCCCACTTCCTCCACACCCCTTTACCTTACTAGTTCCCACATCTTCCCAAAATCTACACGCTTGAGCTCCAGAACCACTGTCTTCGATGTGGGCTCCTTGTTCCCCCCTTCCAGTTTGACCCCTACAATGTCGTGGTCACCAGATATCAATGGTTGCCTGACAGTCGCCCCCCCCACCATCTCTGAATTGCTGAGTACCAAGTCGAGTATGGCATTCTGTCATGTGAGATCCTTGACCAGCTGCAGCAGTAAGCAGTCATGCAATATATCAAGCAGTGCCCAACTTCCCCGGTGCTCTTTACTACCGGGATATCCCAGTCTATATCCAGCAGGTTCAGCTCCCCCATCGACACCAGATCCCCTTTTGGGACTCCTCTTCTGCTTTCTTCCCCCAACACTCTGTCTTCCTCTTCTTCCTGTCCCGGTGGTCTGGAGACCACGTCTAATCTAACACTCTTACCAGCAACTGTTGTCAGCTGCACCCAGATAACATTCCACTTCCTGCTCCCCGCCTTCTTTACAATGCCATCCTCTGTCACCTTGATGCCTTCCCTAACGAATTGCCCTTGTCTCTCCTAAGTACAATATACTCCAGAACAGCTAGATCCCAGTTGCTGAACTTGTTATACCATTGGCCCAAGTCTCTGACGACCACTAAATCTACCTTAGCCTCTGTCACAAACACTTGCAGTTCACTGATCTTGTTTAGACTTGTGGAGTTTAAAACAATCAACGTGCACCCATCCCCACCCCATTGTCTGGTCTCCTCCTCCTCCTCATACCGTCCACTCCCTTCCCTTCCCATCCCTGACCCCCTATGATATGTGTACATTTGTTACCCGGTCTCCCACTCAGTACCTTAATATGTCCCTTCCTGTCTCTGCTGGCTCCCTTCATCCCACTGCTGTTTCTGGGGGAGACTCTGGTGGGTTTGCCTTACACCTACCACCAACATGGGGTTCGCAGCATCAGCTACGCAACCATTTGATGTAAAAAAAAAAACTGTCCTCATAGACATCTAAATTCTACCCCAGTGCACCATTCTCTCCCTCGTAAGATGAAGACCATCCCTTTTAAAAAACATCTGCCCCAGAATCCCCCAGTCCCCCACAAATCCATATCCCTCCTCCTTGCACCATTCCCTAAACCAGGCATTAAATGCCTTGGTTTACTCCTGCCTCACCCTACCCGGCCCCTACAGGCAGCATCTCTGAAAGGGCAAATGTGTCTGCCTTCCCCCTCAGTTCCTTCCCCAGCCTTTTCAAGTTGGTCCTGGTAACCATCTGACCATGATTTGCCAAGTTATTGGTGCCAAAGTGCACTAGAACATGTGGCATCTCTCTCACCCCATCTAACATCATCCATATGCTGGCCTCATCCCTTGGGGCAGATGCACCAGGAAAACATCTGACCTCTCCCCTCCCAGGCCTATCCCTACACACCACTCTTTCCATACCCTGTACCACAGAATTCATGACTACCAAGACCTTGCTCATCAGATCCCCTGCTCCCTTAACCCTGCTCACTGCCTTCCCAAAAACATTACCCCTGACAGGAGTCCCACTCCCTGCCTGGTCCTTGGTAGTGACTAACATGTGGCAATTCCTGACAGAGTCAGGTAACTGTGCCACATTTTGGAGTGCAAAACAGTTTGCAGTCACCGTGAGTGTGCCCTGCATGCCACCCACAATCTGCTTCCCTTCCTACTCTGTACCACCCCACTTCATCTCCCTAAGTCAGTGGGCCTCTTCGGGGTGGGGGTAGTGGTTCAGGACCCCCAACTCAGTTATCTCTGCAGCATGAGTAGGTCTCCTCATGCTGCCTGCAACCACGTGTGAAGCTCCTTGCACCTCCTGAACATAGGGCAGTGACCAATCCCGAGCATAGCCTGAGGGTGAAGGCCCCTAGTCCCGATAGTCAGGTAACCCTCCTCTCTGCCAAGTCCCCATCCTTATTACTATTTGCAGCCCCCTCCTTCCTCAGTAAAGGCCTTCTACTGTTTGCATGTTGGTATATAAGGGAGTAAAGGATTAGGGTGTAAGTTTGTTGAGTGATGGAAGTTTGGTTGTAGTTCAGTTTTTTATATTTTTTTGTTAAATTTATTTTTGGTTTTATTGACTGGATAGGCACAATGTGCAAGGGAAAGGATGGTGAAAGGCTCGGCCATACATAGAACCACCACCAACAGTTCAGTCCTTTCAGAGGGTCCCCTATTGCTCTGTCACCAGGCATTGTGTGGGGCTGGGGATCCTCCAGAGGTGGAGCAACGGCTGCAGGGGAGGTTCCAAGATGGCAAATGGGGTGCACAAGATAAGACTAGTTAGCATAAATAGGCGCCCAGGGAAGAAGTGGAATGATGACAGGTGTTTTTCTTCTCTTGTTCCCTTCTCTAAGGGTGTACCCAATACTATCGAGCAACAGGAAAGCAGACTAGATGGCTCTACTCCTCCCCTTTGGGCCATTCTCTGTAATGCTAGATCAATGAGGAATAAGGGAAAGGGGAAATTGTTTAACCAGGAAAGGCACACTAAGCTGAAGCTTTTTGCCAGGTGTGACCTGGGAGCACAAAGAAGCTCAGTGACTTGCTCAGGGTCACACGGTATGCAAGTGGAGGCTGTGGGATTCAAACCCAGGTCTCCAGGTTTGCAGCTCAGTGCACTAAACCACAGCGCTATACTGCCTCTTAATAATAGACTGTGTTAGTACGGTGGTGATGGAAGGTTTCATCATTAGTTCCTCGGCTGATTTTGTTTGCATCACAGAGACCTGGTTTGGTGATGACTCGACCTGTGTTGGACGCATCGATCCCGGCTGGTTACTCCCTTGTACACTGACCGAGACAGCATAGCGGGGGGCAGCATCTTTTTTTAGATCCAATCTGGCACGCACAGTGCACTCCATGGGACTTTCCAGATCTTTTAAATGTTTGACCATTACGGGTAGGTCAGGTGTAGACTGTAGGGTCATCCTTATATGCTGGCCTCTGGGGTGTGGGGGTGACTTCCTGCAGGAGCTGGTGGATTTCATGGTTGACCAGGTGTTGGAAGCCCCCGGATTATTAGTTCTGAGAGATTTCAATGCCTGGGTTGATGATGAAACCCCATTATTTGTTCAGCAGTGCCTCCAGTTGATGTCATCACTGGGCCTCACTAGCGGCCTGTTGCCCACCTACACGGTCACATGTTGAACCTGGTATTCTCGTCGGAGCCTGATGCAAGTTTGGTCAATGCTGATCCAGTCATTTGGTTGGATCATCACACTGCACTGTTCCTTGCGGGAGCCCCCTTGTCTAAAGTCCCCTCCTGTGGAGATTGTTTGATACAGTCCAAAATATAACTTGGAGCCTTGCAAACTCCAGGCAGTGCTGGATGTCTCAGACATGATGAAGGCATGTGCTCAGGGAACTAAGGATGCAATGGAGCACTGTAACACAGTTCTCATGGCTGCCTTGGGCACCCAAGCACCCTATCGTGTCTGTACTTTGACCTTCTGCTGCAGTTCCCCATGGTACTGCAAGCAACAGAGGCAGTTGAAGAATAAGGGACAGACACTAGAGCATTCTGGGCAGAAATCCCACTCTGAGGAGGCCAAATTGGCACTGAGAGCTCACCACGGTGAATATCATTGAGCAACCACTCTTAAAAAGACAGAGTTCCTGTCAAGAAAGATTGTTGCAAGCAAGAACCAACCAGCTCAACTCTTTCACACTGTGGACAGATTGACTAACCCTCCCAGTCAACAATCTTATAGAGTCTTTTCTGCAGAGAAGTGCAAAGAGTTTAGTTCTTTTTTTCCTTGACAAAATGTCATCCATTTGGACCAGAATCTTTTCAAGTGGTCTGTCATGGACTGGCAGTGTCAAGAAGACAGGGACAACAGCAATCTACTATCCTGGGCAAAGTTCCTTTTAGCTGTCAAAGAGATGGTGGTCCGGGTGAGCTTGTGTCTGCACCCTACTTACTGTACACTGGACCCCAGGCCTACATGGTTGCTTGCTGATAACCAGGTGCTCCTTGGGAAAGGATGTTTTTTCATTAGCTTTAAAAAGGGGTTGTGAAGCCCCTCATGAAGAAACGATCTTTGGACTCTGACTGTCTGGTGAATTATAGGCCTGTCTCAAAGCTTTCTTTCTTAGGAAGGATAATTGAGAAGGTAATAGCGGCACACCTTGTAGCTCACCTGGAACTATTTAACATCTATGAGCCTCTTCAATGAAATTGCAGGAGATCAGGGGCATTGCACCATCTTGGTCCTGCTGGATCTCTTGTCATATGGTGGACCAAGGTGTGCTGATTCACCTGAGGAGCTATGTGGGACTCAGTGGCATGGAGTTGCGCTGGTCTGAGTCTGAAATCACTGGGAGATGGCTAGTGCCGAGGTGCTAGGGGCACGCACTGCAAGCTTAAAATAAATCAGCAAATTAGTTGAATTTATGGTGGCTTTGGTTTTCTTGAGTGAGCGCTGCAACATTTTTATTTAATTTCACAGTGTGACCCTTGTCTTTTAGCATCTTTTCCTTTGACAAAATGCTGCCTTCATGTTCCTTATTTTTCCCTGAGGTATTTGTACATTTCTATCATACCCCCCCCTTCTTCTTTCCTCTAGGGAGTACATGTTTAATTCCCTAAGCCTTTCCTCATAGGTCTTCAGATGCATTCCCGGAACCATTTTGGTTGCCCTCCTCTGGCCCGCCTCCACCCTGGCTATGTCCTTTTGAAGATAAGGCCTCCAGAACTAGACACAATATTCTACATGTGGTCTCACCAGTGATCTGTACGCAGTCATGATTACCTCCGTCCTCCTGCTGGTGATGCCCCTTCCCCACTGCTTTTCACACTGTTTTGCAACCTTTAGGTCATCTCTAATGATCACTCTCTGGTCCCTTTCCTGATTTGTGTCCATCAGTGCCTCCCCCCTCATTTTGTATGTTGCCCTCGAGTTTTTGTGCCCCATATGCATTATTTTGCACTTTTTTGTGTTGAAACCCAGCTGCCAATTTTCTGACCATTCTTTAAGCTTTAAATCATTCTTCAATCTTTCCACTCCCCTGGTGTGTCCACTCAGTTACAGAACTTCATGTCATCCACGAAGAGGATCACCTTTCCTTCCAGTCTCTTCAGCAATGTTACTGACAAAGAAATTGAAGAGGACCAGGCCTAGTACTGATCCCTGTGGAACCCCACTGGTCACTTTGCCTACCCCAGAGTAGGACCCATTTACCACCACCCTCTGGGTCCTATTGCTCAGCCAACTCTCTACCCATTTAACCACCTTAGTACCCATCCCTAGGCTCCTGAGCTTGTTTATCAATCTTCTATGTGGAACCATGTCAAAGGCCTTGCTGAAATCTAGGTAGGCCACGTCCACTCCCCCTCCCTGATCCACTTGCTTGGTTACCCAGTTGAAAAACTCGACCAGGTTAGTCTGGCACAGGGGTTCTCAAATGGTGAGGCCAGCCTCCCTATGGGGCCCCAACCTATTCAAGGGGAGGCTCAAGCAAGTCTGAAAAAGTACTGTATTTAAATTTTGGGTTTTATATATTTTGTATGAAGAGATGAAGCAAACTGAAAGAGGATAATAATAGTAGGTGAAGTTTATGTATTTATTTACTAATAGGTGACAAGGGAAGGTGAATGAGCCAAGGCTCATTTCAGGTGTACCCAGGGAAAAGTAGGGAGTGAATACATTTCAAAAGGTAACTGCAAAACAATCAAGGATTTATACAATGAGCAACAGTGCAAACAAATATGAATAAATTAATAATGAGTGGTGGTAATTGATCAATTTGTAAACTGATGGCAGAACAGCCCAAATACAAGGGTGGAGCATAGAAGTGGTAAGAGCAATAGCAGTAAGGAGTAAAGTAATCCCCGAGATGTTGCTTAGAAGCAGAGAAGGAGGAGAGAGGCAAAGTATGTAGGAAGGTTATTTCATATAGAGAGGAAACAGAGGAAGTAGTCTAACCCATGAAAGTACTGCAACAAGGGGTAACAATGGTTCAAGAATGAAAACAGAAGAACAAGTAGGTTTGCCTGTGGAGCCATGTTGCCTCAGATCCTGAAGCCCACTGGCGACAAGGTATTCACTAATCCTTTCCCTTAACAGTGATTCTATTACCTTGCCTATCACTGAAGTCAAGCTGACAGGCCTGTATTTCCTGCCTCCTCCCTATTCCCGCTCTTGTGTACAGGAACTACACCTGCCCTCCTCCAGACCTCTGGCACTTCCCCCATTTCAAATGACAGCTTGAATGGGGATGTCAGATATATTTATGTGTTTATGGTTTATTGTTTTATTGTTTCATTGTTTCACATTTCACTGTTGCAAGGCACGTTGAGCCTCATGGAAACAACAAATAAAATCTGCCTTGCCTTACTCCAGATACGGTGTAATGCCTGATGGTGGTTTACAACTGCTTACTTCCTCGCTAACTACTAATCACTCCTTTTCTGTCTGCCTCCTACTTTGGCTTATCCCAGTTAGGGTGTAATGCCTAAGGGTGGTTTACCCCTCCTCTTCTGTATACCGCTCCATAGGTCTACCTCAGATAGGCTGTAGTGCCTACTGGTAGTTTACCCCTCCTGTTCTGTATACTCCTCCGTAGGCCTACCCCAGATACTTTCCATTACTAGTAATATCTACCCTCCTTGTACTGTCCTAGCCAAGATAGATACCGAGTACTAGTCCCTGCCCTGCCTGTTACCCGTTTCTGCTTTGGCCTACCCCCTTCCCTAGTCAGAGTTCTCTAAGGAATGCATCCTCCTGCTCAGTGGTCTTCATGCTCTTTGGGATTACATGCTCTGGGATCGTTTGATTCACAGAGAAGTAAGTACTAGCAGTAGGTGGCGTACCGGTTGGTTGCTTGCAGTTAAGTTCTAAACCTTCTCACACAAACACAAAGCCTCTCCCTTTTGTTTACATACAAGCCCTGTTACCCCTCCCCCAGCCAGAACTCCCCCAGCAAACAAAGCAAAGGAGGCAGTGTAGCGTAGTGGTTAAGGGCACAAGCTGCAGACCTGGATATGAATCCCATCAGCCCTCACTTGCATACTGTGTGACCCTGAGCAAGTCACTTAACTTCCATGTGCTCCCAGGTCGCACCTGGAAACAAGTTCTGGCTTACTGTGCCTTTCCTGGTGAAACACCACGTGTGCCCAGAAATGTGCTGCAAAATACAGATTACTTGCAGTATAACTGCAGCAGTGGTCAGTCCCAAACTAAGCAGCCAGAGTGGCCGCTTACATTCGCGAGCTGTAAACACACATACCATCGCCCTTTCTTTTTACACAAGCACTGCTATCCCTCCTGCGCCCCCAGCCAGAAACTCCACCAGCAAACTGTTGCACAATTACAGCATGTGTGCCCAGAAATGTGCTGCAATGAACATGCAGATGTTGCAAAACAATATATAAAAGGCAAAGCACTTTACTTACCGATGACTCACTGTCTCTAACAAGGAAGTCACCTTCCACTCCTCTCTCATTAAGAGCACATTCTGCCTGATGCCGTGTCACATTCCCATAATACCACTCTTTTCCAGCAAATCTGCCTGTAGATGAGGGCCCTGTATAGCTTATCTGTGTAGCATGGGAACTGATGACAGGACCATCGCTTACAATCCCTACATAGTTTTTTGGAACAAGGCCAATTTGCCCTCTGGAATTTTTACATTTCCACCACTCTGGATCATTTTCAGGTTTTTCAATAACCTCCATAAGTTCCCCTTTCTCAAAGTTTAGCTCTTCCTCTGTGACAGAGCTGAATGGGTATAGTGTCTGAACCAAATGAAGTACTTTAGTGCTTTGACCATTACTCATAGATGCTCCTTGCCTGGAAGAGAGGAAACTTGGAGAATCTGTCGGTGCATCCTCAGCTTCCTCCACCACATAGTTAGATGGAAACCAACCAATCTGTCCATTGTAGCAACCTCTCCACCAGCCGTCGCTGCACTTTTCCATAACTGTGACTCGTGTTCCCTTAACAAGCGATAATTCATCGTCCCTCTCTGCAACATACGCAAATTTAACGTATGCTGGGATGTTAAGGTCATAAATGCGATCTGCACCACTCCCATTGGCCGCGTATTCTGCATCTGTGCTAGGTGTAGGTGAGGCATCTCGTGCACTGGTCTTTCTTTTTGTTTTACCTAGACCTGTTTAGAAAATAAAGAAAAATTAATTAGAGCTGCTTAGTAAAACGTTACAATTTAAACTCCGATCTAAACGAAGCTCTATTCTCACACACACTCAATTGCCGCTGTGACTCTCCAAGACAGAAGCATTCTGGTGGAAAATATGGCAACACTCCCCAAATTTTTACCATACAAACTGTAACGTACCTGGACCTTCCAACAGTTTGCATCTGCCCTCATGCACATTCCCATCAAGACTAAACTGCTGGAACTCTTCCTCAAACATAATCTTGCACTCCTTGATATGTAAAAACTGAAATGAAGCCTTGACAACTGTAGCGTCACTGAACGGCACAGTTGCATAGCAGTTACAGGATGACCCACTTGTCTATGGAGGAAATGAGAATAACTGGGAGGCTCTGTTGGCGAGTCTAGGGTCCAGAACCCAAAGCAGAACAATAGTGTTCCATTCTTGGTGACAGCTTATCCAAGGGAATGGAAATACAGTACATACAGCATTCAGGGATAGCACTATACAAGCTCTCTAAATCAATTCATGTAGAGAAAATATGACCCACTACTGAAAGACATTAAAAAAAAAAAGTTGTCTCTTCTTTTACCGCAAGTAAAATGCCAAAGCTCACTTTCACTACTTTGAAACAGGACAGCAATAAACGCATTAAACTTGGAATTAGGAACACTGTGACCCTCAATAAACATCATGCTAGAATTTCAGCGGAGTGTTCACCACCGGTAAGCATTACAAGGCTAACAGAGTTGTCTGAAGTGGGAGTTGGGCTGAGGGCGAGTGGGCCAGGGTGTAACAACGGTTTCCAACAATGTAGATTCTCAAGGATAGCACTCAGGATGTATGTCTACTGTGCCTATAGGGGGTGATGGGGGAGACCTCTGCAGCCACTGTGAGCAGGTTGCTGCTCTGGAGAAGCATACTGCCAGTCTGAAATGGCAACTGGCTTTGCAGTGGAAGCATGAGGAGGAGTGCTGTCAGCAGGGGAGTACAGGCAAGCATTCATGGCACTAGGAGGGAAGCACATCTAATACACTGCCTGGGCTGTGAGGTGTACACCATTCTGCCTGTAGATGGCAGAGGGGATACATCTGCAGCCACTGTGAAGCTGTCTATGCTCTCAGCAGCTGGAATGCTGAAGTAGCAGCTGGAAGCACCACAGGGGTGTAGGTTAGTAAGCAAGCAGCTGAAGAGGATGAGGGGAGAGTAGGCTAGGTACAGTGAAGCTGGCCATGATGCAGTGCAGTACTGTAGCATATTGCAGTAGACTTACTGCAATAACAAGGCAATTTCAATGGCAGTCAGTCCCTTCTGTCATGCAGCAACTCGAGACACTGCAACGCACCCTGGCTGGCTCCACAGCATATGAGCACCAGGCCTGGGTGAAGCGAATGAAAGGAACAGGTAGGATAGACAGGAGGACTGGAGGGACTGTAATCTCTAATGGTAGGGATGGGAGATGGACAGGAGTGGAGAAGGAAGGTGGCAGGCATGGTCATAAGGGAGTACCATTGCCAGTGGACACCACCACTGCCAGCTGACACCAGCAACAGATATCAGCCATTGGCTGACCAGGCTGAATGAGACCAACAGGTGACTGGGGCTAGGAGGGTTGACAGCACACCAGGATGCCCGACCTTTCAAGGAGGATGATGCTGGAGAAGGCTGTGAAGAAGGGTAGAAAGGTAATAGTCACTGGGGACTGTTAGAGTAGTGGGTGAAGTGCAAGAGTATTGCTGGACCAGGATGGTGGCACTGTTGTGGTGGTAGCCTGCCTGAGCTGTAGGCTGATCAAGTGCTATCCAGGGTCAAGCAAAAAAACTGAGGGAAGGAACAGGCTGTTGTCATCCATGCTGGCTTCAACAACATAGAAAGCACAAGTTCTGAGGATATCAGGTCACAGATTGAACTAAGGATGTTTCTGAAAGGAAAGGCATCCAGTGTGATCTTTTAAACTCCTCTCAGTCCTTGGGGCTAGTGAAGATGAGATAACACAATACATCCTGGTAAACAGCAGAGAATCCGCAGCTCTGCATGCATAAGACACGCATGGAGTCCTCCTGTGGCTCTCTGTCTACCTGCAGAAACCACTGACTAGGACATCAAATCATGCTGGTTGGACAGACTTCCCTCACCACATAACAAAAGGGCATCATGATGTCTGTCAGCCCAATCTCACAGGCGGTGGTGGTTTCCTGGGGTCAAGTGCCCATGGTTTGCTTTGCTTCTGATGCAGTACCTGTCCAAGGGATAGGTGTCCCTGAAAGAAAAAAAAATGGGTGTCTAGGAGTCAGACGAAAGAAGTAAAGTACCAGCACCATTGTAACCGTTCAGAAAAATGTTTATTTTCAACAGATTTATAAAGCCACGATCCCCTGGAATGCCCAATGTTTCGCCCAATGGGCTTCCTCAGCAGCAAGGATCTAGATATATATATTTTTTTAAAAGAGTCGTCGTGCTCGTCACTGAAATGTTCTAAAACTGTAAATATCCACAAGTTGGTTTTTATCTGTTTAGTCATTTTGATTCATTTCACAAAGAGTTCCTCTGATTTCAGCCCTTACAAGGCACCAAAGGTGTGAAAGCGTTCACTGCGAACTGTCAGAGTTAGGACAGGGATACAGGTGGTTATTTCAACCCCTGCTCTAACTATATCAGTAATTTGTACATTGCACTCTTTTTTGAAATTTGTGCACCTGCATCCATCCCTATATATCCTCGTCTGTAACTTCTCCTGCACCTGCATCACTTTTGGAAATTTGCTCCTTGCATCCCTCGCAGTATTTGTCACCACATCCTTCCCCAAATTTGCACCCCATACCCATCCCAAATTTTTTAGAAGAGGTATGGCATATCCATTTTCAGGAGATTTATGGGGTTCCAATTAGAGAAGGAGTGTGGGCCACAGATTTCAAGAGCACTGCAGGGAGCATAATTCAGGAGGGTTGCAGAATGCAAAATTCAAGAGAGTTGGGAGTCATGAAGTTTAGGAGGGTTGCAGGGAACATAATTCAGGAGGGCTACAGAATGCAAAATTCAAGAGGGTTGCAAGTCATGAATTTTAGGAGGGTTGGCAGGCACATATTTCAGAAAGGGTACATGGTGCAACTTTTAGGAATGGTAACTGATTCAATGCACTAGCTGGAATGGTTCAGGATGATTGTCTTGAAAAGGATACAGATGCAGGTAGTACCATGGAGGGGATGTCTTCTTCTAACAGGGACGCATCAGGGAGCAGCAGATCAGGTGGAGGCAGAATGAAGAAGAAGAGGGTTACAGTAATTGGGGACTCCCTTATTAGAGGGACTGAGAGGCTGGTGTGTTGTTCAAGCCAGGAAGACAGATCCATGCTGCATCTCCCAGGGGTGACCACAGACAGGGGGGATCCCACAGAGAGGCTGACATGTTCTGGGGTGTAAGCCAGTCTAGAAGTACATGTAGGTACAAAAAACCTAGTTTCTTTCAGTTTCTAAAAGTTAAAGGAAAGATACATGGTCCTAGGTATTCAGTTGAAGGCAGCTACAGATATGGCAGCCTTCTCGGAAGTGTGACCAGTACCACTTGAGAAGAGGTACTGGCAGGACAAGTTAAGAGAATGTATTTATTTATTTCGTTTTTGTTTACCGGGTAAGTGCGCTAGCCATAGAGATGACTATTTTCAGGCACGACCCGGGAGAATTACAGAGCAATTACAGAGATAACAAACAGTGGCAAATACAGAAACGGTTCAAAACAAACAAGGCATTTTACATCTAGCTTGCATCATGAAATAAGGTACAGTGTATAGAGTAGGTTACAGGAACAAAGTTACAATGGTTGGCACAGAAGGTTTATACAAACATGGTAATTTATATCAAGTAACAGTATTAATTTATTTATCTGGTTTCTTGATTACCAGGTAAGTGCCTTAGCCATGAGATGACTATTAATACGCACGACCCAGGAGATTCCAGTAGGTAGACAGGGAGTTAACATTATGAGAACAGGTAGAACAAACTACAGGGGAGACAGGATTTTGCAGTAATTGAGTAGGTACACAATTAGGCAATATCAAGGGTAGGTAACAGGTTGAGTTAGAGTTTACACACAGTAACAAAAGTTCAGTAGAATAACTATTTCATGACTCAAGCACAACTAGGTTTAGACCATCTAGAGGCAAAGCTAATGGAGATATAAGTGCTAAAATCTATATGGGTAGTATAGGAAGAGTGGAGAGAAGTTTGCAGCAGAGGATAAGTGAGACTGGGTCTAAGATGCAAAATCAAGGTGGTTTGAAACAGGCACAGGAGACCTGGCTAAAGAGGAGGGAGCAGTAGTTAGTTTTAAACTGGGCATGACTAGGGGCTAGGGAAATGTCAAGAGGCAGGGAGTTCCACTGTTAAACCGCTGAGTGAGGAAAAAGCTAGGGTACCTTTGTTTGATTTACACCTAGGTGTTTGTAGCAGCGATTTGTCAGTAGATCGGAGACCATGGGAGGAGGACAGTGGAGCAAGTAGGGAGGCCAGAGAGACAGGGATTCCTGTTCTAATGACATTATCAGCCAGAGAGCCAAGAGCAAGAGTTCGAGCTGAGGCGGGGGGTAGCCAATTTAAGTCAGCATAGAGCTGATAATGGTGATGTGACCTAGGAGAGGCCAAAGCATACCTGCAGATGGTGTTATAGGTCGTATCCCATTTCCTGAGGAGAGTAGCAGATGAACTAAGATAAGCGACTACCCCATAGGATAACGACGGGAGCAAGATCCCCCGGGCTATAGCTAATCTAGCCGCCTGCGTGAGGACGTAGCTGATTTTGTAGGCAACTGCAATTTTAGCATGAACTGATTTACATGTGGACATAATATGCTCATCAAAGTTTAGATTTTCATCAAGGAGTACTCCCAGATATTTGAAGGAGCGAACTGGTTTGAGGACTAAGCCATCTAGACCTGCGACTGAAAATAGATCCGGGTTTTTGTTTAATTTGATTCCTGAACCAAACAGCACTGAATGCGTTTTATCTGTATTAAGGATTAGCTTATGATGGAACAGCCAGGATTGAGTAGACTTGAAAGCAGCAGTAAGGGTCAGGTTTATGTGGTGAAGGTTCTTATCAAGACAGTACAAGACCAGGTCATCTGCGTAAAGGATAGCTGAGCAATCAGGGCTAGTTGACGGGATACTATTTATAAAGATGGGGAAAAGCAGGGGTCCTAATATTGAACCTTGCGGAACACCTAGGTTAATGGCCATTGGGCTAGATATAGCAGAATTGACTATAACAATCTGAATTCTATTAGATAGGCAGCTATTGAACCAGGTCATAGAGTTTGGCGAGAAACCAAGGGCTAGGAGACTGTCTAGTAGAAGAGGATGATCAACAAGGTCAAATGCCTTTGTCAGATCAATAAAAACTGCCCCTGTGAGGTGGCCATTATCTATAGCAGTTAAAGTATCATTTGTAAGGTGGAGCAAGGCCATGGAGGTGCTATGACCTTTGTGAAAGCCGTATTGAATTGGGGAGAGAAGTTTATATTTAGTCAGGTACTCTGTACCTTGTATTGATACTAGCTTTTCCATTATTTTACTTAGCACTGGTAGAATAGCTATAGGCCTATAATTCGTCATATCACTTTTGTCACCCTTCTTCAAAACTGGGGTGATTCTAGCCATTTTCCAAACATCTGGGACAATTCACTGACAGAGGGAGAGGGTATTGATCCGAGATAATGGCTGGGCAATGAATGGAGTAGCCAGCTTTAAAGTTTGGGTTCTACACCATCCGAGCCTACACTAGTGTTGTCAGAAATGGCATAGAGCAGGCCTAGGACATCAGATTTAGAAATTGCCTTGAAGTAGGAAGGAGAGGGAAATTCAGCTGGTGTGAGTAAAATGTTCGGAGGTAAAGGCTGACCTTGGAGGAAGGCAGATGTGAAGCTGGACAGGTCAGAGAATTGTTTATTGAATGCTTCCGCAATTGTCCTAGGATTGTTACAGTGAACCCCGTCAATGATCATATCGTTTATCAAGGGAGTATTTTTTGCACCTAGGAAAGATCTGATGTGGGTCCAGAATTTCCTGGAGTCACCCGATGCCTCCAGGAGAAGCCTCTTACAGTATGTGCTTTTTGCTATTCTTATCCACTTTTTACAATCTTTTCTCTGTGTTCTATAGGTATGGTAGTCTGAAGTAAGCCCAGTATTTCTGAAATGCCTCCAGCTCTTGTCCCTAACATGTAATGTAGCCAGGTCGTCTTTGTGTAACCACTTGGTCTGTGCCAAGCGAACTCGCCGGGTCACAAGAGGTATATGTCTATCCTGAATATCACGAAATTTGTCTAAGAAGCATTGTAGTGCTGTTTGTGCATCAAGGGATTGAGAAAGACAGGACCAGTCAATAGTTGAGATTTCATACTGGAACTGCGCTTGATTCAGAGTAGCATAATTCCTGAAGGTGATATAGCTGGGGGTTGAAACTGGGGGCTGCAGTGTTGTCACACACAAAAAAAAGGGGAGTGATCAGATATGCTATCTGGCAAAGTTCCAGCATCCACGATTCTATCAACCCTATTTGTTAATACCCAATCCAGTAGAGTGCTTGACATTGCCTTGGGGGAGATCCTCGTCAGCTCAGTTGTAACTTGATGTAGGTTATAGCTTTGGATTACCGATTGTAGTGACCCCTGAGTGTGTTCAAGCCAGTTTAGATTCATATCCCCTAGGATCAGCACTTCATTTTTTCCCCACTAGTTTCACTGTATCATCCAGTAGAATTGAAAAAGCTGACAGCCCTCCCTGGGGTGGGTTATAGGCAACTACTATATGTAGATTTTTTGCACCCAGTCGGAGGAGAGCATGAAAGGATTCACAGACAGAGGATTGGGGTTTATATTTCTGCGAAACGTTTAGATGCACTTTGTAAAACAGCGCTACACCCCAACCCCGCTTGGAGGATACCCTGTCATTCCTAATAAGGTTATAATTTTGTATCGCACAGGTAGAGTCAGGAGTGGAGGACTTAAGCCATGTCTCAGATAGGCACAATATATCCAGACTGTGGGTGGATACCCAAGCCTCGAGCTCTGTGCGGTTGCGTGTAAGGCTCCTGATGTTTAGATGGGCTATACTGAGCCCAGAAGTAGTAGACCAGGAGGAATTTGTGCACTGCTGGGTACACCGAGGGTCCTTGGCTCAGTTCCACATCACCTGCCAGCAAGATAGCCAGCAGCATTAGATACCAGAGCTTGCGATGAATGAAAGGCATAACCATAGAGATTTTTGAGCAGGGAGTGTTTTCTAAGTACACAGCCACAAAATAATAAATAAACCTTGTGACTAGTAGAGGGGTGATTTCAAGGTGATCAGTAGATCTAGCCAGCATGTTGGAGAACTTAAAATTGCTATCTGAGTTCTGCTCCCAGGTACTAACTACTTAGAGAACAAGGGGCAGGGAGAGCTTAGCCAGTGAGCATAGCAACAGGCTGGCTACAAGAGATACCATATGATTTAGTGACATTTTTAGCAGCAACACCACCGTTGCCCAGAAATAAAGAGAAACCAGTCCTATTTTGAGCTGGAAACAACAACCACAGAAAAAATTTAAACTGAGCATTAAGGATATGCCAAACAAATGCCCCTAGTGGTTGGATGAGATAAGGACCAAATGGCAAAGTGGCCTGTTAGATGTCAGCTGAAACTGACCAAAAGCTCACTATATAAGTAACTGCCAAGATTGGGCAGGCGAGCAGCCCTTTTAACAAACTAACACAAGTTCTTTGCTGAAATTGCCCCTTATACAAACTGTGACTACTGATTAGAACTGCACTGCAGGACTAATGGCTAGCCTGTAAAAAGGCGCCAAAAATAAAAATGCAAGAGTCCTCAGCATCCTGGTAACTGTAAGCAGACTGCCGTGATGGCTGGTGGCAAAGTCCTCCTAATTATCTCAGATTGTTGAATGCGGGCGGTCTCCTGCTTGCAGGACCGCTATTGTGGATGCGGCTGGGCTTGAGATCGGCACCAGGGCCGTGGCGGCTTTTAAAACCGAGCACATGACTACAGGGGTGGTGTGTCGAGGAGGTATTTGGTTAATCTAAGGATTGTGGTTCCTTCCAGGATGACTGCAGCCTGTTAGCAAACAGCACACTGAACCTCAGCGGGGAGGGATCAGTTCACTTGGACAAGCCACATACAGCGATAAGCAAGCTTTCAAACTTGGTTATGTGGAGAGCAAAAATGGCGTAAGGGAACATGACCGTCTTTTGCATGAGACATTACACTGAAGTCCTGTCTGCCTGCTCTGGTGGTTGTTCAGGTAGACATTTAAAATTCCATGGCAGTTCAGGAAGAAGTAGGGGAATTTTATTAAAATAAAGGGAATAAAACAGAAACTTAAAAAAAACCCCAGAAAAAATACAAATAAGACAGTAAGAAACTAAAACATGAATTAAGTGCAGTAAGTGTCAAAAAAGGAAAAAAAAAAGATATGTGCTCACCTCCCCATAACCTCAACCAATCACAATGTTTCCAATAAATACTCTTTATAACACTGTGCAAATACCAACAACCAACCTCCTGTGGGGGCATATGTGATCAGGGCACATCCTGCCTGCCACAAATAATATTTACAAACTGCAAAGATTACTTGCAATGTACGCGAGTGATACTTAGACCAGGTTACTGAAAATGAACATAATGCCTCTTCCTGATAGGAAGTTTTAGAAAACAAAAGCACGTTCCATTTTGTACCCAGCTCATCTCAAAAGGCCACAGCGTAGGTGGATGTTATTACAAAATGCTGCTGCATTTCCAATTACACTGCAGTATGAAAGTCGCTGGCATTCCCTTTCCTCCACATTTTCATCTCTAAGCGTGTCTTTCACCACCTTCTTTCCATGAACTCCTGATCAGGCGCTATCTCACATCCGTCTTTCGGATGAGACGTTAAACCGAGGTCCCATCTGCCTGGATTGGTGGTAGTTCAGGTGGATGTTAAAGATCCCATGGCACTTATCGAAAAGAGTAGGGGAATTTCCCCGGTGTCCTGGCCAAATTTCCCTCATTCACTAAAAATACCACCAACAGCTTAATCTGGTTCAAGGTCAGTTGGCATTCATCTGTATCCCCTTCCCCCGGGTCGTGCCTGAAAATAGGCAGGATTTGTCTAGTGCACTTACCCAGTCAACAAAAGCTAAATAAAATAAATAATAAATAAATATATCTAGGGAGTCTGCTGCTACTCAATTGACCCTGAGCAACCTCCACTGTCTGCTAGGCATGCCTTTAAATCCAACTGAACAGAAAAAGACGAGGCCAATATGTGAGCATACAGCTGCTGCCCTGAGCGCTGGCTTACTGATGAGAATTATAGCTTCCATTTTTTCAATCCTTGCTGTGGGCCGTATAGATTTAAGTTGGGATGACATGAGCAGTTCCCCTAATTCAGTGCTCGGAAGTCATTCCTTGCCCATCCTGGCAACTAACGGATCAACCAGTCTTCCATTAAGGAGATCCAGGGTTTAGCTAGGTTTTTCAATATGGGTACAAAATTGAAAAATAAAGGCACAGACATAATGAAACAACAGGGCTAAGCATTTTCAACCCCTCCCTGTTCTTAACACTTCTATACGTTACCTCCCTTTCAATGAGGTAAAGCCTGCTTTCCCACAGGCCTTGGAAGAACAGGCTGAAAATGTGTGCTTCTAGCTGCTCTGGCAAAGGATATAAAGCACTTGTATAAAGAAAACATGGGAGCAGTATTTTCCGTATTAAAAAAACATCTTTTACCTTTGGATAACGGCCTATTTTTCCACATTAAGAGCTTGGCTTGTGCTCTTTCTATACAGGAAATCCAGTTGTCATGGGCAAAATTCACATGCCCAAACTTTATCCATAATATCTTAATAGAGTCCATACAGATCTTTATTCCTGCTGTGGCTGGCCATGTGCCCTCTGGGGTTCAAAAACAGGTTTCTGTACATTTGTTTTTACTTGTATCTTTTTTTAAGAGCAGCAATTATAAAAAGTACTAGCATTGTGACTACACAGGACAATTGATAGGACAATACAAAATGTTGTACACCTTGGTTTAAAGGGAAAGTCCAAGCCAAAGATAGTTTAACTAATGTTTTTCTTCTTTCAGGAGTCTCAACCAGATTTCAACATAGTCGTTCAAATCAATTATCAGTCTTTGGGAACCCCATAAGGAGGTCTATGAAGAAATCAGTCACCACAAAAATCAGTGCCCATGTCTCTTTCTCTCAGAGTAGGAACAGAAGTCCTGTGCTATTCCATTATTAAACTGCTCTTTACATAAAAAAAAATCATTAACTTTACAAACAGAAACACCTAACCTTAAGATGAACAATAAAAAACATATGACTCACTGCTCAATGTGTTTCCTGCTCATGGTCTGTGATTTCTTATGTTGGTCCTTATAAATAGATGGGGAAGGTTAAAATAAAAGTACATATTTCTATAGAAAACAATAATTAAATATTAATTAAATATGAAGTAGTGCATCCTTAATTGGTTCCTGTACATTTACTAGAATTAACTTTAGAACCCGGTATTGAAGAAAAAGTCTGTAGAACTTCCTGTACAGGACCACCAGATTCTGGGTTTTTAAGGACAATACATAAATCAGCGGCACAGGCCCCAGTTTTAATTTCTGGTGCATCTGATGTGCGCTGAATCCCTCTAACTTCCTATTGTTCTGCAACAACCTAATCAAAGGGTCCAGGGAGAAGGCATAGAGCAGGAGGCTGAGAGAGCACATTTGATGCACAGCTCACTTGACTGCTACAGCAGAGCTTTTCCCAAAATTAACCAGAAGGTATACACAGGCCTCAGCAAAAGTATATACGACAGAGATCCCATTAATAAATTTATCAGGTACACCTTACAATTTAAGGACATTAACAAATACTTATGAGGAACCCTATCGAAGGCCTCCTGATCAAGAGACAGGAGAAAACCCGATAGCAAACGCTTCCCACCCCACTCAAACAATGCCTGTAACAATACTGCATTGTAATAAATGAAACTTTGATGACAGCAACATGCAAGAGCAACGACCACAATGGTAACAACAGCCAGTCAATTTGCCAACATTTTAGACAAGATCTTTTGCTCTGTATTAAAGTAGCAGTAGTACTAGTTAGGCATAAAATGTCATCCTACCTTTTTTTTTTTTAGCAGTAATGTATTCCTGAAAATCTTAGATTCTTCATTGGGGTATTTTAAATTCAATCGGCGATTTTTAAGACCGTGTTTAATTACAACTTTTTTAGTTTGTGTGGCTCTACAATAAAGATGGCAGCCCTCGGCAACTTTCAGAAATCTCCCCAGAGATTGTACAGTAACTGTACCCCACTGTATGTATAATGCAGATATGTCAGGATGTTGCCAGCAAATGTTCCTGATGGCCAACAGTACACAATCCTGATCTGTGGATCCGGCAAAAGACCAATAATTTTTAAGAACTTCAAAATCCTCTATGTTGCCATAGGAATGAAATAAAGCAAAAAGAAAATCTGATAACTTGATATTTTGGTTTGTCCTAACTGGCAACCAAATTATTTAAGTTTTTGTTAACTAGTATTGTTGCTTTAAGTAAGCTCAGAGGCCTCCAATTATTTAAGTCTATCTCCTTCTTAAAAACGTATACCAAGTACACTGAAGTTATCGATGACCGTAATTCTTTGTTTACTAAGAAGTTAGCATATTTCTCCTGTAAAATGAAGGCAAAAAAAGCTTCGGAAGAAGTAGGGGAATTGTATTTAAAAACAAAAATAATATAAACCATTTATACATAACACTCCAAAACTAAATATACATAACAAAAATGTCAAAACATACAGTGTTACCTCGTGCAAAAAAAAAAAGTGATTGGATATATGAGAAAAGAAAAACAAACCAAAACAATAACATTCCCCCTCCCTATTTGTCTGCCAGCTCCATAAATCTGACATGTGCCATATAACCGATTTCTACTTATAAACTATCAAGGAGGCATCCAACTACACTGTTTCCATAGCACAGACAATACTTCGGCGGGGTAGGGATGTTTCCCCAGTGTCCTGGCTGAATTCCCTCCATTCACTAAGAGAGAAAAAAACCCACCAAGAGCTAAACCTGGTTCAAAAACCATTTGTTTTGCATCTGTATCTCCTTCCCCTGGGATGAAGCTAAAAAAAAAACAATTTCTTAGCTCTCCTTTCCAACCTGACCAAAACAAAAACTAAATAAATATACTGAGACACAGAAAGAGCTAGGGTGGCTGTCCCCTGGATTTCACAAGACTAGACAGAGACTGTGATGATGGTGGTGGTGGTGGGGGGTGAGGGAAACCTAGGAAGGCTGGGAACCCAACAGCAAATAAGGAGAAGAATCCTGGAGGAGAACAGAAGGGCAGTTTTAAACCTAAGGGACTAGAAGGAGGAATAGAGATGTGGATGGTTTTACTTCACTACCTGTGCCTTACCCTAAGGGCAACCCCACACCATTATCCCTCCACACAGACATCTGTATGTGTCTCCCAGGACCAGTCTGTTATCAAATACCTCCACCCCTCTTCCACCAGCACAGGCGTGAGTGAACCCCTTTTCTGACCAACGCAACCACACACCCCCCCCATCACCCCTTCAGAGGTACCTCGTGCCCTCAAATCTCTGAATTCCTCCAAACAAAGCCCGGATGGAATAAATCACATTCTCTTGAAAATCTAATCCCTCCCTCTCCTCCTGCTCCCTGCCTAAGGCCTGGAAATTAGCCAAAGTCATCCTACTTCACAAAGGGGGTGACACATCCATCCTCGGAAACTACAGGCCTATCTCTCTCCTTCCCTCCCTCCCTTTCCAAACTCCTAGAATCCCTCATCTCTAAAAGACTAAACTCCTTCCTTACCTCCAAGGACATTCTGACACCATACCAGTCTGGCTTCTGTCACCTCCACTCCACATCCTCCTCCCTTCTCTGCCTCACCAACTTCATCCACTCGGCCATGGATAAGGGCCATCTGACACTTGCCATCTTTATAGATTAGGCCAAGGCCTTTGATTTTGTGGCCCATAATCTTCTCCTTGAGGATCTCTCAGCCACAGGACTATGCACATTGTCTACTGAATGGTTCAAAGCATACCTCACAGATAGGTTTCAATTCGTCCAGCTTGGGGAAACCAAATCAGCCTCACTCCCTATTCTGGCTGGTGTTCCCCAGGGGCCGATCCTTGGACCTACCCTGTTCTCCATTTTTGTAAACAACCTCCCCTCCACCTGCTCAGTATCCCAGGTTCAAACGTATGCGGATGATACCATTATCTTCGCTTCCAGTCCTTCCCTAACCCAAGTTGAACCCATCCTCCAAGCCGATTTTGCAAACACCCTGAGGTGGCTTGAAGACAAAGCGCTCAAATGCAACACCAAAAAAAGGGTTGCTATGGTCTTTGGTTCAGCCCAGAAACTAGCTAAAATGACATCTCTTCCCTCCCTTTATGCCCTAGATGGCTCCATAATCACAGCAGTTGACCCGTACAAATGTCTGGGAGTATGGCTGAATCCTAAGCTAGACTTCGTCCTACACCTAGACACCATCCACAACAAACTGCATCCAAAATTAGGAATGCTTCACAGGCACAAGGATAGTCTATCCCTCCCTATCAGAAGGGAAATAATTTCTAAGCTTATCGTTCCCTCGTTCAACTACGCTGATGTGGTCTGTAGTTCAGCACTGCAATCCTCCCTGGCCAAACTCGACCCTCTGTTCCATGCTTTCTGCAGACTTGTCTCAAATCTCCCATACCGCACTCATCACTGCTTCCTCTACCAATCAGTCTCCCTGTCTTCTCTTGCTAATTGCTGCCTGGCTCATTGTGCAACCCTCATCGCTAAGTTCTGGTTTAACACCCTACCTCTTCTCGATATTAACCCCAGCTCCTAGTACTGGCTACTCCCTACGCTCACGTGATCACCGTTCCTTCGCCCTGGCCACAGCCCATATGCTTACTGGTAAAATAGCGTTTGCCCATCGTCTCCCTACCCTCTGGAACTCCCTCCCCCTCTCAGTAAGTAACCTGCCTACAGTGCTGTCCATCAAGAATTATTTCAAGTACCTCCCACCCCCTCCATGCCAATGTTACAACCCTCACTAACTGCCAGCTATCTCCAGCAGTACTGAGCATTCCCTGCTATTATTCTGCCAATTCCAGCTCTTACTCCTTCCCTGTTTGTCCACTACTTGTTGCTGTGTCCTCCACCTCGACTGCACTTACTGGTGCACTCTCATCTGCTTCAAAGCACCTTACTGCAACCTATATCCAATGTACTACTAGGTCCTCTTATTTAAATTGTATATTACTAGGTAAGCTACTAGGCCCTACTACATGAATTTCCTGTAACTGCATTCACTGTAACTGCTGGTTTTTCCTCATGTATGCCTACTTATCACCTACTGTTCTTCACATCTGTATTATTTAATTGTATTTTATTATGTTAACTTGTACTGTTCCCTTACCCCCTACCCTGGGTTGCACCTGGAAACGAGCTTTGGCTCAGTGTGCCCTTCCCAGTTATCAACTTTTAAATAAATAAATAAATAAAATTATGTACAAATGCTAGAAGCCTGGGCAACAAGATGGAGGAAATAAAGGAGGTAACAGCGGCAGAAGAGTTTGACACAGTAGCCATTATAGAAACATTGGCAATTCAGAATAACAGCTGGCACCACACATGTTTATACCTTGTTCAAAAGGAATAAAGAAAATTGTGTGTGGGGGAGCTATGTATGTCAGGGTTTCTATCAGGATGGTGGAGGACACCACCACAAAGGAAGGAGGGGAGGTAGACTCTATATGGCTTCAAGTGACAGGGGTGTGTGTGTGTTGGGGGGACTTAACACTGGTAGTGATCTACAGATCACCTAACCGATCCTCGACTGTGGATCAGCTGCTAGAGGGAAAAATCACGAAGGCAACGAACCTGGAAGAATACTGCTCATGGGTGATTTCAATCTCCCAGATGCACACTGGAACAATTAATCAAAGGCCAGAGAAGCAAGAAGGTGGTAGAGACACCACATGACTGCTTTCTGAGTCAATGGTTGAGGAAGGCTATAGGAGAAACGCAATTCTGGATCTAGTATTGACTAATCAGGATATTGTAAGTGACATGAGGGTAGAGGATCCACCAGGACACAGCAGCCATGGCACTGTGCCATGTAGCCTTATTCATCAAGTTGAGTGAATTCAATCAAATGCTCTGGTTTTGAACGTTAGGTCTGCAGGCTTCGGGTAGGATGGTGGGTATACTGGAAGACTGGCTAAAAAACATTAAGAGGGTAGAGGGTATGTGGACAGAAAGTAAGGGTGCTGTACTGGAGGCAACACAGGAGTGCATAAAATAAATTAAAAACGAAGCAGCACAGGAAACCCATCTGGTTCAATGACCAGGTGAGGGCAGCAATTACCGGTATAATGAAGGTATAAGGGGTCTCAGACTAAGGAGAACAGGGAACAATACAAAGTAAAATTAGAGACTGCCAAGAAACTAGTTAGACAAACAAGGCTAGGACAAAACTTAGAATGGCGGAGGGGTGAGGCATAATGATAAGATCATTTTTAGATATACAAGGGGAAAAAAGGGGAGACAAGAGAAGGCAATGGGGTTAATGTGGAGGGTGAAATGAGAATGGTTGATCTTCTGAATGAATATTTCAGTGTTTACAGTTCAGGCCTCAGGTCTCCTACATGATGGTGGAATTAAATTTGGTTACCCAAAGAACAAAGACTAAAAGTTGGGGTAATATCGGTGGATTTGGGGGGGGGGGGTTAAAGGGGCTGCTAAACCTTAAAGTAAACAAATCCCCTGGGCCAGATGGGTTACACCCAAGAGTGCTTAAAGAGACAGGACTGGTCCTGGATGCACCCCTGGTGGTCCTGTTCAATAAGTCCCTACAAATGGATGAAGCACCAGTGGACTGTATGGCTGCAGACTTGGTGCCTCTCCACAAGGGCGGGAACAGAGGGAATCTAGAAAACTTCTGCCAGTGAGCCTGACTTACACTGTAGATGAAAAACTGCAGTCCTGGCTCGACTATCAGCTGACGGAGCAGCTACGAGTTGTGAGAAAAGGTGGAGGGGCGGGTATGACTGTTTGCGAAGTCCTAATTTGTCCAGGTTATATGCTGACCTTTCTACCACCATCCTTAAAAACAATGGTTTGTAGAAGGGGGGGGTGGCTGACAACTCGCTTGACAGCCCTCTGGTGAGAAGGATGGCTGTCTGCTGGGGAGGCCTACACAGTCTAAATCTGTTTACCCCTTGCTTGCCCCTGTGTTTTAACTGCTGTCTGGGACTGATTGTGTGGCAGAGCATCAAGAATGCTGAAGAAGATTCCCCTCTATCTTCCTTTCAGTGGTACTTTGTTGACCAAGTGGAAGCTGATCACTAAAGACACTGTTTGGTCTGCTGACTGCACCCCTGTATACACTGGAAGCGACTGTGGTATGGACATTTTTTATACCCCCTCCCCCAGTGGCAGTGGGTGAGGAGGGGGAGTACAGTTTCACAAGAACTTCCCATAACAGCAGATCTTCGAGAAGATCTCTTACAGCAGGCCACACCTATAGGACTAAGTCGCCAGGCACAAGGACCACACGGAAACATTTCTGGCTAGCAGTCTACCAGGGGGACGCACATGATGACGTCACATGCTGACGTCGCTCCTCCCATATAAAATGTGGGCGCCCCCAAGCCCTCCTCAGTTCTCCTGCTGGAGGCCATAAGCAGTATTACCTGCAGGGGAACAGAGGAAGGCCAGAGGTTCCCACCATGGCAGTAAAGATGTAACAGAAGGTGCACCATCTTGGAGAAAGAGAAAAAGAGAGACAGAGGCAGAGAAGCCCTTAGGCTAAGGAGGATGGAGGGTGGGATGACATGGCCTGCTGTAAGAGTTCCTCTCAAAGATCTATTGTTGCATTAAGTTCTTATGTAACTGTACTATCTTTACTGAGGGTATCTCCTGCAGCAGGCCACACCTATAGGATGAGTCCCAAGCAGTTCTGACTGAAGAACCAGTCTGGGTGGTTAAATCTATAGGCCTAAGAAAGAAGGCCTTGAAGCACAGCCAGGCCAAAGCCTGCCCTCCTTCTAGAGGCAATGTCCAGAGTGAAGTGTTTAGTGAAGGTGTGGACAGAACTCCAAAGTGCAGCAGCACAAATCTTTGTAGCTGGAACATTCCTGAAACAAGCAACTGAAGTGGCCATGCCTCAGGTGGAATGGCCATGAACAACCCCAGAAAGTTCCTCATCATACTTCTGTAACAAAAAGTAATACAGTTAGCCAACCATTTGGACAGACACTGTTTAGAAACTGGAATGCCCTCTTTCCCAGAGGCGAAAGAAACAAGCAACTGTGAGACTATCTGCAGTCCTTAGTATGGTGTGTGTATAGTACCTGAGCAAGCTACGTACATCTAACGTAAGGAGCAATGCTTCTCCTGGATTGGCATGCTCAGGATAATAAATAGGCAGGTGGAAGGCTAGATTTAAATCGGACTCCGACACCACCTTTGGAAGAAACTTAGGGTGGTATCCAAAGACACCCTGTCTTTGTGGAGAACTAAATAAAGAGGCTCGCACATCAGAGCCTGAAGCTCGGAAATCCTTCAAGCGGAAGTAACAGCAACTAAAAATAACACTTTCCATGACAGAAAATGTAGCTCACATGCCATGGCCAGCTCAAAACGAGCTAAAGTAAGTTACCCTAACACAAAATTCAAGTCCCAAGGTGGGACTAGATTGCGGATGGGAGGCTTCAGATGAAGAGTGCCTCTCAAGAAAGTACAGGACACCTCTAGTTGTACGGCCATCAATGTGCACATGGAAGGCTGAAATGACTGACAAGTGCATCTGAACGGAAGAGTATGTTGAGCTAGAGTCTGAGAGGTTTATCAAGTACTCCAAAACCTGACTCACTGGACAATGAATGGATCCAGATAGTGGGAAGCCTCCAATAGAGCAAGATGCTGCCACTTCATGGAGAAAGAGGCCCTGGTGGAGGGTTTCCTAGTGGACACCAACACATCAGCCACCTTCGGGGACACTGCAGACCTTGCAAGGGCTACTTCCTAGAAGCCATGTGTGAAGGTGAAGCGACTTGAGAGCCAGCTGGACCAGGATGCCCTGTTCCTGGGAGTGCAAGACTGTGCGCAGGGGCACCAGAGGTTCCACCGCTAGCAGCTGCAGTAAGGGGAGACAAATCTGATGAGGCCAAAAGGGGGCAATTAGAATCAAGGTAGCCCCTTCCATCTGGAGCTTGATCTGTACCTTCTGAATTAGCAAAAATGGAAGAAAGGCATAGAAGAGCCTCTCTTTCCAAGAGTGGGACAGTGTGACTAACCAGAAAACTCCAGTCCTGGAGTGAGTGAGCAGAAATGCGGCAGTTTTGCATTGAGTGCAGATGCAAAAAGGACCAACTCTGGGCAAGCCCACTTGTCGAACAGGCCTTGTACGACAGAGGTCAGCAGCTCCCACTTGTGCATCCGAGACTGTGACCAGCTGAGCCTGTACGCCAGGACGTTTTGTACACCTGAGCCATGTATGGCAGACAGTTTAGGCCTTGGTCTAAGAAATAGGGCAGTCGAGTGAAGCTGGCGGAGTCTCCAAAGAGCCTGACGTGCAATAGTTGATGGCGGGAAAAGAACTGAGGAGGGCACAGGGCCGGCCACGTTTACATGGGAGGAACGATGTCAGCATGTGACATCATCATGTGTGGCCCTCTGGTACTCTGCTAGCTAGAAAAGTTTCCGTGTGGTCCTAGTGCCTGGTGACTTAGTCCAATAGGTGTGGCCTGCTGCAAGAGATACCCTTGATGAAGATCATACTCATTGGTTTTCCTCAGTATGCAACATTAGACATTTAAAACTTTTTTCAAGTGAAGTTCATTTATTGGCACATTACCACCCTCTGCTGGCTGTTTTTCTTTACATTTCTTTGCAGTTGTAGTTTATTTGAAGAATTTTGGTGTTGTATGTGTGGGGACAGGTGGGTGAATACTGATGGTTTAATGCCCCCCCCCCCAAATTCATCTACCTTAGGTCCTTTGGTCACTGGACTTGTCTTCCCTTCTAGCTGACCTATGGGCATCTAACTAATCTCCCACCATTGTAGCCAATTAAGTAAATTTTTCCCTTCAATACTTCTAGTCCAAATTTATGGCTATATGGTATCATCATGCACTCTTGAGGAAAACAAGAATATGGGGTTCTCATCTTCCCTGGATAACAGCTGAACTGTTAGCTTGCCTCCATACCAGAGACCTTACCTGGTGATCCTTTAAAATCCATGGCCCCCCAGCTGCTTTGGCCAATTACTAGCACCGTTGCAATGCCTGTACCAAAGCCATCAGAACAACATTAATCACCCCTCCAAGGTCCGGAAGGTTATCCACTCCATTTTCTCCTCTCCAATCCAGTCTCCTTCCCCTATTCTCAAGACTGGTGACTTCCCCATTTCTGACCCTCCTGCTGTTGCCTCTTCCTTTATCTCCTACTTCATCACATGTGCTCTGTCTCTCTCATCCCTTCTTACCCCTCTTCTTCCATCTCTTCTACCTTCCACCCTCTTTTTCCTTCTATTCTACCACTCCCTCTGCTTCCCTTAAGGCCCTGCTTGCCCTTAATCCACACAAGGGAGGTAACCCCGATGGCCTTGATACTAAGCTTCTACTTCTATCGGCTTCTGCCACTGCACTGCCTATTACTCTACTCCTCAACCTCTTTTTTTCCCTCTGCAACTGTCCCTGAAGCTTGGAAGCTGGCTACTGTCATACCTCTCCCTGAAGATGGTGATCCTACTTCTCCTGGTAATTTCTGTCCTATCTCTCTATATTTCTCAGCTGCCTTCCTTCCTTAACTCCTCTTCTTTCTTCATGCCTTTCCAGCCCACTTCCACTTCACTCCTCCAGCTCAATGACTCCATTCTCTAAGGTACAGATCAGGGGCTGATCACCACTGATATATTTGTTGATCTTGCTAAAGTTTTTGACACTGTGGCACATCCCCTCCTTTTGGACAACTTAAAGCAGCGAGCCTCAATGACTTCATTCTTACCTTGAGGGAAGGTCTCAAGCTGTCTGGATAGGAAGCTCCAATTTATCACCACTCCCCATCTGCTCAGGTGTCCCTCTAGGATCCGTCCTGGGCCCTATTCTCTTTTCAATATTCTTGAATTACCTCTCCTCTGACTGTTCCTCTACATCTATTCATATGTACACTGATTATACAGTACTTTCTGCATCTGGCTCCTTTTCCCTTGACCTTACCGCTCAACTACAGCTGTATCTTGACAACATTCAGCACTGGTTCCAGTCTAACCAACTGTCCCTGACTGCCACAAAAAAAAAAAAGTTTCCATGATTTTTGGCACCTGGCAGAGGCCTACCAGACTCACCTCCCTCCCTTTAAGAATTTTTAAGATGGCCGTCACCCTGGTGATCCATCAGCTGGGTTTAATTTAGCTTAGCTAAAATTTACTATTTACCTGGCTAAATGGCATTAGATTTTGTTCCATTTAAGCTTTTAAGGATTAATTGCAATTCTTTAAAAATTTACTATTTGCCCTCAAGGAGGACAACTAGGCCTCATTTGTTACAAATAAAGTTCATAAACTGCAGTTACTCTTGTATAAATACTATTTTGTTTGCCTCTATTGAATGATTTTACAAAAAAATCCCTCAGACATTTTTTTACATCAGCCAGCGGTATCAACTGCCAGGATGTATGTAATTATATTTGTTTCTCTTGATATTATTGTGTTAGAAATTATTTTTTGACTGTCTTGTTATTTTGTAAAGTGTATCAGAATTTTACTGACCTTGTATCTCTCTATAACAATTTTAATTATTTGCAGATGGGACCTTGTTGTAAATGAGCTCTTGCTCAATCGAGCATATCCTTGTTTGTATTTTATTATGAATAAAAATGTTATCTCTCTATTTGTCTTGGGTAAGTACTGTTGCCATTCAAGCAACAATGACATCATCTTCCACTAGGTCCTGTCAGCTTAATACAATCAGTACATCAAATTGTGAAATGGAATAGTCAGTAGTCGAGCGGTCGCTTTGATTTATTAAAATCCCAATGCTAAATAGTAATAATATGTATGAAAATAGCCCCCATTCAAATCAATGGAGCGCGCACATATGCATCCTTTATTTTCTGACATCACAAAATGGGGCTGTGTGTGCCAGTGTGGGGGCGTGACTCAGTTTTAGGGAAGTTTAGCGAAGTGACTCAGTTTTTGTTGGCGAGGTCTGGGAATAAAATTATGAGGCAAATAACTTTTTATAAATGAAAGAACTGTACAGAAATATTTCTACACAACTCCTGGCCAGGTCAGATTCACGATCTATATTTGGGGGGCAACTACTAATAAACTAAAAGCTGCTCTTTAAGTTGTATTAATCCTGCTCTAATAACCTATACCCTTTCTTCATACACTTCCTGCAGTGTATACTCACCACCACCCTCTTAAAATGTGTACTTCAGCACCTGTCAGCAAATTCTGAATGTTTCCCTAGATCTGCCCCCTCACTCTTGATATTTGTACTCCCACCCTGCATCCATCCCAATATTTAAAAAATCACCCCCACACCCCTCCTAGAAACTGCACTCCCTTCATACTCCAACATTTGTACCCCATCCCCACACACCCAAAATGTGTGCCTATCTGTGCATCTCCCACATTTATACAATGCATACTTCTCCAATCATTTGTACCCCCTACCACATGACTCCTGAAACTTGTACCTCACCTGCACAACTCCCCCAAACCTGCAACCCTCCCCACACACACCACAGAATCTGTGCCCTACACTCCCTTCCCACTGAAAGCCAACAGAATGCTGGGCTGCATTGGGAGGGGAATCACGAGCAGGAGGAGGGAGGGTGATACTACCACTGTATAGATCGCTGGTCAGGCCTCACCTGGAATACGGAGTCTAGTTCTGGAGGCCTCACCTCAGGAAGGACATTGACCGGGTGGAAATAGTACAGAGAAAGGCGACAAAAATGATTCAGGGTCTGCACTACATGTCCTACTAGGAGAGACTTAGGGAACTGAATATGTACTCCCTGGAGCAGAGAAGAGAGAGGGGGGACATGTCTGAAACGAATTCAAGTACATAAAAAGCATTAATAAGGTACAGGCATAGGAACTTTTTCACTTCAAGAAGGGCTCCAGGGCCAGGGGACATGACCTCAGGCTGCAAGGATGAAGATTCTCTACCAACACCAGGAAGTTTTTCTTCACAGGAAGAGTGTTGGATGCCTGGAACAGCCTGTCCCAAGAGGTTGTGGGGGTCAAAACTGTGGGGGATTCAAGAATGCATGGGATAGACACAAGGGAACCCTGACTACAAAGGGCAACTAGCATGTCAAAATAGGTCTAAAACAAATGGGCAGACTAGATGGACCTAGCAGTCTCCTTTTGTCGACAACTTCTTTTTTTTTTTTTAAATACAATTCTGGGGAGAAGGGTGCAGGGGTACACATACAAATTTTGGAAAGGGTGCAGAGGAGCAAGCATCAATTTTTTGAGGGGTGCAGGTGTACAAGTACAAATTTTGTGAAGGGTGTAGGGGTACAAGTACAAATGTTGGGAAAGGTACAGAGTGCAAGTACACATTTTGGGAGTGGTGCAGAGGTACAAGTACACATTTTGGGAGAGGTGCAAGTACAAATTTTGGGAGGGGTGCAGGGGTACAAGTACAAATTTTTGGGACAGATGTAGTTGTAGTGGTACAAGTACAAATTTTGGGAGAGGTAGGGGTATAAGTACAGATCTGGTGAGAAGTGAAGAGGAGCAAGTACAAATTTTGGGACAGATGTAGTTGTAGGGGTATAAGTACACATTTTGGAAGGAGCACAGGGGGTGTAAGTACAGATTTTGGGAGGGGTGCAGGGGTAAGAGTATGGGAGGGGTGAAGAGGAGCAAGTACAAATCTGGGGAGTGCAGTAAGTATAATTTCTGTTAGGGATGCTGGGGGTTTGTACAATTTTGGGGATGTAGTGGCATAAGTAGAAATTTCAGGACCAGTGAAGGGGTACAAGTGCAAATGCTGGTTAGTGCAAGTTCAAATTTCAGAAGGGCTACAGGGGTTCAAGTCCAAATTTTGGGAGGGGTATAAAACTAGATACTCACCTGTAACTGTAGTTCTAGGAGTGGCATATGGTGTACATCCACACTTCTGGCAGAATTCCTTTCCCTTTAAGACTTGCCAGAAGTTCTTCAAACTGGCTTCTCACACCCACTTGGGTTGTAGCCTCCTCGGCACCGCTCCGTGACATCAGATCTTACCTGCTGGAAGCAAGAACAGTGTGCCACTTGCCTGGGGAGGCTGTGTGGGTTGTGTGGCTGTACATCATATATCACTCCGAAGAACTACAGTTAAAGGTGAGTAACTTGTTTTTTCTAGGAGCATGGATATGGTGTACTTAACCACACTTCTGGCAGACTCCTTGCAGTTCTCTGGGAGGAGGGGGCAAGGTACACACCCACTATTTAGGGAACAGAGGTTGGAGAACCGAGGCCCCAAAACCAGCATCACGGCATGACTTAAGGTCGATGCAGTAGTGAGAGATGAAGGTGTGTGCTGACTTCCAGGTAGCAGCCCTGCAGATTTCCTGGATAGGGATGGCCCTGGAAACAGTCACCAAGCCAGCGGCATGTCTGGCGGAATGAGCCCTAAGCTCTGCAAAAGGCTGCCTACCAGCCAACCTGTAGCAGAGGTCGATGTAGGATACTTAGCTGCCGGTCTGCCAGGTGCTGCTTCACTGTAGGTGACAAACAGCTGGCGAACTTCTCCCCGAACTCCAGCTGTGCGTTCCTTTTAACTGGCAAGCACCTGCCACAGTTCTAAAGTACTGAGCCTGTGCTCCACCTCTGAAGTGTGGTTGGTGAAGTACACTGGGAGATCAATCACCTGGTTAAGGTGAAACTCTAAAACAACCTTCGGGAGGAATTTCAGGTTGGGGCGAAGAACAACCTTGTCCCTGTGGAAGGCCAGGTAAGGAGACTCCACCGAGAGCACCTAGAGCTCACTGATCCTTCTAGCGGTTGTGATGGCCACCATGAAAGCAGTCTTCCACGACAGGTGTGACATCTCACATCTGTGCACTGGTTCAAATGGCTTGTCCATGAGCATTACCACCAGACAGGACAATGGGTCCAGCTCCCTGCCCTGGCATCAAATGGAGAATCTCTTCCATTTGAAGGCACTGCATCGATGAGGCGACACCTTCTGAGAGGCCTCAACTACATGGAGGACCTCATCTAAGAGACCCAGAACGTGGAACTCTAGCCACTCAGGAACCTGGCTGTCAGGTACAGTGACTGACGTTCCAGGTGGAGGACCTTCCCCTGTGAGCACGAGAGCAGGTCCAGGAGAAGTGACAGATGCTGCGGAGACCTACTGCTGACACTGAGGAAACTGGGGTACCCAAACTGGCACAGCCAGTCCGGAGCCACCAGGATCATCCGTGCCTTGTCCCTCCGAGCCTTAAGCAGGACTTTGTGGATCGGAGGGAAGGCATAAAAAAGGCCCGGGTTCTAGGGCCTCATGAAGGCATCCCCCTGCAGTGTTCCCGCTAAGGGGGGGTGAGCACAAAACAGCCTCTGTTTGGCATTCTCCCAGGAGGCAAACAGGCCCACCTGAGGTGTGCCCCACTGGAAGAACAGACTGTGAACTACCTCCGGTTGGAGGGACCACTCGTGAGAAGCCTCGCACACACGGCTGAGGGTGGCCGCCAGCTGATTGGTCACTCTCGCCACATGTATGGCCAGCTGAGCATAAGGGTCCAAATGTGGAGAGCTTCTATGCATAGAGGTAGGAAGTGCATCCCATCCTGCTTGTTGAGGTAGTACATGGTCATCATGTTGTCCATCTGGACCTGGACGACCTGACCCCGAAAAGGAGGAGCGAAGACCGTCAGAGCCAGGTGAACAGCCCAAAGCTCCAGCAGGTTGATGTGACGGAGAGAGACCGGAACTGAAAATGGACACCCTGGAAATAAAAGTGGAGGTAGCATCTGTGGGAAGGGAAAATTTTGATATGCATGTTCAGAGAACACAGCCAGCCCCCTTGGTGCAGGAGGGGCAGCAGACCCTGAAGGGTGACCATTTGAAAGCATCTGTACTCTATGAACAGATTCAGATTACTAAGGTCCAGAATGGGCCTGAGGTCCCTGTCTTTTTGGGAACCAGGAAGAAGTGGGAGTAGTACCCCCTGCCCCACTAAGCCTGAACGACAAGCTCTACGGCTCTTTCTTGTAGAGAACTTGAATTTCCTCCCAAATCAGAGGCAGGTGATCTAGGGGATAGAAGGAGCTGCCTGAAGGATTTCGGGAGACCACTTGAGTAGTTTGAGAATGAGACCATGTTCTATGATCTGTAGGACCTGTCGAGGGGAAGGAAGAAATGACCCCCTATCGCCTACCCCAGGTTTTCCACCGGGGGGGGTGTCTGGCAAGGAGTCAGAAAGTAAGAGCGGGCGCTGAGATGGCCACGGCAGACAGCTGGGGAGCCCTAGCGGCAGCAGTGGCCAATGGCTAATGCACGTACCCTGACCTTTGGTGGGAGTGTGGGACTGCCAGTGAGAACAGCAGTGGAAAGGTGGCCACTGGCCAGACATAGGCTGCGTATGGTACAAGAAGTGGATGGACCTAAGGGCGAGGCCCAATTCCTGGAGGGAGGAGGTCAAGTACTGGACATCACCGCCAAAGAGGACAGAACCCCAAAAGGGGGCATCTATAATGCTGGACTGCACATCGGAAGCAAATCCAGGCACCCAGAGCCAAGAATGACACCGGAGACAGATGCCCGTGGTCGCCCCCTGCCCGAAGTATCAACGGCATCATAGGCAGCCTACAGGACGTGATTCCCAACATCCAAGCCTGTCTTAAGAGTCTGGGCTAGCTGCTGCTTAGTTGGATCATCAGGCAGGGTCTGAACCCAGTCCCTGGCCTGGTCCCATAAAATATTCTGGCACTGGACCATATGGGCAAAATAGTTAATGGCCAGGGTAGCCGAGGCATAGACTCTTTTACCCAGGTAACCCAGCTGTCTACACTCCTTGTCCGGAGGGAGAGCACTGAGGTGCTTAGGTTTCTTGGTGTGGTCATGGGCCGCATTGATAACCACTGAATCAACCTTTGACTGCCCCCCAAAAAAGAGCTTACCGGCGGGGGCACAGTAAATGCAGTCAGCCTTCTTGGGGACCGCTGGGGTAGTAGAGGGGTGATTCCAGGCCGCCCTTGTGACATTATCATAAGAGTCGATGAAGGGAGGGACCACCAAAGGGAAAGCATCAGGCTGGTGCAGGTAAATGGCATACCGGCAACACTCTGGGTCCTGCTCCTCAGTCTCCCAGCCCATGATTGTGTGAATATGCCTCATGATGTCCAAGAAAGAAGGGCAATCAGGAGGGGATTTGGGAACTGCCTTAAGGGGCTCCTCTTCGTCAGATGAGTCCCTTGCAAGAGAGGAGGAGTTGGAATAATCAGGATCCTTCTTCATCCTCATCATCTGGCTCACTTTCAGGGAGCTTATGTCAGTCCAGGCATCTGCCCAAACCAGAGTCTGACCTGGTGCCCGATGTTTGATTGTCACTGGGACCAGGTCTAACAGGATCCTGAGGAGGCTAAGTCCCAGGAGGGCAGTGGGCCCGCTGGGGTGGGATTTTGCTTCTGCACCAGAGCCCAACAAGAATTAAACAGGGTATTAACATCCACCAGTGGAGGGTAATTATAGACTGGAAGATAAGGGTAGGCTGGCACTGGGTAAGGGTAAGCTGGCGTCAGGCCAGCCGGAGTCAGCACTGGGTACCCTGGTGTAGGTCCTGTGAGCGCTGGAGGGGGGGCTGGCACTGGGGCAGGCTGAGAGAGCACTGGCGGCGGTTGAGCAGGCGCAGGTTGCGAAAGCCTGGGAGGGGTGTCCACAGGCGCTGGGAGAGGAGAAATTGGTGCCAGGGGGACAGAGACTTCTTAGGTGAGGGCTGAGGCGAGACCAGGCATGGAGAAGAGCCAGCAGCCTGCAGGAAGTGCTGTCTCAAAGGACTGGCACCGGCCCCTCATAGAGGGGACTGACACAGGCAGTGCCTTGGCTGTTGTGGGCATTGGTTGAGGGACTGGCGCTCGAAGAAGCATCCCTGGCTAAGCCACCTGGCCCATAGAAGTCAGGGTCCTGAGCGTCAGGGGCTGGAGACGAAGTCCCCTGCCCCGAAGAGCCGCTGCCTCCCACCAAGATGAGAGCAGGTGGCAGGGCAACCTGTCGCACAGAGGGAGTAAGGGCTGGTGGGGCCAAAGAGGCTGACCTCCCGTGGGAGGAAGCCCAGACACGGTCAAAGGCTTATGAGGAGACTGTCAGCGGCCAGCAACTGGGCCCGGTTCTGGTCCTTATCTCAGTGTTTGTGCTTCCAGTTAAGATTCTTTAGTGGGAAGGGAAGAAGAGGAAGCCCCGTAGGACTGAGGTGAAGTCGAAGGGCTCCCAGCCTGCAGCTCCTGTTCCATTGTGATGAACTTCTGCTTAAGCAGATGGCGCTCCAGAATTTTCAGGTGACATATCCATGTGGCCTGGTTAAATTTCTGGCAAAACTGGCAGACTTCAGCGTCGTGGTTGGGGCCTAGGCCCAGGATGCAAGCAGAATGTTGGTCCTTTTTGGGAATCCGTTTGCCGCAGGCACACTTTGTGGAGCAGTCGAAGATGAAGCAGGTTGAGAAAGTATAAACCAGAATCCGGTAACACCGAAAAATCAACGTTAACACTTAAAGAAAAAAGGAAAATAAAAAAGGCGTGAAGCGTGGGAAATGGCAGTCGACTGTAGCTGTGGTGATGTCAGTAGTCTGATGTGCATGGGTCAATAGCGGAAAAGAACTGTGGAAGGTGTGGGGGACCACCCACTTTGATAGGACAGGCCGTCAGTGGAGTGACGTTGGTGGTGTGTGTGGTCCCCCGTAGTACACTGCTAGCCAGAAAGGTTTCCGTGTGGTCCTGGTACCTAAGTCCTACCAATGACTGCCTCTTGCAAGAGCCTCCCTCGAAGTAAGATCATGAAGTCCACTTCCCAATGCAGTAAGGCATAAAGGAAGGCAAATAGGATGCTGGAGTGTATTAGGCGATGATTTGCCAGACGCAGAAAGGAGGTGATTATGCCCCTGTACAAGTTGCTGGTGGGGCCATACCGCAAGCACTGTGTGCTGCAGTTCTGGAGTCCACACCTAAAAAAGAAAAGAGACAAGCTAGAGACAATACAGCAGAGGGCAACCAAGATGATAAAGGGGCAACAAGGTAAGACTTACAGTGATAGGTTGGAGAGCCTCAATATGTACTCCTTGGAGGAAATGGAAGAAAAAGGGGAACATGAAAACGACATATCGATCCCTGTAGGGTGCAACAAGATGGACCTCACACAGCTAATCTGACTGAACGAGAGTTCCTCCACCAGGGGCACAATTTAAAAACTAGTGGTGGCGGAGTGGGGGAGTCAGAAAAGATGTTACGAAGTACATTTTCATGTAGAGGGTAATGAGTAACTGAACAGTCATCCCAATGCAGCAGTCAATGCAAAAACCATCACTGTGCATAAAAATGGCTGGCATGGCTACAAAGGTGTTCTTACACAAGAGAGGGTGGAGACATCTCAGAATAGCTACAGGTAGGTTTTCAGGGCAGACTGCCCTTAACTTTCTATCTACACTAAATAATAATCAACTGCAGAATGGTATTACTCCTGTACTGTCTGAATTCAAAGTGGCACACTTGGCAAATGTCTGTGTAAAACTGTCATAAAAAAAAATTTTTTTACAAAGAAAACAGGAATAGTGGAAAGGATTAAAATATGGGGTGTTTTAGAGGTTGCTTGATACAATGATTGATAAAGATTTTAAATAAAACATTCACTGCTGCCAAAAATTACACGTGTAACAAATTTTGCTTAAGTTGGGAAGCCAAAATTTTAAGGTTAAAAGCTATCAAATGACTTAAGCTGCACTGTGGCTTTTGGGCAGCTGAAATTTTACCAATGTTACTAGTAAATAATTTATTAATCCCACAGAAGTATGAAACTGAATTGTTTTAGGCAAAGCAGGGCAAAAGGTTTAGTAATTCTAAATCTGTGTGGCGTTAGGACAAGTTTACTTCCAGGTGTTCCGTCATTTTGTATGACCCAACCCGTGGCCGGCAGCGGCAACCAGGATTCACGCCCCTGCATGGTGACTGCAATGAGGCACACCTGGGCTGAGGGGGTTGGGTTCATTTGTTCTCCTGTAGTAAAGGGAATCATCCCAAATGAGTGAATAGCAAGATGCCTTCACCCAGAGAGAATAAGTGGGCCAGATGTGTGCAGTACCTCCCTCTGGGAAGCAGTACCTAAACACCTCCCTACACTGGACACCACCAACAGCCGTTACCTTTACCCAACAATAATTCCATTAGGATGCACAAACTCAGAGCACACACAGACATGCAAACAAATAACAGTGCTTTATTTTGGCACATAGCCTTGGGTAGTTGGAGAAGGAAAAATGGGTTAAGCACTTGCAGGTTACCATTGAATATTTCCCCCATAATCAGTACATCCTACACAGTGCACCCGCCCAAGCAAGGGGCCCACTGAGATAATATATTACACAGGATGCAGAATACTCTGAAACTGGTACCAGCAGCAAAACTATAGATCTAAGTAATAAAGCTACTACCAATAGGCTCTGGGTGCCCAAGAGTTAGTCTCACTGCAAGCCTGGTTGTTGAGTTGCCCACAATCTTTTGGTGATGCACTTGAGGAACTATGGAGCTTGCATTTTAACCCCCAAAACAGGCCATAGTGTGCTAGCACAAAAGTAATAAGGAATGCAGTTCCAACAAACTTGCTTGAACTTTCAGACAAACTTGAAAACTCCAATTGTAATCTAACAGGGAAAACAGAAAGTCTTGCGAGCAATGCCAGCACTCATGTGACCCTTGGATACGCAGATCAGGAGCAGGGCAGCTATCCAGGAGCAGCACACAGGAGCAGGAAAGCAGCCCAGAACCCTTCTATTTCTTTGAGCAAATGACCACACCTCAGCCCTTCTTGTCTTACACCTCTGTGAATGCAGCTCCTCTATATGAAGAGCCCTCCTGGCTCAGCTCTCCAAATGTAGTTCCTCTAGTTCACATTTCTTCGCTACGACACCCTTCTGGCTCACACTTCTCTGGATGCAGAACCCTTCTGGCATCCCTTCTCAGGTCATGGCTCTCTGGAATCTCACCCAGGATACCGGAGCACTGTGCAGTGGCTTCCCAGTTTCCAAGGAGCCCAGACTCCAGGAGCAACCCCATGGTCCAACTCCCCCAAAGGGGTCGGGTTGAGAGTACCCTAGCACTCGAGCTCGTGCCCATGGCTCCCTGTTCCCCGATCCACCCCACTTGATAAGGAGTAGCTGGCCCCTTACCTGGCTCCAAGCTGGCCTGGACATGATACAGTCTATGTAAATGGGTGAACCCAGACGTAGGTTCACAAGGAAGGAGCCCTGGGAAGGACTACCAGGAGTCTTCTGGATGAGATACATAGATGTTGACGGCATACAAGGGCCTACAGCTCACCTAGTCTGCCTAGGTGCGCTTTTACTTTGCTTCTTCAAGCTTATCTAAAACTAGCAAACAAACTGAAAGGTGCACTCAGGGAGTTTGGTGGTGCTTGAGCAGAGCTTGCCAGCTCAGAAGAACAAAACTGAAATAAGACTCAGTACACCAATTTCAAATATAAAGCTAGTGCATATTTATTTTGGCACAGTGCCTCTCGAGACCAAGCCCTGCACTTCAACCCTCAAGCGGGTCTTCCTTAGGGGCAGATATATTTGAAATTGGTGTGCTGAGCCTTACTTCAGTTTTATCTAGAACTAGGTTGTCTCTCTCTCCCCCCGACTACCAGGATGCCCTGATGCCTATCCCATGCATTCTTAAATACCGTAATCGTTTCAGCCCGCACCACCTCCTCCGGCAGGGTGTTCCATTTGTCCACCACCCTCCCAGTGAAGAAATTCTTCCTCACGTTCCCTCTGAAACTCCCTCCCTCCAGTTTCATACCATGTTCCCTAGTCCTGGAAAGTACAGTTAAATAAGAACTTACCATGGCAGTAGATCGTCAAGAGGAGCTCTTGCAGCAGGTTACACTATTAAGATCGAAGCTGGCAGGCACCAGGACCCCCTGGAAAACTTCTAGCTAGCAGTCTATAGTGGGGGACTGGCCCAGACGTCAGCCTGCCCAGACGTCCGCCTATGGTATAAAAGGGGCGGTCCCCCAACACCACCTCAGTTCTCCCGCCAGAGACCTCGGCAAGTACAGAGAATGGAGGACCGTGGTGTTCCTCTGAAACGGAGGAAACTGTAACAGTGATGGAGAAGCAGTCACCAGGGGGATGGAAGGAGGGAAAGCATGCAAGAGCTCCTCTTGAAGATCTACTGTTACGGTAAGTTCTTATGTAACTGTACTATCTCACTTCGAGGGGTCTGTTGCAGCAGGTTATACTGTTAGGACTGAGTTCCAAGCAGTATAAGAACTGACCCCAGTTAGCTGAGAGGAGGTAGAAGTCAGTGTAAGGCTGTCAAGAGAGCAGGCCCTACAGGACTACCAGTTCAAAACCTGCCCTGCACCTAGAAGCAATGTCCAGACTGTAATGCTGGATGAAAGTGAGGACAGAACTCCAAGTGGCCACTGCACAGCTGTTAGCAATGGACACATTTCTGAAGGATGCAAATGAAGCAGCTACACCACTGGTAGAATGGCCTTTAATCGGGCCCAGTAAAGGCTTGTTGTACTTTCGATGACATTAAACAATGCAACTGTCTAATCATTTGGGCAAACATTGTTTAGAAACTGAAGCCCCTTCTTTTCTCGGGGTGAAAGAAACAAACAACTGATCAGTTTTTCTGATTGCTCGGGTGCGGTCCAAATAATAGCGAAGCATCTGATGGACATCCAGAGTATGTAATAAGGCCTCCCCTAGATTTGCATACTCTGGGTAATACACAAGTAGGTGGATGTCTTGATTCAGAGTAAACGCAGACACCACCTTAGGAAGAAACTTAGGACTGGTTCTCAAGGACGCCCTGTCTTTGTGAAAAACTAAATAAGGCTCTTTACACATCAGAGCTTGAAGCTCGGAAATCCTTTGAGTAGAAGTAACAGCAACTAAAAATAACGCTTTACACGACAGAAAGCTAAAAGGGAGGCAATGTATGCTTTTCTAAAAGGGAGGCAGTATAGTGCAGTGGTTTAAGGCGATGAGCTGCAAACCTGGAGACCTGGGTTTGAATCCCAGAGCCCCCGTTTGTATACTGCGCGACCCTGAGCAAGTCACTTAACTTCCCTGTGCTCCCAGGTCGCACCTGTAAAAAAACTTTCAGCTTAGTGTGCCACTCCTGGTTAAACAATAAAAAAAAAAAAAATCAACAACAAATTCCAAGCGGGAACAAGGTCCCTGATGGGAGGTTTCAGATGCAGTATGCCCTGCAAGAAAGTGCGGGAGAGGTCCAACTGGGCAAGAATCTTGCCCGTTTAGGTGTATGGTACGCAGAGATGGCGGATAAGTGCACCTCAATTGACGAGTAACTCAGGCCTGAGTCTGACAAGGAAAGGAGGTACTCTAGAATTAGATTCTCCAGACAAGGAAAAGGATCCAGTTGACGAGCAGTGGCCCATATGCAGAACCGCTTCCACTTCATAGCATAAGTAGATCTAGTGGAGGGTTTCCTAGCTGCCACTAGGATGTCTGTCACCCAGGGAGAAACCCCATATGAGGCAACTGCTAAGTCTGCAGGAGCCATTCATGAAGGTGCAGTGACCTGAGGTCTGGATGGACTAGGGTGCCCTGCTGCTGTAATAGCAGGTTGGAGCACAGAGGCAGGGGAATCGGGGGTTCCACTGCTAGTTGCTGGAGAAGTGGAAACCAAATTAGGCATGGCCAGTAAGGGGCTATCAGAATCATCTCTGCCCCTTCGAACTACAACTTGAGCAGAACTCTGTAGCAAAGGGAGGGAAATTGTACAGAAACCTCCCTGTCTAAGAGAGGGACAGCGCATCTTGCCAGAAAACACCAGGCCCTGGATCTAGCGAGCAGAAACTGGGCAGTTTTGCGCTGGATGGGGACATGAAGAGGTCCAGTTCAGGATGGCCCCAACTGTCGAAGACCTCTTCGACCACTGAGGGAAGAAGTTTCCATTCGTGAGCCTTGGACTGGGAACGGCTTAGACTGTCAGCTGAGGTGTTCTGAATGCCTGGGACATGCACAGCAGTCTGGTATAGGAGATGCTCTATGGCCCAATACCAAACACTCACTGCCTCTCTGCAGAGGGGGTAAGAATGTGTTCCCTTGTTTGTTTATGTAAAAGACCACAGACAAATTGTCCAACTGGATCAAGAGAGGACCCGGGAGAAGGTACTTCTGGAAGGCTTGTAGAGCATACAGGATCGCTTGCATCTCCAAAACACTGATGTGGAGATGCTGCTCCAGTGTGGACCAGGTCCCAAGTCTGATGGTCTGCAAGATTGGCACTTCAGCCCTGGCCCGACACATCTATAGTCAGAATCTGTTGAGGTGACTCTGACTGGAAGTGGACCCCCTTGAAGCGGTTGGAGAAGTCCAGCCACCACATCATAGTCTGTTGCACCGAGTTGGATATCGACACTGAAAGATCCAAGTTGTGTGTACGCTGATCCCATTGGACCCAGAGGTTCCACTGGGCTACCATCATGTACAGGCGAGTCAGGGGCACTAATGTAATGGCTGCTGCCATATGTCCCAGCAGCCTTAGAACTTGACGAGATGATGAGACCAGCTGAGCCCGAGTCTGAAGGCATTCTGCCTTGTATGGGGGAAGAAAAGCTTTGCCTTGCTCAGTGTCCAAGATCGCCCCATGTACTGGAGTCTTTGGCTTGGAAAGGGGGAGGACATGGGGAGGTTGAGGGTTATCCCCATATCCCAAAACAGCGAGAAAGTGGCCTCTATGGTTCTGAGCAACTGCTCCTTGGTGGGAGCTGTCAGAATCCAGTCGTCCAGGTAAGGGAATACATAATGGCCTTCCCCCTTTAAGGCTGCTGCCACTACTGTGAGGTACTTTGTAAAAACTCGTGCCGAGGATAGGCCAAAATGGCAGGGCGAAAAACTGGTAGTGGTTTCTTTGGAAGTGAAGGAACCTTCTGTGTGGTGGAAGCACCAAGATGTGAAGATAAGCGTCTTGCATGTCCAGGGAGCAGAGCGAATCCCCATGATGAAGTAAGGGAAGAAGGCCGGGAAGAGTGACCATCCTGAACCTTCTGTACTCTATAAACTGGTTCAGGTGGCTTGAGGTCCAGAATGGCACACAGATCTCCTGTTTTTTTTGGAACCAGGAAGAAATGCGAGTAGAAACCCTTCCCTCACTGTGCTGGCGAAATGGGTTTGATTGCCTGTTTTCGAAGGAGTGCATGGATCTCTTCTTGAATCAAGGTGACATGGGCCTGAGGGTAACGGGAGGAGACTGGAGGAGTGTCTAGGGGAATAGTCAAAAATTCTAGGGTGTGCCCCTGTTCCACTAACTGCAGAACCCAAGGATATTCTGTGCCAATCTTCTCCGTAGAGAGAGAAATGACCCCCTACTGCCTCCCCCAGCGATTCTGCTGGGAGAGGAGGGTCAGGTAAGGAGTCAGGCTGAGAAGCAAGGGACAGGCAACGTGGCCTGGGAAGTCCTGGGAGCTCTGGGGTCTAAATCGCCTGTGGATTGGGAAGTAGCCTTTCTCTTAAAGGCAGCTCTGGGATGCTGACCTCTGGATTGCTGCTTGGAGGAGTGATGAAAGGGCTGCCACTGGGATGATTTAGGCTGAGACTGGTACATTGTATGAACCGAATGTACAGCCTTGCCCAGCTCTTGGAGGTGAGTGATTATATTTTGAGAATCCTCACCGAACAAAATGGGCCCTCTGAAGGGGGTGTCCAAAATCTAGGATTGGACATCTGGAGCAAAACTGGAGACCATAAGCCAGGAGTAGCGTCAAAGGCAAACTCCAATAGGTGTGGCCCTACCTGCAGAGTCTGCACAATCATAGGAGGCTCACAGAACATGAGTCCACACATCTGAGACCGACCTTTGGAGGTGCAACAGCTCAGTCTTCCCAGGGAGATCAGGCTGAGCATGTGCCACTTCAAAAGCCTTCTCCCACAGGGCATTCTGATACTGAACCATGTAGGCAAGACGTTTAGGGAACGAATAGCACATGAGGCTGAAGAATAGACCTCCTTGCTGAAGCAGTCTATCTGCCTAGAATCCTTATCAGGAGCCTGAGTGCTAAGTAGCCAGGGCCATTTAGAATGGTCATGGGCTATGTTAGTGACTGCGTCAGCCTCTGGGTGCTCTTCATAAAAGGGATCATCCCTTGGGGCATTATTTTTTTCACTCTCTGTTTATCCTCCTACAGCCCCCAGACCCTCCTATCTCTCAGATCACCAGGCATCCACCTTCCAACCCGCCGAGGAGTCTGCCCCTAGTGTGCACGCCGCCTCAATTCTACTACTTTCAACCCACCCCGGGTGGGGCAAGGAAGGTCCCCTTACCTTCCTCGGACATCAGACAGCATACGTACACAGCAGAGTCTGCCCCTCTTGCATTGTGGGAGCGGAGTGGAGGATCGTCGCCAGAACTGTCTGGGAGATTTTTTTCCCTCTTTTTCTGGTTCCCTTGCAATGAGGACCAACAAGCCGACGCACGCCGAGAGGTGCGTCTGCTCCTGTCCCCTGCAAGCGTCAACCCCCTCTGTTGTCCCCGACCATGCGGCACCCCTGAGATCCCCAGGTGGTGGCGGTGAAACAGGCTAACTCCCCCATCCGCCCGGAGAAGGAGAGCGATTCGGCGTCGCGATCCTTCTCCCCTCGGCTCAGCCCCGGCGCCGAGTCTGTTCCTGAACCCGGGTCACCAGCGTGGAGCGAAGTGTGGCGTCCAGCGCCTCAGCCCTCAGTGCCACCGAGCTGGCATCCACTGGGGCATTATACAGGTGATCCCCCTTCTCAGACGTCGCCAGAGTAGTGGATGGGTGCTTCCAAGCAGCCTACTGACATCCTTGAAGGAGTCAATTAGTGGAGGAACAACTATAGGCACAGACTCCTCCTTGCAGACTGAAATGGCCAGCTGACGTTGCTCGGGATGCAGTTCCTCAGTATCCCAACCCATGAGGGCCTGGATGTGTCTCATCACATCCATTAAAGTTGGGTCATCTGGAAGAGACCGTGGAGTATCCTTGGGCTCCTCTAGCTCTGATGGCAAATCTGAGTCTCTGGAATCACTGTAAGAAATGAAAGAGGAATATCCCCCGATTCACCAGAGTCCAGAGAGGGAAAAGGTGAGTGACAACGCCTATGCTGGCAGGTCTTATAATGACTGGTGCCAGCACCTGCTGGCTATGGGATAGGTTTCCTAAGAGATGGCATTGGTGCCTTTCTAGGGGGAACCTGGTCCTTAGAAAGAGTGGGAGGAGGATCCCTCGGAGCTGGAGTTGGGGGTTCCTTCGGGGCTTCCTTATCCTTGAAGTACACCCACCAGGCTGCAAAAAGGGCATTAAGATCTGTGGGTGGGTTCTGAGGCAAGGCTGGGGGAACCGGTGTCTGTGGGGCAGGCAGGGAGGGCCCTGGCGTCAGTTGATCAGGCCATGGCAAGCCTGGCATCGGATCCACTGGCGTCGGGTTGACCGGCGTTGTTCCCTGAGGTAAGGAACCATCCGGCATCTATCTAACTGGGGTCGCGAGACCGAGCTTCCAGTCCCTGGGTGTGTTGGCTGTGTGACAACAAATCCAGCGGGTGATCATGGAGGGATTTGAAATGACAGCTGGGGCATCACTGGGGTCGGCGCCGGGGAGGTCAGAGTCAACGGGACAGGCATAGGCTGACATCGGTCTGGTGAAGCAGTCGATGCCAGCCTGACAGGAAGCTGACTCCCAAGTGAGGCAGAGGTGTCACACTCAAGGGGGTGGTGATCGCATGCCCCTGGCATCGCTTGGTGGTATTGGTCCCTGACATCGGAACCGACTTCGCAGATGCCTTGACCAGGAGGGCGATGGGCAAAGACTCGCTGCCCGAGGACCCGGCTGAGCCACCTGGCTGAGAACCTGCCCGTTGAATGGGCGGAAGCTTCAGGGGCTGAGGACAAAGACCCGAGCCTCAAAGAACCAATGCCTGAGACATTTAGGAGAGTGGGTGGTTCGACCACTGGCAGCCCAGAGGGAGAGAGGGCTGACTTCCCATGAGTGAAAGACCCATGATCAGTGCCAGACTTGTGCATGGACCTGGAATGGGAAGCTGACCAGGGTTTCTCCCTATGCTTCTCCCGGTGTTTGTGCTTTCCTGAAGATTTCTTCTCCAAGGCTGTTGAAGACGTGGAGGCCCCAGAGGCCGGGGAAGAAGAGGTACTCTGGTGAAGTTCCTTCTCCATGGCTGAAAGTTTTTGCTGTAGCAGGAAAGCTTCCAGGGTCTTCTGGCAGTGAAGTCGGGTGTGCTGGTTAAAATCCTGGCAGTGCTGGGAGGCCTCAGTGTCATGGTTAGGGCCTAGACAAACCATGCAAGGCAAATGACCATCCTTGTGGGGAAGTTGCTTTCCACAAGCACACTTCGTTTGCTGCTGCTCTACAGATGAGGAAGGAGAAGAAGACATGCAGAGATCACTGTAACATTGAAAGAAAATTAGAAAATCAGATGGACAGGCAATTGGCTCCAGGACCGGATGGAGGGATAGTTTCATCCCCAAGGAGGATCATTAGTGGGGTCCCACAGGGATCAGTCCTTGGGCCCCTCCTGTTCAACGCCTACATCTCTGACATAAGGACAGGTATCAGGAGTGAGATGAGTCTCTTTGCGGATGACTCAAAACTGGGGGCGGTGGTGGATGGGGAGGGTGGCCCTACAGGGGGACCTGGAGGCTCTGGACAGATGGTCTAGAAAGTGGAAGCTGAGGTTCAATGCATGGAAATGCAAGGTACTGCACCTGGGGGCCAGAAACCCGGGCCAAGAGTACACCCTTGGGGGGGGGCATGCTACAAGTCACGATGGCTGAGAGGGACCTGGGGGTGGTGATGGATGTCAAGATGAACAACTCGGAGACTTGTAGGAGGGCAGCAGCCAAGACCAACAGGATGCTGGGTTGCATCGCTAGGGGATCACCTCCAGAAGGAGGGAAGTGATACTCCCTCTGTATAACTGCTTGGTGAGGCCACACCTCAAGTACTGCGTGCAGTTTTGAAGGCCACACTTAAAGAGGGACATTAAACTCCTGGAGAGGTTCCAGAGGAGGGCAACCAAAATGATTTGGGGCTTGGGGGACAGGACCTATGGGGAGAGGCTCGAGGAGCTAAATATGTACACATAGGAAGAGAGAAGGGACCTGGGCGACATGATAGAGGTCTTCAGGTACATGAAGGGGGTAAATAGGGGAGAAGCAGTCAGGGTGCTTCGAAGGAAGGAGGAGGGGGCAACTAGAGGGCATGGATGGAAGCTGGAGGGGGGAAGATTCAGGGGAGAAAGAAGGAGGTGCTACTTCACTGAGAGGGTGGTGAAGCCATGGAATGCCCTGCCCAGGGGGCTGGTGGAGGCAGAGACGGTGGAGGGGTTCAAGAGGGGGTGGGTTCTGGAAGCAAAATCCAGTGCAGCGAGAATATCCGGAACTGGGAAGGGAGAAGCCAGAGAAGGCGAGGGGGGCAGCAAGGTCAGCTCCCAGGGTGGGGGCTGACCAAATGAGCAGACATGAAAGACCGTTAGGCCTATTCTGTTGGCATTTTAGTATGTTAGTACGTAATAAAGCACAGATAACGTGAAGAAAATGGCGGTTGACTAAGCAAAAGGCATCTGTGAGGTCCAACTTGCATGGGTCGATGGCGGGAAAATAACTGAGGTGGTGCTGGGAGAACATAGGCGGACATCAGGGGCAGTCCCCCGTTATAGACTGCTAGATAAAAATTTTCCGTGGGGTTCTGGTGCCTGCCAGCTTCGGAGTAACCTGCTGCAGCAGCCCCCTCGATGTGGGATCATCTTTTTCTATGAGAAATTGTTCATACCCATGAGGTACATAAGTCTCAATCATAATCCTCCTCTCCTCCAGGGAGTACATATTTAAGTCTTTCAGCCTGTCCTCATAGGTTTTGTTATGTAATCCTTGCACCATCTTGGTTGCCCTCCTCTGAACATTCTCCACCCTGTCTATGTCCTTACGTAGGTAAGGCCTCCAGAACTGGACACTGTGCTAGAGGTGTGGCCTCATTAGTGTCTTGTATAGTGGAATTATGACCTCCTTTTCCTGCTAGTGTTACCCCTGCCTATGCAGCCCAGCATCCTGTTTGCTTTTCATTACACCTTGTTGCACTGACTCCCTACCTTTAGATGATAACCCCTAGGTCCCTCTCCTGCTTGGAGCATTCTATAGCCCCCCACAGCTGATATGTTGTTGCTGGGTTTTTGTGTCTCATGTGCATTATTTTGCATTTCTTTGCATTAAATCTCAACTGCCACTCCCTTGATCAGTCCTCAAGCATCTGCAGATCTCTCCTCATTCTATCCAAATTCCTTGGCATGTCCACCCTGTTGCAAAGCTTTGTGTCATCAGCGAACAGGCATATTCTCCCTTTTAGGTCTTCTGTAATGTCACTGATAAAGATGTTGAAGATGACTGGACCCAGTACTGACCCCTGTCGCACCCCACTGGTCTCCGTTCCTTCTGCAGAGTGAAAGCCACTTACCACCACCCTCTGTGTCATGCAATCCAGCCAGTTCCCCACCCACCACACCATTGTCCTACCCACTCCCATGTTCTCCAGCTTGTTTAACAGCCTTCTACGTGGCAGTGTCAAAGGCCTTGCTGAAGTCCAGGTAGACCACGTCCATTGCCCCCCCCCAACCTCCCCCGATTCACCTTCCCTGTCACCCAGTCAAAAAATTCAATTAGGTTAGTCTGGTATGACCTCCCCCCAGTAAAACCATGTTGCCTTGGGTCCTTCAGACAGTTGGCAACCAGGTTTTCCACTATTCTTTCCTTGGTAGTGTTAACAGATCTTCCCCATTACTGAGGTCAGGCTGACTGGCCTGTAGTTTCCAGCTTCCTCTCTGTTCCCACTTTTGTATTTGGGGGGGGGTGGGGAGAAGAGAACTACATCAACTGTTCTCCAGTCTTTGGGTACCTCTCCTGTTTCCAGTAACAGACTAAACAGGGTTGCCAGAGGTTCGGCCACCACCTTTCTTAGCTCCCTCAGCACCCTGGGGTGTACCCCATCTGGTCCCATAGCTTTATCAGCTCTTATTCCTTCAAGACCCTTTCCTGTGGAAAAGGACTTGTATCCATTTCCGTGCCCTTCCTACCCTTTCTGCTTCCTTCTGGCTCATTACCAACCCCCTCCTCTGTAAAAACTGAGCAGAAATATCTGTTCAGTATGTCTGCTTTGCTGTTGTCATCCTCCACTCTGGTCCCGTCCTCCCCTTTCAGCCCCACTATCCCTCCCTTTACCTTCCTTTTTTCACTTACGTACCTGTAAAAGGTTTTGTCTCCTCTAACCACTTATTTCGCAATGTGCTCCTCTGTTTGCGCTTTGGCTTCCCTTACTGCCCTCCCTGCCTCCCTTTGTTTCTCCTGGCACCTCTCCCTGTCCCCCTCTGCCTGTGTATTTTTGTATTGTTTGAATGCGATTGTTTTGGCTTTCACTTTCTCCGCTACCTCCTTGGAATACCATAATGGTTTCCTCTTCCTATTCCCCTTGCTAATTTGTTTTACACATGTTGTGTTACCCTTGCTATCCCTGTTTTGAATACTGCCCACTCTTCTTCCACCCCTAATTTCCTTCCTATTGCAGTTAGTGCCTCCTCCAACCATTTCCCATTTTCCCAAAATCTGCCCTCCTAAAGTCAAGGATTCGCATTTTTGTGTGGCTGGGTTCTGCCCCTTCAGTTATGGTAAACCACACTGACCGGTGGTCACTGTTTCCCAGGTGCACCCCCACTGTGATCGCCATCACACAGTCCCCATTTGTGAGCACCAGGTCCAGTAGTGCCTCCTGCCATGTGGGTTCCATGACCAGTTGTTTAAGGAAGGCTCCCGGGAGACCAAAATAAACCTGCTCTTGGCGGACACTGCTGCTGGAAGGCCGCAGTCCACGTCCGGAATATTAAAGTCTCCAATCAGCACTACATGGGGAAGACTCCAATAAATCTTCAGGAAGAGCCGAGGAGAGAACTCAGAGGACATATGGCTTGGTTAGACCACTCACTTCCACTCACGGTGCCCTTCCTGGCACAATTACTTCATCTCTGATGATGTCCTTCTAGCACAAACTCTTCAGCTCAGACAGTGCCCTTCAGGCACAAACACTTCAACTCAAACGGTGCCCTTCATCACAAACCCACTCAGCAGGTCAGGCCCTCTACTCCCAAAGTGCCAACCTCTGAGCGCAGTCTTGTGAACAGTGTAACAGACAAGGTAACCCTCTTGTCTGTTTTGTGAGTTCGGATCAACCTTTGGTCTCAAGCTGTGGAGGAATTCAAACTATTAACCACTTGTTAGCATACCCAATGCACAGGCTCAGATATATCTGTCTTCGGGGGGCCAGATATATTTGCCTATGGGCACCTAACCAGGTATACAGAGATGAACCCTTTAAAACTTTAATAAAGACCTCAGATTTAAAATGCTTCTCTTTCCAGTTTGCTATCACCATTCAAGCTTATGCCTATTGTCTGCTATAACCATGTACTTTTCTTACAAATAAAAAAAAGAAGTCAAAGACAGACCAAGTAAGTTCTAAAAAAATTTTACTATAATAGATAAGAATATGTAAAACACAACAATACAGAACTGTTATATCACAAGACATACAAATCTATTAAAAGAACAAGGTTTTAAACAGTACAATTCCTACTACAGTATTTAGTCTCTAAATACTTGCTTAAAAGTGCTCCCAAAAGGTTTCATGGTCAGAGTCTATGTAAAAATGTGTCTCTGTGAAGTTAAACAGACTAAATTAAAAGCTGGCTTTTACCCCACCTCTTTTCAGGAGTTCACCTAGCTCCTCCCTGTCAAGATATATGAAAATATATATCTTATACAAAAGTATTGCATTCTGCAACTTCAGCATAATTCATATCCTTCAAATGACACTTCTTTTGATCTCATAATAAGCTTCCCACTTCCAGGACAGGAAAACATCTTTATGATTTGGCACTTCTTTGTGTAACCCCTAGATGGCGCTATCCCAGGGGCTACTACCCCTGTCTGATTTGCCACTAACAGGTTGAGGGGCCTGGATCCAATGGCGGGTGCCTCCACCCAGAGGTCAGGGTTTGCAATAGTTAAACTAACTTGGTCACAGCCCTCTGGGACACTGCAACCCCTTTCTTCCCACTAGTGGCCCACACAATATATCAGAATTACCTTCACAGTATACACTTACCCCCAGGACTGGTTCCGGCACTGGGACCTCCTGTGAAATGAGATACAGTGCAACAATCACAGTACAGTACTTTAACATAGACAAATACCTCAGGCAGTATAACTTTGCTGAAACAAGCAGCTCTGATTTATTTAGGGGATATAACAAGGACAGGGAAATCAGGTTAATTAGCTTATCACTCTAATAATCTACCTGTGGCTCTGTGCACAGGCCTATCCCTATCAGTTACTGTCCCTGGGTACCCAAGCCCTAGTGGCTAGTCCAAACGTGGCAGCTGGTAGGGCCCTTTCACACAGAGAAAAGGAAAATTAAACAGTCAGCAGTACAGTAATTCCAATTGGATTTAATGTGGCAATTCAACAGGGCGACCTGAATTAGTACTCACGACCTCCAAATAAGATAAGGTCCTTCAATATCAGCAGGGCTACTCTTAAGCTCCAAGAGACTCTTCACACATTTATATGGTAAAAAAAAAGAGTACTATACCAGGCAGGCTGCTTCTCTATCCGATCGCAATTACTGCACAATACCGGGAGAACACACAGCAGATTCAGTTCCTGACAGACCGAGTGCAATTCAATCATTTCTCCAGTCTTCTACAGGGTGAGCCTGGTTTCTACTCTTCAGAGATCCTTTGATTCTTTTCACAGGACAGATTCAGTCCTAACAAGCAGTTACACAAACTGCAGACCGGAACTCTGGGCCTTACACGCGTTTTTGACTAAAACTGCACACTGAAAAAGCACAGGGCTCCTTCCTTCTTCACTGCCAAAGCTCAACTGAAACTCCAACCGACAAAACCGGGCACTTCCTTTGAGTTCCTCCCAGTTCTTGACTGGATTGGCTGTCACTCACAATAGACTGCTGCTGTTGGTCCAAAAGGCACTGAAGTCTAAACTACATCTCCCAGAGTCACTGCCCATACAATCCTCTTGTGGCTGGCTCAGATTATGAGTCCAAGTTCTGATTCGTCCAAGGCACCATTTTAGAGCTAGCTTACCCCACACTGATTGGTCCAGTTCAGCAGTTCAAAACCAGAATGGGAACTAGGCAGACACTGTTCTGACTGCAAAAGAAAGCAGGTTAGACAAACTGTAATTTCATTATCACTCTAAATGGTTTCTGGCAAACAGTTACATCTTTCAGATAGGTTCCTTTGCACTCCTAGTGACTGCAAAATGGAGTGAATTGGCAGCAGCTTGAGTGGTACTCAATCAAAGAAATACACAGTTCCCATACAAACTAATTATGTCTGCAAGCAGACAGCTCTTAAAGAGACAGTACCAGAGGTTCTAAAAACACTCACTGATAAATGGCTTAAACGCCAAACACCATTCAGGCTTGGAGCATTCAAGCAAGCTCCTGGAAGTCTTTTGGGAACCCCCATTTGCAGGGGGTTACATTTGTAATAACCTGGGTTTTCCTTCCAATGTCATAAAATGGATATGTTATAGCAACTACGGTTGTAATTAACTCAGACCAACAGGATCCTTAATTAAGGCCTTACATGTAACACATGGTCTCTAAAAACAGTGCGTGTGAACTCACATGCTGTCAGCATTTTTCTTATGGCTTTCATCTTTTAGCTAACATTTGGGCGGGATGAGTGAGGTCATTCTAAGAGCATCAGATTTTCAACAGAGACAGTCAGTAATACATTTTATATTAATAAAAATGATACAGCACTCAGAACTGGCTGTCTACGTCACACTCCTCCCCACCTAGACTGAATTTGGGGGATCCATCCCTTACGTGGGATGAGCTTCCCAAATCAGTTCACTCCTCATAGACCCTAGACAGTCCATCTGAGTTCTGATTCTTTGCTCCAGCCCTATGTACGATTTTTAGATCATACCCTTGTAAAACAAGACTCCATCTTAGTAGTATGCCATTGTTTTTCCCCATCTGCATCAGCCAAACTAGGGGGTTGTGGTCAGTCTGCACCACAAAATGCTGCCCATACAAGTTTGGCTCTAATTTCTTTAGGGCCCACACTATGGCAAGACACTCCTTTTCCACCATGGAGTAAGCTTGCTCCCTGGGCAGTAGCTTCCTGTTCAGGTACACTACTGGGTGATCTGTTCCTTCGATGGACGTCTGGCTCAGTACTGCCCCAATACCCACGTCTGAGGCATCCGTCTGAACTATAAAGGTTTTGCTATAGTCAGGACTTATCAAAACAGGAACACTGCACAGTGCCTCCTTCAGTCTGGTAAAGGCTTCCTAACAGGCTGGGCACCAGGTAATTTTCTTTGCCATCTTTTTCTTTGTCAGGTCAGATAGGGGAGCAGCCAGGGCACTGTAATTGGGTACAAACTTCCTGTAGTACCCTGCTGGCCCTAGAAAGCTCCTGACCTGCTTCTGGGTTTCTGGTCTGGGCCACGCCTGGATCACCTCTATCTTTATTTGGTTAGGACGGAGCTGTCCCCGGCCTACCATGTGCCACCTCCCCCATGGCCGCCTGGCACTTCTCGGCTTTGACAGTGACCCCAGCCCTCTGTATCCTGTCCAGCACTTCCCTAAGGTGAGATAGGTGTTCCTCCCAGCTGGTACTAAAGATGACAATGTCATCCAGATACGCCACGGCGTACTCCTCAGCACCATTTAACACCTGGTTCACCAACCTTTGGAAAGTGGCCGGGGCGTTCTTCATTCGGAAAGGTATTACTTTGAACTCAAATAAACCTATCGGAGTGATGAAGGCCAACCTCTCCATAGCTCTGTCTGTCAACTGTACCCGCCAATACCCTTTTGCCAGGTCAATGGTCGTAAGGTAGGTCGCCCCTCCCAACTTGTCCAGGAGTTCATCCGTCTGGGGCATAGGGTGGGCGTCTGACTTCGTGACTGCATTCAGTCCACAACAGTCTACACAGAAATGAGTCGAGCCATCTGGCTTGGGTACAAGGACTACAGGTGAGGCCCAGGGACTGTGGGATCTCTGGATTACCCCCTAAATCCAGCATCTCCTCCATTTGCCTTCTAATGTCCTTTTGGACAGCCTCTGACACCCGATATGCTGTCCGCCGTATGGGCGTCTGTGTCCCTGTCTCCACATCGTGTGTCGCTAAGGGGGTTAGTCCAGGCTTGGCGCTAAACAAGGGGGCAATGTCTGCTAAAACCTCCCTTACTTTCTGGATCTGGCCCGGGGTCAGCTGGGGAGACAATCTGGCTGCCTCCACAGAGGACTCCTGCTTACTCTCTTCCAGCAAATCCAGAAGGGGGTCTCCTTCGTCCGTTCCTTCCCCATGACTACACACTGCAAACACCATGTCAGCCCTATTTGCATATGGCTTCATCATGTTAACATGGTACATCTTTTCTGTCTGTCTTCTGTCAGGTAACTCCACAATGTAGTTCACGTCATTTACCTTTCTAACCACTTTGTACAGTCCTGCCCAATCAGCTTGCAGCTTGTCTTTCCGGACCGGAATAAGGACCATGACTTCCTGGCCCACCATGTACGAGCAAGCACTGGCTCTGCGGTCGTACCATACCTTTTGTTTTTGTTGGGCTGCTGTCAGGTTGCTCTGGGCTGTCCCCATAAGCTCCTTCAGCCTTTCCCTGGGCACCTCCTTTTATGCAAACAACAGGTGGGGATGGTATTTCTCCCAGTTCCTCCCATGCTGTTCAGCAAACACCCAGAGCATTGACTTTAGGGTACCACTGAATCGTTCCACAAGCCCATTGGCTTGTGGGTGATATGGTATCGTGCATCTCTGCACCACCCCACACTTCTCCCATAAACATTTCATCAGGTCCAACATGAAGGAACCCCCTCGATCGGTGATTACCTCCTGCGGAAACCCAACACAGGAGAAAATTACAAGTAAGGCATCTGCCACTTTGTCTGTCCTCAGAGAGGACAGGGTGACTGCCTCTGGGTACCGGGTGGCATAATCCACCATGGTCAGTATGAATCTCTTCCCTGAGAAGCTGGGGGTATTTAAAGGCCCCACAATATCCATTCCCACCCTCTGGAATGGCTCCGCCACTATGGGCAAGGGGATCAGGGCTGCTTGGGTTTCCTTGCCCACCTTCCCTATTTCCTGGCACCGGTGACAAGGCCTGCAATACTCCTTCACCTGCTGGGTGAAGTTAGGCCAGTAGAAATTCTGGGCTAACCGCTGCGTTATGTGCGCGATTCCCAGATGACCAGACAAGGGAATATCACATGCAATTTTGAGCAACTGCTCATGATACCCCCTCCCTCTGTCTATACTGCCTGTGTATACCCAAGTCCATTTTCACAATAAACCTTATGTTTGCCGTCACCCCCCTGTGTGCCATCCTAGTCTGCCCAAGCCCTCAGCTTCTCTAAACTAGGATCACCCCTCTGGGCAGCTGCAAACCCCTCACACAGTCCCAAGGCATGGGACAGGTCCCCTTCAGTCACTAAACTAGAGTCCCTAGCACTAGCAACAGGGCCCTCAGGATCACTGTCAGTCCTAACCCTCTGACAATGGGTCACCCCTCCCTCTTCGGAATAACCTTCTGTAGCTGTGTGGTCACTTGCTACCGGGGAAATTTCTACCCCCTTTTTATCAGTCTCCCCATCTGGAGACATAGGCTGGGGAACCAGCCTCTCAGTGGTTTCCACACTGGTTTCTGTGGGGTTCAGGGAACTACTATTTTCCCTTGCCGCTTGGCTACGGGATGGATAACTGAACATACCACCCCCTGCTGGAGATTGTTACCCAGGATCACATCCACTGCTAATGTGTTGGCTACAGCCACCTGTCGCACAGTTCCCCCTGTTTCACCCCAGTCCAGGAGAACACTAGCGAGTGGCAATGTTTTCTCTTCACCAGTAAACCCTAGTACAGTTACGTATTTATTGGGTATAAGCTGATCAGGCTGTACCAGATCCCCCTTTACCAATGCCAGGGATGCCCCATGTCCCTTAACCCCTGCGTCTGTACACCATTTACTATGACTGGGTGCATGTGTTCCCTCATGTTCATTGGCATGCTCTCAGGGACATACACAAACATCCCACTTCTTTTCTAGCACCCTGGTGTGTATTTTGGCTCGCATTTTTGGGGCACTGTCTGGCAACATGTCCAGTTTCCTTACACAGCCAACATGCATTTCTTACTTCAGATAAATCTTTTCTCTGAAACCTGGGGCTAACTGGTTTTGGTGGAGGCAGAGAGGGTTTTAGCTGCCCTGAAGGCGCGCTTTTCCCTTTCTGCACTGCCACACCCACCTCATTCACTCTCAGAGCAGGTCTGCTCTTGGCATAGCGGTCCGAGAGTTCAGCAGCCTCTTGCACTGTTTTTGGATCTCAGTCCTCTAGCCAGGTTTTTAGCTCTGCTGGGCATGCCCAATAAAACTGTTCTAATAAAATCACATTTTCAATTTTATCAACAGAGATTGCCTCAGTTCCTTCCCACCCCAACGTTTTAAAAACTGACGTTGTTTCGTGGCTAGCTCCTCATAGCTCATATCAGGGCTTCTCCTGAGCTTGCGGAATTTAGCTCTGTATGATTCAGCAGTTAATTCAAACTTTTTTAACAGTGCAGCTTTTAACTTGCTGTGATCGTCACTGTTCTCATTGTTCATTTGACCCAATGCAGCCCGAGCTTTCCCGGTAAGTAGCGGGGATAGCTGGAAGCTCCAGGACTCTCTAAGAATTTTAGCTTGAACACAAACTTTTTCAAAAGAATTTAAAAAGGCATCCATGTCCTCCCCTCTCTTAAACTCGGCTATTAATTTGGAGTTCAATTTGTAAACCAGTCCTGCAGTCCCAGTTAAACCCAAGCCACTTACCTGCTCTGGTGCTGCTGGTCGGAGTCGGAGCTTCCCCAGTTCGTGTTGCCACTGGCGCTCCTCTCTCCTCTCTGCATTCTTGCTCTCTCCTCCTCTGCAGCTCGCTGGCGCTCATGCTCCTCACGGTTTGCCTCCCCCTCTGTTGTCACTCTGCCTCCAGTTCCATCCTGCGCAACTCAATTTGCAGTTTGAGTACCTCTGGATTCAGGATACTGGTGACCATCCCCTTCTGCTGTGGCCCTTCACTGACAGTGGCTCTGCTGTCCTTTTCAGTCACGGTCGGTGACTCGCTGCTCTGGGTATCTTCTACCATCAGGGCCTCTATGAGGTTCTGCTTTTGGGCTGTCACCTCAAACGGGACTCCCCTGTCCCCGCACAACTGCTTCAAATAATCTACAGTGTGCCTGCTGTAGTTGGAAGCCACCTTCTTCTTCCCTCACTACTGCTACTCTGACTCGCACTTAGAAAAAAAATAAAACAGGTAGGAACTGGACTGTACGCCAAGTGATATATAGTTCTGTTTCCTTTTTAAAATAAAACTCTGACTTTTTTTCTTTCTTTGCAAGAGAGCTAACGGTCTCAGCTGACACAGAACAATAAAGCTTGTGATACCAACATAATGCCACCGCTGCCAACCAATATGTCACAAACCCACACAGGAGGTCAGGCCCTCTACTCCCAAAGTGCCAACCTCTGAGCGCAGTCTTGTTAACAGTGTAACAGACAAGGTAACCCTCTTGTCTGTTTTGTGAGTTTGGAACAACCTTTTAAACTGTTAACCTCTTGTTAGCATACCCAATGCACAGGCTCAGATATATCTGTCTTTGGAGGGACAGCTATATTTGCCTACGGGCACCTAACCAGGTATATAGAGATGAACCCTTTACAACTTTAATGAAGACCTCAGATTTAAAACGCTTCTCTTTCCAGTTTGGTATCACCATTCAAGCTTATGTCTATTGTCTGCTATAACCATGTACTTTTCTTACAAATAAAAAAAAAAAAGAAGTCAAAGACAGATCAAGTAAGTTCTAAAAAGAATTTTATTATAATAGATAAGAATATGTAAAACACAACAATACAGAACTGTTATATCACAAGACATACAAATCTATTAAAAGAACAAGGTTTTAAACAGTGCAATTCCTACTACAGTACTTAGTCTCTAAATACTTGCTTAAAAGTGCTCCCAAGAGGTTTTGTGGTCAGAGTCTAGGTAAAAATGTGTTTCTGTGAAGTAAAACAGACTAAATTAAAAGCTGGCTTTTACCCCACCTCTTTTCAGGAGTTCACCTAGCTCCTCCCTGTCAGGATATATGAAAATATATATCTTATACAAAAGTATTACATTCTGCAACTTCAGCATAATTCATGTCCTTCAAATTACACTTCTTTTGATCTCATAATAAGCTTCCCACTTCCAGGACAGGAAAACATCTTTATGATTTCGCACTTCTTTGTAATAACCTGGGTTTTCCTTCCAACGTCATAAAAAGGGTATGTTATAGCAACTACGGTTGTAATTAACTCAGACCAACAGGATCCTTCATTAAGGCCTTACATGTAACACATGATCTCTAAAAACTGAGTGTGTGTGAACTCACATGCTGTCAGCATTTTTCTTATGGCTTTCATCTTTTAGCTAAAATCGGGGGGGGAGATGAGTGAGGTCATTCTAAGTGCATCAGATTTTCAACAGAGACAGTAATACATTTTATATTAATAAAAATGATACAGCACTCAGAACTGACTGTCTACGTCTCGCCCATCTGGCACAAAAACTTCGGCTCTGACGATGCCCTTCTAGCACAAGCTGTTCAGCTCTGTCGGTGCCCTTCTGGCACAAACTCTTGAACTCTGATGGTACCCTTTTGGCACAAACTCTTCGGCTCTCTCTGACTAATCTGAACCAAGGAGAGAGGCCACAAAACTTTCAAGGAGTGGGCCCTGGAGGGGACCTACAGAACTAATAAGTGAACTCTGGGAGGACCCACGTAGAGCAGGCCTGAGCAGACCATAGATTCCTAACAGACACGCAGTTCTGCACTGCTCGGCATCCCAGCTGAACTGCTCCCCTCCTTCTGGAGGGCTCAAGCTCTTCTTTCTTCTTCTTCCACCTTTCACAGGGCAGACAGGGCTGTCCGTCAATCCTTCTGACTGATCCTGCCCTCATTGGCTTAAAAAGTCCTCCAGTCCAAATGGGAGCATAGCCGGTTTTAGGCACCAGCGAACCCTGCGGTCGCTGGGCCCCCCCTTCTTTTGGAGGGGTCCACAGTCAGAACAGTTTCTTAATTATTTTCAAATTTCTTAAATCTTATTATCTTCTTAAAACAGCAACAAAGGGCTGTGCAACACCTTTTGATGTGGCACCTGATGTCAAGAAATGCCTTACTAAGCTATGACCCAGCCAAAAAGAGTCAGATGGGTGGTGATGGAGGTGATAGAAGAAACAACCCCATGGACTAATACCGCTGTCTCCTCCTAAAACATTTAAAGATACCCTGGTTGTACTGATAATAGAATAAAATGATGTGTGTATTGGTTACATTCAAACACATAGGGTGAAGGTCGACCACGTAAGGGGGCCCCATAACTTCAGTAATCCTGCTGAGGGCCTCCAAAACTCTAAAGCCGGCCCTGAATGGGAGGCATCTTTTGCATCATCCTCCCACAGTCCATTACTTGTCTATGCTGCTCTTCGATTGGCTGGCTGACCAAATTGTGGGTCACAAAGATGGTGGCCCCTTTCTTTAGTGGAGCCCTGTGTTTCAAAGGTCTTTTATTTTTATTATTTAGGATTATCTCCTTTTACTGTGTGGCCTCTAGTTTGACTGCAGCCCCCCCCCGGGCTGTTATCCAGTGGTGGTGGTGGTGTGATGTGGAATTGGCTGGTGTACTCCTCATCAGGAACTCTGTTCTCTGCCCCCCCCATATTGCTGCAGTCTGTGTCTGGCTGGGCGCCATTCTCAAAGGTGCAGCGCAATGAAATGCCTCAGTCCTTCTTCCACCCCCCCCCCGAGCCTCAGTGCCCCCTTGATGCTGGCAGAAGTCCCTGGGGCCAGAGCACATGGAGGGAGGCACTTCACGGTTGCCAATGCAGATTTCAAGGCTCCTGGTGGTGGGCACTTGCAGCACCATAAAACATTCGAGCCCCCATGACGGCTTACACATCCAAGGGAGCTTCAGCCTGAACACACGCACACTGCAGTGTGCAACTGTGGCGGTTGTTTTCCTGAGTTCTTCTCCAGGCCCTTTTCCAGCTCCAGTTCGTGGCTAGAGTGAGCTAGAAGACAGGAGGCAAAGTTTGGTGGCTGCGCATGGGACTCCAGGTAAACCCCCTGCCTAAGTGGGGGGGTTACACTCTCCCCAAGGTCATGGATTGTCATTCCGAAATTTGCATGAGGTGCATCCAGTGCATATCTGAAAAACATAAACCACAACCACAGGAACATTTCTAGTTAGATAAATGATTTCTCTCTGATCAACATGACTATTACCCGCAAACAACACTGTTTCTTACACTGAAAACTTTAATTTGGGGGGGACGACTCCAAGACAAAGGGGTCAAGAGAAACTCAGGGGTGTCCAGCCATTAACAGGAGATCCCAGCGCTGCCTCCATTGTGTGATCCCCTGCCCCGTGGTCAGCCTGACCCGGGTTTACACCCCTGCCTGATGACTGCAATGTGACACACCTGGTTGAGGGGGTTGGGTTTCTTTGTTCTCCTGTACTGGGGAGGTCGTACCAAATAAGTAAATAGCACAGAGCCAGATGTTGTGTGCATTACCGCCCTCTGGAAAGCAGTACCTACCTACCCACCTCCCTACACTGGACAATACCACCCCCAGGGAACCAACGGCCATTATCTTTACCCAACAATAACTTCGTCAGGATGCACAAACTCAGGGCACACACAGAAATGCAAACAATTAACAGTGCTTTATTGTGGCATATTGTCTTGGGTAGCTGAAGAAGGAAACATGGGTTAAGCACTTGCAGGTAACCACTGAGCATTTCCCCCATAATCAGTACACCACACACAGTGCACCCGCCCAAGCAAGGGGCCCACTGAAATAAATATATTACACAGGGTGCAGAATACTCTGAAACTGGTACCAGTAGTAGAAATTATTGTTGAGTAAAGGTAACGACTGTTGGCGGTCCCCTGGGGGTGGTATTGTCCAGTGTAGAGAGGTGGGTACGTAGGTACTTCTTTCCAGAGGGCGGTCACTTACACAATATCTGGCTCTGTGTTATTTACTTATTTGGGATGACCCCCCAAACATTACAGGAGCACAAACAAACCCAACCCCCTCAAGTTGTCTGCTACACTCCAGCAGTGTTGCTGTAATCTTTGCTCCTGGTTTCTTGTAAATAACAAATATTTGTACTGTGTGACTTACGTAATCTTATTGTATTATCAGTTATATCCTGTTGTGTATTGTTGATATGCTCAATATTTCTGATGCGGAACCTCTGTAAACGATCTTCTAGCTCAAAGATATTGAATCCTAAACATGAAATAAATAAAGTAAATAAACTAAAGATCTACATAATAAAGCTACTACCAATAGACTCTGGGTGCACAGGAGTTAGGTTAGAGTCCCAGTGCAGGTCTGGTTGTAGAGCTGCCTGGGATCTTTCAGTGGTGCACTTGAGGAACTTAGCAAGTTTGCATTTTACCCCCAAACAGGCCATAGTGTATTAGCACAAAAGTAATAACCTTTCACCCTCTCCTTTCATTTCTCTCCTCACCCAGCTTCCCGTCCCCTCCCTCTCTCACCTTCCCTTCCCCCACCTCCCCCTGCCCTCTCTTACATCCACTGTCACCATGTCCCATGCCCTTTCCATCCCATCACTACCACCCTGTTCCCTCTTCGTACCTCACTACTCCACCACTCATTCACCCTATTCCCTTCCACACCCTTCCTAGTCTTACCATCTATGACTGCCCCTGAATGTTTCACTTTTCCATCATCCTTTCTTCAAACGTTTACCCTATTCTTATGTTACCTTCTCCTGTAGGGTAGCCAAACTGTGTTTAGTTTGCCTCAGCTATTACTCAATTGCTTTCTTTGCTTCTTTCTTTTTTATTTTGACAAGGCCTTTGGCTACACTCTTTCAATGTATAGCCTGAGTCTTTTGTTTCCTCCCCTCATGGAATTTATTCTAGTTTGTCATAATTGTTACCATAGTTTAATGTTCCTCATCTTGCAGTACACAGCTCATGTTCCTGCCTAATGTAACCTTGCCTAAAAGTTCAATTGTCTTTACCTATCTGTGTAACCAGGATGTGGAACCTTTATAAAAGAGCCCCTGGCTCAAAGGTGTTAATCTGAAATTCTAATAAATAAATAATAAAAAATAACAAGGAATGCTGTTCCAACAAACTTGCTTGAACTTTCAGACAAACTTGAAACCCACAATTGTAATCCAACAGGGAAAACAGACAGTCTCGTCAGCAATGCCAGCACTCACGTGATCCTTAGTTACAGCAGACCAGGAGCAGGTACAGGATATCGGTTCAGAAGCAGCAAGGAGCAGCACACATGAGCAGGAATGCATCCCAGAAGCCTTCTACTTGTTTAAGCAAATGACCACACCTCAGCCCTTCTTGTCTCACATCTCTGTGAATGCAGCTCTTCTGTATCAGCAGCCCTTCTGGCTCAACTCTCCAAATGTAGCTCTTCCAGTTCACACTTCTTCACTAGGACGCCCTCCTGGCTTACACTTCTCTGGATGCAGAATCCTTCTGGCCCTTATTCTCTGGTCATGGCTCTTCTGAATCTCAGTCAGGATACCGAAGGACTGAGCAGTCTCTTCCCAGTTCCCAAGGAGCCCAGACTCCAGAAGTGACCCCACAGTCCAACTCCCCCAAAGGGGTCAAGAGTACCGTACCACTCAGGTGTGCACCAGTGGCTCCCTGTTCCCCAATCCACCCCACTTGATAAGGGCTAGTTGGACTGGACAGGATACAGTCTCTGTAAATGGGTGAACCTAGATGTAGGTTCACAAGGAAGGAGTCCTGGGAAAGACTACAAGAAGTCTTCAGGACGAGCCCAGGAGAGGACTCTGAGGACTTATGGCCTGGCTAGGCCACCCTCTTCCACTCACAGTGCCCTTCCTGGCACAATCACTTCAGCTCTGATGATGCCCTTCTAGCATAAACTCTTCAGCTCAGATAGTGCCCCTCTGGCACAAACACTTCGTCTCTTTCTCTCTCTGACTAATGTGAGCCCAGGAGAAAGTTCACAAAACTTTCAAGGAGTGGGCTCTGGGGAGGATCTATGGAACTAGTGAGGAGTGGGCCCTGGGGAGGATCCACTTGGAGCAGACCGAAGGAGGCCCTAGTTCCCTAACAGACAGGCAGCTTTGCATTGCTCAGCTTCCCAGCCGAACTGACCCCTCCTTCAGGAGGGCTCAAACTCTTCTTTCTTCTTCCACCTCTTATTGAGCAGAAAGGGCTGTCCGTCAGTCTGTTTGCCCTCTCACTGGCTTAAAAAGTCCGCCAGTCCAAATGGGAGGAACCTGTTGCACCATCCTCCCACAATCCACTGCTTATCTTTGCCACTGTTTGATTGGCTGGCCGACCAGCTCGTGGGTCACAAAGATGGTGGCCCTTTCGTCAATGGAGCCTTGTGCTCCAAAAGTCTTTTATTATTTAGGATTGTCCCCTTTTACTGTGTGTCCCCTAGTTTGACTGCTGACCCCATGGGCTATCTGGTGGTGGTGTGGCATGGAATTGACCGGTGTGCTCCCCGTCGAGAGCTCCGTTCTCTGCTCTGCCCTCCCCTCCTCCATATTGCTTCAGTCTCTGTGCGGCTGAGCATTGCTCTCTTAAAGAAGCAGCATGCCAAAATGCCTCGGTCCTGCTTCCTCCTCCCCCAGAGCCTCCATGCCCCCTTGATGCTGGCAGAAGTCCCCGGGGCTGGAGCATACTGGGCAGGTGCTGTGACGGCTGCTGATGTGGCTTTCAAGGCTCTTGGAGGTGGGCGCTTGCAGTGCAGTAAAACATTTGAATCGCAATGACGGCTTGCACATCCAAGCAGGCTTTGGCCTAAACACACGCACAGTGGTGCGCAACTGCAGGAGTAATTTTCCTGGATGCTCTTCCATGTCCCTTTCTAGCTTCAGTCCTTGGCCGGAGTGAGCAAGAAGATAGGAGGCAAAGTCCGGTGGCTGTACACGGGAACTTCAGTTAAGCCCCCCTCTACCCCAGTGGGAGGTTACATCTGTTCCATCACATATGCCCCTTTTTGGAAGGTTTAGACACAACCTGAACCTCGTAAACTTGAGTTTCACTTGGTGCTGTTTCATTCAGTTTACTGCACTACTAAAATTGGCAAGCACAAAAAACTTTTGGTAAAGCTGCTAGGCTGGCTGTGTAACAACCTGCATCATTTGTTACTTTAAAACTTCCTCAACTTTACACAGCAGAAAGCACGAAAATGTGAACGTATTTTAGAAGTGTAAAATGTTCCAAATGGTTAGACATATTTTTTTCCACCTTTTTACCTCAGCTAATACTTTGATGATTGTGTCTGTCTTTATCACAGACTGCTGCCAGTCGGACCAAACACTGAGGGTGAGCCGTTGTATTCTTTGGCAAAATGACAGCATGTCGACTGGACTATTGTACTTCCTGATAGAATCACAGGAAAATGCCTCCTAAACCCTTTGAGGGCCTTCCAGTAGAAAACTGGCGGAGATCCGATCGCTTCATAAAAATTCCTAGCTATGCATTTCAACAATGACTCAAAGCAATAAGTTAAGCATGAATATACTGTATAACAAAAAAACAAAACAAAAAAAATCTATGACTGGATGTTAATTATATTCTTAATCAAGGACAAATTTTAAATTACAGCAGAAAGTCTGCAAAATATAAATCTAAAGTTTGTGATCTCACTATCATTCAATGCACAATTGGCAGGAAAAAATGAAGCGTGACTTGGAGAACTCAGACTAAAGTCACCAATATATTAACTGAGCATTGAATGAACTAGAAAGAATAGTAGATACACTATAAAAATATGCTTAGCCTTTCTGCACGAAAGTTACTGGCACACCACTGTAATAATAATATAAAACAGCCACATGTTTTCCACCAACTTCAAACTTCAGAGCCAAAAATTTATATTTTCTGGAAATCTTGTTTATAAAAAGAAAAGTTCACTGAGCTTCTGCATTTGTATACAGGGACTAGACTAGTGACGCTTCAAGCTGTACTAGCTCTCTGCCTGGGGTCCAGAAGCATTTTTACTCTGTTAGCTGGATTGAGCCACTGTTTTTTGCAAATAGAGACTGTTATCATCACATTCTTGGTTTAGAATCCAGATTTACACGGTCTTTGCAAGTGCACTGTTCTTGGAATACAGAAACATAGAATCCGCCAGCAGAAAAGGACTGCTTGGCCCACCCTAGCCTGCCCATGTTTTCCCTGTATATATGTAACCCCTAGATGGCGCTATCCCAGGGGCTACTACCCCTGCCTGATTTGCCACTAACAGGTTGAGGGGCCTGGATCCAATGGCGGGTGCCTCCACCCAGAGGTCAGGGTTTGCAATAGTTAAACTAACTTGGTCACAGCCCTCTGGGACACTGCAACCCCCTTTCTTCCCACTAGTGGCCCACACAATATATCAGAATTACCTTCACAGTATACACTTACCCCAAGGTCTGGTTCCGGCATCTGGACCTCCTGTGAAATGAGATACAGTGCAACAATCACAGTACAGTACTTTAACATAGACAAATACCTCAGGCAGTATAACTTCACTGAAACAAGCAGCTCTGATTTATTTGAGGGATATAACAAGGACAGGAAATCAGGTTAATTAGCTTATCACTCTAATAATCTACCTATGATGCTGTGCAGGCCTATCCCTATCAGTTACTGTCCTGGTACCCAAGCCTAGTGGCTAGTCCAAACCGTGGCAGCTGGTAGGGCCCTTTCACACAGAGAAAAGGAGAATTAAACAGTCAGCAGTACAGTAATTCCATTTGGATTTAATGTGTGGCAATTCAACAGGAGCAACCCTGAATTAGTACTCACGACCTCCAAATAAGATAGGGTCCTTCAATGTCAGCAGGGCTCTACTTGAGGTACACAAACCTCTTCACACATCCATATAAAGAAAGTACTATACCAGGCAGGCTGCATCTGTATCCGATCGCAATTACTGCACAATACCGGAGAACACAGCAGATTCAGTTCCTGACAGACCGAGTGCAATTTTCAGCAATTCTTCCAGTCTTCTACAGGGTGAGCCTGGTTTCTACTCTTCAGAGATCCTTTGATTCTTTTCACAGGGCCAGTTCAGTCCTAACAAGCTGCAGACGGAACTCTGGGCCTTACACACGTTTTTGACTAAAACTGCACACTGAAAAAGCACAGGGCTCCTTCCTTCTTCACTGCCAAAGCTCAACTGAAACTCCAACCGACAAAACCGGGCTCTTCCTTTGAGTTCCTCCCAGTTCTTGACTGGATTGGCTGTCACTCACAATAGACTGCTGCTGTTGGTCCAAAAGGCACTGAAGTCTAAACTACATCTCCCAGAGTCACTGCCCATACAATCCTCTTGTGGCTGGCTCAGATTATGAGTCCAAGTTCTGATTAGTCCAAGGCACCATTTTAGAGCTAACTTACCCCACACTGATTGGTCCAGTTCAGCAGTTCAAAACTAGAATGGGAACTAGCAGACACAGTTCTGACTGCAAAGAAAGCAGGTTAGACAAACTGTAATTTTATTATTACTCTAAATAATTTCTGGCAAACAGTTACATCTTTCAGATAGGTTCCCTTTGCACTCCTAGTGACTGCAAAATGAGTGAATTGGCAGCAGCTCGAGTGGTACTCAGAGAAGCACACAGTCCCCCATACAAACTAATTATGTCTGCAAGCAGACAGCTCTTAAAGAGACAGTACCAGAGGCTCTAAAAACACTCACTGATAAATGGCTTAAATGCCAAACACCATTCAGGCTTGGAGCATTCAAGCAAGCTCCTGGAAGTCTTTTGGGAACCCCCATTTGCAGGGGGGTTACATATAGTATCACTGCTGATCCTACTTGATGTCCAGCCCATTCACCCCCCCTTCCCTAAGATTCCCTTATGCCTATCTCATGCATTCTTGAACCCCACCACTGTTTTCACCCCCCACCACCTCCGCTGAAGGACTGTTCCAGGAATCCATCACTCTTTCTGTGAAGTACTTCCTCACATCTCTCCTGAATCTACCCCCTCCAGCTTTTTATCATGCCCCTTTGTCCTTGAGCACCATTTTTTCTGAAAAATAATCCCCTCCTGTACCTTACCCCGGTGAGGTATTTAAAGGTCTTTATCATATCCCCCCTTCTTTCTTCCAGAGTGGACATATTTAGGTCCTCAAGTCTCTATTCATAGGGTGTCTGATGCAGACCTTGCACCACTTTAGTTGTCTTCCTCTGGACTGCCTCCACTCTGTCTATATCCTTCCAGAGATGTGGTCTCCAGAACTGGACAAAGTACTCTAGGCGGGGTCTTACTAGCGATCTATATACAGAGACAATATCACCTCCCTCTTTCTGTTGGTGATACCCCTTCCTATATACCCCAGCATCCCACTAGCCCTCCTAACTGCCTTGTCACCCTGCTTGGCCACCTTTAGGTCATCCAACATGATCACCCCTGATCTCTTTCCTGCTTGGTGCTTGTCAGTACCACTCCTCCCATTGTGTACTGTGCCCCTGGGTTTCAGTGCCCCAAGTACATTATTCTATATTTTTTTCTGCATTGGAACCCAACTGCCAAACCCTTGACCATTCCTCAAGTTTTCTCAGGTCTCTGCCAATCCCCGATGTATCCACTGTATTGCAGATTTTGGTGTCATCCGCAAAGAAGTAGACCTTCCCTTCCAGCTCCTCTGCAATGTCACTTATAAAGACAGTAAAGAGGACCAGGCCAAACGCTGATCCCTGTGGCAACCCACTGGTCACCCTCCCTTCCTCCGAGTGAACTTTGTTTACCACCACCCTCTGCCGCCCATCCCCTAACCAATTTCTTACCCAGTATACCACCTTTGGACCCACACTTAAGCTACCCAGCTTACTTAATAGTTTCTTATGTGGAACAGTGTCAAAAACCTTACTAAAAGCTAGTTATGCCAGTCTACCGCTCCACCCTGATCTAATTCCTTGGTCAGCCAGACAAAGAATTCTATCAGATTAGTTTGACAAGGCCCGTATCCCTATGAATCCACACTGCCTTGGGTCTTGTAACCCACTTGATTTAAGATATTTCACAATTCCTTCTTTCTGCAGTGACTCCATTAACCTTCCCAGCACTGATGTCAGGCTGACTGGCCTATAATTGTCAGCCTCTTCCCTGCTACCACTTTTGTGAAGTGGGACTACATCTGCCCTCCGCCCTCCTCCAGTCCTTTGGAACCACTCCTGTTTCCAATGAGTTGCTAAACAGGACTGCCTGAGGTGAAGCCAGTAACTCCCTGAGTCCCCTCAATACCTTTAGATACACCCCATTTGGCCCATTGCTTTGTCCACTTTAGGATCAGTGAGTCCCTGTAGGACAATCTCCTCTGAAAATGGACTACTGTCCACCTCCCTCCCTCCAGTGCTTCTGTAACTTGTTTGTTGCCCTTCCCCTTCTCCTTCCTTTGTGAACACTGAACAAAAGTATCTGTTCAGGATGTCTGCCTTTTCCTGGTCCCCCTCTGCACAGCCCACCCCTTCCCTTTCTAATCTTACAATCTCACCACTGGTCTTCCTCCTTCTGTTTACATACCTACAAAATGTCTTGCCCCCAATCACAGTCTGGGCTATTCTCTCTTCAGCTTGTGCCTTCGTGCTCCTTCCTGCTCCCCTGATACACATCCCTATCCCCCTCCCTCTGTAACTCCTTATACCTTCTGAATGCTATCCTTTTAGCCTTTATCTTTTCTGCCACCTCTTTCGAGAACCACAGTGGTCTCTTTTTCCTTTTGCTCACTTGCTCGACAAAGAGGTTTGCTGCCTCCCTACGACTCTTTTTAGCTTCACCCACTGTTCCTCCACCCCATCCAACTCATCTGCACCAGGTCATCCCTGAGGCATTCATCCATCTTTTTAAAATATGCTCTCCTGAAGTCCAGGACCTTTGCCCTTGTGTGGTTCAATTCCACAGCTGTCCTTATCACTGAACCACAATGTATGGTGATCGCTGTTACCCAGGTGGCCTCCTACCTTGACGTCTGCAACACTGTCCCTATTAATGAGTACCAGGTCTACTATTGCCCCCATCATGAGTGGGTTCACTGACTAGTTGCCTGAGGAACACCCCTTGCAGGGAGTTCAGGATGCCATTGCTTCTAGCTGAAGCCGCAGCTGGGAGGTTCCAATCTACATCAGGCAGACTGAAGTCCTCTACAATCAGCACCTCCCCCTTTTCTGCCATCTTATCAATGGCTTTCACTAGTACTTTATCAAACTCCTCCCCGCTGTGCTGGAGGTCTGTTGATCATGCCAGTTCTAACAGAGACCCCATTCCCCATCTCTAGGGTGATCCACAGTACCTCTGCTCCCTCCGTATTCCCTGTATCTCCATTGCTTTTATACCTTATCTCACATAAAGCACCACACACCCTGCTTTCCTTCCTACCCAGTCCCTCCTGAACAAAGCACAGCCTAATACGGACATGTCCCAATTACGGTTTTCAGTGCACCATGACTCGGTAATATCCAGGTCCACATCTGCTATTAAGGCTTCTAGGTCTGGAATCTTATTTCCTAGACTTACAGCATTTGCACACGTGGCCTTCCCAGATTTTGCTACCACTCTGTTTGCTACCCCCATTCTTTCCTTTTTGCCATCTCCCCCCCCCCCCGTTAATGCTTCTGTTCCCATTCCCCTTCATTTCTACCACCTGCTTCCTTTATTAATTTCCACCCTTGCGAATACCATTCCCTCAGGTTCTCCTGCTACTTCAACCTGCTGGGAGGCAGTTACTACCTCCCTATTTCTTCTGCCACCCCCCCGACTAGTTTAAATGTTCATCAAAGTAACATCTAAACTGTCCACTGGGGACTGTAGTTTGCCTCCTGGATGGTTGCAGGCCATCATCCCTGCAGAGGCCCTTACCTTTCCAGGTGGATCCCCAGTCCCCAATGTAGCCAAAACCCTCCTCTCTGCACCACTCACAGTAATCCCAGTTGGAGGTACTTCCCTTGCTCCATAAAAAAACTTCAGAACCGGCGGTACAAATTTCACTTTCTCGTTAGTAGCCGTGCTGAACGACCGACTCCTTGCCAATTAAGCTGCTCTTTTTCTCATACAGTCTGCAAAGCCTGAATCTGAGGTGGATATCGGTCTCTCTTTTGCTATTCTTGCCTTGCTGGAACCAAACTGAGTTCTCTCTGTCTAGTTTCCTCTCATTTAAAAAGATAGCTGCTGTTACAATCCTCAACACTACCCACCTCACCTCTAACCCTCTACCCTTTCCAGTGTGTTCCCAAAAGTCTTAGCTCCTCTCACGCCAGCTCAAAAATCCAACTCTACAGGCTAGACTAGTTCTGCTTCTCTCATTGCAAGGACTTCTCATACCCTATATCCCACCCAAATAACTCACGTGAAGTATTTTCAACATGGCCTTAAGCTCATTTGGTACGCTACTACTAGTCTCTTTTCTTCTCAACCTTATATGGCTGCCTATTTTATATTACCCTCCAAGATCTTATCATCACTGCACCCACCCAGATGATGGTACTCTCGCCACACTGGGATCACCTTCATACTGGCCGCGCAACACCTCCCCTCTTCTCGTCCCTCACAAACTCATCTACCACCTGTCCTATACCCTGCAAAAATCACCAGGGCCTAGCTTTACCCTGCCCACCCCTTTCATTCATCGTAAGCTATGGTACCTCTTCCTCCTGGCCCTAATGCTAGCTGGTGATGTTGAACTAAACCCGGGGCCAGTGGGTACCCTCCCTCTAAATAATACAATCTGGAATGATGCCAAAGGCCTCCGCATCACACACATGAACATTAGAGCCTCCTTCATAATATTACTGAACTTGAGGCATGGACTGTTCAACACCACCCTGATATCCTGTGCCTATCTGAAACTTGGCTAAACCCTCCACCCTGATGCTCTCTGCTCCCTGCCTAACTACAATCTCATCAGACAAGATAGACCTTCATCCAAACGTGGAGGAGGAGTTGCCATCTTCTATAAGCAACACCTGTTGCTATCCCATAATGTACTGTCTACACTATCTCACTGTGAAGCACTCCATGCCACACTACAGCTAGGCTCAAAGAAATTACACATAGTCTGCACCTACAACCCTCCTGCTAGTGGCAATAAGGGTCTTGAAGAACTCCTTTCCTTAATAGACTGCACCATCAGTCACAACAAAGTCCTTATTCTGGGAGACCTAAACCTGAACTGGTCTAGTACCTCAAACCAGTCCTCTCACACCCTGGTACAAGGTCACAACCTTCACCAAATGATCACATACCCAACTAGGGTCATGGCTCCCCCTCGGAACAGTACTCTGATCGACTGGATCCTAACAAACCGTCCAGACAGCATAATAGGTACAGGCACCCTTGCAGATGCTATTAGTGATCACTCCCCTATCTACTGTATCTGGCACTCTACCAATAAACCATCTCCACCCCCAAAACTCATTACCTTCCAGAATCTGGCCAATATTAACTTAGAGCAGTTTACTTATGATCTCTCACTGATTGACTAGTCCTATGCTTCAACTAATGCCCAGGCTGCCCTTGACTACTTCTTGAACCACTTTAACCCTCTCCAAGATATCTATGTTCCCCGTGTCACCTGCCGGATTCGTGGAACCCAAACAAAATGGTTAACAAAAGACTTATTTACCCAAATAAAAGACAGGGAAAAGGCTTGGCGGCGTTTCAAGATCACTGGATTGCAAACTTACCACAATCTATATCGCTCTCTGAGAAACTCATGCAAGAAAAACATATGCTTAGTCAAAAGTTCCTACTGTAAGGACCTGCTAATAAAAGCCTCAGGTGACTCTAGGAAATTTTGGTCCACCTTAAAAACACTCCTTGGTGCTAATCACACGGCACATACCAGTGACATGCTGTTAAATGGCATTCACTGCAATAACCCGACAACCACAGCAAACTCTTTTAAATCACCATTTCTCAGACCTCTCAAATTACCTCACCTCCCTCCCTCCTGTCCCCAACACTATACCCCCTGGTGATATCAGTCTGATATTCATGCACCCAACTTTTAGGTTCCGGAGTATAAAGAGAGGTGAAGTGTTAAAACTGCTACTCACTATTCCTGACAGCGCCAGCACAGGGTCCGATGGACTTGAACCAAAGCTCCTAAAAGCCGCTGCCCCACTCATCACCTCTCCCTTAACCAAAATTTTCAACCTATCTCTACGCCATGGCATAGTACCAAACATATGGAAAACAGCCAAAGTCACACCAATCCCAAAAAAAGGTGACCCTAAGGAAATAACTACCGCCCCATTGCAGTTCTCTCTGTACTTAGCAAACTCTTGGAAAAACTAGTGGCCACTCAATCCACAGAATATCTCCAAAGATACAACCTTCTATCTAGCTCACAGCATGGCTTCTGCAAAGGGCACAGCACCTCTACTGCCCTCCTCAAACTCACCAAAGGCATATATGCCTCCATGGACTCGGGCCTCCTAACAGGTGCAGTCTTCATTGACCTAACTAAGGCATTTGACCTGGTCAACCACACCATTCTTCTAACTAAACTACCCTCCCTGGGCTTCACTGCCAACGTAGTGGCCTGGTTTGAAAGCTACCTGTCTGGCAGAAAACAAGCTGTAGTGTTTAACTCTGCCATATCAGATCTTTCCATTATTAATGTTGGAGTGCCACAGGGCTCAATCCTTGGGCCCTTACTCTTCTCTATCTTCATTAATGACATCCCACTCATTGCAAACAACTGTTCATCACTGCTCTATGCTGACGATCTAGTTATTTACCATAGTGCCAGAACTGTTGCCGACTTAATCCACTCTCTCGCCACTGACTTTGCTAATATTCAATCCTGGCTCACCGATAAACTTATTCTCAACTCCAGTAAAACTTACTCCATGCTCTTCGGCTCCTCTGCCAGACTTAAAGCGAATCAAAATGCCCTAATTATCCCCTGCGTGGACGGGTCTTCTCTGATTAGCACCAATTCCTTTAAATACCTTGGTGTTACTCTCGATCCATCCCTCAACTTTGACCTACACATTACAACCACCTGCAAGTCAGTTAACGCCAAGATAGGTAGTGCCTACCGAACTAGATATGCCCTTACCCCATCTGCCAGACTTGCTGTGGCCCAAGGCTTTCTTCTCCCAGCCCTTGCATATGGCTCAGTCACCTACCTCTTTGCCTCCAAATCATCCCTCCATAAGTGGGACACCACCTACAACAGCATCTGCCGCTATGCTTCCACATCTCCACATTACAAACATCATTGCCAGCTCTATAGTGACCTTAAATGGCCAGGCCCCTCTGCTCACAGACTCCAGGCCTTCGGCTCATTAATTGACAATATTATCAGATCTGGCCTCCCGCTACCCCTGTCATCCCTACTGGATGCACAGCCTCTCTCTTATGGCCTGCGTTCGACTGACCAAGCTCTCTTTCACATACCCAGAACCAATATGGGTGCACACGCGTTTTCCAACATGGCTCCAAAATACTGGAATTCTATACCCCAAGCTATTCGACAAGCAGCCTCCCACACCACTTTTAAGTCACTTCACAAAGAGCACTTACGCTTTATTAACCCCTGCACCTGCTTTAATCCACCTTAGCTCCACTCTTCTTCCCTGTTGCTCTGTTTCAATCATCCTTGTTCCTCTCCCTCCCTCTCTCTGCTTTCTCTCTCCCTCGCTCTCTCGCATCTCTTCTTTACTACTTGTTATTTTGTCTCTTTGAATGCCTGCTATTGCTAACGCCTATGTTCCTACTTAACTTTATTTTGAGATCCCTGTACAACTGTGCTGTATTTTTATCTTACAGTGTAAACCTATTCGTGTTTGTTGCCAAACTTTTGTCTCCACGTACCTGAAGTTTTGACTTGACTCTGTACTGTACTGCTTTCATGTGCTGCGTCACATACACAATTTTTGTATTTCTAAAATGTGCTCTCCCGGGTCGTGCCTGAAAATAGGCATCTTTGTGCCTAGTGCACTTACCCGGTAACCAAAAGCAAATAAATAAATATAATCTCGATTGTTAAAAAGGCAACTAAAAAATAGCGATCCCTTGAATAGCAACTGGACACAACAGCGCATAACACATTACAGTGACTACTACTGCCATTTGCATAACAACAATCGCGACTGTCTAATAAGCAAAAAATGCCACAGAGCTGATTCACACTGGCCTCCTCATTCACTTAGCGACTGCATAATTACTTCCTTCCATGACAACAGACATGTAGTAAAGGGGAAACAGACAGCTTTAGGAATAGCGATTGCACAAATTAAAAAAAAAAACTAATTACAGACCTCATGCTACTTCCAGATTCTGCCAGCAACAGCATAAGTCACATTATAACTTGTAGCCATAGCTAAAACAAGAGCTGATTCAAACTGACCTCCTCATTCACTTAGCTCCCATGACAACAGACAGCTGTAGGAATATTGACTGCCTAATTCGCTAAAAATGTAGCCATAGCTAAACCAAGAGCTGATTCAAACTGACCTCCTCATTCACTAAGCGACTGCATAATTAATTCAAACAGACCTTCCATGACTGCATAATTAGCTAGATAATAAAGGGGAAACAGACAGCTTCAGGAATAGCACAGGAAGTGATTTAGGGGAAAACAAGACAAGGACAAAGGTTTAATTTAAACACTGTTTCTGTTTTAGTTTTGTTAGTCTCTTCTATGCATCGCATGTCGCTATTTTGACGGTTTAGCTAAAATTGCAACGCTATTATGATCATTCGCTAACTTGCCATTCATGGTTTTGAATTCGCCATTGTTTCTGGTGCTATTTTGCAGTCGCGATTTTAACATGGAACCGGTTCTGCACGGTCAACTAATTAATGCCCTTATTGAGCATGGCATAGACGGGAGTCTCTCCCATTGGATAGAGGCGTGGTTGTCAAATAGGAGGCAGAGAGTTTGTGTGAAGGGCTCAAATTCAGGCTGGGCACAAGTGACTAGCGGGGTGCCCCAGGGCTCAGTGCTGGGCCCCTGTCTTTTTAACATTTACATTTCATCGATGAGCTCCAGTACATCTATTTGGTTATCCAAATTTGCGGGTGACACGTGGATAGGGTTTATAGTAAATGCACTAGGTGATGCCGAAATCCTTCACTCAGCTTTGGGCAAACTTGAACAATGGGCAACACAGAAGAAATCTATCTTTAATATTAACAAATGTATGGTGATGCATTTAGGCAAAAACAACATTCACCGTAAGTATAAATTGGATGGAGTCAAGCTTAAAGCAGTTCGGGATGAGAGGGATTTGGGCATAAGAATTAGCGATCATTTTAGCTTTAAATTACATTGTAATCAAGCCATTAAAAAATCTAGCAACATAATGTACTGCATTAATAAATATATTAAAAGTAGAGCTAGGCAAGTTGTGATTCCCCTTTATACAGCTCTGGTTCGTCCCCATGTGGAATATTGTGCCCAGTTCTGGGCTCCAGGTGGTAAAACTGAAATCAGAGCACTGGACCGTGTGCAAAGGACTGCCACTAAGTCAATTAACGGAATTAGTGGGTTGAGTTATCAGCAGAGACTGCATTCATTGGGCCTATACTCGCTGGAGTACCGCAGACTTAGGGGTGATATATGACTGGTCTACAAAGTCCTTTTCGATGATGAATTGTGGGAGCTGCTGTTACTTGAGCCGAGGGTACAGGCATATGCTATAAGAGCACACTCCTTACAACTAAAAGGGGCCAGCTATCAGACTAATAAAAGGAAATATTGGTTTAGCATTAGAATTATGAAGATATGGAATGAGCTTCCACCTGAAGTGGTAGCTAGTAGGACCATGATGGAATTTAAAAATCGTCTGGACACCTACTCGGTAGCAAATAATATTATGGGTTATTGTTAATATCTGGCAAGCTAAAATGGACCTACAAATCTTTAAGAGCTCTGTAATTACCTATGATTTATAAATACAGTATTACAGTATTTTGGGGAAAGAGTTATGGTTTCACCTGGTATGACAAGGTGTGCAACTGTATAGTTTTTTTTTTTTTTTTTAACTTTTTATTTAGAGCACTTTATACATAAGCATAAAACAAGTTCTTTTCTGAACAGGTATAGTATTACAATGGTAAATCAGTATACATTACTAAGGATAGAGACTACTTGTTCCTTTAGTACAGCATCAAGGGGTGTAACCAAACATACTATACATTAGAAATTATGATAGAATGATTACAGCTATGATGCAGCCAATGCCCACCCTTAAAACATCCAATATTAATAAACTAACTTTGTTTGTAACTGACCTCAAACAGGTCCTTAGTAAACTTTAGACACTTTGTGAAGAAAAAATTCCTCTTTCCAGAGCTCCTATAGCCCCATATAGACCAAATCAGTGCCATCGTTTTCCAACCCAGGCCTTTGAGAGTGTAATTTAACAGTTTAACATTTTAATTTATAAACATTAGGTGCTACCCCCATGTGTAATATATATACCAATGCCATGTAGGCCTAGAGAGCAGCTCTTGCCCGCATCTCTGGTACTAACCCAAAAGGAGACTCTCATAAAGAACCCAGTTCTCTCAAAAATTCCCAGCCTGTAAAAGAGAAAACATCCCTGTTGGGGGAAAAAAAAGCAATTATACCCAATCATTAACACTTCAGTGTTATTTTACTCCACTGTCATTCCCTCTCCCTGTCTCCGTGAGTGGAGAAATCAAGAGACAAGTAAATCAGATCCGGCAGCCACCTAGGACACATGTTAAAAACAAATGAAGCTGCCGGCCTGGTAAAGCAGAGGGCTGAGGCACTGGCACTTTACTTTGTGCTACACCAATGAACTCGGGTTAAGGAATGACAGCAAGTCCATTCCAGCTTAGGTGGGAGTAGGTTGGAGCAAGATCCGAGCCACAGCTCTCCCTCCAAAGGGGTGGACGCCCACCCATTCATAGTCCCTGCTCCCACCGGGTGGAGGTCCGTGGGCGCGGGTGGTGCAATGGAGTTGTGACGAAAGTCGGGAGGAGTGGAATGTGCCACTGGATCCTGGCAGGTGTACGCCGTGGCCTCTGGGGTGGGAGTGGGTGGGAGATAATCTAGAAAAGAAATAAAGTGTATATGAAAAAAAAAAAAAAATGAACCAACATCTAAATCAACATGCCCTGAAAAATTTATTGTACAGCTCTTTTAGGGTAATGTCCATTATCTTGTTAAATAAAGTCTCAGTTTATTAATTTTAGTCTTAATAAGTAACAGACGTTCCCCTATTCTGAAATGAAGAAAAAACGTTTCTAGGCAGTTCACTTTAGTGTCCCACAATATGATAGCCACCAAACCCTCAATAATTCTCTGGAATAAATCAAATACATTACTCAGTCCTCATCCGACTCTTCTTCATACGAACATACGAAGAAGCCAGCAGAAGAAGGCCATTTGGTCTCTCAAGTCTGCTCATGTTGCAGGGTCCACAGCTTGAGCTACTCTCCCTGCCCCCTCTCCCCACTCCTCCCATCCTCCCTACCCATGATCCTTTCCTTCCTCCTATGCCTATCCCAGCCTCTCTTAAAGCTGCCTACTGCCTTCAATGAGATGACCTCTTCCGGCAGTGCATTCCAAGTGTCCACCATTCCAAGTGTCCAACACTCTTTCAGTGAAGAAGTGCTTCCTGACCTCCCTCCTAAACCTCCCACCCTCCAGCTTACGACTGTGCCCCCTCGTGTTATGGCTGCCACTCAGCTTACTCAATCATCCACTTGTCTTGGGCCTTTCTTGCGGCAATCCTCTCCACACAGAGTCCGGTCTCCTTAGGATCTGTAAAATGATACTGTTTATGGCCCTCTGAGAAACACAGGTATGCTGGAAAAGCCATCGAATACGTTATGCCCAGGTCTCCATGTTTATGCTTGACCCAGTCGAAAGTCTTTCATCTGGTTCTGGTGGCATAAGATAAATCTGGAAAAAATAACACTCGATTTTCATCTATGAATACTGGGCCTTGATTCCAGAAGGCTCCCAATATTTGGTCTCGCTCAGCCATGGAGGTGAGGGTGATCAGGACTGTATGGGGAGTGTCTGCACTGGTGCTATGCCTTCTAGGTGAAATTCAACAGGCCTTGGTAATTTTAAAATTATTAGTCCTGGTTACCTCTGAAAGTCATTGCTCAAGATACTGTGTCAAATTTTCACCTTCCGACCCTTCAAGGAGACCCAGGATCCAGACGTTAGAAGCCCGTACAGTGTTTTCCAGCTGCTCCACATGGCTTCGAAGCACTGCTTCTTGTTTAATTGATGCTGTGGTGGCAGCCAGGGCCTTCCCTGCCATCGCCTATGCACTTCTTGTTATCTCTCCCATTGCTTCCAATCAGGTCTCCACCACAATAAATCATTGAGAAAAGACGTACACTTTTTGGTCAATCTGCTGCACCATTTTTTTTTTTGAAATCACTATGCATTTCCCCCCACCCTGCCATTCCTCACCCATTGGGAGAGCCTAGGCAGACATCCTACTGCCAAACACCCTACCCGGAGCGGCCTCTGAGACCCGATGGAGCTGCGGCTTACCGCCCCCCGAGTGGAAATGAGGTGGGGTCAGAACACCCTGAGTCTTACGTTTCGTCTGTCCCGGAGCCGTTGGGTGGGTGGAGGCACATTGTGGGCACGTCTTCTGGCTCTCCGTCTCCCCAGAGATGGCAGGCTCTTTTTCTGGTTTTTCCTCACAGGCATTGCACTTTTGCCCAGATGTCAAGGCGTGACCGCCGACGTCTGCAACGCCCTTCCCTTAGTTGCCTAAGAGAGTCGCACTGAGCCCCAGACCTATGCCCGGGGGTCAATCAGACACCGAGACACTCAGTGTAATGCCTCACCCCTAGCCTCCGCCAGTGGTTGGCAAACACCGAGCTGCTTCCCAACCCTCCCCCCTGGAACAGGCGAGCTGTTGACGGACGCTGCAGCCTGTTCCTCCCAGCCAGCCCTCCGGTGACCCGAGCTCGCTCCCGAACCCAGGTTGCCGGCATCGCAAGTGGAAATCCAACTGCTGTGCCGACGGGCTGGCCTTTGAGGCACCGATTTGGTAACAGCGTTGCCCAATTGCTACAGGGAAGTTAGTGATGGTGCGCTTGTGGAAGGAAGAGAGCCGTCCACATGGTCTGGCGGTTTCACGGCTGGTGTGCGCGGTTGAAAGAAATCTTGTTTAATGGGTTGTGTATGACCCATGTTGAAGTTATTTTTAGATACCCAGATACAGCGAATGAGTCTCTGAGCGAGAATGTAGTTTCCTAAAGTATTCCAATAAAGAATTAAGTTATGTTAGCTCAGTTATGGGACTTTTAACGGGAGCTCCAGGAAAATACTGCTGCCGGCTGGGCTGCTAACTCCGCCCCGCTGTGTACTGTTTCTGATCAGGTTATAGCACAGTATTGGGAAGGACGGATGCCTTGTCCATGCTCTTTTTCCTGCTTAAGGTGATGCTCATTTAATATGTCTGTCATAAAGTAATACCATTTATAAGGTGGCTGACTGAGTGTTATTATTTTGGAGTTCTGAATATTACCATGGGGAACATTTCCGAACTAAATGAATATTCTGCAGCTTTTTTTTTGCATTAGAAAGAACTAATTAGTTGTGTGTGACACAGCAGCCTAGCCTGTTTGCATTGAAAAATACACTGCTGGTATTTTTAGGCTACTTGACTATGTGCATAAATCTTGGAAGTCCCAAAATGTGCCCCATTAACATTTTTTTTTAATTATTTTTATGTATTATTGTTCTTTATTACGATTTAACCAGTGAAAACTATTTGGAATATAAGAAACTGTCAGAAAATGGTGGATTAATTGCAGGGGGGGTGACAGACACAAAGCACAGGTAACAGAGTATGATGCCAATAATGCTATAGGTAACTAGAGCACAGCCAGCTGAGCTCAAGTCACCAGTATTATACAGAGTAGTAGTCTTTGTAAGCAGGCTTGTCTGCATATACCAGATGGAAAATACTGAATGGTACTTATGCCAGTTTGCTCAGCTACTTTTGAAAACTTCTTGTCAGCATCTGGTTATCTACCAAAGCCTCTTTGACCTCACAAATAAGTATCTGAAGTTGAAAATTGTGTGCTTGAATGGATTAAAAATCTCTGAGAGCGGAGGTGATGTTGATGTGCTTTTTTTGTTCAGATTGTTAAATTTTATGTTGACATAGATTGCACGGGTGATTCAGAATGGGACAATTCCAGTGTGCACAGTGCAGAGAAGAAGGAAAGACGGTACATAACACTCGAGGCTACTTGTGGAAATCTTCATTTGACTGGGACACTGACAGCAAGCAAGGAAGCACATATGCATTCTGCAAGATACGCTCCTGTGATTTCATCACAAGCCATGAAGGATGGCAAGATCTGCAGTGGCATGCAGTTTCTACGAAGCACTGCCAGAATGCCAAGCATTATTGTCCTTGTTAGTTGAGTGGGTGGCCTTCCTTTCTCAAATTTGGCACTTAATATGATAAAAACAGCTTGCAAAAATTGCATCCAGTGTAGTCTTTGGAGCGTGCTCCCGTGCTGTTCTTGTACTGACATCACAAAATGTGCAAGCGTGGGGGCGTGGCTCTGAGTCGACAAATGTGAGTGTTTTGGCTACCAGCTCCATGAAGCTGTTTTACAAATGTTTTTTAAAGAAAAGCAGATTGGTGGGGGGGATGTATTATATGGATAAATGTCTTAACCAGAGGGTAAGCTGTTACATACATTCCGGGGGGGGGGGGGGATATTATTACTCAAAACTTGCTCTTTACAAGGAAACGACCATTTGGTAAACGTGACACCTTAGTGTGTACCAGCCCCCGATTATGTAGTTAGGTAAAGAACATTTATTTTCACTTTGCGCAGCTGTCATGCATTTTAATTTATCTGACTGATCCTGCTGTCCATCCTGACCAACATTTTGAACTCTCAGCACTAGGGGCATATCCCACAGCCTCCCGTGGCTGAAGTCAAAGCCAGGGATCAGTTGTGGGAGACTCCACTGCTATTAGTAGCTCTGTTTTACCCTTTACTGGTACTGGTATAGACTACCCACTGTAAACGAGTCCCTGACTCCATGGAGTATCCAATTCCCATAAATAAATTACTGTTCTTATCATTACCCTTGCTAGGGCACCGGGGAAGAAACAGACAGTCTAATGAATGGCCTGATCTGCTCACTGCTCTGTGACTCTAGAAGTATGTGGTTGAGATTTGAGGGGAAAAAAATTTCAGTCTTACCCAAGACCACTCCCGGGTGGACGCTTATACTTTACAGTATTAATTCAAAGGCTCTTATCAACGCCTTGTCAAAGGAAGTTAAGGCACTGGCTACCAATGCCAAAAATGGGGCATCTGCTGACACCTGGCCCACTGCCTACGAACAGACCAAATTGTGCAATATGTTACTGCTGTCCTGTGCTTCCTGGATTGTAGCAGTGTTGACTACCTTTGAGGAGAAACCCGAATTCACAAAACATCTGCCACCTGAAGTCAGATCATGAGAACTCATCTGGATTGTGATGCAGAATTAGCCACTGCAGAAGTAGGGCCCATCTTTCAGGCAGTCTGAATAGTGAAGTATTGTCTACTGGACTACCCACCCTGTATGGAAAGTCTAGAGTTGTAAGAATGAAGAGGTTACCAGATCATTCCATTTCTGAAGGGCCCGAGGGAGTAAATTAAATAATATGAAGGCATATGCCATTTGGAGCTTCCAGATGGATGACGCAGCATCTACTGAAAAGTGAGTTACTTTTTTCCGATTTATTTAGAATGTTCCCACACTAAAACAGCCTAATTTAGGTGCAGCATCACAGCAGCAGAGAACTCCGAGGCATGGGCATGCAATGATGTCTGTGCATGCTCCGCCTCCTCCCACTGATGTCTGCCGTGCCTTGCCCCCTCTGCAGCCCCGCTGTCTTGCAGTGCCCCCAGTCTCCACCGGGAGCCATTACTGAGCGGGGAGTCCCCCATCATCCAACCCCAGGAGAGGAGAGGAGAGCAGTCCTCCAGACGCTCAATCTTTTCCTTCCCCTGCCGACCCCTGGCTCCCGAGTCCGCTCCCAAACACAGGTCGCCGGTGTGGCACGAGGCGTCGCGTCCAGAGCCTCAACCCACAGCACCACCGGACCAGCCATGAAAAGGTGTTATAAGTGATAGTGCAGAACAGATATGGGTACAGACACATGAGGGATAAAACAGGTCAGCAGGTGCAGCCAGTGAGAACATGACTGTGATTTTTTAATTTGTATTAACATTTTCACAATTACAACTAGTCACAAAGGACTGGTTGACTTACATAATAAATATAATTGCAATACACAAATTACAAAAGCAGAAAAACAATACAAGTTATACAAATACAGCTGCACCTATACAAATACCTGGAGTTACATTATTCCAGAAAAATATACTAAGAAAACATGAGATTGTTAGTGTGCTTGAAGGCATTAATAGTCCTCAGATCTTAACTGGTGTCAGGCAGTGAATTCCAGCTGGCCAGGGTAGCAACTTCAAAGGCCTCATTTTCTGATGGCTTTATGCATGTATGCGACCTAGGGATAGCAACTAGGTGTTTGGAGTTAGGTTTAAGCCGAAATGTAGGAGTGGCCACCATTGGAAGTCATAACCACTCCCTGCCTTTTCCTTTCAGATGGAACTTCCTGTTCCCATGGAAGATGATGAAATGCAGGCCATAAAAATGATCTCAGTCACTGGCCGGTGACACTGAGGGGCTAGACACCACACCTTGTGCAACGCCAGCAACCTCAGGTTGCCGGGGGTCAGCAGGGGAGGGAGAGGGCTGTGCATCTGATGCACTGTTCTCCTCTCCCGGGGAGGGGAGGGTTGTCATCTCACTCCTTGGCTGCCTCCTAGTGGAGGCCGGAGGGCAGCGCCAGAGTCAAGGAGGCACAGGAGCATGTGTACATGGTATATGCGTGCCTCCACAAGTGCACGCACAGGCCGCAAGGGGGAGGGAGCGAGGAGAAATTCAGAAAAGTGGGGACTGGCAGGCTTCATGATGGCCTGGCTATGCTCTGATCCTAACTCGCCCTGGCATCTGGATTGTGCCTGGGGAGGGGGGGACTGACACTCCTCCCTCAGCACTATTATGATGGGGGTAATCCGTGGGGGAACCACTGGGGTAGGGCTGGATTGGGAGTATCGGGCTCTGAAACATGAGCCACCTGCCAGCCCCAAGGAGGTGAAAAAAAAAAAACAGATCTCAGTCTTCCTGCCACTGCTCCAGCTTCCTCCATCTGGGGAGAGAGTTGATGGTAAAGAGGCACCAAAGAAATGCTGCATTTATTGATAATGTCCAAACTCTGTCTATTGGCAAAGAGGAAGATGAGGGCACACCAGTGCTGAAGAAATGTCACATCTCCCTGCTGATAGCCTGGCTTCATCTACTCGCTTGGAGGAAGGCGGGTGCACACATGCCCCAAATAAATATTGCCATGTTCATAGGCAGGGACCCTGGTTTTCCATTTTTACCGGTAACACCGGTAACAATCACGGAATCCTACTTGGTGTGCGGATTTTGAATTCTTGTACCGGTGCCTCACGGAAATTGCATGTCACTGCACAGAATCTCTAAGATTTCAGCATCTTTTTACATTTTTTTATTTTCTCTTTCTATGTCCCTTTCTCACAGCATCAGTATCCACTTTTCAGAGATCTCTAGGCTGGGTATCCCCAAGCTTCACCTTCAGGTAATGCTCAGGAGCTCCTGTGTGCCTGCCCCTATCCTGCCTGGATTGTAACCCCTTCAGGTGGGAATGGAGGGGACCCCAGGTCACCCCTCCACACTCCCTTAGTGTGTGTTGGGTAGCCCAGTGGGTCCCTTATGGAGCTTGGTTATGAAGTCTGGGGCACCTGGGTCCCTTCTGCCAGTGGCTGATGTGGGGTGATTGTTCCTGGTTTTCTGGTCTCTGTCCCTGAGGGCACCAGCACTAGAGGAGATACAAGGAGATAGGTCACACAGAGACATGCCACTGCTCCAGATCTTGGCTAGCGTCCTTCCCTCCTGATCACTCTGCAGCACCATTGCACCACCACCCCTGGTCACACAGGTGGTGGTAAAGTAGCAGGACCTGCAGCCCACCCTCCCTGGAGGAGGACAGCAGTCCCCCAGGTGCTCAATTCTACTCCCCTGGCCAGACCCCTGGCAACCGGAGTTCACTTCCGACCCTGGGTCACTGGTATTGCAAGCAGTACTGCTACCGCAGCGCCAGCAGGCCGACCCAGATTTCAGCATCTTAAAATGAATGCTGCTGTGCTTCGCATTCTTTCTGTTTTGCTGCATATAGTCAGTAAGGAAATCACCCACACTGCTTTGTTGTAATCAGCCATTCAGTTTAACCACCTATGCTTCCCACCAACATCTCCATCACCTGAGAACTGCTTTCTTTCCTGAAACCACAGTTTTCACGTAGTATGGCCTAAGACTCTACAAGTATCAGCACACATGGGCAGGCCACTGGAAAATTGCAGGAAAAGTAACCTGAAATTGCAGAGATTTTTACAAACTTGCTGGAAAATTGCAAAATTTCTATAGATCCTGAGTGCTTCACAATAAATCCTTACTGTTTTCTACAGCATATATTAGTCAGCATAAACTACTAAATGAATACACTGACACTTGAATATGTTTTAAATATGAAGAAAGACTTCTGTTTCTAACATTAATTCTAAACGGATAAGATGTGTTGCCTCTTCCAAAATGTAAAAACATCTGCCTCATACAGTGCTAGATTCTATTTAGTGAGCCACAGAAAATCAATATTAAATAAATTCAGAATAAACAAATGTTATCTGTTTCTGGATGTAAAATAATGAAGCCCGATCAAAAGCTATTTACAGTGCTGTCAACTATTCACTGACTTTGGTATAAGAAAAAATAAGCAGATGGAGTGGCAAATAGTTCAGTTTTAGTAAAATGTTGTAAAGTGTTTCATGTTCATAATTTGTACTGTAGGTACTGTGCACTATTATTAAAATCATATATTAAAACATTACATATGGGTGTTATTATGGCTGGCAGTATAGCCTAGTGGTTAGAATAACACACAGTGATTGAACTGGGTACATCCAGCAGACTTGGGTTTGATTCCCACAACTTCCACTTGCATACTGTGAGGCTCCAAACAAGTCACTTAACCTCCCCAGTGCTTCTAGGTCACTCCTGAAAACATGCAGTTCTGCCTAGTGGGCCTTACCTGGTTTACAAAGAATATAAAAAGAATACCAATATATGTTTAGTACTACATCATAGAATAGTAGTCAGGGTACCATGTAATTTTCTTGAGTTTTACTTGGCTGCAATGATTTTGCATAGGTAAAGATAAATGTTCAACTACATTTTATGTGTTTTATAAGCTTGTTTTAGATTTTAGTCAGGTTTTTTTTTTGTATTGTTTGCATATAAGTATCTAGGTTGTAGATTGCTAAATGCAGGATCACTGTTACCAACTAGCTTATTCAAGTTTATAATCAGCAGGGCCATCCAAAATCCTCAGTTGTTTGAATGAAACTAGTCTGAATGAAAGTATGTTCACAAGGAAAAAGCTGTCTTATTACTTATGAAAAGACTTCACAGTCAGCACCCCATTTAGGTGAATTGTATCATTTGTACCTTTTCTCCCACCTGCTGTTTCAGTCTCTGTGACAACAAAAAGTTTTCTGATAGATTGCTTCAACAAAAAGCAAATGTTAAGTATTTAAGTGTACTTATGTTTGGCCAGTGGATTTTGAAAGCACATTCAATGCCATACAGAAGATAAGACCCCAGGGGTTGTATGATGCTGGTGGGCAGAGTGGTGCTCAATTCACATCTGAGTTCAGACATGAAAACTGGGAGACACCCTTTTCATGGACACCAAGTAAAAAAAAGCATCCACATGTCTGGGAGATGCATGAATCCATTTGAAAGTCCTCCACTAATCACTTATGGATTTTTTAGGTGAAGATACTCTATTTCAAAGAAGCAAATTAAAGCATTTTTTTTAGCTCCTCCTAACCCTGGCCATCCACTCCTTCAGGCCTAACAAGGCCCCCTACCACCGCTGCTGAGTCCGACCACCATCCATTGCCCCTTACTGCTGTGCTAACCGGTAACCCAAAGTAATCTTTCATTAAGTGGGTCCCTACCCCTGTGGGAGGCTACCAGGGGAGGAGAATTGCCCCAAAGAGCTTTCTGTGTATCCTGGGCATGTCAGGGGTCAGAACGGACACATGTCTGGGTCTTCCAGCTTATGGAGGGACCAGCAACCATCCTTCGGTTGGCCAGCGGGTGTTTTCCCATTTTCTTGGAAGCGTGATAGGCCACATGATATCAAGGCACAAGCTGACGTTTGTCATGCTCCCTCCCGCAGTGAGGGCCGACATTTTGTTGTGCCTCTGGCCTCCACCAAGGGGCCAGCAAATGCTGAGCCGTGAACCCACCCTCCCTCCCAGGAGAAGGTGAGTGGTCATTGAGCACTCAAACATTCGCCCACCAGCTGGCCCCCCAACACCAAGTCTGTTCCCTAACCCTGGTCAGTGGTGTCCCAGACAGAAATCCAATTCAGGCAGTTAAATTATAGATAGGAAAAAACAAAGGTAGTCCACCTTAGTGGTGGTGGTTCAGATTAATTCACATCTGAGTTCTAACAAGCAAAGAGACCAAGTAATTTGTAACGTGTGCATGTGGAGTGTGGGTGTAGAAAGGGAATCATAGTACTGTCACTACTGCCATCACCCCAGAGGGATGTGGACTGCATTGTTGCTACTGCCATCACACCGAAGGGATGGGGGCTGTAGTGATACTGCCATCACTACTGGTGGATGGGAAATGTAGTACTGCTGTCTTCATACCTAAGGAATGGGGGCCACAGTGCTGCTGATTCTGTCACACCTGAGGGAGGGAGGACATAGTGCTGTTGCTGCTGCCATCACACCAGAGGGATGGGGGGCTGTAGTGCTGTTTGTGCTGCCATCGCACCTGAGGGATGGGGCCGTAGTGCTGCTTCCATCACACCTTAGAGAGAGGGGCTGTAGTGCTGCTGCTGCCATCACATCTTGTACCTAAAATAACTTTAAATTGGTACAAGGATGGAAGGATGTGCAATAGTGGAGGTCAAAATTGTTAAAACGCATGTTAGCAGAGTTAAAAATTGTTAAATAAAGTACACAGACCCAAATACCGGTAAAACTGGATTTTGGCTTAGCAGACACTGATGACAATACCATATTTGACAATGTGCAAAATGGAATATGCCCTTTTTCAATCCCGGTAAACCAGTGTCCCTGTTCATAGGGGTGTTCCATTTTCATGCATCACCAGGTAAGAAAGAGAAGGCACAGAGGCCCTGAAGGAGTACAGCTCCCAGAAGAGCATCACTGCTCTTTCAGTGTCATGTAAGGAACAGCTTTAAAACTAGTGTCTATGTGTGTCTATAGTCTGTATTTCTGTTGATATACGTCACGTGCTGGCTGTGCAAACAATTTCTAACAAAATCTTTAAAGAGCTACGAACACCTAAAAAAACACTTTAAAAAACAATAATTAGGTACAATTCTGCCCGCATTACATTTATATTTTATATATTTCTCCTCCCCATTATTTGCTACTAAGGAAAGTTGCATGAATATATGATCTTTATCCCTCAGAGTTCCTTTATAGTCCATCTGCCTCTGTAGCTTACTCCCTGCTTCAAGTCATAGTCCTATGTCGTGACATCACAATCTATTGTCATGGGAGTAACTGTGATGTCACAAGCAGCGTTCTATGACTTCAAGTAGAGAGAAAGCAGCGGGAATAGACAAATTCCTCAGGGGCAAAGATCCTGTTTTCATACAGATGATCTCAATAATAAATAATTGGGGGAGGAATACAGTACTAATGGGAAATACAAGCTGGACTGTGTCTAAATATTAGGTTTTGGTAAAGTACTCCTGAACACGTCACCAGCTCTTTAAAATGTATTTATTTACAGTATTTGTTTTACCAGGTAAACACACAGAGATTTGAGGAAAATCCAGTTTACAGATGTGAATGGGGAGGATAGGGCGAAAGGGAACAAGAATAGTACACAGAATAAAAATTTACAAAACATAATTGTAATATATTGATAGGAACAATTCATATACAGCACAGTACACAGTTTAATACCAAGAGAACTCCCCAGCAGAATGTGCTAGGGGGATAACCAATTGTGCCCAAGTCAAAAACGTGATCAGGTACAACTGCAATGAGATAGTCTTGAGCGTCTGTTTGACCAATTAAAAACTGACTGGTGAAATACAGCCCAGGGGCAAGCACAGCACAAAGCCTTGGTGGACAATTAATTCTACCAGCAGAGGGTCTGAGAGGTCAGACCCCATGTGACACTGAATGGGAGCACACAGTAAGACAGAAGTGAAACCAATACTGAGGGAGGTTGTATATGCCAGAGGCAGAGTCTGCTGGAAATCAGTGAATGAACAACTGTCAAACGTTTCAGCAAGCCAAAGAAAATGACACCAGTACGGAAACCATTATGCATCGTAGGGAAAATGGAAGTAGTGGTAGAATGGGAATGATCAAACCCAGATTGGGAGTTAGTGAAGAAACCAGTCTTGGCATAGAAGGAAGGCAGCTGCTAGGCAACTAGTGTCTATATTTTATTTTATTTTATTTTATATTGCAATCAGTTTACAACCTTTGAGCCAGAGGCTCATTTCCAAAGGTACCTCGTCAGGTGTGGTCGAAAGAGAAGAGAACATAATACATAAAGATGCAGGCATACATGGATCCAGGGTATAGGTTACATAGTTTGCATTATAAGGTGCAGATTCAGGTATTGTAGACAAAAAGATTGGTTACAGAGTTTAGCAGCATAAATGTATGACACTTGCAAAAAGAAACAGTCGTAACAAGTTCCATGGTATTAGTTACAGAGTTAGCAGAACATGTGACCAGGACAACACAGCAGATAGTTTGATTTGGTTACAGTAGTGCATACTAGTAGGACAATTTAGCAAGCAGTATATTAGGATTCTATCATACATGGTACGTTCTTGAAAACTGAGAGAAGGTAGGCAGTCGGATATGGCAGTAATGTCGAGGTGGTAGGATTAAGGCAGTACGGAGAAGGTGCAGCCCAGTGGGCACTGTCAGGGCAAAGGGCGTTGTACACCCGTTATGCACAGGTGCAGCAGCGCGTGTTGAATAGCTCGCTTTTGAGCGCAGTTTTGAATTTGGAGATAGTGGGGATTTCTGAGATGGAGAGAGGGAGCGTGTTGTACCAAGAAGGGGCTCTATGGCAGAAAGACCTCTGTCCATGTGAGGTCCTAGACCGAGGAACCAGGAAGGTGGCCTTGCAGGAGGTCCGAGTACTGACTAGGGGTTGGGCTAGGAGGAGGGAGGCTGTCAGCCCAGGTGGTGAAAGTCCTAGCAGGGTTGTTTTAGCTATAAGGCAAGTGTGATATTGCAGCCGTTCGTCAAGGTTTAGTACTGTTGCCATGTCATAAAGCTGGCACATATGTGTGAGCCTAGGGACCCCTGTGATTAGCCTGCATGCCTTACTTAGGATGAGGCGGATTTTGTTTAGGGCAGTCGTGTTGGCAGCACCGCAGACAGGTAGCCCATAGTCAACTAGGGATAATATAGAGGATGTAACTGCAAGCTGGAGGGCATCGGGGGAGACAGTTTTTGTAGCGGTATAAGATACCAAGTCGATATATTGGTAGCAGAAGCAAGTGCTTCGATGTGGGTGTGGTAGGTGAGGGCTGAGTCAAAGGAGACCCTAGGTACTTATAGGAGTGGACTTGCTCCAGTTGCTATTTGGAGTAGGAGAGGATAGGAGAGGGAGTTATGCTTTGTTTTGGGGGTGGGCAAAGAGCATGGTTTTAGTTTTTTTAAGATTTAAGACCAGTCTATGCTCTTTAAACCAGGTTTTGGCGTCATTATAGGAACGTTGCAGGGAATCCTGGAGGGAGGTGGGGTTACGGTCGGTGGCGAAGATGACGGCGTCATCTGCATACAGCAGAATTTGCCCAGTGCATGCACTGGGCAGGGTGTTAAGGTATAGCGAGAAGAGTAGGGGTCCCAGGATGGAGCCCTGTGGAACCTCAGAGAGGATAGGACATGGATTGGAAAGTGTCCCACCAATATTGACACGTTGGGAGCGTGCGGATAGGTAGCTGGAGCACCAGGCAAGTGGCCCAGTGGCGAAGCCAGAGTGACAGAGGGCTTCCAGCAGGAGGGGGTGTGAGACCGTGTCGAGGGCCTTTGAGAGGTCGAGGAACACGGCCCCGGCTAGGGAGCCAGTGTCCATGGAGGAGTGTAGGAATGATGCGAATTCAACAAGAGCTGTGCTAGTACTGTGTCCTGCATGGAATCCGTGCTGTTCAGGGCAGAGGATGTCGTGTTTGGTCAGGTATTCAGTGATTTGTGTGGCAACCAGTTTTTCCAGGGCTTTGGAAAGGGGTGGGAGTATGGAGATAGGTCGGTAGTTTCCAGCTAAGGACCTGTCACCCCCTTTATGGATAGGAGTAACAGTGGCAGTTTTCCATGTAGTGGGGAATTGTCCTAGGCAGAGGGATTTGTTGAGAAGGCTGGTGAGTGGGGTGAGGACCTGATCCAGTACCAGCCAGAGAATTCTGTGGTCCACGGAGTTGTCACCGGGACTGTTGCCTTTTAGTGCATGGGTCAGGTGCGGTCTGGCTTCCTGGGCAGTTACCCTACGTAGGTAGAAGCTAGGGTGTTGGAGGGCAGGGGCAGGTTGGGAGGGTGGTTGGTCAAAGAAGTTACTGGGGAGGATAGGGCTAAGGTCAATAAAGAAGGTGTTAAGGAGGTTTGCAATGTCTGCAGGGTCTGTAATGGTGGTGTTGTCAGTAGTAATCTGGGATGGGGAGGGGAGCGAGTGTTCCCATTCAATTGTTTGACATTATCCCAGAAAGTACGGGAGCACCCCCAGGAGGCAGTGAGGGTGGCCTGATAGTGGTTGGCCTTGGCTTTCCTGATTGCCCATGTGCACTTATTCCGTGCAGTGTTGTAGGCCTGTCTGTCTGCTAGTCGCCCAGTTTCTATGGCACGGTGCCAAAGATTATCCCTGTGCCTGAGCAGCTGTAAAAGGGCAGGAGTAATCCAGGGCAGGTTATGTTTTTTGGTTCGGATGGCTGAGAGGGGAGCAAAGAGGTCACAGGCTTTACTAAAGGTTTGGGTAAAGAAGGCAAGGGCAGCATCTATATCAGGAGCGCGGTGAATGGGGGACCAGTCTTGCTGGTCAAGATATTGTTTAAGGTTTTTCAGACCACACGGTCTGAAACGCCGGAGGGGTGTGCACTGGGCAGTGGGTCGGGGTGAGGTGGCCATCCAGCGGAACAGCACAGGGAAATGGTCACTGAGTGAATCAGGGAGGACTTGGATGTCCAGAATTTTTGGGGGGCGGTTTGTGATGATGACATCTAGGAGGGTGCTGGTACCTCTCTTGGGGTTCACTCTTGTGGGTTGGGAGACTAGTTGTGTTAGATCAAGGGCTGTGAAGGAGTCCCGGTTGGGGGTGGAGGAGGGGCTCAGCCAATTCACGTTAAGGTCCCCCACAATGACTTGTTCAGCACTGTGAGAGAGGGTGGCAAGATAGTCAGTTAATGATAATAGTGCTGGGTTTTGGTTCCTGGGCAGTATATAGGCAGCGGTGAGATAAAGGGGTGCCCTGGCGGGGTCCAGGGTAAGCTTAATGGTAAGGGCCTGAGCCCCACTTACAAGGTCCGGAGCAGGAAGGGCGAGACCAGTGAGAGAGTCCCTGGTGTAGATAGCACAGCCACCCCCACATTTGGTTACTCGATCCTCACGGTGTAGGGTGTAGCCGGGAGGCGATAAAGGTGTCAGGGGTGGTTAGATAGCCACGTTTCCTGGCGCCAATGGCGTCAGGTTTGTGCAGTGTGACCCAGCACTGGAGGAGTCAAATTTTTCAAGATGCTGCATATATTCATGGAGGCAATATACAGACAGGGTGCCCACCTGGTGGGCAGGTCAGGGTGGGGCCAGGGTTAGGGTGGATATTGCCTGTTAAGAGTAGTAAGAGGACAACAGCTCTGGCCAGGGTGCGGTGACATGAATTTTGCCTGCGGCTAAGAGGAGATGGGGGTGGGACCATTGGGGAGCAGGGGATGGGTAGGGATTGCAAGGTAGGGAGCGGGAGAATGATGAGCCGCCAGGGATGGGCTGGGAGGGAGGAGGGGGAGTGGCCAGGAGATGGATGCTGTAGGCCAGTGTACATGGACATTGTAGGGTGAGTGAGAACTATGTCGGCGGGAATTAATGGTGCAATTTCCTGTGACCCAGGGGAGATGTCAGGCTGGAGGGATGAAGGTACTAGAAGGAGGGTGAGGGGGATGGAGTTTAGGAGGAGGTGAACTAGCATGGTTTACTGGCGGTAGTGGGGTAGGAGGTAGAAGTATCTGGGTTGTCTTCTAGAAAGTGTGGCTGACACTTTGGATTAGTGGTAGTGACACGGACTCTGGTGGACAGGGTACAGGGTTCAAGTCTCTGCCAGGGCAGCAAGAAAAGTACCTGGGAGAGGGCAGAGACCCACGTTCTAGGGATCCGAAGCAGGCTGGGATTGGGCCTCAGCAGGGGTGAGATATAGCGACTCCTAGTGGTCACTGGGTGTTGGTACAGAGGAGAAGAGGTGGGTCAGGAAGTGGATTGGTACAGAAAAGAGGTGGGTCAGGAAGTGGATTGGTACAGAAAATGAGGAGCTGGTGAGGGTGTGGGCAGAGGTAGGTGTGTTGGAGGAGTGGAGTGGGAAAAGGTGATAGGAGGGATTCCAGGAAGTAGGTAGACAGAGTACAGGTAGCGGGCCTGAGGTGGAAGGGTATGGGTCCCTCTAGTGGCTGGCAGGTATAACCTGCAAATGGGAAAGTGGGGACTTAGTAAATTAACAGAGGGGAAGTGATGTCATAGGCCAGCGCCTATATAGGTAGTGACGACCCAGGGTGGGTGAGTGGGGCAGTCGACACGCGCAGCATGTGGACGGGCTAACCCCCCTCACAAAGGTGCTGGTGTAGAGGTAGTTTAATTACCTCTTATCGGCCCGCAGTGATGTCCGTGCTCTATGCACTATATGACTACATATGGTAATAGGAGGAGACAGACTGGCCTGTAGTTACTAGCAAAACAGGTAGGTCCACCTTTGTGGAGTGGGACATTTTATTTATTTAGTTCTTGTTGACCGGGAAAGGAAGACTAGGCAATTCTGCCCATTTTCAGCCACATCCCGGGGGGGTGTGGAAACCAACTGAAACTTAACAAGATTAAAGGAATTGTGTGAACAAACCGTTTGGGCTTCATAGCTCACCATTTGGGGCGTGTGAGACTCTTCCGTGTGAAAAGAAAATTTTTACTCATGGAATAACATGAAGTGATCGATCACTGAGCAGCTCTTCAGCTTCTCCACCGAGTCTGCCTGCCCGCCCCGCGCCTCCCGCTTTGTGACGCGGGTACCAGGGAGAGGGGATGATTCGAGTGATACATCTGTGTCCATTTGTTACCTTGTTAACGCTTGATAAAATGAGTCACTGCTCAACAAACAAGGACCCTATTGAAGTTGAGCAGTGGCTTTCATTTTATCAAACATTAGCTTAAATGTTAATAAAATCATTTTAAAAGTTAGCCTCAGAGACCTGTATTCATGGTCCTCGCTGGCCTCCTGGCACTACACGTCACAAAATGGGAGAGCGTGGGGCAGAGCAAACAGACTGAAGTGGAAGGAATCGCCTAGCCCCAGTTCGACAATATTACGATCCTTTCCAAACATTATTCTGTGAGTAAAAATTTATTTTCATACAGGGCTATCACGACCAGAGTAACGGGCCACGAAGCCCGAACTGTGATTTTTTAAATCACGATTTACTTTAAGCTGTTGGTGGTATTTGTAGTGAATGTGGGAAATCTGGCCAGACACTGACCATATGGGAAGAATAATGCATAAAGTAAACTGACCTTATGTGAAGTAACGTTTTGAAATTATTCAAATTCTTAATTTTTTGCCCAGTACGTGATGGTCATCTAAACACTTAAAATCCACAACAAAAAACATGGGTTGCCATGCTTGTTTTTAAGGTACATTGCTGAGACTTAATCTTTCTTTATCCAAAAATTCTGGAAGGGGTCAGATAATTCTATGTGGTTATAACAGAATAATACATGGGGGAGTGCATAACGAGAATTTAATGCACACCAGAGGCATGGGATGAGACATGAAGCCCGAGGGGTTTATCAAAGCATCCCACACCGAGGGTATGCATTAAAATTGAGTTCTGCACTTCCCCTTATGTATTGTTTTATGTATATGCTGGGTGCCATTTTTTCTCCATCCAGATAAAAAAAGTCTGTGACACAGGGTGTTGATTGGTGTAAATTTTACTCATTTTATTCAATTTAATATGAAAACAGCATTAAACATATGAAAATTAACCAATACATATTTCAAAATCATTAAATAAATCTGCTTTTAGAAACCCAGTAAGTGGTAAATTCGTTTTTAGAAAGCTATGAAATTGTTTCGTTTAGACCTACTATATTGTGGGATCTGTGCGAGAATGGCTGTTGGTAAAATCGGCAAGTAAGAAGAAAGTTATCAGTAAAGCACTGTTGTTAACTGAAAGAAAGGTCATAAAGAACAGTATCTTTAGGTAAGATGTTAGCATTTTGTTTTCAGTTGGGACTTTTTTTTAGTTGATTGGGATTGCTGTTGCCTTGACGATATTTGAATTGGCTGCTGAGGTCGGAGGTCACTCTGGTTTCTCTGGAGATGAGGGAAGCGCCTGTAAGTCTTGGTGCTCAACTGTCTAAAATTTGGAAATGAATCAGAAGGTTGGTGACAGAAGAATTCATTGTTTGGGGCTTTTAAAAGGGTTTGGGAGTGTTTTCTTGTGATCTGGGTATTGCTCCGTGAGATGTCTGAATTTGTGCAGATGGAGGGCTTGTTTTACTGCGCTGTGAGACAGCGTGAGCCTGGCTGAGAAGCTGTCACGTGTTCGCCATTATAACCCACGGGTTTAACTGTGAATTATAACCTGCTTCTCCAATGAGAAAAAAAACGGCAGCCAGTAATTACATCAATATTTTAGATGTCAATGTGAGTGTGAAAGAAAATGTGAGAGGGGGCGCTAGAGAGCCCGAGCATGCCGGTTGTCAAACTACATCTCTAAACCAAATTAAGTTAAAGAACATAAAAAAGCTAATTTCAGGTGGTCCTGTCCAACAAAGAATATAGGACCGAAAACCAGAAACACTCGTGATTAATAATGGGTAACCCGAAGAAAGAAAAAGCAACACAAGATGGAACTAGTAGCAGAAATCCCCCTGGACCCCTGCTATGAGGTCTGCACAAGGCCACAATGTCGCGGAGGAAGACATAACTGGGGAAGAGACCTTGCAGACACCTTGGGCCATAAACTCAATCAACTTATTAGCTCAGTAGCTGGACTCTTGGAAAAATTTGACTCCTTAACAACTAGGGTCAATGTAATTGAAACGGAAGTCAAGGCGGTAAAGACTGCAGTATCGGAGTCACAGAAGGGCTCAGAAGCAGCCACGGGGACTTCGGCCACCCTGGTGAAAGAAAATATACACCTGAGGAGCTGGCTTGAAATGCTCGTAAACCAAGCCAGGGCTGCAAACCTACGTGTTATCGGGATCCCGGAATGCAGTGAAGGGGATCACTTAATTTTATCCCTTTCTGAGTGGCTGAAGCAGCAGCTGGGGCAACCCTACATTGACAGGCAAATAAAAATTCAGAAGGCTTACCGAGTTGCTTCGAGGGGCAGGCAACTAAACCTAGAAGCCCCCAGAGCAATAGTGGTGGTCCTTGATGGTGTCGGATCCAGGGATCTCATTCTGAAGCTGTCTAGACAGAATGGAGTCTTACTCTCCGAAGGTGTTCAGGTACAGTTATACCCAGACTTGAGTTTTGTCACCCGACAGAAGAAGAAAAGATACGATGGGGTGAGAGCCCTACCTAGGGAGGCACAAATCCCTCATAATACACTCTTCCCTGCGCGTCTAAGAATCCTGTATGAGGGGAAAGTTTTCATCTTCTCAGACCCTGGGGAAGCTCAGAAGCACAAGCCACCTCAGAGACACAGGGAGTCCATGGATCAATCGGAGGCAGAAGAAATTGAAGACGGGGAAACCTGATTGCGATACTGTCGGACTTACCAGTTTGTTGTGAGAGACATTAAGTAAGCATTAAGCCACGACGAAGGTATGCCACCAACGGAGTGGCTTAATGTGCTTGTAACATGGGCCACAGGCCAGTGGTGGCATCGGGAGACTGCCCACTGTGTGAGACGGCAAAGAAAATACGGAGGCGCTGCCATGAATAACAACTTTACCTGCACTTTCAAACAACGGTGCACAACATTATTTACACTGTGATGCGGTCACTTGCTGTACTACCTGCAACCACAATGCTGACTGCAGCCGACATCAGTGTCCCGGTCATTTCAAGTTCTGTGCAGGTATTGCTTTCATACCCGCCGCTGGAGGTCTCCTGTGCAGTTCTCAATCGCCATGAGGAGGGATCGGCTCGCGATTTGCATATCGGGGGCACTCACTTCCTGCTGCCTCCCGCTGACTGGTCCCAAGCTCCCATGTCCCAGCTGGGCTGGGTGTGCAGCTGTCCCCCGCTGGTTCTGGTCCCCCCCCTCCCCGTTTCCGTCCCTCGGTGGCTAGTCCGCCCCGGCTCTGCCTGTCTTGCTGCTGTTGCACTCGTCGCTATGAGTACCCAGTGCTGCTAACCCAGTCTGGCTGGTTTCAGTACTACCGGCGGGTACGGTATATACCCTGGATTAATACCCGCTCCGATTCGGGTCCCGTGATGCCGTTCTGCCTATCGCTGCTGTCCATTAACAGTGTCTGATTAATTTCATGTTACAATATCTGTTAAAATTGTTACGAGTAGAACAAGGTTTAAATTATGACTTATTAGATCGCTAAGTGCGAGGAATCTAATATTGTATTTCCTTCTATTCGGTAAATACTTGTTTACAGGATAAAGGCGTTATATAAATGACTCTAAAAATGTTAGCAGCTTTCTGGAATTAAAGATGTAGTACTCAGTTGGGGAGAATGGGATGTGCTTTTCTCTAAGTTTTTGGTTGAAAGCTTATTTTTAAATGTTAAATTGATGGGAATCACCAGTTATAGCCCTAATTACCTTTGTAAGGGCTTAAGTAGTAGCCTTAGACAAACTAAACAATTTTTAAAGTCACCAGATAGGTGCCAGTACACCATAAATGCATGTACACTTATCTCATTGGAAAATGAGTTGTAATTTGTAACCCACTTTGAGATAGAATTTAAATAACATGCAGCTCATGGGCTTGTTAACTAGCTACAATGATTGGTCTATAAGATGTGTTGAGAAGTTTATACTGAACCCCCTGGATGTCTTATAGATACAGTTTGATTCATTTAAAGTGTATGTATTAAGCTGAGTGGTACCCTCATGTGGAATTTCTGTGTATAACTCCTTAAGAACTGTATCAGGAAATGTTTTATAACTGCATGTTTTATTGAAAGACCAATAAACATAGTAAAAAAAAATGTGAAACAAGGACACATCATTTGTCATGATGCTTGCTTCATTTTTTCCACAAATGCAAAAATAAAGAGCAAATGACTAATACTATGACAACCTCTTGAACTGGTATTCCCAACAAAGGGGGACCATTTGGAGGTTTTTATGTTCGCTAGCGTGCATGCGCAAGGAACATTTTGGGAGAGTAGCACACTTGGAGGTGTGCCTCTCCCATCCAATGCACTGCTCCCTTGAGCAGGCGTGGCGGTCTTGCACCAATGGGTGCAGGAGCTCAATATGACAGCGGTGTTCCTCTGCTTCAAAGGAAAACACTGCTGCCATACTGAGCGCCGCTGCCCTCCCCTCCGTCACGCGCTCCCCCCGTGCGCGTCACGCCGCCCCCCCAAAGCTTTCCTGCCACGCTGGGAGCCCACCCCAGCATGGCAATGTTGTTATTTAATGACTGGGGTGCCCAACTCGCCGGCTCCTTGGCCCCCTGCTAGTTTGCCGACGGGGTGCCCAATCCCCCGTCGGCTCGCCCCCCACATCTTCTGCCATGCTGGGAGCCCACCCAGGCGTGGCAAATGTCCCACGTCATCTTTGTTTTTTTTTCCTGTAAAACAAAACGGTCCCGCAGCCGCCCTCCCAACCCCTTCCACAAAATGCACCCACCCACTGGCGCACTCCAGCCTCCCTTGCACACACCCACCCCATACTTACCTCCGGACTCAAGCGACAATCTTCAGTGGACTGGGAACACGCTTCACACTCTTCAGCCGACCACGAACTGAGGAAATGCCGGTAAGCTGTATAATGGGCTACATAGGGGGTTTCAACTTTATTGCATATTCAGTCATTTTGGAATTTTGCAATATTTCAATGACTCTTCTTCTGAGGATGCCACTGTCATGGCATTGAGCTGGGCCCGAAGGGTGATTTGCAGTCACTGCGCCGAAATCATCTTTCGACCTCGAATAACGCCATGACAGTGACATCATTCATGAGAAGGGTCCCAAAACCCCATGTTGAAAATCTGCAAAATTCCAAAATGAATGTTTTACATGACCATGGCTATGCAGTTCCTACGCAGGCTCGTAAGTTCGCGATTTTCAATATTTTCACTCCAGATTTTCAACATTGGCATTTTACCACACTTCCTTATGAGCAGTACAGCCGTCATTTTTCACATCCTGCCCAAAACATGTTTCCGCCTATGTAGTGCACAATGGGGGTAACAAAAAGATCATGCTGACAATTTATTGTGCAAATACCAGCAATCGCACAGGGCATTAGGGTAAAGCACCATACATGCCAAACACCACTGCAAATACCTGCAAGTGAACGTTCGGCATTGACAAATGCTTGTTATACATAAAATCATTTCAAACCCATGTCATTTTCATAAAACATTTTTGATAGATGTAGAATATGGTTATAAAAACAGAAACAGAAAGAAATATAGGGGTTGCCATGATTCTATTGGTTATAGCTGCTTTCAAAGTTGCAGTTTCAGAGGTGATCGACTCAGGACAAAAATAACTAAAACATCCCAATAATAAATAAAACTTGCAAGAATGCTATTCAAACAATTCAAAAGTACATGCAGAATGGCAAGGACTTTAACATAAAATAAAAGAGTGTAACCAAAGACAGACAGGTATTTAGGTACAGTGCCTTGAATGATACCAACTGCTGCAACGTGGGAGCTAATTTCCTTGCTGCCATCCTGTATATATTCTTAGCTGGACATAACACAATAGGATAAATCATTATTCTAATAATGCTTTCATATGGTTAAGAATGTACTTGTGCCAGAAAACAACCTTGAAAACTTGTTCGAGAGCATCAGAAAAATGGGAATTTGAAACACCAGGGAATGTCTTTAACAGTGTAGGCTATGAGAACATGCAAGTTCTGCTTGGGTGGGTACTCATTCAAATAAGCAGGCTTTCGTTTTGAAGTTTTTGTTTTGGTAAGTCTTAGAATGACTTCTTTTGGAAATGTCATCTTTAGTAAACTTTAATGCTAAAATTAAACATTGTTTTTCTAATTTCATGTATCCTCTTGAAAAAAGGAAGCGGGCTAAAGAAACTTCTGTTAATGTAAGAATTCCTGTACTTATCACAAATGCAGTCAAAATAATTATGATTCTGGCACCAAAATAAATAATATGGACACTCCAGGCCCCAGAAGACCCGCTTGTGTTCTAGCAAGGAAGTGGTAATTACAGGGGCCACAGACCAATGAACTTTGTTCAGGATAGCCAGAGCACTGGGAGTTCTCTACATTTTATGTAACTTTGGTGGCACAATCAGGAAAGCAAGGCAGAGCACACTTTTCAATCCTTTCCTTTCTCCAGAAGGAATTTTCGAAATGCTAAAAGTTTAAATTACTGCGTTGCATTTGCTGCCATTTCTAAAATACTTACTGCAGGCCACCCCTGTCTGCTCTAATTTGCTGTACCCTTGGTAACACATAAGCAGTCTAATTTGCCATTACAGGTCACTGCTTCTTTAAACCTCTTGAGGGCAGCAGGAGCACTGAAAATCTATTTTTATGTCCTGGCAGCCAAGCAGGTCTGTGACTTAAGCCGACTCTCTACTTCAACCTACCACACAACGTTTCAGAGTATTTAAAGCCATTCAACATTTTTCAAGTAACACTGCAGTGTAAAATTAGGGTGATTATAGTTTTGTTCCCATTTGTTCAAAGTGCCCAGAGAGAAACTAGAGAAACTACTGAATATTTTATTTATACATGAATTTATTTTAGATGCTTCCAATAAATCTGAACAGAGTGCTGCTGAAGTGAGTGGAGCTATGTACAACCAGGTGTCACTCTTAAAGGGGAAGTGCATGCTCAGAAATATTTATTGAATTTTGTTAGATCAGGTAGACCCGATGGAACAAAAAGTCCCTTTTTCAGGGGCAACCTAGAATTAATTACATAGAATACATATACAGTGAAGCCCACCAGTATGAAATGCAGTGTCACAGTTTCCTGTATGACAAAAGGGATGAACTCCCATTGAAACTGCATTGTTTCCTGCAGTAACTCTGCTTCAACATGCTGCAGAGTTGGGTTTCATTCTGGAGAGCTTCGCTGTATGTTAGTAATAACCCATGACAGGATATGGGGTTATAGGCATTTAATCCACGCCTCAGGTGCATAGTAAGGCATGAGGCCACAGGCTGAGAGTCCTCACATCACCCGAGGCGTGGATTAAATGCCTATAACCCCATACCCTGGAGTGGGTTATTGTGCTTATTACATGGGTTATGGTTAATAAAAAAAAAATATCCAGAAAGCTGTTTTTTCCTGTTTGAATACAAACAATTGTACTGTATCCTGCCAAGTTGAAAAGTAGTCACGAGAACTCATGCATATGTTATTTATTGTATACACATAGAAATGACAAATACAGTCCTCACATGATTTTCTATACTTCTATGTTCAGACAATACATAACATATGCATGACTCAGTTTGAAAGTTCCATGCTCGCTGTGTCGCACTCCCTCTCTCTGGTACTGCTGCAAGCCAGGTGACAGATGTCACAGACAGCCGTAGGAGAAAGGCTTTACTAACAGTGAAACAGGTTGTTTTTCTGTCCGACCTTGTGGGGACAGTAGCTGGTTTCACTTACATTTCTCTATTTCCTGCAACAACCGTGTCTCTCTCTCTTTCTCCCTCTTCTCGCAGTGCAGTGCTGCTTACTTTATCTACACTAAGGTGGACTTACTGGGCTCCTCGTGGGGGGGTTACAACGGTCAAATCGCTGTGGACTTGTTCCTGTCGCTCTACAGCAGAAAGACTGTGGAGACAGTAGCTGGTTTCACTTACATTTCTGTATTTGCTCCAAATGTACTGCCCGAAAGGAGGCTGCCAGCACATTGTCCCCCCTCCCCCCCCCAACAGCGTGATGCTGCTTACTTAATCTACACTACGGTGGGAGGGAATTGTGGTGAGCTTCTACCTCTTGCTGTCATACTCCCTCTCCCCGCTGCGGTGTGCTGCTCAGTTAATGTAAACTGCAGGGAGATGTGGGATGAGCTGCACAATCTCCGGGCCTCCATATAGTGCCACCACCTCTTTCCCCCTGTAGTTGCTAAGCTGTACCTCTCTCCCACAGTTACACTAATGACCCACTGTCAGGGACCCTTGACAGCAAAAACCTGGGTGCTTGACATGGGTGCCATCCTGATTTTTTGGTCAATGTCTCTCTCTCTCTCTCTCTCACACTCAGGGATGATGTATGGAGGAGGGGGGTGACAACAGACTTCATCTTTTCTCTCTCTCTTGTCTATTCCTCTCAGGATAGGGAAAAACTAATCTGGGTTGGTTGACTAAAATCTGGTCACAAATCTGCTTGCCAAATGGCAGATATATACAGTACAGGTGAAGAAGACAGACTCATGTAAATTCCATAAGACCACAGGTCGTAAGTTGTGCCACTCGCAACTCACTGGTCTGTATTTGTTTACCATACTTTCTACGAGCCTGACCACCAGGAAATGGTACATTTCACTAGCTACTCATGGATTAAATCTTCTCCTTAATATGTACAGTTGCTGTGAATGTCCCATATTTGTAAGAGGCTGCCAGGGGAAAAAAAAAACATGGCTGCCTTTTCATTTTCTCATTTATGCTGGAATTTCTCTGTGTGCCCAGGGGTATTCCTTCAGGGACATTCACAGCAACTGTACATTTACAGGCATTTAATCCACGGTCACCTGATGGTATTTGACCACTTGGATTGCTGCTCTTTTCTAACCCACATTATAAAAGACATTATACAGCGTCAGTGTATGCATAGATGCATTGCATAAATATACAGTCACATACTAACAAAATATGTCTGAATCTGTTCTTTGCTAAACAACTACTCCTACTTTGTGTCTCCCTGGCTGGTCTCCAGTCTATCATAGCAATCATCAGGGGGACCCTAAACCCATCTCTTTCCCATGCACATTCAGATATCTATTCCCTCGAATGTGGTAAACCACCTATGCTAGCAACACCTGCCGGCTACTTGAACTGGGCCCAGTGTAACAAAACACTACTTCGAGTACCGCAGACTAGGTCCATACGTAAATCTCCTTTTCTATCTCCTCCCTCCTGCCGTTGTCTGACCTGTATTATGCTACTATCGGGAGACACTGAACTGAACCCTGGACCTGGAAGGAGGACTACAGCAACCATCCTCTCCTCTGTTCCACACTGGTCCAACTTAAAGGGGCTTAAAATAGCACATATGAATATCCAAAGTCTCAGGCGGAAAATGGCAGAACTTGAAGCCTGGGTTAGGCACTATAAACCTGACATCCTATGTGTAACTGAGACCTGGCTAAAGCCCACTGTACTCTCACATGAAATTGACCTACCTGGTTTCACCTCCCACAGGTGCGACCGTATCTCTAAGAGAGGTGGAGGCATGATCTACACGAGAAACGAGCTAGCAACCTCTACACTACCTGGTCTCACCACAAAATCATCCTTTGAGCATCTATTTATCTCCGCTGCCCTCAGTCAATTCAAATGAGTTACTACAGGATGCCTCTATCTTCCCCCCAACCTTGCCTCCTTCTCCTACTCTGAACTCTTCGATAACACTGACTCTATCCCTTAAACTGATCTAATAATCTGTGGTGATTTCACCCTTGACTTCTTAGGTCCTAACAGCAGGACCTATCAGGCCATCTTATCAGATGTTAACCTGGAGCAAATTATCTATCAACCCACCAGACTTAACATGAAAACAATCAACCACAGCCTTTTGGACTGGATGCTGACCCGTAAGAAACACATCATCAAGGTTGCGGGAGTTTTTTCTGATGCCCTTAGCGACCACCTCCCCACCTATTGTGTTTGGAGGAACAATTTCCAACCTCCTCCACCTAAAACCATAAATTTCATTTCATTTTCATTTTAATTTTTCATACTTGTAGGCTGGATGAGCAGAACTGCCCTTTTTCACCAGCGACAAGTTAAGACAATGACATATGAAAAAAGCAGCAATACAGCATACAAAAAATACAATAATTACAAAAAAAAAACAAAATACAGATATACAATAAACAGAAGGCACAATAAAATTAAGAGTAGCATGTGCAAACATCTTTGTCCATCAACCAGTGCTTTAACCTCGATTTAAAAGTCCAAACTGTTTTACTTTTGATAATATCAGTGGGAAAAGTATTAAAAAGTATTGGCACCCTATATAATATAGATCTCTGACCAAGGACCCTTGAAAACAAGGGAAGTTTAAAGGTAAACAGACTGAGACCTAATGCCACATGAATTAAGAGACATGGGGAATAAAACTGAGACTTCAGGAGAAATGAGGCCTTTCGTTACCTTGAACATCAGGATACCCAATTTATGAGATACTTTTATTTTCAAGTGACAAACTATTAGAACTAGAAAACAAGAGACAGTGACGGGTTCGGAAAGGGGCAGCAAGCATGAAACGAAAAATGGAATGATAAGTAACCCTTAATCTGTCAAGTAATTTTCCTGAGATGGCAGTATATATCGCTAAGCCATAATCCATAGCACTCAGCAGGATACTATGGGCAAGTAAATGCCTGGATTCCCTTGTCAGGAATTGCCTGACCCTATAAAGTGAGCCCAGTCTCTGATGTAAAGACTTTTTTTAACTTGGTGATGTGAGGTTCAAAGGATAACGCAGGGTCAAATGTGATCCCCAAATATTTAAAGCTGTTAACCGTATCAGTCGTATTCCCATCCTGAGCCACAACAGTAAGGAGTTTTTCATGCAAAATATATTTTTTTAGAAAAAAGCATAACTTTTTTTTTTTTTTTTTTTAAATTAAGAACCACTTGATTAGATGAAAACCAATTCTGGAACAAGTCAAAATCAAATTGTACTTCTTCCAAAGCTTCATTTGGTGATAAACCGGAACGATAAATGACTGCATCATCTGCATAAAATATCATGGTGGATCGAGAACAAACAGTAGGAGCAGCATTCACATATAGTGAGAAAATAAGAGGCCCGAGAATCGACCCTTGAGGTACTCCACACTTGATGGGGCTCAGGAGGGAAACACTACTGCCAATTCTGGTACAATGTGACCCGTTAGTGAGATAGTCGTGAAACCAATTAATGGTATTACCGGAAAAATTAAAACTAGAAAGAACACCGTCAAGCAGATGGTGTTCAACCAAGTCGAAGGCCTTGGTGAGGTCCACAAACAGCACTGCAACAGTTTGCCCTTTATCAAGGGCGCCCTGAATGGCACCTGTGAACCCCACCAAGGCTTTTTCAGTATTGTGAAGTGGCTTAAATCCATGTGGGCAATCCGCGAGCAAGGAATATTTTTCTAGATGTTTAAGGGTTTGGTCCATTACAATTCTCTCCAAAATTTTAGAGAGGTGACAGTAGAGAGATTGGGTGATAATTAGAACATAAAGAAGGGTTACCAGATTTCAAGGCAGGAATAATAGTTGCCAACTTCCAGCAACTAGGAAAAACACCAGAAGACAAATAAAAATTAAAAATTACTGAGCAAGGGTAACAAAAGGAATTAATACCCAACTTAATAAACTGGAAATCAATTCCGTCGTGAGAAGTAAAGGATATTTCAAAACATTTTTTTTTTTAACAATATCAGGGGTAACTTGTTTGAAGAAAAATTCAGGAAATGCATTTTCATTAACATGCGAAGTGGCACTAGGAGAGCAACCCTGGAAAGATTTTCTATAGCTGTCCAGGTCTCCGAAAAACTTATTAAAAGCTTTGGAGACAAGATGGGTGTCACTAATTAACTGATCCCCAACCTGCACAGAAATGGTGGAATCTTTTTTTCTACGTCCAATTAAATTAAGAGTTTCCCCACGTTCTTTTGGGGTTACCAAAAGCCTTATTTTGTTCAGAAAGGCAATATTTAAATTTACCCTTTCGAATTTCAGATGTGCATTGATTTCTTAATGCCTTATAATTCTGGAGCGAACTAGAATCATGAAGAATTTTATACTGTTTCCAACTTTTGTCATGGATTCTCATTAAATGCAGTAGCTCAGAAGATATCCACTTTTGCTTGCTGGCCCTAATCCTCATTTTCCTTACAGGTGCAAGTTTGTTAATTATAGTACTGGAGTAAAAAATAAAAGTTTCAAACACTGTATCCAAATTGTTAATAGAGTCAGGATTAGTCCAATCAATTTCAATACAGGCATTCTCAACCAATTCTGGGGTTAAATGCTTAACATTTCTAAATTCAATGTACTCGGGGATGCTTAACAACTTTAACTGACCACTCACAGAAGACTGGACAGTGGTTACTCAGAACGTCTGGGAACATTCCCGAGTTGATAATCCGATCATGATGACTGACCACTGCCCAATCAAGTAGGCTCCCAATAACAGACTTATAATTGGGCCTAATTACCTTATCAATTAGTTGGTATAAGCCCAAATCCAACAGGGAATCTCTTGCAGCAAAATTGGGGTCAGCAGACCAATTGCAATGAAAGTCTCCTAACAATAATCACTCTCTATGGGCAGGTAAGACATTTTTAACCCCAGCAATAAGTTTCAGACCTGATTCAAACTTACCCCGGGGAACATATATAGAACTAACAATAACACACTTATTCTGACCAAATAGTAAATCCACAAAGGTTAAATCACAACTAGTATTGTGAGGTGGGAGATTACTGTTAGTAAAATTAAAACTATTTTTAACACATATCAGGGCCCCCGTTTGCCTATCCTATCATTTCTGCAAAGGTTATAACCCACCAAATATATTTCAACGTCCTTAATTTTATCATTCAACCAAGATTCAGACAGAGTAATAATGTCAAAACCATGAAAATCAACCGAAGCAACGAACTGAGTCCATTTCGCTGGTAAACTTTGAATATTCAGATGCACAGTTTTCAAAGTTGGGACAGACTGAGGGGAAACATTAGTAAGACTAAGGGCAGGGGCAAAGTCAGTAATACCAGAAAAAACAGAACCGGGGTGGGGATGGACAGTACCAGAAATCAACAATAGGGCTAAAAGCCTACGTAATCTTATTTTATTCTCAAAATATTCCTCCCTTTCTGAACTACATTTAAAAGATTTAATGCTAACAGGAGAAAAATAAGTGTTAGCACAAGGGGAGGGAATAAAAGTAGAAGGAGAAGCCAAACTATACACTAGATGAAGCATATGCAATCCCTCAAAGGACTCTCTGTCAAGGGTGGGAGACCTGCTGAGGTCAAAATTAACTTCAGCTTGATAAATGGGTCCACCCAGCTCAAACATGGGACTAGCATAGAAATTCTGGGGTAGAATAAAACATCCTAGAATAATTAACCAAAGCATTGCAGCTGGAGAGAGTACAATTGTCTCAAATAAACTCAATCGTAGTCCCACCTTTAGTCCCAGGAAACAAACTTGTAAGTATAATATAAGCTGCTTACGGAAGAAAATGGGAAATCCCCTACCTTATTATTTATTTAGTCAGAGACCTAGACTCCCTCAGAGGAATAAAGCACACTACACAGACTTTTTCAATGAGGTTACACTCTCAAAGACTAAAATCTCTAGTTAAGATAGTGCCCAATTAAAAATTACATTACTTTACTTTTGAATTATTGTAAGCCCTTGACCTACAATTGTCAGTGCTCATAAAAAATTGCATTCTCTCTCAATTAAAAGCTATTGCACTAAACACTTCGATATTCCACAGAATTACCCTTGCAAATTTTAAATAAAAAAGGTAAATCCCCCACACATGCAAGCCAAATATCAAAGTGGATTTTCCTGTAGGAGTGGTGCTCGCGCTAGCGAGTGGCGTGGGGATTTAGGCAACACAACTCCGCCTCTTTGAATTACCTCAGCAGCCAACTCCCTCGAGCCCCCTGCTCGCTGAGTTATGCACAAAAAACTGTCACAGTTTTATGTGAATAAAAATTACCATGGAGTTGACGCACACAGGATCCTTGTAGAACCAGTGCAGACTTACATCCAGAACCTTCTTTTTACTTTTCACTTTAGATTAAAATGGCTTACATGCTCTGAAGAAGTTGTGGTCACCAAAAAGTGAGTACGTTTCATGACGGACCTCTGCTCCTGTGGTCCAGCATAAAAATTAAAACCGTTTGGTGTGGAGTTCAAAGTACTGTAGCCATTTTAAACTTTGCATTTATTAAAGTATTCTCAATGAAAAGAAGGCTCAGAGTTTCATAATTTTCTTGTAGAGAGGATCCCTGAGATCCTAGAGCTTAAACCAAGGAGGAAATCGGTTGCTGCTGTCCTTTGGGACACTCTCAAAGCGGTGCTGCATGGCCAAATAATGGCATATACAGCTACGAAAGACAGCAGTGACTGAAGGACCTGCAAGAAACTTATTTTCTGCAGAAGGCCCACAAACGGGGGGAAAGATCTGTTAAAAACCAAATGGAAAAAGTAAAACAAGACATAAAGGCCATCTGTTTGCATAAAATGAAGCTGGCAATGCTGTATTTAAAGGTGACGTGTAAGGTGATATGCAAAGTAAATACTGCAGCCCACTCCCATCCCACATACCTTTTTATAGGGCAACAGGTGTCCATGGCTTCTATAATGAACATTATTAGAATAAGCCGTATACTTTAAAACACCGCTGAAACTTTTCGGTGGAAATGATGCACAGGTCCCAACCAAGTGGGTGCAAGTCTTCATTGGTATTCCACCAGTTTAGTGACGTTGCAGACACCACTGCTCTCAATGGAACAGTAGTGGTGGGGGCTTAATATTCTTATTTTATTGCTTCCACAGGGGTCTTGAGGCCTTAAATAATACTTACAGCAATGACCTGTCCAGTTGTTGCTGTAGGTATTATTTTACGCATCAAGACCCCTGTGGAAGCAATAAAATTAGAATATTAAGTCACTGCCACTACATTGAGAGCAGTAGTGTTTGCAACATCACTAAATGGGTGGCAAACCCATGAAAACTTGCGCCCTCTTGATCGGGACCTACGTGGCGATTCCGCATTTGCCAAAAAGTTTCGGCGGTGTTTTAAAATATACAGTTTATTGTAATAATGCTCATCATAGCAGCCAAGGATTCCCGCTGCACCAAAGAAAGGTACGTGGGTTGGGAATGGGCTGCAGTATTTACTTTACAGGTCACATTTAAGACACAATTACTAGGAAGTGGGCCCTAGAGCCACCACAGTGTTAGCCCATTAAATACGGCAACAGAAGACTAGGGCAACAGTTACAAGCCTCCAACACCCTTATACTGGGTAGACAAGGTGGGAAACCCCACAAACTGCAAATGCCTTCCGCTCTTATTACACTATCCTATACTCACCGGATGGCCCACATAATTCACAGGAGGCTGAAAACTTCCTGGATTCTCTGAAGCTACCGTCCCTTACCATGAGACAGACCAAAGTCTTCACAGCCCCAATTCAACTTGAAGAGTTAGAAAATGTGGTCCAACTCGACAAAAATCAAAAGGCTCCAGGACCAGATGGGTACACAGCAGAACTGTATAAAATCCAGTATGAGATACTGCTACCCCACTATCAAAAACATATAACGAAGTGTTTAAGGGAGGTGAACTCCCAGAGATCATGGCTATACGTCTCAATTTCCTTTATTCCCAGGCCCGGGAAAAACTCTTTGGACTGCTCAGCCTACAGGCCGATCAAGATCCTGAATGCAGACTATAAGTTCCTTATGCCGATACTGGCCGATAGCCTTGACCTGGTACTATCAGCCGTAATACACCCAGATCAGACCGGGTTTATCTGCTCCAGGCAAACTGGAGAAAATTATTTTCAAAAACTACATTAAGATAACGTTAGGGTCATGGGCAAGCCTCAAAACATCTGGAAATGCTGAGTTAGGGTCAAAATGACCCTAACTCAGCATGTTCTGTGCAAGCAAGATGGCAGGATTTCATATCACTGGTATATGGATCACTAACACCTCAACTCTATGCAGAACCCAACTAACAGCACTATGAAACTCTACTACCTTGCCTACACAGACTACTTGTGGATTTATTTAATAACAGAATTATGGCACTCCAGGGGTTGTGTTACTTTTTGGTAATCTAACCCTAGGGACTAAGACATCGGAGTATGCCATGTGTCTCATGGCTTTGAAACACAGAAAAAGATGGAAGGAAAAGGTCAGTGGCCCATGCAGTCTACCCACCCTATCTAGCAGCTCTACAAAGGCCCAAGGAGCCTTCTGTCTCTCTTACCTCTGCCCCCTTTCCTCTTAACTATGGCCATGTGCCTCTGTCACCTTCAGTCCCCCTTACTCCTACTGACTTGGCCTACACTGACTCTTCAGGAAATCTATCCCACTTATCCACCACTGTTTCAGTGAAAAGCTGCATGCAGATGACCCATCTAGGGTTCGAATTACTGATGGTTCTATATCCCAAAATCATATCTTAATAAAAAATATATTCAATAATCAGAAGACTAAGATGTACAGTATCTGATTAGGTATAACATGTCTAATTTAATATAGATTAATATGTTATGCTAATAGAGGCAAACTAAGATGATGCCTCTAGCTGAGCATTTAATATGTAGCTACTCAAAAATGGGCAGGTTTTAAGTATTTTTTTAAATTCTTTTTGTTTTGAAACATGGTAGCACTTCCTGGATGTATAATGTAATATTAGAGTAAGGGGAGGAGTCACAGAATTGCAAAAAGTCACCCAACAAATATCAGATAATTACTTTTTTTTTCTATTTGCTATGTCTGGACACCTACTGGCTGTATATTTGGTTTATCAGCCTCACAGATGGCTGCACTTCATCAAGACCAGTAGTCTTTGCAAATGCAACTGTCTTTAAATTGTGGTTGTTTCTCAAACTAGTCTACATAGTTCCACTTTTATCTTGCACACAAGTCCTTAACATGTTTCTGCTGGCTATCCTCTGGCCATATATTTAATATGCAATTCTTTCCTGAAATGTCATGTACCAAGCTGCTGACACCTCCTTCATAATTATTTATTGAAAATGGTTAAAGAAATCAAGCAGTGTGATTGGTCAAATGTGATCATATCATAGCGCAATAGTTCAGCAAAACAGCGCAGGTCAGAAATATATTAGTAGTAATAGTAAAAATCTTATATTTTGACAAGAGAAATCTGTTAGGACCACCGTTGTCCTATTTTCAAAGTTGTCCCTGTGTTAAGGCATAGTGCATTAGTTACAGTAATGACACTTTCAATATAAACAAGCAAGATGTGTTATATTGGTTACAGCAGTTACTCTATGTCAGACAGTGAAGGATATGGAGAACCAACAATGCCACTGGAATGGCCTCCTGGTGGTTGCATTTGTGGGGGGGGGAGCTAGTGAGTCAGTGGGGTTAGGTACCAGTGGTCACTCTAAATTATTTTGGGTAAGGTTAACCCCAACACTTTGAGTGCCTCTATGCTATTATTACACATAGTCTGTGTAAGCAAGATAGTAGAGTTTCATAGTGCCGTTAGTTGGGTTCTGCATAGAGTTGAGGCATCAGTGATCCCGATACCAGAGACATGAAATCCTACCATCTTGCTTACACGGAACGTGCTGAGTTAGGGTAATTTTGACCCTAACAGCATTTCCAGATGTTTTGAGGCTTGCCCATGACCCTAACATTATTTTAACAGTTTTGGAAAAAAAATTCCTTATATTTTAAAAAAGAAATTTCTTTTGTAGTATCTCAAACAAAGTCTGTGAGGTCCAGTGGCACCCTCTCCCTCACCCCGCCACAAAGAAAACCCCTGAAGTCCAGTGGTACCATCCTTCCCACCCTCCCCCAAACAATGTCCTTGCAGTGCAGTGGTATCCCCATTCCTTACCCCCCAAGAAGGTGGCCAGTTCAATGGCATCCTCCTTTCACCACCCTTATTTTTTTTTATTATTTACAGCCCAAAAGTTTCAGACCCAAGTCACGCCCCCCCCCCCATGTCAATTTAGTAAGTGGCATGGTGTTACTATACATTGTCCCAGGATCATCTATATCCCTGATATTCCCACAAAAACTAACAGCAGGAAACCAGAGAGATCCTCGGCAGCAAGAACTTGTTGAGGGATGGGGACAAATTTAGGGATCCCATGTAGATTATCAAACTGGGGGTGCCCATGCAGTCACTGGAGCTCACTCCTTGTGAAGCAATTATGATGTACATATGGCATGCCTCCAGTCAAAGGGAATAAGAAAAGGTAGGGACCTTAGACAGAATGGATGGAACTTGAGTCTTTTTTTCTACTATCATGATTTCTATGCCATGCCATGCCATACCACTTATTTACGAAAGGATACCTAGTGCACTGACACAGCCTAACTGCCTTGGAACCCCAAAGGACAATGCAATTCAGATGGCCCTTAAATGTAGCACTGTGAGCCTCTGTGTCCTGAGAAACCACTGGACTAAATAGGTAGCTGTTCACAATCATAGTAAAACCCTTCCCTCCACCTGCACATCAAATCCGAAAGTTAAAGTTAAATATTTTTAAAACTAAGTAAACCTTAAACTTCACAACCCCCTAAAAATTCTTCCACATCATCCTGCACCACCATATCAGATTACAGACTTTATACTTTTCTCAGTATGATATAACATAAAATAAACCATCCAAAATACCAGCAAATATACAATAACTCTGACACTGATTGCCAATGGTCAAACTCCATTTTGTAAAGATCAAGTGTAACTGTTTTTCCACGTGTCTCTCCATTTTTTATTTCCTAGCTGACTGCAGAACAAAAATTGGAAACTGATCACAAAAGTACATGCCTCCTGTGTTTTTTTTCTAAACTCTGTACTCGTTTTAATATCTGAAAAATTAGCCCATTCCTAGAAAATGGTTTTACTTTTTTCAAGAGTCAGCACCGTTTGATTCAGTTCATGATGTCAAACGAGGAGTGACGTCTAATGTGAAATCTCTTGACTTATCTCGTGAAGCGTTAGTACCCACTGCATGAGAGAGTTTCATATCTGACTCCCTGGTTAGAGACAGTCTGAACTTTTGACAGATCTGTCAGACACAGGTAACTTGCAAAAGAAACATAACCATGATAATTACAAAAAAATAAAAGAAATCGGAACTGGGGTCACAAAATGAACAGCACTAATGACTGCAGCAGCCAGTCATTCAGCACTTCTGATGACCATGTCTTCTTGGACTCGCAGCATAGCTGATATAGCCAGAAGTACAACAGAAAATCCCCTGCTTTAGTGAAACAAATAAGATGGCACTTACATGCTATAACATGCATAGCATACAAACAGGTGACAGATGATTTAACTCATGCAGAGACAGCTTCAGTGTATTTCCTGAGCAGTGGCATGCTTAATATGTGATTGCACTGTCCTACACTGTTCTGTCTCAGTAGAAACACTGCCAGAATCATTATCAACAAAAAAATTAACGAGAAATGGGTTCACAAAATGAACAGTGCTACCGATTGCAACAGCCTGATCAGCTGTTCTGACATCATCTCAGATGCACATCATGACTGATCTAGCCAGAAGTTCACTGGGACCCCTCTCGGCATTACTGCTATTTTGCTTACTTGCATTCAATTTCAAAATCCAGTGTCCTTAGTTAAGCAAATAAGGTGGCATTTACGGTAAATAACACAGGTCATCAGAAATGGTGAAAGATCGTTTAGTTATTGCAGACAGACAGAGACAGAGCATCACGGTATTTTCTGATCAGAGGCAGGCTGTTTATGTGAAAGCGCTAGGCATACACTGGTCCCTCACACAGGAAACATTGCCAAGAATCATTATAGCACAAAAAATTATTACGAATAAGAACCAGGTTCAAAAAATGAACAACACTTCTGATTGCAGTAGCTGGTCAGCATTTCCATAGTGGCAATTGCGATCAACTGTTTCAACTTCTCGGATGCACAGCACAGCTGACCTAGCTAGAAGTACGTTTTCAGCTTCATCAGTTGCTATTATAATGCTTACTTTGCAATCACTATCAAAATCCAATGCTTTAGTGAGTGCCTCTGCAATTTTGTGAAGTGGGGGGCAAGGGGATGGCTGGGATGAGTGAAAAGCAGACCCCATGCCCAGCACCCACCCGGCAATACACAGACACTCTAATGTAATCAGTCATGGATTTTTTGACAGGGTTACATGACAGAATACAAAAACAGAAAAAGGCAGTAGTCTGCTCTTCCACCGATCCCAGCCTCCCCTCGGTCCCCCTCCCTCCTCTTTGTACAAACAGCAGACATACTCACTAAAGCTTTAGTGCTTCATAATGAATGCAAAGTAATATAGTACAGTAGTTTTAAAGAAAACACTATTTGCACATACCCGAATGATGCAAAGCATCATTGGAAGCATATCCAAATGCACAGGAATTAATTTGGACTGGCTCAACTTTAAGCAGAATTGCATGGTGCCAGAAGGCCTCACAATACAATCAGCAAGGCTGAGAACAGCAGACACAGACACGTGTTTCGTCCTCATTTGTACTCATCAGTGTGCTATATCTGTACCTCAGCCCAGGGAGAGTTAGCCAGCCAACCTATAGGGGATCTTACTGTTTTGGGTCATGGGCAGCCCAAAGTAGAGTGAGGGGAAAAAAAAAAAAAAGAACCCCAGCGCAAATGCATTTGGTCAAGGGTTATCCCGGAGGATGTTGACCATACAGCCAAATTTTAAAGAAAACACAAATTGCACATACCCATACCGACACATAGTACAGTAGTAATGATTATGCATAAACTTCAACACAGGTTCTCTGATGTTGGCAAAGCTTGAACACTGCCAGCAAGCACTTATAAGGTTCCACTGCCTCTTAATTCACCCTCTCATAGCTCATTTGTAGCATTTCTTAAGAGTTAAAAAAAAAAAAATGCTCACTTGTCCTGGTTATTAAACTTGTGGTTTTCTAAACAACATTAATTTTTTTATAAAAGTAAGTAGTCTAGAGGCAGTGGGCCAGAATTCAACAGTTTATTTTTGAGCCTTACAGGTGCTTGCCAAGTGATGCCATGAGGGTGCGCTGGTGCATGCAGAGCATGTTCACACACTAGCAGAAAATGCCCAATCCGGTACATGATTCCACCAAACCAGGAATCACTGTAAGCCACAAGAGAGCAACTTACACTGCTCTGGCAGGTGATCACACACCAAGATCTGCTGTGGTGCAACTCATCGGCACTGCTTGCAATGGTGCAGATCGCCACTTTTGCATCACCTTCATTACAGAAACGGCAGCTGCAGCCAGGAACTGACTCCCCAGTGCTAAGAGGTTACATAAGCCGCTTTATCAGGGAGGATGTCGGGATGCTTCTCTCACCCACCTCAAATACCCTTGTGGTAATTAGTTGTGTTAATGCTTCACAATTTCCACCTGTGTTTGACCACAGTATGTGACTATTTCACTGAGGTGCCTGTGAGTGGAGCACCCTGACTACCCAGCTAATAATACATTCATTAATTCACTTAATATATGAAAGACCTCCACATTCATAAATACAACTATACAGCAGATTAAAATCCATAAAAATAATTTTCATCATTTACTATCGACATCCCTCTCACTTTGCCATAGCTGTCAACTTGTTAAACAAGAATTACACTCCTCAAATTTGCAAGGTGCAGAGAGTGGGGAAAATTGAGGGCCGGGGGAGCACTCATTATTTATTTATTTAATTTTGGTAACCGGGTAAGCCCACTGGGACCATGACAGTCCCTTTTTCAGGGGTGTCCCGGAATTAATTACATACAGTAGAGGTGCAATTACAGACAGTAGAAATGTATACAGAGACACATTCAGTGGGATTCTCACTTTACAACATTCACTTATAGTAATAACTGTTCACAATCCAATAACAACAATCATCTGCACTCAACATTTGTTAATCCACGTAAGACAGTTTTGGTTACAGATAATCACAGTAATAACATCAGGTGCAAACAGTGACTGAACTTAAGGGTATCAACTGAAGCAGTTGCATTGGTTGAGCTCAGACAGGTGCACACTGAGCCACTTTTTAAAACCCCCAAGGGAGGTGCATTCCTGTATATTTGTTAGGAGTGCATTCCAGAGGGGTGGGATGCTAGCAGGAAATGATCTCTCTCCTTGGGATGATCTGACTTTAGGTACATTAAGGAGCTAGCAACTTGAAGATGTAAGGGTCCTCCCATTAAGTTTAGCCGATAGCATTCCGGCCAGGCTTGGGGGGGGGGGTCATTTTCCTGCCTAAGTCTGTAAGCCAAACATAGTGATGGGTACTATAATTGCCCTTCAAGTGGTGGCCATGAAAGGGCTTGCAGCACCTGGCAGTGATGATCACGAGGCAGGACTCCTGATGCAAATCGGCTTACCTGGTGGTACAGGGTTCTAAGCTTTTGTATTTCTGCCCCTTTGCTAATGAGTAGTACTGGCGCACCGTAGAACAGGGTGGGTAGTAAGGTGCCAGTTACCACCTTTAGCTGGGATTGCTGTGTAAGAAAAGGGCTTAGGCGATACAACAGATCAAGTTTCTGATTCACAGACTTGGTCAGTGTGTGCCTTGATAGTGCAAGTTTGATCTAAGGTTATGCCTAAGTACTTTATAGATTCGACCACCTCAACCTTTGATCTGTTGGAGAGAGTTGGTGTCAGGATTGATGACCTGATGGGTCCCAAACTTGTTGGACCGAACAGCACTGCCTTTGTGTTTTTGCCATTTAGCATGAGGTTGTTTCTCTCCAAACAACCTTCAAGGAGTTGTAGGTCTTTTGTCAGCTCATAGTTCAATGTCACTACATCTTTGGAGGACCTGTATAGTACTGAGTCATTGGCATACAGGGTTATGTTTGCCTCATTACAGTAATTCAGCATGACATTAATAAATAAGGAGAATAGTAGGAGCCCCAGGATGAACCCCTGGGGGACCCTGTCAAGTACTGGACGTATGTCAGATGAGGCACCCTGACATCTGACAAGTTGGATCCTTCCATGGAGGTAGTCAGTGAACCAATGCACTGTCAGACAGTCTAGGCCTATTAGTTTTAGATTCTTGAGTAGTAGTTTGTGATCTACCAGGTCAAAGGCCTTGGTGAGGTCAATGAAGACCGCACCAGTGAACTGGCCTTTATCGAGAGCTGAGAATATGTCAGTGGTTAGGCTGACTAGGGCAGTATCCATTCAGTAGTTTTTCCTAAAACCATGTTGACTAGATGTGAATTATTGTGACTCTCGATGTAGTCAATTATCTGGTTATAAACAACTCTCTCTAGTACCTTACTCAGGATGGAGAGGAACGATATGGGTCGATGAACATTTTAAACTTTTACGCGTGATCAGCCCTTTATGGATTGGTGTAACCCAAGCCACTTTCCAGAGTGTTGGGACTTTGCCCTTCTAGGAGAAATCTGTTAACCATGCGACTGGGGCAGCAATAGCTGGGGCAGTGATTTTGAATAATCTAGGTTCTAGCTTATCGTGCCCAGCAGATCCAGGGGTTTTGATTTTCCTAAGTAATTTAAGGACCTCTTGTCTTGATGTGAGCTTAAAGTGGAAGTTTGGGGAAGAGGGAGTTGTGTTAGACTTCATTTGCATGGGTAGGGGGTGTCCCCGGGTAGTGGGTCTTAAATTTTTCTAGGTCGGTGAAGAGGTTGAATGCATTGGCGGCTTCTACTGGGTTCTTTAGGCAAGCATCATTAGCTATTATCTCACATTCGCCATGGGCTGGACGACCTCTGATGAGAGAATAATTTTGAGACCAGAATTTTTTGGGGTCAGAGAAATTTTGGGGGGGAAGGTCTCTGAGGTATTTTTTTTTTTTTTTTTAACATTTATTTCATAATTCCCTGAAAATCTGCCAGTCTCTGGGCAGATCTGTTGTTTTGAAGGTCCCCCATGCCCTGTCTCTTTCCCTCATGTGTTTTTTTTTTTTTATCATCTCGGGATAGCCATCTGGCATCCTGTCCTTTTACCTCAAGTTTTCTCAGTGGGGCATGTTTATTTGCCGCTGACAGAAAACTGTTAATGAAGAAATCTAGAGCTGTATCCAAGTTTGGGTTATGCTTGACTTGTGACCAATTTACCTCGGCTAGTGTTTTGTGAAAGGATTCTGCGTGAAGATCTGAATAATTCCGAGCCCAGAATATTCTTGGCAGTGGGGTATGGAAGCTATTTTTCCATATTCCAAATGTTGGTGATTGGTCACTGAAAGAATCTGCGAAGGTTCCTGCCAGTTTGAAGTTGTCAGGTTTTGTGGCCAGGATCCAGTCCAGTGTGGAGTGGTTTCCTAGTTTCCTGTTTAGCCTTGTAGGTTCCCAGATCAATTGAGTTAGGTCTGACTCCAGTAGGAGGTTTTTCAGTTCTCTATTTGAGGCCCCCAGTGTTTATTAAAGTCACCCAGTATTACCTTCTCCCTTTGGGGAGGTACAGTAGAATGGATAGAAGGGATTTTAGGGCATCTGTTGCAGCCTTGGGAGGGTTGTACACACATCCTGTTGTCAGAGGTTTGGTTCCGCCAACATCGGGGTTATGAATATAGCTTCACAGCTGGTATTGTCTAAGGCGAGTGTTGTCAACTGGGAAGTGTTTAAAGAGGATCTGATGTAGATCAAGACTCCGCCCCCCTTTTTCCAGTCCTATCCTGCCTAAATGTTTTGAAACCGCTAATCTCAGCCTCATGATCAAGTATATGGGGTTTGAGGCAGGTTTCTGAGACGGCTATTACATCCGGGAAGTACGGAATCACCCAGGTTTCTAGTTCATGTATCTTTGGCCTTAGACTGTTTATGTTCACATGTGTTATCCTTAACCCTTTAATGTTAGCCCAGTCAGACTTTCTGGGGGAGGTAATGCAAGCACTTGTGCAAGGGGGGGTGCTAGAGTTTGCCTCAATGTCACCTCCAAGTAGGAGTTTTAGTTTTGCTAGGATTTTGACTAAGAACCCTGGCTTTGGGAGGGGGGTCCTTTGTCTATGTTCTCTTAAGAAGTACAGTATTTTGTATAGGTTCCCTCTTCGTCTAAGGCCCTGCAGATTAATTGGTGAGCTATAGAGCTCACTTAGGGTGTTGACATTGGGGCATTCATGTTGAAGAGGGTCGGTTGGCTGCTTGGATTCCTGGTGTTTGCGGAGCAGGATGTGGCCTGAGCCTAGGACGTACATAGTACAAAAGATCACTCCCCGGACCATTTTTAAATTGCTGTGGCGTTATTTCTGCCAGGAGTGGGTAAAGATATACTGTATTATTTCTCTAGTTACGGTTTTGCTCTCTAGACCACTCAGGCATACATACTACTAGAGAGAAATGGGTAACCCTCCATGTTAAGCCAGGTAAATTACTCACGTCTGCCCTTAGCCATTAATGCATGCAGTAACCTTCTGTTTGTGTCAGCTTTAAATTAGAGTTTTAGTGTTTCAGAAATTATCTGGGTCAGGCCCTTTAAGTGGGGCAGGCAGCCTGTGGTTTCTCTGATTAGCTGGGCAGATCAGCTGGTGTACAGCCTTATGGGCAGAAAGCCCATTTAATTGAGTGCTTGGGCAGGGAAGGGTGGGTGGCAGAACAATCCTCCAAAGCTGCTGGGAGAGCTGAAGTTAATGAAGCTCTTATTTAGATTAAATACAGACACATTTTAAGTACAATAAATACTGTTCCAGCCTTCCTATACAGCTACCTTTTAAATACAGGTCCAGCCTTTTTTCTATGCTTGTTCACATTAAATTACATGCAGCTACTTTTCCACTTAATTTCCAGCAGCCTGCATTCTGCCGAAATGGCGGCAAGTTAAAACTTAGATTACAGCAGCCCTGCACTCAGCGCGAGGTCTCCTGTTCTTGAATATAGCTCCGTACCTCCCCGAGTGATGGTGTTGTCTGGGAGCTCCACCAGACTACTGGGGGCGGGTAAGCTGCTCAGGGGAACTCGCTTCCCGAGTGATGGCAGCAGCGTCTGGGAGCTCCACCAAACTGCGGGGAGCAGGTAAGCTGCTCAGGGGGACTCGCTTCCCGGGTGATGGCGTCGTCTGGGAGCTCCACCAAACTGCTGGGGCAGGTACAGTAAGCTGCTCAGGGGGACTCACTTCCCAGGTGATGGTGACAATGTCTAGGAGCTCCACCAAACAGCTGGGGGCAGGTAAGCTGCTCAGGGGCACTCGCTTCCCGGATGATGGCGGCAGCATCTGGGAGCTCCACCAAACTTGCTGGGGGAAGGTAAGTTGCTTAGGGGGACTCGCTTCCCGGGTGATGACGTCATCTGGGAGCTCCACCAAACTGCTGGGGGCAGGTAAGCTGCTCAGGGGAACTCGCTTCCCGAGTGATGGCGGCAGCGTCTGGAAGCTCCACCAAACTGCAGGGGGCAGGTAAGCTGCTCAGGGGGACTCGCTTCCCGGGTGATGGCGGCAGCATCTGGAAGCTCCACCAAACTGTGGGGGGCAAATAAGCTGCTCAGGGGGACTCACTTCCTGGGTGATGGCGGCAGCATCTGGAAGCTCCACCACACTGCGGGGGGCAGGTAAGCTGCTCAGGGAGACTCGCTTCCCGGATGATGGCGGCAGCGTCTGGGAGCTCCACCAAACTGCGGGGGTCAGGTAAACTGCTCAGGGGGACTCTATTCCCGGGTGACAGTGGCTGCATCTGGGAGCTCCACCATTAACCGGGAGGAGTCTGTCATTTTGCTCCCAACAATACGCACTGTGACAACTCGCTCCCCAGACAACTAGCTCCTGCTCTACACGCTCCGTGTCTTTTCGCTCCCTCAAGCATGGCTACAGTAATATAGTTCTTATGGCCCTGGCCCTGTCCTTCTGCAACAATCAATCATTCAAAATCTTTATTTATCCAGGCGAACATCATTGAGCAGAGCTCTTTTACAAGACGGACCTAGTTAGAACAAGGTCAGGGTATCATTCAACATAAAAAACACATAAATACATGTATATAAGTATGTAAACACACTCATATTGATGCAGTATAGGCGATTCAATGACAAAGGAAGGACCATAACAGAGGAGGATCCAATTACAAAGGGGTCAGGTCCACCATTGAAAACTTAATTACATAAATACAACTGCATATAATCCATGTTCACTGTAGAGAAATACCAGATAGTCCATTTACCAGGGGCGATCACAGGGACCAGCCATGAAGATGGCATAAGGGAACCACCAACCAATGGCAGATGGGGGTACCAGGAGGGGTATGTAATATATGAATGAAGGATAACATGGTGAGATGTGTAGTCCCATGTATAGGAGAGTAAAATAGAGGAAGGGGCCTACAGGGAGGGGGAAAGGGGCAGTAGGACTATTATAGTTTGCGTGTAAATGGTGGAAATATCCTGTGAAGGGTTGTGAAAGGAAGGCTGGAAAAAGCGGGAAAGTAGGCCAGTAACAAGGAGGAGGACAGAGTCATCACGATGTTATAGGTCAGCATGACGACAGACCAGGGTCAAGGAAAAAAAAAAAACATATCTAAGAGCAGTATTTATTTAATCTTTATTCAACAAGGATGCAATGCAAGCAATGGAAGTATTATATTTTTTATAGTAACAGCTACATTAATTCACATCTACTGTCAGTACTTCATTATGCAAAGTATTTAGAAAATGAATTGCTGCTGTCAATTGCTACTGTCTATCATTATCAATCAGCAGACTTTAAAAAAATGGTTACTGAAGCGCATACTCACTGTTATCAGTGGTCATGTATCATGATTGTTTATAGTTATGCTGTGCAAAGCTCTGTGCAGTCGGGTAGCAAAAATACAGGTACATGCTACTATTTGACAAACGCTGCAATGCTGGTTATGCTGATGTTTACGCTGTGCAAATCTTTATGCAGTGGGGCTACCGAAAAGACAGGTAAATGCTGGTAAATGTTACTATTTTACAAACTCTGCAATGATTATGCTGTGCGATGCTTGGGAGCAAAAAGATGTGGAGTGGATGGGGTAGGGAGTGAAAAGTACAGGAGTGTATTGTCGGGAGCAGATTATCAGGGGACAAATTGTTGGGAGCGAATTGATGTGCTCCCAACCGGGAGATATAATTACAACCCAATTTTTTAGCACTTAGCCCTGGCTGGCCTCAATCTACAGTAAGGTCTTATTCACTGTAAGTTTCCAGTTAACTGAAAAGCACTGCTCAGGTCTGGAAGGGAGGGGGAGAGAGACTGCCTGTACCCTGGGGGTACTATATAAGCCTAAGTAGATTTATTTATGTGGAAAGACAAGTTTCTATTCTTCCACTGTTCCACCATACGTATGATTACAAACATGGATAAAACGTGGACTTAAAACATGTCCTCACATAGTCTTAGGCAGATACCTTCCGTATTTGCAAACTGTGTATTATGTTACAGTAAACAATATTAACGACAGTCCTTTGCAATACAACCCACTATTTAATCCTTCACTCATATTCAGCAATTTTTTTTTATTTTTTTTTTCCACCTTTTATTACTGCTGTCCGGGGAGATGAGGTGAATTGGGCTATGGTAATTTACCTGTTAAATTATTTTGCATATGCAATGCCCATTTCACTTCTACTTTTGGGACTGTAAACAGAATGACCATAATTGTCAACTGATTGTATACTGCTCCCTGTACGGAACATTTAACTTGTAAACCTACTTACTTACACATGTACTTCTAACTTCCCCCCCCGAGGAACCTCTATTCCTTCGATATAGTCTAATGTATTACCTGATTACATATTGCATTAGATATAGAATACAGGATGGGGAAGTGTGTGATATGTAAGCATTATCACGATGAAGGTGGCATCTATTGGGGAGTTAATGCATGGTTGGGACCATTGTGGCCCAAGCGAGTGCCTACAACAGTCCAACCATGCATTAACTCCCCATTAGATGCCACCTTCGGAGTGGATTAATGCACTTGTAACATGGGGTGCTCATGCTGTAGATCTCCTACATATGTTAGTGGTGATAGGACACAAAAGACAATGACAGTAATGAAGTTTCTGTAAAATTTTTACTGTTACTTTGAGATTTGTCTATGAACCTCTCTTACATACATATATGCTTTTTCTCATTTTTGGAGGGACAGTACAATGTTTCTTCACAACTGCCACACATTTTAAGAGATTTATGAGTGGCTGTTGCTTCAATATTGTTCGTAGGCTGACCACAATGTTCCTCGTTTTCTAGTTTGCGATCTATGTCCCTACCTCATTTGCATATACAGATTGTGCTGTGCTGCGTGCTGTTTGTATTATTTCGGTACTCACAGTATCTTTCTGCATGTCGCTTTCTTCAGCTTCCCACATTTCCCCAGTCTGTGTGGTATGTTCTCTATCTGTGTTTCGGGCTGCATAATTGAAGTTGACCGTCCTATAGACAGTGACATTTTTAAACTCTAATGCGTTGCCGGTGCACCTCGCTCTTCCGGTCCTCTACTTACTTGCTACTCGAACACTTTATGCCTGCAATTTCTTACCCTCACCTACTTGCCACACTGCTCCTTTTCCTCCCGTGGCTTGTTTCTGTAGTTCACTAGCAACACGGCTTTATCGTCTCATAATGCCATGTTGCTACTGTACCAGCTGACTGAGCTTGTCCCATTGGCTTTCTCCCTTCAGTTCCTAACGTTTTTGCCATATCACAAGAGAATTTAATGCACGCCTTGAGAGTACATTAAATTCTCGTATCACACACTTTTCCCATCTTTTATTTTTTATAACAACTGGGGAGTACTTTTTTCCATCCTGGGTCCTGTGATCCTCTATCACACACACACACACACACACACACAGAATCTCTCTTTCACTATCTCATTATCCTTAATTTTTATTTTATTTTTTTATTTACAGTTTGGAGTTATACCCACACTAACCTTGCGCTGTAGGGAGTCAGCCGTGGCTCCGTTCCTCCTTGCACTATCATGGAACAGCAGGATCCACCAGATGGAGCTTTTTTTTAATTTAAAACTAAGAGGACACACATGGATTATTTAAAAAAAAAAAAAAAAAAAAAATAGAAGAGTTAAATGTTGTTCTGGCAGCTCCTCGGCAAGTGCTGGTTGGAGCCACCATGTCCAGGGAACTGTTTAGACCACCCACAGAGCAAATGAGAGCCAATGAGGGAGCGCTACACTTGAAAGACATAGTGTGAGAATGCTGTAAGAACCCGCGGGTTATTACGGAAAATATCAATTGGCTGAGCCCTAAGAAAATAGTACTCACCAGTTATTATAACCCTTTTTTAGTGTAATAATAAAAAACAAACAAGACTAAATTGTATATTACACATTTCCAGGTGCCTATAATAGCTACTGCAATCACTTCAAATTGTATTTTTAACATTAGAGCTTATTGCAGCCAGTGTCCTTTAAGATTATATCAAAATCAGTACCTAGGCATTTAATCAACTGACCTATTCAGGGTTTAAAATCTATTTTGAAATGTTTAAACCCAGGAAAAGTAACAGTTTTTAAAAGCCTCCCCCCCGCCTTTATATATTGAGTAGAGGGGATGTTTGCGTTAAACTGGATGGCTTTGTGCTGTCCTGTTAATGGCATATACCAATCTCAGTACGGGATCAAGGTGTTTCTCCACGATAACAGCTATGCACATGATGCTGTCCCAATTACTGTTCATGATGACCCCCAAGGTAAGGAGACCCGTGCCTGTCAAACTCTCCGGCTGCAACTGCCCAGTGCCGACCATCATACCAATCCTTTATCACAGAAGTCTGTGCATAGGTAAACAATAAAGTGACAGGGTGCACGGTCTTCTTGGGAAAGCATAACACACAGTTTATAATTTACACTCAATTTCTTGTAGTCTGTATCATCCCTCCCACTCTCCCTTCTCCCTCAGGTCAGTTTTTCTGTTCACACTGGCTCTATCTGCAACAGCATTTTTTTATTCCAGCTCAATTCTTTCAGCACAAGAAGTACTTGCTTTCGACTATACCTTAGAAGTAGGGTTGTCACGGTATGAAATTTTGTCAGTATGATAACCATGGTGTGTTGTACCATGGTTATCGTGATACCGCAGTATAATGCATTCCAATGGGAAAACCTAAAATATTCAAAAATAATGTCAATATTAACCAAATTTTACATGTAAAAGCAGTTAAAATACTAGTAAATGATACATTATGAATTTAATGAGGGAAAAGAAAGATAATGAGTCAAGTACGTGCAAGAGAAATATATTTTTTATTGACTGGAAGTCACATTCCTCCTGACCTGATGATGAGCATGGAACTTCGAGCACTATAAATATTTTTTTTTCATTTCATTACAGTAGACAAGTGACGTGACATAATGACATAGACATATCATTATAGTAAAGTGTTTGTTTAGTGTACTCTTGTGTTGAAAGTGACTGATGGCCAAGGTTTTAGTGACCAGTGGCCAAAGTTTTATACAAGTTTACCAACAACATATAAATATATATATACATAAATATATAGTTGGCTAACCAAAAGGTTGAGAAGACAGAAAAGGTGCAAAAGGCTTGCAGAGGCTGCAAGTGGCTAGTGAAGGGCTGCAAGTGGCTAGCGCATAACTACATGATACCACCATGTAAATTAATATGTATGTAAGTGCAAGGGTTTAAAAGGCAACTATTGAAACCTTGCAAATAATAATGATACCACCATGTATATGTATGTATGTGGGTGCCCAGGCTTGCCAGGTAGTGAGTGAGGCCCTGTAAATGAGACTTGGGAAATAAGTAATGATTAGAAACAGACGTTTTAAGCAAAATTAGCTTTGATCTGCTCAGCAGAGAGACTCTGTATAAAACATGTCTTTCAGTGACCTAAAAGGTTGTGGTCAAGATAAAAGGCATCTGCTTCAAACAACCAGTGTCTAGTTTTAGCTGGTGCAGCTCCTCATCTTATAATTACCTGTGTCTAAAAATATGTATAACAAAAAGCTGATAAGGAATAATTATATACTTGATTTGGCCACTGTCTATTAAAAAGTTTTTTTTTTTTTTTGCAGTTCTAAGCAATTTATTTTAACTAGAGTAGAAGTATTTTTTTAGTTCTCGTCTCCTAAAGCATGTTATTTTTAATGAGGTAAAATCCCCTGACCATCCAAGGGTGATGGTAAACAGAACTCCCCTGTCTCACAAAGTGTCAAATGTATCTTATGACCAAGGTATTTTATGGCCTATGTACTTTCAAATCTTTGTCTCATGATGTTATTGAATGACAGTGTCTAGGTTAAAACTTGCTCTAGTAGTTCTGGAAATTTCCACTATGCATTTTTGATGTAAACAAATTTGGGTATAAGTAAAGGACCTAGGTGTCATGTTCAGTGTCTCTTGGAGAGGAAAGAAGTCTGAGATCTGACTGTCCATAGTGCTCGAAGGATCCAGAGAGAAGGGAGGTATATTTTATTTTCTCTGAAAACCTGTAGCCCTGTAATACAAGTATTACTAGCTGTTTAGGTTGCATGTTAGAAACACCCCAATGGGACTGCACCATTCGCTGCTTAGAATTACATTGTAATAGGTACACCCACGTAGTAGCAGGCTATCTGATGCTTAGAAATAATGTTAGCATTCCTTTTCGTAATTAGGATTATTAATCATGACAGGATTCATTCTTATTGTAAAATAGGAATTTTCGGGTTTCTCTTTATATACTGGGTAAATAACAGTTAATTTGGCCCTAAGCTTAAATGTTTCTAAGGTTTACAAATTATGCTAGACTGCACCTCTTTCTGTGAATTAGAAATATTCATCCTGTCAGGGTGCATCTTTATTGTTACAATATAATTTTTCTGGCTAGTTTTGTTGATACTATACTAATAAATTACAACTAATTTGGCAAAGAATACAGTGTGGTGGCTTTATTAAATTACTGAGAATTACCAACCAGGAACCTGTATTACGTGTAGCCTCACTGTCTCAGTGAGGCTGAGCATATTTGGTTTATTTACACTTGTCTTAGCTTAAAGCACAAAATGCAGTACCACACAGTACCTAAACCTACTACCTAGCACCAAGTTAACCAATACCAGAAGTACCCTGCCAGAACCATACCATACAAAAATAGCAGCACAAGCCCCACTGTCTGACTGAGTAGGAGTAGTAATAAGTCAGTCATTTGATTTACATTTGTGTTACTGTAATGTGAAATTGTCCTTCTTAACTTACAGTCTAGACAGATGAGAGATGATTGAAAGGAATGTCCACGCACAGTTGTACACTGACTACACCTCTACACACTCGCTCCATCCACTCCTGGTGGTGGTGCACTGCAGAATGAGTAGACTAGAGTTGCAAAGCAGATGCACTGATGCAGGACAGAGTTGCACTTCACCGAAAGTGTGCTGTTCTGCTGTACTGCTACTGCTAGCCTTAGAAGCAGGCACAGAAACAGCAGCACTACTACTAGTACTAACAGAATTAGAACATTTCTGATTGGAAAGTCAAGGCTCACTGTCGCGAAATCAAGGCTCACTGTCTGTCTGGCTATGGTAGGCTAGGCTCTAGGCTGAGTGTACTTCTGTCCTCCTGACCTACAGCCTCGAGCTCCTTCCCAAACCCAGTCCCCTCAAGTGAAGTTAGACTAGTAGTAAAAGTAATAGTAAGTTGTACTACTAGTGCAAATAAATTTGGAGAGAGATTCATATTTACTTTTTCATTTGTACCAAAGTACCCCGTCCTTAACCCTACCCTACCACCACAACCACACTGTCTGAGTCTGACACAACTCCTGCCTGTAATGCAGACAAGTGACTCACCACACCACTGCCACTCACTGTGTCTGAGTCCGAGAGACTACTCAGAGTCTGAGTTTTCCAAGGCAAGCCAACAGCCACCAGAGGCAATCAGATGAGCTGAGCCAACTGTCAGAGCTGGCCTGGCACCGTCGCCAAGGTGGCATTTAAAGGAATTAGCCTATATATCCCAAATGCCATGGTGGCTGGCTTTTTTCTTTCTTTTTTGGTAATAGATATTTAGCTAAGTAAATAGCTGCACTACAGTAGCCTCCAGCTGAGGCAGTGAGCCAATGTGAATGTGAGTTAATAAAGTTGCTTGCTTGACTTGCTTGGGTTGAGTGAGTGAATCATGCCATACTGTGGTGACTCGAGTCATGTCGTGTGACTGTGACGTGACTGAGTCCAATTTCACATTAAAGGAATCAGCTTATATATCCTCAGTGCCAGGCCCATGTCATCATGGCAGTGGCAGGCACTCACTCACTGGCTGTTTTTTAAAGTACTACTTCTAGCTTAGCTATAATAAATAATTAGAAATTTATAGATTAGTATTTCCCATGGGTTTTGTTTTGGCTAGCCCCCGCCCGAGTGACTTGAGTCATCTTGCTGCACGCTGCCATGGACTCAGGACTCATGAGTCAAATAAATCAAGACTGAAGTTGTGGCTCGTGAGCCGTGATTGATGACATGATGAGAGCGAGTCAGAAGGACTGGAGTCCTGGGTCATCAGAGTGGCATTAAAGGAATTGGGCTATATATCCTCAATGCCATGTTTGGTGGCTGCTGTGACTGGTGCTGACTGAGTCAGACTGGATGTGACTGTGATTGTTAATCTAGCAGCTATGCTATTGCTAATAAGGCTAATTATGAATGCAAAATGCAATAAAGTAATTTCTCTTATTGGTTTTGTTTTAGGCAGCTCCCAGCCACAGCAGCCAAGAGCTCAATTGAGTCAACCAAAGTTTTGTGACACAGATGACAAGAGTCAGTCAGAAAGGAGGACTCGTCAGGAGTCAGACTCACTCCATCCCAGGGACCACTGTAGCGGAGGTGTCAGCCGTCAGGCGAGCATGGACAGGAAGTGTTCCCCAGTGGAACTGGACTACTGGAGGGCCGGGGGGGGGTGCATCAAGCAGACACGCTTAGCAGACAGATGAGACAAGAAGAGACAGCAGCTTCACTAAGTGTGCAAGCTCAGCTGAATTGCCATTGGCAATGCTGAGTACGAAGTAGTCACTCATCACAAATCACATCAGGAGGACAGGGAGAGGAAGAGGACTCTCAGACTCGGAGTCAGAATTCAGAAAGCAACAGCAGCAGATGTCAGAGTCGGAGAGAATTTGGATTACTGAGTGGAGAGTGCACTCCGTCCATATGGTGCATGTTGGAGGGCAGGCGTCAAATAAAAATGACTTATTCTAATCTTTACACTGCAGGTGTACTGCGCAGCAGTACCTATTGCAGAATCAGATAGAGGAAGAGGCTTTGGGAACAACTGGGAATGAAAATGGAAGGAACAGACTAGTGCCTGCCAATTCTTATCAATCACTGAAAGTGAAAAACGCTGCGTGTTTTGCAAATGGCATTGGCATTTGGCATCATGGCAAATCAAATTTTTGTGGTATTATTAAACAATAAAAAATGTACCTGAAAAAGTTCTCGGTATGTATATTCCATTCTCTGTCTGACTAACCTTTAAAGTTTTGTGCCTCAGGACTATGTACTTACTCTCTACTTTTACAATGATTCTGAATGAACATGAACACGCATGATCACTTGAAACAGAGAATCTGCAGCACAAGTAACAGTAATGTCAATGAAACGATCACTGCCGTCTCATGATCATCTGTCACTCACTGACCCTGCCGCCAGTGAGGTGACCGACAGTGATGAAGACTCCGAGTCCACAGTCTGAGTCTGCATACACATCGGTGATGAAGATGTCAGTGACGGCCAACCCGTCCCAAACCATAGACACATTGTTACCCAATACCCCATAGATAAGAAAATGTAACATACATGATGATCATCATCATTACAGTATAACAGACAGAGAGACATTGTTATTATACAGTGTTACTAGTAGTGTTAATAACTTAACATAACAGATTTTTGATGCTGGGCCTGGGTGCTGCTGCTGATCCCGCCCTCTCCCCCATTCCATGCCTATTGCTCAAGTCCAATCAACAACAAACAAGTGTTTAGTTGTTGTTCAACTTCTCTGGAAGGAATAGGGATGTCATCATGTCACTCACTCTGAAGCCAGTACTGCATCATTTTCCGTTTCTGTTCCAAAAGAACAGCAGAGGAGAGGACAATAATGATGTGCACATTTAAAAGTGTGTTTTTTGTGCAAGGCTGCTGCGTTCAGTGTGTGCTGCACTGCACTGAGCAGTGACTCAGTGTGCAGTTGCACACTGCGCAAGACAAGCACAGTCCGTGACTGTGCAATGTGCACTACTGCGCTCATTGATGCAGCCACACTCGCACTAGATCGCTGACAGTTTTGTGTGCAGTTACGCACAGCCTGTCCTCGCCATTTACCATTAAGGAACAGTTATAATGTGTCACTGCCTTGTAGCTGAATACTCATTTGGCCTCTGTGTGCCAGTGTGCGCGTGTGTGTGTCATACACAAATTACTTAATGACTAAAAAAACTTACTGAAACTGAACACTGAAAATTCAAAAAATGAAGGAAGAAGTCAAAAGACTGACTTACGTTTAGTTGAAGAAGTCAAGCTCTCTCAAATTCAACCAAGATCATCAGTCCACTGTCCACTCATGGATTGAACAGGTAAGGACACCTAAACCTTACCTTGCTATGAAAATCTATAAAGCAGTGCAGTAGAGAGCAGAGACATCACATTATCCACAAAACTTGAACGAACAAGAAAGACTGCCTGCGCTGCCCATCAGCTAAGCTCACTAATGATGCAGTAGCTTTGCCTGCCTGGCGCCTGCATGCTGCTGCTAAATAACTGTGGCTGCTACTGTGCTACTGCTGTACTAAGCTGGCTGAGCCTGAGAGAGAGAAATGGTTAAGACAAAAACAAGCAACAAGGTCAACAAGTAACTACATTAGGCAAATAGGCAAATGATGTGTTGATGATCATTCATCACATCGTGTCTCGACTCATCTGAGTCACACAGTATGAGGCTGGACAGTACTGTGGGGGCACATATTGAATTTTGGAATGGGACAGCCCGGCTGCCAGCACTTTGGCCCAATTGGCTGGGGCCAGCTCTAGGAGGAACTGGGAATGGGACGCCGGTGTCTGTGACCATGAATGATATGATGACCCAGACCCACCAGTCACCCACCCCACCCCATATTTGCATTGCACTGCTGCACTTTCAAATTGTAACTGCAACGATTGCTTCACTGTGTCTCTGCTTGCTGTGCGACTCACTCGAGCACCACCAAGCACGAGTTTCATCAGCAGTAGCGCAGTAGTACACTGCTGCTACAGCAGCAGCAGAAACACTAGACTGTGCTGCAGCCTGCACGGCTGCACCTGTAGCTCATGCAGATTTGCAAACACTTAAGTTGTGAAGTACGAGTGCAGTGCTCTTCCAGTCTACCTGTCCTGCCCAGCCCACTTTCCCCAGTGTCGGCTGCCCTCCAAGCACACTGTCAGCTATCTCCACCCCAAACCCTGTGCCCCTGACCCCCCACTGCCCAGCAGTATGTAAGTATAGTACAAAATGCCCATCCATTGCTGGCCAACCTGGCCACCACTGCCACTGCCCTGCTGCCGTGCCCAGGCTGAAACAATATAGATATCGAATATAAAGCGACCCTCATCAAGGAACATGATGCATTATTTGCATTTAGAAAATTGTACCCTCATGCAATAGGTAAGATGAGAAGATATACATGAGTGAAGTGAAAACTGAATAATTGTACCTTGATTTGATTGATGATATGGATGGGTCAGGCCAGATGTGGCGCTCGCTCAGGGGCCTACAGTACTAATATACCCTGCCTTCCCACTCCCAGCAGTGCTGCTCGGTCTGCAGTGCACTCTGTGAATAACAGTCACACCGAGTCCCACATGACACAACAGACACGTCATACGACACAGAGGAATGAAAGCGAGAGTTGAGAGAAATGAGAGATTCAGTGACTGGACTGCCGACCACAACCAAATTGCGACTTTAAATTGCATCAGACTCAGACATCATCCACCACGATTCCAGACCAGTACTGTGGTTCAGTTCCCCATCTCCCCACAACTTTGTTCAAACAAGAAAGGTACTACTAGATAGTGCTGTGGTGCAACTCTGCAGGGCAGTGCCTATGTGGCCTGGCCTGCCCTATCGAATCATATCAGATACAAGATTCATTCATTCATTCAAAATTCCACATGACATGTTTAGTAGTCATGTGGTAGGAGTGAACTAGTCTGTAAGTCTGGACTGGTCATCAGTCAGAGACTCAGACAGAGTAATCGGGGTAAGTTCCTGTGGAGGAAGACAAGCATGTTACCTTTATCTGGGGATAGTCTTGAACGAAATGGTGTGAGAATTTTACCACTGGAGCTGAAAAATCTCTCAGATGGTATACTTGTTGCAGCCATTCATAGATATTTTCTTGATAAGTTCGACAACAATGGCAGTTCTGCGGCATGTTCACTCCACCACTGTAATGGTTTGCCATCTGTGTGCAGATGCGGCAGTGCTAAATAGTGAGAGATTTCATTTTTGACTTTGACATCCAGTGTGATGCCCTCGTCATTACACCCTTCCACTGACAACAGTTTGTCTGTAATCTGCCTCAGTAGGTCAAGTTAATCCTTTTGGTTTTACCACCACTTCTTGTGCAGCTGTTGCTGTAGAAGAAGGAGGTAGACCAAGACTTGGGTTTTGCTGCTGACTGGATATGGATTTGGTGGATACTGTGCCTCCTGTGGCATATGCAGAAGAGCTAGATGATGATGATGAACCTGAACTTGTCCTCCACCTCTTCCTTCCCTTTCACTGAATTGTTGGTGTTGGTGGTGGCGCCGGCAGTTGTCCTCATCGTGGAGTAGGTGGTGTTCTCATTTCTGAGTCTGAATCACGAGAATGATGATCGTGAGATAAACCAGGATCTTCTTCAGTAAACTGCTGCTGCTGCTCCAGGTGCTCCTCCTCATTAGCTTCACTCACAGAACAAAATGATGACTGCTCTTCAGTGACACTGTCGCCACTGACGTTGATGCCAGTGCCAGCAATGGCATTAGCAGTAGCAGCAGGACTAGCAGATACATTTAGGGGTTGTGGGACTGGTGCAGGCGCTACAGTAAGAAGATGGGATGGGATGGTCGGGGGCCATCATCAGAGGTACAGTCCCTAGAGGTGATCATCAGTGTAACAAAACATGACCTCTTCATGTACTAAGCCCACTACAGAGTCTTTGTCATAGCTAAAGAAAGCTTTAAATTTTGGGTCCAGGAAACAGGAGATGTCAGTTATTTTTTGTTTGTATTCACATGAATAATGGGTAACCAAATCAGTCCTGACAGTGAGTTTCATTTGCTTTTTCAGAGTGCTGTCTTGAGGTAAGAGTGCCAACAAGTCATTTATAAGATGATGCAGTACTGGTTTCAGGGCAGACATTGTGACATGCTTATCAGCACCAAGGGAGTCCGTGAAATCATTCAGTGGTCCAAGCTCCTGACTTACATCTTCAAGAATACTGACGTCTGTATCTTTAGGCATTAAGTGCCAGGTGTTTCTGTCAGATACAAGAACAGTGCACACTGCTTGTTGTTGCTGCAGAAATCTTGATACCATGTCATATGTGGAGCCCCACCGTGTGACAACATCATGAATCGGATAGTGTTGAGGAAGACCCAAGTCTGCCTGCTTAGCTTTCAGAGTTTGTCTTTTCTTCCAACTTCTGCTGAAACCTTGCACGAGATGTCTGCCAGCGCTGATGGCAGCATTAACTGTACTGATCTTTAGAGCCTTTCTGATATCCAAGTTTAAGTTATGGCCAAAGCAGCTTAGCTAGGTAACCTCAGTAAGCAGCTCCCTGAACGCCTTTTTCATGTTAGCTCCATTATCTGTAGTTACAGCGGCTAGTCTGTTTTTGCTGATTTTCCACTCGTCAAGCATGCCTTGGAAGATTTCAATTATATTTTCAGACGTGTGATCCTGTGGTATGAATGTGGTCTCCAGACAGTGAGCCTTGATTTTCCAATCAGAAGTCATGTAATGCACTGTTAAGCTCATGTATGGCTCACCAGCTCCGCCATGACTAGTCCACATATCAGTAGTGGCAGCATACCAAGTTGCACCCACCACTGATTTTTCAACTTGCCTTTTTACTTTATTGAATAACTTCGGCACCTCTTTACCAGTGACATAAGCTCTGGATGGCAGGTGATATTTAGGGTTTAATTTCTGCAGCAATTTACAGAAGCCAGGCTTTTCTACTATGTGGAATGGCAGCATGTCTTTAGCCAAAAAGAAAGCCACTGCTGCATTAATTTCCTGGGCCTGCTTAGAACTGGCATCAAATGTTTTCCCCCTTTCAAGAACTGCAACCAAATTTGGCTGGTTAGCATCTAGTTTTGCACTGTCTTGACGACGGCCCCTGCCACTGCTGCCACCACCACCACTTGGCCGTCCTCCTAATCCAGGACTAGCACTCACTCCACCACTCTAAAATTAAAAAACAAGAAAGAAATTTGATAACTAAACTATCACTGAGTACGCATCACACTTCTCTATGACTTCATTTCACTTTCACGAAACAGTAACACTTTAAGTTGACTCAGGCAGCCAAGGCAACGGGCATAAATGGGCAAGGAAAGGGCAGCAGTGGGCAATAACTAAGCATCAGCAGCTGAATTAGAAAATCATTACATTGGATTGGATTTATTTTGGAATCTTGAATCATCATGGATGGTTTGGGGGACTGGGTAGCTGGGAGTTGGGAGGACTCTGGAGCAAGAGGAGGGACATCACAGTATGAGTTGACTACTTCATTGGACAGTGGAGGACTCATCAGGAAGGACACAACAACACACACAGGACGACGAGTCGGGCCAGGGCAAAGGAAGGACAAAACAGTTCTTTCTACAGTGTCCTCCGAGTGTAGCAGGTGGTGTGGCTGCCTGACCCATGCCCATGGGCCATGGCCAGGATAGGAAACAGGAGGACACCTCTTCCCACCACTGCCACCTGTCTTCTACCACTCACACATCACAATACTACTGCACTGATGCACTGTCTGTCTGTCATCATGTCACACTAAGTGTGCATGGCATGGACTGCAGTGGCACTGCAGCACTGCTGCACTACTGTGAAGTGGCAGTAAGATGACATTAGTGGGGGACTTGGGGGGGTTCTCCCTCATTTCCTGATCCTCACCCCAGTGGGCATGGGCAGCCACCGCTACCACTACACCCGTGGTGTCCCTCTAAGTCCCGACTCCGCTGTAGAAAGAATGACTGTGCTGCTGCTGCTGTCATTCATTCACCCAGACTCCTCCTGTCTCTGTGTCCTCCCCTGTCCTGTCCTCCCTCTCTCGCTCCCAGACTCAGCCTCTGGCTCTGCCTCCCACCCACCCGGAACAGACCATGATCCCATTTCCCCTCCCACTCCCATCATGATCCAAGCCCAACCATGAACTACCTGGTATATCCTATCAATTCCACCAACCAATGAGATCCAAATCCCAATTCCTGATCCTGAATACCAGAGCCAGCAGTGCAGCCAGCATGCCACACCACCCAAGCACACCATGCAGGTGTACATGTCTGCTGGTCCTCAATGACCCTCCCTAATTCTTATTCCGTACCTAGTAGCTACATCTCCCCCTCCCCCCATGCAGTGGGTGGGTATGGGCTGGCAGTTGGGGCGCCACTGGGCAGCTGAGCAGTGGCCCCCGCTGCTTTTTTTTTTTTAATTTGTTGACCGATCCCATCCATTTACTATTCTATTCTGTTTTCTCTCTCCGAGTGCAATAACGATTTTAAAGTTAGTTCAATACAAAATCACATAAGTCAAGAAACCAACCGGGCTGATACCAGAGCGTCTCTGTATTGAAGTGGGTGATACTCTCGCAGGTGGGTAAACAAACTGAAAATGTTTCCTCCACGAGCTGCAACTCTTGTTTTGCACGTACAGCAGACAGGCTTCCCATCCTCACGCACAATACTGTCACTATTTTTATTGTAACCAAAGTAGGTCCACACTGCGGATTTTATTCTTTTTCTAGGTGGGAAAAGCTCACAGTTTTCATCCACTTTCCCATCAGACTCTTTTTTGGGTCTCAGAGACAGGAGAAGGAGGTGGGCGGATCTGACGCTGCTGCTAAATTGGGTCAAGGTCATAGCGCTGCCTCTGACTACTACTCTGATTCTGGCTTTCCTCCTGCTGCAGCAACTCTTCCAATAACAGTACCAACTCCACATCTGCCATGCTTCAAGATAAATCGATTTCTACGACTCCCAGTCCTACAATTACAATACCAAGTCTGGTTACCTACCTTATGTAACTGAACAATAAGAAAGATTACAATTTTCAGCAGCTCATGAAATTGAAACAAAATAGGTGAAATGACGAGACAACAGGCAACAGCTACTTAAAAAATTGACTGACTCACTGCTGCTGACAAATCAAATGGGTACCACTGGCAGTGGCACCGACTGACCAGACCTGACCATGACCACCTGACCTCGTCAGACTCGTGACCACACACAACACCAAGGACACAGTGACCAAGACCATGTGGTTGTCGCCACTCGCCAACCCTGGGGTGACTTGATGATTTGACTTGACCTGACCATGACGAGGCAGGGACATGCAGTCATGCACACTCACCACCACACTAGCCCGGGCCCCCACTGGCTTGGTTTTTGGCATGCTGGGAGGAGGATGGCATCTGAGAGATGGGCTGGCTTAATTGGCAATGAAATCACAGAAGCAGAAACATAAAACAAACAGCAGTTGTACTGCAATGCCAGTCTGCCAGTGCCTGTGCCACCAAGACTCAGTAAGACTGACAGCTACAAGAAGTCACTAGTCTGGACTACAGCAACGCAAGCAAAGCAATCATGATGTCACTTGGCGCAGGCAGTGGCACGCGGGCGGGCAACTGAGCCAGGCGCTACTTGTGTGACTCGTCACTTGAGTCGACCTGAACTGTGAATGTGATGCGCAGCTGCACTGCTGCAGCATGATGCATCAGCTCAGCTTGCTGTAAGTTTATTTAACCTGTAATGCTCGCCTCCACCTTCAGCTTGCTTTTTGCTGTCTGCCAATGTGACTGAGTGACATTTAAAAAATTAAAAAACTACTAAAGTGCCATGTGCCAGTGCTGCCAATGCCATGCCACTGCCACCCACCAGGCCACCGCCCACCACGTTGCCAGCGCCAGCCAATGCCTTCCAATTGCCAATGCCATGCATTGTTTTCTATTCTAATCTCAGTCAGCCATTCTCTCTTTAATAAAATTATCAATAATATTTAAATGAATTAAATGCCATTGTTTGCTTGCTTGCTCGATTGCATGCCAACATTTCTTTTTACATAATAAATATCACGAGGTTGAATAACACCCGTTCACCCTGTTGTATGTCTCATTCTTCTGTTTCAATCTCTATTATTTTACATTACATCATCATATACAATAATATACACAGTTTACACACTAACAAGTCCAACACAGACAGCTTAGTTCACTGAAGGAAAGTAAAAACAAATGCAGGCAGGTGTCGAGGTATGCCCACCCACGCCCAGTGCCCACTGCACGCTTCTGCTCCACAAAGCTCGGTCATCCTTCCCCACTGGCACCCACCCATGACCCCTCCCCAGGGTGGCCATCACAGACTACATACCCCACAAAAATCCACCAAAAGATCTTCCTGGGCTCAGGCTGGTTGGCTTTTGCCTCAAACTGCTTGCCAATGCCTACTATAAGCCTCCTTGATATGATGCATAATGCATTGATCTGCCATCTGCCAACGACTCCCACTTTTACCGGTTCCCTGTGAGTGAATGCAGCAGCCATACGGCAAGCAGTCACACAGTGCCAAACACAAAACTGCTGCACATTGCCACAATAAAGCGGGGAAAACAACATGGCTGCTGCCTGCTGGTTTGGTCTAGTAGAGCGTGTCGAAGAAGACTACTAGGGAATCACTCTGACAGAGGCTGCGGGGGGGGTGTTAGGCTAGCTACTTTCTGAGTCTGGACAGGACAGTTGACTCAGTCTCTCTCTCTCTCTCTCTAGCTTCTCCTTGTATGGGCACTGGCACTGTCAGAGAGATAGTGGTCATGGCACCTTTGTGAAAACATTTTTTTATTTTTTTTTTTTTAATTCAACGTCAGGCCAGGTTTCCCAATTCCCATTTCCACCAACTGGACTGGATCCATTCAGTTTCAGCCAATCACTCCCACCCTCCCCACCCACTCCGATCCAGCCAACTTCCTCCCTGTCCCTGCAGTCATGAATGATGCCAGTCAGTGACTTACTACACTGACTTAGTGACATGTGCCTGCTGCACTACTTGCTGCTGTACCAAAGATACTCCTGTTTTCAAAATTTAGTCAGGAAGGCAATAATAAATTGCTAATTTCCCATTCCCATCCAGATCTGTCCCTAATATCCCTCACATTTAATTCAGGCCAGGTTTCCCCTTCCCTACCAATTCCCACCAAGGATCCACCATCGCCATCATCCTCCTTCAAGTATTATCCCCCCAATCCCACCCAATCTCAGTGAACTTAAGTTCTCCTCTGGGGCTCTCACATTTATTTTACAATGATGGCATGGTATACATTACAAGTTTACAACAAGTTAACACAATAAGCCAACTCTGACCAATATCATGCTAGGTTTCCCATCCCAGCAAGGATAGTAGGGATTTCAGAAGGATGCACATAATCATACAGCACAGGACAGCAATGGAAATAAATTATAATCTCCCTATTCCCTTGGCCTCCATTCCCCAAAGTTTCATCCCCCTCCCCACCCCCAACTCCTCCCGAGTCAGTGCCACTGCCATACCCATGTGCCACCTGTGGCTGTTTTACCCACCCCACCACCCCACTTTTGTATAAACAGAAGAACAAGAACTGGCCTGGGTAGGAGCTAGGTAGCCTCAGGCTCCTACAGTCCTCTCCTTGTCGACTCTCTCAACTCACCACCGGCTGGCCCAGGTCTCTCACTCCGTCTCTCAGACTCTCTCATGTGGCCAGGGGACTTGGGGAGGGACTCGGAATGCGGGGAGATGATCAGGAATTCGGGGGTTCGACTACTCGGTTGGGAACTTGGGGGTCTGTCAGTCGGACTACATAAACTGCCTCCGTGCGGTCAGTGGGCCTAAATTTAGTAGCCGCGCTTCACTCAAAGTGCTCTCCTGGTCGCAAACTTGCTCCTCTGTCCTCACTGCTCCTTCTGGATCTCTCTCCCTCTGCACGTGATGCCCACATGCAGATCACACTGAAGAATGCCCACTTTCAGATGGTGGAATGGGATTGGTTGAGTTCCCTCTATCTCCACCTACTGAATCATGAAAAAACAAACAAAAAAAAAAAAGGCCTTTCAAAGGCAAACTGCCAGTGTACTACACCTCTTCACACTCCAAGAAACGTAGTCTATCAGCACACACCGCTGTTTACCGTGAGCAACAGTTACCACGGTTTGGAAAAACTGTCACGATGTCTATACCATGCTGTTTCAAACCGCGGTATACCGTCACACCGGTATACCGTGACAACCCTACTTAGAAGCTATAGTACCTTGTTAGTGATTCTTGTCACGGCTGCACAGGTGTTTTAAATCAAACTTGAATTATCGTGTCTGGCATCAAAAATTATTGTAATTACAGCCACTTTAAATGAGGTGAACTTACAATGAGCCCATACAATAAACTATGATCTAAATGCCAGCAGTCTGGCAGCAATTAAATTCAATAGTATGGTTTTCTCCTCATCAAATAGTTATTTAGAAATTACTACTGAATTACTCGGAGTCATTTCTGTAGATTGTGTTCCTATTTTAATATATTCCTGCCTTTGCCAAATAGTCCTGCTAAAAATGGTCCCACTAAAAATGGTCCACCAGAAACATTGGACCAGGTATCTAACAATGCGGTCAGCTGTGTTTTAAAACAGTATCTTTTTTCACAGTATTATTATGAGAGGGCATAATCAAGTTATAATTCTGCTCAAAACCACTGCTTTCCACATAAATGGTAATCTTTATGATTATGCAGTTTGATCTTGTGTCCGAGTCCAAATCACATAAAATAAATTGATCCTTTGTTGCATTTTTGTTATAGAACTGACTTATGATATTTTATCTTAAATTATACAATGGCAAGAAAGAATCCTGGATTCTGATTGGTCAGTGTGTGCCTGAGACAGTGCTGATATTGCAGTATAACATCACTGTCATTGATTAGCATTAGCTTTGCTTGCTGTCATCATAGAGCACCTTTACTTTTTTTTCCCTCTTCTCTTAAGAAACTCACTAAAAATCTACTAAAAAAATTTTTAAATTTTTTTTATTTTGTATAACAATGAACCATTGTATATAATAGCAATAAGGCACTTCAGAGTGTGTTGTATTGTGTAACGTTACTCCTGGTGGTGGAAGCACTCAGCTTCACCTCGTGCTTCAACCCACCCCAGGAGTGACGTTATTACATGATCACACACACCCTGTCGTGCCTTATTGCTTAAATATTTATAATGTGTTTGGCTGTGTATAATATGCTGTGATGCAAGTCAACCATCAAAATCAGGAATTACTGTAATCACTGCAGATATATGGTAGATTGTTCTCGATTCACCTTCACTCCTCTGTGTATGTCATACTTTAACGACCAATTAACTCCTTTCACTTTCCCTGATCCCCATTCAACAGCACTGAAACTGTAGTACGTTATCTCCAGCTGGTCTCTCGCAGTGGACGCCGTAAGCCTAACAACCCCATTTTTCAAATGTAGATTTCGTAAAAAATACTAAACTCCCAAACACTAAACCACCCTAGGAAATCCTTCCCCACCAACCTACACAACTATACAAAATTGCACTATTTAAAGCTTTACAGTTTTTTCTCTAGAGGACAGCAAAAACTCAGGAAAACACCCACAATTGAAATCAATGGACAAAACTATATATTTTTTCACACTTTACTATCTCTAAAAATTCAACCCATTTACATGAAACTTTCAAGGATTATAGAGTCTATCATAGACAACAAAACCTAAAAGTTTCATATAAATCTGTAAAACAATCTTTTTGCAAGCAGCAAACAAAAAATGGAGTTTAATATAGAACTCACCAGCGACCTTAACTATAGGGGCACTACCACATCCCTATAACAGCTGGCGTACATTACATATCCTTCACCATACTCATACCTTCCAGATACCCTCTTTACTGATTAGTTTAGATGCAGAAAAGGCATTCGATGGGGTATCTTAGCCTTATCTTTTTGCAACTCTCACACAGATGTGGTTCTCAGAAGACTTCATTTCTCTACTACAGAGAATGTACGGCACCCCGCAAGCCTTCATTAAAGTAAAGTAAATGGGCATACCTCTACCACCTTTTGGCTTGACCACGGTACACGTCAAGGATTACCTCTCTCTCCGTTGATATTCACAGTCTATATAGCCCTTAGCCAAAACCATTCCAGAAAGTGGGATCTACAGGAGAGTGCAAGTCGGCGATATGGAGCATTGCATAGCTCCTAAAGCGGATGATGTACTACTATGCATGACAGACCCCGAAAACCTCATCCCAGAAGTGTTCCATATCTTGGCCCGTTTTAGTATAATTTCAGCCTACAAACTGAACACTAATAAAATGGAGGCCCTCCCCTGCAACTTTGCCCCAAGCCCAGGATTGTGACGGCCAATACCCATTTTGCTGAGACTTTCAGAAAATGAAGTACCTAGGCATTAAAGAGCACGCTGCCACATTCTGGGCAGGCAACTCATAACTGAGGAGTTGCCTGCTCAAGAAGCAATTTCAGCCCCAAATGGATTTTTTTCTATGCAGCAGTGAAGGAAATATTTACATCTGTTTGCTTGACTTTGTAACTTCTGACTACGAGCCGTGCAGCTGCCTAGCGCTGCAGCCCCGCCTCTAAAAACTGCAGTTTGATGACGTGAAGTATGACGGTTGTAGGTTGCTACATATATAATAATGAAATCAGGGGAGGGGGCTCTCTAAAGTTGACGACAGTTTCTTTACTTCTAATTATACATGTATGGGGCTGTAATATATATCATATATTACTCTCAAATCCGTATAACTGGAAGCAAAGAAACTGCAGACATGTTTGGAGAGCCCTCTCCCCCCCTTGCATTATTCTATATGTAGCGTGCCTGCAGCCCCATTCCCTACTTCACATCATCAAACTGCAATCTTTAGGGTACAGCTCACAGTTCAAAGCTGCGAGCTGGGCAAACAAAATGTAAATATTTCCTGAACTGCTGCTTAGAAAAAAAAATCCATTACTGGCTAAAATAGCTCCTCACACAGGTAGCTTCTTAGTATAAGTTGCCTGCCCAGGGCTTGAAATCATGACAGCTGCTCTTTGAGCTCCCAAAGAAACTAGAAAGGTTGTATGAGGTAAATTATGCCCGTTTGTCCCAACTATTAATAACAGACCTACAGAGATGGCACTCCCTACCCCTCTCATTTATTCGGAGGACAGACTTTGTTCGTATGGTGGTATTACCATGCTTCATACATTTTTTATCAAAACAAATCATCACCGATACCACAACCGGACTGGCGGAAATGGCATGCTGCCATTACCAGATATATCTGGATTTACTGGATTTTTTGGACAAAAGAAGGAACAAGGCCCATCAAGACTGTCCCCTACAGTTGTGGGACATTACTTTGTAAAATACTGTTGATGTATCCAATTGTCTAGTCTTAGTTTAAAGGTGTCAAAATCTGTGATATTGACCAGTGCTTGTGGCAGTGCGTTCCATTTTTTTGCTGCTCTGATACAGAAGTTATCATGCTTATTAGTTTTTGCCCATTTATTTATTTTTATTTATTTAATTTTTTTTTGTTGACCGGGTAAGTGCACTAGACAAATCCTGCCTATTTTCAGGCACGAACCGGGGGAGGGGGATACAGATGAATGCCAACTGACCTTGAACCAGATTAAGCTGTTGGTGGTATTTTTAGTGACTGATAGTTGTTTATTATGTAGTCTGCCTACAGTATGTTTAGTAGTAAAGGAAAGTCCACACTGTTCCATTAGGAGTGGAGATTTTAATATTTTTAATGTAAGCAAGATATCCCCTCTGTATCTTCTGAGATCCAGAGGAAATAATCCTGGAAACTTGAGTCTGGTGTTATAATCATAGGTTTTAAATTTGGGAATTCTTTTAGTAAGTCTCCTCTGGATCTGTTCTAAATGATTTATGTCCCTTTTAAGATGAGGGTTCCAAAATGGGGAACCATAAGCCACATGGGGTCTGATGCCCTGTGTAGCGGAACAAGGCAGTATTCGGATTTACTGATAAAATATTTTTTTTTACTTGATTCAAGATGGAATTGGCTCTACCTGCTACTTTTGTGCAGTGATTAACAGATGTGAGTTTGTTATTAATAAGAATACCTAGATTCCATTCACAGGCAGAAGACTGGAGTAGGGTGGTGTTTAAACAATGTTTGTTTTGCGGGTTTTTTTCCCCCCCGAAGTGAAGAACAGTGCATTTATCAACACTGAATTCCATAGAGTTTGATTCTGCCCGTAGTTCAACGTGATCCAAGATCTTGTTCTAATAATGATCTGTTAGTACTATTGTCTACTCTGCCACCAAGTTTGGTGTCGTCCGCGAAATAAGAGATGTGGTTACCGGTGCTAGATGACATATCACTAATGAAGATGTTAAACAGTGTTGGGCCGAGCACTGAACCCTGAGGCAAACCACTGGTCACTCAGCCCGTTTTTGATTGGGAGCCATTAGTTTGCACTGTTTGTGTCCTATTTGTGAGCCATTTTGATATCCAATTGACTATACTGGTCATAAAACCAAACGAGTAGAGTTTATTAATCAGAATAGAGTGGGAGACCTTATCAAAGGCCTTACTATAGTCGAGCAAAAAGGACCAGTTGCTATATTGTTATCGAGGTACCTATTACTGTTATAAAATGGTATGAGGGTGGTTGTACATGAATGTCCAGCTTTGAATCCATGTTGGGTGAAGCCTTGGATACCAAGCCTGGAGATGTCATTCTCTGATGATGTTTTGATCCGACGTTCCATGAGTTTCCCTACAATGGATGTTAGACTGATAGGGCGGTAATTCTGGACGTTGGATTTGTTTCCCTTTTTATGGATAGGGGTCACAATAGCATTATGCCAGTCATCAGGGATGTCAGATTCAAGGAGAGATTTACTGAACAGCACTGTAAGCAGTTGGGTCAGGGCCTTGGCAGTACCCATCAAAAATCTAGATTGAATACCATCAGGACCTGTACTTAGATTTATTAAGAAGAGATAGTACCCTAAAGACCTCGTGTTCATTAAACTGGACTACAGGGGAATTACTTGTAAGTGGCAGATGGGTTGGGTGGGTGACATTTGTGTTGTAAACTGAACAAAAATATTTGTTAAAGAGGTTAGCTACTTCATGGTCAGAGGTAATTGAGATTCCATCTATATATAAGGGTCCAACCGATCTCTTATTTCCTTTTTTGCTGTTTATATATAAACACAGTGACCTTTTGTGATTTATCGAGTGTGCCAATTTGAATTCGAGCTAGAGTTTCACCTGTTTAATCAATTTTTAAGGGTTTTAATGGCATATTGATAATGGGTTAGGTAAGTAGGGCTGGGATTTCTTTTTAGGTTTCTAAATTGTTTCTCTTTGAGTTTAATTAATTTGTGGTTTAATTTGTTAAACCAAATTGGTATTTTACCCTTATTATTGTATTTGGTCTTGCTAGAGATGAATTGGTCTTCAAGTTTGAGAATTATATTTTTTATTTTTACCCATGCAATATTAACAGATGTATTTCTGAATAATTCCGCTTAGTTGAGGTTTTTTAATGCTTTGTTGATTAGGTCAAAATTTGCTTTGCTGTAGTCCTCATATATACATCTGTTAACAACTTTTGGTGGAGTAATACTGATACTAAAAATGATGGAATTATGATCACTATTACCAATGGGGCTTGTAATTTCGATATCCGAGAGTTGATAATTGATATTAGTAATAACTAAGTTAAGTATATTCTTGCCTCTGGTAGGAACATGAACAAGTTGTTTCAGGCCTGTGTCGATGACTGATTCGATAAATGCTTTTTCTTGTTCAGTTCTGCCAATAAGGGAATCCCAGTTAATATTTGACATATTAAAGTCTCCCAAAATCAGAGTGTCTCCCGTTTCAGATATTTCAGAAATAGTATTAATTAAGCTGTTAGTATATTGGAAGTCAGCGGAAGGAGGTCTGTAGCATACTCTGATGGAAAGCTTTGGATGACATTTTACTTGTAGAGAAGCCCAGATTGATTCTGTGTCGGAATTAAGAATAATCTCATGAGAGAGAATGTTGTCCCTAATGTAGAGACAACCCCCACCAGTTCTGTTTTCCCTGTCCTTGTGATATAGCTTAAAATTAGGTATGTTCCTGATCCATATTGATGATGTGTCCCACCAAGTTTCTATCATGGCAATAATGCTCAAATCTACTCGAGTACAGAGTACTGTAGTTCTGATATTTTGAGGTTGTTTAAGGCTCTGGCATTGAAGATAAGGATGTTACAAGTATTTTTTTTGCAAGGTTGTTTTACTTATATTCAGAGAACTGGGAACATCCGCCCCCCCAATGAGGTTTAAAAGTTTTTAGAAAGTTCTTTATTGATTACAGCAGTCAGGGATTCACCCAAAAGGGTACTACCTCTTCTGCTGAGGTGGAGACCATCCCAGCAGAATAGCGAATCCCTATCAGAAAAGCTTTCCAACGCATGATGCAGTGTATATCCTGTTTAAAACACCATTTTCTTAACCATTCATTGGTAGATTTAATTTTCTGTGTTATCATGTTGGTTGCCCTTGGTACCAGGAGAATTTCCGAGAAGCAAACCGTAGAGCCCTTGTCTACTAATAAATTGATTAAGGCCACGTAGTCTTGTCTAAGCTGTAACAGATCAGTATGATTAATGTCATTGGTATCAGCAGGAATTATTACAAGAGGATTGGTACCTGCATTGGATAGAATTTTGCTAACCATTTCAGTGATGTCAGAAGCCTTAGCTCCTCTCAAGCTTGAACAGGTCCAGTTGGTTTTGTCAGGATTACATATAGCCCTGTTGATATGTTTGGTGAGAGTCACCCAAAACAAAAACTTGACATTGCTGGGCAGGTGGAGCTGGAATGTCATTTGTTTCCATCGGAACAGTTTTTGGGGGAAGAGCAGTATGCCCAGAAGCAGGGATGAGAGGTTCATTAATGCGATTGGTTGGATGATTAATCAGAGAGGGTAGTGTGACATCAGAATCAAGAGAATTAGAGGAGTGTGAAGATGAGTGGCTCACATTCAAGTGGGGCATGGGGATGTTTACCTCTTTAGCAAGAAATAAACTACCACTTGACTTATCTGATCTATTCAACTCTGGGCAAGTAGATTTTATTGTTTTAAGGGGGGAGAATGAGTTATAAGTGGGAATGCAGAATTGATCAGCTTTCCGACCCTTTTTGGAAACCACAGAGCTAGGGACAGTAGCCTAATCAGAGATGAGATCAAATTCCTCGTCATCTTCCTCCCCTTCCCTACTACGTTTTTTTACTGTTACTAAATCAGAGCTTAGAATTTCCCCTTTTGGGTCTGGAGTGCCGTTAACCCTGAAAAAGGCTCACCACCCTAATGCTACATAAAAGTAGAGGAGGCCTGGCACTTCTGGACCTATGTCTATACTACACAGCAGCTGAACTCTGCATTTTGTTTTACTGGCACACAATCAGCCCAGGACCTCAATGGTTAGAAATGGAAAGGGATATTTTACCCTTTCAAGATATGGTTCGCTATATGTTTGAAAGGGGAGCAGGTGGGGTGGGGTGGCAGGGGGATAATGTCAATCCTTGGATTGCCTAACTTAAAGAGATATGGAGAAAGGTAGTGGCCAACACTGGCCTGAGTGGTCGGTTTGTCTGGGTGTGCCCCCTTGCAACCTTGGCAGATTTTCTACCAGCATGTATAGATAAAACTGGCAAAAACGGAACCTAGTATATCTTAACCAAATGTGTACAGGTACACAAATGAAACCTTTTACTCAACTGCAACAACAATTTGGCCGGACCAAAGGGATTTCTTCCATTATCTCCAAATCTGACACTACCGCACCAATCTGACCACTGACGTGCAAAGACCCCACTGCATGCGCAGTACTCATCAGCGCCTTGGCACTACATATCAGGACACAGACCACTGGACATCTAATCTCTAACAGATACTAAGCCCTCCAAGAAACATACACATTTAACACTACGTACATGCCGTTAGATTAGATTAGCACTTGGAAGCATGTCAGGGTGGTCCCAATTTTTAAGACCGGTTTTTAAGACTGGTGACCTGCTCTTCGCCTCCTCTTGGGTGCGAAATCTTGGCGTGATTCTGGATAGAGACTTAACCATGGAGGCTCAAATATCCTCCGTGGTTCATACTTGTTTTTACCATCTCAGAAACATTGCCAGGATTAAGTCCCTTGTTCCGCCTCTGGACCTCCCTACTTTGATACTTTGATACATGCCTTAGTCACATCTAGGCTTGATTACTGTAATGCGCTCTATCTCGGGGTCACAGGAGGATCTCTCCGCAGATTGCAGCTGGTGCAAAACGCAGCTGCCTGGTTGCTGACCAGGCAGCAAAAGTTTTGCCATATTACACCGGTTTTGCGCGAGTTGCACTGGCTACCAGCCAGGTGGAGAGTCCTCTTTAAGGTGGGTCTTCTCACCTATAAGGCCCTACACAGGCAGGGCCCTGGTTACCTGTTAAACCTTCTGTCACTTGCCTTTTCCTCGCGTCCTCTTCGCTCTTCTAGTGAATGCTTCCTGACCATTCCCAGAACTAGGCTGAAATCGCTGGCGATAGAGCATTTGGCGTAGCGGCTCCTGTTCTGTGGAATTCTCACCAACTATGGTCAGAGAAGCTTCCTCAGTTGATGTTTTTAAGGCCCAGCTTAAAGCTTTTTTTTTTCTAAAGCTTTTAATGTCTAGATGTATGTTCATAGTTATGGTTTGATTTCTGTAAGCTTTGTATTTATTATGTGTAATTTTCATATTTATTATGTTTTAAATGCTTGTTCTAAATTTTTGTACGGCGCCCAGAGACTCTGGGATTGGACGTCTTTTAAATAAATTTTGCCTTGCCTTGCTATCCCCAGATAACTATCGGCATATATCCTTGCTCCCCCACCTTAGTAAACTCCTGGAAAGGATTGTCCACTGACAACTGTCTGACTATATTGGCACACACATCCTACTGTCCAGACAGCAACATGGCTTCCGTAAACATCACTCCAGCACATCTGCCCATGCTCTTTTTACCAATTATATTCTTAGGAACACAGGCCTTGGAAGGGCAACGGGTGCCATCTTTGTTGACCTGTCTAAAGCTTTTGACCTGGTCGACCACACCCTGTTACTTTCCTCCCTCCGCACCCTTGGCTGCTCTACCGAGACCACACGGTGGTTCCAAAGTTACCCTTCAGATAGATCTCTGTCAGTATGTGTAGGACCTTCCACCTCCCCTGCCCTCCCCGTCACTACTGGTGTACCCCAGGGCTCCATCATGGGCCCATTCTTATTCTCCATTTATAAACTCTCTCCCTCTGACTGTCTCACTTATGATGCCCTATTTTATGCAGATGACCGTGTCCTCTTCACTAGTGACAAGGCTCTTGAGAATATATCCAGTGCTTTATCCAATAACTATTCTGCGGTGCACACCTGGTTCTGCTCACATCGCCTAACTGTTAATGCTAAAAAAACTAAATCCATGCTATTTGGATCTAAACCATTCCTCTCTATGGTCACCAAGGCTGGGTCCACCCTCTCAGTAGTCTCACCGGATGACACTGTAATTGAAAATGTACTAACTTTCAAATATCTGGGAGTAATCCTGGACCCATCCCTCTCCTTTTCCAATCATATCTCCTCAGTTATCCGCCATATTAACCAAAAACTTGGTGCGGCTTATCAGATAAAGTCACTCCTGACCTGTGAAGCCCGTTTAGTCATTGCCCAAGGCAACCTGCTACCCTTGATTGACTACTGCTCCCCTATTTACTCACACACATCCTCAGCCTTGCATGTGCACCTCTGCTCCACGTACACAACATATGTATTTTCACTCTCCTGGAACTATATTCCATTCACCACTGCCACCTCTACCAGACTCTTGGCTGGCTCCCACTACACTGCAGATTTGATTATGGTCTTGGCTGCCTCCTGGACAGTGCCACCAGGCATGATGAAGCCTCCCCTTTTACGTCTCGCCTCAAGACCAGAACTCCCTCAAGGTGTTTGCGTACATCCTCCGTCCCCTCCCCCATGGATATCCTGAAAGTCTCCTCAGCTATGGGTAGCAGAGCGTTATCTGTAGCTGCTCCCACTCTGTGGAACAGAATCCCCATGGATATCCCGAAAGTCTCCTCAGCTATGGGTAGCAGAGCGTTATCTGTAGCTGCTCCCACTCTGTGGAATAGAATCCCCATGGATATCCCGAAAGTCTCCTCAGCTATGGGTAGCAGAGCATTATCTGTAGCTGCTCCCACTCTGTGGAACAGAATCCCATGGATATCCCTGAAAGTCTCCTCAGCTATGGGTAGCAGAGCGTTATCTGTAGCTGCTCCCACTCTGTGGAACAGAATCCCCATGGATATCCCGAAAGTCTCCTCAGCTATGGGTAGCAGAGCGTTATCTGTAGCTGCTCCCACTCTGTGGAACAGAATCCCATGGATATCCCGAAAGCCTCCTCAGCTATGGGTAGCAGAGCATTATCTGTAGCTGCTCCCACTCTGTGGAACAGAATCCCCATGGATATCCGAAAGCCTCCTCAGCTATGGGTAGCAGAGCATTATCTGTAGCTGCTCCCACTCTGTGGAACAGAATCCCCATGGATATCCGAAAGCCTCCTCAGCTATGGGTAGCAGAGCATTCTCTGTAGCTGCTCCCACTCTGTGGAACAGAACTCCCATGGATATCCCGAAGCCTCCTCAGCTATGGGTAGCAGAGCATTCTCTGTAGCTGCTCCCACCTGTGGAACAGAATCCCATGGATATCCGAAAGCCTCCTCAGCTATGGGTAGCAGAGCATTCTCTGTAGCTGCTCCCACTCTGTGGAACAGAATCCCCATGGATATCCCGAGAAGCCTCCTCAGCTATGGGTAGCAGAGCATTCTCTGTAGCTGCTCCCACTCTGTGGAACAGAATCCCCATGGATATCCCGAAAGCCTCCTCAGCTATGGGTAGCAGAGCATTCTCTGTAGCTGCTCCCACTCTGTGGAACAGAATCCCCATGGATATCCCGAAAGCCTCCTCAGCTATGGGTAGCAGAGCATTCTCTGTGGCTGCTCCCACTCTGTGGAACAGAACCCCATGGATATCCCAAGCCTCCTCAGCTATGGGTAGCAGAGCATTCTCTGTGGCTGCTCCCACTCTGTGGAACAGAATCCCCATGGATATCCCGAAGCCTCCTCAGCTATGGGTAGCAGAGCATTCTCTGTAGCTGCTCCCACTCTGTGGAACAGAGTCCCCATGGATATCCAAGCCTCCTCAGCTATGGGTAGCAGAGCATTCTCTGTAGCTGCTCCCACTCTGTGGAACAGAATCCCCATGGATATCCCGAAAGCCTCCTCAGCTATGGGTAGCAGAGCATTCTCTGTAGCTGCTCCCACTCTGTGGAACAGAATCCCCATGGATATCCCGAAAGCCTCCTCAGCTATGGGTAGCAGAGCATTCTCTGTAGCTGCTCCCACTCTGTGGAACAGAATCCCCATGGATATCCCGAAAGCCTCCTCGGCTATGGGTAGCAGAGCGTTCTCTGTAGCTGTTCCCATTCTCTGGAACAGAATCCCCATGGATATCCCGAAAGCCTCCTCGGCTATGGGTAGCAGAGCGTTCTCTGTAGCTGTTCCCATTCTCTGGAACAGAATCCCCATGGATATCCCGAAAGCCTCCTCGGCTGTGGGTAGCAGAGCGTTCTCTGTAGCTGTTCCCACTCTGTGGAACAGAATCCCATGGATATCCCGAAGCCTCCTCGGCTGTGGGTAGCAGAGCGTTCTCTGTAGCTGTTCCCACTCTGTGGAACAGAATCCCCATGGATATCCCGAAAGCCTCCTCGGCTGTGGGTAGCAGAGCATTATCTGTAGCTGCTCCCACTCTGTGGAACAGAATCCCCATGGATATCCCGAAAGCCTCCTCGGCTGTGGGTAGCAGAGCATTATCTGTAGCTGCTCCCACTCTGTGGAACAGAATCCCCATGGATATCCGAAGTCTCTCAGCTATGGGTAGCAGAGCATTATCTGTAGCTGCTCCCACTCTGTGGAACAGAATCCCCATGGATATCCGAAAGTCTCCTCAGCTATGGGTAGCAGAGCATTATCTGTAGCTGCTCCCACTCTGTGGAACAGAATCCCCATGGATATCCCGAAAGTCTCCTCAGCTATGGGTAGCAGAGCATTATCTGTAGCTGCTCCCACTCTGTGGAACAGAATCCCCATGGATATCCCGAAAGTCTCCTCAGCTATGGGTAGCAGAGCATTATCTGTAGCTGCTCCCACTCTGTGGAACAGAATCCCCATGGATATCCCGAAAGTCTCCTCAGCTATGGGTAGCAGAGCATTCTCTGTAGCTGCTCCCACTCTGTGGAACAGAATCCCCATGGATATCCCAAAAGCCTCCTCAGCTATGGGTAGCAGAGCATTCTCTGTAGCTGCTCCCACTCTGTGGAACAGAATCCCCATGGATATCCCAAAAGCCTCCTCAGCTATGGGTAGCAGAGCATTCTCTGTAGCTGCTCCCACTCTGTGGAACAGAATCCCCATGGATATCCCGAAAGCCTCCTCAGCTATGGGTAGCAGAGCATTCTCTGTAGCTGCTCCCACTCTGTGGAACAGAATCCCCATGGATATCCCGAAAGCCTCCTCAGCTATGGGTAGCAGAGCATTATCTGTAGCTGCTCCCACTCTGTGGAACAGAATCCCCATGGATATCCCAAAAGCCTCCTCAGCTATGGGTAGCAGAGCATTATCTGTAGCTGCTCCCACTCTGTGGAACAGAATCCCCATGGATATCCCAAAAGCCTCCTCAGCTATGGGTAGCAGAGCATTATCTGTAGCTGCTCCCACTCTGTGGAACAGAATCCCCATGCCCATCCGCTCTCTGCACTCCCATGCCACTTCAAGACACAACTCAAATCCTGGCTGTTGATGAGGCCACATGCCGTTGCTAGCTTGGATAACCCTCCCCCTTCCATTCTGACTTTTCCCTCTTGGGCTGCTTTGGCCTCCCCTGCCCTCTTTCACTTCTTTGGACTCGTGTCTTACATCCCTCACTGCCTGCTCCTTGGGCTCTCCCACTTGACTACTGTCATGCATGGTTTTTTTTTGTTTGTTTGTTTTACATCATGCCTTAATTTGCACTGGCACTTATCCTTAGTAAATAATTGTATAATAATTGTTGCTTATCATAATGTACTAATTGTTTTTTTCAGCCTCTCAATTTTACTTTCCTATATCACTTTCTTTGTTCACCAATGATGTCTGTATATCCATTTTGTTCACCAATGATGTCTGTATATTCACATGGCCTGTACTCATTGTATAATTTGTCACTACTGCCTGTGTGGCCCGGGTTGTGCCTGAAAATGGTCCCCTGGATCAGTGCACTTACCCGGTTACCAAAGACTTAAATAAATAAAATAAAAAAGATGGGTGGAAGAGTTAGGCATCCTGATTGAGCTGACAGAATGGAAGAGGGGTTGCTCTGAGGCAGGAAGGGTTACATCCTCGCATGTCTGGTAGGAATATGCCTGGAAGCACCTTATACATTATTTTAGAACACCAGTCATTACAACCAGATATGCGAGAAATGGAGGTGGGACTTCTGGAGGGCCTGCAGCACCTCCGAGGCAACCCACACTCATATAATGTGTTATAAATAAATAAAATAAATGCCCAGCACTGCAACTCTTTTACCAGGAGCTGGAGGGGTCCATTTTGGAGGTCCTATATATTCTGATGAAGCTTACACCACAAATGTACTTATTTCACACATATATATATATATATATACACACATCCCAGGAATTATAAGGCTAGACATATAAAATACTTGCTAGGGATAATGCTCCTAGCAGCTAAGAAATGTATCACTCTGAGATGGTTATCCTCCCAACCTATTACACTGAATCAGTGGAGAACTGTGGTCAATGAGATGTATAAAACAGAAAAAAACACAAGTAGCCTAAATGACAAAACTGAGGTATTAACAGCCAGATGGAATGCCTCGGTAATATACGTGATGCAGTACGACAACACTTTTCTTCCCTAAACATGAACCTATTGTAAGCAGTTACATTTTACTATATAGGGATAGGTTCAGAATATACTAGAAAGTTCCAGACAGCCAAGAGAAGTGTAGTAATGCAGCAGACGGAAGAAGGGTACTAGAGCCTACATACAACATAGGGCTGGAGTCTCCTTATGGCACTCCTACCCTGGCTCCCCACTAACTTTTTTTTTTTTTTTTTTTTTAACAGAATGTGTTTTTATCTTAGAGTTGCCCTTTCAGAAGGTTTCTTTTACTTACTGTTAAGTACAGGATTGTGAGATTACAGTTCCACAGGAGTGCCGCCCCCATTGCTGAACTGGGAGGCAAAAGGCACCTTGCTAGATTACATACTAACATACTAAAATGCCAGCAGAATAGGCCTAACGGTCTTTTGTGTCTGCTCATTTGGTCAGCCCCCACCCTGGGAACTGACCTTGCTGCTTCTCGTCTCCCTCTCTGGCTTCTCCCTTCCCAGTCCCAGCTATTCTCGCTGCACTGGTTTTTGTTTCCAGAACCCCTCCCCTGTACCTGTCCCACCCCCTCTTGAACCCCTCCACTGTTTCTGCCTCCACCAGCCCTATGGACAGCGCATTCCATGGCTTCACCACCCTCTCAGTGAAGTAACACCTCCTCCTTTCTCCCCTGAATCCCCCCCAGCTTCCACCCATGCCCTCTAGTTGCCCCCTTCCTTGAAGCACCCTGACTGCTCCTCCCTATTTACCCCTTCATGTACCTGAAGACTCTATCATGTCCCCGGTCCCTACTCTCTTCCAATGTGTACATATTTAGCTCTTGGTAGCCCAGTGGCCATACAGACCGTACCAGTACTACCCCAGTCCCGAATGTGAATGGTTTCATTCACATTTTGGGACTTGTAGTAACTATACGGTCTGGTACGCCCACTGGCCCACAGTGGTCCAATGGGCGCATAGCCGCACTGTACACCGTCAGTCGGCGGGGGGGTTTATGGTGGGGACGCCCCCGCTGCTGACTGGGGAGCGGGTGGCAGATCTGAGGGCAGGTGGGGTACCGCTGGACTACCAGGGATGTTGCATTTTCTACAGCCCGCGATCGGGCTGGGGATCGGGTCCACTGGACCACCAGGGATTATTTTAATTTACTTAAACCCACGATCGGGCTGGGGGGCAGGTCCACTGGACCACCAGGGAATATATTTATTTATAAAGCCCGCGATCGGGCTGGGGAGCAGGTCCACTGGACCACCAAGGAATATATTTATTTATAAAGCCCGCGATCGGGCTGGGGAGCAGGTCCACTGGATTACCAGGGATTATTTTAATTTACTTAAGCCTGCGATCGGGCATTGAGGCCCACTGCCCACTGAGGGGCAGGGAGCGTCGGTCCCCGATGGCTGCAGCCTGGCAGGGCGCCTGGTGCAAGTCGCCGGGAATCAGCGCACCTGCATGCAAATGGGGCCATAATGACATGCAAATGGCCCCATTTGCACCATGCATTCATAATGGCCTCATTTCCATGGTCACGTCTGAATATCGCTCTTGCTGCGCCTAAAGTAGCTGCACTGCACAGCCCCTGCTTCTCACTTGCCACTTGCGCTGGCGCACTCCCACTGTGCCATGCACAGAGCAGGTGCCCCCAGTGCCATATTCAACAGTGTTGAGCCATGGCGCAGCACCGTTGAATATCGCCTGGTTCATGCCCAGGCGCAGCCCAGTTGTGCTGCGTCCAGGCTTGCGCCCCTGTCTGGCGCATTCTGAATATCCCACCCTCTGTGTCTTAATGTGAGTTTACACTGGTTCTACAAGGGTCCTGCATGGCTCCTCCTTCCCATGTTATCCTGTCCCCCAATTTATTTTGATTTTGGCAAGTGAGGCACTATTTATTGGCATGGGTGGCGAGCTTTCTGGCTTAGGCCGAACTCTCCTTCCTAGCCTTAACGCTAGATCTGGGAGCGAAAGAAAGGAAAGTTATTTTTAGGCCGTAAGCCAGCCTGTTGAATCATACCAGAATAACTAACTAGGTCACTCAAAGTGGTGGAAAACATAAATATAGAATATGACTGCAGATAAGGACTGCTTGGCCCAGCTAATCTGTCCATTTTTTACTTCCTGCTTATACTGTCACAGTAGACCCAACTTGATCATTGCCCCCCTCCCCCAAACTTTCCAACAAGATTCCCTTGTGCCTATCCCATGCATTCTGAAATTCCGCCACTTCTGCTGGAAGACTTCCATGCATCCACCACTCTTTCAGTGAATAAGTACTCCAGCACATACTTCTTAAATGTACCCTCTGCCAGCTTCACTGCATGTCCCCTTGTTCTTATGCATCTTTTCCTCTGAAAAATACTCCCCTCCTTTACCTTATTTACCCCCGTGAGGTATTTAAAGGTTTTACCACATCTCCCCTCTCCCTTCCAGGGTGTACAAATTAAGGGCCTTCAGTCTCTCCTCATAGGGCTTCTGATGCAGACCCTGCATCATCTTAGTTGTCCTCCTCTGGATAGCCTCTACCCTGTCTGTGTGTTCCCTGAGATGTGGTCTCTAAACTGGACACAGTCCTACAGGTGGGGTCTCACCAGTGATTTATACAGTGGCAACACCACCTCCCTCATTCTGCTGGCGCTACCTCTCCCTATGCACCACAGCATCCCACTGGCCCTACCAACTGCCTGGTTGCACTGTCTCGCAACCTTGAGGTCATCTGATATAATGACTCTCGCATCCCTTTCCTCAATACAACCCAGGGATCCTGGATACAACATTTAAAGAACAAGAATGAGTGGAAATTCTGGAAAACACTTTTTGCTTGAATTCGTTTTTGGTGTTGCTTAAGACTACATTTTCTCATAGCCAATTCCAGGACTCAATCACTATCTGGGTGAAAAAATGCTTTCTAGCTGTGTTTTCAAAAAGTTGTTCTTTTAGCCGAAGGGGGTGGCCTCTGGTGTTTAAAGTACACTGTTTGAAGGTGAAATTCATCTCAGATGTGAGGTACGGATTTAATAGCGCTCCCCTTAACCACCTTACATGTAACAGCATTAACTTGAGAGAGTCCAGCCTATCTGTGTAGGGGAGATTTTCTAATCCCTTAATTGTTTTAGTTACTATACACTAAATTTACTCAACCCTACTGCTGTATTTGCAGGTGCATGGTCTCCATACTTGGCTTGCATAATCCAAATAGGCATACAGAACAATGAGGTGAATGGGGGATATAAATTAGTGCGGCTAAAATTAGAACACTTCATAGAATAGACTGATCTGGCACTCAAGCTTCTGGGCATGTAGCTCGGGACGAACTGTTCATGGGAGGTCCTTGGTTATGTTATCAGGTATATTGGTTTCTCTAGTATCCAATATTACCATGCTGTTTCAGCCTATTAGCAGCCTAGTCATGGGGAAGCCTTTACTACCCCCTGCCCAGGACTTTTTTTTTTTTCATTAGGATCTCACTGGTTATCATGTTCCATATAAACGGACCTTGTATCATTATAACACACTGATGTACCACAGCAAGAAAATGAAGACACTGTGCTGTGATTTGACATGCTGTGTGAAAACTTAATACAACACTTATTTGTAAAGAAGAAAAAGGGTGCCTGGGAGTCTGAAAAGATACTGCAGAAGCTGGAACAGAACATGTCATTAGTTTCCTAAGTAATTTTGTTACTGGCTGCAGCTTTCCTGTTCATTAAGTACCAAGAGGTTTGTATAACCCAGCTGGAGTGCTCTGCTCCCATTTCTGACAGAGATCAGGGAGTCAAGGAGTTCGAACCTGTGGATTTCTAACCTCTGAAGATACCAATTATTTTTGCTCTCCAGTAAACATGCAACCCAGCCCATGTACCAAGGCATTACTCCATTCTTTCAACTGTAATGGTGTACTGTATTACATCTACAGTCCTAGATCATGGCTCACTGAGATAAGGGCTTACCTTGAAGTTTCGACACCCTTTATAGCTTACTGCAGTTTATTCTGCAGCATGAACCAGAATTAACCTGCCTGCTTACTGAAGGCGAGTAAGCCTGCAGTTCCTATACCAAAATGTTGAAAGCAGTGAACGGGAAAAAATGTTGATAAAAATGCTATCTAGAGACACCTTTAAAATACCTTTTTTTTTTTTTTTTTTACCCTATCTTTATGCTCCTACCTTCTCACAGTGACCCCTCTCTTTGTGGACCAAATGCGTCCCTGCATCTGAGCTCTCCCTGAGGTTCTTCAGCCCACATGGGTGCCCCGCTCCTGGACCTGAGCAGACCAGATAACCCCCCAGCTGGGGTGGAGGAGTCCCCCTTAACTCCTCCAGACCTGTAGCTGAGCGTGCACCTTGCGCTTTCTCCCCTGGGTTCCTCCAATCGCCAGCACTGGGATCAGTCTACCGGCGTCACTGCGGGGTGTTTTCCTGGTTTTCTCCCACCCCCTGTAGACATCAGTGCACTGGGACGGCCAAAGAGATAAAGGCACAGTGAGATGTACCTTTGCTCTGGCCCTCGGCTGACGTCCGCCCCTCCCAACACGTCTGGCTGCCTCCTACTGCACCTTCCACCCAAGTTCCCCCAGGCGGTGGTATTGCAGTGAGGTCTGCAATCCTCCCCACCCCGGAGAAGGTGAGCAGCTGTTGGGCGCTTGATCCTTCTCCTCCTCTGCTGACCCCAGCGGCCCGTGCTCATTCCCGAACACAAGTCACCGGCATAGCGCGAGGTAAGGTGTCCAGCACCTCAACCCTCAGCGCCACCAGGCGGGCCAAAAATACTTTTTATTAATGGCCATAAAATATATTTCCATCCCTTTTAAATTCCAAGTGCCATTTTTATTGTCAGAGTATTTAGCAAACATCCATCTAACAATCATACTGGCTGACACTCATGAGCTGCACGCTTACAAAATAACAGCGCAGTAGCTGGCTCTGGACAGAGCAAAAGGAATGTGCCATAATGACAAAGATATTTCTAATGTTAAGTTTGTTTGATCTTAAATACACATTGCATGAATGTGGAAGACAGGTTATGGCAGGTGTTAATTGGTAAATGGCCGCCAATATGCATGGTAACATAAAAAATAAGTATTTTCTTGGTTGGTAAAATATTTTGTTTAAACTAGTCTCATATGTTCAAGCCTAAATATTGTTCCAAGATCTTATGATAACCTTCCCTCTACTGCTATTTACTTTCACTTCCTATTTGCACTTTACTGTGCTGTATGAATTACCGGATTGATTACATTCTCCACTGCACAGTTTGTCCCAGGATATCTCTGGAACTAAGCTGTCCTCAGCTCAGCACTGGTCTTTCCTGGTACAACTTTTAAATGAATTAAATCTAATATGCATCACTTTAAAAAAAGTCATTTTGTACCCAAGATCCTCCAATCTTACAAACTATTAGTATCTCGTCAAACTACAGAACCTGAAACTGAATCAAACTCAACCAGCTATTTAAGTAAAAACAGGAGGAGTGTATCAGATATATGGTAATATCACCAGAAACAACTGCCAGGACAGCGGGGGGGGGGATGAACTTGATGGACCACTGATCTTTTCCAGCTCATGAAGTGCCTGTACCTGTGTAATAACACCTCAAATTAATAGCATTACCTGTTGGCCTGATGCTTGGGCCAGGGCTAAAGACAGGGGGACAGGGAGAAAACAGAAAAATTGATGTGCACCAGCCACCATTAATGATTTAACCTTTGAACCCTACCAATTGTGGATCCCCAGTGGCCACAGCAGGGGCTGGGTAATGTCTGAAGTAGGCATAAGGTGGTGGCCAAAGGGCCAAACAGCTCTATGTGGAAAAATACATAAATAAATAAAAGGACTGGGAGACAATTTTTACCTGGGGGACTACGGGTTCATCAAGTACTTGATATACATGCATGTTTTGCTAAGAACAACATAACCTGTCATCATCTAGACTGGTTGTATGCCAAGGCTGAAACTGTGACTGTTTTAATGAGGGTATCAACTAAAAAGGGACTGTTCACAGAACATACTTTTCTTGAGCGTAGAAAGACAAAGGGAGGGATAGTGAGGCTGAATAGAATGAACAGTGGGTGGGCAGAGGGGAACAGGGAAAAAGCAGGAATACTGAACGAATATTTCTGCTCAGTATTCACAAAAGAGGAGGGGGAAGTGCCTAATCCAATTAACAGAAGCACTCTTCATAGGGGGGTCGATCCCAGTCCTTTCACAGAAGAAAGGGTTCTGCAAGAACTCCTAAAACTGAAGGTGGACCAAGCAATGGGTCCTGATGGAATTCACCCCAGAATTCTAAAAGAATTAAGGAAGGAACTAGTGAAACCACTGGCTACTCTTTTAATAAATCATGGGAGGATGGTGGTACCCGAGGACTGGAGGAAGGCGGATGTGATTCCCTTCACAGAAGTGGGTCCAAGACAGAGGCAGGAAACTACAGACCTGTCAGTCTGACCTCTGTGGTAGGGAAAGTGATGGAGTCACTTCTGAAGGAAAGAATAGTCGAGTACCTAGGAGGCCAGTGGAGCACAGGACCCAAGGCAACATGGGTTCACAGCAGGAAGGTCCTGTCAGACTAATCTAATAGATTTCTTTGACTGGGTGACCAAAGTAGTAGACCAGGGAGGGGCTGTGGACATGGCCTACCTAGACTTCAGCAAGGCATTTGACATAGTCTCACACAAAGATTAATAGTCCAATTAACCAGGCCTGGGAGTGGGACCCAGGTGGTAGCCTGTAAAACATTGGCTGGACAACAGGACACAGAAGGTAATTGTAAATGGAGTCCATTCTGAAGAAAGGGTGGTTACTAGTGGGGTACCGCAGGGTTCAGTATTGGGTCCAGTCCTTTTTAATGTCTTCATCAGTGACATTGCAGAGGGACTGGAAGGAAAAGTATGCCTTTTTGCAGATGACACAAAAATCTGCAACAGGGTTGATACACAAGGAGGCGTGGAAAGGATGAAAAGGGACTTGGCAAGGTTGGAGGAATGGTCAGAAGTATGGCAGCTAGGATTCAATGCAAAGAAGTGCAAATAATGCACCTGGGAAACAAGAACCCAGGGAAGAATACACAATGGGTGGGGAGGTAGTAACAACAACAAAAAAGGAAAGGGACCTGGGGGTAATCATATCAGATGACCTTAAGGTTAGCAAGCAATGTGAGAAGGCAGTAGGGAGGGCTGGGGGTATACTGGGATGTATAGGGAGAGGCATCAGCAGCAGAAAACAGGAAGTTGTTATCCCTCTGTACAGACAGTTGGTGAGACCCCATCTGGAGTACTGTGTCCAGTTCTGGAGACCCCATCTCCTCAAGGACATAGACAGGATAGAGGCAGTCCAGAGGAGGGCAACTAAAATGGTGCAGGGTCTGCAAGAGAAGCCATATGAGGAGAGACTAAAGGAGCTTAATATGTATACCCTTGAGGGAGAGGGGACATGATAGAAACTTTTAAGTACCTCAGTGGAATCAACAAAGTCCAAGAGGGTAGCATTTTTCAGAAAGAGAGACTTGCAAGAACAAGGGGACACAATTTAAAGATAGAAGGAGGGCGGTTCAGGGGCAATGTGAGGAAGCATTATTTCACAGAGAGGGTAGTGGATGCATGGAACAGCCTTCCTGAGGAGGTTGTGGGGTCTAAAAACTGTGGGAGAATTCAAGAATGCATGGGACAGACATAAGGCAATTCTTGTGGGGGTAGGAAGAAATAGGCTGTTGGTTAACTAGGATCTGCGGCCTATCCTGTAGGTAGGGAAATGGGCAGACTGGATGGGCCTAGCGGTCCTTATCTGCCATCAAAGTCTATGTTTCTATGTTTCTGGTACCCTTCCTGCCCAAACCAGAAGGAGGGAGGCAGTATAGCACAGTGGTTTAAGGCTCTGAGCTGCAAATCTGGTGACATCCAGCAGACCAGACCTGGGTTTGAATCCCACAGCTTCCACTTGCATACTGTGTGACCCTCAGCAAGTCACAACTTCCCTGTGCTCCCAGGTCGCACCTGTAAAAAAAGCTTTTAGCTTAGTGTGATACTCCTGGTTAAACAACTGGGGGAAAGTCCTGGTACCAATACACAGTTACGGCCAGCGGTACATTCTTTTGTGCTGCGGGGCTGATCAGCAGACTACATCATGATGACAAGGCAATCAATCAGAATAAAAGAAAACACAGCATCTTTTTGTTCTATTAACTGCCCCATGCTGCAGTGTGTCGTGATCTGCAGAGTCATGGTGCCCAGCAGAAAACAAGATGCTGCTAGCCACAATTGTATTTTAAGAAGACTGTAGCTTAATTACTTGCTAGTTGCTTATATAGTATTTTCTTCTGACTGTATTGCAAATAAATGCCAACTGAATAACTGAAAGAACAGTTAACTTATCATAACAGTAGATCTTTGAGAGGATCTCCTCCATTAGGCCACACCTTTGGAACTATAACCACCAGGCACTTGGACCACACGGAAACGTTCGCTAGCCGGGGCCACCCACAATGACATCCCATGTCTGCATCTATACAAACGTAGCTGGCCCCATCACTCTTCAGTTCCCCACCGAAGATTAGACTCAGAGGACCTCCAACTGTGGGGGGCCAGGGGATAAGAACAGCACTAGGCATACAAGTAGAAGCATGGAGCAGATGACACTGTCATCTATTCAACCAACCCCTCCCATGTTCTTGTCTACAAGGAGCTTCAACAGGACTTCATCATAATCCAGCACAACCTGCTGAATCTGAAGCTACTATTAAATGCCAAAAAAACTAAAGCCATGATTATCTCCCCCTCCTCCACCCTTAATATGAAGGCCCACAGTACCACCCAAATTGTCACCCTCCTTGGTGAACCTTTAGAAATAGTGGACAAATTCAAATATCTGGGAGTCTGGCTGGATAACAAACTGAACTTCAATGTACACCTAAACGAGTTATCTAAAAAGTTAAGGCAGCACTTTGGTCTCTTCTACCATATAAAACACCTACCCACGCTGGAAGCCAGGAAGAGGTTGGTTCAAACAACCTTCCTTCCCATTCTTGATTACGGTGACTTTCTTTATAGTCATTGCCCCCAACGTGAGCTCCAAAAACTTGATACTCTCTACCATCGCGCGTTGAGATTTGTTCTTGGCCTGTCCCTACAGACTCATCTTTGCTTGCTGTACCAAGGATTAGACTGGCCATCCCTCTCTCTGAGGAGACAGACAAAAAAAAAAACGCCCTTATGTGGTTCTTCCGGGCTCTATCAAACAATCTGCCACCCTTTATCGGTAGACTGTTTGAACGCTCTAATGCTAGCCACGTCGTAAGGAACTCCTCCTTTATCAATTTTAAAATAACACAGACCAGGACACGGTTTGGCTCTACTGCCATTGGCTCTTTTCTACCTACGCTTTGGAATAACATGCAAAAAGCACTTAAACTCTCCATCCTGCCTAACCCCTACATGTTCAGACAGCTGCTCAATTGATGCCTGAATACGGTGTGTGATTGCTTTAGGTAAACACTTCCCTTCTGGCCAATAAATCCCATATCCCCCTACTGACTAGGCCTATCTATTCCCCCCTTAGGCCGGCATCCCTTAGGGTAACTATACCCCTATTGCACCCACCCCCCTGCCCCTAGCTAGCTTCCCTGAGAGCTTTCACCTTACTCGGTTGCCCTTCTTCTTCTCCCCCTGGTCTTGATTACCCCCTACCTTCCTCTGTACCCCCCTCCCTCTCTTCCCCCTGTATCATGTTATGTTCCAGTATATGCTAAATTGCCTATGTGTGCATTTGTCATCAATGCTAAGCTACAACGCTTACTGTCATTTTATATTACTCTGTATTAATGTCTGTCATGCGTGAATTGTAAGTTCTTGTTTTTGAAGGTGTACTATGTGTCCAGGACCATCTTGAAAATGAGCTTGCTCAATTATGTAATTGCCTGGTTAAAAAAAGTTTGATCGATCGATTGATAGATACATGCTGCATGAATTAGATTCAGGCACAATGTCTGATGTAACCTCACTGAAGCAGAAGGGGGACAGAGGGAGGCATGGCATGGCCTAATGGAGGCGATTCTCTCAAAGATCTACTGTTACAGTAAGCACAACACCATTCTATCTCCTTCAAGGATATCTCCTCCATTAAGCCTCACCTTTGGAATGATTCCCATGCAGTCCCAAATAAACACTGGGAGGAGGTTACTGTCTGATATATATTCAGGACAGCAGACCCTGCAGTACAGCACGTCCAAAAATGAGAGGCAATGTTCATTCTGTAATGTTTAGTGACAGTGTTCTATGTGGCTGCAGTACAAATGTTAGCAGCAGAAACATTTTTCAAACAAGCAACAGATGTGGCCATTCTCTTGGTGAGCGACCATGAATCATACCAGGAAATTCCTTACTGTACTTCCAGTTACAGAATTCATTACAATATGCCAGCGATTTGCACATTGTTGAGACACAGAGCACCCTCTTTCCCAGGGGCAAACAAAACAAAAAGCAGAGGACTTTCTCCAGTCCTTGCTGCTATTAACACAGTATCCGAATATTCTACGTACATCTGAAGTATGGAGCAATGCCTCGCCCATACTGGCATGCTCAGGGTAGTAAACAGATGCCTCATCGGAGTCAGTGTAAATTCAGATACCACCTTCGCTAGAAACTTAGGATCTGTACGTAAAGAAACTCCATCTTTGTGGAAATCAAAAAAGCAGGCTCTCACATTACAGCTTGAAGCTTTGAAATCCTTCAAGCAGAAGTGACTGCAACTAAAAATAACCTTTTGCACAATAGAAACCTTAAGCCACAACTCACAGCCAGCTCAAAAAGGAGCAAACATCAGTTCCTCATGCACAAAATTCGAGTCCCAAGGCAGGACTGGATTGTGGATAGGAGGTTTCATATGAAGCCTACCTTTCAGAAACATATGGGGCACCTCTAACTGGGCAACCCTACGACCATCAATGGGGCATGGAAAGCTGATACATTGGCCAAATGCCCCTTAAGTGAAGAATACTGAAGGCCAGAGTTGGACAGGGACAGCAAGTATTCCAACACAGCATTTACATGACATGTACTGTAAATGGGTCCAAATTTCTGGCAGCAGCCCACAAAGTGAAACCCTTCCATTTCAAAGAGCAAGTATATCTGGTAGAAGGCTTCCTGGCCACAATCCGAACATTAGCAACCTTAGGGGATACTCCAAAATGTATAATGGCTACATCTTCAGGAGCCATGCATGCAGATGTAGGGATTTCAGGTCCAGATGGACCAGGGATCCTTTGTCCTGTAACAACAGGCCCCAATACAGAGGTAGGGTAACAGAAGGCTCCACTGCTGTCTGTTGTGGAAGCAGAAACCCTTATCTAGTGAGGCCATAATGGAACAATGAGGATAAGAGGGACACCCTCCATCTGCAGTTTGAGCAGCACCCTCTATATTAGTGGAATGCAAATAGGAATTTCCCTTTCCAAGAGAGGGACATCGTGTCTTACCAGAAAACTCGAGGCCCTGGACTGAGCTAGCAGAAATGCGGTAGTTTGGCACTTTTTGTGGACACGAAAAGGTCCAAACCTGGATGACCCCATCTTGCAAAACAGTCACCTATCACAGAGGTTAGCCATTCCCATTCATGAATCTTGTACTGTGAGCTGTTCGGCCTGTCTGCCAAGACATTTTGGAGACCTGGGAGATACACAGTTGACAAATGTAGGCTGTGGGACAGAACCTAGTACTATACTCTCACTGCTTCCATCCACCATAGTAATGCTCTGAGAAGCAGGGAAGTGACGAGAACCATTTGGGCCAGCTCGTCCATCAGCTGATCCCACTGGACCCTGTGTAGTCACTGAGGGATTTTCAGATGTAGGCATGCCAGGGGCACAGGCACAATGACCACAGCCATGAGACCCAGAAGAAGTAACACTGTTTTCACAGAAACAAAGTGACTTCTGTATACCGTGGTTGGGCATGCAAATGTTTTGCTCTGTCCCGTGGCAGGGAAGCACATCTTTTCTCTGCATCCCAGACTGCCTCTATGTACTGCAGTCTTTGGCAGGGAGTGAATACAGATTCTGGCACATGTGATGTGAACCCCAAGTCCTCGAACAATTGCTTTGTCCGAGACAATGTATGTAGCAGAGCTTCCTTGGAGATGGCCTTCAGCAGACAGTCGGCAATGTAGGGGAACACAAGCAGGCCTTCCCTGGAGAGTGCTGCTGCCACTACCACCAAGCATTTGGTAAAGACCTGTGGTGCAGAAGATAAGCTAAAGGGCAATACTCTGAACTGCTGAACTTGTAAATGCCCAACTTCTAAACTGTTGTTGTGCTTAAACTTGTGTGGGACACCACATTCCCAGTGCAAACTCTTTTTGTTGAAATTGGATTTTTTTTTTTTTTGTTATACGTACAGGTTTTCAATTCAATTAAATTTTTATTTTACCAGGAGAATACACCACTGAGGCAGCTCATTTACAATGTGGTCCTGGGAGGATGCAATCAGGGTTCAAAACTGCAATACAACAAATCATAAAAAAATACATTTACAAAAAAGACAATATAGAATAAAATACAAATACAATATTGAATAAAATACGTTTACAAAGATAACAGTACAAGTTATGCAAAGAGTGAACCTAACAAAGGAGATCTAATTACGAGCTGGCAATATCAGGTACAAGAGGAAGCTAAAATACAGATAGGTACTTAAAGGACAGAAGGGGAGATGATGAAGGGGAGCTCGGGCAGGAAAAGTGCAAAAATAAAAAGGGGGCTAACTGGACATAGACAAAGGTAGGACAAATAAAGAGTGGAATAGGGATAGCAGGAAGTATTCAAGGAAGGGGTAACTGTATATAAGTGTGGGGTGGCAAAGAGGAGGCGATCAAGTAAACTGGAGGGTCAGGTTAGGAAAAGCATTGACAACTTTCCTTCTATGAATGATTTAGCAGGGATTTGAAGGAGTACATCCCAACAAATTGTGTCAGTTTAATTGAGCTTTGGGAGTACACTATTTAGTTGCAGTACACTATTTAGTGAAGCATAAAACCTCATAGAAGAGCAACTCCAAATTTAAGTTTTTGTGGTAGCAAACAGGAGCCACTTGATTATGTCAACCGACTGTTACTGACTGCTAGCAAAAGCAATCCTTTTTTGTTGAATGATGAGAATGCAGCTAACAGAACGCAGAAAGAGCAGTCATTATATAGCGCTTCTGAACAACTTGAAAAGCTGACTCACCAAATGAGAAGAGTATACTGGAACATAATTAACCTTGAGGTATACATAGCCGTTAAGAGAATACCCGCTTAGTTGCATCTATGCTCCTGAGTATGTTATTAGTGTCTATCATTGGATTTTCCCCAACTGAGAACCTGACTGCGATTTGTACTCAGCCAATGATTTTAAATGTTTTAATTATGCATGTATGTGTGATATCACGGTAAATTAGTATTTAAGTGTTGGGTATGTTACTGTGCTTTAGCCTTTGATAAAGGGTCAGTATTGATCCGAAAAACACGTCAGGCAAGCACAGCCTGTCTTTTTAACATGTAGATTTTTTTTTTAAATAAAATGGACTACGAAGTCTGAACTGGATTGGAGACTGATGCCTATGTTTGATTTGGAGGTAGTGAGTGACCGACTTCTGAACTGCTGTTGCCCCTATGTACTGCAGCCTTTGGCAAAGAGTCGACACAGATTTTGGCACATTTTATATGATCTCCAAGTCCTCGAACAATTGCTTTGTCTGAGACAATGTATATAGGAGAGCTTCCCTGGAGCTGGCTTCAGCAAACAGTCGTCCAGATAGTGTAACACATGCAGGCCTTCCCCTTCGAAGGGCTGCTGCCACTATCACCAACCATTTGGCAAAAATCTATGATGCAGAAGATAAGCCACAGGGTAATACTCTGAACTGGCAATGTTTCTCCTCCAGCACAAAGCAGAGGTGCTGCCTGTGGGATCTGTGGTATTTTCTGATCTTGATATGAATGGTATACATCCTTCAGATCTAGAGAACAAAGCCAAAGGAAAAGATCCATGAGGTCCAACACAGGACTCAGATCCCTGTTCAGTTTGGGACGAGAAAGTATCTGGAACAGAACCCCTTGTTTCTTTGTCACAGAAGAATTGGTTCTATAGCACGTTTTCTAAATAATGACTTAACTTCTCCAGAAGGGATAAATGGCCCTGAGGATAACAGAAAGAAGGCAGTGGATGATATGGAATGGTTTCTAGAAGCTCCTGAACATGCCCCCCTTGCAATTATCTCCAGGACCCACTTGTCCATTGTAATCTCCTGCCATTGTTTCAGATGCAGGTAGATACTGCCCCCCAACACCTCCCCTGGAGGTAACAGTGGGGGTGGCGTGGAATCCAAAAGACAGGTGGAACCTGTGGGGGCAGTGTCACTGGTACCACTACTTTGAGCTCTTCTGTATGAGAACCTGAGGGAAGGGGACCCAGCAAGTTGCCACCTCCTCTGCCACAGCCTTGCTGACAGTAGGCACAGCCACCTCTGGCAGCAGACTGACTAAGGATCCCCTCTCATGACCCCTGGCAGAAGTGGGATACAGGGACTTGACTGACCCTTCAGTCATCATAGCCAAACAGTATGACCCTCTGAAAAGGGCATTCGGAACTGTTTGCTGTACATCACTGGCAAAGCTAGCAACTCTGAGCAAAGAATATCTTCTCACATAAATGCCAGAAGCAGCAGTCCTGGCAGAAGCATCAGACAGATCACAGGCTGAGTGTAGCAAATGTCTGCCAACCTCAGCACCAGAAGTCAGCATTTTTAAGGTAACTCATTCGTGGCAGAGCCATCAAGCAAAGCCTGGGGTGCAGTTTTTGCAGCTTTCCACCTGCTGTTCTGATACTTTATCATATAGGCCTGGCAGTTTGCAATTCTAAGGCCCAGTGAGGCAAAGACATATGTTCGCTTGCCCATCACATCCGGCTGCCTACATTCTTTATCAGAAGGCAAAGTGCTCATGTGTTTAGGTGTTCTAGACCTATCCTGAGCAGCCATGATGACCACAGAGTCAGTTTCTGGCTGGTTAGCATAATGAGGCTTAACAGATGGAGAAGGACACTGCTTACTAGACTTTCTGGGAACTGCAGGCACTAAGTTTGATCTGTACCATGCAGCAAAGGTAGCATCCTCTAATGCACGATATACAAGTGGAATTATAATGGTGGGGGAGCAAGGGACCTCCAAAAATTCCATCAGATTTCTTTTTGTGGAATCTTCCTCTTCCGCAGCAAAGCCCATGGCAGTTTGCATTTGCTGCATCATGGCTTGAAAAAAAAGTAGGACCCTCATGAGGAAACAACAGGGTACAGACTACCGAATCCTCACTGCAGGAGGAGAAGGCAGTACTAGATCATGATGCAACATACTGTTTTCCCTCATACACCTCCTCTAAAACAATGAGGTCAGGATTAGATTCAGCTTCGTCTTTGACATCTCTATAGACAGGTGCCGCAGAGTGCACCGGCAACACTGGCAGAGGCTGATAGGAAGGAATCTGTGATGTGCTAGTAGAGGCAGTCAGCGAGGGCTGCAGAGCAGGAGGCCATCAGTGACATAACATCCTGTAGTGGTAGCCCAGGCAGAATGCATCTGATCATTGCTGAGAATGACACCAGCATAGCCTGAGAGTCGATGGCACCCAGTAAAGGTCTGGGACTACTTTGTTGACAGGCTTAGGCCCAATGACGATGGTGTCCTAAGGTCCACAGTAGATATGGCAGCACCTAAGCCAAGCCTCAACCTTGGTGTCTCATTGATGGTCAGGGGCAGCAGTCAACGCCACCGGAGCACGCAATGACACAGTAGATTTACCTTGTTCCAACGGGTGACTAGGACCTCACTGGCAAAGCAGATCACTCATTTTCTCTATGTCTGTGCTTGTCACCAGATGATGAGGAGGGCCATGATGACTACCACTCCATCCTGGTCCTTTGACTTCGGGTGGCCATTTTTCAGCTGATGGTGAAAGATACACAGATTTTGGGCTCTGTTACTTCTCCATGGCTTTCAAAGTTTTAAGGACGAGGAAACTTTATAGAGCTTCTTTGCAGCATGCCTAGTAGCCTGGTTGAAGATTCAGCAAATCTCACAAGTCTTCACGTTGTGAGACAGACCCAAGCAGCACACACAGACCTGTGTGTGTCATCTTTGTAAATGTTCTCTCTGCACTTACAGTACCAAAATAAAGGGTCGTTCGACTTTGGTGGCATGCAGAGCTGACAAAATAAACTGTTAAATAAGGTAAAAGAATAAACAGCAATGGCTGGTTGATGGTGTTTCCTTCAGCAGGTCCGATAAGGATGATCAACAGCAGGAAAAGAACGAAGGAGTAATGCGGCCACCCATGTTAATATACAGATGCAGATATGGGATGTCATCGTGAGCAGCCCCCGGGCTAGCCAAAATGTCCATGTGGTCCACACCTGGTGGCTACAATTACAAAGATTCATACTAAGGTGAAAAAAAGGAGCAAGGGACAAATGTCTATGAGGCTCCTACACCATTACCCATCATTAGCGTACTCTATTATTTCCCAGGAGCCATTAGTCCAGCTTATCCTTAAAAGCAGATTTGCTTTTACCAAGTATTATGTCCAAGGGAAGAGAATTCCATGGTTTATCTACCCTATGAAAAAAATAAAATTTCCTTATACTAGTACTGTATCTGGTTTCTATTATATCCTGCTTATATTCAAATTCTATCTCAGTAAACAAATAGGGGTTATTGATTATATACCACATCAGAAGTTAAGTCGCCTCTTAATCTTCTCATTTTGAGAGACATAAGATTTTGTTTTCTCAATCTACCACCATAGTCAAGGTCTTTTAAACCATGAACTTGCTTAGTTTCCTTTGCACCTTTTGCAGTTGGTTAACTTTGCTCCTCTTATAAGCAGACCAAAACTGCGAGCAATAATCCAAGTGAGGGCGGACATGAGGTGTGGCCTAATGGAAAAGATATCCTTGAAGATCCTTCTTTTCTACTGAATTGTACAGTAGGGGTTTCTTATTATCTATTCTTGTCCTGCGAAACTCACAACCTTGAGGGATTTTAGGTCAGGTCCTGTAAGACGGTATTAAGATCTTCTCTTGGGCTAATACAAAATAAATCAGGTTGCCTCCCACATATCTGGCTTAAAAGTCTGGGTTGGGGTAACATAACTTGGGTCATAATACTCACAAAGTGCTCTCTGAGAAGGCAAGGCAGGGATCCAAGTGGATACCAAGGCACTTGAAGGAATTAAAATGCTTCATGAAAACTCCATTCAAGTCTCCAAGTTTTAGACTTGTACCAAATTTACGTTGTCAGGGTTCAGAAACAACATTGTCATCTTTTTTTTTTTTTTTGGTTACACTTTAAGTGTCAGTTAAACTACAGTGTAACTCGCAACTGTAATGTAGCGGCATGTAACTGCAGGGTAATTACCCAGTTGCATGTAATTAATGATTAGTTACATTGAAATCGACACTTAAAAATAAAGTTTGCAAAATTTCCTGCAATAGTGCATTTAGATGTCTGAGCATTTGATTGCTTAACCTTGATAAAAATGGCTGCCTCAAAGGGACTGAGTTAATAACAGTCGATTTTCCAGGGGCCACCTTTGTACCAAGTGAAAAGCTGTGTGGAGGAAATGTCTACTGCAGATTTGGCACTGGTAAAGAGCATCAGGTCACTACATTACATTAGGGTACATACACTTTCACAGAGGGCATTTGTTCATATTTACCTGCTGGAAGCAGTTAGATAGGTAACTACTGATCCATCGCTTAGCAGAACTGGAGGAATTATGCTGGGACAATTTCTGTAATAAAAGGCTATGATTAACCATGTCAAATGCAGAGAGGCAGTATAGCCTACAGGGTTAAAGCACCAGGTTGTAAACCTGAAGACCCAGTTGGCCTGAGTCTGAAACCTATTAAAACCACTTGTTTACTGTGTGATCCTGACCAAGTCACTTAACCCCACTGTGCTCCCAGCATGCACCTGGAAACTAGCTCAGGCTCAGTGTGCCTTTTGTGGCCAAAAATTCTTAAAATATAAAAATGACTTGGTCAAATTCACAAATATAGCTCTTGTGAGCAGGCTTTAGTCCATACAGAAGCTCACATAGTCTGTGAACCCGACCAAGACTGCGCTTGTGTAATATCTTTCCAGAAACCATATTACTCTTGGGCTAATAGGCTGCATTTACTTAAGGGGTCATTCACCTGACTGAAGACAATTTTTCAACTAATTTATTTCGGGGTGAAAGGATTATTGTCCACAGCAGTGAAACTGCCTATTTAAAGAGGGGGAGATCTAAGCTAATTTCCAAATACTGGCCATGGTTTGATTTGTTATAGATATTTAAAAAAAAAAAAACATAAGAGACCTTGAAACAGAGTTGGCTACAAGTCTGACGAGGTAGTCTATCGTTACTAGTACCCTTGTACAGAGACATTCCTTTAACAAGTTGTAGGTTTCACAAGGAGAAACTCTGGAAGGAAAAAGGTGGGCTAGGACAGGGAATTTAATCCCAAACATGGTGGATTGTCATTTGTTTCTGTAGGAATGATTTATAATTGGAGAGACCAGTGAACCTCGCATTGAAAGCACTGGCCCCTAACTTTGGATCACTGTTGACATTATCTCCAATTAATATTCTGGTAACATTCTGCTTAGAGCCAGGGTTAATCAGTGAATTCTTTGAAATCCAAAACTTTACAGGGTTACTAAAATTATCCGTTTGCTGAGACTGGAAGTATCGAGCTGTATCTTTTTCTTCCATAAATGTCTTACCTGCTTGTACTTCAGCCAATCTTTGGGCAGAATGCAAGGGACTTAAAAACTACTGAAAATGTTTGACATCGGCATTGTTGTGATAAAATGCACAGTGTAATAAAACAAAACTAGTTTAAGACAGGAATCTTTTCCTTAGCGTCTGTTCAACTAATTCTCGGACAGTGTTCTGCGTGCATGTTTCTTTCGATGGGGCACCAAATCAGGGGAAGAATTTATTTTCGACTACAGTCAACTCTGCGAAGGAAAAAAAAAAAAATCGAAAGCAGAGTCTGTGTCTGGGATTACATTTAGGTAGGACCAGACTTTTTTTTTTTTTGCGCTTCGCCCTCTGGCAGGACAGATGTACTGCCTTCTGGTCATATTGGCCATCACAGTGCTTCGACAAAGGGACTTTATCCTTTACTCTGCCCACCCCCCGATATTTTCCTCTCCACAGGGTCATCAGTGCCTGGACAGCTGTCCTGATGGAAGCACATGCACTCTGCTGTACTACTGCCTGTACTCCTACAGGTTGTGTGACCGAGTGAAATGAGGTAGCCCTACCTGAAGGAGAACAGCGTCCACTAGGACACTCAATCTTCCTCCATGTGGCTGGCACCCAATGTCCCAGGCTTGTGCTCGAACCTAGGTCACCAGCGTGAGTGGCAGCCCTGCCCACTGTGCAGACAGACCAACTCTGATTATTGGTTTAACTTCTGGGCAAAACTACCCATTTACAAGGATGACCCAGAGCAGAATACAAACAGATCAATCACACAGTACAGTAATAGTCGGTACACAGATATTTTGAAACAGTTTGTTCTATATGAACCCTCTCAATCACAAGCCAGGGTTATTCACATTTCATTTTGTCACTAACTGACCAAAGTCATCATTTCAAATGAAAGCATCACAATCACATAATCCCAGTCATCATCGTCTCAATAAAATGACTGGGATGACGTCATCATCTTACATGAACAGTCAGTTTTTTTGTGTGCATGTATGATGTGGTCCTTTTCTTTGCACGTCTAAGGGTAATCAGCTTAGAAATCAGAAGGGCCAGGGGAGATTTACTTCTCTTGTATGATCTAATAAATTAAATGATACTGAATTGATGGAAGAGTGTGGACTGAGAATTTAAATTGAAAGCAGACCTACACGGGGACATAACAGGCCACTGATCAAAAATAAGAAATGCAGAACTGATAAGAAAAGGTATCTTTACTCGTGGTAATTTGTGGGACTCATGAATAGACTACCACCAGTAACAGTTAACTGTAGCTCAAAAATTAGCTTGAAACAGAAACTAGAAAACAACATCCTTGAAGATGGTTTTATGAACTTCTACCACTGAAAATTAGGGAGCAATTACAAATAGGCCAGATGGCCGTCTACTGCTCATTAGACCTTAGTATACCTGGTATGTAGTACATTTAATAGTTATAATATGATAGTGCCATCACTATCCTCATCAATAATCTGATTGAGTGGATAAAGTATAAGGTCATATTGCCTCTTACAGCGATGGCAATAACATATCAGGTAATGAAAACACTGGCAAGCTTTTGTGGGGGATTCTTGGGGCTTTACAACTCTAGACACAGAAGGTAGGAGAAAGGACAATCACGTAAGAACTTACCATAACAGTAGATCTTCAAGAGGATCTTAGAGGATCAAGAGGAGATAGGGAGCTGATGCTAGCCATCCAGAGGATGGCAGACAAGGGTGAGGTAGTACTGGTTGGAGACTTCAATATTCCAGACGTGGACTGGAGCATCCCAGCAGCAGCATCAACTAGGAGCAGATTTATCCTGGACTCCCTTCAGGGTGCCTTCCTCAAGCAACTGGTCATGGAACCAACTCGGCAGAAGGCAATACTGGACCTTGTGCTCACAAACAGGGACAGTGTGATGGGGGTAAGAGTGGGGAGCACCTGGGAACAGTGACCACCAGTCACTGTGGTTTGAAATCACAGAAAGAGCAGAACTAAACCATACAAAACACGATCCTGGATTTTAGGGGGCAAACTTTGAGAAAATGGGGATACTTGAAAGAGGCATTAAGGGAATGGGGCAGGAATCAGGGTTGAGGAACAGTGGGAAGTATTTAAAATGGGGATTACAAGAGCAACAGAATGATGTATTAAGCAGGTTAGCAAGAGGAAAAGGAGGAGACCATTATGGTTTTCCAAAGAGGTAGCAAAGAAAGTGAAAGCCAAAAAGATTGCATTCAGGCAATACAAAAAGACACAGGCAGAAGGGGATAGGGAGAAGTACCAGGAGAAGCAAAGGAGGTCAGTAAGGGAAGCAAAGCTCAGACAGAAGAACACATTGCAAAATCAGTGGGTAGAGGGACAAAACCTTTACAGGTACATAAGTGAAAAAGAAAGGCAAAGGGAGGATAGTGAGACTGAAGGGGAGGATGGGGGCTGTGTGGAGGATGACAACAGTAAAGCTGACATATTGACCAGGTATTTCTGCTCAGTCTTTACTGAGGAAGAGGATACGGGTCTGAATGGAGTACAAGGTGAGAATGGTGCAGAATGGACACAAGTCCCTTTACACGGAAAGGGTCCTGAAGGAACTGGAAGTAATAAGAGTTGATAAAGAAATGGGGCCAGATGGGTGCACCCAGGGTCCTTAAAGAACTAAGAGAGGTGGTGGCTGAACCTCTGGCTATCCTGTTTAGCCGATCACTAGAAACAGGGAGGTACCCAAAGACTGGAGGATAGCAGATGTAGTCCCCTATACAAAAGTGGGAACAAAGAGAAGCGGGAACTACAGACCAGTCAGCTTCACCTCGTAGTGGGAAGATCATGGAAGCACTACTGAAGGAGAGATTGGTGGAACATCTGGTTGTCAATGGACTACAGGACTCAAGGCAGCATGGTTTCACCAGGGAAGGTCATGTCAGACCAACCTCATTGAATTTTTTGACTGGGTGACTAGGGAGGTGGATCAGGGAGGGCAGTAGACATGGCCTATCTGGACTTCAGCAAGGCTTTGACACTGTACCACATAGAAGACTATTGCACAAACTGGGGAATATGGGTGTGGGCAGGACAGTAGTGCGTGGGTAGGTAACTGGCGGGCAGCAGGACACAGAGGGTGGTGGTAAATGGCTGTCACTCCACAGAGGGAAGAGTGACCAGTGGGGTACCACAGGGATCAGTGCTGGGACCGGTACTATTCAATATCTTCATCAGTGATATTGCAGGACCTAGAAGGCAGAATTTCACTGTTCGCTGATGACACAAAGCTCTGTAACACAGTAGACACACCAGAGGGTGTAGACAGATTGAGAAGGGACCTGCAGAAACTTGAAGAATGGTCAGGGGTTTGGCAGTTGAAATTCAATGCAAGGAAGTGCAAGATAATGCATATGGCACAAAACCCTGGCACAATATATCAGTTGGGGGTGAGGATATAGCATGCACCAAGCAGGAAAGGATCTTGGAGTTATCATCTCTGATGACCTCAAGGCAGGGAAACAGTGTGACAAGGCAGCAGGTAAAGCAAATAGGATGCTGGGATGCAGGCAGGGGCATCACCAGCAGGAAAAGGGAGGTCATAATTCCACTGTACAAGACACTAGTGAGGCCAAGACCTGGAGTACACTGTGCAGTTCTGGAGACCTTACCTACGTAGGACATAGACAGGGTAGAGAAGGTTCAGAGGAGGGCAACAAAGATGGTGCATGGATTGCATCACAAGTCCTATGCGGACAGGTTGAAGGCACTGAACATTAACTCCTGGAGGAGAGGAGGGAGAGAGGAGATGATAGAGACATACAAGTATCTTACAGGGAGGAACAGGTGCAGGAATGCACTATTTTAAGCAAAAAGATGTTCCAGGACTAGAGGGCATGGGATGAAGTTGGAGGGAGGACGATTCAGAGGAAACGTGAGGAAGAATTTCTTCACAGAACGGGTGGTGGACAAATGGAACACCCTGCCAGAGGAAGTGGTGGGGGCTGAAACAATCACGGGATTTAAGAATGCATGGGATAGACATAAAGGAATTCTGGAGGTCAGGGGTAAGGGGCAACAGACTTCCTGGAAAACATAAACTGAACTCACAAACTTAAATGGGCAGACTGGGTGGGCCATAGGCCCTTATCTGCTGACACTGTCTATGTATCTATGTATCTCTTGCGGCAGGCCACACCTGTGGAACTATAGCTGCGAGGACCACGTGGAAACTTTTCTAGCTAGCAGTCTACCAGGGGGCTGCCGGTTCCGACGTCACACACTGATGTCACCCGATCCTATAAGAGTGGGTGGCCCCCATGCCCTCCTCAGTTCTCCCACTGGAGCCCATAAGCCACCTAGCACCAGCTAGGGAACCAGGAAGGAGCTGAAGGTTTCTGTTAATGTATAAATGACAAACGAGGTTCTCCGCAATGCAGAAAGAGAGACAGACACAGGAAGGCCAACAGGCCTAGGGGGGTGGAGGGTGGGACAGCATGCCCTGCTGCAAGGATCTTCTCGAAGATCTACTGTTACGTAACTTCTTACATAACTGTACTATCTTACTTCAAGGGTATCCTAGCAGTTCTGGCATCTGAAGAATCAGTCTGGGTGGCTGGAAACCAAGGGCCTAAGAAAGTATGCCCTGAAGTACAACTAGGCCAAAACCGACTTTGCACCTAAAGGCAATGTCCAGACTGTAGTGCTTGGTAAAGGTGTTGACAGTACTCCAAGTTGCAGCAGCAACTTCCTGTAGCAAAAAGTAATACAACTGGCCAACCACTTTGACAAACACTGTCTTGAAACAGGAAAGCCCGCTTTCCCAGGGACAAAAGAAAAACAGTTGTGAGGACTTCCTGCAGTCCTTCGTACAATGTGTGCAGTAACGCAGAATTCTATGAACATCTAAATTACGGAGCAAAGCTTCCCCTGGGCTGGCATGCTCTGGGTAATAAACAGGCAGGTCTTTTAGAGAAAAAAAGAATAAAATCAATGAAGAATTGGCAGTCAACTGAAGCTGGCAGAATCTCCAAGAGGTTCGACGTGCGATGGGTTACGGCGGGAAAAGAACGGAGGAGGGCGTAGGGGGCCGCTCACTCTTATAGGATCGGGCAACGTCAGTGTGACATCAGGGTGAGCCACCTCCTGGAAGACTGCTAGCTAGAAAAGTTTCTGTGTGGTCCTGGTAGCTATAGTTCCATAGGTGTGGCCTGCTGCAAAAGATACCCTCGAAGTAAGATCATTTACACTATGCCCTGAACACCAGAAAGAATGTGAAATTATACTGAATAAATGATCAAGTTTATTCACCCAGGACTATTTTCATTCAGTTTTCCTTGTCTCCTAATACCAACCACTGAAAACATGAAGCAGCATGTTACAGTAAAAATATTGAACCTATTCCTTTTTATTCCACTTTAGATCACCATTTTCTCTGGTCTTGTATGAGCCACTCTTTATCTTGTAGCTTCAGAATTTTTGAGACTAGAAATGATAAAATGAAAACTCCTTTTAAAATGTCTATCCCCAGGTTGTCAGCACTACTGTCAGCTTTTTTGAACACCCATCACTTAAAGTCACTTTTCTTGTGACTGCAGCAAACTAGCATGCAACAGTCTCTGCTCCTGTACCTTTAGGGACGAGTGCTCAAAGATAGCTGTGAATACTAATAAAAACTTGGGGCTAGCCATATTGAAGGGAACGTCCCCTCAACCTATTTTCTATATACCTGTGTAGTCTGTAGGCATGAACAATGATTCCTGCTCTTGCACCCTGCTTCATCCTAATTTAAATATAAATGAGGTTGCTTCACTCTGTTTTAACCTGGTGTGAAAACTGCTTTGTCCCCATTCCAAAGGTCAAAACCCCACTCATGCAAGGCATTATGGGAGTTGATAACGCGTACATGTACAAGCCAGCAGAAGTTATACCCTTATTCAGCTCTGTTACATGTCTTGTTATGTCCCTGTAGTCTCCAAAAGCATTTTTTTCTAACTCAGACACACTTTAAACTACAGAAAACAATAGGCACTTAATCAATCAATCCTCTTTATTTTACCAGGCAAGACACCGTTGAGACAAGCTCATTTACAAGGGGACGGTCAACAGGACCAATACAACACACAAGAATAATTGCTAGAGATAAATAATATAGCACAAATAAAATTACAGGAAGAACAGATATAGAGGTCAATGGTACATACAATATGAGCATAACATTGAATAACAGTACATGCAAGATCAGAAAACATGGGCAAGAACAAATAAAGTAACATTAGCATAGTGAACAAAAACTTAGGCATCTACTTAATTATGACAGTGTACAAAGGGAAGATACAGCACGTCCAATTTGGATAAGATGGAAGGAGAATACTGCCCATAAATGAGGTCAGCATAGTCCAATAGGGGTAAGAACATTGAGGAGACTAGCCTAATCTTTGCTTCTTGCGTGAGTAGGTTCTTTATTCTAAAGAACAGCTCAAGTCTCATATTCAGTTTCTTAGCCAGTTCCTCTACATGCATCCTGAAGGAAAGTTTTTGGTCAAGCCACAAGCCCAAGTACTTAAATTTTGACACAAACTCCAAGGATTCCCCTAGTAAAGTGAGGATCTGCGGGACCATAAGATTGGTGCACAGTTTAGTTGCACTTGCTGGAGGCCAAAATATGATTACTTTGGTTTTCTTTGCATTCAGCAGCAACTTTAAGGACAGGAGGTTGGACTACAAGGTGTTGAAGTCAGTTTGCAAGTCCATGCATGCTAATCTGGGGCTTTCCTTTCCAAGGAAAGAACTGTGTCATCAGCAAAGAGATGTATGTTTGCTGATTTGATTCCAACCTCAATGTTATTTATGTAGATGGCGAATAGTAGGAGTCGATCCTTGTGGTACGCCCCTTAATAGGAGTTTAGTAGGGAAGAAGTCCCCTCCCGCCTTAATGCACTGCTGTCGATTCGTGAGATAGCTTGTGAACCAGGACAGTGACGATCTGTTGAGAACAAGGTTCTCAAGAGTAGTAAGAAGCAGACCACGGTCAATGGTGTCGAACACTTTGATCAGGTCAAGAAACAGAGAGCAGACATGCATTTATGCATCCAGGGATGTTGACCAGTCATTTGAGACTTTGGCCAGTGCTGAGATGGTGCTGTGTTTAGGTCTGAACCCAGACTGGACTGGATTAAGAAGACTGTTTGATTCTAGGAAATCCCTAATCTGAGCATTAACCACTTTTTCCAATAGTTTGGGAAGGAGTGAAATAGGGCGATAATTATTTAAGGTCGCTTCTGCTACCAGATTTAAACAAGGGTATGACATGCGCCATCTTCCAGCTGGATGGTAGGGCACCCTGGAATAGGGATAGGTTGAATAGATGGGTGATGGGGGGGAGATAGTACATAATAGCCAAGTTTTAGGTAGTAAGGTTCTATAAGATCTGCTTGTGCGCTTTTCCTCACATCCAATTCCAGGATGAGGTCTTCCACATCCTTTAGTGACACATGTCCAAAGGAAAACGGAGCCAAGGGGGCAGCAGGGTGTAAGGCTGATGCTGGGATAGAGCAAGGCAGCTTCAAGTTCTGGAACTGATCCCAGAGGACACTGGCTGGTGACGAGTCGAAGGCCATCCCTACCATTGCGAAGCGATTGTTGAGCAGCTCAAGGATATTGCGTTTTTCAGTAGTTTCAATCACCTCTGAGCAAATTTTAGATGGGAGTGAGTTTGTTGGGTTGTGACCTTCCAGTTATTTGACAGTTCTCCAAAATTCTGAAGGGGATTTGAAAGAGGTTTCCAATTGAGATTGGAAGTAGCTGGCCTTTTTGGTTCTGATTAATTTGGTGCAGAGATTTCTGGCAGGTCTGAAAGTGAAGCAGTACCCTGGAGTCTCAGTTTTTCTTGCCTTTTTTCCACAAGGCATCTCTATTTAGTAAGGCTTCTTCCAACTTGGAGATGAACCATGGGCAGGAAGGACCCCTTTTTTGTATGGGTTTTAATTAATGGCGCATGCTTGTTGATGGTGTCAAGCAAGATGCTGTGGAACAGCTCGTAGGCTTCCTTGACTGTGGCAGCCAAGTAAAAGTTTTGCCAGTTTGCATTCTGTACGTCAGAAAGAAAGGCGGTGGCATCAAAGTTCCTATGGCTACTTTTGTAGACAAACCCGGAAAGCAAGGAGATTTTAGGGAGTGATCTGATGCAGGCAATACAAGGCAATGGTCACTGAGGTCATTAAAGAAAACACCGGAATGGGTATAAAGGTGAGGCTTATTTACAAGTACTAAGTCCAGCAGGGTACTGCATTCTGGGTTTCTGACGTTCGGACAAGTAGCTTCCATAATAAGCTGACTGAGTCCGAAGGTATTACAAAGGTCTTTTAGGGGCTTGGAGGTGGTGGATAGCCAGTGTAGATTAAGATCACCTAATACGATTAATTCTGAAGGAGTTTGGGATAGAAGGTCGTGCAGGTGGTCCATTATCGAAAGCCCTGCCGAAGGAGGCCTACAGTAGCCAATAACAGACAGGGCCATAGATTTGGAGAGCTGAATTTTTAAGGTTAGGCACTCTAATTCCTTCGGAAGAGAGGCAGCATCCACCACTGTGACACTATAGCTATCGCGTATGTAGATAGCTATCCCCCGAGGGCCTAGCTGCACGGAAAATATTGTAATCGGGAATATTGATTGTATGGTCCTTTGGAAGCTCTCAGCCAGATTTCTGTAACTACAAGGATGGCTTGTTTAAGCTGGCATATCCAAGCCTGTATGGCATCAAACTTTTTCAAGAGACTACAAGCGTTGATGTGCAGGAATGACATGCCTTTTAGCAGCAAGATATCTGAGTGTGAAGGAACAGGATGTAATGGGTCCAGGGTTAAGTTCGATATTGCCGGCACAAAGAAGGAGCAGCAGCAGCATTTTTTAAGGCATTTAGCAGTAGCCTAAATGGACGAGTATGCCCCCTGTTGTAGTCACGGTATGAGGTAGATGCTGAGTGCGTGATATGAGCTTTGCTTGGGCCCAGGAGAGCAAAGACTAGCGTCCTGACCAGACAGCAGTTTCTGTTTTTCCACATGTGTGGAAGAGGTGGAACATACTGAGAAAGTGGGAGAATCAATGATAATGTGCCTCGTGGGCGGGAATAGCTCATTGAGACAGTTAGTTGTACACATGGCCAGAAGACAAGGAGGCAAGGCAAGGGGCACGGGGATTCCCACGAGTTATGGATGAAGGTGCCTGTATAATCCAGAGAGATGTCTGGCTCCAGCAGATTTGGGAGAATGACTATGGGGCACACAGGTGCTACGAAAAGCGACTGTATGATGCTTGTAAGCGATATTAGAATGTTATGAGCCATGTACTGACCTTATGTACACAGCGAGCCCGGAAGTACAGTCTCCACCTGGAGTTGTTCCTCGAATAGGGACCAGTTCATTTAGAGGAGGTGCTGGTGCAGGCTATTCAGTGTGTTGAAGGTTAGAGAACGGGGTTGGAAGTAGGGATAGAGGTTGTGGAGTGTGCTACAGCGGTGCTATAGTGTAGCCTAAGCAGAACTTGACAAGGGAAGGAAGCGTGTAGCCAGAGGTTAGAACCCGAGGATTTGGTAGGAGTGGTGCCTGGGACAGTTAACATCTGAAGGACCCAATAGTCTGTGGGAGCTGGGGGACCCAGTGACCAATCAGCAAGGACACAGAAGTTGGGTGTGGGTCCAATGTTGGGGAGAGATATGAGGAAAGTGTCCAATAAGCAGCGGATCTTAGAAGTGGGAGGGAGAAGACACATTTAATCAGTGGCGGGGTGGGGAGGGGGTCGTGAAAATTCTCAGTGGAGGCAGACCCAGCTACGTGCAGTCGTATTTTCCCTGGCCGAAAAGCCTATGGGAAAGCACTCCAATCAGAGAGGAGAATCGTGCACTTTGCACCAATCAGGAGCCTGGTCCAGAAAAAAAAACAGCCAATGGGACTTCTAAAGATTGTCCCGGCTGTCCTCAGTCTACTCACCTGGAAGGATGGCTCTGGGGAAGGCGCGAGATGGGCAGCGCGGCCGGGCGGTCTTTCCTGCCGTGGTCCACGAGTGGAGGGCTTCAGCCCAGTGGGGCTTGGTCTGTAGGGAGATAGAGAGACAGACAGGGATAGATTAGGGGCCAGCTAGACCAAGGGTAATCGGTGGGCGTGGAGCTAGGACAAAAAGAAAAGTTAAGTTAATGGCTGGGAGGTGGCCAGCAGCCAGCAAGGGCTGTTAGAGTGGCGCCAGTAATTCCTTCCCTGCTACACCCAAAAATACATTAAACAGCAGCTGAGAGACAAAAGAAAACGAAGATTCAGCTGGAATAACTTAGCAATAATTTCGGCAGTACATTTAAATTCAGTAAGGAGCTGTAACAGTTTACAATATTTCAGTAAGGAGTTGAAACACTTTACAATATTTCAGGTGTCCCAAAGTAATCAAGCACAGTCCTGGTATTAAGAAAAATCACCCGTTTAAGGGCAAGGCAGGAGCAATGTTAGCTAGTCCTTGAAAATTCTCGGTGGAGGCAGACCCCAGCTATGGCAAAAGTCGTAGTTTCCCCGGCCGAGAAGCCTATGGGAGTGCACGCCAATCTGAGAGGAGCACCGTGCACAATCGGGAGCCTGGTCCAGAAAAGGGGCGGCACGGCCAGGCGATCTTCCCTGCTGTGGTCCATGAGTGGAGGGCTTCAGCCCAGCGGGGCTTGGTCTGGAAGGATGGCTCTGGGGATGGCATGAGATGGGCGGCGCAGCCAGGCAATCTTCCCCGCCGTGGTCCATGAGTGGAGGGCTTCAGCCCAGTGGGGCTTGGTCTGGAAGGATGGCTCTGGGGATGGAATGAGATGGGCGGCACAGCTGGACGGTTTTCCATGCCGCGGTCCACGAGTGGAGGGCTTCAGCTCAGTGGGGCTTGCCTTGAAAAGTTTCCTGGCCAGCATAAGACAAGAACAGAGCAGGGACTGCAGAGGAAAACAACAGCACTGACTTATACAGTGTAACTACTGTGGGTTTTAGCATCAAAACATCATTAAATTCCAGGATGCCTTACGTGAGTCAGGTTATGTCCTTTGCAATGCAGTTAAGCAAGTACCTTCCATTTACATTAAAATCCTAATGAAATTAGGATGGTACAATATAGGCAATCATTGTGCATGCCTACAAATTGCACAGGGAAACGGATTCAAAGGCTGAGGGGACTGTCCCTTTAAAAGGAACACTCCTTTTAATTATTTCAACTCTTAAAACAAATGCTAAACAAGTCTCGACCTGCGATATAGAGCCTTTTTTCAAGAGAGGAAAAAAGGGGTGATCTAAAATAGAATAAAAAGTTACAGGTTCAAAATGTTCACTGTAACGCACTGATGCTTTTGGTACAGTACACTGTTATGCTTGACTGGGCCTCCCTTGGGACTGGTTGGGGTCTACCCAGGGAGGCTGGCCTCACCATTTGAAAAACCCTCCACTAAACCCACTACCCAGTCCTCCCTGTTTGTGACTGTGTGATTTAGGCTTCTGACATTTAATCAGGTGAGAATTATGCTGATTTGGTTTCAAGTTAAATTTAGCCACTTTAAAACCATGTCATGTGGGCTGCTGATCTGAGCACTACTGCAAGTTAAAGGCATCCAATATTAAACTATCCACTGGGAGAGGAACAACTGGCAGTGCTATTTTCCATAAAGATAACGATATAGCAGCTTTCCCAGTATCAGTGTATCAAGATCACGGGTCCATCCATAGTTTCCCTATCCCTACTCTTATGCAGTCTGACCATATTTGCCTCCTTCCCAAGGATTAGGGCATGTGATGAGCAACACAGGCATATTATATATTGCCCCATCACTGTTCCTTGGTTTTTCTCATTTTTTTTTCCCGCGGGGGGGGGGGGGTCCTAACAGTTTGCCTTTTCTCTCTCTGGGACTCCGTTCCTTTACGGTCTTCCTCTCTGCTGTCCAACAAATACCGTACTTGTAATGTGACTAAGGACCACGGCTTTTCTTGAAGAATGGGAAAGGATGGGAGAGCTGCAAAAGCATGGGGGCTCAAAATGAAAGGATGAGGGACCCTCATGGATAAATGTTTTTAGGGGAAATAGTTCAACAGTATCCATTCTTAAACAAAGCAAATTGTTATTGTACTGCTACTGTGTAAACAAAGCATGCACCATTATTTTTACTGATCCTAAACACTACATAAAGGTGTGCTGATACCTTAAAAAGAGATGTCATTTAAAATGAAATAAGAAATCAGTTCCATGGCAGACTAACATACAGCAGTGCCAACAAGCACAGTAGAGTAGAACAAAAGACATATTGCTTAAAGGGTCATGGTTCATGTTTAGAAGCCCCACACTGAAGTGAGTGGCAGCTCCCAATTTGCACTTTTGTGCAGAGTTAAACATTTTCACTTACAGATGTTTAAAATCTACTTTTATCTGGTTGATTCTGCCATTCCCAGCTCTGACACGGTGTTAATGCAGGCACTCCAGCTACATTCCAGATTCCCCCGAGGCTGTACTTGTCAGCTGCTGGACCCGCTTCACTCCTGAAGCTAAGTATAGTCACATGGCCTGTCCTTAGCCTCAGAAGTGGAACAGGCCCAAGAACAAGCAAATCAAAGCTATAAATAGCTCCTAAAGGCATTTTGAATCTCTCACTGCTGATCCGACTCCACCCCCCCGACTGACAGTCAGCTAAGGCTGCTTCTGGTTTGCAGTTGGAGTGGTTGCATTAGTATTAAAGAGCAGCTTGCTAGGTTTGGGTCACCTAGACATAAATTATACCTCACCTTGGCAGAACTGATGGGGATTATTAAATCCATGCATCTCAGCCCTGTTAGAAAGTTATTTCACTCGTAAATAGCTCCCCGATAAAAAATGAGCCATTTCCTGAACTCGCTGACACGCCCCTATGCAGGCATATGCAGCCCTGTCCTGTTTTGTGATGTAAGAAAAGGCTGCGTGTAGCGCACTCCATTGATTTCACTGGGAAGTTTATGCATTTTAATAACATTTACAATTGAGATTTTAACAAATCAAAGTGACCGCTTGACTAACAGGGAAAGCAGATACCTGAGAGCAAGCTAACTGGGGTTTCTGTAAGACAACAGCTACTAAATAGCTCTAATTCACTATTTTTGTTTTCTCTGTGCATCAGGTCTAGCTAGCAGGAGTGTTTTAACATCAAAAACACAAATAATGAATTAGAGCTATATAGAAGCTGTTTTCTAACAGAACCCCAGTTAGATTGCTTTCAGGTATCTGCTAAACTAACTGTTGACATTTGTGCTCCCTGGATAAGAACACTTACAAGACTCTGCTGTTGCTAAACTAATTTTAATGCAGTACACATGCTAAATCTAAGGGCATGGCTACATCACTGTCACATGAGACGGGGGCATCGTAGGAGAAAGCAAGCCAATAAAACTGTTATGGAGATCCCCATGGGTCGTAAAACTACCATACAGCTAGCACGCAATTTAGGTAAAAACTCCAAATAGCAGACAGAGGGAAGGGCACACTAGGACTTAACATGCATATCAAAACACTCTACATAACATGTTTTTTTGCACATTCTGGGTGGGCTTCTCCTTTAAGTCAGATGGGGGGGCATTCTCAATCAAATAAAAGTGAAAGTTTTAGAGCAGCTCTACAAAAAAAAGGCCTAATCGTAGACATTCCATTAAGTCACTTATATATATATCCATTACCTTATTTTATATGGGTAGAGCAATGTGATTGCAATGGTAACAGAATATTGTATTGATGTAGCCAAATCAAGAATCTGAGGAAAAATAATGCCACCTGGCTGTGCAACTCCAGCCCGTCTTATCTAGTTCATACTTACCAAGTGTGTCTTTAAGGTTTTTTACAAGGGATCCTTTCTTCAAGCTGTTTTTTCGTTCCACATAGTTTGATGGCACGTATCCTGTCTTGTTGGCTGCATTTCTTACCCTCCACCAAGTTTTGGAATCGTCCAGCAGCCAGAGGCGCTCATTTTTCTTGATATCCAGTTCTTGGTCCTGTTGTGCTGTGTAATCCCACTTTGCTATAACAATAACCTCTTCTGTCATCTTTCATGGAGTCCTTCTGCCAACAAAAACACAGCGAACTTTCATTAGAACAACAGACAGCAGCAAATTAATTACTTAACACTGCAGCCGAGGTACATGCATGAAAACACATTGATGTGCGACTCCAAACAAGCAGAAAAAAAAAACATACTTAGTCTGACTTGCCTCTTGACACACTTTTCATACTGACAATCCACTATGTGATGCAGTAACTATACTTATAAAAGGGGAAGGGTATTTCCTGCATCCTGACTGGTCGAGAAGACTGAGAAGCCATGTAGTTTAGGAAAGAAAACCCATGGCTTCGGACGTCCTCTGGCAACAAGGACTCAGTGTGATCCAGTATCAATACCTGTTAGAATTTATTTATTTTTTTTATTCTGGCATCCATGTTGCTCAAGTAAGATATCTACCCCTGCTTGATTGCCATAATGTTTCAAAACATGTTTTCCTGTCTCTCTGAAACTCCCACTAACCACCGTCACACCAGACAACAGTCTAAAACATACTTCCACATAGTGTTTACCCAGTGGTGCAAGTGGTAGACAAGAAGTACAGGAACTCAGGCACTGTCGGATATAAAAATGCAGAATGAAGATCTTCAATCTGAAGGATAGCTGTGTGACGACATGTCTATCTGTTTAGACACTGGTAGATTCAGTTAGAGATATTGAAGTATTTCTAGCAAAATTGCACTGTTGTACATGTCAAATGTTGTTATGGAAACCCTGATTTTAGGTCACTGGGCCAGAAACTGTCATTATGTTGTTGGTTTAAGAATTTCAGTTCCAGTGTCAGTGGGAAGAAGCACAGGAACTCCGTTCCTGCTGCAAAAGAGGTACAGGGATGGAGTTCCTGTACGTTCCTGTTCACTTTCATCACTGTGTTTACCTTGACCAAAGAAATGGGCCTCAGGCTCCACCACTGACTTCTCCCTTATAGACTGCTTATTACATTACCAGAACCCTACAGCTGTGAGCACTACTCCCTGGCGCTACATAAAACCAATGGCTGCTCCTCTCAAGACAGAATGAGAAAAAACATTTTTAGACTTTGTTGCCTCCCACACCTTTAAAAGTACAGGACTTGAAATATAGCCTTTCCATATTTCTGTGAAAATGCAGAAAGGCTATCAGAAAGTTAGTTCAGATCCCAGTATTTCTGTCTGGAAATGCTATGCTACTCTGTCGCAGTTTGTTATATGACCACACGGTAGAGTGGCAGCAGAGAGCTCTTGCCTGACTGTCTGGTCGGGGGTGGGGTGCTTAGTCTCCTAATCGGCCATGACTTGGAAGCAGGCATTGAAGGCAGCCTGCGTGGGTCCTTGACTGTTTTCTGAAGTGAAGAGTGCATAACACCCTGGCTCAAACCTGACTGGCCAAGGGTGTCTTACCATTCATTGCGTGGTTTGCTGTTGTGTAGATCGAAGTGTAGATAGCACGTTGACCTCCGTGGGCGGACTCCGCAAATTTGCCATGTTTCCAGAGAGGTGAACCTGCTACTTGAAACGGAGACATGAACGATATGTTCTACTTTAAAAAAAATTCTGGGGATGCTTGCTGTGTTGGAGGGGACACTAGTGCTGGGAGAGAAAGCAAGGGTGTGTGGAGGAGAGGCAGCACTGGGACTCAGAAACGATCTTCGAGAGGAGATTTAGCAAAATAAATTATCTGTAGCTAGAAGGGCTTTAAAAGAAACCCGAAGTCCTCTCAACACTTGAGGGAAAGAATATTTTGGAGTGTGGTGGGGAGAAATGATCACCTTACTAGGAGTAGGTGGACCCGTATTCAAAATTCTTCCCTGCAGCTGAAAAGAGATTAAAAGAAAAAGTCCCTTTTCTACACTTTTGAGGATAAAATGTTTGAGGAGTGTGGTTGGCGAGAAATGGTCTTTACAGGGATGGTGACCTGAAATAAAAATCATTTCCTGCAAGTGGAAAGGAAAAAAACTCCATTTCCACGCTTTGAGGGATAAAACCTTTGTGGACTCTTGAAGTGAGAAACTATCTTTAGGAAGGGGGATCTGAAATAAAAATGATTCCCTGTAACTGAAAAGGACTTAAAAAATAAATGGTCCTTTTTCACATGGGAGATAAAAACTTTGGGGTGTCGGGTGGGGAAGAAAAAAATTTTTCCCCCCATTTTGCATGTGGAAAGGTAACTTTTGCCCAGGAAATGTATCTAGCACACCCCACATTTCCGAAGGAGATGTACTCTCGAGGCCACTATTTCTAGCCTTGAAGTGCAGCCTTTTGCCTTCAATCATTTGTGGTCCCAAGCAGTGGTGCTCGAGTCAGCAGACTATGGTAACCCCCTCCTGCTCACGGAAACAAAAAGTACAGACAATGTGTTCCTTATACAGCCTGTTAATGTGCCTGATTCTTCTCCCTCCCACCAGGACCAATGTCGACATTTTTGAAAGAAACAAAAAATAACACTTTCCCTAAAGTAAAAGAGTTGTTTCTCTCTACTTGGCAGCTCCCAGTACTCAACAACTACCGCCTGCTTTTCTTTTAGGTCCTGACTCTCCCCTCTGGTCTGCCATTCAACAAACAGCTGGTCATCTGTAAACTCCACACCTGGTAATGTCTCATCTCTCCTGATTTTGATTTCTGCCATCAGCAGCTGCTCCCCTCCCGTTTGCCCCAGTAATACTGATACAGCACCCAAAAACTTTTTTTTTTTTTTTAAAGAAATGCGTGTGTTTTTCTTTTTTAGTTGTATGCACTGGCACTCCTGACCACCAAGCAGGACACACACCCTGGGGGTAATCATACTGGATAACCTAAAGGTGGCCAGGAAGTATGACAAGGCAGTAGTGAGGGCAAATGGGATGCTGGGGTGCATAGGGAGGGGTATCACCAGCAAAGAGAGGTAGGTGATGTTGCCTCTGTAGAGATCGCTGGTAATATCCCACCTAGGGTATTGTGCCCAGTTCTGGAGACCACATTTCTGGACGGACATAGCCAGAGTGAAGGAAGTCCAAAGGAGGACTACTAAAATGGTGCAGGGTCTGCATCAAAAGGCCTCTGAGGAGAGACTAAAGGACCTCAATGTGTACTCTTCACAGAAAGAGTTGTGGATTCCTGGAACAGCCCTCAAGTGGAGGCAGTGGGGGCAAAATTAGTGGTGGGGTTCAAGAATGCATGGGATAAGCACAAAGGAATCATAGTGGAAAGGAAGTGGGGAGGGAGAAAGAGCTGTAGATTGGGCAAGGTCTGATACAATAGTGAAGGTAGGGAGAAATGGGCAGACTGGATAGGCTAAGTGGTCCTTATCTGCCGTCAAATTCTTTTGTTTTTTCCATTATGTATTTCAGGTGCTTTTGTCCTGTTTTCCTCTCACCCCGTCCGGATGCATGTGCATGCGGCGTTCTGAGACACCTCCCGACTTGTCGCCCTCCCACCTGCATTGCCACCGACCTCCACCCGTGGCAGCAGAACTACAGGGGTGGACGACAACCACCCCAGGAGAGGAGATTTTGCTCCAACTCTCCTCCCCCCGTGCCAGCACCCTGACGACAGACCCGGGTTGCTGGTGTGCAGTCCAGTGCCTCAACCCTCAGCGCCACCGGGCCGGCTCTGCCATCAAATTCTATGTTTATGTTTCCAGTGATTTCTGTTGGCAACAGCTGCCCTGTAACTCTGATAATTAATCTATCATCTTTTTTTTTTTTTTTTTTTTAAATCGTGTGTGTGTGTGTGTTCAGGGCAACTCATTAGCAAGGCTGACAAATTAACTTGTCTCCTGTTCCCTCATCTCTTATTGCATGTGTGTGTGTGGGGTACGGGGTGTATTCTGAGGATGGAAAAAAAAAGACTGCATACAACAAATACATTATCCAAGTATATAAGTGGAAAGCCACAATGAAGTGGTACCCTGTAGTTGCAGCACAAGATGAAATGAAAGCTGCCCTGTGATAAATATGTTCAGTGCAGTATGCATCTCAACAATGAGTTAATCTCAGCTATCTTCACTCACAGATTTCAGTAGCCCCCCCCCCCCCCTCCAACACACACATATCACACAGTTTGTTCAGGCAACATAACCAATAAACACCTCTTTAAAAACTAATAATTTAAAAAAATACATGTATTTATTTTCTATAATCTGTACTTTGGTCACTGTTGATGTAAGGGAAGTGTTACCACCCAAGGGTGCTTTTGTTTTATTAGTTTTCTTTTCTGTTCTCAATTTTCACTTCATCTTAGTACATAATGTGTACTATTGCATTCATAGTGGTTGTCCATTTTATAAGCATAGCAAGATACTCCATGGTGTGGGTTTATGTTTGTTAACCGCATTTCCACGTGGTTGAAGGCAGTCGGCGCAAGCGCCTCGTGTCTCAAAATGCACCTGGCATGCAGTTTACAAATATAAACCCACACCCTGTTGGATTTTATTTTTTATAAATTAAAACTCAAATGGCATGAAGAGTAATTTTTCCGCAAATGATATCAATGTAGTTTTCCCCACAGGATTCATTATTACCTGAGACAGGAACATTTTTTTTTTTGTAAATATAATATTTATTAAACATTTTCTAGGTACAGCATGGGTTATCAATACACACGAATACATAGTACAGAATAAACACATAGGGTTAGCTATAAACAGAGGTCACGGCCTACTGAGCAATAATAAATTTAAACAGTTTTCCCCTAAGGTACAGAGCAGGGGAAAGCATATTTGGAACTGATGAAGTTATAACCTTCCAAGCTGTCCACTGGCCAACAAAATTCAAATATTTCAATTTGCATTTCCCAGCCTTAAGTGTGGTCCAGGGCTACAGTGCAAGGGGAGCACCCGAATGGTGGTGGTGGGGGAGGGGGGGGGAGCACAAAACAGAGAGAGTGTCTTACTAAGCTGGGAGGGTGCCCCACCGTACCGGATGATATTAATCTGCATTTAAGGGACTAATATAGAGTCTCTGCTCATGGCATAACTAGCCACTGTTGCCATCGACTAGAACATTTCTCTGTTACTGTGGTTACTTTTACTCATAACTTTGTAATTTTTTAAATATTTTTGCACCAAATTTTCAACATGGACTGTTTTGGACCCTACCTCATGAACAAGGAGGAATTTTTCAAATCTAGCCCAAAGGGTGATTTTGCGGTCGCTGCATGAAATCACTTTTCAGGCGGGATTTAAAAATGTTCACCTACTGGGTTCATGAGGTAGAGTCAAAAGTAGGCTATGTTGAAAATTCGGTGAAAAATATGCTACAATGACCAAGATATGAGTGACTGTTGAAATATTTCAACGTTCACTCATAACTTCACTAATTTTTAAAACAAACCTTCAACATGCCCTTTTTAGGACCTCACCTCAGGAATAAGAAGGGTAAAATTTTTCAAATACATCCCAAAAGGTGATTTCACAGTCGTTACACGAAATCACATATTGGGTAGGATTTGAACATTTTCACCTAACAGTTCATTAGGTGGGGTCATAAGACTATGCTGAAAATATGGTGCACAAATATAGTACAATGAATGAGTATTGAAATATACAGTATATATATATATTTTGTTTTTGCTTCATCTTTTTATGCCCTGCCACTTGGCCATCCACTCCTAGACTAGGCATAGATATCTTTCCTCTTGAACCCAACAAGGTCACATATCTTCTAAGTTTCCCTGTTTTCAGGAACTTTCCCTTTGTGCCAGTTAAGTACAAATACCATCTTAAAATCTAGGGGGAAAAGCAAAGCCCTGTCCAGACCATTAGGTCTCATCAACAACTAGGATGCCGAAGTGTAAAATGGTGCCACCAATGGTGTCACCTCAGAAAACAGAGTTTCTGATGAGTGAGAGGACTAAGATTAGCCAGCCTTGCCCTACACGTCACCTAAACAGACCCCAGTGGCAGATGAACTAGAGACCACTTCTTGTCACATCAGAGGTGGATCTTACAGTGCTGGGTCACACCTGCCCCTTCTGACAGCACTTTCTGTAGCCAAGCTGTGGTCTGGTCCTGAGGTAATTTTGAAATACAGGCATTTAGCCGTTCCCATAAAATAAACTGATATGGGGACATATGTGTGATCCTGCTAGGAAGTGATCATCTGAGCAGCCACAGTCAAGGTTAGCACCTTGAGGCCCATGAAGTACAGATGCTTAGACTCCGGTTTAGCTGGAAAACAAGTTGCATGGGAGGGCCTGAATACCCCCCTTGGGAGTATGGAGGGAAGATACTCTAGAGGAGGGCTGTCTTTGTTGTTCAAATGAACCAGGGAGAACTAGATGTCAATCCACAACCCCATTTAGGAGAGAAACCAGTGTAAATGGCTGCAATCAGGCTGCTCCTGCTGCCCCCTCCCAACAAAAAAGGCATGAATGTGCAGTGGCATGGTAAGCTCGAAGGATCATGGGAGCTGCAGCAAAGCATATCTCCCACTCTACTGTAGGAAGGGGAACCAACGGTTTGGAACACCCAAAAGTTGCCCTCTCGTCCTTCACGAACATCTGAAAAAACATGAAAAAATAGAGAAAGAAAGGATATAGATAAGTACTGTTGTCCTCAGAGGTGGATAAGGACACTGGAGACGGGTGGGGGAGCTGAAGATAAAGCATCCCATAACTGTAGCCCCAGTTCAGTTTTGATGAACTGCTGTCTGACAAACCATAGTCATTTGTCATACTGGGAATCTAACAAATACCCTTGAGACTGGAAGAACACCACCATACGAGGAGAAACTCCAGGACCCGAGGGCGAAGATGAGGGTGCTGAAACCCATCCCAAAGGAAAAGGGTAAACCTCTTGTGGAAATGGAAAGGAAGACGAGTAAGCTGTGGGGAACCAACTGGACAGGCTACTGGGCTTTTGCTTGCATGTAGTGGACTAGGAGCAGTCAAAACAGGCAACAGAGGATGTACTGCCAGAAAAGCTGGTTCCAAACCAGATGACCCTTAGAGATGTAACAGTATGATCCCCCAGAAGATTGGGCTGGTAAGAGACTGCCTGAGCCACTTTTAGAGATGAGGTGCTAAAAGTGAAGGCATATGTTGTGACTCCAGACTGAGGCGTAACTCCACAGAAAGGTAGACTGAACAACAGCATAGCTGGTGTCAAAGACACAGATGCTGTCCAAGATGCTACTGACTTCCATGCTAAGTTAGGTGCTACCAACAGGGGCTTTATGATGGGCATCAAGCAGAAAGATAGAGATGAAGAATGTTGGAGCCAAAATGGTCTGCACCAGTCCTATCCCAGATGCCAGTGTAGAAACATCCGTGGTCGCACGAATGGTGCCACAGCGTCAGGAATCAACTGAGTGATCGCTGGTGCCACTGTAGTTGTCGCCATAGTAGTAATCACCGTACTTGGCATTCTAGGTTTTGAAGGGCACAGCAGTAGTGCTAGGGCAGGTGTTGGTGCTGAACTAGAAATTGGCATCAACGCAGAATGCCAGCTTCGGTGTCGACAGCACCAATTAACTGAGCCTTGATGTCAAAGATGGCACTAACCTGGAGGAAGATGCTGAGGGCTGTCCAGTCGAATTCCCAACAGAACTAGGAATAGATGGTATCTGACTCACCTCATATAACAGCTCCCTGATGGAATCTGTCAGCTAAGGATGAACTAGCCCCTGAGAGGGGTGGGACTCGTATGGTGGCCACTGCTCAGATGGGTTCCATGCAGGAGAAGAGTGAAAACCAAACAACACCTCTGTCACAGACTCTTGAGGAGGAGAGGGAGGGCCACTGGTGTGGGAGAAAACCACCATTGTGGATTTTCATTCTTCTTTATCTTAGTCTGATGACCAGTTCTGTTCTTGCTGATGATGGCGCTGAACTGGATCATCAGGACTTTTCCGGCAGAGGATTCTCCCATCCCCATCTACGTTGATGAGTGCTTCTTCTGCAAGATGGAAGTGACATGTCAGCGCTGAGCAACCAAAACAATGAATGAGAAGGTTGGTGCGGGCAAATTTGTTCCTGCAGTAACAAAACCTAAAACGGGGTCTTCTTATTTCATTGCTAGTACTACAAAACAACAAAGAAGTCTATGCAGACATAACCAAAAGATTCTCAACTGCCTTGACGGTATGCAGCAAATTGAGTGAAAAAAGGAACCGAGGTGTCTGGGGAAATGGCACTACCAATTTGGCACATGTGCCAAGCCTGTGCAGTCCAGAAGTGCCTCCGGCCCAAACATTTTACTCCTTCGGTGTCCTAGCATCTCCAGTTCTAAGACCAAAGAGTACAACTCTAAGGATAAGATAGATTCTTGGAAGACAGTTTTTTGCCACAGTGACATTTACAGAGCAAAGGTTTTCCTGGCACTGTCAGTGATGACTAAGCGCGTGAAAACAGACGTCATCAACAGTGATGAGAGAAGAAAGGCACTGTACAAAGGCCTACATGGATGAATCCAATGTCTGGCTCTAATGAGGTATGCTCTCAATGGCTGGAATAAAAGAACTAAGGAAGCTGGGGCTGGCTTCACTTAAAATACAGTAGCTGGGCACAGTGTCATCATAGCAGCTTAGTACAGTGTTATCACATGCCAGCACCATGTTTTGGCACTGTCAGACCCATAAGTTCAAATTCCTGTGGGCTCTTAGTGCCTCCATTCCTAAGTACAAAGAGTGTGGCTCTATGGAGGAAATTGAGTCTTGGAAGATGTGGATAATTTTGCCCATTTCTCTCTCCTCAAAATTTTAACATAGCAGTGTAACAAATCGCTGTAACAATCTGACCTTTTAATTCCTGTACAAGATTTCAGACCTCTTCCAATTATGTTTGTCTGTACAACTGCTTCATTTCCACCAACACTGGAGCCAGGACAGTACAGAAAAGGGCAGTCAGAACTAGGCTGCATAAGCCATTGTGGCTCTACTTTGTTCTTTCCAGGGAGGAAGATGCAGCATTTATTAGGCCCCTTCAACTGGGAGGGAGCAACCTGGCAGGTGGGAGACACTGAAGCTTTTTTAACCTCTACTAGCAGCCCCCATGTGAAACCATCCCCAGTATGAAGGCAACCAGCAGGAGGGTGTCTTAGTGATGTATTACAGGGGTGCTTACGGAGTCTACAGGTTAACCATACCTGTTTATGCCTCTACAAACCTCTGGCAAGATCAGTATATTGTGTCTAACTTGTTATTCAAGATAAAGTAGGATCTGAGGCTTTTTTGGTTCGGAAGAGAGAAAAGGGCAGACTGGATGTACCTGGTGGTCTTTATCAGCTGTCAAATGCTATGTTTTTATGTTATTCAAATGAAAAGTAATGTTGTGACTCATAACAGTATTTGTTAGTTTTGCTGCTGTGTAAGCCTCATTTCAGTCTCAATGGTTTCATTATTCTACCAAGCTCTCTCCAATAATACCTAGTCACATATGCACATCGGCAGTGTTATTTCAATAATGATACTGTGAGCAGCACCACCAGGACTCTGCTGTAACACTCATAGTATTCTGCTATTGTTTAAACTGTATTGTTTGCCTTCTTGTTTTTTGTAACCTTGATTTATATCTGTTACTCTGCGTGACAATGTTTGTCTCGTTGCCTTACTCTGTAATTCTCCTGGGTCATACCTAGCCGATAAAAACACAAAATAAAGAAATATCCATTTATGCACTGTTCTAGTCACCTGTTGTTGCTTTGTTAACGGCTGCATTATTTCTAGGACTAGTTGATCACCTAACTCTGCTCTAGGATCTTACCCTTCCTAGGATGTTTCTCCTCCTTTGCCTCTTCCTCATACTTCTATTTCCAACGTTCCCCTCCTTTTCTGTCCCTCCATCCTCTTTCTAGCTTTTACTCTTTCCCTATTATTTGCAGCCTTCTTCACACCCAAGCACTCAACCTTGAATTCTTCTTACACTCTTTCCTATTCCCTCATCTCCCTTCTCCTCTGCTATGTCCCCCCCCCCCCGGCAGATCTTTGCCCTGCTGCTACCTGCAGAAGATGCTGATCAACCATACTCCCTCATTCCCCACCAAACAATCTGATAATAGATCAGACTAGATTAGTGTGTGCAGCTTAATGGATAAGTCTCACGTTTGCAGTGCTGTGTATTTGCTTACCTCACTCCTCCCATGTCATATTCATCCCCTCTCTTGGTATTTCCAGTCAGCAACTGTAGTTTAAGGAGCATTTGAAATGTAAAAAATACACTTTTTTAAACTAACTGATCTAGCTCTCCATTTATCCAGCTGCTGAAAGAAGGATGTGTGTCATCTGTGTAAAGGAAACATTCAGTCTACTCCTCCCCACAACATGTTACAACTGTCTTACAGTGAGAGATGACCAGCACAAAAAATGTATTCTTTCTTGCACGTGAAATTATTTTAGATGTAATATTTGCTATGCACAGATAAAGACTACTAGAACTACACACTGTGTGAGTGGCATGACAGGACAAGTAAACAAGCTTTTTATATATTTTTTTTTTTTAAACGACTCCACAGGCTTATAAAGGAGAGTCAGTTGTTTATATTTACACTGAAACTGCATTTATTAAAGTAGGAGAAATGCAGTTTCATAGCATTTGAACATTTTAAACACCGCCTCTCCTGATTCAAAAATCCTGCTCTGAGAATCCTAAAATAACTGCCTTGCTGATGTTAATGAAGTAGGAGATGCCAGCTGTGTAGATATAGTTTAGCTCCACTAACTGTATTTAAATCATAGGTTCATAGTTGTTTACAAGCTCAGGAGGCAAGCCTATCGACCTCGCCACCCGAAGGTGGATTAGCTATCTATATATTCATATTTAGAGTTGCCCATAAAGTTATCTAATTGACATTTGAACAGGCCCATTGACTTGCTGTCTACGACTGAGGCAGGTAATGTGTTCCATATGTTAACTATTCTTTGTGAAAACCACTTGCATATTTTTCTTGTTTTACAATTTGCCCCTTTTAATTTAAAGTTATGGGATCTTGTTTGTGATATACTGAAATTGTTTTCTATTCCCAAAGTTTCAGTAAAGGCTGGGTTCTCTTATGGCTTTATAAATCAAACAAAGGGCTCCTCGAAGTTGTCTGTACTGAGTGGAATATAGTCCCAATATCTTTAGTCTTTCTCCATAAGATTTATCGGACATACCCTGAATTCTTTTAGTCATTTTTCTTTGAACCACTTCTATTTGTTTCTTTCCCCAAATTGTATTGGGTACACAGAAAGGAGCACAGTATTCCAGGTGAGATCTCACCTAACTGGTGTAAAGAGGTAGGATGACCTGAGGTTGTCTGCTTTTGATATTTTTCCATATACATCCCATTATTTTTTGCCATTTCTTAACTTTAAATGTTGTACTATTGTCAAAGATAAGCTTACTATCAATATTAATCCCGAGGTCTTTTTCATTTTCAGTTTCTTTAAGTTTTATATCGTTTACCGAATAACTATTTCTTATTATCATGGCCCAAAAGCATTACTTTACACTTTAGTTCATTAAATTTCATTTTGTTTCTTTGTGCCCATAGTTCAAGTGCTTCTAACTCCTTTGGAAAGAATTAATTGCCTCACTAGAATTAACAATACAACCAATCTTGCAATTGTCTGCATATTTAGATATCCAGATGTTGTCAGTTGTCTGATAATGCTGTCAGAACGTTACACAGTACAGGGCCCAATACAGAACCCTGCGGTACCCCACTTGTCACCTCTGCCCAAGAGGATATAGATCCTTTAACTTATGTACATTGTCTACGGTTATATAACCATGACTCTGTCCATTTAATTAAGATATATGGAAATTTCTATTTAACCAAATGTTCTAATAATATTTTATGGGAGACTATCAAAAGCTTTTGCTAGATCCAGAAATACTACATCAACTGGAAATCCAGCATCCAAAGCTGCACTAACATTCTCAAAAAAATTTAGCTGATTAAACAGGATCTTCCTTTTTAAAATCCATGCTATGTTAAATCATGTAAATTATTATGGTTCATATGTTGTTCAAATCTGCGCAAGATTAACCTTTCCAGGACTTTTCCTATGACCGAGGTTAAACTTACAGGCCTATAATTAGACACAATAGATTTATTACCTGCTTTAAAAATAGGAATTACCACTGCTTCTTTCCATGCTGAGACACGTTCACCTGCTTACAAGGATAGATTGAATAATTTACTCAAAGGGTCAGAAATGTGTAAGGTGATTTCCCTAAGAAAGCTAGGGTGAATTCTATCTGGTCCAGCTGATGAAGTAACTTTAAGTTTCTGTAATTCTTCAAGAGTTTTATTTACTGTAATAGGCTCAACAGTTTCATAGTCGGGATTAGTAGTTAAACTATTAGATTGCTCCTTTGGAGAAAATATAGTAAGAAAATAGTTATTAAATTCATTGGCCATTTGAGCTTCATTGTTAATAGTACCCAAGTTAGCTTGTAATGGAACTGAATGTTCTGTTTTTTTTTTTCTAATTAAAAAAAAATAAAAGGCACCTGTCTATAAATGAAACATCTCTCATTGTGTAGATATTTTTGTCTGAACAACTTTCGTGCTCAAAGTACCATGCTATCATTTTTCATTTTAAAGTTATTCGCATTTGATTACAGTTAGTGGCACAAGAATACATCTTGTGTTCAACCAAGTTGAACACTGGTTCACTGACCACAGTTCACTGACCAGAGACTTGTGGTCAATATAAATAAAACTAAATCAATGCTCTTCTCCCACCGACAGAGTACGGTCCACAATGCCCAGCTTACAATCTTCTCAAAAAATCTCCTCCCACTGGAACAGGTCTACACCTATAAATACCTGGGCATAACCTTTGATCCTAATCTCTCATTCCACCCACATATAAACAATCTTTCCTCTGCCTATAACATATGCACTGGCTGCCAGACGCACAAAGCCAGCCTACCCCTAGAGGCACTAAACATTGCTGTTACCTCCTCTGTTCTCTCCCTTGTAGACTATCAGCTAACTGTCTACTCGGCCGCTGACCACACAGTGCTAAATAAAATCCACCTAGCAATTGACAAGGCCTGTAGACTCATTATTGGAGTAGCTAGGCGTACCCACAGCTGTTCCCTATATGCTCTAACAAAGATTCTCACCCTAGACGAAAGACTACATTATCACACATGTCTCCTTACTAAAAAAAAATCCAACTAGGCCTTACCCCAGCTGGAGTCTCAGCCTCCCTCCATGCTGCACATAATACAACTAAAACCCACGCAGCAGGCAAATCAATATGGGCTGCTCCCAGAGTCTCTACCACACTGGCACAACGGTCCTTCCCCTACAGAGCACCCTCCTGGTACAATGAACTCCTCCTAGCCATCACCACCATCCCCAGACTAGGCCCCTTCAAATCAGCCCTCAAGAACCACTTAATCGCCACCCGCCACTGCCTCTGCCCTCACTAAAGTTGTAGATATCAGCCACAGACGGTAGTCCCTTGGCTAAGATAACCCTGATCCACTTCTGCCACTGTGTACTAAGACAACGTTGGTTTCCCGACGGCTCATCACCTACCAGCATTTAGGCCTTGCATAGATTTGTTGATGTACTACTCATTGAAGTGCTTACACCCCTTACAAAACTGTATAGCTACCAAATCTGTATAGGTCTAACAAATCAAATCTGTATAGGTCTAGCAGCACTATCCGCTGCCTTACTTATAGTACTCTGCCCAAATGAAACTCTTAATGCATATACCTTGTTGTCTCTGTCTCCCCCATCTGTAACTATGCTCAATGTCCTCCCCCTTGTATGTTTTGGTATTCTGACGTGGAGTCTTTGGAAATGAGTCCCTGACTCAAAGGTTGTAATCAGATTGTTTCAATAAACAAATAAATAATAAACAAACAAACAGCTGACATCTCTCACTTCATTGACATCATCAAGGCAGCAATTTTAGGATTCTCAGAGCAGGATTTTTGAATCAGAAAAGGTTGTGTTTAAAATTTTCAAATGCTATGAAACTACATTTCTCCTCCTTTAATAAATGCTGTTTCAGTATTAATGTAAACAGCAACCTCTCCTTTACAAGCCCATGGAGCAATTTAAAAAAAAAAAAAATAAAACGTGTAAAAAGCTTGTTTACTTGTCCTTTAAAGATCAAATGAAAACGTTTTACAGACTGTCAATAAAAACTTGAGGTTAAGTCCCTGTGTCATGACTAGCGTTTCCTGAAAATATCATGCTGTTTGGTTTTGTGGTTTTCTGTGCTGTTTCTGTCTCTGTCAGTGAGCAATGACATCATACTTGTCCAGCCTGTTGCTGCTGCAGTTAAGTCCCTAATTGCCTGAAGAAGCTGTTGTACTTCCCTAAATGGGCAGGCCACTGCATCACGTGCACTCTGGCTCACAGTCAGGCCTGCTGTACCCTGATGCTACCCTTTGTCCTGTCACATGGTCAAGGCATCTGCACCATGATGTCCTCTGTCTCTGTCACCACATTCAAGGCTGCTGTGGCCTGTTGTGCCCTAGAGCCCCATCCCTCCACAGTTAGGGCTGCTGCACCCTGCTACCCTATGTCCTCACCCTATAACACAAGATGAAAGTGTTTTTCATTTTGTCTTTCAAGCAGCTTGGGTAGCGTACCAAAGGATCGGACTCTATTTAGTGGCAGGGAGCAGCATGCTGCAACAGCCGTAACTGTGGAAGCAAGAGGCTCTGTGATGCAGCAGGGCACAGTGGTGGCAGAGGATAACATGTGAAGAAGCCTTGACTGTGGGGCAGGACACAGTGGGGCATCAGGGTACAACAGTCCTGACTGTGAGACAGAGTGTACGTGTTGCAGCAGCCCTGCCCATTTGGGGCAGTGGAAGTAGGTAGCACCTTTTGGTGGCTGGGGCAGCATGGTGCAGCAGCTCCAACTGTGGAGGCAGATGTCCTAGGACTATTGGCTTAGCAGAGCACAGCAGTCCTATCTGTGCAGACTGGAACAGGGGCTGCTGTGCCAGTGGGGGCAGAGGAAGTAGGTGGCAGCCTCAATCTGAAAGGCAGGAGACAGGGCATCTGGATGACATATACTATTTCTAGTTACACACATACATGATGTATTTTCACACAGAATCCGTCAGAGAACTGAATTTTGTGAGTTCATATAGTACACATTCCTGAAATGGCAGAGTGTGGCAGACACCTGTTTGTCAATCTGACAACAATATTGTTTTCACATGAGCATATTCATGGAGGTTACATCAAAGACACACTACTTCTATGACTTAAACTTTAGATTTATTTTATATCCATTAAACAATCTTGTGTTATATTGCCAGACAACAATGCAGAGTTTTGATGTCATAGTACTGACTGCTGCAATACAGATGGGCGATTTCTCATACACAGTCATTTATACCACTTCAATGCATCACTGAAACACAAATGACCAACTCTTTATGAGAACAGAATGATAGATTGTAAGCTAATCGATTTAAACACCAAACCAGATGGGTTAGTAACACATTTGGAGTTAAGACAATTAGCCCAACAGATTGCTTTGACTGGGAAGTGCAACAGCTTCTTCAGGCAATTAGGGACAACTGCAGCAGCAACAGGCTGGACAAGTGTAATGTCATTGCTCACTGACGGGGGACAGAAACATCTTCACTGGTTTCAGTTACTGCAGAGCACATTAACAGATGCTGATTTAAAGGAAACCACAAAACCAAACAGCATGACAGATTCAAGAAACACTAGTCATGACCCAGGGACTTGACCTCAAATTTTTATTGACAGTCTGTAAAACTTTTTCATTTGACCTTTAAGCCACTGCCAACTTGAAACAAAATATGAACAGGAAGCACTGAAAACCTTATGCTTTCTTCTGAGCTGCTGCTCCAGTGACACCAAAGAATGGGAAGGGTTGTACTACAAGTACCTAATTTGCATATAGATGGAAGCTTGCTTGAAACTTTACAAACTTGTGTGACAGCCTCAGAATCTAGAGATGTGTTACAACAGGAAAAAATGACTGCTCTCTTACTGACATACTTGCAGTAATTGATATAATGAATGAAAGATATCAGCGCTATCCATTTCATAAACAAACAGGCGTCTTCTCCCTTAATGCCAGGTTAGACCACTTTAAGCTCTGGGAACAGCAATACCGGCCTGATATTCTTTTTATCACTGAGTTTTGGCGCTCAGCCAGGATCAGTGACTTACATGTCTCTATTGCTGGTCACGTAGTCCACAGCCAGGGTCCTGGGAAGCGTGGAGGAGATGCGACTTTGCACGTTCTTCTTACCCTCAACTGTGGACCGCTGTCTCCTCCTTTCATAACCTCATCCCAAGTAAGCTCTCCTTCCCATGTTCCCTCCCAGTCTTCATCAGTGGTGTCCACTACTTCACAGGAATCAACCCTGACTCTATTATTAACCTGTTATCCTCGCTCCCCTCACCCTACCTCCAGGGAACTTCTGGTCCTTGAGGACTTTAATATCAATCAGCTTGCCCAATCCTCAAAAAAAAAAAGTCTAACAAATTCTTACTCTCAACTTTACTCAACTTACGCATGACCCTACCCTCCTTAACCCCACTTCCTCATCCTCTTCCTCTAACCACTCCATCATAGACTGGATCCTCCCCCGGTCTCACCACACTGTAGATGCTGGCACCCTCCCTGACAACTCTCAATGACCACCTGACAGTCTAACTGTGCTCAAAAAACTACACTTCATAAAAGTGACTCCCAAGTACATCTAGCACAGGTCATTAAACCTCAATGTCTTACTAGATGATCCTCATCCAACTGGTCCCCATCTCTGCACCCACAGATGTTGATGCACCATTCTCATTCCTTAATTCTATAATCACCTCTATTTGGGATTCAAACGCCCCTTCAGACAATCACTTGCACAAAGATCTCACCTTTCCTGGATCTTTGCAGGCCTGATAGCTACTCTCAAAGCTCAGGACTCTGCCTGGCATCTTCATAAGTCCTTAGACTCCCCTGAGGATCAAATGAGATATAAACAGCTCTGTAATGTCAACACTATGGTGAACAGGAAAGAAAAATCTTCTATTTTGCCGCTAACCTCCAGAACCTTTAGTCGTCTTCTAAGTTCTGGAAGGTCATCCAATCTTTTTTTGATCTTCCACCTATTCTACAATTCCTGTCCTTAGGACAAAGGATTCTTTTGTCTCTGATTCAACAGAATTTGTCTCCATCTTTAACCCAACACTTCACCTCTTGTGCTTTTTCTCTGTTCACCTCTACTGATCCCTCTCTTTCCATCTTCATACCCCATTCCTCAATCCTCCCATTTCCTTCTCTCCCATTTACCTGGTTGATGCTCTCTTGTCTCTCCTACAGTATCTCTGATCCTACACACCTTATTCTCTGTTTGCTCTGTTGGCTATTGTACCTAAATCACAATTGTATCTTGCCCCAGTCCTGTTAACTTTGTATACCTTCCAATCAAATGTAAAACTGTTTTCTCTCCTGCTTTGTTGTACTGATGTACCTGTTACACCTGTTGTACTCTCCCGGGTCGTTCCTGAAAATAGGCATAAAACTTGTCTAGTGTACCTACCCGGTTAACAAAAACTAAATAAAGAAATAAACCCCTTCAAGGATAACAGCCGTGAGAGTTTAGATCTCAAACTCCTCAACCTTTCTATTCCTCCCATTGCTGGCCCCCATTCTTCTCCACCTAAAACTCTCCTGCATTTGCATGGTCCCAGGAAAATGCAAGCATGCCAAGGTTCTTGTCCACCAAAGGAGGCGATCCCCCTTTCCAGGACACTATATCCTCATCTCCCTTCTTCCTGTTCTGTCTATGGCAAAAGAAAAATTTGTTCTTTCGCAACTTTCTTCCTACCTCTAATTCCTCTTCTATCCTCTCCCCCTACCAAACTGGCTTCCAGATAAAAACACTCCTCTGTCTCCTCCCTCCTATGAACTTACTCCACCCTGAATGGGATGGACCAGGGTCTGTTCACCCATGCCATCTTTGCTGACCTTGCCAAAGCATTCCCACTGTTTCTCATCCTCTCCAACTCGACAATCTTGAGAGGATGAACCTATCTGACCTCTCAATCTTGATTCTGTTAGATGCTTAAGTCATCAGTCAGTCCAAGTAGGTGATACCTGCTCCCATTCTCTCCCAATCTCCTCTGGTGTACCCCAGGCTTCCAATCTTCACCCCATCCTTTTATCCACTTTTCTAAATAGCCTCCCCCCTCAGTGTGGGTCTCTGCACATAACAACATGTATACGGCTGACACAATACTTTTTGCTTCTGGGGCCTCAGCCACTTGAATTGAAAAAGATCTTCCGGCGTGATTTGGACAGTATCCAACACTGGTTCTGCACTAATTGGCTGTTGATCAGTGCCAAGAAAACTGTCTTCATAACCCCTGCTACTAAGCAGCATCTTGCTAGGCTCCCCAAAACCCTGGTCTTCACGGCACTGAATGGCACCCCTTGAAAAAGTCCCCTGCTTCAAGTACCTTGAGGTGTGGCTGGATTGAAACCTGGATTTCTCCATAAACAACTTCATCCATTAAAGTTACTCCCTCAGCTAAGCACCCTCTTCTGCAAAAAGGCTTGCCTCCCACTCTCTGCCCACTGTGAGATCATCTTTTAAATGGTCTTACTGGAATTTGATTATGTGGATGTGGTATACAGCATGCCACAAAGTCCATACTAGCCAGCTTGGACCCCCCTCTACAACTCCTGCCGCTTTGTCCTCACCTGCCTTCCTCATACTCACTAATGCTTCTTTTACACTGATCTTTCCCTGTCTTCCCTGGAAGGCAAACATGTCTCGCACTAAGCATTCATCCTTTCTAAATTCTGATTCAGCCCCCTCCCTTCCTACCACCCATGTAGTCTTTTCTCAGAGGATCTCAATCCGTCCTGTTAGCTTCAGGCCTCCATTTAGCCTGCCTCAGTGCTCCATTTTCCATTTCCCCCCCCATTAACCTCAGGACACCAGAACACGGTCACGTATGCACCCCATGGCTTTGGTGACTGCCCCCCCTTGTGGCTTGGTGCTGCAACCTAGCCTCCACCTGGTGGCAGCCAAAAGCTGGGGAAACCCAGATCCCTCCCTGGGAAAGGAGAGCTGCCTAGTGGCCGCTCAGTCCAGCACCTTACCTTCTCCCCCTCTCCCCCGGCTGGCCCCCAACAATTCAGGCTTATTCCTGAACCCAGGTTGCTGGCGTGGGAGGAGGTAAGGTGTCCAGTGCCTCAGCCCTCCATGCCACTTGGCTGCCTTTACACTTTTTTTTCACATTACCTCCTCTCTTCCTACTCCCTCCATTCCACTAACTCCAGCTCCTTTTGCACCTGCCATTCCAGGACTGCTTTAAGTCAGGCAGCTTTCTCCTCTCGCTTTCCTTCTTTATGCAATAACCTTATATTCTCCCCAACTTCCTCTTCTTTGAAACACTTCCTTTGCAACATCTCTTCTCCCTCCTGCCCCTGCGACTAACCAATCCCATTCAGACTTGGATACCTGTGGTACCTTTTAGTCTGGCACCCCTTTACTCCATGTTGGCCATATGCTGTATATATACTTGTAGCTACCACATTGCCTAGACAGTCCTAACCTTTCTGTTAGTATTTTTGCTTACTCTAATTTTGTTGCATTTTGTTTTGGCTAGATATCCCTATAGTATTGTGATTTCTGTAGCCACTCCCTTGATTGCATCTGGAAACAAGCTTTGTATCAGTATGCCTTTCCCAGTGCCCAGTTAAAATTATTTGTTTTTCTAAAGAAAAACATGTGTCCTCCCTGGTCTCATTTTGTTGTTGAATGTTGATCAACATCAAGTTTTGCATAGTCCACACAAAGAAGCCAATGAGATGTGCCAGCACATGTCCACCATGCCAGCCAACTTAAAACTGTCAAAGAAGCAGGACTGAAAGAAAAAAATAAATATATTATACTGTTTATTGTCAAAGAAACAATATAGTGCACATGATACAAAGTATTTGGAAATGTAAAATTAAGAAGTTATTACTACATTTTTAGCAGTTAATTATCTTTTATTAAATTACTAAAAAAATCCATACCTTCTTGATAAAGTTTGTATCTTCATGTGACCTAAATGTAATATTGTGCTTTGCAATATTCAGTCCTTTCCGACTGCTTCCAGTAAAGCTGCTGCTTGCTGCTGGTCAGCAAACTGCCACATCACTGCTGGTAACAGCTTATACAAATCTACTGGGACCACTACAGACACCAGTAATCAACACCAGCAGTGGGATACTGCATACTGACTGTTAAAAAACTCAGTTTAAGGACTGCAAATACTACGGGTTTTTGTTCTTGGACAGTCTATTGTTACCCTCCTCTGGACCTCCAACACCACTCAGCCCAATCGGCCACTAATTTCCAAATGTGTCCAGGGGGAAGGGGAATAGGAGGGAAGCACAGAAACATGGACTACAATAAAGTTTGAAAAACAAACAAACAAGGCGCACATGTAAACGGAGCAATACAGAATGGTGCAAATGGCAGAGTACAATTGTGCAAATCAGCTGTTCCTAGCTCAGCATGTTTTTCCCTGGTGAAAATCTTCAAATAAATACATTTACAAATAAAATACTTTCGGTCTGTGCAGTCACACTTTAAAAAATGTCTTTGTTCTCACTACTCATTTAAGAATATCCAACTTTTTTGAAAAGCAGATACAATCAAGCTGCGGTATACAAGCACAGACTCTTCCATATAGAGAATAATTTATGGTTAACCATACAAAAAGGGCAGTTTTTCATTTGAGAAGTTATGACATCATAGTGATATCGGAAGCAAAGCTGTATAAGTCCTGTAATGTCATAATAATCCAGAGATGGAAATACAGCCTTGTCATGTATGGTGCTCCCATTTATTACTTTGTATAGTATGGGAAGAGGACAAAGAGAATGGAGTCCACAGCATTCAGCTGCCAGCGTCCCCCGAAAATTGCAGTCACTACGCAAGTCTCTGACCTCCTGCCTTCCCTCAACAATACAGCCATTCTGCAGCTCAAAGACCTCCTGTCAATCCGCTCTCCTCAAACATCACAGTAGTGCTGCAGCTCAATGAACTCTTGACACAGTCCCCTAACAACAGCTGCTCTGTGACTCTCATAACCCTCACCCACCCTCCACTACCAACACAACTGTTACACAATGTTCACAACTTCCCACCACCCCCAAAACTCTGCTGTCCCATGGCTTCTGGAACTCCTGATTGCCCTCCCCAGACATCACAGCAGCTTTGTGGCACCCAGAAACTCCTGCCAGCACACCTGCCCAGATGAACACAGCTGCTAGGCAAAGTTCTGCCACTGAATGGCCATGGGTTTAATGATGAATTCTGGTCTGCAATATGCCATAACTACTGTGGTACAGTAAGAAGTCATTGTACCATAGTAGTTACTACAGTATGTCACTACTGTGGTACATCTGTGACTGTATGGATTTCTACACATTTATTTATTGAATTCTCAGATTAAACCTGTGAGAACAAGCTCATTGCATAGGTTCCACGTCAGAGGATTAACAGAAAAATTAGGAACATTACAGAGATACAAAGAACACAAGATATACTATGAATACAAAATGTATAGTACAAATGGCAAAGTACATCGCAAGCCATGATACACAACACGTTTATACAGATAAGGGCAGAGGTACAAGAGAGAGGCTTATACTGCTGAACACAGGCTCAAAGTGGGTATGGGAGAAACGGACTAAGGCAGACAACAGAATCTACTTGGGGAGAGGAAGCATCAGCCAACGGCCTCGTCAGGGGAGTGGGTGAGAGCCAAGCTTAGGAGTAACTAAGGGGCAGAAACTGTGGGATGGTGGGGGAGGAGGGTAAGGTACAGCAAGAGGGAGAGGAGGTGGGGGTGGGGGAGAACCAAGCGACGAGTGAGAGGGTAAGTGAAAAAGGAGGTAAATGGTAAGGACATCTCTTAGCCAGATACTTTCTACCATCGAGAAAAAATTCAAGTGGAAGTGCAGGTTGGCCAGTGCTGCTTAATCCTACAAGAATCCATCAGGAAAACATTTCTAACACCCTAATTCAAAGCTGCCAATTATTGGTTTAATTGGCTAATGAATAATCTCTTTCTTTTTGTTCTTTTGTAAATCATAGTGATTTGTAGTGCTTGCTGAACGTGCCAAACAGGGCAGCACTGGAGACTAAAGTCGTCAGCTTACCCCTGTGACAGATATAGCATAATTAGCTTCAGTATACGCCTCTCCACATTTCCTTGTTAATGACCCACAATCCTGCCTTGTAAGGAAAAGAGAACCAGCCAAATATTTATTGAAATATTTTTTTCTGAGTTGTTTTTAAGTGTCTTTTATACACTACCATACATTCTTCTTATAACTATACTGTATTCCCAAAACAGTCTCTCCGATTTTTTAGCCCGTGGTAATGGGTCTTTGAACCTGGACGCTGTTAAGCTGGAATGGCTGCATCATCAGGACATCTCAGTGGGAACTGAATGTGCCTCATTAGCATCAATGTATTTGAGAGAAATATACTGTAATATTGGGACCAAACTGAGGACACAACAAATAGCCATACAACTCCCAGAGCCCCAGATCAGAGCACCAAAACTGACCAAATAGGGCTACACCCAGTTACAGAACAGACGGACCCCCAAAAGTCCCATATTCAAGCTGGTCCGATGTGCAGACAAGTCCCCATTGTGATCGCACAAAGGAATAGGCGGTTACCATCTCTCACTGGAAAAGCACTTGGAGGTGGTACTTGTGGAAGTTCTATGGCCCAACACAAGTTGATGCTATGTGATTTCATTTGTTGGTTGTCATGTATGTAAAAATCAGCAAAAACATTCATTGATTCTGAACAGGAGAGGTAGGAACAAATGTAGCAGACTCCCCCAGAACTAGCAGCCTGGTTTACTGCTTTTAGTTACATAGTTCCATAGTATTTGTTGGCAGCTAAAGACCCTCAGGTCCATCTAGTCTGTCCTATAGAGAGCAAATGATTTAGTCTCTAATTCTACATAGCGGATTCTGACAATTTGCTTCTTTTCTTCCCTCCTTACCTATATCTAAGACCCCCCGTGCCTATCCCATGCATGTCTGAAACCCCCCACCATGCTTGAACCCACCACCTCTACTGGTAGTCTGTTCCAGGCATCAACCACCCTTTCAGTGAAAAGTACTTCCTGACATTTCCTCTGAGTCTCCCCCACCAACCTCATATCATGTCTTATCCTAGAGCATACCCTTTTCTGAAGAATGCTTCCCTCCTGTACCTCATTTATGCGTTTGAGGTATCTAAAAGTCTCTATCATGCTGCTCCTTTCTCTCCTATCCTCCAGAGAGTACATGTTTAATTCCCTTAGTCTTTCCTCATAGCTCTTCTGCTGCATGCCCCTCACCATCTTGGTTGCCCTCCTCTGCACCACCTCGATCCAATCAATGTCTTTCTTTAGATGTAGCTCCAGAACTGGACACTGTACTCCAGGTGCGGCCTCAGCAGTGATCAATACAGGGGGCGCACCACCTCCCTCTTCCTGCTTGTTATCCCTCTGCCTATGCATCCCAACATTCTACAAGCTTTAACCACTGCCTTGTCACACTGAGGTCCTCCGATATAATAATTACCACCAGGTCTCTTTCTTGTTTTGTGGTTGCCACCCCCACCCACGATGGTACTTCATTCTTGGTTTTGTGTCCCATGTGCATAATTTTTAACTTTTTAGCATTGAAGTCCAGCTGCCATACCCTTGACCAGTCTTCCAGTTTTTTTTTTTTTAAGTTCACTCTCATTTTGTCTACCCCACCCCCCACCGAGTGTCCACTCTATTGCAGATTTTTGTGGCATCTGTGAACAGACACACTTTCCCTTTCAGTCCTTTCACGATGTCACTAATGAAGACACTGAAGAGTACTGGTCCCAGAACCGACCCCTGTGGCACCCTGCTAATAACTCTCCCCTCTTCAGAATGCACCCCATTTACCACCACCTGCTGGCTCCTGTGACTTAGCCAATTTTGTACCCAATTTGCTATTTTTGACCCCACCCTGAGACTGCGTACTTTGTTAACTAATTTTCTGTGTGGGACAGTATCCAAGGCCTTGCTGAAATCCAGGTAGGCCACATCCACCTCTCCCCACCCCGCCCCTCTCACCGATCCACTTAGTTTTAGTTCACGATTCAATCAGCAGTGCCCCCCACCCCCACTACATCCAACTTCACATGCTTTTAAAGCATGAAGAGCAAGACTTTCCATGCAGGACTTCTTAAGATTGTTGTGATTTATTTAGGGAAAGCAAGGCAACTATGCTTCATACAATCAGGGCTACCTTAAAAAAAGAACAGAAGCCCTCTGTTCATCCAGAGGTTCAGTAAATAGTATCCAAAAGAATGACATATTTTCTGTCCAAAACATTAAAATCACTACTGATTAATTTAGTGTACTTTTCACTGGTACACAGAAATTCACAAGTTATCTGTAGTCTTAAAAAGGAATGCTAGTGAACTGCAATTCTTGATCCTCTACAGTAACTCCTCCATACAGCAAGATTCTTTGGTCTTAAAGAGGGAGGTACTAGGACCCTGTGGGAACCAGAACTTTTGGGGTTGTTCATGCCATGAACACGGATGGTATGAATGGCTGCGCTGGCCACAACTGCCTCAGTACCCTTTTTAAACAAAAACAAACAAAACACTGTACTCCCAACTAGCCCAGCCATGGCTCCCATCCAGTCGACAAACATCCAGCCCAGCCTTCTACCCAGATCACACTGAGCTCCCTCACTTGCCCTGTGGGGGTCCCTATACTTTTTTTTACCAAGGAGAGAAAGAAAAAAAAAAAGAGGGATAAACTACTTAAAATTTTAAATCCAAAAATTTTAAAACACTGAGCATAACAACAAACAGCGAAAAATAGCCTGACTGCCCTGTAAGGGCCTATGGAGCCCCTACACTGTAATGAATTAAGAGTCGGACAGACAATGCACAGACATGTAAATGCCTGTGTGTCTATGGGATGGTAGATGAGTTAGTGTTGCTCTGTGAAGGAGACGCTCCAGAAGATCAAGAGTTAAAGGTAAGTAAGTAACTTTCCATCTTCTAGGAATCAATCTCATCCACAGAGCACTACTCTGGTCAAGTGTCAGTCTGCAAAGAACCCCCAGACAGGCAAGGAAAAAGTTATTTAAAAATGTCTATGCAGTGTCTGCAGTGCTACAAAACTCAATTTGAGTAGCAGCAGGAAAAATGTGTAGCATTTTGCATGGAACCTTATGTAATGCAGCTGCACAACCACTTTCAATTGAACTCAGAGGTATAGCAAGTGAATGCTCTACATAAAATAGTTCTGTGTAGCAGTCGATGAAAACTGTGCAGTTTATTGCTATGTGATACTAGGTAAAATGTCTCCTACACATAGGTGTGGTCAGTAGGACTCATGAGAAGAGTAAACACTGTAGCACCACTAACCCAGAACCTGTATGCGAAATGGACAGCATTCTATAGTGTGTCTCTGCAGACACATGCAATGTGAAGCCCACTAGAAGAATTAAAGCTGTGACACTGCTTGTGTGGTGGAATGGACTCTTACAGAGCCTGTCTGATACGTCACTGCAAGTAAGCAACAATGCTGAATGTAGCTGACAAACCAGTTGAGCTGGTACTGTTTGGAAACAGGGCTCCCTTCAAAACTACGAACATACGAAATTTGCCAGCAGATAAAGGCCTAGAGGTCTATCAGGTCTGCTCAAATGTCTCTTATTCTGCAGCTGCCCCTCCCTTCCAGTCTTCCCCTCCATTGACCCTCCCCCTTGTCCTGTCCCGTCCCCTTTTCAAGCAGTCAACTGTTGTACTGCATACCACTTCTGCAGGTAACGCATTCCACCCAGCTACCACCCTCTCTGTAAAAATGTGTCTCCTCATCTCCCTCCTGAACCTTCCTTCCTCCAGGTGGATGTCCTGTATCTGGACTTTAGTAAGGCATTCAACTCGGTGCTCGGAGGCTGGAAAGTAACAATCAGGTAGCACCCTTCCCCCACTATGCACTAAACTTTGCAGCTAGTGAAGCCAGCAAAAAGCAACCACAATTCCACTCAAAGCACAAAAAATAGGTTTGCTACCAAAAGAAACAGGTGTCCAATTCAAACAGCCTAACCAACAACACATCAAAATAGGCTTGAAATTAGAAGATATAGGTCTCCAATTCAAAGAAACAGCCCCAATAAAATCACACCAAATCTGTTTTAAATCAGAAGAAATAGGCCTCCACAAATGCAGCCTGCTACACAGTGAAACGTCAAACAAATGAGCCCACTTATAGCCACCAAAATAGGTTTCAAAATTCCAACAGCCCCAAAACAATAACCTGCTAGCCCCTTAGAAGTAGTAAGAAAGAAAAGAAATAACCTTCTACCAAGTAAAATCCACAAGAAACAATGTAAATGCAGCAAGAAAAAGCTACTGTACTGGAACTGATCTGATCCCTTCCCCTTCTGGTTACATAAACTGAATGAAGTATAATCTCCATAGAACTGTCGATTGGAGAAAACTGTTGAAGGATAAGGACTGATCGATATGAAACTCCCACAACCCCTGTGACAGAAATTTGAGGGTAAATATGAAAGATCACCTTATTCCTAATACCCCTTCCCCCCCACACCCAAAGTTGATAAACTGGAGTCAGTGACTGTGGACAGGCGCTAAGAAAACTTTAGAATTTATACACAGGCCGTCCCAGAGGCGTGGAAAGCTGATGCATCCGTGCCTTACCTCCTGCCATGCCGGTGACCTGTGTTTGTGGTGTGAGCGGGCCGCTAGGGGTCGGCTGGGGAGGGAGAGGATCGAGCGTCTGGAGGACAGCTCTCCTCTCCCGGGAGGGGTGGGGATGAAGTCTGCTGCTTGCCTGTTACCTAGCGGTGGCTGGGGGATGGCACAACAAACCCAAGACAAAGGGGGTGGATGCGGGGCAGACGCCCGGCGTGCCACATGCAGATGCATGTGCGGCTCGGCCATTGGCATCACTGCATGCCTCCGCACCACACTCAGGGGAAACATGGAAGAAAAAGCGAGAAAAACACCCTGACCGGCGAGATAATACCAGACCCTCACAGGCACTGCACCCAGCTAACTAGCACCTCGCCAAGAAGATCCAGAGGTGAGTCCAGTGGATGCCGGTAGAAGGGGGCCAGTTGGGAGGAGAAGGAGAAGAAACAGATTAACAAATAAAAAATAAAAAATGTATACACTGTTCTAGCTTTATTTCACATATCCATGGTCAGTGACTCAGTTAGTAGCACACTTGCCTCTGTGGCCCAAAGATCAGAAGGTTGAGAGTTCTAGCCCCACACTAGGTAACTGGGGTAATACCCATAACTGCCACTGTAGTGAAGTACGGGGGGGGGCTGCTGTCCAACGGATGTGACATTAAACCAAAGTCCCTTCATCCTATCTCTGGTAACCGTCCAGGTGGAAGTAAAAGATCCCATGGGACTTATCAATGAAGAGTTGCAATGCTTCCCCAGTTCATGATCAACATTCCCTCATCAATAAAACACGTCCAGCTACCCCAGACACACCTGGCAACAAGCTATTACAGCTTACTGTATCTTTCCTGGTCAAAAAATTTTAAATAAATACAAGTATATTTTTAAAGTATATCATTCCCCAGGCTATACCTGTATGAGTAGTTTCTCCCTGCCTAACATAACCCAATTTTATCTACTACATGAATAGTATCTGCTCGTACTGATTTGCCTTCAGTGTTTTATGATTATGCTCCTCTGATATAGTGTACTGCTGTACATGACTTCTGTTTTTGTAATGCAATGTTATAATGGTTTCATTTCTCCACTTCCCCTCACTCCCAGGACACATCCGGAAATGAGCTGTTAAGCAGCCTAGTATGTCCTTCTTTTTGAAACTTGTGAAATAAATACCGATTTCCTGTTATCGTTCCCTTATCCTCTTTTACTAAAGAAATCTGCAAAGAGACAGGATCCTTGTCATCTGGGCTTCATCTGCTGTTTGTCTACATGTAACATCATAATAATCTCCTGCTTTTGATATAATAATTTCCAAGGCAACCAACTGCAATTTATAAACCGAGTTTCATGACACTGCATGTAGACAGGCAAAAAGAGCAGATGTAGGCTGAGGGACAAGTACCCTGTTTTCAAGCAGCACTCCTTAGTAATAACGATAAATACAAAAAGCATGGAATATAAGCAGAATTGTGTGTAAATATTATGCTTTTTAAAGTTTTCTTACAGATTCAAGTGCTTTCTAATACAAGTTCCAAATAAAAAGACCAAACTGCTCAATCAGGCGATAGTTAAAATACTCCACAGGTTCAACAATGTCTTTTCCATTTAGTTTACAAAATGCTGATGACTAAGAAACAAACCACCAACTCAGGGCATCACCCATTTTACACCTCTGGGTACCTAATAAAATGCCATTGTAACTTTATTTTTAGATTCAGATTGCGTGCATCATATAAGCAATCAGGTCATTCTGGAACAAGCAGTTGCAAAATATCCTAGGGCTAGTCAACCTCAAAAACTATAGAATTATTTCTAACCCTGCCCAAATGCCAAGCTGTTGTTAGTGCACCACATCCAAGAGAGGTTATCTGTGTATCTGCGTAATTACCATCTTACTCACCCTTATAACAATATAATGTTAACTGAAGATTATGAATGCCAAATTAAAAGTGTCCTTCAAAACTGCTATGATGCTGTCAGTGTCTGCCTTTGCATCATAAATATTACTGCTATGACAGGAAATTTCTCCTTCCTGGGCACATAAATGTGCCTCTGTTCAACTGTTATGACAGCATTAAAAATGCATCATAGAGACCTGTTTACACCTTTGTTCAGATCAGAAGACTGTTAAACCCACACTATTATGACAGTCTTATACACACTGTAGTGCAACTCAGGCTAGCAAGAAATGTGAAGATTCATTTTATACAGCAGTTTCACATTCTTCCTCTCATGTACAGATTCAGGTATGGAATATAGTATTACACTTAAAAACAGAACAAACTAATTTGTTTTATGAAATGACTTCTCTCTGACCTTTCTACTGTTCCAAACTCTTGCCTAAGTTCTTATCATAGAGGTCTACACTAAACATGTTATTCAAAACTGTTTGTATAGCCACTGTCATGCCACAAAATCTAAAGTTACATACTTACTGTAACCACTGATCTTCCTGAATACCTTCTCTGTAGATTACTACTAACAGGTCTGTGCCGGAGGTACGAGAACTTAGTGGAAGCTGGAACTCTTCTGGAGAGCTGACGACACGAGTAGCCACGCGTGCATCATTGTATGCGCCCACTGATAAACAGTGCAGCCAGCCCCCAACTGCCTCAGTACCTTTTTTTTTTTTTAATTAATTTAGTATGCTTTATGTTGCCCCTGCACCGTCAATCTTCAGCTCCGGTCAGGAACCCCCATACCTCCACTGCTAGTGTTGCTGGAGTTCACTCGGTCACCCTTGGCTTACCCCCCCAGAGGGCAGGGTTGCAACACTGTCCCCTACCAGTGCCGCAACACTAGTAACTGGTTGGGGAGCTGGCTCCGGAGGCTAATTTAGGCCCGGGGGCAGAGCGTCACTGAGATGGTGAGGTGCAGATTTTCTCCCGTTTTTCTTGGAGGCAGGGACGTGTAATGACGTCCAGCGTCCACCCCGCCTCCCAGAGAGACTCAGATGCCAGTTGCTGTGGTACCCCTGGCCTCCGCAAGGTGTCCGTCAAGCACCGGACATACACCCCACCCTCCCCCCGGAGAAGGACAGCAGTCCCTGGGATGCTCTATCCTTCCCCCAGCCAGACCTCTGACGACCCAGGTCTGTTCCAGAACCCAGGTCACCGGCATCGCAAGCAGAAATCCAACCGCTGCACTGACGTGCCGGCCCTAGTACCTTTTTTACCGAGGAGGAAGCAGCATGAACCTAATGAGTAACCTATGCACTTAACATAAGGGCACAAGACAGCCCTGGTGGCCTGTGTAAGAAGGGCTGCCAAGCCCGCTAACACACGTGTCTTCATAGCCCAAACTAAGTACAAAGGGGTGGAGACCACAACAATACTGGAGTGAGTCTGGGGGATGATAGGTGGATGTGGTAATCTACGGAGAAGATATTCAGGAAGATCAACAGTTATGGTACGTATACAACATTCCTATCTTCCAAGAATCAACTTTCTCCATAGAGTCCCATTAATGGGTCAGAGTATAAAGTTCAGAGAAAGTCCACAGACTAGGGAAGCTGGAGCTCAGGGCTCACTCTGGGTAGCAATATATTTAGAATTGTCTTGCCAAAGATGGCATGCTGCCTGGCATGGACATCCAGGGCACAGTGCTTAAAAGTATGCACTGTGCTCCAAGTCGCAACTCTGCAAATTTCTGTAATAAATTTAGAGCGTATTTCTGCCACGGAAGGGGCAACCGCCTTGGTGGGGTAGGCATGTACCTTGCTCTCCAGTTTAACCTGGACCATGGCATAATAGTGGCACAAGCAATTTACAATCCAGGCTGAAATGCACTTGACTAGGACAAGCCGTCCTTTTTGATTAGGGTCAAAAGAGACAAAGAGCTGTTTTGATTGTCTGGTGTCAGTCCTGTCCAGATAAAATCAGAGAACCCTCCTAACATCTAATGAGTGGAGAATCCTTTCTCCCTCATTCTGGAAGTTTGTAAACTAGGTAGGCAGGATTACAGCCTAATTAACATGGAACTCCAACACCATTTTAGGTAGAAATTTAAGATGTGTAAGGCGAACTACCTTATTTTAATGGAAAACAAAGATGCTAAGAGAAAGAGTATGTTTATGTAATAAAACATATCGAAATAGTAAAAAGTTACACTAAAAATGTACAGGCTAACACCTTTATAACTGAAGTTTTAAAGTGCTTATCAGAAATGTAAGCGTGTGGCACATTAGAAAGCATTAGACGTGGCTGCAGTAGAAAACTTCCATTTTAACAGGTCTGTGGAAGCAATTCGACTCTGTATGTGTAAAAAGATACAGTATTTCATAAAGGCACAAGTTGGCCTACTTGAAAACATTGTAAAGGAAACTGACCAAAAAAAACAGAAGCAGGCTCTCTAGAAGGAAAAGGATCAGCATACATGTGATATCTCCCTCTTTACGCAGGAGACTACTGTTTTGTTTTTTTTGACTGAACTCCCTCCCTCCTGGGAAACAAAATCTCCTGCTTAAGGAATATTCTGTCCAAAATATCCATGTTATTTGGGCAGATAAAGACACATAAAAATTAAATCAGTGATGAACAATGTATCTGATAACTTTATACAACTAGTTGTTTATTCTTTTTAGTGCTTATTCTTGACAAAATGAAATACATTACATTTTTGTAATGACTTTTTTCTTATTTTTTTGATGCCATTTAAGGACAAACTTATGACGTTACTGCATCTTCCTACTAGCAGGCCAATCTCCCTTCTAATTTTACCCAAATCTCCCTCTTAAGCAAGTTGGCAGCCAATCTCCCTCCTAATTTGACCCAAATCTCCCTCTTAAGCAAGTTGGACATATCACATGTATGGATCAGACTAACAGACATAACCAGTAGAGCACTGTGAACAAGAGTTTTCAGTTTGCAATAACAACTTACAATAAGAATATCTGTTAAATTGTTTTATGAGAAGGTAATGACAGTGAGCTCAGTTAATGTTTACAGCAACTATGTTACATTTCAAAAGAACAGGGAAGAGAGACAAATATGTATCTGTGTAACCCCTAGGCGGCACCACCCCAGTCATTTACACCCTGCCTACTACCCCCGAACATGGGCTAAGGGGGTTGGTTTAAGCTAACTTATAAAACCTTTGCGCAGTGCCTCCACTCAGGGTGCTTCACGAGGGTGAGAGGGTACTGGTGTAGCCCCTGAGCTGCTACACCACCCACAATGACCAGTTACCTTCCCAGACATGCCCCAATACACAGTTCCCCACATTTCCACATTTTGAATTAAAGACTCTCTAATAATATGCTCACACAGGATTTCAAACAACAACAACAAGATATTTATTTGGGGTAATAAAGGAGCTAGGAAAGGAAACAGGAGGAGTAGAGGTTATCTTACCATATTTACACATGTACAGAGATCATTTGAATTTTGCTGGTGAACCCTCCAGCTGAGTGGCTACATATTAAAGGCAGACATAAATCACATTTTACCATTCGACTTAGACATCCAGAGCCTGGCTATCTAGCTTCTGATAAATCAGATGTTAAACATAATTATTAATAATACCCACACTGGTACCAGTCCCAGATACAGCAGAAACCCGCAATCTCATACCATACTGGTTAAACAGATACCACAGTCCAAGATGTTGCAGGCCTGATAGAGTTGCAGCTGGTCGAGTGGCGGCTATTAATTTGAGGGCGGGGGCAACTTGAAACAGATTTTTGTAAAGCAGCAAATTACTATTTACAACCACAGCAGGGATTGCCCTGCACTTTAGCAGACAAAGCAGGGATTGCCCTGCACTTGCAGAATTCCGAACATTCCAAAATAAACTATGTGGATCTTACATCCAGAACATTTAGCACAATACTTGAAGGTCCAATCCAATGCAATGAGAGTGATGCTTCTGTCAAGCATCCTATATGCAATTCAAATACGGTCACATCCAGTACTTTATATACCAAAAGGCATCCATTCAGAATAAGTTGGCAATGACACTTTTATCAAGCATCCCATACTTTAGTCACAGGCAGTCACATCCAGTACATTCTATATACCAAGAACATTATCCACAAGCGGAGTCCTATCCAGCACGTCTAGCCATTTAACACTTATATCAAGCACTCTTAGACGAAATTCTGTGCAGACACAGGTACATTCTCTTTAAGGTATCTTTGACATTAACGTGCCCTAGGGCCTCCTGTCTCATGAAGTGGCAAGCGCGTCTTGGCAGACAGCTCCACGATGGCAGGACTCTAACTCATAGCTACACATTTATAAGATTCACTAAGCCCAGCATCTTGCTGCATCTGCAACTTAGCCATTTGGGCCACAGACAAGATGCATCCATTACTTGAACTAGGCAGTCTCTTATGGGGTTAGTAGCCCAGACTGATGACTTCAATACTTCACACTTAGCACACATTTCTTAATGGGGTATGGAACCCCCAAGATTACTTGCTTAACTTCTCCCTCGCACCGGGGGGTACAAGGGTACTCACTCAGGTCCTCCATGGGTCTCATCCACAATCGAAGGCATCCTGAAGACTTCTTCAGCTCTCTCACCGCTGAGGTACTTGGTCAGTGCTCTCACCACTGCATGATGTCGTCTGGTCTGGTCAGTGCTCTCACCACAACTGGACATCTGATTCTTTGGTCCACATCTTTCCCCGATGTGAGAGGGAAGGCTAGCCTCTGGAGGACAGTACTGGCAATCTCCAGACTAGCTGTTGCAGAAAGCACAATTACTGTAACTAGTTAACTGTTAACTGAAGAAAATAACAAATGCCCTCTGAAGACTGAAAGGGCTTGAATTAAGTGGCCCAGGCCTGATGGCATGGCTGGAGCCTGAGCCCCTCCCCCATGGGGGCTCCCAGCAGGCTGGAGCCTGCGCTACTGCTCTCTCAGCTCTGCATCTCTGAATGAATCTCCCAGACAAACTGGCAACATTGTCTCTTTATAGAGCTCCTAGCTCGACTCCTGATTGGTAGCAGGGATGGGGTGACACGTCTCCAAGTTGCTGAAGAACCTGTCAATCAGAACACTCGAGGCACAATTGGGTTGTGGAATTTGCGCCAAAAATAATGGCCCTGTAAGCCCCCATAAGCACTTGGGTGCTTTCCCATGAGATGCAGTGAATGTCCCACAAGTCTTGGCTTTCTGTTGCTGCAATTCCAATTGGCTGTACTGCTGGCAATGGCTGTTTAACCCACTGTCCCTTATAGCAAATTAGATAAAGTCCTGAATAATGTCCTGGTGCAGCCAGAAAGAAGTAATTATTTGCCCCAAATGCCACACAGTTCTATAGCTTAAAGGCTGCACTTGTAGTCACTGCACAGATAAAGAATGTGCCTCCTTTACTTTTTCTGTCACTACTGCGCTTTTGCAATCTCCCCCTGCAGCAGCTAACAGACTGACACACAGAGTTCCACAATACTGGAATTGCCAAGGAAACAGTATGAGTTTTAACTTTAAACACTTTTCCCCACATGTACAACATATTCCCAACAAGCAGCAACAGTTCCATTATTTAAAATATTTTAATTTTTTACTTTTCGGCTGGAGCTGAACATAGCTACCCTGGAGGCTGTCAGAAAAATTAGAAGCCAAGTCAGGATAAGGACAGAACAAAACGGGCTAAGGTAAACAGAGACTGGCATTTCTAGGAACCCCATTTGCAAGGGGGTTACATCTGAATGAACATAAATGTCTAACAAAACGTTTTCTTAAAATGCAACAAACACAATAATTACGCATACCAATGAATAAAAGCAAGTGGGAATCTTTAACAGATTTGTAGTACATGATATGTACAGGATCAAAAGTGTTAGCCTGATAATATATTAGACTGTTGTCTGGAAAATATGTAACTTCACTTTCTCTTCATAAAAGATAGCAACAACAAAGAAAAAGGTGACAGAATTGATGGTAGACAGGGAGGCTTTTTTTTTATTTTTATTTAGTTTTTGTTGACCGGGTAAGTGCACTAGACAAATCCTGCCTATTTTCAGGCACGACCCGGGGGAGGGGGATACAGATGAATGCCAATTGACCTTGAACCAGATTAAGCTGTTGGTGGTATTTTTAGTGAATGAGGGAAATTTGGCCAGGACACCGGGGAAATTCCCCTACTCTTTTCGATAAGTGCCATGGGATCTTTAACATCCACCTGAACTACCACCAATCCAGGCAGATGGGACCTCAGTTTAACGTCTCATCCGAAAGACGGGCTTAATAGCCCAGATAAGAAAAGTAGGTAGCACTTTCATGCACACTTGACTATAGTAAGCCAAAATATGGTAGTATTAATGGATATTAAGAAATTATGATTAAGACATGAAAAGTAAAGATTTATGATGAATCAAAGACTCAGTGAGTAACAAGAAGCTGTTAAATTATGTAAAAAATTAAAGGAAAAAAACGTATTTTTCTCTTTTACTTTCAAAAAAATTATGTAAAGGTTTATATTAACAATATATCGATTACAGTTCCTCCAGAAGAAGCCTATAGAGGCAAAATGTTGGGGCACAATAAAGGAACATTTTGCAGAACTTTATCATGTCAGGCTTTATTTTAAGACACAGCATCCGCAACCTTTGACCCTTGTTTGAGATCCCAGAGAGCCTCAGGCTTCCTGATGGGAGGACTTATGTGCTTAATACCCAAGGAACCTCTTGAAAAGTGGTAGCTGTGCCAAAGGGAGGATATCTACAAGTGTGTGATAATGCTGCTATAGCACATATGTGAACTTTAACTGTGAAATACTACGGGCCAGCACCAGAATGGTCCAGTAAGTACTCCAAAACTTTTTCAGCTGGATACCTGAAAGAGTCCACTGGGGTCTTCTTGGTGGAAGGTTTGTGACCAGCCAAAAGTATTTCAGAGATCCTCCAAAATACCTTAAACTTGTTCATTTTTTCTTCAGGAGCCAGGCCTGAAGATAAAGGGAACACAGGCTGAGAAGAACTAACTGATCCTGGGTCAATAAGTCCACCGGCAGTGGCAAAACCCTCAGTTGGCTAACAAAGTTGATTCAACAGAGGAAATCATATCTGCTGAGCCCAGCAAGGGGCCACTAGGATCATCATGCCCTGCGTGCCTCATGTTTGAACACTCTCTGGATGAGAGGGACTGAAGGGAATGCATAGAGAAACAGATTTTGCCATGGCAGTCTGAATGCATCCTGACAGAAAACGTCATATCCTGGATTTCTGGAGCAGAACTGAGGCAGTCTGGCATTCAGTGCGAACCCAAAAAGGTCCACATCTTGGGTGCCCCACCTGTAGAACAGTGATCTCATGATGTCTGGTACTAGTGACCATTTATGAGGATCTGCCTCTGTTTGATCTGTCTGCCATAATGTTCTGAACCCCTGGCAATTAGATTACTGTGAACAGGATCCCCTGCTCCACACATCACTCCCACACTCTGAGTGCCTCCCTGCAGAGTAAGAGTGTGCTCCTCTTTGCTTGTCGATATTATACACAACAGACTAGTTGTCCAACTGAAGGAAAACTATCTTTCAGCTGACTAAATCTACTAGGGCTTTCAAACTGTACAGAACTGCATGAATCTCAAGAACACTGATGTAGAGATGTGTTTCTGACGACTTCCAGACACACTGTTTCTAGAGACTTTGACTGACAGTGGGCTCCCCACCCCAGCAGGAAGTCATCCATGATGAGTGTCACTTCCGGCTCTGAGGGGGAGAAGGGGAAGCATGGAGGAGGTTTTCCTCCACTGACCACCTCATCAGGGACCTCACCAGAGGTTTGGTCACCTGAATAGGATATTTTCAGGGGTGTGATGCCCATGACTCCTGGGTGTTGAGCATCCACTGAGCTGTTCTAATGTGCAGCCTTGCTAAAGGCACTGTGAACACTGAGGAAGCTATTAGGCCCAGCATGCATTTATTGGAGTGGGCTGGTGCAGTGTTATGTTGCATGATGTAGCTTGGCATCTGCAAGACTGCCTGTAGACTGCTGTATGGGAGGAAGGCCCGAGCCCAGGTTGTGTCTAGAAAAGCTCCTATGAACAGCAGCTCCTGGGAGGGCTCCAACTGAGTCTTTTTTTTTTGGGGGGGTTCAGCAAGACTATGATGAATGCTGGGAACTGTGAGCCAGTGGCCACTGCCTGTTCTGTCTTCTGTCTGGACAGGCTTGAAATTAGTCAGTCATCCAGATACAGGAAGAAATGGGAGTCCTAGCTTTCTGAGGTGCTCTGCAAGTACTGCAAAGCACTTTATAAAGACTCACAGAGCCAAGAAAAGTCCAAGGGTAGGACTATGAACAGGCAGTGCTGCCCTTTCACACAGAACCAGTGCTACTTGTGGTGGTTGTGGTGTACCAGTATGTGCTGGTATGCATCTAGCATATTCAGTGATGCTAGGCAATCCTGATGTTTCAGGTAAGGGTGCAAGGATCCTAGAGAAATCATTTTGAACTTTTCTTGATCCATGAATTTGTTCAGACTTCTAAGGTCAAGAATGGAACACATGCCCTTTGATTTCTTTGGTACCAGCAAGTAATGGGAGTAGAAACCTGTGTTCAATTTTAACTGTGGCATTATTTCCACTGCCCTACTCTCAGAAGGCCCATGATCACCTGTGCCAGAAGCTCTGCCACGTGAGCTGTCATGGGATTTGTCTTCTGAGAAGACTGCCGGGGCAACAATTCCAGAGAGTACCCTTCTCAGATGACCCTCAGAACCCACTTGTCCATCGAGATGGATTCCCACTGTTGGTAAAATGATGTTAGGCGTCCCCATACTGAGGAAAAGTGGTCCACCTCGGGCAGCTGAGTGGACCTGGGGCCAGAGCCACTGAGCATCTGTGCTTTCGGCTGCACTTTCTTCTGGGCCTGGGGAGGCTGGGATTTATAGTTTTGGGCTCCCCTATCACGAAAGGACTGCTTGTTATGAAAAGAGCCACATCCTCTGCACCCTTTTGTGGGTTATAGAGAGCAAGCCTGGAAGTCTAAAGAGTCATTCTCGTTTTGTTAGACTATTTAAAGCAGTAGTACACCCTCATATCTTGTAAATGTTATTTATTTCCTTGTCAACAGGTAACTCGTTTCATGTAGCTGTTGGGGGATATATGTTTGCTCTTTTAATTTGTTTTCACTGTTCACATCAGTCCCTGTAACTAGCTTGGGAGTCTCCATTTTATGGTTGTTGAAATCTCATTGTCCTTGAGAGATGCATTAGTATATGAGAACATGATGCCACAGCACCCATTTACACCATGTATCCCAACGCTGAAAGTATACATAACCTGAAATAACTCTCTAGAGACACACAGACTGAATGCAATTTAAAGAAAGAAAAACATTACATCTAAGACAATTCATAAAGCTAAATGAAGGTAAATGTGGTATTTCACACCTTCCTGCAGCTTGTTTTGTTGAACTGTAATTAAGCAGGCAGACATACTGTGGAGTCTAATGTGTGCTGACACATCAAGTTCTCATATGCTAATGCAGCTGTCTGGCACAATGAGATTTCAGCAACCATAAAATGGAGACCCCAGGATAGTTACAGGGACTGGTATGAACAGTGAAAGCAGACTAAGGCAAAACACATATCCTCAACAGCTACGTGGAAAGAGCTGTCTGTTGACAAGGAAGCAAATAATATTTACAAGGTATGAGGGTGTACTACTCCTTTAAGAGCCTGCTCCACCTGCTGTTCAAACATATAAGTGCCATCGAAGGGCATATTCATGATCTGCTGCTGGACATCTGGGGTGAAGAAAGCAGTCTGCAATCAGGAGTGCTGCCTGATGCAAATACCTGCAGCACAGGTGCACGCTGTTGCATCAAAGGCATCCAGTTTTAGGCTGGTTGGTGTTAAGATTCAATACTTTGTTTAACAGCAAGCAGCATCTCTTGTTTTGCCTTTGTATCTGTCAGAGCCTCTGTTAAAGACTTAAATTTGCACCAGAGGGTATACTCGTACTTAAAGAGATATGCCCTTGGTAGCTAACTATGCTCATACCATAGGCAGCTGAGATATAAAGCCGCTTGCTCATGGTGTCTACTATGCGCGACTCCTTGTTAGTGGGATACATGGTGATCTCCTTAAGCATGATGGCTGTGGCACTCTTAGCCAGAATAACAATGTCATCTGCTATTGGCTGAGTGAAATGCATGATAAGAACTGCACATTTCTTGTCTACCTGCTTGGGGAAAGCTGCCACAGCACCACACTTTCTCCAAGCTGCCGCAAAGAGCGTCTCCAGGGCCAGCTGGATGGGAGGAACTAGTGAGACTGGGATATTATTCAGGTTTAGAAACTCCAACTGGAAGTGACTCAAAATTCTGTGCAACATGCATATTTCTGAGCACAGCCTTAAAGGAGAGGTCATCCTAAGATACTGTGACAGGAACCAGATGCAGGTTCTCTGGACCAAAGTACGAGTCATCATCCTCACCATCAGAGATGATGAGGTCAGGATCAAACTCATCTTCCTCTACTCCCTCCACATCTGGAAGGAAGTAGAGAGGAGTGGGTCTAACAGGCAACAATGCAGGATGGGCCCCAGGAACAGCATAGTCGGTGGCACCAAGGACTGCCCTGGGACTATCCCCAAAGGTAACTATTCCAGCAACAAAAAGTCCCATGCAGCACCGTCAGCACCTGCACCAGAGAAGGCCCTAAAGAGGTGAACCCTGGCACTAGACATGGCACCACTAACTGTGTTGATGACCCCGCCAGCCGGAAACACCAATGCTCGGGCAAAGGGTGACGGTGGTGCCAAAAGCAGCCCCAGCTCGGAGGCTATAGTCGGAGTTAGCCACACGCCCAAGTCAAACAGCACCAAAGATGATGCCAGCTCAATCGACCCGGCACCAAAAACGTCACTGCTTCATTTATACGCTGCACCCATCACTCCATAAGAGCTGCCAAATAGCCAAGCTGTCCACTGGAGTCCCCTGTTTTGGACAGAGAAGGGGTCCAGGATGGAGACCTTGACCTCGCAGGCCCATGCATACTCAGTGTCTGTGACGACGGCTGGGTAAATGGATGCTTGGAAGTATAGTGTCTCATAGCAGAACGACCAGAGGATGACCTCAACCTGTGCAGTTTTTTTTTTCCCCGATTCAGCTTTTTCTCTCTCCTGCTGCCACCTCCACCTTTCATCAGTGCCCCTTGTCCGGATGGCCCCAGTCCTGTCTGCCACTCCCTTACTGTCCAGCGAGTGGGGATCCACATGATGTGGGATCTGAAAGCGCCAGGAACCATCATTAATGGCAGCAGACAGACATGGATTTTCCATGTGTTCCCCCCCTCCGGACGACTGGCGCAGGATGTGCATCCCCATGTACAGACCCTCGTACACACGCAGTGGCGCCCTGCGGGTGAGGCAAGTTCCCTCAGCCCACTGCAGGAGTCGCTATTGTGGTAGAACCAGGACACAACCTTCCCCTGGCTGGAAGCGTTGCTGCTTGGCAGTGCTACCCCACACCCAGTACCTGATTCCCAATATCACTCCCGAACCCAGGATGTCGGTACGGGAGCATGTAGTACTTCTGCAGGGTCACTGCGTGGCCTCCCACTTATGCTTTACGTGGGAAGACATAGCAACAGAACAGTGCAAAGACCCCAATACCAAGCGTGTGCGGGATTTGGACCATTTTTTTTGCGACTCCGAGAGGACTATCCATCCTCCCAGGTGCCAGACTGCCTGTTGCCAAAGCACCCGCCCAGACAAAGATGGTGGCCACACACAGCCCAGTTCTTGAAGCAACTTGCCTTTTCAGGATCCCTACCTTCTTCCATGGTCAACCATCAGCACAAAGTAGGGCTGAGAGAAAACTGAAAAGTGTTTTGTGTTAAACTAACTAAACAGACACAAAAATAACAAACTCTAGTGTGAGAGGTGTCTGCTATTCAGGGAAGGCAGCAGAGATCTACATACAGGGAGACAAGTGGTGGGTATGTGAGAGACAGCTGACAGCAAAACAGTAGGAGTTGTAGAGGGGGGATCCCGCCTGGTGAGAGTGGACTTTGGTGTGGCACTGTGTACATCTGCATAATCAAATATCTGTAAGATCATCTTAAGGTCAACCTCATGGCAGGCTGGGAGTGGAGGGTAAGTCTTGTAGCGATACAGGTATATGGATGCAGTTGATGTGGGTGGTGAAATCTAGCTGTTAATTGAGCCACACACCAAGGTACTAGAAGCAGGGGACTTCTTCAAAGGGGGGTACTATCCATTCATCAAGGTCAATGTTTTTGGAAGCTTGGCAAGATGCTGCTTGCTACAGAGGGTCATGGAAGCAATCTTCTTGGCACTGAGTGACAACTGGTTAGAGCCGAACCAATACTGGATGTTGTCTATATTACATGTAGCATCAATTCCAGCTCAGCAGTCGCAACCCTAGAGGCAACAAATGCAGTGTGATCTGTATACATATATGCATGCAGAAATCAGGAGAGAAGGGAAAGAACAGGGAGAGGGAGAGAATTCCAGACAAGCAGAGAGTTCGGAGAGAATGAGTTTTTCTTGAACCCTGGCCAGTGCAGGAAGAAAGGAGATGGGGGTGAAAGTGTTCTGGGCAGCAGGGGTCCCCCTTTGTGGGGGGGGGGGAGAACCTAAGGGCACTTCCATTCCCCACAAAAGGAAAAGTTTAAAAGGCAAGAAAGGGGGGACAGCAATGGCAGGGCAGAAAGGGAAGAAGTCTGGGTCAAGACCATCTGGACTGTTGACCTGGTGGGAGGTTCAGAGACAGGAGTTAGCGAGGGAAAGCAACGTGAAAATGGGAGGATAAAGAAAAAGGAAGGCGAGGGTAAACATGGAAGTGGGTCGGGGGGCTAAAGTGAGGTAGAAGGGAAGGGATCTGGGGGGCAAGACAGCAGTGCACATGAAGGGCCCAATTTTAAAAAGTAAAGTGTAGGTCAAAAATGGAGGCAACAGTAGTGCAATGGAAGCATCACACAGGCGACCCAAGTTCAGAAGTGGAATCAAGTCCTTAAGGGTCAGCCGGGGAAGGCGGACTGAGCATCCTAGACACAAGCTCTCCTTCTTTGGGAAGGGGGTACAGTGCTCTCTGCTGCTTCACTGCCACCTCTCTGAAGTCAGCTTGCAGCACAGCAGGACACACACCGTGGGGAGGGCTGGCATCAGATGCCATGCATATCACATTGCACATCTCTGGCCCTTAGGGAGAGAAAGCAGGAAAAACAATGCTGGATGAACAGGATTTCCCTAACCTCCCACAGGCCCTGCACTGCTAACTTCAGCACTCCACCACTGCACCCATGGATTTTCAAAAAGTGAAGTAATCCAATACTACATTACTGAACAAAAACAATTATGACTGAGTTCTTCATTCCATGTTGCACTTGGATGCACAACTGCAGTTCTATTAATTTAGCTGACTCTGCCGATTGTTTGGAATCTGGAACTTGATTTGTTTCTGCAGTTGGCAGATCTCACACCATGGACACTGATATACAGCCTTGGTCAGTGGAGTCTGTACTAGAGAGGAGACACATACAGAGAAATTCAGCCAGCTGATCAACCTTGAGGAACACAAAAAAGTTCCCATCTAATTTAACACAGAATTTTGCTGGTTTCAGTATAGAAAAACATCCTCCAAGCTCCAGAATATCTGAATGAAAGGCCATGAAGTGCTTCTCTCTGCTGTTAGGAGAAGCAAATGCTCTGAAATATTTTATATTTCACGTCCATATACTCTACAGCACCTCTCAATACTGCCACCTTGAGCAGCATGTCAGAGAAAAGTACCAGAATGTTGCACATTACTAGTTTCATACAAGGATATCATTTTTATTTGCAGCATGGACTTGAATGACAGTACAGCAACTTGAATAATGATCATTAAACATCTGTGATGTGCACAGGTGTGGAATTACTGCTCGCGACACCAGCGACCTGTGTTCGTGAGTGAGCTCCAGTCATCAAAAGGCCCACCTAGGAAAAGGCTGAGCATCCTGGTGGACACTCCATTCCTTTGGAGATAGAAGACATACTGCCACATCACTCCCTGGATGACCCTAGGGAGAGGTACAGTTGAAGCTGTGAGACAGGGGAGGAAAGGCCGCTGATGTCAGTGGTGTGCTTTCATATTATGCATGAGTTCACTTTATGTCCTAGCAGTTACAGTGCCCTCAGGTGATGGCAGGAACTACAAAGTTACATCTCCTTCTCACTGCAGCATGATGGAAACTGACCCACCTGCAGGTCCTGCTCCCTCCAGCTCAAGCAAGACTCCACTGGCTGACTGCTGAAATGTCCAGAGGGGCTTGGAGAACTCTAATAATGGGCCTGTCATTGGGGCAATCCACAGTAGCTCGACTGAGTGGACAGTAAGCTCTGGGAGATGGCAGGCTGACAATGCAAAGGTCGGCAAGCCCTAACTGAAAAGGTCTGGCTCCCATACGATGTGCAGGGGAAAAGCCAGACCTCACCCCACAACTAACGCACCAAAATCTGGCCAATGGAAAATCATGTGCACAAATGCCTTCAGTCTGGGAAACAAGATCCCAGACCTGGAGGCAACAATGACTAGGCTAAACTGGACATAGTAGCCATTAGCGAGACATGGTTCACCAGTAACTGCACTTGGGGACTTCGTGCCTGGCTATGTACTGTTCAGAAGAGACTGACGTGCAAAAAAAAAAAGGGGGAAGTGGCCCTTTATGTCAAAGAAGACATCCAAGGGAGAGTATGATAAGGCAGCCAGGAGGGTCACCAGGTGGTGAGGGCAGAGCTGAAATTGGTACATAGGATTAGAAAGGGGATAAAAGTTTTTCTGGTATATCAGGGAAGGAAGAAAAGGGAAGGGGCAGATTAGTAGACTGAGGATGGGGAGTGGGTGGAGGAGGCGGGGGAGAAGGCGGAGGTACTAAATTACTATTTTGCCTCAGTCTTTCACCGTGAAGGATTGGGGGGCGGGGGGGCGCAGCACTGCAAGGTGAGAGGGGTGGAGAACCGGAAGATGAAGTAGGGGAAATGGATGTTAAAATCCACAGTGGGAGGGTGTGGGACGCTGTCAAGGCCCTAAGAGTGGATAAAGCACCGGGCCCAGGTAGGATCCATCCCAGAGTGTTTCAGGAGCTGTCTGATACCCTAGCTGTACCTGGCAGACCTTTTTAACTCCTCCCTGCAGTCAGGGTGGGTGCCTCATGACTGGAGGATGGCCCATATAGTACCTATACACAAGGGCGGCTCGCAAGAGGAGCCGGGAAACTATAGGCCGGTCAGCCTGAGGTCAGAAGTGGGCAAAGTGATGGACTTCGTCTTGAAAGAGAGGCTGGAGGAGGATCTGAAGGCACGGGGTCACATAGATGATCGCCAGCATGGCTTTCTGAAGGGCAGATCGTGTCAGACCAACCTGGTGGAGTTCTATGAAGGGGTGACAAGTGCACTGGATCAGGACAAGCCAGTGGATGTCCTCTTTCTAAACTTCAGCAGGGCGTTTGACTCAGTGTCGCATCCTGGGCTGCTGGGGAAGCTGGAGGATATGGGGGTGGTGGGGGCAGATGGTCAGGTGGATAGGACACTGGCTGGAAGGGCATGTACAGAAGGTGAGGGTTGGGGGAGGTTTCATCTCCCAGGAGAGTCATTAACGGGGTCCCACAGGGGTCAGTACTGTGCCCACTCCTGTTTAACACCTACATCTCAGACATCAGAAGTGTTATCAGGAGCAGGATAAGCCTCTTTGCAGAGGACTCAAAGCTGTGGGCGGTGGTAGAGAAGGAGAGGGGAAGCTGGCTCTCCAGGAGGATCTGGGGAGGTGGTCACGAGCCTGGAAGCTAAAGTTTAATTTTGGGAAGTGCAGGGTTCTCCACTTGGGGGCCAAAAACCCAGCTCATGTATACACCTTGGGGGGGGAGAGAGACTGCAGGTTTCTAGAGGGGAGAAGGACCTAGGGGTGGTGGTGGATGCCAAAATGAATAACTTGAAGCAGGTTAGGAGGGCTGTGGCCCAAGCAAATAAAATGCTGGGCTGCACAGCCAGGGGGATAACCTCAAGGAGTCAAGAGGTGCTCCTTTCACTGTACAATTGCCTGGTTAGACCACACCTCGAATACTGTGTGCAGTTTTGGTGTCCCTACTTAAAGGGGGACACTGCTCTTCTGGAGAGGGTCCAGAGGAGGGCAACCAGGATGACACTGGGACTAGGGGAAAGGCTCTATGAGGACAGACTGAAGGAGCTCAACTTGTACACGCTGGAGGAGAGAAAGAACAGGGGGATAGGATAGAGGTCTTCAAATATCTCAAAGGAATGAACAGGGTAAGCCTTGAGGAGGGTGCTTCAGCTGGGGGAGGTAGGGGCCACCAGACGACACTCAATGAGGCTGGACAGGGGGAGACTGAGGGGGGGAAACAAGGAGACGCTATGTCACTGAGAGGGTGGTGGAGCTCTGGAATATGCTGTCCGGGGAGTTGGTGGCTGGTATGACTGTGGAGGGGTTCAGAAAGGGCTGGATAGGTATAGGTGGAGAGTGCATCCCAGAGCCCCACTGGGGGTGGGGATGGGGAACCTTGGGGGGGGGCTAAAAATGGTGCCCTGGGAAGGCACTGATCATCGAGCAGACTCGACAGATCATAGGGTCTAATGTTCTGGCTTCTTAGTATGTTAGTATGTAAAGTATCAAAGCTACAGAAATTCAGAATACACATAAGGAGCCAGAAGAACTGTGGGTTGCCCTGGAAACAGGAAACGGGACTGCCGTATGAACCAGGGTTGTCTACCGGGCTCCAAACCAGGGGGAGAACATAGACACATTACTGTTAGAAGTATATACAAAACATGACAGCTAAAGGGGAGGTTCTGATAATGGGAGACATCAACATGCCAGATATAGATTGGTCAGTACCAGCAAGAACATCCGCCAGAACTAGACACATAGTGGATTCCCTGCAGGGGGAGGGTCTCAAACAACTGGTACAACAAACCACAAGAGACAGGGCAATCCTGGATCTAGTACTGACTAATGGGAAAAGGATCACAGATCTCCAGGTAGAAGGTCACCTGGGGGCCAGTGACCATCACATGGTATGGTTCAATTTGGCCACTAGAACTAAATCATCCCATTCCAAGGCAAAAATATGGGACTTCAGAGGAGCCGACTAGATGGCCAACGTGGTTAAGCTAGCCCTGGCAAGAAGAAATACAGGTGAGGGGTACAGGCAAAGAGGGCAAGCATTAAGGATGCAATAATTGAAGCAACATCCCATTGTGTTAAGAGAGAAAAGCAAGAGCAAAAGAAGAAGGAAACCACTTTGGTTCTCAAAAACAGTAGCAGAAAAGGTCAGAGCCAAAAGGTTGGCCTTCAGGAGATATAAGGGAATGCAGCGGGACAAAGATAGGAAGGCATACCAAACTTCCCTAAGGGAAGCAGGGAAGGCAGTAAGGCAGGCAAAGGCCCAAACTGAGGAAACACTAGCATGAACAGTAAAAGAAGGTGACAAGACTTTCTATAAATACACTAGTAGAAGGAGAAAGTCCAAAGGGGGTCTAAGATCATAGAAGATAAGAAGGAGCGTGTGGAGGAGGACCAAGGAAAAGCATCTATCCTAAATAGATACTTCTGCTGAGTATTTACTGAGGAGAAGGTAGGGCAGGGCCCACAGCTCAGCACCATGGATACAGAGGGGAGGGAGGTGAGCACAAGTCCCTTCACAAAAGAAAGGGTCCTACAAGAGCTCGCTAAGCTCAGGGTGGACAAGGCAATGGGACCTGATGGCATACATCCCAGGGTACTAATGCAGCTAAGGGTGGAACTAGCAGAGCCATTAGCAGAACTGTTTAGTGACTCTCTGAGCACAGGAGAGGTCCTAGAAGACTGGAGATGGGCTTATTTATTTATTTGAATTTTGATGACCGGGTAGGTCAACTGAGACAAAGTTCCTTTTTCAGTGACGACCCGAGGAATAAAGCATTCCAAGAACAAGACATAATACAATAATACACATAGAACAGTACAGTGAATCACAATATACAGTTAAGCCATAGGTAAATAACAACAGTACCATTTATAGGGCACAACAGGATTCAGGATTACAGGCAGTTTGCAGGTAGTCAGGGGAGGCAGAAGGCAGATTAACATTTTATACCATGTGCAAGGACATTTATGCCATTCACATACCAGATGTCAACAATTTAAACAGCAAGATAACTAAAGATAGCCAGATTCAACTGCATTTGGTTAGAGAACATGGGGTTCAGGTTACAGTCAGATGTTATTCTGGGTAGAGGAGGAGTGAGAAGTGGGGAGAACAGCTTGTCTTTGAGATAGGAGAGAAGGGAGGCTGTTTGTGACCATTGCAGAGATTGAGAGAGACGCGTAACATTAGTCACATGTGGCATTACTTGTTAATGACAGTTACCTCTGCATTGGGGGGGGGGGTTCTGAAGAACTCATGTGATCCCGCTCCACAAGAGCGGCAGCAGGGAGGAGGCAGGGAACTACAGATCAGTCAGTCTTACCTCAGTAGTGGGCACGATTATGGAGGCACTCCTTAAGGAAAAGATAGTGCAATACCTGGAATGTATAGGAGCATGGGATCCAATTTCATTAAAAATACCACCAACAGCTTAAAATCTGGTTTAAGTTCAGTTGGCATCCATCTGTATCCCTTCCCTGACGAGGCTGAAAGTAGGCAAAAAATTGTCTAGTCCGCCTTACCGGTCAAGAAAAACTAAATATATAAAATAAATAAGACAACATGGGTTTACAACAGGAAGGTCCTGTCAAACTAATCTCATAGGTTTCTTTGACTGGATAACCAGTGTGGTGGACCAAAGGGGTGCAGCTGATGTCGCCTACCTTGACTTCAGCAAAGCTTTCGATACTGTTCCACATAGAAGATTGATTAATACGCTGGGTATGCTCGGGGTGGGTCAGAATTTGGTCAACTGTATGGTAAACTGGTTGGCAGGCAGAAAACAGACAGTGGTGGTAAACGGTATACAGTCAGAAAAGATGCAAGTCACAAGTGGGGTACCTCAGGGATCAGTCCTGGGGCCAGTCCTCTTCAATATCTTCATCAGTGACACTGCAGATGGACTGGAGGGTAAGGTTTGCCTATTTGCAGAAGACACCAAGATCTGCAACAGTGTAGATGATCCAGATGGGGTGGGCAGAATGAGAAGAGATCTGGAAAAACTGGCAAAATGGTCTGAAGAGTGGCAACTTGGGTTTAATGCAAAGAAGTGCAAGATCATGCACACAGGGAACAGAAACCCTGAAGCCACCTATAGGTTGGGAGGGGAGCTGCTGGCAATCATAAGGGAAGAAAGAGACTTGGGCATCATCATCACGGATGACCTGAAATCATCCACGCAGACCACTAAAGCAGTAGGTAAGCCTAGAGGGATGTTGGGGTGTAGTAGTAGGGGTATCACAAGTCGTAAGAGGGAGGTAATAATCCCTCTTTAAAAGACATTGGTTAGGCCCCATCTGGAATACTGCGTGCAGTACTGGAGGCCATGCCTGCACAAGGACATTAACAAAATGGAGGCAGTCCAGAGAAGGGCAACCAAAATGGTGCAGGGACTGCATCATAAAACATATGAGGACAGATTAACGAAGCTCAATATATATACCCTAGAGCAAAGGAGGGAGAGAGGTGGATGAACCAAACATTCAAACATCTTAAGGGCATTAACAAGGTGAAAGAGTCTAACATGTTTCAATATAAGAAAAATAGCAGGACAAGAGGACACAACATGAGATTAGAGAGAAGCCGATTAAGGGGTAATGTGAGGAAGTTCTTTTTGACAGAAAGGGTGGTGGATGCATGGAACGGCCTACCTCAGAAAGTGGTGGATATGAATACTGCGGAGGGCTTCAAACAGGCATGGGATGGGCATAATGGAGCAATACAGATAAGTATGAATAAACAGGCCATTGACAGAGCAAAGGTCTATGGCACATTCATAAGGCAGAAAAAAAGGGCAGACTGGATGGGCATTGCAGTCCTTATCTGCCTTCAACTTCTATGTTTCTATAATCCCTGAGGGACCAAATGGGAGTTCGGAGCATAAACAGATTCATAAGAAACTATCTGTGATGTAATTTAATCTTGGTATTATTCTGACAGATTTCTTTAGGGATTATCTCAATACTTCTTCACTTTGTTTTACACATTTTGTATATGATCAGTATTTACTATGGATCTGTCCAAGTTTGTCTGTGACAGTAATTTAAATCAAGGATGGAATGAGAAAGAATGTATCTGGATTCATCTCAGACCTCTGTTATGCCTGTTAGCGCTCTAACTATTAAGCTACAGGTCTATTAGTAATCAAGAACTTCTATTTCACAGTTCCACATAGAAAGGAATGTGGAACTGTGAAAAAGGAAGTTCTTCGGACACTTTAACCAGTGAGCCTGTAACTTAATGGTTAGAGTGCTGGAACGGCATACCAGAGGTCAGAGGTTCAAATCCCGGTACGCCCACATTTTCCTTTCTCATTTCCATCCTTGATTTAAAAAAAACTATATACCTTGCAGGGGTTAAACTGCACTGAGAGAAGTGGTATTTCTAAATCTGTGACTGTAAGAAAGACAGTACAAACATGACAACAGGAAGGAGCAAGTTAACCCCTGACAAAGTATTTAGGAGGAATGTGAAATGGGTTGTAGCTCAGCCAGTCATTTGTATAGTATGTAGCTTACTTTGTCTGCAAAATATTTTAACTTGCAGCTAGTATGACTTTTGCTTTTAAGTGGGTGCCAGTCTTCTTAGCTTTTTTCTTAAAATTTACAAATGCACTTCAGATACTGGACTCTAAATATCATGTGCTTGTCTAGAACACAGCTGGGGAAAGGGGCCCTAATAACATCTAAGGAATGAAATGTTTATTTGGCTACGACATTGCAGCAGCAAGAGCCATACAGTCTTTAAACTGTAATATCTTCGGTAATGTCCCAGAAGGCTTAGTAAAGGAAGTAAAGTCCCTGCTGCAAGCATGCGGGGTCACCTCAAGTTCCACATTGTTTGATACAGCATACCTGGATGTCACACTGGCACCTCCTCCACAGAACCCCTGTTCATCTGACCCTCTGGAACTGTATAGCAAGAACCAGGAGCTTGTGAGGAACAAAAAAATCAATGCCACTACCATCTCCTTAGAGCAGGTGAATCAAGAGGTCTTATGGAAGAAGTGGAACTATTAGTTCCTTATCAGAAGTTGTAGACACCACTGTATAAACTTTGCCTCTCCGCTCATGGAGCAGGCACAGAAACAGCAACTTCCACTCCAACAGGGAGCCATGGAACAATAACTGTTGCTTCTCCTTTCAGAGATCAGCAGCTTTCCTCCTGATTGTGAGAACAGTGTGACAAGGTGTTTTCTGCTGCACTCAATCCTATCTGAGGGATTCTGAACAATACAGCTATGGGTTAGGCCTATCCATCATCACCCTATCCAGGCAACATACTAGAGTGCTGTGGGAGGTGGCCATCCAATCAGTATCTGCTAGGATGATGGCATGTTTCCAGATGGTCCCGGCTTTTCTTCCAAGTAGTAAACATGCTCCCAATGGTTGCACAGCCTCACTCCAATGTGGCTCTACAAAATCAGTCGTTACCTTGCCTTCACTATCCACTGCAGGGACTCCTCCCTCAACCAGTCCTCTTGGTTGGGCTCCACCTTATCCCACACACAGCCGGGTTAACTGGGATATGTTATGTCAGGTTAGGCCTCCTTCAATTTCTGCACAGGATGCACAGAGCTCTGCTGTCTTTTGTTTTTTTTTGGGGGGTGGGGGCGCACCTGCTTCCTCCTTCCCCTGGCAATGGCCAAATCTGGGACTCACACTCCATCATCCACTTTTCCGTAATACCCTCCCCCCCCGAGCAGATCTCCAAGCACTGGTGTCAGCTATTCTGTCTACGCACAAGTTTCTGCCTTGGTATATAGTCAAAGACAACTCCAGTTCATTGTTTGGAGCCTCTCAGGCCACATATGTGGGTGATGTGGTGTCTTCCAAGGGTACAGCCTCTAGCTCTGATGGGGTAGGCTCTTTTTGCAGGGCAACTACTGATCGGAGGCATCCTTTGGCTCTGCTCCAATCTTTACCCAAGAGTAGGTGCAGGGAGGCTCTGTGACAGGGGCTGATGGCTCAGTATTCTGTGTCATACCACTTTCTTCTGTCTCCTCCTGCTCACTGGATAAACTGTTCTCTGGTACAGGCTGTGCGTATGCACAGGCAGACATGGCAAAAACAGACAGTGGCACCACAGCTCAGAGCTTGGTTCCGACTCCCTTCAGTGCTGGGCCGACTTGCACCCCCACCTCTGACTCAGTTTGTATTGCACAGTAGGTAAACTCCTGAGAGGAGAGAACACACCAGAGATGGTGGACTCCTCTTGCCCATGGATGGAAAAAGTCACACTGCTCTTCCTCAGATCTCTACGGAAGGTGCCCTCAGTGGCCCAGCTACCACCCCCACGCGACAGTGGGAGCACAGATGAAAAGTTCTTATGCCTGACCTGGACGGAGACACTAGTCATAGAAAAACGAAACCATTCTGGCCCTCCCAACAGTGGGGGCACCCCCCTGTCACAACTCCAGGCCCTGTGGCACTCTTCCTGGACCACCTGTGCTTCCTTCCAGACTTGCAGCCGAGTGAGGTGGGGCAGCACAATCTGCCTCTCTGTGAACAACATCTAGCTCCACCAGAAAAATATACTTGCACGAAAAAAAGATGATAAAGGACTTGAACCCTGCCCTTCTGCTTCCCTGCTTATAATGGTCAGGCAACTCGGCCAGATGGACTGGGCATAAGTGGGCATCAATTACTGAGATGGGATTTATCACACTACATTGGAGTGCTTGACAAGTAGTCTACTGCTGTTTTACTGTTGGCCACCAGTAAAACATATATATATATATATATATATATATATATATATATATACACACACACACACACACATATACATTTATATATATACATATATTTTTTTCTTCAGTCAGACCCATAAGCTTTTATTCACTTGTGTATTTTCTTCTGCACTTGTCAGGAATGGTCAGCTCATTCTCTGCTCTGTCCTCACTGAACCTCAGTGGAATCTGCCTGTTCACTGAATTACTTCTCACTGAATTACTCTTCACTTTTTTACACTGCAAAGCAAAATACTATTCCTTTTCACACAAGTTTTGTGCCATGCTCTCTCCCTCTGCAGCACATGCTTTCTTGCTCCTTCTCTCACTAGTGCTGGCTCCCCCCTCTCTCTTCATCTCAGTCCTGGGGCCTGGTTACCCTTCTACTACCGAATCTTTAATTATTGATCGATTTAAAATTTGTTGACTGGGAAAAAAACACAGCGACCTGAATCTTATTTCCAAGTGCAAACCGGGTGAAGGATTTACAAAGGATTGTGCAAAGTAGAGAGCAATTGAGTGCCCAAAAGTGCAATAAACAATACAGTTAACCGATCCTGATCTACTGAAAATTTAGTCTACTACAGGCACCTTGTTATATTATTACTCTGCACCAACTGTTTGCTGTTTGCACAACTGTTGATGCACTGCACTTACTGCACCTTTTGTTATTGTCTACCTCCCCCTCCCCCCCATGACACATCTGGAAACAAGCTGTTACCAGCTGCCTTTCGTGGTAAAACTTTTGAAAAAATAACAAATACCTCATTTGATGCTATGCAAATACCTTGGCAGAGAACCCTCCTCCCCATACACACACACACTTTTCCAGGCTCCTCACATGACTCTCTCGCTTGCAAATATATTAATGGCATTTTGGTAAATTGGCTGCTGCCAGTCTCTGTCTGCACTTTTGCCACTGTGCTCTCAAACTGCATCAAATTCTAAGTCACAAAATACGTATTTACAGCTGTTTTCTTTGGCTGCGCCCAGAATCCCACTGAAATCCCAGCATGGGCTCTCCATTTGTAGAACTCTCCAGGCCTGCTGGGGTATCAGTCCCTTCTGTGAGGGAGCTGGCACAGGTTCATTATATCACCTTAGTTCAGTTCTCAAGTACAAATTTCACAAGGGAGCTTGAAGCACAAGAATTAAGCACAAAGCAGACATAAAACAAGAACGTCCCACACAATTCATTCGAGTCAAACACAGATGGACTTTATTCATGCATTCATCTACCTCTCTCCTCCAACACACAGCTCATTATCAAGGAGGCTGCAGGCACAGACACCTTACTTGGCAAACTCATCACTCAGCCTCTTTACTTGTTTCCCCGGCAAGTGTCTCTCTCTCCTCAGCATCAGGCAAATGTGCCAGAGGGGCCCTGTGGAGCCCATTCTTGAGTCCCACACAGACACTCTAATTCCCAGGCCATTTTTCCACTGTGCTTTCAAGGATTGTTCCTATACTTAACGCAGGGGCTCCTTTGTCCTAATCCCATTCTTCAGTCCCCACGCAGATGCTCTAGCCCCAATGCCTCTTTGCACAAGGGGCCCTGTGTCACGTGGGAACAGTGGATCCCTACGGTCCTCACAAAGGTTATCTACCCCCGTGTCCCTTTACTCAAATGTAGTTACCCCCTCTATTTCACAGTCTTGGGTACTTATTTACTCAAAGGCCCACTCTGTTTCATCTGGGTTCTGTTGACTGCTATCCTGGCACGGACTCACACTCCTGGTTCCTCACTCCAAGAATGATTTGCCTTTCAGAGGAAGCTGTGTTCTCTGCTCCCTCCTGTGGAACTGTCTCAACTCACTAGCCAGCTAAGCCACAGAGCCTGACCAACATGATCCTCTCACAGGACAGTGGTGTCTGAGGTTGCAGTCATAAACAAGCTATGGTACTCCCCTCCTCACAGAAGGCACCAAAGAAAACATTTGTCCAAAGATGCTTCGTTATTAAATCTACAGCATTTATGCGAAATTGTCAAAGTGTCTGGGAATTCTCCTATTTAACCTTTTCTGTGATAGGGAAGTTTAATTCTCTAGCAACCCCAGAAACAAGGGGTACCAGTATCTTTTACATTAAAAATACCTGGATTGGATTACAATGCAAATAAGGTAACTTTTTTTTAATTAAAAAAATGAAGGGCTGCCAGCTCCATGGCACTGAGAGATGGGGAAATCGCTCTGGCAAACTGGCAACCTGAGCTCATGCTCAGAGTCCAGGGAATTGGAGACAGACCATCAGGGAAGGATCCAGAGTGTCTGATGGGACTCTTTTCTGGGAGAGGGGACCTACAGCACTGCTCTCACAGCAGCTCCAGGTGGTGGTGTGGGGGAGGTGCTGCTGACGACACAGGTTAACACACATCATCAGGCACCCCTTTAGGGCAGCCCTCAGCATTCGCCTGACTGTGGGACAAGGGCAGGAGAAAAGCAGTGGAAATGCTCACCAAGATGGCGGCCCTTGTCACTCACCACCCTCCTACCAGAACCAGGGGTACTAGGCTTTTCCTCCTCTAGGTCGGAGAGGTCACCGGCAGAGAGAAGCAAAAGGAAATCAGGAGGACAGTGATGCATCTTCACCAGACCAGAGGAGGCCTCTGGCAAGACAAACCAGCTCCCTGGAGGATGGAGTCAGTGGAGGTCAGGTCAGTGCCAGACAACAGCAGGAGTGCATAGTGGGGTTTTACGTGCTGCCATGGGGGCCCAAGGAAGCAGGGTGCCAGTAAGCAAGGAAACTGGCAAAAGAAAAAAAAAATGTGCCACACAGGGTTTTCATTGTCTTTTGTTTTTATCAACACCCCCCCCACCACACCACCACGCTACCAGCAGAGGGGTTCTGCCAAGTTAACATGGAAGCATTTTTCAATAAAATGTCACTGTTACCTTTTTAAGATAAATTCTCATTATTTTTATTCATTTTAAATCAGAAATATTTTTCCACCTTGTATTTTGTTGCCTGGTCACTTTGGCCGGCCCCCATCTGGACGGGTTGCTTCCCCTCCCAACCCGGTCACCAAACTTCCCTTGGGTTTACCTTCTCCACTGGCATTCTGCTGTAAGGCCTGTCTGGAGATGGTATGTCGTCGAAGTAGGGTCTACGAGGGACTGGGATGTAATGGTGCCATGGTCAGAGGGTTTGTTCTCCATTTAGCCCAGGTGCATGCAATGACGCTACATGCATACTCAACCTCCCCAAAGACACTCCCGGTGTCCGGGCATGGGGTCCTCTCCTTTGCTGTCTCACGTTGCTGCCACCTACATTCCCCCCCTCCCCAAGGGAGGGGGAGCCATCCTATGGACACTCAATCCTCCCTCCTCTGGCCAGCCCTAAGTGACTCAGGTCTGTTCCCTAACCCGGGTCGCCAGTGCAGTAGGCGATGAGGCCATCACTGCAAGGACTGTTTTATAAGTGTGTAACCCCCCTGCAAATGGGGGTTCCCAAAAGACTTCCAGGAGCTTGCTTGAATGCTCCAAGCCTGAATGGTGTTTGGCGTTTAAGCCATTTATCAGTGAGTGTTTTTAGAACCTCTGGTACTGTCTCTTTAAGAGCTGTCTGCTTGCAGACATAATTAGTTTGTATGGGGGACTGTGTGTTCTTTGATTGAGTACCACTCACGCTGCTGCTAATTCACTCCATTTTGCAGTCACTAGGAGTGCAAAGGGAACCTATCTGAAAGATGTAACTGTTTGCCAGAAATCATTTACAGTAATAATGAAATTACAGTTTGTCTAACCTGCTTTCTTTTGCAGTCAGAACAGTGTCTGCCTAGTTCCCCATTCTGGTTTTGAACTGCTGAACTGGACCAATCAGTGTGGGTAAGCTAGCTCTAAAATGGTGCCTTGACGAATCAGAACTTGGACTCATAATCTGAGCCAGCCACAAGAGGATTGTATGGGCAGTGACTCTGGGAGATGTAGTTTAGACTTCAGTGCCTTTTTGGACCAACAGCAGCAGTCTATTGTGAGTGACAGCCAATCCAGTCAAGAACTGGGAGGAACTCAAAGGAAGTGCCCGGTTTTGTCGGTTGGAGTTTCAGTTGAGCTTTGGCAGTGAAGAAGGAAGGAGCCCTGTACTTTTTCAGTGTGCAGTTTTAGTCAAAAAACGTGTGTAAGGCCCAGAGTTCCGGTCTGCAGCTTGTGTAACAGCTTGTTAGGACTGAACTGTGCCCAGAAGAGAATCAAAGGATATCTGAAGAGCAGAAACCAGGCTCACCCTGTAGAAGACTGGAGGAATTGCTGAAAATTGCACCGGTCTGTCAGGAACTGAATCTGCTGTGTGTTCTCCCGGTATTGTGCAATTTTGCGATCGGGATACAGATGCAGCCTGCCTGGTATAGTGCTTTTTTATATAAATGTGTGAAGAGGTTGTGTACCTCAAGTGAGCCCTGCTGACATTGAAGGACCCTATCTTATTTGGAGGTCGTGGAGTACTAATTCAGGTCGCTCCTGTTGAATTGCCACATTAAATCCAAATGGAATTACTGTACTGCTGACTGTTTAATTCTCCTTTTCTCTGTGTGAAAGGCCCCTACCAGTCACACGGTTTGACTAGCCACTAGGGCTTGGGTACCTAGGGACAGTAACTGATAGGATAGGCCTGCATAGAGCCATAGGTAGATGAGTAGAGTGATAAGCTAATTAACCTGATTTCCCCTGTCCTTGTTATATCCCCCTAAATAAATCAGAGCTGCTTTTTCAGCAAAGTTATACTGCCTGAGGTATTTGTCTATGTTAAAGTACTGTACTGTGATTGTTGCACTGTATCTTATTTCACAGGAGGTCCCAGTGCCGGAACCAGTCCTGGGGGTAAGTGTATACTGTAAAGGTAATTCTGATGTATTGTGTGGGCCACTAGTGGGAAGAAAGGGGGGTTGCAGTGTCCCAGAGGGCTGTGACCAAGTTAGTTTAACTATTGTAAACCCGGACCTCTGGGTGGAGGCACCCACCATTGGATCCAGGCCCCTCAACCTGTTAGTGGCAAATCAGGCAGGGGTAGTAGCCCCTGGGATAGCGCCATCTAGGGGTTTCAAGTGCAATAAGATACTCCAGGGCAGGTAATCATGGTGAGATAATCGCACTTCTGTGGTGTGTTTACTGCTACAAGACAGAACGCAAAGGAGCAAGGAACATAATTATGTCACCATAATTACACTGTTATGTCTTATTGCTTACTTGACTGGGATATATAGGGGCACGTGTGCCTATATCTTGTGAAATTATCTGTGTAACTGTATCTCCTGCTCCCCAGACACATATAGCATTTTGGGCCCAAAAGACTTCGACTGGAGCCAAATATGCTTTCAAAACCAATAAACTTGGTGCCAGACTCCTGTAGCATCAGCTCCCACTCCACTGAAATGTCACAGAACCATAAATATGGACGGCAGAGAAAGGCCCAATGAGTCATCAAGTCTGCCCAGTAAATCTAAGCTCAACACCCATTTCATTTGGTACCCTAACTTGATCTGAAATGGAGCACATTAAACACTCACACTCTTTAAAAGAGAAGTTTGAAAGATCAAGCTGATTGTTAAAGCCTTACCACCTTTCAATATTACATTATGTAGTTGCATGCTTTCTGTGCTCATTAAAACTTTGATGAGATCCCGTTTCTTGGGACAGAATATGTACTTTACTCTTTATTTAAAGCAGCAGCGCAACAAAATTGGGCAAACAATTTGACCCTACCTTTTTTTCACTACAAAAGATTCCAGGCATCTTCCACTTTTATTTGGTGATAAAATGTTCTAGTTCCACCAACATTTACGTATTTTATAAATGTTTTAATTTAGTTTTTTTCTCAAGAAAAAAAAGATGGGCACCACATTTGGCTTAGAAACATCATTGTACACCTGGTAAGGGTTAGGATCAAGAAAAGGAAAAAGAACATATGTACGCAGCATAGAAGCTACCTAGAAAATCAGATTTTACTGGCATGGTGAGGATTTTAACTGTAGCTAACAATGAAAGTTATGTAACTGTTGCTCTTCCAGAATATCTTCACCACTAATTACCACTTATGGGTCTGGGGCCAGAGGCACTAGGACTCTGCAGGAGCAATTTCATTTTTTTTGGGGCAGCCCACATAGAGTATGGCACTTGGCAAGAACTCTATGTGGTGTCACAGGCCACACCATAACCACTGCCAGCTTACTCGCCTCAGTTCTATTCACCAGTAGAGAAACAAAGCAGGGGAAAAAGAGTGAGAGGGCTAAGATGATTCATGTGAAACTTAACTACCAACCTTTGGATAGGGAAACAGGGCACACTAGATGGCACAAGGGGTAGGTGGTATGAAACCAGAGCCTCAACATCATTAGCCAGACAGAAGATGGGTAGTAATCTTACAGGCAGCAGCCCTGAAGCACATGTCTCTGGCAGAAGGCACGAGGACGATACCCAGAATTGGGACCCCCTTGTAACTGCGATGGCATGATGTCCTAAAAATAGGAATGAAACACATGGACTGCTGGGAAAGAATAACGCCATGCTACCAGAAGCGGATTGATTGGACAGTCAGCTAAACATATCCCTCTTTTCCCATCAGGGAAGATAAAAAGAGAATCCTAGGTGCGTGTGGAGTTGTAGCACTGGACATCCTAAAGGAGTGGAGATGTGTTTTTATCCCCCCAGGCACTCCAAAGGGTATTGGACAAACAGTCCATTTGGTGAAAAGGAGCACACCAACCAAAAGAACAGGCGGACACTGTAAGAAGAAAAGACATTACAGAAACTACCTGCTTCTCCTAAAATCACAGGGATGTATCCTGTGTAAGGGATAGTGTAAGTGATCCAGTCCAGTGCACAGCACCCCCTACAGGCATTGCCACCACCAAGTAAAGTTAGAGTGTGTAGTGTCCAGAGGCACAGACTGCAATTAGCAACTAACAGGTACATACCCAAAGAAAGGGATCTATCATGGGCAGTGAAAAGAAGGACAAAGAAATGGGAGTGGCCTTTCTCTTCTTTTTTTTGGGGAGTGGTTGGCATGAGGGCACTGAAAAGGACCCTCACCCCGGTTTTCCTTTTTTATTGTATTTTTAGAGAAGGCACTCCAAAGGAGTGCAACCAGGGATATGCCCTAGCACTAGCCATGCCAGTCAGCACTGTCAGGATGAGCTGCCCCAAGGCCCTGGCCTGCCAGAGTTGGGGATGGTGGCCTGGTGTGGTAATCAATGGTGAAGATATTCTGGAAGATCAACAGTTACAGTAAGTACTTTGATATCTTCCAAGAATCAGTCTTCACCACTGATTCCCACTTATGGGTCAGGTACCAACCAATCTTTCCATTTTTACTGAAGGAGGAGCTGGCTTACCCTGAGGGTAACAGCTTCCCCACATCCCTCTGCATAGGGGAGCAAACCTGAGGGCAAGGGCTCCTTACAGGTCTGGCAAGATCCAAGACTTGTCAGCACCAGGTGGGGGCTCCTGTGGTACGGGAGCAGGAAGGTTCCCTGAAAGTTCCCACAAGACCCTAGGGGAGAATGAGCCCCCTGGAAGTGCAAGTTAAGAACCTTACACTGGGCCAAATGTGCCAGGCTTGAGTGACAAAGCCATGCCATCCATCTGATGCAGACTCCAATTCCCGCTATCCTGGAAGCCACCTCAGTGGCATTATAACATGCCCTCAACTGGTGCCGAGCTACCTCCAGGCTCCGAGAAGAAAGGTCAACAGCCTGCCTGACTGAGGTGGTACAGCTAACAACTGACTTAGGTGCAACCATAGGTGGTAGCTGAAGGTCACCATACATGGCTAGTGTGCAAAGAAGCACATTAGGGCATGTGCCAAGATGAAAGCATTCTTGACAAGGGCATCCATCTGAGCGGACTCTGCCTCAGGAGGTCAATCACGCATGAGGCATTGAGGCCCACGAAGGGCCTGCAGTACCTCATCTGTGAACCCTGTGGGTGTGCGATACTGCTTGAGAAGGACCCCGGGAATGGTTGGGCACGAGACGGGACATCTCCACACTACCCTGGATGCCTCTCGAAGGCTCTAGGCCATATAGGAATGATAACTGAATCGACTTTGGGAGCTCCAAAGAGTCCCAATGACAGGGCTGCCAGATCAAGACTTGTGAATGCATTCAAGTTGAGCACCTAGAGCATCTCCACCAAGAATCTCTGGCACAGTGCATACTCAGCAGCCAAAGGTTGGTGGATTGATGACTCACTGTCCTCGGAGGACGATGTTGATGGAGACAGGGCGCTGAACCCAGCAGTTGTCAGGAAGGGGGGGCCTGAACAGGACCCTATAAGACTTTGTGAAAAATCTGTAAGGCACCAACAAACTCCATGTGCTGGTTCCCCATTAGCTGCCCCTCAGGACCTATCAAAGCTGGCAGCCCCTCCAGGAATTGGTGAGGCCCTGCTAGAGGGGGACAAAACTCCTTATCCTGAGGGACTCAACCTGTGCTGCAGGAACTGTGCAGGGTGCCTTGCCCAAGGAGAGGGCCTGGCAGAGTGGCTCAAAGGGTGTCCTCCTACATCCGAGTGGTGAACTCCCAGCTAACAGCACAGTTGTACAGTCCTCGTAGGGTGACCCCAGTCCTCACCAATGAGGGTGTCGTCAAGCTGCTCCAGGGAGATCTCCATCTCTGGGCCAGCATCCAATCCAGAGTTGCTGCCGCCTCTGGCACTGGGTTCAGGGTCAACAACCACCTCAGAGACAGGTTCATCCCTGTCGCCATGGTCGGCACCATCCTTGGCACCATGCTCAGTGTTGCCTTCAATGTCGACCCTTGAGTCATCCCCCACTCCAGTACCATGGATGGCACCAGAGTTAGGGATGACCCCAGGGATGACATCATCACTGGTACTTTGCTTGGTGCTTGGCCCAGGACTGTCACCATGGTGGTCATTGTGTCTGTCACTGCGGTCTGTGTCATCACCCTTATCAATGTTACTGGTGACATCGTGGATAGGGAAGAACACTAGTTCAGCAACCGGACCAACAGCCACGGTGCCAAGAAACATAGAAGTTGACGGCCAATCCTGGTCCTGACACTTCAAACAGTGTCAGAAGGTGGCCTGGCGTTGTCTTTGGTGCCACCTGCCACATCACCACCATGAACATTGACATCAGCATGGCCAACGCCTGAAGATGATACCGACTATAGACCTGCTGCCTTGATATGGGGGGACGTCTGGTGCTCAGGGAAGACAGACTGTGGAGGGTTCTTAGCCAGCCGCCCAGAAGGAGCCAGCTGTCCCACAGCCCCAATGACCTTGGTCTCCGATGCCTCAGCATGGGAAGGTCAAGAAGAACCCTGTGCTTCCATGGAACCAGAGCTCCCAGGGAAAGGGCCCAAAGCCCTAACCTTGGATGCACACGTGCGACACTTGTCTCCAAAGGTGGGGACTGGATGATCCCACCTCAACACGCTGTTCTCTAAGGTGCAGCGGTTCATTGAGAAGCAGGTGCCGTATACATCCATATCATGTTCTGGTTCAAGGCAGGCCACGCAGGACTGATGCCAGTCCAAAGAAGCCATGGGTCTTCCACAAGGGCAATGACACATTCTGGGAGGCTGTTCGATTTTTTTTTTTCCCCCCTCGATTTAGCCGCCTTCTTTTCAGACTTCAGCATTGCAGAAAATAATAAAGACAAACAGAACCATGAAAGACAGAGAAACAGTACCAGTGACACAGCTAAGATAATACTAGGAATACTGTATTGGGAAGACTGTCTGTACGCAACATGGAGACTCATATTTTCCCACAGATTTCTTTAAATTTCTATTTTCCTAGGTGCAGGTGGATATTTCTAGACAAACTAAAAAAAGAACCTCAGGATAAAAGCACTGAGGCAAGGATTACTCATAAAGGGCACTGGCAACAAAGCCAGGTTTCCATGAAATATAGAATCATATATACCCCAATAATGCAAAATATCATGTGATGTATATGTAAATTAATTTTGGGCTCAGCACGCCAAAAATTCATTAAGACCACATCAGGGCTGGCTAATTTTCCCCGTGGTGAGATACAGACGAGACACACTGATGAGTCCTGTGTAGGAGGAGACACGTGTCTGACTCCTGTGTTTTCACCCTTTGCAAATTGTATGCATGGCCCTTTGGCACAATGCATTCCTGCTGAAAGCAGAATCAGTCTAAAGTGTCATGGTGATTTGCATGTACAGCCTATGATGCTTTGCATTATGGGGGCATTTGTGACTTTGTATTTCTAGACAACACACAAGGTTGATCCTGCATTATTACCCTGTATGTTTACGTGAAGTAAGCAAATTCATACCGTTGGTGGTAACCTCAAGAACAATTTGCATTCTTTTTGTTTGCTGTTTCTATACAAATGCAAAGAGTTACACACAGCACCGTGTCTGACCAATGCTATCTTTTCTTTTTTTTTTCCCCAATAATCTTTTTTGGCATGTCTCATCAGATACAAAATGATAGGCCATTTTAATGAGCACACAGTTCTAAAAGTTACTGGACCCTAGTCAGGGGGTCATACATCTCTGTTTAAAGAAAGAAACCCCAGCGAAGTTCAGTGATCTGGGGATGGATCGGCAGGCATCCCTACCACCATCAGCAGGAGAGACTTCATTCCTATGGTATGCCTGGGGCAGTCACTGTCTAAATTTTATGTTGGCTGCTAACCACAACATCTTCTTGATAATGTGAGATTTGGAAGAAGCGGTCAATGTTGGGCGAATGCAGGGCATGCATCAGAAGGTGCATCCCAATCAGCCAGCAGCAGGCGGTGACCTCACGCATCCTTAATGTGGCCAACAGAACAAAGAAAAGGTCCACTGCAATGAGAGCGAAGCTCTAATGCAGCATGACCACAACACACCTCCTGATGTGAAGGCAACATGGAGGCAGTGACTGCCGCCACCGTCTGTCACAATGCCGACGGGGAAGTCCAATCCCCGTGGGCATAATTAACCCCCTCCCATGTAACATGTATGCTGAAGGGGTGGCCAATCTCCCTCGGCATCATGCGCCCTCCCCCAACAGTTTTCCTTTGCCGACGGGGGCCCAATCCCCATCAGCGTTTGTCCCCGTCCCCTTTTATTTTGCCGATGGGGAGCCCACTCCCAGTCGGCATAATGTGTCCCCCCTCGTTGCTTGCCAAGGAGGTGCCTAATCCCCCTCAGCTCGTACCCCAGTATGTGCCGATGGGGTGCCCCAACTCCCGTCGGCTATAGAATCCCCAAAAAAAAAACACTTATGTGGCATGCTGGAACCCACCTCAGCTGCCAAATGCCCTGTAAAAAAAAAAAACCTGTCCCGCAATTTTTTTACACTCTGCCTCCCCACACCACCCTCTCACCCCATACTTACCTCCAGACTCGCGCGATGATCTTCGTGGACCAGGAACACGTCTGCACTCTTCAAAGCCAACCGCGAACTGATGAAATGCCGGTAAGCTATATAATGGTATAAACAGTTTTTTTTTTTTTTTTTTTTTAATTTTGGTGCATATCTCGGGCATTGTTTGGAATTTTTGCACCACATTTTCAACATGGGGTTATTGGGACCCCTCTTCATGAATTCAGGCACTAACATGGTGTTATTCATTCCCGAAAGGTGATTTTGCGGTCACTAAGCGGAATCACCTTTTGGTACAGAGTAATGAAATGACAGTGCCACTGTTCATGAGGGGGCTCTCAAAAAGCTTATGTTGCAAATTTGGTGACAAAACTCCCAAAAATGGCTATTTTACGAGCATGCTATGCCTGCTTCCACACACACACCGTAATCGCTGTGAATTTGTAATATTTTCATCTCGGATTTTCAAAATTGGCATTTTCCACACCTCCTGATGAACGGTATAGCTGTCATTTTACATATCCTGCCCAAATGTGTCCGCACGCGCGAATAGTTGGTTGCTGCGCGCAATCACTTGACAGTTTCAGGAACGACGTGACACTGTTCATGAGCAGAGGTCCTAAAATGCCTATGTTGAAAATTTGTTGCCAAAAGCCCATAAAATGACTGTGTTACAAGTGTATATTGCGCAGTTTCCACGCACTCTTGTAACTTCACAAATTTGCAATATTTCCATGCCAGATTTTTAACACTGGCATTTTTTCACACCTCCTTATGAACAGTACAACTGTCATTTTTCACATTCTGCCCAAAATGTGTTTCCGCACCTATGGCGCACAATGGTGTGGTCGCTGTGGGAAATCAACTTTTGTAACAGATTAACAAAATCACAGCGCCACTGTTCATGAGGGGAGGTCCCAAAACGTCTATGTTAAAAATGTGGCTAACAAACTCCCCAAAATAACTGGGTTATGGACATGTGTTGCGCAGTGTTGCACATGCTCATGACTTCACCAATTTTTCATATTTTCACTTCAGATTTTCAAAGTTGCCATTTTTTTATGCCTCCTCATGAACAATACAGTTGCCATTCTCCACATCCTGCCCCAAATGTGTTTTCGTCCCTGTGTCGCCAAATGGCATAGCCACTGTGCAAAACCACCTTTCGTCTAACAAACTGATTGTGCCGCTTTTCATGAGGTGGGCTCACAAACAGCCCAAGTGAGCCCACGTTGAAAATTTGGAGTGAAAATACCACCACACGCCTACAGTGTTAGGGTTTCTAACTCTAGCACCCCACCCAGTACAGACTGACAGGTGTCATGGGTGTGACTTGGGATCATCAGATGTAATGCTCATGCCATTCTACCCTCGCCCCCACCCTGCAGCCACTGACAGGCATTGTGGTGTGTCTTGCACTGTTCGGCCACAAAGTTCACCCCATTCTCCTATACTGCACCCATGTCAGCGTATTTCCTTATGCAATGGGGTAAGCAGAACGCCCAAAGACCCCAAAGGACACCCCGGCACTTGTCAGTGTCTACAGGGTAGGGTGAGGTACAATGGCATGATTGTTATAGCTGACCATCAAAAGGCACAATCTCAATGCCTGTCGCCTCACAGGGTGGTGGGGTCCAGCCACTTCAATACTTGACTGCCATTCCTATTATGCGTCTCTAGCTCTGGCAATGCCAATGCCAGCAAGACAGCATTTGGCATTGACAAATGCTTGTTGATTACTGGTTCAGCCTAGATAAACAGGTTCTGTTGGAAAGTAACAGTACATTCTTCACCACATCACACATTTCAGTCCTCCTCATTTCATCCCATATCTATCATGCTTTTGCAGACAAAGAGTCATAAGAAAATAAAGGTGTTTGAATACATTACTCACAGTGTACACGGAACTATTTTCAATAGTGGTATACTGTCCAATCCAATCCAAATTTATTTATATTGTTCCCATCCAAAATAGCTCTAAGCACTCTGCATAATTTAAAACAGGATGCATAATTTTAAGTACATACAGTATGAGTACATCATATATCTACAAATACATGGTATACGTGTTAAAATAAGAAAGGCTGTGCAATATCTACGAACAATGAATTTTCACAAGACTTGCAATTTAACATCACAAACACTGAAAAGCTTGTGAGGGAAAAACAGGTTTTCAGGCAGATTTAAAATTGGCCAATGAATGTGCCTGCTTTAAGCTTATTAGAAGGGCATTCCACAGTTGAGGGGGGCCCTACTCCTAGAAGCCCAACCCCCAACAGTTTTAAGGTTGAATTTTGGGACAGCAAGCAGTTCAAGATTTGCAGAGCCTGGAGCTCTGGTAGGACAATAAGTAAGCATTAATGCCCGACACAGTAGGGCTCTACTAGGGATTAATGCCTGGTTTGGGGGGGGGGGTTGGTGCATGAGACCGCAGGCTGAGTGCTTCCAACCACCAATCAGGCATTAATCCCCTAGTAGAGCCCTCCTCTGTCGTGGATTAATGCTCTTGTAACATGGGCAATGTTCAGATGAATATTGTTTTGTTCTCAATTGTTATATATTTCACCTACACATACTTTCATTATTTTACAACATATGGATTGCAATACAAAATTTCTGGTACTTCTCATTTTTTCACAACCATATTTATTCATATAGTGGTATTTTTTTTGGTTATAGAAGAACATGTTTCTTATGGAAAGCACACACAATGATCTGTGTGATCGTTTGTTTTATTTTCATATCTATATGTACAAATACTTACAATTTTGCTTGGTTATCTGGTTTACTCCACCACTTCTGATTATTCACACATTGCGGTGTTTCTCATTTGCATACTGCTCCACTGTGTGCGATGGAATATTTCCAATCATCTAATCACTTTCACTGTCTCCTGTTGTCATAATGATTTCAATGTTTCTGCTTAACAACACTACAAAACATCTCAAGCTTGCACGGAGATTATCTACAATAACATCTAATTTCACTTATCTGCGTCCCGCGAGGTGGAAATACTTCCGGTATCTCTGCAGGGTATGTGCCGAATTCCTCAGTTTCTTTTCTACATGTTCTGTCCGTTCAGCTCCTGGTCTCTTCCCAGCATATTAGTTAGTGTATGCTAATTTTCAGTTGTGTGGATGTGTGCAGGATAACAGTAGCGGACATTACTGTGGGATTAATGCCTGCTTGCTTTTTGTTACCTGATGCATTTCAGCCAATTCCTGTACTGGTTTAACTGGTATCGTTAATATCCATGTTACAATTCAGAAGTAAACCAAAGATGGTATCTTGGGCCACAGTCATAAAGACATTTGTAAGTAATAAGAAGTAATTTCAAATCAGTCCTAAACTTAATTGGTAACCAATAAAGATCTCAGAGTACTGGAGTGATATGATCACAGAAACCCACCTTTCAAACAAGTCTCGCTGCAGCGTTAAGAACATATTGCAGCTTGTCAAGTTTACAGTTTGAAAGATCAGATAACACAGCATTACTCTAGTCAATTCTGGAGACAACAGATGCATTTGCCAGAGTTTTCAAAAAGAATCACATATTTTTTTTTTTTTTAAACTTTACAGATACTCCTAAGACAGAAAAATGCTACTCTCATAACTTAATTTGTATGCTAGTCAAATCAGCAGAACCCTCACATTTTTAATAGTGTCACACTATTTAAACAAACAAAAAAATGCAGAGCCAGTGGTGGTGGTGTGGGGGCTCCTTACCTCCTGCCATGCTGGTAACCCAGCTTTGGGAACATACCTGGGTCGCTTGGGGACTGGCCGTGGAGGAGGGAGACTGCACATCCCGCCACTTGCCTGCCATCTACAGAAATCGAGGTGGCAGCACCGTGGGACAGCACAGAATAGGACCCCATACCAGGATGTCAGGGGCACCTCTGCAGAGGGGGAGTACACATATGCATCACTGCAAGTGTGTGAGTACAATAGGGGATACAATAGGAGGAAAACCCTCCAATCGTAGCACAGTGCCATCCCGGTCTCTCGCAGATCCTGCACCAATGACTGTGTGCCTCCAATCCAGGGCCCAGTGGCAGGTCCACTGGAGAACTTCAGTCCCAGAGAAGTCGGGTAGTGATGCCAGGGAGACCGGTCCAGATGGGGACCAGTCAAGGTGCTGAAGGAGATAAACAGCTTTGTAGAAAGAAAAAAAAAACACAATGAAGAAACCTGAAGCAATTCCCTCCTTCAAATTGTTCAGGATTTGGCTGTAATAAAGTCTTGATTTCTCTGACCACATGAATGACATCTATAAAGGAAACTCCCTAAATCTGACACGCTGCATCATAACAGATCTTCTTCCCCCTCCCAATTGGCCATGAGATCATCCCCAAAATAATTATCTTGGTCTTCTGCTACACGGATGTGCTCCACAATGCTGATCCCAAATGCCATTAGCCAGAATGTAAGCCCCAGAGCTAGAAATTATTTCTGTGTTACATTTCCAGAGAAAATGCTACATTTCCAAACAGAAATCAAGTTTTTTTTTTTTTGTTAATACACTTGGGGGCCAGCCTGCTGTGTAAGCAGTAGCACTACCACTTGTGACGCTTATAACGCAGGTTCGGGAACGAGCCTAGAGCATCAGATGGTCAGTGGGGGGGGGGGCAAACATCTGGCAGACAGCTCTCCTCCCGTGGGATGGGTGGTTTGTTGCAGTCGGCGATCCAACCCCTAGCATCAGCTGGGGGTCAGTGAGCCAAAGACCATGAGAGAAGGGGACTGGAGGATAGGCAGATGTCAGGCGTGGGAGCTGCACATCCTATCCTCCTAGGGCAACACAAGCAAAGAAAGTCCTCGGGACTGACAGAGCATGAAGTTCCTGGACTTTGCCCATAAGACACTCTAGGTGCAAGTTTCAGGCAGATCTTAGTCTCTCCCTTCAGAGAGCCCTGCCACACGGGGTGAGCTGCAGGCCTCCAAAACAGGGCAACTTGGGGTGGAGGGAGAAAAGATGCCAAGTGGATGGTCCAGGCAGCAGAAACCAGGCTACATCCCCAGTTCAGTAACAGAAGTTACACCTCCCCTTACTCTCTCCCTCAGAGGAACCACTTTTTTTTGTTACTTTATGCTGCTTTTATCACCTACTTAACAGCAGGCAGTCAGTTAATGTTTAGTCACAACAGGGACCGAAGAGTACACTTTACACCATGGCAGATTTTCACATTGAGATCAAAATAGGACTCAAGACAAATTCTCCAGACTGCCTTTCTATGGAGCTGCAGGTAGCTTAAACAACTGCTTGACATAAGGCAGCATGAAAAAATAATTAGTGCAGGGGTTTAAACTACTGTTGACTGTTCCAGTCCAGTAGCAATGATAATGCTACTTTTTAAAAAAGCCAAAACTTGACACCAAGAACGAATGACTGATTTATTTTTTTCTTTTAAATATAGAGGTTGTTTCTGCCAGGCGTACCGCGGGTAGCAGAGTTCAGATCTGTCCCCGTCTCCCAAGCCCATCTGCCGCCTCTCAGACTCTGTTGATCCCCATTCCCCCACAGATCCTCCCCCCCGCCATGACAGGGCCAGGATGGGGATGGCTGCCCTTCCCCCCACTCAGGGAACCACAATACAGACTAGGGCATCGGCAAGCAAGCGACAGAGCAGGACAAGGGCAGGCAGGCAGGGCTTCATGTAACCCACAATCGCCATTTCCTTCTGCTTTTCACCATAAGTGGTGCCCGTGGAGGTGCACACACACTGTATAGCCGCGGCCCCTACTTACTACTTGGACTCTAATGCTGCCACCCAGCTCCACTAGATGGCAGCCAAGGAGTGAGACAGCCGATCCCCCCACTCCAGGAAAGGAGAGCAGTCCGTCAGACACCTGATCCTCTCCTTCCCCTGCCAACCCTTGGCAACTCGAGCTTGCTCTTGAACCTGGGTTGCCGGTGTGGCATCCAGTGCCTCAACCCTCTGCGCCACCAGGTCTTCACTTGGTCTTTCGAAGCTGCTCAGACCGACCCAATCAGTAATGGCTGTGTTGCCAGAATTAGTGTTGCAGCCAGTCTGCTACTTACAGCACACGCTAAAAAGCTGTCCCCAATGTCATTCTCTCAGATGGTATCAGGACCCATAGCAGGCAATTATATGCCTGATTGCAAAGCAGAGAAAATCCTGGTCCTGGCTGAGAACCTCACCAACACCTGCAAAGAGAAATAATTTTTCCCCACTGTCCCTGGCTTCAGTGCTGCAGAAACCAAGCACCTATGGCATCCAGTGGAATCCCTCTCCCACACCTTGGCCCAATCCAAGCATCCAGTGGCCAAGGACAGTGCTAACGTTCACTAAAAGGACATACATTGTAACTTACCAAGAAATTACACTTTTCCTTTGAAAGTGGGTCTAGAGCAAAGCAACGCACTCGGATGGCCACACACTGGGTTTGTTTTTTTTTCACTTGGTTTACTGTAGATGTGACTGACCTCAGTGTTGATCCTGTAGTTTGGTCAGATCATAGCACCATGAGGTTCACACTTGGTGATACCCTCTAGATGGTCCTGTCCCTGTGGAGATGGTCCGATGTCGCCCATTAAGAGGAGTGACATCGACCGGACTATTGGCTGCATTGGACCTATCGAGTGTTGAGGCGGCTTGTGCGATTGGAGCGGAGAAAGCAGTGATGGCCTATAATGGGGTGGTCACTGTGGCCTTCGATTCCATCGCACCCATTCATGTCCATCCCTTGTCTACTCGCCGAAGACCTCCCTGGTTTGATGAGGATCACTGGAGATTAAAGACTAAGGGACAGAGATTAGAGAGGTGCTGGAGGAGACCTGGCCTGTTAGAGGACAGATTGATCCTGAGGTTACATTATACCAACTATCAGGGGGCAATCTCCCGTAAAATGGAAGGTTATCTGTCTAGGGAGATTGCTGCGGCAAAGAACAGACCAGCTCAGCTCTTCTGCACAGTGGACAGGCTATTACATCCTGCCTGTCTGTGTGTTAGGGGAGCAGGTTCAACCACGAGATGCGAGGAGCTGGCTGTATTCTTTGCCGACAAGGTGTCCTCTATTAGGGATGAGGTCTCCTCGAGTACCTCTTGAAGGGGATGCATGGTCCGGCCTGAGGTGTGTCGAGACACTCCTCCTGCCTGGGATGAGTTTGAACTGGTTGGGGTGGAGGAGCTGGCGAAGATAATCCTGAAGCTGAGGCCAACCCGATGTGATCTGGACCCAGCTCCGACCCGACTTTTGGTTGGATGTTTGGACCTGGTTGGGCCTGCGATTGCTGGGGTTGTCTAGAGTTCCTTAAGGAGTGAGGTTTTCCCAATGGCCTTGAAAGAGATCTTGTTTAGACCCTTTTGAAGAAACCCTCCCTGGACCCGGACTGCCTCAGCAATTACAGGCCAGTTTCAAACCTCCCATTTTTAGGGAAGGTTATTGAAAAGGTTGTGGCCATACAGCTTGAGAGACATCTTGCTTCTTCCTCCACCTATTAGCCTTTCCAGTCGGGGTTTTGTGTGGGGCATAGTACAGAGACCACCCTGGTGAGGGTGCTTAATGACCTCCTGATGGCAAGGGACAGGAGAGACCGGACCATCTTGGTCCTCCTGGACCTCTCTGACACCGTGGATCGTGAGGTGGTGCTTGATCGCCTGCGGTTTTGGTATGGCTGTCCAGTAATGTCATCAACTGGTTCAGGTCATACCTAACTGGCAGAATGCAGAGGGTGACGATGGGGTTAGCTTCATATAACCCAATGCCTCTGTGCTTGTGGGGTGCCGCAAGGTTCGGTCTTGTCGCCCTTGTTGTTCACGGTGTACATGCTGCCACTGGGGGACATTACCAGGCGGTACAAGCAGGATTTTCATTGCTGTGCAGATGATATCCAGCTGTACCTGTCCTGTGTGCCCAATACCCAGGTGTCAGCATCTGAATTTAACAGCTGCCGCTATGAGATCCAGGCTTGGATGACTCAAAACTGGCTTAAACTTAACCCAGACAAGACAGGGGTACTTGTTGTGGACCCAGTTCGTCATGGTGGAGGGCATTGTGAGGGGTTACCCCCTGACCTTATGTTGGGGGTGTTCCCCTTACTCCGTCTAGTCAGGTGAAGGATTTGGGCGTGATCCTAGACGACGGTTTGACACTTGATGCTCAGGGGTCAGCCATCGTTAGGAGTGGATTTTATCATCTTAGAAACATTGCTCAAATCCGAGCCTTGATCCTGCCAGAGGATCTGACCACACTGGTACATGTATTTGTCACTTCTAGGCTGGACTACTGCAATGCCCTGTACCTAGGGCTATCTGGAAGCATCCTCCACAGGCTGCAGCTGGTGAAGAATGTGGCGGCAAGATTATTGACTGGGGCAAGATGCAGTGATCATATTACCCCGGTCCTACGTGGACTGCACTGGCTGCCAGTCAGATGGAGTATTGTCTTCAAGGTAGGGCTCCTGACCTACAAGACCCTAAACAGAGGGGGACCTTGCCCCCTACTGTCCGCCACGGGCACTCCGTTCTGCTGAGGGGGGGGGCCCTCCTTGGAGTTCCCAGAGTAAGGCTGCGGCATTCTGGAGATAGGGCATTTTCAGTGGCGGCGTCCACTCTGTGGAACTCCCTTCCTGGGTATCTTAGGGAGGCCCCCCCCCCGGTGGAGGCCTTCAAGAGACAATTAAAAACATATCTGTTCCAGCAGGCTTTTGATGATTAATTAATTTTAAATGGGATGGATAGAATTTTAATGTCTACGTTGAATTGCTGCTACATGTATTCTGTTCTATGAATTGTACTGTACAGTGCCCAGAGTCCCTGGAATTGGTGCTCGATAAATAAAATATCTACCTATCTATCTATCTAACTGCCCTGTAACAATAATTCTGATAAAAAAGTTAGTGCTCTTTAGAGTTACTACCACACAAAATGCACAAAGGTTGGAAACAAACTATTAGGGTTGTAAACACATTGCCCACAAAGTTTGGAACTATACTATTAGGGTTGCTATGTCTAACTTCCTACCCTCACAACCCAAGGTCAGTCTACATCACGTCTCCTATCCTCATGGCCCAAGGTCAGTCTATATCATGTCTCCTACCCTCACAACCCAAGGTCGGTCTACATCACGTCTCCTACCCTCACGACCCAAGGTCGGTCTACATCACGTCTCCTACCCTCACGACCCAAGGTCAGTCTACATCACGTCTCCTACCCTCACGGCCCAAGGTCAGTCTACATCACGTCTCCTACCCTCACGGCCCAGGTCAGTCTACATCACGCCTCCCACCCCGGCCCGCTGGGCTCACATCACGCTCCCACCCTCACGCCCAAGGTCAGCCCACATCACGTCTCCTACCCTCACGACCCAAGGTCAGTCTACATCACGTCTCCTACCCTCACGACTCAAGATCAGTCTACATCATGTCTCCTACCCTCACGACTCAAGGTCAGTCTACATCACGTCTCCTACCCTCACGACCAAAGGTCAGTCTACATCACGTCTCCTACCCTCACGGCCCAAGGTCAGTCTACATCACGTCTCCTACCCTCATTGCCCAAGGTCAGTCTACATCACGTCTCCTACCCTCACGACCCAAGGTCAGTCTACATCATGTCTCCTACCCTCATGGCCCAAGGTCAGTCTACATCATGTCTCCTACCCTCACGGCCCAAAGTCAGTCTACATCACGTCTCCTACCCTCACGGCCCAAGGTCAGTCTAAATCACGTTTCCTACCCTCACGACCCAAGGTCAGTCTACATCACGTCTCCTATCCAACACGGCCCAAGGTCAGTCTACAGATACAGGGCCCTGCATCAATGGTGGCACTTCACAGTGGGTGAATGTATTAAAAATTATTATACAGCAACCCAATTCCCACTTCCCTCCCCTCAAGACCAGGGTGGGACAAATCAGTGAGGCAGGTGCCCAATGGGTAGTAAACACCTGGTTTTGCTACCACATTTTGACACTTGCTAGCCAACTGGGTACCTACCCATGAAGTGATTTTGAGCCATTAAAATGCTGACCTCTAAAAATACTGAATTGGCTACCATATTTTGAAAGCTACTAGCCAAACTGACCATCAGTTCGCAAACTGATTTCTCACACCATGCTGACACAGAAAATTAGTTATGTTGCCGTATTGGTCCTTGTGACAAAAGATACAGAAACAAATGGTACCAAATCATCTCTTTTTCTGGATCTCTTTTCATACCATGCTGGTCACACAAGGCCAAGCTACAGGTCTAGCACCGCCCTACAAGGCTGTATTGGTTTCTGTGACTTTCTGAAGGGTCAGTGCTAACCTGCACCCTTACCACAAAGTTCTATGTTTGTAAGTGCATATGGTCGTGGACCCTGGGTATAGTATAACATTACATATATACATTTAACAGCATGGCTTGCCATTGAATGACACAGTCTATTTATTCTTTATGTATATATATATTTTACCTATTACTACTTACTGAAGACTATCTATGTTCACCTGGTTCCTTTGTGACTCTGTACATTGCCCTACTTGTTATGTTCCCTGTTTGAACCTGTATTTTCATTGTACCCTCCTGGGTCGTACCTCAAAATAGGCATATAACTTGTCTAGTGTACCTACCTGGTCAACAAAAGCTAAATAAATATATTACTTACTAACACATGTATCATCCGTTTATAATTTGCTTTATGCAGCTACAACTACACCCTCCATAAAATACATGTCCCAAACATATAACTTGCTTGGAGTATTTCTCACTATTTCACCTTACATTATGTAATCTTCACTTGCACATTTTGTATTGTTAACCTCTCGCCATGCATCTGGAAACAAGCTGTTACTGGCTCAGTATGACTTTCTTGGTAAAACGTTTAAATAACTAAATCAATATATTTGTACAGTAAGTACTGTATGTGTCTTCAAGAAAACAACTTACAACTACCGTATGTAGTGTGTATAGTATTTTGCATTTTTATTAAATTCCACTGCTCTGTGTCGGGTCTTCAATGTTGTGTGCCAAGTAAGGCATATGTTATAAATGGATGTAAAGCAGTCGGCCCGGTGGTGCTGAGGGTTGAGGTGCTGGACGCCACACCTTGCGCCACGCCGGCTACCAGAGTTCAGAAGCAGACTCAGGTCATTGGGGGTCAGCAGAAGAGGAAAGGATTGAGCGCAAGGAAGACTGCTCTCCTTTCCAGGGAGGGAGGGGGGTAGCAAATCCCGCTGTCTGGCGACTTCCAGTGGAGAATGGGGGTACCACAACAGTCAGGATTCCAGCTTGGGGATTGGCTGTGGCAGCGCCCCTGTGGGTGTGCGCAGGATACAAGACATACTGCTACATGCTGCACTGTTCCCACTGGTCAATGGGGGAAATAGAAAACGAAAAACCCCTGGTTGCTTGGTAGGCAAATGTGGGTCCAGTGGGATGGCCCCATGCACAATACTGGGTCCTCCGATTGGCTACTGGTTCTCTTTCCACTCCCTGGTCACTCATCTAGATTCTAGACAGAGTGCCAGTAGGAGTCGGCGGTCCTGGCCTGGGCCGGGGGGATCGAGTGGCCAAAGGAGTGAGAGTGGAGGTGGGCCTAGACCAGGAAACTTATTGGGGAACTTCAGGTGTCCGGGAGAAAGGTCAGATCCCGAGTGTCCACACCAGAGAGAGGCTCCAGCACCGGTGAGTAAGGGGCCATAAAGACAGTTCACAAAAAAAAAAAAAAATGGATGTAGAGAGGTATGTACCATTAAGTATGCTACTTACAGACCCATGAACACCAGACTTGAGTGGCATGATTCCAGATATGCACCTTGCCCATCGGTTACGAGGGTAGGGGAGCATGAGGGGCGGAGATTAGATTTGCTATATATTAATTTTTTAATATGCTGACCTTGTATGAGGTACCAGACCATTGATGCATGGCCCTGCACCTGTAGACTGTCGCTGGATTATGAGGGTGGGGGACATGGTAAGGTGGGTGGAAGTTAGACAAAGGGACCCATATAGTATATTTCCAGACTTTGAGGGCATTGTGTTTACAACCCTAGTAGTTTAATTCCAACCTTTGAGCTGTTTGTGTGTTGTACGGTTGCAGCCCTACTGAGCATTAATGTTGTTTTTTGCCACAAATGTCCTCATTTCAAGAAATCTGTGTAGTAACTTCATTTACTCATGGCCTTTGACACCCTTCGCAAAGCAGTAGGTAACTTGTAATACACTTTTCACAGACCCTTTCTGGTTTGTGAAATGCCAGAAGGACTTCTGCTGGGCAGGGGTGGGTGGGGGAGAGACAGTTCTTCAACGGAGTGCTGTGCACCATAATCCCTGCTCCCACAGGCCATGCCGCCAGCCATTCCTTTGAACTAAAAGCCAATAGTCAGATGAGGTCAGCACCCACCCACCCCCAAAAAAAGTGGCACGCAGTGTGCAGGAGTAGAGAGCCACACATCGGTCTAACCACTGATAGTGAATCCCAGCCCAGCATGTCCAGCTGGTAGCAGGCACATGGTGCCTACTCTGGCATGTTAATCCATGCCTTTTGTGGTACATATAGAAGCCAGTGATGCACAGGGCCCATTGTGAGTGTAACGTAAACATTTTCATCACAAAGAATAAAACAGCATCCTGATCATTAAAGTACAGAATATTAAAAACCATCGCAAAGCATAAAAACCATTGTGAAGCATGAATATGTACTCCCTGGAGGAGAGGAGGGAGAGAGGGGATATGATAGAGTCATACAAGTATCTTACAGGGAGGAACAGGGTGCAGGAATACACTATTTTTAAGCGAAAAAGATGTTCCAGGACTAGAGGGCATGGGATGAAGTTGGAGGGAGGATGATTCAGAGGAAACGTGAGGAAGAATTTCTTCACAGAACGGGTGGTGGACAAGTGGAACACCCTGCCAGAGGAAGTGGTGGGGGCTGAAACAATCACGGGATTTAAGAATGCATGGGATAGACATAAAGGAATTCTGGAGGTCAGGGTTAAGGGGCAACAGACTTCTAGGAAAACAAAGTGAACTTACAAGCTCAAATGGGCAGACTGGGTGGGCCGTAGGCCCTTATCTGTTGACACTGTCTATGTATCTATAATATTAAGAATTGAAAATCGTCATGTCTAGGTATGAAAATCATCGTGAAACAATACTTGAAAAAATTGAAAAACCATCACAAAGCACAAAAACTGTCATAAAACATGAGCATTTTAAGAAATAATCTCTAACTTCAGGGAAACCTTTCTGCTTCACACAGATTTAACAGGAAAAATTAAATTCTTGAAGGATTCCTTTGCGAAGCTTTTCATTTTTAATCAGACAACCAATTATTTTTAATGTTTAGAAAAAAATATATATATATGTGTGTGTGTGTGTGTTGTTTAACTCATATTAACACCCCCCCACACTAAACTGTCACCCATAACTTTTATCGTAAAGATTTTGCTTGTGATGAACTTTAACATGCAAAAAGTCAACGTGTAGTTTTAGCTTTTTTTATTGGCAAGTTTTGACTAATTAATTGTAGTTAACTAAAAATAAATAAATAAATAACCTCCAGCCAGCCTGGTGGCACAGATAGCTGAGGTGCTGGCGCCTTACCTCACGCCACACCGGCAACTCGGGTTCGGGAATGACCTCAGGCCGCAGGGGTGCCGACTCGGGGTGGAACAGGATTGAGCCCTTTGGCTCTCCCTTCCATGGGGTGGATGCCCACTCACATAGTCTGCCTCCCACCGGGTGGAGACCCAGTGGGTAGCGAGGAGGTTAAGAGTGGCAACGCAAGTCCGGGAGAGGCGGAGGGGCCACGGATGCTGGTGTGCGGTGTTTCCACGCATGTACACATATGTGTACACTGTGGCCCGAGGAGGGGGGAAGGGAGTAAAAAAAAATGAAAACTTTTAAATGGAAAAAAGAAAACAACAAACACCTCAAAAGGACCGGTTCCCACATACCACCTACAAAACCCGTAAGTTTCATACCTCAGCTCTTAGCCATTTTTAAGCTGAGGGCAAAAATGTTTTCAGCAAATCGGACAAAAACACATAATTCCGACCCTTAATATCTCAAAAAGTTCAACTGTGAACCTCATGACATTTTGGAGGTTAAGAGACCCTAGGACTGAAAAGATGCATACCAAATGTTGCGGTCCTGGGGTTTAAAATGGCTGAGCTAAAAGGCTCTGAAAAATGGCCATTTTATGTTTTCCATAAAACTTTTTGCTCTCCCACTTGAGAGGGCTTGATTCAGCTCACTCAGGGTGTCATGGACCCTGCTAGCGCCCCGATTTTCCATTCCCCCCCCCTCCCCCATTGCTGGGGCCCGCTCATGCTGCAGAGTCCTACAGCAACCCCTGTTGTTCTCATCCCAGACCTGCACTGCCACCAGGCCTCCACCTGGTGGCAGTCATTCGGTGGGAATGACAAGTCACCCACCCTGGCAGAGGACAGCAGTCCTCAGGACGCTCGATCCTCTCTCTCCGCAACCGACCCCAACAACCAGAGTTTGCACGCGAACACTGGTCACTGGCATGGCAGGAGACAAGGCGCCCAGTGCCTCAGCCCTCCATGCCACCCGGCCAGATGGAAATGGCCATTTTTAATGAAACACTAATGCAACCCTAATACAGAAGTGCTTCTGCGCCTGTATAATATTGTAAGAATGTAAAAAAAAAACTTTTTCTTACAATTTTTAGCTACTGTGCTGTGGAAATTGGTCTTTTGACTCAGATATTTTTTACACCATTGGGCCTGATTTGACTAATGTTTGAACTGCTCTTCCAAGTGCTTTCTCTGCCAGTGGCAAACACCACACACATCTTGCCTCAACCCAAGCATCCCTGACGCCTAGCAAAATCCCTCCCCCCCCAAAAAAAAAATCAGGGGAAGATTATTTGATGGGTAGGGAGTTGCTAATGGCCACCAAACAGGAAAGAGATCTGGGGGTAATCATATCTGATGACCTAAAGGTGGCCAAACAATGTGCCAAGGCTGTGGGGGAGCCATTGGGATGCTGGGGTGCATATAACCAGCAGAAGAAAGGAGGTTGTGATGCAGCTGTACAAATCATTGCGAGACCTCATTTAGAGTACTGTGTCCAGTTCTGGAGGCTGTATCTCCGAAAGAACATAAACAGGGTAGAGGCAGTTCAAAGAAGGGCAACAAAAATGGTACAGAGCTTGCACCAAAGGTCATACCAGGAGAGACTAGAGGCGCTCAATATGTATACCCTGGAGGAGGAGAGAGAGGGGAGATATGATGGAGACCTTCAAATACCTAAAGGGGATAAATAAGGTACAAGAGGGTAGCATCTTTCAGAAAAGGAGATGTTCTAGAACAAGAGGGCATGACCTGAGACTAGAAGGGGGCAGACTAAGGGCCAACGTGAGAAAGTACTTCTTCATGGAAAGGGTAGTGGAGACATGGAATAGCCTCCCAACAGAGGTGGTGAGGGCAAAGTTGATAGGGAAATTCAAAACTGCATAGGTTAGACATAAGGGAACCCCAACGATTCAAAAGAGGAGGTAAAGCCGGATATCACGTAGGATCTTCGGCTTTTGAAGTAGGTAGGGAAAAAGGGCAGATTGAATGGGCCTTTTGGTCCTTATCTACTGTCAATTTGTATTTTTCTATGTTATATGTAAACAGCAGCTGTTAAAACCCTCCTCTCACCTCCACAGCCAGATTCAATCTAGAAAATGTAACTGGAAACTTGGGATTGAATAAATACACTGAACCTCATGTATTTACAGAATTGTATGTTGGCAATACTATTTTGCAGATGTCAGAAGACTGAGAAGATGAAAGAAGAGTTACTGCTGGCTGTGTTCAGTATCAAGGTGTTTAAGCTGCACCAGGGATAGGGTCCCAGTATCACTGAATTAAAAGTAGAGGGGAGGTTAAAAAAAAAAAGACAGACACAGGAAATGGGCTCAGGGGCTTTGGGGAGGGCACACTCCAGGGATGGTCTCCTGCCTGTTTTTTTGGGGGTTACAAACCGATGCTAGGAATATGCCTCTGGTATGAGGGGGAGAGAAAAGACCTACAATCCAAACATTATTATTTTTTTTTTAATCAAGCTGTTTCTTAGTCCTCCATTCTGCCCCCCCTCCAAATGGCACCCTCCCAGTCCTGTCACTGACCTTCTAAGGGACTTACTGTCCCACCACTTACCTGGGACCACAATTGTGGTGGGTAACCTGCCCTGTCAGTCATGCAAAAGTCTGCCAGGGGTGCGACTGTCATTGGGCCAAACCACAGATTCTGTCCTCCTGGTTTTCTCCCCTGAAGGTATTGGCATGCAACAACATGCATGCCTGCTGACTTCTGGCAGCTGCCCCTCTACTCTTCTGTGTGTGTCTGCTGTGCTGCAACCAGGTATCTGCCAGGTGGCATTCTAAAAAAGTGAGGTGCAGTGTACCCACCTTCCAGAGGGAGGAGAACTATCCTTGGGATGCTCAATCCTCCCTCCCCCAGCCAACCACCAAATCCCCAGACTATTCCTGAACCCGATCCCCCCCCCAAAGATACCCATTTTGTAAGTGCAGTAAGACATGACAGGTTGTTGACTGTGATGCCACAACCACATTTCCAAGGGCTAAAGGCACTCAGCCTACAGCCTGGTGTCTTATACCGCCTCTGGGTGTGTGTGGTATTGTAGCAGAATCAACACCCTGTCATGTCTTACTGCTTACATAAAATGGGTAATTTGAAAAAATATAGTAAGTACAGAATAACAAAAGAAAATTTTAAAAACATTTAAATTAGATGTAAAATAGTTCCTTTGCCACTGTATGTTACTATGGAGAGCTGGAGTGCTACTGTGCCATTATTTCATGTCGTTCCTCAGTCATCTGCAGCATGTTTTTCCTGCTGTTGTAGGTGTTTTACCTTGTTTGGTAGCGAGGGAGTGAAGAAGTTAGAGTTGGGTGTGAGTTGCCGGAGTGAGCGCCAGTATCTAAAGTGAGCTGCGCTGACGTGATGACATGTCAGCTGCATGCTTCCACACGCAGCAACCACACTGAAGAAAATATAGCTGGAGTCGTAGTGCATTTCAGGTGAACACATTGGTTAATAAGGGGGGACAGTCGGGAGCGGTGTTTGTTTGGGCAGCTGATGTAAAGGCACATCTACATGGGTGTTGGGAGTGTCCATTTTTGTAGTGGGGAGTAAGCTGTTAGGGGTTGTGGGTAAAAAATGGCAGCTGTCTTCAGTTTCTAAGTAGTGCACAAGGATTTCATGGAGGTACTGTCCTGGCTGCCAGAACTTGTTCATAACCCATCGGCTGTACTGTCCCAATCCAACAGATCTGAACACGTTTTGGTCAATCAGAATGCAGGATTTTCCATGCCCATTTTATAATTGAACACAACACACGCCCTGTTCTGTCTTACTGCTTAACAATTTCTGTGGATGCTATTACAGTTTCACAAAATATTTGTTGCAACTGCACTAGAAAACAATGTCAGTTCTGGAATAAGAGCTTCGGGCCATTTGTTTATATTGTAATTTAAATAGATTTTCACACAAACATATATGAACACAAAAACAGACACAAACATAGTTCATATTCGCCAATTAAAATATCTGCTAAATCAACTCAAATACATTTTAAATGCTGTACAGCTCAGATCACAATGACATCACTAGAGGCTCTAACCACTGAACTCCCGTACTGTTTGCAGGGTTTTAAATAGCTGGTATAGCATAGCAAAATGCTTCACAAAACAGGGTAATGCTAACCATTTTCAAAACTGCTTAGCAGTAGACTGATAACCATTTTTTGAGAGAGTCCATGACACAGTGCACAACATTAATAAAAATATATTTTTCAAAATTTTGCTAATCTGTGCTAACTGCTATGTATTGTCACAACTGATTAGCACTTTCACACATCAAACTGCTAATCAGTGTTTTCAGCTTATTTAAAACCCTGTGTTTGGCATACAACCTGGGGCCTGATATACATTTGCAGTCAGGGTACACTGTGAACACTGGGACACACGCAGGCTCCCCATACTGTCACCCCGGAAAACTGCAACACACAAAAGACTGGCACTGGTTGCAGGGGGTGGATCCCCTCTACACCTATATCACACATGCAATACCCTTCCTGTGGGCACTTTCACACACACACACACACACACACACACACACACACACAGCTGTTCCGAAACGAGTGTTACCTGTCCAGTGCCAATACAGCCTGTTCTGCTTCACATCCTGATTAGACGAGTTCTGTGTTTCGCCACATCGCTCTGCCGTCCGTAACGGTACAGTACTCCTTGCGAGATTAACGGGGGGAGGGGAGCTTAGAGCTAGAGTTGTTGTGCCAGAATGGGCACTTTACACTGCACGCTGCAACAGCACATTTGGGGACAAACCACCTGCGCCAGGGAATGCGGTTCAGGTGACTGTTCGTTTTACGGAACAAAAAGCGTTTACACAGTGTTGGATGGACCGGTAAGGTCCTTCCATAACGCTTATTCCGTTGTATGACTGCCTGTGTAAAAGCGCCTTGTATGTCACAGACCTGGTTTCCACAGATTTATACAACAATTTGCAGTTAATTGAGCCTCTAATCCTTGGTTCTCCATGACTTCTACTGTTTACCCCTACTTCGTGATTTTAATTCGCACACTCCTCGTATGTAATTGTTGCCTTGTTCATAATTGTTAATCTTGTTACATTGCATTGTATATATTCTTTTCTCAGCTAGCAATGTTAAATTTTTACAGCACTTCGTGTTTATATGCACTGTATTGCAGACTGCACTGATCTGTACCTGTCTGTATTAATTCTCCATGTACCCTTCCCCCAGTGACACCAGGTGGCGGGTCTCGGGTCACTGTGCTTTTCCCGGTCACCAATTTCTGAACAGTGCTGCACAGGCTCAACATGGTCACAGACATGGTGGGCTGCAACAGTTGCAGGGCTGGGATCACCGTATTGCACCAGTCGTATGCCATGATCAATGACATGGGCTCCCAGGGCTACCATAATAGGCCTCCGCACACCTCACCTGGTACCTCCCCTCCCAGTTGACTGCCGTCACATCTTCCATTTACAAGTCCTTCGCTGGTTTTTAATGGTGGTCCAGTGGCCACAAAATGGCTCCAGGGCTTTTTATTTCCCTAGTGTACGGTGGTGGATGCCACCTCTCTCTCTAGCCATGTCGCAGCTACCATTCCCCATGCTGAAACATATGTTCCAGCTGACATGGCAGCAACCACCTACAGAACTGCTTACAGTTGTTCTTCGCTGTCTGGGGTTGCTGCTCTTTGCAACTAAGGATAAAGACGCCAGTGAACTGCTGTGCATGGCACTGTGGCTCACTGCATATTAGCGCCCTCATTAAGTGGCTGTCTCCCCACCCCTCTCCCAGTGCTATTGCACTGACCAGAGTGGCTGCACAAGGACAGACTTGAAACTTCTTTGTTTATAGCACAAAGGGATGCAAGGAAGAACTGTGCTAAAAAGTGGTAATTGTGACCCTTTATGGGGCCCGTGCAGGCGATAAGGATGTGTGTGTAAACCTGAGCCCGCATTTCATCCCTAATGAAGTAGTGTTGTTGCTACACAGCTATTTTACCATCATTAGGCAACGTGTGGAAACAGCTATGTAGCAGAGTTGTAGCAACATAGCTCTTCTCTCCTGCTCTCTCATTCTCTCTCTCTCTCCCCCCCCTCCCTCCTTGGTACTTGAACCTTTCAAACAAGTAAAGAATCAACTTAACTCTTGTTTTAAAAACGGGGCAGGAAGGTGGGGGAGAAAGCAAAAGGGCAAAGCTTTCAAATAAACGGGAATTATTAAAAACAGGCTAAAGGTCTGAAGCTGAACTTAGAAGGGCTCAAGACAGCTCAGCAGGAATTCATTATGGTTAGGTTCTATTGCAATTTAAATCAGCATCTATCTAATTGCAGCTCAAGTCAGATAGGTCTATTTTTGGACAGGGTAGGGAAAAAACTCTACCAGAGAACAGAAAAATACTGCCACCTAGTAACAACACTGTAATGCAATATAACTTTAAATGAAAAATGAACCAAAAACCAGATCCTGGCGAGCTGAAATTAAAACAGCAGGGTCCGAAGTTGACTCTTTCCATGTTACCATGCAAATATTCTCACCTGAAACTAATAAAAAAATAAAAGCATGCCCTTCAAGAGAAACTGTTCCAAAAAGTTAAAAGCAGAATGGTCTGTCTACCTAACTCCAAGAGTAATTTGTGGGGCTAGGACCCTTGCTGTCTATAAGCCCCTCTAAATATTTTTTAGCACTCAAATAAAGGACAGCAGCCTCCATCAATGTAAGAATCCTTCTGCCCTGCTTCCCTTCAATTTTGTGTTGTCGGCTATTCCATAATCTATGCGCAGCTGATGCTGTCGGCACTTGGCTTCAGAGGAGTGCATTATGGGCACCAGCGGTCTGACAGCGTGTCTGTGCTGAGCATCCATTACTAATCCCATTCAGTCTGGCTGATCCTCATGGCATGAACTACAGGGCTTTGTGGGACAGCAGGGAACACGAAACAGAGGGAAGGGGAAGGAACAACTGGATCACCAGCTTCATAGGGGAAAGAACAAATGGCTCACCAGATACACAGAAGCTGCTATTTGTCATTTCAGTGTTGGTAACTTATGGGGCTAAACAATAACACTGGACACAGCTACACACAGTTATTGTAAGCCTAGGTAGAGAAGTACTCCCACAGGAACCATTATTATTTCATTACCTCTCAAGCTTTTTGGGTCCCTTTTCAAAGTGATGCTGCAATCTTGCCCATCATCATTAATCTTCAGACTAAAGGCGAGCAGAATTTGTTCAGTAAAAAACTTTAGACGTACAAATAAACGTCTGCCTCATAAAACAAAAATGTAAATATCTATAACCTGCGTTGGGGGGCACTGGTATTCAGTAACATGAGCTCCTTTTACACTGCTACCCCACATTATAACATCTGCCTGGAATGCTGCATTCAGTGTCTTTTTTTTTTTTTTTTTTTTAGTACTTTTTCTCCCTTGGAGTCCTCTGCCGGTACCTTCTGACATCCATGTCTCCCCCCCACCCAGCGCGCGCGTGCCAGGCCGAGAATCAGCCTCCCACTCCTGTTCAGCCCCCATGACTTACCATTCATGGCAGGGGGTGGGGAGACCCTCGACCCACCAGACCTGATCCAGTTCCAGGGAGACGTCTTCCCGGGTGGCGTTGTGTGGGGACAATCGTCATCCTTGCGGCAGTGGACTCCTATTTTGCTTGTTCGTCCCTTGGGGGATGCAGTGTGCAATGACGACAGCGGAGGCAGTGCACACGCTCCTGTGCATGCTCTTTCAGGTGTCTGCTGCATCCCCCACCCACATCTTCAGCATCAGGCGAGCTGCCTCCCAGCCTCCGCTAGGGGGCAAGCATTCACAGACTACTAGGATCCCCCCCTCCCTGGTTAAGGAGAGCAGTCCTTGGGACGCTCGATCCTTCTCTGCCCCTGCTGACCCCCGGCAGCCTGTGCTAGTTCCTGAACACGGGTCGCCGGCATAGCGTGAGGTGTGGTGTCCAGCGCCTCAACCCTCAGCGCCACCAGGCTGACCTTGCTACATTTAGCGTTTGAGCTGGGGACTAAAAAACAGAAAAGTGCTAACCAGAGCACTGAGTAAAACAAGAGCTGGTTTGTGCCAAAAAGATTAGTTTTTTTTTTTTTTAATTCAAGTTTATTGCCTATTTTGACACAGGATATAACCATTAGCAATGCTGTATATCATTCTTAGATTAGAACACACAGATACATACATTTACTTTCTAGCTTATCAGTACATAGTTTCCTATTCCTTAAAATTTCATACTTTAATTGATTCCATTTTTATTTGACTGAGAGCGATCTGGGAGAGCTAGTTGTCTACCATTCTTCTAGGGTAAAATTCCCTTCTCTGATTCCCAAATTCCTCCTTTCTTCCTTTATTTTGCTCCATTCCACTCTGATGCCATCTCCCAAGGGGTCCACCCGGCGATGAAGCTTTGCATCCTCAAATTTATTTTATATGTGATTTCCTCCATGTCCTTAATTTCATTTACATTTGTAAGCCAGTCTTGACTTGTCGGGGGACATGTAGTCAGCCACCTTTTCGTTATGGCCTTATGAGATGCTGCGAGGAGGACCCCCCAGAGGTAGATTTTGTTTGACCCTTTAATTTCATCCGGTTTTACCCCTAATAACAAGTTTTTGGGTCCTAGCACAGATTGGATGGAAAACACCTGTTGTATTTTCTGCCTGACCTCCATCCAATAGTTTGTGAGAGACGGGCATGACCAAAATACATGCAAATAGTCCGCCTGGTCCGAGCCACACCCCCGCCAGCAACCCCCAGAGCAGCTCCTGTCCCAATTACTCTGGATCTTTGGTGTTATAACGAATCTTATTCTTACTTTCCATTCAAACTCCCTCCACAATGGTGAGGATGAGGTTCTAAGGGCCATTGACAAAGCAGCAGTCCACTCCCTGTCATCAATGCGTTCCCCCAGTTCCCTCTCCCATTTATCCTTAATTTGCATAGTCCTGTTACCTCCTCTATCTCTCAGAGCACCATATATTGCGAAAATTAAACCCCTGACTTTTGTTGAGCTTAGTATTTCAGCTATAGTGTTTAATAACCCTGTAGAGTTCGCAGTATAATTGTATTGTGTTTGCAAGGTGTGTATATAAGTTCGTATTTGCAAATACCTAAAATAGTCCGTTTGTCTCAGGAAGTACTCCTCCTTGATCCGAGCAAACTCCACTACTGTGTCCCCATCAAGGAACTGACTCAGGGAATATAGGCCCAGTCTGCCCAATTTCTAAAGGTGAGATCTTGTTTAGATGGGGTGAAACCCGGGTCCTAGGCGAACCATCTCATTGGCCAGAGTTCCTCATCTAGTTTATGTTTGGACCACATTCGCTTTAGGATTTTCACTGTGTTTCTTACAGACATCAGGGAAACATTTCTATTTCCCACTTGGGTCTCCGGTGTCACTGCCCTTGCACCCAATGGCATCCCATCTGTCAGGGCCTCCTCAATTGCTTTCCATCTAGCCTTATGTGTCTTAGAGGACCACAAAAGGGCCCACTTCAGCTGCGTGGCCAGAAAGTAGTCCTCCAGATTGGGGACATTTCGGCCCCCATATCTTTTATTGGACTGCAAAACTGCATACCTAATTCTGGGACGTCTATAACCCCAAATATATCGTGAGAGCATCGGTTGCCAGACTTGAAACTGATTCTTGTGAATTCTTATCGGGAGACATTGGAATAGGTATAACTATCTCGGGAGAATGTTCATTGTCACTGACTGTATTCTCGAGTATAGAGGTAGGTTTAGGGCCTCCCATCTTTTAATATCCTGCCTGATCTGGGCTATTGTTGGTTCAAAATTAGCCAACTATAACGCTGCTAGATTTTTGGGGATTTGAGCTCCCAGGTATTTTATTTTCCCCCCATTCCAATTTACCTCTAGCATTTGTATTATATCATGTGACGGGTTGTAATTTAACTTAAGGACCTCCGTTTATTTTTTTTTTTTATTTAATGAGTACCCTGAGTACTGACTAAATTTATCTATAAGAGACCAGATCCCAGGTATGGATGTGTCCGGGTTGGTAATGTATAAGAGAACATCATCCGCATATAGAGATATTTTATGTTCTTCTCCCTCCACCTCCACCCCCCACACCCCTTCTGCTTCCCTTATCACCTGAGCCAAACGCTCTATATATAAGTCAAATAGGAGAGGTGATAGTGGACATCCTTGCCTTGTACCCCTCCCAAGAACAAACCTTCGTGAGACGCCTCCATTTACCCTGACAAGAGCCTGTGGCTCAGCATACAGCGCTTTAATCTCTTCTCTAAACATCAAGGGGAAACCCATTCTTTCAAGGACTAAAAAGAGAAAATTCCAGCTGACTTTGTCGAATGCTTTTTCTGCGTCCACACTCATAAGACAGGCTGGGAGGCATTTTTATTGATGATGTCTATTATGTTGATGGTTCTTCTAACCCCTTCCAGGAGCTTGCTTACCCTCTACAAAGCCTGTTTGGTCTGGATGAATTAAATCAGCAACAAAGGATTGAAGCCTTTTGGCTATTACTGCCGTGAAGATTTTATAGTCAACATTAAGGAGAGAGATCGGTCTATACGAACCGCAATCTTTTGGGTCTTTGCCCTCTTTTGAAAGCACTGTTATGGTGGTGTAGTTCCATGATGGAGGAACCGGGTCCTCCTCTAGCAACACCTGGTTATATACCGGGTTCAGCAAGGGAACCAGATCTGTCATAAATGTTTTATATATTTCACCTCCAAACCCATCAGGTACCGGACATTTACCTGCCTTAAGTTCCCTTATCGTGCCCATAATTTCCTGGCTTGTAATTGGGTTTTCTAAAATCTGTCTTTGGATTTCAGAGAGTTTGAGTAATTTCAGGGTCTCTAGAAACCGCTTTGCCTCATTCGAACGTGTGTCCGGTTGAGGGCGGTATAATCGTTTATATGTGGCAAATGTTTCCGATATCTGCTCCCACCCATGTAGGACTTTCCCATTATTTAAATCCCTGATGCCCGTGACATTGGCCCTGGCCGATTGTTGTTTTAAGCGATATGCCAGGAAGTGCGTGGCCCTTGGACCCCCTTCATAGTAGTTTTGCTTCACAAACAGGAGTGCCTTCTCAGTCTCCATAAGTTGCATCTCTGTAGTCTTCGTTTAAATTCCCCTATTTCCTCTCCCCTGTCTTTGGAGTATTTTACTTTCTGATGTGTTTCCAGGTCCCTAAGTTCCTGGATCAGTCCCTCCCTCTGTTTAGTCCCCTCTCTTTTCCTGTACGTAGCAACTGAGATCAGTCTCCCGCTAATCATTGTCTTAACTGTGTCCCAGAGAATTTGTGGTGTGATGTCTGGACTCTCATTCGTCTGTATAGTCTGTTTCATTATTTCTCGAATTTCCTCTCGCACTCTTTCACCTCTGAGCAGACTAATATTTAGTCTCCATTGTGTAGTTTTTTTTTGAGAGTTGTAAATCAACCCGCGCAAACACTGGTTTGCGATCAGATATACTTTCCGTTCCCACCCATATTGAATCAAAAACATTCATGTCTCTCCCATATGTGAAAAACATATCTAATCTTGAGTATATTTGTATCTTGGGGAGTAATAAGTGTAGTCTCGCGCCAGGGGGTACCTCTCCCTCCAAACATCCACAAGACCTATGTCTTTCATAAGCCTTTTTAGTTGCCTAGAGACCCTTTCCGAAGGGGCAGGGATGCTCTAGGCCGTGTCCAGGGAGCGGTTCATGACAACATTCCAGTCCCCTCCTGCAATCACTATCCCTTTAGCTTTCTCTGCCAGGAGTTTGAATATGTCAGCAAAAAAGGTTATGTGTGTTCCCGGGGGGGGGTATACACGTTTAATAAAGTGACCTGCAGATCCTGGATTCTTCCCACCACCATTACGTATCTAGCTCCCGCATCTATTATTACTTTGTCTTCCTCAAACGAAAGGGAGGCTGATAACATTATCATTACTCCCCTCTTTTTCCCCATTCACTAGGGATGCATGATAAATGGTCGGGAAGTCCCTACTTTTAAGCTTCTGGGCTTCCGCTGGGGATAAATGTGTCTCCTGTATAAATTGTATTTCACATTTTTGTCTCTTCAAAAATTTTTGAAGTTTTTTCTTTTAATGGGGTGATTTATACCATTAACATTTAAGGATACTATTTGAGATCTGACTTTATCCATATCCAGAATCTGCTGCCCTTGTAATGTTGATAATTCCTGTTTGTCGGTCCTACCACCCCCCAGTATTTCATTCTTTGACCACTCCCAAACTGCTCTCCACTTTATCTTTTCTCGATAAAACATTTTTTGTACTCGTTCAACCTTAACTTTGTGCTAAATATGATGTCCATATACTATATCAAACTTGCTGGTTCTGAACCACCAGCCCAACCATTTGTAAACAAAAACCTTATAATTTCCATCCCTCCTATTAGGGGTACATTTGTTTTAACAGTATAAATCACTAACAATTTAAACTTTAAATTTCTAAACTTTGAAAACCTGCAACTAAGCATTTTGAACCTTTCAAAAAGGTTCCCTTCCATTAATCGCTTCCCCCCTGAGTGCTCCTCTGTTACAGGGTGCACACCCAGGGAAGGGTTCAACATTCCTAATCTGAATATCATGACTTCCAAGGCCTGTCCAGCCCCAAATGGACAGACAGGTTTGTGTCTTCTTTGGGACATTCAGCTCTATGTGATGACCAGGGCCCAACCTCATGTGAGCATTGTTAACGGGTCTAGGCCCATTGCTCAGAGGCAGTGTTAACATCAGCAGAATCAATACTTGGCTGTTCTTCATTTGGTCCAGCCGTTTCACCCCTCTCGCCCTTCGACTATGTTTAACTAGGGAAGGGGCGTCTCACCCCAGTTTATTAGTATGGTAGGCAACCAATTCTAGATCAACCCCCCACCCCCACCCCCGAGCGGTGCCCGGGAGTTGGGAGGAGAAAGAATAAACAGGCATGCAACCAGTGACTTTCATCTTGTTGAGTATTGAGGTGAATGGGCCTATTTTCTTCAGGCCCACGTGTAAAAAGATTAGTTTTTGATAGCAATGTGTTCATACTGTAAGAGGGTGGGGCCAATGCTGTCATCTTCTAAACCAAGCCCTGTAGTCCTACCACCCCTTCCCCCCGGTCCACTTTAGAACCATCCCTCGTGGTGAGGATAGGAAATATCTCCAAAAGGTCCTGGGTAAGTCCCGATTCAGTGGTGACTCCCATGACCGCAAATTTGTGGCTCTTACCCTAGAAGACATTTTGGCACCGCTAACACACATAATCAACACCTCACTCAGACTTTCTCAGTTCCCACAGTTATGGAAAGCGGCCCTGGTGACACCCATCTTAAAGAGTGGTGATCGAACTTACCAGTTAACTATCGGCCCATCTCTATACTCCTGCCTCTGTCTAAGGCTCTTGAAAAAATAGTTGCTGATCAATTAACTGAATACATAGAAAAGTACAATATGCAGTGCCCGCAGCAGCATGGGTTTTGCAAAGGACACAACACCACTACTAAGTTGCTAGAGTTTACCGGTTATACAGTATTCACAGTTCCCTGGATCATAGCGCACTAGTCGGCGCCACATTCATCAACCTGTCAAAAGCCTTTGACATGGTTAATCATGACCTTCTAGTTGAACAGCTTGCATCTATTGGTCTGTCTAATGATACTGTCACCTGGTTTAAGAGCTACCTCATGAATCGCTCTCAACAAGCTAGGACTGATAATGTCCTATCTGACAGCAGTCCAGTTCGCTCCGGTGTGCCAAGGGCTCCATCCTGGGCCCCATTTTATTCAGTTTGTTTCTAAACAGGCTCCCGTTCACCAGTAGTTGCCCGATTCTGCTCTACAGTATGCAGATGATGCAGTCCTGTATACAAGTGACCCCAATCCCTTTACATTGTAATGCAAGCTTCAAGACAGCTTTACTACAGTTGAAAGATGGTTCAGAGAACAAAAACTCATTATGAACTATAAAAAAAAACAAGCCCTTACTGTTTTCCAGTCCCCAGAATAGGCATCGTTCACACCCACTCAATATAGCAAACAAGTCCGGAACCACGTTGGAACTCGTTCAGCATTTCAAATATTTGGGGGTCACTATAGACAGCACTATGTTATATGCCTACCACACTGAAAATGTTGCAAAGGCTGTGAACATCCATATTGGTTTGCTTCACAGACATAAGCAAAGTCTTACCCTGGAGGCCCTAAAACTCACTATCCAGAGTACAGTGGTCTCTCTCTTGTTGACTATGGCACAGTAGTCTACGGCTCAGCTACGGACACAGCCCTCCGCCATATAAAAGTCATTCTAAATAAAGCCTGTTGATTCTTAACTGGCTCTGCATGGCTCACACATACATGTGACCTATATGACCAGGCTAACTGGCTCCAGTTCACAGGTAGGCTCAGGTTCCAAACATGCCTCCTGGCCAAGAAAGTGTGTCTGGGCCTCATGCCAATGGGCGTCCGGAAGCTCCGTACTCCCTGTGAAAACAGCTGTTCCACCAGAAGCTCAGACAGTACGGTCTTTAACATTCTTAGGTGTCGCACCTCCCTTGGTCAAAGAGCTTTTGCCCACCGTGCTCCCAAATGGATTAATAATCTTCCTCCTGCCAGCTCCTCTATAACAGCATTAGGCCCCTGCAAACGTGAGCTCCAAAAACATCTCAGTGCTAATGCCATCTGTGACTGCTTCCCTTAGCCCCTTAATTGCTGTTTTACCTCGTGCCTAGGCAGCACTCCCTCATGACCACATGGCCCCTAGTATCCTGCACTTGTTTCTCTCCCGTCCTGTGTCTTAATACTTCCTCCATCAAACCCCCCTCTTACCCCCACCCCCTCTTTTCTCCTACAACCCTCTCCATCTGCCTTCAGCCCAACCCCCCCAAAAAAGCTTCGACAAGGCCTTCCTGGGGTAATGTTTCTCTACTACTTGAGCGGGTGTGGCTGCCCTGGGCTGCTATAATCCCTGTACAATGCCCTCCATCCTGACAACACAGACTGCTGCAGTACCCCTCTCTCTGCTTTTCAGGCACCCCAGTCTGAGCTGTTCTCTCTCCCTTAACCCTCTCAGATACTCTTTGTGCTTATAACAGTCTGCTAACATAGTCCACTGTCTTTGTCTTCCCGTTTATATTTAGATTTATACTTAGACACCTATTTGTTATTAGCCTGCACTTACAGTTCTACTGTATACCCAAATGTCTTTTTTTTAAATCACTATTAATGTAATTCTGATGTGGAACCTATGTAATGAGCTTGTTCGCAAAGGTGTTACTCCGAGATCACAATAAATAAAAAAATAAAGTATAACAACTATTGGGTAGGTCACTGTAATAATCACGGTAACTGCAATGTAGTCCTCATAGTGTATTTCAGACACTCCTCAGAAACCAGTTTTGCCATGTGAGCTTACTATGCAGATCAGTGCAATAGGAAATGTGTTGACAGTGTAGTAAATATTTTTTTTCAAGCTCAGAATTCTTGAGACAATGACTCCTCTTTCAGCAACTGATTTTAGCATTACTTTACTAGTCTGCGGAATACTGCAAACTGCACTGGGCTTGTGTGCTTATCCCCGTGCCTGTCTATGGTGGCCAGTGTGCAATATCACACTTCAGTCTCCAGTGCTGTCAATTCCTCACCTTTCACAAGTAATGACTATATCACAGTTCGGGAAGCCTGCACTGTACTTGGTCTGTGAATAAGCAGAACATTACAGCGTCGTCAGTCCCTCCTTGCTGAGCGGCCTTAAAGCAGCAGTACTAGTTAGCCAGTAAAAATGTTATCCTAGTTTTTTGTATTAGTAATGTATTCCTGATAATCTTAGATTCTTCACTGGGGTATTTTAAATTCAATCAGCTATTTTTAAGACTGTGTTTAATTACAACTTTTGTCATTTGTGTGGATCAACAATAAAGATGGCAGCACCCAGCAACTTCCAAAAAAGTCTCCCCAGAAATCACATGCTAACTGGACACACTGTATTTACGACACAGATATGTCAGGGTGTCGGCAGCAAATGTTTCTGATGGCCAACAGCATAGCAGCATCCAGATCTGCTTACATCTGTGATGGTGGGCCTGGCAAAGGACCAGTATTTTTTAAAGAACTCCAAAATCTTCTGTCTTGCCACAGGAATGAAATAAAGTAAAATGAAAATCATATATATTGATGTTTTGGTTTGCCCTAACTGCCAACCAAGGTAAGTAAGTTTATTTATTTTTTTTAGATTTTGCATCCACCACCTCCAACGGAGCTGGCAGGCGGCTCCAGCTCCTCCCTTGGAAGGGCTCATCTCTCCGGTCCCAGTATCCTCGCACCAGTCTCTCCCGGTAGATCCCCATGGGTTATCCCGACAGGGCTGGGGCTTAGCCATCAACCTCCCTCCTCCCGGAAGCCAGCATCCAGATTCCAGGGGCGGCACAGTTGGCCATCATGGAGCCTGCCAGCTCCATTTACCACCTGTTTTGTTCCCTGGGGCCCATGAATGTGCAAAGGGGCAAATGGCTGGTCTCTGCCTCTGGGATCCAGCGTGCCTTGACCAGGCCACGGACCCCTCAATTTCTGGAACCGAAACAGTTTTTCAGAAATCCTCTGTACTGCAAGGGATCCAGCGTGCCTTGACCAGGCCACGGACCTCTCAATTTCTGGAACCTAAACAGTTTTTCAGAAATCCCCTGTACTGCAAGGGATCCAGTTTGCCTTGACCAGGCCATGGATCCCTCAATTTCTGGAACCTAAACAGTTTTTCAGAAATCCTCTGTACTACAAGGGATCCAGCGTGCGCTGACCAGGCCATGGACCTCTCAATTTCTGGAACCTAAACAGTTTTTCAGAAATCCTCTGTACTGCAAGGGATCCAGCGTGCCTTGACCAGGCCACGGACCCCTCAATTTCTGGAACCTAAACAGTTTTTCAGAAATCCTCTGAACTGCAAGGTACTAGCCCCGACTTTTGGATTTGGTACCAGTGGAAGCTGATTTCCAAGTGGCCCACACTATCTCCTGCTGAACACACCTCTAACTACTGTATCTCCCTCTGTGTCTCTAGTTGAATTTATGTGCTAGGGTTTAATAATTTGTTTAATCCTTACAGTCATTTTAAGCTCTGTGTTGATATTAGAAGTGAATTTAGAGCCCGACCCCCAATACATTTAATTGGCGCTGGACTGGGACATATAACACAGGCAAGCGGGATGATACTAGGAGGCCTGTCAATCTATAGTGTGTATCCTGTGGATGGAGAGATTTCCTAGCAGTTTCTGAAATTGGTAGATGAGACAGAGAGAGAAATGAAACTGCCCAGGCTCTCAAGAGCTGGTAAGTAAACTACACTTCCCTTAGGATTCTGAAAATGTTAGCCACTGTGGCTAAAGAGGCGCCAAATATTTTTTTATTTATTTATTTAGTTTTTGTTGACCGGGTAAGTGCATTAGACAAACCCTGCCTATTTTCAGGCATGACCTGAGGGAGGGGGATACAGATGAATGCCAACTGACCTTGAACCAGATTAAGCTGTTGGTGGTATTTTTTTTGAGTGAATGAGGGACATTTGGCTAGGACACTGGGGAAATTCCCCTACTCTTTTCGATAAGTGCCATGGGATCTGTAACATCCACCTGAACTACCACCAATCCAGGTAGATGGGACCTCGGTTTAACGTCTCATCCGAAAGACAGCACCTCAGAAGTGCAGCACCCCTCTCGTGCTGCACTACAGTGTCAGTACTGAGATATTAATCCAAGTGCCAGATGTGGGAACTGAACCCACAGCCCTCTGATCTCCCGGCCTCAGAGGTGAGTGTGCTACCTACTGAGCCACTGACACTGCAACTTTTAGCCACTATGAGAACACATGAGCCACACCCACCGTGATAATACTGGCACACACTCAGTGTTTATGTGCCTGGCCCTGTCTCACAGTACTGTGTTATCTAAAGAGCACAGTAACATTTGCTACGCCTAAAGTTTTTTCTTCTGTTTGAGGCACTGGCTCCCAACAAATTCTCTTCAGTCCTGTCCTGCTCCCTCAGTTTAGTTAGGATCGCTGTTAGGATTACTTTACTAGGCTCAGTGTTATCATAAATGTTTGCTGCCAGTTTTGATTTTTGCCACTGTGTCACACAAAATTTTCTTCACAACTCCTGCTCCCCCGCCCCAGTTAAGTTATGTACCTGTTAAGCCAACTAAGTCACGCACAAAAAAAAAAAATCCCAAAAAACTTTCCTCTCAGAGTTTGAACGCATTCAGAGACTCTACTAGGCACAGATTATTTTCTTGTGTCAGGATTCACACTGACAAACAAGGAGGAGTAGTTATTTATTTTATAATGTATGGTAAGTGCCTATTAACCACCATAATCAGCAGTCACACAGCTTTGTTATGCACTGTTTAGAATTTTAAAAGTTGTTAACCACACTTCAGAACATCCAAACAGTGGCATACAGTAACAAAATAGAATGCACCAGAGTTCCATAATTCTCACACAGAGAATGCAAAGTGTTTTTTGACCATACACTATAAAGATGATGGCTGGGATCGTTGACAATCATGTTAGCCGCGGTTGTTAGAAGGAAATAGTAAACCTCTCGAGCTGCACTCTCGAGGTTTACCATGTTGCCCTAGCAACCACTCAAGGTGATTACGGCGGGGTTATCACCCGATCCCCAGCCATTATCCTCTATATTATCATATGTGTGGAAATCAGCTGTTCGAGAATTCTTGCTGAACAACTGGGTCTTCTGGTACATCCTCTCTAACTCTCAATATGTTTGGACTCCACTCCTTGCCTGAAGGATCTCATACCCTGTTGGTTGGAGGTGTGTTGTGTGCTTAAAAAAACAATCAATGAACACTCTCCTCTGTGCTGAATGAAGGTCATATTTGTGCCAAAAGTAAAGCATGTGCACTCCCTACTTCTAGTGAGACCTGGAACAAGTCTTAAGCATGATGTACAAATCCCACAGTGACTTGCGTGTGCTGTAGTGTTGGATTCAGGAAATCTCACATGGAACAGCGTGACCCAAGACTGCACTGGTAGTTCTTTTACTCCAGCTTCTGTGTGTTGTGATTAATAAAATTCCAGCCTTAGGAGCCTAAATCCAACTCCATGGCACCAGGTATCATCAAAACTTTAGCCATGTGCTTAAATGTTTCATCTGTGGTGCATAGACACTAATGATACGGTTATTCCATACTACACTGTCACATTAAAATGGGCGACTAACTTCCCACCAAGATTATTCTTTTCTCAGCCACTGTTAATACAACTGTAAAACCTTTGGTTACACAAAAATATTCACCCGTTTTGAAATAGTCTATAATTTTTTTTATTTTGGGCCCCTTGTTACTGCTAAGCTTTTATTGCTTAATATTCTTTTTAACATTTTTTCATTTTCTAACTGCTTACAAGTTCTGGAACCAAGTGACATCAGCTGAGTGGAAGCCAAGAGAGAAGCTTTCAGTGCAGGGCTTCCGGTCAATTGATCTCACTGGATTCCAGAACAGATAGGTAATTAAAAATGTAATTTTGACGCCGGCCACATGGCACTGAGCGGTGACGGAAGCACTCTGACATGCTGGTGACTCACGTTCGTACCCAGACTACGGGATGTCAGGAATGAAGGCTGGAAGGGTGGGGGTACAACATCCACTTAGATGTTCTCCACCTGAGGTGTGGGTTCATGCCGCACCGCTCTCAGAGCGACATCTGGTGGTGGCTTAGCGGAAACGTCGCTGGCAGCGTGGGTGACAACATGCTGCCTGCTCCCCCCCCAGAACGTCATGAGCATGCTCACTTACATAAAGGGAGGGGGTGGGGACTAATAAGGGGAAAAATCCACCAAATCAGGCAGAATGACAGAGGGATCTGCCTTTAAAAGAGTGGCCCTGCTGGTGACTTCTGCTCAGCGATCCTGTACTTTGTTCCAGGGCAGACTGAAAGGGGGGGGGCAGCTGGAAACTGGGCCCCAACATCACAGCACAAGGGAGGTTACTGCTGCTACTAGGAGAAGACTCTGGACAGGAGCTGGGGAATGGCACCATCAAGAATATAAGCTCAATGGAAATAAAGTCTATGAAAAGCTCATTCACTTTCAGCAAGAAAGAGGCAGCTTTAACAAGGGACCCTAAATAAGGTAAACAATAGGACCATTAGAAAACAAACACATGAAACACTACACTGGTGGTATTAAACAGCCTTCACAAGAAGTCAAATTTCCAATTACATTAAAACATACGTAGAATGCACATCTGATTTTAAAGGCAGCAGATCCTCTGCCTTTAAGGCTCTTGCTGCAGGGGTAAACAGGACTGCTGGTGCAGCAGTAGTGCCACCGCCCACGATGCTGTCAACCAGAGTTCAGGAACGAGCCCCAGTCATCAAGAGGACTGGCCAGGGAATGGTGAGCAGAGCATCCAAGTGGACACTCTCCACCTCGGGGAGGGAGGGTGTACAGCTGCTGGTGCGCTACCGCCACCTGGGTTATCATAGTGCAGCTGGTGCCATAGGCTCCGGGTGGGAGGACCCAAAGACCCTCCGGTGCATGCACACATCCCCACGGCATGCTCCCCATCCTTGGGGCAAGGGAATTGAAGGGGGGAGAATGTCCAACCACAGCAAGAGGACGGCCAACTGTAGCACTCACTCCAGAGGTACCAAATGAGTTTCCACCGGGGAAAGGGAGACCCTGGGGGGGCAAGCCAGGGTGCCCAGGGAGTAGAGTCAAGTCCCAAATAAGCGGTTGACAGGGCTGAGCACATGGGTTGGGACCAATGAGGGGACAGTTGGCTGGAAAAAGTACACGAATAAAAAAAAAAAATGCAGAGTGGAAAAGATTAGGTTAAGTAACTGCTAATGGTCTTAATGGCCATACTGTACACTTCCCAGGTTGACTGCTTTTACCAAGTAAAGACTATACTGACAACAGAACTTGTTTGCAATGAGGACATGCAGCTGAAACAGTAAATGACAGGACAGAATCTGTTTTAAGAGTATGTGGGCACACAAAATGGCTCAAAATTCTGACCATCTCTGAGAAAAACTGAATAGGGATCCTAACAACTGGTTTATCAGGTAAAAAACCTGCCGGATGGCAACCCTAACTGGGCTTTTACTAAAGTCATATCGGCTGTATTCAGCAATTTTTAAACAGACTTTTTTTTTAAACACTTCAAAGCCCTAAACTGAGTTAACGCACCAGTTAGAGTACAGATTAAACCAACAAAAGTAGCCAAATGTGGCATTAGGGTTTCCAACCCTACCTCGTCAACCCTAACTCTCTCTCTCCCCTCCCCCCCGATCAGGAAAAGGAAAAATATAACTGTTTTCACTATCCTGACTGTTGGCAAATCAGGGGTGGGGTCTTCCTTGGGTTCTCAACCCTACGGCCCTCCCCACTGTGATACAGTCTTGAAAGATACAGAGCTGTGTCTCCCCACATGTTGCCAACAACCTGCAGGCCCTGCCTGAAGAAAATATATCACGTCAACCTTATTTGGTCATGGAATGGGGTAATTGCTGGGGTTGAGAACCCCAAGAAAGACACCCACCCCTGATTCATCAACAGTCAGGACAGTGAAAATCGCAATTTTGTTTCCTTTTCCTGATTGGGGAGGTGGAGGTGGGGAGTTAGGGTTGGAAACCCCTAACGCCACATCTCCTACTTTTGTCTGTTTAATCTAAACCCTAACTGGTGTATTAACACAGTTTTTTGCAAATAATTTCCTTACTTTCTGAGATAATAGAATCATATCCTCGTTCACTTTCTAGCTATAGAAGCGTATGTGCTTGGTTGTAACTTTTTTTGTGGGTCTCACTTCAAAGGTAAAAATATATTAAGTGTCCCTCTTAACTGCCAGTGGTTGACTGCTTATGTGCAAAGATGTGTTTTTAGTTTTTTTTACCCGTAAGTCAGTAATTGTTGTCGGTTTTCTCTGAAATTTACTGTGGTTGTAGTGGAAGATAAGATACACTTTTGATGCATTTGATGATGATCGGACCTTCACTGTGGCTGTGGTACCACAGTGAAGACTGGAGGTAATTAGGGGGTACACTGCATACTCCATGCATTTGGGGGGGGACTGTGTGTTATAGTACTCATTGAGACCATTTCTGATATATATATATATATATATATATATATATACACACATATATACATACACACACATTGTCCCCTAACTCTCATTATTGACAGACTTATTTGCAACGTTATCCTATAAAAATTGTAATTTTTAGATATTTGTCTTTAATTTTTTTAATATGGCTGCTAAATTTTTTTTTTTGGGGGGGGTATTATGTGTTACTGTTGCAGTACTCATCGAGACCTTTTCTTGATATATAGATGGTCCCCGAACTCCAGAGTGACAGAGTTATGGCTGGTTAAAGTTCCAATGTTAGCCTATGGGAACATTTTTTTTAATTTACATGTTTTTTTAATATGGCCCCTAATTGTTTCTTTTGGGGGTTATTATATGCTAGTGTTGTAGTAGTCATTGAGACAATTTTTTTCATATATAGACTTTCCCTTAACTCCCAAGATTTGACAGTTTCTGTTACAGTTGCAATGTTATTCTATGGGAACTGTAATTTTTAGATTTTAATTTTTTTTAATATGGCCCCTGAATTCTTTTGTAGGGCATTATGTGTTACTGTTATAGTATTCATTAGGACCATTCTTTTGATATATAGATTATTCCTTAACTGCAAATATTGACAGGGTTATGGCTTTAAAGTTGAAATGTGGGGGATGAAGTAGGGGAAAACTAAGTTTAAATAATTTTTTCATATGAAGGAATTCTTTCATGAGACTATCATTCTCACAAAACAGCCTTTCTTCATATGAAAAAAGAATATAAAAAAAAAACCTAAATCCAAATTCTTTTTTTGTATAAAGGAACCCTTTTTCATGACATTATTTCATTCTCACAAAACCAAGATTCCTTCATGCAAAAAAAGAATGTGGAAAAAAAGAGTCAATTATTTTTTCGTATGAAGTTTAATCTTATTTCATATGGCCTTATTCCTGTTTTGTACGGCCATATGAAAAAAGAAAATCGTCTCACGAAAAAATATTTTTAAAATGTGTTAAAAAATTTCTGGGTCATTTTTCCAAAAACTAACTGCAGAATCCAGCTAATAGATTCTCGATTAGCAAGATACATGTGTTGGTAGCTTTCCATTACATGATTTTTATAGGTCTGAAGAAAAAATGAAACAAGATGACAGCCATACAAAAAAATATTTTTTTTCCTCACAAAATAGGATCTCTCCCCCCCCCCATTATGAAAAGAAATCCTTTTTCATATGGCCAAATTCTTTTTTCATATGAAATAACTATCCAAAAGAGTGTACTTACTGATCATGCCCAGAACCAATATTTCAAATTCTTGTAACTCTGGAACAGATAATTTTTTTCACCAAACCAGTGAAAAACACCACTCTAGGACAAGCCCTTTCTACCCTGAAAATTTCAGACCAAAATTCTACACTGCCTGGTGGTAGGCAATGACAAAATAATATATATATATTTTTTTTTACTATCCACATATTGGAATCTGCACATCTGACCGGAATGAAACTTTGCACATCAAGAGACCTTGCCCACTGTGACTGCACAATGCAACATTTCATGCAGATCCATTGAGCAGGGGTGAAGCTACTAAAGTGCAAATTAAGGGGTCTGACATTAAACAACCTACTTAACCCTAACTATAAAGGTGCTACCACGCCACTGTAACGATAATAAACACTACCAAGATAAAGATACCATAACTGAAACAATTGAAATGACTGTGTGAGCCGGCCCGGTAGTGCTGAGGGTTGAGGCGCTGGATGCCACACCTTGCACCACGCTGGCGACCTGGGTTCAGGAGCAAAGTCAGGTGCCGGGGGTCAGCAGGAGAGGGAGAAGACAGAGTGTCTGGTAGACTTCTCTCCTCTCCTCTCCCAGGGGGAGGGCTGTAGGGAAGTCCAGCATCCTGATGACCCCTGATGAAGATCAGAGGTACTAGAGGACGCAGACTTGCATGACGGATGCCGGCAGGGTTACCATGCGCCATGGCGTCATTGCACGCCACACTCAGGGGGGAATTCAGGAAGCAAAAATCCTCCCTTGGACTGTGGAGATGAAGAGGGCACCAGTGGTCCTACCCACATCCCACCGCTGGCTCCCTCACATCAGACTCCTCTTCAGGTGCCACCCGGTGCTCAGGTAGGCCTTTGAGTTTGCAAGGTCACCACGGGCGGGCGGGCGAGCCTTCCCTCGAGGGTGGGTTGCTGGGGGACTGACCTGCCTAGGATCGGGGGGAGGAGTTCTGACTAATGGGGAGTTCAGGCAGGCAGTGAGAGGCTTGACAGAGAGTGCACCTTGGAAGGGTGCCCAGTCCATGGGCTGCAATAAACAGAGTCTAAAAAAAAAAAAATGACTGTGTGTTGGGGTTGGGGAGGATGAGTTGTGGCTAAGTGCTGCACCACCAGCAGCACCACTGACTTGTATTTCGCAGTCTATATCGAGAGGGTACATCACTGGTGACTGACAGCTGCAGGCTAATGTGAGAGCATGGATGTGCTCTGCAGAGAAAGCAAGAGACGAGAGTAAGTGTTCGCAAAGATTTAATAAATCTTTAAATAATGAGGAACTAAATCTGTGGTGATGCTGCTTCCAGTGCAGTACCCTCAGCTAGCAGGTTGTACTGTGGATGTTTCACATTTAGGCCTGAGCCCGGAGCTGCTAGAGTCGGACAAGACATGGTATTCTTTTACTGTCACACTACCATGGTTCCTTTTTAGTCTCCCATTCTCACAAACAGTGCTGAACAAGTAGCCCTTTGACCTCACTCTTTAAAGTGAGGGGGATTCAGTAATACTTACCTGCCAATGCTCAGCTTGCCACCACCTGCACCAGAAGTATTTTCACTGCTGGGCTTTCAGCTGCTGTTGACATCTTTTATTGACACGATCCCATAAACACATTTCTCAAGAAACAAACTGGCAGATAAAGTATTTGCCAATTGTTAAGAGTTGGTAGAACTGCTTCTTGCAAAGTCCCGGCTGCTACTCCAGTCCATTCTACCTGCCACTACTCCACCACTGTGCTCATCTGGGAGCCCTGAGCAGTAAGAAGTTCTCACAAGTAGTATCTATGTCATGCATTATCTATCGAGTGCGACACATATTCACCCTCTTACTGTGTATATATATTTTCCTGTATTATTTTTAAATCCAATAAATGGGTTAAAAAACAAACAAACAAAAAAAACGAATTGCAATGTAGAAGGGACCGGGGACATGATAGGGGTCTTCAGGTACATGAAGGGAGTAAACAGGGGAGAAGCAGTCAGGGTGCTATGAAGGAAGGTGGGGGCAACTAGAGAGCATGGGTGGAAGCTGGAGGGGGGCAGATGTAGGGAAGAAAGGAGGAGGTGCTACTTCACTGAGAGGGTGATGAAGCTATGGAATGCGCTGCCTCGGGGGCTGGTGGAGGCAGAGCCGGTGGAGGAATTCAAGAGGGGGTGGAACAGGTACAGGGGAAGGGTTCTGGAAGCAAAAACCAGTGCAGCGAGAATATCCGGGACTGGGAAGGGAGAAGCCAGAGAGGGAGAGGGGGGCCAGCAAGGTCAGCTCCGAGGGTGGGGGCTGACCAAATGAGCAGACACGAAAGACCATTATGCCTATCCTGTTGGCATTTTAGTATGTTAATATGTTAGTATTACGAAGGCATTCATCAGTCACCAAGATGGGATCTGTGAATATAAGCTCAATCTCTTCCACAATCTGGTAACAGAACCTCTATAAATTACAGCGGTTCTATCACCAGATTCGAGTACAGATTAATCTTACATTCACAGATCCTAGTTTGGTAACCACACCAGCTGTCCTACTTTCAATAACCCCAATATTCCTGGACCAATATACGTTATGCCTGGTTAACATTTTAATATTAACCACAAAGAAGATGCTCACCAGATTATGGTTGAAGTCAATTCATTTTATCAACTGGGTAAGCGCACTGAGTTAAAGCCCGTTTTCGGAAATGACCCAGAGCTTCAAACAAATGGAAGCTAAGGTGACATACACAATAGTATAAATATACAATACTTGTTTACATATTTAAAAACAGTTACATGAAACAAGGGATTGTAGAGAACTCCAAGATACTAATTTAAATTCAGTGGCAAGCCGTGGTCAATACCATTTATTGCTTGGAGAAAAATGACACCTGAAATGCATGAGAGGCGGAAACAGCTTCTGGATTTTTGGGGATGATGGGTACATTATACAATGGAAAGAGACACTTTCATTCTACCATGAATATTTTTCTAGTAGACTGTGGTTCAGGGCAATAGACAATGGAATTATCTTTATTATGGGGTCAGGTCATTGTGAGCTGCTGCCAGCAGGAGAAAGGGGAATGGCGTACTCACTGATGAAGAACTTATATATATACTTAATGAAGCGGTTTCTTTATAATGATTATAGGATTGTGCCAACACTGAACTGCTTCTTCTTCCTACTTTATTATTTAAAGGGACTGCATCTGAATATGATATATCTGTATTGTGTATTGTGAAAATGTACCACCACATTGCTTGTGGTCGTCTGTCTGTTTTCCCCTGTTCATTATACAGAAAAGTTAATGCATTTCAAGTTTAACAAGCTCTGGCAGAGCTACTACGACTGTGAATGCATTAACTAGATAAGGGTATTTCATGGGCTTAAACATAAACATTTATTTTATTTATCTAAAAAATATCAGATTTGCAAACCTTTGAGTCAGAGACTCATTTACAAAGGCACCTCTTCGAAACTAATACAAAGACAGCACAGTTAATAAGTCCAAAAACAATGGCTCGGAGAGCAGACAGTTACAACAATCATTCACTGGAGATACACTGGTAACAGTAGATAAACAGGTTACATAGTTTAGGCACACAGGCACCACATCAAGACCAAAGCAGTTCAACAATATACAATAGCTAAAGCAAATAGACATCAGGAGTCAAAGAGAAGCCCAGAGTGTTCACATGAAGGCTGTTGCATACACTAACTGAATCAAAGTATAGTACATCGAGAAAGGGCATATTTAAGCAATAAGGCACGACAGAGTGTGTGTTATAATGTAATAACGTCGCTCCTGGTGTGGGTTGAAGCACAAGGCAAAGCCGAGTATTTATTCATTTGCATGTATTTATCTGACCCACTGGATCAGCAATATTTCCATAAGCTGTGCCCAGTGCAGATTTTACAGCACTGGTCCTGGTCTGGTGATTTGGGTTTTACCCATACCACACTGCATATGGCTTAGTGACATACTGTACAGGTGGCTGCAGAGTCTAACCCATCGAAGGTAGAAGTTTCAGAAAACCATTATGCTACAAATATCAAGACTCACTCCCTCCCTCACCCCCCAGTCACAATTAATCCTCTGCCAAAGTCATGCTTAAATACTGAATTATCTACATCCACGCAACTAAGCTTTTAAAGCCAGCATGCTTCTTCTGCTGCTGTGAGTTAAACTCTTTATTTAAAAACATTTTGTTGACAAATTTTTTAGTATTTCCATAGTCAGGAAAAATGAATTTGTAAAAGAAACCAAAATCCCCATTTATCAGTTCATTGAATCACAATACAGCATGCTATGATTTTTTTCAGATTCTATGTGTAACCTACAGTAAGTCAAACAGAAATTAGACACAAATGCCTACCTATTTGCAAGTGAAGCAGATGTGGTTATTATTATTAAGTTGTAAACAGCTATAGTCACAGCCAGGATTCACATTGCTAGACTCTGAGTAAGTATGACAAGTTTCCTAAATACTGGTACCTTATCCAGCTGTGTTCCGCCTTGGGGGGGGTGTATGTGTTTAAACATGTAACTTTCTATAGTATATTGTATAGCACTGTGAATCCTGGCTGCAGTGTTTTTTCTTTGCTGTGGCTACGCAAGTCACTGTAACAAGACACTGGCCTGCTGAAGGGGCTATTAAACATCAAACCAAAGGGTACAGTGTGAAGACTAACTTGGAGAAGATGCAATAAAACAAATTTGAATGACAGCCCCCAGACATCATAAAACACCCAGGGAAAAGTAGAAAAACTCCTCTAACAGCCTAGGCAGAAACAAAACACTGGACTGAAGTGAGAACTCAAAACTGGTAGTAATACATATATTCCTGATTTTAACATGCAGTTTTCCTTTAAGAAGATTCAGTAGAATATAAACAGTAGCCCAGAACTGCCTTCCTGAGAATGAAGTTAGTGTTTTATTTGGAAAAAGGGAAGACTAGATCTCTTGCTATACAATGTCCTGTAAAGTAACACACTGACTTCTCTTAGGATGGTAGTGTCAAATGATGTGAGGTGCCATGGGGAACTTGTTATGCAGAAAGTTCCAGGAAGTGTTTAACCCATTCTACTTCTAACAGGTGCCTTTACTATCCATTTGTGCAAGTCAACTCCACTTCTTAAACTTAAACAGAAAAATACACTTCATCACAGACTGTGTTTACCAAGCACTGTGCCAACGATTAATATACTTTGAACCCCAACCCCACAAAAATGTGCCCTCACATGAACATGCATGATTTATCTGTAAAGACAATTAAAAAAATGTATTTCTAAATGCATTAGTAACACCAATGCTTTCAAGATTCTGAAACTACAAAAAAACAAACTATATATAGATAGAATATGGTAAATAAATATTCTTAATCCCAAAAGCTGAACTTTGTTTTTAGTATATAAATGTTTAAGAAACACCTGAAAGCTGTCTATTTTCCTTAGTTTTTAAACACTTCTTAGTCTTTCCTTTTGAGACACCAGGTGACTCTGATACTCATTTGTTCCAAGGGTTTTTAAGTCAGTTTGAGGGCATTTTAAGTATCTTCTGTTCCAGTCCTTAACAAAACGCAGGTACTCCACAGACTTCTGTTCCTTGGTCCACATCCCAAACATGTGAGTCTTCTTTCAGGATGCTAGATCCACCTCATGCCCCTCCCACATTCATAAAAAAAAAAAAAAAAAAAGGTGCGATGGACCTTTTGGAGCTTCTTGGGCGGAGGTGGGGTGGACTTTATTTCCCCCCAAAAAACAATGCTGCCTCCCACTACTCAGGTTCCAGTTCTTGTACCACCCATTTAAGAAAGAAAATAGTACCCTGCAACCATTGACTAACATGAAAGCGTATTTATTTGAGGGTGGAAAACATTTCTTGGTGGAGGATAAGGCGGAGGAGACTATTTACACCTTCAGTCAGTTCCACGGACAGAAAACATGACATCACTCCTTTTGTCCATGCAATACTCCTGTAGGCTCTGCCCACAGTCGTAAAAAAGGGGATGGGGTGGAGCCAGCAGCCTGCATGCTTTTCTATATGCACCAGAAAGATCAAGGTTTAAACACAAGTTTTTTAAGTTGCCGATTCAGCACAAAAACAGTGTTCTAAGTAGTAGACCTTCACATCTCTCACTATTTGCCGAAATACCAAGAAATGGGGAAACCCAAATCAGGTTGCACACTGGTCTCTGAGGCCAGAAGATCAGAAGGCTGTGGATTCTAGCCCCACAACAGGCACTTGGGTTAAATTCCAGTACTGACACTGTAGTGCAGCATTGGGGGAAGGGGGCTGCATATGTGAGGTGCCATCTTTCAGATGAGATGTTAAATCGAGGTCCCGTCTGCTTGTTCTGGTGGTTGTTCAGGTGGACGTTAAAGATTCCATGGCACTTCTCGAAAAGAGATGGGGAATTTCCATGGTGTTGTGGCCAAATTTCCAAAATTCACTAAAAATACCACCAACAGCTTAATCTTCAATTTCAGTTGGTTGCCATCTGTATCCCCCCTCCCCCTGGTCACCCCAGAAAAAGGAACTTCTAGTCTCAGTGGGCCAACCGGGCCAGCAAAATTCAATAAATAAAAGGCGACCAACAAGCAACAGGGCCTCCTAAGCTGTCCTCCGAGCAACAACTGGTGGGAAATGGTGGAGAAGCCCCAGTGACTTTGCAAACATTGTAATGGGTGGTCACAATGTTGACCAGCAGTATTCAGAAATTAAACAAAAAACTGGGTAAACAGCAGGAACGGTTGGCTTTGGCTGAGCAAAAAAAACAAACAAAAAATGCCTTGACTGGTACACTGGTGGACTCAAAAAGGTTGCAGGAAAAGCAATGGCTATTGCCACAGCAACTCAAGAATATGGCTCAATCAGCAAATCTGAGAATTTTAGGTTTCCCCAAGGGTACAGAAGGGGACGACCTGAAAGCACTTCTGGAGAGGTGGATGCGCGGGGCAGTGGGGTTGGGATATGCAGTCCCCACTTTATGGGCACATGTAATTAATCCCAGATGAACAGTCTCCGTGTAGCAGTCTTAACTCCCTGTCCCTGTAGTCCTGAAAGAAATAAAGTAAGGAAAATGCTAGTAGAATAAAGAGAATCCTTTCTGTAGCATACTTTCTATGCCTTGGATTCTCTTTCTAAGTCTGCTGTGCAACAGTGTTTCTTTTTCTGTCTGCAGGATGGCCACCTGTAGGCAATCATTCTAATATAACATGGGCTTGAGATTTCATGCTCCTTGATTGGTCAGAACCTGGCTCCATCTATTTGTTTCTGACAGCACTACCAATGCCTCAAAACAAGAGCCTGTTTGAGTGAAGTTCACATTCTGTATCCTTGGGCAGCCCTTTGGAATGTTGACAAATTCAAAAGCTTTCAGCTTTGCACTGGTCACAAACCACCTCACAGAACTTGTGTGGATTTCACTCATTTTACAGGGTTGTACCCAATACTCCAGATAATGTTGTCAGGTAGGAGCAATTTACTCACCAATTTTAAAATACAGTGAGTAAAACAAAATTGGGATAGGTACGAGTGCTGTAAATCTGGAAAATATTGCTCCTTTTGAATCGCCAGTCATGATATGAAGCACTATTCTTTGACATGTGGAGTATTTACAAATGCTGGGTGAGTACTGGAACTCATTAAAAAAATTTTCTGAAGAGTATTTCCTAAAATGAGGTGTGTAAAATAGGTTGGAACTCCCCTTATCTAGAGCATTGGTTGTACCCATTTATTTACTGAAAGGAACTGAAATTCGATTTTTTTGTTTGTTTTGAAGGCTTCCTGTCTCACTCTTCGCTGAATCACCATAACAGACCAGAGCCTGTAGTGACCGGTGCGGAAGTGAAGTTCAGCAGGCAGCATGTCCCCATCTGTGTTATCAGTGGTCAAGCAAGTACCACTGTATTATTACCGCGCTGCCTGCTCACTCCCCAACACGGTAACTCATCTTCTACATGCAAGGCTGTCTACTGAGTGCCACAAACACAGACACATTCTTTTTTCCTGCAAGCAGCATCTTTGAGAAAAACTACACTTACCTCTCAGCGCAGCATAACTCCTGCTGCTCCAAAGTATGATGTTTACTTCCTGGCACAGCACAACTCATATTGCTCCTCAGCTCATTTTCCAAATTATGCCTTCATATACAACTGACCCACCAAAAAAAAAAAAAAAAAAAAAAACTTTTTCCTAAAGGTTTTTATTCTTAAATTAATGTATAAAAAACACACACAGACACTTCCACTGCACTATGCAAGTGACAGAGGATCAAACAGCATCCCCTGGTAGCAGAGGAACTAGTTTATCTTAAGTAAATATACTTAACTGATTTTACCAGTCTGTTAGAAAATAAGTTTGCAATTTTTTAAGGACCATTTTATATCAGCAGTAAGGCACTCTGCAGGCACTAAATGAACACGGCTTCTCCTTGTGCCTTACTACGCTCCTGACCATGGAGTAAACCTAGTACAACCAATGCCTCGTTATGCCTTATTGCTTAAATGTTACATGCTTTCCCAATTCTTTTTTTGCTGTCCTTCTTAGAATGTCCCTAAATACAGCTAGAAGAAGGCTCTTAGGCATTCTGTAGGACTTTGAGAAGTGGTCATGGCTATAGGTTTGCTCTTGCTGCTTTCAAGAAAAGCTCTGGATGTTTACTTTCTCTTTTTCTGTTAATGGTTTAACTGCTCTGCCCTGTTACTTTCCTCTGGTCACACTGCATTCCCCCTTTCCCCCTGCCTTGGTAGAAACATCTGGTGCCACTAATGTTACAAATGAAGCCCTTATGAAACATTTTGTACTGCTACGTTTCACACTGTTCCCTTATGTGCTTAAAATCAAGTGTTTTGTGTGGTATGCCTATTGTACCTGGTTATACTGAGATACTGAAACCTGAATATTTACTCATTTGAAGAAATGGTGGATAATATGATCCAGGACGAGTAAAAGGGATCCCTCCAGGCTGACCTGAGGTAGCCCATCTCATTCCTCTCAAGCCAGAGAAGGAACAAGTTCTCCTGCTCAGGAAACAGTGTCACTCCATGTAGTGAGAGAGACCTTCTAGGTAAGGAAGCTGCCTTGCAAATTAACCCTAGTAGAGACACTAGAAAAGTACACTTTCGTACTTAAAGCAACAGTAGATCTTTAAGAGGATCTCTTGCAGCAGGTCATACACTTGGGATGTCTGCCAAAGGGTGCTCTTTCATGGTAGCTTTACCAGCAGTGTTGACTGGGATCCACCCACAATGACATTAGTCCACACTTATGTATAAATGCATGGGTGGCCCTTAGCAGCCTCAGTTCCCGGCCAGCGATCAGCTCTCGAAGCAGGACACAGAGGGGAACCGAGGAGGCCTGTGGCATCGCCCAGTAGGACGATGAGAATAGAAGCAGAAGATGGCCATCACAGAGAAGGAGAGCGAAGGACAGTAGAATCATGACCTGCTGCAAGAGATCCTCTTGAAGATCTACTGTTACAGTAAGTACAGAACTTCTCTCTTCTTCGAGGGACTCTCTTGCAGCATGCATGGATGATTCCCAAGCAGTTGAGTAGGAAGGGGGGTTAGGACAGGGGGCCCTGGAGAACAACGTGGCTTGCCGCTTGAAGGCCATGTCAAGACAGTAGGGTCTAGTAAACATATGGTCCGTAGTCCATGTGGCGGCATCACATATAGCGAGTATAGATACGCCCCTGAAGCATGCTGCAGAAGTAGACACAGCTCTGGTGGAGTGGTCGTGCACAGCACCAGGAAGAGGCTTATGGCACTTGGTATAGCAATAGAACAGTGTGCTAACCAGTTAGGCAAGGTTTGTTTTGTAACAGGGTTACCTTCTTTGCCGGAAACAAATGCAAAGAAAAGTTGTTTGGATTTGCGGGAGGGGCTTAGTGCGAGTGATGTAATAACGCAATCCAGAGTGTGGAGAAGGGTCTCTCCTGGGTTTGTATGATCACGATAGAGGACAGGTACAGTAAGTGAATGGACTGGTTTAGAGTGAAGGCTGAAATGACTGGGATTAGTGTGGAGTGATACTCAAGGCTCATGGCAAGTGAGGGCCTGAAGTTCCGAGATGCGTCTGGCTCAGGTGACAGCCACCAGGAAAAGTGTCTTCCAAGCAAGGTAGCACATCTCACAGGTAGCAGCCTGCGCAAATAGAGATGGTGTTAGTTTATCCACAATAAAATTGAAGTTTCACGGCAAAACCGGAGTACGGATTGGAGGCTCGAGATGCAAAAGACCTCTGAGGAACATTCTGGCTAGGTCCAGCTGCATGACCTGCCAGTCGTCAGTGGGTGCACGGAAAACCAAGATAATGGGCAAATGCACTATGACAGAAGAGTAGCCTAAGCCTTGACTGGGCCGGGCCGGGCGGAAAGGTTGTCCAAAGTGTTAAAGGGCAGAAGTAAGGATCCAGGCTCCTGTCAGCAGCCCATATGGCAAAGCATTTCCACTTGGTAGCATAGGTCTTTCTGGTAGAAAGTTTCCTGGAGGCCAAAAGAATTGTGGCTACAGAGGAAGAGACGTGATATCGAGCTATAACGACAACCTCAAGAGCCAAGCACGTAGATGTAGGGATCTGAGATTGGGATGGAGGAGTGTCCCATGGTTCTGCGTGAGCAAATCAGGATGAAAGTGAAGGGAAAGGGGATCCATTACTGACAGTTGCTGGAGGAGGGGGAACCAGATCTGACGTGGCCAGAACGGGGCAATCAGAATCAGGGAGGCACTCTCTAGCTGGAGCTTGGGTAAGACTCGTTGAATGAGTGGTACTGGTGGGAAAGCATATAAGAAGCGCCCATGCCAGGAGAGGGACAGGGCGTTCAGGGAGTTGGCAGCTATATCCAGGATGATCGAGCAATATTGAGGTAGCCTGTGATTGTCCAGAGAGGCAAACAGATCTATCTGCGGAGTACCCCACAATTGAAATATGTCTAGGAGAACCTCCATGGCCAATGTCCACTCGTGACCCTATGCGTGATGGCTCAGGTGATCAGCCACCACATTCTGGGATCTGGGAACGTGGTCCACTACCAGATTTTTAAATTTATTTTAAACTTTTGTTTACCAGGTAAGCAATATGAGTCAATGCCCTTTTTCAAATGCGACCTGGGACCATAATAAATACAGTCAAGATGTTAAATACAATATACAGACAACAAATATACTGTAACATATAATTCAAACATTAAAAACAATCACAATTCAATGACTCTAGATAATGCTGTTTCAACAATACTTTAAAAGTATCATGACTAACAGTTGTTGCAATAAGGTTGGTTTCTTATTCCAACATATGGGGACATAGTTAGAAAAAACATGCATACCCAACTTCAATTTGGTCTTAGGAACAACTACATTTAAAGAAGCCTCTGAACGTAGTTCCCAGTGAGAGGTTTTGATATCTAGCAAAGGCAATAAAGGAGAAGATGAACCCAGAGCTGGAGTATTTTGAATCCAACAATTTAAACTATACTGACACTATAAACCAGGGGGAGCAAAGCTTATGAAGAATAAAGTGTACAACGATGGGTCCGGAATGGCACTTTCAAAACAAATCTACATATTGCATGAAAAGTAGTGGTTAATAATAATATTAATGACTCAGTCTTAACTAAATTCTGAAACAGAAATGAATTATAATTTAATATTGATAATAGTATTATTTGCTACAGCAAATCTAGTTTCTTTAGTCAAAAAGTTCTGCAATTTAAATAAAGCACTCAACCTTTGATTGACAGTTCTACATACTGTGTTTACATGTAAAGAACAGGACAAACTGGGATCCAAAAGTATCCTCAAGTATCTAAACTGAAAAACTTGCTCCAGTACAAAACCTCCCTGATTCACAATTACAATTGGCTTACTTCTATTTAATCTTTGTTTAGAATTAAAAAGTATGCTCTTTGTTTTTTTATATTCAATAGAAGATGATGTTTTTTTAACCAGTGATCGAGGGCCTGAAGTCAAATTGGCTTCTATTTCATCCTCTGAGGATGAGCTACTAAACAGAATGATGTCACTGGCGTACATCAAAACATCAGTACGAGTTAAGTAAGAAGACAGTTTTATCAACAAATAAGGAGAATAGGAAAGGCCCCAGGATAGAACCCTGAGGCACTCCTACCTCCAACATTCTGCTCCCAGACATCACTCCCTGGTAGCAAACCTGCAGAGGATGATCAGTTAGGTATACCTTATTTTTATTTATTGAGGATTCAGAAAATACCTTTGAGTCAGAGACTCCTTTTCAAAGGTTCCATGTTAGTACAGACATAACATGATAGAACAGTACAGAGCAATTACAAAAGCAAAACAAGTATGATACAAGAGATACAATAACAAGTTAACATTTAGTATAATAATAAATTCACAGTACTAGTTTCAATGAGCAGATCCATATTTAAGCTCCCTTGGGGGCTAATTTCGAGGGTTTCAGAAAGGGGGTTTGCTGGCCAGAGGCCATAGTCCAGGGTGGAGGGGCTAGGATAAGTTCAGTGGCAATCACAGGGATTAGAGGACTGAAGATGGTTCCTTAGGTAAGCTTTATGGGGCCGATTCTGTTCAAGTTCGTGACAGCGAGAGGCAGGTTATTTACCCAGGAGGGTGCTCGGTAGCTAAAGGACCTTTGGAATTGGGAGGTGTGGCATCGGGGAACCACAAGGAGTTTCTTGCTTGAGTTATGGGTGTTTTGGTGTGATGGGGTCTGTTGTATTAGAGGTGTGAGACTGGGGAGGCTGAGAGTAATCTTCTTAGCCATGAGGCAAGTATGAAACCTGATTCTGTTATCCAGGTTTATCCAGTCTGTGGCACTGTAGAGGGAGCATGTGTGGGTTCAACGATCACAGCCCACGATGAGGTGGCAGGCTTTGTCTAGGGAGAGCCGGAGTTTAGATAAGGCGAGGGGCTGGTAGTGCTATAGATAAACATGCCATAATCAAGAAGGAAGAGGACTGTGGAGGAGACAGCTAGGCGAAGGGCATCAGGTGTTAGGCAGTGTCTATACCGGTAGAGGATGCCAAGATGGGTGTGGGGGGCTGTAGATAGTTAATGTATGTGTTGGTGGAAGTTAAGGGCTGGGTCAAGTATGACACCCAGATATTTAAAGAAGTCAGTTTGTTCAAGTGGGGTCTGGCTGGTGGTCAGGATTTGAGGGTAGTGGTCCTTCCTAGTATTATGAGGGTGAGCAAAGTACATAACTTTTGTCTTCTTGTAGTTTAGAATAAGGTGGTGAGCGGTGAACCACTGTTCAGCAGCAATGAAAGAGGACTGGAGGGAGAGGTGGAGCTGGGGGGGGGGTCAGAATTGGAGGCGTAAAGGACAGTGTTGTCCGCATAGAGTAGGATTTTGCCCATGCAAGACTGGAGGAGAGAGTTGAGGAAGAGGCTGAATAGTAGAGGTCCAAGGATGGACGCCTGCGGGACTCCGGAGCGGACTGGTAGCCTACTGGATAAGGTGGTACCAATTTTGACCTGCTGGAAACGACCTGTCAAGTAGTCAGTGACCCAACAGAGGGAAGTTTGGATAGAGTAGTTAGTAGGAGGGTGTGGTTTGCAGTGTCAAAGGCCTTGGTGAGGTAGATGAAAACCGCACCAGAGAGATAACCTTTGTCAAGGGCGGTATGCAGGTGGGTGGTGAACTCGAGAAGGGCAGTAATAATACTATGTCCTTTGCGGAAGCCATGTTGCTGGTTGCAAAGTATGTTGTGTTTGTTGAGATGATCTGTGAGCTGGTCGCAGACGATACGCTCTAGAGCCTTAGATAAGGGAGGGAGAATAGAGATAGGGCGATAGTTGTGAGGGGAGGTATGGTCTCCGCTCTTAAACACAGGTGTAATGGAGGCAGATTTCTAGCACATGGGAAATTTCCCCAGACATAAGGATTGGTTGATAAAGTGGGTGAGGAGGATTAGCACCTCATGAAGAGTGAGCTTGAGAAGTCAGAGGTCTAAGGAGTCACTACTGTATTGGGAGTGCTTATGGCTTTATTGAGGTAAGGCTCAGCAGCCCTCGGGATATGAATCATAGGCAAAATGGGGGTGGGGGGGGCATTGAGGACAGGGGAGGATCAAAGAAGTGGGAAGGGAGGACGTGGCTGAGGTCAGTGAATGCGTGGTTAAATGAGATGGCTGTTTGAATTGGGTCAATGGTCACACCTACTTTGACTAAGATTTGCATGGGGCAGGGTTAGGTGCTTTGCCACAGATGTCCTTAATATTGTTCCAGAATTTACACCCTTGGCCCCAGGTGGAGGTTAGGGCAGATTTGTTGAACTCTGCCTTGGCTTTGTGTAGGGACCATGTGCATTGGTTTCTGGCTTCTCTGTATTTGTGTCTGTCCGTTGGGAGGCCAGTCACGTTGGAGAGGTGCCACAGGGAATCCCTATTCCGCATCAGGGTCAGTAGGTGGTCAGAGATCCAGGGTGCCGTGTTTCCTCTGACCATCCTTTTGACAAGAGGGACGAACATGTCATAGATAGCATTGAAGGAATGAATAAAGAGATTAAGGGATCTGTCTGGGTCAAGGGTGTTTGTTATGAATGACCAGTCCAGCGTACTGAGTTTTTAGGAGAGTAAGTTTACCAGAGTTAAGTTCGCGGTGTAGGACCATTTTAGGAGAGGGCTTACGGGCCTTGCCAGACCAGGAGCAGAGAATAGGGGAGTGGTCACTAATCGCATCTGGGAGAATGGTAGTGCTAGTGATTTTCTGAGGGCGGTTAGTGAAAACAAGGTCCAATAGGGAGGAGAACCCTGTGCGTTGGTCAAGGCGGGTGAGGAAGGGGACTATGTGTGTCAGGTCATGGGCTGTGGCTGCGTCGATGAATGGGGCAGCAGACTTTGACAGCCAGTTGATATTGAAGTCTATGAGACAGTAGGGTGACCAGGCAGGACATGACAGAGTCGAAGACCACCTTTTGGTCCCTGGGTGCAATGTATATAGCTGTGATGTACAGGGAGGTAAGGGATCGACCAAGGGTAAGTCTGAGAGTGAGGGCCTGGGGTCCGGGCAGGAGATGGGGAGGGGGGAGGAGCTGAACATGCAGAGCATCCTTGGTGTAAATGGCACAGCCTCCGCCTCTCTTTTCCTGTCGGTCTGCCCGGAAAACATTATACCCAGGGAGGGTCACCAAGGAGTCAGGGGTATGAGAGAAGAGCCAGGTTTCACCCACAGCAATGATGTCAGGTTGATGTTGCATTACCAAGCCCTGATACAAGTTCCATTTTTTTAGTAAGCTGCATACATCAAGGGTGGCACTACGCAGTCCACCTGTAGTGGGAGTGTGTGAGTGTGGAGGGTGCAATAGGTCCAGGGTTGGGGTGTATATTGCCTGACATAAGGAGGAGGAGAAGAAGAGATCTGAGGCAGGGATGCCACGATAGCTTTTTGGGGCAGTAGGATGTGTGTGCTTGGGACCCTTTTGTGTCCAGAAAGGTGGGAATGGGTAGGCTAAGTGCAAAGGGTTAGGCCAGGATCAGGAGGCACAGTGAGGGGGGGAGATGGCAGGATTGGGGGTGGTGAGTGAGAAGTCTCAAGAGGTGCAGGGAGCTGAGCTCCCGCTGCTAATGCCGGCATGATTCTGTGTGAGGAGGTAAACATGGCAGTAGTTCACTAGCAGTGTTGTGGGACAGAGGGTCATTTGCAATAGTGTGGAATATGTTGCAGGGTGTGGCAGCCAGTTGGGCAGATGGATGGCATATCTATAAGAGGGAAGGTTTTCAGGAGAAGTACAGGGTGGGAGTGTTAGTATAGGGAACAAAAGCATGAGTGTGGGAGTAAATAACAGAAACATGGTACAGAGCAATGGGAGGAAGACCTGAGGAGGAGTCAGTGGTGGGCGAAGGAAAAGCAGAGAAACTGTTCCTAGAGGTGAGCAAGTATAGACTGCTAGTGAGGAAGTGGGCTGATTGGTTCTGAGCCCACAGCCTCTCACCATATAAGGGCGAGTTCACCAAGGGTGGTGGTGGTGGGCAGCCAACACACAGCATCGGCGGGACCAACTACGCAGCTCCAGTAAGCGCTGAGGAGATGGAGCTCTTGTCTAGTCGATAGATCGTGCCCTGCACTGCTGTGGAGTTTGTTTCTGGGTGGGGAGGGCAACTTGTCCGCTGGCCCTCACGACCTCCTTTAAGAGCCTTGCAGGATCAACTATGGAAACAAAATGATGAGAAACAGTTAAGATATCGAAGTAGGAGTGGCCGGGGGTAAGGCTGCAATAACAGGGCCTTTCAAGAACAGAGTCAGTCCTATGTGTTAATCCGGTTCAAATTACAGGCTGATCTTAGTCAGACAGCATAGCATGCTAAAACTTGCATTGGGGACTCAAAGTTACAGGCTGCTCTTAAATAAGATCACATAGCAACTATAACTTGAAAGTACAGGCTGTTCTTAAATTACATCGCATTGCATACTATAACTGCAACAAAATGCCTTTAAGCTGTAGGAGGTAAAAAAATTCCTTTAAGCGTGGTACAAGAAATTAATTAAAGACAGTGTTCACATATAGCCAGCCTATTTTTACAAGACAGCCTGTCCTTAACAAATAAAAACTATCTCCACATCTATGCTAGCAACAACTGATGCTGAAACAGGATTTGAAAAAATAAACTCTTTGAAAATGGCAGAGTTCCAGTAAGAGTCGAGGAGACGGAGCTCTTTGTCTAGCCGAAAGATTTGGTTCCCGTACCTGCTGTGGAGTTTGTTTGGGGGGGCAACTTGAACGCTGGCCCTCGTGACCTCCTTTAAGACCCTCGCAGGATCGACTGCTGTGGAGTTTGTTTCGGGTGAGGGAGGGTAACATGTCTGCTGGCCCTCACAGGATCGACTGCTGTGGAGTTTGCTTCGGGGGGGAGGGCAACTTGTCCGCTGGCCCTCGCAACCTCCTTTAAGACCCTCGCAGGATTGAATGCTGTGGAGTATGTTTTGGTGGAGGGGCTCAACTTGTCCGCTGGCCCTCACAACCTCCTTTAAGACCCTCGCAGGATCGACTGCTATGGAGTTTGTTTCGGGGGGGGGGGGCAACTTGTCCGCTGGCCCTCGCGACCTCCTTTAAGACCCTCGTAGGATCGACTCTATCAAGCCACTGTAATGGAGAGCTACCAAGTCCAATATGCCCCAACCCCCAGAGCAGCAGGCGATGATCAACAAGATCAAAGGCCTTGGACAGGTCCACAAACACAGCACCAGTAAAATGAAGGTGAAGAGAAGGGGTCTGATGCCAAACCTTCAATCTCTCTCGGCACAGACCTTGTGATTTCAGGCCCCCTTGTTTATTAATGTAAAACACTACACAAGTGTTGTCTGTTTGAATCAGCACTAGACTGGGAACAAGGAAGGGCTGGAAGGCCTGAAGAGCCAGACAGATGGCCCGCATCTCTAACTCAGTGTAGGCTGCATCCAGTCCCCAACAGCCCTGTGTTTGGTGTGGACCAAGATAGGCACCCAAACCCAGAGTGGAGGCTTCCGTCATTAGGGTTTGACTGGGGGGGGTGTGGACTGGAAGGGGACACCGATCCCGAGGTGCACAGGATCGTGCCACCAGGCAAAGGCCCGCCGCAGGGCTGGGTCGACGGTAATGTGATCTTTTAAGTCCCCCATCTTTTGGTGCCATTGGTGACTAAGGGCCCACTGAACCAAGCGCATGTGTAACCGGATGTACGGCACAGTGGAAATGGTCGCTGCCATGTAGCGCAGGAGCCACAAGAACTGGTGTGCAGTAAACTGGGGAGTCACAAGGCACCACTGTGCAAGGGAGAGGAATTTTTTTTGTTTTTAAGTCTTGTCCTCTAGAAGGAATGCTCTGCCTTGTGCGGTATCTAAGACTACCCCCGTGTACTGGAGGCACTGAGACGGTTCCATGTGGAACTTGGCCACATTTAATGTTATGCCTAGGTACTGGAAGAGCTCCAGGGTGCATATGAGAGATAGTGGAGTAAGGTGTCCCGAAAGGAGGCCTTTATGAGCCAGTCGTCCAAGTATGGGACTACATAGTGTTGTCAGCAATTAATGGCCGCAGATACTACCGCCAGACACTTTGTAAAGACCCTTGGTGCTGAGGAAGGCCAAAGCGCAAGGCATGAAATTGGTTATGGTATCCCAAGAGTTGGAACCGGAGGTACTGCCGATGGGCCATGTGTATTTTAATATGAAAGTATGTGTCTTTCATGTCTAGGGTGCACAACTGGTCTCCTTGGTTTAAAAGGGGCAAGACTGTTTGCAGAGTTACCATGCAAAATCTCTTGTACTGGATAAACCAGTTGAGATCCCGAAGATCCAGGACAGAGTGGAGGTTGTGGGCACTTGGGAACCACAAAAAAATGTGAGTAAAAGCCCTGGCCTAGCTTGGTTGGAGGCACAGGTTGAACCACTTGCTTTTGAACCAAAGAGTGGAGTTCATCCAGCAGGACAGGAACATGGTCGGGTGGGTACAACAGCTGCAAGGTGGGTACGGGGGGGGGTGCAGTGGCTGTGAGCTCTTGAGTATGGCCTGTAAGAATAATTTGTAGTGCCCATTCATCCACTGTAATGTTTCCAGGCCTCTACATGGAGAGAGAAATGGCCACCCACTGCCTCCGAGGCCTACAGGGGAAGCTGGTGAAGGAGTCAAAAGTTAGGGAGGTAGCAGCGGCTGCGGCAGGGGCACCACCAAGAGGCTGAGCCATTCACTTTCTGGGGAGCTGGTAGGACGGAGCTTTCTGGTGAGAGGCACGCCAGAACTGAAAGGACTGAAAGGGCCACCGCTGAGAAGATGATGGCAGAGCACAGTACAAAGTGCGGACCATACGGAGAGTACAGCCCGAGGCCTAAAAGTCATTAAGAACACTTTCCGTTTCCATACCACAGAGCTTGTGGCCACCAAAGGAAGCATTTAAAATGGAATGTTGCACATCAGGTGCAAAGCCTGAGACACGGAGCCATGCAAGCACCAAATGGAAATACCCACTGCTGAGGCATGCGTGGAGGGCAAAGAAGATGTCGCATGAGACTGGAACCAATTTTAAAGGTGGCCAACAATTGGTCAGTGTCTGTAAATTGAGGAAGTTTGACCACCACTTCAGAGGTGGCATCCCAAAGCGTTTTCTGGTACTTGAGCATATGCCCCATGTAGTTCAGGACACACATGACCAAGGTGGATGTGGCATATACTCGTTTTCCCATCAGGTCCAATTTTCTGGACTCCCTGTCAAGAGGTAGCGTACTCAGGTGCTTGGGATGCTTGATCCTATCATGGGCAGCATTTATGATGACAGAATCAGTCTGGGGAGCCATGGCAAAAAAGGAGCAGCTGGTAGGGGCCTGGTAAAGGTGATTTGCCTTCTTAGAAATAGGAGGGACCATTTAAGGATGGTGCCATTCTGCAGAGATAGCATCCTGATAAGCCTGTTTGAGTGGAGGGACCACAGTGGCTGGGTCCTCCAGTAAGTCCAAGTATTCAGCAAAGTTTTTGTGTTGCTGGTCTTGGTCGGTGGTTGTGAACCCCATGACCTGCTGCAGTTGGGTCATTATCTCTCAAAAAGTGGGTTCATCTGGAAGAGAGCATGGGGTATTGAGCCTGGGGTCCTCCCCCACCGAGGATACAGTAGAGGCGCTAGAGGGGGTACGCACTCCATCAGTGCCAACATTGTCCTCCTCCTCTTCTCCCCCCCATATAATTTACATCCAAATCCTCTTCCTCCATGGCCAGGAAGAAGGGAGGAGGGGAAGGCTCATGGTGAACCCTCTTTCTGGGAGGGGGCAACGGAGATGAGGAGGGTGGAAGTGGAGGCTACTGCATGGCCTGCATGACCTCCAACACAATCTTGACCACCAAGGCCATGTCGACTGTGGGGGTCATCGATGAAACAAAAGAAGCAGAAGAAACAGGAGGAGTAACACTGGTAGACCCCATGCAAGAGAGAGACATCACAGAGGGGATGGGCGCGAGCTGTGGATGGGGCCGGGAGCTGCAACTTTGAGAAACAATGCCTGAAGCCAGGACTAATAAGTCACAATAAGAAACGGGCTGTGATGGTGGTGGCAAGGATGGTAAGTCTGTTGAAGGGAAACTCTGACCCATGCGAGAGGGTCAAGAAAAGTCAGAAAATGGAGATGTCGATGAATGCCGGAAGGCAGAGGCCATCGACAAAGGACTCAGTCCCATGCTAGAGAGACACGTCGACGAGGATCGAGAACTCATCGATGAAGGGGCCTGTTCTGTATGCAGGCCCGACAAACCCATGGAGAAGTGTGGTGACAAGAGCACCAGCAAGGTGCTCTTCAACGGAACAGGATCTTGATCTTTTCGTGAGGCCTGAAAGCTCTGGTACAAGGCCGCCAAGACCATCTGTATTTTTTGTACAGGAGTGAGACAAGCCCAAGCCATCGACAAGCACCCAGAGGTGGAAGCCATCAACGGCTGCAGATCCTTGCCTTTGTCATAGCGCTTGTGCTTAGCTGAAGAACGGTGCTTCGACTAGGATGCCTGGGAGCTCTTCGACAGGGGCCAAGATGAAGAGGAGTGGGACCACAATTCCTTTTCTAGGAGAGCCACCTTTTGCTCCATGATGTGCGATTCTAGTTCCTGCAGTCATCGACGATGAGTAGCCTGGTTGAATTCCTGGCGCTGAGAACATGATTGAATGTTGTGGGCTGCTCCTAGACACCGATCGCAGAGAGTGGCTGTCAAACCGGTAGATTTTTCTTCCACGACGACACCTGCGGAAAAGTGAATCCGAACAGAACATAGGGAAAAACAAAACAAAGAAGGGAACTTCCCTCACTGAACTTTCCTCGTTGATGACAGTATCAGTACACTTGCGGCGAAAGCAGTATGTGAAGTGAGCTGGGAGACGGCGGGAAAAGAACCGAGGCTGCTAGGGGCCGCAGTCAACACTGCTGGTGAAGGCTACCATGAAACAGTGCCCTCTGGTGGACATCTCAAGTATAAGACCTGCTGCAAGAGATTCCCTCAAAGAAGATTATATGTTGCCTTGAGACTTTCTAGTTCTCTGAAAAAGCCTTTCCGGTGAAACGTAAGAAGGTTCCACTGCTGCAGCACTGCTTTCTTTGGTCAGTCCGAGAATAAAATTTGAAAACATCACAGACATATCCTTGTCTCTTTGTGGAGGGGTGAGTGGTGCACCCTCCTTGATTTCATTACTTTGTAGTGTTGTAGACTGATGCAACTTCAGTAAGTATAAATGTCCTGCATTTAGGGTCTATTTTCTTATTGATATATCCTGAATTATCATCTGCCTTAATAAGAGGAACACAGAATTCAGCGTGTTAAATGTAATTTTTGTGTGTCTACCTCCTACCTTTCTCTCCCTTCGGGGCCAATGGACCGCGCACAATCTCAGCTGTGATCACTTCATCTGCTGCAAGGGACCATGTCCTTAAAGCTGCCAAGGATCAAGCACCAGAAATGGTGGTGGAAAGCTGCATCTTAATGTTACCAGACTCTTCCAATGCAATCTGCATTCAGGGAAAGTCATTTGAAGGGGTAACAAAGGTTCTACACATGCTGAATATACCCTACAGACGTGGGTTCCCCACCAGACATCAGTCTGTTCATCAAGGTAAACAGTACCAATTTACCAACTCTAAAGCCGCTGGACTTTTTGCTAATAATTTACTCATGCTGGAGCCATTTCAGGGAAGGACATCTTGGGCAAGGACAACTCTTGAACTTTCAAACCGTTTTAATGCTCGACAGTGCTTTTCAACTGTATCGGACTATGCGATATCTAAAATGGGACTGGTTTGAACCTTTTTGCAGGGGAGTAATAATTTCACTGGAGGCACCTTCTTATTGATTAAACACTCCCAGAAATGCCTACAGTTTCCTGCTTTGTGGCTGCTGACTGTAGTTTTCTTGCAGTCTGCTCTTATATATGTAAAGGAGTGCTGCAATTAGGCTTGCATGTATTATGCAGGTAACATGTCTGTGACTGCTGTTTAACTGCCTGCGTGTTATAGTCAGTAATGTCCATACTTGTCATACTCCAATGTATATAATATTATTATACTATAATACATACACACACACACACACGTGCATACATATACACATTTTGATCAACAATGAGATTTCAGCTAAAAAAGTGTTGCAGAGAGTTACAATGGTGATACAACACCGGGTGAGGAATTTCAGCACCACATGGCATGTATAATGTATAGATGGCAGCAAGGCTGCCTTTGCAGAGCTTTGGGATGCCAACCCGTTCTTTTACTTTACAAAATTTTCTGTTGCTGGTAGCAGCTGTGCCATGCTCTTTCCCTGTAACCTGGGGTAAACCTTCCATTATACTTTTCAAATGTTCGATATAAGGAGTTATCCAAGGAATGTCTCGACTTGGTCATGATCTGGGTCTAGTTATTTTATGAAGGTTTAAGTAATTTTAAAATTTAACACTCTTCGTGTGTCAGTCGCAGCCAGAGGGGCTTGACAGAATGCCCTTAATGGTAGTTTGATATTTTCTCTTTTACAGTAATTACTATGTAGCTAGAAGACTGGGTCCGAACTGTTTATGGAAACAAAATGGACTGACAATTTTGCACCAGCCACAAAAACTGCTCCAATACAGTTGTCTATTTTTTGGTTTAAAATGCTCTGTGTACTACCCCTCCACTGGTACCACTAGGAGGTTGGACACAATTTTGCCTATATTTGTTCATATGCTGCATTTTACGTTGTCTTCTGTAATAAACTGTTCTTTGTAATTACCATAAATGGCAATAAACTAAGTAAACCAAAAAAAAAAAAAAAAGGATGGCACAGGTTTAAGTCAGGGAACACCAGAGGCCACAACAAAGCAATGTGCAATTCAGTTTCGAGGCAGTGCTCTTTATGTAAACACAATAAGTCATTTTTGCTACATTAAGCAACCTTGAAAACTGTCTGTTATTCACCATGCTATTCACAGTACAAGTACACACACTTTGCCCAAGATGAAGGAAAAAAGAAAAGAAAAAGAGTACAAGCAACCATTTTCAAAGTATGAACAAACTCACCCAGATTCCCTTTTTTCATCCCTTTGTACATCTGTTTATTAAAAAAACGTTATCAGGGCCGGCCTGCCAGCACAGTGGTTGGAATTCCACTTGCGATGCCGACAACCCGGGTTCGGAGGGCCGGCCGGGGGAGATGAATTGAGCATCCAAGCTCAGGACTGTTCTCCTTCTCTGGGGAGGGGGGAGAGTGTGTCTGGTGCTTTGTTGACCCCTGGCAGAGACAGGGGTGCTGCATGGCTGGCACAAGATCGTGAGGGGCTGGGGCAGACTCCAGTCGTAACTGCACGTCCCTGCCCCTGGGGCATCAGCATGTATGCAAAAAAAACTGCTGGCCCCTGGCATGATGCCCCTGCCCTATTGCCGTCCTCACTACCTTAGATGTCCGCTGGGGGGCTTCCTTTCCTGTAGCCCCAACCCGGGGGGTAAGCCTGTAATGACTGTTGGGGGGAGCACCCTGGCGGCCCCGCCCAGGGGGGTAAGCCTGGGCATGGCAGGGCGCAGACGAGTATGAGCCAAACTCCAGTGGAAGGATTAGGGGGCCGGGCACATAAAGAATACAAAATAACCAAAAAAAAAAAAAAAGTTATCAGTTGGCTAACTGCTGATACTGCATGCTTGGCATGTTATCACTGGCTAATGAGAGCCAGTGCTGTCTACCTCCTTCTTAAATTTTATGATGTAATCACAGAATTCTATGGCCTTTCCTGAAAAACTACATTTACTCTTTGAACTCCGCTCCCACACCCAACCAGATAAACAGTGGTTTCCTAGTATCATAAACCTTATTACGTGCAGCCGGCCCGTTGGCACAGTGGTTGGATTTCCGCATGCGATGCCGGCGACCCGGGTTCGGGAGTGGACTCGGGCTGCTGGAGGGCCGGCTGGGGGAGAAAGGCTTGAGCGTCCCATGACTGCTCGCCTTCTCCAGGTGGAGGGGAGAGGCCAAGGCCCGCAGTTTGCCTGACCCCAGGCAGAGACCTGGGGTACTGCAAGTCCTGTTACCAGGAAGGGACCGGCCGAGAGACGTGGTGGACGTCGGCACCTAGCACCTTGACATCAAGGGACGTGCACCATGCCAAGGGGAGAAAAAAGGAGGAAAACCAGTGCTGGTCTCCTAGGTGATGGAGACCCAGCAGTGACCCTGACTGCCCACACCTCCCCGACATCCCCGGCGGGTCCCACACAGCAAGATTCTCGGGGCGCGCCGCCCTGTACCCAACTGGGGGGTACAGCCATGGCTCGATGGGCAACCACTGGGCCAGAACTGGGGAGGCTGCTGTGTGGGGAGAGACTGCAATCTGTGTCTGCCGAAATAGTGAGACCGCACTATGGGGGGGTAAATAACAATTTAAAAAAAAACTTATTACGAGCTTCTCATATCCCCATCCAAAAAATACACTGATAACAAAAGGAGCTCAGCACCACTAGTTTCTCAGACTATTTCTTAATTATTTCTAATCATTTAAAACTTATTTGGTGACTTTCATTTGTAATTAGTTTATATGACCCGGAAACATACACTGATCTGTGACAGCTCGTTTCAAAGTGCTTCCTAGGCAGAGGTTATGTCACAAACCTTTTTTTGTTTTGTTTTTTTGTTTTAAATAGTATAGGGAATGTTTGCCAATACAGCAGGAATACTCCCCTATTCTTACAGCAAGTGACATGGGATATTTAACTTCCACCTGGACAGTAGAAAGAGATGGACAGAAGGGACCTCAGTTTAATGTCTCATCCAATGGACGGCACCTCAACAGGGCACAAACCCCTAGTGCTCCACTACAGTGTTAGTTTTGGGTATTAGCCAAAGTACCCAGTAAAGGTACTAGAACCCACAGCCTTCTGCTCTTCAGATCCTACAGGTAAACATGCAACCTGCCAAGCCACTGGCACAAAAAACTATAGAATTATTTTTGTTTGTTAATTAGGCTTTTTTTGTGGCCTCTGGTCTCTTACCCCTTTCTACTGGCACTCTCCAACCCCATCATCTAAATTCTCAGGACCGCAACTGTGGTTGGTGGTCTGCCCTGTCAGTCATTGCAAGCACTTGCCGGGGCATAGGGGTAACCAACATCAACCCTGGCAGATCTGAAATTTTCTCTTTTTGGTTTTCTACTGAATGTACTTGTATGCACTAATGAAGAGGCACTCATGCATGCCATGTCCAGCAGCTGCCCTTCTGTGAGCTCCAGATGCACTGCCATCAGTCTTCCCCTTAGGTGTCAGTCTATGAGCAAAACGCAATTTTCACCCCCACCCCACTGAGGGAGGACAGCAGACCCTGAGACACTAGACCCTCCCTTCCCCAGCCGGGCCCCGAGCAACCAAACTCCATTCACAAACTCCTGTTTAATATAAACTGGGCATCAAGATCTAGCACAGTTTATAAGGATCTCATCTCTGGCTTATGCCTAACCCAAGTAGTTGGGGCTCACACTCAAGTGAACTACAAAACTGGTACCAAACCCTTATACACTGTGTCCTAACCACTCAGCCTGAGTGGTTTATTAAACTTCGGGTACTGCTGGATACCATTAGCGACCACTCACCCATCCTGTGTGAGTGGTCTGCTTGATCCCCAAAAGACACCCCTCAAAACCATAACCATCAGGCTCCTCCGTAAAGACCAGGTTGGAGCTTTCTGGATGATATACAAGAAGTAGACTTGGACCTTGACTACTTCTGCAGCATATTCACAGAAGCATGTGACAAATTTGCCCCTCTCAGAAAGCGCAAAGAAAAAGGCACATCGGCAAGCTGGACCCCCCCCACCCCGTATGCCCAAATGCAGCAAAGGGATAATCTCTGGTGCCTAGCCAAAGCCATTGGTCCCCAAGAGACCTACAGAGGTACCATGAAACCCATAACAAATGTACAAAACTAATCAGGAAGGCCAAAGCTGACTACCACAATACCCTGCAAAGGTAGAATTGGGGGGATGGCAAGAAATTCTGGCAGTCCATAAAGGATTTAGTGGGCAGAAGTGACCAGTCTCTCCCAACTGTTCTCATCAACAATACCCAAGTACTATCAACTCCAGACAACATAGCAAATGCCTTCAATAATGCATTCACCGACCTAACCTCAGTTCTGACTATTTGTGTGGGAACCCTGGATGATTGTTCAGAAGGCACATGGCAGCAAGGCAGTAACCTCCCTACATTCTACTTTAAGCAGGTCTCCACCAATGTAACAGTCAATTACCTAAGAAGAGTTATTGACAAAACTAGAGTGGGCAGTGATAAAATTGACACAGTATTACTGGCTCAGGTCCCTGAAGAGATGGCACTGCCTCTGACAAAGATCTTTAACATCTCTCTGCAGTTCTGCCAATTCCCACAGATCTGGAAGGCCACCAGAGTTACATCAGTACAAAAGGGTGGGGATAGTACCAGCGTGGCCAACTACAGGCCCATCTCCATATTATCTCCCCTCTCTAAAGCACTGGAAAGAACAGTATCCGATCAGCTGGTCTCCTACCTTGGGAAATACAAACTGCTGTGTTGCCAACAATACAGCTTTAGAAAACTGCACAGTGCCACGACTGCACTCATCAAATTCAAAACCCACCTACATGAAGCCCTGGACAAAGGATCTAGTAGGTGCCACATAAGTTGATTTTACCAAGGTGTTCGACCTTGTTGATCACCTTCTGTTGCTGATAAAACTTCAGCCCCTTGGTCTCTCTCTACTGAGATGGTGTCTTGGTTTTGTTGCTACCTCTCTGGGCGCACACAGAAGGTCAAAATTAATGGAGTGCTCTCCGAAGCAAAGCAGATCTCTGTTGGAGTTCCCCAGGGGTCAATACTGGGACCTCTCCTTTTCAGCCTATTTATTAATGGCCTTCCAGGTGCCTGACCTCAAACACAGATACTGCTCTATGCTGATGATGTGGTCATCTTCAAAAGCAGCCCTCAACATGAGGTTATCACCAGGGAGCTTCAAAGCAGCTTTAGGTCCCTTGAACGCTACTTCTAGCAGAATAAGCTTGTCCTTATTTACAAAAAAACTAAAATCATGCTCTTTGCCGGTACCCATCTTAGAAGTAAAGTTCCTGCCATGAGCATCCAGAATGCTCAGGGTCTCCCACTTTATTTATTTATTTAGTTTTTGTTGACCGGGTAAGTGCACTAGACAAATCCTGCTTATTTTCAGGCACGACCCGGGGGAAGGGGATACAGATGAATGCCAACTGACCTTGAACCAGATTAAGCCGTCGGTGGTATTTTTTTTTAGTGAATGAGGGAAATTTGGCCAGGGCACCAGGGAAATTCCCCTACTCTTTTCGATAAGTGCCATGGGATCTTTAACATCCACCTGAACTACCACCAATCCAGGCAGATGGGACCTCGGTTTAACGTCTCATCCGAAAGACGGCACCTCAGAAGTGCAGCACCCCTCTCATGTTGCACTACAGTGTCAGTACTGGGATATTAACCCAAGTGCCAGATGTGGGAACTGAACCCACAGCCCTCTGATCTCCCAGCCTCAGAGGCGAGTATGCTACCTACTGAGCCACTGACACTGCACTAAACTTGAACAGGTGCCCACATTCAGATACCTGGGGGTTACACTGGATGAGTCTCTCGCCTTCACAGAGCATGTGGACAACATGGTTGGCTTGGCCATCAGAAAGCCAGGAACCCTCTTCAGACAGTGCCTGAACCTAACCCATGAGGCCATGAGCCTAGCCGTGGCAAGCTTTGTCCTCCCACTCATTGATTACAGTCTTGCGGTATATGTGGCCACCTCCGATACTGTCATGAACAGGATGAGGGTACTGTTCAATAAGGCCTGCTAATTCATCACGGGCTCTGACAGACTGACACACTGCTGTACCTTATATTCCCTCATGGGCTGGCTTCCCCTGCAAGAACGCATAAAGTACCAGAGTATCTTACTGACCAAAAAAGGACTCTGTGGCCTTGCTCCCCAACCATGTCCTCACTCTTCTGCCCAGTTCACAACCAGTATACCACCAGGAGCATGGCAAGACATGTGCTGATAGTCCCTAAATGTAGAATCAACCAGGGCAAACGAGCTTTGGCCAGCCGAGCTGTACATCGGCTAAACAACCTTCCTATCTGAGCTACCTAAAATGTCACTGTTCAAGAGAGCACTCAAGAAGGATCACACCTGAGAATCCATGTGCAGATGCCTATCTTAAACCCTAACCTCAGCCCAACCATTCCTGTTCTAACCATCCTCCTCACACCTCCTTAGGCCCCTTCTACACTCCTCCTTAGCCCCCTTCTACACTGTCTCCCTCTTCCACCATCCTTCCTCCTCCTCCTATCTAACCTAATGTTATATACCGTAATCTGATTTGTTAAAACCATTTCTTGTACATTTGTTTTAATGTTGTTCTGACAAATGCTCATCTGAGCTGCCTATAATCAAGGTAATAAATGTATTGAAGAATGCTCATTTTGCAGCCTGTAAGCAAATAGCACAGTTATGTAATAACTTACCATACCAGTAGATCTTTGAGAGAGGCTCTTGCAATAGGCACTAACCATAAGGACTGAGCTGCCAGGCGCTAGGACCACATGGAAAACTTAGCTAGCAGTGTCTGGCAGGGGACCACCTACCCGACATCACACGACTGACGTCGACCCAACAGAATATAGTGGGCAGTCCTCACGCCCACCTCCAGTTCTCCCACCGGAGACCTGTGAAAAGGCCTGACAGGAGAAGGAGTGAGCTCCTGGACCCACGAGTAATGCTAGGAAAAAGAGAAGCAGCAGGGGGAAGGAGAGAGGGAAAACGCCTGCCTACTGCAAGAGCCTCTCTCTCGAAGATCTATTGTTATGGTAAGTTCTTACGTAACTGTGCTATCTTACTTTGAGAGGGTTCTTGCAGTAGGCACTAACCATAAGGATGGAGTCCCAAGCAGTGTCAGTTAAACAGAGACAGAACACGGGAGGCAGGAAGAGGTCTGCAGAAGGCAGAGAATTAAGACAGAAAGCCTTGAAGGATGACTAGCCCAAAGCCAGCCCTGCACCTAGAGGTAATGTCCAGACTGTAATGCTTCATGAAGGTGTGGACAGAGCTTCAAGTGACTGATGCGCAAATGTCTGTGGTAGAAATATTTCTGAAACATGCAGTAGATGCAGCCATGCCTCTGGTTGGATGTCCTTTAACTTTCCCCAGAAGGGGTTTGTTGTATTTCTGATAGCAAAACGGAATGCAGTTTGCTCACCATTTAGGTAAACACTGTTTCGAAACTGCTGTGCCCTCCCTTTTGGGTGCAAAGGAAACAAAAAGCTGATCTGTTTTACAGACTGATTTGGTCTGATTTGTGTAGTAACACAAAATTTTGTGCACATCCAGGGTGTGCTGAATGGCCTCCCCCTGATTAGAGTGCTCAGGATAATACACTGGCAAGTGTATAGTCTGATTCAAAGTAAACTCAGAAACAACCTTTGGTAGGAACTTAGGATTTGTACCCAGAGTCACCCAGTCTCTGTGGAAAATCAAATAAGGCTTCTTACACATGAGAGCCTGAAGCTCGGAAGTTCATCAATCAGAAGTAACAGCAACTAAAAACAGCGCTTTCCAAGACAAATGGCGCAGGCCACAGCTCGCAGCTGGTTCAAAAAAGGCAGAGTGAGCTTCTCAAGGACAAAATTCAGATCCCATGGTTGAACAGGGTTCCTGACCAGGGGTTTCATATGGAGTATTCCCTTCAGAAAGGTACAGGAGACCTCCAACTGAGCCAACGTTTTGCCGTTCACCGGAGTGTGGTAGGTGGATATGGCAGACAGACGGACCATCAAAGAAGAATAGCTGAGACCCAGATCAGAGAGATGGAGCAGATATTCTAAAACCTGAGGAACAGGGAACAAAAAAGGGTCCCAACCCTTAGAGGCTGCCCAGACAGAAAATCTCTTCTTCTTCACGCAAGTGGTTCTTGTAGATGGCTTTCTGGCCTCTACAAGGACTTCAGCGACTCTGGTAGAGACTCAAAAGCGAGAGACAACTATGTCTGCAGGTACAACACATGAAAGCGAAGGGACCTGAGGTTCAGATGGACCAGCCTGCTCTGATCCTAGGTCAGAAGGTCCTAGCAGAGGGGAAGAGGGACCAGAGACTCCACTGCTAACTGCTAGAGTAGAGGGAACCATATTTGGTGAGGCCAATATGGAGCAATGAGGATCATCTGAGTTCCCTCCACTTGCAGCTTGTGAAGAACCCTCTGCAAGAGCGGGAAGGGAGAGAAGATGTAGAGGAACCTCCCTGTCCAGCAAAGAGGCAGCATGTCTCACCAAAAGACACCAGGCCCGGGAACAGGTGAGCAAAAACTGGGTAGTTTTGCGTTATACTGGGAGGCGAACAGATCGAGATCTGGATGACCCCAAAGGTTGAAGATGTCCTCTATCACCAACTGACTCAGTTTCCACTTGTGAGTCCTTGCCTGAGTGCAGCTGAGACTGTCCGCTAGGATGCTCTGGACGCCCAATACCACACTTGCATCGCTTCCCTGTACAAAGGATATGACAGAGTGCCTCCCTGTTTGTTTATAAACCAGACCACGTACATGTTGTCCGACTGGATTAGAAGTGGTCCTGGGAAGAAAAGGGGCTTAAATGCCTGGAGGGAATACAGCACAGCACGCATCTTGAGTAAATTTATGTGCAGTGAGAGCTCCTGCTGAGACCAGGATCCCTGGGTTCTGTGATCTCTCAGATGCGCTCCCCAGCCCTGACCTGATGCATCGGTCATCAGAGTTTGAACTGAAGGGGGAGGCTGGAAGGGAACCCCTCGGCAGAAATTTTGCAGATTCTGCCACCACAGGAGATTCTTTTGCATAGGGTTGGACACCAGAACTCTGTGATCCAGGTCATCCAAACTCTGATCCCACTGTACCCTGTGGGTCCATTACGTAACCCAAATGTGGAGCCAGGCCAGGGGTACCATGGGAATGGCCACCACCATAAGACTGAGGAGGCGGAGGACTGTTCTGGCTGTTGTCCAATGGCTGGAGGCCACAAGCCAGGCTTGTCTCTGTAGCGTTTACACCCTGTCTAGGGGGAGGAAGGCTTGACCCTGGGAAGTATCTAGTACCGGCCCAATGAATTGGAGGTGCTGAGAAGGAGTGAGGTGAGACTTGGGGTAATTTACCATGCCTCCCACCCTGTGAAACTGCTAGAGAAGCCTCCAGGTCAGCCCTTGATGGAGCTGACAGAAGCCAGTCTTTGATGTATGGAAAAACATAGTGACCCCGACGCCGCAAAGCTGCTGCCACCACTGCTAGGTTCTTGTTGAACACTCTGGGTGCCGAGGACAGGCCAAAGGGCACAGCCTTGAATTGGAAATGTTCCCCCTGAAAGGTAAACCTGAGAAATGGTGGTGGGCAGGGAATGTAGGGATATGCAGGTAGGTATCTTGCATGTCCACAGCACAGAGCCAGTGACCCTGATGGAGCAGTGGCAACAGTCCTGGGAGGGTCAGCATGCAAAACCTTTTGTACTGGACATATAGGTTGAGTGTGCTGAAGTCCAATACTGACCGAAGTTCTCCCATCTTTGAGACCAGGAAGAAGTAGGAGTAATACCTCTTTCTTACCTGGCCCCAAGGAACTGGCTCTATGGCAGACTTTCACAACATAGCCGCAATCTCCTCTCTGATGAGTGACCTGGAGAATTTTCTGGAGGTTTCTCTATGAATTTCATTGTGTGTCCTTGAGCTACTAGCTGAAGCACCCAACAGTCTGTCGTGATTGCCTCCCACCCTGACAAGTAACTGGCAAACCTGCTTCTGTCTTGTTTCTCCAGAGCTGTGGGTGGAGGTGTGGGGGTGGCCCACGAGCCAAGAGGTGGAGGGATTGTTGGGGAGTGACACCCCGGAGATTCTGTGCGACTTGGCCGGGGGAGGAGGTGGGGCAGATGAGGCAGCCTGACATTTGCCCTGACATATATGGTGGTCTGTTGCCTTGTCTTGCGCCTTTGCTACAGGAGAAAAAGAGACTGAGACTTGGGACTGGTATGGTAGAGGGAGCATACCGAACGAAGAGCCTTCCCTCGCTCCTGCAGATTGATCAATGTGTCCTTGACGTCCCCTCCAAAGAGCACTGAGCCCCTGAAGGGGGTGTCTACAATGGATGCTTGGACCTCCTGGGTGAAACCTAATACTCATACCCAGGCATGTCTGCGAAAACAAACCGCAGCTGCAGTGCTTCTGGCAGAAGCATCTACAGTGTCATAAGTAACCCGTAATGTATGATGCCAAGTAATCTCTGCAGTCTTGACCGTCTGTTGAATTTTGGTCTTGGCCTCAGAGTCTGGCAAAGCCTCAAAGTCTGCTTTCAGTTGCCGAGAATGGCCTTTTGATAGCAGACCATGTGGGCCACATAATTCAGAGCCCGCAAAGTCAAAGTGGAGGACGAGCAGACCTTCCGGCCAAACTGGTCGAGCTATCTCAACTCCTTATCAGGAGGGGAAGTACTCACATGCTTCAGCTTTGTAGAGCGGTCATGAGCCACGTTGTTAACCACCGAATCAGCTTTGGGGTGGTTAATTGGGTAATCTTTCCCTTCTGGAGCATGAGACAGTCTGTCAACCTTTTTGGAAATGGCTGCAACAGATGATGATTGTTGTCATATGGTAGTGGCCAAATCGTCTTTGGGCCCAGTCTATGGGGGAAACAGGAGGGGGTTCAGCTCCAAGAGATCAAGCTACTTAGCCAACCTCTATCTCTGGGGATCCTGCTCTTCGGTCTTCCAGCCATTAGCCTTCTGAATTTTTTGGATGATGTCCAAAAAGGAGGACTCCTCTGGGGGCGACTTAGAAGTCTCCTTAGGCATGGGGTTCACCGGTGGAGGGGACTCAGAGCCTGAGGAAGAGTCAGGTTCGGAGTGTGGCATAGGGCTCCTGTGGGGAGACAGGGACCTTCAATGGGGGTCCTCTGTCTGAGGATCAACCAGCACACAACCACAGTCTTCCCCCATGGAGGCATCCGACGTATGTCCAGAAACTGAGAAATGGACCCTGACAGGGACTGTGGAGTAGGAGTCACCTGGACCTATATGCGAGCTGTGTCTGGCTGGCATCAGTCCAACTATGAAGCTAGCTGGTGCCTAGCTTTGTTTCACTAGGAAGCAAAGAGAGTATCATAATCCACTGGGGTTTGTGGAGGAGCCTGTGCACGATATGGGTAGGCCAGCCGATGGTACCCGATGGCGGTAGATAGCCCAGCTGGTACCATGGCGGCTATTACCAGCATTTGATAATTCTGTGTGTAGGCAGCCGCGCTGGGTAACTTGGAGAAGGACTTGATGGCAAGGCTGAAGGACCTGGCTAAGGGCCCAAAGGGAGGCCAGAAGGCCCGAGCAAAGCTGGCCCGGTGGTGTGAAGGGCTGAGGCACTGGATGCCTTACCTCATGCTACGTCGGCAACCTGTGTTCAGGGATGGGAACAGGCTGCCGTGGGTCAGCAGGGGAGGAGAAGGACTGAGCGCCCGTCGGGCTGCTCTCCTTCTCCAGGAGGGGAGGGTTGCAGATCTCACTGCTATATCGCCATCTGGGTGCCCACAGGTGGTGGTGCAGACGAAAGAGTAGCTCAGGGAGAGGTGGATGTTGGATGAGGGCCTGAGTGACAGCACGTCTCTGCATGCCTTCATCTCATTGGCCCTCTCTGTGTTCCAATGTCTGTGGAGGCGGGGACCAGAAAAAGTGGAAAATCCCCACAGCAGCACCTGTAAATGGGTCCCTGCACTGGCCAGAGGATTTGAGGTGGCTGCGGCTCCTGGTGGATGCTCTCCCCTGAAAAATGGAGGGGAAGTGGGGACTCCTCCACCCCGCTGGGGGGCAAACCGCAGGCTCGAGAAATACAGGAGAGCAGGGGCACTCATTAGGAAGCCAGTGCCACTCAGCCCACTTTGATGCTAGCTGTGGGACACATTAGGGACCCTGAAGAAAGGAGTTGCCATGGAGTGTAGGAGGATAAGGAGTAAATTTAAAAAAAAAAAAAAAAAAAGAAGGCCCGGGCAGCGGAGTATCTGGCTACGGACCTACAGGGGACCCGTGTTGGCTCAACGGGCACCTCTGGGGCCAGGGGTGGTGAGGTGGCCTGGGACGGAGAGATCACAAATGGGTTAGCCGGGAGGGTCCGATGTAGGGTGGCCCGGCACTGGCTGGTCGATCAGGCCAGCGGGTGGCAGCTCCTCTGGCTCCGGGTGGGAAGGAGAGACTGAGGGCCCCACCATAGGAGATGAAGGAGAGTCCCAAGAGGGGGATTCCTCTTGGGGCAGCTGCGGCCGAAGTGGCAGAGGGCGCTGGTCCAAAGGACCGGCGTCCGACCTCAATACGGAGTCTGACATGAGCGCTGGGGCTGTGCAGTCGTCAGAGCCGGAGTCTGACTTACCAGCTGAACCACCCGACTTATGCCCTTCAAACCTACACAAGGGTCTAAGGGTGAACTTAACCTCCAAATCCCCAGAAGTCGCCACCCGAACCGTTACCACCTCGGGGGGGAAGGGGGCTGAAGGCTGTTCCACAGCTGGAGGAGCAGGCTTGGCCGGAGTGGCGCTTCCCATACAGGTAAAGGGCCGCTCGATGGCCACGGTCTCTGAAGAGAGCTGCAGCCTGGAAGGAGACCGATCTCGGTCCCGGTTCTTGTCCTTGTCCCACTTGTGCTTCTTCTGCTTGGAAAAGTGGGAGCCAGAAGAGCCCCCAGGGTGAGGAAGAAGTGCTCTGCACCTGCTGCAGCTCCTTTTCCATCTAAGCCAATTTTTGTTTCAAAAGGTGGGCTTCCAGGACTTGCTGATGGTGTTTCCGTGTGGCCTGGTTAAACTTCTGGCAGGTCTCACAGTCCTCGGCGGCATGGCCAGGCCAAAAGCAGAGGAGACAAGAGGTATGGCGGTCTTTCTCCAGTATCTGCTTGCTGCAGGCACACTTGTTCTTGTGGGACTTGGATGAAGCTGGAGAAGACATGCAATCAGATGTCGAAATTACTGATTTTTGTATGAAAAATAAGAAAATCGAAAGGTAATACTTATGAAAAATGGTGATCAATGCCAGCTCTGTGGCGTTAGGGGTTTGAATGGCATGTTGGCAACCTAGGTTTGCATCCTGAGCCTGGGACGGCAGGAGTGGAAGCTAGCAGAGAGGATCCAGAGTGTCCCTTGGATGCCTCCTCTCGGGGGATCCAGAATGTGTCACTCTTTGGCGGCTCCTGGTGGCTGGCACCATGCAGTGCATCGTTGGTGACCACTCATGATGCTTGTGTGGGGCAGCCAGGATGCCGCATTGTGCATCCAGTGAGTGGGGAGGAAGAAAACCAGGAAAAATGTCCGTCTTGCTGCTGAATGACAGGGTCCCTATCCTCCGACCCTGTGATAGCTGGGATAAATCCCCTGCTGCGCCCCTCGCTGCCCCGGCGCATATTCAAGATAGTGCCTCTAGGCGCTGTAGTCTCCCCTCCCCAGTAGCCCACATCGGGTGGGGGAACCCCCGTCAAAGGGATACAGCGGGACAACTGGGGCAGCACAATGAGGAGGCAGTGGACAGCACGATCGGAGGATCAGGCAGAAGCGAGGAGACTGGCCGCTTTAAGGAGAGGTCGGCTTGGGCGGCCGCTTGCGGGAGAGGTACATAAATAATACAAAACAAAAAAATGGTGGTCAACAGTAGCAGTGTTCCGTGAGGGCCAACATGTACAGGTCAATGGCGTGAAAGAACAGTAAGCGAACGTGGGGATCGCCCACTATATACTGTTGGGCTGTCGGTCACGTGACGTCAGGTGGGTGGTCCCCTGCCAGACACTGCTAATTTTTCCCTGTGTTCCTAGTGCCAGGTGGTTCAGTCCTTATGGTTATTGCCTACTGCAAGAGCCCCCTCAAAGTAAGATCTGTTTGTTACAACATTTGACATGTAACCTTTGCAAATGAGAACATAGCTCAAAGGTGTTCTGATGTACAAATAAATAAATAAAAATAAACTTGAGTTGCTGACGAGGTGAGCAGTAGCGTTACTGGGCCAGCCTTTAGAAAATTACAGATTATGAAATAAATTCCCCCCCCCCCCATTGGCGTAGCAGTAGGGCAACCATTCACGATGCCACCAACATGGGGTTCACGAAAGAAGTTGAGTCGCTGAGGGTCAGCATGGAAAAGAGGGCTTGCTCAGCCTCTTTAGGGGATGGGAGTTGTTCATTCCACCATATGAGCACCTCCTGTGGTAGCACAGGAGGTGTGGCACTTATGCTAGAAGGAGGAGTCGTTATCTGGGTCTGTGCAGGCCCATTGCTTACTTAACAGTGCATGTTCAATCCACAAAGTCCAGGGAAGGAGAACAAGAGAAAAATGCTGGCCAGGAGTAGGATGAATACTGCACCCCAAAGGCTCTGCTTCTGCAAACCAGCCTCAAGCTCCAAATGTGGATTCGGTCACCACTGAGGGATCTGTCCTCCACTCAGAGCAGCCCCACTATGAGGTGTGGGTATGCCATGAGGCAACAGAAGCTGTGGTAAGTCCTGGTGATGGCAGGGCTAGGGTGTAGACCCAGTGAGGCACTGACTGGACTGTGAGCATAAAATTAAAAAAAGCTATATATTTTTCTTCATTTCACCTTTCACATTGAATAAGTGGCCCATGAAGCATCACCCTGTTAGCGGATAAGTGTAGTGTGTCATCCAGTTGGAGAAAGTAATACTGCCAAACCTAGTAGCAAGCGTACACAAATTAAGATCTATTCTTGCAGGGTAGAAAATAAACCAAAAATCTGTTCAGCAGTTTTGGGTGATCTACTGCTAATTAGTTCTGAAAATCCAGCAGTTGTCAAGGAATGAATAGTAACACCCACATTTTTTTTTAAAATACTTTCTTTTTTAAATGGCATGTTGTGCTACAGACACACATTAAAAATGTACTGCAAAAGATGGCTCCTTCCGGTGGGGGGGTGACTACCTACAGTGTAGGTGACGTCAGGCCCCCAACAATGTCCAGCTGCACATATGTGTAAGTACATGGGTGGGGACGAAGAGAAATGTGGCAGAAATACTACACTGGCATACCAAACTACGTCTTCCAAATTTCCTCCATGCCAACGGGCTCACCTCGTGCACCACTGATGGCCCCTCCAGCCAGAGTCTACAGGGTAAGGAAGCGCTCTTCCTCTAGATCAAGGGAGGTCTCTGGCAAGAACAAATGGAACACTCTTGCCCCACACACACCCCTGATGGTCCCTCCAATCCACAAGGTAATGAAGTGCTCCTCTTTTAGGCCAGAGGTGGCCCCCAGCAAGGACAAGCTGGCCCTAATGGGGCATCGAGGACACTGGAGGTCTTGTTGGTTCTTGGGTAGCAGTGAGCAGCAAGTCTGTCTGTCAGCAGGGACTGCTGAATGGTCTGAAGGAGTTGGGTGCAAGAGGGCAAGTGAAGGAGGCAAAAAAAGAGAGAAAAGAAAATGTATAACAGTCTACTGCTATGCATGTCAGAAAAAGGTCAGTATTACTCCTTAATTTGTGTAACATTTTAAAAGAATTGTTTTTGTTTGGCCAAGAAACAAACAGGCACCGCTCTGCAGTTGCACTACCATTCTGACGTGGACATGTTTTTCCTTGCAGTCTATGGAGGGGCCAGGCATGTCACAGTAGTAAGGATTAAACCCTTTGAAATGTCCTGGTACCCAAAATTGCCTTGTCACGGGAGTCAGACAGTAAGATTTCTCCACCCCTGGCTCCCTAAAACACTGGATAAAAACAGCTAGCAAGAGACAGCACAGCAGTTGCTTGGCATCTGGCTCTCTTTCAAGCAAAGGGTAGGAGTTGCGGAACTTAGTTTTCCTCCTGTAACAGGATGACTCATCTAATGGCAACATCAGTGATGCATTTCGAAAGGGTTGGGTCTCTGCCAACGAGGTAAGAAAACATCCTTATGATCAGCATCTTTCTGAAGCTGGACTTCTATAGAAATAAGGCTATTTCATGTCAGACATAACAAAATTGCCCATGCACTATGTGTAGGCCTTAATCATTCTGTCAAGCACTCACAACACAGCCTCTAATTTGATGCCATTTTTTCTCTGTATGTCCCTTTTCAGCCATCTGAATGCCACACAATATTTTCCTTTACCTTTGCTGCCAAACTCTGAGATTGTGAAGCAAAGCAGGTATCCTTCTCCCTACCCATAGAGAGATTGTCATAAAGATGATCCTCCCAGTTTTTTAATACAGGGATGTTGCGTACAGTGTGGCACCCAAATCCACCCTCAGCAGACTGGCCCCTTCCCCTCCTTTAGTCACTTTGTCCTTGACTGTCCCACCCTGCACTCACCACTGTTCCTTCTACATCTCCCTCTCGTTAACATCTCTTGATGGTAGGCCCCTCACCCACTGTGCCTCATTTATGCCAAAATTCTGGTTTGGTACCCTCCCTTCTATCTAAGCTCCTTATTCGCCAGCCCCTCTACCCCCACTTACTCCTTTTGCAACTCTGACACTCGCTCTCATGCTTCCCTCCACAAAACCTTTGATTTCGGCACCTGCAAATATTAGGCTTCATCCTGTGTCTCCATAACTGCGTAACAAATTCCTCTGGTGTACTCCTGTCAATTATGAAGGCTCTTTCCCAAAATGTGTGCACTTGTTAGACTGACTTTGTCTTGTCTTTTGTGCTGCCAGCTGCTGCTGTCTCCAAGGCGCCCTGTAATTGAGCTGTTTCACTTCAGCAAGCCTATCTAGGCAAACGAAACTTCAGATACATACATCCTCTGCAGCATGTTTTCATTATGCCTGAATTGAAAGTTAATAAAATAAACTGAAGGGGGGCCAGCAGCCTGAGCAAACGTGCCTGTGCACATCTCTGTATTTCAACTCTTTGGAATCATATTTTGTCTCCAAATCGCTTAATTTGGGTCTGATTTTAACCAAAGAGAGACTTAAGATATATATCAGTCAAGATGAGCCCGAAAAAGCTGAAAAAAAAAAAAAAGATTTTCAGATAAAAATGGTCGAAAAGTACATGTTCCCGAAGTCGGGCCTATCAGCTACTGCGCAGCCTACATCGCAGAAGGACCCTAACATCGGGCGTATATTTACTATTTTACAAAAAATAGAAGACAAAGTTAACCAGACCAATGTGTCCTTGTCTGCAATGGACCAAAGGGTGAGCAAACTGGAGCAAGCGAGGGAAGAGAGCTCAAAGGTTGTGGAGGAGCTTGCTGAGTGTCAGGAAGCTTCAGCAGCAGCACAAGCACAGGACTCTAAATATCTATCTAACAAAGTACAGTCGCTAGAAAATCAAATTTGTGCAGTAAATCTCCGGGTGATTAGGCTCCCTGCTACCATCTCGACTCAAGATTTGAAAACTACAATGATGGAACTGTTGACTCCCTAGGTCTCTCAGTGGACTCGGTACACATAAAGAGGATGTTTTGTTTACCTAATTGCAGGAAGCCATCTGCGGGTGTAGAACAGACCTCCGTCATGTTGGTAGCCCTGGATTCAGTAGAGGAATGACTGTTGTTGTTGGCTGCAGCTAGAGACCAACGGGGTCTTCAATACTGAGGCTCGAAAATCTAAATTTTTCCCGACGTGGCTGCCCGAACACAGGAGAGAAGAAAGGATCTGCTTCAATTTCGTCAGCATTTGGGGGAATATGGCATCTCCGCTAGCATGTTTTTTCCTGCAAGGCTTCGATTTACTTGCCAGGGTAAGAGATACTTATTTACTGATGTTGAAGCAGCTGGTTGGTTCCTGGACAGTTTACCCTCTCAGGACACTCAGAACTCAGATGACGGACTCTCGACTACTACCTGAGAAAATGTGTAGCTTGTGGCTATGAACAGCGCACTAGTATAGATACTGTAATAATTCAATCTCCTGTTAGCTTGTTTAATAATTAATGTCGCAATTTAGTTTGTAGGGGGTGTTTAGTTGCTTATACTCCTGATAAGCTGGACTCTCGATCTTGTTTATAAGCCTCCTCTCTCTATTTGTGAGTAAAATTCCAATGTTAAAGTGAATTTTAGTTCTGAATGGATAGAGTGACTACATTACTTAGAGAGGTTATAGAGCATGCTGTACGATTTATTTTCTGAAGGCCCATAAATGTTAATGGGGCCCAGGTGAGATCGCATGTTACCTAATTTAATCGTTATGTACTTCACTTTGGCAGATAGAACTGTTTTATGGGGGATAGCCCCAACCGTACCCCCAGCTCCTTCAAGGTTAGCATCCTCCCAAGACTATGGGTGGTGTAAGAATACTATTAAGTGAGAGCAGTATATTATAGAGGGTTATGCTCTTTTTTTGGAATTCTCAGTTTGTGTATAACTATATACCTGTATATCATTCTTATTTTGGAGAATGTCTCTGTCTGTGCTTGTAAAAGTGAGGAAACTGCAATACAGAATTAAATTTAAAAAAAAATACACTGGGCCTCAACAGGGGAAAAAGACCTAGGGGTCATGGTGGATGCATGTATGAATAACTCTGAGCAGTGCAGGAGAGCGGCTAGCAAGGCAAACAGGATGTTGGAATGCATCATAAGGGGGATCACCTCTAGGAGCAAGGAGGTGATTCTGCCGCTGTACAATGGACTGGTTAGACCACACCTTGAGTACTGTGTACAGTACTGGAGACCACACTTAAAGAGGGACATACAGCTCCTAGAGAGGGTACAGAGGAGGGCAACAAAGATGATACGAGGCTAGGGATTTGACGATGAGGACAGACTTAAGGAGCTCTGCCTGTTTTCACTGGAGGAGAGGAGACAGGGGGACATGATTGAGGTCTTCAAGTACCTCAAGGGAATAAATAGGGTAAACATGGAGGATCTTTAGACTAAAGCAGGGAGGTATCACCAGAGGCATGGTTTGAAGTTGGAAGGGGAGGTAAGGGGGGAAAAGAGGAGGAGGTTTTCACTGAGAGGGTGGTGGACCTTGGAATGCACTGCCTGGTGAGCTAGTTCAGAGATCCACAGTGGAGGGCTTCAAGAGAGGATGGGACAGACACAGAAAGTGGATGTATCAGATGATGGCCTGTCCAAGGGGGGTGGGGATGGATGATACGGGTTTCTGGAGCACAAGGGATGGGAGGGTCTCGGCACCCAACTAAGGATCTAAAGTTCGAGCAGACTCGATAGACCGTAAGGCCTAATCTGCTGGCAAATAGTATGTTAGTATGTAAACACGGAGGTTAAATTAAAGGATTTTTTTCCCCTGCCAGAAGTAAAGCAGTCTTTCTAAACACTGAGACATTAAAGAAGCAGTGAATGTTAAGCAAAAGCACTGCTGTCACTATTGATTTTCCTTAATTTATGCACTTGGGGACCTTAGCAAAAGTTGAAACGACTGTTAATTTTTTTTTTTTTTTTTTATTTGAAAGTCATTGTTTGCATATGCCAATAAACATAAATACACCCACAGTTTTTCTTTTTCCACTCCCTGCTGTTCTTTGACCTGCTGACTATAGCATGCACCAAAAGCAGCTGAGGAAGGGTGTGGGGGGGATCACAGGCGCCCCTTGCCAGCATCTGACTCTCTTACTGGCAATAGTCTGTGCAAAAGTGCAGTTTGTCCTCATTTTTTTTTTCGTTAAGAACAAATTTAAGGTTTAAACACACAGACATTTGGATCTTCAGTTACCAACAAGTCCCTATCTTGTGGCTCATTTATTAACCATGCACTGCTGTTCTCAGGAACAGCTAGACTTTTCTTATACTAAAAGGGTACCAGTTCTGGTAAGAATGGAAGCTGCACAAAGTCCCCCCCATCTTACTTTTCTCCCACCCACACCGCCACCATCCTTCCTTCCTTCCCAGTCACCCATCGTATCAGGGACTTACCTGAGGAGAGGTCCCTCATGGATATATTCCCCCCATGGTGGGTTCAGTGTCAGAAGGACTGTCCTTCCTGTCTCCTGAAGCACAGTCCAGAAGTCCCCTGGACCACATAGGTGATGCGGGGTGGTGACGGCTGGGAAATCATCCTGTGATTAGTGGGGGTATCTGAGCTTTTCTGACCCACCCTCCTCCCTGACGTCAGGCCTAGCCCCAAGGCAGCCTCGCTCACTTTAGCGGATCCCTGTGGGAGAGGCAAGTTCCCTGGCCCACCACAGGGGTCACTAAAGGAGTGGGGCCCGATGCCATCCCTCCCTGGCTGGCAGCGACGGCGCACAGCAGCACCTACCCAGCCCTTAGACTTGCCTGACCACCTTCTCGGGCTTGCTTCAGAACCCGAGTCACTGACATGAGAGCATGCAGTACCACCCACTGGGCCACTGGGTGGCCCCTCAACTTGACAAAGTCTCACCTCCAGCAAAGACAGGTAGGACCCTATTCTCAGTCGTCAGCCCAATTAGCTCCACCACCTATGCTCACTGGGAGTAGCAACCACTTTCTGCAGTCGCAAATATTTTCCTGAGCATGCAGGAAAGGGGCAAAAGGCTGCCATGCTCAAAAGATGGCTGCCCTCACAGCCCCTGTTGCAGTCTCCTGCCCTCCCCATGGTAAAACTGTTACAGACAGGAAAGTAAGGGTGATCTCAGTGCTCTACACCAGATGGGAACTGCAATGTGGGGAAGGCCGGGTTGGGGGGGGGGCAGTGCCTCATGCAGAAAGTCAACTCGGACAGAGGACTATGGATACAATGGGGGTTGATTAGATGCCAGTGAAATGCTTATGGAACCAGGGAGTGGCTGGGTGCAGGGGGGGCGGGTACTAGACTGCCCCTCTGGGGAACAGACATCAGCCTTGAAGTGATGAAGATTTCTGTGAAAAGGACTGTTGCCAGAGTACTGCTGGAACATTTTTGTGAATCTACAGCTTTTATCATGGAGCTGTCCCGTGCGGAGAGCTCATTCATCTTTGCTTTACAGGAACTGCAAGGGACTGTGGCCACAGGGTAACATATGCAGGAATCAAGAGGCCCAGTGAGATCAAGAATGTGAGGGGAATTTGGGAGAGGGGAGACGGCCAGAAGCAACAGGGTTGCAGCATGGCACAGCACTCTGTGGCTGTCCTTAACCAGCAAGTAAGTGGGTGAAAATGGCTTGAACATCTGGCAATCTAATGTGAACTGTGGCAGAACCATAAGAGGGATTCCTCAAGCCTGCAACCCAAACAGAAAAGGGTCGTGACGCCACACAGCAACAGACTGCCACCCTGTTTGCACCGCCACCCTTTGCCACTGAGAATAGGACCCGCAGTGTCAGTGGGAGGGAAAAGACTGTTTTTTGGTTTCATGAAGGTAACAGCCTGATCCCTTTCACTTCCAGATGTGTAGCACTTGCCCCCACATTCAGACATTTCATAATGTCAAATTTTGGCAAGTGTCATAAAGCTCTCCATGCTTTTCAAATGAGGGTGTCAATCTGGATAGTTTTTAAAAACAGCCGATTTCATTTTCATGTCATTTTATTGTTTATTCGGAAAATACCTTCGAGTCAAAGACTCCTTTTCAAAGGTTCCACATCAGGCACAGCTACAACCTGGGGAACCATACAAAGTGGTTCATCAAGGGGACACAAATAACAGTGTAACAAAGAATGGTACAAGAAATGCAGTAAAGGCTAACATTTGGAGACTAGTAGAGTCAATGTATTAGTTTCAGAACAGTTACACAAGTCATTACACATATAACCTCCACAAATTAGCAGTTCAGGAAGGTCAGGTGGGGGGGGTGGTAAACAGCCAGAGGCCTTAGTCAGACAAGAAAGGGAGTTAGGGCTGGGCTAGGATCCAAGGCAGTCACAGGGACTGGAGGACTGTAGATGATTCCTGAGGTGTGCTTTGTAGGTGCCTATACTTATGTTTGCAATGGCTCTTGGTAGGTTATTTATCCAGGTAGGGGCTCGGAAACCAAAGGATCTTTGGAAAAGTGAGGTGTGGCAGCAAGGACCTACAAGGAGTTGCCTGTTTGCGCTACGGAGGTGTTAGTAAGTAGGGGCCCGCTGGATAAGCGATGAGAGTCTGGGGGGGCCAGACCAAGGGTAATCTTTTTGGCCATGAGGCATGTGTGATACCTGATTCTATTATTTAGGTTGAGCCAGTTTGTGGCGTTATATAGGGAGCAAGTGTGAGTTAGCTGATCACAGCCCAGGATGAGGTGACAGGCTTTGTTGAGCGAGTGCCAGAGCCTTGCCAGGGTCGATGAGTTGGCAGCGCTATAGATCAGGATGCCATAGTCTAGAAGGGAGAGGACCAAGGAGGAGACTGCTAGGTGAAGGGCGTCTGGGGTAAGACAGTGTTTAAACCAGTAGACAGTTGATGGACGTGATGGTGGAAATTAAGGGCCGGGTCGAGTGTGATGCCCAGGTACTTAAAAGAGTCCACTTGTTCGAGGGGAGTCCGGTTGGTAGTTAGTACTTTGGGGGGCAGTGTGCTTTCTTAGAATTAAGGGTGTGTGAGAAGAACATAACCTTGGTTTTCTTATAGTTAAGGATGAGGCGCTATGCGGTGAACCATTTTTCCGCTTCCCTGAAAGAGGACTGAAGGAAGGGGTGGAGCTGGGTAGGGTCAGGATTGGAGGAGTAGAGTACGGCGTCATCTGCATAGAGCAGGAGGTTGCTTGAGCATGACTGAAGGAGAGCATTAAGGAAGAGGCTAAATAGTAAGGGTCCAAGAATGGACCCCTGGGGGACACCGGAGTGGACTGGTAGTTTGCTAGACAAGGTAGTGCCAATTTTGACCTGCTGACAACGGCCCGTTAAGTAGTCTGAAAACCAACGGAAGGCATCTTGCGAGAGGCCCAGCTTATAGAGGATAACTATGAGGAGGGAGTGATTGACAGTGTCAAACGCCTTGGTGAGGTCAATGAAAATAGCACCAGAGATATGACCCCTGTAGAGGGCAGTGTGGAGGTGAGTGGTGAGTTCGAGCAATGCGATAGTCATACTGTGACCTTTGCGGAAGCCATGTTGCTGCTTGCATAGTATATTGTGTTTACTGAGGTGGTCAGTGAGTTGATCGGAGACAATATGCTCAAGTGCCTTAGACAGGGGAGGGAGAATAGAGACAGGTTGATACTTGTTGGTGGACATATGGTCTCCACCTTTAAATATCGGGATAATTGAGGCAGATTTCCAGTGCATAGGAAATTTCCCAAGATATAGAGAGTAGTTTATAATGTGAGTGAAGGGGGAAAGCACCTCATGGAGAGTGCACCGCAGAAGTCTCAGGTCTAAGGAGTCACTACTGTACTGGGAGTGGCTTAAGGCTTTTTTTGAGGCAAGGCTCTGCAGACCTAGGGGAGATGCAGCATAGGTGAAATGGAGGGTGAGCTGGGGGGGAGCTGGGATCACTGGCCAAGGGTGGGTCATAGAAGTTGTGAGGGAGGACATGGCTGAGGTTGGTGAAAGCGTGGTTAAATGCTGAGGCTATACGAGAGGGATCGGAGGTCAGGGCCCCATCAACCAGGATTTGCATGGGGGGAGGGTTAGTGGGTTTGCAACGGATGTCCTTTATATTATTCCAGAATTTATGTCCAGAACCACAGGTTGAGGTTAGGGCAGATTTGTTGTACTCTGCCTTGGCTTTGCACAAGGACCAAGTGCATTTGTTTTGGGCCTCTCTGTATTTCTGTCTGTCAGTTAACTGACCAGTCTCGGTGGCGAGGTGCCATAGGAATCTCTGGTCCGCATCAAGGCCAGGAAGTGGTCAGAGATCCAGGGGGCTGGTTTCCTTTGACCATCATTTTGGTAAGAGGGGCGAGCATGTCACAGAGCGCATTAAAGGAATACGTGAAGAGATCAAGGGCACTGTCTGGGTCGAGGGTGTTGGCTATGAAAGACCAATCCATGGCACTGAGATGAGCTTTTAGAAGAGCAAGTTTGCCAGAACCAAGTTTATGTCGTAGGAACATTTTAGGGGGGATTTTGGGGCCTTGCCAGACCAGGAGAAAAGGACCAGGGAGTGGTTGCTGATTGCATTTGGTAGTACAGTAGTGTTAATGATTCTGAGGGGGCAGTTGGTGAAGACAAGGTCCAACAGGGAGGAGGACCCTAAGCGTGGGTTCAGCCTGGTGGGGGAGGGGACAATTTGAGTAAGATCCTGGGCAGAAGCAGCATCGATGAAGGGGGTGGCAGTCTTGGAGAGCCAATTGATATTAAAGTCCCCTAGTACAACTGTTTCATGTTTGGATGGTAAGGTGGCAAGGTAGGATAGGACCGAGTGGGAGATAGCCTTTTGGTGCTTGGGGGGTATGTACAAGGCAGTGATGAGGAGAGGGGTATGTGATCGTCCAAGGGTAAGTTTGAGCGTGAGGGCCTTGGGACTGGGTACGAGGTGGGGAGTAGGGAGTGGCTGTACGTTTAATGTGTCTTTTGTATAGATGGCACAGCCTCCCCTCCCCGTTTACCCAGATAGTCAGCTCTGAAAACATTATACCCAGAGAGGGTCACTGGGGAGTCCGGGATACAGGGGGAAGAGCCAGGTTTCTCCCACTGCGATGCTATCAGGTTTATGTTGAAAGACCCACCCCTGGAAGGAATTCCATTTTTTTAGTAAGCTGCATACATTAAGGTCGGCAAACTGCATGCCACTTGACGGTAAATATGAGGGCATGGTGGTTGTTGGTGGTCTGGGGTTAGGGTGTATACTGCCGGACATAAGCAGGATGAGCAGAAGAGACCTGAGGATGGGATTCCAAGTCTGTTTTTAAGGGGAGTGAGGTTTGCATGCTTGTGGCCCTTTGGGGCTAGAAAAAGTGGGAATGGGGAGTTTTTGTGTAGGGGGGAAGCCAGGATGAGGAGCAGTGAAGGGTGGGATGGTCTAGAGGAGTAGAAAGCTAAACTCCCATGTTTGGGGGTGGCCGTGGACCCAGGGAGGTGGTTGTCCAAACAAGGGAGCATTTGTAGTCCTATAGGACATGTAGTATGTTGTAGCAATACTGTGTAAATTGTAGGCTCTGGCAGCAATTCAGGCAGAAATAAGTGGATTCTGAGGGTGTGATGATACACGGGAAAAATAGCAGGTGGAGATGTCAGCAATGGCAACAACAGAGCAAGGAGGGGGAGGAGTAATATTGACATGGTGACAAAGCAGAGGGAGGTTTGTGTGCCCGAGAGGAGGTGTGGGAAAAACCCATAAAAACAGCCCCTAGAGGCAGTTTGGTATAGACTGCTACTGGAGAAGTGGACTGATAGGTTTACACGCACCATCCAACCCCTATATAAGGGCGACTCGACCAAGGGTGGTGGCAGGGGCGGTGGGGAGCCGACGCGGAGTGTCGGTGGGGCCAAAACTCAGCAGGATTCCCAACTGAGGAAAAGAGTTCCTGAATGTGTTGCCGTCGCTGTAATTCCCGTACCTTTTTATTTTTTTTATCCTCGGTGGTTTCGGGGCATCCCATCTGTATGACCTCCACTGCAGTCTGGATCCAAAACTGGACTGTGGAGAAAAGGGAGAAATCAGGTAAGATTATATTGCTGAAGGGGGGGGTCGGGGGGAACAGGATTCAACAGGGGTTTGCCTTGGAAATTGCAGTACAGCTGACTGATACACAGGTAACTCTTACTATACTGTTAGGGAACACAAAACAGCTTAGCTACTTATATTATAGTGTGATTCAATGTTGGCTGCACTTCGTTTCTTATCTACAACTAATTCAGAGTGATCACAAAGGAAACATCAGATTAAAATATGCAGAGTCCTGCAGGGAGAGTGCAAGCCGAGTTGCCAGTACTGTACTGCAAACAGGTATAAATGAATAGCTACGCAGTAGGGTGTCTTTAAATTTGAAGCGTGCAAGAGCAATAATTCTGAGTTCATATAAGCCCCTGTAATTCGTGCTGTTAGACTTAGCCTGTACTAATTAAAGCTAGATAAACAATTATTAATTCCGGGCTGAGACAGTAAGAAAATAGGATACAAAAAAACTATCTCCACTTGCACACCGACCAGAAATTCAAACAAGAGAAGAATGGTGTCAAAAAACTCAGCAGGATTCCCAACTGAGGAGAAGAGTTCCTGAATGTGCTGCTATCGCTGTAATTCCTGTACCTTTTTATCCTTCGGTGGCTTTGGGGGGGGAGGGCATCTCTATGCCCTCACGACCTCCGTTGTGGTCTGGATCCAAAACAGTTCCTTTATATCAAATCAGAGTCACTGCTCAACTCAGAAGAGCCTTGTTGATTGAGAAGCAGCTACAGCACTGTCAAATATTTTTTAAAACTATTTAAATGGACCCCCCTACTCCAGTTTATCTGTAAGCTCTGTAATGCTCTCCAAACTCAGATGACAGAATGCAGGGTGAGGCTGCACATCAGGTGCTGAAAGATCAGGCTGCCAGTTCCTTGGAGCTAAAAAAGCAAATTCTCATCTTCCATTCATCACTTTAGGAAAAAACTCTGAAACAACACTACCTGTCTCAACTAACTGTAAGAATTCATTTAAAGTGATGGATGTGGCATTTCTAGATTCTTTTTTGGGCTTCATAGCCCATCACCCAGCTACAGGAATAGTCTTTTTGTAGAAAAAATATACAATTTACTGCTGTCCTGAACATGAGGAAAGGGATCGTAACTCTGGCTGAACCACCGGCCAACCGATCCCTTTCACTTCCCAGTCCACTCCTCCACACACACCCCCCTGTGTCTCGGACGCTTTGGTGACATCCTACCAGGGGAATATGGAGACGCACCCCTACCGACTCCTATGGGGAGATTAAGCCTGTAAGCTACTCTTCGATCACAAATGAAAGCCACTGCTCAACTAATAGGGACCCTGCAGTGGCATTCATTTTAACAGTAGCTTATAGATGCATGGTATGGGCTTGAAAAATCCCCCCATAGGAGTCAATGGAGCATGTCCTGGCGCTTCCCTAGTAGAACATCACAAAACATCCGAGCGAGGGCGCATGAAAGGCCAGAACTGAAGGATCTGGCACAAAGTGTTCGGCCAGAGTTATGATCCCTTACCTCCCATTCAGGACAGCTGTAAACTGTACACTTTTGCTACAGAAGGACCATCGCTGCAGCTGGTTAATGGGCTGTGAAGCCCAAACTGTAAACTCAACTTCACTTTAAGCACGTTGCTGCATAAGAGAAAAGGCAATCTGTGCAAAGCAGTGCAGTGCCATCTTTATTTATTGCAATCATCGGAAACAACCTTTGAGCAGGCAGCTCTTTTACAAAGGTTCCACGTCACACAAGCAAGACAAGTACCAGTATACAGAGACAAACAATGGAAGGTTCATTGCCCTGAGAGTGGGCTGGGTTACAATATAGTTACTACCATAGTTTTTAAGGAACAACTTAAGGTAAAAAGGAAATTAGTGAGCAGCCCAAACATGGGCCATTTTCATTGAAAAAAAAAAAAAAAATGCTCCAGCTGTTAAGAAAAGAGACAGGGGGAAAGATGGTGGTGGTGGTGGTGGGGGGGGGGAGTTGGCCAAAATAATGATCTAGTTGTAGTTGTGATGGGCGGTTACAACTAAAGTTGCAGATTTGCGCAGTTGAGGAGGGATAGATGGTGGGAAAGGAAAAGGCAGACTCAAGAGTACCCGGTCAAGGTGAAATTCAGGAGAGGGATGCAGGGTAGTGGTGGGGAGCATGGAGGTTGGAGGTGAAGTGGTAGAGATGAGTAATGTACTTAGCTGATTTTGTGTAGAACAGATGAAAAAGAATTTAAGGTAAGAGTACATCTTAAAGGGATGGACAAGGTCCACTGGAGAAGGAGTTTGGGGTGGGGGTGGGGCGAAAGCAGGGAATAACAGTCAAAAGCAATACAGTTACCATATATAATCGCATACAAGTCGAGTTTTTAGTGCCAGAAACCGGCACTAAAGAATAGGGACTTGACTTATACATGAGGTTTACCTATCTGCAGGTGTTTTACTGGCCTGTAGAGGGCTCTGGCAGACTTATCCACAAGTTTTTTTTTTTATTGCAGTGCTTCATAAGATGGTCCGTGCAAACATCTCCCCTCCACTTAACTGCAAAATACCTTTAACTATGGAATGAGGCTGATGCCTTTTCTGCATTTGCTACTGTGACTTGAAATCAACATTTTAGTGACTAAGAAAAGCTATGTGATAGTTATACCTATTTCATCAAAGATGCAGAAAAGCCCAAGCACTGTGCAACTGGAGTTTAGTAATTCTGGAGCCAACTTAGCTGTGAGGTATATCTAAAAACTGCTAAAATCACATGGAAAGGGGGGCAGGGGTTGACTTGTAAGCGAGGTCGACTTATATGCGAGTATATATGGGCAGTCTTCCAGTGGGGGTCTACAGAATAGCAACCATGGAAGTAAATGCAGCACTCTAACCTCCCAGGTAGGGGGAATTCTTCTTTAGCGAAATGATTAGACCTGCTGCCTTCAGGATTCTAGGTCACTGGCTGGATTCTCAGCATGGACCAAGAGGAGTGCTTGCCAAGTGGAGGGGACAACCGTAACACTAATTATGGGGCATTCCTCAAATTAAGGGAGTTTATGCTTTTATAAATGTGAAACAATGCTTGCCACTCTTCCATGTAATTTTCCTCAAATGTATGCATTTCATTATTGTGTCATGGTCTGGTAGAGCGTTCTGTGCATTTTTACCTACTGCCAACAACAATATGGATTACTTTTGAACATGCTGTAGCACGTTAAGGTACAGTTACAGTGCCTGCATCAGAAAATAATGCTCTAGGCGGAGTTAAAAGTTCACATCACTGCTTCTGTTTATGAAAGAGGTTTACTCTTTTCAGTCAAAAGATCCTGACAGGATTGTTTAGTATGTCTGCACTTTCCCCGCAACACAATACCTGCATTCTTCAGCAAAGGAACTCATTGAAAATTCACCATTTCTAGCCTGCCCGGTGGCGCTGAGGGCTGAGGCGTTGGACGCCTAACCTCGCACTACACCGGCAACCCATGTTCGGGAACAAGCATGGGTCGCCGGGGGTCAGGGGGAGGAGAAGGATCGAGCGTCCGCCGGACTGCTCTCCTTCTCCAGGGAGGGGGGGTCCTCTAGAGTTGGCGCCTGTTCACCCCCTGGCGGAGGCTGGGGGACAAGGTGACACTCTGCAAACATGGGGAGGAGCTGGGGCTGATGCCCGGAGAGAGCACGTGCAGACGCATGCGCACTTCCTTCCACCTGGCGTTTTTGTACACCCATAGCTCCTGGGGAGTAAAAAAAGAAAAAATGGAGTGGCATCCTGTGTCGAGCAGCTTCATGGCCATCCAGTGACTTCGGCTCTGAGGGGGCACCTGAGTTCTGGATCCGATTTGAGGTTGGTGAGTTGGGGGCTCCCCACCACCCCACTGCAGGGGTTAAACCACAGGGGAGAGCAGGCGTGACCCTGAGTGGAGCACGGATGTGGGACTGTGGCCAGAATTATCCGAGGAGGTTGCCAGAATAGGTGCAGACCACATATGCCAGAAGGAGGGGTAAAATGAATAGCAAAAAAAGAAAGAAAATTCACCATTTCTGGCCGGCCCATTGGTAGCCTTCGACTGCGATGCCGGCAGCCAGGTTCGAAATGGGCTTGGGGTGGAGTGGGGGCCGCCAGGAGGAAGCTTGAGCATCCATAGGACCGCTTGTCTCTCCGGGGAAGGGATCCTTGGCTCGGTGCATGACCGACCTCTAGTGGAAGCTGGAGGTTCGGCATGCCCGAGCACTGAGACCTGGAGGGAGCATAACAGACGCTGGCGTAAGCCATGACATCATGTGCACGTCACAATCCTGGGGGGCATAAAGGAAAAAGCTTGGCCCCAGCACAACACCAGCGAGACAGCTGGACATATGGCTCTTGCCCACCAGCACCCTGATCCACAAAAGAGAACCCAGACAAAATTCAGAGGTAGGGCACAGGAGTTAGGGTTGAGCCTGAAGTCCCTCCTCCACTTTGCCCCCGCCTGGGGGGGTAGAGCCGCAGCTCTGTGGGGGGTCCTCCCAGAGGTGGGGCATTGGAGGGTAAGCATGGTGACAGTGCTGGTGATCATGGGGGGCAAAAATAGAAATTACAAAAAAATATATATATATACTATTTCTACTACAGGGAAATGACTACTTTTTTATGTTTGCTTGCACGCATGCACAAGCAAACATACCAGTGGTGTCTGTGTGGTGTAGGTGAGTGCTGTATAGCCAAAGGATGTAGAAATGTAGGAGGCTTGCTACTTAAAAGCCAAAACTGAGAAGGCTGATGATGACAGCGTTAAGCCTGCTTCATGGGGATAAACCATGCAGTTCAAAGGACGCAGCCCCACCAATCAGACTGCCTTTCTACCTATCAGCCAGCTAACAGACATCATCATCAGATTTTAAAGATGAACATAAAGCCCCACAGTCTCATCCTGCAGTTTGTGTTTTTCTTCTCATTTTTAGTGGTTTCCCCCTAGTTACAGACCGGAGTCTGGAGGGCATCTCTCTGCATGCACTAAACAAAGTGGGGCAAAAAAACAAACAGCACGCAGAATGTAAATATAATTGCATCAAATATGCTAACAGCATGTCAATAATGAACAGCAAACACCAAAAATAAATGTTTTAAATAACATACTGCTTTTTTATGTTCATTTTTTTACTTGCAATTTTTGTCTCCCCAAAGCCCTGCCTCATCGTAAGTCGCCTATGGTGTCTGCCCCTCTCCCCACCTACCTGAGCCTTTGGGTGAACCCTCATGGAGCTGTGGCTATAGCCCCCAGCCAGGTACGAGGTGGGGCCTGTGCACCCCGCAGTCCTTCTTGTTTTGTCAGGCACCTCAGCAGGACAGACAGGCAGGAGTTGTGGGGTCTGCACCGGGTGCACCATCTTCCCAGTACTCTGGGAGCTAATTTTTCCCTTGTTCTGGGGGGTGTGACATGCGCCCAGACGTCAAGGCACAACTGCTGACATCAATCATGCCCCAACCCCTAAGACTGGCTCAGATGCTTGCTGCACCTCCAGCCTCCACCAGAGGCCAGTCAAGTACCGAGCCTCAATCCCCTCCCTCCCTCCCTGGAGAAGATGAGCAGTCCATCAGATGCTCCAGCCTCCTCCTCCTCCCCTGCGTCCCTCCGTCTCCTGGCGCATTTCGAACCAGCGTCAACAGTGTGTCAAGCAGCAGAGATACTGTGATACGACGCGGCCCTATGACATACTGTTTTATGTTCCCTTTAAAGCTCTATTGCAGTGCAAGCAAACATCTGGCATTGACAAATGTTTGTTTAAAGCTGTTTTAGAGAGAAAAGCAGACTACTTACAGGGGAATGTGCTGGAAAAAGAACAATAACATTATCCTGTTGTTGCTTCCAAGTTTCCTTGACAGCACAAATCTATGCCATTAGTAATCCAATGCCACAGACATGAAGTACAGTACAGCACTACATTACATGAACTACCTGCTGATTGTGCTTCTCTTGAATTTGGGGTGGTGGAAGGCAGAGTGGAGGAGCAAAAGCAGAACACAAAGCTGTGGTGCACATAAAGCTATAAAGTGCTTCACTGCAGTGAATGGTGGTGAACTGCTGAATACTATGCAGAAATGATATAAACAGATACTGTAATATAACTGTCAATAGAAACGTCATATATTTGATGTATTCTGCTTTCTACTTTATATAGAACTATAAAGAGAGCTGTAATATGTATTTACCGTGTCTGTATTATATTATGTACTGTTTGCATGCAGCATTTTAGTTTTGGGCACTGGCATAGCTATATATTTTATACTGTCACTTTAACTGGTGCTGTATTTAAGTAAAGCCTTCCAGATCAACCCTGCCACCTACAGAAGTGTCAGTGTGACGTGAAACATTGTAATGTCTGTCTGCTCTGTACTGCTGAGTGTGGTACGTAAATTTAACATTTGTGCACTTTCAGTGCTATAAAGCACTTTATAGCCTTACGTGTATCACAGCATAGTGTTCTGCTTTTCTCCTGTAGACAGCTGGGGCTGTTTCTTTGTGGCAGCACTTTTACAGTCCAAGTAGCACGCTCACTAATTTGTGTTTACTGGACTGAAGCAGTGGCAGCACACTAAGCAGACTGCAGAGGTAGGTGGAGCAGATAAGAGGAGCAGCAGAGCACATTAAAAGGAGTGGAGGGAAGTAGAGCAGACCAGAGGAGTGACAGTAAGCAGAGTGGAACGGAAGAGTGGTGGCAAGTAGAACAGACCAGAGGAGCGGCAGCAGGTAGATCGGACCAGAGGTCTAACAGTTGACACAGTGGACCACAGGAGTAGCAGCAAGCAGAGGGGACCAGAGGTGCAGCAACAGGTAAAGCAGACCAGAAGCACAACAGCAGGCACAGAGAACCGGAGGAGTGACAGTAGGCACAGGGGACCAGAGGAGCGAAATCAAGCATAGTGGAATGGAGGAGCGACAGCAGGCATAGCGGACCAGAGGAACAACAGCAGGCAGAGTGGATTGGAGGAGCGACAGCAGGCACAGTGGACCAGAGGAGTGACAGCAGGCACAGCAGACCAGAGGAGCTGCAACAGGTGAAGCAAACTGCAGGAGTGGTAGCACACAGAGGGGAATGCAGGAGCAACAGTAGAGCAAACTGAAGGAGCAGCAGCAAGCACTGCAGGTCATAGAAGCAGCAGCATGTAAAGTGGACCGGAGGAGTGAGAATAGACATAGCAGACCACAGATATGGCACAGGCAGAGCGAACCAGAGGAGCAGCAGCATGTAAAGTGGACCGGAGGAGTGAGACTAGATATAGCATACCACAGATATGGCACAGGCAGAGCGAACCAGAGGAGCAGCAGCATGTAAAGTGGACCGAAGGAGTGAGAACAGACATAGCAGACCACAGATACGGTACAGGCAGAGCGAACCAGAGGAGCAGCAGCAGGCAGAGCAGACCAGAGGTGCAGCAGCAGTGTTATAAAAGATGTGGTACACAACTATGGCTCTAAGCTTAAAATTAAAAAACAAGTTACTTAACATCTTTGCATGCCCCTACAGCATACAAAGGCAAGATGTGCAAGACCCATGTGAATACCTAATGTTAACTTACGGGAAGGCATTGTTTCTTGATATAGTTTTATGATTAATGCACCAACTCTAATGCAGTTCTTTACTTACATAACACAAAGCACACTTCTTACTGTTAATCTCCTGAAGATGTACAGTATAAAAGGGGTAGTGCTTTACTTACATCAGGATTCAAACACACTACTGTATGCCAACTAGTTCAGCCCACTATTTGAATATCCATAAATACTTAATGCAGGTAATATTTCAGTTTCATGAATATTTATGAAAGGAGAGTATCCCGTACTAGCTAGCATCGGGATCATAGAAAACAAATGCATAGCACAGAATATATCCAAAAGCAAATGGTTTGATATCTTTTATTGGACCAACATAGATGCACAAAAAGAAAACAGTGCCTAAGCTTTCGGACCAGCCAAGTCCTTCCTCGGAGACTTATGGCAGTTATTTAGAGAATCACATTCTATTAACACCCAGACCATACGTATAAAAACAGAAATAATTCTCATTGGTTCAAAATACCTATTTTAAAAAATCACAGATTTAAATTGAAGGAGCTAGATTCTACTAGTCTGTGATTGATGAGCAACCTTCCAAGCTCAATCGTCGGCAGACGTAGATAAGATGAGTTGTCAAGCAGACAGTCCCAGTAACTGAAATATGAATGTGTTATGTAACTACATTCTTACATTCTATAATACATTTTGTCAACTATACTCTTAGCCAGTTAAACTCCATAAACATTAAGACTTACAGTGCAGTAACCTTATTTTTTACAAGATATCAAATGTCAGTATTAGTGCCAAATAATTAAAAAACAACCTCTCAAGGACCCCTTAAAAATGAGTTCATGCATCTTAAAATGTTCAGAGTTCCATAATGCGTCAGTATATAATCAAAATACTGTATGTACAGTAACAGTCTTAAGAATCTGAATAAAAAGGAGGCAGTAAATAGCACAGTGGTTTAAGGCTCTGAGCTGCAAACCTGGAGACCTAGGTTTGAATCCCACAGCCCCCCACTTGCAAACTGTCTGACCCTTAGCAAGTCACTTAACTTCCTTGTGCTCCCACGTCACACCTGTAAAGTAGCTTTCAGCTTAGTGCGTCTCTCCTGGTTAAAAAAAAACAAAAAACAATGGAATACACCCCCGAGAAAAGAAAACTAGTAGAAAGAAATATAAATTCACTATTATGGAACCAGAGTCCTAACACTATACCATAATTATGATATGTACCTGAATATACACCCCACCAAGATAACCACAACCCCAGCCCCCCTTATTTCCCCAACCCTCCCCCACAACCACACAACCCCCTCCCCACAAAACACACCATCCTCCTACCCCTAAATACAAAAGTTACCCCAACACACCCCCACACGACAACCCAACATCCCCCTACCGCATCGCCCACACACATGTGGCAAAGAATATAGTATCTGACAAACATAAATAAAACTAACAGCACAAATACTCAGCCCAAGATACTGTATTACAAAGTGCACTGATTAGACTGCATGTTGCACTCTCGTTTATTATCGCACCAACGAATCAAAAAGAGACCAGAATTAGACAGATGCAGAGTTTTTCACTATAAATGAGATGACACAATATGTGCCTGGAAAGAGAAAGTCCTCTGTTAACTGATAATGAATCTGATTTAACAGAACTGAAATAGTACACTGGGTTAACAGAGGGCTTTATCTTGACAGTTGTGCTTTGTTTTTCCTCAATGAGAATGAAAAATTCTTTATCTATTTAGCAAGAGTGGGGATTTAAAAAAAGATCAAAATGTCATTTGTTTCAAGGTTAGAAAAGACAAATCTTAAGTCACAAGTGCACATCATCTCACATCAGTCACGGCTGCTCTGCTGTTTGATTGAGAGGTCGGCACTCTCTTTCAATGCAATTTTGTCTCAGCTGGAGAAGCACAAGGCTGATCAAGTCCTGATGCGAGGGGAGGGTGTGGGGGGACTTGCAAAGAGGGTTTCTTTCAACAGCATGGTGGGTTAGTTAACAGAGTTTAAAAAACAAAAACCTGGCCAGTCAGTGAGCACAGTGACAAGGCTGCCACTCATGAGGCCGGTGACCAAGGTTAGCACTCTAAGCTTGGGATCAGTGGGCCAGCAGGAGGAGGAGGACTGAACATCACAAAGTATGCTCTTCTCCTCAGGGAAAAGCAGTGTGTGTGTGTGTGTGTGTGTGTGTGTGTCCTGCTGCACTACAGCCATATAGCCACCTGAGTGACCACAGGTGTTGCAGCCATGGAAGCCTGTGGTGGGCAGTGGGAGGGGAGAGCGCACATTGGTGTGCCAGGCCAGCCGGCACCTACTGACACATGGCACACACTTGATCTGTGGGGCAAAAAAGGGTAAGAGGCCAGTTTAGTGTCATCAGCGAACTTACACAGCCTGCTGGAGACATCTGCTTTCAGTTCATTGATGAGAATGTTTTGAACAGTAGTAGGCCCAGCACCAATCCCTAAGGGACAAAGCTGAGTAAACCCCTCCTTCCATAGTGACTGTCCACCGCAACCTTCTGCTTCCTGCCACAACACCAGTTAACAACCCACCTTGTGAATGTCTCAAGTATACTACACTGGTGTACTTTGCCCAGAAGCTTTGTATGTGCCACAGTGTCAAACACCTTGCTGAAGTCCAGATAATAATTTAAAAGTTGCATATGTATCCACCTTTAGGTTACTTACGAAGAAGCAGACTCATACAATCAATTGAATATGTATGGATATAACAAGAAAAAGTAGGCACTGTTTCTCACTCTTTCCAGTGTTGTACTAGAAATTATTTTTGTTGCATACAACTGAAAATATAAAAATACTGAAAGTGAGATTACACATTCCGTCTCAGGATGGACTGTGTTAAAAAATGCTTAAACTTAAAAATACATATTTTCAAATAACAGGTTGGCCATGTCCTTTGCTGATGAAGCCCTTTAAAAGTGTGAAATGTTGGATTCTGTTGTGAACATGGGTAAAGCTTGGACTAAATTCAATTAAAGTGCTGAAGAGCCAAAAATAATTTTCTAGAGTTCGGCCAATTCTTGGAGTTTTGTGGTTGGAACTGAAGTCCAGATAAGTCTGCACCCCTGCCCCTGTCCTCCTCCCTGGTCACTCCTTAAAGAAAGTGATCAGGCTGGTCTGGCCCCATGAAACTTCACTGAGGGAATAAGAGCCACATCAGTCAAGCACTCCGTTATTATGTCACTGATAATGGCTTCCAGGACCCAGCCCAGCTCTGAAGTCAGGCTGACCAGTAGTTGCCAGGGTCCAACCTGGCACCCTGTCCACACAGACTGCTGATGCATTATTGTAAGCTGCCCTGCCTACTGTTCCCTTAGCTCTTCTATGACTCTGGAGTTTATCCCATCATATCACATCACCCCATGGCAGCCCCTTATCAGTGTTTTTGGAGCTCCAGTCATCAACACAAAAATCACAGTTCTCATCAGCAGAACCCAATTACACAGTGCTGCAAAAACATGGAATTTCAAGCCTTTCCATTTTCAATCAATAAGGACGTTTGCATAAAACAGGGTATTCGTCCTTTACTGTACATCTGTACCTGATGCTTAATTCTTAGTTAACGTCATACTCCGTAGTTTGTGACATCACAGTTATCGTCAGTGCAACAGACTTTAATGCCACAATCAGGGATGGAATAAACCTCAGGAGCCAGTGAACTCTAGTAGACAAGATGCTGCCTCTATGCACGTACCCTTTGCAATACCACAGAAAAAGCTTCAGATGCATTTCTGGGGAGAGAGGCACCTCTCCTGGTATCAGCTGTGACTGCTACATGCAGCTAGCTGGACATGCTCAGTAAACTGGTTTTGTACAGAATGACTACTGATGGATGCCTTGCTGTTATATCTTCTTTATCCTGGTGGTTTGGTTACTGAACTACAGGCTCTACTGCCAGTGAAATTCACCCAGCTGAGAAATGCAAATACATAAATGTGCAGCCTATCGCCATCTGACACTGATGGTCCTCTGTGGTGAATTCATTTATTTATTATCTTACAAAGCTTTTGCAAGCAAAGCCTGTGAAATAAAGGAAGATATAGGATTACGAAACCTCACGTAAACAAATTCTTAAACTTGTGCAGTGCAATTGTAGTACTCTGCAAATGGATTGGAGTATGAGAACTGTCCGAATGTTATTTTGGGGGCTTTGAATATGAACAAAAAAAAAAACCCAGAAAAAGTTAAAAAGCTGGAAAATCAGGACATGTTAGTCAAGTTACAATCCTAGTTACCATGCCACAAGCTGTACTGCTTTTAACATCCACTGACATCTGGAGCATCTGCATGGATACATACATACATACATACCAAATTGCACTGTGTTGAAAAATGTCCCAGAGTTCCTCGGGGGATTTTGTCTTCTAACAGCAGAAGGGCAGGTCAGAGGACATGCTGATACTCGGTTGCTTACTCCGAGTAATTAGCCTGCCTAAAGACTAAGAAAACATTAGAACAAAAAATGTTTTCCCAGGCCATCAACAAAGCCTATGACTTCCTTTGTCAGGGAGGTTGGGTGAGAAGAAATCATGGTCCTAGAGGTTTCAACTTCTGCTGCAGGGGCTAGGCCTAACTGCAGGCTGCATCTGAAGGAAGTCATGGCCCTTATTAGGGACAACTTATCTACTGTCCATGTTTTTATCCATGAAGGAAGTTTGAACTTCTTCCTTCCAGTTGTTTTTTTGCTAAAGGCAGAGGCAATGGGCAAATGAAGCCTCCCAGCAGAGGATTTATTAGGAGGTCCAGGAATTGAAATTTACCATCCGACTCAGGATCCTGGACAACAATCTCTAGACTGTTTTCCATACATTTCACAAAGGCTTGGTGGAGGTAGGATGAACTATCAACAGGGGGAGAAATGTGAGATGAACCTATATCATCTGCCACTGACATATCAGCGACAGTATCCAGCTCAAACCTTTTTTTAATTCTTTATTTTTTATTAAAATGTAAATGTTAATATATTAAGAATATTCAACCATTCTCATAATCAAAGAATGATGATACAGAATGTACATAGAGGATCACTAAGAATTCAGCAACAGGCATTGCACAAACAGTATGAATAGCTCTCTCACCTAGAGATATCTTAAACTAATAAGTAATACTTGAATTAAGCCTTCCTTGAAGGGCCTGGAGTAGCAGACGGGGAGATCCCCCCAAAAGCATGTCAAGTTGTTGCTAATATTATATTAACTTACATTACATACATAATATTAAACATTTACATCCCAAGTACTCCTTATTTATCATTCTAGTGGGGTAATCTTGAGAAATAATATTGCAATCGCTCTGTGTGTTACCAGTGTATGTAATCACTCACTAATTACCAAACAAACTGAGATAATGATAGCCATGAAAAGTAATTGCCATACAGTTAGGAAGAGAGCAAACTAAACCCAGGATATAAGAGTCCTGCTCAAAGGAATGCACAGAAGAAAATATGCTCCCTCTCCCCTATAGGACACCAACAAGATTTAAATTTAAAGCCAGCATAGCTGAAAAACCGTATTTATAAACATCCTATGCAAACTGTCTCATAGGCACTTATAATCCAAGACACCACAGGAAAGCAACTTAAAGAATGGGACCAAAAAAAAAAAAGTTACTCATGTAGTTTCAAAGATGAATCAAAATAGGTATAAGCACCCGCACAACATACTCAGAAAACGTCCCATGGATAAAAAAAATCACATTTATTATAGACCAAAATCAAAGCGCACACTACACAGACTGACGTTTCACTTGGCCGACTGCCAAGCTTCCAGAGACTCTGAGGGAAGCTTGCAGTCGGCAATGAAGTCGATCTGTAATGCTGATTTAGTCTATAATAAATGCAATTTATCCATCAGGACATTCTGAAATAAAATACTCTATTAATTCATCTTTAATCATGTTTTAATAGCACCGCACATATCCTGGTGCTCCTAGCCATTTGCGTGTTGCTGTGTCTCATGTAGTTTCAATCAGTTCATCTTCGGAGGCCTGATCTTCACGAGCTGGTAGACTACCACGTGTAGCTGCAGTAAAAATAATTGACTTGCCCTTGTAAGTAAGACGGAGGTGAGCAGGGAAGAACAAATCTGTTGAGATGCCATGTTCCCCCAGACGTCGTTTTATCTGCAGAAGTTCTTTCCTTCTAGCTTGCGTACATGATGCAACGTCCGGGAAAATATATATTTTATGCCCCTCAAATTGCAGCTCCCGTTTATCTCTTGCAGCAGCTAGTACTGATAGTCTCTCCTCTAAGGAATCCAACATAACCAAAACCATCGATGTCTGCAGCTCTCCTTCCACAGGACTCTGACACGCTGGTAAATGAAAAACGTGCATAATATGAGTATAGCGCCAAAAACGGGTTTTAATTCTGTAGCGGCGATATTAGAGGGAAGACCCACAATCCGAAGATTAGCAGCTCGGAACTGATTCTACAGAGTCACTAGCTTGCCGGCCTGGAATTTAGAGTCCTTGTCCTGAGCCTCTGAGTAATGCTCCTGTTGGCTGCTGAGCTCTTCAAGAGCTTTAGTGCTCTCCTCTCTCCCCTCCTCGAGTTTTTTAACCTGCTGATCCATTGCAGATAAAGAATCGTTGGTTTGATTAACTTTCTCCTCTATTTACTGAAGGATGGTGAAAATCTTGTTCATTGTCTGATCCTTCTGTAGTAAGCTAGCTGCCACTGCAGATGGGCCTTGTTTAGGAAACATGTAATCTTCCACAGATTCAGAATGGGATGCCACTTGTTTATCAACTTTTTTTGGCCCCATTATGACCGGAGCAGGTATCCAAGCGGTATTAAAGACTTGTATATGATATAAGAACCCAAGTATGTACAGAATTTAGTCTTAAATATTAAAGGTCACGAGAGAGCTCTACAGATGCACATCTGTTCAGCTTGCTGGCTAGCTCCGCCCCCATCCAGCTCAAACTCTAAATAATGCTCAGATCTAGAGTCCCAGTTTCAGGGGTCCACCTGAGAACTGGAAGTAGTGGCAGTACTTTGATTAATCCAGAGCATGCCCTGTATCTTGTTCCTGAATGCTTTGCAAAGCCTGGTCCTTGGAAGACTGGTGCCGTTGAGAAGCTGACATATCCAAATCGGATATTATCCCATCGTTTTTTATGGCCAGAGCCAAGAGAGGCAGACTTACCTAAAAGAGATTCAGTCTTCTTCACCCTGCTTTCCTTCGACTTCTTCAACATCCTGGGGCAGTTAAGGCAGTTAGGAAAATTAATGGCGTGGTCTGGGCCCAGACATACTAGGGCCATTGGCATGGGTTTGTGGCACTTAGTGTATACATTAAACTTACCAGAAGGGTTCAACCATAGGGAGGCCATGACAGGTTGAGGTTACCTTCTGGATGACTAACAAAAAACTGTGAAAAAGCAGGTAGAAACTTGTGGTGATTGTGCCGAAAAGTAAATGGAATCTAAGTGGAGTCAGAACTAAGACAAAGCACTACTGAATTATGGCGAGAGAAAAAATAAAGAAACAGAGCAGATCCGTATGTGAATGGTCTTTTCAGTGGAACAGAAAGATCTGATAGATGGAGTTAACCATGAACAAGACGAGGAGATGGTCATAAAGATGAGATTAAATCAGAGTGGAGGGTTCCAGGCTCCAATTCCTCAAGCAGGAATGATGCAATGCATTTTCAGGGATGAATTCTCATTATTAGAATCAGATAACTGGAATGTTGGTTACACATTACAAAAAACAAACAAAAATGTGGCTTTTAGTTGCTTGGACAATGAGCTGGTCGGGTCCCAAAGTTTACTTTCGATAAGCCACTTGTGGCCTCCTTAAACTTGTCTTACGACTATATTTTATGTGGTGGGAAGATGTGGGAGGCAAAATGGAATTTGTTCTGACAGAGAAAATATTTCACACAATGATATGGCAACTAAAATAGTGGCCCCACTACAGCTGAAAAAGATGCAATTAAAACATTTTTTATTTTAATTAAAAATAGATGTTTTGACAATACAGAATTCTATTTTAGCCAGTGAGTTTAAACTAGTGGTCAATGTGACCATCTGAAAAATGCAGTTTAGGATAATAATTACAAAATGCTTTGCCTTTCCACTGCAATCTGTTTTGAAAGTATTTTGTAACTGCATTTCCACCAACAGGAGGAGGCACCCAGCAGGCAGCTGTCAGAGTGTGATTCAGTTAACAGACTGCAGCACTCCAAGTGTAATCTGTCTCTAAGCTATGCCATGTTCAAGTCAAGCAAAACTTTTCACCCACTTACAGTACCTGTCTGAATACAAGGACGGCTTTTTTCTTTGTCCTCAAGAAACAAACAATTATTTCCTTCCTCTGAAAACGTTTACAACAGAAGGACCATCTGTTCTTGTTCAGGGTTCGGAACAGGACTCTGATCATCAGGGATAGCAAAAGATTTTATACAAACCTGAAGAAAACTGGCCAAATCCAAACACTCTAAAGTGCTGATTATTTGATTTCCTTACATATACATTCTGTGTGCAGGACTGTATATGTGTAACAGACAATCCACTACAGGGCATGTGGTCATGCTCCGACATAAGCACACCTTGGTGTGCACTGTGACACCCGAGGCCGCAGGCCAAGCTCGCTCAACAGCCCAGGCATGTGAATATCAGAGCATGACTGCATGCCCTGTGGTGGATTATCAACCTTACAAAATGGCTAGAAATGTTTTTTTTGGGCAAAAAGTAGTCCTTGTTTGGCAGAAATTAAAGTTTTATTCAGGTGATCTACTAGTCCTTGTCTGGCAGAAACTGGAGTTTCATATAGGTGATCTGGTTGATCCAGCCATGATCCTGATAGGTAAAAAGTGATAAAATAAAAAACCTATCTGGTTGATCTTGACATTTTTAAACTGTTTGAGGTGTAATAACTGACTTCTGTCTTCCAGTGTAGCATGACCGAGAGGTGTTCATTGTGGTAAACAAATGCTGCTGAAGGTTTATAATGAGGAAGGGTTTGTTCGAAAGCATGTAAGATGCAAGGTTTTAAACTGTGTTTAGTTACTTTTGTGTAAAAAAAAAAAAAGCCACTGAGTGTACAGCGAGCGACTCTGCAGCTTCTGAAGTACAGACGCAAGCCTGAGCGAGTGTTGGAAGGAGGTCGCTATGGTTTCATGTAACCAAAGAAGGGGGAAATACACAGGACTGGAGAAGTCATTAAACCACTAACCAGACCACTGACATAGATGAGGAACTAGAAAGTGAAATTAAGAAGGAAGTGAGCCAGGGAAGAATTCTGTTTATAGGAGGTATCAATCTTCCAGACGTGGATTGGGACACACCAGCGGCAAGGAACAACAAAGCCAGAAGTTTTAAGAGGTTACACAGGACTAAACTCTCACCAAATGGGTACAGAAGGCAACTGGCGGGAAGACAAAACCTTGATCTCATAATGTCCAGCCAGGTATTATTAGAGGATGGTGTGCCTCTTTGCAGATGACACTAAGATCTGCAACGGGGTGGACACTCTGGGAGGGGTGGAAAAAAATGAGGAGAGACCTAGATAAACTGGAGGAATGATCCAGAGTGTGGCAGCTGAGATTTAATGGGAAAAAAGTGCAAAATCATGCATTTGGGGCACAAGAACCAAGGGGAGGATTACATGATTTGGGGAAGGGAACTGATGGTCACCAAACAGGAAAGGGATTTTGGGGTAATCATATCTGATGACTTAAAGGTGGCCATACAAAGTGCCAAGGCTGTGGGGAAAGCCATTGGGATGCTGGGGTGCACAGGGAGAGGTATCACCAGCAGGAGGAAGGAGGTGGTGATGCCACTGTACAGACCATTGATGAGGCCTCATTTGGAATATGGGGTCCAATTCTGGAGGCCGCATCTCTGTAAGAACGTAGACAGGGTGGAGGCAAGTTCAAAGAAGGGCAGCAAAGATGGTGCAGGGCCTGCTCCAAAAGTCATATGAGGAAAGACTGGGAGACCTCAATATGTATACCCTGGAAGAGAGAAAGGACAGGGAAGATATGATAGAAACCTACAAATATCTAAAAGGCATAAATAGAGTACTAGAGGGTAGCATCTTTCAGAAAAGGAGATGTCCAGGAATGAAGAGGCTTGGCATGAGGTTGGAAAGGGGTAGACTAAGGGGTAGCGTGAGGAAGTATTTCTTCACAGAAAGGGTGGTGGATGCATGGAATAGACTCCCAGCAGAGGTGGTGGGAGCAAACACAGTGGTGGTGATTCACACATGCATGGGACAGGCATGCATAGGGGAACGCTAGCAATAGGAACGAAGAGGTAAAGCTGTAGATGAAGTAGGGCCTGTGGCTTTTACAGTAGGCAGCAAAAATTGGGCAGACTGGATGGGCCTAGTGGTCCTTATCTGCTGTCAATTTCTATGTTTCTACATCATGATCAAGGACCCAGTTCAACACTGTGCTGGATTCTCAACCACTGAAGTCCAGCACTGTGGTCCCAGATTTTATGCATACCGACTCTGTCAAAATGACAGAATTAATCAAGGTTTACTGAGGAGTATAGCTACGGCAGAGGGGGCAGAAAAGAGGCAGAATACACTAAGCCCAGGAGTCCATTAAATTTATTAGTAAGGCAAAGAAGCACAGGAAAACAATATGGCTAGACAGACAAGGGAAGGAGACAATCCTGGACAAAAAGAGAGCTTTTAAGGTGTACTAAGGAGAGCAAAATGTGTCCAACAGGGGCTGGGTGAGTGATAAGTTCTAAAAAGAATATTGGCCATTGTAGCTGAAATGCACCAAATTGTTTTAGTCACATGTGAACTGGATTTGTCACTATATCAGGTTAACTGAACAGTAAAAATGATAATGTACAAATGCATTAGCCAAAGTGCAGACTGGGAACATAAAAAAGTTAGCCAAATTCAGTTTACTGTAGCCACTGGTGATGGTGGCGATCCTTAGCACACACCCAGAGGGGAGTTATAAGGAAAAGTTAGAAAAAAGGTAGCAGCTAATTAAGAGGGTGAAAGCAAACATGGAGCTAAGCATAGTGAAGGGGCCATGGAAAACAAGACTGTCTTCTGGCGCAGCAACCTGGGTTCAGCCAGAAGGAGGAGATCAAACATCCCAGAGGACACTCCCCTTCCCAGCGCAATATTGCCACTACAATGACCACAGGTGGCAGAGCGTTCATGGCAGCTCACAGAGGGGAGCAATGCAAAATGAAACGCACTCCTCACACCTGTATCACCCAATACTGGCGTCCCATGTCTTATGACCTATTTATTCAGGAAATAAATGATATTAGTAAGTTTAGATATTAGTAATTTTAGATACTAGTAAGTTTAGATGCTTGTGTAGCTAGAAGGGTTTTATTAAATCCTGATTATAGGGTTCTTGACGGGTTGGGTGGTGCTACAATTCCATGTATTAGTTATACTGTAATGTGATGGTAGATTACTTGCATATGTTGTTATTGGAGGTATGACTGAACCTAAACAATGTCTTTGAGATCAATATTACGATCTTAAATCTGTAATATATGTACGTGTAGTAGATTATTAAAGACTTTTCTTTAAATGGTCTAGTCCATGTGTAATGAATAGTGATGAATGATTTAAATTTGGCAGTTCTAAGACTGTGTGTAAAGGTGTGAAGATAGATGTCCATGTTATATGTTTTTTAGGCATAATAACAGGTCTGTCTTGTAAATAGGGTTTTTAACCCAAGTGACATGTATCCTGTATAAAAATACAAGCTTTAACTACTACTACATGGGGGATACAAAAAATGGAGAGGAAAACACTGGGTACAGCACAAATGAAGGGTCTGACTCCTTGCAGGCTCCACACTGGTGATGGGCCTCTCCAGTGCACCAGATCCGTGTTCAGCAGTGGTGGGGGTCCTGCTGGCACTTCCACGGCGGGGGGGCCTGTGTAGGAAGTCACTGGACGGAGTTTAGCACCTGAGAAGCTGGGTGGTAGAGTGGGGGATTTCAGAAGAGGAAGAAGCAGCCTGCAACGGAGGGCAAAAAAAGAAAATAAAAAAACAAAAGATAGCATAGAATAGATGAAGAAAGATGGCTAAATTTTGGAGGAAGACATGGGGAAACTGAGTGCACTGACTGAGTACTTTAGTTCTGTATCTACTGTGGAAGACTTGGGACCAATGCTAGGCAGTAAGTACTTCTAACGATCTGCAGGGCCTAAAGAATCACAAGACCCTTGCACTAGATGTGATGCACCCAAGGGTGCTGTTGGAAGAAAGATATGCCCTGACAGCTCCCCTGGAAAACCTACAGAATGAGTTACTAGCAATATGTACAGTGCTGACAGATGAAAGGATGGTGGATGTGGCTTCTCCTGTACAAGAGGGAATATTACAGTGCCTCCAGCTCCCTTGTAAATCACTGAAAGAGCAAGTCTTCAACAGCAGAGGAGATTTACAGTGAAGATTTATTGTCCTCAGATGAGGAGGCTGGAACCCCAAGAGAAGATGGAACGGGGGAGGGGGGAAGCTGGGAACAGCACTGTGTTGGTTTCTCTAAACTAGGGCTGCACAATCTCCAACCATTGCCATAACTGCTGAGACAATGGACCCAGAGGTCTGAGGGTCTCAGACACCTTATCATATAATGACTGGGACACGTGAAGCAGAAGCCTAAAAGGGATATCTATGGCAGAATGATCCACTGTACCCATGCCTAGTCATGAACTGCATGGCTGACTTTGGGTCCTCGCTCAAAGGGAGGAGCAGGAAAAGCCTCCCAGCCAAGTAGCGTCAATGCCAGTGGTGGCTAGTGGATGGGTGCTCATGAGGGGAGCCCCTGGCCAGATGACAACTGACTGGTTCCAAGAGGACCCTGCTGCAGGGACCACTCCAGATCCAGAGTCACCAGTAGAAGCTGCACCACTGGTGTCAATGTCATGAGTGGTGTTGACACCGAAATCCATGCTGATGGCAATGCTGAGAATCCCACTGGTGGTGACTGCATCACCGGTACCACTCCCAACACAGAAACTGCGAGAGTTGTCGGTGCCAAGGGTGGTGTAGACACTGACAACTGCACTGACCTTGGCACCCAATGACACCTGATCTGGCACCACAGCTGGCATCGTTGCCGCCCTGAAAGAAGTCAGCACTGAAGGTACCGACCCCAGCAACAGGGGCTTCCAGAATCGATGGCTACCGCACCATGATGGGTGCTCCCTCAGCCGCTGGGTAGGAGCCAAGGATCTGTCCAATGATGGTACCTCTATCATGGCCCCAATTCAGTGAGGGGTGGAAGAGCTCAGTACCACAAATGACTCCAAAGGGCAGTGGGGGATAGGGGAATGACCTGGGAACCTACCTGAGGACCTCCTGTGATAATGCCTGTCCCGAAAGTCTGAGACAGGATGTCCCAGTTTCAGAGCTGAAAACTCTAACATTTGTTAGATGAAGGTGACACAAGCATCACAAGCTTCCATGTCATGGCTGGGTCTTACTAAGGAGAAACAAAGCATGCGTTTCAGTGCAGGTGATGTCCTTCCCAAAACCACAAAGCTGAAAAAGGGGCCCTGAAGGTTTTTGCTTTGTGGACTTGTCCTTTTTACCCAACATACTTAAGTGAAAATGAAGAAAAATAAGGAATAGGAACTGTGATGGCACAAGATTCTACTCCCATGGAGCGCACTCAATAGCAGGAAAAACTGAACTGCAGTAGTTAGGGCACGGATGATGGTTACTGGTTCAGGCACATGGTGTCACACATGCATCAGTGCCAACACCACTGCCAGCACCCTAGAAAAATGTTTGCTTCCACAAGGTCTTAGTGCCTCTAATGCTAAGACCAAAGAGAGGGGCTCTATAGAAAAGATCGATTCTTGGAAGATGCAAGGCCCATAGTTGATCTTGGAAGAGCAGATCTCAAAAGTGAAAAGGGACCCCTGCTGAAGCTTTTTAATATTAGGATGCAGGGGGTTTGGGATGGCAGAGCAGACTTAGAATCATTAGAGTCCACAGTTATAAAGGCCTTATGTTAACCCCCAATGAAGTACCCAAATGAGATTTATGAGGACTCTGATGCACAAAAAAAAAATGTATGCTTCGGCATTAAAACTATATTGAAACTATTACACCTATAACATAGAATAAAGACATTTCAGGAGAATGTTCAACGCTTGTGTCTCAGACATAAGGAAGGGGATCAGGAGTGAAATGAGTCTCTTTACAGATGACTCAAAGTTGGGTGCAGTGGTGGATGAGGAGGAGGGGACGGTGGCCCTGCAGGAGGACCTGGAGGCCCTGGAAAGGTGGTCAGGAAAATGGAAACTATATTTCAATGCGGGGAAATGCACCTGAGAGTCAGATATCCAGGCCAGGATACCCTGAGAGGAGACACAATTCAAGTCACAGAGGGTGAGAGGGATCTGGGGGTAGTGGTAGATGTCAAAATGAACAACTCAGAGATCTGTAGAATGGCACCGGCAAGGGCAAATAGGATGCTGGGATGCATCGCCAGGGGGATCACCTCCAGAAAGGCGGAAGTGATTCTTCCCCAGTACAACTGCTTGCTTAGGCCACACCTCGAGTATTGCGTGCAGTTTTGGAGACCACATTTAAAGAGGGACATTACACTCCTAGAGAGGGTCCAAAGGAGGGCAACCAAAATGATCTGGGGCCTGGGAGAGAGGACCTATAAGCAGAGGCTCAAGGAGCTCGACATGTACACCCTGGAGGAGAGGAGGGATGAGGGGACATGACAGAGGTCTTCAATTACATAAAAGAGATCAATAAGGGGGGTCCAGTCAGGGTGCTCCAAAGGAAGGAGGTGGGGGCAACAAGAGGACAAGGGTACAAGGGTGTAAGCTGGAAGGGGGCAGGCTCAGAGGGGAGAGGAGGAGGTGTTATTTCACTGAAAGGGTGGTGCAGCCATGGAATGCGCTGCCCAGGGAGCTGGTAGAGGTGGAGACTGTGGGTGGGTTTAAGAGGGGATGGGACAGGTACAGGGGGAGGGTAAATCTGACCAGGTCCAATACAAGTGGAACATCTGGGACTGGGGACAGTATAACCCAAGGGGAAGGGGAACACCAAAATCGGCCCCCAGTGCGGGTGCTGACAATCGAGCAGACTCGAAAGACCGTTACGCCTACTCTGCTGGCATTTTAGTATGTTAAGATTTCTGACCACCAGATTTTCCAGACTGACCTCCAACTTTACTAGCAGCAGGTCAAACACACACCCTCTTTGCTAGGGCTAATGCAAGCACTATTATACTAAGTTATACCAAGTACACTGTTACCCTGGGGCCACAGACGACAGATTTAGGACCATGGTGATGGAAATCATTGAGAAGGAGCGGGTGGAGCAAATGTGATGGTGCATACAGGCGCAAACAAACTGGACAGGAGAAGCATAGAAGACTTAAATGGGAACTTCTGTGCCCTAGGTAGGACACACTGTGAAAGTGCAGGGGAGGTACCCTTCTTCGAGGTCCTGTCGACACTACGCTATAAATGCAAGGAAGCAGTTTAGGATACACCAGTTCAATGAAAGGCTGAAGGGCTGGTGCGAGGGGGAGGGGTTTCAGGTCTCAGGTGACTGTGGTCTCACCTGTAAGGTTGGAGGCTGTTCAAGCAGGATGGCCTACATCCCAGCAAGAAGGGCACTAGTTGTTGGGGTGAAGGTTTGCAGAGCACATCAAGGCACAACGAAACTAGGAGAGGGGAAGGCAGTACAGCTGGAAATAGGTACTGAGGAGGCCAAGCAAGTCTCCTCCAGCACCAGCACAGACAGAAAGACAATAGCTGGGGCAGAAAAAGATAACAGGCTCCCACCCCATAATGAATGCATGAGCCAATGGCTTATAAATGGGGGAGAGATGAGGGACTCACAAACCCAGGTTGTGCAAGAACTGAGAAAGGACTCAATTTTCTCCCAGCTAGCCAGCTCAGTGGCACTGAGGGTTGAGGTGCTGGATACCATACCTCATTCCAACCCAGCGACCCGTGTTCGGAGCGTGCACTGTCACCGGGGGACAACTGCTTTGCTCCGACAAATGACTGCCACAGCTGGAGGCCTGGTGTAGTGCGGGTCATGAGCAGTAAAGGTGAGTGGTGCTGTGGGATCCTGCAGCATGTGCGTGCCTCCATGCGAACAGCTGATGTGCGTGCCCCAGCAAGGGGAATCAGGAGAAAATGGTGGAAAATGGCAGCAGCAGGGTGCGCATTCATGATGATCCACCCACCAATCCCCACCCCTGTCACCATCGGGACAAGTCCTGGTGAGGTGACAGACGGTGGAGTCAGCAGAACAGGGCTGAAGGGTGCCCAACCTTGCCCCGGCTGAAGAAGCGTAAACTACATATTAAAAACAAACAAAGAAAAATCCCGGCAAGAAATTCCACAACATACCTGCACTGACTGTTCGAGGAAAAAGTGTGAATGAAAATATGCCGCAGTGCAGCTGTGGAATTAAAAATGAGCAGGAGCATAAAAATGGGCACATGCTGCAGGCAGCACTGGGGAAAACGACCCCTGCCTGGACAGCATTTACATGCACTAAAAGGGCAAAAGTTGCATCCTGCCCAGAAATGACCCCTCTTCCCTTTGCCAGTGGGTCCAAATTAATGCACCTACTCTATAACAATATCTAAAAGAAGGGAACACAAACTGTTCAAAATCTATCATTTAATATGTTTTGACCCAGTAAGTTCCTCTTAGACCCACATTTTTTTTTTACATTAATGGGTCCAATATGACCTATGTTTTACACTCCCCAGCGCAGTCACTGACCCTTGTGGGAGCTCACCTCAGACAGTATATAAAAAAAACAAAACAAGTGTGCAAACTGGTACTAGTATTCAAAAAAGGCTCAGGGAGGGCTGGCCTAGTGGCATGGCAGTCAAATGGTGTTCAGGAGGGGACGCTGCTCGTTATGCCAAGGGCAGGCTGGGCTGTAGGCAGCCATCAAAGGGCAGTGCAGCTTGGTCAGTGTGGGCAGGTGGCAGGTTCTGGCAGTGGCACACTAGCAAACACTGTACAGTATGTGGGCCAGGGAGCTTACTCTCCTGCAGGGTTTACTGTACATGCAAGGCTATTACAGCACTGCTCTAAGCAGAGGGAGGCAGGAGGACGTAAGGGGAGAAAAACAGGGGGAACCTCCCTGCCATCTACATGACTGATCACAGAGCCTGACCTGGGTATATCCCTGGTTATAGGGCAGGGTAAGGGAAGAGCACATGGTCCCTTGATGGGTTCTTCTTAAGCCATGAAATAAATATTGGCTTTCTAGTTTTATTCCAGGGAGCTAAATAGACCAAATGGTTGTAATGGTAATTTGTTACACTATTCTAATTTTCTTTGTACAACATAGCTCCATTAAAGAGATCTAGTAAGTTAAAAACATAGATTTGCACCACATTCAGTGGTGCCTTACTCCTGCGTGAATCACTTGGTGCAGCTGGTGCGAAAAAGAACTCTAATATTCTTATAAAAACACTTGTAAAATTGCAGTTAGCGGGTCTTGCTAACTTGCCAGTATATAGCACTGCCCACGCTCCGCCCCTGCATAAAGCCACATTATGATGTAAGGCCAGGGGAGCAGCGGGGCGTGCTCCATTACTAACCTATGGGGGCTACTTTGCAATCAATTTTATATATTGTAATGGTCAACTGTTGATCAATCAAGGGCGCTGACTGACTAACAAGGCTTGTTGGTCAGTGATTGCTACTGGTGTCACGGATACTGTCCCAATAACATAATCGATAGTAAGTAGCCTAATAGGCTATAATGGAGCGCATCCCTCATGCCTTCTGGCTATACCGTAACGCATGTGCACGGGGGTGAAGCATGGGCAGCGCTATATACAGGGAAGTCAGCAAGACCCAGTGACTGCAATTTTATGAGCATTTTTACAAGAATATTACAGAGTTCTTTTTCACACCATCTGCACCAAATGATTCATGCAGGGGTAAGGCACCACTGTATGTGGTGCAAGCCATCAGCTTAGTGAATCTCTAAGTTCCTAGGGTTGTGTGCATAAGTGAATTTTGGGGTACTTTCTTTCACAAATGTTGCAATTCTCCCTATGTGTAACAAACAGAAGGTGTTCAAAATCTACTCTGTAAGCGACTATGACTGAATGTTTCTTATGTACTGCTATCCTTCCATGAGCTGTAAATATTTTGTAAGTTTACTTGCAAAACTTATTAAAAAAATATACATAGATTAAAAAAGGCAGAGAGTCCTAAAAACATTAAGACACAAAGAAAAGTTATCTTAACAGTCACCTACCTACAGAATCAAAAATACATAAAAACGCTAATTAAACCTGATCGTTAAAGAGGCACACCGAACTGCAGGTCAATGCAGAGGGAGGGAAACTGAGGGTCAAAAAGGAAAATTTACCCAGACTTATTTTAGGCACAAGGCTACGAAAAACACATCAGATGTGGTAAAAGGTATTTACGTTTATCTTACACCCTTACATTTTGTTTTATTAGGCAAGTGGCAACTACACAGACCTTCACCAACGAAGTTGTCTGTGAGGGGGGAAAAAAACCAGGTTTGACAATTTAAATGTAAAACACGCACAACTGAATAAAAAAAAAATACTGCCTGTAGAAATCAACAGTACCTTCCTGCTAGAGTAACTACTGGGGAGAAAAACAAGAAAAATAGTTAAGATTCAGTCAAGTTCAAGAGCCACTGCAAACTGCTGCTGCCCCTGCAGACCACTGGCACAAAACCAAAGATCAGTTAAAGGCAGTGGAACTCATGATACCAGCATTCCATGCTGAGGTCACAGCTTTGAGCTGTACCAGTGCCCATATCAGAGTATACAACAGAATATAATCAATACAGCAAGTGAAGTAACAATGAAAATGGGAAGTTGTGGTACAAATTCAACAAAGTAGAAAGCTGTGCAAAAAAACAGCAGTAAGAAATAACACTGAATAAAGAATAGCAAGTTTTGCAATAAAAAGGTGGCTGGCAGGGATGAGGAAACTAAATTAACTACAACCAAGGACAAGTGAAAAAGGGAGTGGGGATGGTACGAGACCACCAGGAGGGCATGAGACAAAAGCTGCGGAAACTCCTGTCACTGGACGGCAACCTGCTGAGCAGAAGGGTAGCAAAAACAGGGAGTGCAGAGCAGTTCTGGGCCCACCTCTTTAGGGACCAGCATGAGGTAGAGGAGTGGGGGAGGAGGAGTGAAGGAAGTCTCCAGGAGAATGCTGCCTGTACAATTGTCAAGCATTGTCTAGGAGTAATGAAGGAGTGGGGTTTAATGTGTCTGTGGCGATAAACACAGGGTGGGGAAGGTGTGAGGAGAGAGAACAGGTGGTCAGGGAGAATGCTGGACCAGAACCCAATGATCACACAGAGTGTAAATGACGAAAACTCTCCAGGGACAGTGAACCCAGAGAAAAGTAAAGATCACAGTGGTGCCTAATGGAGGACACTTCCAGGCAAAGCAGCAGAAAGTATGATACAGGTGTTCTAGCCCAGCTGCAATGGACTTTGGGTCTGCACTGTAGAAAATGCCACCAGTCTAAGAGAAGGGGACAATCATTTTCTGGATGATCTCACATCTGGCAGCAACAAGGGGGACAAGCCTTACTGCTCTGAAGACCACCAAGCTTGGGGAAGAATTTAGAGAACATAAGAGTCAGTGTGGATACAGGAGACATCTTACCAGACTTCAGGGTACTTAAAGAAATTACATGGTCCAAGACAGCCATCACAGGTCTTGAAGAAGAGGGCAGAAGGTAAGGATTGCCAGCTTGGATTTTAAACCAAAGGTTATGGTCATAGTTGTCTTAACATTCAGGGTCAGCTGTTTCGAGCAGACCTACCACCTGAATGGCATCTACTGTAAGTCAGGCTGGAGTTTTGATTCGAGAGAGCTTAAATATGGGCCACTGACATACTGGACAGTATTATTCGTACCTGTGGACAGATGATTCAGTAATATGGAGAAAAGAATACAGCCCAGGACTGAGGTTTGGGGGGTACCCACGTCTATGGGGGGAGGGAGAGATGGACCATCCTACAAGAACTGAATGGACTCTTCTGGACAGGATTCAAGTAGAACCAGGAGGTAGCTTATTTCTATGGGGGGAGGGAGAGATGGATCATCCTACAAGAATCGAATGGACTCTGGACAGGAACCAAAATTAGGAGGTAGCTTACTTGGACAAACCCACACTGGTCAACTTTTCTGTAGGAGAGGTTGGGAGACACTGCTAAAGGTTTTATAGGGATCAGTGAGCATGGCACATGTAAGGAGTCCCTGATCCATCACAGTGAGGATGGAATCAGTAGTTTTTAGTAGGAAGGGGGTCTGCTGAATGACTAGGCCTGAATCCAGACTGGAATGGGCTGAGGAAAGAGGAGGAGGAAAGGAAAGTAGTGAGTTGAGAGTAAACAAAATACTCTTAAATCTTGGCAAGAGCAGGGAGAAAGGAAGCTGGGTCTGCAGTTCCCAGAGAGTGAGGGATTACCCCCTTTGAGAAAATTGATGACACTCAATCTGCCAGGCCTGGAGGAGAACACTGGAAGAGAGGAAGGAGAGGTTTAAGAATGAAAGCAATAGGAGATGCAGTAGCTAGGGTTACCAGAAGATAGTATGCCTGGTCGAGGCCATCAGGGCTGCTGTGTTTTGCAGGGTCAAGGGCTTGTAGGGCCTCGGCAGTCTGAAACAGAGACAGAGGGAAAAACCGTAAGAAGGATTAAGGAATACAGGGAGGGAAAAAGGGAGAAGAGGTTAAGAAGAAAGGTAGATAGTAGGTGGGAGGTCCATAAGGAAAGAGCTGGCACAGCTAGTAAAATACTTATTTTCCCTCACCCCTTCACCCGCCCTTTGGAATGAATACTGGCTCTTGCATAATCCCTGTAAACACCTAACCTGTACCCTCAAATGGAACTACTACACACGCCTACAAAAGGATCATTTCGGTAACCCCAGAAAGTTCTGGAACTCCATCAGCTCCCTTCTCACCCCTCGTGACAATAGCCCCAACGTTCACCTGCATTCTCCATCTGGTCTCCTGACAAAACCCGCCAAGGTTGCCAAAACCTTCAACATTAAATTCATTGACCTGTCTGCTCTCATAGGTAATCTCCCATCTTGCAATCCCTCCACCATGATGCCTGACGCTGCTAGGCCCCCAGTCCATCCTGCCACTATCCAGTCCCAGGACCTAGGGCCTTCCTCCACCCCACGGTCTCTACACCTACACTTGATGCCGCCCCCCTTTCTATTTCAAGGTCATCTCCCCAAAGGACACTCTCAAACTACTCTGTAACGTTCCTAATCGGGACAGCCCTGGTTCAGATGGCCTCTCCCCTGTGCTCCTCAAACTCGTGTACCCTGCAATAGCAAAACCTCTCACCTATATTCCTAACCTAGCATTGACAACCTCCACAATGCCTCTCACATGAAAAACTGTTAAAGTAATTCTCATCTTCAAAACTGGGGATCCCCTCTCCTCCAACAACTACCGGCCGATATCGATTCTCCCCCACCTCAGTAAATTCCTTGAAAAAGTGGTGCACTGACAACTATCTGAGTACCTCACCAAACATAATATCTTATGCTGCCAGCAACATGGCTTCCACAGGCATCACAGCACCACTACTGCCCTGGCCCTCTTTACAGACTATATACTTACTAACATGGACCAAGGGCATGCCACCGGGGCGGTGTTTGTCTACCTGTCAAAGGCTTTTGATCTGTAAATCATACTCTCCGCCTCTCCAAACTGAATCTGATCAGCTCCTTCGTTGAAACCACATTCTGGTTCCAGAGCTACCTTACCGACCACTCCCAATTCGTAAGCATCAGCCCTGCAACCTCTCCTGCCCTTTTGTCTCCACTGGGGTTCCTCAGGGCTCTATATCGTGCCCCCCTGCTTTTCCCCATTTTTGTCAATACCCTCAACCCATGATAGCCTCTCCTGTAACTCCCTCCTTTATGTTTACGACCCTGTCATCTACCACAGTGACAAATCCATGCCTGTCTTATCCTCTCTTCTCACTATGAACTACTGCACTGCCCACAACTGATTCACTGACAACTTATTGCTGGTTAACGCCAAAAAAACCTTGGCAATGTTGTTTGAGTCAAAAACTTTCCTTGCCAAGTCCAACAAAAGAAATTCTTCTCTCCTTATCCACCCTCCCGGTGGCCCCGCCCTTAAAATCGTCCACTCCTTCAAATATCTGGGGGTCACACTAGACCCTGCACTCTCTTTTTCCAACCATGTCAACACAGTAGTTCGTAGGAATAATCAGAAACTCAGTGTGGCGTATCACATCAAACCCTTTCTGACTGTGGAAGCTCGCCTGGCTATCGTCAGGGGAAATCTTCTCCCCATCTTGGACTACTGCTCCCCAGTCTACACAAGTATCTCCTCCAAGACTCATGACTGTTTACAATAATGTTTGTTGTTCCGTACTGAGCACCCCTTGCTCCACACATCACAGCGACCTGTACCGCTCCCTAAACTGGCTCTCACTGCAAGGCCGTTTTGACTTCACCCTTGGCTGTCTCACTGAAACTTGCCTCAGGAATGGTCCTACCGCCCCCATCTGCCTTTTTTAAGTCCTGCACCATGCCACAAAGTCTCACATCCTCCCTTGTCCCTCCTCTTGAGACCCCATGAACCGCCACTAGCATGGGTCGTAAAGCACAATCGGCTGCTGCCCCCTTATTTTGGAATGTACTGCCTGCCCCCCTCAGGTTGTTCTACAAACACCTGGCCTTTAAACATAGCTTTAGGTCCTGGCTCCTTGACAGAGACAGCTGCACCTGTCCACACAGGTAACGCCCTCTCCCCAGCTCTCCTTGACCTGTTTCCCACACTCCTTTCCTATTTTCTGCTTGGATAAGAGCTAGACATTGATCTGGTGGAAGGGGCGAACATGGTTGACCTATTGTTTGCCCAAATGTTGCCTGAACTTCAACTGATTTCTGTTTGTATCCTATCGATGACTTGTATAGGACTCACATTTTAGCTGATGTACTTTTAACACTGCTGATTGTCCTGCCTTCACACTTGTAGTCTGCTGTTTTGCCTTGATGCACTTTTGTCATCTGCTTATGTTAAATGCTTGTGCCTTTTGGCCCGGGTCATGCCTGTAAATGGTCCTCTGGATCAGTGGTTATTGGTTAACAAAGACATACACAAATGAAAAATAAAATAATAGCATTATCAACTTTGGGGCGGGGGAGCAGAGGAATATGTATAAATACACACATATACACACACACACACACACACACACACACACACACACACACACACACACACGTATCAAGGCAGGTGGCTTTTTTCTTTCATTAAACTGCATAGCAGTCTGTCTGTTTATATCAGGTCCTCCTTTGCCTAGAAGCATGAGTGAAACATACTGGGAGCAAAATCTGAACAACTGATAGTTCGGTCCAGTGTAAAAACGTATCCACGCTGAATGATACAAAACAATTTATGGATCTCTAACCATATAATGATTGAAAATTTCAGTGACAGGGTGGAGTAAGCATTACAGTTTTGCAATTCCCAAACAGCATCCTCAGAAATACAAGAACTCTAAATGCTAGCTGTCAGATAAATGACAGCATCCAGAGTGCTTTTTAAGCACAGCATCTAGGCCCCCTTCCAACTCTCCATCATGCTGGTCCTGACTTCCAGATGTCTTTCCAGCATTACAAGTGGAAATAATTTCAACTGCCAGTTCAGCTGTGTAAGCAGTTCCAAACTGCAACCAGAACAAGGGGTCTGAAAAATCCACCAGCATGTTCTTTCATCTTGCCAACAAAACAACTTACATATCTGGCAGGAAGAAAAGAAATGACTATACTCGGCTGTCCTCACAAAAAGACTTGCTGGCTGTCAGTTCCAAAGATCAATGGTACCTGCTGCACAAACTAATTAAAAACTGTCTAATGACAAGCACATAGGAGCTCTTCATTACTGGGGTCTCATGACTGAGACTGGTCTTTTCATTAGGCTGGATTTCATGGGACCATATCTCACACACATACACACTGGAATTTATAATCACTGATGTTGATATTTGCTGAAATGAAGTAATAAATTCTTGCGTGGGAGTTTTGTTTCCTAATATAACACTCCATCTTCTTGGATAATGACTGGATAATGTCAGCTAATCCGGATATGGAGACGACCTCCCCACTTATAAAGACTGGGAGGCCTGACAAATATGCATCTACCAATTCCCACCACAACCCAGCTACGCCTTGCCACAAATACCACTGACATTAGGTAATGAAAAAGAACAAGACCACGAACTTCATTTGAATAAAACATAAAGTACATTTTAATACATAAAAATGCAGTCCAGAACAAACATTTGTAAAACTAAGTTATATTACACAAAATTATAAGAATATTAAAAAAAAAAATTCTCAACAATATACAACTGTATATTCTTTCAAAAAGGAACAACACTACAGTAACCTTGGTAAATGATGGGCCAACATAAAAAAATAATCACCCTTAATAGGTTATTTCCATGTCCTCCCACCTTGTAGGATGATGACTGAGACGTATGAACACAGGTACTACTACCAACAGAGTAAGAGGGGGCCGGGGTTTCTAAATGTTGCACGTGTGGGGAGAAAACAGAATCTGAAACCCTGAAGCAGTAAACTGCTCTAAAAAGGTAGAGCAGCAGACCCTTAGGGGCAAGGTACTGGATGTGCAGATAGTTAAATTCAGGGACCTACATGACATAGCAGGTCAAAACAGTGCAGTGCCCCATTCCTGTAGTTTGCTTCAGTCAGAGCCCTGGAGGCCCTATGCAAAGCAAGACTAGTGGGGCACAGCCCAGGACCTGTAGCTTGAAGCAGGAGACCTGTGGGGCATGGCTCCAGACCTGTAATTTACACCAGTGGCACACACAGCTCATGAGTAAAAGCCCCAGACCTGTAGCTCAATACAGAAGACCTGAAGAACACAGCCTCTGACCTGTAACCTGGCCCTGGTCATGAGGCTGGGAGATCAGGAGGAGGTGGACGTTCGAGTTGAAAACCCTAATGCCACATTTCACTCCTTTAAGCACTGCAACCCTAATGTATGCATTAACGTAGTTTTTTCACAGAATTTCCTTACTTTTTGACAAATTATAGTGCCATACACATAACTCATTTCATACAGGGCCCTGCATGCAGTGGACAAGTCATAACTTGCTTTTTGCAGGGCCCTATAGCTCTGCACAAAGTAGTAGGTGAGTCTTAAGTTACTTCCACAGGGCCCGTGCCATCAGATGAGTCCTAACTTGCCTTTCGCATGGCCTACGCAAAGTAAAAGATGGGTTGTACCCATCAAGCACAGCACCAGACCTGCAGCTTGCTTTAAAGCAGCAAACCTGTCAGAGACGCGAAGCACCAAACCCACTGAGAATGCACTGGACCCATAGCTTGATTTGTGTAGGGATCTAGGCCTTACGCAAAGGAGAAGACCCATTTGGCACACTGCCAGAATTGTAGGATGTCTTACGCAACCTTACACAAAGTGAAAGACCTACGATTAGATGAGAAAGTTGCTGTTTAGGTGGTCATGGTAAGTACCCTATTCCCAAAATCTGGGCTTAAAACGTTAACGGATGTTAAAGTTAAGTATGATAGAATGTTTTAGGGGTGGTTTTGCAATCACCCATAACTTATTTATTTGGTTGGTTGGTTGTTTATAAACCAAATTTGAGGGTCTGGGTGTTTACCCACCCCCAAAACCACTTCAGTGTGGTGTTTGAATTTGTCCCCGAAATACATTTTGGGGGACAATAAACTAAAAGTTTTTTTGCTCCAAAACAAAATCCCACTGCATGCGTAGGTGGGAGAGGACTAGAGACATTTGAAGTGAGCCATTTAGAGTCAAAATATGTCGCATCAACAGTTTGAGAGACAAAAACAGAAACCTTATGAATGGAATGTTGGGGTGGGGAAACATTCTGTGCATGTGTGAAAAACAACAGCATTTTCTTTTCTTAATTTAAAAACTACACATTTTTCAGTGGAACGACCTATCAATGGCACCTCCTTGGGTCAGAAAGTGTCAGGTTTTTAACTGTCAGCTGCTTTGAGCTAAAGGAGGTCTTAATTTTGTATCGGTTACGTATTTTCAACCTTCTAAAATTTTTAAACCACTCAGTTGTTACCAGGATCCAAAGATACTGGGCCACAGAACGCATATGCCAATTTCAGGCTATTCCATCCAGGGATGGCCATGTTATTAAAGTACAAAAATAGGGGGTTTAAACACAGAACTGCCAATTCAGCCCAATAATAAGGGCACTACCATAACTTTATACTGTATATATAAATACACACACACACCATCTATATAAATATTATAGGGATGCAGTCGGGCCCCTATAGTTAGGGTTGGTACAGCACTTCAATTTTAAATTAAAAATTTGCAACTTTGGAGTACTTCAATAAAATAGCCCAAATTTTGGCATGCATGGTCATTCTGCCAGAGTCTCAAGACGTGAACAGCTTCATGATAGCATCTTGTACAGTTTTTGAGATATAAAGTGGTGAAAAACAGAAAAAAAAAAGAACACCTTTTTCCCCCACTGGTTAACATGGGATTTTTTACCATCTACAGATCAGATGAAATTAAATTTTTCTCTGAAATTTTCAGGGATGATTGGGTCTGTGCCAAGGGTGTGTCTTTGGATGGTTTGGTGAAAAAATATTTTACCATTTTTAAATTATAATGATTTTTGTGATAGTCGCAAGACAGGCAGGTAAATGCACTGGCATTTTCATACAGCCATTTAAAGTGTGCTGGAATGAATGTACGAGAAAAAGATGGCTGAGCCTATAGCATGAGAGCAGCCAACGGTAATCCCCCTCCCCAAATAAAAATCAGTGACTGAGTTACTGATTAACTTTACCACACTTGTAGTCAATGCATGCCCACTATGTGTAGAACTATGTCTTGCTTGAGCACAGGGAAAGGTAGGGTTGCTGTAAGAACATGATGTCATCACAACCCCAACATAAAACATAAAACAGCAGTTAAATATACTGCACCCAAACACTGAGTCGTCTTGCTCTCGACTGCTGTGGCAATGGATTATAATTTGTTGTTGAGTGGCCAAAGGCCCCAAAAGACCGCAAGTCCCGTGCAATCCTGGCTCCTCCAGCAGGGGTCCGAAGAGCTGCCCAGTCGAAGGGCCGAAAACCCAATCCAGCCCAGTGCTGTTGGCTACCAATGCAGCTCAAGGTCTAGAGGCAGATGCAAGGATACAGTCTGTTATTCTTTTACTGTCACAACCCTGCTAGTAGAAAACCACCAGGGAATGCAACTGGGCCAGACCCCTCCATCTAGAAGACCATTCCTTGCTACAGAGCTCTTCTGGTAGACGATTGAAAACCAGTGCAGCTGCAAGCCTGAAGTCCCAATACACAGGTCAGTCTCTTTCTTGCCGCCGACCCTTGCTATTACCATCTAATTCAAGTTTCAATATCGTCTGTTAAACAAGCACTGCAGTTACAAGTTTATTACTTTCATCACAGTAGATATGTGTAGTATAGCCCTCTGCTTCTGAAGAGGACAGTCAGGCTGGAAAATCTGGGGCTCAGAAAACTGCTATATTTTATTAACCTCATTACCTACCGCTAGACTGTACTGGACTTATACAGATGCAAGCTTCTCAACACAGAGAGTCAACGTAGAAGCATAACCTTTATTTTTGTGAGTCAAAATTCTTTAAAATTTGATTTGGCCCCAGGGGATTTCAGTTTGAGCATGTATACAGTACTTTTCTTTTGTCCAATAAATTATACCGACTTCTCTTTGAAAAGAAAGTACAATTAAACCTTTTCCACAGTAGCAATTACCCACTGCTACATGCTAACTCAAGGAACAACCCAGTTCCAGTACCTATAAAGTAGGGACTTTTTCTTTTTCTTTTTTTTAATTGCACGACATTCACTTTTCTGTTACTACTGCTAATTCTGAATGATGCTACAGTTGGTGCACAAAATAAGACAAACAGTGTTGGTAATATCAAGTTTGTAGCCTGCTACCACATTTCATGCCAACCTCTGCTGCTACGCACTTCAACAGGTTCTTCACAAACTGTGCCCACCCTACATCTCCCCCTCCTGCTTCCCCCAATCTCTCACCAGGTTTCTCTCCCCCGGTCTCCATCCAGGAAACCCTGCCTGTCCTTCCCTCCCATGCCATCAAGTTCAGCCCTGACAGTCTGCACCCTAAGCTCCTCCTCTCAGCTCCTGCCACCACAGCTCCCCTTACTCAACTACTCAACCTTCTCCGTCAGTGCTGTTCTCAATCCTGGAAGCTGGCCAAAGTTATTCCACTTCATAAAGAGGTGACCCCTCCTCCCCTGGCAACTTGAGAAACTGGTCCATTCTAGATTCGACTTCTTTTCATTCTCCAACTTCCTCTCACCCTTTCTGTCTGATTTCCAGAAGCACCATTCCACTGTCTCCTTCCTGCTGCATGTCTGTGATTCCATCTTCTCCAGGATGGATCAGAGGCACTTTACAGCTGCTATATCCATCGATCTGGCCAAGGCCTTCAATTCAGTGTCCCATCCACTCCTCCTGGACAAGCTGAGCTCTGCTGACCTCTCAGCTCTCACTGTTGCTTGGATAAGTACCTACCTACCTAATGGGCCAACAATCTGTAAAGGTTGGAGGTGCCCTGTCACCTCCCCTTCCTATCTAAGCTGGGGTCCCAGAGGGCTCCATCCTGAGACCCAACCTTTTCTCCATCTTCCTGACTGACCTCCCCTCTGCCTGTGCAAACTTGCATGTATGCAGATGACACAGACATATTCGCATCCAGTCCCTCCACCACAGTTGTGGAAGACCTGCTCCAACAGGACTTCAACAAAGTTCTGCACTAGTTCCAACTCAACCAACTCTGAGTCAATAATAGAAAAACAGTATCCATGACCTTTGGCACCAGAAACTGGCCAGACTCACAGCCCCCCATTTCACCACTCTGGATGGTAAGCCTCTTTTAATAGTTCAATCCTTCAAGTACACTGGAGTGTGGCTAGAAAGAACACTTGACTTTTCAGTCCACATCGATGCCATCCATGCAAAACTCCGTCCCAAGTTCGATGCCTTATACAGCAACAAAGTCTGCTTATCTCCACACATCCACAGGAAGCTTGTTCCAAAATGGTAATTCCTGTCTTCGACTACGCAGATGCGGTCAATGGCACCACCCCTTCCACTTCCCTCATCAGACTGGACACCCTCTGCAACTCCTCCTGCCACTTGACTATAAACTCCCCCCCTTGCACCAACCATTGTTCACTATATTCATCCTTATCCATCCTCCTCCTCTGCCTTCACATCACCAGGCTTACTGTACCTCTTTTGTATTCAAATACTGGTTTGGTTCCCTTCCCTCTTACCTCTCCTCTCTCAGCTCCCCCCTGCTCTTCTGTTTCCTCCATTCCAGGGACCATCACGTTTTTGCCACTCCTCACACTAGCTCCTCTACTGGACAGTCTGCCTTCCCCTATCGACTTCCCTCAGTCTAGAACCAACTCCCCTCCTCCCACCAACTCTCCCAACCCCCTGGCTCCCTCAAGCACCACTTAAAACTCCAACTCCTCCCCACCTATTCTTGTTACCCTTCCTTCTAACACCTCCCTAGCCAAGCTTCAAACATTCTGGTAAGCAGCCGTATGGGTCCCTGTCTCCTGCTTGGTTTCACTTCCACATCATTACAGTTTTCTCCCTCATCACAAGGCCAGGCACTAACTCACCCTACAGATCAATTGCCTGTTGTTAAAGGAGAACTGTGGCAATACGAAGCTCCCGACCCCCGAAAAGCTTACCTCCTGATTAAGCTTTTGCACCTTAAAACCCTCTTTTTTTCCAGCAGGCAATTACTTTATTTTTATTTCTTAAAATCCGCGAACTGGAAATATGGCGGACTGTGTGCGCTCCATTTACTGTAACAGTGCGGCACAGCACCACTCCACTTACATTGGAAGCGAGCGGCCGATTGTTACAGTAAATGGAGCCGCACAGTCTGCAATATTAAGATTCGTGGATTTTAAGAAGTAAAAATAAAGTAATTGCCTGCTGGAAAAAAAAAAAAGGTTTTAAGGCGCAAAAGCTTAATCGGGAGGTAAGCTTTTCGGGGGTTGGGAGCTTCGTATTGCCACAGTTCTCCTCTAAGATTGTTCTTGTTCACTGTGTATTGTTGCCACTTCTGAATATGCATTTGTTAGGTGTTCTTATAGAGCTGCACCACACTTTATTCTCTGTACATACAGTGCTTGAACTGTGATGAAAAAAGTAGGGGCACCAGACGGCTCATATTCAGAGGTGTGACCAGTCAGTGAAAAGGAGGTGCAAAAATCCTCACAAAGCTAGGGAGGTCTGGGGAAATGCGCGCCCCCGAAATATTTTACAACATCACTGTAAACGGTGCATTTTCCCACATTTTAAAGCCAAGTACTGTACACTAAAGCCCACTGGGATGAAACATTCTGTGATAAGGATGTTACTGTTTCCTGCAAGAATGTTTTAAAAATTAAACTGTTTATGAAACTGCATTCTTTGCTTCATTTGTAAAGTGGCTTGCTTCTCACTCCACATTTCTCTCACAATCTGGGAAACAGACCCCCAGATCACATTTACCCCCTTTGTTAATTACCCCTTTCTTCCACCAACACCAACTCCCCTAGGATTTTTTGCCAGCCCACTGCCTGCAAGTTATGCACCATACCCCAATCAGAAGAAGTGGACAAGCAAGCCAGCGTATGCAAAGGATTATCATAGGAGCTGCCATTCTGATCTGAGCACAAAAAAAAAAAGGGACACAGCAGCAGAGCACTAGACAATGAAAACAGATGGGAGGGGGGCCAAGTGCGCTACTGTTAAGGGACAACCAAAGGGTCATTTGTGCATTATGATGATAGGCAGAGTATTAAAAAAAAAAAGATTAAATTAAACCTGTGGATGAATCCTGCACCAGTTAAAAATGGGGCTCCCCCACCGCTCACACACACAGCACCAACTTTATTTTTTTTTTTTATTACTATTTTACTCCTCGCGCCCCCCACCCCTGGAGGAGGTATATACTGTGGCCCAACCCCCAGCTCGTCTGGCCCACTGAGGTTCCCTCGCAGATTCCCCCTCCGCGGCAAGGCCAGGTGCAGGGTTGCCGGCGATCTCCCCGCCACCCAGTACGTCAAATCTGGTGGCGCGGGGCAGACTTCGCTGGAGTGGTCGGGCCATCACAGGTCTGTGAAGCCCCAGACATTTTCCATTTTCTCCCTTCCCTCACCGCTGACGTAAGCACATTGGCTTCCTAGCCTCCCGACCCGTACTGCCCTCCAGTCACCGCTAGAGGGTAGTCAGCAGGTCTGACTAGTCCCCTTCCCCAGAGAGAGGAGAGCAGTCCTCCAGATGCTCAATCCTCCTTCCCTCCTGCCGAACATCAGCGGCCTTGGCTTGTTCCCGAATCTGGGTAGCCGGCATGGTGCAAGGTGTGGTGTCCAGTGCCTCAACCCTCAGCGCCACCAGGCCGGCCCACCAACTTTATTTCTTAAATAAGACTGTTATATAGTATGGTCTCAGAGGTTCAGTTAATTTTGGATGACTAATGTAAAAAACTTCAGTGGTTAAAATCTGAAAGTCATTCCAGTTTTGGCAAATTCAAAATACTTCCCAGGTTACAACTTTGGAAGCTACTATAATGTTGCCAGAGACAATTTTGTAATATACACATTACAGATAACGACATGCCCCCCCCCCCCATTCAGAAAAATATCACACCATTGTTTGACTTACATGCTTGCAAAATTCAAAGTCACCTACATTTTACACTATTAGGAGTCAAGAACATCCCCCTTAAATTATTAAATGAAGCCCCTGGCTCATGGCATGTTGTCCCACCTTTTCAGGGGTCACTGCTGGCAGGTTTAGAGATTAACATGGGTCTTTTCTAACACATGCAATATTTCCTTCCTGGTCTCCCTATTTTCAGGAGCCCCCTTATTTTGACCAACCCCCCACACATGTCTCACACAGTTTCACCACTATCCAAAATATCCATAATTCATAGGATCTTCTCTTTTACTGGATCTAGCACTGAACTTCTGTCATGTTATACACAGACAGGTGAGCTCTCCCTGATACACTGGTTAATAATCTGAGAATGGTGAGGATATGCTTCGGCTGCACTATACATAAAACCTGGATGCATTACTCGAGTAGCAGAAAGCAACATGCTGTCTTGTTTTCCATAATATACACGTTTCACCTGGGTTCCGGAGACACAAAGCACTCCCCCCCCACAGTTTTGCATCATATGGACTCCAGAGACACATGGCACCCCCAGCCTTGCCTTACCTCACATGGGTTCCAGAGATGCACAGCTCCCCCCTAGCCTTGCCTTATTTTACATCAACTCTGGAAACATAAAGCATCCCATAGCCTTGCCCCACTTCATATGGGCACCGGAGATGCACAACACCCACCACTACTCTTGCCTTACTTCACATGGGCTCCAGAGTCACAAAGGAACCCCCGCTCTTACCATACTTCACAAAGCTCTGGACCCCCAACCTTGTTACTTCACATGGGCTCTGGAGACAAACACCCCTCTTCAACCTAGTGTTACTTCACATGGGACAGCCCAGAGACACAAAACATCCCCACCACCAGCCTTGCCTTACTTTACATGGGCTCTTGAGACACAAAAAAAACAAAAAAAAAACTTTCTGTAGCCTCCTTACCTTACTTCACACTGGCACTGGAGACAAGTACTTCCCAAACTCACCTTACTGCACATGGGCTCTGAAGACTAAAGTATCCCCCCCCCCCCAATATGCGAGGTTAGGCTGAGGAGGCCAAAGAGTGTAACCCTGGCCCATTCAGGGTCTCTCTCTCTATGGTGGCAACTTGTGTTGACACTGCCAGAGGGTCCAGGATCTAGTACAGCTCAGCATCTGGCCCAACCCACCACTCCAGCCCCAGCCAGCTTGCACTGCCTGTCCCAAGTTCCTCTGAGTCCTGACTTATCTTAATTCCTGCCTGTCCCCCGCCTTTATAGAAACAAAAAAAATTTTTTTTTTTTTTTTGCATGATGCTCATTATCTCCCCTCCACTCTGGTGCCCCCCACTCCTTTAGGCTTCCCATTGCTCCCCCGACTCACCGGCCATCCTCTTCTCAAGCCTTCTACCCAGCCTCATGTGCAGCTAACCCTGGGGTATCCCTGTGATCCCTTCGGGCGGGTCCTCTTCCAAGGGGGCAGGCATTGGGGGGGGCAGTTCCATCACACTACCTATTAGGTCCTCAGGGGCGCTGAAGTGGAGGAGGCTTCCTGGAGGTTCCGGTGGTGTTGTGGATCGGGGAGCCATCATCCGGCGAGCACCAGAGCCATTTTTTCAGTTTTCTGTCCCACATCATCACGACACTCATGCAGTGCCCCCAGTCTCCACCGGGAGCTGCTGCTGAGCGAAGCAGCCCAATCCCCCCCAACCCAAGAGAGGAAAGGAGAGCAGTCCTCTGGATGCTCAATCCTCTCTTTCCCCTGCCGACCCCTGGTGCCCCGAGTCCGTTCCCGAACTCGGGTCACTGGCATGGGTCGAGGTAAGGCGCCAGCACCTCAACCCTCTGCATCACCGGGCTGGCAAAAACCCAACATTTTTATTATTTATTTTACTTGAAATTTTGGTAACCAGGTAAGACCACTGACAATTACAGTCCCTTTTTCAGGGTCAACCCGGTAAGACAGCAACACACGTATACAGCAATATTCAGGAAGAAACTAATTACAGAGGCAATAAACTAAGTACAAAATATTTTGTCACAGTGAAAAAGGACTGTATACAAAAATATACTATATATAACTATGTACAGGTGGAGACAACATCAGCATGAACAGGTGCAAATATCATGGGATAAAAGAGGAGAGATCATTCCTCGTTCGAATATATACACTGCAAAACTATGTTCAGGTGAGGCCGCCATCAGTAACACAACTATCAACCAGGTATGCAGTAGGTAAGGGAGGGTGAGCCAAAGAACAGGTGTAAGGAGTATAGGCAGAGCCAAAGGGGCAATGAGAGGAACATGTAGTCATGTAAACACGGCTTTAGATAAATATTTGTTTCAAGTATCATTTAACTCACTTTGATGCCAGTTGTGTGGCTGTGGGTTGAGGGAGGCTACTGTTTTCCTGGATGGCTGTTAAAAGGGAAACCGTGGTTTTAATTACTATGAATCCACAGTACTATCTCACTAATTTGTAGGACAAATGGAGAATGTAATGAATAACAACTTACCAACTAGATATATGTAACCCTCTGCTATGTGTAAATAGCCGAATACTGTATACCCATGATAACCTGTATATGCGAATGTTTAACTGTTTATAATATCATGTACTGTTATTCCCAGGTCGCCCCTGAAAAAGGGACCTTCAGGGCCCAGTGGGCCTACCTGGTCATCAAAATTCAATAAATAAATAAAATAAATAACATTTTTCACTCAGGCAGGTCTGCTGCAATTTGTGTTCCTGATTGAATGGAGATCGGCAGCTTCAACAGTGAAAAGTAAGGGGGCCAAAACATGCCCCCCCCAGGCACCTTTCAATTACACTGAACTCAGGGGCCCTCAAACAAAATAAGGTGGCCCAGCCCCTCAGGCCCACCTGTAATTCGAGCACTGTGTACATACACGTTTTTGTAGTCATTCTAATACACAAACATTTACCAAATGCTGTTCGACTGTTCTGCTATTCTTCCATTGTTCCTCTCCCCTGGGTCACACCTGGAAACAAGCCTCCCTCCTCTCTCGGTTACCAATTTTCAAACAAATAAATAATACTGTAAACAGCTTAAGAAAACGTCCACAACAACCACTGTGTTCTTTTAGAGGTTCTACACTTTAGAGGAAAACCTTTTAAGCTTGTAATGCTGGTATTTTGCAAATGTTAACATCAAACAGAAACACACTGCAGTTAAATGTTTTAGAACGATTACAAACTAGACCATAAAAACTTCAAATGACACCAGCTGTATAAAGATGATTTTTTTGTAGGATACCCCTTTAATTTGGGACAGGTTCTCCGATTCTCTGTGGACCACTTTAGCTGAGGGTGTATGCCACAATTCTCCACTGTTGTTGCAGTAGTGACTCAAAACCTGTGCCTTGGTAATGGGGGGATTCTGCGTCTTCCACTGTGCCTACATCTTGGGTGCCCTTTTCCTTCTTTCCCCATTGGGCCCCACCACACGTATTTGACCTACCACTGCTGAAGACTGGAGAACTTCATCTTGGAAGTCTGGATTCCCAGCATATTCCATATCCTTTGATTTGGAGAAGTCAGATACTAGTTAGGTAATCCTCCTGATGGCAGCGAAGGACAGTGGCACACCCACTAGAATAACCAACATCTGGAGCGCCTTCTCTATATATTTCAGCTGCTCCTAGCAAGACCTCAATTACCTACTTCCAAAGCTTAAAGTATTTTTCCAAGTTTATTACTGAAGACTATTAGTAACATATTCTGGTAAGATAGGTTGGTGAAAGTTTCTGTGCATATAGTTCCACATTTCTTGTAAAGCTTGCATGGGGTGGGAAGGGATCGTAGTTTGAATCCCGAGGTGGTCAGCCAATTCCTTCCACTTCCCTATTGCTCTGCCCTGTGCTCAGGTATGTAATGATGTGTGCCCAGGAAGAGCGTGGAGGCACTCCCCATTAGTCAATGGGGGTAATATTTCACTGCTTTTTTATGCATTTTAATGGCTTCAGAGAGATTAATCAAGAACACTGTTTGACTAAGAAGGGCCCTCTTAGTCAAGCGGTGGCCTTGCTCAGTCTCACTGTAGCCATTAATATGCATAAAAGAACAATGACATTTTACTCCATTGACTAATGGGGCACGCCTCCACGCTCTTCCTGGGCACAAGTCATTACCTACCTGAAAGCACAGCAATAGGGAAGAAGAATGGATCAACTGGCCACCCTGTTGGGGTTCAAACTACAATCCCTTCCCACTCCATACAAGAGTAACAAAAAAATTGGAAACCTGTGCACAGACTTTCGACCAACCGATCTTACCCAGAATATGTACGTATTAGCTACATCTTGAAAATTCCTTGATACTGGAATAACTGGAACAATGTGTACACCAATGAAAGCAGCCGCAGAGCAATAAGAACACACAAAGGAAAAGAAACAACCATAAACTGCAACCACATAGCTAACCACTATACAACTAAGCCACAACAAAGCAGCACAAAGGGCAGTGATCCAGACAGAGGAAAATTGGACACTCCAGGCAACCACATTTCCAGGTATGAAATTCTCCATTCAATGTCTCCCCTATATCCTTCTATCCGGCAAAGTTAATCATTAGTTGGGATGCACCACACTTGACTCGAATTAAGTGACTGATCAGGAAAGGACAGCAATATGGTCAGAGGAGAAAAAGACAAACATCTGCCCAACTGAAGCCACAACAACCAACATCAAATGCATCCACAGGAAATAATTCACTACAGTACCACTTAGAGAACCTTTCTTCCAAAAGCTGCCATCCACCAAAGCTTAAACATCAAGCCTGTAGTGTTTAGTGAAAATTATAAGTCTAATTAATTATTCGTGAGCTGAGCTAGCTCACTGATTGGCTGCTGTGCTGGTCTGAAATCTTTTAGAAATGACCAACACGGCAGTGACACTCTGCTCACACGCTGTAAATGGACAGCACGTGCAGCGCAAAATGAAACTGTTTTCAGTGCTAAAATCCTAATGAAAAAAACTGTCAGCATTGCAATTAGACTTATAATCACAATAATGACCTCACAGCCAATCATTTCCTTTGATTAATGACCAACTGGGTGGGGTAGCCCCCCCCAGCCAGTCGTTAATCGCCAGGAAATGACTGGCTGTTCTGTCATTATTGCTTAACTACAGTATTTACAGTACAGAAGCCCAGGTTGCCATCCCGCAACTTGCAGACAGGAGGCTAAATCCCTCTCAGTCCAAGAAATAGACAAAGCTCTGGTGAAATGGCCTCATAGCCCCTCAGAGAACAATTTTAAACCCTCGTTATAGGCCTCAGCAATGCACAACCTCACCCATCTACAAATGGTAAATGCCTCGCTGCCTTTCAAGGCCACCATCCTCCTAAATGACCCAGTATGATGTAAATATAGCTTGGGAGCCCGCTGAATGTCATGCTTATGCAAACGCTTGTCCTTGTTATTAGTCAGACTGAAGGCATAACAACGAAAGACTTAAATAATGATTTAAGCGAAACACCGAATTTACTTAAGGAGCAAACTCTGGGAATATTTCTTAAGACAACTGTGTCTGGAAGGAACACATGTAGGGCTCCCTACACTACAAACCCCAAGTTTGTTCACTCTTCAAGCAGCCATGATGGCAACCAGAAAAAAAACCTCAACAGTAACAAACCAACAATGCAACTGAAATGAGGGACAAAAATGGTGGCTCCAGAAGCCACCAAAGTACATAGTTAAGATCCCATGATGAACCAGAGGACATAACCAAGGACAAAACGGATCCACTACCATACAGAATCAAATGACATGCAGATGAGCTCCAATGGAGGTCAAACTTGTATCCCACATAGCAGCTGGCTGTGCAGCTTCTTGGACACAGGAAGGAGTCTGCCAGGTGCATGTCAAAGTCATCCCTGAGGAGTATCAGGGCCTGAGGAACAGAGGCCCATTCGGGAGAGATTCCCCTGGACAATGTCCAGGATTCACAAGACCTTCTACACCCTTCCATACACTCTGGACATGGAGGTTTTATTAGCATGAAGGATGGCAACAGCTTCTGGAGAGTACCCCAGTTGCAGGAATGTCCTTCTCTCAACCTGAAAACTAAGCTTCATAAATTCAGGGTGAAGAAAGGGGCCCTGCTGTAGAAGATTCTCCCTTAGTGGAAGCTGAAGAGGAGGTTCGCAAGACAGACTGAGAAGGTATGAAAACTGTAGCTACCTTGGCCAAAATGAAGTAACCAAAATAAGATTATGCCGCTTCTTCCTGAGCGATTTCAATGACCAACAGAATGAGAGGAATAGGAGGAAAAGCACAGCATAGGTTCTGCCCCCACTGCAAGAGGAGTGCGGCCACTTTCCAATTTTAGGGTCTGGAATCTTGGAGCAAAAGTGATGAAGTCGATGACTCCCATCTGGAAACAAAGAGCTATGCATTAGGATTCCCCCCTACCACTGTGAACCAGGGAGGCAAAGGCTTCTGTGTGAAGCTTTCGGCCATCTGGGAGAACTGCTGATGGCTCAGTCAACCTGTCCACAAGTTGTCAGACCACAGAGGATGGACCGTGGTGAGATCTTTCAGGTTGACCTCTTCTCATCGAAGAAGGGCTCTGACCTCCAGTCACATCCACCTGCTTTGCATTCCTACTTGCTTTTTTACATATTCCAGTGAGAACCAACAGTCGAATTGGATTTTGATTCAAATGTAACTGGATAATGCCTGCAGAACACAAGGTCTGCAGAGACCACAGTAGTCATACAAGCCTTGCTCCAGGACCAGTGGCCCTGAAAGATACAGTCCCTACAGACAATGCCACAGCCCAACAGACTTGCACCCACTTGAACAGAACGCCCTGTAGGATGCAGGCTCTTGATTTCCACTATCAAAGGCTGGACTCGACTTGCAGAAAAACCCAGGAAACTTGCAAGACTACATCCTCTGAGTGAGGACAGTTGTAGGTCTTCACACTGAGAAATGGCCCAAGGAACCAGATCCATACAGGTAACCATGTGGCCCAAGGTCTGCACTGCCTGAGCTGAGCTCACATGAGACTGCAATGCCAGGAAGTCTATCACGGACCACAAGCTATGAGGTTTCTCCTGAAGTGACCCTCCAGGTGAAGTAAGGACTGTCAGGGCGTCATCGCACTCCTACTTTCACTGATCACAAACCCATGATCCTGAAATGCAACAGCCATCCAAGTGGCTTCTTCGAAGACCAACTCTCTCAGCCTTGTGTGGATGAGTCAGCTGTTCAATAAGGATGAATCCTCCGACACCGTTATCTGAAACTGCCCACCCTCTGGAGCAGCAGAAGGGTTACCGCTCACGATGCCAGTGACCCTGACTCAAGAATGAGCTTGGGTTGTTGGGGACTGGCCAGGGAGAAGGACTGAATGTCCCAGAGGAGGTTCTCCGGGTTGCCTAGGAGGCATAAGTCTACGGGGATGGCAGTAGGAAAGAAGATGTAGGGGATTTGCAGCAGGCATGTCCACTGCATGCACTGACAGCCTAGCGTCTCAGGAAAGGGAACAGTATTAGGAAGAAAATTCCTCCAGTACACCGCAGTGTAACAATGACATGCTCTGGTCCCACACTGTCCACCCAGTACAGAAGAATCAACACCAACAGTGAATCTGGAGCTACTCGGCCAGGGGAAGGGGCTGTCCCACTTCCTCAGCAAACCCTACTGTGGGAGAGTTTCCTCCCATGAAGCAATTTAAGTGGGGGTTCCCTGGGGTCCGGTTCGGGTGACAGAACTGGGCAGTGGCATAGCAGATGGCTACCGAGCTGGGTGTGAAAAAATATTAAACAAAAACAAAACAGAAAGACACTGTTTTCTGGGTGAGCAGTCAGGACCACCATCAATTTGGATAACACTCTAGCAGCTGATGAGAGCCAAGTGGAAAGGCAGTATACTGGTAGCGACCATCACCCACTGCAAACCTGAGGAATTCCACTTGAACAGGGCCATGGAGACATCAATATACGGATCTTTCATATGTTTATCTGCCAATACCCTCTATATAAAAAAAAGTCCAACGTGCGATCTGCAATTTGGACACATCACATACAGAATTCATTAGCCACTTCCCTCATTCTTGATTTCCATAACAAACATGGTTGCCATCTTTATACTTATATAGAAGCATTGAACAAGGCCCTAAAAATGAAACTCCCTTAAATTAAAAACATAAATAAATAACTGAATGTTCTTTCTACTTATGATCCATTTCTTATGCATAAAACCAAAAAATAAAAAACAAACACTACTCAGATGTTTTATATCTGGAGTGTCTACATTTCTTTCATGATCATGAATCCCACCCACACTTACAGCCTAACCAACCTGACAGTGCAATCACTGCTGCTAACCCTGCCCCAGATAAAATTCAGCCTCTGGCTCTTTATGAGGCCTGGGTGTGTCTGTGCAAGTGTATGCCAGAGGAATTTTGCATAATTTTACATTTATTCATTTCATGCTTGGGGGGGGCATTTTATTAGAGGAATACTGCATAATATTGAACTCTTATGTTCCATGGTAAACAAACCAACCTTCATGTGTAGAAAGATAAATTACGGACATGCAGAAATCATCTGTGGAGGGACTATTTACAATTTCTAAACAATATTTTAGTGTATTTTTTGTGACTTTATCTTTTAAGGATTTTTTTTTTTTTTAATTTGTCAACCCCATTTTCTAAGCTCAGTAAGACCCTTCACGGTGTGGAGTATTGGTGGATACTCACCCTTCCAGGGGATGTAAAGCCCTTTGCATGTGTCATCAGGCTACATCATGCCTCGGGTGTGTGGGTATCCACCAATACCCCACACCCTTCCGGGTCCTACTGCTTATATTGAGTAGCCATATGAAACAATTTAGAGAACCCACCTAACCAATGAGGTAGAGGCTTACACTCAAAGGAAAAGTCGAAGCCTGCTCCCAAGAGTAGGCACTCGGAGTGGACCAGCACACCACAAAAGAAACCCTTGGTTCCCTGACCTCCACGAGTGGATTTTGTTCTGCAGCACTTCCCCACAGAAGAACTTAGAAGAAAAGTGGAATTAAAATGTTGATGATCTGGGACTCTGAAAAGACTTGAAGACCTCTTGTCAAACTGCTTCTCTTGGAGATCATCCAAGTTCCTGGGACCCATCAAGTTGGATGTAGATTCTGCATAAATCTGTAAACTCCCTTACCAACTTCTCCAGCATGACTCAAGGAGAACATATACCAAGAATGGGATTTAGGGAAACTGGGACTTCTACACCTGGTCAAAGGTCCAAGTCTCTCACCAGATGGTACTGCCACCCAGTACAAAGCTAGAAAGGGGTGATGTTGCCAGGGTGACAAGTACAGGGTCACGTCCTCAATAAATGCCAGGGCCAGAATGAGATCCTACTGAGCCTGAAGCATCCTCCCCCTGCATGTGTCCACAAACCTAGACAACTCTGGCAGCACAGGAAGCAGCTGCCAGGGCCCTGTAGGCCATATAAATGGCAACACAGATTGCCATAGTTGCTAGGTCATGAGACAGAGAAAATCACCCAACCGCTCGTCAAGTGGGTCCTTTGAAACGGTGTGTCCTACCACTGGCAAGGCAGAAAGTTGATTCAAGGTAGCCAGAGTGGGATTCATCAATGGAACATAGAGGAACTCCAAATTAGCTTTCTCAAACTTGTAAATTTTAAAAAAGGAGTCTGGGAATCACTTGCCCAGGGAAGCTCACTCCCTCTGAATTAACTGCACAAACTCTCCATGCACAGGCAGAACTCCTGCTATCTGATTTCCCACTGCGGCAAAGACACAGTTGGCGCTAACCTTTTGGGAGGGGGTGGGGGCTGAAGGCTCATGCCAGATGGTGGAGTAACATAATTATTTAAGGTAGGGGCTCGGTCCAGGCCATTAGCATGAAGGGTTGAGGCACTAAGTGCCTCACCTCCTGCCATAACCGCGACACAAGTTCGGGAACAGATGCAGGTTGCTTGGAAGGGGGAGGACTGAACATCCCAAGGACAGCTCTTCTCCTTCGAAGAGGTGCCACCTGAAGGTTGTAGGTGGAAGCGCAGCAAGATGCCAGGGGGCATCTCGGAAGAGAGAGAGAGCTCCCACAATGCACTAGTGCACACACTGCTGACCCTGGGAGAAAAATCGGAGGGACCCCCAAACACCCCCGACTGTGGCAGGAGGAAGGCCCAGTCCCCTGCAGGTCCCACACCAGAGACTGGGCTCTCCAGGGTCCTCTAGCAGAGGATGGATGACTGCAAGAATGGGTAAATCCCAGAGAAGCTGGGTGATGGGGCTGAGAGGACTGGACCAGAAGGGTACCAACTGAACAGCTAAAAGGAGATAAAATACTAAATGGAAAAAAAAAAAAAGACAGGAAGGGACTCTAGGACCTTCATGTCCATCTCCCTGCTTCACACGCAGCAATGAAATAAGCATTCTGTGCAAACTGGTACCTGTTTATAGGGATTCCCTATTCAATCTACTACTCAGAGTTCACTTGATATGCAGAAATTTGTCTAGGCCTACCTTAAAGGCCTGCACTGTCTTCATTGCCACTGAGTAGGCTACGCAGATCCCTCAGCTATGTCCCCAGTCATGAGAGCACTCCTCCTTGCAGTCAGAGGAAGACAAACTCTCCTTGTTAAACTCGAAGGGGAGGGACTAACGTCCCTCAAGTGCTCAGTTTTCTTCTTGGCCTTTTTTGCAGCAGAAGAGCAGGATGAATTAAGTCACCCATGGACCCCAGACCGACCCTCAGAGGAGAAGCATTATTCACGCAAAGGGGTGTTACAGTGCTAAAAGTGACCCAGCTCCAACAGGGCTCAGGATGGCTCCCCTACATGCCTGTCATGCAGGTAATCTGCCTACCGCTCCTGCTCTCCCTCTCCTGATGTGTAATTTGTGCATAAAGAAAGTTAAGATTAAAATATTCAAAGGCATCCAGAAGGAGCTACAGCTGTACCAGCAAAATCAACTGTGCGTCTGGTCTCTATTACCTGCTCTCAGCGTCCTGAGCCGCCGACTCCCAACTGGATTCTCCGACTTCTTGAAACCCTGCACCACCAGCACTCTCCTGATCACAGACAGCTATGGAAGGGGGTCTGTGTCGCAGGATGGAAAAAAGGACCAAATGCCAGACGACTGCATGCCTTTTCAGCAAGTTTAAAACTTGGCATCTTGAGGCAGAAGCTGATGACCTCTCCCAGCCGGCCTACACACAAACAACAGGTGAGTGACACACTGCACAAACACAGCTGAGTCAGATACCCAAGGCAACAAACTGAGGAGCACACGCAGTGTGCAGCACTGGTCAACAAGGGCCAAGCAAACAGCAGACTGTCAAAAGTGGCTGCAGGTTGGGATTAACACAGCTGACTATGATGGGTGCAACGTAGGAAGAGTCACAGTCCTTCACTGTGGGCAATAAACAATGAAACTTTCAGAGATAACCACCAATGACATGAAACAGCAAGAAAAACAAGTTAGACAGACTGCATGCTACCAAACAAATGCAGCACAGGAGGTCAGCAAGTGTGCCGGTTGATCCCCGTGAAAGCAAAACAACTGAGACCTTGGTAAGAACAGCAGGCATATTTGCAGGGGGCTTACCAGCTGTCAATCATTCTAGTGGCTGTGCCTCCCTTATTCCCTAGAGTCAGAAGGATTACCCAGGTAGCGACCAACTTTGCCAGGCAGTAGGAAATGTAACTTTAGCTAGGCAAGCACTCTTTGATTTAAAAGGCATGGGGTACAGCTGACTAACATGGTCCATGCTCTCTTCAGCAGCTGTGACTGAAATAGCCTCTGCCAGCTCCTGAAAAAGACAGTCTCGAGTCCATTACATTACCACACCCTGATGCCATGTCTCAGCACCATGTACTATAGCCAAGTCACTAAGCAAGCTGAAGTTATGTGTTTTCAGGGTCTAGCGTGGTACAAAGAAAAGCAAATGGACATTCTTGGGGTTTAGTAGGAAATGCTCCAGAATTCACCAATGTCTTCTTTTTTTCTGCACTGAGCAACCTGTCTGAATCAGTCACAGTGTCTGGCTGCGTTCTTATGCTGTTTGATTATACAGGATTATCAAGGACAACAAACTAGGTGAAAACAGATTCTTAGCGTCTAAAACATAAAGGCGTTATAAGAAATGGTGGCTGGGGGAGGTAAGCATATGATTAAAGAAAGCAAGTAATATGGCTGCCAACATGCCTTAGATGCCTGGCTCTAGACCACTACTTCAAATGTTTATAATTCCTTTGTCTTGTTTTACCTTTCTGTGGTTTCAGGCTTTCGGTTTTGTTTGCCTCAACTGCTGGTACTCATTCATTTCTATGAAGTAAGTGGCATCAATAGCATATCATCGTCAAGTTCAGCTGTGTTCTTTCTGTCATATAATAGTAGGTTGACTATCCTTGTTTTGATAATGATTCTTCATGGTGCTGTTGATTTCTCTATGAAAGCCTATGAAAACGTAAATTTTAATTTTATTTTCAAGTATTATGAAGGCAGGTCAATTTTTAAAACAATTTAGAAAAAGTCAAATGATTAAGGTGACTGGGGGGCAAGAAATATAGGTTACTCACCTGTAACCGTGTTCTGTTAGCGTATCCAGTTCATACCCACCCTCCGGCAGTTCTGCTGGAGACAGTGGAGTCATTAGAAGTCTTCAAGCTAAGGTCATCCCACCACCCGGGTGGTATATCCTCCCGCTCCGCCCCATGATGTCAGATTTTATGCATGCTGGAAGCAGTATCCGGGTGTCACTTGCTACAGGTTGTCTGGGTTGTGTGACTCTGAACTGAATGCCACTAACAGAACTAAGGTTACAGGTAAGTAACCTATATTTCTAAAAACATATATTCAGTTCACTATCCACACTCTGGAAGACTCCTAGCAGTCTTTCGGGAGGAGGGGACAAGGCACACACTCCTAGTTGGCGAACAGAGAATGGAGGACTGAGGACCCAAAAGCAGCATTCTGACTACTCATAATGTTGATGCTGTAATGGGAGATGAAGGCAAGTGCTTTACCACAAGTTGCAGCCCTGCATATTTCCACAATGGGGATATTCCTGGATGCAGCCACCAAGGCAACAGTCTGTCTGGCAGAATGAGCCTTAAGCCCCTTGGGCAACTCCTTACCAGCCGACCTATAGCAGAGGTCAATGCAGGATGTATTCCACCTGGCAACTGTCCACTTTGCTGCCAGTCTGCCGGGTGTGGCTTCAGCACAAGTCACAAACAGCTGGCGAGCCACATTCCAAACTCCAGCTGTGTGATCCGCAGGTGCTAGGTGTGAACTATTGGCCTCAGAGTTGGGGCTGATAAAGTATATCGGTCTGTTAATCACCTGATACAACCTTTAGGAGAAACTTCAAGTGGGGACAAAAGAAGATCTTGTCCTTGTGGAAGACCAGGTAAGGAGACTCCACCAAGAGTACCTGGAGCTCACTGATCATTCTGGGTGACAAGATGGCCACTAAGAAGGCAGCAGTCTTCCATTACAGATGTCACATGTCTAACCTATGCACTGGCTCAAATGACTTGCCCATGAGTAGTGTCAAGTTCAATATTAGGTCCCATGGAGGCACATGTTTACCCACCAGAGGGTACAAGTGATCCTGATCTTCAAAAAAGCACCTGACCACCTTTCTTGTGCCGCAGTTGGCATACCAGCCCATGCCAGTATGCAGATATGGCTTCTAGGTGTACCTTAAGGTTTGTTCCTGGCAGTCCTGACTGAGACAGGGACTGCAAGTAGTCAAGGATGCTTGCTAGGGAGCAAGTAAGGAGATCAACTTCCTTACTGAGGCACTAGATTGAGAGCCTCTTCCTTTTAAATGTATAGCATTTAGGAGTCAATTCCTCGAGACACCTCCATAATGTGGAGGATGTTTCCCGAAAAGCCCAGAGCCTGGAACTCTAACTGCTCAGGAACCAGACTTGAGAGATGCAGGAACTGAAGGTTCAGGTGCAGGACCTTCCCTGTTGTCTAGTCAGCAGATCCGACTGGAACAGCAACCACCACGGAGACCTGCTGCAGAAGCAGAAGAGATGCAGATACCAGAACTGTCTGGGTCAGTCTGCGACAATCAGGATCATCCATGACTTGTCCTTCCAGGCCTTGACGACCAAGGGGAAGGGTGAAAAGGCGTACAAGAGGCCTAGGGTCTGGGGTATTGCAAAGGCATCCCCAACTGTGTCCTGGACTGTGAAGTGCAGTCATAAAACAGCCTCACTTTTCTGTTGTCCCACAAGGTAAATATTTCCACCAAAAGGGTGCCCCACTGGGAGAACAGGCGGCCTACCACCTCCTGATTAAGGGATCACTCGTGCAATATCTCTCCAACTAAGCTGAGGGCATCCACCTGCTGATTGTTTTCTTCCATGACATGGATCACCAGAAAATCTGCACCCAGGCTGCACGCAAGTGTCCAGGTGTGAAGACCCTCCCAATACAATGGAAGGGAGTGCATCCTGCCTTGCCTATTCGGGTAAAACACATGCGGGTTGTGTTGCAACTCTGGACCTGTACAACCTGGCCCCAGATCAACAGAGCAAATTCTGTCAGAGCCCGGCACACAGCATGTTCTCCAGCAGGTCAATGTGGTGACAGGACTTCCGGAGTGACCAATACCTGTGGGCCCTGTGGTCTCCCAGATGTTTTTCCCACCACACCAGAGATGTATCCATCATGAATGTGACAAATGGTTCTGGGTGGACAAATGGGATTCCCTCCTCCAAACACTGAGTCCAGCCATCACTAGATGGCATCCCACATCGGCTGGGTCACTACCATTGGCTGGTCCAAGTGACCTAGGTGCTGGGACTATTAGCAGCCCAACCTCCACTGCAGGTGGCATAACTGCCAGTGAGCCCAATGCATCACACTGATGAAGGATGCTACATACCCAGCAGCTCCATAAAGTCCCGAGCTGGGCATGAGTGTCCAACCTGAAATGACTGGACAAATGAGGTAAAATTTGATGCCCGGTCCATATGGGAGATGTGCTTGGCCTGCAGAGTCTAGTTCTGCCCCTATCAACATGATCACCTGCGAGAGGGATCAGCTCTGATTTGACCTGGTTAACCAGAAGGTCCAAGTACTGACCAGTCTGGAGGGTCAGATCTTTGGACCGAGCCACAGCCTCTCTGGACAACCCTCAGCCACATGTCCAGGTAGAAATACAACCTGTCCCTGAAGGAAGGCCACCACCACTGCCATGCACTTGGTGAAGACCTTGGGCATGAACGAGAGGCCAAAGGGCATGACCTGGAACTGGTACAGGATCCCCTCTGCATAGAACTGAAGGCAGTGGCAATGGGACAGAGGGACTAGGATGTGGAAGCACATGTCCTGGAGGTCCAGGGAGCAGAACCACATGCCCTGCTCCAGAGTGACCACCGAAACTTGCACTTCCACATGAACTGTTCCGAGATCGTCAGATCCAGTACGGGGCTCCAACCCCCCAAGCCATTCAGAACTAGGAAGTACGTGGACATATATCCTTGAGTGGCTAGGGTGTCTGGAACAAGGGTCATCACCCCACACTCTAAGAGCAGAGTGATGTTGGTTCACAGCGCAGACATGTCCTTTGACACCCTGGACTTTCAAGCAGCTCGGGAGTGGTATGGCGGGAGATCCTCGAAATCCAGAGGCAACCCTCTGCCCATCACTTCTAGAACCCACCTGTACAAGGTAATGGCAGATCACTGTGGCAAGAAGTGGCGTAACAGACCCCCAAATGGGAGCTGAGACAGAAACTGGATGGCAAGGCTGCCCCCTCAGAACCAGTCACTGTACAGCCTGGAGGGGTGGGGGGTTCGGCCACTGAAGCCGCGGAGGCACCATCACCTCTGCCCTCCCCCCTTTTTTTGTCCCTAGCTGCCGAACTTGAGTTTCAGATGCACTGCTCCTGCTGTGGATGCTGCTCGGGCTGTTATGGCTAAAAGGAGCAAACCTGAAAGGTCTTCTTCTTAGACTTTTGGTCCTTCTGAGACAAAACCATGGAATCTAGGGAGGCAATGGACTTCTCAATGCGCGTGAAATGTCATTCCATGCCAGGGTCAAAGAGGCTGGTGCTCATGAAGGGGACATCGTCAGCTTATGGTGGGTGTCTGCCATGAAGGTGGACAGCCTCACCCAAGCCATTTGATGCATGGTGAAGGCCACAGCCATGACATGCATACAAGAGTCATCCATGTCAATGGCCATCTATAGCTCGTGTTTAGCCAGTGATCAACCCTGGTTTCTGATAACCTGAACAGAAAGCTGTTTGTTGACGGGAAGGCGTTGAAGTTCCCCTAATGCTACAAACAGGGATTGGCCAAAATTTGCCATCATGTCAGCATAGCTGGCATGACAGAGACCCAGCAGCGAGCACCTTTTTAGCTGCATGGTCAGTCTTCTTAGACTCTGTCTAGAAGCCTGTCCATGTCCCCTTGGCTTCCGAATTTATGGAAGGCTGAATCCGAGACCAAGCCCTCTGTGAAGGGCTGGTTAAAGAACTCTGAAAGGGTGCCTGTTGAGACTGTATACTTGCAAATCAGACAGGTAGAGGAAGCCGGGCTGGATGCCAATTTAGCTCAGGGCCAGTTCCAGGATAGCCTCAGCCATGGAAAAGGCAAACCCTGGGGAATCATTCCTGTCCAGTACATCAGTAAATGGGTATCTGGAGGGAACTGAATAAGGACCACACTGTAGATTTACTCTACTTTGACTTCAGCAAGGCTTTTGATTCGGTGCCTCACAGAAGCTTGCAGAAGAAGACAGAGGATCTGGGTGTGACTAAGGTCATAGTAAACTGGGTAGGTACTGTAGCTGGTTAAAGGGGAGGCAACAGAGAGTTGTAGTCAACGGGGTCAAGTAAGCAGAGAGGGAGGTCACCAGTGGGGTACCACAGGGATCTGTTTTGGGATCAGTCCTCTTCAATATACTCATTAGAGGCATTGGTGAGGTATCCAGGGTAGGCTGTGTCTCTTCACAGATGACACTAAGCTCTGTGGGAGGGTGGTTAGCAATTAAGGAATCAGGAAAATGCAGAGTGATGTACTAAAGTCAGAGGGGTGGTCTAAGGTGTGGCAATTGAAATTCAACACCAAAAAGTGCAAGGTAATGCACCTGGGGACAAGAACCCCAGGACAGAGTACTGGATGGGTGAGACTTAGCATTATGGCTGAGGAATAGGACCTTGGAGTTATCAGTGACTCCCTCAAACAATCGAGTCAGTGCAACAAGGCATATAGCAATGCAAGCAAGATGCTGAGATGTATCAGGACAGGTACTGACAGCAGAGTGAGAGAGATCCATAGTGAGGCCACACCTGGAGTACTGTGCCCAGGTCTGGAGTCCTCACCTCAGGAAGGAAAGAAATGGGTTGTAGACACTGCAGCACGGGTTAACAGTAATGATTCAGGGCCAGCAGGGCAAGTTCTATGAGGAGCACCTCAAGGCGCTGGAGAGCAGAGGGGAGATATGACAGACACCTTTAAGTTCCCAAAAGGAATTAATAAGGTGAACTGCGGGGAAATATTTAGCCTGAATACTAGTTCACGGTCACCTGGACACAAGTGGAAACTGACAGGAGGGAGGCTCAGAAGGAACATGAAGAAGTATTATTTTACGGAATGGCTGGGTGGAGCCATGGCACTGTCTGCCTGCTGAAGTGGTGGGTGCTAAAACTGTTTTGGTTCGAGAATGGCTGAGACAGAATGAAGGGTACAAGGGTTGCTCAGGGCGGCAGAAGCTGTGAGAGGAATGGGGGGGGTGGGAGGATGGGGAGGGCTAAGACCCTGGAAGGACAGTAGGTCCCAGGACTAAACAAGGAACTCAGGTAGACTGGATGAACCACTGATCTTTTTCTGTCACCATTGTCTATATTTCTATGTTTCTATTTGGCCCACTTCTGAATCGGCTCCAAGAGAACCTCATGAACTCCAACATAAGTCACACAAGAGCCCCAAGACAGCAGCCCATGACCAGCAGTCAGCTCCTCAACCGATTCCCAGTTGAACGCATCAGTCCTGCTCGAGCCATCAATGATTTGCCTTCTGAGTCATCAGAGGACTCCTCAAAAACAGCCCTCAACCAACTGCCACCATGGACCACCCTGGCATCATCATCCTGGGTGAGCTCCACCAAGAGCCGGTCTGGTAAGCCTACCAAAGGGTGAGATTCCTTGGTAGGAGCCCCAAATAGAGGCTGAAGTGGTGGTGGTGGCTTCACTCAAAAAGGTGGAGATACAGACGAAGGGGGCTACTGAGAAGCATGGACCAACATGGGAATGAATGGCGAAGGCCAAGAGATCAAAGGTCCAGAGGGCAGAGCCTTACTCCTCCCATCAACAGTCTATTGTTGCCAAAGGAGCTATTCATAGAGTCAACATATTTTTCGTCAGTGCCTCTCCTCGCCTGAGGACAAGGAGGTCGAGGAGCACTGATGGTGACACCTCAGGGTCAAGTGGGATGGAAAGTGCGAGCGGTGCCTTGACCACAAACATCGACCGCAGAGTCAAAGTCAACAGGTGTCTTCCAGAGGGTTTGTGTAAACCACCCTCTTCGCCAAGTTAGGCACAAATACTGGCGGAGGTTCTTCCTGAGGCAACTCAGCTGGGGGCATCAACTGGGCCTCATCCTTCTGGGAGAGGACAGGGACCACTAGGGTCTGGGGAATTGAGTCTTTGATCTCATTCGGCAGTCGGTTGACAAGAAGGATCTTGACTGCCTACTCGACCAAAGTCAAGTCTGACAGGCCCAATGGGTTACCATGGAGCCCTTAACTGTAGGAAACTTGACCAAGGCTGAGCAGTTGGGGGAGTTGAAGGAGTAGGAAGAGCGTGATTGTTCCCGATCCCATAACCATTAACATTTTTTTGCTGTGGTAAGAAGGTCTCTCCTCGAAGGTCTGGAGGGCCAGACATTTCTCTGAACTTGTAAGAGAAGGATCCTCCGATGCTGGCCCCAGCCACGAACAGGGTTGAACCCAATGAGGAACTCACCTCAGCTCCTACCACCTCTTCTTCCCTGACTGCAAGCTGAGCAGCCAACCCAGCCACTAGCAAGGTTCTTCTTGCAGTCTTTTTGGCCTACCAAGGGCCAGTCGAGCCTTCCGGTCTTTGATGGGTGAAGGCAGTATGGCCTGGTACAAACTGCATCCCTTGATGTGTTATAAACTGCCTGGGCAATTAAGACACATGTGCAAATCCGTTGCCATTGTCTGCCTACAGATCTTAAACCCCAGTTTCTTGCTCTCCGTCACTGATCGCAATCGCAAAACAGAGCCAGGAGACAGTGGAGCAGCTGTAAAGTTGAAGACCAACTGAAACAGACAAAAATTTGCCATAAAAGCACTTGTACAACTCAAATTCCTTTAACGCTGCAGAGTTGAAAAGGAAGTGACCAGTCCCTTTCTGAGTGGGAAGAAAGATCTGACGTCATTGGACAGAACCAGAGGATATACCACCCAAGTGGTGGAGGAGTTTAACTTGAAGACTTCCAGTGGCTCAGCTGTCTCCACCAGAACTGCCAGACTGTGGATAATAACCTGAATCCACATTACTAGAAACTAAACTAGATATTTGCTTTGGAACGAAAAAATAAGCATCCCAGAACCATGTAAATACAGTAGTTCTGACTGCTTGTGATCTTCCTAAAATAAGATCGTACACATCCACACTACAGTGGAGGCTGTGCAGTCTAGCGGTTAGAGCACTAGCTTGGGAACTGAGAAATCTTGGGTTCAAACCCCACTAGACCCAATTACTCACTGTGTGACCTTCAGCAAGTCACTTAACCTCTCAAGTGCTCCAGTCCACCCAGCTGTGGGAATGAGTAGAAGCAGAACCCCACTGGAAACGAGATGCTGCATCTCAGTTGGGCTACCATGGGTAAATAAACCCCAAAAAAAAAAAATCATTCAGTAAGCATTCGGTCATTTTGGAACGCCCCAGTACAGACAGTTTACCAGAGGGTAGCCCACTGTTCACTTCTGACCTGACGCACACAAAAAGCTATCAGGAGTTGGAAGAAAATTGATTTAGTCATTTTGGAACAATCAGTCTAATGACCAGTAGGGCCCAGTAAGAGATCTGTTTACAGAAATAACCACGAGTCTCTTTTTCACCAGGCCAAGTAGAAGCCAGGTGGGTTAGGAGACCACTGCCGCACCATCCATGGCTGTGGCATGGGTATGAAAGGTTAAAATGGAACTGAAGTAGTTGGGATTAGAGGACAGGGAACCTAAAAAGACAAAAATAATATCAAAGCCCCCAACCCCCCAAAATGACCACCAGTTAACTGCTATACAACATAATCCATCCAAATTATACTATTATGTAATACATGCACTGTTAGATGAAAGTTAATTGATCTATAAATAATACAGTAAAACACATTAGCAGTTTTCAAGTATATGAGGTAATGAGAGACGGCCACAAGTTGGACACCTGTGTTAGACTGTGCACAGAAATGTGAACAGCACATTTATATGTTGACTGTTTCTCTAACTGGGAGCCTGTACCACTGTAACTTCCCACTCTGTTTTATTTTCCCAACTGCAGAACATCAGAAAGGAGACAGGCACAAACTGGGAGGGGAGGCCTTTATTAAAAGGAATTTGGACCCTTTTTTCGCTCAGATCGGTGTCCATGCTGTAAGGTGGACTGAAATGTTAGGACCAGAGTGGAAGATATCGCTACCTGGAGAAAGACATTTACTAATAAGAAATCCTCCATTACAACAACAAAAAATACTTATTACAATACCGTCAGTTTGCCTGAATGGAATTCCTTGATGGGTAGGTTAACTACAGTTCTGTGCACTCTTCAACATTTTATCAGCTGATCCAGGTCACCAGCTTACAAAAATGCTGCCTGAGCGGACATCAGGAGGTAGTTCTCCTGTCTCTGTGTCTCTCCCTCCTACTGTACCTCTCCCTTGACGATGCTTCTCCAGCACCTGCACATCCAACTGAAAGTCTGTGTGTGAAAAAAAAAGAAAAAAAAAAAAAAGAATCCTTGGAGGGGATGGAACCCTTGTGTAGACAGGGAGCAAATCCAATACTTCCATTCACTCACTGCACATTGAATCAAAGAAATAAAATATTCCATCCAGTGCACAGCATTCTGCAGTTTCCCAGTCATCTGTCACGTGTCTTGTACACAGACACCACCATCCGTTCTTTAATATGTTCACTGGTGCACACTGCACGCAAGTACTGGACTGGCTTCCTACCCAAACACAGGGTTTAGAGGTTTCTACTTCCCTTCCAGGAATCATGATTCTACACACACTTTTAGTCAGACATGTGGGAACTGGAGAAGATGCACTGACATGCTGCAAAGATGCTGCATCCCAGAATAGCCCGTGGTTGATGTTAAAGATTGGGAAAGCTGTGGAAGATTCAATCTGCACAAATGCTTATTGCCACTCGGTACTCCTGTGGCAAATCCAAGGCTACACATAGAAGAGGGGAGGTGGATAGGGGGCATAAAAATGACTTCCATTTTTTTGTTTACTGATTTGTAATTTTTGACTGGGAAAGGCACACTGAGCTGTGATATGTTGTTTCCAGGTGCATGGGTTGTACGGACCTGTTCTACAAATGGAGAATGTTGATCAGAACACAAGGGAAAATCCGCTACTCTTAAAGAGCCATGGGACACAGTTACGTAGAAACTTACCGTAACATCTTCGAGGAACACTCTTTCATCAGGCCACACCTTTGGAACATATAGCCATCAGGCAGCAGGACCACATGGAAACTTATGTGAGCAGTGCTGCCACGGGCTGCACATGACAAGCAAACATATAAGAGTGGGTGGCCCCTCCTCTCCTTAGTTCCCTGCTGGAGATCATATGCAGAGGACAGGCTTTGAGGGAACCAAGAGAGCATGGACTCCTCTGTGAGGCAGGCAAGGCGAGGGGCGTTAGGGATAACAGTTATGGAGACAGCAGCAACAGGATCCTCTAAAGCAGTATCTAGAAGAGGGAAGGAGGGAGGGACAGTATGGCCTGATTAAAGATTCTTATGGAGATCTACTGTTACGGTAAGTTCCTATGTAACTATACTATCTTCTTCGACAACATCTCTTTCATCATCCCACACCTTTGAAACGAGTACCAAGCAGTGTCAAAAGGATGGGGGCTAGGAGAGGAGGCAAGGCCAGAACCTACCTGTTTACAAGAGTGGATGTCCAGACTGTAATGTTTGATGAAGGTGTGGACAGTACTCCAGGTGGCAGCTGCGCAATGTCAGCGGCAGACATATTGTGGAAATAAGTAATAGAGGAGGCCATCCCCCTAGTGCAGTGGCCACAAACCAGACCAGAAAGCTGCTTGCATACTTCCATAACAGAATTATGATACAATTTGCTAGACATTCGGACAAGCATTGTTTTGACACAAGAGCGCCCTCTTTCCCAGGGACGAATGAAACAAAAAGCAGAGAGGACTTTCTGAAGGCTTAGTGCGACTGAGGTAGTATCCCCTGGATTCTATGTACATCTAAAGTGTGGAGCAATACTTCCCCTGGACTCGCATGCTCCGGGTAGTAAACTGGAAGGTGGATGATTTGATTCAAAGTAAACTCAGACAACACCTTAGGAAGAAATTTAGGACTAGTGCGCAAAGACACTTGGTCTTCATGAAAAATCAAATAGTGAGGCTCATACATGAGAGCCTGCAGCTCTGAAATTTTTCTAGCAGAATAGCAACTAAAAATAACACTTTCCAAGAGAGAAATCATAGGCCGCAGCTCACAGCAGGCTCAAAAGGAGCCAATGTAAGCTTTTCCAAAACAAAATTAAGGCCCATGGAGGCACTGGATTTCATATAGGGGGGCTTTAAATGTAGAATGCCCAAGAAACATCCATGCTACCTCCATTTGTGCTACCGGATGTCCATTGATAGGTGCAAGAAAGGCTAGTATAGTTGATAGATGAATTTAAGAGTAGAGTATTGAACGCCTGCATCCAATAGTGTGAGCAGGTATGCCAAGATCTGATTAACTGGACATGTAAAAGGGTTCAGATGGCAAGAAGCAGCCCATAAGGTAAACCGCTTCCATTTAAGGGCACAGGTATGTCTGGTGGAGAGTTTCCTAGTGTCCACCAGAACATTTGTCAGGAGACTCTAAAGCGAGTAATAGCTAAGTTTTCAGGAGCCAGGTGTGAAGGTGAAGGGATCCGAGATCGGGATGAACCACCAGAGTATTCTGGTTCTGGGTCAGAAGATTGTGCTGGAGTGGCAATGGGATTGGGAGATCTACTGCCAGTTGTTACAGGAGGGAGAACCAAATCTGTAAAGGACAGAAGGGAGCTATGAGTATTAGTGCTGCACTCTCCTGTTTCAGTTTAAGGAGCATTTTCTGAATGAAAGGAAAGGGATGAAAAGCATACAAAAACCTCCCTGTCCAACGGAAAGACAATGTGTCTTGCCAGAAAACTCCAGGTCCTGGCTCAAGTGAGCAGAAACTCAACAGTTCTGCATTGTGTTGCAATGCAAAAAGCTCCCGGTCTGGTCAGCCCCACTCTGCGAAAAGGGGTTTACCACAGAGAGTAGGAGTTCCCATTTGCGCATCACTGATTGGGATTTGCTGAGCTTGTCTGCCAAGACATTCCAAACACCTGGAACATAAACAGCTGAGAGGGTGAAGCCACGTTCCAGGGCCCAATACCACAATTTCATGGCCTCTCTGCACAGTGGGTAGGAAAGAGCCCCCTCTTGTTTGTTGATGTAATGTATCACAGTGATGTTGTCGATCTGTATTAACAGAGGACCTGGAGACAGATATGGGAGGAATGCACAAAGGGCATTCAGGACAGCACAGAGTTCTAGCACGCTGATATGTAAGGTGCATTCCAATGGGGTCCAGGTGCCCTGTGTTTGACAAGGGCCCAGGTGTGCACCACAGCCCATGTGTGAAGCATCTATAGTCAGGATATATAGAGTGGAAGGTGGGAGGAATGGCATGCCTTTGAGAAGGATGCCATGATCCATCCACCATAAGAATGTTTTGCATAGAAGTGGAGTGACGAGGACTGTTTGATCCAAGTCGTCTGTCAGTTGGCACCACTGGACCCTGAGAGTTCACTGGTGGATGCGCATGTGCAGTTTGGCTAAGGGGACTGTGACAATAGATGTCGCCATGTAACCTAGGAGGTGTAGGAATGACCTGGCGGTGACATACCGACTGGTGTAAATGGAGTGGGCTTGAGCAATGAGGAGGTCAGTCCCAGTCCTCTGGTAGAAAAGCCATTCGGAGAGAGGTATCTAACACCACCCCAATGTACTGGAGGTGTTGACAAGGTATCAGAACCGATTTTGGTGCACTAACTGCAATACCCAAGGTGTGGAACATTGGCCGAGTTCAAGCTAGAATGTGTAAAATCTGATCCCAGGAGCTGGCTTTCAGGAGCCAGTCGTCCAGGTTGGGAAACGCATAGAGGCCTTCCCTGCAAAGAGCAGCTGTCACTACAGCAAAGCATCTGGTAAAAACACAGGGCACCGAGGATAAGGCAAAGAGCAATACTCTGAAATGGTAATGGTTCCCTTGAAGGAGGAATCTCATATATTTTTAGTGAGATTTCTGAATCTTTATGTGGAGGTAGGCATCCTTCACATCTAAGGAACACAGCCAGTCTCCTTGCTTCAGAAGTGGAAGGAGTCCCTGGAAGGTGACCATCCTGAACTTTTTGTACTCTATGAAGCAGTTGAGATGCCCGAGATCTAGCATGGAGTGCAGGTCACCTGTCCACTTGCGGAATAGGAAGTACCTGGAATAAAAGCAGGTGTTTTGTTGTTCTACGGGAACTGGTTGGATGGCTCATTTTTGGAGAAGGGACTGACCTTCCTCCAGTAACAGAGCAAGATGTTCTACTGAGTAATTTGTCTTAAGAGGTGGATGGTCTGGAGGATTGTCTAAGAGTTCCAGAGCAAGGCCTTTGTCCATAATTTCTAGAACCCAGGCATCTGAGGTGATCGTTCTCCACTGGGGTAAGCGGAGGGAACTGCGACCCCCTACAGCCACTCCTGGAGGTAAAAGTGGCTGAGGGAGAACTAGGGAGTCAGGCTGTAGCAGTGGGGGCTGCTCCCCCTGCCCCATCATCTCTAGGGGCTTTGGAATGAGCACCTGAAGTGTGGGTTGGCATTGGTAATTCTGCTCCTTTACCTTTACCCTGCTGCCTAGAAGATGGACATTGACCTCTGATCACTACAGGAAAGCAGGGACCCCGAAACAGGCCCCACGGCTGGGTGTGGAAAAGGGAGTGAACAGATTTTAAAGTTCTATCAAAAACTTATAGATCCCTTTAAGTATCCTGCACATCAGGGTCAAATAGTTTAGGACCCTTAAAAGAAGCATTTAGTACAGCCTGCTGGACATCAGAGGCAAAACCTGCCACTCTAAGCCATGAGAATATGCTAGGGCAGATCCCTGAAGCAGCTGCTCTGGCAGAGGCATCTGAGATACCATAAGCTGCTTGACTGAAGATGAGGTTTGCCCACTTCAGTAGTTCTCGCTTCTCTGCACCGTCAGGCAAGGCCTGGGCAGCAGTCTTGGCCTTGTTCCAGATGGAGTTTTGATATTTCATCATATGGGCCCAGCAGTTTGCAATGAATAGGCCCAAAGAGGTGGAGGTGTACATACGTTTGCCTAGGACATCCAGCTTCCAAGACCCTTTATCAAGAGGAAGGGAGCCAAGATGATTGGGTGTCCTAAACCGGTCATGGCTGCAATAATAACTACTGAGTGTGTCTCAGCCTGCATGGAATAAAACAGTTTGCCTAGTGGGGCAAGATACAATTTATCTGCCTTTCTAGGGACTGCAGGGATATTAAGTTTCAAACTTGAAACTTGAACTAGGGATATTACTTGGCCCATGCCAAGCAGCATAAGTGCCATCCTCTAAAGCTGATAAAAGGAGTCACAACTATAGTTGGAGATTCAGGGAGCTCCAGAAAATTTAGTAAATTATTTTTGGTGGTGTCCTGTTCCTCCAGGGCAAACCCCATAGCAGCCTGAAGTTGCTGCATCCTGGAAAGAAAAGAAGGCCCTTCTGGAAGTGACCTGGGAGTGTTAATGACAAAGTCCTCACTACAGTTCGAGATGGTAAAGCTGATACCCTGTTCATAGGGTAGCTCAGCTGTCTCCTCAAGGTCCTCTTCCATGATAAGGTCTGGATTAAATTCATAAGTGTCACCGAGTGTGTTGATGGGCAGGTGGTGAGCAGACTGGTGATGATGGCAGCTGCTGCGAAGGTTGCTGTGGCACAGAGTGGCCTGGCATTGTCGAGGGAAGAGGTGTCGGCATCCCCATTGACTGGGACAGTGCTAAGAAGATCAGGCAGGAGTCACTGGATCAGCACAGACAATGTGATGAGAACCCTGACCGTTGTGGGAGGTTGACGGGAGGGAGGCTGAAAGCGTCACCATTGGAGTGGTCGACAGCAACACAGAAACCATACTTGTAACAAACCTGTGAGGAGGCCTGGAGTGGAGCAGGGACAATCTGTCCATGTCCCTATGCTTGTGCTTGTAGCTGGACTTATCTTTGGATCTGGATGACTTTGAAGCAGTCGAGGAGGCCGGCAACTCTGACATCTCCCAAGACTGCTCTGAAGTAGCCTGTTTCATAAGCTGCTTCTCCATGTTGGCTACTTGTTTCTTTAGTAAAAACTTTTCTAAGATGCTTTTGCGGAATCGCCTCATTGCAGAGTTAAAGCGCTTACAAATTTGGCAAGTGGTGATGTCATGGTTGGGGCCTAAGCAACAAACCTAGAAGACGTGGGAGTCGTCAGTATATATTTTATCACTACTCTCACAATAATGAAATAACTTTGATGGCTTCTTCATCAACATTCAGGTAGCTGACTAAACACTTAAGTGATTACTGCAACTGAAAAGAAAGAAAGTGGCGTGGTAACCGAAGCAGGAGTGACAGCGGGAAAAGAACTGAGGACAGGAGGGGCCACCCACTCTTGTATGTGTGCCGAGACCTGAAGTCGTCGTGGGTGGCCCCTGGCAGCACTGATTACTAAAGTTTCCTTGTGATCCTACTACCTGATGGTGACATGTTTCAAAGGTGTGTCCTGATGAAAGAGCCATCTTCTAAAAAGATCTTTAACTTCCAGTTGGACAGCCTACAGAGATGGGCAAAAGGGACCTCAACTTAATGTCTCATCCAAAGGATGGCACATCAACAATGCAACACCCTTCCCCCAATTAATGCATTACAGTTGGCAGTACTGGTGTTATTCCACATTCTTTGTGTGGAACTAGAATCTGCAGCATTCTGATCTTCCAATTCTAGAGGTTAGGTTGCAAAATACTGAGCTATGACACACGATACTCTCAGAAAATAATTTCCAGACCTGACTTACCTGCCCTAACATAACCCAGTTTTCACATGAACATGCATTCTTGACAAAAGCCTACTATCTTCATATGGGAGGAGGGGTTGATTACTCTAATGGAAGATCTGATAGGTGGCCAGATGCAGCAGGAGGAGGATAAAGGGTCACATCCTTCGTACAGCTGAAAGGGATGGTTAGAAAAGATTCTGCTTTAATGGATCCAGACCCCAGATAAAACTTCTTGTGATTGCAGGAATCCTCAGCCTCACACTAAACTTGTCATCTATATTAAGATGCATTTTGGCAACCTCAGGAGGAGCCTTCATGACTTTCTTCAGTTTCTCACCAAAGGAGAAGACCATCGAAGGGGATATGCATAGCATGGGTCCTGGATTGCTGGTCAGGAGACCACAGTTAGGCTCAAATGTCCATTTCCAAAACCTTGGCCATCAAGCAGCTATAGCAGAAAAATAATATGCTCGGCAGCATCATATATGGAAGAGGCTGCTAACTCCACCAGTTGGATCAGGTTACACAGCTTTCTAGAAGAATAGGCTCTGGATAGCATGCCTGCTACCAATTCTCTGATCCATATAGATGAGAACACCATACTACAGAAAAAAATACAGATATGGTAGGAATAGTTCAGAGAGGGTAACACAAGTAGTTGATGATATGAAGGATTTAAATGAGGACAAACTATTTGACCTGAGGTTGTTCTTAACACGAAAGAGTAAGAGACAATATGATAAGTCTTTGAACTGGTAAAAGGAACAATAACACTGATCAGATAAAGTTTTGTGATACACTAAAAATGAGAGAACCAAAGCACATACATAAGCAGGCAATTTAGGGAGGAAGATTTATCCCCCAGTCACCCCTGGCACACCCCTTCTGCCTGGTCCCCCCAAGCCCCATCACCCAGTTTCTGGGGATTTGCCTTATCACCGACGTCCTGGCTTGCTGGACTGTGATGGAAGCCCAGACACCAGTGCAGAGCCTGCGAGGGTCCAGACATCATCCTGCTGCCAGAGGGGTTTTTCCTCCCGAGTTAGGTTTCTCCTACACCCACCCCTGCAGCAACGTAGCGATGAGCTCCACCTACGTAGAGATGTCCTCAAATGCCTTGGCCGGATCTGCCTATGCAACGTGCCCAGACGTGCACTGCCACCCAGATACCTCTAGGTGGCAGTCAACAGCGGTGCACATAAACCCCTCCTCCCCAAGGGAGGGGAGCTGTTTGTCACATGCCCTTTACTCCCTCCCCTGGCCAGCTTCCAAGCGACCCGTGTCCATTCCTGAACCTGGGTCGCAGGCGTGGCAGGAGGTAAGGCACTGAGTGCCTCAACCTTCCACACCACTGGCTCAGCCCTTGAAATGTTATTTCAAAGACAGTAGGGTGGCCTTCTGGAACAGACTCCCATCTAAGGTAGTAAAGTATTAGTTGAAACCTCCATGTCTTTAAATTGAGGATAGATAAGTACCGAGCAGAAGAAGGAATATTGTTGTGCCCACAAAGTTGTTAGAGAGAAAAGAAAGGATTCTGGTTTTATGTAGTTCCTTTCCTACACCTATAGCCATTTGGTACTCATAGGCAGGTTAACAGATGTTGGGTGGTCTAAGCATAGGGAAACAAAAGAGTGAGAGACAGATCTAGAGAGAAGGAGGAGTTAAAGTGGTCAAATGGTTTGGCTCCTACCTGAGGAACAGGTCCCAGGCCATCACTGTGGGAGAGAGAGATGCCCTCTCCCTCCCTATCAATCAGACTATGTGGTCCACAGGACTATTCCCTTGGCTCTGCCCTGGTTCTTGATCATCCTGAATGATCTGCCCAGTCCAAGGCTCCTCACAGTACCACAGGAAGGGTGGGGCGGGTGGTGCTCTGGCACTGGGCACAACTCTCAGGGGGGCGCAATTTTCAACTGTAGCTCATTTGTTTATTAACTTGTGCTACTGCTTTTTTTAAATTTATTTTGACTTGATAAACTGTAATTATGTCTGGCTGTCAGAAGGGGCGCATCTGTGGACCAAAGACCAGCAGATTGGGTTGGGGGGGTCACATGAGCTGCAGGCAAATAATCATGTGGTGTGAAATTGCTGCGATGAGAAAGAAAGAAACTGTGGGTGGGCCAGTGCCGCCCAATAGTATAAAAGGTATGGGCGGTGTATGTAGCATGGAGAGGCAGTTAAACTTGGAGTCGGAGACAATGTTATTGTTGACAATAGAGCCTAGAAATTGAGTGGCTAGCAGGCAGCAAAAAAAGTGATATAGTATATGTAGAGAGAGAAGATCTGGAGAGATAATAGAGAAGACGAGAAATCCATCCTGAAGATTTTTAAGTAAAGCAATGTAGCGCATCACTATAGTAGTCTGTCTACAGTATGTGCAAGTCTGTCCCAGCTGTCTCCCATGTATTTGTGTGATTCTGTATTCCATATTGTTTTAAAATGAAAATTAATTCTTCAAATCTGTTTACTGTTTAGTTTGTTGTGTCTATGTGACAGTGTCAATGAATGAGGTGTGAGTGTGTTGTATGTATCTCATGGCTGTGACAGTGGTGGTGCCACTGGAGGAGGGATTCTTGATTGGAATTTGAAAAAACACACTGCACTTCAGTGATCTGGAGGAAGGATTGGATCTGATTTTTAGTTTGATTGTGGGACTGGGCCAAGGGACCAACGGCCCAGGCCTGACTCAGGTGTGATAAGATGACTTAGTACTTCATGGGACTGGGATGGGAGTGAAGACGTTCACGCCCTCCAATCTGCTGCTTGTGTGCTGACTGATTGCCATGGTGTGGGCAGGCCAAAGGCACCCTCACTCCAGCCCACCACATCGTTTTCTCTCATCTTGACCCGCATTCCTCCTGCACTTCAATTCCACACCAAGGAGGCTCCCCCAGTCCCAACCCATGCTGTTTCCTTCTATTCCATGCAGGCGGGTGGTGGAGGGACGGCACAGACAGACCCAGTCAGAGCAAAGCCTGCAGTCAGACCAAAGTCATACTGCGACTCCATTGCACTGCACTGACTAGTCTCCCTCAGGTTGGTTGGTACATGCTTTTTTTCTTTATTGTACATCCGTTGGGACTGGATGCCAGGTTACAGACACTGTGCAGACTGTGGTCTCTGAATGACTGGTCGGATGACCCCTGAAGATGGAGATGGTCAGAAATCATCTTTAGCAACACAGTCACATATAGAAGCAGTGTATTGTAGTATTCGCTTTCAGAGGATTCCTCAGCAGTGCATCGTATTTCTTATAAGTTCAATTTTGAAGATATAGGAAATTCCTATATCTTCAAAATGGAAACATAGGAAAATATGTGTACTGTGTTTTCCTAAGCCCAATTATCTCATTCAAATGTTTAGTATGCTGAAAAATAGTTTGTCACTCTTACCCATGAATGCTACAAAATCATTCATCTGCAGTGCATTGCTTTTAATAAAGAATCAAACTAACCTCCCCAATAGATTGACACATTTCCAGGGACCACGTCCCAACCTAGACCTCAGAAACATAGCTGCAATATGCCCTACTTAAAGTAAACTGTAAAGAAAATAAAAAAAATACTGCCTGTCTAAATGTGCTTCTAGCCAGCCAGAGTCTCCTGGCTCAGTTGGTAGCACATCCACTTATGGACCAGAAGGTTGTGAATTCTCTGCTCATGTTGGGATTTATTTATTTATTTATTTGTGAAATCAGTTTACAACCTTTGAGCCAGAGGCTTGTTTCCAAAGATACCTCGTCACATTAAAGACATACATAGAGTTTTAGGTTACATAGAACAGGTTTGCTAAAAATAGGCATTCATCAGAGGCGCCACGTCACACTGAGGTCAGACAAAATACATTTAGGTTACAGGGTACAAGTAATTGAGAACAAGTGTTACACAAGTTGGTATCAAAAATTGAGCAATCTAATAGGCATACCATGAAACAGCTGGCACTGGCCAGGTTAGACATGGGTACGGTGTACCGGGAAGAGGTGGTGGGGAGGGCTAGGTGGAGAGCCACCCGGTGGGCGTTGTCATGAGAAGTCGATGTGGAGGCTGCCTTCAGAGACAGGAGCAGCTACGAGTGTTGAAGAGTTGGTTTCGAAGGGTGGTTTTGAACTTGGAGATGGTGGTGGCATTGGTGATGGGAGCAGGAAGACAGTTAAACCAGGATGGGGCTCTGTAGCAGAAGGACCTCTGGCCACGGCTGATTCTTGATCTGAGGACCATTAGAGTGGTCTTGTTGGATGACCGTGTTGCAATAGTGAGTGGGATCCGGTGGATGGATGCCGTCACCCCAGGAGGGGAGAGCCCGAGTAGGGTTTTTTTTTTTTTGTGAGGAGGCAGGTTTGGTATCGGAGCCATTCATCCAGGGTAAGGAGTTTAGCCTCGTCATACAGCTGACAGGTGTGTGAGAGCCTGGGGGCACCAGTAATCAATCTGCAGGCTTTATTCAGGGTTAAGTGAATTTTTTTGAGTGCAGTCGTGTCGGCAGCACCATAGACTGGTAGACCATAGTCTACAAGGGACAATATGGAAGACGTAACAGTGAGCCGGAGCGCATTTGGGGGAAGGCAGGTTCTATGGCGGAAGAGGATGCCAAGCCGTGTGTTAGTGGCGGATGTTAGGGCATCAATGTGGTTGTAAAATGTGAGGGCTGAGTCGAAGGTAACCACAAGGTATTTGTAGGAGCAGACTTGTTCCAGTGGCTGTTTGGTACTAGGAAGGATATAGAGTGGGTGGTTGCTAGCTTTGTTTTGGGGGTGGGAAAAGAGCACAGCTTTGTTTTTTTTAAGATTGATGACGAGTCTGCGCTCCCTACACCAGGCTTCGGCATTATTGAAAGACTGCTGTAGGGTGTCCTGAAGGGAGATGGGATGTGGTGGAAAAGGACAGCGCCATCTGCATACAGGAGAATTTTGCCAGGGCATGCACTGGGCAGGGTGTTCAGATAGAGTGAGAAGAGAAGGGGGCCCAGGATGGAGCCTTGGGGGACCCCAGAGTGAATGGGACGGGTATCAGAGAGAATCCCATTGATTTTAACACACTGTGATCGAGCGTCTAGATAGCTCGTGCACCATGCTAGGGGGCCAGCCGAGAGACCAGTGTGGCAGAGAGCATTCAGCAGAAGAGGGTGGGAGATGGTGTTGAAAGCCTTTGAGAGGTCGATGAACACTGCACCAGCTAGGGAGCTGGTATCCAGGGAGGAGTGTAGGAAGTTGGAGAATTCAATTAGTGCAGTGCTGGTACTGTGACCAGCACGGAAGCCATGTAACTCTGGGCATAAGATGTTATGCTTAGCCAGATATTCAGTGATTTGAATGGCCACCACTTTCTCCAGGGCTTTGGGGGGGGGGGATGGAGATTGGCCGGTAGTTGTTGGCCGACGACCTGTCGCCCCCTTTATGAATTGGGCATGATTATGGCTGTTTTCCAAGCCATAGGAAATTGTCCCAGGCAGAGTGATCGGTTAATGAGGCTGGTGAGTGGGGCAAGGACTTCATCTAGCACCAGCCTGAGGATACTGGGGTCCAGTGAGTCACTGCCAGGACTGTTGATATTCAAAGCTTTGATTAGGATGGGTCTGGCTTCCCGGGCAGAAATCTTGCGCAGGTGGAAGCTAGGGTGCTGGAGGACAGGGGGAGGTTGGTTGGGAGGAGGGTCAAAGAAATTACTAGGGAGGACCGAGCTAAGGTCAGTGAAAGCGGTGTTCAGCCAGTTGGCTATAGTGGCAGGCTCGGTGGAGGTAGTGCCATTGCTAGTGAGGTGGGATGGGGCAGGGGAGCATGATTTTCCATTTAGTTGTTTTATATTATCCCAGAAAGTCCGGGCCAAACCCCAGGAGGAGGTAAGGGTGACCTGGTAATGGTCGGCCTTGGCTTTCCAGACGGCCCAAGAGTACTTATTCCGGGCTGCATTGTAAGCCTACCTATCAGACAGCCAACCCGTTTCAGTGGCAAGGTGCCAGAGGTTATCCCGATTTCTTAGTAATTGTAGAAGGATTGGACTTGCACCTAAAATGCTGGCATCAGAGTGCAGTAGTAGGGGGTACTGAACTGCTGGGGTGTGCTGTCCTTTGGATGAGATGTTAAACTGAGGTCCCTTCTACCCATCCTGGTGGTGTCCTGGTGGGTGTCAAGGAGGAAGTGAAAGAACCAAGGGACACTCTTTGCAAAGAGCAGCAGACATTCCCGGTGTCCTGCCTAACATTCCCCTTCCCATAACCCAGTTCATGCAATTGTCCAGGCTGTGTGTGGGTGTTGATGTGCGATATGGCCACCACCACACATTTAGTCACTTCACTACTAGTCTAGCATTGCGTCTAAAGCACTTTGAGATACACTGTATATGAAAAGTGCTATATAAATGCTGATTCTTCCCACACCTCAGAATAATGGCAGGAAAATTTAGGGACCGACCATGTAGCAAAAGTTTTTTTTTTCTTCAAGAAAAGCCCCAAACCTCACCACAGAGCTGGAGTGTTTAAACCCTCCAGAGCTTCTGGCTCTTTTCAGCGGGGGCAAAATTTGTCTCTTGCCCAGGGCACCCAAATGCCTTCCTACGGCTCTGACTCCTCATACTTTCACATGTAAGCAAACGACAGTGCTATTCATAAATGGCCCTTCTACCCATGACTTGGCTGCACAGCTCCAGCCTAACAGTGTCCAATTTCCTAATTAGCAATATTTGTCTGAACACAGGCGAATGAAAGGATGCATCTCTGTTTCTACCGAACTATACAACACTATAACATAATCAGCAATGTTAAATGAAAAATTGCATACTGAATTGGGAATTACTCTCCTAGAAAACAAATAGCACTCCATCTATCTGGAAATAAATAATACCCCAAGGGTGTCTATCTGCAAAGAATTCAGATAAAAGCTTTTACAGCATTTTTTCAAAACACTACTTATTACGAAATGTCTTAATGCCACTGATGTGTGTTGGAGGGGATACCAGCAAACAGCCCATCACGCATGTTTTTTTGGACTTTCCTAAGCTTACAAGTCTGCTGGCAGGAAATCATGAAAACCATCAAGCACAATTTAAAACTCAGAATAACTTTAAAAGCAGAGCATGTTGTCCTGGATTTACCTCCACTACAGCTTGAGCACTTTAAAGAAAGAAAGAAAGCCATATAACACTGTTACAATGGCAGCATACAAATGCATAACGTTTCAATGGCTTACAAATGGGCTGGCAGTAAAGCCTAGAAGTTAGAGTAACGAGCTGTGAATGAGCTTGGTACACACAGCAGACCTGGGTTTGATTCCCACAACCTCCACTTGCATGCTGTGCGACTCTGAGCAAGTTACTTAACCATCCCAGTGCTCCCAGGTCACCCCCGAAAACAGGCACTTGTGCCTATTGGGCCTTACCTGGTTACCAAAAAAAAGAAAGAAGAGTATCCCAACAAACGTCTGAAGAAATGCAAAGAAGTGAAAACAATGGAACAGACAGACAACAGCATGGTTGCATTTACATAAGGGATACGCAATGGCCTGAACTCAAAATATGCAATTCAGCTCCAAGTATGGGGCCTGATGGGATTCATCCCAGAATTTTAAAAGAACTAAGGGTAGAACTAGTGACACCACTGACTACCCTTTTTAACAAATCATGGGAGGATGGGGTGGTACCCAAGGACTGGAGGAGGGCAGATGTGATTCCCCTTCACAAAAGTGGGAGCAAGGCAGAAGCAGGAAACTATAGACCTGTTAGTTTAACCTCAGTGATAGGGAAAATGATGGAATCACTTCTAAAGGAAAGAATTGTCGAGTATCTAGAGGCCAGAGGGCACAGGACCCTAGGCAGCATGGATTCACAGCGGAAGGTCATGCCAGACAAATCTGATGATTTCTTTGACTGGGTGACCAAAGTAGTAGATCAGGAGGGGCTGTAGACATGGCCTACCTAGACTTTAGCAAGGCATTTGACACAGTCCCACACAAAGATTAATATGCAAGTTAGCCAGACTGGGAGTGGTCCCAAGATGACAGCCTGGGTAAAGAATTGGCTGGAGAATAGGACACAGAGAGTAATAGTAAATGGAGTCCACTCAGAAGAAAGGAGGGTTACTAGTGGGTACCGCAGGGTTCAGTATTAGGACTGGGTCCTCTTCAATGTCTTTATAAGCCACATTGCAGAAGGACTGGAAGGAAAGTATGTCTCTTGCAGATGACACTAAGATCTGCAACAGAGTTGATGCACAGGGTGGGTGGAAAGGATGAGAAAGGACTTGGCAAGGTTAGAGGAATGGTCAAATGTATGGCAGCTTAGATTCAATGCTAAGAAGTGAGGTAATGCACCTGGGAAACAAAACCCAGGGAAGAGTACACAATGGGGGTGAGATACTAACAACAAAAATGGAAAGGGACCTGGGGTAGTCATATCAGATGACCTAAAGACGGGCAAGCAATGTGAGAGGGCAGCAAGGAGGGTTGGGGGATACTGGGATGCATAGGAGAGGCATCACCAGTAGAAAACAGGAAGTTATTATCCTCTGTACAGACAGCTGGTGAGACCCCATCTGGAGTATTGTGTGCAGTTCTGAGACCCAATCTCCGCAAAGACATAGACAGGATGGAAGCTGTCCAGAGGAGGGAACTAAAATGGTGCAGGGTCTGCAACGAAGACATATGAAGAGAGACTTAAGGAGCTTAATATGTATAGCCTCGAGAAAGAAGGGAGAGGGGGGACATGATAGAAACGCTCAAGTACCGAAGGAATCAACAAAGTCCAAGAGGGTAGTATCTTTCAAAAAAAGAGGTGTGCAAGAACAAGAGGGCACAATTTGAAAATAGAGGGGGCGGCTCAGAGGTAATTTAAGGAAGTATTTTTACAGAGGGGTTGTGTATGCAGGAACGGCCTTCCAAGGAGGTTGTGGAGTCAAAATCAGTGGTGGAATTCAAGCATGCATGGGATAGTCATAAGGCAGTTCTGGGGGATGGGGTAGAAGAAGTAGGCTGCTGGTTAACTAGGATCTGCAGCTTATCCAGTAGGTAGGAAATGGGCAGACTGGGGCCAAGCGGTCCTTATCTTGCCGCCAAATTCTATGTTTCTATGTTTCTATGTATGAGGGGGAAGCCCACAACTCACGAGTTGCAAAGTCATGAGTGAGTTATGAAAGTCCTGTCACGTCACAACTGGAGATAAATTGTGTATTTTCAGTCAAGCCATCGTGTATTTGATTTACACAGCATCAGTTTAACTCTAACAGTTATAACGTTTTAAAAATCAAATGGTATGATTTGAACTGCTAATTTTCAGTGCTGCACAGGCCGATTATAAATGACATCAGCACTACTGTTAGCTGCTCTCAAGGAAACTGATTATGACATATCTAGACTTTAGCAAGGCATTTGACACAGTCCCACACAAAAGATTAATATGCAAGTTAGCCAGACTGGGAGTGGGTCCCAAGATGACAGCCTGGGTAAAGAATTGGCTGGAGAATAGGACACAGAGAGTAATAGTAAATGGAGTCCACTCAGAAGAAAGGAGGGTTACTAGTGGGCTACCGCAGGGTTCAGTATTAGGACCGGTCCTCTTCAATGTCTTTATGTTTACATTGCAGAAGGACTGGAAGGAAAGTATGTCTCTTGCAGATGACACTAAGATCTGCAACAGAGTTGATGCACAGGGTGGGGTGGAAAGGATGAGAAAGGACTTGGCAAGGTTAGAGGAATGGTCAAATGTATGGCAGCTTAGATTCAATGCTAAGAAGTGCAAGGTAATGCACCTGGGAAACAAAAACCCAGGGAAGAGTACACAATGGGGGTGAGATACTAACAACAACAAAATGGAAAGGGACCTGGGGTAGTCATATCAGATGACCTAAAGACGGGCAAGCAATGTGAGAGGGCAGCAAGGAGGGTTGGGGGATACTGGGATGCATAGGAGAGGCATCACCAGTAGAAAACAGGAAGTTATTATCCTCTGTACAGACAGCTGGTGAGACCCCATCTGAGTATTGTGTGCAGTTCTGGAGACCCAATCCGCAAAGACATAGACAGGATGGAAGCTGTCCAGAGGAGGGCAACTAAAATGGTGCAGGGTCTGCACGGAAGACATATGAAGAGAGACTTAAGGAGCTTAATATGTATAGCCTCGAGGAAAGAAGGGAGAGGGGGGACATGATAGAAACGTTCAAGTACCTCAAGGGAATCAACAAAGTCCAAGAGGGTAGCATCTTTCAAAAAAAGAGGTGTGCAAGAACAAGAGGGCACAATTTGAAAATAGAGGGGGGGCGGCTCAGAGGTAATTTAAGGAAGTATTTTTTTACAGAGAGGGTTGTGTATGCATGGAACGGCCTTCCGAAGGAGGTTGTGGAGTCAAAATCAGTGGTGGAATTCAAGCATGCATGGGATAGTCATAAGGCAGTTCTGGGGGATGGGGTAGGAAGAAGTAGGCTGCTGGTTAACTAGGATCTGCAGCTTATCCAGTAGGTAGGAAATGGGCAGACTGTGGCCAAGCGGTCCTTATCTGCCGCAAATTCTATGTTTCTATGTTTCTATGTATGAGGGGGAAGCCCACAACTCACGAGTTGCAAAGTCATGAGTGAGTTATGAAAGTCCTGTCACGTCACAACTGGAGATAAATTGTGTATTTTCAGTCAAGCCATCGTGTATTTGATTTACACAGCATCAGTTTAACTCTAACAGTTATAACGTTTTAAAAATCAAATGGTATGATTTGAACTGCTAATTTTCAGTGCTGCACAGGCCGATTATAAATGACATCAGCACTACTGTTAGCTGCTCTCAAGGAAACTGATTATGACATATCTAGACTTTAGCAAGGCATTTGACACAGTCCCACACAAAAGATTAATATGCAAGTTAGCCAGACTGGGAGTGGGTCCCAAGATGACAGCCTGGGTAAAGAATTGGCTGGAGAATAGGACACAGAGAGTAATAGTAAATGGAGTCCACTCAGAAGAAAGGAGGGTTACTAGTGGGGTACCGTAGGTTCTAGTATTAGACTGTCCTCTTCAATGTCTTTATAAGTTTACATTGCAGAAGGACTGGAAGGAAAAGTATGTCTCTTTGCAGATGACACTAAGATCTGCAACAGAGTTGATGCACAGGGTGGGGTGGAAAGGATGAGAAAGGACTTGGCAAGGTTAGAGGAATGGTCAAATGTATGGCAGCTTAGATTCAATGCTAAGAAGTGAAGGTAATGCACCTGGGAAACAAAAACCAGGGAAGAGACAATGGGGGTGAGATACTAACAACAACAAAATGGAAAGGGACCTGGGGTAGTCATATCAGATGACCTAAAGACGGGCAAGCAATGTGAGAGGGCAGCAAGGAGGGCTGGGGGATACTGGGATGAGAAGAGGCATCACCAGTAGAAAACAGGAAGTTATTATCCCTCTGTACAGACAGCTGGTGAGACCCCATCTGGAGTATTGTGTGCAGTTCTGGAGACCCAATCTCCGCAAAGACATAGACAGGATGGAAGCTGTCCAGAGGAGGGCAACTAAAATGGTGCAGGGTCTGCACCAGAAGACATATGAAGAGAGACTTAAGGAGCTTAATATGTATAGCCTCGAGGAAAGAAGGGAGAGGGGGGACATGATAGAAACGTTCAAGTACCTCAAGGGAATCAACAAAGTCCAAGAGGGTAGCATCTTTCAAAAAAAGAGGTGTGCAAGAACAAGAGGGCACAATTTGAAAATAGAGGGCGGCTCAGAGGTAATTTAAGGAAGTATTTTTTTACAGAGAGGGTTGTGTATGCATGGAACGGCCTTCCGAAGGAGGTTGTGGAGTCAAAATCAGTGGTGGAATTCAAGCATGCATGGGATAGTCATAAGGCAGTTCTGGGGGATGGGGGTAGGAAGAAGTAGGCTGCTGGTTAACTAGGATCTGCAGCTTATCCAGTAGGTAGGGAAATGGGCAGACTGGGTGGGCCAAGCGGTCCTTATCTGCCGTCAAATTCTATGTTTCTATGTTTCTATGTATGAGGGGGAAGCCCACAACTCACGAGTTGCAAAGTCATGAGTGAGTTATGAAAGTCCTGTCACGTCACAACTGGAGATAAATTGTGTATTTTCAGTCAAGCCATCGTGTATTTGATTTACACAGCATCAGTTTAACTCTAACAGTTATAACGTTTTAAAAATCAAATGGTATGATTTGAACTGCTAATTTTCAGTGCTGCACAGGCCGATTATAAATGACATCAGCACTACTGTTAGCTGCTCTCAAGGAAACTGATTATGACATATCTAACCGCCAGATACAATGCTTATCTGGAGCTTAGGTAGCATGATAGACACATTCATCAGGGGAAATGTATGATCACTGGTGTATAAAACATGATCACCCTCAAGCATCTTATGCATTATCATGAAGAGATGGAACGAACATCAGTTCTGAGTCAAAGGGCCAGAACTAGATAGAAAAGTAGTAACTTTAATACTGCAGAACTTGAAATTTTCACTGTTAAATAATTTTCCCTATTTTCGCTGAAGCACCAATTTGCATGAAAATAAATTTGCGCTAACTAGCACTTTTAGTATTTTTTCCATTATAGTGAATGTGGTGACTTAGCACTAAAATAATTTAGCGCAATTATGGTTACATTTGTGTTTGCGCTAAATTTACTTTTCATGAAAATGACTAGTTCTACAGTATATGATACTAGGTATTGTGCTTTCTACGTTTACACTGTGGCTCTTTACTTTCTGTTTAACTGGTTACAAGACACTCATGAAATGCACGCCAACCAGTGTACCAAACAGGTATAAGTAACAGATTTTTGTAGGTCTTCGTTCTTTCTGTTAACCTATACACGGAGTTGTGTCACTCTGCCTCTACACTATGAGGTGACCTACCTTCGCTGCATGGCCCTAGACATGCTTTGGCTGTATTTTTACTGTGTGTCATGTTTAGTGTGGCTGCAGTGTTCTCTGTTTAAAGTATCAGCTTACTGACTTTTTAGTGACTCACTGTTAGTGTTAATCCTGCTATATTAGTTTGTCAAGCTCTGTATTTTTGGATCTGTATGTGGACATGTTGATATTGTTCCATGCTATTAACTGTTCAAAACTGTAATAAACAGATTTAAAAAAACATAATAAGAAAAATACATAACAACCATTAAAATATATAAGATATGTTAGTCTAAAAACTCAGCAGCTGGGGAAGGCTTGCTCAAATTTTAAATGCCTCCACCGTACCAGCAGAGCAAATACTCTATGGGACAAAGTTAAGTCATATAGATCCCTTGTAGACGAGAAATAATTCATCAAGTATGTGAAAATATTACTAATAATGTAGTGGGTTTCCAAGCATCAACTGAGGAACTTTGGGGTAGACTTTGTAAAATTATTCATGATGCAGTAATAAAAAAAATATCCACTAAAAAAAGTTAAAATAAAAGTGTTACGGATAAGCCACAGATTACTCTGAAGCCGTGCTTTAAAGAAAGGTCACATTTTTATGTACACATGGTAGAGACACCAAGCTAGCAGACCAAATAGAGGTTTATATATGAAACATGGGGATAAAGTCCAAAAATTACTAACCACAAACTGCGAGATGATGTAAAAGAAATTTTGGACACGCCCAGAGCACATCCCCCCTCAGCTGCAGCAGTGAAGTAGTTAAGCAAAACTATAATATACTAAATAATGTTGGTGCAGTCAGCGCCGATATGCAGAAACTCACCTGTATATACATTTCAGGAACACCAACACATCTGACAGATTCTTAGTAGATCTAGTAGATGTTTTGTTAAAACTAAGTAAAAACCAACACAAATAAAGCAGCAGGTCCAGGTAAAAACCCCTGGCTGCGCGCTAAAGAAGGATGCCACATTCCCAGCCTTAGAAGTTGATGGCAGATAAGGACTGCAAGGCCCATCCAGTCTGCCCATTTTTTTTCTACCTTATGAATGTGCCATAGGCCTGTACTCTGTCAATGGCCTATCTATTCATACTCATCTGTATTGCTCCCTTATGCCTATCCCATGCCTGTTTGAAGCCCTGCACTGTATTCATATCCACCACTTTCTGAGGTAGGCCTTTCCATGCATCCACCACCCTTTCTGTGAAAAAGAACTTCCTCACATTACCCCTTAATCGGCCTCCCGCCAATCTCATGCTGTGTCCTCTTGTCCTATTTTTCTTATACTGAAACATGTTAACTCTTTTGCCTTGTTAATGCCCTTAAGGTGTTTGAATGTTTCGATCATATGCAACTGTTGTAGGTGACCTATGCACCCTTAGTCTCTGATGTCCCACAAGAATCTGCTGACTTGAGTTACGCTCACCTACCACCTTCCCTGATAGGGGAGCCCCAGCACTTTTGCAACCTCTTTACTCACCCCTCCGGCCCTCACCATCCTACCTCTCCCAAGTCCAATAATAGATTACCCACCGGTCTACATATACTAGTGAGTGCACAGGTCTACATATACTAGAGGGTGCCCAGGGTCTAAGTTTTTAACCTACTTTGCTTGTTTGTATTTGTGTATTAAAGTTAGCATTTAATTTTCTATCTTTGAATGTACAGGCCTGATTTATCTATCGTATGTACAATGATTTGTTTTGTCTGCCTTATTCCGGCCTGTGATTTGTTTGATGTCCAGGAACACTCTGAAAATGAGCTTGCTCAATGAGTTTATGCCTGGTTAAATAAAGTTTGATTGATTGATTGATTGATTGATATCACCTCTCTCCCTCCTTTTCCTCTAGGGTATACATATTGAGTTCTGTTAATCTGTCCTCATGTTTTCTGATGCAGTCCCTACACCATTTTGGTTGCCTTCTCTGGACTGTCTCCATTTTGTTAAGTTCCTTGTGCTGGTACGGCCTCCAGTACTGCATGCAGTACTCCAGATGGGGCCTAACCAGTGTCTTGTAAAGAGGGATTATTATCTCCCTCTTATGACTTGCGATACCCCTACTAATACACCCCAACATCCCTTTAGCCTTACCTATTGCTTTAGTGGTCTGCTTGGATGATTTCAGGTCATCTGTTATGATGATGTCCAAGTCTCTTTCTTCCCTTGTGATTGCCAGCAACTCCCGTCCCATCCTATAGGTGGCATCAGGGTTTCTCTTCCCTATGTGCATGATCTTGCACTTCTTTGCGTTAAACCCCAGCTGCCACTCTTCCGACCATTTTGCCAGTTTATCCAGATCTCTTCTCATTCTACCCACCCCATCTGGATCATCTACACCACAGAGATCTTGGTGTCATCTGCAAACAGACAAACCTTACCTCCAGTCTATCTGCAATGTCACTGATGAAGATATTGAAGAGGACAGGCCCCAGGACTGATCCCTGAGGTACCCGACTTGTGACTTGCATCTCTTCTGACTGTATACTGTTTACCACCACTCTCTGTTTTCTGCCCGCCAACCAGTTTGTCACCCAGTCGACCAACTTCTGACCCACCCTGAGCTTACCCAGCTTATTAATCAATCCTCTATGTGGAACAGTATCGAACGCTTTGCTGAAGTCAAGGTAGGCGACATCAACTGCACCCCCTTGGTCTACCATTCTGATTACCCAGTCAAAGAAATCTATGAGATTAGTTTGACAGGACCTTCCTGTTGTAAACCCATGCTGTCTTGGATCCATTGCTCCTATGGCTTCCAGGTGTTGCACTATGCTTTTCTTAAGGAGTGCCTCCATAATCATGCCCACTACTGAGGTAAGACCAGCTGGTTTGTAGTTCCCTGCCTCCTCCCTGCTACCACTCTTGTGAAGCGGGATCACATGAGCCCTTCTCCAGTCTTCTGGGACCTCTCCTGTGCACAGAGAGAGAATCCATACTGATCCTTGTCTCACTTTCGATGTCCACCTGAACCATGTCACCACCCAAATTCACCAGAATCTAAGATCTCTGTACAGAGCACACAAACATCTTAATGCTGTAGTACATTAGCCATAGCTCAAAGCAATCTACTGCCACTGATTGACTGTGTTGTAATTGATGCTGCCCCGAAATCTGTTAACGCAACAGAGCCTTCATCTCAAGTGGCCAGATTCACCACATCCCACAAGCCTAGATTCCCACAACTTTCACATCCTAAGTGCATTAAACTAGCTCATACCTGATGATGAAGCCCAGCAGACACTTGTAAAATGAGTTTTTAGCCAGAAAGAACCCCTCCTTGTTTGTACAACTCACTTGGACTGGTTAGTTTGAGCAGCTCATGCAATACAACCAACAAGCTACTGGCTACCCACTGTTTCCGACCAATATGAGGCAAAGCTCTTTCGGTTACCGAGCAGCATCCCTACAGGAATCATCTGTTGTACAATCACGTCTGCACTTACTTTGGCTAATTTTATGTGGCCCTACACTGATACACAGTGTTTATTAAAGCCTACCACTTGCCAAATCACATTTTGCTATTCATTTCTGGATTTGGCTATTTTTTCCTGGGTTCCAAATCACTAAATGTGTGATGCTGATGGGTGTGTGTGTGTGTGTGTGTGTGTGTGTGTGTGTGTGTGTGTGTGTCTTAACTAAATGTTTAGGTTCGGCTGCAGATTTGGGGATTTCACTACAACATTTTTAAAGAATTCATCAAAAACCTACAAGATTTTTTCAGCTTATACCCTCCTACCTGTTTTTACTAGTATATGACTATGCAAGCCAGCTGTATGGCCACCCTCTTGTGTATGTACAGTATTTTACTGTGAAGCATGGAATGTATGGAATCCTATTGTGAACTGCTGTGTTTGTACTTGCATGCGGTACCTTACTGTTGCCCAGATCATTCCTAAAAAAGATATCCTTGTATCGCCAGCGTACTTACCCGCCCACGGAGCCCAAGGCAGACTCCTATCCTAGACCACATGCCCAAGGAGCTCATGGAACAGCCTGCAGCCGTCCAAACAGCAGGCTGCTGTCCCAGACCACCCGCCCACCCACCCAAGGAGCTCACGGAAGAGCCTGCAGCCATCCGAACAGCAGGCTGCTGTCCCAGACCACCCGCCCGCCCAAGGAGCTCACGCAAGAGCCTGCAGCCATCCGAACAGCAGGCTGCTGTCCCAGATCACCCACCCTCGGAGTTCACACAAGAGTCTGCAGCCGTCTGAAAAGCAGGTAGTGGAGAGAGCTTGCCTCTACCTGTGTTTCTGCACAAAATTCAAATCTGTGTCCTCCAAACTGTTTAGACAGGTTTGTTGCACACTGTGCTGAAGGACTTCTAGGCATGAATTGTACTCTTTATTGTAGTTACTTTAATGCACTCTGTTAAGTCTGTTTTAGAGCTGTTTGGAGTGTTAGAATTGCTGATTACTTGCTGTGTTGGACGCTGTACTTGCACGCTCAGTGAGGGTCCCCCATTGGCAGCTTTCCCACCCTGACCCCAGTCCTTTGTCTGGTGACCCTCTAATCCCTCTTTTGTGTATCAGTCTCCATATCTTGTTCCCTTCATGGCAGCCATATGAACAGCAGGTAGTAGAGAGAGCTTGCATCTACCTGTGTTAGCCCATCGCCACTTACGCAGAGACAGACCCGCCCACCCCGGTCCGTCATTTCCTTTATATCTAACCCCTGTCACGCGACAGGAACTAACAGCCACATTTTCCATCTGCAGGCTGTATGGTTTAGCCACTATAGGTCACCTCTAACTAGTTCTTACAACCTCCACTGTACCTATTTTTTTCCTCCTTGTCACAGCCCAGGCTGGCCACTAGAAGTCACTCTTTAGCCACCTTACTTTCTGTCTCCCCAGTATAATGTTATTTATCTAATGTATGCATAGAACAACCCCTGGCAGGTGAGATTAGTCATCCCCCTTGATATTGTTACTGTTCTGTATTCTGGGCAAGTTGAGATTCGAACTGTATACCTTCTACACCAAAGGCAGCAACCCTAGCCATTAGGCCATACCGCCAGTCACAAACAAACACACACTTTTCTTTATTATACCCCTTTATACATCATACCACTCCACCTCTACCTGGAAACCTACCACCTAACCTCTTATTACTACCTTAAGTATCTTACTTATTTTCTAGTGATTTGTTCCAATGGTGGGTACCTTTGCCTTGACAGTGACACTGCTGCTACTGGTGGGCCCTGTACCCTGATCCAGCATAAGACACCAGGTATGGAGCCATTCAGTCTAACCCACAGGTATTACAGATTCCCTCACCTTCCCATCAACCTACATGGGGCACGGCCAGTAGATTACTGGCAATTATGCTAATTCAACCACAGCCCCTTACTACAAAAGCTTTGCCATTAACAGGCATGCTTTACCCCTTGTGCCTCAAAGCAATCCCTGGCCGCCACAAATTATCTAGACAGAGCATTAGGATCCCTGCCAAAAAGGAGTTAGCAATACTAATAGCTTCCTTGAAAAAGCTAATCCTACCGTTATTAATATGCTCAGGAAACGTGGAGATAAACCCAGGTCTTCTTTCTTCCATTACCTCACCTTCAGACTATGCAACAGCCTCGGGTTTAAAATTAATGCCTGTAGCCACCCTAAAAAACTAGACCAAAGAAAGATCTGGGCTGCCCATACTAAACCTGATGTGTTAATAATTACAGAATCATGGTTAAGCAATACAGTCAATGATCAACAGCCTGCGCTTCCCTCCTTCAACACTTATAGAGTAGACAGACCTACTACGGGAGTGGGGGTAGTTATTTACTTAAATTCACAATTTAGCGCTACTGAATTACTTTCCCTATCAAAGCCCAAAGAATTTGAATGTTTAGCATTAAAGATTATGCTTTCCTCAACTGAAGTGTTTAACATTGTGGGCTGCTATAGACTGCCTTCAAGGGGCATGAATATTCTACCAACCTTAAGGGGCCTCATAGAAACCAAAACCTGTGAAATCATTATCCTTGGCGATTTAAACCTTGATTGGCTCACACCTAAAGCAAATGCCCTAAAGGATTTATATGATGAGTTTGGTATCTCTCAGCTCGTTACCGAACTCACTAGGATCAACACAAACAATAAGGATAACAGCTCTATTCTCGACTTAATCCTTACGAGTTGCGCTCGCAAAATTATGCGTACAGCGACTTTTGGTGACATCAGCGGCCTGAATGGACGCTTGACTTCACGCTCTGTTCCCCGGGTGCACAATCTATTGCAACTGCATATTTAAACTGCCAAATCTGCCACAAATATTAACTAAGACCGCCTGCCTGAACCTAATGCTAATGGGGCGCACAAAGAAAACAGCGTCAGCGGGATCGCAGTCTCATATTTCGGGCTCAAAGTTACAGCTTCCTTCAAGCCTAAGCCTGGCTCCCTCCCAGTCCTCATTAATCATGGGTTCGGCTGATGAAGAATCGTGCTCAGACACCAGCTCCACGGTCTCCAGAGCTGACAATCAAAAAATACTGAAGTTGCTACAGAGAATCGATGGGAAGGTTTCTGATATTTAAAAGGATTTTAAGAAGCTGGAGGCACGTACATCCTCAGTCGAAAATCAGCTGGAGACAGTTCAAAATGAACACACGGCCTTTGGGAGATCTCTGGCCTATCTGAATAAAAGAGAGCGGTCACTCTTCCTCCGAGCTGAGGATGCAGAGGCCAGGTCCAGAAGAAACAACATTCAGGTCTTTGGCATCCCCAAGATGATACAGCCAGTTTCATGGAGAGCTGGCTGAGTACAGAGCGAAAGTTGGATAAAGATTTCACTCCAGGGTTCAGTACTGGGTCCAGTCCTTTTTAATGTCTTTATAAGTGACATTGCAGAGGGACTGGAAGGAAAAGTATGCCTCTTTGCAGATGACACAAAGATCTGCAACAGGGTTGATACACAAGGAGGCATGGAAAGGATGAGAAGGGACTTGGCAAGGTTGGAGGAATGGTCAGAAGTATGGCAGCTTGGATTCAATGCAAAGAAGTGCAAAATAATGCACCTGGGAAACAAGAACCCAGGGGAAGATTACACAATTGGGGGGGGGGGGTAGTAACAACAACAAAAAAGTAAAGGGACCTGGGGGTAATCATATCAGATGACCTTAAGGTTGGCAAGCAATGTGAGAAGGCAGTAGGAAGGGCTGGAGGGACACTGGGATGTATAGGGAGAGGCATCATCAGCAGAAAACAGGAAGTTGTTATCCCCCTGTACAGACAGTTGGTGAGACCCCATCTGGAGTACTGCGTCCAGTTCTGGAGACCCCTCTCTGCAAGGACATAGACAGGATGGAGGCAGTTCAGAGGAGGCCAACTAAAATGGTGCAGGGTCTGCAAGAGAAGCCATATGAGGAGAGGCTAAAGGAGCTTAATATGTATACCCTTGAGGAAAGGAGGGAGAGGGGGGGACACGATAGAAACGTTTAAGTACCTCAGTGTAATCAACAAAGTCCAAGAGGGTAGCATCTTTCGGAAAAAGAGATGTGCAAGAACAAGGGGACACAATTTGAAGATAGAGGGGGGACGGCTCAGGGGCAATGTGAGGAAGGATTTCTTCATAGAGAGGGTGGTGGACGCATGGAACAGCCTTCCTGAGGAGGTTGTGGGGTCTAAAACTGTGGGAGAATTCAAGAATGCATGGGACAGACATAAGACAATTTTTGTGGGGGGTAGGAAGAAATAGGCTATTGGTTAAATAGGATCTGCAGCTTATCTACTGGGTAAGTAAATGAGCAGACTAGGTGGACCAAGCGGTCCTTATCTGCCGTCAAAGTCTATGTTTCTAAGAGTGAGCTCACTGGGCGGTAGCTGCAAAGCTCAAACCCGGAGCCCCCCGGAGATCTGTTTTAATAAAATTTCTGAAGTTCCCAGTAAAGGAGAAAATTTTGAGACTGGCCTGGGGTAAGAAGGACCTTAACCTAGACAGGTCCAGGGTATATGTAGACCAAGATTTCCCACCGATCATGCTTGCTAAGAGAAAGAAAGTGCTGTACGTAGTCAAACAACTGAGGGGAAAAAGGAAGGAGGGCACAGCTCAGGTACCCCGCTAGGCTGTGCGTCAAAAACAAGGAGGGGATCAAGCTGTTTGAGAACTTACTAGCAGCAACCCCTTTCCTGGAATCCGCCAGGATTTCCTTCCAGATTTCAAAGAGGACAAAGCTGAACAAGAAATCGAAGAGTTGTTGTGGTCTGTGGCACCAGGGGGTCTCCACTCGGGCAGATCGAGGATGGTCTCGTTGCTCCCCCTGCATTCGGATGTAGCCCGATGGATGACCCCACATAAGCATACCTGAAGGCTTTTCTCGGCCCTGATCAAAATCTACTGCCTACTCAGCAAAGTCATGGCTCTGATTTTATATCTAGCCATATGAAGAGCCACTAACAACCTCCAGATCTAATCTTTGGTACTTTACAGCCTGAGTCCACCTACCTGTCTTGGCGATCTTGTGTCTGGAAAGAATTAGAGCCTGGAATGGAGAAGGGAACCTTACTACTTGAGGAGCAGTTTCTGGGTCCAACTTCCTGCTGTGTTGGACCCTTTATGTTCTGCTCTTTAATGGGCCCCCTGGACACCATCTTAGGCTGAGTCATTGGCTTAAAGTCACTGAATGTTCCTGACCCACTCAGCTCCCTCTGTCATGAAGCAGCTTGACCATATTTCAAGAGCAAATCCGCGCAAGTACTGTACTACCTACCAAAGCTATCTCTTTCCTTGCTATTTACCTTCCCGCTCACTTCTCTTGAGGCTCTCAGTTTCTCTAATACTACCAAGTATGGCTGAATGGACCCACTAGAAATATCTGGAACTGGCTATGTAGCTGAATCCAGCGGTTCATGACTTAAAGTTGTCTCTCTGTCCAGAACAATTTCAGCCAACTAAGTTATTAGGCGAAGGGGTGTTTCCTTTCTCTGAACTGTCCGCCAATCCCAAATGTAATAACTCGCTCTTTTACAGGTGGCTGCTCCAGAATGCTCAGGGGAAGAATTTAAGCAGACTTTTGGTTGCATTTTTTTATTGGTGGCAATTTAATAAAAATAATTAAGTTTATATTTTTATGTTTGCTTCAGAGCAGGTAGTCATTCTGATAGCATATGCTGATAGTAACATCATTTGGGTTTTCTATAGTGTTTAGTTAACTGATGCAGTATTTGACTGGGCTGTGGTACTTCCTACAAACAGTTACAGTCCCCAGCTCTTACCTGGACCAAAGATAAAGTCCAGGTTTGGGGAAACTAAATAAGATACTAACATTGCCCAAGTCCTGAGGCCCATGGTCAGTGCGGGATGTGCACCCAGGGCCCGCTAGCTGGGTCTCCTACCCCCGGAACTCTCTACACACAGAGGGAACTGGTCATGGGGTTCCAGCGTAGGCAGGAACCTCGGGTCTTTGGTCCCAACTTGGGGGCTACTCCCTCAGGGGATTCCATCTCCTCCCCTCTTTTCTGAGGAAGATCTACCTTCCTCCTGCTGACAGATTAGTGGAAGCCCAGCTCGGATACTTCACTATTTTTGTCAGCCTTAGCACCCCCACACACAGATACCAGGGGGCTACTAGTTGTTAATCATCTGTTGTGATGTGGGTTGTTCTTAAGTTCTCTTGTTCATGTTTACATTCTTTCCTTTTTTTTTGTCTGAATGTTCTTATGAGAGGGGATTTATATTGGAGTGGTAATAATTTTAGTTTCCAGATAATACCGAGTTTAATATGGACTTGGCTCATCAATGGCTGAGCTTAAAGTTTGTTCAATCAATGTGAAAGGCATAAATAATGTGGTTAAACTTATGAGCATTTTAAATTAACTGAAAAAAAGAGAAATGTGACATTGCCTGTTTGCAAGAAACCAGGCTTTCCATAATGGAACACCTAAAACTCCATAGGGCCTGCGTTGGCTTAGTTTATTCTGATGCCCACCCGTAAAATAAAAAGACGGGGGTTGCAGTGCTGATTCGCAGAGGGGTACCCCTCCAGGTTCAGAAAGTCACCACCACCAGTACAGGCAGATTGGTGTTAATCTCAGGGGTTTATAGTGGCCATCCCATTCACATCATCTCAATATATGCCGCTACACCCCCCCCGGGCAAATTTTCCTGATCCCTCTTTCGCATGGTCTTTGGTCTTCCAGAAGGCCAAATAATATGTGCAGGGGACTGGAACTGTGTGGAAGACTTGAGGTTGGACAGAAGCCCTTCCAGGGTTCAGGGTCTGAAGACCTGCTCTTGACTCCTGAAAAATATGTGCGCCGAGTCTGGGTTAGTGGCCCTATGGAGGCAGCAGAATCCCAGTTGTGTGGATTTCACCTTTTACTCAGCAGTGACCAATTGGTACTCCAGATTAGACAGATTCTATACCCAAAAATGGCTAACACATATTTTTCATGACATACAGATCCTCTCAGTAACTTTTTCAGATCATGCTATGGTCACTGCCCATCTCACATGGGAACCACCGAGATGATGTTGCCACTGCAGATTCCATCCAGGGCTCTTAAATGACAAGAACTATGTAAACTCTACCAGTTAGGTTATTAAAAATTACTTAAGGGAAAACACAGAGGTAGATTCTTCTCCTAAGTTTATATTGGATGCCCTTAAAGCTGTGGTGAGGGGTCACACGATAGCTTATGCCTCTCACAAAATAAGCAGCACCAAGCTCTCCTTAAGGACACTCTGGAGAGGATCACAGCCCTAGAGATGTAACACAAACGCACTAGGCAAAACTCTACTCTCACTCTTCTCCAGAAGGCCAGATCCAAGTATAACTCCTTAATGCTGAAGAGCATGGAGAATACTTTAAGATATACCAGACAGCATTATTATGAATGGGGGGAGAGGGCGGGCAGGCTGCTAGCCCAATGCCTCCGAAAACAGGAGGCAGATAGCTATATCCCTCTCATTCAATCGCCAGACCCCAGCTTACCACCAGTAACTCAACCTTCAGAAATAACAAATGAGTTTCATAAGTATTACAAAAACCTACATGCTGAGGAGAGAGAACCGGACCATGTTCAGAAAATTCAAGAATTTTTGGATCAGGTGACCCTGCCTGCACTAATCACAGTGCCATGCACTGCACTGGAATCTGCCTTCTTGGAGGCTGAGGTGACCATGGTAATAAAATCTCTCAAATCAGGAAAAGCACCAGGCCTGGATGGATTCACATCTAAATTTTACAAATGCTTCTCACAAGAACTGGTCCCCCTGTTTACTAAGATCTGTAATGTGGCCCACAAGTTTGGAACTACTCCAGACACCTGGAATGAGGCCCTTCTGACAGTACTACCTAAACCAGGGAAAGATCTATCTTTGTGCTCGAGCTTTAGACCTATTTCACTACTGAACCAAGATGCAAACTCTTTGCCAAAACCACTGGCATATGGCTCCAGACCATCATATCCTCCCTGGTTCATCCGGATCAGACGGGCTTCATTCCTGCAGACACATTCAGAACAATATTCGCCTTCTATTAAACACCCTTTCCTCAGCAAGATCCCCATTAGATAAGACCCTTCAGGCAGTGGTCTCACTTGATGTAGAGAAGGCGTTCGACTGCCTGGACTGGCTTATTTGGACCACACTCTAGGTAAATTTGGTTTGGGGGATAAATTACAGAGTTGGATTAAAAATATCTACAGTGGTCCAAGGGCACAGGTCAGGGTGGATGGGGTCACCTCACCTGCTTTTGAGATCAGGAGGAGTACCAGACAGGACTGCCCGCTCTCTCCCCTTTTATTTGCCTTCAGCATGGAGCCATTAGCAGCTTGTATAAGACAATCTCAGTTTTTTGGGGGAATCAGAGTAGGAAAGTCCGAGTTGAGAGTGTTAATGTATGTCTCTGACCCACAACAGGTGCTCCCTGGTATATTTGATCTCCTGGCAGAGTTTGGTGCGATTTCTGGTTATAAAATCAATGAATCCAAAACTGAGATGATTCCAGTGGGGCCAGGTGAGGGTTCACCTCTCCCAGACATGGACCTTTTTAAGTGGGCAAAATCAGGCTTCAGGTATTTGGGGATCTGGATCCCGAGAGACCTGGGTAAATTGTATCACTACAACCACTACAAAATTGTTGCAAGAGGTTCAGGCAAATTGTAACCACTGGAAGGAACTGCCCCTTTCCCTCTCTGGTAGAGTAGAACATATAAGAATGAATGTTTTGCCCCGTTTTCTTTTTGTTTTCACGTCCTTGCCACTTAAACCCCCAAAAACATTTTGGGAAGCTCTAAAATCCACTCTTTCAAGATTCATCTGGCTGGGGAAAAAGCCCCGGGTCAGATGGAAGGCTTTATCAGCATCAAAAGAGGGCAGGGGCCTAGGGCTACCCGATTTTCATAAATACTTTTGGGCAGCTCAACTACAAGCCCTGATCCCTCTGACGGAAGCAGAGGACCCCCCAGAATGGGTAGAACTGGAAGCCAGCATTTCACCACTGGCCAATATAGGTGATATGCTCCTCCTGGATAAAGGAGGACTACAGAAGATGCCTTTTGATAATCCCTGGACCCCAGTACTGAGGAAGGTCTGGAAAGAGGTATGTCAAGCCCTCAACTTGTCAATGAGTCTTCATCCCACAATCCCGCTCTTAAGTTGCCTAGACTTTCTCCCTCTTAAATGAACCTATTTCTGGCACTGGGCAAGGCAGGGTCTACAGACGTTGGGGCAATTATACACAGGGGATGTCCTGAAGTCTTTCCAACAGCTGAGAGAAGAATTTGGGCTTCCTCACAAATATTTATTTCGATATTTGCAGCTTAGACATTACATGTTAACTGATAATAAAGGCTCACAATTTAATTCAGCCCACAATCCCCTGCAGGAGTGCATTTTCTCTCTGGCCCAAACTCCTGAAACTAGAGGGCGGGTGCCAAACGTTGTGACCCTTCTCTCCACCTTAGAAGCCAACCAATTATCTCATATCAAAATGAACTGGGTCTTGGAGGCAGGTGTCAGCTTCAGTGACTCCAAGTGGCGGAAGGTCTGGCAGGCAGTACACCATACCTCGGCCTCCCCATTTTGAAGGGAATTTAGATGGCGTGTGATAATACATTACTTCCATTCCCCAGTACTTACTAAACATTTTGGGAAATACCCATTGGATTCATGTTGGAGGGGCTGCCAATCCAAGGGTACGTACTCACATATATTTTGGGAATGTCAGGAGTTAACAGATTACTGGGGATTGATTAGGAGGGCCATGGGGGAAATCTTTGATATCACTCCCCCTTTAGATATCCAACACTGGCTTTTTGCTCTACTCCTGGCTGCCCTGCGGTGCAAACTGCAATGTTACTTGTTTTACATACTTGTTGCTGCGGCCCTTAAGGCTATTACTTACTGTTGGCTTTCGACCAGGAAGCCTTCCTTAGATTCTTGGTATAGCATCTGCCTTAGAATACTGGAAATTGAGCGACTTACTGCCAAGCTCCGATTGCAATTGGACAGATTTAAGGGTAGATGGCTCCCTTTCTTTCACTATAAAGCATCCAGGGACCATAAGGACATCCTAGAAATCCTGGCGGCGCAATCCTGACCACCTCCTTATCCAGCTGACCAGGCTCACCCCTCTCACCAGGGGTTAACATCTGCACATTCCAATCAATTTAGTCTCATTGATTTACCACTTCAGTGGTGTAAGGAAATTCTCTTTTCTCAACTTATCCCCCCTCCCCGACCTCTCCTATTCTTGTACTGTTGCTTCCTTATGTTATTTGTCTGTTTTTCCTTTTTGTGGAATTCAGTCCTAAGTATTCCAAGGCATTGCTAAATAGTCTAGTTTTAATGGTAATATAAGTATAAATGTGTTGTAAGATTCCTTTTGCTTTTTTTCCTTTGATGTGTTTCTTTGTTTTGTGAAATGTATGGTAGGTGTTGAAAACAAAAAATTCAATAAATTTTAATTAAAAAAAATTATGCATACAGCAGTCTTTCGTAATGATATGAGTGACCACAACATTGTGGTATGTACACATGCTCACGACAAATGCCCATCCTGCTCGAAATTCGTCACAAGAAGTAGTTTTCGCAAATTTAATACTGACGACTTCCTGGCTGACCTAAAATGTGTCAACTGGCAAAAAGTCTACCTGGCCACCTCAGTAGATGCAGCTATCACCATCCTGAATACTGTCATAACTAATTTAATTAACAAGCACACCCCATTTGTAAAATGCAGACTGAGGAAAGCGTTGCACCCAGGGCTCCAGATAAGGGGAGTACTGACCGATTTTACTCACCTAATTTTGGGAAATACTCTTCAGAATTTTTATTTTTTTTTTTAACGAGTACCAGTACTCACCCAACATTCATAAATGCTCCACACTCCATAGAATAGTGCTTCTTTACTCACTACATTTTAAAACTGGTGAGTAAATTACTCCTACCTGCCATCATCTGCATCATTGTTGCCACCTGATCAATTCTTATCTATAAAGAAACTACATTGTTTTTAATAATGTACTCCACTGTGTCCAAACATTTGTACGCATCTGTATTTGGTTTTACTCGCCTCACTTTCAAAATGAGGAGTACAGTACTCATCCCAAAAAATCTTATCTGGAGTCATGGTTGCACCCCTGGTTTACTCCAGAGCTGAAAGCCACCCTCACAGCAGCGTGATAAACTCTGGGCACCCGCAAGACAATCTAAAACCACTGCAGATTAGCAGGCATTTACAGCCTCCAGAAACGCCTGCACAAAGCTAATCAGGTCTGCTAAAGACAACTACTATGTAGAATCTCTAGAGGAGGCCAAGGGTAATTCATCCAAAATCTGGCAGTTGCTTAAAGCAGCTGAAGGCTATAAATCACCCCCTTCCTTACCACTAAAAATTACCATGGACAGTACTGTAGTCACTGACCAGGACATCATTCTAGAAAAACTGAACTCTCACTTCACCACAGCAGGCTTGGCATTTGGTTCGCCAGCTGCTGGACTGTTTGGTAGCATGCCCCCAGCCCGCAAGACCTTAGGACTCCTTCTAGCTTTCCCCAGTGTCTTACAAGCACGTAGAGGACCTTTTGATCAAGCTAGACACTAAGAAAGTGCTGGAGCCGATGGAATTGAGGCCTACTTTCTAAAAATAGGAAGTCACCTCTTAACAGCACCTATTATGCATATTTTTAATTAATCCAACTCCTCAGCCATTGTTCCCTCCTGCTGGAAAACAGCACACATTTTGCCATTATTTAAGTCTGGTGATCGGAGCAACCTCAACAACTATAGACCCATATCCATCCTGCCAGTCTTGTCCAAAATGATGGAGAAACGAATTCACACTCAGCTAAAGGACTTCATGGAGAGCAACATTTTATTCAACCCTCTGCAGTCCAGTTTCAGGCAGAGGCATAGCACTGTTTCAGCCCTGGCCAAAGTGACTAATGTCTGGTTCACTGCTGTCAATGTTAAGCAAACCACATGTGCCATGTTTCTAGACCTTGGCAAGGCATTCAACACTGTGGATCACAACCTCCTCATTCTCTGCCTTAGATCTCTGGGCATGAATGATTCCTCTCTAAATTGGTTCTCCAGCTATCTCACTGGCAGGCTGCAGAGGCTCAAAGTTGATGGGGCCCTATCGGAGCCGGTGCCAGTTACAAGAGGTGTCCCACAAGAGTCCATACTTGGCCCATTACTGTTTACCATTTACATCAACTCTATGGGTAGAAACATCCATAAATCCAAACTTCACTTTCTTTGTAGATGATATGGTGCTATATATACTTCTAAGCCCTCACTGCATGAAGCATGTATCGAGCTGCAGACTGACTTCAATCAACTGCAGCTCAATATTGCTTATTCCAAGCTGGTATTGAATGCAAAGAAAACAAAGGTAATGTGTTTCACCTCCACCAATCCAGCTACATCCTTAAGCACACAGAACACTCCTCCTCCCATTACAACCATCTTAAGGAACACATTAAGATGTGGCAGATCAGTTCAAATACCTGGGAGTCTGGCTGGACAGCAAACTGTCTTTCAGCATTCATATCAGTCACCTTGCTAAAAAGTCAAAAGCGAGATTGGGGTTCCTTTATAGGAATAAATCCCTCTTCACAACGGACATCAGACGACGACTGGTGCAAGCCACCTTCCTCCCTCTGTTAGATTATGGTGATATTATTTACAACTGTAGTTCCACGACTCACACGCATAAGCTTGACATTCTTTTTTACTGTGCTCTATGCTTTATGTCAAATGCACCACTCGGGATGCATCATTGTGATCTCTACCAAACAGTTGGCTGGACATCCTCGGCTACAAGGTGGATGCTTCACGTTGGCCTCTGGACAGTGAAAATACTTTGGGACAAACTGCCACAGTATATATGGTCACTTATACACAAGTCGCATAGTGTATACATACTACGGAATTCTGGGCTCATTCTATTGGATGTGCCCAGAGTGCGTACTGTGCATGGCAGAGGTGCCATCAGCTTCTCTATTCTGTCAATCTGGAACAAAATGCAAATGAAGCTTAGACTCACTGGGCTTGTCCCTGTGAACTGCTTCAAGGTTATGGCCAGTAAAGCCTTTAATGTAGCTTGCCTCTGCCCTAAGAGGTAAGCACCCTTCTATGACTCCCACGTGGCCACTGATCACCAGCTACCGTAACCCACTCCCCCTTACCCACCCTTATCATACTAGTACACCCACTTGACTACCAACATATTACCTTACTGCTCCCTTACCGTTACCCTTCCTTTTTCTCTGCCACCTCTGTTTCCCTTCCTCTCTACCCTCTCATCCCTGTACAACCAACTCCCTTCGACAGCCAAGTGTCATACTCTTCGTACTCCCCCACGCCTTACATGCCTGTTGTTTATGTCCTTATCTATCCCAAAGAATATTCCATAACAATGTATATCTTTACATACAGTCCTTTTTTTAATGTGATGTACCAATGTTTGCACTGCCTTGTGTCATGAACATATGCCTTTGCACTTAGCCTCTTTGTACTGGCATTTTTCTACTGTTTTCATTTCTCATAGGACGTGCTACCACCTGTATTTTGCTGCATGCGACTAGTTTGGCACCCTTTTGTTATATATATGATTCTCTACACCAAGATACTTCCTCTTTTTTTTACTTTATGTTTATTATTTCCATAAACAAACATACAGTGAAATCACAAGCACTGAATTACAGTTTATACTCCCTGAGGGTGCCACACCTCTCAGTACACTCATTATACAACCGTCAGTACTTTAAAATACATAACGTGGGGGAAACTTTAAACTGTTAACAATTTTAGTAAACACAGTATGCTGCATTTTATGAGCCCAAGAGCTGCATGGAGTCTAAACTTAACTTATATAAAGATAACTTTTTATTCTCTTCTCTTTCACCACTATAGGGTGAAGTATCTGCCATGCTTAACCTTATAATTCAAGGCACAGTGTGCTTTAACAATAACATGAAAATGTCCCCTTCAGAGCTCAATATTTTATATAGAAACTACGAGTAGATAGAGTCCCACATAACATTAATATCATTTGGAACATCAGCAGCATTCAATTACAGAGCAGTAATAATGCTTTGCTAGATTTAGGACACCCCAACTTTATAACTTCTGTCATTATTTAAACCCACCTTTTTGTTTCAGTTCAGGTCTCACAAACCATCATCCTCAAGCTGAGCATGTAAACAAAACAATGTATAAAAGTCACTAACTCCAATATGCCCCACATCAGGTCATTACCCCCCTGTAAGTTTGATGACATAAAGAGTTCACCAGCCTGTACAGGGAATGTTCATGTATCCCCTTCCTCCTCCTCCTCCTCCGACATTGAGGCCTCTCAATCTGCGACCCTGGACTTTTGGATTGAGTTCTTCTGTGCCCATTTCAGGGCATCTGTAGGCTCAGTAAATAGACAGATCTTCCCTTGATAAGCAATACGGAGTCGGGCCGGAAAGATAAGGCCATGAGAGACCCCAGCCTCCCTCAAAACAGCCCGCACCCCATCAAACCTTTTCCTTCTTTGCCTTGTAGCGTATCCTATGTCCGGGTACATCCGAATCTGCTCCTCATCCTGCAGTAACATCTGTTTGCGCTTGGTGAGGGCAAGAAAGAAATCCCGGGATCCTACACCATCCGTAATCACCACAACAGCCCACGGCACCTCTGGATTGTCCTGTCTGCCGCGTGGGGTCACCCTATATGCCTTCTGAATACGTTGTGCCTGCTCCAAGGCCTCCTCACCCAACTGCTGTACCATCCAGTCCAGGATGAAAAAAAGAAGGTGGTCCCCTTCACAGCCCTCAGGGAAGCCCAAAAAACGTAAATTTGCTGCCCTTGTCTGATTCTCCAGGGTTTCTAGACGGGATTTCAGGTGGGCATTTTCCTTAATGATCGTAGTGACGCCTCCCATTGCCGCATCGGCCCGTTTAGAGGCTTTATTTGATGTCGTTTGGACCGATTCTACGGTTGCCTCCACTTCTGCCACTCTGTTAGTCAAGGCGTCGATTTTATTAGACAAACCGGAGACAGATGAAATAATTTTAATTTCTGTCCAATCATCTGAAGTGTTTCTTCAGATGAGGTCTCGCCTTGGTCCAAGAGTGGGCCCTGCTGAGATCGCATGGCCAGCAGGCCAGCTGCGGTTTTAATTCTGGCTCCATCCCCAGGGTTCTTATCTTTAAGAAGGATTTCCCACCGTTGTCCCTGGATAGTCCGGAGGGTATGTTGGTTATAAATTTGCAGCTTAGTCCCAGCTAAATCTGTAATTTCTATATTTACTGTCAATCTAGTATTAGAGCTCTATAAGGAGGCATCCATCTTGCTCGGGCTCCACAGTGCCCCCACCAAGATACTTCCTTGCTTGTATTTATCTTATGTGACTTGTTTGTAATTGTTGTTCGCATCTAACCTTAATGTATCTTTATCATCTTGTAACCTCTGCCTATATGTTATGTGAATCTCAAATTGATTACGTAAACCAGGATCTCCTTGTGAATGAGCTCGCTCAATGGAGTTTTCTCCTGCAAAAAAACTAACCTGAACTTGAACTACCAGCTTAACAAAAATTAAATAAATATGGCAACACAGGACAGTAGTAAGGCTCACTCTCCTAGTTAAAGTGCTGCACAATACCCACAAGAGCAAGGCTTAATAACTGCTCTAGCCTTCACTGATTTCAGCAAGGAATCTGATTATATCAATCATAATGTACTTACTTCACCCTATTATCCAACTTGAGGTTAACCCAGTTCTGATACAGTAGATAAGCATATTTTCTACTGATAGAAAACAAAGAGTTAAGCTTAACAGCATTTAATTAGAATGGTGTACTGTTTTGTGGGGAGTAACCACAAGGTACAAAGCTGGGAACTCTTATTTTCAATTATGATTAATGACATGCAAGTCGTAAGTAATCACGATATGTATACGACACAACATCATACTGCCATCACAGCAGGAGTTTGCCAAATATTACACAACAAAATTTATATGTGCAGAACTGGACTAAACAGATTAATATGAAAATAAACAGGGAAAAAAAACTAACTCCTATAATCCTGGCAATGAACATTGTCCTGCTCTCTGGCCTTATTCCCTCTGGACATGCCTAGCCCTCTCCTCCTTTCCTTTCTCCTTCTCTCCCCTGTTCCACCTTTACGGACACTGGACCACGTCCAGCTTTTGACCTTCCTGCTTCTCCCTATCTACTCCTCCCAACTACCTCTACCCCCTAGTCTCCACCTAGCCACCTTAACCTCAAGGATCATGGCTCTTACCTCTCGCCTTACCCATACCTGATCAACCCTCCTCTCACAACTTCTATATCCGAACCGAATTTTGTACATAGAAATTGCCTTTATGCTCTGTTCCTATTTCTATCCATTATGTTATATATAATTGGTTACAATATGCTTAACTTGTATATGAATTGTACTTTAATGTATTATAATATCTGTACTATAGTGTATAGTAGAGCCTTACTGTGCATGGAAACCAGAGGTTCTAAAAATGTTGTTCTGCTGCAGTTCAAAAGGTAATGGAATGTGATTGTACCCTACTGCAGCAGAACAACATTTTGAAAACCTCTAGAGGTTCCACGCGCTAAGGCACCTACCTTTACTCAGCGAAAACAGCAGGCTCCATACTCCCGGCGGCGGCGGTAGAACCAGTCACACCACAGCCTCAAAACACGCAGGATCGACCAGATATTTTGAAATGCAGGATCAACCAGATATTTTGATTTAAAAAAAAAAAAAAAAAAGAGCGATCCCCAAGTAACTCCCTCTCGCTTAGCGAGATCTACGACCGCCATTTTATTTTACTTGAAAATCCCTCCCACACTGTAATGACAGCCAATAGGAGGCTGCTTATTAAACAAGGACACGTCTGTTCCCTAGCAACCACGCATACCACCTAGCAAGCAGCCCTAACTTGAAGAGTACGATGGAGCAACAAACTTTTTTTTTTTGCATTTTAAAAATGAAAAACATAATTGAAATAGGGGTCTATGCACTATAAAAAATAGCACATGGGCAACCTGATGCGCAGCCAGCCTCTTGTGCCACCTCGGGGTTCTGATTACCTTGGACCTCTCAAGCTTCGCTCTTGAGGTCTGAGGTAATCAGAACCCCTCTGTGGCACAACAGGCTGGTTGCGCATGGTTGTCCATGCACTATTCTCTATGTTATTGTCTCTGTATTTGACATGCAGCCTTTATAAAGGAGTTTCTGACTCAAAGGATTGTAATTCCAAATAAACTAATAAATAAATAAATAAAATAAAAACTCAAATTACACACACTGGCTTCTCAAAGAAGAAACGGGAGAGTAAACCTCTGGTCAGTCTTGAAGGATTAGTACCTGAACAGGTTTTAGAGGTACAAAAACTAGGACTTAATATTGCTGAGGTATCTAGGATGGCAAGAACATGTCAACTAAATTATAACAAGGGTGAACAAAAGAGTTTACTTTTTAAATGTTCCGAAAATGACTGACTCCCCAATCACGTATGTGGAGTGGCTGCAGGAGATGTTGTTTAACTTAAACATGGAAAAATTAGGAGCGGGAAGGGATAATCGGCTTCACATATATGAAAAGATTTGGAGTCGTTTTCAGGCGCTATACCTTCCCCAGGTGTAGCCAGATTGAGTAAGGTAGTATTAGGGATGATGGTGGGTGAGCAGACCTTCCTTGATGGTATGTAGTACTGAGGGGGTGGGTTAGGTTGGGGAGGTGGTTCTTTTGTTTTGTCTATTGTTGAGGAAGGGGGGAGAAAATCGGTGACTTGATTCAATTTTTGTCAATTGTTATGAAAGAACAAAATGTTTTGTTTTTCCTTATGTGCGGTGTATCTGACATGAGATTTTGTCACAATAAAATTTTGAATTTCAAAAAAATGTTCCGAAAATGGTTGGTCTTGATTGTCAAGACTTGGTTTTAGTCATGAAGACTTTTCTTTATTCAAGCCTATATTGGAGTATGCCTGCCCAAAATGGCATGCTGGCCTACCAAAGTATGATAAAGACTAAAAAGCATTCAAAAATAAGCTGCCGAATCATTAATATAGAGGATAATTGTAGTGATAGTATAATATGTTGATTATTGTCACTCCATTTTGTATGCTATTTCATGTAATGTATGTCATTTTATACTCCATTTTGTATTGTGTGACTCCATTTTACATGCTGCTTCATTTAATTGGTGTTTTGCTCTTTAGATAGCCTCATTATTATGTTTTGCTTCAGACAGTGTATTTTGCTGACTTGAAGGTCGCATATTATCAGGCAACCTGTTTTTGTAGTTTTGTTTAAACTTCTGCTTAGCTCATAGTGTTCTAGGCACCCGGCCAGTGTTTGGAGCACAGTGACCTAGCAGGTGTAGGGAATTCTGAGCAGTCCTTCTCGTGTGAATTTGCAGCATCCTGGGAGCCCGGCCAGCTTCTAGAATGCAGTAAAACAACACTATAAGGGCTGCACGGTTATTTTTAGCATAGAATAAGATATAAATGTAGCTTTCTCAATGCCTGGTTGGAAGCCTCACCTACAGGGTGGACGCATCGCTGTGGGGCCAATTCTCGGTTCGTAAGACTCCTAGCCAGGCTGACAAGGGGGCTTCCCAGCCATTGGAACAGGCTTGGATGTAGCTTTTGGAATCGGTGATGTATAACCTTTTATATTATATTTTGCTATAATAAAGCTTTGGCTTGCTATACTTATTGTGTGTATGTGAGTGTGAATGGCAAATAGCTGCTTGGTTTGAGTTGGCAGAACAGATAATGGATGGGCAACAGACAACAACCATGCTGTAATCACATCGAGCGGTTTCCACAACAACTAGATAAACCTCAAGAACGCAGCTCGAGAGGTTTACAGTTGTCATGGAAACCAAGATGCGATTTCAGTGCAGTTGTCTACTGCCCATCCATTAGTTTTTATAGTGTATGGGACAAAATACACTAAAAAAGCTACTGGTTTTCAATGATCAAAATCAGTCAGTAATCATGAGTCGAAGTCGCATGTTGCCTGGCCATGGTGACGTTACAGCACCAGCTTCATGGTTGTTCGGCATCCATTTTGTGCACAATCAGGAGTTGCTCCACGGCGATCAGGACTGCTTGAAGGTAACTAAACTACTATTTGTGGAGTCCCCCCATAGCACCGCTCTCCCTTAGGGAAATCTCTCACCACCATGGCTGGTCATTCAAAACTGCAGATTTAAAGCCGTGCATGCGCAGATGCTCTCCCGTTGTTATGGTATCAATGTGACGTAGTCAAGAGGAGTTAACAACCTCTTGACGTCACATCAATACCATAATAACGTGGTAAACTGCCTGAATTCAGACAGTAATAAGGGCTCCCCATACATTATAACAATTTCAAGTGCAAGGAAATAATGGCACATGGCTTAGAACCCCTGGAGTTTAGATGCGAAAACCAGTGTTTTAAACATGACATGATTTGGCCTAACTCCAAATGCGTCTTTTAAGGGAAGAAACTATAGGCAATGGTTTACTAATACTGGCCAATACCAAACATTTTTACATTAGTTTTGTGCCTAGGGCTGTTCAAAAACCAAAAAAAAGTTTGGTCAATAAAGATGATGTTGCTAAGGTTCGACTAATTCAGCAAACTCTGATAAAGCCATAGTGGAGTTCACTGGAGTATGCCTGCTCAATATGGCCTAACTGAGCAAACCTGCAAGGAATGATACGAGTACATGAATTACATTTCATTTGCGATGTATGAATTAGTATTTATACATTTGTGCAATATATTGTAGTGCAGACATATCTGAATACTTCTTTAATGTGTATAATAATTGTACTGAAATGATTGAGAAACCAAAAGGGTCCTATAAAGGTATGGGTGGCAGGCATGGAATGACTTTTCCATGCGCTGTTCAAGAACCAGGCAATGAAGGGTCTACATACTACATGGCAACTTTTATAGGTAGACACGGTGATACCCTCTAAAAGTGGTATTCAAACATATGGCTGGCGGCACAATAATAGATTTAGATACTTATGAATTAGAAATTACATTAACAAACAAGTGCAAGCGGCTTGCAGACAAGCCATGGAACATCCTTCTCCACTACCTTTCGAGGCACAAATAGAAATTTAAATACCTGTAAATTTTCTTTCTCCGACTGCTGGTCTCCGGGCTCATCACAACTGGGAGGTCCTTCCTGGTACCACGAGAGAGGCAGGATGAAACTGGCTTCTGCAGGACGGCTACCTCCTCCCGGACACTTCCTCCAGGCACCAGTACTTTTATAGCAACTGTCCCCTGAGGAAACACATAACTTAGGAACAAAAGAAGAAAGGTCAGAGAGACTTGCAGCCAGCCGGCCGACCTTCTACATTCTGGGAAGGAAGGAGCCCGGAGACCAGCAGTCGGAGAAAGAAAATTTACAGGTATTTAAATTTCTATTTCTCTCTCCTAAAGCTGGTCTCCGGGCTCATCACAACTGGGATACACTAAAACAGTACATCCCCTTGCTTTCTGGGAGGGAAGAATGTCCATAGTCTATTTATGGGTCCACCACAGCCTGGAGGACCCTACGGCCAAAAGACACCTCTGCGGAGACGGAAACATCCAATTTGTAGAACTTTATGAATGTATGGATGGATGACCAAGTGGCTGATCTACATAAGTCTGCTGGAGAGGCTCCTCTGAAGTCTTCCCAGGACATAGCCATCGTTCGGGTTGAGTGAGCCCTCACTGGCTCCACATGACAGGCAGGATGAAACTGGCTGTCTGTTAAGTAATGGAAATGGTGGAGCAAATCCACCTAGCAATAGAGTCCTTTGAAGCTTTCTTACCCACATTCTTGCCTGAGGTAAGGATGAATAGACTTGAAATCTTGCGAACTGGCTCAGATCTTTTGATGTAAATCTTGAGGGCCCTTCTTGGATCCAGAGTGTGAAATTCTCGCTCCTTCTCATTCTTGGGATGAGGACAGACGGAGGGAAGATTCAAGACTTGGTTGCAGTGAAATGGAGACATCACCTTTGGTAGAAAGGCGGGATCTGTCCGCATGACCACTGAGTCCTGATGAAAGACAGTGTACGGCTCTTTACATGACAGGGCTCCCATTTCACTTATGCGACGGGCTAATGCGATTGCAGTAAGAAAAACAACCTTCATAGTGAGATGAAGCAGGGAAGCCTCCTTCTAGGGCTCAAAAGGACCCTTGGTGAGGGCTTTAAGAACCAGGCTGAGCCTCCAGGGTGGAACAATGGGCTTTATTAGTGGACATTTCAATGTTGCTTCTCTCAGGAATCGTCGAACGTGAGGGAGAGCTCCTAAAGATTCCCCAGAGTCTGCCCACAGGAGCGTCCCTAGAGCAGAGACCTGGACTCTTAAGGTAGCTGGTTGCAGTTCCTTGTCAAAATCCTCCTGAAGGAATTGAAGAATAGTAGCCAGAGACACTGAGCCATCTGGAGGAGAGGTGGAACTTAACCAGAACAGGAACTTAATCCATACTCTGTAATAAACCTTGGAAGATGAAGCATGTCTGGATTAGATCAACATTTCAATGACCGGAGCAGAAAAACCTAAGTCCTTGAGAGTTTCCCGCTCAATCTCCACACCGAGAGGGATAGGTTGCGTGGACTGGGATGCAGTACCAGTCCCTGATGCAGAAGGTCTGGGCTTTCATGGAACACCAAAGGAGGTTGAAGGGACATGTGCACTAACCAGGAAACCACGGTCTGCGAGGCCAGCGTGGACAAACTAGAATTATCTCTGCTCGATCTTGGGCAATCTTGTGAAGTATCCTCGATAATATTGGAATTGGTAGAAAGGCATACAGGAGATCAAATTGTCCCCAGTTGAGGGAGAAGGTGTCCTGTGCCATGGCCCTCTCGTCCATGAAGAGAGAGCAGAACTGCGGTACTTTGCAATTTCTTTGGCAGGCGAAAAGATTGACCTGCGGGCAGCCCCACTGAGTGGTTATGAGATGAAAGACGCTGTCCTTCAGTTCCCACTCGCCTGGCAGAATGTCCTTTCAACTTAGCCAATCTGCTATGATGTTTTCCTGGCCTAGAATGTATACTTCCCTCAGACTCCCTAGGTTGCCTTCCACCCACTGAAAGAGGAGAAGGGTCTCTTGTAACATCCGAGAGCTCTTTGTGCCTCCTTGGCAACTGATGAAAGCCATCGTTGTTCGGTTGTCCATGAGAATGAGAACATCCCGTTGAAGAGCTGCGCCTTGAACTGTTGAAGAGTCAGACGGACTGCCTGCATCTCCAGCATATTGATGCTGTAGCATGACTCCACCAGTGACCACTTGCCTTGTGCTGAGAGCTGTTCCGTGTACGTCCCCCAGCCCGGAAGGCTGGCATCTGTGGTGACTCATCTGGTGAGGATGCTCCAGGGTGAGACCCTTCATGATGTTGAATCATTGGGTCTAGCATAGAAGGGAAGCTTTTACCTGGGGAGATATCCGAACCTGCTGGGCCATTCGGTCCCCAGACTGGGCCCACTGATGGAGGGCTGACTGAGAGGGCACATGTGTACTAATGCCCATGGGTCTGCCAGGGAAACCATCATTCCTACGAGCTGCATGAAGGCTCACACCAGTAGGGCTTGAGCAGTTAGGAATTTGATGAGTGAACTCAGTTCCTTGAACTTCGTCTCCGTGGGGAAAACCTTGTTCTGGATTGCGTTGATATTCACTCCTAGATGAGTCAGGGACTGTGATGGATGAAGGGAGCTCTTCTATTGGTTGACTATGAACCCCAGAGAGGCGAGGCACTGAGTGACCGCTGATACTGCCTGGACTGCTTGATCGAACGAACTGTGGTGCTTTAATGAGGATGTCGTCCAGATACGGGAAGAGCTGGATCCCCTGTAGATGAAGATGAGTGATCACTGTTACTAGGACTTTGGAGAACACCCTGGGGGCTGTGGACAGGCCAAATGGTAGCACTGAAAACTGAAAGTGATGGCCCTCCACCTTGAACTTTAGGAACTGCCGATGTGCTCTCTGGAAGGGAATATGCAGATGCCCATCTTGCAAATCTACCGAGGCTAAAAAATCCCCCCGGTGGATTTCTCAAATGATGGAGGATGGTGTTCCCACCTTTAATGTCCTGTGTCGAACAAATCCATTCAGAAACTTGAGGTCGAACACAGGCCAAAAACCTCCTGAGCGTTTTGGGACTATGAAGAATAAAGAATATACTCTGTTCCTTTCTTGTTCGGGAACTTGTTCGATCGCTCGCGCCTGCATAAGGTCTGTAATAGCCTTCAGTGTCACCGATCTTTTTACTGAATTGTTTGACACAGGCGAGGGCATTACATGGGGCAGCGGGGGCCTGGTCTCGAACTCTAGGAGATAACCATCACAAATTACGCCTAACACCCACTTGTCCGTGGTGGCGTGGACCCATTCCTTGAAAAAGCTAGAAAGCCTGCCCCTTACACAAGGATGGGCCCGTGAATCCTCACTGTGATTTTTTGGTGACGCCCGCGGAGTCTCAGGAGCCACCCCGGAAGCTACGGTGATTGCGAGATGTAAACCATGATCGTCTGCCTGCAAATGCCTTATTCTGGCCCCTGCAAAAACTTTGGGCACGAAAATTCTGTCTGGACCCCAAAGTCCATGGTCTGTTCCTGCCCCGGGATTGAGGCATCCGGACTTTTGCCGTCTCCCATGACTCTTTAACCACCTCCTTTACAGATGAACCAAGGAGGAGGACTCCTTCATAAGGGGCATTCACCAAGTGCATCTTTGAGGAGGTGTCCACCTGCCAGGCTCGAAGCCACAAGTTTCGTCGAGCTGAGGTTTGGTAGAACATAGCTCTTGCTGCATACCTGCTAGCCTCCTCCAAAATGTCAGCAGAGTAGGCTGAAGCTAGTCCCATTCGTTGAAGCAGCTGAAGAATAGATTTGTTCTTCTCTGGCTCATCAGCTAGCTGGAATGCCAGATTAGTGGCCAGGACAGAGACGCTCAGGCTGAGAAGAGATTAGCTGTAGCTGCCTTAAGCGAGGTTGCGGTTGACTGAAAAGCCTTCTTTATGGAGGTATCCACCTTCCTATCCACTGGATCCCTCAGGGCAGCCCCACCCTCCACTGGAATAACCATTTTTTTAGTGAGACTGGAGAATAAAGGGTAAATTCTGGGGCTGTCAAGCCATCTCTCCATCATTTTCTTGTCAAATTTCAGTAACTTGGTGAGCCAGCGTGGAACGGATTAGGAACTCTCTGGTCCCTGACATTCTTCACTCACAGGTCCTCTATGGCCGGAGGGATGGGAAAGGTCATCGCTGGCTTAAAAGTCGAAGCGAGCCTGAAGGCTGGCTTCGCATGCTTGGGTTCTGGAGAAGATGGGCCCAGGTGAATTTCGTCCGTCACCTGTTTGATGAAAAAGTCCAAGTCATCCAAATCAGAGTTTCTGGCTGGCGATGAGTCCGAAGTCAGTGTTTGAGATTTCCCCCTCTTCTGAGGAGGAACAGCTGGACACTAAGGGAGATCTGTCCCTTAGGTGCTTCTTATGGGTGGCATCCCTAGATCTAGATCTGCTCCTGGATCTGGCCCTCTTCCTCCTCCTCCTGTTGTGTCGTGATGAGAGGGGAGCCTCCTCATCCGAGGAAGGGGAGGGGGTGCACTTGTGGGGGGCCTTTCTATGTGTCCTGGGTTCTGGGGACTGCAACAGGTGTCAAAGCAAGAGGGGTTAATGGTGAAGATCCTGTTCAGTTTCTCTATTAGGTCTGGGGCTAGATCTCTGGCTGAGTGGCAGCACCCCTCTGAGGCGGAGGACTGGCCTTGTCCCATGGGCTGGCTGCATAGGACCTGAGATTTGGAGGTGGATGCCTCGTCATCCTCTTCCATGCTAGCAGATATAGCACTGTTACATTCAACACATAATGAACCTGCAAAGGTTGCCAACATGGGGACCTGCATTTGTGGCACTTTCTGCCCCTAGATGGCCTGTCCAATTTAGCTGAGGACATGTTGGAGGGCCGATGAATAGCTGAGAGGGTTTTAAATATGTCTTTGGATTGGATTGCCCCCTTGAAGATAAGGTCCCATTTAAGGCCAGCAGCCTGAAATAAGCCAAGTGGTGTGCTTATGTAAGCCCTTAATCCCCCTGTTTAATGGCAGAATTATTTGGAATTTGAAGGGATTCAAGCCCTGGTTGAATGCATCAAGGCTCTTAGCAAATCTGCTGTGCCCCTTGAAACTTGATGCTCTGCCCGCCTTTCCCGCTCGTGCCTCAGACCCTGCGAAGAGCGTGATCACTCTGGTGGCTCCTGGAGATCGTCGGGGAGCCAGAGAAGTCGGGCAGCACTCTGACCGCGTCGACAGCCTAAATCTGCGGTGGCCGAAGAATGATAAACAGGAGCCCTTAATTACGTTCACGAGCCCAGATTCTCCAGGGGCTCGATGGCTAGGTGGAGGTCAGGGCAGCTTCCGAGAATTTGTGCCAATCCACGCACAGGGCTCCTATCAATTATACTCCGGGAGCTCAGTGATTGTTGCGACCCTGAAGCCCTTCCCTGCCGGGTCGGATGATGCTCCGTGCACACCTAGGCCCTGACTAACGCATGTTCCATTGCGGGGGCTTCCAAGCACGGGAAGGCGAGAGGGAGCAGGAAGCCCATCTGTATAGATTGCAAGGCTGAGACAACGGTCCCTGCGTTAGCGCTCACCAGTGCTACTGTCGATCCAGCAAAGAAAGCAAGAAAAAATGCCAAGCACTCACAGATAGTATCCTTCAGTTCTGTCACTCCTGTGACAGAAGGTCTTGCAGAGATCCTACCTCTTGACAGGCAGGAAGTAAACTGGCACCTGGAGGAAGTGTCCGGGAGGAGGTAGCCATCCTGCAGAAGCCAGTTTCATCCTGCCTGTCAAGTGGTACCAGGAAGGATCTCCCAGTTGTGATGAGCCTGGAGATCAGCTTTAGGAGAGAGAATATGGGGTTCCACACATTGGAAGGCAGCCATTACTTTACTATATGCTAATTACATTAGAAACCAAGGGTACTCCACAGAGTATTTTAAATTATGGTGGAAAAGAGATGCTAATATCTCAACTGATGTTAAAACAGTGGGCTACTAAATTATGGAAACCAGTATGGTGAACTAATTCCTCCACCACACGGCGAGACTTCACCTGGAAGCTACGAATCTGATATTTCTTAGTACCCCAGCTGTAGGCCAAATAGGATCACAACTTTTCAGAAGACGTGACTACCCAAACCCACGTCTTCTGGATGTGTACTAAACTCCATGGGCACTGGGCAGGGATTTGTGAGTACATCACCCAGATTTTGACTATTACTGCTTCGCTGGGACTGGAACATTTGCTTTTAGGGATACCACCAAGATCCATCCAGGGTTGGGAGGGTATATATTTGAGGACCTTTTCTACTATTGCAGCCGCCAAGCCCATCAGATGAAAATGGCTTCAGGTGGATCCTCCCACTATTGCTGAATGAACCAGATTCAAATGTTGAAAAGATTAACCTTCTTAGTCCAACACAGATTACCTGCTTATACGAACAGATGAACTAGATAGGACCTTTATCAATGTATGCTAACTCCTGCAGAGGATTCACAGTCCCTTGTCACTTGAGTTTAAGTTACCATCTTACTTTTTCCTAATTAAATAGGATCAGGGACCATGCATGTATCAATAAGCCCCTATGCCGTTGCAGTTCAACAGTAATATCAACTGCTCAAAACTTTCACACCATCTGTGCCTGATTAAATCACTTGGTAACAGTTCTGTTTTTGTTTTTTGGTTTTTTTTAATTAAAAAAAAAAAAAAGCAAATGTGCAAATGTACAACCTCGTATCAGCTACACCTATTGTTTTTATATATTCCTTGCATGGTACTTCCACCAGGACACATGGTATAAAATTTGGACACAGCACTGTCAATGTCCTTACTGTTTATGAATTTACATTTGGTATCTGGCATGTACGACTCTTTTCAATAAATAAGTACAAAAAAAAAGAAATGCTTAGTTATAATTGCTTAACTTGTACATTTGTGTGCACATTAGTAAAACTTTAACCATCTTTCGTTTGCAATGCACAATAAATCAAATCAAGTCCAAATTTTTTTTTTTTTGGGGGCCACAATCAGTTGAAAGGATAGTCCAAGCAGAAAAGGAAGAAAACACGTCAACCCTGACAGTCCTGTCTTGCACTAGGAAACCGACAACATTTTTGGCACACGTCAGCTAACTTAATTCCTCTACAAAGGGGATTGCTATTCATCATCAGTAAAATCCTTCAAGGTACGTGCAGGGGAAGACGTTGCCATCCGAAGCAGAGAAGCCAAATGAGATCTTTGAATCTATATGGCTTCTTTGACTATTCAAGGAGCCTGAGCGACGCAAATAAAAATAAATCAAGGCTACTGTCATGTTTCCACAGATGCCCCAAGAGCACACACTGACAGCTTTAGTCTGTATGGTGGCAATGATGATACTTTTAGGCTTATGGGACAGCACACTCACCCAGCCAAAAGTGAAGCTTTGTGCCTGGTCTGCTTAGTATTCACCACCTGAAATCAAACTTTAGCAAGTAGAAATCAAGCTGCTGTGAGGCAGTCGCAAAGCTGCTGAACGGAGGTCTAGAGAGAAGGAAAAGCTCAGTCTAAAGAGAGCAAAAATTGTATTTATTTATTTATTTAGGGATTCGGATCATACCTCTGAGCTCAGAGCTCTTTTTCAAAGGTTCCACATCAAACAGTGACAATGACAGCAATAACAAACAGTTTATATACAATACTCGAATAGTAGGTAGCTAGTATACAATAAGGTTACAATGTCATTCATAGTACCAGTGGTGATAGTGCAACACCAAGAGCATTCAACTAGGGTAAAGGACAGTGTTTATATGTAGCGAAGGAGATAAAGAAATCTCCATAATAAACTGCTACACAGTTACAGAAGCAGAATGCCTGGCACAAAATCTGTAGGAGAGATCCCCACGAAGGTGAAGCAGATACTTATTTGGGTGGATACTATCCACGTAGGACCAACCAAACCATGCCACTGAAAAGGCAGACCTACCCACCAGCAAAGATAACCACCAGAAGACAATTTGATTGGATGTGCCACAAAATATAATGAGCATGCAGTTATAGCTATGGAAAAATTCCCTCCCCCATATTGGGCTCACTGCAGGCGTACCTTGTCCTTTAACTGTGAGGGCAGGTGAGTGAGTGGCTTTGCAGTTCACACAAATGCTACATTTTTTTTTCTTTTTTCCCTAGGATGTGCATACTGCCAGAGGACATACACTGTTACTCCTTGGGAATCTAGCATCTCACCTCCACATTCCATAACAGTCCACTGCTAGTATCAGGGCAGCAAACCTGAATCTAGTCGTGAACATGGGGCGGCACAGAGCACCCTTGCTGAGCCACTGGGCCTCCCAGTACACTTTCATATCAACAGTGGTAATTCCTTTAAGCAGCTGTACTAGATAAATAAATCAGATCTTTTGCAACAGTTTGCTCCCTGTGCTCTATTGAGCACCTACCGAGTAATCTTTCTTGGTTTCACTGTACTATCACCCTGTAATTTGCTCCGTTTTTCTTCGTTTTTGTTTACATTTCTCCCACCCACCATGTTGAATTGGAACCCTTTGCTGCCAACCATGGTGACTCTCAGTTTCTACAGAGGGACAGCGGAAATGTGCAACACAGGGTCCCACAGAAGTAAACAAAAGACGTGATGCAACATGAGGGGGGAGCTCGGCTGCAAATTAGGCACCAGCCATATCTTCTGGGGATCCAAAACAATGTAAATAAATTTTAAATATTTAAATAACTAAAGCTCACTAGAAAAAATATTTACAGATATGGAAACCAGAATTATGGCTGCATTCTTCAAGCCAAAAAGCTGGATTTTGATAATCGCTTCCTGATTATACAGTACTGCTGCTTTCAAATCTGACAGAACTCCATTTTACATATCTTGAAGCATTCTCTATAGCAAGAATATATTTCGTGGCCATCAGTCAGCAATCCTTGTTAGAAATCATCAACATATTTCAGCTGAGCAGCACACAGAATTACTGTACCTCCTATCTGGTGTACGGTGTGCTCTCACATGGAAGCGCAGGGGGAGGCAAAAGATGGCACAACAACATTAAAAAAAGAACGGAACTAACTATAAATCACTGGAACTAAATTCAAGTGATTTATAGTAAGTTAAGCGGGCCTCTGAGGGATGTATCTTATGGTATAAAAGACTCCAATCCTGAGGTCTGGATAGACACAACCACTGAACTTCACTCTGTGGTCCTCTCGCCCAAACCTCAGGCTTGGAGTCTTATACCATAAGAGACATCCCTCGGAGTCCCTATTAACTTCTAATCTAGACTGCAACATAGTTTAAAAAAAACACACACACACAACCCTCATGTGAAGAATAATTAATCAAAACAGTTTTGAGACAGTTAAGTTATACATGTGTGAGATATCACCGTATCAAGTGTTTCTGGACCTATTAAGACTGGGAGCAGGGACAGAAATTAACTTGTTTTAGTACTTGCACCGCGGTGCATGTGTCCACAAAGTTATGTGCACCACAGGCAGATGACCTACACTGGTAAAAAATGATAAAAAAACTAAAATGAAATTATAAAGAAAGAAAAATGCTAAAATTGTAATATTAAATTGAAATGTCCATCTAAGAATGCCTCACATCATAGTGTGAGTCAGGTCCCAATTAGGTTTTTCGTCCAACAAGTATTAGTTTTACCTCCTCTGGTGTTGGGAGAATTTTATTTCATCTGGTTGATCCTGCCATCCCTCCCACCAGCATTTTATAAACAGTGCGTTTTGCGTCGCATCTCAGAACTTTCCGCAGCTGACATCAGACACAGGAACCGGCCATAGGAAAGTCTACTGTCTACAACGAGACACAGAGCTATTTATATTTCCGGCTTGTTCACAGCTGGTCCTGGTGCCATACCGAGACCACGTATAGACTGCATGTGGTTGTGCAATCTATACTTGGTCTCTGTATGGCACCAGGACTGGCAGTGAACAAACCAGACCTATAGATAGCTCCGTGTATCACTGTAGACAGTTCACTCTCCTACGGCAGATCCCCATGTCTGACATCAGCCGCGGGAGGGTCTGGAATGCAGTGCAAGATGCACTGTTTATGAAATGGTGGCAGGAGGGATGACAGAATTAACCAGATAAAATTCTTCGAACACTAGAGGAGGTAAAATTATACTTGTTAGCCAAAAAGCCTAATCGGGGACTGACCCACAATACGGTGTGGGGCATTCATAGATAGACACTAAAATCATTAAGACACATCACCCTCTGTACACTATGACTGTACACTCATGAGTGATTGCTAGAGAACCACACGCACACACTCTTCCTAGTGGTGCCAGTCACAGTGATAGTCCAGAGAAATTGACTCTGCCTCACAGTGTACCATGAGTGACTGACAACAGGCACTCCTAAGATGTCCAGTTCTCCCCCTGCCCTATTGCCATGATTGCACGTGGCATGCAGTCGCTCCTCTCTCTGTTCTCTGCTACATCCCCCTCTACTAGTCACACTCAGTGACTTATACAAGCAGTCTTAGAAAATCACTACACAATCTCACCTGGTGACCCTGCCCCCTCCCCAGGCGCTGGCTGACACAGTACAGCAGCATGGCGTGAGTCTGCATGATTTAAAAACATCACTGCTCAGTTCTGCTGCCTCCCAGGAAATGCAGTGACTGCCAGTGGTGCACCCGAAGCCTCAGACGCCAGGCTTAGTATTACTTGTACTGTGGTGCATTCAGGGGACAAACTACATGCTCCAGCCCATTCCCACCTGCACAGGCAACGGGCTCTGGATGATAATTTTGACCCGACTGGGAGGAAACTTTTGAAAGGAGCTGCAGATTACAGATACGAAAACACATTTTTCACTTGTGGCAGCTGTTTTAATAAAGTCTGGATCTGATATAAAACAATATATGCTACTATGGTGCCAAAGCCACTTTTCTTGTTGTAACAGAAACTGAACGCCGGTCTTTCACCTGACTCTACACTATGGTTTAAAAGCTACCTAGAAAACTGGTTGCAAAGAGTAAAAATTTCCAATGCTCTTTCAGATACCTTGCCTGCTCACTCTGGTGTCCCCAGGTGTCCATACTGGCCCCCGCTCAGCCTCTTCTTAAACTCCCTACCTCAATCCTGCTCAGAACAAAACATACTGCATGCAGACGATGCAGGTGTTTTTTCCTCACACAAAGACCCCACGTCATTACAACACAGTCTCCAGCTTGGTTTCAGCTCCGTTGAGTCATGGTTTTCTAATCATAAACTTGTCCTAAATCACAAGAAAACTAAGTCTATGCTGTTTCGCAGCTCTCACAGCCTGCACAAGCATCACCACATGGCTATCTCCACCACACAGGGGAATACCCTTGAACAGGTTCTGTCCTTCAAATATCTAGGGATACTGTTTGACTCTAATCTCTCTTACGGGGCTCATGTCGACAATGTGGCCAGAGCTGCATATACACGTCTTGGTTTACTTTACAAACACCGGCAACATCTTACCCCAGATGCACTGAAGATTGCTGTACAGAGCTCTGTGGTCTCGGTTATCGACTATGGTCTCATCATTTATGGCTCTGCCACGATGACAACCCTCAGACGTATATCTACAAAGCGTGTTGGCTTATTACTAGTGCCCACCGCCTCACCCATACTTGTGACCTTTTTGCGCAGAAGGGTTGGCTCCAACTATCTAACCACATCAAGTATCTCACCTGTACCATGGCGTCAAAATATACCTTGGCCTTGCACCCCCAGGTGTCTTAGCCATGTTACACCAAAGATTGTTCCCAATGTTCTCAGAACGCAAACTGTCTGTAATCACCACATTGTTGTATTTTCTTGGACTTGTTGTTTTTTCAATCTGTATTTTCTGACGTGGATCCTTTGTAAAAGAGCCTTGGCTCAAAGGTAATTATAATCCTATATTGAAATAAATAAAATAAAATAAAAAATAAAAGAGTGATGTCACATGCACTCTTTGGGTAGGATGACTGCAAGACCAGGCATGGCTGAAAATAGGCCTTTGTGACCCAGCCAACCTCCTGGTACAACAATAAACAAATGAACCAAAGGTTTGCTGTTCTGTCACCCTAAGAATGTAAGTGAGACCATTCATACAACAGTAAGCGTGGCCCACAGGCTGATTAATAGATTAATGATCAAGCTCAGCCTATAATACACTAAAACATTTTAAGAATGGTCCATGTCCATTTCGAGGGCACTTGCCCATGAGAAATGCCTTACAGAACAAGCATGTCTGAAGTAAAGGGACAGAAATATTCACAATGATCAGGAGCATTACCTCAGTCTATAACCTTAAATATATATATAGGAAAACGGTTGCATGTCAGCAGAGCTATTGGCAATGGTGATCACAGAACAAACCCTTCGTGGTGGAGGCAGTGAACTGTTGAGATCAAAACTGACAAAAGCCAACTTAAAAAAAAAAAAAACTTTCTTAAATGTTCTCTAATGTTAATTTCATTGAATCTTGCAGTGTTTTTCCCCTGGGAAAAAAAACCTTAAAATGACAGGCTGCAAATAGAAAACAGTTACTAACATACTAAAACGTCAGCAGAATAGGCCTAATGGTCTTTCGCGTCTGCTCGTTTGGTCAGCCCCCACTCTGGGAGCTGACCTGGCTGCCCCACTGGCCTTCTCTGGCTTCTCTCTTCCCAGTTCCAGATATTCTCGCTGTATTGGATTTTGCTTCCAGAACCCTTTCCCTGTACCTGTCCGGCCCCCTCTTGAACCCCTCCACTGTCTCTGCCCCCACCAGCCCCCTAGGCAGCGCATTCCAAGGCTCCACCACCCTCTCAGTGAAGTAGCACCTCCTCCTTTCTCCCCTGAATCTTCCCCCCTCCAGCTTCCACCCATGCCCTCTAGTGGCCCCCTCCTCCTTCCTTTGAAGCACCCTGACTGTCCCTCCCCTATCTACCCCCTTCATGTACCTGAAGACCTCTATCATGTCCCCCTGGTCCCTTCTCTCTTTCAATGTGTACATATTTAGCTCTTCGAGCCTCTCCTCATAGGTCCTGTCCCCCAAGCCCCAAATAATTTTGGTTGCCCTCCTCTGGACCCTCTCCAGTTAGAATCAATGTTTCAACCACAGGTTGTCTTCAGGAGTTATCTAAAAGAGAAAAAAGCAAGGTTGGTCTAACTTCGCTTTTTTTCTCTTTTAGATAATTCCTAAAGAAGACCTATGGTTGAAACATTGATTCTGACTATTTTCAGCAAGCATTTAATATTACCATTTTGCTTGTTTTTTCCCGGCGCTACAGGCTGCCCTTTTGTACTGGGCTCCTGCCTGCATTGGCACCTTTTGCTGCCCACAAAACAACCCGCCGCTGCCCCTAGAGAGTGTTTGAGGTCGCCACTTCCTGTCTTCACGCGCTCATTCTGTTTCTCCTGGCGCTGCAGGCTGCCCTTTGTGCTGGGCTCCTCTGCCTCTGTTGGTGTTTTTTCTGCCCACAAGCAAATCTGTAGCAGTCCCAACAGAGCTCCATTGAGCTCTCTCATTCCCTGCTCTCACTCACTTGTCCCGTTTCTGCCGCCGTTCCAGGTTGCCCTTTTGTACTGGGCTCCTGCCTGCGTTGCCGCCTTCTTCTGCCCACAAAGAAATCTGCAGCAGTCACGACAGAGCTCCGCTGAGCTCGCTCACTCCCCCTCTCTCACTCGCTCATTCTGTTTCTCCCGCTGCTGCAGGCTGCCCTTTTGTACGGGGCCCCTGTGTGAATTGCTGCCTTTTTCAGCCCACAAAGAAATCTGCAGCAGTCCCAATAGAGCTCTGTTGAGCCCACTCACCCCACTTCCTCACTGGCTCGCTCTGTGTCTCCCGGCGCTGCAGGCTGCCCTTCTGTACTGGGCTCCTGCCTCCGTGGCACCTTTCCTGCTCACAAAGAAATCCACAGCAGTCCTGACAGAGCTCAGCTGAGCTTGTCACTCCCCACTCGCTCAATCCTAATCTGTCCCAAACACTGATTTCCGACAGCGGCTGCGTATTCTGCACTGGAGCGCTTAAAACACATTTCAGCCAGGATGTGAAAAATTACAGCTGTACTATTCATAAGGAGGTGTGGAAAAATGCCAGTGTTGAAAATGTGTCGTGAAAATCTAATTTGCGAAGTTACAAGGGTGCGTGGAAACTGCACAACGCACGCTCGTAACACAGTCATGTTATGGAGTTTCATCACAAAATTTTCAACACAGGCATTTTAGGACCTCTGCTCATGAACAGTGTCACTGTCATTTTTGTAAATCTGTCCCAAACACTGATTTCCCACACCGACCGTGCTATTCTGCGCCGGAAGTACGAAAACACATTTCGGCCAGGATGTGAAAAATGACATCTGTACTGTTCACAAGGAGGTGTGGAAAAATGCCAATGTTGAAAATGTGGCATGAAAATATTGCAAATTCGCAAAGTTAGGTAGCGGCCCAGAGTAACTGCGCAACGCACGCCTACAAAACAGTCATTTTTAGATTTTTCCACCAAATTTGCAACATCGTTTTTTTGAGAGCCTACCTCATGAACACTGGCACTGTTGTTTCATTAATAGGTCCCAAAAAGTGATTTTTTTTTTTATTTTAATCTGTTGGTAACCGGTATTTTGGTGTTTTGGTAATCTACGCAGTGACGGCAAAAATCACCTTTCGGGGCTGGTTAACACCATGACAGTGGCAGAATTCATGAGGAGGGGTCCCAAAAACCCCATGTTAAAAATTTGGTGTCAAAATTCCAAAAAGTGACAGAGATATGCATCAAAGTTGAAAAAAAACCATTTATTCCATTACACAGCTTACTGGCATGTCCTCAGTTCGTGGTTGGCTTTAAAGAGTGTAGACGTGTTCTCAGTCCACCAAGATCGTCAGGCAGGACTCTGAAGGTAAGTATGGGGTGGGGGCAGGGAGATGGTGAGGGACTTTTTTTTTGTTTACAGGGCACAAGAATAAAAATGTGGGACTTTTTCTTTCAGGACCATTTGGCATGCTGGGGTGGGCTCCAGCGTGCCAACACAGTATTTTTCAGGGGGCAGCTGTAGCCGACAGGGGATTAGGCACTCCCATTGGCACAAAAGGGGGGGGCACAAGAGCTGAGGGGGATTGGGCACCTTCTCAGCACAAGTCTACTGGGTCTTTGGTGAGGGGATTATGCAGACGGGGAGTGGGATCCCCCGTCGGCAAATGAACCTTTGGGGGGGATTATGCCGATGGGGAGTGGGCTCACCCATCGGTAAATACTTTGGGCAGGGCATAATGCCAACAGGGAGTGGGGTCCCCTGTCGGCAAATGAAACTTTTTTGGGGAGGGAGACGTAATGCCAAGGGGGATTGGGGCCCCCCCTCAGCACAGAAAGAAATGGGGGGACATGCATGGGACTGGGCCTCTGCCGGGCAAGCTGGATGGGTAATTCTACAGCTGGGCCAATATAGCGACGCAGGTCGAGAGGGTCCCGAGCTGCCCTCCCCTACACACAGAAAGCTTGCAGCTGGGCCGCATGGCACCAGGTCGAGAGGGTCCCGGAGCTGCCCTCCTCACACAGAAAGTTTGCAGCTGGGCTACATAGCAACGAGGTCGAGAGGGTCCCGGAGCTGCCCTCCCCACACAGAAAGCCTGCAGCTGGGCCACACAGCGATGAGGTCGAGAGGGTCCCAGAGCTGCCCTCCCCACATAGAAAGCTTGCAGCTGGGTCACACAGCAACGAGGTCGAGAGGATCCCGGAGCTGCCCTCCCCACACAGAAAGCTTGCAGGTATGGAATCGCCACATGCAGTAACATATTCCTGAGGAGGATTTTGCAAATGTGCTGCTTTGCCTGCTAGACAGCGCTGAATGGTGACCCCACCACCCCGACCACCGCCCTTGGTGAGCTCTGTACTATATAGGGGGAGGTCACGATTTTAACCGATCAGCCCACTTTGCCACTAGCAGTTTATACACTCTCACCACTAGAGGCCCTCAACCCAACCTCTGCCTTTAAACACACACAGGTACAGCATGGACAGTCTTCGGGTGATAAGTTTTTTCACCACCCTGCTCCCTTTCATGGCTTATCCTCCACCTATTTTCCAAGGTAAAGAGCTACAAATAGGGAACCCCAGTGTCTGGTCTACTACTTCTCCCAATAATGAAACTCCACCAAGAAAACTCTCAAAGTACTTGTATCCAAAACTACAAAGTAGTTTTTACTCCCCTATTACAGGCAGTACTGCCACTCAATCCACCAGCGGATCCCACCCTCTCACACCACCCGATTATACCCTGCTCCAACCTCATCCCACATCGGCTACAACCATGTTAGCCCACCTCTTACGCACCCTCCCTATACCAGTCGTGCCCACTAAAAATCTCACTGTATCTCAGTACTCTCGCATTGCACCCAAACTGTGCCGGTTAGCACTTCTTCACCATGCACTACTCCTCCTCTCACTATCTGGAAATGTGCACCCTAATCCAGGGCCATCTGCAGCTAAGGCCACACTAGGGGAGAGGCATGGCAGCCTGCTTCTGACATCCCTCAATATTTGCAGCCTACTAAGGAAGTTCACACCTCTACAGGGATGGATTGCTCAACACGCTCCTGACATCTTTGCCTTATCTGAGACCTGGCTCTCGAAAAACACCTCAGATGCCTCTGTCACCTTAAGTAACTACTCCATCTTTCGAGCTGACAGGCTAAACAAGCGAAGTGGAGGATGTGCCATCTATGTCAAATCTATGCTGCAGGCACTCTCCATCTCCCTTCCCTCATCTGCCCATGGTGCCCAAGCCATAACCATCAAGGTAATCCTTGGCAACCCTGGCAAAACACTTTACATCATGGCAGTATACATCCCCCCACTAACCAAAAGCTAGCCTTTGAGTCTATACTATCCAGCATCACCCATCTCCTTCCCAAGAGTGAAGTCATTATAATGGGTGATTGCAATGTGAATTGGCTATCTACTGGGTCTGCTATCTACAAAGACTCAGTTCTTGCCTACGACCTCACCCAGGTAGTCAAATCCACCACCAGACTAGATCCCAGAACTGGGTCCTCCACTCTTATCGACCTCATCCTCACTAACCGTCCCAGCAACCTCTCCCAGGTCAAAGTACTCTCTGATTCGACAAGTGACCACTCCCCTGTCACATGCTGGTGGTCAAATAAACTCCCCCCCAGCTCCCCTAAAGTTACAGTCCAAAGGCGCCTGAAAAAAGGTTCTCTCTCCCGTCTCAGATTGTACCTTATGTCCTGTGACTGGTCACCAATTCACAATGCCCTATCTGTAGATGCGGCCCTCACCTCCTTTATTGCCATCTTTAATGCTGCCTGTGACATCTTTGCTCCCTTCACAAAGCATATTTTTAAAAAAAGGGATAACCCCTGGATCTCACAATTGCTGTTTGACCAGATGCACCACAAAGATGACCTCTGGCAAAGGGCTCTGGACTCTCAGTTACCATGGGATAGACAAATTTACAGAGAAGCCAGAAACAAATGCACTTGGGCCATATGGCAAGCCAAGGCTACTTACTACAAGCAAACTCTAACCACAACCTGGGGCTCTGGAAAAAAATTCTGGAATAATATTACGGAACTATGTGGGAAACCCATCTCCCCTGCGCCTACGCAATTGCTAGTTGATGGTGCTCTCTCCCAAGACCCCGCTACCATCTCTGACGCCCTTAATACCACCTTAACAGACCTCCACCATATCCTCCCTAAAAACTTCTTTGACCCGATCCCAAGCCATCCTGTGGGCACCTCAACCTCCAAGGACCCCTTCCCTTTCTGACTAAGCGTCATCTCCTGCAATGAATCAAAGCACTACCTCACCAAAGCATTGGCGAACTCCCACTATAGTAGTGATTCCCTCGATCTTAAACTTCTCCGACTTATGCTGGATGTGACCCTACCACATCTCACCAAGATACTTAACTGGTCACTGCGCCTCTGTCAATTCCCCACTATTTGGAAAAGAGCAATCATAAGCCCGATCCTGAAGAGTGGTGACCCCACCTCCACCAGCAACTACCGACCTATCTTGATCCTACCTCCCCTATCCAAAGCACCGGAAAAAATTGTGTCGGACCAGCTTACCGATTTTCTGGCCAAACAATTTGCTTTGCCACGAACAACATGGTTTCAGGAGGGGTCACAGCACAACCACTGCCCTCCCTGAATTTACCTCCTGTATACATGAGGCCCTGGAACAGGGATCCACGGCAGGTGCTATCTATGTAGATCTGACTAAAGCATTCAACACAGTCTGTCACGCGCTACTTCTCAACTCCCTTTCTTTATTAAATTTCTCCCATGATGCCACAGCTTGGCTCAAAGATTACCTCTCAGGCCAAACGCAACAGGTCAAAATTAACACCACCCTCTCCTCCATTAGACCTGTCCTGACTGGAGTACCACAAGGGTCAATTCTTGGCCGCTACATTTCACCCTCTTCCTAAACTCCCTCCCTCAATCATGCAGTGGGACGCTATTGCTATATGCGGATGACTCCACAGTTCTCTGGAAACACCCCCAACCAATCACCCTCCAAACTGCCCTCCAGGGCTTTTTCAGAGAACTTGAATCTTGGTTTACTGAGCATCGCCTAGTCCACAATTACAGCAAATGAAATCCATGGTCTTTGCCCACCGCCAAAGCCCTCATAAGAATGCCCCCCTTAACATCTTAAACTCGCTGGCTTCCCAACTAGAGCAGGTCTCCCACTTCAAATATCTGGGTGTCACCCTGGACACCTCCCTCACCTACCTCTCACACATTCAACACTTTTCTTCTGCTGTTAACGCTAGATTGGGGATTCTATACAGACAAACACTGTCTACCCCCGCACGCCCTACGTCTAGCTGCCTCAAGCTCCATACTATCCTTGGCGGACTACGGCATTGTGATTTATGGATCTGCAGACCAAACTACCCTACGCTGCATCAATCTAGCCATCAATAAAGCCTGCAGACTGGTCACTGGATGTGATAGACTAACCCACATATGCGAGCTCTACAAGGTTGCGGACTGGCTAACCTTTGAAGGTAGGCTTAAGTATCACACATGCCTCACTGCCAAAAAAGTACTCCTGAATCTGGCACATAAAGGCCTCCACCCCATTATCCAGCCAGTCCCACACAGAAGGGCCCCATGACGCCCTGCCAGTATCTCTCTCTTAATCCCCTACTGTAGGACCCCTCTAGGACAAAGGTCTTTCTGGTATCATACTCCACTCTGGCTTAACAGCCTACCATCCTACATCTCTCAGGCCCACAGTCTTGGCCTTTTAAGATGGAACTCAAGAACCTTCTCCTTAACTCTACAGCTTGTGGCTGTTACTGATGCTCCTCCCCACCCAGAATCTCAAAATAAGACTACTGTAAAAAGTAATAGTGCTAGGGCAGAATGTTATCCCTGTGTAGTATTAACGTAATGTTTTGCTTTACCAATGACTACATACTCGGGTCCTAGAATCTAAGTATATAAACCCTGACTCGGGGTCCTACTAATGACCCTTCAAACTATAACCTGCAGTATCCCACAACAATTGACCTAGGGTCTTCTCTAAGATCCTGGATGCTGTTATCCTACTATGTAGATAATGTGTATATATACCAGAACTGATTGATGTATGTTTAATTTCTGTGTAATGTAATGTTTTAACCTTTCTTGCTCTGAAGTGGAGCCTTTGCAAAGGAGTCTATGATTCAAAGGATTGTAATTCCGATTTCTCTTCAATAAACAAAAAACAATTCAAGGGACAGCCCTGCAATGAGCGGTCACTTCCTCATTGCAGCGGATGACGTTGAAATGACGAGTCAGCCCCTGATTGCAGCGGCTAAAACATTTCAAGGTGGCGCAACGCTGGCTGAACTAGTGTCAGCAGCAGCGTGCCACACCATTGGGGACAGCAGGCCAAGCCTTGAAGGCTGTGGGGGCATTGGCCACAACAGTTCCACGCCTCCACAACCTGCTTCTTGGAAAAGCTGCCGCAATATGTTTCTTGCACTTGCACGCAATCAACATAAAAATTACTCCCTAGATTAGGTGCTCTGTACAGACACCGCAACTGCCTCCCGCAGCACGCCAGGAGAGAAACTGTCCAAATGATGATTCTCCCTTTCCTGGATTTTAGGGACATAGTCTATCGCTCCGCCCCCAAAACCACCCTATCCAGACTGGATACGCTATTCAATTCATTCTTTCGGTTCATTCTCGGCTGCCCCCCTTGCACTCATCACTGTGAACTCTATTAATCACTCTCCTTTCCCTCCCTCCAATCCAAGCGCATGTCACACATCGCTAATTGTGTTGGGAAATTCTGGCTCCGTTCTCTGCCCCCCTACTTGTCCTCCCTCTTAGCAACACCCTTCCCCTCCAGCTATTCCTTACGCACCTCCACCCACAGAACCCTCACTCTCCTTCCCCAGCACACCTTGTCGGGCTGCTCGGCCTTCTCTTATAAAATTCCCTGATATCTGGAAATCCCTCCCACTAGAAATCTGCTCTGCACAATCCCACCACTCACTCTCACTCCTCCTCAGCAAGCACACTGCTCATGTCTGTAACTATACCCAATACCCCTCCCTACAAATCAACTTCCCAAATGCCCCCCAACCCTCTCGCTCCAGCCCCTCCTCCATCTACACCACTTCCACCTCCTCCACCTCTAGGCTACCTCCAGCTGGGGCCTCCTGCCCCCCACCACTCCGCTATCCTTACTCCCTCCCTCCTCCTCTTTTCCGCCTCTCCTGCCGGGTCCTGTCCCCTTGCAGGGTTCTCGACATCCTGAAGGGGAACAGTGCTTGGATTACCCTCCCCCCTTCCTAGCCAGGCCCAGTCCCTCTGTAGGTTTCTTAGCATCCCGAAGGGGATAGGTTACTGGTCTCTCCTTCATCACCACCCCTCTCTCTCCTACCCCTTACCCTCTCTCTCTTTCCTTTTCCACCAGGTCCTGTTCCTTGCAGGGTTTTCGGCATCCTGAAGGTGATTTTGTACATGGCAACCCCCCCTTCCCTTACTCCCTCCTGTTACATCCACCACTTGCGCTATACTGTTCCGTTTCTCTATATCCATACAGCACTTTGTACCCCTCTTTTTTGAACTAAATAGCACTTATTTATTCTCTGCACTCAGCCTGCTACTCATTTCTCTTCTTCTGGCCTATACCTTCCAGATCACCTCTTACTGATGCTACTAGACACGCTGTGGTTGTTTGAAACCCCCCACCTGGTTTGACTGCCCTTATCCACCAAGCAAATTCACTAGTACTAACGCGGTCCTCCTGCAAAACCACGCTGAAAGTGGGCAAGGACCTCTCAAGGACAAAGGGCCTACCACTACCGTGCCCCATCCTGGTACAACACCCTCCCCACCAGTATCTCTGACGCTCCCACGATCTCTCGTTTCAAACCCTCCCTCCGTAATCACCTTTTCACTACACGCAGCTGCGGCTGCTTCTAAGCTTTCTCCTGCTCATTCGTCTGACAAAGCTCCCCGAGTGGCTGCTCCAATCTACTACCTCCTCTACACTTGGTTCCTGTTACCTCTCCGCTGACTCCACTAAACTTACCACTGTACTGACCCTCCTCTGTTTTTGCTTGATGTACTAATTATTTTCAACCAACATGAACTATGCCAATCCTGTAACCTTGCAAATTGTAACTATTTTATGTACTCATGTTCCTTCAAATCTTGTACATTGTTTTCCTGTAACTGTTATCACTGTTTTGTCCTCTTTGTGATGAGGTACCTTTGTAAACGAGCCTCTGGCTCAAAGGTTGGAAACTGATGTTTAATAAATAAAATAAATCTGCACATAGCACTGTTCACCCTGGTATGTCTCAGCCATTGTTTTCGATCATTACCCTGTATCTGCACTATCTGCATACAATACTGTTTGCTGACTAGGTTTGATATACCCTGTATTAGTTCCCTTCTTTATGTACTGAATTTTCACTGCACGTATTGTATTTGCATTATGTTTTTGCACTGTATGTATTGTATTTTTTATATTTTGCTTGATCTCCTCCTTTATGTAACCCCTTCCCTCAGGACGCTTCTGGAAATGAGATGTTCACGTTCAGCTCATGTTGTCTCTCCTGGTGAATCCTTTTCAAATAAATAAATTGTGTCCTTTGGCGGACATTGTAGAATACCAGTTCGTCTCCTGCAATGCAGTGGATTACACTATTTCTTCCTGCTATCTCTCGCTCTCTCTGTTTGGCTGAGTTTTATTCTATTTTTCCTGTGTCTCCTTTATTAATTTTTACCCCTCTTTGTGGTCCCCTAAACTGCTGTTACCATAACAATACTGGGGGCCTGGGCTCTGCTGGAAACATGGAGTGTTGCAAAACCATGGGACACCCCTATACATAAATGCTTTGGGGGATTACACCGTCTTGTATAGCACGGCAGTGCTACCGTAACACCGCAGTCCAAAACAGATGTCAATAACTATTTGCCTAAAATTTGTTAGTGGTCATAATCTCATGCTGATTTTGTTCTTAGGGATTTCAAACAACCACATCAGAAGACCGTGTATGAATGCCAAATATGTTTCCTGTATCCACAGGAAGTCTAGAGGTTCAGTACTTCTTTCACACAATTACCCCTTTAGTTTTAGTTTTTGTTACAAACACATGGGTATTCATCTACGGAGCAATTTTACCCCCAGAGGAATTTTTTCCATTATGCTTCCATTTCTACCAGCAACCAGATATTTTATTTACAGGAAAGTTCAACACTCAGTGAACTCCTACAAATGCTTCAGGTATCAATTTACAATAATATGGTTTTACAACCAAATCTAACCTTTTTGCATATTAACCATTATACCAATTAACAAGTCTAAAATACAGGGGCTTAGATTTTTTTACCTTTGAAACTCATTCCCTCCTGCAGCACATGAGTCGAAACGTTCTATGCACAGCCTTATTTAAAACGACTGCCGCAAACTGAAGGAGAGCACCAAGCATTCCCATTCCAGAATGTATGAAAGCCAAGATGGGGCAAGGCTTGCCCTATTCTAATCCATAGCTAGCATTTTTTAATTATGAAAGTACATGTTAGCCATTATTCAATTTGCAGCTTAAAACTATAACCAACACCAGGTAGCCCAGGGCAAGCACTGATCCCAGTATGTTCTGGTGCACGAAATCCCTGGCAACTGCAACATCACTAAATGGAGTGCTGCAGTGCTCACAATAAAAGACAAAGTAAGTAATGCAACCAGCATTTCTAACAGTGATGTAACTAAGTAATGTGACCAGTAGTTAACTGCGCATACAATTACAGTAACCAATTACCCAGATAGGTGCTGTAAATGCAGTCCGAACTGCCTACTGAAGTATTAAAAAAACAAAAAAAACAAAAGTAAAATGTTTCCTCCCAGAGTCCTGTATGGGAAGCACTGCAGTACACTCCATACAGTGATATCATAGTAATTGGGGAAACTGGTGCACACACAGGTGCATTATGTGGGCAAAGCTGCTGCCCCTGAAATCATCTACTTAAAAAAAAAAAAAAAAAAAAAAAAAAAAAATCAAAAATGGCAGGACTCTCTAAGGATAGGGAAAGACTTTTCCACGTTTTGTTTTTTAAAGAATGTTTGGTGATCTTTACAGCAGAAAAAACAAAAGACAAGAAACAATTAAAAATGCACAGCATCTTCAATAATTTATCACAGTCGTAGTCTTAGCATGCTACTGTACACACACTACAAAGACTTCCTTAGAATCAACATGCAGTGCAATGTACTGCATTTTTTCTTATAAAATGGGCAGGAAAAATACTGCATCCTGATTGGCTAGGACCTGTGCACTGAGAGAGCACAACATACAGGTAAACAAAGTGTTGGCAATCAAGACACAGCACCGAAACAATATCAAGGTCTTTAAAAAAAAAAAAAAAAAAAAAAAAAAATCCTGATGCCATTACAAACATGGTTGCCACCTTTACTCATTAAAAAAATCATCTAGCCCTAAAAATTAAACTCCATTAAAATAAAAAGAACTGATTACATTTTATTTTCCTTTACATTTCTCTCTTTATACCTAAATTAAAATGAAGCACTAACAACAGTTTTATTTTCTGGAGCTTCTCTTTTGACCATGGACCCCCTCCCACCCTTACCTGCCTACCAGGCAAATCTCTGCTGCTTACTCTGCCCCGGAAACAACAGAATCCCTTGCTTTATTGAGGCCTTCTGTTGTGTGTGTTTGTGGGTAAAGACATGAGCATTCAGCCAGTAGAATTCTGCAGAAGTTCGAATTCCTGAATCCCAACATAAACTAACATTCCATCTATTGAATGTGAGGACAGTCAAATGCTTGACAGCTGGGTAGGGACTGCTTTGTTACTAGTTACTTTTAACAAATCAATACCTGTTTTTAATAATAAAAAAATTACTTTTTTGGTTTTTGAATTGTATCAGTTTACCCATTTTATAAGCACAATAAGACACTTCAAGGTGAGTGTTGTGCTGCACAACGCACTTCCATAGGCTGAAGACACTCCACCTGTGGTGTTGTACCTCACTACACCCCTAAACATGCGTTGTGCCAGCCCAACATACACCCCATCATGCCTTACTGTCTCCGCAGGCACCTTTATTTAGCTGTTCATAATGCTTTACAGAGGGATAATCCCATGTCCATAAAAAGCATCAATAAATGAATATGCATGTCTAAATGGTTATCAATATCATCTCCAAGCCCTCAGCATATGAATAAGCAATGAACAGATTCTCTCTTAATCTTACCATTTATCACTTCTTCTCCCTTTGCCTCCCCCTTCTTCTTTCTCCACATATATATCTCTCTCATTTTACCTCTGCTCTACACCAACTTGTTTTTTTTCTTTTTTAGATATTTCCTGAAGAAGACCTAAGGTCGAAACGTAGATTTTTAACTCTATTTTCTATTTTCAGCTTGCATTTACTATAACCATTTTGTTTTGCTTTTAGACCACATGCTGACGCAGCGCCTTGTCTTTGTTTTTTACAATATGAATTTTATATTATAAAACTGCAAGACAAATTAACATTTGGTCCATTCTTAAAAGTAACTGACCACTGCCCTACTTTAAGGATTACTAGTCGACTACTGTATAATAACTTTCCATTGGTTTCAATGGACAGGTAATATCTGGGAGCCTACATTAAAAGAACACTGTTTCAATTTGGTCAAACCCATCTGAACTAGAGGCACACCCGAAATAACTGCATGTCCACCCGTCCCAGACAGCCAACTTTCACCTGTGACACGCGGTTTACCATCCTTGTCTGTCCCTTGTAACAGGCAGTTGCTGCTGTACTGAGCTAGGCACTAGGATCCAGTGGCGAGCAACTCACTTGGCCACCCGAGACTGGGGGTAATATGCACCGGGGTGACATGCAGTGCATAACTGGCAACACTGCTCTTGTAGATGTGATGCCCTTCATTGTGCCAACTTTTCACAGTCAGCCATGGCATCAAGAGCCACGTGGGCAGAAGGCTCATCAGCTGCACATACATTCGCATTATTCTGCACGCACAGTTGTCAATTTTCACTCGCCTCTGCTGGATGCCTCAATTAATTTCCAGCAGTGTGAGAGGGATGAGCACAAGGCAAGCTATCTGCTATGCCGATGAAAAAATTCCCTCTTCAGGGCTCAGGAACAAAGTAAAAGCAGTACTGATCAGACAACAGCAAAGTTATATTAAAACCCTTTTCAGGGCTACACAGCCACAAAGATCTATTTAAAAAAAAAAGCCATTGTCGGGGCTAAGGAGGTGGGCCAGTCAAAGAGAGGGAGGGGGAAAGGAAGGACTTAAGAAGTATTGCAGAGCAGAAAGGCACTTTGCATTGCTGCACAGCAAAGGCAGCACACAGCAGGGCAGACAAACTGATTTGCAGACCTTGTGAGGACTAGCTTTAGAAAAGAAGAAGTGGGAGTAAGGCAAGTAAAAATAGGTTACTCACCTGTAGCCGTAGTTCTAGGAGTGGTACATTGTGTACATCCACATTTCAGGCAGGATCCTTTCCTTTAAAAGCTGGCGAAAGGTCTTCAACCTGGTTCTCCTGGGGTTCATAGTCTCGATGGTGCAACGCCCCGACTTCACATTCAGCCCTTCCAAACCTGGAAAAACTGTTTCCTATGATCCTTCTAGCCACAAAGCAAAATAACAGATTTCCAAAGTGGTTTAAATGAATTTCTAACTAGTTTGCCACAGTTGTTAAGGTCTTGGAGGCAGACAATGTGCCACCCATATTATAATGAACATTTTCTGCATCAGGACTATAGCTACAATTTATGTATTTTTGTGTGACTCAAATATTTAGACTGCTTTAGCCAGTGGCTAAAAAATGAAAAATCCCACTGGGTATATAGTTCTGAGGAGTTTCTTCTGGGTTTGGAGCAGCCAGTGCATCTCAGTATGGCGGGTGCCTGGATAAGTTGGCCTAACTGACTCAAAACAGCTTTTAATAAAGAGTTGGTACAACTTATCTGGAGCACTAAACAGAACACCACAATCAAGGGTATGTTTACTACATACGATTCTTCACCCACTATGATCTCACTACCTGGATAGGGAGTGTGTAAATTCATATATAGTACATGTTGTTTGTTTATTACAGGTATTAAATAAGCCGAAAAAACCGATTAGCACTTCTTTATGAAAGTGCTAATCAGCTGTGAAAATGCATGGCACTTAGCACAGAATGATTAGCAAAATTTAAAAAAATATATATTGACTGTCTACTGTGTCTTGGACGTACTCACAAAAAATGGTTAGCAGTCTACTGCTCTGCATTTCTGGAAATGGTTTGCATTGCCTCTTGTTATGCATAGCGTTTTGCTATGCTATAGCAGCTATTTAATACCCTGAATGCCTTGTTTGTTATACAGAACATTGTACCTATAGTGCTACTGCTCCAGAACACTCTTGCAAATGAGGGACTCTTACCTCAGTTAGTTTGTTCCCCTGGCAGGGTTTTAAATAAGCTTGGAAAATTGACTGGCAGTTTTGCACGTGAAAGTGCTAATCAATTGTGACAATGAATAGCACATGCCTCGATTTGATTAGCAAAATCAAAAATCCTTAAATATTGTAACCTAAATAAAATCTTTTATTAAAATCAATTTGGTCTTGGCTTCATCTGTTTCAGTACACCCAAAACACACACACACCCACACACACACACCCATACCCACCCATACCCATACCCATCTCAGTACCACACCCTCCCCACCCTTGTCCCCTCTGCCAGAACAACTAAAACTCTCCTCCCACCCATTTCAGTGGCTAACCACCAACCCCCACCCATGGGGTACCTGCCAAAACCCCCACCCATTTCAGCTTCCCCAGCCATGGCCCCTTTACCAAAAACTCAGAGCTCCAAGTCACCAGCCGCAGTGACATAAATACTGCTGCTGTTATTGTTAGCAGTGTTTACCCATTGTCTTTACTTGTTTTTATTTCTGACACATTATAGATTTCTGCCTGAAAGTCTGAATTTACAGCACCTTCTCTGTATTGACAGCAAGCATCTTTTCTGTAAGGACAGAAAGGAAGAACAAATTAGTTTTGAGGGGGGTGAATTAAGGGACATCCCTCATCATCAAGGAGAAGTACCTCTGTAGCCCCGAACCCACTTTATCAGCATTCTCCTCCCACCATCTCAGCCCCACCACCCTTCCCCACCCATGTCCCCACACTCACCCACATAAGGTACCTCATTAGTTTAGAACACCACCCAGTCTCACCGTCGCGGCCCCAAAATAAACGCTGGTAGTTGCTCCATAGTTAACTATAAGTTAAGTTATCCAGTGCTAGTAGTGGTGTCTGTAGTATTCTCACTCTCACTGCCATGGCCCCGAATGTTAGTAGTCGCTCGCAGTAGTGTATTGCGATCGCGCTCACAAAGCACTATTGGGAGCAACTACTGGCATTCGGGGCCTTAGCAGTGAGACTGAGGATACTACAGACACCACTACTAGCATTGGATAATTTAACTTACAGTTAACTACGGAGTGACTGTCAGCGTTTATTTTGGGGCTAAACTAATGAGGTACCTTATGTGGGTGAGTGTCGGTGGGGAAGGGTGGTGGAGCTGAGACAGGTGGGGGGAGGGTCACAGAATGTAATCGCACTTTTTTTGCAACGCAGATGTGAGAATGGATCGCCTGAGCAGTCAGATCGCATCGCAAATTGTGATGCGATACTGGCTATTTAAAACCCTGCCCTGGTAAAATAAAATATAACGACAAAATGGCAAGGATAAAATCAAGTAACCTGATTGGTCCATTTGACCTTTGAGCCATGCATTTATTCCACAAGCTGAATCTTGTTAGTCATTGTACTAATCACATCCCGAGATTATTAAAAAATACAATTATTTAATAGCACCTTTGAGGAGTAAACAACACAAAAACAACATACTACTTCTGCAATTTTAACCATGCCTCCTGAATAAAAAAAAAAACCTCTAGAAATATACATGCCACTCCTCCTGAAAATTCTGCTCCCGCATTACCAGTGATACTGCACTCTTAAATCCTCTAGAAATTTTGATCTCTCCTTCCCCTCCAAAAAATTTGCACCCAAGCACCTCTACAGAAAACTGTACTCCAGGACCAGCTTCCAAAATCTGTGTCCCATACACCCTCTGAAATTTTTTGCCTCGATTAATTTTTATGCTAGCAAAGAGAATAAAAGGAAAGAAGCATGGCAACTCGGATTAGCCTGCTCTAACAGCCAAGAAATTAACTGCACAGTACAAAGACTTGTCAATACAACTACAAAGAAAAACTCAAAATACAGGCTAAAATGTCTCATTTTTTTCATGTGTTCTGAGTAGCATATACAACAAAATATGATGGAGAATACATTTTTATAAATGTATTAAAAAATGGTTATGCTGTCCCTTAAAAACATGGCGCACCTCTTAATTTACCAGTATTCAAATTTACTCGCTGGAATAATACTGTTTACAAAGAGACCCAACAGACAGCAGCAGCACAGGTACTTTAATCAGGTATCTTCCAGCGTTCATTCAAAATGTTTACAAGGTTTATGCAAACTCATTTCACAAATTAGAGAGGTCTGATGGATCTTGTTGCCATTAGGAGCTGGGTGCAACCAGCAGGGAATTCCAGCCTTCATCTGACAAGATGACTGCTTCTCTGGGTACAGAAAATGCTACAGCATGTGCTGTGGCAGTAGTAAATTATTTTCAGCTCAGGAGCATTACGACTAAATTGGTCTCCTTTTTCTCCATTGTTTAGAGGAGGGGATATTTTCTTCAGACAGAGAACTGTGTTCCATTGAAACCTCACATTTAAGAATTAATGGCTGTAATTGTAAGAAATGTAAGGCAAAAGTAGGTCTCACATAAGCCTCACTATAGCTAAGGTCAGATTTGCAGTGCCAAAGCCCAATTCAGTATTAGTCTCCCGAGCTTGAATTACATTGGTGTTTGTGCAGTGTTGAATACAACAAATTATACACAAATGATAATGATTTATTTCCAGATGTTTCACTGCAGGGTAAAGGATGTCTACTTAAATCCTTAAATTTTACACATAATGTGTTAGAAAATGACTCCATAGGCTTGTAGAGGCTGTTCACATTTATGCTAAAACTGCATTTATTAAAGTTGGGTAAATGCAGTTTTTTAGTACTTGAACAATGTAAACAAAGCCTCTCTCAATTCAAAACTCCTGCTCTGTAAGAACCCTAAAATGGCTGCCGACGTGCAGCGTGATGATGTCAATGAAGTGAGAGACTCCCAGCTCGGTAGTAGAGCAGTATATACACATACCTTTAACACACACCATATGTAGTTTTAATTAAAAACCACAGAAATCATAACAACTTGTGCATTATTTACACAAATTAAGCAATGATTTGAAAATTGCTATGTAACCAACTGTAAAATGTTGACAGTACATATCAACAATTCATTCAAATGACGCCCCCCAAGTCCCAAAACAAAAAAAGATACCTGGTGGTCCAGTAGGTGGTCGGTCCCTCAAAGAACCTGGATGGCTCCATGCTGCTAATCAAGGTTAAATAGTACCCCCCCAATGCAGACTGTCTCACCGCTGTTACTGTAATGGTTGCGGTTGCCTTCCCTGACCAGTCCGATATCACTCAGAAATCCAGTCGATCCCCTTAAGAATACCTGGTGGTCCAGTGGGTGAAGTCTGTCCTTCCAACCTCACCAGATCAACAGCCCCCCCCCCTCCCGAATGCCCACTGCCCCTCCAGATTATCCCACCGAGCTGAGTACAACCAGGTCTTCCCATCGACATAATCACACTGCATGTCAGCAGCCATTTTACAGTTCTTACAGAGTGGTAGTTTCTGAATAGAGAGAGGCTTTGTTTGTACATTTTTCAAATGCTACAAAACTGCATTTATCCTACTTTAATAAATACAGTTTTAGTATAAATGTAAACAGCCTGTACTGTACAAGGCTATGGAGCAATTTTTTAACACACTGTGTAAAATTTAAGGATTAGGCATCCTTTATGATCAGTGCAAAAGTAGTCATTCAGTATGGAAAGGCGGGGGGGTTGCCTTATTGCATCCTTACACTTCTGATCTCCTTCCCAGTACTATAAAGTAATACTCTGTGCTTTAAACTGAAAAAAGTAATTATAAGGAATCTGCAGGGAAAGACTACACTAATCTGACTAACTGTGGTCAAATCTGAATATCCCAAATTCATCTGAAATAATTGCCTCATAGAAACAAGTCTTTCAAATGTTTAAAAAAAAATGTATTTACTTACGTTATTTGGATTTTGGCAAGTAGGTAGGCCCAATGAGACCAATCGTCCCTTTGTCAGGGGTGACCCAGGATTAATTACATTCAGGGACAAGCATGAAAACTGGTTGCAAACAAGTCAACTAATGTAGAGAAGACTAATGTAAAACTAGATTACAAACAACAAAGACAATGCATAAATTAAGATTATCCTGCATATTGCACGTATGTACACTGCACTTTATTAACATCTTGGCTGTTTGTAAACGGCCCCGGGTCGTTCATGTAAAAGGGCCTTTGGCTCATTGTACTTACCTGGTGAACAAAAGTTAAATAAACAAAACAAAACATCAAAAACAGAAGTAAATAAAGACGGATATTTACAGATTGCAGGGTTACAGGCAGCAGGGTACAAACTGGCATAAACAACGCTAAGGTTAATAACATAACACAGGATCCCACAACAGTGGGTCACAATTACCAACGAAATGCCTGCTTCACTACTCTTTCATCTGATATTAATTACATGAACAAAACCAAAGAAATGTTGCTGAAGATAACATTCTACATCATTTGAGTGGATCTCTCGCTTAAGAGAGGTAGACAGATCCTTTTGCCCAAAGTCTGAGAACAAAGTTTTTTAAAAGCAGGCAATATAAACTCTATTCAGCACCTGTCCATAATAAGTACACTGTCACAATTACAGTCAGTGAGAGCACTGCTACGGGCAGCAATAAATAAGCTGAACAGCTATTTCTGCTTGTAAGGGAAAAGGTCAGGTACTCTAAAGAGAACAATTACATAAGAAATTACGGTAACAGTAGGTCATCGAGAGAATCTCTGCCATCAATCACATCACACCTATGGAAATTTGCCATCAGGATCCCACGGAAGCTTTTTTCTGCAGCGGTCTATCAGGAGCCACCCACACCGACATTAGGCTCTGACGCACAAACCCCATAAAAGCACGGGCAACTCTTCTCCCTTAGTTCTTTCCCTTGCCAGAGGCCTTGAGAAAATGGAGCCCCCCCCAGAACCGAGGAGAGAGAGAAGGTGCTCAGCTAGCAGAAAAGCTGGAGCGAAAGGACAGCCAAGCTGGAGAGAAAAAGGGGGATGGAGGGAGGGATGGCATGACCTTATGAGAGAGAGATTCCCTCAAAGATCTACTGTTATGGTAAGTTCTTACAAAACTGTTCTATCTTCTTCAGGGAACTAATACTTTATGCTGATGATGCAGCTCTCTACTGCAAAGATAGGTGCCCCGCCTCCCTCCTCAACAAACTACAGCATGACTTCAGCCACCTACGCTCCTGGTTCTCCAACCACAGACTTGTCCTAAATGCCAAAAAGAAAGTCCATGTTCTTCCCTGGCCCTAGGAAAACCTCCGATTTTGATTTTACACTCAGAGACAATTATGGCAACCCCACTGAGAGAGTCAACGAATTTAAATACCTTGGGATCTACCTGGACTCCCACCTCTTCTTCAAACAACAAATCACCCAACTTATTAATAAAATCCATCAAAGACTGGGTATGATCTATAGAATTAAGCAATTCCTCATCCCCGAAACTCAAGCATTTCTAGGCAAGAGTTTTCTCCTACCTCTCCTCGACTATGGTTCTGTCATCTGCTTCTGTACCTCATCCCTCAAGCTGATCAGTAAGCTAAACTCTACCTACCACTGCATCATTAGATTTGTCACTGGACTCCCCAAAAGCACTCATCACTACCACCTCTATCAGGCCGCTAACTGGCTCTCCCTTGAAAACAGAATTAACTCCAAAATCCTGATTTTCTTCTACTAAGTTCTTCAAGGCCTGCTTCCCCACAGCATCACCCCCTGCTAACAGAAGCTGACCAGTACCCCTACCACCAGATCACCCCCCCCCAATCTGTCCTTCCTTGTTTCATTTTTCCAAACCACACATGGACTTCACTCCCTCTCCTCCAGAGTGGTCAGACTTTCAACTCCATCCCATCGTTACTCACCCACTGTACCTCGGTTGCAGCCTTCAAAACACAACATCAAGCACTACCTCCTTGGAAAGTCTAAATGTTCCTGTCCGATTCTCCCCCACCCCACCCAACATGATTCTGTACCTGTACAGTTATACCCCTGATTGATGTATGTATCTCCTCCAACTGGACACTTGTGAAAATGGGCAGTACTGCTCACATGCCTTCTAGTATAAAAAATGAAAATGAAATATCTCTGTCATCAGAGCACACCTACAGAACGAGTCCCAAGCATTGCTGAGAGCAAGGACAGTCCGGGTGGCAGGAAGACCACAGGCCAAGAAAGAAAGCCCTGAAGCACAGCTAGACCAAAGCCTGCCCTTCTTTTGGAGGCAATGTCCAGATTGTAGTGCTTGCTGAAAGTGTGGACAGTACTTCCAAGTGGCAGCAGCGCAAATCTCGGCTGCAGACACACCCCTGAAACATGAAACAGAAGTGGCCATGCCCTTGGTGGAATGGCACTTAACAACCCCAGGAAGTTCCTTACCGTACTTCCTGTAACAAAAAACAATACAGTTGGCCAACCATTCAGACAAGCACTGTTTCGAAACTGGAGCGACCTCTCTACCAGGGGCGAAAGAAACAAACAACTGTTTGGACTTCCTCCAGTCCTTGGTAGGTATAGTATAGTAATGCAAACATTCTATGCACATCTAAAGTGTTGAGCAATGCTTCCCCTGGATTGGCATGCTCTGGATAATAAACTGGAAGGTGGATGGATTGATTTAGGATAAATTTAGACAACACCTTAAGAAGAAATTTAGGATTAGTACGCAAAGAGATCCTGTCTTTGTGGAAAATTATATAAGGCTGCTCACATGAGAGCCTGTAGCTCTGAAATTCTTCAAACAGAGGTAATGGCAACTAAAAATAACACTCTCCACAACAGAAAGTGTAGCTTGCAAGATGTGGCTGGCTTAAAAGGAGGCAGGGTCAGTTTCTCCAAAACAAAATTCAGTTCCCAAGCTGGAACTGGGAACTGGAGGATGCCTCTCAAAAAAGTACAAGCCACATCCACCTGAGCCATAGTATGGCCATCAATTGGCACAAGAAAGGCTGAAATAACTGACAGGTTAAGTGAGGAGTATTTGAATCCGACATTAGACAAGGTCAGGAGATATTCCAAAACCTGGTTCACAGGACAGGTGAAAGGGTCCAGGTTATGAGAAGCATCCCAGATAGCAAACCGCTTTCATTTCATAGAGTAAATTGCCCTGGTGGAAGGTTTTCTGGCAGCCACCAGGATGTCAGCCACCTTCTGAGACACACCAAACCTGGCAATGGCTATGTCCTCAGGAGCAATGCATTTAGGTGGATGAACTTGAGGTCTGGATGGACCAGGGTCCCCTGGGCCCGAGCCAGCAGATCCCAACAGAGGGGAGGGGCACTGGAGGTTCCACAGCCAGTTGTTGCAGTAATAGAAGCCATATCTGCCGAGGCCAAAATGGGGCCACGAGAATTAGGGTGGCACCCTCTATCTGTACTCGATGAGAACCCTCTGAATCAGAGGGAAGGGAGGGAATGCATAAAGAAACCTTAATTTCCAGGAGAGGAACAATGTGCCTTGCCAGAATACTCCAGGCCCTGGATCTAGTGAGCAGAAACGCGTTGAGTGGGGAAGCAAAAAGGTCCAACTCTGGACGACCCCATCTGTTGAACTGGTCATCTGCAACCGAGGACAACAACTCCCACTCATGCAGTTTGGACTGTGACCTGCTGAGGCTGTCCGCCAAGGCATTTTGGGCCCCTGGCACATGGACAGCTGACAGTTCTAGATCATGATCTAGAGCCCAGTGCCAGACCCTCATTGCTTCCCTGCACAGAGGGTAGGAATGGGTCCTCCCTTGCTTGTTGATGTAACAGACCACACTGAGATTGTCTGACTGCACCAGCAGAGGACCTGGAGAGAGATGATTCTAGAAGGCCTGTAAGGCATACAGAACTGCCCTAATTTCTAGGACGTTTATGTGGAGGTGAGGCTCCCAGTGGGACCAGAGACCCTGGGTCTGAAAAGGGCCTAGATGGCCTCCACAACCCAGCCCCGAGGCATCCATGTTGAAGATTTGGGGAGGAGAGGGGATAAGAAAATGGACTCCCCTTTAACAGATTGGACAGGTCCATCCACCAGTGAAGCATTTTGCATACTGGCAAGGAAATGAGGACCAACTGGTCTAGGTCGTCCATGCGTAGATCCCATTGATCCCTGAGGGTTCACTGTGGAATCCTCATGTGCAACCTGGCCAGAGGGACCGTAACAATGGTCGATGCCATGAGGCCTAGCAGCCTGAGACATGCTGGCTCTGAGCTACCTCCTGGGTCTGGGCAATAAGACAGTCTGCCCTGTCTTGGAGGAAGGCCCTGCCCTGAGTAGAGTCCAGGACTGCCCTTATGTACTGCAATCCCTAAGACGGGGTCAGCACAGATTTGGGCCGATTGACAGTGACACCCAAGGACTGGAACAAGTGCAGGGTGCATTCTAGAGTAACAATAGGAGCTCCCTGGACTGGGCTTTCAGTAACCAGTCGCCCAGAACATACGGGAATACACAGAGGTCTTCGCGTTGAAGGGCTGCTGCTATAGCTGCTAAGCATTTCATAAATACCTGTGGTGCAGAGGATAAGCCAAAGGGCGACATCCTGAACTGGTAATGCCATCCTGAACTGGTAATGCTCCCCCTGAAACAGGAACCGCAGGTACTTCCTGTGAAGGGAGCAAACCACGATGGGCAGGTAGGCATCTTGCGTATTGAGGCAGCATAGCCAGTTGCTCTACTTGAGCAGCGGAAGAAGGCTGTGCAAAGTGACCACACAGAATTTTTTGCACTGGATAAAAAGGTTCAGCTCCTTGAGGTCTACGATGGGCCTCAAGCCCCCTGTTCTTTTGGGAACCAGAAAAAACTAGGAATATAACCCCTTGTTCCTTTGCTGCCTGGGCACTGACTCTTGGGCCTGATTGTGCAGCAAGGCGAGGAACTCCTCCCTGAGCACCTCTGCATGATCTGGAGGGTAAAACATGGGGTCTGGGGGAACTTCTGGAGGCTGCTCTAGAGCATGGCCCTGTTCGATTATCTACAGGATCCAAGCATCTGTTGTGATGGTTCTCCATTGAGACAGATGGAGGGAGAACCGGCAGCCGACCACCACCTCCTGGCTTGGGGAAGGAGGAGGGGAGTCTAACAAGGAGTCAAGCAGAGGCTGAACCAGCAGCCGGGGCCGCACCCCATCTTCTGGGTTGCTTGGCAGAAGGACCAGAGGAGAAAGAGGGGCAGGCAAGGCAGAGCTGGCTCTGCGTTTGCCCTGAAGCTTGGCTCCAGGACCCAACTTGAGGGGCCTTTCGAAAGGAGGATCTCGGCCTACTCCTGAGCTGGGTATTAACAAGGAGTGGACAGACTGAATAGCCCTGCCAGAGGCCTGCAGCTCATTGATAATATCCTGCACATCTGGCCCAAAAAGTTTGTTGCCCACAAAAGGGGAATTCAACACCTTTTGCTGGACATAATTCACAAAGCCAGAGACCCACAGCCAGGAGTGCTGTCTGAGGCAAATGCCAGAGGCAGCTGCCCTGGCTGTAGTGTCAGCCATATCATAAGTGGCTCTGAGAAGGTGCTTACTAACATCCTCCGAGGCCTGCATTATCTTAAGAAGGTCCTCCTGTCTGTGAGAACCCTCAGGGAGAGCCTGAACAGCCACTTTGCCCTTCCTCTAAAGGGTGTTTTGGTACTTAACGAGATGAGCCAAATAATTGCCAATCCTAAGGCCAAGGGTGGTGGAGGCAAAAGTCCTCTTGCCCCAGAGGTCCAACCTCCTGGACTCACAGTCAGGGCAGGGAACTAAGGTTCTTAGGAGCTTCAGTTCTTTTGTAAGCAGCTTTAATGATCACAGAGTCGGACTCAGGCTGGCCGCATAGAAGGGCAACCCCTGAGGCACCTGATAAAGCTTGTCGGCCTTTCTGAGCATGACAGACACCATACTGGGTTAGCTGCAATGGCTACATCATTTAAAGCTGAGAGCAGGGGAGGAACAACCTTTGGTGGAGACCGAGGGATCTCCAGGAAGTCCACCAAATTCCTCCTGGTTTCATCCTCCTCCTCCTTAGTTTGGAAACTCATGGTGGAGGACAGCTGTTTCATGATAATGAAAAAGGAGGAGGGGGACCTGAGAGTGTGCTTGACAGACTCCTTGCTCCCAGCAGATATAGTGGACCTGTCAGAGAATTCCACATCACCATCATCCTCTTCCTCCTCGAGGATAAGATTGGGATGGTATTCCTCTTCAATGTCAGTTTGCTCTGAAGCAAGAGCCAACAAATGCCTTCCCAATAACTCTTTCGAGGGTGCAGGGTGCGCGTGTCGAACAGGCATCGACACCGAAACAGCCGACGGCGGCGCAGACGATGACGACCCAGGCCATGAAACTAGCTGCTGGAAGAGAGACATGGTAAGTATAGTATTCAGGTCGACAGAAGGAAAGAGAATTGTCGTCAACACGGGCATCGACGGAGGGGGCACGAGGCCCTGGTCTGAAGACGAGCCACTAACTGAAGAGGTAGCAGGAAGGCCCTGTACCAACAGACCTCGAGGCTCGAGAGGTCTCAAAGGCGGAGCAGGGGCTGATGACCTGGAGGCCAACAGCCCTTCCACAGCCCTATGATGGCTGGGAGAAGAATCCACTGAGAGGGGGCCTGGAAGTAGCAGAGGCCTAAAAGGGGCGAGGCGCTGATGCCGAAGCAGTCAACAAGGCGATCTCAGGCAAAGAGGAGGAGGAGGAATCCAGCGGGAACTGGGATCGCCAACGAGGGGAACGGCCTTTAGGCTGTTTCTTGCCCCGCCAAGAGTGCTTCCCCGATGATTTGTCCTGGGCCTTGGCGGCCTGTGAGCCTGCGGAAGACACCAGCGACTGGGCCGGGACGGGGGCTCCAGAAGACCCCTGCTCTCACCTGGTTGCCTGTTGCTCCATGAAGAACTTCTGCAGGGCTTTCTTGCATCAGTGTTGGATATTAAGGTTGAACTTCTGGCCCGATTTGCAGGCAAGAACGTTATGGCTTGGCCCAAAACAGCAGACACAGAGCTGATGTTCATCAGTGGAGGAGATCTCCTTTCTGCAGCAGCAGCGACAGAAAAGAGCCAACGAAGGAGCTGTTCTCGACATACAAAGGAGAAAAGAATCACTTTATATAAAAGTGATTTGACAGTAAATAAAAGAAAAAGGTAAGTAAAATGGTGGTCGAACTGAGTGACATGGCTTCCAAGGAGTCCATGTGCGAATGGTCAATGGTGGGAAAGAACTATGGAGGGAGCAGGGCCGCCTGCACTTTTACAGGGTGTATGACGGAGCCTGACATCCATGTGGGTAGTACCTGACAGACCTGCTGCAGAAAAAGGCTTCCATGGGATCCTGACACCTGATGGCGAAGTTCCATAGGTGTGACCTGCTGACAGAGGTATCCCCGAAGATCTTGTTATTACTATTTGTTATACTGCACAGCTAGCTACAGATTGTGGGGTAGTGGGTACTGCAGGAGAAAAAGTAGGCAGAAAACAGCAACAGGTTGGAGTACAGGAATCACCCAATCAGGGGTAAAGTAATAGTTCAGACAGGACAATGGGGGAAAGTTATCAAAAGAGAGGAGTAAAAACATGGGAGAGTTCAGGAAGAGCTTTACCTTGAAACAGCAATCGTTTTAGGGAAAAGCAGGTAACACTCTATCTAGGGAAAGGTGCTAAATTAAATCCTACTAGAGAGTGTAGCTGGGAAGGAGCAAGTAATGGGAAGGGATAGTAGTGGCAAGTTCCATTTTGAAAACAGAAGACCATGACTGATATTAGCAGGCATGGGGAACGGTGCAGTGCAGTGGTTGTGGAGCTGCAGTTTTCTGACAGCCATTCTGGAAACTTAAGTGCTGCACCATCTGCATGCACTTCGCTGGCTTGAGGGCAGAGGTTGCCGGTCTCTGTGATAAGCTTGCTAGGATCCAGAGGACCTCTTGCCCCTGCTAGGGACCACAGAGTCTGCCACTGTTGCCCCAGAGGTTGCCTGAACAGAGGACGACTGGAAGGACCTTGGTGGGCTCTAGGAGGGTGGGGGTGGCAGGTCAAGGGCACACTCCTCTGCCTGTAACACTACAGAATTCCTTTGCCATTTTGGTGGAATGGAACTGCCATGAGAAGCACCCATAGTGGTAGAAAGTGAGGACGTGCGGGTTCTCTGAAGGGGCAGCCCCAAGGTGGGAGGTAGAGTACCCCAGCAGAGGAGAAAGCAGCTTCTGGTGGCAGACTCAAGTGTCAGGGTGCTAGATCTGAGAGTAGGAAGGTGTGGAGAGAGAGGGAGGTTAGGTGCTTACCAGGTGACTTGGCTCAGAGGGATGGACAGTGGATCCTAAGGATCAGTAAGGCGGCAGGACAGGGTGGGAAGTTGGATGTCACTGTCCATGCAGGACGAATGACCTATGAGGGATGGGACTAGAATAGTACAGTACAGGAAGAGCTCAGGGAGCTGGGGAGGGGCCCTAAGGCAAGTAGCATGATCTGGGAGCTACCGTCCTATGGCCATGGGGAGGATAGGGTACTCCGCCCCTGGGCCTCATTACTGCCCTACGCAAGCACAGATACTACCCACTCACTATCCTAAATGATGCTGGAGAGTCACTGGAGCTAGTGCCTCATTTTAAATATCTAGGGATCATGGTTGATAGCACCCTCTCTTATGCCAGGCATATAGATAATTTATCCAAAGCCATCAACATGCGAATTGGGCTCCTGTACTGACACAGGTGTAGTCGGACTCCTGAAGCCCTCAGCACAGCTATACACAGCTCAGTGGTCTCACTTGTGGACTACGGACTTATCATATATGGGTCGGCCACTGCCACGTCCCTCAAACATATTACAATAGCACTAAATAAGGCCTGCCGGCTCCTCACAGGTGCAGGGCGTCTAACCCACACCTGTGACCTATATGCACAGGCAAACTGGCTTCAGTTCAATGGCAGACTTCGATACCAAACCTGTCTCTTAGCTAAGAAGATTACCTCTGGGCTGATGCCTCCTGGGGTTCAGGAGCAGGGTTTTAATTAACTCCAAAAATTGATTAGCGTTTTGCTTATAAAAGTGCTAAAACATTGTGAAAATGCATAGCACTTGCCTCACTATGTTTAACAAACATAAAACTTCTAGAAAACCTATATAAATACTTTTTGTACAGTTAGCATTGTCCCAAGAAAAAAACTACTAATCAATTATTTAAAACCCTGAGGAGCTTCTTACCCCTAGTACCAACACATGTCTAACCAGAGGCTCAGTCTGCCAATATTTCAAGATCCCTCAATGCCGTACCTCCCAGGGTCAAAGGTCTTTTGCCTACCGAGCCCCACTCTGGTTCAACTCGCTTGCTATTGACATCTCATCTGCTGCTATCTTAGGAGCCTTCAAACGGAAGAACTCAGACTTGTCTCTGACTCCGCATGTGACTGCACCCACTAACTGCTCAGGCCAACTTGCCCAGGTACTCTTGGTGCAGCCCCTGTGACTTATGTCTACTCTCCCATGCAGTTAAGCAACCTGACGAGGCAACTGGGCTGACTTACATTCTCCCTTGCACCAGATCATCCATCGCTGCCACCACTGCTCTCTCTGTCATCACCCAATATTCTCACTCTCTGTAACTACACTTAAGCCACTGTACATTTTCACTGTATGTAATGACTCTTGCTCTTATGTAAAGTTGCAGCAGTGTAACGGTGTCATTCTAATCGCTGTATTGCCAATCTATTGTTTTCATTCCTTTGTTCGTGTTCTTGTTATTGTCTTGATTACTGACGTGGAACCTACGTAAAGAGTTTTTGCTCAAAGGTATTATCCGAATAAAGAATAAATAAAAAAAATAAAATATATAAAATTATATGTTATCACTGGAATACGAAAAGAACTGCGTCATTTAGTTGTAATTTGTGAACCACCTGGGAGTGGGTTTGGACTCTGTCAACACCAGGAGGCATCTTACAGAGCACAGAATGTTAAAGATCAAAGCTTGATAGCTTTCATCCGGAGATCAGAAGCATGGAACACAAATATTATTTATTTTCTTTCTTCTGGCATCAGTTACAAAAGCAAGTAAGCTAGTCAATTTCAAAACACTGCTGGCAGCTGTGGACAGATATTTTTAGTGGTGGCAGTGTTTTCATATCCATAGCAGCTTAGAAATAGGAAAAGAGCAGAGATAAATGGGTATGAAGAGCATGGAAAATAATCAGAGTAAGAGCACAAAAGAGCACTGAAAATACCAAGACAGCTTAGAAGCAAAAGCCCCCTTCTGAGGGCTTGCTGCTTAATGTGGCCCTTGGCGAAGTTAGCACACCTTGGAGTTTGGCTCTTAAGGAAAACTGAGTACCAACCAATGGTGTGCTCCTGAATCATAGTTTCCACTCTGTGGGCGAAATCTTGTACCCCTAAATGGGGGTTGCACTTATCAACTGAGCATCCATGAGAGAAAAAACATGGATGTCTTCCTCGTACATTACAACTACAGTTTACACTACCATCTTCATGAGGACACTAGCAGTCAATACCAGGCCATGCAGCTACTGTATAAATCTGTAACGCTGACCGGAAAGTGGGAAGCATAAGACATGCAGTTCTGAATCTCTGAAGGGAAAGTGTATCTATTAGGTCTACTGATGGCATAAAATCCCTCACTCGCACTGCCCTGATGACCAAGTGTGAGGTCTCCATTTTGAAGTTCAAAGCCCTGTTTGTGCATTAAATGCAGACCTGGCATGAATCTTATGGGCTTTCCCAGTAATACAAAGTATACATACATATGCTCCTGTGCCCATTTGATTATGCAAAACTAGAAAGAGAGCATCTGGGTGAATATAAGGTTGATTATAGAGCCAAATACTGTGGTTTAAGCATAGTAAAGCATTTTAGCGACACCTGCAAGTCCCCTGTAAACTACTTCAGTTTTACACTGTAAATAGCCTAATTTCTCCCAACACTTAAACATGGCCCCCGTCATCTACGTTTGGCTACTCAGCAGCTTCTTGAGATTCCGTCTGTCTCCACTGCTTTGGTTCATAAGGCTTTTTCCTGTTGCTGCTCCCAGTCACTGGAACTGCCTCTCTAATACACTGCATTCCCTCTCTTCCAACTCCTTTTTTAAAGCTCTCTACCAGGGTGCACAAATTGCCAACTCTGCTTGTAAGTGTTTGTCTTAACCATGGGCTTCACCTGCTTATATTTACTACAGTTTGTCAAAGTGGCCATCATTGCTTAAACTGGAACACGTGTACATATTACAGTATTAATTGAATACACTGAATTTCTGCTGTCACTTTGGTAATACTCTTTTGGTGAGTAGCCTGTATTAAATATCTAACATATTAAGTTTTGGTATGCTTGCTTTAACTGAAACATCTCAGTGTATTTATTTAAAAATTTCACCAGGAAGACATACTGAGCAAGTTGCTCATTTCCAGATGTGTCCTGGGGAAGGGAAAAGGGCTTGGTACTGAAGAGAATTCAGGGTATAATAGGCAAGAATACAATGTCATTGAATACAGAGCAACAATGGTAATGATACACATTATACAATGCACAGAACGCAGTGAATATTACAATGCAGACAAATGAGCAAAGAGACGTAAATACAACATCTACAGAAATCCAAGGGAAAAGTAACTACGCAGGAGGGGAGGTGCAACTAACCATGCAGACATACAAGCAGAGATACACTGAATACAATGGCTACAGAACATTGTTAACCAACGTGTATATATATATATATATTTTTTTTTTTTTTTATAAAATGGGTAGGGAAATTGTTGCTCTTTTATTGGACCAGCTCCACCACATGACCGTGCGTATATCAGAGCGTGACCGCACACCTGCACTTTTACCCCCCCAAAACAATTTTGACATTTTATAAGATAGATAAACCACTCTGAGGTGTGCGGTCACGCTCTGATATATGCACGCAGGCAGCTGACGCACACCAAGGCGTGCATATATCAGAGCGCGACCACACACCTCAGAGTGGTATATCTATTACATATGTGCTGATCAAGACATACACATGAGGCTCACCGGTCAAGGTACACATTGTCAACAGCAGACTGAACAGAATAAGTGCTAGAACAGGACGCTCAAGACAATGGGGGGGGGGGAGTGCATCTCCAGCTGTATCAGTGCTTGGCCATCTTTCACTGGGGATGTGCCTAGAAATAGTCTGCAAGACTGTTTCACCTACCTGGTGAACAAATAAATAAACATTACTATGTTCTAGGCCTTTGTGATGTTGTTCATTGCCACAGTGGCTACAAAATCTCAGAGTTCTTAGCCGCTCTGAATGATATTTAGCTATGGGTGTTACCATTTTTTTAAGTTTACATTTTTGTGGCTTTCCTAGCCTCCATGGTAAGCACTTCCATCCACTACTCATGTCTTCAGCCAGGGGATGGGTATGTATACTTTACAAGACAACCTATGGCAGTGACTCAGAAACGGGCCAGTATACCATGACTGATTGAGTTGGCTGAAAAGGAAATGGGTTTCTGCAGAGTGGTGGTTTCCCCACCCCTTTATACTAAGTTGCCAATTTTCTCTTGAAACCCTACCTCCCCTCTCCTAAAGGTGGTTTCCACAACAGTCAACAGTGACTTTTCAGTGCATACACCCCAGAAGTCTAAAATGTGTACTTGCAAACCAGGATCACACATTTCCTTCTCCAAAGACCAAGCCCATCACCTCCACAGACCAACATAGATACACAGACACTGTCAGCAGATAAGGGCCTATGGCCCACCCAGTCTGCCCATTTGAGCTTGTAAGTTCCCTTTACGTTTTTCTAGAAGTCTGTTGCCCCTTACCTCCAGAATTCCCTTATGTCTATCCCATGCATTCTTAAATCCCATGATTGTTTAGCCCCCACTACTTCCTCTGGCAGGGTGTTCCACCTGTCTACCAACCTTTCTGTGAAGAAATTCTTCCTCACGTTTCCTCTGAATCGCCCTCCCTCCAACTTCAGCCCATGCCCTCTAGTCCTGGAACATCTTTTTCACTGGAAAATAGTGTATCCCTGCATCTTGTTCCTCCCTGTAAGATACTTGTATGTCTCTATCATATCCCCTCTCTCCCTCCTCTCCTTCAGGGAGCACATATTCAAGTCTGTCCTCACAGGACTTTGTTGCCCTCCTCTGACCCTTCTCTACCCTGTCTATGTCCTTACATAGGTAAGGTCTCCAGAACTGTACACTGTACTCCACGTGGGGCCTCAATAATGTCTTGTATAGTGGAATTATGACCTCCCTTTTCCTGCTCTGAAATGGGCCAGTATACCATGACAGATCGAGCTGGCCGAAAAGGAAATGGGTTTCTGCGGAGTGGTGTTTCCCCATCCCTTTATACTAAGCTGCCAATTTTCTCTTGAAATCCTACCTCCCTTCTCCTAAAGGTGGTTCCCACAACAGTGACTTTTCACTGCATACACCCCAGAAGCCTAAAATGTGTACCTGCAAACCAGGATCACACATCTCCTTCTCCAGAGACCAAGCCCATCACCTCCACAGACCTGAGCTGAAAGACACAGAAACTGTACAAAAACTTTGGTCTCTCACATCAGCTGCTGACACTGTACCACTACGTTGTCTACTGGAATAGGTTTCTAATGTTTTCTTGATTTAGTCTAATAGCATAGAGCTGGCACACAGCACATGCAATGTTTGGTCACACTGTACTCCTAATAATTGTATTTATCACACTGAAACACATACAGTAGAACTCACAATAATATGCAGATTTTTAATGAAGTATTTCAAGAGTGTACTGCCATGGCATGTTCACTGTATTAACATAAAGTAAAGAATTAACAGAAAACTGAACTGAAAAAGAAAATGCAAGTCGAAACACAAAATTATTTTTTTTTTTCAGTTTGGGATGAATACCTTTGAGTAAAGGATTCATTTTCAAAGGTTCCACGTCAATTGTTAACAAGCATTTGTCAATGCCGAATGTTGCTTGCTTCTATGTGCTGTTTAGATATTTGGAAGTCATTGGAGTGCAAATATTGAAAATTTGCAAACTTACGAGCGTGCGTAGGAACTGCGCAATGCACGCTCGTAAAAGTCATTTTTAGGAATTTTTTCACCAAATTTTCAACATAGCCATTTTAAGACCTCTGCTCATGAACAGTGTCACTGTGATTTTGTTAATGTGTCCCATACATTGAGTTTGCACACCGACTGCGCCATTGTGCGCTACATGGGCGGAAACACATTTTGGGCAGGATGTGAAAAATGACAGCTGTACTGCTCATAAGGAGGTGTGGTAAAATGGCAATGTTGAAAATCTGGAGTGAAAATATTGAAAATTTGCGAACTTACGAGCCTGCGTAGGAACTGCGCAACGCACGCTCGTAAAACAGTCATTTTTAGGAATTTTTTCACCAAATTTTCAACATAGCCATTTTAAGACCTCTGCTCATGAACAGTGTCACTGTGATTTTCTTAATTTGTCCCGTACATTGATTTCGCACACCGACTGCGCCATTCTGCGCTACATGGGCGGAAACACATTTTGGGTGAGATGTGAAAAATGACAGCTGTACTACTCATAAGAAGGTGTGGTAAAATGGCAATGTTGAAAATCTGGAGTGAAAATATTGAAATTCGCGAACTTACCAGTCTCGCGTAGGAACATTGCATAGCAGCTCGTAAAGATCATTTTTGGAATTTTGCACCAGATTTTCAACATGGGGTTTTGGGACCCCTTCTCATGAATGATGTCACTGTCACGGTGATATTGGGGCCCCAAGGGTGATTTCGCAGTCACTGTGCAAAATCACCCAACAGACTGAATAACGCCATGACAGTGACATCATTCATGAGAAGGGGTCCCAAAAACCCCATGTTGAAAATTTGGTGCAAAAATTCCCAAAAATGCCTGAGATATGCAACAAAGTTTAAACCCCCTATCTAGCCCATTATACAGCTTACCGGCATTTCCTCAGTTCGCGGTCGGCTTTGAAGAGTGCAGACATGTTCCTGGTCCACCGAAGATAGTCGCACCAGAGTCCGGAGGTAAGTATGGGGTGAGGGGGGCGGGGGAGGCTGGGTGCGCAGGGTGGAGTGCGGTTGTGGGGGGTCGGGAGATTCATGGACCGCTTTCGGGTTTTAGGTTCAAAATAAAAAAAAAAAGACGCTAGGGTCCGCTTGCCATGTTGGGTGGGCTCCCAGCGCAAGCACAAGGACGCTGGGGGGTTCAGCCGATCAGATTGGGCACCCCATCGCCTATGGACTGATTGCCACGCTGGGGTGGGCACCTACAACTCGGGAGGGGAGAGGCAGCTCAGCCAACAGAGTTGAGCACCCGTCGGCTACACAGTAGTGGGGGCGCTTGCGCCTGCGTGTCGGGGGGGGGCTTGCTTCTTATCTCTGCTCACTGGGCGTAGCTCCCCCTTTCAACTGTATGCCACTGCATTTTGGAGCGTGTCATAGACAGCTCCAAAATGCATTGGCTTAAAGGGGCCGCGCCTGCCAGCTCGCTGACTGAATTGGAGGAGGAGGTGACACACCTCCGAAATCTCCGATGATGGCACTACGTTTCTTGCACATGCGTGCAAGCAACATAAAAACAGACGTAACAGTATATAAAACACAGAGTTAACAGTAAAAAGAACACAATCATATACACAACCAGTAATAGAACAAGTCTGAGGTTTTACACATCAATTTAGTACTTAATTGCACAAGCTTGATTCAAGGAAAGAAAAGGGGGGTTGTGGGGGGTCAGCCAAAAGGTGGCATCATCGGGGGGGGGGGGGAGTGTTCAGTCATGAGGAGACATCGTTAGTTACAAGGGGACAGGGTAAGGGGGGTCCTGGGGAAGGTGATAAATTATAGCAGTGGCATTCTGCATTATCATCACTGGTTTCATCATTGTAATTTCTGATATGTGCTTCATACTGCTTGATTGCTATTAGCTAGGTTTACATGTTTCATATCAGTCAATATTTATTGCACTCGCTGACGACCAGGGTTCGGAAGCGAGCCCTGGCTGCCTGGGGCTAACCAGGGGAGGAGGCTCCATTCTGATCCTCCAGTTAGGAAGGGTTCTGTCCTCCACCACGATACTGCCACCTCGGTGACCAGAGGTGGTAGTGCACTTGGAGGACTGATGACAGGGTGGGGAACGTCGCTGACATCAGTGCACTTATACACACAGCACGTACCTGTGACAGGGAGACCCCTGCCACTTGTGAGGACCAACTTTCTTTCAAAATCTGTTGCAACAGTTCTACTATTTTGCTATCCTTTAACTTTTCTAGTCCATAGGGTTGGCGACCTTTGGGCACTCCCCCCGTTTTCTTGCCTATGCTATAATGTCCCACTTTATTTCTCTTTTTCCACTTGGTCCTTGTACAGGGTGACCTCCATTCCAATTTAAAAACAACAGGCTATGTACCTTGTTGTTGGTATATTAAAGTCTGCAAAAAGTAAGCTGACATAAAAGGTCCTAGGATGTATATGCTTTATGAGTTCGAAGTTTGCTAATACTGTACCACAGTACTAGGTGGTTGGTGTAAATATAAAGTTATAAATGTCTGTATTAAGCTACTAGAACAGAGAGATAGTGGAAGCCCTCTCTAGGTAGTAGTGCATGGGAATACAGTTTCATCTTCTTATAAGAGCAAACGGCTCTGGCTAGCTATGGAGTGGCGTCCTTTTAATCTTTTATATTCCCAGATATCTCACGGCCACTCTGTATGTGTAACCACATTTTATTTAACAGAAATAATGCAGAAAGTTATGTCTAAAAATTTCCTGAGCCCTTGCTCAAGATGAGAGAATGGAGCGGCTTTCTTTTCACCCCAATTTGTCGCCAGCTGCTCTATGAAATTATTATTTCAAACACTGCTGTATGGCGCAAGTATATTACATGCAGTCAGGGAAATTACTTGCAAGTCGGAGTGTTGGCTCTCGGCAGCTGCAGGATAAATTATTCAGTAAGGGCTGCAATGCCGCAGAGAAGCCACTCCCTATTCTTCACTCATATTTATTTTCAGCATGGCTCAGCTAACATTGCTTTTAACAATTAAACCCTTTTTTTTTTTGTATTATCGTCTTTATTCACCCCATCGTGCTCACTGACCCCCACTCCTTCAGGTTCCACAAGTCCCCTCAAGCGCCACTGTCCTTACCGAGCCTCTCAACTCCCTCGCATTGTTGCAGCCGGTCCCTGGGATATCCCGGGCATATCCCTTCGCCAGGCGGGTCCCCTCCTCCGAGGGGAAGGCACCGGGGACAGTCCCAGCACACACCTAGGGCCCAGGGATGCTGCCACGAGAAGAAGAAGGCCCTGGGAAGGCACCGAGGCGCTGGTACAGAAGCAGCAGTCATCCGGGCGGGCACAGCGGGGCTTCCTTGTCTAGGCCCCTGCACGCCGGCTGTAGGTGCCACCAGTTTCCACTGGGGCCGCTACTAAGCGAGGCCATCCCCAAACCCACCCCAGGATAGGAAAGCAGTCCTACAGATGCTCGATCCTTATCCTCCTCTGCCGACCCCAAGCAACCTGAATCTGTTCCCAAACCCAGGTCGCTGGCGTGGGTCGAGGTAAGGTGCCAGCGCCTCAACCCTCTAAGCCACCGGGCCAGGAAAACCCTTTTTACAGATAAAAAATACGTGAGGGAGGTACCTGAAATGAAGAAATAGGAACTCTCCCTTCTACCCTAATTTGCTTTCAAGGGGCGCGTATCCTCTGGCGCAGTTCCAGCCTGTGCAGCTGTGCTATTCAACTGCTACTCCTCCCGCCAAACATACAGGCACTGCCACCGAGAAGACAGGGACAGAAATGTCCCAAGCATTCTGGAAGAAATGCTCCTGGTACCCCAAATACAGAAAAACAAGCATAAAGTGCAAATGGGTAGAAAACATAAAATAGACCAGCATAACTTATTGAAAGCCCCTAAAGGTGCCCTAACATTGCCCTATTGGAAGAAAAAGGCTACACTATATGGATACAATAAGTTATATGTCTTACATAAAAATTGTTGATTTTAGCAGTAGTGTAAAGAAAGAACCCAACATAGCACGATTTTCCTAGGGTCTTGCTGCACTAAAAAGCAGGAATTTTATGCTTACCAGGGGGAGCTTCTGTCTGTTCTGAACCCTACAGGGTGGCAGTGGCCCCTAGGGGTAACTTTTATATGGGAACAGCTGTTAATCATGTTGGAGGGGAAGAAATTTGACCTGAAATAAAGGTGTTTTCTGCCTAGAAAGAGGATTATTAAGACCTTACAGATCAGTAAAGTAGTTCTATGGTTCTCAGCTTTGTATAAATTAAAAAGAGTGACTGTTTAAAAAGTTTTAAAAAAAGTTACATCAGAAGCACATGACTACTTAGAAGGTGGGTATATTAAGACTACCATCTCTCAGCCAAAGGAGTGGTGCGTCAATAGCTGCTGACTAGTGCAGGTGAAGGACTGTAAGACGGGTCTGTTATTGCATCATTGTTCTGAAGCGTGGGATATGCCAAGGATATTGCTAGTGGAAACTGAAGGAAGTTTGCCGCTATTGTTCTACTATTTTTTTTTTGACGTTCTTATTTCTGAATTAATAAACATTACACGAACCAGTGTGTTGAACTGTAATACCCGTGTTGTGTCCATCTGTTATCCCACACTCCTTCACAGTCCCCACCTTGGCATGCTTGAGTGCAATGTCCCATGGGGCTGGTGGAAAAACGAAAAATGGCCCCAGCACCCTGCGACAACAGACCCAATACATCCGGACCCCATCAGACCAGCATGGCACCTCCTGGCAAAGCAAGAAATTCAGGGGTAAATGCCCCATCTGTCTCTGTCTGGGATAATACCCAAGGCTACATGGAGGTAAGTAGCTGTGTCTGGGTGAGGCAGGGGGTTGCGGTTCACCTTGGGAGCTCTTGAGAGAGACTGACTGCTGGCAAGGAAGAGTGCATAATTAAAGTAACAATATATGTATTTATTGCACTGTTGTTTTGCACTGTATAATTACCACTTTCTTAAATTGTGTTTTTATATTTTGCTGCTAAATAGTCACTGCTTTCTTGCTTCCCATGTCTCCCCCCCCCCCCCCAGGAGACCCTCTCGAAACATGCTGTATACAGCTCAGCAGGCCTTTCCTGGTATAACTCTTTCAACAAATTAAATAAACAAACTGTCAGACTGTGTATGTTATAAACACTGTGAAACATGTAAGCATTAATCCACTATGAAGGTGGCATCTAATGGGGAATTAATGCATGGTTGGGACCGTTGTGGCACGAGGCCGTAGACCAAGTGCCTACAACGGCCCAACCATGCATTAATTCCCCATTAGATGCCACCTTCATCGTGGATTAATGCGCTTGTAACATGGCAAATGCAAGGCAAGTATTTATTACATTCTGCATTTGTTGCTATAAAAAGAGAAATAAGGAAAACTACTTATTTCAGTGCAACATTCCTGCTTCATCTATGTAACTTTCTAACGCTGTCTCTAAGTAGAGCAATGCATGTGCACGTTGTACTGCTGGCATGTAGTTATGTGGTGTGTAGCTATTTCTGCCAGCTTACAATGTTGCTTTACATTATAACAGTTACATTTCACAATTATTACAGATGACAACTTGGCACATTTACTCGGCTCGTGTATCGCGGGCCGTCCGTTTTGAGGTGGCATTCATGCCGTCATGGATTGTAGGTAGAATCTGCTTCTTGCATGGCTTAGCATGCCACTAGACTGAGTGCAGTTCTGTGAGCTGACTATCACTGCGGTCACTCTTAAGACCAATAGGTGGCGTTTTAAACATCGGATATGACTTGTGCCCTGTATACATTTCCTGTGTTTGGTCCCCTCGTTCTTTCGTTCTGGAATGGTCATGCCGCTAACATGATATCAGTGGGTTTGCTCCGTGCATGGAAAACAGCTCTTTCCTGATTTTACTGCATGTCTTTTCTCCTGTACTTTGAGCCCACTGACAGGACTTCTCTCAACTCACTGTGCACAGCTCTGCTGATCTTTCTGACCAACAGGTGGCACTTGTACGACAGCACACCACTTGTGCTGTTTTTCTAAACGACGTCTTTCACCATGTTCTACTTTTCCTATACCATTGTGCTGGGACTGTTGCTATTTTCATCAGATACCTTCGTCAACTGCAAACAGTACTGTTTCAGGTTGCAAGTCTATTATTTTTGGTGCCCATTGCTCGATACACTCGAACTCTATTGCACACCTGCTGCACACACTGCACTGCTTACCAACAGGTGGCGCTTTTCACACATGAAGACACTTCCCCTCAGTCGCTATATGCTGTCTTGGTTGCTTATCGTGCAGACTACTGCCTTTCACTATGGTCCGACTGGTGAACTATCACCTGGCTGGGTGGCTGCCTAACACCACACTTCATCTTTCTTTGCTGTCTGCCAACGAACATAGTTGCAGTAGCGTCGAACGCACCGCTGTACTGGCTGCTTCGGACTCCGGTTGCATTTGACGATGTGTGTTGGTTGCACCACCTACTGGTCAACCTTTCGGCAATATCTGCCATGTTCAGTTCTTGACAAGCGCGCTCCACGTCTCAGGCTCGTCCACACTCCAAGCGGTGCTCCACCGTTTTCCTCTACACGCTCCCGATGGCAACACAGCATTATCGTGCCATAATGCTGTGTTGCTCTTGCACCACCTGACACAATTCGGCCAATTGTGTTTGCTTATTTGAGATGTTCTGATTTTTGCCATGTTACAAGTATACATAAGAACATAAGAGAGGAAAGGTCACCTCGGGTTCGTCAAGTTCTTTGCCCAACCCTGTCACTGTGATTAATGTACAGTGCTCCTTTATCCTCTAGAAACTTACTGAGCCTAAACTCGGATGCGTAAACTGTTTCAACTACTTTTTTTTTCTTCTTTTGTATTATCTAATTATCGCCCCTGCGTCCGACTAACCTCTCCTTCAGGCCCTGCCAAGGATCGCCCTTCCTCCCCTCTGAGCCTACCCCGTCGCCAGCTTCCCGGCCTCACATTGCAGCCATCCCAGGGTAACCCAATGTATCCCTTCGTTGGGTGGGTTCCCTCCTTCTGGGGGGGGGGGGAGTGCCTTCTGGCTTACCTTTTTTGGTCCTGGATGCTGCCGAGGTCGGTCCTGGCCATCCGGGGGCTCTGGGGAGGCAGGGGTCTGGGCGGCCATCATCTGGTCGAACAGGATGCCATTTTCGTAGTTTTCCTGGCTCCCCAGGCATCACGCCGCATCTGTAGTGCTCCTGGTCTCCACCAGGGCCCGCTACAGAGCGAGGCAATCTCCTTAGTCCACCCCAAGAGAGGGGAGAAGAGCAGTCCTCTGGATGCTCAATCCTTTCCTCCCCCTGCCGACCGCCGGCACCCCGAGTCCATTCCTGAACCTGGGTCGCTGGTGTGGTGCGAGGCAAGGCGCCAGCGCCTCAGCCCTCTGCGCCACTGAGCGGTACCTGCTACTACTTTACTGCAACGTCTACTCCATAAACTCACTACTCTTTCTTACATTTGGAACTAGATACCAGATCAGAGATCAGACCCCAAAAGGCATATATCAGTCACATTAAAGTACACATCTGCCTCAAATGCTATGCTAACACAAATTCTGTAGATTGTTGGGTCATTTCAGGTGGCTTTAATGCCATGCATTCAAACTGAATAAGATGGTTAAACTTGGCTATATCTCCAAGCATCTTTATAGCTGGCCTGGACGTAACCATTCAATTCTTTCTGAACCCGTGGCCAGCTATAGGAGATGCCTGGAGATATCTCTCAGTTGAAGTATCTTATTTAGATTGAATCCATTGGACAAAAGCCACCAGACACGACCCAACAATTTACTTCTGTGGTTAAGCGTGATACAGTTTTCCTATTGTGTAAACACAAATTCTGGAAACATATTCCCTGCAGCTTCTTCCAAAGCTATCCCATGACTGAGTTCTGCACAACTGCTGACACGCAAACTGGCTCAAATTGTACCTAGTTTCTACTACAGGCTCATCAGACAAGCTTTTTTCTATTTTTATTTTTTATTTTTTTTAACAAAAGAAAAAGAACTCATTGAGGTCAAATATTTTTTTTATATGAGTGCCCTGAAGTGTCAGCAGAACTGCAGACTTTACATAGATTTAGAGATGCACAAAATATAGCAATTAGCTAGTTAGTGATTTAGCTTTTGTTGACTGAGTGGGTGTGCTAGGCATACATTTGTCTGTTTTCAGGCACAACCCGAGAGGGCACAAAGGTAGTTTTTTACGAAGCACAGAAAAAATAACAAAAGTACCAGGAACTGTACAGTACAATAAAGTACAGGGATGCATACTACATAATTAGCAAATACATCAGAGTGCATAGACATTTTAGTTCATTTCAAGGGTGTAGGCAGGTATACTCTGCACACATTTGTGTAGTTTTTTGGTTTTTTTTTGGAGTACCTGTCCCAAACCATATTTGTTACCCTTATCATTCTAATCTAGAGCATTATAGTTAGTGTAGGCTACTTAGTAGTGTCTATCCGATCAAGCCTCTATTGTTTATGACAGCTATATGTACAACCTGTTTAGAGATTAGATGAGTCACTTGTTGTAATGAGGGGGCAGCAGTTGGAGAAGATGTGCACATTTTTTAAATGGGGGTTGGGGGCAGCAGCTGAAGAGTGTGTGTAAAAAATGGAAATTTCTGGCTACACCCTTGGTTCATTGGTCAGCTATACATTTTGCAGTACGGTACGGTAGTTTTATGATAAAATTACATTTCTCTGGGAGGCAGGTCAATGCAGTTTCTTGGAACTTTCCTGGTGAGTTTATCAAGCATCTAGACAAATTAAGTAATGCATTCCCTCCACAAGCAAAGTGGCAGATAGGAAAATGCTTGTTTGCCACTGTTAGACGTGGCTCAACCTTGAAAGTGATCTAGTCTAGGGGTCTAATTCCATAGCCTGGAGTTAGGAATCAGATGCTGCAGTAATTTTCCTGCTAATCCCCCTGTAGAGAAACTGGTTGAACTGTGGTCGATCTCTGCAGTCACGGTCAACAGTACAACAATGTGTTCTAATGTCAACATCAAAAATCCTGCAAAGGTACTTAAAATTACATAAAGCTTTGACAAAATTGACTTAGTGGTACTACCACTACGGCTGTCATAATCTATAGGGGAAACCTACTGAGTTACCAAATCTTAAATAACCCAAAAGGTCAAAACATTTCCACTTAAGACTGGACTACTGTATCTTATATAGAAGAATATTATATCAATAAAACCAATTTACTGATCACCCAAGCAAGTTTTACCTTGAAACCAAACATAAAAACCTGATTTTTAGAATTTTAAATTTATTTATTTTACAGTGGATACCTGATTATTCGAACCCCACTTATCTGGAAGTCCCTAATGTACAGCCGGCATGAACCCAGAGCTACCTTGAAGGCTTAATGAGGTGTTAGTTTTTGGCATAGAACAGCAGGTGCCAAGTACAGTGCTAAGTAGAGTACTTATAGCAGGTGAATGGGGACTGACTGCTGCTGATTAGCAGGCTATTAATGTGAGGCCTCACAGCTCCCCTTCTGTCACACACATAGCTACTGTAGCACACAGCAGGTCATGATTGTTCAGTATGTCTCAGAGTTCATCTCAGGACAGCCTACCTTCACCAAAACCAGCAAGGCACAAACAAACTGTCCTCAGCATCAGTCAGAAGCTGCGCATATGTGAGCACTTAGAACATGGGAAGATAGCAGCGTCACTGGCAGCAGAATATGGTATTGGCTAGTATATCATATTTGACATTTCAGCTGCCAGAGAGAAGCTCCATGAGTTTGCCTACAATATGCAATCGACTACCAGGAGAGATGCCAGAAAAAACATGCGAACCTGTAAGGATGATGAACGAGAGAATTCCATCTATGTATGCTAACATTCTGCAGGCTATGCTTTTGTTTGACCTGTGTTGGCATGTCTACTTCTCCTTTGACAATGTTTAACTACTGAACTACAGTAATTAACTTGTTGTTTTTTTTTGGTTTTTTTTTTAATGTTGGCAATAAAGATTAAAGAAACTGCCAAATAGTAGACCACGCTACACCTTGGCACTTGCCCCAACGTCCTTAACTTATGTCTGGCAACTCCAGAATAGATGGGTGAGACAAGGCCTATTTATTTTGAGAAAGTATGGAAGACTCACCAATACCCCTGATGGGTTAGGTCCCCTATCTCTAATCAGATACGAATCAGACTTCCTCCTGCCCATGTTAGACTCGGAGTTTGCAGGATGGGCCAGAAGGGGGAATCACCCGATTCACACAATTAATTTAAAGCAACTGTTGTATAACGTTTCAGAGGGCGAAAGAAAAATTTAATTGGGACAACAGAGAATTCTTCAGATATATTCAGGTCAGACATTTTATAAATTCTTCAGATCATCTTCTAAGTCTCACCGGACCATACTCCCCTTGGGAGCAATTTTTATATGGGGTGGTAACCATATTGGTTAAAATTAAGCCAGTGACATATCTTTACAGGATGCTCCTGGAGGGAAAGGGGGATTCACTGCTACAACATAGGAGACTTTTGGAGAGAGAGTCAGGCATTACACTCAGGGAAGTAGACTGGAACCGGAGACTAAAAGTGGGCTGGATGGTAACCTCCTCGCCGATATGGCAAAAGTTTTACTGGAAGTGCCTTATTCGCTTTTTCAGAGTGCCTTTGATTATCCAACACTAAACAGGGGAGACTCCTCATGCTGGAGGGGATGTGGGGGAGAGGGGAGCCATTGGCATATTTTCTGGGCTTGCCCGGAATTAACGGACTTCTGGAATCAATTGGAGGCTGCAGTGCAACAGATCCTAGGAGTAGCAGTCCCCCATACCTTTGAGGACTGGATTCTGGGTACTCCCACAGTTGTACGGTTAAAAGGGGATACCCGAAAAGTGGCATTGGTGCTGCTGGCAGTGGGGCTAAAGTGCATCACCTCCAACTGATTGAAGATGGAACCGCCCACTCTGGGGGAGTGGGTGAAAAGAGTTAAGGGAGTGGTGCTGATGGAGTCCCTCACGGCCAGACTGAGGTTACGGCAAGACCAGCATCAGCAGCGTTGGCAACAATGGGAATCCTGGGTATTACAGCATGGAGAGTGAGAGCGGGATCTTTATTCCTTTTGGGGTAGCTGAAAAATGAATTAAACTGACATAATCACATCTAGACAGTTTGATAAGACTGCATAAAGTTAAGAATCAGAGGGATAGTATTTGGCACACAACCTAATGGTTAAGGCCAATGTTGAGGCCTGTGCTGTTATATTTACTCTTTTCCTTTTTCCTTTCTTATGTATTACCACTAGTAATTTGGCTGCATGCTTGGAGATCAGTTTTCGCTCGAAATGAATGATTCCTGAGACTAAGTTTAATGATATTCTTAAAATAGATATTCATGTTATAGCAAATGTAACATACTAATGACTGGAAAGCTGGTGAAATGCAATTTGATGGTAAGCTATATACTGTCTTTATATATATTTTTTTTCCTGTTATTGACGTGAAGTTATTCACAGGGAAAAAATACATCTCTGAGAACAATGAATTTTTAATAAAGCTGAGTTTAAAAAAAAAAAAAAAAAAAAGATTAAAGAAACCAGATTCCAGAAACAGAAACCACTGTACTATCTTTGTGACTGCTATCATTAGTTCTTCAGGTTAACCCAGATCAGTACTATGATACCTACTCTACATACTCTTGATTATCCAAACTTTTCAGATGTATCCCATGCAGTTCAGATAACTGGGATTTCACTTGAATACCACATGTTGTTATATTATAGTAAATGTTTTCTGTAATTTGCCTTGTGGATCAAATACTTATTTTTCTAGCGGTATTTAATATGGTATTATCTGTACAGTACATGGGAAAGCCATTTCCCCCTCAGAAGGAGAGAACAGATAAATTCCTATATCAGTGCCTAATACGGCAATTATTGTCAACAAACTAAGACCAATTAAATCAACCGACAACAAAATAAGACCATCCTGATACATGAATTAGGGCATCATCAATCTGAAACACCCAAACTAATTAATCAAGTGTGAAATTAATGAAACTTTTAAACTTCTCTAACTGTACTTGAAAACAGTACTTTCACAAAAAAGCACTCTAGCAACACTTTGTTTTGCCCAAACAAAGCTAACTTGTAACATGGCAATAAATGTTAGACACAAATATGCACTTTTCATTGGAGCAATAGCAACAGCTGACCAAAGGAGCAAACATGCATAAATTCCCTAGTAATGCCCTGTTGCTCTTTGTGAACCAGAGTAAATTCTTTGTTCAAATGCAGTTCCCATGGCAGCCCAACAGATGGCTGTAAAACAGTGCTGTGCTGCTAGCATTGTTTCACAGACATCTGTTGGCCTGCCAAGGGAACTGCAGGAACAAAACATGAAGATGTATCCTAGCATGGTCCCATCATGCAGTGCAACCCATATCTTGTAATACATGCAGAAGAAAATCAAAGTACGTAGCACCAATCCTGACAGTAAATTAGGAGAAAAAGTACCATATTAGTAGATGTAAAGCTAATACATATAGAATTACTGGTTGAAAATCGTTCAGTTTCTACTCATGATATTACATTTATCAGCAATCACAGCCATCTGTTGGCCTGCCAAGGGAACTGCAGGAACAAAACACGAAGATGTACCCTAGCATGGTCCCATCATGCAGTGCAACCCATATCTTGTAATACACACAGGTGAAACTCAAAGTATCTAGCACAGATCCAGACATTAAGCTAGGAGAAAATGTACCATCATAATAAAAATTATAAAAGCATATTTGGCAATAATGACACCATACACTTAAATCAAAATGTTGTAAAGTAATGTCTTCCTACACCCACAATATATGTAAGACTGGCTATGTTCAGCAGAATGTGTACTATCAATTCACTGTTAAAGATAAGAAATGTGTGTGTGTATGTCTTTTTTTGCATTACAAGTTAGCAGTACAAATAATACATCTGCTTATTTCTGGAAACGCTTGCCATGCTACAAGTGCATTAAGCCACGACAAAGGAGGGTTCTACTGGGGAATTAATATCTGGCTGGGTGGTTGGAGGCACCCGGCATTTGGCCTCATGCCCCAAGCCCCCCAACCAGGTATTAATTCCCCAGTAGAACCCTCCTTTGTTGTGGCTTAATGCTTACATCACACACAATACTACACAAATTCTGTTAAAGCCAAATACTCACTATGTTGACAGTTTGCAAATCACTTGACCTCTAACTACTCCAGTCACCCCAGCTGATACAACAGGTACAGAGCAGCAGGACATCAAGGGCAAAGGTTTGTATTTACCAGCAACAGCAGATCTTAGAGAGGATCTCTACTGAGCCATACTACATTGGACTGTGACCTGTCAGCATCCGTACTTTATGTGAAGCTTGTGCAACAATGGGACTGCCCATGTCAATATGTCTACCTGCACATCAGTGGCGTACAGCAGTACTATAACGTGGGTGGGCCTTCTCCACTTCAGTTTCCCCACTGTGTATGAATGGAGTTCTGAAAATCTACCAAAAACAGGATTTGAGCTGCCCCCACCAATCATGCGGAGAAGCAGGGTGAGGAACAACAACACTACCAGCACAGACATCGTTGAGGCACTGACCAAAAATATGTAAGCTATGCAAAGCCTCATAGACAGAAGCGAAGTCTTGCAAGGCAGGGTGACACAGGATGTAAAAAGGTTTCACTCTATGGGATCTTCTTGAAGACAGACGAGTTGCCTACCATAACAGTAGCTCTTAGAGAGGATCTCCGCCATTGAGTCATATCATGGAACTGTAAGTTGTCAGCATGAAGAGCACCCACAAATTTTGGTAGGCTGAGGCCGTCAATGTTGATGCGCTTCATCAGTGCCTATATAACGTGGGCATCCCCAGCTAGTTCAGAGGCTCACCGGACCAGCAGGGATTGAAGCAACCAGGACCAAACCAAGCACACAGAAGACAATATGGAAATCTGAGTAGAAATGCTGTGTTTGACAGCATAGGAGAAGCAGCTTGTGAAAGCAGACAGTATTGCTACCAATTGCCCGATAAGGGGGCAAGGTGGGAGGGAGAGCTGTGGCTCAATGGAGATTTTCTCCAAGATCTACTATTATGGTAGGTGACTATTCTATCTTTTTTGAGGATATCTCCCTCCACTGAGCCACATCTTGGAACAATTCCCAAGCAGTACTAAGGACCAATGACCCTGAGTAAGGAGGCCCTGTAGAACACTGAGGCCAAAGCTGACATGTCTATGAAAGACCATGTCCAGACTGCAGTGTTTAGTAAATGTATGACCAGTATTACAAGTGGCAGCAGCATATATGTCAGCAGCAGACACATTCTGAAAACAGGACACTGAAGTAGCCAGTGGTCCGGATAAGTTTTAGGACTCAGAAATACTTACTGCTCCCTTTTTGCACCTGGTAGTATTTTCATCCAAATGGTAGTACTGTTATCCACCGACCCATCTCGTACCCCCCCACATCTAAACCAAGTCTCAATCCCACTGGACGCCTGCAGTCACTGACTGTCTAATACTGCTGTGGAGTCATACTGTGACCTTATTTGTAACACTGTCATGTTGCAACAGTCCTTCTAACCAGCCAGTGAGCAACTCCTGTCCCCACCCCTATGGGTTCCTGTGCAGTGCCATGGCTGCCAGCTTCTCATGGTGCTGCCAACTTTGTACACGTGTACCACATATTGTAAATTTGCAGAGTGGGAGAAAACCTCTTAAAATCAGAAAGTGGGAGTATTTCAGTCAAAAATGGTAGCATAATACTCCTTTACTCCCCTTATCTGTTCCCCTGGAAGTAGCCACCCTGTGGGTGGAGTGAACAGGACCAGGAAGCTGCTTATGGCCAACCATTTGGAAAGGCCCTATCTGAAAACAGGGGAACCCACCATCCTAAGTGCAAAAGCTACAAACAGATGAGAGGATATTGTACAATCCATTGCACAGTCTAAGTACCAACTCAGCATCTTCTGGACATCCAGTGTACACAAACAACATTACCCACAATCTGTGAGAGATGACAAATAAACAGGAAGGTCAACAGACTGAGTTAGTGTTCCTTCAGACACAACCTTCAGAAGGAAAGGAGGATTAGTATGTAATGTAACCCTATTATTATGAAAAATAATAAAAGGGGAGTCTGCAGTTCAGATATGCTCATAGAAGATCTAATAGCCACTAGGAACAGTGTCTTCCAGGCCAGGAAGAGCAGCACACAAGTAGCAGCAGCAGCCTCAAAGGGAGGTGCAGTCAGGGTGTCTCAGACCAAATTAAAGAGATCTGCCAAGCTGTGGAACTGCACCACATATTGTGGTGCCTTACCTCCATGAAATGCCGTCTGTGCATATCTTTATAAAGGTTTTTTGTTTATTTTAAAAGTAGACGGGATAGTAAATTTGCCTCCAGTGGATCCCTTCCACTTCCCGGTGTTGGGAGCTGCCTAAGACCCTCCCCCACACTCAGACACGTAATGATGTGTGCCCAGGGAGAGCATGGGGATGTGATCCATTAAAGTCTATTGGGGGGGCAACTTTTACAATGTTTTTATATATCGTAAGAATCGTTTTGTAATTAACCAAGGGCACCAGATGACTAACAAGTGCCTTGTTAATCAGCCGGTGCCCTTGGTTAATCACAAAACGATCATATTGATATATAAAAACATTGTAAAAGTTGCCCCCATAGACTTTAATGGATCACGTCCCTGCGTTCTCACTGGGCACACATCATTACGTGCCTGAGTGCAGGGGCGGGTCTTAGGCAGCTCCCAACACTGGGAAGTGAAAGGGATCCACCGGAGGCAAATTTACAATCCCTTCCACTTTTAAAATAACACAAAACATTTATGCACAGATGGCGCTTCTTTGAAGTAAGGTACCACAGTATGTGGTGCAGTTCACATATACAGAAAGCTTGGTAGATCTTTTTAAAGTTCCACATGGGAACTGGATCTCAGACCGGGGGTGCATCAGGCATCTATGGGAAACCTCCATTTGTGCCACTGTCTTGCCCTCTGTGAGGGCATGAAAAGTCGACACTGCAGCCAGGTGGACCTTAACAGAGGACTACCACAGTCCTAAGTCCTTAAAGGACAAGTAAACACCTTACAGTCACTCAGCCCTTGCACTGTTTAAAAAAAACGACTCCACAGAGATGTAAAGGAAAGGCTGCTATTTACACTTATGTTAAAACTGCATTTATGTAAAAAGCATAAATGCAGTTTCGTAGCATTTGAAAAATGTAAACAGCACTCTCCTTTCAAATAGCCTGCTCTACAACAACTACAACATGAAATGCTGACAGGTGAAAGTCCACTGAGGAGTACAGGCACCCCAACCAAGACAGGGTCAAAAAGCAGTCGCTGCACAGGATATGACAACAAGTTAGAGGCCCCTGGCACCACACACTAGAATGACTCCATTTCAGGGAATACTTTAAGTGTGCATGGTGCAAGGTTGTCCAGCCACTAGCAGGCCAGCTGAGATGTCAAACCGCAAAGTGGAAGACCTCAACATCTTCTGGAGCTTTGCGAGACCTCAACATCTTCTGAAGCTAGGCATGCAGCAATAGTGATGGAAGGACCAGGTGCAGCCCTGGTAGCAGGGGGAACAGAAAGGATCTTCTACCACAGTCTCCCACACTAGTGTCAACTAGATCCAGAGCAAACACCAGATCATTCTGGCTGGTTCCTGTCGTGAGTTTGGTCAGGACCCTCTGAATTAGAGGGAGAGGAGAAAAGGCATAGAGGAATCTGCCATTCAAGAAGATGGACAATGTATATTTCGCCAAATAAACACCACACCATGGAGCGCACAAAAAGTGGCAGTTCTACATTGTGTGGGATGCAAAAAGGTCCAGCTCTAGCATTTTCCATATGTTGAACAGCCAGTTGTTTATATCCTGTTGCAGCTCCCACTCGTGGGGCTGAACTATAGACTGAAAGGGGCTGTGTCAAGACAATGAGGACACCGGCCACATAGAAACATTTATTTATTAGCTTTTGTTTACCGGGTGAGCACACTAGACAAGGAATGCCTGTTTTCAGGTATGACCCAGGACAGACGTCATCACCAGAAAAAAAGACAACTGTCCATCTAGTCTGCCCATAATACCCTATCCTACCACAAGACCTAATGTCTACACAGGGTTTAAGCCCACACTACCCACCCCATGCACTGCAACACTGTGAACCTCATGAGCCATGGTCAATTCCCAAACCCTCATTGCCTCCTAGCAGAAAGGAGCAGGAGTCGAAATTGACACCAGCCCACTAGCCAAATGCTGGTAGATTCTGTATCAGGCTAATAAGATTCCTGTAAACTAGCCCTGTGGGCTTGCACTAGAGAAGGCAACATTTCATTAAGTATAACAGCTGACCAGTGAAAAAGTCTATGGGGCTAGTGGATTTCCCCAGTCACCAGCCCTGCGGCTAGTGGCTGCAGAACTTAATTTCGACCTCTGTAGGAGTGCATGCCATCCTGCTTGTTATGGTAGTAGACCACACTCCGAATGCCCAACTGGACCAAAAGGGAAACCCCTGAACTAGAGTGGCCAAGGCCTGGAGACAGTATAGATTAGACTGTCCTCTTTTCCAGCCTATTTATGTGAAGGCTCTGTTAAAGCAGAGACCAGGACCCCTGGGTGTGATAAGGGCATAAGTCAGCACCCCACTGCAGGAGGAGGCTGAGGACCACCTGCGGCTGAGGCTGCGGGAAAAAAGCAGTCCCTGTCCTGCCACCACAGCAGGGCATCCCGTAAAAGGCAGCAGACCAGAATCAGAATCACATGGTCTAAGGATTAAGAGGCTTTAAGATTAAGGATTATGAGGTCTACAGCAACACAGGAACCATGAATATGGAGGCTTCCATAAGACCCAACAGAACGAGTTTGACACAGGCCAAAATCTTGTTGCTGAGATAGCCTGAGGTATTAAGGCAAAGACCCCATCTTCAGGCAAAAATAGGCCTTCACCTGCACTGCATCCAAAAATGTCGCTATGCACTGAATAATTTGGTAAGGGCCTAGGACAGACTTTTCAACATTCACCAGTACCCCTAAACTGCAGAGCAACTGTCTGATGTGGTGTAGGGTGTACTCCACCTGAGCTGCTAAGTGCCCCTTCAGTAGGCAGTCATCCAAGTGCAGGAAAGAACCGGTTATCCACCTGTAACCGTAGTTCTAAGTGTGGTATATGGTACACAGCCACACTGTCAGTTCCACTGGAATGTGATGATTAGCCGGAACGTCTTTTAGCTAAGCTCCTCCCACCACCCAGGGAGATATATACCCTGATTCTGTCCCATTGTGTCAGATCTCGCATGCTGGAAGCAAGATCAGGTGCCACTTGCCAGAGGAGGCCGGGTTGGTTGTGTGGATGTGAACCATATGCCATTCCTACAACTACGGTTACAGGTGAGTGACCTATTCTTCTAGGGGCATGAATATGGTTCACTTATCCATACTTTGGCAGACTTCTAGCAGTTCTCTGGGAGGACAGGGCAAGGCGTGCACCAATAATTTGCAAACAGAGACTAAAGAACCAAAGTCCTAAAACATGCATCCCTCTGGCGTGACTCGAAGTTGATGCAGTAGTGGGAAATAAAGGTGTATGCTGACCTCCAGGTAGCAGCCCTACAGATCTCTTGTATGGGTATATCACTGGAAACTGCCACCAAGGCAGCGGTACAGCTGGTGGAATGAGCCCTAATTCCAACAGGAGGCTCCTGACCAGCCAACCAATAAAGTTCGAGGCAAGATGTGATCCACCTTGCAATTGTTTGCCTTGCTGCTGATCTGCCAGGGGTGGCTTCAGCATAGGTGACATACAGCTGGCAAGCCTGTCCCTGAATTCCAGCCATATGCTCTACATAATATGACAGCATTCTTCACAGGTCCAGGGTATGGAGCCTGCAGCTAGCCTCTGAAGAAAAGTTGGTGGTATGGAGCCTGCGGTCAGCCTCCAAAGAAGGGTTGGTGAAGTATGCCTGTAAGGTAATCACCTGGTTAAAGTGAAAACTCTGATACCACCTTTGGGAGGAACTTCGGGTTAGGGGGAAGGATGACTTTGTCCCTGTGGAAGACCAAATAGGGAGACTCCACCAAGAATGCCTGGAGATCCCCAATCCTTCTGACAGACGTAATCACCATTAGGAAAGGCTGTCTTCCATTGCAGGCGTGACAGGTCACACCTGTGCATCGACTCCAACGGCTTGCCTATGAGCACAGCCAGGACCAGTAGTAAGTCCTACGGTGGAGGTGGATCACACACCAGAGGGGACAAATGGTCGAGGCCCTTGAAAAAGTGCCCGACCACCTTCTCCTGGGTCACCAGTGGCATACTGTCCCATGTCTGGTGAGCAGAGATGGCTGCCAGGTGCACCTTCTGGGTCGTTGCTCGCAGTCCCAGCTGGGAAAGGGAACAGAGGTAGTCCAGGATGCTAGCCACAGGGCAGGCAAGGAGATCAAGATCCTTGCCCTGCCACCAAATGGAAAATCTCTTCCATTTAAAAGCACAGCACACACAAGTCAACTCCTTCCTGGAGGCCTCCATGACATGGAGGACATCCTCAGAAAGACTCAAGATCTGGAACTCTAGCCACTCAGGAACCAGGCCGTGAGGTGCAGGAACTGAAGGTCCGGATGCAGGACTGTCCACTAAAGTCTGATCAGCAGGTCTGGGTGGAGAGGCAGTTGCTGCAGAGACCAGCTGATGAGGCTGAGGAGATCCGATTACCAGAACTATCTTGGTCAGTCTGGAACTATCTGGACCTTAACCAGTACTCTGTGGATCAAGCGGAAGGGAGGAAAGGCATACACAAAGCCCAGGGTCTAGGACCTCGCAAAGGCATCCCCATCAGTGTCCTGGACTGTGCGGAGTGGGCACAAAACAGCCTCAGGTTGGTGTTTTCCCAGGAGGCAAACCGGTACACAGAGGGTGAGCCCCACAGGGAGAACAGGTGGTTCACCACCTCCTGATTCAGAGACCACTCATGCGACGCCTCTCCTACCTGTCTGAGAGAGTCTACCAGCCAACTGTTCTCCACCACAACGTGATGCACCAGGAGATCGGCACCCAGGCTGTGCATGAGGGTCCAGGTGCCATGTGCCTCCCGACACAAAGGAAGGAAATGTGTGCCACCCTGTCTGTTCAGGTAAAATATGGTTGTACTGTTGTCCATCTGGATCTGAAAGATCTGACTCCTGACTAGCCGAGCAAATTCCGTCAAAGCCAAGCGCACTGTATGGACTCCGGCTCCAGCAGGTTTATGTGGTGATGGAACTCCCTGGGTGACCTAAATTCATGGGCCGTGTTGTCTCCCAGGTGTGTTCCCCACCCTATCAGAGACATGTCTGTCATCAGCGTGACGGTCAGCTCTGTGTGAACAAATGGGATTCCTTCCTTCAGATGTTCTGGGACCAGCCACCACTGGATGGTGTCCCACACCGGCTGGGTCACTATGACCAGGTGGTCCAAGTGTCTTAGGTGCTGGGACCACTGACGGCCCAGCTCCCACTACAAGCGGCACATCCACCAGCAGGCCCAGCAGGCCACGCTGGTGCAGGATGACGACATGTATGCCAGCAGCTGCAGGAAATTCCAGGCAGGGTGGAAGAGTCCAGTCTGAAAAGATTGGACAAAGGAGGTAAGATCCTGTGCCCAGTCCGCTAGGAGGTGGACCTTGGCCCGCAGGAAGTCTAGCTCTCTCCCGATGAACTTGATCACCTGCTTTGCTACCAGTTTGGACTTGTCTGGGTTAACCAACAGGCCCAAGTCTCAGCAGGTCTGGAGATCCAAGTCTGTGGATCTCGCCACAGCCTCTCTGGATGGACCAGCAACCAGCCCATCGTCCAGGTACACCCTGACCACTAGGTGCCGCAGATGGTCCGCCACCACTGCCATGTATTTGGTGAAGACCCTTGAAGCTGAGGAGAAGCCGAATGGCATGATCTGGAACTGGTACACGACCTCTTCTGCTCAGAAATGGAGGTACCGGAGGTGGGATCTGTGGACAGGAATGTGGAAGAATGCATCCTGGAGAGATGTACTGACTGGTTATATTGAAAACAGTAGGGAGCACGTATTCATTTTAAGTTTTTATAGTGTCAACATGAGGGCTACTGTTTAGAAGTACACTTACAACTATTTTGAACTAAGTATACTTTTAAGCAGTAACCATCTTGCCAACACCAGAAAAACTTAAAATGAATACTGGCTCCCTACTGTGTTCAATGCAGCAGTAGTGGGATCTATACTACTAAAATGGTGATTTGTCCCATAAGTCTTAGGTGGCACTCGATTGGGCTCCTCAGGGAGTTGCCTCCACTTCTGCATTTGCTGACACTCTGCAAAGTTAAGTTACAAAATAAGTAGCAAACAGAAAGAAAAAATGCTTGCCATAGTAATATTATTTATTCCAAGGAATCCTTCAGTGTGCTTAACTAATGCAGTATGCCAGCTGGGTTCAGTTGCCCAGGAGGTGGAGTCAATGCTAATGATCTTGGTGAATTAGTTAATCAGACCACAGGAAAGAGTGTGCTGCCTATAGGTTGTGCAGGATGCCAGTCAAATTCATTTCTAAGCTGAAGGGGCAAAAGGCCCCCAAAATTCTATCTTATACAAAAACTATAAAAATTATGGTAGGAACAAGGCATAATGAACTATAGAACATACATAACTGTGAAAACTTTGCAGTTATTAATTCCGAACAGTTAAAATTTGGCTAAAAGCATGGACTGCATAATCACTCTCAGTCAGGTTATGTAAGGGGAGGATGGGTGGGAGGTCAAGGATACCCTGGAAGAAACAATATTACTATGGGAAGTAATTTTTTCTTCTCACCTCAGGAATCCTTTAGTATGCTTGACTAATGCAGACTACAAAGCAGTGCAGTTATGAGGAGGGTACAGAACCTACTCTGAAAACAGGTTCTGCAGGACTGCTGTGCCAAATCTGGCATCTAACCTGGACTGCACATCCAAACAGTAGTGCTTTTTGAAGGTGTGTACAGTCTTCCAGGTAGCTGCTTTGCAGCTATCTAGCAAGGGTATGCCCCTTGCAGCTGCCACTGAAGCTGCAGTGCCCATAGTGGAGTGGGCCCCAAGGTCATGAGGTGGCTGCTTGTCTGCCTTACTATAACAAAACTGAATGCAAGAGACTATCCAGTGAGAGATCGTCCTCTTAGAGGCTGGCCTGCCCTTGCCTACCTCACCACAGATGAGGAACAGCTGGGTATGTGAGGTCCTGAGCTGCTTTTTGTGCTCCAGATAGTAGATCAGTGCCCTTTCTACATCTAAACTATGTAGTTTTCGCTCACCAGGAGTGGTTTTGCCTGTGAAGAAGACCGGGAGTGTTATGGACTGGTTCAGGTGGAATTCGGACACTACCTTGGGAAGGAATTTCCTATTTGCTCTAAGGACTACTTTATATTTGTGGGAGATAATGTAGTTAGGTTCAGTGCAGAGTGCCTGCACTCTGAAATCTGACTAAGGTGACTGCTACTAAGAAGACAGTCTTCCAAGTGACGTACTTTAACTCTGCTGTACCCATGGGCTCAAAAGGGGGCTCCATGAGTTTGGTTATTCAGAGGATCAAGTTCTAGGGAGGGACAGGTTCCCTAAGTGGGGGTTGAAGGTGCAACAGGCCTTTGAACAATTTCTTAAAAATGGAATGAGAAGTTATAGACTTCTCCTTGCCAGCAGAAATATAGGCCGAAATGGCTGCTAGAACCACCTTCAGAAATAAGGCTCTTAGGCCAGAGGTTTGTAATGCACCAAGTAGTCCAGCAATGAAAACAGGCTAGCTTTTAGAGGGTGGATTTGCCTGTCCCTGCACAATAGGGAAAATATTTTCCATTTGAAAGCATAGGTCTTTTTAGTACTAGGCATCTTGGCCAGGCGAAGCATTCTTAGGGCCTGTTCCGAGTACTGAGAATCCGAGTACGCTAGCTCTTCAAGTACCAGGCTTTGGGCCAAACAAACTCTATGCTGGGATATGTTATTCCCTTCTGAGGTAGACTCCAGAGACTGTGGTTTAAGGTCAGTCAAATTGGTTGTTCGACTGATAGAGCAAGGAGTATGATGTACCAAGGCTGCCTTGCCCAGTCTGGAGCCACCAGAATCATGGAGGCCAGCTGGCTTCTGAATTTCAGAAGGACTTGGAGAATTAAAGGGAATGGAGGGAAGGCGTATAGGAACTTCCCTGTCCAGTTCAAATTCAAGGCATCCACTGACACTGTGCCCAGAACTGGAGGCCTGCAGCAGTACAGGGGAATCTGGTGATTGAGGTTGGAGGCAAAGAGATCTATCTCCAGGGTGCCACACCTACTGAAGACTGTGGCCAGTACTTGTCTGGTCAGGACCCACTCGTGATGACTCTGACTGATGCAGCTCAAAGCATCTGCCAGGACAGTGCCCTTGCCTGGCAAGTGGATGGCAGATACCTATATGTCCAAGGAGTAAGCCAGAGACCAAATTTTCATTGCCTCTGTGCAAAGCTTTGTGGACCTTTTGTCCCCTTGCTTGTTGATGTAAAACACAGCTATGGTGTTGTCTGTTGTTATTTGGACAGACTGGCCTATTAGCTGGGGGCAAAGGTTTTGATGGCCAGGTACACAGCTCTGAGTTTAAGATGGTTTATGCAACAGCTGGACTCCTTTTGGGACCACGTTCCACTTATGGACTGGTCTGCCAGGTGAGCGCCCCATCCTAGAAGGGAAGCATCTGTGGAGAGCACTCTAGAAAGTTCCCTTTGTTGGAAGGGAACCCCCCTCCCTGAGATTTTCTATGTTCTTCCACCAGTCCAGGGCTTGAAGCAAAGTCCTTGTGACTGGTGTAAGCTTTGACAGTCTTTTTTCTGGGACCAGTGAGCCCTTAGATGATACTGAATGTCCCTTATCTGAAATCTTGCATCTGGTACCACAGCTGTAGTGGAAGTCATGTGGCCTAGTAGTGTCAGTACATGCCTGACTGGTCTTGACTGAACCAGGACAAAGGAACTTGCTGGGCTTTGAAAGTTGTGCGCCCTGTCAAGAGGGAGCAGGACTTTTCCCTTCTGTGTGTCCAGTTCTGCCCCAATGAACTCTAGTAACTGAACTGGTTCGAAGTAGGACTTTTGAAGATTGATTAGAAAGCCCAAGGACTCCACATTGCACTGTCTTAGGCTGAGGGAGTCTCTGACCTTCTGTGGAGACTTGTCCACTACTAGCCAATCATCCAGGTAGGGGAAAAACAGACACCTGCTGCCTCCTGAGGTGAGCTGCCACTACTGCTAGGCACTTTGTGAAGATTCTGGGAGCTGAAGAAAGGTCGAAGGGCAGAGCTGCAAACTGATAATGGCCTTAAGGAAGTTTGAATCTGAGGAATTTTCTGTGAGATGGCCTGACTGGAATGTGGAAATAGGCATCCTTGAGGTCTAGGGAGGCTAGCCAGTCTCCCTTTTGCAAGGATGGGATAACCACAGCCAGGGTGACCATCTTGAATTTGGGACTGAGTAGGTGTTTGTTTAGGTATCTGAGATCTAAAATGGGCCGCCAATCCCCATTTTTCTTCTGAGTGAGAAAATACCTGGAGTAGAGACATTTTCCCCATTGATAGAAAGGGACTCTCTCCACTGTCCTTGCAGACAGGAGTGACTTCACCTCTAGCTCCAACAATGGTTTTACTGTTGGAGTAAGAGATTTTAATGATTTGTGACCCTGCAGAGTGGGAAACTTTTTGAACTGCATAGAAAGTCCTTGACCCACAACCTCCAGCACCCACTTGTCTGTGGTAATGAGGTGTCAGTGGTGGAGGTAGTGAGTCAGCCTTCCTCCTTCAGGGGGAGGAGAGGTGACCTGGCTTCTGCAGTCAGAAGATTTGTTTAGATTTGAGTTTTTGAGGGAGGAGAGGGATCAATTCGTCTCTGAGCCCTCCTTCCTTTTCCCCTGAAAACTTATTATCTGAGAGCAGTAGAGAAATATCCTTTGCATCTGTTCCCTCTACCTTGGGATCTTCGGGAAGTATAGGCTTTCCCTTTGGCAGCATTGCTTTAGTAGGTGGTTTTGTACTCCTCTACCTTTTTTGTATAAGCTTCTGTTTTGTCCCCAAATAGAGAATTATTCTCGCAGGGGAAATCCATAGCCTTACCCCAATGCCCTAAATTAGTTGTTCTCAGCCAGGCACTGTGGCTAAAGAGAAATGGCCTGGGCCGTGGCTCTGGAGGCAGTGTCATTAGTGTCCACTGCCATATAAAACTGATATTTTGTGGCTTCTAAGGTAGTCTTTACAGTTTCTACCAAATCTTGAGCCACTCTGTCTGGGGCCTGTTGACTGATAGCCAGAACAGAGTTCCAGAGAGCCTTTTGATATTGATCTGCATAGGCCATGTAGGTAGAGAGATGAAGCAGCAGAGAGGCTGTAGTGTAAGATTTTTACCCATGGAATCCAGCTTTCTAGATTCCTTTTCGGGAGGTTGCAAAGACAGAGGCACTTTGGCTTTGTTGCATGCAGCGGCCTGCACCAACCACACCCAATGGTCTGGGTGCATGTAAAGAAATCCAGCTTTACTTTTCTCCAGTTGATACTTTTTTTCATTTTTCTTGTCCACTCCTGGAGTGGCAGTGGGGTTCTGGAGTAATTTAAAAGTAGCCCTGCGAAGTGACTTATGAATAGGCAGAAGCAACTTTTTAGAGGGAGGGAGATCCATCATATCTAAAAAGTCTTCCTCCTCATCTTGATCAGTGGTTTCTTGGATAGTGAGATCCAGAGTGTCCACCATATGCTGAACAAAAGTATAGTGAGAGGAGAAATCCTCCTGGCTATTAGAGGGAGAGCCAAACTTTTGGTCAGGGGAATACATCTCATTCTAAAAGTTCACCCTCTTGTTCATCTTCTTCTCCCTCATAATAAAAGCCCTGGCCAAGCCCATGGTTTGAGTGTTGAGGGGGTGCTAGGATCAGGAGGGCATTAAAAAGGTTGCCCATAGCCTGAAAAGTCTGATACAATTGCCAAGCTTTAGCCATTTCTTCTGCAGAGGTTGTATATTTGTGTGTCACTAGCATCTCCCTTTCCTTTTCAGCAGGGGGGACAGTGATATGCTTTTCTTTTTGTTTTTTTGCAGGCACTGAGTTAGGAACCTGCTCCTTTTGTCTTTTTTTAACTTGGTCATTATTATTATTTTTATCAGACTTATTTTATAGGGGGTTCTTGCAGGAGTAGTCTTTGGATTTCCGATGAGAGGATGACCCTTCTTCAGGGTTTTTGCAAGAGGAAGAGGTAGACTGGGAGGCCATCATTTCCAATATTTTAGCTCTTTTCTTGACTGTTTTAGAGCAGAATTTAGAGTAAAGCTCACAGTTATGATCTGGACCTAAAAAGCTTAAAAAAAGATCATGGCTGTCTGCCTTGGCCACAATTTTGAAGCACTTAGAACAACTTTTAAAACCGGTAAGTCCAGTTCTTTTCTTAGGTCTTTCTGTCATGCCAATTCGTCAGAAGACCCTTAAAATTAGTGTTCCCAATAGGGAGAATAAAAGAAAAATGGTTGGTTACCAAGCTCTATAGAACCGCGAAGGAATCTGTTCCCAAAGCGCTTAAATACTAAATTTATGTGTGAAAAACGTGGTTCTAACGAAAAGCAGGGAACTGCAAGAGTAATAAAATAAAAAGAATAACAGGCACGTTTATTTAAAGAAAAGCACTGACTTTTTTTTTTACCTCAGAAAAACGCAGGAACCGCAGTTGGAACCACTGAGGAGAAAATAATTCACAGTTCCAGAGAACCGAGAGGAACTCTTAAAAAAGCAAAATTACCTCAAAAAAACACTAAAGGCAGCACAAATAACAAAATTCTACTGATTTTAAAAGAATATAATTTTTTCAATTGAAGTTTTGAAGAGAGAGCTCCGAGGCAGTGTTGCTCCAGTCAGCGGAGAAATGAATAGTACAGTTACGTAGGAACTTACCGTAACAGTAGATCTTTGAGAGAGGTTCCTTCAGTAGGTCATCACATATAGGACTGGCACCACCTGGTGTCTGGCCGCACAGCACACTTTTCTAGCAATACCTAATGGGGGACCGCCCACCCGACCTCACGTGACTGACGTCAGTGTGACCGTATATAGTGGGCGGTCCCCATGTCCACCCTCCTGTTCTCCCGCTGGAGCCAGGAAGAGGCCTGACAGCAGGAGCGAACAGGATTTGGAGTCCCTGTAAACATACAATGAGGGGAAGGAGGGAGGGAAAAATATGACTTATTGAAGGCACCTCTCTTGAAGATCTACTGTTACAGTAAGTTCCTACGCAACTGTACTACCTTACTTCAAGAGGGTTCCTTCAGTAGGTTATCACAAATAGGACAGAGTCCAAAGCAGTCCCTCTAAGGAGAGACAGAGAAACTAGGGAGGAGGAAAGCTAACTCCAACGGGAAAAACTGAAGTCCAGACAGAACCAAGTCTAGGACAGAAGGCCCAGCAGGACGGCTAGGCCAAAACCAGCCCTCCGCCTAGAAGCAATGTCCAGACTGTAATGTTTGGTAAAAGTATGGACAGAACTCCAAGTAGCGGCAGCACAAATGTCAGCTGCGGAAACGTTCCGTAGGAAGGCCGCGGAGGCAGCCATGCCCCTAGTAGAATGACCTCTGATGGTACCCGGCAGAGGTTTATCGAACTTCTGGTAACAGTACCAAATGCAGTTGCCTAACCATTTGGAGAGGCCCTGCTTAGAAACCAGTTTGCTCTCCGATCTCAGGGCAAAGGAGACAAACAACTGGTTGCAAGAGTGGAACTCTTTGGTTCGGTGGGTGTAACACCGGAGAATCCGATAGACATCCATCGTATGAAGGAGTGCCTCACCTCTGTTAGAGGGGGATGGGTGATAAACCGGAAGCTCTACTGACTGATTCAGCATGGCTTCTGATACCACCTTGGGATGAGTTCTGAGGACCGCACGGTCCCGATGGAAAATCAAATATGGCTCTTTGCAGACTAGAGTGTGAAGCTCCGAAATCCTTCGGGCTTAAGTGATGGCCACAAGAAAAAGTGCCTTCCAGGACAGGAAGCAAATCACAGCTCATAGCTGGCTCAAAAGGAGGAAGGGTGAGCTTTTCCAGAATGAAGTTCAAGTCCAAGGCAAAGTTGGGCTGCAGATGAGGGGTTTCAGATGGAGAATCCCTTTCAGAAAGATTTTGGAGACCTCCAGCTGAGCCACAGGTTTACCATCCACTACCTCATGGTACGCTGAGATATGGACCTTTAAGGGAGAGTAGGACAACTGAAGGAGGTATTCCAGGACTTGTGGGGCCGAGCAAGAAAAGGGGTTCCAGCCCTTAGTGGTCACCCAAATGGAAAACCGCTTCCACTTCATAGTGTAAGTGGAACAGGTAGAAGGTTTTCTTGCCTCAATAAGGACTTGAGCAACCATGGAGGAAACCCCAAAATGGGATATCACTATGTCTGCTGGAGCCATGCATGGAGATGCAGGGTCCTGAGCTCCGGGTGCACTAGACGACCTTGATCCTGGGTCAGGAGGTCGTGAGTCACTGGAAGTGGAACCGGTGGTTCCCGGAACAGCTGCTGTAACAGCAGGAACCAGATCTGTCTCAGCCAAAGAGGAGCAATGAGGATCATTGTTGCCCTCTCCGCCTGAAGCTTGAGGAGAACCCTCTGCAGAATGGGAAATGGAGGGACAGCGTACAAAGATTTCCCTGTTCCGGATAGAGACAATGCATTGTTCCAAAAAGCACCTTGCTCTGGAATGAGCGAGCAAAATTTTGGAAGTTTTACGTTGGATTTGGAGGCGAAGAGGCCGATTTCCGGACGCTCCCAACTTCGGAAGATGGATTCTGCCACTTCCTGATGCAGTTCCCACTTGTGAGCTAGGGTCAGAGATCTGCTGAGACTGTCCACCAGGACATTTAAAATGCCTGGAACGTGCATGGCCACAAGGACCAGAAGGTGCTGGTCTGCCCAGTTCCACACCCGTGTCACCTCCCTGCACAGGGGGTACGACCGGGTTCCTCCTTGTTTGTTGATGTACCAAACTACCAACATATTGTCCATTTGGATTAGCAGTGATTCCTTTGGAAGGAGGGTCTGAAAGGCCTGTAACGTGTACAGGACTGCCCGCATCTCCAGAACATTGATGTGGAGAGAAGACTCCATGCCGGACCATAGTCCCTGGGCTTGGTTTTCCCCGAGGTGAGCTCCCCACCCCATATTCAAGGCATCCGTGGTGAGGGTAGCTACTGGTGCAGAATTCCGAAAGGAAAGTCCCAAGGAGAGATTGTGAGAATCTGTCCACCACTGCAAATCTTTCTGAACTACTGAGGAGACTAGGACTGGATGGTCCAGGTCGCCCAGGAGCTGATCCCACTGCACCCACAATGACCACTGAGTAATCCTCATGTGAAGTCCTGCTAGGGGAACCGTAGTGATGGAAGCCGCCATCAGGCCCAGAAGGCGAAGGACTTCCCAAGCTGGGATGGTCCTGAGGGAGGCCACTTTGAGGGCCTGATTGAAAAGGGTCTCCACACTGTCTGGAGGAAGGAAGGCTCTGCACTGGACCGTATCCAGGACTGCCCCAATAAACTGAATTCTCTGGGCAGGGATGAGGGATGACTTGGGAACACTGACCGTGATCCCTAGTTTGCTGAAAAGGTCCAGAGTGAAGGAAAGAGCCTCCAGCAAAGAATCCCTGGACGGGGCTGAAATCAACCAGTCATCCAGGTAAGGGAAGACCGCAATACCCCTGTGGCGCAGGAACGCCGTAACCACCGCCAGGCACTTGGTAAAAACCTGTGGAGCCGAAGACAGGCCAAAGGGGAGCACCCAGAACTGGAAGTGTTCCCCTTAGAAATGAAAGCGAAGGAATCGACGGTGGCTGGGGAAAATAGGAATGTGCAGGTAGGCATCCTGCATATCCAGGGCGCAGAGCCAGCGGTTCTCCATGAGGAGAGGGAAGAGGCTCTGGAGTGTCAGCATTCTAAATTTTTTGTACTCGACAAACTGATTTAGCTGACTTAGGTCGAATATGGGTCTGAAGTCCCCAGTCTTATTTGGAACCAGGAAAAAATGGAAGTAAAATCCCTTTCCCCTTTGCCAGAGGGGGACGCGCTCGATTGCTTCTTTGAGCAAGAGCGAATTTACCTCCTTGCGAACGAGAAGAGCCTGGTCTCGAGAGTAGGAGGACTTCTGCAGTGGAGTTTCCGGGGGAATCTCCAGAAGCTCTATAGTGTGCCCGACAAACACTAGTTGCAGGACCAACTCGTCGGAGGTGATTGCCCTCCACTCCTGCGCGTGGCGGGTGAACCTCCTCCCCCCATCTGTTCCCCGTCACGAGACTGAGGAAGCAGTGGGGCCGGGGAGTCAAGAAGTGGCGGGACGTTCAAGGGGAGGACCTCCTGAACATCTCTGATTTTTGGAGGCAGGAGGGGTAGCTGTACCCATGGCCTTGCGCTTCCCTTGGCGGCATGTCGCGGCGTTCTTTCTCTGCCTCCAGGTCCTTTTCCAAAAGGGCTGCTGCTGCTGGGAGCTCAATCTGTACATTGACCTGACAGACCAAAGTGCAATGCCTTTGTCCTGTAAGTCTGTGATAATATCCTTGTTGTCCCCACCAAAAAGGACCGAGCCCCTAAAAGGGGCATCCTGAATCACCGACTGGTCCTCATTGGTGAGTCCGGAAAGGCGAAGTCAGGAATGCCATCTGAGGGCAACGGCAATTGCCGAGGTATGGGCCACTGAGTCGACGGAGTCATAAGTGGCGCGTAAAGCGTGCCTGCAGGAAACCTTGGAGAGGCGGAGATCCTTGGCAAGTTCCTCCTTCAAAGGTGAGGGATCCATGGACTGGACCCTCATCTCCAACCTGGCCAAGGTTGCTTTTTGATGGGACACCATGTGGTCCACATAACTGAGGGACCGAAGGGCGCACGTGGCCGAGGAATATAACTTCTTCCCAAACTGGTCCATCTGCCTCGACTCTTTGTCCGAATTAGTAGTGCTCATGTGTTTGGGCGCTGAAGAACGATCATGAACTGCAGTGATGACCACAGAGTCAGCCTTGGGATGTACATTTAAGAAAGGGGCATCCTTCGGCACCGTGTAGAGCCTGTCCGCCCGCTTGGGGACAGCTGGGATAGAATGAGGCATCTGCCAGATGGTAGTGGTGAGGTCTTGATGAGGTACCATCCATGGAGGAATGGGGATGGGAGACAGAGACTCTAAGTCTAGGTGTTCCTCAAGCCTCTGTCTCATGGGGTCCTGTTCCTCAGACTCCCAGTCAAAACAGTCCTTCATGGCCCTCAAGAAATCCGAGAAGGCAGGGTCTTCTGGTGGAGACTTTGGCGAGACCTTGTCTCTCGTCTCCTCATGGTCCTCTGGCACCTCCTCAGAGGAATCTTCCCTCCCTTCTGAGCGGTCTTCATCATTGTCCACCTCCTCAACAGGATGGTGTCTGGTATCCAGAAGGGAAACATCCTGTCGAGTCTTCCCCGAGATGTGGACAGTGGCTATCTATGAACTACTCAGGGAAGAGGACCTAGGAGACCACGGTTGTGGGAGCCTGGTCTCCAGGTCCGAGACCAACTCAGACCTAGCCCCCTGCCATCAAGACTGTATTAAGGTCTTGAAATCCAGGTAACCGGAGGGGGAGGTGGAGTAGGCAGAGGCTGGGGGTGGTGGACGAGGAATCACCGGTGGTGGATAACAGCCTTGGAATCCCGTAGAATGGGAGTAGGGATTAAATCCAGGGTAGAATTGCCCGAGATGACTCCAGTCCGGAGTGGAACCCCCCGGGTAGTGGTCCCCAGGATACCCCAATGGGTAATGCAGGACAGTTCGGGGTCCGGTATGAACCCCTGTCGTCAGACCTGGCGTACGGGGAATCCACATCGGACCTGCAGTTGTGTATATAGGTTGGTGGTCTGGCGTCGGGACAGCCCACGTCAGGGGAACCGTCGTCGGAATCGGCACCACCCAATCCGGCATCGGAGGGCTGGGCGTCGGAACCGGACGAAGGGGCCCTGGCGTCGGGGCCAAAGATAAAGGCCATTCAGCCGGTCCCGGCTGCGGGACTGTCGTCAGGACAACTGGTGTGGGAGGAGGCGTTGGAAGCCCGCCGGAAGGCAGAGGAGGAGCCTCCACAGTCAGGCCTGTAGACCAAGGAGGAGGAGCCTCCTTCTCCTTGACCCCAGAAGGGGACTGCGGAGCTGAGGCATCAACAGGGTCGATGGACTCTCTGCTGCCATCGCCAGATGTACCCGCCAGGGAATTGGGAGGGCACGAGCTAGGAAGGAGGAGGAGGGAGAAGGGCTTTCTCTCTCTGGTTCTGCCGGACGTTGGGTGAGGCGCCGTTAGGCCCCAACGGGGGAACCAAACCCAAGCGGTCGTCAGGGACGGCCGACTTAGCGGGTGGGGTCGGGTGGTCAGGGGAGGAGCCCCCAGCCGGCTTATCGACTGGTGCCGGGAGAGTACCCATTGCCTGGGTAGATGACTTACCGCCGCCATGGTCGCCAGAGGAGCCAAATACTTATTGGCCAAGAGGTGCAGTCAGAGGAGGAGCCGACGGCCAGCTGACCCGAAGTTTTGCCAGACTTACCGTCCAGATTTCTGGGTCGGCAGCTGGGCCTTGCTCGTCAAGGGCCTGGCGTCGTCCACGGAGCGGGCCAGCTCCCTAGTTTTCACCTTATGTTTCTTGGAAGGAGAAGATTTTTCGGATGACTTTCTGAGACGGTTCATCTCCTTCTCGAGGGAAGCCAGGCGGGCTTTATTTAGGATTGTCACGATAACTAATATGACAGTGTAACACAATAATTCCCATGGGTGATAATTTATGGTTGTAAAAACAATATCATGAGTTACAAAACCAAAAAAAAATCATGATTATCGTGCAGCATGACACACCACAGTATACTGTAATAAACTGTCTTAACTTGATGCCTCAGCATCGTGTCCCTCTCCTGCTGCGACATAGTCCCGATTCCCCACCTTCCCCTATCAGATTTTTGCATTTTTTCCTAAAATAATAGCTTCAGATGATTGTGATAATCAGTATACCATGCTACATTGTACACAAATATCATGATACTCAAAATTGGATACTGTGACATCCCTACTTGTAAAAGGCAATAACCCACAGGAGGAGGAGCTGGAGGCTGCAAGCGGGTTTATAAGGGCCAGCATATTTTCATAAAAGGTCCTGTGGGCCATTTGCATGGTGGTCCTGCCAACTATCACAAACTGTTGCAAACGCCTTTGCAACCACTCAGGAGGAAATGGTGACCCCACAGCTCAACAGGGGGTTCAAGACTGCTGGTGGAACAAAGCGGTCACAATGACCACTTAGCATCACCGACAGTGACAGAAAATGGGGCTCCTAGCAACTGATGAAAGGGCAGGGCAAAAAGGCAACCAATGAAATGGCAGGCCAAAAAAGGCAACCTATAGTATGCTACCACAAAAGGTTATCTTAAGTTGTCTCTGCCATGGGAATGGTCCAACTAGAAGAATACACACTCAGGGCTTTTTTTTTTTTTTTGCACTAGTATCCTTGCCACAATATATTTGTTTTTGTACCTCATAGTAAGCAAAACCTATTTTTTCTCTCTAACTAGTGGCAAACTTTTTTTTTATTTTTTTTTTTTAAACAGCCATTGAAAAGAAATCTGTTTTGTACTCGGTAGCGAGTGGGTTTGCTAGCTAGCTCTGCACCCGTGGCTAATTGTCATGCTCAGGCAGCAGGAAGAAACCACCCTAGTCCAGAACGAGCCAAAAACAGAATTTAAGACTGAAGATCAAGAATTTAATAATTCTCGGCCCCCCTTCTGCTTTAACTGTTGATCCAACCCAGACAAAGGCAGTATGCACTACGGCACATGAAACTAAAAAAGGAAAACAGATTCAATCCACAGGGAACAGACAGGAGTAGAAAGTAGGTCTGCTTGCAATTATGGCAATTACAGAAACTGCATTAAAAAAATACTTTCTTTTGGACATGGCAATATGAAATCTACAACAGACACTTTTAAGGCAAAACCTCTGAAAATATTCAGGTAGAAGGGCAAAGAAAATCGCCCACATAAATAGCTGTGCGCACGTTAACAGATACATTCAAATTAAGTCTAGATGTGTAGATTGCGTACCATGTAGCTTATAATCTGAACCATAATCATGATTTCAACGTAACTGAGGTTAATTAACATTGAACGCAGATCTCTCAACACCAACTCCAAACCAAAAAAACAGTGGACTGGAAACAGAAATCTAAAAAAATCTAGGATACATGGCCTAATCTATATATGACAACAATTTCATTCAAAGGTCTCTAAACAACCACCACCATTTTATCTGTGACCTGTACCTAAACATCAAGCTTTGAACTGCTTATGGAAATTAACAGCAAATCTAGATGCATGACGCGAGTTGTACTCAACTGAACCAGCTCCAGATCTCAGGAGGGCCGTGTCATCTGTAAAGCCCCCACTTAAAGTAACTGAATCTCCCACATCTGCTCCCTGTCTGCCCATGATGTCAATGGAGGTGGGGGGGTTCTGGGATTCCACTGGAGAGGTTTTGTTTACATTATGTAGGGCAGGATAGGGAGGAAAAAAAAAATAAGAGGACCAACCAGATGAATATGTAATTAGCAGCAAAGTGAGGGAAAATGTGGGGTTTGGCAGATGGCTCTTCCTTTTAGAAACGGATGCCTGCTCTCTGGTTTCTCACTGGCACAACGGTTTGTGGGAAGTAGCACAATGTCATTTTAGTCATCACATTTCCTCCCATGAAAAAAGAGGCAACCTGAACCATTGTATAAAGTTAAGCGTCTTACTAGACGTCAATAGCTCGTTAATTTTTCAAAGCACAAATCTTTCTGTAAAGTGTTAGGGGTAGAAATAATGACAGACTAATTACTCAAATAGCAGCATCAGAATGTTGTGAATCTGAGAAATGAAGAGAGGATCAGCAAGGAAAAACCACACCGCAGGAAACCCCTATTAGCAGCAGTGGTTGAACAGGTTACTGCTGAAAATACCACACATGTCAAGTTGCCAATGATCTTTAACCAGTTACCTAGCAATATCTAACTGAGATGTCTTTCAAAAGCAGGTCTGTAATATTTTTTCCACTGATTTCAACAGAGATGAGATGAGAGTCAGCAACACAGCAAAGTCCATATTTCTATGACATAGCCAATGCAATACTGAATGCCAGCACTGCTACGGCTTTAATTACTGATTTCAGAAGTTCATTCCATAACCAGACTAGTCGTTGGGAAAAAGCATTACAGTATAACCTCATTATCTGAATATTCTAGGGGACAATGAAATTGTTTGGATAAATGGGGTTTCAAATAAGTGAGAGCACTTTACAATGAAGTCTATTAACATGCTAACATACTAAAAGCCAGGAGAATAGGACTAATGGTCTGTCATGTCTGCTTGGTAGCCAGCCACCTAGTGGGTGCTCACTTTTCCACCCCCAACCCCTGGGAGGGTGGTCTTTGGCTCATTTCCCTTGTACCTGCCCACCTTCTTGAAGCCCTCCACTGAGCCCTCCTCCACAGCGTCCCGGGCAGCATTCCATGGCTCCACCAACCTCTCAGTGAAGTAATGTCTCCTACATCCCCCGTAATTTCCCCCTTTCCACTCGTGCTCCCTAGTTGTTCCCCCCTTCTTTAGCCTGAACAGCTCATTGGCTCCGTCCTTAGTTATCCCTAAGACAAACCACAATTTTGGATAACAGAGTTTTAGTTAATTGAAGTTTGGATAACTGGGGTTCTACTGTATTTGTGTAGCCCCCAAACCACACACACACTTCCCCATGTAAAGGCATGCCCCTGGTTCATTTTTCCTAGGATCTGTTCAAACAGCTTAATGTATTCTACCTTTATCAGACCCTTTTAATAACGACACCCCAGGGAAGAGCACATTAAATATTTTATAAGCAATACGCTTTTTTGTACTCAAAGTTCCAGGATGGAACAAACCCCTCCTGTCTTTTTCAGTACTAGACATATCTGGGGTAGATTCAAAGATTCTGTTTTGGTAGTGGTAACGGCCGATTGCCGTTGTTGCCAGTAAGGTCTTGACTTCCTCCCCAAGGATAAGGCAAGTGTTCCTAAGGATAGTGGCAAGGCCTGGTGGGTGTTTTGGGGGTTGAGACAAACTCCACCGCATGACCAGATGGAATAATTTCCAGGACACATTTGTCTGAAGTGATGTTCCACCACTGGGGCAGGAACATTGAGAGTCTGCCCCCTACCTGGGATCCCTCAAGGACAGCTCTGGCTTTTAATTTTTTTGTGCCATTATCTTTGCCAAAATGTTTTCTTTTGCACCATGCAGTAAGCAGGACCTACTTTAACCTACATTTTATAGCACCAAACAGATATAAACATTGCAATTTAAGAAAAAATATATTTCTGTGCTCCAATGGTGAGTGGCAGAGCTAGTCCTGATCCCTGGTTGTGGAACAAGAGGAGGAGGTACCATGTCAGAAGACAGCGAAGGGATCGACCTGCTGCTGACCACCTCTGTCACGACCCTTTGGGGTCTTGTAAGACACCATACATGTAGAACTACCAGCAAAGACAATCTTAGTACCTTTAGACAGCCCCCCCAGTCCTATTAATAGCTACATAAAGTGCCTGCAGCCCTGATCCCTGCTTAGCATCATCAAGGTGCTGATTTTAGGGGTGGGGCTGCAGTGCTTGGCGGTTGCTCAGTTGATACAAGGAAGTTATGGCTAAGCAGATGAAGTAAAATATTTCTTCATTTACACAGTAACAAAATTCAAAAACTGACGAATTTATCTCCACGGGTTGCCTGCCCAGACCATAAGAGCATGTTCACTGCTCTCTAACACAGAAACATAAAGAACGATAAGTCTGTCCTGATGCCCTATGATGTATTACTCTGAATTAGTCATTTTGTCAGTTTTTCCAGTCTTCTATCACCCTCTTGTTCCTAAATACACCCTTAAATATGTCCCATCGTGTTCTGAACATAGCTATAGTCCCAGCATCAACCACATTACTAGGCAGCCTATTCCAACCATCCACCAACCGCTCCGTCAAAAAATACTTACTAATGCCCTTTTTCAATCTGAACAGTCAGCAGTGAAACACACACACACACGTATGTATGCACATGTGGGGCTGGTCCCAATCTGTAGTGCGTGTGCAAAAACATATATTGTTTACTTACCGTTTACTGCAGTGTAGTAGATTAACTGTTCCTCAACCTGAGCACCTCTGTTTAGTTCCCCTTTTTGTACTCCTGCATGTATCTAAATGTTTCTATTATATTGCTCGTCTCCTCCAGAGACTACACACTGAGACTTTCCAGTCTCTCCCTATTGAACCTACCCTGCTGTCCCAGGATAATGTTGTTACCTTTCCAGGGTTTTAAATAAGCTGAAAAAAACTGATTAGCAGTTTGACGTGTGAAACTCCTACTCAATTGTGAAAATGCATAGCACTTGACATGGGTTGATTAGCACAATTTGAAAAAATATATTTTTATTAATGTTGTACACTGTGTCATTGACTCAGAAAATGGTTAGCAATCTACTGCTATGCAGTTTTGGAAATGGTTCGCATTACCCCCATTTTATGTAGCATTTTGCTATGCTATACCAGCTATTTAATACCCTTCCTTTCCCTGTATGGTTTCCAACCCATCCCTGTCCTACCTCAGATGTGTGCTCCAGAACTGTACCCAAATCAGCTTCCTGTACAGTGGCAATATTACCCCCTACCCCCCGCAACTGGGGAAGCCCCGCATTTCAACATCCTGTTTGCCTTTCCATATGCGTTGCTGCATTGACAAGAGGTTTTTAAACTATGGCTAATGATCACTGCTAGGTCCCCTTCCTCTTTTGAGTGTTCATCCTTACACCACTGATGCAGTAGCCACACACAGATTTTTGCTACCAATGTGAATTACTTTCTACATCTTGACACTGAATTTCAGTTGCCAAATTGTTCATCACTTCGACCCCAACCCCCCCTTTCATGCTGTTTATTTCCTCCTCACTATCCATTTTCCTGCAGAGTTTTATCTTGCAAGCAAACACACTCACATTTCCCTGCAGCTCCACCCCTACGCCATATCATTTATGTACATGGTAAGGAGTAGTGGCCCCAGGAGAGATCCCAGAAGCATCCATACCACTCTCTGAGTTCTATCAGTCAACCAATTCTCAATCAATCAAGTTAACCTATCCCCTAGTCATATGCCCACAATTTTCTTTACCAGCCTTCGATACAGCACTGAATCAAGGCATTACTGAAATTCAGATACAGTATGCTGATTAACAGCCTGGTCTCTATCACCTATTTGTCCCACCGTATTAAAAGAAAAAAAACAATCACTCTCATTTGACACGACCTTCCTCTCGTGAATCCATGATGGTTCTTGTCCATAAGCCCATTTTTTTTCCAGGAATTCAACTATCCGTTAAAGACTCTGTGATAGTGCCAGCCGAAGTGGCATGGAGGGATGAGGCACAGGGCGCCTCACCTCCTACCACGCCCCCAACCTGGGTTCAGAAACGGATGAGGGTCGCTCAGCAGACCGGCCAGGGCAGGGGGGCTTGAGCGTGCCTAGGACAGCTCTCTTTCCTCTGAGAAGGCGGTGAGTGTGTTTTGCTGTTCATCTGCCACCTGGGGGTGTTGGGTGGCAGCGCAGCAAGACCACACAGGGGGAAGGACCCCACACCCAGGGTGCCGGGAGCGTCTCTGCAGAGGTGGAGCCAACATATCGCATCCACTGCATGTGAGATTGGAACAGGGCGAAAGCAGAGTGGAAAAATCCCACCGCATGATGAAGACCCAATCCCTCTAGGCCCCGTGCACGGTCAGCACCCTTCATAGTCCTGGCAGAGGACAATGGAGGAAGGTAAGCCCTAAGCAAGCTGGAGGGACTGGTCAGAAAGGTGGTCAAGGCAGCAAAATCTGTAAATAAAAAACTAACAAAAAGATCCTGTGATGTCTCAGGAAAACAATGGAAATTATAAACAGTTCTAGTTGCAGTTCCCATATCTCCTCTTATCTTCTCCCTCATTCTCAATTACCAAGGATATCTGAATGTAATGGGGCCGGCACCTCCTCAGCCCCAACTGCCTAGGAGAATTTGGTGGTAGTCATGGAGCATCTGTCTAAGAGCCAATGATCTTCCATTTTCAAAAATGGCCAATTCCTTCTGATAAAATCTTTAAATCCAATTTTCTCATTTCTTTGCCAACGTTAGGGACAAATCAGCATGTTTAGTACAGACATTTGGCTTAAAATGGGAAGATTTGCATAAAATTGTGGTGCAAAGGGCAGTCTGCATGATAAAGTGGTGCAAATAGTTTTTTCATTAACAACTCCCAAGGGCTAGTTTTAAAATGACAAATTTAGTTTTTTATCAGCGTTTTCCACTGAAAATGGAAAATCAGTGGCCCTACTTATATCACAGAACCTGTACCTGCACGATCACTGCTATCACCTCGACCAGGGATGCTGGAGTAGGGGCACCGTTAACCAATACACTGCAGCACCAATAAATAAGGACCATAAACAAACTGAGACCAAACATGGAGCTGGGGATCAAGCTGGGTGCATTTACTTAAGTCACTGCAGTACACAGCAAGAAACAATTACTCTCTGTAGTAATGTTGTTTCTTCTTAAGGGATCACTCACTAGGGTATCATCTCAGCTGAGAGTGATGCCCCAGAAATAAAACCTATGCAAATGTAGGTTCAAAATCTGCATCCACGCTGCACTCTGGAGGTTGCTCAGATCTGTTTCTAAGTCACAGTGCAGCGGCAGCTAGTAAAACTAGCTACAAAGGCTACCAAAAACATTTTGAACATTTTTTTCCTAGAATTTTTAAAAACATCTGAAAACGATTTGTGAAATGTTACCATATATACAATAACAACAAGCTTATAATTGTAGAACTGCAATTGTAATGCTCAAGCAACCACAATGAAAAAGGAATGATTCTTGTGTGAACCTAATTCAGGTTACAGAAGGGGAGGCAGGGGCAGGGAGTGTAAAAATAGTGAGCGATCCCGTAAGAAGAAACAACATTACTGTAGTGAGAAATTTTTTCTTCAAACCCCAGGAATGATTCACTTAATGTTTACACTTCATACAGACTTAGCAGCAGTAAAATGGGAGGCTGGGTCCAGAACCTAAGAGGAAAAAGGTTCCTCAAGGCAGAAGTTCCAAAGTTGGCATCCTTTCTAGACTGTATGTCCAAACAGCTGTGTTTTGTGAAGGTGTGCAGTTTTCCAGTTAGCTGCATTGCAAATGTTTTGACAATGGGATGCCTTTTGAGGCTGCCACAGAGGCAGAGGCACCTCTTGCACAACATACCCTTAAGCTTCTTGGTGGCATTTTCCTAAGTTTTTTATAGCAAAACTGAATGCAAGAGACTACCCAGCGAGAGAGAGAGAGAGAGAGACAGAGACATCTGATCTCTTTGTAGCTGGTTTGCCTTTGAAAGCCTAACCACAGGTAATGAAAAGCTGGATACTCTGGGATCTGACCTCTTTTGTCTGTCCCATGTAGACAGGACTCGCTTTAGGGCCAGGCTGTGCAACTTTCTATCACCAGGACTGGAATGCTCTGGAAAAAGTAGATGGACTGATTCAGGTGGAATTCTGATGCCACCTTAGGTAGGACTTTTCTGTTGGTTCTAGGAACTACCTTATTCCTATGAGTGGTTATGTAAATTGGCTCCATGCAGCGGGCTTGCAGTTCACTTACCTTCTTAGCATAGGTCACTGCAACCAGGAATATGGCTTTCCATGTGACATACTTCAGTTCAGCAGTTTCAGTGGGCACGAATGGTGCCTCCATAAGCTGGGCAAGGCAGATACTGAGGCCCCAAGGTGGGATATGCCTCTCACTGGTGGGTACAAGTGATTTAGGCTTTTTAAAAAAAATGTTTTGAAAATGGGTTGCAAGGCCAAAGACTTTTCCTTGCCTGCTGATATGCATCCTGATACTGCTGCTAAATACACCTTTAAAGTTCAAGGCTGAAGGCCTAATGACTATAGGTATACTAGGTATTCCAAAATTATAGGCAACCCTGCCTCTATTGGTTTTATGTTTCTAGGGGCACACCAGTAAGAAAACCTTTTCCACTTAGAGGAATATATTTTCTTGGTAGTGGGTTTCCTTGAAACCCTGAGTACCTTCAGCCCTTCCTTTGAAAGATCCAATCCAGAAAATTCTAACTCCTCAAGAACCATGCCCTCAGGCATAGGGTCATGCAGTTCGGGAACGTTATTCTGCCCTGAGACAAAGTCAACAGAGTGTGACTAAGTGGCAGGCTGACTGTATTCTTGCTGGACAGGACCAGGAGCAATGAGTACCAGGCTTGTCTAGCCCACTGTGGAGCTATCATGATCATTGTTGCAGGTTGCCTTCTGAGTTTCAGGAGTACTTTCTGAATGAGTGGGAATGGTGGAAAGGCATACTGAAACTTACCTGTCCAGACCAATACTAGGGCATCCTCTGGGACTGTCCCTCTGACTGGTGGTCTACAACAACACTGTGGGAGCTGACAGTTCTCCCAAGATATGAACAGGTCTATATTGGAAGTACCCCACCTTCTAAACACTGTGACCAGAACCTGCTGGTTTAAGGCCCATCTGTAATTTCCCTGGCTGATTCTGCTTAGGGAATCTGCCAGGACATTCCCTTTGCCTGGCAGATGCACTGCAAATATGATTGCTTCTAAGCAATATGCCAGGTTCCAGATCCTCATCGCCTCGATGCAAAGTTTTAAAGATCTTTTTCCTCCCTGCATGTTTATACAGTATACTATCATGGTGTTGTCTGTCTTAATTTGGACAGAATGACCTTGTAGCCGGGAGGAGAAAGACAATCTAAAATGGGGCCCCCGACTCCAAATTTTTCTTGTGAGTCAGAAAGTACCTTGAGTACAGGCCCCCACCCCACTGAGAGGCAGTGACTTTTTCTATAACTTGTGGTATTAACTGATTTGGTTTTTTTTTTTTTTGTTTGTTTTTGTTGTTTACTTTCAGTTCCACCAGACTTTCTTCTGTGTGAGAGTGAGCTGGAAAACGTCTGTGTTTTTGCAGATCTGGAAAGTGTTTGAACTGCAGACACAACCCCAGGCCCACTACTTCCAGTACCCACTTACCTGTGGCAAGGTTTACCCATTCCCGGATGTATCAATCTTCCTCCCTTTGGCAATGGTTGGGTGACACAGAAACAAGAAGCTGACGGCAGATAAGGACTGCAAGGCCCATCCAGTCTGCCCATTTTTCCTACCTTATAAATGTACTATAGGCCTTTACTCTGTCAATGGCCTATTTATTCATACTCATCTGTATTGCTCCCTTATGTCTATCCCATATTGAGCTCCATTAATCTGTACGGATACGTTTTCTGATGCAGTCCCTGTACCATTTTGGTTGCCCTTCTCTGGACTGCCTCCATTTTGTTACTGTCCTTGTGCAGGTGCAGCCTCCGGTACTGCACGCAGTACTCCAGATGGGGCCTAACCAGTGTCTTGTAAAGAGGGATTATTACCTTCCTCTTACGACTTGTGACACCCCTACTAATACACGCCAACATCCCTCTAGTCTTACCTACTGCTGTCTGCTTGGATGATTTCAGGTCATCTGTGATGATGATGTTGCCCAAGTCTCTTTCTTCCCTTGTGATTGCCAGCAACTCCCCTCCCAACCTATAGGTAGCTTCAGGGTTTCTCTGCCCTATGTGCATGATCTTGCACTTCTTTGCGTTAAACCCAAATTGCCATTCTTCAGACCATTTTGCCAGTTTTTCTAGATCTCTTTTCATTCTGCCCTCCCTATCTGGATCATCTACTCTGTTGCAGATCTTGGTGTTATCTGCAAACAGGCAAACTTAACCCCCAGTCCCTCTGCAATGTCACTGATGAAGATACTGAAGAGGACAGGCCCCAGGACTGATCCCTGAGGTATTCCACTTGTGACTTGTATCTCTTCTGACTGTATATACCGTTTACCACAATTCTCTGTTTTCTGCCCACCAACCAGTTTGCCACCCAGTTGACCAACTTCTGACCCACCCCGAGGCTACCCAGCTTATTAATCAATCTTCTATGTGGAACAGTATCGAAAGCTTTACTGAAGTCAAGGTAGGCGACATCAACTGCACCCCCTTGGTCCACCTCATGAGCCCTTTTTCAGTCTTCTGGGACCTCTCCTGCACTCAGAGACTCACTAAACAGTTCTGCTAATGGCTCTGCTAGTTCCACCCTTAGCTCCTTTAGTACTCTGGGAAGTATGCCATCAGGTCCCAGGGCCTTGTCCATGCTTAGCGAGCTCCTGTAGGACCCTTTCTTTTGTGAAGGGACTTGAGCACTCTTCCCTCCCCCGTGTCCATGGTGCTGAGCTGTGGGCCCTGCCCCACTTTCTCCTCAGTAAATACTGAGCAGAAGTATCTATTTAGGATAGATTTGTTTCCTTGGTCCTCCTCCACACACTCCCCCTTATCCCCTTTGATCTTAGCAATACCCCCTCTGGACTTTCTTCTTTCACTAATGTATCTATAGAAAGTCACCTTCTTTTACTGTTCGTGCTAGTGTTTCCTCAGTTTGGGCCTTTGACTGCTTCCTTTAGGGAAGTTTGGTATGCCTCCCTATCTTTGTCCCGCTGCATTCCCTTTTATTTCCTGAAGGCCAACCTTTTGGCTCTGACCTTTTCTGCTACTCTTTTTGAGAACCAAAGTGGTTTCCTCCTTCTTCTGCACTTGCTTTTCTCCCTAACAAAATGGGATGTTGCTTCAAGTATTGCATTCTTAATGTTTGCCCACTTTGTCTGTACCCCCCTCACCTGTATTTCATTTTGCCAGGGCTAGCTTAACTCTGTTGGCCATCTTATCAAAGTCAGCTCCTCTGAAGTCCCATATTTTTGCCTAGGAATGGGATGATCTAATTCTAGTGGCCAAATTGAACCATACCATGTGATGGTCACTGGCCCCCAGGTGACCTACCTGGAAATATGAGATCCTTTCCTTGTTGGTCAGTACTAGATCTAGGATAGCCCTGTCTCTTGTGGGTTGTTGTACCAGTTGTTTGAGGCCCTCCCGCTGCAGGGAATCCACTAGGTGTCTAGTTCTGGCAGATGTTCCTGCTGGTATTGACCAATCTGTATCTGGCATGTTGAAGCCTCCCATTATCAGAACCTCCCCTTTAGCTGTCATGTTTTGTACATCTTCTAACAGTAATGTGTCTATGTTCCCCGCCCCGGTCTGGAGGCCTGTAGACAATCCCAGTTCATATGGCTGTCCCAATCCTGTTTCCAGGGTGACCCACAGTTCTTCTGGCTCCTTATGTGTATTCTGAATACATGACATAAAGGGCCACCCCCCCTCCTTTTGCACCTTGGTCTCTTCTGAACAGTACACAGCCAGGTACTGGAGTCTCCCAAGTGTGGTTACTGGTGAACCATGTCTTGCTAATGGCTACTATGTCCAGTTTAGCCTCTGTCATTGTTGCCTCCAGGTCTGGGATCTTGCTTCCCAGACTGCAGGCATTTGTGTACATGATTTTCCATTGGCCAGATTTTGGTGTGTTAGTTGTGGGGCGAGGTCTGGCTTTTCCCCTACGCATCGTATGGGGAGCTGGACCTTTTTCCTTACCACGTAATGCAAATGAACTACAAACATTCTGAACTTCTGTTTGATCACTAGCTGAGGGGAGAGGGTGTTCTTCCCGTTCGATGTATCGGGTGCTGCACCCCTCTCCCCGACTGTTAGTTTAAATATTCTGCAAAGACATCAAACTTCTGCCCCAATGCACGGACTCCTTCCTTAGTCAGATGCAGTCCATCAAATTTAAAGAACTTTCGCTCCCAAAACTGTTGCCTGTTACCTACAAATTTGTGTCCTTTTTCCTGGCACCAGCCCTTGAGTCACATGTTTAGCTCCCCTATCGCCCCTTCTCTGACCTTCCGTCCATCTGCCCCCTCTCCCAGACTGACAGGATCTCAGAGAAGAAGATGCCGGACAAAATGCATGACAGTTTATCTCCCAGCCTAGTCAGGTGTTCCTTGGTCTCCACAACTGACCGACTGGCGAGATAGTTAGCCCCTACATGTACCAGGACGTCAATGTTTTCTCCTGCTCCTGCACAATTTTAGCAATGCGGTCAGTGTCTCTGCACACTGAAGTACCTGGGAGACATCTGCCCATTACCCCTGGTCGGACGCAGGTATCAACATCCCAAATTATGGAGTCTCCCATGATCAGAAGAGTTTTGGATTTCCTTTTTGCCTTTTTTGTTCTGGTCCCTGTTTTAGGCAAGTTTTGTAGCACTAGCTCCTGTGCTGCAGTATCCTGCTCTGTAGTGTCCTCTGCCCCTTTGTTTGATTTCAGAGATAGAGGCAGATACCTGTTTGTAGTTTTTATATGGTTTGTGAAGGTGATACGTTGGTGAGCATTGAGTGATAGGGCACCCGATTTGCCCTTCCTAACCACCTGCCAACCTCCCGGACCAACTACCCTCTGCAGTCGAGGTGCTTCAGTTGGATGTTGGGGATATGGCGAGCGGTTCTTGTAATATATTTCCCCCTGAATATGCGATTTGAGGTGCGCAATCTTTGCCCATGCTGCCCGGAGCTGAGCCCTTAGATCTCCGATCGTCCGGCATGTAGAACAGCCTCCTAAATCCTGTATAACTGCCGTTTTGAAAAGTGTCCCGCAGTAGCTGCAGTTAATATCCATTCCAGCTGAGTTGCCAAGTTTATAACCATGTCCAAGTAATTAGAAAGAAAATGAAAGTAAAAGTTTGAAATTTTTTTTATAGTATTTTTTTGTTTGTTTTTATAGAACTTTTTATAAAACAAAATTGCCAGAGGTTTCATTTTGGCTGGGGATTAGGCACTGAAACGGCAGCACTATGCCTAGAAGCCTTTTTTCCCCTTCCCTTATAGTAACCTCTTTGAGATTGGTACTCATAGGAAGAGTAAGAAACATAGGCTCTTGGAAAGTATCCCCTGCCTCTGCCTCCCCCTCTGTAGGGCCTATAGGAGGCAGGTGACCTTTCCTTTTTTTTTTTTTTTTTTTTGGATAGACTATTTCTGCTCTGACTCCACGGAACTCTCTCTGATAGACCCCACTCACCGCGACCGCTCTGCTACCCGCCTCATCCTTGCTCCACCGGGAAATCAGGAACAGACACTTCCTACTCTACCCCAATCCAGCGATTCCCCGAACTGAACCCAAGGCAGGGGATTGGGAGAGCCAGGGAAGTAGGTTCGGCATTGGGTGTGTGGCAGCAGGCACAGGAGGTTGCCATCGCCTGTCCGTGGGCCAGGTTTTTTTTGCTGCTCAGTGTTGCACTGGGAGTGTGGATGTGCAGCGACACCCTGCACACCATGGAAGCACTCCTGCACCCGTGCATAAGGCATCCACCACCACTCCCAACCCCCTGAAGAGCTCCGTGAAGTACACCGCCCCAGTCACCACCAGGAGCCGCTAGCACTGTGGCCAGCACAACCACCTAACCCCAGGAAAGGAGAGTAGTCCTCCAGGATGCTCAGTCCTTTCCTGCTCCTGCCAACCCCTGATGGCCTGAGCTCGCTCCCGAACCCAGGTTGCCAGCATGGCGCGAGGTGTGGCGTCCAGCACCTCAACCCTCAGCACCACCGGGCCGGCCGACCTTTCCTTCTTATTGTTAGTTTTTAAAGTGGTTTTGTATTCATCTACTTTTTCATGTAGGCCTCGGTTTCATAGGATATACAGAGCTCATTTAGACAATTTGTCCATTATGCTCGCAAATAATTAAAAAAAAAAGTCTGAATACTCTCAGAAAAATTTCCCTTTTAATTTGTAATGATTATCCAAGCTGTTTTTAAACATTGTGATTGAGGTACTTGCTATTACTGCCGGTGGCAGTGAATTCCATCTAGGTACCCCCCTTTGGGTATACCATGTTTGTCTTTTTACCAGATTACACTTGCTTGCTTTTAGTTGTAGCAAATGAGCCCTTGTGTTATAAGTCTGTACTCTGAGTTCCAATCCCAGACTTTCCCAAAGAGCTGGGTCCGTGAAGGCCTTAAACAGCAAGCACATGTGCCCTCTGATCCTTCTGTATTCCAAAGCAAACAGGTTCAATTTATTTAATCTATCCTCATAAGGGACACTCTTCAATCCCCTCACTGTCCTGGTTGCCCTTCTGTGGATCTTATCTGTTTTCTGGATTTCTCCCTTCTTGTAAGGAGCCCAAACCTGACAACAGTACTCCAGTTATGGTCTCACCAACGCCCCATACAGTGGCATCAACACCTCCCTCCTTCTACTAGCAACGTGTCTAATGATGCAGTTTAGGGTCTGATTTGCTCTCTGCACAAGTTTGCTAATATGTGTTTTGAACTGCAGGTCTTTGGATATGGTGATTCCAAGATCCCTTTCCTCTGTCACACATTTTAGCTGGCATTGATTTATATTATATGTAAATTCCGGATTTTTTCCCCATGTGCATAACAATGCATTTGTCTATGTTTAACGATAGTGTTTGATTTACAGTCCAGGTACTGATATAATCTAGTGCTTGTTGAAGCACTGCTCTGTCTTTATCAGATTTCATAACAGCCCCTAGTCTGCAGTCATCTGCAGATTTTGTAATCCATACCCTATCATGGGAATTCTGTATCGATGATACGTAAATGTTAAAAAGACAGGGGCCCAGCACTGATTCCTGAGGGACCCCACTGGTCACCTCCTCCCAGTCTGATAGGACCCCATTTATACTCACCCTCTGCCTCCTATCACTCAACCAAATATGTATCCAGTTCAGAATATTATCTATTCCCAGCTTCAAAAGTGCAATTACCAATTTTAGGTGTGGTAATTTATCGAAAGCCTTGGAGAAGTCCAAGAATATTAAGCCCACTGACTCTCCTCTATGATGGGTTTTACCGGCTCTTTCGTAAAACTGTAACATGTTGGTTTGGCATGATCTTGCTTTTGTAAAGCCATGTTGAGTTGGGTCTAATAAATCTTTTTCTTTAAAATATTGTTGGATATGGTCCTTAATCAATCAAATTATTTTATTTATCCAGGCAAACACCATTAAGCAAGTTCATTTACAAGGTGGACCTGCATTATACAAGTCAATTAACAATGCATTTATATACAGACAAATAGACAGTAGATGCAAGAGTACAACAGTACAGGTAGGCCTGCAATAGTATAAGTAAAACTACATTTGGGTTCAGGTAAAAGACAGTCAGTAAGGGCATACATAACAATAGGGTAGCAAGTCAGTAAAAATTTATACCAGATACAACATACATGGTTTAGTATTCCTGTAAGGTAAATGCATTATAGTCCAGCGAAGAGATTAGTTGAAGTGGATACTACAAGCGAAGAGACATACATAGTCAGTTTAAAAGTGTCAGTGGCTCAGCAGGTAGCACACTTGCCTCTGAGGCCGGGAGATCAGAAGGCTTTGGGTTCTATCCCCACACCAGGCACTTGGTTTAATATCCCAATACTGACACTGTAGTGCAGCATGAGGGGGGTGCTGCACTCCTGAGGTGCAGTCTTTCAGATGAGACGGTAAACCGAGGTCCCATCTCCCTGTTCTGGTGGTAGATCAGGTGGATGTTAAAGATCCCATGGCACTTCTTGAAAAGAGTAGGGGAAGTTTCCCCGGTGTCCTGGCCAAATTTCTTTCATTCACTAAAAATACCACCAACAGCTTAATCTGGTTCAAGGTGAGTTGGCATTCATCTGTATCCCCCTCCCCTGGGCCGTGCCTGAAAATAGGCAGAATCTGCCTAGTGCACTTACCCAGTCAACAAAAAATAAATAAAAATAGATAAAGGACCCAGGCGTATCAAGGGGAGGCATGTGTTGGGAGAAGTGGGCAGCCAGTGGGGGGTCTGGAACTGGGATAATACTAGAGCGAAGGAATGAGATGCTGTGGGTATACAAGGAATAGGTGGGTGAGGGAGGGTGAGATTTAGGGCGGTAGATAAGTGGGTGGCTTAGGGACAAGTTATGCACTGATGCATGAAGGAAGGAGGATGGGAAAAGCAGGGAGGATGTGGAAGTGGGGTGTAAGTAAGCTAGGATCATTGGAAGTAGTTGCAGGCTTCTGTAATGTATTTTGAGTATAAGGACTTAAACACAGTAATACTAACAGGAGTCCTCAGTTTCAGTGATTTCTGTAGCACATTCCAGAGTGACGGTAGAACAAATCCTATGGCAGCTCTCCCAAAGCGCGTTAGGGCTTTGGGCACTTTCAGAGAAATCAGTGAACAGCTTCTTAGGGCATAAGTTCCAGGCATATTGAGAGTCAGGCAATCAACAATGTACTGCAGAAGTTTGCCAGTGATAGCTCTGTATGTCCAGAGAGCTGCATTTTTATTTCATCTGTAGTGTAGGGAGGTCCAACCTACGGCCGCATATAAAGAGCAGTGATGGGTGGAGAAAGGAAGACCAGTGATGAAGCGCAGGGCTCTGTGGTAAAGTATGTCCAATTTACCAAGGTATGAAGTAGCACATTGGCTGTATATAAAGTCGGCGTAATCAATTAGGGAAAGGAACGTAGACTGAACTAGCTGTCTCTTGGCCTCTGTAGTTAGTAGGTGGTTTAACCTGAAGAAGAGACCTAGTCTCTGCCTCAGTTTTTTTTTTTTTAACAAATCCTCCAGGTGGTCTGCAAAGGAGAGTTTGAAGTCTAGCCAGACCCCCAGGTATTTGAATTTCGGCACATATTCCAGGGTTTCTCCTAGGAGGGTGGTGATGGGGGTAGAGCAGGGTAGGCTGCATGGTTAATAGGTGAAAATAGCATCACCTTTGTCTTTTTGGCGTTAAGTAGCAATTTTTTACTAAGGAGCTAGTATTGAAGTATGCTGAAGTCAGCTTGCAGGTCGCTACAGGGAGTTTCAGGAGTTGTACGGCTTAGGTAGATCACTATCATCTGCGAATAGATGAATTTTCGCCTCATTGATGCCTGAGTCTATACTGTTGATGTAGATGGCAAATAGGAGTGGCCCCAGGATGGATCCCTGTGGGCCGCCTCTTTTTAACAGATTTGAGGGGGAGAGTTCACCTTCAGCCTTGACCTGTTGGTGCCTATCAGGAAGGTAGTTGTAGAACCAACACAAGGAGGTAGAATCTAGACCAATAGTTTTTAATGAAGAAAGAAGGAGGCTGTGGTCGACAATGTCGAAGGCCATACTTAGGTCTAGAAAAACGGCGCAGACAAATTTTTTGTTCTCTAGCTCGCGCTGCCAGTCATTTGTCACCTTGGCCAGGGCCGTGATTGTACTATGTTCAGTTCTGAAACCAGATTGCATTGGGTTTAGCAGGTTAGTATCATCAATGAAAGATTTCAGCTGGGCATTCACGATTTTTTCCAGAAGTTTTGATAGTACCGGGAGAAGGGAGATGGGCTCGTAGTTGTTTAGATCACAGGGGTCTCCAGATTTAAACAACGGAATAACATGTGCAGTCTTCCACAGTTTGGAGAAGGTGTTTTGAGAAAAGGATAAGTTAAATAGATGTGTAATAGGTATGGCCAAGACATGATAGGCAATCTTTAGGTAGTATGGCTCGAAGGTGACAGTGCCAGCACTTTTTCTGGTATCCAACTGGAGGAGGAGATCTTCGACTTCTTTTAGTGAGGCAGGAGAGAATGAAGAGACTGCATCTGAGGGACTAGATTCTGAAGGTTGCGTGGTAAGCTGGGAACGTAGGTTGCATGCAGGTGAGTTATCAAAAGCTAGCCCTGCAGTAGCAAAGTGATTGTTGAAGACTTGTAGTATCTCTTTGTTGTTGATAGTTACATTGTCAGAAATAATTTTTGAGGGGAGAGTGTTTCCTGTGGTATTACCAGAAAGTTCTTTTATTGTGGACCAGAACTTGGTAGGGCAGTTGGAGGCAGTGTCGAGTTCAGAGCGATACAAGTTGGACTTGGTTTCTGACTGTTCTGAAAAGATGCCAGTCTTCGGCTTTGTGGGATTTGGATGCTAGCTTCCAGAGCTTGTCTCTTTTTAACAGTGCTGCCTTGATGTCTGCTGTAAACCAATGGCACTTTCTAGCTTTTATGCGGGTTTTGACTAAGGGTGCGGAAGTGTTAAGAGTGCTGGATACAATTTTGTGGAAAAATGGCATATGCTGTTTCTACTGATTTGGCTAAATAGAAGGTCTGCCAAAGCAGGGAGGCTTTCAGGTCATTGATATATGCAAGCAGGTCAAAATTCCGTTTTGATCTTTTGGTAGAGAACTTTGCTGAGGCTGTTGGTTTAGGGACTGCTCTTATGCCAGCAATAAAGCAATGGTCACTAACATCAGCAGAAAAGATCCCAGCATGGGAGAAGAAATGGGGTTTGCTTACTAGAAGTACATCTAATAGTGTACTTTTCGTAGGGTTTTTCTTATTGATACAAGTAGGTTCATTAATAAATAGAGTGAGCCTATGAGAGTCACAGAAGGATTTAAGTGGAAGAGATGCACTTGACAGCCAGTCGTAGTTAAGGTCCCCTAGTATAATTGTTTCCATTGTGTTGGTACTCATAGTAGATGATAGGTAGGACACGAGCTGTGACCCCAAGGACGGGGGTCTATAACATCCTATGACACAGAGGGCCATTGATGTAGATATTTTGATTTTTAAGGACAGGAATTCAAAGGCACTGGCAACTGATGCAGTGCCGAGGGTAGCAACTGTAAACTTGTCCTTAACACAGATGGCTACACCACCACCTCTGGTTAGTCTATCGGCTCTGAATAACAGATAGTTGGGGATACTGACCTCTTTGTCTGGTGTGGATGGATGAAGCCAGGATTCAGATATGACAAGTACATCCAGTTCCATGTGGATAGCCCAAGGCTGTATTGAGGTGAGTTTCTTTAAGAGGCTACACACATTAACATGCATAAAGCTGATACCTTTATACTTCATGACTTCGGATGGTGAAGGAATTGCTTGTATAGGACCAGGATTAAGTTTAACATTAGCTGAGCATAGCAAGAGGAGGAGTACAACTTTCCTCAGGGCAACAAGCGGTAATTTGGAAGAACTAAACCTTCTTTGGCTAGTGGAAGTATTGGCGTAGGAATGCAAGGACCTGTTCTTTGTACTGTTCAGTCCTAGCGATCCACATGTTAAGACCCTAGCCGTGTGACACCAGTAGATGCAGGTACTGGGCCGAGTAGGTAACATTTCTTGGGTAGGTAACGAGATGCCGGTGGCTGTCTGAGAGGGAGACTCAGCTGAAAGTGGGTACGACAACTTGGGGGCATAGCACAAGTTGTATAGGGATTCCATGAGTAGACATTCTTGTGGTAGGGGATACGAGCCCTCTTTGGGGTAAATTTCATCTGGCGTGTACCCTAATAAGGGTAGGGTGCATAAGACGGTAAATAGGTAGAGCCAGATTGCAAGTTCCATGGTTAAAGTCTGGGGGTCAGAAAGAGAAACAGTTGTAAGGACTTAATCTGGGCAAGGTATCACCAAGTAAGGCTTTACGCCACGGGGTCTGAAAAGGGATATAGGTGCCGATGCCACTTGAAGGGAGCAAGGAGATATTTCTATGGCACAGCGACTAAAGATAGTTATGAGAAGTCGTAAATCTGATCTAAGAAGTACCACCAGCTAAGGCTACACACCACAGGGTCAGCAAAGGGATGTAGGTGTTGAAACCACTTGTAGGGAGCAAGGAGAATTTACTATGACACAGCGACTAGGGACAGTAATAAGAAGTCACAAATCTGATCTGAGACGATTGGGAGGGGAGACTGTGGTGGGTTAGTTAGGATGGGACACTTGAACCTGAAGCAGCAGTCCAAAATTTACATGTCTGTGGGCGTCCTAGGGAGGCGGGGAGGATAGATTTGTAGGAAAGCCAATGGCAGCGGAGGGCGGGGCAAGGAGGTCTATATAATAATGGGCAGGGAGGGGGATGGGTGTGTGGGCGTAAAATCTGCGGCTTTGCCGTACCTCTCTGGGTCTGGAGTCCGAGCAAGTGGTCTCAGGCGGCGACTTGGGAAGCGCTGACCGCCCGGTGGCCGCAGTTCTTGTGGCGGATGAGCTGGGAGCCCTGGAGGGTTCTCGGCTGAAGGGGAAGAGAAAGCGAAGCCAATTAGTACTGGTCCCAGACAACGGTCGAGCTACCCAGTGACAAAACTAATTTACAAATGAAAGGGGTTGATTTCCTTGGCACCCTGAAGTCTGGGCGGCAGTTACAGAGGCAAAGAAAAGGGATGTTTCACTTAATCAATCTAGCAAGAGCAGTTTGCAAGTATTGCAGCTTTTTTCAGGCAGTTTACAGGCAGATTCTAACAAAATAGGCATGCATTAGCAAGCATAAAAAAAAAAAACAAGCGCCTTTTTAGCTCAGGAGACAGAGAAAAGATAAGAAGGGGTGAAGGACCAATTGGAGCAAGCCTGGAGAAGGCGCTCACACTCCAATTGGTTTGCAGCTTTGCCGTACCTCTCTAGGTCTGGAGTCCAAGCAAGTGGTCTCAGTCGGCGGCTTCGGGAGCGCCGACCGCCCGGTGGCTTAAGTATACCTTCCAGTACTTTACCCACTATCTAGGTTAAACTAAGTGGTCTATAGTTTTCAGGATTTGAATTTGGGCCATTCTTAAATAAAGGGGGTTACAGTTGCCTCCTTCCAGCATTTTACTGCTTCTCCCGTGTTTACTGATAACTGGAAGATAGCTGTTAGTGGTGGTGCTATCTGAATGGCTAATTCTGTTAATACCCTAGGGTGAAGATTATCCGGTCCAGGAGATTTATTTATACTAAGCTTAGTTAGTCTATCCTCCACTTCTATGATGGGTATTATATGTCCTGCAGAGTGTTTTTCGAGATGATCAGTGTGTTTAGACTACTTTGTTTACTGTTAAAAACAGATGCAAAGAAGTGATTTTGTAGATTAGTCAATTGTAATTCATCTGCTATACTTCCATCTGGATTTGTAAAAGGCCCAATAGTTTTTGTTGTTTTACTTTTATTGTTTATGAATGAGTAAAATGATCTGTAATTATCCTTTGATTTCTTTGCCCAATGGAGCCCCATATTTAGAATTGGCTAACCTTAATTCACTTTTAACACTTTTAAATAAGTCCCTACATTTAATGGTTCTAGGATCATTTTGTTTTCCTTCGATATTTTTGTTATATAATTTATTTTTGTTGTTTATCAGCTTTTGATTGTTTTGGTGTTCTCCAATTTGGGGTATTCCTTTTTCTGTCATATCTGTTTTTGAGTGGTATGTTTATATTTATCTCATTGTGAATTCTTTTTTTTTTTTTTTTTTAATTCTATTTTTGTCTCCCTTTCCTTGAGTCCCACCAAACTCTCTCCAGTGACCGCTCAGTCCTCGAACTCTACCTCCCTGCATGACTCGACTTCACTCCTCTCCTCCCTGACACGGGTATCTCCTGGGCCTACCCTCCGGGAAGAGTCGCCCCCTCCCAGGGTGCTCTTTCTATAGGACTGAGCACCGGGCCAGGGAGAAGACAGACAGCAAAGAGAGCCTCGTCCGACTTCCGGGAGTGTGGTTTTTGTGTGGGAGGCACCTTCGCCTATCGGTGGGAGGAGGAGGCTTTTTTTTTTTTTTTAGGTAGATCCCCTGTAGAGCCCGGCTATCAAGGCAACATACTGCTGCGGCTCTACCCCCAGGCATACACCACGACGCTGCAGTTGGCTACCTCCAGCCTCTGCCAGAGGTCACTCCTCAAGTGATCATTCTCCCAGTCCCTCCCCGGGAAGAGAAAGCAGTCCTCCGGATGCTCAATCTCTTCCCTCCCCTGCCGACCCTTGGTGACCCGGGCTCGCTCCCAACCCCGGGTCGCTGGCATGGCGCAAGGTGTGGCATCCAGTGCCTCAACCCTCAGCGCCACCGGGCCGGCTAATCTCGTTGTGAATTTGAGATGATAAATCATCCCACATTTCATTTACTGTTTTATTTTTAAAGGCCTTAAACCAATTCCATTTTGACATCCCTTCTTTCATAGCTACAAAGTGCAGGATTTGAGTTTTTCCTTCGGTTTTAATGTTATTCTCCTTAATATCAAACAATACCGCTTGATGGTCACCATTTCCTAGTGGGGCAGATGTCCTAACATTTATAATTGTATCTCCCATGTCTGTTAAGACAAGGTCAAGGGTATTTCACCCTCTAGTTGTTTTCATGGATTTTCTGTTTCAGTCCTAGCTGATCAAACACTTCTAAACATTCCCTGTTTTGTCACCAAATAATTAATTTCTCTCAAAGAAAAAAGTTTTGAGTATCCTGAGAAAAGATGGTAGTCTTTAGTCAGGAAACCTTCTTAAGGACACAGCATGAGCCTAAACTCTAGCAGTGGTGCCATTAGTGTCCTATCGCAGTGTGGAAATGATATTTTGTGGCACCAAAGGCTTATCTTGCTGTAGCAATTAGGTCCTGTGCCAACTCACCATCCGCTCTTTCTGCCAGTGCCAGAACTGTGTTCCAAAGTGCTTTCTGGTACTGTGCTAAATGTGATAAATAAGGTGCCTGCCTGATAAGCAGGGAAGCTGCTGCATAAACATTTTTGGTCACGGTATCCAATTTTTAGAGTTCTTCTCAGGGGGCTGCAAAGAGTGATTTTTGCTGTCTCACAAGCATCAGCCTGGACTATTCCATGATGATCAGAGTGGGCATTCAGGTATTCCCCTCCCTGCTTGTCCACCTGTTATTTTCTTTCAATTTCCTTACCTATGGCTGCAGCTGAGGTTGTTGTAGATATGATTTTTGATATGGCCTTAAGTGGTTTATGTATGGGGATGTCGCATTCTTTTTGGTAAGAGCTACTCTCAAAATGTCCAAAAAATAAGCATCCTCTTCATCTTCCTCTATCTCTTGCTGGGGGAATGTTGAGGACATCGACAGTTTGTCTGACAAATAAGGAAAAGGATAAGAAGTCCTCATTATGATTTGGAGGCGGTTCAAAATCTTATTGAAGTGTACGTTCTAATTCCATGGGGTCACCTTCCTTCATTCATATGTAATATTTTTCTTTCTCATCCTCTATAGGCAGATAGGTTGGAGCCTGCGCGGGAAGAGGGGAGGGCTAGGCAGCTTATTAAAACCTCCCATGGCCTGGATCATCTGGAAAAATTGCCACTTTTTTATATGTTCTCTGATTTATTTATTAGCTTTTGGTAACCGGGTAAGTGCACTAGGCAACAGTCCTGCCTATTTTCAGGCACGACCCGGGAGAGTACAACAAAAAGAATACAGTGATGACATCAGGACAAAAACAGTAACAAAAATAGATTCAGTCTCAACAGTCTGGGAGGACAAATATGACATAAATAATAAATAGTACACATTATGCTATAACAAAATCTAGATACACCAAGATAGGTAATGCCTAGACATCTACAAAAACAGGAGAAATAGGGAGGGGACTCACTTAATTGCAGTTGCAGTTTCCAAGTGCATAGAGGTAAGAGAACAGTGAACGCTTAAAGGAGAGGTGGGAGGGTGTTTAACCAGGAAGTGAGTTCCAGAATTTAGGGGCAAAATATGCAAAGGCCTGTTCCCCCATTTTTGTAGAGCACGGCCGGACTGATAGCATGGGGACAGATGAGGACCTGAGCGAGCGGACGCGTGAGATAGGGGTAAGCAAGTCTCTCGGGGAGGACGGGCTGGGTAGTCTGGTAAGTGAGTCAATAAAGCACCCTAGGGAGTAAGAACGGAGGTCTTAGGAGATAGCCAGTGTAAGCCAGAGTAGAGCAGGTAATGATGCGTCAGTCGAGGGGCTGATAAGGCTGACCTACAGATATAGTTGTAGGAAGTGTCCCACTTGCTGAGCACACTAGTATTGATATTGAAGAGAACAGGGAGGGCATAAAGGAGTTGAGGGAGTAGCATGCCTCTAGCTACTGCTATCCTAGCAGAGGGGGTGAGTGAGTGGCGTACACGATAGGCTGCGCCAATTCTGGTATTAACGGCCCAGCACACCTCTTTGACATGCAAGGAAAAATCGAGGGCAGGGTCAAGCGTGACCCCAAGGTATTTGAGAGTCACAGTGTTAGTAACAGCTTTGCCTTCCTGACCGAGGACTAGAAGTTTAAAGGATTCAGAGGGCACTTTTTTAGATGATCCGAACAGCATAGCCCGAGTTTTACCTATCTTAAGGACTTTCTGGTTAGCAGAGAGCCAGGATTGGAGAGATTGAAAATCCTGTGTGAGGTTATAGTTAATGTCAGCAACAGACTTGGCAGAATGGTAGAGCACTAGATCATCTGCAAACATGAGGTGGCTGCTGTGAAGGGAAGTACAATGAATGTCATTTAGAAAGAGGGAGAAGAGAACAGGACCAAGTATAGAAACCTGAGGAACACCACGGGTATTAGGGATGGGGAAAAAAGAACTTTGCAGTAGGAAACAGCCTGGGAGCAGTCATCCAGGTAGCTACCAAACCAAGATAGAGTGGAGTCAGAGGCACCGATGTCACAACTTGGACAGTAGAAGCGGGTGGTGAACCATATCAAAAGCTTTGGATAGGTCAATGAACACAGCACCTATGAGCAGGCCCTTATCCATATTGCTTTTGATATCACTTGTGAGCAGGGTCAGTGCTGTGGTAGTACTGTGCCCCACCCTAAAGCCATGTTGGGAGGGGGATTGAAGATTAAAGTTACAGCATTTACAGCATTTTATCTGTGCCATCTATCCGCTCCTTTTTTCATTCAGATGTATTAGTGATATTGTTTTCTGTAACTTTCTTTTTGGCAGACACTGTTTCCAGTGTCCAGTCTGAGGCTCATTTATTTGTATTTTTGCCATCACTGGATTCTGGGTTCTACCTTTTGGACACCCTGATGTCTGAACTATCTTTACCAAGCCTATCTGAAGGCTGTGCAGCTTTATCTTTCTTCTTGTGACCATTAACATTATTTGCTCCAGGCCCGGTGGCAATGGACGCCACACCTCGCATCATGCTGGCGACCCAGATTCGGGAACGAGCCCGGGCCGCCGGGGGTCAGCAGGGGAGGGAGAGGATTGAGCATCCAATGGACAGCTCTCCTCTCCCGGGGAGGAAGGCTTCGCCGGTGCTTGGCTGGCCTCTGACGGAAGCTGGAGACGAGCAAACACAGGTATCATTACAAGAGAGGGGGGTAGGACGCCGAGGCAAAAAATGCCTTGACGCCAGGGCGCCACTTCCTCAGAAAAGGAGGAAAAAACACTGCTGGAACACACGTAAATGAAGCATGGGTACCGACCCTAATTACAACTGCCTGCCTGACCACCAGGGGACTCGACGAGACATTGAAGTTATTGGGGTGTTGGGGGTCCCGTCCCGTACCCGGCTGAGGGGTATATCCACGGCTCCATGGGGGAACCCCAGGGGATTCAGGCAAGGCAAGTCATGGGGTGGTACCTAGGTGTCTCCCGAGGAAGCGTAGCTCCGGGGTAAGGGAGGTGGACAAATATAAAGATAAAAAATATATATATATTTGCTGCTATATATGAAGAGATGGACCCTTTGGATGCGTGCTTTCCACCGTTGTTAAGAACTCCCTCAGAGTCTTTTTAATAATTTTAGGTGACACAGAAGCAGACCAAGAAGGCATGCTTTTTTTAATTTTAGCCCTTTTTAAATCAGGTTTTTGAGCAAAACATATGACAGGACTTACAATTTACAAAGTTGTGCTGACGACCTAGACACTTCAAACAAAGCTCATGGCAGTCTGCCCTTGCGAGGAGCTGAAAACAATTTTTAAAATATTTTGAATGTCCACAAGATCTCTCTGATACACCAATAAGCGGAAACCTTAAAAAAAAAAAAAAAAAAAGAAAAGAAATGTGCAGTACAAGAGCCAAACAGTAAAAATGGCACTTGTACTAAGAAAAAAAAAAAGCTGAAGGTCAAATTGCTGTTCCTGAAAAAGGAGCCAATTAATTAAGGTGAAAGGGCATAGACAGAAACAGAATGTGAAAGTGTTCAGTTTCCTGTAACTTGTACAGTAAAAAAAAATAAAAAATAAAAATGAGCTAAATTAGGTGAAAAGTAGTTTAGTCTGTCAAAAAAGTAGCTGAAAATAAAATGGTAGACAGCTAGGGTAGTCTCTGGTTCCTGGAAATCAATCGGGAACCAGAGAGACCAAAATTAATGAAGAAAAAGGCATGAGCTAACACAGAGTAATAAAAAAAAACTAATTAAAGTACACTTTAAAATAAATTTCTAATGAACAAAACCTGACTGGAGATCCAGCGGTTACTGGAGTTCAGTATGGGGCAACTGCCCTCTTCAGGTGGAAAAACAGATCTGAGTGACGGCCAGAGTGGGGCGCGGGCGCAGTGTTTGAACTTATGTTCCAAATTCTAATCTTTTCATAGATTCTATCTCTGAAGCGTCACTCTCAGCCAAGATGACGGAGACAGGGAGAGTGAGAAAGCAACCACAGCTTCCTTGAATCAAGGAGGTTATTTTCTAGACTACACTGAACTGAATTATTACTTTTTGAACCTGTGTAAGTAACTAGTATTGATTCTGTTTTTGGGGTGGACTTTTCTTAGTTTTAAGTTTTAACTTTAATTTGCCAGGGAGGAACTGTAGCTGGGAGATATTTGCAGTCAGTTGTGAGTAGACCTGCTACTTAGCCTTTGTGAAATAGGTGTCTGAAAGGAAGGAAGGCACTCCCTGGGGTGGAGGGTAAGAGCTGTAGGTGATTGTTTCTGGACAGCATAGGTTTACTCCCACCCACCCCAAGCGCATAACTTCCTTTATAGCACGGACTCTGACATCACTTCCCCAAAACTGCTAACAACATACATCTGTTCATATCCTTAAAGGCACAGCACACTGAATAGGGGGTAGAGACACTCACAAGCTTGCACACACTAAAACAAGAACAAAAACCAAAAAAGCATCTGTAACTGGAAGGGACACAGACATGTGGGGAGTGGTGCAATGCACTGGCTGTGGAGCAGCAGTCTTCCTGGAGACATTCTGGAGACTGCGTTGCTGCCCTATTTGCAGGCACCTCTCTGGTCTGAGGGGAGGAGGTTGTTCGACTCCATACTGACCTGGCAAGGAATCTGGAAACCTGCTCCCCCTCCAGGGACCACCCAGGCCACCACCACTACCTCAGAGGTTGCCAAGAAAGAGGAGTGGTTGGACCATGGTGGGCACAGGGAGAGTGAGGGTGGTGGAACAGAGGTGCATCCCTCCAGCTGTGCCTCTCCACAATTCATTCGCCACTCTGGCGAAGCATGGTTCCTCTATGGAGGCACCTGCAGTGGAGACCAAGGAGGATGCTGGGAACCTCCACAATGGAGACACACAGGAGGGTGGCCCAGGATCCCACAAGGGAAGGAAACAACTCCTGGTGGGGGACTCAATTGTTAGGGGGGTAGAACTGGAGGAGGGAGGGGAAAGGGAGGTAAGGTGCCTGCCCGGCACCAAGGCTTGGAGGGACAGGAAACAAATCCTCAGGATCGTGGGAGCAGCGGCAAGGGGGAGGGAGCTGGATGTCATTATCCACCTAGGGATAAATGACCTGGCTGAGAATGGGATCAGAGCAGTGCAATGGGAGTTTGTGGAGTTGGGGAGGGGCCTTAGATAAGTAGCACACACTGTAACTTTCTCAGAAGTGCTACCTGTCTACGGCATGGATGAGACTAGGGCACTCTGGGTGATGTAGATAGCCAGCTCTGAGTGATGTATCTGATTTTTTTTTATTACATACAAAATATGTGATGGGAAGCAGCCAGAAGACCCACAGTCTTGCTGAACTGACACGTCAAAAAAAAAAAAACCAAGGATAAATTCAAAGGACAGGAGGTATTTAAACTACAGAGATCTGAGATTCAATTAGCATGTTAAATTTGCTTTGATCCCAGGAAATGAAATTTGCCATTCATGGCATCCCAAGGGGAATCCTTTGATTTTGCTCTAGGTGTCATATGGAAAGAGCATGCAAGGGTTATGAATAACCTTCCAGGAACCAGCTCATTTCATCAAAGAGGTTGATGGCTGGGCCAAACAGGACCCAGACAAATTTGGAAGGCCAAATATACATTCCCGGGGAACCCTTGAATTACATCAGAGAGAGACTTTTGAAGTGTAGACTCCAAGGCCCAGACAGGATTAAAGAGGCAAATACACTTTTGCTTTGAATACTGTGTCTTAGATCAAAGAAACTTTTGAGATGCCTGTGTAGCAGAGCACAAACCAGTTTTGTCTGGTTAATCTGAGGACAGGAAAGTCAGTGAGGTCACCTATTACGTTTTTTTAAATATTTTACTTAGACATCCTGCATTATATAAAATATAGATTTTTGTTACACCAAGGCGGAGTTTGGTGACCTCAGCGAAGGCCGGCTCAGAACTGTGTTTAATTGCTGAGAGGACCTTGACAGAGACACACAAGACAATATTTCTGACTGAGAGAAGAAGGACAACATCAGCACTGTAGGAGACAAGTATTATGTGGATAAGAGAGCTTAGTTTGTACCTTTGAAAAAAAAAAACTTATTTTTAAGACTGTATGTGTTTGGGATAGTTGTGCTGTATTTATTGTTCTGTTTTGATATTTTAAAGTAAAGATATATTTTACCACGGAAACTGCTTGGAGTGCCTTGACATTTCTTTTTAAGTAGAGCTTAGAGTGGTTATAAGTGACACTGTATTTTAAGCTTATTGATATACCAAACTGGTAAATGGATAGAGTTCTCTAAAGTCTTGCAAAGAGTTCTAAGGGTTACTTTGAAAGACCTGATTGGGTGCCCGTAGCCAAAGATATCTGGCCAGGCAAAGATATCTGGCCCGCCAAAGACAGAATTATCTGAGCCTGATAATTGGGTACACTAACAAGAGGTTATCAGTTTGAATCCCTCCAGAGCTTGAGACTAAGGTGACTTGAATTCACAAAACAGACAAGAGGGTTACCTTGTTCTGTTCACTGTACACAAATCATATGCTCAAAGGTTGGCACTTTGGGAGTAGAGAGCTGACCGGCTGAGCGAGTTTGTGACACTCTGCACCATGGGATTCAATGACTGGCTGAAAAGCTGGTGCAGAGCTCAGGGATTTGGCTTCATTGGGGACTGGGGCTCCACCTGGAGGGATACAGGCGCGATGGTCTGCATCTATCCAGGAGGGGAACCAGGATCCTAGGTGATAGGTTTAAATGCTTCAATGGCAAGCATTTAAACTTGCCAAGGTGGGAGGCACTGAAGAGGAGATGGGAAATCCTAGCCCCCCCCCAAAAAAATCAGAGTAATCAGTGAGGTAAACACCAAGATAGAGCAGTCGATAGGGAGAAGGACAAGGGTAAATGGAGAAAAAGACAAAGGCAGTAGGGACAGGGATGGGGCAAAAAGAAATAAAGCCATAAAAAAAATGGAAGGTAATGAGTACCAATGCCCGTAGTCTACGTAAAAAGCTCCCTAAAATGGTGGCTTTGAAGGAAGAGGGATGCCTGGATATTGTGGCAGTTACAGAAACATGGTACACAGAGAACCATGACTGCGATGTCAACATACCAGGGTACACAATCTACAGAAGGGAAGAGGAGGAGGAGGAGGAGTAGCTCTCTATGTAAGTGAAGGGATCAAAGCAACAGAAAGCGTAAACAGGGAGGAGAGGAGGCACTGTGGGTCACCCTGGAGACTGGAAATGGCTGCACAATCCACACAGGGGTTGTATACGGACATCCGTCTCAGGGGAAGGAAACGGACAAGGAAATGATAGAAGGCATCCTTGGGATGGCAGAGAAAGGGGAGATATTGCTGATGGGGGACCTGAACATGCCAGATGTTGACTGGAGCACCTTTGCTGCAGCCACATCCAAGAGCAGGGCCATTCTCGATGCCCTATATGGGGCAATCCTCAGACAGCTAGTTTTGGAACCCACTCTGGAGAAAGCAATCTTAGACCTGGTACTCTCAAATGGGGACAGAGAGAGGATCTCTGATCTTGAAGTGCGTAACCATCTGGGAACAAGCGACCACCAAACAGTGTGGTTCATGATAAACTTAGCTGAAGAGTCAAGCCACACAAAAGTGAAGGTCCTGGACTTCAGGAGGGCTGATTTTGTCAAAGTGGGAGTGCGCCTCAGAAAAGCACTAGCAAACAGGCAAGAAGGTGGGGTGGAGCAACAATGGGGAAACATCAAAACCGCCATCACAGAGGCAACAAGCCTTTGTGCGAAGCAAATAAACAAATCAAAACGAAAGAAAAAACACACTATGGTTCTCAAAAGAAGTGGCGGGGAAGGTTATTGGAGAAAAAGATAGCATTCAGGAAGTATAAGGAAACACAGAAGGAGCAGGACAGAGAACTGTACCAGTTAAAACAGAAGGAAGCAGATAAGGCAGTAAGAGTAGCCAAGGCCCAAACCGAGGAAAGGACAGCCAACTCGGTTAAGAAGGAGGATAAAACCTTTCAAAGGTACATCAGGGAGCAAAGAAAAACTAAGGCAGGGATACTGAGGCTGAACAAAGAGGAAGGTGGTTGGGCAGAGAGCGACAGTGAAAAAGCAGGGATACTGAATGAATACTTCTGCTCAGTATTCACAATGGAAAAGCAGGGGGAAATACCTAATCCGGTCAATAGAAGCACTCTGGCTAGGGGAGTTGATATTAGTCTTTTCAAAGAAGAAAGGGTCCTGAAAGAACTCTTAAAACTGAAGGTGGATAAAGCAATGGGGCCCGATGGGATTCACCCCAGAATTCTAAAAGAGCTAAGGGAAGAACTAGTAACACCACTGACTACCCTTTTTAATAAATCATGGGAGGATGGTGTGGTACCTGAGGACTGGAGGAGGGCAGATGTGATTCCCCTTCACAAAAGTGGGACCAAGGCAGAGGCAGGAAACTACAGACCTGTCAGTTTGACCTCAGTGGTAGGGAAAATGATGGAATCACTTCTGAAGGAAAGAATTATTGAGTACCTAGAGGACAGTGGGGCACAGGACCCAAGGCAGCATGGATTCACAGCAGGAAGGTCATGTCAGACAAATTTAATTGATTTCTTTTACTGGGTGACCAAAGCAGTAGACCAGGGAGGGGATGTGGACATGGCCTACCTAGACTTTAGCAAGACATTTGACACAGTCCCGCACAAAAGATTAATAAGCAAATTAGCCAGCCTGGGAGTGGGTCCCAGGGTGTAGCCTCAGATAAAACACTGGTTGGACAACAGGACACAGCGGTAATAGTAAATGGAGTCCACAGTGAAGAAAGAAAGTTACTAGTGGGGTACCGTAGGTTCAGTACTGGGCCAGTCCTTTTAATGTCTTTACAAGTGACACTGCAGAGGGACTGGAAGGGAAAGTATGTCTCTTTGCAGATGACACAAGATCTGCAACAGGGTTGATGCACAAGGTGGGGTGGAAAGGATGAAAAGGGACTTGGCAAGGTTGGAGGAATGGTCAAATGTATGGCAGCTTAGATTCAATGCAAAGAAGTGCAAAGTAATGCACCTGGGAAACAAAAACCCAGGGGAAGAGTACACAATGTGGTGGTGGGGGGAGGTGAGATACTGACAACAAAAAAATGGAAAGGGACCTGGGGTTAGTCATATCAGATGACCTAAAGGTGGGCCAGCAACGTGAGAAGGCAGTAAGGAGGGCTGGGGGGATACTGGGATGCACAGGGAGAGGCATCAACAGTAGAAAGCAGGAAGTTGTTGGCCCTCTGTACAGACAGTTGGTAAGACTATATCTGGAGTACTGTGTACAATTCTGGAGTCCCCATCTCCGCAAAGACATAGACAGGGTAGAGGCTGTCCAGAGGAGGGCAACCAAAATGATGCAGTGTCTGCATCATAAGACATATGAAGAAAGACAAAAGGAACTAAAGATGTATAGCCTCGAGGAAAGGAGGGAGAGGGGGACATGATAGAAACTTTCAAATACCTCAAGGGAATCAACAAAGTCCAAGAGGGTAGCATCTTTCAGAAAAAGAGATGTGAAAAAACAAGGGGGCACAATTTGAAGATAGAGGGGGGACGGCTCAGAGGTAATGTGAGGAAGTATTTCTTCACAGAGAGGGTTGTGGATACATGGAACAGCCTTACTGAGGAGCTCGTAGAGTCAAAAACAGTGGGGGAATTCAAGAATGCATGGGACAGACATAAAGCAATTCTAGTGGGGGGTAGGAGGAAGTAGGCTGTTGGTTAACTAGGATCTGCAGCTTATCCATTAGGCAGGTAAATAGGCAGACTAGGTGGGCCAAGCGGTCCTTATCTGCCATCAAATTCTATGTTTCTATGTAAAGTATAAATATTAAATGAGTGATTCCTGGGGTGAGGCAAGGGCATTTCCCTCTCAAAATAATTCCTCCACACCATATTTCCTACAATTAGTACAGTACTAGCGACGTTCACTGTACCCTCAAATATCTGATTGGGGCTCTAATCTCCATCCCCACCATTCTAAGGTAAACGCCCTCAAAACACTTCCACTTTACTGTTGTCAGGTTTACCCCTGCACTAAAGGAGCATAAACATTTGCATCATCACTGGATCGAGTCCAAGTACATTTACAATGTAGTTGTATCCCTTTCTTTTAGAAATATGTTTCAAGAACCGTGTACACATGTTCACAGAAGTAGTCTGCAGAGTTGTTACAAATGTACGCGGTTGACAAGGCAGTACACATGGTAGGTTACAACAGAGGTAATGGGAACCATGCCCTCTGGTTCCACACTAGGGGCACGGAACCCTCATGTAAACAACCTGGTCCAAAAAGGGGGATAGGTGGGGAGCTATCCCTCTGTTACTCATATGCTGTAACTACAGTCTCGCTGCCTCTCACCCTCCTCAATTAATACCTAGGGTTCAAGGGACAAAGCTTGTGTCATGCTGCATAATATAGAAAGCTCAGGCATTCCCAATGCAACATGTATGTGCCTAGCTTTTCATTAAGGCTAAAAGTGATGCATTCCATTTTCTACATATCACTGACAATGAACCTCCATTCACCTAGATCTGTTGGCTGTGAGGTTACCCATTTCCTGGTAATGCATTTTTTTAGCTGCTAATATCATAATCCCCAGGATGTATTTTACATGCCTGCCCTTCAGATTCTTGGGATGCTGACAGCAGAGATACATAGCCAGGGTTATGGTTACTGGAGTGTGCAGGACTTCGGCAGATTCTTTCTCCAGTCCCCGGTAGAAAGCAGCAAGCTGGGGGCATTCCCACATAATATGGGTGTGTATTGCCTTGGTCTCCGTGCAGTTCCGCAAGAACGCAGTACTACTCCCCATTCTTATCTGGCAGTGATCACCAAGGTGTGAAAAAAGCGAACAAGATGTTTCCACGCATATTCCCGCCAGACATGTGAGGAGGAGATCCTCCCTGCCTCGTAGCAGCACCTTTCCCAGTCTTCCCTTATCAAAGAGGCTACACCACCACCTCACTCCACTTCTGGGTGACACATATCGTGTCTAGCTCTTGTGAGCTTGGAATGGTTTGTAAATTGTGGAGATCGGAAGTCCTGTGGTCTGGAGTCTTATGTGTCGAAGTATTTACAATGGATAAGACTTCAGTGTGGTCCCTGACTGCTGGGGGAGTAAAGTGACCAAGTAATGCACCTGAAGATACCTAAAAAAGTCCTCCCTCTCTAACCCAAATTGCTACTGTAGGTCCTCAAAAGTTCTAACAAGAGTCCCAGAACAAAACTGACACAGATATATCAATCATTTTCTTCACTAGTCTTTACAGGCAGTATCAAATCCTGTCAGGACACATTCCCCTAACTGTGCCAACTGAGTTACCCAGACTGTCTCTGTGGTCCGGCCCCAGCTGAGCACCACCTCCCTACAGACCACTCAGATCCGGTGCGTGCAAGTGCCTGCTCTAGTCTAGCTGCACAAATATGTAGTTTGTCATTTCCCAAAAGGGAAGCAGATCATGCTCCATTTCTAGCCACTGCAGGCCTGTGCGCCTAATATGCCAGTAAAACAGTATTCTAAGCTGCATAGCTGCATAGTATTTTTCTTTTTTCCTCCCTCAATGTTCCTTTGTTCCCTGGTGGACCAGCTGGGCTATGCAGTCCCATCCAGCCCACCCTCGGCCGGCTACCACCTCCACCGGTACTCATCCAGATCCACTGCCCCCCCAACCGTGTCAGAGCCAGAAAGGGTAGGGCCATCCTTCCCCCAACTGAAGCTTATTATCCAGGATGGATCTGTGGCTTGGGTCAGGGCAGGCGGACTTCATGGAGCCCGACTCTGCCATTTGTTCCATGTTCTCGCTGGGCCCCCTTCCACGGCAGCACATAGGTGTACAGACACACACACACACACACACACACACACACACCCCATGGAAACGCAGCGTCTCCCTTCATGATGCTCAGACACTGGTGCTACCTCCCAGATCTCCACCTGGGGGCAGCCAAGAGCCAAGACTACATACATCCCCACCCCGGGAGAGGAGAGCAGTCCTCTGGACACTCGATCCTCTTAATCCTCACCTGACCCCCAATGACCCACGGTCATTTCTGAATTTGGGCTGGTGGTGTGGCAGGAGGTAATGCAAACAATAAATTAGCTCTCCACGTCACTGGGCCGGTTATGCATAACATAATTTTAAATCTGGCAGGGCTTGTCCCCACCTCCCCCCCGTTAGCTTTTGGTAACATCAGTGTCTGAAATCTGACTAAGCGTTATGCTTCACCTGAGGTACCGAGAGGTGTCTACCTGCCACCCCCACTAGTACGATTCGGGTACTAGGAGGGGAGCATTCTGAAATACATACAAGATGCAGGGGAGGACCACCATTAATATGGAGTCCACCCTGCGTATCGAGGACAGAGGGAGCATGTGCCATTGCTGCAGTCCGGTCTTCAACTGAAGTGTCAGGGTATTTACAGTAAATCCCCTCATCTCTCATTTGGGGTCCCCAGACCCCTGACACTCTCAAGTCCATTTGTGCAGTGGCACTCTCCCAGACAGGGCAAACACCATCCCTGGTTCAAGTCCATGCCTGCATGTGTCTTTCTTTGCCCTTGCAGGACTAGTTGATTTGAAACAGCATGTCAGCATTATGACAGTACTACTAAATTGATTAGCTGGTCCGGCCGTACCTGCCCCCTCCGACAGAATACTGATAGCCCTAGAGGCCCAAAGAAGCAGATTCCCATTCCGGCTCCTCACATGGGGACACACCAACCCCAATTCCTATTAGGCCCCTTCCACCCGATGATCAATTCATCTGGCTACCTACCTACCATGGGGAAATACATTACACCTGCCTAGACCTACTTGGACAATTATATGCAAGGGTTACTTACACTTGTCCATTCAAACAACTACTGCATACTGACTCAAACTCTGCTACCTTGCTTCTGGTGGGAAAGGATTTGCAAGGATCCCTGAAACCACACCTAAGGGGGCGGTCTTCCATTCTCTCTCTGGTGTGCCATCTGGTCCTTGGTGTCTCTGGGTCTTCGAGGACTTCCAAAGAGACACATCCTAGTGGCTCCTGCTGATGTTGCTGTGGAGACCTGGACAAAGACAACTGCCACCCAGACACAGGGACCCTGCCACTATCCCTGGGCCCCACATGCCCCTGTCTGGGTCACTCCTTCCTGCTTGCCTCCCCTTCTTACAGACAATCAGGAATGGGCAGAACTATGAATATTCTTAACAAAGTTTCCCCATTTCTGACCAAGTCAGAACACACTATACCACAAGCAACCAGACATCCTGTCAGCAAGCTAAAATGCCCCCCCCCCCCCCAACCAAGGACAACTCTCAGGGTCAAACTTAACCCTTGGAGAGCCCTATAGCAACTGGTCTCTAGCAGAGTGAAGAGACAGGCTCGTTACATATGGAAGCAGGATGGTTGCCCTTCAGACTTTATCTGTTGCCATTTGTCTACATGTCATTCATAATCTCCTGTTTGTGACACTATTATTTCCACAATAGCCAACTGTGATTCATAAATGGAGGATTATGACATCACATGTAGACACACAGAAAGAGCAGCTCTAACTTGAGAGACGAGGCTCCTATATTCAAGCTGCCATGTTTAGTAATAAAGAGGGGCACAAAACATGTCAAATATAAGCAGAATTATGTGTAAATATTGTAGTTAAGTCTTCCTATAGATGTCATAAACTCTAACAATCTTCTGCAAGTGCCATCACAATTAGCTGCTATGGAAATAATGATATCACAAGCTCACAATCAGTAAATAACAGCTTTAGGTATCTAGAGACGCAAGAACTTCTGATTTTTATGGAACAAAAAATCAGTAGTTCTTTCAACTATCCAGAATAATAATGAACAAAAGAACAGAACTATAGAAAAATGTATGAAATGTATGTTGAACTGTGTCTACTATTATTCTCCTGTGAGAGGTCAGTGTCTCAAACTAGGTGTTTTAAACTACTCTCCAGTTAAACCATTAGCAGTCATGGGCATTCACTGGCAGACATAGGCACTTGTCCAGTGTGTTCTGGGGTACAAAATTGCAGGCCAGGACTCCTCAGCCCAAACCATACAAGTGTGTTCATCTCTCACTGAACACCACATCCTGCCTGGTGTGTGTTAAGTAAACAAGAAGACGTGAAGGATGTGGGTTAATACTGAACTCTATCGGGTGCGTTTTGAGGTATGAGGTGTGTGAGCCAAGTACCTTCAACCACCTAGAAGTGTGGTTTAGCAACTGTAACCCGAACCCTGAAGTATCTTATTGTGCTTATAAAATGGGCCCACTGTATTAAAAAAAAAATGTAAGTTTAGCAGTACAGTTATGGTACTATTTCTGAACTGAGGGGGCAGTTTAAGAGGTATGCGAGTACTCCGATCATCGAACAGGGGATAACGCCTGGAACAGACCGCCCCAGTGGAAGTGGTGAAGGGGAAAATAATGAGGGGCTTTAAGCACACACACGATAGACACAGGGGTATATCAGTGAACAGGGAGGGTCGCCAGAGACCAGTTAGGGTCTGCAGAGACAGATTAGGCAGGGGAAAATCTGGGCAGACTGGGTGGGTCAAGCAGTCCTGTTCTGCAAATAAATTCTATTTTTTTTTTTTTTTTTGCATTAAAACATTTTTATTGGAGATTTACATGGTACCAACAGCCACTTACATGTTTTTTTGTTTATACAGCATTTTATACACAGATTAGTAACACAGATATACAAAAAAGAAAAAGAAACAAACACACAGCTAGACATCCTGATATTAATGGGTTAAAACTGTAAATTTTGCTTTCATTTGCATCTCCACATCACATCCTATCCATTCCTGTCTCTATATTGATACTTATCATAAAACTACTTGGCACTAGGTCAGATTCCGGGGGTACTAATATTGGGGTGCCCACTATACCCCTTCCTCGTCCCACTATTCCCTGTGGGCTGAGGAGGACTGCCAACTACACTATATCCCCTCTTCCCCTATTCATTCTCCTGTGTTGAGTAGTTGTGTCTCCCCTGGGAATAGGGAATTCACAAACAGTCCCCAGTCCCTCAAAAACCTTTCCTCCTTATTGGGTAGGAGAGTCTTTCCAAAGCCAATGTTTGGATTACCAGGGACTTCCACTGCCTCTGTGTTGGCATAACCGCTGAGACCCATGTGTTCAATATGCAAAGCCTGGCCAGGGCCAACAGTACCCTCACCCACCTGGGGAGGGGGTTCTCATTCTTGATCTCCACTGTCCTCAAGTCCAAACAGCAAGGTCGGCGGGTTCAGGCCCAGTCCCCTTCCCATCAGGCCTCCTAGCTCTGCTGTAATATCTCCCCAGAATTGCTGCAGTCTCGGACATAGCCAGAAATAATGCAAATAGGTCCCTAGCTCATCTTGGCATCTCCCACATGCAGGAGAAATTCCAGGGTTAAATCTATGTCCCGTCACTTGGGGGCTGTATAATCTGTGCAGGAACTTGTAGGCTGACTCTTGAAATCTATTGCATATCAGTATTCCCTTGTGCAGCTGCAACATTCTACCCCAATTCTCATCTGATATTTCCCTATTCAGGTCCTGTACCCATTGTTTCCTAACCTTTCTTGTATAGTCCAGGAGATAGCTCATCCAAAATTGGACTACCCACCCAATCATACCCCTTGCCTCCTTTCCCACTGTCAAGACCAAGTGCTCCACCTGAGACAGGGGTGAGTCCGAGGCCCTCTTCCTCTTATATAGGCTCTCATCTGTATCAGTCTGTAAAGCTGTCCCATAGGCATATCCAGTCCCCTACTGATCTCATCCACTGAAGCCATCTGGTCCCTCACACAAAAATCTCAGACACTTAATCCCCCCTCCACACACTTCCAGAATTCCTTATCTTCCATTCCAGCGAGAAAGGCCGTGTTATCCGTCACTGGCAAAAGGAGGGTTTCATCCTGCGATGCCATCATCCTTCAGATCCTTTCCCAGGCCCTCAACATTGTTTCAACCAAAGGGTTCCTAGCAGCACCCCGACAGTAACTTTTCAACCTGACCACACTCAAGTAAGCCGACAGCCTTCCCGGACAAGGCAGCTCTTCCAGGTTAAGCCATCCTGCCACCAGTGGCTTATGTAATAAATCACTAATATACCTAACCTGAGCTGTTAAATAATAAATCCCAAGATTAGGGAAGTTCACACCCCCTTTCCCTTTGTCCGCCTGCAACCGCCTTAAGCTTGCCCTGGGTCTTTTATCTTTCCATAAGAAGCCCAATAAGGCTTTCTGTAGCCTTTTAATATCAGCCCTAGTTGGACTCAAACACAACATCTGCATCAGGTAAAGCACTCTCGGTAAGATATTCATTTTAATAATATTTATGCATCCCATCCATGAGATGGGGATCTCTCTCCATCTATGGAGATCATCTTCTATTCTGGCAATTAGGGGGACATAAATACAGGTTACTCACCTGTAACAGGAGTTCTAGGAATGGTATATGTTGTTCATCCACACTTATTGGTAGGTTCCTTGCCGCTTTAAATCTTGCCGGAAGGTCTTCAGGCTGGCTCCTCCCACCCACCCGGGTGGTAAAACTCGGCTCCGCCCATGGCTTAGATCTGGCCGCTGGAAGCTCAGGTTGTGCGTCGAAGCCGGGGAGGTTGGGTGGGTCGTGTGGATGAACAACATATACCATTCCTAGAACTCCTGTTACAGGTGAGTAACCTGTATTTCTAGGGACATGGATATGTTGTTCATCCACACTTATTGGCAGACTCCTAGCAGTTCTCCGGGAGGAGGGAGGCAAGGCGCACACCCCCTACTTAGGGAATAGAGACTGGAGATCCGAGGCCCCAAAACCAGCATCCCGGCGTGACTTAAGGTCGATGTGGTAATGGGTGATGAAGGTGTGTGCTGACTTCCAGGTAGCAGTCCTGCAGATTTCCTGGATAGGGACGTCCCTGGAAGCAGCCACTGATGCAGCAGTATGGCGGGTAGAATGAGTTCTTATCCCTCTGGGAGGCTCCATGCCCGCCAACTTATAGCAGAGATCTATGGAGGAGGTGACCCACCTGCCTATCGTCCGCTTGGCTGCAGGTCTGCCAGGTGCGGCTTCAGCGTGGGTGACAAACAGCTGGCAGACCTCTCCCAATTTCAGTCGTGCGCTCCTTGAGTAGCGGCGTAGCCTCTAGGGTCAAAGTATGGAGCCTGTATTGACCTCGAGTGTGATTGGGGTAGAACACCCATGAGTCAACACCTGGTTAAGGTGAAACTCCGACACCACCTTCGGAAGGAATTTCGGGTGGGGGCGCAGGACAACCTTGTCCCTGTGGAAGACCAGGTAAGGAGACTCAATGGAAAGCGCCTGGAGCTCTCCCATCCTTCTGGCTGATGTAATAGCCACCAAGAAGGCGGTCTTCCACGACAGGTGAGAGAAATCACACCTGTGCATTGGTTTGAATGGCTTGCCCATGAGCTTTGCCAATACCAGCAGTAGATCCCATGGTGGTGGAGGTTCTCGCACCAGAGGGGAAATGTGATCAAGGCCTTTGAAAAAGCGCCAGACTACCTTCTCCTGTGCCACCGACTGCTTCCCGGCCCACGCCCGGTAAGCAGAGATGGCTGCCAGGTGCACCCTTAGAATTAAGTCGACCTGAGCCCTTGCTGAGAAAGGGACCATAAATAGTCCAAAATGCTTGCCAAGGAACAGGAGGAAGGTTCCAGGCCCTTGCCCCGACACCAAATGGAAAACCTTTTCCATTTGAAGGCATAGCATTTCCTGGTCGACTCCTTACGGGATGCCTCAACTACATTGAGGACCTCGTCGGAAAGACCCAAGGCCTGGAACTCTAGCCACTCAGGAACCAGGCCATCAGGTGCAGGGATTGAAGGTCCGGATGGAACACCTTCCCCTGACTGACTGAAAGCACGTCCAGGTGAGCTGGAAGCTGCCTCGGGAGCCTGGAGCTGAGGCTGAGGAGATCTGAATACCAGCATTGGTGGGGCCAGTCTGGGGCTACCAGAATCACCTGCGCCTTGTCCCTCCTCGCCTTGAGAAGCACCTTGTGGATCAAGGGAAATGGGGGAAAGGCGTAGAAGAGGCCCGGGGTCCACGGCCTCGAGAAGGCATCCCCCTGCAGCGAGCCCTGCTGAGGGGGGCGGGCATGGAACAGCCTCAGCTTCACGTTCTCCCTGGAGGCAAACAGATCCACCTGCGGTGTGCCCCAATGGGAGAACAGATCTTGTACTACCTCCGGCAGGAGAGACCACTCGTGGGATACAGCCCCTATCCGGCTTAGGGCATCGGCCAGGGTGTTGGAGGCTCCTGCCACATGAATGGCTAGGAGATCCGCCTCCAGGCTGCGCACGAGTGACCAAATGTGGAGAGCTTCCTTGCGCAAGGGTATGGAGCACGTCCCGCCCTGACGGTTTAGGTAGTACATGGTTGTGGTATTGTCCATCTGGACCCGAACCACTTGACCCCACAGAAACGGAGTGAAGGCGGTGAGAGCTAGGCGGACCACTCGGAGCTCCAGCAGGTTGATATGGCATTGGGACTCCCGTGGGGACCAGAGGTCATACGCTCTGTGTTCCCCCAGATGGGCATCCCAACCCATCAGAGAGGCATCGGTCGATAGAGATACCGTCGGCTCGGGGCGGACAAACGGGATGCCCTCCTGCAGATGAGCTGGAATGATCCACCACTGGAGAGCGTTCCACATCCCCTGGGTCACCGTCACTCGCTGGTCTAATGGACCGCAGCGTTGAGACCACTGGCTGGCCAGCCCCATTGAAGGGGGCGCATGTTCCAGCGGGCCCAACAGACCACGCTGGTGCAGGCTGCCATGAGACCCAGGAGGCACAGGAAGTCCCGGGCAGGGCGGAATTGCCCAACCAGAAATGATCGGGCAAAGGAGAAAAGAACCTCGGCCCTGTCCGCCGGGAGCCATGCTCTGGCTCGAAAAGAGTCGAGCTCTGCCCCGATGAAGAGAATCACCTGCTTCAGTTCGAGTTCCGACTTGGCCTCGTTGATGAGGAGGCCGATTTGAGAGCAAACCTAGAGGGCCAGATCTCTGGACCGCTCCACCTCCTGTCTGGAGGGGGCTGCTATCAGCCAGTCGTCCAGGTAAGGGTACACCCGGACTCCTCGGCACCTCAGGAATGCTGTCACCACTGCCATGCATTTGCTGAAGACCCTGGGAGCAAGAGAAAGGCCGAAGGGCATGGCTCGGAACTCGTAAAGGGATCCCTCTGCTCGAAAGTGAAGGAACCTTCGGTGAGACGGACGGATAGGGACGTGAAAAAATGTGTCCTGCAGGTCCAGAGAGCAGAACCACACGCCGCGTTCCAAGGATGGTATTATGTGAGCCAGAGTAACCATCCTGAAGGTTCGAGACCTTAGGAACTTGTTTAGGTCATGTAGGTCGAGAATGGGGCGCCAGCCCCCCATCCGTTTTGGGACCAGGAAGTACCTGGACACAAACCCCGGGTCTGAGGGAGGGTCCGCCACCTTTCTGATCACCTCTTTTTCGAGGAGCAGAGCGATGTCGACCCGGCAAGCTGACAGCGAGGCTGCTGACCCCGAGGCCCCCCTTGGGGGCGACGGCTCTGAAGGGTGGGGCCTGCTCGAACTCCAGGGACAGGCCTTTTCCTACCACTTCCAACACCCACCGGTCTGTGGTAATAGCAGACCAGGTGGAAAGGAAGTACCGGAGCCGTTCCCCCATGGGGGGAACCTGGGGTGAGGTGACGAGGTTGGGGGCGACACCCCTCAACCCGTCACTGAGCAGGCTTGGAGGAGGGACCGGCCGAGGAACCACCTGGGCCTTTACCTCCCTGCTTCCTGGAGGAGGAAGCCACGGGCTTGGGTTTGGGATGCGAAGCGCGAGCCTGCTGGCTCTGATGTTGCTGGGCCGGACGTGCCGAGGGCGCAGACGGACGAAAGGGCTTGGGTTGCGGTCTGCGGCCCTTGTCCCTCTGAGCGGATGAGACCGAGTCCAAGGTGGCATTGAACTTTTCGATCCTCTGGAGGTGGCCTTCCACTCCAGGGCCAAAGAGGTCGGTCCCCAGGAAGGGGACATCCGCCAATTTGTGCTGGGTATCCGCTGTGAAGGTGGATATCCTCAGCCATGCCCGACGGTGCATAGCCACGGCAGCCGTGACTGACCTGGCACAGGAGTCTCCAATATCCAAAGCAGTCTGAAGTTGCTGCTTTGCCCCTGCCCTGGTCCCGCACCTGCCTAACCATAGTCTGCAGGTCAGCCGGGAGATGAGGGACTACCTCGTCCAGGGAGCCCAACAGGGCATGGGAGAAATGTGCCATAAGCACGGCGAGCTGGCCTGGTGAGAGGCCAGAGGGGCACTTGGCGTGAGACATTTAAGCCCGGCATAGTCCAATTTCTTGGACTCCTTGTCAGGAGGTTTGTCCACGTCCCTAGCATTTCCGGCACGCCAGAAAACGCTGTCGGTAACTAACCCCTCGGCTGAGGGGTGTTCCGAGAAACCGGACAGGGAACCGGTAGGGACCGCATACTTCCTGGCCATCCTGGCCGAAGGTGCAGGGCAGGAAGCAGGGCGCTGCCAGAGCTCTAAGGCTGGTCCCACAATGGCCTCGGCCACAGGAAAGGCCTCCGTAGGGGAATCCCCTCGGTCCAATATCTCCGTGAGGGGATACTTGGCCTGCTTGGATACGGGCTCGAGCTGCATCCCGGTGGACTCCGAGATGAGCCTAAGCAAACCCAGAAAGGACGAAGGGCTATCGTCCAGCGACTGACCTCAGAGGACTCCAAGTCCACTTCGCCTGGATAAGAGGAGGAATCGTCGTCGGATCGGAAGGAGTCCGCAAAGAAACTGCCTAGGCCTGAGCCACCCTCTACCTGCCAAGGCGATCGGGAGTAAGGGTGACCGACAGCCTATGGGGTAAACCCTGAGCCGACCGAGAGTTCTTGGTCGGAGACCCCAAACAACGGCTGTGGAGGCGGAGGTTCCACCATATCGGTGGAGCAGCTGGTTTCGGCTGAGCAACAGGCCTGAAACAGGTGCCTCTGCTCAAAGAGGGTTGCTTTGGCGCTCCGTGACAACCACTTAATGGCGGGGAAGGCGGCGTGTCGGCTTGTTCCCGGCCAGCAGAAGCTGTTGCCACATGAGGTCCTCGTGTCGTCGATGCAACTTGCATCGAAGCCTCCTCGTCGAGGAAGAGGGCGAGGGCAGCCGGCGAGCACCGCTTGCGGCAGCAGAGACCGAGACCGCCTCTGGTGGCGGGATCGGCTGGACCCGAAGAAGTCCGAGACCGAGACCCGCGAACCTCGGCTTTTCGAGGAGGGTGCAGGAAGGGCGCGAAACCCGCCCTCCCTCGGCTCGTAAGAACACCCAAGGGCTCCGGAACCGGAGGCACTGGCAAGCCCACGGGATCCTCAACCACCACCGGGGGAACCAGGGAGAGAGGATTTTCGGCTTCGCCAGTGAACAACCCGTCCAACGGCTCGAGAAAGATCTCGACTGCGTCGACGGGAGTCTCGGTCAACTGACCTGACGGGGACACCGTGAAGCCAGTGGCCGAAGCCAAAGGATCGACCGAAGTCGATGGTCGACCGCCCGGGGAGGGGGACCTCTCCAGCTCCCAAGAGCGTCGACGGACGGACTTACCCTTGTCCTTCTTCTTTCTGGACCGAGAGGAAGGTCCCAAAGATGAAGGTCCCTCTCCCTTGGTGGAGAGAGACAGACAAAGCTCCTTAAAGGAAGCAGAATATGAGGATCCCAGGAGCCGGGATAAATGCGCAGCCGAGAAGATGCAGTTCGCGCGCCTCCTCTGCCTCACGGAAACTGCCAAGCGGGCCTCTTTCGACTTTACGGAGGGTAACGCTTGGTCGCCTCAGTTGCAGACGGGCGGCACGATCTTCCAGGACGTAGGCCGAGAAAGAAGAGCACAGGTCGCAAGCCTGCGGGTCATGCTCAAGGCCCAAGCAATAGACGCACGTGGAGTGCGGATCCGTCCGAGACATCTTCTGCCCGCATGAGCATCTCCGAAAACCGGGAGTCGATTTGTCCATCGCAGCCGTGAGGGAAATAGTTGACCAAAGTCTAGAAAACCTTAAAGTTTAATTTCGGAAAACCGAAGAGTTAGGAACCAGCCTTATATGAAATGAAGCGAGGGAAACCTGAGCCTCAAGCCGTGGAAGATCTGGCGTCATAGGAGGCCGAGAGTTTTACCACCCGGGTGGGTGGGAGGAGCCAGCTTGAAGACCTTCCAGCAAGATTTAAAGCGGCAAGGAACCTGCCAATAAATGTGGATGAACAACATATCCATGTCCCTAGAATTAAGTTTATACAAGAAGCCTAAGTCCTTCCCTATATGAACACCCATATATTTAAACGCCCTTGTTACCCTCTTTGGGCCCCACATACATCCCAACAATTCCCTCTCCATTGCTGCCCAAATTAATATCTTTAATTTTGTGAGATTAATTGTACACCCAGAAAAGACGGCAAATTTCTCTATTAGGGTCAATAATGGTGGAACAGACTTAACCGAGTCCTGAACATATAACAACATATCATCCACATAAAGAGTTACTTTATGCTGAGCCCCCCCTTACCAATTATCCCTTTAATATTTGGGCTGCTACTGATGCTCACCGCAAGAGGCTCAATGGCCAGGGCAAATAAAGGAGACAGGGGGCATCCCTGCCTCTGTGCAAAAAGACCTTATCTGTTAACAAACCAGTCACCAAAATCCTGACTATAGAGGCTGTGTATAAGGCCTGTATCATCCCTATAAAATCTTCTCCCAGCCCATACCCACCCAAAACCTTCATGAGATATTCCCATTCTATCCGGTCAAAGGCTTTCTTGGCATCCATGGATAGTACCGCAGTACTACCCATTCCCCTGGAGGCTAGCCACACCACATTTATGAGTTTCTTCATATTGTGATAAGAATGCCTCCCGCACACAAAGCCTGTCTGATCCAAATGAACAAGGTTGGGCAGCAATTGGTCTAGCCGGCCAGCCAAGATCTGAGCCAAAATTTTGGCATCACAATTCAAAAGGGAAATCGGTCTCTATGAGGCACATTCTTGAATATCCTTATCAGGCTTGAGGATTAGACAAATAACCGCTTCACCAAAAGAAGCCGGGAGTACCCCCCCCCCAATCTCATTAAACACTCCACACAAGGGTTCCACCACTTGTTGCTGCATTCGACTGAAAACTCATCCATGCCACTAGCCTTTCCAGTTTTCATTTTTGAATGGCTCGTTTTACTTCTTTTGTAATCTCCTTTCCCAGTTCCTCCCTCTGATCAGGAGTAATCTGTGGCAGCTCTACCCTTTCCAGAAATGCCCTTGCCTCCTCCCCAGTACCACCACATTCAGATGTATACAACCCTTGATAAAACTGTACAAACCTCTCCTTTATCCCAGTTTTATCCTGCACCATGGCTCCCCTTGCGTCTTAATACTGATAATATGCGAATAAACCTTCCCTCCCTTTATCAAATGCACCAGAAGTGAACCTGGCTTGTTTCCCCATTCAAAAAATGTATTCCTAGCAAAAAACCATGAAGTGCATGCTTCCTTCAGGATAAAGGCATTTAACACTTCCCTAGCAGCAGTGAGCTGATGGAGAATAACTGACTTCACCAGGGTTCTGTGCCTCAGATTTCTCCAACAATCTCACTTGTACCACCAGCTCTTCCCTTTTCTGTTTTTTTCTCCTGCTAATATTTAGCCACATAGCTAATATTAGCTCTACGCAGGAAAGCTTTCCCTGCGTCACAGTATACCCCTACAGAATCCACTGTATTCTCATTCATTTCCCTGTACAATTTCCACCTATCCCACGGATATTCTAGGAAGTCTTTATTGTTCAAGAGGTGCCTCGGGAACTTTCAGGGTGGAGGGTCCTCCCTAACACCCCTAAATACACATATCAAAGAGATCATAGCATGGTCCGATACATAAATGAGGCTATACATTAATGGGGCTATACTGTACCCTATGAATCCTGTGCATCCACTCCCTGGGGACAAATAAGTAATCTAGGCGCAACCAGGTTTTATGTGGGTTGGAGTAAAATGTGTACTCCTTCGTGCCCGGATTAGCTGCCCTCCAACTATCCACCAAGTCCATATCTATCATCCCCTGCACCCATCCCTGACCCCAGCCACCTGTCTTCCCTTCTCCAGGCAATGATCTAGAGCTGGGTGCATGGTAGCATTAAAATCTCCGCCCATGATTAAACCCTCAAACTGTTCTTTCACCAAGAGGTCTAGTACTTTCTTGTAAAAGAAGGGGGTCAAACTGGACTGGAGCACATATACACGCTATGGTTACTTTTTCCCGATTGAGTGTTCCATGCATAAAAATATATTGTCCCTCACCGAGATCCGGTATCACCCTGTTGACCACTAATGGGAGGTGCTTGCTTTTAATGATTGCCACTCCTCGCTTATGTGAGTTGTAGGAAGCAGTGCAGCATGTCTCCACCCAATCTCCCACCAGTTTCTGATGTTCTTTGTGCGTAAGGTGCGTTTCCTGAAGGAGGGCAATCTGCACCCCATGTGTCCTTAGAGTGGTTAGAACACTCTTACGCTTTATAGCTGAGGAAAAAACCCTGACCTTCCAGGAGACCACTTTCACTTCAGTTCTCTTCTCCATCTTGTAAATATATTTTCCCAACCTCATTCCCTTCTCCTTATTGGAGCTGCCCCATTCACATTTATTTGACCAATACTGCACCACATATTTGTTATCTCCAACAAACCCTTTCAGGATGTCATATGCTCACAACAGATTAACAAAACATATAGCCTTATTTCTACCAACAGTAACCACTGAATATGTAACTCCCCTCCTCCCCTTCCCCAGAATATCATTCAACAGCAACATAACAGAACAATAATTAAGTACATGTTTGAAACTTTCCGCTCCCTTGTCTTTCCCCCACAAGACTATTTTCTTCTTACATAGTCCCCTTTCTTCCCTCACAGATCCCCCGAGTCTTGTAAACCCGCCAAAAACTGGCATGCCTCCCTTTCTCTGCACCATAGACATGTAGCCAGCCCAGCAACCACCTTCTACTCTGTCTTCTCCATTGTCATAAAAAAGACTTCCAATGTTAATAATCCCCACAACCATCCTTCCAAACTTAACGCAGAAAAAACACATTCCTTTTTCATTTAGTTTTAATTTTGAATTTAAATTTAAATTTCTCCCAGCTCTCCACCTGTCACTGCAAAAAATACTTTCAGAGCCCCATTCCGCTTAACCCAGGCTATATGTTGCCCTTATTTACTGGAAAAAGCCTCAGGGTCGACATCCAGGCATGTTAAACTGTGTCACACTTCGCCAGGATGCAACTAGCCTAGGAGGTCTGAAGCAATCCCTTCAAGCCAGTACCTGGCCCAGCACCCCCCAAAAAACATTCCCTAGCATCCCTTGTTCCCATTATGTCCCCTTTTTTTTCTTTTTGAACCCAAGTAGCTTGGGGCGGACTTGTGCATCGCAAAACAACACAAGCGGCTGCTCAGGGCCCCCAGGCCTACCTTCTCTTCATTTTCCCAGGGTCCATCTTTAGGTCGATCACCTATCTTGCAGGTCACTCTCGTCTAGTCCGACCAAGTCCACAGGGAACCTCAGGAGCAAACTCCCCCTTCTACAGCTAGCCATGCAATACAGGCATAACCAGGACTTCATGTCCGACTCTTCCCAAACATCTTCTGGGTTCCACTGGGGTACTCACAAGACGCAGAGGCCCCCAAATTACTCTACTGAGGATGCAGTGAGTGGATGGCCATTCAAGGGTGCAACAGCCGGGCAAATATTCAAGCAGATCTTCCGCACAATAATAAACACAGACCCCATTCTGGGAGTCAGTCCTATTTGTAGTTACTCCTTCCCCGCCATCCGAGTCTTCATCTGCGCAACCTACCCCATCTTCTATTTGAGCTCCGCCACGAAGGTTGCTGCCTTGTCTGCCTCCCAAAATGAGAAGGAGCCCCCCTCACACTTTATTTTCAGCGTCGCTGGATATACCAAAAAGTTTTCAATCCTCATCTCCTGGAGCTGTGCCATACATTAGTTAAAGGCCTTCCATTTTTTGAGAAGACGATTTGAGTAATCGTGGGAAAGGTAAAGTCTGACACCTTCATATTTCAGCTCGCCTTTATTTCTATAAGCTGCTAACATCTTCTCCCGATCTTGAAAAATTATGGAAGTGGAAGATGACCTGAAGCGGGGGCTGGTCCAAGGGAGGCCTCAGGATTGCAGCTCTGTGTGCCCTCTCCAGCTTGATTCTTCCCCCTTTCATCTCCAGGCCTAGCAATCCAGGCACTGTTACCGAACAGAATTCAAGCACGCTTGGACCCTCGCTTTCCTCCGGGAGACCACGTAACTGTAGGTTTAACCTACAGTGATAGTTCTCTTGATAAGTGAATAATTCTTTCAGTTCCCCCAGCTCTTTTTCTAGTGTCATCACTTTGCCCGAGATGGGTTCCACTGTATCTTCTAGTTGGGAGATTCGATATTCGGCTTCCGTAATCCTGGCCGTATATTTCTGTGTCTTCCCGGTATTATTCGACAGATACTCATCCACAGCTCTCTGTTTTACACTTCTTCATTTAAAGATTGAGTTTGAGGCCGGCCTGGTGGCGCAGAGGGCTGAGGCACTGGACGCCACACCTCGAACACGCCGGCAACCCGGGTTCGGGAACAGACTCAGGTGCCGGGGTTCGGCAGGGGAAGGGGGAGGATTGAGCATCCATAGGACTGCTCTCTTCCCCTGGGGAGGATTAAGGACGATGGTCACTTCTATAGCTGCCCCAGGAGACTGGAGCACAACAGAGGGATCGCATTATGGGGAAAACCAAAAAAAACGGAAATATCGCTCGCTGGCCACCGGATGACTGCTCTCTGTCCCCGACTGCCTCCAGTGCCTTCCTGGGGCCTCCTTCTCCACAGCAGCATCCCTGGGACCTAAGAGAGTGCGCTGGGGTCATCCCCTCTCCCCTGGTGCCTTCCCCCTCAGAGGAGAAGGACCCGCCTGGCGAAGGGATACACCGGGATATCCTGGGGATGCGCTGCTATACGAGGAGTTAGAGGAGGACTGGGTTAGGACAGAGGGGCTGTCGGGAGACTTGAGGATCCTGAAGAAGTGGGGGCCAGCGAGCATGAGGAGGGCGGAAAAAAGAATATACAAAAAAAAGAAAGATTGAGTTTTGCTATAAGGATGTTGTGGATTTTATTTAGATTTAAGGGTGGGTTGTAGGAGCACTAGAGAAACACATCCTCACTCCTGCTGGCTCATTAGCACCCACAATTCTATTTTTCTAATGCACTGCATTGAAACCTTCTTCAGCAATCAGGAAGCAGGATTTTCTCTTCCCATTTTAAAATGCACTTATAAAATGGCCTGTTATTTAACATTTTAATGCAGAACATACAGCATTGTATGCACACGAGTATGAGTAGGCTCTTCGGGTGACCTGATCAATCAAATCAGAAAGCAGTAATTGTGGTGGCCATCTTGACATACTTTAAAATGTTATAAGTATTCAGGTATATCATCATCAGTGCATCATACTAGGAATGTATAGAAGCACAGAAGACCGAAGCCCATGAGGAGCGTTCATAAGGCTCAATTTGTCCCTTAATAATGATCCATTATATATATTTATCTAGTTACTTTTTTTTTTTAATTCCGGTTTTGTTTTACTCAAAACTACGTATTCAGGGAGCTTGTTCCATGACTCCATCACCCTCTGGGTAAAGAAGTGTTTCCTGGCAGAAGTTCTAAATAATTGTTCCCTTAGTTGTAGTGCATGTCCTCTTGTTTGTATGTGGCATTGCTTTAAGGAAAGATTTAATTCATCATCATGCATCAGCAATCTGGAATACAGACAGGATGGGGAGGATGGCAGAGAAAGGGGGAAGGGTAGCTGGTGGTGCTGGTACACTTGGGTACCAATGATCTGGTGAACCAGCCAGTGGAGGCAGTGAAGCAGAACTAGAAGAGACCTGGGGACAGACTGAAGACACACTCTACTTTCCTGGCATTTCCCAGAGGTCCTCTCTGTGTGGAATGGGGGAATAAAAATGACAGAGCAAGGAAGGAAGAGACTACAGAGTTTAATGGGTGGTTCAAGGGATGATGTCAGGAAGAGGAATACCACTTGTGGGGGATTGGGGGGGCTTCTGGGACAGAAGGTTCTTCAACGGTGATGGCCTTAACCTGACAAGAGAGGGGGCCAGTGCTCTGGGGCAGAAGTCTGACATCTAGGCTGAACAGTTAAACTGACTCCAGGGGAGACAGAGACTAGGGGAACCAATGAAAAGTGAGAGTGGGTGGGAACCAAGCTAAGGCTCCCCCTGAATAGGGCTTGAGTAGCAGCAAGTTAGTTAAAAGTAAGGTTATATTCCTAATTATGTTAAGAGAAAGAGGCCAATGAGGGAGGGATGACAAAGCCTATATTCAGGGTTTTATTTAACTCTAAAAATTGATTAGCGTTTTGCTCATAAAAGTTCTAAAACATTGTGAAAATGCATAGCAGTTGCCTCACTGTGTTTAACAAACATAACACTTCTAGAAAATCTATATAAATGCTTTCTGTACAGTTAGTATTGTCCCAAGAAAAAAGTGCTAATCAGTTATTTAAAACCCTGATATTCAACACGAAAAATAAAAAATGAGAGTATGGAATAATGAGGCAGAAGGAACAGGAAAAAACAAGTGTAGATCAGGAGAAAGATGTAAAGGGGTCTTCCTTGATGCCAGGAGTCTGGGAAATAAAATTAATGAGCTCCAGGCAAAGGAAGCAGATACAAAGATGAACCTAGCAGCCATCACAGAAACTTGGAGCACAGAGAATCCCAGGTTACACCATGTTTCAATGGAATAGAGGAAAAGGTCAGTGAGAAAGCATAGCTCTATACACTGCCTCTTTACTGTCAGGAACAGTATAGAGGCAGTGGTGGATGGAAACATCCGGAGAGGTACCGGGGACACAGAATCGTTGCGAGTCCAGCTCACAGTGGCCTCAGACAAGAAACTACAGATGGGGTGATATACAGACCTCCAGAACAGCAGCAAGAGAGAAATAAGGAGCTAGGAGCAGAACTAGAAAAAGGGGGTGGCAAAGGAAGAGGTGGTGGTAGGAGATCTAAACCTACAAACAAATAAGACAAATTAGCACCGTCCACCAACCAAGTAAAAAGCAGACTCTTACCACTTTTAAGGTGTATAAAGGGCTTATTCAGCCATTTATTAGAGCAAAATATGCCCAGAAAAGTCAGTTAGAAAACCCTACCTTTCAAATGAGGATGCCGGCAGACAACCACCAGCAATGCCCTCCAACTGGTTTCACCCTAAGACATCAGCAGTACTTTATACACCTTAAAAGTGGTAAGAGTCTGCTTTTTACTTACTTGGTGGACGGTGCCGATTTTTCTTGTTTATTTGTTTATTATATATTTCTAGCTCATCTTGGCTGTTGGGGCAATGTTTCTGTTTCTCACTGAGATATAAACCGGCCAGATATTGACTGGTACATTCCAGCAGACAGACGCTGCTGAAATCTGGCTCTGCTGGATGCACTGCAGGGCTGCCAGCTGGCATAGCTAGTTGAGAAACATACTAGGCAAGCTGTCATTGTCTATGTGGTGTTCACCAACTCAGAAATGGTAGGTGTGAGGGAAGGGGAGCCACTAGGGTCCAGCAACCATAACTCTATATGGTGTGACCTGGCCCATGGGACCAGTAAGCCCTCATCAAATGCTGAAGTCCTAAATTTCAGAAGGACACACTTTAAGGAGATGAAGGAGCTGATCCTGTACAAGTCAATAGGAGTGGACAGCAACAGGGATGTGAAGGCAATGGGGGGCATTCCTAAGGCAACAATGTCTTGCATGAGAACAAAAAAAAAAAAAAAAAACAGGTACAAGAAACCAATATGTTTCTAAGGAAATGTCAAGGAAGCCACGAGAGCCAAAAAGAAAGCCTTCAACAGGTACAAGGAAAAACAAGGAGAGGAAGAATGGGAATGGGTACCAAATGAGAACAAGGGAAACCAAGAGGGTGGTCAGAGAAGCAGAGGCAGACACAGAGCTGTGTATTGGGGGAGGGGGACAAGAATGGGAAGAGCAGTTCTTCGGATATATTAGGGAAATAAGAACGACGGTGAGGAGGAATTGTTTGGCTAACAGAGGGAACAGGGTAATTGAGGAGGGGGTATAAAGCAGCTGTTCTTAACAACTACCGGAACTTCTGCTTTATATTCACAAGGGAAGACAGAGGACCTCTGCCAAAGAGTAGCATTAAGGCGGCTTTAAGAGGGATACCGGAGATGACGCAGAAAGTATTTACCAGCCAAATGGTTTGGAAAGGGCTAGCAGCCCTAAAAGACAGAGAAGGCCCCAGCACAGTCAAGGACCTAGAAATGGAACTTACTTAACCACTTCAGACAGAGGTAGTTCCAAAAGACTGGAAGGTAGATGTAGTCCCATTCCATGGGGGGGGGGGGGGGGTACAAGGAGCAACTATGTGAATACAGACCCATCAGTCTTACCTCTATTGTGGATAAACTGAAGGAGACACTAGTCAAAGAGGACCTTGCGAACTACCATGAGAACAGTGGACTTCAGGACATTAAACAGCATAGCATGTGTGTGTGAGGGAAGGCTTGCCAGACCAAAGTGATCGAATTTTTTGATTAGGTAATGAGAACAGTAGATATGGGCCATGCTGTGTGTTTACTCTACTTCGAGTTCAACAAGACTTTCAACTTGGTGCCTCACAGAAAGCTGATGAAAAAGATAGAGGATATGAGTGCAGTGAAGGACATAGATGGGTAACAAACTGGTTGGAAGTAAGATAGCAGAGGGTTGTGGTTAACAAAATCAAATCAGGAGTGAGGCAGGTCTCCAGCTGGGTACCAGAAGGATCAATCCTGGATCCAGTCCTTTTCAGTATATTCATCAGCGACATAGGAGAAGGAATCCAGGGCAAGATGCATCTCTTCAAAGACAACACTAAGCTCTGTGGCAGGAAAGATGGCAAGGAGGGGTTAGGGGGCTGCATTGAGACTTATAAAAGCTAGAGAGGTGGTCAAAGGTTTTGCAGTTGACATGCAGTGCCAAAAAGTGCAAGGTGATGCACACAAGGAACCCCAGAACAGAGTACTGAATGTGGGGGTAAAGCTGGGCACCACCTCTGAAGAAAGAGAGCTAATTAGGAGTCATTAGTGACAGCCTAAAGCAATAAAGCCAGTGTAACAAGGCCCACAGGAAGACAAACAGGATGGATGCTGTGGAATATAGGAAGTGGTACTGACAGCAGAAGGGAGGAGGTATTACCTCTCTATGGAACACTGGTGAGGGCCAGGCCCCACCTTGAGTACTGTGTTCAGTTCAGTTTTGGAGTCCTTACCTCGGGAAATATAAGGGCAGGCTGCAGACAATGCAGCGTAGGGTGACCAAACTAATTCAGGGCCAGCAGGGCAGATTTTACAAGGATCCGCTCAAGGCACTGAATGTGTACTCTCTGGAGGCCAGATAAGACTGGGGAGCTATGACAGAGTCCTCCAAGGTCCTGAAAGGAATGAATCAGGTAAACTACGAGGAACCATTTAGCACAAATGGCAGAACAAGAACACGGGGACATAAGTGGAAACTTAACAGCAGGAGATCCAAAAGGGATGTGAGAAAGTTTTATTTTACAGAAAGGATGGTAGAGTTGTGGAACAAACTGCCAACTCATGTGGTGAGTGCCAAACCTATCAACAGTTTTAAACACGAGTGAGACAGAGTGAAGGACTTAGAGACTGCTCAAGGTGGTAGCAGTAGGACAGGGAACATGGAGGTGGATAGTGTGGGTTAGAACCCAAAATGGACAACAGATGCAGGGTTTGTTAGGGTTTTATGGTCAGACTCCATGGACCAATGGTCTTTTTCTGCCATCATTGTCTATGTGTCTATGTATTTAAGCTGACAAAGAAGAGCCTTCCAAGCTGGTCCTTTCAAAGATATTAAAAAGCATACGAGATGCCAAATGAAAGGCAGGATAATTTAAAAGGGCACCAACAGCCCTTTGGCCTGGGCTTTTTCACTAAACTGTGGTTCTTAATCTCCCATACAATTACAGATTACAGTATGTCTGTCTGTGTTTGTCTGTGTCCATGTACATGAATGTTTCTAGCAAGAATACCAAAAGCATCTGTTTTTCAGACATCTTAACTATGCTCATCGCCCAGTCTGAAAAATTAGGTCAGTCTGTCAGTTTCAATTCCCAAGAAAACCCACATGAAACAAAACAAAACAAGAAACAACTTCCCTCTCTTTTACATAATCACTTTCACATGCGAATAAAAAAATGCCCATGGAGAGCATTTCTTCAACTCCCTCCCCAATACAGAAAACAAAAAACAAACAAAAAAAAAACCCTCAAGCTACTTTTACAGGTTTCTTCCTCCCTCTTTTTAAAACCGATCCAATGACATGTGTCCTTATGGAACTTGCTAGTTCCTTTATTTATCTGATACTGAAGCATGCTTCCATTGCACAATTAACATGAACATTCAAACAGCGGCACAGCAAGTCTGTGCTATCCTTCCATTACCAAAGATAATGCTTCAGCATTACTCTAGTGCAGGAGATTCTCTGCATGCACAAACGTGCTCTGCATTAAAAGCAGCAGTACTAGCTAGACCAAATGTAATAATTCTAATTGACAGTTAAAACAAACGTCCTCATACTGTACATGTTTCATTGTTTTATTCCATTCCCCACGTAAGTTACAGAAGGTGCCCTCAAAAGGTTTAAAAAAATTCTTGCTCCTTTGCATGCCCACTTTAATTCACCTAGTTCACCAGGAATAATGGACTCTGTTAGAAACATAGGATATTTCTATTTAAGAAAATATGTATTTATACCATGGGGGTGAAAGCTTTCTCAGTAGGATATCCTGTGTTATTTCCACTACAGTGAGAATAAATCCTGAAGATGACATTTGTCCACACTCTGCTGATGTCAGCAGAGTGAGGATAACTGCACTGCAACTTGCTTCAGAAAACAGTTTCTCTTTCTCACTGAAGCTACAAACTTACTCAATTAGCTTTGCAAAAGACTCTCACCTGTGTCCCACTGAGTTTCTAATATTCCTAGTCTATTACTGTGCTGATCTCAGCTTCAAAACAATCTGAATTCTAAATGAAACTCTTTTACAAAGCAGTTTCTGTTTCTCAGGGCTACCTGCAGCAGTTTGTCTTTCTCACTGAGCCTCTAACTCACTCAGGTCCTGTCCACACTACACCGCTCTGGCCCAGTAACTGATGCAATCCGCTACGGCCGGGAGCAGTGCAGTGTCCACATTCTTGACGGTGTCCGTTATGGGACCAGTGCCGCGGTCCCACTAGGTGCGGGCGGTCCAGCGGCACCCGTCCCCAGGATGGCTCGCTACAGTTACAGGCCCTGCAGGGGACCGTTAACACGCCACCCAACACTTCGCCCAGTAATGTTAACAGGCTAACCAGTTTCATAACTGCTGTTGAAACCAATTATATGTGGGTTTCAACAACGGTTAGGAAAACACCTGTAATGTTACAGGTGTAAACACAAACCGTTATGGTAATGGTTTGGGCACTCTGTAATGTTACAGAGGCGTAGTGTGGACAGGGTGTCAATCGAGCTTTGCAAAACACACTCACCTGTGTTTCTGACTCCCAGTCCATTCAGAACACACATATACACACACACACACACACACACACAGACACAGACACACACACACACACACACAATGAGCAGGAAACACACAGAATCAGAAAAAATGTTCCTAAAGCTCTCACCCCTGTAGTATAAATCGCACACATGATGGGCAGATCATGGGATATGGAAAATACTGTCACTCCTGCAGAGTGAGCTGTGCATTCTCACTCATGCCTTCGGCACTCGTGATAATACAGAGCTCACTCTCCAGGAGTGAGATTATGTTCCATATCCCACTCCTACCCATCATGTATCCTGCTTACATATAACACACATACATACATACACACACACACATACATATATATATATACATACACACACACACACACACACACATTATATATATATATATATATATATTTATACACATATACACATACACACACACATATTATATATATATATATATATATATATATATATATATATATATATATATATATATATATATATATATATATATACATATATACACACACACATATATATATATATATATATATACACACACACACACACACACACACACAAATGGCCCCATCCCCCATGTGGCCAGGGAAAATCCCTTGGCAACCCCCTCCTCACCCCAGTGACTTCCTGCCATCCACCACCCTCCCCAGTTTTCTCAGACTGATTAAAAAAAAATCTGACAGCTCCAAGCACTTTCCCAATAGCATGATTTTAAGTCTTACCTCCATCTAGCCTAACCACCCACTAATCCCAAAAATTACATTAACAGATGACCCCCCCGACCACCAATCCTCAAGTGGGGGTTCACTCAACAGTGACAATCCCAGCTGACCTAGTCCCCCCACCCACGCAGTGAACCAGCTCTATCAGTCAATCAGCTGACCAATAATCAGTCTACCTAGCATAATAAATGAAGCACGCCGCTCAACCACCCCCACCTCCTTCACAGCTGCGTGCATCTTCAATGTTAGGGAAGAATGGTACCCACAGTGTCAGCAGCATTCAGCGTTTTATGAAGTTGGTACATCAATCTTGTAGCATGAAGTACCCAGTGCAGAACAACAGTGCAGTGCCTCTGAGGTTCCAGAGCAGCCCAGCGCTCACGCTGAGGGAGCTTCACGGGGAGGGGGGCATGATACTGGGGGTCCTCTTACAATCCAGGAAAGATCACACGATATAAGGGGCCATCCCCTTATTGTAACATCACTGGGTTATGAGGAAAGAATACAAATGTGACAGACACTGAGAAATACCTGTAACTGACAGAGGTAATCTCTCATGAACACACTACATCAATATCTTTTTCTGTGTTTAAAACCACAGCAAACAATCTTATCATCATTCAATGTTTAGTTACTTAAAGATACAGGAATGAAGACGCCAGCCTGGTGGCACTGAGGGTTGAGGCGCTGGATGCCACACCTTGGGCCACGACACTGACCCAGGTTTGGGAACAAGCTTGAGCCACCGGGGGTCGGTAGGGGTGAAAGAGGATCGAGCATCCAGAGGACTGCTCTCCTCTCTCGGGGGAGGAAGACCTGCTGTCCCGCTCATTGACTGTCCTCTGGTGGTGGCGGCTGGAGGGCAGTACAGGTTGGGAGACACATGTTGACGTCATCACGTCGGCAGGGGTGAGGGGACTGGAACCTGGCAGGTTCTGTGATGGCTCCTGCGTCCGCGGTAGTCGGCCCCAGTGTATCTGGATTGGGTCTTGGGAGGGGGTGCCGGTGTCCTCCCTCCTGGCCCCGACGCTGGGGGGGGAGGCAATCCACGGGGGACTGACCGGGGTCGGCGATAGAGGGATGCAGGGAAGCCGAAGAGTGGGTCTCTCTGCAAGTGAGACTGCAGCCACCTGCCAGGGCTCCCAGGAGGATAAAAAGCTATATAGCACAAAAAAAAAAAAAGATGTAGGAGCGAAGTCGGAACAGAACGTAAGGAGTGGGCGCACAGCTCAGCGAGTCTGACAACCATATGTAAATCAAGAGTAACTTTTCATATAGGGCTATATTACTTTCATATGGGCTCATATACCATTTATTTTCAAATGTGAGAGGAAGGGAGATTTCTATAACTCACACGTGACTAAGCTAATTAGGAGTTAGTCCCACCCCCTTACTCACAGAAATAAATGGTATATTTTCAGTCTGTTTCACTATTGCAAGGTGCTCAAGTCAATTGTGAATTCCATAGAGTTCAACATACAATGCAATTTTCAATTTTTGCAATTAGCATTCTTGTTCATACAAATCTTCTTGCTTCTCTTAAGTCTTCTGCAAAATCATAAATCCTTTCAAATTCTGTTTGTTTTTGATAATCGGGTAATTAACTTGGCCCATTCAAAATTTATATGTAGCCAACGTTTCAAAACCTAACTGGTTTCTTCTTCAGAGCTATTGAGCTCTAAAATTTTAAAACTTAAAGAAGTTTAAATTAATCACCCCATATTGATTGATTCATTAAAACTTTATTTTTATACAGGTATATTTGATTAGTGCAAAAAACACTGTTTACAATCAAGTCCTGTATAGATGATACATAAATAACATCATCTATACAGGACTTGATTGTAAACAGTGTTTTTAGCTATAATATGCTATATTATGTCTTCAATAATGTGTTTACTAACTAATAAACTGGCAGGAGCTGGCCTGGTGGTGCTGAGAGTTGAGGCACTGGACGCCACACTTCACGCCATGCCAGCGATCCAGGTTCGGGAATGGACTCGGGTCGTCGGTGGGTCAGCAGGGGTGGACCAGGATCAAGCGTCCGTAGACTGCTCTCCTGATCCTGGGGAGGACTGGGGTAATCCACCGCACCGTATCGGCCCCTGGGGATGGCCGGTGAATATATGGAGAGGAGCACAGCGGACGTCAGCACACAGTGCCCGGACATCATCGCACGTCCGTGCTCCAGTGGGGTCAAACATCAGGTGGAAAATGGCTGGGCATGACCGTGCAGTTTGATGGCTATGCCCTGCATCGCCGGGAGAACTCACATGGAATTGCACTGGGGTCGGAGCCGGTCTGTCTGGACAGGGTATGGGGAGACCCTCCAGCGGACCGACAGCCGTGCCAGATCCCCCACCATGTGAGTGAGTCTGGTACTCTCTCGTCGGGCAGGGTTGGCTGCTGGATGCCCCCACCGGTAGTCGCTGCTGCAAGCGAATAAACAGGAATAATATAAAAAAAATTAATTGGCAGGAGACACTAACCTGCTAACTTATGCCATTTTTCTGTAGCATTCAGTCTGACATTTTTTGTCAATCCATGCTGGATCAGCATCATCCTACAATTAAAATACATTTGTGTCACAGAATATATTTTGCTTCTTACTGCAGTTGTTTCTAAGCGTGGGATTACAACTCAAGTTTATCGTAACATTTTAAAAAAGAACCTGCCTTACTCCACATACCATATCTTCATGATGTCAATCGCCATGTCCTGTAAATATAAAGGAACTTACTTTTATAAAGCTCCATTGCAAACTGAAACTCAGTCTTTTTGAACTAGAATTGCTTGTGGTCTATTAAAATGGTAACTTACCCCTATATAGGGTTCTTTGAGGTAACAATAATGTCTAATCCTGTAACACTTATGTGGAGAGCCACTCTGTTTAGAAAAAAAGTTTAGATTTCCCGCTGTGTGATAGCTGTGGGCCATTAACCAGGACTCCAACTTCTGATACTCGGGCTTTTTCACGCCTAGTGAGAGAGCGCCGTGCCGTTTTACATGCATATGAGATGTGTGGCCACGTCAACCCTATGACATGGCTTGGCGGCTGGTCACGATGCAAACCCAGCCTGAAGCTCACCAAGGAAGGAGAGAGCAAATGACGGAGTCCACACACACACACACACACACACACACACACACACACACACACACACTCACATTAAAGTTACACTGTCAGGGATTTAATACCTGGAATCTTTTATTTAGGTTAAGATGGTTGTTCTAAAATTAGGGGATATTCCTTAAGAAAGCTTGTAGTGTGTGTGTGTGTGTGTGGGGGGTTGTTATATACATATACATTTTGAATGGGCCAAATCAAGTTCCAGAGTTTGAAAGCTATTTATGACTTTGCAAAAGAGTAAAGCAAGAAAATTTGTATGAATAAGATTACTAATTAAAAAACTGAAATTGTGCACTGTGTGTTGAACTCTTAATATGGAATTCACAACTGGGTTGAGCACCTTGTAATTGTGGAACTATCTGAAGCCTTTTGGTATAACAAGCCCCACCCCCCCCCAAAAAAAAAAAAATACATGAAATAACATTAGTGTAGTCAAACCAGAAAAAGGAACCCAGGGATCAGATTTTTATTTGATTTGAATATTATCAGTCTGACCATTACATTTCCCTTTTACATAACATATTATAGCTACTTAAAACACTAGTCACAAAACTAGCCTTAAAACACTAGCCATAATACGGGGGAACACATTCACTGAATCCTTGGACCTGAAATATGATCAGCTAAGAGACACCAAAAGACACACTGAATTACATTTGTTACACACCCCTTAAGAATGGGAACACCAACTAATGCCATGACAAAAATGCAACTCTGGAAAGGAGCCAGTACACACAAAGGATTTTGTAGTCAAAAGCTAGAGGGCATGACATAATTGACATCACATCATAACTGCAGACACAGAATCACAGGTAATTTGCACTATATGCCATTCCTGTGAATTTTTCTTTGACTAAATTGTGCTTTGGACACTAACCCGATTCCCCTCTGTCATCAGCTTCATGTTTTTCCTACTTTTATTTTAGACCTTGTCACACCTGATCAAAATACCCTGCTGACAGTACCACTGAAGTATTTCAACAAACATATCCCTTCTAATGGCAGCACTAAACTGGGTACTCTGCCACTCTGGCTATCCAGTTTTCTCGGAAAACCAGTGCTTCATTCGAAAAAACCTTTTTTGAAACTGTGCACTTAAATATGCTCACAGCAACAGCATTACTTGCTGACAAGTATTTATCCACAGGCAAAAAAAGTTACATTCCTGGAACCCATGCAGTAAAGCCTGTATGGTAAGTCTCTGTTAGCAAAAACGAAAAAAGGCATTACAAACACAGTCTCACATACTGTCTTTTTTACTCAGTTCTATTCCCTAGTTAGCCATTGCTATTTATCCTCCAGCTGCTTGGCCCAGACCCCTTCCATGGGGACCATCCCACTCCAGTCACTCACTTGCCATCCAGTATTTAGCCTTCATCCTCCAAAAATCTCCATTAATTACGCACATGCATGCATACGCGCGCACTCACACACTCTCTCTCTTCGGGGTCACTGAGAAACCCTAACTCCCCTTCGGAGACCTAAGCCGACATGAAAGAGAAGCCTAGTCAGCAGTGTGGATTCTGCAGATGGCATAAGTCATCCTGCTGGCTACCAAGATGTTTTCTCCCTCTTCAGGATGGTGACACAATTTACCCATGCAATGGGCATGCACGGGGGCTTAGTCACAATGTCTCTCCCTCTACATAACTGAGCCACCATAGCTCACACACCAGAAATCTCAGGGGGGGGGGGGGAAAGAAGACCAGTCCACCTCCCTCCCCACCAGGCCTTTGCTAGCCAAGGCTCATTCCAGAACCCAGGCTACCAGTATTGTTAGCAGCAGCCCTACCACTGTGCCAACAGGCCAATTGGTAATATGAACATACAAACATAACAATTACCCAGCAGAAGAAGGCCTTATGGTCTAGCGTGTCGACCCAACTCGGAATCCATGTATTCTTTTTTCCCCCCACATACACATTTTATCCTCCTGCGTCCAGTGAGGCAGTTCATCAGCCCAGTCTCCAGACCCCCACACCGGCTACCATGCCTGCCCTGGCCACATACCTGGTCATTAAGTTCCCCACGAGCTTCCCACTCATGGCAGGGATGAGAGGGGACAGGGCTCTCAGTAGGATTTTTTGATTGGGGGTCCAAGACTGGCTATGAAAAAAAGGGAATCCACAGCCGAAAAGTGGGAGCCCCCGGAAAATTTCCAAGGGTCCCCATTCAAATACATGGAAGCTATGCCCCTGCGCCAGCACTGCTTTTACTGTAGTATTCTGCAGAAAGCTCCATTAGTTTCTGCTGGGGCATTTTAATCTACTTTTTTTTTTATGTTTCAGAGGGTGTATTCATACAAATTATAGTCACTGCTCAAATAACAAGGGCTTTGTTAGTTGAGCAGTGGCCGTAATTTGCTACAACTCCCCCTCTGCAACATAAACAATTGCCTTAAAGTGACTCCCGGGTCTTGGTGGCTGAACATCTTGGGGACTTCCGTGAAAAATTCAGAGCATCCTGGCCAGCGCAAAATGTGTGTGTAAGGGACGTGGGCGCCCCGAGAGCCTGGGGGAGCACAGTCCTTCTCCCCATCAACAAATCCAGGTGGACAAGTTCAGTGACTGAAGCGGCAGTGCAGGTGCAGCATGGCCATGCTGGGCTTTATTAGAGCCTCTCTGTCGCTGTTTTCCTCTATTTTTACCCACCCGACTGCAGAGCGCCATGCTCATACATGGAGATGCACCCATCCAACATGTCTCCACAGTTCTCTCCCATAGTCAGGCCAACATACCTCCACTCCCTGGGAAAGGAAAGCAGTCCCTCGGACGCTCGATCCTCTCCCTCCCCAGCCAGCCCCCAGTGACCAGAGTCCATTTCCAGTGTGGGAAAAGGTAAGGCGCTAGGTGCCTCAGCCCTCTTCATCACTGGGCCAGCTCATATATTAATTTTTTGTATGTCAGCCCACCCCAACCCCCTCCTTGGACACGGTTACCCTTCCCTTAACTTTATCCCATCACCTCCTGAAAACATCAATAGTTTTCTTGTTCCATGCCTCTTCTGCTAGTCTGTTCCACTCTGTGAAGAAAGGTCTCCTGTCCTGGCCACCTTCCAGAACCTACCTCCAGCCAGTTTGTGACTGTGCCACCTCGTGTTCTTGTTATTGATGGTCCCAAGATGTTCACTGGGGTCAACTCTACTAATACTCATTAGGTACTTAAAGGTCTCTATTATGTCCCCATGTTCCATTGTCCTCAGGCGAGTACATATACAGGTTCTGTTCTCAAACGAGTACACATACAGGTTCTACAGCCTCTGCTTGTACGAGAGCCCCTGCTGCCTAAAATCATTTTTGTGGCCCATCTCTGTACTGCCTCCAACTGGTTAATGTCCATTTTTGTGATAGGGCATACACAGTACTCCAGGTAGGGTTGCACCATGGATCTGTACAACAGCAGTATGACCTACTTCCTTCTGGTGGTGAACCCCCTGCTTATGCAACCTATCATCCTATATAAACCCTCGCCCACTGCCTTTCTGCATTGAGGAGCAGGTTTGAGGTTGTTCATGACTGGAATCTCCAGTTCTTTTTTCTCCTTGGACACAAAACGGTCACTCCCTCTGGAATCCCCAGTTCTTTTTTCTCCTTGGACACCAAAACAGTCACTCCCTCCAGTCTGTACGCGACCCTATATTTCTTACTCTCTGCATGCATGATCTTGCACTTCTTTGAGTTGATCCCCAGTTACCAGATTCCAGACCCTCTTTCCAGTTTTGTGAGGTCCCCCCAAGTGCCCTGACCCCCTCCTCTGTGTCTACCTTCCCACAGTTTAGTGTCATCTGTGAAGAGGCAAATTTTACTGTTCCCCAGTGTCATTTGTGAACACACTGGGCAGCACCGGTCCGAACACCAACTACTGTGGTACCCCACTGGTAATCTCTCTCTTCCCAGAGTATTCTCCCCCCAGGCACCATCCTCTGGTTCCCCCCCAACCAGTCTGTCACCCACCTATTCATTTTGCCACCTGCCCCCAGGTTTTCCAACTTCTTGATCAATCTCTTATGGAGGACTAAGTCAAAGGCCTTGCTGAAATCCAGTTAGAGTAGGTCTACTGAGAAAAAGGTCTTGTCACCATCTGTAATATTTAATTTAGATTTGAAGTAAAAAGCTACTTTACATGAGGCAGATGGAGCTGACAAAGAAACCTGATTATGTAAAGAGGTGGCTGATTAAACAGCTCCAGCAGTGACAGGCTTGTTTAATTGGAGTTTAAAAAAGGGCTACTTTGCCTGAAAACTGGAAGCACTCAATAGTCATTCAGATACCAAAGGAAAGATGCCAAAAATCCAACAAATTATCGACATGCAGCAGTCTGTTTTATCCAATTAGAATGACAAGATCATTTACAACCATCTAGATACTTGGAAAAAGACTCCTTAATTGCCACCCACGATGCAGGTTTTAGGACCGAACATCACACAATCACCATACTCAGACTTCAGACATAAGTATCTATAAGCTTTGGAAGACAGAAGTCATGCAGGTGCAGTGTGTTTGTGAACCTGTCCAAAATCTGACATGGTGGACCGTCCTTTGTTAATGACTAGATTAAAAACCAGCCCGCCAGCACAGGGGTTGTGCAACTGCTCACAACACCGGCGACCTGGGTTCAGAAGTAGACTCCGGATGCTGGAGGACCAGCGGGGGGTGTACAAGGGACTGCTCTCCTCTTTGGTGGGTGGGGGGAGGGGTTACCATGTTCAGTGCGTGCCTGGCCCCTAGCGGTGTGCTGCGGGTAGGGTCACCTAAGCCTGACGAGGTTTGGGTGGAGGGACAGGCAGACGCCAACATCAGCTTGTGGGTACACGGATCAACATTTTGGCATCACTGCATGTCACGTCCCTTCTGGAGGAAACTACACCTGAGAGAAATCCCCCTGTGCCTCAGAACTTCCTGGCTCAGCTACCAGTACCATGCATTCCCGCTGCAGGGGTACCCTGGGCATTACCAGCCTTAGGGACGGCTCCGCCACAAAGGGGCAAACCCGTGGGGTTGGAAGTCCTGTGGAGGTGTGGTGTTTGGGGAACTGGGGCCAGCTGAGGGCAAGGCATCTGCTGGGGAGCTTAAAGAATAAATTGAAAAAACAGACGACTTGGTTAAAAAACATAGGTGTATCAGTCAATGACCTCCACTCGTTCAACTTGTATCTGGTTAAGTGTCCCCAGAAAGTTGTGGTTGAAGATCATATAACTGAGACTTATTCATTAGTTAGAGGTGTTCCCCATGAATCAATTCTGGGTCTCTGGGTCTTCTGTTTTTGATTTTTATTAACTCTTTATCAACAGTGATGAAAAATACTGCTATTATACAATTGCTGCAGTTATTATATCATTACGCTACCTCCAGCTCTTTGGCAAACGGGATCTTATAAACTGTGGACCTACCATGTGGAACATGCTTCCTATACATCTTCATCCCATTATTTAGCTACAGCTGATTGACCTGTTGAACAAGCTTAAAGAGACACATTCATGCACAGTGGGCATCACAGTCTGAAAGCCCATGAAAAAGCACTTTCAAACGCTGTAATGAGCTCATCTGTAGGTGGAAGCACCCCCAGAGATACAGATGACCGAGTCTGTTCAGTATTAATACTACATTACAGCCATTTTTAAACTCTTGTGATGTCACTGATGAACAAGTTGTGCTCAAGTCAGTGCAGTTAGGCACAGCTTGTTCGCCAGTGACATCGCAATGCTCTAAAAATGGCTGCAATGTAGTATTAATAGTAAACAGGCTCTGTCATCTGTATCTCTGGAGTGCTTTCAGCTATAGATAAGCCCAATACCTCATTTGACAGAGCTTTTCGTGGGCTTTCAGACTGTGACCACCACTGGGCATGAATGTGTCCCTTTAAAGAGATTCACCAACTTACTGTCACTCAGGTTTGCACCTCATATTCTGGTGCCTTATGTCGGCGAAATGCCATCTGTTCATATTTTATGTTGTTATTTTAGAAGTTGAAAGATTTGCATCTTTGCTCGCCCCGATCCCTTCCATTTCCTGGTACATCAATCCTCCCATGATCCACCCCCCATGCTCAGGCACATGATGACGTGCCCAGGGAGCGCACAGGGACGTGCTCCATTTAGTCGATGGGGGGCAGGTTTAACAATGTTTTTATATATAATAAACAGCCATCTGGGGATTAATCAAGGGCACTGGTTGACTAAGAAGGGCCTTTTTAGTTGACCAATGCCATTGATTAACTCCCAAATGGCTGTTGTTATATAAAAAAAACATTGTTAAAACTGCCCCGTAGACTTTCCCGTGCTCTACCTGGGCACACATCATGTACCTGAACGCAGGGGCGGCTCATGGGAGGATCGATCGACCAGAAGTGGAAGGGATCAGGGGATCGGGGGAGAGCAAAGATATGATCCTTTCAACTTCTAAAATCATCACAGCATAATTATGTTATAAAATATGAACATAAAAACATAGAAGTTGTCCGCAGATAAGGACCACTTGGCCCACCTAGTCTGCCCTATTCTGTATATGAACTTTCCAGCAGATAAAGGCCTTACGGTCCATAGAGTGTGCAGCTAGCAACCCTTATACTGCAGCTACCCCACCCCTCCCCTGACCCTCCCTCTTACCCTATCCCATCCCCTTTTGAAGCAGTCCACTGTTCTACAGGACACCACTTCCACAGGCAACATGTTCCACCCAGACACCACTCTCTCCATAAAAAAAGTGTCTTCTCATTTCCCTCCTGAACCCCCCCCCAAATCTGAGATCATGATCTTGAGTGTCCCTACCCCCTTAACTTGAATAGTCCCTCTGTGCCTGTCTTGTTTATTCCCTTCATGTACTTGAAGGTACCCATGTACCCTGTAGGACCTGATCCGCCATTTATGTATTGTTATGTTATTGCCTGAGTTGTATATTTGTTGTAACCATGCACCCAGGACCTCCTTGTGAATGAGCTTGCTCAATGGAGCTTTCCTGCAATAAACTTGAACTTGAAGATTTTAATCATATCCACCATCTCTCCTCCAGTGAGTACATATTCAACTTCCTCAGCCTGCTCATGTAGGGTATGTCCCCTAGTCCCTGGATCATCTTTGTTGCCCTATACTGCACCCCCTCCAGTAACTTAATGTCCCTCTTCAGGTATAGATGCAAGTACTGCACGCAGTACTCCAGGTGTGGCCTAACCAGGGACCTATACAACGGCAGAATCACCTCCCCTCTCCTTGAAGATACACCCCTGGCAATACAACCCAGCATTCTGTTGGCCTTTCCCCACCTACAGTGCCACTGCAGACCCTACTTGGTCTCCGGTTTGCACACACACACACACACACACACACACACACACACACACACGCGTTACTTCTAAGATCCCCTTGTGTCTATCCCATGCTTTCTTGACTCATGTAACCATTTGAGCCCACAAGCATCCACCAACCTTTCCATGAAGAAGTACTTCCTCACATTTCTTCTTACATTTCCATAACAAGTTATTTTATTGTAAAAACTTTCTCCAGTTCTGTTACAGACGCGCGTATAATTCAGCTTGAGATGTCAAGTTTTTAACACAACCAACTGCCACATAATTTCAGTGACTGGATTTCCGGACTGAAATTATGACTAAGGGTTTAGGGTCCGTCTTTGGCACTGCTCAGGGTTCAACTGACGAGATTACCGTTCACTCACAGATACACAGACACTGTCGGCAGATAAGGGCCTGTGGCCCACCCAGTCTGCCCATTTGAGCTTGTAAGTTTTCTTTCCGTTTTTTCTAGAGGTTTTTTGCCCCTTACCCTGGACCTCCAGAATTTTTTTATGTCTATCCCGTGCATTCTTAAATCCCGTGATTGTCTCAGCGCCCACCACTTCCTCTGGCAGGGTGTTCCACTTGTCCACCACCCTTTCTGTGAAGAAATTCCTCCTCACATTTCCTCTGAATCGCCCTCCCTCCAACTTCATCCCATGCCCTCTAGTCCATGGAACATCTTTTTCTCTGGAAAATAGAGTATTCCTGCACCCTGTTCCTTCCTGTAAGGTACTTGTATGTTTCTATCATATCCCCTCTCTCCCTCCTCTCCTCCAGGGAGTACATATTCACACACTCAGTGATCAATTACAAACAAAACAGGCATGGTGGTGTATTTTCACTGGTCTCTAGTACATGGATTTTAAACCTAAGTAGAAGTTCATAATGTTTAAATAAGGCTGCCATGTGTCCCTATATGCTGTACATGGAGGCAGGATCCTGGCTGCACATACTGTAACAGCAATGAAACCCATGGTCGCCATGGAAACCCACATGTGCGCACAGTTTCATTAGCACTAGAAAACAACACTGTTTTGTCAACATTTGCCATTTTGTCCATTCAGTTCAGTTTTGCCTGTCAGACTCTGTCTTATTACGTAGTAGTACTATATGTAGCAGCGCCAGTGAAGGCAAAGCCACAAATAAAGAAATGTCTGAAACTGCAGCGTAGTGCAAAAAACAGCCCACTCAGACTGTGATGGAGGGGGACAATTTTGTATTCAGCATAACTAAAAGGGCTGAATGCAAGAACCATAACTGACACTACTGTATGCCTCCACTGTGAGGTTGATTGTAATTGTTGACTTCAGTGCAACAATCTGGAAGAGGGTATGTTGAGATTATGTTTGATGAATACCATTATGTTCATTTTATATACTGTTATTCAACTGCAGTATTTATGCACATATAAAAATGCTTCTACTGGGATTTGAACACGGGATCAACTTGGGTTATGAGCCTTTTCAGTATGCATTGTATTGGTACAGCATTCTATGATTCATGTGGCATCAGACATCGTTTCGCCAACATAAAGCACCAGAAGGTGTAAAGCACACCTGAATCCTGGCGAATCTCTTTAATGTTGGACACCAGAGGAAATGAGCTTGCTCAAGGATTTTTTGGGACATCATCTGTACATAACACTTCCTTACAGGTTATATGCAACCAATGTGATCATGGCTACTGCAGATGCACACTAAACAACTTATGGAAAGAGAATGCAAGAGAATTTCTGGCAGAAAAGTGATTTCTAAATTCTGAGCTAGTTGTAAATACCCAAAACACTAGAATTTAACCTTCAACCTCACCACAACATGCCGGCCCGGTGGCGCTGAGGGTTGAGGCGCTGGACGCCACGCCAGCGACCCGGATTCGGGAACGAGCCCAGGCCACCGGGGGTTGGCAGGGGGGAGGGAGGATTGAACGTGCTGAGGACTGCTCTCCTCTCTCTGGGGAGGGCTTCGGGCCAGCTCGACTGCCTAGTGACCCCCGTTGGAGACCGGAGGTACTGCAGGCAAGTCAGCTCTACGTAAGTGGGGAGGGAGTGCAGCAGATGTCAGCAGGGCAGCCGTGCGCAGACGTCATTGCACACTGCACTCCCTGGGGGAACTACAACAAGGAAAAAACCCTCCCTGTGCTTGTGGAGATGATGGGTGCTCCAGGGGCAGGACGCACATCCCGACGCAGGCCCACTTCCTCCGTTGGACTCCTGGCCAACCTGCGATTCAGGTAGGGCTTTCTAATTTCAGACAAGCTTAGAGAGAGCGGGCCCAGCTCTGGGGTGATCCAAGGCGCTTAGTCCAACTGGTCGATGGGGAGTTCACTGGGGTCTAGGGTTATGGGCTGGAGTAGCAGTCCAGTCATGTGAGCACCCTGCATGGATGCCCAACATAGGGGGTGAATAAATAAAGAGTAAAAAAAAAAAAAACCTCACCACAACAAATCCAAATAAACTTAGAAAGCGCTGCTCCAGTATCCATTTCCTACCAATAAACATATTCACAAAAACACCAAAAAAAAAAAGGAAAACTCATTTTAATGAAATTAACTACTAACATTGATGGAAAATAATTACTAACTACAAATGAATATAAATACCTTGGTATACAATTGTCCATTTATTACATTTTGAATCTCAGTATCACAGCGATTTCTAAGAGAGTAAATGCTGGTAGAGGAGGCTTGCGAAGAATCTTTTTTTTTTTTTTTTTACAAATGAATACTAAAGCTGAAATTGCTTGTCAAATTATTCTGCCAGTGCCATCTTTAGGAATACTATGAACATTTTGTTTCTAAACTGGATGTAACCTACAATAAACGTATCAGTTTTATATTGTGTCCACATGACACATCATTGCGATATGTACTCAAAACTAAACTGGGTCCCTCTGAAAATCAGGAAAGAGAAAAATGTAGACCCTGTTGTCACTTATGACAATTAAAATAAAAAACTCCAACAAACCTTTATAATCTTCCCCCCCAATCAGACTCCAAATACACACTAAAGGATGTGCGATACCATGGTCTGTAAATGCCTAATGTAAAATCCAAATACAAACACCTGACATATAAACGTAAAGCATCCCACACTTTGAACAACCTTTCACCCGAATTAACAAACAGCTAAAGTTCATATCTCACAAGGGAGATGCATTTTTATAGACTATGGCTCAGTGTTGTCGTGCATGGAAAGTTAAACACTTCCATGTGCTGTTGTACCACAGTAGAGATATCAGCATGCTGTCAAAATGACATCAGAGATTATCTCCAGCTTTTCTCTTGAGGTCTATGATGTCATCTCACCACTCGATGGGAACCACAACCTCATTGTATATAGTTCCCCATACATTATTCTATATATTCTATAAGGAAGGGTATCAGTAGTGGGATGAGTCTCTTTGCGGATGACTCAAAACTGGGGGCGGTGGTGGATGGGGAGGAGGGGAGGGTGGCCCTACAGGGGGACCTAGAGGCCCTGGAAAGGTGGTCTAGAAAGCGGAAGCTGAGGTTCAATGCAGGAAAATGCAAGGTACTGCACCTGGGAGCCAGAAACTCAGGCTAAGTGTGCACCCTGGGGGATGCTACAAATCTCGATGGCTAAGAGGGACCTGGGGGTGGTGGTGGATGTCAAGATGAACAACTCTGAGACTTGTAGGAGGGCTGTGGCAAAGGCCAACAGGATGCTTGGATGCATCGCAAGGGGGCTCACCTCCAGAAGGAGGGAAGTGATACTCCCACTGTATAACTGCTTGGTGAGGCCGCACCTCGAGTACTGTGTGCAGTTTTGGAGGCCACATTTTAAGAGGGACATTGAACTCCTGGAGAGGGTCCAGAGGAGGGCAACCAAAATGATTTGGGGCTTGGGGGATAGGACCTATGGGGAGAGGCTCAAAGAGCTAAATATGTACACATTGGAAGAGAGAAGGGACTAAGGAGACATGATAGAGGTCTTCATGTACATGAAGGGGGTAAATAAAGGAGGAGCAGTCAGGGTGCTCTGAAGGAAGGAGGGGCAACTAGAGGGCATGGGTGGAAGCTGGAGGGAGATTCAGGGGAGAAAGGAGGAGGTGCTGCTTCACTGAGAGAGTGGTGGAGCCATGGAATTCACTGCCCAGGGGGCTGGCGGAGGGGTTCAAGAGGGGGTGGGACAGGTACAGGGGAAGGGTTCTGGAAGCAAAAACCAGTGCAGCGAGAATATCTGGGACTGGGAAGAGAGAAGCCAGAGAGGGAATGGGGGGCAGCAAGGTCAGCTCCCAGGGTGGGGGCTGACCAAACAAGCAGACACGAAAGACCGTTAGGCCTATTCTGCTGGCATTTTAGTACGCTAGTATGTGGCACAACTGTCATTGTTTCTAAGTTTTCTATATATCTATTGTGAACAAACATGTTTTATATCTTACTGTGTTTCTGTAATTGAATCAGTATGGGTATGCCATGTTTTAAGTGATTTGAAAATAAGAGTCATGTCCTAATACTCTGGTAACAAAGTTTTACTTATTTTATACTACTCTTCATTATCACATTTCTGTAAAGTGAATACTTAGCTTGTAGGAATGTTTATTTTACTTCTGAACTGGTTCTCTATAGCTTTTTAAACTATTTAAATGGCGACTTTTGTAGTAGGAACTGCAGGGTATGCTGCAGTTAGTAAACAAGTGTACTGTTCATCACAAATAAAATGTACGAATAACAACTGAGCTGCCATTAATCCTGTAGTAAGAGTTCCTGGGACAGATATTTATTTGGCACTCCTGATCAGCTGAACAGTGGGTATAATGATCCAATATTTATTCTTGTTACTCGACTTCCAAACTTGCGTTTCAGTTCTTTACTTTAATCAAGTAAGGTCTTTCCTGGTTTGAAACGCCTAATCTTTTAGAGTTTAAGAGGGAAGATCCCAGAGGCACTGAAGCTCTGCGACCAGCATAAGCAGCGAGAATAATGAGGACCCAGGTACTTAAATTATACTTTCATTTACAAAACAAAGCCACAGCTCCAAATCAACCTGGGTAATCATGACCATGTACCTCTCCAACCAACACAACATACTATGGTCGCAGCCTTGAACAAGGGATGTAACTTCATCTTGACTTGCTAACAAATGCAAACCATTTCTGCTTCACCCTCAAGGTTTTACTGACACCAACAAACCCCTTCATAAAATTACAGCTCCACTACAGAGTTTCAAAAGGGGAACACAAAGCAAACTGATAAAGTCCTCTGTCGTCCACTGAAGGATGGAGCAACTGCATCCATCAGAGGATGATGCACTGTGGAGGAGCAATGTTGTGTTCCCCATTGCCACCACCAAGGCACAAACCTCCGCAATGTTCCTGTCCCAGGGCGGCATAATGTTGTTGCGACCACCACAGTTTGGGCCACTGCTCTAGGTTGCCATACTCCTACAGAGTGGCCATGCTGCTGTTGTTGGAGGAGGCATTCAGGAGTCAGTTTAGGGGCCATGAGCGCCCCCCTCCCCCCATGAGTACCAATCATGTCTGCAGTATATGTCAACTTAGGCCATCAATTTGATGGCCTTGCAGACTTAGGCAAAACACAGGGAATGCGGTCAAAGTTGGACTCATGATGCTGTAAACTGCGTCTGAGTGTTGCAACTGGACATGACTTAGAAAAATCGCATACATGTCCAAGCGGACAATGGACATGATGAGGGAAGCTGGAAACAGGAGCATCCCTTACACTTCTGCCATAATGTTTCTGTCATACTATGAGGAGAGTGTGAAACAGGGTTTGAAATAACTGGCTTTCTGCCTATCCCAGACAGCTGATTTTCAGTGGGGACAGGCGTTTTGATCTCTTAACCTAGCCCTTCGACAGGCCACTAGCTGTAGCAGTGTGCATAATGGCACTAGGACCCTGCAGCTGTGAGTCAGCCGACACCTATGAGACTGGGTTGTGTGGATGTGCCAGCATCATGTGGTGCGTGTCATACCAGTCAAACCTAACCTTACGTGATGCATGGATTCAAGCTCAGTGTTTTGGTGAGTGGATGGCCACCAGAGAAGGAAGAGTAAGATACAATTTTAAGCAGACTTGCAACTGCACGTGCAAAGTCATCATCATGCATACGGAGCTGCCAGTCCAAGCCTGTCTCCGCTATGCACCTCCTTGCAACAGAGTGAAGGGAGGTAGAAGCATGAGGCAAGCTCTCGTTAGAGCATTTTCTTCAGATTTAAAGGCTCTTTGAAGGGCTCAGGGACCAATTATAATTAAAAAAGAAATTCCAATCCAGACAACAGTTGGCAGCACTTTTACTTTAAAAAATACAGTCAGTCAGTCAAGGGATGAAAAAAAAATCATAAAAACCCTACTAAGGGCTAAGGAGGAGTGGCCAAGTTGGCAGGCACTGTCTGGACAAATACACAAGGAGGGGAATAAAAGGGAAAGCAAATTACAAGAAAGGTTGCCACCCAAAATAAAATGGCAACAGGAGACTTAATTAAAACCCCATTTTCAAGGCTGACTGAACAGATGAGTATGGTGGGGAGTTTCATTAACACCCCAAAGAGCCAACACTCATTATGTAAGCCGCCGGCAGGGCTCAGAAATAAGTAACAATGCATGGCCAGTGGCATGGAGGACTGAGACGCTGCACGCCTTACCTCCTGCCACGCTGGGAATGAGCTCAGGTTGCTGGGGGTTGGCCGGAGTGGGAGAGGATCGAGCATCCAGTGGATTGTTCTCTCCCAGGGTGGGAAGACTTGTTGGCCTGGCCTTACACTGCCAGCAGCTGAAAGGCAGGTGGCAGTGCAGCTTGGGCAGCATGAAGGAAGGGGCAGCATGTGCGCGACACGCGTGTCCCTCCACATGCATACATATGCACATAGCAGCAGGTATGGGAAACAGAAAGGAAAATAACTGCAAGGGCTTAATGAAGCCCTATCTCCCCGACTCCAATCCATGCTGCTACCCAGAACCCTGGTCAGCACCGGATTACTGACTGGGGTGGATGGGTAGGAGGACAGCCCTCACTTATCCAGTCCTGCCACAGGGAGAAAAATCGTCAGACAAGATGAGTCCTTGGGGGAAGCAGTCACTGGTCAAGGGAGATGGGGACAGGGCTGAACAGTCACCCTCTGCCACAGGAAGAAAAACCTCTATATGGGAAATTAAAAAATGAGTAACAGCCCCATGGCTAAGCAGAAAGGGGAGTCATTAAAAAAAAAAAAAAAATGTACTCGGGCCAAAAGCCCAACCCCTATGGGGGCACCATTTACACCCTATTGAGGGCACAAGTCTGTCCTGTCAGGGAGCATCACTTAAACCATATTCAGAGGAGATGTCCACCCAGTCAAGGAGCACTGGTTAAGCCCTGTTGAAGGTATATGTCCATCCAGTCAGGAGTACCATTTCAGCCCTATTTGAGGTACAAATCCCTCCAGGCACGGAGCATCAGTTAAACCATGTTCAGGACACAAGTCCACCCATTCAGAGGGCAACAATTAAGCCCAGTTCAGGGCACAACTCTATCCAGTTAGTCAGCACCAGTTAAGCCTTGTTCAGGGCATACATCCATCCCGTCAGGGGACATCAATTAAGCCCTATTCAGGGCACAACTCCATACACTCAGAGGGCACCAATTAAGCTCAATTCAAACTCCATCCAGTTAGTCAGCACCAGTTAAGCCTTGTTCAGGGCACACATCTATCCCGTCAGGGGACATCAATTGAGCCCTATTCAGGGAACAACTCTGTCCAGTCACAGGGCATCAGTTAAGCACTACTATAACATGGCTAAAATAAGAGGACCAAAAGCAAGGGAAAGGATTGGTAGAAGAGGGTCAGCTGGTACAAGAGCAACACGGCATTATGGCACAATAATGCCGTGTTGCTTCTGAAATTCAAGAAGTAGCCAGAGGTGAGAAATGAGCAGTGTAGGGAAAGAGAATAGTGAAAAAAATGAGAGCACTGAAGGTATTGAAAGGAAGTAGGGAGAGACGAAGGATAGGAGAACTACGAGGGAGACACAAAGAGAGAGAAATGGAATAGGAGACAGACGGAGACGGGGTGACAAGCCAGGAAGATTTTTGCAGAGCAGGAGCCTTTCACACGAGAAACAGCAGCGAAGCGGTTGAGAGCAGAAAGCGTAGAATGAGGAAGTAGAGAGGACAGACCAGTATACAGCGAGGCATATGAGGAACCTGTGCGAAAAGCACCCAGGCAGAGTCCGGAGAACGGAACGCGAGACAGAGTCAGGGGAGGAAGAAACCGGAAACGCATGCAATGTCCAATAGTTCAGGGTATATGGCACCGTGAAGTGTAATCATGCCGCAGTATTGATGGACACAGGCGACAAGAATAAGAGCAGTAAATGGACAGGCAGGTAATAGAAGCAGGAGTGTTAACATGACTGTCAGAGGTAAACCGGATGATGTAAAGTGAATACGCGGGTAACGCTGTATGCAAATGAGCAAAACACCCTGAAGCCGACTGAATAGAAGTCTCAAGTCGGGGTCCTCCTGAGCATCATAACACAGAAATAGCTGTCAGGAACATGAAAAAAGGCAGAGTAATCATTAACGCATGCATTACTTGAGTTAGCTATAAAAGTATTCAACTGACACATATGTATGCTACAGAGCATGATGTTAACCACTCAAAATAACAGTGAACTTTGCTGTGTAAGTGCAACGCTGTGATGGTTTGAATCATAAGAGCAGTACATACTAATCTGGCACAGCCATACTAATGCGCAGACCATGTTACAAGCGCATTAATTCATTCTGAAGGTGGATAGGTGGAGTTAATGGCTGTTGGTCCTGTAGGCACCTCACCCGCGGCCTCATGCCACAATGGCTCCAACCATGCATTAACTCCCCATTAGATGCCACCTTCGTCGTGGATTAATGCTTACATGCCTCATCTGTATGTTTTTTTTTTGTGAAATTGATTCTGCCCTACAATGATGTCAGCATGGGCCCACAGCAACACCAGGCTTGCTATAGAAGCTCTTGTACACCCTGCAGTTTTTAGCAGCTCAGAATGCAAAAACTAACTGCAGCAGACATTAATGAAATACAATTCCAGAATAAGTGCAAGAAGGGGTAATTAGTGCATGAAAGTCAAAGTGACTGGGGAAGGTCCTCTTTAAGCCCTATTCAGGCCACAAGTCCATCCTGTCAGGGGGCACAAGTTAAGTCTTATTTAGAGCTTAAGTCTGTCCAGTCAGGGGGAACCAGTTAAGCCCTATTTAGAGGGACCATCCTTCCAGTCAGGGGGTAAAACCAGCAGTTACTAAGACCTTTTCAGGACATGTAACAGGGTGACCATATGGTGTAATACAGTCCTTCAGCTCGGATTCAGAAATAGTTAAAATTACTGTACTAAAAAAATGACTGGACAGGTACACATTCTGTGGGGCAGGCAACATTTATATCACTCCTGTTCCTTGGACAGTCATCCCCCAAAATTATTTCTAGCCCACATAAAAAGAGCTAGCAGAAGACAAAGTGAGCAACTTCATTTACATAACTGATTTGCAATTTGTAAGTCTGTCTCATATCTTTTAGAGATTTTGTGCTCCAATAATGTGAGTGTAAAAAGTTAAATGAAGTACAGTTACCAAAGTCGAAGTGTTCTGAAAGGATAATAAATTCTCTCATCACTGTTTCATTTGCTTACTCTCTCATCAAAACCTGAAGTTGAACTGCCTTCCAATTGCACATTGTCCTCTGCACACAGTTACACAGCAGTTCCTAATGAAACAAACATATGCGGAACATTAAGAAAACGTTCAAGCATTTTGTGATTCGGTAAATGTATAGCACAAGCCTTACTCGACCAAGTCACAGAGGAAATAAAGTAGCTAGCTGTCACGAAGGCAGCAGTGAGGTGTCTTTCCACTTTAAAGTGTCTGTTGGAAGCTCAGAAACTTACTGCAAAGAACAAACTGCAACTCCATTTAGGACCTGGAAACCTGATTAAGACATAATACTACAGAGCACTGGGTAAGAAGGTGAGCAACACTTTCCACAAAAAAGTTTTATTTTTATTTTTCCTTATTGGCATTAAGCAGAGAATTGCAGGATTCCTTTAAAAGGGTAGTAATTTTATAACCAGAGTGAGTGAGATACAACTGAATTTGCTTGAGTGCGGGGGTTGAAACCTAGGATTTGAAAGGATATTTTTGTAACATTTTAAGTGTCCTGCTGGCTGAGGAGTGAGTTCATTTTTATCCCTGGACTCAGTAGAGTGGTTTACGTTGGAGCTGTGGTCTAGTAAATTGTGGTGTTAGTTGCATTACTATAAAGGACAGTACTCACCAGGGTGGTGGAGCAGTTGTGTATTTGATTGTTTCTAACAGTCACCAGTGGCTGTGCACTACCCACCCCCCCCTTCTCCACCCCCCACCCCCGGCGTGGCATTTCCTTTATAGCCACAGTTCTGACATCACTTCCTCAACAGGTCTTGGGGCAGAACTGTCATATTCCTAATAACCCTGCAACGTGCATAAAGAGTAGGTACACAAAACAAATAATACATATATATTTACATATTGTATATAATAAGGGAGCGGGACATGTGGGGAGTGGTGCAATGCACTGGCTGGGGGCAGCAGTTTTCCAGAAACATTCTGGAAACTGTGTTGCTGTCCTATTTGTAGGCAACTGTCAGCTCTGAGAGAGGAGGTTGCCCACCTCAGGCTGAACTAGCAAGGACTAAGGAGGCCTCCCCTCCCAAAGAGCACCACTGCCACAATCACTGAGTCAGAGGTTTCGGAGTATGAAGAGCAGTAGGACCACAGTGGGTTCTGGGAGGGTGCGGGTGGTGGACCAGGAGTGGCCCCAGTTGTACCTCTACACAAATCAGGTGCCATTCTGGCAGAGCAAGGTTCCTCTATGATGGCACCCTCAGTGGAGACCCAGAAGAATGCTGAGGACATCCACAAGGAGACCCACAAAAGGGTGGCAAGGGACACCACAGGGAAGGAAACAGTTACTGATAGGGGACTCAATTGTTAGGGGGTAGAACTGGGAAGGGAGAGAAGGAAGTAAGCTGCCTGCCTGGTGCCATGGCTTGGAGGACAAGAAGCTAATCCTCACAATTGTAGAAGCAGCATCACAGGAGAGAGAACTAGATATCATTGTCCACCTTGGGACAAATGACCTAGCTAGGCATGGGATCAGTGCAGTGCAAAATGAATTTGTGGAGTTGGGAAGGGGCCTCAGATGGGTAGCAAGCACAGTAACCTTCTCAGGAGGTGCTACTAGTCCATGGCAGGAGTGAGGCTACGGTACTGCACACCATGCAGTTTAATGAATGGTTGCAAAACTGGTGCAGAGCACAGGGCTTTGGCTTCATTGGGGACTGGGGGGCCACCTGGAGAGATAAAGGTCTAAACTGGTATGACGGTCTGCATTTGTCCACAAAGGGGACCAAGCTCTTAGGTGACAGGTTTAAATGCTTATTTGGCAAGCTTTTAAACTAGATAAGGGGGGAGGTACTGATAAAAGGCAGGAAAAGTCAAGCCTCCCCCCACAAAACATGGCAGGTAGTAGGGTAAACATTGAGGTACAGAGCTCAAATACAGGGCAGGACGGGGTAAATGGTAAAATAGATAAGAGCAATAAGAGCAGGGATGGGGGAAAAAGGATCAAGCCAACATTAAATGGAGGCAATGACTACTAATGCTCGTAGTCTGGGAAACAAGCTTGATTAGCTAGTAGCTTTGATGGAAGATGAACAATTGGATATTGTGGCAGTCACAGAAACATGGTACACCGAGAACCATGAATGGGATGTCAATATACCAGGGTACAATCTACAGAAGGGACAGGGAAGGTAAAAGAGGAGGTGGAGTAGCTCTATACATAAGGGAGGGATCAAAGCTACAGAACTAAAAAGTAAAGGGGAGGACAAGAGGCACTTGGGTTACCTTGGAGATGGGGAATGGCATCTCAATCCGCACAGGGGTTGTATACAGACCCCCATCTCAAAAGGGAGGAAATGGACAAGAAAATGATAGAGGACATTCTCAAAATGGCTGAAAAAGGGGGATACTGTTGATGGGGACCTGAATATGCCAGATGTTAACTGGAGGACATGTACTGCAGCCACATCCAAGAGCAGGGTATTCTCGATGTTCTGCAGGTGAGCAGACCTTAGACAGCTAGTGCTGGAACCCACTCGGGAGGAGCAATACTAGACCTGGTACTCTCAAATGGAGAGAGGATCACAAATTTAGAAGTCGGTAGACATCTGGGAACAAGCGACCACTGCACGGTGTGCTTCACAATAAGCACAACCATGGAGATAAGCCATACAAAAACAAGGATACTGGACTGTAGAAGGGCTAACTTTGGCAAAATGGGTGAACACCTGAAGAATGCACTAGCAAATGGCCAAATAGGAGGGGTGGAAGCAAAATGGAGAAAAATCAAAACTGCCATCATAGAGGCAACAAGTCTTTGTGTAAAACAAAGAAAACAAAGCGGAGTAAAAAACCACTATGGTTCTCAAAAGAGGTGGCAGGGAAGGTTAAGGAGAAAAAGGCTGCATTCAAAAAGTATAAGGAATCACAGAGGGAGCACGACAGGGAACTGTATCAATTAAAGCAGAAAGAAGTAGGAAAGGCAGTCAGAAAGCAAAGGCACAAACCGAGGAAAAAATAGCCAACTCGGTCAAAAAGGGGGATAAAACCTTTTATAGGTACATTAGGGAGCATAGAAAGGTTAAGGGAGGGATAGTGAAGATTAATAAAGGAGAGGGGAGGTGGGCAGAGGGAGACAGTGAAAAGGCAGAGATACTGAATGAATACTTTTGCTCAGTATTCACAAAAGAAGATAAGAAGCAGTTACCTAAACCAGACAACAGAAGCACTCTGGGTAGGGGGGTTGATACCAGTCCATTCACAGAAGAAAGAGTCCTGAAAGAACTCCTAAAACTCAAGGTGGACAAAGCAATGGGGCCTGACGGGATTCACCCCAGAATCCTAAAAGAACTAAGGGGGGACCTAGTGACACCACTGACCACACTTTTAACAAATCATGGCAGGATGGGGTGGTACCTGAAGACTGGAGGAGGCAGATGTGATTCCACTTTACAAAAGTGGGAGCAAGGCAGAAGCAGGAAACTACAGACCTGTAAGTTTGACCTCAGTGGTAGGGAAAATGATGGAATCACTTCTGAAAGAAAGAACTGTTGAGTACCTAGAGGCCAGCGGGGCACAGGACCCAAAGCAACATGGATTTACAGCAGGAAGGTCATGTCAGACTAATCTAATTGATTTCTTTGACTGGGTGACCAAAGTAATAGACTAGGGAAGGGCTGTGGATATGGCCTACTTAGACTTTAGCAAGGCATTTGACACATTCCCACACAAAAGATTAATAATCAAGTTAACCAGCCTGGGAGTGGGTCCCAGAGTGGTAGCCTGGGTAGCGAACTGGCTGCACAACAGGACACAGAAGGTAATAGTGAATGGAAACACATTCAAGAAAGGGGTTACTAGTGGAGTACCTCAGGGCTCAGTACTGGGTCCAATCCTCTTTAACATCTTTATAAGTGACATTGCAGAGGGTCTGGAGGGAAGGTTTGCCTCTTTGCAGATGACACAAAGATCTGTAACAGAGTTGATACACAAGAGGGGGTAGAAAAGATGAGAAGGGACTTGGCAAGGTTGGAGGAATGGTCAGACATATGGCAACTTAGATTCGATGCAAAGAAGTGCAAAGTAATGCACCTGGGAAACAAAAACCCAGAAGAGTACACAATAGCAGGGGAGGTACTAACAACAAAAAAAATGGAAAGGGACCTGGGAGTAGTCATATCAGAAAACCTAAAGGTGAGTAAGCAAAGTGAAAAGTCAGTAAGGAGAGCCAGGGGGATACTGGGATGCATAGGAAGGGGCATCACAAGTAGAAAAAGGGAAGTGGTTATTCCTCTATACAGACAGTTGGTGAGACCCCATCTGGAGTACTGTGTGCAGTTTTGGAGACCTCATCTACGCAAGGACATAGACAGGATGGAAGCAGTCCAGAGGAGGGCAACTAAAATGGTGCGGGTCTACATCAGAAACCATATGAAGAGAGACTGAGAGAGCTTAATATGTATACCCTTGATGAAAGGAGGGACAGGGGGACATGATAGAAATGTTCAAGTACCTCAAGGGAATCAACAAAGTCCAGGAGGGTAGCATCTTTCAGAAAAAGAGATGTGTAAGAACAAGGGGGCACAGTTTAAAGATAGAGGGGGGACGGCTCAGGGGTAATGTGAGGAAATTCTTTTTCACGGAGAGAGTGGTGGATACATGGAACAGCCTTCCTGAGGAGGTCGTTGGGTGTAAAACAGTGGGGGAATTCAAACATGCAAGGGACAGACACAAAGCAATTATAGTGGGGGGTTGCAGGAAGCAGGCTGTTGGTTAACTAGAATCTGCAGCTTATCCAGTAGGTAGGAAAATGGGCAGACTGGGTGGGCCAAGTGGTCCTTATCTGCCGTCAAAGTCTATGTTTCTATGACCATCCTGAAAGTCAGAGACCTTAGGAACTTGTTCAGGTCGTGCAGGTCGAGAATGGGGAGCCAGCCCCCCATCCGTTTGGGGACCAGGAAGTACCTGGACACGAGCCCCAGGTCTGAAGGAGGATCCGCACCTTCCTGATCACCTCTATCCTGAGGCACAGGGCAACATCGGCTCAGCGGGCCGGCGGCAAGGCTTCGGACCCCGTGGTCCCCCCGGGGGGCGATGGCTCAAAAGGGAAGGCCCCGTCAAGACCAGAGACAGGCCCTACCTTCCACCTCCCACACCCAACGGAAGGGAAGTGGCAGAGCCGCCCTCTCGGGGGGGGGACCCAGGTAAGGGTGGCGAGGTCGGGGGCGATGCCCCTCAACCAGTCACTGAGCAGGCTTGGAGGAGGGACTGGCCGAGGGAGCTCCTGGGCCTTTACCTCCTTGCTTCCCATTAGAGGAAGCCGCTGGCTTGGGTTCGGGATGCCAGGCGCAAGCCTGCTGGCCCTCTTGCTGGTGCTGATGGGCCGGTCATGCCGCAGGGGCTGGAGGATGAAGGGGCTTACGCTGATGTTGCCAGTGGCCCTTGTCCCTTTGGGCGGAGGTGACCGAGTCCACAGTGGCATTGGACTTTTTCGATCCCCTGGAGATGTCCCTCCACTCCAGGGCCAAAGAGGTCAGTCCCCAAGAAGGGGACGTCCACCAACTTGTGCTGGATATCCGCCGAGAAGGTGGATATCCTCAGCCACGCCCTACGGCACATGGCCACCGCGGCCGCTACTGACCTGGCACAAGAATCACCTACGTCCAGAGCAGTCTGAAGCTGCTGCTTAGCCACCGCCCTACCCTGGTCCCGCACCTGCTGGACCGTGGTCCGCAGGTCGGCCGGGAGATGAGGGATCACCTCATCCAGGGAGCCCAAGAGGGCGTGGGAGAAGTGTGCCATCAGCGCGGCCAAGCTGGCCTGTCGGAGGTCTAGGGAGGACACAGCGTAAACCTTGCGCCCAATATAGTCCATCCTTTTGGAGTCTTTGTCGGGAGGCCTATCCACATCCTGAGCGTTTCAGGAATGCTGGAAGACGTTATCGGTAACTAACCCCTCAGCAGAGGGGTGCTCCAAGAAACTGGGCAAAGAATCGATAGGGACTGCATACTTCCTGGCCATCCTGGCCGAGGGCACAGGACAAGAAGTAGGCTACTGCCAAAGCTCCAAGGCTGGGCCGACAATGGCCTCAGCCATAGGGAAGGCCTCTGAGGATGAATCCCCTCGGTCTAAGATCTCCATCAGGGATAATAGGCCTGTTTGGACACGGGCTCGAGCTGCATCCCGGTGAACTCCGAGATAAGCCTAAGCAGACCCAGGAAGGACGATGGGCTGTCGTCCAAAGACTGGTCCTGGGAGGACTCCAGGCCCACCCGCCTAGGGAACACGGAGGAGTTGTCGTCGGACTCCAAAGGGTCTGCAAAGAGCTGCCTCAGGCCTGAGCCACCCTTCACCTGCCGAGGGCGGCCGGGAGTGAGGGTGACCGACAACCTGCGGGGCAGACCGTGACCCGGCCGAGGTTCCACCACAATTGGTGAGGCAGCTAGATTTGGTCGAACAACCGGCCTGAAAGTGGGCATCTTGACTGCGGCGAGCGGTTGCATTGGCCGTTTAGGCGGCAGCCGCTTGATAGCCGGGGAATGAATCTGAGTCGATTGATTCCCAGACAACAGCAACTGCTGCCACATAAGCTCCTCGTAACGTCGACGCAATCTGCGTTGAAGTCTCTCCTCCTCCTCCGAGGAAGACGAGGAGGAATGGTGTTGCCACTTAACTCGGTGCCCCGACCAAGACTGCCAAAGTCGGCGGGAGCGACTTGACCAAGAAGAAGACCGAGACAGAGACCCTCTATGAAACCGAGGGCGGGTCTGGGAAAGAGCGGGGGACACCCGCTCTTCCCTCGGCTCGGACGCTTTGACCGAGGACTGCCGCCCCAAAGGCGCGGGCAGAACCTCGGTCTCCACTGGGGAAACCGGCGGAGAAGGGTTGATGGCTCTTCCAGTCGACCACCCGGGTGACGGGTCAAGAGAAAACTCGACTATGTCGACGGGAGTCTCGGCAAGCTGGCCTGACGGGGACACCGTGGAGCCAACGGCCTGAGCCGCAACCTCAACCGAAGTCGACAGTCGGCTGTCCGGGGAAGAAGACCCCTCCCACTCCCACAAATGCTGACGATGGGACTTAGCCTTCGACTCCCTCGACTTGGGCCGAGAGGCAAGTCCCGATGGCCCCTCTCCCTTCGTGGAGAGGGACTGGCGAAGCTCCTTGAACAAAACCGAATGAGAGACACTCAGAGAGACAGGGATAAATGCCGTGACTGAGGAGGAGGGAGATGCGGCCTGGGCCGCCGCCTCCTCCAGGGCGATAGAGTGCTCGAGCTGCTCAGCCGTCGCGGACACCGCCCAACGAGCCTCTTTGGATTTTGCCGGCGGGGAAAACTCCTCGGGGCGCCCGAGCCTCAACTGGGCAGCACGATCCTCCAGGACGTTGGTCGAAAAGGCGCGGCACAACTCGCATACCTGCAGGTCATGGTCCAAGTCGAGGCAGTATACACACATGGAGTGCGGATCAGTCCTGGAGATATTCCACCCGCCAGGGTGCCTCCGAGAGCCGGGAAACGAATTGTCCATCGCAGCAGCAAGGGAAAAGAGACCGAAGTTTAGAAAACTTCAAAACTAAAAATCGGACAAACCGAAGAATCAGGAACCAGTCAAAAAACGCAGAGCGCTAAGGAGGGAACCTGAGCTTCCAAGCGGTAAGGAAGATCTGGCGTCATGGGGCGGAGCTGAGAGATTTACCACCCAGGTGGGTGGGAGAAGCCAGCTTGAAGGCCTTCCGGCAAGATTTAAAGCGGCAAGAAACCTGCCAATAAGTGTGGATGAACAACATATCCATGTCCCTAGAACAGGCTTACACCTGGTGCCAGGGCTAAAGGAAACAAACAGATTGGAGGACTGGGTACAGTCCTTGATACGGTTCAGGTAGTGCCAAAGGATTCTGTGGAAGCTGAAAGAGAGCAACAGCACTTTGCCCAGGTTCTGAGGGGAAGGAAGAGCATAAGCAAATCAACAGACTTATTTAAAGAGCTAGTGGAGCCACAACAGGCAGACAGGAAAATAATACACATTTTAAGCAGTAGTCAGTTGTAACATTTTATTCCTGAAGTATTTTTCTTTTCCTTTTGCTCATCAGAAAGTATTCTGTGTGATAACATTGTGCTGGATTTGTGGAACAGCTCTTAGCCTGGCAGCTGACATATCTAACTCTACTGCCCAACACTAAATCATCAGCATTATGATCTCACTGATAGTGACATCACAGGTGAATGACCTGGCAGTCACTCACTTGCTGTTCCTAAGCAGCAGTGATGTCACAGTCAGTGAGGTCACAATGCTGATTATGTAGTGTGGGGCAGAAGAGTAAGATATGTCAGCTGCCAGGCTAAGAACTGTTCCACACATCACATCTACTAAAATCAGGTAAACAATATTCTAATTAAACAAAGGGAAAAGAAAAAGTAACTCAGATATAAAATGTAATGGCTGGCTGCTTTTAAAATCTAATAGTAGTTTTACGCAATACACTAGCTCTTTAACATGAAATCAGATGTCATCTCAGGCAAGAATTTCGGGTGAGTGTACAATGCCATCTGATCCCTGTAAAACATCAGGAAAGGTGGGTCACAAACGAAGGCCTGCATGTCCGACACACAGCTGGCTGAGGTAAAAGCCCCATGAAATAAAGTCACCCATGACAGATACTTCATGTCACAGGAAAATCCAGACTCGAAAGGGACTTTCATCAGTGACTGAGGCAAAATATTCAGGTCCCAAACTGGGATAGGCTTGCAGACCAGAGGCGCCACATGCAACAGGCCCTTCAGGAACCTGTGGGCCACATCCAGTTGGGCCATTCTTGTCCCCACCAGTAGGGGTATGATGAAAGACTGAAGTGACAAACTAGTTAAACTTCACTAAGGAGTACAGCAATCCTGACAGAAGGAGTCAGGAGATAGTGCAAGAACCCTCTACACTGGGAAAGTGAAGGGGTCCAGGCATGCTGTTTGGCAACCGCACAGTAAAACGCTTCCTTTTCAGGGAGTAGGAGTACCTGGTGGAAGGTTTCCTAGCAGGAAGCCTACAGTCGAGACCTTGGCCTAGACCCTGAAACGAGACACCTGTGCCTCAGGAATGAGGCATGGAGGCACTAGGACTGGAGGTCAGGATGCAGCAGCGTGCTGTTGTTCTGGGATAGAAAATCAATCTGAAGGGGAAATGGAGTCTCTACTGCCAGCTCCCATAGTGGTGGAGACCATATCTACCTGGGCTACACAAATGCCACAGAATCATTCTGAGTGCCCTCTGAATTAAAGGCAGACGAGGAAAAGCGTAGAAAAATCTCCCTTTCTAACAGATGGGCAACACGTTTTGACAAAAAATGCCACACCCTTAAGCCAGCAAACAAAAAAGCAGCAGTTTTTCTTTATGTGGAGATGCAAAAAGGCACAGCTCTGACCTTTCCCACATGTCAAAAAGCTTTTCAGCTACAGTCTGACTCGGGTCCCACACATGGGGCCAACCCACAGACAAGCTTAGGATGTCTGCCAGGACATTTAGCAAGCTGGTGACATGGTTGCATTTGGCATCTGTAGAACACCTGTGATGCATCGTCTGGCACCAGGTGCAATGTTCCATATCATAGACAACATCCAAGCAGTGCACATAAGCATTGTGCCTGGTCACGAACACTGGTTACCTGCACACCACACACCTCTTGAACCCAGGGTTGTTGTTCTATTCCATGGCAAAGAACAACTACAGAGTAGGAAGCTGATGTTGACAATACAGGACCCCCTTTGAAGACTCGTGGGAGTCAAGGCGCTAGAGGCATTTGCTGATTCTGTTTGCATTTTATGCAGCATGAAAAGAGAAGAGTTAAACTACGAGTAAAACTACCTTGTTTGCAAAAACTCTCTGTATGGGTTTCTTTAATTTCATGCTCGCGAGGCAATACCTTTGAGTGCGCACTACCCTTTTGGACTTTGTAATTGGATATGACACTGTAACAGTTTCATGAACAGAAGCTTTAATGAAGGTAGCAGCACATGAAAAAATATTAATGCACTATAGTTAATTCATAAGGTCATTATATCAGACAATATTTTCCATCTGGATAAATATATTTAAGCCAGGGAAGAAAAACAAAACATACCGCCAAATTGCACACTGGTCAAACCATAAGTGAAGTCATTTGTCAAAACACTAGATTTCTCTCTCCCCCAGGTCTCCCTTCCAATTAGAAAACTGGTTATTATTCATGCATTTCGAGGGACTATCTAGAACGAGAGAAATAGTTACAGAAACTATAACATTTTTTTCAGTCACACAAGTCAACCCAAGCCAGCTTTGTTTGGCTCGGCAAAAAATAACTGAGGTGAAAATAAACTATTTAACATCAGTTATTTGTAGTCTACTTCAGAAAGGCAACCAAGATGCTTTCTCACCAAAATTGAATCCAGGAGTGCTGCCTTTAGTTTCTTTTTTTTTTTTTTTTAACCACCAACATAAACTGCTGCTTTACTGAGGGTCAGATCAGAGTATTGCAGTGATGTAAGGGACCTCCGATCCCTTTCGCCCACTCTTCCCGTTGCACGGCAGTGACTATACCCAATGTGATGCCGACATACAGTGCATCCATGCCCATCAGCCCGAATTCTCATGCTACTTATGCTGTGTACTCCTCAGGAATCTGCCTAGTCCTGTCTGAATGTCTGAACTGTGATAACTTCTTCAACCTCATGAGGAAGGCTATTCTATGCGAATAACCACCCTTACTGTGAACTGTGTCTCTTCACTTACCTGCTCCCCTCATGAGGAAGGCTATTCTACGCTAATAACCACCCTTACTGTGAACTGTGTCTCTTCACTTACCTGCTCCCCTCATGAGGAAGGCTATTCTACGCGAATAACCACCCTTACTGTGAACTGTGTCTCTTCACTTACCTGCTCCCCTCATGAGGAAGGCTATTCTATGCGAATAACCACCCTTACTGTGAACTGTGTCTCTTCACTTACCTGCTCCCCTCATGAGGGAAGGCTATTCTACCGAATAACCACCCTTACTGTGAACTGTGTCTCTTCACTTACCTGCTCCCCTCATGAGGAAGGCTATTCTATGCGAATAACCACCCTTACTGTGAACTGTGTCTCTTCACTTACCTGCTCCCCTCATGAGGAAGGCTATTCTACGCTAATAACCACCCTTACTGTGAACTGTGTCTTTTCACTTACCTGCTCCCCTCATGAGGAAGGCTATTCTATGCGAATAACCACCCTTACTGTGAACTATGTCTCTTCACTTACCTGCTCCCCTCATGAGGAAGGCTATTCTACGCAAATAACCACCCTTACTGTGAACTATGTCTCTTCATTTACCTGCTCCCCTCATGAGGAAGGCTATTCTACGCGAATAACCACCCTTACTGTGAACTATGTCTCTTCACTTACCTGCTCCAACTCATTTTAAGTACATCCTCATGTTTTGCTCGTCTATCTGTGTGTACTCCTCCATATCTATCCCCTTTACAGGTCAGGTCCCCATGATCATGCTCCCTCTTTGCCATCACGTACCTCATCTGAAATATCCGCGTATGTCCAGTCTCTTCTCTTAGCTTCTGCCCCTCAGGCCACTAATAGAAAGGATAACCAGCGCTGGACCCTCCCTCATAATCTTTTCAATCTCCTTTCTTTTTCCTTCGGCTGCGCTGCTCGCTTCACCACACAAGATAAACATGCAACCCAGATTTTCTGCCCCTAGGTGTACATTACACGTCCCCGGAAGGACAAAAGTTGCTGCTTAACTGAAAGTGATGGAAGTCCATAATTAAGAGGTGCAGCAGAGTTTGGTCCAATCTGGGGAGCAAAACCCCATTAACCTTTTAATGTAGTCAGTGAATCCTGACAATTAAGTTCTACATTATACATCAAGAAATGTTCCACCATCTCCAAATATTCATTCATTTTCAGGGATTGGGGGTGCTCCAGTGGAAGCCAGATCCGACCTAAATGTTGTACTGCAGTACATCTGCCTTGACTGATGTTAATTATATAAAGCAAGGTAAACTACATGTCAGCATTTCCAGTAATAATGTCATGATTTGAAGATTTTTTTCATGATAGATAACTGAGAAGAATGCCACAGATAGCACAATACTGATATGTTTGAGCAATTCTTGTCTGTGATGCTGAATGTACTCAGCAGTCCCAGACAGGCAAGGCAAACAACAGGCAACCAGCTTCATGTAAGGCGGGACCCTCAGTGCCCCGAATATAGGGGGAAGTGATCCAAAAACTACAGTGTCCCACGGTTCTTTATCTCGGTACACCGAATTGTGCGTGGTAGCAGGGTGGTCTTGTATTAGTGTTGGTCCATGGAAGGGGGCATTCACTGTTCACATGTGATGCATCCCCCATTAGGACAGTGGCATGCCAAGCTAGTGTAATGAGAGGGAACCACTGATGCCCTTCCTATAAGCCTTGAGACTGCCTGACAGGGACCAATCAGAGAGGGAGAATGAGCAGAGACATCAGTGCCACAAAACAGCCAGTTCAAAGCATAACATCAGATGCCTACAACCGACAGTGGCACTGATAGCACTGTATGTGTATGTTTAACGGAACATAAGGGTACGGCACACAGAAGCAATGAATAATGAGAACAGATTATTAATTAGAGATATTACTGCACATAGTAAGGTGCTAAGTCACAATGAGAAGCCAACTGAGACTTCTTCCCACTACGGAGTTAATAGTAAACTTGCCAAATAACGAAAGGTCACTCACTTCCAAGTACTGTATGTGTACATCTACACTCTCAAGCTATGCAGACACTTGTGACTCATATATCCCACACACTCCATTCATCCCCTTCCTACACTCAGCATGGAGCTCTAATTTTCTGTTCTCATCAAGAAACACTACCTACTGACTGAAATAATGCAATTACTGTACATTTGTAGAAGCCACATCTAAACATCAAGTAAGCTATCCCTGTAAAGCTGGTCATAGCTAGTTACAAATAACTGAAAAGTACATTAGCCCAGAGTGGCCAGTAACTTGTTCTGAGACACCATGACTCACATATTTGTGGTGCTAATAAAGAGACCCCAGAGTGTAACTGCATCAGGCCACCTGTTTTTGTTACATAGAGAATAATGGATGGGGAAGGGTTTGATATGATAATTTAATGCACACTCGAGTTGTGGAATGCCACATAAACCCCGAGGGCGAAGCCCGAGGGATTTATCAAAGCATCCCACAATGAGGATGCGCATTAAATTCTCATGTGAAAAACCCTCCCCATCTTTTATTTTTTATAATAATGGGCCAGCAATTTTTCTCAAGCAGTTTGTGAGACTGTTTGTCCCTCCCACACACAGAACATTGGCCAATGAGGCAGCAGCATAGTTTGACTGGCATGGCTCATGAATGTCATAACAACCAGCCGGTTGTTATGGAAAATATCAAACTGGTCAGTACATTGAGAGAAATTGCTGACCAGATATTATAGCCCAATCTCAGATAGAACGTTTAAACTGTAGAACTATTACAAAATATCTCATCTCAAACCTGCCCTCCCCTTCCTCATTCAGATTTATACAAGCTATACTTCTGGATAATTTCAATCCACCTGACATGTATTACACAGAGACACCCCAATCCACTTACATATAGCCATACTTTTTACTAGAAAAAAAAACACAAAAAAAAAACACGCAAGATCACTGCCTAAACCTACACTGCAGTGGCCTCCAGAAAAACAGAATCTACATAGAAGGATGGTACCTATCAGGGGCCCATACATGTAACTGAACAGAGGCACTGCAAATACGAGAGACCCATTTATAAGTAAAACAAAAAGCTGGAGCCAGTAGTGACAATTTTTAGTCATAAGATAGGACTTTTTTTACATCAGTGATAAAACTGTCAGAAAGAAGACCTTTGTAAATGGTCCTTACACAACGTTAGCATCAGTGACAGCACCAGGAGCTTTAAAACATGGGTTGAATTGGACCTATTGATGTAAAAAAATGTGGGTCTAAGAGGAACTTACTGGGTCAAAACAGGTTATAAATAGTAGATTTTGAACAGTTCGTGTTCCCTTACTTTAGATATTGTTATAGAGGAGGTGCATCAATTTGGACCCGCTGGCAAAGGGAAGAGGGGTAATTTCAGGGCAGGATACAATTTTTGCCCTTTTGGTGCATGTTAGCACTGTCCCTGCTTAGCATACTACTGAGTAAAGCTTCCAAAATTCCCATAGAAAGTCCAGGGAATGGAATCCCTTGTTTATCATCTCAACCTTTTAATTTGCATGCTGTTCATTTTCTCAAATAACCAGAACTTGTTTCCCTGAAAGAGCTTTTTCCAAATTTTAGTTGGATACTTGAAAATTTGTCAATGGAATCACAGCCCCCCCCCAAAAAAAAATAAGGTCTATCAGAACCAGAGTACTGACATGTTTACCTGTGTGTAGACACAATTCACTGACACAACAGACTGCAGCAGTAGAAGAATGAACACCACCTGCACCTCAGATAACCGGAAAAGCGGGAACTGGCACAGAAGTTCAGTCCTCAAGCCTACCAATAACCCCCGGGGATGAGAAATCCACAATCTACTGCAAGTCTGCAGGGGGTCACAATCAGCAGCAGCCCATCGTGCCAGACTAGATATCTGGCCTGTTCAGTACTTTTTTTTTTTATATACAAAATTCATAAAACAATGCATTAGCCAATTAAAACATGCACACATCCACCACAGTTATCTGTCACATTTATTTAAAAATCACGTTACATTTCTCATACATCAGATTTTCAATACGTTAGGTCTTTATACAGTTATTACTGCACCAACTAATTTTTTTGCTTAAAACCACCAGGTTCTCTTATGTAGGTGACCTAAAATCCATTTACTTTTCCTATGCTACAGCAGCCCCAACTAGTATACACCAAGGTCTCAACGCACCATCATGGCCATGCTAGTTACATGCTGCAATCCTTAGAAAGCGGACATTCTAGTGCTGAAACACACGGTAAGTACACACATCACTTCAGCTCTGTGAGAGGGGGGAAGTTCTGCAGTGGCTTAGTAAAAGACGTAAAGGTGAGATAAACGTATTAACTGCAAGCTGGCTTGGAGTCAGAGTTCTGTCAAGCTTGGTGCTTGGACCAGAGCTTGCTAGCACTTTGATTCTATGGATTCCTTCTGAAAGACAGTCCACGTGGCAGTAGCACCACAGGGTCTGATGAGGAAAAGAACAGCACTAAAAGAGAGGTTTAGGTCACAGTTTTACTCCCCTCCCCCCATAAAGTCATCCTTGACACAGAACTGTAAACGGCTTTCAAGAGAGTAAAGAAGGAAAAGGAACATGCAGAATGGGTTTTCATAGCAACCTGGCTCCACGGAACAGCTGTGCCCAAAGTACAACATTCCCACACCACATCACAACTGCACACAAAATGTTTTTCAGCAGTCAGCTGTTTATTTTCATTTTTAAAATAAAAGGAACAACCTCCAACCACAGAGTGGTACGTCCATGAGAGGTAGGTGATTTTTTTTTTTTGGGGGGGGGTCCTCGAGGAAGTAAAAAGAGCAACATTTTAAAACAACCTCCATCCCAACCCCAGCTGACTGGGTCCCACCCAGCAGTTTAGAGTCAGGGCGTTACACTTTATTTTGGGTTGGTGACAAAGTGGTCCAGTGATGAGCAGTCCTCATCCTGTCAACACTTCGGCACTCTGCATTGCCAGTTCACAGTGTGGAAACAGACTGGCAGAAACATCGAAAGGATAAAGACTCATGACTCATGGACAACTCTCTTACCAACTACAAATAAAATGCAGGACACTGATTCTAAATGGTTATTAATGAATCTGGGTGGGGCCAAAGCAGCTGGGAATGCGTCAGGATTTGTAAAGTAGAAACTGTATAAAAAAATTTGCTGCAGGCATATCGGTACAGTGATAGCACTATCGCTCACAATGCTGGCAAACCGGGTTCAGACATGAGCTGGTGTTACTGGGACTGGCTGAGAGAGAGGAAGGCTGTGCACCCCAGGGGGGGATGCTCAACCTTCCTCTGGGAAGGGTAGGCAATAAATCCCAATGCGTAACTGGCTCCTGAATGAGCAGAGGAGGAGGAGGTGCAGTCCAGACAGTTCTGGGAGGGAGAGGACAGCACAGTTATCGACACACGCACACATCATGAGGGTGCTCATGGATGTTGATATGTGTGTGGCAGTGGTCGACTAACAAGGGCCTTGTTAGTCGACCAGTGCTCACGTTTTATCACCAAATGGCCATTACAATATACAAAAAAAAAAAAAAAAAAAGACTGAAAAGGTGCCGCCAATAGAGTATAATGGAGCATGTCCCTAAGCTCTCTCTAGCATCGCGTCATAACTTTGCAGAGCATTGGGGGTGGAGCGTGGGCGGCACCAGAAACTGGGAAGTCCTTCGGACCCAGTATTTCTAATTTTACGAGCGCTGCCATTTTTTACTACATCGATTATTTTCATCAAGCTCTACATTAGAAGCAGCCCCATGAGGTTCAGCACCTATACATCTGGTGCAGGAGCTGTTTCGTTTAACTTGGTAAGTCTCTTTAAGCCTGAAGTTTCTCATCCCTTCTGCCCATTCTTTGCAGGAACACTGAATTTAGTATGCTGCAATAGTACTGTCACCCAATCCAGTTCTGCAATAAGGACTTACACCAGCAGTTAAAAAAAAAAACACTACCTACTTGTGATTCAGAAAAGGAGTGTCTAGGCTCCCTCACTGAAACAGGCTACTGTAAACTCAAAAGTAACTTTGGGAAAACAGATTTTTTTTTTCTTCACCTTAGGTTGTTTTTTTTTGGGGGGGGGGGAGGGAGAAGGGGTGCAGATTAGAACATCCCTCTGGCCTGACCTGCTTGATGCTAGACCAACTACCACAGCTGGTCTAGCACCAGCACGGGGCAGGAAAGGGAGCATTACTAAATGTTATTTTTAGTTCACTGTGTGCAGTAAGAGGGCCTAGACAATCCCTTATTGTATCGAAACTGGCAGCGTCATTTTGTAAGGGTTAACATGAACACTGACCTTTTCCTTTCCTCAGGACTATAAACAATAGAGGAAATGGCATGACTACTGCGCTTTTGTTTGAAAAGCTACAACTGCTATGGAGAGCTCTTTAGAGACACACCCACTGGGAAGCGAGTGCTGAAAAGCAGGATCTCAGACTGCCTAATGCACCTACTCCGTACTTGGGATACACTGACACTAAGTGGCTAGTCTCTGGAGAGGACAAACAGTGTAGGGTTTCAGACTACTACAAGCAGCATCTGTGGAGTTACTTTAGGTACTGTGCAAGGGGCGGGCCTGGACCACTACTAATTTTTACCCTTTGTCAAAGCTCAGGATTAATGGCATATCAGTGCACTCTGCACACCAAACGCACCATGCTGCAGCACTTTTGTTGTGCTGGTATCAAACACGGCTCTGCACTTTTACTTTTAGCACTACACTGTCAGCTCAACGGAATACCAGAAATAGACTGCCAGATGTGGTTCTGGAGGGGTTCAGTGGTACTCTAGCTCCTGTATTTGATTTGGTTTCCATACTCCCTACTCCCTACTCATTTATTAGAATTGAATTTACTTAGCACAGGTCAAGTAGGTCTCACATATAGAGGGAGTCCTACTTCAGCTTAGTTCTACAACTGGGCAAAGGGAGGCATAAAGAGGTCACGTGACTTGCTCAAGGTCTCCCACTGAGTCAACAGCTAGACTGGGAGATGAACTGCCTTCACCTGGCCTGGGTCACAGTTCTGCATTCGCGCGCGCACACACACACACACACACACACACACACACACACACACACACACACAGTCTATTGTCCTGGAGAAGTAAGTAATTCAAAGCATGACAATCCACTTGGCAGGTATTATGCATGCTGGCTAGGGATGTAACAGCATGAAACTGGGACAGTATGATAACCATTACATGATACCGTAATATTACCGAAGTAGTCATTGTACAGAAAAATAAATCTTTTCAAACTCTTGTGTTGGGGAAGAGTTGTCGCATCAGGGACAGTCGCCCCCAAAAATAAATAAATAACTAGTTGAAAGGAGTGAAAACCTCAGTACAGTGAAGCACAGTTATTGTGGTGCCAGACACTGCCTACGGTATCAACACTGTGACTTCAGATACTGTGACATCCCTAATGCAGGGGGTTATGCTTACTGAAAAAAAGTGTCTGCATGCCAAAAATACAGGGCTGTTCAACTCAAAAGTGTTAGACTTTTCCAGCCATGACTGTAGCTGAATTTGCACTTACCCCACATTCCTTACAGTGAAATCAGCTCTTTCTTTGTACTTGTCCTTCAAGGAAACGTACTTGTTCCAGACAGGGGCCAAAAGGATTTGCACACCCCTGCAAAAACAGCTTTGATAGTAATGCTGTCCCTGGACACCTTCATTCCAACTCACACTGACTGCACTATAAGGAAAGATAAAACATTACCACCACTGCTGATCTGCGTCTATGCAGTTTAGCAACTGTATTAAACTGCAAGCGTGAGATAACCAGAACGAGATAATGCAAAGCAGAGAAAAGGAATTTTATTACATTTGCAAAGCAAATCACCAGCAAAAGCTGCTTGCAGCAGAAGACACTTTTCACTTCTCAGCCCCCACCGTTGATAACCTTGAAGAAGGGGAGGGTACTCTTGTCCTACTGGCCTCCAGTATAATAGAGAGGCCAGAACACAAGAGATTTCCAAATCAAAGCTCCTGTGTTTCTGGCCATCAGCACCCCACGTGCTGCAGAAATGTCGATGTTAACGAACAGTGATTTGTCTCCTGTGCACTCGGGCTCGGATGGCTGCTAGGTAACAGCGATCATTGGTTATTAAAGATAAGGATGTGGTCCGCCTCAGCCTTTCACTAAAAGCAGTCTTCAAAGCCTCAACATGTTGTGGTTAGAGAGAAAGTGCATGTACTTTTGAACTGCTTCAGCTTAAGGTATACCTTTCTCCATTTTCTTTCTTTTTTTTTCTTTAAGCCTTTGATTTTATTGGATTTTTGGCAGTACACACAGCATAATACAATTCAGACTAACAAAGCATGCTATGATATGGCCAACTCTTCAGATTCAGGAGTGCAGTAGTGATATGCATTTCCCTAATCTAGCTATGCGGCTCTAGTTTGGTTGTATACCCCCCACAACCATTAGGTATGGGCACAGAATATCGCCCAAGAGTGCCATTGACGTTCACTCTAACTGCTGTACACATGTGAATGAAGTAATGTCTTGTATGGTTGCACAACCCCCCCCAACAACCTTGGGGACACATACTGTACTGGTGTTTGGGTGCTCTATGGCAAGGTTAATTTTGTTTTTATCTACAGACTTTCTTCTGCACAGGTTGCTATTTTGTGGGAGGAATACTCACATCTACATTTTCAGAAATGGTAATATTTTACCAAACATACTGTGAGCACAGTGTGTATGAAAATAAAAGACAGAGCAGCCCCTGATAAGATTAGCAGTGATATTGGATGTCACTGTGTGACTAATAAAGGGGGAGTAAACCTCAGTTATTTGCTAATGCTTAATAAGCGGCAGCCTACAGAGAAATCATATGTTGAAACTAGATTAAAAGGAAAACTCAAGACAGATGCAGTTATGATTACAGATGGAGTGAAAGAATCTTTGAATGTCACACTTAACACTGCGCTACTGAAAAAGCCTTGAGAGATCAGAGCTACAAATTATTTTTAAACACTATTATTTGAATGCTGGGAAGCTTTTTTCAGAAATGGTAGAGGGTGTATAATACACTGGGGACACAAAGCAGTGTTGAAGCATACAGTAAACCCATTTCCTGAACTCTGGAGATGTGGCTAACACGGCATGAAACAAATGTAGCAGAAGCAGGGAGACGCTGGGGTGGTACCACAAGAGACAGTGTGCTTCTCCAGGTCCTGTGTTCCTCTCTATAGTTATGCCACTGCTTTTCTCGGTGTCAAGAGACTTCTCTTGAAACCTTTAGGTCTTTCCCCACACTTGTTCTTCCACAATCCCTTTTATCTTTCCTCAGACGTTTATAATTCCCAATGTTCTTCTCCCGCTTCCACAGCACCATGCTTCACATCCCAGTTTCCTAGCTACAGCTGTTTGATTGGGAGCAGCCTGTCAGCACAGTATGAACTGAACTTTCATTTATATATCTGAAATTTGTGACCTGGGAAGGCACACTGAGCCAAAGCTCATTTTCGGGTGAAATCTAGAGGAGGGGCAAATTAAAAAGCAGGGGGAAGAGGTACTGTACAAAAGTGAAAAAAAGATACATTATAAAAGAACTTCATATTACATATAAATATAGAATTTGCAAAACGTTATATATAATTTACAGGGGACCAAGTGATATAATGCAAGATATACAAGTCATGGTTAGGTAGCGTCCAGCAATACAAAAGGGGTCATAGAGCTCCCAAGGGAAAATGGCATACAGGTAGTGGTCGGCGGGGAGGGAGTGCCAGCTGTGGGTAGAGGACAAGTAGGGAGGATTCTGAAATCAAGAGGAGAGGGAGCAGGACATGGGAGATTAGTCCAAGGAAAGCATAAAAGCAGAGAAGTTGGGAGTACTGAGGACAGTACTAAGATGGGTTACACTAGTCACTCTATGCTACGGGCGTGTTGAAATAGTAAACAATTCTTTTGGTATGCTTAAAGATATCTAGGTGATTTGCAAAAAGCTAAAACTGATAAACACAGAGTCCAAAGATATAGGCTGTAGTGGGCAAGCTTTTAATTAATTGAACTGTGCCAGCCCTGATGAAGTGATTAAGTACTACAACGAAACACTGGCTTAGTGGGCAATGAACCAGGACCTTTCTGGGTTCTTCCTCCCCCCAAATCCCACTCTGGTGAGCATATATTTGACATTTTTCAAGAATAATGGTTTTCAGCCAGCCCCTGTGGCACTGAGGGTTGAGGCGCTGGACGCCACACCTCGCGCCACGCCGGCGACCCAGGTTCGTGAATGGATCCGGGCCGTTGAGGGTCAGCAGGGGATGGAAAAGATTGAGCATCCGGAGGACTGCTTTCCTCTCCTAGGGTGAGTTGTGGGGTGTTCCCGGTGCTGTAGCAGCCTCTGGTGGAGACTGGAGGCAGCACAAGCACACAAGAAGTTATAGGGGGTGGCACAACGGCAGGTTCCAGTGGCAAGAAGCACAGTGGGGAAGCCATGCAGGAGCCATTGCACGCTGTGTCCTGAGGGGGAAAACACAGCAAAAAGAACACACTCTGGCAGACTTAGGGAGACGACGGAGGCCCCGGGAGCCCAAGCCCACATCCCAATGCTGGACCTGCTGATCACTGGCTCTCCGGAGCCCCACGAACCGGACATCCCTTTAATTTCAGACAGGCAGCCAGGTAGATAAGGCAGTGATCTGGGGGGCTGAATGGGTCTGTGTCCGAGAAGGGGTGCTCAGCAACGTGTCTCCTAGTGGCATGGAGATTTCAGGCTGAGAGTACAGGCAGTGGCTGAGCGGGCACTCCCGAGAGATGCCCTGGTCCCACAGCAAAAACAGACTGTACAAAAAAAAAAAAAAAAAAAAAAAAAGAATAATGGTTTTCTGGTGGGTGGGTCATTATTTCAATGATGGATCTGGAAAGGGAAATTACACTTTCGCTGAGAACCACAAATTTTCCCCGAGTATTCTGAGAAAACCTTGACCACCTTAGAAAAATGCATAGCAGAGCTTTAGAAACATTAAGTGTTAGAAAAATGGAAGGTAAAAGTTAACCAGAGCAAATTTCAACTTTAAGCCATTACTAATGCAAATAAGGTCTCAACCTGCCTGGTATTAAAAAAAAAGATGGATGGAGTTTAATTCTCTCTTTGTAAAACTAGGGACCTCCAGGGTGCAAAATACCTATACCTTAGGTGTCCCAGGGAAGGCACTTTTGTCTCTGGACACCTACATATATTTTGTGCCTGCCCACTGGAACATCAAAGGTAGTTATGAGCCAAGCACCCCAAAACTCGTCATTGTATGTGTAGGGAGCAGTGGGTGGGAGAAGCGCTAACGTGGTGGTGCCACAGACCACCAGACACGTCTTTTTCAGTCACCTGACAAGGCGGGCTTCAGTCAAGACTCGGGCAGATGATGAGCAGGCATGCTGTAAGGCTGTGTAAGAGACAGCCCTCTTTAGTTGTGAATGACAGCCTGAATAGCCTGCTGATGTGGGTGAAGATGGTCGGGAGCTGGACTGAAGCCAGAGGGATGCTGAGTGTCAGTGCCAGTCACTTCTTCTGTGTGTTCCTGCACCCTTCCTTTCATGTTGTGTTTACTCTGCAAAGTGCAACACTCTTGCCTGATAACTTAGACAAGTTGCGGTAGCACGCTCACTGGCGATCGATAGTTTCTTTCTTCACTGAAGCTCAATTACTACAAAACTAGAAGCTAAAAATATTTGCAATAAAAAGCTCTTTTAAGAGACAGACTACCTATCTTCAGTCTTTTAATGAAAAAGGAGGAAGTGAGCCAAGTGGGAGGAAGGGAGACTTGTGCTGTCAGACCATGAATCCTGCAAAGGAGGGGAAGGTGCTACCAGTGCCATGCCGACTTCTGTGCTCATTTAATTATACAGAGCAAGCAGTAGGCAGATCTTAAAAAACTGTGCTGTCTTAGAGAGTACAGTAGGCTACAGCAGATGGAGGGCGGGACTCAAGTGTGTCCAGGGAGTAAAGTAGCAAAAATTAAAAAAATAAACTCTTAAGAGCCAATAACTGAAATCTAAATCAGAAAAGTCTTCTAAGAGCTACTGGGGCCAAGCTAGCTGAAATCAAAAGTTCCTCTGAAAGCTACTGGTTGGGACTCTTAGTACTGGGAGCTACGCTAGCTAAGGCTGAAATTATGTACCATAAAGAGGTGGCATGTAAATAATTTGTGGGGCATGTTTTTTTTTTTACTACTACTTTTATGCCAGAGTGGGCATGTACTTTTTTCACAAATTTCATACCCTGGGCACCTCAAACTGTGGATAAAAAGGGGGGTGAAAAGTGTAATATCAGAAATATGACCAAACTGAGACTGTTCAATGCTTTTGCTGACAGAAGGCAAAGGGCTGCGGGACTCCTACCTTAGGTTCTGCTCCACTGATCTCCACAGAGTGCAACTTATCACAAGCTGAATCATGATGCACTCTTTCAAGAGTGGTTCAGGTTGTACAGCCCAACTGGTAGCATGTTCACCTTTGAGCAGAAGGTCATGGGTTCAAGTCCCACACCACGGACCTGGATTCCTAAGAAAAGTTGACACTGCAGGCAGCACCATGGAGTTCTGCAATGCTGGGAGGTACCTTCATTCAAACAAGGCACTAAACATAGGTTTCTTCTGTTCAAATCGAATGGTTGTCAAGATGCAAGTTAAATACCCTTGGCACTTCAAATTCAGCCTTGGTGTGGTCAACATCACTTCTCTCCATAATGCAGATTCTATTAAAAATATTCATGACTGTGCAGGGATACTACTGACCATAAAATGGTGGATCGGTATGCCTGCACACAGACTCTGCCCTAAAAGTATTGTGTCTAACCTAAGGCTGTGTTATTTCTCTGAGAGGAGTGTGTATGTGAGGTAAGCTATAAACCCAAATTCTGTACTATTTTATGTTGTGTTTCCATATAGCAGCACCTGTAGTCAGGGGTGTAGCCAGGAATTTTAAGCTTGTACTCAAAACTGATGCACTGTTGCCCCCCGCACCCCTGTTATGTAAACATAAACCAAAATATGTGCTGCCACGCCACATCATTGCCCCCCTCCCCCGTTTGCCATATCTGGGTTCAAGTACAGTAATCAGTTTCTTCCTGTAATCCTCCTTCCTTTGTTTTTCTGCCTGCCTGGTAAGTTGTTCTTGTCTGTGTATTTGGCTGGTGGCATCAGTGCCCCATAGCAAACAAACAATAACAAAGGCAAAAGGGCTCAGCATGAGGGACACAATGTGACTCACAACGTCCATGCTTTCCTCTTTTTGTTGCCCCTACCTGACTTGCTGCCCCTGCCGCATTTTTTTTTTTTTTACTGTACTCTGCTGCGTACAGTGCGTATGCCTGCTGACACCCCTGCCTGCAGAAGTGTAATTAAATACAACTTTTGGTCTTTAGGCAAAAAAAAAAAAATTGGTATCTAACTTCCCACTGTTCACAAAATTTCCTGACATGGTGGTTCTTAGAGGAGTGATAATGCCATTTTAATAGATTTCAGACAGAAATGATTTAAAAAATACAAAAGTACACCAAACTAATATCAATATAGTTGCTGTACAATATAGGGCAATCTACAGATGTGATCATTTTTTTCTTTATACAGGTTTTTTATTTTGTGGTCTGCCCACCTGCCCTCACCTCTCAGCCCCATCAGCCACCTTTCCAAGGACTCATCTCCACCACTTGCCCCAGACCAGTATCTGATGAGCAGGTGCCACGAGCTGGTGGTGTGAGGTATACAAGGGTGACTGAGCGGTCACCCCTGACAACTGCTGATGCACTGTGGTAGACGTGCGTGCTGGTCCATCTCTGCTGTTGTGCTCTGGCTGTGCTGCCACCCAGCCACCGCTAGGTCACAGACATGTAGTGCGTCACAGTATCCCCACCCTAACCAAGGGAGGTAGGCTGTCCATGGGACAAAACGATCCTCCCTCCCCCGGCTGGCTCTCAAGCGACCAGACTACATTTCTGAACCCAGGTCACCAGTATAGTAGCAGTAGTAAAATGCTTTATTTTTATACGGGATATGGTCTTATATTCATATCTTTAGGCCCCAAGACCTATTTTCAAGATGGTCCTGAGTAATACATGTACAAAATTCTAAAAGTTTCCACAAGTAAAAAACATATTTAGTTGACATAACAATAACTAGACAGTTATAACATAAAACAATAACAAGTGCCACCCTGATCATTAATCCATATGGTCCCAAGCTCTCTAGTCAGTATAGAGAGGGGTTGTGCAATCGCTGCCCTCCCAGGCCTGCCACTCATTTGAGAATTTCAAAGCCAGCCTTGGGTCAGAAACATGAAAAGAACCAATGGCCTGTTCTGGAGTAACTACAAAAAGATCAGGCTCCGTTTTATCAAAACAGTGTGAGCGGCACGTTTTACTTGAAAACCAGTGTCCTTCCTATGACTACTACCACCACCCTATATAGTTTAAAAAAAAAAAATTTACAAAATAGGAGATCATGAGCTGCTACATATCATTCCCAAACTGGCCTCCATAGTAAATATCCTTGTGTGTTATTTATTTTTTTTAATCTGAATATTTTGCTTCCTGACCTGCTTTCATCAGCCCCTGGCAACCACCCAGTCCCATCTCCCTCAACCACTGCCTTCTCTGCAACCCCCGCCCCCAACTTGCCCTCCCACTTTGGAGACCCTGTTGGGAGAAATCAGTGGGTTGTGCAAGGCCTGAAATACCAGGCTTTACTGTGCAGGTCACAGTGTTTCTCCCTCCCTAAGGGCGCATGCACGCAGGGGCTCCAGTGCACATGTGCACACAACTGCATGATGTTTTGCAGTCTCAGTAGGCCACCCAACCTCCCCTGCTTGCACTGAGGCTGTGGTCACCCAGTGTGTTCTCACAGGAGTTGACATCAGCCCTCCCCGAAGGACAGCATCCTTTAGGATGCGCCCCCCCCAGCAGTATGTTTACGGCCCATGCTTGTTTTTAAAGACCACTTTTCAAGTCATTTTGTAAATTGAAAAAAGATTAAACAGGAAGCTCCCTTACCTCATGGGATGCTCCTCCAGGCTATCTGCGCTTTTCTTAATTCAACCCAAAAAGGAAGGGAACAGATCGTAATTTACTCCCGAGAGGCTGATGGCACAATCCTGCTCCACTTTCTGACTCACCGATCCACCCCATGCTCCGACATTTTGTGACGTAGTTATAAGTCTAGCGGGTGGGGGGGGGGACACTCTATTCACTTGAATGAAGTGTCTTTTTGAAATGTTACTTCCCTGACTGTAAATCAGGTTTTGGTACCTATTGATGCCAGTGTTCAACTGACAGGCTGTTAGCTGAGCACTGTTATCAATAGGTGCCAAACCCAGATTCATAACCGGAAAATTACATTTGAAAAAGACGCTCCATTCAAGTGAAGGAAGCGTGCCCCCTTGCTAGATCTATAACTACGTCACAAAATGCTGGAGCATGGGGACGGATCGGCAAGTAAAGAAGTGGAGAGGGATTGTACGGCCAGTCCCTCAGGGGCAAATTAGATCCTTTTCTTCCTTTTGGGGCTGAATAAAAAAGCACAGATAACCTGGAGAAACCTGAGTAAAGGAGTGCTCTGTTTAATCTGTATGTGATTGAAAAAGGTGCTCTGTAAACCTGGGTCACTGGCATCACAAGCAGAAACCCTGCTGCTGTGCAGACAGGCCAGTCACAGTAATTACATGCTATATACTGTGTGTCCAGAGAGAATCCTAGATATGACCTCTACTACAAAGTTGGGCTACCATGCAAAGTACAGGTCATATTAGCCAGAGAACACCAAACATAAATGACCACATGGTCATTACGTTAAAAATTTACTTCGATCTATGACAACCATTTTCTTGACTGTCTTAAACAGTATGCTGCCCCATCAGTTCGGGATTATCGAAGCGCAGGGGCAGAGGGAAATGGCATCTTGTCAGGGGTCATTGGAATGCACTAAATGGCTAAATATTTTTTTGCACACAAATTGCATGAGTCTTGTATTTGCTATGCTGCACAATGTCTGACAAAGCACTTTAAATCATACTGCTGGACCTTAAGCGGACTGTCTTTAGTGGCACAGCGATGTCACCTCTACACAGCGAAGACTTAGCCAGAAAGTACGTTTTGCCTGGATATCTGCGAAATAATGAATAAGTTATTTATAACCGCCAAACACAATTTGTTTAAGTGTGTGACATCAGCATAACAAGAGAGATACACTTTTTTTTTTTTTTTTATAGTGACCTGGAATGTCTGAGTGTGGGGAAATCCTGTGTTGGAGGAGTTGTATTAAACTGGATGGGTATTAGCCAGCCCGTTCCCAGACACCATCCCTGTTTGTACTTGGCAGCTCACGACTAGCTCCTGACTGGAAGTGGCTACAGTAAAGACCTCCTGCACTCCTATATTGTGGATCACTCTCTCTCCACTGAGGATAATTTTCTGGAGGTTCCACAGGCCCGCTTAAAATCTTCTGAAGACGATGTCAGCTTCTCCACTCTCTTTCCCACCTTCAGCACATCTCCTCAGTGAAGGCCTTTCTAATGTCCTTAAAAACCATACCTGTTCTCCCCGGCTTTCTATGAATGCAGGTGAAAGTTCTGTTCCTCCTAAAACGTTTTTATATTTCACGGTTACTGACTGAAGTTTTATCTGTTAATGTGTACTCTGTAGTTTTTGTGCAGCGCCAAAAGCCTCAGGGATGGGGCACTATATAAATGCAAATTGTCTGCTTGATTTAAATACAAACATGCATAGCAAACCACTTTTGCACGTGACAGCATGCACACTTAATTTGTTGTTCTTAATGAGAGTGCAGACCCCATGGAGCCTCAGGTTGGAGATACTAGAAACTGAACATCTGAAATTTAAATTGTGCCCGTTCTGCTGTATTGAACAGTCTAGGATCAAATTCTCTCCACCACAATGAGGTCAGCTTTTATGAATGAAGGTCACAGAGTCTTACAAGCGAGCGACTGAGATAAACCTTGCAGAGACTGGAATAAATGCAGGTTTTTATATTGGAATACTGCGATCCCAAACCAATCTGTAATGTTTAAAAACTGGATGATGATGACTTACTGGAATGCAACACTTGGTTTGCAACAGCATTACGTAATGTCAGCAGTTTTTTTTTTTGTTTTTTTTTTTATATAAACACTGCACACAGTTTGTAGAACAGTATCATGGAATTAAAATAATACCACTGCTAAAAAATGTAATGTTCATTATGGATGTAACATCAGGTATAAAGTAAATTCTACCATGTCACTGTACTGTAGGTTCAATAGGTTTTATTTCTGCTTGGTGGCTATTCACATACTGCAATTTCTTCTGGGTTACTTTCTTCTCTCCCCCACCACCCACCCACCCCAAATCCTTCCAGGAATTTAGTCTCCCCGGAACAGATGGTCTTTCCATCTCTAAAACCATAGCCCATCTCTTCTGCAATCTTACAGCCACAGAAACCTTTGGGTGGAAAGGCTTGTTCACTTTTTTCTTTCTTTCTCCACTCCACTTACCTTCACATGCTTGTTCAGTGAGTGCCCTTACATTTGAATCCAATATCACACATAAACCCATCAATAAATGATATGAATACCCTGGATGCCACGCCGCCAACCCGGGTTCGGGAGTGAGCTCAGGTGCCGGGGGTCGGCAAGGGAGGGATTGTATTGAGCACCCATAGAGCTGCTCTCCTCTCCCGGGGGAGGGTACTGGGGATGTCCAGTGCTCCGGCGGCCCCTGGTGGAGACCAGGGATGCTGCAGAGCATTGGACTGCACATTCTCAGTGTGGCCCGATGCTGGCAGGGTTGCCATGCACCGAGAGGTCAGGGGCATGCACCACGCATGGGGAGGGGGAGAGGGCACGTAAAAAGGGGAAAAATCCCCCACCTACTGGGTAGGTGATGGCTGCTCCAGTGCCGCCGCCACACACCCAATGCTGGTTCCCCGTCACTGCCCCTTCGATCTCCCCGGGGCTGTAGGGCCCCCGTCCCCAGGGAGTCGAAATGTCTCTGAAGATGACGGGGAACACAGCGGGGGCGGTAGAGCGGTCAGGCAAGTGGGGTAGCCAGAGAGAGTTCCGGATAGGTGGGAGAGAAAAAAGAATCTACAAAAAAAAAAAAAAATAATGACATGAACATAGCTCCTGCAAAAGCATGATTAAGGGGTAATGGTCCCCTGTTTGGGGCAGAGAAAATCTGTATTGTGGTTTAAACTTCTGTAACCCCTAGATGGCGCTATCCAAGGGGCTACTACCCCTGCCTGATTTGCCACTAACAGGTTGAGGGGCCTGGATCCAATGGCGGGTGCCTCCACCCAGAGGTCAGGGTTTGCAATAGTTAAACTAACTTGGTCACAGCCCTCTGGGACACTGCAACCCCCCTTTCTTCCCACTAGTGGCCCACACATATATCAGAATTACCTTCCAGTATACACTTACCCCAGGACTGGTTCCGGCACTGGGACTTCCTGTGAAATGAGATACAGTGCAACAATCACAGTACAGTACTTTAACATAGACAAATACTTCAGGCAGTATAACTTTACTGAAACAAGCAGCTCTGATTTATTTAGGGGATATAACAAGGACAGGGAAATCAGGTTAATTAGCTTATCACTCTAATAATCTACCTATGGCTCTGTGCACAGGCCTATCCTATCAGTTACTGTCCCTGGGTACCCAAGCCCTAGTGGCTAGTCAAACCGTGGCAGCTGGTAGGGCCCTTTCACACAGAAAAGGAGAATTAAACAGTCAGCAGTACAGTAATTCCATTTGGATTTAATGTGGCAATTCAACAGGGAGCGACCCTGAATTAGTACTCACGACCTCCAAATAAGATAGGGTCCTTCAATGTCAGCAGGGCTCACTTGAGGTACACAAACCTCTTCACACATCCATATAAAAGAAAGCACTATACCAGGCAGGCTGCATCTGTATCCCGATCGCAATTACTGCACAATACCCGGGAGAACACACAGCAGATTCAGTTCCTGACAGACCGAGTGCAATTTTCAGCTATTCTTCCAGTCTTCTACAGGGTGAGCCTGGTTTCTACTCTTCAGAGATCCTTTGATTCTTTTCACAGGACGGATTCAGTCCTAACAAGCTGTTACTAACAAGCTGCAGACCGGAACTCTGGGCCTTACACACGTTTTTGACTAAAACTGCACACTGAAAAGCACAGGGCTCCTTCCTTCTTCACTGCCAAAGCTCAACTGAAACTCCAACCGACAAAACAGGCACTTCCTTTGAGTTCCTTCCAGTTCTTGACTGGATTGGCTGTCCTCACAATAGACTGCTGCTGTTGGTCCAAAAGGCACTGAAGTCTAAACTACATCTCCCAGAGTCACTGCCCATACAATCCTCTTGTGGCTGGCTCAGATTATGAGTCCAAGTTCTGATTCGTCCAAGGCACCATTTTAGAGCTAGCTTACCCCACACTGATTGGTCCAGTTCAGCAGTTCAAAACTAGAATGGGGAACTAGCAGACACAGTTCTGACTGCAAAGAAAGCAGGTTAGACAAACTGTAATTTCATTATTACTCTAAATAATTTCTGGCAAACAGTTACATCTTTCAGATAGGTTCCCTTTGCACTCCTAGTGACTGCAAAAATGAAGTGAATTGGCAGCAGCTCGAGTGGTACTCAGAGAGCACACAGTCCCCCATACAACTAATTATGTCTGCAACAGACAGCTCTTAAAGAGACAGTACCAGAGGCTCTAAAAACACTCACTGATAAATGGCTTAAACGCCAAACACCATTCAGGCTTGGAGCATTCAAGCAAGCTCCTGGAAGTCTTTTGGGAACCCCCATTTGCAGGGGGGTTACACTTCAGTTTGATTTTTTTCCCCACAGAAGCAGCCCTGCTACTCGCACAGCTTTCATTATTTCATTCAACCTTCCTTTACTGCACAATCTCAACCAACCAAGGGATACTATTATAAAACAATTCAGCGGGACGCAGCACAGCAACCTTCAACACAGAAGCATCCTCCCCACACCACAGCCCCAAACACAGGAGGAGAAAGCTTATTATTTCTATGCAAGTTGGAAGATTAAGCTATTACAAACATGCACGGGTTCTGTATATTGAAAGAATTAAGACATACATTAGTGCTTCAAAACTGACAAGAGCGATAGTGAGCAGAAAAAAACCTCATCCCAACCCTCTTACAGAGTCTCCCCCCCCCAAAAAAAAATAAAAACAGAAATGGCTGAAACTAACTAGTTTACGCAGTTGTGCGCCATCTGAGTGAAGTAGCCAATGACCAGGGATAACACTGCTTCATGATAATTTCCACTGACAATATTGATACTGTGTTTTCCTGTATCCTGATAACTGTTTTTCATGCTATACCATGATATAATCGCAATAAAGTATGACAAATTCAGTCTTTCAGTCTGCTAACCTGTCCCCATTACACACACACACACAAAATTTTGGGCTTAGAAAGTCCCTCACACAAAACCTAAACCAGGTACCAAGTGAAAATTTAGCTACAGTCATGGCTGGACAAATCCTAAAGCTTTTGATCTGAACACCCCTGGTTCACACCATGAAGATTTCTATATTGAATGGGACACTCGTACTGCCAACTAAGCAGCCCATGTCAAACTCTTCTCAGTGGAGAGACAGGAACCCACCAACTATGCAGAAGCAGAGCTACGAACCAGAATGAATAAGGCAGTTGGTTAGAGCACTAGCTCCAGAACCAGGACAGCACAGGGTCAGACCTCACTAGAGCCAAATACTATGTGACCCAGAGCTAGTCACTTCACCCCTCAGCGCTCCAGTCCACCCAGCTGTGGAAAGGGGTAGAAGCAAGACCCCCTAGAAACAAAATCTTCCCTCTCCGCTCGGCTTTCCTGGGTAAACCGATTGCAAAACCAAACTGCAAATCTGACAGTAATGAATAGGCAACTTGAATACTGAACAGTACTGATATTCAAGATACAGTTCGGTTCAGAAGTGAATAGAGCTAAAATGGCTAAAGAGAGCCACTTCTAGCACCCCTCATTACAGTGACACATGCACTCATACTATGACTCACCGCCCATGTCTCTAAACAAGTGAGAGAGGAACACTGGTCCTAAAAATGTGGGACACAAACACAGTAAAGCTCAGAACACTGTGGAAACTAGTGCTTTTATTTGTGCAAAGTTAAACGGACTTGTCATCACAGAGTATGCATTACTGTACTCAAATCCAAGCCAATGAGAGAGACTGCACCTTCACTATAGTGTAACTAAAAGGTATAATGAGGTTCTGTAAATCCCACGTAATGCGAGGCAGTTGAGACGTATGCTGTTTGGCAGGAAATGAAGATGCCACTGACTGGACAATCATTATAAACTCCGCTCAACTGGGACAAAGGACATTGTGGATTATGGTTACAGTATTTCACTCAACAGGGAAAGGGAGCTACCCTCCAGAAGGCACTCTACAAAGAGGAGCTGTTGCCACTGCCAGAACTACTAGGAAAAATTATTTTCCTGAAATTCCCTACGCCAACTCTTCCAGGAAGTGTAGATGCAATTTCTCCCTCCACTGCCAGCACTGTTAGGCAAACAGAACACTGGCTGAATACACACCTGAAAGTGACATCTGAAATGCAATTCCTTAAAAACTCATTGAGTCCAGTAGATGCCATGTGGTGTTGAACCATTCATTACAGAACCTGACCCAAAATGGCCACCAGGACTCAAGAGACACCTACCAAGATAAAAATACATGCACCTGCACCATCTGTATAGGTGCCTTGCCACCAAAGGTTCTCGATAAGAATACCATCCCAGAGATGTGTTTATGATTAAAAAGTTATTTTACTTGTAAAATTCTGAATACCGGGTCTCAAGGACTTCCCGGTTGATTTTTGCTGCCCCAGCACTCACAGACATGATGACGAGATGCCAGTGAGAGCACAGGGGCATGCTCTATTGTATTCAATAGGCGGTGATTTTTCAATCTTTTTTGTAATCTAATAGCCACTTGGCAATGAAACGTGAGGACAGGTCAACTAACAAGGCCCTTGTTAGTTGACTGGTGCCTACGTTTCATTGACAAGTGGCCATTACATTCCAAAAAAAAAAGATTGAAAAATCGCCGCCCATTGAATGTAATGGAGCACGCCCCCACGCTCTCACTGTCATCACGTCATCACCTCATCGAACGCGGGGATGGAGCACTGGCAACAGAAAAAAAACAGGAAGTCCTTGGAACCCAGTATTCAGAATTTTACAAGTAAAATAACTTTTTAATCATAAAACACATCTCGGGGAGAGTATTCTTATTGAGAACCTTTGGTAGCAAGGCACCTATACAAATGGTGCAGGTGCTCATTCTGGCGAGTCTCTAACAACCAAATGACCTGTTATAGTTTGCTTGATGCCAAATCCCCACAAATGGTGTTCCCTGCCTAAACCTCACCTGTTACTGACAATCAAGGATATCAAAGGTCACCATAAGATGACATGCACTACTTTCTGTAGTCATTCTTCAGTACACCCATCATTTGTGCAAGCTAAAAAGATGGAGGTACATGTTCAGTAACATAGGCATAATACACGTGACATAATACGTTTGTACTGCTCCCATACCTTTTCTTTGACACCATCCTCATACTGTTCTTTGGGTTCAATACTCCTATTTACCTGTTCTTTGAGTTTGATACTGTCCCTGTATGTGTTTTTCCAAGTTCAGTGCTGTCCCTTACTTGTTTTTTTGAGTCTGATACCGTCCCTGTACCTGTTCTTCGAGTCTGATATTGCCCACTTACCTGTGCTCAGAGTTTCATACCTTCCCCGTCCTTATTTTTTTTCAGAACATCCCCTTAAATGTTGTTTGACTTTGATACTATCTCTGTTCCTATTCTTTGAGTCAGATACTGTCCCTGTACCTGTCCTTTGAGTTTCATACCATCATCCCCCTACCTGTCCTTTAAGTTTGATACTGTCCACACACCTGTTCTTTGAGTTAGATATCATCCCCATGCCCCTTCTCTGAAGGTTTCCTTTTTTTGCTAGTCTTTTTCTTCCCTCCCTGGCTGGCCTTCCTTCCTGCCGCTTCACCCAGCCCTGTCACCCTGGCTTCCCCCAGGACTTACCTTCTCCCACAGTCCCCCATGGATTGCCCTCCATGACAGGGTGGTGGGAAGTCCTCTCAACCTGCAAGGACTAGATCCAGATCGCAGGAGGCACCTAAGTCATCAGGTGCAGGGTCTGCGGCGGGCAGCATTCATCCTGCCAGCGAGGGTTTTTCCCTGTATTTCCTGTCCCTTGGAAGCAAGATGTGCAAGGACATCAAGGTGTGTGCCACACGTTCCTGCATGATGCAAACCAGTGTCTGTTCTGCCTCCAACCTGCTGGCCTGGGCTGCCTTTCCCCCCAGCTTCCGCTAGGGACCAGGCAAGCATCGGGCAGATTCTCCCCCACCCCCCCGGGTAGGACAGCAGTCCTACGGACACTCGATCCATACTTCCCCCAGTCGGACCTCCAATCCCCAGGCTCATTTCTGAACCCAGGTCATCGGCATCGCAAGTGGTTGTGCTACTGTTGCGCCAGTGGGCCGGCACCTGTTCTCAGAGTTTGATATTGTCCCTGTATCTCTTCTTTGAGTTTAATACCATCCCCTTACCTGTCCTTGGGAGTCTGATACTGTCAACTTAGTGTTCTTGGAGTTTGATACCATCCCCTTACCTGTCCTTTGAGTTTGATACCGTCCCCTTACCTGTCCTTTGAGGGGTTTTTTATTCTTTTTTCTGCTCATTCCCTGCCTGCCACCTCCAACCCATCAGGGGAGACATTAGACATCCCACTGCCTGCAACCCAACCCGAACGGAACCTCAGGCCACATGGTGCCGCAGTTTTAGCCCCTGGGCAGGGAACAAGGTGTGGGCGCAGATGCCCGTGCCCCTCCTCGTCAGTCTAGGGTCCATCGGGCAGGCGCGGGCAAATTGGGGCACATCTCTGTTCTTATCTCCCGACGGTGGCAGGTTATTTTGCCATTTTTTCTACCTTCCCCATACAGCTGCAGCACCCCCAATCGTCATGGCGCAAGAAGTGCCGATGTCCATGCTGTACAGTCGCCACCATCCCCATCTAGTAGGGCTTGCAGTACTCCGAGCCATCGGCAGAGTCAGGTACAAGTGTCGAGCATCGGCCTGTTCCCTCCCCGGAGAAGGCGAGCTGTTGTGGGACGCTCAAGCCCATCTCCCCCTGGCCGACCAACCAGCGACCAGAGTCCGCTCCTGAACCCGGGTCACCGGCGTGGTGCAAGGTGTGGCGTCCAGCACCTCAACCCTCAGCACCACTGAGCTGGCCATCCTTTGAGTTTGACGCCATCCCCTTATCTGTCCTTTGAGTTTGATAAAATTCCCTAACATTTTTGAGTATAGCAACCCTTTATCTGTTCTTGAGTTTGATAACGTCCCCTTCCCTGTTCTTGGAGTTTAATACCATCCCCATACCTGTTGTGGAGTTTCATACCAACCCCTTACCTGTTCTTTGAGTTTAATACCGTACCTGTACCTGTTCTTTGAGTTGGACACCATTCCCTTACTTGTTCGTGGAGTTTGATACTGTCCACTTACTTGCTCTCAGAAATGAATACCATCCCCTAACCTATTCTTTGAGACCAGCCTCGTAAATTTTCTTTGGCTTTGACAATCCTCATATTGATCAGAGTTCGATACTATCTCCTTACCCAGTCTTTGAGTTTCGATGTCATCCCCATACTAGTTCTTTGAGTTTGTTACTGTCTCGTTACCTAAATTTTGAGTTCAATACCATTCCCTTCCCCTTACCTATTCATTAAGTTTGATACTGACCCCTTACCTATTCGCTGAGTCCAATACTGATCCCTTACCTATTCGCTGAGTCTGATACTGATCCCTTACCTATTCTTTAAGTGATACTTCGCCTTACTTTGATACCAGTTTTTGTCAACTTCTCTCTTTTTCAGTCACTTTATTTGTCTCTGTGTCTGCTGTCCTTTTTTCCTTTCTGTGGTCCCACAAATGTTGCAACTTCAACAATACTGGGGATCAGTGTACTTCTTTAAGCATGGGGGGGGGCTTAAAGAAATTGGGCACATCCATAGAAAAATTCCTTAAAGGAAACCCTGTTCTTGTAAGAGTGTGCGGGTGGGCTTGCAATGTGTTTTATTACTCACCACCACTATGGCTTCTTAGGCCTTTCCATCCATGAGTCACCCTAGGTACAGGAACCATCCGACATCTTTCTTAATTTTATATTTTTCTACCTACTGACATTGTGTTTTTTTTTTGTTTTTTTTTTAAACATTTTTATCACCGATTCATTCATATTTTTCATCTATAAATGAAATCTATGTCTACGGTGACTAAGAATTCAAACATATATTGGCATTAACACCACGGAGCCCTACCACTGGGCACTTAAGCATAATTTCATCAGAACTGTACCCAGCAGAAAGAACTACAGCAGGAAATCACTAGTTCATTCAGCTTTCATCAACCACCCTTTGCTTTAATTCTCACACCTTCCCGTTAAATATAGATACATACAAATGTGCCAGCAGATAAAGGTCATCCAGTCTAGCTAGTCTGCCCTACTGTGCCATTCCCACTACATTTACAGAGAGAACTGCCCCCTCCCTATATACCCCCGATCCCTGTCAACCCCCTTCCCCCTCTCTCCCCCCACCCACCTGCAACTTTCCCCCTCACACTACCCCAACCTCTCTGGAAGCTGTCCATCGATTTTAGGGATACCACCTCTTCAGTAACTCATTCCACTTAGCCAGACCCTCTTGGTGAAAAAAGTCCCTCCTCATCACATTATGAACCTTTCTCCCAGCAGCTTCAGGTTGTTACCCTTAGTGGTCTTGTTTCCACTAAGGCTGCAGAGACCCTAGGTGCTCATCCTGTTTCTGCTCCTAAGGTACTTGAAGGTCTCAATCATGTCCCCCCTCTCCCTTCTGTCCTCAAGAGAGTACATGTTGAGCCCCCAAGCCTCTCCTCATAGGTGCTGCTTTGCTGGCCCTGCATCATCTTTGCTGCCCTTCTCTGGACTGTATCTAGTAAGTTGATATCCTTCTTGAGGCTAAGGTACCAGTACTGCACACTGTACTCCAGCTGCAGTCTCACTACAGACTTGTACAGTGCCAAAGTGACCTCAGCCTTCCTACTGATGATTTCCTTGGCTATGCAGCCCAGCATCTGATCTGCTCTGACAGCAGCCTTCCCGCATTGTGCCAAGTGTTTCAGGTCACTCTTAATGATTACACCCCAGTCCTTTTTCTTCTCTGACCTAGCTACCTGCACACCACCCAACAAGTATTTGGTCCCTGGGTTTTTCACTTCCAAATGCATTAACTCTGCACTTTTAAGCGTTGAACCCCCATTGCCAAAAGCCAGACCACTTCTCTGTCCTAGACAGGTCTTCCCCCTTCCATGGCCACCCTCCCACAGAGCTTTGAGTTATCTGTGAATAGGCATATTTTACCCCTAATCCCATCCACTATGTCACTTATGAATATGTTAACACCAGGCTGAGCAGCAAGCACTGTGGAACGCCACTGATCATGAGCCTAGCTTCAGAGAATCCCCCCTCCACACACACCACCACCTTTTGGTAAAGCAGCTTAATATGTATACCCTTGAGGAAAGAAGGGAGAGGGGGGACATGATAGAGACTTTTAAGTACCTCAGTGGAATCAACAAAGTCCAAGAGGGTAGCATCTTTCAGAAAAAGAGACTTGCAAGAACAAGGGGACACACTTTAAAGATAGAAGGAGGGCGGTTCAGGGGCAATGTGAGGAAGTATTATTTCACAGAGAGGGTAGTGGATGCATGGAACAGCCTTTCTGAGGAAGTTGTGGGGTCTAAAACTGTGGGAGAATTCAAGAATGCATGGGACAGACATAAGGCAATTCTTGTGGGGGGCAGGAAGATATAGGCTGTTGGTTAACTAGGATCTGCGGCCTATCCTGTAGGTAGGGAAATGGGCAGACTAGATGGGCCTAGCGGTCCTTATCTGCCGTCAAAGTCTATGTTTCTATGTTTTGGCTTCTGTCCTGTAGCCAACTTCTGACACACCCAGCCAGTTTAACCCTCACCCCTAGGTCTTCTACCATCCTTACCAGTCTCCTGTGAGGTACAGAGTCAAAGGCCTTGCTGATGTCTAGGTACAGGATATCAACCACTTGGTCCTTGTCCACTGCTCTGGTGACCTGGACAAAAGTCAATCAGGTTTATCTGGCAGGGCTTCCCCAACACAAACCCATTCTGCCTCTCATCCCCCAAAAGCTTACTAGTCTCCCTTTCAGGATGGACTCCATCAATTTGCCCACTACGGAGGTCAGACTGACCAGCCTGTAGGTTCCCGGATCAATTTGTGGCCCACTTTCGGGGAGAGGCACCACATGTTCACAGCAGTTCTCTAATCCTGGGGCATGATCCCAGACTCCAGAGAGGTGTTAGACAGGTCTGTCAGGAGACCCGCCATGGCCTCCGGTGCTCCCTTAGGGCCTTTGGGTGTACGCCATCTGGCCTTGGAGATGCATCTACCTTCAGGGCCCTTAGTCCCTTTGGTTCCCTGTCAGCATGAATGACGTTTTCCGTGACTTCTGCCTCCCTGCTGTTATCAAGGCACAGGTCAGGAAGCATAGGAAATCCAGGAGCAATTGTAGAAATTCACAAGTAACGTTTTATTATCATCATCAACAGCAAAATAAAAAAATTAAATATTCAGTATAGCTATTTACAGAAGCAAATACAAACAAACAGAGAGAACAAAGTCCTTTGTCTGAGGGTATCTCTAAGTCCGAGTTTCAGTCTCCCTCTCTCTCTAGTAGAAGCATGGCTGCTCTTTATATAAGTCTTTGCCTGGGAACTCGTTAAGAGACATCCTGTTTCTCACAAAATGTTCTTGCCAGTTTCTTTGCAGATGCAACAAATATAACAAAGTCCCAAACTGGCCCCTGCTGGCAGCCCTGCAAAAGAGTTTGCGAACAAGCCTGAGAAGAGCTCAAACTGCATCTCGGGTTAACTCCCTAAATTCCAAATAGCTTTCTGCTATCATTTCAACAGAATAACTAAATGCATTTTCAAACCAAGGGATCCCAGTTTCACATAAAGATTCACATATATTTGTATAACCACAAATATGCAAGGGGAAGAAAAGACAGAAACAGCAAGTGAAGATAGAGACATGGTGAGAGGCGGAGAATCATAAGACCATCAGAGTGATCAGTTCCTAGATCTCACGAGAACATTTGATTGCACAGACAGACAAGAGACAGAAACAAAGAAGACAGAACATATCCTTGCGTTTAACTCTTTCTGCATAATAAATGGGATAGGGCCTTATTCAACCCTGTCATACCTGCCTCCACCCCCCTGATCCTCTGTGGTACTGGCCCATCTTTCTCTCTAGTGAAGAATGAACAGAAGTACTTGTTAAGCACCTCCACTTTCTCTTCAATACTCTCTGCTAAACTGCCCTCTTTTTTAATCTATTTCATCCTTGGTGTTCGTTTTCTCCCTTATTTATTGGAAAAAGGACTTCTCCCCTGTTCTTACCCCACTGTGATAGCTGTACTTCCTTTTTGACCTTTGACACCCTAACCGCTCTGCTCATGTCTCTTGACATAGCAGAGTATTCCACCCTGTCCTCTTCCTTCGAAGTATGTTTCTACTTCTGGAAGGCTACCCTCTTGTCACCTATAGCTTTTGCCACCTCCTTCCAGGACCAGCAGGGCCTTTTGGCTTTAGATTTCTTACTTTTGATTTTGGCACATTCACTAGTGGCCTCCATCAGTACCTCTTTTATTACTGCCCATTTCTGGTCTACATCTGTTTCCCTTCTGATTCCAGCAAAGCAGTCTACTAGAATTTCTCCCATCCTACTAAAGTCAGCCCTCCTATAGTCCAAAACCCTTGTCCTGGTTCTGACCATCCCCCTGCCCATGTCCAGGTGGAACCATACTGCATGGTGGTAACTACTTGCACGTGTCTCTTCTACTGTCACATCCTGAGCATGCCCACAACTGTACAGGATCAGGTACTGTGCAGCTCTCTCTCTAGTGGGTTCCAAGACACCCAGGGCCAGGAAACCACTCTGAAATGCATCCAGCAGTATTTACTCCCTAGTGCAGGATATAGCCGGGATTTTCCAGTCCACCCCAGGCAGACGGAAATCCCCCATTATTACTACCTCCCTCTTACTGCCCATTTCGGTGATTTGAGACCCTAGTACCTTGTATAATTCCTCTTCCTGAGAAGGTGGCCTGTAAGACCATCCCCATCCTAAACTTTCCCCCCCTAGTGGATTATACCTGTACCCACAGCGCTTCAGTCTTATCCTCCACGCTTCCTCTCTGGCATTTTTATTACTACTTCCTAGCATGTACGAGCTAGTCCCCTTCCCATCCTCCTATCTTTCCCATACAGATTATAACCTGGAACTGCAAAGTCCCGTCCTAGTTTAGTGTGGCTAGTCTCTCTGTGATGGCGCTATGTCCACTTCTCCTCTGCCATCAGTGACTGTAACTCTGCCATATTGTAACCCAGGCTTCTGACATTCAGAGACACCTCCACCGCGACTCGGTACCTCCTTTCATCTTGATCACCCCCGTCACCACCCCCTTCAGTCGCCTGCCCCCAACTTCCATTCTTCTAATCCACCTCCTCCCATGCTGTGCTGATTGGGAAGAGGTCCATCAGCCCTCCCTCTGCTGACTAAGGTGTTGCGCTCCCCTACTGCCCCCATCAGTTTGAACAGAGTTTGTTCCCTATGTATTCCTCCAGCTTGCCCTTCAGGACCCTTGTACCCTGCCTGCTCAGATGCAGTCTGTCTGGTGCATAGAGGTCTTTGTTATCCCAGGTTCCTCCCTAGTCTACAATAAGCCCGTACCCCTCTTCTTCACGGTGATCACCCCCTAAGCCATCCGTTAAATTCCTCTATGCTTGCCATCCCTGGCGTACTAGCTCTCGGGAGTGGAAGCACCTCTGAGAAAGTTACAGTTCTCCCTGCCTTACTACAAATTCTCCCCACTTCCCCAATTAAAGTTTAAAAGTTATGTGTATTTCTTTTATGTGTTCTGCCCCTTAAACAGGCATCAGATTTCCCATGTACCACAAATTCTTATTCTATGCACAATTTTCAAATCTTTGACTGCTTTTTTTTAATGTAGAACCAGCACTATTCATATATGGTGGCAACTAGTGCAAGCAATACAGCCACCTGAATGCAATATATTATGTGGCAGCATACACAAAAAGTATCACAGTTTTTCTAGAACTAAATCTCATCATTTTTTTAAACCTTGAAAGAATACAACACTGCTGTCTTGCGGAAGAGATAAAGCAAAAAACTTCCATACGTCAGTTACAGTAAGAGATATTTAGAACCCAATTTAAAAATATTAAAACCCACACAATGTAGACAAATTTGTCCACGAGTTATTAGATATTTGCTGGGAGCACACTGGAAGTATACTAACACTGTTACAGGAGATGTATATATGAGGATATGCAATGCCATGACTCAAATTATGCAATTTAAAGTCCAAGGGGGCAAGATCATAATTTACAATGGCAGAGCCACAAATGAATTATAAAAGTCTTGTCTCCTCACAGTGATGATAAACTGAATAGTTTGAGTCAGGTCATTGAGTATTTGGTTCAGACAACATCTGTTTATTAGTTATAACTGTTAAGACTGCTGTTTGTGAAGATTTAACTGTTTACAGCCTCAAAAGTGACAAAAATAAGAAAACTTGCTTTGCTCCCTGTTTTCCGGGGGTGTCCTCTCCCCCCCCCCCATCAAAACCGGATTTCCTCAGGGCTCTATCTTAGCCCCTATCCTCTTGTCCATCTTTCAAAGAGCTCCCTGCTGTCTGCACCTCCTCCCAGATTCACCTCTATCCAGACGACACCATCCTCTATGCCTCTGGCCCATCCAACTCTGTAGTCGAGACTCAGTTACAGAGTGACCACGCGGGTTTCACAATTCTTTCAAGATAACTCAAGGTTAATTAAAAAATAACTGTATCAATGACTTCTGGCACCTCTCAAAAGCTCTTCAATATTTCCCCTCCCCCTCCACCCTGGACTATACCCAGCTCGAGTCCGTCACCACGTATAAAGTACCTAGGTGTCTGGCTCAACAGCCGTCTCGACTTCTCCATTCACTTCAATCACAACCATTTAATTAGGAGAAGGACCTGGGAGTGATGATCACTAGTGACCTGAAGCACTCCACGCAGTGCAAGAAAGCAGCAGCAAAGGCAAACAAGATGCTGGAATGCATAGCTAGGAGGATCAGTAATAGGACAGAGGAGGTTACACTACCCTTGTACAGGTCACTGGTAAGGCCGCATCTAGAGTATGGAGTTCAGTACTGGTGCCCACACCTCAAAAAGGACATTAACCTGCTGGAGAAGGTACAGAGGAGGGCTACAAAGATGACAGACGGTCAGCAGGGCAAGGCATACGAGGAGAGGTTGAGGGCACTGAACATGTACTCCCTGGAAGACAGGAGGGAGAGAGGGGACATGACTGGGACATTCAACTACTTGAAAGGGATAAATAATGTTGATAAGGAAAGTCTATTTAAGCTGAGTGACAACCATATCACGAGGGGGCACAGTCTTAAGCTGGAGGGTGGGAGGTTTAGGAGGGATGTCAGAAAGCAGTTCTTCACAGAAAGGATGATGGACCCTTGGAATGCGCTGCAGGAAGAGGTCATCTCGATAAAGACAGTGAGCAGCTTTAAGAGAGGCTAGGATAGGCATAGGGGGAAGATAAGAATCATGGGTAGGGAGGATGGGAGGAGTGGGGAGGGAGGGCAGGGACATTAGCTCAAGCTGTGGACCCTGCAATACGATCAGACTTGATAGACCAAATGGCCTTCTTCTGCTGGCTTCTTCGTATGTATGTTCGTATTTCAAACTTCGCCCAAAGCTAGGCATTATGTACAGAAACAAGGATGCCCTCGCCCTTCCCATCTGCCGTGAACTGGTCACTAAAATGATCCTCCCTGTCTTCCACTGCACTGTCATTTACAGGTTCGCCTCCTCCACTTTCCTCTCAAAGTTGGACACTCTCTTTTCAATGCCTTTTGCCGCTTTGCTACAAATTCTCTCCTTCACACCCATCACTGTACCCTTTACTCCTCCCTCTCTCTTCCTTCCCTCTCCGTTCACTGCCAGCTCCATGCCGCCACTCTCATTTCTAAATATTGGTTCGGGACTCTCAACCCCCATCTCTCATCTCTCTTCTCCCCCTCTTCCCCTTCCTCTTACCAACTTCACTCCAGGGATCCTTGCACTTTCACTCTTCCTCGTCCTCACTCCAACTCGAGGCAGGCTGCTTTCTCCTACCGCCTCCCCAACATTTGGAACTCTCGTCCCAACTCCCTCAGACTATCTCCCTCGCTACTCACATTAAAACATGCTCTTTCCTGATCCCTCCCTAACTCTTGCACTCGCTCGCCCTCTTCCTGAATCTCTCCTCCTCTTGCACACTCCTCTTTCCTGACCATCCCCATCCCTCACATCTTTTTTTTTTTTTTTTAATAATTTTTATTTATAACATTTAGTGCATAAGCAGTAAAATACTTATATCCTGAGTGGGTACACACAAGATGACAGCTGTAGTACATTACATAGGATAACGAATATCTGATCAATTGGAACATCATTGAGGGTTTTTTCCAGTTTTAAAAAAAACACAGATATTTTACTTACAGATCAGGAGCTAAATGCAATCAATGCCTTGATTTTGATCGGCATTCTAGAACATTACAAATACAAACTGACCTTCTGAGGTCTACTTAAGCTGTAAACAACAAATATTACTAATTTATTTACTTTCCTGAGCTCCCCTGATGGAAGTGGTGAGAGATAAACATTATCATCGTAACCAAACACAGTATTAGGCAAATAGATATGGTGTGTTAGAGTGGAGTAATAAAACACTTTAGTTATCCCACCCTATCCAACAACATACATTCATACCCCATCCGACATTATTTAGATCTACCATTATACTAATTAAACATAGAAGTATATATGTGATAAAATGTTAAACAAAGCATCTTCAAACAATCATAACCTGATGTAACTGCATTCTGAAAGAACTCATTGAGTTATAGCTGCGGTCTATAGCATCCCAAACTGCCACAGAAAGCAGTATCACTTAAGTATTAAAGAGAAAAACACTGCTGTTACATTGGAGCTTTATAACCTATATAGGAATACAGACCACATGTAGAGAAATTCTCAGTCCAAATCAAAGTCAGCCCTCATCAGCATCGTCCTCCTCCTCGCAGCTCTCGTCTTGGTGACGCTTGGCTGCAATTCTCTCCACGCAGGTCCCAGCCTCTGCAGCGTCGGTGAAACGATATTGCCGGCGGCCTTCAGTGAAGCACAAGCGGGCTGGAAAAGCAAGAGAGTAAGTTATGTCCAGCTCGCGAAGTCGCCGCTTCACACCATCGAAAGCTTTTCTCCGCATTCTAGTGGCATAGGATAGATCTGGGAAAAACAGTACACGGGATTCCCTCACAAAGACCGGGCCTCTATTCCGTATTGCTCCCAGCATTGCATCACGCTCTCCAGGAGATCCAAGTGTCAAAAGAACAGTTCAAGGATTGTCGAGACCACCTGGTCGCCTAGAGGAAATCCGGTATGCCTTCAAAATGTGAAAATCATTTAACTTAGTGAGTTCTTCAAGCCAAGTGCGCAAATATTCAAACAGGTTGTCCCCTTCTGAGTTCTCAGGCAAGCCTAAAATTCGGAGATTTGCAGCTGTCAACATTTTCGAGCTGCTCCACTAGAGATCTCAACACGGCTTGCTCTTTCAGAGAGGTGGCAGTTGCAGCTAGGGGCTTCCCCGATCTTGGTCACCTCCCCCATGGCTTCCAATCGGTGTTCGATTGTTATAAACTTTTCTGTAAATCCATCCAGCTTCTGGTCCATCTGTTGAATAGTTTTCGATAAAACATTAACTGCCATTTGGAGTGTAGACAACGTGGCTCCAGTCGAGTCAGCGCCTGTGGCCTGTGATGGGCTTGGTGTTTCATCCAGTGGTTTAACGTTTGTCGGCCACGGGGAGAAGAAGTTGGCTTTATTCGTCTTTGTACGTCCCATCTTCATTGCAATTTTGGCGCTCCAGATGTCGTAAGATTTCCTGTACCCGTATATAGTATTTTAAAATTAAATGTTACAGAATAAAATGCTTTGTTTGTATAAAAAGAGTCATTAAGTAGGGAGCTCTAGAAAAAGGCTGTTGCTGGCTGGGCTGCTAGCTCCACTCCCCATCCCTCACATCTTAAAAGCACTTCCATAGCTCCCACCCTCGCCTTTGGAATGCACATCCACAGCTCAAATTCCTGTAAACACACACACACACACACACACACACACACGCTTCTATTTCAGGTAGAATGCTTTATTTTATATTCTACTTTAACTAGTTCTTCCAGCAGGCCCCTTGAGATGAATTCCGGGCCCCAGGGAAAGTTCAGACTCTGGGGCCCCTACCAGCTTGCAGCCTCTTTCCTGCATACAGTATGCTGGGTGGCCTGGGCCCCTCTTGGCGCTGGGCCCTGGGAATTATCCCCTGCTCCCCCACCCTCTCAAGGGTGCTGTCTTCCAGTCCGTACTAGACTGTTTTGTATGCAACAATGACTACTTTGCAAGGCTTCATGTCTGTATGTAATCCTAAGAATGCAATTTTCTCCACTTACATGATGTACTATCTTGTTGTTTGAAACCTAGTCGTCGTTATTCTTCTGCTCCATCTGTAATTTTACCCCCACGTTGTACCCTTCCTCGGGTTGCACCTGGAAATGAGCCTCAGCTCAGTGTGCCTTTCCCAGTAATCAAATTTTAAATAAATAAAATAAAAATAAACCCACTCGCTTTCCCTGAATGCAGGCGACATATATAAAAAAAAAGTTAAGACTTTCTGTCATAACCACAGAGTGTAACTACTCTGTATGCTTAACACAGCTGTGGCCAGTGGTGTGTTTGGTTTTGCCATGTGTTATGTGGCAGAAAACAGACATGAGCAGTTACTGGAACAAATAGAACCTTTCCATTTTTCTTTTGTTTTGTTAATTGTCTGGTGCGTCTCCCTGATGCGATCTGCCAAACCACCCCACAGCACAAACCAACACAATGTTAGTCACAACTGTACTTCTGCAGAATAATCATGTGCAACACACTCAGATACGCCAATATGATAGAGACAGGCCGTGACAGCAGAAAAAAGGACCCACGGTCCAGCCAGTCTGCCCAGAATATCTGTTACCTATACAGTCTACTGCAGAGCAGGGCCCATTAAATTGATCATGTCCTCAGTATTTCTGGTAGCCCCTCCCCACCCCGGTACCATGATCCCACTCCCTCCCTCTCCTCCCTTCCTTTAGTTGTATTGGTCCCACCCACCCCCAAACCCGCTTACAGTCCCCACCTCAGCCACCTCTTTTGCAGTCTATTCCACTGGTGCACTGCTTTCTCAGTTTAGTACAACTTCCTCACATCTTTCTTAAACCGCAAGACCAATCTCCACCCATGCCTACTCATCACCACCCTTGTGTTCCGAGTGAACAGATCTTCAAAGTCAGCTTTGTTTATTTCCTTCAAGAGTCCCTGACACCGTTACAAAAACCTGGAAAAAATATGAGATTTAGACAGTTCAGTTTATATTTCATGTATTTTGTATAATTATTTACCTTTTTTCTTTATTACTGAGGACAACTGTATGAAAGAGGCTTACTGTCCCTTAGACTTTATCTGCTCTTTCTACTATCCTACATATGACACCATAATCCAGGCTGCACCTGGAAACGAGCTTCTGGTTATGGTGCTTTTCCCGGGTACCAACTTTTAAATAAATAAATAAAATAAATAATCCCCCATTTATGGCATTGTAATTACCCCACAGCAACAGACTGAGATGTCATAATGTGATATCATACGTAGGCACGCAGCCAGAACAGATAGGGCAGTGATCCTGTTTACATGCAAATGTCCTTAGTAATGAAGAAGAATGAGAAATACAGAAACAATATTAAAATATAAGCTCATATGCGCTAAATATTAAATTTTCTCAAAGTTATCACAATGGTGTCAGGGGCTTTTTCCAGAATTTGTACATTTCAATTATATTCCCCAGCCCTCTCCCTCCTTGCCTCCAGTAAATACATGTTAAAGGGAAACATCCATTTCCAAATGCCCCTCACCTCAGCGTAGGGCAGCCCCAATTAGCATTTTCAAACATTTTTTTTCTTTTCAATTTTGTGGCTTAGTAGGAGTTTATTTATTTATTTATTTATTAATATATTCCATCTGGTTGATTCTGCTGTCCCTTCTGCCAGCATTTTAGGCCAAGCACCTCCGGTGACGCATCCCACAAGCTCCAGTGGCTGCCGTCACAGCTGGGGAGTAGTCGTGGAAGCAAGTACTATAGGTACTCTTCTCCAGTTTGTGATTTATCAGTGCTGCTGCTTTACCGAGACCAAGTGCAGACTGACAGTGAACTGAACACACCGTGATACTGAAGTGAGATGCGGGTAGTAGCAGAAAATATGCATCATTTAAGCAAAAACCATGGTGTACAACAAAAGAAATGGCCAGCAGCACTAGTAACACACACACCTGAGCACCTCAGTCTAAACTTGGTCATCTCTATGGTTTCTGCTTAAATAAGGTGTATTTTTTGCTACTACCTGCATCTTGCTTAGCTATCACAGTGCTTACAGTCGACTGAGAGTTGCACCTTGTTTGTTGTTCTGTGTAAAGGGCTGGGCTCTTACGATCGTTATTCTTAAACTAACATTTTGATACTGTAAACTTTAAAACATTTGCAACCAATTAGGGATGTTATAATATCAAATTTTCAGTATTCAATGTTTGTGTAAAACAGTATTATGTGGGGGCACTAAGGCAAGACGTGATTCCCACGAGCTCCGTCTCCTGAGGAAATAAAACTATAAATTTTCATTAGTAAACTCAGTTTTTCTGGACCAAACCTATAACAACCTGCAAGTACAACCGACCATGGATGATATTTCTAGCAAATCTGCTGGCAAAACAATCCAGAAATGCAGCAAAAGCAAGCAGGAAGGGGGTGCTGTCACAATAAGCAACAGGCCTTGGACCAGTCTCACTATCACCAGCTGAAATGGGCATGCTCAGCCTCACAGTCACAGATCAAGTGCTGGAAGTGCTGAGCCCAAAGTTGGACAAGCTGGTAGGGAAGTTAAATTGTTGCCCAGTGTGCTTCCCAGACAGGTCGGATCACAGAAGTCGAGCAGAGTGTGTCGAATTTGCAGAACAGCCACAGACCTCTGCTGAAAAGGTGACGAAGCTGAAAAGGGCACTGGAGGACCTTGACAATTAGATTAATAGGAGAATAATACTAGAAGGAGCCACCTTCGCCTGTGTAGGCTCCTGGAGGGGCTGGAAGGTGAGAATGCCCTGAATTTTTGAGCCATAACCCTTCCTAAGTTACTGGGACTTAAAATGAAGGGAGACAGACCGAAAATCGAATAGGCGCCATCAAGCCTTCACACGCAAACCCCCACAAGGTGAATTGCAACAGCAAATCATGTTCAGGGACCAGCAAGAGCTCTTAATGGCCTATCAGAACACTAAGGAGTGGCTGTGTAATGAGCACAGGCTATTCCTACATCAAGCTACCCCCCCCCCCAAAAAAGACTTCAGAACATAAGCAAGCTCTTCAACTTAGTGCATGACATGCTGAGGGAGCAGAAAACGGACTTGACATTCTCATACTCAGTGGCTGTGAAGAGTCACCACAAGGGAGCCTACCATTGATTTTGGGAGGCAGAGAAATTCCTGCACACATTGGAAAAGAAGCAACATTGAGCTGCAGAGACAAGAGAAGAGATGCCTACATGTGTCTGAGGTACAGACACGCACTAGTTTCTTGTTTAATACTCCTCTTCCTGACAGCGACCTGACTGCTATGCCGCCCTACTGGACCCAGAGTGCCACAGCTTATCCTGGGCTCATGATCTTGCTGAAGGGACGTCTGAACAAACTTGCAGACACTACTGGCCATGGGGGGACAGAAGAAGACTTGAGTCAGCTTCCTACCTTTTTACAGCCCGATATGGCAGCTGAGAACTGGATAGCCTGGAGGCAAACTGCATGGCAGCAAAATAAGTGGCGGTGGGTTAAAAGAGGGTGACTGCCACAAGGCGCCTTGGGACCAACAACTGTTTCCAGACCCAGCTGCTGCTCAGCTTGTCTACAATCACCAGACAGAAGCCTACATTCAATAAAAATATTATACAAAAAAAGTATCCCATTATACTGATTATCATAATAATCTGCAGCATTTCTAATTTTAGGAAAAACAGAATCTGACTGGAGTAAGGTGGGGAATTGGGGATCATGGTTGCAACAGCAGATAGACAAGCTGGCAGAGCAGCAAGTTAAGATGCTTTATTTTTTTTTTTTTCCCAGTAAAGGATTTCATCCCCAGTCTCCTGCCCGGTCCTATATCAAGCTTCAGTTTGCCCAGCCCTGTCACCCTGCTATCCCCAGGATTTACCTGTTCTCCTAGGGTCCCCCACAAATTGCCCCTCATGGTGGGGCAAAGGGGTTCAGTCCCCTCCCCAAGAGTACTGTTCAGATACTGGAGGAGGTGCCGGGTCAGCAGGCAAAGAGCCTCGGGTGGACCGAACCACCATTCCACTGGGCCAGCTTTTCTGCCCCGTTTCTCCCCAGCTGCATGCCATGCAAGGACCTAGACATGCGTCTGTGGAGGCACGCACACAGCACGTCTCAAGGGGTGGCTCCTCTTCCTTGTTGCTCTGCTGTACTACCCACAAAGCCTCCATGTGATGGTGATCCGTCGGCAGAGAGCCCAGACGCTCTTTCCCTGGAGAGAAGAGGGATCTGTGGGACGTTCGATGCTCGCCCACCTTGGTCGACCCCATACGACATGAGTCCACCCCCAAACATTGGTCACTTACATGATGGGCAGTAGCTCTACCACCCCGCCACTGGACCAGTAATTAAGGACACTTTATGTCGACCTCTTGCAGTAAATTAATGCTGCATGATAATCCCGATAGTGTTTTATTTATTTATTTATTTATTTTTTTAACAATAAATTAACATCAGCGCTAATTATCAAGATATATCATCATATTGTGCAATTGCAACATCCCTAAAACCAATAGGCATCATACATGTAAAAACTGTATAGCAGAGGCACTGTTTTTTCTGTTGACTGTTAAGTGCAAATCAGACATTCTACTAAGTGCACATCTTTAATTCTCTGTAGAAACATAGAATTTGACAGCAGATAAGGACCGCTTGGCCCACCCAGTCTGCCCATTTCCCTACCTAATGGATAAGCTACAGATCCTAGTTAACCAGCAGCCTACTTCTTCCTACCCCAACCCCCTAGAATTGCCTTATGACTGTCCCATGCATGCTTGAATTCCACCACTGTTTTTGACTCTACAACCTCCTCTGGAAGGCCGTTCCATGCATCCATAACCCTCTCTGTGAAAAAATACTTCCTTACAATACCTCTGAGCCACCCCCCAAATTGTGCCCCTTGTTCTTGCACACCTCTTTTTTTTAAAGATGCTACCCTCTTGGACTTTGTTGATTCCCTTGAGGTACTTGAAAGTTTCTATCATGTATTTCTAAAAAGTCACACGGTATGTTTACTGGCAGGGTTGTCAGTTATATTGTTCTTTGAGCAGAAATAATAAAAAAAAAAAAAATTACTATAACCAATGCCCAGACCATGGGAGAGGACCTTTGCATAGTGGAACCACTGACCACCAATGCACCCTATGGTACCCACTACCTCAAGTGAGTGCTTGATTGGTGTGGGGTTGTAGCAGTGGTGAAGGCACTGGTCTGCAGTAATGGAAAGGGCGGGGCACCGGGCCATAGCACTAGTGCAGCTAGGGTGTCGGGCCATGATGGTGTATATGACTGGGTGTGTCACCCCAGCAGTGATGGCTGCAGGGACCCAGGCAACAGTGGTGGAGTCTGTCACCCCATTGTGGCAGATGGTACAGAGTGCAGGAATGCAGCAGTGGAGAGGGAGAATGTAGGGTTGCATGGCCGGAGAGGGCATAGTAGTGGGTTGTAGCATTAGAGTCTAAAAGGGCCAGAGCCACAGCGACAGAGGAGGCAATGCCCTTGATCATAACGGTGGAGAGAACATGGTGTCTGGAGTCAGCAGTAGTGATGGCTAGGTGACACGCCACATTGGTGGAGAGAGGAGGGCTCTTTTGCAGGAGTGCAGAGCACAGGCTGCTAGGTCTCAGCAGAGGAGTGGGTAGGGTGCCATGTCATAGCGGCGGGGAGGGCAGGGTGCTGTGTTGCAGATGTAGAGTGCAGGATGCTACACTGCAGCAATAAACACATTTTACTAGCCCAACACAAAAATTACTTAAAGCAGCAGTATGTTAAGTCACCATGACGTTTTTTCAAAAGTAGTGATTTTTTGCCAGAAACATAAATATTCCAATTTTCCTTTTCATTTTCTTTCATGCCTGAACTAAGTTCCCACTCCCACGCCTTGCCTACCATGAAAAAAACAGATATCTTAAGTACAGTGCTGTGTTGTTTATCATCAGAAGCATCTGACAGCACCATCCTAATACATCCATGGTACAAATCTGTTATCTAAAGTCAATAAGGTAACCTTGGTGGATGAGATTTTTGAAAATTGCAAGTGTCGGCCATCTTTTATGACCTGAGTCATTAATTACAGAATTAGTTATAAAAATAGTTTTAAAAATATCTGAGAGAACGGTGACGTGTCAGGTAACACAGACACCGCCGACATCACAGGAAATGCTGGTGACAAGAATTGTGGCGCTCTAGTAGTAACTCGTAAGAAAATGTAAAGAAAACTGTAACCCTCGATGCCCCTTCAAGCAGCAGCTCATTTCCCCGAGAAGTGATTTCAGATCATTCATTTCAGCAGTCACTAAACCACACATTATTTATTTAGTTTTTGTTGTCCGAGTAAGTGCACTAGACAAATCCTGCTTATTTTCAGGCACCACCCAAGGGGAGGGGTATACAGATGAATGCCAACTGACCTTGAACCAGATTAAGCTGTTAGTGGTATTTTTAGTGAATGAGGGAAATTTGGCCAGGACACCAGGGAAATTCCCCTACTCTTTTCGAGAAGTGCCATGGGATCTTTAACATCTACCTGAACTACCACCAATCCAGGCAGATGGGACCTCGGTTTAACGTCTCATCTGAAAGACGGCACCTCAGAAGTACAGCACCCCTCTCATGCTGCACTACAGTGTCAGTACTGGGATATTAACCCAAGTGCCAGATGCTGTTACTGTTAATTTTCTAATGCTTTCATAATGCACGGTTTAGTGGCTGCTAAAATGAATTATGTGAAATCCCTGCGAATACCATCCTGTAACTGGCAGGCCACAGACGATGTCTAGGATTATTAATACTCCTTGTAATCCTAGTATTATTATTCTGCCAGCCATTGTCATTATACATGCCTTGTTTTTATGCAAGGGCCTTTATTCACTACCAATCCAACCCAAGTGGATGGGACAGCGGGAGTTCCTCCTAGGAGGAATAAGGGGATGCTGGGAACATCCCTTATGCGTTGCAGCGAGTGGTGCAGCCTGTCTACATGGCTGCTTACACTTCTTGCTGCTGAACGAGTCCCCAACTCTGCAGCAGCTGGGCGAGAGGAGAGGGAACCTACCTGTCGTGATCGGGTTAAGTGTCCACATTTGCACAACAGCCACCTGAATGTTTGAACTGTGAAACAAATGAAAACTTGTTTAGGGGGAGAAAAAAAAAAAAACTGTTATATTAATTGTCTCTGTTTTATAACTCCTTGCCTCAAGCCATTACTGCAGGTTGTACGATGTTATTGACCTTTAAATCAAGTCTTAAAAAGTATCTGAGTGACTGACATTTGTCATTGTAATTGAGCACTGCTTGTTGGGTATATGTATGTTGATTTATTCAATTCTGATATTTTATACTGTGTCACTGTTATTGTATAATATACGTTCAATTTTTGCTGCATCTGGTCACCCACAAAAACTGGCTCTATGTTCACGGATTCTCCAGCTTTTAAATAAATAAATCAAAAGTGGCCATGTGAACTGGCCTTAAAAGTCCCCCCACTTAAAAACCCTGAAAAAGGCTTTTAACTAGACTCTCCTCCTCTCTCTGGAGTCCTTCCTGCTCCAAGGAGATTTTTTTTTAACTTGGCTGGTTCCTCTCCTAGTCTCTAAATACTGAGTCTCCCCCCTCTTTCTGCCCTGACTGCCTGCAGTGGGAGGGCTTCAGTTTCCTAGCCCTACAATGACTTATATTTGACATACCCATTCCCCTCTCAGTTAGTAGACAGCTCTGAAACCGGCCTTTAATTTGCACCCTCAAAACTGCTGCCTATGAGCAGGAACTCATGTTGTGCTGCTGCTTCAAGTACAGAACATAGAGAAATGAGGTATGCACTGCAGAAAGCAACAGCAGGAAGACCGGCTAGCACCTGCACACGCACAATGACAAAGAACCCATGAGCAGTCTAGTTCTACCACTGTTCTTGTCTTCATTTCGGCTACTTGATGAAACCATCGACCGCACAGAAGAGCCCTTCATGGCAGTGTTCCCACTGCAGCCACATCAGAGAGGATACAGCATACCCTTATCAAAATTTTTCAACAGCACAGAATGAGATTTGAGGGCACGTTGTACTGTTTTAAAAAATTTCAGGAAGTATGTACACGGCAAGGCTTTAGAAGCATGAAGCAGCACACACCCCCAGATCAGACTGATACTTAGAGCATCTGTGTTTGTGTCTGTCCATGGAACTCCCTCCCTAATCTACCCCCTTGTGTGATGAGTGACCAGTTGAGTCGCACTTTAAAATGCAGCTCAAGATAAGCATATTAAGCAGTCCTCCGAACTAGTCCGAAAAAAGCTCAACAACCTCTGAATATGACAACTGGTCTGCTGCTTCTCCAGCTCCTAGCCTTTCTCTAAGTCTACTGAAATCTTCAAATGTCATTTTTTTGGGGCCGTACACCAACAAGCAGCATTCACTAGGTAGATGTTAGCTCTAGTCTGACTAGCAAAACATAAACACAGAAACTGACAGCAGGTAAGGACCACTAGGCCCATCCAGTCTGCCCATTTTCGCTGCCTACTGTAAAAGCCGCAGACCTCACTTGATCTCCAGCTTTACCTCCTCGTTCCCATTGTTAGCGTTCCCCTATGCATGCCTGTCCCATGCATGTGTGAATCCCCACCACTGTGTTTGCTCCCACCACCTCCGCTGGTAGTCTATTCCATGCCTCCACCACCCTTTCTGTGAAGTAATATTTCCTCACGCTACTCCTTAGTCTACCCCCTTCCAACCTCATGTCATGCCCCCTCGTTCCTGGACATCTCCTTTTCTGAAAGATGCTACCCTCCGGTACCCTATTTATGCCTTTTAGATATTTGTAGGTTTCTATCATATCTGCCCGATCTCTCCTCCAGGGTATATATATTGAGGTCTCACAGTCTCTCCTCATGATGTTTGGTGCAATCCCTGCACCATCTTTGCTGCCCTTCTTTGAACTGCCTCCTCCTTCCTAACCCAAATTGCTACACAACCACAGCTTTATTTTAATTTAAACAGTTTAACAGACAGTAAGTTAGGACTGTCCAGCAGCTGCTCTGCTACAGCAGCTAGAGTCCAATGGAAAATCAAGGTTAGGGTGGGATTAGTACAAATGCAGTTTTGTATGTGTTCAGTGTGATACTGTGACTGTGATCACATTTCCACCACTCAACCTACTAAGCAAAGCATATTACCAAGCATACCCTGATGAACACCGATTTATCTGAAAATAGTAATCACTTGTTCAATGAAATGGTTACCAACTTAGCACAGCAGCAGACCTGCACATGGAGGCCAAGTCAACAATAGGTAGGTCCACTCCCCCACCTAGTGGCACAGCCGACAGTCAGGAGGGGCCACCGGGGGGGGGGGTCGCACTCTCTGGGGCAGAACTCTCTGGGGCAGAACTCGAGTGGAAAGCATTCTTGAACAGTTAGTCTCTCCCAGTCCCATGAAACCCCCTGCTTAACAGAATTTGACTGACCCTCCCTCGTCCTTGTGTCAATGAAAGTAGGCACATTAGATTAGATTAGATTAGTAGGCAAGCTGGGTCAGGTGCAAGTCCAGCTGGAGGGTGGGTCACACTCTTTGGGCTACAATTAAAAAAAAATAATAATTCAATAAATTAAAAGACGTGCAAATAAACTATAGACAGAAAAAAATTGTCACCAGACACAAGGATCTGAAAAGTGCACTTTTCAAACCCTTGTGTCTGGTGCCTATTTTTCTGTTTGCAGTTTCGAGTTAATCATGCACAGTCTCTGTGAACTTGTTCTTTACTTTTACTGTGGAGTCAAACTAAAGTAGACTAAGGCATAAAATTCAGTTTACCTTACAGCAGCAAACAGTGAGGTAAGAGCGGGCAATAGGTGGGAGGGACTTGGGCTGGCAGACAGTACACCCAAGCTGGGACTCCCAAGAGCCATGCACAATAACTTGGTCACTCTCAGCAGGCAAGCTGGGTGCACGTCAGACTGGTGGGCAGGTCCCACTATCTGGGTTGCAATAATGAGTCATCACAAGCAAACTGCAAGTAACAAACTATAAAGTGAGATGAGTGGGTGAAGGTCAGGAGGAACTCAGGCTGGCAGGCGGGAAAATGTCGGCTGAAACTCCTGGGAGGCGGTCACTCTCCCTTTTCTGTAAAACATAAAGGCACATACCTGTTGCACGTCCACAAAGACAGTTTGAGGATCCCATCCATTCCTCTCCGAGTCAGGTGTGAGTGAGGTCGAGTCTATTCTATCTCGAGCTGTCTCGAGAGTCAGGCCTGCTTAGTGCTCTCTGCTGCACAATACTGCCTTCTTTCTTGCCTTGCAACACATGAATCCCACAACTACAAACAGTACAGTGGCACCCTCCAACTGCCGAGTGACTATGGATTGTGCCAGCCCAGTTTGCTGAAGTGGGAGGGGAGAACTGATGTGGACCAATTGGCGGACAGCTAAAGGTATCTTAAAGGAAGGAGAGGGAAGACACGCTGTCAAAGGGTGCAGTGCACACGTAATGCAGCTCACATGCCTGCATTCACAGAACCTACAGTGACTCCTGTGTGTACAGTGTACCCTCTCCATCCATACGTGGCGCGAATTGCATTTTTTTTTTTTTTTTTTTTTTTACACCAATCACACACTTTTATGCATGAATGGAAACACTAAGTTGGGATGAATGGACATCCCATAACATGTGACACCATGATGTTGGGAGGCCATTGGCGTAACCTAACAGGCAGCAGCATCTCGTGTCCTAGTGCCTGCTAATGCCTTTACACTTGGTGCCCGTCCCAGGGACAGGCAGGAAAATGAAACAGCCTGTCCCTGGGGAAAACTGGTTGTCTGAGACAGGCAGACAGGTGGTCACTGCAGCACCTGCACTAATGTAAGATGCCCTGTGCTGCTGTCCCCAGCTGGGCTGTAAGAATAAGGACAGGACTTCATTTGCTGCTCTTGTTGCTTGTCTATCACTAACATCACTATCCTCCACTTGTGACATCAGCCTGTTGCTGTGATAACAATTACGATGTCACAAGTAGAAGATTATGAGGTTAGATGTAGTCAAGCTGACAGAGCACATGAACTTTAAAAAAACAATGATCCAGAATTTATATTACATTACAAGAAAAGACAGGGCAGTGGAAGAAAATATATAAAATGTACACTGAATTGCTAAGAAATGACATTTTCTCAAAGCTTCAAAATGAAGAAACTGATCACTGCAAAGTGGTTAGAAAAATGTCCTTATCCATGCTCCTTAAGTCACATAAAATGGGTGAACCTGTGGAGAGACATTCACCCCCTGGACTGACCGCAGACACACTATTCGGCAGTCCACTCCGTCTATATACGTTTAGACTATAGTTACACGCAACAATCCCTCCAATATATGAGTGATTGTAGAATAGGAGACATTTTGATATCTGACCATGCCCTCATTATGACTTACCTTAACTTCAATAGAGATATTCCCCAGACACAGTGGTGCCTCAAAGGTTTTGACGTAAGACTGGAGGAATTCCACAAGTTTTTAATGTATAAAATTCCCCAAATCAATGCACAAAACCAAGGAGGTGTCCACTTGGAGGCGGTACTGTGGGACACCCTCAAGACAGTACTGAGATGCTGCATAACAGAGTACTGTGCCAAAAAGACGAAGGGGCACAATCAATGTTTAATGCCTCTAGAGGATACCCGTATTTCCTCCAACAAGCACACATGTAGGGGGAAATCGGTCCATTAAACCACAGCTGGACAAAACCCAGCAGGACATTGGTAAATTGTTCTTGGAGAAAAAACACAGATGGCACTTACGTTACTTCGTCACAAACACTGAGGTATGGCCTTGAGCTAGCCATGTAATGGCACACCAAGTTCAGAAGCAATGGTTAAGGGCTACAGTTCCCTAGTTAAAACACCCCATCTCCAGGCAATGTCTCCGGAAAGCCCATGACCTGGCTGAGTACTTCTACCAGTATTATGCCTCTCTGTGCAATCCAAACGGACTGTACAACTCGGAAGACACTGAGGAGTTCCTAGCACCACTGACCCTTCCACAGCTCACTCAGGAGCAGATGGAACAGCTGACAGAGCCCATACAAACCTTGGATCTAGAAGGTGCCCTTAGCAGAGCCCATACTCAAAATGTTCCAGGCCTGGATAGTTGCATCCTGGAATTCTACAAGGTTCAGCAGGACTTTTTAGTACCACAGCTGATGAGAGTATGTAATGAAGTCATGACAGGTGGGGATGTACCAAGCACCTAGCACTATGCCACAGTCTCAACTATTCCCATGCTAGGAAAAGACTCCACAGAGTGTCAGGCTTACAGGCTATCAGTTTTGAATGCTGATTGTAAATTATTTATGGCTGTACTGGTTCATAGACAATATCCCCTCCTGCCATCACTGGTACACCTGGATCAAACAGGATTTGTCTGAACCAGACAAATGGAAGAGAATACCCGATGCACCCTTCATTTCCTCCATCAGATCCATGATAGCCACACCCTTTTTACTTGCCCGCCTCGATGCCGAAAAGGCATTCAATAGGGTGTCTGGGCCCTGTTTGCTACCCTCTGTAAGTCTGACTTTTCTCAGACTTTACCACCCTCCTGAAGAGAGTGTACGTCTCGCCCCAGGCATCTGTCAGGGTTAGCAGGCATGTCTTTTCACCCTTCAGGCTGGGCAGAGGAGCTCATCAGGAGTGTCCTCCAGTCGCCGCTCCTTTGCACTCTCTACATTGAGCCCCCAGCCCAGAAAATAAGAGAGAAGGGGGTGTCACCGGGTGAGACGAGCATCAGATCGCTTTATACGCGAACAATGCTCTCTTATGAATGACTGACCCGAAAAACACTATTCCAGAAGTCTTCCACATCCTAGATACCGCTGGTGGGATATCAGAGTATCAGTTAAAATACGACCAAAACAGAAGTGCTTCCTCTATAGTGGCTCCTTATGCCTGCTCAGAAAGCTGTGTATCCCTTTAAATGGGATTTATAGAAGATTAAGTACTTAGGGATAAAGATACCAATGTGTCTGGAAAGGCTGCATGAAGCGAATGTTAAGACGGTTATCAGCTCAACAGGACTGGCATTACCCCCAGCTTGATTCACCACAGAGACACTGTGCGAATGATAATGTTGCCACACTCCCTTTATATTTTCCAGACTGTCCCGGACCAGATTCCTGAGAAAGACTGGAGGAAACGGCAGTGGGCTATCTCAAGATTTGTCTGGGTGGGGAAACGCCCTACAGCTCATTTTCACACCGATGCTCAAGCGGGCATCAGGAGGAATGGCACTTTCCAACCTACATGCTTAACACTCAGCCACACAATTGAGGATTCTTTTCAAATGGCATACATAGGGTCCTGGTCCTCTGTTGGCTGGACCTAGAGCAGAATACCCTTCCATTTCAGGACAGGCCAAGTTTCTTATATGGGATGCATCCAAAAGACTGAACTACAGTCACAGAATCCATGGACAGAGGAGGAGGAAGAGTGTGGCATGAAGTAGTGTCCTAAGTAAACTTCTCTCCAGCCCTTATTTGGCTCAGTCACATTGCACATCTGGAGGGTTTTTCCCCCCAGCCATGCAGAATCCCTTTGTCTGGAGTTGGTGTGGGCAGAATTTGGATTATCTGATGCAGTCCTGCGACAGTCAGCAAATAAAAACATTCCTTGTGATGCAAATCCAGTATGGATTGGCATAGTGGGACCCCCCCCCCCAATTATCTGTAGATTTGTTACTGGCAGTATAGCCTGGAGGTTAGAGTAATGAGCTGTGAATGAGCTTGGTAAATCCAGCAGACCTGGGTTTGATTTCCACAACCTCCACTTGCATACTGTGCGACTATGAGCAAGTCACTTAACCACCCAGTGCTCCCAGGTCACCCCTGAAAACAAGCACTTGTGCCTAGTGGGCCTTACTCGGTTGTCAAAAGCATAAAATAAAAATAAAAATAAAAACAAACATTTGGAGTCATGCCCCACAGTTGCTTGGGGGCACAAATTAGCTCCTACCCTTTCTTTTGCTGTTAGCCGCCCAGGTCACTTCCCAAATCACCCCAAACCATATATCACTGATTTACTAAAACATTCAAGGCACACTCCACACAATACCTTGCTAAAAAATGGCATCTAGATATGTAACAGGAGTTGGACTTTTAATCATGGGACAGAGGTTGCTCTGAGGCTGGCAGGATTACATTGTCCCATATATTATTATTATTATTATAATAATAATAATAATAATAATAAACTTTATATAGCGCTTTTCACTATGCATCAAAGAGCTGTACAAAAGACAATAATAAAATCATAAAATATTAAAACACTGTTCCATAGTTCCATAGTCCATAATACTCATAAAATAATCAGTTATAAAACAGCACCAAATGCCAGTTGAAACAAGTGGGTCTTAAGGGCAGTCTTGAAGCTCTCCACTGTCAGGCACTCACATACCCGATGAGGCAGCGAAGTCCACAGGGTGGGGGCTACAAATGAAAACACCCTAGAACCAGATGTTTTTAGTCGTACCCTGGGAATAACCAGCAATCCCTCGCCGGTCGAACAGAGCAGCCGGAGGGGGCAGTAAGGATGCAGGAGATCTTGCAGGTAGCCCGGTCCCAGTCCGTGTAGGGCTTTATATGGAGGGAGTATCATTGGAAGCATCTGGTGAGATATTTCCAAACCCCAGTAACAATGGCTAAATACAGGCACTCAACCAGCTCTGCTTGCTGGAGACATTGTGAAATAGCCCGCACGACATATGTACATGTAATATGGGCATGCCCCCTTCGGACATTCTTCTTTAGAGCCCTAGAGACAGCTGTCACAGAAGTATTATGGACTGAGATCAGACTGAGCCCAGAACTGTGCCTTTTCTTTCACTATCCCTGACAGGTTAATGGACAGCAATTCAAATACTTATTTTTGGCATTATGATAGTGGCTGCACTGAAATGTATTACCAGAAGATGGCTTACGTCACAGATACCAACACTTCAACACTGGTGCGACACATTAAAAACTATTTACACCGTGGAAAGAATTACGTTTAATCTAAATGACAGGACGGAGCTGTTCATGTCCAGGTGGGCTAAATGGATCATTTATGTAATGCAGCATTTCCCCACTTTTGTCCCTTAGATCTTAAAGGAAAACTACAGCCCTGCATCTTATACATTTTATGTGTTTCCATGTCAACAGATAACTTTTCCTGTAGCTGTCAGGGATATACATGTTTGCCTTAAGTTTGTTTTCACTGTTCATATTAGTCACCTGTAACTATCCTGGGGGTCTCCATGTTATGGTTGTTGAAATCTCATTGTCCCTAAGAGCTGCATGATATAAAAACATGATGCCACATCACCCGTTTATATCATGCATCTCTATGTTGAAAGCACAATCCTGAAAACACTCTTTGGAAACATGCAAATGCAGTTTAAAAGGGGGAAAACCCTGCATTACAACTCACAGAGTTTGCAAAGCTAACTGAAGGTAAATGTGGTGTTTCACACCTTGCTGCAGTGTGTTCTGTTGAACTACGGTCTACAATTAAGCAGACAGTCATACTGTGGAGTCTAACAAGTGCTGACACATCATGTTATCAAATGCTAATACAGCTCTCAGGGACAATGAGATTTCAACAACCAGAAAACAGAGACCCCCAGGATAATTACAGGGGCTAGTATGAACACTGAAAACAAAGTAAAGCAATCACATACATCCCTAACACTACACGAAAAAGAGATGTCTCTTGGCATGGAAACAAATACAATTTACAAGATATGTGGGTATACTTTTCCTTTAAAGGCAGGAAGGAGAAGTGGTGAGGCACAGGGTTAAGCGGCCAGGTGGGGGAGATGGAGGGTGGTGGATGAAAAGGCAAAACACTCCCTGTATGTCCTGTTCCCTCTAAACACCTCTTGAGGAGACAAATGGCACGATAATGGCAATTTATTTTATTTTTATTGTTTAACCAAGAAAGGCACACTAAGCCAGAGCTTGTTTCCTGGTGCAACCTGGGAGCACAAGGAAGTTAAGCGACTTGCTCAGGGTCACAGTATACAAGTGAGGGCTGATGGAATTCAAACCCAGGTCTCCAGGTTTGCAGCTCAGTGCCTTTAACCACTATAAGTTGGTGAGGCCCCACCTGCACCAGGATAGCAAGGCCTCCGGGGTTTCTTCTTTTTAGGCACAGTCAATGTGTCACTGTCTAACAAGTAAGTATAGTCTCTTTACTGCAATGCATGTTATTTTGCAAGAAAATGCATTGTATTTCCAGCTAAAAATATTAATAAACATTTACAAAAAAAACAAAACAAAATGACCGTAAAGGAGAACTACTGTCAAAATTTGTGGAATCTTATGTTGAACAGAGTGTTTTGATTTGTGGGTGTAGTCCTTTGTGTGTTTAACTTGCGGTTAGGAGTGTTTGGTCCCCCCCCCCTCCAATTTACCTACTACAGGGTTTTAAATAAGCTGAAAAAACTGATCTGCTGTTTGATGTGTGAAAGTGCTAATCAGTTGTGAAAATGCATAGCACTTGGCACAGATTGATTAGCAAAATTTTAAAAACTTGTATAGTTTTATTAATGTTGTGTACTGTGTTATGGATTCACTCAAAAAATAGTCTACTACTAAGCATTTCTGAAAATGTTAGCGTTACCCCATTTTGCTATGCTATACCAGCTATTTAATACCTTGTACTAGTTTTAAGGCCCCTGGGGATCTACATGTTTGAATTTTTTAGTGCTGTTCTTTGTTCTGCAATGCCTCCTGTCTCCGTCATGTGACAGTGATGCATCTAAGATCATCACTGATTCAGTGAGTGACAGCTGTTGCAGCAGCAATCTGGTGTTGAGTTTTCTCTACAGTTATACACCAATTATTGATAACTGTTTTCTGTGTGTGTGCCATTATCGTCCTTTTACTTTGCACATTTGCTGGACAGTAGCACCTACAGGAGCGTGGCATACTCCCATTTTTTCCTTTTTTCCTAGCAATCTTCTGTTAGGAGCCTGATGTTCTGGGCTTAACTGAACTCTCTATAATCCAATCTTTTTATTTTTAATGTATGTGTCTAGGTCTAGCCAACAGGAGTTATGTTTTGTTTTCAAAGCTTTTCGTTTCAAACAACACACAACCATAAAAAGTACACAAATCACCCCAAGTCATCAACACTACAATCAGCGAAGACTACCCGTTTTCTACAGAATAGCCCACTCAGTTATCCCTCAGGTGTTTGCCAAACTAAATGCAACTTTTATTAGTGCTCACTGGATAAGGCAAGGCACTTAAAGGAGTAGTCCACCCAGAATTTGCAAAAACGTGTTATGCAGTGTGTTTTGATTTGTATGTAAAATCCTAATGTGTCCTTCCCTCCATCTGCTATTAGGAGTTTTTCCTAAATTAGCCTGCTAGTTTTATGGTAGTTTTACGATCCCTGGGGATCTCCATCACAAACAGCTTTATTGCCTGTCTTGCTCCTACAATGCACCCTGTCTCATGTGGCCGTGATGCAGCTGAGTCCATAGATTTAGCATATGCACTGCTTTAAAATCAGTTCACATCAGCAGAGCTGTGTAAATGTTCTTATCCAGTGAGCACAAATGGCAACAGTTACAGTTTAGTAGATACCGGAGAGGTAGCGAATTGGGGTTTCTGTAAGAAAACAGCTACTAAATAGCTCTAATTCACTATTTGAGTTTTCTGTGTGTATCAGGTTTAGCTGACGGTAGTAATTGTTTTCATTTTAAAATTGAATTTCATCAAACTACACACAACAATAAAAAGCACAGAAATTGCCCCAGATCATCAATGCGATAATCAGTAAAGACTGTAGCAGTTTTCTTACAGAAAACCCACTCAGATAGCTCTCAAATATTTGCTAAACTGTAAATGTAGGTACCAGCATTCTATTAGGTAGAACTGGCAGTTAGTGCTGATGTTGCTCTGTGACATGATTTTCAATTTTTTTGGTTACAAATGTGAATTATATTTTTAATAAAGTATAAAATAAGTATGCGTGAGTTATTTAATTAGTTTGGTGAATATTTGTTTTATTATTTGAAAAACTGTGATACACTAAATGTGTAGTGCAATGAACCACTGTAAAATGGAATCAAATGTGTAACAGAAATAGTCACTGTCATCCTATTGCTTTCATGCCATACCACACACAGGAGAAAACTGCCTTCAAAGTATTTTGCAGTTTCTAGGCTGCAGCTTAATACCATACACTTCATTTGTAAAAAAAAAAAATGAAAATCATGTCACACAGCAAAATCAGCATTAAATGTCAGCTCTACCTAATAGAATGCTGGTACCCACATTTACTTTTTTTATTTTAGTCTTTTGGTAACCAGGTAAGGCCCACTGGGCACAAGTTCCTGTTTTAAGGGGCGACCTGGAAGTACTGGGCAGTTAAGTGACTTGCTCAGAGTCACACAGTATGCAAGTGGAGGTTGTGAGAATCAAACCCAGGTTTGGTTTGCTGGATGTACCAAGCTCATTCATAGCTCGTTACTCTAACCTCTAGACTATACTGGCAGCCCAAACATTTACAGTTTAGCAAATTTTGTGATGAGTTCCCTTATGTCAATTTTGGCATCTTGCTCTTTCGAATGCAAAAAAGATTTTTTCAATGTTTCCATATTTGCAAACATTACATCTTTTACATGTAAAGAAACCATTTGTCCTCTTAGGAAGCCAGGCAACAATGTCAGAATTTCCAATTTTCTTTTCTCTACTGTGTACTACTCTATCTTTAATGTTCTTAGCCCTACAAAATGTGACCCGAGGTTTAGAACCTACAACTTGACCCACTCTTTCATCTCCCATTAAGACAGGCCAATAACGATGTATAATATTGCCTATCTGCCCTGCCATATGATTGAATTCTGTTACAAAACTGCAAGTCTCGGGTTTCCTTGTATTTATTCTTTTCTCCAGAATTATGTCTCTATCCATCATTTTAACTTTTTCATAGGTGTCATCAAGTAGCTGTTTGTCATAACCCCTATTTTTGAATCTAGACATTCGTTCTTTCGATTGGATTTCAAAATCTGTGTCTAAACTACAGTTCCTCCTTATACGTAACAGCTGGCTGTAAGGGACACTGTCTGCATGTAGCAAAGAGTTTGTAGCTGCCTTTTTTCTAACTGTTTTTGTTTTTATATCATGTGTATAATTCCCTATAACCTCACTTGAAATGTTAAGATCCAAGAAATCCAAACTCTTCTGACTGAAGGTGTATGTAAATTTTAGATTTAGATCATTATCATTCAAGTAATTGATAAAGGAACAGACTTCTCTCTCGTCTCCTTTCCAAATGCAGACAATGTCATCAATAAAGCGGTACCATTTGACAATGTTCTTGAAAAAAAGGATTTTTGTTTTCATTAAGTACTCTCTTCATTTCCCAACTGCCTAAAAAAAGATTTGCATAACTGGGTGCCATGGAGGCACCCATAGCTGTGCCACATTATTGTTAGAAAACACCATCAAACTCAAAATAATTATGCGTTAGAATAAACTCTAGGGCATCCAGAATTAATTCTATTGGTACATCATCACTTGCTTCATACAGACAAAGATGTTCTTTTGTTGCTTTAATACCATCTTCATGGTGTCTGCTGGTATATAAAGACTCTATGTCTATTCCTAGCCAGCTATATTCACTACTCTATTCCATTTCATTTAACTTCCTGAGTAAGTCAGAACTGTCCTGTATGTATGAAGCAATATTTGCAACCAGTGGTTGTAGAAAAAAGTCCACAAATTTGCCCAAATTCTGAGTCATAGAGCCCATTCCCAAAACAATGGGATGTCTGGGAGACATTTTTTTATTTCTATGCACCTGGGGTAATGCATAAAAACTTGGAACAACTGGAAATTCCTTCCATAAAAAAACAAGTTCTGCTTCTGATATACGAGTTTCAACTACTGCTTCTCTAAGAAGCAGGTTCAGTTTTTTCCCTATATTCAGTTGTTGGATTACAGGAAAGTAATTTTTAGTTGGTTGCATTCAATAATAGATTTTTAACCATTTCTTCAAACATTTCTTTGTTCATAATAACAACACTGCCACCCTTACCAGCAGGTTTTATCACTATAGTGGTGTCGTGGCAGATGGCTTCTAAAGCCTCTCTCTCTCTCTCTCTCTCTCGTTCCTATTCAGGGTTATACCTTTTTGGTGCAATGTCAATATTTATCAAGTTAAAAACTTGTTTTGTTACCATTTTTTCATAGGTATTGATTGTATTATTAAATGACTTGGGGCAAAATTCTGATACAGGATGAAATAATTTTTTTCTTCTCATTTTAAAATCGTGTCCTGTACTGAATGTGTTATTACCTCCTGACCTACAGGAAAAGTTAACATTAGCATCCTGTTCCATTAATAGTTCCTATCTTGCCTAAACTCCATTGTTTCTCTAATGGGATGTGAACATGCAGAAGTTCTTTTGCACTAGTTATCTAACCAATTTGTTTTTTACTGTGGAGACTTTATTTTGAATAAATCGTGGAGTATTTGCACTTTAAGACACTTGTTCGTGGACCACCTCTGTCTTCACTAACAAGTCTTTACATTCCAGTGCTCGAGGTCCAGCTGCGCTCCCCTTTTTTTTGGATTTTGTTGTTATTTTGGGTTTGCCGCCCTTCTTTGAGAGCTGCATGGTTGTATCTTGGACCGTTTAGTTCACGGTGTGTACCTTCAAGGATTATTTAAGCACAATCCAGCCCGAGTAAACCCAGTAAGATCTAGGAGCAGCATATATCATGAACAAGCACTTTTAGACTGATGTAAAGTTTACACGGTATTAATTTGAAGTGCTGGTAGGAGTCTGAACACCCAACCTGTAATGGTAGCAAATTCCTGAACTGGTGACAGAGTAGCTGGGTTACACTATGGCATAAAACTCTTAGTTACTGTGGCTGAAATGCACCAAATTTCTTAGCCACATGTGAACTGGATCAGCCACTATATCAGGTTAACTGAAGAGTAAAAATTCATAATGTTCAAATGCTTAGCAAAAGTGGCGACTAGGAACATAAAAAGGTTAGTCAAATTCAATTTACTGTAGCCACTGGTGATGGCGGCCATCCTTAGCGCACACTCAGAGTAGGAAAAAGCTAGCTGGTCCACTCCAGTGGCGCAGCTGGATTACTACAGTAAACGATTGTCACAAGGCTGCAGATTATACACTGTTGAAGGGTGATTTCTCATTCTAGCTTCGCTCCAAAGCTTTCTGTTAACCTTCAGCTCTACGGCCCTTTATGTTTCCCCATACACATATACACACACTCTACCAGGTTAGACTTTACGTCTGTAATTAGACCTTGTTGTAGTTCTCTGTTTAGCTCTTAGTGTACACCTTGTACCTGGGTTGCACCTGGAAACGAGCCTCGGCTCAGTGTGCCTTTCCCCAGTCACCAATTTTAAATAAATAAATAAATAAATAAAAATATCCTCAGACATACCACAATTCCACAGGGTTGGGAGCGGACAAAAGCTTCTTTCTTCTTTAAAAATGAACAACAGACTGCCCTCGTGGCTTGCTTGGGCATAAGGAGGTCATTCAGACATTACCATGCAGCATATTCCATTTTTGTCTTTTCCAGCCCTCCCAACTCTGTGCCTTGGACCACCTCAGCCATGCAGGTCTACACTGGGAAGAGGTGGGATATCATGTGACACAGCATCCAGTCTTACTCTAGATCTGCTATGGGAGGGGTCATCATCACCTCCTGCCTCTCAAAGTATGAGAGTTCTGTCTCTGTGTCAGAAGTTGGTTTATTATCTCTTTGAAACAAACAAAAAAAAACTTTCACCCGCCAAACGACTATTAATAACTTGTGGTTTGACCCAACATAAAAAGTACTTGTCTTAAACCATGAGGCTTTTGCTAACTTAGGTTACATGCTCGTTGTCCGGGTAAATCCGACTAGCAGCATTTAAAAGCATCTCATTTCGTCCATGGGGAAGGGGGCCTCACACAGCTTCTCTGTGAGTAAGCACTAATACACCACTGGCAGTACATCAAAGAATTTTAATACACAGTCAGGTGACATGTTTCTGCCAATCACTTTTCCGCATTTCTGAATTTTTCCAATGCCATTTTGTAAACAATACTGTCCAATGGCTGAAACAAATACATAAAGTTCATTGGCAACCAGCTGTGGGGGCATCCTTGTACACACCCACGGTGGGGGTGGGGGATCTGCCATTCGAAAGCCTTTTACTGGCCTTTACAGTACTCCAAGCTCTTTTGCCAATACATAATACAGTTGCCCTGGTATCCATGCCACACCATAAGTTTGAAAAAACGGCCCAGTTTCAGCCAGTACAACAACTGCTGTACATCTCTCCTAGTCCCCGTTTTCAACACACCTTACCTGTTGCTGCTGCCCTCTCAGTCTCTGAACTCTCACCACACATCAAGAATGGACCGGCCAACTAACATTCAAACTTACAGCTGTAACAGTGAAAGGATTCCAGTGCACACTGAAAAGATGAAGTGCAAAAAATGCACAATTCCCCCCCACACACACATAAAGAAGATGTAGCACACCTCAAAGCGGCAAAGAAACCTTGCATATTGCCAAAGAAACTTTTTAGCTATAGAGCATTCGCTTTATGTCATACTGCCGTATTAAAATGAAATAAAAACACTTTCTGAACTTAAACTTTTCAATGTGTGTTGGAATCCTTTCATTGTTCTAGCTGTTCGACCAGCTCCTATATGGCACACTAAGCACTCTCCTGACCTGAGCGTGCTGGCATTGTGTTTCAAACTTCGAGCTGTCCCTCCTCCTCCTACCATTACACCACCAAATCCTGCTCTCTTCTCCTGTGGAACCTACTGAAACAGCACCACCTACTGAACATATAACAGAGGGAACTATTTTTTTCTAAACGTACACCTACCTACACTGTAAAGAAATCATTAAAAATATTTTTAAAACATTCCTTTTTTATGCACACGCAAAAAAAAAAACTTGAAATGATAGCAACAAACACACTACAAGGTGTGGTATTTTACTGCTCAGGCACATGAGTCACTCGGCCTTGTGATGCATAACCCACCCGAGGCGTGGCACTAGCCCATGTGATACCTCACCCTGGAGTGCATTATTCCTTAGCTATGATGAGACTTGGCCATATAGAGCTCTGTTTTATCTACACATTTTATATAAGGTTGTTGCTGCTTACTATCAGTACATTTCTGCTGTCCAAGACTGTAAACCTCCTTCTTCGCATTTCTGTGAATTATTTTCACAAACATAATCAAATTTCCTAGACTAGGACTGCTCAAAGTTCTACAGAGACCCTTTGAAAGAAAAAGGGAGAGCAGATGCTTCCAAGAAAAACAGTCTAACAGAAGCAGTTTGACAAAGCTGTAGCTTGTATGCTGTCACACATGCAGGCAATTCAGATCCCAGGGGCTCCCTCAATGTAGGTCAGTACCACTCCCCCCTCCAATGCCTACATCATAACACATCCTAGAATGAACCCAGCAATGTATTTCCGGCTGTAGAAAAGCAGTATAATATAGACGTAGTCTGTCCTACATAGCAACACCTTTCTTAAATGCCACAGCCCGAGACATGCTGCGTTCTCTTGAGCAGCGTTACAAAAGGTGGTGTCCATTTCATAATTCATCCAAGAGGATTTTCCTTCTTAAATAAGGCCACTGAACCTTCACTTGCATGTTCTTTCAATTCGTCCTATAAAGGTTAACTTCGCTGTCACCCTTGGATGAATTATTTCGCCATCCTCAGTTGCCCAAATCCCTCTTTTTTTTTCCTAAATCTCTTGCTGTAATGAAACAAATACACACACAGAATTTGACAGCAGATAAGAACCGCTTGGTCTGCCCCATTTTCCCTACCTACATTATTACCACAGACCATACTTGATCTACTGCTCTCCCCCACTTCCTTTCCACTATGATTCTCTTGTGCTATCCCATACAGTCTTGTCCATCTCCATTAAAGGCTGTTCCAGGAATCCACCACCCTTTCGGTGAAGTACTTCCTCACATCTCTCCTAAATCTACCCCCCCTCCAGCTTCATAGGGTATCTCGTAATACAGGCGACTCAAACTGAGCGACTTAATTTGAGCACCTGTGGGAATAGCGAATGTGCTTTAATAGCGAGCATCATGAAATAGCGATTAGATAGCGCACACTGTTTAGATATAGTGCAATCTCGGAGTTATATTAGTTCGGGTGCAGAAAGCGCATAGAGTTGCTATTTTGACACTCACTATTTTGCACCTGGGCTATTTTTGGCTTCGACATTTTGCATTCACTGAAGTGCTCCTCGCGGTTTCATTTTTGCCAGTATCACAGAGAATCCTTCCTAGCATGTCACCTTGTTCTTGAGCACCTTTTTTTCTGAAAAATACTTCCCTCCCGCACCCTATTTACCCCATGAGGTATTTAAAGGTCTCTATCATATCCTCCCATCTCTGTTCCAGGGTGTACACACTAAGGTCCTTTAGTCTCTCCTCATAAGGCTTTCCATAGACCCTGTACCATTTTAGCTGCCCTCCTCTGTACCGCCTCCAGTCTGCCTATGTCCTTTAGGAGATGTGGTCTCCAGCACTGGACACAGTACTCTAGGGTGGGTCTTACCAGCAATGAGGTCCAACACTGCAGAAGAAAACAAATGCTTTGTCCAGGTGTGTAAAATCTGTCCAGTCATAGATCTGCTGCTCCAGCTGACTGCAAAGCAGTGAGAGAGACTGATTTCTCACCAGCATTCTGATATGGTAGACAGGAGCAGACTGTCCATTCATGTTTGATAAAGAAAGGCAACAAGAGAGCTAAGCATGTGGGATTTCTGTAGAAATCAGTTTACTAAGTAACAACTGCTTTTCAGGGTTCTAAAAATTCAGTTAAGAAGGTCAATGGACTGACAACTGCTAGAAAACATTCAGGGCAGGATATTCAGACTGCGCCAGGCAGGGGCGCAGCGCAACTGGGCTGTGCCAGGGCAGGGACCAGGCGATATTCAACGGTGCTGCGCCATGGCTCAGCACCGTTGAATATGGCACTGAGGGCACATGCACAGCACATGGTGCAGTGGCACTGTGCCAGCGCAAGTGGCAGGAGGGAAGCAGGGGGATGTGCCAGAGCAAGTGCGGCTGCGCTAGGCGCATCAACCGCAATATTCAGCACTGGGCATGCAGATGAGGACAATATGCATGCAATGCGCAAATGGGGCCATTTGCATGTCATTATGGCCCCAATTGCATGCGGTGCGCTGATCCCTGGTGACTTGCACCTGGTGCCCTGCCAGGCTGCAGCCGTCGGGGACCGATGCCCTCCTGCCCCTCAGCGGGCTCCACTCCAGTTCGCCCAGTTGCAGGCATGTGTAATATTAAACCCTGGTGGTCCAGTGGAATGAGGGCCCGAATGAGGGCTTAAGTTATAACTCCCTGGTTGTTCAGTGGAACTCCCCCCACCCCAGCACCTGATCACAGGCGGAATGATCCAAGGACACCCTGATGGTCCAGTGGTACCCCCCTCCCCACCTGCCCACTGGGACCCCGCCACCCTGCACCCTCCCTGTCCGCAGCCGCCTACTGACTAACAGAGTACAGTAGGGTTGTACGCCTATTGGTCCACTGCATGGCCAATGGCGGTAAGCCATATTGTAATATTACAGGCCTGAAAATGTGAATGAACCATTCACATTTCGGCCTGTGCAGTAATAGTATGGTCGGCACGCCCATTAGCCCACGCAGTGGATCAACAGGCGACAGCCCTACCGTACGCTGTCAGTTGATGGCAGCAGGGCACTGCTGCCCGCTGCTTACTTGGGGGGTACAGGGTGGCAGGGGCCCCAGGCAGGTGGGGAGGGGGTACCACTGGACCACCAGGGTGTCCTTGGATCATTCCGCCCCGTGATCGAGCATGGGGGGGGGGGGGAGTTCCACTGGACCACCAGGGAGTTGTAACTTAAGCCCGCGATCGGGCGATGGGGAACGGTCCACTGGACCACCAGGGATGTCTATAGCAGAGTCCCACGAATGGGCGAGGGGGAGGCACGATGCCCCCTGGGCAGGGGGCATGTGGCCCATGTCCTAGGAGGTCGGGTGGCCACCCACAGCAGGCAGCTGCTGTGTTGCGCCTTGCAATATGGCAGCTCTCCTGTGGGTGGCCAGGAGTTGTTCCTGGTTTTGCCAGGCACATCTTTGCACCCCCCTGAGCGGCACAAGGTGGGTATGTGCCAGCATATGCACCGTACATCCTGGGCTGAAGATCGGGATGTATCGCATAAGCATGGGCACATCCCCCGCACTTGCGATGCATATATTACTGTTGCGCCCCGGTGCATCGGGGGTTGCGCTGCGCAACCTGCACCATTGAATATCGTGCTGGGGCACATCGGCGGGTTGCACATGGCGCAACCCTGTTGCGCCATGCGCAATCCTTTTGAATATCCCACCCTCAGTCTACAGCCCAGTAAAACTTTTCACATACACGCTTCACAAAATGGAACCTATTCTCAATATTTCTAATACTCAAGGCTTGCTTGCACTGATCCCATATGGACATCCCAAACAGGACTTCTACCACGTCAAACAGAAAAACTCCTCCGAAGCAACTTTGTAAACTGAAAGGTTGTAACTATCATTAGATCAAAGTGTGTAATAATAAAGAGTGAGTCACTCAACAAACTGATCCCCCAAATCTGGGGTAGAGGGCCAATCCGGCCATTACATTACAAGTAGTAACGGAAGCTCCATCTGTTGTTTTTGTTTCAATAAAAGCAGTATTTTTCGACAAAAATCACAGGCATCATACTATACTACTGACTGGAACTCATAGCATCCTTTAAGCATTCATTACATTAAACTGAAAAAAAGATAATTTCCGTCCCAAGACAAAATCTGCAGCACTCAAACTGAGGATTGGATAAAGGTCTGTTCAGATGAGCTACATGAATTAAAAAAATATAATTTCTATATGATCCTAATAAGAACAGAACTATATTTTTTGTTAAACATTAACAGAGTATGTCACAAGCTGAAAGCTCTGAATTTTAAATGAGATCTGTAAAAACCAACACCAACCAGATTATTTATTTATTGAAAATTATAAAATCCAGGAAAAACAGCAGAGATAATCAGGACTCTTGTTTGCAGATGTGTCCTAGGGAGAAAGGACTGGGAGATACAACTGAAACCATAACAAGTATAAAACAAAGCAAAAAGCCAGTACGCAACCATAATACAATACAGAATATACATCTGACGCCCCCCTAAATACCACAGAGTTTGAAACAGCATAGGTCAGCACTACTGGCGACCCTGGCAGGAGGGGGCCATGCAGAATGTCAGCTTCAGTATACCACTTCTGCTGATATCAGGCGGGAGACTATTTCAAAAATGGCGTAGCATAAGACTAAAAACAGCTTGGTCAGCCTATTCCTGCACCTAGGGGTCTTAGTTGGTAGGCAGAGTGTGGGGCTGAGGTCATGAGGCTGAACAGATAGTGTGGGAATTTACTGAACCAGTGCTCAGGACCAAGGAGTGCCATATGAAGAGTGTGCCTAGTGTTCAAAATGGGCAATCTAACTGCATGTACATGGTGTACTTACCTGGTTAACAAAAGCTAAATAAATAAAGTGGCGAGCATAAGAGACAGCCTTATACAAAACAATACACAAAATTAGAGACATAATGTATGCCCAGTTTGGTTGCCTGGGTTTTGACTGCCGTACCATAACCAATATCAATGGACTTGAGGAGGGCAGGGGCATATGTTTAACTTTAAAGGTATTACCATCTCTATATAGGTCACTGCGGAGGCCGCACATGGAATACTGCGCCAGGGACAGGCTGGAGATAGTGGAATGCAGGATGACCAAAATGGCTCAGGGCCAAAAGGGCAGGTCTTACATCAAGGCACTGAACATGTAATTGCGGGGAAGGGGAAGATACGATAAAGACTTTCAAGTTCCTGAAGGGAATAAACAAGGTGAACTGCTGGGCACTATTTAAACAGGAGTACAGAGTCAAGAACCCAAAGTCACAAGTGGAAAATGGTGGGGTGGGGGGGCAGGTTTGAGAGGGATGCGAGGAAGTACTGTTTTTATGAAAAGGCTGGTGGAGCAGTGGGACAATCTGCCACAGGATGTGGTGGGCACCAAGGTCGTAAATGGTTTCAAGCATGGCTGGAGTAGTGTAATGGGTCTGGTGGTTTTGCTTAGGTCAGTATCTACTGCTGCAGTAGGGAGGGAAGCAAGGGGTGGACCAGGCAGAATAAAACCCTGCACAGATAATAGGTCCCTGAGCAGATAGGAACTCCAGGAAACGAAGCAGACATTTGGTCTTCTTCTACTGTCATTGTCTCTGTTTCTACACCTTATAGCCAGGGAGAGGCCATCCTTAACACAATAGAGTGCTCCCAACTAGGGATACAGGATAGAGGTAAATTTGCCAATGTGGGTGGAGTAGTCATGGTGTTGGTCAAGGGTTTGGCAAGATAACTGTACCAGGAGTCACTTTCCAGTATGGTACCATTGAGTGAAAATATGTTTAGGGAGAGGGAAGCATGTTGTAAGTACTGTATGTGTCTGAAGCCAAACAGCATGGAGACTTTCTAATTTACAGTTGATCTGCTTGCCAGGAACCACTGCTGTAGTTTTAGAAAATCAGTCTTGAGGTTTGTAGCAACTGCTGAGGTTACTGGGACAGAGGTGTGAAGGACCTTATTGTCTGCCTACATACCTAATGAGCACCACATATAGAGGAGCATAAGGAAAGGTAATTTATGGCTATGGTAAACAGGAGCAGTCCCTGTACAGAACTCTGTTGGAGGGAAGTGGGTTTGCGTACGGGATCTAAAAGTTGAAGCAGGGAGAGAAAAACTTTCATTTTTCTTCTTAGTTTGTCGTCTCAGAGGAGCCAAGCAGAGCATTTATGAATCCTTCCCTGGAGCTGGTCACCCGATACACTACAGTCAGCATGCTCTGAGGGAATGGGCACAGCGCATTTTAAGAACACTCCCTTTATAGAGCCATGTCCACTGTCAGTTGGGCAGAGGCACTCTTGGCTTGCAAATTGTTGAAAAGGACACACATATACACACACACACACACACACACACACACACACACACACACACACATCTCTGAGTTCTCGTTCTCTCCCTGCTGGCCACCTGACATTGTAAGAGTTGGCAATGGTCTGGTCAGAGAATGGGGGGGTTACTAAAGCAGGCCCTGCCACAGGAGCACAGCGCCACTCACTGCCACCCAACACTAAGTCAGCGGCAGGAGGTGGGAGAAAGAAGGCACTTTTGGGCACTCAAATCAGCCCAAAGAGAGGGTTCTTTAAGCAACAGAGCAGAGTTGGTACATACCACATTCAGGAACTGTGGAGCAGGTTTCTAAGGGCAAGCAACCCTTTTAATAACTGTCTCCCCAATCTCTCTCTCCAGCTGGCTAGCAGAGGAAGGCAAGGATAACAGGGAAAACAAATGTTTCCCCTAGGACACCATGTGTGTCGTCTCCCAGCAGGGAGACATTTTCTGTATATTTGACCTCCCAGTAGGGATGTCACCTTATTATAGCCATCCTGCCACCCTCCTTTTCCAGTGGTTAGAGGGCTTGGACTAACGATATCCATGTGTGTGTGGTGGTGGGGGGGGGAGACAAGAAAGAAATGAAGCTGAAGAAGACATCATCTCCAGATGGTCAACCCAGGGTGAAGCCAAGAATGGGACAGTAAGCACAGAAAACAGAGTGAGGCAAGTACTTTTTTTTTTTTTTTTTTTAAATCAAAACCGTCAGTTATTTCTAGGACATAAACATTCTGGCACCACAAAGAGGAGCCATGCCATGGTGATGTTACCTTATCTCCTTTTTATTCCAGAAACAAGGGCCTAGTCCCTGTCACCCAGCTCCATCCAGGCTCTCCCTGCTGGTACACCTGTTCATCCTAGGTCCTGTAAGCAGCAGCACGCGAGGGTGCTTTTACGTTATTGTGAGCCCAATTACATGGGCTCCTGAGCAGTTTATTCGTTCAGGAGGGAAGAACAACAAAACAAGGTGAACTGATGATTGGGAGCCTGGGGTTACAGTCAGATAGGTGGCATTATTATCTAAACACCCCTCAGGCCCTAACTTAATAGTAATAGGTAATCTACTGATCCTCGTATAGACACCGATGGTGACAGGGAGTACACCGAGTAAAAATCACTAATCCTGACTAAACTGGCCATAGTCAGGAAAGGTAGGACTTTTTTTTTTTTTTTTTTAATTTAGTTGTTTAACCAGGTATAGCACACTAAGCTGAACGCTTTTTTACAGGAGCGACCTGGGAGTACAACTTGAGGCAGTATAAGGGAGACCGTGGATGTGAAAGGCCTTGAGCTACCAGAGGAGCAGGGTGTGGTGAACAGTGTTGGAAGCTTTGGCTAGGTCTACAGAAACTGCATCAGTGGTAAGGCCCTTGTCAGTGCTGGTAATGATGTGGTTGTGGAGGAATTTGCAGCTCAGCAGCTCAACTGACGGAGAAGAAAACATTAGTCAAGTGCCTATTGATTAACAATTCTAGAACTAGAGAGAGAGAATTGAAAGCAGTGACATGGGGGCAGTAGTTGCCTATTTCGGAAGGGTTGCTACTTTGTAAAGTGGTATTACAACTGCCTTCTTCCAAACAGGTGGGACCATTTCTGTTTGCAGAGAGCAGTTGAAAATGTGTGCTATTTGTCTGGTGATGGCAGGGACAACCATAGTGAGGAAAATGTTACAAACTGGGGTATTTGATTCTACACTAACTGTAACTATACATCAGAAAAAAAAAAACTTTCAGAAAAATAAAGACAGAAATTACCATCATGCTACTAGGTGTTTGCACAGGGACCTTTATCAGTGGGCATGAATTAAAACCCCTGGTAGCTTGATAATTATGTGTCTATAGGTATAATTGTCTTCTGATGTTTAGTTACAAACATTGTGATACATACTGGCTTATTAATAGCCTTCATAATATAAAAATGAGCAAACTATGTGTCTAAATATTTATGAGAAAGCCACACTAAGAACAGAATTATGTGCTAAATAATACAGTTGCAACATTGATCCACCCCATGTATTTCACCCATGCTACTGTAGCACATACCTCTCAACTTCCTGCCTCATAAATCAGGGACAAGGCTTAAAAAAAAATCAGGGACAAAGGACCAAAATCAGGGACACTTCTTCAAAATTAGAGATATCCACTCAAGAAACTGGTAGAATAAAGGGCTTAGTGTAAAATGTATTTTCAAAGGAAGAACAAGTCTGTAACTTTAATGTCTGACATTATTTTGTGCTTATATCCCCCACTATTTGGTCATGGAAACACAATTGTTAGGAGGGACAGAGTAAAATTTTGAGGCAAAATCAGGGACATCCCTGAAAATCAGGGACAGTTGAGAGGTATGCTGTAGCACCATATTTTCCTGCAGAGCATTTTCTGTGAAATGCACAACGAAAAGGACCAATAATATCGTTGATCAAACAGTATTGACCCGCTCAGCGGAGTATCATCAAGTAAGTCTCCTAATGAGGGTGGAGCTTTATACCCAACATTTCACTTTACAAACGCCATCCCGATCACCAAAAGGTCACGAACTAGAACGCAAACCAGCTGCTCTGACACAGAGGAACGAACCTCACAGCCGCCTTTGTTGTGGGGGTAATTCCGTGACGTTCCTCGCTAGCTTGATTTTTTGTTAAACAATGACAGGAGCTGCCCACCGAATTTCAGGTCACTCAGTCCGCTTCCCTGCCATCCTATGTCACCACAAAATAACGCAAGCAAAAGCATTGTTCCAACTTGGCACACCACTGTAGCATACAATCAGAAAATAATAGCCTTTTTGAGTCCAGGGGCCAGTTTCCTGACACTTTTACATGGGAATATGCTACCTTTTCTGGACCAACCCTGGGTGGGGGAAAAAAAACCTTGACTCTTAAGTAAACCGTTCGACTCCGAGTAAGCACTCCTTCCCCAGTTAACAAACGCCTTATGCTCCCCAGGCTGAGCTCACTGCGTGAAGTTGTGAGAGTACCAGGCAGCTGTCAGACAAAGCCCGGCGGCAGCAGCAGCACAGTCATGGAATCGAATAGATGGGGAAATGGGGAGGAAGGAAGCCTGCTGAAATGAGCCGTCTTCCTTCTTGAGCTGATGATGACCAACTGCCTTTTCCCAACTCCCCCAGCCCAGGCCCCACTCGGAAAACGCGCACACTCCCGGACAGGGTAGCCCCGACCACCTTCCAGCCCTGCTAGGCGCCCCTCATCCTGGGGGAAAAGTTGCTACCCTCACCATCTCTCACACGCTCAGCGGGATCCCTGGCCGCCGACATTCGGGAGAGGCAAGCCGCCCCAGTTCAGTATTCCAGAGATCCCTGCCGTCGCTACAGCGCGCTCGCCAGCCTTACCTTGGGATTGCACGGCAGTTCTCACCGCTCGGCTGCTAGGTGGAGAGTCCACACTTGACTTGGCGTTCTGTGGCCGCCTGCTCCCTGGCCCGGCCGACTGTGCACTTAGGGCTATGGTCCGAGCTTGCCGCTCCCCGGCTCCTCCTGCACCGTTTGCAGGCCCCGTCCCTCCGCTCACTCCCTCTCAGACTCGCTCCCGCACAGCATCTCAATCCACTGCAAATAGTGCATGACGTCAGCCCTGCCCCAGCGGCGGCCGCAGCCCGGCTCCTGAACCTCTGCCGCTACTGGATCACAGGCAGGCTATGAGCATCACTCCTCTCCCTCTCAATAACTAGCAGCGTGTGCCCATACTTTTCCCCTAATTGCTGACTCAACTGTCCTTGATTTTCTTGAATGTCCCTAATGTCTGCCAGTATTGGAAAAGGGAACAATAAATCACTGGAGAACCCACCACCTTTGATGCAGGATCGAACATTTCTGACTGGGGATACGTTTTCTCTTTAATGTTTCATAACTGGCGCACGTTAGTCTTTTTTTTTTTTTGTGGTTTCTATTTTATGACACCCCCTGTCTTCCATTGTCAGCTCCCCTTGGAACCCTTTGGCTCCTCGCCTCCGGCCCCAACTACTTTTATCACCCGACCTGCACGGAGCCTCGGCTTACCCAGTGGAGTGGGTACACACAACTACAGGATGCAGGCATGGATATATCGGGATCCCAGTGAAACCAACACTGGGAACACTTTCCATTTTCTCCCCTGGTTTTCCTGAAAGATGCTGGCATGCAATTGGGACCAATGCTCATGGGCGCGCACTGTGTATGGGTCCCTGGTCAGCATCGTCTCCTTCCCACTCAGTGCCCTTGCTGTACTGCTGCTACCTGTGGTCACTCAGGTGGCAGTATTGTGGTGAGGCATGCATCCCACTCCCTCTGGAGGAGGAAAGGGTCCTCTGGAACACTCAATCCTCTTCTTCCAGCAGGCCCTCGATGACACAGGTTCCTTCCCAAACCTTGCTCACGAGTGTCACGAGCAGTACCCTACCACTCCGCTGACAGTCCAGCCTGTTTAGTAGGGATGCTCGGAACTAGACAATTCTTAACCAGTTTTTAGATTTAGGAACTTCTAAAACCAGTTCCGATTCAAATTCTAAAATGACTTCAAAATCAGAGTAGGATTTGAAATCCTAAATTCCTATGCAGAAATAGGTTTTGGGATTTGATTTAGGATTTTTGTACTGCAATTCTGAAAATCTTAAATCCAAAAATCAGGTTAGGATCCAACGGATCTGATTCTGTTCAGTGGGTTTAGTCCGTTTTGTGCCTTTTGTGGGGGACATGTTACACAGGAGCAGTCTTTCCCATTTTCTTCTGGAACTGAGTTAGACTTAATTTCACTCCTGGAACTGAGTTTTTCCAGGTCCCCCCATTCCATCACTGGGGCCCAATATTCAGAACTTTGCCCGGTGAGCAAAATGATTGTGCCCTGTTTGCCAAGGGTTTGCGCCAGAGTGCAATATTCAAAAGGGGCAGTTGTGTACACTTAAAGAGTTAGCGTGCATGCAAAACATAATGTATGCAAGTGGGCAAAGAGAGTGGCAGGGACAGGGATATTGGCACAGTGTAATAGTCAGCGCATTTGCCCTGTGCAAAGGGGTTAGTGCAGACCATGTTGCACAGCACAAACACCACTGATCAAAAGCCTGACTTACTCTGGGCGACGCTAGCGGCAGCTGGAGCAAGTGCAGCCAAGAAGCATGTTGGCAATTCAGGGAGCACACCTGGCCCTGCTGACTAGTGGCACACACCTGTCCTCCAGTCACTGGCCTTGTTATGGCAAGAGAAGTCCCTGGTGCCTAGGGGTTCCCTCCACCCTCCGATCACCACCCAGTACAGTTCACAAATTGTCCCTTGTATACAGTGGCCCCTCCCTTGTCCCGATCCCCAGCCCAGCACACATAAACAGTTTCCCTGGTGTCCAGTGGTTCATCCCCAGCTCAGTAAACCAAAGCAAAGTCCCTGGCATCCAGTGGTTCCCCTGTCTCTGATCCCCAGCCCCATTGTAATAACCATATTCCCTGGGGTCTAGTGGCACCTGCCACCCACTGATTCCTGTCCTCATAGTAATGCACCTGTCCCTGGCATCTAGCACCCCTCCCCACACCGTGAGCAGTAACAAACCCACCCTGCCAACCCCCCCTTACTTGAAGTGCCAGTGAAGAGGATCCCGTACGGTGACCAGCATAGCCTTCCTCACACCTCCTCAGCCGGCTGCTGTATGGAACCTCAAGGAGCACGCATCCTATGTATTGTATAGTGCACATGTCCTCTGTACAGAACAGGGAGTGTGTCGCCTGTGTACTGTACCTGGCATCAAGGGAGAGGGAGGAGAACAATGAACAGTGGTGGGTGTGAGGGAGACCGTCCAGGGCAAATTGGCAGAAGTAAAATGGAGGGGGTCCATTCTGGCTAGAGCGGACTTGGGAGCAGCACTGTAAACAGTGTCACCATAGTTGAAGATTTGGAATATCATTGAGATAATCGCTGTGCAGGCAGGAAGCAGGATACTCCCTTTATTCCTGGAAAGCACACCAAGTTTGGGATGGACCTTGTGGTAGCTGGTGTCCACATGTACAGAGAAACTGAGGTGACAGGCCATGAGGACAGCCAGACCCTGAGGTACTTGAAGAAGGAGACATCCACAATTCTAGGGGTTGGGGGTAGGAAAAAATAGGCTGCTTGTTAACTAGGATCTGCAGCTTATCCATTAGGTAGGGAACTGGGCAGACTGCGTGGGCCAAGTGGTCCTTATCTGCCGTCAAATTCTATGTTTCTATGTTTCTAATCACTGCACCATAATAGCTTGCTTTGGGTATGGTTTTGTATGCCTTACACAAAGCAGGTGTCCTATCCTTCATGGCACCAAACCCACCCTGCAGGTTATACACAAAACAAGCTTTCCATTTTACATGGCCCTAGACCTAACCTGAAGGCCATACACAAAGCAGGTGTCCCATTCTATATTGCCCCAGACCCACCCTGCAGGTTATACACAAAGCAGGTGTCCTATCCTACATGGCCTCAGACCCACCCTGCAGGTCATACACAAAACAGGTGTTCCACTGTACACGCCCCTAGACCCCCCTACACAAAGCAGGTGTCCCATTGTACATGGCCCAGACCCACCCTGCTATTCATACACAAAGCAGGTGTCCCACCATACATGGCCCTGACCCTCACTGGAGGCTATATGCAAAGCAGATGCCCAATCGATGATATCCCAAGACCTGGAGCCTACCTTGTTTATGGCTCTGCCCTAAATATAACAAACATAGCATCCATTTTTTTTGCTATCTGTGAGCAAAAAAAGGGGGGTTTTAAAGATTTATTTTTTTCATGCTTTCCACTTTCAAAAACTTTAAAGAGCATCTTTCTGTTATAATAAAAAGTCTAAATTGCAAGATGTAAACCAATTATGTTTTAACTTTATTGTTTTCTAGTTATTTGCTATTTTCTTTACTACTCTCTGCTGTTGCTCTACTAAATATTATAGATACTGCAGCAATTATTTCACAAAGTCTTTCAAAATGTATCTGACTCACCCCTGCTAACCACATAACTGCTGTTTGTGACATCACAGTCTGTTGTCATGGTGAGCAATATCATGTCATAAACAAAGGTGCTGTGAGGTTAACAGGGGAGAGGCAAATGTTTTCAGATGTTTTCTATACAGACTTTTTGGACAGACTACCAAGATGTAATGTAAATCTTTGAAAGGATCACTGAAATTGAAAAAAAATGTATTCTCTGGTAAATTGTAACTGCTGAAACATCTTATTTGTGAAAGCGGATGGTAAAGTGCAGAGTAGCTCTTTAAACAGCCGAAGCAACCATTACCATATTTTAACGCTACAGAGATCCTGTGCACAGGAATGTGCATACCAAATTCCAGGTTATTCTATCCAAGAACGGTTGCGGTATTAAGGTACAAAAATTGGAGTTTAACATTGAATTGACTTCTCAACACTAACTGTAGAAGTATAGAAACACAGAAATTTGAAGCCAGAGAAAGACCAGTGGTCTAGTCAGTTTGTCTCCCTGGAGACCCTAGCTAGTAGATGTGGCATGCCCAAAGTAGATGGAGCATCCTGTGTATGCCCCCTTCATGGGATCAGTTTCCTCTTCTATGCTTCTCCCTCTGCCAACACTACTGTACCTGCCCCCTGAATCTGTTCAATGCAGATATGAACCAGGCTACAGTGAACGTTTACCACACTGACATGGAATCCATTCTTTTTTTTTATCCATAGAGATTTTTATCCAACTTCGCCCAGGGGCAGCTAATCAGGCCTATCCTTGCTTCCTAGAGCTGGCCATCGCCTTCCCCAGGACTCATCTTAAGTCTTGGGTGTTCCACCGAATCTCCCCTCGTGGTGGAGCCAGAAGAAGGAGGGACATCCTCCACCTCCCATGTTATAATCCAGTGCAGACCGAAGGCAAGCTCCTGTGTGGTGGCATGGGTTTGGGAATGAGTAGGCAAGGCTGCATTAAGCCCCTGACGTCCTTTTCCCCTGTTTTTCTTCTCGCCTCTTGCAACAGGGCATCAGGCTCGTGTGTGGAGGTGCACATGCCTAATGTTTACTCGGCACACTCCGTTCTTTGGCACTCATGCTGCACTGCTCCCAGCCCTCCACCTGGTGGCAGTCTAAGATTGGGCTAAGATGCAATGGTGTTGACACTCAGGAAGGGGTGGAGAGAATGCAAAGGGTTCTGAGGAAACTAGAGGAATGGTCTAAGGGGTGGCAGCTGGATTTCAGTGCCAAAAAGTGCAAGGTTATGCACTTAGGACTGTGAACCCAGGGACTGTGTATGGGGGTTGGGGGTGGGAATGGAGCTTATAGTCACCAAGCAAGAAAGTGACATAGTGGTTATCATTTGTGGCTGCAGATGGCTACATGAGGCACACACCGGAGTCGTAAGCGAACTACAACCAACACTGTACTACAAAAGCACAGCAACTCCTCACACGTCAAACGTTTTCGAGCTCACACTAGAGGAAGTAATCCTACATCTGGCACCACACCTTTACAGTTAATGGAGTCCCCATGTATCCACCATACTTCCAGATAGTGGACTTTTCCCAGTTAAAATAAAGTATGTTGTGGCAAGAGAAAAATGCCGCTTTTGCTATATAAAGTTAAACCAGGGTTAAGTCTTGCGGGGGCAGGAAACTGTAATTTGAATTGCTTTCCTTTAGCAAATGAATTACAAAAGTGTTTTTCTAGGTTCAAGGAGTGGTTCGCCCAAAACAAACTCCTCCTAAACTACAAAAAAACAAAAACCATGATGATCTACAACCTCCAGAGCAAGAAAAAAATGTAGCAATCTTGCTATCCACAACAGCAGGCTTGAGCTGTTGGAGCAAGTTAACACCTTTAAATATCTGGGTGTCACCCTGTATAGCTCCCTTTCCTATACACAGCACATTGAACAAATTGTTAAAACAACACCAGATTAGGCCTGCTCTATAGGCACCGCTCCTACTTGACAGATGAGGCCCTCACCCTAGCAGTAAATAGCTCTGTTCTCTCCATTGTAGACTACAGCCTTGTTGTGTATAGCACAGCTATGAACACCACACTGAAATGAGTAAGAACAGCGCTTAACAAGACCTGCAGGCTAGTGCTAAATGCAGTTGCCCTCACGCATACATGTGATCTCTACTCCCAAACTAAATGGCTAAAACTACAAGGGAGAATTGAGTACCAAGTCTGCCTCCTTGGGGGGAAAAAAGCCCTCCTAGGTCTGACCCCGAAAACCATCCAAAGGATACTCAAGTTGGCACACAATTCTCATCAGACCAGAGGCAAGGCAAGGAACCCATTGCACATCCTGTTTCATCACACTGCTTTGGACTGAAGGACTTTCTCATATGAGGCCCATTTTTGGCTCAGTTAGCTCACAGCCACATCCTAAGCAACCCCAAACTCTGGCCTTTCAAAAGAAAACTCAAATGGCATCTTTATGATCAAGGGAGATGTGATTGCTCAGATTACCCCCCCCCCCCAATATTTTATTTTCCCTCTCTTTTCCTCGTCCCCTCCTCCCTGGATCATGGCTTGGAGTGTCCCTTACCACTATCCATGCTCCACTCCCTGCTCCTCTCACTATCACCCTGCCCTATTCTCACCACTAATTGTAATCCATCTCCCACACCCCTTTTACCTCCTTCAACCTAACCAGCCCGCCATTCAACTCTAGCACTTATTATGTCTTTTACCCACCTCACCTCTGCCACCTCCCTACATCTCCCTTCCTCTCTTCCTCTCACCTTCCTCCTTCCCTCTCCCTTAACCTAACTCCTGTGGTAACCACCCCCAACTCATCCATACTCCCCCCTCTGCATGTATCACCACGTCCGTTCCTGCTCCGTCTCTCAAAGCCACTCCCTGGTGGCTTCTCCCCCCCTCCGTACCACTCCTTCTCTACTGCACACTCCCCTCCTTCTTGTGCATTAATCCCTTGTTCATTTTTTCTTTGCTGTAATTGCTTGTCTTGTTGTACTATGTTGTCAACCATAAATACTATCTTGTATGTAAGCAATAAGACACGACGGGTGTGCGTTAGACAGTTCTAATGCATGGCTAGGGGGCGTAGTGAGGCACACGGCCACAGGCTGAGTGCGTCCAGTCCCCTAACCATGCATTAGAACTGTCTAACACACATCTCTGGACTGGCTTACTGCACTTACAAAATGGGTCTGTGTATTCTAAATGGGGTTTCTAGATTTTAGCTAAGTGTTAGACACTTCTAATGCATGGCTAACAACCAATCAAATTACTTGAATTCCATTGCCCATTTTATAATATTGTTTATTGCCCCTTGATCCTGCTATTCTTTTATCCTGCTTTACTATTAATCCTATGTTAATAATTCCCACATGTTACTGTACCAATCACTGTAATTACTGCACCTGTTGTTTTGGTCTCACTCTGACGTGGAACCTTTGTAAATGAGCTTGTAGCTCAAAGGTTGTAATCCGAGACAATAAACAAATAAATATTGACAAAAATAAGCCCTCGATCCTGTATCATTCCTTTAGTGAGACCCCAAACTCTCCCACTTTCTCTGACTGAGAGGTATCAATTTGGTATGAGCACCCTTGTTTCACGAGGATCAAGACACTCTTCTTGTTTGAAGAGAAGCAAGTGGACACTTCCTCCCCCACCCATTCCCTGCATAGTTGGTGTGCCTCTGGGTATAAGGAGGTGCAGCTCCTGTAGGTGAGCTTTGTCACATTTGAGGTGTTTTAAAGTGGTCTGTAGTTTCTTCCACATAATTGGGTGACTAACCCCTTGCACATTCCATGAGAGTCAACTGAGTCTAGCCATAGCCAAAAACATGAGATAATGAGAATGATCAGTCACAATTAATGTCCCAGGTGGCTCTTCCCTTCCCCAATACCACCAAGCAATGTGATCCCGCAGGAGGGTCCATCACAGGAGAAACAAAGAAACATAGAAACATAGATTTTGACGGCAGATAAGGACTGCTTGGCCCACCCAGTCTGCCCATTTCCCTACCTAATGGATAAGCTGCAGATCCTAGTTAACCAGCAGCCTACTTCTTCCTACCCCCACCCCAGCCTACTTCTTTTGTATGGAAAAAGCCCTGGGGCACCTGCATTCCCATGGTGAGTTTTTTCGCTGATAAAGGGACTCTGTCACCAAGACCGTTTCTGTTTAAAAGTGTCTGCCTACTATGGAGTCCAGAGAGAGAGACTTGCCAAGTACAGAACTTCTAGTTCATGTCTGATTTAAAAGTGTTTGCTAAAGTGGGGGTCTAGTGAAGAGACATTGCCAATTACAGGAGAAAAACAGGAGAAGGGGTACAAAGAGGCTGGAAGAGGGAGGACATGGAGACATACTAAGAAAGCAGCCTGTAAATGACAGAACAGTGGTGAAAACTTCTGACCGTCGGTGTACATACATAGCCGTGCTATATATAGGATTAGATACATGTAACCCCTTTGTTCCCAGGGGTTACTAGAATCCCACTTAGAATCAGTGGCAGACAGGGAGAGGCAGCTTGTGAAATGCTAGTTTGGGTAGCTTGTTCTCACCCTAGAAGAAGAACATAGAAGACCAGAGAGTGAAGTGGTAGAAACCATTCCAAGAAAGTTCTCCAGTGCCCCATCCTCGGAGGGATGGGTGGAAATTCCAGGATTCAGGGGCAATCCCCTGGTCCAGCTTGTACTGTGTTGAAGCTGCCTGAGATTCATCTGCTCTGGGAGTACCTGAGACTTTTGTATGGAAAAAGCTCTGAGGCATCTGCATTCCCATGGTGAGTTTTTTTCTCTGACAAAGGGACTCTGTCACCAAGACTGTTTCTGTTTAAAAGTGTCTGCCTACTATGGAGTCCTGAGAGAGACTTGCCAAGTACAGAACTTCTAGCTCATGTCTGATTTAAAAGTGTCTGCTAAAGTGGGGGTCTAGTGAAGAGACATTGCCAATTACAGAACTTTTAACTTCATGACACCTCAGAGGTGTGTAAAGTATTATGTTAAATGTGAAAGACATTTCAAGATAGCATTTACAAGTTTTCTGAGAAGGGTGTTATTAACCAGATGAATGGCTGAGTATAAATTTGGAAACAAAAGGTGGGAGACCCCCATCTGGAGTAACCATGTTTACCTCTCTAGGTTCAGTTTGGGCACCTTTGTTTTCTCACAGTGCATTTGGCCAGAGCCTGAAGAAAATTATTTACCCAGACGTGGGCTTGGATTGTCTGTGAACCTGTTTGTGCTCATTGGTGGTTGAGGGTGCCACCAGTAATTCCTCATGAAATATGGGAAAGTCTCCTAGTACTGGCCAAGGGTGCCTAGTCAAGAGAAGTGTACCAGATCTGGCCGTGTGTGCCAGTTTCCCTTTAGAACCAGAGAGTGTTTGCTGTTTCCATTTTTTCAGAACCTGAGGGTTCATTGTGTGTGTGCTCTGTACCTCAGTAATCTGCATTACCAGTGGGAGAAGCCCTGTGGGGATCCATCTTAGCTTTGTGACTATTCTCTATGTATGTGAATAAAAGCCACACTCTAGAATCCCAACCTGGTTTGGACAGTACTGTTATTGCTTCCACTGTGACTGGATTTACTTGGGTACCCCTGTGTAGAAGTACAAACCTAGCATAATTGTGAGCAAACATTTTCTCCCAGGGACCCAGGTTGATGGCCATGGTAAATGGTCCCCCCAGGTGCGAGCCAGGTAGTTGCCACACTTGGTTTGCCTGTCTGAGGATGGCAGGCTCCGAAGTAGAAGTATTGGTAAACTGAACTGTTGTAGTGACAACCCCCCATCCCTCTCATTGGTGCCATGTGGTGAGAGGAGCAGCCCTGCTAGTTAAACAAGGGGGGCTGGTGGGGGGAGGTTACATACATGCAACTCAAGACTGTACTAACTGTGCATAAGTTCTGCTGTAACGTGCAAAGCTATAAGCAAATCTGAACATAGCTAGATACATAAGGTAATCTAGTGATCAACCAAGAGGGCTGGTCTTCATGAAAGGTGGCTCCCTTGCCACCTACTTCTCCTACCCTACTATCCCATGCTGCTCAGCTGACCATACTCTGTCCACTAGCTACCTTGTCACTCATTTGGAGCAGAATGTTGTTGTCCCAGTAACCAAGTTTATTTTATAGAAAGCACTGCTAAGAATCTGCAAGCTGCTAGCGGAGGACCAGCGAGGGACACCCATGCTTAGGAGTTCCAACTTCTCTCCCTGCCTCTGTAGCCTATAACTGGCTTATTGTTAGTGTTTCAATGTGGGGGAGGGGGCAAAGAGGAGAGACCCACCCACACTGCTAGGTTATATCTCTACAGGAAGCTCCTGTGCAGTATTGTTGAGTAACTGCTCTGGACACAGTGTCTGAGGAGGGTGCCCCACATATCTACAAGTACTCCCTCAATATTCAAAATGTGCTCAGGTGCTGATATGGATGATGAAGGATGGTTGCGGGACACCAAAAGTAATCCATCAAGTCACATGACTGGTTAGCTCTGGCCTCTGCACTAGCCCCTGCAAGAGAAGTATCGCTCCTGTCCAGAATGTACGCCTGCTCATAATAGTAGTCTTTCCATGCCTCTCAGTTACCTCTTCTTATCTGTAGCCCCTTTGGGCTACTTCCCAGGCCCTGGCCAGGAGAGGTATCAATCCTCTTTTAGACTGGGAAATAATGGATTTGCCACATTTCCGTGTTAAATGCAGTTTAGCCCTGTTCTTGGTATTGATCCGTTACTCTCTTGGAACTGCATACAGGTTCTCTTGGTTGGCTTGGGGAGTGGCAGCTATGCCTCCAGTGTGGTTCATTCCCTTTGTGTGTCCTGGTACCACCCATCTTCCCGCTCTCCCCAGCACTGGCACGTTACTCAATAACAGTCCCTCCTCAGACAATTATAGTGTACTGTATCATAAAATTAGTGAATGGATATCAGTGGTCCCTCTCCTTGTCCCTGCCTCAGTCTCCACCCCCCACCCTGGTGTGCCCGAGTCTTATTTCCTGCATTAGGGTACTGTTTGCAAGTGCCAACCTGCCTCCCGGTTCTCATGAAATCTGCCCCTGTCAGTTCCTCCCCCTGAGAACCCCTGCTGATGAGGTCATTTAATTCAACAAGTGGGAGTACCTTCCCAAGACAGAGATTAAAAGAGGCTAGCCAGTTTTGCGTTCCCATTTAGGACATTATGATGAGTATTATTCGCTCCATGGGCTATGTTAATGCGCAGACCTAGGGTGCCATCACCAAAAGGGATTCTAATGTTAGTCATTCAGTGGTGTGATGAAGACTTCTCAGTAATCCATTTTTGGACTGCAGCTAACCCCCAGTATATCAAAGAAAGCCCAGAGGTTTTTGTATCAGGGCTACTGTGGGATTCCACTCCTTCATCTGTAACATAAAGTATCTAGGGGAGAGAGGCAGTGGGCACCCTTGATGAGTGAACACCAACTGGCATCTATAAAGATTCCCCTTTGCACCCTCCCTCAGGTAGCACCTTCGTGTTGCTTGACTATGTGGCTGTTCCCTGAGGGTGGCGTTTTCTCATGCTAGAGCCAGGCCACTGTGCAATTGTGTGTTCCTTACCATAATCAAGGGGGAGATAATACCTGCTTTATTATGGTACATGTCAAGTATGGTGGAGATCCCAAAAGTGAAACTTAAAATATAAAAGTCTGACCTAATATATTTTAAGAGGTGAATTCTGAAGAGTACCACAGATGAAGCCCATAGAGTAAAGCATGGTTTAAATACTGACAGCTAATCATGTGTAGGGGAAACATCAGGGCAGGGGATGTGATAGTTTGTTCAAGGGGGGCACCAGACATTAATGCCTTGTCTGCACTATACCCTTGAGGCAATCCCATGTGGCAGTATATCATACCGTCACTGAGAGGTTCTTGCGTTTACCAGTTGATTAAAGTTATTTATTTATTTATGAGCCCCTTTGCAACCCTCAGACAGGGTGCAATTTTCCCCAGTATGTATGTGGAAGCCCTGGGGTGTTGAAGGAGGATTTTTTTGGGGGGTGAATGCCAGTGATGAGCACTATTTGCTATGTTCTCAATGGGAACTGGTTGCCCGCTTTTCCCCAGATCACCCAATCGTGCATGCTCAATCGTGTGGCTGTTCCTCATGGCCCAAGTTTCTTGCACAGAAGTGAGCAGGCTGTGCATTTGTACTCCTCCCTCACCTGATCATGAGGGAGAAAGGAAATAGTTGCTTGAGTGATCCATGCTGCCAGGGCCATTGGAGAATGTGAAATACATAATACCAGGTGAAGCCTTACTAGATGGTTCCTCTGGTGCAGGCCCCGGGAGCTGACAGAGAGTTATCCATCTGATGGTGGTGCTGACAAATTTCCCCAGAAAACAGAGCACTGGAGTGAAGTACCCACATGAAACATCATTTTACTTGGGTATATAGCGGACAGGTACTTGGCGATCCTGCCAACAGGATATTTGGGACAACATCATGCAGTACCATCCCATCTGTCTTGGAAACTACAGCCCACCTTCCCATTCCCCCTGACTGTCTTGTAGATCAGCATATAAGAGATACACATACAGTTATACAGTTCGGCTATGACAGCCCCCAGAAGTACCCCGCATGGAGATTTAACCCTGTAAACAACATTATGCAGAGGGCGAGAGAGTGACAGATATCATGTAGCCAACAAAAACAGATGGTGAACAATAACCAAGTCCCAAGTTTATGTTCTGGTTCTGCCACTGGAACACTTTCACATTTCTGTGGTTTGGGTCATGTTCAGGTCTATAGCAGGAGTATGGTGGGATTTGTTCGCCATTTCACACCTCTCTACAATGTTGGCCCAACTGGGTCTAAGTGACAGCTCCTCTTCAGGTGAAGTGCTGTAGGCAAAATCCATCTCTGCTACTGCAGTTCATCACAGTCCTGTGGTGATTGGTTTACAGCTGTTTCAGGTTCATTTAGTGGCTCCTGTTGCATCTTGCTGGTTGCTCAGTCTCAAACAAAGGCAGGCTGGACTCCGGGGTGGAATACGGGGCCCCCCTTCTATGGGATCGTGGATGGACAGAAGAAAGTTCAAATCTTGGGGGTCCTGTCTCACCGTCTTACCTGATGCCTTTTAGGTTTCATAGACTAACAAGGCTCCTTATAGTCCAAGGTGGACTTATTTACATTGTCTATTCTAACTTTCTTTTCTAGCCCATTTTGTTGGGGCCATCAGCCTCTGCCCCCACCCCCATTTGTTAGGTGTGAGCTGTCTGCTCCTTGATCTGTCAGGCCTGGAATTTAAGAAGAGAGCAGCATCTTGTGGTGTAGCAAAGGAGTGCCACTTGCCCTCTACATCTACCTGAGGGGTTGCTGGGTATTTCAAAGCATAGGGTATATTCGTTTTGGCAGGATCTCTCTTTAATGGACCAAATGCCATCCCTCTATCTGCGAGATCAAGGGAGGGCTCCAGGGGCTGGTTGTGAACCCAGAGATTGGTGGTCCCTCTCAATTTCAAGGGTGGTGTCCCAGTAAAAATCTAAATGTTTTGGGAGCATCATCTGTAGGAATGTGCATACGTCCCTGTCCCAGTACCTTCTAGCAATCCCACAAGCTCTATGTAAGCATTAATCACCGCCAGCTGAGGGCTCTACCGGTGGATTAATGCCCGCTGGAGGGGGGGGGTTCGTGCATGAGGGCACAGCCCGAGGGCGCCCAGCGGCATTAATCACCGTAGAGCCCGGCAGAAGGTGATTACTGCGCTTGTAATAGAGGTCAAGGCCGCAGAGCCTCTGTTACCGTATCGCTTCCGGCGGTATCACCTTCTCAGCGGTCATTGACGATTTGTGTCTGTTGCACCCAGACCCGAACGAACAAAGGATGTGGGAGTCAGGTGTGAAAACACAATTTTTTTTATTAGCTTACAATTGCAAAATCTTACTTCCTGGAGCACAGTTCAATGATTCGGCGGCTCCAAGTGTTTTACGACGTCTCGCAGTCCCTGGCTGTCTGGCTCTACTCGGGGACCTGCTGGATTGGCCGCACCGCTCATCTCCGATCTCCAAAACAGCTTGATCGCTGAGGTGGTGGTAGGGGATGGGTGGCAGCAGCTTCAGTGCTCCAGCTCTTTGATGTCTGACACAGCAGGGCTCAATGATTTCGGCCGTCTGGCGTGCATCGGAGCCGACCGCTCTGCATTTCAGGCTGGGCCCACTGCTGCCCAGCGGCGTGCATCACACACTAGCGAGGATGGACGGTCTGCATCTGTGCTGCGGGGGGAGCGGGCCGGAGGGCGGGGGCCACAGCTGCCTAGTGCAACTGGCTGTCTCTACCACTGCTGGCAGGCGCGCTCCCGATTCCTCCTTTCGGTGTCTCAGCCTGTTCATTCCAGGCTCAGTGCTGCACCCTCTGCCTCCTGGCCAGTCTCGGTACTACCCCAGCGGGCTGCTACTCTCGGCAGCCTCCATGGCCACAGCTGGTACTGACCGAGTGGGCGTTATGCCTGGCTTAATACCTGCTCGGTTTCAGTCAGCTGTAGCGATTCCACCTATCGCAGCGCTCCTTTACAGAGCCCGACTGAGAGCCGTGTTACAAGTTATTACAGCACCCCCTATTCTCCAAGTCATCTATTTTAGTCTGAAGATGACATACTTGTTGTTCCAAATGCTTTGTTCTATCTGCCTGAATAGAAACTTGGGTGTCCATGCTAGTTGTGTAGAGCTCATTATCAGTGAATCTTTATTCCGTGGCTTCCACACTCTGGCCCAGATCCTTGCACAGTAGTCCACAACTGTGGGATATCACTGAGGAGGAGATCCTACAGCATTTGCTTGATTTCAGTCAGATCTGTTGAGCTGACCATCGTTGCTAGCCTGATGGTAGTTGCAGCCGCCATTCCTAGGCTTCAGACACTGCTGAGGTAAATTTAAAATGATTCCTTGGCTTCCAAGTCACTGATTTTCAAAATTCAAAACTTGTTTCTCAGCTCTCATCTTGCTCTGTCACGCTCGGGTATTCTGGTGCTGCAAATATTTGATCTGTTGGGTGGATGTTGAAGGATAAGTTTTACTGCACCAGAGCTCAGTCACTAAGTGGATATCTTGGTCATGATCCACACATGTGCCTCACACCATGCTAAACTTAAAAGATCTGGAAATGCATCCCACAATCAGGAAAATCAGAACCCAGGTCCCTCAACCTTGTTTGAGCCCATAAGGCAGGAGTAGTAATCGCAACATCCATGGTGACCCAGTTACACCCATCTAATTGATTTTTAAAAGAGCCTATGGCAGTACTTTTTTACGACCATTGCAAACAGACTGTTCCAAGTGTCCATCACCCACTGTGTAAAAAAACGCCTCCTCAGTTCAGTCCCAGAGAAATCCCCTTTAAGTTGGAGAGAGTGTCCTCTAGTTTCAACACTGCATGTTCTTCTGGTTGAATACAATGTTGCTAGAAGTGTGGCATTCCTAGTGGCTTTGTAGTATACATAAGAGTGACCCACTTAGATAAAACATTGGTGCACAGACCTTTATGTACTGTATCGTACACACTGGGAGAGCAGTGAACATGGGGCAGATACTTACAGTAGTAACATATTGTAACATAGTTTTGTGGTGTTGGAAGGGGCATAGGGTCCATCTGTCTGTCTCTCCCACCACACAGTAGTGACTATTACCAGTTCAAACATAGAAACATCCAAGCTTATCAGTGGGAATGCTGCTCTAACTCTTGCTGTGTATACATAGATAGTATACAGACTATGGTTAACAACTTTATACAATGAGTAGTTACCAATGAATAATACTAATGTCATTAATTATTAAGCTATTTCTGTTGAAAATGTTGGGTATGGTCTTATAGTACATATTATATGTTGTAAAAAAACAAAGACAAGGCGCTACGTCAGCATGTGGTCTAAAAGCAAAACAAAATGGTTATATTAAATGCACACTGAAAATAGAAAATAGAGTTAAAAATCTACGTTTCGACCTTAGGTCTTCTTCAGGAAATATCTAAAAGAGAAAAAAAACAAGTTAGTGTAGAGGAGAGGTAAAATGAGAGAGATATATGTGGAGAAAGAAGAAGGGGAGGCAAAGGGAGAAGAAGTGATAAATGATAAGATTAGAGAGAATCTGTGAAACAAAAGGTGATGATGGGAAAGATAAAACATAATGGAGAGAAAGAGCTGGGAAGATCCCAGGTAGAGACTGATTAACAGGGCCTTGTAAGAAGGCTGAAAGGTGACAAATGTGTGAGAAGGAGACAGAAATGGAGACATATGGTGAAAATGAAAAATGAATCAGTACAAAACAAATTGACTTTAGGAAAAAAAGGGAGGCTGAAAGATGTTAGTGGAAAATAAGTCTATCATTTAAACCAGAGGGCTGCTGGGAGCCAAATGCGGATGATCAGCTTGGCTTCCATGTTTTCTATGGTTAGGATCCCGGAAGCCCTGCTGAAGAGACACAAACAGAAAGGTCATTGACATTGTGGTCCCTGGAGATAAAGTGGGATACAATGGTTTAGCAGTTTCACCATTCCTGACCGCTCTGTAATGTTCCTGAAACGGTCAGCAAGACGCCTACCAGTTTCTCCGATGTAAATAGCTGAACACCTCCTGCAAAGAATACAGTACACTACATTAGTGGAGGTGCATGAGAACTCCTTGGTGATGTGAAAAACACCTGTAGGCCCCCGAATCTCAGTTACACTGGAAATAAATTTGCAGGTGTAGCAGCGAGCCCTGTTGCAAGGTTTGGTACCTGGGGGGGAGGAACTGTTAGGAGTGGGTAGGCTGCTTTTTACCAGGAGATTGCACAGGTTAGGTGGCCGGCGGTAGGAGGCAATAGGTGGTTCTGTAAAGGAAGCACCAATGTTAGGGTCAGTTTGCAAAATGGGAAAGTTACTAGTGATGATCCTGTGAAGAGAAGGTGTGCTCTGATGGAAAGGAAGAACTAGTGGAATTCGCCGTTGTTCTTGTGTGACAGTATCCCTCCTGCGGGGGTCCAGGTTACGGGGCATGTTACTGACCCGGGAGAGTGCTCTGTCCACTGTGCTTTTAGGGTATCCCCTGTTGATAAAAAAACTATGCATTATTTGGGTCTGCTCAGCAAATCATCCTCTTCACTGCATAACCTGCGAAGTCTAAGAAACTGTGAATAAGGCAGGCCATTCTTGACATGTTTAGGATGGAAGGAGCTATGGAGGAGGAAACTGTGAGAGTCAGTGGGTTTTGTAATAGACTGATGTCTTCAGACCAGTGTTCTGGACTGAGAGCAGGATAACCAGGAAAGGCAGTGTAGAGGAGGATACTTCAACCGTGTACTGAAGGGAAGGATGAGCCGTGGTGAACTTGTCAGGAAGACTTGGAGGTCCCCTGAGCAGGAGGTGGCCCCACACAGTCATCAATGTAGCGTTGTAGAGTTCAGGCACAGTCCTGTGAATGAGAGAAAAACATTCCTCCACCCAACCCACAAACAGATTAGCAAGCTGGGACCCATCTTGGTACCCATGGCAACTCCACTGACCTGCAGAAAAAACTGTTATTAAAAGAAAAGCATTGAGTGTTAGAACCAGTTCTGCCAGATGAGTTAGTGTGTGTGGGTGGCTGCTGGACTTCCCGCTTGTTCAAGAAATGCTGCAAAGCTGTCAGACCATCATTATGGGGGATCACTGTGTAAAGAGATTTGATGTCCATGGTGAAGATGAGCTGATGAGAGTCACTGAATTTGAACCTGTCAAATAACTGGAGAGCATGGTTAGTGTCTTTAACATAGGAGGGCAGGGACTCAACAAGGGGTCTCATGAGGCCATCCAAAAATGTGGAGATGTGGGATGTGGAGCAGGAGCAGGCAGACACTATGGGACGATCCGGGTTACCTGTTTTGTGGATTTTGGGAAGAAGATAAAACCTAGATGTCTGGGGATGCTGGACTATGAGTCTCTTAGCAGAAGCAGGGAGCTCATTGTTTTCAATAGCAGAGATGATGGTGGTGGTGACCTCCGTCTGATAGTCAGCAGTGGGGTCCTGTGGAAGAGAAGAATAAAACCTGGTGTCAGAGAGTTGCTGTGTGGCTTCCATGATGTATAGCTCCTTTTGCCAGACCACAACAGCACCTCCCTTATCAGCTGGTTTAATAACAATGTCATTCCTACATTGTAGAGATCTGAGGGCTGCAAGCTCACCAGGTGTCAGGTTGGAATGGTTGTGCCTGCAATGAAGATTAAAGTTAGTGGTGTTTTCCATGCATTGGTTAACAATTATACAACACACAGCAACTCTCTGACACCAGGTTTTATTCTTCTCTTCCACAGGACCCCACTGCTGACTATCAGATGGAGGTCACCACCACCATCACCTCTGCTATTGAAAACAATGAGCTCCCTGCTTCTGCTAAGAGACTCATAGTCCAGCATCCCCAGACATCTAGGTTTTATCTTCTTCCCAAAATCCACAAAACAAGTAACCCGGTCGCCCCATAGTGTCTGCCTGCCCTCTGCCCCACATACCACATCTCCGCATTTTTGATGGCCTCATGAGACCCTTGTTGAGTCCCTGCCTCCTATGTTAAAGACACTAACCATGCTCTCCAGTTATTTGACAGGTTCAGATTCAGTGACTCTCATCAGCTCATCTTCACCATGGACATCAAATCTCTTTACACAGTGATCCCCATGATGATGGTCTGACAGCTTTAGCATTTCTTGAACAAGCGGGAAGTCCAGCAGCCACCCACACACTCACTAACTCATCTGGCAGAACTGGTTCTAACACTCAATGCTTTTTCTTTTAATAACAGTTTTTTTCAGCAGGTCAGTGGAGTTGCCATGGGTACCAAGATGGGTCCCAGCTTTGCTAATCTGTTTGTGGGTTGGGTGGAGGAATGTTTTTTTCTCTCATTCACAGGGACTGTGCCTGAACTCTACAAACGCTACATTGATGACTGTGTGGGGGCCACCTCCTGCTCCAGGGGGCCTCCAAGTCTTCCTTGACAAGTTCACCACGGCTCATCCTTCCCTTCAGTACACGGTTGAAGTATCCTCCTCTACACTGCCTTTCCTGGATATCCTGCTCTCAGTCCAGAACACTGGTCTGAAGACATCAGTCTATTACAAACCCACTGACTCTCACAGTTTCCTCCTCCATAGCTCCTTCCATCCTAAACATGTCAAGAATGGCCTGCCTTATTCACAGTTTCTTAGACTTCGCAGGTTATGCAGTGAAGAGGATGATTTTGCTGAGCAGACCCAAATAATGCATAGTTTTTTTATCAACAGGGGATACCCTAAAAGCACAGTGGACAGAGCACTCTCCCGGGTCAGTAACATGCCCCGTAACCTGGACCCCCGCAGGAGGGATACTGTCACACAAGAACAACGGCGAATTCCACTAGTTCTTCTTTTCCATCAGAGCACACCTTCTCTTCACAGGATCATCACTAGTAACTTTCCCATTTTGCAAACTGACCCTAACATTGGTGCTTCCTTTACAGAACCACCTATTGCCTCCTACCGCCGGCCACCTAACCTGTGCAATCTCCTGGTAAAAGCAGCCTACCCACTCCTAACAGTTCCTCCCCAGGTACCAAACCTGCAAAGGGCTCGCTGCACACCTGCAAATTTATTTCCAGTGTAACTGAGATTCGGGGCCTACAGGTGCTTTTCACATCACCAAGGAGTTCTCATGCACCTCCACTAATGTAGTGTACTGTATTCTTTGCAGGAGGTGTTCAGCTATTTACATCGGAGAAACTGGTAGGCCTTGCTGACCGTTTCAGGGAACATTACAGAGCGGTCAGGAATGGTGAAACTGCTAAACCCATTGTATCCCACTTTATCTCCAGGGACCACAATGTCAATGACCTTTCTGTTTGTGTCCTTCAGCAGGGCTTCTGGGATCCTAACTATAGAAAACATGGAAGCCAAGTTGATCATCCGCCTTGGCTCCCAGCAGCCCTCTGGTTTAAATGATAGACTTATTTTCCACTAACATCTTCAGCCTCCTTTTTTTCCCTAAAGTCACTTTGTTTTGTACTGATTCATTTTCATTTTCACCATATGTCTCCATTTCTGTCTCCTTCTCACACATTTGTCACCTTTCAGCCTTCTTACAAGGCCCTGTTAATCAGTCTCTACCTGGGATCTTCCCCAGCTCTTTTCTCTCCCATTATGTTTTATCTTTCCCATCATCACCTTTTTGTTTCTAGATTCTCTCTTAATCTTATCATTTATCACTTCTTCTCCCTTTGCCTCCCCCTTCTTCTTTCTCCACATATATATCTCTCTCATTTTACCTCTCCTCTACACTAACTTGTTTTTTTTCTCTTTTAGATATTTCCTGAAGAAGACCTAAGGTCGAAACGTAGATTTTTAACTCTATTTTCTATTTTCAGTGTGCATTTAATATAACCATTTTGTTTTGATATTATATGTTGCCACTTCTAGCCTGCCAGATTTCTAGTCTAGCGAGGTGCATGAGATTGCCTAGCCCCGGTAGGTCAGAGAGTTTTACCTGAATTACATGTAACCTTCAGGATTTGCATGTTATAGTGCCACTGTTGACTTTGCAGACATTGTTAAATTTGTTAGTCAAATATGAAGGAAGCAGAGCGTTGTGATATTCATACAGGATAATAGAAAAGGCACTTGGTGTCTGTATTCTAATTATTCCCAGTTGTCATACCTAGATATTCTGTGTACTGAACTGCAAAGTTCCCTATCAAGGACAATTTTGGCTACCCTGTTTTAAAGGATCTGAATTTTATTTTCATTAAATTGCCCTTAGAATAGGTGAAACACATAATATCAGCACTGTAAAAATGATGGTAAACCATACTGTAGGACTGGAATGTTTCAACTGTAGTTTTACTACCAAGGCATACGAACATATGACATAGCAAGCAGAAGAAGGCCTTATGGTCTTTCAACTCTGCTTTTATGGTCTTTCGACTCTGCTTGATTTTAGAGCCCCTGATCCAGGACCCTGTGGCCCTCCCCACAAGGGAGTGTCTAATACTAGTTTATCTAATTTGATTACGTAGACAACAAGAAATGTTCAGTGTGCGAGCTTTCAGGCTATACAGAGCCCTTCAAGTTCTTCTTTATATTCCTTACGTGAAGCAGGGCTCTTTGTAGCCTGAAAACGTGTGTACTGACAATTTCTTGTTGGTCCAATAAATGGTATCAAATCGCCTACTTTGTTCATCTGTTCTACAAGGACCAATATGGCTACAAACAATTTTCTGCATTAAGTAGACCTATGATTTTTGCCTTTATGTTTATTAATGTGCATGCTATATAATGGTGCAGTGTTCAGATGCATGCTGAAGTGCTTTGTGGAGTAGATGTTACAGAGCCATTAAGATATGAAGTTTGGTGAGCAGAGTAGGATGCAGCACTGGACTTTGGTGAGAACACTACAGTCTGCAGTATGTTCCACTCAGATGTGGGAAGGGGGGAGGTTCAGAAAGGGCATTAGGAAGTATTACTTCACAGAAAGGGTGGCAGTAAGTAGAGCTAACTTCTTCACAAAGTTGGAGAGACAGGCAATAGTGGTATTCCTCATCGTACTCAACTATGACAAAAATGAACTTTCCACGACGTACTTCCACCCATCTCAAACACATCCGAACATGAACACATCATAATCTCGATTACACTAGGTCAAGTCACCAAGTTAACAGTTGGGTGCGTCTACCTGCCTCCGGACCTTGGTCCCTCTACTTGTTCAGAATTCCTAACCAAATTAGACAAATTACCCCATAGTGACCTAATCCTAACTGGGAATTTTTACCTGAACTGGCACAGTGCCAAAAGTCATAACTACCTATCCATACAAGAGGATGCTAAGTTAGTACAACTAATCCACTGCCCCACCAGACTAAATATGAAATCTGGTAATCACAGTCTCCTTGACTGGATTTTAACAAATAACAGCCAGCACGTAACTACAGCAGGAGTATTACCAGATGCTTTTAGCAATCACTCCCCTACGTATTGTGTCTGGAGAAATAATTTTCTGAACCCCACTCCTAAGCTCATTAAAATGCGAGACCTAATGAGGCTTAGCGCTGAGGCCTTTCTTGAGCATCTTAAGTCAGTAGATTGGACTCCCATCCTTCACCTCTCAGATGTCAACCAGGCAATGGACTACTTTGTAAACTCTTTCACAACCATATTAGACTCCCTAGCCCCAACTAGGTCTCAAAGAGCTAGGGGCATAAACTCCCCTGGCTGACTTATGACCTTAGAGCACTGATGCATTCCCGTGACAAAGCATGGAAAGTGTTTAAAACCACAGGACAGGCATCTGACTGGCAATCCTATCAACAGTTGTGTAATGCTTGCAAAACTCAGACCACAAAGTCCAAATGAACTTACCTATGCTCCCTTCAAGTAAAACATTTCTCCAACCCTAAGACTTTCTGGAGCCAGATAAATTTCCTCCTCAAAGGTAAGGACAGAAACATTCCACAGTCCATGGTCGCAAATGGTGCCACTCTATCAAATCCTGCTGACATAGCCACTGGTTTAAACCTCTGCTTTACTGACCTGGACAAATACAAAAAAAGACCTGCTTCCCGTCACAGCTGTCTCAGCATCGCCCAGTCCTGACTGTACCCTCCCCACCTTCCACCTAAAACTGGCCATAAGGTAAGGGGTCCTCAAACTACTTAAGGGTCTCAAACCGGACAGAGCCCCTGGTTCAGTACCCTTCATCCAAAATTTGTCAGGCTAGGAGCACCTGCAATTGCCTACCCGGTAATGCTTTTGACAAACAACTACTTCCTCTCTCAATCAATCCTGTACAAATACAAAACTGCAATTGTAGTCCCATTACTTGAAAGTGGCCCCATAAACCTGGTAGAAAACTATAGGCCAATATCTATCCTATGTCCCTTAGCCAAAATCCAGGAGAAGATTCTTTACAATCAACTCTACTCACATCTTGAACTCAACAATGCCTTAACTATCCATCAGCATGGATTTCGTAAACTGCAAGGCACACAATCTGCACTGCTATGGGTAACCTCGGACATACTCAGGGCAGTGGATCAAGGTGAGGCTACAGGTGCTACCTTTGTAGATCTGACCAAAGCCTTCAACCTTGTCAATCACCAACTTTTCCTCACTAAATGCCATCAACTAGGTCTTGACCCAGCATCCCACTCCTGGTTAGCCAACTACTTAACCAACAGGCACCAGTGTGTAAAATGGTCTGGTGTCACATCCTGCCTCACTCCCATAATGGACGGTGTTCCACAGAGGTCCATATTAGGACCACTTCTATTCTCCATTTTAGTCAATGAACTCCCACTCAACTGTGGGGCTGCAAGCTGGCCCGGTGATGCTGAGGGTTGAGGCGCTGGATGCCACACCTCACACCACACCGGCGACCCAGGTTCAGGAGCAAGCACGGGTAACCGGGGATCAGCAGGGGAGGGAAGAGATCAAGCATCCAGAGGACGGCTCTCTCTTCCTGTGGAGGGCTACAGGGGAGCAGTCACTCTTGAGTGACCTCTGGCGGCGGTCAGAGGCACTCTTCAACACGATACTTCATCAGCTGGGGCAGAGTTGTGGTGCTGCGTTGTCTTGCGCAGCCCAACTCCGAGGGGGCAGGACAGAAAAACAGAAAACATCCCTGACTCCGGGGAGGCGAAGGTGAAGTCCTGTGGCCATGCTCACACCCAATGCCGGCCCGAACTCGATACGGCTCTCCTTGGTCCTCTGCCTCTCTCTAGCAGGCCGGGGAGAGGAAGGGACCCAGCGTACCCGATTTCCCGGTTGGGCAAGGGTTCAGGTGGCGGTGGAGGCATGAGACCCTGTGGCTCCACTGGAGAGATGCCTCAGTAGTCCAGGGCGTTGGGACGGTAAAAAGAATTCAAATAACAAACTGTGGGGCTGCAGCAGTTTAACTATATGCTGATGATGCCGTTCTGTACAGGTCTGCTAAAGATATTGATGTAATCAATGCCAACCTCTAGAGTGATTTTCAAGCTCTGGAGGCCTGGTTCAGAGCCAACCTGTTAGTACTTAACACTAAAAAAACTCAAACCATGTTATTCCACCACACGTCCTACAAAATTGATAACCAACCACCTCTGGTTATTAAAACATCAGTGGGGGTGACACTAGATTGTGACAAAAGCTTTAGATATCTGAGCATCACCCTAGATGAAAATCTGTCCTTTGAGAACCATACCAATACAATTATAAAAACAACCCACCAGAAACTAGGGTTACCATATCGTACTGCCCCCACCTCACTTCCCAATCCAGGAAGACCATCACTTCGGCAACCCTACTTCCCGGTCTCCTCTATGGTGCATCTTTGCTTGCCACTGTGAAGCCATCGATTCTGAAAAGACTTAGGCAAGCATATCATCATATTGCTAGATTTGCTACTTCAGCCCTAGCCCAAACCCACCATTGTGATGTGCTCAGTACTTTAAATTGGCCAGGCTTTGAGGTGAAGTTGGACTACCCCTTGCTTTTTACCACGTTCAAATTAGTACACCTTCCATCCCCCTCCTAGCCTGTCTAACCTACTGACCAGGAAACCTTTCACCAGGTCCCTTAGAACATTCAACCAACCATTACTAAGTTTACCTAAAACTCGTTTAGCAGTTGATAAGAGATCTTTCTCTTATGCAGCTGCACATAAATGGAACAATCTCACAATAGGACTTCTATCTTGCACTTCTCTCTCGCTGTTCAAAAAACAGTACAAGGAACTTTTCCTTATCACGGGTACATGTAACTGTACATAATCCTATGACATGTTCTCCTTCTCTGAACCCTGTGAAGCCAACTAGACTGGAAGTTGTTTATGCCCAAAGTGTATGATGTTTCTCTGTCATATGTACTTACTGCATCATTTTGGTGTATATCTCCACTTATTATTGCTACTACTGTTTGTACCACTGTTGGTACTATGTTTAATGTCTGAAAGCTGTTTACGCCCAATGTGTATGATGTTTCCCTGTCATATGTACTTACTGCATCAATTTGGTGTATATCTCCCCTTATTTTTGCTATTACCATTTGTACCACTGTTGGTTCTATGTTTCATGTTTGGTAGTTGTTTATGCCCAATGTGTATGATGTTTCTCTGTCTTATGTACTTACTGCATCAATTTGTTGTATATTTCTACTTATTATTCTTACTACTGTTTGTATCACTTTTTGATACTTTGCTTAATGTTCCATCAGCTATGTTCAATGTCTATGTTAGTGGAAGACTTAGATTCCCTGGGTCGCCACTGAAAAAGGGACTGTCTTGTCTCAGTGGGCCCACCCGGTCATCAAAATTCAAATAAAATAAATAAATTCCAGAGGAGGTGGAATGCATATAAAGGAGTTATCAGATGGAAGTGGAGGAAGAGGAAGGGGTGTCTGGGAGGGAGGACTGACACTAGAGCATCTCCGAGTAGGGAATGTTGCAACCAACGGGACTATTCAGGTCTTTTTCTGTTATGTCACTCTTCTATACTTTTATGTTTCTCTGTTCTAGATCAGTACAGGGCTGGTTAGCATTGGGCCACTTAGAACTTTGATAGATCTGAGTGAAGGGCTTCACCTATGTTGTCTGGAAAAGTACTGTATACAAAAGAATAGTGTTATATGCATTCATATAAATATTAGCGTTATTGTATGCACTGGGGAGGTCATTTATGTACACCAGATACAGTAAAGGGTCTAAAATAAGGCCTGTAGAATACTCACAATGATGGGAAACAAGTAAAACTCAACATCTCGAATCACCACTTTCTCTCAACTAGGTAACAATGAAACCTACAATTATGTCAGAGAACATAATTACATAGATGATTACGTACAGAAAATACTCATGCTCCATCTAGATCCTGGTTTCTAGATAGGCCTTTACCAGTCCAGCACTGGCTAGGCGTCTAGTGGATCAATCAACCTGCAATTCCATAGTTCCGCTTGAACTAACCCTCACCCCCCATTTGCTTCAGCCCCTCCCCCATCAACCGCATTCATCCCATGTGTCTATCCCCCTCTCTTAAAGATCAAATGCACATGTTTCATAAAAAGCTTGGAATTCACTTGGATTCATGTCCCTGTGTCATGATTAATGTTTCCTGAAAATGTCATGCTGTTTGGTTTTGTGGTTTCTTTAAATCAGCATCTGTTAATGTGCTCTGCAAAAACTGAAAACAGTGAAGAAACAGTGAAGATTTTCCGTCCCTATCAGTGAGTGATGACATCAGTTTTGTTTAGTCTGCTGCTTTAGCAATTAAGTCCCTGATCGACTGAAGAAGCAGTTGCAGTTCCCAGTCAGAGCAATCTGTAGAGCTGATTGTTTTCACTTAGAGTTTGTTACTAACCCATCTGGTTTGTGTTTAGATAGATTAGCTTAAAATCTATCATTCTGTTTTCATAAAAAGTTGATCATTTGGGGTTCAGTGCTGAACTGAAGTGTTATGAATGAATGTCTGTGAGAAATTACCTCATTGTTTAGTGGATATAAAATAAATCTAAATGTTGTTAATTCATACAAGCAGTATGTCTTTGATGCAGCCTCCAGAAATAGGTTCATGTGAGAACAATTTTGTTTTTATGTCAGACTGACAAACATGTCTGCCACTAGAAACTAGAAATACTGTATGTGGAGACAGGAACAGGGGGCAACAGAGTGCATTGACCCTGACTATGGGGGTTGGGGACAGAGGGAAGCAGGGTGCAGCAGCCTCAGTTGAGAGGCAGGAGACAGGGGCATCATGATACCATATAGTATTTCTAGTTATACACATACATGATGTATTTTCACACAGAAACCCTCAAAGAACTGAATTTTATGAGTTCATACAGTACATGTTCCACAAAAAGCAGAGTGTGGGAGACACATGTTTGTCAAGCTGACATAAAAACAAAATTGTTCTCACGTGGACCTATTTATGGAGGCTATATCAAAGACATACTGCTTTTATGAATTAACAACATTTAGATTTATTTTATATCCATTAAACAATCCTGTGTTATATAGCCAGAATAGAATACAGAGTTTGGAAGACAAACAACTGACAGCTGTGATACAAACAAGGGAATTTCTCACAGACATTTATTCATACCACTTCAGTTTATCACTGAACCCCAAATGATCAACTTTTTATGAGAACAAAATGATAGATTTGAGCTAATCTATTTAAACACAAACCAGATGGGTTAGTAACATACTGTGAGTGAAAACAGCTCTACAGACTGCTCTGACTGGGAACTGCAACAGCTTCTTCAGTCAAGCAGGGACTTAATTGCTAAAGCAGCAGGCTAGACAAAAATGATGTCATCACTCACTGATAGGAACAGAAAAATCTTCACAGTTTCTTCACTGTTTTCAGTAACTGCAGAGCACATTAACAGATGCTGATTTAAAGAAAACTACAAAACCAAACAGCATTATATTTTCAGGAAACACTAATCATGACACAGGGATGTGAATTCAAGTGAATTCAAGCTTTTTATGACATATATGCATTTGATCTTTAAAGCTTGCCACTGTATTAACATGGACCAGTTTCTCTTTTGCACCAGCCTCTACATGAAGAAGTATTTCCTCACGTCCCTCATACATTTCCTCCAACCAGCTTATAGTTGTGGCTTCTTGTGATGGACCCCTAGCTCAGCTTAAACAGATTCTGGTTGCTCACCCTGTTCATACCCTCCAAGTACATGAAGGTTTTAATAATGTCTCCCCATGCTTTCCTGGCCTCCAGTGAATACATATTCAGGTCAGCCAGCCAGCCATTGCTCATAAGTCCTCCTCTGCCACATGTGAATAATTTTAGTCACTCTCCTTTGGATTGACAAACAAGATTAAATAAATATAATTAAACCCACTTTTGTGTGAGGAGATTGGATGGTGATATGTGGAAAATTACTGGGATGGGGGAGGGGCTATGGGACATGTCCAGGCCATCTGAAGAGAGCTATAGGCTTAAAATTAATTTACTTTTGAAACTGATTCTTTCCATGGCCAAATACCAGATGCACTATTTGGTCATGAGTAAGGAATATTTCCTCATGCGTCAGAACATAGTATACAGCATTCTGTTACTATAAGCATGGCTTAGTCAATCAAGTGCAACTGACCAGAATATTCCTCCTAGTCCTTCCTTCTATCTGCTCCTTTCAACATTATAAATCATAATCTAATTCTTAGCCAGTCAGGAGTGTTTATTTCTAATTATAAAATGGAGAAAGAAAATCCTGCTTTCTGATCCGTTATTACCTGTGCATGAAATCTGTTCTATGCACAGGTAATAACAAGTACAGGAAAAATGGACCTCATTACAGAAGAATAAGAGAGCCATTTGAATGTTCAGACCCTGAAATGCCGCCATGTTCTCTCAAGTATTACCAAGGACATCGCAATCCAAAACTAACAGAGAAAAATGAGAGGTCATGGGTGAAAGCTGGAAGGGGGCAGACTCAGAGAGGCTAGGAGGAGGAGGTGTTATTTCACTGAAAGGGTGGTGGTGCCATGGAATGCACTGCCCAGGGAGCTGGTAGAGGTGGAGACTTTGGATGGGTTTAAGAAGGGATGGGACAGGTACAGGGGGAGGGTAAATCTGACCAGGCCCAATACAGGTGGAACATCTGGGACTGGTAACAGTATGACCCAAGGGGAGGGGGGGCACCAAAATCGGCCCTCAGTGCGGGTGCTGAAAATCAAGCAGACTCGAAAGACCATTAGGCCTATTCTGCTGGCATTTTAGTATGTTAATAAGCCTCCAATAACCACAGCCGCCAGACCCAATTTGTGTTAAAACCCCCACAGAAATTACACATCCACATTTCAATACCAACTGCCCTGCCTTTCCTTAATGATACTGTCTCCCGCTCTACCCCCAACGTTGTCATCATGCTGCTGGTCCCGCGCTCCAAACCAAAAAAAAGCTCTTGCCACAAGATCACTGGTGCTCACCGTCTCACCCACACATGTGACCTGCACACTCAGACCGGCTGGCTCCAACTATCAAACCGCATAAAGTTTCTCACCTGCTCCATGGCGAAAAAAATCTACCTTGTCTTTGCACCTTCTGGGGTCTCAACTCTGTTACAGCACCAAATTAACAAATGGTGCCTTAGGAGATCCACGCTACAGCTACTGAAAGTCCCGCACTGTCACACTTCACAGGGACAATGCTCTTTTGCTTATTGAGCACCACTCTGGTTCAATGGCCTCTGCCCAACCATCTCCTCTGCCCCAACAATTAGTATGTTTAAAACTAGGCTCCAGGACTATCTCACTACCAACAGCTCCTGTGACTGCCCAACTTAACCTTGTTTCTCCACTTCCCTTCCTGCTCTAGTGGTCACCACCTCCCCTCCCCTCCTCACTGGATTCTACCCTCACATCTTGGTATACCCAATGCTGCACTTTTTACCCTCTCCCCACCCTTCCTACATTCCTTCCCCCCCTTCCCTCTCCCTATGACTCTGGCACTTCTTATCTGTTGTCTATTTTCTCTGACAAATGCCGCATGCTGCCTTGTTACAATGCTACCCTTGAATTGTATTAATCTATACTCTGTTTGCAATGTCCACATTGTTGTAATGTCTGTCTTGATGTTCCCCATAATTTGTATTTCTCTGACGTGGAATCTTTGTAAAAGAGCCAAGGCTCAAAGGTATTTGTAATCCTAGACTTGATAAATAACTAAATAAATAAAATAAAGCAAGTTTCCTCTGTTAACATAGATCCTGTTTAAATTGCAATTACTGTACACATCCCTTCCCTGGCGTCTCCACAACTGACAATGCTCCCCTTCCGCAGATGCTCACTCCTGTGTTCACTTCATGTGTGTGTCTGTCTGTAGTGAAGAGTCATGTGTCTGTTCGGATCTCTTGAACCTCTAACTAAAAAAAAAAGAGAGACAGAGAGAAGGACCCCACTTGCATCTGAAACCAAACTAAAAAGACACAGCCAAAATAACAGCACTGCTTCATATCATGGTTATTCTGAGCCGCAACCACCAGCTCCCGTACTCTACAACAGCTTCCTTCCCACAACAATAAATTTAAACGTGATCATAGCAGCTCCCAACAGTCTGTTACAAGCTCACAACACACCGCTTTATACTCATAAATAAACTTGACTACAACCTTCCTCCAATAATCTTCATAACAAAATCCACCACCCAACAATCCCTGGAATAGAGATGCAAATGAGGTCATTAAAATATATATATATATATTTGCATTATTTCTTTATCCCATGTGCTCTGGGACCCGCCACTCCTTCAGGCCACCATGGTCTCCGACAACCCCCTACTACTCCCACGAGCCTCCTTACCTCATATTGCAGCCTTCCCTGGGGTAACCTGGTGTAACCCTTTGCCGGGTGGGTCCCTCTCCTCCAAGGGGGAAGGCACCGGGGGTGGGTATCCAGCACATTCACTATTTGGCCCCAGGGCACTGCTGAGGTGGACATGGCTCCATCGGGAGTTTCAGAGGTATCCGCGGACCAGCAGTCATCATCCGGCCAATCCTGGAGCTGTTTCTGCTTTTTCTGGTGCTTCCTCTATTGAAACCCTCATGCAGTGCTCCCGGTCCCCACCAGGGGCTGCTGCAGAGCGATGTGGCCCTGCTACCCACCCCAGGAGAGGAGAGGAGAGCAGTCCTATGGACACTCAATCTTCTCCTCCCCTGCCGACCCCCAGCAACCCGAGTCCATTCCCGAACCTGGATCGCCAGCGTGGTGCGAGGTAAGGCACCAGCGCCTCAGCCCTCTGCGCCACCAGGCTGGCTTAGGTCATTAATATTAACAAGACATTCAATTACGTCATCTTATGCCAGGCAGAAGGACTATTTTATAAGAAATTCTGATAAGAATAGCCTTTTATATGTAAATAAAATTATTCTTTCTAGCAGTAAACCCCCCCCCCCAAAAAAGTAGCCCATTTTATAAATGCGATAAGACACTCCAGGGAGTGCATGGAACATATTTTACTGGCTAGTGGCTAAAATCACTTGGCCTGCGGCCTCGTGCCTTATTACACCCCTGGCCATGCAGTAAAATATGTTCCATGCACACCCTATTGTGTCTTATTACTTACACATTCTAGGTACTCATAACTATTGTAGAAGAGGGCATAACAATTGTAGAAGAGGGTGTCTCATGTAAACAGTTCTAAAATTCTGAAGTCCTAAGTTCAGTTGGCACAGCCCATTTCCCACTAAGAGAATTTTGTTATATTCTAAAAAAGTAAAGCATTTTGATTTTAAATTCAGTTTTTTTGAAACAAAAATATTTAAAGGAAATCCATACTGTTGCATGATTTTTTAGGTATGCATTGTGTTAACCTGCAGTTATGTCATCCAATTGCCATTTTTGCATCATCTGTTTGTTGAAAATGTAAAAAAATAAAAAGATTTATCAGTAAATTGTCATGGGCACCATTTTTCAAATATCGAACCCTGGATTCATGTCAAGAATGCCTTTTGTGACATCTGTACCTCACCTTCTCAGCCCCATTCAGATTGTGCAGTCGTGCTGGAGGGCAGAGGAGCGTGTTTAGCCCTGAAAGTCCTGTTCTTGATATGTTTACCACAAACACAAGGAGATAGTAACAGCATTTGGTGGAAAATGTTTTACCATGCTGTACATTCAATGTTGTGATCTGACTTAATTGTAATTCTCTGTGTCAGTGTAATTTTCAGTGCATTGTTGTTGCAAGTATCCTAAGCAGGCTATACTGTAATACTGACATGGGTTGCCTCTTTGAGTGGTACAAAATCACTGTTTTTCATGAAAAAACTATACTGTTTGCCTGGGCAAGCCGTGCTTCATGCAATCTACAGAATTAGTATGTTTAAACACAGCAGTACAGTTGTTATTTTGTTTGGTTCGTGGTCATGGTATCTTACAGTATGTGTGTATGTGAAGTCAACACATGTGTGTATGTGTGTATGTGTGTATATAGCTGGAATTTCAGGTATATATAGCAGTGCTGGTGTTATAACTTGCTGCTTTGTGTTCTTCTTTTGTATTACTCTGCCTGAATCCTAGTCACACAAATTATGTATGTATACTGTTTCATCACATCATCCCCCCAACCACTGATAAACAGAGTACTCCATTTTTGGGCCTTCAGTCATTCCCCTTTCTCCCCACTGTGTAGTCATTTTCACTGCTGTCATTTTTATGCAGTGTTTCTCCTTTGGTGGTTGCTGTGCGGTGTGTGTGCTTTGTGCAACATATACGGTATATCATGGATGATTGTCAGCCACCACGTCAATACATATAATATGCGTGTGTGGTGTGCGCATGCGTGTGCATGTGCGACTTAACAAATCTACTCCCTCAAGGCTTCTCTGGTTTTCTTTTGGGAAGGGGATATGGGGCATGTGATCTGGTCAACACATCATGAGGCTCACTATGGGCTTGTGGTGTTCTGCTGAACTGAATGTTTTCAATACAGTTCCATGGTCCATACTAGTGTCTTCTGGGGTGTGGAAATGAAAGTCAGTGTTGCAATTATACTACCACAATCTTTTCGTACGTATGGCGTGTCTTTCATTCCATACACCCATGGTCTGTATTGCCTTTTGTGGTGTGACTTGTCGTCCTGTTTCCCTGTCATCCCACCATGCCACAACCATGGTTGTTCTGATTTTATGTGTGGAGTGGGGGCACTGTGATGGGGCAATACTGTCACCTCCTTTCTTCATCATTTTTGTGTGTGTGTGTGGGGGGGGGTTGGACTGCACTGCAATGTTTCCAGCACACTACCCCCGTTTGACAGTTGTAGTGTGTTGCCTGCAGTCCAGTTACCCATTTTCTGTGCTGCCTTTGAGGTTTCAGTTGGTAACAATACACTGCTCCACTTGGCATGGGGCATAGGAGTAGTGCATGCACTGGCCATTATCTCTCCCGACTTCATCTATGTTTGTTATGTTTTTTAGATTTGTGTTGTGGGTCAATGACATCTTGCAATACAGTCACCTGCTTGCTTCATAGTTGTTATGTGTATGCACGTGGGGGATGGAAAACCAATGATGCCAATGCAGTGCTCCCCCACCTTGGTACATGAACTGTGTCACTTCAGATCCCCACACCCATTGTCTATGATGTCTTTCTGGTTCTTTCTTGTGAAACATATTATTCCTTGTATTCTGACAGTCGGTCATGCATTGCATTCATTGTGTGTATGCGTGTGTGTGTGTGTGTATGTGTGTGTTTGGGTGGAAGTGTCTTTCTGTGTGTGGGTGCTACAGTTATCCCGTCCTGCTACATCCATGCTTGTAGTTTTTGCATCATTAGGTGGTGCCAATAGTATATTGCTATGCAGTCAACCACTTGCTCAGTGCTTCCTGTCTGTGGTTTTTGCAGGGGGGTGCTGTCAGCTGCATTGCAATGCTGCTAATACAATGCACCCTGGTTGGCACTTGAATTGGGTTTCCTTGAGTCTGCACACCCATAGTCAAGGTCTCTGCTCCTGTGGGGTTGGGCTTGATAAACCAATTATTCATGTTGGCATGTTGGCCCACAGTCATACAACCATGCTTCTCTTTTTTTGTATGGTGGGGATGGGAAATGATATATGTGCAAAACTGTCACCTTGCTCCATGCGTGTGTGTGTGTGTTATGTCTCAGAGTCAGTGACTGTAATGCAATACCATAAATTACATTTCTCACTGCTATGCACATGTAATCTGTCCGTTGCGATACACACACACATGATCTGTGCTGACTTTGTGGGTATGTGGTGGTAAACATGTATTGTTTCTTGTGTCCTGACATTACACAGTGAAATGCATGCAGTGTGTGTGTGTCTGCTACTGCTATCCCCCCTGCTCCATGCACCTTTTTTTGTTTTTCCTCCTGTTTGTGGGAGGTGGTGGTCCATGGTATGTGTCAAACAATTTACCTGCTTGCTCCAGGCCTGTGGCACTTGTGGTGCTATGGTTAGAAGGACAGCATATAGATTATGCTTTCTTGAATTATAATTCAGGATGCCTTACGGATGTACTGTGATTGATACATCCGGAGAGGGAGAGACATTACAGCCTTGCTGTGTTTCTCTTTTGGTTGAGTTGTCTGTACGCTGTTGCTGTGTTTCACTTGTGGTTGAGTTGTCTGTACAGCATTGCTGTGTTTCTCTTGTGGTTGAGTTGTCTGTACAGTGTTGCTGTGTTTCTATTGTGGTTGAGTTGTCTGGTTTCTAATCATTGTTTATTGCTTTCACAGTTATAATGTGTCTTCCAGTTCATAGACACAGCGTACGTACTACCTTTTTGGTGTCTCACAGCACTGATGATTTTGTATTCATTCAGATAGGATTCATACTCCTTACAGTGTATGACTAATACTTTTGATGTTCATTTTTTGTCTACATACAGATTCTGCTCCTGTCAGCACAGGACCCAGCGTGTTTGCATTGGTACTGTTCCAGCATCAGAGTCCTCAGCAGCATTGTGAGTATGGTCTTCTGCTTGTTCTGAACTCAACATGTCTGTCTACTAATGTTTGTGCAATGGGACCTACTGTATGCATGAAATGATGGATTGAGAGGCATCTAGGCAACCCTAAGTCTGAATGCCACATAGCGGTGATTCAGTGGACCCCCAACAGCATTCACAGCAGGTGTGCAAACCCCTTGCACCCACGATCCTCCAGCCAATCGTGCAGCTACATGCCACAGGTGGTCTGTGGCATGTCGTGGGCATGCGAGCACTCTGCGCCATTCACTAAGGTGCAGAGCAGTGGGCGAGGGAGGCACAAGTTATGCAGGGAGAGACCCTGCTGTAACTGTTATGTGCCCCCATGAAGGACTACAAAATCACACATACCCCCTCAATGCAAAGCATCATGGGCTACATATGCAAATCACCACAGAATATTATGTTGGTTCTACTTTAAGCAGAAATGCATGGTGCCGAAAGACCTCTCACACAGTTTGCAAATGGTGCCAACAGAAAACATAGACACGTGTTTCGTCCTACCAGGACTCATCAGTGTGCCTCATCTGCCTGACTCCCCAGTGGAATGAACCAGCTACCTTAAGATGGTCTATCTGGGTTATGTTGTGGTGAACCCAATTAAAACAAAAAACAATTTAAAAGACAAAGAACCTCTGTGCGCAAGCACTGAGGCAATGGTTACCCCAAAGGGCATTTGGCCGGGAAACCAAGTTTCAGAGAAATACAAAATCACACATACCCCCACAATGCAAAGCCTCATGGGCTGTATATGCAAATCACCACAGAATATTATGATGGTTCAACTTTAAGCAGACCCACAAAGGACCCTCACCCGCTACGGTGGGACGGGAAAACGTATTCTCTTGATTCTGCAACCCACCGGGCTGGCAGGAAGGTCTGGGGGCAGACAGTCTGGCACAAAGTGGTGGTGTTCCCAGCGGGTCATCTCCAATTACCGGTGTTGTCACACTGTGTCGTGTATAGTACAATGGTACAGTCACACATACACCTACAGTAAGTTCTGTATGTACCGATTACCAACATGGTATCCCCAATGTTGGTGTCCATTACAGTAGCAGGGGATGTGAAGATAGTGGTTTATAACGTTGACATAGGACACATGCTCACTATTGTGTTTGCAATTCACCTACCTATTGAATACATTTGTATGTTATGCCCATGAAATCATTTAGTATCTTGAAACATGATTGCAGCTGCACTTATCAAAAGGGGAGGCTGATGTTCAGTATGTGCAAAACACATGACACATACAGTAAATAAGTGGACTGTGTTATGAATGTACTGAATGTCAACCTCCCCTTTGGTGGAGTATGGCTTCCATTGTATTACAATACACTAAATGGTTTAATAGGCATAACATACAACAATATTCTACACTTAGATGTATTGCACAACCAATCGTGGGTACAGTTCCTATGTCACCGCTGTACAACACTATCTTCACCCACATCCCCTGTTGCTGTAATGGACACCAACACTTTCATCTGGGGATACAATGCTGGAAATTGGTACAGGCAAGACAAACTGTAGGTGTCTGTGTGTCTCTTGCATATATTTTACACTCTCTGCCCCTTCCCGTGAAGCTCTGCTGGTATGCAGAAGGGGATTCACTTTGAGCCCCAGGACATCCATCTGATTGGATGGCCGATTGTGCCTCGCTATCCACCCTCATGTAGCTGCATGTCGGGGGTGCAAGATCATGGAGAGGCACCCTGCGGGGTGTACACAGTACTGAATACTGTGCTCTCTGTGCCTGTCCTCGGAAATGTAGCTGCATGGCCTGTTAAACGCAAATTGCGTGTACCCACTGGCACTTTCCTGCATAGGCCACAATCTTCATGTGTTTCTGGTGGCAGTAGATGTCATGGTTTCTATGCAGTATTCATTGATATGTACATGGACTACCACTTCACCAACACCAGCTGTCAGAATGCCATGACTGTGCGGAGTGATGGTGTGAAATTATATGTTGTGGCCAGTGGCATGGCAGTGCCAGAGGCAGTACAGGCATGCTGTGTGCCACTCACACTGTCACACCCTGCTGCTTTCATGTTTCTTGTGGTATGTGGTTATGCCAATGTTGTGAATTGTGTAGTCTTGGCCTCTCCTAATTAGGATTCTGTCTTTCAGTGCACCCAACCATGCCGTCTTCCTCCTTGCTTGTGTTTCTCAAAATATCCCTTGCCTGTTCACTCATGTTGGAGGTATGTTGATTTGAAAACACACTAAGACTTGCACGACTGGCATCGTGCTTTCTGTCTAGTAACAGATTCTTATCCGGTCAACAGACTGACAACTCCTTGTCAGCACCACTGTGACAGCATCACTGGGAACATTGGCAGTGTAAGGATGTGACTGTTCTGTATCCCACACACACGTGATTATGTGGAATGCCACCGCCATACTTCTGCTGGTACTGGTGTTTCACACTGTGAGGCTTTCATACCAGTAGTGCCTGCTTTGCACTGGTACTGTGTTGCTTGCACTCTACACTGCTATGCTCTCTGCTGCATTTGATGGACATGGCTTGGTCAGCAGATAATACTTTTGTGGTCAGGAGGCTAGCACATGCAGTTCCAGTGCTGTGTGGTTTTGATGGTTGTACTACCTTGCCACTTCCATTGTTATGCTGGTTTGTGTGTGTGGCGCTGGCATGTTGGCAGTCCATTACTAGGTGGTTTATAGACCCTCTAGAAGGCAGAACTCCTCCTAGTAGGCCAACCAACCCAGTGATGCTATTACAGTAGCACAGGGCTGTTGTCATGATATTACGCAATGCTTTTCACCTGTATAGTGTGATTCACACTTGCTGACACCGGGTCTTTCTACGCTATCTGTGCTTGGTGTTGTGGGGCAATGTACCAGTACATATACAGTACACTACTCTTTGCAGATTCAGTGTGCATGTATCATTCAGAGCACATACTGTCTCCGTGCTGCATTGCTGCTTCTGCTGGACAGCAGTTATATTATGGACCCCCTACCGATGGTACACCATTCATCTAGGATCTCGTTCCTTTTCATGAGGCATACTGTGATGCTGTTAACACTGTCCTCTGCACTTTTCACAGTTAATGTTCTCATTTCATTTGTCACACACACACACTCTGGCATGCCACTGTTGTTTGTCAGCTTACAAATGCCAGCTGCTGCCTTGACATAATACTGACATACTGTGTAATAATGGAAAACTCACGGCACTATTACCAATCTTTTTTGTTTGTATTAACAGGTTGTCATTATGACAAGCAGACCTGAAAGTATCTTGGCATCAACACTGTTTTTGGACTCCCCCTGGGCATTAACCAGCAGAAGACATCATGCCTGAGTGTCAGGCTTTTGGTTGCACAAATAAGGTTGAACAGTGCCCGAGAATAAGTTTTCACACTCTTCCAAATCCATGCAAAACCCCAGCCAAATTAGAACGAGCTTCCAGATAGCTGCATAATATTGGGACAGGCTTCTCTGTCAAAAATGTTACATTTGGAAGGCACAAAGTTGTGTGCTCTGTACACTTTCTTCCAGATTGCTTTGAGAGAAATTTACGTCATGAGTTCATGAATCCACAGCCACTACATAGACTTAAAAGTGACACTGTTCCAACTTTATTTGTGCACAAAAAAGTAACAAGCAAATCGCTAGAAGCTAGTACCGAGTGACTGAAACATTGTCATGTAGTCAAGATCAGTTGTGAGATTGGTGACATTGTCACTGCAATTGGTTTTATGACAAGATGCAGCCCTGATTGTGTGTTTCACATTGTGTGTGCATACCACTGTGCGTTTCTAATAATGTGTGTAGACAGTGTATCAGGGAAAAGAAAGCCTGCATACAGATATCTCCTGTGCTGCACTGTAAATGAATACTTGGAAACTGTGAGTGTAATGATGAATCATATAGAATATGATCATACATCACATTATCATATCTGTGACAGGTGGATGCTTGTCAACTACTCACTGTGTTCTGCAATGCTATGATATGCAATATTTTTTTGGGGGGGGTTCCTTCTGTTTAGGCTCCACTTCCAGGTGCCAGCAGTCCTTCTCGGGGCTAGCGGGAGCCCCAACCACATCACCCCCACCATCTCTCAGGGCTTACCTGGTGTCACAAACATGCTCCACAGGTCAGGCCCTCAGTTCCCACAGTGCCAAACCTCAAAGTGCAATGTGTGAACAGGAAACAAACAGGGTAACCCTTCAGACTGTTTTGGGTCCGAATCACCTACTAGCCTCCAGTCCTGGGGTCAAATGTGAACCTTTTCACTAGCACACATAGTTAACAGGCTCAGATAAGTATTCTCTTCGGGGAATGCAATACAATCCTTCACCCACTGGCACCCAGCCAGGTTCCCAAGTGTAGCCTTACGATTCAGTATGAGACCTAGGTATATTCTTACCTTGGCAAGATAAATAAAACACTTTCAAGCCCTTACAGTTGTCAGAATATTAAACAATGTTCCAGCATTCACAGGCAAAAGAAACTGAGAAGGCACAGGCAGAATTTTAAGAAAAATAATGTTTACTAAAAATTAAAAAAATGGATAAAATACAAAACACAGAACATATAACAAAAATACTTAGTCAGAACTAAATTGGAAATTACAGAACAAAAAGTGCCTGAATATTTAAAGTTCTCACTTAACTAATTTTTAACAGAAGTACCTGTCTGAGTCCAGAGATCAAGTGTGTCTCGCTCCTCTTAGAGTCCAGAGATAAAAGCGTCTTTCCCCTCAGATGTTTGACAAATTGAAAGTCAGTCTCTCCACCTCCTTGTGATGTCACAGCAAACATGAGGTCACTGCTAACCCTGTGATAAATCTGTAATCTGAGTAGGAATATCCAAAAGGATGTTATTTTATTGCTGGCTGGAAATCAGCAGTTAGCAATTTTTTTAAAATATGGCAGTCTCTTTGACCAAAGCATTTCCTTTAATGTTCTTAGAACACACATCCTGCCAACAGTTCCCTTCTAGGTGTGAAAGCCAACAGGAATTGGCCAAGTGTCCCCTTTCCTCAAGGATCAAAATATGTACTTTGTCTCTGTAGTTTTCAAAGTAGGAATATTTTATGATGTGTTATCACCTGGCATTTTGGAAGGAGGCCTTTGTGTTTAAACAGAGCAAGAAAACAACATCTGCTACATTAGGGCTATGCTGAGGTCAGAAGGTCAAGCCTCCTTACTTACTGTCTACTGTTCCTAAGCAGACATTCATATACACATTTATTTATAACACAAATATTATACAGTATAATTATTAGAAGGTTTCTCACGTCACACCTGGTACCATTGTTGAACCCTGTGGTATCCACTCCCCATCTGCCTGGAATAGGTCCCTAAGTAGACATACCGTGGTGACCATAGATAATGCCTAGGTTGGCGTTGCATGGTTTGTGGGTCTCCATGACCCGTCACAAGGCTCAGTTGCATTTTTGGTTTTTCTTTTCTGTTATTCAGGGTGGTGAGCTGACTGACATGAACATGCAAGCGTGCTGTCCATCTGAACAATCCTCAGCCCTTCCACCACCACAGAACTCACACTGCCTGCACCTCCACCTGTGGCCACCCAGATGGCATTTGTATTGCAGTACTGTTCCGCCCCCTAGGAGAACAACAGTGTCCTGTGGGATGCTCAATCCTCCTCCTCCGGCCTGCCCTCCGACAAGTCAGGCTTTTTTGGGGGTGCCACCAGTGCTGTGGAACTTGTTACCTAGGCTCTTGAGGGAGGCCACATCAGTAGAGGTCTTTAAGTGGGACCTGAAGGCCCATCTTTTTAAAACGTTTTTGAAGACTATTTATAGTTAAGGACTATCAAACTGCGGCACTATTTTATCTTGACTTGGGATTTTTGTGTTACTTGTTTTATTATTTTCACTTGTTTCTGCCTTTTATTGATATATGTTTTTCCTACCTACCTGTACAGTGCTCACAGGCTTTGGGATTACATGATAAACAGATACATTTTTATGCGCTTACTATCATTGCAAAGTGTACCGATACTTCTGCGCAGTTTTCTTTGTTTTGGTAAAGAATTCTGCATAGCAATTTACAAGTATGGGCTTAAAATGTTGTCATGCATGTTTGTCTTCATAGGATATGTCAGAAATGTGCAGATTTTGGACACAAACTGGCCGACAGTTTGGGCACCATCGTGTAGTAGGTTTGTGTTCGCTACAGTGGCTATGTCCCCAGCATCACCACTTCAAGGTAGCGGAACACCTGACCTCCCCCAGATGCATCTGTCACCCACACCACGAAACACAATGGTGCACCATACCGTGACACAGACTGTTTTAACTACTATAATACAAATGTGTTTGTCATTGTACTTGTATATTGGTGAGGATGGAAACAACAACAGCTGTTCACCATACACTGTTTGTTTCCTTTGGGTGCTGTTTTAGGGGCCTGTGTTTTCCTTTTATGGTTACATTGCATCTGTAATTTTTGGTTTGTTGACTTTAATCATGATACTGTTTACACTGGTCTCACCAGTGCTCAAGCCATGTGTTGGCGTCACTTTACTAAGTGCTAAAATTATTTCAAATTACAGACGTGTTACTCACAGCGTTACCACTGTGAAAGGATTTGTGTATTGTGAAGCATAGAACCATTGTAGCGTCAAACATGCTCAAGACATGTCATTTACAGAACTTTTAATTTCTTTTCTTTTCCCAGTTATGTTCCATGGACCACAGCAAGAAATTGCTATCAGCTTTCCCAACTTCTCCGCTTGCAATGAATGCTGAATCTCAGTCAACCTGTCAATTTCTGGAAGGCAACAATAACAGCATAGTTACTAGTAGTACTGTTTTCTATGATGGCTATGTTAGTGAATACTCACTATCCAGACAGCGACAGTGTACATGAATCTGATGTTGATGGTACAGTGGGTGGCACTGGCGCTTCCAGTGGTCAGAATGACTTCAACATAATTTTGGAAAACGATACATAAGGCATTTCAGAAAGTGTGATTAGATGGCCACTTGTGGTTGATGTAGCTATACAGGTCAACCCTGATGATGTCCTGGTTTATGATATTTACGCAAACCTCATGGTGAATTTATGTGCCGCTACTGTTGACTACCAGTACGCCTCAGTGACTGAATCATTGTGTGAGCAGTCATAACCGTTTTTACAAATACCAGCATGTTCAACCCCACTCAAGATGCAGCAAGATACTTGATGCACAACACAAGTTAATACGCCACATAATAGTGAAATACTTTCAACACCAGGTGCCAGTGCTGGTACCACTGACAACTCGTATAGACCAACATCAGACTATGACGTTGACAGTGGAGAATCTCTCGATGATGATAGCAACACATTACTGCAGAATGTCAAAAATGACAAATACATAGTTTTCAAATCTGAATTGGATTGTTTGCTCAGTAACATAACATGTAAACAGTGCAGATCAGCAATGGAGAGTGCTGAAACAAGTTCCATTGCATCCATGATTACAGTGTGTATGTGCTGTTTTTTATAACATAGGTTGACAAATGGGGAAAAGCTCATTGGCCAAACAGCATCACGTGACCATGGATTAAATTCACAATTTAATCCACAGTTGGGGTGAGGTGCTCAGCTAGCAAGATCCCTGGGCAGAGCAGGACTTGTTATGTGTGTGGGAAACTCAGCAGGGACAGGCAGCCATTGAAAATGTAAATAAGTGAGAGATACACGCAAGCCTGTGATTTGTTGCACATTGGAACAGACATGGAACAAGTTGGTGGCCACCTGTCACTGCTGTAGCCATGTAAAGGGTAGAAATGCTGAAGAAAAGTGAAACATTGTGTCCCTAAATCATCCATGTTGTGTGCATGGGGGATGGCAGGGGAGACAGCAGGAGAGGGACACGTGAAACAGCAGTGCCAGAGAGTCACAGGGAAGGGAGAAATGGAACTGAAGATCATTGCCATGCCCCCCCCACATACACATGCACCAGACAGACACAAAGACAGGGGGGAGAGAGAGAGAGCCACCTGAACGTGAAGCTCCTTGCCACCCTCCCCCCGCTGACCAACCGTACCTGTGGTGACAGAGAGAGAGAGAGTCAGGGAGGTAGTTGTCTTGCTGACATGCAGTTGCTCTCTGCCCAGTACCCATCCAGACATTGACCAGCAAACTTATGTGCTGCTGCAGTGTCCTTCTCGCCACCCTCTCTGTCACTGCTAGCATCTCCTCTGGGACAGAGAATGCTGCCACTTAACTGTAGTGACTGCATGGCTCTCTCTGACAGCATGTGTCACAGTGAGTGGCTGGCAAGTAAGGCGGTGGCAGCATACGGAGGCCAGGACACTGTGCAGCTCATTCCACATCTCCTCATAGCGCACATTAACTGAGCAGCACATTGCTCTGGGGAGAGAGAGTGTGACAGTGAGTGAAACAAGCTTACCACGATTCGCCGTGCTCACCCCCCCCATATAAAGTAAGCAGCATTGCAGTGCGGGGACAGAAAGAGAGAGAGACACACACACACACACACACACACACACACACACACACACACACACAGAGCTGGCAGTCTCCTTTGGAGCAGTACATTTGGAAGAAATACAGAAATTCTCCAGGCAGCATGTGAGACAGCGAGTGAGAGAGACACAGCAACACAGAGTGAGACAGGGTGTGACATGGTGGGAGGGAGCGGGAGTTATAGTGCAGAAGTGGCTACAAGTACTTTTCTTTGTTCCATGTGAGTGATCGCCCCTGCATTGAGTGTCTCTGTCTGCTGTGGAAGTGAGTTATCTGTGTTTTTTTCTGTTTCATCAATCGATGATAAAACACTAATCCGAGATCAGCTGTAAAGACACCAAATGCAGGGATTGATGAAATGCAGCCTTGTGGGCAGACGTAGAATATAGGGTAAAAAATTATCAGAGATTGCTTGCAAGTACTCTGTCTTTTCTGGTTAACATTGTAATGTACTAGGAGTTATACTAGGAGGTATAGACATACAAAAGGCCGAGGCCCATATGGGCATGTCTCCAGCCAAGCTGGTACTTCCTATGTTTATTATAACACGAATGTATCAAGTTTATGTTTAAATTTAACATGATCAGTATTTTCTATTAGGAACTAGGGAGTGAATTCCACAAAGGAATTATCCTTTGTGTATAGTAAGATCTCCTTTTATTTGTTTTAGGATATGTAAGGGTCAGCTGGTATTTGTGACTTCTTAAGTTACAGTTATGCTTATTGTAAGACATATCCAATTGTGTGAGTAACTCGTCATCATTATGAATCTTGTGCATGAATAAAACATCCCCTCTTCTTCTTCTTTGTTCCAGAAAATGCATACCCAGCTCTTCCAATCTTTTCTCATAACTTTTGCTGGAAATATCAACTACTAATTTAGTTATTCTCCGTTGTACCCCTTCTATTTTATTTATATCTCGTCTGAGATAGGAGCTCCACAGAAGGGATCAATAATCCAGATGTGGCCTCACATAAGCCCTATACAGTGGCATAATACATCTTCTATCTCTGGAAGTAAAGCTCCTCTTTATACAGCCTATTAGCTTATTAGTCTTATTTACGATGTTGTTGTAATGGACTTGAAAATTTAGGTCAAAGTCTATTATTACCCCTAGATCTTTTTGCTGTGTTACAGCTCTTATTGCTTTGCCCTTTAATTCATATTGATAATGAAGATTTTTTGTTCAAAAATGCATAATGATGCATTTGTCAATACTAAAGGACATTTGATTTTTATCTGCCCATATTTCAATTTGTTTTTAAATCACTGGCAAGCATTTGACAATCTATTAGAGTTTCAACCTGTGATGTTATTTTGGTGTCATCAGCAAATTTTATAGCAAAACTATTTAGGTCGGATGTCATATCTGATATAAATATATCAAAAAGAATTGGTCCCAGGACCAATCCCTGAGGGACTCCACTAGTCACAGATCGTATTCCGGATGTGTGTCCCCTTATACTTATGCATTGGGTACGGTCATTTAACCATTCTTCCACCCAATTTATCATTTGATTTTTAATTCCTAAAAATCTCATTTTCTCTATTAAATGTCCATGCTGTACTTTATCAAATGCCTTATAGAGACTGAGGAATACTACATCCAGAGATTTATTATTTTCCAAATTTTTACTTATATACTCATAAAAGGCCATATTACCTGATAAACAGGACCTATTTTTTCTGAAACCATGTTGTGATTTACCCACTAGTCCCTTATTTTGTAAATCACTTTCGAGCCTAGTTTTGAGTATTGATTCAAAGATTTTGCCCACTATACTGGTTAGACTAATAGGTCTGTAATTTTGTGTGTGTGATTGATTGCCCTTTTTTAAAGATTGGTGTCACAGTAGCTGTTTTCCAATCATTTGGAACATCACCAGTATTTACTGACATATTGAAAAGTTTGTATAATGGATCAATAAGCCACTCTTTGGTTTCTTTCAATAACCTTGGATGTAATTTGTCTGGTCCGGGTGATTTATTTATGTTTAATTTATTTAAATTAGTCATAATCTCCTCTTTAGTTATTTCACTTACTAGGTCCCTTTCGTTTATGTTATTTGTTACTTGTTTTACAGTTTTTGGTTTGACATTAAAGACTGAGCAAAAGTATTTGTTTAATTCTTCTGTACTATCCTGAAGTGTAATTTCATTAGTGTCAAAAATGAATGGCCCAACAGTTCTTGAATTAGTTTTTTATTATTTATATGAGAATAAAAATGTTTTCTACCATCTTTAATATAAGCTAGATTTGTCTGGAATCTTATTTTTTAATTTTTTATTTTATTTTTACATTTTTTTAAAGATGTCTTATATTTCCATATATTATACTCACTTCCTTCTCTTTTCATGGCTTTGTTTGAAGTATCTCTGTTTTTGTTTAATTAGTTTAATAATAGTTGGAGTTCTCCATGATGGAATTTTCCCTTTTTTATTATGCACAGTCTGGTTTGGAATATATTTGTTTTCCAGCTCAAGGATTTTATTTTTGATTTTTATCCATAAGTCATTACATGACAATGATTTATTGTCCCATTTCCAGCTAGATACATCATGTTTTAAATTAATAAAATTTGCTCTATTATAGTTTTTAACAATTGTTTTACGTACTACAGATTTTATATGAGTAGAACTGTTAAAAATGATTGTCATATGATCACTGTGTAGTAATGGTGGTTTGAACATTATACTGTTTTTTTTTTATTTTATCTGGAACATCTGTTAATACTAAATCAAGTATATTATTATTTCGAGTAGGTTTATGAATTAATTGATGTAAATCATTTATTAAGCATGTATCTAGAAATAAGTTCTCCATATTGTTACTACCTATCTTTCCAATTTATCCCTGGTAGTAAACCTTTCAAAAATACCTCAGAGATAACAAACAGGAAAGATATTGTAATATGTGCAGCATTCCTGTTGTGGGTGTCTCGATCCTCACAGCTCCATTTCATGTATGACCTGTGTATGTGTGTGTGTGTGTGTGTGTGTGTGTGTGTGTGTGTGTGTGTGGGTCCCAAAGTAAATGTGGTAGAAAGTGTATGACACAATATTATGCACAAGAAATGTCACAATTCATCTTAGTACTCTATGTGTGACATTTCTGTGTGCATAACAGCAATGACCTGTGCATTATTTGTTAGGGACTATTTTGCAAGGTGGCAGAATACAGTACCTTTTTTGGTATTTAAACAGGGGAAAGAACCCTTTTGTGTGGTTTTTCCCTTATTTTGCACATAACCCATGTTATAAGTGCAATAACCCATGACAGGGTATGGGGTTCTAGGCATTTAATCCACACCTCGGTCGTTGTCAGGACACTCAGCCTGCAGCCTTGTGCCTCACATTGCACCTGAGGCATGGATTAAATGCCTATAACCCCATTCCTGTTGTGAATTATTGCTAACATGTGCCATTTGATAATACAGTGGCAGTTTCAACTGACAGTGGCAAATAGAATGTTTGTTGACTATTTACTCTTCATCAAGTCTTGTGTAGTTGTCAGTCATTTTCTGGAATTCAATAGTTTGCTAATCCAATTAATCAGAAAATCATTGGTGAAAATATATATTATAAAATACAAAAGAAGTTTCTCATTCCTTTAATCAAACAAACTTGATTTGCACAGAAGGAAAAAGTATTAGGTAGTTTGAAGGAAAGAGGTCCCATCTAGCTTATCAGCTGGTTGTCATGACTCACTGGGTTTCAGTACCACCTACTGTACCTTAGAGTTATGGATGCTGACTCTGATAAAATAGTGAACTTTACACTGAAACATGTTGCACAAACAGGAACCTCACAGGCAACAGAGACAAAAGGTTTCCAGGAGTGCTTTGATATAGTGCTGTATTCAGGACTACAGGTTGATTTAGTTTCCAAAGGCTGGCTTGTTGGTGTACGTAAACTCTTGAAAGACAAGTATTCTGAAATGTCCATTGATCATTAGTTTGATCCATATCACATAGCAAACAATGTTCATAAAAACTGATTGAGAAGGCAAACCTAAAGAGACATGCTAAGCTACAGTCATGGGCGAAGTCAGTTGTCGATCACTTTTGGTGGTCTGCAGGGACATGCAATGATGCCCCAGAGCTGCTCTCAGAAAAGTGGACATTGGTATTGCAACGTATATGCAACATTCATGAGTGGGATGAAGGGAACACATTTACAAAAAGTGCACATGCCCTACTGAGCCCAGAGGTAGCATACAACAACAACAGAGTCGATAGGGCTGCAGTCAAAGAATTTGGGGTAAAAACACTGAAAATCAGCAAAGTTATGAGCCTGTATTTAAAAAATGTAATGTAGGCTCATAAATTTGTTATTTTTTAAATATTTTTACACCACATTTTCAACATAGCCTTGTTATGACCCTGTCCCATGAAGAAGGGCAGAGACAATTTTTATTTCCTGGTCTAAAGGTGATTTCACGCAGGGACTGCAAAATCACCTTTCGGGATGCAAAAACACATTTTGGGCAAGAGCTGAAAAATGACAGCTGTCACATTCATGAGATGATGTAAAGAAAAGGCTATGTTGAAAATTTGGGGCAAAAATATTGAATATTACTGAATGAATGAGCTTGCATTTGCAAAATCTAACATAGCCGCATAACTTTTTTTTTTTTAAATATTTTTTACACCAAATTTATAATAGTCTTCTTATGACCTCACCTCATGAACAAGGGCAGAGAAAATTTTCAGCTTCTGTCTGAAAGGTGATTTCGTGTAGAGACCATGAAATCACCTTTCGAGAAGTAAAAAAACATTTTGGCCAGAATTTGAGAAATGACAGCTGTCACATTCATGAGTTACAAGCCTGAAGTTACAAAATTCAATGTAGGCTCATAGCGTTGTTGTTTTTTAATATTTTTACACCAGATTTTCAACATGGGCCTTTTATGACCCCGCCTCATGAAAAAGGGCTAAGAAAATGTTCAACTCCTGTCCGAAAAGGTGATTTCATGCACAGACCACAAAAATCACCTTTTGGGATATAAAAAAACATTTTGGCCAGGATTTGAAAAATGACAGCAGTCACATTCATGAGGTGCTGTGAATGTAAGGCTATGTTTGAATTTGGGGTATAAATATCGAAAATTACCAAAGTTACGAGCCTGTGTTTGCAAAATTCAATGTAGGCTCATAACTTTGTTTTTAAAATATTTTACAGCAAATTTTCAACATAGCCTTCTTATGACTCCACTTCAATGAACAAGGGCAGAGAAAATGTTCAACTCCTGCCCAAAAGGTGATTTCATGCAGAGACCACAAAATCACCTTTTGGGACAGATTTGCCCAACATCAATGCAATTGTTCATGAGACGGGGTCCCAGAAATAGGCACGTTAAAAATTTGGGCCAAAAATATGCAAACATGGCCAAGTTATGCCTCTAAGTTCAAAACACCATTGAAATACATTGAACCGTATACCTGTTTCTTCAGTTTGCGGTCCGGCTTTGAAGAGTGAAGACGTGTCTGGGGTCCAGAGAGGATTACAGTATTGGACCCCCAATGAGTAATAAGGGCATGGGGGTGCAAGGTGGTGGGTGCTGAGCGGGAGGGTCAGGTGGAACAATAATGGCTGCAAAAGACATCGATGACATTTATCTTTTTACAGGGTTAAATACAAACTGAGGATTCCTGATCATGATACTGGGGGATTGGGCACTCCCAGTGTCACTGTTATCTTTCTGGGGGGGGTGGTGGGTGCTGAGAGGTATGGTTGGGTGGGAGGGAAATATATACATTTTAAAAACATAAATAAATAACCCTGCATGCGCAGTAATAGATGGGGAGGTGACAAAACAAAAACAGGATTTGTGATTGCAACATTGAGAATTGTGCACCCCCAGTGTTACTGTTTTGTTTCTTGAGGGGTGGGTTGGCGGAGGAGAAATATATTAAAAAAAAAATAACAGTCTCGTCTGCAGTCTTGCTTGTGGAGGTCATGACAGAACATGGCACAGTCTGCCATGTCCAAGATGGCCACCGAACTCTATTGCACATTTGCAAAATAGTTGCTTGTGTGCAATACAATTTGGAGGCCATTTTGGACACAGCGGACTGTGCTGTATTCCTCAGTGACCTCCGACTGAAAAAAATAGTGCTGTGCAACTACTAATGGAGAAAAGATAGTGCTTCATGGATGCGGAGGCAACTGTGTGGCAACTCTATACTGTTGTTCAGTTGGAAAAGTCTCATTTTTTGATTGCAGGAGGTCTGCAGGGCTTTGCCCACTGCAGCTCTAAAAAGTGACTTGATCCAGAGTGTTACACTTTTCTTACCTTCAAAAAATATAGTTCTTTACAAAACACTATTGAAAGATATAAAACAACTTTCAAAGTTCATTCACACAGGACAAGTTGAAGTCTATCACTGTCTTATTCTCTAGTACTGTCGTAAGAGACTGGAGTTTGGTTACCCGGCAGTGCAGGCAAGAACACAGCTTGCAGGCACTGGATCACAACCACAATGTTGTGCATGAAGCTGCAACCATTAAAACATCACATGTGGGGAGTTGCACATTTTGGAAGAAGCAGTACTGATCTCTGTGGAGTAAAACATTAGAGCAGTGGGTAGTGCATGGTGTTAGGGCTCCCAAGAACTACAATTACCTAACAGACTTACTTGTTAATGTCCTTCAAAGCAAGGATCACCGATCACGCTTTTCAAAGTAGTGCTTTCAGAGTTGGGATGCCAACAATGTGTTTCATTTATTCAAGTAACACTGCATCACAGTGTACCCCTGAATACAGCACTGCAAACACATGTGTACTCTGCAATGATAGACCATGTTATTCTTAGCAAGAGTATGACGTGTGTTGAAGAAGTTGTAGAGAGGCATCTTCACACACATGTTTGTATGTCTTGCTGTCCACCTTTCCTTACAGAACTGTTACAAGATGGCACAACAATGTGTGATGAAGCACAACACTACATTACTTCAAAACAGAAATGTGCAGAACATGTAAAAAAAGGTATGATTGAGGGAGCAATACCCATGATGCACACAGCATGCGCAGTACTAGATGCGTTGCACATGGACTGTGACACTGTTAACGGTCATGTATTCACCTCCATGCTATTACTCTTGGTGCATTTGCAAAAAAATTATACAATTTTTCAAACTAGGATATATTTTGTAAAAAGCCACCCATGGGTGTCTGCAGGAGACCACTTGCTCTCTAATGCTCTCCACTCTCTGGAAAAAGAAAAGAGAAAAGATTTACGCATTCATCCCCAAGATGTATCTTGATGTAGTCCCACATTAGCATGTTCCAGACACAGCTTGCTGTCTATGGCTGCCCTCTTTCTTGTGGGAAAACAAAATGTTCTACATGCAGCACCAAGATGTGTCTTGAAGTAGGCCCACACGACCATATTCAAGACACACCTTGCTCTTTGTCTGTGGACTATGGTCTCCATATTGAGAGCTAGCCAGATGCACGTGCATAATGGTGCACCACGCAAATAAGTTAGGCTGGCTGGCTCTGACATGATATTCAAACAGATTGCGTGATTGAAACAGACTGCACAATCTGTTTGAATATTGGGCCCTGGTTGAGCGGTGCACAGCAGGGGGTCGCCATGTACTGCACAGCACAACCAGGGTGCGGGGCTGAATACTGCCCATAGGGGAACTGTGCGGCACACACTGGTATGCACCATGGGCAATATTCAGCCCAAATATGCAAATAAGTCCATTGGGCATTTTTCATTTATTTATTTGTTTTTTGTTTACCGGGTAGGCACACTAGACAAGAGTATTACCTATATTCACGCACGGCCCTAGAGAGTACAATCAGGAGAGAGCAAGTTACAGAGAAGGTACAAACATCAGTGACAATTGTTCATGACACAGCATGAAGTGGAAACAAACAAAAGTAAGACATATTTCTGTGGAAACTGAGAGAAAACAAATACCCTTACATTAGCTACTTGCACTGGATGATACAACAATAAAATTAAGGATATAAGACAAATAACAGTTTTAATTGATGATTTTGTGGAAGGAGTGGGAACATGCAGATTTTATACAGTGGAGGGAAACGGTAACTGCCATGGAGTTAAGGAATGCTACTGGGAGTCAGTCTTAAGTTACAGCACAGGAGCAGCCATCAGAGTCAGTTAGGTGGAGCGGAGACCCAGTTTAAAGGCTAGGTGGGATTTAGAGTGTTTAATGTGAGGGGAAGGGAGTTTCAGATGCTGGTGGCTGATATAGCGAAGAATAGTTCCTCCTTTTTTGTGAGGTATCTGGGAATTTCAAATTGGGTTTGTATGGATGCCCTAAAGAGATATGCTTGGGAGGGATGAGATAGCAGCCTTGAGAGATACTCAGGTGTCCCCGTTCTGATGATATTGTCAATTGAACATCCAGTAGAATACAGTCTGTGCGAAGTCGGGAGAGCCAGTTTAGTTTGGAGTAGAGTTCACAGCAATGAGTTAGTTTGTGTGCAGAGAGGGTGAATCGGCATATGCTGTTATAACAGGTGCTCCATTTATGGAGGGATCCTTTGTTGGCATTAAGGTATACCTTTGAGCAATATGTAAGGGAGGGAAGCAGGAAATCTTGTGCAATAGCAAGCCGGGCAGCATCATTCAGGGAGGACCTAGTTCTATAGGCAATACCCAGTTTGGAGTTAACCGCCTTGCAAGTAGCCATAAGGTGGAGGTTGAAATCCAGAGATGGATCAAGTGTGTCTCCTAGGTACCTAATGGAGTTAACAGATTCCAACAGGGAGCCATCAAGACGTAGTACGGAAAGATCCAGAGCACAGGATTTGATTCTGGGGGGGGGGGGGATCCAAAAAGCATAGCCACAGTTTTCTTAGTATTAAGTATGAGTTTGTTTTGTAGAAGCCAGACTTGTAAGCAATCAAAATCAGCTTGAAGATTTGCCTTTACTGATGTGGGGTCTTTACCACTAGTGAGAAGCACCATGTCATTGGGATGAAGGATCAGCAAGGAGAGACAGGGAAGTGAGGGCAGGTTGTTAATAAAGAGAGAAAAAAGGAGAGGGCCAACCGGTGCAGGAGACTGGTTAACTTTTGCAAGGTATTCAGAGAGATCAAAGAATTGCACATTCAGAGCATTTGCAATCGTAGGTAGATTGTTACAGTGGGTGTCATTTAGTGTCATTTCAGTTATGGACGTCTTGGGCCTTTGGCCTATGAAATTTCTGATGTGGTTCCAAAAACCCTGGGAGTCATCCACTGAAGATTGGAGAAACTTAAGGCAATGGTTCATTTTTGCCCTCCGAATATCTTTTTTGCAGGCATTCCTCATTTTTCTATAATTAGCCCAGTCATCTGTCCGTTGGAATTTCTTGGCCAAGACCCAGGCCTTATCCCTTCTTCTTATAGTTTGAAGGGGGTCTTTATGTAGCCATCTGTTTGCAGAGCCCTTAAGATGCCTTTTTTCAATGAGACAAGCAGATCCTGTAGGACTAGTAGCTGAGAATTTAGGTAGCCAAATGCTGTATTTACATACTCAGTGATATAGATAGGCGACCAGTCGATGTTATTAATATCATCAAGGAGTGTGCTTGGATTCAGTTTGGCAAAATCCTGAAACTGAATAATTCTGGGCAGGGGATGGGGGCGGTGCCCATTCCAAATGCAGAAGGTAGGTAGGTGATCACTGATAGAATCAGAAAGGGTGCCTGCAGCAATAATTTTATTTGCTCTGTTTGTGGCTATCCAGTCCAGGAGAGATTGATGCTCGCTATTTGCCGAGATTTGTGTAGGGCTGGTAATCAGTTGCGATAGGTGAAGTTGTGTGAGAGCCTTCGTGTACAAACCAGAGTGGGTACCTGATAGGCCAAGGTTGAAGTCACCCATTAATATTGCTTCAGATTTACCCTTTACAGTAGAGAGATAGTTCAAGAGCCCATTTAGGCCAGGGAGTGCTCCCTTTGGAGGATTATAAACACATACCAGGTTTAACCTTTTTTCTCTGCCTAAAAGCAGAACAGTATGCAGAGTTTCACAGATACTTGATAACCCTGAGTGTTGGATAGAGATATTGAGATGTTCTTTATAATAGAGAGCAACCCCTCCACCCCTCTGTTTTGAGGGGCGATCAAATCTCATAAGGTGGTAGCCATTTATTTTGTATACCGTGTCAGGTATGTCTGGCCTAAGCCAAGTTTCAGTCAATCCTAGAATATCCGGGCGATAGTGGTCTACCCAGGCTTCTAGTTCAGGGAAATTAGCAGGTACACTTCTAATATTCATATGAGCTGTTTTGATGCCCTTTACAGAACCAGGAGGAGTCATTTGTTGATCTAGCATTGTGGGGGCAGGATTTGTTTCAGTATCCCCAGATAGGGATAAATGCAGGAGAGTCACCCAAGTTTCTCTGGTGTGGTGATAGATGAGTTTGAGGCATTTGGGCATGACAGGGGGGTGACGGAGAAGGAAATGACCAAGTTTAGCAGGACGTGTTAGATAAAGGGCCAGGTTAAGGAATGGATGTGATTTCCTATAAGGAAGCAGATTCGAGTGGACAAAAGAGTTTTCTTCATGCGAGTGGAACCCAGAGTCACCAGCAGTTGTATTAAGCGAGAGGTGGGAGAGGGAAATTAGGGAGAGTACCAGTCCTGCGATAGTCAAAAGTGCCCTAGGCCTCATAAGAGAAAACATCTTGTAATGGGAGAGAGAAAGAGCACTTCAAACAATCAACCCAGCAGGAGTGGGAAGCGGAAGTTAGTAAAAATATTTTGGGGTCCCAAACTATTAAGAAGAGGAGGAGGAGGAGGGGGAAACCCCTAGATCAAAGAGCTAGAATCCAAGGCAGAAACAATACCTTTTTAATAGTGCCTATCATTAAGATTGGGGCAGTTGAAAGGTACCTAAAGTATCCAGTGATGAAAGTAAAAAGAAAAAAAAAACAAATTAAGGGACTGACTGGACAAGTAGGAAGGTATGTTTTTAAAATAATTATGGGAGAGAGTAGAAGAAATGCAGAGTCCTGGTTCGAGTTCAACCTAGGAATAGGAAGGGAAACAAGAAACTCTTTTTTGAAATTAGATTATGGCATGAGTTTTATGCAGTTTTAAAATCAGAGGCAGATAGGTTTGAGTGATGAGAGGAGTGGCAGGTTTGCCTAGCCCAATGAATATCAGGCAGAGAGCAGCAGAAGGCGGAGACAGAATGTGCACTGGCAGGGAGCCACAATGGGCAGAGTCAGATGGTGCATTTAATACTGTGAGGGGGTGGTGGATGCATTTGTGGGTGGGTGAAAAAAAAAATCCAGCAAGCAGCAGGTCCGAGTGAGCTGTAGCGTCTGCTTCAATAAATTACACTTAGCAGACAGGATTGTCTTTAAGAACTAACAGACTGCAACAAGAGTTGTATTTAGTGATATTAACCAGTCAGGATTTAGTAACAAATTTGCAGGCTGCAGCGATTGTAATATTAGCTAGAAAAACCACACAGTCTCTCAGTAGAGCACCCAGGATGAGCAGGAAAAAGGTGCCAAGATTTAAACTGATGCAGTTCTCTCTCTCGTACCCTCTGATGGCCAGCTGGGTAGTTTCGGACCGGTTGTGCAGCGAGGGGAACCTGGGAAGGGCTTCTTTCAGCTTAGCCCTCACGACCCTTCCGATGGCCAGCTGGGGAGCTTTGGACTGGGTGTGCAGTGACGGGAACCTGGGGAGGGCTTCTTTCAGCTTAGCCCTCACGACCCTTCCGATGGCCAGCTGGAGAGCTTCGGACCAGGTGTGCAGCGAGGGGAACCTGGGGAGGGATTCTTTCAGCTTATCCCTCATGACCCTTCTGATGGCCAGCTGGGGGCATCCACGGTGCAATGGGGTAATTTGCATGCCCATTATGGGCTCATCTGCATGGTTGCGCCGCTGTGTTCTGCGCTGGGCCAGCCCTTCCCAGCCCCGATCACTGTTCATGAAAAGGAAAACCCTAAGCCCCGTATTCATAGTGTAGTGCCCCCCCAAGCCCTGATCACTGTTCAAGAAACAGAAAACCCCAAGCCCTGTATACATAATGTAGTGTCCCCCCAGCCCCAATCACTGTTCATGAAAAAGAAAAACCCGAGCCCTGTATCCATAGTGTAGTGTCCCCTCAGCCCTGATCACTGTTATAATAATGACAACCCCCTCCCCAAGCCCTGATCACTGTTAACAAAATCGCTGTCCCTGATCCCAATTTCCTGGTAGTCTAGTGGCCTCCCAGCCTCGATCATAGTTAATATAATGAATCCCCCTCTCCTAGAGCCCCGAACCATATAGCAATACAACCATCCCTTCCCCTGGTACTCAAAAGGACCCCAACCCCATTAGTCAGTGACCCACCACCCCGCTCCAACCATCCCAACCCATGTTGGTGATCTGCACAGCCTCCCACCTCTACAAGTGCATAGCTGCCAACCGATCGCACCGAGCACATACAGTAAACAGTACACACTCATTGATTGTCGGCCAGTATTTTGGCATAAGCTTTGCAGTCTGCAGTCGGAATGGATATGAGCTGGTAGCTACCGTAGGAGAGGGGATCCTTACCCTCTCTAGGTATCAGGGTAATTACTGCCATTCTCATGGAAGGAGGGAGTGCCCCCTCTGTTGCTGCCTCCTGCAGGGCCTCCAACAGGGATGTCAGTAGGGTATCACAGAAGTGGTACAAAAACTCTGCAGGGAGGTTGTCTTCCCCCGGGACTCTTTCCAGCTGGCATGGTGTGTAAGGCTCTCTCAAGCTCCTTCTTCATGAAGGGTTGGTTCAGTGCAGCCCGTGATGCTGTGTCCAGCTTTGGAAGCCCCAGTGGGGCTGTAAATTGTGAGAGCTGTGTCTTAGATGGAAATACCCCCTTCATATAGAGGGTCTGATAGAAGCTGTTGTTTCCTTGCAGTTCCCTCTTAAGGTCTCCATTGGCCACTCTAATGCCCACAGTTTTGGACTTTTCTTGTCTCTTTTTATAGTTGGTAAGCTAGCAGGTGCCCAGGTTTCTCTTCCACCTCCCAAAAATGTTGTTTGATGTGGAGCAGTGCAAATTCCATCTTTTGGTGAAGATGCATGTTCACGTGATACCTAGTACCTGCTATTGAAAACAAAATGGTGCCGACCTCGTGGCCATCCATGTGGTTTCTCTCCCAACCCACCCCCTTCCCACTTATCGATTTGCTGTGCTATGTAATAGGGATGGCAGCCATTTCTAAACTTGCGTATGTTGAAATTATCGGTGTGCATCCAATGCAGAGACCGCTAGTTGGTCAGAGTGGGGAAGACTGAAAGTTTTGTTCTTAAATAATGCTACTTACAGTAGTTTAACACTTGTATAGTAATTTGTATGCGGATGTAACAGAGCTAGTTAGAGGAATTTTTTTGATATTCCTGATGTTATAAGATGTTGTAATGTAGTTATTTGCTAGTACTATAGCCTTGTATGGATATTACCTGCTGATTTATAATGGTCAGGGCAACGAGATAGCTCATAGATGGCAATCTAAGAATTAACTAAATGCTGGAAGAGGAACAACAGTAGCTTTTATGCTCATTTAATAACATCCTGAGAAACTAAGATTTTATATGTCGGTCCAAGGCTTGAGGGTAATTTTCTGGTTATCGTTATGATCCTGATGGCCCATTAGGGCTTCTAACATATCTCATGTTAAGCTTCATATAATGTAACAACCTGTGTGGAATGAGCCAGGTTAATTCCTACTGTAATATACAATATGTCTTATATCAGTGTTTGTGCTTTTCTACAGTGGCTCAGTTTGTAAGTGCTTCTTATAAAAATAAATAAATATAAAGTTTAAGAAAAAAAAGAAGTAGGCACACACAGTCATGTTCAAGACACATCTTGCTGTCTCTATCTGTGGCCTTTGTGGTACGGAAAAAAAGCCAAAGGCGGCCTCAAGATGTGTCTTGAAGCAGGCTCACATGACCACCTTCAAGACACAGCTTTTCCTCTGTAGTCCCACCATAATGCACCATAAATGTATATGAACTGCAAAACTGTGTGAGTCACGAGGTCACACCACCTGCAGCCTCCAGTCACATTACAAGAATAGGTATGTAGAGATCACACGTGGTAAATTACTCCATGCTTGTTGAGCAGTATAATTTAACATTAACGTAACAAAACTATGATCCTACCCTCGTCAATCTTCACCATTTATTACTGCTGGGTGTAAGCCGGAGGTGCACACCTGCCCAGGAGCCTTTTTTTTTGGGGGGGGGGTCTCGCCAATGGCACCACCCATGTGGCCAGTGCACTCATACCTCTCAACCGTCCCTGATTTTCAGGGACGTCCCTGATTTTGACTCAAAATTTTACCCCGTTCCTCTTAAAAACTGTGTTTCCATGACCAAACAGCAGGGGTTGTAAGCACAAAATAATGTTGCACATTAATGTTACAGACCTGTTCTTCATTAGAAAAGGCATTTTACACCAAGCCCCTTATTCTACCACCTTCCTGAGTGGATATCACTAACTTTGAAGATCTGTCCCTGATTTTGGTCCTTTGTCCCTGATTTTTTTAAGCATTGTCCCTGATTCATGAGGTAGGAGGTTGAGAGGTATGAGTGCACTGTGTGGTGCTCGAGGGTTGACTGTTAGGCAATGCTGACTCCTCCACCCTAGTTCTGTTTTCACCTGCTGTTGAGGTAGCACCTGTTGTGCGAATGATCAGAAAGTTTACTGTGTCAGAAGGTCTCTTTAATTTTCGATGCTGTGTTTGACCTGCCATTGTCATTTTTTCCTCCATCCTGGTTCTGAAGTGCTCACCCGATGCCATTGGATCCCGGTAAGCCCATTCCCTTTATTCTTAAAATTCTTACTGGCGGCGCTGGGTCTGTTGCTGTAGTTTTTTTGAGTTTGTTTCAGCATCATGTCTGGTTCGGGGGCTAGGAAGAAATCCAAAGTGGGCCATGTCCCCATGCATTGGTGACCCTGTGGCTGGCATTATTGCATTATGGACCGGCATGACGTCTGCCTTTGTTGCCTGGATCCCAACCACAATATGGATAATTGCGATGCCTGCGTCTCCATGGACCACAGCATTCTTGAGATCCACGCATTTAAAGTCAGCAGGGCCCTGCTGATGTTCAGAGGGTGGCATCATTCTAGGGCTGCCATGGCAAGAACTCTTGACCCTGCCTCCCGGTCCCCTCCCTAGTCTATACAGCACGGTGAGGAGGAAACCTCCTCTTCTGAGTCAAGCCTTGTCATAGAGGAGGTTTCTTCCGTGGTGCCAGAGGAATGGTTCGGTTCCCTCTGGAGCCGAGTCAGGAGCACTGCCATGGCAGTCACCTCCTCGGAGGTACAGGCTGCCCTGGTGTTGTGGCCCACAGCTTCTGGGTCCAGCACCAGCGGTCTCTTGGTGCTGCCCACCGGCACCATCTCAGATCCCGGCACTGTTTGCAGCACCGGTGATTGAGGTGGCACCACAGGTGGTGTTATGTCCTAGGATGGCACTGTTCATGGTGCCTTTGGCAGGGGGGGTCCTGGGGTCCCTAGTCTGGTGGTGTGCATTGTCTCCTCCTCTTCAGAGGGAAACAACTCGCTGGCCAATGGGGATTGATGTCTCAACTCCTCAGAGTCAGGGAGCACCCTGGACATGACACCAGGTGGTCCAGTGCCCGTCCCTTGGTGACTCTGGATGCTGCGGTCTTCACAGGCCCCCATGTTGACACTGGTGTTGGAGGTCCTGTGGTGGATAGTAGTTCTGGGGTTGCTGGGTTGATGGTCCTGACTTCAGAAGTCAGAACAGTTACCATTCCTGGTGCTGCCCTGGCTACTGTGGTTGGGACGGGGACCTTCTCTTCTGCAGCCTCCTTCAGGGGGCTGGCGGGATTGGGGGACCCTTCAGCACTGGGCTTGAGCAAGAGGGCGGCCTCAGAGTCCAAGGGGTTGAGAGGCCGGGGTGAAGCATGAGGACCTTCTTCCAATACCCTGCGGAGGGTAAGGAGGCACTGCAATGCTGAACCCTGCTTCACCTCCTCTGAGACTGCAGAGGTGCCCTTCGTGGGTGGCGCTGGGGTTTGCCCTTCTGGAACCATGCAATCCTGGTCACACCACAAGGGAGAATCTCCCTCAGGGCTTGGCCAGAATTTGTTCTCAAATTTGCAGCATCTGCTGACTGAGTCGACCACTGGATCTCTCCCCGTACAAGAGGATCTACTGCAAGGTCTCAGAGCCCTGGCAGAGACTGGACACTTTCTGTCAGGTGCCCTTCCCCAATACCTCTGCAGACACCACCTCCTCTCCCTGGCCATGTGGGTCCTATGGGGTCCTTGATCTGGGAGATGTTCAGAGCTTCTCCAGCAGTCTTCCCTAGGTACATCAGGGATATGGATGAGCAGGTCTTCTGCCTGTTTCCACCACCGCAGGAGGACTTTGAACATCCGAGCTCCTCTACTTCCTTGACTTTCTCCTCCGAGGAAGAAGAACATTCCGTCCACCTTTCCTCTGTTGCTGATTTCACAGAATATCAGCAATTCCTTTTGAGGTTGGTTCAGGAGCTCCATATTTCCCATGTGGTAAGGTGCAATACTGAGTGGGAAATGCACTCTTTCTTGAGTAAATTCAGTGCAAACCACCTTGTGGTCCCTTCCTGGCCTATTCCTTTCCAGAAAGCATCGATCTGCACCTGGCAGTCACCAGCCGCCTCATTCCCAGCCCCAGCGGACTGCAGGAGGCAGTCTTGCACACCACAGGAGTCTCTTGGTTCTCTGCCTCACCCACCCTCGGGGCTGACGGCTCTAGATACTCTTTCTGGGCTAGAGCACCCGGCGCGCGACCGACCACCGGATCTGGACTCTGCTGAGTTTGACTGGTGAGGACTCTTCATCTCATGTACTGGTTTGCATCACAGCACATCAGGCTCACCACACTGCCTATAACAGGCATCTGTGGTCAATGCTGGCATAGGTGTTAGCATCATTGCCTGATTTGGAGGAATCTAGAAAAGCCATTGCCCTCTCTGCACAGGGTTTGGAGCTTGCAAGGCACCAGGAAGGGCATCATATGATGCCAATGAGGTGGCTTCCAGACTGGTAGGGACAGCGATCTGTATTAGGCGCATGGCATGGCTTCGCCTATCAAGATTGTCACCCGTTGCCAGGCGTAAGGTGATTTCCTCCGCCTTCTGGGGGACCCATCTTTTTTTCCACAGGGCAAGGAGGAATTTGCATGGGCGTCTTCCATCCCCCCCGGTCATGGGGGACACCTCCTCGTCCTGAACAGCCTTAGACCATGTATTATGGCCTAGTATGAGAAAGGGTCTCCCTTCTGCATCTCCCCCACAGAAGGCTGAGGGAATCTGTTCCCTCAGGGCAGTGCCAGGTCCCTCTCTGGGGGGCTTGGTACTCACCTAGCAGTAATGAATGGTGAAGATTGACAAGGGTAAGATATGTAAATTACATACCTACCATAATTCTTGATCTTCCCTTGTATCTTCACCATTCATTACTGATTCCCACCCACCTTCCCCTTTTGGGCCTCAGCTTCTGGGCATCACCTTCACCATGCTTGGCCTACCCCTCTTTGAGGCAAATTGGGGGTAGAGTCACCCTGGTACCTCAGGGCCCTCTGTTTCCTTCTCTAAAGTCATAGAGTGCCCATCCTATGGAGGGTGGCAAGTAGGGTCTTCACCCTGGCCTTTGAGGGAACTCCCTGGGATTCACAGTGGGGTGCACTGTGGGGTCCCTTTAGTGACTTAGCATGTACCTGTCTGGCCTGTCACTGGCTCATTTAAGGGTGGGGACTTAGTCAGTGCATCCCGTGGGTGGACCCATAGGGACTCCCCCCTTTTTTCCCTTTCTTACTGTCCCCCTATATTATTGGAGGTTGTTTCTGGACAGGGTCCCCCCTGTTTAGGGGTTTCCCCCCTTGGCTAAGCCCTCAGGTGGTAAGCTTGAGAGTGCCATGCTCCAGGACCCTCATCCTGAATACGGTTTAGGGGTGGGGAGGATCAGACTCTGCCATGCTTTTTATCCTCCAAGATCATCTCAAATTCTCCTGTTCTGGACCTATGTCCAGTGGTCCCTGAAGCTTAATGGGATCCTTGCACCTGTGTCTTCATACCTCTCAGGTTTTTTTGAGTTTAGAGATAAGCCAATAGTCTCCCGACTGAGCATGGCCAGAGTTCTCTCTCTCCTTTTCCCTTTTATCTTCTATCTTTATCTTCTCATTCATTTCTCTCTCTTTCTCTCTCTCTTTTCTGTGCTGCCACCCAGGGGCTGAAGCCCTACTGCCAGTTAGAAAAGTCCTACTTTCCCTCTGTCCTCTGGCCGGCTTATTCCTTTTTCAGTTTATATCCTTTCCTTTTTCCTATTCCTAAGCTCTCTTGCCTCATCTTAAAATTTCTTTATACCCCTTTTTTCTTTCTCTCCGGCAGAACAGAACTGGGGTGGAGGAGGAGTCAGCGGCACCTAACGGCCAAGCCTTGAGTGACACGTAGTGCATTGGCTACATGAGTGGCGCTGTCAACACCGACCCCCCCCCAAAAAAAAAGCTCCGGGGCAGGTGTGCACCTCTGGCTTACACCGAGCAGTAATGAATGGTGAAGATACAAGGGAAGATCAAGAATTATGGTTGGTACCTAATTTCCATTTCTTACTTACTAACTTACTTGCATTCTAAAATTTCTGCACTGTCTCTCTGTACTCCTGGAATCCAACATACAGCACTCCCTCGCGACAGCAAACCTGATTATAACGGAATCCAGGGTAGAACAAAAAACTCCCATGGCTCACAGTTTTTCTGTCGGTAAGTACTATAGTGGAGGAGTACTGTACTATGCTGTATGTTCAGCTGTACATCTGATCCTAGCTGTAGCAATAACTGTAGTCAAAGTGAGCACGTGTGTATTTACAGTATTTTATTGTAATAAAGTAATATATAATGGCTGATCCATCTCTGACCGACAGCGCTGTACTTACAATTGGTGTTGGACTTGACCGTTCTCACTCTCACTCGTTCTCTTTCTCATGCTTTCAGTATAAATAGAGTGATTATTTAAAAAAAAAAAAAAAACTTAACACACTTTTACTGAGTGAGCATGGAGGATGGGGGCAGAAAAACATGGAAGAGCATCAGCAAGCACATGGAGCGCATAAGTTCAGCTGAGAGCTGTACCACCACTGGAGATTAAGTCAGAAACAGTGTCAGTGAAGAGAAGACAACCACACAGCCATACGCTCCATTTTAAAAAGCATCACATATAAAGTATTACGTACAAATTAAATCTTAGTTAACAGAGACTATGGGTTGCATCTGGCAGCTGTTGACAGGAAAAGAGACAGCTAGTGAGCGAGTGGGTGGCAGGAAAGCAGTGCGCTATAGTGGTACTAGCAGATGTGAAATGGAAGAAAAGTGTATGAGTAACGTCTTCGAAAGTAATTAAAAAATTGAAGCTAGTGATCTGCAGGTTCTGTTCATTTCAGCAGCCATTTCATTTGGAGGACAGCATGTGAGAAGTGTTGGCAGTTTTGAACTGGGACTGAAAACAAGATGGTAGCTGGCTGAAACTTGTACATACTGCTGGCACAAGGTTTTGAAAGGGGTACTACGTCCTGGTTGCCAGGTCTGGTTGTAGCCATGTGCTAGACACTTTCAGCGCATGGCTATCAGCCAATCAGGTGGCTCAAAATCCATTACACATTATAAGTCAATGAACACCTCACTAACCTACTGGAGAGCACAGACCGTGCTCGGCCACTTCTTTTTTGTAAAGATGAAATGCTACATAGGCCATTTCCAGACAAGCTTGATGGGTTCTGATAGGGAAAGTAGCATGAAGTGTCACACAGTTGACCACTTCAGGAAACTCTGAGATTACTTCGCATTCCTGACAGCATAAACATTCTCAGGCTGATGGCATTATGCTACAGTTACTACAGAGACACCAGTCCTGGATAAGCAGACATTGGCTAATATAATCCACTTCAGAATCTATCCAGGAGCCTTGTGTAATACTGCTTGATCCTCGCCTAGGCTTCTTTGGACCATACTCCAAGTTTGACATAGGGCACCCATCATGTAATCATTGTTGACTACAGCCCGAATTATTAGAAGCATGCTTGAGGAATGACATGAAATATTCCAAAAAGAAAATGTACCAGGCCGAATTCAAATATATTCCTCCATAACAACATTGCAACCTAACTCATGCCCACATTAAAAATTAAATGTATCACATGGAAAGGCTGCAGGTTCCATAGTAAAGTGCCACAGAAATACACAACCTGCTATTTCTCGACACTTGCCAATTGTATACATGCCAGCTGACTGCTACTCTCTCCCTGATGCTGACACGAAGAGTGACTGCAGCACAGAATGCTTTGGTGAGGCATAGATGTCACCAGAAGCGACCATGCGGGCATGTCCATGAGGAAGTGAAGGGAAAAATGGTGTGAAGTCTGGGAATCACAGGTATAAACTTAAAAAAAAAAAAAAAACACTTTGCACTTTATAGACATTCTGAGGCACCTACTAAAAGGATAGTTTGTTTGGTAAGTGACTGGTATTGCCTTACAAACAACACATTATACACGATTTATGATATGTTTTTATGTACAGTTCCTGTGTCGCTTAAGCAAACAGGCATGAACAGTGGTTATGTTAATGGTCTGTTAATCACCCTCTAGGGGTGTAATGTGACACGAGGTGTAGCTGAGTGCCGCATGCCCCTAAAGGGTGATTAACTGAGCATTAATGTAACCTGTGGAAGTGCATTATTGCAATTATAAACTTTTTTTAAACTTCTGTTGAACTTTGTTTAGCATATGATCAGGATCTACATGCATGTTAATAAAAGATTAACATAAGACTGATAGAATGTTTACAGCCAATCAGAAACCTTAATTTCACAAACCCTTTTTATAATTATGGTTAACTGTTTCTTCTCAAGTCCTTTGTGTGCCAGAACTATATAGTTTCTCGTCACTGTTCACTCACCCAAAGAAATAGAAAATATATGCTTAAGAGAATACATTCTTATAACCATAGAGACACAGTGACTATCCATAAACATATATACTAGCCACTGTCGGTCATAAAGCCATGTCCATTGTTGCAACTAAAGTCTAGAGCTGTCTTAATGGGGCCTATGCATGATGCCCGCGTGCCATATGTAGGGTGTGTAAGGGCAGCACGGAAGCACCTATGTGTGTCCAGTGCACATGCCACCACGTAGAAGCATGCACGATGAGTGCGCAGGACACCACGAAGGGTGTCACCGTGCAGAGACATGGCCCAACCATGAGATGTGTACACAGGGGCATGCCCATGCAGGGCATGGATAGATGACCACTGCATGCTTGCATGATGCCACAGACGACACCCAGGCACGTGGTCCAGGGTGCATACACATACGCGGCCTGTAGGGCAGTTGTGAGTGCCTGCGTATGTAGGCCACACCATTGGCAGACCCTCACCACGGGTGCAGAAGGCAGCATAGTCCAGCAAGCACCCCCAACCCCAGGGAAGCTGCATGGTGCCATCACGGCTGCACACTGTGTGTGTGGTAACATGGGCACAGCGGCAACCTGTCCGCTGGGAGGGGCAAGCAGCACACACCCATTGGCTGAGTCCCAAGTGCATCACTGGCCCATGTCTAGACAAGTGGCATGCATGAATGGGACCCGACCATATCACCGTCAGCCCATAGCTGCCAGGGGCAGGCAGACACCTGATGGCGCACGCCTGCGCTGGCCACCACCACTGGCCAGCACACTGGAACAGTGCAGAGGTATGGCATACAGTACCACGTGGAATGTGCCCCCCCCACCCACACCACAGAAATGAACACTGATATGGTGCAGACCGCCCCACCCCACCCCACTCACCAAACCAACAACACACATACACATACACACACACACACACACACACACACACACACACACACACACACTGGAGTCAGTGACCACACAAGGCTGCACAGATCAAACGCTTTATTGATGTGCACAAGCATAGGACATGTTTCAATGAACAGCAACACACAGGTCTGAGGGGAGTCAGTGGGCATCACTGGTGGATCTGGTGCCACTGGGGGCCACTATGCCCTTGGCGTCCTTGCCGGGGTGTCCCAGTTGTGCCCTACACAGCCATTCCTCATCGCTGCTGTTCTCATATTCTGCAAGGGTTGGCAGTGGCCTCACAATCCACTGGAACATCATCCATCAGATGGGTCCATGGTACCACTGTGGAGAGAAGGTAAACAGTAATGTCACAGTTCCCGGTGCACGCACAGCACCAACAGCCCCAGTGCCCATGCATAGCATGTGCCACATGGTGCCCCCCCCATGGTGTTTCTGACACCGCTGCACATCTGTATCTGCAGGGGCATGCCACCATGGGCGCTCCAGCCCACATACCCGGCAGCACCATCGGCATGGACCACAGCCACAATGCCTATGTCATGGTGTCATACGGCACCCACACAGCACCAGCAAACAGCCCTGTATGCCTGGTCACCACCCTTGGGACAGGCCAGGCCACACAGTGGGTGCGGTGTACACACAGTGATGCAAGACAGAGGTGGGGCCAGTACAGGCCACTACAGAGACAACAACAGATACATTCCTGCAGTACAGTAACACACAGTGACCCAAGCCGGACAGCTTATGTCTGCAGTTGTGCCACACTGCATATGGACCTGTGTTCCATGCCGTCCCCCAGTGTGGGTACCCCTGGCACCTACACTGGTGTGTGGCAGCGCAGATGGCTTAGCCTGTGCACCTGCCACAGCTGTCCATAGCGAGGGCATGTGCCATGCACATATGGGCAATGCACGTCCGGTCATGGCCATCATATGCAGCATACCTGCAGTGCCAATAGATTGTGCAGTGTGGGTTGCAGCGCCATGTGGCATGGACTAGCAGACAGCACTGGGTGCTGCATCCAGGCCACTGGTCACATTGGCTGCGTGAATGGCACATGGGATGGCCATGAGGAAGGGATGGCCTGTGTCCCGCCATGGTGGGCAGTGCTTGCCCCCTGTTCCGTGGCACCTGTACACAAGGGTGTGCTGTCCAGCCATGGAGGCACAGCTGTGCACAGAGATGCCTGCATTACCTGCACCACACTCAGGCCCCAGGGGCTCCCCGGGTCACCATGCCATGGCACTGTGCACACCAGGTGATGCCTGGACATTAGGTCACATGGGTGGCCAGGGGCTACCGGCACCCCTCCCAGTGTGGGGGCCATTACAGCATGGTGGCATGCCTGATGGGTGATCATGGCCAGGCCCAGCCCACCCCCAAACATGTGGTAGTGACCGCTGCACTCACAGGCCCAATAGCGTGTCCTTCCATGCAGTAGCAACATGGGCTTCTGCAGCCCTGCCCGTGCACACCCATTACCCTGCTCACAGCATAGCCCTGCTGAAGCCAGGTACTCACCCTTGATGGGACTGTTACCCTCCACAGTGTCATCATCCTGATCTCATCCTGCTCCCCCTCATAATGCACACAGCTGTCCTGCACATCCTGGCCCATGTACCGGGGGAATGGGATCCGCCACCATCGCCGCCACCTTCCCCAGGGCAGCATGACCATCACCATGGCCCCATCAGGCTGCTCCACCCGGGTAAGCTCCATCAGGCCTGGCATGCCCATCTTGTCCTGTGTGGGCAGAGTGAGGGAGGGAAGGAGAGAATGACACATGGTTAGGCCACAGTACATCAGACACATCCCGCGTTGTAACAAAGCACAGACATACTGACAGATACTCACCCAGTCATGCCCCTGCACCTGCCACAGGATCCTGTAACCCCCAGAGTCACAGAAATCTTATTCTGCCACCTGCCACAGTCGGGGGTGAAGGGTAACACTCCACCGTGTCTACAGCTGCCACCGCCATCATTGCAGCTTTCTTCTCAGTGTGACACATGCCGCAATGGCCAAAGGGCACTCTTGCCCGCACATGACCACTACTCATGCTGGGCCACCAAGCATGTGCAGCACAGCACTTCCTTTAAAGGCACATGCATGCATGCATGGCAGTATATCAGTGGTGCACTGGCTGCAAGCACGGTGCACTGGTAACGTGTCGGAGTTTCAGGATGTGTCCCAGAGTGCTGATGCACATGGAATTGCTTGACGAGGAACTGAGTTTGCTGAGGAGGCCATGTCTACGGCTCAGGGTATTCTGCCCATGGTTGGATGCCTCCATGCTGTGTAAGGTGCACTGCATCAAGTGCTTCCAATTGCCGTGGCCCATGATCATCATGCTGTGTGACATGGTCTGTGACAGGATCACCCCGCAGACCTGACATTCAAGGGCAGCAACCGTTGAGATGAAGGTGCTGTATGCACTAGCATACTATGCCACTGGCTCCTTCCAGAGGGTGACCAGTGACAGTGTGGGTGTGTGCCAGTCCTCAGTGTCCCATGCAGTGATGGAGGTTATGGATGCTATGCTGATGCACATGCACAAACACATCACCCTCTCAGCGTCTGCCAAGGAAATCTGCTGCACCAAACAGACATTTTATGAGATGCACGGGATGCTCAATGTGTTTGGTGAGATTGACGGCACCCACATTGCTATCCTGGCACCACCTACCGAGTAGGAGGCATACAGGAACCATATAAGCTAACACAGCGTGAACTGCCAAGTGGTGTGCGACGCACGCGGCATGTTCACCAATGTCTGTGGGAAGTACCCGGGGTCATGCAATGATGCCTATATCCTAGATGCATCATGCATTAGAGGCCTGTTCCATGCAGGGGCCATAGATGGGTGGCTGCTGGGTGAGAATGGCAATGCTGACCTGTGTGCATTAGCACTCTACAGTCACATGTGTGCACACGCTTGACCCCACTCCTTCTCTCTCCCTCACAGGTGACAGTGGATACCCCCTGCACTCAAACCTGATGACACCAATCCTGGCGCCCACGAATGCTGCAGAGGAGGCATTCAACCATGCTCACCGTAAGATGTGGAACATTGTGGAGAGGAGAGCATTGTCCTTCTGAAGATGCGCTTCCACTGCTTGGACCAAACCGGGGGGATGATGATGTTGGCACCGGGGAAGGCATGCAGGGTGTTCACTGTGTGTGTCATGCTGCACAACTTTGCCTTGTGCTGTGACATGCCAATACCAGGGCTGCATGAGGATGGTGATGCTGCTGTATACTGGGGACCAAAGATGGTTGAGGGATGGGAGGCTAGGGTGGCACTTGTGCCGGGTACGTTCTGTCGGTAGGCTCTGCATCATGGGTGTGTAGGTCATGACAGTGTATGCATTGGGGAGGGACACTGTGTGTGTGCAGGACTGTAGGGGTGTCATGCGTGTGCAGCCATGTTGTAACACCACGTGGGTGACCTGGGGTGTACCATGTGTGTGTGTCAGGTATGGCTGGTGGAGGGTGCATGGTGACGATATCCCTGCTGAGTGCACCCTTGTTGGGGGTGGGAGACACCCACCACAGGTCAGCATCATTGGACTCAGCCATGTGACGGGGGGCCGGCCTACAACTGTTGCCATACCGCTCCTGGCGTATGTGTGGGGGGCTCCTGCAAACAGTATGTGCTGTGTCCACAGTGGTGTTGTGTCGATGCTCAACATGTGGCATTGGGGGGGGGACTCTGCACTGCTGTCCAGGGGGTGGTGGACCATTGGATGTTGTTCACCATCATTGTGGTTGCTTGTGCTGGTGCGTTTGGTGCGTGGGTGGGCATACATTACTGCTGTGTAACATTGTGGGGCTGTGCATTCATGCTTTGGTGCAGTATGGGCACATCCGGGTGCTGTGTGTGGCCAGAACGGCTACTTTTCCACATTGCTGGGACTGTGTGTCTCTGGGCTTTGTCAGCAGCCATGCAGAGGAGCGTGTCCCTGACCTCCGTGCTGGTGGCTGGTATCTGCTGCCGCTGCAGGTACGCCATCTGTCTGGTGCATGGTCCGGCGGTGTGTTCGCTGGGTCCACATTATATGTAGTACTGGGGTCCACCACAGGTCCCGTGCTGTTGCCCTGTGTTCCAGTGTCCACAGGGTCATTGCTCCGTAGTACTGCCCCAGTCCTGCGTGTCTGTGCAGCCTGTGGTGTGTCTGCCTCACCCGAGGTGTCCGTTACCTCCTGCCCTGTACTGGTGGGGCCTTGTGGCCAGTGTGTCCAGGTGACATCCTGGTTGTGTGGGCGCCCTGCATGGTCTATGTGTTCAGCATGTCATTCTGCTGCATTTTGGACCATCCACTCAGGCATCCGTGATCCGGGCCATTTCACAATGCATGCCTCGCACCTCAGTGGTAAGCTCACACATCACCTCAGTGTTCTGGCACTGCTCTGCCAGCCATTCACCCTCGATCTGGTGGACCTCACAGTAACTGTCCACCAATGTGTCCTGCATGCGCTACCTGTGGCAGCGTGCAGGCACACACCATGAGGGTTCCTCACCAGGACTGTCCTCCATGTCCCATGTCTCACGGGTGGTGGGGAATGGGGCATCGGCGTTGGCTTACTATGCACGGGACCCAGTGGTGGTGACTTCCTAGTCTGGGTGTTGCTGAATATTGGGCTGCTGGTGCTGTCCAATGCTGCCACTTCCCCTGCAGTCTGTCGCAGTGATCTGCATCCCCTCATTGGGCGAATCGGGGATGGTGTCCTCCTCATGTCAGTCTCCATGGGGACTTCTGTGTCATGCTCGGTACTTGTGGGGGAGAGGGTACAGTTAGTCAGGCTGGTCTTGGCACATGGTGCATGTCTCACAGGGGTGTTATTTGCACTGTCACTCACCACTGTCATGCTCTTCCTGGCTGGCCTCCTCCACAGGCACCGTTCCCGTGATCTCCTGCCACTGCGTGTCCATTGACACTGTGGCGCCTGCCTGGCTTGCCAGGTCTGGAGGGGGGAGAAGGATGCAGTTAGTCATCCCTGCGGGCAACACATGTATCCACCTGTCTGCCCACCACCTACATATTGTCTAGGGTGTCCACTTCTTCCACTTTGTGGATGCTGACGTCTGTTAGGGTGTCCGCCACCATGTGCTCCACCGGTGTGAGCTGGCTGTCCTCACTGGGTGGTCTGCCACTGGTGCCTAGGCATTGCTGTGCTGCCGTGGTGATCTTTCACTTGACAGTGGCCCTTAGGTTCTGCCACTTGTGTTTTATTGCCTCATGGGTCCGTGCCGCGGGGCCGGCAGCATTGACACTGCTCTGTATCTCGAGCCACAGCCAAGCCTTCACGTCAGCGGGTGTTCTCAGTGAGAGGGACCTGTACAGCCACCAGTAGTGCGTTTTGGATGTCAGACACCATCGAGGCAACCTGGCCCCCCATGAAGTTTGAGGCACAGGATCGGGCACCAGCACCCGCCCTCACATGGGCACGCCCTTGGCTGGTCGCACACTCCTCTTGTTGGGGTCTCTCAGCGCCATGCATGTCTGCCTGCATGCCTCTGTCCATCTCCGCCATGGTCTCTGCGCTGCTCTGTTACATACTATTCACTTCCATATAGCAGTGTGGGGTGATGTGTACTTCCATATATGGTGGGGTCAAGGGGCGGTCCTGCATAGCCACGTCCCACCTCTGCACGGTACATGACTCACTCCACAGGTTGCTTCGGTACACCCCTTTTGTGTGCGTGGTGTGCATGCCATTTGTGAATGTGGCATAGCGGGGGTGCCCTATGTACTGTGTAGCTGTACACTGCGTTTACATTGATTTTGCGCATTGTGCACAAGCCTTCGTGCATAGGCTCCTTAGTCCTTAGGGACCTCAGCAATTCCCTCTCTCCACATCTCACTAAAAACACAAATCTCTTCTCCCTGTCCCATGATTCCCACCCAATCTCTCACCTATACTATTCCACCTGCTCTAGCCAAACCAAGCCACTAGTGCAGCGACTAAGTATAATTTATGTAATGTAGCATGTTTTTATATTGTTAAATTACATTGACAAATATTGTACTGTAAGTCCTAACATCATTTTTTCTTATTGGAAGATTGCATACTATTAGTATATGCCCATTTTACTCAACATTTTGAGATACAAACTGTATGAATGATGCTATGCAAAATACAGCTTCCGTTGTTCACAGTAAATGTTTAAACCCTTCTTTTAGCAAAGGGTACCAGTAACAGAAATCCCTGAGGACAGTGCTTCATCCCTTAGTGGTAATACAACATAAGACAAGAAATGCGAGCATGGTAATGTAGTGATTCAGTGTAAACTCATCAGCGTTGTGCACTTTTATAATGGTCCTACACCATGATTTCACCTGATTAGGTGCTCAAAAGGCCATGAAAAACCAGGGGTCAGGGAATGAGCTGGAGGGCAGGCAGAAATTCATTGCATTGTTATCAGAGCAAGTGACCGGGCCCATCTCTAATACTCTGCAAGAGTGCTGCAATTGGCTACTCTTTGCAAATTAGAGACCTCAAATGCCAGCAAATGAGAGCAGATGGTCTCTACCCAGTAATTCTGAATACTCCTTGCTGAGAGCCGCGGAAGCTGACAGGATGGTGAGCTGTAATCAGAGTTGGATAGATACACTTTATGGACGTCATGGTTCTTTCTGTGTCAGAGGCAATGTACTCTGGGGGAAATAACAATCATCTAAACACCTAGCTACTCGTACCCCAATATTTTTAACCATTTAATCTGCTTTTGTATTTTATTTTTAAACAATATCCGAAAAGTTAGAAAACATCCAATAATACCTTGTCACCACTCTTAAGAATCGAAAGAACAAGGGAGTTTCTCTGGTGTCCTGGCCAGTAACCTACCCCCCTTCCCCTGACACACTTGGAAATGAGCTGTCACAATTCAGTATGCTTTTCCTGATGAGAAATCACAAATAACATAAATGCATATTTCAGATTAAAAAGAGAACAGTTTCAAGTTGAAAAAAAAATCTCAATTTTTTTTTTTAACTCTGTTTGTTTCTCTCCCCGATGATCTGCAACCTGGGACATCTTTCAGCTATCATCAGTGTCACCTATCCATCCACAGAGCACCTCTCTGCCAGATCTTCTCTGGTGCCCCAGGACACTAGCAGCACACTGCTGTGTTGCCCCCTTGGTCCCACCCAAAGCAAGGTTCTTCCTTCAATTCCTTGGCAGGTTCCCTTTATGAGATCCAGCCACCCTCAGCAGAGGTCCTCCTGAAGCCATACTCTGGGGTCTGGAGGTAGGAGCTTGAGTGGACATGGGGGCATGTGGAGCACTATCAGATGGACTGGCACATGCTTTTCCCCTTTGGGGTCACAGCCAGCTAGTACACACCATTTCATCATCAAGTGCCGGCATGCCTGAAACACTGATGTGTGTGCTTTCCCCTCTCATTGCTTGCTGCAGGTTCCCAAGACTGTACTACCATCTGTGGTCACCCAGGTGGGGGTAGTGCAGTGGAATGTTTATTCCTCCCTCCCCTGAGGAAAGAAGTATCCTCTGGGATGCTCAGTACTCCACCCCTGCCAGCCATCTGAGGACCGATGCTTGGGGCACGAACCCAGATCACCAACATCACAAGTGGCAGATCTGCCATGACGCTGACTAACTGGCCAAGCTCAATTTTGTGTATTCATAAGTGTACTTTTTTTTATTTATTTACCCTAAGAAATCCAGGAGAGATGCACATTTTGTTTTCTGTGGGGTCTGTTTCTAGCTAATTTGCACAGCTGGGAGGACCAGTGCTGATTAAAAGGGTATAGCAAGTATACCCAATTTTTGAGTGTGCATGCAGCAATATATAGTATGGCTACTTTTTGCTTACTGTATTTCTCCATATAAGTTGCAGTATGGCCAGAGAAGACCCACGGTCATAATGCTGTTGTACTCCAAGGAGGTACTGAAGCACACAGAGGTCAAGTGGCTTGGTCTGGGTTACACAGTGAGCCACTGGACATGTTGGGGTTCGAACCTGTGAGTCACTGTACATTTTACTGTCATCTGGCTTAACCACTTCACCACACTGTCTTCAGGGCTTATATAGTCAGAGGCAAAGAGCAACAAGAGGAATTGTTCGGAGGAGGGATTAACACCCCTTGGGGAGTGTGCTGATATTCTGCTGTTTGTTTATAGAGCAGACCCAAGATGCTTATCATCACAGAAAATATCTGAATATGTTCTCGGCTTGTTTACTTGAAATTATGTTACTTTCCCTGGTGAACTTCTGAGTAGACAACGGATGAAGATCAAAGCATTGGAAGAGACCCAATGACACCCAGCTATTATAAATAGTGGTTACTAGTTAACCTCATCGTTCAAGCTGTGCTCAGAGGTTTTTGCACTTAAGGGGTTAGAGTTCTAGTCCAAATGTTTCAGAAGTGTAAAGGATGTGTAACCCCCCTGCAAATGGGGGTTCCCAAAAGACTTCCAGGAGCTTGCTTGAATGCTCCAAGCCTGAATGGTGTTTGGCGTTTAAGCCATTTATCAGTGAGTGTTTTTAGAGCCTCTGGTACTGTCTCTTTAAGAGCTGTCTGCTTGCAGACATAATTAGTTTGTATGGGGGACTGTGTGCTTCTCTGCTTGAGTACCACTCGAACTGCTGCCAATTCACTCCATTTTGCAGTCACTAGGAGTGCAAAGGAACCTATCTGAAAGATGTAACTGTTTGCCAGAAATTATTTAGAGTAATAATGAAATTACAGTTTGTCTAACCTGCTTTCTTTGCAGTCAGAACTGTGTCTGCCTAGTTCCCCATTCTAGTTTTGAACTGCTGAACTGGACCAATCAGTGTGGGTAAGCTAGCTCTAAAATGGTGCCTTGGAGCGAATCAGAACTTGGACTCATAATCTGAGCCAGCCATAAGAGGATTGTATGGGCAGTGACTCTGGGAGATGTAGTTTAGACTTGGCCTTTTTGGACCAACAGCAGCAGTCTATTGTGAGTGACAGCCAATCCAGTCAAGAACTGGGAGGAACTCAAAGGAAGTGCCGGTTTTGTCTGTTGGAGTTTCAGTTTAGCTCTGGCAGTGAAGGGGAAGGAACCCTGTGTTCCTTCAGTGCACAGTTTTAGTCAAAAAACATGTGTAAGGTCCAGAGTTCCGGTCTGCAGCTTATGTAACTGCTTGTTAGGACTGAATCCGTCCTGTGAACAGAATCAAAGGATATCTGAAGAGTAGAAACCAGGCTCACCCTGTAGAAGACTGGAGGAATTGCAGACTGCACCCGGTCTGTCAGGAACTGAATCTGCTGTGTGTTCTCCCGGTATTGTGCAGTAATTGCGATCGAGATACAGATGCAGCCTGCCTGGTATAGTGCTTTTTTTACCATATAAATGTGTGAAGGGTTTGTGTACCTCAAGTGAATCCTGCTGCCATTACGTGACTTTTGCCTGTGACTGTTTACCATATAAATGTGGCGTCTCTTGGAGCTCAAGAGTAGCCCTGCTGACATTGAAGGACCCTATCTTGTTTGGAGGTCGTGAGTACTAATTCAGGGTCGCTCCCTGTTGAATTGCTACATTAAATCCAAATGGAATTACTGTACTGCTGACTGTTTAATTTTCCTTTCTCTCTGTGAAAGGGCCCCTACCAGCTGCCACAGTTTGGACTAGCCACTAGGGCTTGGGTACCCAGGGACAGTAACTGATAGGGATAGGCCTGTGCACAGAGCCATAAGTAGATGAGTAGAGTGATAAGCTAATTAACCTGATTTCCCCCTGTCCTTGTTATATCCCCCTAAATAAATCAGAGCTGCTTGTTTCAGCAAAGTTATACTGCCTGAGGTATTTGTCTATGTTAAAATATTGTACTGTGATTGTTGCACTGTATCTTGTTTTACAGGGGGTCCCAGTGCCTGAACAAGTTCTGGGGGTAAGTGTATACTGTGAAGGTAATTCTGATATATTGTGTGGGCCACTAGTGGGAAGAAAGGGAGGTTGCAGTGTCCCAGAGGGCTGTGACCAAGTAAGTTTAACTATTGCAAACCCTGACCTCTGGGTGGAGGCACCCGCCATTGGATCCAGGCCCCTCAACCTGTTAGTGGCAAATCAGGCAGGGGTAGTAGCCCCTGGGATAGCGCCATCTAGGGGTTACAGATGTATTTCCTGTAGTTTGTATTTTTTCTGCCTAGTGACAGAATTTTTCCTCTGTGCTCTGCACAGTTGGTGCTTATTGGTCCAACACTTCCAGGGTGTTTTCCCACCTACTAGGGGATATAAAAGGGATGCCTAATTTGAGTTCCAGCTGAGTTCTGTGTGTGCCATTTCAAGTTCCAGTATCTGAACCGTCAGGGTTCTGGGCAACTACAGGTGCAATTTGTTTTGACTGTGACTGGATGGAGGGGACCTGCGGGCTCTGGATGGTGGCAGGGTCCTACCTGTGGGGTATTACTGGCTCCTTTCAGTGTGGGTCTCTGGAGGCTTGGATCCCTCCCAAGGTCTGGAATTGTTCACAGTGGGGACCTGTTGGGGGCTCACTCCCAAGGAAGGCCACCTACTGGTTTCTGCTTTGCTATTCTGTAATCCTGGCATGAAGGTGAGATGAAAACAGTTCCCATTGGAAGAACCAAAGCTTGTTTGAATGGTGACAGAAGCAAATGTTCAAAGAAGATGCAGTGCACTTTGTGGGTGCCGAGTATCTGTACCTGAGGGCAAATGGAAATATGCAGTGAGTCAGAGTAATCTCTAGTGGATGTGACCATTCCCCAGAGGGGGCAATGGATTCGGTACAGTGGCCAAATGTTATCTACCTCAGGCTAAAGTGCTCAGCTGGACACCCTATCCACCCTAGTCACCCTAGGGTACACCTGCCCCGTGTCTGACCTCCACCAAGGCACTGAGTAAAAGCTGTGCCTTATGGTTGGGCATATTCCATGGCTCGCTTTCCCCTTGCTGCTCAGAGGAGATCTTTGACTTTGACTTTTGTCATTAGTTGCAACCTATAAATATGTTTTAATGTGCTAAATGTGTACCCATGCTGACTAGTATGGGGATTTGTACAGAAATGCAGATTTATGACGAATGCTACTGCTGGTGATGACTGGGCCCAAAGCGGGGTATCGGTTGGGGCTCTGATTATGTAATTACCCATCACCATGTGTGTCTGAATGTGAGCATTCACTTGTAAATTAATGCTGGAGTTTTGCAAGCAATTATTAAGTCTGAAGTGTCATGCCCTGTGTCCTGAGTGTTACTGAAAATGGGTACAGACTTTAAATTGCAGTTGCACCTGCTGGTATAACCTGCAAATGAAGCTGTGGTTAATAGTTTAACATAAATTATCCTTTCCCCAAGTTGCCTTGATGGGATCAAGTGTGTACCGTGTGGTGTGATAACAAAGTCTATATTTTGACCAACTAAGAGTGCCTCCATTTTTCCTTGTAGTGAAAGGGAAGAAAGAGAGACCATGAGCAGTGGTCCACCTGTGGTGTAAAAGAGGTAAGTGTGTTGCTGTCGGTGCTGAACAAAGAGGACCATGAAGAAGAAGAAGATAAAAATGATAAGTGATTTCTCCTGAAGCCCCCAGGTAGCATGGACAGAGCAGTTGCACTGTGTCTGCACAGAGATTTATATAGGCTGCGCCCTGGTAACCACACCTATGGGTGTGGGGACAGGGCAGTCCTGGGTAAAGATATATCACAGGGGTGTCTCCCAGTGAGAACAAATCATCCAATTTACACCTAAACACAAGAGTCCACACCTGAGATTTCTGGCCACCCCCCCCCCACTGGGCATAATGTTAGAGGTGGCAGGAAGGGAGAGTGGTTGTGTACACCAAAGCCACCATAAAATGCCTGACTTGCCAGCTTTGGTGGTACTGTTCTCAATATGACCAGGCTTAAAGAGAGGGAAAAAGAGAAAGTAGTAATAAGTGTATTTTACTGTTTACTTTTCCCACAAATTGATAAAATACAGCGCACGTGCACACAGACACACATACACACACACGCACCACACACACGTTAGGGTTGTTGCAAAGGCAGAGCAGAGAGGGTGAAAAAGAGACAGCAAGAGAGAGACAGACTACAGTGAGCTGGGTAAAGTGACTCCAGCAGATGATCATATTACTTGCAACAGTGGAAATGTGAGCTCAATCGGATCAGACCCTTAAGCAAAAAAATTGAACAAAAAAGTGAGAGAACCTACGGAAACAGAAAAGCCTTTCAGGCTACAGGAGTAAAGGACAAGGCAAAGAAGAAGCTGGAAGTCAGGAACTTAGGACATGATGGCAGAAAAATGCCTACTGGCCCATCCAGTCTGCCCAACCTTACCGATTACTTGTGCGATGACCTCCCTCCCACTTACATATGAACATATGGACACATACAAATGTGCCAGCAGATAAAGGCCTTATGGTCTGTCTAGACTGCTGCAGTGTATAGTTCCAGTGTGTTTATGGAGGGAACTGCCCCTTCCCCATATCCCCCTGACCCCCTCAAATACTCTCTCCTCCCTTCCCCCCATCTCAACTTTCCCCTCACCCTGTCCCACCCTCTCTTGAAGCTGTCCTCCATTTTTAGGAATACAACCTCCTGTGGCAATTCATTTCACTTAGCTACCACCCTCTCGGTAAAAAAAGTGCCTTCTCATCTCCCTCGTGAACCTTTCCCCCTCCAGCTTTAGGTCCTAGTGGTCTTGTTTCTACTAAGGGTGAAGATAAACGTGGTACTCATCCTGTTTTTATGTTTAAGGTATTTGAAAGTCTCAGTCATGTCCCTTCAGTCCTATAGAGAGAACATGTTGAGCCCCGTGAGCCTTTCCTCATAGGTGTTTCCTTGCTGGCCCTGGATCATCTTGCTTGCACTTCTCTGGGCCATTTCCAGCAAGGCGCTATCCTTCTTCAGATAAGAGCACCAATACCGCACACTGTACTCTAGGTGTGGTCTCACTAGAGACCTGTACAATGGCAGAATGACCCCAGCCATCCTGCTTGTAATTGCTCTGGCTATGCAGCCTAGCATCCAATTTGCTTTGGCCACAGCTATCCTGCAGTGTGCTAAGTGTTTCAGGTCACTTGTGATAATCACACCCGGTCCTTTTCTTTCTCTGACCTGGTTACCTGCACACTGCCCAACCAGTATTTGGTCCCTGGGTGTTTAACCCCCAAGTGCATATCTACACTTTTTAGCATTGAACCCCAGTTTCCAAATGCCAGACCACTTTTCTAGCTTAGCTATGTCTTCAGTGAGTTCCTGTCTCTCCTCCTTATGTCCACCTTCCCTCAGAGCTTTGTGTCATCTGCAAACAAGCAGATCTTACCCGTGATCCCAGCCATAATATCATTTATAAATCCATATGTTGAACAACACTGGAATGAGCACAGAGCCCTGTGGGACCCCACTGGTCATAGGCCTAGCGTCTGAGAAAATCCCCCCATCAACCAGCTTTTGGCTTCTGTCCTGCAGTCAAGTTCTGACTCACTTAGCCCCCACCTTCTAGCTTTATGGCCAGTCTCCTGTGAGGTACAGAGTGGAAGGCCTTGCTGAAGTCCAGATATAGACTATCCACTGGTTGGCCCCTGTCCACTGTCCTGGTGACCCAGTCGAAGAAGTCCATTAGATTAGTCTGGCAGGACCTCCTCAACACAAAAACATGCTGCCTCATTTCCTGGAGCCCATTGTCCTCCAGAAAGCTTGCCAATCTCTCTCTCTTTCGGGAACTACTTCCATTTCCCCTCCTGTACTTATCAGGCCCTTGTGCCTGTCTCACTCATGTTTGAATCCACTCACCTTTCTGGCACAGATTACCTCCTCCCGAAGTCTGTTCCACTTGTCCGTCATTCTTTCTGTGAAAAAGGACTTGTGGATATCCCTCCTGAACCTATCCTTAGCCAGCTTTGGTGGATTCTCCCTTGCGTTTTGGTTTTTACTTAGGGATAACAATTCACTGCATTTCACCTTGTTTGTCCCATGGTGATATTTGTATGTTTCTCTCATATACCCTCTTTCCCTCCTTGTCTCCTGGGTTAGCATCTTGGAGTCCCTCAGTCTTTCCTTGTATGATTTCTCCTCCAGCCTCCAGACCATTTCTTTTCCATACAATTTTTCTGCTTTGGTCTGCTCGGGCAGGCTTAGTAGTCCTGTCCCTGCCTCCTCCATCCTGTGTTCTGCCTCAACTTCAACCAGTACCCATCAAGACCCCCACAGATTGCCCCCGTGGTGGGGACAGGTGGGGGAGGGCTGTTCTCCCCCCCCACCTGGAGAAATATATCCAGCGTTAGGGGCTCCCGGTTGGGAGGCAGCACTGGGCAGAAGCCAGTGGGCAGGACTTCACATGGCCTGAGACGACCATTTCTGTTTTCTCCCCAGCTGTGGTGGCATGGGCTGTGCATGTGCATGGAGGCGCACATGTGTCCCAGAACTGTGGCTCCCACTCCCTTGCCTGTCATCTGTCGCTTGAGCATTGGTGCTAACACCAGGCCTCCACCTGGTGGCAGGCAAAAGCCAAGTCATCTCACCACCCTGATCCACGCTGACCCCTGGTGACCCGAGTTCCTTCCTGAACTAGGGTTATAAGGTGAATAGCACTGCGGGCCTCTACATCACCAGACTGGCTTGCCTCTGGACCATTTTGATCACCCTTCTCTGCATAGCCTTCACCCTATCACAGTCCTTCTGCAGGTGTGGGCTCCAGAACCTTGCACAGTACTCTAGCTGTGACAGACTAGGGACCTATACAGGGGACGCATCACTTCCCTGCTTCTACTTCTGATCCTCCTTCCTATACATGCTAGCATCCTGTTTGCCTGACCCACTACTCTGTTGTACTGCACTGTAGTTTTCAGGCTTTCTGGTATTATCACCCCCAGGTCCCTTTCCTCTGTTGCGCTCTCTGTTACCACTCCCTCCATCAGTTGTTGCATTTTGGGATTTTCGTTCCCAGTTTGCATTACCTTACATTTCTTGGCATGAATATCAGCTACCATATACTGGATCACCTTGCAAGCATTTTCAGGTCCTCTCTCATTGCTCTGACCCCTCCTTGCTGTCCACTCTCCCACAGATCTTGGTGCTATTTTTGAAGAGATAGCTCTTCCCTTGCTCTTTTGTCTGCAGTGCAGATGAATATGTTAAAGAGGATAGACCTCAATACTGAACCCTGTGGTACTCTGCTTGTGACCTCTATAACCTCTGAGTGTTCTGTGTTCACAACTAACCTCTGCATGTTCTCCTTTAGCCAGTTTTACACCTATTTTGTTACTCTTTCTTGACCAATCTCCTGGGGGGAACTGAGTCAACAGCCTTATAGAAGTTCAGGTACAGTATGTCTACAGCTTGTCCTTTGTCAGCTGCCCTTGTTACACAGTCAAAGAATTCAGTTAGGTTTATCTGACATGACCTTCCCTGGTGAACCCAAGTTGCCTACTGTCTTGTACATTGTTTGTCTCAAGAAAGTCTACCAGACTTTCTCTTAGTATAGATATCGGTAATTTCCCCACTACAGATGTCAGGCTGACTGGTTTATAGTTTCCTGGAACATTCCTACTGCCATTTTTGTGCGGGGGCGCAATGTCAGCTGTTCTACAATCCCTGAGGAACACCTCTGTGTTAATGAGCAGTTAAAAACTGTCCGCTAGTGGAGCTGCAAGCACCTGCACCATTTCTCTTAAACAGGCAGCAAAAGAACAAACAGTGCTGCATTTGGGAAAAACGGGACCACTCACAATAAATAGGAAATGTTATCAAGAAAGGAAACTGGACACTCACCCTTATACCATTCATAGCCTATGTGCAAAAGGGCGCACTGTACTCACATGTATGTGCAAACAAGATTCTCATCCTTGGGCCATTTCTCTTAATATTCTTGGGTGCATCCCATCCAGACCATTTTATCTGTTCACTTTTAACACTCTCAAACCTTCAGCACCCTTTCTGTGGTGATGAGTGTCATTAGTCCCCACTTTTCCCAGAGCCGTCCTGACCACACAGTCCATCAGTGGACCCTTGTCCTCCTCCTTCATGAATACGGAACAAACATATTTGTTCAGTATATCAAACTTTCCCTTATCCCCTTCCTCCCATCTCTCTCCTTGCATCAGCCTCACAGTTCCCTCCTAGTTTTGCACTTCTCATGAATATAACAGAGAACACCTTATCCCCCTGCTTCACCCCTTCTGCAGTTCGTAGTTCAGCACTGGATTTACATTTTTTCACAATCTTACTGGTTTCCCTTGTTAATATTAAGTATGTTTCCCCTGTCCTCATGCTTTTGGGTCTCCTTGTGCCTACTGAACAGTAACACAGGGTCACGAGTGGAAACTGATAGGAAGGGGAGGTTCAAGAGGATTGAGAGAAAGTTTTATTTTACAGAAAGGGTGGTGAAGCTGTGGAGCAATATGCCAGCTGATGTGGTGGACACCAAAACCATAAATCATTTCAAACATGGCTAGGACAGACTGATGGGCTTAGTGACTGCTCAGGGTGGTATTGGTAGGGCAGGGGCATGGGTGTGGATAGTGTGGATTAAAACCCTGGATGGACAATAGGTCCCAAGTTTGTTAGGGTTTCTTAGGCAGACTGGATGGACCAGCAGTCATCTTCTGCCATTATTGCCTCTGTTTCTATGAATGCCTTTCTTTTCTCCCTTACTGCTTCTGCTACCTCCCTTGTGAACCACAATGGTTTCTTCACTTTTCTGCATTTACCTACCTCCCCAATGAATAATCCTGCAGTGTCTGCCACCTCTGTCTTAAAGGCTTCCCATTTATTGTCCACTCCCTCAACCCTTTTTATTTCTCCATGCTGTCCACTAGTATTTCCTGCATTTTTTCAAAATCTGTTCTCCTGAAATTGCATATCTTCATTTGGCTATGTGTCCAGCTGGTTTCTAATTAGATCTTAATCCACACCATCCTGTGATCACTTGTTTCAAGTGGCTCCTGAACTATAACATTTTGGATACTTTGCCCATTGGTGAGAATCAGGTCCAGTGTGGCCCCTCACTTGTACGGGCCTGAACTAGTTGAGTCAGGAATGCTACCTGGCATGCCTCCACTAGGAGCTGATTCCTTGCACTTGCCACCACCAGGATGCTCTTGTCCATATCCGGCATACTGAAACCCTAAGCAGCAGCACCTCCCCAAGTTCTGCTGTCTCTCTAGGTTACAAGGTTGTCTGTAGACAATAAAATCAAAGTTTAAAAATAAGGATTAGTAGTGTTCCTCATCCCTGCTCCAGCTGACAAAGTGTTAATAGTTTTCAGTCAGAAAAGGCAGACTAAATTAATGTTGCAGTGGTTGGTATTGACTGTCTGCAGGGAGTTCAGTCTTCTAACTTGGAACATTGACCTCCCTGCAAACACTCCCATTCATAAATGGTAAAGATATCTAAAAATGGATGAGAGAAGCATAAGGGAACCCTGGTGGATAAGAAGGTGGGATAACGCCGGGGATAAATAGGATCAGAGGTGTTGCAGTGGGTTAAGGGGCAGACTAGATGGGCCATGTGGTCCTTATCTGCCCTGAATTGTTGTACTTTGATGTTTCCTTTCAGAATACACAGTTCTTTGTAAGTTACAATATGCTCCCTCCAAACAGTAAATACCAATGATTGCAGTATTTAGGTTTTTCTGACTAAAAGCTGTTAACTCTTTACCATTTGAGGGAGAGATGAGGGACACTACTAATTACCTGTTACCTGCTTTAAGCTACCCGATCCGAGAATGACACTGTTATGTCGGATAGGGTAGTACCTTACCCGAACTAACCTACCAGGCCAAAAATAGGCACTACCCACACTACCTGACCCAGCTACAAATAAGGTAGTCCTTGCCTAGTGTCTTGGCCTAACAAGCAAACTATCAGTGGTTTGAGTCCCACTAGGAACATATATCTGCTGTTGTATTTAAAAAAAAAAAAACAGGTTCATTCAGAGCAGACACTTGCTAGTATAAAGGATTGTTTGGTTCTCCTTTCACTTGAGTGATAATTATTGGTGCAAGGCATTAGAATAGTAAAAATAGTGGATAAGGTAGCCTTTTAGGAGAAAAAGCTACAACAGCATATCATTGCCTTTAAAGCAATCCTGGGTTGAAAACCAACAGCTTCTTCCCCTGAGCATTCCCAGATACATGGGCCTATTTCACATTCCATATGATGCAGGTTCTCACCTTGGGGATACAATAAAAAGTCCCACATTTAGACTATTATTCCACCACATTGTACTAGCATCATTAGTGGAACCCAGAGAAACAGAAGAGATGAAATATCTGTTAGTTGGGATTTGAGCCCATGCTACTAAAAAACCAAAAAAATCTGTTCAAAAAATAAATCAGCAATACTCAAATGTTGTGCTCTGGCTATACTCATGCTTTTAATATCTACCAGCCCCTCCCCCTTATAACTTTTTTATGCTGAATATATGTAGTACTGAACTACATGCTCTTAAAGACTAGAACAGCCCATTACTCAAGCTCCTCAGGTGGCACACTGGATGTGTGCTTGCTTTGCAAGCAAAGGGTCAGAAGTTTGCTTCTAGGTGAGGGAAAGTATTTGCCATCTATCAAGTATATTCATGAATTATACTGATGGTTTCACCATGCTTTTCCCATTTTTACTTCCTGTACTGTCTATATTTAGGTCACAACTACTACTATAAAAAAAAGTGCTGCTTCCCAAGGCCTGCAATGTACCGTAGAGGTTAGAGCACTGGGCTATGACGCAAACTACTCCATAGTCATGGATTTGAATGCCACAACCACCAGAAGTACATTGTCACACTACCCACATGTCAGATCACCCGATGTTGCCTCCCAGTCAGCATATACAACCTACACCACACATCCACACAGAGGCCCCTCCTCAAGTCCCAAAATGCATACACAACCACCAATCTCACCACATGAAAGCCCCGCCTCTAATCCAATCCCACCACAAGAAAGCCCCACCTCCAATCCAAACATAATATCCAATATAACCACATGTAAGCCCAGCCTCCAATGTCACCGCATGGAAGCCTGACCTCTAATCCCATCACATGTGACCCCAACTCCTATCCCAAAACAAGAAGCCTTGCCTCCAATCCCACAACATGTAAACCCCGCCTCCAATCCCACAACATGTAAGTCCATCCGACAATGTCACCACATGAAAGCCATGACTCCAATCTCACCACATGTAAGCCCCACCTCCAATGTCACCACATGGAAGCCCTCCTCCAATCTCACAACATGCAAGCCTCACCTCCAATCCCACCACATGGGAACCCCACTTCCAGTTCTACCACATGTAAAACCCACCTCCAATCCCACCACAAGGAAGCCCCGCCTGCAATGTCACCATATGTAAACTCCTCCACCAATGTCACCACATGTAGGCCCCACCTTCAATCCCACCACATGTAAACCCCACTTCCAATCTCATCTCATGGAAGCCCTGTCTCCAATATCACCACATGTAATCCCTGCCTCCAATCCCACAACATACAAGGCCTGCCTCCAATCCCACCACAAAGAAGCCCCGCCTCCAATGTCACCACATGTAAACCCCGCCTCCAATGTCAAAACATGTAAGCCCCACCTCCAATCCCACCACATGAAAGCTCCACCTCCAATCCCACCACATGTGACCCCATCTCTAATCCCACCATCAGGAAACCCCACCTCCAATGTCACCACAAGGAATCCCCACCTCCAATCTCACAAAATGTAAGCCCTGCTTCCAATCCCACAACATGTAAACCCCTCCTCCAATCCCACAACATGTAAGCCCCACCTCCAATGTCACCATATATAAGCCCCGCCTCCAATCCCACCACATGTAAGCACTGCTTCCAATCACACCACATGTAAACCCCACCTCCAGTCCCACCACAGTTAAGTCCCACCTCCAATACCATAACATGCAAGACTCACCTCCAATCCCACCACATATAAGCTCCACCTCCAATACCACCACATGGAAATCCTGCCTCCAATATCACCACCTGCTAGCCCTGCCTCCAATCCCAGCACATGGAAGCCCCACTTGCAATCTAACCACATGCAAGGCCCGCCTCTAATGTCACATGTAAGCATTGCCTCCTATGACACCACATGCAAGACCCACCTCCAATCGCAACAGATGCAAGCTCCTCCTCCAATCCACCACACGGGAGCCATGCCTCCAGTCCCACCACAAAGAAGCCCCACCTCCAATCCCACCACATGTAAGCCCCACCTCAAATACCACCACATGGAAGAGCCTTCCATACCACCACATGGAAGCACCACTTCCAATCCCACTGCAAGGAAGACCCACCTCCAATGTTACCACATGGAAGCCCCACCTCCAATCCCACCAAAAGGAAGGCCCACCTCCAATCCCACCACATGTAAGTCCCGCGTCCAATCCCACCACAAGGAAGTCCCGCCTCAAATGCTACCACATGTAAATCCCACCTCCAATGTCACCTCATGTAGGCTTCACCTCTAATACTACCACATGAAAGCCCTGCCTCCAATCCCAGCACAAGGATGCGCCACCTCCAACAACACCACATGCTAGCCCCGCCTCCAATCCCACCTCATGGAAGCCATGTCTTCAATATCACCACATGTAAGACCCGCTTCCAATCCCACCACATGCGAGGGCAGCTTCCAATCCCACCACAAGGAAGCCCCACCACCAACCCCAACACATGTAGGCCCCGCCTCCAATACCGCCACATGGAAGCCCCACCTTCAATGTCACCACATGCAAGCCCTGCCTCCAATCCCAGCACAAGAAAGCCCCACCTCCAGTGTCACCACATGTAAACCCCACCTCAATTGTTGCAACATGTAAACTCTGCCTCCAATACCACCACATGTAAGCTCCACCTCTAATATCACCACATGCTAGCTCTGCCTCCAACCCCACCACATGGAACTCTCGCCTCCAATCCTACCACATGTAAATCCCACATCCAATCCCACCACATGGGAGCCCTGCCTCCAATCCCACTACAAGAAAGCCCTGTCTCCAATGTCACCACATGAAAGCCATGCCTCCAATCGCACCACATGTAAACCCCTCCTCAATGTGACCACATGGAAGCCCTCCTACAATCCTACGACATGCAAGCCCCACCTTCAATGCCACCACATGGGAGCCCTGCTTCCAATCCCACCACAAGGAAGCCCTGCCTCCAAACCCACCACATGTAAGCCCCACCTTCAATTCCACCACAAGGAAGCCCCACCTCCAATGTCACCACATGTAAACCCCACCTGCAGTGTCACCACATGTAAGCTCCAACTCCAATCCCACAACAGTTAAGCCCCACTTCCAATACCACCACATGTAAGCCCCTCCTCCAATACCATCACATTGAAGCCCCACCTCCAATCCCACCATAAGGAAGCCCCACCTCCAATGTTACCACATGCAAGTTTCACCTCCAATCCCACCACAAGGAAGCCCTGCCTCCAATGTCACCACATGTAAATCACACCTGCAATGTCACCACATGTAATCCCAACTCCAATCCCCCCACAGGTAAGCCCCGCCTCCAATCCCACCACATGTAAGCTCCACCACCAGTACCACCACATGGAGGCCCTGCCTCCAATGTTGACACATGGAAGTCACGTCTCCAATCCCACCACATGTAAGCTCCACCTCCAATCCCACCTCAGTTAAGCCCTGCCTCCAATCCCACCAGAAGTAAGACCCACCTCCAATCCCACCTCATGGAAGCCCTGTCTCCAATATCACCACATATAAGCCCTGCCTCCAATCCCACCACATGGAAGCCCCATGTCCAGTGTCACCACATGGAAGCCCCACTTCCAATTCCACCACATGCAAGGCCCACCTCCAATTCCACCACATGGGAGCCCTGACTCCAATCACGTCACAAGGAAGCCCTGCCTCCAATCCCACAACATGTAAGCCCCACCTCCAATACCACCACATGGAAACCCCACCTCCAATATCACCACATGCTAGCACCGGCTCCAATCACACTATATGGAAGCCCCACCTCCAATCCCACCACATGGAAGCCCTGCCTCCAATCCCACCACATGGCAGCCCTACATCTAATATCACCAACTGGGAGTCCTGCCTCCAATCCCACCACAAGGAGGCCCCACTTCCAATCCCACCACATGTAAGCCCCTGCTCCAATACCATCACATTGAAGCCCCACCTCCAATCCCAGCACAAGGAAGCCCTGCCTCCAATGTTACCACATACAAGCCCTGCCTCTAATTCCACCACACATAAGCCCCACTGCCAATTCCACCACAAGGAAGCACCGCCTCCAATATCACCACATGCTAGCCCCACCTCCAATCCCACCTCATGGAAGCCCTGTCTCCAATATCACCACATGTAAGCCCAGCCTCCAATCCCACCACATGCAAGGTCTGCCTCCAATCCTACCACATAGAAGCCCTGCCCTCAATCCCACCAAAAGGAAGCCCCATCGCCAATATCACCACATGAAAGCCCTGCTTCCAATCCTGTGACATGTAAGCCCTGCCTCCAATGTCACCACATGGAAGCCCCACCTCCAATCCCACCACATTCAAGCCTCACCTCCAATCCCACCACATGGGAGCCCTACCTCCAATCCCACCACAAGGAAGCCCACCTCCAATCCCACCACATGTAAGCCCTGCCTCCAATTCTACCACAAGGAAGCCCCACATCCATAGGAGCCAGAACGGGGGGCACTAGGGCCATGGCCCTACCACTTTCATAAGTGTCCCTATCACTTTTTGCTATCATGGTAATATATTTAACTGGGTAAAATTTACCCCTTACATCTTTGGCCCCTACCACTTTTCAAACCATTCTGGCACCACTGCCAGCATCCATTGTTACCACATGAAAGATCCACCTCCAATCACAGCACAAGGATGACCTGCTTCCAATCCCACCACAAGCCCCACCTCCAATCCCACCACAGTTAAGCCCCACCTCCAATCCCACCACATGTAAGCTCCACCTCTAATACCACCATTAGGCAGCTCCACCTCCAATTCCACCACAAGGAAGCCCAGCGTCCAAGGTCACCACATGTAAACTCCACCTCCAATGTCACCAAATGTAAGCCCCACCTCCAATCTCACCACAGTTAAGCCCCACCTCCAATCTCACCACATGGGAGCCCTGCCTCCAATCTCACCACTAAAAAGCCCCACCTACAGTGTCATCACATGAAAGTCCTGCCTCCAGTCCCACCACATGGAAACACCACCTCCAATCCCACCACACAGAACTCCACCTGCTATCTCCAAAATACAAGCCCAGCCTCCAATTCCATCACATGGAAGCCCTGCCTCCAATGTCACCACATCAAAGCTTCACCTCCAATCCCACCACATATAAACCCTGGCTCCAATCCCACCACATGGGAGCCCTACCTCCAATCCCACCACAAGGAAGCCATACCTCCAATCCCACCACATGTAAGCTCCATCTCTAATACCACCACATGGAAACCTCGCCACCAATCCCACCACATGAAAGCCCCACCTCCAATCCCACCACATAGCAGCCCTGCCTCCAATCTCACCACAAGAAAGCCCCACCTTTAGTGTCACCACATGAAAGCCCTGCCTCCAATCCCACCACATGGAAACCCCACCTCCAATCCCGCCACATAGAATTCCACCTGCAATCTCCAAAATACAAGCCACACCTCTAATTCCATCACATGGAAGCCCTGCCTCCAATGTCACCACATCAAAGACTCACGTCCAATCCCACCACATGCAAGCCCTGGCTCCAATCCCACCACATGGGAGCCCTACCTCCAATCCTACCACAAGAAAGCCATGCCTCCAATCCCACCACATGTAAACCCCACCTCCAATCTCACCACAAGAATGCCCTGCCTTCAATGTCATCACATGTAAACCCCACCTCCAATGTCACCACATGTAAACCCTATCTCCAATCCCAGCACAGTTAAGCCAGGCCTCCAAACCCTCCACATGGAAGCCCACCTCCAATGTCACCACATGGAAGCCCCACTTCCATTCCCACTACATGCAAGGCCCGCCTCTAATCCCACCACATTGGAGCCCTGTCTCCAATCCCAACACATGGAAACTCCACCTCCAATGTCACCACATGAAAGCCATGGCTCAAATCCCACCACATGGTAGTACTGCCTCCCATCCCACCATATAGAACTCCACCTGCAATCCCCAAAACACAAGCCCCACCTCCAATTCCACCACATGGAAGCACCACCTCCAGTGTCACCACATATAATCCCTGCATCCAATCCCACCACATAAAAACCCTGGCTCCAATCCCCCTCATAGAAATCCACCTTCAGTTCCCAAAATACAAGCCCCTCCTCCAATCCCACCACATGGAACCCCTGTCTCCAGTACCACTACATGGAAGTTGTGCATCCAATCCCACCACATGTAACCCCACCTCCAGTCCAACCACATGCAAGCCCCGCCTCCAATCCCACCACATGGCAGCCCTGCCTCCAATTTCACCACAAGAAAGCCCTGCCTCCAGTGTCACCACTTGAAATCCCTGCCTCCAACCCCACCACATGGAAGCCCCACCTCCAATCCCAGCACATAGAACTCCACTTGCAATCTCCAAAATAAAAGCCCCGCCTCCAATTCCACCACATGGAAGCCCCACCTCCAGTCCCACCACATGGGAGCCCTACCTCCAATACCACCACATGGAAGCCCTGCCTCCAATCCCACCACAAAGAAGCCCTGCCTCCAATGTTACCACATGCAAGCCCTACTTCCAATCCCACCACAAGTAGGCCCCTCCTCCAATCCCACCACATGTAAGCCCCACCTTCAATCCCACCACAAGGAAGCCCAGCCTCCAATGTCACCACATGTAAACCCCACCACCAAGGTCACAACATGGAAGCCCCACCTCCAATCCCACCACATGCAAGTCCTGCCTCCAATCCCACCACATGGGAGCCTTGCCTCTAATCCCACCACATGGAAGCCCCACCTCCAATGACACCACATAGAAGCTCCACCTCCAATCCCACTACATCATAGCCCCTCCTCTAATCCCACCACATTGTAGCCCCGCCTTCAATTCCATAGAACTCTACCTGCAATCCTCAAAATACAAGTTTCACTTCCAATTCCACCACTTGGAAGCCCCGCCTCCAATGTCACCACATATAAACCCCTCCTCCAATCCCACCACATAAAAGGCCTGGCTCTATTCCCCTTTATAGAACTCCACCTCCAATTCCCAAAATATAAGCCCCACCTCCAATCCCACCACATGGAACCCCCACCTCCAGTACCACCACATGGAAGCCCTGCCTCCAATCCCACCACGTGTAACCCCACCTCCAGTCCCACCATATGGAAGCCTCACCTCCAATCCCACCACATGTAAGCCTGCCTCCAATGTCACCACTTGGAAGCTCCACCTCCAATCCCACCACATGCAAGGCCCACCTCCAATCCCACCACATGGGAGCCCTGCCCTGGCATTTTTAAACACCGGTAACATTGACGCCTCCTTAAGCCCCAACGGTACAGCAATCAACAAGCACTGTAACACACGACTAAGAAATGACTGTTTTGCACTGCTGAGGTGTCTCGCTGTCTATCACAGCCTGTATTCTGTAGTACAGGAAAACAGTGTATGCTTACTGCTCCCTCCCCCCACCACTGAAAATATGGTAGCTACTCCTTCATGCCTCCTGCCATCCCTGGTGATGTCGGTGCCAATGCAAGGGGTACACTCATTTATGAATGAGTGTGAAAAAAATGTTGCTCTTGAGTAAAATGCATTGCCCATTACTAGTTTTCTGAACAGCACAAACTAAAGTTTGTTTCTAACCGAGTGCTATAAGTGTTGTAATTTACTGTTTGAAAATGCAAGCCGAGAATCTGGAGATCTGCTGTAGCATCGGCATTACTGTGCATGCCCAGATTCTTGGCTTGCATTTTCAAACAGTAAATTCCCACAGTGATAGCGCTCGGTTTGAAACTGGAATCAGTTTGTGCAGTTCAGAAAACTAGTTACAAATGGGCAATGCAATTTACTCAGCATCGATATTTTTTTCCACGCTCGTTCATGAACGAGTGTATTCGTTAGATTGATGCACACTGTCTGATATTGTTAAAAAAAGAAGCCTTGCAAGCTCTCTGTTAAATCAATGAACACGTGTGTGTGTGGAGAGGGGGGTGTCTATGGTGTATTCGGTATTCGTGATGGGGGAGGGAATAAATGTGTCTCTATGGTGGATTTGTTGGATGGAATCAAGTGTGGGAGACATCAGAGAAATGAAGGAGCCTAAGCAGGGTCTACCTATCAGCAAAGAACTATTTTTTTGGTGGAGCAATTAAATGAATAAAAATTACTTAAAATACAAAAAAAAGTCTTTCTGTTTATTTTTTTTCTCACAAAAATGGTGGTGGGGGAGCACTGTATAAAAGCAATAAACCACTTCAGGGTGTGGGAGATACTGGGATTTACCCATGCCTAGCGCTGTTTGATCACTTGGCCTGCCAGCTCATGAGTGAACCACACCAGGCATGGGTAAATCCACCATCACTCACACCCTGTTGTGGTTTCTTGCTTAATTATCTAACCCGATTACCAGGCCCAAATACATAGCCCAATTACAACATTGCTAATACCTTTCCAGACTGAATCCAAAAAAGCATTTTAAATAGACATGATGTATATGTTTGCTGCTGATGCATTGTTATATGTTGAAAAGATAATAAAATCTAAGTTTAAAAATAGGGATTAATAGTGTTCCTCATCCCTGCTCCAGCTGGCAAAGTGTTAAAAGTTTTCAGTCAGAAAAGGCAAGCTAAATTAATGTTGCAGTATTTGGTGTTTACTGTTTGTAGGAAGCTCAGTCTTCTCACTTGGAACATTGACCTCCCTGCAGACACTCCCATTCATAAATGGTAAAGACATTCAAAAATGCATGGGAAAAGCATAAGGGAACCCTAGTGGATAAGAAGGTGGGATAAAGCCAGGGATAAATAGGGTCAGAGGTGTTGCAGTGGGTTAAGGGACAGACTAGGTGGGCCATGCAGTCCTTATCTGCCCTCAATTTCTGTGTTTCGATGTTTCCTTTCAGAATACACAGTTCTTTGCAAGTTACAATGTGCTCCCTCCAAACAGTAAATATCAAGTATTGCAGTATTTCATTTTTTCTGACTAAAAACTATTAACTCTTTACCAGCTAAGGGAAAAGATGAGGAACAGTACTAATTGCTTGTTACCTGCTTTAAGCTACCCGACCTGAGAATCACACTGTTATGTTGGATAGGGTAGTACCATACCCAAACCAACCTACCCGACCAAAACAGGCAATATCCACACTACCTGACCCAGCTACAAATAAGGTAGCCCTTGCCTAGTGTCTTCACCTTACCTTACAAGCAAACTGTCAGTGGTTTGATTCCCACTAGGAACATATATTTGCTGTTGTATTTGAAAAAAAAAAACAGTTTTATTAAGAACAGACACTTGCTAGTATTGTTTGGTTCTCCTTTCACTCGAGTGATAATTCTTGGTGCAAGGAGTTAGAATGATAATAATAGTGGAGAAGGTAGTCTTTTAGGAGAAAAAGCTACAACAGCATATCATTGCCTTTAAAGCAATCCTGGGTTGAAAACCAACAGCTTCTTGCCCCTGAGCATTCCCAGATACATGGGCCTATTTCACATTCCATATTTATTTTTTTAGTTGTTTAACCAGGTATAGCACACTAAGCTGAAAGCTTTTTTACAGGAGCGACCTGGGAGCACAAGGAGGTTAAGTGACTTGCTCAGGGTCACACAGTATGCAAGTGGAAGCTGTGGGATTCAAACCCAGGTCTGGTCTGCTAGATGTCATCAAATTTGCAGCTCAGAGCCTTAGACCACTGCACTATACTGCCTCCTAAATAATGTGATACAGGTTCTCACCTTGGGGATACAATAAAAAGTCCCAAATCCAGCACTATTACTCCACTGCATTCTACTGGCATCTTTAGAGGAACCCAGAGAAACAGAAGAGATGAAAAATCAGTGCATTAGTTGGGATTTGAGCCCATGCTACTAGGAATTCTGTTCTAAAAGATAAATCAGCAACACTCAAATGTTATGCCCTGGCTTTACTCATGTTTTTAACAGCTACCAGCCCCCCCCCCCCAAAAAAAAAAATACAGCAGCACCTTCTCCATGCCTCCTGCCATCCCCAGTGATGTCGGTGCCAATGCAAGGGGTACACTCACTTATGAACGAGTGTGAAAAAAATGTTGCTGTTGAATAAAATGCATTGCCCATTACTAGTTTTCTGAACAGCACAAACTAAAGTTTGTTTCTTACCGAGTGCTGTAAGTGTTGTAGGTCTAGGATCCATCACTATCTGACCCTGGATCCTACATCTGTCTTTGGTAGGATTTCTAGTAGGATCCAAGGTAGGATACCAGCACTATCTGACAGATAGCGGTAGGATCTACAAAAGCACTATCTGAGCAACACTAGTAGACATGAGAAGGCCGAGGCCCATCGAGGATGTCTCCCACGATATAGTGGGTGTATTAGTATTATGCTCTATCCCAGTTCAAATGCTGATCTATCCTCTCTTTAAAGATTTTGAAATTCTTAACTTCAACTACATGCTGTGGTAGAAGATTTCATGTTTTCACAGCCCTGACAGTGAAAAAGTGATCCCTTTTTTGGGTAGTGGCTCTGGGGACAACTAACTGTTGCTTGCGACTTCTCAGAGTTGTGGTACGATTCACAAAGTTCAAACCACATTGTGCTCTTAATGTTGGGTTTTGTAGAATTCTATATAGTTGCAAGAGATCACCCCTGTTTCTGCTTTCCTCCAGTGTTAATAATCCAGTTTGTGATAGCCTTTCTTTGAAGTACTTGTGTTTAAGGGTTGGGATAAGTTTTGTGATACGATGCTGTACTTGTTCTATGAGTTTGATATATTTTTTGACGTATGGACTGCAGAAAGGAAAGCAAAAATCTAAGTGTGGCCTGACGTATGTTGCGTATAGTGGAATGATGAATTGTTAACTCCTTTTTACAAATGTGCATTTGATAAAGTTAAGAATCATGTTGGAGATTTGCACAATTTTTTTGCAGTGATTACTGCTAGAGAGGGAGTTGTTTAAGCAATAATCCACGAGGGGGTGTGGATTATCGGGGGATTTACCACGGCTGGAGTGGTTTGCCCATGAAGCGCAGCTGAGTGTGTAAATCCGCCCAACCATGGTAAATCCCCCGATAACCCAGATCCCCCGAGTGGCTTACTGTGATTATACCAGGTAAGTACTGTCTTTTTGGTAAGAAAAAAACAGGGGAAAACTGTTTTTCTACTTTGTATAACTTGTTTTAAGTTTATTGTTAGTTAGCGGCACAAAATGTACTTCATTCCCCTTCACGCCACTAGAAGCGAACAGTACTAGAGAGAGAGAGAGAGAGAGCGCGAGACAGAGCGAGGGCTAAAGCAGTGTTCTGGACACAGAGACTTTCGGCGATTATGGAAAATACATGCTGAAGCCTGTTGTGTTTTTTTTTTCTAACTGCGGATCCACTTTCTTGGTGGTTTGTGTTACGGTGTGTGCTTTGCTGAATAGGACATGATGGGAGTCGGAGACCACTGGTTAGCGAGCGTTTCAATATGGCGGATTTCCAGTTTGAATTTCCCGGGTCGGATGATTTTTACGAGATGCGGCTGGCTGGCACCTTTTGCGGTGATTATCGGTAGATAATCAACACAGGTAAGATGCCAGCCTGCCTATCTGATTGGTCAGTGTCCGAGGTCCGTGGTATTATAATAATAATTACACTGTTCCTAAATCCCTTTCTTTAGTAACCTTTTTAATTGGTGTTTGATGAAGTGTATAAGTAATGAGAGGATTTTTAATGTCCATATGAAGAACAACACATTTATCCAGATTTAGAGACATTTTGTTGATGTTAGCCCATTCCTCTACTTTTTTTAGGTCACTTATAAGAGACGGCTGCTTATAAATGATATCCACTTCCCCTCCAAGTTTGGTATCGTCAGCAAATCTGGCTATGTTGTTTGTGATGTTGTTATTAATGTCACTTATGAAGGGGTTGAACAGGACTGAACCCTGAGGGACCCCGCTGCTGACTTCTCCAGTGGTTGATAGTGCATTCCCAAATCTGACCTGCTGCTTCCTGCTATCGAGCCAGTTATTGATCCATCTGATCAATGGCATAGATAGACCAATTTTAAGTAGTTTGTTGATTAATTCACCATGCGGGACCTTATTGAAAGCCTTGCAAAAGTCAAGAAGGATCACATCCACAGGCTTGGAATTGTCTAGGCTAATGCCTACATTGTTGTAAAAAGTGATCAGGTTGGTGTTACATGAGTGCTCACTCCTGAACCTGGTTGGTGAGGACCAGTGTGTCCCAGTGACTCAAGCTCAGCCGTGTTTGGTTCTTAATTAGTTGTTCCATGGTTTTACATACAGTAGATGTTAGGCTGATCGATCCAAAATTGGCAAAATTATATTTCGCTCCTTTTTTTAATGGCTGTGAGCGGAGCCTACAACCATTTTGTGATCTGTAGCCTGAAAACGGACGATCATGGCATGCTTCCATTGGACTTTTGGAAGTATCCTTCTGAAAGACCAACAGACCTGGGAGCAATCCGCTATGGTCTGCCGCTATGGAGTAACAGCCACACTATTTAGTCTGTTACTTCTGCATTCCGCTACGAGAACTGCGCATGTGTGCAGTTCCACTGGTGCCACCATCTTGAGAATGGCAAAATGACATTCACTGCAACTACACATGCATGAATGCTGTGCATGCACAGTTGTGTCATCGCCGCAATCTTGCGGATGGCACTCCTCCCACTGCTGCTGTCCTCCCCCTCCTTCCGTTCCCTGTCCCCATGCCAACATCGGGTGCCCAGTCCCCATGTCGGCATCATGTAATCCCCAACTCATGTGGCACACTGGGAGCCCACTGAAAATAGAAGAAAACTGTCCTCCGATGTCTTTTTTAACTCTAAAAGAAAACGATCCTCGCCGTCCCCCAGTCTCCACTCCCCCATCCCCACCCTCCCACTGAGCACCCACCTCCCCGATCCTCTACTCCCATACTTACCTCTGGAGGTTGGCACTGTCATCTTCTCTGGACCGGACACATCTGCACTCTTCTAAGCCGAACCGCAAACTGAAGAATCAAAGGTAAGCATGGTATAATGGCAGTCAATAGGGTTTTCAACTTATGTTGATATATCAGCCATTTTAAGGAATTTTGGCTCCAAATTTTCAACATGGGTTCTTGGGACCCCACCTCATGAACACTGTCACTATCATTTCATTACTTAGTCTCGAAAGGTGATTTCGCTGTCGCTGCACGGAATCACCTTTCGGGACATATTAACAAAACAACAGTGCCACTGTTCATGCGGTGGGGTCTCAAAAAGCCCATGTTGCAAATTTGGTGGAAAAATTCTAAAAAACTACTGTCTTATGAGCGTGCGTTGTGCAGTTTCTACGCACGCTCCTAACTTCACCAATTTTTAATATTTTCACTCCAGATTTTCAACATTGCCATTTTTGTACACCTGCTTTTTAACAGTGCAGCTGTCATTTTTTCACATCCTGCCTGAAATGTGTTTTCACACCTGTGATACAGAATGACGTGGTCACTCTGCAAAATCACCTTTCAGGACAAGTGAATGAAATGACAATGGCACTCTTCATGAGGTGGGGTCCCAAAAAGGCCATGTTGAACTTTTGGTGAAACAGCTCCAAAAAAATGGGTGAGTTACACACGGTCGTTCAAAGTTTTCTACTCAAGCGTGTAACTTTGGTCATTTGGCAGCTTGCCACTGCTGTATCGGCTCTGGCTAGAACCTGTTATGAACTGGGACAACTACGGAATTTTTTCAGTTGTTTGGAACTTCACCAGTAGCTATTAATTTACTATATAATTTAGTTAAAGGGTGAACTAAGGTGATGGATGCTTCTATTGTTTGCTTTTTATTGTAGACCTGACAAAAATACTTATTAAATTCCTCAGCAATTGAATTTCTTCATTTATTGTTACACCATTGACTATTATGGGTCCTAGTTCATGTTTTGAGTTTTTGTGGCTGTTAACATATTTGTAGAATGCCTTATTATTGTCCTTTGTGTGGGCTATTATTAATTCTATTCTAGTTTTTTCTTGTTTGATAAGATGACCTCCCTATTTGTCTGTCTGTCTCCTAGTTTCTTAGATGGTAGTCTGTATACCACTCCTATTTTAATCCTTTTTACATTTCCCATGGTTTCTAATCCATTGGTTTCAGCCCGGTTAGTCATTTCCATGGCCTCTATTCCCTCCCTATTCCCTCCTTTATATACAGTGCCACTCTGTCTCCCCTTCTTCATGTCCCTCCCAAATAATACTAACAAACTAAAATGTCAGTAGAATAGGCCTAGCAGTCTCTCGAGTCTGCTCGATTTTCAGCACCCGCACTGAGGGCCGATTTTGGTGTCCCCCCCTCCCCCTTGGGTTATACTGTCCCCAGTCCCAGATGTTCCACCTGTATTGGGCCTGGTCAGATTTACCCTCTCCCTGTACCTGTCCCATCCCCTCTTAAACCCGCCCACAGTCTCCACCTCTACCAGCTCCCTGGGCAGTGCATTCCATGGCTCCACCACCCTTTCAGTGAAATAACATCTCCTCCTCTCCCCTCTGAGCCTGCCCCTTCCAGCTTACACCCCTGACCTCTTGTTGCCCCAGTCTCCTTCCTTTGGATCACCCGACTGGGCATTCCTTATTGATCCCTTTCATGTACTTAAAGACCTCTATCATGTCCCCCCTGTCCCGCCTCTCCTCCACGGTGTACATGTTAAGCTCCTTGAGCCTCTTCTCATAGGTCCTCTCCCCCAGGCCCCAGATCATTTTGGTTGCCCTCCTTTAGACTTTAGAGGCCTGGAAAACTATTAGGTACACCAGGGATAGTATAATCTGTCACAAACCCACTCAGCAGTTCAGGCCCTCTACTCCCAAACTGCCAACCTCTGAGCGCAGTCTTGTGAACAGTGTAACAGACAAGGTAACCCTCTTGTCTGTTTTTGTGAGTTTAGATCAACCTTTGGTCTCAAGTTCTGGAGGGATTCAAACTGTTAAACTCTTGTTAGCATACCCAATGCACAGGCTCAGATATATCTGTCTTCGGGGGGCCAGATATCTTTGCCTATGGGCACCTAACCAGGTATACAGAGATGAACCCTTTAAAACTTTAATAAAGACCTCAGATTTAAAATGCTTCTCTTTCCAGTTTGGTATCACCATTCAAGCTTATGTCTATTGTCTGCTATAACCATGTACTTTTCTTACAAATAAAAAAAGAAGTCAAAGTCAGACCAAGTAAGTTCTAAAAAGAATTTTACTATAATAGATAAGAATATGTAAAACACAACAATACAGAGCTGTTATATCACAAGACATACAAATCTATTAAAAGAACAAGGTTTTAAACAGTGCAATTCCTACTACAGTACTTAGTCTCTAAATACTTGCTTAAAAGTGCTCACAAGATGTTTTGTGATCAGAGTCTAGGTAAAAATGTGCCTCTGTGAAGTAAAACAGACTAAATTAAATGCTGGCTTTTACTCCACCTCTTTTCAGGAGGTCACCTAGCTCCTCCCTGTCAGGATATATGAAAATATATATCTTATACAAAAGTATTACATTCTGCAACTTCAGCATAATTCATGTCCTTCAAATGACACTTCTTTTGATCTCATAATAAGCTTCCCACTTCCAGGACAGGAAAGCATCGTTATGATTTCTCACTTCTGTGTAATAACCTGGGTTTTCCTTCCAACATCATAAAATTGATATGTTATAGCAACTACGGATGTAATTAACTCAGACCAACAAGATCCTTAATTAAGGCCTTACATGTAACACATGGTCTCTAAAAACTGAGTATGTGTGAAGTCACATGCTGTCAGCATTTTTCTTATGGCTTTCATCTTTTAGCCAAAATCTGGGGGGGGGGGATGAGTGAGGTCATTCTAACAGCATCAGATTTTCAACAGAGACAGTCAGTAATACATTTTATATTAATAAAAATGATACAGCACTCAGAACTGGCTGCCTACGTCACACTCCTCCCCACCTAGACTGAATTTGGGGGATCTATTCCCTACATGGATGAGCTTCCCAAATCAGTTCACTCCTCATAGACCCTAGACAGTCCATCTGAGTTCTGATTCTTCGCTCCAGTCCTATGTACAAATTCTAGATCATGCCCTTGTAAAGCAAGACTCCATCTTAGTAGTCTGCCATTGTTTTTCCCCATCTGCATCAGCCAAACCAGGAGGTTGTGGTCAGTCTGCACCACAAAATGCTGCCCATACAAGTATGGCTCTAATTTCTTTAGGGCCCACACTATGGCAAGACACTCCTTTTCCACCCTGGAGTATGCTTGCTCCCTGGGAAGTAGCTTCCTGCTCAGGTACACTACTGGGTGATCTGTCCCTCGGCTGGACAACTGGCTCAGTACTGCCCCAATACCAACGTCTGAGGCATCCATCTGAACTATAAAGGTTTTGCTATAGTCAGGACTTGTCAAAACAGGAGCACTGCAAAAGTGCCTCCTTCAGTCTGGTAAAGGCTTCCTCACAGGCTGGGCCCCAGGTAATTTTCTTTGGCATCTTTTTCTTTGTCAGGTCAGATAGGGGAGCAGCCAGGGCACTGTAATTGGGTATAAATTTCCTGTAGTACCCTGCTGTCCCTAGAAAGCTCCTGACCTGCTTCTGGGTTTCTGGTCTGGGCCATGTCTGGATCACCTCTATCTTAATTTGGTTAGGACGGAGCTGTCCCCAGCCTACCACATGCCTAAGGTATGCCACTTCCTCCATGGCCACCTGGCACTTCTTGGCTTTGACAGTGAGCCCGGCCCTCTGTATCCTACCCAGCACTTCCCTAAGGTGGGATAGGTGTTCCTCCTAGCTGGTACTAAAGATGGCAATGTCATCTAGGTACTCCACGGCATACTCCTCAGCACCATTTAACACCTGGTTCACCAACCTTTGGAAAGTGGCCGGGGTGTTCTTCATTCTGAAAGGCATTACTTTAAACTCAAATAAGCCCAGGGTTTTAAATAATTGATTAGCAGTTTTTTTCTTGGGACGATACTAACTGTACAGAAAGTATTTATATAGATTTTCTAGAAGTGCTGTGTTTGTTAAACACAGTGAGACAAGAGCTATGCATTTTCACAAAGATTTAGCACTTTTATGAGCAAAACGCTAATCAATTTTTAGAGTTAAATAAAACCCTGTAAGCCTATTGGAGTGATGAAGGCCGACCTCTCCCTAGCTCTGTCTGTCAATTCTACCTGCCAATACCCCTTGGTCAGGTCAATAGTCGTAAGGTAGGTCACCCCTCTCAACTTGTCCAGGAGTTCGTCCATCCGGGGCATCGGGTGGGCGTCGGACTTTGTGACTTCATTCAGTCCACGATAGTCCACATAGAAATGAGTTGAACCATCTGGCTTGGGCACAAGGACTATGGGTGAGGCCCAGGGGCTGTAGGATCTCTGGATTACCCTTAAATGCAGCATCTCCTCCACTTCCCTCCTAATGTCCTTTTGGACAGCCTCTGACACCCGATATGCTGTCTGCTGTATGGGCATCTGTGTCCCTGTCTCCACATCGTGTGTCGCTAAGGGGGTTAGTCCAGGCTTGGCACTAAACAAGGGGGCAAAGTCTGCTAAAACCTCTCTTACGTTCTGGACCTGATCCGGGGCCAGCTGGGGAGACAATTTTACTGCCTCCACATAGGACTCCTGCTTACTTTCTTCCAGCAAATCCAGAAGGGGGTCTCCTTCGTCCATCCTCTCCCCATGACTACACACTGCAAACACCATGTCAGCCATATTTGCATATGGCATCATCATGTTGACATGGTACATCTTTTCTGTCTGTCTTCTGTCAGGTAACTCCTCAATGTAGTTCACGTCATTTACCTTTCTAACCACTTTGTATGGTCCTGCCCACTCAGCTTGCAGCTTGTCTTTCCGGACCGGAATAAGGACCATGACTTCCTGACCCACCATGTATGAGTGAGCTCTGGCTCTGTGGTCATACCACACTTTTTGTTTCTGTTGGGCAGCTGCCAGGTTGCTCTGAGCTGTCCCCATAAGCTCCTTCAGCCTTTCCCTAAACTTAAGGATGTAATCCACATTGGGAGTTCCCTGGGTGGCGTGCTTGCCTTCCCAGTCCTCCCGGATCACGTCTAGGGGCCCATGTACCTGGCGTCTGTATATGAGTTCGAAGGGGGAAAATCCTGTCGACTCTTGGGGCACCTTCCTGTATGCAAGCAACAGGTGGGGAAGGTATTTCTCAAGTCCCTCCCATGCTGTTCAGCAAACGCCTGGAGCATTGACTTTAGGGTACCATTGAATCATTTCTCAAGCCCATTGGCTTGTGCGTGATATGGTGTCGTGCATCTCTGCACCACCCCACACTTCTCCCATGAACATTTCATCAAGTCCGACATGCAGGAACCCCCTCGATTGGTGATTACCTCCTGCGGAAACCCAACACGGGAGAAAATCCCAAGTAAGGCATCTGCCACTTTGTCTGTCCTCAGAGAGGATAGGGCGACTGCCTCTGGGTACTGGGCGGCATAATCCACCACAGTCTGGATGAATCTCTTAACTGAGGAGCTGGGCGTATTTAAAGGCCCCACAATATCCATTCTCACCCTCTGGAATGCCTCCTCCGCTACGGGCAAGGGGATCAGGGCTGCTTGGGTTTTCTTGCCCACTTTCCCTATTTCTTGGCATCGGTGACAAGACCTGCAATACTCCTTCGCCTACTGGGTGAAGTTAGGCCAGTAGAAATTCTGGGCCAACCGCTGCATCATGCACGCAATTCCCAGATGACCAGACAAGGGAATATCATGTGCAGTCTTAAGCAACTGCTCACGATACCCCTGGGGAATGACAAGCTCCCTGCCTAGCATCCCTCCCTCTGTCTGTACTGCCTGAGTATACATAAGTCCATTTTCATAATAAACCTTATGTCTGCCGTCACCTCCCTGTGTGCCATCCGAGTCTGCCCAAGCCCTCAGCTTCTCTAAACTAGGGTCACCCCTCTGAGCAGCTGCAAACCCCTCACACATTCCCAAGGCATGGGACAAGTCACCTTCAGTTGCTAAACTAGGGTCCCTAGCACTAGCGTCAGGGCCCTCAGGATCACTGTCAATCCCAACCTCTGACAATGGGTCACCCTCCTCTTCGAATAACTGCGCCATAGCTGTGTGGTCACTTGCTACCGGGGAAATTTCTACCCCCTTTTTATCAGTCTCCCTGTTTGGAGACACAGGCTGGGGAACTAGCCTCTCAGTGGTTTCCACACTGGTTTCTGTGGGGTTCAGGGAACTACTATTTTCCCTTGCCGCTTGGCTATGGGTAACTGCTCATACCACCCCCTGCTGAAGATTGTTACCCAGGATCACATCCACTGCTAATGTGTTGGCTGCAGCCACCTGTTGTACAGTTCCCCTGTTTCACCCCAGTCCAGGGAGTTCCCTCCTTGGGCAGTGCACTACAGAGAATCCAGCTGGAATAGACACCTCCAAAACTGGGCCAGTGTCATCTCCCAGACAGGTCTCCATGATACAAGCCAGATCGTTTGAGGAAATCAAGTTTGCTATAATTGCAGTCTTGTTCCTAACTGATCTCACATTGCACAGCACTGCCCAAAGGGGACTGGTGGAGGTTGCTGACCCAACGGTTGCCTGCCTACTCATGGTGGGAGCCCAGGGTATGAGTACCAAACATGTCTGGCCTCTCCCTAGGCCCCATTTCACCCATGGGCACCTCCTGGTCCCAAACACCCCAATATGGCTCTCTCCGACTACAACCCTAACACCCTACTGTCTACCATCCTGCTTCCTCTCAATCTCGACCTCCCTACAGCGCCTAATTGCTGTCAATGACAGTGGGATATCAGTGAAGGGTGGTGGTCCAACAGCAGGGATGTTGACTAGGTGATCCTCTGGGGTCCGAAGCCTAAGCACATCTTTCTCCAGCCACTGTCTGTTCACTATTAAGTAACAGATCTAACGTAGTATAAAACTGCTCACTTAAATTACCCATCCCACCCTTAAAACAACATAAGATATATAAAAATGCTCCTCACTCACCCTATGCCCCATATATACAGCCAACCAAAGAACCAGCTCTACTACAATAACATATATATACACATCCAATCCCCATTCAACCTCTAACCTAGAAGCACTCGGACCTACCCCTCCACTCCTCCCAATCACTAAAACATCACAAAAATAAATAAAACAATAACACAATATAACAACAAATAGGAGAAACAGTGGGCTGCTTGAGGAGAGAAATAGCCAGAGTAGTAGTCCAGAAATAAATGAATAATATTTGATGTCTTCAAACCAGAGCAAGCCCTAGCCAATTATTGAGAGGTAACCTTCCCCAACAATGCTCTCACCAATGCCTGGGTGGTAGAAATTGGAAAACAGTTAGTGGAATAAGAAAAATGGTGCTTTCACCACACAAGTTTCACAGTTCTTTCAAGCGCTGATGTTCCACTGACCAGCCATTAGATGAAAATCACACTCGGGCATGTCAATACCACTTGTTCCAAGTAGCAGGGAATGGACAGTCCAGCAGCAGTTCTTTGTCCTGCAGCTCAGGATTTAGGGGCCCAAAAGCACTCTGGCTTGCTTTCTGTCTAGCTCCAGATGATATCCTCTGACCTCTCACGTTCTTTGGTATTATTCAGCTGATGCAGTAACTGTAATCTACGTGTCGAGCCTCCGAGCTCGAACACCGCCACACACACTGTTTCCAGGTGCCTCTCTCAAATGCAGATGCCACTGCTGCTGTGGAATGGCATCAGATCAGTCCACAGTGAAAAAGAATGAACACTCATCAGCACACTGGTGAGTTCTCATTAAAAAATATAAAATGAGTAAAGACAGTAATGAAAGCTGATTGGCTGGCACCCCTTGTCAGCTATGTCTTTTATTTTGAATAAACCACACTTAAAAACAAATCCCCCCCAAATGATACGCACCCTCAATATCACTCAGCCACCCCCGTTCAAAGCTTGTGAACCCTCCATGTTGATTCTTTGCTAAATGGCGCCGTTTTAGCGAGTGAAGCAGGAACCCACAAATGAAAAATGTAAAGTGTCACAACACTAAAAAAGTGTTTCTACCTCAAAATACTGTCACTGTTCCTACTGAGCTGCTCCCTTCTCCCCCTCACCTCAACGCTGCACAGTCCCTCCGAAGCCCCAAGCACACAGAGACCAGCAGGACATTTTTAGAAGTTGCTACCGCAGATGGTAACTTGATGTGGGCAAGACTGAAAGCTAAATCACAGTCTTACTTGCAGCCTAATCTAGTGACTCCATGCCTCTCTTCAGCACCCCTAGTGACAGCACTTCACATAACAGAGTCCCTAGCAACCTAAGCAAAGAGGAGGGACTATTTCACATCGTCATATTTTTTTCTGTTTTGCTATTTTTTTTTAATATTACAGTTTCTCAACAGGTACCCATTTTATAAGTGCAATAACACACTCCGGGGTGTAGGTTAGTCTGGATAAACGCACTTCTAGGGGCAGTAAATCACTTGGCTGCACATCAAGCCTCACTATGCTTCTAGGTGTGCGTTTATCCAAACCAACCCACACCCCATAGTGTGTTATTGCTTACAGAAAACTGGCTCCTGTTCTAACTCACTTGCCTGACCCTGTCTAAGCCTTTTGCACCAAGTCTCCAACCTAACTGTACAGAGGGTAACTTAACTTACTATAGAACAACAAATTAAAACTAAAATTATATTTACACTGGATGCCTCAACGTGGCTCAGTTAGTAGTACATCTACCTCTGGGCCAGAAGGTCATCGATTCTTGTCCCACACCAGGATCATACCTAAATGTTGGCACCCAAGTGCAGTATTAGGGGGCTGCTGTACTGTTGGTGTGTGCCATCCTTCGGCTGAAATGTTAAACCGAGGTCCCTTCTACCCATCCTGGTGCTGTCCTAGTGGGCGTCCAGCAGGAAGTAAAGGAACCCAAGGCACTTTTCGTAAAGAGTAGGGGAATTTTTCATGAAACACAGAATCACACAAGATAAATAATGTGCAATACATCATATGAACAAAAATACAGAAAAAAAGAACAAGAGTCAACAAAATAAAATCATCTCAGAGCTAAGGTAGAAACAGAACATTAACAAAAGAAATCAAGAAAATGGAATAGCAACAGCAACAAAAATTGGGAGAGTGGAAAACGTCAGAAGCCAACATACACATCCAGTGAGCCAGGAGAACAGATCACCTACGCAATTTGACATCAGCGTAGTGAACCAAGAGCAGATTACACCTCATCAGCCATATTACCTCTAGTTGAGGGAATAGTTTCTGCTAGATAGTCAGGGCGTATCTTGCTTGCCACAGGTAATATTTATAAATGGCAAGACACACTTGTAGGGTCCCTGCATGAAATTCAGACCACCCACTTGTGTATATACCCAGAACTAAAACATGGTAGGTAATGAAAGAAAATAAAAGTTCCCTTCAAATTAAGCCCAGAGTATGCCAAAATGTTTGGCTACAAGAGCACTCAATAAAGAAATGGAACCGACTCTCAATTATATCAAGACAAGTATGCCTTGGGCAAAAGTGCTCTTCCATTGACTTGTGCAGATGGGAGCCTCTCACAAAGATTTTTCCATGAAGTCCTAGCCAGATGAAGTCTCGCACAGAGGCAGGCAGGCAGGCAGGCAGGTGAGGATCAGTCAGGCATAAAGCATCTACATACATGTGATATGTCCAACTTGCTTAAGAGGGAGATTTGGGTCCGATTAGGAGGGAGATTGGCCTGCCAACTTGCTTAAGAGGGAGATCTGGGTCAAATTAGGAGGGAGATTGGCCTGCCAACTTGCTTAAGAGGGAGATTTGGGTCAAATTAGGAGGGAGATTGGCCTGCTAGTAGGGAGATGCCATAACATCGTGAGTTTGTCCTTAAATGGCGTAAAAAAAATAAGAAAAAAGTCATTACAAAAATGTAATGTATGGAGGGGGCATGGCCTGGCTGTGCTGAAGATGGCTGCTTAATGCTGCTTCTCCCTGGGACTACCATCTATCATTGTCCATTCTCCTGATCCCAGATTGTCAGCATTTACCAACAAGTGAAATATAATTTTACTAACATCATAGCTCAACTCTGGTAAATTATTTTCTCTATATCATAACTCTATAGCTATAATCTTTCTGCATTTATACTGCTTCTCTGAGAAGGCCTACTACAATGGCTGATCAACTCCTGCAAAACAGCTCCCTCAGCAGAGTGGAAACTATGTTTCAACAGCTCATCTGTGACATTAACAACTTAAAAATAACATCTCAACAAAACATCACTAACATATAAGTGTTAGACCAAAAAATCAATGATGCTGGAGTTAAAGTTGCTCAAAATGAAAGCTCTATTAACATCCTGCAAGCCACCATCAGAGACCAAGGCATAGTTATCAGAAGCCTACAAGATAAAATTAATGACACTGAAAACAGAAACAGACGCAATAACCTGAGATTTTTGGGTTTTCCTGAAGGTGCAGAACTTGGAGACACTAGTGCATTTCTATTACATGTGCTGCCAGCCCTGCTCAAACTCCCACCTGGTCAAGACCTTACTATTGAGAGATCACACCGTACTTTAAGCCGGAGGCCTGGTCCAGATCAGAAACCTAGGCCTATCATTGCAAGACTCTTAAACTATGCTCACGCTGAACTGATTTTCAATAGAGCAAAACAAGTGGGAAAGCTTACTTGGCAAGATCATAGAATTTCTATTTTTAGAGACTTCTCTAAGGAACTCTCTAATAAATGCAGAGCTTTCAATCCTATTAAAAGTACCCTACACCAACAAGGGATCAAATTTGCTTTGCGCTATCCTGCTGTCATGCGCCTGTTTCTGGGTGACTCAACCAAAGATTTCAACACTCCCGAATCCTTGGCTGCATTTCTTGGTGAGCCCCAGCCTCCAACTGCCCCATTTGGAAATACTGATGTATCCCCTTCTCCCACTGTCTCTGCAACTTACCAATCAGACCAGCACACCCACATTATGGCTTCAAATCATGAACGCACTGAGAAACCCGTATCTCTCCAGGCTGATGCAGCACCTCTTGTCCGACTCTTAGCCCGCTTGCTAGACAAAAAGAACCTGAATCCACCTTCTTCTGAACATGCCTGTTGTGCAGATGCTACTCCTTCTAGGCCTACCTCTCAGCACAAGCGACATGTTGGCTTCACTACACCCCTAGCCCTCTCCAATAAGTTTTCTTTACTACAAGAGGATTTAAACTTGTCTCAGGATGACCTCCCGGAATCAGCTGTGGATCCTGTCAGCAATGACCTAGGAAATGCTTTACAGGGCAGCAGGTCTCCTGATTCCTCTTGGGATGAATTGGTGACCAGCTCCCCTTTCAAATCGGCAGAGCCTCCTAAAAAGAAATGGAAGGGGAAGCGCAAAAACAAATCAGACCTATAAATGATGCCTGGGCATGTATATATTAGTACCTCTCGAGGTTAGTGCCTAATTAACCTTGCTTTCTGATCACTATCAGAATTTGTCTGCCCTGCAACCACGCATCGCATTCCTTGTGTGTGCATACTATCGCACCCAGCTGGTTTGGAAAGTGATAAGCTTTACATTGCGGTTACAGGCTTTTGGTTTAATAGCATGTCATATTATTTAGGCATCTCATTGTGACAGTCTTTGAGTTTTCTATCTCAATGTAATGTCTGCTACATTATATATCCAGTTATTTCTGCATATATTGCTCATAATGTCAGTTTTTGAGTATCCCTAATGTGGGCTATGTTCTTCGTTTAAAGGGACAGTTCGTATATAATGTTAGACTAATTCATATGTGCTCAATGATTTCTATATTCAGTTAGAGGTGTTTACCTTCTATTTTATCAGTATGTCCTTCTCACATAACCATTAAGGGAGGTTGCCTTCTTAACTAATTTGTGATCCAACATCACCTCACACATTTGTTACCATATATAAACATTATACATTTACAGTATCTTGGGGTTATATTAATGAGGTCCTCAACTAGTTATTCCCTTCATCCACTACTACATCCTAGACTAACATTTAACACTTTAATATTTTTCTCTAGTCTCCTTCCCACTCCAACCCATCTTTATCTAACTTTCAAATCCTTTCTTTAACCATGATATACCATCTTCTTGTACTGTTTTATTTATCTATCACTTAGTCTTCAGTTTTACCCTACAATTAGGCGTCGCAGGCTATTTTCGAGGTGTCTCATCTTTATTATTTTACTCAATGTGCTACAATCAATAATAGATAGCACGGTCTGACTCGAAGCCCTTATGATATGGCTTTTTAAGCCTGTGTTGTAATCTTATAGCTGAGCTCGCTCGACCCTCTACAGGTCTTGAAATCTCACTATGCTAAAACAACTTCTTCCCTAGGGGCAATTTTTGGGTCTGTGCTACTATTAAATACCTAGTACTTATCAATAATATATGCAGTCCCTCAAAGCCTGAATAAACTCAACTCTTATAAATGTCATTTTACCAGAATGACTACATATTCCTGTTCAATACAAGATTTTCACCAGATAACCCCCCCCCCATACAATTTGGTTCTTGTAATGCCCCGACACCTCATAAATCCTTATACTATTTGGACCCTCCTTGCTTCATTTTACGTGAGCTCTCCTCCTACATAAACGCTTCTGTGTCTAAGCATTATGATTATGTGAGTAAGCACATAGTAGATGGCACAGGTACAGCTGTTCTTGTAATTTTATGACTTAGCCAACCATGATGGCATACTGTTTGTATTGCCGTAATAGTTTTTCAGCTCAGTTCTTTTTTCCAATCTAATTTAGGTTTAAGATTATTATTACATCTGGGATTGCATATACTTTCTGTAATCCCTTTTTTCATATATGGTAAGATGTTCATGGTTCCCCCCCCCAGGGAATTATTATGTTCACTTTAGTTCTAGTCACAGTTATAACTTGATAGAAATAATTGTTTACAGTTTGCATCTTGGGTGTAAGATAATGTTCTCCCAAGATTTACTTACAATTCACATGCTGTGTAGTATAGCGAGACAGTCTTGGCGATTTCACCCACTCATATCTTGCTATATTACCTAAAGACTTCATAGTGTGTTAATATAACATGCATAGGTTTTGTTTAGTAACTATATATATATGTCTTCTGTATTCTCTTTACTACCTCTCTTCCTTGTGCAACCCAATGGAAACAGTCACCCAGGATTTAAGTATTTCCACAAACTAAATATCCTGCACGCATTTGACTGTGCTAGCCCTCTCCCTTCAGAGTCTATAACATCCTCTAGCCCTTTCAGTATGGGTACCTTACTTCCTATTTGTGTTTTCATACTCATCTCCCCATTAACATGAGTGATCTAATTCTACATTAATGGAATGTTAAGGGACTCAACTCACCTTGTAAACGAAAGCAAATACTTTCTTACCTCAAAAAGCATAAAACTCATATTGCTTTCTTAAAAGAAATAAAACTTTTAATAGAGGATGTCGACAGACGCAGAAAGGATTGGGTCGGTCAAGTATATGCGTCCTCCTCTACTTCTAAAAAATGGGGGGTTGTTATTCTATTACATAAATCCCTTAAATAGACCCTTATCAAATCCATCTACGATTCAGATGGCAGATGGATTATAGCCCACTTAAATACCCCTGCAGGCCTCCTTATGTTAGTCAATGTTTATGCCCCCAACTCTGATTCACCAGAATTCTTTCACAATATGGCCCGACAAATTATGAACAGTAACTTTAACAATTCTCCTATATTTGTAGGTGGGGATTTCAATTTATCTTTGGAAGCACATGTAGACAGAAGTAACTCTTCATGTGATTCCCACCCCAGAAGCATTTCTGCACTCTCAATGTTAATGAAAGACTTCGGTCTCACTGACATTTGGAGACTACATCATCCTAGACAGCGCGACTATACTTTTTACTCACCGCTTCATAAATCTTATAGCAGAATTGACTACTGGTTTTCTTCCCCATTCATCACTGAAAAAATTATTGACACAACTATCCTTCCAATTACTATATCAGACTATTCTCCTATAAAATTACATCTTATTTGGGGCCCACCCCTATCTAAATCCCCCTCCTGGCATCTAGACCCACTCTTATTGAAAGACCCTGATTTCTTACCTTGGATTAGATCCCAAATCCAATAATTTCTTTCCTTTAACAACACTTCTAATGCATCTCAAGGTACCATCTGGGAAGCACTTAAAGCAACAGTTAGAGGGAAAATTATAAGCTATGCAGCACACAAGAAAAAACTAAGGGAACAGCAATTGGCCGATTTAGAGAAATCTCTTAAAGAAAAAGAAACCCAATATAATAAAACAAAAAATCCAGATAATAACTCACAACTTCACCTTGAAATTCTTCAACTTAGAATTAAAATCAATGAATTAATATTCAGGAAAGCTGAACTCATCCTCCTTAGACTTAAACATTGTTATTGGGAACAAGGGGATAAATGCGGGAAGCTGCTTGCTTATCAACTCAAGAATCAACAGATGAAGAGACATATTGCCAGTTTGAAAGATCCTTCAGGCAAAATCCATACAGATAATCCCTCAATTAACCATATTATGCAGTCATTCTACCAAAAATTATACTCTCACCCCACTCCCCCACAATCTGAATATATACAACAATTTCTGGACAATTTACAGTTACCACACCTCTCCTAACAAGATATGGCTTTGCTAGATGCACCCTTTTCCCTAAAAGAGATACAAGCAGCGTTAAATTCCCTTAAATCTGGTAAAGCTCCTGAGAGTGACTTTTTTTTCCGTAGACTTTTATAAATCCCTAGCTGACATCTTATGTCCCTTACTGTTTAAGGTCTTCAAAGAGGCAGCTTCACATGGTAAACTTCCCTATTCTATGACAGAAGCCATTATAACCGTCCTACCAAAAAAAGATAAAGACCCTTGTCTCCCATCCAGTTACAGACCTATATCATTACTTAAAGGAAAGCTGTGCAATGGACCCGAGATTATTAATTTAGTTTCCTGATGGCCTGAATAGCTGAACCCTATCAGCGTCACATTTATGTGATTTACCTTTTTTTGGCATTTTTTGTTGTATTCTGTGCACGGCACCACAACATTGCCTATGTGTGAACCACCATCTCACATGCTGCGCTGCACCAGAAGAGACTGCAGAGCGTGTTCACGTGCGCCTTGGTTGGTCATGCTGTGTTGTTGTTTCCGTGCGTGTCCGTTGCTTGGTTCCTCCTTCAATGTCACCCCTCACCCTCCACATCCTCTTTCACTGAAGTTCCTGCCCCCAGCATCAGCACGCTGATTAATTTAATGCTGACAGTTTTTATTTTTCCTAAGATGCCCTTTGAAGTCTGTCACTTTATTTTTTCTGATTTTCCTTCCGTTTGCATTCCGGTTACAGGCTAAAGACAAATGCTCTCACTAACTGTGTTTGAATACTGACAGTGATAACAGTATTTTGTCACTGTGTGTGTGTGTGTGTGTGTGTGTGTGTGTGTGGAATGCATCCAGTGGGTCTTTGTGTCATTTCACGTAACCTCTGCCATATTTTCTGAATGGGCTTCGTTATGTACCCGTTACTCCCAAAATATCAACATATGGGCAGAGCAGTTCGGGTGACAGAAGGACCGGATAGTTATTTGTTGTCCACCTTTATAACTGTTTTCGACTGAGCTTTGTGTGGAGTGGTGGCGTGGTGATGTTTTTGTTTGCCGTTCTGTTTCTGGCAGCATCTATGTGTTTTCTGCATCCCGAGCATGTCATGTGACATTTTCATTGTCCCGCCAAGTGCAATACTGCACTGACACTCCACATGGAACTGTCGGCACTCGTTGTTCATCCATTCTCGGTTTACCTGTTATCTTGGCTAACTTGTTCTCTTGTATGTTGTCATGCTGACCTGTATGGCCACTGGGTGTGCCAACACATCTGGCAAAACAAAATGTGGCCACTCAGTCAGCTTCCATCTATTGCCAATTGATCATGAACTAAAAAGAAAGTGGTTATTGGCACTGCAGTGTGTAGATATTGATGTTGACCACTTTGAGACCAGAAAGCATAATGTGATTTGCTCTGATCATTTTACAGAGGCTGACTACTTCTGGAAAGGTACTTCTTTTTCACTTGTATGACTTATATTTCTATCTTGTTTGTGGCAGTCTTTGTTTTCTGCTGTGCACTTGTTGGTTGGAGGATACATGTCGAGCCCCCTTACCCTTTTCCAGGAACAAACCTCCTTTGCCACCACCTCATGCTGCAGGATACATCTCCACCTCCCCCCTATCCTACCCAGAATCCCAAGTCCTCTGTTCCTCCACATGCAGGAGGAGACATCTGTAGACCCCCACCTTCTGCTTGGATCCATAGTCTTCTGGCCCCTGAATGACAGATGTATAGACCCCATCCCCATGCCAGAATCCCAGGTCCCGTGCACCCCCCAATGCTGGAGGAAACAAAGTGAACTCTATCTCTCCATGCTGGAGAGAACATGTTCAGAGACCCTCACCATGCCCAGAGGCATAGTCGTATGCCCCCCCAAGTGTAGGAAACCTCTCCATCCACTCTCACTGTGCCCGGATCCATAGTCCTATGCCTACCCCAAGTGTAGGAAACCTCTCCATCCACCCTCACCGTGCCCAGATCTATAGTAATATGCCCCCCAAGTGTAGAAAACCTCTCCATCCACACTCACTGTGCCTGGAGGTAGAGACCTATGCCGCCCCAAGTGAAGGAAACCTCTCCATCCACCCTCACCGTGTCCGGAGGCATAGTCTTATGCCCCCTCCAGTGTAGAAAACCTCTCCATCCACCCTCATTGTGCCCGGATGCAGAGTCCTATGCCCCCTCAAGTGTAGGAAACCTCTCCATCCACCCTCACCATTCCCAGATCCATAGTCCTATGCCCCCCCAAGTGTAGGAAACCTCTCCATCCACCCTCACCGTGCCCAGATCTATAGTCCTATGCCCCCCCAAGTGTAGGAAACCTCTCCAACCACACTCACCGTGCCTGGAGGCAGAGACCTATGCCCCCCCCAAGTGTAGGAAATGTCTCCATCCACCCTCACTGTGCCCGGAAACATAGTCCTATGCCCCCTCCAGTGTAGAAAACCTCTCCATCCACCCTCACTGTGCCTGGAGGCAGAGTCCTATGCCCGCCCAAGTGTAGGAAACCTCTCCATCCACCCTCACCATTCCCGGAGGCATAGACCTATGCCCCCCCAAGTGTAGGAAGCCTCTCCATCCACCCTCACCGTGCCCGGAGGCAGAGTCCTATGCCCCCACCCCCAAATGTAGGAAACCTCTCCATCCACCCTCACTGTGCCTGGAGGCAGAGTCCTATGCCCCCAAGTGAAGGAAACCTCTCCATCCACCCTCACTGTGCCCAGAGGCAGAGTCCTATGCCCCCACCCCAAATGTAGAAAAACCTCCATCCACCTCACTGTGCCTGGAGGCACAGTCCTATCCCAAATGTAGGAAACCTCTCCATCCCCTCGCCCGTGCTCGGAGACATAGTCCTATGCCCCCCAAGTGTAGGAAACCTCTCCATCCACCCTCACACGTGCCCGGAGGCAGAGTCCTATGCCCCACCCCAAATGTAGGAAACCTCCATCCACCCTCACTGTGCCTGGAGGCAGAGTCCTATGCCCCCAAGTGAAGGAAACCTCTCCATCCACCCTCACTGTACCCGGAGACAGAGTCCCATGCCCCACCCCCAAATGTAGAGAACTCTCCATCCACCTCACTGTGCTGGAGGCAGAGTCCTATGCCCCCAAGTGAAGGAAACTCTCCATCCACCCTCACGGTTCCCGGAGGCAGAGTCCTATGCCCCTCCAAGTGTAGGAAACCTCTCCATCCACCCTCACGGTGCCTGGAGGCAGAGTCCTATGTCCCCCTCCAAGTGTAGGAAACCTCTCCATCCACCCTCATAGCAAGTTTTGTCACAGCCCATCTCAAGTCAGTTCAGAGCATGTTACTTGTTGCTCCACTGTCTCCTGCAGAGTTTCTCTGATAGTTATTGTCAGTGCTCCCACATGCTCCATACCATTTCAATTTCATACGCCCTATGTCAGGTTGTTCTGTAACACATCTTGTTTTTCAGCCACAGTTTTTCCTGAGCATCTCACAGCACATCCTTCTGAACATATTATTTTGCTCCATATCATTTTTCATGCATGGAGCATCTACTTGCTCCAGAATTTGGAGCATTTTACAAATGTTAATGAAGGTGTTGAAATGACCCCTTATGCCAGGTAGGACATTGTGACATATGGCCATGGCCATGGCTCGGTGCTTATTATAAAATTACCACATGCCGGTTTGTGCACATGACATTCACTGTCAATTTGTCATTGGCTTATTGCATGTTCCAACGTGCACATCACCTACCATGGTGTTTTTGATTGTTCCTGCAACTCAATGTGCATTTTTATATATTCCTCAGGTGGTGGGAGGATGACCAATACAATGTGGCCCACCATCTATGTGTGTGCATATAACTCTTCGGACTCCATGGTACTGTAACACAGTATTACAAGAGTCATGCAGGGTTTTAAATAATTGATTAGCAGTTTTTTTCTTGGGACAATACTAACTGTACAAAAAGTATTTATATAGGTTTTCTAGAAGTGTTAGGTTTATTAAACACAGTGAGGCAAGTGCTATGCATTTTCAAAATGTTTTACAACTTTTATGAGCAAAACGCTAATCAATTTTTAGAGTTAAATAAAACCTTGTCATGAAACAACAGCTTATTGTCTGTGGAAAAGTCAGGCACAGTAGCATATGTGATGAGTGACACGTGCAGCGTATAAGAACTGTCACCCGCAATGCCCTCTGCTATGTGCAGATACTGACATGATGTGGTGAACAATTATGTGGCTTAATGACTGTGTTGATACCTGTCTCAGGGAATCACAACCATGTTCTGCACATCCTTAGGTTGTACTGTATGTTACTGGATAGAAAGTCCAGGGAACAGTGTGGTGCTGCTCTAGGAATCTGTGTGCCAAAACATGTGTAAGTCATTGCTACTACTGTGAGGAGGTGTTAAGTGATAATGATGTTACTTCATGCCACTGTATCTTAACTCTTTCAGGTGATAACAAGAACATAAAAAAAACTGAGGCCTGATTCCGTTCCATCCATCATCAAGAGAAAGTGTTTGCAGAATTCTTCTGTAAACAGGGAAAAAAGGCCAAAAGTAACGGTTTTCCATTCTGTGTAATGGTCAATCATGAAGCTTTTATAGGCATAACGGGAGAAGGGCATGTGTGTACGATGCCGAAAGATAGCATGTTCCAGCATTACTGAGTTGATGATTTCTGGTTTACTAATAATATGACCATATGGCATAAAACCGACTGAGGGAGAGAGTGTATTGGGCCGTGGTGGGTGACAACATTTCGGGTACCACGGTGGTAGTCACTGGGGTACAGCTGAGCTCAGAGATGTGGACAGTGTTGCTATAAAGTCTTCATCATTGACATAACGAGTGTCATTGATGAAGACGTGCATATCCTGCTGAAGCAGTTCTTAGCAGTAATATTACTGAAGGTAGAACAACATAGGACAACTATCTGATTTCAAGTAATGTATCGGGGTAGTAGGGGGATGGCACGTAGCTGGGAGTGATGTTCACTACTGACCAGAAGCACTACAACCAGTGTAACAAAGCCCAAGCAAAGTGAAAGAAGAAACTGTGATGCATATGTAGGGGATATCAGAAGTAGCGTGCCATAGGTTATGTGCGACATGTACAGGTCCACGGTACCGCCACATGTACACTATGGACTTCATCAGTGATGCACCCACCAAGGAACATAGAACTAACCAGCTTGAGAAGACCCAAAGGAGGGTAACACTCATGATAGCAGATCAATGTGACAAGGCATATGAGTACAGGTCCAGGTCACTGAAGTGGTACTACATGGCAGAAAAGACACAGTGGACATGACTGCTACACTCAACTAATTGCAATGTATAAATGCATTTGATTTGACAATCCATGATCAAGTAGACTGGCAGACACAACTCTAGTGTGTAATCCACAGTTGAAGGGGGGATGTTTCAGAGGGAGGTCATGAAAAAGTTCTTCAAGACAGAGTTGTGCACAGTTGTAACAATGTGCTGCAAGTGGCTGTCATAACAGTTACTGGTCAGCTGTAAGAAAGGCACGGATATGCCTAGGGGGTAATGATCACTGATATTACAGACGAGCGCAGTATGCATGGCGTGTGTGGGAACAGTACCACAAGCTATTGGCCCAGCCATAAAACCAGACTATATGGACGAAACAGTCTTCTTCTGATACTGTACTCTTTAGTATATCTAAGCAAGTGTCAGTGACATACATATGAACATACAAAGAAGACATATGAAGAAGGCCATTTGGTCCACCAAGTCTACTTGTATTCCAGGGTCTACAGCTTCAGATACTGTCCTTGCCATCCATCCACACTCCTCCCATCCTCCATCCCCATGACCCTTACCTTCCCCCTATGCCTATCCCAGCCTCTCTGAAAGCAAGTGCCCACCACCCTCTCCGTGAAGAAGTGCTTCTTGACCTCCCTCCTAAACCTTCCACCCTCCAGCTTAAAACTGTGCCCCTGTGTTGTGAAATGGTTGCCACTCAGCTTAAAGAGACTGTCCTTATCAACCTTAATTATTCCTTTCAAGTACTTGAAGGCCCCAATCATGTCCCCTCTGTCTTTTCTATCTTCCAGGGAGTACATGTTCAGTGCCCTCAACGTCTATTTGTATGCCTTTCCCTGCTTACTGGCTATCATTTTTATAGCCCTCCCATGGACCTTTTCCAGCAGGTTACTATCCTGTTTGAGGTGTAGGCACCAGTAATGAAGTCCATACGGTACATGCGGCCTTACTAGTGACCTGTACGGGGGCAGTACAACCTCAGCTCTCCCACTAGTGACCCCCCTAACTATGCATCACATCATCTTGTTTGCCTTTGCTGCTTCTTTCTTGCACTGCATGGAGTGCTTCAGGTAACCAGTCATCATCAGTTCCATGTTCTTCTCCTCCTCCTCCGATGCGTTTACTCGGACTACACCTAGGTAATATTCTGTCCTTTCATTCTTGGCTCCAATATGCATGACTTAGCATTACTTTGCATTGAAGCTAAGCTGCCACATCCTGGACCACCACCCCAGCTTTTCCATATCTTCCTGAAGGTCCTGTTTCCCTTCAGCTGTGTACAGTCTCCCACAGAGCTTGGTGTCATATGCGAATAGGCACACCTTGCCTTTAATGCCATCCACAATGAAGATACTGAACATCGCCAGCCACAGCACAGAGCCCTGTGGGACAACACTGTTTACCTCTCTGGTGCCAGATAACTGTTTCCCCTCCACCACTTCTGGGTTATGTACCTCAGTAAATTTTCCACACATGTGGCCATTTTTCCCCAACTGAAAGATCTAGCAACTTTCTGATCAACCTTTTGTAGGACACAAAGTCAAAGGCCTTGCTTAAGTCAACATAGAGGATGTGTACCTCTTGGCCCTGGTCTACAGTGTTACTGACACAGTCAAAGAAGTCAATCACAGTTTTTTGACATGATCTCCCCCCCATGAACCCATGAGGCCTCTCATCGTGTAGACCATGCTCCTCTAGATGTTCCACCAACCTGTGCGTTAGTATGGTCTCCATGAGCTCACCGACAATGGAGGTCAGACTGACTGGTCTGTAAGTCCCTGTATCATCCCTGGGAACACTTTTGTGAATGGGCACATGTCCTGTTGTCCAGTACTTCTGCACCACGCATGACCCTAGTGAACTATTGAACAGGTCTGCCAGTGGCCATGCTAGCTCCTAAGCCAGTTCCTTTAGTACCCTTGCATGTACTCTGTCCGTGCAAGGTGATTTGTTCACTGTCAATGACCACAGACCTTCCCTCACTCTATCCTCCTCTGTCACTACATCTGTGTTCCCCTCCACCTCTGCTCCTCTTTTCCCTCATGAGGGCACTGTTCCGTCTTTCTCCACGTTGAAGACAGACCGTAAGTATTCATTTAGTATCTCTGCTTTTCCTCTATTATCCTCCACCCACTGCACCCCTTTCTTAAGCCTAACAATCCCTTACTTGTTGTCCCTTTTATCACTTATATAGTGAAATAAAGCCTTCCATCCATCCTTAATTCCTTTGGCTATCTGCAGCTCCTTCTGTGTCTTTTCTCCCCTGACCTCCTTACTTGCTTCACTAGCCAACCTTAGGTCATTTTGTCTATCTATCTGTCTTGAACCTTCCATGCCATGCTGTATGTGTTACCACCTGACTGTCACAGTACACAGTGTCCCATGACTTAGGGAAGGACATAGTTGTATCGTATATACTTGCACATGCCTGACCACATCTACTAAAAATGTAACGTTGTCACAGTGCAGTAACGACAAAGTCAATTCTACTCTTATTTGCAGATCAGTTGTACAGGTGCACCGAATAAAGAACGTCACATTTACAGCGGACGAACAGTGTCATCCAGTGACTTCACCATGTCCACCTTTGAATTCCCAGTGACTATGTGCTCAGTGGACACATCTTGTTCAACATCAGGCTTAATGACAGTACCGCAGCTAGCATCTGTTGCTATACAGTGTGTAGTTGAGACTCAAGACTTTGCATGTCAATGGCCTGAAACCCCCGAGAACGTATTCAAGGACCATAGGTATGCAAGGCCTTGGTCAGCAACACTTGAAACCACAGAATCCTCAGAACAAGTACAGCAAGGTCAGGGAACCAAATGTGCACATCTAAGTGAAATGATGTTCGCCAACAAGCCCATGCTGACATCAACACCTGTGAAGAACGACAGACAGATGGACAACTCAGACAGTCATACTTTCTCCATCTTATCCACCAAGACAAGTGAGGGCATCGAGCTAGATGTCTCGATGTTCACCCTGGATTCAGACCAAAGCAACCAGTCAGACTACACTGCTGAAGATGATGAGGGCAGCCTCAGTGTTAGTAGCACAGTAGCCACCGAGCAGAAATTTTTGGTGTTCAAAACACAATTGTTCTTGCTCTTTCAAATGTTGTTATGTCAGCTTTGTAAGTTTCCACTATTGCTGACAAACACAAGCATTAGAGGCACAATGTTTGTTGCAGAATTCTGTTGCGCCCGATCACATACTTTAATATGGCACTCCCAGTCAATGAGTGGAAAAATGGCATTGGGTAATCTGGTACTGAGTGCGGCTATACTATTCACAGGCAACACTTACAATCGCATCTGTGAATACATGCGCTGACTGCATATTCCATTTCTATCAGAGACATACTTCCATCAACTTCAAAGGAGGTATTTATTCCCTATCATTAAGTTACATTGGCTTAGGCAGCAGAAGACAAACATCGATTTGCTGCCCAAGCAACAAATCACAGTAATTGGTGATGGGCAGTGTAACTCGCCAGGTCACAGCGCCAAGTACTGTACCTACACCGTGATGGAAATGACAACAAACCATATCCTCAACTCAGAACTGGTACAGGTCATGGAGGTCTCCAATTCCAACTGCATGGAGAAATAGGGGTTTGTAAGAGCTATTGGAAAGCTAATCAATGATGGTGTACAGATTGATACTATAGCCACGGACCGGCACCCACAGATTTCAGCACTGATGAACAGAGGTGGCATGTTTGCAGGGATTTCACATCAATTTGATGTGCAGCACGTTGCTAAATCGATCATCAAAGAGCGTGTTGCAAAAGGAAAGCAGAGGCACTGTGAAGAATTGATGACATGGACACGATCCATTATCAATCATTTCTGGTGGTCTGTGTCCACCTGCAAGGGCAATGCTGCTGTTATGAGAGAAAAGTAGATGTCTGTCTTAGAATACACAACCAACTGCCACTCCTGGGCTGTTGAATTGGTTTTCCGATCTTGTGAACATGAAGAAATAGACGAGGTAGATGAACGGGAGACATGTTGGTTGAAAAAGGGCAGTGCAGCACATGATGCACTCAAGGCAGTCATCATGGACAGCAAACTTTTGAAAGATCTTGGTAAGGTGATAGAATTCTGTCACACTGGTAAATTGGAGATATTCCACTCCTTATTAAACAAATACTGTCCCAAGAGGCAGCATTTTTCATACCAGGGAATGGTAACGAGAACACAAGTGGCTGTTCTTGATTATTCTGAGAACTGCGACTGTCCAAGGGCCATATGCACTTCTGGGAAGAACAAAGGTAATGCGATGCACCATTTTGCCTTCTCGAAGCAAACCAAAAGGTGGGTCACAAAACCTGTGTACGCAAAGAGAACCTCTCGATTTCTGGATGAGATGATGGATGATGTTGTTAGAATGAAAACTGGAGAGTTAACTGACATTGCAGATATTGCAAGACCACAGGTTCCACCAAACATTGCGCCCATACCTCGGCCAGAGAAAAGTGAATTAATTCAGAATCATTACTCCCGTTTTGGAAAGAAGTGATCTGATCCCCCTGATTAACAAAAAAACAATAAGACGCAGGGCTCTGCCAATGCAAGTCACAATAGCGCTCATTATAAAAAATATGATACACAGTGTCCATGCACCACCGCACTCCTGTCACATTCCAGGATCTTAAAGTAATGGCCACGTCGGGCCATCAGCCCCACACCCCCCCCAGTCTCGCACACATTCACATAAAGAAATAGCACTGCAGGGATACTGCCCTCAACCCCCAATACCCCATCACTGAACCGCAACTGTAGGCATAATGCAAACTGTCATGATAATCCCAAATACAGGCACAGAATTGATTGTAATGTTGTGGACTGCCACCCATCACCTGGTAGTGCTTGAACATCCTGCTCCTCCTGTGTCACTCGCAGGCTGTTGATGGTGGGTGGGGAATGTGTTGCTCTTTCACTGCAGGATGTTAGTAGACTACAAAAGATAGCCGTGCTGTGTTTAGCATTATTATCATAACAGTTTGCTTTGCATTACCAACCACAGTTGCGCTTTATGCACCGGGGACTGTGACTGGTGGGGCTATGGTGACACTGCCAGACTATTTCAGTATGCGACCACAAGCAGGACTGTAGGGCGGGGGTTACAGTGGCCCTGCATGGCTATCTCTTCATGTTATTAATGTCCTGAGTGAAGGGTGGCCAAGCCACCAGCCATTAATGCCTCCTTGTTCTATATCAGTGTTGGTGATTGGGGTGCTGGTTGCTCACTGTAACATGGCAATGTGCATTTTGCACATACACACTCAGATAAGCCTTCCCTTTGGCATACAGTTGTGGTTCACACAAGTCAATAGATTGGTCAGTAGCATACAGAGGATGACGAGTTGGGTCCCTGGTGCAAATGGTTTTGGCGATAATGGCATCTGGCACAACTTGCACCAACACTTGTAGAACTGCATTTCTAAACGTGTTTGTCAACAAGACACTCAGCAGCACTTCAGGTGGGGATTGGGTGTCCCCACCACACCTGAGGAAGACCATGATTGACTGCAATCTCCAATGCCTGTAGCATGTATTGTGGAGGGAAAAAAGTCTGTATTACAAACTTTAAGAATTCATACTTGAATGATATCAGTTTCATTTTCATGCCACAATGCAGAGCTACTTTTAGGAAGACTTGTACAATTGGGACACTTTTATTGATGCAGAGTTAAGTTATATAGTTTCTGAAACTAATTTTCATATGTGAACAGAGCACTGTGTCTGTGTTTCCTACCTATGGTTGTGTTGAAAGGCAACAGTGAGAGGACGCTAATGGAATATTTCATCAAACATTATAGAAATAAGAACAGACAAAAGTCTTGAAATGGTTAATCATTTTGTTACAGTTGAAAACAAAGTTCTTGTTACAATGTTCGGTACTGTTTCATTTACAATGATACTTCTCAAAGTAAGTTAAACTGTGAAAGTTGTGAAATCACAGCATGTTTCATAACAGTTGCATTTCCATTGTCGACGACAAGTAATACGACAATGTCGTGGAATTTCTCCTGCCATGTAATTTTTTTTTGTGTTAAACAAATACTAAACTTTGTTAATGAAAGTTTCATTACTTCACTGACCTTGTCAGTTACTGACCATCAAACCAGTGAGAAACCAGTTACTAGTGAAACTGCAACATAATTGTAGGCCCATTAGCTTGACGTAGCTATGGGGCACCGTGATGGAGAGCGTCATGAAGGAAAGGATAGAAGGGGTGATGAGATCATGGGGTGACATACACATTCATCAGCATGTTCTTGTTAATGGAAGACAAATCTGGTGGAGTTGTGTGAAGGGGTGACAAGGGCGCTGGATCAGGGCAGGCACCTGGATGTCCTCTTTCTGGAGTTCAGCATGGCTTTTGACTCTGTGCCCCATCGTGGGCTACTGGTGAAGCTGGAGAGTATGAGGGTGGGGGGCGGATGGGCAGGTGGAAAGGAAACTGGGTGGTGGAGTGGGTACAGAGGGTCAGGTTGGGGAGAGGTCTCATTCTCAACGTTGGTCACAAGCAGGGTACCACAGGGATCGGTGCAGAGTCCACTCCTATTTAATGCTTATGTCACGGACATCACAAGTGGTATCAGGAGCGGGATGAGCATCTTTGCGGATGACTGTAAGCTGTGGGAAGTGGTGGATGGGGAGGAGTGAAAGTTTGATTTCCAGGAGGACATGGACACTCTAGGGAGGTGATCACCAATCTGAAAACTAAAATTTAATGATGCGAAATGCAGGGTTATACACCAGGGATACAAAAACCCAACTCATAAATACACCTGGGAGGGGGGGAGGAGACACTGCAGGTTTTGAAGGTGGAGGAAAACATCAGGGTGGTGGGGGATGAAAAAATGAACAACTCAGAGCAGTGTAGAAGGGTGGCAGCACAAGCAAATGAAATGCTGCAGTGCATAGCCGGGGGGGGGTAACCTCAAGGAGTACTGAGGTACTCCTTCCGCTGTACAGTACCCTGGTTAGAACACAACTTATATACTGCATCAATTTTGTTGTCACTTCTTAAAGAAGGACATTGCATTACTGGATAGGGTACAGAGGAGAGCAAACAGGATGGAACTGGGGCTAGGGGAAATGCCCTATGTGGAGCTACTGGGGGAGCTCAACCTATACTCATTGGAGGACAGAAGAGAAAGTGGTGCTATAATAAAGGTTTTCAAGTATGTCAAGGGGATCAATAGGGTAAGCCTTGGGGGGGGCCTTCAGGTGAGTGAACCAGGGAACACCACAAGAAGCGGGCTGGGGGGGGGCAGAGGGGGGAAACAAGGAGACACTACTTCACTTAGAGAGTGGTGGAGCACCGGAAAATGCGCTGCCCACAAAACTGGTGGTTGCTCCTACTGTGGAGGAGTTCAAGAAGGGTTGGGGATAGGTGCAGGGTGAGGGTACATCCAGAAGCCGCGCTGTGAAGTAGGGATCTTTGTTGGGAGGGAAGGAGGGAGGGCTAAGATCGGTGCCCTGCACAGGCAGTGACCATCGAGCATACTCAGTAGACCATAAGGCCTATTCTGATGTCTTCAAGGTATGCTACGATAACCATCAATTGGACAGTAAAACTCTGAGTATATCAACACAAGGCAGAAATGTAACAACCATGCCCCTCTTTCACTCGTGTCACACTGTGTACAAGAACACCTACACCACTCTTTCCTCGTGTGTCTTTTCCTGAAGCACTTGCAACACTTTGGTCTCCATTCTCTGTACCCTATCTCATCAGTTTGTAAGTAAGGCCTCCAGATATGGAACATTTTTACAGTTTGTTATCTTGTCATTGTGTCTCACAGTTACATGATGACATACCTAGCTGTACTTCCAAGGCCGCCTCATCTGCATGACAACATTGTTTGTATGTTCTCAGTGGCACCGTCACAGTGACTGACAACCTTTCTGTTTGCTGAATTACTGATCCCAGTAATCTATACTCATCTATTTATTTATTTATTTATTTGTTATTTTAGTCTTTGGTAAATGGAAAAGGCCCACTAGGCACAAGTGCCTGTTTCAAGGGGAGACCTGGGAACACTGGATGGTTGAGTGACTTGCTCAAAATCACACAGTATACAAGTGGAGGTTGTGAGAATCAAACTTGGGTCTGGTCTGCTGGATATATCAAGCTTGTTCACACCTCGTTCCTCTAACCTCTAGGCTATACTGCCAGCCCACACTTCACCACACCCCCAGCTCTCATTTTCCTTGGTTTGCAGGATCCACATCCATAATTTTGCTTTGTTTTGCCATTTCAGAGTACATGCTACCCTGATGACCACACCTCCAGCATCCTTGGAAGAGACAGAATCCTAGTTTTGACATAACTCACCATCACTGTACTACTGATGATTATAAAGATCTGCATGTCATGCGCAGACACTCCTTCCCATGTACACTCTTGTTAATGTCTACAGTGTATATCTGTACAGTGTTGGTCACAGCACAGTCCCCAAGAGAAGAACAATCAGCAACCTTTCTTCATGTCAGTGAACACCATTAACCTGAAACATGTGTGTCCTCACCTATGAGTAATGTTATATCCAGTTTCAAAGCATACTGCACACTCCAGAGATGCCCAACTTACCTAACACACTCCTGTTGTAAGAGGTGTACATTTGCTTCCAGAAGACTAGGTATTGCATGTTAACTGGCCCGCCATACTGTGGTATCCCCAAAATGGTTAAAAAATTGTATCGGGTTGCTCTGATAGGACACACTACCTAAGCAATACTGCATGACAACTACATTTCACGTTGGACCAACATGTTGGGACTGTGCTTGTGTGTTTGTTGTTTGGGTGCAGTTTAACACATGGAGGAACAGTCTTGAGCATGATGCTGCTTGAAAGATGAATCTCCTGATCACCAAGCATTGCAGTGTTGCTGTGCATGTGTTATGTAGTGTTGTTCCTAGGGTTGTGCCTGTCAAACCGGCAACTTCTGCTCCTGGTGGTCCAGCTCATCCTGTCGGCAGTGATGGTGGTGTTGGAGGTGCTAGGGGTGATAGCTATAAAGTAGATCAGTGGCACTGTTGCCACTACCTCTTGAAACAGCTCTTGTGCTGACTGCAGGGTTGGCTGGACAGCCGGTGTCAGGGGGATGCCTGGATGATGACCACATCATGGGGAAACCACGCTGGATGACACATGCACAGAACTATTTTGATGTGTCTTCCTCAGGGGGTTCATCAATCAAGCAGTGTTGTGTTCCAGAGGGTTTTTCCGTGTGTTGTACTATACCGGCACAGTGGGCACATGGTCACGGTCACAGCATGTTGGTCCACAGTGAAGTGCAGTACAGCCACAGTATTGCTGACTGGGACACTATCGCTTCCACACAGTCAGCAGTTATCACCAACACTGTTTGGCATTGCAGGACCTAGATGCAGCAACATCTTCCATTGCCATAGTAACAACAGGTACACCATTAAGTTGTTGTGATGTAGCCTGTTACGTGTTAACAATTAGCAGGGTACATTTTTTTTGTGGTGGGGGGAGGGCACCTGAACAACCTGACCTTGCCCTGTCATTTACTTTTCTTCCTTTCAGGTGACACTGTTTACTATGTCTCCTGAATGTGGTATGCATGTTACACATCATGCACAAACTAATTAACATGGTGCTCACCGTCAAAGGAGTTTCTGCATCACCAACGTCTGTGCATGACACACTCCAATTATGAACAGTCATTCAGGGGACCACAATGGCCATGGAACCAGGGATTTCAAATCTGCACACCAAGTAGACTTACTGCCCCCCCCCCCCTTGTTAGGGTGAGCTACCCCCGCCCCCCGCGGGGTGTAGACAGACAATATACAAATGTAAACCAGGACCATGTTTGTTGCCTCATTTGGCACAAGAAATATAACTTTTGTATCTCATGACAGTGTTTGTTGCCATGCATGGATAAATACAAATGCCAAGCATTATTCCCTATAACATCCACATACCAGCCCAGAGCCTGTAAAGCTGTATTGTCCTTGAGATGCAAAGAGAGTAAAAGTGACCAGTACTTCTAGTTTAGACTCCTATGAATAACATTACAGAAAGGTTCAGTATTTTCTTTGTCAGTTTTCATGGAAAAAGGAAGCAGTTCAAAGACCCCTTAAATAAAAGTGCACACCATGGCCTGATTGGAGTATGCCTGCCTACACCCATACATGGAACACTTAACATGTGCTGCAGTCATGGCTGTGGTTATAGTTATGCTGGCCATGCTCAGTCACCCTCCACTCACAATAATGATCACTATGACAGCAGTCTTGACAGTGATTGTAGTCACAGTTTACACCGTCATGGCAGTAGTAACATCAACTGCAATTTGAATAGATGGCTGGAGGGATGGGAGCGGGGTCTTCTACCAGGGAACAGAGTACAGTGTAATACATTCCTCTAATGATGAAGGTAATGCTTTACCATACGAGGTTAGCAGGAGAGGGAATATACTGCACTGCACTATGCTAGCAGGAGGTGCAATAAAGTACTGCACTGTGCAAGCAGGGGAGGTAAAATAATGGACTGCAGTGCACTAGCAGGGATGGAATATACTGTACTGTACCAGGGAAAGTCATATGCTGTTCTCTGCAAGGGCAGGGAATATACTACTATCCTGCTCCAGTGGAGGGAATGTACTGTACTGCAGCATATAAAAAAGGGAACAAATGTAATGTATTGGCATCCTCAATAAGACGAAGGGCTATCAACATCGGAGAAATATGTGCACCTTATACAAGTACATGCTCCTCTGTAACAACTGAAACCATTCACCATCCACCAGTGCAATGCAAGCACAGTTCAGAGAGCAACATTTTGCTTCTCAAGATGATGGACAGATCACTGAGACAACAACCACACTCGACTCAGGATCAACAATGACAGTGGGCAAGTTAATCTGATAAAATGAAGGGCAACACAGACACACTTCGTTTAGGCTCAGTGACACTGAACACATGAGAGCCTTAAAATACAAAACCATTTGTCCTCTTGTAACACCCCCCCCCCGATCATCGTGGAGGCAAACTACAAATGAATACTGTTTTACTTCCTTGGTGTGCTTCTGACTTGCACAGCAACATGAGGCAATAAGCGTCGCAACAATAACAAGGTACCCTGCATTTTTGTTACCTAAAACTGGAGACATCTTGCATGAAGAACGATACAGAGATGCACAGTGAACAGCCAGGGATGTTTACAGCAGTGCACTTCCTGAACAGTGAGTCACACGCATGCTCCATCGAACTCGACATCCTCGTGACTGTTAACAGAAAGATGCATGGAGCATGATCAGAAACACCTAATTAGCATACTCGGTGCGGCTTCGGATGCATCAGTTAGAGAAACGGTGCCGCGCTACTGGGGATAAAAAATGTATTATGTGCACTCAATGCTAGGACAAATATTACTCAGAGCAAAAAAAAATCTGCACTACATCAGGTTAGCAAATTAATGTATACTACTGCCTGATTTACACAGCTTTCCTTTAATACGGACGGGAACATTTTTGCCAAAATATTAAATACTCGTTTAGAATCAATAATTTCCAAACTTGTCCATACCTCCCAAGCTGGATTTATCAAAAATGGAACTGGTTCTGATCATCTCCGCTCGTTATTTAATTTAATCTACAAAGCTAAATCTCTTAAATCACCTGCTGCAGCTATAGCCATTAACTTTGAAAAGGCATTCGATTCTCTCAACTGGACTTATTTGTATCGTGTTCTATCCCACTTTGGTGTCACTAATACATTTTGTACATGGATTCAATTACTATACACCCTCCAGCTGGGAGGAACACCTTTCCCACCTTAGGGAAGTGCTGGGCAGGATACAGAGGGCCGGGCTCACTGTCAAAGCCAGGAAGTGCCAGGTGGCCATGGGAGAAGTGGCATACCTCGGGCATGCGGTAGGCCGAGGACAGCTCCATCCTAACCAAATAAAAATAGAGGTAATCCAGGCATGGCTCAGACCAGAAATGCAGAAGCAGGTCAGGAGTTTTCTTGGGACAGCAGGGTACTATAGAAAATTTGTACCCAATTACAGTGCCCTGGCTGCTCCCCTGTCTGTCCTGGTAAAGAAAAGGATGCCAAAGAAAATTACCTGGGAACCAGCCTGTGAAGAAACCTTTACCAGATTGAAGGAGGCACTGTGCAGTGCTCCTGCTTGGACAAGCCCTGACTATAGCAGACCCTTTATAGTTCAGACTGATGCCTCAGATGTGGGTATTGGGGTAGTACTGAGTCACACATCCAGCCAAGGGAAAGATCACCCTGTAGCGTATCTGAGTAAGAAGTTACTTCCCAGGGAGTAGGCATACTCCACTGTGGAAAACGAGTGTCTTGTCATAGTGTGGGCCCTAAAGAAATTAGAGCCATGCTTATATGGGCAGCATTTTGTGGTACAGACTGACCACAACCCCCTGGTTTGGCTGACACAAATGGAAAAAATAATGGGAGATTGCTAAGATGGAGTCTTGCTTTGCAAGGGTATGACATAACCATTCTACATAGGGCTGGAGTGGAGCGACCAATCAGAACTCAGATAGGCTGTCTTGTGTCTATGAGGAGTGAACTGATTTGGGAAGCTCATCCCATGCAGGGGATAGAGCCCCGAAGTTCAGTCTAGGTGGAGAGGATTGTGGCACTTGGACAGCTGGTTCTGATCGATCTATGATTTTTGTAATATAAAAATGTAGTGTGATTGTCTGTCATGAAAAATCCTGTGCCTGGGATGACAAACCCCACTCCCAGGTATCAGTTCAAAAGACATAATGTATGTTAAACAGCAGATCTCTGAATGCAATTAACTTGTCAGTTTGCTTTGACGCCAGGAACTAATATATCCATTTTATGATATCCTCAGGAAAGTCAGTTAATTGCACCTGGTGTCATAAGGAAGTGGAATATCCATTTTATGATGTCCTTAGGAAAGTCTTGCACCTGGTGTCATAAAAAGTCCTTTGATGTGTTTGAGAAAGGAAGCTGCTCATGGATCAAAGGGCCTGAGAAATTACAGTCTTAATTAAGAGTGTCATCATTTGGAAAATAAGTCTTGTAGGCATCACAGAATAAATACCTTGATGGGACTTCCTGTTTTGTATATATATATAAATATATATATAAAATCACACATGCCCCCACAATGCAAAGCATCATGGGCTGCATATGCAAATCACCACAGAATGTTATGCTGGTCCAACTTTAAGCAGAATTGCATGGTGCCGAAAGGCCTCTCACACAGTTTGCAAAGCGTGCTAACAGAAGACATAGACACGTGTTTCGTCCTACCAGGACTCATCAGTATGCCTCGTCTGTTTGACACCCCAGTGGAATGGACCAGCTACCCCTAAGGCAGTGTGCCTAGGATATATTGTGGTGAACCCATTAAAATAAAAACAATTTAAAGACAAAGAACCTCTGTGCGTAAACACTGAGGCAAGGTTACCCAAAGGGCATTTGGCTGGGAAGCCAAGTTTCAGAAAATACAAAATCACACATCCCCCACAATGCAAAGCATCATGGGCTGCATATGCAAATCACCACAGAATGTTATGCTGGTCCAGCTTTAAGCAGAATTGCATGGTGCCGAAAGGCCTCTCACACAGTTTGCAAAGCGTGCTAACAGAAGACCTAGACTTTGGTTTGCATATGCAGCCCATGATGCTTTGCATTGTGGGGCATGTGTATTTCTAGTATTTTCTTGAAATCTTGGCTTCCCAGCCAAATGCCCTTTGGGTAACCCTTGCCTCAGTGTTTACGCATTAGAGGTTATTTGTCTTTTAAATAGTTTTTTATTTTAATGGGTTCACCACAATATATCCTAGGCACACTGCCTTAGGGTTAGCTGGTCCATTCCACTGGAGTGTCAAACAGACGAGGCATACTGATGAGTCCTGGTAGGACGAAACACTTGTCTATGTCTTCTGTTAGCATGCTTTGCAAACTGTGTGAGAGGCCTTTCGGCACCATGCAATTCTGCTTAAAGTTGGACCAGCATAACATTCTGTGGTGATTTGCATATGCAGCCCATGATGCTTTGTACTGTGGGGCATGTGTGATTTTGTATTTTCTGAAACTTGGCTTCCCAGCCAAATGCCCTTTGGGTAACCCTTGCCTCAGTGTTTACGCACAGAGGTTCTTTTGTCTTTATATATATATATATATATATATATATATATTTACACTGTATATATATACACTGTATATATAAATATTTTTTTATGTATCCTGAAAGGGAGGAGCTGGATGATGACATCATGAAGAGGGTTGTAACACAGCATTTTAAATTGTAGTTTGTATTCCATTTAGACACACACATGTTTGGACTCTGAAAAAGCAACATTAGGCACTGTTAGAAGGTATACATGAGAAAGACAATTCTAAGTAGTAACTATGGCCTTGCCATCTATGGCTCTGCCCAACAAGTGACCTCCGCAGGATCTCAGTTGCTCTCAACAAAGCCTGAGACTACTGACAGGTGCAGCCTGACAAACTCACACCTGTGACCTCTATGCACAGGCCAGCTGGCTACCCCCACGCAGCAGAATACAATACCAGACCTGCTTACTTACCAAAAGATTCTGCTTGGTCTCATGCCACCTGGTGTTAGCTCACCTTACTACCTACAGTGGCACTTCAACAAACACGTGGTGCCCAATCTCTAACCTGTCAGGTTCCCAGATGTTGTACCTCCACGGATCAGCGGTCCTTTATCTATAGAGCTGCTCAATGGTTCAATTTCCTCACTAAAGAATCATTTTCCTCTACTACACTTGGACCTTTCAAAAGGAATCTCAAACTTTACCTCACCTCTACCACTCAATGTGACTGCTTTGTTGAACAGAGATCTCTCTAAACACCTCCCAGCTCACTCATGTCTCACAGCCCGCCCTTTCCCAACCTCATTCCCTCTGGCACTGGGCCTTCCTTGTGACTCCTTTCCTGCTTCACATCTCCACTAGTACAAGACATTTTCCACTCACCATCGGACAGTGGCCCATTAGCCTGCCAACTTCCTCTCCCGGTCTCATGCCTGCAATACTAACTGCCTATGGTGCCCTCTTTCTCTTATTGTTACCGCAGCCAGCTGCCTACTCAAGCTGCTCGTTTTATGAATATTATCTCAAAGTATGTTATAACTGAGTATCTTTATTTTTTCTGTTAGTTGTTTTGGTTGTTTATTGTGCATTCTTTTACTACCTCTGCATGTATGTTGACCCTCATCCTTTGACGTGGAACCTTTGTAAACGAGCAGTTTCTGCTCAAAGGTATTTGTAATCCGAGAATTTAATAAATAAATAAATAAAAATAAAAAAGTATACTGTGGTAGGAGATATTGTTTGCACTTTAAACCTGCTTTTTAAGTGATTTGTATGTTTTGTGATATATGATTCTGTAATTACATTTTAAATTTTTATCTATTTTTAAGTAAACATCTCATTTTAGAGACTACTTGGTGTGCCTTTGAAATTCTTTCTTTGTGAAGTGAAGCATATATGGTTAAGAGTTATTTGCTGTGCAAAGCTATTGGTAATACCAAACTGGGAAAAAGTAAGAGTTTATTATGAGGTCTTTACTAGAGTTTTCAGGGTTCATTTTGTACACCTGGTTAGGTGCCCATAGGCGAAAGATATCTGGCCCCCAAAGAGCAGAATTATCTGAGCCTGTGTACATTAGATGCGCTAGCAAGAGGTTCACAGTTTGAATCCTCCAGAACTTGAGACCAAAGTTTGATTTGAACCCACAAAACAGACATGAGGGTTACCCTGTTCTGTTAACTGTTCACAATACTGTGCTCAGAGGTTGGCACTGTGGGAGCAGAGGGCCTGACCTGCTGAGTGGGGTTGTGACACTTATGTAGGCTCCCATTGCTCTATTAGCAACAGCAGAATTGGGAAAATTAGGGGGGAGGCCTGGCTGGTCATGATCTTTGAAACACTCTGACCAAGCCCAGGCCATTTACAACATTTACACTGACTGTGGCATTTAAAAAGACAAGCGTGGAGACACATCATGGCACTGTCATGCAGATCAATAGGAGAACACCAACCATTATGGATTTACCATCTCTGCAGGATGTCTTCCTGGCAGTGGACATTACTGGAGCACAGTGAGTTACTTAAGGTAAGTCCCCCGATTTGGATGGGGTTACACTCTCTCCTGCCTATGAAACCTGGCGTTTGTGTCACATCTAAAACATAAGTAACAACTGACATTAACACTTTTTACACTATTTACAGGTTGCAACCATATACTACTATATACATTATCTGCACAGTTTCACAATTAATATACAAAATATAGCATGCCTTACTCTAAATGGCCTTTTCTACATGCTATTTTTATCTTCACATGTCAAATTCATAATTTTCATTGTGTTTTAAACAGTTACCGTAAGCATTACCCCTTGAAACCTCTGAGCAGTTGAATTACTGGTAATTACCTTGTACCCTTTTAACTGACCTTCGTTACTTGGCAAGGGCTACCCCAAACATAGCGGGAAGAGAGCTTGATTATTAGATTGGAAAATGCAGTGAACCCTATTTTAGGAAGGGAGTTAGTTGTGATGTATATCCCTTTATGAACCACATTTAAAGGCGGGTCTACAGGCTTTCCTGGTGAGCCGTAGCTGAGGTGTACTACTGGTTTTACAATTCTACCAGATCTTTTTGGTGAAGGAGGCATAGGCACAGTCCTCTCAACATTGGCATTTGGGTTCATGACTCCCAGCTTGTTGTCCAGCAACAAAGCAGCTTCTGCAGGAAGGGGTACCTCTGCACTCTTTGTAAGTTCTGAGCTGGACTTATTACTTGTAGGTGTAGTAGTACTTAAGCTTTCTGGGTCTATGGGACATTTCAAAAAATAAGAGTCACTATAATTTCAGAAAATAAATCGGCATTTTGCGCTTGTACTGTAATTTTACCCAGACACTTAACTTGGCTCACTGCTTCCTCTTTGACCACTTTAGAGGTCCCCAATTCTATGTCCACTAGCATCAAAGCATGGTGAGGATCAACCTCTTCCACCTCACTCCACCCATCAGGCAGTACACATCCATTTTGTGAGAGAGAATTTCAAGTTTAACTTCAGCAAGGTTCTCCATTTTTGGTTTGGCGCTAAATTAACAATTAACTGCAATTTTGTACCTTGGCCACTTGGCAGTGCTAGTCTCAGCGGTCCCTCCAAGATATAACCCTTAGGTGGTGCTAGTTCAAGGGCTGCTACCCCTGCCTGTCTTCCTAACAACAGGTTGAGGGGTCTGTGTTCCAAATTGCCAAGTACAAGGAGGTCCCTAACCTCAGTAAACACACTAGTTTGATGCCTCCACCCAGATTATGGTTTGCGTGGGTATCTATTTATACTGGTGCAGCCCTCTGGGAAGCCATCACCACCACCCTCAACCCCACCTAGCGACTGATTATCTAGATATTGACAATGACCATTAACAGTATTCACTAGACAGTTTACAATAGGTATTACCAATATGCTCCCAGTTGTCCCACTTACCAGCAGAGTCTCTGGTCCTGGTATATGCCCTGCAACCTCCCTATAAATACAGTTTTGAAATACAGCATGCACTTTCAACACATTTAGTGAAGAGCTTATCACTTTTAGTCAGATAATAATATACTCACAAATTGGGTTCAAAGTAACACAGTAAATCAGGTTTATTAAAGGGTCATGAAAAAGGAGGGGGAGCAAATCTGGACAAATGATTACTGTTCTGGAAAACCAGGTTACTAAACACAGTTAATTTAGTCCCTCTGCTACTGGGTATCCAGGATCTATGCTGGCTGACCAGAATCGGTGCCCGGGGTTGCAACTGTTGTTGGGGCATTTGAAGGAAAAAATCAATTACATTAACTGTACAAAGCAAATTAACTTGGTTGTATCCATGCTGGTTGGCCTAGTCTATTGGAAACACTTGACATTAAGCAGAGAACAATTAGATGATACCATAAGAAAATCAAGATGCCTGTTGCAGGGAGCTACCCTGGATTTACTCACTGTACAAAATCGATTTAGGATGGCCTGGTGAAATGAAGACCCGATGATGGAAGCTGCTGCACATGGGAAATGGGGCCACCGTGACTCATCTCCATTTCACAGCCTTTCCCTGTAGGTGGCTGCAAGCTGCAATGACTCGTTGCACATAGGCTGGATCCCCAAAGCTGGTCTCTTGCTGGTAAAACTGTAGCTGGCACGAGAACAGATGGCATGGGCTGGGATAGACATGGGCCCAAACTTAAAAGAGTATCTCTGACAAAGTCCAGTTTATTCATTGGTGACCTCTTCAGCTGGCAGGCAGTTTAGTAACTGATAAAGGCAGGCTTTGTTCCGGCACTCAGGAGTCCCTGGACGGTTGGTCTGAACCCACAACAAGTGTTTTGGCACATTTATTTCTAGAAACATCAAACTCTTCAAATTCTCTTTTGCTTCTTGTCCGTTTGCAATGTTAGCTGCATTGCTTGAGCAAACCTCTTGATCCGTTGTCAGGCTGTTCCTGGTGACCGATCCCTTTGGGAAAGTCCAATTCACATTAGAGAAACTAGGCCTCTTCTAGGCTGGATTCTGCAGGGCATACATGCTTTTTTCCCCATAGAGTCTTGGGATGAACCACCACACAAAAGCTCCTCTTAGTTCAAAATCTTGAGCTGCACTTCTCACTGTTTCAAAATATTCCTTGGACTGGTCCGTCTTTCATGTTATTAGGCAGTCTGATGCTGAAAATACTAACAGGGAGGCAAGTCAGGCCTTTCCCTGCCAGTTCTCGTCAGCTCTTTTCCCAGAGCTGCTTCTCGATGGCTTGTTGCTTCTCTCTTCACTCTACCAGCAACTGAACTCTTTTTTTTATCAGTTCTCAGACTAGTCTGACTTCTCTGGATTTTAGTTGGCTAGGGGAGCTGTCAATCAGTTCTGGTGTTCCCATTTGTCATTTTGGGTGCCAAGCTGAAAAACTACAAAAACTTCAGCTTTTTCCCAGGAGGCACTTGAGCTAAGGACCTCTCGAGGTCCCTTGTGTCCTAATTGGTCCAAAAGGTAAGTCGCAGTCCAAAACATGGTGGCTTCCATTGGAAAATGCATGCTGCAATAACGACAGGTTAAGCAACAATCTATATCTTAAAGACAACTATGAATTAGAAGTAAATAACTGCAGTACTTTGTAGAGCTCCATTGGCTCTATGAGTGACAGCAGAATGGGGCAAATTGGGGTGATGCCTGGCTGGTCACGAGCTTTGAAACATTCGGACTCAGCCTAGGCTATTTACAACATTTACACTGACTGTGGCACTTAAAGAGACAGGCGCAGAGTCACATCATGGCACTCTCACGCAGATCAATAGAAGGACACCAACCATTATGGATTTACTATCTCTGCAAGACATCTGCCTGGTAGGATATCCCATGAGAAAGGTGATCGCTATTGAACAATTACCGAAAGGGTGACTCAGTTGTGGTGGCAGTTCTCATGGCTAATGGATGGGGGTGAATGGGGTATAGCGACATCCTGTCGCTATATGTATACGGTGCATGGGGGGTGAGGACGCTGGTGATGGGTGAGAGGGAAGGGAGAGTTTGTGAGGAGTAGCACAATGGTGGGTTGCTGAGCTGACCATGTGGTGTGGCGGGTTTGTGGCAGGCTATGGTTGGGAGGGTGCCAGGTTTGGTGCTTGGCTCGTCGGGATTTTTGTGCCTGACCAAGAAAATTTTTTATTTCCCCCAACATGCACCCCCAGGAGTTGAGAATCTTTAATGCGGGGTGTGGGAGTCAACCCTCCACATAAACAAAAAATTAAGTTCACGGTGCCATTTTTAGTAGCGCTGAGTGTACATCGAAGTAAATGTGTTTTGCTGATGTACAGTCACCTAATGGTGATTGCCTTTCCGTGATTGCCATTATCACATAGATCCACCTGGTAGTTGACATTACTGGAGCCCAGGGAGTTACTTAAGGTAAGTTCCCCAATTGGGGGGGAGTTACACTCTCCCCTGCCTAGAAACTTGGCATCCACATCAAGTCTAAAACATAAGTAACAATTGACATTAACACTTGTTACCTTTCCAGCGGCTGCCCTCGAGCACCCAGTGACCATCGGGGCTCCGAGCTGCCAGTGGGTGGGCGGCGACCGCTAAGCCGAAAAGGGAACCAGGAGGCCGGAGAGACAGCCAAGCCGGCCCTGCCCTCGAGCACCCAGTGACTGTAGGGGCTCCGAGCCGCCAGCGGGCGGGTGGCGACCGCTAAGGCGAAAAGGGAACCAGGAGGCCGGGAGAGACAGCCAGAAAGCCGGCCCTGCCCTCGAGCACCCAGTGACCGTAGGGGCTCCGAGCCGCCAGCGGGCGGGCGGCGACCGCTAAGCCGAAAAGGGAACCAGGAGGCCGGGAGAGACAGCCAGAAAGGTACGGGAAAGCCGCAAAATTTTTGCACACCCCCCTCCTGGGTGTTTCTTTTTATACACACTTTCCCGCCTAATCTCCGATCTCCTCCCATAGCTAATTCCTAGCCAATACCGAGCTCCACTCCTCACACCACCATTAGTATTTTAACCCCTAGCTACCTTCCACCATGCTGCTGTTACTCTTAATGATGCTCTGCCCCTCACCTTCCTCATATCCTGAGAAGGAGACCGATACAGCCCATGCCCTGGTGTTCAAGGCAGCTATTCAAGCTGGCCCCCCTCTTTTATCCATAGTGGATGTCTTCCAATTCCTCAAGTATACACTACTGCTTCTACACTATAATCCTTGGGTTATCCCACAAAAAGGCTCACATCCAGTTCTGTACTTTATAAGCTCCCAACTCCATTCTTGGCAGTACAGAGCCCCCCTATACCTGTCCATCAAGCTGGTATTATTTGACAATTTACCTAACCACACAACAGGCTCAAGACCCTCTAAATACTGGACCCCAAGCAAGAAGAGAAAATCCTCTGGCTATTCCTTCCTTCTATCACTTGAAGCCCTCATTAAATTAATTTTCTTTCTGCTGATCTGTGCTGGCACTGTTGAAATCAATCCTGGACCCACAGAAAGCTCTATCTCCCCAGCTGATTTAGCCACCATAAAAGGCCTAAGTTTTCTTCATATCAACGTCTGCAGCCTCCTAAAAAAGTTCTCATTAATACAGGCCTGGGTTGCACATACCTTACCTGACTTTCTGGTAATCTCCGAAACATGGCTCAAATCTGCAACAAATGACAGAGAAATAAATCTTCCCAACTATCAGCTCTTCAGATCTGATCGTCCATCCAGGGGCGGTGGAGTGGCCATTTATGTTAAAGCAAATATCTCTGCATCCAGCCTCAATATTACATCACAGCCAAAGGAATTCAATGTTTATCCTCAAGATATCTCTTCCCAATATGTCAGCTTTTCAATTGATTGGTTGCTATAGGCCCCTCAGCAGGCCTAAAACTCCTATCCCACCTGGACACTATAATTAAATTAGGCCCAGACGACACCATTATTTTAGGCGACCTGAATCTAAATTGGCTAGCCAATACATCCGCACCTAGTATCCTTTTGTGACACTCATGGTTTCACTCAATTAATTAAAGAACCAACAAGGATTAACCCAAAAACAAAAGTAACAGCACACTTCTGGACATTATGTTGGTTAATAAGCCTCATCTGTATTCTCACGCTGGAGTGCTACAGTGGCGTGAAAAAGTATTTGCCCCTTCCTGATTTTCTATTATTGCATATTTGTCACACTGGATGTTTTCAGGTCTTTAGACAAAATATAATATTAGATAAAGGAACCTGAGTAAACAAATAACACTTTTTTTACTTATTTCATTTATTTAATGAAAAAGTTAACCAACACCAACTGGCACTGTGTGAAAAGTAATTGCCCCCAGTTAAATCAACCCAATTAAAGGGATAATTAGAGTCAGCTGGTTGAACACAGCCAGGCTTGATTACAGCCAGCCCTGCTCAATATAAACCTCACTTATTTTGACCCTACCATCAGAGTCACGTTGCCAGCACAAAGATTCAACAAGCACATTATGCCATGATCAAAGGAAGTTCCTGAAAAGATCAGAAAAAATGTGTTGCCCTCTATCAGTCTGGAAAGGGTTACAAAGCTATTTCTAAGGCTCTGGGACTCCATCAAACCACAGTGAGAGCATAATCTCCAAATGGAGAACACTTGGAACAGTAGTGAATCTTCCCAGGGGGGCGGCCTGCCAAATTACTCCAAGGGCGAGCAAAATCATCCAAGAAGTCTCTAAGGATCCTAAAACAACATCCAAAGAACTGCAGGCTTCTCTTGCCTCAGCTAAGGTCAGTGTTCATGACTCCACAATCAGAAAGAGACTGGGCAAAATGGGCTTCATGTGAGAGTAGCAAAGGCGGAAACCACTGCTAACCAAGAAGAACATAAACGCATCTCTCATTTGCCAGGAAGCACCTGGATGATCCACAAGCCTTTTGGGAAAATGTTCTATGGACAGATGAGTCCAAAGTGGAACTTTTGGATGACATGGATCCCATAATGTCTTAGTAAAGCAAACACAGCATTCCACAGTAAGAACACCATACCAACAGTCAAACATGATGGTGGTAGTGTGATGGTGTGGGGATGCTTTGCTGCCCTAAGGACCTGGATGACTTGCCATAATTAAAGGAACCATGAATTTGCTCTGTACCAGAAAATTCTTAAGGAGAATGTCCAGTCATCCTTCCGTCAGCTGAAGCTGAAGCGTAGTTGGGTCTGCAGCAAGACAATGATCCAAAACACAAAAGCAAGTCCACATCAGAATGGCTAAAAAGAAGTAAAATTAAAGTTTTGGAGTGGCTAGTCAAAGTCCAGACTTAAACCCAATAGAGATGTTGTGGCAGGACCTGAAACAAGCAGTTCATGCTCGAAAACATACCAAATGTTACTGAATTAAAGCAGTTCTGCGAGGAGAGTGGGTTAAAATTCCTCCACAGCGATGTGAAAGACTGATATTGAATTACAGGAAGTGTTTGGTTGCAGTCATTGCAGCTAAATGTGGCGTAACCAGTTATTAAGTGTAAAGGGCAATTACTTTTCACACAGTGCCAGTTGGTGTTGGTTAACTTTTTCATTAAATAAGTGAAATTAAAAAAACAAGTGTTATTTGTTCACTCAGGTTCCTTTATCTAATATTACATTTCTCTAAAGACCTGAAAACACCCAGTGTGAGAAATATGCAATAATAGAGAAAATCAGGAAGGGGCAAATACTTTTTCACGCCACTGTATTTACTGATATAAGCAATCATTGTCCCATAGCTGGCATAAGATCATCATTCAAGCCATCCAACCCAGCAAAATTTCTTCGAAGAAGGTCTAAAAAGAACCTTAATATCACAGGATACCTCCATGATCTGTGTCACACCACACGCTGGCAAGATTTCTATCTCACAACTTCAGTAGAAATAGCTCTACAGGTCTTAAGTGACATTATCACAAGTGCCCTCAACATACATGCACCCTCTCTCAGTGTCAGAACCAAGCTCAAATCTTGTCGCTGGTTCTCTGCTGACCTAAATCCGCATTGCTTGCTAGAGATAAGCTCTGGAAAAGGGCAAGAAAGACCAAGGACCCAAATGATTGACTTCAATTCAGAAAAGCCAGAAACTCCTGCACAAAAAAAGAGAACTGCCAAGGCTGCTCTATACAGCTGAACTGGATGCCTCCTACCATAACCCTGCAAGATTCTGGGGACCATAAAGGGATCTTAGGACAAGATTCTACCCTGTCTTACCACCCAAAGTGCACCTAAACAATGTGGATATCACTGACAAGCAAGAAATCTTGAATGCCTTCAACAATCATTTCACTACAGCCGCCTAGCATTCGACTCTCTCCAGCAAATCTAATGCGATCACAATTAAACTTCCAGTCTACTGAGGGACAAAAGGCTGCTTCCACATTTTCTTCAAGCCAATACTATTAAAACAAGTAGAAGACCTACTACTCATTTGGACACAACTAAAAGCGCAGGTGCAGACCCTCTGGACCCCTACTTTCTAAAGTTGCACTGCATGCCTTAGCAGCCCCAACTCACCTTTTCAATTTGTCCCAACCACTGGATCTATTCCTACAATATGGAAAACAGCTCAAGTGTTTCTACTCAAGGCAGGTGATCCCATGGACCTCAATAACTATAGGCCCATATCCATCTTTACCAGTATTGTCCAAAATGCTTGAAAAATTAGTGAACAGCCAATTAAGTGCCTACCTTGACACCAATAATCTCCTTAACCCAGCTCAATCTGGGTTTAGATCCATGCACAGCACCATCTCTGCCTTAGCAAAAGTTTCTAATGATTGGCAGACTGAATTAGACAAAAAGAATAATATCTGTGCTGTATTTCTGGATTTAAGCAAAGCCTTTGATACTGTGGACCATGATCTACTAATCTCCTCTCTACATTCCATAGGCCTCGACTCAGTCTCTCTTCAATGGTTCAGATGCTACCTCTCCGGTAGACTACAGCATGTAAAAAATGAAGGTGACCTATCTACCTCAAACCACTCCTAAGAGGTGTACCACAAGGTTCCATCTTGGGTCCTATCCTCTTGCCATTTATATCAATAATATTGACTCAATCTCACCAAATCTAATATTCACCTTTTCGCAGATGATACTGTCCTATATGTCAGTAATCCTACACCATCAAAAGCCTGTGAACTTTTACAATCTGAGTTCTCTGCTGCAGCACAAATTACTAGAAAAGAAACTCCTACTGAATGCCAAGAAAACAAAAGCTATGTTCTTCTCCTTCAAGAGCTTTTCCACTCTCTCACCAATCACCCTTCCCAATTATCTACCATCCTTGGTGAAAGTCTGGACTATGTGGATAAATTTAAATATCTTGGGGTTTGGATTGACAATAGACTTGACTACACTAGCCACATTGAAGAACTCCTGAAGAAGCTCAGACAGAGACTTGGCCTATTTTACAGAATAAAACATTACCTAACCAGAGATTCTAAACAAAGATTAATCCTGGCATCATTCCTATCCCTCATTGATTATGCTGATTTCCTATATAGTCACTGCTCCCTTTCCCACTTAAACAAACTGGATACCTTGTACCATAGAGCTCTTAGATTCATTACAGACCTTCCTTTCAGCACCCACCACTGCTCTCTCTATACTGCAGTCGGCTGGACATCCCTACATCATAGAAGAAACAAAATGCTGCCTATGGATCTACAAAGCTCTAACAAACAAATTACCATCCTACATTTCAGATTGTTTTACCCAGGTCATATCCAGACCATATGCCCTAAGGAATAATAAAACTCTACATGCTGAAGATACCTATTACCTATACCCGGCATGGGAGGGCTGCAGTCAGCTACTCTCTAGCACTTATTTGGAACTCTCTTCAAAAGATCCTGAAGTTGAATACCCTCATTCCAATAGCATCTTTCAAAAAGCTATACACTAGTCTCTTTCAGAGCCATGCAACTGTTTCCACAAGGCCTAGTCCTATCACAACCCCTTTCTCCCACACCCCTTTTGCACTTCCACCCTAATTTGTTTTGTAGCTTTCACCCACTTAACTCATACCTGACCTTATTCCCAAAATCCCATCACCCTCGCTTTAATCTTTCATTACTGTCTTATTTTGTTCCTTTTTATTATAACCCAGTTTCTTTGGCTCATTGCTTTGTATATATGTAAATATTCTTGTATCTGTTCATTTACAATGTCTTTGTTTTTTGTATTCAATCTGTATCTTGTATTTGTGTAAAAATTTGTACCTTTATATTGTTATGACCAATCAGGTCCATCTTGTAAATGAGCTATGCTCAATGATGCTCGCCTGAATAAATAAAGATTTTATTTTTATTTATTTATTTATTTATTGTAGAGATCAGATTTACAACCTTTGAGTCAAAGACTCGTTTACAAAGGTACCTCGTCAAAAAAGGGGGGGAGACAACAAAAGTGTGAGGTTAGGACAGGGAAAATGACGGAACAGGTTAGTTACATAAAAAATATACACTTGGAGAGAGCAGACAGCGAGGCTGCACTGGATTCAACTTGTGGAAGGTACCGACATTGGTACGACAACAGGAGACTCAATTTGACAGCAAGTTACAAATTAGTAGGTACCAACATTGGTAAAGCAATAGTAGATACATTATTCATAATTAGCATGTCCAAGCTGATATGTAGATATGTAAGACCGTGGTAGGGGTTGAAAGGTTAGTAGGGACCCGCATTAGAGGCCGAGGGAGGGCGGCGTGGCAGCTACAAGCATTTACAACCTCGGCTGTCTATAATATGTTGGCGAAGGGCAATTTTGAGCGGCCAATGCCAGGGATCTTGGAGATAGTTTCAGGAAGGAGTTAAACCAGGACAGGGCTCGTGATGGAAAGATCTTTGGTAGCAAGAGGTCCTCGCTCTGGGAGCGTTGAAGGGGCTGGCTCGGGCACGGGTTGGCAGGGACCTAGCAGCCTGCTGCAGAGGTCCAGAGACCCCAGGAGGGCAGAGACTTGACAAGGATTTTTGGCCAGTAGGCAGGTATGATAAATCAGTCTTTCCTCAAGTGTGAGTATTTTTGTGGCGGAGTATAGCAAACAGGTGTGGGTTCTGCTGTGGGCACAGTAAGGAGCCTACATGCTTTATTTATAGAGGTCTGGACTTTGGATAAGGCAGAGGCATCAGCAGCAGCGAGAAGGAGACCATAGCGGCCAGTGATAATACCGATGAGGTGATGGCTAGTTTTAAGGCAGGTTCAGGAGACAGTCTTTGTGGCGGTAGAGAAGACCCACCCTGAGTTCATTGCAGACGCCAGAGATTTAAGGTGGCGTGGAAAGTAAGGCCAGAGTCAAAGGTGATGCCCAGGTACTTATAGGATGTAACCTGCTCCAGAGGGAGGGCATGCTGGTGGTGATGTGGAGGGAAGTCTCTGGCATTGTTTTGCCGATGAGAAAATAGCATGGACTTAGTTTTCTTTAGGTTCAGGACTAGCGGTGATTATTGAACCACTTTTCGGTTTGGAGGAAGGCGCTGCAGCATGCTTTGGAGTGGGAGTGGGTCAGGGTGATGCAAGGATAACAGCGCATCAGCATAGAGTAATATTTTACTGGAACAGGAGCTAGGAGGGTGTTCAGGAATAGGCTGAAAGGGTTGGGCCAAGGATGGAGCCTTGGGGACACCCGAGTGTACCGGAAGGTAGGAGGAGAGGGTCCCATTTAGTTTGACTCTTTGGGACCTGTTGTGTAGGTAGCTTAACCACTTCAGGGGGCCGGCTAGCAGACCTAGAGTACTGAGGAGTTTAGTAGCAGGGGTGGCACACTGTGTCGAAGGCCTTGGACAGGTTCATAAAGACCGCCCCTGCCAGATGACCTTTGTCTAGTGCTGAGTGAATGTGGTGGGAGAATTCCAGAAGGGCAGTGGATGTGCTATGGCCAGGGCGAAAACCGTGTTGCTCCGGGCAAAGGAAGTTGTAGTTAGTAAGATATTCCGAGAGCTGAGTGTTTACTATTTTTTCTAAGGCTTTGGATAGGGGGGGAAGGATGGAGATGGGCCTGTAGTTATTAGGCAGAGTGCGGTCCCCCGACTTATGGATGGGGGTTACTTCTGCATGCTTCCAGGCCTTGGGGAATTGGCCGAGGCATAGGGATTTGTTAATGATAAGCGTCAGCTGGGTGAGCATGACATCCAGGACGAGGTGAAGTATCCTGGAGTCGAGAGGGTCATTGGTAGGGTTCTGAGAGGCGAGGGCCTTTATTAAGAAAGGTTTGGCATCGTGGGGTGAGATCATTCGGAAGTGGAATTGCGGCCTGGGAATGGAAGCGTGGGAGGGTTTGGCAACCGGGTCGGAAAAATGGGCCGGGAGGACGGCGCTTAAGTCGGTGAAAGTTTTATTAAGGCAGTTAGCAATACAGGTGGGGTCAGTCGAGACAGTCCCATTTATGACAATCTGGGATGGAGGGGGAGCGGTCTTACCATTTAAATCTTTAATGTTATCCCAGAAAGCTCTGGACGTGCCCCAGGTGGACGCCAACGAGCCTGGTAGAATTTGGCTTTAGCTTGCTTGATTGTCCAGGAGCATTGATTACGGGCTGCCCAGGCTTGCCTGTCAGCAACCCTGCCAGAGTTATTAGCTAAGTGCCAGAGGTTATCTCTTTTTAGTTGTTGGATCAGGCGCGGGAGTGATCCATGCGGCAGTCCGCTTTTTATCCCAGAGTGTTGAGGGTGCATACAGATCACAGGTGTGGTTGAATGCCGTGGAGAGGTAGGTAAGGGCAAAATTAACGTCAGGGCACTGGCCAATGGGGACCATGATCGATTTGGGGGTGGCGTTTGAGGTTGGCGAGACCTCCGGGAGGAACCGGCGAGGGGTCCTGCAACCAGGGGTGAGGGTGGGGAGGACCAGAAGCAGATGACTGGGGAGTGGTCACTGAGTGAGTCCGCAGGACATCAACGGAGACGACTTTATGAGGTCGGTTAGAGGGATGACGTCCAGGAGGGACAAGTTCCTGTTGCTTTGTTAAGTCTAGTGGGCTGAGTGACCATTTGGGACAGGTCAAGGGCTGCAAGCTCATTCTTCAGATTATCTGCTGAGGGCTGAGCCAATTTGAATTTAAGTCACCCATAATTAACTGTTCAGCTTTGGGGTAATGTAGCCAGGTAGTCAAGGAGAGAGGAAGCTGCAGAGTCTTTGTTAGTCCCTAGGGGTAGATAAGCCTCAGTTAGATAAAGTGGACCCGGCGTCCAGGGCGGGGGTGATTTTTAAGGTAATGGCTTGCCCCATGGTTAAGTTCGGGGTGGGAGGGCAAGCCCGGTGACTTGTGCCGTAAGTAGATAGCACACCCTCCACGCCGGCCCATCCTATCGGCCCTGAAGATGGTAAAACCATGAAGGGAGATGGCAGAGTCAGGCATGAGGGGGGAGAGCCAGGTTTCGGCAAGCATGAGAATATCCGGGGAGTGTTGGGTGACCCAACATTGGAGGGCTGCAGTTTTCTTAGGGAGACTGCATATGTTAATAAAGGCGATTCGAAAGCCTTTGCCATCAGTGGGCAGGGGCGTGGCAGGGATGAGAGGCCCGGGGTTTGGGTTCACATTGCCGAGGCAGGAGCAGCAGGAGAATTAGGCGCCTTGCATGGGGTTTGTAGCTGAGGAGGGGAGCAAATGTGCTGACCGGACCCTCACCAGGGAGGAGCAGGGGATAGGAAGGGAGAGAACAACTGAGGGCGTTAGCGAGGAGAGTGTCCACTTGTGAGAGGAAACACAATAGTGTGAGTAGTGCAACGGTGGTTGGTGGGTGGGGGTGGCGTGGTAATCCAGGGTACGGGAGGGATTCAGGGGAGTGGGTTGAGGGATAGGTTTGGGGTAGTCCAATAGGGGAGCCTGGAGTTCAGAGTGGGGGCAGTGTCCTTTTGATTGATTGATTGATTGACTTGTTACACTATTTACAGGTTGCAACCACATACTACTATATACATTATGTGTGCAGTTTCACTATAAATATATACAATATAGCATGCCTTACTCTAAATGGCCATTTCTACATGGCAATTTTATTTATTTATTTATTTAGTTAGTTTTTCTTGACCGGGTACATGCACTAGACAAATCCTGCCCATTTTCAGGCACGACCCGGGGGAGGGGGATACAGATGAATGCCAACTGACCTTGAACCCGATTAAGCTGTTGGTGGTATTTTTAGTGAATGAGAGAAATTTGGCCAGGACACCAGGGAAATTCCCCTACTCTTTTTTTCAATAAATGCCATGGGATTTTTAACATCCACCTGAACTACCACCAATCCAGGCAGATGGGACCTCGGTTTAACGTTTCATCTGAAAGACGGCACCTCAGAAGTGCAGCACCCCTGTCATGCTGCACTACAGTGTCAGTACTGGGATAGTAACTCAAGTGTCAGATGTGGGAACTGAACCCACAGCGCTCTGATTTTTGTCTTGCCATGTCAAATTCACATTTTCCAATGTGTTTTAAACAGTTACCATATGCATTACCTCTTGAAACCTCTGAGCAGTTGCATAACTGATAATTACCTCATACCCTCTTAACTTTCCTTCATTACTTTGTAAGGGTGACCCCGTAACATAATGGGAAGAGGACTAAATTATTAGATTGGAAAATGCAGTGAACCCTATTTTAGGAAGGGAGTTAGTCGTGAGATACATTCCTTTATGAACCACATTTAGAGGCGGGTCTACAGGCTTTCCTGGTGAGTCATAGGTGAGGCGTACTACTGGTATCACAATTCTACCAGATATGTTTGGTGAAGGAGGCATAGGCACAGTCCTCTCAACATTGGCATTTGGGTTCATGACTCCCAGCTTGTTGTCCAGCAACAAAGCAGCTTCTGCAGGAAGGGGTACCTCTGCACTCTTTGTAAGTTCTGAGTTGGACGTATTATTTGTAGGTGTAATAGTACTTAAGCTTTCTGGGTCTATGGGGCACTACAGAAAATCAGAGTCACTATAGTTTGAGAAAATAAATCAGCATTTCACCCTTGTACTGTAATTTTACCCAGACACTTAACTTGGCTCACCGCTTCCTCTATGGCTACTTTAGTAGTCCCCAATGGTATGTCCAGTAACATTAAAGCATGGTGAGGATCAACCTCTTCTGCCTCTCTCCATCCCAACACACAGTGTACAGCCATTTTGTGAGGGGGAATTTCAGGTTTAACCAGAGCAAGGTTCTCCATTTGGCACTAAATTAGCAATTAACTGCAATTTTGAACCTTGGCCACTAGGGGGCACTAATCTCAGTGGTGCCCCCAAGATGTAACCCCTAGGCAGCGCTACTCCAAAGGCTACTACCTCTACCTGTCTTCCTAACAACAGGTTGAGGGGCCTGGGTTCCAAATTACCAAGTACCGGGGTGTCCCTACCCTTGGTAAACACACTAGCCAGAATCGGTGCCTGGGGTTGCATCTGTCGTCATGCTGTTCCTGGTGATCGATCCCCTTTTGGGACAGTCTGATGCACATCAGAGAAAACTAGGCCTTTTCTGGGCTGGATTCCCACAGGGCACACACAATCTTTTTTCCACAGAGTCACAGGATGAACTGCCACACAAAAGCTCCTGTCAGTTCAAAAGTTCGAGCTGCACTTCTCACTGTTTTAAAATATTCCTTGGACTTGTCCATCTTTCCTGCTATTAGGCAGTCTGATGCTGAAAATAGTAACAGGGAGGCAAGTCAGGCCTTTTCCCTGCCAGTTCTCTTCGGCTGCTTCTCGATGGCTCAAGCTGCTTTCTCTCTCTATTGTACCAGCAACTGAACACTTATTTTATCAGTTCATGGATTAGTCTGGCTTTTCTGGATTTCGGTTTGCTAGGGTAGTTGTCTATCAGTTCTGGTGCTCCCATTTGTCAGTTTAGGCATCAAGCTGAAAAACTACATAAAGTACAGCTTTTTCCTATGAGGTACTTGAGCTAAGGACCTCTCGTGGTCCCCCGTATCCTAACTGGTCCAAATGTGAAGTCCCATTCCAAAACATGGTGGCTTCCATTGGAAAATGCCTGCTGCAATAACGACAGGTTAAACAACTATCTATATTCTAAAGACAACTATGAATTAGCAATAAATAACTGCAGTACTATGTAGAGCTTCCTTTGCTGTATTAGCGACAGCAGAATGGGGCAAATTGGGGTGATGCCTGGCTGGTCACGAGCTTTGAAACATTCGTACCCGGTCCAGCCCATTTACAACATTTACACTAGGGGGTGCTAATCCAAGTGGTGCCCACAAGATGTAACCCCTAGGTGGCGCTACTCCAAGGACTACTACCTCTGCCTGTCTTCCTAACAACAGGTTGGGGTGTCTGGGTTTCAAATTGGCAAGTACCGGGGTGTCCCTACCCTTGGTAAACACACTAGTTTAGTGCCTTCACCCAGAGTACAGTTTCCGTGTGTATCTATTTATACTGGTGCAGCCCTCTGGGAAGCTATCACCACCCACAACCCCACCTAGTGACCGATTACCTAGATTTTGACAATGGCCATTAACAGTATTCACCAGACAGTTTGCAATAGGCATTAACAATATGCTCCCAATTGTCCCACTTACCAGCAGGGTCTCTGGTCCTGGTATGAGCTCTGCAACCTCCCTGTAGAGACAATTGTGAAATACATCATCCACTTTCAACACATTTAGCAAAGAGCTTATCACTTTAAATCAGGTAATACTATGCTCACAAGCTGGGTTCAAAGTAACACAGTAAATCAGGTTTGTTAAAGGGTCATGAACAAGGAGGGGGAGCAAATCTGGACAAATGATTACTGTTCTGGAAAACCAGGTTACCAAACGCAGTTAATTTAGTCCCTTTGCTACTGGGTACCCAGGATCTATGCTGGCTAGCCAGAATCGGTGCCTGGGGTTGCAGCTGTTGTTGGTGCCCTTGAAGGAAAAAATCAATCACATAACTGTACAAAGCAAATTAAATTGGTTGCATCCTTGGCCGGTTGGCCTAGTCTATTGAAACACTTGACATTAAGCTGAGAACAATTAGATGATACCATAAGAAAATCAAGATGCCTGTTGCAGGGAGCTACCCTGGATTTACTCACTGGGCTGGATATTCAAACAGCTCCATTCTGTGGCGCAAGCCCTTGTGCTGCTCACAAAAGTTGCGCTGTGGTGTGGCTGGGGCGATATTCAACAGAGTTGCGCTATTGAGCAACTCCTTTGAATATCGCCCCCCGGCCACAGCCACTGTGTATGGCGCAGTGGAACTTGCGCCACCACAAGTGGTCAAAGAGGAGCATTCAAGATGCGGTGGTGCAAGTTCCATTGCGCCATGCGCAAATTTCCAGTATTCAAAAGGTGACATGCAAATGGGGCCATAATTCATGCAAGGTGCAGAGGGGGCCATTTGCATCTACTTATGGCCCCATTTGCATGCTATTAGCATGCAGGTGCGCCGGATCCCGGCGGCTTGCGCCTGGCGCCCTGCCAGGCAGCAGCCGTCGGGGACCGCGCCCCTGCAGCCCGATTGCGGGCATGAAGTAAACTCCCACTGGCCCGATCGCGGGCATAACATAACATGACAACCCCGACTGGCCCGATGGCGGGCATAACATACATGACAACCCCCAGACTGGTTCGATCGCGAGGCATAACATAATGACAACTTCCTGATTGGTCTTATCGTGGACATAACATAAATGAACCTTCACTGGCATGATGGCAGGGGCAATGGTAACGTCTCCTTCATGATATGCCAGAATGGTTTCACTTCAAAGAGTATTATTTGCGGTCCAGTGATTTGGTCGATCGGGCATTTATCCATCATTTCACTACTTCACCACGGTCAGAGCTTCACCATTTCGCCTCATCAGCCGGTGGTGGTAGCACGCTTCGCTGCTGATTGACTGTTGGAGTTGCACACCCATTGGTACAGAGCATATCAATGGGCGGTAGCTCATATTGCATAAGTAGTTCAGATATGTGAATGAATGAATTCATTCATATATCTGGACTGTTTTGTACGGTATGAGCTGCACGGCCATTGGCCTTGCTGTGAACCAATGGGCGGCAGCCCTACCGAAGCAGTCAGTCGGCAGGCAGCGGGTGGCAGGCAGGTGGGTGCTGACACCCGCCGCTGGACGGAGGGGAGTGGGTGGGGCTCCGGGTGGGTGGGGTGGGGCCACTGACCACCAGGGAAATTGACTTTGGGGTGTTGACTTATGCCCGTGATCGGGCTTCATGGTCCACTGGACCACCAGGGATATTGCCTTTTGGGGGTGAATCTGCTCTGCCGCGACGTGGGCCAGTGGGGTTTCACATTGCGCCCGCGATCGGGCCAGTGGGAGTGGGGTTCATTCATGTTATGCCCGCGATCGGGCCAGTCAGGAGGGGTTCATTCATGTTATGCCCGCAATCGGGCCAGTCAGGCGGGTACAGGGAACAAGTGGAGGGCCACCCACAGGTGGCAGCTGCTGTGTTGCGCCCTGCAATGTGGCAGCTCACCTGTGGGTGGCCCTCGACTTAAGCCTTTTTTTGGGGGCTCAAAGTTGTGCAGGCGCAGGTAGGGGGTTACACCTGCACAACTCTGCACAGCCCGGCTGAATATCGGGCTGTGCAGTTTATGCATGGTTCCTCCCCCTCTGGTTGAGCATGCCTTCATTAGCATTGTGCTGTTGCTCAGCATGACTTGGAGGGCACAACTGCCTCCTGCTGAATATCGCAGAATGGCGCAATTTCGGACTTGTGCAGGTTCAACCCTATTGCGCATGGCGCAACCCTTTTGAATATCCAGCCCACTGTACAAGTCTATTTACGATGGCCTGGCAAAATGAAGACACGATTCTGGAAGCTGCTGCACATGGGGAAATGGGGCGACCACGACTCACCTCCACTTCACAACCTTTCCCTGTAGGTGGCTGCAAGCTGCAATGACTCGTTGCACATAGGCTGGATCCCCAAAGCTGGTCTCTCGCTGGTAAAACTGTAGCTGGCACGAGAACAGACGGCATGGGCCGGGATAGACATGGGCCCAAACTTAAAAGAGTGTCTCTGACAAAGTCTAGTTTATTTATTGGTGACCCCTTCAACTGGCAGGCAGTTTCGGCACTGATAAAGGCAGGTTTTGTTCCAGCACTCAGGAGTCCCTGGACGGTAGGTCTGAACCCACAACAAGCGTTCAGCACATTTATTTCCAGAAACATCAACTCTTCAAATTCTCTTTTGCTTCCTGCCCCGTTTGCAATGTCAGCCATTTTGCTGAGCAAACCTCTTGATCCATAGTGTGGCTGCTCCTGGTGACTGATCACCTTTTGGGACAGTCCAATGCACACCAGAGAAAACTAGGCCTCTCCTAGGCCAGATCCCCACAAGGCATACATGCCCTTTTTCCCACAGAGTCTCGGGATGAACTGCGACACAAAAGCTCCTCTCAGTTCAAAAGCTTGAGCTATACTTCTCACTATCTTAAAACATTCCTCGACCTTGTCTGTCTTTCCTGCTATTAGGCAGTCTGATACTGAAAAAAGTAACAGGGAGGCAAGTAAGGCCTTTTCCCTGCCAGTTCTCTTCAGCTCTTTTCTTGGAGCTGCTTCTTGATGGCTTGAGTTGCTTTTTCTCTCCACTCTAGCAGCAACTGAACTATTTTTTTATCAGTTCTCAGACTAGTCAGGCTTCTCTGGATTTTGGTTGGCTAGGGGAGCTGTCAGTTACAGTTCTGGTGCTCCCATTTGTCACTTTAGGGGCCGACCTGAAAAACTACAAAAACTACAACTTTTTCCCATGAGACAGCTGAGCTAAGGACCTCTTGAGGTTCCCTGTGTCCTAATTGGTCCAAACGGGAAGTCCCAGTCCAAAACATGGTGGCTTTCATTGGAAAATGCATGCTGCAATAACGACAGGTTAAACAACAATCTATAGCTTAAGGACAACTATGAATTAGTAGTAAATAACTGCAGTACTATGCAGGGCTCCCTTTGCTCTACTAGTGACAACAGAATGGGGAAAATTGGGGTGATGCCTGGCTGGTCACGAGATTTGAAACACTCAGACTCAGCCCAGGACATTTACAGCATTTACACTGACTGCAGCACTTAAAGAGACAGGCACGGAGACACATCATGGCACTCTCACACAGATCAATAGGAGGACACCAACCATTAAAGATTTACCATCTCTGCAGGATGTCTGCCTGGCAGTGGGTATTACTAGAGCCTAGGGAGTTACTTAAGGTAAGCCCACCAATTTGGAGGGCAGGGGGGTTATATTAAATTATCTGCATATAATGTAAATTTCTGCTGCCTACCTCCCAGGTCTATCCCATGGACTTCGGATGTCTGCCTCAGGGCCTGTGCCAGTGGCTCCAGGTACAGGGCAAGGAAGAGAGTGAGGTCCTGGAAGAAAGTTTGGTGGCAAATATCAAGGGACACTGTAGACTGGGAAAGGGAAGGGTAGTGGTAATGGGGGACCTCAACATGCCAGGAACAGACTGGGGGACTATGACATCACCAGTGACCAGAGAGCAAAGGCTGCTGGATGTCTTCCAAGATGCGTTTCTGACACAACAGGTGGGTGAGCCAACTAGGGAGGCCCGGACACTGGATGTGGTCCTGGCGGACAGTGGTCAGATTAGGGGCCTAGAGGTGAGGGACCCGTTGGCTGGGAGTGATCACTCCACAGTCTGGTTCTTCCTGGACCTGGGGGGGAGGAAAGCCGAACAAGGATGGTAGTAACCGACTTTGGGGGTGCAGACTTCAGGGAGGTGGGAATGATCCTTAAGGCTCGTGTGGACAGGATAAGGCCAGATATGGATGCCGACAGCAGGTGGGGGATCATTAGGAGGGGACTACAGGAGGTTCCAGAACCTGCGCAAGGGAAAGGCATAAGTTCGGTAAGGCCAGAAAACCCTGCTGGTGGACCCGGGAGGTACAGGAGGGAGTGAGGGAAAAGAAGGTGGCCTATAGGCGCTTCAAGTGCTCAAGGAGTGAAAGGGATCAGGAGGAATATGAGCTGACAGCCAAGAGAGTCACCAGGGAGGTGAGAGCAGCTAAGGCAAAAAAGGAGCAGTCCTTGGCTAGTGGGATCCGGAGGGGGGGACAAGGGATTCTCTAGATACATAGGGGAAAAAAGGAAAGTAAGGGGGCAGATCAGCAAGATAAGGATAGGAGATGGCTGGGCACAGGAGGTGGGAGAACAGGCAGAAGTCCTAAATGAGTACTTTGCCTCAGTTTTTACCGGGGAGGGTAGAAGGGCTATGTCTTGCAAGGGGAGTGGGGGCAAACCAGAGCAAGGGGTGGGAACGGTAGAGACCAGGGGCCCTGATGGGTCTGGGGAAAGGGAGTGGCCACCACTGACAGGTGGGGGCCCAGCAGTGTAGAGTGAACAGGGGGAGGACGGGGAGGCTGAAATCCCAGTAGAGAGAGTAAGGGAAGCCCTTAGGTCCCTTCAGATGGAGAAAGCACCTGGGCCAGATGAGATACATCCCAGGGTGCTGAGGGAACTGGCGGATGTCCTGGCAGTCCCTCTAGTGGAGCTTTTCAACAACTCTCTGAAGACTGGGTGGGTGCCCCAAGACTGGAGGGTGGCCCATGTCATACCAATCCACAAGGGGGGATCAAGAGAGGAGGTGGGAAATTACAGGCCCGTTAACCTGACATCGGTGGTCAGCAAGGTGATGGAGGGTATTGTCAAGAAAAGGCTAGTGGGGTTACTGGAGCAAACTGGGTACTTGGACGATAGGCAGCATGGCTTTGTCATGGGAAGATCGTGCCAGACAAATCTTGTTGAGTTCTATGACTGGGTGACAAGGGCCCTGGACCAGGGTAGGCCAGTAGACGTCCTCTTTCTGGACTTTAGCAAGGCATTTGATTCGGTACCCCACAGTGGCCTGCTGGCTAAGCTGAAGGAAATGGGGTAGGGAGACAGTTGTTAAGATGGATAGGAAATTGGCTCTCTGAGCATACTCAGAAGGTGATGGTTGGAGGATTAGCCTCATTCCCAAGGTAGGTTACTAGTGGGGTTCCCCAGGGGTCAGTGCTGGGGCCACTCCTGTTCAACGCCTATATCTCAGACATCAGGAGGGGGATCAGGAGTGAGATGAGACTCTTTGCAGATGACTTAAAGCTGGGTGCAGTGGTGGATGGGGAGGAGGGGAGGGTGACCTTGCAGAAGGACCTGGAGGCTCTGGAAAGGTGGTCAGGAAAATGAAAACTAAAATTCAATGTGGGGAAGTGCAAGGTTTTGCACCTGGGAGTCAGAAATCCAGGCATGGGGTATACCCTGGGAGGACACATGATTCAAGTCATGGAGGGTGAGAGGGACCTGGGGGTAGTGGTAGATGTCAACATGAACAACTCAGAGACCTGTAGGAGGGCAGCAGCAAGGGCAAATAGGATGCTGGGATGCATCGCCAGAGGGATTACCTCTAGAAAGGTGGAAGTGATCCTTCCACTGTACAACTGCTTGGTTAGACCACACCTCGAGTATTGTGTACAGTTTTGGAGACCACATTTAAAGAGGGACATTACACTTCTAAAGAGGGTCCAAAGGAGGGCAACCAAAATGATCTGGGGCCTGTAGAAGAGGACCTATGAGGAGAAGCTCAAGGATCTCCACATGTACACCCTAGAGGAGAGGAGGGACAGGGGGAACATGATAGAGGTCTTTAAGTACATGAAAGGGATCAGTAAAGGAGGCCCAGTCAGGGTGCTCCAAAGGAAGGAGGGTGGGGCAACAAGAGGTCACGGCTGTAAGCTGGAAGGGGGCAGGCTCAGAGGGGACAGGAGGAGATGTTATTTCACTGAAAGGGTGGTGGAGCCATGGAATGCACTGCTCAGGGAGCTGGTAGAGATGGAGAATGTGGATGGGTTTAAGAAGGGATGGGACAGGTACAGGGTGAGGGTAAATCTGACCAGGCCCAATACAGGTAGAACATCTGGGACTGGGGACAGTATAACCCAAGGGGGAAGGAGGACACCAAAATTGGCCCTTAGTGAGGGTGCTGAAAATCGAGCAGACTCAAGAGACTGTTAGACCTATTCTGCTGGCATTTTAGTATGTTAGTATGTTAAGAGAGTGCACTACAATATATAATTGTTAGCTAATGATATCAGATAAAATAGGGCTAACCAATAGCAGTTATGTTTAAAGGTGAGGCACAGAGGGCAAGGTAAGAAGCCAGGGCTAAGGGAAGAGCAAGGATGAGAAATAGAGCTGTTGGGGTTGGGATTTAATATCGCCAGTAGCAAGAGCAAGGTGTAGAGGCAGAGAGAAAAGAAAGCACATTGGATTGGAACTCAGGGAAGGTGGAGCATGGCAGAAAGGAGGGAAGGAGGAAGGGAGCTCCAGCCAGGCACAGCTGCATAGGTGAATGATTTACGGGCCACAGCTAACCGCTGTTTGGGCATTTTGAGAATGGGGAGGGAGGCAGATCTCAGGGTTCATTGAGGTTGTCTTAGATGAAAATATTCACTGAGGCAAGGAGGAGTATGTTTGTGGATCAGCTTGTGCAGAAAACTCAGAGTGGCATACCTTAGTTTAGGTAACCCGTGTTTAGGTAATAAGATAACCAACCCAAGGAAGAAAGGACATCATAGTGGTGGTGACGGGCATTGACCCCCCCGGGCAATGCTACCCACCCTATGGTAAACCTGTTTGAGGAGTGATAAGGTAGTATTGTTAGTTGTGAGCAGAAGCAGAGCACCATAAGATAGAAGTGGGAGAAGAGAGGAGGATGCCATCTTATGACAAGAGGCTGAGGTGAGGAAGGGGTAGACACGATAGAGAAGGCCTAGCTTTTGGTTCAGAGATTTGATTAGGATGGAGACATGCGCATTACGAGACAGCGCGGTATCCAAGGTGATGCACAGGTATTTAAAGGTGTGGGCAAGTTCAAGGGCATCACCATTGAGGGAAGTCGGAAGTCAGGAACGGGTCGTCCCTGAAAATAGACATAATACTTGTCTAGTGTACTTACCCGGTAAACAAAAGCTAAATAAATAAAGTAATTCTGAGAGGTGGGAGGTTAGAGGAGAAAGAGGGTGGATGGGAGAATAGCATACTTTTTGTTTTCTTGGTGTTAAGAACAAGATATCCTTCAAGAGCAGCAAAGTCAGATGCTAGTGTACTGTTGATCCATTCAACATCAGAAGAGGAATGACAGATGATTGCATCATTTGCACAAAGGTGCACGGAAGCCCCTCCACAGTTATTAGGCAGATCATTAATACATAGGGAGAATGGCAGTGGGCCCAGTATGGAACCCTGCTGAATGCCATGAGTTATTGGTCTAAGGCTTGAAAGAGAACCAGCCCACTTGACCCTTTGTGAGCGGCATGTGAGATAATTTTGCACCCATGCTAAGGCACTGGCATCAAGGCCAGGAACTTGTAGCTGCTGAAGCAGGAGACCATGGTTGGCCAGGTCAAATGCCTTTGTGAGGTCAAAGAAGATGGTGCAGTGGCAAAGCCCTGGTCCATAGCCTGGAGCAGAACAGAAGCGACTTTGATTAAGGCAGTGAGGGTACTATGGTTCTTTCTGAACCCATGCTGGTAGGGGGATAGCAGCTTATGGTGTTCCAGGTAGTTTTGGAGGTGATCATATACAATACGCTCCTGGATTTTTGCCAACGAATAGAGCATGGAGATGGGTCTAAAATTTTCGGCAACAGTGTTAGGCCCACCCTTATGAATGGGCACCACCATGGCAACCTTCCATTTGTCTGGGACAGTGCTTGATAGGAAGGACCTTTTGAACAGATCACGAACAGGGCAAGCGAGGGCAGGAGCTCCCAACATGAGAAACTTAGGCTCAAGGGTGTCATGACCTGGTGAGCTATCAGGTTTCAGCTTAGCAAGGAGCCGTTGGACCTCATTGAGGGAAGGCAACTTCAGGTGGAATGCGGGTCGAACCCCAGTGTCACCAGGAGACAGTAGGACTGAGAGTGGGTACAGATGAGTTGGGAAAGAGTGAAGTGTATTCGTGGAGACTGGTAAAAAAGTAATTGAATCAGAAGTGCAGCTGTCTGGATCTGGACTCTTAGAGTTGTGAAGGTTAATAATAGCGCAGAGTTCAGCTGGTGAAATAGTGGCGTTTAGAAGATCTATCTGCTCCTCTTGTACAGTAGGAAGTATGGTTGGCAAAATTTTAGACTGAGATTGGTCTGTAGGAGGAACATAATGTATCATCTTTATTTGGTTTTAGAATCACAGAAATTGTAGCTAGATTCCAAGATGGTGGGGGGGGGGGGATTATCGTTGTCTACAGAGGAGCAAACTGCAGCCAAGTAAAGTAGTAACTGTACCTGAAATTGTTTACAAAATTCAGACGTGTAGCCATCTGGATCTGGACTCTTAGAGTTATTAAAATTAATAATAGCGCAGAGTTCAGCCGGTGAAATAGGGGCATTTAGATCTATCTGCTCCTTTTGTACAGTAGGAAGTTTCAGGGAAGAAAAGAAGTTATTAATCTGGATGGAGTCTGAAGGTTGTCAGGGGGTATATAAGTGTTCATAATGATGGAAGGCCTCCAGGATATGGTCTTGTGCGACATGTAATATCTGTGACTTGGAGTCCCGAATTTGGGTGACTGCTATGGTAGCCATCTGTCATTGGTGATGGAAGGTCAACAATTTAATGGCTTTAGGGCCTCCCTCATAATATCTCTAATGAAGGTAACTTAATGCAGCCTCTGTCTTGATAATTAAAAGTTCCTTAATGCCTTGTTGGGTAGTAGACAATAGGGAAGCCACAGATTAATCCCCCTGCATATGTTTAGTTTGCAGCCCCTTGAGGGAGGCTTGTAACTTGTTTAACCTTTCAGAGCATTGTTTTTTAAGTCTCAAGACAGGTTTATTCAATTCTCCTTGAGAACCACCTTAAGTGTATCCCACAAAATACTAGGTGAGATTCTGGGTGACTGGTTCTCCACTACTATTTATTTAATCTAATCTTGCACTACTATTTATTTAATCTGATTCTGCACTACTATTTATTTAATCTAATTTTGCACTACTATTTATTTAATCTGATCTTGCACTACTATTTATTTAATCTAATCTTGCACTACTATTTATTTAATCTGATATTGCACTACTGTTTATTTAATCTGATCTTGCACTGAGGTATGCCATTCTTACAGGTTAAGCAATTAATTATTAATTTGCCAAAGGATATTCATCCATGGCCTGCTTCATGTTAACATCAGAACTAAGGGAGAATGATCAACAAGTGTGATGGGTAAGATTTTGCATTTAGCCCACCATATGCTGGTGCTCTTTAGAGATGTGGAATAAGTCTGTTCTAGTATATATACGGTGTGGTGCTGAATAGCGTGTGTAGAAGTGCATGTGGGAATTTAGCAAGCACCAAGTATCAGTCCAGGCATAGATGTTCAGCAGAGTTCTACAATGTTTAGCAGGGGATAGTTCAGGGGAGATGAGGATTGAAGGTATCTAAGGGGTCATAAACCATATTGTGGTCCCCTCCTATAATAAGAATCTCCTGCTGCAAGGTGAGGATTTTCCCCAGTAAGGTGTTCACAGCCTCTCAGTCAATTCTTGGGGGAAAATAAAGACTGACTCATGTGAATGGTTGGGTTAAGTAAGTACTCATAACTATTGCTAATCTGCCATGAGGGTCTGTATAGGAACCCGTGAGGTGACATTGAGTAGATCTGGGTATCAGGATGGCAGTGCCCTGCCTCTTGCTCCCTCCAAAAGAGAATGCTACTACTGTGTCAAAGCCACATTTCTGCAATTTAGCATGTTCGGCAGGAGACAGATGGGTCTTCTGGAGAAAAATAAAAGTTGGACATATTTTTTTTAATATCCGTCAGTACTTTTTTCCATTTAATTGGATTATTCAATCCGTTAACATTTAAAGAGTAAATCATTGTAGGCTGTACATCCTACCGGGTCAATATGTTGTACACTGTACAGTGCACGACATGACCGCGGGGTAGGAACAGAGCGGTAGGGAAGAGCGAGAGGGTGCAAAACCGTGAAAAGATATATGCGTGGTAGTGTAACATCTCACTCTTCCCAGTGCAGGATAAGAATCCTACTGGGACAGAGGTCTGCCAAGCAGATGCCGTGGCTCAACAGGATGAGCCACTGGCAGCAAGGGAGGTGGGCAATGCATTTGGGACCAGGTTTCGATTCCCGGTCCCAGATGCATGGAATTTTAATTTTTTCGCACTTTGTGCGATTTTTGCTGATACCCCCGAGTTAGATAATTTAGTTGGGGGTGTGGGGGGTGGAGCCTCCTGCAAAAACAAGACTTACGAACCAGCCCAGTGGGGCTGAGGGTTGAGGCGCTGGACACCACACCTCACGCTATGCCGGTGACCCAGTTTCGGGAACGTACTCGGGTTGTCAACGGTCAGCAGGGGAGGGGGAGGATGGAGGTCCCACGACAGCTCTCCTCTCTCTGGGGTGGGTTAAGGGGGTCACGTTGCTCTGCAGCAGCACCTGACTGAAGTCAGGGGCACTACAGGTGCGGTGCACAGAAGGGGTTGGAGTGTGGCGGCACATAGTGCATTGACGTCACTGCACATTTGGCTCCAGGGTGAAAACCAGGTGGAAAATCACAGGGCAGTCATGGCGGCTGATGGCCGTGTACCGCGCCCCCGGGATCTAGAGAGGTGCACCCCCAGGTATTGGATCTGGGTCCCAGTGGGGGAGGGGAATACTGTGTGTGCCAGCCTGCATGGAGGACAGTGAATCGCTGACCAGACCGGGTCTGGGATTGTGGGTGCCGGCGGCCGGATGACCTGTCAGCTTGCTCCGTAGAGGTGGTAAAAATAATAATAATAAAAAAAAAAGACTTATGCCTTTCGCAATGTATCATGATGTATTGGCAGCATGGTATATTGCTGCAGCATAATGTCTTGAGATATTTGACCCTGTGCCATTGAACATCACCCATAATTCAAGATATACATCAGGTAACAAAAAAGTGAGTTAAAGGAGATTCCCCAGCGTAGCAAATGGCAAGGACGAAAAATAGCCCAGCGTGCGGTCCTCAATTGCCAACTTGCCTTGCACAGGACTCCAAGTTTCTGCAGAGTAAGACATAACAAACTAATATAAGTTCCCCAGCCCTGATAAAAATAATTATGCAGCTATAACACACAAACCATTGAAACAAACTAACACAGAACAATATCAAGTAGAAAGTATCAACAACAGGAATGCTTGCAACAGGCAAGGTATATTTGGGTGTAACTACGTGAAATAAATGGCTTCTGAGGTAGAGGGGCTTCTGTCACAGCTCCTTAGAAATCCCGGACTCAGAGGGGCTGGAAGACTGTGTTGGTGTGAGCAGGAGATAAGGTGGGTCCTGAATAAGAACCAGGTCTTCTGAGGGTGGGAAGCACCCACTCATTGGGGGTGATCATGGGTCTAGAGGGGGATAAGACATCACTAAGTTAATCAGTGGTGAGGTTTAGGCATGGAGTGTTAGACAGGGATTTGTGTGAGGCAGTGATAGTAGCTTAGCTTTTTATTTTTAGAAAGGGCTACAGTGTTTACAGTGGTACTGCTGGAGTCATACCTACCAAAGCAGTGTGAAGCAGGAGCTTTTCCCTGGAGGTGTCGGTGGTACTGCTCTTCGGAGCCCAACTGGAGTTCACTGAAGAACTTACCAAAGGAGTAGTGGAGGCAGGGAGTCAGCCAGTCTGGTATATGGCGGTGAGGAAAGGCTGGAGGAGTAGAGGTGTTGGAGAGCTTCCAATGGACGGTTTTCTGTGAAGGCGCTCCGAAGTACTGCTGGGCAAAGGAGAAATCTTGTGGACTGTGGCCTGCAGTAGCATTTGCCTGAAATTTGAGCTACCATAGGAAGAGGCTGGATTAGGCACTGTGCTGTGCAGGTAAAATGACTGCCTGTGAGTACAGGAGTTGAACCGGGAGGTGAGCTGGCCATTACGGGGCCACTGGCATCACCAGAACTGGGACCCCTTGATAAGTTTGAACTTGCTCTGTTGCCTGTTTTTCAGCCTTCTTTGCTGTGCATGAGGAGTACTCTAAGTGTGTGGAGACCTGAGCCTGGACTTAGCATGGGGCCGCGGGAGGGCTGAGATTGTGACTAGGAACAGTTCCGGTTCCTGACGGATGCAGTTTAGGGGGGTGTAAGACCCCTGTTCTGCTACCATAGCTTATCTTGTGCTCTGGATGTGAACACTTATCTATGGACCGACACCAGCAGGTTTGGCTGGAGCTTATCCTCTACTTAGTGATCAGGCTCTGTAATTTTGATCCAGAGCCATTTCGCTGGACTTTATAACATGGTGTAGACACTTATAACTGCTCCGTGAACTTTGGACTCCCTTTATGTTTACTATTTTTGCTAATTTTGTTGGGCAATTTTAAATATAGTTTTAAGAGAAGGGAGGATGCTGAGAGGGTTGAGTGGGTGGGTGGGTGTATTATGGTAGCATTGGAGTGAGTGAGGAGAGAGTGAGTGGTGTTGTGAGTGAGTTGTGTAGTGCGATAGTTGATGAAGGGTTGTGTTGAGGGGGTTATATTTTAATCTGTGTATTAGTAGTTTAAATTTCAAATTTTGAGTAGTACATTTAAAGTGGTTCCTGAAATAGGATTTCTAGTGCAGTCCCCGGGGTTTGTTTATTACTCCTCTCTCCTCAAGGCTTTGCGCTCATTTCATGACCCATTCCTGCAGGCCACAGTGTATCATCATTGTAGGGAGTTGGGGATTGTAATGAGGGCCGGGAGAGGAGGAGGAGGAGGAGGAGGATGCAAAAGGGATACTGATGGAGGAAAACCGATTGGGGTTGTGGGGACCAGGAGATGCTCTGGGATGAGGGGGCAGTTGGAGCGGGGTCCTCCGTGCCTTCTCTCTCTCTGACCAGGGAACCTCCTGGACTGAGGAGGCAGGTAGCTGAGGGAACAGTGTCTGCCTTTCATACTCTTTGGGTGGTGTTGTACAATGCCAGTTCGATGGCAATCAAGACTGCTATAATGGCAGATCTTGTGGCATCAGTCGATCTGGCGTGCATTACGGCGACCTGGCTGGGAGACGACTCCAGCCTAGTGTTGGAGGCTTCAACCCTGGCTGGTTTTCCCGTGACTCACTGCCCGAGAAAGATCATGGGGCAGGGGTGTAGCCATTTGTTTTAGGTCATGCCTGGGCCTGATGGTGCACCCAGTGGGGGACACCCAGTCTTTTGAATGCATGGTGGTCCCGGGTGGATTTTAGAGTTCTTCTGATCTACCATCCACCTGGTTGGGACAGGATCTTCCTCCAGGAGATGACGTCTTTTGTTGCCGAGAGGGTGTTGTAGTTGCTGAGATGGCTTGTTCTTGGCAAATTCAACACCTGGGTGGACGTCTTGTGCCAGGGACTTCCTGTTTAGCATGGAGACCCTTGGCTTATCTCTTGGGTCCACAGTCAGGGCCCATCATTCTGGTCACACGATCGACCTGCTGTTCTCCCTGGGGATTGAGTTGGACGCCTTCGAGACTGATATGGTCTTTTGGTCGGAACATTGCACCATCAGGTTCAGCTTCAACCCCCCATTGTCTCTGCCCCTGTGGAAATGATACAGTTCCACCCTTTAAAAGGGTTACAACCAGAAGGACTTATGGCGGAACTGGACATTTCATCTGTGCTGGAGGCTTGCACAGAAGATCCTGAGGAGGCTGTGGTGGCCTATAATAGGGCTCTCATGGGGCCTTGGACCTTCTGGCACCAGTCCATGTATGCCTGCTGGTTTTGCCCCTTGGCTCACCATGGTTTGATGGTGAGCTGAGAGTGTTGAAGACCAGTGGTAGTGGTTAGAGAGGCACTGGAGAAAGACCAGGTCCCAGGAGGACAGAGTGGTTCTGATGGCTCATCTGGTTGAGTATCAGAATGCAATCACCAAGAAAAAGGCAGCTTTTATGTCTAAGGTGATTGCAGCTGAGAAGAATTGATCGGTTCAGCTCTTTCGGGTTGTTGACAGGCTTTTACACCTGGCCTGTCTGGAACCCATGAGAGCTTTTTCAGCTCAAAAATGTAAGGAGTTTGCTCATTTTTTCTCAGACAGGGTGTCCTCTGTTAAGGCAGGGATTTCTCCTGGTGGATAGTTACAATCTAACAGAGTTGGGCCTCGGAGGGACGTTTGCTCTTTGCCTCCTGGGGTGGAGTTCTGACTGATGACAACAACAGAGGTCTGTGGGGTGATCTTTAGGCTGAAACCAACCTTCTGCAGCCTGGGCCCAGGCCCAATGCGATTACTTGTTGATTACATTGAGGTCCTGTACCTGTTTTTTGCCGAGGTGGTTGGGTATTCCTTAACAACAGGGGTCTTTCCTGAGCCTCTTAAACAGGCTCTGGTGAAGCCCCTGTTAAAGAAACAATCTTTGGACCCCAACATCTTGGCAAATTACCATCCTGTCTTGAATATTCCCTTTCTGGGGAAGATTCTTAAAAAGGTGTTTGCAGAGCAGCTTGAAGGTTGCCTCACAGACTTCCAGATTTACAAGCCTCTGTAGTCCGGATTTAGGACTATACATAGCATGGGGACTGCATTAATACAGGTGCTGAATGACCTGCTGAGGGCGAGGGATAGTGGAGAGGGATCCATTCTCATTCTCCTTGATCTCTCATCAGTGTTTGACACTGTGGATCATGGGGTGTTGTTGGAGAGGCTGAGGGTGGATGTATGACTCACCAGCAAGGACATCAGCTGGTTTGAGTCCCTTCTATGGAGCAGTTCCCTGGGGGGGGGATTTGGGGGAATTATTCCTGTCCTGTGGAGTACCCCAAGGCTCTGTCCTCTCCCCCGTGTTATTTACAGTGTATATGCTGCCCATGCTGCTACACTAAATTCATTGGTGCTCACCCTGGGGAAGACTGAGGTGTTGGTAGTTGAGACGAGTCGAAGAGGAGGAATGGGGCCTCTGGGGAGGGTCTAAGACTTTTTATTGGCCCAGCCAAACTGGAGGTCTCCACTAAGGTGAAAAATGTGGGCGTCCTTCTGGACGGTGAACTGACACTTGAGGCTCAGATGTCGGTGACTGTCCAGAATGGGTTTTACCATCTCCGAAATATCACCTGAATTAGATCCCTTATGCCCCTGGATAACTTGGCGACACTGACACATGCGTTTGTTACCTTGAGGCTCGACTACTGTAACATACTCTACCTCGAGGTAGGATGTGTGTGATGTAGTGCCTGCAGCTGCTGCAGAATGCTGCGGCATGGCTATTGATGGCTCTTTCGAGATCCTGCCAAATTATGCTGGTGCTGCATGATCTGCACTGGCTGCCAGTGCGCTGGCGCATCTCTTTCAGAACAGGTATACTGACCTATAAGGCCCGGCAAGTACTGGGTCCAGGCTACCTGAGGGAGCTTCTGCATCCCTACACCTCTGGACATTCTCTCTGTTCAGTAGGGGGAGAGCCTCCTGGAGGTCCCCAGAGTGAGACTTAAGTCCTCAGGGGATCGGGCTTTTGAGGTGGCTACACCGATCCTATGGAACTCTCTGCCGGCGTACCTCAGAGAGTCCCCCTCCACAGAAATATTCAAAAAGAAGTAAGTCTTTTTTCTTCTTGCAAGCCTTTGGGGATTAAAACTAGGATTAGTTATGAGTTTTACTGTGTAAGAGCTGTAAGGTATATTTATTTATCAATCTGTTTAATTTTATATTTTTTCATTTTGTGTATTTGTTTATAGCACTAACATGTGACTATCTGTTGTATATTTTGTAAGGATGCCCCGAGCCTCTGGGGAAGGGCATCTTAAAGAAATAAAATCTACCACTACTACCCCAGCTACTACCACTACTACTAAGACCCCAAAGGATGGCAAAAAGAAGGACAGGCAAGCAAAAAGCAACATTTTAACATTGTTCTGCAGCCCCTTGAATTAACAATGTACACAGTCCGATGGGGAGCAGAGGTAAAAATATATATTGGTTAACTAAATATTGCAGCCTAGAAAAAGAAGGATAAGCGTAGTGTAAGTCAAATGTAGGGAGGGACTTTATGGTATTGCTCCTGATAATCTAGATAGTCAAACAATAGATTTATAGGAGAAGAGAACTATTACATCCCTTCCCTTTAGGTGTCGGAAAGGCAAGCAGGGAATATATCCTAAGGTACATGAATAAACAGTGCAAATGAAAGCCGCAGACAGGTTATCTCATCCCCTGAGACCAGAAGGAACAAAGTAGCACAGAAGTCTGAAAGGCATTTGCAAATATATAACGCAGCAGTCAAAATAACATGTAAAGGCAGCTGAAGGTTGGGAATCCCAGACTGAACCTACAGTGCCCTGAGAAGTATATGTCTATATTGACAAAACAAACAAAAAACAATAGACCAAGGCTGTGCTCCCAGGTTGCTCCTGTAAAAAAGCTTTCAGCTTAGAGTGCTACTCATGGTTAAACAGCTAAATAAAAAAAAAAGGCGGCAGTATTGCTCAGGGGAGCTAGTATTAGTGTGGTGGTACATGTGTAACCCCTAGGTGGCGCTATCCCAAGGGCTACTACCCCTGCCTGCGTGGCTAGTTGCAGGCTAAGGGGCCTGGGTACTGAAATGGGTGCCTCCACCCGGAGGACAGGGTTGTTAGTAACAAGGCTAACCTGGGTACAGCCCTCCGGGACACTGTAACCCCCCTCTTTCCCCTCTAGTGGCCTAGACAATATGCAACAAACACTTTCACAGTAGCCCCTATTCAGCATACAAATCTCCACACTGTTTGCACTTACCACCAGGGCTGGTTCCACCAGTTTGACCCTGGAAACCCCCTGTAAAACAAGGTTAGGCACAGCAAATAACAACAGTACAGTGCTTTTGGTACAAACTGGAGCCACAGTCAGATTAAATGCAAAAAGAGTTAGATCTGATTTATTCAGGGGAATTGAACAAGGGAGGGGTGTAATCAGGTTGACTGATTTGAAAACTGATCTAGTCAGGCATAGAAGTAAGGTGGGCTAGCCTGGAACGTTGCCTGGGGTAGGCCGGTGTTGCAGCTGGTTGGGGCCTTGTGATGAAAAGAAAAGGCATGTACAACCACACACAATTTGTAATCCAGAACCTGAAGGCTCAGTTCGTGAAAGGAAAAACAACAATGCAATCAGATGACAACACTTGAGATTTTATTGCTGTTGCAGGGAGCTACTCTGACTGTTACTCATGCTACCCAATATGAGACACAGGCTAGACAAAATGGAGACTGCAGGTTGATGACTGGTTTGCCAGGAGAAGCAGGGCCTACACGAACAACCAAGGTGTCGTTCCTGTTCGAGATGGTTGAGCAGGGGGCTGATCCCCGGGCGAGTCTCTCATCGATGATGGTTTCTGTGCCTGAAGTAGCTGGCTGGGCCAGGTGGCAAGGCCGAGGCCAGGTGGAACAGCTCAGATTTAGAGTCCGGTAGTGCTGGATGCAGCTTCCAGCAAGTGTGGCACATTTACACAGTGGGGAACCAAATCGCGACCCACTAACAGCACACAGCACATTTATAGTAAAGCAATCACCATACCCCAATGCAGATGGTAGTCTGACCGCAATATCAGTGTCTCTGAACAAAACTGTGAATTCTGTGGTAAATGGATGTCCTGACAGGCCGATCACGTACAGCAAATCTTCTGTCTTCTTCAGGTTTAAATCTGGTCACTCTTCAGTGGCTTTATCATACTCCAATTCAGATAAAGTCTGATTGTTAAGCCTTTCAAAGGATTCCCTCTTGAGGGACAGCAGGCAGACTGGCCAAACTCAGCCTTTCCACCAATCTCCCCCGTGAACTATGCAGGAGCTGCTGCTCTAATCACACGAGCTGTTTACTCTCCAAACTCTAATTCCAGACTGACCGCTCGCCGTGCCCATTAATCGGGGCACAACTAAATGGCTCAGAGACGTAGTCCGAAATAAGGCTTCTCTTATCTCTCCATGTGGGAGAACTGAAGGAAGGCAGGCAGGCCAGACTCAGCCTTCCCGCCAAGTCCCCATGCTACCCAGCGGGGCAGCAGCTCCTCGAGCTGGAGCTGCTCACTCTTTCAGCTCCAGCTCACTTCTGCCTCACTGCTGCAGGCATCTTGGGGATTTCCCTCTGATCCAAAAGGTTCAATTGGTTGATCCATCTGTCTGTCAAAGCAAGGGCTCCCCCCTCCAGGTCTGTTTTGGCACCAAAATGTAAAAACTACAATTCCTACAGAAATTTACTTCCACAAGACCACTGAGGACAGGCTCCATTTTAGAGTCCCCAAAGGTACTGATTGGTCCCATTAGGCAGTCCAGAACCAAGATGGTGGTGGCAAACAGAACTGTCCATGCTGCAAAGAAGGCAGGTTAGGCAAACTACAATATAATTATTATTCTAATAAATAATCAGCAAATAAGTATAGCTTCTAACAGAGCTCCCTCTGCACAATTAGTGAGGCAGAATGGAGCGATAACACTGCAGCCTGGGCAGTACAAAAGCCTGAAACTACTCGGCCTCTACCCAGATTAATTTTACACCACAAAATAGGCAGCTCTTAAAGAGATGGGCACGGAGGCTAACAGGGCACTCACATACAAACACTTTTAAATCGCTAGGACACAGAACACCGGCCTGGCAGAGAGTATTTAGGCACACCGAAGGAAGGTTTTCAGGAACTGCAATTTGTAGGGGGGTTACTCCTGAACCAGGGTAGGCATTAAAAGGGGCCCCGGGGCAGGGGGAACTCCAGGAAAATACTCATCTTGCTTCATCCAAACTCCCACACCCATGAGCTGTAGCGGTCAAGGGTAAACCTCAAGGGAACTGTGGGCATGAACATTAGCAAGAGCTGTAAGCGGAAGGGTCTGAGCCTCCCAGACCTACCTCCGCACCAACTATACCCTGAAACAGAAAGCTCTCTCCAGGCTAAAGTGGCACTTACCAAGGTAGAACTAGCTGTGCAAAAAGCTCCAACATGAGAGTGGTTAATGCATCTGATGGCGTTTCCACAAACCATGTGGGTGAGACACGTGACTTCATAGAGTGGCACCTCGAGTGTGAACACTGAGGAAAAAAAAAGCCAACTATATGCAAATAGTGCCAACTAGGGCTTGGAAATGTCCCCCACCCCACTCTGCTGCTTCTGCAATGTGAAGGAATTTACATGGAGGGTTATCCAACGTAAAAAATGATTTTAGATGAAGGGGCAAGGACAAAAGCAGGACCCCCTTCCCCAAGAACACCCAATCACAAACTTACTCTCCCAAGGCCAGCTCAGAGGACTTGACCAAACTGCTAATTAAGGCATTGTAATAGAGGGAATAAAAATCAGATCCTGGCAAAGGACTGTAGTAAAGCATGGATGTCCTTCATCATCGGATTAGAATGAGACTGGCTGTCCTGCAGCTGGGCAAGATTAAGTGCTGGAGCCAAATCTATCCCTGATTTGTTTTTAGATCGCTGCGGCTGTGGGAAAATAAAGCCCTTTTTGGAAAGTTTGGCAGCAGCTTTTTGTGGGGTATCATATTACATGGGGCCCTCTGGGGAAAAAATGTGTAGTTTAGCAGGGAATAAAGTATGGAATTTCAGATTCCTGTCCCATAGTGCAGCAAGGATAGGGCTAAATTTCTTGCATTGGTCCATCACTGCCTGGGAATAATCGTGGTCAGCACCAATACGATTCCCCTCAAAGAAGATTGTTTTCTTTTGCCAGAGATCAGTGAGGATTTTCTGTTTGGTAGCAAAGGACATAAATTGTGAAACAATAGAACGAGGCCTCTGCTGATTATGAGTAGAGGCAGGGCCCAAGGCTCGGTGAGCTCTCTCAATATGAAAGGGAATGTCCCTGGGTAAGTCCAGTTGAGATCGGAAAAAGGTCTCTGAAAAGGTGATTATGTCTGGGCCTTCAGCAGTTTCCCTAAAGCCATACAGCCTGATGTTTTTGTGGTGGGATCTGCCCTTAAGGTCCTTGCATTTTGCAGTAAGTTTTTGAATGCGTTTCATGGATTCAAGAAGTAATCTGTCAGCCTGGTCAGCTTGAGAGTTGAGCTCTGAAATAGCTGCTTGATGTTCTGTGGTCATTTTTTGGAGCTCCGATATATCCTGGGGTAATCTTTTGAAGTGTGATTTGGTATCGGTGTGGAAGGCTTAGAGTTCTTCCAGTATCAGGTCAAGTTACCTTTTTTTTGTTATTCATTGCTGATTGATCGGTCGGGTCAGGCTGTGCCCTACGGGAGTTAGTAGAGACGTCACTCCCAGACGTTAGCCACTCCCATCCATCGTCATCCTATAAAGTAAGCTCCTTGTTAGTGTGGTTTTATTTCCCCATGTAGTAGTAACAGCCTTCGATGTAAAAAGAACCAGGGTCTGGGTTGAAAATGGCATGACTGTGAGCTGTTTGTTACGAGGCTGAGACAGAGCTGGAAAGTTAGCCGTCCATCTTGACCGGTGACGACACCAGAAGTCCCTGTAATAAGGTTTTTATATTTAGCATCTACTCACTTGTACATTTTATGCATATGTGATGTCAAATACCAAAGTTTTTTTTTTTTTTTTAGAAAAGTACCTTTATTGATTTTGCTGTGAAGACAACAGAGATACCAGGACAATGTTCAGACAAAGGACAGTTCAGATGTACCCTGCCCATAGTTTCAACTCTTAACATTTATAATGGGTATAGTCTCATGCTGCTTTAATAAATAACAAAATGCAAACAAACGTATGTAAATGTAGACATTCATACATATGTAAACATGGGCTAAATCTTGCCTAGAAAAAACACTGTGGCACATATGTCAGACTAGTTTGTATTTTAACATCAAGTTACAGTACTAGATTCCCTTGTATAAACTGATGCCAAGCATAAGAAAGATCACTAAATAACACTCTGACAGCAAGGCCAGTGAGTAAGCCCAGGGTAGGTGACCATCCACCCACCAGGGAGTATCCCTTAACCTATACCAGTTCAAAGCAGGATCACACACTGCGGGGGAAGAGAGTCCATATAGATTGTCCATACCCTTTCAAAGATTTCCTCTTGGTCTCGAAGGACCTGTGTCAGTCTTTCGAGGGGGAGAACTTGTAATATGAGGTCCTCACACTGTGAAACCTGGGATGTTTGATGAGATACCCCGGTGTTCTGGATACAATGTCTTGCCAGAACCATTAGCAGTGAAATATTCCTGTTATACAGCATCCAATCCTCCCCTTCCTGACCCTTCACTCCCAGAAACGTCATTAGCGCGGTGCAGGGGAGATGACAATTATAAATCTGGCCCACCTTAGTTGCCACCGCCTTGCAGAAAGACTGCAGTTTCTCACAACCCCAGAAACAATGAAAATATGTGTCTAGTTCTGTAGTGCATCTGCCACAAAAAAGGGGAGATTCCTGGATGAAATTTGTGCACAGTTTAGGGAGGCCTATACATCTCGCTGAGAAATTTATGTTGAGCCTCTTCAAACTTGTTACAAACAAATAAACCCACACATGAGGAGCATAACGTTTGCCATGCCTGATCTGCAGTCTGACAACCCAGACCTGCTTTCCAATGAGTTCTAATTTTAATGGATGGGTTAGGCCTCAACATGTGGCTCTGCTTCACCACTTCTGAAATCATTCATTTGGAGTTTTGTCGCTTCAGAAACATGAGTTGCTCCAGAGAGCTTATGTTAACTGCAGACAGAGTGCCCCTGTTCAGCCGTCCCAAATAGTGTCTATTTTGTAGGTAGAAGAAACAATGCATGTGGGGGATTCCCCATTGCTCTCAAATGTCCGCAAAGGAGCGAACCCCTGCATCTGTTGTTAAGTTTCCTAAACACTGGATTCCTCTAGATTGCCAGTCACTGCCCACCACGCCATCTACACCAGGCAAAAATCCTGGGTTGTTAGCCACTGGTAACAATAATGTATAGTCAGCAGCTCCCCCTCTTTTCTTACATGCCAATAGCATCTATTCTACCAATAGGTTCCTACCTTGTATCCCCTATAGGCTCGAAGCCTATTTCCTGCCAAATATACATGCGGAGGGTATGGAGCTTTATCACACTCTAAATCGAACCACTCAGCCCCTGCTGGTTGAGCCACCCAGTCCAGAATGATTCTGGCTTGAGCGGCCAAGTAATGCTGATCCGCATCTGGGAACTTCAGCCCTTCCTGAACATCATCTCTTTTAAGCTGGAGGGGACTCACTCGGGGTCTACGTCTGGCCTATAAAAATTTAGTACGTGCACTTTCAAACCATCACCTATCAGTCTGGCTTAACCCCAAGGGGAGCATTTGCACTGGATAGAACAGCCTGGGAAGTATGTTAATTTTAATTAAATTGAGACGACCCTGCCAGGATAAGGGCAACCCTTCCAAGTCTCCTAACAGAACTGTTAGCAGTGGCTTATAATTTAGAAGGAGCACTTCCTCAAGAGTGGGACAAACATTTAGTCCCAAATAGGTAATACTCCAATTCACCACTGAGAAAGACCTTTGAAGCAATCTGCTCCCCACCGACCACAGGCCCATCCAGGCGAGGCATTTGTACAATAATTTTATAGCTTGAGAAGGTTGAAAAGTCTGACAGTGTAGACAAAAGGGTGGGAATGGTCATCCTGGACTCCGTGATGTGAATACCAAATGTTAATGTAACATGTAATGTAATCATTCAGGACTTCCTTGTATATAGAACTTTTAGCCCAAAGGTGTAATGTTGACAAATACACATTTTACTACTTTTACTACTAGAAAGGTAGAAGCAGACCAAGCCACAGGGAGATGGCAGTGGAGCTCAGTGAGGGTGCACACTGGGACCCTGAGAGTGACCAGCTCTATCAAACTGAACATGCCAGAATTGTTGATCGAGAGCAAGTTCTCGCCTGGATTACCGGGTGCACCTGGGTACATTCAGATTGTTGTCTAAGCATATTCCTGTTAAGCACTGTAGGATAGTGGATCATAGATGACCATCATTTACCGTTCCTTCTACAGAAAGTACCTTGGACGTATGCCTCTGTGACTCTTGGCAGGACTTGCTATATGGGATCTGAGTAATGCCTGCTTCGTACGATGGATACACAGAGGTTCAGAAAGAATTTCCAGAGTCCTTTGCCGGAGTCCCTTAGAAGATTAAAACTTTGACTCTCATTTGCACTGATGCCCAGATCCCGGGCAAGATCCAAATAGTGATCGGAACCAATTTTTGGTGCCTGACACAATTTTGTCAACAGGTGGCTAGAAAGAGGAGTAACTGGATGTTGTCAATTTACACACTTGTGTGTACTGCCCACATGAGGAGGAAGGTCCAGCCCTTTGGTGTCTCTGAGGGTAGAGTGGGAATGGTAAACATGGAAACAGAATTTGTTGACAGAAAAGGACCACTTTACCCATCCCGTCTACCCAGATGGTCCCTACCTAATCTTTCTCCATAGACCTTAACTGGTCTCCAACAACACTCCCTCCTCCCTGCCTATTTACAAACATACCCCTATGTCTACTACATGCATGCTTGCAGCCCCCTAATGTTTTCACCTCCACCTCTTACACTGGCAGTCTGTTTCAGGCATCTACAGCTCTTTTAGTGATATAGTACTTCCTCACATCCCTCTTAAACATCCCCCTTGCCAGCTTCATTGCATGCCCTCTAGTCTCAGTGCTCTTTCTCCTTTGAAAGAAAGAAAGAAAGGAAAAGAGCCCATTACTGTGCCTTCCCCAGACTGAATATCTCCTGGAAGGATTTGTGGAGTACCACTAATCTCTGACAAATAAGATAATCATTGTAGAATCCCCACGAAGAAGCTTGCCTGGAGGATTAATGGTGCAGTGGGGAGTACTGCCCATTACCAAAGCAATGATAAAGACAATACCTATAAAGGTAAAGAACGAGATGCATGAGAAAATGACTGCACACCCTGGCACCATACACTAGCCAACTTGTATGCTGCTGATGCTGTGGCAGCTCCATCTCATCAAGGAAAGATCTCTCAATTGGAGGAACATGCATTTGACTTTGGATAGTTCCCCATTCCCCTCAGCCAGAAGACGTATATGCAGTAACAGTTAGCTGACTGAGCAGATGTCTTCTCATGTCACAAGTGAGACATGGGGTGTGCCCATATAGAAGAAGGACACCAGATGTGGCTGCATGATGAGTGACCTTTCAGGGAGAGCCCTAGAAAACTACAGCCACCTGACACTAAGGATGAGCATAAGGCCCCACAAGAGTGAAAACCATAATGCTGGTCCAGCACTACTTCACACTAACAGCATTCCACATAGTCAGGAGATGCAGCATCCAAATCTAGTACTCAGACTGGCATACTGTAGGTATTTCCATGTGCCTGTCCAGCAGTTCCATCCTATCTCCATTTAGAGATCAAGGACAAAGGAGGCACCACTACTCAGGCTCGGGTGATCAAGTGCCTCAAAGGGGGCTTCAGGTATGCACAGGCTGTAATCTGTCACATTTAACCTCACCAGCACCAGTGAGTAAAGGATCTCACTGGGAGAGATTACTCTTTACATTTAAGGCACCGGAGTGCTGCCCCATACTCACAGGTTGCATAGCATTTTCAGTGAACATGATCCTGAATATAACCTGCATTTCTAATAAGATTCTTTCTAGTAACCATTACACAGGGTAACACTAGTCAATAACCTATGTCACATCTTTTGATGCTGGGGCTGATACTTATGCAAGGGAAACTAGGTAAGCTGAAACCTAAATGTGGGAGAGATCTAATCCCTCTAGCCCTGGAACCAACTTCCTCCTCGCTCTAATCAATCTCAATCGGTCTTCAATCTGATTTGATAGCAATGCAGAAGAGATGACCAGCCTCTGGCATGATTATTGGGGATCCCAAAAAGTCAGATAAATCAAAAACAGGACTGTTTTCTCACACTTAAGCCTATTACATGTCAGGATAGAAGGCAGCCTGACCTGAAACCAACAGCACATTTTGTGTCCATCAGATAGGTTCTCAAACTGTCAGGAGACCGTCAGAGCCATGCATGGAACCTCCATCCTCCATTGTTGTGCCTCATATCTGCAAGCTTAAAAACAGCAGTGCAATGTAACAAGGGAGTGGGCAAGGTCAATAAAATCGGATGCATAGGCAGGGGGATCAGCAGCAGGGGCAGGGAGGTGATATGGCCTCTGCAAAGATCACAGGTGAGACCACATTTGAAGTACTGTGTACAGGTCTGGAATCCACACCTGAGGAAAGCTAGGGATAAAGAATAGTCAGTTTTGAACAGAGTCACCGGGATGATTCAGCGGCAACAGGACATGTCATACAAAGAGCCTAGCAGACCTTGGGATGTACTCATTAGTGACCAGGAGAGAGATAAGTGATATGCTAGAAACATTTAGGTTTCTAAAGGGAATAAGCAAAGTAGATTGCAGTGAGCTGTTCACGTTAAGTGCAAATACTAATAGAAGAGGAAACTCAAAGAAGCTGGTAGGGGACAGATTTAGGATATCAGGGAGTTCTTTTTCACCAAGAGGGTGGTGAACAAGTGTGATAGATTGCCAGTAAGGTGGCCTGTGCAAAGACATTAGTGGATTTCAAGTATAGGTGGGATAGACACAAGGGTTTGATGGTGAACACAGGGAGGGGATGAAAGTGGAGCTAGGAGATGAGTGACCACTAGGGAGCTCAAACTCATTGCTTAGATAGGGATTAGGGCAGACTGGATTGACCAATATGCCTTCTTCTGCAGGCAATTTCGGTTTCTATCAAATAGTCTAGGACTAGTTCTTACTAGGAGTACAAGGTACAGTACAAAGAGAAACCCCACTGTGAACAGCAGGGCTACCTCAAGATGTATGGGATCCTCTGACGCGGATACTTGAATACCAGTTGAGATACAGAAACAGAGAAACATAGAAGTTGATGGCAAATAAGGACCGCAAGACTCATCCAGTCTGCCCGTTTGTTTTTCTACCTTACGAATGTGCTATCAGCCTTTGCTCTGTCAATGGCCTACCTATTCATACTCATCTGTATTGCTCCCTTATGCCTATCCCATGCCTGTTTGAAGTCCTGCACTGTATTCATATCCACCACTTCCTGAGGTAGGCCATTCCGTGCATCCACCACCCTCTCTGTGAAAAAGAACTTCCTAACATTACCCCTTAATTGGCCTCCCTCTAACCTCATGCTGTGTCCTCTTGTCCTGCTATTTTTCTTATATTGAAACATGTTAGACTCTTTCACCTTGTTAATGCCCTTAAGGTGTTTGAATGTTTCGATCATATCACCTCTCTCCCTCCTTTGCTCTAGGGTATACATATTGAGCTCCATTAATCTGTCCTCATATGTTTTCTGATGCAGTCCCTGCACCATTTTGGTTGCCCTTATCTGGACTGCCTCAATTTTGTTAATGTCCTTGTGAAGGTGTGGACTCCAATACTGCACGCAGTACTCCAGATGGGGCCTAACCAGTGTCTTGTAAAGAGGGATTATTACCTCCCTCTTACGACTTGTGATACCCCTACTAATACACTTCAACATCCCCCTAGCCTTACCTACTGCTTTAGTGATCTGCTTAGATGATTTCAGGTCATCTGTGATGATGATGCCCAAGTCTCTTTCTTCCCTTGTGACTGCCAGCAACTCCCCTCCCATTCTATAGGTGGCTTCAGGGTTTCTCTTCCTTATGTGCATGATCTTGCACATCTTTGCATTAAACCGCAGTTGCCACTTTTCCAACCATTTTGCCAGTTTATCCAGATCTCTTCTCATTCTGTCCTTCCCATCTGGATCGTCTACTGTGTTGCAGATATTGGTGTCATCTGCAAACAGACAAACCTTACTCTCCAGTATCTTCAGCCTTCAGGAAAAGTGCAGTGAAGGTGCCTTTTCAGGCTTCTGTTTTTGTTGGACCTTTTGCTCAGGGAAGTGGGAAAAGGGTCTCTTCTTTGACAGAGAAAAAATACAAAAATCTGTAGCTAGTCCTTTTAATTGGAGCATAAGTCAACAGAATGATGGAACAGGTGGGAGATTTTTCCATTCCTGCTGAGAGTAGACATCGATCACTGACCTTTGGCCTAACAGGGCAACAACAAAACTTCACTGGGTCATCTCCTCCATAAGCTGGGTGTTGTGGCCCATAGCATTGTCTCATATGGTAGACACCAGCATTCAGATTCAGTACAAGGGCTGCTAGAGCATTTCCCCACTGTTCATCTAGCACATTTGTGTGGCACGTGAGCATGCACAGAGTTTGTTCTCATTCAGTACAGCCCAGGTTTTGGGAGTTGATATATTTAATGGCTTGATTACCCTTGTAGTTCTTCAGCACTGCATAAAATTGCCATTTGGATTTATTTTAAATGCTGAAGACATGAAATTAATTGAATAAAGTTTTTTGTGAACTTTAAAGTGTCTGAGCATACCAATGCTGGTTCACTGAGAGGCTGATCTCCTCCCCCACACACTGCTTGATTGTTTTTTCCTTTGGAATGGATGCACCACCAGGTGTCAGTTTATGCAAAGGCAAGGTGAGCTCTGAATATATTTTTCTCTTATTTTTTTCCTCAAGTTCCAACAGCCTCAATTTGGTGTTCCCAAATCTTCTTTCAAAGTCACACACTTCAGTCTCTGTTAGTGCACCATCACTGCCTACCCTACAAATGTCATTGTTGACTTGCTGGGTGTTCCCTTTTGTTAGAAGGGGCTGGCGAGTGTGGTCATAGTTGGGGCAAGTGTAAGTTATATATTCAAAAACTGCAATGTCCAGACAATACGCAAAGTCCAGCCATCTGCCTCTTCATTAACATAGCAAATTTTTATCAGCTCTTCATGAGCCATACAGGTTTCTTGCAATAGCATCAGCATCAGACATTGCTGTTTCTCCCTGTGGTCCTGATTTAGTCACCTCAACCATTAGAAGAAGAGTCAGAGGACCTGTGGGCATACAGTACCTTGAGTGGTGAGGGACCCACAGGGGGACCACAGTTTGTACCAGTCCTCATTCACCACCCTCTCTCTTGCTTGCTCCCATGAGCAGAACGTTCCATGAGAGTGCACCCTGTAATGCTGGTCATGGGTGGTTCATACGTATGCAAACAGAATTTTTTGGGGGGCATAAAATCTCATCCTTACTAAGGGGTCTGGGGTCATGCCTTCCCTGGAAAAGTTTGAAAATCCAAAGCCATATGGTGTATTTTGGTGCCTTTAGGCCATGAGGCTTTCACAACATGACAAATCTCATTAGAATGATAAGGCAATGTTGCATTCTTAGATGTCTTCATTCATTATCAGCTGCACTGTTGTGCCCCGTCATAAAAATTTTTATAAGTACCATGGTCATGATTTTTTCTGCTGCATTTTAGCAGACTGTACAGCAGTGGTTCAACATACAAAATTGCAACCCAATATATGCATGACAAAGTTAGGCACTATAATCCTTTCATAATGAGAATGAGAATGTTGTTTTTGATCACTGTCAATGTTTACAACAAAGGTGACTGACAATGCTGTTTCATAAAAAAAAAAAAGTGTGATGTCATGTTACAATTTCTAAGTCCTGCGTCACACATCTTGTGTGTGATACAGGAATTAGGAACAGAAATGATGACATGTACTGAAACAAATGTTATGGAAGAGCAAAATAATGACACAAGGCGTTTATTTGTGCTGATATTTTATTTATTAATAATAATAATAATAATAAGACTGGGTTTAATAATACTGGGTTGAATGGACAAAAGGGGATGAGTATGCCCATCTGGATTCTGTTTTTGTGTATTGCATTGCTTGTTTCTTTATATTGTACATCATTTCATCACTAAGATGGCAAGCATTGCAATACAATATACCTGGTTGCAGCAACTTGCAGAGACAGGTACATTCTTTGTCCATAGTCATACAGTACATTCTATTGTACAACACAGATCTCCAGTCCCAGGCCAGGTCATAACACTCAGCACCCCACCATATGATTACATCCTACAGAGATGAACATGTGGTATGATAATTTGGCTCTACCAGGCCGGTTCGACATCTCTGATGTTGACCCGCGTTACAGTGACAGGAATCATGGCCGCCAAAGCGCGGTCAGCATGATTCCATGATCAGACCCCCGCACTTCATCAGAAGCGATTCTTAACCTGCTGGAGCTAGCCAGGCGGTGGTGCAGGACCGGTAGACAGCATGCTCCTGTCTCGGGCACACCAACACAGCGACCGGTTGGCAAAGTGTCAATTTTGCCGACAGGAGCGTAATTTGCTGTGTTGGTGTCGCCGTAAGGGGGGCATACCTGATAATTTCAGTTATGCATACTATATGAATAGTGTTCTACAGATTGTGCAGTTGCACTGTTGTTGTTAGTCCTGCTGTGGAAAGTTTTTCAACTACTGTTGCAAAGTAAGTTGTTTCCTGTGTAATGCACCTTTGTACTCTGCTGAGATGTACTGTAGCCTGACATCTGGTATTACACCCAAAAAAACCTACTGTTCAAGCCCATTTGCCCTAGTTCAGCTGTATGTTTTTGTAGTGGTAGGTGAACTACCCAGCTCCCCTAGTTAAACTGAAAAGGATTTTTTCAGTTGTAAAAGTAGCTGTTAGGCTTTCAGTGCAAGTCACCTGAATAATAAGATGTGGTACATGGGCAGGACTGTACCGCTCAGCAGTAATCTACAACGTTTCTACGACAGGTCTTACAAAGATACGATGCACACCATATGTAGAGGACCTAAACTACTCAGTACAGTTGTACTGTAGCCTGATAGCACGTGTTACACTATGAAAAACACTGTTCATGTTGGTGAACTGCCTCATGTTCCCCAGGCAAACAGTATGTTTTTGTGCTGTAATAACTGCTACCAAACTGCGACACACACATCACCTGAGTAGTTTTACGTACTACATATGGATCACCCATTTTTTATACTTCTTGGAAACAGTTGTTTTAAGTACTGTTGAGAATACATGCATTGCAGCTATAGCAGACCTGATTGCTCCATTACGTTGTGTTTCAACCAACCTGATTGGCTTGCCTGATAGTAAACCACCAAAACATACTGTGTAAGTAGGTTAACCAGACCTTTCTGCTTTCCACTTATAACCTGTCTAGGTTTGTGTTTTATTATTAATACGTGTATATAAGGCTTTTCCAATATGTTTACCCTAAATACTGCATTTAAGTGATATTTTATACCTTATATGGAGGATATTCTTCTATTGTATAAGATGTGTGCTTTCTTATATACTCAAATTTCAATAAAAAGATAAAGTGAAAAAAAAAAAAAAGTAGGTTAACCAGCCCAGTTTCGATATTGTACAGTAACCATGCAGATATGTGTTTTCTGCTCTCTGGCTGTCAGTTAGTGCGCTATTTATGCAACTGAGATAATTTAAAGTCAAAGAAGTGCTGTAGTTGTAGTAGGTTATCGTAACTTTTCTACATGTGCTATGTTACAGAACAATAAAAGAAGAACTTACAGAATGTATATTCAGAGTCTGAATACAATGTTTGTGTAGTTTGAGGGACTCTTCCCTCCACAAGTACATTACTGTTTTAAAAGTACAACTGAATGATGTAAGGTATTACGGTATACCCTGATGTTGCAGGAGACAAACATTAACAGAAATGTATTTGTTCAGTTAATGTTTTTCTTAAAAAAAGTAAATCCTTTTTGACATGGATTGAAAATAATAACTTGCATCTTTACTCTGCATTATGCAAAGTAAAGATGCAAGTTATTGTTTTGTTCAATGCTGCTGTTACTGCTTTCTTCTCATAGTCTTCTACTCCACTGTCAGTCCTTCCAGTCAATATTAATGAACGTTTGAACATACATACTTCTTTCTTTGAAGTTGTGCTCCACTGTGTTACCTTCTAACAGATAAATTCCAGAAGTACTCTCTGATTCTGTCAAGTTCTACAGGAGTTCTCTCTGCCTCCACAGCAGTAACCATGAGGTCATCAAGACATTCTAGGCCCACTGTTGTTCTTAAGCAAGTTTTGATGAATTTCAAAGCTTCTTTCATTGCTGCATAATGTTACAAGAAGAGTGAGAACCAGTCTGTAGAGTGTTTCTATTTGATAGTATGCGTTTTACATATTAGAATTACAGATAAATCAGTGTATGTTTCCAATTGTGACTAATGGTGGTGTTTCTCTGGATAGTCTATGGATCAGTAGCTTATACAAAATGTGCATTCATGTCTCCTTTGTACTGTAATATGTTGTTAGCTGTTTGATGTGGTTTAGCTTTGCAAGAGAAGGATTTGTTAGGCATCTATGTATTAGCAGCTGCTTCTGTTAAAGAAGGTAAGCATAGTCTTTTTATTTATGTTGGCTCATGCTTGCACACCAGCCAATACATTGCAGTAGTAGCAGATTTGGATGTGCGGTCACTGTGGGCGAATGCAGGACATGCATCAGTAGGTGTGTCCCTTATTCCCCAATGTGTCAACATGTAAGCACTGACACCAGCAATACGTAAAGTGCCCACCAGATCCAAGAAAAGTGCTGCTGCAATGAGAGCCATGCTCGTCACGCAGCGGCACAATAACATGCCTCTCGATGTGCCTTTCCTGGTGAAGCAGTTTAATAAACATGGCGGCAGTGACTGCCACTGTGCAGAGTGCTGACTTCATGGATGCCCAATCCCAATGTCGGCATGCCCCAACCAACTTCATTTGCCGACAGGGGGAGTCCACTCCCCGTCGGCATAATGCCCTCATCCCATTCCAATTCTGTGCTGTGGGGGTGCCCAGTCCCCCTTGGCATCATGTGCCCCCAAACAGTCTTTCCTTGCCGACAGGGGGCCCAATCCCCATCAGCTTCAGTCCCCCCTGCCCAGTTCAATTTGTCAATGGGGGAGCCCACTCCCTGTTGGCATAATGTCTCCAACCCCAGACTTGTGCTGTGTGCCAAGGGGTGCCCAATCCCCCTCAGCATCATGTGTGCACCCCACCCATTTCTGTGCTGATGTGGGGCCCAATCCCCACTGGCTACGGTCCCCCTTCCCGTAATGCCCACCCCAGTGTACCAAACAAACACCTGCAAAAAAAGAAAACTGACCTCATTGTCTTTTTTTTCCCTGTAAAGAAGAAAACAGTCCCTCGTGGTCTCTCCTGCCCCTCCCCAACCCATGCCCCCCTCTGCATAGCCTGACTCCCACACCCCCTCACCCCGTACTTACCTCCCGGAGCCTGGGCGACAATCTTCGATGGACTGGGAACACGCCTGCACTCTTCAAAGCCGACCGTGAACTGAAGAAATGCTCGTAAGCTGTATAATGGCATAAATAGGGTGTTTTCAACTTTGGTGCATATCTTGGGCATTTTTGGGAATTTTGGCACCAAATTTTCAACATGGGGTTATTGGGACCCCTCCTCATGAGTTCAGTACCTGGCATGGCATTATTGAGTCCCAAAAGGTGATTTCGTGGTCACTGCATGGAATCACCTTTCAGGACTGATTAATGAAATGACAGTGCCACTGTTCATGAGGTGGGCTCTCAAAAAGCCTATGTTGCAAATTTGGTGAAACAAATCCAAAAAATGACTGTTTTACGAGTGTGCATTGCACAGTTTCCACGCACGCTTGCAACTTTGTGAATTTGTAATATTTTCACTCCAGATTTTCAAAATTAGCATTTTTCCACACCTTCTTTTGAACAGTACAGCTGTCATTTTACATAATCCTGGCCAAAATGTGTTTTCGCAGTTTTGGCACAGAACAGCATGGTTGCTGTGGGAGATCAGTTTTAGGGACAGATTAAGAAAATGACAGTGACACTGTTTATGAGCAGAGGTCCTAAAATGCCTATGCTGAAAATTTGGTGATGAAAGTCCATAAAATGACTGTGTTACAAGCATGCATTGTGCAGTTTCTACGCATCCTTGTAACTTCACAAATTTGCAATATTTTCATGCCAGATTTTAAACACTGGCATTTTCACACCTCCTTATGAATAGTGGCTGTAATTTTCACATCCTGCCCAAAATGTGTTTTCGCACCTGTGGTGCACAATGGCGTGGTCACTGTGGGAAATCAATTTTTGGGACAGATTAACAAAATCACAGTGCCACTGTTCATGAGGGGAAGTCCCAAAATGCCTATGTTGAAAATAGGGTTAAAAAAATCCCTAAAATAATTGGGTTACAGACGTGTGTTGCGCAGTTTCTATGCATGCTCATGACTTCACTAATTTTTCATATTTTCACTCCAGATGTTCAACGTTGCCATTTTTTTTACACCTCCTCTTGAACAATACAGTTGTCATTTTTCACATCCTGCCCAAAATGTGTTTTCATGCCTGTGTCACCAAATGGCATAGTCACTGTGCAAAACCACCTTTCAGCTAACAAACTGATAGTGCCGCTCTTCATGAAGTGTGGTCACAAAAAGCCCATGCTAAACATTTGGAGTGAAAATACCAACAAACGTCTATGGCATTAGGGTTTACAACTGTAACACCACATCCTGTAGAGACTGACAGGCATCAGGGGTGTGACTTGGGATCATTGGCTGTAATGTTCATGGCATTCCACCCCCACCCCCACCCTGCAGCCAGTGACAGGCATCAAGGTGTGCCTTGGAGTGTTCGGCCCTAAAGTTCACCCCATTCTCCTATACTGCACCCATCTCAGCATATTTTCTTAGGGAATGGGGTAAGTATAAGGCCCAAAGACCCCAAAGCACACCGAGACACTTGTCAGTGTCTACAGCATAGGGTGAGGTAAAATGGCATGAGCATTATAGTCGATGACCCAAAGGCACACCCCAATGCCTGTCAGTCTCTGCAGGGTGGGGGTTGGGTTGGTGTCAGTTCAATACTTCACTGTCATTCCTATTATGCATCTCTAACTCCTGCACTACCAGTGCCAATGCTAGAGAGCCAACATTGGGCACTAACAAATGCTTGTTTTTTTGTAGACTTGATTTTATTCTCTCTGGACCTCAGGCATCCTTCAGGAGTACCCTCTCAGCTGTTGCCTCTCACTCCCGGCCTGAACCCCTGCCTCCCCCCCCCCCGGCTCTCCCGCCGAGCGACTCTGGTAGGTCCAGCCCCCTCAGATCACCCTGCGGGGAGGGCTGGCCCCCACTTGGTGGCTCTTTCTGAAATTAGAGGGACCTAAATCATTGCTGGGTTGGCCGTGGGAGTCCTGGGTGTGTTGGGCTGGCATTGGGATGTAGGCATGCTCCTGGGGTCTCCATCATCTCCCAGTGCTCCAGACGGTTTTTCAGCATTTACTCCCCTGTGGAGTGCGGACATGCAGTGACATCCATGGTGAGGAGCACCAACACCTGCCGTAGCTCTGCCCCGCCAGCATCTGTTTTGTGCTGCAAGTTCCATGCAGCCACTGCCAGGAGATGCCCTGGAGCAGCACAACCTCCAAGTCCCTCCCCAGGAAGGGAAAGCAGTCCTCCAGATGCTCAATCCCTTCCCTCCCCTGCTGAGTCCCAGTGGCCTGAGACCATTCCCTAACCCAGGTTGCCAGCATGTTGCGAGGTGTGGTGTCCAGCACCTCAGCCCTCAGTACCACCGGGCCGGCTACGTAAGCATAGTCTTAACTACAGATTTTTCAGCATGAACCACCCCACCCAAACTGAACACTAATATACCTTGTTCTATATTGTGTTCAACATGACTAACAGCTGCATTGATATCATCTATCATCTTGCCCTTGCCTCTGAGAAGTGGCTGATGTACTTTTGAAAAATCTAAATATAGTACTCCGTTGCATTGTTAACTTGTCATAAATGGCTTTGCTTCTTCCTGGTAAAGAAATAAAATCCTGTGTTTGCCTAATGCAAATGTGTGCCTGACTGAATAAAATCAGATGCTATCGGTGGACTGTACAAATAAGTTATTAGAAACCAGTTTCTGGTGCCCACTTAATGTAGCTGGAGGTTGGAGGACATACCATCATTGTAAATATCTGACTATATCAGTAAGGAAATGGAGTGCTATATTCGATAGTGGAATAAGACAAAATGAAGACATTACTGCTATGCTTGCTCATCTGAGATTGAAGACTCATAAGTTTGTGTGACTGGAGCATATGCCAAGTAATAAAGATATGCAGTTGTCCCTTGTCAGTCTGTATATTTTCCACTGCACTCCACACCATACGCAAAGAAATTTGACTTGCATCAAGAAAGTCTGAAGTGTTGTTACTCTGTGGCTGAAAATTGGAGTACTGTTGTTTGCAGTTGCAGTGCATACTCATGTAGCGGTCCCAACCAGTGTAGAGTTCAGGCACACAGAGATATGCCAAGATAGGAAGCTTAGATTGACCAATAATGCCTTCAGTTGCTTTCACAAAGTGAGACTGGCAGCAGTGGACATTTGGGAGAAAAGTGGAAGACAAAACCCCATAGCTGCATACAGTAGGAGGCCCCAAGTGCAGTACTGCTAAGGCATGGATAATCTGTTGAAGAATACAAAGATTACTATATTGGCAAATACTACAAGCTCAGTTAAAGGCATAATGCCTCCCACTCCTTGCATGAAGCAAGTGTCACTGGCATCTATGGACATGTGGAAGAAGATTAGAAGACAAAGAAGAAATGTACTTCATGCTCACCGTAATTTCCTTTTCTGTTAGCTCCAGCACTGTCAATGGGAAATCATAACTACTGGGTATAGTGCACCCCTACCAGGGGAATAGCACAGCCCAGGCTTTAGAATATTGGCCATATGAGGATTCTAAGCAGCAGCAACTTCCCAGTCACTACTGACCTTGCAGTGCCTCAATAAACTTAACTACCATAATGTACATTTCATATGAGACAGTCACTAAACTGCATAATTAAATACAGCCTACCTTCTAATTGTCAATCAAAACTGCCTTACCTTGCTGTTGGATTTCTGAAGGAAGGTGCCCCTCACATCTGACACTAGGTTTGGTCAAATTGATCCTCTTTCTGGAAAAGGCGGGCAACTAAATTGACTCATCCTGCACCAGCAAATCACCCTGCAACTTAAATGTTGATAACAAACACAATGATTAACACTGGCGAGCCAAGATGTATGCCGTGAAAACTACCTGCAACAAGGAAAACACCCATAGTGAGTTACAACTGAACTTGTTATGATGCGTGATCACAGTCGGATTGAGAAATCTTTTTTTTTTTTTTTAAAGAAAAGGAGTGCAGCAGATTAAAATAGAGGGATGCCCAGGAAAGTCATAATAGGCGTTTTAATTAAACAATGGACATCCCCCACTAGCATACTGGATAATATTCTCCCACAGGAGCAGGCTCCTGGGTGGGTCCCATTGACAAGGCTGGAGCTAACAGTACTGGGTCAATATGTCACAGACAAAACTGTGCAAGGAGAACTGTGTGGTCTAAAACGCGTACTAAAATATGGTGATGGGGTATAATAGCGGTAGCACACTACTGCTACCCCTGTCTCACACTCTGAAGTTGAGGAAGGACTGAAGACACCACTGGTGTTGTGCCTGGTCAAGCTGCTCCCATGGTGGAGTGGCTATGGTACATGCACCTGGCGCCGTGGGGGCCCGCGAATCGGGGTTTGAATCCACGTCTCCCAACATTTTTTATCCCCAAAAACAAAGTCCCTACTTGGGTTTCTCCTTTTCTCCTCAGTCTACACCCCTTGGAGTTAGATATTTAAGTTGAGGATGTGGGGGCAAAAGCCCCATGTCGGGGGTGCAGGGCAGAGTCCCCAGCAAAATCAAAGATTTTCTTATGTGTGCCCCGGTGTGTGCTTTTGTTTTGTGTTCAGCGTTTCCTTTTCTGCCAACCTTATTTTGCAGCACGCTGTAATGACTGTGGCATCATTGTTTTGCATGGTTTCATCCGCAACATGATGACCACGTGCCAGAGCTAACAGAAAAGGAAATTACAGTAAGTATGAAGTAAATGTATTTTTTCTGTGGTGCTATACATTATCAATGGGAAGTCATAACTACTGGGTTCTAAGAAGCAGTCCCCAGAACAACCGGGAGGGGGGAGAATATTATCCCATATGTCAGAAAACAATACCGTAAGAGATTACCTACAAACTGCTTCCTGCAGTACTCTGCGGCCAAAGGCTGCATCAGCAGAGATCTGAACATCCAATTTGTAGTGTTTAGTAAAAGTGTGTATGGAAGACCATGTAGCTGCCTTATGTAGCTCTAAAACAGATGCTTCACCTGTCTCTGCCCAGGAAGTAGCCATAGCCCTGGTGGAGTGAGCTTTGATGAGGACTGGGGGCCGCTTCTTTCCCACAACATAAGCTTTAGCAATGCAGGCCCTCACTCACTCACTTAGCTAGGGTGGCCTTCAAGGCTTTTTGATCCTACTTTGATGCTCCAAAGAGAACAAACAGGCTGTCCAATTTCCGGAACTCAGCCATCCGTTTGAGGTTGTGTCCTAACAGCCCGTCACAAATCTAACTTGTGCAACTCCTTCTTCTTTGGGTGAGATGTTTGGGATGAAAGATGGAACTGTTATGAGTACCACCTTGTCCTCATGCATAATAAGGTATGGTTCTTTGTGGGACAAGGCTTGGAGCTCACCAGTCCTCCTGGCTGAGCACATTGCAGTCAAAAAACACACTTTGTAAGACAACACATCCAACAGAATGGATGACAGTAGTTCGAAAGGCTCCTTACAAAGAGCATTCAAAACCCTATTTAGATCCCATGAAGGAACCGGGGATTGGAAGACAGGTCAACTCTTGCTAACCGCACATAGAAAATGAATGACCTCTGTATAAGTCCCCAGAGATATGCCCAATGACACTCTGAGGGTGGATACTTGGCCTCTCGGAGTGCTCAGGGCCAAGCCCTTCTCCATGCCTTCTTGCAAGAAGTCCCAAGATCTGTGAAACTGAAGCCTTGGAAAGCTGGAGCTCCTTCTGCCTAGTCCAGGCTGAAAAAGTGATCCATACATGGGCATAAACTGTGGATGTAGAAGATTTCCTCGCAGCCATTACAGTATCTACTATTTTCTTAGAAAAACCTAGTATTAGGAGTCTCCTCCTTTCAGGAGCCAAGCCGCAAGCTGCATCGCCCCTGGATTTGGCTGCAGAATGGGGCCTTGAGACAGAAGGTCTCCTTGCACTGGAAGGCGAAAAAGGTGTTTGCTGATCTAGGTTTACTAGATCCAAGAACTATGGTCTTCTTGACCACTCCGGAGCTATTAGAAGGAAGATTCCTCTTGAGTGTCTTATCTTTTGTATGACCCTGGGGAGAAGAGGCAGAGGAGGGAACGCATATGCTCTGTTGAAGAGCCACTCCTGGGACAGAGTGTCCACTGCTTCCACTTGCAGACACCGATAATGGCCGGAAAACTTTGGAGTCTGGGCATTGTAGCTGGAGGCAAACAGATTGAGCTGAGGCCAGCTGAACCTCTTGTACAGGAGGTTGAACACCTCCGGGTTTAACCTCCACTCTCCGGGGTGAACTTTTTCGTGGCTTAGCCAGTCTGCTTGAATGTTCAACTCCACTGCCAGGTGGAATGCTGACAGAGACAGAAGGTTCTCCTCTGCCCACCTGAGAAGATCGGAGGCTTCTTTTAGCATCTCCATACTCTTTGTGCTGCCTTGATTGTTTATGTATGCCATAGTGACGGTGTTGTCTGAACTTATTTTCACCGCTTTTGACTGCATCAGATTTTGAAAATAAAGAAGAGCTAGGTGGACTGCCCTCATTTCCAGAACATTTATATGGAGATGTTGTTCCTGTACTGATCAAGATTTTTGAGTGGGTAGTTGATCCAGGACTGCTCTCCAACTGTGCAGACTGGCATCTGTAGTTATAATCAGTTCTGGGGGAATTCCAATGGAACCCCTTTGCTCAGATTCTTCACACTCATACACCAACTCGGGGAGTGATGTAACTGAGGGGAGAGGGAGATTCTGGCTTGATAATCTTCTGACATTGGATCCCATGCCATCAGCAATCCCATTTGCAGGGGTCCCATATGGAATTGATACTCATATTGTTGACTGGATAGACAACTGGATGCAGGACACAATGCAAATAGTTTCTGTAAGAGGATTCTATTCAACTGAGGGAAGAGTCACGAGCAGAGTATCATAGGGCTCTCTGTAATTGGAACGTTAATATTCCAGATCTTTATAGCAGATCTGGATGAAAACATAAAGAGCACAGTAGCCAAATTTGCAGATGACACCAAGCTGTGTAGTCCCTGCGAAACTGACGAGCATATTAATGTCATACAAAATTACAGAAATACAATTGTACAGTGGACAGACTCTTGGGGTATGCGACTAAATACCGACAAAAGTTGAGTTATACACATAGGAATTCACAATCCTCTCTATACTTATGTAACCCCCCTACAATGGGGGTTCCTGAAAAGTCTTCCTTGAGCTTGCCTAAATGCTCACGCCAGGCTGGTGTCCTGCATTTTAGCAGTTTAAATATGATTGCCAGAGAGTGCCTGTATAGCCTCTGTGTACTGTCTCTTTATGAGCTGCCTGGATTGCAGTTGTAAGAAATCTGAGAGGGAGCTCTGTTGAAAGATGTAATTATTTGCTGAAAATCATTTAGAGTGATAATGATAAAGTAGTTTGTCTAACCTGCCTTCTTTGCAGCAAGGACTGTTTTGTTTATCTCCACTATCTTGGTCCTGGACTGCTGAATTGGACTAATCAGTATGGGTGGGACCTAAAATGGAGCCGGACTACAGGAGCTGTCTGGAGTCAAAATCTGTAGGAAATGTACTTTTGGGCTTTTGGCGCCTTTTTGCACCTGAAGGGGGAGCTCCTGTTGTGACTGACAGATGAATCAGACAACCGAACCTTTTGGATCTTGGGGAAATTCCCAGGCTTGCTGCAGTTTGAGTCAGATCTCAGTTGGGAATTGAAGAGGCAAGAGCTTGAGACAGTCAAGCAGCCGTCTGAGTAGTTTTGCATGGGAGAACTGTGGTAAGGCCTGAGTTGTGGCCTGCACGTCTGCATGCTGCCCCTGAGAGGGAGAGAAGAGAATTATTTTAGATTAAATCCAAGTTTGTGAGAACAAAGTAAGCCACTGATTTTTTTTACCAGGCTCATACCTGAAGAAGACTGAAGATTTTGCTGAATACAATCAGCCTGTCAGGATTTCCAACTGCTTTTGAATCCCCGGTTTGTGCAGAGACTTTGCGATCGTGACCGGAGAGCAGTTTGCCTGGTACAGTAGAATTACCTTACATGTAAATGTGCTGTGTATTGAAAGTGGGTCATGAATTGGTTCCCCACTGTGTGAACTGTGTTCGGCTTGCTGGTACCGTAGAATCCTTTACAGTCACTTCACTACCAGTCTAGCATTGCTTGTAAAGCGCTTTGGGATACTGTGTATGAAAAGCACTATATAAATGCTGATTCTTCTTCTTCTTCTTCTTCTTCTTCTTCTAAATGTGCTGTGTATTGAAAGTGGATTGCGATTTGGTTCCCCACTGTGTGAACTGTGTTCTGCTTGCTGGAGGCTGTATCCAGCCCAAAATGGACTGTATCCGAATTTGTCTCCATTTGGCCTGGGCCTTGCCACTCTGGCCCAGCCAGACTACCCGCTGCACAGAGAAAGCCATCAACGAGAGACCTGCCTGGGGATCAGCCCCCTGCTCCATGCTTGAACAGGAACAATGCCACTACAATTTGTGTGGGCCCTGCTTCTCCTGGCACTCCAGATTAACCACCTGTTATCTCGATTTTTGTCCAGCCTGTGTCCAGTCTTGGGTATCATGAGTAATCATCAGGGTAGCTCCCTGCAACAACAGCCTACTCTAAAAGTGTGTCATCTGATTGTCTTGTTGTTTTCTTTTCACAAACTGAGCCCTCCGGCTCTGGATTACAAATAGTGTGTGTTGTGCATATTGTTTTCTTCCATCACAGGGCCCCAACCAGCTGCAACGTTCCTGGCTAGCCCACTATTCTCCATCTGGGTACCCAGAGTGTGTGACTGTTTATGGACCCTGAAGTGCATGCATAACTGTTTGATTGATACAGCCTTTAAGCAAATTAACCTGATTATGCCCCTCCTTTGTTCAAGTCCCTTAAATAAATCAGATCTAACTCTTTTTTGCATTTACCCTGACTGCTGTTCAAGTTTGTGCAAGAGTACTGTACTGCTGTTATTTGCTGTGTATAACCTTGTTTTACAGGGGATCCCCAGGGCCAGGCCAGAGGATAAGCCCGGTGGTAAGTGCAAACAGTGTGGGTACTTGTGTGGTGTATTGGGGTATTGTGAAAGTGATTATTGTGTATTGTTCCGGCCACTAGTAAGGAAGGAGGGGGGTTACAGTGTCCCGGAGGGCTGTGCCCAGGTTAGCTTGACCACTACCAACCCTGACCTCTGGGTGGACGCACCCGTTTCAGAACTCAGCCCCTTAACCTGCTACTAGCCAAGCAGGCAGGGGTAGTAGCCCTTGGGATAGCGCCACCTAGGGGTTACATTTTGAAGGCTCACCGCTGGGATTTTGTGTCTTCTAGTGGCCAAAAATTACGAATTATTGTTAAAGATTAATGGCTACCCCAGTAGAAATGGCTGTACACCAGTTGGTGGGGTGGTGTACTGGGCAGGAGATCGACCCCAAAAATGCTCTGCTTATACTGGATATTCTCCTGGGTACCAGTAAATACACTGTAGAGGGAGCACTCTCCAAAGTTGAATGTTTAAAAAACCCTGTGGTGGTGGGTCGACAGGCTGATTTGATCGCCCAAACTTTCATAGCCTTGGTAGAGTGTAGTGACCTTGTGGACAGCTCTAAAGTGCCACAGACTATTGCCCCAGAAGGGGTTCCAGCTGCCTGGAGAGTGATAACAAAAGACAGTAAGGACCCCGGGGAGGATGAGCTCCCACCATTATCTGAGACTTTTGAGGAGAAATTTGCTAAGTTGTTGCTGCAGGAAGGGAAAACCGTGGAGGACTGTAAGAAACTATCCCTGCCACCTGAGGGTGTTCCTTCCCCAACACCCCCTTCCACTCCAGCACCTGTTACTGCCCCACCTTCTGTGCCCATGCCAATGCTGGCCCCTATATCTGTACCTGCCATTAGTCACGATTCCTACCGAAGACTGAGAATCTTCTCGGGCACCCTCCCCACCCCCCAAGGGGAGGATGAATGGGAGACCTGGATAGACTATGTTGCCCCTCTAGTACTTGAATGGCAATGCTCAGAAGCAGAGAAATGAAAGGTTGAGTGAGAGCCTCCGGGGTCCTGCCCTAGCTACTATCCGTGCCAAGCGGACCAATAACCCTGGAGCAACTGCACAGGACTATCTTGATGCATTGGAGAATGTGTATGGGAGCACGGATTCAGATGAGAATCTGTGGTGGAGAGTAAGAAACCCTCAGCAGTACCCAGGGGAGCCATTGTCTGTGTATGTACCTCGGCTTGAAAAGCTGCTACAACAGTGCCTCAGAAAGGGTAATTTGCCGTCAAATGAATTAGATCAAACTAGGCTGGACTGGATCCTTAAGTCTGCTCCATTTTCAGAATTGTTACTGCTTCAGTTGCACCTTGCCACCCGACTGGAATTGCCCCCCTTCAACGATGAGCTAATGAAAGAAATTTGGGGGGTTGAGCAAAGGTGACCTCATGGGGGAATTGCACCCATATCTGCTGCACAAGTGACCAAGAGTGATCAGCCAAGTGAGGCTCAGGGGCAAAAGTCGGCACTTAATGAGCACTCTGAGAATGTAAAGGACTTCCCGCCCTGGGCCCAGCATTGGAAAGATGAGTTACTAAAGAAAGTCTGAGAATTGAAGACGGGTGCCTCTGCAAGGGTTTCCCCCATGGAACAAGATTCTGATCCCTATCAGGACATGACTGCCATGGGCGTGGGGTTGCACCCTCAGGCATCCTCTACCGAAGGTGGCTCTAAGGCTGAGATCAACGGATTGACTGCCACTCTAAAGGAACTGTTAAAACACATTGCACCACTCTCACCGCTGCAAGCAGATACTAGACCCCAATCTCTTACTACTGCTTCAGTTCCTCATACGATGTTCTCTCCCGGGATGACCCAGGAGTCTATCATTTGTCACAACAGTGTAAAGGATGGCCATATGAAAAGAGAATGCCGGTCTCAGAAGGACTTAGAAAGAGTAGTAAACAGATTCCAAGGGGAGCTCCGAAAAGCAAATCAATGGCCAAGGGGTGATCAAAATGACCGCAGTAAGGGTTTGAGAAACCCTAACTCAAATTTCTTTGAGGCTAAATTGTCTGTCCAGGCCTCTGTTACTGCCTCTCCAGACTGGTCCAAAATAGTGGGCCCTTCAATGGAGACTACAGTGACTGTGAATGGTATTCATACTCAGGCTGTGCTTGACAGTGGGTCTCAAGTGACCATTGTATTCCAGCACTGGTATGACAAACACTTATCTGATATGCCTTTGCAATCCCTGGAAGGCCTACATGTGTGGGGCCTGAGCGACAAGTCTTATCCCTACCTAGGGTATGTCCACCTCTGGTTGTCTTTTCCTGCAACAGTAACTGGTATAGAGGAGCTAGTAGAGACATTGGCCCTAGTGTGTCCCCCCACTGGACTGTATGATGGGGTTCCCCTGTTAATTGGGACAACTGCCCATATGTTTGGGAGACTGGCGCAACTCTGTCACGAGAAACAAGGGCGACGGACTGGGAGGGACCTGAGAATTCTGGCTCTGATCAAGAGGGCCTATGATTTGCAACACAAACCCGAGGAAGTAGACCAGGATGAACCAGTGGGGATAGTGTGCAAGAAAGATCCCGATTCAATGGTACTGACCCCTAACGCCCAGTGTACAATTCAAGGGGAGGTCCGCGTCTGGAAAGATGTCAAGAACAAAATACTGATGTTGGATGCACCAGGCGATGGAAAGTTCCCAAAAGGATTATTAGTCAAGCCCAGCATCTTGCCCGCTCATGCCCATGCCTATGCATGGTGAGTAATGGTCCAGATTCACAATGTGTCAGATCGGGAAATATGGGTGAACAGAGGGTGCACCCTAGCTACAGTACACTGTGCAGACACTGCAGTATTGCCCAGCAACAAGTACCCTAGTGAGAAGGAGAGAGTGACCCCAGACTTGTTTGACTTTGGTGACTCCCCGTTGCCAGCTGAATGGAAGGCTAGAATTAGCAAGAGACTTGCCCAGAGAGACCAAGTGTTTTCGTTGAAGGAATGGGATGTGGGATGTGTCCAGGGTGTGGAGCATCACATACGCCTGCATGATGAACGGCCATTTCGAGAGGGATCCTGATGCCTAGCCCCAGCAGACATAGATGATGTGAGAAGACACCTGCAGGAAATGCTCGCTGCTGGCATGATACAAGAATCCAGGAGCCCATTCGCCTCTCCCATTGTGGCTGTGCATAGGAAGAATGGGTCTGTGAGGATGTGTGATGATTATCGAACCCTGAACCGGTGGACCATCCCAGACCAATACTCTATGCCTCGTATACAAGATGCCCTGGACTGCTTGAATGGGAGCAAATGGTTCTCGGTGTTGGATCTTCGCAGTGGATACTACCAGACCCTGATGGCCATGGAAGACTGTGAGAAAACAGTCTTCATCTGTCCATTGGGGTTCTACAAGTTTCTGAGGATGCCACAGGGGATATCGAGCACCCCAGCCACCTTTCAGTGACTGATGGAATGTGCGGTGGGAGATATGAATTTGCTAGAATGCCTGGTGTACTTGGACAATGTCATTGTGTTTGGAAGCAGCTTAGAGGAGCATGAGAACCGACTGTTTAAAGTCCTAGACCGACTGGAAGACTTCAGCCTCAAGCTGTCCATTGACAAGTGCCAGTTTTTCCAAACCTCCGTGAAGTATGCTGGGCATATAGTATCTACAAAAGGGATAGAGACTGATCCCAATAAGGTTGAAGCACTGACTACTTGGCCCCAGCCCCATAATCTGAAAGAACTACAACATTTCCTGGGGTTCTGTGGCTACTACCGTAGGTTCATTAAAGACTATTCCAAGGTGATTTGCCCACTCTTGAGCCTTACCCAGGGTTACCCTTCTACCAATCATAAATACAAAAAAGGTGTCGTTAAAGAACCAGAAAAAGTATATTTCCACCCAGGTGAACTCTTCGGGCCCCACTGGATGCCCGACTGTGAAGCAGCCATCCATGAGATCATATACCAGCTCACCCACGCCCCCATCCTCACCTATGCTGACCCCACCAAACCCTATTTGCTGCATACAGATGCTAGTCTGCAGGGTCTAGGAGCAGTGCTGTATCAAGACCATGAGGATGGCCTGGGATCAGTAGCTTTTGTCAGTAGGAGCTTGACCCCGTCCGAACGAAACTACCCTGTGCATAAGTTGGAGTTCCTTGTGCTAAAATGGGCCATCACTGACCAGTTTCATGAATACCTCTATGGGGCAAAGATATTGGTGAAGACTGACAATAACCCATTGACCTATGTACAGATTTCAGCTAAGTTAGATGCCACTGGGCACCAGTGGCTTTCTGCATTATCAACCTACGATTATGCTGTTGAATACAGACCGGGCCTGAACCATATCGATGCTGACGCCCTATCATGAAAGCCCACTTCCAAGAGTGATTGGGTCAGGCTGTCTGAACCTGACATTCAGGCATTGTGCCAAAAGTTTGATAGAGATGAACAGATGTCTGCGGACACAGTGGACTGTTTAGTAGATTGCTTGGGCCTTTCTGAGACCTGCATACCAGCTGCTTATTGCCACTTCTCTGCTCTAGACATTAGTGCATTACCTCAGTTTGACAATGACAGCATTCAGTTGGCTCAATCCCAAGATCCTATGATTCAGCCAGCACTTGATGCCCTGCGTGCAGGGAAAGATGTGTCTAAGTTACGTTCCAGTGACTTGCGAACTGCTTTATTGTTTAAAGAAGGCCCAGATTGAAGTTGCTCAATCAGTATTTGTACAGAGAGACAGTAGATCATAGTGGCAAAGTAGACAAGCAACAATTGGTCCTGCCCACAGCCTTTAAAGATTTGGTGCTGAGGTCCCTCCACAATCACATGGGGCACCTCAGTATTGACAGAACCCTTGACCTGGTACGATCTCGCTTCTACTGGCCCAAAATGGGGGCCGATGTTGAGCACCATGTAAAGACTTGTAGTCGCTGCCTGCAAAGAAAAGCCCTGCCTCAGAGGGCTGCCTCCTTGTTAATATTACTGTCAGCACCCCAATGGAACTAGTCTGCATAGACTTCTTGTGTTTAGAATCTGATCAGCGGAACATTGGCAATGTGTTAGTGGTTATGGATCATTTCACATGGTATGCACAAGCTTTTCCCACCAAAGATCAAAAGGCATCTACCGTGGCCAAGGTGCTAGTGGAAAATGTATTCGTCTACTATGGTGCCCCCCAGCGGATCCACTCTGACCAGGGCAGAGACTTTGAGAGTCGACTAATCAAAGAAATGGTCTCTCTATGGGTGTGTGTGAAAGTCAAGAACCACTCCCAATCACCCGCAGGGAGACCCTCAACCAGAACGTTTTAACCGCACCCTTCTAGACATGCTGGGCACCCTCCACCCAAAAAACAAGCATAAATGGAGCTAGCAGATTAGCACCTTGGTGCATGCATACAATTGCATGAAAAATTATGCTACTGGGTTTTTCTCCTACTGCCTCATGTTCGGGAGAGAGGCCCGGCTGCCAGTTGATGTCTGTTTTGGGATCTCTCCAGATGGGGTCCGAGCTGAAAACTACTTGCAATATGTACAGAAACTGAAAGCTCAATTGAACCATGCCTATAAACTGGCCCAGACAATGGCCACCAAGAGAAATCTAGCCAACAAAGAGAGGCATGATAAAAAAAGTAAAGGCTCGAGAGCTTCGACCTAGAGACCATGTGTTGTTATGCAATTTGGGACTGCATGATAAACACAAAATTGCTGATCGGTGGCACCATCTTCCCCATGTAGTAGTTGGAAAGTTGGATGATTTACCTGTGTACAAGGTGCACCCAGAGAACAACTCCAAAGCTGTCAAGACCATGCACCGTAACCACGTGTTACCTATCGGTCGAGTCATGATTGAGGCTGAACCCCAGAAATTGAGCCCCCTGGGCCGGTGATTTGTGCTGCTGCAAGAAAGAGACAGAGTCAACCTACCCCAGTGGTCACAGATTTAAGGTTTCCTCCTCAGCAGGCTCAGAATGATAGTGGCTGTCAGTCCACTTCTGATGAAAGTGTGTGTGACTATGCCTATTACCCTTCTTAAGAACTGAGTCAGCTGTTTCAAGGTAATCCCCTGATTAATTGTAGGGATGAAGCTGGGCCTTCTGGACTGCCTAACCCCCCCGGCTTTGTCCTTGGAGCCAATGCTCCCTAAAAGTGGAGTGCAAAGTATTACATCTGAAGATGCTGAGTCTCTGTGTATTGTGGAACTGTATGATTTGTCTGAGGGAAGGGCTGATGGTTTGAGTCTTTTTGGTGACTTACCACAACATGAAGAACACTATGAGAGTGCTGACAACCCCCCCCTTCAGTGCCTCAAAGTTGGATTTTGCCTGAGCCTTCGCAAAATTAGTCAAGTGTTATAGAAACAGAGCCTGCAGAGCAAGGAGCTGACAGTGCCCCAAGTTTGGACGCTCCCATCCAGGGGAGGCACCCCTCACAAGTGATGAAAGCCCCAAGACTGTTGCTGAAAGTATAGAGACTGTGGTTGTTCCCCCCCAGAAAGACTGGCTGAGCTGTCAAGACAGTATTGTGTTTCAGCTATGATTCTCCGGGGAGGCCTGTGGACTTGCCTCTCCATGTGGTTCACAGAGGTGTTTATGTTTCACCAAGCTCACTGCCCAAATTGAGCTTGACGGCCCATTCCAGGTTACTTGTTCTGCCCTCTCACCATGGTGCCCCTGCCCCATCCAGCCCCAAGTTAGATGATAGGGAAGGGCCCCCTCTTGCACTGTTCAAGGTAGAAGAAGTTATTACCTGATTTAGTATAGTAATGTTCAACTAACTTGTGTGAAATATGCATGATGTATTGTCAGAATGCACAAAGTATTGGGAAATGTAGTGAATATGTATAGTAAAGTAATAAGTTTATGTTAACTGATGCATGATGGTACAGATTTGACACGTGCCCATAGTTAAGTGGGGGGGAAGACTCAAGAGCTCCTCCCCGAAATCCTATTCATACCAGCAGGCTGCTCACCGTCCTGCTTAGAGCGAGTCGCACTCGTGCGCTCGCTCCGTGCTGCGTCCTGGAGCTGGCTCCTGCCTGTGTCCCCCCCTCTCCTCCTTACCTGCTTGCTCACTTGTTTTTGGTATTTTGTTTTTTCTTTCCCTCTCCTTCCCTGCCCTCCCTCCCCGTTTTCTTTGTTGTTCTTCTTTTTGGGGGGTTGCTTGCTTCAGCCACAGCACCGCAGTTCATCCGCTTCTGTTGCTCATCTTCTGTTTCTTCATTGGTCTCCCTCTTACCACCCTCCTGCTCTCTTTACTTCATCCTCAGCATACGAGAACTCTCTCGTTTCATGGCTATGCCACTTGCCTGCTACTGGGCATCAGTCATCTACTGCATATAGAGCTCCTTCACATCGACATGTTTAGTTACCATTAGGTTTGGACCTACGGCACTCTGAAACACCACTTAACAGCAATTCACTGGACCATTCCCGGACAACCTACAGTGCACTTCCTCATGTATGCATCATGTATTATTGCATGTCTATCGCTTTGCCACTGTAAAGCCTGCCTTGCAACCTGGGGCACGCTCATGTTGGGGGCAGCTTGTACGTAACTAAGGCAGCACACAGAGATATTCTGCAATTCAAAACGGCTCCTGCTAACACGAGATGGCATCCATCTATCGGACTTTGCTCAGCCTGTCATAACGGGAGATTGGGCAGTTTTCATCAAATTGTTTTCTGTCAGTTACTGCAGGGATTTGTTTAGCCCTGGGGGAGACAGTGCAGAAGCAACTCCTGTGGTCTAGCCAGTCTAGCCTTTCCACAACTACAGTTAGCCCAGTCACCTGTGCTGTTCAGTATGTTTTCAGTCAATTCAATCAACAGGAGCCTGACTCTACGCATTTGCCCCTGTGTTGCTTGCTGAATGGAGCAGCCTTCCTGGGCAGTACCCATCATATCTCCTCGTCCCCAGTCCTTGGAGCCTTATAGGCAACTCCTCCCTCCATTACTTACGTTGTCTGCCTGCCATGTTTTTAATTGCTTCACTCAGTTCTGACTTGTTCATGTACTCGCTTTACCAGCTGATCTCCATTTGGTCCAGCCGCTCATGCTTGGCTGCTACACTCTACCTACCACAAGCCAACCTACATGGAGTTTGGCTGCCCATGCTTGCTTCCGTGAGGCTAGCTGCCTCTTTTTACGTACCCTACCAGCTGACCTACGTGGGGTCTAGCTGTGCATGCTAGCCTATGTGGGGCTAGCTGCCTCTCTTTCCTTACAATACCAGCTGACCTACTGGGGGTTCAGCCATTTATCCTACCTGCATTCGAGCCTAGCCACTTCCTAGTCTTTGGCTTCTAGCCTCCGGCCATGCACTTCAGCCTTCCCATCCACAGCTTAAACTTAAGACATACATCTACTACAGTCTGGAAGCTTTACTTCAGGTCGAGGTCCCAACTCATCCACCCAGGTCTCTGATCATGCCTTACCATCTTCGATTATTAGGAAATTACAGTTTACAGCTCCCTTCTACTGTTCTCATATCTATGCCTCAGAATACTTCTATGCTGCACAGAATTGGCCCAGGGCTATACAACCTGCCTCGTCCTGCTGGCCAGAGGTTCACTGCATTGCACTTCTAAAGACCTAGCCCCTACGAGCTGACGGTCTCTTGATCTTTATTACTACAATATATTCGCCTGATTCTATGACCTGCTTTGCCCATCGGGCCAGGAGTTTCACCATGTCTGCTCTACGCTTGCCACGCCCAGCTTGGAGCCTGGAGGCTCGCATAATCCATTATACATCTATCTGCAACCATATCTGCCAGCCTTAGGAGCTCCTGTTTACTATGGACTCACATCTGGATTGTTTAACCATTCGTCATATATTCTTGGATGCTTCTGTCTTGACCATTTCAGTCACATGATTTACTAATGCTACACTCCTACTGGACGTCGTTGGGCTTATCCAGAAGACATTAACTCTTGAACTGTACACCAAGGCTTCTTGGACCGTGACAATGTTACTTTATTTGCCTCAGCCTCTTCAGCTATTACTGTTTATGACTCACACATTCGACTTTCGGGATTCGTCAGACTATTTTCTCCAAGTCAGTTCGAGCTACTGTACCATTCTGGCTTCAAACCTGGATGCATTCATCGCTATGCAACTATTCAGATCATAGACAATGCTTCAAATTGTGCTGTTTCCACTTCCTCATGCTCCTCGCTATGTACTGTGCATATTTTATGTTATACTACTCCTCTGCTACTATGTCTACATTTTGCAGATTCATTACTACTACCACTACTACTACTACTACTACTACTGACCTATGTACAGGTCCACTTCATACCCTACTCTCTTAGTACCTGCTTCACCCTCACTGGTCCTAGAGGTCATCTCGACTAAACTCACTGATTTACAACCTACTTTGCTTCTTCAGCTGGAAGTCCACTTGACGTTTGTCTACCTATACACACTAAGATATCCGCCTACTTCACTTACTTGCTTCCCCTCTCCAGATTGAAGGTTCCTACTGCTCCATTCTTCCAGATCGTGCAGCATATGCCAATCCCTGTGCTTCATCACCACAGCCTTCATTTGCAAAGCTTGCCAAGCAGAACATGACCCAACAGTCCTCCTTCTAGCAGGGTTTTATTTAACACCAAAAATTGATTAGCATTTTGCTCATAAAAGTACTAAAACATTGTGAAAATGCATAGCACTTGCATCATTGTGTTTAACAAACACAACACTTCTATAAAACCTATATAAATACTTTCTGTACAGTTAGCATTGTCCCAAGAAAAAAACTGCTAATCAATTATTTAAAACCCTGTTCTAGACATGGATGCTAAGCCTTTGATTCCTGGTTCTCCTCTGAGAAGTCATCCTCACCTGCTGGAGTGCTTCACCACTGCAACTCATCGCTTTGTATTTATATCAACCATGGATTCCACTCTACTATCATTCCGCCTGTACATGGATTCTCAAACTTGGAGTTTTCTAGGTGGATGCTTGCTCTCAAGGGTGCCAGAAGATGGTAAAAGCTGAGGGGGCTGAAAATCAAAAGGGCACTTATGGGGGTACAAAGGGCACTTTTTCTATACTAGTTTTTGCCATACAGAAATAAAAAGTGGAGTGGCTACCGCCCCTTCCGCCCCCCCGGTTCTGGCACCTATGCTTGCTCTGTTCACCTGACATGTCATGATTCAATACTTCTTCAGTTCTCCGTTTCTCTGGATCAGGTTCTACAACTTTGGGGTTCAAATTAGCCGATTAATTAAAATTTAGGATTACTCTGCTTTAGTATGTCCAGAAGGACAGGCAGGTCAGTAGCCATGGGTCCTCAGAGGTTTCCCCCAAGGGGGGGGTTCCTCTCCTGCGTGCTACTGGTCACACTCTCCGGAGTTGGAGGAGGTGATCATACTGCTACTCATTTTATTGGGGGTGTCATTCTACTCGACTCCTTCACCAGTCAGATACAGAACAATCGTTGATATCATTATTTTTTTTGGGGGGGGGTCTCATAATACTGGACTAAGCATCTTTCCTACAGTGGAATACAGAGAAAGGCCCAAACTATCCAATCATAACAAGTGACTCATCAGTTCATGCATCTAAGCACCTTGCATATACTATCCAGTTCATATGTACTATAATCACTGACTTGCTCATGTCTATGTTAAGTACCTAAGCACAAATCATTTCATATTACTAGTACCTTGCAAGCATTCTCCTACTTACTGGTCTGGCCTCTGTATCCAAGCACAACCTACAGCATCCAGCTACAGTACGTAACAGAAGCACTGAGCTCTGAACCACAGTTAAATTTAGGGCTACGCCCGTAGTTAAGTGGGGGAAGAGCTCCTCCCCCACGTCCTATTTATACCAGCAGGCTGTGCACCGTCCTACTTAGAGTGAGTTGCACTCCCCGCCGTCCTCCCCTGACACCACCTCCTTCTGCGGCACTCTTATTCCACTGGGGGGGGTCTCATAATACTGGACTAAGCATCCTTCCTACGGTGGGATACAGAGAAAGGCCAAAACTATCAAATCATAACAAGTAACTCATCAGTTCAAGCATCTAAGCACCTTGCATATACTATCCAGTTCATATGTACTATAATCACTGACTTGCTCATGTCTATGCTAAGTACCTAAGCATGAATCATTTCATACTACTAGTACCTTGCAAGCATTATCTTACTTACTGGTCTGGCCTCTGTATTCAAGCACAATTTACAGCATTCAGCTACAGTATGTAGCATAAGCACTGAGCTCTGAACCACAGTTAACAAGTTTTCTCCAGGTAGGGAAAGGTGTAACCCCCCCTACAAATGGGAGTTCCTGAAAAGTCTTCCTTGAGCTTGCCTAAATGATCACTGCCAGGCTGGTGTCCTGCTTTTTAGCAGTTTAAAGAGGGATTTCGGCGAGATTTCATATGAAAATGCCACTTACTGTAAGGTCTCTAGTGTTCTCCCGATGAAAACCTCAAGTTTTTCTTCTAATTTCAGTGATTGACATTGCAATTAATGCACTTTATCCCGTGCTATTGTCCCACACCATCTGAGAAGTCCTTGGTGCTCGCTGGAGCAGAAATGACCTCAGCTCCAGAACAGACCAATCAGTGTGTGTTGTGAAGCTAGCGGGAATCAGACTGTAAGTTTATAGCAGTACATGCCAAGCTGCCTGATAACCTTGGTAGTGACAGACTGTATGGGTCTAATGATCTTTATTTCTAATGACTGGATCCCAATACTGCATTGCTTCACATTGTATTACTTGTGCTGTGTTTTGGCTCAGTAAGGCGTGTCACTCTGTGAAGTCGTATTATCGTTTTGTTGGTGGTGTCTTTTCTTAGCTATCTTATGCCAGTCTGAATGTGCACAGTGGAGGATTGACAGTCTGAATGAAATGTTGTTCTGCTAATTTATGGTTGCTGTGCAGCGCTGCAGTAATATTACCTCTGTTTGCATCTATCTCTTTTTATATGTGCATTTATCGATACTGCTTCCACAGGAAAGGTACTGATTTGTTGTGCTGTATGTTGCCCCTCGATTGTGGTTTGTCTGCCTTCTTTTTGTTTGTACAATCAGGTTTTGATATTGCCTTCACTGGCAAGGTAGTGATTTGTAATGATGTAGGTTGCCCCTCAATCATGGTTTGTGTGCCATCTTCTTCTGTACAGTAGGGAGCCCCTTTTTTTTCTCTCTGACATCTTGCTCCTTATACATAGTGCTCCTGATATAGTGTGTGCTGTGTTTATTTGCAATCTCCTAAGTGATAATTATCCAGCTGTTGCCAAACTGCTTAGAAATACTTCACTGTGCAGTCATGTTTTTTGGCATTGTTTGCATTATTGCATGTCACGTAGCCTTCCCTTTATTCTGTATGTACTGTCTTATTTTTGATTAGCCCTGCACTGTTATTGTACTGTTACTGCATCACTTAGGTCTCAACAATAGTTCATACATTTCGGGTAATACTCTCCCATATTGTGGTTGTAAACACAGTTGTCATTATTGGCAGTCATTTTGTGGATTTTTGCAGTACCTGTGTATTCCCATTCAGTACTACAGAGATGCCTGCTCGTTGTGTTGCTGGACACTGTAGTAATACTACAAAAATGGCTTTTCTTTATTCACCTTTCCCAAAGATTCACATTATAGATTACTATGGGATCGTTTTGTAAAAATTAAACGTGCAGACTGGTTGGGTGCCAGCAATACCAGTGTTTTGTGTTCTGCTCACTTTCTAGAGTCTTGTTTTGAGCCCACAATTTTTGCAATGTATAACATGAATCTAGCCCGTGGATTACGTCTGTTGCCTGATGCGGTACCCACAATACATAGCCCTAAGTGCAGTGAAATTGACATGTCAAGCAAATGTACAGCCGATGAATATGTGTATGACGTCCCAGTGAAGAAGAGGAAATCCAGTGGTGCTTTTCGAAAGAGGGAACTAGCTGAGGTAGGCCTCTTTGCATGTGTTTCTTCATGCCAGACTGCTGACATGGTGCTTTTTCGTGTGTTGGACACCATACCTCGTGCCATGACACTGACTGTGGTCCTGGAATGAGACTGTGTCACTGTGTGATGGGGAGCTGGACATGGATGGAGCTGCCCTAAAGCAGCTGTATTCTCCTGGTTAGTGACCCTGTTATGCCCACATCATGGCTATACCCTGTTGTGCCCACATCATGGCTGTAGCCATATGTTGTCCCATTGGTAATGGCGATTGCATCATCAACAATAGGGAGGAGGATGCCAGTTACTGCATGCATGCACATGCAGTTGAGCAACCCTGTGAAGGGGATGGTAGAAAAGGTTGATAATGTTGGTGGCCGGCTCCATGATTCCCCCACAGTGATGACAGCTGTCCAGCACAATTTAGATGCTGGCCTCTGGTGTACAGTCAATGCACCTAAGTGTTGCATGTATGAGACACCGGTACCATGAAATGATCCCCTATGAGGTAGAGGCCAGATATCATTGCAAGCAATGCTGGAAGTGTCTGAAGAAAAATCTGTGTGAATAGCCAAATTATCTCATTCCATGGAGTATTTTATTTCAGGTGGATGATCAAGCTAGTCATAGTTCCAAACCTCCCCTTTCCCAGTTTCCCTCTTGATTGTTACTGACATTCTTTACATGTACAGTATTCAAGTCACGTATATAGTGAGTTGACTGTGCTGCTATAGTGGCGCTAAGGTGTGACGCACTGGATGCCTTACCGCGCATCATTCACTGCAATAAATGTGAAACATCTCCCGTTACTCCTGTGTTTCCCTCATACTAATTTCTGTCATTCATTTTCATTTTTTCTGAGATGCCTCAAGTCCCATCATCACCTACACTGTGCCCTGTTTCTATAGTAGTCTCTTTAGTTTGTAAGTGGTCTCCACCCGGCATGTTGTTTATGCTCTTCAGGAACGTGAATTTTTCTGTCATGCACCCCCATGCCATCCTCTATCCACTTACTGCATTTTTTGGTATTTGAGGTTGTAGTGAAGCCTCTTTGTATGAACCCCAGTATGCAACTGTCCCTCTCTGCAGCTGTTACCCTCTGCCTTGACAGATTTATGTCATCAGAATTCACAACCCCGGTGCCTCCTTCTTCTCTTACAGCTTCCCCATGTCCCAGTGATTCTCTGTATCAAATTTTGAGTATCCACCTAGTTGCACATCTAGGTGTCATCGGTGAACAGTCATTCCTTTCCCTCCAGCCACCCCTCAATGTCACAAGTGAAGATATGTAGTGGGCCATGTGCACCAAACTTTTGGCACAATGCTCGGATGTCAGATTCAGACAGCCTGACCCAGTCGCTCTTGGAAATGGGCCTCCGGGATAGGGCATCAGCATCAATATGATTCAGGCCCAGTCTGTATTCGACAGCATAATCATGTGTTGACAATGCAGAAAGCCACCGGTGCCCCATGACGTCTAACTTAGCTGAAGTCTGTACATAGGTCAACGGGTTATTGTCAGTCCTCACCAATATTTTTGCCCCATAGAGGTAATCATGAAACTGGTCGACAATGGCCCATTTTAACGTAAGAAACTCCAACTTGTGCACAGGGTAGTTTTGCTCTGACGGGGTCGAGCTCCTACTGGCGAATGCCACTGGTCTCAAACCATACTCATGGTCTTGATACAGTACAGCTCCTAGACCTTGCAGACTAGCGTCAGTATGTACTGTAGTCATTGTACTAATACTATGTCTGTGGTGGGATCAGCATAAGCAAGGATGGAGGCATGGATGAGCTGGTATATGACTTTGTGGAAAGCTGCTTCACAGTCAGGCATCCAATGGGACCCGAAAAGTTCACCTGGGTAGAAATATGCTTTGTTTGGTTCTTTGTCGGCCCCTTTTTTGTATTTTCTATAGGTAGAAGGGTAACCCTGGGTAAGATTCAAGAGTGGCCGAATCACTTTAGAATAGTCCTTTATGAACTGGCGGTAGTAGCCATAGAATCCCAGGAAACGTTGTAGTTCTTCCAAATTGTGGGGCTGGGGCCAAGTAGTCAAGGCTTCAACTTTACTAGGATCAGTCTCTATCCTCTCTGTAGACACTATGTGCCCCACATACTTCACAGAGGTTTGGAAAAACTGGCACTTGTCAATGGACAGCTTGAGGCCGAAATCTTCCATTCGGTCTAGTACCTTGAACAGTCGACTCTCATGTTCCTCTAGGGAGCTCCCAAACACAATGACATCGTCCAAGTACACCAGGCATTTCAGCAAATTCATGTCTCACACCGCTCGTTCCATCAGTCACTGGAAGGTGGCTGGGGCGCCCGATAAGCCCCAGTGGCATGCTCAGGAATTCGTAGAACCCCAAAGGACAGATGAAGGCTGTCTTCTCATGGTCCTCCGGAGCCATCAGAATCTGGTAATATCCACTGCGAAGATCCAACACCGAGAACCATTTGCTCCCATTCAAACAATTCAGAGCATCTTGTATATTGGGCATAGTGTATTGATCAGGGATGGTTTGCCTGTTGAGGGTCCGATAATCTACACACATTCGTATTGTTCCATTCTTCTTACACACAACCACAATGGGAGAAGCATATGGGCTCCTGTATTCTTGTATCACACCAGCTGTGAGCATTTCCTGTAAGTGTCTTCTCACAGCATCTATGTCTGCAGGGGCTAGGCATCGAGACCTCTCTCGAAATGGCCGTTCATTGTGCAGGTGTATGTGATGCTCCGCACCCTGGACAAATCCCACGTCCTATTCCTTCAACGAAAACACTTGATCTCTCTGGGCAAGTTTCTGGCTAATTCTAGTCTTCCATTCAGCTGGCAATGGGGAGTCACCAAAATCAAACAAGTCAGGAGTCACTCTATCTGTCTTGCCAGGGTGCTTTTTGCTGGGCAACACTGCAGTGTCTGCGCAGTGTACCATAGCTAGGGTGCATCCTCTGTTCACCTGGATCTCCCGATCTGACACATTATGAATCTGGACCATCACTCGTCATGCATAGGCATGAGCACAAGCTGGCAAGATGCTGGGCTTAACCAATAATCCTTCCGGCAATTTTCCATCGCCTGGCACGTTCAACATCAGTATTTTGTTCTTGACATCTTTGCGGAGGAGGACCTCCCCTTGAATGGTACACTGGGCGTTAGGGGCCAGTACCATTGAATCGGGATCCTTCTTCAACATGACCCCTACCAGTTCATCCTGGTCCACTCCCTTGGGGTTCTTTTGCAAATCATAGGCCCTCTTGATCAGAGCCAGAATTCTTAGGGCCCTCCCAGTCCGTCGCCCTTGTTTCTCATGACAGAGTTGTGCCAGTCTCCCAAACATATGGGCGTTGGTCCCAATTAACAGGGGAATCCCATCATATAGTCCAGTAGGGGGACACACTAAGGCCAGTGTCTCGACTTGCTCCTCTACACCTTACACCTTGCAGTTACAGCTGCAAGAAATGACAACCAGAGGCAGACATATCCTAGGTTGGGATAAGACTTTTCGCTCAGCCCCCACACATGTAGGCCTTCCAGGGATTGTAAGGGCACAGCAGATAAGTGTTTGTCATACCAGTCCTTAAATACAATGGTCACTTGCGACCCACTGTCCAGCACAACCCGAGTAGGAATACCATTCACAGCCATGGTAGTCTCCATTGAAGGGCCCACTATTTTGGACCAGTCTGGAGGGACAGCAGCAGGGGCCTGGACAGATGATTTAGCCACATAGAGATTTGAGTTACTACTTCTTGAACCCTCACTGTGGTCATTTTGGGCACTCCTCGACCACTGATTCGTTCTCTGAAGCTCACCTTGAAGTCTATATACAACTTTATCTAGGTCTTTTGTGGACCTGCATTCCCTCTTCATGTGCCCATCCTTCCCACAATTATGGCAAAATATGCTTTCTGGGATTCTGTGTCATCAGAGGTACTTTCTGCATCACTCGATCCCCTGCTTGCAATGGGGTCTAAAAAAATACGGATCATTGTAAACAACATCAGTGTCCCAGATGCTCACCTCAGACAGGTCTGCCACTTCCACATCATCACTGCCACTGACAGTCGAAAGGGACGGTGCAGACAAGTTAGGATCTGTGCCAGCAGCCACTGAATGGGAGCTCATTCGTTCTTCAATGCCAGCCATGCTTTTCAAATACTGCCACGGTTCTGGAGATGACGTACGCGACTCACGCATGCGCACTTGCATTTTTCGGTGGTCGACACAGAAACAAAAGCAAAGGACACAAAAAAAGCAGGCAAGTTAAAAATAACATTTCTTTTGCTGAAAAAGGAATACAGTGGGGTATTTAGGACTGCATTAACCAGCAAACCACAGTTTGTGGGGTGTATGGCCGGATTTCGTCTTTAAATATGATTGCCAGAGAGTGCCTGTATAGCCTCTGTGTACTGTCTCTTTATGAGCTGCCTGGATTGCAGTCATAAGAAATCTGAGAGGGAGCTCTGCTGAAAGATGTAACTATTTGCTGAAAATCATTTAGAGTGATAATGATAATGTAGTTTGTCTAACCTGCCTTCTTTGCAGCTAGGATTGTTTTATCTCCACTATCTTGGTCCTGGACTGCTGAATTGGACTATCAGTACTGGTGGGACCTAAAATGGAGCCGGACTACAGGAGCTGTCTGGAGTCAAAATATGTAGGAAATGTACTTTTGGGCTTTTGGTGCCTTTTTGCACCTGAAGTGGGAGCTCCTGTTGTGACTGACAGATGAATCAGCCAACCAAAGCTTTTGGATCTTGGGGAAATTTCCAGGCATGCTGCAGTTTGAGTCAGATCTCAGTTGGGAGTTGAAGAGGCGAGAGCTTGAGACAGTCAAGAAGCCATCTGAGTAGTTTTGCGCAGGAGAACTGCGGAAAGGCCTGAGTTGTGACCTGCGTGTCTGCATGCTGCCCCTGAGAGGGAGAGAAGAGAATTATTTTGGACTAAATCCAAGTTTGTGAGAACAAAGTAAACCACTGTTTTTTTTTACCAGACTCATACCGGAAGAAGACTGAAGATTTTGCTGAATGCGATCGGCCTGTCAGGATTTTCAGCTGCTTTTGAATCCCCGGTTTGTGCAGAGACTTTGTGATCGTGACCGGAGAGCGGTTTGCCTGGTACAGTAGAATTTCCTTACATGTAAATGTGCTGTGTGTTGAAAGTGGGTCATGATTTGGTTCCCCACTGTGTGAATTGTGTTCAGCTTGCTGGTACCGTAGAATCCTTTACATGTAAATGTGCTGTGTATTGAAAGTGGGTCGTGATTTGGTTCCCCACTGTGTGAACTCTGTTCTGCTTGCTGGAAGCTGTATCCAGCCCCAAACAGACTGTATCCGAATTTGTCTCCATTTGGCCTAGGCCTTGCCACACTGGCCCAGCCAGACTACTCACTGCACAGAGAAAGCCATCGATGAGAGACCTGCCTTGGGATCAGCCCCCCTGCTCCACACTTCAACAGGAACGACGCCTCGGCAATTCGTGTGGGCTCTGCTTCTCCTGGCACTCCAGATTAACCACCTGCTGTCTCGATTTTCATCCAGCCTGTGTCCAGTCTTGGGTATCATGAGTAATCATCAGGGTAGCTCCCTGCAACAACAGCCTAAACTAAAAGTGTGTCATCTGATTGTCTTGTTGTTTTCATTTCATGAACTGAGCTCTCGGGCTCCGGATAACAAATAGTGTGTTGTGCATGTTGTTTTCTTCCATCACAGGGCCCCAGACAGTTGCAACGTTCCTGGCTAGCCCACCATTCTCCATCTGGGTACCCAGAGTGTGTGACTGTTTATGGACCCTGAAGTGCATGCATAACTGTTTGATTGATACAGCCTTTAAGCAAATTAACCTGATTATGCCCCCCCTTGTTCAAGTCCCTTAAATAAATCAGATCTAACTCTTTTTTGCATTTACCCTGATTGTGGTTCCAGTTTGTGCAAGTGTACTGTACTGCTGTTATTTGCTGTGTATAACCTTGTTTTACAGGGGGTCCCCAGGGCCAGGCCAGAGGAAAACCCTGGTGGTAAGTGCAAACAGTGTGAGTACTTGTATGGTGTATCAGGGGTATTGTGAAAGTGATTATTGTGTATTGTTCCAGCCACTAGTAAGGAAACGAGGGTTACAGTGTCCCGGAGGACTGTGCTCAGGTTAGCTTGACCACTGCCAACCCTGACCTCTGGGTGGAGGCACCCATTTCAGAACTCAGGCCCCTTAACCTGCTACTAGCCAAGCAGGCAGGGGTAGTAGCCCTTGGGATAGCGCCACCTGGGGGTTACACTTATACACTCAAAAATGAGGCTCTGCCCACAAAACGTTCTGAAAAAAATCTAGGAATTATTATTGACTGTAACCTCAATTTTAAACACCAATGTTATTCAGTCATTTCTAGAGTGACCAAAACTGCTATGGCAATTAAAAGAAATGTTAAGAGCAGAAAGGCAGATGTCCTTTTGCCATTACATTAATCTTATATTAGGCTGATAATTGATTACGGTAGCCATATATGGAGTCCCTACACCAATGCAAAAATGAATAAATAAGGAAATATTCAAAGGCATTACACCAAATCTATTTCAACTCTGAAGTATCTTGATTATAAAGACAGATTAGCACACCTAAGACTGCATACATTAGAACTAAGGAGACACAGGGGAGATTTATTACTGTATTACGGCATCCTAAATGATCCACTACTCATGATGGAATTAAATATAGAATATAAAAATGACAAACATGGAACATGAGGACATCCACTACAAATTAAAGTAGGAAGATTCTGCACAAATGAACGAAAATATTTTTATACATGAAGAGTGGCAAATTTATGGAACAGATTACCCTTGAATATAATATCAAGTCCAAGTAAGAACCAGTTTAAAATCAATCTAGACAAGTACATTAACAGCGATGGAAACCTAGATTATTACATCCTATCTTAATGGGAGCTACATTATGGGCCTCGGCCTCCTTTTGCTCCTTCACAACATAGGGAACATGGTGAACATATAAAAATGTGCCCTCAGGACTAGATCTATTGCTGCTGCCATGAGACCCAGGATGCATAGCAGGCTGAGGGCTGAGGCCGATGGCTGAACCCTGAGCTATTGAACTTCCTTCAAGAGAGTCTCTTTCCAGGATGATGATAGGAAAACCTTCCTTTGTTTCATGTTGAAGACTTCTCCCAGGTGTTCCAAGGTCTGAGGTGGTTCGTGAGAGCTTTTCTCCCGGTTCACCACCCAGCTGTAGGATTCGAGCATCTCCAGAGTCCTAAGCACTGACCTTCTTGCCAAGGACAATGTTGGTGCATGAATAAGTAGAACATCCAGATAAGGATAGACATGATGCTCTTCTTGTCATAGTTGAGCCACCAGGACTATCAGCACCTTCGAGAAGACCCTGGGAGCCATTGCAAGGCTGAAGGGAAGTGTCCTGTACTTAACATACATATTTAAACACTCTACATAACACATGTTTTTTGCACATTCTGGGTGGACTACTCCTTTTTAAGTTTGAGAACTGGAGTTGACTTACACAAATGGATAGTACAGACACCATAGAAAGCTATTAGAAGTAGAAAGGGTTAAGCACTTCCTGGAACTTTCTGCATAACAAGTTCCCCATGGCACCTCACAGCATTTGACACCACCATCCTAAGAGCAGTCAGTGTGTTACTTTACAGGACATTGCACTGAAAGAGATCTAGCCTTCCCTTTTTCCAAATAATATACCAACTACATTCTCAGGCAGGCAGTTCTAGGCTACTGTTTATATTCTACTGAATCTTCTTAAAGGAAAACTGCATGTTAAAATCAGGAATATATGTATTACTACCAGTTTTGAGTTCTCACTTCAATGCAGTGTTTTGTTTCTGCCTAGGCTGTTAGAGGAGTTTTTCTAAATTTCCCTGGTGTTTTATGACGTCTGGGGGCTGTCATTCAAGTTTGTTTTATTGTATCTTCTCCAAGTTAGTCTTTACAGAGTACCCTTTGGTTTGATGTCTAATAGCCCCTACAGCAGGCCAGTGTCTTGTTACAGTGTCTTAGTTAGCCACAGCAGAGAAAAAGACACTGCAGCCAGGATTCACAGTTTTATACAATACACTATAGAAAGTTACACGTTTAAACACACACACACACACACACATACCCCAAGCAGAACACAGCTGGATAAGGTACCAGTATTTAGGAGACTTGTCATACTTACCCAGAGTCTAGCAATGTGAATTCTGGCTGTGACTATAGGTGTTTACAACTGAATAATAATAACCACATTTGCTTCACTTGCAAATAGGTAGGGATTTGTGTCTAATTTCTGTTTGACTTACTATAGGTTACACATAGAATCTGAAAAATTCATAACATGCTGTATTGTGATTCAATGAACTGATAAATGGGGATTTTGGTTTCTTTTACAAATTAATTTTTCCTGACCATGGATGTACTAAAACAAAAATTTCTCAACAAAATGTTTTTAAATGAAGAGTTTAACTCACAGCAACAGAAGAAGCATGTTGGCATTAAAAGCTTAGTGGCGTGGATGTAAGACACCAGTATTTAAGCATGACTTTGGTAGAGGATTAATTGTGACTGGAAGGTGAGGGAGGGAGTGAGTCTTGATATTTGTAGTGTAATGGTTTTCTGAAATTTCAACCTGCAATGGGTTAGACTCTGCAGCCATCTGTACAGTATATCACTAAGCCATATGCAGTGTGGTATGGGTAAAACCCAGATCACCAGACCTGGACCAGTGCTGTAAAATCTGCACTGGGCACAGCTTGTGCAAATATTGCTGATTCAGTGGATCAAATACATACATGCAAATAAATAAATAAATACTCGACTTCGCCTCGTGCTTCAACCCACCACAGGAGTGACGCTATTACATGATAACACACACCCTGTCATGCCTTATTGCTTAAATATGCCCTTTCTCAATGTACTATACTTTGATTCAGTTAGTGTATGCAACAGCCTTCATGTGAACACTCTGGGCTTCTCTTTGACTCATGATGTCTATTTGCTTTAGCTATTGTTTATTGTTTGAACTGCTTTGGTCTTCTTGATGTGGTGCCCATGTGCCTAAACTATGTAATCTGTTTATCTACTGTTACCCATGTATCGCCAGTGAATGATTGTTATAACTGTCTGCTCTTCGAGCCATTGTTTTTGGACTTGTTAACTATGCTGTCTTTGTATTAGTTTCAGCGAGGTGCTTTTGTAAATGAGTCTCTGACTCAAAGGTTTGTAAATCTGATATTTTTTAAATAAATAAATAAATGTTTATGTTTAAGCCCATGAAACACCCTTCTCTAGTTAATGCATTCACAGTCGTGGTGGCTCTGCCAGAGTTTGTTTATTTCAGGAACACTGCACAAGTTTGACTTAGCAGTAGCAAAAGCATGTTAGCAACAAAATTAGAGGCTTATGTGCATAATCGGTGGTTTTCATTTGGCCTCAAATGGGGGTTGGGAGTGCTAGCGATTGTAGCTTTTATCAAAAAGTATTAGAACATTCAATACCATAGGCATTAGGTAGGCATCACAGTTCATGTGGCACATGTGTCTAATCAGAATAATTTAAAAAAAGCACCCATGACTAATAAGCAGTGTAAGCATTATGCATGCTGTACAGTTCATGCTGCAGACATGCTTAAGCATGCGTAATAATTTTAAAACAACAAACCTGTATGCAGACCACTGCAGTACAGGAATTTAACAATCAGTACAGTATGATGCATAGCAGCACAGCCAACGAGGGAAGCTCACTAGCTGAGCCTCAGACTCACCCTAGTCTGCACATCACTAATTCAATCAATCAATCAATATCTTTATTTATCCAGGTGGGCACCACTGAGCAAGCTCATTTACAAGGTGGACCCGTGGTCCTACAGTAATAATACAGAAAGACAAGTTACAATAGTACAAACAGTAAAAATAGCTGCTATTATAGTAAAAATGCACATTTACAGGTAATATACATTGAACATAGAACTACAAGGAGTCATGGATAATGAACTTGTGCTGGATCCAAGCCCCAAAACTGTGCATTTTGTAGTGGTAAATGTTAGGGAGAGGGTAGGCATACCAGATAGAAAATATCAAGTGCATAATGTAGGGAGAGGTGGGGAATAGGGCCGAAAGCGAAGAGGACCCAATTGCTAGAGCAGAGTGAGGGACTGGGAGGGCGGAGGACCATACGAAAGGCGACAAAGTGAGTTTTGCCCCAAAACACAGTGACATATGGAGGAGAAAAGCTGCAGTTGTACTAAGTGTTAGAGGAGGAATATAGTAGCAGGGGCACAACTGGGAGGGTCCTGGAGGTTGGGGCAGAGGGAGGTGTTGGATGGATGAGGGATGAAGAACCGAATATTTTTTGGGGCGAAAGATGATAATTATCCCCAAGTGTGGTAGCATGTGCTAGAATTAGGCTGCAGCTGTTCAGAGCATCAAAGAATAAGATATGGGAGTTTGGCAAAAAATTCTGTGGATCTGTTGGTGGGTATGCTAGAGGCAGAGGCACACATTTCAGCTGGGGGGCCGCCGTTTAAAGGAAGGGAGGTTAGTTAGTGTCTAGTAAAGCAGTTGAAAATTTCCGTAATACCATCATGGTAAAGCCTTTTGAACAAAAGGGTACTTACTGGAGTTTTCAGCTTAAGTATTTTTTGGGTTTTATTCCATATTGATGGGAGTGAGAATCCAAAGGTGGCTCTCCCGACTCGTGTGAGTGTCCTGGGTATATTTAGCAGGAGCTGTGAGCACCTTCTAAGGGAATAATTCCTGGGCACAATCAGAGACAGACAGTCGACGATGTATTGAGGGAGTTTGCCACTGAGTGCTCTAAGTGTCCAGAGTGCTGCATTAAAGTTGCGCCTATAGTAAAGTGAGGTCAAGCCTGTGGCGGCATATAGTGTGCAATGATGGGTAGAGAAGGGGAGGTCAGTGATGAAGTGTATAGCTCTGTGGTAGAGCGTATCCAATTTTCCAAGATAGGAAGCTGCACAGCTACTGTATATGAAGTCTGTGTAGTCAATTAAGGACAGGAACGTGGCTTGGACTAGTCGTTTCTTTGCGTCTGCTGTAAGAAGTCTTCTTATCCTGTAAAAAAGGTGAAGTTTTTGCCTTAATTTTTTCAGCAAGTCTTCCAGGTGATCAGTGAAGGAGAGTTTACAGTCGATCCAGACCCCAAGATATCTGAATTTCGGAACGTACTCTAAGCACTCTCCCCGCATCGTGGTTATTGGGGGGAAGGAGTCAGTAGCGCTTGTGTAGTTTGCAGGGGAAAATAACATGGCTTTAGTTTTCTTAGCATTTAATAGCAGTTTTTTATTGATTAGTTGGAGTTGCAGGAGGTTGAAATCTTTTTATAGGTCAATACAAACTTCTTTTGGTGTGGGACGACTCAGGTACAGCACTGTGTCATCCGCGAATAAGTGAATACTTGCATCCTTGATTCCCTCATCAATGTTGTTGATATACACTGCGAAGAGGAGGGGACCTAATATGGATCCCTGAGGTACACCTCTTTGTAAGAGTTTTAAGGCAGATAGTTCACCATCTGCTTTCACCTGCTGGTATCTGTCTGTCAGATATTCAGAGAACCAGTTTAGAGAAGCAGCATCCAGTCCTAGTGTTTTTAGCGAGTCGAGGAGCAGGTCGTGGTTGACTGTGTCGAATGCTTTGCTGAGGTCAAGAAACACAGCACATAACTGACTTTTTATGCTCCAACTCCAGTTGCCAGTCTTTGGTTACTTTAGCTAATGCTGAGACTGTACCGTGGTCGGCTCTGAATCCGGATTGAAGGGGGTTTAGTAATTTTTCTCTGTCGATGAAGGATCTTAGTTGGCCACTTACTATTTTTTCCAGTAGCTTTGAGAGTGTGGGTAGGAGAGCAATTGGCCTATAGTTATTAAGGTCGCAAGGGTCTCCTGATTTAAATAGCAGGATAACGTGTGCGATCTTCCATATTTGAGGGAGGGTACCTTGTGTTAGGGACAGGTTGAATAAATGAGTAATCAGGCACCGCCAATATGTGGCATGCTATCTTTAGAAATATGGTTCATGCATCTGCGCTGGCACTTTTCTTAGTATCCAGGTGGAGAATCAAGTCTTCCACTCCTTGAGGGAAACCAATGAGGAATGAGAAATGTTGATAACAGAGCCAACATTTGGTTAGGGTCATGCCAAGTTGGGTGCGCATGGGATAGATGCAGGCGGTTATCGAAGAGCTAAGCCTGCTGTGGCGAAAGTCGTGTTGAATGCCTGCAGTGTCTCCTTTTTGTCATTGATTACTGTATTGTCAGAGGTAATTTTTGTAGGGAGCATATTTTGTGACGTGGCTCCTGCCAGTTCTTTGATTGTGGACCAGAATTTGGAGGGACAATTGGATGCAGTATCTAGTTCTGCTTGGTAATAGCAGGCTTTAGCTTCCCTAATCAGTTTGGTGCAGCGATTTCTGGCTATTCTAAAGAGGCGCCAATATTCCTCTTTTTGAGATTTGCGGGCAGTTTTCCAGAGTTTATCCCTGGACAGTAGTGCAGCCTTGAGATCTTGAGTGAACCAACAGCATTTCCTAGCGTTTATGCGTATTTTTGACAGAGGCGCATGTAGATTCATGGCGTAGGTAATGATTTCATGTAGTATAGAATATGCAGTTTCCACTGTTTTAGCAAGGTAAAAACTCTGCCATGAGGGGGAGTTTTTTAGGTCAAGTAGGTATGTCTTTGAGTCGAATGAAATGGTTGACCTTTTGGTGGAGAATTTGGCCGTAGTTGGCACTTTGTTGGCTTCCCAAACTCCAGCTATTAGGCAATGGTCACTAATATCCGAGTCAAAGGTTCCAACGTGGGAGAATGAATGGGGTTTATTCACAAGCAGGACATCCAGAAGGGTACTTTTGGCTGTATTCTTTTTGTTGATACGGGTGGGCTCTTCGTTGAGTAGGGTGAAACCAAGGGAGTCGCAGAAAGATTTAAGTGAGTGACCGGCTTCCGACATCCAATCGTAGTTTAGATCCCCGAGGATAATTGTTTCCAGGGGGCTAGTGTCCAAGATAGTTGTAAGATAGGACAAGAGCTGAGTACCGGCAGATGGTGGTCTATAGCATTCTATGACTCGGAGTGCTAACGATGGGGATAGGTCGATTTTTATGTCCAGGCATTCAAATCCCGCTACCAGTGAGTTAGAATTAAGTGTTGATGCCACAAATCTATCTTTGATGTAGATGGCAACCCCACCTCCTCTGGATTGCCTATCGCATCTAAAGATCTGGTAGTTAGGTATATTAATCATGCTATTTGGCGTGAGCGCCATAGCCAGGATTCTGAGATAACAAATTACATCTGGCATTGTGGAGGTCCTAAGCCTGGATAAAGGGTGAATTTTTCAGCAGGCTGCACATGTTAATGTGCATAAAACTAATACCTTTTAAGAGATAGTGACCAGAAGGAGGTAAGTTTATTTATAGGCTCTGGATTAAGCTCGACATTGCCAGAGCAGAGTAAGAGGAGGAGCAGCAATTTTTTCAGGGATTCAAGTGAAAGGTAATGAGCTCGAGGCTTTTTTTGGCTTGGCATAGAGGAGGAACCGGGGTGATAAGCTTTGTTTTTTTAATTTATGCAAGCCTAAGGACACTGAGGCTAATACTCTGGCTGTGTAACGCCAGTGGGAGTAACTCGAATTAATTAGAGATAAGGAAGGAGGCGTAGACAAACCTGCAATAGCTGCTCTTCGAGGAAGGTAGTCCACCTGGATCAGTTGGCAAGGAGCCTTGGCATAACATGTGATGTGTAGAGTCAGATTGGGTGAGCAGTCTGCAGGATGAGGATGTGGTGTACCTCCAGTCTCAAATTTTTTGGATAATAAGCCAGTAAGGGGTATGATACACAATGCAGTCAGGAGGAGGAATTGCCACGAGGCTGCCATAATTGCAGTTGTTGGGTAAATGAGGGAATTTTGATAACAAGGGTAGCTCACTGGCTGCTGGTTGCAGGATTCCCCTGGTGGAACCCTGGCAGTAACAAATTATTTTAGTAAGAAAGAGAAGGCAGAAGATTCGCCAGGGATGGGAGTGGGCGGTGCTAACGGGTCTATATAATAGCACACAGGGGGGGGGGATGAGCGGGTGGGCGAAAAATTGCGGCTTTGCTGTTCCTTTCAAGCGGTGGAGTCCAATGAGGAAGTCTCGGGCGGCGGCTTCAGAAGTGCCGACCGCCTGGTGTCCACGGTCCACATGGAGGGTGTCTGAGCTGGGATCCCTAGCGTGTTCTCGGCTAGAAAAAGGAGAGAGGAGCTCGAATTAATGGTGGGGCAACACAAAGGTTTGCAGTCTGAGTGAAAACAGCTCAATTAGCAACTGAAAAGCCAGCAATTTCCTTGGCACCTTGCAGTCTGGAGAGAGCTACAAAGTCACAAAGGGGCTGTAACACTTAGTTGCTGGGAACATTTTTAGACAATAAACACAGTTTTTTGGCAAATCAGTCACAGTTCAGTAATTTGTAGTACAATTTTCAAGTAAAACAGTGCCTTAGCAAGACAGGATATGCTAGTCAGCAAGACAGGATATGCTAGTCAGCAATAAGCAGACCTAAAGTACCAAAATGGTATGCCTCAGCAAGACAGAATGAGATAAAGCTGCTAGAAGGCTTAGTTGCAAAAAGGGGATGGGAGGAATTGCAGTTGTTGACAGCAAGTAACCAATCAATTGAAACATCAGATAGGAGTGGGCGGAGACTGTATGCATTTAAAGGAGGCCTGTGAGGGGGAGGGGGGCGCGGGACGAAAAATCAAGGGGAAGTTTGCAGAGCTAGCACTGAATCAGTGCACATACAGTTGGAGAGAAACTGCAGCGGGGGGAATGGTAAGTTACTTTACACAGGCTGAGCAGAACAGGCTAAATTAAAATATATAAATTAGAAGCCGAGTACAGGGACGCAGGCTTACATTAAGCCACACGTCTCGGGTGCTCCTGTCTCAGGTGAGTGAGACCAGCCAATCAGGGGGCTCTACACAGGTGTGGAGCCAATAGCGCTACCCTGAGAAGGCACTGAAATTGAAAACAGCAAATTGCAAGTGATGATCCAGTTCAGCGTTCACACAGCCCAGAGAAATCATGGCGATTTTTCAAGTGCCATACCTTATCTGTCTCTTTGGGGGGTAGGTGGATCAGGCTCCTTGCACCGTAGAGGTGCTATGGCTGGATCTTGACTGCTGCCCAAGGGGGCAAGTGGCACCTGTAAGGAAGGAAACAGCGGATTAAATAGGAGCAGATGGGGTGTCTAAACAGAGACACACAAAGACAGCTGAGCACCAACTTGGAAGACAAGTCAGGGGGCAGTCTCAGACCGAGGCAAGGTGCCGGCTAACTCGGGAATCCAAAACAAGCACAAAAGAACAGACTGATGGGGGATGGCAGGAGGGACAGAACAGAGACAGAGGAGGACAGGGGGACAAAGGAAGATGATTAAGAATGAAAGTCAAGGGCAGGAGCCTTAGGCTCAAAACAGAGGCTACACAGATTTTATAATTCACTGAATTTTCTAAGTCCATAGCAGTAAGTATGTAAACCCAGTACAGTCTTAAATAGGATTAAAAATATATATATATATTAACAAAGCCAGTAAAACTTTTTTACAAACTCAGTTCAAGGCAGTGTACAGAGTGAAAGCTTAACTGGGGAAAAATCAAGGGGAAGTTTGCAGAGCTAGCACTGAATCAGTGCACATACAGTTGGAGAAACAACTGCAGCGAGGGAGCGGAATGGTAAGTTACTTTACACAGGCCGAGCAGAACAGGCTAAATTAAAATATATAAATTAGAAGCCGAGTACAGGGATGCAGGCTTACATTAAGCCACACGTCTCGGGTGCTCCTGTCTCAAGTGAGTGAGACCAACCAATCAGGGAGCTCTACACAGGCGTGGAGCCAATAGCGCTACCCTGAGAAGGCGCCGAAATTGAAAACAGCAAATTGCAAGTGATGATCCGGTTCAGCCTTCACACAGCCCAGAGAAATTGTGGCAATTTTTCCAGCGTCTTACCTTATCTATCTCTTTTGGGGGTAGATGGATCAGGCTCCTTGCACCAAAGAGGTGCTATGGCTGGATCGTGACCGCTGCCCGAGGGGGCAAGTGGCACCTTATCTATCTCTTTTGGAGGTAGATGGATCAGGCTCCTTGCACCGTAGAGGTGCTATGGCTGGATCATGACCGCTGCCTGAGGGGGCAAGTGGCACCTTATCTATCTCTTTGGGGGGGTAGGTGGATCAGGCTCCTTGCACCATAGAGGTGCTATGGCTGGATCGTGTGCTGATTGTTTAATACTGCTGAGTGATTGTAATCTGTAGCCCCCCCGCAACACACACATAACGGCAAAGCACCAGTTAGGCTTGCAATCCTATAAACTACTACTTTGCTGACATACTTGTAGTAACAATTCTCGTCTATGTATCGCTGAATATAAACAAGGACGGTACTGTGCAGCACTGCTTCCCAATGAAAAGCATGTGTTACCTTGCTGCTGACTTCTATCACATTGTATGCAAGTGAGCAGCTGTACATAGGAAATGATATTTTGTCGCAGCACCGTCCTTGTTTTATTTCAGGAACACAACACAAGCCTGACTCAGTAGCACAAACATGTTAGCAACAAAATTAGATTACAGGCTCAGTAATCGGTGGTTTGCATTTGGCCCCCCAATGGGGGTTGGGGGGTTACCAATTACTGCTTTCATTAGAAAGTATTAGAACATTCTGAACAGTGTATAATAACATAGGCATCAGGCAGGCATCGTAGTTCATGTGGCACAAGTATCCAATCAGAATAATTTAAATAAATAATATTTTAAATAATGTAAAAAAAAATGAAAAAAATGTAAACCTGACCACTAAATATTCCATGCATTATGCAGGCACCACAGTTCAGGTTCCAGACAAAAACGTTAAACTAGTCTAAGCTGAATTATTTATGTTGGCTCTCTCTGGCGCCATCCTGGAGAGGGCCACAATCCCTGCCTTGTGGGCTCTACCAAGGGCAAAGGGCCTGGGCTCCCATAACTGACCTATGTGGGTCCTTTCCCAAAAGCTAAAATAACAGTGGTGGTGCCTCCACCCAGAGTACATTTAAGTGGGTCTAATTACCTGCAGTACAACTCCCTGGGATGTCGTACCAACCCACCTCCCCAACAGTTACCCCAGAAATGAACTTGCCAGATTCGAACCTCCCCACATTCCGTTATACTATTTACATTTCCTATTTCAGATGGTATGCTCACTAAAATTAGGCTCTGGATTAATTTCTGCTGCAAAACAATAACATAATAATAATAATAATAATAATAATAATTTATTTGTATAGCACCTTTCAACATATCAAGGTGCTGAACAAATTTAACAATTCAAACACAACATACACGAACATATACATAAAATCAACATGCCTCAAGATAAAATATATAATAATAAAATCCAGAGCATTAATAAATAACTAATTATCTAAAAAAGCCATGCTCATAAGTAGGTTTCAGCTCTTTTAAAGACTTCCACGGAGTAGTCACATAACCGACATGGTAGAGAGTTCCAAAGAGTGGTGCAGCATATGAAAATGCTCTGCTGCCGGAAGATTTCAAACTCACTCTTGGGATCTCTAACAACCCATGTCGGCCGAGCGGAGTGATCGGTCAGGGCAGTAAGGCACTAGGAGGTCTTTCAGATAGGCTGGACCCCGGTCGTGAAGGGCTTTGAAAGTCAACAAAATGACTTTAAAGGTGATCCGCCACCGCACAGGCAGCCAGTGCAGTTCGCACAGCACGGGAGTGATGTGACAAAAACGACTTGTCCCAGTCAGAACCCAGGCAACATCTCGGTTTATTTACAAGGAGAGGGTTTAGGATGGGGGAAGTGGAAGAGAGTTCAAACATTTTAAAGATTGGCATTTCCCTAAATTCACATTTCCCTTTGATTCAAACCCAGATCTCAAACATTGCAGCCACCAGGTCTCTCTAGCTAGCTAACTGTTGCAGGTGAAAACCCCAAGCCAAGACCCACAGGTCCCAGTCCCTCTGAAGCCCCAACATCCTATCACTGGGTACCCAGAGTTTAAGTTGCAGGCCTGAGGTGCAGCTCGTAGCCGGTGTTGGCGCGCTGGAAGAATTTAACTTTAACTTTGTACAGGATTCCCCCTTGACTCTACCTCCAGCCCTGGTGTGAGTACTTTAACTATCTACAGTCCCTAGGTGCAGGGCAATGCCTGTGATTTACTCATGGTTCTGCAGAATCAGTCCTTGGATGGCACAGTTCACTGAAGTCCTGGGGACTGATGGAAACACAGGCAGAACTGGGCACAATGCTTGGTACAGGTGGCACAGAGGCTGCATCTTGCTCTGTCTTCCTCTTGCTTGCAGATCTTGCAGCTTGTCCCCTTCATCCCATACAGGCCTGTTTCAGGGCATGTGTGCAAAGCCTGCCAACCACAGAGGACCCAGAGCCAGGAGTTGCCCCACGGCCTGGCTCCCTCTGATCAGAGTGCCATAGCACTCGGGTACAAAACCTGTGATCCCCTTCAGCAACAGATCCCACTTGATGGGGGTTAGTGAGTTCCCCACCTGGCCTTGGGTGTCAGCAGAAACATTTAGCACATTCTATTCTGCTTCTCTTTCTTTCTCTCTCTCTCTCTTTTCTGCCACGGTGTGTAGCCAAAGCAATCTGTTTCTCTCTTTTCCTCGCTGTATCTCAGGAGTAGACAACAGGTACCCAACCCCAAAAGGCACCTGTCCATCCTTCTGCTTTCACAGTCTCTCAGCTTCAACACAGCCACATTCTGTCTCTCTGGCTCACACATATCTCCTGCATTCAAAGTCCCTTTTCTCACCGTGCAGGTACATAACAATTCTCCACATGAAGAGGCTCATTCTTCCTTTCCTTCTCTCAGCACATTTACATACTCTTGTTCCTCATCATTCCTCTGTATCCTGTCTTTTCCCAGGCTTAGACGTAACCTTTGTCTTTTTTCCATGCTCAGGACACAATCTTTTTTCCTCCTCTTCCCACCGCTCGGGTACATCTTTAATTCAACACAAATTCTGGTAACCTGCAGCTTTCCCTTGCCCAATCGAGCTGCCTTTATTTCACCACTATGGTGCAATTTCAGAACAATGCAGAACATTCAGCAACCTGCAGCTTTCCCTTTTTTCTCTTCAAAGCTGCTTCTTCCTTGCTTCTGTTTTCCCTTTTCCTGATGGGGCAGGCACTTCCTGCCCTGGGGGACAAATTGCTGGCAGACCCCAGGCAGGCCCATCCTGTATCCCCATTCTCTCCAGGGGCAAGAGCCCCCTCCTTCTGGGAGGAGCTCCCACTGGACTGACTCAAAGTCCAACTGTTCTCCCAGTTTGGGAGCTTCTTGGCAGCTCCCCATTGGTTGGAGCCACAATCCTTCAGAAAAATGAATATGTATGAGGCTCCCTCGATACCGCATTGGTGGAGAAAAAGGCGCCTAAACTTTCCCTGGTATTTTCCCCCAAAAGTCCTTTCACACAGTCCCAGAGTCCTTGGCAAGAATCCTGGCTCAGTGATTGGCTGGCTGGTGCCATGAGGCTGCTAAACATGGTGGTCATTGTAAACAGTGTCCACACATTTCAACAGTGTCACAGGTTTAATGTCCCTGTGCAGCCAAACCATAAGCTTTTATTTAAACATTTCCCCACACACAAGTAGCTACCCCTATGCTCTGCTAAGCAACTGTACTTATTACATTTTTTATTTAGCCCTTTTCCAGTCGCTGCTACCATTTTGCATAGCCCCTAGGCAACCTAGTATAATCCCATTGCAATCCATGTGTGCCCCAACTTCATTCACTGGCTGCAGTCTGTGAGACCCTGGTATTTATTTACTTTTCCACAGACTGGCAGCTTTTCCCTTTTCCTTGCACACCTCTTTACATTTAATTCTGTCTCCCTGCTTGTCAAAACGCTGAACACTATGCCCCTAAGCACTAGACAGGCTCTCGGTACTTCAAAGGGATGCCACCTCATGAATATTCATGAGGCGGCTCCCAAATGCTACAGCGTAATTGGCACTTATAAAAACTCTTCCTGCTTCTGTCCAGTTGCCTCTCCCTCTCTGCTCAGGTCTCTAGTCCCTCTCTTACTTTGCCCTGGGACTGGGACCACTGGAGAGGACAGCCAAAGAGGCCGCAAAATGGCCTAAAGAAAATGCAGTACTGCACATGCACGGAGCTTGCCGGTACCGCAGTGCCATTTTTAAACCTGGTGGTTCTGTGAACTTACTTCTCTGGCCCCGCTCTCTCGGAAAAACCCCACAGGGACCAGCAGGAGAGACAGGAAAATACAGAGGCAGCAGCCAGTAAGCCAAAATGGAATAGGGGTCGTGGAACCAAAATCCCAGGAAAACTAGACTTTTTCCGGGGCTCACAGGTAAGGCCCCAACAGGGGGGGGGGGTTACATTTAAAAAAATTTAAAATAGCCACATGACAGCAATGTAGTATAGGCATTAGGCTGGAGACCTGCCTAATGCTTACAATGTAGTGGTCATCAGGTGGTACAGTACACATTGCAGACAAGGCGGCAGTCAGTCACATAATTTTACAGCTGCCTGAGCAAGTTACTGGTACAGTAAAGGCAGGCCAGTGGCACACTTTAGTTGGAATTATCAGCATGATTGACTATTTTAGGTAGCAGGACACCGTACTCTGTCTTTTAGCGGTCAGTTTTGCAAAAAATAACACTGCAAAACAGATAGGTTCTTGGCACACCACAGCTCCTGAACACTGCAGCTACAGTGACTGGTGGTTCTGGCGAGCAGCAATAATGCAACAGCTCACATAGATGAGTTCTTGAAATAAGTGAGCGGGACTCAAAATAAGAGAGTGGGACTCACTTGTGAGAAACACTATCATAACAGAAACAGTACTTTATTGCAGTTCACACTCAAACTGTGTGGCTGCAGCATTTTCTTTTCCTACTTGAATTATTTTTTTTCTCCTGCTGTATTGTCTATGGCATATGATGCCTACTGCCTACCCCAAAGTAAGCTGCTTGTGTTTACTATTGTCTCTTGACACTGTCTACTTGCTGTTCTGCATTGCTCTGCATCTGCATCAATCTCTGGACTGAGACTACTTGCTGTTTTGTCACTATGCATCAATCTGACAACCCTGCAGAAAAAAAGTTAAATGTTACCAGTTAGCCAATGCTGATAAGCTCCAACAAGAGGAAAACCAATGTACTTATTGGTACTGTAGTACCAAACAAATATGGCAGCGTGTACACTGTGCACCTGCCACCAACTCCATAATGCCATTAGACATCTAGCCCATTGAACTGTGTGCACATACTGTATGTCATGTAGCTGTGAAGTCATATAGCCAAACCAAAGGTGATGTGACACTTGCCCTTGGGTTACACTTATTTATTTATTTATTTGTACAATGGGATTTACAACCTTTGAGCCAGAGACTCCTTTACAAAGTTACCTCGTCACAGAGAGGACAAAACAGTGATATAGGTTACAGAATGCGGACAGACAGAGTTACATATATTTTGTACAATCTATACACATAGTCACATTTAAATCAGTATAGGACACCCCAGATATACAGATGTCTAGCAGGGGGAGGGATAGAGAAACCAGAGGGAAGGAGGGTGTGTGTGTGTGTGTGTGTGTGTGTGGAGGCAGTCCGGAGGACATTGTTGAGAACTGAGTGTACTGGTGGTGTATGTGAGCACCGGTTAGTGACAATTATGGCAGCGAGTGTTGAAAAGGTGGTTCCGAAGAGCGAGTTTAAAAGTGATGATTTTGGGAGTGTTTGTGACGATGACAGGAAGAGAGCTGAATCAGGAGGGGGCCCTGTAGCAGTAGGATCTCTGTGCTAGGGAGGTCCTAGTTCTGGGTACCATTAGGGTGGTCTTGTCAGAACTGCGGGCGGAGACTGTGGGGGAGGACTGCTGAAGAGAGGCAGACACCCTGGGGGGGGAGCCCGAGGAGGATTTTCTTGGCTATTAGGCAGGTCTAGTAGTGGAGTCTTTCTTTGAAGTTGAGGAGATTGCCAGTGTCGTAGAGATGGCAGGTGTGGTATACATGAGTTCTCATTTTGCCGCATGCCATACACTATGTGCACAGAATTTCATAGGATATAATGTTCATGTGCAATTCACAACAATTTACAAAGAATTTAAAAGTTACTTTGGTAACGCAAGGCATGTGCTTGCATAGTAAGTAGTATACTTACCATTTTCACCAAAAAATAATAACAGTGGTAGTATTATGCCAGTACAATGTGTTACCATAGTGATTAAGTCACAGCCCCCCAAACAGTTGCACACAAGGCAAATCATGTACAAATGTGTCATGTCGTATTCAGTGTAGCCCTAGTAACTCACTGCAACCAGCTGACAGGCCATCACCCCATCTGGAACAGATAGAGAAGTCAGTAGGCCATCTCTGTCCATTTTGTAATACACGGTGGGGTCCCGTAATGGCAGCTAGATTCTCCCAGCTGAACTACACAATTGCCATGCAGCCTGGCCTGATGTATCACCACGACCTGACCCACCATGCCCATAATGTACACAACTAAAAAATACAGTTTAGAAGTGAGAGGAAAAAAGAAGTGCTCTAGCTGGAATTCTTAACCAACTTTTTTCAGAGTTGAGTACCATTCCACTGCAGCAACCTACCTCCGGACGATGGAAAACCTATGTATCCAGGCCAGGTATGCACTGAGAAACAGGTGGGGATCCTCACGTTTTCAGTTAACCTGTTAGGACAGCTGGTTAGTGCAGTGCAACAATATTCTGAGCAGACCTGGCTAGACTCGAGTCACAACTGCTGAATTTATTTATTTCCTCATTTTTAAATTGTATTTCAAAAACTATATGCTCAACAGAGTCCTTTTAAGGAGAAAATACTATTGATTTAACTCTCAACTCATCTGGACCATTGATGGCATAATGAAACTGCCCCCCAACCCCAAACTGTTAGACCAAACAGCACAGCACAGCACGGCACAGCACAGCACAGCATTCATGTCACCTTTCTTTGTCCCCACAGACCAACCATTATTAATGAACTCTTGTATATATTAGCTTAGTATGCCTGGGGGTGGCCCAGACAGAGGCATACAGACAGTCCTCCTCACCCTTGAAGCCACTCAGACTCGTGCTGTAATGCAAAGCATGCAGCCAGTGGCTGCACGTAAGTAGACTGACAGTCACCTTCAGTACTACCCCTGGCTGCATTCAGCACTACAGTGGCAGGCCCTGTTCCAGCACTCCCCTAAGCATGCATGGATTACTGTACCCTACTAAGTAATAGTGGTCAAGTAACATTTCTGGCTGGCTTAGCCCAGTTCCAACAGGCACTATGTCAAGACCGCGACATGACAAACTGCGCAGTCAATAACAGCGAAGCGCAGCTGGTAGAAAACCGCATGGTCCAAAACCATGCAGATTATATATACCAACTCTGGAACCATGCACCGCTGTTATGACTGCATGTTTTTTCACCGCGTGTATTTTCACTTGCGGTCTTGACCAGACACTGTCTCAACACAGTCCCCCACCCAGTGTGGGTCCTGTAGTACTGTACAGCAAATGTATTTAATAATTTGTGGCCTGATAAGCCCAGTTCCATCACACACACCCTTGTCCTCATCATTATCATCACCATAATCATCATCATCATCACGATCGCCACCAGTGTATTTGTTTCCTGGCAGCAGACCCCCCCGCCCCATTCCCAACTCACTCCCCCCCACCATGGGTCTTAATTCCATGGGCATCTTAGCCCACTTTACACATATGCAACCCCCCCATCCTGGGTGTAGTACTATACAAAACCCAGTCAACCAAATTTAACATCTGTGGCCTGGCCTGCTAAGCCCAGCAGTTCCAACACTACCCCCCACCCACACCCCAGGTCATGAACAACACCACCATTATGCTGACTTGACACCACCACCACCACCACCACCAATTTGTATCTTTTTATTTCCAAAAATTGCTTACCTGTGGGAGAGGTGGGTGAGAGAGGGGGTGACCTGGAATCCGGACGCCGTGGTCACCGTGGTGATGGTGTGGTGGTGTACTTCTGTCCTGGTGGCTGAGTCACTGGCTTGTGCTGCCTGGTTTGTGGTTATGGTGGTGGTATTGCCACTGGGCTGCTGGCTCTGATTTGGTCTGACATGGTGTGTGGCTTGGCTCCCAGTGTCTCTGACTCTGACATGTACTGGTGGCGGACCAACTCACTCTCACAGAGCTGACTTATTGATTGTCCAAGATGAATCACTGACATGGTGGGTGGGCAACCATCTTGACTTGTGGCATGACAGTTCTCTCTCTCTCTCTCTCTCTCTCTCTCTCCATGGCCCAGTGTACTCAGAGTCACTACTCCCATCCCTCCCAGCCACGAGGTGCCCTCAGCCTCAGGGTCGACCCCCCCATTCAAAATTCCCCAGCTGGAGAATGATCCAATCTGCCTAGCCTGGAACTTTTTTCCTGCCCACCCAGGCCAGTACCCACTCAGTCCTTAGCGTAGCTTGGGCCTTGTGCTCTGTGCTCCAAGCAGATCTCTCCTCTGGCTCCCTTGCCCTTTCCCATCTTGAATCTTTCCTCTCCAGAACTTTTTCTTGTCCCCTAAGTCTTAGTGTAGCCTTTTGGGCCTAGTCCAGTTCAAACAGATCTCTCTTCCTCCAGCTCCCTCCAGAATATTTCCTCTCCTTTTTTGGGTGCACCAGTACCCAGGTACCTCCCTCCGTCTTCTTTAGTGTAGCCTTGGGTCAGGCCCTGTGCTCTGAACAGATCTCTCCTCTGGCTCCCTTTCAAGATTTTTCTCTCCAGAACTTTTTCCAGCCCACCTAGTATCCCTCAGTCTTTTTCAGTGGTGTATCCCCCCAATGCTCAGACAGATTGCAATCTCTTCTCTGGCTCACTGGCTCCCTTTCCCGAATCTTTTCTCTCTGGATCCTCAGCTTCATGACAGGTGGCAGGTGGTGGTACTGCTACAAACAGCAGCCTGCCTGATGGTGCCTGCAACCTGGCTGGCCTGGGTCTGGCGGGAACTGGCTGTGCAGCTCAGTGCTGCTTCACCTTTTAGGACCTTTTCTTTGTAATTGTAACTTAACTTGTTTTGATTGTTCTTCTATGGGCCTGCCATGGCTTGTTGATTGGTAACTTGCTCAACGACTGAATTTATGATGAGGTGACTTACTCAACTCAAGTCTGCTCCTAGGTGCATGTGTACCATCTGCACATGAGGTAGCTGAATATACGAGCTATGCAGAGGCATGGAAAAAGTCACAGCCAATGACAGACAGACCACCCACAAACAGCAAACCAGACTGCAACTGTCTGAAAAAAAAAAAGGCAATCTGCACATGTCACAGCACAGGTCAGTCACCCAGGAATTCAAGAATTTCAGCCAGGCTCCTCTGGTACAAAAAAGGGGAAAAAATGCCATGGATGCTGCACTACCCCGCTCAAAAAGACTGTAAAAAAGGGTCACATTAATTTGGACCCAGGATTTTTGTTTTATAATAAAAAAATTATTATGCTTTTTGTGGTGGTGATGCCATGATTTTTTGGGGGGGCAAATCCCCCCCGGTCCCATCGGCATGATGCCACTGCTACCACCCCTTGGAGATCAAGGTCACAGCTGGCACCACCACTTGGACGTGGGCAAGCAGGTACCTCCCAGAGACTGCAGGCATGCATAGGCCCTAGGCCCTAATTCCCGACCCTCAACTTCACTAGCCCCATGAGGCAAGGGTTCCACTAAGACAGATTACTTTTAGCATTTCGGGCACCAGAGTGCCTGCACTCACAGTCTCTGTAGCCTTTTCAGTGTATGTGATCATGAACATAATCTGCAATTCTAATACAATTCTTTACAGCAGCTCCATGAGATAAGAATAGTTGACAGTCTCCACCACTTCTCTTCTTGCTAGGGATGATATTTATGCAAGTGAAACTAGACGAGCTGAAACCGAAAGGCAGGAGAATCCTATTACCTCAAGCCCTGGAACCAACTTTCTCCTCTTTCTAACCACGTAAATCACCATCTCTTTTCATTCTGATCTCCTGCAAGTGATGCAGAAGGGATGACAAGTCTGGCTCCTTCCCCTGCTCATGATCCCCTTCAGAGCAAATGGGCAGTGAGAAATCCCAATTAAACCTTGGGGTGCTCAAGCAACCATACAGTTGGGGAGCCCTGGGGTTCCACAAGGCTCCATCCAAAGCTATTTGTAATTCCGCACATTTGTGCTTGAAATTTTTTTTTTTTTTATTGTTTCATGAATTTCTGAAGAGTTACAGTACACATCAAAGATTCATACATATTTTCCATAAAGTCTATACAGATATGTCTTTCTTATTATATTTAGGAATTGTTCTTACAATAGCTGTTCTCAGTAATACATTTAGAATTTATTTCATAGTTTCCCTTATGGTGATCCCAGCTCTGTCCCTGGATATCTTCCCTTATGGTATCAGGTCAGGTCTATGCCCAGAGATCCAGAGCCACCATTTAGCCCAAAAGGCTGTACATCTCAGGATTTTTAAATTAATCTGGGCTGTCATAAATTCCATTCTGTATATCTGACAGGTTATATCTTCCCATTCTCTAGAGGTAGGTGGGCCTTTCTGTAGCCATTTCCTCATTACCGCTTTATTAGCAGCCAAGAGCAATACGGCTAACAAGAGCCTTGTGTTACCTCTTCCTACTTCACTATTGAAATTTAAAAGAAGTGCTATTTCTGGTGCCAGAGTCCCCAATTCATGGAATAATTCTCCTAATGCCCCCCCTCCTCTCCAAAATTCTTCCAAAGTTGGGCAGCTCCAAATTATATGTTTATGGTTAGCTACTGGTTCCCTGCACCCTCTCCAGCATGTCATTCCCATTTGAAGGTCATATTTCCTCACTATCTGTGGAGTTCTAAAAAATCTTATCAGACATTTCCAGCTGAATTCTCTCCAGGTTAGAGATCTTGTAATTATGTGTACTGTTGTGTATATCCCTTCCCAATTTTCCTTCCTCCAGATCTATGCCTAGTTCTTCTTGCCACCATTGTTGGGAGTGCATCTTGGTCTCTTTCTGGTTGTTTATTAAAGCTCGGTACGTTTTAGATATTACATCTTCTGGCATTGCTATTTCTATTGTATGAATTATTATTCTCATAAGTGGGTGTATCTCTCTTGGGTCCCAGTCTTTCACTAATTGGTTCTTACAATAATGTCTTATCTGGAAAAATCAAAAAAAAATCTTGTTTCCCTAACTGGTACTTTTCTTTTAGTGTCTGGAATTGGAAAAAATTCCCTTGTTCCTATAGTTGATAGAATCTGGTAAGGCCCTGTTGGTGCCATCTTGTAAAATTATAATCCTGTTTGGTTGGTTTTAATCTGGGATCTGCTGTAATTTTTTGTATTAAGTATATTTTGGGGTCTTTAGTTTTTTTAATTATTGATCTCCAAATAGTCAGTAATTGTCTGGTTTGTTTAAATCTGATCTCTTTTTTCATGATTACTTTTGGTACTGTTTGGCCAAATAAATATTTCTCTGTTCCCTCCGATTGATTTCCTCTCTCTATCTCTTTCCAGTGTGGATTTAATCCTTCATCTAACCAATGTAATATATGCGAAGTTACTGCTGCCCGTGCATATTGCTCTAAGTTAGGTAAGGCAAGACCCCCTTTATTTTTAGGTAGTTGTAACATTTTATATTTTATTATTTTTTTCCCTTGCCATATAAATCTAGATTTCATACTATTCCATTTTTTAAAATCTGATTGTAGTGGGTATATTGGCAGGGTCTGGAAGAGGTATAAGAATCTTGGGAGTATATTCATTCTTATAACCTCGATTCTCTGATTCACTGAGAGAGACAGAGGATCCCATCTCAGGAAATCCTCCCTGATAGCCTGTGTAAGTGGGTTATAATTGGCTTCATATAAATTGTGTGTTTTCTTTGTAAGATTTATCCCCAGATATCTAAATTTATTACTTTTCCATTTCAATGGATATCTGGCCTGGATTATCTCACTTGGTTGGTAGTTTAGACATAGCACTTCAGTCTTACTTGTATTTAATTTATATCCAGGTATACATTCCATCTCCGCAAGAAGAGAGAGTAATTTTGCTATGGATGTTTCTGGTTCTGTTAAATATATTAATAAGTAATCTGCAAAAAAAGCTGTTTTATGGGTAGTATTAAGCAATTTGATCCCTGTGATTTGCTTATTTTCTCTAATAGCCTGGGCTAATGGTTCTGCATATATAGCAAACAGGGAAGGGGATAAGGGGCAGCCTTGACAGGTATTTCTGTTTAGAGGGAAACGGGTTGAGAATGATCCATTCACTTTTATCACAGCTTGTGGAGATGTGTATAATCATTGTATAATGTTTAAAAAGGCTATTGGGAAATTAAATTTTTCCATCATATATCTTAGAAATCTCCAAGAGACTCTGTTGAATGCTTTCTGGGCATCCATACTTAAAAATATGGAGTTTTTTTCCCCTTTTGTATTTCTTCTAGTAAATATACTGTTTGTTTAACATTATCTGCTGTGTGACGCTTTATGATATACCCTGCTTGGTGTTTATTTATAATATGTGGTAATATACTTTCCAATCTTTTAGCCATAATAGCTGTGAAATATTTATAATCCTGATTTAAAACTGAAATAGGATGATATAATTCACAGTTCATTGGGTCTTTATCTGGTTTAAGTATTGTAGATATGTTAGCATATTGCCAGCTGCTTGGAATAGAAGAGCTGTCATCTTGTAAAGCTTTAAATAGCTTAGTTAGTGTTGGGATTAGAGTTTTCTTGAACGTTTTATAAAATTCTACGGTGTATCCATCTGGGCCTATGCTTTTATTTGATTTGGAGTTGCTAAATTCGTTACTTATCTCTTGGGAAGTTATTGGATGGGTTAATATCTTACTCTGTTCCTCTGTGATTTGGGGTAATATTTGTAAAAAACATTTTATATTTGTCTTCTTCTGGTTCTTGTTGATGGTGATATAATTTTGAATAGAATGTTTTGAAACCCTCTAATATATCTTTTGTTTTATTAAGTATTTTGGTTTGTGTTAGGTGTTTTATTTTAGTTACCGTTGATATAGCCTGTTGTTTTCTTAATCTATAAGCTAGTATTTTAGCCGCCCTACTTCCCCCTTCATGGTATCTTTGTTTCACATACATCAAGGCTTGTTCAGCTTTTTGATTTAATATATCTTGTAGTTTTGTCTTTACCTGGTTAATCTGTGTAATTGTGTCTCTCTTTCCCTCTGCATGTACTTGTTGAAATATTTCTAGTTCCAATTCCAATTCTTTTTGTTTCCTAGCCCTCACTTTCTTTTGGTGTGTTGCATATGCTATAATTTCTCCCCTTAGAACTGATTTTAATGTGTTCCATAATGTTCCCTCCTGCACCTCTTCTATTGTGTTCTCTTATATTATTCTGGGGATCCATTGCTGTACATTTTCTTTGAACAGTTTCTCTTTAATTAACATATTATTGAATCTCCATTGTTTCATTATTACTTCTTGTTCTGCTTCTAGTTCTATAGTAATAATTGCATGGTCTGATAAGTAAATTGGGAAAATTTTGGCCTTAAGTATTAAATCTAAGGATTCCACTTCTACAAAAAAATAGTCTATATGTGAATATGTGTTATGAACCCCAGAGAAATGTGTATATCCTTGGGAAGTTGGATAACATTGTCTCCAAGTATCTATTCAAGCAAGTTTTTTTATAAGTCTCTTGCCATGTTTCTGTCCCCTTGTGGCTTTAGGGGTATTAGGATTTGAGCTATCCTTTACAGGAATCATTAATAGGTTCAAGTCTCCTCCTAGTATTAATTTCCCTTGTTTAAACACTATAACTTTATCAAAGACTGCTTGATATACCATGGGTTCTGATCCTGGGGGTATATATATGCATCCCACTGTATAAACCTGGCCTTCTCAGTTTCCCTTCACCAAATTTAATCTGCCTTCACCATCTTGATATGATTCTAGCATTCGAATGTTGAAAATCATGGTATGAGTATGGCTGAACCTCTCCTGCACCCTCTTGTGTATGTACTAGCCACAACACTCGACATTCCATATTTTAATAATTTCTAGTATTCATCTTTTGATAGATGCATCTCTTGTAATAAAATAATTTGAAGATGCATTTTTCTGAGATGGGAAATTATTCTAGATCTCTTTATAGGGTTACTTAATCCATTGACATTCTGGGATACCACTTTCAAGGTTTTCGTAATCAGAGCCATCTAAATACTTTTTATATTGTTCCCCTGTACTCGTTCTCTTATATCCATTACATTGCCTCTCTTCTATAATGCTTGCATCCCTGAGTTTACTCATATTTTGTTTTCTTTTTTTATATCTCTTCCCTTTAGATTCTCCGATGTTTCTATATTCTCTCTTTTTTCCTTCCCACCTCCTAAATAACTATCTCTCTTCCCCTGAATATAACCTATACACATTGTGACTTCCAATGTCAGATTCATCCCTGCCAAGGACAGAAAAATCTGTTTAATGTGGGTTATTTGCCTTACATTGCAGGCCTGCCCTACGGGTTGTACATATCCCCATAATGAGAACCTAAATGAAATTGGGTCCTAGCTGAGTTTCCCCATCTGGCTACCTGGTCCCTTTAAAGAAATTTCTAAATAATAAATATAATTTCCAACATAAAATATGAAAAAAATAAAAAAGTTAATAAAGGTGCCAAGCTGTGGTCACTTCATCGCTCTTTCTTTCCCACCCCCCAAACATAACTCTTGTGTAGTCCATCTTCTTTATTCAATTAGTCCATGTCCTTCTGCTTTTAATTGTCCAGATTATTGGTTTTCTTTTCCTGTATATTCTTCATCTCGGTTGTATCTAATGTTATTTTGATGTGTTTTTGTATACTCCGTCTTCTTCCCTTTCATCCATTCTGTTAGAAAATCCCCTTGATTCTTAACTTTAAGCAGAGCATGCCCTCTGGTGGATTTTAATTTGCTATATGCCTTGAGTTCCCACTAGGAGGCCCTTGGCCTTCGCATCCAGCCTAATATTCGAGAACAGCAGGCCCCCCCATCTCAACTGTTTGGTCTCTGCAGAGCTCTCCAGGCCCAGTCCGGGAGCCTCCCCCTGGGATTCCACTAGGAAAATCCTCAGTTTAGCTGGTCCTGTCTTGTTCTCTGCCCTTCTCCCCACCAAGAGCATCCAAAATATTACCCTGTTTCTGTATCCTTCACTTCAGGTGCTCCCACCCCCTCAATTTATCTCTTTTTAAGAGATTTTAAAATACTTATCTTTAAGCAAGAAACAGTGGCCAGCAACCCGGTCACTCATCTTAAACTATTAAGCATTCTCTGGTATTCACATCGGGGCTCATTAGCGCCATCCTATAAGCAATCTCTTTCACAGAACTATTTTAGCGCTCTTTAGTGGGAACAATCTCCAGAGAACCCCCATCCAGTCTGCTGGGATCTCCTCTCCCCTGATGGGAACATTTATGTACTTCCCCTGAGAGCTTAATTATCTCCGACCTGGCCTAGATCTGCTCCCCCCAGTTAACCTACCCAGTCTAATCAGAGGGCCTATCTCCTTGTGGGCTGTTTTCCCATCTCACCTGGGTGCTGCGCTCTTACTCATCGGCCTACTCAATGTAAGAACATAATCATTGTATTTTATTTGCAAATTATCCCAGTAGTCTCTTTATCTCATCTAGTACTTCTTGCTGTGTTTCCCTTCCCGGTCTCTTTTCTTTGTTCAGTCTCAAACTCATATTGTAAGGTTTCCATGGTAGTTTGGTGGGCAGCTCAAATCCTCTATGTCTCAGGTCCTCCATCGCATTCGCTACACTATCATATGTGGCTCGTCCATCGGGGTATTAGATTAGAAGTTGAGATGGATAAAGTGTTCAAAATTTCAGCTGCAGCTGTCTCAAAATCGGAAACAAAGGTACATATTCCCTTCTTCTTTGCATTGTTACTCTCGCATGGTCATTATCAAAAAAGAGTCTCTGTTTTCCCTTGAATATTTTCCCCCTTTGCCCATGCTTTCTGGAGTATTTTTTTCTTTGGTATGGTAGCTCAGAAATCGCACTATTGTGGAAAGCGGGCGTATCTCCGGATCCACAGGTTTGGGGCTGAGTGCCCTGTGATCCCTTTCTATTTCTATGAGAAAGTCCTGTTCCAGATCTAATTCTTCTCTTAACAAATTCTGTATGTAGTCCCTCATGCCTCGGCCCTCACTATTCACTGGTATTCCATAGATTCAAATATTCTGGCATCTCTGTCTGTTACCTGCATCTTCTTGTCCCTCTCTCTCTCCTAGGGCTTTGGTTATATTGAGATGCTGGGTGATAGTTGTTTTAATGTGCGTGATCTCTGAAGCCTGGTCTATACTGTTTTGTTCCATTGTCTTTACTTGGTTCTGTAGATTTGATACATCCATGCGTAGAAGATCGTGATCTAAGCAAAAATCCTGAAAATCCTTTTTAATTTCTTGCAAGTCTGTTATTATTTTGTCTAACTTGTTTAAGACCAGATCTTTGGTTTTTGTTTTCCTGCGTTTGGGTTTCTTTCCCTATTATGCCGTCTGGGCCTGCAATAATTCTGATGTCTCCAAGTCTGATTTTTCAGCTCCCGATTTCTCTTCTTCTATTGGTAATACTTCGTATCTGTTCATGGTTCCCTTTTGTGTAGTCGATGCCATCTGTAGGAATTTCTCCATCGACCGAGTTTTTAAACTGAATTTTGCTTTTTTATTGCTTTTGGGGAGAGGTCTGAGTGGAGCTCCGATCTTATGCTGCCATTCATCCCAGAGCTGCACCGGATTTCTGTGCTTGAAATGTTTAAATCTGTTAAAACTTTTTTATCAACATAAATTGATGTTCAGAACTTGTTTTGTTTCCTATCCTTGAACTCCTATTACTGTATATTTTCTGACATTTAGGAATGCCCACACAGTACGACCACTCGTGATAAGCTAGTCCACTTCCACTCCATCATGAGAAATTTGCACTGGGGTGTTCAGGAGTTTATCAATGTCACCCTGGGTCCCCATTGGTGTGTGGCATGTGGGTCTTCCCAGGGCCAGAGTGTTTGGTTATAACTGGAGGTCCCCTTCAGTTTTACAGTGAAGGAGTTGATGACTGCATCTGCTGGCCCCATAGGGTGCCACTGCCACAGCCACCACCAAGGTCCACTCAGGTCAGAGCTGGAAATAGTGGGATGGAAGGGTGAGGCATATGGAACTATGGCTTAGCATTGCCAACAGGTTTGTCCCTAGCAGAAAGTTGAAACTTTTTGTGAACTGGATCTGGTTTTCTTGATGAGATGCATCAACACCATTGGCTCAGTGTTTGCTCTGATTGTCCTGTGTTCTCTATCTGAGGGGGTCTTCCCTAATGCCTTGAAGGAGGCATTGGTAAGACCACTCTTAAAGAAACTATCTTTGGACCCGGAGGTTGGGGCAAATTACCGACCTCTCTCCAACCTCCCCTTTTTGGAGAAGATTGTGGAGAAGGTAGTGGCGCTTCAGTTGGAGGTGCACCTTGTGACCAATGAGTTGTACGAACACTTCCAGTTGGGGTTTCGGGCAAGGCATAGCACAGAAACTGAGCTTGTTTGGGTGCAGAATGATGTCCTCAGGGCTAGAGATTGAGGAGAAAAGACAGTTCTTGTTCTCCTTGATCTATTTGCAGCATTTGACATTGTGGACCATTGTGTGTTGCTTGACTGCCTCAGGGAACTCTGTGGGCTCACCAGCACTGTCATCTGCTGGTTCGAGTCCTTTTTAACCAACTGGAGGCAATGGGTTGTGATGGGGAATTTCTCCTCCACCCCAAGCCCCCTATCTTGTGGAGTACCTCAGGAGTCGGTGTTATCCCCAATGTTGTTCGCAGTGTACATGCTACCCCTGGGAGGGATCATTAGGAAGTATGGCTTGGGTTTTCATTGCTATGATGATTATACCCAGCTATACCTATCCTTTGCCCCAGGAACAGCCAATGCAGTAGATGTGCTAAAGAGCTGCCTTGCTGAAATCAACAACTAGATGACCTCTAGCTGGTTGTGACAGAACCCCGATAAGACAGAGGTTTTGGTGGTGGAGTCAAACAGAGTGCGTAATAGGATAGCCTCTGGATCAGAGACTGGACTTGTTCTGGGATCTGTTCCATTGAAGGCCTCCTCTATGGTGTGAAAACTTGGTGTCATTCTGGATAGAATAGAAGATAGGATAGGACAGAATTTGACGATGAAGGTGCAGATATCTTTCACTCTCCGCTCCTGCTTTTTCCACCTCAGAAATGTCACCAGGATAGAGCCCCTTGTTCTGCCTCTGGACCTCTCCACTTTGATACATGCCTTAGTTATATCAAGGCTTGACTACTGTAATGTGCTCTACCTTGGGGTCACGAGAGGATCTCCCCGCAGACTGCAGCTAGTGCAGAATGCAGCTGCCCGGTTACTTACTGAGCAGTCAAAATTTTGCTACATTACACTGGTGTTGCATGAGCTGCACTGGCTGCCAGTCAGGTGGAGGATCCTCTTTAAGGTGGGTCTTCTCACCTATAAGGCCATACACGGTCAGTGCCCTGGTTATGTGTTAGACCTACTTGCACTTACTCTCTTGGTTTGCCCCCTCTGTTCCTCCTGTGGAGGCCCCCTGGCGATTCCCAGGATGAGGTTGAAATTGGCTGGCGACAGGGCCTTCCAGTGTCGCATATTGGCCAGGTCGCTGCACTTGGGGTTAAGGGGGCCCCCACTGTGGAGGTATTCAAGGCCTGCCTTTAAGGCCCTCCTATTCACTCAGGCCTTTTTGGATTAAGCTGTCAATTTACAGATTTGATTATAGTAGTTGGTAATCTGATGTTAAGTTTATTATTTATGAGAACTGTTTTTTATGAGGAGTTAATTATTTATATGTTTATATTTATCTTTTTGTTTTTTATTGATTCATTTTTGAAATATGTGTTTGCTTATTTGTACGGCACCCAGAGCTTCTGGGATCGGGCGACTTTTAAATAAATTTTGCCTTGTCTTGCCAGGTGACCCTCTCAAGAGAGTATGGGTTCAGCTTGCCCAAAAGGCAGATGTTGTCTGTGGAGGGCAAGACAAAGAGAGAAGGGAGCCCCAAAGAGGACAGGAAGAAGATAGATGTAGCAGGAGACTTCATAGTAAGGAACACAAGAGGGAGGTGGGTCTAACACCTAATGGACAAAAGGTGGCGTGCTGCTTTTCAGAAGTGACAGCAGATGGACTCTTGACTAAGGTGGAGGAACTCGTGAGGGAAGGAGAGGAAAAGTGAGTTCAGATAGTGCACGTAGGTATGAATGATAACAGCAGAAACATGGAGGAGGTAGACAGACTTCTGTGCACTAGGGAAGGTAGCAAGAAGCAGCAGGGACAGTAGCTAGCTCGGAGGTTCTACTGTGGCCAAGCCTGAATTAGAGTTAACAGTTTAATATGTCCAGTTTAACTCACAACTAACAGGGTGGTGCAAGGAACAGAGATTTCCTTTCCTTTGGGACTGGGGCCTGCCTTGGAGGGGATGGAGGCTGTTCAAAAAGGATGATTTGCATCCCAACGAGGAAGATGAATTCCCAATATGTTAGACCTAGTGTACTACAGTAGATGAAGAGGGAAGCAACGCAGTTAGGAACACTATCAATAATGAATCCCAGGTGGGCCCTGTCAGCCTCCCCTTACCAACTTAAAGTTTAAACAGGACAAACACCAGGGAAAAAGGAAGGGGGGAGCAGCACCAAATGCTGGAGCCTGATATGCATCAGTGCAAGAAGTCCATAACTGCATGCGCTGGATACAGAAGGTAAATGTGACCTGGTGGCTGTCACTGAGATGTGGACAAATCAGAACCATGACTGGGTAATGACCATACCAGGGTATACACTGTTTAGCAAGTATAGGGCAATGGTGAGAGCATGAGGGATAGCACTCTATGTGAAAGAGGAAACTGAGGTAAAAGAGAAAAATAACCTGGGAGGCTTGGGAAGTTCAGAGATCCTGTGTGTACAATTAGCCCTAGGAAAGGGGAAACAAATCAAAGTTAGGTTGGTTTTCAGATCATCATGCTAGGACCCGGGGTGGACAGGGAACTAGCAGATATTCTTATGTAACCCCCCCCTTCTGGGGGCTTACCTGAGATGCCCCATAATTTCCCCATTTCTTCTGACTGTTCACTGGTGTCTCTGTCCTTTTCCCTGTTTTTCTGGTGCCCCTGTTTCCTCTCAGTTTCCTTGGATGGCCCCGCATGTTATTTTTACCTAGTTCGTGCGTAAATCCTTGACCATGAGCTGCCAGTATGCTTGCTTTGGGCCGGCACTCATGCATGCACAAGCGGCGCCTTTGATGTTTCGACCCGTGATCTTGCGGGGTGAACGGGGAGGGAAACAGCGGTCCCGGCACCTTCCCTTGGCTAACTGATAGCCAGTGACCTGGAGAATGCGTCAGAGAAGCCACAGTGGGGGCTAAAATTAAAAGTTTAGTAACGGGGCTAAGATGAGGGTTCATACATATGTATGACCCTAATGAATATTAATTAGGTTGCTGTCTACTGCCTAGGGTGACAGAATTGCAGCAGCGGTGACAGTGGGATGACAGGAGCTATTCATTAACCAGTGGTATTGTTGGCCAGAGGACAGTTGGGGCCACAATCTGGTGGGGTGTTTAAACAAATAGGGCTGGATATTCAAAAGGGTTGCGCCATGTGCAATAGGGTTGTGCCTACGCAAGTCAGAACTTGCTCCATTCTGCCATATTCAGCAGGAGGCAGCTGCACCACAGAAAATATGCTGAGCAACAGCGCAATGCAAATGAATGCATGCTGAACTGGAGGGGGAGGAACCATGCATAAACTGCACAGCCCGATATTCAGCAGGGCTGTGCAGAGTTGTGCAGACGCAACCCCCAACCTGCGCCTGCACAACTTTGAGCCAAAAAAAAAGGCTTGAGTTGAGGGCCACCCACAGGTGAGCTGCTGCATTGCAGGGTGCAACACAGCAGCTGCCACCTGTGGCTGGCCTCAACCCAGTCCCTGTGCCCACCGCAGCCCAATCGCTGGCAGCCCACTGTAAACTCCCCACCCCCACTGGCCCGATCGCGGCATAGTTTAACCGCCCCACCAGCTTGATCGCGGGCAGCAATGTGGCTCCCCGACGTATCCTGGTGGTCCAGTGGGACAAAAAGCCTGATCGCGGGCAGTGTGCCGATCCTCCTCCGATTTAGCCCTGGTGGTCTAGTGGCCATCCCGATTGCGGCATGTAACGCTGCAGACATCCCCTCAACATTGCCCTAGGTGCTAGTGTCCCACCCACTCACCATTGTCACACCACCTCGCCTCCCACAGCCGGCGGGCGGCAGCATCCTCCCGCCTGCCGCCTTCGTCGCCTGCTTGATTATAGCTCAGAGTTGAGCTTGTTGAGAGAAAGAGCTAATATCGTACCGATAACAGAGATGACAGTCCAGTTTTGTGAATGAATCATTCACAAATCTGGACTGTCATGTACGGTGGGGGCTGCATGCCCAATGGCTCTTTCTCTGCACCACTGGCGGTAGGCCCTCACAAGCTGTCAGTCGGCGGCAGGAGGGATGGCTGTCACGTGTGGGGGGAGCGGGTGGGGCTTCGTGGGTGGTGGGAGAGGGGAGACACTAGCCACCAGGGCAATGTTGGGGGAGATTTAGCATTTACATCCCGCGATCGGGATGTGCCACTAGACCACCAGGGCTGAATTCGGGAGGGGGATTCACTACCGCCCACGATCGGGCTTTTCGGCCCACTGGACCACCAGGGCTGAATTTGGGAGGGGGGGGATTCTACACTACTGCCCGCGATCGGGCTTTTCAGTCCACTGGCCCACCAGGGATGATTTCGGGAAGGGGGGATTCTACACTACTGTCCGCGATTGGGCTTTCCGGTCCACTGGACCACCAGGGATGATTTCAAGAGGGGTGGGGATTCTACACTACTGCCCGCGATTGGGATTTTCAGTCCACTGGACCACCAGGGATGATTTCGGGAGAGGAGGGGTTTACACAACTACTGCCCGCAATTGGGCTTTTCGGTCCACTGGACCACCAGGGATACATTCGGGGGTGGGGGGAGCCACATTGCTGCCTGCGATCGGGCTGTTGGGGGGGAAATTAAACCATACCCACAATCGGGCCAGTGAGGGTGGGTGGGGGATTCTACACTGTTTTGCCCGTGATGGGCTGCAGGGCGTCCGGGTCCCTGACGGCTGCTGCTCAAGCAGGCGCATGTGCGCAAGTCCTCGGGATCAAGCATCTGACAAGATGAGACAGCAAATGGGACTCATAATCAGATGCAAATGGCCCCAGCGCCTTCATGAATTATAGCCCCATTTGCATGTCACCTTTTGAATATCGGGATTTTGTGCATGGCGCAATGGTACTTGCGCCACCGCAAGTTGAATGCTCCACTCTGTCAACTTGCGGTGGCGCAAGTTCCACTGCGCCATGCACAGTGGCTGTGGCTGGGGGATGATATTCAAAGGAGTTGCTCTATAGTGCAACTCCTTTGAATATTGCCCCCGGACACACCCCTGCGCAACTATTTTGCGCAGCGCAAGGGCTTGCGCCTATGAATGGCTCAGTTTGAATATCCAGCCCATAAAGTATTGTGTTGGACTGCACCACCAGACCTCGGATCCTGAGGAACTGTATTGCAATGCCTTGGACAGACTTGGGGGCTGAAATTTTGATAACACTCTGACCTTTTCCAGCAGCCAATCAGTGATCTTGGCACCCAAAACTTAACCAAAGGGACTCCTGGGAAAAGGAGGAGACTAATTCTGGCATCTAGAGCATGCTCCAATAAACGAGCAGGAAACACTGATCTCTATGGATATAGATTATTGATAGGCTTCATCAGCCATTCAGAACCCTGTATTCTTGGCTGAAACTGTGTGGACTTTCTGGGATTGAGTCAGTCTGTTCCCGAACTCTGTACAAGTCAGGAGTATCCTTTGAGAGTGGACTTTGGACTGCAGGGGCTTTTCCCAGGCCCTATCTGGTGATTGCTGTTTGCAGAATAGAATTGAGAAGGGGAAAGAGACTGAATTGTGATCCTGATTCCCAAGGTACTGAGAAGTTGCTTAATTACTGCTGGGAGAAACTAGATGTTGTTGCAGAAACCCCGCACTAGTAGGCTGAACTGGCTGAGAGGACTGTGCTGATTATCTGAGTGCTGCAGTTGCTGCTGAGAGGTCATTTTCTTGTGTGGGACTGCAACTGTAATTCTGAAGAGGCAAAGTGTCTCTGGATGTCAGGGTGCTAGTCAGGTGCTGTACATGTTGTGAGTGAATTGGTTAAAGGTGGCAGAGAGCTGGTGTTCTAGTTGCAGCTGAAGACAAGGTTGTGGACATTGTTTAACTGGAAAGTGCGGACTGGTGTGCAGGGGCTTGTTGTTCTTGAATTCCCCTGTTGGATTGTACCTGTGTTTCTTGGAACTAGGGCTAGCATCCACTCCAACTGGCACTGGACTTTATTCGAATAACTGCTGTCAACTCTTCTTGTTTCAAACTCAGTGAAGGGATAGCAGGAGGGCCCCCACCATTCAGGAGTCCTCACCCAGAGCCAGGGAGGGAACCTGCTAACCCCTTCCAAGTGGGCTCACTGTCTCAGGAGGTCACCGGCACTTGCTGGGGTGCTAGGGCACCTAGGATCCATTGGGGAGCTGGGCTGTGGAGCCACTACCGAGTCTGGGCCTTCTGGAGCAGGTACTGTCCTGCCACAGAGCTCTGCAATGGGCCAGAAGCAGCTGAAGGTGACAAGCAGCCAGAACTACAATCAAGGTGTCCAGCTGCAAGATCCTTGAGTAAGTTCCATCCTGTCTGTGGAACCAAGGCCAGCCTTCTTTTGCCTTATGCTGCATAGAACAAGGAGCTACATACTCCAGGTTATTGGGATCAACAAACAATGAGTACCCAATACCTGGTTCCTGGAGAGGGAAAAAGGGAAATTTAGTTTTTGTTCTTAAACAAAGCCTGTTGCAAATATTTCAGGGCCCCAACAGCCGGCCAACCTGTGGCACTGACCAGGCCTGCACCTAGTGGGTACCCCAGAGACAATTTGGGGCATGCTGGTACCAGTGGGGGTGGGTTTGGCCTGTGGGCCCAAAAGGTTATTGTTGTTAAATATTTCACTAACCTTTCTTCCTTTCCTGGTATCCCTTCCCTAGCCCTTACCCCCAAATAAAGCTGTGAGTGTGTTTGTTGAAACTGCTGTGTTAATGAAGTTCCTTGCATTTGCCTATTGCTGAAATTTATGGTTTATGGTGGATCAAGGTTATTGGAGACACAGTGTGCAGAGTGGTTGGTTGGGGAGATGGGGAGGTACAGCATCCCAGGGGGCTGTACCAAGCGGGTACCTGGCCCACTTATAATTTACTCTGGGTGGAGGCACTGCGTTATTATCTATATCTTTGGGCACGAACCCCCAATTGTCACTGTAGCAGGACCCAGGCCCCTTAACCTGTACCAGGGGCAGCAGGCAAGTGGGGGATAGCCCACTGGCACATGGCACCTGGGCTACATATTGGAGGTCCTGCTGGGATCTCCTGTTTGCTAGCCATGTCTGCACCAGAAAATCTGAGTGGTGGGACCCCTGTCGAGTCCCCAGGTCCCAAGCTCACTCCGTCCAGCCCAAGTTTAGGCCTACAGAAGAAGATAAGGTGAGACTGGTGGAATGGAGTGGTGGCATGACATTGGATCCCCAGAGGTCTTTTCTTTTGATGGGGTACCTCAAGAGATGGATGAGGGAGATGCTGAAAAATGTGTATCCACCATAAAGAGACTGGGAAAGGTAAAAGTACAAGAGAAGATGTTTGATTCAGCTAAGGGTACATTGACTATGGTGATAGACAGTACTCATCCGATAGAGGCCAACTTGATGCCTGAGGCTTTGGTGGTGATGGGATTGAGAGTCTCTGCTGGTGGTAACTCCCTTTAGTGTGACCTCCCCGGGGTGAAGTCGGGGGTCCGGATCCATCCCTAGGGAGCCCAAGTCTGAGAGACCCCCGCCCAGTTCCATGCCTGTGGCCTTCGAGTTGTATCATAAACTGAGGATGTTCTCAGGGTAAAACCTACCACGAATAGTGAGGATGACTTGGAGGCTTGTATGGATGGTGCCACCCTATTAGTTCAGGACTGGCAGTGTTCTGAGGTTGAGAAATGGACAATTAGTGGAGAGCTTATGGGTTCCTGCTTTGGAGGTTATACGTTCTTTACTAGCCACAGTTCCCGAAGCCCCAGCCCAGGTATACTTTACAGCCTAGGAAAGTGTATTTGGAAGTCCTGAATCCTGTGAGGTCCTCATGTGGAAGTTTAAAACCACTAGGCAGTGGGAGGGGGAACCGTTGTCTGCTTTTCTGACCTGGGTAGAAAGGGCATTGCAGAGGGTGTTCCAGAAGGGGGGGGGGTTTCGGCCCAAGACCTGAATCAGACCAGATTGGAGCACATAGTAAAGACCGCTTGTTGTTTTCCTTTGTTGGTGCTACAGTTGCATTTAGCAGATGGGAAGAGTAATCCCCTCCATACTGGGTTTTGGTCCGGGAAGCCTGGGAGGCTGCAGAGGAGCAAGATCACTGGGGGATGTACAGGGCCTCCATGGCTGTGATGCAGATGAAACGAGAGGCGACCCCTGGTGAGGTATAGCAATTAAGGACTTTGTTGAGGGAATACAGGGATGTAGTCATCTCGGTTAAACTAGCAGTGGTCTGGGTTCAATTGAGTCTCAGGTGGTAAGTGGTATAGTCCCTAATTTATGTCTGACAATGTTTGGTACTGCGCCCCCCATGCTGGCACCCCTCTCTGATGCAGGGGTCAAGGCTCCAGTAGAGGAATCAGTCCAGATGGTGGCTGAGCTAGAGAGGGTGGGAGTGCTGGTTGCCGCCCATGGAAATGAGTGGATTCTAGAGTGAGATCATGCAGCTCAGAGTGCCCCAGTTGGAATGCCTGGGATTTGTTTGGAGGCATCAGATCAGCTGCAGCCCTGAGAACCCATCATTTGCTATAGGTGTTGGAGTGAGGCCATATACAGAGGGGGTGTAGGGCGCCTTTAGACCGTTCATCTAACGGAGATAGGGCACCTGGCAACCCAGCCTGTAAACAGGGAAACTACAGAGGGACCCAGTAAAGGAGCACACCAGGGCCCCTGGCAGGTCCAGTTCCATGGCTCACACAAAGGTTTCATCTGGCACAGCTGCTGCATCAGCGCCAGTAGACATGCGTAAACTAGTGGGATTGACAACCGAGACCACCAACCCCATCAACGGAGTCCCCACCCGGGTTGTTCTGGATAGTGGCTCCCACGTTACCAGTATTTTTAAATCCTGGTACAATTGGCATTTATCAGACATGGAGATACAGCCACTTGAAGGACTGCACGTGTGGGGCCTCAGCAAAAAGTCATACCCTTATCTTGGCTATGTCAAAAAATGGCTTTCCCTGCCAAAGTGGATGGAGTGAGTGAAGCTGTAGAAACCCTGGCATTGATTTGCCCAGAAACTAAAATCTTTGATGGGGTGCCTGTGTTAGTGGGCACAAATGACCATATGAGTGCTCGAATGGCTGAAAGAAATGGTGAGAAATGCCTGTTACATCCCCTGAACTGGGAGGCCTACAGAAGGAAGGGGCAATCCCCTATTGAGGAGCCTGATGACCCAGTGGGGATAGTGTGGAGAAGAGTCGGAGATGAAATTGTGCTCCCGCCAAACGCGGAATGCAACATTGCTGGTGTGGGGAGGTTAAAGAAGGATGTAAAGAATCAGATACTGATGTTGGATGCTCCAGATGAACAAGGGTTACCAGTGGGACTGTTAGTCAAACTCAGCATTTTGCCAGCCAGCACACATGCGTATGTCCGGAGGGTGACTGTATATGTGAAGAACTACATGGATAAGGAAGTAGTGGTGAGGAAAGGGCAGACCCTGGCTCAGATATATTGTGGTGACACAGCAGTGCACACCATTGCTGTGAGCAGAGGCACCCCATCGGGAATTGATCTGGGATTGTTTGACCTGAGTGACTCCCCTATCCCGGAAGAATGGAAAGAGAGAGTGAGGGAAAAGCTGGCTGCTCAGATGAATGTTTTCTCCTGGCACGAATGGGATGTGGGGTGTGTGAGTGGAGAGCAGCATTGAATATGGCTCACGGATGACAAGCCTTTTCAAGAGAGGTCAAGGCGGTTGGCCCCAGCTGATACTGATGATGTCCGGTGGCACTTGCAAGAGATGATGGGCACAGGGATTATTCAGGAATCAAGGAGCTCATATGCGTCGTCACCAATTGTGGTGGTGAGAAAGAAAAGCAGGGTCATACAAATGTGCATGGAGTACTGCACACTGAATAAATGGATGGTGCCAGATTAATATACTATGCCCAGAGTACAGGATGCACTGGACTGTTTGAATGTAAGCCAATGGTTCTCGCTCCTGGATCTGCAGAGTGGCTACTCTCAGATCCCAATGGCCTCCCAGGAGCAGGAGAAGATGGCTTTTATATGTCCTCTTGGGTTTTTACGAGTTCCTGAGAATGCCACAGGTGATGTTAGGTGTCCCTGCCACCCTCCAAGGTCTGATGGAGAAAGCCATGGGGGATCTGAATTTGCTGGAGTGTTTGGTCTACCTGTACAATATCATCATGTTCGGGAAGACTCTGGAGGTACATGAGGCTTAGCTAAGGAAGGTGTTGGACTGCCTGGAAGAATTTGGACAGAAACTGTTAATCGATAAATGCCAGTTCTTCTGGACCTCGGTCAAGTATGTGGGGCACATAGTTTCTGAAAAAGGCATACAGACCGATCCCTGCAAGGCTGAGGCCCTTATCACTTGGCCTAAGCCATGAACTCTGAAGGAATTACAGTGGCTACTTGGTTTCTGCGGCTACTATAGAAGATTTGTGAAGGATTACACCTGGGTAGTATAGCCCCTCTAGAACCTGTTACAGGGGTATCCTCCCACCAACAAAAGCAAGGAAGCTACTTTGCCTGGGGATCTGGTAGACCAGTCAGCTATTTCTGGCCATCTGAACCTTTCAGCGAGTGATGGAATGAGGAATGTGATAAAGCTTTTGAGGACATCACCTATTGCTTGACCCATGCCCCAGTGCTGGCTTATGTGAACCCGCAGAAACCCTATGTACATCATACTGACAACAGTTTTAGTGAACTTGGGACCGTAATATACCAAGAACACCCCAAAGGTTTGCCCCCAGTTGCATTCGCAAGTCAGAGTCTAAATCCTTCAAAGCGATGGTATCCTGTTCATAAGTTGGAGTTCCTGGCATTGAAATGGGCCATAGTAGACCAGTTCCATGACTAGCTGTATGGGACCAAAATCACAGTGAAGACAGATAACAATCCCCTCACCTATGTGCAAACCATTGCTAAGCTAGACGCAGCTAGTCATAGGTGGCTGTAGGCTTTGTCCACCTATGATTACGGCGTGGAGCACCACCTGTGCCTGAACCACGTAGATGCTGATGCCTTGTCAAGGCAGCCCCAAGCCTACACTGATAAGAGCTCCAGCTGGGTAAGAATTTCGGAACAAGCTGTAAATGTGTTGTGCAAGAAACATGACGGCGAAGAGACTTTCTCCCCTGAAGACACCCATTGCCTGGCAGAATGTCTGGGGACCCCAGGGAGCTGCCTACCTGTTGCCTATTGCCAGCTGACTGCCCTAGATGTAAGATCCTTTCTGCAATTAATTACTCAAGACCTACAATGGGAGCAAAGGCCCAGCCCAGTCACTGGGCAGATCATTTGAGTGCTCTGACAACGTGGGAGCCAGGATCAAGTGGACACCATCTATCCCCATGGCATGGCTCCTGCTAGGTGAATGGCCTAAGCTGCAGCTGAAGAAGGGGTTGTTGTACAGAGGGACACAGGACCAGCAGGGGGCCCTTCAGGAACAGTTGGTACTACCAAAGCGGCATGTTAAAACTGTGTTGTTGGCTCTACATGATGATATGGGGCATCAGGGCGCTGAACGCACGCTGGACCTGGTTAAAAGTCATTTTTATTGGCCAAAGATGGGGGCAGATGTGGAAACATATTGCAAAAGCTGCATGAGATGCATACAAAGGAAGGCGCTTCCCCAGATGGCTGCTCCTTTAGCCAGCATCAAAACTTGTGGCCCCATGGAATTGGAATGCATAGACTTCCTCATGTTGGAGCCTAACTCACGCAATATCTCCAACATACTAGTTGTCACAGATCACTTCACCCGATATGCCCAAGCTTACTCCACCAAGGATCAGTGAGCTTCCACCGTGGCCAAAATATTGGTGAAGTTTTTCGTGCATTATGGTGCCCCCCTGAGGATCCATTTGGATCAGGGCAGTGATTTTGAAAGTCGGTTCATCAAAGAACTCTTGTCACTGTGAGGCATCAGGAAGCCCTGGACCATGCCTTAGCATCCCCAAGGTGACCCTCAACTGGAGAGGTTCAACAGGACTCTTATTAGATATGCTGGGCACCTTGGATCTCCAGGACAAGCACACATGGAGTCAGCTTGTGAGCACCTTGGTTCACACCAACAACTGCGCATGAAATGATGCTACAGGGTTCTCTCCCTACCAGCTTATGTTCAGAAGGGAAGCCTGTTTGCCAGTGGACCTGTGCTATGGAGCATCCTTGGATGGACTGGGAGCAGGAGACTATTTACAGCATGTAAAGAACCTGAAACAACAATTAGATGATGGGTCTATCCACAGTAATAGGGAACATATGTGGGACATGACTGAGGAAAAATAAATGTCATTTCTTCTTCTTTCACCATCAATACTTTACCCTTCATGTCCTTTACTAAAAGTGTAAACAGGAAGATAATATAACTTGTGGTTTTCTGAGTACAGTCCCTAATGTTTGGAAACAGTAACCAGGTAACGTATATAACAGGGACAGAGAATGTGTTAACTAGAAAAAAAGTTATGTATAAATATTTTTGAATCTCTACATGAAGTTGCAGTACTTTAACTCATTTGGTTAATTCACTAAGCAACTCCAAAATATTTGCATGCAAAAAAATGTGATAACCATTAATCTAACACATGGCAGAGAATTATGGGACAAAGTAATTTCAAAGTTTTCCCTCACCAACATTTCTTGGGTAGTCACAGATTAAAATGCATTTGTACATAACTTGGGATAAAAGTAGATGACATTTAAACTTTTTTTGATCACTTTAAAAATTAAACTCCAAAAATCTGTGAAAAAGTGTTTCATTAACGTACATAACAGTACAGAGAAAAATTCAAAAACTTTAAGCAGTCCCAGAAAACATCGTGGAAAAAAGAAAATCAGGCAATTGGAGTCCTTTATTCTTTTCCACTTTATGTTTAATGTCTAAAGTTAGGACTCAATCAGTATAAAAGTTCTACGGTTGCATACCATCACCACAAAGGAAGTTCATAATATAACAAATTCACTATACTAACTAGAAATACCAGACACACTAAGTAAAATTAACTAAAACCCTAACCATAACACCACAATATACACACTATATACATTGCTTATTACAGACCTAATACCTCCAACAAATGTACATATGTACATCTGGCAGACCCCATGTGACAGCGAAACTGAATCCACCAGACATGAGCATGGACACTGGCCTACAGTGACTCACTCAAGCGTGTGTGCAGTACACCACTTGCAAACACACCAGCGCCCCATGAGAGATTAACCAGGGACCTGACACACCCCAGGTGACTGTAACTGAATCCATCAGAGCAGAACATGTGTGCTTGTCTACAGTGACTCAATCTAGCAGGTGAATGCAGTAAACAAACTGCACACCCACCAGGGCCCCATGAAGATTGATCAGGGACCTGTCAGACCTCAAGTGATGGCGTAACTAAATCCACCAGATGAGAACCCTGGCACCAGTCCATTGTGACACAAGTCAAGCTGCTGTGTGCAGTACGCCACTTGCACACCCACTAGGGCCCCATGAAAGATTGACCAGGGACCTGGCAGACTCCAGGTGATGACATAACTGAATCCATCAGATGAGAACAGATGATAAAGTGCGCAACCCACTAGATTGGAAACAAAATGGAGGCAGACACGGACACAACCATTGAATTGCAAACAAAATCTAGGCAGGCATGGACACAAGTACTGGATTGCAAACAAAATGGAGGCACACACAGACACCCATTGGCTTGCAAATCGAATGGAGGCACACATGACTGCAGCAACTGGCTTGTAAACAAAATGGAGGTAAGCATAGACACCCACAGAATTGCAAACAAAAGGGAGGCATACCTGGACACCCACAGGATTGCAAGCAAAATGGAGGCACTATTCCCATCCCCCTCCAGATCCATGTCAGCAGTCTCTGGGGCTTGGTAGACTATTCTACAATTCTCCAGCCCTGTCAGTAGCCCCTGGGACCCAAGATCAGTTCCACCCCCCTCCCCATCAGCCCCGTGGTATGTGAGGTCAGTCCCATGTCCCTCCCCAGTCCTTGGAGCCTTGTGGCACACTCCTAAAATGCTCCAGCCATGTAAGCAGTCCCATGGGACACAAGGTCAGTAACACTCCCTCCCCATCAGCCCTCTGGCACATGAAGTCAGTCCCATCTATCTCCCCAGTCCCTGGGGCCTGGTGGCAAATTCCTAAAATTCTCCAGCCCTGTTAGCAGTCCTGTGGGATCCAAGGGCAGTCCCAAACCTTCCCCATCAACTGCCTGCACATGAGGCAAGTCCCTTCAACATCCCCAGTCCATGGGGCCTGGTGGAACAGTACAACAAATCTGCAGTCCCATGGAACCCAGAGTCAGTCCCAGCTTTTCCTCATTAGACCCCTGGCACATGAGTTCAGTTCCATTCCTCTCCCATGTCTCTGGGGCCTGGCGGCACACTCCAACAAATCCATAGTCCCATGATACCCATGGTAAGTCCTATCCACCTCCCCATTAGCCCCCTGGCATGTAAGATCAGTATCATCCCCCTTCCCAGTCTCTGGGGTCTGGTTGCACACTCCTAAAACTCTCCAGTCCTGTCAGCAGTCCCAAGGTATCCAAGGTCAGTCCCATCCCCTTCCCATCAGTTGCCCTGGCACATGAGTTCAGTTCCACCCCCTTCGCAGTCCCTAGGGTCTGGTGGTGAACTACTAAATTTTCCAGCCCTGTAAGCAGTCCTATGTGACCCAAGGTCAGTCCCACCCCCATCCCCATCCCCATCAGCCCCCTGGCACAGAGGGCAGTCCCATCCCCCTCCCCAGTCCCTTGGGCCTGGCGGCACACTTCAGCACATCCTTAGTCCCATTGGAAAAAGGGCAGTCGCACATCCCCATCAGCCCCAGGCATGTGAAATCTACCCCATTCCCCTCCCCAGTCCCAGGGGCCTAATGGCACACACTGACAATTCTACAGTCCCATGGAACTGAAGATCAGTCCCACCCCTCACCATCAGCCCCCTTGCACATGAGGTCAGTCCCATCCCTCTCCCCAGTCCCTGGGGCCTGGTGGCACACTTCAACAAATCCACTGTCCCATGTAGCCCAAGGTAAGTCCCACCCTCCACCAAATCAGCCCCCTGGCATGTAAGGTCAGTCTCATCCCCCTCCCCAGTCCCTGGGGCCTGGTGGCACACTTCAACAAATCCACTGTCCCATGGAGCCCAAGGTAAGGCTCACCCTCCTCCAAATCAGCCCCCTGGCATGTAAGATCAGTCTCACCCCCCTCCCCAGTTCTTGGGGCCTGGTGGCACACTTCAACAAATCCACTGTCCCATGGAGCCCAAGGTAAGTTCCACCCCCTTCCAAATCATCCCCCCTGGCATGTAAGGTCAGTCACATCCCCTTCCCAGTCCCTGGGACCTGGTGGTTCACTGCTAAAACTTTCTAGCCCTGTCAGCAGTCCCATGGTACCCAAGGTCAGTTCCACCCCCCTCACCATCAGTCCCCTGGGATGTAAGGTTAGTCCCATCCCCCTCCCCAGTTCTAGGGTTTGCTGGTTCACTCCTAAAACTCTCCAGACCTATAAGCAGTCCCACGGTACCCAAGGTCAGTCCCACCACCTGCCCATCAGGCCCCTGGCATATGAGGTTAGTCCCATACTCCTCCCCTGTCCCTGGGGCCTGTTGGCATGCTCTATCAATCTGCAGTCCCATGGGATCCAAGGTCAATCTCACTGCCCTCCCTATCAGCCCCCTAGAATGTAAGGTCAATCCCACCTCTGTCAGCAGTCCCAAGGGTCCTAGTGGCCCACTCTTAAAATTCTCTAGCCCTGTCAGTTGTACCATGGGACTTATGGTCCATCCCATCCCTCTCCATATCTTGTCAGCAGTTCTAAGGGTACCTGGTGGCAACTTTCTCCCTCCCTGCTGCCCTATTAGTCATACCTTGGCCAGAACCATTTTGTAAATTTAATTGGTGCCATTGTGCTTCCAAGGAACAAGTTACCACTGCAATCTTTATTTTTATAACTTACGAGGGTCTTTAGTTGCAAAACTTTTTTGTTCTAAAATATTGTCATTGGCATTTGTCCACTTTAAATTTAGTAGGAAATTACTACAGCACCCAATATAATATGTCTGTTGCTTTTAATCTCAGACTTTGCAGGAAACATTCCATTTCTAATTTACTTTTGGATCAGCTGGCAGCCTCCCTCCCCCAAAGCATGTGGGTGACTATTTTAAAACCAAAGTCCTTTGTTGCATCCCCAAAACAAATGCTAAGTCAAAACAAGCAAGTCTTGTAGAATGTCTTAATAATCACAATTAAAAAATAAGGTACCACTAGAAGTCCCATCCATTTGTATCAGGGACCACTGGTTTCCTGAGATCCATGTTGCAAACATGACTGAACTTGGTTGTGAACTGTTAGGACAACTTTTGAAAATGCTAAAACAGATTCCAGGCTTTTTTCACTTTAAATGCATCAGTAAATGACTACAGCACCCAATACTTTTACATTTTAATCTCAAACTTTGCATCCAACATTCCATTTCTAGTTTACCGGCACTTTTGGATGAGCTGGCAGCCCCCACCCCAAAGCATGTGAGTGGCCATTTTAAAATAAAAATTCTTTGTTATACCCCCCCAAACAAATGCTCAATCAAATCAAACCAAATAGCATGTAACATCTCTTAATAATAACAATGAAAAATAAGGCACCACCAGAAGTCTTGTTTGTAACAGGGACCACTGGTTTCCTGCGGCCCCTGTTACAAACATGATTGAACTTGGTTGTAGGCTCTTAGGACAACTTTTGAAAATATTGTTTTGGATTCCATGATTTTTTCACTTAAAATGCATCAGTAAATGACTACAGTACCCAATACTTTTTTATTTTAATCCCAACCTTTGCAGCAAATATTTCAGAAATAATTTACTTTGAGATGAGCTGGCAACCCCAAAGCATGTGAAAGGCCATTTTAAAACAATCATTTGTTACACCCCCAAACAAATGTACACTAAAAGCAAACAAAAATCTAATTAAATCTCTTAATAATCACAATTCCAAAATAAGGTACACCAAAAGTCTTGTTTGTAACTGGGACAGAGATTTTTAGGAGGTCCCCATTACAAACATTAGCATGCTGCCTCTGTCCCTGTTACAATCGGGACAGTACCCTAAGATCACTAAAAAAAAGATGTTTGGAAGCCTGCAAAAGTCATACATCCACAATGAATTACACAGCCTTACACACCTGTTTAGCACATTGCAAAACTATGAAATTCACAGCATGTCTGGCACACAGAAAGCAGTTATTAGAGCCACAAAATAGACAACCTTGAACAATATGTCAAACACTTGCCATTTCCAGACATAAATAGATATATTTAAACAGCAGTCATGAACCCCAGTAAAATACATTATCAATTCAAACTTTATTTAACATAATTAACCATGTCCAGTAGCTAAATCCTGTTGTAACAGGGACAAATGTATTAACTCTGTCCCTTGTTACAAACATGATTGGTCTTTTCTCTGTCCCCAGAGACCTTACTGAATGCCAATCTGTGCACAGCATTCTCCTATTTCAAATCCAGCGGCAAAATGCAGTCAGATTTATAGCAGACAGAATAAGAAATTATTATTTCACTGCTATGTAGCCCCATTCATGTCTGCTTACATTTCTGACCAGTTTCCACATTTCTGTTTGTAACACAGTCACACGTTTGTAACAGCAAGTTTGGAGGAGACAGAAAGTGTTTGGGAAGAAAATTGACTGATCTGCGCGGGTAAAGCAAAGTTTAAAGGACTTAATCTGGTATTATGATTGGCTAGAAATAAGCCAAAGACACTGTGAAAAAAAAGTCACACTCCGCAGGCATAATAAACAGCTGTTACATACATAGATAGGGGTGGGACAGAGACAGATAGCCCGGTTCTACTTTTAAAGGCAGCGAGAGCATCTCTGCAGTTTTGAAATTTTTTTTTTCAGCCAGAACAGCAAACTAACTGAGCCTCCTTCAGTTCCTGGCATCCAGTGCCCCGATTCTTGCACAGTTTCACATTTATACCAGTCAATCTCGTATGTAACCTAGGGGGACAGAGAAGGTTACATATGAGATTGTCACTTTTTAACTCATTCTGGAAAAAAATAAAAAATATATAAAGGCACACACATGGTGATGTTACAGGGCTCTTTATGTAAAATGCATAGGGGAGACTTATTATTTCAGCACAGCATTTTGGTAGGTAGAAGGAAAGCATACAACATGTGGTGTCTTGAAATGTCCCACCTAGCCAATGGAAAAACCAGGGGACAAATCTGTAAATTTAAAAAAAAAAAAAACATTTTTTCGTAACTATTAGGTGGCTGAAGTTATTTCTGTTATCCCACTAACTTCTGTAGTAGACAGCAGTGCAGTTTTGGAATATGTTTAAACACTCTTTGCAGAGTTACTGAGTGTTAACGTGCATGTGATGGAAATGTACCCATTTAGTATGGACATGCCCTAATGCGTATCGTCTCGCTTCAGAAATGACCACTAAGAGGAACCAGGCTAATAAAGAAGGCTATGATAAGATTGTGCTGGCTCAAGGGAAAGGGCACAATGTTTAACCAGGAGTAGCACACTAAGTCGAAGCTTGTTTTCAGATGCGACCTGGGAGCACAAGGAAGTTAAGTGACTTGCTCAGGATCACACAGTATGCACCTAAGTGGCTGTGGGATTCAAACTCAGGTCTACAGATCTGCAAGACTTGGAAGCAGGTGACAGAGTGCTACTACGATGGCTGGGCATACCAGGGAAGCATAAGATAGCCGACAGATGGGGAGACACTCTGTATATCGTTTTGGAGAAGTTTGAAGGTCCCCTGGTATACATTATTTGGCCTGATGGAGAGACTCGAGGGCACAACGTTATTCATCGTAACCATCTTCTGCCTATTGGTGACAAAGTAGTAAATCTTGAAGATGTTGTGGAAGATCCTTCATCACCCCACCACTCAAGTTGTTGCGTGCAGGAGACAGAGGCAAAGAAAAAGTGATGCCATGAGGGCCGGGCCTGCCCAGGGTGAGGGGGTCTCAGATGCAGAGGACACTGATGATAAGTCTGAGGGGGAGAACAGTGGTACCCTTCGTAGTCATTATCCTACCCCAGAGCTTGCCAGGTCATTTCAGGGACCACCCCTGATAAGGGTTATGCCTAGGAGACAGGGTAGGAATGGGGAGTCTGTTCCGGCCGTGCCCCTTGGGGGGGACCACTCTGGACTTGAATACTGGTTTGTCTGAGCTACTTGAGTGGTAAAAGAGCAGCTCTCCTGCAGATACACCTGTGGAATGGTCACAGCATGGTTCTGAGGATCAGGAAGGTGAGGGGGAAGATGCTCTTTTGCAGGGCCCACATTGGAACTGAACACTGATCTGACTGTGCCCTCTGAAGGAGCCAAGGTTAGTCCCCCTAGAGCTGTAGGTAATGCTAGGGAGGTATTAGAATCCTTTGCCCTATGCCGGCCCGCTGGTGCAGTGGTTGGATTTCTGCTTGTGGCGCTGGCGACCCTGGTTCGGGAATGGACTCGGTCGCTGGAGGGCCGGCCAGGGGAGAAGGATGGAGCATCCTAGGGACTGCTCTCCTTCTCCGAGATTGGGTGGGCACACTGCCTGGTGTTGACGGACCCCTGGCAGAGGCCGGGTACCACAGCTGCCGGTGCTTGACAGTACTCAGGGCGCGGGCAGATGCAGGACATCATTGCACGTCCCCACCTCCCATGTAACAACTAGGAGAAAAAAAACCTCCTACTCCCGCTGCCACAATGAAGCCCACTCCAGCTGCATTAGGCGCTCAGGCCGACTCCTGCCTTTCTCAGGTTCATGACACCCTTGGTCAAGGCACTGTGACCCCGCCGGGGGGGGGGAGCCAGGGGGTTCAGGGAGGATGGCTACAATGTGAGCAGCCGCAGCCGGAGTCCATGACCAGACTGATAGTCTCGGCGCAGGGATGCAGGGGGGCAAAAACTGTAAATTGAAAAAAAAAAAAAAAGAATCCTTTGCCCCAATAGCTGAGGAACAGGATGAACAGGGAGAGTGTAAGGATGAGGAAGAATACACAATTGACCCTGGGGTGGATAGTGGTTTGAGTGTTCAGGAGACCCCTAGAAGGACAGGGAGGACAATTTGGCCCCTGTTCTTAAACTGATGTATGATGCCGCTGGGGTTCCTACAGACTTACCCTTGCTTGTAGTACATAAGGGAGTGTACATTACCCCAATGTCCCTACAGAAGGTGGCCATGTGCTCTGCTGATGCTAAGTCCCCTAGGTCTGAGAAAAAGGTGACCAGAAAAAGAAGAGAGAGGTGAAGAGGGTGTCTAGCAGGGCAGAGGGACATGTGCATTATGTGAGGTTTCAGTACCCTAGGCTTAATGGGGTAAACCTGTGGAAGTCCTTTGAGGGGCTTATGATAAACAAAAAAGATTGTTTGAAATGTATGTACTGGTTTGTCTGAATGTTTCCTGTTCTGAGAAATGAACATAACCTGTCAGTTAGGAATCAGGTGTATAGTTAGAAATATTATTAAGGTTGGTGTTTCAACTGGGTATCTTTCTCTTACGCTTGTCGTGGAAGCCAAGCATTGTGTGTGGGGGGGGGTGTAACCCCCTCTGGGGCCTTACCTGAGATGCCCCACAATTTTCCCATTTCTGCCATCTGTTTACTGGTGTCCCTGTTCTTTTCCCTGTTTTCCTGGTGACCCTGGTTCCCCTTAGTTTCCCCGGATGGCTCCGCATGTTGTTTTTGCCCAGTTCGAGCGTAAATCCTTGACTGTGAGCTGCCGGCATGCTTGCTTTGGGCTGGCACTTGCGCATGCGCAAGCGGATCCTTTGATGGGCTGACTCGTGATCTTGCTGGCGAATGGGGAGGGAAACATGGTCCCGGCATCTCTCCTTGGTTAACTGAGGGCCGGAGACCTGGAGAATGTGGCAGAGAAGCCGCGGAGAGGGATAAAATTAAAAGTTTAGTAATGGGGCTAAGACAAGGGTTCATACATAAGTATGACCCTCATGAATATAAATTAGGTTGCTGCCTGCTGCCTGGGGGACAGAATTGCGATGGCAGCGACAGTAGTATGATGGGGCTATTCTTTAACTAGTGGTATTGTTGGCCAGAGGACAGTTTGGGCCACAATCTGGTGGGGTGTTTAAACAAATAAAGTATTGTGTTGGGCTGCACCAGACCTTGGATCCTGAGGAATTGTATTGTACTGCCTTGGACAGACTTGGGGGCAGAAATTTTGATAACACTTTGACCTTTTCCAGCAGCCAATCAGTGATCTAGGCACCCAAAACTTAACCAAAGGGACTCCTGGGAAAAAGAGGGTACTAATTCTAGTGCCTAGGTCATGCCCCAATAAATGAGCAGGAAATATTGATCTCTTTGGATATAGATTATTGATTGGCCTCATCAGCCAATCAGAACCCTGTATTCTCGGCTGAAACTGTGTGGACTTTCTGGGACTGAGTCAGTCTGTTCCTGGGCTCTGTATGAGTCAGGAGTATCCTTTGAGAGTGGACTTTGGACTGCAGGGGCTTTTCCCAGGCCCTATCTGGCAATTGTGGTTTGCAGAATTGGATTGAGAAGGGAAAAGAGAGAAACAGACTGAACTGTGATCCTGATTTCCCAGGTACTGAGAAGTTGCTTCATTACTGCTGGGAGAAACTAGATGCTGCAGAAACTCTGCACTAGTAGGCTGAACTGGCTGAGAACACTACGGATTATCTGAGTGCTGCAATTGCTGCTGAGAGGTTGTTTGCTTGTGTGGGACTGCAATTGTAATTCTTAAGAGGCAAAGTGTCTCTGGATGTCAGGGTGCTAGCCAGGTGCTGTACATGTCATGAGTGAATTGGTTAAAGGTGGCTGAGAGCTGGTGTTCTAGTTGCAGCTGAAGACAAGATTGTGGACATTGTTTAACTGGAAAATGCAGACTGGTGTGCAAGGGCTTGTTGTTCTTGGATTCCCCTGTTGGATTGCACCAGCACTTCTTGGAACAAGGGCTAGCACCCACTCCAGCTGGCACAGGACTTTATTTGAATAACTGCTGTGGACTCTTCTTGTTTTGAACTCAGTGAAGGGACTATAGGAGGACCCCCACCATTCGGGAGTCCTCATCCAGAGCCAGGGAGGGAACCTGCTATCCCCTTCCAAGTGGGGCTCACTGTCTCAGGAGGTCACCAGTGCTTGCTGGGGTGCTAGGGCACCTAGGATCCATTGCGGGAAGCCGGGCTGTGGAGCCACTCCCAGGTCTGGGCCTCCTGGGGCTAGTGCTGTCCTGCCACAGAGCTCTGCAATGGGCCAGAAGCAGCTGAAGGTGACAAGCAGCCAGAACTACAATTAAGGTGACCAGCTGCAAGATCCTCAAACAAGTTCCATCCTTCTTTTGCCTTGTGCTGCATTGAACAAGGAGCTCCATACTCCTGGCTACTGGGATCAACAAACAGTGAGTACCCAAGACCTGGTTCGTGGAGAGGGAAAAGGGACATTTTTTTTTTTTTCAAAAATATTTTATTAGGAAGTAGATGTGCATACATCATAATCAGTAAGATACAGACATGTTGATTCAGGCATTATATACAACTTACCATGTAGAGTAACTTATACAATGATTGATATATATATATATATATAATATATATATATATATATACACATATACATACACGTACATTATAGGGGCACAGTCGCACACCTATATTTATGATTATGAAGGCACTTCTATGTCAAAGTCAAAATTTTGCACGTTAATAACTTTCGACCCATTCAACGGATTTGTCTGAAAAATGGTATGCGCGGTGGGGCATGGTCAATCTCTTGATCTGCCAAATTTAGTTTCAGTCAGTTTTGGAGGCAGTTTTCGGGATTTTGCCTGTGGCCCTGTGTGGCCGTTGTGTAGTGTACCACTCTGCAAGGTGGCTCTTCTGAAAGAGCTTCAGTGGCCGAACATGCCACTTTTCGTTTGGTGAAAAAATATTAAGGCATTCAAAAGTTATGGCACTTTTAAGCTTCCATTATAAATCAATGGGAAAATTTATATGGTTGTTTTGCAAACAAAGAATGGGGTTTGGGCCATCTCGTCCTGCCTGACGGTCAAAGAATTTGCAGCCTCGCAGTCAAATAATCTTTTTCCCCGAGAATTCTTTGATCATGAGATCCGCCATCTTGTTTTTTAAATTCCATGTTAAAAAATCAAATGTCTCGGCTTAGGGGTCACTACTGAAGTAAAACCTGCATGGGTTTTACTCAGGGGGCTTCCATCTATTGACCCATGCCTTTGGTTTCACCTAAAGTGGTAAAAAAATAGAGTTATATTGTTTTAAATTCTTTGATCGTGACTTGCTAATGATCTTTGATCGTGAGCCTGCAAATTCTTTGACCGTGAGATTCTTTGAACGCGATCTTGCATCACGAGGTAAAAATACAATTTTCTCAGCTCAGGGGTGGCCTAGGAAAACAAATGAGGGTGGGTTTTGCTCAGCGGGCTTCGTTCTATCGAGGCATGGCAGTGATTTCATCTAAATCTGCCAAAAACTCACGTTTCATCGTTCTTTTTTATTCTTTAAACTCGAGCATGCAATTTCTTTGATCGTGAGCCTGCAAATTCTTTGACCGCGAGATTCTTTGAGCATGATCTTGCATCGTGAGCGAGGGATGAGATGGCTGAATTAAAAACTCAAATTTCTCAGCCCAGGGGTTCCCTAGGAACACAAATGAGGGTGGGTTCTGCTCAGGGGGGCTTCATTCTGTTGAACATGGTGGTGGTTTACTGCATTTATCTCAAAATTTTGATTTTCAGCATTTTTAATTCTTTGATCGTGAGCCAGCAAAATCTTTGATCGCGAGCCTGCAAATTCTTTGATTGAGAGATTCTTTGATTGCGAGCAAGGGACGAGATGGCCAAATTAAAAACTCAAATTTCTCAGCCCAGGGGTGCCCTAAGAAGACAAATGAGGGTGGGCTTTGCTCAGGGGTCTTCGTTCTATTGAACCATGGTGGTGATTTACTGCATTTCTGTCAAAATTTTGATTTCCAACATTTTTTAGTCTTTGATCATGGGCCTGCAAGTTCTTTGATCATGAGCCTGCAAATTCTTTGATCACAAAATTCTTTGATAGCCATCTTTGATCGCGAGATAGGGACAAGATGGTCAGATTTTATAATGCATTGGATAGGCCAATTTTACTAATCTTTAACATTACGTATCTCAAAAACGGTTTGGTCTTTTTACTTGAAATTTGGAGGGTGTTTACGGCATGTCCTGTAGATGTAAATTACGATGTTTACATGTTGGAAAATGTATTTTTTACGGCGATATTGCATGGTGCAGTTTACATTCTGAGGACAGCGTTTTGCATTGTGGTGGTGGCTTGAAATTGATAGGGTACCTAGCCTTAGTTTCATGGTTGTGGTTTTCAGTCATTGTGTCTATAAAATGTCAACAAGTGCAAAACTCTGCAACTCCAATGAATGAAAATCTCAAACTTTAAAATGTTATCTCTCGGACACGGTTTGGTCTTTTACATTGAAGTTTGGAGGGTCTTGACGGCATGTTCTGTAGATGTCAATTATGGTATTTAGGTGTTGCAAAATTAATTTCCTGTGGAGATATTGTGTCAAGAACTTTACATTTTGTGTATAGTGTTTTGCATTGTGGTACTGCCTTTAGATTTATAGGGTACCTAGTGTTACTGCCGTAGAGATAGTTTCACTGCTTATGTGTCTGAGATGTAAACAGCTGCTCAATTATGCCACTCTCATGATCGAGCAATACATCTCATATTCAGTAGTTGTACTCTTATCTTATGGAGATGTTTACAAGCTGGCAGGAGCACAGGGCCCGAAGGGCCTGCGCTCAAACCAACTTCTGTAACTTCTTAGTTTTCTATTCTTTTTCCAAAAGTAAGGAAATTCTAGGCAAAAAACTGCTTTAATGCATCATTTAGGGTTAAAACACAAAAAGTCAGGAAATGAAAAATCTTTAGGGTTGCCCCTCCCCCCTCGTGGACCTGCCAATCATCCCCAGATTGACAATGATGGGGTGTGTCACTGGGGTTGTGAGGCCTAAATGTTGCCCCATTCTTCGTCACTGTTGCTTCTGAATATGATTATACAAGGAACAGGGCAACATTTAGGCCTCAGAACCCCAATGACACACCCTGTCATCTGTCAATCTGGGGATGATTGGCGGGTCCACGAGGGGGGGAGGGGCAACCCTAAAGATTTCTAATTTCCTGACTTTTTTTCTAATTGGTGTCATGGAGCACATAAAGTAAGATGGTAATATTTAAAAGTATCTCCATAAGGCTTTATATTTATAACAGGATGAGACCTTACAGAGCTCACTGATAGAAACAAATGTCATGTGGGAAAGGCTCCAGTCTCCATTGCCTCAAGCAGCGGGCTCCAGGTGGTTTGAAATTCAAGTAGTTTCCCCTGTCCACTCAACTGGGCTCTCTCCAGGGCCATGCATGCCTCAGATTGTGTGCACACCTTGCCACAGAGGGAGAAGTAGGGGACAACCATTCCTGGGCTACAGTCCTCCTTGCATTTATAAGGGCTAAGGACCACAGGGACTTATGAGGATTTTGACCTGGAGTGGAGGGGTCTGCTCCAAGTAGCAACTCTAGAGGGGACCTGGAAGGGGTATAACTCATCACTCCACACATAATTTCATGTACTGTGTGCCAGAAGGGGGCAACGTTTGGGCAGGTTAGTGCCATATGCATGAAGTCAGCTTTTTCAACCTGGCATTTAGGGCAAAGTTCAGACCTGGATTCATCTATGTCATGCAGTCTCGTGGGTGTCATGTATGCCCTATGCAAAAAGTTAAGCTGAATTTGGTGAAGCTCATTACTGTGGGAGCAGTTCACAGAGTGTGCACAGGCGCGGTTCCATGTGTGTCAGTCTATTGGGAACAGCAAGTCATTGCTCCACCTGCACCTACTGTGATTCTGTTGTAGGCATTGAAGGTGCCCCTGGATTGTATGGTAATAAACTGAAAGAGGTCTCTGCCCCGGTTGTGGCCTAAAGAGCTCCTTCTCCAGGGGCGAGGGCTTGGACCATCCATACTCCATGGACAGAAATTCCCAACATGATGTACCCTCAGATACAAGAAGAAGTCCCTGGGTTGTATTCCTCATTCCTTACATGAAGTTGTGAAGCTTTTCAGAGCTGTCCCCTCATGCAGTTGACTAACTGCCACAATTCCCAGTCTCCTCCAGGCCCAGCTTCGCTGTATCACAGTTGGAGAGGGGTTGTCTCTGTCCCGCATGGCCTCCAGCAAACTCATGTTGGGAGACTTTTTACCCATATATCCAATACACTGGTAGGCCTGCACCCATATTTGTAGTGAGGTATTTGTAAAGGGGTTTGTCGCTAAGCTCCTACTGGGGTACCCAGCATACCCGCCAGGACGCCACTTCTGAGGTTCCCTTTCAGCATGTCCTCTTCCAACCCCAGCCATGAACAACCCAAGTCCGAGTCCCCTTAAGGTAAATAGGCAAGCTACCCAATAGTAAGTTTTAAAATTTGGTAGGCCAGCTCCACCCTCACGTGGGGGAAGCTGGAGGGTTGTGCGTCTAAATTTTGCTCTCCCCCCACCCGTATAAATTTAGTTATGATGGCATCAAGTTGTTTAAAATGCTTTTGGGGAACTCTGATTGGGAGCGATTGATATAGGTAGAGTACTGTTGGCAAGATGGTCATCTTGACCACCCCAACCCTACTCAGCAAGGATAATGGTAGGGCTGACCAACAATCACAGTCCTCCATAAGCCTAACAAGGAGAGGAGCAAAGTTCAGGAAATATAGACGGCCCACAGATGCTGAGATCTGTATTCCTAAGTACTTTAAGCTGGAGACCATTTGTAACCCCCCAAGACTGGCTATCAGCTGGGCCCTGTTCAGGAGACCTACTGGTAGCAGCTCACTCTTGGACCAGTTAACGCGATGGCCTGATAGCCAGCCAAAGGTCTGCATAAGGTCATGGACCGCTGGAAAATCCTGGGTTGGATTCTGCAGATATAGGAGTTGGTCATCAGCATAAATAGTGATTCTGTGTTGCTGTCCACTCCCCACAAATTACCTAATTTCTGGGTGTGCTCTCAAGCTGCCCCAGAGGTTCCAAGTAAAGGACATACAGGAGGGGGGACAGTGGGCAACCCTGCCGGGTATCCCTTCCCAGGCTAAAGGGCGCCGTGAGCGATCCATTAACCAGGACCTGAGCCTGTGGAGGAGTGTAAAGCATGCTTATCCATGAGCAGAAAGCTTGTCTCATACTCGTTCTAGAGAGGGTATCAACTAGGTATCTCCACTCTACACGGTCGAATGCTTTCTCAGCATCCAGTGCTACCACCGCTGCTCCATGAATGTGCATACTCCTTCCCCACCTATACATGATATTTAGGGTGTGCCTGATGTTATGTTTACCCATCCTGCCTTTAACAAAGCTGGGCTGATCTTGGTGGATCACACTGGGCAACACGGGTTCTAAGCGGGTAGCTAGGGCTTTAGCCACGATTTTATAATCAGCTGTTAATAGTGAAATTGGCCTATACGAGGCTCACCGAATAGGATCCTTGCCAGGCTTTGGCAGCACCGTGATCATGTCAGACCGCATGGATGGGGTAGCTCACCCTTGCTCAGTCCTTCCTGAATCATGTCAAACAGAGGGTCCAGAAGGGAGGCGTGGAACATTTTAAAAAAATCGATTGGAAGCACATCTGGGCCTGGGGCTTTCCTACTTTTTAGGGCCTTAAGGGCAACCAAAATCTCCTGCTTTGACAGGGGAACATCTAGATCTTTCTCTGTGGCCTCCGGGATCTTACAGAGAGGGATCTCCACAAAAAAGAAGTCTAAATCCTTTTGGCTAGGGTTATACTCAGAAGTATATAAGTGTGAGTAAAACTCACCAAAGGCCTTTCCGATTTAAACAGATCCTTACACGAGGGTCCCATGCCCGTTACAGATCTGCCCCACGTTACACTCCAGATTCCCTGCCTTCAACTGCCATGCTAATAATTTACCCGCCTTGTCTCCATTGAAGTAGGCCCCCACATTAGTTAGCAGAATGGAGCGCTCAATCTGGGTGCTCAACAGGGTATTAAATTTCCATTTCAACTTCTGAAGGATGCTGTAAAGGGAGGCTGTGGTTTTTAGTTTATGTGCTTCTTTGCATGCCTCAATTTTAGCTCTCAGGATGGTCAGATCATGCACCCCCACTTTCCTCTTGTGTGAGGCAAAGGCTATGGTTTAACCTCTAATATAGGCTTTCAACACCTCCCACCTAGTTCCACGTGAAGTGTCCCCTCTTACATTTAATTGGAGGTATTCCTGTATACACAGGTTCATAAATTGTATATACTCCTGGTCTTTTAAAAGGAGAGGGTCCAGTTTCCAGTTTCTCACTGCCCTAGGTGCCCCCGGCCCTCTGAGGGTGACAGAGTTGATAGCATAATCTGAAATAAGGATCAGGGGATAGGTGGCATCCTCAGCTCCCACCAGCAGAAGCCTAGAGACCAGAATTCTATCAAGCCTAGCATAAGAGTGGTGCGCATGTGAAAAGAAGCTGTAATCCTGCCCAGTAGGATTAGCGTGCCGCCTAGCGTCCACCAGGTCCAACCCTATTTGCAATTCTTCCAAGGCCTTAGCATTCTGTGATTTAGGTATTGGAGTTCTACTGGAGTGGTCCATTACATTGTCAATAACACAATTGTAGTCCCAACTAGCCATATCCAGGTCCAGCTTTTGGTAGAAGCCCGGGCACTCAATATTTGGGGTATATACCGAGTCCACCAAGAATACACCTTTCCCTATAATATTGACCTTCATCAGAGCATATCTCCCGGCCTGGTCAACCAGCTCCTCGTTAATCTGGACCGGGAGCCCCCTGGGATCCATATTGATGCACCCCTCGCCATTTTTTGAGCCTCCCTGGGAGTGAAATGGGTTTCTTGGAGCAAGACAATCTGCCCCTTTGCCCTACGTATCTCAGCCATTACCCTCCTCCTTTTTAAGATAGACTTAAGTCCATTTATGTTCCATGACACACAGTTAATATTGTCAGCCATAGTTGTCTGGGACATTGACACCCACTACATCATCTGCATGGATTGTCTGCGCATCTAGAACCTTTTTTCACATTTAAGTCCCAACTCACCCCCCTCTCTCCCCCCGAACACAATACTCCCAGATTCCCAACGCTGGGGACTTAGACCACTCCCAGTGCTCCAGGAAGCTAACACCATGCCAAAAAAGCACATAGGACAGGGCCTATTGGCAACAGTTAAAGGCACCTCTCTGCACAGGCCTGCATCGGTCCCCGGCACCCACCACAGCAGTCTGAGCAGCCCCCTTCCGCACTAAGTACCCCCCTTCTTCCCAACTGAATAGTGCCTTCCCCCGTTTGCCAGAGAACATACTGGCACTGCACCCCCAAACGGGTCCAACCTGGACAACAGAACCCCCAATTTCATGCGACAGGTCAAAGCCCGCCAAAACTCGCACTGCAAACAGCAGGCAGAAGTAATATAACTTACCCACCATAAACTGATCATCAGTGGGACACCAAGTAATGTATCGACATAGATAATATAACAGCTACAAACTAATATTAGAACAGCATGCAAAACTGGAGCCCCAGGAGATATAGATACTGGAGCGGGTAGGGTGATGCCAATAACAAATAGTTGCAAACGCCCTATAATAAAAGAAGTAAAGGCAGTCCCATATATGTAAGCATGACTAGAGCGACAATGCATGACTAAAGGCAGCTTTAGGCTAAACAAACAAAGGCTGTCCCAGAGCAGTAAACGGTTATCAGGAAAGTACACAAATGCATCAGGGTACTCCATCAAGTCTCAGAGCGTTCAAACCTGCACAGCGATTAGAGCACGATTGGAGCCATGCTTCACTGGTGCTGCTCTTGATCCTAACCCGCTGATACCCATGCCCCTAGGCACGGTCGGGTGCCATTACCACTACGCCGAGAGATAAATAGCAGGATCGAGCTTTACACTCCATAGGCATTGATGTGCTCTGAGGGTCAAAAGCGGAGTCAAGGGGCTGATAAGTTACAACCGCATTCTCTGCCATGGGCTCTAGAAGTGACAGAATGAACAATTACAAGCTCTCCCGCTGACACCCGTGTCCCCAGACACGGTCGGGAGTCAGAGCCATTAAGGTGAAATGTTGGCGTGGACACCCTATGATTGTCTGAAGGATATCAAAACACCAATCCCAAACAGTTTACCTCGTTTCAGTATGGTCCCATCAGCAAACCCCTAGCCCCTGTTCAGCTAGAGGACATAAGAGCCCCAGGAAAGAGATTTAATAGAGATGTATCAGCACTTACTTTCTGATGGCTTCTCGGCTTACGAGATTAATTAGCTGGTGCCACTTCTCTCCTGGTATCCTCCTCTGCAAGCCATTTCTCTGCAGCTTTGGGGCAGGCAAAGTAATGGGAACTCTGTCCATGCCTATCCACATGTAGACTGGCGGGGTACAAAAAAGCAAATGACCATCCAAGGTGATGCAGTTTGTTTTTAACCGCACTGAAACATTGCCGCCAGCTCTGGAGATCTCTACTATAATCTTGGTAGACATGCACCTTAGTATTTCCAAACAGAATAGGGCCAGATTGTTTAGCCTTCTGCAGGACTTTTTCTTTATCGGTGTACCGCAGGTACTTGACGAGGCAGTGGTATGGCCTGTCTCTTGGCTTTGGTGGGGGTCCAACCCGATGCGCCTCTTTCAATTTCATAGGCGGCACATTCTTCTGGCAGGCCCAGTTGTTCTACCAGCCACTGGTGCAGCCCTTTAGCTGGATTACGGCCCTCAGTCCCTTCTGGAAGCCTAATAATGTGCAGGTTGGACTTTCTGGATCAGTTTTCCTGGTTGTCAGTGCATTCCTTGAGCTCTGTTAGGGTGGCTAGGAGACCATTTCTTTCAGCGGAGACCCCAGCTTATGAATCCTCCAACTCCCCCGCACAGCACTCCAGTTCTGATATTTGAGCCATGTGGGTCGCCGATGTCTCTGAAAGGCTTATTACTATGGACTGGAGGTGAGATACAGTAATTGGCAATATTAACAAAACCTGTCTTCATCTCCTGTTGCATTGTTAGTAGCATAGCAGGAACACCAGCAAGCGACTTGGTTTGTGTCTCCATATCGTGGACCTGTTGTCCTCTTGCTCCTTCCATCTCGAGGTCCCGCTGCACATGGCCAGGCAAGTCAGCCGTGCTCAGACTAGAAAGACTGCGGATGTTAAAAGGTAGTTTAGCCTGCTTGTTATTTTGCTTGCCTGATGCCATGATTGCAATGCAGTATAGGCACACAGTTCTGCTGAATTAAATTGACAAAAAGTAACTGTTTAAACAGTTTTAACGCGGGTGTCCTGAGGAGCTATTCTTGCAAGCATCTGCCATCTATGCCTGCTAGCCATGCCCCAGGAAATTTGTTTTTTTTTCTTAAACAATGCTCATTGCAAATATTTCAGGGCCCCAACAGCCAGCCAACCCGCGGAACCGACCAAACCTGCACCTAGTGGGTACCCCTAGAGACAATTTGGGGAATGCTGGTACCAGTGGGGGTGGGTTTGGCCTGCGGGCCCAAAAGGTTACTGTTGTTAAATATTTTACTAACCTTTCTTCCTTTCACAGCCATCCTTTTTTGATAAAGTGCCCCCTCTTTGTTTTTACTACCCTACTCCACACTCTGGTAACAGCCCCTCCTCCTCCTCCTCCTCCTCAGTAAATACTGAACTAAAGTATAGTTTCCATATCTCAGCCTTACCCTCAAATAAAGCTGTGAGTTTGTTTGTTGAAACTGCTGTGTTAGTGAGGTTCCCTGCATTTGCCTATTGCTGAAATTTATGGTTTATAGTGGACCAAGGTTATTGGGGACACAGTGTGCAGAGTGGTTGGTTGGGGAGGTGGGTAGGTACAGTATCCCAGGGGGCTGTACCAAATGGATACCTGGCCACTTATAATTTACTCTGGGTGGAGGCACGATGCTATTATCTATATCTTTGGGAATGAACCCCCAATTGTCACTGTAGCAGGACCCAGGCCCCTTAACCTGTACCAGGGACAGCAGGCAAGAGGGGGTAGCCCACTGGCACATGTAGCCTGGGCTACACTTAAGAGGGGAGCTGGGTCTGGGAGGTGCTAGTAGCAATGAACTGCAACATGCCACACATGGACTGGAAAGTCCTGGTCACCGTGAGTGTATGGAACCACCTCCTAGTGGAAGCATGCCAGGAAGCATTTCTAGCATAATTGGTTCAGTACCCTGCAATGGAGGGGGCACTGCTGGACCTGGTGCTCGGAAACAGTGAGTGGATGCACAATGTAGTAGCTCAAGAACTGTTGGGGTCAAGTGATGACAAAACAATGTGGTTGGAGCTCCAAGTAGGAGCCAACAAGAGGAATAGCACAGTAAAGGTGTGGGACTTCTGGAAAACAGACTTCACTAGGATGTGGGAGTTACTGAGAGAAATATGAGAAGCATAGCAGGGACAGAAAGAGTAGGGGGGAATTGGGAGGCATTTAAATTAGGTGTATTAGAGGCTACAGCTAGCTGTATTGGAATGGTTAGCAAGGAGAAGTGGCATGAAGGCCACTGTGGCTCACACTGGATGGGAAGGAAGCAGTGAGAGCAAAGAGAAAGGTATTTAAAAAATACAAGAGTAGCCAGAGGGAGAAAGACTGTAAGGCTTACCTAAGAGCAACCAGAGAGTCTGGAAGGGTGATAAAAGTAGAAGCTACTAAGGCTGAGACAGAGCTTAGAACAGCAAGGGGGTGAGGCTGGGGGACAAGGCATTCTTCCACTAAATTTGGGAGAAGCACAAAGTAAAGAAGGACATTCGGAGGAGGGGAACAGAGACAAGGCAGAGATATGGAAACTATACTTTAGTTCAGTATTTACTGAGGAGGAGGAGGGGCTGTTACCAGAGTGTGGAGTAGGGTAGTAAAAACAAAGAGGGGGCATTTTATCAGTCAAAGCCATATCACAGAAGAAAGAGTACTAAAAGGACTGAGGTGGTTGCAGGAAGGTAAATTAATGGGGCCAGATGGGTTGCGTCCTAGGATACTAAAGGAAGCAGTAGTGGTACTAGCAGCTCCACTTGCATATATTTTCAACTGCTTGCTGCACAGGTGTGGTTTCCAAGGACTAGAGGACTGGTGAACATAGTTCCTCTACATAAAAGTGGCAGGAAGGATGAACCAGGAAACTATAGATCAGTCAGTCTGATGGCTACAGTGGGGAAGGTACATGAAGCCATATTGAAGGAAAGATTAGTTGACATTCTCAAAGTAAATGGGTTGCAGGACCACAGGCAGCATGGGTTCACCAAGGAGAGGTCATGCCAGTATCACAATCTCCCCCTTCTCTGCAGCCGTCCTGATCAAGTCCCCCTCCCTTCTCTCCTCCCCTTCCCCTGTCTCCTTTAAGCACCAGCTAAAACTTCTTCCCACCCCCATCTGCTCTAGTCTTTCCCCTCCCTGATCTTTCCTTGTTGGAACCCCTACCATCCCTGTTGTTGGGCCTCCTCCAGGGTTCTACCTCAGCCTGTATCATGCTCCTCCCTTTTCTTCACCTGCACTGCCATTCATTCTGTCTGTTTTGGTCTCTTTAAATTATATCAAAGCTGTTTGTTGTGTCTTTGCTTTGCTCCATGTACTTTTTATGTGCACATGGTTTGGGAAGGGGTACTGGCAGCCACTGAAACCTGCCTTAAAAAGAAGGACAAGAAGTCAAAGCATAAGAAACTACGTTGGTTTATGTGGGAGGTGAACAGAGCAATGAGGGAAAGAAGACATCCAAACAAAAAGTATAGGAAGTCCCAGAAGGAGGAGGACAGAGTCGATTGCTTGGAGTAGGAAAGGACAGCTAGTAGGGTGGTAAGGCAGGTCAGGGAAGAGAAGGAAATCAGGACAGTGGATGGGATCAAGGAAGGGGGCAAGACCTTCTTTTGGTATTTAGTCTGGAAGTAAGAAAGAAAAGGGGTGACATGATCCAACAAGACAAAATCATGAGTGACAATGATCTGGGAACTGAACTAGGGTTTGAAATTCAGGACAAGGAGTTTCAATTTCATTGCAGTTTCATAATTTAAGATCACATAGCAGCCAAATCAAACCAGAACTACAAAAAAAAAAAAAAAACAGAAGGAGGGAGTTCTTTTCCCACAGAGGTGGAAGAGTATGGAACAAACTGCCAGGGGAGACTTTGGATGCAAAAACTTTCACGAGCTTCAAAAACATTCTTGATAAACACATCATTAAACCTAAAGGGATTGACTGGCTTCACTAATGTGGAAAATAGACATGATGGGCAAGTAGCCTTCTTTTGTCTCATACACCTAGTACAGCACCTAGTATCTGAGAAAAAAAATCTACAAAAGAGGGAATTGTGAAACTTAAGGTACTAAATGAATACTTCTGCTCCATTTTTTTCAAAAGAGAAGGATGGTCCAGTGATGACTGGAAAGTTGGGGATGGGGGAGGAGGGAGAATGAGGGAGGAGGTGATTACAAGGACTCAGTCCACAGGGGGCTCAAGGCCCTCAAGGTGGACAAATTCCCTGGGCCTGATGGCAAGTAACCCCAAGGTACTGAGCAAGATCACTGCAGTACTTGCAGCCCTCTGATGGACCTGTTCAATGGTTCACTGGAAACAGAAGTGGTGCAGTGGGACTGGAGGACCACTAATGCGCTGCTCCTGTATAACAGTGGGGCAAGGGATGACCCAGGGAAGAACAGGCCAGTAAGCTTGACCTTGATATTTGGCGGGTTGATGGAAATCTTCCTTAAAGAATGGTTAGTATAGTTCCTTGAGACAAGCGGGATCTAAGAAGATAGGCAGCATTGATTTGTGGACCTCACCAAGCCATTCGATTTAGTTGACCATGGTGAATTATTAAAAAGTTTATGACAGGTGAATTTTTCTGATGATGTTATTCTGTGGTTAAAAACGTATTTGTTGGGTAGGGTGAAGAAAATATTAGTTTTTTTTTTTTCCTGCTGAGGGCTTGTTAGGCTGCGGTGTCCCACAGGGGTCCATTCTTGGACCCCTGTTACTTTTGTTATTTGTCAGCTCATTAACAGAAGTATGTAATAGCTCAGAACTTATCCTATATGCGGGTAACACAGTCTAAACTTGTACTTGTACTGGTTCTGTATCTTCTGTGGTAGAACAAAATATTCAAAATGATTTCGGTCTCATGCATACCTGGTTTATTAAACATAAACTAATTTTAAATTCAGATAAAACAAAATTGACGGTTTTCACAAATCCTAGAAAAAACAGTATTACTAATTTTTCCCCTGGATAGGGTATAGAAATAGTTTCTAACTTTAAATATCATGGTATAATTATTGATTCTCATCTTTCATTTTAATTGCATATTACAAAACTTATTAGTAAAATACATCAGAGATTGGGCATGTTGTATTGGTTAAATAGGCATGTAACCTATGAAGCTAGAGTGATTCTTGCAAATAGTTTTTGTATTCTTTAACTGATTATGATCTTATTATTTATCATTTTTCATCTGACAAGATGTTAAGTAAGCTAAAAACCACATATCACAACATTATTTGTTTTGTTACTAGGCAAGGAAAAAGGACGTAACACTGTCAGCTATGTAGGTCATGGGGGTGTCTCTCCCTCTATGATAGATTTAGATTTAGGATATCTATCTTTCTTCATAAGAAACATTTGGGTTTCTCCCCGATGTTATTACTGATTTATTCCTAAGACAGACTAACACCATTTTAAATAGGTCACAAGATAGGTCTCCGTTTCAGGTTCCATTTTTTCATATAACCATGGCACAGAATTCCATACAGTTTAAAGCTGTGAAGTTATATAATGCTTTGTCCGAATCTGTTACCAATCGTGTTAACATTCCAACTTTCAAAACTATGTTTAAAATTGTTTTACTTGCAGACTCTGACTGTAAATGTTTTAACTGATTTATTAGTACGTGCACTGTATTTGTATTCTTATGTTATTAATGTTTTTTTATGTTCCTTTGTATAACTGGATGCCAGTGAAACTGGCTATTCATTTGCTCATTGGTTATTCAGTATAAAAAAAATAAACAAAATATGTCAGAGAGGTCATGTAAAACCAATCTGATTAACTTCTTTGACTGGGCTATGAAGGTGGTGGACAAGGGTCAGGTAGTAGGCATACTGTATTTGGACTTGAGCAAAGCCTTTGACTTGGTCTCCCAAAAGATGTTGATCAAAAAGTTGGAGGACCTTGGGGCAGGCAATAAACAGACCATTTGGGTGGTAAACTGACTGGGGGGGAAGGACTCAAAGGGTGGTGTTGGGAAGGGAACTTTCAGGGATGTGGGAGGTCATCAGTGGGGTCCCGTAGGGGTTTGTGTTCAGACTGGTGCTGTTCATTGTGTTCATAAATGACACTAGGGTCTGCATTAAGGGCAAAATCTGCCTCTTTGCAGACAACACCAAGCTCTGCTGGAGTATGGACAAAGAGGAGGGAGTCAGGGATCTATGAAAGGGCCTTGTGAAGCTAGAGAGGTGGTCTAGCATCCAGCAATTGGGGTTTAATGCAAAAAAGTTCAAGGTCATGAACACAAGGCGCAAGAACCCGATGTCCAAATATAAACTAGGGAGTGTGAAGGTCACAGTATCAGAGGAGGAAAATGACCTGAAGATAGCTATGAATAGCAACCTGAAACCCTCCATGCAATGCAAAAAAAAGCAGCAGCTAGGGTAAACAGAATGCTGAGTTGCATAGCTAGGGGTTTCATCAGCAGAAGGAAGGAGGGGATCCTGTTACTGTACAGGTTCATGGTGCACCTGCACCTGGTGTGCTGTGTGCAGCACTGGCATACCTACCTAAAAAAAGGACAAAAAACAGCTGGAGGCAGTACAGAGAAAGACTATGAAGATGGTCCAGGATCAACACAAACTCCCGAATGAGGAAGGGCGGAAGAATCTAAACATGTGCTCACTGGAGGAGAGACAGGAGCAGGGTGACCTCAAGGTCAAGCTTGGGAATCTATTTAGGCTCTGAGAATAAGAACACGAGGGAGCACAGCTGCAAGCTCATGGGTGGAAAGTTCCAGAAAGATGTCAGGAGACACTTCTTTAGGAGAGAGTGTTGACAGGTTGGAATGAGCTCCTGGAGGATATTGTAAACCAGAAAACAATTGGGGTTTCACAAGCGGGTGGGACAGAGTCAAGGGGAAGGTAAGAGTGCAAAGGGAGGGGTGTGGAGCACCATGTTAATGTCAGTACATGTGCTCTGCAGGAAACAGACTAGATAGACTATATGGCCTTCTTCTGCTGGCAAATTCATATGTTTATATATTTGTATGATTGTGTTTCAGCAGACAGGCTAGGGGGCACCTTTTATCATTCTCAGGGATTCCCTTTTCACCATCATTCTCAGAGATGCATCTCCTATCTTATTGATGCTGTCTCAAACTGTGGTACCTGTTTCACTATCCCCTGGTGTGCTTGACAGTCTCCGCACACAAGCTTCAGGATACCCATCCTGAATGTTTTTTTAGGGAGGGGGAACCTGACACAGGCTTCAAAAAACCATTGGCGAGTACTCTGAGGAGATTCACCTCTAGGGTCCCCATACTCTCCCTGGGGTCCCACTATACTTCACAATTTATGGATCAACCCCAAATTCTCCATACAGCTTGCATTGGGTCAGGATATATCCCAGGAACCCAAGGTCCCCTCTGGTAGAACCCAAGACTCCACCAATGTTCCTCTAACCCCCTGCCATAGAGAAGGGACCTGAGCATTGTGTCACCTTCAGGTAGTGAGAGCAGCATGTCATTAGCATGTTCAGGAAGAAACAAGACACATGCTCCCCTGTGCCTCTGGCCCTAGTCCTGCAGCTGGCCACCTGGTGAGACACAGCTTGTGCCCACCTCTCTAGGCACATACAGGGCCCCTGGCATCTAGTACCTTGCTAGCAATACCTGCTGCCTTCTTCCTGCTGGCACCCCTTTCAGGGTGACCCAACCAATCTCTCACTGATGCCTGAGAGTACCCACCGGATGAAGGCACCTGGGACAGGACAACCCTCCTTCACAACAACCACGCTTTCACCTCCTCTTGGAACTCCCTCTCCAGACTTCCTGTCTTGAGATTGACACCATGAGAGTACCCTATTTATATACTAACTAAGTTCCTCCCACACCAGCTTTCCCACAAGGGTGGTATCAGGGTAATGTCCCTCTAATGAAAACATTTACTAACCTCCTCCTCCTCCCCCTACTGTAAGGAGTGGGTTTTTATACACCTAACTGGTACTATAAAAAAATTTAAAATAAAATACTTGTCAAAGGAAGATGTTAGTCATTATCTACATAATTTGGCATTGTATGAGTCACTAAGTAGGACATTTCTAAGTTTAACAGGGGTCCTCTGTTTAAATACCCAGTGTGATGCTTGGCCAACTGGTTATAATTGTTCTTTGATATTTGTAATATAAAAATGTAGTGTGTGATTTGTCTCCATAAGGTAGCTGTGCCATGGGTCAGGTTTTAGTGAGAATACAAGATGTATTAACCTGAAACCAGAAGGTAATTAAAATGACTAGAGAGCCTTAATTAAGGGTCTCCTGTTTATCTGACTTAATTGGAGCTGACCAGCTGCCAGGATATAGGGATCGTAAACTTTTATAACGTCTTAGAGGAAGAAAACATGTCATATCACTATGGTGCTATAAAGTTATAAAATCCTTTGATCCTTGGAAGCAGGAAACCACATAAGATCAAAGGAAAGGCTTGATTAAAGAGAGTCATATTGGGAAATGAGTTTTTGCTGATGTCACCTTATTTAATATACCTCCTGATAGAACATCCTGTTTTGTATAATTTTTATATTCTAAAAGGAGGAGCTAGATGGCATCATAGAAGGGGTGGTGACACAGAGTTTAAACTGTATTCTGTATTTCCACTGAGACACATTTCTTTGTAGGCTCTTAGAAACAAGAACTAACTATAAGCACTGTAAGAAGGTAATACATTAGATAGGAAAGTCTAATTGTATTGTGGTGTGAGTTTATGTTTGTACTTTAACCTTGTTCTTTTAAGTGATTGCATGCTTTGTGATATATGGTTCTGTGTTTACATTTTACATATTTTTATCCATTTTTAAGTAAACCTCTTATTTTAAAGAGACTGCCTGGTGTGACTTTGAGGTTCTTTCTTTTGCATGTGATGTATAGACGGTTAAGACTGACTATAACTCTTCATAAGCTGATGGTGTTACCAAACTGGAAAAGGTAAGAATATACCTAAGGACTTTTACAGAGTTTTAAGGGTTCATTTTGGATACCTAGTTAGGTGCCCTTAGGCAAAAGATATCTGGCATCCCCCCCAAAAAAGTAGATTATCTGAGCCAGTACATTTGGGTACGCTAGCATAAGGTTCACACTTTGAATCCCCCCCCAGAACTTGAGACTAAAGGTGATTCGGACCTCTAGCAGACAGGAGGGTTACCCTGTTCTGTTACCTGTTCACAATACTGCGCTCAGAGGTTGCCACTGTGGGAGCAGAGGGCTTGACCTGCTGAGTGTGTTTATGACAGATTAGTTGGCAGTGATGCGATACATTTGGTAAAACAAGCTTTAATTGTTCAGCATGTCAGCTTGATACTGTACAGCTCACTTGCAAAATAAGGCAGTGATTTATTTTTAAAGAGGAAACAGAACTACATCATTTTGCTTACAGTCAAGTTTCTACTTGTTTTATTTTGTTTCGCTAAAGTGCAAGTTAGAGTAGCCGTAGTTAGGGAAGAAGATGGTTTCTAACTACAGCGGGTACACTGCAGACTACTTGAGGCAGTTGTGCCAGGACAGAGGAGTCCTGTACGAGGTGAGAGCCCCCAAGCAGAACCTTGTGGATGCCCTCATGGCAGCAGATGCCCAGAGCATCGAGTCCCTGGCTCTGACTGTAAGGGACCAAACCTTGAGCATGGAGATGCTAGTGGCCAGTGCAGTGTCCAGATCTGGTGAGGATGACAGCAGGGCCAGTGCCAGCGAAGGTCCAAAGCAGCAGGGGAAGGTCACCAGCATTCTGGAGCCAGAAGCAATCAGGCTTCAGATTTAGTTGCACAGAATGGAGCTGGAGTTCCAGGAGAAGAGGGAACGAGAACAGAGAGAGGCTGAATGAGAACGGTGAGAGGCAGAGTGAGAACAGTGGGAGACTGATCATGAAGAGCATGAGTGCCAGCAAGCTGCAGAGGAGAAGAGGGAGCGAGAACAGTGAGAAGCTGAATATAAGGAGCATGAGCACCAGAGGCAACATGAACTGGAGAAGTTACAACTCCAACCACCAGCAACAGAGCAGGTAAGTGGCTTGGGTTTAACTGGAACTACAGAACTGGGTTACAAATTGAATTCCAAATTGATAGCTGAATTTAAAGAAGGGGAGGATATGGATGCCTTTTTAAATTCATTTGAAAAAGTTTGTATTCAGGCTAAAATTTCTAGAGGGTCCTGGAGCTTCCAGCTTCCCCGCTACTTACCGGGAAAGCTCGGGATGCATTGGGTCAAATGGACAATGAGAACATTAATGATTACAGCAAACTGAAAGCTGCACTGTTAAAAAGTTTGATTTAACTGCTGAAGCATACAGAGCTAAATTCCATAAGCTCAGGAGAAGCCCTAATATGAGTTACAAGGAGCTAGCCATGAAACAACATCAGTTTTTAAAACGTTGGTGGGAAGGAATTAAAGCAAACTCTGTAGACAAAATTGAAAATGCTATTTTGTTAGAACAGTTTTTTGGGGCATGCCCAGCAGAGCTGAAAACCTGGCTGGAGGACCGAGATCCCGAAACAGTGCAAGAGGCTGCTGAACTCTCGGACCACTATGCCAAGAGCAGACCTGCTCTGAGAGAAAATTGGGTGGTGTGGCAGTGCAGAAAGGGAAAAGTGCACCTTCAGGGCAGCTAAAACCCTCACTGCCTCCACCAAAACCAGTTAGCCCCAGGTTTCAGAGAAAAGATTTCCCTGAGAAAAGAAACAAATGTTGGTTTTGTAAAGAAACTGGGCATATTGCCAGACAGTGTTTCAAAAGGGCGAGAAATACGCAACAGGGGGCAAGGAAAAAAGTGAGTTGTTTGTGTGTCCCTGGAAGCATGCCTGTGAACATGAGGGAACACATGCATCCAGTCACAGTAAATCATGTACAGACACAAAGGTTAAGGGACACAGGGGCATACCTGACATGGGTAAAAGGGGGATCTAGTAGAGCCTGGTCAGCTTATACCCAATAAATATGTCACTGTATAAGGCTTTACTGGTGAGGAGAAAACATTGACCCTTGCTAGTGTTCTCCTAGACTGGGTGAAACAGGGGGAACTGTACAACAGGTGGCTGTAGCCAAAACGTTAGCAGTTGACATCATCCTTGGCAACAATCTCCAACAGGGGATGGTGTGTGCAGTTACCCATAGCCAAGCGGGAAGGGAAAATTGTAGTTCCCTGGACCCCACAGAAGCCAGTGTAGAAATCACTGGGTGGCTGATTCTCCAGCATGTGTCTCCTGATATGGAGACTAATGAAAAGGGGGGTAGAAATTTCCCCAGTAGCAGTTAACCAAACAGCTATGGAGGGTTACCCCGAAGAAGGAGGGGTGACCCATTGTCAGAGGGTTAGTGATGACAGTGATCCTGAGTGCCCTGATGCTAGTGCTAGGTACCCTAGTTTAGAGACTGAAGGGGACCTGTCCCATGCCTTGGGAATGTGTAAGGAGTTTGCAGCTGCTCAGAAAAGTGACCCTAGTCTAGAGAAGCTGAGGGCTTGGACAGACTCTGACAGTGCACAGGGAGGTGATGGTAAACATAAGGTTTATTGGGAAAATGGACTAATGTATACTCAGGCTGTGCAGATAGAGGGAGGGGTGATAGGCAGGCAGCTTGTCGTTCCCCATGGGTATAATGAGCAGTTGCTCAAGATTGCACATGATGTTCCCTTATCTGTTCATCTGGGAATTGCGCGCACTACGCAGCAGTTGGCCCAGAATTTCTATTGGACCAACTTCACCCAGCAGGTGAAAGAGTATTGCAGGTCTTGTCACTGGTGCCAAGAAATAGGGAAGGCAGGTAAGAAAACCCAACCCGCCCTAATTCCATTGCCTATAGTGGAGGAGCCATTCCAGAAGGTGGGAATGGATATTGTGGGGCCTTTAAATAGTGCCAGCTCCTCAGGGAAGAGATTCATCCTGACTGTGGTGGATTATGCTACCCAGTACCCCGAGGCAGTCGCCCTATCCTCACTGACGACAGACAAAGTGGCAGATGGCTTACTTGGGATTTTCTCCTGTGTTGGGTTTCCGCAGGAGGTTATCACCGATCGAGGGTGTTCCTTCATGTCAGAACTGGTGAAATGTTTGTGGGAGAAGTGTGGGGTAGTGCAGAGATGCACAACACCGTATCACTGGTACGCTGAAGTCAATGCTCTGAGCGTTTGCTGAACAGCATGGGAGGGACCGGGAGAAATACCTTCCCCACCTGTTGTTTGCATACAGGGAGGTGTCCCAAGAGTTGACAGGATTTTCCCTCTGAGCTCTTATATGGTTGCTGGGTACGTGGGCCCCTAGACTTGATCCAGGAGGACTGGGAAGGCAAGCTTGCCACCCAGGGAACTCCCATAGTGGATTATGTCCTTAGGTTTAGGGAAAGGCTGAAGGACCTTATGGGGACAGCCCAGAGCAACCTGCAGCTGCCCAACGGAAACAAAAAGTGTGGTTTGACCACAGAGCTAGAGCTCACTCATACATGGTGGGTCAGAAAGTCATGGTCCTTATTCTAGTCCAGAAAGACAAGCTACAGGCTGAGTGGGCAGGACCATACAAAGTAGTTAGGAAGGTAAATGACGTGAACTATATCATAGAGTTACCTGACAGAAGACAGACAGAAAGAATGTATCATGTTAACATGATGAAGCCATATGCTAATAATGGCAACATGGTGTTTGCAGTATGTAGTCCTGGGGAGTGGATGAACAAAGGAGACCCCCTTCTGAGCTTGCTGGAAGAAAGCAAGTAGGAGTTCTCTGTGGAGGCAGTTAAATTGTCTCCCCAGCTGGCCTCGGACAAGATCCAAGAAGTAAGGGAGGTTCTAGCAGACTTTGCCCCACTGTTTAGCGCCAAGCCTGGACTAACCCCCTTAGCGACGCATGATGTGGAGACAGGGACACAAATGCCCATTTGGCAGATAGCATATCAGGTGTCAGAGGCTGTCCAAAAGGACATTAGGAGGGAAGTGGAGGAGATGCTGGATTTAGGGGTAATCCAGAGATCTCACAGCCCCTGGGCCTCACCCGTAATCCTTGTGCCCTAGCCAGATGGCTCTACTTGTTTCTGTATGGACTATCATGGACTGAATGCAGTCACAAACTCAGATGTCCACCCGATGCCCTGGACGGACAAACTCCTGGACAAGTTGGGATGGGCAACATACCGTACGACTATTGACCTGACCAAGGGGTATTGGCAGGTAGAGTTAACTGACAGAGCTAGGGAGAGGTCGGCCTTCATCACTCTGATAGGCTTATTTGAATTTAAAGTAATGCCTTTCCGAATGAAGAATGCCCCGGCCACTTTCCAAAGGTTAGTGAACCAGGTGTTAAATGATGCTAAGAAGTACGCTGTGGCGTACCTGGATGACATTGCCATCTTTAGTGCCAGCTGGGAGGAACACCTGTCCCACCTTAGGGAAGTGCTGGGCAGGATACAGAGGGCTGGGCTCACTGTCAAAGCTGAGAAGTGCCAGGTGGCCATGGCTGAAGTGGCATACCTCGGGCATGTTGTAGGCCGGAGACAGCTCTGTCCTAACCAAGTAAAAAGAGAGGTGACCAAGGCATGGCCCAGACCAGAAACTCAGAAGCAGGTCAGGAGTTTTGTAGGGACAGCAGGGTACTTTAGGAAATTTGTACTCAGTTACAGTGCCCTGGCTGCTCCCCTATCTGACCTGGTAAAGAAAAGGATGCCTAAGAAAATTACCTGGGAACCAGCCTGTGAAAAAGCCTTTACCAGACTAAAAAAGGCACTGTGCAGTGCTCCTGTATTGACAAGTCCTGACTATAGCAGACCCTCGATAGTTCAGACCGACACCTCAGATGTGGGTATTGGGGCAGTACTGAGTCAGACATCCAACCAAGGGAAAGATCACCTGATAGTGTACTTGAGTAAATAGTTACTTCCCAGAGAGCAGGCATACTCTACTATGGAAAAAGAATGTCTTGCCATAGCGTGGGCCCTAAAGAGGTTAGAGCCATACTTATATGGGCAGTATTTTGTGGTACAAATGGAGCACAGCCCCCTGGGTTGGCTGATGCAAATGGGAAAAACTAATGGTAGATTGCTAAGATGGAGTCTTGCCTTACAAGGGTATGACATGACAATGTTACATAGGGCTGGAGTGACCAATCAGAACAGCGATGGCCTTTCGTGTCTTTATGAGGAGTGAACTGATTTGGGAAGCTCAACCCATGCAGGGGATAGAGCCCCCAAATTCAGTCTAGGTGGGGAGGATTTGTGATGCTTGGCCAGCTGGTTATGATTCATCTTTGATATTTGTAATATAAAAATGTAGTGTGTGATTTGTCTCTATAAGGCAGGTGTGCCATGGGTCAGGTTTTAGTGAGAATACAGGATGTATTAACCTGAAACCAGGAAGTAATTAAAAAGACTAGAGAGCCTTAATTAAGGGTCTCCTGTTATCTGACTTAATTGGAGCTGACCAGCTGCCAGGCTATAGGGATTGTGAACTTTTATAACGGCTTAGAGGAAGAAAACATGCCATATCACTATGGTGCTAAAAAGTTATAAAATCCTTTGATCCTTGGAAGCAGGAAACCACACAAGATCAAAGGAAAGGCTTGATTAAAGAAAGTCATATTGGGAAATGAGTTTTTGCTGATGTCACCTTATTTAATATACCTGCTGATAGGACATCCTGTTTTGTATAATTTTTATATTCTAGAAGGAGGCGCTAAATGGCATCATAGAAGAGGTGGTGACACAGAGTTTAAACTGTATTCTGTATTTCCACTGAGATACATTTCTACATTTCTTTGTGGGCTCTTAGAAACAAGAACTAATTATAAGCACTGTAAGTAGGTAATACATTAGATAGAAAAGTCTAATTGTATTGTGGTAGGAGTTTATGTTTGTACTTTAACCTTGTTCTTTTAAGTGATTGTATGCTTTGTGATACATGGTTCTGTGTTTACATTTTACATATTTTTATCCATTTTTAAGTTAACCTCTTATTTTAAAGAGAGTGCCTGGTGTGTCTTCGAAGTTCTTTCTTTTGCATATAATGTATAGACGGTTAAGACTGACTATAACTGTTCATAAGCTGATGGTGTTACCAAACTGGAAAAGGTAAGAATATATCTAAGGTCTTTTATAAAGTTTTAAGGCTTCATTTTGGATACCTGGTTAGGTGCCCTTAGGTGAAAGATATCTAGCATCCCCCCCGAAGAGCGGGTTATCTGAGCCTGTACATTTGGGTACGCAGACATAAGGTTCACAGTTTGAATCCCCCCAGAACTTGAGACTAAAGGTGATTTGGACCCACAAGCAGACAGGAGGGTTACCATGTTCTGTTACCTATTCACAATACTGCGCTCAGAAGTTGTCACTGTGGGAGCAGAGGGACTGACCTGCTGAGTGCGTTTGTGATGCCCAGTACTTCCTTGGCTTGGGAATAGCATGCAGGATTGGTATGGTCCAGGCCTGGGCATAAAAGGAAAGAGGTACAAAGGAAGTAGAAGATGCATGAGGGTGCCTGTGGGCTGAAGTGGGGTACCCTCTGGTTTTGACTGTGTGACCAAGGGGGTCCAAATGAAGATAGTGTTGGATCCATCTATGTCTAGGAATTTCTATCAGGGACCCCCTACTAAGCACTGATCCTGGGAGCCACCATCAGCCTGTTACACCACAGGCCCCAGGGCAGAAGTACCCTTATCACTTGATGGATCTTTGCCAGACCACCAGTAGTAGGTCTTGCCAAGCCGCAAGAGTGACATTCTGAGTATTTCCACAGGAGAATGACCAGTTTACACTAGCAGGCTGTAGCTAACTGTTAGGGAAGAGACAAGATGGACTTCAACTGGAGGTCACCGTTGGGACCTGCATGGGTCACATATTTGTACAAAAGCCTAAAAAAGAGCCAGTGGGTGAAACAGAGAGCCTTGTTCACCTTGGTCACCAGATATTTGGTGTGAGGGAAAATGTATTTGCCCTTGCTCAAACTGCCCCCATGTGACAGGGACTGGTTTATTGGGGGGGGGGTTATGCAGTTGCTGAGGATAGTACTCAGGGGAACCACATTTATGGATGCTAGCTTCAGGACTTTGCCTGGAGGAAAATGAACTGGAGGTTATCAATGAGCCCATACCTCCCTTCAAAATGAAATGTATTTTGGCTTTACTGTTACTTATTTTTTACAGTATGATGACAGGTCCTCTCTAGGACAAGAGAGAAAAAATAATTAGCCTTTCCACTTCCAGGGTGCACCTGAAGGCACCAAGGGATTGTAATAAACCAAAACACAATACTGCTGCTTGAATACATCCGGGTCTCATTGTGATCATTTTCAGCAGAGGCTGCAGCCTGAGGGTTCCTGAACTGGAGGTGAGTGTTTCACTGTTATGAACCACTACACACCTATGGAGTGGTAATAAAATGATATATTGCTCCAGAAGGTCTCCCAGTGCCCAAATCCTCCCCTTGTTTTATCTGAGGTTTCAGCAATAACAACCCAGGCTAGTCTACCCTCATATACTGGGATCCATCCCCCAACCCCAATGATGCCCAGGTGCTATACTAGACAGACATGGATAGATAATTTATGAATACAGATAACATAGAATTCCTAAAGGTCACTGCAGGTTTAACTGAGAAAGCACATAACCCTAAAACTGTGCAATTGATGCAAAAAATGGCACATTCATTTTATGAGTATGGATTTTAAGCTGAAGAATAAAATGTATTATATATACCAAGAACTGTAATGATTTTGAGAATTTTACAGCTTAAACATAAGTGGACAGTATATATTTATTTATTTTTGGTTATCGGTTAAGTCCACTGGGACAGGATGCCCCTGTTTCAGAGGTGACTGTGAATTAATTACTTTAATATCATTACAAGATAAGCACCTCAAGAGCAGCAGTTATATGATCAAACATAACATAATAAGATTACTTCAACTTACAAGTGAAAAAATACACAGTCAGCCAAACACAAGGGACAAAATTACAGGATTCTCAGACCATATATCAAGGGCAGGAAAATATAGCACACAATAGCCGTGCTCAGCCAATATGGTGAAATAAATTTGTTTAGTACACAGCCAGAACCCATAATGAAGCCAAAGTATCAGTTCATAATGTCTTAGAATTCCAACAGAGGCAATCGAAGGAAGAATGTGCACCTATTGATAAATTAAGGAGCTATTTTTTGAGTGCTGATTTAAAGGTACACTTTATGTGGCATTATTTGAGAACTCAGAGCAGGGAATCCCACAAAGTGGGTTTTTTTTAGGCAATAAAACCTTGTTCCCCTGAGGTTTTCATATGGGGTATTATGAGTGAACTGTTAGATGTAGACTGCAGGTTAAATTGAAGCCACTGTTTCATTCAGACAGTAGCCAAGCTACTATAGGAGGGGAACTGAGGTTTAAAAATTTAAATGTCAGGCACCGCAGTGCATACTTTAGTCGATCTTCGACTCTAGGCCATTTGAGTTCAGCAAACACTCTAGACTGGTTGTCCATGCTGTGGGTGCAGAGGGCCAGAAGTCCCATTCTATTATATAGGGCTCTCATTCTATCCAGCTCAGTCTCCTTAAGGGAAACCAAGACAGAAGTGCCATATGTAAGAGTGGGGAGCAAGATACTGTTATCAATGGCAAGGGAGGATTCCTTTGTAATGACTTGACTGTGTATAGCAGCCCAAATTTCTTGTTTAAGGTTTTATTCCATGAATTCAACATTGGTTCTAAATGAAGACTTAGGTCCAGATATAGCTCCAGATATTTGAAGCTGCTGATAACCTCCACGAGGGAGGCAATCACTGGAGGAGATCTTGACTTGCTCCATATATTGGATTCTATGTGAAAAGGGTGAAAGTAAAAGAGTAACATATGGGAGAAGAAACAAAGCTGAATCCAAATACCACACAGACCAATAATAGCGACCATCAAAATAGCGACGTTTGTATAAAAAAAAAAAAAACAACGGAAAGAAGAACAAGCAGGACAACACCTGAGACTCCATGATATTCTGGGGGGGGCTGCACCCCCTCACAAAATATAACCATCACTGAGGCCGTACATTAGTCCCAGTACCCCAGCACACTTTGTTCTTGCATCGCTGTGCTTGCACCCTCACTATTTAACCCACAAGTTATTTTGCCACTATCGCTGTTATTACACTGTTGCTCTTGTTGCAGGTGTTCAGATTGAGTCACTGTTGTTGACTCGCTCAATTTGAGTCGCCCATATTATGGGATACCAAGTACTGCATAACTTTTGGACTGGTTCCAAAGAACACATCCTTAGTTTTGTTTTGAGTCATAATAAGCTTACTATTAATGAACCCCTCCAGCAGTTTTTAAAGTCACCCCCATAGTGACTGTTTGTTACTGAACAGTACTGCATCATCTGCATAGAGCTGGATGTTAGTACATTTGTAAGGGAGGTTGCTAAAAAAGAGGATGAAAAGCAAAGGGCCCAGAATGAATCCTTGATGGACCCACTCTGATTTACCTCGGGGAGGGGATAAGGTACCCATAGAAACATAGAATTTGATGGCAGATAAGGACCGTGTGGCCCACCCGGTCTGCCCATTTTGCCTATCTATTGCAAAAACCATGGACCCTACTTGATCCTTGGTTTACCCTTTCACCCCCCTTGCCAGGGCACCTTTTTGTCTATCCCATGCATTCTTGAATTCCTTAACCGTTTTTGACACCACTACCTCTGTCAGGAGGCTGTTCTAAGCATCCATTACTCTTTCTGTGAAAAAGTACTTCCTCACATTGCCCCTGAGCCCACCCCCCTCAAGCTTCATATCATAACCACTTGATCTTTTACATCTCCTTTTCTGAAAGATGCTACCCTCTTGTACCTTGTTTATACCCCTGATATACTTGAATGTTTCAATCATATCCCCCTTCTCTCTCCTCTCATCCAGGGAGTACAAATTGAGTACTGTCAGCCTCTCATCATAGGGCTTCTCATGCAGACCCTGCACCATCTTGGTAGCCCTCCACTGGACCGCCTCCATGCTGTCATTGGCCTTCTGGAAATGTGGTCTCCAGAACTGGACACAGTACTCCAACTGAGGTCTCATCAGTGATCTGTACAATGGCATCACCACCTCCCTTTTCCTGCTGGTGATACCTCTCTCTGTGCACCCCAGCACCCCACTGGCTTTCACCGCAGCCTTTTCACATTGTTTAGATATCCTAAGGTCATCAGACATGATTACCCCAGGTTTTCTCTTGCCTGGTGACTGCCAGTGCCTCCTCCCTCATCTTGTACTCCTCCGTTGGATTTCTGTGCCCCAGGTGCATGACCTTGCACTTTTTTGCATTGAATCTAAGCTGCCACACGTTAGGCCACTCCTCCAACCTGCTTAGGTTATTTCTCATTTTCTACGCCCACGCTGGAGTATCCACCTTGTTGCAGATCTTAGTATTGTCTGCAAATAGGCATACCTTTCTTTCCAGCCCCTCTGCAATGTCACTTATGAAGACATTGAAGACAACAGGCCCTAGTACCAACCCCTGTGGCACCCCACTGGTAACCTCCCTCTCCTCAGATTAAATGCTGTTTACCAGAACCCTTTATGTCCTGCCACTCAGCCAGTTTCTGACCCAATTTACCACGTTTGGGCCCACCCCCAGGCTGCCTGGCTTATTTACCAACCATCTGTGTGGGACAGTGTCAAATGCCTTGCTGAAATCTAAGTAGGCTAGATCCACTGGCCCTCCTTGATCTACCTCTCTGACGACCCGGTCAATAAAATCTATTAGATTTGTTTGACAAGATCTTCCTATTGTGAATCCATGCTGTCTTGGATCCTGTGCTCCGTTAGATTCAAGGAATAACATAATCCTCTCCTTTAGTAGTGTCATATTTCATTTAATTTTTATTTTATACTGTAGGGCCTGTGGGCAGTAATGCCCATTTTCACAGACACCCAGTTTTAAACATGCATAACTACCATACAAAACGTACAATACAAAAACAATTTTAATAAACACATCACATAACACTTTAAATACTAAATTAAAAAAATTATTTAAAACACTTGCAAGTAGAATTAGTCAACAACACATTTCTAAGAGTCTTGTCTCCCATCATGACCCAAGCCACCTGCAACAAACCCTTCAACATGGTTTCACCTCTGTTGAAAACTGGCTCAAAGAACATAAATTAATCCTTAACCAGAAAAAAACCAAGACCATGATTTTCACCAGCCACCAAAACAGGCACAAACATCTCCAACTCTCCTTATATACCTGCCTTGGCAGCTCCCTGGAGCAGGTTGACTCTTTCAAATATCTAGGAATCACCTTAGACCCCCACCTGTCCTTCGGAACCCACATAACCATTGTCACAAAAACAGTGAACACCAGACTGGGTTTACTCTACTGCCTATGGTGGCACCTGACAAAAGAGGCCCTCGCTGCCGCTGTTCAAAGCTCCATCATCTCCCAGATTGATTACGGCCTTGTCATCTATGGCACTGCCACTACCTCGACACTCAGAAGGATAAACACCACCCTTAACAAGGCCTGTTGACTCATCACTGGGGCCAAGCGTCTCACACACACACCTGTGACCTCTACTCACAAGCAAACTGGCTTCAACTGGAAATAGAATCCAGTACCAAACCTGTGTGGTTGCAAAGAAAATCCAGTTGGAAATTGCCCCTCCCGGAGTCTGTTCACTTCTTCAAACAAAAACTAGCTCAAGACTCAACAGGGAATCAAAGCCACAACTGTTTCACATCCCCCGCTGACACACAGCCCATGGCCAGCGATCTTTCGCCTACAGGGCCCCCACTTGATTTAGCGATCTTGCCTATGATACTATCACTACCACTGGTCTAGGGGCCTTCAAATCCAGGCTCTGTAACAGCCTTGTAACTTCCAGCACCTGCGACTGCCATGGATAACTATTCAGCACTACTCCTCCGCTGCTCTCCCCTACCGGACTCCTAGCCCATCGCACTTGCTCTAGTAGGCCTCTGTCCCTCCCGCACTTCTGAATCTGATGATGCCACCAGTCTGGCTGCCTCTCACCCACCCTTTGCCCCCCTTATCTATATTCCTCCCCTACCCTCTCATCTCCTCCCTCCTCCTCCTTGACCTCCTGTTACTGCCCCTCCTATCCTCCTACCCCCCTTTTTCCAACCTGCACCCTGTCTGTTCCATGCTAAATGTGTGCTTGTAACCTATTATGTGAAACCAATGTTTATTATGTGAAACCAATGTTTTGACGTGGAACCTTTGTGAAACAGCCTTGGGCTCAAAGGTAACTTGTAATCCTAGAATGAATTAAATAATAAAAAAAGAGTTATTTTGAAAATGGATAGCTTTGGGCAACAGACAATAGAACATGGTAGCTTATTATAATAAGGTTTAGTAGCAGTGAAATTCAGTGAGTTTTGAGTGAAAGGAGTGTGATAATAGAGGACTTTGAAGGAATTTCTACTTTGCATTCTAATATAAACAGTGCAATTATTTTTTGGGAACAGTCTAATATTGCTATCAGATAATAAACCCAACTGAATTTTATGCCTAAAGAGCAGTGATCTAATGCAAAAAAATTCAGCCAAGGATAAACTGTCAAAAGAATTATAAAGATGACAATGGTGTGTCTGTCTGGGTAATCCAGCAGTAAAACAAATAACATTATGGAATGTAGTCCAGAATTTAGTAAGCATTCTGTCAGTAGAGTATGAATATATAAGGGGTATACAATGGTGATCTGTCAGATAAATGATTCATCTAGACAAGTGCTGTTTGACCATGGGTAACCTCACGAGTGAGGTGTCCGAGGTCAAACAGCACAAGTGTAGATAAATCATTTATCTAACATCTCACCATTGTATATTTCATTTATGAAATAGGGATGCTTTTTGTCATAGCAGGGACATTTGCTTTTGATTTTTTTATCTTTTTTTGCATATGTTTGTCAAAAAAGTGAACAAAAATAGCATTTTATGCTCTTTTTTGCTAATTATAAAAAAATCTATAAGGTATCTATTAATGAAATACCACTCATTTTGTAGATAATTTTGTGCTGAACAACTTTCATGCTCACAGCACTATGCTATCTCTTTTCATTTTAAAGTTATTTGCGTTTGAATATAGTTAGTACTGGTACTGGGGCTAAGCATTCTAAATAAGTTCTGGAGTGATTGTAACATATCTACTATGTTGAATATTCAAAGGGTTGCGATGGTGCAATGGTATTCGCCATGTCACAACCACTGATGCTTGCCAGTGCGATATTTAAAGCGAAAAGTGCGCCGCGATAATCCCGAACAGCCGGGCGCATCAGTATGTATGCAGGCACAGGTGGGGGTGCCCATGATAAACTGCACAGCCCAACATTCAGCCCGGGCCTGCAGAGTTATGCGCAGGTGCAACCCCTACCTGCGCCTGCACAAAGTTATGCCGAAAGGAATAGTCAAGGGCCACCCACAGGTGAGCTGCCACATTGCAGGACGCAACACAGCAGCTGCCACCTGTGGGTGGCCTCGACTTGTTCCCGCTGCACCTGGCGGTGCCCCCATGCCCCGGTCACGGGGTCAGTATCCTCCAAGTCCAATATCCCTGGTGGTCCAGTGGATTGCAATTGCCCAATCATGAGCATGACTGTATTCTCACCCAGTAGCCCACCGCTGGCATAACCACTTCTCATTAGCCTCGATCGCGGGCATCAGCATTCCCCGCCTGTCCATCATCCTGAGAACGGTGATCGAACGAGCCTGATCATGGGCGGCCCTCACCTCCCCGCATGACCCCGGTGACCTCACTTCACCACGAGTCCCCACCACCCTGCCCTTCGTGCCGACATGGAAGAGCCTGACCCGCTTGTTACCCTGCCGCCCGCCGACTGACAGTTTCAGAGCAGACGCTTGATTATTCAGAGTATGAACCATCGGGCGTGCAGCTTCATAATATACTAGTTGTCCAGATATGTGAATGAATTCATTCACATATCTGGACCGACTAGCGAGAGGAAAGTTGCACTCATTGGCTCATGCTCTGAACCAATGGGCGGCAGCTATATCTGAGCTGTCAGTCGGCGGGCGGCGGGGTGGCAGGCAGGTGGGGTGCTGCCGCCCACCGCTGATGGGGAGTGGGGTGGTCCGTCCGTGGGTGGTGGGTAGGGTCCACTAGATCACCAGGGATTTTGACTTGGGGTGAGGAATGCCACCCATGATCGGGTTCTGTTCGGTCCACTGGACCACCAGGATACTGGAAATTGGGGATACTGATGCCCACGATCGGGCTAATGGGGGAAGTTCAGTTATGCCCATGATCGGCTACTGGGGAATACAGTTATGCCCGCGATTTGGCTACTTGGGGAATACAGTTATGCCCGCATCAGGCTTTTGGGGAGTTACAGTTATGCCCATGATTAGCTAATCGCAGTCCACTGGACCACCAGGGATTGGAGACATTCATTGTCCCTTATGGGACATCCTGCGATCGGGCTGCAGGGGGCGTCGGTCCCCGACAGGTGCTGCCTGGCAGGGCACCAGGCACAAGTCGTCGGGGATCGGCGCACCTGCATGCTAATGGCATGCAAATGAGGCCCGTAATCAGATGCAAATGACCCCCCGTGCGCCTTGCATAAATTATGGCCCCATTTGCATGTCACGCTTTGAATATCACAGGTGCTGTGCATGGCGCAATGGAACTTGCACCACCACATCTCAATGCTCCACTCTGACCACTTGTGCTGGTGCAGTTCCACTGCATCATGCACAGTGGGGGTGGCCAGGGGGCGATATTCAAAGCAGTTGCACCATAGCGCAACTCTGTTGAATATTGCCCTGGCCACACCCCAGTGCAACTATTTTGAGCGGCGCACAGGCTTGCGCCACAAACTGGCACAGTTTGAATATCTGGGCCTATGTGTATAAAGCTGTGATGATTCATCTACTATGTGTATAAATGTAAAATTTTGAATTTATTATATAGTAGCTCAGATTTATCACATAGGATTTATGTCCATGCCTATTGCATAAATTAAAGAACCATATTCTATTATAGATAACAACAAACTATACATGATAATTAACCTAGTTTCTGCTGTGAGATTCCTATTTATTTGGTATAGTAAACCCAATCTCTAATGAAGTCTGCCAATTACAGTAGTTCCGTGATGTGTTGTTCATATGAAAGATGGCAATTGAGAGTCAAACCCAGATATTTAAATACTGATACTTGTTCAGTATCATTCCCAGAGTTGTCACAGAGTAAAAATCTGCAATTGGCACTTTTCTAAGGCTGGAAAGTACCACTGACTTTTTTTTAGTAGAGTTTAGAACCAGTTTATGAGAATCAAACCAATGATGTAATAAACTAAAATCCAATTGTAAGGTTTTCTGAAGTGTTGTAATACTGTTCACTGAACAAAATAGAACAGCATCATCTGTGTACAAAATTAATTCAGTGTGTGTAAAAAGATCGGATAACGAGTTATCAAAAAGAGAAAATAACAAAGGTCCAAGTATGGAGCCCTGGGGGACTCCATAACTTAACAGTGAATCTTTGGAGAAAAAGCCATCTATTAAAGTTCGCTGATTCCAATTATGCAAATAGTTTCTAATTCAACAAATAACTTCAGCTGAAAAATAAACCTTTGACAACAATTTTAGGAACTCAGCATGGTCCACCAAATCAAATGCATTGGTGAGGTCCACAAAAGCCGCAACAACATACTTTCCACCATCAAATGCTTTAGTAATTTGGCTAGTGAACCTCACAAAGGTAGTTTCTGTACTGTGTTTGGTTCTAAAACCATGCTGAGACTCCGACCATAGTTTATACTTATCAAGATGTTCATTTATTTGGCCAGAAACTATTTTTTCAAATTTCTTTGAAAGCAGAGCTATCAAAGATATGGGACGATAGTTATTCAAATTTGTCTTTGGGCCAGATCTGTATACTGGCTTAACTATTGCACTTGCCCACTTGATTGGAAAGACACAGTGACATAGATAATAATTAAACAACTTCAATGTCTCCATGAGTGTTTCCACCACCAAGCCCAGGCTGACAGGTCTGTAGTTGCCTACTTCTTCTCTGCTTCCACATTTGTGGAGAGGGACCATATTTGCCCTCCTTCAGTCCTCCGGTACCTCCCCTGTCTCTAATGATCTGTTGAATAGGGTGGATAATGGGGCCACCAGCACCTCCCTGAGCTCTTTTAATACCCTGGAGTGAGTCCCATCTGGCCCCATTACCTTGTCTATTTTCAGTTTCCCTAGCACTCTCTCCACCATGAAAGGACTTGTGTCCACCTCCCATCCATGGCTGTCTTTGTTGCTGAGTTGCGAACCTTCACCTTCCCCTTTTTTGGTGAATACTGAGCAGAAATATTTGTTCAGTATTGCTGCCTTTTCTATGTCCTCTTCTGCACAAACTCCTCCCTCCTATTTTATCCTGACTATCCCACTCCTAGTCTTTCTCCTCTCACTTATGTATCCATAGAAGGTCTTGCCACCTTTCTTAATAGCCTGGGCTTTGTTTTCCTCAGTTTCCACCTTTGCATGCCTGACTGCTTTTCCTGCTTCTCTCTGTTTTTACAGATCTTTATTTATTAATTTATGTAAGAGATTTACCAGGCAGGCATACTGAGCGGAGTACCGCTCGATTCCAGATGCGACCTGGGAGTGAGGGGAGAGGAGAATATACCGTAGAACTACAGTGGCTATATACAGGTTACAAGCCAAACACTAGAATATACACTGGAATACAATAGATATACAGGGGAATATACCAACAAACAAGCCATACAAAAGCATGAACAATTCAGTAGACATATGGTTTGTCGAGAATGTACAGTAGAAATACAGAGGCAATAGACAGGTTACAAGCCAGACCCTAGAATATGCAATGGAATGTACAGTAGATAAACAGGATAATATGCCAGCAACCCAGCTGAACAAAGCCTAAACACTTGTATAGACAAAATAGTCTGACGCAGAGGATACAGAGGGTCCAACAAATTGTTGTGTCCCTCAAGCTGAGGACAGTTATGTACAGACACAATCATAGGACTTATTACATATACAGTAACAACTCTAAAATAGCATAGGAGGGTGTCTAAAGGAAGCAAATATGGAGCTGTAGTGCATTTCAGTAGATGGCCTGAGTAGGAGGTGGGAGAGACACCGGCCTCTGTGGTGCTAGAAGCAGGTGCAGATGGAGGAGAAATGAAACTTAAGGAGAGAGTTGAGATGTTGTGTGTTGTTGTTCCTTGTCTTCCCCTTTGCATTTCCTTGAATCTCCTGAAAGCCCTTTGTTTTTCTTTTACCTTCTCAGCCTCTTCCCTTGAGAACCAAAGAGGCTTTTTTCTTTCTCTTACTCTTGCTTATAAGCTTAACGTAGAGGCTTGTTGCTTCTGTTACGGCCCCCTTAATTATAACCCACTGTGTCTCCACATTACCAACTCTATCTTCCTTTGCCAGGGCTCCCCTAATACCCTCCCCTGTTTTGACAAAGTCAGGCCTTCTGAAATCCAGGGCCTTTATCCTTGTGTGGCTTACTTCTCCTACCATTGTCATGTCACATTAAACCATACCATTTCATGGTCGCTGGATGCTTGTGTCTGCCTACATTAACATCATTGACCCTGTCCCCATTTGTGAGCACCAGGTCTAATACAGCCCCCAGTGGGTGGGTTCAGTCACAAGCTGCTTTAGGCATGCTCCCTGCAGGGCATTCAGGATGTTCTTACTCCTGGTAGTACTCACAGTCTGGGTGCTCCAGTCTACATCTGGCAGATTTAAATCTCCTACCAGCAGTAGCTCACCTTTGGCTACCACTTTGTGGATGGCTTCTACTTGTAATTTGTCTGCCTCCTCTCTCTGTGCAGAAGGTCTGTAGATCACTTCTGTATGAATGGTGGTTCCATTACCTGTCTCCAGGGAGACCCACAGTGGCATTGCTCCCTCCTGCAACCCCTGAACCTCTGTTGCTTTGATTCCTTCCTTCACATACACAGCCACACCTCCTCCTCTTCTTCCTTTCCTGTCCATCCTGAAGAGTGTGTAGCCTGGTATGGTAGAAGCATGGTTCTTTGTGTACCATGCTTCTGCCATAGCCGCTATGTCCAGGTCTGCTTCTACCATGAATGCCACCAGGTCAGGGAATTTGTTTCTCAGTTTATGGGCGTTTGTACTCAATGCTCTCCATGTTCAGTACTCTTCCCGTTTACTCCATTGACTTGTCTCCATCCCTATTTTATATTTTGACCCACTTTCTTTCCTTTCCAGCTTATTACATATGTATGATTTCTGTTTAGTTGGTGATTTTCTGTCTCTAGTGTTCTCTTTCATGGCTGCTTCATCCTGTGGTGGGGGGACGCAATATAATATATCCTGCCTTCTCTTGCCCCCCCCCCGCTAGTTTAAATGCTTGCTCAGGAAACCTTTAAACTTCTCACCAAGGATCTCAGTGTCCCTCTGGATGGATGCAGGCCATCTGGCTTGTATAGTCCTTCATTCATCCAGGTGGTGCCCCAGTCCCCATTGAAGTTAAAACCCGACTGTCCGCACCAAACTTTCAACCATTTGTTGAATTCCCTGGTGTGGATGTCCCTATCTGCCCCTTTGCCATAGACAGGCAGAACCTCTGAAAAAGCTACGGAGTGTGCTACCTGCCTAAGACCCCTTCCCAGGTCCCTAAAGTCTCTCTGTTCTGCTCCTATGTCCACCATTTTCCCTGCTAGGTCATTTGTTCCCATGTGAACAATGACATCCAGCTCCTTCCTTCTTGCCACTGCCTTGGCAAGCCTTAGGATCCACCTCCCATGCTGCCACACCGTGCCTCCGGGTAGGCACTTTAACCCTCCCTGTCTCCCACCTTGCCCATCCCCAACTCTACTCCTCTCACAAGGGAGTCCCCAAACAGGATTTGTTTCCTCCTCCTCCTCTGGGGTCTCCTGCTGCCATCTCTTGGGTCTCCAACATGCAGGACCCACACATCCTCCCTGGTGGCTATGCTGGGATGCTCTGGGGAATCTTCTCATTCCACCAAGATGGTGTATGAGTTTTGTAGTTTCACCAGATGGTGGATGTGCCTGTGACCCCCTCCTTCAGCCTCCCTGAGCCCACCATAGTCCATCTATTCCCTCTGTGAGGCAACTACTGAGGAAGCAGAAGCTGACTAGGTGGCCTCTGGGTGGAGACACAGGCCTCCTGCATCCTAGCCAACTCAGCCTGGAGAGTTGACCTCTGCTCTCAACCCAGAGAGGTGGCTGAATATAAGCCAGCACCACAATGTCCAGAAGGTCTTCCTGAACACTGCTGCTCTGCATCCACTGCACTGCACCATGCCCACCATGTTCACTTATTCCTCTAATGAACTTACCCCACTACTGAACCTGCTTTTGCCCCTCTGTTTTCATAGTCCCATTTACCCTGATTTACTGTGGTCCATTAAGCTCCCTTGACTCTCTGCTAAACCCCTCTGACTGTCCCTTTTGTTATTTTTTTCTGACTCCTGTTTACCTAGCTTAGATTTGTTCTATGTAGTCAAATCCCTTTTTTTCTTCTTCAACCCCTTTATGTGATTCTATGTGGATGTAACTACATCTTCTCAATTCCACACAGGAAGTGACAATATGCTTTGTGGCTTTTCTTCTATAAAGGAAGATTCCCTTAGGGTGGGTGGGATGGGAGAGGGTGGATGTATGTGGTGCCTCATTTGGTCTGAGAAACAATCAGCCCAGTCTGCTCCACTGCTTACACTGTCTTCCTCTGGCTCCCTTTCACTGTTACCCACACAAGTGTCTCACCCCTCAGAGACCCATATTTTTTTTTCATAGAGAGTTTTCTCCTCCGGCTATGTCCGTGGATCAAGGGATATATTCTGGTTCCAGGGATGTGCCCTGTTTAGACAAAACAAAACAGCACACGGCTACAGTTCTGTGGTAATCATGAAGACATTATGGAAAAGCCATATGGTATCACAAACTACTATGGGGCTTTGAGGTGCTCTGCCTCTTCCTCAGGTAGTGGGGGCTGTCAGAAGCTGTTGGATTTTATAGAGGTGCTTATTACAAATTAAATCACATCAATTAAAAAATGAATTTAATTAAATGCCCATACCCTCAACTTAATCCTTCTGAGTATGTTTCAATTGTTTTCTTGTAGTGTACCTTAGTTATCAATCAATTGTTTGCTTAGTGCATCAGTATGGCCAGTCCAGTGGATGATCAGATTGACTGGTGTTCAGGAAGGACCAAGGACAGTATTTAAACATCGTACAATTCCATTCACATATTGCAACAATGCAATAAATTACACAAGATATTAAGGTAGCTCATATCTAAGATACTGATGTTTCCCACATACAAAGATGTGAAAAGTGCAATAATCCAACAAAAGTCTTATGATATTTGAAAGTCCATTACTGGTTTTGTTTATGCTTTATTTTTGGTTTTAAATTCTGATATTGTCCTTTTTCCTTTTTCCTGGTGAATCTGTAAAAAAAATGATTGAAGGGTAAGTCCCTATTCGAACAAACTCTCCAAATTTGAACGCAAACACATTTTACAGGAAAACTAGGAAGTCATTCACTTCATGTAAGCCCCCGGGTTGCATTACTTTCACTTGAAAAATCCTGAAACTTTATCTCTAATGCAAGATAATGAGTTTATCCCCTCCCTTTGTTGGAGGAGGAACCCATTCCAAAACTGTAAATTTCAGACCTGCACAGTTGCAATTGCCTTAAGGAAATGATCTCCTACTAAAGATTCCTGTTTGGTTTTCCTAATATCTCTTAGATGTTCTAAGATTCTCTCTATTATTGGACGGATTGTACATCCTACATCCAGTACACTTTTGGGCTGAACATAAATCACATATGGCATAAAATATTATACAAAATCTTTATTATCAACACTTAAATCTTACCAAGGATGTTGAAATGTTCCTCTCGTTAAGGAATATTTGCAAACAGAGCAACATCCACACTTGTAGAAAACCTTTGGTTTCGGTTGCAGCCACTGTATGCCTTTATTGGGAGGAGATGGGGAAAAATGACATGGGGAAAGCAAAGTCTTCAGAGTTTTGGCCCTACTAAATGGTATTATTCTATTTTGATTATAAAATGGGCTCCAACTGATCAGTGCTGACCTTCAACAGTGATGTTATCCCAGAACAACATCACACCTATTCAAAAAGCAACTGAATATGTATTTAAAAAATACCTTTTTTTTCCTGTTTTTGTACAAACAAGTCATTTTATAGTTGCAATAATGCACTCCAAGTCATGGATTGTAGGAATAACATCACTTTTCAGGTGTGCAATGCACTCAGCCTGCAGCCTCATGCCTAGCCACGCAAGGCATGACCCAGAATGACACATGCCCTGTTGTGCATTATTGCTTGTATAGAGAATTGAACCAGCACATTCCATTGTTTCAACAGAATCTTTTAAATATTTGGGGTCTTTGTTTTATTCCAACACCATAGTCAAAGGTTGCTCCCACCTTGCTCTTGGGAACCAACAAATCATCTCTGTTCATATGTCTTTAAGAATTCTCCAGTGCCTGCCTATTTTATCCCCATTTGATCAATCTTTCAGTCAATTCTGCTGAGTGGGTCTCAAAGTCTGAATCAGATGTTCAATTTCTTCTCAAACATAAATACTGCCCATAGGGGATACTGTTTATGAGCACTGGAGGGTGGGCACTCCTGGCACTCAGGACTGTATGACCTGCTGTAGGTTGCATAAAAAAGTGGGGTCCAATACTACAGTCCTCTCCCACTTACAAATCCAAATCCAAAAACTAAATGTTCTGTTTTTCTATCACATGTGAACAAGTTTACATTTATTTTATTATTCTTGGGTGCTGCAGTGTGTAAAACTGGTATGGAGCTACTGAATGACTGGTAGCCATAGCAACAACAGGAAGGGAGGGATTCCATAGTTTGACTTGTATCAACGAGAACCACAGCTCAGGAACTGTGCACAGAAATGGATTTTGTACACATCAACCCGGTACATGTAAAGGAAGCCCTATTAACAAAGGATAGCAGCACATATTTTAGCAGCAGTTTGACTATTTTACTTCTGTGTGTGGCAAGGATGGGTTGTGACCGTTGAGCAGACACTTCCAGGCTACACAGTATTTTAGACTTGCTATGCAGTGAGTGGGGCGAGCTCGAACGGGTGAGCGCGCGCTGAAACACGCACATCAGCACGTGTCAGTAGGTGTCTGCAGAGGCAGCAGGAGTAGCAGGGCAGAGGAGCGTTTAGAGTACAGCCCCTCATAGAATCTAGACAAGATTACACTAGGATATATATAAGATAGGCAGCATCACAAAACAAAGGAAAGCAAATATAGGAGGCTAAACTAACTGGTCTAAATAAACAAAGTGCTAAATAATGCATTAAAGATATAATTCTGTATGTGAGCACTGCTGACTCAACCAACAAATAAGCTCCAAATCTATTGTATATTATATTGAATAAAGGATAAATATCTCACGGATAGTATAAGTTGGGCTACATACTTTTACACTGTGCATCATGAATAGCACTATAGTAGCCCTAAAAAATGGAATGTTAAGAATTCAATGCTGTCAAAGCGACAAATTTGCAATTGTAACATGCGAAGCCTTCGGTCCATTTACTTGTGCTCAATGTAAGGAACTAAAAGAGTTAAAATCAAAATTTGTGGACTAGAATTGGAAATAAAAAACCTAAAAAGTAAAGCAGAAAACCCCAGTCTATCAAAGGAAGGCAAAATAGAGCTGACAGAATCAGTAACTGAAAGTATAGGCAAACGATTAAGAGACAACGAAGAAAATGATGAATGGTGTTATGTAAATAGCAATGAAGCTCATAAGAAACAAGCATTTTTCAATGCTGAATGTTGTCTTGCTAACATTGGCATCGGTAGTGCAGGAGTTGAACACATGCATAATAGGAATGGCAGTGAAGTATGAAAGTGATGTCAAACTCCACATCACCCTATAGAGACTGACAGGCACTGAGGTGTGCCTTTGAGCATCAGCTACAACGTTCACGGCATTTCAGCTCACCCTACCCTGCAGTGCGACAAATATTGCATTGTGCCTTGAGGTCCTCGGGCCATACGCTCACATCTTTCGGCCATAACACTCATGGCATTTTACCTCACCCTATCCTGCAGACACTGACAAGTGCTGAGGTGTGCCTTGGGGTGTTTGGCTTTACAGTCACCCCATTTCATAAGGACATACACTGAGATGGGTGCAGCTTAGGAGAATGGAGTGAACTGTGGGGCTGAAGAGTACAAGGCACACCTTGATGCCTGTCAGTGGCTTGAGGGTTGGGGGATGGTATGGCATGAGCATGACAGCTAGCAATGCAAAGGCACACCCCTGACACCTGTCAGTCTGTACAGGGTGGGACGTTATGGTTAGAAACCCTAATGTCCCAGCTGTTTGTTGGTATTTGCACTACAAATTTGCAATATGGCATTTTTGTGACCTTCACCTCATGAAAGTGTTTGGGACCTCTGCTCACGAATAGTGGCACTGTGATTTTGTTAATCTGTGTCGAACGTTGATTTCTCACAATGACCGCGCCTTTCTGCGCTAGATGTGGGAAAACACCATTCAGGCAGGATGTGAAAAATAACAGCTGTACCATTCATAGGTAGGTGTGAAGAGATGGCAGTGTTGAAAATCTTGAGTGCAAATATTTAAAAATGCTCGAATTCACGAGCATACGTACAAACTGTGCAATGTACACTCGTAACACAGTCATTTAGTGGAATTATTTCACCAAATTTTCAACATAGGTATTTTGGGACCTCTGCTCATGAAAACTGTCACTATGATTTTCTTCATCAGTCCTGATCATTGATTTCCCACAGCGACTGCGCCATTTCACGTCAGTTGTGCAAAAACACATTTCGGGCAGGATGTGAAAAATGACAGCTGTACTGTTCATAAGGCAGTGTGCAAAACTGACAATGTTGAAAATGTTAACTCAAAATATTACAAAATCTCGAAGTTACGAGTGCACGTGGAAAAAGCGCAATGCACACTTGTAACATACTCATTTTGTGGACTTTTGTCACCAAATTTTCAACATAGGTATTTTAGAACCTCTACTCATGACCCCTATCATTGTGATTTTCTTAATCTGTCCTGAACACTGATTTCCCACAGCGACTGCACTATTCTGCGCCGGTAGTACGAAAACACATTTCGGACAGTATGTATAAAATGACAGCTGTACTGTTCATAAGGAGGTGTGGAAAAATGGCAATGTTGAAAATCTGGAGAGAAAATAAAATAGTCATTTTTTTGATTTTTTCACCAAATTTGCAAGATAGGCTTTTTGAGAGACCACCTCATGAACAGTGGCACTGTCATTTCGTTAATCGGCCATAAAAGGTGACTCTGCCCAGTGACCATGAAATCACCTTTCAGGACTCAATAACGCCATAGCAGTGACTGAATTCATGAGGCAGGTTCCCAATAACCTCTTGTTGAAAATTTGGTGCCAAAATTCCCAAAAATGACCGAGATATGCACCAAAGTTGAAAAAAAACCTATTTATGCCATTATACAGCTTACCTGCATTTCTTCAGTTTGCGGTCGGCTTTGAAGAGTGCAGACGTGTTCCCAGTCCTCCAAAGATCATCGCTCCAAGCTCTGGAGATAAGTATGGGGTGGGGGTGGGAGGTGGACACGCAGTGGGTGGGAGCAGGTTGGGGAAGGGGGCCGCAGACAGTGAGAGACAATTTTCTTCTTTACAGGGTTAAAGAAAAGTCATTGACATCGTGGGACAGTTTTTCCACTTCACAGGTACTTTTGGCATGCTGGGTGGGCTCCAGCATGCCACCTGTGTGTTTTGGGGTGGCATGAACTGGCACCGAAGGGATTAGGCACCCTCTGCTAGGTACATAGTGGGGTTGTATGAGCCGATGTTGGGCACCCTCAGCACACAAGACATGGGGATCATGCTGATGGGGATTGGGCACCCCCATCGGTGAATTAAGTTAGCAGGGGGCATGCTGACAGGGAAATTGTGCACCCCTGTCACCTTTATGAAAGATTGTGCGAGGCGACGGCTGTCTCTCAGCTTCCCCATCAATGCAGCTGCCATGTTGCTTACAGGGAACACCAACACAGGGTTTTAAATAATTGATTAGCAGTTTTTTTCTTGGGACAATGCTAACTGTACAGAAAGTATTTAAATAGCTTTTCTAGAAGTGTTATGTTTGTTAAACACAGTGAGGCAAGTGCTATGCATTTTCACAATATTTTAGCACTTTTATGAGCAAAACGCTAATCAATTTTTGGAGTTAAATAAATCCCTGCAACAGTAATTGGCTGCTGCAATCAGGGACTGCTTTGTGGTGCTCCCTGATTGCAGTGGCTAAATTCTTTCAAGGTGGTGGCACGTTTTCTCAACTGCTGTCATAGACAGCATGCTATGCCATTGGTGCCACAGAGCCCAGTCACAAAAGCAGTGGGACCATTGGCTGCAGCAGGACCTCACCTCCAAAACCCGCTTCTCAACTGAAGCAACCACAATATGTTGTCTGCACTGTGTGTGCAAGACAACATACAACGGAAAGATAGGAGAGAAAGAGAAGTTACCCGAGAGTTACAAAATCAATATGCTCCACTACTAAGCTTGATGCGTAATGTGGACGATCAGGTAAATGATTTATTAAAAATGGTAACAGATCAGGAAAAAACTAAAGTTGGTAATAACAAGTAAATCTCAGAAGCAAAGAAAGAAAGTACAAACAATATTCTAAGACAAATCTTTATTTAAGGGGATTCAATGATCAAATATACTGGCCATCATACAACAAAGGGAGATAAAGAGCATACTGCAAGTTGTAGCTTATCTGGTGCCTCTATTAAGGACATAGGGGACATAATACCTAATATATTAAAGCCTGCAGGGGAAAAACCTTTAGTACTAATACATGCCGGAACAAATAACACAAAAAGACAACATATAAATCACATCATGAAAGAATATGAACAAATATACCAAGCTATAAAAAATAGAGGTGGCAAGATCATTATATCAGAAATTTTGCCTGTTCCGTGTGCAATATATAGGTGGACATCAAAGATAAAGGCAATACATAAAAATTTGAGGAAATGGTACCTAAAAGAAAATATCAGGTGCATAAATACATGCAAAACATTTTTTGGGAGATACGACCTCTTTGGGTTTGATGGCTTGCGCCTTAGCAGAAAGTAATATCCAGGAAACTGGAACTCTTGCACTCACTTCAAAGACCACACATGCCACAAGTTAGCGTACAATAAAACAAATATGTTTATTGAAGGCAATGGCACCCCCTCACAAAAAACGTTGACGTACGTTTCACATCGCACTGACATGTTATCAAGATGTCATGCACATGAAAATGCTCCCCTCATATACAGGATATATTGCACATGTGATAGGAAGACCACTAAAGGCTCTTAAAGTGACATAGTGCGAAAGTGACATAATTCGTGCTAACCATAAATAAAACATAAATGGCAAAGCTTATTTGGTACCTTGTAAATCACAAATCCACCAATAAATAACATATACAAATAAACTAGATAAGTAACCCCACACATAATGATATACATCACCTAAATAGTCTTAAAAATAAATATAAATCTCTAAGGGGTAATGTTTAGCATAAGTAAATATATATAGAGCACAATAACATACTATTCTAAATTACATATATAATAACTCTCAAATTCAGCTTCCTATCTATAGTACAATATGTTTATAATTGAAGCACCAAAAATAATTGTAAGCCCAATCCTGCATTCCAATTATATGTCATAACAAAGATTTTTATATCTATCTATCTATCTATCTATCTATCTATCTATCTATCTATCTATCTATCTATCTACACATTAAAGTCCAAAAATCTTATTTGAGTCCATTCAGCGTCTTTTCTTTAAATGAGGGGCCAGCTGAAAAGACCCATTAAGACCAGGAGGATGCCCTGCTCTAAATCAGAATTGCCAATATGTTTCTTGACACATTAAGACATTATTTAGATCCCCCTCAACTCCCAATTTCACATGTTCCAGTCCATAGAACAAAAAAGAGTGTCCAGCTCCATAGAACGTCACATACATTGTGAGAGCATTCTCTACTGAGCCCAGTCTTATATGTTGGATATGTTCAAATATTCTGTTCTTGAATTTTCTCACAGTTTTTCTGACATAAAAGCACCCACAATTATGTAAAGCCAAATAGACCACTGCTTCTGTGTCACAAGATATGAAACTATTGGAGTGGAACACTTGATCATTATGTGGTAATGAAATGTCTCTTCCCACCTTAATGAAAGCACATGCTGTACCGTTGCCACATCTAAAGTTCCCCACTGGTAACTTCTGCATTTCTTCATCACCATTTTCTTTTTGTTTATCTTTACCACTACAACAGTGCACCAGTAGGTACTGTTTCTGAGGTTTTTTCCTTTTTTGTATGTAAAGCAAGGGCCCTCCTGTAACATTTCATTCAACACAGGTTGCAGTAGTAAACAGTGCCAGCTCTTTCTGATAATTTGTTCAATTTCTTTAGCCTGTGTGTTAAAAACTGTAATAAAATTAAGGTTGTGGCTATGAGTTTTCTCCCTCTTATTCTTAGAGTGCAATAGATGCTCCCCAGACATAGTATCCACTTTTTATTTGGCATTTTGTATACAACTCTGGCTGTATCCCCTCTCATTAAACTTTTATGTCAAAATTCTACTATTTCTCCTGTATGCTTCTTTCTTGCTGCAGTTTCTTTTAGCCCTCATGTATTTGCCCAGTGGGATATTCTGAGCCACATGTTTGCGATGGCAACTTGTAAAGTGCAAAATACTATTTCTGTCTGTACTTTTACGATAGAAGCCTGTTGCCAATCCCCCATGTCCATGTTGGTCCTTAAAAAACAATATGTCAAGGAAAGGTATCTGATCAGTACTAGCAGTGATTGTAAAGTGCAAATTAGGATTTGTAGATTCCAAATAAGACGTAAAGCTATGTAATTCATCCATACTGCCTTTCCATATCATTTATTTAAGATTCAGATTAATACCTTTGAGCCAGAGGCTCGCTTACAAAGGTTCCAAGTCAGGTGACACAATACAGAGCCATTGAGTTACATCAGTGAAAACATTGTACAGAGAGAGAGCAACAAGGGTGACACTAGACAACAATAAACATACAAAAGTGAAACAGTTGGTGGCTACGTAACAAAAAATACAGGTTACTAAGTGCAATGAACAGGTTTCTAAGTGAAGATATCATCCAGGTATCTGTTATATATGTCAATCTTTTCAAAAAATACGTTAACTCCAGAGTTATAGATAAATTCCTGTCCCACTGGGCCAAATAAATAGTGGCATAATTGGGGCCATGGCTGCCCCCATGACCATCCCCTTTATCTGATGGTAAAAGTCAGTCTCAAATAAGAAAACATTTTTTGTTAGAACAAATTCTGTTAATCCTGTGTAAGTCCTGTGGAGCTGGACACTCATTTTTGTTCTATGGACTGGAACATGTGAAACTGGGAGTCGGGGGAGATCTAAATAATGTCTTAATGTGTCAAGAAACATATTGGCAATTCTGACTTAGAGCAGGGCATCCTCCTAGTCTCAATGGGTCTTTTCAGCTGGCCTCTCATTAAAAGAAAAGACTCTGAATGGACTCAAATATGATTTTTGGACTTTAATGTGTATATGTGTGTGTGTGTATGCATATATATATATATTTATGCAACAGGGGTCAGGATAAATACTGTAGAATAAAACCATTTATCTTCGCTACTATGGTAATAAATTTATTTATCCACATAGTAACTACATCATCACCCATTTATCTACACAATAACTACATCACTAGCTCATTTATCTACACAGTTCTCTTCAGAATTGTTTTAGAATGTTCGGCCTCAGAACCAGTACTAACCATATTTAAATGTCAATAACTTAAAAACGAAAAAAGATAACATGGTACTGTGAGCACGAAAATTGTTCAGCACAAAATTATCTACAAAATGAATAATGTTTCATTTATATAAACCCTGTATATTGTATATGGTTAGCAAGAAAACAGAAGAAATGTAATTTTTGTTCACTTTTTGACAAACAAATATAAATAACTTTAAAACAAAAATGATAGCATGGTACTGTGAGCACGAAAATGTTCAGCTCAAAAATATCTACAAAATGAGTGGTGTTTCATATATAGATACCATTTTGTTTTTATAATTAGCAAAAACAGCATAAAATTCTATTTTCTTTTCCTTTTTGACAAATTATTTACACCTACCAAAATCAAAATGTTCACACAACATCTAAACTGTTGCATAAATGGAATAGTAGGGTATTAGTGTGATAATGCATTTATCTTGTGTTGTTTCAGTGACCTAGACCTCCCACTGTGCCTCGCACTGTGAGGTTACTTGAGGCCACTGGAAACTGTACAAGATAAATGCATTATCACACACTGAACCGCTGTATATCCCTCTATATATATATATATATATATATATATATATATATATATATATGTATATCTTGTTATAACATATAATTGGAGCGCAGGACTGAGCTTAGGATTATTTTTGGTGCTTCAATTATAAACATATTCTACTATAGATAGAAAGCTGAATTTCAGATTTATTATATATGTAATTTAGAATTGTATGTTATTGTGCTCTATATATACTTATTTATGCCTAACATTACCCCTTAGGGATTTATATTTATTTTTAAGACTATTTAGGTGATGTATATGTGTGGGGTTATTTATCTAGTTTATTTGTATATGTTATTTATTGGTGGATTTGTGATTTACAAGGTACCAAATAAGTTTTACTATTTATGTTTTATTTATGGTTAGCATGAATTATGTCACTTTAGCACTATGTCACTTTAAGAGCCTTTAGTGGTCTTCCTATCACATGTACAATATATCCTGTATACAAGGGGAGCATTTTCATGTGCATGATGTCTTGATAAAGCACCAGTGTGACATGAAACGTACATCAATGTTTTTTGTGAGGGGGGTTCCATTGCCTTCAATAAACATATTTATTTTATTGCATGCTAACTCAAGGCATGTGTGTTTTTTGAAGTGAGCCAAGAGTTCCTGTTTCCTGGATATTTCACTGCGACTTGCATTTCGACTCCTTCTGTGTGGTTCTGAGTCGTGTTTTTGTTTTATTTTACCTTAGCAGAAAGAGCAGCAAAGTACTAGCTACATCTTTTGTCAAGAAATAATACAAGTAAATTTAAACTAAAGAAACTGGGGAGATGGACTACTGATTCCAAATCACACTGCAATGAATCAAACCATGTGGAAGAAATCAGTAACAGCAACTACCACACAAAAGATAAACAGGAAGGAAATAAAACTGGCAAAAATAAGATCAAGGTACTGATGGCTAATGCAAGAAGCTTAGTCAATAAGATGGAAGAACTACATCTCCTATTAAAGAAGGAAGACATAGGAATTTGCAAACTATCTGAGACATATTGGCAGGATGATGATTGGGGCCACAATATTCCTGGTTATACCACATTTAAGGTGAATCATATCAATAAGAGAGGTGAGGGGTTGCCCTATTTATTAAGGATACCATCTAGGCATACAAAATAGAAACAGAATTAGATAAAAGAGCAAATATTGAACAGGTATGGGTTAACATATTGCAACTAGGAAACCAAAAAAAATATCACTCTAGGTGTTTGCTATAGGGCACCCAATTTGAGGGCTGATGATAACGCAATGTTTCTTGATGCTAGAAATAAAATTGAATTAAGTGGAAGAGCCATAATAATGGGTGACTTTAACTTACCCAATATCAACTGGGACAGTCTATGTGGAACATCTGATTTTGAGAATAGGCTTAAAGATATTTTAGTTGCAAATAATCAAGAGCAATGTGTAAAACATAATATGAGAGGAGAAAGTATGCTGGACCTTGTTTTTAGTAACATGGAAGATTACATCAGTACATGTATAGTTAGAGAACCACTGAGTTCAAGTGATCATAATATGGTGGAATTTAAAATATTGGGCAACCATATAAATGGAAAAGGAATAACTAAAATTAGATGTTTAAACAGGGCCAACGTCCAGAAAATGAGAAATGTTTTACAAACTTTGAACTGGGACAGTGAATTATCAAATCTAGATGTACACAAAACATGGTAAAAAATTAAAGGTACTTTGAAACATTGTATGGAAACATATATACCACTAAGGATTAAATATAACCAAAGTGGGAGAATTCCTTCATGGTTTAATAACAAAATCAAAAAGAATATAAGAAGGAAAAAAACAGCCTATATGAAATATAAAAAAATCCCACACCTTACAGATGGAACAGATTTAAGGAAAGAGTGAAGGACTGTAAAACCTCTATTAAAGGGGCAAAGGAAAATGAGGAGGTGAATACTGCAAAAATAGCCACTAACAGCAAAAAGGCATTTTTCAGTTATATAAACAATCATAAAAGTACAATGCACAAGACTGGGCCATTATAAATGGATAAAGAACTAATCACAGATGAGCAGGCTATAGTCGATGCAGTTAACAATCATTTTTTGAGCATAAATCAATACAAAGACAAGTTCAAAGGTAACGTAGAACTATCTATAGATGAAAATAGAATCTATTATCATAGAGTCACAGAATATTAGGGATAAGCTCAAACAATTAGAAGTTAATAAATCCCCAGGACCTGACGGTTTGCACTCATGGTTGTTGAGGGAGATTGCTGAAGAACTGGCTGAATCTCTGACTATATTATGCAATCGATAGTTAGAGGAAGGGGACGTACCAAATGATCAGAGAACCGCCAACGTGACTCCATTATTTAAAAAGGGAACTAGAAGTGATGTAAAAAACTTTAGAGCTATTAGTTTGACTTGCATTTTAAGTAAAATATTAGAAAATCACATAAAAGGTTTACTTGAAAAACATGTAAGTGAAACAGGACAAATGGATATAACACAGCATGGATTCATATCCAAAAGATCTTGTCAAACAAATCTCATAAAATGTTTTGACCATGTTGGTAAGGCTTTGGATAAGGGACTGTCAGTTGATGTAGTGTATTTGGATTTTTCCAAAGCCTTTGACCTTGTCCCACACAAGGAATTAATAGACAGATTAAAAGAAATAAATGTTAACCCAAAAATTATTAGATGGATTGCATCATGGCATCATATTCTAACAAATAGAAAACAGCATGTATGCATCAGGGGATTTACATCAAAGTGGAGTGATGTTGCAAGCAAAGTCCCACAGGAGTCAGTGTTGGGATCAACTCTGTTTAGTATTTTTATATTATCGCTTCAAGTTTCTGGGAGGCCATGGATGTGCAAATTCGCAGACGATTGCAAAAATTGGAGCAATAATAAATAATGCTAATGACAGGGATACCCTCTAAGGCAAATTGCATCAAATTGGACAATGGGCAGTGGAACATAGGATGGCTTTCAATATTGATAAATGCAGTGTGATGCATTTTGGGAAAAGAAATGGATGTTACACATACAATTTAAGGGGAAAAGAGTTAAACACAGTAGATAATGAAAAAGATCTTGGCATACTGATTAATAAAGACTTTTCATTTCACCATCATGTTACAGAGGTAAGTAAAAAAGCAGATAGAATGTTAAATTACATACTCAGGAACATATGCAGCAGAAGCAGTACACTTTTAATGCCACTGTACAGTTTGATCGACCATTAACAGAGTATTGTGCTTAGTTCTGGGGCCCTTATCACAAGGGAGATATCAAATGATTGGAGAGTGTGCAAAGAAAAGCAGCAAGAAAAATATACAAACTTCAGAACCTAAGTTATAAATACAGATTACAAGAGCTGGGAATGTTTACCTTGAAATATAGAAGATTGAGAGGAAGTCTATGTCTGATATACTCGGCATTTAAAAACAGGGATCTTTGGGAATGTTCAGGTCTGCAAATAAGGGAGTGTAATAGAATAAATAGGGGGCATACTTGTCAACTCAGAGGCAAAACATGCAAAACAAACAAAAGATGGGGTGGATAAATCAAAGGGTAGTGACACACTGGAATGGTTTGCCAGAGGATGTGGTAAATAGTGAAACTATGGATACTTTTAAAAAGAGATTAGATCATTACATAAGAAGTATTTCAATCCATTGAAAAATGATGAGTCTTACTGGCAAAAGCTACTGAAACTGTTGTATGAGTTCTGTAAGAGTTAGTTCATTTATGCTCCAGCCTGTTCCCTGCTCCCACTCCAGATGACCAGTACATCATCTGTGTACCTGTACTAGTGCAACACATCAGGTAAACCAACATTGTTTTCAGAAAAAAATGTTTTTCCCCAAATCCCCAAAACAAATTGGCATCAGAGGGGGCCATGGTGGCCCCCATTGCAGTGGCCTTTTTCAGCAAGAAATATTTATTCTCAAAAGTAAAAAAAATGTGACTCAAAATAAATTCCAGTGCTAAAAACCAAAACTGGGAAGATGGTGCATTGTCACAGGCACAGGTGTGCAGATAATGTTTTATAGCTTCCAGTCCCGAATTATGAAGGTTGTACCTGCATTAGATGACTCATCTTTTCCTAACCACATGCAATAGTCCTGCCAAATCACTTCTTTAAAGGGGAATATTTACGAACAGTGTCCAACATAATTTGATAGTCCATGACAAGATCTTTTAAATGAGATATTTGGTGAACCTTTAATTGGCAGCAGTCCAGAAATATCAGTGACTCTGTCTACCCCATATTGATACTACATTACCACCATTTTTAGAACCTGGAGATGTCACTGACAATCAAACTGTGTTTGACTACAATGTGGTTAGCCACAGCTTCATCATCAGTGACATCACAGGGTTCTAAAAATAATAGCAATGTAGTATCAATGTGGGGCAGACTAAATAATCACTGTCTCTGGACTGCTGCCAGCTACAGGTAAGCCCAAAATCTGATTTAAAAGAGTTTTTAAATGGCTTTCAAACTCTGAAGAACACTGTTCATAAATGTCCCCCTTCAAGTTTTAACAGCAGCTCTGCCTAGTCTCTCGTATGGGATCGAAGACAGCCTACCATGGGCTGCAGAACAAAATCCACAAATTGGCAAGATTCTCCATGATGAGGGATCTCATATTTAGGACTATTGGCCCACCAGGTGGCTTAGTAGAATTTTTATGTACCTTTGGAATGTAATAGGGATGCATGAGGGGGGTGCTGCATTCTGAGGTGCCGTCTTTCGGATGAGATGCTAAACCAAGGTCCCATCTGCCTGGATTGGTGGTAGTTCAGGTGGATGTTAAAGATCCCATGGCACTTATCGAAAAGAGTAGGGGAATTTTTATTGAAAAGGTGGACTCCAAACAGGTAAATCAACTGGTACAGAAAACAATCATATACAAACAGAACAGTAAGTAACAAGAAAATAACAAAAAACAACAGAGAAATTCAACATCCCCGCCATGTTGCACAATGAAGCCACAAAAATGAACATTTCACCCGACCATAGATACGTAAATCATTATCATAAATAGTTTGTAAAGTAACATGAATATTAGAAAGGAGTTCTTCAAAGGAGACAATACGTTGCTGAGTTGACCAAAAACATCTTGAATTCCATATATAAAAACGAAGAACAAAAAAAACCAACAGCAAAGTGTCTACAGGATACCTGGACCATTCACCCCCATGTGTTCCATACATAAGTGTACCATAGGAAATAGTCCGGAACAGAGGCTCATTCCATTGCACCACTAAGGAGGCCCAAAATTTCTTAAAATAGGGATAGCGTAAAAAAAGATGTTCTTGCCGTTTCCAACACGGAGACACACGTCACACGTGTACAGTACCTATCACTAAGCTGTTTATGCTTATGTGTATTACCCACTGGTAAACGACCATAAGAACTTAACCAAGCACTATCCCAAATAAAGTCAGGCAAACGTCTATGAGAGAGCAACAAAAGAACTTGTTCTTGAGACTGAGGAGGACAATCAGGGAAAACCAAAGCATCAGAAAAATAAGAAGAAACAATGCTACTATACAACTGTTTTCTATTCATTGTTTCCAAGTTAGAAATAGAAATCTTCCATTTCAATAAATGACAAAAAATGTCCTTACCATACATGGGAAACAGGGAAAGGCGAGCAAAGGAATTCACCTTACCTAGTCTCCAAGGGGGTAAACCTATCAAAAATCATCGCCTAACATAAGGGAACCAAATCTTCCAACTGGGGCGCAATAAAGGACTGAAATTGTGGGAAATAAAAATACTAATAAAAAACGCCAACGGATGGACCATACCTACCCCACCTTGTCAGATACTTCTATAAGTGTATCCCCGTTTAATGGGATTCAGTCTGCTCCCCCAGAAAGCTTGAAAAAAAACACTATATAGGGCAGTGAAGAGAGAAACTGGAAGTGGAAATACATAACTCACATACAAAAATAAAGGCACCATCAAAGTTTTAATAAGCAAGACTCGCTTCCGTTTAGCTATCTGTTTACCCTTCCATCTAGCAACCATTGACTGAGCAGTACCCAATTTATGAGTCCAATTTTCCGACTGCATGTCACCATCACTAAATTCAACACCCAATATAGTGATGGGATCCTTGGAAATGGTAACACCAGCAATGGTACCATTAGTCGGGATAAAGGAATTACCAAAGGGGAAACCTCTACATGTCACATAATTAATCTTAGCACCAGAAAAACGCGAAAAGAAATCCAACACATCACCCACTATAGAACCTTCAGCAATATCTGAAAGACAAAGAACTAAATCATCTGCGTAGGCAAGAATCTTAATAGGAGAGAGATTATCAACAAGCCATACCCTGATAAACCAGAATGAGTGCTAACCATTCAAGGAAAACATCAATAAAAAACATACAAAGTGGGCTCAAGGGGCATCCCTGCCTAACACCTCTTTGCACAGCCACAGGAGTACCAATCCAACCATTCACATTCAGTATAAGACAGGCTGAATGATATAAGATCTTGATCCAATCAATAAAACCAGAAGGCAAACGATATGCTTGTAGTACAGAAAACAGAAATACATGAGAAACACGGTCAAAAGCCTTTTCCTGATCCAGACTCTAAAGATAACCCTTTAGGGAACCAGACTACGAAGCTGAAAAAAGTTCTCGCAATATCAGTAAATTATCATACTGAGTCCTGCCTTGTATAGAACAAGTTTGGTAGGGACTTATCAATTTATCTGCAAAGGCATACAATCTATGTAATAAAATCTTACTCAAGATTTTGGAATCCGTATTGAGTAAACTCAACGTCCTCCAATTACTAAAATCAGTCTTCAGCCCTTTTTTATAAAGCAAAACTACCAGTGCCATATACATTGAGGGGGCTAACTGATTGGTAGACAACATTTGGTTGAATACCTGAGTCAAAATAGGAACCAAATCATCCTGAAAGATCTGGTAAAAACCAGCACCCAAACCATCTGTCCCAGGCGAGGAATCAACATTCAAGGTCAGGATAGCATCACGTAATTCAGATTCTGAAATCTCGTGTAACAACTGCTGACTTTCAACTTCAGACAACTGCAGTATCTGTAGGGAATCAAAATCAAACAAACCACTTTGTACCTTGTCATCCTTCCGATACAGCAGTCCCAAATAACGCCCCACAACTTCAAGCAAAGCAGAAGGATCCATAACCAATTCACCTGAGTTAGTAGCCAATTCAGTTATTAAACATTTACCAACTCGGTCCTTAGAATCCTGAAAGGGATCCAAAGCACCCTTATGTAATTTAAGACCAAATCTATGTTCATGATCCAACGACTTGGCTCGATCATATTGATAGTCTAACATACAGGTCTTAACATTTTTAATTTGAACACTATAATCAATACCTCAGTCTCAGTTAAAGAAGTCAACTTCTGCAACTGTGATCTGAGCCGAATACTCCAAATACTGTAAATTAGACTTAGAACGAGAAAAGCTTGAAAAGGACTCCAGTCCTTCTTAGTATCCTCCCACCAAGAAGCAGCATCATCATAAAGTTCAAAACAGCTATTCGGCACTAAATTCACCTCCAAGCTTTTAAGAGATTCATCAGTCAAAAGAGAGGAGTTCAACCTCCACATATTTTTCCTACAACGAGGAGTATTAGCCATGACAAACAAAACCGTAAGAGACTTATGATCAGAGAATTCCCAAACCTGTAAAGAAACCAAGGTGACCTGTAACACAACAGAAAGAAAAATAAAATCTATCCTAGTGGATAGTGCATTATTAAAAAATGTATTACCACCCACAGAATAAACACTACGGTAAGCATCCCGAAGCTGGGCAGTGTCCAGAATGAGTAATAGCGTATGAGAATCACAAAATAATTTAGACGTTTTCATTCCTCTATCCCCAACACTAATGACACAATTAAAATCACCTGCCCAAACAACCAATCGGGAAGTATGCAAATAGGGTTGAACGTCCTTAAAAAAGAGCAACACAAAGTGCCTTGGTCTGTGGGGCATAAATGTTAATTAAGCGAAATCGTTCTCCCCGAAAATTAATGTCCAGTAGTAAAGCTCTCTACCAGGACAAATGTCAACCATTTTGAGACCTTCAATGCCGAATTAGTAAACAACACCTCAACACCTTCACAAAGAGAGTCCCCATTAGACCAAAAAGAAACCCCCAAAGACCAAAGGTTATGAGCATGTTGCACTTCACAAATAGTTTTTAGTCTGGTATCCTGTAAACAAATCACATCACTGCTTAGCTGTTGTAAACATGATAAGGCTGTGACCATCTTCTTGTGACTCTTGATACTATTAACATTAATGGATGTAAATGTTAAAGAAGCCATAATCAAGGTGATACAGAAAAGGGAGGGAAGAACCAACAGAAGGAAAGCAAAATCAAGGGACTTTGGAAACACGTCTACACTGAGAGCGTCTAGGAAGACTTTCAGCTCATGCCACTTCACCATCATCTCCTTCTGAAAAGGTATCTGTGACTTCAGAAGCTCTAGAGGAATGGTCAGAGTCTTCTCCCTTGGAGTCTTCCTTAGAAACCAGAACAGCAAAACTGTTACCAGCTTTCCAGGACTCTGAAGTATCACTGGTAAGAGAGGCCACAGGTAAATGTCTAGGGGGAATAGTCTTCCCGGATCTATGACATTTCTTAGAAGTAACTTTTTTAAAAGGCAACACTTGGGAGGAAGGAGGGGGCATTTCCAAAACATCCATATTATCACAGGAAGATATGAGAGCTGCAGACAGAGGGGCGGCTGGGGGAACCACTACCTCTGGGAGCTGGGCCACACTTTCCGGTAAGTCACCCGAAGCGGACACCTCTAGACCAACATCCAAAGTAGTCACAGAAGGTACATCGGGGACCTGTAACTGCGGTAATGCTCCACCATCACCAGAGGGAGGTAGAGAGTCCGGAACCAGATGCTGAGCAACAACAATCAAGCCTTCATGAGAAGGACAGTCATCCCTATTATGGGATGCCCAAGGACATTTAGCATAGCCATGGCCTGTCTGTTCACACAAATTACACTTGAATAAATTGAGGCATGAAGAGGCCTGGTGACCAAATTCAAAACAATGTGAACAATGAGGAGTATCACAAACCGTATTAAGATGTGTCCTAGAACCACACTTAAAACAGGATTTAGGCTGGCCAAAATAAAACAGACTACCCCTATCCTTCCCCAGAAAAAAGCTATTGGGCAGGTGTTGCTGTCCAGTATTCGTGACAAAAAGTTTTACCCTGATTTTCCAACCCCCATTCCAAATATTCTCACTATCAAGAATAGGTACTGGTTTATCCAACACTTCACATCTTCTACGCAACCAAAATAGAATATCTTCAATATGAACCCCCTCATTACGAAACATTACAGTAATCAACTTAACAGATGGTTTAGTCAAAGGCACTGCCAAAAAAGGTATCCAGAGTGGAGAGTGTTTAACAGCATGATAAGTGTCCAAAAACGTTCCAAACCTGAAAGGGTTTTAAAACTAATGTTGTAGTTTGAGTTACCAATATGTATAAGAGCATATATATCTGCAGACAGAAATTTGAGAGAACCTTTAAGCAAAACTTTTGCAATATAAAGTCTATCAGGTAGGTCTTCCAAGCCACCCTTATAAATCAGACGAACAGCATTCTGGCGTGGTGCAGGCTCACCCTTGTTTGAAAACAAATCAGAAAGTTTGAAAGGGGGAGAGGGACCCTTATTAGACAAGTCCGGACCAGGAACAGACGTGTCAGTTGTTAGATGTTCAGTAGGTAACTGAGTAGTAGACTGAGAGACATTAGCCACTGGCGCAGTTAAAATAGGCAGTTTAGGTGGCAAAGAGTTGGAAGTAGTACAGCGTAAAGCTGAGGAAGTCACAGAGCCAGTAATAGGAGAGTGAAAACGTTTCACCTCCTTATCATTAGGATCAGGCACCCATTGTCCATCCGAATATCGTAACCACCCAGCAGCAGATATAGCCTTCTCCGGTGACCAACCATCCCGGGCAAAGGTAGATAAAGGGGGTGTTTTAGATCGAACAGGGGTGGCAACACAGGGGGGACTTCTGAGACTGAAGAGCATCGTGAGGAAAAAATGAAGCAGCTCCCAGAGACAAATCACCCTCCCTCTCCGTAGAAACCAATGACAGATTAGGCTGTTCATTGCCTTGCAATACATTACCAGACTCTCCCATACTCAGTGTAGAAAGCAGCGTATCAGAAGTAGTAGGATCACCCGATATCGAAACCACCCCTTGCTGATTAATAGCTTCCAAATCCAAGACAGACAAGTTAGCAGAACTAGGCAGAGACTGGGAAGCAGGCACACACAGTGAAGAACCGGAGGCAACGTCGTCATGCTGCGACCAGGAAGTACAGGACGCCGACTGTGCCAAAACAGGGGAAACAGCGCAAAGCTGCAATTTCGCGCTGTAACTGAGTCTGATGACGCGAACATTCCTCCGATGCCGAAAGCACTTCATCCAAAAGACGCTCCTTCTCAGTAAGTATCCGACGGTTATCAAAACGTGACTGGCAAGTTACCATGGGAGTAACCCTGTCAGGGTACACAGACTCAGGAGAAACAAAAAACTCCACAGGCAGAGAAGCATCCTGGAGTTCAGCCACCAAACCAATAGCCTCAGGTGCTTCGGGAGCAGGGGAGGATGCCCACTCCCCCATCCCAGACACTTCCATCTCCTCCAAAGGCAGAGCAGAAGTGGCCATCTTGCGTCTGACCACCAAAGGTTCCCCCTCCAAAGAGTAGGGGAATTTCCCCGGTGTCCTGGCCAAATTTCTCCCATTCACTAAAAATACCACCAACAGCTTAATCTGCTTCAATTTCAGTTGCTTACCATCTGTATCCTCCCTCCCCCGGTCGCCCCTGAAAAAGGGACTTCTAGGCCAGTGGGCTTTCCAGGTCAACAAAATTCAATAAATAAAATAGAAGGCTGGTACCTTAGGGTGCTGCCCCATAAGATATTTTAACTCTGTTTCAGTAATATGCTTCTGTTCAGGCCTGTGTCTGTGGCCTCCCTTGGCTCCCGACAGCCCACCAGCTACCACAACAGTTCTGCTCGCCATAACACAGGCTATGGGGGGAGTGATGTCCTCCCTCCTGAGGCAGTCCACCATGTGGACCAGTATCCAGAGCTAGCAGGCACTAGGGACCCAGGGGAGCCAGGATCCCAGAGCGTCATTCAGATGGCTCTGGGGTTTTCTTGATAAGTATAGTCTCACAGTCTGGGTGCCTCTGGTAGTGTGGAGGATGTCCTCTTCAGAGGAAAAAAGAATGAAATCCACCAGAGGAACAAATTAATGGTTCATACTACAGTAGTCAAGTAAGTTTTTGGACAATAAGATTTTAAAGAATATGATGGCAGCCAGACTGTGAGTTAAGCTTCATCGATGCAGTAAATACTAGTGTCCTGAAGATGTGACTTTTACGTCACGAAATGTTAACATTGATTTTTGTGGAAGTTACAATAAATAAGAATATACTTATCGGTACAACAGCAGCTCTACCGCTCATGACACTGGCGACCCAGGTTTGGGAACAAGCCCGGGGAGTCAGAGGGACAGCCGGTGGGGAGGAGGATTGAGCATCCGAGGGACCGCTTGCTTTCTTCAGGTGGGAGGGTGGGGTGAGGCTCGGTGCTTGACTGGCCTCTGGCGGAAGCTGGTGGCACAGCAAGCACCAGCCATGACTTGGAAGGGGAGGCATGATTGATGTTGGTGTGTGCACCCTGACGTCACAGCGCACATCACACCCTCAGAGGAAAACTGGAAAAATGGCCCTAGCATGCTGGGAAGACGGAGCACCCAGCACAGATCCGGATCTCCCCTGACTGTCCCTCGGCCTGGTGTCCTGATGAAACTCCAGAATTTCAGGTGCAAGCTTGCCCTACCTTGTCCCTGCCTAGGGGGTATAGCCACGGCTTTATGGGTGATGACCTCAGTCAGTGGGCTCCAGGTAAGGAGGGGACGACAGCTGTGGGGATGCCTTGGTGACTCCCGATGGGTCGGTGTGCTGGTGGCAGGGGGAAGTATAAATAGCAAGTACAAAAAAAAAAAGAATATACTTATTATCAGGAGTTTGATCCATTCTTTCTTTCTACAATTGTGCATGGATCTTCTGACTTTATCAGCATTATAATTACAAGGGCATCCAGAGTCTTCTCTTGTGACTGTGGGGTTTTCCTTCCATTTTTCTGGTCTCTCCCACCTCCCCGACATAATCATAGCCTCTGACAGCCTCGCTCACATGCAGCACACCTGCCTGCAGCAGGAGCAAGCTCCCTGGACCAGCTGCAAGGGTTGCTGGGAAACTGCAGTTTTCCATCAATGCTCCCTGGCTAAAGCTTGCTGCTGCATGGCAGCTACCTCAGCCTGGCTTGTCTCCCGGCACAACCAACCAGATTCACTTCCAAACTTGGTCATCAACATGGCAATGTGATGCGCTGGTGCTGGGACACTGAGACAGCAAGCACCCATAGTTTTAACAATTTGCTTTCTCCAACCAAGGTAGTTGGAGAACCAGGCTAGATTAAAGATTTCTAGACTAAGGTTTCTCAGTGTATTCAGTAGTAATGGGTGAGCAACCGGGTGAAAGGCCTGTGTCAGATCACAAACATAGCACCCCTCAAGGGCACCACATCCATAGCACAGAATATATAATTTGTGAATCTGACAAGGTGGTGCCCATACCATGATTCTTTTGGACGTCATACTGCACACTGGTGAGCAATCCCGGATAGCAATATACTTCTACGCTCGATGATAGACTATACTTTTTTGTATCTTGTCCAGAGTACAATGTATTGTGATGGGCCTATAATTATCAATTAGGTTTCTGGAACCACACTTCTGGATTGGGACCACCAATGCCCTTTTCCATTTATTAGGAATGGCATTTAAGTTATTGACACCTAAGACATATTATATAGCCTCTGCAAAGGAGCAACAGAGACTGGGGCTGCTAGTCTGAGCACTTTTGGCTCAAGGCCATCGAAACCAACAGATGTTTCAGCTTTAATCTGTATCAAGTGGGTAAAGACCTCCTTGTGCATGGCAGGTTTGAAGAGGAAGTCAAGACAACCACTGATAGGAACTTTAGATTCTTGATAGGAAGGATGGGGTTTAACCCCCTGAAAAGATCTTTTGCATTTTCCCAGATCCATGAAGGGCGAGTTGAAGGCATTAGTAATGGATAAAGGATTGGGGAGAAGACTTCCTTCAATAATACCTGGGATATCTAACTTTGTAGGTCCTTTGAGGAGAGAGTTCTCTTGGGACCAGCGCCTTCTATGGCCAGTAAGATTATTTGTTTTAAGATTTTTAATGCATTTAACATTTACTTGTAACCCCCAGGTGGCACTATCCCAAGGGCTACTACCCCTGCCTGCATAACTGCTAACAGGTTAAGGGGCCTAGGTCCAATGGCGGGTGCCTCCACCCAGAGGTCGGGGTTAAGACAGTCTGGTATGACTTGGTCACAGCCCTCTGGGTCACTGCAACCCCCCTTTCTTCCCACTAGTGGCCCACACAAGTTAATAACAGTACCTTCCCAGTATACACTTACCCCTAGGATTGGTTCGATCAGCTTGACTCTAGGGACCCCCTGTAAAGTAAGATGTGGTAATACAATAGCCACTGTACAGTATTTCAACACAGATACGCAGTTCAGGCAGTGTAACTTTGCAAAACAACCAAATCTGATTTATTTGGGGGAGAGTAACAAGGACATGGGGAAATCAAGTTAATTGATTCAATCGCACTAATATTCAGAGCACTGTGCACAGGGCTAAAGTCCCTAAAAGTCACTGTCGCTGGGTACCCAGGAAAGCGGGGGCTAGCCAAGATTGGTGCAGTTGGTTGGGGCCCTGAGGAGGAAAACACTTGCACAATACCCAATTTGTAATCCGGAGCCGATAGGCTCAGTTTGTGTAGCAAGAGAGGGAAACAGATGAAACACTTGCAACTCAATGGATCAGTTTGCAGGGAGCTACCCTGATTTTTACTCACGACTCTTGTGGCAGAACACCTTTCACACTGCAGGGGGACACAGGCCTGTGATCAGAACACTCCCCACACATCTATATGTAAAAGAAGGTTACCATACCAGGCAGCTACTTTCATAGCCCGACTGCACTTACTGCCAACCCAGGAAGTCAAAGTGCAGCTTCACTTCTCCTGACAGACCGAGCGCGATGAAGTAGATTCTCCAGTCCTCTAGAGGGTGAGCCTGGTTGCTGGCTGCTAGCTGCACAGCCTCTTCTGTTCCTTGTACACAGCGGATTCAGTCCGAATCACCATGGCGAACGAGCCGCCCGACTTTTGGCCTCCACACGCACTTCCCGCGAGAAACACAGCAGCGCTGAAGCCTGGAGCTCCTTCCTCACTCATGGCCACAATGACTCTGCCTTCTTGGCCGTTGGGCAGGGAATCACATTCAGGTGCCACCCGACCCAATTGGAGGGCATCAGATGCCAGTCACTCACACCTTCCCCTATTGGTGCGAAAAGGCGCCACACTCCAGAACTTCACTTCACAGAATCACCGGCCATACTCCCCATTGGCAGCCGGCTCCCAAGAGAGTCCCAATCCTGGTTGGCTGCTCAATACTACATTTTAAGCGCCCCTTCCTCCTGATTGGGTCCAAGAGGCAGTTCCGATCCAAAATGGAGGGGCAAAGCACACAAAGTCCCAGCTGCAAGAAAAGCAGGTTAGACAAAGTACATTTCCATTACCACTCTTAACATATTTCGAGCCAACAATTATAATCCTGGGAAGTACTCGCTTTGCCCGCTTAGCGACGGCAGAAATGAAGCACCTTGTCAGCGGCTCGAGCAGGACTCGAGCAGGAGAACACATGGTCCCACATACAAACGAATTAGGTCTGAGAGCTGACAACTCTTAAAGAGACAGTACTAGAGGCTTTAAAAAGCACTCACTTATAAATGGTTTAATGGCTGAACACCATCCTGTCTGGGCTCATTAGACAAGTTGCTAGGGGACTTTTAGGATCCCCCCCCCCCATTTGCAGGGGGGGTTACATACTCTTTTGAGTTAAAATTTTCAGGTATTTCTCAGATGTCTATTTGCCAGCCAATTATGGTGACACTGGTAGACTGCCCCAAGATGTATTCCTAAGCCTTATTAATTTATGCAGATCACTGTTTAACCATTTTGAGCAGCCTCCCCTAATTCTCCTTTTGATAACTGGGGCACACCTGTTGGATATCTGTGGAAAGTTATTAGAAAAGCACGCAGCTGCCAAAAATACTGTAAATGATAGAAAAGTTTGGTGTCTGGGTGCAGAGTCAGCTCTTGGGGAGACAGACCTGTTTTGTGGAGCACCTGCTTTGTTGGAATGGTATATTGGAGCGTGCCATTCACACTCCCTATGTGTTTGGGGTATGTCTCAATGTAGTGTATCAGTAATTTGCTCCGAGCAATAGCTTGTACCTGAAGCAGTTTGTTTGCATGCCCAAATGGGGATATTTGAATATCCATCCCTAAGGCAATCTTACACTCAATTTCTGTCAAGACAGTCAAAAGATGCTTCACACAGACCTTTACCCACAAAGTCAGCTGTGAGATGAAAGCAAGTTTTTCCAGTTTAAAATTTAGGACAGACATGATCAGATTTAGAGAGTATGGCTTGTAGAAACAAAGAGTATCTTCCTGCTAGAGTTACTTTTGAGAGGAAAAAAACCTGAACATTGAGAATATTTCAGTCAAGTTTAATTGTTATTGATTGAATTTATTTACTGGAGATTGGTAACTGGGAAAGGCACGCTGAGCTGGAGCTTGTTGCCAGGTACAACCCGGGGTGCAGTGATATAGGGAAAAAAATATGTACAATGGTAAAGTGCAATAAATGTTAACAAAACAGTATACAGTGGAGCCCACTTATAAGAATAGCAGGCCTAAGAACATCCCATTTATATGAAGAGTCTTTTTGCCCATTACTTTCAATGGCAGTAAAACCCATTTATAGGAACAGTCTGTTTATAAAAACAATTGTTATGTTTGCTCGTGTGATTGTGCAAAGCTGTGTAGGTGTATACTGTATAAGCTAATGGATGTAGAAATGCAGGAGGCGTGCCTCTCAACATCCAGTTCTGAAAAGACTGACAATGACAGTGCTTAGTTGGCTGATATACATAAACTTATTGTAGTTAAAAGAAGAAAGCCCCACCAATCATACTGTTTTTTTGCCCATTAGCCAATTAGCAGACACCATCAGGCTTGAAGGTAAGCATAAAGCCTCACACTGAGTGTGTGTTTGTGTGTGTGTGTATGTGTGTTCCCCCCCTAGTTATAGACAGGAAGCTCCTTTTTGAAAACAGAGTCGGGGGGATGGGAAACGAGTATGCAGAATGCAAATATAATAGCTTCAAATATGTTAACATCATGTCAATAATGAACAGAAAACACCAGCAATAGTTGATTTAAATTACATTTTGTTTATGTTCCCTTTAAAGAGCCCCTGGCCCTGATACCAGTTGGATAACTTTGAAAAATGTGTAAGTTAGACACAAATCAGTTTATCATTCAAATATTTTTGCAATCCTTTTTTTTTGTATGGACTTTATCCTCTTGCCCCTCACCATTGGCCCCCTTCTGCTGTTGACCCCCCTTGACCCCAACTCTAGGACTTACCTCATCTACTTCTTACCTCTTTGTGTGAATGGATGTCATGGATGGCGGTGGTGCAGTGCCTTCAGGGTTGTAGCATCATCCTGCAGACAGGGATTCTTTTTCGCCCATTACTCCCGTTGAGTCAGAGCCAGCAGCGTACAATGGCATACGTGTAGACCGTGACGATGGTGCACACATTCAATACCTACCTCAGACTTTCAGTTCTGATGACCACTGCTGCGCCTCCTAGCCTCCACAAGGTGGCAGCCAAGCAGCAGTACACACAGTCCTCCTACCCTAAGGATGACATCCATCGATGGACACTAAATCCTCCTTCCCCTGTCAGCCCCTGCACAACCATGGTCCATTCCTGAACCTGGGTTGCCGGTGTGGTGCGAGGTGAGACATCCTGTGCCTCACTCTTCATGTTACTGCCCTGGCTACAAGTTTAATGTAGCGCAGATTCCCTTAGACAATATTGTTTGTGGTCCGGAGGACGTCTGAACCTGCAAACAACTGTTTACAATTCTGTGCCTTTACCCTCTGTATCATGCAGAGGGAACTATATTTTGTGCAATTCTTCCTTCTTTTTATGTTGGCTTGTGCTTGCTCGCCAGCCAACATTTTGCGGTAGTAGCAGATTTCAGAGGTGCAGCCAGTGTGGGTGAATGCAGGGCAGGCATCAGTAGGTGCGTCCTTCATTCCCCAATAAGCCAGCATGCAGGTGCTGACATCTGCAATATTTAAAGTGGTCAAAACTTCTAAGAAAAGTGCAGCTGCAATGAAAGGCAAGCTCGTCATGCAGCGGCACAGTAACACGCCTCCTGATGTGCCTTTTCTGGTGAAATATTTCATTAAACACCTACCGCACAATGCCGAATTCAGGGGTGCCCAATCCCGCTGTCGGCATGCTAAATAACCCCCCCCAAGATTGTGTGGCACACTGGGAGCCCACCCCAGTGTGCCTCCCCATGATGAAAGCCGACCATCGTCGGCATGTTGAGGCCCTGCTCCTATTCTGTGTCACACTGGGAGCCCACCCCAGTGTGGAAACATCACCCCCCTGAAGTCATGATGCACACTGGGAGCCCACCCCAGTGTGCAGAACACTTTTCATACACCTGTGGAAAAAGAAAACTGTCCTCTGTGTTTTTGTTCCCCTCTCCCCCAAGTACCTAAAAGAAAGAAAATGGTCCCTCACTGTGGAGTCCCCTCCTCCAACCCGCAGCCACCCTCTGTGCACCCCACCTCCCCACATCCCCCCTCACTCCATACTTACCTCCATAGCCCAGCGTGATAATCTTCGTTGAACCGGGAATACGTCTGCACTCTTCAAAGCCAACTGCGATCTGAAGAAATGCCGGTAAGCTGTATAATGCAATAAATAGGGGTTACATAGATACATAGACAGTGTTGGCAGATAAGGGTCTATGGCCCACCCAGTCTGCCCATTTGAGCTTGTAAGTTTACTTTATGTTTTCCTGGAAGTCTGTTGCCTGTTAACTTTGACCTCCAGAATTCCTTTATGTCTGTCCCATACATTCTTAAACCCCGTGATTGTTTCAGCCTTTTTCAACTTAGGTGGATATCTCAGCCATTTTTTGGAATTTTGCCTCCAAATTTTCAACATAGGGTGCTTTGGACTCCACCTCATGCACACATGCACTGTCATCTCGTTACTCGACCCCGGAAGGTCATTTCACGGTCACTGCACGAAATCACCTTTCGGGACTGATTAATGAAACAACAATACCACTGTTCATGAGGTGGGGTCCCAAAACCCTATCTTACCAATTTGGTGGAAGAATATGTTTCGTCTGGCGTGCATTCGCAGTTTCAACCAGCTTGTAATTTTGACAATTTTAATATTTTCACTCCAGAAGTTCAACATTGCCCTTTTTTCACATCTCTTTATGAACAGTACAGCTGTCATTTTTCACATCCTGCCCAAAATGTGTTTCCACGCATGTGGCGCACAATGGCACGGTCATTCTGCGAAATCAATGTTCTGGACACATTAACAAAATCACAGTGAGACTGTTCATGAGTGGAGGTCCTAAAATGCCTATGTTGAAAATCTGGTAAAACAAACACCCAAAATAATTGCTTTATGGGTGTGCACTGCACAGTTTCTATGCACGCTCATGACGTCACCAATTTTTCATATTTTCACCCGATTTTCACCACTGTCATTTTTGTACACCTCCTTATGAACAGTACCACTGTCATTTTTCACATCCTGCTCAAAATCTGTTTTCGTAGGTGTCACACAATGGCACGGTTGCTGTAGAAAATCAATGGTCAGGCCACATTAACAAAATCACAGTGATACTGTTCATGACCGGAGTTCCCAAAATGCCTATGTTGAAAATTTGGTTAAATAAATCCCCCAAATAATTGCGTTATGGCCGTGCATTGCACAGTTTCCACGCATGCTCGTGATGTCACCAATTTTTCATATTTTCACTCCAGATTTTCAACAATGCTGTTTTTTTACACCTCCGCATGAACAGTGCAGCTGTCATTTTTCACATCCTGCCCGAAATGTGTTTTTGCACCTGTGCTGCCAACATGCATAGTCGCTATACAAAAGTGCCTTTTAGCAAACAAATTAATAGTGCCACTGTTCATGAGGTGGGGTCACAAATGGCCTATGTTGAAAATTTGGAGTGAAAATACCAACAAATGCCCTTAGCATTAGGGTTTCCAACTGCAATGCCCCACCCCGTACAGACTGACAGGCGTCAGGGTTGTGAGCCGGCATTGTCGCTGCAATGCTCATGCCATTCCACCCCCCTCCACGCTGCAGCCAGTGACATGTGTTGAGCTGTGCCTTAGACTCTTCAGTCCCAACATTCATTCCATTCTCCTACACTGCATCAATGTCAGTATATTGTCAGAGGGAGATCCCCAGAAAAGAGAGGCACAACAACATCTAGTGGGTGCTCAACTGGCAATTCGATTTATTATACATATCTCACAATGACTGCATTTACTTTGGCTTACATTTTCAACAGTCATTCATTTCCAGAGTTATCCATTTTTACATTCCATCTGCAGTCAAAGTTTTACATTTTCAAATCCCATGTTTCAAAATGTCCCTTTTTCCGTTGTCTTCTCGGGGTCCAGATTCTTTAAAGCCCGATACCCCTTGGTCCTCTTCTTCTTGTTGTCCTTGTCTTCTTGTTGTCCATAATCTTCTTGGGGTCTGGATGCTTGAAATCCCAATACCCCTTCTCCTATTCCCCTTGCTGACCCCCCTTTTCTGGCTGCCGATGGCAACTGCGCCTCATATTAAACCCTCCCTTCCTCATCCTTTTTGCTTGCCTCCACATCCGGGCGTCTGAGCCCGGCCCATGGTTTCTACTTGACTCCCCTTCCCCTCCATTTTATTTTTCATTTTCAGTAAACGTCTTCCACTAGCCCATCTCCAGCTTATGCAATGGAATGATGGGCTCCCCCCCTTACCCTCTTTTTCCCACTTTTCTATGCTATCCTCCAATTGCAATACGTATATTGCCATCCCTACCATCAATAGGTGCACCCCATCCTGTCTGTACATTCCTGGGCCAGAATAGGAAATGTCTTTATGTTCTATGTACATTCTCCCCAGCCCCTTTAGCCAAGCCACCACCTTCTTGTTAATTCTCTTCCTGGCCCGTTCCACCCCTTTTATATCCCTGGCCTGCCGTCAAACCATCCTAGGCACCATCTCTGACCAGGCTATCCTTGCCTGCTGCCACCACTGTTGTATTGTACCCATATCCCTTATTGTCTCCTTGCACACCAAACCCCATGGACGCTACCCCAGATCATTACCTCCCAAGTGCAATATTAATAGATCTGGTTTCGGCCACTTCTGCTTCAAGTCCTCTAAGGTTGGCATAATCTGTGTCCACCTCATTCCTCTTACGCCCTTCCAATGGACCGTCACTTTGTCAGGATCCTGTCCTAGCTGTCTCCCCCCTTGACGATTAGTGGCCCACCTCTCTGCCCAGTAAATGTAAGAGTGCCCTAGTATCCAGACCCGTTTGCACCTTTCCCAACCTGTGAAAAGCAAATGCGCATATTAGACTATTTTTCTCACATATATCTTACAGCAGTTTGACCTCCACCTGCCTGCTTTCTTGATTTCTTCTTCAGACCCACCTTTTTCCGCTAGTGTGGATGCGGCTCCTATCCTAAATGAATGAGAAGAATAATTTTGCAGGTTCTCCCCCAGGTGCGCCATCGCTTTCTTCAATACCCCAGTTACCTGGAAACATGTCACCGGTTTCCCGTCCATATGTGTAAAGAACTGCCTGCCTTTACTTTGTCTCTTCGTCTTGTACTTCCATAGTGCTGCTACTGGGTATATTCCTTCCCTCTCATGCTTGTCTAATACAATCTCTGCCCCCATTCCTATCTGGCCTGTCTTTGAATGTCTCAGCCAAATTGTGATCTTCTCTTGTTACCAGTGTATTTCTTCCTCCCACAACCCCCCTATTTTGTCTGTTTTGTTGGCCATTACTACCTCGCTGACCCTGAATGTGCCCCCCCGCCATCACAGTGAAAATGGCCCTGAATAATGCGGCTTCAAAGGGTGTCATACAAATCTCTACCAGGGTCCCAACCAGCCCTTCAAGTTTGTCTCCTGTGCTAGGCTTTCTTAGGTCTACCTTCCCTCCTTTTAGCCGCTGCCACCCCAACAACATGCTCCACACCACCTTAAACTTATTCGGCTCGGCCCAACCTATCCCCGCCAGCTGCACCCCCATTGTACCGCTAGCCATTCCTGCCTCCCACTTCTTCAGCATGTTCTTTGTTACCTGGTCCTGTGAAACTGGTTCACTTACTTTGAACCTTTCCTGTTCCAGGAACTCCTGGAAAGCCCCCCACGCCCCTTTGTATGCCTTCAGTATGTTGGCGGACCAGGAGCTCCTGTATAACAGTTGGGCTCCTTCCAGCCAATTTCCCATACTTTTCCTGCTACCGGTGTTTTCTTTGCAACCGCTTGTGGCACCATGGACCTGAATCTTTCCAGCTGTAAACGGGAAAGGCTGTCAGTTATGTCATTTTTTACCCCCTCTATATGCTTGGTTTTCAACGACATGTTTAGTTGTAATCCCCTCAACACTAACTATCTCAGGACCCTGTTCCCCGTCTCTGAGTGCCCTCCCTGCCTGTTGATAACCTCTACCACGGCTCTGTTATCACACCAAAACACTATCTTCATATTCCTTAGGTGTTCTCCCCATGTAAGCACTGCCACCCATATTCGGAAAATCTCTAGTAGAGTTATGTCCTTCAGTAGTCCCTTCTCCTTCCTAGAATCCGGCCACGCTTTAGCGATCCATCTCCCCTGGAAGTAGGCCCCCATTCCAATTGCCCCAGATGCATCCACATATAGATCCAGATCATTATTTCCTAGTCACTCCTTCTGCCAGAACGTAACCCCATTGTATTCCTTTAAGAAATGTTCCCACACTTCTAAATCTTGTCTAATCCCTCGTGATATGTCTACCCAATGCTTTTTGCTTGCTGTTGCCCTGGCTAGCCTCCTGGTGAACACCCTCTCCGGTGTGACCACCCAGCAAGTGAGGTTCAAGTGCTCTAACAGCTGCTGGACCTGACTCAGCGGAACTCTCCTCCTACATTTTACCTCTTGCAGCAGAACCCTGAGCCTGGCCACTTTCTGTTGTGGCAATCTGAAGACTTGCTCATCTACATCAACCTCAATCCCCAGGAATTTCAGCTTCCTGGCTGGACCTTCTGTTTTTTCTCCCACTAGAGGCACCCCTAACTGCTCGCACATCTCCTCAAAATCCAAGAGCATTGTTTTTACCTCTTCTTCACACTCCCCTATCAGGAGGAAATCATCCAAATAGTGCACTAATGCCTTGTGCCTGTATCTGTTCCCAAACACCCATAGTATCCAGGAGCTGAATGCCTCGAACTTGGCACAAGCTGTGGAACAGCCCATGGGCATTGCCTTGTCAAAGTAGAAGAACCCTTGGAAGCAGAATCCCAACAGGTCCCGATCATCCCTCTGGACTGGTAGTAGCCAGAAAGCTGATTCTATGTCGGTCTTTGCTAGCCAAGCCCCCCCTCACTCTGATCAATTCCACTGCTTGATCTAGGGTCGCATACGAGACCATGCTACACTCCGCCAGTATATGGTCATTCACTGAGGTCCCTTCTGGGTAAGACAGGTGATGAATAAGCCTAAATTCTCCTTGTTACTTCTTGGGCACTAGGCCCAAAGGGGAAACCCACAGGTGGGGTAATGGGGGTGTCTGGAATGGCCCCTCCATCCTCCCAGCTTCTATTTCTTTCCTTATTTTCTTGAAAGGCATGTCCTCCCTCCCCTTAATTGCCGACAAATTTCTGGCTCTTGTGCCTTTCCTCCCCCCTTGATATTCTAAATGAAATCCCTTTTCGAAGCCTTCCACTAACATTTGTCCTGCACTCCCATCTGGCTATCCCTTCATCCATTCTTTTACTGCCCCCACCCTAACCGGCATTCTGGCCAGCCTAAAAACTCCCCCCTTGTTGCCACCTTCCCTTTTATTGGTTCCCCATACCTCCATTCCCAAATTCCCCGCTTCCTTGAAATCCCCTCCCTCTCCCCGTTTGGTATCCCCTTTTCCCCTTGAAATGGCTGCCCATTTCCCCATTGCCCATTTTTTCTGTTCTCCATTGCTCTGGTCGCTGGGTGCTGACCTGCACATTTAGAACAGGTGTGCCTCAATTTGCAATTACTCCAGGAGCACGATGCCTTGTTGAACCCCCAACATGCTTTTTCCTACAGCCTACCTCCTCCTTGTTTATTCCTTTTTCCAGCTCCTGTAAAACCTGCTAGGATCCTCACCCATAGTTCAGAATGGGTCGAATCCCACCTCAGATCCCCCTTGGCTGCCATTCTCTGCCGGAAAGCTTCATCATACTTTAGCCAACCTACCCCCATCCTTGCCTTGTAGGCATCTTTTATAGTGGTGGCATATGTAAGCAATGGGATGGTCAGGTCTGTTTTTTTCTCCAGCATAATGACACTGAATATCGAGAAACCTGCCTGCCAGGCCTCTATACTCTTGCCCTTGTAACTCGTCTCCTCTACTTTGTTTCCCGCGATCACCAGAGCCACCGCCATCTCAGATTTTCCTACCGTTTCCTTCTGCGTATACCTCTTCGCAGACTCCTTATCCACCAGCATGAATAAATCCACGTATTCCCCTTTCCATATCTTTTCTTTAATTGTTAAGGGGACGTATCCCCCATTGTCATACCTGGTATCCCTTCGTTACCCACTCTAGTTTTAGTATTCCCTTCTACCCCTGCAGCCTTAATTTCCTGTAACACCTTTTCCATTTGCTCTAAGCCCTTTTCTCCCATGTCCCCCAGCAAACCTGCTAGATATTCGGTCAAATCACCCTCTGGGGTCTGTTCGCCTGTATCCTTGCCACTTGTGTCCTCGTCTGCATCTAGGTCCACCAACCGCTCCAGCTCCAGCACCTCTCTTGGGGCTCTTTATTCCGCCAGACTCTTCCCTGACCCTCCTGCCAGAGTCTTCCACTTTCCCACAGAATCGTTTGCCTCTTTCTGCTTTGCTGCCTCTCACAGCTCATTTATTTTCTTCATCAGGCTTTTTCCTTGACCTTTTTTGCTCCTGGCCCTCTCCGCCTCTTCTTCCGCTTCCCTCCTCCTTGCCATATCCAGAATCTCCGCTATCTTCTTCATCATTTCTGCCACCTGCTCAGTCATCTGCATGCTTGTGATTTCTGCCATCCTGGATAATTAAATATTTGAAGAGATATACAACAAACAAAGTTATCCCTTGCCCCATGTTGAAATTCACCCCATATATGCCCCCTACTATTTTGGAGAGCTCCCCGCAGACCTTATCCCCTTTTTGGTCCCACCTTCAAATAAAGGCATCCCATCTTTGGTCAGTCTCCACTGCCCTACTAGCTGGGAAATGTCCCTGAATCCCCCCCCCTTATATATTTTTTTTTAAATCAATAACCACCTCCCCACCTCTTACCTAACTGATAGGAAAGGAATTCCTCATATGGACACAAGAATGTGAACCTGACTTACCCAGGAACCTGTGCATTGCTAGTGCTGGTCCCTGCTGTATTCCCTTGGTCTCTGTTGCCTTTTTGGCCCCTCCTTTTTTTTTCTTTTTGCTGTTCCATACCCTGGCTCACTGTCCATTTCCACCAAAATTCTCAAAAATGCACCTTGTCATCTATAGGTATTGATAGAGAACGAGAGAGAAAGAAAGAGATAAGCAGTCTATAGATGCATATATTATTACCATTGCCTACCCTGAAACATATCCTGAATCACATTTGTAAATTACCTACTGTATATTTTTTGTAGTAGATTCCATGTTCCATAATTTAGTTGTAAGAAAAAATTCTTTAATCTATCCCCTTTTGTGTGGGGGGATGCTTAGCTCACCCGCTAATTTTGCTGCTGTTCTGGGATTGCCCTCCCCGGCTGCGCATGTGCCTTGTCGCATTGTGTTCCACGCATGCACGGCCCTCAGCCTTCCCAGCGTCCATGCTGCTATAATAGCCTACGCCTTCAGTAAGCCCCTGGCTTGGGCTATTCCAGCCCTCTGGCCCTGCCAGACCCTTTTTTCTTTATCCTCCCCGGAGAAGTCACCAACTGTCCTGACTCCAAAAAGAAAACAGGAACCACCGCCCACTTCCCCTGGTGGATTGCATGGCTCCTCGTGGCTCCTTCTCCCTTTGGGCCCAAAATGATTCCCCTTTACAGCCACTGTCTTGCCTATTGGTGGCCTGCAAATCATCGTGACCCCCAGCGATCCTCTGTCGCCTCTCCTGGATGCGTTCCTGCCCTTGTGTGGCCTCTTCCTCACTGTCCTTATGTCCCTATGGGTGCGACACGTCCGGCCCTCCTCTGTGGTTCCCATGCCTCCCGTTGTCCTCCTTCTCTCCCCCCAGTGCTTAGGTACGCAGGACTCCACAGAAGCAGAACACCCCCCCCCCCCACTAAAGTGCCCTCACCCACCGCCTAGCCTTCCCGGAGCTGCAGTGAAAACACAGACCAGGAGGAAATGCCACTGAGGAGGAACCACTCCTAGCCTTCCCATAGCTGCAATGAAAACACAGACCAGGAGGAATGCCCCCGAGGAGGAACCGCTACTCTGTCTCCCTTCTCACACGCCCACCCTGGCCTAGCTCTCTGCCGGCCCCCACGGAGAACCAGACATCCTTTCTTTTGCCTTTTATATGGACCACAAATCAGCAGGAAGGGCACAGAAAAACCAAGCTACTAGTCTGGTAAGTGCAATTATCTTTTTTTTTTTTTAAATTCCTGGCTCGCCCTGATTAAATGACTTACCATTCTGTACTTGCTGGCAACAGCCGAACTCCCCAAACATCCCATCCTAAACATAATATTGAATTCTAGCCCTTCCATACCCTGATCTGGTCTGCAGACTGTACCAAGCTCCCCCACAACCCCCTACCAACATAAACATTTTAAGTGTAGCAGTCAGCCCTGTCACAACCTAAGTACAGTACATAGCTGATGTTAAATTTGCAAGCCTCCCTACTAGCCTACTTAAACGCCTGGGCCCTCATGTGGGCCCAGTTAGGCCTCCCTGCCTAACAAAGCCCCTGCCATGTGGCCGGGCCTACCAATCCCAAACCAACCTTACCTCCTCTCAACTCCTGCCAGTTGAAGTGCTGAGCTCTGTTAATCTTGAAAAACCCCAGAAAAAGAGGGAGACCCCCTCCTCTGCTGGCTCCTAAATACTCCCAAGACCCCCTCCCCTTCTCCTTCCGGCCAATCCTTACCTGGCCTACCTGCCTAGTCGCATTGGTTATATCAAGGTATGACATCACGCTCCCTCCCCTCTTTACCTGAGCCCTCCTTCTCTTCCCCCCTTTCTTTCTTCCTACCCTCCCCCTGCCCCTGATATGACCTATATTTTTGCCTAACCTTCCCCTCCCCATCCCTCCAGTGCCCCTTTTCCTGGGATCCCCCTGACAATTTAGGTTGTCCCTTAGGGGCAACCGCAGTTCCCTTTTGGAATGGGGTAAGCATAAGGCCTGACGACCCCAAGGCACATTGCAGCACTTGTCGGTCTCTGCGGGTTAGGGGGTGAGGTGAAATGGCATCAGCGTTATGGCCAATGACCCAAAGGTACACCCCAGTGTCTGTCACTCTCTGCATGGTAGGGCTGGGGTCAGCGTTAGTTCACTACTTCACTGCCAATCCTATTGTGCATCTCTCTCTAACTCCTGCACTACCAATGCTAGAGCCAGCAAGCCAACATTCGGCATTGACAAATCCTTGTTCTTTATTACTAAGGGAAGGGACATAAAAACAAGATTACTGTATTTTGGACTTTATTAGCCTTTGCTGCTTGTCTATACATGACATCATAATGCCCTGTTTGTGACATCATAATTATCTCTACAGCGACAGATTGGGATGTCATAAACAGAAATGTGACTGCAGAAGTAGACAAACAGACAGAGCAAATAGAGCAGAGGTCCTGTTTCCATGCAAATGTCCTTAGTAATAAACAAATAAGGGTGACAATACAAAAAAGGGTGAAACATAAGCTAAATTGTGTCTAGATATTGTACATTCCAGAGTTGTTCCAACATCAGGGGCTCTTTAAAGCCCTGTTACACTGCAAGTAAAACACTGCAAGCTAACATTCAACATTGACAAAGGCTTGCTTTCAGAGGTAGTGATAGGTGGCCATTACCTCTGAGTGTGCTAAGACTGGGTTGAATTATGATCTGCTTTCATCATTAACGGTCACTTAAGTAGTGAATGGGTGTGGGAAAGATGCCCTATGAAGAGAGCAGCACACTGCACACATTCCTTCATGGTTAGCTGTGACACTGAATGGACTTTCTAACAATACGTAATTGTTTGGGCAAGAAGTATTTTAAAAAGCTGTATTATACTGTTTAATGATGAGTTTTCAAAAAAGTAGTTTGAGCTCTGTTTCATTATATTAACCATAGATTTTACCTATATTTTCCCTATTTTCAATGAAGCTCTCTTATAAGAGTATTTTTATTATAAGAATATTTTTGTTTGACATTCATGGTGTGCTTATAACAGGGCTCCGCTGTGCAGGCAAGTATGAGCTACCAAGGCAAAATATACAGTAGGGTGATACAGACAGTACAGTAGTACAGTGAAATTAAGAATCAGGCAGTAATGATAATCTCTGGCAATATGTACAAAGAGCAACATTCTGTCAAATAATGGTGCCTGTGCACAAAAGGTGGAAAGTATGCACCAGAGGCGCAGGCACGGGGTCATCATGTCATGGCCGAAATCGTGCAACACAACAGTGACGCAGACAAAACAGTGTGCGGCAAAACAAGGTTGGGGAGAAACACCAACCATACATGGAACAGTGCATATGGTTCAAAAAACATAGTATCTTTTGTTTTTGTAGGGGCTCTCTCAGCACTCCCAACATGGGGGCTTTGTTTCCACACACCCCTGACTTAATATATCTAACTCCTAGGGGGTGACTCCTCAGTTGGGGTGAAACACTGGAGGGGGGAAAAATGTGTTTAAAAAAAAAAAAACCTATAGAAGTAGTGGACCTGCTGGGTACCGAATCATGGTCCCAGGTTCCTCACACCACCGGGTGGAGATGCCATAGCCACTCCACCATAGGAGCGGCTCAACCAGGCACCACACCAGCAGCCTCCTTGATCTCTTCCAGATCATCTTACAATGACAGGGTTTGCGGTTCTTACCATACGCTGAGCTACCCCTGTCAAAACTTTCATGCTATAGACAGCATGGTCATTCATGTGCTATTTAGGCTGCGCTATATTGATCCAGCACCAGAGGGGCATACCCTGCCTGCGTAGCTCTGCACCCACAAACAGGTATGCACAGGCTGGTAAGCACTATTGGCGGCCAGCTGTTCATGGTCCTGCACCCCCAGTGTGCAGAATCATGGAGGGCAAATGGGGGAGGAGTAGCAGACCCAGGCAGGCAGCCAATCGGATGTCCGTTCTGGGACCCAGAGTGGATCCCCTGCTCCGTGGGAGCAGGAGAGTGCAGGAAGGTGCGGGTCTGGGGGCATGCATGGAACACTCAGGCACCTGGAGAAAGTGCAGTTGGTCCCCGTTGTCTAGTGCCCCCCCCTGCCTGATACCCACCCCCCTTGGCACCATACCTTGCCCGATGCACAGATGTATTCCCCCCACATAAGAGCCCTCCCGGTCCTGGCATCAGGTTGTAACCCCTCCCACAACAGAACCCCACCCGGCCTGGCATCAAGATGTATACCCCCCGACATCAGAACCCCCATCCCGATCCTGTATGCCACCCCACCACCCCAACACACATCTGAGTCCTGGCCCCTGTTTGGAAGATAGAACACTCCACACACACACACACACATTTGTGCCCTGTCCCCGGTCCGGTAAGAGAGAACACCCCCCACACACATACATCTGTGCGCTAGCCCCAGTCTGCATGTCAGTGTCTCCCCCACGACCTGCCCAGTACTGCACATCTTGACCACCCCCCAACCCCTGATCCCAGCTCCCATGCCCCCTGATGGTGAGAGTTCTATTAAGATAGTGAGAACCAGGAGGCACCCTGGGGTGAAATGGGATACAGAGAGAGGCCAGACATGTTTGATTCCAATATCCAAAGTTCCCACCTGACTGAGTGGGCAGGTAGCTGAGTGGAGCCTTTGAGAAAGTATTCAGTGGAATGTGAAAAGCATCAGGTGATACACCTTTCTGTGCTGTTTGTGGGGTTTGCACTTTATTGCAATGTTTGCATGTTTGCAAGTTCTGCACAAAATAAAAGAATGGTCTGAAGCACTTCTGTCTCGATACTTGATTCATTGGTGGTGGTGAGTGCGCAGCTTTTTACAGTTCTTGGTTCTGGCATTTTTTGCTGAAAAGCACTCGTATCTGAGTGCGACTTTGTTTTTACTTAACAGGTAACTGAGAGGCTAGCCACCTCTGCTTGTCCTCTTTGGGCAGCACTATGCAATGTCAGAGTGACAAGGAATAAGACCACTATTATAGTGGATTTTTTGTCTGATTCCTCAGTTGAGCTGGCTTGCTTCTTGGAGACATGGCGAGGTGATGATGCAGGTCCTGTGCTGGAGGCATCCATCCCAGCTGAGTTCTCCATGGTTCACTGTCAGAGGAAGAATCGCAAGGGGAGGGGGGTTACCATCTGCTTTAGATATGAGTAGAACTTGGTGGTGCATCCTGTGTAGGAAACCTCATCATTTGAATGCGTGACTGTGTGTGGGGGTCCCGGTGCAGGTTGTAGAATTCGCCTTCTGTACCGGCCTCAGGAGTGTGAGGAGGAGTTCCTGCAGGAAGTCCTGGACCTCAGCACTGACAGGGTGCTGGAACTGTCCAGATGGTTAATTCTGTGTGATTTCAATGCCTGGATCAACGATGAGCTCTCACATTTTGGTCAAGGTTCCCTCTGGGTGATGGAGTCTCTGGGCCTCATACAAGTAGTTTCTTCCGTGACTCATCAGCATGGCCACACACTGGACTTGGTATTCTCACTGGGGCTGAAGGTAGAGGGCCTTGAAATTGATTTGGACAGTTGGTTGTATTACTGCACTATCAAATTCTTGTTCAGGGTCCCCCCTTGTAGTCCACCCGCTATAGTGATGGACTAGTAATGCTTTCTCAGAGGGTTGCAGCCAGAGGGGTATCAGGTGGTACTAGACATCTTGGGAGTGATGGCAGCTTGTGCTGCAGGATCAGAGGAGGCTGTGGTGGATTTTAATAGGGCTGTCGCAGTGACCTTCAATCAGGTGGCACCTCTCCATGCATGATGCATTGGAAGACATATCTCCAGTGGAGGTAGTGTCTCCACCATATCACTCATTGGTGAGACCCCACGTGGGGTACTGTGGTCAGTTCTGGAGGTTGCACCTCAGTAAGGACATTGACAGGGTGCAGGTAGTCCAGACGAGGGCAACTAAAAGGATGCAGTGGTTGCACCAAAAGCTCTATGAGGAGTGACTGAGGGATCTCAACATGTACATTTTTGAAGAGAGGCAAGCAAGAGGGGACATGATAGAGACCTACAAGTACCTCATAAAGGTGAACAGGATGCAGGAGGGGAGTCTCTTTCAAAGGAGGAAGAGCACCAGGACCACTGGGCATGCAATGAAGCTGGGTTGGGGAATTAAAGAGGGATGTGAGGAAGTGCTATTTCACTGAATGAGTGGTAGACACCTGGAACAGACTGCCAGTGGAAGTAGTGGAGGCAAAAACAGTAGGGTGTTTTAAGCATGTATGGGATAGACATAAGGGAATATTAGTGAATAGGCAGGGCGGAGGGAGGGTTGCCGGAGACCAATTAGGGTCTTTGGAGGCAGACTAGGCAGGGACCATCTGGGCAGACTGAGTGGGCCAAGTGGTCCGTCTCTGCCACAAATTCTAGGTTTCTATGTGTATGCCCCCTGGCTTCACACCGTGGCTTGCCGTAGTATGATGGCGAGTTAAGAGAAATAAAGGCAATGGGTGGCGGAGGTTGGAGACTTGTTGGAGGAGATCTAGGGTCCAGGAAGACAAGCTGGCTTTGGATATTCATTATGGTGGTATTCCAAAGGGCAGTCTCCCAGAGTAGCAGGTTTTCTGTCTAGGGAGATTACTACTGGGAGGAATCGAACAGGACCGTTCTTCTGCACTGTAGATAGATTACTCCATCTGACCTGTCTGGAATCTGTGAGAATTTTTTTCACCTGCTAAATGCAAGAAGTTTGCTCAATTCTTCTCAGATAGGGTGTCTTCTACTCAGGTTGGGATCTCACCAAGTGGTCTGTGACAACCCAGCAGTACTGAGCTGACACTCCATAGACTCTGTTAGCTGCCATGGGGAGAGTTCGGATGTGTGATGGTGGAAGAAGTGATTGAGGTGATTTTTGTGCTGCAACCAACCTTTTGCAAATTGGATCTGGGTCCAACACGGCTATGGTGGGCTGTGTTGGGCATCTGGGCCCAGTGTTCACCAGGATTGTCTGGTGTTCCTTGTCGGAGGGGTTTTTCCCAGTTGCATTGAAAAATGCACTGGTGAAGCCTCTTCTGAAGAAGCCATCTCTGGGTCTGGACAACCTGGTGAATTATTGTCCTGTCTCTAACCTTCCCTTTTTAGGTAAGGTTACTGAGAAGGTGGTTGCGCTGCAGCTTGAGGCACACCTCATAACCTACAACATCTATGAGCCTCTGCAGTTTGGATTTAGTCATAAGCATATCATAGAGACTGCACTGCTCAGGGTGCATAATGACCTTCTCAGGGTAAGGGATGGATGAGAGCAGTCAATTCTTATTCTTCTAAGTCTCTCCTCAGCCTTTGACACTGTAGACCATGGGTTGTTGTTGGATCAGCTGAGAGAAAATGTAGGTCTCACTGGCAGAATCATCTGCTGGTTTGAGTCCTACCTCAGGGACAGGACACAGAGAGTGGGGCTGTGGAATTTCCCCTTGTGCCAAGTGTCGCTGCCTTTTGGTGTTCCCTAGTGATTGGTCCTCTTGCCCACGGTACTTGCAGTGTATATACTGCCCCTGGGAGGGCTCATTAGACAGTATGGGCTGGGGTTTCACTGTTTTGCAGATGATACTCAGCTGTACCTGTCATTTGCACATGGGCCGCAGAGTGCAGTGGATGTGCTTAACAAGTGCTTGACTGAGATGAAGGACTGGATGTCATTGAGCTGGTTGAGACTCAATCCTGGTTAGACTGAAGTACTAGTAGTCGATAAGGGTTGTTGGGGGACAGTGGCAGCAACTGAGAAGAAGACAGGGCTATGGCTTGGCTTGTTGAAGCTTATGACTGCCACAAAGGTGAAAACTCATGGGTCATTCTGGATGAAGCACTTACACTTGAGGCTTAGGAGTTGGCTGTAGTCCTGAGGGGTATTTGTCATTGGTTCCATGTGAAAATGGTGAACACAAAAGGGCGAGGATGAACATGGCAAAGGGAAAACAGTGCAGCCACATAGGGCGAGTGGCAAACAGCAATCGCCGAAACAGCAACAAGAGTGTGACAGTGTCTTTTATTTATTTATTTATTTATGTAAAAGTTTTACCAGGAAAAACATACTGAGCAGACTACCGCTCGATTCCAGATGTGTCCTGGGGGTAGAGGGAGCTGGATAAGTACATACAAGTAAACATACATAAATTATAGAACAGCAAAAATTTACATAGGTTACATACAGTATGTAAAAGGTTTTATAATTAACAGTGATAAAAACCTAGAAGTAGTATGTACAGGAGGCAAGAAACAGAGAGTGCACAGCATAATAGTAGGCAGAATATGTAGAAAAGGTAATGGCAAACAAAATTTGGTGGTTAAGCATTTGAGTGGTAATGTTGTGGGGGTGAAGCCCCCTGCACCCCCTTGGCAGGGGGCTTTGCCCCCCACACCACCCTTACTAAACATAACATAAGGGGGACACAACTTGGGGAAGGAGAAAAAAATGGAGGCTGCCGTTTCGGTGATCGCTGTTGTTTGCCACTCACCCTATGTCACCATGTTGTTTTCCATTGATGTTTTTGTTCTCACCCTTTTTGCGCTTACTGTCTTGATGGGATATGTTTATCATCAAAGGAACATCAGCCAGATTAGATCCTTATCCCCCTGGGGACCTGGTGACTTTAATGTACATGTCCATGAAGTCTTGGCTCAACTACTGCAATTTTCTATATCTCGGGGTCAGCAGAGGTATGCTACAATGCCTACAACTGGTGTAGAACACAGTGGCAAGATTAATGATCTGCCTTTTGAGGACATGTCATGTGTCTCTGGCACTACGTGAACTGCATTGGGTGCTGGTTAAGTGACGTATCTCCTTTAAAGTTGGGTTACTAACTTATAAATCCTTACATGGATTAGGTCTTGTCTAGCTATTAGATTTTCTGCATCCTTTCATGCCCTCATGGTCTCTCTGCTCCTCCAAGGTAGGCCTATATTAAGGGTGAGGCTAAAAACATTGGGAGATCGGGCCTTCAAGGTGGCTGGCTGTGGAACTCTCTCCTGAGAGTCATTAAAGAGGCCCCCTCAGTGGAGGCCTTTAAGAGAGGTCTTAAGACCCACCTCTTCTATCAAGCATTTGAGGACTGAAGGATTCCCATAATTGATTACTGTCCCGGCTGTGTTTTAACTAATTAATGTTATGAATTTATGTCTATGTGTTTATTTTATATTGATGATCTATTCCTGCTCTCACTGTAAGGTGTCCTGGGCCTCCGAGGAAAGGCACCATTAAAATAAACTTTACTGGGCTGGCCCAGTGTCACGGAGGACTGAGGCGCTGAGCACCTCACCTCCTGCCATGCTGGCAACCCGGGTTCAGAAACAGATATGGGTCACTTGGGGGCTGGCTCGGTAAAGGGAGGATAGTGTATTTGTAGGACTGCTCTACTCCCTTGGGGTGAGAGTATGCCATCCCTCACTGTTGACTGACACATGGAGGTATCTGGGTGGCAGGGAAAGCAAGGTACCCAATGGGAAAGGTTCCCATGCACAAAGCACTGGTGACATCTCTGCAGAGGCAGAGCATGCACATCGTGCTCACTGTATGTCCGTGGGAGTAGGAGAGAAAAAAAAAAGGAAATATGGAGGCTGGAACTTCATGAAGCCCTGCCTGTATCCTAATGGTGTGCCCTACTGATCCAGTCCACACTGGACTGTCTGCTGGGGTGGGTAGCCCTCCCCCTCCCACCCCACCATGGGGGGACATCTGTAAGGTCCCTACTTCTGGACCCAAAGGAGGCAAGTGGATGACTGTCAGGGACAGAGACAAGGCTGACAGGCTGCCCAGATCTGCCTAAGGAGGATAAAATCCTGTGTGGAAAATAAACCTTTACTCACTTACAACAGACTAAACATACCAGTCCGTTAAGGGCCAGGGACTGGTGGACTTTAGGGGAGAATTTTACTTTTCCCTTTTCTCTCTTCAGGGGGAATGGGCAGCTGCAAACCTGGGGTGGTGGGATGTTTGAGTGCAGCAAGTGGGAGGGGGAGTGATGTTTAAGTGCTGGTGACAATAAGGAGCATGCTTACTACAACTCTGCCACATGGTAGAGTGGGACAAGTGAACCACAATGATGTTTATTGCTTCTGATTCTTGTGCATCTCCTGTTACACTGTTCTACTTTAAAAAAAAAAAGGCTTGATGTTGGAGGTCTGGGCGGGTTGTGGTGGGAGGGTGTTGTCAGGATGGCATCAAGGAAGTTTCCACCACCTGGTCAATGACCAAATGAGGTCAGCATCTGGGGGAGGGGGGTTGTTAATGCACTCTGACCCAAGGACCGGGTATTCTAACTGGAGATTGCCTCACAGAGAGGGATTAGGGAGACTGTTAGCACCCTAGTGGCACTCACAAGAGGTTCTGTGGGGCTAGTTGCCCATACTGTTAGTAAAGTTATGAGTTTATATCTTTATAGCCGGGTTGCACAGTTGCACTTGGGGTTACTTTATGTAAATACGTTTTGTACATGTTTTATGATTGGGTACAATGGTTTTCTTATGCTGTGCCTTTAGCCTACAAGATACATTTATAGGTCACTGATTTATACATGAATTTCATTGAATTTGTCTAGTTGACTACGCTGGAAAATATTTCCTACACTATTAAAGGTATCTCCTCCATTGTGACGTGGGCAAGGGAGCGATGGGAAATGCCAGAGGAGGGGGGTGATGTGGCTCTCCTTCAAAAGGCTCTTCCTGTCCCTGATGAACATATGAAGCTTGGTGGGCATGGTGGTTGCATTCTCTCACCCCCTCTCAGCTGGTGTGGCCATTTTCATTAAGAGAGGGCAACTCATAAAGATCTAGGACTCCTGCATGGACACAGAGGGTAGGTTTGCCCTAGTGACGTTGGAATGCAAGGAGCAGGTCCTTCACATGGGTTCAATTTATACCCTCCAACTTTACATTTTTTCACCGCTGTTTTTCATAAGTTAGCAGGCCTGCCTGTGGGTGGGCTGCTGGTGCGAAGGGATTGGAAAGTGATTGAGTCATCAGTGTTTGCTAAATCTAGACATTACTTGGGTCCTCTGCCCAGGGCAATTCGCAGTCTGCAGAGGTTGAAGTCAGAAACTGGATTAGTGGATGACGGATGTGTGGAGAGAGGGACACCCAGTGGAGAAGGATTACACTTATTATTTAACACCCAGTAATAGTTACTCACATTCCTATTATCACATCATGTCCCAGTGTTTCTGATCATAGAGGTGGGTAACCCTGGGAGGTCGCTGACATGGCATTTGAATGCAAACTTGCTTCATGATGAAGTCCTGCTCTCCCCTATCCGGGATTCCATCATGGATTATATGGAACATAATATGGGGATGGAAACTAAACTGAAACACATGTGGGATGACCTTAAGGTAGTGCTGTGCAGTGATTTCATTTCACATGCCTCCCACAAGCAAAAACAAAGACAGGAAATACAGAAGAGGCTGCAGAAAAGACTAGGAAACTTAGAAAGTTACCTTAAGGTAGTGCTGTGCAGTGATTTCATTTCACATGCCTCCCACTAGCAAAAACAAAGACAGGAAATACAGAAGAAGCTGCAGGAAAGACTAGGAAACTTAGAAAGTCTACACAAACAGAACAGAGACAGTGGGATTCTACAAGTGATGGGAGAGTTGGAGGAAATCATGACACAACAGCTAGAAAGTCAATTACATTTTACATCTCAAAAATATTATGAACAGGGGAGAATAAAAGAGACATATGTTGACCTTTAAGCTAAAAAAATCAGGTGGTGAATAGATACATCCCCAAAATTCATAAGAAGGGAAGGGACTCGGAGTGGGTTTCCAAGACAAAGGAGACTGCAGAAGAATTTTTTCACTTCTACTCAAATCTCTCTTAAGTCAGGACACAAGATTGGCTCCCTGGATGCCACTGGACACTTCTTAGACCAGTTAGACTTCCCCGGCTAAATCAGGACCAGATAGAGAGGTAGAGGCGCAGATCACACCAGAGGAAGTAGAAGAGGTCATTAAGTCCATAAATAATGATAAATCACCATGCCAAGATGGGTTTGTGGCAGAATTTTATAAGGAATTGCATGATGATCTGGTTCCCCCCTCATGAAGCTGTTTAACCAGGTGCACGAGTGAGTTAAAATGCCGGATTTGTGGTGGAGTGTGGTGATCTCCATAATACCTAAACCTGGGAAAGACATCTCCAGATGTGGCTCCTTTCACCCTATTTCACTCCTGAACAAAGATTTTAAAATCTTTGCCATGGTCCTGCCATTAAGGCTTCAAAAAGTAGCAGGTCATTTGATTCATATTGATCCAACGGGATTTATCCCTGCATGACATATTCAAGATAACATTCATCATCTACTGAATATTCTTAAGGGAGTGAAGGGGAGTAAGGACACAGTCATGGGTGTTTTGGTTGATGCTGGAATGACATTTGATCGTCTTGACTGGAGCTTCCTCTGAAAGGTTCTTGAGAAAATGAGGCAAGGCTGTAAATTTGGGGACTGGCTGAGGGCTCTTTATGAGGGATCTGAGGCACAAGTAAGGGTTCATGGCATCCTGTCATGAAGCATAGATATCCAGATAGGCACCTGACAGGGCTACCTGCTTTCGCCACTCTTGTTCACCATCAGTATCGAACCTCTAGCGATAGCAATAAGAAACCAACCAGACATCACAGGCATAAGGGTTACGGGAGAAGAATCTATCATCTCCGTCTATGCAGATAATACCCTCATATAATGACAGACCCTGAAAACTCCCTCCCCACCCTTCTGCAAACCATCAAAAGTTTCAGACGTGCATCTGGATACAAAGTGAACCTTGAAAAAACATAGTGTATACTGCTAAATGGCACCCTGTCCCAGCAGCTGCAAAGCATGTGCCCATTTCATTGGACTGTAATGGTCTTCAGACACTTGAAGGTATATGTCTTCAAGGATATGTCTCAATTGTATCAAAGAAATGACACCACCTTGTGCAAAATATCTCTGTGGATCTTCTTAGATGGGGACCTCCCACTTTCAATGGTTGACAGGGTAGAATCCCCTGTGAGCAAATGTTCTCCCTCAACTTTTATACTTGTTCACCACCCTGCTGAGCACCCTGCCCAGACCATCCTGGCTGACCCTTAGGAAGCGTATTTCAAAATTTGTGTGGGATAGTGAATGACTTCACCTGCGCTGGGATCTACTGGAACTAGACAGAGCAAAAAAAAGAGTTAAGGAGTTCCCAATTTTCAAAATTATTACTTAGCTTGTCAAATTTTATATCCTAGCCCACCTCCAGACAGTGGATACACCATGCTGGGTCCCTATGGAGCTGGCGGATGGAGAGGTCAGTGTGGTGTGAGATCTGCCTGGCCCAGCAGACCAAAGCACTATCAACCAAACTTGTAATCTGTGGGTGAAACAAACTGTGAAGGCTTGGCTCAGAGTGGTAAAACATATAAAGGGGAATAATGACATCAGTGATGTTACCCCACTATGGAACTGCAAAGACTTTGCTCCAGGCAGGGTGGAACCTACATTTAACCACTCGGCCAGGAGTGGCCTCAGTCCACTCTGGCAGTTCTTCTCCCAAAGGCAAGTTAAGTCATTTCTCCAATTAGTAGGGGAGTTTGAGCTCCCTCAATGAGATTTCTATTGTTGCTTTCAATTATGAAACAATTAAGTGAAAGAATTACGCAAAATGATGCACAGAACTGCCTTAAACCCCCTACAACAGTTTGTTAAGTTGGACAGGAATACCCCAGGCTTGCAACATGTGGTATCTCAGAAGTACAGAGTCCTGTCCCTGCCAGATCTCAGCTGGAGAAATAAAATCCAAAATAAGTGGGAAACTAAGGCCACAGTCCATCTTACAGACAAGGAATTGGAGAAAATATGGGAGGGAGCAGAAACTACCACAGCATCTTATAAGTGGAGGGAGCATAGATGGAAGGTGCTCTCTAGATTTTTCTGGATGCCTATAATTGCTAAATACTTTGGTGCATCCTTCACAGACTTGTGCTGGAGATCCTAGCAGGCAGGTGGCACACTATTCTCAAATTTTTTGTGGAGTGGCCGAGACTGGGCAATTTATTGGGGGGAGGCAATTGATGCGATTGCTCAAATATTTCAGAAACCACTCCCAAAGTTGTTTCAGCACCTGGTCCTGGGTCTTTCACCTATGGGAGTGAGGGGTAAATCAATGACATTTCTCTTTATCATCTGTATTAGTGTGGCAACCAAAACCATTACATGTTGCTGGTTGCAGGAATTACCACCAACTTTTGATATGTGGTGTAAGTAATAATACCCAACAGTGTGGGCATTATTGGGATATAATGGACCACCCAGGGGTGTAATGAGGCCCGATGCCGCAGGTGGAGGGCCTTATAGCCCCTGGAAGGTCCGTTATATCCCATAACGCCCACCCTGGAGGGTATTATTACACTTAGAAAATGGGCTATAGGTGACTTTTTAAAAATATATACAAAAATATAAAAATATATATTTAAAAAATAATAAAAAGTATTAAAAGTAACAGTTGTAGTAAAGTAGTTCTTGTATTAGTATAATTACCTGTGGAGGGTGCTGCCGTTTTATTTTAAGCTGTTTTTTTAAATGAGCATGTTCTCTAGGGACACTGTTATGTTCTGTGGTTCTTCGTATGGCCATTTAATTTCTGTTTCTGTTGAATAAAGTCCAAGAAGTCAATGTTTTTTTCCCATTAAGATGACATTTTATTGGGAGCCTTTTATGAATCAGTCATCCAGACTGAAATAATACGGTCTGCTTGGTGCCGCGTGGTCACTGACATTGCGGTAGCATGAAATGATGAGGACTCGAGATCGACGTTTTAGGAGGCTTTAAAAGCATGAGAGTGGTGTGTAGTGTTCTTTATACTGAGTCCTAGGAATATATTATTTAACAAAACTGAGGGCTGCCGTCTCCAAAATTTACATTTTAGAAAGTGAAACCAGGATGGACTCTGTGCATGTGCAGCATGCGCGAATGCTAGGAGTCCCGATTTCACTTTTTAAAATGTAAATTTTGGTGAAGTTAGCCATCTGTTTTGTTAAAAAATATATTTGTATGACTCAGTATAAAAACTACTATATATCACTCTCATATTTTCATAGGCTTCCGAAACATCGACCTCGAGTCATGCAGGATTTGTCGTTATTTCATGAATGGGGGAAATGCTGTGGCTGGCGAGTTTTGCCATTTGGGTGGCCCCAGGATTCCTTACATAATGGGGCACCCGAAAGTGGCACTTCTTATTTTGAGGGCGTTGTTGAGAAATAACAGCCCAGGTGTAAGAGTGTTTTAGCCAATCAGAAAAGAGCTTTTCTGGTGCCAATTTTCTAATACTGGTTACAGACTTGCAAGCAGCTGCAAGGGATGGAAGCTTTAGGTTGGCCCAAGGATAAACATTTTGCCAGATGGCTGCCTTTTTATGCACTTTTTGGAATTCAGGTCAGGCCATTCTGTACCGAGTCAGATAGCAGGATTGGATGAGGATGATAATAACCACAGATAGCACAATTGGAGACCATGTACAGCCTCATTGTTTGCAGATGGTGCTGAAGGGATGACAGAAGAGGGGACATGACACCCCCTACATAATCATTCTCTAGGTTAATTTCAGTTGTACCTGCTGAAGAGAAGCAAAAACATGAAGAATATGTCTTGACCCTAGGTTGTTTGTTCTGTTTTTTAACCCATGTTTTTGTTTGGCTTGTAGATTTATACAGTACTGTTAAACTATTAACTTGAAATGTAATCCACCCCTTTGTACTTTTGTGATTTTGAGTTTTCTGTTGTCTGTGTCTTTCATATTGAAAACTAAAAAAAAAGTTGAGCTGGACACATTTTATAAGTGTGATAATGCACTTCAGGGATGTGTGATTATGGTCAAAAATCACACGGCTTTCTCATGTGTATAAAGGCACTTGATGCAAGCACCTAATGCCTGACAATGCCCTTGAGAGGCATGTGATTATTGATCCATAATCACACGTCCTGTTATGCCTCATTGCACACTTAAAATTGCCTTTATTTCCATTGTAAATTCTTTATCTGGCCTATGGTTTTTGGCATTCTATTTCCAGATTACAAGTGGAAATAACATGTTATAGAGGATAATGGATGGGCAATAGTCAACAACAATGCTGTGATCATTTCGAGAGGTTGTCACAACAACCAAGTAAACATCAAAAGCAAAGCTCAAGAGGTTTTCGGTTGTCATGCAACCTTGAGAAGTGAACACAGTGTCATTGTCTACTGTTGCCCATCCATTGTTTTTTGTAGTGTATGGGCAACAGTTAAATACTGATGGAGCATTTTTCAAGAAATGTGTGTATTTAGTACGTTTCTCCCCTCACGCCCAGCCTATCCTAATTTACCTCTCCTCAGCACTGTGCAGCTGTTTCATATCCACCCCTGATCAAGCACCACTCCATCCCCGCTCACACAGACTGTAGTTATTTTAAAATCATGCCTAGCCTATCCCAATCTGCCTTTCCTCAGCACTGCTCTCAGCACTGCGCTGCTATTCAAATCCCCCTCCTGATCAAGCACCACTCCATCACTGCTCACACAGACTGTAGTTATTTTAAAATTAGTACACCAGTACGAGCCTCCGATAAACACATATACCTTGGAGTCCGCTGTGTCTCTTCAGCTTTTCCTTTTTGTAGTTCTTCTGGTACTTCTGCGACGGCAGTAATCAGATGCCATTGAACTGTTTGAACATGGAGCAGTGAGTGGAGACAGAAGCAGCAGCACAGGTGGCATTCAGTCTTGTTGTACCATTGTAGTGACAAGCTCAAGAAAGTACAACAACCTCTTGGTGTCACAACAATGGTACAACACTAGAATTTCATAAGATTCAGTTAATAATCACCCTCTCCCATAGACTGTAAGTGAAAATAACATGTTCTAAATGAAAGCCCATTCTAAGTGGAAAATACCATGTGTTGCATGTGAAAAGATATTTTATCCTGTTTGTAAAACAACACCATTTATTTACCCAATTTAATTATCACTAGTGTTTTATATATATATATGTATATATATATATATATATATATACATATATATATATAAAATATACAGATATCTATTTTCTTTGTTTCTTCCTTCCTTCCTTCCTTTTATTTATTTATTTGTTTACTGGGTAAGTGCACTGATCCGAGGGACCGTTTTTAGGCATGACCTGAGCACATAGATGGCATAGTTAGGCAATACAATCATGAAAAACAGCAGGACAATGAAACAAAACAACAGAAATCACACACCATACATGTGGGAGTTTGGCATAAAATGGTACAGGTATAGGTCGTATTTTAGAATAATGACTTAGCATCCCTCCACCCCTACCCACAGCACACAGGCATGGTTCACAGAGAGAGCAGGATAGAAAAAATTAAGAGCATTAGGTAAAAGGGAATGGAAATACTCCTGTAAAAGTGGCTAGTAGTTGGGGAGGGAGGGTCACAGAGGTCCAGGGGAGACTACCCTGGTGAGCACTGGCAACTAATCTCCGCCAGAAGCCAGACTTTGAAGTGGGATTTGAAGACAAGATGGGAGTTTGATGAGCAGAGGGGTGCAGGAATACTATTCCACAGTGTGGGGGCCATGGCTAATAGGGCTCTCCCTCCCATGTTGGTTGAGACTCTTGGGACCTCAAGGGGAGGGACAGTAGATGAGAATAGGCTCCTGGGTAAGGTTCTGGTCTTGAGGAGGAATGAGAAAGGGGACACATTCCCACACCTAATGGTGTTATCCACAATGCAGTTGAGGGCAAAATCAAAGTGACCTTGAAGCAGAAGCCAGCTGAGTGACCGATAGAGGTCACCATGATGGGTAGTGAATGGAGCTAGGAGAGCAAAGCAGCAAACACTGTTGTAAGCAGATGTGGGCCTAGCTCAAAAGACAGAGGACACATGTGAATAGATGGGGGAACAGTAATCTATGATAGGTAGCAGGTTGCCTTGGACAATAGCTAGTCGAGCCCCTGGGGTCTGTCTGTCTTTCTTTCTTTCTTTCTTTCTTTCTTTCTTTCTTTCTTTCTTTCTTTCTTTCTTTCTTTCTTCATCCATCTACCTACATCTATCTATCTATCTCTCTCTCTCTACATCTATCTGTCTATCTACATCTATCTATCTATCTATCTATCTATCTATCTATCTATCTATCTATCTATCTATCTGTATGTCTGTCTATTTACTTATCTATCTATCTATCTATCTATCTATCTATCTATCTATCTATCTATCTATAAAAAAGTCACTTACCATAACTCCAGATCTTCAAGTATATGTTCTCCAAGGAGCCATAGTCTTTGGTCTTCTTAGAGTCAGAGGCACAAGGACCTTGTGGGAGTTCACTTTTTTGCAGGGCACTGACAATGCTGTCAGCAGCGGCACATGCATGACACAGTGTGCCAAAGCCAGGAACCATCGTCGTTGCCCTAACTGCCTCTGTCTTTTAAGCAAGGAGAGTGGAATGAACAAGCACAGTGCTTGTAGTAGGATAAAGACCCCCCTTAGCAGTGTTGACCAAGCATTTGACTTCTTCATTGCCCAGTTTAACAAAGTTTGTAACAGTTTTGCCCCCCCTACGTAAATGCAAAACTCAATCCACCACTAATCACTGGATTAACTCCAAACTCATCTCCATGATGCGAAACCAAGATAACCTCTGGCACTGAGCCATGGACTCAGGGAAACCACATGATATGCAGCTCTATAAGGCAGCCAGGATCCAGTGCACAATAGCTATCGCAGAGCCAAGCAAGCTTTCTACTACCAGGAACTTATTAACTCTTAGAAGAGTAGCAAACCCTTCTGGGAGAACGTCAAGAGCCTCACGGGTAAACTGAGCAAATCCTCCCCCACTATGATTGAGGTTAACAGCTCCACTTTACAGGACCCCAAAGAATTAGCGGACTCCTTTAATCTCGCTTTCACTGATCTTAGCAGCGTCCTTTCCCCAAACTTCTTTGACAACTCAGCCCAGCACTGCCTCAATAATAAAACCAGTCTCCACAGCAATACCCACCATTCTACTATAAGAGGGTATCCATGTCTGAAGCTAAAAGATACCTCAACAAAGTGCTAAGCAAAACCAGTTTCAGCAGCGATACCCTTGACCTCAGACTTCTCTATCTCTCCCTTGATGTTGTCCTACAATCTCTCACTAAACTTCTGAATCTCTCACTCTCTCATAAACAATTCTCCCAGCTCTGGAAATCAGCAGTGGTCACACCAATTCATAAAAGTGGTGACAGGTCTCTTCTCGCTAACTATCACTCCATCTCTATCCTCCCACCACTCTCCAAGGCATTGGAATGAATTGTAGCTGACCAGTTGTCTGAACACCTCAGCAAATATAATTTACTCTGCATGCAACAACATGGCTTTAGAAAAGCCCATAGTGCTACCACTGTCCTGCTTGACTTCACCAGCCATATTCATAAGGTGATTGACACTGGCCACCTACTGGGTGTGGTGTTCATTGATTTGACCTAGGCCTTTGACACTGTGAGCCACCAGCTCCTGCATCACTCACTCTCCTCCCTTGGACTATTTAATGATGTAGCCAAATGGTTTGAAAGCTACCTCTCGGCAAGGAGCCAAAACGTCAAAATCGTTGACTCTCTCTCTCAAGTGCCCTTCTTGTCTGCTCTGGTGTACCCCAGGGTATCATCCTTGGCCCTCTACTTTTCAGCCTTTTCATCAATACTCTTCCTGCAGCTTGTAATAATAACTTAATACTCTATGCCGATGATGCAGTCCTCTTTTCCTCCCCATACTGACCCTGTCTTGCTCTCCAAGGTCCTACAGACGAACTTCAGCCTAGCTGAAACCTGGCTTCTCCAACATAAGCTGTTGATGAATTACAAAAAAACAAAGTCCATGCTGTTCCATAGCTCTCACGGCAAATACAGATCCATAAACTTCACCATATATAATGAGCTTCAACAGTCACTTGAGCAAGTGCAGGAGTTTAAATACATTGTCATTACCCTTGATTGCACAATATCTTTCAGTTTGCATGTTCAACACATCTCAAAATCAGTCAACTCAAGAATTGGGGTCTTCTACCGCCACCGTCACTGTCTTACCAATGAAGCTATGCATGCAGCCATAACTGCCTCAGTCCTACCCATCTTTGATTACAGGCTTGTTTTTGTCACAAACCCACTCAACCGGTCAGGCCCTCTGTTCCCACAGTGCCAACCTGTGAGCGCAGTCTTGTGAACAGTTGACAGAACAGGGTAACCCTCCTGTCTGTTTTGTGGGTTTGAATCATACTTTGGTCTCAAGTTCTGGAGGGATTCAAACTGTGAACCTCTTGCTAGCATACCCAATGTACAGGCTCAGATAATTCTACTCTTCGGGGGCGCCAGATATCTTTTTCCTATGGGCACCTAACCAGGCATATAAAATGAACCCTTAAAACTCTATTAAAGACTTCAGAATAAACTCTTACCTTTTCCCAGTTTGGTAAAACCAATAAGCTTTGTACAGTGTCAACTTTAACCATGTATGCTTCACTTGTCAAGAAAAAGAATTTCAAAGGTACACCAAGTAGTCTCTAAAGTAGAGGTTTACTTAAAAATAGATAAAAAATGTAAAATGTAAATACAGAACCATATATCACAAAAACATACAATCATTTAAAAGAACAAGGGTTAAAAAAAGTGCAAAATTCCTGCCACCAGACAATTAGACTTATATATCTAATGTATCTCTTCTAATAGTGCTGATAGACAGATGTTGTTGTCAAGAGAGTCCAAACATGTGCCTTTACAGGTCACTCACAGCATAATTAAAACAACTGCCTTGAGCCTGCCTTCTCCATGATGTCACCCAGCTCCTCCTCCGTTTATTAAAAATTATACAATCAGGATGTCTATCCAGCAGGAGGTAAATTAATAAAGGTGACCTCAGCAAAACTCATGTCCCAACGTGACTTTCTTTAAATAACATCCCCTCTTTGGACTTCCGGTGATGTCAGCAACCTGAATGGCAGCTTAACCTAGCAAGCCTCCTGGCCCAATGCACAATCGATTGGCATCTAAAGAATTTAATAATGCAGTCGCCGGCAAAAACAACCAGATCCAATGCAGGAGCATCCAGGAATGTACAGACCCCGGTCCAAAAGTTACACCTGCTGCTACAAGGAGAAACGCTCCTGACAACTTCGGGGCCTACTGAAGATGTGGACACAGCGATGGAAACTGGCACAGAGGACGAGCATACACAACTGATAGCGTCTATAATGCAGACCGCCAAAACCGTACAAAAAATAGATACATCCTTAACAGAATTGAGAGCCGACATTGGCAGTATACAGCATAGAACGGATAAACTGGAGTTGGGTTTCACCTCGGTCGCGGAGCAGACTGAGTGCCATGACCGCCTCCTACTGTTCCTTATGGCGAGGGAGAGGGAGTTAAGAGCCAAAATCAACGATATCGAGGGAAGGAACAGAAGGCAAAATCTTAGAATCTACGGTGTTCCGGAAGGCGCCGAGGAAGGGTCCGCAGATACTATTACCTATCTTCAAAAGATTCTAAGGGACTTACTGAAGCTGCCTCCCGAATTTGATGTCTCAATGGATCGGGTGCATCGCTCCCTTGCTCAGCCCCCTTCGAGGTCTTTCGTGGAGCGGATGTCGAGCAACACCTCTAAAGAGGAAATACTCTGGAGGGCATGGAGGCAGAAAAAAATCATGCTTGGCCCACACCGTATAACGATCGACAATGACTACATGGCTGGGGTTCAGGAAGCACGTCGCACCATGTGGCCGATCGTGAAGCAACTTAGGGCCAGAAACTTAAAGGCGCAGATGCTCTTTCCAGCTTGGCTAAGGGTGGATACCAAACAGGGGCCCAAAGTTTTTGAGGATCTGTTGGCTGCTAAGAATTACCTGGAAGGCATCGGAATCCCAGTCCCGGGATTGGAGAAGGAGCGGATTGAGAAGGAGCTCTGGAGGTCGGCCTGGATGGTTGCGCTTAGGGGAATGGTGCTCTCGAACCAAGCGTGGTCACCTAACCTCCGGGCAGACATCACTGATCTACTGAAACCTTACGTCTCCGCGGTACAGCGGTCAGACCTGAGTACACGAGGGGATGCTGATCTAGAGGTACAAGCACAGGCGATGGAGCCCCAGATGGAAAGAGATCCTGCAGATTGAAAAAAAAAAAAGATAAAGTGGGAAAATTAGGACTTGCAAGTGCTGAATATCTAACTGAACTGCCTGCCTGGCTGGAACTATAGTAAGAGATCTTAAAACATGGGGTAAACTACATTGGTCATGGAGCCGTTTTGGGGGATCTGGGTAAAAAATAGAGAAGGGGCTTTTTGTTCAGGGGCTGATGCGAGTGAGTGGGCTATGTTGGAATTGGGAGGGGAGGGGAGTGGGGAGGGGACTCTTCCTCAAATATCTGCCCAGATTGTATTGGTAGAAAAGAGCTGGGTATAGAATGTTTTTTTTTTCTTTAAGTATTGAAACATGTGGGACAGGATAAATGTATCCCAGGAATACAGAGTAAAGAGTGAAAAGGGGGGGGAGAAGGGAAACAGTCTCCGAATACCACTGAGAGTACTCTGGCCTAGCAGGCAGGCGGCCAGCAGACCCTAAGATTTGACGGTCCCCTCCCGAGATCACTACTGACTCTTCGGTGGGGAGGGGGGAGACCAAAAGATAAATGCCTTACAATCAAAGTACTGTGAGGAGAAAATCCTTGAATTCTATTCATCTTGGGCCTGAGGGGGGGGATGGCTTTGAAAGCTGGAATCTCAGAAGGTTTTCTTATGCCTTCTGGTTTTGCTGACGTTGGTAACATCTTGGAGCTCAGGGTGCAGACCCAGACAAATTGCTCTAAGAAAGCTTAGCCCACAACATCATAAAGGGCAAGGTGTCCCAAATGAGACACAACTCAGCCCACTCCTTGGGGGCTGGACTAACCTAGGAAGTTGCAGTCTATCAGATTTGGTTGCTTTACCTCCTGTGCAACTCTGGTACTACAAAGGTGGAGCATATGTTGAAAGGAGGACGGAGGAGGGGAAGTTTTACCTTTTGCCAGATTTGTCTACTTATAAATTTTTAAAGACTATAAGGTGTTTTGTTGAGAAACAATGGTTAAATTGTGTTATAAAATTGTTATCCCCACTAGGGGGAGACAGTTCACTTACTGTTGCTCTGTTTGTTCAGGCTGGTCAGCGGTTGGGAACCAGCAGGTTATTGTTTTGTACTGGGTCCACTCAGAGGCACAAGGAAAGTTTTGGGCAGGTGCATACATACTTCAAGGACAAAAAAAAGACAGCTATTGAAGCTGGGGAAGGAAATAGAGGCTGCTGAGGCTAAAGCTGAATCCCTTAGAATTAAGACAGGAAATAGAACATTGGAAAAAAACCAAAAATCTACAATATGGCTAAGGTGAAATCTAAGGTAATCTCCTACAACGTTAATGGTACAAACCACCCCATCAAAAGAAAACAGCTTCAAAAATTCCTTAAAAGACAGAATTGTGAGATACAGTTTTTACAGGAGACACATTTATCTCCCAAAGAAGCTCTAAAGTTAAGAACCCAGGATTTCCCAATTATCTATCACGCATCCTTGGAGAATGGGAGAAAGAGAGGCGTTGCAATCCTACTGTCGGCCTCTCTCCCATTTGTGGAGGATGAGGTAATAATAGATGCAGGGGCCAGATATGTGATGGTGGTCGGGAGGGTACAGGATATGCAGGTGACATTATTAAATGTTTATGCCCCTCCAGGCTCAGCAACAGTTTTTTTTGCAGAAATAGTTAAGTTATTGGCAGACAGGGCAAGGGGAGTGGTGATTGAGGGAGGGGACTGGAATGTGGTTATGGACAGGTATCTGGATACCACCTCACGGATTCCAGCGCCGAAAGGTAGGATTTCCAAGTCTGTGGGAAGGCTCATGAGGGACATGGGTTTGCTAGACATATGGAGAGAAAAAATACCCACTGGCACGAGACTATACATATTACTCCCCAAGATACAACATATTTTCGCGACTGGATATGTTTTTTACATATGCAAGGGACATCTCGGTGGTTGAGTCTATGTGGGTGGGATCAGAGAGTTTATCGGATCATAAACCCATTTATTTGGAGTTAGACCTGCAGCTTCCAAAAAAACCAACACAATGGAGGCTGAATACCAGCCTACTTAGAGATGACAAGGTCAAAGAGGAAATCAGGGAAGCAATAAAGCAGGCTATTCAGCTAAATGAACACGCAGACATCACACCCCAAATCCTGTGGGACACAGTAAAAACCATGCTTAGGGGGAGGCTGATCTCGATAGCTACATTTAAAAAGAGGGAGAGGGTTAAACAAAGAGAACAGTTAAATCAGGAACTTAAAACTTTGGAGGAGCAACAGAAGTTAAAATTCTGTAGAAATAGAGAAAGCCAGATAAGGGGGGTTAAAGACAAGGCTCCAGAGGTTGCAGATGCTGGAGACTGAGAAAGCCCTACTTTATACAAAACAGACCTACTATGAAGGCGGCCCAAGAGCCACTCGCTTTCTAGCATATAGATTAAAGCAAGAGTCCACCCAATCACATGTTAAGGGTCTTCAACACCCGACCACGGGGCAGAACTCATGCAAATGGGAACAGATAACGGACGCGCTAGTGACATACTACAAAAAACTATACCAACCTCAGCCGGAATCGTGTCCTGGGGCTGCCTGGGAATTCCTGAAAACTCTGAGTCTCCCTCAGCTCACGGAGACCCAGAGACAAAACTTGGAGTGTCCAATCACCCAACAGGAGATTCTGAACACTATTGGGGACCTCAAAGTGGGGAAATGCCCAGGCCCGGATGGGTTTGGAGGAGAGCTGTATAAAACATTTGTGGGGGAAATAACCCCTATATTAAAAACAGTCTATAATCAAGTCTGGCTAGAGGGAGAAGCAGTTCCTCCATCATGGAATTACACTACTATAACCGTGATCCCGAAAGAGGGAAAAGCCCCGACGGACTGTGGTTCATATAGACCAATTTCACTCCTTAACGTAGATTATAAAATCTTTACAGCTATAATAGCCAAGAGACTGCAGACCTTTCTTGCAAATCTAATTCACCCAGATCAAATGGACTTCATGGAGGGTAGGCAGGTCCCTGAGGGTGTTAGAAGGACCATAAACATAATCAACATCATTAATAAACAACACGTCCCCGCTTGTCTCATGAGCCTTGATGCAGAAAAAGCATTTGACAAAGTCAATTGGAACTTTTTGTTCCTGGTACTAAAAAGGATGGGCTTCCCAGTACTGTTCTTGGAGGCAGTCAAGGCTCTGTATGCCTCTCCACAAGCCTTTGTAAGGTTAAATGGGGGCATATCGAAGAGGTTCAATCTGGGGAGGGGTACCAGACAGGGATGCCCATTGTCGCCACTTCTGTTTGATATTTACATAGAACCTTTAGCACAGGCGATAAGGGAAGCAAAGGAGGTGAGAGGGGTAGAGATAGGTGAAGGAGACCATAAAATCTCCTTATATGCAGATGACGTTCTCCTATATATAACTGATCCGAATAGATCCATCCCCGAAATCTGGTCTATAATTGACAAATTTAGCCAGTTCTCAGGATACACTCTAAATAAAAATAAAACTGAAGTATTGAAATTTCTCTATAACCCTTCACCCAATATTAAGCAGCTATTGGATACGAACTGGAATAGGGGAAAATAAAATATCTTGGCACCCAAATCCCAAAATTTGTCAATGCTTTTGCATAATTTTGAACCAATTGTGTCCAGATAAGACATGACATTAAAAGATGGGAGGCCCTGAACCTACCCTTATATTCAAGGATACAGACAGTATCGATGAACATCCTCCCTAAATATCTATATCTATTTCAATGTCTCCCAATAAAAATACATAAAATCCAATTCCAAATATGGCAAAGGATGCTTATAAAATTTATCTGGAATAACAGGAGACCAAGAATTAAGAATATAATATTACAGACAAGTAGAAAATATGGGGGTGGAAACGTTCTGTGCCTGGAAGATTACTTCTTGGCCACACAATTAAGATGGGCCCTCCTATGGTCGGCCAGAACATACACGGCCCGATGGAAGGGGATTGAAGAAGTCCTGATGGATGGTATGCCTCTGGGGGCACGAGCCCTGACACCAGGTTCACGGACCACAGACGGAGAGATATCTCTGCTATCAATAAAAAACACCTTGGGCTCTTTAAAACGTCTATGGGCCAAGCATGGCATCGATGTCGTGGCCTGGCCATTAAGATGGTTTGCGTGGGATCCGCAGTTTCTCCCCTCTAGACAAGACCTTACCTTTAAAAGATGGGGGAGATTGGGACTGTACTCCCTAGACCAGTTTATAGAGGGCGGTATTGTTATGGAATTTAGCCGGATCAAAGAAAAATTCTCCTTAAGACAGGGAGATTATTTTAGATATTTGCAGATAAGAGCCCACATACACAAACTACAATCTTCCTTCAAACAAACCAAACCATCTGAGGGGTTGCTAAATACGACGACTGAAATAATAAACCTAACAAAGATCAAAGGGCAAATATCATCTATTTATGGCACTCTGAGGGAGGGAGGGGGTAACAAGTCCTCCCAAACTAAAAGCAGATGGGAGCAGGAGCTGGGGGTGAGTTTGGGGGAAGAAGAGTGGACCACGGTTCTTGCACAAACTTCTAAGACCACATCATCCCCACTCTGGAAAGAATATGAATGGAAAGTAAAAACGAGATTTTTCATCACACCAAATGTTCAAAGTAAATGGGACAAGAACTGTACAGGGGGGGTGCTGGAGGGGATGTGGGGCAGCTATGGCAAACTATCTCCATATCTTCTGGTCATGTTCGACCCTCAAGAATTACTGGGCAGGAATTAATCAATCGATAAAACAGATACTCTCCTTAGAGTCTGCTTTAGGCCCTAAAAACTTGATTTTGGGAATGAAAGCAGAAGAGATGAGGGGGGGCGGACAGGATCTACATGTGGAAAATCCTTCTTGCGGCGGCTCATAAGGCCATAACAAAAAAATGGCTATCACAGTCCCCTCCGATCCACTGATAGTGGGTCTCCATTATAGGAGAGAAAAAAGACATGGAGGAGATCACCTACAGAATAAATCTGAGGACACAAGTCTTCGTGAGAAGATGGACCCCATGGCTGGTGTTTTTGGGGTAGGGGACAACAGAGTGGGAAGGGAGCGGACCAAGAGAGGGATATGGAGATATGAGAGCCTGGTTGCGATCATCTGAAGGGTACGATTAAAACCTCTATTCCTAACAATATAAGTTGAGACTCTCAAGGTGGAGAGAGACTCAGCTGATAGAATATGAATATGTACAAGACTGTCTTTGGTGTATAGTGTGTGTACCTTTGTAAACAGAACTGCTGAAAGTGACCTTGAACTAATGTACAACTGTGCCGAAATATTCAATAAACATGAATTAAAAAAAAAAAAAATTCCCTCTTTGATCTCAAGTAGCTCTTCTTCCCAGGACACATCAAAGAATCTTTCATGACTTTGCACTAAAGTGTCATAACCTGCTCTCTTCCTCTAAACGTTATAAAAGTTTATGATTTCCCATCTTAGCAGCTGGCAAGCTACAAATAAGCTAGATAAACAGGAGATCCTTAATTTAGTCTCTTCTAGCCTGTAATTATCTCCTGGCCTTCCAGGTAACACCTTGTAGCTAAAACCTGGGGGAGCATTCCATAGGCTGTTTCAGCATGTCTCATGAGAGACACTCAATAATACATTTTTATATTACAAAAATTATAGATTAATCAGAACCAGCTGTCTGAGTGTCACAGTCTTCTATGGGGCTACTGTTGATACCACCCTAAAATGGGTCAGGGTGGCCCTTAAAAAATGCTGTAGACTTCTCACTGGTGCAGAGAAGCATACACATACCTATGATCTCAACAAGCAATCCAACCGGCTCAACCTAAATAGTAGACTTTCCTACCAGACCTGCATACTGGCTAAGAAAATCTGTCTTAACCTCACACCCCCGCAACTCATGCCTTAATGTTGCCTGCAGTCACTGCACATTTTACACGCAGTTCCCTCAAACCAATGTTTATTGTTCCATTTTGCTGTACCAACCAGGTTCAACGTGCTTTCCACACCAGGGCCCCCCTGCTGCTAAACAACTTTCCTTTTGAAACTGCAGCTGAAAACAAACTTGGCCCATTCAATCGTAAACTCTGACAGCACCTCACTGACCTTAGCAGTTGTGACTGCTCTGCCTAGGCTTACGGCTTTGTTTCACCTCTCCCTCCTGATCTCTCCTCTCTTGCTACCCTCCCCACTTCTGTCTCCACCCCTCTATCCCCTCCTACTCCCCATTTCTCTCCCATGCCCCCACCAACCATTCTACTCCTTCACCTCCCACCTACCATTCCACCCCCTCTCCCACTCCTCTCCTTCTGTCTCCCCCTCCCTATCACCCTATCTCTTGTTGCTAAACCCCCAGACCACCCAGCACTTATCTTTCTGTTCTTGCACTTACAACAATGTCAAATCCTTGACTGCCTACCCCCCTTATCCCTACCCGCTCCCCCTCTTATTTCCCCACCCCTTGCTCCACTTATGTCATCCCTAGAATGTTTTTTATTTGTATCTGTGTCTTGCTATATATACACCCGTATTGTTAATTGTGCATTGTTATTTGCCACTGACTGTTTGCTACTGTGCTAGTCTATACATATGTACTGTCTTTTGCTACTAAGTTAACCTCCTGACCTGTATTATATCTTACCACTGTTTGCATCTATATTAACCTCCTGACCTTGTATTGTATCTTATCACTGTTTTGCTTGCACCCATTGCTGACGCAGAACCTTTGTAAAAGAACCCTTGATTCAAAGGTATTTGTAATCCTAGTAATTAATAAATAAAAAAATGGATATAGACAAAGAAAAGAAAAAACTGAATATACACAACTAACAACCTAATAGGAGGGAAGGGAAGAATTTCCCTACCCCAGACTACCACCCCCTGAAGGGGAGGAAAGCTGTACATAAACATACAGGAAGTCACAAGCCAGGGCTACCACCCACAAAACCTAAGGTGATGGGGAAACAAATAAGGCAACGATTTCCCACACCTGCTCCCTTCATTGCTGTTAAGCAGAGTATCTGGCACCCAAAGCACAGAGCAGCAGTCTAAGGATGCCCTGTGAAATCTGTGTGAGCCAAGTAAAATACCAAGGCAGTCGGTGTGTATAAGTACCTTCCCTTATAGATATGGGTCATTTAGCTGTTGGAGAGCAAGTGTATGCTATCCAGTGAGTCCAGTTTTCATGATACCAGAAAAAATGAGGGGGGAATAGCATCAAGAGAATGTGTCAGAAAGGAAATGTATGCCTTGGCGATGGACAGAAGAAAAGCTTTCTCAGCACTTTGCCTCTGCAGCCAATGCACCACAAGGAATGGAAAGATTTAAGCTGACTACCCATCAATATGGTAAGTAAGGGGGCACCCAGAACCCCATAACTGGCAAAAAAAGGAAAGAAATACATGTGACCGGGTTCAAAACTGAGGTGCCGTTAGTCTATGAAATTGGACCAAATAAAAAAAAAAAGACTGTATGAAACAGATAGGGGGCCCTATTTCAAAGTCATCCATTTGTGCCATGCAGATAATAATAGGTTCATAGGTGTTATACAAGTTTATACAAGTTCAAGTTGAATTTGTCACCTAAGGGCGATAATGATATTTCTTTACTCCCATATGGCGATCCAGTTTGTGTTTAAAACCTGTCAGACTATCACCTGTGACTATATCAACTGGCAGTGAATTCCAAACAGGTGGCCGTTGCAGGGTAAAGAAGTTATTCTTGTTAGAGGTTTTCTTTACTTTAGACTTTAACTTTAAATTGTGTGATCTGGTGTTACAGCCAGATATAGTTTCTTCAAGACAAATGGCCTTGCGCAGAGCGGGGTCATGTAATGCCCTATATGCCAGACACAAGTCACCCCTCAAGGATCTGTATTCTAGTGAGTATAACCCTAAGACTTGTAGTCTATCACTATACTATATAATGGTGCAGACAAGATGGGCTACAGCCTTCCGAGTGCTATATTCATACAGGAAGCACACCTTGTCATGAAGGCATTGTCTGTTTGAATAAGGGACCATGTCAGCACCACTTAAAATTAAATATGTGAAGCAGCAGTGCAGCTCCCTGCAGGCAGCAGACTCCCAAGAGCAAGAGGAAAGTGCGCACCCCAAATAGGATAGCGCCTTTGCTCCTGGGAGCCATATTCAGTGGCCAGCGTGATAATCACCACATAAAGCATTCACGCTGCCAAGGGGCCATTTATTTATTTAGCTTTTGTTAACCAGGTAAGTACATTAGACAAAACAGATGCCTATTTTCAGGTACGACCTGGGAGAGTACAGGAAATAAAAGAACATACAGGGTACAAACTGAAGCAAGTAAGGCAGATACAATGAGGCCAGGAGGAGCATAAGATACATAGTAAGATGACTCAGGTTACAACAATGACACAGTCAAAATATGAAAAGTACAGAGTCACTAAAGCAACGTTCCAATCAATATGTACAGCTATATACAAAAATTATACATTGTACATTGTACATTGGGTCACACTCAGGCGGGCAGGCAACAACAGCAGAACCGGAGACAAAATGCAGGAGATGTTATGCTCAAGGGCAGAGCAGAGGACCAGGGAGATCAGGGAGGTTTGAAACAGTCACATACTGAGGAGAGCTTCAAATGGTTCCACAGGGAGGTTCGTAGGCACACCTGGGAAGGGGAGGACCAGACCTGAACAGGAAGGGAGTTCCATAATCTAGGGGCACATGACGCAAAATCCCTGTCCCCCATTTGGGTACGCATAGCAGGAACCTTAAGGATAGCGGGGCCCAATGACCTTAGGGAGTAGGTAGTGGAGACAGCAGGCACAAGGAGCTCCTCCAGTCCAGGGGGTGTGCCGGTGCCCAGAACCTCATCCGTGAAACAGCCCAAAACAAAATTAATGTAGTTGGGCGGGGGGGAGCCAGTTAAGCTCACTGTACAGATCACAATGGTGAGTGAGACGAGGAGCTACTGGTGCAAAGCGGCAGATGTTATTGCTGCATGTCATGATGTGGCTATTAGTGGTTCTGCACAATGTCTCCACCCACAAATGCGCAGAGGTATTGTGCAGAACATTGCCCGTCCCCTCCAACCAAAGTAGTGACTTGACAGCAGGAGCTGTCATTACCTGGCAGTCTGGTGGCCCCCCTTAATCCTCCATCCCCTTTGAAATGTTGACAAAACTGTAACTATTGTCCTTGGTAGTCCAGCGATACCCCCACCCTTCCCAGTCCCCACTGGCAAGTAGTCATATACTGAAATACTTTTTTTGGATATATAATGGCCCCTCTCCCTCTCTGATCCCCATAAGAATGTTGACATAACTGTTCTTGGTATTCTAGTGGTCCCCCTCCGTACTCGATTTCCATTGGAATGAAGTCATATATTTACATACTGTTTCTGGTTGGCTAGTAACCCCCTTCCTCCCTGATCCCCATCAGAATATGAAATAAAATGTATTATCTATCCCTGGATGGCTAGTAACATTCTGTTGTACCTACTGGCTTGCTTCTTGTCATGCAGACATAGCCAGCTGAGGTGGTGAGCGTAGGATCGTTGCTGGTCAACATCACTGCAGCACTTACAGTGGATATCTTTTCTACAGGAGGATAAGTTGGGTGTGGATGGGGGTGTGAGTGGTGGGTGCTCAGCGGATGGAGGGGGAGGGGTGTGGGGGATGTCGACTGTGATATTGGGGCCTGACTGGGGGGGGTGCTAGACATCTGGGAATGGATAATACATTTAATACATATTCTGATGAGGATCAGGGAGGGAGGGGCCACTAGACAGCCAGTTCTAATGGGGATCAGAGAGGGAGGGTGGGGAGCACTAGATAGCTTGGGACAATATTTCAATATATGTCTACATTTCGATGCGGATCAGGGAGGGAGGGAACTGGGACCACTAGACTAGCAGGGGCAGTAGTTACAATTATGCTAACATTTCAGTAAGGATGGGGGGTCTATTTGACAACTAGGGACAATATATCAATATATGTTTACATTCTGATGAGGCTTGGGGGAGGGTGGGGACCACTAGATTACCAGGGATGGATAATACATTTATTTTGTATTCCGATGGGGAACAGGGATGGAGGGGACCGCTACACTATCAGGGAATGAAAGCTCATACTGTCATTCCACTGTTTTGGGATTGGGTGGGGGGGTTTCAGGTGATTGCCCACCACTATGCACGATGTTAAAGGCAGAATTTTGAAAGTGGAAAATAGTGCTGCCGTGGTAGCCTCTTACTTCTTCCAAAACCTACTGAATATACCATAGCACCCTGTATGCTAGAGGGCTACATCATTTGCATGGGAGCAGTGGTGTTTTCAGCGTGATCACCATATCCACTGGGTGTTGTGTACTGAGGCACTCTGAATATGGTCTCCGCATCATCTGACTGTGCATAGCCCGGTTCGCACTGTGCTATTCATATTGCTAGAAGATGTGGAGAATTCTATTTATCTGGGGCAAACATATAGCCTTGCCCCTAACCCTCAGTCTTATGACTGGGATTCTCTTCCCCACAGCTCACCATATTACCAGGGCGGGCCACAAACTTTGTGGACCCATTTGATCTTACTAAGACAGGTATCAGGCATGCAGAGAAATAGCACTCAGAAATAGAATTAATAAATAATTCTACTATACTTTATTTACAGCAAATATGCACAGATGTCCTTGTAGAGGTACTGTACATAATACAGGTACAAGTCACAGCCTACAGTTTACACTGCAGTCCCACAGACAGAGCATGCAGTCTCTCCCACTTGCTGGAATTGTCTCATTAGAGCACAAGTTCGCTTTGCACAAGTTCCTCTTACACTGCCCAGGTTCATGCAGAAACCAAATGTTTTTACTGTGTTACATGAAAGAGAGTTTTAATTAATGAGGACCTATTTGGTCACGGTTATAAAACTTCTGGTTAAAGAGAGTCATAGGTCAACCCTGCAACCCATTTGACCTTTGGCCTGGAGACATTGAGCCCCATCTACAAGATTCTGGTTTTGATAGGTACATTCCTAGGCTATACAGCTAATACAATATTTTACAGAGAGTTCACCATGAGTAGAAACATAATGCAGTAATCTGAAATCTGTTATACTTCCCCTTCCCACAATAAGATGACGTCCATGTCATCTGACTAAACCTTTAGGCATATTCTTTCCCCCGCTCCTAGCCCTTAGATACTATCTAAGGTGCCTCTCCACTCCTTCCTCCCCTGCTAACCTTCCACCTGACCCTCCCCCCTTTGCCCTTCCATCTTGCTAATCTCATCCACCCCCTTCATGTGATCTTAGCTCTTCCCAGGGGCTAAACAGACCTATTGTAATTTGCAGTGTTGTACGTTCTTTCCAACAGGTACTTTATGTAGCTCTAGTTGGCATTGTATGTAGCCCTACAAGCTAATATCATGATCTCTTCATTTAGTCATGGTATCCTTACCTGCTTGCCTTGTATTCTGTTTTTGCACTTGGTAATTTTGCCTTTGTAATTTGTCATTGTAACCATATTTTATGACCTGTTGTAGTTTGTCATTCTGTACTACCTCTTCTCCCTCCTCTGGGTCACATCTGGAAGTGAACCTTAGCTCAGTGTGCCTTTCTTGGTTACTAGTTTTTAAATAAATAAAATAAATGAATAAAATGCTATAAAAAAAGGAATGATTATAAAAAAAACCCAAAAGCCTAATTATACTATGGCAAAAAAGAATCCTGGACTCTGATTGGTCAGTGTGTGCCTGAGACAGTGATGATATCTCAGTATAACATCACTGTATTGATTTATCATTTCATTTTCACATCTTCTCTTCAGAAACAAAGACATATTGCTGCACTAAAAATTTACTAAAAACATTTTTAAATGTTTTTATTATTTTGTATAACAACAAGCCATTGTATAATAGCAATAATGCACTCCAGGGTGTGTATCAGGCTGGGATAATGTCACAACTGGGACGTTGGACGAACTTGGCCTGCGGCCTCGTGCCCAACCACCCCAGGTAAGACGTTATCCCAGCACAACACACACCCTGTTATGCATTATTGCTTAAATAAAGCACAAAGATATTCTACATCTAATAGTATTCCTCAACACTGTCATTTGACCCTTCTGCCATTGACAGCATTCTGCCCAGAATTTCCATTTCTTGGACTAACCAAGTGGTTTATCTGTTTCTTTGATACGTCCTCAAGCTACCTGCATTGTTTTGTCCTAAATTCATTGTTTTATTGTCTGTGGGGATTTTTTAAATCAAAATAATCCCTTTGCTGATAAACTTCCTGATGTGACACCCCATAGTCTCCTCACTCTATCAAAGGCTTTTTAAACTCATCTCTCTGCTAATATTGTCCCCAAGGAGCCATCTAAATTTCCCTCTGACTTCATCACACTGTAGTCTCATGAAAATGGTAGTTTACTCACCTGGTAAAGGTGATTGTGGGGGAATGAATCTCTGAGGCACTCCCCAATCCTGACATCATGGGTTGTATACACCTGATAGGTTGTCTGGATGCACATGTGACTGAAAGTAAATCCAACCCCCTTCTGTGGGTCACTGCTGTATTGTGGTCAGTTCAATGTATTCCAAAGCTGTATCTGAAATGAAATGTGTTATAGGAAAACCCCCCTTTTGTACCCATCAATAACACTATAGAGAAAAGCTTGTTGGAGACTGAACTTGATAGTTTTAATGTGGCTATTACGTACAATATTAAGACTCTGAGATGTGTATCATTTCAATAACAGTATCTATAGCTTTTCTATAAAGGTATCACTATTTCTTCTGATCATCTATATTTAGTATTGTTCAATTCATGTCTAAGTAGGGAGGGGTGTGGAGTGCTTCAGAGAATCATTCCCCCACAATCACCTTTACCAGGTGAGTAAACTACCATTGTGGGGGATGATCTCTGAGGCACTCCCCAATCCTGACATCATGGGTTATTCAAAAGCAGTGATTAGATGTAGGGAGGGTTAGATGTGTCAGAGTTCTTGTGGTCTGTGCGGGCTGCTAACAGCACCACCCTTGCAAAATTAGTTTTAGTGACTCGGGACAAATCCATTCTGTAGTGTCTGGTGAAGGTATGAATAGTTGACCATGTTGCTGTGGCATAGATCTCTTCCGCAGTGGATATATTCCTTTCTGCCCATGACATTGTGATTGCTCTGGTGGAATGGGCTTTTAGGCCTGATGGTACTGGCATATTTGTGGCATTGTAGACCTCTGATATAGCTGTCCTAAGGTAGGCTGCTATGGATGATTTGGAAGCGGGTAGCCCTCTTCTGCTGCCCTGCACTATAATGAACATTCTGTCTGTTTTGCGTATGTCCCGGGTTCTTGAGATGTAGGAGGAGAGGAGTCTTTTTATTCCCAGCATTTGCAATAGTGGATCCGCCTGTATATCTGCGTATGGAAGTTCCACTGGAATCTCAATAGTTTGCAATGTGTGGAATTGTGAAGCTATTTTGGGGCAAAAAGATGCGATTGGACGCATGGAGATTCTGTCCGAGTAAAACTGTAGGAATGGTTCTTTATGTGAAAGGGCTTGTAGTTCTTCTGCTCGTCTGGTGGATGCGATGGCTGTTAGAAAGACGGACTTCAGTTGTAACATTTTTATGGGGAATGGATTCTATGGGTTTGAAAGGTGGCTTAGTCATGGCCGTGAGAACAATGGTTAAGTCCCGTGGAGGTAGTATAGGATTATTGACTGGGCGCAAATTGGTTGCAGCCTTCAGGAAACGTACGACATCTGGATGTGATCCTGGGGTAGTCCCTTGTATTGGTCCCCTGGCTGCCCCTATTGCTGCAACTTGTACTCTCAGAGATGCAGGAGATAGGCCCAGTTGCAGACCTTCTATGTTGTGATGTTTGCACCACTTGTGGAATATGTCCCAATGACGCTGGTAGGTGTTAATTGTGGATTGTTGTCGAGATGATGCCATAGTTTTTATAACTGAAGGGTGGTATCCTGCCTTTAGCAGTCTCTCCCATGTTGTCAGTTGTAGACGCTGTGGGCTTGGATGTAGTATAGGGCCCTGAGAAAGTAGGTCGTGGCGAGTTGAAAATCTCCATGGGTCTGTTAGTGCCATGGATATTATTGTGGCAAACCAAGCCCATCTGGGCCAGTGTGGTGCCACCAGAATGACTCGAGCTCTCGAAATGCATATCTTTTTGAGCACTTGGGTGATCAGAGGCAGGGGGGGAACGATGTAAGCCACCCGGAATGTCCATGAGGCAGAGAGAGAGTCTACTCCCGAGGCTTTGGGATCCCTGAACCTTGACCAATATGTGTCGCATTGGTGGTCCTTGTGTGAGGCCATGAGATATATTTGTATTGGTCCCCATCTTTCACTTGAGTTGGAGAAACATTTGTGGGTGGAGTTTCCATTCCCCTGGGTGTATCATTTGGCGACTCAGCCAGTCCACTGTAGTGTTGAGCTTGCCTGCTAGATGGATCGCTGATATAGATTTCAAGTGGCTTTGTGCCCATGCCATGAGTCGTGTTGTTTGAGTCATCGTTGCTGTGCTTTTTGTGCCCCCTTGATTGTTTATGTAAAATACTGTGACCTGATTATCTGATTTGATCTGTATGTGTTTTTGCTGTATGAGGTGTGAAAAGTGTAGTAGAGCCCGGAAGACAGCTTTCATCTCTAGAACATTTATCAGCAGTCTTGCCTCGGCGATGGTCCATTTCCCTTGTGCTGTGTTCTTTCCCGTTACGGCTCCCCAGCCCATGAGGCTGGCATCGGTCTCTATTGTGATGTCTAGGGAGATATCTAGGGTCATAGTCTTGGACAGATTGAGTCTGTTTGTGCACCATGAGAGGCTTGATTTTACCCTTGTTGGTAGAGTGACTGTCTTTGATAAGTTGATATCGTAGGTGGGTCCTTGGGTTAAAAGGAAGTCCATGAGTGGTCTGGAATGCCATCTTACCCAAGGTACGGTGTCTATTGTGGAGGACATAAGACCTAACACTTAAGCTATAAGGAGTAGTGTTGGGTGTTGTGACTTCTGTAGTAGCCTGGTGGTCGACATGATTGACAGTATTCTGGATTCTGATGGAAATACTAGACCCTTGTCTGTGTCTGTGACTGTTCCTCGGTGTTTGATATTGTGACTGGGAGTTAGACTGCTCTTCTTGTGATTGATCACCCAGCTGTGTTGTGTAAGCAGACTACCACTATGTTTGTCTCCGTGACAGACTGCTGTAGTGACCTTGTTCTGATGAGCCAGTCGTCTAAGTAGGGGAGTACATGTATCCCCTTCTTGTGGAGCTTGGCAGCTAGTACTATGGAGACTTTTGTAAAGACTCAGGGGGGCTGAGGCTAGACCGAAGGGTAGTACTTGGTACTGGTAGTGTTGGTTCAGAATGCAGAAGCGTAAGAATCGGTAGTGGCTTGGTCTCATGGGTATATGCAGGTAAGCATCCCTCAGGTCTATTGAGGTGAGGAAGTCTCCCTGTCAGAGCGCTCGTAGGGTGGACCTGATGGTCTCCATTTTGAATGGAGTGTACCTCACCGATTTGTTGATTAATTTGAGATCCAACACGGGGCATATACCCCCTGACTTTTTTGGGACCATGAAGAAGATAGAGTATATTCCTTGTCCCTCTTCAATTTTTGGTACGGGAGCTATTGCATTGTTTACATGCAGATTGTTTAGAACTGTTTGGATTTGAGTTGGGGTGGCCTTGTGATTGGATATAGGAGATTGGATCATTCTGTTGTACGTTGGGATGTGTGTGAATTCGATAGCATAGCCTAGTTGAATTATTTCTAGTACCCATTTGTCTGAGGTGGATCTTTGCCAGTGGTGTAAGAAGTTTGTTAGTCTGGAGCCCACTGGAGTAGCTTAATGCGTGTGAGGGTAGGCATAGTCAGGGGCATGAGCTGTGTCTGCGACTGTAGTTTCCTCTGCCTCTGTGTGTGTTACCACTGCCTCTGTATTGGTTGTACTGGTATGGGGTGGTATAGTTTTGTTCGTAGGTATTGCTGCGGAACATGGGAATCCCTCTTTTCTTGTCTCGAAAGGAGTGAAATCTGCTCTTTGGCCTGGTTGGTAGGTAGGAAGTTCTGGATTGATCTCTATGAAGTGCCTTACCCTTCTCCTTGCCCTTAAGGTACCTGTCTAGGCCTTCACCAAATATCAAGTTGCCCTTGAAGGGTAATCTTTGCAGGGTAGCCTTCGACTCTTTGTCAGCATCCCAAAGTTTCATCCATAATAATCTGTGGGCTCTGTTGGTAATAGCTGCAGATCTGGCATTTATTTTGAGACAGTCAACTACCATATCTGCTAAGTATTTAGTGGATAATATGGCATTATCCAGGAGGGTGGATTTGGCAGATTTTGGGGTAATGGCTTTGTGAAGTTCCTGGAGCCATGTTAACTGAGCTCTAGTAGCGTAAATAGCCGTGGCCGCAGCTCTGCTTGCCAGTCCTGCTAACTCCACATTCTTTTTGAGGTTATCCTCCAGCTTTCTGTCTATGGGATCCCTTAGTCCAGAGGCTGAATCCATGGGTAGTACGGTCCTTTTATTTAAAGCTGCTATTTGCGGGTCTACTGACGGAGGCGTGCACCACAGGGCTAGCTTGTCAGCTTGGAATGGGTACATCTTGTCCCAGGATTTTCATTCTGGGATTCTGGCTGGTTCGGATGAGGACCATTCTTTTAGTACTAATTCGTCAATGGCCTCACAGATGGGGAAGACGTCTGCATGCTTGGCCAGTGGTTGTAGAGATGGCAGGAGTTTCGATGTGGGTGTAGGGGAGACAGTGTCAAAACCCACAGTATCCATGATGTGGCATACTAATGCTGGGATTTGGTCCAGGAAACACCATTTTGCTGTGAGGGTTTGAGGCTCGTTATCGAGCTCTGCCTCTTCTTCATCTGAGCTGTCCCCTGAGTCGGGCAGTGGTGGGATGGCATCGGTGGTGGACAAGGGTGTGGAGAGGAGGGCAGTGGCCCTCTTCTTAGCCGTGGGGGGTTGACTGACTGTTGTCTAGATAATTCAGATAGCTGATGTAGCATAGCTGTCAGTACTTCCTGTTGAGCCTGCATGAGTTGATTATTTTGAATCAGGTCTTTAGTTGTGTCCGACTGAGGTTCTGACTAATGGGGGTGAGAAGAAGTTGAAAAATCTTCTTCTATGTCCTGTACTGCGATGTGGTTGGTGGAGTCTTCCGCGCAGGATGCACAAAGTCATCCCAGCTGCTGGTGGGGGATAGGAATATTGCACTCCCTGCAGCTCTTTGGTTTGGGCATTATGACCTGTAGAGCAAGAGAGGGCAGTCTGAGGACGTGCATCAATGCAGTAATTATAAAAATAGTGCTGTAAGAGGCAACTGGATAGTGGCATTGGGTTAGTTGCCTGTAGTTGCAATAGGGTGAACAGTGTGCTGCTTGAACATAAATTGTGGGGGTGTCTTTATTATATGAGCCTGAGAGTAAGGACTGTGTCTCTTTAGGAGACAGAGGCTTTATTATGTGTGACTGGGAGGAAGGACTGTGTCTCTTTAAGACAGAGAGGCTAGTGGAGTGACCAGATAGCGATGAGATCGCTTAGGCAGGGTTACAAAATAGTTACAAAATATGAAAAGGCACATGCAGCTTTAATTGTGCTGTGGGGATCCCGATGTGCAGAGTGATTGCCCTGTGGGGCAGATGTCATTGCGTTGTGAGTGGAGGAGACAAGTCTCGCGTGAATTGGGAGCCAATGGCTGCGTGCGATGACACTGTAGCATGAGATTTGCACTTGGGAAGAAGGAGGAAACAGGGAGGCCAGCTGTAGCGTGAGGGCCATAAAAAAACTCTTTTTCTCGGCACCATCTTGGGTCCATAGTCGTAAGGTAGTGCGAGCAAGCAGAGGATCCTGTGGAAGCCATACATTACAGCAGGAGTCGATGCTGGCAGTTTGGAAAGCGTCTGGAACCACTGAGAAAGTTGGAGTCCAGAGCACTGCAACTTGGTAAGCTGCAGCGTTAAGCATTGCGTGCTGTCGGTGAGTCTGGGACTGCTGGGAGAGGTGACCAGAGCACTCCTGGAGGTAAGAGTAGCCGCATGAGGCAAGGTCATTCAGGATTCCTTCACATATGCTCTACAGAAAGTAGATATAGTGTCTTAGAGCAGGGGTCATTTTGGAGTCGCTAAGAGGGGCTCCAAAAGTAGGATGCTTAGAGGGTTCTGCTTGGTTTGAGATTTCTTGAGTTTGACTAGAGAGGCACGTTCTTAACAGTGGATGGTATTGTGGAAGAGAAATGCTCAGGGTGTTTCAGCTGGGCAGTGAGAGAATAGCTGTTGGGTGGCTTTACTGCACATGAGTCCTTAGACTGGCTATTCAATTCATGTGGCAGAAATAGGCATGTAGGAGAGGTAAAAGTTATGCTGCCCTGAAAGTCTGATCTCTCTTAATATCTGACGCTAGTATAGATGCAACGATGCTATCTAGAAAGCTTGTTTGCTGAGTCTCACAATTATAGCAATATTTCTGACTTATTCAGCTTGTTATTATTGGGAGGTTTTATTAATATCTCTTACCTTGTAGTAGTCGTCTCTTAAAGGAAAGCTTGGAGCTCTGGAGGTGTGCAACAACCTTAATCAGATGCACAATTAGAACTGACCACAATACAGCAGTGACCCACAGAAGGGGGTTGGATTTACTTTCAGTCACATGTGCATCCAGACAACCTATCAGGTGTATACAACCCATGATGTCAGGATTGGGGAGTGCCTCAGAGAACATCCCCCACAATGGGCTAGGTTTTAAGCTATCACTAGCACTGCCTTTTCAGTTTAATACTTCTTACTCAAAGATCCCATCTTTTTTTATTTTTTTTTAATTTTAATGATATCTTGGAGAACAGCTGTGAGCAGATGCTCATTTGTAGGTTCCTCATCAGTTACAAGAAAAAATTGAACAGGTACATAGCATTACATTACAAGGCATTACTTTACAAGCAAGTACAAAATTGCACTGGTACAAAACAATACATCACAAGCTAGGTAGACAATACATTAGTGCGAATAACAAGACTGGGGTAGCATTTAGCTTAAGGTATAACATTTAGACACTGCTATGGCATTGCTGAGAAGGTGTCTGTGTCAGAGAGTTAAGCATACTTGTGGGGGGAGAAACAGAGTGGAGAACAGGCACAGTTGCAGCATAGTGAAGTGTATGCCTGCATAAGGGGTTAAGAACAGACAAGGAAGGTTGGAGACAATGGGCCTAGGACAGCAGCAGATGGGGGAGCATGAGGGAGAGGACAGAGAGGGAATGGCTGCCCAGTGGGGAGGGGGGGTAGATGGGGGAGTGGGACAATGAAGTGCTGTGAAGGTAGGTGCCCCTAGGATTAGATGGAACACTAAGTGTTACTGCTTTACGGTCTTTACATCTTGCTCCAAACGTAGCTCCCCAGTGCACCAAATCCAGTAAAACAAAAACAGTTCTAAAGTTTCAGCAACTCCAACAGCATTCTAGCATTTCCCTGGTTAAGGCTTCAGGCCATTTTAGCAAAATGGTCCATAGCAGTCAATAAGTACTGATTGTGAGCCATTAATGCTCCCATAAGGTATCGCTGTTCATGTGCCCATCCCCTTTTAGAGTGGCTTTTAAGCAGTGTGAATAGTGCATTTTATTCCAGTGCTTTTTCAAATCTAGTCCTCAGTTTACCCACCTATCTTTTCCTCCAGTTAGCTACTGTTCTGTGTTGCCCCTTCACTTCTTAGGCATACACCTTTTATTGTGGTGTCTCCCTTTTTTCATTAGAATGCTAACACCGCATTACAATAAAACCATACACACTGACTACAATCAAGCAAATATCAAACCACTGGTTCAGCTCCCCATTTGCACTTCTGCAAGCTGCTGCACTTTTTCCTCCATTTGATGGAATCTGGGTCATTTAGTGTCCCGGTTCTGTGTGCAGTCCATTGCAGCCAGTAGTGACTTACTGTACCAAATACTCAACTGGTAGACAGTGACCCTCATCCTTAACAGGGATCTTGCACAAAACTGGTGCCCTCAGTGTCAATTGTTAGAGGCCCTACATCTGCTTGTCACAGGGAATGTTTCCTCAGTACTGCAGTTTGGACTCCTTGGGACCAATAAATTAGATCCTGCTTATTTCTCATCAAACTAAAGTGTTGTTAAGGATAAAATAGAATATTGGTCACTCAGTAACCAAATTCAAAGAAATCCTATAGTTACCACTTTAGCCTCACTATAAGGTGATCTAGCTTACTTTTCTCCCCTAGAGAAAGGCTTTTCAAGAGTCCCTAGAATCTTAGCCTGTAGTCCACTTAACCTCAATATAAGGGGATTCTAGTTCACATTTCTCCACAAGAGAAATGATTTTCAAGATTACTAAGAATCTCAACCGGAAGCCTTACAGTGGACTGCTCCTAGTCCCCTCCCCAGAGAAAATAACTATTCACCATTTTATTCTCGGAGTGAGTCATCCCAAACACTACCCAGTGTTTTAAAACATCTGACCTAGTTTGTTCTGTGAATCCCCTAAATTCATCCATAACAAACTCATAGCCATTGACATTTAAATCCCACTTACACATGATAAAATAGTGCTTCTCATGCAGAAATTCATGGCTTAAACAAGACTATACTAGGTTTAGATACATATACTCATGCATCAGTATAACATGGCATTTTATTTACAGGTTCAAAGGCATTTCCATTCAGCCTGAAAACAAAATCCAGAAATCTTGTCACAGCAGAAAATTGACTCAATGTGTGCGTTTCCTCAACTTCTCAGTGTGTCCACACTACATTTCAATCAGAATATTTAAACTAAAAGTGGGTCTTGCCACAAACAAAAATCCGAATACCAGCAGTTCAAGCATTAATGAGCTACCTTTTATTATTTTTTTGTATGAAAACAGTTTGAGTTTTCAAATGCAAATCATGTAACAATTCATACAGAACATAATTACAAGAACGTATTCTAGCCGAGGGAATCTCCCTTTGGAGATACAGCTGTAAAGATTTCTGAGCAAGTTTGTTACTTATGTAAGCATTAATCCATGACAAAGGAGGGCTCTACTAGGAAATTAATGCCCTTCAGCCTCATGCCTCCAACCACCAACCGGGTCTTAATTCCCTAGTAGAGTGTGACTTTGAAGTGGAATAATGCAATTGTAACATGGCAAGCACTTACAAACATTAATACAGAGTGCTGTTATTTGCAAAGAATAACACAGACACACATGCACAGTGTTTCAATACGTTTACTGTGTTTTCTGCATTTTTACATTCATTTGTATCATTGCTGTACCTTGCTATTAATGTTTACAGATATCAGGATTTTTCCAGTAATGGTATTTTATTGTTAACTGTAATATCAGACTTTGGTTGTATTCACCAATAACTTTGATATCATACTCGTAACACATTCATTGCACTGTCTGTAAATGGGTGCATGGAATTATGGGATTGATTATTAACATATTGCTGCATGCTAATAGAGCTACTTCAGTATACCGATTGGGGCTCTAGCCACAATTTGTAGTTAATTCAGAAAAAGACGACTCCACAACAAACTTTGAATTCTTGGATGGGGCACTGGGTGAGCTGTTGAGTTTATGTTCTGAACGAGGTGGTCACGCTATGCTGTGACAAGAAGACAGCATGAGGGGCCCCCGCCAGGGTGTGTGAAAGGGGCTAGGTTACAGGTATGACTGCATGTACCCCTTCCTCCTATTCTCGGGTGTGCTTGCCAAGGAACGCTTGCTGTGGACAAAGAATTTTGACATGGTCACTGACCGTGACTTTTGCAAAGGCAAGATGAAGTGGTTCCTGGGCAGCCAATTGAACGTCTCAGGTAAGTTCAGTACGGTCTGCTGCTATGTCTCACATGCTGATGGGTGCAATGAAGTGCAAGACTCAACAACTTTTGTTTCACCTGAGAGAATTTACAAGTCAGAGCCTTAGATGTCCAACACTCGGAGCAGTTTCTAGGCAGTGTATAACAGAACCAAAAGTGAGTTAACCACAGTATGCAACTTTCTTCCTATCTGGACTGCCATGTGAGATGCGTGCCATGAGTGTAGAAATACCATGGGGCAGGTGAGTGGGAAGTAACATGCTGGATGTTTATAGTTCTCTGCTGGCAAGTTAGATGTGGCTGGAAACAGTATATTATGAAGCGGGCATTACTAGGGAATTAATGCCTGCTTTATGTGTACTGTTTCCACCAATCTCTTTGCTCCATTTCACTATTACATTTATTGCTGTGTTACAAAACAAATTAGACTTAGACTATACTAAAGTTGTCATTGTCTTACTATAAATAACATGACAATTCGTTGCACATTCAGTTTGTAAGAAAAAAACAAACTATGACCTGAACCATGGGCATTTCAGTCAATATAATTACATATCCTGTCTCTAACTTAGGTGTTGACAAGTAGTGTCAACATTTAGTAAACAGTAACATCTCTAATCTCTTAATGCTAAAATTAAGAACAAAACTTCAAACAATGGACCATTGCATGATTGGTGGTTTGGGGGGCAGGGGAGTCCATGCATTGAAATAAAGGAGAATTGCTCAGCAGATACAACTGGATGTATGGGGGTAAGCGATGGGAGATGGTAATACCCCATTGACAAGATTACATACTCTCATGCACCCAACAGACATTTCTAGTAAGGAGATGGAAACATCCCATGTGTAACTGACTGCCACAAGTGCATAGGCAGAAGTAACCATGTCTATAAAATGGGTCGGGTGGCCGACTGGAGAACCGCCATTGCCACGAGCTAAGTAAATCACTTCAGTTTTACAACCCATCGCTGTACTGGTTGTTGTTGCTGGAGATTAGTTCACAACTCTCTTGCACAGTATACAGCCATATTCTCACTTGCAGTGAGAACATAGTGTATTTGCATAGACACACCCAGATGGTAGTTAGCCATCTGACCTAGGAAGCAGAATTTAAGGCAGGCACTGAACCCTGCTCAGTTAACACTTAATTGATACTACCCCGACTTGCTATTGTTCTAAAGGGATAACTAAATGTGTTTATTAAGAATTTCATCTGTTGAAACTTTGTTCTTGATTAGTTTTGAACTATTTACAATGTTGAATACGGGTACATGGAAGTTATGCAATAAGCAATGGATCAGAAATACTGTGTGTGATAGGAGAAACAGCGGGGTGAGAAAGCAGTAGCCAGAAACCTAACACCCCACTATGGCTACTAACACAATGGAAATCTTATCCTATAATTTAAATGGGATCAATAGTCCTATTAAGAGAAAACAGGTTTTAAAATTTATAAAGAAATCATTGATTATGGCATTATCATTTACGGCTTTGCTACAGCCACCGCACTCAAACGTGTATCCACTGCCCTCAACAAGGCCTGTAGACTTGTCACTGGCTCCCAACGCCTAACTCACACCTGTGACCTCTATTCTCAAACTGGATGGTTGAAACTTGCCAATCGAATAAAACACCAAACTTGTATTACTACTAAGAAAATCTTGCTGGGCCTTGCCCCCCCCCCTTGAGTCTGTGCCCTCATACAACCGAGAATCCACACCCGACATACCAGGGGATCAAAACCTTAGCTTCTGCAAATCCCGCATTGCCGCACAACACAAGGCCAAAGATCCTTTGCTTACCGGGCCACTAGTTGGTACAACGGTCTTTCCAGCAACATCTTATCCTCACTATCGCTCAGCACTTTTAAGACTCTTCTCCGCCTAACACTCGCTGCCTCCAACCTCTGTGACTGTTGTGGCTAAACATGTCTTTTGGTTCCATAGCTGAAGATGCCCTTTTGGATCCACATCTACTCCTGCACTTTCCCAGCACCACCCCCCCCTCCTATCTTCACCTCCCCTGCTGGCCCCTGACAAATGCCACCCGACTACACTACCTCTATTCTTATCCGCCTTACACCTCTCCTCTCTCTGTCCCCCCAAATTACCTCCCCTTTTCTCCCATCCACTTAGTCTCCTGATTTCACCCTCCTCCTTTCCTTTCCCTCTCAAAGTTTCACCTTATTGTTCTTTTCCATCTACAAGACTATGTGTTGTTTTTTTTTAATTTTATAAACTGTTATCTTTGCTTATGATTGTCTCAATTGTACCAGTGACGTGAAACCTTTGTAAAAGAGCCTCGACTCAAAGGTATTTGTAATCCTAGAACAAATAAATAAATAAAAATTAAAAAATAACCAGAAAGGGGATATAAACGTCTTACAGGAACCTCACCTGATGGAGGGGGAGGCCTTAAAATTAAGAACTAAAGCTTATCCAAATTTGTACCAATCCTCACTTGAGAAGGGGAAGAAAAGGGGGGGTGGCTATACTGCTCCCTCTTCACTACCGTTTGAAGAGGAGGAGGTGATCACAGACCCTGGGGGCCAGATATATAATAGTAATTGGAAGGATCCAAGACAACTTAGTGACTCTGGTAAATGTCTACACCCCACCAGGTTCCCCTAACTCTTTTTACTGGGACTTAATCAAATTAGTAGCAGAGAAAACAAAGGGGATTTTGATAATGGGAGAGGACTTTAATCTTATAATGAATCGCAAATTAGACACCACCTCACAGACTCCCACCCCCAAGTCGCGTACGGTAACCCTCGTTAAGTAGCTTATGGGGAGATAGGATTAGTGGATCTGTGGAGGGAGATGTACCCCTTAGCTAGAGATTACACCTGCTACTCGCATAGATTTTAAATCTATTTGAGACTGGACCTGTTTTTAACTTTTTCAAAAGACCTGACAATTTTTAAACATATGTGGGTGGGCACTGTGACCCACTCTGGTCACCAGCCCGTCTTCCTGGAGTTGGAGCTTCAGCTGCCTAAAAAGAAAACACCTTGGAGACTTAACACCTCTCTTCTAAGAGATAATGAGGTAATAACAGCTCTTAAAACAGTAATTAAACAAACAGAAGAGCATAGTTTGGGCCCAGAAATCTCCCCACAAATATTGTGGGACACAACTCAGACCACGATGAGAGAGGAAACTAATATTCATCTCATCATACAAGCAAAAAGAAAGAAGAAAGAAGTTGGAACAGCTCCTTAAGCAATTGGGAGACCTGGAGATGCAGCAGAAAAATAGCTGGACCAGACAGAAAGCATTAGACATTAAAGAGGTAAAGGACAAAATACAAAAAATACAAAATACAGAAACAGAGAGGGTACTATGCTACTTAAAGCAGACATACTTTGATAGGGGACCTAGAGCCACAAAATTTCTAGCCATTAGATTGAGACAGAGGGCAGTGAAAGCTGTGATCCCTAAAATTAAGCACCCTAAGACGAGCCTTGTTACTTATTAGGGGGAACAGATATCCAAGGCTTTTGTGGAATACCATAAAACCTTACATCAGGCAGGTGCAGAAACTAGTCAGACAGAAAAACAAAACTTTTTGGGCAACCTAAACCTTCCAAACCTGACGCCACAGCAGGCCCAGACCTTGACAACCCCTATCATACAAACTGAACTAAAACAAGCCATCCAAAAATTGAAATTTGTGAAGTGTCCTAGTCTGGATGGATTTTGGGGGGGGACTTTATAAAGTACTAACTAAAGAGATCTCTCCCATACTCCTCAAGGCTTACAATAAAATCTGGACACAGAGTGAATCGGCCCCCCCTTCTTGGAACTATACTGCGATATCAGTAATCCACAAACCTGGGAAAGATCCAACTGAGTGTGGTTCCTATAGACCAATCTCATTACTAAATGTGGATTATAAATTATTTACCTCTATTACAGCGGCCTGATTGGAGGACTTGGTCCCTCAGCTTGTTCATCCGGACCAAACGGGGTTTGTGGGGGGCCCGACAGGCCTCGGACAATGTCAGAAGAGCCATCAGTTTAATAGATGTAATATCCCAGGCTCATTCAGCAGCCTGTGTAATGAGTCTTGATGCAGAAAAAGCATTTGACAGGGTGTCTTGGTCTTTTCTGTTCCTTGTCTTTGAGTGGTTTGGCTTCCCACAAACCTTCATAAATGGTCTTAAAAATCTGTATAGTGCCCCACAGGCCTATGTTAGGGTGAATGGAGGGATCTCTGACAGATTTTCACTTGGCAGGGGAACTCACCAAGGTTGTCCCTATCACCGATTTTGTTTGCTTTGTATATTGAGCCCCTTGCTATGGCAATAAGAGAAAACCCAATCATCACAGGAGTGAAGGTGGGAGACACAGAACATAAAATCGCACTTTATGCGGATGATGTCCTTCTGTTTCTCACAAACCCGGACTTGTCCATTCCCTTCATGTGGGCCTTGCTGGAACAGTCTGGCACACACACGCAGAGTACGCGTTAAACAAAACTAAGACAGATATACTTCGATTTCATTACAAACCTACCACTGAAGTTTTAGAAATGTGCCCACTCAATTGGAACAAACGTCAAATGACATATTTGGGGGTCCAACTCTCTAAAAGCCTACATAGGTTATACTCCACAAATGTTGAACTGCTCTCTTCTCAGATCTCGCAAGACTTAAATAGATGGTCCTTACTAAATGTCACCCTCTATTCGAGGATACAGTCCATAACTATGAATATTCTACCTCGATTTCTATGTATATTTCAATGTCTCTCTCTCTCAGAAACCCTAAAAAATAATTCTTAAATTGGCAAAGAGTGATCAATAAATGTATCTAGACTAAAAACCCAGTCTATACAAGCGAATAAACACAAAGGAGGCAGAGCCCTCCCAAATTTGGAAGACTATTATCTAGCAGCACAGATGTGGTTTGCGCTACTCTGGGGCACCCCAGGATATGAAGCACTGTGGAAGAATATAGAGACAGTAACCACAATGGAGGCCCCACTGAATGCTAGCTATATAGACCCAATCCTCGCCCGAGAAAAACAAAATATACCCCTCTATAACACCCGCAACACACTGTGGGTGGCCTACAAGATCTGGGCAAAGTACAAACTACTAGATTACCTATGGCCACTACAATGGTTTGCTTGGGATCAAACCTTCGCACCTGCCAAGATGGATCACACCTTTTGGAGATGGTCCAGATTGGGGTTTACACAGTATGGCCAGATGATGGAGGGAGAGATGGTAACAGAGTTTCATCAGATCAGGGACACCTACCACCTGAGAAACATGGATTTCTTCCGTTACCTACAGCTTAGAACACATATCCTCATCCAAAAGAAAAGAAAAGCTCAACCCTAGCAGATACAACAGCTCTTCCAGACCATACAGGATGTCATCGACAGAAAGTTAGAAAAGGGGCAGCTTTTGGCCATATATAAGGTCCTCAGATGCCTGTATGATGATACCACAAAATGGATTAAAGAAAAATGGGAGGGGGAAATGAATCAGTCTTTGGAGGAGGCAGAATGGGGCAAGGTTTTTTATCTAGCTAGCAAAACCACACAATCGCCCGCACGGAGGGAATTTGAATGGAAAATTAGGGTAAGATATTTCTACACACCAGTACTACAATATAGACGAGGGAGGGGGGGTGTCTCAGGCCTGTTGGAGGGAGCATGGTGCCACACAGGTGCACCACTCTCACATATTTTGGCAGTGCCCCACTTTACAGCCTTTTTGGGAAGGGGTGACATGGACACTTAAAGATCTGTTCACCCTCTCAGCCTCATTGACCCACACTTGAGCTGTTCTGGGGCTCCCTCCACCAGAGATAAAGGGCACAGATAGCACATGCATGTGGAATATTTTAATAGCCATAGTACACAAGACCATCACACGTAAGTGGCTAGACATGATGCCCCCAATACAGCAGCTCTGGACCTCTATTGTTCAGGAAATACAAGAACTAGAGGAGCTAACATATAAAGTAAATTTAACAAGCATTTGTCAATGCCGAATGTTTCCTTGCTGGCATTGGCATTGGTAGTGTAGAAGTTACAGAGCTGCATAATAGGAATGGCAGTGAAGTATTGAACTGAAGCCAACCCCACCACCACTCTGCAGAGAGTGACAGGCATTGGGGTGTGCCTTTGGGTCGTCAGGCATAACGGCCACGCCATTTCACCACACCCTACCCTGCAGACACCAACAAGTGTCACGGTGTGTCTTGGGGTCTTTGGCCCTTATGCGCACCCCATTCCATTAGGAAATACAGTGAGATGGGTGCAGTATAGGAGAATGGGGTGAACTTTGGGGCCGAAGAGTCCAAGGCATACCTTGCTGCCTCTCACTGGCTGCAGGGTGTGGAATGGTATGAGCATTACAGGCAAGAATCCCAAGTCACACCCCTGATGCCTGTCATTCTCTACAGGGTGGGGCGTTATGGTTGGAAACCCTAACACCTCAGGCATTCGTTGGTATTTTCACTCCAAATTTTCAACATGTTTTTTTTTGAGACCCCCACCTCATGAACAGTGGCAATATCAGTTTGTTAGCCGAAAGCTGCTTATGCACAGCGACTACGGCATTTAGCACCACAGGTGCAAAAACACATTCCGAACAGGATGTGAAAAATGACAGCTGTACTGTTCATGGGGAGGTGGAAAAAATGGCAATGTTGCAAATCTCAGAAAAATATTAAAACTGTGAAGTCACGTAGGTGCATAGAAAACTGTGCAACGCACGCCCGTAATGTAATTAGTTTGGGGAATTTTTACAGCAGATTGGCAACTCAGGCATTTTGGTGCCTCTGATCATGAACAGTGTCACTGTGATTTTCTTTATCTGTCCCAAACAATGATTTCCCACAGTGACCACGCATCTCTGCGCTGAAAGTGTGAAAACACATTTCGGCCATGTTGTGAAAAATGACAGCTGTACTGTTCATAAGGAAGTGTGGAAAAATGCCACTGGTGAAAATCTGGACTGAAAATATTACAAAGTCATGAACTTATGAGGGTGCGTGGAAACTGCGCAATGCTCACTCGTAACACAGTCATTTTATGGACTTTTGTCACCAAATTTTCAACATAGCCATTTTAAGACCTCTGCTCATGAACAATGTAACTGTGATTTTCATAATCTGTCCCAAACATTGCTTTCGCACACCGACTGCACCATTGTGTGCTACATGTGCGGAAACACATTTTGGGTGACATGTGAACAATGGAAGCTATACTGTTCATAAGGAAGTGTAATAAAATGGCAATGTGGAAAATCTGAAGTAAAAATATAGAAAATTCTCAAACTTACGAGCGTGCATAGGAACTGAGCAACGCACGCTCATAAAACAGTAATTTTTAGGAATTTTTTCACCAAAGTTTCAACATAGCCATTTCAAGACCTCTGCTCATGAACAGTGTCACTGTGATTTTCTTAATGTGTCCCATACATTGATTTCGCACACCGACTGCGCCATTGCACGCTACATGGGCAGAAACACGTTTTGGGCAAGATGTGAAAAATGACAGCTGTACTGCTCATAAAGAGGTGTGGTAAAATGGCAATGTTGAAAATCTGGAGTGAAAATATTGAAAATTTGCGAACTTCTGGCGGCATGGAACTGCTCAATGCATCGTAAACAGTCATTTTAGGAATTTTTTCACCAAATTTTCAACATAGACTTTTGAGAGCCCACCTTATGAACAGTGGCAGTGTTGTTTCGTTACTCAGTCCCGAAGGTGATTTCGTGCAGTGACTGTAAATCACCCTTCGGCCCGACAACACCATGACAGTGAGAGTATCTATGAGAAGGGGTCCCAAAACTCATGTTGAAAATTTGGTGCAAAATTCCAAAATGCCTGAGATATGCAGCAAAGTTGAAAAACCCTATCTATCACATTATACAGCTTACCGGCATTTCACGTTCGGGGTCGGCTTTGAAGAGTGCAGACGTGTTCCCGTCCACCGAAGATCGTCCGCCAGAGTCAGGTAAGTATGGGTGAGGGGTGTGGGGGCAGGGTGCACAGTGGGGGAGGCTGCGGGTGGGGCAGACCACAGTGAGGACTGTTTTAAGTTTCAGGTGTTTTTTTCATGCGCGCGCTGGACGTTTGCCACGCTGGGGTGGGCTCCCAGCGTGGCAGAAGGACGACTGGTTGGGGGGCGTGGAGCCGACGGGGATTGGGCACCCTTGCAGCCATAGCATCTGTTGCCACGCTGGGGTGGGCTCCCAGCATGGCACCCTGTACTCTGGGGGGGTAGACAGTGGAGCCGACAGGGGATTGGGCACCCCGTCGGCTATACGACGTGTAGCCACGCTGGGGTGGGCACCCAGCATGGCATATGGAACTGTGTTTTTTGGGGGGGCGCAGCACAGCCGACGGGGGATTGGGCACCCCCCATTGGCTATACAGTAAGTAGTAGTAGTAGTAGTAGTAGGAAAGTTTATTCGTTCGGCTAAAAGCCATTCCGAAAACACACAAAAAAACCCATTTTCACAATAATCAAACTATCAGATCAATCAGTAAGCATACATGTTAACATTTCATGTTAAGTTTCATGGCAAAATCTTAAAATATTCATTTCTCCAGAGTTATTTCATTTTAAAAAAGCATTTATCAGAGCTTCCCCTATACTGTATTAAGGTGCAAAGCAAAACTCTGGAAATTGGTTTCAAGCTAGTTCCAGGGTTTTAAGTTTAAATAAATATACACAACAGCCATATACCTTGCTGAGCTATATCAAAACATCACTTAAGCAGAATAATACTAAAATCAGAGTTTTCTCATTGTGGTTATGCTGTAACCCCAAAAGTTAAGCTAGAGCTTTGTGGTAATAAAGCCAGTAAAATAACAGCAGCTCTTAAATAACGTCTGTTGCACACCTCAGTTTTAAGACATTAATAAATTAAGCTTAACTAAGCATAATTGCAGCTCAGTACAATAAGGAGCTTATTCATTTTTGTATATTTGATCAAGCTACATTAATTCCAAGATCCATAAATCAATGTACACCGCGGCTCTATAATGTTTTCAGTAATTTATAAAATCAATTATTGTGGCATAAACAAAATTTGAGCTCAGGAAGGAATGTATTCATGGCAAAAACAATATCAGCAACTATTGAGATCCAGAATCCAGGATGTCCATAGAAACATAGAAACATAGACTTTGACGGCAGATAAGGACTGCTTGGCCCATCTAGTCTGCCCATTTCCCTACCTACAGGATAGGCCGTAGATCCTAGTTAACTAACAGCCTATTTCTTCCTACCCCCCACAAGAATTGCCTTATGTCTGTCCCATGCATTCTTGAATTCTCCCACAGTTTTAGACCCCACAACCTCCTCAGGAAGGCTGTTCCATGCATCCACTACCCTCTCTGTGAAATAATACTTCTCACATTGCCCTGAACCGCCCTCCCTCTATCTTTAAATTGTGTCCCTTGTTCTTGCAAGTCTCTTTTCTGAAAGATGCTACCCTCTTGGACTTTGTTGATTCCACTGAGGTTCTTAAAGTTTCTATCATGCCCCCTCCTCTTTTCCTCACGGTATATATTAAGCTCCTTAGTCTCTCCTCATACGGCTTCTCCTGCAGACCCTGCACCATTTTAATTGCCCTCCTCTGGACTACCTCTATCCTGTCTATGTCCTTGCGGAGATGGGGTCTCCAGAACTGGACACAGTACTCCAGATGGGGTCTCACCAACTGTCTGTACAGAGGGATAACAACTACCTGTTTTCTGCTGCTGATGCCTCTCCTTATACATCCCAGTATACCCCAGCCCTCCCTACTGCCTTCTCACATTGCTTGCTAACCTTAAGGTCATCTGATATGATTACCCCCAGGTCCCTTTCCTTTTTGTTGTTGTTACTACCTCCCACCCATTGTGTATTCTTCCCTGGGTTCTTGTTTCCCAGGTGCATTATTTTGCACTTCTTTGCATTGAATCCTAGCTGCCATACTTCTGACCATTCCTCCAACCTTGCCAAGTCCCTTTTCATCCTTTCCACGCCTCCTTGTGTATCAACCCTGTTGCAGATCTTTGTGTCATCTGCAAAAAGCATACTTTTCCTTCCAGTCCCTCTGCAATGTCACTGATGAAGACATTAAAAAGGACTGGACCCAATACTGAACCCTGCGGTACCCCACTAGTAACCTCTCTTTCTTCAGAGTGGACTCCATTTACAATTACCTTCTGTGTCCTGTTGTGCAGCCAATGTTTTATCCAGGCTACCACCCTGGGACCCACTCCCAGGCTGGTTAATTTGACTATTAATCTTTTGTGTGGGACTGTGTCAAATGCCTTGCTAAAGTCTAGGTAGGCCATGTCCACAGCCCCTCCTTGGTCTACTACTTTGGTCACCCAGTCAAAGAGATCTATTAGATTCGTCTGACATGACCTTCCCGCTGTGAATCCATGTTGCCTTGGTCCAAGTCGCAACCAATACAAATAGCCCCCAAATGTTTAATAAATAAAACAGTCTGTTCCTTGCCTGGGAGTTCATATTCAATGACTTAGTATTGAGTAGAACGCTTTGATGCTCGGTACAAAATAAGGCCAACCCCATATAATAAACCACACATATCCATACCTTCAATTTTGTTCAAAGACACATATCCTGGACATCGTCAAAGAGTTCCAATGGTCATAATACACAAAGTGAGACAACATCTAGTAAATCACATTACCAAGCATCAGTATATTGTCTATTAAATATACAATCTGGAATGTTAGGCTCACTAGGCAGGAATCCACTGGTCACAAAATACGGCAAAACAGAACTCCATCATAAGCAAATGGGGCAAGTAATTAAACATGACATAACAATATATTTTCTTCAGCTCATTTGTTAGCCCCCAGTATCACTGAAAAAATATCGCAGAGGAAAGTGAAACAATAAAGTACCTTTTGGGGAGATGGCCAAAGCCATTATCCCACCATTGCTGTAACATCATCTTTTAGCCATTTTCTTTATCACCATATGGCCCCTGCTCCAGTTCTGAAAACAACCTGTCTTTCATCAAGAAAGGATCAACCCTCACAGTCCTCACACAGATCCTCATTCTGTTCTCTTAGACCAGGGGACAAACATTTTAAGAGCTGATCTGACTCCCATATTCAGCCAAAACTGGCCACCGGACCTCCTCTTAACCGTACCTTCTCCAGAACACTTGGCCGCAATAGATTTTCTGCAGTAACAATTGAAAAAAGAAAAGTGCTCCTCTAAGTGCAGTAAAATCAGACTCAATAGAGGATATATGTTAAAGCGCAGCACTCAGGCAATGATATCATACCTGTTGTAAATTTTTAATAAGCATATCAGCATATAAAGTGCATCCGTGAATTGACTCCTTTGGAATACACATGCGTCCATCTCTTGCTTTCCCATTTCCACAGTTTCATGTGGGAAACACATATAGCACATGGATAAAGCTGAATATGTATAGCCTCGAGGAAAGGAGGGAGAGGGGGGACATGATAGAAACTTTCAAGTACCTCAAGGGAATCAACAAAGTCCAAGAGGGTAGCATCTTTCAAAAAGAGCGTGTGCAATAACAAGGGGCACAATTTGAAGAGTTAGGAAGCGGCTCAGAGGTAATTTAAGGAAATTTTTCACAGAGGGGGTTGTGGATGCATGGAACGGCCGTCCTGAGGAGGTTGTGGAGTCAAAAACAGTGGTGGAATTCAAGCATGCATGGGACAGTCATAAGGCAATTCTAGGGGGTTGGGGTAGGAAGAAGTAGGCTGCTGGTTAACTAGGATCTTCAGCTTATCCATTAGGTAGGGAAATGAGCAGACTGGGTGGGCCAAGCGGTCCTTATCTGCCGTCAAAATCTATGTTTCTAAAAACACTGTCGGCCTACAAGTAAAATGCCAATTTCTCTTTTGTCCCAATTAACTGGGGCAAACGCCATTCATGACGCCAAACACTTGGCGCTGCAAGTTAGCGTATTAACAGTCGCTCGGTCAAGAGATTCGGAGGCAAGCGCTTCCCGAGACAGCATGAAAGTGGCCTGTCAGATACTACTGAGCAAAATAGCCATCATTTCATTCAAGAAGATACAAAAAAACCTCCTAATACACACTTACTCAGCTAGAACGAAATGTAACAGAAAGCACTCAGGAGCAGTGCAGCCCTGTACAGCCCTTTGGCCTTCTTGCAGCTCCCAACTATACAGTGTGTGGGGGGGGGGCGAGCACGCAGCGTGCGTGCATGCATATGTGTGTGTGTGTGTGTGTGTGAGGGGGGCACGCATGAGCAGGCGATATCTGATCACTGCTCACTGAAGCGTAGCTCCCCCTTTCAACTGTACGGCACTGCATTTTGGAGCTGTCATAGACAGCTCAGCAGGCATTGGAGAACTGCGGCCGCGCCTGCAAACACACTGACTGAATTGGAAGAGGGCTGCCACACCTCCGAAAACTTGGATGATGGCACTATGTTTCTTGCACATGCGTGCAAGCAAACATAAAAATGCATCTACACTCGTAGATGGACAAGATGGCTCCTGAGAACCGAGCAGACCCTTGAAGCCTAGGCCCTCAATGTTGGGGGCGAGAATCAGCAGTACCAGATTTGGGATTGGGCCAGATTTAGCAGAAAGAAGTAGGGGTTGACTGGAGTACAGAATTGAATATCCACTGAGTATAATGAACTGAAGAAAATATGAAACTGTCTTATAGAGCAGGGGTGGATAAGGATGTGTCTTTTAACAAAACACTGTATAATTGATGAACCTGGCTGTGATTCCATACACGGTAGAAGAATTGTGGAATGCATACTTTAATTGTACCTAAGTGTTTCAATAAACTTGAATTTAAAACAAAACAATGGACCATAAAAGTAAGCAGAACACCCTCTGTCTGACAGAAGGGAGCTTTTGCCTAGTGTCAGTGAACTATCCATTTCCTGAAAATAAAGGATAATATTAGCAGTGCTGGAATTACAGGGAGGCTTGCTAGGGCTCAGCCCCCAGCTCTGAAGTGAGCCCCAGTAGCCCACACATCACTGCCATTGAGTTATAATGGGAAGGGGGGCTTCAGCTTAAAGATATGGCCCTTACGGGCCCTCCGAGCTCCCAAAGCGCATAAAGTGTAATTCCAACACTGACTAATAGATACATTTTATCTGGCAGAGTGACATATTGCAGATGCATGCAAAGAGTTTGAATCATGCAGTTATCTATAATGTGTTTCCTGTTCTGTGAATTGCTCCAGGTCCTTTGCCAGGATTTTTGCAAGGGGATTCTTTTCTTGCAGTTTAACTTTTTGAAAACAGCCGTGGGTCTGGGGGCTGCCAGGCCCCCAGAAGCCCTGGGGCAATAGATGCTCTGTGGTGCATTCTGAGGTTTATTTGGAAGCTTAATAACTCGTATCTGAGCTCTCCTCTACCCCTTGCTCTAAGGAAATTATTAATATCTGGCTGGCTGCATAGTGAGTATGTGTTCAGTACCTGAGGCTAGAAAGCTGCTGCTATTAACTGTACATGAGCCATAGAGTCTGCAGCTGTGGTTGCTGGGAATTGTACCTACCTTAGGTAGTACAATACCTAGCCAACCACAGCTGTTCCATGCTGAAGTGCCTGCTGGCTTCTAGGCCACGGGTTTGGGGGCTGCAGGGCCCCCGGAAACCCTGGTGTAAAGATGCTCTGTGGCGCATTGTGTTAATTTTTTAAGCTAAATAACTCATCTGTGAGCTCTCCTTCACCCCTTGCTCTAAGGAAAATTATTGTTATCTGTCTGGCTGCAGATTACATATATATATATATATATATATGTAATAGATATACCACTCTGAGGTGTGCGGTCGCACTCTGATATACGCACGCATTGGTGTGCATTGTACACACGAGGCTGCAGGCTGAGTGCATCAACCATCCAAGGCGTGCGTATATCAGAGCGCAACCGCACACATCAGAGTGGTTTATCTATCTCATAAAATGTCAGAATTGTTTTGGGGGGTTAAAGTGCAGGTGCGCGGTCACGCTCTGATATACGCACGGTCATGTGTTGCTCATCATCCAATAAAACAACAACAATTTCCCTACCCATTTTATAAATATATATATATTTATTTATTCAGCACCTGATGCTGGCAAGATGTTAATAATGTATTGTACTTGAGACAGAAACTATAACTGTGGTTGGCTGAGTATTATACAGTACTAACTTGCTGCTGTGCCTACTCGCTTCAAGCTGGGGGTCTGTGGGCTGCCAGGCCCCCAGAAGCCCTGGGGTACTAGATGCTCTGTGGTGCATTTTGTGGCTTATTTTGAGGCTAAATAATTCATCAGCCTGAACTCTCTTCCACCCCTTGCTCTAAGAAAAATTAGCTGGCTGGCTGCGGGTTCAATACGTATGTATCTATTTAGTCCTTGAGTCTTGTACTGTGCTGATAATGTACTGTATCTGAAACATAATACTGTTCTCCACTGCTCACCCCAATGCCGACCCCCATTTCTTTAGTTACTGCATTGTGCACAATGTTTCTAGCCCTAAACAGCCATCAAAGATTATGCACAATCATTTTTAAATGGGAACAGTTAGCACTAAGAGTCCCACACCCAAGTGTGGGTCTGGTTCCTAATTTCCAGTTTGTGTGCAAAAACATTTTTTTTTTTTTACTTACTGTTTGTTGCAGTATGAAAGACTGAATCAGGCTAATTCTGTTGCCTTCCAAGCTGACATTTGCTGTAACCAGAGTCCCTGGTGCTGCCTGACATCAAACCAGGGCTGCAGCAGTGGGAGATTTAATAGCTTGCAGTGCATGTTAGACATTTTGTAAGCTCAGATCAGATGTCTGCTGGTCCTGCTGTTCTCCCAGGGCGTGCAGTCTTCTGTGACTGTACTGAGCCTCAGGAGGACAGCAGGACCAGTAAACAAAACATCTGAGCTTATGAAACTCCAGCATGTGCTGCAGGTTATTGAATCTCTTACTGCGGCAACCCTGCATCGTCAGATGGCAGAGTCTGGGATTTAATGGCTACACCAACTGTCAGCTTGGAAGGTATCATTTAGTTGGCCACATGGCAGTTGAGAGTCTCATCATACATGTCTCAGTCCTTCTCTAGTCTTACAATTCTGGCCACATGGCAGTCGAGGAGGGCCAGAGAATATATAACTATCTCCACTCCAGTCTCCATTATATGCCACAAGCAAGCCTCAGCATGGTCCACCCTCCATCTACTTTTAAAGGAAATGGAGAGTGGAAGTTTTAGACAAGGTTTGTTCAGACACAGCTCGCCCCATCACCCACCTTCCTGCTGCTTTTCATTACCTCGAGAATGATCCCAGAGTGTAGTTTGGACATGGTGATGTGGTGTGGCCAGGACAGGAACAGAATTTTCAATTACCTGCTAGCCCCTGAAAAGGAGTGAATCAGCTTCCCTCACTGTACCTCATTTCATCCTGCTGCTTTGCTTCATCTTCTCCTCGCGACTTGTCTGTCGGATACCACATGCACCTTGGGGCAGCCTGAGCAGCTGCACTGCATGCTAGTTCATGCAGACATTTCAAAACATGCTGATTGGTGGCTGATCATGGGGGAGGGTCATTGAAAGCCAGCAGTGCAGTGACCATATGCACACATACTCTGCACTGGCAGGGATTTATTTTAAAGGGACAGAAAAAATGCAAGAAAAAGAAGGGGGTTTAAAAACTGTGTGTGTGGGGGGGGAAGGGGGTTGTTCAAACCTGACAAACCCCAGCGGGCCTGTGCTCTTTATCTTTGATGTGCCTATTTGCCTCCATCACATCAATATTTGCCTTTTTGCTTCCATGGCCACAGAGTGAAGAAATCTTTTCCTTGGCCTTTCTCACCCTGTTACCTGGCTCATATCCCCCAGGATCCAAAACAGTGGGGTTCTTTGGGGTTGCTTTCATAAAACCGTTGTGTCCATAATTTAATTCCAGAACCCTGTGTCTTGGAGCAGTCCCATAACATATGCACTAAGCCTTTCTCGTGCAGCATCTCCAGGATGTATCAGGGATCTGCAGTGTCATGTGCACCAATTTGTTTGGCGTCCTGTGCCACCTACTCAGTACTTGTTCTGAATTAGTTGGAACTTTGAGTCTGGGGTGCCTTTCTTGGCACTAGCCTAGTATCTGTGCCATATTTTCAGGCTGATGATGGTGTGTAGTTATTGTTCCCACCTGCATCTGTGTGATTCCCAGTCCAGATGATTATGACTTTGTAGATTCTTATATATTACCCCTTCCCTTCCTTTAGGAAGTTTTATCCATTAGCAAAGGGTGGAAGTGAGTTCTGTGTTTTGGATGGTGTGATCAGATGCCACCCAGTTCTAGACAGTATGCCTCATTTGGAGGAACTGCCAGTGATTCTGATGGGGAAGATCAAATGCCCTTTATAATTGTGCAAAAGGCATGACCATCTGTGTGTGTGTCTGTGTGTGTGTGTGTGGGGGGGGGGAGGGGGGATACCAGTTGTGCAGGTGTCTTTATTCCCTTTCTTTCTCAAGTGGCCCAGTGTACTGACTTATGCAAGGCAATGCAAGGCAAATTTTATTTATATGGCACCCATTCCCATCCCCTATATGTATCAGAGGGTTGCACCAAACTCGCTCTAGCTGCATAGATGTCTATTTCTGCCATGTATTCAGCTTACACATTTGCAGCCACACTCTCCTTGTGTGTTGGATTGTCGGGGGGGGGGGGTGTGTGTTCTGCCCAGACAGCAGTTTGTCATTAAGTGCAAGACATACAGGAAATGGCCCTAGGTTACTTTGTTCTGCTTCAGCCCACAACGGGGTGTCTGCCTCCCCTCAGTAAACCACGGCAAAGCCTGGCAGATAGCTTATGCTTGATCAATGGGAGATTCCATCCTCCTAATGCTGTAGGGGCTCTTAAGGTTCCCTTAGTACACCTGGATGTTTGTTTGTGCCACATAAATAGGGAAATTGTTTTATCTATTTGGTTCGAGGTTGCCTTGGGTATCATCATAGGAATGTTGTTTAGGCAATGGAGGAGGTGCAGTAACCCATCATTTAAAGGCCGCTATGCAGCCTGTGAGGGGCAAGTTTAGTTCCCCCCATTTGCACAGGTCTTTTCTTAGTTGGTCAAGTAGTGAAGGGAGATTTGCTGATATCCTCTCCTGTGCTTTGGGGGTGAGTGTCATTCCCAAGTATTGTATGCCCTTTGGCACTCAGTTCAGAGAACTGCTACTCATTTGTGCCCACTGTTGGGTGTCTTCTTCGAGTAGAAGTATCTCTGTCTTGTCCCAGTTGACCCTGAGATGTGAGACCTCCTCAGATTTGGTAAGGATGCTAATGGCTTTGGGTAGGGAGCTGTCCAGCCTTGCTAATGTGAGTAACAGGTCATCCACATAAAGCAGAGAAGTAAATTGTTTGGAACTTATGGAAATCACGGAGGTGTCCTTGTCTTGTCTCGATGCAGCACTGATTGGTTCTAATGCAAGTATAAATAGCAATGGACTGAGAAGGCAGCCTTGCTTGGAGCCTTTGAGGAGTAGGAATCTCTCTGATATAATTCCACATGTTAGTACTGATTCCTTTGGTGAGGCATTTAGGGGCTGAATCCATGCTATAAACAGAGGTCCTATCGCTACCCTTTCCGTAGTGTGCCAGAGATATTGCCACTTCACAGTATCAAAGGCCTTCTCTGCATCTATTGCTGCCAATGCAGTATTAGAATCTGACAGGGTCGCTGCATACAGTAGGCAGTGCACCAAGTGCATGTTGTCACTTCTCTGCCTGCCTTTCATGAAACCTATCTTGGAGTTAGGTACCAGTAGGTATAGACAACTTGGCTAATATTTTGGAATCTACATTTAATAATGAAACAGGTCTGTGGCTCATGCACAGTGTCCTGTCTTTGTGAGATGTGGGAAGAATTATGCTAGGAGATACCCTAGAGGTCATGGACAAGCTTAAATGCCTAGGCCTTTGGTTAGACAACAACCTCTCCTTCACCACCCATATCTAAGCCCTTTCTAAAAAGTTAAAAACTAGACTGGGCTTCTTCTATAGGAACAAATTCCTTTTCCCTAGTGACATCAGGAAGAAGCTAGTCCAAGCCACATTCCTCCCCCTTCTTGACTACACTGGCATTATATACATGCAAGCACCCTCTGGGAGCTTACTAATTACATTTTGTAGTTAGGCAGTGAAAGCAATTGTGCCTGCCAGTAGGTCTGGGGGGTGTGGGCCTGTCTGCTGCTGGCAGGCGGGAGCCATCCCTAGAATATAAAAAGGAGTTTTGGCACCATTAAGGGGAGATTGCAGAGGGAGGAGAAGAAGGAGAAGTCGGGGTTTTGGGCAAGCAAGTTCGGCTGGAAGACCGCGGCGGGGCCGGAGTGGGCCACCCCATGGCCCTCCTCCCTCAAAGACCCACATCTGAAAATGCGGCTGTTCAGGCTTTAAGAATGCAGGGCAGGCAGTGGAGCATCAGTCTGGGTCCTATTGGTGCTGTTTGGGAGTCAGAGCTCAGAGAAGCAGAAGCAAGGAGACCTGCTAAGTGATCTCTGCACCTTGGTAGGGTAAGCACCAGTGGGGGGCCCTGTTTCTTAAATGATTTCAAGCATGGGTGAGTGCACCCTGTGAGCCAGTCAGTGCTTCTGTGGGTGGGCTTGCTTTGGCAGATAGTGCCTGAGGTGCGGTCCAGAGGTAGCAGCCTGGATCATTGTATGGCGTAATGATGGCAGTCTACTCCTTTTCCCCTGGCTGGTGGCAGCTACAGTGTTTGGGCTGTCAGGGTGGGCAGCCTGTGGAGGCAGGAAATGATCCATGTGGGGAGTGGTTGGTTGGGACCCCAGCAGCGTGGCAGGCCATTCGGGTGCTGGTGTGGCACAGCAAGCAGTCCCCTGGGTGAAGGCAGTCCAAACATTGGAATCGCTGTATGAGCGTAAAGTGCCTCCTGTCTTTGGGATCCTCAGGGACGAAATAATACCCTGGGATGCACAGAACAGGTGCGTGGCATCAGCGATTGGGTAGCCAGAAGGTCTCCGGTGGTTCTGTTCATGCTAAAAGGATCACCATTGTGAAAGTTAAGACCAGTTAGTAAGAAGATGGCTCCCTGTGTTTGAAAGTAACCACCCCCCCTTTTGTAACAAGATCAAGTCAGAAAGAGATTGAGACAGTAGAAACATCTCCGGCTGTCACAATTGCTACCTCAGTTTAAGTGTCAATGAGACTCAGAGAAGAGAAAGTAAGCAAGTGCCTGTGTTAAGGGAGAGTATAAAGGAAAGAAACATGAATTGAAAAGCTTGCAAGTGTGAAATGCCTCTAAGTGTGGCTTGTTTCAGCCTACCGTCTAGTGCTGCTGTCAGGAATGTGGCCTGTTCAGCTCGAGGGAATATCTGCAAAGCAATAAATAAATCTGTTGGAAAAGAGAATGTTGCAGAAGGGATTGTCATGTTTCTACCTGTGATGTTCCCCCACTGTACTTGTTAAGCCCATGCTCTATGGAGTGGTTTATCAAATTTCTTGTTTCATTTTAAATCAGTTTTGCACTTTTGATTCTGGAGTGGAACATAAATTTACTTGATACAAACTGTGCGTGTAGTGCCTGTTAATGAACATTGCTCCTGCAGCTAGCCCACTGAAGTGAAGAGATGTACCTGCTCCTCATCCTGTAAAGCCATCTCGCAACAACAGCAGAACCAGGTAATGAGAATATTCTATTGTCTTATGTAACCCCCCTGTTACCCGGGGTTACTAGAATCCCAGTAAGATCTAGTGGTAGGCAGGGAAGGCAGCTTGTGAAACTCCAGTTAAATGGATTTCACACTGTCTCCACTCTGTTCTCAGTTTCAGCTGCGACTGAGGGATGACATCACCATAGAACTCTCGCAGCTGCATTAGCCACACTGGAATGCAGCAGTTGGAAGTTAGGTTAGAATGTTGGGGAGTTTTGAACAGAATAAAGTTTCAAAGCCAGTAGAGAGAGTGTGAGTTGTAGCAATTTATGCTGCACTAGTTACAGGCAATCCTGTGCTTAAAATCCTGAGGCTTTAAGGGACTGTAAGCTAAAGAAATGTTTTCAGCAAGTGAAAAGTCCGTGGTAAATCATATAAATGTGCTAGGAAAAGAACAGTGTAAGGTTGTGCAGTTTTGAGCAAAGTTATCAGTAGTGTGTGTAAATTGGATGCGCAGTGGCTTGACCCAATTTCAGAATGTTGATGCATAGGAGTGCTGCCACCGCCATTACAGGGTGGGGTAGTAATGTAAACACAGCAGCAGAGGAGCCATTTTGAATGTGAAAGAAAGTGTTCAGTGATGTGGGACTTTCAATAACAGTGAGCGTTTGTTTGTTTTTCTCTGCAGTCATGGCCTCAGGACCAGCCTGCTACCTGGATCATGCCCGGGCTGTGGTAGCAGCAGAAGTAAACAAGTTAAGGGACATTGAGAGGTGTTACTGTAGAGGACAACTGCCTCCTCATATGGCGATTCCTGGATACCCAGTGCAAGTGTGCTTAATACGCTTAAATGCTGGAAGGGACGTCCTCATGGTACCTCACTGTTCGGAGTGCTTAGAGAAATACGGCTTGTTTAAAGCGCCCAAGATTCATTTGGCTCCCACATGGACAAAAGTTCAAGAATCTGCAGTTGGCAGCACACAACACCAGGTGGAGCCTGTTGGAGAAGGCCCCTCAGGGAAGTGTGGCACAAAGCTAGAGGGTGCAGATTTGCAGACAGATCAATATGCTGATGTTTCGGATGCTGGATCGCAGCGAGACATTCAGACAGAGCATCAGTAGACCCTTGGAGAGGGGGCCTAGCCCAAGTCTCATAGGAGAAGATGAGATGAGGGAGGCCTTTGAATGGGAGGTATCGACCTCTGCGCCCAGTGAAGAATGGTTAGTCTCAGGAGAGAGGACAACTGCTCACTCCTGGGCACAGATTCTCAGTGAGGAAGAAGAAGAGGGGAAACCTATGTGGCCTTGTGAAAAAGGAACGGGTACACAGCCTCAAGCTCTTGCCTCAGAGGAATGCATGGACGAGAGTGGTGATGCCACTGCCCTGGCTGTGCAAGAAGAAGAAGTCAGGGATCCATTTTTTGTCTCGTTGAGAATGCATAGATGGCAGAACCAGGACTGGCCACCCCCAAGCCAGGCCAGCGGTCTCAGGTTGACCAAAGCTAGTAAAGAGGAGAGACTGGTTCGTAGGAAGGCAAATGAAATCTATGGGATGTCCTTTCCTACCTTTCCTCGGAGAGTCTGGGAGGAGATTGAGAACAGCAGGAAATCCTGGATCTGGGCCAAAGCAATGAAATGTGTGCGTCCTGGTGCAAACAAGCATGTCGGGAACAGAATGTTTCATGAAAAATACAGCCAGTGGAAAAAAGACAGGACACTGTTTATGGACACTGTTCGAATAGTGGATGGAGAGGGATGTGAAACCTTTCACAGTGTGAATTATGTGCGCCCAGACAGGGTAATAATTCAATCTCCTGACCCGCTGTACTATTGGCCTCAATGCAAAGACCTCCCTGCAAATGTGCCCATGCCTACCAGCTGGAAAGCAGAGCAGTGGAAGTCAGTGTTGCCACTCCAGCCATTGCAGTGCCTTTGTTGTTCCACCAGTATGGACGTCCAGGACTCAGGTGCCCCACATTCATCAGTTCTGCAGTGTACTGACTTTCCAGAATCCATCAACTGCCCACCAGATGACTTCAGATCCAGAGAGGACACCAGCCCAGCTGTATCCTGATTCATTGCCTGGTAACCGGACAACGTCAGACCAGCTGTTTTCCTTTTTGTTGCTGTTCCAAGGTTCCATCTCCAGAGATGACATCAGTCCAGCAGTTTCCAGATGTGCCCCCCTGTAGTTCCCGGAAGATGTCCACCCAACTGTATCGAAAGAATGCTGCCAGGGAGAGTCTTCGGCCGAGGAGCAGATCGGCGCCATTTTTCGTTCTACAAGAGGCTGGTAGTCCAAAGTTTTCTATCCTTATGACATTGCAGTACACACCCTACACTAGCAGACTCCAGATGTGTGAACTGTCCTCAAAGACTCTCCCCTTCGGGACTTTGGCCTGCTAGAACTGTGCTTCACCGGGCTCCGGCCCAGGACAGACTCTTTAATGGGCTAGCCTTCGGGCACTGTGGTCACTAGATGAGACTTTTAGGGCACTCCATCCCCCAAATGTGTATTGTAAATAACGTCATTGTTTTTCTACTGTTTTCTAGTGTATATACTGTTTTCTATCTTTTCTGAAAAAAATATATATATATATATATATATTTTTGAGATTCTCCAGTGTTTTGATGGTAGGGGTTTAGGTAGACTGTGTATGCAGATTAGGAGTGTTTGTTGTCTTCGTTTTTCTTGCAAGTGTTCCTGAAGAAGATAGAAGAGAAGACAAGAAGAGGAGGAGGGGCTTATCGGAGTTCCTCACTAGTACTTTAGTGTGTAGTGTTTAAAGTACTGTTGTTGTTATTATTGTTGTTGTTACTGTAGTAACCCTTTGCTTCCACAGGTATGGTTGTGGGGGATTGAGGGAGTAATGTAATGGTTGGTATTAGCTCCTGGTGTGTGGTTGCAATGTGCCCAAGGTCAGGGAGGTCCCCTGTTTGTTTTGTTTTGGGATTTGAGTTACAGGCAGATAGGTTTTCCCTAGAGGGCTAGGGGGGGATAGACAGGCTGTGGCCCTGACCTGCAGTAGGGGTTGCAGTGCTGATCTATTAGGGCTATGCTCTGGACAGTTCTATCAGAGCCACTAGGCACCCATAGTTAGTGGGTAGAGTAAAGGCTGATATGTCAGCCAAAGGCCTCTAGGCCCTTAGTGTTGCCTGCCTGTGCTAGCACATGGTAGGAGGGGGCCTGATCACCCCCCTCTGCAGGTAGGATATAGGGTGAGATGGCCTAAGCCGGGTAAATAATGACTGCGGACAGTCATTTTCCTGACCCAGGGTGAGTGTAACCCCCCTGTTACCCGGGGTTACTAGAATCCCAGTAAGACCTAGTGGTAGGCAGGGAAGGTAGCTTGTGAAACTCCAGTTAAATGGATTTCACACTGTCTCACTCTGTTCTCAGTCTCAGCTGAGACTGAGGGATGACATCACCATAGAACTCTCGCAGCTGCATTAGCCACACTGGAATCTGCAGTTGGAATTTAGGTTAGAATGTTGGGGAGTTTTGAACAGAGTTGTGTGTGAGCAATCTTGAAGAGAGGAGCACAGCAATCTGTGCACAGGCTCTTGGAGCCTAAAGCTCTGATATAGAGCTACTTTAAGGGGAGGTGTGTGTTTCCACTAAAAGAGGAACACAGTAAGCTGTTCGTGAAGTGGTGGAGACCATTGTTATTGGTCTCTGTGCCCCATCCCTGAGGGGATGGGGGTGGAAAGGTTTGCCTGACATTCCAGAGGCTGGTTCCAGCTAGGGAAGAAGCTGCCTTATTTTTCAAGTTGCACTGAGGCACCAGAAGCTGTCAAGAATCGCCTGTGGGGCACCAGCAACCAAAGGGTGAGTCTGCTCTGACATAGGGCCATTGTTTCACCTGAACTGTTGTAAAGTGGGGATTGGACTGCTTAAGTGAGAGGCCTAGAGTAATGGGCTAAGTCAAGTAAAAGTACGTTCAAGTCCAGCACAATGGGAAAGACAAGACATGTAGAGGAAATGTGACAGGCATTTACCCTTTAATCTACACTGCCAAGCTTTTCAGAAAGAGATGTTTAATGTCCAGAGAAATGGCCGGGTATGAATTGTGGAAGGGAGCGGTTGGAGACCCCCCCATCAGTAGTAACCAAATTCACCTCTACGGATTTGCTCTGTGGCCCTTTTACTTTCCCTCAGGCACTTGGCCAGTGCTGAGGAAAGTACTCAGACATGGGATTAAAAGGAAGTTTCCCTTATGGAGTCGAAGGCTCTAAGGTGGTTTAGGGAGCTACCGGAAAATGTGTCCATGTCAAATGGAAGGTATTCGAGTGGCCGGCAGAGGAGCTGAGCCAGCGAAATCCCCAAATAGTGTACAAGTCTGGCTGTGTACCCAAAGCCGTGTGCAAGTCCGGGCTGTGTACCTTGTGGGTTCAGAGCCTGAGGGCTGAAGTGTTGAAGAAGTGTTTCTGTTTCTCCTAATCTGCATTACCAGAAGTGTAGCCCTGTGGGGGTCCATCTATGCTTTGTTTTGTTCTGCTTGGATGTAAATAAAGCCACACTTTAGAATCCCATTTCCTGGTATTGGACATTACAGTTATTGCTTCCTGTGTTCGGATTTACTTGGGTGCCCCTGTGCAGAGTAGCCAAACCTTGCCCTTGTGCCGAGTAACCTAGTCCTCCCCGAACCCAGTCCCCACCTGGTACTGCTGTCAGATTCACCAGCATACCACCTGTCGTTTGCAAAAAGACAGGGCTGAGGGGTTACACTTAGACTGTGTTTTCATAGTTGTACAGTACCTCCCTCCCACCAAGTTACCACATGGACACCCCTAGACATTGGAATGGGGGGGGGGAGCTTACACACAATTGCTGTACAGCTTCTAGCCTGCACAAATTAGATGTTCTTTTTCACCATACTATTCGTTTTTATACTGAATGCACCATCCAGAACTCACCATTGGGCCTTCTATTCTGCGGTGGGCTGGTCATCCCTTTCCACCAGGAGAATGATTCATAGCTGCACTTGGGCATATAAAGTGCTACTGAGCAAACTCCCCAATATATCTCGTCCCTTTATCATCATTCCTATTGTTGCTACTCGCTCAGAAAAAATTCTATCATCTTGCTAGATGTATCTACGTTTCACACCCACTTCAGTAAGCTGCTATCAGTAATGCCATTCCTTCAGCCTGGAGCAAACTACATTCCTCCCTCAAGCTTTCTGAACTAGTCTCCTTCAATATACTTAAACCTTTGATCAACAAATGCGTGAAGGAAGTCTGCCATTGTCATACTAGCCAACATGTCATTGTAAGCTCTACTAATTTTACTCTGCAATAAGTCCTTTTTATCCCTCCAAATCGATGTCATTTTCTCTTTTTATAAATGTTTAGAATTCTCTTAATTGTTATTATTACACCACTGTTTGCCATATTCATGTAATCTCTCTCTTCAATTGTATTTTTGTATTTTCCTGAAACATGCCATGTACACCTCGGCATTGCCATTGTATCTTGTCATATTGTTCTGTCCTTAACAGGCCCTCCTTGTAAATGAGCGTGCTCAGTGGCATTTTCCTGGTGAAATAAACTTGAACTATAATTGTTGCCTCCTTTTGGGAAGGTGTACAGTAAGTGTTCCCTGCCCTTGCCCCTTGTGGAACACCCCTACTAGTTGTGGGGTTAACTGTTTTTCCTAAGACTGTGTAAAATTCGGAGTTCAGACCCTCTTGTCCTGGAAGCTTTACTCTCTGGCAGTACTGTTTGTGGCTGCTGTTATTTCTTCCTCTGTTAGATCCTCTTCTAGTCTTCAGACTATGCACTCTGGGATTTTTGGGAGTTGAATGTTGAATGTTGGAGAAAAGGACTTCATCCTCTTTGGGTGGAACACCCTGTGGAAGCACAGAGTTTCTCATAATATGTTCTAAGTGTTTCATTTATGTGGTTTGGATCTGCAGACAGTTCCCCCTGTGTCATTTTTATGTGAGGGATCTGGGCGTCTGCTTGTCTCTTCCTTAATCTGTAGGCCAGTAATCTACCTGGTTATGACTACCAGCCTTGGAGTGACGTGTGACAGCCACTATTGCTCATTTTCATTGCTATTTAGGAATTCAGAGGAGCAGATGAAGCAAGGTTTCAAAATGTTTTGATTTTGCCTATAACAGGTATGATACCATTGCCTCAATTTTAGAAGCCTATCTGTAAAATGGTATGTGAGGTCTCTGGTTCATCAGTCATACCTTCTGTTTTATATCCCATTATACAGGAGGAACAGATGAAAAGCAGAAAAGTAGAAGTTGCTGGCGAGAGGAGAGAAATGGAGAATGGAGAAGGAGGAGTGGGGAGCTGAAGTGTGCTCTGCTTCCCAGAGGAAGGAGTGAGGTGGCGAAACTGTGGAGAATTGGGAGAATCGTGTGAACTGGGAAAAGTAGGAGAGAACTGCAGCGCTTGCAAAGTAAAAACCAGGAAAATGAGGATAATTGAGATAACTGTGATCCTGGGGGATGCATTGAGAAAGTGCTGAGAAAGTGGAAAGTAAGTGAAAGAGAAACAAAGGTGGTCTTCTGGCCACCGCTGCCACTGCCATCATCGCTGAGCAAAGCTGCACAGAAGTGAGCAAAAGCTGCACTGGAGTGGGTGACTTTATTTTTTGATATGACTTTGGGTAATTTCATTTTTTTGAATTGACTTTTCCTTTGACTGTCCTTTTGACTTAGTTACACTGCCCTATTTTTATCATTTTGAAAAGCTCGATATCTCCAGAGTATTTGAGCAACAGAGTAGCTGAGCAGGTGTGCACTTTGGCCCTTTCTCCCTTATACAGGAGCGTTTTCCTATCCAAGCTACCCAAGCACTGTTTGTCACTAGAGTTGTTTGGTTTTTGAAAATGTGACAGGAGTATATCTTGGTAGGAATAACTTTTAAATAGTACAGACATTTAAGAATTTGAAAACTTAAAAACTTATAGTTTTAATTTTTTGCATGCTTAGGTTACATGACTAGATCTTTAAAGCGCATGTGCGGGCATCCTATGGTCAGATTCACCATTTTGATAGGAGAGCTTCAGCAGTAGTACACAGCAGTAGTACGATCCTCATTTCTGTCCTCTTTTGTTCTGTGAGTATTTTACTCAGAGTTTAACCTTTAGGTCTTACTATTTTATGAATGGATTTTGGGGGAAAAGTACTGAGCATTTTTTAGATACTTTTAATCACTTCTAAAAAACTTGTTACTGATCCATTATGCTGATTTATTATTTTACTGCCGCTGCATTTCACAGGGATAAAAGTGCAGTGCTTGCCTGCTACACTCGAAGCTGTTTGGAAACTGCTCGGTAAACTCTATGCTTTAGCCCATGGTATATCATGGAGTAAGTGAACACTATAGTAGTCTATAATATTCCATGGACCAAACCTATGGAGTGAACGTAAACTACGTATATTAAAAAAAAACAACCATAAAGTGAAAGTTATAGTTAAAGCAAAAGTGGAGTCCAGTTGGTGCAAACCTATATTATATTTTAACATATTTTTTAGATCTATCTTAAGTCAATTCTTATTGAAGTGATAAGGGCAGTATACTGTAACAAATGTAAACTCATACATTAGGGCCAATGAATTTGTAGGAGCACCTGAAATATTTTCAGACTGCAGGACCTCTTATAAAGAATTATAATTAAAGAATTAAGCAGTATTTTTTTCTTTTTGTCACCTCTTTTAAGGCTGCTATCTCTTCAATTTGCACTTTCTGCACTACTTGCACAGCTTGTAACACTTGTGTTATTTGCACAGTCCAGGAGTGGATGGTTGCTCGCCATAAACAAGGGAAGGTGCGAGGAGTCTGCGAGATCCCTTTACTGTTGTGAAGCTTTATCTGAGAAAATTTCTGCGGCATAACCATACAACAAAAAGTTGCACAGACTTAAAGAGACTAAGTATTGAAAAGGAAAGGGAGCTAACACTCCAGTGGATTTTTACTAATCTGGAGAACAAAAAATCGTGATATTCTACAGTCTTTAGTATAATTTATACTGGGTACTGATACTCAATGATATCTCTTGGTATGTTTGGGTAGAACTGCTAACTGGTAATTGGCAACTGGTAACAGGTAACTCAGTATAGAGTCTGTCAGATAAGACCAGACTAAGAGCTCTGATTGAATTTATTAAGTCAGATGCTGGTGAACTGTATGGCATTGTGTTGCATTATATTTTGTGCAACTTATGTGTTGTGATTGGTGTGGATTGTGTTGGATATTTTTTGTCTCACAAAGTCCTACATGCAGTATAGCTATAAATGAGAACTAGACATAGGAGATTATTGGAAATGGACTCTAGTGACAGTAAATTATCTGAGACAGGGGAGTCAATGGAACAAAAGAAAAGAGGCTAATGTAGAACCCATAATAAACAAAAGGATAAGATAAGAAATAAACCACAACAACATGGCTTACATAACGTAAAAAATGGTAAGTCAAAAAAAACAAGAAAACAAGAGGTACAGAAAAAGGAAATAAAGTAACAGGGAAAACCCTGATTACAAATCATTTAAAAAAAATAAACAAGTAACAAAGGGTACTCAAGTGAGGAATACCTCTACACCAATAATAATACAGGGCACTAGGTACAGTAGATATAATTCTAAGGATCCAAAGAAAAAATGAGAGAAAACTTTTGGAAAATCTCCCAATCTACTCTTTGAGACAACCAGTATTGACCTTAGCAAAGAGTATTTATCCATACATAACTTTAAGTTGACAGCCTCTAATACAAACAATACATCACAAAATGATCCAATTGTACTGAGTTCAGGTCAGATTGAAATTTAATCTGACTCTTATTCAGTCAAACTATAGTACTTTCCACAGAATCATTACCTGAACCTTGTTCATCATCAGGTTTTTTGTAAGAAAAAATCCATCTACACCAGTAGCAATAGATAATACCAATAGGGAACAAGAGATCCAGGAAATTAAACAAGAATTGCAGGAAACCATAAATGGCTCGAAGGAGATGGTCAATAGGGAGCACAATTTGACTATAAAAAGGGAAAATAATACAAATGAAAATCAATATTCCCAATATCCTAATCAGCATTCCTACTGTTCCTTCTTGGAAAAAGATCTGATAGAGGTTTTAAAAGACCCACATATAGCAAGTATTGCTATAATGAAACAAATTATACTGATTAAAAATAAGGTCTTGCAATTGAGGGTCGAGGTAGCATCAAATAAATCAAGAGCTGGAGAACTCTTAGAAATTAAAAACAAAACAAATCAAATTGAAGACAAACAAGTTCCTCTCAATTAATAATAATATTTCTACACCTATACTAGGGGAAATGAAGGCTACACCCCAAAACATAGAACCTGTGGATAAGAAAATCAAATCAACTGTGGACAAAAATGAGAACTGCATATATAACACAACAGTAGCCACAAAAAAATCAAAATCGAAGAAAAAAAAATGCCTCACCCACAGGAAAAAAAAAAAAGGAAAAAATAAAGCCTGAAGTTAAAAAGGTGTATGATAGCTATTGCTAAAAGAATACTAAAGAGCAATAATTTGAAACAACTAGAAAAGAGAAACAGAAACAAACAAAAAAAAGGATTTACAATATAATAAATCAGTACATAAAGAGTCCCAACAGGAACAAACTCATTCTTCCTCATTGGAAATGAGGGAACTAGAAAAAGATCAGACAATTATGCTATTGAGGGGTGTGAATAAGGAAGATATTGAGAACCATCACATGCTAATGATATTGGGACAGATGTTATGTAATGAATGGCTGAAACTTGATATTGCATCTGATGACATTGTAAAGGCACTAAGAGCTTATGACTGCCTCGGAAATGAGTTGATCATGCTGTTTTTCAGATATGAAAGAGTGGCACACTATGCATGGTGAAATTCAGCTTATTTACATTCAGTCAATTTAAGTATGAATTGTCCAGTTTTGACATCTAAACTGATTCACAATGGGAGTCAGACTGAGTTTGACCTGATTGATAATCTGGCCAAAGTATACTCTTTACAAGATCTACTAATGCCTAATAACAATGCAATGATTTTGCCAGACATAACTTTATCTATATTCGACATTAACTAAGTGGGCTATGAATCTCAGCCAAAGTTAAAGTCAGTTGCTACACAATTAATGGCTAATGGCAGGAAGGACATATCAAAGTTGGGAGGAGAGACATCAGATTGACCTGACATTAAATAACAAAACACAGGTGGAAAATATACTTCAGACTAGTGTCATATTAGATAAATGAGGTATCTTGATAGTTGACTTAAACAGAGAACAAGAAGTCTGTACAACTCTTGACACAAGTACAACTGAGAAAATAAATTTGGTATACAATATGGAGATTGACAGTAGATACAAGGTCCTGACTGAACAGATAGAGTGACTTACCGAGAATAAAAGAGAAATTAATAAGTACAATGCCATATACACAAATCAGGAAATGGAAGCCACTCATAATGTATCTTTAAACAGTTCCACAACTGTTTATCTATGTAAGAATACTGAGAATTTAGGAATAATGATATGGAATATTGCTAGAATAACTTCTAAATTTGCTGATACAGAATTTACATAATTTCTTAATCAGATTGATATTATCACTTTACAGGAGACTTGGCACGGTCCTGACTCAGAAGACAAAATAAAAAAAAAGAAATTGGCCAAAAACTTAGAAAAACAAAGACAGACCCTGCAAGAACAAATTTAACATTACTTAATAAGGAGGGGAACAATTATAGGGTGTTTGTGCAGGAAGAAAAAGGAACACAAAAATGAATTATGGGAGACCATGCATAATGCAATAAAAGAAAAAAAAATTATAAAAAGTTTTGGTCTTTGGAAGTCAGAAGCACACATACCTATAAATCCAGGTTGAACACATACTAACCCCAGATAAGTGGATGGACCATTTCTCGAAAATGTTCTTTAATGAGGCAACACATTCTAATATAAGTAATCTGGAAATCAACAAAGACTTTAAATGGTTCGCAGTGAAGGAGCTCCAAACAGCAATTAATAGTTTTAAAAAGAATAAGTCTCCAGGACCAGACAATTTCTCTATAGACTTTTACAAACTAGAAGTAGACTGGTGATCCAACATACTTACAGAACTGTTTAATAAATTCATAATGCATACATACTTCCCACCTACTTGGTATGGAAACCATATTATCCCGATATATAAGAAGGATTCTTTTTTGGATCCCAATAACTATAGACCCATAAGTTTAATAGATAATCTATCTAAAATATTTGCCAGGGTCATACTCAATAGATTAATTTTGGGGCTAGAACAGAACCAAATAATTTCCAACTTACAGACAGGGTTTATTAAAAATAAAGGTACAATAACTCAAATATTTTTGCTGAATCATCTTATAGAAAAGTATTGTAAAATCAGAAAACAACTGCTATTTGTAGCATTTGTGGATTTTTCCTCTGCATTCAATACCATATTGAGACCCCTCTTATAGGACAAAATGCAGATGCCAGGAATAGATAATAATTTACTGAATCTGACTAAAAGACTACACAATGATACTTGAATTGAAATAAAATATACAAAAATGGGAAACTTGACAGATAGGACTAAGACAAATATGGGCATCTGGCAAGGATGTGTCCCTGCCCCAACGTTATTTAACTTTTATATTAATGAGACAATAAATGCTGTGGATAATAGAGAAGATCATGCAACCAGAATGGGTAATATTAGGGTCCTGGTATTGGCTTTTGCTGATGACGTTGCAATAATTTCAACTAGTAGACCAGGCCTTCAAAAAGCCTTACAAGTGATGGATAACTTATGTGTTAAACATAATCTCAAACCTAATAAAAAAAAAACCAAAAGTTACAGTATTTGGGAGATGCAAAAAGTATAGAAAAATTGTCTTAGCCAGTAAAAAACTTGATTATGTCAATGAATTCCAATATTTTGGAGTGTGGTTTTCTAGCAGTCTTAGTCGGAATAAGCATAGTAATAACACAGTTACCAAAATACAAAATATCTTACAAGTATTATATAGATTTAACTATTTATACGGTGGATGCACAGTGATACCATTGTTAAAGACTATTAATGCTAAAGCAATTAGCCAGCCCTTGTACTCAGTCAAAATCTGGGGAGCAGGAAACATCAAAAAGCTACACTCTATCCTAAATGGGCTTACAAAAAGTTACTTAGATTTCTAACAGGTACAGCAAATACTTAGGTTAGGTCTCAGTTGGGTCAGCCTAGCAATAGCCATAAAGTTCAGGTAACGATGATTAATTTTTGGTTCAAGGCAGTATCATCCAACACAGACTACCTTTTAAAGGTTTGTATGATCGAGAAGGAAAAATTACTGGACTGCAGTTCACTTGGCAGGTTAAACAAAAATAAGAAGGATTCTGGAAGAAAATGGCTTGACATATATCAGAAATTTGACTAGACAAAATATTTGTATAAATAAAACTTACACTGGGGCCCAGATATTCAAAGGGGTTGTGCATGGCGCAGCAGCGTTGCACTGGTGCAACCCCACATTGTGCCCCAGTGGGATATTGACAAGGCTGCCTGGTGCAGCACAACTCCCAATGCACTGGGGCGCAATGATAATGTATGCGGTGCAGATGCAGAGTGCCCATGCGTATGCGCATCCCAGTATTCACCTGGGATGTGCAGCGACGCTGGCATGACCCTGCATTGTGCTGCATAGAGGGGCTCAAAGTTGAGCCCGTGAAATGATGGACCAACTCCTGGCCACCCACAGGCATGCAGCCATATTGCAGGGTGCAACACAGTAGCCACCAGCTGTGGGTGGCCACCTGCCCACCCAGAACACCATCCAAAAGCATCCACATCTCCTTGGTAGTGGAGTGGTGCCCCCCACCCTCCCGATTACTGGTAAATGTAGAAGAAATCATTCTCTGGTGGTCTAGTGGACCCCCCTTCCTCCCTTCTGATCGCTGGTAACTGTTGGAATATCCAGTCCCTGGTAGTCTAGTGGACCCTCCTCCTGCTCGACGCCCAATTGCTGGTAATTGTAGGGATATCCATTCCTTGATGGTCCAGTGGCCCCCTCCTCCCTCCCGAGTTCTTGAGTAATGTATAGTTAGACCATCCCTGGTAATCTAGTGGACCCCCCTCTTCCCATTACCCCGATCACGGGTACCACTGTAATATAATTCCTTGGTGATCCAGCGGCACCCCACACCCTCCACCCACACAGGACCCCTTGCCCACCTCTGCCCCCTGTCATTGGTGGGCAGCTGCAACCTGCCCGCATACCACCCAGCTGCCCACCAAATGACAGGTATAGAATGGGCTGCATGCCCATTGGTTCACCATGTGAACTAATGGGCTTCCAGGGCATACTGTACTAGGCAGTCCCACATATGTGAATGACTTCATTCATCGGGAGGGAGGGGATCCACTAGACCACCAGGGAATGTTTTCACCTACATTTCCTGGGGATCAGAAGGTAGGGGGGTACCATGGACTACCAGGGAGATGTGCATGCCATGGCATGTACCGCAATCACGGCTATGGGGTGGGGGATGCCCCAGGACCCCCACTGTGCACATGTCATGCTGTGTAGGGCGCCAGGCGCAAGTAGCCAGGCTGTGCTGCACATGGCATGCAAATGGAGCCATAATGACATGCAAATGGGCCAGTTTATGCCTTGCATATATTATGGCCACATCTGCATGTCCGCCCACTGAATATCATGGGTGATGCACCTAGCACAACTGCAGTTGCGCAGGTGCATCCCTGTGCTCCCTATCTGCAGCTTGCACCAGCACAGTGCCACTGCGCCATGCGCAGTCTGTGCCATATTCAACGGTGCTGCGCCATTGCTATTTAATGCTGAAAGTGAAAAAGTACTAACAAATCTAGCAACATATTTAGTAGAATTAAGTACAACATGGAAAAAAAAAATAAATATTATGCATTATACAATGGCAAGAAAGAATCCTGGCTCCTGATTGGTCAGTTGGCCATCACAACTGGGATGTTATCCTGGCATAACATTCCTGCTGATCAACTAGATGATGATGGCATAGATAGGCTAGATGATTGTTTGCATCTTTTCTTAAAAAAATATTTTTACTCACTAAAAAAAATTCTTTAAAATTATTTTTTTTTCTGTATAAAACAACGAGCCATTGTATAATAGGAATAATGCCCTCCAGGGTGGGTGTTATGTTGGGATAACATCCCTTATCGGGTGTTGGATGTCCTCGGCCAGTGGCCTCGGGCCCAACCGCCCAAGGTGGAATGTTATTCCAGCATAACTCCCACCCTGTCAGGCATTATTCCTTTAACATCATCTGGATATCTGAGATTTAGATGGATACAGAGAACTTTATAAACAAAGGTATCATAGCCACTCTTTCATGAAAAATGTAGTAGTCATACAGGGTATTGTAGTACATGGAACAAAGTTAAGATAATACAAGACTGTGTGTAAACTGAGGTATAGAAATAGTAATAATTTTATACATTTTTTTAACTCTTATTTTAAAAGCTTTGATAACGGATGAAATATTTGATTATATAAAATTTACGGTATAAATGGATTGATATGTATTGTATGTTTGTACTGTCTGAACTGGCTTGTGCCGATCAATAAATTATTGAATTGAAAATTGAATTGTAGGCCAGTAAACTATTGGCCTTCTCTCCATTCTTCCAATAATGTTGCTTAAGGAAGAACAGGGCTCTTTCTGCCTGCTGGTAGTGTATTACGTTTAGCTTGTGCTTCAGAACTGTGAGGTCCCAGACTTCCTGTTCTGTTTGGGATTTTTTTTTTTTTTTCTTGTAAAATTCTGCTTCTTCTTTCTTTAATTGTTCTGTGAGCTGTGCCACTTCTTGCTTTCTTTCCTTGTTTTTATTTGCCAAGTAGCTAATAATCCTATTCCTTATGTACACTTTAAATGCCTTCCACCTGGTGGAGTGGGATTTTATTTTTTTTAATTTTTATTTTATTGAAATTTTGGATAACGTCTTTGAGAACAAGCTCATTTCATAAGTTCCATGTCAGACGAAAAATACATATTAGGAAAGTATGAGACGGAGAACAAATAAAACAAGGAATTATACAAGACATTACAAGAGTGTATAACTAGAGAAGTTCCAATATATGTGGCATTGTACAATGTATGCCATGGTGCATATTTGATTAAAACCTGGAAATCAAAGGGTCATATTAGAGGGGGTAGGGTCTTATGAAACAACCCTTTATAGGAAAATGAGAACAGACTCAGCCTAATATCTAATAATCAACAAGGTAAGGGATGGCATCAGCCTAGGGGCCTTGTCAGAGGTGAGAAGGTATGGGACAAAGCATTTTAAAGTGAGCAAGGGAGCCCAGGAGATATAACAGGGGGGAAGGGGATAGGGGGAAAGCCATAGAGAGGTGAGGAGAAAGAATGCAAGGGATCAAGAGGAAATGTGAAGGAGAATGATTAGCAACTTAGAACAGTTATTTACATGCTAAGAACAGTTGTGCATAAGGTCAGGAAAGCATAAGGTTAGAATAAGTGCTGATCATAAGAAGGAACGTTATTGGAAGCAGTCACAACTGGCATCAGCAACTAGCTGTTGCTTAAGTTTAACCTTGAAGGAGCCCAAGGTGGATGCTGAATTAATGTCATGGTGCAGCAAGTCCATCCATAGCGGGGCACGGTAGGCAAAGGACCTTTGTCCCAGAGAAGTGCGACAGTGGGGTATATTAAAAATCTGGCTAGTAGAGCTTCTGGTGCAACAACGGTTAATAGTGGGGGTAATAAGCTTTTGCACTCCTTGGGGCATTTTGCCTAAGCTTACTTTTTTGGACAGTAAACATGTTTGGTACATGAGTCTACCTTTGAATTGGAGCCAGTTAGCCTGAGTGTACATGTCGCAGGTATGGGACAGGTGGGCTGAGGCAGTAAGGAGCCGGCATGCTTTGTTGAGTGCAACTATGATGCAGTGAAGAGTTGTTTCAGTAGCTGATCCATAGATTGGAAATCCATAATCAATCAGGGAGACAAGAGAGCTTTGAATAGCCAAGTTAAGAGCCTCTGGGGTCAAACATTGGTTATGCCGATAAAGTAGCCCAATGCGGGTGTTAACAGCCTTAGCAATGTTGTCAATGTGATAGACATAGGTCATCGTACTGTCAATAGTAATTCCTAGATATTTAAAGAGCTGAACTAGCTCCAGGGGAGAGCCCTCTTCATTGGTGATAGAAAGAGGGTAAGTTCTGTGCCTATTTTGGGAGCTGGAGAACAGCATAGTTTTAGTCTTGTTGAAATTCATAACTAACTTGTGCTTATGGAACCATCTTTCTACGACTACAAAATTACTCTGTAGCCTAGATTCAAGAACCTTAGGGTCTGGATCACTGGTAAACAGGACAGTATCATCAGCATATAAAAGGATGTGACACTGACAGGAGTAAGGAAGGTTGTTGAAGAAAATGTTAAATAAAAGAGGGCCCAAGATGGACCATTGAGGAACTCCACATAGGACAGGTCTGCTATCCGAGAGGGTGTTACCAATCTTCATCTGCTGTGTACAGTTGTGCAGGTAACTTTCAAACCAGGCTACGCTGTCATGAGCTAGGCTAATGGTGGTAAGCTGTTCGACCAGGAGGGCATGATTCACTGTGTCGAAAGCTTTGGTTAAATCAATGAAAGCAGCACCGACCAGGTGTCCTTGATCTAAGGAGTGGTGAATAAAGCCTGTGAACTCCAGAAGGGCAGTAGTGGTACTATGACCATTTCTGAACCCGTGTTGTTGCAGGCATTGTAGCTGATATTTTTCTAAGTATTCAACCAGTTGGTCAGCCACTATACATTCAAGAGCTTTCGAGAGTAGGGGTAGGATAGAGATAGGCCTGTAGTTCCCAGTAATTGTGCACCCCCAGACTTATGAACTGGTGTCACAGTGGCAGATTTCCATTTATGAGGAAATTGAGAATATCTACTGTAAGTGATATGTTAATAATATGTGTTAGAGGTGACAGAATTTCATCCAGTGTAAGGGGTACAAACTTAAGATCCAGGGTGTCACCACTAAATCTTGATTTCCCTAATACCTCGAGTAGGTAATTTCTGGCTTCATGGGCTGTGAGGGTTTTGAAGTAGAAAGGAGGATGAGAATGGTGCAGAGTCTCTTTCCCAGAGTAGTCACTTGTAAGGGGTTGAGAGAAGTAGCCAGGTGGCAGGACACCACTCAGGTCAGTGAAGGCTTTATTAAAAGCGTTAGCAATAAGTTTGGGGTCAAGTGAGGGTACACCATCAATGTTAAGCATGGTAGGGGCAGATCTGAGGCCTCTTCCAGTGACCTCTTTAAGGTTAGTCCAAAATTTTCTGCCGTCATTCCAGGTCCGAGAGAGCACTTCCTTATAATATTGATTTTTAGCTGCACAAATAGCCCTCGTGCAGTTGTTTCTAGCCGCTTTGTACCTCTGGACGTCGGCCTGGTTACACAGGGACCTAGACCTGTGCCATAGATGGTCCCTGGCATTCTTCAGTTCAAGGAGGTCTGGAGAAAATCAGGGATTACAGCGGCCTTTGATTTTATGCTTTTTATGGGGACGGGCCTTTCACATATAGCGCTGGACTGAAGAATGAATTGGTCGAGGGCAATGTCAGTATTGTTAGTTGTGTAAACCATTGACCAGTCCTAATTACGCAGGTCAGCTTTTAGTGCTTCAAGATGCCCACGGATGAGTACCTTGGTGGTAATTGTTCTAGCAGGTGGTTTAGAGAATTTGTTCGCCCAATGAAACAAGACTGGGGAGTGGTCACTGAAGGCATCTGGGAGTATAGTTGTGTCCGATATATGATCAGGGTGGTTAGAGAGGACCCAGTCCAGTAAGGCACCGGTCCCAGTTTTATAGTTGATTCTAGTGGGGGACTTGACTTGCTGGGTGGGGTGAACTGCTGAAACTGCATCAAGGATTAGATTTAGTTCAAAGCAGCTTGTAATCTCATCTTTTAACCACTCTTTAAAGTCTGCTGAAACAAGAAGGGATTCAGTCTCCATCTTGACATTTTGTTCTCTGTAGGAGTACATTCATTGCTACTGGGGCATGATCTGAGAGTAGTATCGGGTGAATTGAGGTTTCCACAATCTCAGAAGTGGATGTGGCACTTGTCAGGAAGATGTCTATGCCCCTTGCGGATTTATGCCTCAAGGATCTGTGTGTGTAGTCCTTAGTTGTTGGGTGTAACACCCTCCAACAGTCTACCAGCATCAGTTCTTGGCACATATTGAACACTGCCACTCTCTCTTGTTGGCGTGTTGGTGATCCCTTTTCCCTTGGACTTTTGTCCAGTAGGGCGACCCAGTCCAAACTGAAATCACCACCAACAATAATGAAAGTGTTTTGGAGATCAAGGTTCACTATCTGCTGTGTTAGGCGCACAAAGACGTGTGCATCATCTGTATTTGGTGCATATACACTTCCTATAATGATACTTCTTGTCTGTATGGTGCCCTTAACCAGTACCCATCTCTCTTGCTTACCTGCTACATCCTTTTCCACTACAAAAGGTGTGCCTTTTTTAACACTATGGAAACTCCCATCTGCTTTGGGTTGTAGTTTCCTGAGTATTCATGCCCTACCCATGTCCTGGCCAGTTTACTAGACTCTGTCTTAATGAAGTGTGTCCGTTGTAGTAAGGCAACATCATACCTGGCAGACTTGAGATAGGTATTGTCTTCCTCTTGATGGGGTGGTTAATCCCCTGCACATTCCAAGACACTATCTTTCTGTCAGTCAACATGAGTGTATCCCCTCTCTCTCTCTTTCTCTGTCAGCATGCATTGTGAGTGGAAACATGCATCCTTAGCTCAATCCCTAGCCTTGGTTCTGGGTTTCTTGTAGGTGAATTCCAAAGGATTTCAGACAAGGACGTGAGTTTGGCCTCTCCAGAGCAGAGAATCTAATAATAACAGGACATGACATTTTCACATATCTGAATAAAATTCTCCTTCATTTTGGAAAAAAACCTGCTGCACTTGTACCTTTCGTCTGTACCAGTTAATTTTTTCTAAGCAAGTGCCCACTATCCTTTGTGGGTTATTAAGTATCTTGAGTTCATAAGTTGGTTGAAGCCATCTGCTGTTTTGTGTGTGTGTGTGTGGGGGGGTTGGGGTGCGACTAGGATGTGGGCATCCACTCAAGCCCTCCCTTCCACTCAGCTGCTTCTTCCGCACCCTTTTCATCCTCATCTCTCTAAGCTGTGTTAATGACTTATAAGATGACTCTAACTTGGACATCTACCTAGTACAGGGTTTCTCAAATGGTGAGGCCAGCCTCCCGGGGAGGCCCCAACCTGTTCCAGAGGAGGCTCAAGCAAACCTTAAAATGTACTATATTTAAATGTCAGGTTTTGGATGCTTTGTGTGATTGGATGCAACAAACTAAAGTGAATAATGGAATGTGAATTTATGTACAAAATGAGTGACCAGGAAAGTCACACTCAACAAACACTTGTTTCTTGGTATGACATGGGGGAAAACTGAATGGAGGAAGTACAGTTCTTGGAAACTATGCAAAACAAAATGCAAAATAATACAAATGAATAGGTACAAGATAACAACAGAACCATCATACTTGCTACAGAAAAGCACAAATGCAGAGGCTAGGTTGAGAGGTACTAGGAGCAAGAGCAGGACAAAAACAAAATGGTCCCTGAGAAGGTGTTTAAGAACAAGGTAAAACTGACAAAGAAAGCAATCTGACGCATGGAGGTATTGCAATGAGGGGTGCAGTAACTAGGGTCCAAAACCCAGAAGTGTGGAATGAGTAGGCTGACATGGAGAGGGGGTTATACAGATGGAGAATAATAAGTATAATAAAATGAGAATAAACTCAACTACTCAAAGGAGTGTCTCTGTATTCCCTGTTTACTGTGCAAAGTACGATAATTGTTCAAACTATGGGGAGGCCCAAAATTATTTCTATATTGGGGGGGCTCAAAATCTTTTCCAGGTCTTGGGGGAGGCTCACTATGACAGTGTGTGAGAACTACTGACCTAGTAGTATGTGGTCTCTCTAATTGCTCATTCAAGCAGTAAAAGTGCTGTAGTAAGCTATCTGCACCCATTCCAGAACTCGTTTTTAAATTTCTCTGGGGGAACAAATTCCTGTCCTCCTTCAACCTTTTTGCCTTACCTGAGTGTCTTGGGGTGAGGGGATTCCCTCTGCTTCCATAATATGCTTAGTCGGGGAATTTTTCATCTGACCCTTTCCCTCTGCATTGTGGTGTCCCTCAGGGCTCGGTGCTTTCCCCCATGTTGTTTGCAGTGTACATGCTGCCTCACGGAGACATTGTAAGATGGTACAGGCTGAGGTTTCACTGTTATGCTGATGATGCCCAGCTCTACCTGTCTTTTGCCCCCAACCAGGTTAGTGCTCTCTCAGTATTTAATAGCTGCTTCGCTGAAATCCATGACTAGATGAATGCGAGCTGGTTAAAGTTGAACGCTGGTAAGACTGAGGTTATGGTTGTGGACCTGGGTCATGGGACAGGGGGATTGGGGTCTGCCCAACCCTCTGGCTTATTGCTGGGGGGGATCAGATCCTTACCTCTGAATGGGTGCGTAACCTGGGAGTGGTACTTGACGACGGGCTGACTCTTCATCATCAGGTGTCAGCAGTCGTTAAGTCTGCATTTTACCATCTTAGGAACATTGCCAGGGTGAAGCACCTTGTTCCGTCCAGCGATTTACCTGTGTTGGTTCATGCCTTTGTGACCTCACGCCTTGACTACTGCAACTCTCTGTACTTGGGGCTTCCTGGGGTTGATATCCGCCGCTTGCAGCTCGTGCAGAATACTGCTGCAAGGTTGCTGACAAGGGCATCTAGAAGGACACATATTACCCCTGTGCTGCGCAATCTGCACTGGCTGCCCATACAGTGGCGGATCACCTTTAAAGTAGGTCTTTTGACCTTCAAAGCCCTGCACGGACTGGGCCCCCACTACTTGAAAGAGCTTCTGATTCCTTACTGCCCTGTACGACAGCTCCGTTCAGCCGACGAGGGGTTGCTAGAGGTTACGAGGGTTACACTGAAGTCTTCTGGGGCCAGAGCTTTTGTGTTTGTGGTCCCAACCCTCTGGAATTCTCTGCCTTGTCGGCTTAGGGAATGCACAACCGTGGAATCCTTTAAGCGGGATTTTAAGGCACTTTTGTGAAGTAAGGCTTTTATGAATCGATGTTGCTGAGAATATTGACTTTATATGTGTATTTTTGCTTTTAACATTCATTTGTACAGAGCCTTGGTGCTTGAAAGGCGCTTAATAAATAAAGTTTTATAATTTATTATTATTATTATTATTAATTCTTAATAAAGGGTCAGGATGGGGTGCGGCGTATATACCACCCACTGCTTACAGTATTGTATGGTCTCTGAGACATATCCTCTGCTATGCTGCGCACCTTGCATGTACCATGTGATCTGCTGACAGCTCAAGATGCAGAACTGAAAGGACTCCACCTTTCCCACTGCTCTATAGCCATAGATTGTATTTGTCTTGTCAGACTTGACTGTATTTCAGTATTCTTTGCCATGCTGGGGCAGAGGAAATCTTACGATGCTGAATGTTTTCCATCCTGTCCTGCTGTCGCATTACCCATCTCCTGATGCACTGCTCGAGCCTCTGCCAGGGAGGGAGTGGTTCAAGTGGGATTGAAGAGCTGGAGAGCTGTAATGCTTTGTTGGGGGGAGGGGGAGGTGGCACCTGTGCCTTCTTGACTACTGAGTTGATCTTTTGCACGTGGCACGATTGGCCTTCATGTCTTCGCCTAGTTACATAACGAAACAATCTATATGATCCCCTTGATAGCAGTTCTTCTGGTGGATTTTTATATGATCAAGGTATTTTACTGAGGCAGTATTTCAATCTTCCTTGCCTTACTCAGATACTTCCCCCTCCTTTTTATCACTTTGCTTTTTTTTTTTTTTTGCCACTTTGAGACCTATTATTTCTGTTAGTTCCACTTGATTTACTCCCACTTCCAAGTGTCTACACTACTTCCCCTGATTGTTCTTTCCTTGGTGAGACTCTTATGATAATTTTACCCCTTGTCATGATCTAATGCTATTCTAGCACAAATTTCCCACATGCATGTCTTGCTTTCTCCACCCTTTATCAGTAACCCCCACAGCTCAAAGGAAAAGAAACATGAATGACATAGAGAATGCTAGTTTGGGCATCCATGCACAACCAGCCTGAGCTTCCACAGAGGGGGTTCCAATTACATCAGACATTGAGAAAGAAGCTCAAGAGGTCCAATGTAATCAGAACCCCAAGGTGGCAACACAGGCAGGTCGGGCATGATGTTGCCCAACCAGTAGTATTTTTGTTTATTTATTTATTTTTTAAATGAAAGTGTTTTCACAGTGTTCCGTGGCAGCAGTGAATATGCTGGTGGTTTCAAGTCAAAACTTCAACTGATTGCTGTGCGCAAGGCAGCGCTGTGAAAAACAACAGCTGCCTCAAGGATTTCCAATCAGTTGGAACCTTGTACCACGGAAGAGTACAGACACATTTCAGACCAGGACCTTTGAACTGTGGTACCACAAGGCTCCAACTGGCATGGAAATCCATGCAGAAAAAAAATCCTTACTATAAACTATAGTAGCATATTTATTATGAAACAGTTACAGTTCCCTCTAAAGTCTCTGTGAGAGGAGTGGCAGTTCGTAAGGCAACAATGACTGCTGACAGTGGATGATCTCCTTTGTCTGGCTGGGAGCAGAGGTGGTAATGTTTTTGGGTTTAACATTTATTAATATTATTTGAAAACTGATGACTAGGGAAGGCGCACTGAGCCAAAGCTCGCTTCCAGGTGCAATCCTGAGGAAGGGAACAAAGGATGTAAAATACATAGCACAGACACAACACAGTTACAATAAAGTGCAATCAGAGAACAAGCAGGACTAAGTACAAAAATGCACTAGTAACAAAATCAGGTGTTTCAAATACCTACACCGGGGTAGGAAACAAATGCAAGGGAAGCAGTCAGGTAAGGGGAAAGCAGGAACAGTGAGGAGGGAAGGAGTTTCAACTGGTACCTAAGAGAGGCAGAGGAGGCAGTGATGTGGAGGAGGATGGGAGTAGGTTCCAGAGTGAAGGAAGCCAACAGGAAAAGGCTGATTGCCCAGCAGAGGAGTGGGGATGAGAAATGGCAAAGGTGCAAGGATTCCTGGAGTGGAGGGAGCAGGAGGCAGGGAGATGGAGGATAGGCACGATGACAAGAAAGAGGGCAGGGACCCAAACTAGTATTTGGATTTGAGTGAGGCACAGTGGTTCTGGCGACAATGAGTGTAGGGGAAGAAATGGATAAGGAGAAGTAGAGTGAGTAATGGTGGGTACAAGGGGGTGGCTGGTACCAAAGCGGTAGAAGGAATTGCAGAGGGTGTCCAGTCTGGCTAGTGAGGTGGAGGGAGAGGTACCATAGACCACGTCCGCATAGTCAAAGACCAGGAGCACCATTTTGGTGACAAGCTTGCAGTGTACCTGTGGAGACAGAGTCTTCACTGAAGTACAAGGTACCAAGTTTAAGGTGGAGCCTGGCGTTGATGGCATCAATGTGGGCAGATAAGTCAAGTTTGCTGTCCAGCCACACACTGAGGTATTTGAAGGACTGAATCACTTCTAGAGGGGTAACATCCAAGGTAGGGAAGATAGGCAGAGTTGGGATTCTGGACAATTTTCGGCTGGTGCCAAAGGTCATGGACACAGTTTCAGGCCTCTCTACTATAGTAGCCCACCTTGGACAGAGCAAAATTTCTTTCTCTGGTGGCATGAGGAACTCTGCCTCATACGCCATCCCTTCTGGTGGATCAGCTAGTTCTCTGTCCTGATAGTGCTGGTTTCACGGTACTAGTCACTTGTTTCCTGTGAGAGCTTGCTCAGAAGTTCTGATTCACCAGATTGTGTGCTTGAGTCCAGGGAGGAGTGCCTGGAGGTCCTACTTTGGCTTCTACCATGGTGCCTCATGCTGAAGAGGGCAGGTTCCTTTTCCTGTCTCAATCTCATTGTCTTTTTCTGATTTGGCTTCTGTGTTTGCCAGGGCTCTCTCAGAGGTGTCAGAGTAACTCATGTTATCTGCGGGTTGCTGTCATGCCAAGTGGCAGCAGTTTAAAGGTGCTATTTGTTCCCTCTTGTCAGTGGTGGTGTCTGCTTCACTTGACTTCCTGACTGGTTGTCAGCCTGACCTTGCCCTCCTCCCCCCCGCCCAGCATCATGATGTGCCTCATAAAATGCTGGGCCTCCTGGGGTGTTTTAAAGGAGTGCCAATTCTCTGCCTAGTATATATTTGGGGTGGCTAGGTATCACAGATTGTATTGGACATTCTGAATTGTCAGTTCCTTTTTGACAAGAGCGCATGCTTTTCTCTTGTTCGCTAACTCTTTGGAGAAATCTTGAGAAATGAACACTTGATGCATGCTCCTATACAGGGGCCTCTTCTCTAAAGCAAGCCTAAGAATTTATTCTTTGACATTCTTCTTTAGTAAATATGCTAGTATTGGGTGAGGGGGAGCCTTGGGCAGGTTGGGGGGGGGAGAGTTCTGTGGTAACTCTCAATCTCGAGAGGGCCATCCCAGTAGTGATCCAGTAGGTTGGGGATCCCTGTTTGTAAAGAAAAAAATTAAATAACACATGTCCTTGCTCTCTGAGCCTTCAGGAATGCCCACTGCTCTAATATTATCATGGAAACCTTGATTTGTGATGTCATTAGCTTTTTCTCACAGAAGTTTTACTTGCCTCTTAAGTTACTATGTTCTGTAAGCCTTAAGTGACACCTGAGGCTCCACTTTTGTAGCGAACAGTTCTGTGTCTACAGTTCTGACTTCAACAGCTTCTACCCACTCCTTGGCTTTCTTAATGCTGTTCCTGCTATCAGGAATATTGGAGACAAGTGTTTGCAACATATTTTTTATTTCACTGAGATCCATGATTCCAGCTGTGGTGTACAACTTCCCACTACTTTCCTAATGGCCGTTTCTTTCACTGGCAACTCTGTGGTCCTGGCTCACAGGAAAACAAAAAAGGGTTCTTCCGATAATGCTCGACAAGGGCTCACAAGTCAACCCTTTTAAATGCGGATAAACAACTGATGTACTAGCAGATTAGAAAAAGGCTATTCAGAGCCTCTGGCTTAAGCAGCCGTCTTGGTGGTGATATCGGCGTAAGTCTGAACTTTCTTTTCTGAATTTACCTAAGACTTTAGTAGTACAATCTTTCTATGCCTTTAATCCCAAACCAAAAACTTTTCACCCCAGTTTTGTCTGGAGGCTTTTTCTCCTCCTGCAGCTTTGTCAGTTCTCTGCTGCCACCATAAATTTCAGAGAACATTAATTCTAATGTAACCCCTAGGCTGCGCTATTCCAAGGGCTACTACCCCTGCCTGCTTGGCTAGTAGCAGGTTAAGGGGCCTGAGTAATGAAACGGGTGCCTCCACCCAGAGGTCTGGGTTGTTAGTGGTCAAGTTAATCTGGTCACAGTTCTCCGGAACATAGTAACCTTCCCTCTTTGCCTTCTAGTGGCCTGAACAATATACAATAATTACTTTCACAATGACCCTTATTCACCAGGCAATTACCCACAGTGTTTGCACTTACCACCAGGGCTGGTTCCTCTAGCTTGACCCTGGGGACCCCCCTGTAAAACAAGGTTAAGCACAGCAAATAGCAACAGTACAATACTTTTGGCACAAACTAGAACCACAGTCAGGTTAAATGCAAACAAATTTAAATCTGATTTATTCGGGGACTTGAACAAGGGAGGGGTGTAATCAGGCTGATTTGCTTAAAAGCTATATTAATCAGACAGTTATGCATGCAGTTCAGAGTCCCAACACAGTCACACACTCTGGGTACCCAGGTAGGAAAACGGTGGGCTAGCCAGGAATGTTGCAGCTGGTTGGGGCCCTGTGATGGAAGAAAGCAACATGCACAACACACTATTTGTAATCCGGAGCCAGAGGGCTCAGTTCATGAAAGAAAAGGCAACAAGACAATCAGATGACGCTTTTAGATTTAGCTGTTGTTGCAGGGAGCTACCCTGATGTTTACTCACGATACCCAATACTGGACACAGGCAGGACGAAATCAAGACTGCAGGCTGTTGAGCTGGAGAGCCCAGAGAAGCAGGGCCCACACGAATCACTGAGGCATCATTCCTGTTCAAGGCATTGAGCAGGGGGCTAATCCCCAGGCCAGTCTCTCATTGCTGACTTTCTCTGCATAGCAGGTATTCTGGCTGGGCCAGTGTAGCAGGGCCCAGGCAAACGGAAATGGATACAGATTCAGACCATGGAGCTGGATACAGCCTCCAGCAAGCAAAATACAGTTCAGACACACAGTGAGGAACCAAATCACGACCCACTCAAAGCACACAGCACATTCACATGTAAGGAAATTCCACTGTACCAGGCAAATGGCTCTCCAGTCGCAATTACAGAGTCTCTGCACAATCTGGGAGTTCAGAGGTAGATGGAAGTCCTGACAGGCCGATCGCATTCAGCAGATCTTTGGTCTTCTTCAGGTTAAAGCCTGGTCACAGTTCCGGGGCTTAATTCACTCTCCAAATTTGGATTCAGTCCGAAAAAGCACGCGTTCCCTCTCAGGAACAGCAGGCAGGCATGCAGGCCAAACATAGGCCTTTCCACAGTTCTTCCATGCGAATCCACTATGGATTACTGCTCGAACTATTTTGAGCTGTTACTTCTTCACTTCCCAACTCAGATCTAAATGAAACTGCAAGCTGTGTGGTACTTTCCCCAAGACCCAAAAGGTTTGGTTGGCTGATCTGTCTGTCAGTCACAACAAGGGCTCCCCCTCCAGGTTATTTTAGGCACCAAAACTACAATTCCTACAAGTTTTAGCCCCACCAAGCCCCTGTAGGCAGGCTCCATTTTAGATCCCCAAATGTACTGAATGGCCCATTTCAGCAGTCCAGGACCAAGATGATGGAAACAAACAGAACTGTCCATGCTGCAAAGAAGACAGGTTAGTACAAACTGCAATATTATTATTACTACTCTAACAAATGATCAGCAAACAAGTACATCTTCTAACAGGGCTCCCTCTCAGGTTAATTATGACTGCAATCCAGGCAGCTCTTAAAGAGACAGTACACAGAGGTTATACAGGCACTCTCTGGCAATACATTTAAACTGCTAAAATACAGAACACCAGCCTGGCAGTGAGCATTTAGGCAAGCTCAAGGAAGACTTTTCGGGAACCCCATTTGTAGGGAGCTTACACCCTTCCCTGCCTGGAGAAAACTTGGCATCCGCATCAAGTCTGTACCATCATGCATCAGTTAACATAAACTTATTACTTTACTATACATATTCACTACACTTCATAATACTATATCCATAAGAACAATACTTATGCATGTTTCATACAAGTAATACTGATTCCACTATGATTAACATATGTGTGACATCACAATACTGATTCATGTTATAACTTCCTGTACATTAAACAATGTAGGAAGGGGCCCTTCCCTATCAGCTAACTTGAGCTGGAATGGGCAGGGGCACCATGGTGAGAGGGAAAAACAAGTAACCTGGAATTGGCCATAAAGCTCAATTTGGGCAGTGAACTTGGCGAGACATAAACCCCTTTGTGAACTACATTGAGAGGCAAATCCACTGGCCTTCCAGGGGAATCATAACTAAAGCATAGTACTGACTTGACAACTTGGCCAGTCTTTCTGGGGGGAGCAGCCACAGTCTCTGTACTTTCAGCACTAACTTTGGAGCTTTCGTCATTTGTGAGGGGTGCCTCTGCATGGATGGGAATGTCCAAACCGGGAGCACCGTCAGCTCCTTGCTCTGTAGGCTCTGTTTCTACAACACTTTGCTCATTATTATCCTCTGACAAAGGCCCAGGTTGCTCATTTTTAGGAGGCTCTAGTACAATTAGGCTTTGCGGCACTGAAGGGGGGCTGTCAACACTCTCACATTGTTCTTCAGCTTCTGGTGTGTCACCAGGGAGACTCAGATCATCAGCCCCTTCTTCAGACAATTCACACAGTTCCAAAAAACACAGAGAGTCTGCAACCTCAGCTGTGATGCTTTGCACCTCACTTTCAGGGAGCATTGGCTCCAAGGATGAAGCTGGGGGGTTAGGCAGTCCAGAAGGCCCAGCTTCATCCCCACAATTAGTCATAGGGTTACCTCAAAACAGCTGACTCAGTTCATAGGAGGTGTAATAGGCATCGTCACACTCACTATCGTCAGCGGTGAACTAACAGTCAATATCATTCTGGGTCTGCTGGGGGGGACCCCTTAACTCTGCAACTACTGGGGTAGGTTGACTTTGTCCCTTTTTTGCAGCAGCATGAGTCACCAGCCCGGGAGAGGCAATGTCGGCTGGCTCAGCTTCAATAATAACTTAGCCGATAGGCAGCAAGTGGTTACGGTGCAAGGTCTTGACAGCTTTGGAGTAATTCACTGGGCTTACCTTGTATACTGATAGATCATCCAACTTTCCAACTACTACATGAGGAAGATGATGCCACCTATCAGCAATTTTGTGCTTGCCATGTAGTCCCAAACTGCGTAACAACACACAGTCTCCGGGCCGTAGCTCTTGAGGCTTTACTTTCTTGTCGTGCCTCTCTTTGTTGGCAAAATTTCTTTTAGCGGCCATTGACTGGGCCAGTTGATATGCATGGTTCAATTGAGCTTTCAGTTTCTGTACATACTGCAGGTAGTTTTCAGCTCAGATGCCATCTGGAGAGACCCCAAAACAGGCATCAACTGGCAGGCGGGCCTCCCTTCCAAACATGAGGTGGAAGGGGGAGAACCCAGCAGTGTCATTTTTGGTGCAATTGTACGTGTATACCAAGGTGCTAATCTGCTGGCTCCACTTATGCTTGTCTTTTGGGTGGAGGGTGCCCAGCATGTCTAGAAGGGTGCGGTTAAAACTTTCTGGTTGAGGGTCCCCCTGCGGGTGATAGGGGGTGATTCTTGACTTCCGCACCCATCACAGAAAGAGAGCATTTCTTTGATTAGCCAACTTTCAAAGTCTCTGCCTTGGTCAGAGTGGATCCACTGGGGGGGCACCATAATGGGCAAATAAATTTTCCACTAGCACCTTGGCCACGAGGCCTTTTGATCTTTAGTTAGAAAAGCTTGTGCATACTGTGTGAAATGATCCGTAACCACTAACACATTGCCAATATTCTGCTGATCAGGTTCTAAACACAAAAAGTCTATGCAGACCAGTTCCATGGGGGTGCTGGTAGTAATAGTGACAAGGGGGACAGCCCTCTGAGGCAGGGTTTTCCTTTGCAGTCAATGACTGCAGGTCTTTACATGGTGCTCAACATTGGCACCCATCTTGGGCCAGTAGACTCAAGATCATACCAGGTCAAGAGTTCTGTCAATACCGAGGTGCCCCATGTGATTGTGGAGGGACCTCAGTACCAAATCTTTAAAGGCCGTGGGCAGGACCAATTTCTGCTTGTCTGCTTGATCACTGCGATCCACTGTCTCTCTGTATAACAACTGATTGTGTAACTTCAACCTGGGGCCTTCTTTAAACAATAGGGCAGTTTGCAAGTCAGGGGAACGCAACTGGGACACATCTTTCCTTGCACGCAGGGCATGAAGTGCGGGTTGAATCACAGGATCATGGGATTGACCCACCGAATATTGTCATTGTCAAACTGAGGTAGTGCACTAATATCTAGAGCAGACAAATGGCAATAGGCAGCCAGTATGCAGTTATCAGGAGGGCCCAAGCAATCTACTAAACAGTCCACTGTGTCCATAGGCATCTGTTCATCTCTATCAAACTTCTGGCACAATGCTTGGATGTCAGGTTCAGACACCCTGATCCAATCACTCTTGGAGACTGGCCTTCGTGACAGGGCATCAGCATCAATATGGTTCAGTCCTGGCCTGTATTCGACAGCATAATCATAGGTTGATAAAGCAGAGAGCCACTGGTGCCCAGTGGCATCCAACTTAGCTGAAGTCTGTATGTAGGTTAATGGGGGTTATTGTCGGTCTTCACCAATATATTTGCCCCATAGAGGTACTCATGAAACTGGTCAACAATGGCCCATTTTAGGGCAAGGAACTCCAGCTTCTGCACAGGATAGTTTCATTCTGACAGGGTCAAGCTCCTGCTGGCGAAAGCGACTGGTCTCAAACCATCCTCATGGTCTTGATACAGCACAGGTCCTAGGTCCTGTAGACTAGCATCCATATGCAGCACACAGGGCTTGGTAGGGTCAGCATAGGCAAGAATGGGGGTATGGGTTAGCTGGTATATGACTTCGTGGAAGGCTGCTTCACATTTGGATGTCCAGCAGGGCCCAAAAGGTTCACCTGTTCAGAAGTATACTTTCTCGGGTTCTTTCAGAGCCCCTTTCTTGTATTTACGGTTGGTAGGGGGGTAACCCTGGGTGAGATTCAGGAGCAGATGAATCACCTTGAAATAGTATTTTATGAACCTGCGGTAGTAGCCACAGAGCAGAACCCCAGGAAATGTTGTAGTTCTTTCAAGTTATGGGGCTGGGGACAAGTAGTCAGTGACTCGACCTTACTGGGATCGGTCTCTATCCCTTCTGCAGATACTATGTGCCCCGCATACTTCAGGGAGGTTTGAAAAAAATGGCACTTGTCAATGGACAGCTTGAGGCTGAAGTCTCATGCTCCCTTAATGTGCATCCGAACACAATGACATCGTCTAGGTACAGTAGGCATTCCAGCAAGTTCATATCTCCCACTGCACGTTCCATCAGTCGCTGAAAGGTGGCGGGGCACATGAAATCCCTTGTGGCATTCTCAGAAATTCGTAGAACCCCAAAGAACAGATGAAGGCGGTTGTCTCATGGTCCTCAGTGGCCATCGGAATCTGGTAATATCGCTGCGAAGATCCAATACTGAGAACCATTTGGTCCCATTCAAGCAATCCAGGGCATCTTGTATATGGGGCATGGTGTATTGATCTGGGACGGTCCGCCGGTTCAGGGTTCGATAATCAACACACATCCACACTGACCCATTCTAATTTATGCACAACCGCAATGGGAGAGGCATATGGGCTCCTTGATTCCTGTATCACGCCAGCAGCGAGTATTTCCTGCAGGTGTCTCCTCGCATCATCTATGTCTGCTGGGGTGAGGTGTCAGGATCTCTCTCGAAATGGCCGGTCATCATGCAGGTGTATATGATGCTTCGCATCCTGGACACACCCCACATCCCATTCTTTTAACAAAAACACTTGGTCTCTCTGGGTGAGTTTCTTGCTAATCCTAGCATTCCATTCAGCTGGCAGCGGGGAATCACCAAAGTCAAATAAGTCCAGGGTCACTTTCTCCTTTTGACCAGAGTACTTGTTATTGCCTAATACTGCAGTGTCTGCACAGTGTACTGTAGCTAGAGTACACCCTCTGTTCACCTGGACCTCCCGATCTAACACATTTTGAATCTGGACCATCACTCATTGTGCATAGGCATGGGCACGGGCAGGCAAGATGTTGGGTTTAACCAATAATCCTTCTGGCAGCCTTCCATCACCTGGTGCATCCAACATTAATATTTTGTTCTTTATCTTTCTCTTTAGGCAGACTTCTCCATGGATTGTGCACTGGGCATTGGGGGCCAATACCAAAGAGTCAGGTTCCTTTTTTCACACTATCCCCATTGGCTCATCTGGGTCCTCTTCATTGGGTTTCTGTTGTAAGTCAGATGCCCTTTTTACTAAGGCTGGAATTCTTAGGGCCCATCCAGTCAGTTGTCCTTGTTTCTCATGGCAGAGTTGTGCTAGTCTCCCAAATGTGTGTGTTTGTTACAATTAACAGAGGAAGCCCATCATATAGTCCGGTGGGGGGACACACTAGGACCAGTGTCTCTACTTGCTCCTCTACACCAGTTACAGTTGCAGGAAAAGACAACCAGAGGCGGACATATCCTAGGTAGGGATAAGACTTGTCGCTCAGCCCCCACACATGTAGGTCTTCCAGAGATTGTAATGGCACATCAGATAAGTGTTTGTCATACCAGTCCTGAAATACAATGGTCACTTGTGACCCACTGTCAAGCACAGACTGAGTAGGAATACCATTCACAGCCACAGTAAAATCTTCATTGAAGGGCCCACTATTTTGGATCAGTCTGGAGGGACAACAGCAGGGGCCTGGACAGATGATTTAGCCACAGAGGGGTTTGAGTTAGGATGGGCAAAGCATTCACTGCGGTCATTTCGTGCACCCCTTGACCACTGACTCATTTTCTGAAGCTCTCCTTGAAGCTGGTTCACCACTTTCTCTAAGTCCTTCTGAGACCAGCATTCCCTCTTCATATGGCCATCCTTGCTGAAACTGTGACAAATGACAGGCTCTCGGGGCATCCTTGGGGAAAACATAGCAGGGGATGCTGGAGCATCGATGGGAGACTGTGATCTGACTTCTGCTGGTAGTGTACCATGTCTCAAAAGTTCCTTTAGGGTGGCAGTCAATTCCTTGAGCTCAGCCAAGAAGCCACCCTCAGTAGACGATGCCTGAGGGTGCACCCCCAACCCCATAACAGTCATGTCCTGACAGAGGCCAGGGTCTCTGTCAGCAGGGGATACCTCAGAATGCACCTGATTGTACTTTTCTGACTTCCTTCAGCAACTCCTCCCCCCCCACCGTTTAGCCCATGGTGGGACACTGGTAGTGGTCTCCATTTTGGAAGGGCCTTCCAGTGCCATGCTCACTTGGGCTGCACTCATCCCATAATTACAGTCTCCCTCTTCACCTTCTACCTCCTGGAGTTCTTTTATCAAGTCACAGTAGTCAGGTGGGTTACCTCTCCTACCCTGGAGCCTTAACTGGATGATCTGCAGTTTAGAATGCTTGGCATGTTGCAGTATGTGCCCCAATCTCACACGGTTCAAATCACTGGCGGCAACACCACCTTTCCGGTAAGCTTTCTGCAGAGCTCTTTCTGGGTGAGTAACATACACAGACAAACTTTCCCTCTTCCATTGTTCGGCACCTTGGAATTTCCACATCAAAGTGTCTCCTGACTTAGTGCTCCCAAAATTGCCTTCAAGTACAGATAGATACTTCTGAGCAAATGCATCAGGGTTCGTGGACCTCAAAAATGTAATGACTTCAAGGGCAGGGCCCATCAAACTTTCTATGATTCTTTTCCACTTCTCAGCCTCCGCACACTGCCACTGAGGTACCAAGGGGGCAACATAGTCGATCCAGGTCTCCATGTCATCCTCCCCCTGGGGGTGGGGAGGGTGCCTGAGAAGATTCTCAGCCTTCGGTAGGAGTCATGACTAATGGTGGGTACAGATATAGGGTCCAGCATTGGCACGGGCACAGAAGTCAGGGCAGTAACAGATGCTGGAGTGGGGGGGGGTGTTGGGGAAGGAACACCCCCAGGTGGCAGGAATAGTTTCTTAAAGTTCTCTGTGGTTTTCCCTTCCTCCAGCAACAACTTAGCAAATTTCTCGTCAAACGTCTCAGATAATGGTGGAAGCTCATCCTCGCCAAGGTCTTTACTGTCTTTTGTTATCACTCTCCAGGTGGCTAGGACCCCTTTTGAGGCAATAGTCTGTGGCACTTTAGAGCTGTCCACGAGGTCACTACACTTTACCAAGGCTATGAAAGTTTGGGCAATCAAATCAGCCTGTCGACCCACCACCACCACAGGGCTTTTTAAACATTCAACTTTGGAGAGTGCTCCCTCTACAGTGTCCTTACTGGTACCCAGGGGAATATCCAGTATAAGCAGAGTATTTTGGGGGTCGATCTCCTGCTCAGTACGCCACCCCACCAACTGGTGTACAGCCATTTCTACTGGGGTAGTCATTAATCTTTAACAATAATTCGTAATATTTGGCCACTAGAAGGCACAAAATTACAGCGGTGCCTCCAAGATGTAACCCCTAGGTGGCGTTATCCCAAGGGCTACTACCCCTGCCTGCTTGGCTAGTAGCAGGTTAAGGGGCCTGGGTAATGAAACGGATGCCTCCACCCAGAGGTCAGGGTTGTTAGTGGTCAAGCTAACCTGGACACAGCCCTCCGGGACACTGTAACCCCCCCTTTCCCTTCTAGTGGTCCAAACAATATATAATAATTACTTTCACAATGACCCTTATTCACCAGACAATTACCCACACTGTTTGTACTTACCATCAGGGCTGGTTCCTCTAGCTTGACCCTTGGGACTCCCTGTAAAACAAGGTTAAGCACAGCAAATAGCAACAGTACAATACTTTTGGCCCATACTGGAACCACAGTCAGGTTAAATGCAAACAAAGTTAAATCTGATTTATTCGGGGAATTTGAACAAGGGAGGGGCATAATCAGGTTGATTTGCTTAAAAGCTATATTAACCAGACAGTTATGCATGCAGTTCAGAGTCCCTACACAGTCACACACTCTGGGCACCCAGGTAGGAAAATGGTGGGCTAGCCAGAAACGTTGCAGCTGGTTGAGTCCCTGTGATGGAAGAAAGCAACATGCACAACACACTATTTGTAATCCGGAGCTGGAGGGCTCAGTTCGTGAAAGAAAAGGCAGCAAGACTATCAGATGATAACACTTTTAGATTTAGCTGTTGTTGCAGGGAGCTACCCTGATGTTTACTCACGATACCCAATACTGGACACAGGCAGGATGAAATCGAGACTGCAGGCTGTTGAGCTGGAGTGCCCAGAGAAGCAGTGCCCACATGAATCACCGAGGCATCATTCCTGTTCAAGGCATTGAGCAGGGGGCTGATCCCTAGGCCGGTCTCTCGTTGATGACTTTCTCTGTGTAGCAGGTATTCTGGCTGGGCCAGTGTAGCAGGGCCTAGGCAAATGGAAATGGATACAGATTCAGTCTGTGGTGCTGGATACAGCCTCCAGCAAGCAAAGCACACTTCAGACACACAGTGGGGAACCAAATCACGACCCGCTATAAGCACACAGCACATTCACATGTAAGGAAATTCCACTGTACCAGGCAAATGGCTCTCCGGCAGCAATTACAGAGTCTCTGCACAATCTGAGAGTTCAGAGGTAGCTAGAAGTCCTGACAGGCTGATCGCATTCAGCAAATCTTCAGTCTTCTTCAGGTTAAAGACTGGTCACAATTCAGGGGCTTAATTCACTCTCCAAATTCGGATTCAGTCCGAAAAAAGCACGAGTTCCCTCTCAGGAATAGCAGGCAGGCATACAGGCCAAACTCAAGCCGTTCTCCCGCGCGATTCCACTATGGATTGCTGCTCGAATTATCTCGAGCTGTTACTTCTTCACTTCCCAACTCAGATCTAACTGAAACTGCAAGCAGTGTGGGACTTTCCCCAAGATCCAAAACTAAAGGTTTGGTTGGCTGGTCTGTCTGTCAGTCACAACAAGGGCTCCCCCTCCAGGCTATTTTAGATGCCAAAAGCCCAAAACTACAATTCCTAAAAGTTTTGGCCCCACCAAGCCCCTGTAGGCAGGCTCCATTTTAGAGTCCCAAATGTACTGATTGGCCCATTTCAGCAGTCCAGGACCAAGATGATGGAAACAAACAGAACTGTCCGTGCTGCAAAGAAGGCAGGTTAGAACAAATTGCAATATTATTACTACTCTAACAAATGATCAGCAAACAAGTACATCTTCTAACAGAGCTCCCTCTCAGGTTAATTATGATTGCAATCTAGGCAGCTCTTAAAGACACAGTACACAGAGGCTATACAGGCACTCTCTGGCAATACATTTAAACTGCTAAAACGCAGGACACCAGCCTGGCAGTGAGCATTTAGGCAAGCTCAATGAAGACTTTTTCCGGAACCTCCATTTGTAGGGGGGGTTACACTAATATCAGAAATGTTTACCTCCTGCATGCCTGCTTAACTTCACACGTGGTTTTATCATTTTGTTATGTAGTCTCTTGCAGAGACACAGGCAACATGAGTCTCTCTGTTCTCCATATCCCAGGCATTTTGTTAGTGTGCATTGATCAGATGACACAGTCTCAATGGCTCTCTATCCTTAGAAATCTAAAAAGTTAAGCTGGCCCGGTGGCACTGGATGTTGAAGCCCTGGTCGCTACACCTTGTGCCACACCAGCGACCTGGATTCACGAACGAGCCCTGGCTGCTGGGGGTCGGCAGGGGTGAGAGTGGCTCGAGTGTCCGGAGGACTGCTCTCCTCTCTCGGGGTGGGGGGCAGGGGGGAAGCCTGTCATCCCAGTTGTTGACTGCCCTCTGGTGGTAGCTGGAGGGCAGTATGGGTCGGGAGACACGTACCGACATTCTTATGCCGGTAGGGGAGGGGAGGGGGGATGGGAGAAAAGAGGAAAAAGGGAGCTGGCAGGCTCCATGATGGTCCTGCGTCCCTGTGCCATCCCTGGCTTCTGGATTTGTGTTCGGGGGATAGAAAAGCCAGTCTGGTCCTGCTGCAGAGGACAAGCAGTGGGGGAACTACCATGGGTTGGCTGTGCGGGGGACTCGTGGGGCTGGAGGATGAGTCCCTCCGAGGGAGGGCCATAGCTGCCCGCCAGGCTCCTGGAAGCAGAAAAAGATAATAGAAAAAAAATCTCATTTCCACTCCTTTTTTTGGACTCTGTGGGGTTCAAAGCACCAACATATGCTCTAACTGCATCAGAAAAGCTCTAGCAAGCACAACATCTTCACTCTGAAACACAGATAAACCACCAAATGTATTTTCTTGGACAGTAGAGATTGTTTCATCTCGGTCTCTCCCATTATCCCTTCCAGGACAGCAACAGTGTCAGATTAAGTCAGGGTGCCAATTGAAGCTTCTTGCATCTTGTTAAGCTCCACCCCAGAGCCCTCCACAAGTGTGCCATGCAGCATCCTTCCCAGTCTACCACTGTAAGCCTGTTCCTGTTGTTCCAATATCTGACCTTCCTGTGTTCCTCCTCCATTTTTCTTGATCAAGGTAAAGACTCCTGTTTGACCTGAAATGGGCTTCCCTCTAGTCTGACTAACAAATCCGATTTGATCTCCTCCTGATTAGCTTGTAATTCTGATTTAGTAACATCCAAGGTAGCATGAACTGAGCTGAACTTTGTCAGCTTGTAGTCTAGCCTGTAGTCCAGTTCAGCTAGGAGAGTCTGTAATGTAAGTTCCACTGGCTGTGCTGCAATGTGCTCTGGATTCATCTTGAAAACAATTCTCTTTTAGATTGCTGTCTTTCAGAAAAGAATCAGAATCCCACTTCTAGCACCAGTTATTGTGTCCCTTGCCCTTAGCCTTATAGCTGGGGTTGTCTTCCCCACAGTCCACTGTAGTACCATGGCTGGCTGCAAGCTTCTTGGACCCATCTGATTTTTACCAAGACATGTATCAGGAATATAGAGAAACTGCACTTGGAGGCAGAATTCATAAATAATGTTAATCTATTTACAGCAAATATGTACTGATGTCCTTGTAGATCTACATAATACAGGTACAAGTCACAGCTTCCAGTTTATTTACACTGGTAGGGGGCTGGGGCACAACTTAGGACAATAATGACCTGTATGCAGGGGACAGGCAGCACTTGAGTGGGGAGGGGAAGGGAGTATTGAAGCAGGGGATGGAGGGGTACATAGCAACAAGGGTAGCTTTAAACTAGGAAAGTGGGGTGGCAGGTGGAAAGCTGGTAGGTAGGGTTTCCAAAGAGGGAAGCCAGATGAGTCTAACCCCCAAGCTAAAGGGGAGGACATCAGGGTAGGAGCAACAGGGGGAGATCACCTGGGTGGAGAGGGGATAAGAGCAGGATGGAGGGTAGTGTCACTAAATGCAAGGAGCCTGGCAAACAAATCAGCCGAATTGCAGGCTGTCTTGACAGTGAAGCAGGTGGACATTGCAGCCATAACAGAAACCTGGGCCACCCAGTATCAGGACTGGGATATGATGATCCCTGGATACAGGCTATTCAGGAAGGACAGGGCAAACAGGAAATGTGTGTGTGTGGTGGGGGGGTGACAATCTATGTAAGGAAGGGAATAAGGTGCATAAGGGAAGGGAGGGAGGAAGGCAGGATATAGGCCCTGTGGATAAAGTTTCAGGATCCAAAGGGCAGGGTACTGAGGATGGGGTGGTGTATAGGGTACCAACTCAGGGGAAGGAGCTGGACAGAGAGTTGGCATATCAAATTAGTAGGGTTTGCAGGAAGAGAAACACAGTGGTGGTGGGGGACTTCAACCTACCTGGGGTGGACTGGAGCACACCGACCACCACATGTGTTAGGGAGCAGGTAATACTGGGGGCATTCCAGGATAGCTTCCTGATACAGTTAGTGCACGAGCCAACTAGATTGGGAAGAATCCTGGACCTTGTACTATCAAACGGGGAGGCCGTAAGGGACATGGAGAAGCCTCTGGCTGGGAGTGATCCCCACTCAGTGTGGCTCACACTCAGAATGGGGAAGCAAACTGGTGGTTTGGATACCAGAGTGATTAGCTTTGGGGGCAGACTTCAACAAGATTGGGGAAATCCTGATAGGGCATCTGGAAGGAATCCAACCCACCATGGATGCCAATCAAAAATGGAATATTATTGGGGCAGGGCTGATAGAGGGTACTGGGATATGTACTAGGATACAGAGCAAGAAGGGAAGGGCAAAGAAACCCAGCTGGCTGACCAAGGAGAGAGTGGAGGGGGGTGAAAGCCAAGAAGAGAGCTTTCCAAAGGTTCAAGAGATCAGGGAGGGGGAAGATGTGGAGGCGTATACAAAGAAGTCAAAGGAGGTTACAAAACTAGTTACAGCCGCCAAAGCATCCACAGAGCTGAGGCTGGCACACGGAATTAAAGAGGGAGAGAAGGACTTCTTTAAATATATTGGAGAAAGAAGAAAGAACAGAGATCAGATAGTGAGAATTAAGAAGGACGGGGGTGGGTAGAGAAAGGGGAGGAGCAGGCAGAGGCACTGAATGAGTACTTCTGCTCTGTATTCACGGTGGAGGGGGGTCATATACCTCATGGGAATGGTGGAGGGGCAGGGGAGGGGGTGACAGATGGAGAAATTACAAACGGAAGGGTACTGGAAGGGCTGAGGACACTGGGGGTGGACAAGGCACTGGGACCTGATGGCATTCACCCTAGGGTACTCAAGGAGCTGGCAGGGAGCTTGGCACAACCACTGGCTGACCTGTTCAATACCTCTCTGCGCACAGGAAGCGTACCCTCAGGACTGGAGATTTGCACATGTGGTGCCCAGTCACAAAGGTGGACCAAAGGATGATCCAGGTAACTACAGACCAGTGAGCCTCACGTCAATTGTGGGCAAGCTCATGGAGAAAATCCTTAAAGAGAGACTGATGACATTTTTGGAGGACAATGGTCTCCAGGACAGGCAGCAACATGGGTTTGTCTCTGGCAGGTCCTGCCAGACAAACCTGATTGAGTACTATGATTGGGAGATCAGGGAGCTGGACAAGGACCATGCAGTGGATGTCCTGTACTTGGACTTTAGAAAGGCCTTCGACTCCATGCCGCATGGGAGGCAAGGGGGGAACCTGGAAGCTTTGGGGGTGGGTACAAGGATGGTCGGGTGGATCACGAACTGGCTGAAAAGCAGGCAGCAAAGGGTGGTGGTGGAGGGGAAACTCTCATCACCAAGAGAGGTAACAAGCGGGGTGCAACAGGGATTGGTACAGGAGCCAGTGCTGTTTGCGATATTCATATCAGATATCTCGCACAGGACCCAGAGTAAGATCAGTCTGTTCACAAATGATACCAAGATGGGAGCTGTGGTAGATGTTATTGAGGAGTGGAGGGGACTGCAGGGGGACCTGATCAAATTACAGGAGTGGTTGGAAACATGGAAGTTGGGGTTCAGTGCCAAGAAGTGCAAGGTAATGCACTTCAGAGCTAAGAACCAGAGGAGGAGCTATCAGCTGGGCAGGGTACAGCTGGGGAGCACAGAGGAGTAAAAAGACCTGTGGGTGATAATAATGGGGAATATGAACAACTCAGCTCAGTGCAGGAAGGCTGCAGTGAAAGTCAACAGGATGCTGGGCTGTAGAGCGAGGGGGACCTCCTCTAGATGTGGTGAGGTGATCCTTCCCTTATACAGGTCACTGGTTAGACCACACCTGGAGTACTGTGTGCAGTACTGGCACCCATTTCTGAAGAGGGACATCAGGCTGTTGGAGGGGGTGCAACGCAGAGTGACAAAGATGATCCAGGGTTTGGAAAGAAATTTATACGAAGAAAGGCTGAACGTGCTTAACATGTACTCGCTGGAGGAGAAAAGGGACAGGGGAGACATGATCGAGGCCTTTAAATACCTGAAGGGGATAAACAAGGCTAGTACAGCAGAGATATTCCAGATCAGAAGAGGGAGAGATACTAGAGTGCATCAACTGAGGTTGGGGGGGGGAATTCAGGAGGGAAATCAGGAGACACTATTTCACGGAGAGGGTTGTAGACAAATGCAACGATGTACCTGAGGATGTGGTTTCCTGTAGGATGGTGGGCAGCTTCAAGAGGGGATGGGACAGAGTGAGGGGGGAAGAGCAGTGAGGAGGGGAGGGAAGGGTGGGGCAGCTGCATGCTGAGGGGCTAACTGCACAATCAAGCAGACTCGATAGACCATGTTGCCTGTTTCTGCTGGCAATTCATATGTTCGTATGTACACTGCAGTCCCACAGACAAAGAGCATACAGTCTCTCCTGCTTGCTTGAAATGTCAACTTGGCTCTTGTTTCCTTACAGCACAAGTTCACTTTGCACAAGTTCCTCTTGCACTTCCCAAGTTCACTCCTAAACCAAATGTTTTTACAGTGTTAACTGAAAGAGAGGCTTAATTAACGACCTATTTGGTCACAGTTATAAAACTTCTGGTTAAGAGAGTCATAGGTTACACCTGCAACCCATTTAGCCCGTGACCTGGAAATATTGGGCCCCATCTATAAGCTCCTGGTTAGGGTAAGTACTTTCCTAGGCTATACAGCTAATATAACATTTTACAGAGGGTTCAGCATGCGTGCAAACGGAATGGAGCAACTCAAAACCTGTTACAATATCTAATCAGGCCAATTGGGAAAAACATGTTGATAACATAAAAATATTTGGAAAACATATCGCTCATGGTATGAATTGCTTTGGGAAGAAATTTACAAACCGTTCATTTACAGGAATGAGGTCCGTATCTGAGGCAAAGATAAAATCCCATATATTTTGTGAAGCAGAAGCATGCATTCTGGTAATTCATGTGAAGAATCTTGAGTTAGTGCAAAAGCTATTACTTTATTTGGCCTTTGCACTGCTTCAAGTTTATCCTAGTGGAATTTCTGAGAGCAGAAGCAGGAATGCTATCGACTGAAGCCTCAACTTAGATTAAGGCTGTGAACTATTGATACAGCATGCCAAGACTGGAAGGAAGAAGCTTGGTACCATTACCTCTAATAGCTCCATATGAAGTCCAAACCATCCATTGCTTAACCTGATACAAAATGACTGCAGTAAAAATGAGATAAATGCTGGAGAGAGGTTAATTAATTTTCAGAACTTAACAAACTTAACCTGGTTTTCAGATCTAGACATATGTGTAAAGTCTAATGGTTTATCTTCTGTTACAAATATAAGAACTAATAAAGAATTATTTAATTACAGAAACTCAGTGATACAACCATTAAAAGAAGTTTCTATGGAGTCTTATTTGTCAAAGATTGGTGCTACAAAAAACAATCTTATTATGTAAAAGTTTAAAACAAGTGCAGAAAACTAAAGCTTATCTATAGTTACGTGAGGAAAGAAAATCACATTAAACTCATAGCACAACTCTGATCTGAAATATTATAGGCTGGATCAGACAAATTTACCTCATGGAAAATAACATGGGTCTTAAATTTAACTGCGACAATGGTCACTTGCAATAACATGGGTCTGAAATTTAATTGTGACAAGGTCACTTGCAATTAACATATACCAACTGTATGTCCCCTTTTGGATAAATAAAAGAATAAATGGTTAGATCCAAATTTGCACACATTCCATGGTGCATAGTTGTCACTCCCACCCTCTGATCCCTGGCCCCGATACAATAACATATTTCCCTGGTGCCTAGCGGTCCCTCTCCACCCTCTGATTCCCAGCCCCATGAGAATAACATTATTCCCTAGTGTCCAGTGGTCCCCCCCCCCCAATCTCCAGCCCCATTAAAAGCCTTCCCTGGCATCCAGTGGTCTCCCCCACCCTCTGATTCCTGGCCCCGTAAGAATAAAATTATTCACTGGTGTCCAGTGTCTCCTTGCACTCTGATCCCCAGCCCTGGTAATATTTACCCAGTATTTGTCCAGTGGCCCCCCCCCCTTTCAATCAGTGGTGACAGCTGTCACAATGTCGCCATTTAAGAGGTCAGCACCAAGAGTACCAACCTCAGTAACTGAGGTCCAGTGTTGATGGCTACTGGACCATGGTGGGTGCTATCTTGGCCACAAAGAAGAAGCCAAGGCCCACCTGATCCCACCACCTGAGACTTTGTCAGGACTGTAGTTTGGTAATTATATCAAAAAAATCCCTGCTCGCCCTTCTAAAATATTGTAACACAAGCATATCTTCTCTTTTTGTTGGGGGGTGGTTATTTTAGCCCCCAAACAGGCAAACAAATGGCCCACTGGTCAGAAATGAGTGCAATCATTGGTGGGCATTAGGCTGATGCCACAGAGGAAGAAAACTGTCCATAAGCGAGCGTACTGCCCAAGATGGTGAGCCATAGGAGACAATGGTGAAAATCTCTGGCATGATGCTATAGAAAGAGAGAGGGGGACAGTGGGAGGGTGAGTGTGGCTCTACTGAATATATTTCCAGAGTTCTGGAGTTAAACTAAGCAACTTTTCTATCTTCTAAGACTCAGTCTTCTCCATTGAGTTACACTGTTTGGTTGAGTAGCAAACTTCCCATTAGCATGGAGGCAGAAGCTCAACCCTGAGGCCATGGGCCTTAGTGCTCAGCAGGGGAAAATAGACTGCAGCTGATCCTGAGGGACCAAAGATGCTGCTGGCTCTGACAACTGCTGCACCAGCTATTGGGAGAAATGGGACATCCCCCAGAGTGGGGCACTCATAGTCTTTTGATGGGCAGCCAGACCTAGCCAGGATAGGTATAGCCAAGATATCCTTCTGATGAAGATGGCCAATGCTGCTGATTGCAACGCTACCTCTGAACCATTATAAAATGCTCTAATCTGGTGCCAAGCTGTCTCCATATCTTTATTCACAGTGTCAAGGCCGGCCCACACTTCGCTGCTTTTAGGCAACTCAGATAGCAACTGCCACAATGTGTTCCTGGTGTGATACTTTGGTCAGCTACAACTCAGCTGAGAGCATCATCTTCCTCCCAAGTGTGTCCATCTCCCCAGAAAAGAGTGCTGGGGAGCATGGCTGACTTGGGGGGATAGGCCTAGTGCCCCCTGTGGCAGTAGAGAGGTCATGCCAACTAGGGGGTGACTGAGATCCTCAGGAGACCCAACTAGGGCCTGATCTTTTGCCTGGAGGCCTATCGGAGCTGGGTGCGTGTGGAGAAAGGGTGGTTACTGACTGCCATAGTTGCCTTTCACTGTGCCATATGTCAGGGAGGGATCTCCTAGTCCTGACTAGGCTATGACAAGAAGTCTAGTTGCTTAGAATTGGGGTTGTGCCCACCAAATAGGGCCATTCCAGTACCTCCTGCATCTCTCACATGACTAGCTGAAAGAGCAAGTCTTCAGTAGCAGAGGAGATTTAAAAGGAAGATCACCACTGTCCTCTGAGGAGGACATTGAAAGAGGGGAGGCTGGAACCCTGACAGAGGATGGAGCTAAGAGGAGTACTGGGAACAGTGCCTGGTTGTTTTTTCTCGAACTAGGTCTGCACATTCTCCGTCCATTGTTGCTGATACAACGGACATGGAAGTTTGTGGGTCTCAGCCACCCTGTCAAATAATGACTGGGACATATGAGGTGGAAACCTAAAAGGGAGGTTGGCAGCAGATAAATCAAGCATACCCATGCCCATTCATGGATTGTTGCTTGCTTGGGGTCCTTGCTGGAGGGGAGCAGCAAGAAAAGCCTCCTTGCCCAATATCAGCAATACTAGTGGTGGACAGTGACTGGGTGTCCATGGAGAGCACCAGACCAGATGACGGCTGGTCAGCTCTGAGATGGCTCTAATGCAAGGATCCAGAGTTTATGTCACTGGAGGCAGCAGCTGCACTTACCCAGGTACCAGCACTGCACATGGCATCAATGCCATAATCAGTGTTGACAGTTGTTACCAATGCCGCCGTTTAAAAGGTCGGCACCAAGAGTACCAACCTCAGGAACATGGAGTCCCATGTTGATGGCTGCTGGACCATGGTGGGTGTTCTCTTGGCCACAAAGAAGGAGCCAAGGGCCCACCTGATGCCACCACCTGAGACTTTGTCAGGACTCTAGTCTGGTGGAGGAAGGGAGACCTCAGTACCTTAACCAGCTCCAAAAAGCAGTCAGGGGACTGTGGTGATGGCTGCTGCTGAAGTCGGGAATGGATTGTCTCACCTTTAGAACTTGAATCTGTAAAATCCAGATATCAAAGGTGGCATAGGCATCCCAGGCATGCCAGGTCTTCATGTTATGGTATGGTCCCAGGCAGGAGAAACACAAAGTATGCCAGTCGGTATGGGTGATGTTCTTCCTGCACCTATGGTGCCAAAAACGAGGACTTCAGAAGTTTGGCATTTAGGGACTCTTCCTTTCTACCTGGCACAGTATTCAGAACACAATATAAAGGAATGAAGAAGAAACTGAGGTGAAGTGAAGTTCAACTCCCTGGTGCACAGTGCATGGTGGGAAAAGCAGAACTGAGGCAGTTAGGGCATCGATGACAGTTAATTGCTCCAGCACATAGTGTCAAACATGTGCCAGTGCTGAAACCAATGTCAGCACACTTATAAAAAAGCTTACTCTTGCGGGGTAATAGTGCCTTCAGCACTAAGATCAAAGAATGTAGTCTATGGAGAAAATTGATTCCAAGAAGATCTACCCATCTGTCTGTTTGTCTATCCATCGGCACTTGCTAGAGTGGGCATGGCTTGGGGAAATCCTCCATGTTTAAGGGTAGGATGGTATGGTATGCTCACCAGAGGGCTCCCCTACAACAATACCTGCAGTCACTTCAAACCCCAGGTGTCAAGCCATGGGATGAATGCAGCTCAGACCTTTATTCTGACAGGAATAAATCACTCTGATGTAGTGGATTAAGAAGTGGTCTGACTTTTACTGTCAAGTCAGCAGTTACATTCAGGAACTTATTATCCCCGGTTACTCTCAGTATAGGAACTGTACAAAAAGGGTTCAATCCTGGACCCAGACTAGAGTCATGACATTTGGGGACCCTTGCAAAAGGTTGTACCTTGCACTCCCATCATGAACCACATGACTCCTTTACTTTGTACACCTGGATCCACAAACACTAGTGGGTGCGGTTCTAACAGGGTTTACATCTTTGGCACTATGGTACCTAATCAGAGAGTGATGGAGGAGGCACCCGCTGCAGGAAGGATAGTTTATTTAAATCCTTACAATTTGGTGGCTCTCACATACAGGAATAGTAGCTAGTTCAATGTTGCAGGATCCATGGGTCCCCTGATACTGAGGGCAGCCACCGCATTCCAGGTCAGTGTTTCCTCTTGAGCCAGGAGATCACTCCTATGGCAGGTGCTTACTTCACAGCTCTGTTGCTCGTTGTATGGTGTGAGGGGCAGAGTGCAGTAGAACATGTACCAGCTTGCCCACCTTCCGTGGCCGCAATCACCCCAGCTCCTCTGCCAGCATCAGCAGCTCCAGAACCCATCCCAACTTAGGATCTTCCCTCACTTAATGTAGGCATATCTCCAGCTTTAGACAGCAGTCTTGTATCTCTTACCTTGCCTACATCAGCAGGTTGGCTGGCAATGTCCCTTAGGCACAGGACTGCAAATGCCCCCCAAAGGTGACACCTTCTCTTCTTGGGGACCCCTCCAGTGCTGAAGACTGTCAGGAACTCCCCTTGAGGGAAAGCCCTCAGGGTCCCCAAACTCACCCAGTGTGTCCCTTCGCATGATCCCTTGAATTACCAGCAATCTACATTAAATATCCCCAGATTCCTTTCTCTGGCTCTTGGGTCTGTCCCTGGAGGCTCCCAGATCACTAGCCATCAAGTGATCTGGTCTCACAAATCTGGATCCAGTGACAGCTGTTAGGTGCAAGGTCTTTCCCACCTCAGAACAAAAGGCCCTTCAGGGCACCCTGGCACCCTCCTTTCTATCACAAAATTCCTCCCATTTGGATATCTAAGTCAGAGATGATATTAGAAAGTGACCTCTGGCTGGCCTGCCAATGCAGTGGTAGCACTACGACCTGCAATCTGGGTTTGGGAATGGGCCTGGGTTGTTGGAGGGCTGGCCGAGGGGAGGTGAGCAGAGCATCCATTTGGATGCTGTCCGCCTCAGGGGAGGGAGGGTGTATGACTGCTGTTGCTGTATCACCCCTGGGTGACCATAGTGGGTGGGCAAGTTGGCACCATCAGATTAGGGAAGGGGGAATGTCGACTTTGGCTGGTGCGTGCGAGAGCCTCTAAGCGTGCATGCACGATGTCCTGTGGCTAGGGAAGAAAATGGAAAAAGCACTGGAACGTGCAGGATGCCAGTCTCCTTGCTCCGTCCTGCCATGCTGCTGAAACCAAGTCCCTCCCCTGGACACCAAGCTCAAGGATTGACAGGGAAGGGGGGACCTGGAGACCCCACCCTGGGGGGGGTAAGCCAGGGAGGAACACCAGGTAGAAGATATTCCAGAAGCAGGTGGATGACGGTGACGAAGGCAAAGGAAATCTGATGGGGGCCCATTCTGGAAGGCAGAAGGAAAAAGCACAGTAAATTAAAAAAGAAAGAAAGCGGGCTCTGGGTCTGGCACTGTGGTTATCAACCCCACACACCTTATTGGTAGGAAGGGTTTGTTGCACTCCCCCCACGAGAAATGATTTCTGTCCCTAGAAATAGCAGACGAGCACTGATGTACTTGTAACCCCCCTACAAATGGGGGTTACCAAAAAGTCTCCCTTGAGCTTGCCTAAATGCTCACTGCCAGGCTGGTGTCCTACATTTTGGCAGTATGAATGTGATTGCCAGAGCCTGTGTAGCCTCTGTGCACTGTCTCTTTAAGAGTTGCTTGATTGCAGCATAAGTAATCTGAGATGGGACTCTGTTGAAAGATGCAGCTATTTGCTGAAAACCGTTTAGAATGATAATGATAATGTAGTTTGTCTAACCAGCTTTCTTTGTAGCAAGGACTGTTTTGTTTGTCTCCACTATCTTGGTCCTGGACTGCAAACTGGACCAATCAGTTCTGGTGAGGCCTAAAATGTAGCTGGACTACAGGAGCTGTCTGATTTCAAAATCTATAGGAGCTGTGTGTAACTCCCCCTGCAAATGGGGGTTCTCAAAAGACTTCCAGGAGCTTGCTTGAATGCTCCGAGCCTGAATGGTGTTTGGCGTTTAAGCCATTTATCTATGAGTGTTTTTAGAGCCTCTGGTACTGTCTCTTTAAGAGCTGTCTGCTTGCAGACATAATTAGTTTGTATGGGGGGACTGTGTGTTTCTCTGCTTGAGTCCCACTCGAGCTGCTGCCAATTCACTCCGTTTTGCAGTCACTAGGAGTGCAAAGGAACCTATCTGAAAGATGTAACTGTTTGCCAGAAATCATTTAGAGTAATAATGAAAATACAGTTTGTCTAACCTGCTTTTCTTTGCAGTCAGAACTGTGTTTGCCTAGTTCCCATTCTAGTTTTGAACTGCTGAACTGGCCCAATCAGTGTGGGTTAAGGTAGCTCTAAAATGGTGCCTTGGACGAATCAGAACTTGGACTCGTAATCTGAGCCAGCCACAAGAGGATTGTATGGGCAGTGACTCTGGGAGATGTAGTTTGGACTTCGCGCCTTTTGGACCAACAGGGGCAGTCTATTGTGGTGACAGCCAATCCAGCCAAGAACTGGGAGGAACTCAAAGGAAGTGCCCAGTTTTGTCTACTGGAGTTTCAGTTGAGCTCTGGCAGTGAAGAGGGAAGGAGCCCTGTGCTTTCTTGGTGTGCAGTTTTAGTCGGGAAATGCGTGTAAGGCCCCAAGTTTCAGTCTGCAGCTTGTGTAACTGCTTGTTAGGACTGACTCCGTCCTGTGAAGAGAATCAAAGGATATCTGAAGAGTAGAAACCAGGCTCACCCTGAAGAAGACTGGAGAAATTGCTGAATTGCGCTGGGTCTGTCAGGAACTAGAATCTGCTGTGTGTTCTCCTGGGTATTGTGCAGTAATTGCGAATGGGATAGAGAAGCAGCCTGCCTGGTATAGTACTTTCTTTTTACTATATAAATGTGTGAGGAGGCTTGTGTAGCTCAAGTGAATCCTGCTGCCATTAAAGGACTTTTGCCTGTTACTGTTTACCATATAAATGTGTGAGGAGGCTTGTGTAGCTCAAGTGAATCCTGCTGCCATTAAAGGACTTTTGCCTGTTACTGTTTACCATATAAATGTGTGAAGAGGCTGTGTAGCTTAGTGAATCCTGCTGCCAGTAAAGGACTTTTGCCTGTTACTGTTTACCATATAAATGTGTGAGAGAGGCTTGTGTAGCTCAAGTGAATCTGCTGCCATTAAAGGACTTTTGCCTGTTACAGTTTGTCATATAAATGTGTGAGGAGTCTCGTGGAGCTCAAGAGTAGCCCTGCTGACGTTGAAGGACCCTATCTTGTTTGGGAGGTCGTAGTACTAATTCAGGGTCGCTCCCTGTTGAATTGCCACGTTGAATCCAAATGGAATTACTGTACTGCTGACTGTTTAACTAATTTTCTTTTCTCTGTGTGAAAGGGCCCCTACCAGCTGCCACGGTTTGGACTAGCCACTAGGGCTTGGGTACCCAGGGACAGTAACTGGTAGAGATAGGCCTATGCACAGAGCCATAGATAGATAGAGTAAAGTGATAAGCTAATTAACCTGATTTCCCCCTGTCCTTTTTATAGCCCCCTAAATAAATCAGAGCTGCTTGTTTCAGCAAAGTTATACCACCTGAGGTATTTGTCTATGTTAAAGTATTGTACTGTGATTGTTGCACTGTATCTTCTTATTTTACAGGGGGTCCCAGTGCCTGAACCAGTCCTGGGGGTAAGTGTATACTGTGAAGGTAATTCTGATATACTGTGTGGGCCACTAGTGGGAAGAAAGGGGGGTTGCAGTGTCCCAGAGGGCTGTGACCAAGTTAGTTTAACTATTGCAAACCCTGACCTCTGGGTGGAGGCACCCATCATCGGATCCAGGCCCTTCAACCTGTTAGTGGCAAATCAGGCAGGGGTAGTAGCCCCTGGGATAGCGCCATCTAGGGGTTACATGTGGTTTGAGTTTTTGTGCCTTTTTCGCAACTGAAGGGGGAGCTCTTGCTTTGACTGACAGCCAAATCAGCCAGCCAAAGCTTTTGGATCTTGAGGGAGTCCTGGGCTGCTTGCAGTTTTCAGTTAGAACTAAGCTGGAAGCTGGGCAAGAAGGAGCTGAAGTGATTCTGAGAGCAATCCTGAGTGGATTCATATGGGAGAACTATGAAAAGGCTGAGAGTTTGGCCTCCATGTCTGCCTGTTGCTCCTGAGAGGGAGAGAAGACAATTATTTTGAACTAAATCCAAGTTTGTGTGACTAAAGTAAGCTACTGAAGTGGGCCAGGCTCAACCTGAAGAAGACCGAATATTTTTGCTGAATGCGATCGGCCTGTCAGGAGTTCCAGCTACCCCTAAGCTCCTGGTGTGTGCAGAGACTTTGTGATTGTGCCTGAGGAGTGCTTTGCCTGGTACAGCAGAACTCCCATACGTGTAAATGTGCTATGAGCTGCTAGTGAGTTGTGAGTTAGTTCCCCACTGTGTGAACTGTGTTCTGCTTGCTGGAAGCTGTATCCAGCCCAAAACGGACTGCTTCCGAACTTTTCTCCATGTGATCTGGGCTTTGCCAGACTAGCCCAGCCAGACTACCCACTGAACAGTGAAGCCATCGACGAGAGACCTGCCTGGGGATCAGCGCTCCACGCTTGAACAGGAACGATGCCTCTGCAACTTGTGTGGGCCCTGCTTCTCCTGGCATTCCAGATCAACCACCTGCAGTCTCGATTTTCATCCAGCCTGTGTCCAGTCTTGGGTATTGTGAGTAAATACTAGGGTAGCTCCCTACAACAACAGCTTAATCTGAGTGTGTCATCTGATTGTCTTGTTGTTTCATTTCCTTTCTGAACTGAGCCCTCTGGCTCCGGATTACAAATATTGTGTACTGCATGCTATGCGTTTTTCCATCACAGGGCCCCAAACAGCTGCAACCCTGGGCAACTGTCCTGGCTAGCCCATCTCTTCTCTACCTGGGTACCCAGAGGTGGACTATGTAGGGGACCCAAAGCATGAATAACTGCTTGATTGATATAACCTTTAAGCTAATTAACCTGATTTTGCCCCTCCCTTGTTCAAGTCCCTGAATAAATCAGATCTAACTTTTCTGCATGTAATCTGACTGTGGTTCCAGTTTGTGCTCAAAGTACTGTACTGTTGCTATTTACTGTGCTTAACCTTGTTTTACAGGGGGTCCCCAGGAATCTGAGACCAGAGGAACCAGCCCTGGTGGTAAGTGCAAACAGTGTGGGTACTTGTGTGGTGTACCAGGGTATTGTGAAAGTGATTATTGTACAGTGTTCAGGCCACTAGAGGGGAAAGAGGGGGGTTACAGTGTCACGGAGGGCTGTGCCCAAGTTAGCTTGACCACTACCAACCCTGACCTCCGGGTGGAGGCACCTGTTTCGGAACTCAGGCCCCTTAAGCTGCTACTAGCCAAGCAGGCAGGGGTAGTAGCCCATGGGATAGCGCCACCTACGGGTTACATTTTGGAGGCTCACCACTGGGATTTTGTGTCTTCTAGTGGCCAAATTTGTGAATTGCTGTTAAAAATAAATAGCTACCCCAACAGAAGTGGCTGTACACCAGTTGGTGGGGTGGTGTACTGGGCAAGAGATCGACCCCCAAAATGCTATACTTATCCTGGATATTCCCCTGAGTACCAATAAGGACACTGTAGAGGAAGTACTTTCCTGTGGTGGTGGGTCGACAGGCTAATCTGCTCGCCCAAAGTTTCATGGCATTAGTAGAGTGTAAGGACCCAGTAGACAGTTCCAAAGTGCCACGGACTATTGCCCCCGAAGGAGCCCTCACTGCCTGGAGAGTGATAACTAAAGACAGTAAAGACCCCAGAGAGAATGAGCCCCCCCCCACTACCTGAGACTTTTGAGGAGAAATTTGCTAAGTTGTTGGTGGAGGAAGGAAAAACTGTGGAGGACTTAAAGAAACTATTCCTGCCACCTGGGGGTGTTTCTCCCCCTACACCCCCTCCTGCTCCAGCACCCATTATTGCCCCTCCTTCTGTGCCCATGCCAATGCTGGCTGCTATGTCTGTACCTGCCATTAGTCACGACTCTTACCAAAGGTTGAGAATCTTCTCCGGCACCCTTCCCACCCCCCAAGGGGAGGATGATTGGGAGACCTGGATAGATTGTGTTGCCCCTTTTGTACCTGAATGGCAGTGTGTGGAGGCTGAGAAATGGAAAAGGATCATAAAAAGTTTGAGGGGTCCCGCCTAGAGGCCATTACATTTCTGAGGTCCACAAACCCTGATGCATCTGCCCAGAAGTACCTATCTGCACTTGAAGGCAATTTTGGGAGCACTGAGTCAGGGAGAACTTGATGTGAAAATTTCAAGGTACAAAACAATGGCCAGGAAGAAGTTGTCTGCATATGTTACTAACCTGGAAAAAGAGCTGCAGAGGCTTACCGAAAAGGTGTAGTAGCTACCAGTGACTTAAACCATGTGAGTTGGGGCACATACTGCAACATGCAATGCATTCTAAATTGCAGCTCCTTCAATTAAGGCTCCCAGATAGATGGGGTAACCCACTGGACTATTGTGACTTGATAAAAGAACTCCGGGAGGTTGAAGATGAAGAGGGGGATTGTAATTCTAGGGTGAGTGCAGCCCAAGTGATCACAGCATCGGAAGGCATTTCTGAAGTGGGGCCAATGAGGGTGTGCCACCATGGGATGAACTGCTGAGGGAGTTCAGGGAAACAAAAAACAGTCTCTTTATTAAGGCCGCTCCTGCAAGTACAGGCACCGACCCTTATCCAACTGCATCTGCTATGGGGGTGGGGGTATCCACCCAGGCATCTCCTGCTGACAGCAGCTTGAAACTCGATGTCTTGACTATGACAGTAAGAGAATTGAAGAGAAGACTCCAAATGCTCACCACTCAGCAGACAGAGATGGCACCGAGGTTCTCGGTTGGTAGTACCATCGCCCCAGCTCCCAGTGTGATGTCTTGGTCACCCCAAATCCCAGAAAACATATTTTGCCATAATTGTGGGAAGGATGGGCACATGAAGAGGGTATGCCGGTCCACAAAAGACCTAGATAAAGTTGTATACAGGCTTCGAGGAGAGCTTCGGAGAATGAATCAGTGGTCAAGGAGTGCCCAAAATGACCGCAGTGAGGGTTCAAGAAGTAGTAACTCAAATCCCTATGTGGCTAAATCATCTGTCCAGGCCCCTGCTGCTGTCCCTTCAGACTGGTCCAAAATAGTGGGCCCTTCAATGGAGACTACCGTGGCTGTGAATGGTATTCCTACTCGGGCTATGCTGGACAGTGGGTTGCAAGTGACCATTGTATTTAAGGACTGGTATGACAAACACTTATCTGCTGTGCCCTTACAATCTCTGGAAGGCCTACATGTGTGGGGGCTGAGCGACAAGTCTTATCCCTACCTAGGATATGTCCACTTCTGGTTGTCATTTCCTGCAGCTGTAACTGGTGTAGAGGAGCAAGTCGAGACACTGGCCTTAGTGTGTCCCCCTACTGGACTGTATGATGGGGTTCCCCTGTTAATTGGGACCAATGCCCATATGTTTGGGAGACTGGCACAACTCTGTCGCAAGAAACAAGGGCGATGAACTGGGAGGACCCTAAGAATTCCCGCTCTGATCAAGAGGGCCTATGATTTGCAACAAAATCCCAAGGGAGTGGACCAGGATGAACTGGTTGGGGTCGTGTGAAAGAAGGATCCCCGATTCAATGGTACTGGCCCCTAACGCCCAGTGTACCATTCAAGGGGAGGTCCGCCTCCACAAAGATGTCAAGAACAAAATACTGATGTTGGACGCACCAGGCGATGGAAAATTGCCGGAAGGATTATTGATTAAGCCCAGCATCTTGCCAGCTCGTGCTCATGCCTATGCACGATGAGAGATGGTCCAGATTCATAATGTGTCTGATCGGGAGATCTGGGTGAACAGAGGATGCACCCTAGCTTTGGTACACTGTGCAGACACTGCAGTGTTGCCCAGCAAACAAGCACCTTGACAAGACAGATAGAGTGACTCCCAACTTGTTTGATTTTGGTGACTCCCCTGTTGCCAGTTGAATGGAAGATTAGAATTAGCCAGAAACTTGCCCAGAGAGATCAAGTGTTTTCGTTGAAGGAATGGGACGTAGGATGTGTCCAGGGTGCAGAGTATCACATACACCTGCACGATGAAAGGCCATTCCGAGAGAGAGGTCTCGATGCTTAGTCCCTGCAGACATAGATGATGTGAGAAGACACTTGCAGGAAATGCTCGCGGCTGGTGTGATACAAGAATCCAGGAGCCCATATGCTTCTCCCATTGTGGTCGTGCATAAGAAGAATGGAAGAATACAAATGTGTGTAGATTATCAGACCCTCAACAGGCGAACCATCCCTGATCAATACACCATGCCCCGTATACAAGATGCTCTGGATTGTTTGAATGGGAGCAAATGGTTCTTGGTGTTGGATCTGCGCAGTGGATATTACCAGATTCCGATGGCTCTGGAGGACCATGAGAAGACAGCCTTCATCTGTCCTTTGGGGTTGTACAAATTCCTGAGAATGCCACATGGGATATCGGGCGCCCCAGCCACCTTCCAGCGACTGATGGAACGAGCGTTGGGAGACATGAATTTGCTGGAATGCCTGGTGTACTTGGACAATGTCATTGTGTTTGGGAGCTCCCTAGAGGAACATGAGAGTCGACTGTTCAAGGTACTAGACTGACTGGAAGATTTCGGCCTCAAGCTGTGCATTGACAAGAACCAGTTTTTCCAAACCTTTGTGAAGTATATGGGGCACATAGTGTCTACAGAGGGGATAGAGTCTGATCCTAATAAAGTTGAAGCCTTGACTACTTGGCCCCAGCTCCACAATTTGAAAGAACTATGTTTCCTGGGATTCTGTGGCTACTACTGCCAGTTCATAAAGGACTATTCTAAAGTGATTCGGCCACTCTTGAATCTTAGCCAGGGTTACCCTCCTACTAATCGAAAATACAAAAAAGGGGCTGTCGAAGAATCAGACAAAGCATATTTTCACCCAGGTGAACTTTTCGGGTCCCGTTGGACGCCTGACTGTGAAGCAGCTTTCCACGAAGTCATATACCAGCTCACCCATGCCCCCATCCTTGCTTATGCTGATCCCACCAAACCCTATGTGCTGCATACTGACGCCAGTCTGCAGGGTCTAGGAGCTGTACTGTATCAAGACCATGAGGATGGTTTGAGACCAGTGGCATTCGCCAGTAGGAGCTTGACCCCATCAGAGCGAAACTACCCTGTGCACAAGTTGGAGTTCCTTGCGTTAAAATGGGCCATTGTCGACCAGTTTCATGATTACCTCTATGGGGCAAAAATATTGGTGAGGACTGACAATAACCTGTTGACCTATGTACAGACTTCAGCTAAGTTAGACGCCACGGGGCACCAGTGGCTTTCTGCATTGTCAACATATGATTATGCTGTCGAATACAGACCAGGCCTGAATCATATCGATGTGGACGCCCTATCCCGGAGGCCGATTTCCAAGAGTGACTGGATCAGGCTGTCTAAACCTGACATCCGAGCATTGTGCCAAAAGTTTGATAGAAATGAACAGATGTCTACGGACACAGTGGACTGCTTAGCAGATTGCTTGGGCCCCTCTGACACCTGCATACCGGCTGCGTATTGCCACTTTTCTGCTCTAGATATTAGTGCAGTACCTCAGTTTGACAATGACAGCATTCAATGGGCTCAGTCCTGCTATCCTATGATTCAGCCAGCACTTGATGCCCTTCGTGCAGGAAAGGATGTGTCCAAGTTATGCCTCTGATCATGTAACCGCTTTGTTGTTTAAAGAAGGCCCCAGGTTGAAGCTGCTTAATCAATTGTTGTATAAAGAGACTGTAGATCAAGGTGGCCAAATAGACAAGCAACAATTGGTCCTGCCCACAGCCTTCAAGGATTTGGTACTGAGGTCACTCCACAATCATATTGGCCACCTTGGTATCGATCAGACCCTTGACCTAGTATGATCTCGATTCTACTGGCCCAAGATGGGGGCCGATGTTGAGCACCATGTAAGGACTTGTAGTCGCTGCCTGCAGAGAAAAGCCCTGCCTCAGAGGGCTGCCCCACTTGTCAACATTACTACCAGCACCCCAGTGGAACTAGTCTGCATAGACTTCTTGAGTTTAGAGCCTGATCAACGAAACATTGGCAATGTGTTAGTGGTTACGGACCATTTCACATGGTATGCACAAGCTTTTCCTACCAAAGATCAAAAAGCATCTATTGCGGCCCAGGTGCTAGTGGAAAATTTCTTGGTCCACTATGGTGCCCCCCCAGCGAATTCACTCTGATCAGGGCCAGGACTTTGAGAGTCGACTAATCAAAGAAATGCTCTCTTTATGGGGAGTGTGAAAGTCAAGAACCACCCCTTATCACCCGCAGGGGGATCCTCAACCAGAACGCTTTAACCGCACCCTGCTAGACATGCTAGGCACCCTCCACCCAAAAGATAAGCATAAATGGAGCCAGCAGATTAGCACCTTGGTACACGCATACAATTGCATGAAGAATGATGCTACCGGGTTCTCCCCCTGCCGCCTCATGTTCGGGAGAGAGGCCCGGCTGCCTGTTGATCTCTGTTTTGGGGTTTCTCCTGATGAGGTCCGAGCTGAAGATTACCTGCAATATGTACAAAAACTGAAAGCTCAATTGAACCATGCCTATCAACTAGCCCAGACAATGGCCGCCAAAAGAAATCTAGCCAACAAAGAGAGAGACATGATAGTAAAGTAAAGGCTCAAGAGCTTAGGCCTGGAGACCTTGTGTTGTTGCAAAATTTAGGATTGCATGGTAAACACAAAATTGCTGATTGATGGCACCATCTTCCCCATGTCATAGTTGGAAAGTTGAATGATTTGCTAGTGTACAAAGTGTGCCCAGAGAATAACTCCAAAGCTGTCAAGACCATGCACTGTAACCACTTGCTACCTATTGGTCAAGTTATAATTGAGGCTGAACCCACCAAGATTAATTCCCCTGGACCAGTGACTCATGCTGCTGCATAAAAGAAACAGTCAGCCTGCCCCCGTGGTTGCCGATTTAAGACTTCCCCCGCAGCAGGCCCAGAATGATAGTGGCTGCCAGTCTAACTCGGATGACAGTGAGTGTGATAATGCCTATTACCCCTCATATGAACTGAGTCAGTTGTTTCGTGGATCCCTGAAGGTGAAGTGCAAAGTATCACATCTGAGAATGCTGAGTCTTTGTGTATAGTGGAACTGTATGATTTGCCTGAAGGGGAGGCTGATGGTATGAGTCTTTCTGGTGACATGCCAGGACTTGAGAAACACTGTGAGAGTGCTGACAACCCCCCTTCGGTGCCAGAGTGTCTTCAAAATGAGCCAAGTGTTGTAGAAACAGAGGCAACAGAGCAAGGGGCTGACAATGCTCCCAGCTTGGACATTCCCCTTCATGCAGAGGCACCCCTCACAAGTGATGAAAGCTTCAAGACCATTGCCGAAAGTACAGAGACTGTGGTTGTTCACCCCAGAAAGACTGGCCGAGCTGTCAAGCCAGTGGTGTGCTTCAGTTACGATTCCCCCGGGAGGCCAGTGGATTTGCCCATCAATGTAGTCCACAAAGGTGTTTATGTCTCTCAGAACTCACTGCCCAAATTGAGCTTGATGGCCTATTCCAGGTTACTTGTTTGCCCTCTCATCATGGTGCCCCTGCCCCCTCCAGTCCCAAGTTAGCTGATAGGGCAGGGCCCCCTCTTGCATTGTTTAGAGTACCAGAAGTTATTACATGATTCTGAATAATAAAGTGACAAGTTATGCCAGTTGATGAATCAGACAGTACTTGAATAGCATGCTAATGGTATAAATATCTTGCATATGTTGCGTTTTCAATGTTATGATGGTACAGACTTGACGCGGATGCCAAGTTTGCCCAGGCAGGGAAGGATGTAACCCCCCTACAAATGGGGGTTCCCAAAAAGTCTCCCTTGAGCTTGCCTAAATGCTCACTGCCAGGCTGGTGTCCTGCATTTTGACAGTTTGAATGTGATTGCCAGAGCCTGTGTAGCCTCTGTGCACTGTCTCTTTAAGAGCTGCTTGATTGCAGCATAAGTAATCTGAGATGCAGCTCTGTTGAAAGATGTAACTATCTGCTGAAAACCACTAAGAATGATAATGATAATGTAGTTTGTCTAACCTGCTTTCTTTGTAGCAAGGACTGTTTTGTTTGTCTCCAATATCTTGGTCCTGGACTGCAAATTGGACCAATCAGTTCTGGTGGGACCTAAAATATAGCCGGACTACAGGAACTGTCTGAATTCAAAATCTATAGGAACTGTGGTTTGAGTTTTTGCGCCTTTTTCGCAACTGAACGGGGAACTCTTGCTTTGACTGACAGCCAAATCAGCCAACCAAAGCTTTTGGATCTTGGGGAAGTCCTGGGCTGCTTGCAGTTTTCAGTTAGAACTAAGCTAGAAGCTGAGCAGGAAGGAGCTGAAGTGATTCTGAGAGCAATCCTGAGTGGATTCGCATGGGAGAACTATGAAAAGGCTGAGAGTTTGGCCTCCATGTCTGCCTGTTGCTCCTGATAGGGAGAGAAGAGAATTATTTTGGACTACATCCAAGTTTGTGTGATTAAAGTAAGCTACTGAAGTGGGCCAGGCTCAACCTGAAGAAGAACGAATATTTTTGCTGAATGCGATCGGCCTGTCAGGAGTTCCAGCTACCCCTAAGCTCCTGGTGTGTGCAGAGACTTTGCGATTGTGCCTGGGGAGCGTTTTGCCTGGTATAGTAGAATTTCCGTACGTGTAAATGTGCTATGAGCTGCTAGTGGGTTGTGAGTTAGTTCCCCACTGTGTGAACTGTGTTCTGCTTGCTGGAAGCTGTATCCAGCCCAAAATGGACTGCTTCCGAACTTGTCTCCATGCGGTCTGAGCTTTGCCAGACTGGCCCCGCCAGACTACCCACTGCACAGAGAAGCCATCGATGAGAGACCTGCCTGGGGATCAGCCCCCTGCTCCACGCTTGAACAGGAACGATGCCTCTATGACTTGTGTGGGCCCTGCTTCTCCTGGCATTCCAGATCAATCACCTGCAGTCTCGATTTTCGTCCAGCCTGTGTCCAGTCTTGGGTATCGTGAGTAAATACCAGGGTAGTTCCCTACAACAACAGCTTAATCTGAGTGTGTCATCTGATTGTCTTGTTGTTTCATTTCCTTTACGAACCGAGCCCTCTGGCTCTGGATTACAAATATTGTGTACTGTGCATGTTGTGTTTTCCATCACAGGGCTCCAACCAGCTGCAACCCTGGGCAACTGTCCTGGCTAGCCCATCTCATCTCTACCTGGGTACCCAGAGGTGGACTGTGTGGGGGGACTCAAAATGCATGCATAACTGCTTGATTGATGTAACCTTTAAGCTAATTAACCTGATTTTGCCCCTCCCTTGTTCAAGTCCCCTGAATAAATCAGATCTAACTTTTTCTGCATGTAATCTGATTGTGGTTCCAGTTTGTGCTCAAAGTACTGTACTGTTGCTATTTGTTGTGCTTAGCCTTGTTTTACAGGGGGTCCCCAGGGTCGAGCCAGAGGAACCAGCCCTGGTGGTAAGTGAAAACAGTGTGGGTACTTGTGTGGTGTACCAGGGCTATTGTGAAAGTGATTATTGTACAGTGTTCAGGCCACTAGAGGGGAAAGAGGGGGGGTTACAGTGTCCCGGAGGGCTGTGCCCAGGTTAGTTTGACCACTACCAACCTTGACCTCCAAGTGGAGGCACCGTTTCGGAACTCAGGCCCCTTAACTTGCTACTAGCCAAGCAGGCAGGGGTAGTAACCCATGGGATAGCGCCACCTAGCGGTTACACACTTGTCCAATGCACCACACAAGGGTGTACTACCCTTCATACATCGATCATCATGATGCTCACTCTTCCCATGACAGACCCCCCCCCCTAAAATAAAAAGAACATTGGCAAAACAGCCCAGCCAGGCCATCAAAAAGGCCATGACTCCAACACAGTGATGCAGGTCTGAATATTATAGTCACCTCCATAACCGCCAACTTCCCCCTGGAGTCTACTACTCTATCTTCCATGCACGCCCACATGACAGTCAACTCCTCCCAGGGTGTGCCCTCTTCTAGTGACCTACTTCTTGGTCACTGCAGCAGAGCCATCCCTCCCCCTGGGGCATATCCCATCTGGATGGTCATGTCCAGGTCCCTAAGTGGCCTGGTCCACCTTTCCTGCCCAGAGTTCTGGGTGCCACCCTCTTATAGCCCACTTACTGTAACTACCATTCTTCCCTCATTCCACAGGAGAAAGGAAGAGAGAAAGTCAAGGCACACCATGCCTAAAAATATTCTTTACTGGGTATAAATATATAAATATGGAATGTTATCATTGTCAATTGTAAATGTGATCCCCAGGTCACTGGGTTCACACCCCTGTCTGCTGACTGTATAGGGTCCTCCAGGTTGAGGGGGTTGGGTTTGTTCTTTCTCCTGCAGTAGGGGGATTCATCCCAGAACCAATAAGACATAGCATGGTGCCTGCACCTGAACAGAATAAGTAGGCCAAATGCTGTGTGCAACACCACCTCCTGGGATGCAGTACCTACCTACATACATACATACATGCACTGCACTGCACTGGATCACTCCCCGGGGAACAATAAGACGGTTGTTTACATCAACAGTAAACATTTCAATCAGGTTACACAAAATGGGTGCACACACAGAAGTGAAATTTAACAAATTAACAGTGTTTTTATTTAAGAACACAGGCCTGGAAACTGGGGGAAGAGAAGGGGTTAGACAGTTGCAAGTCACCTTGAGCACTCCCGACCTGTAGCAATGCCCGCTGGGAGCTAATGTAGTGTGGGTCACTACTATCCTCTCAGATCCCACACACACACTATAAAGCACCTGTCTGATCAAGGGGCACAAAAAGATGAATTATACTACACAGGGTGCAGTAAACTCTTCTGCTGGTACCACTAATAAATCTATGATTTCAAGTATGGCACAAGAACCAATGACTCTGGATACCCAGGAATTACACTAAAGTCCCAATGTAGGCCTGATAGCTATGTTAACAGAGGAGAGAAAGAAGTAAGTGCCTCAGCTGGGACTTGAACCTAGGCCACTTGGAATACCGTTCCGGTTGCGCTATCAGCTGTGCCACCAAGGCAACTGGAAACTGGGCCGTCCTGGAGCACATCACTCTTTCTCTAATGCACAATCTGGAGCTGCACAGATAATTACATTTTCAATCAAAAGAGTGCATTGTGCATATTTATGGAACACATGCAAACAGAAGAGAGAAAGAAGTGAGTGCCTCAGCTGGGACTTTAAACCAGGCTGCCTGGAATACCATTCCGGTTGTGCTACCAGCTGCACCACCAAGACAACTGGAAACTCCGTCCCAGAGCAAAAGAGTAATGTGCTCCAGGATGGCCCAATTTCCAGTTGCCTTGGTGGTGCAGCTGGTAGCACAACCAGAATGGTATTCCAGGTGGCCTAGGTTCAAGTCCCAGCTGAGGCACTTACTTCTTTCTCTCCTCTGTTTGTGTTTCGTACATATGCACATTGCACTCTTATGATTAAAAATGTAATTACCTGTGAAGCCCCAGGTTGTGCATTGGAGAAAGAGTAATGTGCTCTGGGATGGCGCAATTTCCTGTTGCCTTGGTGGCACAGCTGGTAGTGCAATCGAAACGGTATTCCGGGTGGCTCATGCTCAAGTCCCTGCTGAGGCACTTACTTCTTTGTCTCCTTTGTTTGTATGTGTTCCATAGATATGCACAATGCACTCTTGTGATTGCAACTGGTAGCTACTGTATGTTGCCCGAGTTCTCTTTGTGGTGCGCTTGATGAAAATTAGCAAGCTTGCACTTTAACACCCCCAACAGGCCATCGTGTGCTAGCACAGTTTAAAGAACTTGAAATCCAATTGGAAAATGCTTGAAAACCACATTGTAATCCAAATAAGGTAATTGGTAATCTAAACTGGAAAAGTACAAAAGACCCAGCCAGCATCGCCAGCACTCAAATGACGCACGGATACAGCAACTCAGTCGAGGCTGGGAACAGCACACTGCAGTAGGTCGGGTAGCATCCATGAACAAGCCCCAGTAGCCTGGGGATGAAGCACTTTGGACTCTCTCAGATATTTTGTAGCAACACAGCCCGTTCTAGCTCTCACCACTCAGGACACAGCCCTTCTGGCTCAGCTCTTAGTCATTGGAGCAATATGCAGTGGCTTCCCAGTTCCCAATCTGCCCAGACCCTAGGAGCGATCTCCATGGTCCAATTCCCCTCTGGATTGATACTCAGGGTATGCACTCCATGGCTCCCTGTTCCCCAATCCACCCACTAGATAAGGGCTGTCAGGTTCCTTACCTGGCTGTAAAGGAACCTGGGCAGGATGCATACGAACATACAAAATTTGCCAGCAGATAAAGGCCTAGTGGTCTATCAAATCTGCTCAAATGTGCATCTAGCACCCCTTATTCTGTAGCTGCCCCTTACTTCCACCCTTCCCCTCCATTGACCCTCCCCCTTGTCCTGTCCCATCCCCTTTTGAAGCAATCCACTGTTCTACTGGATACCACTTCTGCAGGTAACGCATTCCACCCAGCTACCACCCTCTCTGTAAAAAAAGTGTCTCCACATCTTCCTCCTGAACCTTCCTCCCTCCAGTCTCATATCATGGCCCCTGGTATCCCTCCCCTTCCTTACTTTGAACAGCCCCTCTGTACCTGTCTTGTTTATTGCTTTCATGTACTTAAAGGTTTCAATCATGTCCCCCCGTCCCTCCTCTCCTCCAGCAAGTACCTGTTCAACTCCCACAGCCTCCTCTCATATGATAAGTCCCCCAGCCCCATGATCATCTTTATCACCCTGCACTGCACCCCTTCCAGTAACTTAATGTCCCTCTTCAGATACGAGTGCTAGTACTGCACGCAGTACTCCAGGTGCGGTCTAACTAATGACCTATACAGTGGCAGAATCACCTCCTCCCTCCTCGAGGATATACCCCTTGCAATGCAACCCAGCATTTTGTTGGCCTTTGCAGCTGCCTTCCTACATTGTGCTGAGTTGTTCATTGACCCGGTAATGAGCACCCTCAGATCCTTCTCCTCCTGTGTCTGGACTAGCTGCACTCCCCCCAGCTGGTAACTCTTCCTTGGGTTCTTCACCCCAAAATGCAGCACCTTGCACTTTTTGGCATTAAACCCCAGTTGCCAGGTGTCTGACCAGGTTTCAAGCTTTGCCAGTTCATCCTGCAACCCCTGCCATCCTCCTAGGTTGTTCACCACCGTTCCCATCTTGGTATCATTAGCAAACAGACTGATTTTGCTCTTGATGTCCAATGATATGTCTGCAATGAATATCCCAAACAACACTGGTCTCAACACCAAGCCCTGTGGAACACCGCTCGCCACTACCCTTGGGTGTGAGAGCTCTCCACCCACCACCACCCACTGTTGCCTTCCCTGAAGCCAGTTCCCTAGCCATCTCACCAGTTTTGCACCCATCCCTGTGCCTTCTAACTTACTTCCCAGCCTCCCATGTGGCACCGAGTTGAATGCCTTACTGAAGTCCAGCTACAGGACATCCACTGCATGGCCCCTGTCCAGTTGCCTAGTTACCCAGTCATAGAACTCCACCAGGTTGGTTTGGCAGGATTTGCCACGTATGAAGCCATGCTGTTTGCTGTCCTGTAGTCCTTTGGCCTCTAGGAGGGCCACCAGCCTCTCCTCCAGGATAGTCTCCATCAGCTTATTTATTTATTTAGCTTTTGTTTGCCAGGTAAGCACGCTAGATAGTCAAGTGCCTATTTTCAGGTGTGACCCGGGAGAATTACAAAGGTACAAGCTTACCCACGATGGATGTGAGGCTCATTAGTCTGTAGTTCCCAGTTCATCCTTGGGGCCACTCTTGTGCAGAGGCACCACAAGCCATCCTCCAGTCCTGAGGTACACACCCTGAGTGTAGTGAGGAATTAAATAGGTCTGCCAAAGGTCTCGCAAGGACCACTGCCAGCTCCTTCAGTACCCTGGGGTGGATGCCATCTGGGCCTGGCACCTTGTCCACCCTCAGTGCCTTCAAACCCTCCCAAACTCTGCCCTCCATGATTGCCCCATCTGTCACCCCCTCCCCCCTATTTCTGCCATTCCTCCCCCCTTGGGTATCACCCCCCCTCTTCTTCTTAGTAAATACTGAGTAGAAGTAATCATTTAGTGCTTCTGCCTTATCACACCCTGCTTCCACCCAACCCCTTCCTTCCTGATCCTTACTATGGTCCTCATAGCTCCTTTTCTCCCTGATGTACCTAAAGAAGTCCTTCTCCCACTTCTTAATGCCTTGTGCCAACCTGAGCTCCGTAGATGCCTTGGCACACCTTACTGCCCACGTCACCTCCTTCGATTCCTTCAGGTACTCCTCCCTGTCCTCCCCCTTCCTGTTTTCTTGTATCACCTAAAGGCAGCTCTTTTCCCCCTTACCTTTTCCATGACCTCCTTACTCACCCAGCTTGGTTTCTTAGCCCTAGCCTCCTTGCTCTGGGCCTTGCAGCAGGTTTTGGTTGGCTCCACTATCCGCAGCTTTATGAGCTCCCACCTCTGGTTAGTGCCCATACTAGGTTGAATTCTGGCTAAGTACCCTTTCACCATTTCCCCCATCCTCCCAAAGTTGGCCCTCCAGAAGTCCAGCACTCTTGTGCCAGATTCCACTCCTTCCTTGCCCATATCCAATGTGAGCCATACTGAGTGGTGGTCACTCCCTGACAGCGGTTCTTCCATCATAAGTTCCCTCACAAACTCCCCATTTGCCAGCGCAAGGTCAAGGGTATTCCCTAACCTGGTTGGTTCAGTGACCATTTACAGCAGGAAGCTCTCCTGGAAGGCATCCAGCAGTACCTGCTCCATTCTATTCCTGGTTGTTGGGGTACTCCAATCCACTTCTGGCATGTTGAAGTCCCCCACAATCACCACACTATCCTTCTCGCAGGTCCTCCTGATCTGTCCAGCTAGTTCCCTGTCTAACTCCTCTGTCTGAAAGGGAAGCCTGTATACCACTCCCATTCTGAGAATCCTATTCTTGGAATCCTGGATTTGCATCCAAAGTGACTCTGTATTACCCTCCTCCCCTTCCTCCCTTACACACTTCAGTCCTTCCTTCACATATAGTGCCAGCCCCCTTCCTTTCCCAATCACCTTGTCCCTATGAAATAACCTGTACCCTGGTACAGACAGGTCCCAGTCATTGTATTGGGTGGCCCATGTTTCCGTGATGGCTGCAGTGTCCTCCTCTCCTTCTGCCATGAGCACCTGTAGCTGCAGTTTTCCTCCCAAGGCTCCTAGCATTAAGGGTAACCACCTTCCACCCTTTCCCCCCTCCCATCCTGCCCTCCTTTACTAGCATCACCAATAGTACTTGCCATTTGTCCTTTGTCACTGTTATGGGGGGTAAGCTCATATAGTATCCCAACCTGTGGTCTCTGCATCTCTCTTGCCCACTTGCCACCCCCGCTCCTAGTTTAAATTCCCAACTTCCTCTATGTACTCCTCCATCCTCTGTTTCAACACTTTCTTTCCTTCCTCACTCAAGTGTAGTCTGTCCTTGGCATAGAGACTACTGCTACTACTAATGCAGGTCTCTGTCTCTGCTTTGTACAGCTCAGCAGCTTTGGTCTACAGAAATCCCCATAGGCACAGACTCTTTGGTGGTTTCCCTCAACAGGTGTCCATGTGGCACAGTCTCACAGCATTCACTAAAAAGATGCCTTTCCCTGGCACAGTCTCAAATAGTATAAGCCCAGGATAAGGCTCGCAGTGATTTTTCAGGATGAACCCTAGTGTGTGTTTGCAGGATTTCTGACCTTGCTAGGCCTCTCGCTTGATCTCACCAGCAGCAGGTCTGAAAACCTCAATGTCTCACTTAGACTGCCATGAGCTCATCAAGTGCCCATAAACTTCTTTTGTTTGATTCCATGTTCCACTGGACAGGCAGGGCTGTCCATCAGTCCTTCTTCCCTGTCCTGCCCTCTGATTGGTCCTCTTAGCCCGCCAGTATAGTGAGGAGGGCCTCTGACATCACTGGCCCCCACAATCCTTTGTTGCTACTTACTGGGCTTTCTAGCCCTGTTACTGGATGGCTTGCAGGGCTAAGAGTCATAGAAATGGGTACTCCCATGTTCTGGATGGAGCCTTTGTCCAAAGTCCTTTATTAATTTATTTTGTTGCCCCAACAGTGTGCTGGCCTCATAGTTTTGTTGCAGCACCCCCCTGGGCTGTCATCTGGTTGTGTCAATTTGGCGGTGGGGTAGCGGGTCCATGAGTCACATGGCTGGCAAGGTCAGGAGGAGTGGAGAGCGCTGGGGAGGCACCCCTACACATGCGTTCCCACTCCAGGCTGTCAGCAGCATTCTTGTGCCACTTTGAGCACCAAAACCAAAGGCATCCTGAAGTCTCCAGTCCCCTCTGCCAAACCGGGGGACCAAAGCAGAAAAAACATAGCTACAGCCTTGAAGCACAGGGCATAGGAGGCACTGACGTTCCACCATCCACATGGCTCTCTCTTACTGTACCACACACATGGTCAAGCAAGAGAACCGCACAACAGTTCAGTACCAGTTGGGAGCCTTGGAAGGGTGGCAGCAATACAGGCCAGGTAAGCCGCCTCCCAAGGAGGGGGGTTACACATTCCCCTAGGTCACAAATTGTCATTGTGGCAGTTCCACGAGTTCCAGTCTGTGAGTACCTGAAAAACAAAAAACAGGCAACCACAATAACTAGCAATTCTACCTAGACAAATATTTCCTAGCTGGGCTATTCACAGGGTCCATAGACACATAACAGTATCAACAGGATCAGATTTAACAACATTTTCAGAGACTGTTCTATATAGACAATTGCTTCCTATCTGACCAACATTTTTAGTGCCCTGCATCCCAACACTATAACATAGGACTATTGAACACAATACAGTGTGTGGAATGGGGTATAATATGGATTCCACGATGCACTGCTGTTCTTGGGCAACTGAAAGTGCATGTTCCTGCTTTTTGGCCAGTGACTGTGGTTCCTTAGAACAAGTTGGTTCCATTTTAATATCTGGCTCTTGGTCAGATTCTTCATGTTCCAGTTCCTGGGTAGCTGGTCTAACTAGGGGTTCAAAAGGCTCTTCATCTGGATTTAACTGTGTGAGTGGAGTAGTCAGCATCTACCGATCTTTGGAAGCATTTAACAGATAGGGAATGGCTACAGTAGAATTGTAATAAACAAGGTTCTCCTCTTCATCAGACAAATCTGTTGCATTTTGTGCTGGTTCAAGTGAAGACCTCTCTGGAGGTTTGAGTGGACTATTATCCAAGATGTTGGCAGGCAGGCTAGGTTTCCTTCTGTGTTTACCAGAAACTCTGGTTTCCATTCTCTGAGAGAGTACTTAAAAATAGTCCAGATTTGACATGTTCAACTGTCCAAAGGGGAACAAATGGCTGCAGTTCAGTTTTACTTCTACTAGGATCCCCCTCTGAGCAAACTCAGTACACTGGCAAATCCACAAGTTTTCTGTGACCGCATAATGGATGTTGTCCCACCCATCTGCAATTTTGTGCTTTCCTGGTAACCCCAAGTTCCAGAACAAGATTCTATCCCCTTAGATCAAGCCCCTGACTGGGCTCGCTTCTCGTGCAGCCGCGTCTCTCCTAGCCTGACCACCCACACTGCCAACTCAGGACCCCACGGAGACTCCTGCAAAGCTGGATCCAGCCCCTGATCGGGCTCACTTCTCATGCGGCCAGGGTTCTCCTAGTCTGACCCCCCACACCGCCAACTCAGGACCCCATGGAGACTCCTGCAAAGCCGGATCTAGCCCCTGACCGGGCTCGCTTCTCGTGTGGCCATGGCTCTCCTTGCCTGACCACCCACACCACCAACTCAGGACCCCATAGAGACTCCTGCAAAGCCAGATTCAGCCCCTGACTGGGCTCACTTCTCATGCAGCCACGGCTCTCCTAGCCTGACCACCCTCACCACCAACTCAGGACCCCATGGAGACTCCTGCAAAGCCGGGTAAGCTTTCAGCCCAGACCGGAGAAGCCGAGAGCTGCTGGGATTGGTTGCTTGCTCAGAGCAGGTAGCCCTGATTGGACTCCCATTTTGACTTCTGCTTCTAATTGGCTCTTTCTCTCTCTGTGCTTCTCTGGGCTCAGCATCCATTCAGTTCCAGTGGAAAGTGCCGAAATTTTATTGTTTGCAACCTGAATTGTGTAATTGATTCTCTCTGTATGTTAAATGCACTGCTGTTGGTATAATTGAAATCACTGCCTTAGAACTCCTGCTGTACATAGGGATCACTGTATTGCCGAGAAACAGTTTCTACTGCCTGTGTTACTGCCAGTTTGCCCTGACCTGATCCACTCGCTGCACCTCCTAATTTCTTTATTTTTTATTTTTTTTTTTTCCGTTTTTCTGTTCTTCTCACTGCATTTTATGCTGTCTACCCCTCTGCCCGGGGGCGCCAGAACAATTCTTGATTCAGCTCATTTGTTTGTCCCTGGCCACCCTCTCCCCCCATGCTTTCTTTATTTACTGCCTCCTCTCGGCCATCTCTGGCCATAGTCTACCCGCCCCCCGATTAAACTTCTGCATCACCCCCTTTTGTCTTAGCCTCCCTTAAACTAACCATCTCTCTTTGCTTTCCCCCCTTAGATCCAGCCCCTGACTGGGCTCGCTTCTCATGCGGCCACGGCTCTCCTAGCCTGACTGCCCACACCACCAACTCAGGACCTCACGGAGACTCCTGCAAAGTTGGGTAAGCTTTCAGCCTGGACCGAGTAAGCCGAGAGCTGCTGGGATTGGTTGCTTGCTCAGAGCAGGTAGCACTGATTGGACTCTCATTTTGGCTTCTGCTTCTAATTAGCCCTTTCTCTCTCTGTGTGCTTCTCTGGGCTCAGCGCCCATTCGGTTTCAATGGAAAGTGCTGAAATTTTACGGCTGCCCCCCACCCCCCCACCTTTGTTAAATAGACCTTAGCTCCAGCCATCCCCTCCCTGATCCTCCCTGTCTCCATCCTATTTGTCCCTCCCAGGTTCTGCCCTCATTTCTTTTCTCTTCCTTTAACACACTCACACCCATCCTACCTCCCTCACTCCCTTCCTCCCCTGCCTCTCTCTCTCCTTTTTCTACTGATCCCTGCTCCCTCTCCTCCTCTCTTTCATTCTGGTGTCCCATCTCTACTACCTCTTGCATACCCACTGAAAATGTTTACCCTCCCAAATCTGTTGCTTTATCTCACTATTCTCACCTCCCTACCTCATCTCTCATACTTACCTGGAGCCTGCTATCCCTCCTCCCCCCTCACCTATCAGATTGATATCCTGTATCGCCACCCAGGCACACAGCATGATGAGCACTACTCTCCCCTAAGATCCTCAGGCCCCTGACTGGCAGCTCCACATCTCTTTCAGCCTCAGACCATGGAGCTTTCTAACTCCTCTGTCATTCATGACTCCACTCTGAGAAAAACGATGGCACTGCCAGATTTGTTGTCACGAACAATGAATCCGTAACATAACTGTCAAGAAACTCCATCTATGCACATTGAAACTTCTGCTCCTCCTCCTCCTGCTGATATCAAGAAACGTGCACCCAAACCCTGGCCCACGCACAACCAGCACTGCATGCTGTGTGAATTCCTCAGGGGGACTGATAATCACTACCATTAACATTTGCAGCCTGATCCCCAAACTTGTTGCCATACGTGTCTTTGTATGCCAACACAGGCCAGACATCCTTACAATTGTTGAAACTTGGCTGTCACCTAAAATTCCGGACTCGTCAATCAAACTTCCAGGATAAAATGTACACAGGCTGGACCACTTGTCCAAAAGAGGAGGGGGATGCGCAGTCTACTTCAGAGACTGTCTCACAGGGTGCCCCATCACAACCCCCCTCCATGACACTACAGCTCAGATCCTACCAATCAAAATATTTTTAGGGGCCCACAACAAGGTCCTCACAGTCACCACAGTTTACATCCCTCCAAGAGACCAAGGAAATACCCTCACAACTGTCTTGGACTTTATCAAAACCTACCCAGAGGTGCTGAGGCTATCATACTAGGCGACTTCAACATAAACTGGCATGCACCTGATGCTGCTGCCTCACGGGATGCTATAGCATCGGCTAACCTTTCGCAAATGGTTATCTCCTCCACTAGAATAAATTACAAAATGGGCACTAGTACTCTCCTGGACTGGGTTCTTACCAGTCATCCCTCCCATATCTCCAGCACCACTGTCCTTCCCAACTCACTAAGTGACCACTCCCCTGTTATCTGTGTATGGTCAAACAAATTCCGGAAGCCCCTGCCTAAAGTCATCACCAGTAGAGTCCTCCCTCGTGGTCAACTAAAACACCTTAAATCCTGCCTCCAAAAACAAGACTGGTCCCCTATTTACCATTCTAAGGATGTTAACTCAGCTCTCAACTACTTTATCTCAACCTTCAGTGCGGCATGTGACACCTTCGCCCTGCTCAAAAAGCGAAAAGTCAAGGCACTCTGCAACCCATGGCTAACTGGTGAGCTTCTAACACAGCTAAAAACCAGGGATCATCTATGGGCTCTAGCCGGGGCCTCTGGAAACCAACAGGACATTCCGAACTATAGACGTGCCCATAATAACTGCACTAAAGCCATTCGACTACAAAAAAGCATGTACTACAGAGAAGCTCTAACCAACACCTGGGGAAGTGGGTCTGATTTCTGGAAAAACATCAAAGAAGTCACACGGAAGCAATCAAAATCCTCCCCAGCCATGCTAAGGACTGATGAATCTACCACTCTTGACCCACTGGTCATTGCAAACACTTTCAATTAAGCTTTCACTGACCTAAGCCATGTCCTCCCCCAGGACTTTTTCCTGGATACAAACTCCGACACCCACTGTGGCTTCCCCACCCCATCAAATCACCCACCTTTCTATTTCAAAACAGTTAAACTGCACGAAGCCCAGAAGCACATCATCGTGGCAATCTCCAAGACAAGGACAAGCGGGGACTCGCTAGACCTAAAACTACTATCTCTCACCCTGCATGAAATAATAATCCCACTAACCCACATTATCAACCGCTCCCTCAGACTCAGTCAGTTCCTTGACAAATGGAAAGCTGCCTCAGTTACTCCGGTCCACAAAAGTGGGGATAAGACCATCCATGGGAACTATCGGCCAATTTCAATACTACCTCCTCTCTCCAAGGCCCTCGAACGCCTAGTGGCCGACCAACTCACTGACTACCTTGAAAAGCACAATCTGTTATGTCCACAACAGCATGGCTTCAGAAAAGGACACAGTACTTCATCAGCCCTACTGGAATTCACTGGAGCACTGCACAATATCCTGGACAGGGGCCACCTAGCATGGGCAGTCTTTCTCGATTTGACCAAGGCGTTTGACACTGTTCACCATCGCCTGTTGACTAAACAGCTCCAGCTTATTGGGCTCTCCCCTGATGCTGTAGAGTGGTTCAATAGCTACCTTCAAAATCGGTTGCAAAGAGTAAAAATTGCGGGTGTCCTCTCAGACCCCAGACCGGTCCGCTCCGGAGTCCCCCAGGGGTCCATCCTGGGCCCACTACTTTTCAGCCTTTTCCTCAACACCCTCTCTAAATCCTGCTCTGAAAAACTCATCCTCTATGCAGACGACGCTGTTATTTTCTCCTCCCACAAGGACCCAATGACACTACAACTCAATCTTCAGCAAGGCTTTGCTTCTGTGGAAAACTGGTTCAGCAATCATAAGCTGGTCCTTAACCATAAAAAAACTAAGGCAATGCTCTTCCACAGCCCTCAAAACAGGCATAAACTTCACCGCCTCACTGTTTCAACATATCTTGGAAGCGCACTTGAGCAGGTGCAGTCTTTCAAATACCTAGGGATATCTCTGGACTCAAATCTCTCATATGTGGACCACATCGATGGTGTAGCCAAAGCTGCCAACACGCGGTTAGGTCTACTATACTGGCACAGACAACATCTCACGGCAGATGCTCTTAGGATTGCCATCCAGAGTTTGGTGGTCTCCATTATTGACTACGGTCTAATCATCTATGGCTCTGCTTCCACCACAGCGCTCAGGTGAATAGCGACATCCCTAAACAAGGCCTGTAGGCTCACCACTGGTGCCCCTCATCTCACACATAGCTGTGACCTTTATGCCCAATTTGGATGGCTTAAACTTTCCAACTGCATACAGTATCTAACTTGCATCATGGCAAAGAAAGTCACTATGGGCCTCTCCCCGCCTGGAGTCCAATTTTTACTGAAACAAAGACTAAGTCCACGCACCACCAGGGGCTCTGAATCCCAGCTGCTCCAGGTTCCCTGCTGCCGCACCTCCCAGGGTCAAAGATCTTTTGCCCACTGAGCCTCCAGTTGGTGAAATTAGCTCAGCCCTGACATCTCCTCCACCTCCATGCTTGGCTCATTCAAATCTAAGCTTCTCCTCCATCTCACCTACTCTAACTCCTGTGACTGTTACATATAATCACCTCAGCCTACTCCTTATCTCTACCCCTCCAAGCACTTATTATCCCCCCCTTCTCCCTTTCCCTGTCTCTCACCCCCCCTTTTTACTTCCCCCTTCTCGCAACTCATTGGGCTTACTCTGATGCCTTATGCCCAGTACTGTTGACAAGGCCACCGGCTGCTTTCACCTCCACTTTTGTGACCCTACCCACCTTGTGTCACCTTCCTCCCCGCCCCTATCTAGTTCATAACACCAATCTTTTCTTATGCTATCTCATGCTGTTACTGTTTTCTCCAGTAGATATTAGTTATGCTAACTCATTGTATTGTACTGTTTTGTGCTTAACGTATTGTAACTGTTTTCTGACGTGGCACCATTGTAAAAGAACCTTGGCTCAAAGGTACGTTGTAATCCTAGACTTAATAAACTAAACTAAACTATCTCCAGGGAGTAACTTGTGAGCTCTGAAACATTTGTCTTTTCTTGTTTTATTTGACAAGTTTCTCTTTGTAGACAGTTCTGCAGGCAGTCTATAGGCATGGTCTAACTGCTGTTTTAGTCTTTGAACATGTTTATAGTAACTCTTTGTCTCCGTCAGATGACACTTAAATGCGAGGTTCACCGGGAGGCTAGCCTCCATTCCAAACAGGACCAGATATATGGATTGCCCCATGGCATCACTGCGAGTGCAGTTGTACACATGGATGAGCCTTCTCCCTTGCTGACTCCAATTTGATATTTTTATAAGGGTCCAGTGTGCCCAACATATTCAACAAGGTCCTATTAAATATTTTCTTGGCATATAAGGACTGCCTGGTCCACCTAGTCTGCCCATTTTTTTCTGCCTATACTGGCAGCACAGACCCAACCTGATCCCCAGCTACCCCCTTTGCTTTCCTACTAAGATTCCTTTTTGGCTATCCCATGCATGCGAAGCCTGCCACTGTTTTCACCCCCACCACCTCCGCTGGAAGACTCTTTCAGGCATGCACCACTCTTTCAGTGAAGAAGCACTTCCTTGCATCCCTTTATTTATTTGTAACCCCTCAGTGGTGCTATCCCAAGGGCTACTACCCCTGCCTGGTTGGCTAGTAGCAGGTTAAGGGGCCTGGGTAATGAAACGGGTGCCTCCACCTGGAGGTCAGAGTTGTTAGTGGTCAAGCTAACCTGGGCACAGCCCTCCATGACACTGTAACTCCCTCTTTCCCTTCTAGTGGCCTGAACAATATACAATAATTACTTTCACAATGACCCTTATTCATCCAGCAAGTACCCACACTGTTTGCACTTACCACCAGGGCTGGTTCCTCTAGCTTGACCCTGGGTACCCCCTGTAAAACAAGGTTAAGCACAGCAAATAGCAACAGTACAATAATTTTGGCACAAACTGGAACCACGGACAGGTTAAATGCAGACAAATTTAAATCTGATTTATTCAGGGGACTTGAACAAGGGAGGGGCGTAATCAGGTTGATTTGCTTAAAATCTACATTAATCAGACAGTTATGCATGCAGTTCAGAGTCCCTACACTGTCACATACTCTGGCTACCCAGGTAGGAAATCAGTGGGCTAGCCAGGAACGCTGCAGCTGGTTGGGGCCCTGTGATGGAAGAAAGCAACATGCACAACACACACTATTTGTAATCCGGAGCCAGAGGGCTCAGTTCGTGAAAGAAAAGGCAATAAGGCAATCAGATGACAACACTTTTAGATTTAGCTGTTGTTGCAGGGAGCTACCCTAATGTTTACTCACAATACCCAATACTGAACACAGGCAGAGACTGCAGGCTGTTGAGCTGGAGTGCCCGGAGAAGCAGGGCCCACACGAATCACCGAGGTGTTGTTCCTGTTCAAGATGTTGAGCAGGGGCTGATCCCCAGGCAGGTCTCTTGTCAATGACTTTCTCTGCGTAGCAGGTATTCTGGCTGGGCCAGTGTAGCAGGACCCAGGCAAATGGAAATGGATACGGATTCAGCATGTGGAGCTGGATACAGCCTCCAGCAAGCAAAACACAGTTCAGACACACAGTGGGGAACCAAATCATGACCCGCTATAAGCACACAGCACATTCACATGTAAGGAAATTCCACTGTACTAGGCAAATAGCTCTCTGGTCGCAATTACAGAGTCTCTGCACAATCCGGAAGTTCAAAGGTAGCTGGAAGTCCAGACAGGCCGATCGCATTCAGCAAATCTTTGGTCTTCTCCAGGTTAAAGTCTGGTCACAATTCAGTGGGTTAATTCGCTCTCCAAATTTGGATTCAGTCCGAAAAAAACCCCACAAGTTCCCTCTCAGGGACAGCAGGCAGGCATGCAGGCCAAACTCAGGCCTTTCCACAGTTCTCCCACGCGGATCCACTATGGATTGCTGCTCGAACTTTCTTGAGCTGTTACTTCTTCACTTCCCAACTCAGATCTGACTGAAACTGCAAGCCTCCTGAGACTTTCCTCAGGATCCAAAAGGTTCGGTTGGCTGATTCTTCTGTCAGTCACAACTAGGGCTCCCCCTCCAGGTTTGTCATGGTGCCAAAATGCAAAAACTACAATTCCTACAGAATTTGCCCCCACCAAGCCCCTGTAGGCAGGCTCCATTTTAGAGTCCCGAAAGGCACTGATTGGCCATTTCAGCAGTCCAGGACCAAGATGATGGAAACAAACAGAACTGTCCATGCTGCAAAGAAGACAGGTTAGAACAAACTGTAATATTATTACTACTCTAACAAATGATCAGCAAACAAGTACATCTTCTAACAGAGCTCCCTCTCAGATTAATTATGACTGCAATCCAGGCAGCTCGTAAGGAGAAAGTACACAAAGGCTATACAGGCACTCTCTGGCAATACATTTAAACTGCTAAAACGCAGGACTCCAGCCTGGCAGTGAGCATTTAAGCAAGCTCAAGGAAGACTTTTCGGGAACCCCCATTTTTAGGGGGGGTTACACCCTTCCCTGCCTAGAGAAAACTTGGTGTCCGCATCAAGTCTGTACCATCATGCATCAGTTAACATAAACTTATTACTTTACTATACATATTCACTACACTTCATGATACTATATCCATAAGGACAATACTTATGCATGTTTCAAACAGGTAATACTGATTCCACTATGATTAACATACTTGTGACATCACAATACTGATTCATGTTATAACTTCCTGTACATTAAACAATGTAGGAGGGGGGCCCTTCCCTATCAGCTAACTTGGGGCTGGATGGGGCAGGGGCACCATACTGAGAAGGAAGAACAATCAACCTGGAATTGGCCATTAAGCTCAGTTTGGGTAGTGAGCTCTGAGAAATAAAAACACCTTTGTGAACCACATTAAGAGGCAAATACACTGGCCTCCCAGAAGAATCATAACTTAAGTGCAATACTGTCTTGATAGCTCAGCCAGTCTTTCTGGGGGGAATAACCACAGTCTCTGTACTTTCAGCACTAGTCTTGGAGCTTTCATCACTCATGAGGGGTGCCTCTGCATGGATGGGAATGTCCAAACTTGGAGAACTGTCAGCTCCTTGTTCTGTAGGCTCTGGTTCCACAACACTTGGCTCATTTTGAGAAGGTTCAGGCACAATTAGGCTTTGGGGCACTGAAAGGGGTCTGTCAGCACTCTCATACTGTTCTTCAAGTTCTGGTGTGTCACCAGAGAGGTTCAGACCATCAGCCCCTTCTTCAGGCAATTCACACAGTTCCACAAAACACAGGGAGTCAGCAGCCTCAGACTTAATACTTTGCACTTCCCTTTCAGGGAGCATTGGCTCCAAGGACGAAGCTGGGGGGTTAGGCAGTCCAGAAGGCCCAGCTTCATCCCCATAATTTAGCATAGGATTTCCTCAAAACAACTGACTCAATTCATAGGTGGGGTAATAGGCATTATCACACTCACTATCGTCAGAAGTGGACTGACAGTCACTATGATTCTGGGCCTGCTATGGGGGAAATCTTAACTCTGTAACTACTGGGGTAGGTTGACTCTGTCTCTTTTTTGCAGCAGCATGAGTCACCAGCCAAGGAGAGGCAATGTCTGCTGGCTCAGCTTCAATAATAACTTGGCCGATAGGCATCAAGTGGTTATGGTGCATGGTCTTGCCAGCTTTGGAGTTATTCTCTGGGCATACCTTGTATACTGGTAGATCATCCAACTTTTCAACTACTACATGAGGAAGATGGTGCCACCTATCAGCAATTTTGTGCTTGCCATGTAGTCCCAAATTGCGTAACAACACACAGTCTCCGGGCCGTAGCTCTTGAGCCTTTACTTTCTTGTCATGCCTCACTTTGTTGGCAAGATTTCTTTTAGTGGCCATTGTCTGGGCCAGTTGATATGCATGGTTCAATTAAGCTTTCAGTTTCTGTACATACTGCAGGTAGTTTTCAGCTCGGACCCCATCTGGAGAGACCCCAAAGCAGACATCAACTGGCGGTTGGGCCTCCCTCCTGAACATGAGGTGGTAGGGGGAGAACCCAGTAGCATCATTTTGGTGCAATTGTATGCATGTACCAAGGTGCTAATCAGCTGGCTCCACTTATGCTTGTCTTTTGGGTGGAGGGTGCCCAGCATGTCTACAAGGGTGTGGTTAAAATGTTCTGGTTGAGGGTCCACCTGCGGGTGATAAGGGGTGGTTCTTGACTTCCACACCCCCCACAGAAAGAGCATTTCTTTGATTAGCCGACTTTCAAAGTCTCTGCCTTAGTCAGAGTGGATTCGCTAGGGGGCACCATAATGGGCAAAGAAATTTTCCACTAGCACCTTGGCCACGGTAGAGGCCTTTTGATCTTTAGTTGGAAAAGCTTGTGCTTACCATGTGAAATAATCCGTAACCACTAACACATTGCCAATATTCTGCTGATCAGGTTCTAAACACAAAAGGTCTATGCAGACCAATTCCATGAGGGTGCTGGTAGTAATATTGACAAGGGGGGGTAGCCCTCTGAGGCAGAGCTTTCCTTTGCAGGCAACAACTGCAGGTCTTTACATGGTGCTCAACATCGGCCCCCATCTTGGGCCAGTAGAATTGAGATCATACCAGGTCGAGAGTCCTGTCGATACTGAGGTGCCCCATGGGATTGTGGAAGGACCTCAGTACCAAATCTTTAAAGGCTGTGGGCAGGACCAATTGCTGCTTGTCTGCTTGACCACTGCAATTCACTGTCTCTCTGTATAACAACTGATTGTGTAACTTCAACCTGGGGCCTTCTTTAACCAATAGGGCAGTTTGCAAGTCAGGGGAACGCAACTGGGACACATCTTTCCCTGCACGCAGGGCATCAAGTGCTGGCTGAATCATAGGATCATGGAATTGAGCCCACTGGATGCTGTCATTGTCAAATTGAGGTAGTGCACTAATATCTAGAGCAGAGAAATGGCAATAAGCAGCCAGTATTCAGGTATCAGGAGGGCCCAAGCAATCTACTAAACAGTCCACTGTGTCCGTAGACATCTGTTCATCTCTATCAAACTTCTGGCACAATGCTCAGATGTCAGGTTCAGACAACCTGATCCAATCACTCTTGGAGACTGGCCTTCATGACGGGGCATCAGCATCAATATGGTTCAGTCCTGGCCTGTATTCGACAGCATAATCATAGGTTGATAAAGCAGAGAGCCACTGGTGCCCAGTGGCATCCAACTTAGCTGAAGTCTGTACATAGGTTAGCGGGTTATTGTCGGTCTTCACCAATATCTTTGTCCCATAGAGGTACTCATGAAACTGGTAAACAATGGCCCATTTTAGGGCAAGGAACTCCAGCTTGTGCACAGGATAGTTTCATTCTGATGGGGTCAAGCTCCTGCTGGCAAAAGCCACTGGTCTCAAACCATCCTCATGGTCTTGATACAGCACAGCTCCTAGGCTCTGCAGACTAGCATCCATATGCAGCACATAGGGCTTGGTAGGGTCAGCATAGGTGAGGATGGGGGCGTGGGTGAGCTGGTATATGACCTTGTGGAAGGCTGCTTCACATTCGGGTGTCCAGCAGGGCCCAAAAGGTTCACCTGTTCAGAAGTATACTTTCTCAGGTTCTTTGACAGTCCCTTTCTTGTATTTACGGTTGGTGGGGGGGGTAACCCTGGGTAAGATTCAGGAGTGGGCAAATCACCTTTGAATCATCTTTTATGAACCTGCTGTAGTAGCCACAGAACCCCAGAAAACATTGTAGTTCTTTCAAGTTATGGGGCTGGGGCCAAGTAGTCAGTGTCTCGACCTTACTGGGATCGGCCTCTTTCCCTTCTGCAGATACTATGTGCCCCACATACTTCAAGGAGGTTTGAAGAAACTGGCACTTGTCAATGGACAGCTTGAGGCTGAAGTCTTCCAATCAGTCTAGGACTTTAAACAGTCGGGTCTCATGCTTCTCTAATGTGCGTCCAAACACAATGACATCATCTAAGTACACTAGGCATTCCAGCAAGTTCATATCTCCCACCGCACGTTCCATCAGTCGCTGAAAGGTGGCCGGGGCATCCAAAATCCCCTGTGGCACTCTCAGAAATGCATAGAACCCCAAAGGACAGATGAAGGCTGTTTTCTCACAGTCCTCCGTGGCCATCGGAATCTGGTAATGTCCGCTGCGAAGATCCAATACTGAGAACCATTTGCTCCCATTCAAGCAATCCAGGGCATTTGTATACGGGGCATGGTATATTGATCTGGGATGGTCAGCCAGTTCAGGGTTCGATAATCAACACACATCCTCACCGACACATTCTTCTTACACACAACCACAATGGGAGAGGCATATGGGCTCCTTGATTCCTGTATCACACCAGCAGTGAACATTTCCTGTAGGTGACTCCTCACATCATCTATGTCCACTGGGGTGAGGCACAGGATCTCTCTCGAAATGGCCAGTCATCATGCAGGCGTATATGATGGTCTGCACTGTGGACACACCCCACGTCCCATTCTTTTAATGATAACACTTGGTCTCTCTGGGCGAGTTTCTTGCTAATCCTAGCCTTCCATTCAGCTGGCAGTGGGGAATCACCAAAGTCAAATAAGTCCAGGGTCACTCTCTGCTTTTGGCCAGAGTACTTGTTATTGGGTAATACTGCAGTGTCTGCACAGTGTACTGTAGCTAGAGTGCACCCTCTGTTCACCCGGACCTCCCAATCTGACATATTTCAAATATGGACCATCACTTGTCATGCACAGGCATGGGCACGGGCAGGCAAGATGCTGGGTTTAACCTGTAATCCCTCTGGCAACTTTCCATCACCTGGTGCGTCCAACATTAATATTTTGCTCTTTACATTTCTCTTTAGGCAGACTTCTCTATGGATTGTGCACTGGGCATTGGGGGCCAATACCAAGGAGTCAGGTTCCTTTTTCTACACTATCCCCACTGGCTCATCTGGGTCCTCTTCATTGGGTTTCTGTTGTAAGTCATATGCCATTTTTACTAAGGCTGGAATTCTTAGGGCCCGTCCAGTCAGTTGCCCTTGTTTCTCATGGCAGAATTGTGCTAGTCTCCCAAACATGTGGGCGTTTGTTCCAATTAACAGGGGAACCCCATCGTACAGTCCTGTGGGGGGACACACTAGGCCAGTGTCTCTACTTGCTCCTCTACACCAGTTACAGTTGCAGGAAAAGACAACCAGAGGCGGACATATCCTAGGTAGGGATAAGACTTGTCGCTCAGCCCCCACACATGTAGGCCTTCCAGGGATTGTAATGGCACATCAGATAAGTGTTTGTCATTACCAGACCTGAAATACAACGGCCACTTGCGACCCACTGTCAAGCATAGCCCAAGTAGGAATACCATTCACAGCCACAGTAGTCTTCATTGAAGGGCCCACTATTTTGGACCTGTCTAGAGGGACAACAGCAGGGGTGGGGCCTGGACAGACGATTTAGCCAGAGGAGTTTGAGTTAGGATGGCTGAAGCCTTCACTGCGGTCATTTCGTGCACCCCTTGACCACTGACTCATTTTCTGAAGCTCTCCTTGAAGCCAGTTCACCACTTTCTCTAAGTCCTTCTGAGACCGGCATTCCCTCTTCATATGGCCATCCTTGCCGCAATTGTGACAAATGACAGGCTCTCGGGGCATCCTTGGGGAAAACATAGCAGGGGATGCTGGAGCATCGACAGGAGATTGTGATCTGACTTCTGCTGGTAGTGTACCATGTCTCAAAAGTTCCTTTAGGGTGGCAGTCAATTTCTTGAGCTGAGCTGAGAAGCCACCCTTAGTAGAGGATGTCTGAGGGTGCACCCCCACCCCCATAACAGTCATGTCCTGACACGGGCCACGGTCTCTGTCAACAGGAGATACCTCAGCGAATGCACCCGGTTGTACTTTTCTGACTGCCTTCAGCAACTCCTCCCCCCACTGTTTAGCCCATGGGGGGACACTCGTAGTGGTCTCCATTTCGGAAGGGCCTGCCAGTGCCGTGATCGCTTGGGCTGCACTCACCCCATAATTACAATCTCCCTCTTCACCTTCTACCTCTCAGAGTTCTTTTATCAAGTCACAGTAGTCAGGTGGGTTACCTCTCCTATCCTGGAGCCTTAACTGGATGATCTGTAGTTTAGAATACTTGGCATGTTGCAGTATCTCACACGGTTCAAATCACTGGTGGCTACCCCACCTTTCCGGTAAGATTTCTGCAGAGCTCTTTCTAGGCGAGTAACATACACAGATAAACTTTCCCCTTCCATTGTTTGGTACCTTGGAATTTCCACATCAAAGTCTCCCCTGACTCAATGCTCCCAAAATTGCCTTCAAGTACAGATAGGTACTTCTGAGCAGATGCATCAGGGTTCGTGGACCTCAAAAATTTAATGGCTTCAAGAGCGGGGCCCCTCAAACTTTGTATAATTCTTTTCCGCTTCTCAGCCTCCGCACACTGCCACTCGGGTACCAAGAGGGCAACATAATCGATCCAGGTCTCCCAGTCATCCTCCCCCTTGGGGGTGGAGAGGGTGCCCGAGAAGATTCTCAGCCTGCAGTAGGAGTCGTGACTAATGGCGGGTACAGATATAGGGGTCAGCATTGGCACAGGCAGAGACGGCGGGGCAGTAACAGGTGCTGGAGTGGGAGGGGGTGTTAGGGAAGAAACACCCCCAGGTGGCAGGAATAGTTTCTTAAAGTCCTCTATGGTTTTTCCCTTCCTCCAACAACAATTTAGCAAATTTCTCCTCAAAAGTCTCAGATAATAGTGGGAGCTCATCCTCCCCAGGGTCTTTACTGTCTTTTGTTATCAGTCTACAGGCGGCTAGGACCCCTTCTGAGACAATAGTCTGTGGCACTTTAGAGCTGTCCATGAAGTCACTCCACTGCACCAAGGCTATGAAAGTTTGGGCGATCAAATCAGCCTGTCGACTCACCACCACAGGGTTTTTTTATCATTCAGCTTTGGAGAGTGCTCCCTCTACAGTGTCCTTTACTGGTACCCAGGGGAATATCCGGTATAAGCAGAGCATTTTGGGGGTTGATCTCCTGCCCAGTACACCACCCCACCAACTGGTGTACAGCCATTTCTACTGGGAGTGGCCATTAATCTTTAATAATAATTCATAATTTTTGGCCACTAGAAGGTGCAAAATCCCAGCAGTGACTCCAAGATGTAACCCCAAGGTGGCGCTATCCCAAGGGCTACTACCTCTGCCTGCTTGGCTAGTAGCAGGTTAAGAGGCCCGGGTAATGAAACGGGTGCTTCCACCCAGAGGTCAGGGTTGTTAGTGGTCAAGCTAACCTGGGCACAGCCCTCCGGGACACTGTAACTCCCCTCTTTCCCTTCTAGTGGCCTGAACAATATACAATGATTACTTTCACAATGACCCTTATTCACCCAGCAAGTACCCACACTGTTTGCACTTACCACCAGGGCTGGTTCCTCTAGCTTTACCCTGGGGACCCCCTGTAAAACAAGGTTAAGCACAGCAAATAGCAACAGTACAATACTTTTGGCACAAACTGGAACCACAGTCAGGTTAAATGCAAACAAATTTAAATCTGATTTATTCAGGGGACTCGAACAAGGAGGGCGTAATCAGGTTGATTTGCTTAAAGCTATATTAATCAGACAGTTATGCATGCAGTTCAGAGTCCCTACACGATCACACACTCTGGGTACCCAGGTAGGAAAACAGTGGGCTAGCCAGGAATGTTGCAGCTGGTTGGGGCACTGTGATGGAAGAAAGCAACATGCACAGCACACACTATTTGTAATCCGGAGCTGGAGGGCTCAGTTCGTCAAAGAAAAGACAACAAGACAATCAGATGACAACACTTTTAGAATTTAGCTGTTGTTGCAGGAAGCTACCCTGATGTTTACTCATGATACCCAATACTGAACACAGGCAGGACGAAATCAATACTGCAGGCTGTTGAGCTGGAGTGCCGGGAGAAGCAGGGCCCACTCGAATCACCGAGGCATCGTTCCTGTTCAAGGCATTGAGCAGGGGGCTGATCCCCAGGCAGGTCTCTCATCGATGACTTGCTCTGCGTAACAGGTATTCTGACTGGGCCAGTGTAGCAGGGCCCAGGCAAATGGAAATGGATACAGATTCAGTCTGTGGAGCTGGAGACAACCTCCAGCAAGCAAAACACAGTTCACATAGTGAGGAGGCAGTATGGCGCAGTGGTTTAAGGCTCTGAGCTGCAAATCTGGAGACCTGCGTTTGAATCCCACAGCCCCCACTTGCATACTGTGTGACCCTGAGCAAGTCACTTAACTTCCTCGTGCTCCCAGATTGCACCTGCAAACAAGCTTTCAGCTTAGTGTGTCTCACCTGGTAAAATAATTGGTAAAAAAAAAAAAAAATGGCTCTCCGGTCGCAATTACAGAGTCTCTGCATAATCCGGGAGTTCAGAGGTAGCTGGAAGTCCAGACAGGATGATCACATTCAGCAAATCTTCGGTCTTCTTCAGGTTAAAGCCTGGTCACAATTCATTGGCTAATTCGCTCTCCAAATTCGGATTTGGTCCAAAAAAAACCCCACAAGTTCCCTCTCAGTGACAGCAGGCAGGCATGCAGGCCAAACTCAGGCCTTTCCACAGTTCTCCTTCGCGAATCCACTATGGATTGCTGCTCAAACTTTCTCGAGCTGTTACTTCTTCACTTCCCAACTCAGATCTGACTGAAACTGCAAGCCTCCTGGGACTTTTCCCAGGATCCAAAATGTTCGGTTGGCTGATTCTTCTGTCAGTCACAACTAGGGTTCCCCCTCCAGGTTTGTCTTGGTGCCAAAATTCAAAAACTACAATTCCTACAGAATTTTCCCCCACCAAGCCCCTGTAGGCAGGCTCCATTTTAGAGTCTCCAAAGGCACTGATTGGCCCATTTCAGCAGTCCAGGACCTAGATGATGGAACAAACAGAACTGTCCATGCTGCAAAGAAGGCAGGTTAGAACAAACTGCAGTATTATTACTGCTCTAACAAATGTTCAGCAAACAAGTACATCTTCTAACAGAGCTCCCTCTCAGATTAATTATGACGGCAATCCAGGCAGCTCTTAAAGAGACAGTACCCAGAGGCCATACAGGCACTCTCTGGCAATACATTTAAACTGTTAAAACGCAGGACTCCAGCCTGGCAGTGAGCATTTAAGTAAGCTCAAGGAAGACTTTTTGGGAACCCCCATTTGTAGGGGGGTTACTTATTTATTTAGTAGCAGTCTTTATTTATATGTGGCCTCCTTCCATGGAGGCTCAGGATGCTACTACAAAAGAGTAAAATGCAGGAAACATTAAAATGCATCAATAAACTAAACAATACCCACTAAAAATGAAAACAAATATGAAAATAGTAGCACAATGCATATATATGGATGGTGAAAGGAAGATAAACGACCAAGAGCCTACATAAACAAAAAAGTTTTCAGATTCTGTGTAAACGCCTCCACCAAGGAGACCTCCCTCAAAGTCCTGGGCAAGGAATTGCAGAGGACTGGGGCTGCTACTTCAAATGCCTGGTCCCCGGAAGATTTTAATCTCATCTTAGGGACTACCATGAGGCCCTCCTCAGCAAAGCGGAGAGGATGCACAGGTATGTGAGGATGCAGGAGCTCTAACAGCTAGCCCGGGTTAAATTTCTCCCTCCTAAATTTTTTCCCCTTCCAGCTTCACTTGTTCTCATGCACCTTCTCTGAAAAATACTCCCCTACTGTATCTTGTTCACCCCGTGAGGTATTTATAGGTCTCTATCATATTCCCCCTTTCCCTCCTCGATTCTAGGGTATACATATTGAGGTCCCTCAGTTTCTCCTCATAGGGATTTTGATGAAGCCCCTGCACCATCTTGCTGCCCTCCTCTGGACAGGTTCTATCTTGTCTATGTCCTTTCTAAGATGTGGTCTCCTGAACTGGACACAGTACTCCAGGTGGGGTCTCACCAACGATCTATACAGTTGTAACACCACCTCTCTTCTTCTGCTGTTGATACCCCTCCCTATGCACCCCAGCATCCCACTGGCCCTACCTACTGCCCTGTTGCATTGCCTCACCACCTTGAGGTCACTGGATATGAGTACCCCATGATCCCTTTGCTGTATAATGACTGTCAGTACTTTTTCCCCCATTTTATACTTCACTTCTGGCTTTCTGTGCCCTAGGTAAATGAGTTTGCACTTTTTTGCATTGAAACCAAGCTGCCATATGCTTGACCACCCCTTGAGTTTTCTCAGGTGTCTACACATTCTCTCTACCACCTCCAGAGTGCCTATCCTATTACAGATTTTTGTGTCATCTGCAAAGAGGCATATCTTTCCTTCCAGCTCTTCTGCAATGTCACTTAAGAAGATATTAAAGATGACTGGTCCCAGTATTGAGCCTTGAGGTACCCAACTGGTCAAGCTACCCTCCCCAGAGTGAGTGCCATTTACCACCACCATCTGTTGCCTATCCATCAACCAATTTCGTACCCAGTATACCACCTTGGGCCCCCCCGAACTGCCCTGTTTCCTTATCAGCTGCCTATGTGGTATGATGTCGAATGCCTTGCTGATGTCTAAGCAGGCCATGTCCACCACCCCGCCCTGATCTATTTCGCTAGTCACCCAGTCAAAGAAATTGATCAGGTTCATCTGACATGAACTCCACCCCCACGAATCCATGCTGCCTCGGGTCTTGTAACACATTGGATTCAAGATACTTCACTAACCTTTCCTTTAGAAGAGTCTCCATTAACCTCTACACCACTGACGTCAGGCTGACCAGCCTATAGTTGCCAACCTCCTACCTGTTGCCACTTTTATGAAGTAGGACTACATCTTTCCTCTTCCCATCCTCTAGAACCACTCTAGTTTCCCTTGAGTTATTGAATAGGGCTGTCAAAGGTGCAGCCAGTACCTCCCTGGGTTCCCTCAGCACCCTGGGTGTACCCCATGTGGTCCCATAGCTTTCTCCACATTCAGATTCACAAGTCCTTTCAGGATTCTCCTCTGTAAATGGACTTGTGTCTACCTCCCTCACCCCAGTGTTCCTGCTGTTTTTATGTGGCCCATCCCCCTTCCCTTTCACTGTGAAGACTGAACAGAAGTATGTGTTCAGGATAATCACTTTTTCCTGATCCTGCTCTGCACAGTCTCCCTCTGCCCTTTTTAACCTCACAGTCCCTCCCCTTGTCCTCCTCTTATCACTTATGTACCTAAGAAAGGTCTTAGTTATCCCCCTTAGTTACCCCTTTGGCTGTTCTTTCCTCAGTTTTCACCTTTGTGCCCATTCACCACCTTCCCTTCTTCTCTCTTTTCCTGGTAAGTCTTCCTATCCTCTTCCCTCTGTGGCTCTTTTTACCTTCTCAATAGTACTCTTTTAGCCTTGGCTCCATGTGATAATAGCGACGAAAAAATGGCGCCGACAAAAGAGGGCAAAACAAAAACAGCGCAAAACAAAACAATGATCAACAATATAGCGGGTGCTGAAATCACGTACAACTGTACTAACTTTCTGTCAGGCTCTCTCCATCTATTGTAGGGGCTTTGCTTCACAACAACACCCCTATTTATACTAACCATCATCACGGGGAGGATACAACTCAGAGGTGGGAGAAACTCAGGAGGGGATATTCTCTGGGGATGCAACTTGGGGAGGGAGAGAAAGTTGGAGGGGGTGCAAATTCAATATTGCAACTCTGGGGGGGACAGAACTTGGGGCAGGGGGAGACACGAACTCTGGGATGGGGACAAACTTGGTAGGAAAAAAAAAGCACCTACCAGAATTAAACCCAGCTCTACTGCACATAGCAGTGACACACAGGTGGCAACTCTAACCAGTACACTATGTTGGCAGCATGGTTTTCAGCCAACAGCGGCTGGACTACATCCATCAGCTACATTACTACATGCTGTGACTCTAGCTATTTTCCTGTTTTCTGACTCTCACTATTTTCCAACCCTTTCTGTTTACTGACTCTTGCTATTTTATCACAGTTGCTATTTCCACAGGTGCTCAGACTGACTCACTCAATTTGACTTGCCCATATTATGGGATACCTTAATGGCCACTTCCTTTTAGAACCATAGTGGTCTCTTTTTTCTCCTGTTCTTGTTCACTTCTTTCATAAAGAGGTTTGTTGCCTTCACTATGCCATCCCTTAATTTGCCCCACTGTTACTCCACCCCACCTAAGCAATCCTTCCTTCTAGGGTGCCTCTGAGGCAGGCATTCACCCTTTTTTTTAATTGTCCTCTTGTAGTCCAGGGCCTTCACCTTGATGGTGGTAGGGAGTGGGCTGTGACTTCTTAAATCCCTAGAGAGACAACAGCTCCATGATAAACTCACTTTCAAAATCCTGTCCCTGTTTGGAATTAATCCTTTCTGGCAGGCTGTAATGAACAAAGTCATAGTGGATTCCCTGCATGGGGAGGGCCTCAAACAACTGGTACAGCAACCCACAAGAGACAGGGCTATCCTAGATCTAGTACTGACTAACAAAGAAGGGATCACAGATCTCCAGGTAGAAGGTCACCTGGGAGCCAGTGACCATCACATGGTATGGTTCAGTTTGGCTACTACATCTAAATCATCCCATTCCAAGGCAAAAATATGGGACTTCAGAGGAGCTGACTTTGATAAGATGGCCAACAGAGTTAAGCTAGCCCTGGCAAAAAAGAAACACAAGTGAGGGGGTACAGGCAAAGTGGGCAAGCATTAAGGATGCAATACTTGAAGCAACATCCCATTGTGTTAGACAGAAAAGGAAGTGCAAAAGAAGAAGGAAACCACTTTGGTTCTCAAATACAGTAGCAGAAAAGGTCAGAGCCAAAAGGCTGGCCTTCAGGAAATATAAGGGAACACAGCGGATGAAGATAGGGAGGCATACCAAACTGCCCTAAGGGAAGCAGGTAAGGCAGTAAGGCAGGCAAAGTCCCAAACTGAGGAAACACTAGTACCTAACAGTAAAAGAAGGTGACAAGACTTTCTATAGATACATTAGTGAAAGGAAAAGTCCAGAGGGGGTATTGCTAAGCTTAATGGAGAAAAGGGAGCATGAGGAGGAGGACCCTGTAAAGGCATCTATCCTAAATAGATACTTTTGCTCAGTATTTACTGAAGAGAAGGTAGGGCAGGGCCCACAGCTCAGCATCATGGACACAGGGGAGGGAGGTGAGCACTACTCCCTTCACAAAAGAAAGGGTCCTACAAGAGCTTGCTAAGCTCAGGGTGGATAAGGCAATGGGACCTGATGGCATACATCCCAGGGTACTTATGAGCTAAGGAGGAACTAGCAGAGCCATTAGCAGAATTGTTTAGTGAGTCTCTGAGAACAGGAGAGGTCCCAGAAGACTGGAAAAGGGTCTCATGTGATCCCGCTCCACAAGAGTGGTAGCAGGAGGAGGCGGGAACTACAGACCGGGTCAGTCTTACCTCAGTAGTGGGCAAGATTATGGAGGCACTCCTAAGGAAAGGATAGTGCAACACCTGGAATCCATAGGGGCACAGGATCCAAGACAGCATGGGTTTACAAAGAAGGTCCTGTCAAACTAATCTCATAGATTTCTTTGACTGGGTAACCAGAGTGTGGACCAAGGGGAGCAGTTGATGTCGCCTACCTTGACTTCAGCAAAGCTTTTGACACTGTTCCACATAGAAGATTGATAAATAAGCTGGTAGGCTCTGGATGGTCAGAAGTTGGTCAGTTGGGTGGCAAACTGGTTGACGGGCAGAAAACAGAGAGTGGTGGTAAATGGTATACAGTCAGAAGACATGCAAGTCACAAGTGGGTACCTCAGGGATCAGTCCTGGGGCCAGTCCTCTTCAACATCTTCATTAGTGACCTTGCAGATGGACTAGAGGGTAAGCTTGTCTGTTTGCAGATGACACCAAGATCTGCAACAGAGTAGATGATCCAGATGGGGTGGGCAGAATGAGAAGAGATCTGGATAAACTAGCAGAATGGTCAGAAGAGTGGCAACTGGAATTTAATGCAAAGAAGTGCAAAATCATGCACATAGGGAAGAGAAACCCTGAAGCCACCTATAGGCTGGGAGGGGAGTTGCTAGCAGTCACAAAGGAAGAAAGAGACTTGGGCATCATCATCACTGATGACCTAAAATTATCCAAGCAGACCTCTAAAGCAGTAGGTAAGGCTAGGGGTGTTAGGGTGTATTAGTAGGGTATCACAAGTCGCAAGAGGGAGGTATTAATCCTCTTGTACAAGACACACACTGGTTAGGCCCCCCATCTGGAGTACCAAGGCAGTATTGAGGCCACACCTTCACAAGGACATTAACCAAATTGAGGCAGTCCAGAGAAGGGCAACCAAAATGGTGCAGGGACTGCATCAGAAGACATATGAGGACAGATTAACGGAGCTCAATATGTATACCCTTGAGCAAAGGAGGAGAGAGGTGATATGATCGAGGCATTCAAACACCTTAAGGGCATAAACAAGGTGAAAGAGTCTAATATGTTTAAATGTAAGAAAAATAGCAGGACAAGAGGACACAGCATGAGATTAGAGGGAGGGGTAATAAGGGGAAATGTGAGGAAATTTTTTTCACAGAAAGGGTGGTGGATGCATGGAATGGCTTACCACAAGAAGTGGTGGCTATGAATACAGTGCAGGGCTTCAAACAGGCATGGGATAGGCATAAGGGAGCAATACAAATGACTATGAATAGATAGGCCACTGACAGAGCAAAGGCCGATGGCACATTTAAAAGGTAGAAAAAGAAATGGGCAGACTGGATGGACCTTGCGGTCCTTATCTGCCGTCAACTTCTATGTTTCTATGTTTCTATTTTCAACCAGAATCTTGGCTACTGTTGTGGCCTTTTGGACTTTTGTGGGACTAGCTTGTGCATAACTGGAGTAGTGATCTGTCACCGCCAGGATATTGGCAATGTTCTTTTGTCTGGTTCCAAGCTCGAAAAGTCCATGCAAACCAAGCCCATGGGCACGTGTGGCAATGTTCACTGAAGGGGCTGCTTGGGAGGGCTACGCTTTCCACAGGATGCATCTCACACTACTTAGTTCTCCACCTCTATGCTCATCCAGGGCCAACAGAAACTTCTTCTAGCGTGGTCCAGTGTTCTGTCAATACCCAAGTGTCCAACTCATCATGTAGGGCTTTGAAAGCTAGTTTTTGGAACATAACTGGCAGAAACAACTGTTTTAGGATTGTATTTCAAACAGGAGCTAATAGAAGAGTCAAGAAGAAATCTAACTTTTATCCTCCACCATCAGCAGTTGTCATTACTTTTAAGGAACTGTGTGAACAAAATACGGAAGAGTTGTTTAAAGATCTGCCTAAATTGTGCCACAGTTATTTGTCTAAGGAAGAATGGCTTGCAATGGATAATTTGAAACTTGACCCCTCTTTGACAAAGGAAGAACAGCTTGCAATGGTAATTTGAAACATGACCCCTCAATAACAATTAAACCTGCTGACAAAAGTGGCAATGTTGTCATTCAGAACATGGATGACTATGTCAGAGAGGTAATGAGACACTTAGAAGGTCAGAGACATTATTGCAAACTGAAGAGTGATCATACAAATGACTTTAAGTATTGTATAGATGAGTCTGTGAATGATGCATATAAGAGGGGTATTATTGATAAACACATTAAAGATTTTCTCACTGTTGAACATCCAGTGAGAGCGACTTTGCATACACTTCCTAAAGTTCACAAGTCCTTAACAGCCTCCACCTGCCCCATGTAGACCAATTAAGAGAAGCATAGACTCTATTATGGAGCCTCTCTCACAATTTGTGGACCATCACCTGTGACCATTTGTCTTGAACCTGGGTTCCTATAGAAAAGATACTAGGGACATTTTGCAAGTACTGGAGGATGTTGAAGTGCAGAGGGACTCTTATTTAGTCACAATGGACATAGAGTCATTGAGCACAAACATCCCCCAAGAGAAGGCATTAGATGCTATCACATTTTACCTGAATACATGTCAGGATAATGCACAACCCCCAACTGGATTTTTGCTGAAACTCTCGGAATTTGTGTTAAAGTTTAACGTATTTACTTTTCTCAACCAGTTCTGTTTACAGATGAAGGGAACTGCAATGGGGGCAACTTTTGCCCTGAGTCTGGCCAACCTGTATGTGGGTAAATGCGAGTCTGAGGTGATTAGGGACAGTGGCAAGAATCCATTTTTTGAAAACAATTGATTTATGGTGTCACATTATAGATTACATCATAGTCATCTGGAAATGCAGCCTGGAAGATTTTGAATTGTTTATCAATTATTTACATGAACAAAAGCCCAACCTTAGATTCACATAGAACATCAGCAGATATCAAATACAGTTTGTAGATCTGCGTATTACAAAAGACAAACATAGCAATATTAGTACTAATATCTATAGAAAAGCTTGTGATAGGAACACACTTTTGTTATCATCAAGTTGCCACCCCAGACATGTAGTGAAAAACATACCGAAAGGCCAGTATCTAAGGTTAAGACGTAATTGTAGTACTGAGAAAAACTATGAAAATGCAGCAAAGAACACGACGAACAGATTTATAGAATGAGGGTATAGTAAACAGGTTTTGAAAGAAGCACAGGAATATGCCAAAAATGTAGAAAGGTCTGATTTACTGTCTGAGAAAGTGCAAGACACTAACATGCAGAATAGGTTTAATTTTGTAACGACCTATTCAGCGCATATGTTTAAAATTGAACAAATGATTCAAGAGAATTGACATGTCCTACGAGGGGACCCAGGGTTGATTGAGATTAATACTGATTACCCATGAATGGCACACAGTCAAGTATCAACAGTGAAAGATATTTTGGTGCACTGTAGACAAACCCATCCGACTAAAATAACATGGCTTACACAGATGAACACAGGATGCTATGAATATAACAAATGTACATATTGTAAAGTGATATCAAGTGGAAAAACATTTGAAAATCTACATAATGGGAATCAGTACAGCATCCGTCAATACATTACTTGTGAGAGCCAGGGGTAATCTATGCAGCTACATGTAGATGCAGAGCTTTTTACATTGTTAAAATTAAAAGACAGTTGAAGACCTGCATCAGTGAACACTTACCCCATTGCATAGTAGCCAAGTGGGTAACGAAAATCATAAATTTACTTTTAGAGCAATCGATAACGTGTGTTCCAAACTGCGGGGTGGGTATTTTGATAGCCTACTGCTTAAAAGGGAGGGATTTGGGATTTATAGTTTGGGGGCGTGCAGGTTTCCAGGTTTAAAAGGGAATTTTGATATCTCTCTATATATAAAGTAGAGCCATGAGGTTTTTAAAAAGGGAGAAATAAATGAACAATATATTTACATAAATGTATGTGATTACTGATGTTAAATGTACGTTGTGTTTCTCTATTTACAGATACGGGACCATGAACTAGGATTTTATCAGTAACATGTCTAGAATAAATACAGGATTTTAATTGAAGAATTTGTTCTAAATTAAATTGTAACATTGTGTGCATATTTTTTATAAATGTAATTTTTTAAGTATCTTACAATGCACATTCACTGTTTTGTTATGTAACACTACATAACAGGTGTATGTTATTGTGGCAATCTGTGATGATGTCATAACATACACATAAAATAAAGAATGGGGAAGTGTGTGATATGAGAATTTAATGCACACCCGAGGTGTGGGATGCTACATAAACCTCGAGGACAAATCCCGGGAGGTTTATTAAAGCATCCCACATGGAGGGTGTGAATTAAATTCTCATATGCATACTTTCCCATCTTTGATTTTTCATAATTCCAGGTCCACCTTGTAAATGAGTTTGTCTCAATGGTGTTTTGCCTGGTAAAATAAAGATTGATTGATTGATAATTGCTGGTCAACAATTTTTTTCCAGCCCAACTTCTGTGACTATGTGTTACAGACAGAGACCCCTCCCCATACACACACAGTCTCTGTCTCCTTGTTCCTCTCTGATTTGTTCTTTGTTTTTTATCCATTTGTTTTTCTTTTAGTTCTTTATTCTGTGTTTTTTTTTTTTTTACTTACATTTACAGTTATTGCCCCAATCATGCTAACGCTGTGAGTCAAGGCACGGCCCCGTTCCTGAAGCAGACTAAGAGCAGGATCAACCAGATACTGTTAAAAAAAAAAAGGGAGTTTGAAGCTCATTGTGGTGGCTCCTCGGCAAGCAACAGATGGAGCCACCATGTTTGAGAGGGTGTTCAGCCCACCCACACACCGAACAAAAGGTAATGAGAGAGTGGCATGGTTTGTGTGACAGGGCACGTGAATGCCGTAATAACCGGCTGATTACTATGGCAAATATCAACTGGGTCAGCCCATTAAGAAAAATTGCTAACCAGTAATTATGTACAGATACCGGTCTAACAGGTGATGTATTATGCTTTTTGACAAAGGAGAACTCAAAAATGCATCAAGGTGTTTTTAACTGGCACCTTGAATGGAATCGGCACTTTATTTTCTATATACTGTCTGGAGCAGCGTCTTTTGTATTGGTGATGAGTACTGGATTTTTTGTGCTGGACTGTTTTAGGATTGACCCATAATTGCTCTGTGGCTCTCTGTAAATTTATTATTTTACTTTATTAAAGCAATAAGATGAATTCCTTTGGCAGACATGCTCATTTGCAAAGCTTCCTTGTCATGAGCTAAGTCTCTACAATAATTCTTTGATACATGAAAAATTCTTTGGTGCATAAAAATGTAGTATACAACTGGTAACAACTGAACTGCTATAATAAGTCTTTGGTACACAAAAGGAAGAATACAACAGGTAACAATCAAACCAGGAGTGGCAACCAGTGTAGGCATTATCAACAGTCAGGATAATACAATGGAGCAAGGAATACAAAAGGTAACAATCAAACCAGGAGTGGCAACTAGTGTAGGCAATTGTGAGCAGCCTGGATAATACAATGGAGCAAGGAATACAAAGGTAACAATCAAACCAGAGTAGCAACCAGTGTAGGCATTGTCAACAGTCAGGATAATACAATGGAGCAAGGAATACAAAGGTAACAATCAAACCAGGAGTGGCAACCAGTGTAGGCAATTGTGAGCAGCCTGGATAATACAGTGGAGCAAGGAATACAAAGGTAACAATCAAACCAGGAGTGGCAACCAGTGTAGGCGTTGTCAACAGTCAGGATAATACAATGGAGCAAGGAATACAAAGGTAACAATCAAACCAGGAGTGGCAACCAGTGTAGGCAATTGTGAGCAGCCTGGATAATACAATGAAGCAAGGAATACAAAGGTAACAATCAAACCAGAGTGGCAACCAGTGTAGGCAATTGTCAGCAGCCTGGATAATACAATGGAGCAAGGAATACAACAGGTAACAATCAAGCCAGGAGTGGCAAAAAGTGTAGGCATTGTCAGCAGTCAGGATAATACAATGGAGCAAGAATACAAAAGGTAACAATCAAGCCAGGAGTGGCAAGCAGTGTAGGCATTGTCAACAGTCAGGATAATACAGTGGAGCAAGGCATTGCCCGAGTTCATAATTAGCAGCCCTTTAAGGCATTGTCAAGCATAAGGGATTCAGGACAGTTGGGACATAGTATCAGTGTGGGGATTGTGGCAAGGTTGGAGCAAGAGAACTTCCAACCTACTTTAGTGGACTAAGGTGGTATAAGTTGAATAGGTAAATGCATGTGGCGGGTGAGGGAGGTGCGGCTGTCAGGTGAGATGGGGGGGTGAAGTTGCTTGGGGCAGCTACATGTGATGCCAGGTGAGATAGCCTTCAAGAGCTCCCTTTTGAAGTGATCAGTCTTGGAGGGCCCCTGGAGTGCCCTGCAGGGTTCCGGGAGTGGCACAGCCAATTCATTTAACCATTGCAGGGCTCTGGCCCCAAATTATCACTTGGCCAGACTTGTTCAGCAATAGGGAACTGACAGGTTGCTGTGGGTCGAGCTTCTGGTAGCATAGGAACTGTGTGCGAGGACTAGGAACCACCATCATGCATTTCAGTTTGCTCCACTCTTTCAGTAGCAGGGAGGTGTCAGGGTAATTCACTTTGACAAATTCTGGGCTTTCCCCCTCATTGAGGGTTTTAACAATGCCTCTGATTGCAGAATGCTCCATTTGTTCTTTTCTCCAGTCTTAAGGACTCATTTGTGGCAAAGTGAGTTTACTGAAGGACACGACGTTACAGTATGCCACAGGCTTATAGTCTGACGAAGATCCCAAGCTGTCCACCAGGCAAGATGGTGCACTGAAGTTTGCCAAATCTTCAGGGTCAGATCTTCTGCACAAACCTTAAACGGCATCTCTGGGATTTGGATCCATTCATACCCTGGCACCCCTGGGTGAGGACTTCTGGATAACATGTCAGTATCAGTGTTTCTTTTGCAGGGCAATACTCCACACAGTAATTATATGTCAATAGGCTGACAACCAACAATGGCCTGCAGCATCCACCTTTGCTGTTGTCTGCACATAGGTGAGGGGGTTATTATCGGTGTGGACTGTGATGTGGGTCCTATACAGATACTCGTGGAATTGATCGACAATTGCCAATTTGAGTGCTAAGAACTCCAGCTTTTGGACAGGATAATTTCTGATGGTGACAAACTGCAATTGGCATAAGCTATCGGCCAGAGCTCTTGTGGGTGTTCCTGATATAACACTACTCCCAAACCACTGAGCCTGCAACTGTGTGTAACACATATGGCTTGCTGAGGTATACACAGTCCAACACTGGGGTGTTGGACAACTGTCTGATTATCTCTTCAAATGCTTCATCACAAACTCAAGTCCATCTGGAGCGAAACGGTTCATGCAGTCTGTAGTAAATGTTTTCAGGAGTTGACTGTGTCACCCTGTTGTTTTTCTGGTTTGCAGATGGATACTCTTGGGTCAGGTCCTGCAGAGGCTTTATGGTTTTGGTTTAGTCTTTGATGAACCTAGTAAGTAAGTAGGTAAAAATGTATTTATGAAGTGCCCTATCCCAAAGGCTCAGGGCACTATACAGGCTGTAGACAGTGACAATTCAATAATTCACATTATAAAATTAAAACAGAAAAAGCAGTTAATTAAAACAGCATAAGTTAGCAGCTGGGAAACTAAAACCAAAACTGAGGGAAATACTAAATCCCGAAGGCTGTAACCTGTAGTAATACACAAAGAATCTCAAGAAACTCTATAGTTCTCTCAGCTGGATGGGTTTTGGCACATTCATGACAGTATGGATATAGTCTGGATTAATAAGGATGCCATTTTAGGATATGATGTGATTCACATAGTTGCCTGAGGTCCCAGAGAATTGGCACTTGTCAATGGCAGCTTGAGATCGTACTCTTCCAGTCTGTCAAGTACTTTGAACAGCTGGGCTTCACATTCTTCTAGGGTTCTCCCGAATACAATAATGTTGTCCAAGTACACAAGGCATTCCAGCAGGTTCATGTTGCCCACTACTCTCTTCATCAGCTATTGGTATGTCGCTGGCACCCCTGAGATCACTTGTGGCATTCAGAGGAACTCGTAGAACCCCAGGGGCAGATGAACACTATCTTCTCTTGATCTTACTCAGCTGTGGGGATTTGACAGTAGCTGGATCTCAAATCCATCACATTGAGCCATTTATTTCCATTCAGGCAGTCTAAGGCATCTTTTACTCATGGCACAATGCATTGGTCAGGTAGAGTTCTTTTGATTAAGGTCGGGTAGTCCACAGACATTCTGACAGCCACACTCTTCTTCCTGACAACTACAACCAATGATGCATAAGGACTCCTAGATTCCTGAATAATGCTTGTGGCCAGCATCTCCTGCAGATGCTTCTGGACATCACCTATGTCGACAGGGCCCAGTGGTCTCAACCCCTCCCAAAAAGGTGTCTCATCAGTGATCTGGATGTGGTGCTGTAGATCCTTGGGCACTCAAATTCTCATGCTTTTAGGAAGAAAACTTCTGTACACTGTGCTAACTTCTTTCAAATTCTGTTCTACCACTCCTTGGGCAAAGTGGGGTCTCTAAACTCAAACAATGAAGGATCCAATTGTTCTGGAGCTGAGCTACCTCTGTTTTGTGACTGCACTGCCATATTGGCACAATAGACCCTGATGAGGGTCCATCCCCTTCGGATAGCCATTGGTCAGTCTGTCACATTTGTCACATGAACTGTTGTCAGATGTATGCATGAGCTTTAGCTGGCAGTATGCTAGGTTTGACTAGGAGCTGTTCTGGCAAACCGGCTTCCTCAGCAGCTGATTGTAGCAAGATCCTTTGGTGCATACTATTCCCGCAAAGGTACACTCTGCTTTGAGGGTTAATACCACTTCAGATTGGTCTTGGTGCCAAACAGTTCCCAGAGATTCATCCTCAGATAGAACAGGGGCTCTGCATGTGTAAACTTGTCTCACAAGTCCATGGAGGGCACTGGGGCTTTTCCTTCTCAGGCTTCAAATTCTGCACAACTGACCCAAGCAGCACAGCATGGAGCATTGGTTCCTACAATAATCAGTATCTTCTCATGCATATTCATCCATGGGTACACCAGAGCACATGTCTCCATAGCAATAGGAGTTCCAGCAATGTTCACTGGGAAGGAGATTCAGACATGAATCAAGCCCAGAAGGGAGTATGAAGCTTCTTTGAGAATCCACACATCCAAGCCTTCCAAGGGCTCCAACTTTTTGTGTGACAAATACTTATCATAATAGTCTTTGAATGCTATAATGACACGGGGGCCACTATTCAGAAGTACTTGAGTGAGTCATCCATCCACTCGAACTTCCACATGTGCAGAAGGGGCCACAGTCGCTTCCCCATTGCTTGACACTTTAGTTTTAGTATCTGATGAATTTTGACATGACCTGCCGCTTTAGCAATGGTTGCTGGTAAATTACTTGTTCCCAGTGCACCAGAGGGTTGCTTTACTGTAGGCCTGCTGAAGTTTAGAGACCTGGCAGCATTCTTGGTTAATTTCTCTCTGAGCAGCTGGTCAAAGACACTCTGAAAGTTGCTTTCTGACTGACATTGAGTTTTGATATGCTTCTCCTCATCACAGTGGTAGCAACAAACATTGTTTCTGTATTTGCTGCTGAGAGGTTCCAGAGAGAGACTGCCATGGATGCCCTTCCTCCCGGGGGGGGTACTAGGCAATTGCAGGACTTGGCATTCATTGATTCTCCCAGCATTTTCTTTATCACCATTAGCTGAGCGTGTACTTTCTCCAGTGAGGTAGCATTTGATGCTCGCACCCCAGTGCATGAGGCAATAGACACCACTTTACTTGAAACAGGTGTGCTGAAGACTAAAGGTTCAGGCTCCCTGTGGGGCTGGTCATACCAGGTTGGACTATCACACATTTAATTTCCTGAATCAGATTGTGTAGTTCTGTGACATCAAGAGAGCCCCTGCTGTCCAACATTTGGGCACTGGCAGTAGAAGGGAGGGGGGGCCACCACTGTTTTTCTTGTTCCTCGACTTCTGTAACTTCCCACAGCAGGATTTGATGGGAGGGTGGTTCAATCAGTCTCTTTTTTTAAGACTAATGTTAACAGCAGTAGCTTTGAATATCGGGCAGTCTTCAGCACTTGTTCTAGATGTACCTTGTTCAGGACCTTGGACTCTATTCCACTTTGGTGATACACTTTTTGTACGGCCCATTTGAGTCAGTGAAAATAGGTGAAGAGTGTTTCCCCTGGCATTGTTTGGTGGACTTAAACTTCCAGTACTAATCATCACAGAATTCCATACCTCAGAACACACTGTCTAGGGTGGCAAAGTATTCATCTGCATGGGCCTCAGGGTCTGTGGCATGCAAGGACCGGATGGTGTCCAATGCTGGCCCCTTCAAACTCTTTGCAAGGCTCTTGCATTTTTCTGCCTTGGTGCTTTGCCATTAATGCAGCACTGGGACAGCATAATCAATCCAGGTTCCATAATCATCTTCTCCGGGGTAGAAAAAATTCTTAGACATTGGTAATTGTTTGTTTGTAAAAATGTATTCCTTACAAGCTCAGGAAAAGGACAGCCCTTTGAGTGGTTATACTCATTTTCAATGGGGTCCAGTACAAGCCATAAAAAAAAACTTCAGTTACATAGAATAGACAATTACACACAATACATTAGAAATACATGTTACAAAAAATACTCTGTTGCTCCCATAACTATGTTTATCCTTAAATATCAACATATATAACAGTTATAAAAGTACAAAGTCTAGGCCTATTCATCCTACGTTTAATAATCACATAGCTATAGCAATGTAGTCAAAATGATGAATCATTAATAATTGGTAATGAGTAATGAATAATAAATAGTGAAAAGTGAAAGTCAAAAAAGTGCTTACTTTTTGCTGGGAACACTGTCAGTTAATTTGACAAGCTTCTGATTTTAACCATTTCTTAATCTCACACCAAGGGACAATTATCTTTGTTTTTAAATAGTCAGGTAATCTGTTCCAGAGTCTAGGCCCACTCACTATTAGTGCAGAGTTTGCCTTTACTGGTCTAGTTTTCAGAATTACCAGTTCCAAATTTTGGGCTGATCTCAAATCTGCTCTAGGTATATATATCTGGAACACATTATTCAGGTAAGAAGGAGTCTTTTGGTTCAGTTGTTGGTGAACTAGGTGCAGTATGTGCAAATTTATACACTCAGAGAGACTAGTCCAATTTAAGGCACTATACATAGTGTGCTGGTGAGCCAAACGAGGTGCATCTAGAGCAAACCTTGCAAATCTATTCAAGGCTGTATCTAACCTCTCCAGTACAGTTTTTGATGCACCGGCGTACACCACATCCCCATAATCAAGTAACGGAATTATTGTAGAGCTGATTAAGTGCACCCTAACTTTGTTACGTATACAACTTTTCAATCTATATAGAGCTCCTAATCTACCATGTAATCTTTTAATCAGATTTTCTATATGTGTATCCCATTTTAATTTTGTGTCTAACCATATTCCCAAGTATCTGTACGAATTCACCTGTATTAATGTGTGTTTAGTCAATGTTTTAATTTAAAGTAAACTTTGTTTTCAAAAAACATAACTTAAGATTTTTTACTGTTTAATATCAAGTTTTGTGATCTATAGTACTTTTGTAAAATGTCAAAATCACATTGAAGCATTTCCTGAATTTCATGAGAAGAAACACCTTCAGTATACAAAATTACATCATCTGCATACGAGTGATGCCACACTCATTTTATTGAGGTACCAGCACCATTCGTATGTAGATTAAACAAAAGCGGGCCCAGCATCGATCCCTGAGGGGCTCCAGATTTAATAAATGCAGGCTGAGATGTAAACTTTCCTGAAGTAACCTGCTGGGTCCTACCGGTTAAATAGTCTTTAAACCAGTTCAGGGCCACCTGGTCGAAACCAGTGTCCTTCAGTGTGTCTAGCAAAATTGTATGACTATCAAATGCTTTGGACAGATCTATAAATATAGCACCGACCAGGAGGCTCCTATCCAACGAGGACTGAATACCAGATGTTACTTTTATTAAAGCTGACATTATACTATAACTAGAAAGAAAACCTGACTGATACTGATTATATATTTTATTATCCTCCAAATAGGTCTGTAGTTGCTTCCCTACAAGTTTTTCAAAAAGTTTAGATATTATTGGAAGTAAAGATATTGGTCTATAGTTTTGAATTTCATTCATCTTGTCAGATTTGTACTCCGGAATTACTTTCGCTTTCTTCCAGGCACTTGGAAATGTTCCAGTAATCAGAGACAAGTTGTAAATATAGGAAATATATTGTGCTACTACAGGGGCAGCAAATTTCAGCAGAGACATAGAAATACCGTCTAAACCTGGAGCTGTTTTTACATCTAATTTTAACAATTCATCTGTGACTGCTTTAGTACAAATCAAACCAAAAGTAAAATCCACTTTATTCTGTATAGTTCCTGTTTGTTTTTAACTTCCTTTCTTAAGTCCTGTTCACTTTTGTCCCTCTTTGTTTCTTGTTCCAAATCTTTCCCTATCTTACCTCTCTCAGCATCCTCCACTAAACTTCCAAAATCTATAAAAAATCTGTTCATGGTGTCTGCCACCTGATCAGATGTTGGAATATTCTCTTCATTAATGCTAAAGGAGACAAGGCAATCTTTTGTTTTTCATTTTTTAATTTAGAATACAGTTTCCAGAAGTTACAAGGATCCTTAATATTCTTTTCCTGAAGCAATTTGCTAAAATAAAAATTTTTAGCTTTCTAAACCTCTTTTGAGTAATGGTTTCTCAGTTGATTGTATTTGTCCCATGTAGGTAATAGTCTGAACCAGTAGGGCAAGCTAGCCCAGATTCTTCAGAGGTTGCCCAGGAAGGCGACAAAATCTGCACATCCTTAAAGGTCTTCTCTTCACTAGCTAACAACATTTCTAGTTTGGTCCCAAACCCTGGCAGAATTTGGATGTGGTGAAGGAGGTTTTGGCTGGCAGGACTTCTTTGGCTTATCACCACCTAGATGTCTTGAGGCTCCTCAGGTTTCACCGTGGCAATCAGATTCATGGCCCCTATGTCCTCCTCAGTTTCCACAATTAGGTTTCTAAATCAGGTTCCTGGCTCTTGAGTTATTCTCTGAATTTTCATTTTCACAAAGTCTTTGAGGGCATCATCTAGTGCGTGCAAGATGGATCCCTTCTCACACTCCTTGGACACATTTTTTACCAATAGAATTCTTTAGGTGTGTTCAGATGTTCAACCAGTGATTCCAGCAATGCGTCCGATGTGAGTGTGACCCCCCTCTCTGGGTCACCGGGTCTGGGTTCACACCCCTGCCTGGTGACTGTGCAGGGCCCATTGGGTTGAGAGAGTTGGGTTTGTTCTTTCTCCTGTGGTAGGAGGCTTGTCCCATAATAAATAAGAAATAGAGTGGTGCCTCCATCTAGAGAGAATAAGTGGGCCAGATGTTGTGTGCAGTACCACCCCCTTGGATGCAGTTCCTACGCACCTCCCTACACTGGACTTGACCACCCCCTGGGACCAATAAGTTGTTACCTTCACCATAAACACTTCAATCAGCTTACACAAAATGGATGCAAACACAGAAGTGAAATTCAACAAATTAACAGTACTTTTATTTAACACAGGCCTGGAAGCTGGGGGTAGAGGGGGGTAACACAATTGCAAGGCACCTTGAGCATGCCTACCCTGTAGCAATGTACATGTATCAATCATGCTGCATGGTTTGCATCTGGGCTTCAGTGGGTATGCATTTTGACTGCTGGTTGTGGCTTACAACCCATCAATCAGGCTACTACCAAAGATCATCAGAGAATTGTAGCCAGTCCAGCACAGCGATGACAGACTGTCCACTATATTCAGTGAACCACCTATAATATACAGACAACCACAGAACATAAAAGGAGCACTGGTCAGGAATTCACTTAGTTCACTTAGTTTGTAGGAGTACAAAAAAGCCTGTGACCCATGAGATGACTCCTGTTAGGACATGGTATAGTAATCTGCACACCTACAATTCAAATGGACATACAAGGAACAAGAATATGCAACAAGCCCTGATGTAAAACATGCAGCATGATTGATGCATGTGACTCTGTCTACTCTCCATTTACCAAACAGGAATACAAAATAAAAGGGTCTTTCTCATGCAGCCCCAACAATTTGACCTAACAAGATACCAAAAATGTCCACATGGGTGGTGTGTGGAAGAAACAGGGCAAACACTCCGTAAACGCATGAATGGACATACATCCACTATCAAACACTCAGACAACCCGGCACCAGTGGCTGAACACTTCTCTCAAAACAACCATTCTTTGAAGGATCTTAAAGTGGCAGTTTTGAGAGGAAACCTCAAAGACACTCACACAAGACTTTTCTGGGAAGCAAAACTCATGAGACTTTTTTGGAACAGATAAACATAGGCTGAACAAAAATGTGGGCTTCCTCACACATTTATTTATTTGAAAAGTTCCACCAGGAAAGGCATACTGAGCTATGAATAGATCGCTTCCAGATGTGTCCTGTGGGAGAGGAGATAGGGGATACAATAAGAGTATAAAATCCAATAGAAAAATACATAGTGCAATAAAGACAAAGGTGTACAAGGTACAGGTTGAGACATCGAAGTCATGTCTACAAATTCCAAATTATTAAGTAATTATAGTGACATACAACTGAGTGTACTGAAGCTAAGTCAGCCATATATAGTGGAATAGGCACGTAGCACAATGCCATCCAGGTATAATCTAACTATATACATATGTACATAATCTATATGTACACACACATATATATATGTATGTATATACACACACACACATACACACACACAACTCACAATACACACAGAAACATATATAGTCACATATACATACACAAAACTCAACAGAACGAGTAAATATTTTGCAGGGGTAGCACCTAAGGTAGTAAGTGAGATCTCAGCCAAACTGTAGGTGAACCTTCACTCCTCCAGGATGCAAACCCCGCAAGGAGGTAGACTGGTGGACCTACACGCTCCGGTATGCACACCCCACAAAAGGAGAGGGGATGTGACAGGAAGGGGGGGGGTGACAGGTCGGAGAAGGGGAGGAGAGGTTAGGGAAGGGGAAGAATGAAAAACAGTGATGGGGTAAAGGGGGTGCCCTTACCCAAAGGAGTGGAAAACCTAAGGGTATGAGCACTGGCTCGATGCAAACCCAGCCAGTGCTAATAGGCCTTCGGCATGCCTGCAGAGTGGCAGTAGGGGGAAAAGGGTAGAGCATATAAGGCAGTTGAGAGAGAAGAGAAAAAGTAGAGGAGGAGGAGGAGAAGTAAGTCAGGAGCAATTACAGGATGGAGCAATGTGGTTTCTAAGAAGGTGGGACAGTGCCCGAGTAGACGGGGCAGAGCGGTTAGCTAAAGAGAGGGAGTTCCAAATATTTGGTAAGTGAAATGAGAAAGCAGCTCACCCTGAATTGGAAGTTCAGGCAGGGAGGGTGAGGGTCCTGTAGGGAGAGTTGTGAAGGGAGTATCTGGGAGTAGGTGGGGTAGAGAGGAGGGCATTGAGGTAGGGAGGTAGGGAGCCAAGCCAGAATTTCCCAACTAAAGAGACACTGTGGGCAAGGTGCCTGGCCCTAAGAGGGGAGAATGAGAGAGCGGTGTAGAACTCGCAGTGGTGTGTACGTGGTGGACAGCCAACAGCAAAGCAACAGAAGGAGTTGAATAGAGTGTCCAGCCTGGTGAGGGTGGACTTAAGGGCAACACTGTAAACTATGTCTCCAAAGTCAAAAATTGGGAGGATCATCTTCTGGATGATCTCCCAGTGGGCTGGAAGGGGGATGTAGCCACGGTGTCTGTACAGAGCGCCAAGTTTGGGATGTAGCTTTTGGTGGATAGCATCTATGTGTCCAGCAAAGTCAAGGTTCCTGTCAAGCCAGAGCCTGAGGTATTCAAAGGATAAGACATCCTCTAATACAGGCCCCTCTAGGGTATGGAAAGTAGGGGAGGCAGTATGCCTGGTGAGCTTTTGCCTGGTGCCAAAGGTCAGCTGCTGCAAACTTGTTGAGGAGAAGGGTGTGGGCAATAGTGCTGAAGGCTTTGACCAGGTTGACAAAGATGGCAGAGGTGATGTGTCCCGGATCCATCCCAGAGAGGATGGAGACAGTGACCCAGAGAAGGGAGGTCATAGAGAAGTGGGTCTTATGGAAACCAGACTGGAAGGGGGTGAAAAGTGGGAGGAGTCAAGGAAAGGAGAAAGCTGGGCCAGTACCAGGTGCTCTTGGAGTTTTGCCAGGATTGGGAGTAGAGATATCGGGCTATAGTTACTTGGGTTAGAGAAATCACCACCTTTTGGAAGAGGGGATGACTGTGGCAAGTTTGCAGGTGTCAGGGACAGTGTTTAGTGTGAAGAAAAGATTCAGAAGGGTGGAGAGTGGAAGAGCAATGGCATGGGCCGATGGGTATAGGAGCTTAGTGTCAAGCCCATCTGGGCTTTTGCCCTTATGGGGGTTAAGGGCTAGAATAGCTTTCAGGGTGCCATTAGCAGATCCCAAACTGAGTTTTGACAGTTTCCACTGCAGCTCTTGGCCCTACCATTTAGAATTTGTTATATGTATTTTTTTAAATTGTAACCTTGGTACCACCCGCCACGAGACACTACCCCTGCCTGCTCAGCTAAGCGCAGGTTGAGGGGCCTGGGTTCTAACAATAATACTTTGACACTGTGCCACCACCCAGAGAATTCTTTACATGGGTTAGATGTTAGGCTAGCACAACCCTCTGGGAAGTTACACCTCCCCACAACCCCACCTAGTGACCTTACAAATAAATTACTCCAACTCACTTTGCATTCAGTTTACAATTAAGGGAGAGTGCTAGTAATATGCTCACAGTGACCTCACTTACCAACAGGATCTGGAACTCTTGCATGTACCCTGTACCCTTGCAAAGAAACAGTTTACTAGCAACAACAGTATACCTTTGGACTGACACAATGACTTGAGACTGAATAATAATATGCTCATTAACCAGGTTAACCTTCAAAACAGTAAATCTGATTTATTTAGGGAAGTTGAACAAGGGAGGGGGCATGCATTTAGATAAACGATTAAAGCACTCTTTTTGCATCTGCAGCAATAAAATAACATCTGACCCTGTATAAAACAGTTATGTTAGCTGGTGGGCACCCAGAGTCTAATTAGGTGCAGGCCTGACACGTTGCCGTGGGGTGGCCGGCGTTGCAGTTGGTTGGGGCCTTTAATGGAAAGAAAGGTGATTAAGCAGAAGCAATACACTTGAGCAAACCACAAAAACTATTTGTATCCATGGCTGGTTTACCCAGTCACTTTCAAGCACTTTAACTGCCAAACAAGATCAGATGGTACCATTAACAATTGAAGCCTTGTTGCAGGGAGCTACCCTGATTTTACTCACTGAACTGTAGACCTCTGGAACTGGTTGATTTCCAAGGTGACTTTCCCTGAGGCAGAATTCAGCTCTCTGGCTGGTAGCTGCGGGCTGCAGGACTTCATCCTCTTCGGCAAGGACCAAGATATTGGGAACTGGGCTGGCATAACTCACCCCCATGTCTTGGCATCCCTCCCAAGGGTAGCGCAACCAGTGAGGATCTTCTGTGCAGGAGCTGATTCCCTCCTCTGGTCATCTAGCCGATTTCATCTCACAGGCAGCAACAGTCTCTTAAGCATTTGGTCTGGCATCACAGGCTCAGCTTTGATACAAATCTGGCTTAGGCCACACAGCTTACCCACTTGCAATCTGCAGTCCTGGAAATGTAAGCTGGCAAAGCAGAAGTTCAGGCCTCCCTCTGGCAAATTGGCTGGAGACAGGTTTGTGAATTACACCACAGTCTCTGAGCAAAACAGTCTCTCTCACTGAGATGTGAGATGGGGACCTTTTCAGCTTTGATCCCTCTTTCAGTCTGGGATTTTAGCTCCAGGGAAATTGCTTCTTTTTCTCCTTTTCTGGAGAAATGCAGCTCGGTCTGCATACATGGCAGTCCCACACTAAAGGCAAGTGTTCCGGCTGAGGAAAAGGCAAAGCAGACTTCTCCCTGAACTCCCCGAGCTGCAGGGAGCCTTCTTACTCTGATCCAGGCTGACTCAGGCTAACCACAGACTAACTTTTTTCAGTGACCCCCCCCTTAAATAAGGAGCAAAGTTCCAGCAATATGAATGGCTGCCCAAGCTGTCTAGAACAGTCTAAGTCCTTTAATTGGTTTAATTTTAGGCACCAAGAGTTGCTCCTCCTTTTCTCCCCAACGGTCTTTGGTATATCCCAAAAGTCTCTGCTGTAAATCCTGACTGGTGATTGGCTGATAGGCTGCAAAGATGGCTGCTAAATGTACAGTCCCTAAAACAGTTCATGCAGTCCTCCAGAATCAAAGTTTCTGTGCAGCCAGATAAAGTACTTTTTATATTTTTAAATCCCACAGTCACATAGCCCCAATTGTGTCCTTTATAGCGATCACAATTATTTACATTTATATTTTTTACTTTTGCTGTCGCTGCTCCCATAATGTAGTGCCCCTAGCAGCAGGTGTTCCCTCATTAAAATTTCTGAGGGGCTTATGAATTATTTATCAGCCCCACTTGTGCCCTGCTACTAGTGCTTCCCAGCACTCTCTTATTTATATTTTATGTAAGCCCCCTCCCATAGTGGGGAGGCACAACTTCCATGTTTAGGCACCCTTTCCCCTCTAACTCCCCAGAGATGGAAATGGGTTTTAGTGCTCTGGTGGTTTAGTGCTCTGGATGACTCAAGGTGGCAGCAGAGGGCAGAAATAGGGTATAGAAGGGAGCTGACAGGAAGTAGTGGGGCCTTTTCAGCCCGGACAGTAGGCCTGGTGCTGGAGGGGGGAGGCTGGAGAGTAGAACCAGGATCAGGATAGGTGGGCAGAAATAAGGGAGCTTGGTGGTCCAGAAGGGCCAGTGGGGAACCCCCCAAATTAAAGAGCAGTCAGGATGGTTACGAGCCATGGCCGATGAGGAGTGGGGGCATGGAGCTCCAGTGGGGATACAGGTAGCTAGGTCCTGCATCGTGTGGGGCTAGGGCATTAGGGGAGGCTTTAGAAAGCCCATCTGAAAGAAGTAAGAACCCTTTAGTGAGCCCAAATGGTGTTTTCCCAGGTCACCAGGGCTGGGAGGGCTGTGGCAGGGTCCTCTCAGGAGGGTAACAGGTGGCAGAGGTTCCCCTCGTACCTGGTGTGTCAGGGCGGCCTGGGGAGTTGAGGGAGCTGGGGAGCCTTTCACCTGTGTGTAGGGGCCTGTTTGGAGAGACAGGTTCTAGGGCGCCAGTCCAGTAAGGCTGGGTGGGCTGTGGCCTCTAAAATATGGGTAGGCCTTGGAGGATGGTCCCTGTGCCAGTGCTTAATACAAGCCCATGGAACCAGTAAAGGGATGTGGGCCTGGCAGGAACTCCCTGTGGGAAAAAGGTAACAGCAGAACACCCCAACTTACATGTGGGGGCCATGGAGGGATGAGGCAGAGAAAAGAGACCAGTAAAAGTGGACTCAGCCTGTGTATCAGTGCCAGCCATTGGAAGATGGGTCAGTGCCTGGGTCGTCAGGAAAGAATCCTGTATGCTCTTTGGGCATAGGCCACCACTCACGGATCCAAGTTGTGAGGGCAGCTTGCTCTTCCATGCCAGTGATAGAGGGACGACCAATGCCAGAGTAAAGGGGACCCAGTGAAAAAAGAGGTAAAAGGAAGGCTTGGCTTACCAGATCCTTATATGCCAGGAGATTGCAGGGATCTGGGTTCCAGGGTCTTGGGTAGCTTACCTGAGACAGGAAGGGTAGGAAATGGGAATCTTTCTGGTGTATGCTGAAATGATGGTTCTGCTGTTTGAAATGTCCAGCCACTGTGTAAAAAGTTTGTATCCCCATGGAGCTGAATATATATATATATATATATATATATATATATATACACACACACACACACTCCTCAACCCTAACTATGGTAGCACTACTGTGCTACCATAATATATATATATATATATATATACTTATAAAGGCATGGTGACCCCTGTATCGCTGAAATCATTTGCTATTCTGGTGAAAATAAAAGCAGTTGGGGAGAAATAGTGGTTTGTGCCTTATTTGACTGTGAGAGTTGGACTTTAAATGAAATTAAATACTTGTCTCCCCTTCTATTTTTGTAGTCTGATTAATTTGTTCATGAGTTATGTTCCAGGGGAGAAGATGCCAACCTTTGTGGGCTGCAGGGGCTCCGCGGATCCTCCAGGGAATAATCAGGAGGCCCAGGTCTGGTGGGCGGCTTGGAAAGAGAGTCCATTTTCTGGGAGTAAGGAGGTAATCTAGAAACTTTGAAGACACCAGCAGGTAAGGACCATCAGTTTACCATGGTCCAGTATCGAAATGCCTCGTATGCTAGTTCTTTGGAGTGGCTTCTTCCTGTCTGGACCTCCTGTGATGAGTTAAAGTATGCCCCTAGATGGAGCAGAAAGGGAGGGGTTACACTGTGGTGGCTACTCATCCAGGATGTTCACCAAACCCTAAAAATAGCTGCTGGACCCTGAGCCATGCAGTCCGTGGTGTGCAGGCTTCCAGGCCTGATTGGGCCCAGTGGCACATTTGAAAATTACCATAGGGTAGGCCTGGAGCAGGCATTAAGCCTGGCCTGCTGGTGTGGTGCGCATGTGTGACTGGCTGGTCACGTGACCCTCAGAAGAGGTCCTGATTGGAGGATGGGCAAAGGGAGCTATAGCAGCTGCATGAAGAAGTGCCATCTTAGGGATCAGAACAAGTGAGCTGAAAAAGAGATCAGTAGCAGTATTAAAGCAGGAAAAAAGGGAGTAGCAATAGCTGGAGCTGAGCAAGAGAGATTGCTGTGAGAGCGCATTATTAGAGAAGCAGGCTTGTGAACTGAGCTGCATTATTTTGGAGCAAAAGAGCTGTGGGCTCCAAGTGACTGTGGGACTAGGAGGGAAGGAAAAAGCAAGCACAGGCATTCCCATGGATTGGCAGCAAGTAGCAGCAGGGGGAGGTACAGAGAGGCCTGAAGCAACCCTTCAGAAGGGACTCCTGACTGCAGTTCCAGCCTCACTTCATTCCTGGCTTTGGAAGGCTGGGGGACAATGCAAGGGACAATGTGTGAGGTGTGGATTTGTGGGAGAAGCAGTAACCAGATGCCCATATGCCCTTACTGCTTGAGTAGTCCACTGGTGCCAAATAGAGAGATGTATGCTCCCAGTTCCACCACCAGCTTATTTGTCTTGTGATTCCCAGCCAGCGAAGATTGTGGGGGGGAGGGTGAGAGATTGTCCCTGGGAGAAAGCACATGTGCCCAGGTAGATGAGACCTGAAGCGAATCCCCAGACGTGATAGTGAAGGCTGTGGAAGAAGAGAGTGCAGGTGCACCAGAAAGAGAGAGAGGAGATGGAGAGCTCAGACATCTTCCCAGCTCTCTGCCACCTGCTACCGGTTATCCCGCTAGCAGAGGGAGGGGCAGGGGCCTCAGACAACTGGTTGGGGATCCTCCAGGGCCCGGGGGACCCTCACCACAGCCTCTGTCTCGCAGTTGCGTGCAGGCATCGTCCAGTAAATCAGAGTCTGTCTCAGGTGTCAGAAGCAATACCAGAACCAAAGAGAGTGGCTCCGAGTCAGTACCTGCACCAGTGTCAGTTCGAGAAAATGTTGGTGACCCCCAAGACCCAAGGGAACTGAATGAGAAGAAACATGTGGGCAGCCAGTTCCAGTTCCAGGACCACATGGTGGTCAGGGAAATCCCTAGGCCCTACCACTGCCCGGTTATCGCCTTTGTTGATACCACCCCCCAGCTCTTGGTCTGGGCCAAGACCCTCTGGACCTGGAAGGATGGGTTAAACCCAAGCGACCCATTAAATTTGAAATATTGACAAGGGATATGGCTACTAAGATGTCAAACAAGGAGAACCAGTGTGAAGGACCTGCCCGAATGGAGCCAGGTCAAAAAGGTGGTCTCACAGGAGGCTGAGGGTGGAATTTCAAAACTTGAACTATCCATAGATGCCAGAGAGGATTTGGGACATTACTGAGGAGATGCAGGAGGACTGCATTTTTAAAGAGCATCTGGAAAGGCTGAAGAACTGTCCAGGAGGAGGAAGTACCCCATCTCAAGAGTTGTTCCAGAGGGCACGGTCGATGTGCCGCATAGGGACTTGGTCGGGACTAACCATTTTCAAACACTTTGCTATGGTCCAGGATTTAACTGGGACTCGGACAAAGTATTACATTTTGGACTAAGAATCATTTGGAGTGGTCACCACCAAGCCAGATCCAGCATATTATTTCCCTCCAGGTGGGGGACTTGGAAGGCTATAGCCTGTAGTTCAAGGGGGCTGTGCAACTGATCACACCCCCCTTTTTGCCTATTTAAGGGCTGCTCTTCTTACGCCACACACAAGCATTTTCTTTGCCTCTCCATCCCCCCTTCTCCTCCAGTGGCATGCCTCTCTCCCGTCAGCTTCTTCCTAAGGTACCTTTAGCCAAGGGAATCACTCCCATGGCACCTCAAGGGGCAGAACCCTCCCCTAGGGTTCCTTGCCTTCATATCCCTTCAGGGTGGTATATCCCATGGATAGAGAGGTGAACAGCCAAAGTTTATCTACGTTACACAAGCACGAAACCAGTTGCACAGGCACATTGAACTGCAACCTAGGCCTCTGGGACAAAAAACTTGTGGACTGCGCCAGGACTCTTGCTCTATGGAGCTGATGTGGTGACTTTAATTCCATTTATTGATCAATCTCTTAAACTGAAAAATTTTATAGTTACTGGCCCAGATATTCAAACTGCGCCCAAAAAGTGCGCAATAGCAGGAGCAAGCACAAGTCCATTGCGCCCATGCGCAAGAGGCACGATATTCAAAAACGGAGCAGGCCAAACTGCACCTACAGCCGACGACTGAATATTGCACCACCTGTGCCATAGCGCAACTAGAGAGGGGAAGCTGAGCAGATCTGATGCGCCATAGCGCAACAAGGGATGTGCAGCTGAGCAGTCCAGAGGCGCCATAGCGCAACCAAGGATGCCCCCCCCCAGCAGCAGAACAATGCAACTGCACAACCAGGGAGGTAGGGGCCCACCACCCATGCCACAGATGGGCACAGGAGCACACAGCAGAACAGACATTGTCCCCCCACACCCCATGCACTGCACAACTGCGGGAGGGCTGGAATAACCACCAGCCCATGGAGACAATCAAACAACCCACCGCTGGCCAATGGTGCCCCATCACACCCCCCCGGCAAGCTGTGACTGGCACACAAGGAGGGCTGACCACCCTGTGCCACACCATCCCCCCAATGCAGAGCACACCCTGCACCATGACCCCTAGACACCCTTCCCAGGAGCAGCGACCACCACAGCAGGAAACCCCATGCATGCCACCACCCCCACTGTGACACTGCAACCCTGTGCACCACAGAACCATGCAAGGCAGCCCCACCACGAGCACCCATCAGAGGGTGGCAGCACACAGCGATGCAACAATGGCATACACAGTGCCACCATGCACAGTCCCCCCGAGGTACTGCTGAGAGACCATCCATGCGTCGGCACATGAGGTACCCCACACGGGACAGGGCATGCCCCGGACACCACCACCACCAGTGGAACAGCACCCTGCACAGTACCCCAATGACACACCCCGACCCAGTACTGGCCACAACAGCCAGCACAGACACCCACAGTTGTGCATGGAAGCATGCACCACACCAGATGCCACACAGTGCATGGACAGACACCCACCCATACCCAAGGGCACAACAACACAGGGACACAGTGGCGGGGCAACCAAGCCCCCAGCGTGGGCCCATGTAAACTGTGTACACACCACCCGCAGTCCTCCATGGCACTGGAGTGCCAGCCACCCCGCAGGCACTGTGGACCCATACACCACCAGCATTTCCCGAGCACAAGTCACAGACAGTGGTGCACATCCCCTGCAACACACACAAGGCACAGCATGGAGGTGGGACAACAACTGTGGAGGCCACAGTGTCACCTGAGGCAGACATGCACCACACCAGTGACAGGAGGCAACCCAGCAGTGTGACGGGTACAGTGGCTGTCCTTGAGGGACTGCCACCACTGACATGCCAGTGGACCGTGCAGGTCACAGACATGCATGTGTGTCAGCTGCACAGGCCATGGATGGGCTGATAGGGGTGCCATGGACACAGAGCATGCACCATGGACCACTGCACACAGTCATCCAGTGCACAGGGAACAACACACACACCACAGACACTGACTGATAGCTACCCCCACACCATAGTCACCTCCACACGGACATACACACATACCCATGACCGCACCACCCCTGACGCCATACACACCACTGCAGCTGAGCACCTATAGCCTGCTGCAAATCAGAGACCACCACAGTATTCATATCAAAATAACTATTGAAAAAACATAAAAGTTAACTATTTACAAAATATATACAAGGTGGGGGTGAGGGCCACAAACAAGGTGGGGGTGGATAAGGGGCAGGGGTGGAAAAATGGGACAGGAAAGGAGGAGTGTGAGGGTGGGTCCAGTGGGTAGGGGATTTCAGGGGCTGAGGGACTCCTAGTGGGAGCGCCGCTCCCCACTCTGGCTCCGTCTCTTTCGGTGCCTCCGCAGGACCCCGGTGTCATCAATCCTGCGGAGGATGTCCAGTGACGCCCTTGCCACCTGGAGGATCTCCCAAAGCACCTCCCTGATCTCCCGGATATGGCGTGTACCTAGGACAAGGGAGCACAGTCAATAGATGTGAATGCACAGCCCCATACAGCCCGCCCACTGTGCATGGCATACGGCTGTGGGACATACCTCTGTGATGGTGTGTGACCACCCACAGTGATCACGTCCACATGACCTGCCCACCCATTTGCATACAGCCATGCGGAACGCTGCACGCACCCACCGGCCAAGTCATGCACAGCACCACCGTGGCCATTTAGTGACATGGCTATGTGGTGCAAAGGCAGTGGCACAGCCATGTACCCGGTGCACGCATGGACCACCATCGACGCACTCCCAGACATGCATTGCCACTGGACAGTGTTGACTGTAACAAGTTGCATGCATGGCAGTGGTGTAGATGGATGGTGGCCATGCCCCACTGCCCACCCTGTTACACAGCATGCAATAGTAATCATGGAGTTATGGCTCTCACCATCATCGGGCCAGTCCATTGGGCGGTGAGGGCCCTCACCCTGCCTGGCTTCCCTCTGTTCCTCCTGCCGCCGAAGATCTGGGCAAGGCCACGTTCCTCCGGGCCTGTGGTGCAAACATGGAGAGAGGAACATCAGTACAATCCCGTAGCAAAGCCCCCTACCCCAGTTGTGTGCCCCTCCGACCCAGCCAGACCCACCCACCCACACCCTGATAACACCACCACAGCCAACCCTGGATGGTCCCTCCCCATGTGCTGGACACATACAACTGTGATACCCATATGGAAGATAAAAGTGTGTTGACATAACACCTACCTGGCCATGGCACCGTGCCCCTCCTGGCACGTGCCCACAGGCGGGCTAGCAGCTCCGGCCCCCTCCGCTGCAGGTCCCCATACCTGTGGTGGCACTGCTCAGCACTTCTCCCCCATCCTGTGGCCTCCTTGAGCGCAGTGGCCACCTCCTCCCACACCTGGGTCCTGGACCTGTCCAGGGGTGCCTCCCCGAACAGTGGCTCCACAATGGCCACTAGGTTGGCCAGCTCTATTTGCGACAACTGGGCAGCCCTCCTGCATGCCATGCTGTCTGCTCGATATGCCAATATGGTGCTCTGCAGTGTGGCTCCCCACGTGCAGATGCTGCGCAGTACAGCGCTGCCATTCCCTATTGCGCTGTCACCGAACAGCGCGATAGAGGTGCACCAATGCCTGATGCATGGCGCCTAGGGGGCAAAGGTCAGGCACAGGGTCAAGGGTCTCTGGCGCACGGACACGCACAGCGCCATTGGAACCCATTGTGTGTAGCGCAATTGGCTGCCTGTGTGCTACCGCCAGTAGCGGCCTACCGCGCAGTTGCCCCAGTGCGCCTATGATGGCCCAGTGCCACAGCGCCATGTAGGTGACCATCGTTATAGCACCACTGGCACAATGGTGGCCATGCCCTGCATTGCTTACCGTGCACAGCATGTCAGCAGCACGGCAGATGTCTGAGTCAGCAACCCAGGCATGCGCAGTGAGGTGTGTACTACACATGTCACAGAACTGCGCCATTGGTTCAGCACATTCAACACAATTGCGCAAAGCGCAAAAGCGCGATATTCAGCCGTCATATGCAAATCATCTAATCAGTCATTCAGTGGCGCAGTACTGCAATTTGCATCCACTTAAAGTTGCGCCTCGCCTCATTTGCATGGGTTGCGCTATAAAATTGCGACATTGGGCTGCAGTGGCCATAGTCGGTTACTGCAGTCTATTGGTGAGTTGCATGCTGTTTGGGAGTGTGGACTGTGGATTTAGGGACATGCATGGGACTGCACAGTCACAGGTAACAACTGCCATTCTTACAGGCTTAATAATGACCGAGCAGGTTGTGGGAGAGGAGGAACACAGTGGTGGGAGGAGGAGGAGGCCGAACTTTACCAAGGCCGAGACCAAAGCCCTGTTTGAGGCCTACCTGGATCAGAAGCCACTTCTCAGCGGACGGCAGGGAACACCTCAAGCCCGTGCTGCTGCATGGGAGGAGGTGGCATGTGCTGTGAACCTGCATGGCAGCAACCAGCGTTCCGTGCAGGAGTGCAAGAAAAAGATGGGCATGGACGGGAGGAGGATAAAGGAGAAGGTGGCTGCCATCAGGGCAGCATGAACTGCAACAGGTGGGGGACAGCCGGAGGTGGTACACCTGACCCACAGGAGGAGAGGATTGCTGGAAGCATGCAGTGTAGTGCCATTGAGGGTGCTCCAGGTGGTGGCTTCTAGACGGGTGGTGGCCCATCACGGCATGGTAAGTCATGGTCTGTCTATGGGAGGGGGCAGGGTAGGTAACATGCAGTAACACGACTTTGCTTTCCCTTACAGATCCTGAGCATCTGCATGGGTCAGCAGCGGTGGGCCTGTCCACTGAAGACAGTCATCTGGAGATGGAGGAGGGTCCATCCACCTCCACAGGTATACATGGCTCAGTGCGACAGTGGGGCCACCTGGCTGTCCACACTGATGTTGTTGTAACAGGTGCAGAGGAAGCCCTGCCTGTGTCCCAGCGTGCCGGCATCCACGGATGCCAGCATGCTGTGCCTGGGGCCGGTGCCGAGTCCGTCACTGATGATGATGTTGCTAATGTCATGGGCAGTGACACGTGTGTGCCACAGGATGGCCACACAGCAGGACACATCACGGCCATGGCTGTGGGTGGTGCTGCCATGGAGGCCTGCATGTCAGCACAGTCCCAGCCTGTGCCTGTCAGTACCAGTGGCGCAGCACTGGTATTTGTTCAGGACAGTGGTACTGTTGCGGCCACTGTGGCAGCACCACTGAGCCCTGGGGAGCGGCAGCCAGAGGGGCAGCATCAGCAGTTGGCCAATGAGCTTGGGGTACAGGGTTCAGTGGCGGCATCTGTGCACCGCCTGTGGACTTGCCCAGACCTGGTCCTGGTGCGCAGCGCCCTCCCACAAGGGGTGCTGAGCATCAGGGCCATGCACACCCTGAGGGACAGGATGCCGAGGAGGCAGATGACCTGTCAGACGAGCACACCTGCCTACTGCAAGCATCAGTCCAGCAGCAGATGCGGCTTGTGACATCGGTGGATGCACTGTGTGCAGCTCTGGAGCGGGAAGAGGAGCGTCACAGCAGAGACACTGCTCTGATCCTGGCAGGGATGGACCGGTTGAGGGAGGATGTGACCGCTGCCATTGACAGGCATGCACAGTCATTCAGTGCTGTCATGGCCACAATGGGCACACAGTCATGTGCCCATGCGTCGCAAACACCACGCAGTGCACTGTCCACCCCCATTCCCGGCGTCGTGCGACACCCTCCCTGTCGACACTGGGTTCAGCTGGGCATCCCGAGCACACCTGGTGCAGGCATGTTCGTGTGTTGCAGACCCCCTGCGAAGCACAGTCGCGTCATGCAGTGGAACCTCTGGGGGACCATCGGTGCCACCCCATGAGGCCAGTGGTCAGCCTGTCAGTGCTGGCTGGTCTCGGCGGGGCCGCCCATGTATCCATGGTGGCCGGGGCACTGTGTCGCGTGACTGACCTGTCTCCCAACGCGGCTACTGTCTGGTGCTGCCCTGTGTGCAGTGTGTGTTTCAGTGGGCAGTGCACAGGTGGGTACCCGGCCCTGCACGCGGACACACAGTCCACCTGCACACCCTCCCGGCTGCTGTCCGCAGTTGTGCATGCATGATGATGCCTGCATTGTGCTGTACACCAATGTGCAATGGTGCTCAGCATCTGACACACGTACATGGACAGGCAGTGGGTGTGGTGGTCTATGGACATGTGTGTGGCTAGGGTTGGCGTTCTGGGTCGGTGTGCCTCCTACCCTTTGTGCAAGTTTGGTGCAGTGTGTGTGTGTGTGTGTGTGTGTCCATCTGCGTGGCATGTTAGTCCTCACCCATCCCTGGTTGTGTGTGTGGTTCCATGCCCTGCCACTTCCCTTGACGGCATGCACCCCTGGTGTGTGTCCATGCGTGTTTGTGGGTTGTGCCTTAGCCACTGTTGGCTGCACATGGCCCCATGACTTACCTGGGTTGGCTGAAGTGCTCCTCCATGATGGTGTCCCAGTGCAGCTGTGCCAGCTGGATCAGTCAGGGGTCCCGTCGCCCAAGGGGGGGCTGCCCATCACCATCATCACCGGCGCCCTCATCGTCCCCTATCACTGTCCCCTCTTCGACCTGTACGGCTATCCCACATTCATTGGCCATGTTGTGCAGGATGCAACAGGCCAGGAATAGCCCGCAGACCTTTGAGGGGCTGTACTGTAGGGCACCGCCGGAGGTGTCCAGGCAACGGAAATGTGTCTTCAGCATCCTGAACACCCGCTCGATGACATTATGTGTGGTGGCGTGTGCCTCATTGTAGCGTTGCTGCGATGGGGTTGCAGGCCGCCGGTAGGGTGTGAGCAGCCAGGGACGGAGTGGATATCCACTGTCACCTGTGTGTAGAGGGTGGAAGTTAGTTTGGTGATCGGCATCGCCCTGCCCTGGGCCATGTAGGCCACTACCCATGTCACCTCTGACCATGCCCCTCCCAAGCCCTATGTTTGTCTGTGTGGTTTGCATACTCACCCACTAGGTGGCCAGTGGGGATGTCCCCACTCTCGAATCTGTGGCACAGTGCCGACTGGTGCCAGATGAAGGCATCGTGTGCTCCCCCAGGGTGCGTGGCACAGACGTTGATTATGCACCCCCTGGCATCGCACACCACCTGGCAGTTGATGCTGGCATAGCCCTTGCAATTTATGTATGTGGCCCCCTCGGGGCCAGGTGGTGTGCGTATGGCCACATGGGTGCAGTCTATTGCCCCTAGCATGCCGGGCATACGTGCTACCCTGTGGAACTCCTGTATGTTTGCTGTGCGCTCCGCCGGTGTGCTGGGGAAATGGATGTACTCCGCAGCATGTGGCAGCAGTGCACTGAGGAATTGGGTGAGGTGGCATGACGTGGCCGACTGGGTTATACCTGTGGTGTCCCCAGTTGGTCTCTGGAAGGCACCTGTGGTGAGCAAGCACATGCAAGCTGTCACTTTAGTCTCCACTGACAGGGCATGGCTCCGTCATGTGGGTGCCTGCATCATATCACTGCACAGCTCACAGAGCCACCTCAGAATTGCCCTATTCAGGCAGTACTGGCCCACAATCTCAGTGTCACTGTACAGCTCGAAGCTGGTGCAGGCTTAGTACTGTCTGTTGGGGGCATACTGCCAACAGCCCTTCCATGGCCACGCCCCCCTGCCGCTCACCTTCTCACCCCCCTCATAATGGCCTCCATCTGGAAGGTGGCACTGGCCATGTCCCTGGCTTGTGTTCACCCCCCTGGCAGCTGTTACTGTATTCCCCCTGCTGTCCTCACTGCTACTTCCTCTGCACCGGGAACACCTGCCTGTGGTGGCCTCTATGCTGTGTGGCACTTCCCCCTTCTGCACTGGCTGTGGCTCCCCACTCCTTCCCTGTGCCTCTGTGTTCAGGGTGCCCTTTCCCTTGCCTTCCCTGTGTGTCCCTCCTGCTCTGTCTCTGTGGCTAGAGTTCTGCCTCATGTACCTTCCCTGTAGCGTTCTTGCGCCTCTCCCTTGCTCCTTTTTATTTTGGCTCATTTCTGCTATGGCGCAACTTCTGCTTGCTCCCCTATTGCACTTGGTGCAAGTTGTTGAATATCGCACTGTGCCATTTATGCATGGTTCCTCCCCCTTCAGTTGTGCATGCCTTCATTATCATTGCTCTGTTGCTCAGCGTGATTTAGGGGGCGCAACTGCCTCCTGCTGAATATCACAGAATGGTGCAAATTTGGACTTGCGCGGGTGCAACCCTATTGTGCATGGCTCAACTCTTTTGAATATCTGGGCCCCTGTTTATATATCAAGATAAAATTGTTTCTGAGAGATTGGTGTGAGAATGCGTGTGTGTATGTGTGAGAGAATGGCTGGGGTTTAGTACACAGGGAAACTTATTTTAAATTTTGGAGGGAGGTATCTAAGGGGACTGTCTGCTGCCTCATAGATAATGTTAGCACAAAGTTTAAGAAAACTATCTTGTTTGAAATGCATAATCATTTATAAAAAAAGTGATTATTGTTACTGTGTTTAAGAGAAATAATGATGGTTGCGACTAGCGCTTTAGAGTTATCTCCTGGTGCAGGTAGGGTATAGGATTTAGGCTTTAGGAAATAGTTTTGGGCTAGGTAGGTAGGTTGGGTGGTGTCTGGTGGCCAAACATAGTGTGTTCACCACCAAAGGGCTGGGGAGTGTGCATACTTGGCCTGATAGGAGTGGATCTTCACAGGACCCTTGCCATCATTCTCAGGAGGGAATGATTTCCTGGGTGGGGGAAGACTGCAAGGCCCCTCCCAAAGTGGGGGCTTATACTTCCATGTTTAGGCACCCCTTTCCCCCTCCTACTCCTCCCCGAGCTAGGAAATGGGTTTTAGTGCTCTGGGGTTTAGTGCTCTAGAGCCCTCAAGGTTGAAGCAGAGGGTAGAAATAGGGTATTAAAGGGAACTGACAGGGAGTAGCGGGGCCTTTCTAGCCCAGGCAATAGGCCTAGGACTGGAGGGGGGAGACTAGAGAGTAGAACAAGGACCAGGATAGGTGGGCAAAATTAAGGGAGCTTACCAGTCCAGGAGGGCCAGTGGGGAACCCCACCAAAGTAAAGAGCAGTCAGGATGGTTATGCACTGTGGCTGACAAGGAGTGGTGGCATGGAGCTCCAGTGGGAATACAGGTAGCCAGGTCCTGCATCATGTGGGGCTAGGGCATTAGGGGAGGCATTAGAAAGCCTATTCAAAAGAAGTAGGAGCCCTTTAGTGAGCCCAAAGGGTGTTTTCCCAGGTCACCAGGGCTGGGAGGGCTGTGGCAGGGCCCTCTCAGAAGTGGAACCAGTGGCAGAGGTTTCCCTCGTACCCAGTGTGGCAGGGTGGCCTGGGGAGCTGAAGGAACTGGGGAGCCTTTCACCTGTTTGTAGGGGCCTGTTTGTAGGGGGAAAAAAACAGTTCGGGAGAAATAGGGATGTGTGCCTTATTTGACTGTGAGAGGTGAGCTTTAACTGAAAAGAAATACTTCTCGTCTCCCCTCCTATTTTTGCAGTCTGATTAATTTGTTCACAAGTTATATTCCAGGGGAGAAGAAACCAACCTCTGGGGGCTGCAGGGGCTCTGCGGTCCTCCAGGGAAGAATCAGGAGGCCCAGGTCTGGTGGGAAGCTTGGAAGGAGAGTCCATTTTCTGGGAATGAGGAGGTAATCCACAAACCTTGAAGACACCAGCAGGTAAGGACAATCAGTTTACCATGGTCCAGTATTGAAATGCCTCATATGCTAGTTCTTTGGAGTGGGTTCTTCCTGCCTGGACTACCTACAATGAGTAAAAGTATGCCCCTAGATGGGGCAGAAAGTTAGGGGTTACATTTAAAAAGCCTCTCAGTGGCCTTGTACTGGTCCCTGGTACCTGCTTAAGTAAATACAGGCACAGGGACTGCTGGACCATCCTCTGAAAGACTTCAACGGCGGTCGGAAAACAAATGCGCTTTCCTAGTGCATACGTGAGCACCAGCCAGCTCTGAGAATGCTGGCACCTTGCAGTTCTGCTCCATGAGCCCAGCTGGGCTAAATACAGACACGGTGGCTGTTTGGGGAACCCTGGGGGACACAGAATGGACTTGGGCTGGTGGTGAAACAATGGAGAACACCAGGAGGAGGAATGGCCAGAGGGGAGGCATTTAAGGTAAGTCCCCAAAAGGGGGGGGGGTTAAAACATCTTCCTCTGTTGTTGAACACTGTTGGAGGGACATAATTGATGGGACCACATATGCAGACACTGCTTAATTTACTGAACTGGCAGCATCCTACATACGTAATGGAACTTTTTTCAGTCATTGATCTTTTGTTATGGTATCACTGTGAAGTAGCTCCCCATTTGCATGTCTAATCTCTCACCTTTTAATGACATGAGACCTATTTCCTGGTAGTCACCTGTATTATATTAAATTGCTTCCTTTACAGCCTGCCCTTTGTTAAGCAATCTAGGACACACAGACTCTTACATATATTCAGAAATGCTGGTTAGTTTTCCCTGCAACCCGAGAGGTCTCAAAAGCTTGTGTATAGTCTTCAGTTATTTTAGTCTAATAAAAAGATATCACCACAAAAATAAAAGTGTACTGGATTTTCCTGAGACTAGTACAGCACCACTGACCTGCAATTCAGGTTTCAGTCTCTGTTTTCTACAGCTCAGCAGCTTTGGTCTAAAGCAGTGCTCCACAGCCACAGACTCTCAGTGGTTTCTTTCAACAGGTGCCTGGCTGGCACAGCTTCACAGTTTTCTCTAAAGAGGTGCCTTTCCCTGGCACAGTCTCGAACAATACAAGCTCAAGATAAGGCTCACAGTGAGTCTGCAGGATGAACACTGGTGAGGTCCCACAAGACTTCTGGCCTGGCTAGACCTCTTGTTTGATCTCACTAGCAGAAGGTATGAACACCTCAGTGTCTCTCTCAGACTCCCACAAGCTCCCCAAGAGTCAGAAACTTCTTTCCTTCAAATTCATGTTGTATTGGACAGGAAGAGCTGTCCATCAGTCCTTCTGCCCTGCCCTGCCCTCTGATTGTCCCTCTTAGCCCACCAGTACAGTGGGGAGGGCCTCTGACATTACTGCCTCCCCAATTCTTTGCTGCTGTAGGTTTAGCTTTCTATCCCCCTCTACTTAGATGGCCTTCAGAGTTAGAGTCATAGGAAAAGCTGTCGCCATGTCCTGGATGAAGCCTTTGCTCCAGTCTTTATTTTGTTTCACCCAACATTAGGCTGGCCCCCTGGGTTTTGTTGTAGCCCCCCCGGGCTGTCATCCAGTTATGTCCTTTCGGTGGTGGGGCAGTGGACCCATGAGTCACATGGGTGGCAGGGTCAGGAGGAGCAGAGGAGTGCTGAGGAGGAGTCTCTGTACATTTGCTCCTGCTCCAGGCCATCAGCGGCATGCTTGTGGTGCTTTGAGCACCAAAACAAACAGGCATCCCAAAGTCTCTGGTCCCCTCTGCTAAACCAGAGGGGTAGAGCCAGAAGAAATAACAGCTGCAGCCATGAAATAGAGGACACAGAAGGTGCCAAAGTGGCACCATACACAGCTCTCTTTTGCCACGCTACACATGTGGTCGAGCAAGAGAGCAGCACAGCAGTTCAGCAGCTGCTGGAAGGGTGGCAGTAGTAGCTGGGAGCCTCGGGAGAGTGACGATAATGTAGTCCAGGTAAGCCCCCTCCCAAGGAGACGGTTACACTGGCATATAAAAAAAGTCAGTATGCACTTTATACAGGGAAATATGGTATTGCTGTCATTACATTCAATTCTATAATTATAGCCCTTATGTATCACTCATAAGGGTGTAGTACAAACAGTTAAGTGAAGTCTGTGGTTGTAGAAGGCCCCATACAGGGTATCTTCATAGGTGCAAAGGTAGACTTTCCTCCACTTCCTAGAGACATCATTGGCTCTTCTCTGCCAGTCTGGCACCACTCACTGCCATGGGTGTCCACCTGGAACAGAAAAGAAAACACACACACACAAAGTAAATCATGGATTCATGCATCACAGTGCAAAGAATTCCCTACATTTGAGTCTCAGTAAAGTCTATGATAATTTAGAATTATCTTTGCCAAGGGACATTAGCAAAGTTCAGGTTCATTCCTGCATGGTGCTGCACAGGGCTGATGCCATGGGCAAAACGCAGTTTCCGCTGCCTTGCTTCAGGCACTTTTCAGTGTTGCTTGCCATCATCAAGCTAATACTAACTGCATACTAATGAGGCTCCTTTGTTCTCCTCCTCAATATAGGCCCACTGCTCCCTGGCTACCAAGCAGCCTGCTCCCTCTCCTCAAGGCATCGGAGCTCCCTCCCGGAGCCGAAAGTCGCGGTGGTGGGGCTTAAAAGGTAATTTAATCAACCTCTTCAAGCACCTGTGAGGGGGGTTAGCCCATCGACACGCTATGCGCGTCGACTGCCCCGCCCCAGCCACCCACCGTCGTCCCTTTGTTTATAGGCCCCACTTGATGACATCACTTCCTGCTGCTTGAAATACTAAGGCCCCATTTTCCCCTTTGCAGGTTATACCTGCCTGCCACTAGAGGGACCCTCTGTAGCTGCCTCTAACTCTTCGAGTTTTGATAGCCTCCCCCCTCTTTTCCTGAGACTCTCTTACTACCAGTCCTCCCCAGCACTCTTGACCCACACACCTGCTCCTAAACTAGCCTGTTCCTGGGCCCACTCCTCCACCCCCAACCCATATCTGGTTTAACCCCTATTCTGGATTTCTTCAACAACCTATCCCTCTTCCTACCCTCCTGATCACATTGGGCCTGTCTGCTCCCCCTCCCACACCGGTGCTGTACAACATCCTGCCTGGACCGCCCTCCTTTACAACTGTGCCCCTTTTTTCAAGTGGCCTCTAGGAGTCGCTATTTAGCACCTCTTTCTGGTCCCAAACCTACCCTGTGTCCTGGCCTCTGAATGTGGTGCACGGCTCTTACCTCGGTCCTGTGATTGACTGCCTGGAGTTGGTCTTGAACCTGGTACCCTGACCACCAGAGTCCATGTCACTACCACTACTCTAAAGTGGCATCCACACTTGCTGAGTGACAAAAAAAACAACTTCAACCAACCACCCAGCTGCAACCACAAGCAATATGTTAGCCCTCTTATTACAATGCCTCCCCTTCATCCTCACACTCGCTCCATTGTCTCGCCAACCTAAAACCCCCCCTGGCACAATGGCTTCTGTTCCTACTATTCTTCTGGAGCTAGCCCAAGCCACACCCTACTCTCATCGTCCGCCCAGTCAACACCTCCCCAGTCCTCCCTACTACTACCTCCTCAGGTGCCCTCTGGAGACTTATCCTCCACACGCTCACAGCCTGAAAACCCTGCCCACCCCGTGTGCCCAAAAGCACCCCCTTTCCACACGCCATATGTATCGAAAGCTCACCCCCTACCATCCACTGGACAGGGCTGTGGTTATTCTACTACTTCTGACAGGCAATATTCATCTGAACCCTGGCCCAGCTCCCTCAAAACCTCCAACAGGGACACCCGGGCTCTGCATAGCTTCTATGAATATATGCAGCCTGATGAAAAAACTAGATTCCCTTCAATGTTGGGTCACCTCACATAGGCCAGATGTCATCGTGGTGGTGGAAACCTGGCTATCAAAATCCACACCAGACTCGTTTGTCACTATTCCTGGGTACACCCTCTACAGGGAGGATCGAGTTGGTAGAAGGGGGTTGTGCAATATACACCAGGAATCTCTCACTGGACTGACACTCCTACCCCAGTTTCTAGCCCATAGAGCACAGGCCCTTACTCTCAAACTGACCCGGACCCTCCAGGGGTCCTCTATCTCACTGCTGCTTACATTCCCCAAAAAAACCAAACTGGGGCACTGGCTTCGCTAACTGATTATCTTTCAACCCTACCTCACACAGCTGATCAAGTCCTTGTTGGAGACCTGAATGTTAACTGGCTCAGCTCATCCATCAACACCGCCCGTGAATCTTTTGCAGCAATTGACATGTCCCAACTAGTCTCCCAACCCACCAGGTTAAATACAAAGAAAGGTACCAGCACTCTGCTAGATGTGGTCATTACCAACTGCCCGCTACATATCCATGATATCCAGGTCCTTCCTGACTCTATTAGCGATCACTCCCCGATCACTTTCCACTGGGCCACCCCCACTCCCAAACCCAAACCCATGGCTCATCCCACTCTTCATCGGCGCCTCAGACCTGGTGGGCTAAAAGGCCTTAAGCTACATCTTGCCCAAATTAACTGGGCTCCCATACACCATGCCCCTGATGTTGACTCCACCCTTACCTTCTTCACCCAAACCTTCAACAATGCTTGCGACATCTTTGGCCCCATGACAGCAGTCCGGACTAAAGCTCGTAATGCCCCCTGGATTACCCCATCCCTGCTGCAGCTACTCACACTCAGGGATAACCTGTGGCACCTGGCCACTGAAACAGGCGTTATAGGACAGACAGGCCTACAATGCTGCTAGAAATAAATGCACATGGGCTATTAGGAAAGCAAAGCTGATCACTATCTGGCTAGCCACCTCCTCCTGGGAGGGGCAGAAATGTTTTGGGACAACATTAAGCAACTAAATGGGAGCACACATTCTCCCCCCGCTTCCCAGATCACCATTGAAGGCTCTGTCTCCACTGACCCTGCTCACATAGCCAACTTCCTCAACACATCATTTACCGACCTTAGTTCGGTCCTCCCCAGTGACTTCTTTGACCCTCCTTCAACTCTACCCGCCCCTGACTTTCAATATCCTAGCTTCCACTTACGTAGGGTGACTCCCCAGGAAGCTAGGCCCCACCTGCTTCAAGCTCTTAAGAGTAATAATATTGGCAGCGACTCCCTAGACCCCAGTATACTCTGCCGGGTCCTGGATCAGGTCCTTGCCCCCCTCACTACCCTGCTCAACAAGTCCCTCTGCCTGGGTCAATTCCCTTCAGGCTGGAAAACTGCCTCAGTCTTGCCCATACACAAAGGTGGTGACAGGTCCTCAGCTGGGAACTACCGGCCTATCTCCATCCTTCCACCCCTCTCCAAAACCCTTGAAAAACTAGTGGCAACCCAAATCACAGATTACCTGACTAAATACAACATCCTCTGTCTCGAAGCACGGATTCTCGTGCAGGTTACAGTACCAGCACTGCCCTTATTGAGTTCTCAAATTTTCTTCATTCCTCACTTGACTCAGGCTCACTAGCAGGGCAGTGTTTATTGACCTCTCAAAGGCATTCAACACTGTCTCCCACCCTATTGTTGGATGCCCTCAAATGCATCGGCTTTGCCACTGCCCAGTCGCTTGCTCAGCTCCACCTACCTGTCGGACCGCCCCAGCTGCTAGAACTCATGGGACCCTCTCCAATACATGCCCCATCCGATCTGGAGTGCCCCAGGGTTCCATCCTAGGCCCTCTTCTCTTCTCTCTATACCTCAATACCTTGCCCAGTGCATGCAAGGGTAAAATCCTGCTGTACATGGATGATGCCGTCCTCTTTGCCTCCCACCGGAGCCCCATCGCCCTTCAAGAATCCTTGCAACTAGCCTTCAATGATGCTGAAGCCTGGTTCAAAGAGCACAGACTTGTGGTCAATCTAAAAAACCAAATCCATGCTCTTTGCCCACCCTCAAAACAAACTCAGTAATTTCCCACTCAGTATCCTCCCTAGCTCTAAACTTCCTCTCGAGCAAGTCCGCCTGTACAAGTACCTTGGGGTCTCCTTTGACTCTGCCATCACTTTCCACGACCACATTGATACTCTTGCCTCAACTACAAATACTCGGCTAGGTATCCTTTATCGCCAGAAACACTGCCTCCCCCCTGAGGCCCTCCGACTAGCTGTCACCTCCTCAATCTTGTCCCTTGTGGACTATGGCCTGCCTGTCTATGGTGCCGCGGATATGACCGCCCTCAATAAAATTCGACACACCTTGAACAAGGCCTGTAGATTAATCACGGAGCCACCAGATTAACCCATACCTGCCAGCTATATGACTTGGCTAAGCTGCTCAACCTGGATGAACGCTCAGATACGAAACCTGCCTCCTAACTAAAAAAACACTCCTTGGTCTATCCCCTCCCAGTCTGACAGCCTCCATCCACCTAGCTCGACCCTTAGTCCAAACTCGTAGCTCCTCCAAGGCCACCCTGTCTATCCCAAGAACCAGGACCACCCATGGTCAACGGTCCTTCTATTACAGAGCCCCCACCTGGTACAATACTCTACCCAGCTCCATCACTGATACCTGTTCAATCTCCAGCTTCAAAACCGCTCTTCGAAGTCAAATGTTTAACATGCATAGTTGTGCTTGTCCCCGGTCATAGGTGTTGAGGACTTGTACCAAACAAAACTCTCTGAGTAGCTTCACAATCAAAAACTGACAAAACTCACTAAGTGGCTCACCCCCTCCTCTCATTTTCTACCCCGTCCTTTAGCCAGCTGTTTTTACCGTCCGAGCAGCCCGGCTCATGACTTGTTGTCTGCCTAACCAATGTATGCTTACCTCTCAATCCTATCTGAATCACTGTATTAACCTGTAAATACCAAAACTGTTACACTGTTATTGTAAAAAAGTAACTACAACATATATCTGTCTAAACTGTTGTCTGCTATGATGTAACAAAAAAAAAAAAATGCTGTTACCTACAATGTTGTAATGAAATGTTGTTTGTGTTTGTCCTCTTTGTGACGAGGTACCTTTGGAAATGAGCCTCTGGCTCAAAGGTTGTAAACTGATGTATAAATAAATAAATAAATAAATAAATAAGGGTAACTCAGAACTAGTCCGTGGAGGTATGGTTAACCCCAGTTGTATTGTGGTGATCCATAGTGAGCTAGGTGCGGCTTTTTTTGGAACTGGCCATGCCACTAGACCTGGATGAACTTTTCATGAATGCCATCATAGACACTGGTGTGCATAGTACTTTGTGCATTCTTACGCTTAGTTTCGTGTCTTGCTTGCACTCAGAACTCATAGTCTGCTGAACCTTCCACCTCAATGCACCGCAATTTTGCCTCAGCCTATCACAGTCTATCAGCGAGCTCCTCCAACTGTGACATCTAAGTCAGCGTCACTACTATTGAAAATGTAGGCTGTGTCTGGTAATCACCCCCCACTACCCCCTACTGGTACAAGATGGTTGTTGCAGACAAAAGGACAACTCAGTGGTTATTGCCCTTTTGACCATTTTTCTTACCTCCTTCCACTGGTAAAACATACTAAAATGGGCTACTTTGATATTACTTTGGTGGATTAAAAGACTTCTTCTTAAGACATAATACAAATGCAAAATGTTACTTTTCATAGGGCATTTATCACAATGCTAAGCATTGATACTGCTGTTTATTGGGCTCCATTCCTGTCCCCCTTCTTGTCATTCTGTTTCAGGCTCAGTGATCTACAGGGGTTCCTGGATTTTACATGGAAATGGAAATGTCTGCAGGGAAATTGTTCCAATAGACTTGCATTGGTTATGTGGGAAAACAGAGCAATTTGTCTTCAGTCGAAAATAATGTCACACACAGGAAAACAGAGGAATATTGCCATGGAGTTGCAAGGAAAATGCCAATCAATCTGGAAGCACTACTATTTATAAATGAGCTGTTGTCAGCCTTTGCCACCATCAGCACCCAGCCACTCATGTGCTGGTCATGACATAGTACTATACATGTCCTTCAGTGATTAGAATCTCTCATAACCCATGACCTGCAGTGCAGTAAAATGGCTTCAGCCTTCACAGCTGGCTGACGCAGAACTAACTAGCCATACATATCAAAAATACCAACACTGCCCTCTTGTGCTATGGCAGCACATTGCAATGCAACCTTGGAGACTTGGGTTCATGTTTGAATCTCAGAATATGACACTGTGGCCAGAGGGGGTGGGTGGGTCATGAAGGTGAGACACTCGGCTCCAGGTGAAGGAGGGCAAGGGTTGTGTGACATTGTCTCACTGTCCACCAACCGACCAACGAAAGACATTAGTGCCGGCTGTGAAGGCAGCTGCTTGCACTGCCAGTTGGAATGGCTGCATTGTCAGGGGACCAGGAAATGGAAAAAAATAAGGCTAAAGAAATAAGAAGTTATTTCTCCTGCCAAAACCAGATCACGTCAGCCTAATTTACAATAGTGTGGTTTCCACTGTAACAGCAGCCTTAGTTGTGACTGCAGATTAAAGTGCTAGCTAAAGGGTCAACACCAATCTCAGTGTGTGATACCGTTAGCAGGAAAAGGCTGATTTAACAGCTTCAACTTCCCTTGATACACTATGAGGATACAGACTACATGATGGTCAATGTATCATCTCTTGACAGACTCAATGCCTGAATGAAAAAGCACTGTCATTTTACACTATAATGCTCCCACAGAAACCCACTGCTAATGTTACAAATGTATCCACTGGATGAACTTCAAAGCTAGGAGGACACTTTACAGGAATTGCCTACTCTATAAATGTGTCAACAATAAAGCTCTGATCTACTTTGTGGAGTACTTTGACTTTATCACAAGCACACATGGGTACAGGCTACACTCACTTTTTAAAGAGCAACAAATGCTTGTAGGAAAACATTGAGAAACATAATATTTAGACAAAATATAAATGTTTTCAGTATTAATCTTTCCCTTGTTATTTAGGATATTGGCATTAAATCTGGGTACTTGCAATTGAGAGTTAATCTACTGTTGATCATTCCCCACTTGAAGTCACAATTCTGTCTTTGAGTCTGCTGCCAAGGAAACAGCAGAGTACTATTTCATGTGGGGACTATGTAGCCACAGTAAATGAAATCTAAGGGATAAAGTTCCTGTTTACATAGGGGGTACACAATGGCCTCACTCAAAATATGCAATTTATCTCCAAGAATGGAGGGCTAAGACCATAAGTCACAAGTGGCGCAGCCACAAGTGAGTTATGAAAGTCGTGTCCCCTTGCACGTGGGGAGAAATTGTGTATTCTGAGTCTAGACGTTGTCTAATTGATTTATGCAACATCAATTTAACAATATTAACAGTGTTTTGTAAACTACTTACAGTGTGTGCAGGCCCACCGCATGGTCTCTGGCGTCCCCTAGTCTGCTTCTAGGCCTTTCCTCTCTCCAGTACTCCGCACATGTGCAGTAGGGCTCTGTAGCCTCCCTCTGCATGCTAATTATTGTTCTTTGTTCTGTTTCCCTTAACTAGGCCATAGAACCCCCCCTCCCCGTAGACCACACAGCCCAAGCCTCCAGGGAGCAATGCTGGACTGCGGGGTGCCTTAAAGGTAACATCAAGCTCTCCCTTCCTGTGCCTTGTTCTTGAGGGGTGTTAGCCAACTGATGCTACATGTTGACTGCCCCACCCACCCCAGCGACCCTCCCACTGATCAGAAACTTTAAATGTGCAGTTTCTGTGATGCTATTTGGTCATCTTACATTAGGGTTACCACTTCTTATGAAGCCCAAAGTGCAGGGCCGACCTTAGCTAGGTGCAAACTGTGCCCCCGCACCTTGGGGGCCCATATTTTTTTCTTGAGGAAGCAAAACTAATTTAAAACATTTAAAAATGCCAACATTTTGTTATAGATGAAAATGTTTACCAGCAAATCAAAGTGGAAGACAACTGGCTCTGCTACTGTTACAAAAGGTGGGGCAGCTTTGTTGCAGTGGAAAAGATTAGGTTAAGCAAGTGCTAATGGTGTTAATGGCCATACTTTACACCTCCCAGGCTGACTGCTTTCACAAACAAAGGGCTATATTGACAAGAGAACTTGTTTGTAACCTGGACATGTAGCTGAAACAATGAATGATATGACAAAATCTGTTATAAAAGCATGTGAGCACTCAAAATCAGGGGTCAACCTTAACATTGTTTTACCAGCCCAAAGACTAGTGTAAATTGTCCAGGGCTCATGTAGCTAACTCTCTACTTGTCCGTCTTGACAAGTGCAGGTTTTCATGGCTGTTAATGAAGTTAAAAAAGTCTACTTTAGCAGGCTCTAGTCCTCATGCTAATCTCACTCAATGTTCCAGATGGCCTGGTGTGGTTAACAGCTCATTAACAGCTTCAATTATCTGGCAGTTCAAGAGGTGGATCCCACAAAAGTCTCAATATAAGTCATTATCACTCCACTGTTAGGACTTTCAGCTGGTGTCCAGGGTGTGATCAAGGGTAGAGTGCTCTTAAGTCACTAGCTTCCAGTTTTCTGAATGTGCCTCTGTTTAACAATTTGTCCCATATTATTAAGACCAGTGCCCCTCATTTCCCTACATTTTGAGTGTTTGCATCCAATATTTCAGTGACAAAATGCGAAGAGGTATACAGAGTCAGCCCTGCAGGTGGTGGGTTTTATCTCAGCCTCACCATAACTTCCCTCTCCCTTCCAAATCTCTTAACTCTGTTCTTTCCCTGGACACCACTGCAGACCAGACTCTGAAATGACCATCCACAGATCCATAGCTGCCATTACTGGCAGGTGTGGGGGGTCCCCAGCTCTTCTAAATGGACCATGCCAGCCATCGCTATACATACAAGCCCCCCCTTATCCCACCCAGCATGTCCTTTCATCCTAAAAACAAAACGTTGGATCGTGTATGGTACAAAAATAAACTTTAATAAAATACATCATTTGAAAGCTTAAAATAGGCATTCCTGGGGTACATAGATCATCCTATATACATTAGTTCTCACACTTTCTGATAGCGAGCCATGAAAAAGATTTCGAGCCTCCCTCAAATTTGGAAAAAAATCTTGGGGCTCCCCACAGAAAAAAATAACTCCTACTTTGCACAGTACACCAGGAATAAAGTGAAACTAATAAAGTTGACTGAGTATATTCTCTTTTTATTCAACTTATTGCTCTCCACCCTGACCTCGCACCCCATGTTACACTTGTCACTCCTTTTTTCTGACTCTTGGGCCCTTGTTACTCTGTTTCCTCTCTATTTGGAACAGCCAAACCTAGCCACTTCATCTCTCCCTCCCTTACCCTGCTGTTAGGCAACCTCCTGTACCCTTACCTCAGGTCACACCTGAAAACATGCATCGGATCTCTGTGCCTTTCCCAGTCACTAATTTACATATAAATACCTACTATAGAAATGAGCCTTGACTCAGTGGGCCTTCCCCAGTCATTAATTTACATATGAATACCTACTATAGAAATGAGCATTGACTCAGTGGGCCTTTCCAAGTTACTAATTTGCATATAAATACCTATTGTAGAAATGAGCCTTGACTCGGCATGCCTTCCCCAGGCATTAATTTACATATGCACGCCTATAAACAAGCTTTGACTCAATGGGGACTTCCTGGTCAAATATTTGTGCATAAGTAAAGAAATTCACCTGCAATTATCCATATTTAATTTGTCTTATCCTTTCACACAAAACAGGCAAAACTTAAAATGTAAATACTGTACAATCTCAGACTTGACTGGGCCTCCCCGGAACAATTTGGGGCCTCTCTTGGGAGGCTGGCCTCACCATTTGAAAGCCACTGCTGTATAGAAATAGAGATAGTATAGCATTCTGCCTGTGTACTGTTTCCCCTGTGCTGATGAAAGGACAATCTGTTTTTCTAAAGAAAAATATGTTATTCTTGGTGCACAGCATATTAAAATCAATGCTTTTAAAAATAAAAATATCATAGTTTTCTATTTCCCAAACCCCTTAGGTATGTGTAGCCACCACACCAAATAAATCTTAGATGTACTCCTGGCTCACTTGAGACAGTACAAAAACTTCCAGAAGTGCAGGTCTCCAGTTGACTATAGGGTGAGGGCTGAGAGTGTCTTTCTCTGCCTGACTCTGTTCATTGCCCTGTGGGTGGTGGTGACAGTGTGGTGAGGTGCATGATGATACCAGCTGTTGTGTGTGTGTGTGTGTACAGAGCTAGGGCTGCTTAATTGAACATTTGCTGTTGTGATATCCTCTGGTTTGGTGTGTATGTGTGCAGAAAAATAAGAGGAAGAGAAGAGGCCGTGGTACAAAACAAGGGGGGGGACTCACTGTGTGTGATGGCGTTACAGTCTTTTTTTCTGCTTCGGAGCTGGAAGTAATGTGGGAGCAGGATGAATGTGCAATCAGAGTATTTCTTGGCTTGCATTGTTTCCTGTATAACTGATCAAAATTTACCATTATAATTGAGGGCTAGTGCAACCATCTGTGGGCTAGTGCAATTTTGAATCAACTTGCCTTGCTGGCTAGTGCAAAAAAAAAATTAAGGTTGACTCCTGCTCACAACAGCTCAAAAACCTGACTAGCACAGAGCAAAATTGGATTTCCTGATAAGGACCCTGAAAACCTGATCACCAGGTAAAAAAAACCTGACAGCTGTCCCATGATTTCATTTATTTATTTACTAGGAGAGACACACACTAAGCTGAAAGCTTGGTTACAGGTGAAACCTCAGAAGCACAAAGAAGGTAAGTGACTTACTCAGGGTCACATGGTATGTAAGTGGGGGCTGTGGGATTTAAACCGAGGTCTCTAGGTTTGCAGGTCAGAACCTTTACCACTGCGCTATACTGCCTCCTAAGGTCAGGATATGTACTCTTTATTCTCTCTCTCACACTTCCAGAAAAGTTAAATTGTTTAACTTGTTTGTGAATCAGGGTATCTGAGGTGCGAGTGTCAAGTGATGATGTCCCTGTCCTTACAAAAATGAATAAGGCACTAGTACCATACTTACTTAAGTTCTGGCTCCAGGCTCAGTCAGATTCATTTCCAGTGGTGAAGTCAAATAATTCAGTGCAGTCAATGGCACTAATTAAAAGATGCTGGTTAAACTAGTAGACCTGCTACTGCTTTATTAATATAGGACAGGAGGGTTAGTTAGGTGTAAATGTTGGATGTGTGTGTAGGGGGCCCACAGGTACTGGAGTGGGGGGCCCCGGCAGGGGGCTGCACAGGGGCCCAGAATGATTAAGGCCAGCCATGCCAGAGTGGGAGATTTCTTACTGAAACAATACAACAGACTTGTTTTGCTAAATAATCAGAATTAAGACTAAGTGTTGTCATTTTTTAGTTGTTTCTAGTGTTTCTTATAATTTTTAGGTATTTTAGTTAAGGTATTATAGTTTTCTGCAACATTTAGAGGAAAGTTAGATTTTAGATAATACTTTTTCTGCTATAAGGTCAGGATATATAGTATTATTTTGTAGGACACAGCTGTCCAGATCAGGATGGTTCTGTGAAAATCAGGACAAGTGGTAACCCTATTACATCATAGAAGCTTTTTTCTTATTTAAAATAAATCAATGTACCAATGATAGTCCTACCCAGCATCTTGTTTATGGTGTGGTTATGCATGTGTCCAGCTGTATGACTGGAGGACTGCTGTGTAGGGTGGTCAAAGAATATCACATTTAATGATTACATGAGATAAAATCATGGCAAGAAAATAGTGTGAAGTGAGCTTATTCTGTTTCTGAACAAAGTATTCTAATTGTGTGCATAGTACATCATTAAAAATAACATTTGATAGGGTTGTAGGATTAAAACTGCAGCAGTGGGGGAGATGGGGCTTCTGGGGTTAGGGGTGGAGGTTAGGGGTGGCGAGTACTACAAGCTGCAATATTTCATTAGCAAGTTTGGTATTATGATTGAAAACTGTGATACCAGGCCCTAAAAATCTATTCTCATTTTGAACAGGTATTGTCACTGTTTATTAATGTAACAATGTTTTATTTTGTAGTTATTCATCTTATTATTATTAGACACTTCCATGTAACAATGACTTTGATGGGGCTGAATTGATATATATCATTAGGTATTTGTGGTGCTTGTTATATAACAATTGGTTATCCATGTTGAAATATGCAAAGGGAGAAGAAATAGTGTAAAAAGATTAGTTTTATGTACAGAAATTAAATGATTTTAAAGTTATGATATAATTAACAGAATGACGATGGCTGCATTGGAGGATAAGTATTGGACAGAATTTGAAATTGGAAAATATAAAAATTTCTTTGCAATTTAGCTGAAATCCAGTTCTTTTATTTAGTTGTATTCTAAGTAAAGTTTAACATTTTATTTTCTGTTGTACCTCACCATATTCATTGTGGTCTCAGTGTTTTTTTACGCTAATTAAAGATTAGAAAAACCTTGACTGCAGTAAACAAACTGGGCTGTAAATAAAATGAGGAGCAACCATAGATTGGCTTAGCAATATAAACTGTCTTTCTAAAAGAAGTTTGCACAACCATTTTTCACGCTTATTATATATGGTTTCCTTTCAACCAAATACACATCTGTAAAGATAAAAAACAGCCAGTTTCATATTGCTGACATACTTGTAAAGAGGAAAGGACTAATTCATTACTAGGGATGCAACATGTGTTTTACTTATTTATTTCAGTCTTGGAATTAATACCTTTGAGCCAAAGGCTGTTTTTCATGGGCTCCATGTCATATCAAAGAACAGATCAAACAGTGTAGTGAGACAATACATAATAATCCATGGAGTAAATGTAACAATAAAACAAACATTTGTCAATGCCGAATGTTGTCTTGCTGACATTGACATCGGTAGTGCAGGAGTTGAACAGATGTATAATAGGAATGGCAGTGAAGTATGAAAGTGACATCAAACCCCACATTACTCTACAGAGACTGACAGGCACTGAGGTGTGCCTTTGGGCATCGGCCATAATGTTCATGGCATTTCAGCTCACCCTGCCCTGCAGTGTGACAAATAACGCGTTGTGCCTTGGGGTCCTCGGGCCTTACGCTCACCCTATTCGGCCATAACACTCATGGCATAAAGACACACCCCTGATGCCTGTCAGTCTGTACAGGGTAGGACGTTATGGTTAGAAACCCTAATGCCCCAACTGTTTGTTGGTATTTGCACTACAAATTTTCAACATGGCATTTTTGTGACCCCCACCTCATGAAAGTGTTTGGGACCTCTGCTCATGAACAGTGGCACTGTTGATTTCTCACGGCGACCACGCCATTCTGCACCAGATGTGGGAAAACACCATTTGGGCAGGATGTGAAAAATGACAGCTATACCATTCATAGGTAGGTGTGAAGAGATGTCAGTGTTGAAAATCTTGAGTGAAAATATTAAAAATGCTCGGATTTATGAGCATATGTAGAAACTGCGCAATGCACACTCATAACACAGTCATTTAGTGGAATTATTTCACCAAATTTTCAACATAGGTATTTTGGGACCTCTGCTCATGAACACTGTCACTATGATTTTCTTCATCTGTCCAGATCATTGATTTCCCACATTGACCGCGCCATAGTGTGCTACTTGAGCGAAAACATATTTTGGGCAGGATCTGAAAAATGACAGCTATACTGTTCATAAGGATGTGTGCAAAATTGACAATGATGAAAATGTTGAGTGAAAACATTACAAATTGTCAAAGTTATGAGTGCGCGTGGAAACTGTGCAACGCACGCTTGTAACATGGTCATTTTTATGGACTTTTGTCACCAAATTTTCAACATAGGCATTTTAGGACCTCTGCTCATGAACAGTGTTGCTGTGATTTTCATAATCTGTCCTGAACACTGATTTCACACAGCGACTGCCCTATTGTGCGCCGGTAGTGCGAAAACACATTTTGACCAGGTGTAAAAAAATGCCAATGTTGAAAATCTAGAGTGAAAATATTACAAATTGGTGAAGTTACAAGTGCACATGGAAACTGCGCAATGCACGCTCATAACACAGTTATTTTTTTGAATTTTTTCACCAAATTTGCAACATAGGTTTTTGGGAGGCCACCTCAAGAACAGCGGCACTGTCATTTCATTACTTGGTCCCGAAAGGTGATCCTGTGCAGTGACCATAAAATCACCTTTTGGGACTGAATAACACCATGACAGTGACTGAATTCATGAGGAGAGGTCCCAGTAACTACATGTTGAAAATTTGGTGCCAAAATTCCCAAAAATGCCTGAGATATGCACCAAAGTTGAAAAAACCCTATTTATGCCATTATACAGCTTACCGGCATTTTTTCAGTTCGTGGTCGGCTTTGAAGAGTGCAGACGTGTTCCTGGTCCACCAAAGATAGTCGTGCTGGACTCCAGAGGTAAGTTTGGGGTGAGGGGAATGTGAGGAGGCAGGGTGCACAGAGGGTGGGCGCGGGTTGGGGGAAGGGCCACGGACTCAATGAGGGAATGTTTTTTGCTTCATAGGGTTAAAACAAACAAAAAAACATTGTGGGACTGTTTTTTTCTCAGGGACATTTGGCACACTGGGGTGGGCTCCCAGCGTGCCACCTGTGTGTTTGATGGGAGGGGGGTCTGTAGCAGACGGGGCCCCCCGCTGGCACATACAGAGTTCGGGGGAGTCGCATGAGCTGAGGGGGATTAGGTACTCCCTCGGCACACAAGAAATGGGGGATTGGGCACCCCTGTCATCAAGTTAAATTAGAAGGGGGCATGCCGACAGGGAGATTGGGCACCCCTGTCGGCTTTCAAAGGGACTGTGAAAGGCGGCAGCTGTCCCTTGCCTTCAGTGGGGACTATGAGAAGCTGATGGGGAAGCCACCGCCATGTTGCTTGATGAGGACACCAGACAAAGTTAAGTAGAGACAGTAATCAGGGACCGCTTGTATTTCCCTGATTGCAGCAGCTAATTTCTTTCAAGATGATGGCACATTTTCTGAACTTCTGTCATAGACAGCATGATCTGCAATTGGCGCCACAGAACCTGGCCACAAAAAGCAGTGGCGCCATTGGCTGCAGCAGGACCGCACCTCCGAAACCCGCTTCTCCACTGAAGCAACCACAATATGTTGTCTGTGCTGCATGCGCAAGACAACATAATGAGCATATATGGATTTAAGTTACAAAAACAGGTATTTTACAGACATATAGCAGCTAAGAGTAAGCTTAACTAACAAGGAAGGGCATTAGGGTTGGGATCTGGCTACAGAAGGAAAAGATGCAGCTCAGTGGCATTGTCAGAGACAAAATGCGGGAAAGACAACAACTTGGTGCATGGTCTTACAGGATAGACAGAAGCTAAGGGCTAGGGCCTAACATTGTTCCAGAGTAGGGATACAGTCAAAGGCATTGTCTGAGCAGGTGGGGGGGAGGGCGTTGCCAGGAGGGGAATATCAGCAGACAAACGTGGGCTGAGTCATTCAGTTTAAGAGTGCACTCCAGTGGGGTGATCAGTGCAGGAACTGAAGATGCCCGCTATGGAGCAGCAAGCATGGTTTGATGCTGGGATTGGTTATTGGGGACCTCAGGAAGGCAGGTAACTCATAGGATAGTAGCAAGGGTAGGAGGGTAGGGTGGAGGAAGGGTGGGCAAAGGAGAGGAAGCAGGCCAAAGTTGTTTTATGCGCGGCAGTCACATGAGGCATTGGCGATTAGTGCTTGGCATTTGTACTGCACATATTTTAATTAATTGCACTTCAGCATATTCTGTAAGTGTCTCTTTCAGAAAGGCATGAAACATCAACACAGCTAATGATACTAGCAATGTTCTTGTAGTATGTTATGAAATTGATGTGTATATTTCCATTTTATGAACCAAATCCTCGACTGTCCACTGTCCACAGATGTTTTCAAATATGTAAATGCTTGGGGCCAGATATTCAAAACTTAGCCCTGGGGCAAAATTAGCACTGCACGGTGTGTAAAATTAGCTCAGGACCATTTGCATGCTATATTCAAAGGAATAGCCCCAGGGCTAAATCAGTTGAATATAGCATGCAAATGAAGCCCTGTAAACAGGGTCAAGAGTGAAGTGCAAAAATAGCCCAGCAAATAAGACAGCTCTGAATACAGCAACCGGCAAAGCCAAACTGCAACAGCAGCTCAGTGCACACAGAGGTGGAGTAAGGCAGAGTTGCAGTACTGTGGGTGATAGCAATGAAGTGGTGCACAACAACTGCAAACAACATTGCAGGCCAAACACTGCAGAACTGTGCTATGGGTTTGACAGGTTTGCCCGGGGCTAACTAGTTTGCCCGGCACTAAAACATTTGCCCAGTGCTAACACAGTAGCCCGGTGCTAAATTTTGCTATATTCAAAGCTCCTATGCAAATGAATCTACTTAGGCAATCCATGGGCAAACAGCCACATTAGCATCTCATTGTGGCCTGCTTTGCATGCATTACCATGTAGATTGCCTGGTGCTATTGCATGGTGCACACAGCTTCACCTGTATGTCAGACTGGAACTACAGGTCGGTAGCTACAGGCTGGGTGTGTTCACAGCTCCACCTGTATGTCAGACATGATAAACAGTTTGGTAGCTACAGGCTGGGTTTGGACAAAAAAGCACAGACTATTGTGCCCCAGGGGACTAGCACCACAGGAACTAGTGGTTGTGCTGCATGCCATAGACATATTGTTATTCCTGCTACAGTGTGTATACGATGGTACAGTACCACAGTAGCTGGTATTGTGAGGGATACAGCAATGCCTATAGTGTGTCAGGCAACAATGACTACTGCCATCCACACAGTGACATGCACAGCTGGCAGGTGTGTTCTGATAGTGGACACCACAGTCATACTGTCCTATGACCCACATACGCTGTGTTGGTGGCATGGGATTCCTACACTAACATACACATGGCTGGCCCAACTTGGCCATGTGTGATGGGGAGCCTGGACAGGTGTGCGGTATGTGCCGGGGGGGGACAGACACATTCCTTCATATAGGCACACTGATGTGAGGGGCATTCCCGTCACTGACATGTGTGCACTGTGTGGATGGCCCCAGCCATGTGGCAGCACCTACCATGTGGAACAGCTTGGCCACCTGTACACTCCCCCCTCAGTACCCCTAGGTGTGGACGGGACATGTGTGCTGTAAGGACACACTGACAAGGTGTCTACTGGGCACACAGATTTGATAGACCTTTTAATCAAGAAACTTTTCCAAAATGTGATTAATTATAAAGTTTGTAACACACTTTTTCCCTTGTTCTTCCCCCAACCCTCCCTATTGCCCCTTCCCCTTTAAGCACTGGGTGATTGTGTGATTGTCAAAACATGAATATGTATGAATATTGCACTTAAATGACTTGCCACACACTCTAGACCACATCCCTGAGGAAGACTCGTGAGGAGTCAAAGTGCTGGGTGTTTAGAGAAAGCATGGTTGTGTTTGGTCTTCAATAAACTTATTTGTTGCATTTTTGATACCTTGGACTCATTGCAGCTTTATTGAAGTGCCTGAGTGACACCATACTTTGGTCTGTTTGCTGTAGTTCTGTGAACGAGCTGGCCACTCGTTTTAGTGAGCACCGGGCACATTGGACTTGTCGTGGCTGCTGTTTGGATCTTTTGTTGTTTGAACTTGCCGCCATAGCTGCAGACGTCCGTGCTCTGCACAACACAACATTGCATTTCTTGGAGTGTTCGTTTCTGATTTTCTGGCATATTGGGGAACCTCAGATTAAGACAAGCAGTCCTAAACCTTGGCACATACTTGTAATATGCACCAAGAAGGAGCAACAAGTGGAGAAACGCCAGAAGGATATGAATGGGAGAAGTCAGATTTTTTAATGAAAGGAGGTGGGGAGCCTGAGAGCGTTTACAAGGCATTGAGGTAACAACAGAGAACAACAATAATGTGAAATTAGCCTTTTTGGAACTTGAGAATTTGTTAGTTAACGAAATAGGCATTTCCTATACTATATCAACCCTTGAAGACTATATAAGGAGAGAGCAAGCACCTAGAGGGCTTCACATCACAATAGTGCATGCCAGTGGCCTTGAGGACTTCCAATTTAAAGACAAATGGCTGGCAGCTGCAGCTGAATGCTCAAAGACCTTTATTAAACTATTGATCAAAAGTGATTCCATCAAATATGATAACTTGTTCAATGATATTGACGCTGTGAAAGAGAAAACGATTGCCTGAAAAGTGAAGCACAATATAAGGAATTTGATTCTCGGTTAAAAGCCAAACTGTCTAAATATGAAAGAACGATCACAGAAAGGAAGTCGAACAAGTTATTGAGAGACTTAACTGATTATGAAAAAGGGGATATTATCAGTTGGGCAAAGCCTAAGTTAAGTCAGTTTAGCAGCAGGGGGTGCTCAAAAGTTAGATTTTCAACAAGAGATCCATCGAGGAAAAGAAATGGTGAAGAATCAGGAGTTCGGGAGGGAATCGAAGAAAGGACCACAGAAACTGTTGAAAAAGGTACAACCACTGCACAGGGGGCCAAAAACTTAAGAGGAGGAAGACAAGGAGAAGAAAATGTGGGGGCAGGCAGCAAAAAGAGCAAACAGAATTATCTGCTTTGAGAGAAGAGGAAGTAGACAAGCTGCAAGTGATTAATTTGTCCTCCATTACTCTGACAAATGTACAATGGAAAGTATTAGAGAAGGGTTTAAATGTTATTCCAACCCTCACTATGAACAACTTCCAGATCTTTGTAGACTTGCAAATGTTCTTTAGGAAATTAAAGCTGTGGTTGTATTTTTTGCTTCGGAGAGCTCACTCCATGTATAGAGATAATATGGGTTTTCTAAAATACACGGGAACTAGTGACTGCATTTGAAGATGGAATGGATATACAGTGGCGTGAAAAAGTATTTGCCCCCTTCCTGATTTTCTCTATTATTGCATATTTGTCACACTGGATGTTTTCAGGTCTTTAGACAAAATATAATATTAGATAAAGGGAACCTGAGTAAACAAATAACACTTTTTTTTTTACTTATTTCATTTATTTAATGAAAAAAGTTAACCAACACCAACTGGCACTGTGTGAAAAAGTAATTGCCCCTAGTTAAATCAACCCAATTAAAGGGATAATTAGAGTCAGCTGGTTGAACACAGCCAGGCTTGATTACAGCCAGCCCTGCTCAATATAAACCTCACTTATTTTGACCCTTACCATCAGAGTCACGTTGCCAGCACAAAGATTCAACAAGCACATTATGCCATGATCAAGGAAGTTCCTGAAAAGATCAGAAAAAAATGTATTGCCCTCTATCAGTCTGGAAAGGTTACAAAGTATTTCTAAGGCTCTGGGACTCCATCAAACCACAGTGAGAGCCATAATCTCAAATGGAGAACACTTGGAACAGTAGTGAATCTTCCCAGGAGTGGGCGGCCTGCCAAAATTACTCCAAGGGCGCAGCGTAAAATCATCCAAGAAGTCTCTAAGGATCCTAAAACAACATCCAAAGAACTGCAGGCTTCTCTTGCCTCAGCTAAGGTCAGTGTTCATGACTCCACAATCAGAAAGAGACTGGGCAAAAATGGGCTTCATGTGAGAGTAGCAAGGCGGAAACCACTGCTAACCAAGAAGAACATAAACGCTCATCTCTCATTTGCCAGGAAGCACCTGGATGATCCACAAGCCTTTTGGGAAAATGTTCTATGGACAGATGAGTCCAAAGTGGAACTTTTTGGATGACATGGATCCCATAATGTCTTGCGTAAAGCAAACACAGCATTCCACAGTAAGAACACCATACCAACAGTCAAACATGATGGTGGTAGTGTGATGGTGTGGGGATGCTTTGCTGCCTAAGGACCTGGATGACTTGCCATAATTAAAGGAACCATGAATTTTGCTCTGTACCAGAAAATTCTTAAGGAGAATGTCAGTCATCCTTCCGTCAGCTGAAGCTGAAGCGTGGTTGGGTCATGCAGCAAGACAATGATCCAAAACAAAAAGCAAGTCCACATCAGAATGGCTAAAAAGAAGTAAAATTAAAGTTTTGGAGTGGCCTAGTCAAAGTCCAGACTTAAACCCAATAGAGATGTTGTGGCAGGACCTGAAACAAGCAGTTCATGCTCGAAAACATACCAAATGTTACTGAATTAAAGCAGTTCTGCGAGGAAGAGTGGGTTAAAATTCCTCCACAGCGATGTGAAAGACTGATATTGAATTACAGGAAGTGTTTGGTTGCAGTCATTGCAGCTAAATGTGGCGTAACCAGTTATTAAGTGTAAGGGGGCAATTACTTTTTCACACAGTGCCAGTTGGTGTTGGTTAACTTTTTTTCATTAAATAAGTGAAATTAAAAAAAAAACAAGTGTTATTTGTTCACTCAGGTTCCCTTTATCTAATATTACATTTTCTCTAAAGACCTGAAAACACCCAGTGTGACAAATATGCAATAATAGAGAAAATCAGGAAGGGGGCAAATACTTTTTCACGCCACTGTAAATAGTACTCACACAGAAGAACTGGAAGATTTGGACTTTATAATTAGGGCCATGGGCATGCCAGATTTAGGGAATGAGAATCCTGATACTATTGCAGGTATGTCAAGGGAATATGTGGTTTTGACAAAAAATGTTGCCTCTTCAGTTTGTGAAGGTGTTTGTGAGACTGCAGTGAATATGCAGGGATGGATTTTCAATGAATGTAGGACAGATTTTCCTTCCTCTCTCCCCTCCTGTAGTGCTAGTGCTGACCGCCAACCAATAGAGAATGCTTGTTTACAATTTGATTTAGAGAACTTAGAAGGATTACTTAATGAAAATGATTTAGGAGCAGGGACTGAACATATGGAAGGGAACACTCAAACTGGTATGGGTATTCTTAGAGCAAGTGGTCCATTACAGATGCAGAGAAGAGCACTGTTTAAAAAGAGATCATCCTTAATTCCTGCCATTTTTAACACGGCGATTAACACTTATGAGAAAGTGGTCTGCAAACAGATTAAAGCAGTACTGGAAACAGAGTCCACCCTGAGGTATAACATATCAAGTGCAGAAAGAAAAGCATTAGAGAGCCTGTCAAACAATGATGCTATAGTTATAAAACCAGCCAACAAAGACGGCAAAATAGTGATCTTTAACAGGGATCATTATAAAAATTTAGTACTGTCATTACTGAACGGTCAGGACTCTTACATGCATTTTAATTATGATCCCCTTCCAGCCCACAGAAAAGAACCCCAAAATTAGTTAAATTCAGCTTTGGAGAAAGGAGATATTTCAGAGAATGAATACCAGTTCATATGGCCAGAATTCCCTATAACCTCCAGTCTTTATATTTTACCAAAGATTCATAAGGACAGGGACAACCCTCCAGGGAGACCAATAATATCGGGGGTGGGAAGTCTCACACAGAATCTTGGAAAATTTTTCAATTTCCTTCTACAGACCAGTGTTTTAAATTTGAAATCATATATGAGACACCAAAGATCTACTGGGGAAATTGAGACATGTTAAGTGGGAGACAGATTTTGTTTGGTTGGGTATTGAGGTATCTTCCTTGTATACGTCCATACATCACAATCAGGGCTTATCAGCCATTAAATTCTTTTTAGAACAGAATCCCACTGATGAAGATATACCAAAAGAATTTATAATGCAGGCCTTGGAGTTCATTTTAAAACATAATTATTTCAAATTTGAAAATGAATACTACCTGCAAAAATGTGACACTGCGATGGGGGCAGCCATGGTACCTAGCTACGCCAATCTGTTTATGGGATACTGGGAACTCACTACCATATACAATCCTATGCAAAACCCCTACCATGCACACATAAAATATTGGTACAGGTTTACTGATGATAAATTGTGTGTATGGCAGGGAGAAAGTGAGACCATTATGGAGTTTATGCAGTTGCTTAATGTGAATAATTTCAACTTGGGGTTCACACATGAAACAAGTACACAAATGCTCAACTTCTTGGACCTAAGCCTGACAGTAAGTGACAGTAAGATTATCAACACTAGATGTTATCGCAAGCCCACTGCCACTAATTCTGTCCTGCATGCTAGCAGTGCACATCCTCAGAATTTGAAAGATTCTATCCTTTACAGTCAACTACTAAGAATCAGAAGGAACTGTAACTCGGAGACTGTTTTTAAAGAACAGTCTGATGAACTGATTGGCAAATTTGTGGCAAGGGGCTACAAACTAGATCTTTTGCAGAAAACAAGAGAAAAAGTTAATAGCTTAGACAGGGAACAGCTGATTGAGCATAAAATGAATACAACATCCCACACACAGCCATGTGCATTCATTACTGAATATAACCATAAAGCGGGAAAGATAGGCAATATTGTTCATCAGAATTGGAACATACTCCTATCAGATGATGAAGTAGCTGCAGCCATGGGGAAAAGCCTGGAGTCTCATTCAGTAGAGCCAAAAATCTTAAGGACATGCTGGTACATAGTAGATTGGAAGCTTTACCTAACACTGTTATTCACACTTGATTACCACATAGGACCTATGGCTTTTATAAATGTATGAGGTGTAACATTTGTAGGTTTTGTGTAACTGGCAAGATTTTCCAACACCCAATGGAACTAATAAGAACAGCAGAGATTAGGGAACTCATTACTTGTGGCACTAGCTATGTTGTATATGTACTCTGGTGTGCATGTAATTTGATTTATGGGGGAAAAACTGTCCGGCCTTTGAAACAGAGGATCCAGGAACATGTTTGGACCATCATCAATCAGAGACAGGACACACCAATAGGTAACCATTTTGCAGCATGTGAGATCTAAGCCAGATGAATTGAAATGTATGGGTCTGGAATGGGTACCCCCACGGGCAGAAGGAGTGGATAGACCAAACTTATTATTAGAAAAAGAAAGTATGTGGATCTACAAACTCAACAGTGTGAAACCATAAGGACTTAATGATAGATGGGACTTGAAACCATTTCTTAAAAAGTGACCATGATTACATAGTTTGGACATAAATATAAAATGAACATAGGTTTCTGTTGTGTTAGGATGATTTTTTGATCCTTTGTCATATAACTTCTCTCTTTGCTCTTTTTCCTTTTAGGGCAACCTGTCTTACCAGGAACCATGGACATGCAGATCACCACTCTGTATTGAATTTTAATCATTTGATTAATATTCACCTAAAAGTCCAGGAACTGGTTTGTTCACCTCTTGAAGTATTTATGATTTATGACTTGATACATGAATGATGTTGATTTTAAAGAGCATCATAGGCAGCTACTTACATATTTCATAAATTTGATTCACAAGAAAGGGCTGTGTTAATGATTATTACGTGTTTTCTAAAGAAACAGAATGTTTAAAAGTGCACATTTGTTACAGATTTGATAGACCTTTTAATTAAGAAACTTTTCCAAAATGTGATTATGACGTTTGTAACAAACTTTTTCCCTTGTTCTTCCCCCCAAACCCTTGCTTATTGCCCCTCCCTTTTAAGCACTGGTGATTATGTGATTGTCAAAACATGAATATGTATGAGTATTGCACTTAAATGACTTGCCACACACTCTAGGCCCCACCCCCGAGGAAGACTCGCGAGGAGTCGAAGCGCTGGGTGGTTAGAGAAAGCATGGTTGTGTTTGGTCTTCAATAAACTTATTTGTTGCATTTTTGATACCTTGGACTCATTGCAGCCTTATCGAAGTACCCGAGTGACACCATGCTTTGGTCTGTTTGCACCATGGTGCTGTTGCTGCTTACGGCCATGTTGCCTGTTGCTGCTGTGTCCACACCTACAATCCTTGTTTTGCCCAGAGTAAAGACTACCTTTATCTGGGTGGTAATTTGCGCCATGCAAAGTGTCTCACAAAGTCCTGCAAACACACTTTGTGCGGCGCTAACACTCTGGATGTCGCATAGTGCCTGTATTCATGCACACTCTCCTTCTCTTTGCACGGTGCATATGTTATACTTTTGCCCAGCTCTAATGCAGTTTGCCCATGCTATTTGGTCTTTTGAATATAAGGGACCTGCACAAACCTGGCGCAAACAGTCTGCACCCAGTGCAACATTTTGAATATCTGGCCCTTGATTTCTAATATGAACATGCTAATTAGTGCACACACAACATATTGATCTCTAAAAGTATATATATTTTTTTAATTTTAGCAGTGGACAGCAGTTTCTGTACAAACTGTGGCTAGTATTCAAAGCTGTATGTTACAGCTCTAACATGCGCAGTATATTTGAATTTATCTTTCCTTCCTTCCTTCCTTCCTTCCTTCCTTCTTTCTTTCCTTCCTTCCTTCTTTATTTCCTTCTTTTCCTTCTTTTCTTCTTTCTCTCTCTGTTTCTCTCTCTCTCTCTTTCTTTCCATTCCATAAAACTTTCAGCAATGGCAACCTCAGAACTGATTAGGTAGGAAGTAGTTATTCTCCTTTGTGCAATATAGATAGATAGATTTTATATATATATATATATATATATATATATATATATATATATTTATGCATCGGGTGGACATATATTCAATGTGATAACGCATTTATCTTAGTCACTGTATGTATAAATAAATTTATACATACAGTGACCATTACTCATGGTGCGGACTACTTTCAAAACCCACAGCCACAGAAATAAAAAAGCAGCCAGATTCCGTTCCACCTAACACACTCACCTTGGATGCCACCTGAAACATGGCAACACATCCAGACACCACCCCCAAGCAACCATTTATTAACTACAGACATCGAAACTAGCAAAAAGCATTTTCGTATAAACTTTTTTTTAATGTTGCCTTTACATTACATTTCTCTGCCTATCTTCACACAACTACCCACCTTGCAGTTCTACAGCACCCCACTACCTGACTGCACTGATTCCCTCTTACTCAACAATCACATCCCGATTCAAACTGTAAAATAAAAAAAATCACCATTGCTTAAACATTTTAAATAAGCCACCGCTCTCTCCTCCATAACAAATAACAAACCGTGATAACAAAGCCATATAAAGCGCGAGGCGCCTTGCAGTTCCGACGGACATAAAAAAAAAATTAAAAATAACTACTTTTCCCTCCAACCTGCCCAAATCCTTTAAAAATAACACAGCACACATAATTTAATTAATTTAAACATAAATTAGTAACATACCATTAGAAACACAACACGCAGCACAAGCTCAAAAAAAGCTTGTCCTCTCGAGCCAACATACCACCACAAACCAAACTGAAACAATCGCACCATCGCAGAAGCTCATAGAAAAATCAAACCAGAAGCCACCGTTGAGTTCTATATTTTATTTTTTCTTCTTAAAGGCTAAAAAAATACAAGAAAAATGAAATAAAGCCATGAACATTGCAACGCTGAACACACAATTTGACCTTGAACTAAGCCAGATACTGACTCAGCTAGAAAATGATACGGAGCCACTTCTTGATACCAGTCAACCTTCTACTTCAGCATTACCTCAAGACACAGCCACGGACAACAGTAAAATGTCTCCAACAACTGAAAACATTCAAAAAGACACCACAGTATACGAAAACCCCATAAACATGGAAGAAATCGAAAACTTCATTGATAAGGGAAAAAATATAAACACTGCCAGAAAAACACAAGCAGATGTTGCCATGTACTCCAGATTCCTCACAGAACATTTCGGCCTACAGGAGGCACTACATAAAATCGACCCTACAGAAATGAACCAGTATTTATGCCACTACTTCATGTCATGTAAAAAAAAAGATAGTACCCTATATGAACCACTAACACTGCATTCGACTTTCCAAAGTTTAGAGCGTTACTTAAAAAATTAAAATTATGCTAACTCTCTCTCTCCACTTCCCCTATATTCGAAAAAGCCAGGCAAGTCTTACAGTGTAGACATAAAAACCTCAAAAGTGAAGGCAAGGGTTCTAAACCGATGGCAGCTGATGAACTCACAGACAAGGCCATAGAAACCCTATATGCTGAGGGACTCCTTGGACCCGACTCACCAGAATCACTCCTAAACACAATGTGGCTAACAATCAGCATGTACTTTGGAGTTAGAGGAAATACTGAAATGTGAAATGTTAAATGGGGTGACATAACCTTAAAGACAGATGATAATGGCAATAGATTTTTACAATACTGCCAAGAAAGACAAACAAAAACTTGATCTGGTGCAAATCCAAAAGACACTCGTAAAATAAAGCCACGAGCATATGAGCTGTCAGAAAATCCCAAGAAATGTCCAGTGGAAAACTACATTGCCTACAAAAAAGCAAGACCCCAGCAAACACTGTCGGAAGATGCTCCGTTTTTTCTAGCTACTAACTACCATTCATCATTCAACACAGACAGTCCCTGGTTCAAAAATCAGCCAGTAGGTGTGAACAAGCTTGCAAAAATAGTAAAAAACATGGTAAACAAATCCTCCCTCAACACTGACAAGCGTTTGACAAACCACTCTGTCCGCAAACATCTGATCCAAAAATTAACAGACTCAGGTGTTGCCCCCACAGAAATCATCCAAATCTCAGGCCATAAACAACTCCAAAGTTTAAATGACTATGCAAAACTAAATGAGGACAAACAAAAGAAGATTTCTGGAATCCTAAGCTCAGCATCTATAACAGCAACACAACAAGATTCTCAACCACTACCTACCATCTCCAGCAAATATGCAGAAATCCTAGGTTCCTGCTTCAATAGACCAAATATCACAGCAAAAAACATCACCTTTCTGAGGGTTGAGGCGCTGGACGTCACACCTTGCACTACGCCGGCGACCTGGGTTCGGGGACGGACTCGGGTCACTGGGGGTCGGCAGGGGGAGGGAGGATTGAGAGTCCCAACGGATGCTCTCCTCCCTCAGGGGTGGGAACCTACGGAACATGGGAATATTTCCATGTTTCCTCATCGCTCTCACGGCCGGTGGAAGCACCGACCAAGAGAGGATGGAGGCGGCTCCGTTCGTCGGAGTCGGGGAGGGGAGACGTTGGCAAGCGTGTGAGGGCTTGCGTGCGTCAGCACGCTGCCACTCGGGACGTAAGTCCCAAATGTGGATGTCTCAGAGGGCTGGGACGTAAGGGAGAAAACCAGGGAAAATACCCTCCGGCTAGCCCTAGATGAAGGCCGCCTTAGCCCGCCCGGACCACCAAGGGACAGACCCCAATGTGCAGGGGAGAGGAGGTAAGGCACTCTAGGGACAGATCCCCAGGATGGTTCCGGGGTGGGGGCACGAGCGGACAGAAGGAGGGGGCACCGGAGGGAGTAAGGAGGGATAAAAGACAAAAAAAAACAAAACATCACCTTTAACATTGTTCAAGGTAACCTTCTTTTTCTACATCACAAAACCTTCAACTTAACCTATAACATACAACACCATAGTGTTACATCACCCACAAGTAACATGTAACACATCTAATTTACCACACTTCCCTATAGCTCCCTGTAAAATGATTAACCAGCACAAAGGGGAAAGTGAATGTTATAATACAAGACACAGTATTCTTGCTCTCACCAACACTAAATTATTATGTACCTCCATCATTAAAAAATCTCTTGTCACTTCACCAACCTACAACAATTGTAAAGACATGCAAAAAATGCTGATATATATATATATATATATATATATATATATATACATCCTATGTATTTCCAACTTCAAGAAAACAAAAAATGCAACATCAGAAATGAAAATAAAAAATGCTGTAGATAATATGTACAAACAAGAAATCTAACAAATGAAAACAAATGTTAAAACCTTCAAGTACCACATGTCAGCTAAACAACATACTAAATACCATTTTCCCCTTTCTTCAACAGGGAACAGCTATGGCACCCCAAAAAGGAAAAGACCACAACAAATTGCTTCTGACAGCGACAGTGACTAAAGGTACAGTATCATTCCTAAACATTTCTTGAATGCAATATTAACTACCAGGTAAAGATTGATTCTGTATTAGTTACCCAATAGCACATAAACTCTCTCCATAATGAACCATAAATATGAAGATTGATTCAAACATAACTGTTTTTCTCAGATCACTTAACAACATAATATTAGCCCCCCACACACACACACATATAATTCAATGCTCACATTCCCAACACTTATAATATGTAACTTTTTCAACACTCTTACTAGGCCACATACTAATTTCACATACTTAATATGACACATACAACCACAACAAAACAAACAACACTATTTTATATGTACATTTCAGAACTCTAACACATATTCTTTATTTCATTTTCACTCCAGGACACAGCAACTACCTGCACAAGAAAGAAGAACAACAAACTTCAAGAATTTTCCTTTTGCTCCATTGACTTCTACATCAAGACATCAGATGACACACAACATCAGCAAAAATGAACAAGGAAAATGATGTTCTCTTTTTCTTTAGCAAGCATAACCTCTGCTATACATTAAAGAAACATAGAATACATAATGCTACAAAAATGCTCAAATTAAAATTTCTTTCTTTTCTATTATACATTCTATTTTAGTATATTGTTTAGTATATTGTTCAACATGTTCCTTAGAAACTAAAAAAAAAGTCTCATTTAAATGTTAGAATATGTGACTTAGTAAGTGCTAAGCATAGACAAAACTTTCAGCCACAGTCAGAACAAAAAAAAATAAGTCAGCCTCTTCGAGTTACTTGCTTTCCATCAGAAAAAAAAAAACATCACCTCACAGAGTTGTACTATTAAAATAAACCATTGCATAGATACTGATCACATTTATAAGTGCATCAAACACCGACTTTTTTTTCTTGTACTACCTCACTGTCCAACATGTAAAATTTACATGTGTCAGATTCAACTAACTGTCACTGCTTACTTAACAGCCTTTCTGTATTTAACAAATGCGTAACTCTTCATATATGTAAAGCAGCTGTTCAAAAAAAACCACAATGTTTTTGTGCATTAAAGTTTGTTTGCATCTTACTTATCTAGTCTGTGCTCGTACTTGGGAAATCCATATTCTTCTCAACACGCACCCCTCTTCACCGATTACAAAAAAATAAAAGCCATCGTACAAAAATGGCATAAAAACATAAAAATCAGACTTCCACTCCAAAGTACCAAAAACATTTAAAAAATGCACCCGATGCCAAAACAAAACAAATCAGTTCTCATACCTTCAAAATTCATCATCACCACATATAAAATCCTTTTCTCCAACCCGAACACCCCCTCCGATCGATAGGCCAAGCACACCGCTACTGCCTTCCACCTGCCCCGATTTCAGCACCGCTACTTCCGCTTCCTTCCATGCTGCCGCCGCTACTACGAGACGCAACCTCTGTACACATCCTTCCTGTTCAACGACTACTCCCAAACTGACAAAAAACTCCTCCTCTACAGATGCTCCGCCTCTCAACCAATCCCAATGCAACTCCACACTATTGACTCCACCCCTTAACCAATCACCACAAAGCAAAACCACACCCACAACCAAATCATACCCAATGAAAAACTACAGCACCAAACCCATTCAAACAAATAACCGAAGCACCAAAAACCGATACCGCAATTTCACTAGAACAGCAAATAGTCCAAACCCCACACCAAAATAATACCAATTCTTATAAAAATACAAACACCCATGACAACCATCTATTGAATATCATGAGTGTGACAGTGTGATAATGGATTTATTGTAGTGATGCCAGACTTTCATAACTATCACCATGGCATACGCTTAATTGTGAGGTTACTTAAGGTCACTGTCAACTACACTAGATAAATCCATTATCACACTGTCACCCTACGATATACCTTATATATATATATATATATATATATATATATATATATATATATATATATTATAGATATTATATATATATTTATAGATAGATATACATACACAGATATGAATATGAATTATTGGAACTTATTTTGTAATCACATAAATCATGACAATTTATGTGAATTTAACATACAGTTAATATACCATTTCTATGTATGTGTCCTGTGGCCAAAATGATACATGTGTATATTTTTTGTATATTCCTTTTTTAAAATATTCAGAGATCTAAACTGCAGAGAAGGCGTGATTAAGCTTGCTTGTTGTGGAGAAGATCTCTAAGCTTTTCTATTGTTTTTTAAACTACAGGAGAGAAGGGTTAGTTAATTTTACTTGCTGTTGAGGGAGTTACTGTGTAGAGGATTTTTGTAAGTTTTGATATTGTTTTACTTTTTATTTTAATTTAGCTTAAAGTGGAATTTAGTTTAAAGGTTTATGTGGTTGGAGTGACTGTAAAAGTGTCTGTGGCTGAAGTGACTGCAAAGGGCATACCCATACTTGCCCACCCACATAGCCTTTAAATTCTGAGTGAGTCATCAAATTGGAGGAGAAAAGGAGTGGTTAAGCCTACTTGCTGTGGAGAAGATCTCTGTAAGTTTTGCTATTGTTTTTTAAACTACTGTACAGGAGAGAAGGGTTAGTTAATTTTACTTGCGGTTGAGGGAGTTAATGTGTAGAGGATTTCCGTAAGTTTTGATATTGTTTTACTTTTTTAATTTAGCTTAAAGGTTTCTGTGGCTGGAGTGACTGTAAAAGTTTCTGTGGCTGGAGTGACTGTAAAAGTGTCTGTGGCTGGAGTGACTACATAGGGCATGCCCAGACTTGCCCACTCAACTCTGCTACCTCCTTCCTCTCTCTCCCACATGTCCTTCACCCCAACTCCTGGACAACTGGCCCTAGCATGCTGCCCCCCAGTTTCCATGCTGGTCTGCTCACCCTAAAGTTCCACCATCAGACCACAACGGCACTCCCTCATAAGGCTTCTTCCTCACACAGGACCTTCCTGCTAGCCCTGTCCAGGATACTAGTAACCATGCTCTTACTAATAGCCAGAGACACCGAACCAAACCCCGGCCCAGTCCACCCTCTTTAACTACCATGAGGTCTAAGGATAGCTCTCTTGAATATCTGCAGCCTCCTCCCAAAAATCACAATGCTCCAACCAATTGTCCTTTCCTTAAAGCCTGACATTTTTTATCATTACTGAGACTTGGCTAAAATCTCACATCAAGGATGCCAGCATCTCTATCCCCAGCTACTCTATCATCTGGCTCAACCAACCCAGTGACAAAAGGGGCAGCGGTATAGCCATGTACATCAGCTTCACCCTTCAATTTACCCCTGTGTCAATATCTTTACCACACACCCAGTCTATAAATTTCTTGATGGTAAAAATATCCCTTCCACACTCCATCCCCATTTTTATAGTGGGCTCCTAATGCCCTCCTGATTCCCTTGTGTCCTCCATCAAGGACCATTTGTCTGCCCTCAAATCCCATGCAATAGGTGGGGAGCTCCATGTCCTAGGTGACTTTAATCTAAACTGGCTTGCCTCCTCTAGCTCCAAAATTCATAATGAAGTGGCCGCGCTAAACCTTTCTCAACTTATCATGGAACCCACCCACCTAAACTCCAAAACTCAAAACCACTCACTCACATCAGATAATTTTTGCAGGTCTCTTACCAGACTCCCTAAGTGACCATCATTTAATCTACTCAGTAAGAAAAATCCACACGCCTATGCCACCCCCCAGGACACTGCTGATTCGGTCCTACAAATCCCTGAATCTAATGTCCCTCTTAAATGCCCTAGCAGACACAGACTGGTCATTCATCTCTCATGCCCCTACTTTAGACTCAGCACTGGACTACTTCAAAACCAAATTCCTCTCTGTCTGGGACAGCTACGCCCCACTTAGATGTACCCAGGTACAGGGGGTCCACCTGCCCTGGATATCAGTAAATATCATGGACCACCTTAGAGCCAGGGATCAGGTGTGGAAGGCCCACAAGGCCTCAGGCTCCTTTTCAGACTACTAGAAATAATGCACACTGTGCAACACTTGCACCAGACAAATTCGCCAGGCAAAACTGAACTATTTCCGATCCACCTTCCTTACCAACATAAATCACCCCTCTAAATTTGGAAGGTGGTTCAATTGCTCTTCTCCCCAGCAGCCCAACCACCTACCCCTGTCCTTGATATTGGAGGCTCCCCTGTAGCAGACCCGCTAGCAGTTGCTACTGAGTTCAACTCCTACTTCACTAACTGCACCGCAGCCCTGCTGTCCTCTCTCCCTCTCTCGACACCATCCCAAACCAACCCAGCACATGCTGAAATAGACTCCCCATAGACATTCTCCATCCACCATGTTATCCCAGCCGATGTCTGTAATGTCTTGTCTCCACTAAACACCTCCAAAGGCAAATGCCCCTCCAGGCTGGATTCCAAAATGCTTTTTCTGTCAGCCCCTACCATCACCTCCCCCCTGGCATCACTCTTCAACCTTTCCTTCTCTCTAGATTCCATCCCTTCTGAATGAGAGCATGCTACAGTCATCCCTCTTCCAAAGGGTGGCAACCCTTCTACCCCAGAAACTACCGTCCGATCTCCGTCCTCCCCATTCTAGTAAAACTTTAGGAACACCAAGCCCTCTTCCAACTCTCCTTCCTTGACTCCACCTCCTCCTTTAGCCCATTCCAGTCAGGGTTTAGGAAGTCCCACTCCACCACCTCACTCCTAAGGCTCACTGATGCCATCCTCACTGGTATGGATAATGGCCACATTACCTCTGCCATCTTTGTTGACCTTGCAAAGGCATTCAACACTGTTTCTTACCCTCTTCTTCTCTCAAAGCTTTCCCAAGCTGGGCTCTCCAGCAAGGCCACCACCTGGTTCCACTTCTACCTGGTGGGCAGGACACAATCTGTTAGGATTGGGAACTCCATCTCTTCCCCCCTCACAACCTTGACTGGGGTTCCCCAAGACTCAGTCCTTGGCCCTCTACTGTTCTCCATTTTCCTAAAATGACCTGCCCTCTGCCTACCCACACACATCCATTCATATGTATGCAGATCAATCAATCAATCAAAATCTTTATTTATCCAGGTGAACATCATTCAGCAGAGCACTTTTACAAGATGGACCTGGTTAGAGCAAGGTCAGGGTATCATTCAATATAAAAAAACATATAAATACATGTATATAAGTATGTAAACACATTCATGTTGATGCAATATAGGTGATTCAAAGATAAAGGATGGGAGACAAGGAAGAACCATAACAGAGGAGGATCCAATTACAAGGGGGTCAGGTCCACCATTGAAAACTTAATTACATAAATACAACTTCATATAATCCATGTTCACTGTAGAGAATACCAGATAGACCAATTACCAGGGGCAATCACAGGGAACAGCCATGAAGATGGCATAAGGGAACCACCAACCAATGGCAGATGGGGGTACCAGGAGGGGTATGTAATGTATGAATGAAGGATAACATGGTGAAATGTGTAGTCCCATGGATAGGAGAATAAAATAGAGGTGGCGGTGGGGGCCTACAGGGAGAGGGAAGGGGGCGGTAGGAATATTATAGCTTGCGTGTAAATGGGGGAAATATCCTGTCCGGTTGTGAAAAAAAGGCTGGAAAAAGTGGGAAAGTAGGCCAGCATCAAGAAGGAGGACAGAGTCATCACGATGTTATAGGTTAGCATGATGACAGACCAGGGTCAAGGAAAAAAAAAAGAAAACAATTGCACTATTCATTTCTGGTACAATGGTACAGGTTAGCATGATGACAAACCAGAGTCATGGAAAACAATTGCACTGGTCATTTCTGAGATGAGAATATAAGAGCTTGAAGGATGAGATGCTGATGGGTGATCTTAATTTCAGCTTTTTTTGTAGTTTGTTCCACAAGGAGGACAGTGTAAAGCTTATAGCAGCCCTGCCAAAGCGAAAGTTAACTTTGGGAACCTTCAGTAAGATAGATGTGCAACTTCTCAGGGCATAATTGCCTATTGGTTTTAGAGGAAGACAGTCTGTAATGTATTGGGGAAGTTTTTTGGAGATGGCTCTCAGGGTCCATAAGGCTACATTTCTATCGCCTGTGTTGAGAGAACTCCACCCACTGCTTGATAAGGAGCAGTGATGAGTGGAGTAAGGCAAGCCTGTAATGAACCTCAAAGCTCTATGATATAGTGTGTCAAGTTTGGTGAGGTAGTAAGTGGGGCAATGACTGTACAGGATGTCAGCATAATCTATCAAGGACAGAAAGGTTGATTGGACCAGCTGCAGTTTATCATCTCTAGTTAAGAAGCGGGCTATCCTAAAGAACAGGCCAAGTCTCTGTCGTAGTTTTTTGAGTAATTCTTCAATGTGCTCTATAAAGGAGAACCTATGGTCCAACCATACTCCCAGGTATTTGAATTTAGAGACGAATTCCAATTTTTCACCAAGAATAGTAGTAATCTGTGTCACAGGATCTGATAGGGCTAACTTTACCGTCTAAGCAGAGGGAGAAAAGAGCATTGCTTTTGTTTTCTTAGCATTAAGTAATTGTTTTTTATTTAGAAGTTGATGTTGCAGCAGGTTAAACTCAGATTGAAGGTCGTTACATGCAGATTGTAATGACGGGCGACTTACGTAAAGAACTGTATCATCTGCAAACAGATGTATGTTGACCTTAGTTATGCTTTCATCAATGTTGTTGATGTAGAATAAAAGGGGTCCTAAGATAGAACCCTGGGGGACGCCTCTTAGGAGAGGTTTGAGAGTCGAGAGATCTCCTTCCGCTTTCACCCGCTGGAATCGATCAGAGAGGTAGTTGTTGAACCACTGAAAAGATAATGGGTCTGCACCTAGTGAGGTCAGGGAAGAGAGTAGCAGCAAATGGTCGACAGGTGTCCCTCGGCTCAAGCTGTGAGCCTTGTTGCGGCTGCTCCTCGGCTGGGAAAGCAAGAGAAGAAAGGATGTTTAAATGCCTGCTGAAGACAAAAGGTTGTCACTACAGGTGGGGAACCCAAAATTAGCACAAGAAAGAGAGAGATTCAGCTGGTGCCCATCTGTCTGGCTTGAGCACGCAAACAAGAAGGGGCTGTGATCACTTGCTCTTTTCAGAGTAATTAAGGCTTTTTTTTCCCCCAAGACATGAATCAGAAATAAAGTCTACATTAACAGTGGTAACAGCCTAACAATAATATCCTAGTTTGCCATACACAGATGATACAGTCCCATATGCATCCGGCCCCCACACCTCTGATGTGGCAACCAGACTGCAGCATGACTTCAATGATGTCCAGCTCTGGTTTTGCTCAAACCATCTTTTCCTGAATGCCAAGAAGACAGTCTCCATGACCTTTGGCACAAGGCAGAGACTCTCTCGGCTCCCCTCCCTCCCATCTTTCCACACCCTCGATGGGACAGTGCTGGAGGACAGTACCTCCTTTAGATACCTCGGGGTCTGGCTTGACCAGTATCTCGACTTTTCTGTACACATTGAGGCTATCCACAAGAAGCTGCATCCCAAATTGGAGGCCCTAAACTGCAACTGTGGCAGCGTTCCTCTGCCGACCTGCCACCAATTTGTACAGAAAATGATTCTCCCAATCTTTGACTATGACGATGTAGTCTATAATGCCGCTCCCAAAACTTCCCTAACCAGACTGGATACCCTCTTCCACTCCTTCTGTCATTTCATCCTTGACTGTCTTCCTCAAACTCACCACTGCACTCTTTATCAGGCATTGTGCCTCCTTTTGCTGCAGGATAGAAGGCAGTCCTGCTGTGCTAGGCTCATGGCTAAGTTCTGGACCCAGTCCCTGCCACATACCTATCCACTGTCCTGTCTTTGCCTTCCCCACCTTCACACTCCCTCAGAAACTCTGATGCCCACTCCTTGTCTGTCCCTCGCATGTCTACCTCTGCGGGTCAGGCAGCCTACTCTTATCACATGCCAAGACTGTGGAATACTCTCCCCCATGCCATCCATCATGCCACCTCTGTTCATCAACTCAACTCTCTCCTCAAAGACCATTTCCGCACAGCCTGCACCTGCACCTAATCCCCCTGAGTTCCCTGTCCTAGTCAAGGGTCACTTAATTCTTGACAGGTCTGGTTTAATGGTTCCCACAAGCTTTAAGCAAGAGTGGCCAATTTATAGATTTAGCCACTTACTCTACCTGATTGTATTTCCTGAACTCAACCACAGTGTACTGTATTGTAGTGAACTGCATGTACTGCGCTGATTTGTAATTAATTCCTGTTGTATCCATGTATTTAATGTGCTGAGCTTCACATTGCTGATGTATTTAATTTTCCTGCTATATTCCATGTATGTAATTTGTGCTATACATCCCATTGCTGTATAATATATTCTGTGTTGTCTCCCATGCCTCCCTCCCCCAGAATGCATCTGGAATTGAGTGGTAGTCTGCTCAGTATGCCTTCCTGGTGAAACTGTTAAATATATAAATACATAAAAACTGGGAGGTAGGATTTGCTGTAAAGAGCACCTAGTCTGGGGTGTAATTTCTTAAGGATGGCATCAATGTGGACTGAAAAGTCGAGATGACTATCAAGTCACTCTCCAAGGTACTTAAAACAGGGGACAGACTCAAGGGGAGTGCCATCAAGAGTAGAGAAGACAGGAGTCTGGTTAAAGTTTGCTAAGCTGATGGTGTAAATCAAACAGCATGGAAACACTTTTTTTGGTAGGATGAGCTGGTTGGCACAGAATCAGCACTGGACATTATCAAAGTCATGTTGTAGGGGCTGTTCCAACAGGGAGGTTCCACAGGCATAAAGGACTGCATCGTCAGCATTCATATGTATATTAGCTGAGACACAGGCCAAGGGGAGATCACTCAGAAAACCAAAGAAGAGGATAGGGCCCGGACTTGAAACTTGGGGCACTCCAGAGGTTATGGTGAGGGGAGTCGACATGAATTTAATGACCTGGACAGACTGGCTACAACCAGAGAAGTAGGAACAGAGCCAATTCATTACCGATGCTGAGAGCCCAGCAAACCCCAACTGATCAATGAGGAAAGGGTGGGCAACAGAATAAAATGCTGTAGCCAGGGCAAAAAGAGTGCAGCCAACATATGAAACTTATCTATCCCCTTCATGATAAAGTCAAAGACATGCAGGTGGGAGGAGATGTAGAATGGACTCTCTGAAAGCCAGGCCCACAGAAAGAGAGGAAGGAGGAAGCAAAGAAGCTGTGAAAGTTGGACAGCTGAAAGAAAGCTAGCTTTTCCTGGAGTTTAGCCAGTAAGGGTAGAAGAGAAATAGGATGATAGCTTCCAGGGATACAGGTGTCATCCCCTTTGTAGAGGTGAAGAACTCTTGCCTTTTTCTGGCAAGCAGGAACAGAGGAAAGCTGAAAGGAGTGATTTAGCAGCACAAAAAGGGGGGCAGCAATGGCAGGTGCAGAGAGGTAAAGTTGTTTAGGTTCAAGACCATCAGGATTGAGGCCTTTGGAAATATTAAGAGCAAGATGAGCAGACAAGACAACAGAAGTCAAGACTGGAGAGAAAGTAAACAAAGAAGGGGAAGTGGGAGTAGCAGCAGATAAAGAAGTAGGAGGGGGAGGAGCAGCGGAGCACAGGAGGCGAAACAAGTGTTGAAAATAGTGGCAACCTCTGAGGACTCAGAGATGACCAAGGCTAGGTTGCTGAAATTGTGTGTGTGGGGGGGTCAAACATGGAGTGAATAACCCTCCAGAACTTACTTGGGGAATTAATATTGTTCTGGAGATTTGAGGCAAAATAATTGGATTTTCCCTCTCTGAGAGACTGTGCATGCATTACACAACTGAAGATACTTCATCCAGTCCTCTTGGGAAGCAGAGGACATGTGGGGGGATCAAGCTGAGTCATGGGTCTTAAGGAGAGAGGTGAGTTTGGATCCAAGGCAGATGGAACCCAAGTACTTGATATCTCCTTGGGAGGGGTGATTGTCTCAGACAGATGTGAAATGGGAGGAAAAGAGGGAGAGGGCTCATCCATGTCAATATAAAGGACAAGAGGAGCACAGTTGGAGGACCACAGGTCATCTATGAGGATGTTCAGGTTTAGAGACCTGAATGACCAGGTCCAAATGTATTTTGGGGGGGGTTTAGGGTGATGAATTTTCCAAATATAGTAGACTATTCAGTGGTCAGTAATAGAGCCCAGAAGGGTACCTGCAGCACAAATTCTATGGGGATTGCAGGAAAGTATTCAGTCAAGAAACGAGTGATTAGTGGAGTGAGGATTGTGATGGGTGGGGTCAGAGATGAGTACAGAAGGGCCAAGCAACTCAACCTTTTGAGTAAGGTATCGGAAGGAAGGAGAGGACCAGTTTAAATTAATGTCCTCAAGGATAGAAAGTTCACCAGAACTGGAGAGCATAAGTATGGAGGAGAGGAGAAGAAGAATGACAGACTCTTATTTGGCCTTGGGGGACTGGTAAGTCCCACCAAGAACAATGGGAAGAGCACAACGGAAAGGGATTTTACATGGAACAATCTCATGGGAGGAGGAGCCAACAGCATGAGGGACAATGCTAAAGAGGGTACAAAGGACATACACATACCAAGGAAGTTTCTGACACTGAAGTAACTAGGAACTGTGTCCATTTTATGACTTTTGAAAACCCCATCCGATGTTACTATGAGCTGTGCCCATTTTATGACTTCTGAAAATCCCTCCCAACATACAGTAACTAGGAGTTTTGCCCAGTTCATGATACTTGAACCCCCCCATGTGTCTTTATCTGATTGTGCCTTTCCGTGATTCTGTTTCTATTGTTCTGATAAATAATCTGGATTATATGGTCTATCTGCCAAGATACCATATATGGGCCTTTATGTTAACCTCACCTACCAGTTGATCCCCTTCCCCAACTTTCCTTGTCAAGTTTTACAAAATTGCAGACATTAGACAGAGGCAGTATAGTGCAGTGGGTTAAGGCTCTGCGCTGCAGATCTGGAGACCTGGGTTTGAATCCCACAGCCACCTAGGTGCATACTGTGTGATCCTGAGCAAGTCACTTAACTTCCTTGTGTTCCCAGGTCACATCTGGAAACAAGCTTCAGCTTAGTGTGCTACTCCTGGTTAAACAATGTTCCTTTTCCCTTTCCCATTATTTTGCTGATGGAGAAATCTGTTTAGAAACCAACATCAGGCACAGACTCTGCCTTTGTAGTAAGAAATGGGCACAAAATTAGGTTACTCAGTTGCAAAAAATGGTTTGCCATTGTAAATCACACAGATAGGTGGACTGCACAGATAAGTTGAGACTCTTTCTTGGGGAAGAAATGTGCCCAGTGAGCAAGCCATTGCTAGGCAATGGCAAACTATGCCAGACCCTGTTAGTTTTCAGGTTAGTCATATTTTCAGCGTCTTTTTGGCTTGCTACTCACCCTCGTGCCAGCAGAGGCTTAAATACGTCATTCACGTGTGCCAAAACTCAGTTTGGAAACAAGTCTTGGCTTTGTAGGGGTTAGCTCCAATAGGCATGGCATGCCTTAGAAAATCTTGAGAGTGGAGAGCAGGGTCAGGAGGTCAGAATGAATTCCAGTGTTAAACACCCGTATGTATAATCATGAAAATCTCTATTTACAAAGCATTGAATGAAACAATGCATGTTCCACACAAATGCCCTGATATTATTGTTTACCTACACACACTGGATTTAAAATAAAGGTTAGGCATTGTAATTATTGAGGGATAGTGAGTGGGAGGGAATGAGAAATAACACCTGGGAAGGGATGAGACCTGATCCATGGAACCCTCCAGGATGCTGAGGACCCTGCAAGTGGACCTGGAAGGCCAAGGATAGGTAGATGGGGAAGAAAAGGTAGCAAGCCTAGACACTATAGTACCCTTTCAGGATGCTGAGAACCCTGCAAGGGGAGTGTGAAGGCTAGGGAAAAAGGGGGAGAGAGTAGGGGAAGGGAGAAAGGTATGAGAACTAGCACCTAAGAGGGGCTGGGTCAGTAGAAGCTGTAGAGTTGATAGAGGCATTGGGTACATTTGTAAGGGGGATGAACTGTAAGGAGCAAGATGAAGGAAATTAAGGTGGGTCATGACAGGAACAGTTAGGTGCAAGATAGTTGGAAAGGGCAGTGTTGATGGAATAGAGGGGGAAGGAGGAGTGTCAGATTTGGGGAGGTAGAGAGTGTCCCATATTTTAGGGAAATGGTGACAGTACCCAGACTGGCTGGAGAAGGTGTAGCGGCAGGGGACAGTTAGCATGTGAGTGTTGGTAGATCTGAGGGAGTGAGAAGGAGGAGGGGGTGTTATAAATAAGGGGGAGAGGTAGGAAGGGAGTTCACCCAGCCAGTGTTTAGCGGTGAATTTAGCGCAGTGTGAGGTGTCTATCTGTAAGGGAGGGGAAGGAAAGGGCTTGATAGAGGTCACAGTGGTGGGTGCGAGAGGGAGCATCAAGGGCAAAGTGGCAGAAGAAGTTGAAGAGAGTCTCCAGCCTGGTCAGAGAGGACTTTGGAGCAGCACCATAGACTATGTCGCAGTAGTCAAAAATTGGGAGGATTGGATTTCCGGTTCCAGTATGAGTGCTTGCACAACGTTTCCACTCGGGCTCTCCAACGAAATTAAAATAATAGGTATCTTATCTTTATAACCGTAGCCAACTCCACATCAAATCTATTGCTAAGACAATCAGGAGACTCCAGCATTGACAGCCCCTACCAGTGTTCTCCTTGGATGGCCAAAAACTGTGCAAATAGATTCCAGCCGCTCACGGACCTGGAGGAGGTGGGAGACAAAGGGCTGCAAGAGAGAGAGCAGTGTGGCAAAGGCCAACAGATCCTATGCATAGCTGAGAACGAACAAGCAATACAGATGTCGGGTAAAGGGGGGACAAGAAAGGGAGTGACCTTCTAGCCAGCTCTCAGCCTGAACACAATATCCTGAGGGCAACTGCAGAGTTCCAAGATGAAATGCGGGACTCTATCCAGGAACTCAGAACAGACTTGGGCTCATTGCAATGGTGTATGGATGAGGCTGATAGTCAAATTTCGGCCAATAACACTAAAATCGAATCCCTTGAATTGGCTATCCTCTCCTTGGCCTCCACACAGCTGCATAATTCCCTGAGACAGAAGGACACAGGGAATCACAGGAGGAGAAAAAACATCAGGATTTTTCCCCTGCACAAGGGGAGGAAGGTTCTGACCCTCTGGCCTATGCAGATCACTTTTTTTAGGTTGGTCTTGGAGCTCGGTCCAGATTATCAATTAGACTTCGAGCGAGCCCACCGAGCTCTTGGTTCCAGACCCACGGCCAGGGATGCAAGGCCCAGATCTTTTGTGGTCAGATTTCAAAGTTTCCAAACCAAAGAAACAATGCTAAAAAAAAAGCCTGGCAGAAGGATAAAATTATGATGGGAACACACCGCCTGATCATGGATAACGACTATGCCCCTTACACACAGGGCCAAATGAGAGATTATGCACCCTTATTTCCTATCCTGAGATCTCAACAGATAAAATTTCATACCCCATATCCCTCAAAGCGCACAGTGATGCTACCAAATGACCCAGTCACTTATAATACAGCTTCAGAGGCAAAGGAGGACCTTTATCCATGGGGGTAATTAAGGAGCGCCTTCTGGGACAAAGTACTATCAGGCCTAGCCAACCTAGACAAACTGCAATGCAGCCCTCAAGATCTAATTTTAGCCTGGAGGAAATGTTAAGGACAATCAGCCTTTTGAGGAACCCTACACTGAACATGGACCAGAAGTAAGTCCTGGTTCTTGATTTCTTTTTTGCCCTCCTGACATCTGGGTGGACTGGGGAGGGGATGTTGGGGGGGTGGACTGGTTGGGGGGTTCTCGGTGCTGATTTGGGAAGGATTGCCAGCCCAAACAGTGGAAAAAAACTAATATATTGATCCAATACACTTATTGGCCCTTCACTGTCATGTTGGGTAACTGGGTCCCCTCGATGGCTGACATAGAGTCAGGTTGGGGGGTTCTGGCATGCAACCTTGTTGGTGTCGCATTCCTCCCCCTTTGACTGTGTTTGTTCTCTCTGACTCACCTTGCTCTCCCTGGATCTCCCACCAGTTAGACTGTGTGGACGGGAGCTCTGGGGGGGGCCCTAGGGGTTGGGGGTGGCTGGGGGAGGTTTGACCCCAGGTGAAGAGGTTGAAGAACATACGATGACCCAGATCTTCAAAAATCAGATCTGAGTAGTTCTCCAGCCTGATCCCAATCTGGACCATAGGAACTACTAGACTAACATTCAGCGCAGTGGCTAGGATAGATTGTAACCATGATGGCCCTTTCAAAAGAAATTAACAAAGACACAACTTCGGGCAGAGGACATTTTTTGGACATTCTTCTTCCCTCCCCCTTCCCTTCCCCCTGTTTTTTTTTTCTCTCTTCTCCCCCTCTTTCTCTCATTTCTTTCTCCTTCTTCCATTCATCTCTTCTTAGGTGTTAATTTAATGTTAGTGGGGGTGGATTGGGGGACATGGGTGCTTGACTACAAAGAAGGCAATTTTAATTCATATAAATAATAAGACCCAATCCCTACCATGGGTCAAACATAAGGAAACACACCCCTTGGAGATGGAACCTGGGGGGGATTCTTTTGAACAGATATGAATTTGGGTATCGTTTTTCAAAAAAAGCCGGGGGGATGGGGCCCTGGACAAACTACTGGCAGATTAATAATGTTTAGAGGGAGGAGTGTCCCTTCAGGGTCTGTCCTCACTTGATGCTTTCACCCTCTTCTTTATCTGAAGACTAGCTGGCTTTTTGATTGGTCCCTTTTTCCCGAGGAAAGTTAACTATTTCCACTTAATTGTGGATTTCTGTGTCTAAGGGTGGGTAAGGGTCAACAGGCTCATCTCTGTAAGATTCTGCTCTGGGTTAAACACTGTCATTCTTACCCTCACTGCAGTATCAGGGAAGGGGCACACCATGTTATTAGTGCATGGGGCTGAAGGGGGGGCTGTCATCCTTTGTCTATCTCAACACCCATACTGTGGCCCTATATTGGCCTGAGTTGGGAAGGGAGAGAACTGGGAGATCACAGAGGAGATTTGGTACTGCATTATACATCCTGGGACAAGGGAGGTGGGTAATTTCTCTGTAAGGGGGACCCCGAGATACTAGCTATGCCGGACCAACTGGGATGGGAATGCACCATCCCCCTGGGGAACCTCCAACTCAGGGAAGGGGATGTCCCTTGCCTTCAGAAACAGGAGATCCCCAATTAAACCTTGCCTCCTTTGGGAGACTGGTTTGAGACCGAGTTAAGGTGGTCTTGGAATACCACCTTAAAAATGGAAGTACTTACGTACATAGTTCTTGTTTAAACAGCTTTGATGAATGGTGTAACTAGTTTTGGTTCTAATAGTATAAAGTTTATTGACACTGGTGACAGTGCAAGTAGGTGGAGTGAAATGAGACACCGGAGACATTATTGTATTTTGTACATCATCACTTTATTAAAAATACTTCAGAAACAGCAAGAGAAGAGATCAGGGGTAACACTTAGAGAGGAGGCTGCCGGAGTTGGTCGACTCATTTATAGGGTCTTGGTGGGAATGGTCTGGGTGGCTCTAGGCTGGAACAATCTGAAAAACAAACAGAAAAACAAAGAGATGATAAACCACATAGTACTGACAGAAACCGACTTAAAACCTAAAAGAAACAAAAAACTTAAATGACTACTCAACCAGTAAAGATCTACTCCCTAAATATCAGTGGACTACATAACCCCATTAAACGTTTGCAGATGATGCAGCATCTCAACAAACAAAGGGCAGATATAATCTTTATACAAGAAACCCACCTCTCTGAAGTCAAACACCAGAAATTGTCTTGGGGGGCACATATGTTGTTCACTCATCCTCTCGCCCCGGAGGTCGAAGGAGGGGGGGTGGCCATAATGATACCTGCAACTACCCAACTTAAAATAAACAAAGTTCACTCAGATGGACTAGGCCGTTACACCATAATTCAAGGGCGATTATACAATCAAGAGGTCACCTTGGCTAATATATATTTACCTCCGCAGACCAAGATTCCAATAATTCGTTTGATTCTGGCTAAGATCCTGGATTTCCTCCAGGGACAGCTAATAATGGCTGGTGATTTTAACATGACCTTACAGCCTAACCTAGACTCATCAAACCCCAAAATTTACAGTCTTTCTAACTCCATTAAGTTTTTAAAGCGCAACTTGAACATCTAGGTCTGGTCGATATATGGCGTAAAACTTTCCCTTCTTCTCCAGGATTTACATATTACTCGGGCAGATTTCACTCATACTCAAGATTAGACTATTTCTTCACTACATGCAAACATTTCTCAACAGTCGGGGACATTGCTATTTGCCCAAAAATTCTATCTGACCATCACCCGCTCATGTTAAAATTGGACTTGGGTAAGAAACCCAAACATACCCTTTGGAGGCTTAATCCATACTTTCTAAAAGACAAAAAATTCACTAATCAGATTAAAAAGAGGATCCCACAATTCTTTGAAGAAAACATTTCTCCCACACTCCTGGAAGCCACTTTATGGGATGCTATGAAGGCCACTATAAGAGGTGAGATTATTGCCTATGCCTCTAGGAAAAAAAAAGAGAGAGAGAGAGACCAGATACAATGATCTCACAACCAACCTTCAAAACTACCAATTGCTTTACAAGGAAAGGGATAAATAATTACAAATTAAAATTAGGGATACCAAAGCAGCTGTCCAAAAAATCATGGATACCAAGATCCAGAAGCCCCTAATATAACAGTGACAATATTAAAAATAAAACACCCTCAAACTGGTAGGGTATTACATAGAGAAGAAGAAATAAGACAAACCTTTGCATATTATTATCAACAGCTATATACGCCACAAAATAAATCAACCCTGGAACAAAGACAAGACTTTTTAGCCCATCTAAATCTACCAAAACTAACAGACGTACAAATTCAGACATTAAAGACCGCGATTGAAGCTGATGAAATACGTACAGTGATAGCTAACCTTTCTACAGGTCATTGCCTTGGCCCGGATGGGTTTACCGGTGAATGGTATAAATCCTTCTATAAGGGGTTGTCTCCCAGACTTCTTCAACTATATAGAGAGATAGCTGAGGCAAGTCCCCCCCCTTCATCATGGGAATATGCCACAATCACAGCAATCCCTAAACCAAATGTGAATAAAATGGAACCATCCTCCTATAGCCCAATATCCATCCTAAACTCGGATTATAAAATCTACATGGCCATTTGGGCTGCCAGAATAAAAAAGATTCTTCCAACAATAATCCACTCTTATCAGGTAGGCTTCATCAAGCAAAGAAATACCACAGACAATATTAGAAAGACCCTAATTTTAATAGAATACATCCAAACCCGAAAAATACCAGCTGCCTTTATTAGTCTTGACACAGAAAAGCATTTGACCTGGTCTTTTGGCCCTTTTTATGGGACACACTGTGGACATTTGATTTCTCAGATTCACTTTTGACGTAGCTTGGTCAAATTTACTTCTCTCCTAAAGCTTATGTGCGAATTAGCGGGGGTTGTTGTCACCATTTCCACTTTACCAAGGTACACAACAGGGCTGCCCACTATCCCCCTTACTATTTGTAATATATATCGAACCCCTAGCTGCTGCCTACAGAGCATCAACAAAAATAGAGGGAATCCCCTTGCAACAAACGGAATATAAAATTAGTCTTTTTGCAGATGACATCCTTCTTTCCCTTCTATCTCCCTCAAATTTGATCAAAGAGGCATGGAGTATTCTAAAATGATTTGAAGAATTAGCAGGTTTCAAATTAAATATATCCAAAACAAAAGCCCTATTGTACAACTATACCCCTCCGAAAACTCTAAAGCAAACCCCGACCTTAAAATGGAACTCTACTAAAATGAAGTGTTTAGGCATATATATCTCCCAAAATTTACAGGTAATCGAGTTAATTAATTATGAACCCATGTCCATGTCAATCCAGAAGGACTTGGACAGAGGGACACAACTCCCACTTTCATTATTTCAATGAATTGGGACAATTAGGATGAACGTCCTACCCCGCTTTTTATATTTGTTTCAAAACATTTCCTATTTTCCATCCCCATGCTTTTTTAAATCCTGGGGAAACATGATATCTTCATTTGTTTGGAACAAAAAAAAAACATGAATAGGGTTATCAATATTGAAATTGTCCCTAGCCCAGGGTGGAACTAACCTCCCAGACCTTAAACGATATGCAGAGGCGGCATTTCTCCGTATACTACTCCTCTGGCTTTCTGACAAATTTGAAACCCCCTGGAAGAAAATGGAGTTCCATCTGAATGATCTACATGATATTAAAAAGATCCTGTTTTCCTCCCCCGGGAAAACTTCTCCTTTTAAATGACTTTACAGAAATCATGTCGCAAGTCCTTAGGATTTGATTTCAGCTACATAAAAAAGAACAATTCCTTTCAATTTACGAATACTGCAAAGTGATTTCAGAAGATGAATTCTTTGTCCTGTCTCACATGGACTTGTCCTTTTTCCATTGGAGAAGACTGGGACTAGAACAGGTATTCCAGTTCTTGGGCCCTAAGGGGGTGTTGACATTTGACGACCTAAAGCAGAAATTTAATCTATCAAATGCCGACCTATTCAGATATTTTCAAATTAGAAACCATATACTTTGAAAACATACCATACAGGTAAAGTTGACTCACCCAACCCCCCCCCCTTTAAAACTATTCTCAGACCATTCCCAAGGAAACCATTGGAACCACTTAATTGGAAACCTAAACAAAATTATACGAGACCTTGCTAAAGAATCAACCAATTCAATTTTGGAAAGTTGGAACAAAGACCTAGGTCTTAATCTATCAATAGAAACATGGTCCTCCACTGTTCTTAAGGTGGTTAAGATCATCCAATCACATGTATGGACAGAATACTCATGGAAGTGTAGGTCTAGGTTTTTTAGATCGTTGGCAAGGCTGATGAAATACCTTCCAGTTAAATACAGGACTTGTTGGAGGGGGTGTGGGTGTAGAATGGCCAACATTGCACACATAATGTGGCAATGTCCATTTTTGATGCCTTTCTGGATAAGTCTCCAAAATGAAATAACCGACAGTCTAGGTGAAAGTGTGGATTTAACAGCTGAGGTAGTTTTGTTAGCCATATACCAGGACCACCCCCATGGACAAATCTCTGCTGTCTATTTTCATATTAGTAGCTAAAAAATCACTTACAAAAAAATGGATGACTCCAGACATCCCTACCATTCATGATTGGAGATGAATTATGCTATTAATATATCAGATGGAAAGCTTAACAGCAAAGATTAATAACCAGGAAATGGCAACGATGGGCACTACATCAGGCAGCAGTAGATCCTGAGTTCTGCCCATAACATAGCCTGGAGGGGAGGGAGAGAGGTAGCGAGAGGAGAACAGGTCATAGAGAAATCTTTAGCAGTTTAGCCCTATAAAATATGTTGTTTATCCTTGACAATTCTTCAGCCTAACCGTAGTATAAATGAAATTAGTAATAGTTTTGCCTGCAGATGTAAAAAAAGAAATGTGATACTGAAGTATTTAAGAGAATGTCAATGTATGTACTGTGTCTCATAAATTTAAAGAAAAATCTTAATAAAAACATATTTAAAAAAAAGTGGGAGGATCATCTTCTGGACAAGCTCATACCTAGCTGCAGGAGGAATGCAGCTGTGGTTCCTGAACAAGGCACCAAGCTTGGGGTGCAATTTTTTCTGGATAGCATCAATGTGTCCTGAGAAGTTGAGGTGTTGGTCTAACAAAACCCCAAGGTATCTGAAGGATGAGGTGTCCTCAAAGTAAAGTCCCATCAAGAGTGCAGAAAGTGGGCAGGAAGGGAAGCCTAGAGAGTCTCTGCCTTGTGCCAAAGGTCCTGGAGACTGTCTTCTTGGTGTTGAGGAATATTTGATGCTTTGCAAACCAGAGCTGTACCTTGTTGAAGTTGTGCTGCAATCTGGATGTGATCACAGCTGGGCATGAGCCAGATGCATACAGGACAGTACCATCAGTGTACATGTGTATGGCAGAGGAGGGGGAGCAGACAGATGGCAGGTCATTAAGGAAGATGGAGAATAGAAGGGGACCAAGCACGGAGCCCTGAGGGATGCCAGTGCAGATCAGGAGGGGTGGCGAGATGGCATCTGCGATCTTAACTGACTGGATTCTACCAGTAAGGTAGGCCTTAAACCAGTTAGTGGCAGAAGGGGTTAGACCAGCAGATGAAAGGGAGTCAAGGAGAAGGGAATGGGAAACAGTGTCAAAAGCCTTGGCAAGGTCGACAAATATGGCTGAGGTGATTTGGCCATTGTTCATCCTGGAGAGGATGGAGTCAGTGAGTCGAAGTAGGGAGGAGGTGGTGGTAGAATGTTTTTTCTTGAAACCAGCTTGGAACGGGGTGAAGAAGGAGGTATCATATAGAAAGAAGGTGAGTTGATAGAAGACTAGATGTTCTTGTAGTTTGGCTAGGGTAGGGAGTAGCGAGATGGGCGATAGTTGCCGGGAGATGAGGGGTCTCCACTTTTAGGTAGGGGAGGACCACTGCATGCTTGTATATGGTAGGGACATCGGAGGTTGAGAAGGAAAGATTTAAAATTAAGAAGAGGGGATAGGCAATGGCCGGGGCTGAGAGAGAGCGGAGTTTAGGATCAAAGTCATCTGGGGAAGATCCTTTTGAGGGTTGATGGCAAGAGGGCATTTAGAGTATCGATGGGGAGACTGAAGATAATGAGAAGGAGGGGTGGAGAAATAGGAAGTGGAGCTCTTTTGGGGAGGATAGAGGGATATCCATGATATTTAGGGGGAGGGGTAATTAGGGAGGAACTTCAGCAGTTCGATTGCACAGTAGGTATAATAGGAATTAAATTCCACAGCTACAGCATGGAAGTTGGCTACAGGACTGCCATTTACCTTTAGCACTGGCGAAGGGGGAGGGACTGAGGGGTAAAGAGGGCATGAACCACCTTGCAGAACTTGGAAGGGGAATTTATGTTAGTGAGGAAAACATTTTTGAAGTAATTGGACTTGGCTAGTCTTGTTGCCCTGGTACAGGCATTTTGGAGCTTACAGTAGTCCATGAGGTTGCTAGGAAGCTGGGTGGATTTGTGACGCTTCCAGGCATGATCTCTGGTCCTAAGACAGGCTAAGAGTTCTGGAGTAATCCACGGTAGGTGGTTACCCCTAACCCTGGTTTATGGTATAGTAGATTGTATCAGACTAATTTTGCTTAGTACTAAGCTGACATCTTCTGTTACTACAAATCCCAGAATACCCTGCAACTGACACCACAGCAGTAGGCAGCAGTGGGAGATTCAATAACCTGCAGTGCATGTTAGAGCTTTTACAATCTCTGAACAGATGTCTTCTGGGTCTGCTTTTCTCGAAAGGCTAAGTACAGTCCTCTGTGGCTGTACGTAGCTCTGGGAGGACAGCAGGACCAGGAAACAAAAGATCAGAGCTTATATAAACTCTAACATGCACTGTAGGCTATTGAATCCCCCACTGATGCCTAATGCTCTGATCTGCCACTGCTGCCTACTACTCAAAGTGCACACTGAGACCAGCCTCAGACTTGATGTGGGGCTGTTGGTGCTGATTGTTCCCCTTTAACCTGATTGATCCCAAATTGCTGTGTTCTACGCTACTGATGTTAGGCTTGTCTCCCCCCCCATGCTGTTGCCTGGTTTACTGACTACCTAAGTAACATGCAGCAAATTGTTAAATTTAACTGAACCCTATCTACTATGGTTTCCCTTAAGCAAGGTGTACTACAAGGCTTCATACTTGGTCCACTCCCCTTCTCCCTGTCTTTCAGAACTCTTTTCTGTATGCTGACATCCTGTGCTACCACATGCTGTAATGATGATCTTGCCACCTGGATAAGCTCCAAGAGTGCACATCACATTAACTGTGTTCAGTACAGCTTTCCAAAGAACATAATCATGGCTATCCAACAAAAGACTGGTTCTTAGACAGTACAACAAAGACCCATGCCATGTTGTTTGGCTCCTCAGTCAAAATAAGATCCTGTTCCGATAACTCTGCTTAATTTGGTCCAATCAGTCAAGTGCCTTGGTGTCACATTAGATGTCGCTCTGGATTCTCCCTCTCATGCCACCAACATCTGCCAGTCCATCAATGCCAGACTAGGCCTGACCCATATACTGACTGCACAATGAAACTTTCACAGTGAAATCCATTACAGCAACAACTTTGATGTCATTGTAATGCACTTCAAGGCGAAATTTCATGGTTCTTCATTCCGCCATGAACAAACTCCGACTTGGGTTTGTATCTAAAAGTGGTGGGTGTGAAGGGTGAAGCCCGGCATGGGGTGTGTGGGCTCAATTAATGTCAGGTGAAATTTGCCTTCGATATAGAGTGGTGTTGTTGTGTTATACTGACAAATATAGTTGTCAAAGCGCATGGTACATACAGTCTCAGCTTCAGAGCTAAGCATATCTTTACCCTGACTGTTTTTTCAACCTTGCTAAAGGTAAAGTCATTCCACGTTCAAGTTATGGTATGCTTGCCTTTCTTAAAGGAGAACTGTGCTGAATCTTTAAGTCAGTTTTATCAGCAGAAGTTGATTTTAAAGCACTGGTTAAAATTCTGTTATTGTTCCATCTGTACAAGCATTGTGGTAACATCAGTAGGTTTTTCTACTTTGCAGTCTGATAGTAAGTGCAATTTTAGAATGGTATGGTGTAGTTTATGTCCTTCTCAGCCAGAGTTCTGTAGTAGAACACGGATGCATTGTGTCAACAATAGAAGAATAGAACAGGGACATAAACTACATCATATATTTCTAAAATGGTTATGAGCAGCAGCAGCATGTAAATCAGAAACAGCCACTAGGATAACTAGAAAGCCTGGATATCTAGATCAATAACAAAATTTGAACCAGTATTGAAAACAAGCTTCTACTGGGAAAATGAATTAGAGATTCAATGCAGTTCTCCTTAAAATGCCACTAAAACTACTCTAGCTAGATGGGATGTCAGTGACAATAACATCTGCAGATTCACATTGTCCTCTACCTGTCTTTTACACCACTGTGATCTCTAGAGAAAACTGGGGTGGCTATCACCCCCAAATAGTTGCCAATTTGTTGCAGTTTGTTTCATACATAAACTTTGTCATATTCCTACCTCTGTTCCTGTTGTACAGTATCTTACACCCTCTCACCATATCTACTTTCTAAGGTCTACTGACAAGTCCCTGATGGTAGTCCCTACAGTATGCACCAATATGAGGGACCAGACTTTTGCTCCTAGATTCTGGAAATCTCTCTAAGCTCGTGGCTACTTTATTAATAACTTCAGTAGCATGGTTAACAAACATGCTCCCATAAAGAGACACAGGGCCAAATGTCTCTGTGCCAAATGGATTAATAGTGGACACCAGAATGCTAAGCATCTTCATGATAAAGCCTAGGAACAGTGTAAGAAATCAGGCCTGTCACCAGACTGGCACACCTACAGACATCTTCGAAATACCTGAACAAATAGTTCCAAGGGTACCAAAAGATCCCACCTAGAGTCCCTACCAATGAAAAATCTGTTGAATCCCCCAAATTTCTGGAGCCAAGTAAACTATTTACTCAAAGGCCGGTCCAATACAGTCCCCTGTGAAACAACTGCCAATGGACAGGTCTTCTTCAACCCTATCTCCATAGCTCCTGAGTTTAATAAATTCTTTATGGACCTAGATCGCTTTAAGACCCCCCACTTAAGGGACTATTCTTATTGCTCCCTGCCTCCCTACCAGTTGACTTCCCCTGGACACTAGCCTAAATTCCATTTTAGACTAGTCTCCTAGTAGGAAATTCTCAAGCTCCTTAAAGGAATAAAAAGTGAAGGTTCATCTGGATTTGATGACCTGGAACCCAAGTTCCTCAAACTCACAGCGGCCATTATAGCTACCCCCACCCATCTTTTAAACAAATCTCTCCTTCTCAGAGATGTCCTTGAAAAATGGGAGGTGGCACTTGTTGTGTCTACCCACAAAGGCGGGTAGAAAGAATTGATTGAAAATTCAGGCCCATATCTCTTCTCTCCACACTTGCAAAAATCCAGGAGAAAGTACTCAGAGGTTCTGATAGGCTCAGCTCCCCATTCTCTGTTCCACAACAAATCCACACACAACTGCTGTGTCAAGGATAATGATCTTTATTCCAGTTCCATTACCAGCAGTCAGGTTCATCACGCACCCTCCCTCAAAACAGTCAAATATTTTCACACAATACGTGCGATTTCTCAAGACTGAGTCTCGAATCAGCTGTGCTTGTCAGGGTGCTAACTGATCTTCTCCTGACCAGAGATACAGGGGAATGTTCCATCATGGTTCTCCTTGACCTCTCATTAGCATTTGACATCATAGATCATGGGTTCTTAACTGCTCAGCTGAGGGACTCGTGGGGCTTGGTGGTACTGTGTTGAGATGGTTCAAGTCATTCCTCTCCAGTAGGGTGCAGCAGGTTGTGGGTGGGGGGGGGTTCTCTCTCTCTCTCTCTCTCTTTTCAGCTGCCCTGACCTGTGGAGTCCCTCAGAGTTTGATTTTGTCACCCATATTTGGTATGTATGTATATTTGGGAGTAGTGATTCATAGGTACAGTCTGCAGGTTCACTGTTATGCAGATGATACTTGGCTGTACCTATAATTTGCCCCAAGGAGAAAAATGCAGTGTGCATGCTTAATGATTGCCTATCTGTGATCAAAGACTGAATGGTCTTAAGTTGGCACAGGATGAATCTGGACAAAACTGAAGTGCTACTTGTAGACTCCGGTGTCCAGAGGGTGGCTGGACTAAGCAGGCTGGTGACTGGATTACATCTTGACCCTACTCAGCTCACAGCCAAAGATAGGGTGAAGAATCTGGGAGTCATCATGCACCATAAGTTGACACTAGAACATCAGGTTCTAGCTGTGGTCCATGGTAGTTTCTTTCATTTTAGGAACATCACCCCAATCAAGTCTTTTCTTAGCCCTCAGGACCTGAAGACACTGATGCATGCCTTTGTGGCATCCAGGTTGGACTATTGTAATGCTCTTTATCTCAGGCTATCTGGAGGGTTGATGATCTGCTTGCAGGCTGGTACAAAATGCCATGGCTGGGTCAATTGCCAATGTTTCTCACTCCAAGCATATCCCTCATGCTTTGCGGATGTTGCATTTACTGCCTGTGAGGTGCAGTATCCCCTTCAAGATAGTTTTGTTAACGTACAAAGCCCTATGTGATCTGGGTCTAGGCTACCTAGAAGAGCTCCTGTGTCTGTATGCTCCTACCTGCCCTCTCCGCTCTTTGGAGGTGGATCTCTTGAAGGTCCCCAGATCTCGATTAAAGCTGTCTGGAGACTGTGCTTTTGTGATAGCAGCTCCAGTTTTCTGGAAACAGCTGTTGTGAGAGCTTCAGGAGGCCCCCTGAGTTGATAGTTTTAAGTGGGGGTTCGAACATTATCTTTTTATAAGGGCTTACCCAACTGACTCTGAAACTATTGTACCAATGGAATAATTTATACTGAAAGTTCTTTATTGTACTGCAGTATTTGTTTTTGATATATTTTGTAAGGCACCCAGAGCCTACAGGATTGGTCAGCTAAGAAATGTATTTTATTTATTTATTTATTGAAACATTTAACCAGGAAGGCACGCAAGGGGAAGGGGTAGTGGAGGCAAGTACAACACTGCAAGCATACAATTTTTGACATAGAGGCATACATGGCCAACATAATGATACATTAATAGCAGCAACAAATTAAGGTACAAAGGTCAAATTTAAATGAACAAATGAACAGAAGAACATAAACAATTACAATCAGGGGAAGTGATCAAAGATACGAAGTCTGAGTGAAACCTGGATCCCATGATGCAATGTATACAAGGGAGTACTGGAGCAGACAAAGTGACCATTAGAGACCCACAAGTGCTATGCTGGGCAGAACAACTGCAACCAGGCAATGAGGAAATCAGTGATAGGGCAAGGTGTTAGGTGATATAAAAGTATGTGAAGGGTCAGGAGGATTGGCTAGAGCAGGAGTGGGATGTGCACATACGCAGGAGGGAGGAGAGAGCTTTGGGTGTAGGTACATTACAGATATTGGAGGGGAAGGTGTTCCATTGTTTAGGACAGCAGAAGGAAAAGGTGAGTTGACCAATGGAGGTGAAGCAGTGGGGAATGGTGAACGTATGAGAGTCAGTATTCCAAAGGGAATAAGAGCTCAGTGGTGAGGCAGAGGTGACAGAAGAGAGGTATGAGGGAGATTGCTATACCGGAATTTATCCATGAAAGTAGCAGAATGTGATAGGCGTCTGGACTCCAGGGATGGGAGAGACGTGACTTTGTACAGATCACAGTGGTGAGTGCGAGGGGGGGTAGGATAATGTGAAGCAGCAGAAGGAATTAAAAAGGGTGTCCAGTCTGGCCAGGGTAGTTTTGGGGGTGACACTGTAGACTGTGTCTGCATAGTCAAAAGGTGGGGAGGATCATTTTCTGCACAATAGCACGTTAGGCTGAAGGAGTTATACACTCCTTATTTCTGTATAGAGCACCAAGCTTGGGGTGAAGATTTTTATGGATTGAATTCACATATGCTGAAAGTCCAGATGATGGTCTAGCAAGACCCTAAGGTATCTGAAGGAAGTGACATTCTCAATCGGAGTATCATCCAGAGTGTGGAATTCTGATAGTGATTTAAGGGAAGACAGCCTCTGTCTGGTGCTGAAGGCCATGGAGACTGTCTTTTTTTGCATTCAGGAACAGTTGATGCAACTGGAACCATTTCTGAACATTGTTGAAATCCTGTTGCAGTCTACTCTGGGTATCAGTGTGAGAGGAGCTAGATGTGTAAAGGATGGTGTCGTCTGCATACATACAGATTTGGGAAATGGAACAGGCAGATGGGAGGTTATTAAGAAAAATGGAAAATAATATAGGGCCCAGGACAAAGCCCTGCGGGACACCAGTGGTGATAGGGAGTGGAGAGGAGAGGGAGGAGGCAATCTTGACAGATTGGGTTCTGCTTGTCAGGTAGGAGTGAAACCAAGCTGTGGCAGGGGGGGTTTAGCCCTGCTCAGAGAGTGTTCTGAGGAGAAGCTCATGGGATACTGTGTCAATGGCTTTTGCCAGATCAACAAATATGGCCAAGGTTACATGACCCAGATCCATATTAGAGAGTATGGAGTCTGCGAGGTGTACAAGGGAGGTGGTGGTGGAGTGGGACTTGTGGAAGCCAGACTGGAAAGAGGTGGAAAATGAGAATGAGTCACGGTAGGAGGTGAGATGGGCAAGGACCTGATGTTTTGCTAGGATTGGGAGTAGGGAGAGAATGTGATAATTCCCGGGGGGGTGGGATCTCCACCTTTGGGAGGGGTAATGACTGTAGAATGTTTCCAAGAGAGAGAGAACTGAGGACAGGGTAAAAAATAGGTTGAGGAGAGAGGCCAGAGGGGCTGCTATTGCAGGTGTGGATAGGTAGAGCAATTTAGGGTCAAGGCCATCTGGAATAAATATAAATAAACTACTGCTACCACCACCAGTGGGAAGAGGGTAGCATCTACAGTACAGGTGGGCAACAACCATAAGTAATGTATATGTGTGATGTGGGGATGTGCATTGTTACAGGGTCAAGTCTGGATGAGCATGTGATGTACAGCTTCAGCGTATATAATTTGGCTCAACCTGGAAGGGCACCTGAAGCAAAACCCCATATAATTACGATTATTTGGCACTCTAAATGTCCATGAACCTCAGCACAAAAGCACTGAATGTGAAGGTTAGTGGGTCAGACAGATGCACAGACTGAGGTAAAAGGTGTAGAATGCACCTTGCGATATTTACTTTCCAAAATAATAAACATATAGAAAGGAAATAAGTGATCAATCCTTCAGTTCTGCAAAAACAGTGTACAATTACCTCAGTGCACAACTTCCAGGCTTCATTCTAAACAAATCGATTCCTAGCACATGAAAACTTGCATGTGCTATGAGAAACAGTGCACATTTCCCTCACTGCACAACTGCCAGGTTTCATTCCAGCCAAATAGATTTCTAGCACATGAAAACTTGCATGTACTATGAGCTGCTTCCTCCACAACATTCAGGTCTCTACTGGCTGACTTATCTGACTCATCTGTTTTGCAACTCAGGAGGTAGGCTTTTACACCTGCCTACTGATGATGTCAGCACCATGTGAGCTGTTTGACTCACAGTTCTCTAAGTAAACACAAGCAGGCTGACTTATCCTGAATAAACACATTTCTCTAAGTAAACACATGCAGGCTGACTTATCCTAAAGAATCATAGACAGGCTGACCCTTACACACCTCTGCTTTACCTAGGAAAGAATGTTTTGTTTTTGGCTTCTTGTAAACCCAAAGCAGTTTACACAGAATAAAACACAGAGTGCAAGGCTCAGTGTTTCAATTCTTTTTCATCACTTACATTCCCTCTGTGTCTGCCTGCAGTACAACACAGAAGACGGCAAGCAGCCCACTGCCACTTATCTTACTTATATATTCTCTATACAGTACTTGGGAGAAGTTGGGGAGCGACTATAAGATGGAAAGTGGACAGATTTCAGCCTGTAGTTAGAACAATAAACTTACGAGAACAGGACAGTATAAAAGAAAATGCAGCACAAATTCAGATAGGGGCTCTGACCCTCTTTATTTATTTATTTAGGGTTTCGGATCATACCTTTGAGCTCAGAGCTCTTTTACAAAGGTTCCACATCAAACAGTGACAATGACAGCAATAACAAACAGTTTACATACAATACTCGAATAATAGGTAGCTAGTATGCAATAAGGTTACAATGTCATTCGTAGTACCAATGGTGATAGTACAGCATCAAGAGCATTCAGCTAGGGTAAATGACAGTGTTTATATGTAGTGAAGGAGATAAAGAGGCATGACACCTAATGTGAGAGTCCGAGGAGGAGTAATGGTGAGGGGGGGGGGGACTGGGGGGAGAGTAGGCAGCCAAAAGAAGTGGCTTTGTCTAGGATGTTGGGAGGTAGTTGTAGTAGGTTGGTTTTAAGGTTGATCCACTGGGAGAAAAGGCACAGGAGGGAGAGGGAGAGGAAAACAGAGGAATAGGGTAAGAGAGAAGAGTGGGGGTAAAAGGAAGGAGAATGTGGATGAATGGGCATTATGGGTGTTAGAGTCCTAGTGGCAGTCGCAAAGTGTCCTAGTAAGAAGGTGCTGCCTTAGGCCATTTTTGAATTGTGAGATGCATTGGGAGTTTAGAATGTGCACTGGGATTTCTTTGAGCCATTGGGGGGCCCTATAGCTGAAAGCACACTGTCCCTGCACAGTTCAACGGAAAGGTGTTGATAGGGTCCCCCTCATCCTGCCTCTGGTAGTATAGCTGGTAGCACTTGGTGTTAGGATGCTAGAAATGCATGGGGCAGCTTTACCCATTAGTACCTTTTTTCCAAGGAGACATGTTTGGAATATAATCTTGTTCTTTAGTGGCAGCCAATTCATCTCCTTGTATAAGGAGCAGGTGTGGGTATTTCAGTCTGCAGCCATTGTGAGTCTACATGGCTTGTTGAGGGCAATGTGAATCCTTTTTAGTGCAGTATCTGTTGCTGCGCCGTAGACCACCAATCCACAGTTGATGGTAGAAAGGATGGAGCTGGATCCTGAGAGATGGAGGGCCTGTGGAGTGCGATACTTTTTATGCCTATATAGTGCACCCAGCTTGATGTTCACTGCCTTTACCACTGTGTTGATGTGTTGAGTGAAGGTGAAGCAGTCATCAATGGTGACCCTCAGGTACTTGAAGGACTGAACTTGTTCCAGTGGCTCACTGACTTTATTGGAGATGGTGAGGGGAGGGAGCTTCTTTTTGTGCTGTGGGCTGGCTGTGAGCATCACCTTGTTTTTTTTTGTAGTTTAATAGAAGTTTATGGCTACAGAACCAGTCTTCCAGCTTGTAGAAGGATGCCTGCAGCTCGGAGTGCAGGGTGACTATTGATGAACTGCTGGTGAGAAGCACAGTGTCATCTGTGTCAAGTATCAGTTTAGTGTCACAGACTTCAGGAAGATTATTTAGGAAGAGGTTGAATAGTAAGGGCCCCAGTATTGACCCATGTGGGACCCCTAAAGATACCTCGTTGGAGCTAGATACTGTGTGCCCAATTTTTACATGTTGGCTTCTGTGTGTTAGGTAGTCCTTGAACCAGCAGACAGCATTGCTTGCAACCCCCAAGTTCTGTAGTTGAGTCAGGAGGAGAGAGTGATTGAGAGTGTCGAAGGCTTTGGTGAGGCCTATGAAGACTGACCCCACCAGCTTTCCTTCATCTAGTGCCTTGTGCGTGTAGTCCAGCAAAGCAGTGGAAGTACTATGATTCTTCCTGAAGCCATGTTGGTTAGGACATAACAGGTTGTATTTGTTGAGGTAATCTGTGAGTTGGGCAGCCACAGTTTTTTCCGAGGCTTTAGATAAGGGAGAGAGGATGGCCTATAACTGGTGGTGCATGTCATATCACCGTTCTTGTGCACCAGCATCACGAGAGCCTGTTTCCAGATCCTGGGGAACTGTGCAAGAGCCAGCGATTTGTTAAATAGTTTTGTAACTGGCACGATGTTGACATCCAGTGTTAGGGATAGGAGTTTCATATCGACTACATCACTCCCCATTCTGGTCTTGCCTATTTTATTTTTTATGTGTTTGTAAGTCTCCTTCACTGACACTTTTTTGAAGTAGAAGACAGGGATTGAGCCCCCTTGAGGCATGCAGTTGGTTTGTTCCCCAGCAGGGTGCAGGTAGTCAGGGATTGCACTCCAGTCAGGTCAGTAAATGCTGTGTTGAGAGAATCCGCAATGTGCAGAGGGTCAGTAATCGTGGCATTGTTGATGTTGAGCGACAGGGGGGATCTTCTTCTCATCCTTCCCAAGAAGGTTTTTGATGTTCTCCCAAAAACTCTTCCCATTGCCCCAAGTTTTATTAAGCTGCTCCTTTAAAAGTGAACCAGTCTTCACTATTTTTTGTTCTTACTTAGTGAGACTGGTTTCCAACCTTTTTACTTATTTCTATGAAAACCATACCTGACTCCTGCAATGTTTAAATTTCAGCTGCCATACATTTTCAGATTTACTTTTAGCTCACATCCCCCAAATATTTCAGGAGTATTCACATATTTCAATAAACATACAGACTTAACATTAACAACATTTCTCCATCATTGTCATTACAGACAGGAACATTATCAATTGTTTAGACGTAGGCATACAGTTTCCTGATTTTCATCTCATTAGTTTGCGTCTTACCCAAGTCCACCTCATAACAGGGAATCACCGCATGGAACAATGATTTAGTCCCTTCTGGTCTTAAGTAGACCTCTTCAGTGCTGCCTCCTGTAGAATTTCCATGCCCCTTCTGGTCGCCTGGACCCAAGTCCTGAAAAAGTACACATGGCAGGCTCTGTTCCTCTTTTCCTCTCTATTTCCATCTGTTTAATGCACAGCCACTCAACGAGCTCACTGACCTCTTCTGGTGGTGCAGATGTGACATCCTCTTCGGCCTCTGGTATGCCATCCTCGACTTCAGGTTTGGTTTTGCTCCTGGCCCCTAGGTCCAATCCTGGAAGAGGCTTTTCACCCATCTCCTCTGCTATCACTCTGGTCAAGATAGGTGACTGGTATTCCATATGTTTACGTTTCTGCACCTGCTGTCCTTGTGACATCTGCCTGGATATCAGGGCAATATCCCCTGGTAATGTCTCTCTCCCAGCCTAGATGCACCAGTACTCCATTGCTGACACCAAATGTGAAGGTTAGTGGGTGAAACAGATGCACAGACACAGGTAAAAGGTGTAGAACATACTTTGAGGTACTTATTTTCCAAAATAAAATAATAAACATACAGAAAGGAAATAGGTGATTAGTTCTTCAGTTCTGCAAAAATAGTGCACAGTTCCCTATGTGCACAACTTGTAAGCTTTGTTCCAGTCAAATAGATTTCTAGCACACGAAAACTTGCATGTACTATGAGAATCAGTGCACAATTCCCTCAGTGCGCAACTTCCAGGATTCATTCCTGCCAAATAGATTCCTAGCACATGAAAACTTGCATGTCCTATGAGAAACAGTGCACAATTCCCTCAGTGCACAACTTCCAGGCTTCATTCCAGCCAAATAGATTCCTAGCACATGAAAACTTGCATGTACTATGAGAAACAGTGCACAATTCCCTCAGTGCACAACTTCCAGGCTTCATTCCAGCCAAATAGATGCATAGCACATGAAAAGTTGCTTGTACTATGTGCTGCTTCCTCCGCAACAGTCAGGTCTCTACTGACTGACTTATCTGACTCATCTGTTTTGCATGCCAGGAGGTAGACTTTTATACCTGCCTACTGATGATGTCAGCACCTTGTGAGCTGTCTGACTCTCAATTCTCTAAGTAAACACATGTAGGCTGACTCATCCTAAATAAACACAGACAGGCTGGCCCATCTGACCTTTACACACCTCTGCTTCACCTAAGAAAGAATATTTTGTTTTTGGCTTCTAGCAAACTCAAAGCAGTTTACACAAAATAAAACACAGAGTGCAAGGCTCAGTGTTTATAATTCTGTTTCATTACTTACATTCCCTCTGTGTCTGCCTGCAGTACAGCACAGGAGAGGGCAAGCAACCCACTGCTCCTTGTCTTACATATATGTTCCCTATGCAGTACTTGGGAGGGGGTGGGGGGAGTGACTGTAAGACTGAAAGTGGCCAGATTTCAGACTGTAGCTAGAACAATAAACTTACAAGAGCAGGGCAGTATACAAGAAAATGCAACATAAATTCAGACAGGGGCCCTGAACCTATCACACTGAACAAGGGTTACTTGGAAAGGGCATTGGCAATAAAGCCAGGTTTCAAAGAAATGAGCAAAGGGTGAATTATTTCAGTGTGTTATTTTTAAGATGGTTATTTGGTACTCCAATATCTGTATCATTTATGCCTACCATTTCTGCCGTTTCTCATTCTTATTGCACAAGATCAATAAATTTCGGCAATCTGAACCCTCCTGCCTATAAGTCCTCTTAAGTTCAAAGGTTATGGACTTTTCCTGTTGTGAAATTGTGGAATGATTTGCCTAATGACATTTTAACTAGTATTTCTTCATTTGCTTTAAAAAAATATCCAAAGCAGTTTTGCCTTTCTTGTTCAACTTATTCCTGTTATATTTAATATACTGTCATTTGTACTGTATTCGTTGTTGTATCCAGGTCACCAATGAAAATGGGCATTGGATGTCCTTGGGATATTTACCTGGTAACAAAATATTAAATAAAAAAATAAATAAAAATGTAAAATTACATGTATCCTTATAATGCAAAGCATCACTGAAGGCATATGCAAATCACCAAGAAATTTTTATGGTTGCTTGCATGCATGTGCAAAGCAAAAGTATTGTTGTGCAGGGGGCTGTGTAGGTGTGTATTGTATAAGCCAGTGGATGTAGAAATGCAGGGTGCTTGCCTCTCAAAAGCCAATGCTGACAAGGCTGGTGATGACAGTGTTCTGCTGGCTGATGGGTGTAAACTTCTTGTAATTTAGAGGATAAAGTCACCCCTAATTAAACTGGTTTTCAGATAAAGCCACCCCTAATCAAATTGGTTTTGTGCCCATTAGCCATCTAGCAGACATAAACATCAGTCTCACAGTGTGTGTGTGTGTGTGTGTGTGTGTGTGTGTGTGTGTGTGTGTGTGTGTGTGTGGGTGGGTGTATCCCCCTAGTTACAGATAGGAAGCACCTATTTGCAAGCACTAAACAAGAGCTGGGGAAAACAGCATGCAGAATGCAAATGTAATACCTTCAAATATGTTAGCAGCATGTCAGTAATGAACAGAAAACACCAGCAATAAATTATTTAAATCACATATTATGTTTCATTTAAAGAGCCTCTGATACCAGTTGGATAATGTTGAAAAATGTGAGAGTTTGACACAGTTCAGTTTATTGTTCAAATAGTTTTGCAATCCTTTTTTTTTTTCATCTGGATTGTATCCTCCTGCCGCTCCCTATCGACTCCCTTCTGCTGTTGACTCCCAGCCCCTTCACCACACCTCCATAACTAATCCCATCTACTTCTTACTTCTTTGTGTGAGTGGATGCCATGGACCCCATTGGAGATGGAAACTTCTTTTAAATATCTTGGTGTCTTACTTGATCAATCCCTCACCTTTGACGCCCATATTACATCTATTTGTAAGGCTGTAAATGCAAAACTCGGCTTGGCCTACAAAACTAGCCATATTCTTACCCCCACCGCTAGGACAGCCATTGCTCAAGGAATCGTACTTCCCTCACTTTCTTATGGATCTGCAATCTATACTAACGCCTCTAAGGCTACTCTTCATAGGTGGGACACAACTTATAACAACATATGCCATTACGCCTCCGCATCCTCTAGGCTAAAACATCACTGCCTGCTGTACTTTGACCTAAAGTGGCCATCCCCCATTGCACACAGTCTTCTCTCCCTATGGAACCTTCTGGACAGTGTACTGCGATCAAGTATGCCCACCTACCTAACCTCCCTGCTGACCCCTCAGCCCATCTCCTACTGTCTCTGATCTACTGACTTTTCCTTGGTTTGCATTCCCAGATGTAGAACAACCAAAGGGAAATCAGGCTTCTCGCACGTAGGCCCCTCCTACTGGAACTCATTGCCCCTTGATGTACGCCTTGCCCCTAATCATGCCACCTTTAAGAAGAGGCACCGCTCCCTCTTCACCGCTTGCTCTCCTTGTACCTGCTTCAACCCTCCATAGATCTTACTCCCTCCGTCCTGACTGCCCTTGTTATCTAGCATCCTGACACTTTCAGCCTCCCTTTACCTCTCTCCCTGCCTCCTACCTTTAACATCCTTCAGAGTTAGCTGGATGTAACTTTACCCTGTTGTTATATTTGCTTCCTTGTATGCATCAAATATTGTGATATTACTATGTCAGTCTTCATATGAGCACTTATCTCCATTTGTATAATTTATACCTTTATGTGCCTTGTACCAATATTTGTCTAAATCTTGTCTCACTCTCTTGGTGTGATGTATTGCATATCTCCTGACACTGTATGCTATGTAATTTGTATCTCTCTGTGTTGTTAACCTCCCGGGTCGTGCCTGAAAATAGTCACTGTTGTGTCTAGTGCACCTACCCGGTCATCAAAAAATTAATAAATAAAATAAAGTGTGGTGGTTCGGTGCCTTTAGGGTCGCAGTATTATCCAGCAAATAAGGGTTCTTTTCTGCCTGTTACTTCCCTTGAATCCCAGTCAGTGACATGAAATGGCACACATGTAGACCATGAAGATGGTGCATGCTTTCAATGCCTGACTCTGACTTTCAATTCTGGTGACCACTGCTGTGCCACCTACTCTCCACTAGGTGGCAGTACACACTGTTCCCCCCTGCCCCCCTCAAAGGAGAAGGTCTGTAGATGGATTCAAAATCCTCCTTCCCTCACCAGCCCCCAAGAGACCTTGGTCCATTCCCTAACATGGGTTGTCGGTGTGGTGGGAAGTGAGACGTCCAGTGCCTCAGCCCTCCACATTACTGGCCCAGCAATAAGTTTACTGTAGCTCAGATTTTCTTAATATTGTTTGTGACTCTCAGGGATATTGAACCTGCAACCCACTGTTCTACATTTCTGTGCTTTTACCCTCTGTACCATTCAGCCAGAGCTATATTTTTGCAATTATTTCCACTTGTTCTTTATTACTGAAGGAAGTGACATAAAAACAAAATTATAGTCTCTTGGACTTTATTAGCTTGGCTGCTTGCCTGCATATGGCATCATAATGCCTTGTTTATGACATCATAACTATCTTCACAGCAGTAGATTGGGATGTGAAACAGACCTGTGACTTGACTACAGAAGTAGACTAGCAAACAGAGCAAATAGGATAGAGATCATGTTTCCATGCACGTGTCCTTAGTAGAAAACAAGTAGGGGTGACAATTACAAAAAAAAAGGGTGAAATATAAGCTAAATTGTGCCTAAATAGTATGTTTTTCAGAGTTGTCCCAGCAACATCAGCAGCTCTTTAAAGCCCTGTTATACTGCAAGCAAACATTTGGCATTGACGAATGCTTGTTTAGACTGCTTCTGCTTCAAGCAAGAGTGTTTGGTGCTAAATGTCCTCTCAGGCATTCTGCAGAGACTGACAATAGAAGACGGGTGATGGTGATTTGCATACTTTCCACAATGCTTTAGGGATGAGTGTAATTTTACTATTATTTGGATGTGCCTAGGAGAGCAACAGAAAAGTAGCTCCTGTGTATTTAGGCTAGGACTGGATGAGTACTTGAGAACCCTTTGAAGGTCTACACTGCTATCCCATTGTGTAACCCCCTTTTACTTTTTGGGTCTGAAGCCTAAACATAATAAAAGACCCTGTTATTCTGCTTCTAATCACTGCCTGAGCATATCTAAAGTATAGAGGATGGAGTATTGCATGCTTAATGGGGAACTGTTATCATACCGTACTGGTTCACAGGTGGGGTGAACCTGTGTCGTAGTAGTAGTAGTAGTAGTAGTGAAAGCCTTTATTTTTATATAGGATAAAAATGATTAGGGTAAAAATGCACTGTTTGCAAAATTGTCCTGTTGTATAAGAAATACTTAACAAAACTAGTCAGATAACATAAAAAATATTATACATAATACAGAAAATGTATAATAATTATAAAAATGTATAAATAGTTCCTACTGTACCCTAAGTATCTTAGAAACAGATATATAACAAAAACAACATGTAATAAAGGCAACATGACATACTAAGCACAGTACTGTACAGAAACAAACTTGTATGAATATCAGATTTCTGCAGTCAAGTTTGGAGCAAATTATTAAGTAACACAGCATTTGCAGTGGTCTATTAATTCGGCATCCAGGGCTTGCTTAAATGCTGTATGTGACTGAATATTCCTAATTTCAGAATTTATGGAATTCCATATCTTTGGTACATAAAAATGTGACACCATTTTGCCATAATGACTTTGAATCTTTGGCATAACTAGTTCTCTATTTTTTATGTCTCTGCGGCCCCTTATTCAAATGGTTAGTGCGGCACTAACGGGGTTAGTGCCATGTTAACCTTGCATAGTGCCAGTGGTCAGGGTGGGAGCCATAGTCAGAGGTCCATGGTGCGCTGTGCAAATCAGACAGCATGACTGTACAAGATATAACACTAGGCCTATGCAAATTAAGCATTTCCCACAGTACTCCTGATCGCTTCTTGACAGTCAGATGATGGCAGGTCGAGATGAGCAGAAGGCTGTGCCAGTCGTTGTTGCTGTCAGTACATTACAAATCAGGTCCAGGGTGTGGAGCAATGAGTCACAGGAACACTAGACACCAAGGAATATACATTAAAGCAGCAGTGTGGGCGATCAGGGGTTGGGGCACTACTACACACCAGGGAATATACATTAATGCACCAGCATGGTGATCGGTGGGTGGAGGGACCGATCACTAGACACCAGGGAATATACATTAAAGCACCAGCATGGGTAATCGGGGGTGGGGGAGCCACTAGAAACCAGGGAATCTACATTAAAGCACCAGTATGGGCAATTGGTGGGGTGGAGGGAACCACTAGACATCGGGGAATATACATTAAAGTGCTAGCATGGGTGATCAAGGGTGGTGGGAGCACTAGACAACAGGGAACATACATTAAAGCACCATAATGGGAGATCGGGGGTAGGGGGACCACTAGACACCAGGGAATATACATTAAAGTGCCAGCATGGGTGATCAAGGGTGGTGGGAGCACTAGACACCAGGGAACATACATTAAAGCACCATAATGGGAGATCGAGGGTGGGGGACCACTAGACACCAGGGAATATACATTAAAGCACCATAATGGAGAATCAGGGTGGGGGACCACTAGACAACAGGAACATACTATAAAGCACCATAATGGGAGATCGGGGTGGGGACCACTAGACACCAGGAATATACATTAAAGCACCATAATGGGAGATCGGGGGTTGGGGGAGCACTAGACAACAGGGAACATACATTAAAGCACCATAATGGGAGATCAGGGGTGGAGGGAACCACTAGACACCAGGGAATATACATTAAAGCACCAGCATGGGTAATCGGGGGTTGGGGAGCCATTAGAAACCAGGGAATCTACATTAAAGCACCAGTATGGGCAATTGGTGGGGTGGAGGGAACCACTAGACATCGGGGAATATACATTAAAGTGCTAGCATGGGTGATCAAGGGTGGTGGGAGCACTAGACAACAGGGAACATACATTAAAGCACCATAATGGGAGATCAGGGGTGGAGGGAACCACTAGACAACAGGGAACATACATTAAAGCACCATAATGGGAGATCAAGGGTGGTGGGAGCACTAGACACCAGGGAATATACATTAAAGCATCAGCATGTGTGATCAGGGGTAAGGGGACCACTAGACACCAGGGAATATACATTAAAGCATCAGCATGTGTAATCAGGTGGGGGGGGCCATTAAACACCAGAGAATATACATTAAAGTGCCAGCATGGGAAAATGGGGGTGGGGAGACCATTAGACACCAGGGAATATACATTAAAGGACTAGCATAGGCAATTGGGAGTGTGGTGGTGGGACCACTAGATACCAGAGAATATACATTAAAGAACCAGCATTAGTGATCAGAGGGTGGGGAGACCACTAGATTACCAGAGAAAATACATGAAAGCAGCAACATGAACGATCGGGGTGGAGGGACTACAAGACACAAGGGAATATGCTTTAAAGCACCAGCAACACTGGGTGACGGGACCCCTAGATACCAGGGGAGCTACATTAAAGCACCAGCATGGGAGATTGGGGTGGAGGGAACCGCTAAATGCCAGGGACTATACTTTACTTCACCATAGTATCCCTAAAAAATTCCACTTAGAAAAATTGGGAGTAGCACTCAGGTAAGCTGGGCATGTATTACAATTATCTCTTAACTCTGAGCTGCACTTGAAGAAAAATTATAGATAGGTTGTAAATCTTTTTTTTTCTTGCACTTTCTTTTTATCCCCTCCTTACTGCCCACTCAATCCACTCCTTTGGACCGATCAATCCCCTTAATCCCTCCCACGGTGTCTGCCCCTAGAGTGCCAGGCTTACTCCATTGTCTCTCTACCTTGCTCCTCTTTCCTCCGGAGAGCCTTGCATAATGGGTAGTAGAGTTGGGCTGGGATCGGTCGTCATCCTGGCCCGAGAGGGTGTTTTTCCGCTTTTCTTCCCTTGGTCCCTCCTCCCCTGAGGGCGTCGGCACAGAGGACTGTTGTCCAGACAGACGGCATGCTGATGCACACCATTGTCAAATGCCCACAACGTCCTCCCCACCCTGACTCCAAAGAGCCACCTGGTACCCCGGTGCCTGTGCTTCCACCAGCGCCGGTGCATCGGGTGCTCAGAGCACCCCAGGAAGCCACCCCAGGAGGAGGAGAGCATCCATTGGGATGCTCCATCCTCCTCCTCCCCTCCTACGACCCTGAGTCTGTTTCCAAACCCGGATCACCAGCATAGCGTGTGGTGTGGCGTCCAGTGCCACAACCATCAGTGCCACCGGGCTGGCAAGGCTGTAAATCTTTGATGAGATGATTTTATTCTGAGACACCTCAAATATCCGTTGATGTTAATGGTATAAGTGCTGTTGCTATTACACAAGAAAATTCTTCACAGAGAACAGTCTAAACATTGCACATAGAGTGCTAGTGCTGGTGCTTTTCCATATAGAGTCCTTAATATTAAATAATCTACAAATTGAAGCACATTGAAAGTGCAAAAAGCACAAAAGCCCAGTCTCTTGCCCTAAGGAAATCCAAAAGCCAGTAATTGAACATACAAACATACAATGATGCCAGCAGAATAAGGCCTTTTGGTCTATTGAGTCTGCTTATATTGCAGAGCTCCCAATGCTAGGGAAGAACTTTGCCCCACCTCCCCAACCAATACCACCTTCTGCCTGGTTTCCACCCTCTTGACTCTTCCCCTTTACCCTGTCCTAACCTCTTTTGAAGCCATCCACTGTTTCAAGTGATACCACTTCCTCAGGGAGTTCATTCCAACCTGCCATCACCGTCTCCTTGAAGAAATGCCCCCTGGTCTCCCTCCTAAACCTCCTTCCCTCTAAAGTAAGACAATGCCCCCTCATGTTTTTGTACCCATTGTGCCTGAGGAGACTCCCCTTTTCCACCCTGTTTATATCTTTCATGTACTTAAAGATCTCAGTCATATCCCCTCTCTCTTGTCTCTCCTTCACGAAGTACATGTTCAGGGCCTCTGGCCTCTCCTCATATGTCCTGCCCCGCTGACCCTCAGTCATCTCTGTTGACCTCCTTTGGACTGTCTCCAGCAGGTTTATGTCTTTCTGAAGGTATGGACACCAGTACTGTACACTGTATTCTAAGTGTGACTGCATCAGTGACCTCCACATTGGCAGTATTACCTCCTCCTGCTTACTGCTGATCCCTCTAGCTATGTAGCCCAGAATTTTATTTGCCTTTGTTGGTGCCTTCCTGCATTGTGTGGAATGCTTCAAGTCCCTAATGATTAACACCGCCAGGTCCTTTTCCTGTTCGGATTTAGTTACCAGGACTCTTCCCAGGCTGTACGCAGTCTTCAGGTTCTTAGCTCCAGTGTTCATAACCTAACATTTTTTTGCATTGAAGCCAAGTTGCCAAATTCTGGACCACCTCTCAAGCCTTGCCAGATTTTCCTTTAGATCCCGTATCCCCTCTGGTATGTCCAAGTCCACCCTCCCACAGAGCTTGTTGTCATCCGTGAATAAGCTTATCTTGTCCTTTATGCCCTCGTCAGTATCACTGATGAGGACATTAAAAAGCACCAGACCATGCACTGAGCCCTATGGGACCCTGCTGGTGACATCTCTAGTGCTTGAGAGCTCTACCTACACCACCATCACCCCCTGGGTCCTGTCTTTCAGTCAGCTATCTACCCATCCAGTCAGTTTCTCTCCTACCCCCAGATCCACCATCTTCTTCATCAATCACTTCAGAGTTGCTGCCCCGAGGAGTGCTGCCCCCGGGGTGCAGTTGAGGGCAAAAAACTTACATCTGCTTCTGGGTCACAGAATCAAAGGCCTTGTTGAAGTCCAAGTACAGGCTATCCACTGCTTGTCCTTTGTCCACTGCTTTAGTGATCCAATCAAAGAAATCGATCAAGTTTGTTTGGCATGATCTCCCAGCCATTAATCCATGTTGCCACTCATCCTGGAGGCCATTCTCTTCCAGGATCCTACTAGCCTTTCCTTAAGTATGGCCTCCATGGGCTTGCACAAGACTGAGGTCAGGCTGATCAGTCTGTAGTTGCCCAGGTCATCTCTGGGACCGCTCTTATGGAGCAGCACCATGTGTGGCATTCTCCAGTCCTGAGGTACTACCCCTGACTCCAGCAAACTACTGAACAGATCAGCCAGGGTCCCACACATTCCTCTGCCAGCTCCTGCAGCACCCTTGGAGGAATATCATCAGGGCCTGGGGAATTGTCCACCCTCAGAGCTAACAATCCTTTCATTGTCCTATTAACCTCAATCAATCCATTCATGTTCCCTTCCCCACTCCCTCCTCCCCTTCTCCCCCCTTGTGGCACTGGGCCATCCATCTCCTTTGTGAAGACCGAACAGAAGTACTCATCAGTACCTCTGCCTTGTCCCCATTCACTACCACCCACCCTTCCCCTTTTCTGAGCCATGCCATTCCATACATTTTATTCCTTTTCTCACTAATGTACCTAAAATACCTTTTCTCTCTCTTTTTTTTTTTTTAATCGCTTCAGCTAGCTGCAATTCTTTCTGAGCTTTAGCCCACTGGACTACCTTTCCTGCTTCACTAGCCTACTTCAGATAGTCCTCTCTGCCTTCCTGTCTCTGGGTCCTCCTCAACTTCCTATAGGTGATCCTATTATCTCTGACTGCCTGGGCGACCTATTTAATAAACCGGCTGGGTGCTTTGGCCCAGCTTTTCCCCTTGAGCCCAATGCACTGCTTTGTGACTGCTGTTATTTCCTCCTTAATGATGGACCACTTTTGGTCTACCCCCATCTCTATGTTGATGTCTTCCAGGTGCCCTTTTAGCACCTCCCCCATCCATCTGAAGTCTGCCTTTCTGAAGTCCCGGACTTTGTTCTTTGTGTGTACCTTCTCCCTGCCCATGTCCAACTGGAACCACACTGTGCAGTGGTCACTCCCACCCAAAGGCTCCTAAACGTGGATGTCCTGGACATGGTCTGCATTTGTCAATACCAGATACAGGATTGCCCCCTTCCAGGCAGGTGCTGTGACATCCTGGGTCAGGAATCCACTCTGTACCGCATCCATGATTATCTGACTGACTCCTAGTGCAGGTCGTGGCTGGGATCTTCCAGTCCTTTTTAGCCAGGTTAAAATCCCCCACAATCATCACCTTTCTCTTCACTGCAGCTGCCCCTATCAATAAATCCAGTTCCTTGTCCCTTTCGTCCTCTTGGTTGGGCAGTCTGTAAACCACCTCCAGTCTCACCTTCCTCTCTTTATTGGACAGTAACTGCACCCACATCACCTCTGTCTTCCCCTCTTCTGACTTTTCCCTTGTACAAGTTATACCTTCCCTTATATAAACCGCAACCCCCCTCCTTTTTCTACCCCTCTGTCCCTCCAATAGTTTGCATCCAGGGATCAAGAGATCCCAGTCATGGTTAGAGGTAGTGTATGTCTCAGTGACAGCTGCAATGTCCACACTTCTCTCTGCCAACAATGCCTGCAGGTCATCCATCTGGATTCTGAGAGTTATTGTGTTTAGGGACACCACCATCCACCGAGAATCTGTGCCTCTCTACCCCCCCCCCGGGACTTTTGTCCACATTGATACACCCTTTGCCTGCTCCTCTCACCCCCACCCCACCTCTACCTCCTCTTTACTCTACTCTTGAGATCTAACCTCCAATTCTCCCTGCCTGGTGTGGGAGAAGGCCTGCTGACCTGCTCCTCTGAGAGTCTGGGCCTGAAGGCCCACTCTGCACCCCCAACAGTTTATTTCTTTTGCAATTTAGTAAACTTTATTACAATTTTATCATAAGATAGACCAAAAGTCACACAATGAACGCCCCCCCCAACAGGTTAATTTAAGGTCTCCAGATATGTACCCCCCACCCAATTTATCTTTGAGGACTCTTGAACCCTATCTAATCATGTACAGCCTGTGTGGTGTGTAGAGGGATTTGCACTGTGTATGCACAAACTCTAGCATGCTGTGGAGTACTTTACTTAAACACAGAAAAAAAGACAGCAGAAGGAGACCAAGGGTCCACCTAGTCTGCCCATGTATTCCTTGGACCTTCTCAAATCCAAGGACATAACCCCCCTTCTGCTTAATGCCTCCTACTGCTTCTGTCACTTTTGATCACACTTTACCAGCATAGATGCGCCACGGCTGCTTAGCTATGTAAACAAGCTCACAATGGACAAGCAGAGGTCCCTTAGTGCCTTGCATGCCCAATGGTCTCATTAGCATGCTAGGGCTGAATATGGCCCACAGAAGGCCTGGTGCTATCCCATTTGGGCAGTACTGTCTCCAGTGGGCTCCCCTGTGGGCCATATTCTGTTGTGGGCTGTGTCAGGGCGGCACAGAGTCACTATACACTGCACTGAGATGGCTCCATATTCAGACAGTTAGTGGGCTCCAATTGCCACGTGCTGTCTGAATATTGCACAAGGCTAGCAACGTGCTATTTGCCATTTAGTGCTACTGTCTGCATGGGGCACACAGCTGGCTCTGAATATGGGATCCTTAGTCTATGCCCATTTGTTAGGATGTCATAATCAGCACTAGTTTTACCAAAAATTTGTCTCCCGATTCTTTTGAATGCCTCCACCACATTTAATTTCTGTCACCTAATAGAGAGTCCCACATCAGTTTAGCAAACATTATTCAGTGGTGGGTATTATAAGAACTGAGTTGCTCAAACCTCGCAAGTTTGTTGTATGCACCATTCAGTTTATCTAACAATGACCTGCTTGCAAATTGAAAGACCATATTTCCATATTCCAGGATAGGTAGTATGAACTGGGTGGCAATGGTTTCACTGGCAGTGTTTGAAATCGAGAAAACCTTGCATCTACTCTAAGTACCCCCAACCTAAAATTTACTTTTTTCACCATTTTTTATATGCTGATCAGAATGCAATAAGCTATCAACAATTACCTCTTAATATTTGTATTCATTAGTTGTGGCATGGCAAGTTCCATCTAGCTACTTAATTATAGCTCATCTAATTCCCTAATTCCTTTTTTCATTTTACCAAACATTACTTGTACCTTTTTGGAGCTGGGAACCATTTTTGAAGAGGCTAACCATCTTTGCAGATGGCTGAAGTCTGACTGCATGTTTATCTCCATATCCTTGTAATGTTCTGCTTTAGATACCAAAACGGTGTAATTGAGAGGGAGGTCAGTGCTGCATTCCAGGAGGGGTACCACACTTACACCAGGCCCGCTTAAACCTTTCTCTGGGTTGAGTCTGCCCTCAATTTGGCTTAAAGTTTAGATAAGAACCCCCCAAAATCAGGAGTTTATCAACCCAGGCCTCTCAACTTTGTCTGAGCCCACAAGGCAGGGGTAGTGACCACAACATCCATGATGACCACGTACATCTATACTTGATCTATCCATGAGGAGATATTGCATAATCCAAGCATCTCCAGGGCATATTTAAACATTACAGATATACATGTTCAAGAATGGTCATACCATGACAGCCCCTTTTTAACAGAAGAGAATGTTTTTTTAAAATAGATCCAATAATGTTACAGACCACAAGCATCCGTTTTGCTGTGCTAATATGATCAAATATCACTGGTAAATATAAAATGTACTGTATGTTGTTTTCATAGCTGAGACGTGCTTTCAATAACATACTTGTTATTTTGAAAAATCATGTTGAAGTATACCGCTATTGCATATACTGTATAAGCAATAAGACATGCCGGGGTGTGCATCAGACAGTTCTAACGCATGGTCAGGAGTGTACTAAAGCACAAGGCCTATGGTCTCGTGCCTTCAGCCCCTGGCCATGTGTTAGAACTGTCTAATGCACATCCCTGGAGTGTCTTATTGCTCTTATAAAATGGACTTTTTAAAAAATGTTATCTGGAATAAAAAAAATATTTTGACATTGTAAATATTAAAAGCTTAGCTTAGCTTTTGATAACATAGTCCCTCCACCTACATGAACTTGATTTTTTTTCCTTAGCTTATATGTCTTGTTGGGACCTCTGTAGCTGTAATTTTTTAAACGATGTTCTGTAGAACTTCTCCGCCCAACACACACACAACCATTTCTGTATCATATCAATATTAGCATTGCCAGTCAATCAATACTGATTTTGGCTGCAAGAGCTGGCAGTTTCTGTATGGGTTTTGTTGCTGCTTTTTTGTTTGAGAGAGAACTAAGGAGTTGAACCCCACAATGTTGGTGAGAACCAACAGCACAAGTAAGTTTGGGAGTTCAGGAGCTAAGCTGGATTATTTTATATTTTCTGCACAGCACCCTGCCTCCTCACCATAGTTTTACTTTTTATTTCTTCATATTTATATTACTTCCTCTTCCCAGCATCCCACCAGCCCGACCATTGAGATGCCAGCAAGTGGTCAGGTAGCCGATAGAGTGGACCACCCAAGCGAATGGCTGGTCGAGCGGACAGCTAGGTAGGTAGGAGGAAGAAGACATGAGCAGAGCATCGTGCTGGTAATAAGCAAATTAAAAAAATAAATGAGCTGCTTATCTACAGTGTGTGTTCCTTTTGTTGGTAGTAGATTTGCATGAAGGGCAGGAGGTTGCTATGCAGGAGCAAAGATACAATCTGTCTCATGGTTGTCATGGTTACCACACACCCCCCAACACGTACCGAGTTACTTTAGTGTAATATTTATTTGTACATATACATTTATTAAACTGAGGTGCGAGTGGGGTCTAGTAAGCCTGGCTGTGCAACTTCAGGTTAATCAGACAGCTACTTTTTTCTTGTGGAGGTGTCGGGAGAACTGGGCTTGAAGCTATTTCAAGGGGTGGCCAAGCATGTGGGAATGATATGCGAAAGACAGGGGAACTATAGTTGAAATCTGACAAAAAGGCACTATTTGAGTATAAAAAATACAAACATTCCTATGTTGAAGCACTTTTTTTTTTTTTTAAGAAGAACTGTTAACATTTACTTTTTCAATGTTAGTGGCTACTGTGGGGGGAAATGGCATCTGCGTCCTTTCTAAAAGTTTCAGTGGCACAATGATTTTGACCATGTACTGCGTTCAAGTTGACAGGACTAGTTTTTAGCTATGCATTAGACACTTCTGAGGCATGACTAACAACCAATCAAATTGCTCAAAATCCGTTGTCCATTTTATAATGTGTTTTATCTGCTGCCTCTGCCCTGGGTTCTCAGGGTGGCAGCACTCCAAGGGAAACAGCATGGTGTCATTTTAGTCACAATACCCACAGGGCAGTTAGCATGATTATCATTTCAGTCACATTACTATTTTCCTTCTGATAAAAAGAGGCACATTACACCCTTGATATATAAAATTAATTATTTTACTATACATTTATCTTTGTTTTTAATACATTTTGCAAAAGGCTGGAGGTGGCAATAATTAGTGATCAATGACAGAACTTACATCGTCAGATACATATTGTTGTTAACCTGACAGATCAGGAAAGGAACTGTAGTAAAAAAAATACACTGGGACAACCCTTTTATAGTATATGGTTAGTCTTTGTTCTGTTTAAAAATCAGCCTGCTCAGAATACTTCTTGGGCACATTCCACACCATTGTGCTCATTCCAAAGTGCTGTCATGCACATTCTAAACAGTTGTTTTACTCAGTTCAAACATCATAAAATTTAAATTCCTGATTTACTCCTCACCCAGCTGCTTATGAACCACCCAGTGCCCAAAGTGATATGGTTTTTAACTTGCAAAAGTCTGTAAATTGGATTTTGATAATAGAACAGAACAAGTGGCAATATTTTTTGATTTCACTTTGGTGTGGGGGCATAGGAGTAATCTGTAACATCTGTGTCAACCCAAGCACAACTTGGCTTTTGTTTCCATCTCGGGTTTGAGATGACAGCAAATACCACTTAAGCACTCTCAAGGTTCATATGCATCGCCACGCAACCCTCTGATAGAAACACAGCCTTGTATATGGATGCCCATACATTGTAGTGGAATGGTACCACCACTATAGTTAGGGTTGACTGGGCTGTTTAATGTTAAACCCCTAATTTTGCACTTTAATAGCTTCACCACCGTGTAACAAATTTGCACAACATTTTGTATGTGTGGTCTTGGAGGCAAAGTCTCTTGACTTGCCAAGTTTTGTTCCAGTAGGGTGTGAGAATTCTTTTTTTTTTTTAAGGTGTGGATTCTGAGATCCAGATAGCAAAAAAAAAACAAAAATCTGTTTTTTTTCTGCTTTTTTTGTCATTGCCTAGCACCCAGATGGTTTGGAATTTTGCTCTGAAATGTTCAGGGTAGAAAGGACTTGAACCAGAGTGGTGTCTTTCACTGGTTTGGTGAAAAATATTAATCTATTCCAGAGTTATAAGGATTTAAAATTTTGGTTCTGAGCATGCTCAGTACAGTCTTTTAGATAGCTGTTTCATACGAAAAAAGAATTTGGCCCACATAAAAAAAGATTTTGCTTCATAAAGGGGTAATCTTTTTTCATGTGAAAACATTCTTTTTTATATGGTCGCCATCTTGTTTCTGTTTTCTTCAAAAATAATTATTTTGAAAACCCATAAAAATTATATCTTGCAGGGACACCAATACATATATCTTGCTAATCAGGACCTCCTTATGTGGATTCTGCAGCTAGTTTTTATAAATATCACTCAGATATACAGTATTTTATCACATTTAAAATTTTGTTTTTTTTACCCAAATTTCTTTCTTTGTATGGACATACGAAAAAAGAATAGAGCCATATGAAAAAAGATTGCCTTCATACAAAAAAATAATTTGTACTTACTCTTTCTTCACATTCTTCTTTCATATGAAATAATCTTTTTTTGGATGAATGATACAACCTCATGAAAAAAGATCCCTTCATATGAAAAAATAACTTGGACTTTTTTCAAATTTTTTTTGTATGAAGGAATTTTTTTTCATATAAACGACACAACCTCATGAAAAAAGATCCTTCATATGAAAAAATTATTTGGACTTAGCTTTTTTTGTATAAAGCAATCTTTTTTCATATTAATGACACAACCTCATGAAAAAATATCCCTTTATACGAGACAAAAGTGTGGACTTTGTTTTTTCCACATTTCAACTTTAACAAGCCATAAATCCATCGATATTTGGAGTTAAGGGACTATCTATATATCAAAATAAAGGTCTTAATGAGAACTACAACACTAATACATAACACCCCCCAAAACAAAAAATTTAGGAGCCCTATACAAAAGCATAAAAAATAAAAAAAAAATACAGTTCCAATAGGATAACATTGCAACTTTAAAAAGCTGTAACTCTGTCAGTCTTTGGAGTTAATGAACAATGTGCATGTCAACAGAAAGGTCTTAATGACTACTAGAACACTAAACCCCTAAGAAATAAGAACTGGAAATGGTCCATCCCTACAAAAATAAAATACAAGGAAGCACTAAAATTGCTTTTCTGGTGGAACGGATGGTCCTGCGCTTCCAAACCACATACACCCACACCTGCTTCCACACCCACCATATGTGGATAAATGGAAGCATGGAAGCACAGGGCCCAGAGGGCCATGCACTTCTGTGATCATATGGATGTGCTCATGCAGGTCCCAACATGACCTGCGTGAATGATGATACAATTCCATTATCTCAAAAAGTAAGGAAATTCATTGCAAAAAAACCTTTGCTAACACTTTCCATCCTGGGCAGATATGTTGGCTCAGGTTAAGTAATGGATGATTCTGATGCCATAAGGCACTACCGTAAGTAATGAGTTTTAATGCACCAGATATGGTTAAACTTACAAAAGTAGGGAGAAACCCTAACACCCTACCCCCACCCTGCAAGCAGCAAAAGGAAAAAAAACATTGTGGTTTTGGCTGTCCAGCTGGGGTGGGGTGTTAGGATTGGGAACCCTAACACCACATTTCCCTACTTTTATCAGTTTAATCCTAACTGGTGCATTAACAAAGTTTTTTTTTCCCCAATTAATTATCTCTATAGAACAGTGTATGGATGACCACACACTGCAAGGCTGTGTGTCCATTGAGAGGATGTCATGTCATATGGACCTCGAGAGCAGAGCTCGAGGTCTCTATGGTGGTACCACATCCTTGAGATGGAAACACTGCCTTAGTTGTGTATGGTTAACCATACATTGTTTTATATAGTAGTACAGTACATGGTTTTCCTGTACTGAAAAATGAGATTAATACAACAGTGCATAAGGCTCTTACCCAACGCTGTCATGCACTAGGTATTGTATGTAGGAAAGGGTGTGGGATGTGGGGGGTGTGGATATTGGAGGATGAATGAGCGCACCTCTCACATTCGGGTGGTTAGGCCCAGAAGATGCCCTGAGGCAAAATAGAGTCTGGAATGGGGTTCTCCCTGTTTAGTCCCCATACCCAAGGGCACTGCCTTTTGTGGCAGGCAAGTAGCCGGGGCGGCCCCGGAAGCCCATCCAATTCGAGCGGTGTTACGCAATGTTAGATCTGTTAAAAACAAGATGACAATTGTTGCTGATCTTGTTGGAACAACTGATCTGGCTTGCATTACTGAGACCTGGCTTGATAAAAATGCTGGTCCCATTTTGGATGCTGCAATTCTGGCCAGGTACTTGGTGATTCGCCGGCCAAGATTGGATCATGGGGGGGTGGTCTGTTTCAAGACCGAATTGGGCCTCACGAGTGTACCAATTGAGGAGGCTGAATCATTTGAGCGTACAGTGGTGGCTGGTGTAGGTTGCAGGATGGCCCTCATCTACCGTCCACCTAGGGATGAGATGCGGTTTCCTGCAGGAAGTAGCAGATTTCTTCACTGACATGACACTGGAGTCACCCAGATTGATAGTACTGGGCAACTTCAATGTCTGGGTTGATGATGAACTCTCACAGTTTGGACAACACTTCCTCCAGCTTATGACATCTCTGGGCCTTAGACAGGTGGTTACCTCTGCTGCTCATAAACATGGTCACTCTCTTGATTTGGTCTTCCTCCTGGGGACTGAGGCCTCCGATTTGGAGGTGGAACCGGTTGGTTGGTCTGATCATTATACTATGAGGTTCAATTTTTGCACCCCCCTTTGAAGGCCTGCCCCTGTGGAGATGGTCAGTTACTGCCCTTTACAGGAAGTGAGTCCCAAAGGCCTAACGGCAGTGTTTGATCTCTTGGAGTTTCCTGTGGCGAGCTCAAGTCCAGAGACTCTAGTGGTGGCTTATAATAAGGCCATTTCTGTAGCCCTGGACTTGATTGCTCCTGTATGTATTTGTCCTCTCCCTCTTCACCCTCAGGCCCCGTGGTTTGATGGGTCCTTGAGGGAGTTGCAGGAAGTAGGATGTAGGTTAGAGCGGTGTTGGCGGAAATTTGCCTTGGAGGCTGACCACCTTAGAGTGGTTGAACACTATTAGATCTACCAATCAGTGATCTCCCATAAGAAGGCAGAATTCCTGTCCAGGGAGATCGCTGCCATTCAGAATCGACCAGCTCAGCTCTTCTGAACTATGGACAGGCTGCAACCCAGCCTGTCTGCAGCTCCAAAGACCTTTTTTGCAGTCAGAGTGCAATGTACTTTCTCAGTTCTTTGCGGATAAGGTGGCCGACATCAGGTCAGAAATTCTTTTGACCCACTCTATGGGGGTTGCAGATGATTGGTGCTTGGTAGCCTCATCTCGGACTTCCTGGAGTTCCTTTGCCTTGCCTGAACCTGTGGATATCATGCGGATTATCCAGGGTATGCACCCTATGTGCTGTAGTTTGGATCCAGGCCCAACCTCCTTGATTATGGGTTGGTGGGATTTGATTGGCCCGGTCCTGGTGCAGATAGTCTGGTGCTCCTTGGAATCCAGTGAGTTTCCAAGCTCCCTGAAGGAGGCGGTGGTAACCTCCCTCCTAAAGAAAGCTTCTTTGGACCTGGATATTTCTGCCAACTACAGACCAATCTCAAACCTTCCCTTTATAGGGAAGGTAATTGAGAAAGTAGTTGCGGTACAGCTGGATGACCGCCTGACCATCCATAACATTTACAAACCTCTCCAGTCCAGTTTTCAAAAGAGGCACCATACTGAGACGGTGCTGGTTCGGGTGCTCAATGATCTCCTGATGGCGAGAGATCAGAGAAGCCGGTCTATCTTGGTGCTTCTTGATCTCTTCTCAGCCTTTGACACTGTAGAGCATGGGGTGCTGCTTGGACACCTGGAGTCCATCTGTGGATTAATGGATATAGTCCTCAGATGGTTTATATCTTTCCTCACTGGCAGGAGTCAGACAGTGGTGTCTGGGATTTTTTCCTTGGACCCATTCTGCCTGCCATGTGGGGTTCATCAGGGTTCAGTGCTGTCACCATGTTGTTTGCAGTGTATATGCTGCCCCTCAGAGATATTGTAAGATGGTATGGGGTGAGGCTTCACTATAATGCTGATGATACCCAGCTCTACCTGTCTTTTGCCCCCGACCAGGATAAAGCTGTCTCAGTATTTAACTCCTGCCTTGCTGAAATCCAAGACTGGATGACTTTGAGCTGGTTAAAGTTGAACTCCGGAAAGATGGAGGTGATGGTAGTGGACCTGGATCACCGGATAGAGGGGTTGAGGGCTGATCAGCCCTCTGGACTCGTTCTTGGGGGTTTGCAGCTCCTTTCATCTGAACAGGTACAAAACCTGGGGGTAGTGCTTGATGACCAACTGACTTTATGATCTCAGGTGTCAGCCATCATCAAGTCTTCCTTTTATCATTTTAGGAATATCTCCAGAATTAAGCACCTTGTTCTGTCCGGGGACCTACCTACTCTGGTCCATGCTTTTGTGACCTTGTGCCTAGATTATTGCAACTCCCTGTACTTAGGGTTGGCTGGGGTTGATATTCACTGCCTGCAGCTCATGCAGAACGTGGCAGCACGATTGTTGACGGGAGCCCTTCAGTTCTCTCATATTACACCTGTACTGCGTGATCTACACTGGCTGCCGATTAGGTTGTGGATCACCTTTAAAGTTGGTTTACTGACTTATAAAGCCCTACATGGACTGGGCTCTGACTACATAAAGCGCCCTTGTTCCTTACTGCCCTGTCGACAGTTTTTGCTTTCGGCTGACAAGGGGTTGCTAAATTCCGAGTGTCTTTTGAAATCTTTGGGGCTCGTGCATTCATGCACGCAGCCCCAACCCTCTGGAATTCTCTACCCCACCAGCTTCGGGAGTGCGTGACTGTGGGGTTAAGTAGGAAATGAAAACATATTTGTGGTGCCATGCTTTTGGTGGCACCATTTAAATCTTGGACCCTCTGACTATTTTACTGGTTTTCTGAGTTTTTATTATGATCTCTTATCTTTTTGTACAGTGCCTTGATGGCTGAAAGGTGCTTTTGAGAAATAAAATGTATTATTATTATTACAGAATGTTACTTCATTGCTTCCACTTGTTCCAGCAACCCACTTTCCAAAAACTGAAAATCCTGCTTCCTTGCTTGATATCTATGGTCCACAGCCACATCATAAAAAAAAAAAAAAATTCAACTGCAACAAATAAATAAACTTCAGGACTTTATAGCCATCCATGGGTCTCCTTGTCAAAATTGTTTCTGATACCCACTCGCTAAACAGCACCGCCATTTTTCCTTAACTTTTTTCAAGAAAGCTGCATCTTCAGGCAATTACCTGCCACGCGCTGATGTCAATGCTGAAAAGTTGTTGTGGTATCGTTGTGACATCAGAATAATACCACAACAACACTTCACGACCTTTGAGCTGTACCTCAACAAGAAATGATATGCATGGAAACCCATATACAATAGATGCTAACCATATAGTATAGAGTGTATGATGGAATCCTGTTATGCATGGAATTCTATGCCTAGAATATGCTTGTTGTGTTGCAGTAGTGACATCATTATGTTGTTGTGCTGCAGACGTGATCTCACTATTGCAGCACAGCAACTTAGAATGTTGCCACACAGCTGCTTTCCTCTATCCAGTTGAGCTGGAAGCTGTTTTCTTTAACTTGAACTTACAAAAACAGCTGCAGCACAATGAACCAGTAATCTGAGCCTGCCACCAACCCTTAAGAGCCTCTTCTCCCAACCTCCAGTTCACAGAAAGGAAACAGACTATCTGAAATGAGCTTGAATGCCCATACACTGTAAAAGATAATGTGTGGGCATTTGTACATAGACAAGCCTATGTCTGCACCGAGAGGTTTATATGGCAACCAAGAACTTCAAGAGTCAATCAAAAATGCATTTAATGTATTATTTTTTAATTTTTTTGCTTGTACATGCTATGGGCAATTACCCCCATTCTCCACAGCACTGAGAACTGCTCTTCTGCAGCAGAGAATCTGAACTTCTTAGGAATAGTTAGGTATAGTAAAGCTAGGTTCCATGGCAGTAGATGAAGAGCTGTTACACATTAATAAAGAAACCTACACATCTATATTTATCTTACAGTGATCTCCTCCAGTTCTGTAGTGATTTTATTAATGTATTTAGCTTTCGTTTACCTGTGCTAGACAAAACATGGCTATTTTCAGGCACGATAGCAAAAAAGTGCACAATTACAAACCTCAGGCAAAGAAAAGACAGTGACATGGTACAAAATTGATTAATACAGGGGGTTGGGGGAAACATAAGTCAATAACTAACAGTGACAGGATAAAACAATTTCTGGTTCATAGGAATAAATGAGCAAGGTTACAAACAACAACTGAAGAAGAGCAAAATATGATATAAAACAAGTTAAGGTAATAGCATATAAGCAAGCATGTCTAGCATGCAAGCAACCACTATTGATCCTGGAAAACTAAATAGTCGGGGTGCTGGAGCCAGTGTGTGGTAACAGGAAGGGCAGGAGGGGGCAGTGAAATTAGAAGTCAGGAGCATTTATTAGTAGATCTGAGGTAGCGGAATACATCTCTTTTGAAAACAGAGCAAGACTTGCAGACCCTAAGGTGAGAGAGCAAGAAGTTCCAGGATTTAGAGTCAAAATGAGCAAATGCCTGTTCACCCATCTTGGAGGAGCATTTGGGAACAGCCAGCAGGGCCTGGGTTTTGGACCGCAGCTGGTAGGCAGAGTCAGTGGGAGTAAACATAGAGGCTAATGAGGCAGGTTGAAAGGATCGGATGATATTGTCAATTGAGTCAGTCAGTTTAAATCAGATAAAGTGAGATTCCAGTTTCCTGTAAAAAGAATAGGACTCAAATCCTAGAAGAATCAAAAAATGAATTTCAGGACATTCCATTCTTTATTGCTAATCACGTCTGCATGAAAACAGGTTCTTTACCTCTTAGACTTTGTTACTGCTGCTGTTTTTCCTGCTCTGAAGTCATAATCATCTGCTTGTGACATCAGAATCATTTCCATGATAACTGATTTTGATGTCACAAGCAGTGGATTTCAACTTATGAACAGACACAAGCAACAGGAGTAGATGAAGTCTAGGGAAAAGGCCCGGTCTTAATGAAAACTGAAAATGTCTTCAGTGATAAAAAATGGAAGGTTCTGAAATAAAAATATTTGAGTAATTTTATGTGATGGAGTTCTGCTGATGCCAGCTGTGAATTATTTGCTGAAAAACTGGAAAACTACTTTAAGAGGCAGGCTTTCTCAAATAATTTATTTTATTTGTTTTATTTGTTTTAGCAGGAAGAGGGTTGGGTTTCATAATCCATTTTAAGTCCCATGTGGATTATAAGCATACAGTAAATCACATTTACTTAAAACAATCCCACATACGTAATTCCCTTCCAAGATTGCAAAATAGGAGAACCTGTGGTTGCTCTATATTCATGAACAAACATACAGATATTATCCCCTAATCTCACACTTCCATTGTCCCATCTAGTGGTAGGGCACATTTTACCTCCCCTTACCTGAGCTGTATGATGGAGCCAGGCTGGACAGGCCCCCTCCCCCCAACAATATGACCGGTACTGAAAGATCAAACCCTGCCATGGGGCATACTTCCCCTCATACATTTCTCAAGACACTCCCTTATCTATATCAGTGTCTGCAAGTCCAGCACTTACAAGTGGAAGGAACTAGCATTCTGAGCACTTCCATGCATAGCAGTGAACCTGGAGATTGTACTAGCTATATAGGTATCAATCTAAATGTAACACACTGTATTACCTTCCGTAACTGAAGGATCCATTGCCTATAACCATGGTAGGCAAAAAATTCATAAAATAAAAGTAAAAAAACAAAAATCCAACATATTACCCCTTATTTATAATTTTGACCAGGAAAGGCACACTAAGCTGTAACAGCTTGTTTCCAGATGCATCCTGGGGGTGGATTACAGGGACCTGTTTTATTGATGGGGGAGCATTGGCCATGACACTGAGGAAAACTCTCCCACTAGTCTTCAAATAAGTGTCATGGGATATTTAACTTCCACCTGGACTGTGACCAATGATTTGCAGAAGGGACCTCTTTTTAAAGAGGGATTCTGGCCAAAAGTGCTACATTGCAGAATTAGAATAAGCATACCCCCAATAAATCCCATACCAAAAATTTGGTTTCTGCATTACTTTGTTTTAAAGTGATGAACTATTTTGTAACCCTGATTTCACTACCTGTTGAAAAAAGCCAGTTTCAGTGAAGAGCTGCTGCTGATGTCATCTCCTGAACTCAGAGTCTAGTCCTCCCTGTCAGTAAGCTTATACAGTAGGACCTGTTTCTCCAAAGTTTAAAGTGACTTATAGAAGGTTGCCATAGCAAATGGGCATAGTAACCTGTAGAAGCTGTGAATCAGTCTCCTACCATTCACATGCCCAAACCTACTGTTTTCCATGAAAACAAATCCTTTTATTTCGGTGCTCCATTTCATTTGCATAGCCCTGCCCCTTTTTTCTCAGTGCTGCAACCCCAAACTTTTACATCTTGCAAGGGAAACAAAGTTCTTAAAGTGATTTGGCAAGCTTTGCCATAGCAAATGGGAGTAGTAAACTATATTAACCTGCAGGAGTTGTGATTCAATCTCCTACCATTCAAACTGTCAAATAATGCTTTTTCCCCCCATGAAATAAATGCTTTTATTTCTGTGCTCTGCTTTATTTGCATAACCCGACTCTTTTTTTTTCCTTAGTGCTGCAACCCCCAAGCCTGATGTCATGCAAGGGAAGCAAAGTTTATAAGCACTGTTTTGAAACAGAGACCTCTGCTGGTCAGTCTTGGTATTGCAGACATGTACACTACTGACACAGGAGACTAAACCTCTCAGTAAAAAAACTCTCGTCAGCTAGATACTATATGCACAATGCCTTGTTTGGAAAATAAACATGTGATAGCTTTTATTGTTGAAGCCATTACAGATATATGAGACTGCACCTCACAGTAAGGGAATTGGAAAACAACTTCTTATTGTACCCACAATGCCTTGTTATGTACATCTTAACATCTACATATTAGGTGCTGTCACCACCACCAAAATAAGGGACTGCACCTCTGAGTAACTAACATTTAAAGCACCTTTATAATTTACCCAGAATTATTTTATTTATTTATTTTCTTTGAACTTGCTATTTTATTGCTCTCCTCCTCTTCCCTCAGCTCTGGTCTCCTCGGGAACACCTAGGAGTCATCCCTCTGCAGTCTGCCTCACCTGGTTGACCCTCCTTTGCCCATTTAGCCATGGTTTACCCCAAGGACAGGGTAGGCCCGACACGCCGAACCTCTAGTCTTGTCAGTCGGGCAGGTGCCAGGAGGGTGGCCACAAATCGAGGGCAAGCTCCGGTGATCCATCTCCACCAGAGCTAGAAAGGCTTTTTTCTCCTGTTCTAGGGAGTGGCTAGTGCCTTGACATCAAGGCGTTGCCACCGATGTCTGCCACTCCCGACCCCTTTTTCTATGCTACAGTGCATGCTATGCTGAGCAGGAACTCTCCTCCCTCCCAGGAGAGGAGAGCTGTCCTCCAGATGCTGAATCCTCTCCCTCCCCTGCTGACCCCCAACAACCCTGGCTCATTCCTGAACCCAGGTTGCCGACGTGGCATGAGGTGTGGCGTCCAGCGCCTCAACCCTCAGTGCCACTGGGGTGGCCTGCCCAGAATTATTAATAGCTCCCTTGTAGGACATCATTCTGAGGGTGTGGCCACACAGAGAAAACTGGAAGGCAGGCAGAAGCAAAGTGCTGATAAAACATCAACAAAACTGACTATGACGGATTTTTTTACAAAATAAATTGCAGCTTCAACATCTGAAACGTGGCTGGCAGTGACATACTATGTGAAAAAAGACATTTGGGGAACTTCCATAAATCACTTTAAACTTTGGAGTAATAGGCCCTATAAGCTTGCTGACAAGGAGGACTATTCTGTGAATTCAGGAGAAGACATCATCATCAGCTCTTCACTGACACTAGCTTTTTTGAAAAGGCAGTGAACTTAGGGTTGTAAAACGACTTGTAACTTTTAAGCAACATAATTTAGAGATCTCATTTTTGGCATGAGTCTGATTGGGTCTATGCTAATCCAAATTCTGAATTTATTGATGCCAGAAATTTTGGCCATAGTCCCACTTTAATGTCTCATCTGAAGGATGGCACCTCATCAGTGCAGCACCTACCTTTATTTTACACTACAGTGTCAGCAATGGGTATTGCTGCAAGAACCTGGTGTGAGATTAGAACCCATGACCTGCTGATCTTCCAGCCCCAGAGGTAAGCATGCATCCTACTGAGCCGCTGACCCTGATATGTACAAGTACAGGATAATTTATTTCACAAATGATCATTTAACCCCTGGGATTCTGGCATTGTCCCACTATCTAGATTGTTTTAGTATCTACAGGTAAAACCCTGGACTTTTCCTGGCTTCTAAGTTGGTGAGGCAAACAGGCCAAGGTATGTTTTTATATGTCTATATTCAGTTGCAAGGTCTTAGTCTTGTAGCACTCATTGGGACCTTTCTTTTGATATATATAGATTGTCCCTTAACTCTAAAGACTGATGGAATTACAGCTAGTTAAAGCTGCAATGTTATCCTGTGGGAATTTTCATTTTTATGTTTTTATATGGCCTCTGAATTCTTCTGGGGGTATCGTGATAGTCTTGTAGTACTCACATATACCTTCTTTTTGATATATACATTGTCCCTTAACTCCAAAGATTGATGGAGTTACATCTTGCTAAGGTAGCAATATTATCCTATGAGAATTTTCATTTTTTCATTTTCATGTTTTTTTATATGTATATTTTCAGTTGGTATTCCTTAGGTACTTAATTTTGTAGTATCATTGAGAACTTTCTTTGTCCCTTAACTGAAAAGACTGATGGAGTTACAGCTTGTTAAAACTGCAATGCTGTCCTATGGGAATTCAATTTTTTTAATTTTTATGTTTTTTTAATATGGCCCCTGAATTTGTTAGAGGGGTATTATGTATTAGTGTTGCAGTAGTCACTGAGTCATATATATAATATATATATATATATATATATATATATATATATATAGTCCCTTAACTCCAAATCTTGGTGGAATTATGGCATGTTAAAGTTGCAATGTTATCCTAGATAAATTATAATTTTTAAACTTTTGTTTTTATAAGGCCCCTGAAACATTTTGGAGGTTTTATGTATTAGTCTTTTAGTACTCATTGAGACTTTTCTTGTGATATACAGATCGTCCCTTAACTGCAAATACTGATGAAGGCATGGCTTGTTAAAGTTGAAATGTTGGAAAAAAAAACCAAAAACTAAATCAAAGTCCAAATTCTTATTTTGAAAAAACCAAAACAAAAACAAAAAAAAACAACCCAGAAACAAAATGGCTGCCATAAGAAACAATATTTTTTTTCATAAAACAGGATTTCCCCCTCATGAAACAGAATCCTGTTTCATATGGCCAAATTCTTGTTTCATATGAAACAGCTATTCAAAAAAACCATACTAAGCATGCTCAGAATTGACAGTTTAAATCCTTATAACTCTTTAACATATTAATAATTTTTCACCAAACTAATGAAAGGCACCATTTTAGGACAAGCCATTTTTACCCTGAAAGTTTCAGACAAAAATTCCAAACCATCTTGGTGCTAGGTGAAGACAAAAAAAAACAAAACAAACAAACCAAAAAAAAATAATAATCAAGAAACCCTGATTTGTTTCACTTTTTTCACTTGGAAGGCTATGCCTGTAGTTCAGTGGGGCGGAGCAACTAACCACACCCCTGATCGGGCCTTAAATGGCCTCTCCTTTTAGCTTTTCCCACAATCATTTTCTTGTTGCAGTCGGAGACTCTTCCCTCCCTCACTTCCCTCCCTGGTTTCTGATGCTGCTTGTGCTTCTTTCTCATCTTCCTGCTGCTTGCCTCAAGCCGTTGATTGCTTCTCCTGTGCCTGTTTCTTGTGTTTGCTGCTCATCTTGTGGGCGTTGTGATGTCTTCCCCCTTAATCCTCTTGTGCTGCTCGTCCATGACTGTTTGTCTTGTTCCTCCCACCCGCTCCCTTCTCTCCTGGTGGCACTCAATCTGCGGGTCCCTGTTTGTCCCTCCCTCCCCTCCTTCTGTGTGTTTCCCTTCTCCTGTCTACCACTCATGGTGGTCTGTTTCCTCTGCCGTTCCCTCCCATTCCTGTTTTCATATCCGCTTCCCCCTCCCATGCATTGGTCCCTCTGCTTCTTCTCCTGGCCTTTGATTTCCTCCAGCTGCTCCTCCTTGCCTGGTGAGTGGTGTCTGCTTGCTGCATCTGATTTCCATTTTGCTACACTGTCTTGTCCCTTTGCCATTCACCTTCTGGTCTTCTGGTTCCATTTTTTGGGGACTTTCTTGCTGTTCTCCTTGTTGCGGTTCATAACGCTTTGCAATGCAGTTGGTCTGTCTGGTCACTGTTCCCTGCCTGGCTCATCTCTGTCTCTTCCCCTCCTGCTCCTCTGCATGTGCTATTTTGGGGTTTCCTGCCCTACCATCAGTATCTCATTGTTCCTACAATTACCTGTAATGTATTTTACTCCATCATGTCAGCTCAGCTACAGCTGCTGATATTTAATCAATTATTTTATCTTACAAGTTTAATTAGCTGTTGATGTAATTAACTGTTTGGTGTCATGGTGCTTAGTTTGTGGCTCCCTGCTTTTCTCATGCCAGTGGACTATGGCGCCGCAGTGGGCTTCGTGGCTCCGGGTAGCAAGAGCAACTTCTATAGGCTTCCCGTATTCCATCAGTCACTTTCTCACCTGGCTTTCTGCTGCTGCTCCATGTTACCTTCATGGCATTAAGGCAATCGGCCCACTCATGGGTTCTCATACTGCTTTCTCGACTTTACGTTCTCTCCTCATATCAGTGAGACTTTAAACGTGCCTCTATGGCACTACATGTAATTTGCACACATCACCCATCATGGTATCATGCAATCAGCATATCAAGTCTCTTCATTTTCGAATCTCACCTCTTCACATACCGGCTTTGCAGCCTCCTCCTACCTCACTGTTGGCTGCGGGCTTTGCCCAGCCATTACCATCTCTCCCACTCCTGAATTTTCGATGTCACTCCTGATTTGGCTTCTTAATGTACCCAGTTGGCATACAATCCTGTGGTTACAAATGCTATCTGCCTTATCTAGACCCATGTATGGGTCCCCTTTGCTCAGTCTCACCTACATCAAGGTCTAATCATCATGTTCAACTATTCGAGCATGGCACATGTGCTGGTCCCATGCTCTCTCTTAACTTTACATTCTCTCCACATTTGGAGACATGCCACCCATGTCCATTACTTCCATGGCTCGGGGCTAGCTTGTAGCTGACGGTCTCCCGCTGCACCTTTGAAGTCCGCATCCTGAGCATGTGAAACTTGGAGTGGGATCCTTCTCATCTAGCCCATAGTAGGAATGTCTTTGATCCGGGTGGACCTTCAGTCGTCAACTGTACTGGCAGCAACTCTAGATGTAGAATTTAAGATTTCAGCAGCAAGGGGTGGGGATATCACCAGCAGGGCCCCTTTAGCTGCCTGAGTGGGTTCAGAGACACCCTTTAAGCTAGTCTCCCTATGACAAGCTCTGGTTCTCACGGTTTGTTCTTAGACCAGTAGGCTGGCTGAGTGCCTCGGCAGTTGTTACTCTCCTCCTCTCACCTTGGAGGTTCATACCATGTCCAGCATATTCTGTGTTGCAGTGATCACCCACAACCCTTCATGGCATTCCCGTTAGAAGGCTAGAGTGAGAGTGTTCCCTAAATTGAATTCCACCCCTGGATTGTCCTACTAAATTGTAGTAACAGAGCCATCACTAAACACAATATCCCAAAGCCTGGAGGGAAAGCAACCTAGGCCTTGGATCCCCAGAGGTTTCCTCCTCAAAGGGGGTTTTCCTCTCTTCTGTGCCAATGGTCATGATAGCTAGATAGATTAATAATATTCCCTAGGTTCTGTAGATAGACTCCACTGATGGATGGAGACAGATGGTGGCCCCATAGCTGTTCCCTCTCTCCTTAGGAAGTCATGCCTTTGTACCTTTCATTCGGACCTATAAGCAGGTCACTATTCATCTGTCATCTCCTGCTACTCTGCTCAAGCTCCTGACTATACTACATCTACCGACCTACGTTCAGGTCTTCAATACAGATAAACATTCATCACCTTGTATGTGCTGCTTGGCACTCTTTTTGGGCTCCTTCCTAAGGTACCTTTTGCCAAGGGAATAATTCTCATGGCACTTCTAGGGGTGGAATCCTCCTCTAGGGTTCCTTGAGCTTCATGCCCCTACAGGGTGATATCTCATGGATAGAGAGGCAAACAGCCAAAGATTATCCAAGTCACACAAGCATAACACTATACAAAGTTGTTTAGGCCCATTGAATTGGAAGGCTATGCCTGTAGTTCAATGGGGTGGAGCAACTAACCATGCCCTTGATTGGGCCTTAAAAGGCCGCTCCTGCTAGCTTGTCCCATGAACTGTTTTTGTTGCCCCACCATCCTCCCCTCCTTCTCCTCCAGTGTCTCTCTCTCTCTCTCTCTCTCTCTCTCTCTCCTGTGGGCTCCTTCATAATATACCTTTAGCCAAGGGAATCATTCCTGTGGCACCTCTAGGGGTGGAACCCTCCTCTAGAGTTCTTTGGCCTTTGTACCCCTACAAGGTGGTATATACCACAGATAGAGAAGTGAGCAACCAAAGATTATTCAAGTTGCACAAGCATAACACTATACCAAGTTGCGTAGGCCCATTGAATGTCTAGATCTTGGAATCCACACATCAAACCAGAATGAAACTTGGCACATTAAAAAGCTAGTGTACTGCCTGGAATTAACAGTAATTTTCAGATGCGGTCAGCTGTCACTTCCTATATCTAAAGTTTTTTTTTTTTTCTGTTTGCTAATTAGAAGATTTTCCACCTGGCAGTACTGGGCTGATGTGAGAAGCAACACTCTGTTTGGAGGCTAAAAACAATTCAGTTCGTTTCCTCCCACTACATAATCTGAAATGTGATCAAACACATTGAGGCACTACAATCCTTGCAGCCTGAGTAGTGACTTTCACAAGCTGCCAATCAAAATGCAGTAAATCTGTGACATCACTAGTAACCAAGAAGAGCCAATCCCTGCTGCAGTGCTGCTTCATATGAAAGCGAATAATCTGGCAGTGAAAAATCATTCACCTTGGTTACTAGTGATGTCACAGTGCAGTCAGTGTGGTCTCAGTGTTGATGTAATGGGAGGAACGGAACTGACTTGTTTTTAAGCCTCCAGACAAACATGCTGCTCCACACAGCACCCCAGTACGGCCAGGTGGAAAATCTTCTAATTAGCAAAAAAAACACTTGAGATATAAGCAGTGATAGCTGACTACATCTGAAAGTTACTATTAAGTCCAGGCAGTTTCCAGGCAGTGCACTGGCTCTTTAAGAGACCTTGTTCCCGAGACCATGCATGCAAAATTTTGTTGAAATCTGTTGAACAGAGGTGAGGCTATTAAAGTGCAAATTTAGTGATTTAACATTAAACAGCCTACTCAGCCCTAACTATAGTGGCGCTACTGCACCACTATACCATACTGCACCACTATAATATGAGGCAGTATAGCGCAGTGGTCTAAGGCTCTGAGCTGCAAATCTGGTGCCATCCAGCAGACCAGACCTCGGTTTGAATTCCACAGCTTCCACTTGCATACTGTGTGACCCTGAGCAAGTCACTTAACCTCCTTGTGCTCCCAGGTTGCTCCTGTAAAAAAGCTTTCAGCTTAGTGTGCTATACCTGGTTAAACAACAAAATTTAAAAAAAAAATATATACATACTCAACCCTAACTATAATGGTGCTACTGCAACCCTATGATATATATCATTTCCTGACTTAAGATATCATTTTTCATCCTCATGAGGGGGTATTAGTCTGTTGCTATCTCGTGAGTGAGACAGCAATAGATCATTACCCTCAAAGGAAAGGGGAAATTGTTTAACCAGGAAAAGCACACTAAGACATAAGTGCAACCTGGAAGCACAAGGAAGTTAACTGACTTGCTCAGGGTCACACAGTATGCAAGTGGGGCAGACAGGATTCAAACCCAGGTCTCTAGATTTGCAGAACAGTGACCTTAACCACTATGCTATACTGCCACCTATATGAATACTAGCTTATATCAGCCCATATCATAGTTGATTTATACAAAAGGGCCCAGATATTCAGAAGGGTTGCACATGGCGTAACACTGATGCGCCTCGGTGCGATATTCAAATGGGGATTGAGCCTGGCACAAATCTCGATGCACCAGAGCGCATCAGTAATGTATGTGGCACAGCTGGGAGGGGCGTGCCCATGCATACTCCGCACATCCCGATATTCAGCCCAGGATGTGCTGAGCCCATGCACGTGCAACTCCTACTTGCGCTGCACACAGGTGAGCCAAAAAAGGAGCAATAGCGGGCCACCCACAGGTGAGCTGCCACATTGCAGGGTGCAACACGGCAGCTGCCACCTGTGGGTGACCACCCGAGTTCTGGCTGCACCTTCTGGTGGGCCACCCCATGCCCGATAGCGGGCATACGTATACATGTAATCATCCAATATCCCTGATGGTCCAGTGGACTGCCTGCAGCCCGATGGCGGGCTATGTAGAAGAAATCATGCGTCCATCTTCTGGTGTTCAGTGGACCGCTCGCCATCCTGATCGGCGTCGGTGTACAATGCTACTCCAAACAACCCTGGAGTGAGGCACCCCTCCTCACCCGCCCACTGAGCCCCACCGCCCGCCCCCAGTCAGCGGCAGGTGGCAGCTCCCCACCTGCTTGCACACCCACCCTGCTGACTGACATCAGATGGTAGGCTGTCGCCCATTGGCTCATGCATTGGACCAATGGGCATGCAGCCCTACTGTATGGTGTCAGTCGGCGGGCGGCAGGGCGGCAAGCCGGTGGGGAGCTGCAGCCCGCCACTGACTGGGGAGCGGAGCAGGGCCCAGTGGGCAGGTGGGAGAGGGTACCATCAGTCCACCAGGGTTGTTTTGGAGTGGCATTATTTTCTACTGAGGCCCGCGATCGGGCTGTGAGCGGTCCACTGGACCACCAGGGATATTGGACGATTGATTTCTTCTACATATGCCCGTGATCGGGCTGCAAGCAGTCCACTGGACCACCAGGGATATTGGATGATTGATTTCTTCTACATATGCCTGCAATCGGGCTGCAAGCAGTCTACTGGACCACTAGGGATATCAGACGATTATTATGTTCTATATATGCCCGCGATTGGGCTGCGAGCGGTGCACTGGACCATCAGGGATATCAGACATTTAATATATTCTACATATGCCCACGATCGGGCAGTGGGGCACTTTTCCGTGATGTGCATGGGGCGTCGGTCCCCGACGGCTGCAGTCTGGCAGGGCGCCAGGCGCAAGTCGCCGGGGATCGGTGCACCTGCATGCAAATGTGCTATAATGACATGCAAATGGCCCCATTTGCACCTTGCATGCATTATGGCCCCATTTGCATGTGCGCTTTTGAATATTGTGGTTGTTGCGCCTAGCACAACGGAACTTGCACTAGAGCATCCCCCTGCTCCACTCTGGCCACTTGTGCTGGCGCAGTGCCACTGTGCCATGCGCACTGCGGGTGGCCAGGGTGCAATATTCAGTGATGCTGTGCCATGGCACAGCTCTGTGAATATCACCCTGTCAACGACCCTGCGCAGCCAAGTTGCACTGCACCCAGGCTTGCGCCACAGCCTGGCGCAGTCTGAATATCCAGGCCACGGTGTTTAGGTGGTTTTGTGATAGAAATGGTAAAAAGTTGCAAAAGTAAAAAAGAAAAAATGTAAACTGTGGGTCAACCATATAGTAAAAATAAATGGTCTTTCACATGTGAGAATAAATGTCTGAACATGCTCAGTGTGGCTATCATGAGTGTAATAACTTTATGAGCATGCTCAGTAACAAACTACATTAATTTGCTCATGCTGCCAAAAATAAAGTTTATCTTCACAAATTTTATTTTCATGCCTGTTGTGCAAATAGGGATTACAGTAGAAGCCACTTACAGTAATTGGGATGCAGATAATAGGGACGTCAGCTTTATTGGGACATCCCGCCGGTACCAATTCATTGGCTATGTTATCCAATGGGGCTTGTAGCTGTTTAAATGGGATGCCTCAGCTGCCTAAATGGGATGATTTCTGGCCAGACTTGTCTTCCCACTATGCTAACACTAGCTCTGGATCAGATACACTTGAGCCTCGGCTCCTGAAAACTAGCAGCACCATACATAGCCTCCCCTCTGGCTAAAATTTTCACATTGTCTCTCTCTAATAGCCAAGTTCCTGACCTCTGGAAGATTGCTTGTGTAATGCCTGTCTTTAAAAAAGGTGATCCCAAGGAGATTACTAACTACAGGCCTATAGCCATCCTGTCGGTCCTAAGTGAAATTCTGGAAAAACTTGTTGCAAATCAAACCATTGACCACCTCACAAAGTACAACCTTCTGTCTGACACCCAACATGGTTTTCCATAAAGGTCACAGTACCTCCACAGCGCTTCTCAAATTCACTACCGATGTGCTTACCAGTATGGACGCAGGCCAGCTGACAGGGGCTGTTTTTGTCGACCTTACAAAGGCCTTTGATCTTGTTGATCACCCCTTTCTCCTCTCCACTCTTTGCAATCTGAGCTTTTCACCCCCAGTTGTCGCCTGGTATGGAAGCTATCTATCAAATAGAACTCAAATTGTGAAATTCAACTCCTCTTTATCTGATAGTGCTGCCATCAATATTGGGGTCCTCCAGGGCTCTATTCTGGGACCTCTTCTTTTCTCACTTTTTAGCAATAACACAGATGAGTTTTTTCTTTTGAGCTCATCTGTTCTCTATGCAGATGATCTTGTACTCTATTTAAGCTCTGATAAGGTTGCCAGCATAAATGCATCCCTTTCCTCAGATTTCATTAATGTCCAAAATTGGCTTTCTGCACATAAGCTTGTACTTTATGCTAAGAAAACCCAAGCAATGTTACTTGGATCTGCCCCTAAACTTAGGACATGTCAAACTTCCCTGTTGGTGCAAGACCGCAGTGGTGCATAAATAGAATGCATTACATCTTTTAAGTACCTGGGAATTCTTCTGGACCAATCCCTGGACTTTAGCCTACATATACAATCCACCTGCAAGGCAGTGAATGCTAAACCGGGGGTTGCTTACAAGTCCAGTTTCATGCTAACTCCCTCTGCTAAACTTGCTATTGCCAGAGGTCGGTGCACCCCTTCAGCTTGACACCTCGACTGCGAAACACGAAAAAAGACCATTACGCCGACAGTCACTGTAATGGTCCTTTTCCATGTTTTGCTTCCCCCAGTGTTCTGTCCCCTTCCCCGACCAACTCTGACCTGGATCTGATAATCCTAAAGTCCGGGGGATGCAGGGGGAAGAGCCCCCCCACATAGGGGGTGTTGGGGCACAGCCCCCCCCACACCAAACACTCACAGATCAGGCAGCACAATACCTGATTTGGTATTGTGCCGTCACTGAGTGGGAGGTCAGCATTTTCACTGTTGACCTCCCTTGGTGCTTCCCCAGAGGCATATTCCTGCCCTGCCCTGACCTACGGCACGCTGACCATTGCAGCTGCACACAAAACCATCCTTCATAAGTGGGATGTCACTTATAACAATATCTGTTGATACGTCACCCCATCACCTCGGCTTAAGCACCACTGCCAACTGTACAGGGACCTGGGCTGGTTATCCCCCTGAGCTTGCTGTCAATACTCTCTTGGCTCCCTGATTGACTCTATACTCAGAAACCAGACCCCTTCAGTGCTCACAACATTGCTGGTACCTCAAACCTCCTCCTATGGACTGTGCTCGATAGATAAATCCCTGCTGAATGTACCTAGATGTAAAACATCAAAAGGCTTTGTTGTCTTCAGTCACTCTGCCCCGAAGCTCTGAAACACTCTTCCCAAGCACTCTGAATATCAGGATCCCATAGCAGCTTCAAAAAGGAGCTGCGCCTGCATCTATCCCTTGCTGATCTCTGCACTTGTTTTAATCCTCCTTAATCCACTCACCCGCTAGACGCTTCCTGGCCCAACTTTCACCTCCCTACTTAATAACGCTTCTTACCCTTACTATCTCCTTGAGGGCTAATCTACCCCCACCCCGCACACCTGGGTCTTGTCTCGGAGGCCGTGATAATGGATCCTGCCCAGTCAGGAATTTGCCCTTGCCTTGTTTCGCTGCCTATTTGAACCTTCATTGTTGTGACTAATTTGAACAATATTTCTTTGCTGCTATGTTGTGGTATCTCCTCCTTGACTGTGTGGGTTTTTATGCCTAAAATTCTATGTGGATTTCATTGATTGTTAGTGTCCTGGCTGCATGTATTCATTACTACTGACTGTTTTGACCTATACTATTGTAATTTCATTGTACTCATACTATGTACCTGTCTTTGATTGTTGCACTCTCCCAGGTCCTGCCTGGAAATCGTCATTTCATGGCTAGTGCACCTTCCCAGTTAACAAAAACAAAATCAAAAAATGCTGCTAGTCCCTTTTCATACCTAATTAAGTGTGAAAAGGGATCAGTGGCTCCTGTTCCTTGCTTTGTCACCTCCAAAGAACTGCTAAACTTTAACCAATGCAATGCTAGGCTATGTTTTTTTTTTTGCCTGAGCAGGTGGAGAGAGAGCTGCAACCACATTTCTGAGGGTTAAATGCTTGCGAGTTCCAGCAGAGTGAGAGAGAGAGAGAAAGTATGCTGGCATCACTCACTATGTGTTTGGCTCTCCAGTTTCACGGCTGATCTGTGTGCTGTTCCTCGACTCTCTGTCTATCTCTTTCTCTCTGGCACTGTTTCAGACAGTGTGCTCATTTTTATGTTTGCTTGCATGTATGTGCAAGAAACATAGTGCCATCATCCGAGTTTTTGTAGGTGTGGCACCCTATTCCAATTCAGTCAATGTGTTTGCAGGGATGGGCACAGTTTGCCAATGAATGCTGCAGCTGTCTATGACAGCAGTTGAAAATGCAGTGGCGTACAGTTGAAAGGGAAAGACCGCTTCAGTGAGCAGTGAGAAGATAGTGTTGATTAGCATATTGCGTGCTCATGCGCTTCCCCCACACACACACTGTATGGCTGACAGGGGTGCCCAATCCCCGTCGGCTCCACTGTTTCCCCCCCAACAGACTACCAGGTGCCATGCTGGGAGCCCACCCTAGCTGGCAACAGTCCATTTGGCTGACGGGGGTGCCCAATCCCCTGTCTGCTCCACTGCCCCCCCAAACAGCCTTCCAGCTGCCACGCTGGGAGCCCACCCCAGCGTGGCACAAGTCCCGTGTCGTCTATGAAAAAAAAATAACCTGCAAGAAAGAACAGTCCCTTGCTGACTGTCCTGACCCTCCCCACCTGTGCTCCACCCTCTGTGCACCCTGCCTCCCACACCCCCCACCTCGCCCTATACTTTCTACTCTCTGGAGTCTGGGCGTGACGGTCTTTGGTGGACCGGAACACGCCTTGCACTTTCAAAGCCGACCGTGACCTGAGGAAATGCGTAAGCTTTATAATGGAATAAATAGGTTTTTTCAACTTTGATGCATATCTCAGGCATTTTGGAAATTGTTTCACCACATTTTCAACATGGAGTTTTGGGACCCCACCTCATGATTGTGTCATTTTATTAATCGGCCCGACAGTGATTGTGTTTCACCTGCTGAACCACCTTTCAGGACCAATTTACAAAATGACAGTGTCACAGTTCAAGAGGTAGGCCCTAAAAACTGTATGTTGAAAATTTTGTGAAAAATTTCTAAAATGACTGTTTTACAAGCATGTTGGCGCTGTTCAGACGCGACACCCTGTGAAGTTCACGAATTTTCAATATTTTCATTCCAGATTTTCAACTTTGCCATTTTACCACACCTCCTTGTGAGCAGTACAGCTGTCATTTTTCACATCTCGCCCAAAATGTGTTTCCACGCATGTAGCGCACAATGGCGTAGTCGGTGTGCAAAATCAATGTTCGGGAGAGATTAAGAAAATCACAGTGACACTGTTCATGAACTGAGGTGTTAAAATGGCTATGTTAAAAATTTGGTGAACAAAGTCCATAAAATGACTGTGTTACGAGCGACCATTGCGCAGTTCCCACGTACCCTCGTAAGTTCATGCATTCTAATATTTTCAGTCCAGATTTTCACCATTGGCATTTTTCCACACTTCCTTATGAACAGTACAGCTGTCATTTTTCACGCCATGGCCGAATTGTGTTTTCGCACTTCCAGGGCAGAAATGCGTAGTCGCTGTGGGAAATCACTGTTCGGGACAGATTAAGAAAATCACAGTGACACTGTTCATGAGCAGAGGTTCCAAAATGCCTGTGTTGACAATCTGCTGTAAAAAATCCCCAAACTAATTGCATTACAGGCGTGCGTTGCACAGTTTCTATGCATGCTTGTGACTTCACCAGTTTTTTTAATGTTTTCACTGCAGATTTTCAACATTTCCATTTTTCGCACCTCCTCATGAACAGTACAACTGTCATTTTTCACATCCTGTTCGAAATGTGTTTTCGCACTAATGGTGCCAAATGGCGTAGTCACTGTGCAAAATCAGCTTTCGGCTAATGAACTGATTACAAGGTGGGGGTCACAAAAAACCCATGTTGAAAATTTGGAGTGAAAATGCCAATGAACGCCTGCGGCATTAGGGTTTCTAACCATAACGCCCCACCCTGTAGAGACTGACAGGCATCAGGGGTGTGACTTGGGATTCTCGCCTGTAACGCTTATACCATTCCACACCCTGCAGCCAGTGAGAGGCATCGAGGTGTGCCTTGGACTCTTCAGCCCCAAAGTTCACCCCATTCTCCTATACAGCACCCATCTCACCGTATTTCCTGATGAAATGGGGTGAGCATAAGGGCCAAAGACCCCAAGGCACACCGTGACACTTGTTGGTGCTGCAGGGTAGGGTGCTGTGAAATAGCGTGGCCGTTATGCCTGATGACTCAAAGACACACCCGATGCCTGTCAGTCTTTGCAGGGCGGTGGTGAGGTTGGCTTCAGTTCAAAATTTCACTGCCATTCCTATTATGCAGCTCTCTAACTCCTACACTACCAATGCCAATGCCAGCAAGCAAACATTTGGCATTGATAAATGCTTGTTTTTAAATGCTTACGAAGTCCAGTGGCGAGAGAGCAAGAGAGTACTGTACTGCTTAGCTGCAAACTGGGGAAGAGAGAGAGAGAGAGACAGAGACAGAGAGAGAGAGAGAGAGAGAGAGAGACAGAGTGTGCTCAATTTTTTTTTAAATGCTCGTGAGTTCCAGTGGAGGGAGGGATGGAGGGGGGGGAGATAGAGAGACAGAGAGACTGAGAGAGACTGAGTGAGAGAGAGAGAGAGAGAGAGAGAGAGAGTATGCTGGCATCACTCACTACATGTTTGGCTCTCCAGTTCCATGGCTGATCTGTGTGCTGTTCCTCCATTCTCTCTCTCGTTCTCTCTCTGGCACTGTTTCAGAGTACACAGCTGCAATCACATTGCAACAGAGTGATGTCTTTTTTGGAGGGTTTTAATGGAATGGGAGGGAAGAGAGAGAGAGAGAGAGAGAGAGAGAGAGAGAGACAGTGTGCTCATTTTTTTTTTTTTAAATGCTTGCGAGTTCCAGTGGAGAGAGAGAGAGAGAGAGAGAAAGAGAGAGTACTGTACTGCATAGCTGCAAACCGTGAAGGGGCTTAGTACTGTTAGGAGGCTCAGTACTCTGTTGAATTAAGCAACTTCTCTTAGAGGGGATGTCTGCTTAAATGGGACAAAAAGGTGTCCACGGAGGCATCCCATTTAAGCGGCTTCTATTGTATTCCATAGGGCATGCAGAAATAAGTTCATTCACTTTGGAATGCTGCCAACAATGCAGCCAAGCAGTGAGTGGCAGAGCAAAGTGGAGCCCTGAGTTCGAGGTTATCACTGTTTGAAATATTCTAATGTGAATAAAAAGCTTATTTCTCGATTCTCTATGGAATGTACTATATATACCATGGAACACTGACTGTCATTGTGATGAGGCTACAGAGAAAATAACGTGGACTGACATCAAAGTGCTTGGGCTTACACTTAGCATTCTCAAATTGAATTTTGTTGCTCACAATAAAATACTAAATTTTGCAAACAGTTGGTGTGCTTCATCATGTGTACCTAGTGTTTCTCGAGAACTGGCATGTCCATTTTGAAAATAACATAGCCTGCAGGGAGAAGAACATGGCATTCCCCCTGTAGGTGACTCAATGCTCGAATAACCACTTTTATGCCTTCATGTTATTTGTCCCTCCCACGGTATATATATTTATAAATTGTTTCCAATAATCTAAAATATTACAAATTCTAAAACAGAGTCAGAGATACATTCTCTGTCTTTTTATGACATGGCAGGAAGAGCCCTCTAGCTTGCCGTGTATGGGCTAACATAATTGCTCATAACATTACCCTGCATTGCCAGCAACAGTGGAGGTGGAGAGGGTAAAATATTTCTTTTTCCTTTTTTCCATCTTTATAATCAAACTGGAATATCAGCTGTTAAAAGATAAGACCTTATGCCAGCCCATATACAGCAGGAGGCACGACTCTGCCTACAACTCTGTGTGTGTGTGTGTATACAAAAAATCCATTTTAGGATCTATATTCCATGCAGTTGGAATTGTAGACATCAACAATCTGCTCAGTTCCTAGCACTGGCACACAGTAGCAGCTGTTAAAAGACCTTGGGTAGCAAGCTCACAATTTAGACCTATATAAAGATAGTACCTCCTTTTTCCTGCTGTTAGTACCCGTTCTCATACACCCCAGCCCCCAGCATCCTATTAGCCTTACTAAAGGCCTTGTTTCACTAGGCTGATTGTTTGAGGGACTGACTAATAATTACTCCCAGGTTCCTTTTCTCTGCAGTGGTGCTCAGTTTAACCCCTCCCATCCAGTACTCTGTCCTGTTTTGTTTCACCCATCTAACTATGTCCCAAGCTGCACCTAGGTCCTCCAGCTTCTTTAACAATCTTTTGTGTGGCTCCGAGTTGAAAGCCTTGTCGAAACTGAAGTAGAGTAAATTTTCAGCTTGGCCCTTTTCTACTGCCTTTGTTACCCAATTAAACAAAACGTCAGGTTGGCCTGAAAAGACCTCCCTGCCAGAACCCCAAGCTGTTTAGTATCCTGTGGGCCATTGCTCTCTAGGCAGTCCACAATGTCCTCTTTGATCTGTGACTCCATCAGTTTACCCACTACAGAGGTAAGGCTGACAGGTCTGTAAATCCCTAGTTTATTTATTTGCTTTTGGTAACCGGGTAAATGCACTAGGCAGGATTGCCTATTTTCAGACACGATCCAAGAGATTACAAATCAAGACAAATTACAAACAATAATACAGGGAAAAGCAGATACAGTACAATGCAGTACATAAAAGAGATCAGCAACCTTAAACGGGGTGTAGAATCATGTAGCCAAAAGTGAAATGGTATACACTGCAAAGCCTCACAGATCTAAGCTGCTAACAGAGTAAGTAACATAAGTGCAAAAACATCAGTGCAGGTGGTATAGGAAGAGAGGCAGGGACAGGGTAGGCTAGAAGTGCAGGACAAGAAGGATAATGCATAAGTTAAAGGCACTTACATGCATCCAGGGAGGAGAGGTAGCTGAAGAGGGCATGCTGGAAGGCAGAATGAGAACTGGAACATCTAAGGGAAAGTGGAAGGGAGTTCCAGAATTTTGGAGCATGGAAGGAGAAGGCAAGTTCACCCATTTTGTTGGAGCATTTGGGGACAGAGACTGGTGCAGAAATTGGGGACTGGAGGAGTTGGGGGCAGTCAGTCGGGGTGAACAGGGCAGCAAGTGAGGAGGAGAGAGAAGAACGAATAGTATTGTCTGTCAGGCAACCTATGGAATATAAGCACAGAGAAGAGGGAGATAACCAACAAAGGTCAGAGTAAAGTGTGCAACGGTGTGTGAGATGATGGGCAGATGAGGCGAATCTGAAGACATTATTATAGATAACATCCCGCATGTGTAGGATGTTTGCCTGTACTTCTGCAAAGACCAGCAAAGCATAGCAGAGACCAGGGAGCAGAAGTCCTTGGGTGATGGAGATCCTTGCAGCAGAAGTCAGGGCATGGCAGACACAATAAGCCAACCCAATTTTGACATTGACAGACTAGCATGACACTTTGACATGGAGAGAGAAACTGAACGAGGGATCCAGTGTGACTCCTAAGCATCTGAAGGAGTTGGCAACTTGTACAGGAGAGCTGCTGAGACAAGAAACCAGAAATGAAGGGTTTAGGACACACTATTTCCTGCGGGATCCAAAGAGCATAACCTGTGTCTTGGCAACGTTCAGTACAAGGTGGTGAGTTGTGAGCCATGCTTGGATTCATTGCAGGTCAGAAGAGAAATGGGAATTGATGTCAGAGATAGAGCTAGAGGAGACATAGAGAACCAAGTCATCAGCGTACAGTAAGGTGCAGCAGTTGGCAGGAATGGCAGGTAGATTGTTTATAAATATAGAGAAGAGCAGGGGCCCAAGGATAGAACCTTGTGGGACACCAGAGGATAGAGGGGCAGGGGAGGAGAGGACTTTTCAGTAAGAGATGGACTGGGAACAGTTGTCCAGGTAGCTGGAGAACCAGGCGAGGGTGGACTGTGAGGCACCACATGAGCCTAACTGACACAAAAGCAGTGAGTGATTGACCGTGCCGAATGCCCTCGATAAGTCAATAAAGACAGCCCCAGTGAGCTGACCTCCATCCATGCTGATTATGGTGTAGTTAGTGAATTTCACTAGAGTAGTCATAGTGCTGTGGCCTGGTCGGAAGCAATGCTGAGCAGGTGATAGCAGGTCATAGTTGGCTACAAAGTTGGACATCTGGTGATGAATAAGCTTCTCCAGAAGTTTACTGAGGGTTGATAGGAGCGCTATCGGGTGGTAGGTGAAAGGACTTTCTGGATCTCCCTTTTTAATGACTAGTATAACCCTAGCATGTTTCCAGGAGAGGGGCATGGTGCCAAGCTAATGGAGAGATTGAAGAGGCACAAAATAGGGGTAGTGAGAATGGATGAGCTGAGTTTAAGAATTCTGGGTTCCAGCCCATCTGGACCAGCACTGCCATAAGGAGACATAGTGTTGAGGATCCATAGGACATCAGTCCTAGAGACAGGGCTGAGAGTAAAGAGAGGATGGGGCAGGGGGAGGCCTTGGGGGGAAGGGTCAGATGGAATGGTTGTGTTGGAGGATGAGGAAGGGGTGGTAAAGAGTGAGTTAAAGGCATTGACAATGGTGTTAGGGTTGTTGCAGGAGACATTATCGATTAGCATGTCATGGGGGACTTGAGAAGCATTGTGACCCAGTATGTGGTTGATATTAGCCCAATACAATTTTGGGTTACTGGCAGAGGCATGGAGAAGATCTCTATAATAATTGCTTTTGGCAGCATGGATCGCTTTTTTGCATGAGTTCCTAAGAGAGTGATAGGCAACAAAGTCAGGATGAAGGGAGGAGGCTTTCCACCTGGCCCAGAGCTTGTCATGGGATTTAAGCAAGCGGAGGAGGGGGCTAGTCAATCATTTGGTGGGAAGGCCCCTGACACTACACCTAATGTAAGGAATGTGTTTAGACTGCAGGGAGCATAGAGAGTTGGTGATAAACTCCACAGCCAGGTCAATGTTGTCTGGTGAAAAGAATGGGAGACCAGTTGACCTGCTGGAGATCAGCTAGAAAAGCTGAGGGGTCGAAGGCAGAGAAGTTGGCCACAGAGATAAGTTTAGGCGGTTATAAAGGGGGGCAGGAATCCCAGACACAGGTTATTGGAGTATGGTCACTAATGGAGTCTGGCATCACAGTAACAGAGTAGATCCTGTCTGGCCTATTGGTGAGGATCCAGTCAAGCAAGATGTGACTAGTGCCGTTACTGGAGTGCCTGGTGGGTTCAGTGACAAGCTGAGTTAGGTTGGCTTTAGCAATGTTAGAGCTGAGGATAGGGCAGTTTGCACCAAGCCAGTCCTGATTGAAGCCATCTAGACAAAGCACTTCATTGTTTTTGGTGGCAAGGGGTAGAAATTCCAGGAATTCCTCAACTGTTTGCTGGATGCATGAGGGATGTAGGTACATACAATGTGCAGCTTCTTGGTATTGCTTAACAGAAGCAGGGCATGAAGCACCTCACAGGACATAAATGGGGGGCAAGATAGAAGGGTCAGTTTTACTTGGGACTCAGAAAAAAGTACCAAGCCATCACCCCTTTTGGAAGAAGCCCGATCAACCTGGATCATGCTGTAACCTGGAAGGGCACACAGAGAGTTGGGATGAGAAGGCCTAAGCCAGGATTCAGTTATTCCTAGTAGGTCAAGCTTATGGGTGGCAGCCCAAGCCACCAATTCAGCATGATTGGCTACAAGGCTTCTTATGTTTAGGTGAGTGATCTATAGGCCTCTGGAATTGGGGCCCCACTGTGAAACTGGCCTTAGGGGGTGGGTGCCATAATGCCATAATGCTGTTGGGCCAGGGTTGGTCTCTACATCACCTGAGAGTGATAAAGAGAGGACAATAATCCATGTAGCCACAACCATGAAGGCAAAGGTAGTCCTGCCGCGAGTGGTACATTTAGATCTGAACAGGTACCTGCTGAGGTAGAAGCACAGTTTAGGGTATAGATACATGGCAGTGTCAGAGAGATGCAGAGGAAGAGGCAGCAAGTTGGAGAATGAAAAGTCAGTCAGGTTGGCATCAAAGCAAGGGGGAGTGGTAGGCGGAAGGGTAAAGAAGTCAAGTGCAATAATGCAGCAGATGGGGATCAGGAGTACTAGGAGATAGGGGGACGGCTGCACAGTGAACTGAGGGAATGAGTACAATGGGAAGGGACAGAGGAGGAGAGAGATGGCTGAAAGGCATGGGACTGAAATAATAGAGGAAGCTCAATCACAGAAGTTGACACCACCCCCTGAACTACTAGGATTAGTCAGTGATACTGGTGGATGGGGAAAATGTGTATTTAATAAATGGAGGAGGTGGGGAGGGAGGGTGGGCCAAAAAAACAAGCAGCAGAGAGCCAGGGCACTAGAGAGCTGCTTGGAACTGGTAGATTAAAATGATTTTAGTAAAAGCAGCTTTGGAGAAAAAGGCGACAGGATTCAAATTAGCTCCTCAGCGAGCAGAGCACTGCAACTTCGGTGAGACGGGACCCGTACCTGGTGTTTGCTTTCAGAGGCAATTTGAGCAAGCGTTGTGGAGGGCAGGATAAATTAGCCCTCAGATCCTGATGTTTGCTTTCAGAGGCAACTTGAGCAAGGGTTGGGGAGGGCAGGTTGCTCCTTGTCCTCCCCTTTGTGTAATGGGACTATGTCCACTGTGCGCCACTGTTTCAAAACCACCCTTGTCTAAACTGAATTATTGAATAGCCCTACTAGGGGTTCAGCCAGCTCTGCAACAAATTCCTTGAGCGCTCATGGGTGCATCCCATTTGGCCCTGTGGCTTTATTTACCTTTAGGACTTCAAGCCTCTTCTGGACCCTTTCTCTGGTAAATACTGGCTGCCTCATTTCAGGAATGCTCCTGACAGCCACCGTGATGCCACTTTCAGGCAGGGGCCCTCTGTCTTCCCTTGAGAAGACAGAGCAGAAGTAATTATCAAGGACAGCTGTTTCTGGTTATTGAGTTCGTCATGCGCACAAGCGCAAATGAACTCGTTCAAATGAGAGTTGCTATAGAGGGGTGTGAGGGTGGTGCGTCCACTGGAGAGCTGTGTTCCAGGGGGCAGGTCTGTGGCAGGTGAATCAGTAGGCAGCCTGCTGATGACTCACTTTCTGTTTTTGGGGCGGAGTTGGCAACATTTTCAAAGGACAGAGCTGAAGCAATACTGGCGCAGCTCAGTCCTTTGAAACAGCACTGCATCTCATTAACTTCCTGGTTGCACGTTCACACTGCTGTAGCACTTACAGTGATGACAGCAGATGTGAATGTGCTGACCCTGTGTTTAAAAGCAAATGAATCTCTCCCGCTCCCTCCCACTGCTCCTGTCCTTGCTCCATTCCCGTTTGAGCCCCCCGCCAGTAAATCACTCCTTCCTGCTCCCTCCCTCTGCTGCTATCCTCCCTGCATTCTTGTTTGAGCCCCCCACCAGCCAATCAATGCCTCCTGCTCCCTCCCACTGCTGCTGTCCTCCCCACACCCTCTGTTCTGTTCTAGCCCCCCTCCCGGACACAGAGCAAATCCCTCCCTCTCCATCCCACTGCTGCTTTCTTCCCAGCACCCTCCATTCTCTGCTCCCCTGGACACTGGGGAGCCCACTCCCAGTATCCAGAAATCATCATTTCCTGTAAAAAAAAAAAATAAAAGAAACCTGTCTCTCAATGTCTTTATTTTTTAAACCTGAAAAAAAAAAAAAAAAAAAAAAAACAGTCCATCGTTGTCTCCTGTCCCTTCCCCATCCTGACCCTCCACCTCCTCGCACCCCCACTCATAGTTACCTCCGAGGTCAGCAGCAATGATCTTCTGTGGACCAGAACACGTCTGCACTCTTCAAAGCTGACCGGCAAAGTGAAGATTTCAAGGTAAGCCGAATAATAGGAATCAATGGGGGATTTCAACTTAGGTTGATATCTCAGCCAGTTTTAGGAATTCTGGCCCCAAATTTTCAACATCGGGTTCTTGGGACCCCACCTCCTGAACACTGTCACTGTCATTTCATTACTCGGTCCCGAAAGGTGATTTCACGGTCACTGCACGGAATCACTTTTTGGGACTGATTAATGAAATGACAGTGCCACTGTTCATGAGGTGGGGGCCCAAAAAGCCCATGTGGCAAATCTGGTGAAAAAATTGCAAGAAATGACTGTGTTATGAATGTGTGTTGTGCAGCTTCTATGCACGCTACTAACTTAACCAGTTTTTAATATTTTCACTCCAGATTTTCAACATTGCCATTATTTCACACCTCCTTATGAACAGTATAGCTTGTCATTTTTCATATCCTGCCTGAAACATGTTTTCGCACCTGTGGCACACAATGGTGTGGTGGCTCTGTGAAATCACCTTTTGGGATGAGTGAATGAAATGACAGTGCACTTTTACTGAGGTGGGGTCATAAGAATGCTACATTGAAAATTTGATGTGAAAATACTAACAAACAACAAAGCTACGAGCATGCACTTAAATTAACAAATGCGGGCTCGTACCTTTGGTATTTTTCAATATTCTGACCCCAAGTTTTAATCACAGCCATTTCTTCACTGCACCTCATGAATGTGACAACTGCCATTTTCCAGATCCTGGGCAAAATATTTTTTTTGCATCCAGAAAGGTGATTTTGCAGCCAATGCGTGAAAGTACCTTTCGGACAGGAGTTGAAATTGTACTCTTCCTTTCTTCATAAGGTGGCATAATAAGACAGCTATGTTGAAAATGTGGTGCAAAAATATTAAAAAACAATGAAGTTATGAAACCATGTTGAAATTTGCCAAAACCATCTCCTAACATCCCCTCCAATGGCATCAGTGCACACGACGAACTTTCAGCATTGACAAATGCTTATCTTCCTCTAGTACCCCCCCCCGTAGCTCTTTCTGTGACAAAGCCTGATGGTTGTATGTTGCTGCATCAGTTAAGTTCCATTCATTCTGAACAGTTATTGTGAAGCACTTGGCAGTTTTATGAATATTTATTCTTATACAATGTGTACATTCTGTATATGCAGTAATTTTACAACAGAGTAATAATGAGCTAGTAAAAATATACTACATGGATCTGGAAGGATTCAGAGGTGTACGGATGGTGCAGTACCTACACCCTGTTCACAAGAAGCTGATTAAAATGCATACCAGGAAGCAGGGGACAGCTAACTCACGTCTTTGACATTTGGCACATGGCAAAAGGCATTAAGGCAAGCATTCATTTTCAGTATCTGTGTCAATTTCTAGGGTTGTAACGACCACCTTTTGTCAACAACAGATAAGAAAAGATAACCACATTGCACCTGAGTGCAATTTAATGATTTATGAATACAGTACTTTAGTTTTTATAACACTTGCACTTCCAGCTATGTGGCAAAGTAATAAACCCCTTCCCCCTGTCCAACCAAGGGTAAGAGTTCAGTCTAATCTGAGTTGCAAAAAGACAGTTTCTTAACAGTTTTCTAAGGAAAATCCTATCCACTCCCTGGCACAATCACTTCCCCTTAAACTGCCCAGGCTCCACCACTATTTTTTAATCCAGTGTGCTTCTACATTGTGTGCTTGATTCAATATTTTCCTCTTTCTGTTTCTTTATGACACATACCAGATGTCTAATTATGCAGGCTGAATAGGCTCCTTTCTAGTGTTTTGAAGCAATCTAATGTTGAAGAAATGTATACCTCTTCCTGTTGTAGCAATGACTGCCTTTCTGGCACAACACTCTGTCAGAAACGGCCCACCATAAATGAAATATCTGGATTGCAGGTACAGGTGTTAAATATTTCATCTGACAAAGAATCTTGCATGGCAAGGGTCTGATCATAGGTATGAAATGGAGGTGCCTTTTTATAAAACAGACAAACTAAAGAATGTGTTAGAATCTGTGGCTAATGAGGGAACATTACAATGGCAAATACTGTACAGCCACACAGTGGTCCCAAGCAAGGAACAGTTGCAGCCCACTCAAAAAGCACAAAATTGGACACCTCTAATAAGTTAGTTTGGGTCCTGTGGTAGAAGTGCTGGAATTGCTGACAGAGGCAAGGAAGCACCAAGCTTTAACATACAGGTGTGTGTATGCATGTATGTATGTATGTATGTATGTATGTATGTATATATGTGTGTGTGTGTAATATATGTATATGTGTGTATATATCACACACATATACATACACACACACACACAAACGTTGCAAAAAACCTTGTTAATGCATCAATTAGGTTTAAAGTGACAAAAGTAGGCAAATGTTGCATTAGGATTTTGAACCCTAACACCCCACCCCCCGATCCTGCACAGACAAAGAGGCATCAGGGGCGTCATTGGGGTTGTCTGCCCTAACGCTCACCCCGTTCCATTAGAAAATAAGCTGGGAGGGTGCAGCATAGGAGAATGGGGTGAGTGTTAGGGCTGATGACCCCAATGCCACCCTCAATGCCTCTTCATCTGTGCAGGATGGGGGTGGGCTGGGATGTTAGAGTTGGAAACCCTAAAGCCATATTTCCCTACTTTTGTCACTTTAATCCTTACTGATGCATTAACAAAGTTTTTTTTACATAGAAACATAGAATTTGACAGCAGATAAGGACCGCTTGGCCCACCTAGTCTGCCCATTTCCCTAACTAATGGATAAGCTGCAGATCCTAGTTAATCAGCAGCCTACTTTTCTACCCCACCCCTAGAATTGCCTTATGACTGTCCCATGCATGCTTGAATTCAACCACTGTTTTGACTCCACAACCTCCTCCAGAAGGCCGCTCGATGCATCCACAACCTCTCTGTGAAAAATACTTCCTTACATTACCTCTGAGCCACTCCCCATCTTCAAATTGTGCCCCTTGTTCTTGCACACCTCTTTTTTTGAAAGATGCTACCCTCTTGGACTTTGTTGATTCCCTTGAGGTACTTGAAAGTTTTCTATCATGTCCCCCCCTCCTTTCCTCGCGGCTATTCATATTAAGCTCCTTTAGTCTCTCTTCATATGTCTTCTGGTGCAGACCCTGCACCATTTTAGTTGCCCTCCTCTGGACAGCTTCCATCTTGTCTATGTCCTAGCGGAGATTGAGTCTCCAGAACCACACACAGTACTCCAGATTGGGTCTCACCGGCTGTCTGTAAAGAGGGATAACAACTTCCAGTTTTATGCTGGTGATGTCTCTCCCTATGCATCCCAGTAGCCCCCCCAGCCCTCCTTACTGCCCTCTCACATTGCTTGCCCACCTTTAAGTCATCTGATATGACTACCCCCCAGGTCCCATTCCATTTTTGTTGTTGTTAGTATCTCACCCCCCCATTGTGTACTCTTCCCTTGGGTTTTTGTTTCCCAGGTGCATTACCTTGCACTTCTTAGCATTGAATCTAAGCTGCCATACATTTGACCATTCCTCTAACCTTGCCAAGTCCCTTCTCATCATTTCCACCCCACCTTGTGCATCAACTCTGTTGCAGATCTTTGTGTTATCTACAAAAAGACATACTTTTCCTTCCAGTCCCTCTGCAATGTCGCTTATAAAGACATTGAAGAGAACCGGTCCTAATACTGAACTCTGTGGTACCCCACTAGTAACCCCCCTTTCTTCAGAGTGGACCTCATTTACTATTACCCTCTGTGTCCTATTCTCCAGCCAATTCTTTACCCAGGCTATCATCTTGGGACTCACTTCCAGGCTGGCTAACTTGTATATTAATCTTTTGCATGGGACTGAGTCAAATGCCTTGCTAAAGTCTAGGTAGGCCATGTCCACAGCTCCTCCCTGATCTACTACTTTGGTCACCCAGTCAAAGAAATCTATTAGATTCATCTGGCATAACCTTCCCACTGTGAATCCATGCTGCCTTGGGTCCTGTGCCCCTCTGGCCTCTAGGTACTCAACAATTCTTTGCTTCAGAAGTGATTCCATCATTTTCCCTATCACTGAGGTTAAACTAACAGGTCCATAGTTTCCTGCTTCTGCCCTGGTCCCACTTTTGTGAAAGGGAATAACATCTGCCCTCCTCCAGTCCTCAGGTACCACCCCATCCTCCCATGATTTGTCAAAGAGTGTAGTCAGTGGTGTCACTAGTTCTACCCTTAGTTCTTTTAGAATTCTGGGATGAATCCCATCAGGCCCCATTGCTTTGTCCACCTTCAGTTTTAAGAGTTCTTTCAGAACCCTTTCTTCTGTAAATGGGCTGGTATCAACTTCTGTATCCAGAGTGTTTCTATTGTTTGTTTTAGGTACCGCCCCCTTTTCATTTGTAAATACTGAGCAAAAATATTTGTTTAGTATCTCTGCCTTTTCACCGTCACCCTCTGCCCACCCCTCCCTTTATTATGCCTCACTATCCTCCTTAGTCTTCCTTCGCCCCTGATGTACCTAAAAAGGTTTTATCCCCTTCTTAACTGAGTTGACTGTCTTTCCTCAGTTCGGCCTTTGCTGTTCTGACTGTCTTCCCAGCTTCCTTTTGCTTTAACTGATACAATTCTCTGTCCTGCTCCTTCTGTGATTCCTTGTACTTTCTGAATGCTTTCTTTTTCTCTTGAACCTTCACTGCCACCTCCTTTGAGAACCATTGTGGTTTCTTACATTGTTTTGTTTTGTTTATTTGCTTCACACAAAGGCTTGTTACCTCTGTGATGGCAGTTTTTATTATTCTCCATTGTTCTTCCACCCCTCCTTCCTGCCCATTTGCTAGTGCATTCCTTAGGCACTCACCCATTTTGGCAAAGTCAGCCCTCCTGAAGTCCAGTACTTTTGCCTTTGTATGGCTTGACTCTATTACTGTGTTTATTAGAACCATACTGTTCGATGGTTGCTAGTTCCCAGATGGCTACCCACTTCATCATCTGTGATCCTCTCTCCATCTCCATTTGAGAGAACCAGGTCTAAGATTGCTCCCTCGGAGTGGGTTCCAATACTAGTTGTCTAAGGCATGCCCTGTAGGGCATCTAGAATAACCCACTCTTAGAAGTGGCTGCTGCAACTGCACTTCAGTTAACATCTGGCATATTCAGATCACCCTTCAGCAATATCTCCCTTTATCTGCCATTCTAAGTTTACTTTCTACCATTTCTTGTCCATTTCCTCCCCTGAGAGGTATGTATACAACCCCTAGCGGATTGTGGTGCCATTGCCTGCCTCCAAATTGACCCACAGTGCTTCTTCTCCTCCCTGTTTACCCTTTTGTTCTGTTGCTTTGATTCCTTCCCTTATGTAGAGAGCTACTCCTCCTCCTCCTCTTTTACCCTCCCTGTCCCTCCTGTAGATAGTGTATCCTGGTATGTTTACGTCCCAGTCATGGTTCTGTGTGTACCATGTTTCTGTGACTGCCAATATATCCAGATGTTCCTTCTCCATCAAGACCACTAGTTCAGGAAGCTTGTTACCCAGACTAATGGCATTGGTACTCATTGCTCTCCATTTATTGATGACTTTACCTTCTGTTGCAGCATCCCCCACTGACCGTTCTACCTCGGTCTTTTTCTCATTTAGTACCCTGTTTTGTAGGGGGAGGCTGGGATTTTTCTGCTGTTTATCAGTGCCTTCCCCTTGACTAGTTTAAAAGCTTGCCAATGAAGCATTTAAACCGATTGCCCAAAAGACTTGCTCCCTTCCTGGACAGATGCAGACCATCCTGCCAGTATAGGCTGGTGTCCCTCCAGGTGGAACCCCAGGCCCCAATGAAGACAAACCCCTGTGCTCCACACCATTTTTTCAACCATTCATTAAACTGCATGGTGCAAAGTACCCTCGCCTCACCCATGCCTCTGACAGGCAGCACCTCTGAGAAGGATACTGTGTGTGCTACTTGTCTTAGGCCCCTCCCCAACTCTACAAAGTCCTTCTGCACTGCTCTAATTTGCAACTTATTTCCTTACCTTTTGAGATAATGTAATTATATCCTAATGGCTTGTCAGTGCACAAGTCCCTCTGGGCCCTGCACTCCAATTCCTCCATAGAACATATCTGTACGTGAGACCCTGTGCACCCACAGTATTTCAGGCAGTAGCGCATTGCCACATAGACCCTGCACTACAATATGTTTAGAGGTGGGAGCACAGGGTCCTTCAGACCCTGCAATCCCACAGTATCTCAGGCACCAGCACAGTGGTCCACAGATCCCACACTACAACATCTTTAGAGGTGGGAGCACAGAGTTCTTTGTACCCTGTGCTCCCACAGTATCTCAAGCACCAGCACAGTAGCCCCTAGACACTGCAGTACAAAGTCTTTAGGGTGGGATTGCAGGGTCTGAATGCAGGCACCAGTACAGTGGCACACAGACCCTGCACTACAACATCTTTTGGGGTGGGAGCGCAGGGTCCGAACATTATCTCAAGCACCAGCACAATTTCCCCCAGAGATTCTGGTCAGAAAAGTCCTAATCATTTTTCTACATGATGATAAAGGATTTTGTCATCTCACGAAATAGGAATCGGCTCATTAAAAAGGATTAGAGCATCTCATGAAAGAGGATTTAAAAAATAATCTTTTTTCATGAGCTGTCAAAATCCTGTTTCATGAGACAGTTCCTTTTTCATGAGATGGCAAAATCCTTTTTCATCATCATGAAAGAGGATTAGCAGCAGGGGCATCTAGTCAAAAACCCCTAATCCTTTTTTGCGATGATGACAAAGGATTTTGTCATCTCACAAAAAAGGAATCTTCTGATGAAAAAGGATTTTGACAGCTCATGAAAAAGGATTTAAAAAAAAATAATCTCTTTTCATGAGCTTTCAAAATCCTTTTTCTTGAGACAATTCCTATTTTGTGAGACTACAAAATCCTTTGTCATCATCACAAAAAAGGATTTGGGTTCTCTGACCAGATGGCCCTGCCACTAATCCTATTTCTTGAAGCAGAGCTCAGGCTGTCCCTGGTAACAAACTCCAAACACTTGAGTATCAGATAAAAACTGCATTTATTATTAAAATGCCAACCAAAACCTGATGCTGCCAAACTTTTTCGAGTCACACATGACTCTTTCTCAAGGCATAGCAGGCATGTGTGAAATCACCCTTATAAAGCAAAATCCTTAAAGTGACAGTGCATAATTCCTGTATGTTGCATACATATGTGCAATAGCAAAGTATAAACAGCATACACTAGAAATACACCTATAAAAATGTGCATAAGTGCATACATAAAGTATAAATATAAAAACCTAATGCAAGAAATGAACTAATAATCTTAAACAAAAAATCTTAAAGAGGACAGGAAATGATTTCTAATAGGCAGCTGTTTATAATGTTCTCATTTACATAAATTATATTCATAAGCCTAAATGATCCATAGGTAACTGTACCTGAATAAAAAGTGATGTGAAAAATTGTATTTTGTATTGTTTTGATTTTATGGGCAGCATTCTGTTAGTTCTCTTCATGGAACCAGTGATCTGGAGTTTTAACTATGCCATGGTTTGAGCAAAGAACTCTAAGCATGGTTCCGATGGGACAATAGCTCATGTTTAACATTCTGTACTCAAACCGTGACATAGTAAACACTCCAAATTACTGGTCTCATGAACAGAACTGTGCAGAATGTTGTCCATAAAAAGAAAACAATCGAAAACACAGTTTGTTTTTACATCCGTGTTTATTAAAGTAAAGTTAAATATAGCTCATTTGGAGGCAAGTATATCCTTTCTCATACTAGAACATTACTAACTGCTGCTGATTAGCCCAAATTTCCTATCCCCTTTAAACAAAAAAGGGAGGAAGGGGGGACGGGGAGGAGGGACTAACTTCAGGCTACTCATAGAGGAACTACTGGTCATGACTGTAGTTCCCATGAGTAGCCTGATGTTAGTGAGCGCTATCTTTGCATGTTGGCCCATTTTACATGGAATCATTAAATATTATATAACATCTAGAAAAAATATGTTTAGAAATGGGAACATATATATTTGTCAGAATGGGCCATTTGCAGATAGCATTATGTGGGAATTTGATGAATGTGCAATATATCTAAATTGTAACATTTGGTAAATTCTTTCCCCATCCCCCCTTCCCTTCACGTCCCTCCTCCCCTTTCCTCCTTCCCCCCTTTTTTGTTTAAGATTATTAGTTCATTTCTTGCATTAGGTTTTTATATTTATACTTTATGTATGCACATTTGCACATTCTTATAGGTGTATTTCTAGTGTATGCTGTTTATACTTTGCTATTGCACATATGTATGCAACATACAGGAGTTATGCACTGTCGCTTTAAGGATTTTGCTTTATAAGGGTGCTTCCACACATGCTTGCTATGCCTTGAGAAAGAGTCAAGTGTGACTTGTAAACATTTGGCAGCATCAGGTTTTGGTTGGCGTTTTAATAATAAATGCAGTTTTTGTCTGATACGCAAGCATTTGGAGTTTGTTACTGGGGACAGCCTGAGCTCTGCTTCAGGAGTGGACATCTATTAGGGTTGGAAACCCTAACACCACATTTCCAAACTTGTGTTGCTTTAACTCTAATTGATGCATTAACAAAGTTTTTTGCAAAGAATTTCCTTACTTTTTGATAAAGTGGAGAGCTTGTAATTGTATCCTTATTTCTCTCTGGGAATACAGGGCCCTCTGGGCCCTGCACTCCCATCAGTCCATAATGGTATCCGTTTATACAAGTGGGAGCACAGGGCTCTCTGGGCCCTGCACTCTCATCCATGTATAATTATTGAGATAGAGTACTGGTATCCTTATTTGCCCATGGGAGTGCGGGTCCCTCAATGTCCTGCATTCCCATCCCATAGTGTACAGCATCAAAATGCACATCACACTGCAGTGTTAGCTTATAGAAAGCACAGCAAACTTGGAAAGCTGTGTATTGTGATAACAAATTAATGTATTTTCTCAAAACCACCAAAAGGCAAATTGGTGGCACACGTCCCTTGTACCCTGGAAATTTCAGAGCAAAATTGCAAACCATTTATTAACAGCATAGTGACTAAGAAACAACTCCATAAACCTCCCAGTACAATGTTATCCTATAGGACATCAATGAAAATTTTAAACCACAGAACTACAAGCCAAAGCAATACATTTTCATCAAACCAGAACAAGTCATATCTGTGGGGCAAGCCTTTTGTACCCTGAAAATTTCAGCCCCAAATTCCAAAACTTTTTTTGCTATGAAGTGACAAAGAAACAGCTATGTAAAACTTTATTTCACAAATTGCAAAAAATAATTCATGTCTGGGCATCCTTTTTCACAAATTGCAGAAAAAGAAAAAAAATTTTTGCAAATCGTGAAAAAGGATCCTGTTTCACAAATCCTTTTCTGCGATTTGCAGTAAAAGAAAACACTTTTTTGCAAATTGCAGAAAAGTATCCTGTTTCGAGGTAACAGTTATTTCCACATATAAAATAAACACTTTTCTCCACATTTAAAAAAAAATAAAACTGACCCCAGAGTATGATTCCTCAGGCCCAGATTAGGTAAACACAACTACTGGTATTTACCAAAGCCCTTTATAATTTTAGCAATTTAAGTTTGTTTGCCTCGCTAACCGAAAACATGATGGTGGCAGCACAAACTAGGATACCACATTTGCAGAACAGGATTCTGTGTTTGTGAATATAGATTCCACATTTGTGGTCGAGAATCTTATTTTGAGCCTCACATCTAACTTTTCCTATAAAAAATAATGGGAAACTTTGGAACGGTTTAATATTTTTTCACCAAACCTTCAAAATGCACCACTGTGAGGCCAGTTTCATGGTGCCAGGTTTTAGGGGATCACCCAGCATGCTGACGACCTGGGTTAACACCTGAAGCCAGGATGACAGGAGCAGAGGCCAATGGGAGGGTCTCGAGTGTCCAAGGGATGCTCTTCTCCTGGGGGAGATCGGAGCCTGCATTGCCGGGTGCGGCTCCTGGTGGCTGTTTGTGGTGATGTACTTTGTGGCATGGGTGATCAACATGCCACAGTATGTTTTGCAGGATGCGCATGCGGGCCATCTTGGGAGGGGGTGGCAGGGGAAAACAGGAAAATGTCACTTGGCTGGCTGGATGATGGTGACCGGTCCCCCCCACCCATTACACAGCCCAGCAGTGCCCATGCCATTCCCCTATGTGTCCCAGTGAATTCTCCATAACTTTGGGCAAAACTCTCCCCTCCCCAGTCTCTCATATGAGGGGGGGCTCCCCCATAAAGGCATATATCAGGAAAACTGAGGACCACAGTTAAGGGGATGGTGGGATAGCGGCAGAGGTGTTCAGTGGGTTGAGGTGGTCCTAGGCAGCCAGAAGGAGTGGCCAACTGGGGGGGTGGGGCACATAAACAAATAAGACAAAACAAGTACCCCTGTGACCCAAGACTTATTATTCCCTAAAAATTTCAGACCAAAATTCCACACAATTTTTGCACAACATGGTGACTAAGAATTTGGCAAAAAGTGGCAATTTAAATGTTTTTTCACATTCTGTATCTCCACACCCACATATCCAATCATAACAAAACTTACCACGGCAAAATATATGGTCCCTGAAGGCACATGCCAAATTTCATGCAAATTGCTTGAATGGTTGCAAAGTTCATAAAGTGCACAATTTTCAGTTTAACATAGAAGTGAAGATTTAATCTGGCTGTGCCCCTGTAATAATTTATATAGATATATTATGCACACACACACACACACACACACACACACACACACACACACACACACACACATATACAGTGGGGGAGATATTCAGAAATGCACCAAAGGCCAGTGCAAGTCTGGCGTAGCGCAAGTCAGGTGCGCCATGGGACACTGGGAGCCATATTCAGAAGATGCACCACTGGAAATGCACAGTGCAAGCCTGCTTAATATGGCAAAGATGCACCTTGGTGCAACCAGAGATGTGCCGGTGCAACCATGGATGCGTGGAGCAGACCTGAGCACAAACCCAGTGAGCAGGACAAGAGCAACAGGCCCAGGGACACATAGCCAAGGAAGCACAGGGACAAGGGGCACAGGATCCCACCAGCAGGGCACAACTGCATACACAGAAGCACTGACCTAGAGGGAACACAGGGCACCAGGGGACAGTGCACAAACAACCCCAGTCCACTGACCATGGAAGAAGCACCCATCCAAAGCCCTGCTACCACAGCAATGGCAGGGACTTGTAACAGACACCCACCAGGCAAGCCCACAGGGTGCTGTGTGCACAGTGGCAGGAGATGGGTCAAACTCAAAGCCGACCATACAGTGAAGTAGTCCTACCAGAACACCCCATCCCATCCATGGTCCAGAGAGTACAAACCCAGGCCACCCAAGCTACCCCTGCACCTCAGGTAACAGAGCACGTCCATCATCATAAGTGCTGCGCATTGCACTCTTCCCAGCTGGTCCATGACTGTCGCGACAGGAACGGTCTCCAGAATTGCACCCCAGAACCCAAATGTGGCCTGATCAGCTGGTGACATAAGGGGATAATGGCCATTGCCAGCCTGCTAGTGAATCCCCCCATGCAGTCCAATGTCCTGCCAGCCATGGCCAATGCCTGGCCACAATAGTTGGCTACCCCTAGGTCCCTGGAAATAATAACACCCAGGTCCCTCACCACCACAGGCACCACCAGTGCCAGGTTTCACAGGATGTAGGTCCCAGGCAGGCGTCTCCTCCCCATGTGCTCTGAATTGCACCAGTGTACACTGATGTCCAATCACCGGCAGGTGGTCCAGGCCCCCAGGACACCGAGGTCTGTGTGCAAAGTCCCCCTGGCTGCCTACCCTAGTATAAATCCCCACGTTGACTGCGGAGAGACACACCAAACCCTACCATCCTCAGTAATATCCCCCACTACCATGTGAAACACCACTGGCAACAACATGGACACTTGGGAACCCCACACATGCCCCCCCACACTGACACCATGTACTATCACCTGATATCTGCAGCATGGCTATGCACACCACCTGCAAAACAGACACAGACACAGGGATGTAGCAAAATAAACACTTTATAACAAAATAACAACAACGATACAAAAGTGTATACCAAGATTCAGGGACTGGGAGGGTGAAAGTAGGATGGGAACAGGAAATAGGGGCTAGACAACAGGTTGGGGGACTGCTGGGAAACAGGGTAAGCTTGGGAAAGGGGGCTATATACAGCTATGGCCCATTGCCTTCCTCAGACAGACATCCCCAGCTGCTCCACGGCCCATCTAACAGCAGCAGTCTCCCAGATGTGGTGCTGCTGGACCACCAGTACCCTCCGCAGCATCCCCAGGATCACTGTCATGGTCAGCAACATGGGCCTTCCCCGCTCCAGCCCGCCATCCATCATCCAGCCAGGGGATGGGACAGGACAGGCAATCAATGCAATGCCCCAAAGATCCCTGCCAACCTACAGCATACAGTGGACAGCAGAGGCACACACCCCTGGAAAGACCACAATGGACCCTCACATGGAGGGCCACACCAGCCATCCACACGGCACACTACAGTGATGCAGACAGGTGGACGGTGCAGTGCAGTGTGCACATGTTCACATGGGCATGGTCACATGGCACAGAGTGAAGGCACTGCTGCAGCACACAGGGTGGAAGCTATGTGCACAGTCCCCACCAGCCAGAACAAGGTTGCCAAGGGACGTGCCACAGTGGCACGCACAATGGACATTGAGCCAACCACAGTTGTGCGGGTACATGGCTGTGGTGACCATGCCTGGACACTGTGCCCACTTCTATCCCACAGAGACATGTACCAGAAATGTGACAAAACTTACCTACCCTGCGCGGTGCAGTGGGTACTAGCCGCTGTTCCCTACTGGGGTCCCTCTGGCCTGCCGTGGCTGCCCTGGGCCACCTGCGGTCCTCTGCCCTGTAGAAGGAATGAAGAGAGGAGGACATGAGTACACATGCATGTATGGAGAACCCCCCCATCACCACACAGCCCACAAGGTGCAGGGTGTGTCCCTGTCTGTCCTGTGGCCCCCATGTCTGCATGACTGCAACATGCACAGCAGCCATGGATGATGTGCAGCGTCCATCAGGACCATGACATACCCCCACTGTGGACCATGCCACACAGCCTTACATCCACTACAATACCTACCTGGCTGTGGCACCACCCTGTGCTGGACACGTGCCTGCATCCTGTGCAGCCTCTCTGGGTCCCTCCTGCGCAGGTCCCCATATCTGTGCTGAAACTGTTCCGGGGTCCTGGGCACCCCATCTGCCCCTCCAGGGCCATGAACACCTGCTGCCAGACATCCCCCCTGGCCTGTTGGAGGGGCACCTGTCTGTACAGCTTCCCCTCAAAGGGCTGCACCACAGCCACAAGGATGACCACCTCCAGGTCACTCCAGTTAGCAGATCGCCTGTCTCATCTCTGCACCATGGCTCCAACAACAAGCAGCAGCAAGTTCCAAAATGCAGCAGCAATACCGGTGGAAATGGCCAAGAAACTGCACATGTAAGGGACACACGTGTACGATGCGCAATCACAAACCTAAGGATGCAATCACACAGCATGGGGATGCATGATCACATTGTGCAGTGCAGATGAATAGCGCAGTCCTGGGCTTGCGCACCATACCATAGCTTGGTGGGTGCATGAGGTAATGCATACGACCTGGGGGGGGTCAGAGGTTGTTACCTCATGCACAGTGTGCATGTGCGTGATAGGAGCCAGTGTCAGGAAGCATGCGCATGCACAATGCCACACCAATGCCACATGCACAATGGCACAGAATCATGCAAGGAATGCAAGTCATGTGATAGGCATGTGCTACATCATGTGCACTGTGGGCACACGCATCGCGCATGCACGAGTAATGTGCCATGAAGTTGCTCCAGTGCAACTCGATTGTGCATGGTGCAGATTTGTGATATTCAGCCACTGTATGCAAATCACCTAATCAGCCAATGCGCAGTGCACTGAGGTGCATTAGCATATCATTACCATTGCACACAGGCACATTTGCATGTGATGCGCCTTATAAGCACCACCGAACAGCACAGGTCACAGACTGATATTGCAACCTGTTAGGTAAGTGCCTGGCAACTTAGAGAAATGGAGGCCTACATCAACACTGCCACAGAGGGATACAATGGGCCATGCTGACAGTGACCCATTGTGCTGTTCCTGTTCACAGGTAGCAAAGGCTTGGCAAATGAAGGACAGGAGGAGCTGGGCCTGCATGCAAGCGCAGGCCCAACTTCACAGGAGCACATAAGAATGCCCTGTTTGAGGTGTATCTGGACAGGGCGGACCTGCTCAGCGGTACCATGGGGACACCCCAGGAGCGATCAGCAGGTTGGGAGGAGGTGGCACGGTACGTGAATACACACGGCAGGCACCAGCGCACTGCACAGGAATGCCAGAAGAAGGTCAGCATGGACAAAAGGAGGATCAAAGAGAAGGTGGCAGCCATACGGGCATCCTGCAGGGTGACCGGCAGTGGACCATCCACCACTCCACCACTGTCGGCCACGGAACAGCTGATGGCAGCCACCATCAGCTGCACAGTGGCGGAGGGTGTGCCCGGTGGTGGCTTCCAGATGGGCAACAGCCCCTCACTGCATGGTGAGTATGCACTCCACAGTCATGCCTGGACAGTGTAGGAAGGACCTGCAGGTGTGCCTGCTGTCATGCTGCATGCCACATGCGTGGGTGGCAGCAGCCTTGCATTGCACCACGATGGTCAGCGGCAATGGTGACATGCATGGGGGGGCCACATGGACAATACAACACCACTAACACTCTGTTTCTGTCTTGCAGCACCATAATGCCTATGTGGGGAGGACCAGGCAGAGGCAGTCACGGACATGGTTGCCATACCGTCCACCTCCACCAGCATCCAGGTCAGGGTCAGGCTGCAGCTCGGCTGTGCAGGGCAGTGGATGTCCTAGGCCTGGAGTCAAACGATGTCCTGGCTGAGTTCTTGCAGGATGCCTGCCTGCCTGACATTGCTGTGCATGGAGACTCAGCTGGGGGCCGGGTCTGGCTCTGATGATGACATAATGCTGATCCTGGACAGCATAGGGGCTGTGGTACCTGGCATGCCCCTGGGAGTTTCACAGGCAAAAGCAGGGCCCAGTGCTTTGCCAGCAGCTGTGCAGCTGCCACCCATCCCCACCGGCACAGTGGTGTGACATGCCACTGCTGTGTCTGGTGTGGGTGGTGGTGCTGTTGCAGTGGCTGTGCAGGGCACTGCCCAGCAGACAGTAGGGTGGCAGCAGCTGGATGCAGGTACTGTCGGAACAAAGGCTTATAATATCACTTTTTATAAGAATGCACTTGGATTCACCTCGGGCCTTACCCAAACATTATTTTATAAATTACCAAAAATAATAAATATTCACATGTGATATTATCCCATGCTCTCCAGATTTAAAAATGACGGTGAAAAACACTGTTGCCACACTTTGGATTATATAAGAGATAAATATATTCTATTCACATATGTACAAGTTTTAAATATTCATAACTAGCATAAATATCAAGCATAATAAAAGTAATGTAAACAAACTGTAATGTAAACAAAACAGATTTTAGAAAATCAAATAAATCATATAAAACAAAACAAATAAATTTTAGCAAACAAGCAATGTAAATGAATAAGCACTATTTAGCATAATAAATGACACTTTATACTATTTTTTAGCATACTTATAAATAGCATGACCTTTTTCTTTTTACTATGAGAACTTGCAATTCAGTACACTAATGTTTCAGATTATCTTGGTATGATACTTGTTTAAACTTTATAGTATGAAAAAGGTATTTTCTTTAGATTTAAATTTAAAGGTTTGGAGCTAAAATGCACTAAGTTATCACCCCAGATAGCCAAATAAGTACTAATAGTAAGACAAAGGAATATTTACGTTTTAGTTATCTGTAGATGTGGTCTTCTACTTTTTCACTTAAAACTCTGGCTGAGTCTGGCTTTTGATGACAAGGTTTCTTTGCCAGCTAACTTTGACCCTAGAACTTCTTTTAGCATGGATACACTCTGCAAGTTAAACCTTTGCTGAACATCACTTTACCAAAAGTCAGTTCTTAAAGTTGTAAAACACAGCTTAAATCTGCACAGTCCATAGCAATACTGGATTCAAAGAACATTCTTGTAAATAGCAAGCTGTTTTAATAACTGAAGCTTATTGACCCTTTCATGTTGTGCATCTGCTTTTAAAACCTTGGGACAAGAGACCTCTTTTTGCTCAGCACGCTGTGTAGCTTGTGTGAGTCTTAAAAGTAAGTCTGTTTGGTTTTTAGCAGGCTTTACTTGTCAAAATGCTTAGCAAATAACACAAATCTTGCTTCTTTCACAATTAAAAGGTCCTTATACTTCTTTCTTGCCTCTGAATATCTTCAGCAGCACTAAGCTCTGGATCTTCCTTGGCTAACCCCTGCATTTCAAACAGGCGTGGCCCAAAGTTCTTTGGCCTAGCATCAGTATAAAGCCATAAAATTCTTAGTTAACTAAACATAGGTCTTCCTACATCAATGGTTAGCTCAGATCTGGGCAGTGGCCAGCAGAGTTTACTAATATGAAATCTGCTCTGGTGATGTCCTCACCAGATTTGGATTGGTTTGAATCACTAAGAAGGTAGGGCATCTAGACATGCCTCTTTAAGACAGCCCCTTCTCCTCAAACATATTTTTGGGTCAAAATTATTTCTTTAAATAAAAGTTTAATTTAACATAATTTAAAAATTAAACTTGCATGTTCAAGTGTTTTACATTAAGCCAAACATTTTTTGAAAAGTCTGATATCTGTAGTATGGATACTTTTTAAACTACACTATTAAGGTTATAACTTCATAATTACAATAAAACTTCTCAAAACAAAATAATAGTTTTACTCCTAATAGTCTAAACTACAAAATGATATAAGATTTGTAAGAAAAATCCATTTCTAAAGTCCTTAAAACATTACTTTTTGTAAGACACATAAGATTCTTTTGTTCTTGTCTTAAAGACATCAATCACTGTCAGGAAAGTTAATTCACTATAAACCTTTAGACGGTGTTTCTCTCTATGGTAACAAACTACAGATTTAATATTTATCTTGTTAGACTTTCTAAGATGTAAGCTATCACAAGATACTAGATTTGTCTAGTTTTCTAATAAAAAAAGAATATTAAATAAATTATATTCATAACTTTTAAATGCTTCATTCTGCAACCATAAAACTTGCTAAGCTTATGTATCATACTGCTGTCCACTAACTGTGCAATTTTTATAGTGGCAGTATATTGCATCTTTAAACTAGAAATAAAACCTTTTATTTCTATACAGGGTGATAGGACTTTTAAAATGTAAGACTTTTTTTTTTTTGTACAACCAGACACATGGGGCCAGATATTCAAAATTGTGCTCTGGGGCTAAAGTAGCACTGCCTGGTAGGCAAACATAGCCTGGAGCAAAAAGCAAGCTATATTCAAAAGGAATAGCCTGGAGCAAAACCTGCTGAATATAGCAAACAAAGGAAGTCGGGCAAACAGGGCCAGGAGTGCAGGGCAAAAGTAACCCAGGAATAAGACAGCACTGAATATAGCAACAGGGAAGTGCACACTGCCACTGCAGCCCATTAGACCCTGGAGAAAGCTAGTGTTGCAGGTGGAGAGCATTGTGTGCGATTACACCCAGATGGCTCACAGCTACTGCAAACAATGATGTAAGCCACACACTGCAGAACTGTGCTATGCTGACATGAGGTTTGCCCATGCTAACCCGATTACACAGTATTAATGCATTAGCCCAGTGCAAGCTGAATAGCCCATGGCAAATGGGAGCTATATTCAAAGATCCCATGCAAATGAGCCTACTTAGGTAATCTGTGGGCAAACAGGTACATTTGCATCTCATTATCTGCTGCGTAGCATACATTACCATACAGTTTGCCCAGTGCTACTGCATGGAGCACACAGTGCCACCTATTGGTCAGAATGGTAGTACCAGCTGGATGCAGCAGGCCAAGACATGCCCACAGCGTCCCGTTGGTCAGCAGGGAAGTACAGGCTGGAAGCAGCAAGAACTGTGTGCTGGCAGGCACAAACAGAGCAGACATCCTGCCCATGCAGCACTGCAAGCTGTACAACACAAGGTACAAATATAGGGAGAGAGAGACACGGATAGAGTGAAACCTATGTGTCACATAGCTAGATATACAACTGATATACACACACACACACACACACACATATATATATATATATATATATATATATATATATATATATATAGAGAGAGAGAGAGAGAGAGAGAGAGAGAGAGGGGAGATAGTCACACACATTTCCACTGGCCATATGTGCCCTTGTAGATGCCCCCCCAACAACATAGGCACCCTACGGTAGGTGTTGGTGGAACACAGTGGGGGGACCCAGGAATGCATGGGACAAGCATAAGGCATGCCTGGTGGGGGTGGATGGACATATGCTGTAGGCTACAGAGGGTGTGCAGCATATCCATGCAGTAGGGACCTGGGCAGACTGACTAGGCCAGGCTGTCCGCCCTGTCGTCATGGTCCCTGTTGCCATGTGTGCCTGTTGCACACCCTGGTAGTCTAGTGGTCCCCCCATCCCCCAGCACATTTCCCGACCCCCATTACATGTTTACAATAGTATTTATCCTAGTAGTCTAGTGGTCCCCCAACCCCCAGCATACCTCTCAACTGTCCCTGATTTTCATGGATGTCCCTGATTTTGCCTCAGACTTGTTCTCTGTCCCTCATAAGATTTGTGTTATTTTGACAGAACAGTGAGGATTACTATCACATAATAATGTCAAACATTAAAGTTACAAACTTGTTGTTCTTCAGAAAATGCATCAGAATGCAAATCCCCTTATTCTATCAGCTTTCTGCATGATTAGTACCATTTCTCAGGATATGTCCCTGATTTTCGTTGTTTGTCCCTGATTTCTTTAATCCTTGTCCCTGAGTCATGAGGTAAGGGGTTAAGAGGTATGCCCTGCAGCATGTTTCCCGACCCCCTTACATGTTTAAGATAGTATTACCCTGGTAGTCTAGTGGACTGAGGAACGAACGAGCTGTACTGCATTCATTACAGCATAGCTCATTCATTCCTCAGTCGGCGGCCAGCTGTGGTGGTGTGAGGAGTGCTGAGCCAGTCGCTGGCTCGATGGTGGCTGATGGGTGGATGTGTGAGGGCAGCGCTGCTGGGTGGGGGGGCCTAGACTACCAGGATATATTATATTATGGGGGCATGAAATACTAGGGGCTGGGGGGCATCACTAAACTACCAGGGTAATTTTTAAATTCTATGGGGAATGGGAAATGTGCTGGAGGGTGGGGGGCACCACTAGACTACCAGGGTAATTATTAAATTCTATGGGGAATGGGGGTCAGGTAATGTGCTGTAGGTTGGGGGGCACCACTAGACTACCAGGGTAATTATTAAATTCTATGGGGAATGGGGGTCGGGTAATGTGCTGTAGGGTGGGGGCACCACTAGACTACCAGGGTAATGATGTGTTTCTGTGGAGAACGAGGGTCGGGATAGGTGCTGGGAAGGGGGACCACTAGACTACCACTGTAATTATGAATGTGTAAGGGGAACGGGAGCTGGGATATGTCCCAGGAGGGTACCTCCGCTATTAGCGCTGCCTTAAAAGCAGCTCTTCTTTGGCAGTAACTAGTGCCGCACTACAGGTCGCGCTAATGCCTGTAGTGTGGCGCTCTGCTTTTGAATATGCCAGTGTGCCGGCATTCAGGGCCCCTCCCCTCTGTGCCACCCCTGCATTCATTTTGGTTTAGTGTCAGCGCTAACACCTAGCACCGGTGCTAAAGGTGCATTTCAATATTGCAGTCGGGCACAAGGTCGGTGCTAGTCCAGTGCAACGGCTTTGCGCCCAGTGCTGAGCTCTGAATATCTGGCCCATGATCTCTTATCTTAATTGTAGCCATGGATACCTAGCTCTGTCTAAAACTTTCCCTGTACAAACACATAAATCCTCTAATAAATGTGTCTTCCCGGAAATGTAGAACATGTAAGTTAGGCCCCATCTTATCTTCTCTGTTCTACAGCTAGAGGACAGAGCCATGAAATTTAAAACAGTCTATTTAAAACCATTTTTTTCTAAAGTCTAAAGCTAACTCCATTTTAAATGGCATTAATTCCATTTTACTGTTTTTTTAAGACTTAATCAACATTAATCTTGACCAAAAATAAAAGTAAACATTCCCCATCTTAACACCATATTAAATCAGATGAAATAATAATGATAATTAATTTTTAAAAATAAAAATAAAATATTTTTTCCATTAAGGCTTTTGTCCCTACAGTACCACTGGACAGCATGACCCAGGGTCCACCGCCAGTGCGCCTCAGGACACTGTACCCCCATTACAGCCCCCTGAGCAGTGCCCACCAGAGTGGGACGCTGGGCAGCATGCCATTTCCCCCCCCAGCAGCCTGGTGTCTGGCCCAGGAGGCACAGGATGCTGAAAGGCTGGCTGAGCACACCTGGTTGCTGCGGGCTTCCGTTGACAACCAGGCACTGCTTGCCACAGAGGTGCATGCACTGCATGTGGAGGTGCGACAGCTGGCCGAGCAGCAGGACAGGGGCACTGTACTGCACGTCTCACTGATGAGCTCCACCAGATGCGGGAGGCCATGACCACGTCACTAGACCACATGACCAGTGCCATTGTGGCCGGGCTTGCATCTGTGGCAGCCACGGGGCTCAGCTGTGCACAGAGAACCCCATGCAGTGCTCTGTCCACCCCATGGTCCCGGCGTCTGGTGACCCCTCACAGCGGACGCCAGTCTCCGATGTTGGCATCCCAGACACCCCTGGTGCTAGCCTGTTTGGCTGCCTCAACACCCCTGTGAAGACAGTCGTGGTCCAGGACTTCTACCCCTGGGGGTGCATCAGACATGCACCCCATGGCTGATGCATAGTCTGCGGCTGCTGATCAGCCCTGGTGCAGCTCCCACATGGCCAAGGTGGCCAGGGACATGCATAGTTGGCCTGAGGTGTGTGCTGCCCTGACCTGCTGTCCGCTGCTGCTGACCCATGTACACGTGGGCAGTGGTGTTGCAGCATGCATGTGGTGGTGCACATGTGGGCTGTAGCACATACCCACTGTGTGTGCTGTCCAGGCTGCTGGAACGTGTGGCTTGGGTGTGATGAGGGCAGCTCTATGCCAGTTGTGCCTGTGCACCAGTGTCATGCATCTGATCCATGCCATGTCCCTCAGCCTGTGTGTCTGTGCGCATGCCTGTGCTGTGTGTGAGTGTGCATGTGTCTGTGTGCCATTGCATACACCATGCCCACGGTGTGCCCCATTCTATGCATGCATCCCACTGTGCGTGTACAGGCCCATGTGTGGTGTGCTGGTCCATGTGTCCCATACACGTGTGTCAGTGCACTTACCTGCGCTCTCCATAATGCTCCCATGCGATGGTGTCTCGATGCCTCCTGGCCTCCTGTGCTTGGTGAGTGTCCCTCCTACCTGGTGGTGGCTGCCCACCACCTTCCAGAACCCCCTCACTGTTGTCCCTGTTGCTGTCACCCTCATCTGCCTGGACAGCTATCCCACAGTCAATGGCCATGTTGTGCAGGATGCAGCAGGCCAGGAATAGGCCCCAAGCTTTTGATGGGCTGTATTGTAGGGCACCGCCTGACCTGTCTAGGCAATAGAATTGTATTTTCAGCATGCCAAAGACACTCCCGATGATACTGCACATGCTGGCATGTGCCTTATTGTACCTCTCCTCTGCGGAGAACGACGGTCACCAGTAGGGGGTGAGAAGCCAGGGCCTGAGTGGATATGCACTGTCACCTAGGTGAGGAAGGACATGGTTAGCACTGTGCTGTGTTGTGGTGGCCACCCTGTCCCTGTCACCCACTGCCTACTCCACCTCCACCACACCCACCCTGTCTGCCCTCACTCCTCCCACTGCTGCGCCAGGCATTCCCCATGTGCTCTACTCACCCACCAGGTGACCCGTGGGGATGTCCCCATGTTCAAACCTCTGACACAGCGCAGAGCTGTGCCAGATGAATGCATCATGTGCACTCCTGGGGTGTGTGGCACAGGCATTGATTATGCACCCCTGGCATCACACACCACCTGGTAGTTGATGGGTGTGTATCCCTTTCTGTTTATGTATACTCAAACTAGTCAGTTCCAGTCTAGTCAACCTCAGTAAAAAGGATAAGAAAAACTTGAGGGAGTAGCTCACTACCAATAAGGATTCTAAACAGTATAGACAATTGGCAGAAATCAAGCCACTCACCAAATGTATAAAATGTTTATATAATTATTTATTAAATTATTTTTCTTCTGTATTCTGAATTCACAAATTTCATTGATATAGTATCAACATATTTCTTAAACGTTTCGGACACTGCCCTTCAGTAAGATTGTACTGTATCTGTTATAAATAAAAAAAAAAAATTATGTTCCACAACTTATCATATCACTTGATAAATTGAATATAATCATTAACATAAAAACCAGGGACTATCCCTCACCATAAATTAATTCCATCTTCTTTATTTTTGTCTTATTATATTTTCATATTCAAATTCCCATGCCTGTCAAAAACAGGTCACTCATTTTACTGATAGAAAGCATCACACCAGTGCATTCAACTTCATTAGAAACATAGAAACATAGACTTTGACGGCATCTAGTCTGCCCGTTTCCCTACCTACAGGATAGGCCGCAGATCCTAGTTAACCAACAGCCTATTTCTTCCTTTAGCCATTAGCCATTATTAGATCATTATTAACCTGTTAAATTGTGCCAAACATGCAAAGTCATTATTTGTCTATACATACAGGATACTGTACATATTTTTTCTATACATGCAACAGTTCTCTTTAAATGTCATTATTTAACTGTCTGAACAAGAAAATGATGTTAAACAATGTCAAAAAGACCCCAAATCACTATTTAATTTCAATCTACTTATCTAAAGTGCAACTAACTCCATAATAACTTCTTTTAACAGTTCCCTTAAATATTTTTAAACTGATAAACTCTCTCTGCAGTGAAAATACACTTATTTATTTTATTTTATTTATTCATTCTTGGATTGACAATACCTTTGAGCACAGTACAGCTCATTTACAAAGGTTCCACGTCATAGATTGGGAGGGTAAAACAAACAAGAACAAACTGACACAGGAAGGCAAAATGAAACAATTCAAAGCTAACAACAAAACAGCATGGTATCAAAAAAAATTGAAAGTACATTCACAGATAAGATTAAAAGTCACATTTGATGCAATAGATAGGGAGAGGAGGTGAAATAGGAGCAGAGGAAATAGGGAGGGTGAGAGAAGAAATGAGGTGGGTAGCAGCCCAGGGCTTTGTCAAGAGATGGCAGGTGGCAGGGGAGAGGGGGAAAGTAGAAAAGTGGGGAAGGATAAGAGGAGAATGAGCCAAAGGAGAGGAGTCAAAGCTAGTGGCAGAGGGTTGAAAAGGAACCAATTAGGTTCAAAGTGGGCAAAGCAGTTCTCAACTTAGGCAGTCACAAGAGCTCTGTAGCAGGATGTGTTGGTACAGAAGGCGTTTAAACTTGGACATCCCAGTCTGGCTTGTTAGATTGTGGCCAAGGCCATTTAGCCAGATAGGGGCTCTGTAAAGGAAAGATCATTGGCACTGTGTAGTTCAGAACCTTGGTACGAGTAGAAGCTCAGAGTCCAAAGCCCGGGTATGGTGGACCTTGAGGGCTCTGGGTAGAAGGCAAGAAGTTCCAGTAGGTAAATCTCCACTGAGTGCTTTCTTTGCCTGTAGACATCTAATCCATTTAAACTTTTGATAAAAACCCAGTTTCTCACTATTTTCTCCACTGTCAAAACATTTGGACCATTTATATCCATAACATTTCTCCCTCCATGTTCTGCCAGGACAAATATTTCAAATTTTTTTTTTAAGGGGTTCAAACATACCTGTCTGTGTACTCACAAAGGTATCCCTTTTCAATTTCTGAAAAACAGTATCAGGTATTTATTTTACTCCTACATATTAAATCAGCACCCAGATTAAATGTGCTTGTTCAGAGTGTTAAGGTAAAGTCAAAGTCTTACTTACTTAATATAATTATATACATTTAGTTTATAATATCAGAGACACACCAACTCCTGTCTCTGTTTCTGATAAAGGAGTTGTAAATGTTTGGCGTCTTGCGCAGTGTTAAATACACACTGCTGTCTGGAGAGTTGAGAGTGAGGGCGTCAGGGTCAGAAAACTTAAACCTGCAGCTCCCCAAGGTCAACCTGCTAAAAGCAGCACCTGTAAAAATTGCTAAAGCAAATCCAGCTGTCCCCTAGTGAATTTTCTGAAGTGTAATCCTATTATACACAATATGGTACTTTTTACACAGAGCCTAAGAGAAACCTCTCAAGTTTTTTATATTCTCAAACACTCCAATATCAAAGTATTCAGTCTGTTTAAATTCACCCCACTTCTCTATGCTTTTAACAGAACATGTACTTCATTAACGGGTTTTAAAACACATCTATCTATGTACTTGCAAAGGTATCCCTTTTAAGTTTCTGAAACAAACATTATAGTGTTTTTATTTTATTCCTGCATTTATTTATTTTTTTAGTTTTTGTTAACCGGGTTAGGTGCACTAGCCAAAGTTGACTATTTTATGTCATACTCTCCTGCTCAGCTATCCTATACGCTGATGATCTTGTCCAATTTAAGCAGCACAGAAGCTAAATGTACTCATTCCTGATGCTCAAGTAAAATCAATGGCTCACTTACTTTCATAGAAATATTCTTGTTTTTTCAGATATCACAGACATACCAACTCTTGTCTCTGTTGCTTGTTATGGAGTGTAAATGTTTGGTGTCTTAGGCAGCATTCAATACACACTGCTTCCTGGGGAGTGGAGCATGAGAGCACCAGGGGCAAATGACCCCAGCTGGCAGCTCCTCATGCTCAACCTGCTAAAAGCAGCACCTGGAAAAAGTGCTGAGGCAAATCCAGATGTCCCCTATTACATTTTCCCAAGTGTGATCCTATTACATGCATTGTGGTACATCTTGTTGCACAGAGCCTAAATCAAGTCCTGTTTTGTTTATCAAAACTCATGTTGGTAACAAAATTGTGTTTAAGTATTACACTAATGTTTAAGTATTACACAGATGTTAAAGATCACTTATTATCAATGTTATTATTATGTCTGTTTGCACACATGTGCAAGAAACATAGTGCCACCATATGAGTTTTCGTGGGTGTGCCTCCCCCACTTCCAATGCCATGCTCCCTTTTGCAGGTGCAGCTGCACTGTGCCAATGAATGTCTGAGTTGTCTATGACAGCCATTCAGATGCAGTGACATACAGTTGAAAGGAAAACACTGCCACAGACAATTTGCGGCAGTATGCAAATTGCCCATGTCAGCACTGCATCTGAACTGCCATAGACAGTTCTCCCCCCCACGAGCACATAGGTGCATGCTGAGAGCCCACCCCAGCATGCTCATGCACTCCTCCCATACAGCGTATGGCCAATGGGGGTGCCCAATCCCTCGTCGGCTCCGCGCCCCACCAACACACTTCCAGGTGCCATGTTGGGAGCCCACCCCAGCATGGCAAATGTCTGTCTGCTGCCCCCCCAAACACACTTCCAGGTGTCACTCTGGGAGCCCACCCCAGCGTGGTAAACCTCTGTATGGCTGATGGGGGTGCCCAATCCCCTGTTGGCTCCACTGGCCCCCCCAAAATAAAACTTCCAGCTGCCACGCTGGGAGCCCACCCCAGCATGGCAAAAGTCCCATGTCATCTTGTTAAAAAAAAACAACCTATAAACAAAAAACAGACCCTCATTGACTAGCTTGCTCCTCCTCCCCCAACTTGCCCACCCTCTGTGCGCCCACTTCTGCACACCCCCACCTCACCCCATACTTACCTCCGGAGCCCAGCGCAATGATCTTCGGTGGACCGGGAACATGTCTGCACTCTTCAAAGCCAATCGCGAACTGAGGAAATGCCGGTAAGCTGTATAATGGCATAAATGTTTTTTTTCAACTTTGGTGCATATCTTGGCCATTTTGGGGAATTTTTTCACCAAATTTTCAACATGGGGTTTTTAATGCCCCACCTCATGAAGCCAGTCACTGTCATTTTGTTATTCGGTCCCAAAAAGTGATTTCGCGGTCACTGTGCGGGACCACCTTTTGGGACTGAGTAATGAAACGACAGTATCACAGTTCATGAGGTAGGCCCCCCAAAACCCTATGTTGAAAATTTGGTGAAAAAAATCCCAAAAATGACTGTTTTATGAGCATGCGTTTCGGAGTTCCTATGAATGCTCGTAACTTCCCAATTTTTTACTTTTTTCACTCCAGATTTTCAACATTGCCATTTTACCACACCTCCTTATGAGCAGTACAGCTGTCATTTTTCACATCTCTCCCAAAATGTGTTTTCAAGCATGTAGCGCACAATGGCACAGTCGGTGTGTGAAATCAATGTTCAGGACAGATTAAGAAAATCACAGTGACACTGTTCATGAGCAAATGTCTTAAAATGGCTATGTTGAAAATTTGGTGACAAAAGTCCATAAAATGACTGTGTTATGAGTGTGCATTGTGCAGTTTCCACACACCCTCGTAAGTTGACGAATTTGTAATATTTTCAGTCCAAATTGTCAACATTGGCATTTTTCAACACTTCCTTATGAACAGTACAGCTGTCATTTTTCACACCTTGTCTGAAATGTGTTTTCGCACTTCCGGCACAGAAATGCGTGGTCGCTGTGGGAAATCAGTGTTCAGGACAGATTATGAAAATCACAGTGGCACTGTTCATGAGTGGAGGTCCCAAAATGCCTGTGTTGACAATCTGCTATAAAAAATCTCCAAACTAATTACATTACAGGTGTGCGTTGCACAGTTTCTATGCATGCTCGTGACTTCACCAGTTTTTTTATATTTTCACTCCAGATTTTCAACATTGCCAGTTTTTACACCTCACCATGAACACTACAGCTGTCATTTTTCACATCTTGTTTGAAATGTGTTTTCGCACCAGTGGTGCCAATTGGCATAGTTGCTGTGCAAAATCATCTTTCCGCTAACAAACTGATATTGCCACTGTTAATGAGGTGGGGGTCACAAAAAACCCATGTTAAAATATGGAGTGAAAATACCAACGAACGCCTGGGATGTTAGGGTTTCTGAACATAGTGCCCTACCCTGTAGAGACTGACAGGCATCAGGGGTGTGACCTGGGATTGTTGCCTGTAATACTCCTGCCATTCCACCCCACCCACATCCTGCAGCCAGTGACAGGCATCGAGGTGTGCCTTGGACTCTTTGGCCCCAAAGTTCACCCCATTCTCTTATACTGCACCCATCTCACTGTATTTCTTATGGAATGGGGTGCATAAGGCCAAAAGACTCCATGGCACACCGTGACACTTGTCAGTGTCTGCAGGGTAGGGTGTGGTGAAATGGCATGGGCGTTATGCCTCACGACCCAAAGGCACACCACAATGCCTGTCAGTCTCTGCAGGGTGCTGGTGGGGTTGGCTTCAGTTCAATACTTCACTGCCATTCCTATTATGCATCACTCTAACTCCTATACTACCAATGCCAATGCCAGCAAGCAAACATTTGGCATTGACAAATGCTTGTTTCTTTAAAATCAATGTCTATTTGTATACCTAAACACAGATGGGGGGGGGGCTACATTTTGGGCACAGAACGAACCCAGTGACAGGGTCAGTGATTAAGAAATACTCTACTATTGTATATTATAGTCATTTTGGCCATTACCCCCGAGTATGTAAATGAAACTTTTAAGTAAGATTTATGTTCATAGAGGGCTGGAATGCCCTACATGCAAGCTATGTATTGATCATGCAAACTCTCTGTAATTAAGGAGAACAGGTTCATTTACCACTCTCTTCAGCTACTCAGATATCAGATATCAGTCAAACAATACTAGCAGTTCCTTTTTAGATAATAGGTCGCCACTCTATAGAGTCATTTAGTCCATATCTTGGGTTCACAGATTCAAATATTTATAAAGTATGCTTCTCTTGTTAGAATAACTGTTCTATAATCACCTCCTCTAGGGTCACTTTCTTCTTTTTCTATTCCAAAGAATCTTAAATGTTTTATCTGGTGTCCGGAGTCTAAAAAATGTCGTACTACTGGTGAGGACAAATCAGATCTCCTGATGTCTGATTGTGTTCACCAGTCCTATTTTTCAATGCTCTTTCTGTTTTCCATATATAAATTTTATCACAAGGACATGTTAAGCAGTATGTTACTCCTTCAGTAGAAGAATTAATAAAGTCTTTAATCTCAAAATATTCGTCCCTTGCCACATTTCTTATGTTCTTAACTCCGTGAGTATTATTACAGTGAACACATTGACCACAGGGGTAATTCCCCTTAATATCTATTGAAGGCATGAAATGTGATGGTCTCAGATCAGGAACCTTATGTACTGTTTTAGATAAAATGTTAGCTAATGTCCTATTTCTCTTTGCTACTACCATTGATTTCTTTGAAAAAAACTGTTGTCCCATTGGTGTAGCTTTAGGCACATCCCAATGTTTATGGACAACCTGTTTAATTTGTCCAAATCTATCATTAAACATCATAGAGAAGACAATTTTTTGATTCATTCGTACAGATCCAGCAACCTGAGTGACAGATTGTTCCTGTGCATTTAACAGCATATCTCTATTTTTGTAACTTATCTTGACAACCGCTTCATCCAAAGTGCTGTCATTATACCCCCTTGCTCTAAATCTTTTACACATATCTCGTTCAGCTTGTGTGTATACTTCATTATTATTACAGATATGTTTAGCCCTAACCAACTGTCCATATGGAATGGACAGGATTAAATGGTGATGATGGAATCTGCTCTCAACAAGGAATTCTTATCAGTTGGTTTCCTATAGATTTTTGTTTCTAGTCTATTTCCATCTTTATAGATCAGTAAATCCAGATATGGAACCTCTGTGTTATCACTCGTCATACTAAAAATAAGATTTTGTGTTCTTCAATTTAGATATTCGTTAAATCCCTGTAGGTCATGTTCATTCCCTGTCCAAATACAGAAAATATCATCAATAAAATGGCGAAACAACCTGTCAGTGGCTCAGTAGGTAGCACACTCACCTCTGAGGCCTGGAGATCAGAGAGCTGTGGGTTCAGTTCCCACATCTGGCACTTGGGTTAATATCCCAATACTGACACTGTAGTGCAGCATGAGAGGGGTGCTGCACTTCTGAGGTGCCATCTTTGGATGAGACATTAAACCGAGGTCCCATCTGCCTGGATTGGTGGTAGTTCAGGTGGATGTTAAAGATCCCATGGCACTTATCGAAAGAGTAGGGGAATTTCCTCGGTGTCCTGCCCAAATTTCCCTCATTCATTAAAAATACCACCAACAGCTTAATCTGGTTCAAGGTCAGTTGACATTCATCTGTATCCCTCTCCCCCGGGTCATGCCTGAAAATAGGCAAGATTTGTCTAGTGCACTTACCTGGTCAACAAAAACTAAATAAATAAATAGATTGTAAATACTTATTACTTTGGTCAAATATATATTTGTGTTCAAAATCATTCATATATAGATTAGCATATGATGGGGCCATGCTAGACCCCATTGCTGTACCCCTGATTTGTAAGAAAAAATATTTTTCAAATTTAAAAAACATTTTGATTAAGTACTATTTCTGCCATTTTCACTATTAAACTATTAGAGGGAGCATCCACTAATCTATTTTGTTCTAATACAGTTGCCAGTACTTGGCATCCCTCTCAATGTGGGATAGATGTATAAGGATCTTTAAGATCCCACGTCATCAAAATACATTCTCCAATTAGTAAATCTGAATCATTCTCATTTTCGATAATCCTGATGATATCTGTAGAATCTTTAGTATATGTCCTAGTTTGTTCTACTACGGGCCTAATAAAGTAATTACTATAAATGGAATGAGGTTCCAACACTGAATTTATGCCTGATACAATAGGTCTGCCTGGCAGATTTTGTAAGTTCTTGTGAATCTTTGGCAATATATAAAACATAGGAATAGAGGGTGTATTTCTAAATAGAGCATTCTTTTCCCATTCTGTTATCCAATTGTTATCAAATGCATTTGATAATAGTAACTGTACTATGTCCTTAACTTGTTGTGTTGAATCATGAGCCAGGTGTAAATAGCTTGTATTGTCATTTAGAAGTTTCCAACAAATATACCTATATTGGTCGTAATCCATCACGACCACTCCACCCCCTTTATCAGCACTTTTAATAATAATTGCTGCATCATTCTCCATGTTTCTAAGTGCTCCAAATTGAGCTGCAGTTAAACTAAACCTAGTTCGTTTATCTAAATTCTGTTGTTGTTTGATAATCTGTTCAACATCCCTATTAACCAAAGAAATGTATGTTTCTATATTATGCACAACCCCCTGTGGGGTAAACCTAGATTTCAAATTTAACTTTTTGCTCAATTCCACTTTCTTTGTCTGTAATACCATATCTCTATTTGTTGGTTCTGTCAAAGAATCAACGTGATATCTAAGTTTTAATTTCCTAAAGAATCTTTGTAAATCCAATTTGAGTTCACATTCATTCAATGAGCTATGTGGGCAAAAATACATGCCCTTAGACAAAACTTCAATCTCCACCTGTGTAAGATTTCTTTTAGATATATTGTATACTAATTGATTTTTGGGTCTGTGACCTCAGTGTTTTCTTGTCTGTTTGACCTCCTTGTCTTTTGTCTCTCCATTTGTCTTCTGCGTCTATATGCTGTCCTGTTTCTGTGTCTCCTGATGTACTTGCTATTATCTCAATTTCCCTGTGACATTCTTTGATATTGTGGGTATACTGGTAACCTCTGTTGGTATTGCCGTAATATTGTCTCCTTCCCCTGCCTCTGTATTCCCTCTCCCAAAAAAATGCCCCCTAACCAGACCACCTCCTGGTCTAACTCCACCACCCTCTGTGTCACTCCCAGATGTATGTCCTGAGGATTCTGAGTCCAGATCATATCTCTGAATTTGGTCCTACACACCTAATTTTTTATATGTGTAAACTTTATTATCTTTATAGTCATTTAAGTTTCTTTTAAATTTTCTTAATTTTATAGCCCTTATTTCTTCCTCAAATTCATTTAGGTGTGCAGTCACCTTATGAAGGTATGATCTGAACTCATCAATATTATATTTCTTCTTAACTTCCATCTCACTCATTATTATGTCTGGTTCTATTCTAGATAATTCCTTAGTAATTGATTCTACTATCAATAACATGAAGTCCCTTGAACATCCCATCTATTTCTTCCACCTTCCCATTTAATATCTAGCTCTGGATTTATATAACCTAAATTCGCTTCAATAAAAATTCTAAGACCTCTAGGGATCCTTTTTTGTTTTAAATATTGTGACATAGTCAGTGCGTGCCATTCAAGCTTAATTTGCTTTTGTTTCATGTATTCATACTGGTTAGTCACTGATCTTACCGGTGTGGAACCCCCAAACTCCCTATTAGTTTTAAATCCTTGTAAAATACATTGCTCTTCTGTGTCAGAAATAGACAATGGTAGAGACCTGTTATCCATTATTTTGTCCAGTTCATCAAAATTAATCATATTATATGCCATTTACAAATCCAGGTAAAGTCACCAAGAGGGTACAGAAGATATTCCACGAGGTGTAGACCAGTCTCCTTCTGTGTGTCTGAAGTTCCAAATACACAAAGTTCTAAATAGTGTCCCAAAGTAAAAGGAAAGTATTTTCTGTTTGGAGAATATACTCCCAAAAATGGTTCTTGTTTCTTGTTCCAAACGGTAAAGTATCAATTCCCTGGCCCCTTGGGTGTCGCATCTGCCAGAAGCCTGCAAACACAAAATAGTCAGTCCCAGTCCAGCCAACCTCAGTAAAAAGGATAAGAAAAACTTGAGGTAGTAGCTCACTACCAATAAGGCTTCTAAACAGTATAGGCAATTGGTAGAAATCAAGCCACTCACCAAATGTGTAAAATGTTTATATAATTATTTATTAAATTATTTTTCTTCTGTCTTCTGAATTCACAAATTACATTGATACAGTATCAACATAGTTCTTAAACATTTTGGACACTGTCTTTCTTCAGTAAGATTGTACTGTATCTGTTATGAATAAAAAAAATGTTTATGTTCCACAACTTATTATATCACTTGATAAATTAAATATAGGGAGGCAAGGAATATATTTAGGGAGGCAGTATAGCGCAGTGATTTAAGGCTCTGAGCTGCAAATCTGGTGACATCCAGCAGACCAGACCTGGGTTTGAATCCCACAGCTTCCACTTGCATACTGTGTGACCCTAAGCAAGTCACTTAACTTCCCTGTGCTCCCAGGTCGCTCCTGTAAAAAAGCTTTCAGCTTAGTGTGCTACACCTAGTTATACAACTAAAATAAATTAAAAAATATATATAATCATTAACATAAAAACCAGGGACTATCCCTCACCATAAATTCATTCCAACTTCTTTCTTTTTGTCTTATTGTATTTTCATGTTCAAATTCCCATGCCTATCAAAAATAGGTCACTCATTTTACTGATAGAAAGCATCACACAGTGCATTCAATTTCATTAGCCATTATTAGATCATTATTAACCTGTTAAATTGTTAATGATTACATTTAATTTATCAAGTGATATGATAAGCTGTGGAACATCATTTTTTTTTATTTATAACAGATACAGTACAATCTTACTGAAGAAGGACAGTGTCCGAAATGTTTAAGAAATATGTTGATACTGTATCAATGTAATTTGTGAATTCAGAAGACAGAAGAAAAATAATTTAATAAATAATGATATAAACATTTTACACATTTGGTGATTTTTTTTTTTATTTCTACTAATTGTCTATGCTGTTTATGTATACTGGCCCCTCGGGGCCAGGTGGTGTGCAGATGGCCACCTGGGTGCAGTCTATGGCACTGATCACACCTGGCATGTGTGCCACCCTGTGGAAGTCCTGCAGGTTTGCTGTACGCTCTGCCTGAGTGCTGGGGGAACGTATGTACTCCGAAGCATGTGGCAGCAGAGTGTTTGAGGAACTGTGTGAGGAGGTGGGATGTGGCCGACTGGGTGATGCACGTGGTATCCCCCTGTTGGTCTTTGGAAGGTGCCCGTGATGAGCAAGAACATTACAGCCATCACCTTAGTCTCCACTGACATGGCATGGCTCTATCTGGTGGGTGCCTGCATCTCCTCACTGCACAGCTCACAGAGCTGCCTCAGAATAGTCCTGTTCAGATGGTACTGGCTCACAATCTCTGTATCACTATAGTTCTCAAATGTGATAAGGGCACGGTACCACCTATGTTGGGCATACCGCCACCAAGCCCTTCGTCGGCCATGTTGGTGTTCCACCTACCTCCTCACACCCCTCATTACTGCCACCATCAGGAATGGTGTGGCATCTGTCTCTCCCTGGGTCTCTCTGTTGGTTGTCACAGGGTTGCACATCTGCTGTTTGTGTATTTGAGCCAGTTTTTATAGGCTCAAGTCAGGCTGGCGCATCTTGTGATTTGCTCTGGACTTGCGCCATGATTTCTGATTGAATATCCCATTGCGCTGCATATTCATGGGAACGCCGCCTGCACTTGTCTGCCTACATTAACTGCATGTGCCATGGAGCAGTGAGACTTGTGCTTTAGCCCAGCGGTGTTTGAATAGCACCTGGCTGCGCATTTCTACAGTTGCGCCAGTGCAACTCCATTGCGCCACGCGCAACTGCTCTGAATATCTCCCCGAGTATACATATATATAAAATGGGTAGAGCATTTCCTGTTTTCTTATTGGATAAGAGCCACACTTTGGTGTGCTCTTATCCAGCCATAATCTTGCAACTGGTTCTACTTAGGCTGTTAGAGATGCTGCACAGCCAGAAAGATTCATACCTGCCAACCAGATTAAAAAAACAGTCTGACCTGCAGTGTCATCGTCATTCACCTGCAACGCCCCCCAGCAGCCAAGCAGCTCCCTCACCCACAGACACACTGTTTCTTACAGAATGAAAGGATAACTGGGCAAAATCATGTATTATACCTTTCCCTTAATTTAAAAATTAAAACTCTGACCTCTGCTGCTTGAAGCTTCTGTAGAGAAAGCCGCCCTGATCCAGTGAACATTGCGCATGCCACCAGGATGCGGCTTTCAAATCACAACCAAAACCCGCTCTTCCATCCTGTCCTTTAAGTGATAGATATTTCTCTGAAAAAGACCTACCAAATATAAATATAGCAGTGTTTACATTTTGTAACACAGAGCTAGCAACCTCTTGATAATTGAATGCTGCTGTCAGGAAAGCGCTCAGAGAAGAGCGCTAAGTATGGCACCAGTAAGGGAAACACCCATTCCCACTGAAAGCTACTCACTTAGAAAACAGCCTAAAAGGAAAATATGATAAAAAAAAAAACACTTTAGAAGGGGGGTTTGTGTGAGGATGGTCATACCCCATCTGGAGTACTGCGTGCAGTTCTGGAGACCCAATCTCCGCAAAGACATAGACAGGATGGAAGCTGTCCAGAGGAGGGCAACTAAAATGGTGCAGGGTCTGCACTGTAAGACATATGAAGACAGACTAAAGGAGCTTAATATGTATAGCCTCAAGGAAAGGAGGGAGAGGGGGGACATGATAGAAACGTTCAAGTACCTCAAGGGAATCAACAAAGTCCAAGAGGGTAGCATCTTTCAAAAAAAGAGGTGTGCAAGAATAAGGGGGCACAATTTGAAGATAGAGGAATGGCTCAGAGGTAATTTAAGGTAGTATTTTTTCACAGAGAGGGTTGTGGATGCATGGAACGGCCTTCCGGAGGAGGTTGTAGAGTCAAAAACAGTGGTGGAATTCAAGCATGCATGGGACAGTCATAAGGCCATTCTAGGGGGTGGGGGTAGGAAGAAGTAAGCTGCTGGTTAACTAGGATCTGCAGCTTATCCAATAGGTAAGGGAAATGGGCAGACTAGGTGGGCCAGCGGTTATCTGCCGTCAAATTCTATGTTTCTATAAAAGAAATACAGTATTGAGGATGTTTGTGTCTGTTGCGGGGAGACACACAGACATTAATACCTCTGTGGCAAGAACTACTTTTCTATTAAGAAACATTTTACACTTTTTAACATTTGTATACGGTGTATATATATATATATATATATATATATACATATATATATATATATATGTGTGTGTGTGTGTGTATATATATATATATATATATATATATATATATATATATATATATAATGTATAATACTGGTGCAGTTGCTCCAGTATAGTTAGGGTTGAGTAGGGAGTTTAATGTTAAACCCCAAATTTTGCACCTTAATAACTTTGCAACCGTTTAATGGATTTGCACGAAATTTGGAATGCATGGTCTCATGTGGTAGGTCTCAAGATGTGCCAAGTTACATTTTGAACAGACATGTGGTTTTCATGCAGCGAAGTGCCAGACAACATGTTTTTCACTTTTATTTTGCAATTTTTTGCTGATTTTTGTCCATTGCACTGCGGTCACACTGGTTGGTATTTTGGTCTGATTTTTTCAGGGTAGAAAGAGGTTTGATCAAAGAACAATCCAGCATTGGTTTGGTGAGAAAATATTAACCCGTTCCAAAGTTATTTATTTTTGAATATTCGGGTTCTGAGCATGCTCAGTTCAGTCTAAGATTTATATGTATGCTTTGTGAAAGGGGATTGGGCTCACGATCAAGGATTTTGTCACCTCATGAAAGGGGATTTATAAAATTCCCTTTCGTGGAAAAATTCCCCTTTTGCAAGTCACCATCTTGTTTTCATTTTTTCCTCTAAACAAAATGTTGTAGCTTGCCCCAAGACTGACTTCTTTTGCAAATATTGCATGGATTTTGTTTAGGGTGACACCCTCTACAATCCCATGCCTTTGGTTTCTTTCATTCTGGCAAAAAAAATAGCCATTTTAAACTCTGAAATTCTTCTTTCGTGACTCGCTTCTGATCCTCTTTCGCGAGCTGACAAAATCCCCTTTTGCGAGGCGATCCCCTTTTGCAAGGTAACAAAATCCTTGATCGTAAATTAGGGACCAGATGGCCCTATCTCATGAACAAGGATTGGCTCAGGAACAAGGATTGGCTCACAAAGTGATTTGTCAGCTCGCTGAAGGGGATTGGTTTTTTGAATCATTCATCGTAAGGCGCCTGCAGGCATTGGCAGGTAGTTCACTGTCCACAGGAGACTCTGCAGGAGGAACACCAGGCTAAGGTGACTGTGCCCCTATAATATATATATATATAAATATATATATATATATATATATATATATATATATATACACACACACACACACACACACATATACCTATATCTATATATCTATATATATATATATATAGATATATATAGATATATATAATAGCAAGTGGGTAGGTGGAGGAAAGAGATTTTTAGTCAGTGTTTGGGGCACTTTGAGACCTATCTTACATTTGTAACAGATAGTGTGGAGAATCTAGCTCAGGAAATTAATCTTGGGGGTGAGTAGTACTGGCACAGATCCACCAGGGGGAGGTGTCTTCTCGAGGTGGCACTGTGGAGGGGGACCATCGTCATCCTGCTGTGGCAGGAACCAATTTTTCCTGTTTTCTTCTGTGGGTTATAAGCATGCAATGCCACCAGTGATGCCCAGCATGCGCGTTCGCACACTGTACAGTTGGTAAGACCACATCTGGAGTACTGTGTACAGTTCTGGAGACCCCATCTCTGCAAATACATAGACAGGGTTGAGGCTTTCCAGAGGAGGGCAACCAAAATGGTACATGGTCTGCACCAGAAGACATATGAAGAAAGACTAAAGGAGCTTAAGATGTATAGCCTCAAGGAAAGGAGGGAGAGGGGGGACATGATAGAAACTTTCAAATACCTCAAGGGAATCAACAAAGTCCAAGAGGGTAGCATCTTTCAGAAAAAGAGACGTGCAAGAACAAGGGGGCACAATTTGAAGACAGAGGTGGGACAGCTCAGAGGTAATGTGAGGAAGTATTTCTTCACAGAGAGGGTTGTAGATGCGTGGAACAGCCTTCCTGAGGAGGTCGTAGAGTCAAAAACAGTGGGGGAATTCAAGAATGCATGGGACAGACATAAGACATTTCTAGTGGAGGATATGAGGAAGTAGGCTGTTGGTTAACTAGGATCTGCAGCTTATCCATTAGGTAGGGAAATGGGCAGACTACGTGGGCCAAGCGGTCCTTATCTGCCATAAGATTCTATGTTTCTATGTTTCTATGTTTGACTATCTAGTGATGAGCCAAGTATGGGATGCGTATGACCTGTTTTGGAGTTAAACTACAGACCCTTACTTTACAACTCAGAAGCCCTTTTTCGCACATGGAAGTGCTTCTGACCCACATTCCACATGAAGATTTTAAAAGGACCATAAACTGAGGTGGAGCCAAGATGGTGTGCTGAGAGTGTGCGAGTGAGCATCTCAGTAACTGGCAGTGACTGTTTCCTTTCATCAACTTACCAGTCCAGAAGTGTTTTCGGATGGTATTGGGCCAGAAAACCAGCTCAACACAGCACTGACCCTTCCTCTTACCAGTTTTTTGGCATTGGGGTACAGGCTCAAGGTGTGGTGAGTAACGAGGCGAGGCGAGATGGATGCAAAATAATCCACTTCGGATGGTAAGGCAAACACTTGCAATCATTGAAGTCAGGCACTGTTTGCAAAGCTATGGTAAAGCTCTCATACAGCTAACTAATTACATTGGGCGTACTCCTCAGGTTACTCTAACAAGTGAGAGTAAATAAAAACAGTTAAGGAAAGGAGTTTAAAGGTGATTATTTGAAGCACACGCTTGTAATCCATAACATGTTTATAACCCATGTAACCGGCCAACCTGTAACACCCTCCGCACCAACAATCCTATTTTTCGGGTAATGGTGAAAAGCTTAGTGTGGAAGGTTGAATGACCTGATACAAAGTTAATTTTTGGTCATCTTATCTTTGTTAGCTCCTGATGTCTGTATGGAAGCAGTGTGGTTTACTTTTTAAGTGTTAGAGCTGCTAAATGTTGAGCAGCTTTTCCCGAGGGGAAAAAAAATAAATAAAAAGCGGATTGTGAAAGTATGGACTGGTTGTTCTTTTCTTTTGCTAGGAAAGAGTTACTTCCCTGTATGGTGAATTTTGGATGCTAAGCTTTAAACACATTTTGCTCTTTCCTTATTTTTTGATTTGCTTAGTGAGCTGCATGATTCTTATATGCGTGTGTTAGTTTAATAAGTACGACACTGCAATTTCACCATCTTTTGTGACTTTCCTCATGTCTAAAAGAATTAAAAGGCTGAAAGAAGTGGACAAAGCCACAGAGGGCGCAAACAGATTAACAAGAAGGTGAGCAGGCCCGGCCACAGCTGCAGCTACAGGCAACTCAGGGACAATCAGCACAAACATAGCCAATATTAATAAGGAGAGCACCTCTTCCGAAGCCACTAATGTAAGCAAATTGAGTAGAAATTTGTTTAATGGTAAGATGGGGAACCTGCTTACTGGAGTACCCAGATTACAAGAAAATCCCTCAGATGGCCCAATGGATCAGTTCATTTTCACAGCAAACATGGCCACAAATGAAAAAAAACGAAGGAGTTACTGACTCTGTCAACTGCTCTCCACAGGAGGGAACCTCAGGTGGTGTTAAGTCCCAGAATGAGGACAGAATATCAGGAGGGGAAGCAACTAGGGCCCATGTGAATGATCCAAAAGGGCTCAACATGCTAGCTACCAGCAATGAAGCTGACACCAAAACTCAAAGGCCGCACAAAACAAGAACGCAAGTCAACATATAGAAGGTGATTTGAATGTTGAAGAGGGTCAAAACGGGAATAGCATAGCTAATCTGGAAACAGAAACTGCTTTATGCAGGGAGGAGGTGGCTGATCTTAACCCCCAGAACTGGGGAGAAAAAAGTACACTCCTTAACTTTCAGTCAGCACAAGACGCAATGCTAGAGGAGCTGCGTGCAGGGTTTCAGAATATGTCTTCTGCTTTTGATTCAATTAAAGGCTCAGTTGTGTCTCTTGATTCCAAAACAGAAATTTTAACTAAAAGGGTATCAGATTTAGAAATTAGAGTAAGTGGTACAGAAGATCAATTAACCCCAATTCAAAATCTTGTACAACAACATAAAAAAAAACATTTGTCAATGCCGAATGTTTGCTTGCTGGCATTGGCAGTGGTAGTGTAGAAGTTACAGAGCTGCGTAATAGGAATGGCAGTGAAGTATTGAACTGAAGCCAACCCCACCACCACCCTGCAGAGAGTGACAGGCATTGGGGTGTGCCTTTGGGTTGTCAGGCATAACGGCCATGCCATTTCACCACACCCCACCCTGCAGACACTGGACAAGTGTCACGGTACCCTTTGGGTCTTTAGTTCTTATAATGCACCCCATTCCATTAGGAAAATACAGTGAGATGGGTGCGATATAGAGAATGGGGTGAACTTTGGGGCCAAAGAGTCCAAGGCATACCTCGATGCCTCTCACTGGCTGCAGGGTGTGGAATGGTATAAGCATTACAGGCAAGAATCCCAAGTCACACCCCTGATGCCTGTCATTCTCTACAGGGTTGGGTGTTATGGTTGGAAACCCTAATACCTCAGGCATTCGTTGGTATTTTCTCTCCAAATTTTCAACATGTTTTCATGAACATCATGAACAGGGGGAATATCAGTTTGTTAGCCGAAAGCTGCTTATGCACAGCGACTACAGCATTTAGCACCACAGGTGCAAAAACATTCCGAACAGGATGTAAAAAATGACAGCTGTACTGTTCATGGGGAGGTGTAAAAAATGGCAATGTTGCAAATCTGCAATAAAAATATTTAAAAAAATGGTGAAGTGACGAGAGTACATAGAAACTGTGCAACGCACACCTGTAATATAATTAGGCTGGGGATTTTTTCAGCAGATTGTCAACTCAGGCATTTTGGTGCCTTTGATCATGAACAGTGTCACTGTGATTTTCTTTATCTGTCCCAACAATGATTTCCCACAGCGACCATGCAGATCTCTCGCGCCGAAAGTGTGAAAACACCTTCGCCATGTTGTGAAAAATGGCAGCTGTACTGTTCATAAGGAAGTGTGGAAAAATGCCACTGGTGAAAATCTAGACTGAAAATATTACAAAGTCATGAACTTACGAGGGTGCATGGAAACTGCGCAATGCTCACTCATAAGACAGTCATTTTATGGACTTTTGTCACCAAATTTTCAACATAGCCATTTTAAGACCTCTGCTCATGAACAGTGTCTCTGTGATTTTCTTAATGTGTCCCATACATTGATTTTGCACGCTGACTGCGCCATTGTGCGCTACATGGGCGGAAACACATTTTGGGTGAGATGTGAAAAATGACAGCTGTACTGCTCATAAGAAGGTGTGGTAAAATGGCAATGTTGAAAATCTGGAGTGAAAATATTGAAATTACAAAAACTTACATGAGAAGTATGTAGGAACTGGCGCGAACGCATCGCCGTGAAACAGTCATTTTAGGATTTTCACCAAATTTTCAACATAGCCATTTTAAGACCTCTGCTCATCGAACAGTGTCAGTGTGATTTTCTTAATGTGTCTCGTGACATTGATTTCAAGATACCAACTGCGCCCATTAGCGCTACATGGGGAAACACATTTTGGGTGAGATGAAAATGACAGCTATACTGTTCATAAAGAAGATGTGGTAAAAATGGCAATGTTGAAAATCTGGGTAAAATGTTGAAATTCGCCCGAACTTACAGCGTGCACTTGGGAATTGCTGTACGCTCGTAAAACAGTCATTTTAGGAATTTTCCACCAAATTTTCAAAATAGTCTTTTGAGAGCCCACCTTATGAACACTGGCAGTGTCGTTTCATTAATCATTCCAGAAAGGTGATTTGGCGCGAGTGGCTAAATCAGTCTCGGCCCGAGTAACGCCATGACAGTGCAAGAATTCATGAGGAGGGTCCCAAAACCCCATGTTGAAAATTTGGTGCAAAAATTCAAAAAAATGCCTGAGATATGCAATAAAGTTGAAAAATCCCTATCTATCCCATTATACAGCTTACCGGCATTTCCTCAGTTCGCAGTCGGCTTTGAAGAGTGCAGATGTGTTCCCGGTCCACCGAAAATTGTCGTGCCGAGCTCTGAAGGTAAGTATAGGGTGAGGGGGGGGTGTGGGGAGGCAGGTGTGCAGTGGGTGGATGCAAGTTGTGGGGGCAGGGAGACTGCGTGGGACTGTTTTTGCTTTTTCAGGTTTTTTTTAAAGACAACACGGGACGTTGCCACGGTGGGGTGGGCTCCCAGAGTGGCACAAGGATGGCTGGCGGGGCATGAAACTGATAGAGTTGGGCACCCGTCCTGGCATCAGTTGCCTTGCGCTGGGGTGGGCTCCCCAGTGGCACCTACTTTCGGGGAGGACAGTGGGAGCCGATGGGGTGGGCACCCTGTTGGCTATCACGATAACCTACCACGTTAGGGGGCACCAGCGTGGCATTTGGAAGGTTTTGGGGAAGTGCAGCACAGCCGCCGGGATTGAGCACCCTTCGGCTATAAAGTGTGTGCATGGGGGCAGCATGCAGTATGCGCGCGGTGTGTGTGTGTGTGTGTGTGTAGGGGAGCTGCGCATGAGCAGGCGATATCTTATTGCTGCTCACTGAGTGTAGCTCCCCTTTCAACTGTACGCCACTGCATTTTGGAGCTTGTCATAGACAGCTCCAGCATGCATTGGCGGACAGGGGCCGCGCCTGCCAACACACTGACTGAATTGGAAGAGGGGGTGACACACCTCTGAAAACTCGGATGATGGCACTATGTTTCTTGCACATGCATGCAAGCAAACATAAAAAGCTACAAGAATTACAACACAAGATAGAAGATCTGGAATCCCGGTCAAGAAGGGGGAATATTAAGATAAGGGGGCTACCAGAAGGCTTGAAAGGGGCAAACCCTGTAAAATATTTTGAGGAGATTTTGTCGGAAGCACTTGGAAAAAAATATCTAGAAAAGAAGGTAGAACTGGATCGTGCACATAGTGGGTTTTCCACAAGGAAAGATTTTGTGTTCATAAAACCTCATCATTTTCAAATTAAGGAGGAGTTACTTAGAAAGGCAAGGATGAAGAAAGGTTTACATGTTAGAGGTCTTCATCTGCAAATCTACCCAGATCTCCCACCATCAGTAGTTGCAAAATGAAAATCTTTTGATGGCATAAGAAAAATCTTGAGAGAAAAGGGGATACCACATAATCTACTTCATCCAGAGTGCTTAAAAATCCTCCTAAATGAGCTGGCCCAGTGGCACTGGAGGTTGACGCGCTGGTCGCTACACCTCCGTGCCATGCCGACGACCCGAGTTCGGGAACGTGCCCAGGCCACCGGCAGTCAGCAGAGGGAGAGAGGATTGAGCATCTGGAGGACTGCTCTCCTCTCTTGGGGGGAGGCTGCCATGTCATCCTGCCTGCTGATTGCCCTGTGGTGGTGGCTGGAGGGTGATAGAGGTCAGGAGGCATGCTCTGATGTGTTCACGTCAGTAGGATGGGGGGAGAGGAGAAAAAGGAGGAAACAAAGCCTGGCAGGGCTCCATGATGGTCTGCTGCACCTGAGGGTTGACCCTGAATTCTGGATTGGGTCTCCAGGGAGGGGGCACCACCTTCCTGGCCCCGCCATGGGGGGCAAGCCATGGGGGAACCTCCAGGGTTGGTGTGTGCGGGAGCGGTGGGACCTGAGAGAGAGAGAAAGTCCTCCCTCGGAGGGCCGAAGCCCCTGCCAGGGCTCAGAGGAGGAAAAAATGTGAATGAAAAAAAATCCTCCTAAATGGAAGGCAATATGTGTTTGATACCCCAAGAGATAAGGATCAATACCTAAAAAATGTATTTTTTCCATACGGAGGGAGCAAGGAGGAACTCTGGTGGCCCTCCAGCAGCCTCTAATTAATTTGAAATGTGCATATAGCACATGACAGTATACTCTGTGGAAATAATGGAAAAACCCTAACTGATTAATTTGTTACAACTGCTATACTTGGATAAATATTAATAAAATTCAAAAATAAAAGAAGCATGTTAAAGTAACAAATTAGGAAAGAACTACGAATGGGGACCTAGAGGATATAGGGGAGTGACATGTAACGTTGTCTTAAGAGGGGTCATAATAAGAGGAAACAATTTAGGAAAGGTATTAGGTAATAATTCCCCCCCAAAAAATGGATCTGAAATTTCTAGGGGAAAGCAGTTAAATAAATAAGTTACATAGATAGACTATCTGCCAGTGAAAGAGTTAGCCTTACTTATACACCCTCTCAGGCTCATGACCGTCTTTGTAGTCTTTTGGGGAGTGGGGGATAATCAGCAGTACGTCTGAGTAAGTGGGACTGGGTAGATTTAGGAGTTAGGGAGGTGGGGGTATAAGGAAGGTTCTTAAAAACAATCAGGCATATAGAATGGATGAAGTAGACTATAATGTAAAGAAAGTTATAGGTTTGATTTCTAACGAAAAGCTTCACAGTAACTTACGTGCTGACATCTTTGAATATATATTTAATAAGAAATCATAACTATAAATGGCTAATGACTTAAAATGTTTATGTTGGAATGTAAAAGGAGCCAGGGACAGAACTAAAATATGTAAAATAGTGCAATATGCTAACCAGACACAGGCAAACTGTTTGTTGCTACAAGAAACCCACTTTGCAGAGGCTGATTTTAGATATATATGCAATCTCTTTAGGGAAAAAGGGGTTATTTCCTCATTTACTGGCAGCTCCAGGGGAGTAGCCATTATTATAAAAAAGTCTAAATTTTGACATTATAGATAAGCTATAGATAAATATGGGAGGTATGCTGTGGCTACCATTCAGAGAGGCTATAGACATTTAACAGTCAGTTCTCTTTATGGTCCAAATAAAGAAGGTCCAGATTTATTTAAGCATTTTTTCACTATTTTGTCTAATTATGCAACTCCCTATATTATAGGAGGTTATTTTAATCTTTCACTATCAATTTTAGATAGATCAGAGGGTACAGAAGACACAAAAAAGCGGGCAGTTCAAAATGTAAAAAAATGTTATGCAAGATTTAAATCTTATAGATGTGTTTAGAGAGATATACCCAACTTGGAGAAAACATTCATTTTTCTCAAATGTTTACAAAACTTCATCTAGGATTGATTATCATTTATTGTTGGAAGTATTAGTTAATGATGTAATCAATATTAAATATGGAGCAAAAAACATCTCTGACCATGCCCCAATTCATTTATTAATAAGATGTGCTTCAGGGGGAAGAACGGTGTAGGGAACATAACTGAAAATTTAATAATCTATTATTAAAAGATGAGGGGACATATATTCAAAACTTTGCCCTGGGGCTAAATTAGCACTGCCCGGCATGCTAAATTAGCCCGGAACCAATAGCCCGCTATATTCAAAAGGGATAGCCCCAGTGCTAAACCTGCTGAATACAGCATGCTAAGGAAGCTGGGCAAACTGGGCTGGGAGTGCAGTGCAAAAATAGCCCAGAAAATAAGACAGCTCTAATATAGCAACCAGGAAGTGCAAACCCACAGTAGCAGCCCAGTGTACAGCGACGTGAGGGAAGGTAGAGGTGAACCATGTGTGTGCTAGTAAAGTAGTGGATTCAGTAAAGCTGCAAGCACCAGCGCATGTGAAATTCTGCAGAAATGTACCATATTTCTGAAATGTTTGTGCAGTGCAAACATTTGCCCAGGGCAAAAATTTGCTATATTCAAAAGTGTCATGCAAATGAACCTACTTAGGCAGTTTGTGGGCAAACATTAAGATTGGCATCTCATTATGTCCTGATTTGCATGTGGTGTGCCTAGTGCTATTGTAGGGTCCCACAGCTCCACCTGTAGGTCAGTCTGGAAGTACAGGGGCCTGGCTGGGTCTGCCCACAGCTCCACCTGTAGGTCACTCTGGAAGTGCATGGTGGTAGCTGCAGGCTACATTTGTACAGAACCGCATAGAATAATGTGCTCCAGGGGACTACACAGCACAGGCACAGGTGGTGGTGGTGCTGCATGCAATTGTCAAACTGTAGTTCCTGCTACAGTGCATAGCAGACACTACAGTAACAAGGGGGCCAGTAGTGTGAGGGACACAGCAATGCTTATGGTGTGTAGGGCATCAGTGACTGCTGCACTTTACACAGTGACATGCCCATCTTGCAGATGTGTACTGACAGTGGACATTATTGTTATGCTGTTGTGTGACCCACAGGTGCTGCACCACTGGCAAGGGATACTCACGGTGACATATACATAGCTGGCTGTGTGTGCTGTGGTGTCTGTACAGATGTGCAGTATGTGGCCGGGGGGGCACAAACCATCAGACAGGCACATTGGTGTTGGGGTATTACCTACACTGGACAATTTGCACTGTGTGGATTGTCCCAGCCCTGTGGCAGCACCCAGTATATGGTATAGACTAGCCACCTGTACACCCTCCCCTCAACACGCTCCATGCTCCCAGTGCTGCATGTGTGTACTGGATTGTGTTGGTGTCCACTGAAGGGTGGTCTACAGGTGTGTGCTGTATGGACACACTGCCATGGTGCCCACTGGGCACCGGGTTACCCCTTAATGCCTGGCATGGCTGGGACTGGTGGCAGATGTTGGCAACATAGGAGGTGCCATCCATGTGCAGCATGCAGCGTCGGACTGGCCTGCCCGGATACCCGGAAATTTCCAGCTGGGCCCCCCTATCTGGTGTACACTGAGCTGTACTGCTGCTGGGTATGGGGGGCAGGCAACACATGTGGCGCACTAGAAGTGGTGTAGCGGAATTTACAGTTACATCTGTGAGAGACGGCATGTACAGTACTGGTAGGCGGAGATCCCGCTGGCATACCGCGACAAGTTAGCAAGCTGCCACAACACTGAGGAGCCCAGCAAGTAGCCACACACCCCCTCCAGGCTAAAAAATGGCAAAGTCAAAAACATGGAGCATCGGCACTCACTGTGCTCAACTGCACACCTCAGAACTGAACTGGACTTACTTGTTCAAACTACAAGTACAGAGTGAGACGGGTACGATAGAAAAAAAAACTACACACCAGAACAAAAGCCAGACGAGGTCACATTCCAAAAGCTGACTTGTCTAGTCATTTGACACTCCAACCCTGCACTCGCCTCTCATACAGCAGTACCATGAACGTGTACTTGCTGTGTTTCATAAGTCAACACGTTTCTTCCATGTCTGGTTTCTTTCTATGTTTAATATTTACTGGTTAGGGTCAATAAACTACCACTGGCAGACCCTCGCAAACTCCATTATTCACACTTGTGAATTACTGTTCCATGAACCATGGTTCTATGTCGTGCAAAGTCTCAGAAAGCTGCGCAAAGCCACAAAGTCATGCAAAGCTGGTTTGCCCAGATTTAAGACTACCTTTTCCTGGGCAGTATTTTGCACCTCACAAAGTGTCATGCTAAGTCGGGCAAAAACATTTTGCGTGGAACTAATGCACTGTATATAACATTGTGCCTGTATTCATGTACACACACCCTCTTTTGGCCCCTTGCATACATTATACTTTTGTCCAGCGCTAATGCAGCTTGCCCGTGCTATTTGACCTTTTGAATATAGCGAACCAGCGCAAACCTGGCGGAAACCCTGCACAAACGGTTTGCACCCAGTGCAAAGTTTTGAATATCTGGCCCGAGATGTCTAAACAAAGACTTAAAGAGGAAATTAAAATATTTTTGTATAATAATACAGTGGAAGATGCATCTTGATCAACAATTTGGGATTCTTTGAAGGCGTATTTAAGAGGTTGGATCCTATCTTACTCAAATTTTAAAAAGAGAAAACAAAAAGAAAAAAGTAATATATTGGAGCATCAATTATTAGCAGCAGAAGCTGCCTATGATAACTCAGGTCTTGAATCAGACTTGAAGACAGTGTTAAAAATAAGAGAAGAACTCAGCTGTTTGCTCTCTAATAAGGCGGAAAAAGCCATGCAAAATTCTAGATCTAATTTTTACTTTTTCTCAGAAAAACCAGATACATTATTAGCATATCAGTCACAATGAGAACATAATTAAAATACAATATACAAAATTCAGTTGGAGTCAGACAGGATTTCAACCTCTCTTTTAGAATTAAATAGAGGCTTTCAAAGTTTTTACAGAGATTTGTACACACCAGATATCAACCCATCACAGCAGGATATAGAGAACTTTTTTGATAATCTTCCTGGAACCCCTTTATCAGACACTGCGAAGAACAACTTAGACTCTCCATTTAGCATAGAGGAAATAAAAAATATAATTAAAAAATTTCAAAATAGAAAGTCTCTGGGTCCACATGGATTCACAATAGAGTTTTATAAGTCTTTTCAGGACGTTCTCTCACCACTGCTGAGTCAGATATTCAATGATATTAAGAAAAGTGGGAGGTTACCAGCCTCAATGAGAGATTCCATAATAACTCTTATGTTAAAGAATAGAAACATAGAAACATAGACTTTGACAGCAGATAAGGACTGCTTGGCCCATCTAATCTGCCCTTTCCCTACTACAGGATAGGCCACAGATCCTAGTTAATCAACAGCCTATTTCTTCCTACCCCCCACAAGAATTGCCTTATGTCTGTCCCATGCATTCTTAAATTCGCCCACAGTTTTAGACCCCACAACCTGCTCAGGAAGGCTGTTCCATGCATCCACTACCCTCTCTGTGAAATAATACTTCCTCCATTGCCCTAGACCGCCCCTTTCTATCTTTAAATTGTGTCCTTGTTCTTGCATGTCTCTCTTTTCTGAAAGATGCTACCCTCTTGGACTTTGTTGATTCCACTGAGGGTACTTAAAAGTTTCTATTATGTCCCTCTCCTTCTTTCCTCAAGGGTATGCATATTAAGCTCCTTTAGTCTCTCCTTATCTGGCTTCTCTTGCAGACCCTGCACCATTTTAGTTGCCTTCCTCTGGACTGCCTCTATCCTGTCTATGTCCTTGGAGATGGGGTCTCCAGAACTGGATGCAGTACTCCAGATGGGGTCTCACCAACTGTCTGTACAGAGGGATAACAACTTCCTGTTTTCTGCTGCTGATGCCTCTCCCTATGCATCCCAGTATACCCTCAGCCCTCCCTCTGCCTTCTCATTGGCACTAACCTTAAGGTCATCTGATATGATTACCCCAGGTCCCTTTCCTTTTTTTGTTGTTACCCTCCCTCCCATTGTGTATTCCTCTTCCCTGGGTTCTTGTTTCCCAGGTGCATTATTCGCACTTCTTTCCGCATTGAATCCTAGCTGCCATACTTCTGACCATTCCTCCAACCCTGCAAGTCCTTCTCATCCTTTCCACACCTCCTTGTGTATCAACCCTGTTGCAGATCTTTTGTGTTATCTGCAAAAGGCATTTTTCCTTCCAGTCCCTCTGCAATGTCACTGATGAAGACATTAAAAGGACTGGACCCAATACTGAACCCTGCGGTGCCTAGTAACCCTCTTTCTTCAGAGTGGACTCCATTTACAATTACCTTCTGTGTCCTGTTGTGCAGCCAATGTTTTATTTAGGCTACCACCCTGGGACCCACTCCCAGGCTGGTTAATTTGACTATTAATCTTTGTGACTGTGTCAAATGCCGTGGCTAAAGTCTAGGTAGGCCATGTCCACAGCCCTCCTGGTCTACTACTTTGGTCACCCAGTCAAAGAAATCTATTAGATTCATCTGACAGACCTTCCCGCCTGAACCCATGCTGCCTTGGGTCCTGTGCCCCACTGGCCTCTAGGTACTCAACTATTCTTTCCTTCAAAGTGACTCCATCACTTTCCTACCACAGAGGTCAGACTGACAGGTCTGTAGTTTCCTGCCTCTGTCTTGGTCCCACTTTGTGAAGGGAATCATCCACCTTCCTCCAGTCCCGGTACCACACCATCCTCCCATGATTTATTAAAAAGAGTAGCCAGTGGTTTCACTAGTTCCTCCCTTAATTCTTTTTAGAATTCTGGGGTGAATTCCATCAGGACCCATTGCTTTGTCCATCTTCAGTTTTAGGAGTTCTTGCAGAACCCTTTCTTCTGTGAAAGGACTGGGATCGACCCCCTATCAAAGAGTGCTTCTGTTAATTGGATTAGGCACTCCTCTCCTCTTTTGTGAATACTGAGCAGAAATATTCATTCGGTATCCTGCTTTTCACTGTCCCCTCTGCCCACCCACCGTTCATTCTATTCAGCCTCACTATCCCTCCTTTGTCTTTCTACACTCGCTGATGTACCTATAAAAGGTTTTATCCCTTTCTTAACTAGAGTTGGCTATCTTTTCTCAGTTTGGGCCTTTGCTATTCTGACTTCCTCTCTGCTTCCTTCTGCCTTAATTGGTATAGCTCTCTGTCCTGCTCCTTCTGTGTTTCCTTATACTTCCGAATGCTATCTTTTGTTCCTGACTTTCACCGCCACCTCTTTTGAGAACCATAGTGGCTTTTCTTTCATTTTGATTTGTTTATTTGCTTCACACAAATGCTTGTTGCCTCTGTGATGGCAGTTTTGATGATTTCCATTGTTGCTCTACCTCCTTCTAGCCTGTTTGTTAGTGCTTTTCTGAGGCACTCTCCATCTGCCAAAGTCAGCCCTCCTGAAGTCCAGTACCCTCACTTTGTTGGCTTGACTCTGTAGCTGAGTTTAACGTGAACCACACTGTTTGATGGTCACTTCCCCAGATGGCAACCCACTTCTAGATCTGAGATCCTCTCACTGCCCCGTTTGAGAGTATGAGGTTTAAGATTGCTCCCTCATGAGTGGGTTCCATAACTAGCTGTCTGAGGCCTGCCACCTGTAGGGCATCAAGAATGGCCCTGCTCTTGGATGTGGCTGTAGCAAATGTGCTCCAGTTAACATCTGGCATATTCAGGTCTCCCATCAACAGTATCTCCCCTTTCTCTGCCATTCTAAGAATGCCTTCTATCACATCCTTGTCCATTCCTTCCCCCTGACATGGGGGTCTGTACTCAACCCCTGTGCAGATTGTGATGCCCTTTCCAGTCTCCAAGGTGACCCACAGTGCCTCCTCTCCTCCCTGTTTACTCTTTTGTTCAGTTGCTTTTATCCCTTCCTTTACATAGAGAGCTAATCCTCCCCCTCTTCTCCCCTGCCTGTCTCTCCTGTAGATTATGTACCCTGGTATGTTAACATCCCAGTCGTGGTTCTCTGTGTACCATGTTTCTGTGACTGCTCACGATATCCAGGCATCCCTCTTCCATCAGGCCGCCAGCTCAGGAGCTTGTTGCCCAGACTATGGGCATTGTTACTCATTACCCTCCATTTCCTGATGGCCTTACTCCTTTAGCCCCATCCCTGTCCTTCTTGCCTTTGTCACTTTCTCCATTTACCCCTGCCCTTCTCCCTATCGACACTTCTATGTTGGTGTTTACCACACTTACTACCATGATTGTTTGGGGGGGGCTAAGTTTTCCCTGCTCCTTTCCAGTGCCTCCCCCCTTGGCTAGTTTAAATGCTTGCCAATGAAGCATTTAAACCTATCACCTAGGATCCTGGTTCCCTCCTGGACAGATGCAGCCCATCATGCCAGTATAGGCTTGCATCACCCAGGTGGACCCCAGTCCCCAGTGAAGCCAAATCCTCAGCTTCACATCAGTTTTCAACCACTGATTGAATCCCATGGTGCAGAACACCCTAGCCTCTCTCTCGCCATAGATGGGCAGCACCTCCAAGAAGGTTACCGTGCATGCTACTTGTCTAAGGCCCCTCCCCAATTCCACAAACTCTTCCTGCACTTCTCTAATCCCTTTCTTAGCCAGATCATTTGTCCCTAGGTGGACAATGGCATCCAGCTCCCTCCCCTGTGCAGCTGCTCCTGCAATCCTGAGGATTCACTCCCTGTCCCTCCAAGCCATGGTGCCAGGCAGGCACCTTACCTCCCTCTCCCCTTCCTCCACCAGTTCTACCTTCCTAACAATGGAGTCCCCCACCAGGAGTTGTTTCCTTCCCCTGCGGGGTCTCCTGCCACCCTCCTGTGGGTCTCCTTTGTGGAGGTTCCCAGCATCCTCCTTGGTCTCCTGCGGGGAGCCTCCCATAGAGGAACCACACTTGCCAGAATGGCATAGGAATTGTGGAGAGGTACAACTGGAGGATGCACCCTGTTCCACCACCTCACCCTCCTGAGCCCACTGTGGTCCAACGCTCCTCTTTCATGGCAACCTCTGAGGCAACGGCAGTGGCACTGGTGGTTCCTGGATGGAAGAGGAGGTCCCACAATCCTGGCCAACTCAGCCTGGAGATGAGCAACCTCCCCTCAGCCCAGAGAGGTGCCTGCAGATGGGACAACACGCATCCTCCAGAACATCTCTGGGAAGACTGCTGCTCCACAGCCACTGCACTGCCACTCCAATCATGTCTTATTTCTGGCCCCTTAACTGTTTGCAATCCTACTCTTTCCTCTGTTTTTTCTCTCTCTCTTACTTTCTGCCTGTGTGCCTTTAAGGTCCTGATTGTCCTGTTCTGAGACAAGAATATCCTATATTTCTCAGTAGACCCCTTACTTGTTCAGAGGCAGACCTCCAGCAGCTAGAGGGAGCTGGAGAGCTACTCTTGCCCTTCTAGGATGGTGGGTCTTTGGTGGCTCTGTGATCACTCACTTCCTGCTCCCAAACAGGAAGTTCCTGTTGTCATTCAAATCCTGTGCCTATAAAAGTAGAACTAGATTTGGAGGGGAGGGAAGGAGGGCAATATAGTCCCAGCAGAGAAGTCCAGTCACACAGCAGTCCTTTCTCCTGGTGTCTTCTGCCATCCATTAAAATTTGGCTCCTACAGACTGATTGCCCTATTAAACACTGACTATAAAATTATAATGAAAATCTTGGCAAACAGATTAGCAGAGCATATTCAATCTATTATTCATCCAGATCAAACTGGATTTATTTCAGGAAGAAGATTTCATCTAATATTCAGAAAGCCTTAAATATTATAGAACTGACATCTGGATCTGAGATGGCTATAATTTCTCAAGATGCTGAGAAAGTGTTTAGTCACATGTATTGGCCTTTTTTGATAAGAAGCCTAACCCGAAGTAAATTTGGAGATAGGTTTGTGTGGTGGGTAGATTTGGTATATAGGTTTCCATGTGCTAGAATTAAAACAAACTCTAATTTGTCAGAACCCTTTTATTTGAAAAGGGGTGTTAGGCAGGGTTGCCCCCTTTCACCCTTATTATTTGCAATTTATATAGACTTTTTGGCATCATTGATAAGACTTAATAGGTAGATTGAGGGGCCAAAAATTCATGAATCATACTATAAGGTGTCACTTTATGCTGATGATATGCTAGCATTCTTGGATAAATCTAAAGAAAAAGGCATGAATATGGTTAATTTAATAGAGAGTGTTAGTAAAATATCAGGTTATAAGGTAAATTGGGAGAAATTGGAATGCATATATAATGGGAATGAGTTGAACAACCCAACCATATTATTAAACTTGGTAGTTAAATTGGAAATAAAATATTTGGGGGTTACCATTACTAAAGCTAGAATCAACTATTCCAGGTGAATTATAACCCTTTAATAGAAGAAGTTAAAAAAGACCTGGACAGATGTGTTACTCTACCTCTAACTATGATAGGGAGGATAAACATCTTAAAGATGAATATTCTTTCAAGATTTTTGTTCTTTTTTCAAACGTTGTCAATAATTTTGGATAAACGTTTTCCATTATGGTAGGCAAAAGGTTAAGACAATTCATATGGAAGAATAAAAGATCAAGAGCGAGTCTTGAAAAATGATACCCTCCCCTAAGGCAGGGAGGGCTGGGACTACCAAATGTAAGATTATAGTATTATGTGGCACAGTTAGGACCCACTTTGACGTGGTTTTCGTGTGCTGACAATATTCCAGCGCAAGAAATTAACTTTATAGAGCAAGAATTTTCTTCATTTCACAAATATAATGTTCATTTTGTTTGTTGACTGTGATAATAGAATATATAAAAACAAAATATTGTCCTCAAGAAAAGCTACTGCAAGGATCTGGAGGGAAGTTAGCATTCAGTTGGGTATAAATTATATGTTCTCTATATATACACCTCTATATATGAATTCTAACCTCAAGTTTACCTATACAAACAAGGCCTTTTATAATTAGAAAAATTGTGGGTTAACGCATTTGGAACAATGCTTACAAGAGGGCATCTTGAAACCTTTTGAAATGCTTGAATTAGAATTCAGCCTCCCGACTGGTAGCTATATAGCAGATCTACAGCTAATGGATTTTGTCGAGAAGAATACTCAGGCTATTGTTAGTGGTGCATTCCCCCTGGAACTGCTGGTACTAAATCCAGAGAATAAAATTAAAACTATTTCCAAAATTTACAACTTGTTATTGGAAGCTATTAGGTGGGACACCAAGATTTGGCAAATGAACTGGACCAACGAATTAGGTCACTGGGCTCAAAATATAAACTGGACTGAAGTACTAACTACACCAGAAATGGTATCCAAAAATTCTAAATTAAGACAAATTCAATTCAATGTGATTCATAAACTATATTATACACCGAGTAGACTAAGTAAGTTTAATCCTACACTTTCAGATAAGTGTATTCAGTGTAAAAGAGAGAAAGGTACATTGTTGCATACATTTATTTTATGTCCAGAATTACAAGAATATTGAGGGAAAATTATAGACATAATCACTATTATATTAAATAGAAATGTTCCTTTTGTCCCAGGTATTCTACTGTTTGGTTCAGCTTCATCTCTGAATGTTATCATTGAACTGGGTTTGTTTGTGTCATTAGCAATGATACTGGCAAAGAAGTAATACTTTTACATTGGTGAGATACAAACTCACTGAATTATAAAGAATGGTTAACTCTTCTGATGGATAGTGGGAAATTAGAAATATTTTTTTATATCAGAGAAGGTAAAGAGGTGATGTTTAGTAAAATGTGGCTCCCATATTTTAATTACATTCAAAATGTAATCTAAAAACTAAATTAAAGTTGATGTCAATATAATAAGTAGGACGAGCTAGTTAAAACTGCCTTTCCCTGTACGATGATGCCAATGATACCAGATTCTGGTGAAATACTATATGCCTGAAAGTGGGTATTGGACTGAGCACAAAAAAAAAAAATAAAATAAAGGGACCATAAACCTTACTTAATCTTTCTCTAATGACGTTGGAAATTAGGGCTTGTGTGAAGCTTCCATAATCTCTCTCTGCTATGCTTTTCACTAATTTGCTTTGAAATGATTTTCCCCCTTTTTAGGTTGTCATGCTAGGGCTAGTGTGAAGCTTCCATAATCTCTCTGCTGTGCTTTACATTAATTTGCTTTGAAATTATCTTGCTTTTCTTTTTCCTTTTTAGGTTGTCTTGCTGCTGTTACCTCTCCTTGAACTATTTGTTTTCATAATTTACCATACCGATCAGTTCCAGAACTTTGTGACCTCAGTTGAGTGTGGAAGCCCTGCAATGGAACCTGTATTGTGAGCTTGGAGTGTGGGAACTGATCAGTAGTTATCAAAATGAATATCAGGCAGAACTAACAAAGGCCCTAAAAAGGAAAACAGAAGATTATTTCAAAGTAAATTGAGGAAAAAATTGCAGAAGGTAGATTAAGGAGCCTGAACACATGCCCAAATTTCCAATTACATTAACAAAGATTTTTTCTTAAATGATAGTTTATTCAGTTTCTGAATAAACAATCCAGTTAATACAGCAGGTAGGCAATTAGGCTGGAACATTACAGCATTTTTACAACAAGGGTATAATATGCCCCTGTACTTGTTACAACATTAGGGGGTTAGCTCAAGTAAGAACAGATTTTCAGCATAGGGTCTAAGATTGCTAGATAGTGCCATGAGCAGGGATGAAATCCAATATCTAACTCCATCGTGCACCCTATAATACCAGGGCTAAACATTCCTTAATGTACTATATCATGATATAAAAATTGTATATAAGTAACCTCCATGTACCCTGCAGAGTTCAATCCAGTTGTATAATTAGCTATTTAAGAAGTAACAAACTGGCATAATCAGAACAGGTTAAACATTACTAACATTTCTAATGTTTTGAAAAGGCTGATTTATTAAACAAACCGACCTGCTAAGTGGAGTCCGAGTGACTAACTAACCAAGTTAGTTAGGCTATATACCATTAATACACATATTCCACATCATATACAAAGTAATATGAAACAAAATACTGCCATGTGAGTAAGGATAATTTTTCGTTTAGTCTCCATGTGGCTCGTCGCTCAAGCATTGCTTTTTCGCCTTTCCAGTAAGAAAACAAGCACAAAAATAGGGCTGTGTTCTACTTAACCAGAAAAGTCCATAAAATCTCCATATTTGACTGGTTATCCTCTTGTTTTCTCTCCTTACTTCTTGCGTCATTGGCCACTCTGCGCCCTTTGGAAAGCCATAAATGAACATAAGGGATGTAGCTGAATTTTGTAAGTGGTAGGCTGTCTAGATTCAGGAATTGTAACAAGGAAATAGTTTCAATAAACATGCATGCTCACGTTGACGTGCATATGAGATTCGTTTGTGAAAAGCCTTGCTCACACTCAGCACTGGAGAGAGCAATAGTATTCACAGCTATCAACAAGTCCTTATACTGCTTCTGAACTTCCTCCCCACCCGACTCCTTATACACTCTATATGCCTGAATGGTTGCATGAGCATTACCAATGTCAAACCTGTGGCAAAGATACTCAATTTTACTTTCTCCATACAGTGTAGGTAGTTCATCGGGCCAGTACTGCTTATATAACACTTTTGATTCAGTGATTAGTTTCTTGTATCCAGTCTTGTCATCAGCACTGCCTCCCGTAGACAGCAAACTATTTCGCAAATTGTTTGGTAAGCTGTGAAAAAAATTGCCCTGGGTGAATTTTCTTGTCACAAGGTTTTCCTTCATGCGACAGCACACCCTGAAACATATTCTCTTCTATGGCTTTCTCACACTGTGCAGAATATTTCCCATGCTTTTTTGCCATTGCTTCTGTAACCCCCCTGTGGGGTTTACCGTATTTGCACCACCTCCCCCAATTGCCTTCTGTTGACGCCGGGCGTCTCCCATTCTCCCCAAAATGGCACCAGTGTAGCCCAAGTCTGTTTGCACCTCAAAGTGTGCCTAGAGGGATCTCTGTCTGGCACCTGCATGTCTATAGGTCTCAGTAGGGGCCGGAGGAGCTGAAGCGTGGGCCGCCACATCTCAGTCTGCTCCCCGAAGCAGTCAGAGGTCATGCATGTGCAAGAAGCACCCCTTTGTTTTCTGATCATGATTGCAGTCAAACGAATAGCTTTCCAGTGGTCCTAGTCCCCATGTGGCACAGTTCGGGAGCAGGTGACCTGAGCAAGGCCGGTGAGAAGCTTCTCTTTACTGTAAATGAAGAGCACCAATCGCGCTGTGTTTTGCTGGCTTCTTCATGATTATTGAAAAAGGGTTTGGCATTAATATTCATGAGAGAACCTGCTTGCTGCCCAGGGACTGCATATTTCAGCAGCAGTGATAGGCAGCAGCGATAGGAGCATGAGTGAAAATAAATGTAAAATGAAGAAAGTGCTTTGCAGGGCACTAAAGGGGCTATTGAACAGGGGTCATTTGTAAATAAAAAAGTAATATTTTTGGCTGCACAGGACTTTGATTTTGGGACAGTAATGGACTATATGGAGACTGGGTTTAAGAGCAGCAATATCTGCAACCAGCAGCCAATCGGAAAACCAAGAATGTTGAGCAAAGACTTTTGGGACTATGCCAGGACTTATGGGGGAAAGTAGGGACTAAATTTAAGTGCCTAAACAAGAAACTGGTAGGCAGATAAGAGCACCAGGACAAGGCTATGGCGCTTTAAATAATGAAAACTCTGTACATACAAAAAACAAGAAAGCACCTGTAGCAAACAGACACAGCAGGACTGCTTAAAATTGTAGCAAAACATATAGTCCTTTATTGACAAATTAGTGCAAAAGCTGCTGCAGTAAAAATCAGGAGCTCCTGACTAGGTGGCTATGCCACTAAAAACCACTAACATTTTGCACGGAGTCACATCATCAGAGTGATCCTCTGATGATGCATGGCAGCTTCCGTGTGAAACGTTAGTGGCTTTTAGTGGCATAGCCACCTAGTTGGAAGCTCCTGATTTTTACTGCAGCAGCTTTTGCACTAATTTGTCAATAAAGGACTATATGCTTTGCTACAACTTTAAGCAGTCCTGCTGTGTCTGTTTGCTACGGGTGCTTTCTTGTTTTTGGTATGTACAGAGCCTAAACAAGAAACCAATTAGGCGTCAAGGGGGCCTAATGAATATTCATTTTCATGAGAGACAATTGGAATCAGCCAATCAGGAGCTTCAGAGAGCTCCCAAAACCCAGAGACTTTTCTGCCTGAGTTTAGTTCAGTGTGAGCCCTTCCAGATGGAGGGAGTCCTCCGGCTCCTAGCTAGAGAGAATGGGCCTAGTCAGTTCAGTGGGTGCCCCTCCACAGGGGAGGGGGCTCTGGCCTCTGCCAAGAGAAATGTGGCTGTAAGGAACTGGAGTCGCTGGCTTGGGGGTTGCCAGAATTTGTCCCCCAGGGCTAGCATTTACCTTTCCACATTCTGGAAAATGTGAGGAAGAAACCTATACCATCTTCAGCTGTGAGAGAGCTGCCAAAGTCTGCCTGCAGTTGTGAGAGAGCTGCAAGAGATGCTTCCACCTTAGCAGTGAAAATGCTGATGAAATCCATAACTTTAAATATCAGAAAGCTGCAATGCTAGATCCTGAGTGAGTAAACTTCTACCAAAGTGTACAAGTGACTCTGAGACCTTTTTAGGGCCAAGAAGCCCAGAAGTGCTGAATGTTTGTCTGCACCCTGTGCCTGATCAGCACCTGATATTAGGTGGAAGCCTGATGATTGAGTGACCATGGAGGGTCCAGTGTCTGAGAATGCCTGCTATGACTGTTTAAGAGTGCCTACAGGAATGAAAGGGAAGTATCCTGAGGTTGGAGCTTTTCCTGAAGTTACCTGTGAGGACTTCATGTTTTCAAGTTCTGCAAGACGTCAGCTGGCCAGGGAACTGTCTAACCTGCTTGTGAGAAGCTTCAGAGATGTAAAGTGAATGGTCTGCAGTTCTGAAGGTGTTTGCCTCTGGAAGAGAGGAGAAAGATGTTTTGCCTGAAAGACTGTGCTTTCTGAGAAAGCCACAGCAGTTATGCTAAACTGTCTGCTAACTTGGTGAGGAGTCATGTCTCAAGTTCCTGTTTTGTTTTGAAGAGAGAAAGAGAGATTGCTTATCAATGGACTGAGTAAAAGCTTTGGGTCCTTCCTAGCCCTAGGGATGCACCCACGTTTAAGACTGTATCCTGTGTGTAAAGGGACAGTGTCTGCCATGCCAGCAGTTGTGGTTGAAGAGCCTGAGATGGTTAAAGAAACTAAATATCTGACTTCAAACAAGAGACTGTTCTGGGAGCCAGCCTGGTAGTGTGCCAGCTATGCACTGCCATATGTGCTTCCCCCTGAGGGGCACAGCCTAGACCTGGGGTTTGAGGTATGCCAGCCCCGGTCCCAGCAAGGTCTGTTCCAGAATGTGACTTCAAGCCCAGAGAGAAGGGGCAACCATCAAAAGCTGATAAAAGTTCCAGCCTGCAAGCTGCAAGAGCCTTTTGAAAGAGGGGTCAGCCACAGCTCCTGCCTGCATCTCAGCTAAAGCTGTCTGTACTCAAAGATGACTTCAGCACCGTGAGTACACAGGCTCAGTCCTGTGAAAATCAAAAAGGGGACTGTAGATGGTTACCGTGGTGTTGGCCAAGTTCAGCAAGCTAAAGTCCAGGTTTCTTAAGCATGGGGAATACTTGCTTGTTACAGAGTTTGATTTAAAGATAAAGAAAAGAAAATATGCTAACCTGATTTTTCTTTGGGGCCCCAACACTGGCCAACTCAGCTGCAACTTTAACAGGTCTGCAACTTAATAATTTAGTACTGGGTACACAGGCTAAAGTGTAGAATTGTGGGGTTCTACATTGGTCTGGGAACTGGTACCAGTGTGGGCATGCAATATGTGTTCTGCCAGCTATGCAGCTAGCTAGAGAGATAGAGAGAGAATAACATCCTGAAAATATCAGGAGGTTGGTGGGTGACCACTGTGATTAATGTCTAGATCTAAAATGGTTGCTCTGATGCCAATTGCAATGCAAAGAATGCCAATTAATGAAAATGTCTAACTTCTATTTCCATTTACCCATTCCTAACCCTCACCCCTTGTAAATAAATGTTTGGTTAACCATTTTTTATAAATCTTGTGCATGAGCATATTATTAGAGTGAGCCTTTAATTCTTGAAATGTTGAAATGTGGAGTTTTGGTTTTTAATCCATGTGTGGGGTGACAGTGTGGTATTGTGGGTGGGAACAGCATCCCAGGGGGTTATACCAGGTATTATCTAGGCCCACTTAAAATGATTCCACCCTTGGATTGCACTAGCTGTTATGCATCCTGTTATTAGGGCGCCAATCCTGCAAGTCGTCAATTGTGTTTCATGCGGGGGACTGTGCCCCCTGCACTCTCCTTGTGGGGGGCTATGCCCCCCATGCCTCCCTTACTTAGGATTCTTACTCTGGGGGTGGATCTCAGGGAGGGGGATGACTTGCAGGTTTGGTGCCCTAATGATGGGCGCACAACAGCCAGCGCTCCGAGGGTGTGCTGTGCTTAAAAGTATACTCTGGGTGGAGGCACTGTGCATTTATGTTATCTGTGAGAAAGGACCAGTTTTAAATCTGAAATAGGAACCCAGGCCCCTCAACCTGGTTTGTGGCCACCCACACAGGGGTAGTAGCCCTTGGATACATGGCGTCTGGGTTACACTTCTAACACCGATATTTGGTGGTAGATAGCTTGGTGTGCACTGATGATTGTACAATCGTGATGTTGCAATTCAAGAGATAACTCAGACAACTCCTGCAGTGCATGATACATCATTTCAAGATTACTGATGAACTGAACCGATGATAACTGCTTGCTTAGACCCGAATAAGTTTTGTGTGTTGCACTGTCACGAGAAACATTGCCAGCTGCCTAAGCAAAGTGCTTATACAGAGCAGGATAAGCATTCCAAACAGCTTCCACCATTCTAAAGCTTGATGCATCCCAAGTGTCTAACACTTGACCTGTTTTGCAAAGCTGAATGTCAAGACCTTCAGCGCACTCTTTTAGCTCTAACTGATTTTTTCCAGATGTGTCATAAAACAAATACAGCTTGTGTAGCAAGCTTTTAAAGTGATTCATAGCTCCGTCTTTCATGACATCACCAACTGCAAACTCTAGGCATTAGGCAGAGCAGTGCCATGTTATAATATTCGGAAACATGTCCTACAACCTCTTCGCAACACCAGTATTGCATCTGAACATCACTGAAGCTCCATTGCAAGCAACTGCTACCAGGCACTTGGCAAGAAAGTCTTCAGTTACATAAATTTTTTGAGTGTGGACAATAAACTCTTCACCATTCCCTCGGAAGACAGATCATGTAGCTCAGCAAGGTTGATGATGAATACTTTAGCAGAAGACTCCATACCAGGTAACTCCATCTGCATGTACACAGTTAAAGCACTTTTCTTGTTTACGTCAGTAGCTTCATCAAGTAAAAGACTCACTTTAGAAGCAAGCGATATGATTTGGGCAAAAAACTTTTACTTCATTTCAGAGGAAATATGATGTTGAATGTTAGAGAATGCCACCTTTGAATGCAAAATCTGCCCCATGTCCAGTCCCTTGAACTGCTAGCAGTAGATTTCTACTTCAAAACTATACGAGGGCCTGTTGTGCTTCACTTCTTTATAAGCAGTACGGATGATACTGGCCATTGTATACATTTGACCAGGCTGGGCATTTGTAGCTCTATACAACAATGTGTCTTTCTTTGCCCGCTCTGAAATACGAGAAGCCATGAAATGTGACTTGGTTTGTGCATGTCCTCCAATCTTTTTCCAGAGTGCTTTCTGTTGCTTGTTTTATTGGCACCAGAGGAACTGACACTAGCTTCTATCCAATCTTTAGACAATTTCATTCCTGCAGATTTTTCAGGACACAAGTTACTGACCTGCTGACACACACTGCAACCGAGATTCGATCCGTTGATGACTAACCACAGGTACCTGCTTTGGAAAAAAAATGTTTTCAAGTTTCCATCTTGCAGGAAGTAAATCTTTGTTGTGAGCCGCGACATGTTGAGGTAATTCGTCGTCTTTGCTACCAAAGCTCTGCGATTCAGGATCACTATCAGAAGAAGTGCTTTCCACACCACTCTTCACTGCAGTTTTGTGAACTTGCTTTCCTTCTGTAAGGGCTGATGCTGACACATGTAAGTAACAGAAGCACCTGGGAATTCTTCTGGTTCTTTTACGTGGTTTTCATCTGTATCCTTTTTCTTCGCTTACTAACTGGCTCAGCCTCATTCGCGCTAGCACCCAATTTAGAAAAATATAACCATATTTTCTTTTGACCTTGTGAAATATCTGATCAATGACATCTCTGTCATAACTGAAAGCAATAGAAAACTGAATGGCCGCTGTGTGGAAGCGATGACATGCAACAGCCAGCGCAGCACAAGCAACACTCCACCTCCGCTCATGCATTAGCTGCCTAGTACCAAAAATGAATGTCCCTGGCAGAGGACTGTCTGTCTCTATTTTTAGCACATGCAAGAAATTGCAGAATGGAAGTGCCATGTTAAAATGTCGGTTAGTGCATTTACAATATGCCTGACTGAAACTGCTTAATTCTCAGACAGCAGGAACCGGAGAAAAGACTTTACTTGTCTTGCACTTTTTTTCTTTATTTAACCACAATTTTCAATCCTAAGGAACTGGAGAAAGTTGCTGCCAAGTAAAGAAATTGACTGACCTACTCTAAACTAATTAAAAAATGGCAGAGATGAGAAATAAGTAGAAATGAAATGCTTATTATTCAGAAATAAAAGTTGAAAGGTGATTCTACTGAAGAGAGCTCTTCGGGGTGACTTGCTTTCTCAAGACCAACCATCTCAGACTCTGAACCAGCAAACCTGGTACTTCAGGTGTGTTTTTTTTTCGTTTTTATTTATTTATTCTTTGTTAACTGGGTAAGGCCCACTATGCACAGGTGACTGTTTTCAGAGTGACCCGGGAATGCTAGGGAGGTTAAGTGACTCGCTCAGAGACAGTCACACAGTATGCAAGTGGAGGTTGTGAGAATCAAACCCAGGTCTGTCTGCTGGATGTATCAAGATCATTCACAGCTTGTTACTCTAACCTCAGCTTTGTTTAGCCTTAGTTTTTTGTTATTTAGTTTAGACAGTATTTATTTATTTTATTCTTTGTTAACCGGGTAAGGTCCACTATGCACAGGTACCTGTTTTCAGGGCAACCCGGGAGCACTGGGGAGGTTAAGTGAATTGCCCAGAGACAGTCACACAGTATGCAAATAGAGGTTGTGTGAATCAAACCCAGGTCTGTCTGCTGGATGTACCAAGCTCATTCACAGCTCGTTACTCCAACCTCTGCTTTGTTTAGCCTTATGTTTTTTTTTTATTATTTTAGTTTACAGCTCCTTTCTTTGCCCCCCTCCCAGCCAGGGATCTCCCTCCCTTTCTTTCCTGCCATTTCCCTGGTGGCCCTTCATTACCTGCCGAGCTTTTTTCCCTTTTTTTGCTTTTTTGCAGTTTTCTTTCTGCCAGCCAATAGATGACAGTAAATAGTTTTTATGTTTGTTTGCACGCATGTGCAAGAAACATAGTGCCATCATCCGAGTTTTCAGAGGTGTGTCACCCGTCTTCCAATTCAGTCAGTGTGTTTGAAGGCATGGCCTCAGTTCTCCAATGAACACTGTAGCTGTCTATGACAGCAGTTGAAAATGCAGTGCCGTACAGTTGAAAGGGAGAGCTCTGCTTCAGTGAGCAGCACTCCCCTCCACGCATGCATGCATATTGTGCTCATCGCCCCCACGCACACACTATATGGCTGGCGGGGTGCCCAATCCCTGTTGGCTCCCGCTCCTCCCAAAAGCTTTCCAGGTGCCATGCTGAGGCCCACCCCAGCGTGGCAAAAACTGTTATGGCCGACGAGGATGCCCAATCCCCCATCGGCTCCAGGCCCCCCCAAGCAGCCTTCCAGCTGCCACGCTGGGAGCCCACCCCAGCATGCCACAAGTCCGTATGGCCGACGGGGGTGTCCAATCCCCTGTCGGATCCAGGCACCCCCAAACAGCCTTCCAGCTGCCACGCTGGGAGCCCATCCCAGCGTGGCAAGCGATCCGCGTCATCTAAGTAAAAAAAAAAAAAAGCCTGTAAACAAAAAGTTCCTCGGTGGTCTCCCTGCCCCCCCACCCACCCACTGTGCCCTACCTCCCCACCCCCTCACCCCATGCCCCTCCGGACTTGTGCAGCAAACCTCTTGATTGGACCCGGGGATTCGTCTGCACTCTTCAAAGCCGACCACGAACTGAGAAATGCGGTAAACTGTATAATGCAATAAATAGGGTTTTTCAACTTTAATGCATATCTCTGGCATTTTGGAATTTTGGCACCAAATTTTCAACATGGGTTTTTTGGCAACCCCCCTCATGAATTCTTGAACTGTCATGGCATTAATCAGGCCCAAAGGGTGATTTCACAGTCACTGCATGAAATCACCTTTTGGGACCGATTAATGAAACAACAGTGCCAGTGTTCATAAGGTGGGCTCTCAAAAAGCCTATTTTGCAAATTTGGTGGAAAAAGTCCTAAAAATTACTGTTTTACGAGCGTGCATTGTGCAATTACTACGCACGCTCGTAAGTTCGCGAATTTTTAAGATTTGCATTCCAGATTTTCAACATTACCATTTTATTACACTTCCTTATGAGCAGTACAGCTGCCATTTTTCACATCTCACCCAAAATGTGTTTCCGCACATGTAGCGCACACTGGTGCAGTCGGTCTGCGAAAGCAATGTTTGGGACAGATTAAGAAAATCACAGTGACACTGTTCATGAGCAGAGGTCTTAAAATGGCTATGTTGAAAATTTGGTGACAAAAATTCATAAAATGACTGTGTTCTGGGTGAGCATTGCAGTTTCCACGCACCCTCGTAAGTTCATGAATTTGTAATATTTTCAGTCCAGATTTTCACCAGTGGCATTTTTCCACACTTCCTTATGAACAGTAATAGCTGTCATTTTGCAAAACATGGCTGAAATGTGTTTTCACACTTTCAGCGTAGAAATGCGTGGTCGCTGTGGGAAATCATTGTTCGAGACAGATACAGAAAATCACAGTGACACTGTTCATGAACGGAGGTCCCAAAATGCCTGTGTTGACAATCTGCTGTAAAAAAATTCCCCAAACTAATTATATTACGGGTGTGCGTTGCACAGTTTCTACGCACGCTCGTGACTTCACCAGTTTTTTTAATATTTTCACTGCAGATTTTCAACATTGCCATTTTTTACACCTCAACATGAACAATACAGCTGTCATTTTTTTCATCCTGTTTGGAATGTGCTTTTGCACCTGTGGTGCTAAATGCCATAGTCACTGTGCAAAAGCAGCTTTCGGCTAACAAACTGATATTGCCACTGTTCATGAGGTGGGGGTCACAAAAAAAACATGTTGAAAATTTGGAGTGAAAATACCAATGAATGTCTGAGGCATTAGGGTTTCTGACCGTAACGCCCTACCCTGTAGAGATTGACAGGCATCAGGGATGTGACTTGGGATTCTCGCCTGTAATGCTCATACCATTCCACACCCTGCAGCCAGTGAGAGGCATCGAGGTGTGCCTTGGACTCTTTGGCTCCAAATTTCACCCCATTCTCCTATACGCACCCATCTCACCATATTTCCTGATGGAATGGGGTGCGCATAAGGGCCAAAGACCCCAAGGCACACCGTGACACTTGTCGGTGTATGCAGGGTAGGGTGTGGTGAAATGGCATGGCCGTTATGCCTGATGACTCAAAGGCACACCCCAATGCCTGTCAGTCTCTGCAGGGTGGTGGTGGGGTTGGCTTCAGTTCAGTACTTCACTGCCATTCCTATTATGCAGCTCTGTAACTCCTACACTACCAATGCCAATGCCAGCAAGCAAACATTCGGCATTGATAAATGCTTGTTTTTATGCAACATTGTTTAACGCCACCTTAGAAATGGTGCAGCAACAAGGCAAGCAGCCCAGCACTCAGTCGGCAGCATGGGTGTCTGACTCCTCATCGCCTCACCAGTAACAGTCCAACCTTCCACCATGCACCACCTGACCACACTGCAGCAGGTGACACCGTGATGGTCAGCAAATGGTGCAAGCAAGGTAGTGCACGTAAGCTCGCTGACTGCTCCCCCATTCCAGACAACCTGAGGAGTTGCAAGGGAGCAAGCAACTCAGCTGGGACTCAGTAAGGATCAAGAAGCAGCAGCAGGCAGCAGCAGCCAGAAGGAGGAGACAACAGAGAGAGAGAGAGAGACGGTTACCAACGCATCTGACTGACTCAGGTATGAGTGACCAAGCGCACAACCTGTGGCATGCCACTACCAGCCCAGTGCACAATTATTTAAAGGGCAGAGCAGACAAAATTAAAGTACTTGCATGATGGAAGAGGTACCGGGGCTGTGCTTCAGCAAGCCCCGGCACAAATTAAGCACTGGGGAAGGGAAGTTTTAACAGGCACTAAGGTACAGGAAGGAGAGAGCATGGGAGTGGAGTAGTGCAACAGATGTGGAGCAGCGATCTTTTGGGGCACCTTCTGGAGACTGAGGTACTGCTCCATTTGTACTCACCTTTGTGGGTTGGGGGCAGAGGTTTGCTGAACTCCAGGCCAAACTGGCAAAGGTGCAGAGAATTTTCAGGCCAAACTGGCAAGGGTGTAGAGAATCTTTTGCACCACCCGGGGCCACCAAGTCTGCCACTGCTCCCCCAGAGAATGCCTAGGCAGAGGCAGAGTTCCAGTAACAGTGCAGCAGTGACCAGCAGAAAGACACACTCGAAACTTCAAGTTCAAGTTCAAGTTTATTGCAGGAAAGACTCCGTTGAGCAAGCTCATTCACAAGGAGGTCCTGAGGCACATACACATACAGTTAGCAATTACATTGACAGGAGATATAAAATGTAGAACAACAAAGAAAAAAATATATAATACAAGAGGTATACACAATAGAAGTCCTTATGCTATATATGCAGTACATTCCAGCTTTAACCTTGTCCTAAATTATGCAACACATTTCAGCTTAATAAGTAGAGGGCCAGTTGTTACCTAGGAAGTTGACTTGGAGTTGGGGGCCTAGTAGCACCTACATATGTCTTTTAATTTAGAGATAGCTAGTGTTTTGTAGGAGTTAATTGATATGATGCTGGTTAGCTTCAGCATGGCTTGTAGTTGGTTCCAAATGTTTGGGAGGGCGACTGAGACAGCTCTTTGGCCAGCTGTGGTACGTGTCCTGGGAACATCTAGTAGGATAAGGTCGGATTTCCTTATGGAGTAGGCGCTATGCGAGATGTGTATGAGAGATGTTAACTAGACAGGCAGTTTGTGGAGTAGTAATTTGAGGGTCCAAATGCCAGCATGCAGGAGGCGTCTGGTGGCAAGAGCGGTCCACCCAACTGCTGCGTAAAGATCACAGTGGTGGGTCCTGTATGCAGAGTTAGTAATGAAGCGAAGAGCACGATGATAGAGTACGTTTAGTTTAGATAGGCTCAAGGTTGGGGAGGAGATAAAGATAATGTCTTTGTAGTCAAGCATGGGAAGGAATGTTGCTTGGACAAGTCTTTTGCGGTTCGCGAGAGAAAAGAGGATCCTATTTCTAAAGAAGAAACCCAAGCATGCTTTAAGCCTCTTTGATAGATCCTTGATGTGGTTGTTGAAGGAAAGCTTGTTGTCTATCCACATACCTAGATATTTAAATTTAGGTACGACTTCCAAGGGTTCACCTAGGGAGGTAACTATGAAGTGTTTAGGTGGGGTAGGTAGGGCATCAGATAAGGCAAGTCTTGAGAAAATCATTGTCTTGGTTTTTTTGGCATTTAAGAGAAGCTTGGCATTGATAAGGTTGCTTTCTAACTGGATACAGTCAGCTTGGAGTGCTTCCCTGACTTCAGTTAAGGACGAGCCTGATGCGTACAAAACCGTATCGTCCACAAAGAAATGTATGCTAGAGTTCTTTATGCGGGAGTCAAGGTTGTTGATGTACAGGGAAAAAAGGATTGGTCCTAGGATGGAGCCTTGAGGGACTCCTCTGACAATTTGAAGGGGGGCAGATATTAGGCCATCAGCTTTGACTTTTTGTACCCTTCCAGTGAGATAACTGCTAAACCATTGTAAGGTAAGTAGAGTGGCACCTATGTAGGCAAGACAGGTGATTAGGAGGTGATGGTCTACAGTGTTGAAAGCCTTACTGAGGTCTAGAAAGACTGCACCAGTAATCTTCTTGGTGTCCATAGCATGGATCCAGTCATTAGAGACTTTAACCAAGGCTGAGATGGTACTGTGCTTCGACCTGAAGCCAGATTGGGCTGGGTTTAGGAGTGAGTGTGCGCTTCCAGGTGATTTTTTAGTTGGTTGTATATAAGTTTTTCCAGCACTTTGGAGAGAACGGACAAGATAGAGATAGGTCGGTAGTTGTTTAAGTCACAAGGATCTCCTGATTTGAAGAGAGGAAGAACATGGGCAGATTTCCAGCAGGATGGAACAGTGGCTGTGGTAATAGAGAGGTTGAAGATGTGAAGGATGGAGGCTGTGAGCTGGGCATAGCCTAACCGCAAGAAAAATGATTCAAGGCCATCGTCACCTGCACTTTTCTTGGTGTCAAGGCTAAGAATTATGTTTTCGACTTCTTTGTAGCTAAACAGGCACAACTGGAAGGGATGAGGTGGAGTAGCATGTGTAGAATCTGGGCTAGTGTTGCTATTCACTCAGCTAGTGTATGGGAAGGAGTCGAATGCCAACCTCGCTGTGGCAAAGTGAAGGTTAAGTTCTTCGAGGGTTCGCAGTTTATTTTTAACCATCCCGTCCTTGGCCAGAATCTTGGTGGGAAGGGAGGAAGCAGCAGAATGGCCTTCAATGGATCTCAGTGTCTTCCAGATTTTTTGGAAGTTTCCTTTGGCCTGCTCCAGGGTGGAGATGTAGAAGTTTGCTTTAGTAGCAGGTACACTTTTAACACAGGCATTTCTGGCAGTTCTAAACTCCTGCCAGTCTGCCGGGTTCTTTGTGTGTCTGGCCCTAGCCCATAGCTTGTCTCTATTGGTAAGTGCAAATTTGAGCTCTTGGGTGAACCACAGATGCGAGATTTTCCGCACCCTCATTTTAATAAGAGGAGCATGCTTGTTAATTAGGGTGGTGAGGTTGTCATGTAGGACAGAGATGGCGGTATCAGCAGATTTGGCAAGATATAGGTCTTGCCACCTGATCGTAGCTAGATCGGTTAGGAAGTTTACTGAGTTGAATTTATGGAACGAGCATTTGATTCTGAATTTAGGGTGCTGCTGGGTTTTAGATTGGAATCGTGTACAAACAACGATACTGTGGTCGCTCATGTCATTATGAAAAACTGCAGAATGTGAGATTTTATAGGGATGTGAAGTTAAGATGACATCTAAGAGTGAGCTGTTGGCAGAGTTAGAAGCATTGATCCTTGTGGGTTCAGTTACTATCTGTGTAAGACCCAGCTCATCACAGATGGATTTTAGGGAGTGGGATTTAGCAGTGAGCCAATCCATATTGAAATCCCCTAAGATTATTGTTTCCGTGTTAGCAGCCAAAGTTAGGGATTTCAACACGTTAAGAATTTCTGTGCCTCCTGACGGGGGTCTATAGCCACTGATGGTTGTGATGCACTCTGAGGATGGAAGGTGAAGTTTAAACGAGACAATCTCATATTCCTTGGGCTTAGTTTTACAGGAAATGCCACTAATGTCAAATTTGGATTTGGCGTATACAACCCCCCGAATCCCTATCAGCCCTAAAGAGCTTGAAGCCCAGTATAGTAATTTGCGGATCACTGTTGGTCTTTTTTAACCATGACTCGGTAATTATAATCAGATCTGGGCCAGTGTGGGCTGCCCAAACTTGAAGATGATCAAGTTTTTTGAGCAGGCTTAGAATATTGACCATCATCAGTTTCATCCCAGGAGCAGCTGCAAACTCCGACGGAGAAGTGATTTGAGTTGGGGGACCTGGATTTAATTCGACATTGCCTGAACAGAAAAGGAGAATTAGAAACATTTTCTTGAGGGCATTTATCAAGTAGAAGTGGGCTCTTTTCGTATGGGTTCTTGTGTGGTGTTCAGTCACTGAGGTACATCTAGCCAGGGCATAGGAGATGCTGACATGGCCGTTCAAGGCTAGCAGGGGAAGTGCATGGAAAGACATTGGCGAGGGGAGGAGGGCCAGAGGAGAGGGATGAGAATTAAAATGAAAACCCGACAGATTAAGAGCAGGGAAGCAATATGAAGATGCAGCAGGAACTATGACTGTGGGTTCCCAGGCTGGGATGACTTGTGACTTAGCATGGATCAATGCTTTATGAGTCATACTTTTTGCCAGGATTAGAAGTAGAATGATAAGGCAGGCCATATTACCCATGACTGAGTACAGCAATTTGTGTAGCAGGGGTGGGAAAACAGAGCAGCTGCCGTAAAGACGCTGGTAGCCTGAGGACTCTGGAGAAATTAGAGTAGGATTAGACAGTAGCTGAGCCTAATGAAAAGAGTGAAACAAAGTGAGGGTCAGACAACTGGGTGGTAGCCCAGATACAGCTACCTCCCACTCAGCAAGATGACCCAATTAAAGTGCCTAAGCTATGAGTGGTCGGAGCAACGCTGTATTTAAAATTTGGTAAATTTCAAAGTAAAGTTCCACAATTTATTCTGTGAATTACAGTATTCCAGTCAAGTACTTCACCCACATTCAGAAGCCCTTCGGCAAATAGCCTTCAAGGGGGCGTAAACCATATGGGGATTTCAAACAATTTATACACATTACAAATTATAACATCATTATTATCAAGCATGTGATTAATATAACATTACAAAAAGCATTCTTTACAAATTATACAAAAAAGTATATATATATATAGATATAGATATATATTCTGTCATTCTTTGCTATTTAAATTCACTAAAGACAGCCACTATGCAGCATAGCAAGCAAAGACAAAAACAAAGCTTTAAGGACCATAATTTTTGCATTTAATAACTTGGTGAATTTAATGCCTTGAGATTCATGTACACAAAACTGACAAGATCTCCTATATTAGGGATCAGTCTGGTTTAGTATACACAGTATTCTATTTGGCTGATCCAAAAAAGTAATGCAGTTGCAGGTGAGCCAACTCACAGGTTGCTAAAGATAGAAATAAAAAAGAGGGAGTAATAGAATTTATTATCTTGCCCACTCTTTTCCAGAAACAAAGGAAGAAGCAGGAATACATCCTAGAAGAGAAAATAAAACATAATTAATATTTATATACTACACTTCATACAGATTATGTCTCGTTTTTGGGGTGGGGGATTTTTTAGGGGAAAGAAAGGAAACCAAGGACAAAGAAGGAACAATCTACTTCTTATTTTTGAGGAAGGCCTTTAAATCCCATCTCTTATTCAGACTTCTAGGATTAACAGTGTCAGCTTTAAAAATCCAAAGGCCCTCTCTTTGAAGCAGTTGGTTCTGTCTGTCACCACCTCTTGCAGGTATGAGCGTATGTTGCACAGTTTCCACGCACTTCATAATTTCCCGCGTTTCTAATATTTTCACTCCAGATTTTCAACACTGCCATTTTTCACACCTCCTTATGAACGGTGGTCGTGAGGGCCAACAGATCCTCTGCCCTTCCCCAAGCCCAGCACTGAATGCCAGACGCAGACAGCTCCCAGTGGCCATGAGGGCCAACGGATCCTCTGCCCTCCCCCAAGCCCAGCGCCGAACGACAGACGCGGACAGCTCCCGGTGGTCATGAGGGCCAACAGATCCTCTGCCCTCCCCCAAGCCCAGCATGAATGCCAGATGCAGACAGCTCCTGGTGGTCGTGAGGGTCAATGGATTCTCTGCCCTCCCCCAAGTCCAGTGCCGAATGCCAGATGCAGACAGGTACGGAGTCACTAGGCAGAGCACAAGCTCAGGTGGATATTTCTACTGTGCACAGGACTTGGCTCCATTTCTTCTTTTAAAACAAAGCAGGGTCCCTCAGCCCTACTGCCACAGTGCACTGGACTTGGCACCTTTTTCAAACAAAGCAGAGACACTCGGCTTTATCTGTCGGCAGGGCTACGCTGATAGTTTTTTTCTGCCTAGTTTCATGTGGACTTACTGATTTCAAAGCAGCTCCTTAGGGAGCTATAAGGGGAACACCTGCCATGCTGGGACTCTAAGTAGGGTCTCACAGGGAGCCTTAAGTGATGCATTTTATTTTACTTTTTGTTTTTCTCTTTTCTGTTGTTGTTGATTTACTTACAGGGAGCCTGAAGTGATGCCCATTGCACTTGCTGTGATTTATCTGTCCACTGTATCTCATAGAGCATTATCTATTTTTAGTGTGGTTAAGGGCTAGTTCTGAAAGAAAGAGTTTGTCACTGCTGCCACTCTCCCCCACATGCTGTCTTACCTGCCATGATCTTTCCTAAGGGCAAATTAATCAGATAAGCAGTCTTCAAGCTAGTCCCTAAGGGAACTTTAAGGGATCCGACCTTCCTGGACCCAAACGAATCCCAAATAGACCCCAAAAGTGTAGCAGAAATTTTGAAGAAAGTCTGTGCATGCAGTTTGTCCCCTCTGACTTGAACAAGTGCACCAGTAATTTGGATTAAAACAGTGCTTGCAAATTTCTGTCTTTGTTCTAGCCACGCCACACTGTTGCTTCTAGCCACACATTCCCCCTACCTCACATAACTCCTCTTCACTTCTGTTTCCCTGCAGCTCCCGGTGGTCATGAGGGCCAATGGATCCTCTGCCCTCCCCCAAGCCCAGCACCGAATGCCAGATGCAGACAGGTACAGAGCCGCTAGGCAGAGCACAAGCTGAGGTGGATATTTCTGCAGCGCTCAGGTCGCCCCGCCGGCACTGTGAGCCAGCTGCCCCACCGCCCCCACCACCACCCTTGGTCAGCTCTCTATTTTATAGGAAGGATCGTACCACATGACTGCAATAAAACCAATCATGCCATTTTCCCCTTAGCAGAATATCAACTCTAACCACTAGTGGCCACTCGCCTTGCCTAGCTCTAATTCCAACCCAGGTAAATTTACAGCTGCTAACATGCTGCTTCTAGCTCTGGCCATAATTTACCAAGTTACAATCCTAACATCCCTTCCATCTGCCTCATACCCTGAACTGCAGCCTAGCAGCCTGAAGATCGGCTCCCCAGCTGGCCCAACACCCCTCCACATAATCTCATCCATTGATCAGCCCCTAATAATTATCCAGCTTAACTGGATACTTTGTGCTGCTATACGTCCCCCCTCCTTTCACGCTGGCTTGACAGCCTTAAATGTAATTTCTCCAAGGTTCTCCTCACCAACCTCCCAGCAACCTCCTGCCTTCTGGAAGAGCCAATGGGCTATGCTTAAAATGAAACAACTTGTGACCCTACTGCTCCTCCTTTTCAGGGACGTTGAGCTAAACCCTGGACCATCACCCCCCCCAACCTGCCACCTCCCCCAACCCCCCACCCCCACAATTACCACGGGGTCTCAAAATAGCACATCTAAATATATGCAGTATACTGAGCAAAATCACAGCTCTACAACCCAGCATCCTATCTCTGAATCGGGACATTCTAATCATTACTGAAACATGGCTGAAGCCCCACAACAGGGACACCGAATTCTCTATCCTGGGCTACTCCATCATTCAGCATGACTGCACTGGCAAAAGAAAGGGTGAGGGGCATAGCCATGTTCATCTCCACTAAAGTCCAGTTCACCCCAGTCAGGCTTCCCACGTCCACACCGTCCATCGACTCCCTACTAATCAAGATCGCACTCCCACACTCTGTTCCCATATACATAGCAGGGTCCTACTGCTCGAGATACCCTGCTGCCTGGCTTCCTAGATCACTTGGGCACCCTGAAATCCATAGCGACTCAGGGTGAATTGCAGATCCTTGGGGACTTTAACCAGAACTGGCTCTCTAATGCTAGCACCAAACTACAGAGCCAAGTAAATGCACTAAACCTGGTCCAACAAATAACAGAACCCACTCAACTGAACCACAAATCCAAAAACCACTCACTCTTAGACTGGGTCCTTACCTCTCACCCCCATCGCATACTCGTGGCGGGACTCCTTTCGGACTCTCTCAGTGATCACCACATGATCTATAGGGTAAGGAAAGTATTCAGATCTAAGGCCCCTCCCCCTCGTACATTACGCACCAGGTCCTACAAATCCCTTGACCTCACAGCAGTCTTACATGACCTGTCCAACGCTGACTGGTCCTTCATACCACGGGCATCCTCCATCGATTCCACCTTAGAATCTTTCAAGTCCACATTCCTTGCTATCTGGAACCACTACACGCCACTCAGAAAGACTCAGGTAAGGGGTGCCCACCTGCCCTGGGTCACCGCCGATATCATAGATCTCCTTCATGCCAGGGACCGGGCTTGGAAAACCCATAAAGCTTCAGGTACCCAAGCAGCAGTCCAACACTACCACTCACTTTGGAATACATGCACTAGGCTTACCCGTCAGGCAAAATCTAACTATTTCAAGGCCTCCTTCCACTCAAACCTTAACGACCCAGGTAAGTTCTGGAAGACAATAAAGTCTGTCTTCTCCCCTCTGGCCCAACCCCCTGCACCTGCCCTAAATGTAGCAGGCTCCATTATCACTGAACCTAGTGTGGTGGCCACTGAGTTTAACACCTTTTTTACAAGCTGCGCGTCCTCCCTCCTGTCCACTCTCCCACTCCATCCCACTCAGGCTCCACCCTACATCCCACCCCCTCACCCTCCTCTGCCGCCTGCTTCTCCTTTCACCTAGTCACCCCTACAGAAGTGCAAAAAGCCCTACAGTCTCTCAATCCCCCTAAAGGTAAATGCCCCTCGGGAATGGACTCCAAAATGCTCCTCCTCTCTGCCCCAGTCATTGCCAGCCCACTGGCCACCCTCTTTAACCTCTCCTTCACACTATTAGCAATCCCATCAGACTGGAAACATGCCACAGTTGTCTCCCTCCCCCAAGGTGGCGACCTTTCCTCCACGGGCAACTACTGCCCTATCTCCCTTCTCCCCATCCTAGCAAAAATCCAGGAGTGCCTCGTTCTATCTCAGCTCTCCTCCTTTTTAGACTCCTCCTCCTTCTTCACACCATACCAGGCTGGATTTAGGAAATCACACTCCACCATTACCTCCCTACTAAGACTCACTAACACCATCTTCACTGGAATGGACAACGGGCACACCACCTCAGCCATCTTCGTTGGCCTTGCAAAGGCCTTTGACATGGTCTCCTACGCCCTGCTACTCTCCAAACTCTCCCTCGCCGGACTGTCTGAGGCTACAACCTACTGGTTCCGCTCCTACCTGGCAGGCAGGTTCCAAACAGTCAGAATTGACTCCTCCATATCAGCCACCTTACCTGTCACCACAGGGGTTCCCTAAGGCTCAGTCCTTGACCCAATACTGTTTTCCATCTTCCTAAACGAAATACCCTTGGTCTGCCCATTCACTTCCATCCACATGTATGTGGATGATACAGTCCTGTATGCCTCTTGTCCATCCCCACTGAAGTAGCTAACAGACTTCAGCAGGACTTTGACAATGTCCAGAACTGGTTTAGCTCAAATCAGCTTTTCCTCAACCCTAATAAAACTGTCTCCCTAACATTCGGTATGCGTCAAAAACTCTCCCTTCTCCCCTCCACCCCCACATTCCACACTATTGATGGGACCACCCTAGAGGCTTGTGCCTTCTTCAGATACCTTGGGGTCTGCTTAGACCAGCATCTTAGCTTCAGTGAGCACATGGATGCCACCCTCAAGAAACTGCACCCCATGCTGGGCGCCTTATATCGCAACAGAAGTTGCATCCCCCTGCCAACTCACAAAGAAATTCTACAAAAAATGATCCTCCCTATATTTGACTACGGGGATGTAGTCTATAACATTGCCCCCAAGTCCTCCATAGCCAGACTAGATCCACTCTTTCACTCTGTCGCTTCTCCCTAGACTGCCCTCCCACAACACATCACTGAGACCTCTACAGGGCTCTAGCACTCCCATCACTCCAGAATCGGAGACTGTCCCACTGTGCCAGAATCACAACTAAATTCTGGACACAGGCCCTCCCCCTGTACCTCACAGCAACCCTAGCAGAGTCACTACCGCCTGTATACTCACTCCGGAACATTGACTCCCGACTTCTACATGTCCCACGCATGACCACTGTTACAGGCCAGGCTACTTTTAGCTACCGTATGCTGAAACTCTGGAACTCTCTGCCAGCTGACATTAGGCATGCTACCAGCTCTCACCACCTTAACTCCCTCCTTAAGACACATCTCTCCCCCACATGTACCTGTGGCCACATAGGGTCTTGTATCTCGCCTCGCCCCACTATGATGTAATTTGTGGGCCATTACTGCCTTGATCTCACTGCGTCCGTGACGCTAGGCTTAGGGTCTTTAGGTTTATATTAAGTTATAGATGGTTCAGTTTTTGCATTGTTATTCTAGGTAAGGCTAAGCAGCTGTAAATACTTTACGTATTCTGTAGATCAAATGTATGGAGCTTGACTCGAATATTTCCACTATACTTGCTACTTGTTATTTCTCCTCTCTCCCACACCCCAGGTCGCATCTGGAATCGAGCAGTACTCCACTCAGTATGCCTGCTTGGTAAAACTCTTAAATAAATAAATAAACAGTACAGCTGTCATTTTTCATATCCTGCCCAAAATATGCATTTACACATCTGGCATAGAACAGCGCGGTCACTGTGGGAAATCAATGTTCAGGACAGATTAGGAAAATCATAGTGACACTGTTCATGAGCAGAGGTCACAAAATGCCTATGTTGAAAATTTGGTGAAAAAATTCCACTAAATGACTGCGTTACGCGAATGCGTTGCGCAGTTTCCATGTAAGCTTGGAAGTTTGAGTATTTTTAATATTTTCACTACAGATTTTCAACATTGTCATTTCTTCACACCTCCCTATGAATGGCACAGCTGTCATTCTTCACATCCTGCCTGATCTATGTTTTCATACATCTGGTGCAGAATGGCATGGTCGCTGTGGGAACTCAAAGTTCAGGACACATTAACAAAATCACATTGCCACTGTTCATGAGAAGTGGTCCCAAACACTTTCATGAAGTGGGGGTCACAAAAAGGCCATGTTGAAAATTTGTAGTGCAAATACCAACAAATGCCCGGGGCATTAGGGTTTCTAACCATAACGTCCCACCCTGTACAGACTGACAGGCATCAGGGGTGTGCCTTTGGATTGCTGACTGTAATGCTCATGCCATTCCACCCCCACCCCACCACCCTGCAGCCAGTGACAGGCATCGAGGTATGCCTTGGACTCTTCGGCCCCAGAGTTCACCCCATTCTCTTATACTGCACCAATTTCAGCATATGTCCTTATGGAAGGGGGTGACTGTAAAGCCGAGCACCCCAAGGCACACCTCAATATGTGTCAGTATCTGCAGGATAGGGTGACGTGAAATGGCATGAACGTTATCCGCGACGACCCAAACGCATACCCCAATGCCTGTCCGTCTCTGCAGGGTGGAGGTGGGGTTGGCGTGAAGTTCAATACTTCACTGCCATTCCTATTCTGCATCTCTCTAACTCCTGCATTTCCAATGCTAATACCAGCAAGCAAACATTCGGCATTGACAAATGCTTGTTAAAAAAACTGGCCATGGACTCATTTATCATGCAGACTTGCTGTTTTCCTAAATATGATTCTAGGTGCATTACACAGCAATTCCTTGAGACTATCATCCCCCTTCAGTATGTCCCAATTCTTCCAAATGACATTCCCTACTTGCCCTGATACAGTACTGTATTCTAATGAATACAAATTGGCAGCCAGGAGGAGGCACCTGTAGAAGTGGGACAGGAGGAAGTGAGGGTCCTCAAAAGGGGAGGCCCCAAGGAGGGAGCAAGAGGCCTCAGCCAAGGAGAAAGCAGCTGCTGATGGAGGACTCTACTGTGAGGGGATAGACTTGGGAGCAGGGGAGAAAGGGAAAGGGAGAGGGAGGTGAAGTGCCTGAGAGGTGATTCAGCTTGGAGCAATGGAGAGGAGCCAGAAGATCCCTAAGGCAGCAGGAAAGGGGAGGGCGCTACATGTCATTGCCCACTTGTGGACAAATGGCCTGGCAAAGGACAGGGTGGGGTAGTTCAGGGAAATTAATTTAATTGAAAAGTTTCAGCAGGAAGGCACACTGAGCAGCAATTGTTCATTTCCAGGTGCATCCTGTGGGAGGGGGAAAGGGGTAACAAGCAAGTAAAAAAATGACAGAAACATCAACAATGCAGGCAAATACAGAGAGCAAATAGATAACAGTATTTCACAACATTTCGGAACAGTGTGACACATTTTAAGTGCAACAAAAAAAAAAGAAAAAATGTTGGGGAGTCTGATACTACTGAGAGTAGAATTGTATAGGGCAGCAGAGGGTAGAAGGGGATAGTGGGGGGTGGGAGGAAGGGGAGATTAAGAGCAGTTGCAGGTGGAGAAGAAGAAGTTACTTAGAAGGGAGGAGAGGGCAAGTGGACAATTACGGGGAGCTAGAGAGGGGCCTTAAGCAGGTGGCATGCATGATGCTTTTTGCCAAAGTGCTACTTGTATATGGCCAGGGAGAAGATAGAACACTCTGCAACAGGGCATTTAACAATGGGTTGAAGGCATGGTGTAAGGAGGAGGGCTTTGGCTACACTGTGGGGTCAACCTGGGAGGATCTGGGTCTCTATAGGGAAGATGGATGCATCTTTCCAGGAGGGGGACCATAGTCCTTAATGGAAGGTTTAAATGCTACTTGGGTGAGCACTTAAACTATCGGGGAGGAGGGAGGCTGTAAAACCAATTGAGGCAACAGTTGCCCCCCAGATGATGAAGCAGCAGTGAGGGAGAGTCCAAGGGGTGTAAGCTCCCCGAGGGCAGGGGCACAAGAAGACAGGAGTGGGGACCAGGTAGAGGACAAGGGGGTATAAATCTGGAAAGCAAGAAGAAAGGATAAAGAAGACAGAACAGACAATGTGACAAGGGGGAGAGTCAGGGAGCTTAAGGAACAGTAAAAGCAGGAGAAGGGAAAAGTAGGGAAGCAGGCAGGGAGGGAGGGAGGAGGGATGGAGTAAGATATGCAGAGCCATGTATGCCAATACAAGGAGTCTGGAAAATAAAATTCTGGACATGAAGACCATCATGGCGGAGGTTAACCTGGACTTGGTGGCCATAACACAGTCTTGGTGCACTGACAGCTATGAGTAGGATTGGCCATACTGGGCTACTCTCTGTTTAGGAGAGACAAGGAAGGGAAGGAGGAGTGGTACTATATGTGAGGGAGGGAATCAAGGCTACAGACATACAGGGGCACACAGAGGAAAACGAAGGCCTGGAGGTGATGTGGATCATCCAGGAGACCAGTACTGGGTCTGCTTTCAGTACAGGGGTGGTATACAGACCTTCTGCTCAGGGAGAAGAGATGGATAAGGCACTTGGAGAAGCCATCATGAGGATGGAAAGTAAGGGGAAGGTGCTGCTAGTTGAGGACTTCAGTCTGTCAGATGTGGATTGGTACCTTCCAACTGCAGCTTTGCCAAGGAGCAGAGCCATCCATGACTCCCTACAAGAAGCTTTTCTCAGGCAGTTAGTCAAGGAACTCACTAAGGAGGGGGCAGTGCTGCACTTGGTACTTACAAACAGGGATGGCATTGCAGACATCGCAGTGGGCAGTCCCCCAGGTACCAGTAAATCACCATATGGAAAATGGAAATGGGAAATTGTTTAACCAGGAAAAGCGCACTAAGCCAGAGCTTGTCTCCAGGTGTGATCTGGAAGCATAAGGAAGTTAAGTGAATTGCTCAGGGTCACATAGTATGCAAATGGGGACTGATGGGATTCAAACCCAGGTCTCCAGGTTTGCAGCTCAGTGCCCTTAACCACTATGCTATACTGCCTCCATATAGAGTGCTGGACTTTAGGAGGGTGGAGCTTAAAGAATTGGGAGACTGTCTCAGAAACTGCCAAGTAGGGGGTATTGCCTGTGAGGGGTAGAGGCACAGTGGGGAAAATTAAGAGACAGCATAATTATAGCAACCGACCTCTGTGTGAAGGAAGTGAGTAAAAAGCAGAAGGAAAAAGAGACCATTATGGTTCTATAGGAAAGTGGCCAAGGTGGTGAGGGGAAAACAGTGGCATTCAGAAGGTGTAAGGAAATGCAGAAGGAGGAAGGCAGGGAGGTATACCAAGTAAAACAGAGGGAAGCTGAAAAGGCAGTGAGAAGAGGAAAGCAAAGGGAGGAATAGTGAAGATAAGGAGGATGGCAGGGGGAGACTGCGCAGAAGGGATACAAAAAATAGACATCCTGAACAGGTACTTCTGCTTAGTCTTCATATGGTGGGGGAGGGGGCGAACACCAGGGAGCAGCAGAAACAAAAGGTGTGTGTGGGGGGGTGGATTCTTGCAGATCTGACAGTGAACAAGGTTATGGGGTCAGGCAGGATATACTTAAGGGTACTAAAGGAACTCAGGGAGGTGCTAGCATCCCACTGATGGCCTTATTCAACAGCTCACTAGAAACAGGTGTGGTTCCAGAGGCCTGGAGGAGAGCAGATGTGGTCCCTCTCCATAAGGATAACAGCAGAAAGGAGGCCAACAGCTGTATGAGTCAGTCTCACATCAGTAGTGGGGAAACTTAAGGAAATCCTGCTAAAAGAAAGGTTGGCAGAGTATCTTGAATCCAGTGGGCTACAAGACCAAAGGCAGCATAGAGTCACATGGGGGAGGTCATGCCAGATGAATCTGATTGATTTCTTCAACTGGGTGACCAGCAAAATAAATCAGGAAAGGGCAGTGGACATGGTCTATCTGGACTTTAGGAAGGCCTTTAACACTGCACCACACAGGAGACTGATAAACAAATTGAACAGCCTAGGGGTGGGATCCAAAGTGATGAATTGGTCAAGGAACTGGTTAACAGATAGGTGACAGAGGGTGGTGGTTAATGGCTCTAACTCAAATGAGAGAACAGTGATCAGCGGGATACCGCAGGACTCAGTACTGAGACTGGACCTCTTCAATTTTTTCATAAGTGACATTACAGAAGAACTGGAAGGGAAGGTATGCCTTTTTGCAGATAACACCAAAATCTGTAATAGGGTGGCCACTCAGAAGGGGATGGAGAGAATTTATTAGGGACCTGAAGAAATTTGAGTAGTGGTTACGAGCATGGCAGTTGGGGTTCAATGCCACAAAGTGCAAAATCATGCACCTAGGGCATAGGAACCCAACAGCTACATATAGGATTGGGGAGGTACTAACAGTCACTAAGCAGGAAAGGGACCTTTGAGTAATATATGATGACCTCAAAGTGGCAGGGAAGTGTGTCAAAGCAGTGTGTAGGGCCTGTGGGATGCTGGGATGCATATGGAGAGGTATCTCCAGCAGGAGGAGGGAAGTGCTATTGCCAGTGTATCTCTCCCTTGTGAGACCCCACCTGCAGTATTGTGTCCTGTTCTGAAGGCCACATCTCAGAAAAGACAAGACAGAGTGGAAGCAGTCCAGAGGAGGGCAACTAAAATGGTGAAGAAGCAATTTGTTTCTTATTTGGAAGGGACAAAAGGAAACTTGAAATTTTCTGTTACTATGAATAAGAGGGAAGTAGCATTTTGGACCTTTTGATTATGAAAAAAAACAATGGAGAGGTTGAAACTGAGATTTGTAGGAAAGCTACTGATCTCTATTTTGCATTAGAGCAGTTGTCATCCACGTCATGTTGTGCAGAATATTCCAAAAGGACAGTTCATTAGACTTAAAAGAAGCTGTAGTTCAGTGAAGCAATATGAGCAAGCAAGTATGAATATGATGGATAGGTTCAAAATTAGGGGGTATAATGTTAATGTGTTGGAAAAACCAAAAAAAGTAGTGGATCAGGTAGATAGAAAGAATCTGTTGTTACCAAAGAAAGAAGTAAAGCAGAATGAAAGAAAAGATAAAGGTCCTAATTTTGTCCTTACATTTACTTCACAGAGCCAACAAATAGTGAATGTCATAAAGAAAAACATGAATATACTGTCAGCGGAAGCAGCATTGAGGGATGTTGTTAAAATGGAATCACCATCACGTATAGAAGGGGAAGGAACCTTCGGGACAAATTGGTGCATAGTGCTTTGGAACCCAGTCAAAAGCCCAGAAATTATAATTTACCAGATGGCAATTTTAGATGCGGTAATTGTACCGTTTGCAGACATATACAGTTGGGGGATGAATTTTCTGTTGGAAATAATGTGAAGTTCAAAATTCGAGACTTTGTAACTTGTAACACTGAATCAGTCGTATATTTGGCTAAGTGTATTTGCAACAGTTTTTATGTGGGTAAGACCAAACGGAAATCAAGATACCGCATAGTAGAACATTTGAAACACATCACACTGGGAACAAAAGAAAATGCACTTGCGGCACATATTAAGAAGTGTGGTCAAGGCCATGTCTTCAAATTTTGTGGCACAGAGCATGTACAAATTGGAACACATAGTGGGGATATGGATAATTTGTTGCTTAGTAGAGAAACATTTTGACAATTCAAATTGAGAGCTAATGAAACACCAGGCTTAAATGAACATTTCCAGTTAGCACCATTGTTAGCTAAAAGAAATTAAAACATCAATTTTAGGATTGGTTAGATGCTATTGTGTATGTATTTTTTTGGGGGTACATTGTGTACATTGTGTATTTGGATATAAAAATATAAATGTCTGCTTTTTTGAATATATGAACATTTTTTGAATATATGAGCAATTTGTTTGCTAAAATATATTTTTCAGATATAGTGCTTAAAATGGTGATTAGATAGGGGCTTCTTTAGTGCATATAAAATATGAAAAGTGTTTAATTTTATATAACTGTATATTGTAATAATTAGTATTGTCATTTCTAGAGGAGCAACAGTCACTTTATTTGGTAATTTGATAAAATTTTATTACTTACATTGTTTAACATAGAAATTAAGGGCTATGTAGCCTGTGGATGGGTGTAGAGTAACTTTAGATAGGTGACTGAGCACCATTATATGTGGTTAAAGGTGTTATATTATAAATGTTAAGGTAATTGCAGTATTTAAGCCCGACAATAGAGGGGCCATTGTCTTGATAAAGAGCAAGTGGGCTTGAAACATTGACGGTGTGATTTGGTGGGGTGCTACTAAGGATTTAAAAAAATAAAATATATTTAATGAATGTTCCCTAGTAGTGGGATTATTTTCTACCTCTAGCACGAGTAGCCGTATATATTGTGGTATGCAGTTATAATTAAGTTGGTATGGCACCGCGGGGAGCTCTGAGGCCACAAGTTTGGAGATTAAAATGGTGCAGAGTTTGTAACAAAAGCTCTATGAAGAGAGACTAAAGTATCTCAACATGTACAGCTTGGAAGTGGGTTAAAGCAAGAGGAGACATGACAGAGACTCACAAGTACCTCACGAGGGTGAAGAGAGTGCAGGAGGGGAGTCTCTTTCAAATGAGAAAGAGCAGAAGGGCCAGAGGGCATGCAATGAAGCCAGTGGTGGTGGTGGTGGTGGGGAAGTTAAGAAGGATGTGAGTAAGTGCGACTTCACTGAAAGAGTGGAGGATGCCTGGAACAGACCTCCAGCAGAAGTGGTGGAGACAAAAACAGTAGAGGGCTTCAAGCACGCATGGGATAGATGTAGAGGAATATTAGTAAATAGGCAGGGAAGAGGGAGGAAGGGTCGCTGGAGACCTTTTCGGGTCTGCGGAGACAGACTAGGCAGGGACCATCTGGTTGGACTGGGTAGGCCAAGAGGTCCTTTTCTGCTAACAAATTCAATATTTCTAAATGAGGCTGGATGTGGTGTTGCTGTGATATACCACATGTCATTACAGTTCTGCAGTCTGCCTTATGCTCAGATCCCCTTCTCCCATAGGGGGTCTGCAAAAGAATCTGTTCAGTTGGGCAGTGACAGCACTAGGTGGCTTAAAACATGGGTCAAATTGGATCCACTTGCATAACAAATGTGGGTCAAAAGAGGAACCTATAATACAGCCCAGTGGTGCAGAGGGCTAAGACACCTAGAGTGCCTTACCTCTCTCATGCTGGCTATCTGGGTTTGGGAATGAGCTCAGGCCACCAGGGGTTGGCTTGGGGGGGGGCTAGGAGAAGACTGAGCAGCTGCTAGGCAGCTCTCCTCTCCCGGACTGGGGAGGCAAGCCTTCCCTGATCTTGGCTGCCACCAAGTGGAGGCTTGGTGGTAGTGTCAGACAGATGGAGGGCTGGTGCTAGGCTGGGTGTGTGGGATAGGGTCACTCGTTCTGGTATGCATGCTCACCTCCACACCTGTGTATAACTATGTCACTGAAGTCCAGGGGAGTTACAGGGACAAAACCAGGGACAAAACCATGTCCCCCGTTGCCATATGTGACAGCCCTCAGGACTCTCGGGTCCCACTCCATGCAGATCTCTGCCAGTCTGATGGCAGGAGGAGCTGCAGATAGGACTGGGAGACCTGAGCCAGGGCCCGAAGACAGGAGTGGGTGGCAACGGACAGGCAAAAAGCTTAATGGAAAAAAAAAAGGGAAAATCTAGGTCAAAAGCAATCAATAGCAGACTTTATACAGTTAAATTCTCCTTAATTTAGTCATTTTTCTAGAGTAGGTACATCAATATAGACCCAGTGGTAGAGGGAGGAGGGGTCATTTCTGTGCAAGCTGCAGCCTTTCCCCTTTTGGTGCATGTTAGCGCTGTCCCTACAGTTGGAGCTGCCTGGCATGTCTTCTGGTTTTTTCCCATAGAAGTTTTTCTCCTTTTGATTCAGGGTGGTTGCTGAGCTCTGTTCTACCGGGTGGCCCCTTTACCTGACACTTTGACGGTAAAACACGGAAAATGACCGCCACAGCGACAGTCACTGTAATGGTCCTTTTCCTCGTGTTTCACTCTTTCCCCCAGTGTCCAGGCTCCCTCCCTGTACCAACTCCAACCTGGAGTTGGAATCCTAAAGTCCAGGGTGCGGGGAGATTTCACAGAAAACTCCTGGGGCTTGGGCGGCACACTGGTGTAACACCCTTCAAATGGGGTCACTAAAAGCCTTCTTTGGGTGAGCCTAAATGTCTCCATCTGGCTGGTGTCCTGTATTTCAGCTGATTTAAAAATGATTGAGTGAGAGTGCCTAATGCCTCCATGTACTGTTGCTTTAAGAGCTGCCAAACTGCAGTATAATTCATTTGAACTGGGGGGACTGTGTGTTTCCCTGCTCGAGTCCCGTCTGGGCCACTGAGCAAATCGCTCCATTTCTGCGGTTGCTATATGCGCAGGGGGAGCCCTTTCAAAAGATGTAACTGTCTGCTGGTAATCTGTTAGAGTGATAATGACAGTACAGTTTGTCTAACCTGCCTTTCTTGCGGCTGGGACTCTGTGTGTTTAACCCCTTCATTTCGGATCTGAACTGCTAAAGAGGTCCAATTAATGGGGAGGGGTTCCTTATAATGGAGCCTGCTGGCAAATCAGAACTTGGACTCTCAAGTGGAGCCAGCCACAAGGGGCTTGTATGAAGAGAGCCTCTGGGAAATGTAGTTTAGACCTTGGCACCTTTTTTCGCTAATAGAGGGAGCCTGTTGTGACTGACAAGGGGGCTCAGCAAACTGAAATCTTTTGGACCTGGGGGAAATGCCCGGACTGCCTGCTGAAAGAGTCAGTCTGAGCATGGAGCTGGAAGAGTGAGCAGCTCATGGGGCTGCTGCCCATGGGGCAGCGCGGAAACCACGCAGGAGGCCTGAAAAAGACCTGTCTGTCGTCAGCTCTCCTGGAGGGAGAGAAAGGACTGTGTTTTCTCAGACCAAGTATCCGAATTTTGTGTGAAAAAGGAAAGCCGTTGTTGTGGCCTAAATCATGGGCCAACATGTGTGGATAAGAAGTAAAGCAGAGGAACCTTAATTTTCAGACAGCGACTCCGAAGAGTAAGCAAATGCTGAAGTGCCCTGAGGTTTGGGGCAGAAGAGAACTGTTTGAAGTTGGAAACTGAGGGGGTAACCGCCCTGTGTGTTCGTACAGCTGTTGTTGCGCAGTGATTCATGCGGGAAGCGCGTGTGAGGCTCCAAAGTCGGCCTGCAGCCATAAGTAGGTGTAATTCGGACTGAATCCGAGCTTTCAGAATGATAGAAGAAGCAGAAGTCATTTTGGGACCAGACTTAACCTGAAGAAGGCCGAAAGTGTGCAGAATTGCGATCGGCCTGTCAGGACTCTGTGGTCTGGTACACTAAGTGACCTTTACATATAAATGTGCGTAGTGCTTGTGGGGATTGAGATTTGAGTAATTCCCCATGTTATGAACTGTGTGCTGTGCTGGGAGTGTGATTCCCTAGCAAGGTTCGGACTGAATCCAAGTTTGAGTCAGAGAAGAATGCCTCTGTAGCCAGGCTCAATCTCCTGAAGTGACCAGCTGCTTGCCTGGTAGTGTTCTGTGTGCATATAAAATGTGCAGTGAGCTGGAAGTCATAGCCAGCAGCACTTGGACTGCATCTGCCTGCACTGAGTGCAAGTGAGTCCTGCCACAAGGGCTGGGCCAGCTATTCTGTTTCTCCTGGCAATCCAGGACAATTTGCATCCCATCCAGTTTTCAGCATTGAATCTGTGAGTACAAATCAGGATAGTTCCCTGCCATCTGTCTGTCAAATTGCAAGTGTTTCATCTGATTTCTTTTCCTTCCTTTCTTCATGAACTGAGCCTTCCAGCTCTGGATTACAATTGGGTATTGTGCAAGTGTTTTTTCCATCACAAGGCCCCACCCAGCTGCACCGATTCTGGCTAGCCCCCCACCATCCTGGGTACCCAGTAGAGTGACATTTGGCACTCTGAATATGCACACAGTACTGTGATTATTAAAGTGACTAGCCAAATTAACCTGATTTCCCCTTTCCTTGTTACAGCTCCTTAAATAAATCAGATCTGTTTGTTTCAGCAAAGTTACACTGACTGTGGTGTTTGTTTATGTTAAAGTATTGTACTGTGGCTATTGCATTGCATCATCTTGTGTTACAAGGGGTCCCCAGAGTCAAGCTGACCGAACCAGTCCTGGGGGTAAGTGTAAATAGTGAAGATACTCATGGTGTATTGTGTGGGCCACTAGTAGGAATAAAAGGGGGTCGCAGTGTCCCAGAGGGCTGTGACCAATTTAGTCTAACTACTGCAAACCCTGACCTCTGGGTGGTGGCACCTGCCATAGAACCTAGGCCCCTCAACCTGTTAGCAGTTAAGCAGGCAGGGGTAGTAGCCCTTGGGATAGCGCCACCTAGGGGTTACACTTGCATTGGTATTGTGCCATCGATGTGCAGGAGGTTGACGGGTTTACTGTCGCCCTCACTTGGTGCTACCATTCCCACCTCCCTCGACTAGCAACTACCTCCTGGGACTCATCTGGTCTGTTTAGGTTCCCCCATGGCTTTCCCCTCATGGTGGGGCCAGAGGAGGGAGGACCATTCTCCCCATTCCTCAGTGACATAATCTGGGACAAACCAAGGTCCCAGGTGGTTGGTTGGATCGGACAAAAGGGAGCAGGGCTTCATTAAGTCCCCACCACTATTTTCTGTTTTCTTCCCTTCTCTGCCACAGTAAGTGTATGTGTAGGTGTGGAGGTACTCTTACATCACGCAGTTGTGGACCCTCCCTTCTTACTGCCCAAAGCTGCACTGCCACTGGCCCTCCAGCTGGTGCTCAAACCTTTTAAGTTGCTTCACACACTAGATTTCATATTTCTTCTAAGGGGTGCTGCTGGATACTGGCAAACAACAAACAAGCCAAAATTACCAGCGCACCCCCCCCAATACAGCATAGCATATTTAAACTTTCCACTGCCAAAATTTGCTATATTTTCTGTTAGCTCCATGTGAGGAGTGGGTCCCCTTAGTTTCAGGCTGGAATTCCAATTTGAGTACGCGAACTCCAGGAGTCTGTGGCGCTCCTTTTTAGCATGCTCCCTTTGAACACCTATGTAGAATTCTTGATGGGAGCACATGTATTAAAGGAGCCAATTAGATACAGTAGCTACTGAGGCATTGGAAAGTTAGGGACTAAATCCAGGGTCCCACCTTGACGTTGGTGATTTAGCTTACTCAAATTGGAATTCCAGTCTGAAGCTAAGGGGACCCACTCCTCACATCGGGCTAAAAGTAAATATAGCCAATTCTGGCAGTGGAAAGTTTAAATATGCTATGCTGTGGGGGGTGTGTGCACTGTTACTTTTGCATTGTTTGTTGTTTGCCTTCAGCTGGTGGCAGTGTAAGGCCAGGCCAACAAGCCTACCAGCCCTGTGAGAGCAGTCCCTAGGATGTTCAATCCTCTCCTGCCCCAGCTGACCCCATAACAACCCGAGCTCCTTCCCCTGGCATGCCTTTTTAAAGTGTGAGAGTACACAGCCCTTGCACTGTTCTAGGTTCATGTTCTCCCTTCCTTAAAGGATTCTGCATCCTTTTCCTCCTTCACCCCCAAGTAACTTCGTGTCATCTTGTGGCAGTGGCAGCCTGCACCTTGCCAACTGTGTAGCATTCTGCATGTGGCAAGCTCTTCACACCTTTCTTGGTATCAGCATCATGCTGCCCCCACCTGTTGTCCAGCCCTGGAACAGGAACTTTGTGCCTGATTAACAAAAATAGCACATATCTAGGCTATGGAGCTTCATGTGTGCAGATGTGCATGTTACAGGCATGGTCCACAGTCCCTGACCACCCAAGCTCAGTCCCACTCCACATGCGGCCACCAGCATGGAGGGACCAGGAGATATGTTTGTGTGGAGCACAGACTGACAGTGGGCATCCAATTGGATGCCTAGCCTGCAGTGACAGTGGATCTCCTGTTCCTTGTGGAGCAGGTGACTGTGGGATGCAGAAGTCCTCCAAGGAATGTCATATCCCAAAGTGGAATTTTCAACAAAAACAAACTATTTTTTTTAAAGTGACAGCTACAAGCCCTCTGTGCCAGGGCTGAGTGCAACTGTCAGAGTGACTAAATGAGCCCCAGTACAGCTGCAGTGGGACCTCAAGAAACTTGCACACTGGACCCGCATTATGGCAGACCTATGTTGCATAACATCTCTGGTCACTACCCAGCCCTCAATAAATGCAAAATACTGTGAGGGTTGCGAGGATGCATGTCTCCACCCCCATGTACACCCCGAACCAGCTATTCTAGTAGTTGCACATATGGCCCAGAAATGAGTGGTAGGGGGCTCGCATCTTGTTTCATATATGGCCAAGAGTGCTTTGCAGGTGCGCATACTGTGCAAAGGGGGCACAAGGCAGCTTTTCTCAATGCTCCACACATGAGGAAGGGCTGCGAGGCTTTTGTGGATAGGGCCCTACATCTTCAGCAGGTAAAAGGTTTATTGAGTCTCTGCCCAGGTTGAACAGTTTGGAACATTCTACTATCACTACACTGAACTGCTGGTGTTCAGAGAGATGGTCAAGCTGTAGATCATGTAGGGATAACACCTTAAACAACACAAACAAGTTTACAGTACACACACACGTTTATTGATGCAGGAATTAACACATTACTGGAGTCCCAGGCTGGTTAATGTTTCAGTTTCAGTTCATTTTCAGTTTATTTTTTTTATGGGTAAGGCATGTGAGCAAAAATTGACTGTTTTCACAAGAGTCCAGTTATACACAGACAAACAGGAACATTGCAGGTTATACAAGAGTGTACAGAAAGGGTTTAGATATAGAGAATAATGGATAGGCAAGTGTGTTATGAATATTTTTTTCACACCCGAGGTGTGTGATGAATGATGATCCATAAACCTCAAGAGTGAAGTTAGAGCTCGAAAGATTTATGTGGACACCACACACCAAGGGTGTGAAAAAATATTCATAACACACACTTGCCTATTTATTTTTTTATAATTACTGGTGCAAAGTCTTAGCCAGCGTTTTTGATGTACCCAAGAAAAATACACTTGTTAATCAGAGTGACATTCATCTTTTTGTATTCAGAACACAAATTAGGAAGTGCAGTTTGCAGCAGAAATATGAGAGAACAGTTTATCAAACTAGTGTTTTTTGTGTTTAAAATGTAAACTGTAACATTTCATAAATACCAGAAGTCCCGTTGCTGAAGTGTGGTGAAGATTGCTTTTTCTCTTCGAGAGGGAAACTGCAAACAAGGCAAAGAACAGCATTACTTTTTTTCTAACTAAATAACTTTTGAGAAATTTTTTTAAAATAGTCCACAGTAGGTAATGTTCCTAGGAACCTCGATGATTTGTCACACATGGAGGGACCTGTACTGAGCTGCGGCAGTTGCGAGGAGCAGTGCTTCGAAGGAGAAAAGCTGAAAGTAAGTGCTCTAGCTGTCACGAGTACAGAGTCCCGCTCGAGGAAAGTGACTGTGAGGTGCTGAAATGCCATAACAACCCGATTTCAGGTTATTACGGCATTTCACAGGTATCTGAACTCCAGTTGATAAAGGGGGTCACCAGTAATTATAAAACATTTAATAGTATACAAAGTGTAATCAAATACATGCATAAACAGAAACAATCATAGCAGGCAGTCGTAGGATGGTGTTTTTTTGCAGTGGTAAACTGTGCAGGGTTCTTACAATCACAATACTTTAACATATTGGCTGGTTTGATCACTTACAGATGAACAGAGGATTGTTGCAGTACAGTTCAGTGCAATCACACCCTCATTGAACCACCAAGCTGAACAGAGACCATACCCAGGAACCAGTGCACTCCGACATAACAGAGCAGAGAGGCAGTTTGGAAGAACAGCAGTATGTAGCCTGTATAAATGATACAAGAAGACAGATAATTTCCCATTTTTGATTTCCATAAATCTCTCTAAAACATGCACAGAATGTGTATTCCAATGCTTCAAACTCAATGTAAAGCATGTTGGCTATGCACATACTCACATTTGTTGATGCAGTCTAGTAAAAGTGGAAGAAATGTGTTGCTGCAATATACAGGATTTCTTTTTTTAGCTTTCATTTACAGATTTTCAGATGACATTATATACTAAGAGAAAAGGAAAAATATATCAGCACATTACAGAATTATGAGCACCACACCATGTAATAATAATAATAATAATAATCATAGTAATGTTTTATTTTTATTCAGGCAATCGGAATACTACCTTTGAGTATAGAAATGTTCATTTACAAAGGTTCCACATCAGTTAACATGGTGGTACAACGTATTAGAACATACAGGTACGTATAGGAGTTAAACTTACAATTGGCAACAGGCAAGAGAAAAACAACCAGTGTAGGCATTGTCATGGAACACAGGACAAGATGTGAGAGTCAAAACAACTGACACACAGTGCTGATGGGTTATGCAGATAGATTAAGGGAAGACAGAAGGAGAGGTGAGAGTGTTAGATGGGATGGGAGGTAATAATAATATCTCTTAGCTATTTAGTACATATAATAAAATAAAAAACAAGCATAAAACAAGCATTTGTCAATGCTGAAAGTTCGCCGCTGGTATTGGGCACTGGTTGGCAGGACTACAGTTCCCAGCAGCCTCTATGAATTAATTCAAGGTCTGTACCACAAAAAAAATCATCAATCAATGCATCTTCTGCCAGTACACAAAGAACTAGCCTCTGAAACCAAGTCCTGCACAAACCATGTATGGTACCAATTCCACCCCGCGGTTTTATAAATTACAATAATTTCCCTTCATTGGTGGTGCACAGTGAGCAAGGAACAGCAAAGTAGCTAAGCTTCACTTCAGTATGGCGAAGTTCATTGTGCAGCTCATGCAAGCAATAATAATGCAACAGTGGAAAAGGTAAGCAGAATTGAGGGAAATAACCACTGCATTGTACCCTATGGTTAACACACCGCATGCCTGATGTGATTTGCTACCTGTGGCGCTCTCTCTCTGTCTTTCTCTCTCTCTCCTTCTCTCTGTGAAGTGGCCCGATTTGTCATTGTATCACTCTGACTAGCTCCCTGTCATTGAGTTATCACCTGCAATCTTACAATGATGGCCAGAAAATACGTTCCTGCACTTACCACCGTGATTCTTACTGTAGCAGCTTGTCAGGGGGGAAAATGGTCGCTCTGTGTGCTGCAAGCTCTGCACCTCACACTGATTGATTACCTGCCCAAGTCACCGGAACACCCACTTGTTGACTGCCCATCCTGACAGGTAGCTAAGCAGACAGCAACACCCCTGTGGCAACCCCCACCTAACTGCTTAATTGCCCGCTGCAGTCACCGGAACGCCCACTCGCTGACTGCCCATCCCCATGGGTGGCTTCTGTACTTGCAGGCTGGGGCTACTCTTCTGGCACATCAGGAAATTGGACTTTCTCTAGCATGGGACGGTGGATGTGTATGTATTCTGTGGTGCTATGCAAGGCAAGGAAGACATTATTGAACAGACTATGGGTGGGGGGACAGCACAGCATATCGAGCACAGAGACACCATGGGTGCAAGAGAGACATCAACTGGCTAGTGATAGTTTCTCAAATTTCTACTGCCCCCACCAACATTGCCTTTACAGAGAAGGAATGGGACTGGGAGGATCGCTCATTTCTTACCTCACTGTCTGGCGTGGGGAAGGGGTGGAGGGACGCCACGGGATGGGCAAATCCTGTCAAGGGATTGCGATTTGCCTGTTGCTGAAGTGTACTTGTAGGGGGCAACTGATCAGAGCAGAGGACTGTTCCCGTTATACAGCTGAGGTAATGTGGACTTCGATTTTTGTGTGGAAGGCATCATGTGTAAGATTGTCCCATTAGGCTGGCGGTGATGAGCAGCAGGAGTGTTCCTGTGGATGATGCCAGCCAGGCTGATCAGGACGCTGGACAGCTATTTGCTGTGCGGTGTCCTGCAGATCAAAGGAAAACATTGCCATACGATTGGTTCCATTTTTTCTTTTGAACTAGACAAAGTTTCAGGCAAAACAGCATCACAATCAGCCTGGCTGATGATTGCTGTGGCACTGTCTTGCCCCTTACAGACCACTCTGCACTGAACAGTGTCACACCCTTCAACACCCACTCTTATAGCAAGATGTTCCCTGCGTGTGCGTGCATAGTGAACTTAATGAGTAATAGTGTTCTGACTGAAGGGTAGGGTGAGTCCACAGAATTGGAGACTATGATGGATTCCCTCATCATGCATAGGGAGCACCCCCTTATTCAGTTCATGTACACATGTATCAGGTACAAAGCTCCTAACTATATACTGGACCTCTTCCAACTCAGATTCAGACTGCCTAGTCTAAAATCCTTTGCAGGTTTTACCTTTGAACTCCCTGCTGTTTGATGCAGTATAGGTAAAAGAAGTCTGGCCTTTGACAGTTCCTGTTGCTGGAATTGCCTGTCCATACACTGGGGACCCTGTAACGGTCAGCTGCCATCGCCCAACTCCCTATCTGTGTGATTCGTTGCCTTGAAAAGAACTATCTAAACTAAAAGAAGACTAACAATGTTAAGGCCATCCACTTACTGTGTGCTTTGTTATGTCACCACATCGCATATTACCTGCTGGTAATTATCTCTACTATTTATTCACTTATACAAACACACGAAGAAGCCAGCAGAAGAAGGCCATTTGGTCTATCAAGTCTGCCATATTGCAGGGTCCACAGCTTGAGCTACTGTCCCCGCCCTCCCTTCCCACTCCTCCCATACTCCCTACCTATGATCCTTACCTTCTCCCTAAGCCTATCCCAGCCTCTCTTAAAGCTGCTCACTGTCTTCAATGAGATGACCTCTTCCGGCAGCACATTCCAAGTGTCCATCACCCTCTCTGTGAAGAAGTGCTTCCTGCCCTTCCCTCCTAAACCTCCCACCCTACAGCTTAAGACTGTTAACCCTCATATTACGGTTGCCACTTAGCTTAAAGAGACTCTCCTTATCAACCTTATTCATCCCTTTCAAGTACTTGCAGGTCCCAATCATGTCCTCTCTCTCTCTCCTGTTTTCTGGGGAGTACATGTTCAGTGCCCTCAACCTCTCCTCATATGCCTTACCCTGCAGACCCGCTATCATCTTTGTAGCCCTCCTCTGGACCTTCTCCAGCAGGTTAATGTCCTTTTTGAGGTGTGTACACCAGCTCTGAGCTCCATACACTAGATGCAGCATTACCAGTGACTTGTACGAGGGCAGTATAACCTCTTTTCACCTACTACTGATCCTCCTAGATATGCATCCTAGCATCTTGTTTGCCTTTGCTGCTGCTTTCTTGCACTGCGTGGAGTGCTTCAGGTCACTAGTAATCATCACTCCCAGGTCTTTCTCCTCCTTTGATGAAGATACTCGAACTGCACCCAGGTAGTACTCTGTCCTGGGATTCTTGGCGCCAATATGCATAACTGCATTTCTTGGCATTGAAGCCAAGCTGCCAGATCCTGAACCACCTCCCTAGCTTTTTCAGATATTCCTATAGGTCCTGTATTCCTTCAGCTGTATCCACTCTCCTGCAGAGCTTGGTGTTATCCACGAATAGGCACATTTTGCCCTTAATGCCATCCCCAATGTCATTGATGAGGACATTGAACAACACTGGCCCCAGCACACAGCCCTGTGGGACCCCACTAGTGACCTCTCTGGTGCCAAATAACTCCCCCCTACAACCACCCTCTGGGTTCTGTCCCTCAGCCAGTTTTCCACCCATCTGGCCATCTTTTCCCCAACCCCGAGATCCACTAACTTCCTGATCAACCTTTTGTGGGACACAGAGTCAAAAGCCTTGCTGAAATGAAGATAGAGGATGTCTACCGCTTGGCCCCATCTACTGTCTTAGTGACGCAATCAAAAAAGTCAATCAGATTCGTTTGACACAATCTCCCCCCCACCATGAACCCATGCTGTCTCACATCCTGGAGACCATGTTCCTCTAGATATTCCACTAACCTTTCCTTTAGTATGGGCTCCATGAGCTTGCCCACAATGGAGGTCAGACTGACTGTTCTGTAATTCCCTGGGTCATCCTTGGGATCGTTTTTGTGGAGAGGCACTACATGTGCTGTTCTCCAGTCCTGTGGTACCACGCCTGACTCTAATGAACTATTAAATAGGTCTGCCAGTGGCTCTGCCAGCTCCTCAGTCAGTTCCTTTAGTACCCTTGGATGTACTCTGTCCAGGCCTGGTGATTTGTCCATCTTCAATGCCAGCGGCTCCTCCCTCATTCTATCCTCTTCTATCACTACATCTGTGTTCCCCTCTCCCCCTGCTCCTCTATGCCAACATTCCAGTGTAACTTATGCAATGTTTTTAAGTGGCCTGTATTCACAACTTATGTAATATTTGCCCATGGACTGTAGCTTTTATAGACAATGTATTTTCTCTAAATAGTTTTATCACTGCAACTTGTATAGTATAATCAACATTATGTATCTCCTCTCTGAACTGTGCTAAGGAATTGTAAAGCCACAACTGAAAATAGCTTTAGCTCAGAGGTTCTTTTCATTGCTGGGTGAATTAACATATGGACTGAGATCTGGTCTGGCTAGGCAGCAATAAATCTTTTTTCTCAGTTATTAGCAATGATTCTTTATTCATTTGTGGCAATGATCAAAATAAATAAGGCAAACTGTTTTGGATATTAGCCTGTTGATTAAAAACACACATTTTTAAAAAAGATAGACTGGCAGACAGATTTCAGAGGCTATGCCTGCAGTTTAGTGGGTGGGAGCAACCAACCACATCCCCTTTCTGAGCTCAAGCCTCACTCAGAAGTACTGTTTCTTTGTTGCAGCCGGAGGCTCTGCCAGGGCTTCACCCGGTGTTTATCTCATGTTTCCCTTTTGTTCTTTCTGTTTGGTTTGCACTACCACTAGCTTTCTAGGTCAGTATTTTGCTTTCTACCTTCCTGGCTGCAGTTTGTGCTTCTCTCAGTCAACTATTTCTGCTGCACTCCTGTTCTCATGTTCATGTACCTTGTGTTTGTTTCTGTTTTGGTTCTTGTGTGCTACTGATTTTCCCAGTGTCCTGCCTTTGTTGTTTTTCTTTTGACTTGTGCTCTTTCAGGCTCCCGTGTTGGCAGTTTTTTCCATAGTGTAACCCCTAGGTGGAGCTATCCTAAGGGCTATTACGCCTGCCTGCTTGGCTAGTAGCAGGTTAAGGGGCCTGAGTTCTGAAACAGGTGCCTCCACCCAGAGATCAGGGTTGGTAGTGGTCAAGCTAACCTGAACACAGCCCTCTGGGACACTGTAACCCCCTCTTTCCCCTCTAGTGGCCTGAACACTGTACAATAATCACTTTCAAAATACCCCTGGTACACCACACAAGTACCCACACTGTTTGCACTTACCACCAGGGCTGGTTCCTTTGGCTCGACCCTGGGGACCCCCCTGTAAAACAAGGTTATGCACAGCAAATAGCAACAGTACAGTACTTTGAGCACAAACTAGAACCACAGTCAGATTACATGCAGAAAAGTTAAATCTGATTTATTCAGGGGACTTGAACAAGGGAGGGGCAAAATCAGGTTAATTAGCTTAAAGGTTATATCAAGCAAGCAGTTATGCATGCACTTTGAGTCCCCCCCACACAGTCCACCTCTGGGCACCTAGGTGGAGAAGAGATGGGCTAGCCAGGACCGATGCCCGTGGTTGCAGCCGGTTGGGGCCCTGTGATGGAAAACACAACATGCACAGTACACAATATTTGTAATCCGGAGCCAGAGGGCTCAGTTCATAAAGGAAATGTAACAACAAGACAATCAGATGACACACTCAGATTAAGCTGTTGTTGCAGGGAGCTACCCTGGTATTTACTCACGATACCCAAGACTGGACACAGGCTAGATGAAAATCGAGACTGCAGGTGGTTGATCTGGAATGCCAGGAGAAGCAGGGCCCACAAGAGTTGCAGAGGCATTGTTCCTGTTCAAGCGTGGAGCAGGGGGCTGATCCCCAGGCAGGTCTCTCGCCGATGGCTTCTCTGTGCAATGGGTAGTCTGGCTGGGCCAGTCTGGCAAGGCCCAGACCACATGGAGACAAATTCGGATCCAGTCCGTTTTGGGCTGGATACAGCTTCCAGCAAGCAGAACACAGTTTACACTGTGGGGGACTAACTCATGACCCACTAGCAGCTCATAGCACATTTACATGTAAGGGAATTCTACTGTACCAGGCAAAGTGCTCCCCGGTCACAATCACAAAGTCTCTGCACACACCGGGAGCTTAGGAGTAGCTGGAACTCCTGACAGGCCGATCGCACTCAGCAAAATCTTCGGTCTTCTTCAGGTTGAGCCTGGCCCACTTCAGTAGCTTACTTTAGTCACACAAACTTGGATTTAGTCCAAAATAATTCTCTTCTCTCCCTCTCAGGAGCAGCACACTGACATGCAGGCCAAAAGCTTAGCCTTTTCAGAGTTCTCCCATGCGAATCCACTCAGGATTGCTGCTCAGAATCACTTCAGCTCCTTCTTGTTCAGCTTAGATCTAACTGAAAACTGCAAGCAGCCCGGAACTTCCCCAAGATTCAAAAGATTTGGTTGGCTGATTTGGCTGTCAGTCAAAGCAAGAGCTCCCCCTTCAGTTGCAAAAAAGGCACAAAAAGTTCAAACTACAGTTCCTACAGATTTTGAATTCAGACAGCTCCTGTAGTCTGGCTACATTTTAGGTCCCACCAGTACTGATTAGTCCATTTGCAGTCCAGGACCAAGATAGTGGAGACAAACAAAACCGTCCTTGCTACAAAGAAAGCAGGTTAGACAAACTACATTATCATTATCACTCTAAATGATTTTCAGTAAATAGTTACATCTTTCAAAAGAGCTCCATCTCAGATTACTTAAGCTGCAATTAGGCAGCTCTTAAAGAGACAGTACACATAGGCTATACAGGCCCTGGTAATCACATTTAAACTGCTAAAATGCAGGACACCAGCCTGGCAGTGAGCATTTAGGCAAGCTCAAGGAAGACTTTTTGGGAACCCCCATTTGTAGGGGGGTTACACCCTTCCCTGCCTGGGAAAACTTGGTGTCCGCGTCAAGTCTGTACCATCATAACATTGAAAATGCAACATATACAAGATATTTATACCTTTAGCAAGCTATACAAGTACTATCTGATTCATCAATTGGCATAACTTGTCACTTTACTATACATTTCAATGTACCCCACTATATCATTTCCATTCTGACAATACATTGTGCATATTTCACACAGGTAAATTGAACATTACTATACAGAATCATGTAATAACTTCTTGTACCCTAAACAATGCAAGAGGGGGGCCCTTCCCTATCAGCTAACTTGGGGCTGGATGGGGCAGGGGCACCATGGTGAGAGGGCAGAACAAGTAACCTGGAATGGGCCGTCAAGCTCAATTTGGGCAGTGAGCTCTTAGAGACCTAAACACCTTTGTGGACTACATTGAGAGACAAATCCACTGGCCTACCGGGGGAATCATAACTGTAGCACACCACTGGCTTGACAGCTCAGCCAGTCTTTCTGGGGTGAACAACCACAGTCTCTGTACTTTCAGCAATGGTCTTGGAGCTTTCATCACTTGTGACGGGTGCCTCTGCATGAAGGGGGAATGTCCAAGCTGGGAGCACTGTCAGCCCCTTGCTCTGTAGTCTCTGTTTCTACAACACTTGGCTCATTTTGAGGATACTCTGGCACTGAAGGGGGGTTGTCAGCACTCTCATAGTGTTCCTCAAGTGCTGGTATGTCACCAGAAAGACTCATACCATCAGCCTCTCCTTCAGGCAAATCATACAATTCCACAATACACAAAGACTCAGCATCCTCAGACGTGATACTTTGCACTTCGCTTTCAGGGAGCATTGGCTCCAAGGATGATGCTGGGGTGTTAGGCAGTCCAGAAGGCCCAGCTTCATCCCCATAATTCAACATAGGATTTCCAAGAAAAAACTGACTCAGTTCATATGAGGGGTAATAGGCATTATCACATTCACTGTCATCCGAGTTAGACTGGCAGTCACTACCATTCTGGGCCTGCTGTGGGGTAAGTCTTAAATCGGCAACCACGGGGGCAGGCTGACTCTGTTTCTTTCTTGCAGCAGCACGAGTCACTGGTCCAGGGGAATCAACCTCAGCGGGTTCAGCCTCAATTATAACTTGACCAATAGGTAGCAAGTGGTTATGATGCATGGTCTTGACAGCTTTGAAGTTTTTATCTGGGCGCACTTTGCACACTGGCAAATAATCCAACTTTCCAACTATGACATGGGGAAGATGGTGCCATCGATCAGCAATTTTGTGTTTACCATGCAATCCTAAATTTCTCAACAACAACACACGGTCTTCAGGCCTAAGCTCTTGAGCCTTTACTTTTCTATCATGTCTCTCTCTTTGTTGGCTGGATTTCTTTTGGCGGCCATTGTCTAGGCCAGTTGATAGGCAACGTTCAATTGAGCTTTAAGTTTTTGAACATATTGCAGGTAATCTTCGGCTCGGACCCCATCAGGAGAAACTCCAAAACAGACATCAATAGGCAGCCTGGCCTCTCTCTCGAACATGAGGCAGTAGGGAGAGAACCAAGTAGCATCATTCTTTGTGCAATTGTATGCATGTACCAAGGTGCTAATCTGCTGGCTCCATTTATGCTTATCTTTTGGGTGGAGGGTGCCTAGCATGTGTAGCAGGGTGTGGTTAAAGTGTTCTGGTTGAGGATCCCCCTGCGAGTGATAAGGGGTGGTTCTTGACTTTCACACCCCCCATAGAGAGAGCATTTCTTTGATTAGCCGACTCTCAAAGTCCTGGCCCTGATCACAGTGAATTTGCTGGGGGGTACCATAGTGGATGAAGAAATTTTACACTAGCACCTTGGCCACAGTAGATGCTTTTTGATCTCTGGCGGTAAAAGCTTATGCATACTGTGTGAAATGGTCTGTAACCACTAACACGTTGCCAATGTTTCGCTGATTAGGCTCTAAACTCAAGAAGTCTATGCAGACTAGTTCCATTGGGGTGATGGTAGTAATGTTGACAAGGGGGGCAGCCCTCAGAGGCAGGGCTTTTCTCTGTAGGCAGCGACTACAAGTCCTTACATGGTGCTCAACATCGGCCCGCATCTTGGGCCAGTAGAATCGAGATCATACTAGGTCAAGGGTCCGGTCGATACCGAGGTGGCCCATATGATTGTGGAGGGACTGCAGTACCAAATCTTTGAAGGCTGTGGGCAGGACAAGTTGTTACTTGTCTATTTGGCCACACTGATCTACTGTCTCTCTATACAACAACTGATTGAGCAGCTTCAACCTGGGGCCTTCTTTAAACAATAAAGTGGTTCGCAGATCAGAGGAACACAACTTGGACACATCTTTTCCTGCATGAAGGGTGTCAAGTGCTGGCTGAATCATAGGATCTCAGGATTGAGCCCATTGCATGCTGTCATTGTCAAACTGAGGTAGTGCACTAATATCTAGAGCAGAAAAGTGGCAATACGCAGCAGGTATGCAGGTGTCATAGGGGCCCAAGCAATCTGCTAAGCAGTCCTCTGTGTCCATAGACATCTGTTCATTTCTGTCAAACTTTTGGCACAATGCTCGGATGTCAGGTTTAGACAGCCTGATCCAGTCGCTCTTGGAAATGGGCCTCCGAGGATAGGGCATCAGCATCAATATGATTCAGGCCTGGTCTGTATTCGACAGCATAATCATATGTTGACAATGCAGAAAGCCACTGGTGCCCCATGGCGTCTAACTTAGCTGAAGTCTGTACATAGGTCAACAGGTTATTGTCAGTCCTCACCAATATTTTCACCCTATAGAGGTAATCATGAAACTGGTCGACAGTGGCCCATTTTAACACAAGGAACTCCAATTTTTGAACCGGGTAGTTTCGTTCTGATGGGGTCAAGCTCCTACTGGTGAATGTCACTGGTCTCAAACCATCCTCATGGTCTTGATACAGTACAGCTCCTAGGCCCTGCAGACTGGCGTCAGTATGCAGCACATAGGGTTTGGTGGGATCAGCATAAGCGAGGATGGGGGCATGGGTGAGCTGGTATATGACTTCATAGAAAGTTGCTTCACAGTCAGACGTCCAGCGGGACCGGAAAAGTTCACCTGGGTGGAAATATGCTTTGTCTGGTTCTTTGACGGACCCTTTTTTGTATTTCCAATTGGTAGGAGGGTAACTTTGGGTAAGATTCAAGAGTGGCCGAATCACTTTGGAATAGTCCTTTATGAACCAGCGGTAGTAGCCACAGAATCCCAGGAAATGTTGTAGTTCTTTCAAATTGTGGGGCTGTGGCTAAGTAGTCAAGGCTTCAACTTTACTAGGATCAGTCTCTATCCCCTCTGTAGACACTATGTGCCCCACATACTTCACAGAGGTTTGGAAAAACAGGCACTTGTCAATAGACAGCTTGAGGCCAAAATCTTCCAGTCGGTCTAGTACTTTGAACAGTCGACTCTCATGTTCCTCTAGGGAGCTCCCAAACACAATGACATTGTCCAAGTACACCAGGCATTCCAGCAAATTCATGTCTCCCACTACTCATTCCATCAGTCGCTGGAAGGTGGCTGGGGTGCCCGATATCCCCTGTGGCATTCTCAGGAATTCGTAGAACCCCAAAGGACAGATGAAGGCTGTCTTCTCATGGTCCTCCAGAGCCATTGGAATCTGGTAATATCCACTGCGAAGACCCAACACTGAGAACCATTTGCTCCCATTCAAACAATCCACTGCATCTTGTATACGGGGCATGGTGTATTGATCAGGGATGGTCCGCCTGTTGAGGGTCCAATAATCCACACACATTTGGACTGTTCCATTTTTCTTATGCACAACCACAATGTGAGAAGCATATGGGCTCCTGAATTCTTGTATCACACCAGCCACGAGCATTTCCTGTAAGTGTCTTCTCACATCGTTTATGTCTGCTGGGGCTAGGCATCAAGATCTCTCTCGAAATGGCCATTCATTGTGCAGGTGTATGTGATGCTCCACACCCTGGACATATCCCACATCCCATTCCTTCAACGAAAACACTTGATCTCTTTGGGCAAGTTTCTGGCAAATTCTAGTCTTCCATTCAGTTGGCAATGGGGAGTCACCAAAAACAAACAAGTCGGGAGTCACTCTATCTGTCTTGTCAGGGGGCTTGTTGCTGGGCAACACTGCAGTGTCTGCACAGTGTACCGTAGCTAGGGTGCATCCTCTGTTCACCCGGATCTCCTGATCTGATACATTATGAATCTGGACCATCACTCATTGTGCATAGGCATGAGCATGAGCTGGCAAGATGCTGGGCTTAACCAATAATCCTTCCAGCAATTTTCAATCACCTGGTGCGTCCAACATCAGTATTTTGTTCTTGACATCTTTGCGGAGGCGGACCTCCCCTTGAACGATACACTGGGCGTTAGGGGCCAGTACCATTGAATCATGGTCCTTCTTCCACATGACCCCTACCGGTTCATCCTGGTCCACTCCCTTGGGGTTCTGTTGCAAATCATAGACCCTCTTGATCAGAACGGGAATTCTTAGGGCCCTCGCAGTCCATCGCCCTTGTTTCTCTTGACAGAGTCGTACCAGTCTCCCAAACATATGGGCATTGGTCCCAATTTACAAGGGAACCCCATCATACAGTCCAGTAGGGGGACACACTAAGGCCAGTGTCTTGACTTGCTCCTCTACACCAGTTACAGCTGCAGGAAATGACAACCAGAGGCAGATATATTCTAGGTAGGGATAAGACTGTCGCTCAGCCCCCACACATGTAGGCCTTCCAGGGATTGTAAGGGCACAGCAGATAAGTGTTTGTCATACCAGTCCTTAAATACAGTGGTCACTTGCAACCCACTGTCCAGCACAGCCCAAGTTGGTATACCATTCACAGCCATGGTAGTCTCCATTGAAGGGCCCACTATTTTGGACCAGTCTGGAGGGACAGCAGCAGGGGACTAGACAGATGATTTAGCTACATAGGGATTTGAGTTACTACTTCTTGAACCCTCACTGAGGTCATTTTGGGCACTGCTCGACCACTGATTCGTTCTCCGAAGCTCTCCTTGAAGCCTGTATACAACTTTATCTAGGTCTTTTGTGGACCGGCATTCTCTCTTCATGTGACCATCCTTCCCACAATTATTGGAAAATATGTTTTCTGGGATTTGGGGTGGCTGAGGCATCACACTGGGAGCTGGGGCGGTGGTACTACCAACTGAAAACCTTGGTGCCATCTCTGTCTGCTGTGTGGTGAGCATTTGGAGACATCTCGTCAATTCTCTTACTTTCATAGTCAAGACATTGAGTTTCAAGCTGCTGTCAGCAGGAGATGCCTGGGTGGACATCCCACCCCATAACAGATGCACTTGGATAAGGGTCGGTGCCTGTACTTGCAGGAGTGGACTTCATAAAGAAACTGTTTTTTGTTTCCCTGAACTCCCTCAGCGGTTCATCCCATGGCGGCACACCCTCATTGATTCCCACTGTGGAAGGGCCTTCAGATGCCGTGATCTCTTGGGCTGTGCTCACCCTAGAATTACAATCCCCCTCTTCATCTTCAACCTCCCGGAGTTCTTTTATCAAGTCACAATAGTCCGGTGGGTTACCCCTTCTATCTGGGAGCCTTAATTGAAGGAGCTGCAATTTAGAATGCTTTGCATGTTGCAGTATGTGCCTCAACCTCACATGGTTTAAGTCACTGGTGGCTACCCCACCTTTTCGGTAAGCCTTCTGCAGCACTCTTTCTAGACAAGTAACATATGCAGACAAACTTCCCCCTGGCCATTGTTTTGTACCTTGAAATTTCCACATCAAGTTCTCCCCTGACTCAATGCTCCCAAAATTGCCTTCGAGTGCAGATAGGTACTTCTGGGCAGATGCATCAGGGTTTGTGGACCTCAGAAATGTAATGGCCTCTAGGGTGGGACCCCTCAAACTTTCTATGATCCTTTTCCATTTCTCAGCCTCCGCACACTGCCATTCAGGTACCAAAGGGCAACACAATCTATCCAGGTCTCCCAATCATCCTCCCCTTGGGGGGTGGGGAGGGTGCCGGAGAAGATTCTCAACCTTCGTAAGAGTCGTGGACTAATGGCAGGTACAGACATAGGGAGTCAGCATTGGCATGAGCACAGAAGGAGGGGCAGTAACAGGTGCTGGAGCGGGAGGGGGTTGGGGAGGAACACCCGGTGGCAGGAATAGTATCTTTAAGTCCTCCACAGTTTTCCCTTCCTCCAGCAACAACTTAGCAAATTTCTCCTCAAAAGTCTCAGATAGTGTGGGGGGGGGGGCTCATTCTCCCCAGGGTCTTTACTGTCTTTAGCTATCACTCTCCAGGCAATGAGGGCTCCTTCAGGGGTGATAGTCCGTGGCACTTTGGAACTGTCTACTGGGTCCTTACACTCTACTAACGCCATGAAACTTTGGGCGAGCAGATTAGCCTGTCGACCCACCACCACAGGGTTTTGTAAACATTCAACCTTGGAAAGTACTCCCTCTACAGTGTCCTTATTGGTACCCAGGGGAATATCCAGGATAAGTATAGCATTTTGGGGGTCGATCTCCTGCCCAGTACACCACCCCACCAACTGGTGTACAGCCACTTCTGTTGGGGTAGCCATTTATTTTTAACAGCAATTCGCAAATTTGGCCACTAGAAGACACAAAATCCCAGCGGTGAGCCTCCAAAATGTAACCCCTAGGTGGCGCTATCCCAAGGGCTACTACCCCTGCCTGCTTGGCTAGTAGCAGGTTAAGTGGCCTGAGTTCTGAAACTGGTGCCTCCAACCAGAGATCAGGGTTGGTGGTGGTCAAGCTAACATGGGAACAGTCCTCCAGGACACTGTAACCCCCTCTTTCCCCTCTAGTGGCCTGAACACTGTACAATAATCACTTTCACAATACCCTTGGTACACCACACAAGTACCCACACTGTTTGCACTTACCACCAGGGCTGGTTCCTCTGGCTCGACCCTTGTAACCCCCTGTAAAACAAACTTATGCACAGCAAATAGCAACAGTACAGTACTTTGAGCACAAACTGGAACCACAGTCAGATTACATGCAGAAAAAGTTAGATCTGATTTATTCAGGGGACTTGAACAAGGGAGGCGGAAAATCAGGTTAATTAGCTTAAAGGTTATATCAAGCAAGCAGTTATGCATGCGCTTTGAGTCCCCCCACATAGTCCACCTCTGGGTACCCAGGTGGAGAAGAGATGGGCTAGTCAGGACCGATGCCCGGGGTTGCAGCTGGTTGGGGCCCTGTGATGGAAAACACAACATGCACAGTACACAATATTTGTAATCCGGAGCCAGAGGGCTCAGTTCGTAAAGGAAATGAAACAACAAGACAATCAGATGACACACTCAGATTAAGCTGTTGTTGCAGGGAGCTACCCTGGTATTTACTCACGATACCCAAAACTGGACACAGGCTGGATGAAAATCGAGACTGCAGGTGGTTGATCTGGAATGCCAGGAGAAGCAGGGCTCACATGAGTTGCAGAGGCGTCGTTCCTGTTCAAGCGTGGAGCAGAGGACTGATCCCCAGGTAGGTCTCTCGTCAATGGCTTCTCTGTGCAGTGGGTAGTCTGGCTGGGCCAGTCTGGCAAGGCCCAGACTGCATGGAGACAAATTCAAATGCAGATCGTTTTGGGCTAGATACAGCTTCCAGCAAGCAGAACACAGTTCACACAGTGGGGGACTAACTCACGACCCACTAGCAGCTCATAGCACATTTACATGTAAGGGAATTCTACTGTACCAGGCAAAGCGCTCCCCGGTCATAATCACAAAGTCTCTGCACACATCGGGAGCTTAGGGGTAGCTGGAACTCCTGACAGGCTGATCGCATTCAGCAAAATCTTCATTCTTCTTCAGGTTGAGCCTGGCCCACTTCAGTAGCTTACTTTAGTCACACAAACTTGGATTTAGTCCAAAATAATTCTCTTCTCTCCCTCTCAGGAGCAGCACACTGACATGCAGGCCAAAAACGTAGCCTTTTCAGAGTTCTCCCATGCGAATCCACTCAGGATTGCTGCTCAGAATCGCTTCAGCTCCTTCTTGTTCAGCTTTCAGCTTAGATCTAACTGAAAACTGCAAGCAGCCTGGGACTTCCCCAAGATTCAAAAGATTTGGTTGGCTGATTTGGCTGTCAGTCAAAGCAAGAGCTCCCCCTTCAGTTGCAAAAAAAGGCGCAAAAGGTTCAAACTACAGTTCCTACAGATTTTGAATTCAGACAGCTCCTGTAGTCTGGCTACATTTTAGGTCCCACCAGTGCTGATTAGTCCAATTTGCAGTCCAGGACCAAGATAGTGGAGACAAACAAAACAGTCCGTGCTACAAAGAAAGCAGGTTAGACAAACTACATTATCATTAACACGCTAAATGATTTTCAGTAAATAGTTACATCTTTCAAAAGAGCTCCCTCTCAGATTACTTAAGCTGCAATTAGGCAGCTCTTAAAGAGACAGTACACATAGGCTATACAGGCTCTGGTAATCACATTTAAACTGCTAAAATGCAGGACACCAGCCTGGCAGTGAACATTTAGGCAAGCTCAAGGAAGACTTTTTGGGAACCCCCATTTGTAGAGGGGTTACAATAGCATTTGCAGTCTCTCAGTTCAACTGCAATCTTTAAATGTTTACACCTGGATCCTAGCAAGGCAGCCACTCTCTTTTGTGTTCTGTTGGTTTCAATAGTTGTTCAGTACAGCAGCACACTGCTTCCTAGTTTTCAGTTCCCATATGCTGCTGTTTTTCTCTAGCAGTTTCATTTGTTGTTCTCTACTGCCTCAGCCTACCTGGCCTGCAGTGCATCAATGACTAACACTGACCTCTCTCATGGAACTGGTTGGAATGCATTCACCATTCAGTCCAGGCTCATATCATTCAGTCTCATACAATGTCCTAGTTGTCATTTGATGTCTCAATCAGTCATTCAGTCTTGCCTTTGTTTTGTTTTTCCCTTGTGCTCATGGTTGTCAGGCTTCGCCATAGGCCTCTCACTACTCCTGCATTCGGATGCATGCCAGACACAGCCATTGCATGACTTCCAGGGCTCCCTGCCCTTTATGCTGATGGTCTCATTCCACTCCCTTGAAGTCTGCATCTGAGGGTGGGTCCCTTGACTCGGGCAGTATCCTTCTCTTTCTGCCCTTTGGGTGAGAATGTCCTATGCTCCAGGGGCAGCTTAGGCCATGCAGATCAATTCAGCAGCACCTTTTTTTTTTCTATTGTAACCCCCTTGTTTCCAGGGGTTACCAGAATCCCACTTAGAACCAGTGGCAGGCAGGGAAAGGCAGTTAGTGAAATGCCAGTTAAATGGGTTTCACACTGTCTCACTTTGTTCTCAGTTTCAGCTGAGCTGGAGTGATGATGTCACCATAGAATTCTCACAGAAGCATAAGCCACAACGGAATACTAGCTGCAGGGGGTTAGCAGTAGAACGTTGGGAGATTCAAGTCAGTTTGGAGGGAGACTCGAGAGAGAGAGAGAGGAGTGCTGCTGTGTGTAGCTCCTCAGAGCCTAGCTCTGATCTAGAGCTACCGTAGAAATAAGGGGTTGTGTGTTTTCACCCTAGAGAGGAACACAGAAGAGACCAGAGGAAGTGGTAGAGACTGTTCCCTAGAGTTGTTCCAGTGCCCCATCCCCGGAGGGATGGAAGGGAATTCAAGGAATTCGGGGGCAATCCCCTGTGCCAGCCTGGACAGGGAAAAGCTGCTTGAGAATCGAGTTTGTTCTGTGAGTACCAGAGAATCTGTTGTGGGAGAGAAGCCCTGGTGAGTTCTACTTTGAAATAGAGACAATGTTCACTGAGTCAGAGTTTAGAGTAAAAGTGTCTGCCCACTGTGGAGTCAAAGGAAGACTTGCCAAGTACAGAACTTTTAGTTTGTGTATGGCTTAGAAGCATCTGCAACAGTGGGGGTCTAGGGTAAAGACATAGCCACTCACAGAACATTTACAGTCAGGACACCTCCAGAGTGAAATGTAGAATGTTAAATGTGCTAAACATTTCTAGAGAGCATCTACAAACAGTAGTTCGAAGAAAGGTGTTGTAACCAAATGAATGGCCTAGTATAGATTTGGGAGCAAGAGGTGGGAGACCCCCCATCTGGAGTAACCAGGTTCACCTCTCCAGGTTCAATTTGGGCACCTATGGTTTTCTCTCAGACACTTGGCCAGTGTCTGATGAAAGCACCCAGACATGGGATTTTGGATTTTCCCTGAGAGCTAGAAAGTGTTCATGGGTGGTTTAGGGAGCCATCACCAACCTCCATGCCATATGGAAAAGTGTCCTAGTACTGGCCGGAGTGCCATGTCAAGGAATAGAAGAGAAGTGTACCAATTCAGGCTATGTGTGCCCAGATTCATTCAGAACCTGAGGTTTCATAGTGAGGAAGTGTGCTCTGCACCTCAGTAATCTGCATTACCAGTGAGTGTAGCCCTGTGGGGGTCCGTCTTTGCTTTGTTATTCTCTGTGTCATGTGAATAAAAGCCACACTCTAGAATCCCATCCTGGTTTGGACATTTCAGTTATTGCTTCCAATGTCCAGATTTACTTGGGTGCCCCTGACCAGAAGTACAAACCTAGCACAATGCTGAGCAAACATTTTCTCCCAGGGACCCAGGTTGATGGGCATGCTAAATGCTGCCCCCTGGTGTGAGCCAGGTAGTTGCCACATTTGGTTTGCCCATCTGAAGGATGGCAGGCTCCGAAGTAGAAGTAATTGGTCCACAGAGTTTCTGCAATGGGTAATTTGTAGTGACTACCCCCACCCCTCTTGGTGGTGTCTAGATGTGAGAGGAGCAACCCTGGTGACAGAAACAATGGGGGGGCCAGTGGGGGGGAGGTTACACTATAATTTGTTCAACCATTTTTCCCTATTTTTGCCCACCTTCATGTCCTTGGCCTGAGTGCACACGTGTGGTGGCACGCGCGCGTCATGCACTGCAGGATGCCCCACCCTACTGGTCGCTAATTACCCACCTGCGCCACCACTGGAACACCACCCTGAGGTAGCGGGACTGCAGGAGGGTGACCCCCTTCCCCATTAGGCAGCTCAATCCTGCTCCCACCCTCTCCCCCATGTCGGCTCCCTGATAACCCAAGTCCGTTCCTAAACCCAGGTCACCAGCGTAGCATGAGGTGTGGTGTTCAGTGCCTCAACCCTCAGCGCCACCAGGCTGGCAACTCAGCAGCATCTCTTGATGTAGCATTTAAGACTTCAGCTGCTGGAGGGTGAGGCCTCTAAGTCCATGGGAGTTGATTTAGCTGTGTAGATCATGTTGGCAACACCTTTGAAAGCTATTCCCCCTTGGCCAGCTAAAGTTCACCAGGTCCCCACCTACTTCCCTTCATCTGCCCCTCAAGGGTGAAGATCATACAATTACACATGTTCTGGCCCCTCAAGGACCCAACTCCTATGCCTTATTCTTCAAGGGTTCAGCTTCCTCTCTAGGTCTCCCCTGAATGCAGGCCAGGTGAGTGCCTTTCAGAGGATGTTGCTCTCCTCCTCCTACCTTGGGGGGTGGGTGGGCCTCCTTCATGGGGAACCTCCTTTAGCTGCAGAGATTGACTCGCAGCACCCCCATGGCATTCACGTTAGAAAGACAGAGTGAGAGCCCTTCCTCTAAACTTTCCCCTTGAATTGAGTTTCTAAATTATGGTAGCCGAGCCATCACTAATATTATCCCAAGCCTGGAGGGAAGGTGACCAAGGGCTTGGATCTCCAGAGGTTTCCTCCTCATAGGGGTTTTTCCTCTTCTCCATGCTGAAGGTCATAAAAGTTAGGTAGTCACCACATGAGGTGGTCCATAATGTAATACTTTTATATTAGTATAGCGTTTACCCTAGTAGATTCCTCTGTGAGTTGGGATTGGATGGAAGCTCTCTTTCCATCCTGCCATTCCCTCTCTCCTTACGGAAGTCATACCTCTGTCTGCTATCAGTTACCAAATACTGTCAGTTATTGCTCAATTCAGTCTGTATCAGTCATCACTAGTTGGTTGCACTCTATCCTTACTCAGACTCTGTGTTCGCAATCCTGCTGTGCAGTATTTTTGGGTTCCTTCCTAAGGTACCTTTAGCCTAAAAGAATTATGTTTCCATGGTACCTCTAGGGGTGGAACCCTCCTCAAGTGGGTTCCTTTGCCTGCTCTTCATGGTACCCTGAAAAGTTTGCAATTCCCCATGGGATAGACAGTGCAAATGGCCAAAGTATCCCTATATGACTGTCAATAACACATTCATTCAGATACCTTCAGATTATCAGCAAAGTTGCTCAAACATAGCTCCTCACCAAGCTGCATACATTCATTAAAACAGAATTAATAACAAGGTACTATTTGACCTAGTGGTTAGAGCCGGGATTGAGACATTTTAAAACTGTATGCTAGTCCCAAATAAGTGGCTAAGTAAATCTACTTGGCCCACCCCAAATTTGGTTCTCAAGTTAAAAGATGATGTTATCATACTAGACTGGAAACTTAAGGAGTAGTACACCCAGAATTTGCAAAAAACAGATGTTGTGCAAAATGTTTTGATTTGTGTGTGAAGTTCTAGTGTGTCCTTCCCTCTGTCTGCTATAAGGAGTTTTTCCTAAATTAGCCTGCTAGCTTTATAGTAGTTTTACGATCCCTGGGGCTCTTCATCAGAGCCAGATTTATTGTTTTTCTTGTACCTACAATGTATCCTGTCTCAGGTGACAGTGATGTAGCAGAGACCATAGATTCAGCTGCAAGCACCGCTTTAGAATTAGTTCACAACAGCAGAGCTGTGTAACTTTTCTTATCCACTATGCACAAATGGCTACATGTTTAGTTTATCAAATACCTGAGAGCTAACTGAGTAGGTTTGCTGTAAGAAAACAGCTACGAAATAGCTGTAATTCAATATATATTTTTTTAAATAACATTTTTGAGTTTTTCTTTTCCAATACACAGTCCATTGTACACATAGCTTGTTAAAAAAGACAAATAATATTCGGTCCATAACAATCTTAAACTTGTTGCAAAATCATAACTTATGCTTTAAGATACAGTAACATCCATAAATTAAATAACACCAAATCAAAATAATACATAAAAACACATAAAAAGGGCACATTAATCTCCGGAGTTAATGGGTTTGCAAAAACTGATTTCATTCCTCTGTTGATCCCATCCCACCCCATCCCTCATAAGTGAGACAATGGGGGTGGGATGGGGAGACCGAGGAGAAGGGGACAAGGTCGGGAAGGCCACCCATCAGAGATAACAAAATGCAGTGAATAAACCTGGGGAAGGGGAGTGCTGACCAATATTGTACTTCATTCAATTCTGCTCTGCCAATATCTCTAAAATGGTCTTGTTCTCTCTCTTTGCCTGATAATGAAAAAAGGGAACCATCTCTTTGCCTGCAGCCTGAGCTTGGCTGTTAGTCTTTCCATTTCTGCTATACGGAGACAAATTTTATACCAGGACTCCATTACTGGAGAAGTGTCCGATAGCCAACATTGTGTTATGGCTTTAAAAGCTGCTGCTATCAATATATAGTATAAGTATAGGTTAGCCCTTGTGAGTCTCGATGGAGAAGGTAGTCCAAATACTCAGAATTGTGGTTCATAAGGTATATTTGTCTCTAGGATGTGATTCACATTAGTACTTATATCCTTCCAAAATAAAGATAGTTAGGGGCACTCCCACAAAATATGGGTGTGCATGCCTCTATGCATTTTACATCTCCAGCACCTGTCAGATGTGTGATTGCCATAATGCTTAGTTATTACTGCAGTGCAAAAGAATCATATCACCACTCTCCATCGAAACTCCCACCATACATTTGCTGCTGTGGTCAAATGTATTCCTTCCCAGATCTTCTCCCATTGCTTCTCCTCTAAAGCAATATTCAATTCTTCAAACCAGGCAATCTTTATGTGTTCTAACATAGAAACATAGAAACATAGAATTTGACGGCAGATAAGGACCGCTTGGCCCACCCAGTCTGCCCATTTCCCTACCTACTGGATAAGCTGCAGATCCTAGTTAACCAGCAGCCTACTTCTTCCTACCCCCACCCCCTAGAATTGCCTTATGACTGTCCCATGCATGCTTGAATTCCACCACTGATTTTGACTCCACAACCTCCTCCGGAAGGCCGTTCCATGCATCCACAACCCTCTCTGAGAAAAAATACTTCCTTAAATTACCTCAGAGCCGCCCCCCCTCTATCTTCAAATTGTGCCCTCTTGTTCTTGCACACCTCTTTTTTTGAAAGCTGCTGCCCTCTTGGACTTTGTTGATTCCCTTGAGGTACTTGAACGTTTCTATCATGTCCCCCCTCTCCCTCCTTTCCTCGAGGCTATACATATTAAGCTGCTTTCATCTCTCTTCATATGTCTTCTGGTGCAGACCCTGCACCATTTTAGTTGCCCTCCTCTGGACAGCTTCCATCCTGTCTATGTCTTTGCGGAGATTGGGTCTCCAGAACTGCAGACAGTACGCCAGATGGGGTCTCACCAGCTGTCTGTACAGAGGTATAATAACTTCCTGTTTTCTACTGGTGATGCCTCTCCCTCTGCATCCCAGTATCCCCCCAGCCCTCCTTGCTGCCCTCTCACATTGCTTGCCCACCTTTAGGTCATCTGATATGACTACCCCAGGTCCCTTTCCATTTTGTTGTTGTTAGTATCTCACCCCCCATTGTGTACTCTTGCCCTGGGTTTTGTTTCCCAGGTGCATTACCTTACTTCTTATCATTGAATCTAAGCTGCCATACATTTGACCATTCCTCTAACCTTGCCAAGTCCCTTCTCATCCTTTCCACCCCACCCTGTGCATCAACTCTGTTGCAGATCTTTGTGTCATCTGCAAAGAGACATACTTTTCCTTCCAGTCCTTCTGCAATGTCGCTTATAAAGACATTGAAGCAGACCGGTCCTAATACTGAACCCTGCGGTACCCCACTAGTTGGTACCTAATTGGTTTAAGTCAACTGCCACCATAAAGTTTATCAACTGGGATATCATACTCCTAGAACTAGAGGATCAAGCCAAATTAAACATTAATTCTTGTAAGGGGTTTAGTTTGTTTATTAGTTGAGCTCCCTTATTGTCTAATCTGGAAATATTGAAATTGATCCCTTGGTGCTAGTTTAAATTTGTCTAATAACAGTTGGTATGATTTTAAATCATTTTCTCCATACAGTTGGCCAATAAATAATAATCCCTTTCTCCCCCAAGTCTGAAAGCCCGTATCCAGCCTGTATGGCAGAAAGTCGAAGCATGCCCTTAAGGGAGTGTATGTTGTCATTTTCATTTGTAACTTAAATTTTGAACATATGTTTTTCCAGGAGATATCAGAATTGTTGCCCATGGATTGTTAGTACTTATTGTTTTGATTCCCTCTCCGTCTATCAGCACCAAATCTTCTGTTGTCTTAATATTGAAAGAAATGTTTTCAATCTCCACCCATGCAGGCTTTGTTTCCTCTGCCATAAATGAAGTTGTGCAGCCCAAAAATATTTTCGAAAGTCAGGTAAGCTGAGGCCACCTTTGTTTTTGTGCAATGATATAACCTTCCATTTTACTCTTGGGATTTTTCCAGCCCAGATTAACTTAACCAGTGTCTTCGTAAGTATTGTCCAAAAACTACCAGGCAATTTTAAGGGGAGGGAGGAAAACAAAAACAGAAAATTAGGGAGTATATTCATGCGGACACACTCAGTTCTACCAGACAGAGACGATGGTAGCTCCCTTCATCTATTGCAATTTGCGTGTATGCTTGAAGAAGTTTTCAATAATTAGTTTCATATAGTTTGTTAACATCTTTAGGAATCCATATTCCCAAATATATCAAACCTGATTTAACCCATTTACAATTACCTATCTTTGGGAAGGGGGAGGCTGAATCTGGGCCTAGTGGAAATATCTCAGTTTTGCTATCATTTATTTTAAAACCAGAAATCGAACCAAATCCCTCCAGCATTTCTCTTATTATAGGGATCCTGTTCACCAGATCTGCTACATACAGGAGAGCTTTGTCTGCATACAGGGATATCCTGACCTCTTGACCTCCCACCCCTACGCCTAGAAAATCATTTGATTGCCTAATCATTGCCGCTAAGGATGCCATACTGATGGAAAAGAGTAGAGGGGAGAGTGGACATCCCTGCCTGGTTCCACATTGTATACTAAAGACTAAGGAGGTAGTTCCATTTACCTTTACCTGTGCCCATGGGCTCCTATACATATTTCCCATCCATTTTTGAAAATTTTCTCCAAATTCATATTTCTGTAACGTTTTTTCTAAATACTTCCAGTCTAGGTGATCAAGCACCTTCTCTGCATCCAGAGAAATAATTGTGTGTAATGTTTTGGAGGGGAAGTGCCTAGCTGCCGTTAGTGTATTCAAGAGAAGATGTTATTGGTAATGTGCCTCCCAGGAATGAATCCTGTTTGGTCGGTATGCACCAGTGTGGTGATTATCTTTTGCAGCCTCAGACTTATAACCTTCGTGAATATCTTAGCATCCTAATTAAGGAGCGATATAGGTTGAAAATTAGAGCAAGATGTTGGTTCCTTCCCTGGTTTCAGCAGCACCGAGATCAGAGCTCCACTCCACGTATCTGGTGTAGCATTCTCTTCACTCACTTTATTACATACCTTTGTAATTAAAGGTACTAGTTCCTTTAAAAATCCCTTGTAAAACTCTATATTGTAACCATCCGGTCATGGAGCCTTTTCTGCTTTGAAATATTTAATTGCCTCCCTTACCTCTGTCTCTGAAATAGGTTCATCCATCATTTCCGTTTGTGTGTTGGACAGCCTGGGCAGATTGATTTTATTTAAGAAGGCTTGTATCGCCTGTTCATGATCTGGTCCTCTCTTCCTGCTATATAAATGTTTATAAGATTTTGCGAATTCATTCACAATCTGGGATGGTTGTGTGACCCTACAATTTGGTGTATCTGATGGACAAAGTACAGGGACGTATCTCTCCGCCTCTTGTTTTTTCAGACGAAAAGCTAATAATCTACTGGCGTGGTCTCCACTCTCATAGTATGTCTGTCTAATGTATCTTAATGAGTTTTCTGTCTTTCTGAGCATCTCATTATATTTCTCCCTAACCTTCTTAAATTCTGCCAATATCTTTGGGTCTTTAGAACTTTTATGTTGCTTTTCCTGGTTCCTTATCTGATTTAGAGTTTCTGTCATTGCCAGTTGATGTTGTTTATTTGTATGTGTTGTACACGATATGGTATATCCTCTTATTACTGCTTTAAGGCCATCCCACATAAATTTTAATTTTGAGTCACTTTCCTTGTTTTCGTTCAGATAGTGTTTTATCACGTCTCTGATAGAGTTCACATATGTTTTATCATTTAATATGCCTGGATCAAATTGCCACGTACCCCCCTTTCCTTTCCCCATTCCAATCCACTCTCGCGGAAATCATGGCATGATCTGAACACGTGACTGAGTGGATGCTGATGTCCTTAAAGGTGTAGGTCAAATTTTTTTGCGCATAAAATCTATCTAATCTGGAATGTGAGTTGGTGGCCCCAGAATAGAAAGTGTGATCTGTTTTTTTGAGATTCAACTCTCTCCATGGGTCCACCAGGCCAGACTCCATGCATAAACTTCTAAGCAATCTGGAGCAAACATTTTGGCTCCTAGGTCCTGTGGGACTTTAATCCAGATCTGGGTTTTCTATGTAGTTCCAGTCCCCCACACATATCACCTGCCCTTCCGGGTAGCAAGAAATCGAGTGAAATAAATACCTAAAGAATTCTCCTGGGAGGGGGGTTGGCGCATAAACTGAAAGAATGTGGATAGGTTTGCCACTATATATACCTGCAATTAGAATCAGTTGCCCAGTCCCTGCTGTAGTTAACTTATTTACTTGTAGGGGAAACCCTCTTTGAAGCAGTACTGCCATACCGGCTTTCTTTGCCTTAGGATGTGAGTCTGCATACACTGTCCCAACTCACATTCTTCTTAATTTGAGATGTTCTTTGGCAGATAACTTGGTCTCCCATAAGCAGACTATGTCACATTTTCCTCTATGTAATTCTTGCCCACTTTACAACATTATTGATCCCTTTTACATTGACAGAACATATCTTCATGGAGGCCATGATCCAACCAGTAATAGTTTAGGCCATTTCTTCCCCCCCTCCCCCATTCCCACCCCACAATCCCCATCCCCTTTAGCCCATCTGCGGAACATGTACCAACTAAAATTTAAAGATAAACAGTAAAATGTAGTCTAACATGACAACAATGTATAATCAGACAGTAACATTTAGTCATGATAAGCAATATTAACTTAAATCCAGCTAACAGGATGAAATTATAACTTTTAACAGAGTCAGACCTCCCACCGGTTGGGTGGTCAGCTGACTAACAACACTATATGTTCACGTCCCTGGGGCCTTTTCTGCCCCTGAGGGAGTTATCTACCTTACTTGGTGATAAAGGTTGGCTGGTCCAGCCTCCGCCAATCAAACCTAACCTGTCCTTCTAGTCTAAAAGTGTGATCTCTGACTTCCGAGTGCCTGACCACTCAGTTTAGATAATCTCAAGCACTGTTTATATGAATTTGAGCAGACCTGAGAGTTTCCAATGAGTCTCCTTTCTTAGAGACTATGATCTTAAATTTCTACTGCCTCTCGGTCTAAAAAGAAAGTGCTATACCTGGTTAAACAACTAAATAAAAAAAAAAAATAAAAAAAAATATTTGCATTGTTCACCTTTGTTCCCTCTTTTCTTATCTGCTTTGTGATGTCAATCAAGAAAAAAAGAAAAAAGGAGGGAAAAAACCCTTATCTCTTCAAGGTTTTATATTCTGATGTTCTATTAGTCCCCCTATTGTGAGCTTTATTATTTCTCTCAGTTGTCCATCCAGCCTAAAAGTAAACACATATATTCTTTTTGGACCACTTCAATTGTCCTGGATTTGTCCATATAAAATCGTTAGAACAAATGAGTTTTATTTTTGTGTCCTCACCATCTTAAGTCATTTGTCTTCTGTTTAACTCAAGCTGCACATAGTCAAATTCAGTGTCCTTACTTCCCCATAATTCTTCTTGGGATCCAAAAAACAGTTACACCAGATGTGTTCCTCCCAACAGGAAGTCCCTCCTGGAAACACATCCCTCGATGAAGGTTCCTTTCTCTGACCATGAGTATACTTTATTAGTTTCATGCAATCCTCTGTTCATTCTTCTCAGGTTTGCATTTTAGACCCTATCCAGTGTTCCATGTCTGAGTGCAGAGGGATCAAGGTATCCTCTATTCTCCTGCTGGTCCTTCTGTTTCCTGGTGCCACTGCTCACAGTAAGTCCTCCATTTCTTTTTTGGCCTTGTCTTCCTTAAGATCTGGAAGAGGTACTTTCTGGGCTTCTAAGTATGATGTTGCATTTAGCAGAGAGTCAAACATTTTTATGCCATCTTTATCGTGCACCCACAATTTTGCCATATATCTCAGTTGAGCTTTCATACTTCTCTCTCTCTTTCTTCCTTTTTGCAAGCATCATCGGTGGGTAATCTTGGTTAACATATACTTTGCGACCATCAAGATTCAGGTCTTTCTTTCCCCACGCCATTTTCAGGATGTTCTCTTTGGTGGGGTATCAAAGAAATTTTATAATAATTGATCTAGGTGAAGCTTCTGGTTTTGGTTTATGGGCAATTGACCAGTGAGCATGCTCAATGTCTAATGGAAAGCTGTCTTCTAGTTTTAGTTCAGTGTGCAGCCAACAGTCCATGAATTGTTCCATATTATCTAGTTCCAATCCCTCTGGCACCTCAAACACCCTGATATTATTTCTTCCTGCTCGAGCCTCCGCATCTTCAACTCTCAGGGTTAAGTCTCTTTCCTTTTGTGTAGATAGGATAGAGAATGGCTAAATGCCATGCGTTCATTTTGCATGGTGTCCAGATGTGTCTCCACTGTTGCTGTGCATGTCTCCAACTTTTTTAAATCATTATGTATGCCCATTACCTTCGTATCTATTTTGTGCAGCATTTGTAATATCTTGCAGCTAGCAGCTTTTTTCATCACCGGCCTTGAATCGGATCCCGAATCATCCTCCTCTTCTCCAGATCCTGTCAGCAGTGAGGGCTGCGACAATGTCGGACTTAGGCCTCTCATCTGTGTTGCTCCCTGATCAGCCTGGGAGTCATGTGATTTTGCTTTTTTCATGCGTACCATATTATAGGGGATCCAAAAAGCCACTTTTGTCTTTGAGAGTAAAATATGTCTGCTGCGATAGTGAACAATTGTACTTTTTCTGGTGCTCGATGATCAGATCCCCTCACTAAGTGGCCATTCGAGTCAGTGATGTCACCGGAAGTTCTAATTAAATATTTTTGTTTTCTATGTGTGTCTGGTCTAGCTATCAGGAGTAATTGTTTTAATTTTAAAACTTTTAATTTCATCCAGCTACACACAACCATAAAAAGCACAGAAATCACCCCAGACCATCAATGCTATAATTAAAGACTCTAGCTGTTTTCTTACAGAAAACCACACTCAGTTCTCAAGTATTTACTAAACTGTAAATGTAGGTACCAACATTCTATTAGGTAGAAATGACAGTTAGTGCTGATTTTGCTCTGTGACATGATTTTCAATTTCTTTTTGTTTACAAATGTGAAGTAACATAAACCCCACTCATTAGCTCTCAAGTATTTGCTAAACTGAGCATGTAGCCATTTCTGCACAGTGGATAAGAAAAGTTACACAGCTCTGCTGTTGTGAACTAATTCTAAAGCAGTGCTTGCAACTGAATCTATGATCTCTGCTACTTCACTGTCACCTGATACAGGATACATTGTAGAAACAAGAAAAGCAAAAAAACTGCCTCAGATGGCGATTCGCTAGGAGTCATAAAACTACCATAAAGCTAGCAGGCTAATTTATGAAAAACTCCTAATAGCAGACAGAGGGAAGGACACACTAGGACTTCACACACAAATCAAAACACTCTGTACAACATATGTTTTAGAAAATTCTGGGTGTAATACTCCTTTAATAAACATATTTCACATTTGACTGATAATGAATTCTATGAAAAGTACATACAATTATTTATTATTGCTGCTACATATTCCCTCACAGTTTAAAGTATAGTGAAAGGTTTTGATATGAATGAAGTATTGCACTTGTCATCAAGAAGTGGTATAAAACAAGTTTTTTTTAACTGGAAAAACACTATATAAGCTACTCATTACAGGAAATTTAAAATTACATGGTGAACTGGAAAACACATCCATACAGGTTTACAATCTCAGCAGCAAAAACAAGAACTGTTGTAAACAGTGTTGCAGACAGGAAAGCATTTCTTCTGTTAAATAACAAGAGTTTCTTTATCTTTCAGAGGAACAGATAATCTTTTAAATATCAGTAGTAGTAGCCTAGCAATTAAGGCAGGATAAATTAAAGTTGATGCTACAGCCCTATATATGTTGTAATTATGGGGGATTCAAGATATTGAAACTGTGTTCATATCCTTTTATAAAGCATGGCTTAGAGTGCCAATAAGTACTTCCACAGCAAACAGAATTAGGCAGGATTTCAATTGCAGCATTTTCAAAAATTAGAATACTTGCTTTTTGGATTAAATGTACAGGACAGCTGGGGAACAAAAATCACTCAGTTATGCTTGAAAGAAAATTATAGATGATTGAACTCAGACTTTGAATCTCGATGGCTGCACCGTGTAGAAACATTATTAAAATATTTGAAATTAGAACACTTACGGCAGCATGTACAGAAATAGATTATTATTAAACAAAAATATGTAGCCATAATTAAAGGGAGACTGATGAATGTCTGTACAAAAGAGGATCTACAAATTGTAAGAAATTTTAAGATGACAAGATGGATGGTTGATACACAATATGTGCAGACTTAAAATCCTTTTTTAGAAGTAAGTAAGGTATTATCTGTTAAGCACCCTTTCCCTGAGGCTCAGGGTGCTGTACAGGGTGCAGACAATACAGCATAATTACAACATGAGCCACTATACATACCAAATCTAAAAATAACAACATATATAAAACAAGAATAATATCATAAAATAAATATTAAAATCAGCAGACAATACAGGGGGAGTATTCTCATTAGACCCCAACATGCCTCTCTAAAACAGATGTGCCTTCAGGCTCTGCTTAAAGACCTCCAACGACAGGGCCTCGCTCAAGGATCTTGGGAATGAGTTCCACAGGGGCGGTTTTGTAACTTCAAATAAATGATCACCCGAGGATTTGAGCCATGCCCTGGGAACCACTAGGAGGCCTGCTTTGGAGGAGCAGAGAGAGAGAGTGCTGGCTATGGTAAGGGAACAGGAGGTCACTCAGATAGCCAGGGCCCAGTCCGTATAGGGCTTTATAGATCAGCAGACTGGCTTTGAAAGTAATTCTCCACCTCCCTGGCAGCCAATGCAGTTCATGCAGAACAGGGGTTTCATGACTAGACCTAGGAAGGCCCATTAACAACCTAGCCACTGTGTTCTGCATTATCTTCAGGCGACGCAGGACCCCTCCAATAACCCTGAGGTAAAGAGCATTACAATAGTCAAGTCTGGAGGTTACGAAGGCATGTACTAGTGAGGGTAAGTCCTCAGATGGGATTAAGACTTTAATCTGGGCAATATTCCTGAAATGGTACAAGCCACTCCAGACAACCAATGACACCTGAGCCTCAAATGTCAATCTATCTTATGCTGCCATTGGGAGACATTATAAGGCGCTATGGGCTGAGTTTTCACTGCTATGCAGATGATACTCAGCTCTATACGTCCTTTGTACCCGAACAGAATGACGCATTATCGGTTTTTAACAACTGCCTCTCTGAGATTCAAGATTGGATGAGTGAGAACTGGTTGAAGCTAAATCCGGATAAGACTGAGGTGTTGGTTGTGGACCTGGGTCATTGTGTAGAGAAGTTGACTCCTGGGTTCCCCTCTGGTCTTGTATTAGGGGGTAACCAGTTGAGACCTTCTGAACAGGTGCGGAATCTGGGCGTAATTTTTGACAGTGAGCTGATGCTGAAGACACAGGTATCAGCCGCTGTCAAGTCTTCCTTTTACCATCTGAGGAATATCGCCCAGATAAAACACCTTGTTCCACACGATGACCTCCCTGTGTTGGTCCATGCTTTTGTTTCCTCTCGTCTTGATTACTGTAATGCTCTATATCTAGGGTTGCCAGGGCTGGATCTCCATCGCCTGCAGCTGGTGCAGAACGCTGCAGCCAAGTTGCAGACTGAGTTACGAAGAACTTGCCATATCACACTTGTGCTGTGCGAACTGCACTGGCTGCCGGTGTGGTAGAGAATCACCTTCAAGGTCGTGTTGCTGACTTATAAGACCCTACACAGTCAGGGACCAGGCTACTTGCAAGATCTCCTTCGACCCTACCATCCTCTCCGCCCACTCCTCTCTGCTGATGAGGGATTGCTAGAGATTCCCAGGGTTCGTCTTCAGTCATCTGGGGCCAGGGCTTTTTCTTTCATGGCTCCAACCCTGTGGAATTCTGTACCTCGTCAGATTAGAGAGTGCCTGTCCGTGGAATCATTTAAGATGTCTCTGAAAAGTTATCTATTTGAATTAGCATTTGAATAGGTTTATTGCTGCTTTTAGTGTTTTTATGTTGTTATTTATTATGGTTGATGTCATTTTTGATATGTATTTGCACTTTGATATGTTGAAAAGTACACTATAAATAAAATTTGATTTGATTTGAATAAAATTTGATCTTCCAAAATGACCCCTAGATTTTTAACTTAGCCAAGGCAGTTAGCAGTGAGGAGCGCAGCATTACACCAATTTCCACCCTGGCCACCTCTGCACCCTACTGATGGTGAGGCTCAATCACCAGCACCTCCATATTACATGGATTGAGCTCAGCCAGTTGAAGGACATCCAGTCCTGGATCTCAGTCAGTCATGCATTCAGTACCTCAACAGCGCTATATGTCTCGGGTGCAAATGACAAATACAGCTGGGTGTCATCCGTGTACCAGTAACACCCCATGCCATAATGTCTAATGTTAGCTACTAGAGAAAGCATGTACACTGTGAAAAGCATGAGTGAGAGGATATAGCACTGAGGAACTCCACATGGCAGGGGCTTCAGGAGTGAGGAGAAATTTCCCATCACTACCCTCTGCATCCTGCTAGTGAGAAAAGACTTGAACCAGTGAACGATAGTGCCAGTGAGTCCACAGAGCTCCCGTGGGTGATCCAACAACACACCATGGTCTACAGTGTCAAAAGCTGAAAAGAGATCTAGGAGAATGAGAACTTGCCATTCCCCTCTATCTCTACCCCTGAGGAGATCATTATGTACCCTGACTAGCACAGTTCTATGTCTGTACCTAAATCCTGAGTGAAGAGGCTCAAAGGCTGTGAGATGTGTTTTGAGCTACAGAACCACTATACTCTCAATAATCTTCCCCAGAAAAAGGAGGTTAGAGCTGGTCTATAATTCACCAAGCAGTCCGGGTCAAGAGATGGTTTCTTCAGGAAGGGCTTCACCAGTGCCTCTTTCATGGCACTAGGGAACAGCCCCTCTGAGAGTGAACATGGAGAATATAGATTATTTACAATTCATAGACTTGAGATTTGAGATCCAATAATTGCTTTTTTCAATATAATATGCTTGATAAAAATATGCCTCCTATATCTGTTAAGCATAGAGATTGTGGGTTAAAACAAAAGGATAATCTAATCCACAAATTAATTTATTGCCCTTGGTATACAGACCAAAGAAAGGTTTGTACTGCAAAATATATTAGTGTTTGGTAGATGACACCAGAAAATGCCTGCAATATATTAAATCGGTCCAGATTTCCAATATGTTCTAATTCTGTTGGCAGTCTAAGGGTTAATGAAGCCCTGCTTTGCTAAGATAGCTGACAGTGTTGTCTGTTTGTGAAACTATATAGAATTTGAGTGGACCAGAAAATACAAAAGCAGATAGAAGGGTATTTAATGTGAATATGATTGCTTCCTATCCAGTTTAATAATCAGGACATGGTTCTGTATCTAGAGTTTATTTATGTATTTAAAACCTGTTTTACTAGGTAAGCACACAGAGCCCATGGCTCGTTTCCAGTTGCAACCTGGGGGAAGGGGAGGAACGGGATAGTGAGGAATCTTACAGCGTTCATACATGACGTACATAACACATTCCAAAAACAAATGAAACAAGTACATGGTAAGCAGCACGTCCTGGTACAGTAAATAATAACAACATGATAGGGTAGCCCCAGGGAAAGAACATAAAGAGGCAGAACCAAGGCTGTCCTACAGAAGCTTACAGCAGTTAGCACAATGTACAGCACTGGGTTAATATGATATGCATTAGCTAGATGAGTTAGATAGGCTCAGAGTGGGGCTTGACATCGGGGACATGACAGGGATTTGTAGCGGGACATGATTGGAGCCTTGTTTGATGTGGGGGAAGGGACAGTGACATTGGCCAGGAGATTGTTCCGGGTGTTCAGGAGCTGGTGAAGGCTTGGCTTAGGTTACACTTGTATCGTTGAATGTGGAGGTGGCCTCCTGCCTTGGATCTAAGCAGATAAGAAGGGTTTGCTGCAGAGGAGAAGAGATCGGACAGATATCTGTCAATACTTGGCACCCAGGAGGGAAGTATGCATCATTTGTCTTGCAGGGGAGGGGACCACTCTAGCTCATTGTACATACTACATTGGTGGGAAGGGGGGCAGCCCAGGGCAAATCTACACAGGGCATTGAACAGGGTGTTGATTTTATCAAGAGAGGTGGAGGTAGCACCTAAGTAGACTACGTCCTTGAAGTCTATGAAGGGAAGGATTGATTGTTCCACAACTTGTTTTCTGATGTTTCAATGGAGGTATCCTATTATTGTATATAGAGCACCTAGCTTAGTGTATGGCTTGGTTACTACTTGGGAGATGTGTGCTGAGTAGTCAAGGTGTAGTCCAGGTGGAGACCAAGGTATTTTTTGAGAGGAAACCTAGTCTAGGCAGGACCCGTCTAGGCAGGGTATGTAAAGTCATAGTGGGGTAGGTAGAGCTAAGCCAATTCCTGGTGCTAAACAACATGGATACAGTTTTTTTTTGGTTCATGATGAGGCAGTTATCCAGGAACCATTTTTGTACTGTGGTGAAGTCCTGTTGGAGGTGACCCTCGATGGAGGGGGTAGAGGTCTCGGATACATAGATAATGGTATCGTCTGCATACAAGTGTATGTTGGTGGCAGTAAGGGAGTTGGATAAGTCATTAATGTAGGTGGTAAAGAGCAGGGGTCCCAAGATTGAGCCCTGTGGGATCCCAAGGATGACTGTTGGGGGGGGGGGCGAAGCTTGACAGATTGGATCCGGTTGGCCAGGTATGACTGGAACCTTGGTAGGGCTGAGGGGGACACCAGAGTTGACAAGTTGAGTAGACACTAATGGTGCTCCATGGTGTCAAAGGCCTTTTGCCAGGTCTATAAATATGGCTCCTGTGCCTAGGCCCTTGTCCATGTTGGTGTGTATGTAGTTGTTGACTTTAAGAAGGGAGGAGACAGTTGAATGGTAAAAGCCAGTTGCTAGGAGGTTAGAACACTGATTTGGGCATAGTAGTCTCATAGCAACCTACTGATAAACCTCTGAAAGGTTTTGAAGAGGATGGGGAGCAGAAACATTGGCCAGTAGTTGGAGGGTGGGTCAGCTCAACCAACTTTGTGGATCGGAACTACCAGTGTATGCTTCCAGCTGCGAGGAAAGGAGCTAGTATATGATGATTGATTAAATACATGGGCAATAGGGACAGCTATCGTTAGAGTATTGATTTTGAGAAATTTGGGCACAATACCACTGGCTGCTAAGCTGGATACTGCATTTAGTGCCAAAAGCTCTGTGTGAACATGGGCCTCTGAGATTGACAGCAGGCTGAGGTTGCCACTGGTAGGTGGATTGGGTAGTGGGGGTTGGGGGAGGTTAGGAATAACAGCCCTGGGGCCTTCTTTGAAGTATTGATTGAGGGTGTCACAGTTAAGGGGGACCAGGTGGGGTCTGTGTCTCACTGGGGGAGGGTTTAGTTAGGCTACTGACAATTTTCTAGAATTTAGAAGGCTCAAGGGCATTGCAAAATAGCTTGCTCTTGAAATATTTGGCTTTGACTAGGAATATGCTCCTGGTACACTGATTCCAAAGTATGGTGTAGGCTTGCCTGTCCTGGGGTAATCCACTTGACTTGTGTCTGATCCAGGCCAAGTCCCTCCACTGGAAGAGTTCAGTTTCGTCTGCTGTGATCCTGGGGAGGTTGGTGCAAATTCAGGGCTTTGGCTTTGGAGTGAAGGTTGCTGTGTGAGGGGAGCTTGTTGTCAGCTGAACAGTTAATGTTAAAGTCACCTAGCATGATATGCTCACCTTTAGGGAGGGGTCCACAACTGTCTGGAGTATATCTGTGACCATGTCGGAGGATTTGCTTGGTGAGCAGTAGATATCTGTTATCTGTATTGGGATGGAATGAGGGTGGGTAAGGACCCTTGAGATGAGTTCATGCGATTTTGGGATGGCATCTAGATTAGTGATGGAGAAACTGTGAGGCATGCTGAGTAGATGAGGACACCTCCCCCACACTTGGAGTGGTCTTATCTATCTTGGGTTGTTTTTAATGATTTATAATTATGTGCATTGTATATAGATCTGCTTAATTTATTGCTGTAATTAATACTGTATTTATATAAATTGAATGAAGCATTATAGTGTAGTGGTTAATAGCGCTGAGCTGCAAACCTCAGGAACTGGGTTTGAATCCCACAGTCACAAGTTGCATATTGTGTGACCATGAGCAAGTCACTTAACTTCCCTGTGCTCCCAGGTTGCATCTAGAAACAAGTGTCAGCATATTGTGTCTTTCCTGGCCAAAAATTGTAAAAGAAAAAACACTTTTATACATGGAAATTTAAACGGCCTGAAAGGCTGCTCAATAATATTTTTGAGCCTGAAACAGTAGTAGTAGTATTTTATTTTTAAGTTGTTCTTCCCTGGAAGCTCAAGGTGCCATACACATGGACAATTTAAAACAACAATAAAATGTAGTATCACACAGGAATACAAATCATATGCAGCAATAAAACTCCTCAATAAATTATACCATATAATAGCATCAGCAGCTACCTTAATTAATAAAACAGCTCAACAATGGATCATTTAAGTATTTTGGAAAGCCTCTGTAAAGATGTAGGTTTTTAGATCACTATTGAAGGCCTCCACTGAGGGGGGCCTCCCTCAGGGCTCTGAGAAGCCTGTTCCATAACCTAGGTGCAGCAACTTCAAATGCCCGCTCCCCAGAGGATTTTTATCTATCCCTTGATACACTAGAGGAGGCCCACATCAGTGGAGTGGAAAGGGTAATAAGGAGTAAGTAGTCAAGAGTTCTATCAGATAGCCTGAGCCCAAATCATGTAGGGCCTTACAGGTTAGTAATCCTACCTTGAATGTGATACGCCCCTTCACTGGCAGCCAGTGCAGTTTGTGCAGGACCTGGGTCATGTGGCATGACCTAGGAAGGCCTGTCAGCAACCTGGACCTCTATTCTGCACCAGCTGCAGGTGTCACAGAGTACCACCATTGACCCCGTGGTGGAGGGTGTTACAGTAATCAAGTAGGGACATCACAAATGCATGCACTAGTGATGCCAGGTCTTTTGGGGGGGGGGATAAGGGACTTAATTCGACTAATGTTCCATATATGGTAAAAGCCACTTAAGACTACTGCCAACACCCGAGCCTCAATTGTCAACTCCTCATCCAGAATGATCCCTAGATTTTTCACCTTAGTAGAGGTCTCCAACTTGGAGGGACTGAGCCGGTCCTGTCACCCCTTCAGTGGTCCCCACATAGCCTTCTGGGCTGGATTAATCACCAGTACCTCAGTCTTGTCCAGACTGAGTCTTAGCAAGCTAGATGCCATCTAGTCCTGGATCTCAGCCAGACACAAATTAAGCACCTCCTCCATGTCAGGCATCCCAAGTGCAAAAAACATATATCTGGGTATCATCTGCATAATAGTGAAAACCCACACAGTATCATCTAATGGTGTTCCCCAGGGGCAACATGTAAATGGCAAACAACATGGGAGATAGAAATTACCCCTGGGGTATGCTGCAGGGCAGGGGAAAAGGGCACAAGAAGAAATTCCCCATCACTACCCTCTGTGACCTATCCCAGAGGTAAGACTCAAACCAGCAGATTACTTTGCTGGTGAGTCCCACATACTCCTTCAGTTGATCAACCAGCAACCTATGGTCTACAGTGTCAAACGCTGAGAGAGTTAACCATTCTCCTCCGTCCCCCTGCCCTGAGGAGGTCACTGCATCCTGACCAATGCAGTCTTGGTGCTGTGTCTAGACCTAAAACCAGACTAGAGGGGCTCACAGATATCAAAGGCTGCCAAGTACACCTCATGCTGCAGCACCCTTATCTTCTCAATAATCTTCCCCAAAGTGGGAAGGTTTGAGACAGGACAAACATTTGTGAGATTATCTGGGTCCAAAGATGTCTCTTTTTTCAAAAGGGGTCTTACCAATGCATCTTTCAATACAGTTGGAAGGACCCCCTCTGACAATGAGCACTGAAAATCCCCACAAACACTAGACCCAACTGTCCCACACAGCATAAGAGCAGCCGCATTGGACCTGGGGCCAGTTCACAGAATGTGGTTTGCAGCTTCAAGATCACCTCACAGACCTCTTCCATCAACACCAGCCTAAACGCTCCCCAGGACAGTTGAGTGTGACTGCAGAGAGCAGGCTCAACACAGTTGGGTAGCAACAGCCACTTGGGGAGATCTGGGCTCATATGGAGCACATCCTGTCTGAGAAAAATGAAGAAACTTCTCAAACATCATGGCAGAACAAGCCCTAACTGGCTGCAGACAGGCTCGATGGAGTAACCTGCAATCAATTCCTCTTAGCAGCAATCTCCCCAGACAAAAAAAGCTGACTTTTCACGGGTGATTGCCCTTTGGTGTTCATCATAATGAATGATTGAACCCAGCTTGCCCTCTGGGGTCCTGGATCTCCTCTAACAATGGCCCAACCTCCACCCCTTGGTCTTCAAATCCCTCAGCTCCCCATCACACTCTGGGGATCCTCGGTGAGAGGCCAAGGGTCATACATGGGTGAATGTGATGGCATCGAAAGCTGCAGAGATCACCCTATAATAAGTCACTACCACTTCTTTTGAGTTCGTCTCACACACTGCCTTCATACCTGAAATGTCCAACACTGTCAGTAGTCCTACTGGTTGTAACTCTCTTAAAGGGGTGGTATTGAATCATTTTCACAGTGGGTAGACTACAAGAGGGCCTCGAATGAGAACTTCACCATACATTGATCTGACCAACTGACTGGATCAACCTCAAGATTATCAATTTTGAGCCTCAGGAAATAAAAACAAATACTGCTGAGTGTATATACCCATTTAATCATATTAATAGCAGCAGCCTTTTTATACCTCCCCCTTATTACTATGCTAAGACAATGCCTATGAATAGGAGGAATATTTATATTTCAGTGCTGACATCAGGAGTTTTAGAACTTGTGGGGCAGCATATTTGAAACTTCAGCAAAGCTCCAGGCAAAGTTCTTGCATTTGAACAAATCAGCCCGATGTGCTCAGCTTGATACTATATATTTGAACATGTGCAGGGCAAGGTTTACTTGTGCAACTGATGTCTGAATGTATCCCCTTGTTAGCACAGTACAGTGAAAATGCAAACTACAGGCAAAGCCCCCTGCAGGCCTATCAAGGGGATACAGCCTGAGACAACGAATATTCATTCCAGATATACACAGGAGCAATCAATCTTTTTGTGCAACACAAAAGTGTGTACTAATGAGATCCAAATCACTATATTAGAATGTCACCATGCAAACAATTTCATTCTTTATGCAAGGTGTGAACACTTCATTACCAGCAGATTGAGGCATTGCTCCTTACAGTGACTGAAGGCTGGGCCCTCCATAGCAGAGATCAAGATCGCTCACTGTGAAAAGGTGTCTTGTGGAGCTGCAGTGGTTCTTTCTGAGTGCACTGAAAGATGAGCTAGTGAGACCTCTTCTGAAAAAAAAAACCATATTTGAACTGGGGCTGCTTAGCAAATTTTAGACCCATCTCTTACTTTCCATTTCCAGGAAAAGTTATTCAGACGATAGTGACTCTGCAGCTCGAGGCACACCTCATGGCCTTTAACATATATGAATCACTCCAGTCCATATTTATTTCCAGGCATAGTACTGAGACTGCGTTGGTCAGGCAGCATAATGACCTCCTCAGGGCCAGAGATAGAGGGGAGCAGTCAGTTCTCGATCTACTCGAGCTCTCTTACCTTAGCCTGTTTTTGGATCATCTCAGGGAGTATGGAGGACTCACTGGTAGGGTCATCAGCTGGTTTTAGTCCTTCCTCAGTGGCAGGCTGCAGAGGGTAGTGATGGGAACTATTTCCTCACTCCCAAAGTCCTTGCTCTGTAGCATACCCCAGGATTTGATCTTCTCACCTATGTTATGTGCAGTATACATGCTGCCCCTGGGCGCTATCATCAGACATCACAGCTTGGGTTTTGACTGCTATGCAGATTATACCCAGCTATATCTGTCATTTGCACCCAGGACATCTGGTGCGGTCGATGTACTGAATTTATGTCTGATCGAGATCCATGACTGGATGTCCTCTAGCTGGCTGTGGCTCAATCCAGAAAAGACGGAGGTATGGGTGACTGAGCCTGATCAACAGCAGGGTGAGGGGTCCACAGCAGGGAGGCCCAGCCTGGTACTTGGTTCCTCTAGTCTGGTGGCCTCTACTAAGGTGAAGAATCTGGGTGTCGTTCTGGACAAAAGACTAACATTTGAGGCTAAGGTGTCATCTGTAGTCCAGAATGACTTTTACCATCTTCATAATATCTCCTGGATTAAAGCCTTGATCCCACTGGAAGACCTGCCCTCACTGCCTCATGCCTTTGTGACTTCCCAACTTGATTACTGTAATGCTCTGTATCTCGGGGTTGAGGGGAGAGGGTCCTACGATGCCTGCATCTAGTGCAGAACACAGTGTCCAGGTTACTGATGGGCCTTCTGAAGTCATGTCACGTGACCCTAGTCCAGCGTGACCTGCACTGGCTGCTGGTGAAGTGGTGAACCTCCTTTAGGGTCAGTTTGCTGACCCACAAGAATGCATGGAACAGACATAAAGTAATTCTAGTGAGAGGTAGGAGGAAGTAGGCTGTTAGTTAACCCATTTGTTTAGCCAAGCTTTTTTTTTTGCCTTCCTCAGACGGCAACTCAGAGATTCCATCACCCCGGTTATTGGCTGAGTCCTGGCATATCGGAATCACCAGCTGGCATGGCTGGGTCCCAGTGTACCGGGATCCCAGTGTCAAGCTGTTCGATGCTGAGGATTTTTCCCTTTTTGTCCCCTGTATTGTGGTCCTAACCCCAGAGGGCACCAGCACGAAGGATGTAAGTCCAGATTGGCAACATGCTGATGCATGCTGCAGTTAAGCACCTAATGGGGTCATCCCTGATTCTGTGAGTCTGAGCCTACTGCCCGTGTTTCCACTGGCAGCAGTACTTATTAGGTGCATTATTTAGGTTTGGATTTGCACCCTAAATAAATTTGGAGAAGGGCTGATGCAGTCCGTCTCCACGAAAGTGGGAGCAGGGATGAGGCTGGCAACTACAGACCTATCAACCTGACCTCGGTGGTGGGGAAACTTATGGAATCACTGCTAAAAGAAAGGATAGTGGAGCAGTTTGAATCAAGTGGAGCATGAGAGCTGAGGCAGCACAGATTCACATCAGGAATGTCATGTCAAACAAATATGATAGATTTCTTTGACTGGGTGACCAGGGAAGTGGATCAGGGGGGCAGCGGTGGATGTGGCCTACCTTGACTTCAGCAAGGCATTCGATTCTGTTCCACAAAGGAGGCTTGTGAACAAGCTGGGCAGCCTAGAATTGGGTCACAAGGTGGTGAACTGGGGTGGCAATTAGTTGAGGGCTACAACACAGAGGGTGGTGGTACATGGAGCTGAATCAGAGGAAGGGAGAGTGACCAGCAGGGTGCCACAGGGATCAGTTATCGGGTCAGTACTTTTTGACATCTTCATCAGTGACATTGCGGAGGGGCTGGAGAGTAAGGTGTGCCTCTTTGCAGATGATATTAAGATCTGCAATAGGGTAAACAGTATGGGAGGGGGTGGAGAAAATGTGAAAGGACCTAGCTAAACTGGAGGAATGGTCCAGAGTGTGGCAGCTGAGATTCAATACGAAGAAGTGCAAAATCATGCATTTGGTATACAGGAACCCATGGGAGCATTACATGATGGATGGGGAGTTAACGGCCACAAAACAAGAAAGAGATCTGGGGTTGATCATAACTGACAACCTAAAAGTGGCCAAACAATGTGCCAAGGTGGTGGGGAGAGTCAGTGGGATGCTGAGGTGCGTAGGGAGAGGTAACACCAACAGAAAAAAAGAGGTGGTGATGCCACTGTACAAGTCATTGGTGAGACCTTATTTGGAGTACTATGTCCAGTTTTGGAGGCTGCATCTCTGAAAGGACACAGACAGTGCAGAAGCAGTTCAAAGAAGGGCAACAAAAATGGTGCAGGGCCTACACCAAAGGTCATATGAGGAGAGATGGAGGAACTCAATATGTATATCCTGGTTGAGAGGAGGGAGAGGGGAGATATGATAGAGACCTTCAAGTACCTATAGGGAATAAATAAGGTACAGAAGGGCAGCATCTTTCAGAAGAGCAGATGCTCTAGAACAAGTGGGCATGACATGAGACTAAGGTGTGACGTGAGAAAGTACTTCTTCATGGAAAGGGTGGTGGAGGCATGGAACAGCCTCCCAGCAGAGGTTGTGGGGGCAGAGTCAGTGGGGAATTCAAAACTGCATGAGATGGGCATGGGGTAACATAAGCAGTTCAGATAAGAGGAAAAAGCCATTGATTAAGTAGGATCTGCAGCATTTTTAGTAGGTAGGGACAAATGGGCAGACTGGATGGGCCTATCAGTCCTTATCTGCCGTCAAAGTCTATGTTTCTATTAGCAGCCCTGCCCTTCACTCCCTCCCCTCCCCTCTGGGATGCTCTATCCTCCTCCCCCCGGCCACCTCCTGATCACCTGGGATCATTCTCAAACCTGGGTTGTTGGTGTCAGGAATGGTACTGCTACCACTGCACTGACGGGCCTGCCCCTTTAGCCGAACTTTTGATTTGATTTAGCTCCCCTTGTTTTAGTTTTAAGTTCTCCATGCTGCTAAATTTGCACACTTTTAAGTTGTTTGTATTTACGATTATGTGTTACGTTATTCTTCTATTTATGTTTTTTTTTATGATGTACATCGCCCAGAGCCTCTGGGATTGGGTGCAAAATAAATATGACTACTACTGCTTAACCAGTGCATCTGGGATAAGTGGATGTCGCTACTGCATGCCCATACCTATTGCTGTCTGCTTTGTTTGCGGTAATAACATGCTTTTGAAAAGCCTTAATTTGCACCGCACAGCATGTCTGTACCTTCAAATGGCTTTGAATATAGTACGGTGCCATGTACTCATGACTCCACCTCTCATGAGCATGTACACAAGCCCTGACTTTGCTGTGTGGAGCAGGGGTGCAGCCAGGCATTTTGAACTTTTACTCGAGAGTTGATGGCACTGTTGCCCCCCCAGATCAAAAGATGGTGCTGCCCCATCACACAAAGATAGCCCCCCCATTTCAGTCAATAATATGTAATAAGCCAATGATCTCAATAAAGTCAAACATTTTAAAACACACACACACACACACACACACACACACACACACACTACTACATCACTCTTTTACACACCATACTTGTACATCCAAGCTTATAAAGGGGGGGGGGCATGATGGACCTAGCATCCATTTCAGTCTTGAAGTACTAAATCCTGTACATCTGGAAATACCTATATAAGCTTCACCTTCTCCCCTGACCTCTGCAGGCAGTTAATTCCTGAACTAAGATACGAGATTATTTAAGTTTTGAAGAGTTCCTGCTCCCGTGCATTGCCTGTCATAAAACAATTGAAATATCTTGGTACAGTGCTGTGCTGTGTACCATCAGAAACACGTGGCTGCACCATCCTAAATACCCTACAGTATGAACAAATGCTAATAAGGCAAAAGGCAAATAAGCAGCCAAACATAAGCAAAAGCTGCAAACCAAGGACCGTCACCAGGAGCCAAACTGGGCAGACAGCAAGCCGCCACCATGCAAATGTCCCAAGCACTCAAAATTAGCAATGCATCAATCAGGCAACTTAAATCAGCAAACAACCCGATGATGTCATGAATAATTTATTAAAATGAGAATGTACATAAACCTTGTGATTAAAGGGGAACCCTCAAGTCCTTGGAATAATGCTGTGGGACCTAGAGGTACCAGTTCAGCAAATCACATTGTAATGAAAAATGTCTATCCACTTAATTGTTATCCTTGTTAATATCTGGTTAATCCTGCAACCCCTCCATCCCACCATGTTGTCCGACTACGGATCCTAGAGTCCCCCTTACCCAGACCTCAGATGACACAAATGATGGGCTAAGCTGCACTGCAGGGGACATTTATGTGCCTCGTAACACATTTAAACATTCACAGTAAAATATGTAAGTAATAAGCCACGACAATGTGTGCATTATATGATTTTAATGCATGCCCCAGGGGTGTAGTAAGGCATGATGCTGAAGGTCGAGTGTCCTTACACCCCTGGGAAGTGCATTAAAATCCTATGATGCACACCCTGGAGGAGCTTATGACACTTATAAAAAGGCTCCAAATATTTTTTGGCGAGGACAGGGCATTTATAGAGATTTAATGCACAGTCAGATGACGTCTTTCGGCCAATGAAATTTCTAGATTTTTTTTTTGCCATTTTATAAAGCACATTATTGTGCTTATTCATCCGACAATGATCAGCTGAGGAAAGTGTGATTGGTACAGGCTGCATAAGTAAGATAATGCACTATAGTTTACTATTAATGTTACAAAGTGCTAAAAGGTACATAGATGTCCATTGTGGCTTAGTCCATCTTTCACATCAGAAGGCTGGCCACAGGGGACACTAAGAGTTCCCCTTTAAAGATCAAGTGTACCAGGGATAGCGCTCCTCTCAAGGGAGGGGGGAGTTCAGGCTGACGTCCTGCTGTCAGCCTGCCACCGGGCAGATGTCTGATGGTAGCTAAGCAGGGATAGCCTCTGCAAGGGGAGAGACTCCCTCGGATGTTGATGTGCGTGTCCATGCAAAGGCACGCACACACGCATGCACGGTGCTTCGCTGTACACTGGACAGCCCTGGGGAGAAAATCTCAGATTTTCTACATGACTCCCTTACTTTCCACAGGCTTTGCACCACTAATTAGACAAGACTCCAGGAAACTGGATTGTGCTGGTGGAGGGGTGGATCTCCACCCTCTGGCCCTGCCACGAGGGCAAACCTATGGAAGACCCATGTCACTCTAAGCCAGGTAAGTCCATGGAAAGGTGGGTGATGGGGCTGGATGGAAGGAAAAAAACACACTGAAATCAAAACTGCTAAAACACATAAGGCTGGATTTAAAAAAAGATGAAGCGTGCACACTATTTCCAGAGTTTCAGTTTGGAACTAAACTTGAGGATGTCGACTAACTTTACCCCTTCCTTGAGTTTGGTGGTATGCAGAGATTCAGAAGAACTTTTACATGAAACAAATGTATAACATGTGCACGTACTATTGAAAAATGTAGTAGTAAGTAGTAGTAAAAAGTTTTATTTCTGATATCAGAAACAGGATAACCCAATTTAGCAGAAGCTAATTTACAATGGGGTCCTACTGTACAAAAAAAATATCAGTTTCACTCTTAAAAATGCTATAACATACATATAGATAAATTCATACATAGACAAAACAACAATTATTACAATAAGTGCAAATCTCTCAAGTACAACAACTTTTTGGAGACAGTGCAACCTTTTCAAGCCAAGATCTTAATCTTACCCTCATAAACATTTTATTAAAGTACAAAACATTTAGTGTATTTTAAAACATCAGTCTGTATCCCCACCCCCAACACACACAAAATGTGTCCAAGTCAAGCATCCTATCCACTGTCTCTTATAGAAACTCAATATTATTCTGGCTTCTAAGAAGCAAGGCCAATTTTAAAAGAAATTCTGAGCTCACAGCCACACTATGACCACACTCAAGGGCAATTACAAAAAATGTAAATTTTAGAATGCTTTATTAAATATTTGTTCCAGCATAATGTCTTGTCAAAAATTTACACACAGCAGCTCACAGGGAGCAACCTGCAAGTTTTTAACAATAGATTATGCTGGAACAAATATTTAATAAAGCATTCTAAAAGTAACATTTTTTGTAATTGGCCTTGAGTGTGGTCATAGTGTGACTGTGAGCTCAGAATTTCTTTTAAAATTGATTACGCTACTTCGGGAGCTTAGCCATTCCTGGGGCTGCTAATCATCTTGGTTGTCTTTACAAGCAAGGCCCTCTTTTGGTTCTATGTGATAAGGGTTAGGTGATAACTGTGAAACACAAAGAGGTGATTCAATTATGGCTAACACAATAGCCGCACATAAAAACAACAGCGAGGTACATAACAGCAACTCTAGTACAAAACAGACATTCTCCCCTTGTAGCAGCACCTCCTCCAGAATCTCCCAGAACAGTGCTACTACCACAAATGGCAATTCCCCAGTCTTATATGCTCCAGCAATTACGTGCACCTGGCAACGGAGGCAGCTCCTTCACATCACCACGTACACACATTCTAATTGCCATTTGGCCTTAGTCTACACACACTACATTTCTTGTTATGGGGGGGGCTGTGCCCCTCTCATCCCCCCTACTCAATTATAACTAACTCCAAGCTGCTCATTGACAACCACGATTGCTATTATCACACTATTGCTCCCAATGTACAGTGGCTCAAGTTGCAGATGCTCAAACTGAGTCACCCATATTATGGGATATCCCTCTTTTCTGTGGCACTGCATACCTAATTTCTGCGGCACCATTAGGCCTACTTTAACAGTAGTGGGTAAAGTTCTGTGGCACGTAAATAATTTGACCCAGACCCAAACTTATATAATAACTGTGATTTAGCAGGAAAATGGACAGCAAAGCGTTCTAGCTTTGGGGAGGGGGGGAAAGAGGGAAACGTGCCTCCAGCTCCAGAAGCTCCAAGCACCACCCCCCCATTCCTATTCTAAATCTAGATTTAACAGGAAAAAGGGGCACCAAGGCCTGGTCAGTCTGCTGCCCTAACTCGACCTACTCCTCCCTTCTCTGGGGGAAAAAAGGAACAGAAACCTGCCCCAGCTCCAGATGCTCCCAGCCCCCCACTCAGTTACTGTATATTCCAAACCAGAAAAACAAAATATACTAAAATGTGATCCCGAGAGACCAGGACTTGAAGTGGAGATAGTAGGGAAAAAAAACGCAAAACCACATATTACATTTAAAATTTGACCCAGACCTAGACTCAAATGAAAAACATAGATTTAGCAGTGAAAAAAAAAGGATAGCAAGGTGTCCTAGCCAGTGTGCTACTCTAAGCCTTCCTAAATACTGGCATACCTGCCCCAGCTCCAGAGGCTTCCAGCCCCAGACTGTTTCATTTCCAGATATAGCAGAAAAAAGGGAAGCAGGGCCTGGCCAGTCTGCTGCCCTACCCCAACCTATCCCTCCCCCCAGCTGGGGAAAAAAAGGAGGGAAACCTGCCGCAACTCCAGAAGCTCCAAACATATCCCCCCACATTCCCAATCTAAACCATGAAATACAACATACTGTATATTAAAATGTGATCCCGAGAGATCTTTACTAGAAATGGCGACAGCAAGCGAATAGGAGTTAAACCAGCCCCCAAATTCCAGCCCCCTCCCAACTGTTCTGATGTATGTAGTTATTATTATTTATTTTTTTTGTAAGTAACCAGGCAGATAGATTCCCCGTTCCTAATAAAACCAGCCCTGCCCTATTGCCAGAGAGCTAATGGGTCTAACAATGACTACTAATTTTTTGTTTGTTTAGCCTGTGTATGGCGGGCCGAACTCCAGAATTATTAATGCTGACTGTTGTAGTAGTCAGAGAGAGGGAGTGAGCACACACAAGGCCAGCATTACCATACCTTAACCCTTTAATTCCCAAACCAAAACCCAGGAGCAAGAAGGCTTTAAAAAAAAATTGTCAGGCAGGCACTGTACTCCGCTCTCTAACCAATCCTTCGATTTGAGTCCTAGCCTGTCCAGACTCCTACATCAACATCAGATTAGACACCAAATGAAAAATTACTTTTTAAATGGTTTCATCAAATCCTTTGGGTGCCTCACCCTTAACTGACCTGAAGTTTGTGTAAAATCAGAGTAAGACCTCCTCCATGTCTGTGCTGCCTGCTACTCCCTTCCTGTCGGATATTGCTGTGCAAATTCCTTGGCTGAATCCTGCTGCTACACTTACTTACCAAGTGCTGACAGCAACCTCACTACTGAGTTGCCAACCAGCAACAAACAGCATGTCCCACATTACCGACTGTGTACAAAAGACTTTGGTTGCCCTGCCTCTGTCTGTGCATTTCTTGCACTGCATGGCTGATTCAGTAAACCAAGGTCCATACTCCGCTCCGCCATTACCATTTTTTTGGTCCAGCAATGTCTGCCAATCATCAAAACATGTGGAAGGGGCTCCCATTTTAAATCACCCACTGTCTGACTCCTTGTGCATGAAATCAGCCAATAGCAACACAGATACTGCCCCCTCTTTACAAGGAGCCAGTTAAGCCAATGAGATTTCGCTACCAGGCAAATCAGAAAGGGCCTTGGGCAGCCAATCAAAGAGTGGGGCCAGTGCTTGCACACGGATGCCTCCAGCTCCATCCCTGCAAGTTCGCTGAGTGGATTTCTACCTGATGGCAGTCACTTTCCAATGCCGACTAAAATCCAGTAAGCTCAAGCATTTAAAATGCCTCCTCATCACCTGGGACTGGTCCCCCATCGTCAATGCTCCAGACATTGACACGGCGCTCGACTACTTTATCCACTCCTTTAATTATGCTTGCAACCTATTTGCCCCTTCACTAAATGCCTCATCAAAGGCCACCCCCCCCACCATGGATCTCCCAAACTCTCCTTGACCTGATGCACCACCATGACTCCCGCTGGCTAATAGCCATTGACATAGGCAAGACAGCTGACAAGCAATGCTACCATGCTGCCAGGAATAAGTGCACATGGGAAATACATAAAGCCAAGGCAGAACACTATAAGTCACCCCTCACCTCATCCTGGGGCTCGGGTAGAAGGTTTTGGGACAATCTAAAGGAACTTAAAGGGGAAACGGTGACCCCCCTCCCTCCAAAATCAGTTCCAATGGTAATACTATCACTGACCCCAAACACACAGCCGACACCCTCAATATCGTCTTTTCGGACCTTAGCGGTGTGCTCCCTCCGCACTTCTTTGATCCTCTAATCTCACCCTCTCCCTCTACACCCCCCCTTTTCACTTCAAACTATTTCCCCTAGGGAAGCCTTGCCCTGCTTTCAAAAAGCCTTAGGGAATTCCCAGTTTAGCAGTGAGTCCCTGGACCTAAAACTTCTGCTCCTCACCATCAATGAACTCCTCTCCCCCCTAACCGCTCTACTCAACTGTTCCCTCTGCCCTAGTCAATTCTCTGCCAAATGGAAAACCACCATTATTACCCCATACACAAAGGTGGTGACCGCAGCTCTGCTGGGAACTACTGCCCCATCTCTATCCTCCCTTCCCCTCTCCAAAGTGTTGGAGCGGGTCATCTCTGATCAACCCACTGAACACCTCATAAAAATCCAAACTCCTCTGTCAGGAACAACACAGTTTCCTTAAAGCCCACAGCACCACTTTGGCCCTGCTTGAATTCTCCACAGCCATGCACTCAGCTCTTGACAAGGGACATCTAGCAGGTGCAGTCTTTGTGGATCTGTCAAAAGCCTTCGACACTGTGAGCCACCCCCTCTTCCTGTCTGTCCTCTCCCACATTGGTCTGTCTCAGGATGCCATCAACTGGTTTTCTCCCAGGCTGCCAGTTAAATCTGGGGTGCCCCAGGGCTCCATACTCGGGCCCCTTCTCTTCAGCCTATTTCTAGATACTCTCCCTAGTGCCTGCTCTGGGAATGTGCTCCTTTACACCGATCACACGGTCCTTTTCTCCTCCCATTCCGACCCTCACTTGTTCCAAGCATCCCTCCAGAAAGCTTTCTCTGATGCTGAATCGTGGTTTTCTGAGCATTGTTTAGTATTAAATTATAAAAAGACTAAAGTGATGGTGTTCGCCCACCACCAGAACAAGCACAAAGACCATCCCCTGTGTATCATCAACTTCAAACTACAGCCCCTCAACCAGGTAAATACCTTTAAATACCTAGGTATCACCTTGGACTCCTCTCTTAACTACCATGAGCATATCTATCTCCTAGCATGGCCATCAACACCAGAATTGGTCTTCTTCACTGGCACAAGCACTGTCTCACCCCTGATGTCCTCTGCCTGGCAGTCTCCTCCTCTGTCTTTTCTCTTTTCGATTATGGTATTCTGCTATACGGTGTGGCTGACAATTCCTTCCTGCACTGCATATAAATAGCCCTGATTAAAGCCTGCTGCATAGTCTTGGGCTGTGACTGATCCACTCATACCTGCTCCCTTTACAATCTCTCTAGCTGGCTCAGCTTTGATAATAGGCTTAAGTATCAAACTTGCCTCCTCGCAAGAAAGATCTCCTCAGGGCTATCCTCCCGGGTCTCTCCTCCCTTCTACAACCTGCCATTGTTCTAAAGACCACCCACAACTCCAGTAAGTCCTCCTTCCTGATTCCCCGGGGATGAACCTCCCTCTTCCAAAGAACTTTTATCTACAGAGCCCCACTTTGGATGAACGCCCTCCCCTGCACCATTGCCTCTGAAATTAGGCTTGGCAGTTTCAAATCCCTCCTCAGGGAACACCTCATTGCTTCTAGCACCTGTGACTGTTACTAGCCCTGGCTGCCCCCCACCTTCCCTCCCCCCTCCCCTATCTCCCTCCTCCCTGACAATGGATGTTGCATCCTGGCACCTGTCTGTGCCTCCCCCGTGGCCTCATCAGCTTAGCTTGAGTAGTCTAATTCGGCTACTCCTAGGTGTTACTGTAAAACTGAATTTGTAACCTTCTCTGTATAACAAACCCATGTTTATGTTTATTTATATGCTAATGCCTGTATATGTGTACCTCACCAACCTGTTCGTGCAATTTATATTTACTGTACTCTACTGTAATCCTATGTTTTTGTTCAACGATTCCTGTATTCTCTGTTTCACTGTACATTGCTCCAATGTGGAACCTTTGTAAATGACTCCATGACTCAAAGGTCTTTTCGATATGCTAAATAAATAAATGTTACAAGTAAGTTAGTTAAACAGAAAGAAATCACATGGGGCCCCCAACTTCCTTGTTGTGCATGTTCCCTCCCTCATACTAACCTGCATACCTAACCAAGGCTGAATACAGTCTGATGCTAAAAAAAAAAGTCAGCAACCTATTGATTTTGTTGATGGGTTGGTAGGTCACTGTGTTGGTGTCGCTGTCAGGGGGGTATACTGTCTGAAGTCTGTAGCTGTATCTGTGGTGGCTTTGATCTCTTTAATTTGCAAGGCTGGAAAATCCATCTCTCATAGCAAAATGTCTTTGTCTTGCTGTCTGGAAGGCATCATCACCCATGGAAAAGCTATCTGGAGCCTGTAAGCTCTTGCATCACCACTAGTGGAACAGTTAGTTATTCTCTTAGGTTCAGTATCTTCTCTTAGGCTTCAGCTGTAAGTTTGATCTCTTCATTCTTTGCAGTTCTGGCACACAGGTTTTAAAGCTGGGTACAGTCAGCCCCTTTTGGCATCCACTGGTTGTTCCCGTAGTTTATAAAATGGCAGGGTAAAATCATGTAATCTGATTGACTTTTATTTATATGTAAAATATGGTTTACACATGGTTAAAGAAAAGGACTACTCAGCAGTGGAAAGTCTACAACACAGAACAATGGGCATTTGGAACACAGGCATTTCAGTTAGCCCCCTACTGCCAGAACTGATCTTCTACCACAAACATGGCTGCTACCTTTACACTGTAAAAAAACTTCAACTGGGCCCTAAAAATAAAACTACCTTAAATAAAACAAATGAATAAAATGTTCTTTCCCTGATTATCACACTCTCCTTACACACATAAACAAATTAGAAACAATAAGTATCATTTATAGTTTTCACTTTAACTGTTTCTTTGCTGACAGTGAAAAATCACCCTTCCATCTTTACCTGCTTATCAGGGTACTCTCTTCTTTTTGCCCTGATAGTGAAATAACTGAGTCTCTGGCTGTAACAAAGGCCTTTGTTGTCTGTGTGTACAGTGTGTTGGGAGAGAAACATTTTGCCAGTGGAACTGAGCAGAATTTTGAATCCATGTATTCCATGGTAAACATTCCATGCTAAACATTCCATATCTTGAATGTGGAGAACAACAGAGGAAAAAAAAAACAGGAAGAAGAAAGTAGGCAATAATGCAATGACACCATCAATGACATAATTTGCAGGGGGCGGAAGGACTATTTTATCACAAATGCACACATGTAAATCTATTTTTTCTACATATAAGCATGCTTTTCCCAATAGTCAAAAAAAAAAAAAGGAGTCAATTTTATAAGCGCAATAAGGAACGCAGGGGTGTGTGTAAACTATATTTTACAGTGTGGCCAGTAGCTGAAGTCACTCAGCTTTCAGCCTCGTGCCTTACTACGCCCCTGTCCATGCTGTAAAATATGGTTTACACACACCCCTTCGTGTCTTATTGCTTACATATACATGGATATGTATGGTAGTATATACATGGATATATAGTAGGAAGTCTAAAGAACGCCGTAATGGTTGTAGTTTATGCATATGGATATTTGTAGTCCTATATATGTAAGTTCCTGTCATGCCCAGTAGATTTTCTTTGTCTATATTCACGGGGGTGTGTCCACTATCTAGGAGAAAAATAAAGATGATCACTGAACATACGTGCTGTAACTGAGTCTCTCTGTTGTGAGGGCACCAAGATATATTACACCGACAACAGAGGATGATCAAAACAATGCAGATGTGTGCAAGAAAGGTTACATGAGCTAATGCATGTTTTTTTTAAAGGCATACTAAATCGCCATTTGCTAATCTGCAAATCTGTTAATGGGCGTTTGGCTTCACGAGCTTGTTTATCTTTCCCACCAGTCAGGCTAATGTAAGCACTATAAATCTGTGAGCTGCAATCTTTTGCTTACCTACAAAACCTATTAGCAAGAGTGAAAAAAAGCAACTTGCAACTCCAGCTAGTGTGAATTGTTTGTTTAACTTGCTGAATTTGAAGAAAAAAGCATTACAGACTGAAAACACAGACTCAGGTATGTGAAACCTAAGAATAGTCATAAATGATGTTGATGCTTACATCAGCAGCTTAAATTCCTCACCACAGCAGTAAATGCAGCTCAACAGCAGCCTCTTGTGTCATAATAGAGAAATTGCAATATATACTGAAAAGGTTTTGAAAATAAAAGACAGACTTTCTTTTTTTTTGTGTGGACACTGCAGCTATAGAACACCTTGCCACAGCCATCGTGACTGCAATTGGCAGGATACCAGAATTCGATGAATCAAAACAGGACTTTGATTTTTATTTGGAATGCTTTGAACACTGGTTAGAAGCAAATGAAATTCCTGATGCAAAAAAGGCAAAGGCAAAGGTCTTCCTAGCAGTTTTGGGACCTACAGTGTACCAACTCCTCAAGAATTTGACTGTACCTGCCAAAGTGGTGGACGTGCCATATGCCCAACTCACAGAGACACTTTCACTGCATTTCAAGCCCAAGCCAATTCTCATTGCAGAACGTTTCAGATTTTATCATCAGAACCAAGAGGAGGGGGAAGCTCTTGCTGACTACATCATTGGTTTGAAGTGTCTGGCAAGTACCTGTGACTCTGGCCAGTTTCTGGAGGATGCCCTCTGGGATCGCTTTGTCTGCAATCTGAGAGGAGAAGCCTATCAAAAATGCCTCTTGTCAGTAAAGGACTTAACCTTCAAAACAGCCTGTGAAAATGCCCTTGCTATGGAACTCACTCAGATGGATACCAGGGAACTAACGGGACATTCTGAACCCCAGAAAAGGTCACCCATTTTCCAGCACCCAAGGGACATTCCACACCACGAAGTGGTCCTTTAACTGTTTATTCACAGCCCCAAACATTTTGCATGCCAGCACCACAGGGCGCTTCCACAAAGTCACAACCATGTTACAGATGTGGAGATAACCACCAGCAAAGCACACGCTGATTTCAATACGACAAATGCCATGGTTGTGGAAAAGTGGGCAACATATTGAAGGTATGCAAAAATACCTCGTGGACTGCTACTGCACGGTATGTCACAGATAGCACTGCAACCACTGAAACAGAAGATGAGGCACTGCACCTGTTCATGGTTTATGCAGCATAAGCAAAAGCAGCAGAAATGTACCTCCAAATGGAGCTAGCAGGAAACCCAGTTGCTATGCAGCTACACACCAGAGCCTCAGTATCTCTTGTGCTAGAGCACATCTACAGAGAGAAACCTCAGCAGTGCCTATTGCAACCATTGTATATGCAACTCTTGTCTTACTCAGGAGGCTCTGTCCCTCTGCTAGGGGAGATTAATGTACCAGTCACCTACAAGGGAGAAACATGGGCCTTACCTCTAGTGGTGGTACAAGGAGAAAGACCTGCATTACTAGGCAGAGACTGACTCACACAGATCAGATTGAACTGGGAAAATATCTTCAGCATAAATACTGTGACCAAAGCACTGCAAGATGCACTAAAGAAAGTATTGGACAAACATGGTCCTATTTTCCAGGATGGTTACATCACAATCCAGAATTTCAAGGATAAGATCCGAGTGCAACCATGAGCTGCTCCAATTTTCCATAAGCCTCTCCAATTTTCCAAAAGCATTGACCAGTACCTTACACTTTAAAGGAAGTGGTAGAGAAGGAAATGGACCGTCTCGAAAGCCACAGTATCGTCTCATGATTAGAGAGGAGAGACTGGGCTGCCCCATCATTGTGGTACTGAAATGAGACAAAGCAGTGAGGTTGTATGAGGACTACAGGGTTACAGTGAATAGTTGTATACAGCCAGACCCATACCCATTACCAAATTCAGAGGACTTGTTTGCCACACTCTCAAGGGGCAAGTTCTTTAGCAAGGTAGATTTATCTTTTGCATACCAGCAGTTGGAACTGGAACCAGAGTCTGAACCGTATCTAACCATCAACACCCACAAGGGACTTTAGTGGTATCATTGCTTGGTATATTTATTTATTTATTTAAGAGTTTAACCAGGAAGGCATACTGAGTGGAGTACCACTCAATTCCAGATACGTCCTATGGAGTTTTCACAGCACCAGCAATTTTCCATAACACAGTGGACCAGATACTGCATGGACTGGACCATGTAGTATGCTTTACAGATGATATCTTGGTAACAGTACTCACAGCGGAAGAGCATCTGACAATCCTGGAATGAGTTCTGGCCAGACTGCAATGGTATGGACTGAGAGTAAAGCTAGCCAAATGCCAAATTCTGTTGAGTACCTAGGTCACTGGATTGATGCCCAAGGCCTACGCCCAACAGAGAGCAAGGTGGGTGCTATAGTCATGGCACCTGCATGAACAAACATGACAGAGTTAAGATCATTTTTAGGACTCTTGAACTACTATAGATGGTTCCTAGCCCAATTGTTCACATTGTTACAGCCACTCCATGATTTGCTACAGAAAGAAGCTCAATGGAATAGGTCACCACAGTGTGAGGAAGCATTCCAGACTTCCAAGAAATGTCTTTTAAGCAGCAAATGGTTAGCACACTATGACCCCACCAAATCTCTGAGGCTAGCATGTGATGCATCACCATATGGAGTGGGAGCCATCATCTCTCATTTGGTACCTTCTGGGGAGGAACACCTGATATCTTTTGCTTCCAGGACCTTGTCCCAAAGCGAAAGAAACTATGCTCAGATCAAGAAAGAAGCATTGAGCATAATTTTCGGTGTCAAGAAGTTCCATTAAGTACTTGTACAGATGGAAATTCACTCTGCTAACAGAACACAAGCCTCTACTGGCAATTCTGAGGTCAAAGGCTACAGTACCAACTCTCACAACACTCAGAATGCAGTGATGGGCCCTGATTTTGTTGGCTTACGACTATAAAATTGAATAGTCTAGTGTCAGTGGCTCAGTAGGTAGCACACTCGCCTCTGAGGCTGGGAGATCAGAGGGCTGTGGGTTCAATTCCCACATCTGGCAATTGGGTTAATATCCCAATACTGACACTGTAGTGCAGCTTGAGAGGGGTGCTGCACTTCTGAGGTGCCGTCTTTCGGATGAGACGTTAAACCGAGGTCCCATCTGCCTGGATTGGTGGTAGTTCAGGTGGATGTTAAAGATCCCATGGCACTTCTCGAAAAGAGTAGGAGAAGTTTCCCCGGTGTCCTGGCCAAATTTCCCTCATTCACTAAAAATACCACCAACAGCTTAATCTGGTTCAAGGTCAGTTGGCATTCATCTGTATCCCCCTTCCCTGGGTCATGCCTGAAAATAGGCAGGATTTGTCTAGTGCACTTACCTGGTCAACAAAAAACTAAAAATAGGATACAGATGCTCTCATGATCACACAAATGCAGATGCATTATCGAGACTGCCATGCAAAGATGCTACAGAGAAGGAAGATGATGGGCAGTATTCCATCTTTCAAATTTTGAGGAATTATCCATTGCTTCACAGGATGTCGCAGCAGAGATGCAACAAGATCCTGTCCTCTCTAAAGTCCTAGATATCACCATAAACGGTTGGCCCAACTTCATGAGCGACCTGACTCTCTGGCTTTTCTTAGAAAAGAAGGACCAGTTGTCCACAGAGTAAGGCTGTGTTCTGTGGGGAGCTTGAGTTGCAGTACCTTCAAAGTTCCACAAGAGATTACTTTCTGACTTCCATGACAGTCACCCTGGAATCTCTCGAATGAAGGCATTGGCCAGAGGATACCTCTGGTGGCCAGGACTTGATCAAAATATCCAACATCTTGACAACCAATGTGCATCATGTGCAGCTGTCTGCAACCAACTGTCAACCACACCCCTGCATCTGTGATCTTGGGCTACCACACAGTGGGAGCACATCCATGTCGACGATGCCGAAGTAGACAAACTTAATTTCTTAATTGTAATTGACATCCACTTCTAATGGCTTGAAGTGTAACCCACACAAGTCAGACTACTGAAAAGACTGCACACCTTCTGAGACAACTTACCTCTCATGACCTACAATGGGAGTTAGTGTTGGACAATGGTCCCTGGTTTTCTTCCCTTGACTTCAAACTGTTCTTAAAGCAGAATGGCATCTGACATATTTTGACTCCACCTTACCATCCAACATCCAACGGTGCAGTCGAAAGAGTTTTACAGACAATCAAAAAAGCTTGGAATAAACCAGATTCACAGCAAGTACCTGCAGCTCAGAGGTTGACTTGTTTCCTGTTTGCTTACAGATACACTCCTCACATAGTCACAGGGCAAACACCTGCTGAACTGTTCCTAAAATGTCAGCCTCGTACCCATTTGTCATTGCTCCTGCCAGACTTGGCCAACACTGTCGCAAACCATCAGCTACAACAGCAAAAGGGGCATGACAAGTCAGCCAAGCCAGTACAAATTTTTCATCCTGGGGAGAGGGTGATAGTTCAAGACTGTAGACATCCCAAGATGTCTTGGATTCCTGGGGTGGTGATTGAAACACATGGACTTTTGACCTATGCAGTTTGTGTGGGACAGTGACTTGTTCATGTACGTGTGGATCACCTGCTGCATTCCAAGGTTTCAGCAAATGCAGCAGAAGACATCACTCCAGATGAGGACAGTGACACAGAGGACTTTGCTCCTTCCTGCGAAGTTCCAGTCTCTCTGTCAGGGCACCAAGATATATTACAGTTCCTTGGTCTCCATCCAATGGTTGAAAACATGTTACATATTCATGAGGGTAACTCTACCTGTCAAGTAATATTTTATGACAGTGGGTAGTTTTCAATGGAAAACTTTAAAATTCTGCTTCTTCCTATATGTTTACAAAATGCTTGAACTAGATTTTTTTTGGTGCAGTATAAGCCACTGCTAAGCAATTTATATCACAAATTGTAGAGAGAAGGAAATAATTTGACCTAGTGGGAACTGAACCCAGTTCCCTAGAACATCACCCCAGCATTCTCAACCACTGAGCTACAGGCTCATATGAAAATTCTATACACTCTCTGTACCACATCTGCAACTAAGAATAATCAAGATGGTATGGTATTTATTTCAGAGGCCTGGGTTCAATACCTAGTAGTTCACATTATTTTTTTTATCACTACAATTTGAGATTTAAATTGCTTAGCAGTGGTGAATACTGCACCAAAAAAAGTCTGTCATGTTGATTATTCCTAGTTACAGGATATGCAATACCAGAGAAAGGAAGTGTGCCTGGGAACCCCAGGTCCAAACATGTGAGCCTATAGCTCATTGGTTAGAGCACCAGAATGGTATTCCAGGGGCCTGGGTTTAATTCCCAGTAGTCCACATTATTTCTTTCTTGCTACAACTTGCAAAATATTTTAATAAATCCTCAGAAAGAACATTCTCAAGTTTGTCATAATAAAGGAATAATGCACGACAGGGTATGTGTCGTGCTGGGATAACGTCACGCCTGGGGTGATTAGGCATGAGGTTGCAGGCCGAGTGCGACTAGACACTCCAGAAGTGATGTTATCCCAGCACAACACACACCCTGGAGTGTATTATTCCTATTATACAATGGCACATGTGTTAAAGAGAAAGAAAAAAAAAAAAAATTACTTTTAAAAGTACATTTTTTTTGTGTTTTTTTCTAATGTGTAGACTTACTTTTTGAAAAAAGAGTGCCTAATTCTTGGCCTGTGGGGGGAGCTCCTGTGTTGTAACTGTGGCTTTCGACACTCAAGTTCTCACAGATACATTTCTGTGATGTTGTTTTTGTCTGCTCTTGCAGCTGTTGTCTGCTCTCACGGCTGTTAGAGATTGCTCCTCAACACCACTGACTGTAGTGGCAGTGTGTCTTCTTTCGGTGCTGGTATTACCGGGAGATGGAAAACAGTGATCAGGTAATCGTCTGTGACACACGCTGTTGCATGCGCTTACTATGTTTTTGTCATCGGGGACTATGACTGGGACGCAAGTGGCAGGGTCTGCCGCTAAACTCATCATAGTGATGGTTTACATGTGGCAGCGGGGAGCGTGAAGACCAGGGAAGCAGTGGGATGCTTGATTCAGAAGCTGATGTGATGGCTTTCAGTGTGGATTTAAAAAAAAAACTTTTGTTGTGTTGATGCCGGAGTGGGAGATTGCCAGTAGAGTGAGCGGGAGAGTGCTGCGAGGCTGATCACAAAGTCAGCTTTCATATAGTTATTTTTTATAGTAAGAAAAGTAAGTTTTGGTGGAATCTTCTGGGTGCTGTTTCGGTTGTTTGCTGTGGGAGGGTTGAATTTATACTTAGTGCTGCTACATGAGGTGCAGGCAAGTTGTTGATGGCTTGCACAGTGATTTTTTTTCTCATTTCATTTGGTCTTGTGGGTACCCAGACTAGATACATGATGTTATGCCAGGATAACATCATGGGTCCAGTCCCAGCCTGACCAATCACAGCTCAGCATTCTTTTTTTTTCATACTCTATTATCCTCCTCGGCTGCGGGCAGGCATCGGCACCTCCTCCAGGCTCCTGGGCAGCACCCCTGGTACCCCCAAGCCCTTATTCCCACACAGATTACCCCCAGTGGCAGGGCGGAAGGAGAGAGGGCTATCCTCCCCCTCCCAAGACACATATCTGGAAGGGCAATTTCGGGCGGTCCCAGGGTGGCGTCGGTGGCATTGTAGAAGGGGCTTCATAGAGCCTGCAGCCGTCCATTTTCACATTTTTCCTTGGCCGTCCCCTTGTTGCTGTGGAGGCGCATGTGCGTCACTAAGCCACGCTTCTCGTCTCCCTGACTCTGGCACTGCCCATGGCCATGCACCAGAAGGCAGTCAAGGAGTGGGATGACGTACCCACCTGTCTCAAGGAGAGGAGAGCTGTCATTGGATGTTTGATCCTCTTGGTCCCCTGCCAACCCCCGGTGGCCCGAGCTCGCTCCTAAACCCGGGTCACCGGTGTGGCATGAGGTGTGGCATCCAGCATTTCAATTCTCAGTGCCACTGGCCCAGCATACAGCCCAGCATTCTTTCTTGCCATTGTATAATAAGAACTCTTGAATGTGTAAATGATATTTCTGTAGATTCATGAACTGAGAGATAAGCATTTTGTCTCTGCAGTAAACTTTTTGGAGGTCCTAAAAGCTTTTTTCATGTCTTGTGATAGCTCAGATGTCCTTTACTAGAGGGTATACATAGATGATCACATTTTGCATTCTTTTATATAAGGCAAAAATCTTTCTTCATTTGTCTTTCTGTTTTAGCTGGCTAACAGCTTGTTTGTGATACATCACTGATCCCTCATTCAAAGTTGTCTTCCAAACAACACTTATCTGAAAGCTTCGGCTTGGGCTGCTTGATTAAGTAATCAATAACCCACGACAGGGTATGGGGTTATTGGGGATTAATCAACAACCAGAATGCATTGTAAGGCACGAGGCTGCAGGCTGAGTGTCCCCACAGCACCTGGGGTGCTGATTAATCTCCAGTAACCTCATACCCTGTTGTGGGTTATTGCTTATTTAATGCATGGTTCCATAGAGTGAGTCAAAGAAAGTGCTGCTGGCACTTGTTCCCTCTTTCAATAAACAAACGGAGAATGGCAGCTATTAAAATGTCTGGAAGCAAGAGAGTCCCAGCGCTGTCATGTCTTGCAGAGGTGGTTGTCCTGCACCTGACATGCCCCTGATCCCCTGACAGGCCCCTGAACCCCCCGATACCCTCTACTCCCCATGATGTAGTGCCAGATTCTGTGCCCGATGCTGCAGAGACAGCGAGACACAGCAAGGCAGTGGCTCCGATCTGCAGGGGAAAGCAGGTGAGGTAGCCAGTTTAACATAGTGTCAGCTGCTCTGATGTTCCAGGGGCAAACAGGTCAGGTAGGCAGTGTAACATAGTCTCAGCCAAGCATCAAGCAAAAGGGAAGGCGGAAGCCCAGGATTACATGTCAGGTTGTCTGTTTCATTGGTTTTCTCCAGAGTAGAACACCACAAGACAGTGAGAGACGGAGAGCAGCAGAGCAGAGACACAGAGTGAGAGTGAGTGGCTGCAAAAGTTGGAAGAAGGCATAGGGCAGTGCACAAAACCATTAATTATTGAGGCTGTAACAGGTATTTTAAATCAAGTGAGCCCTATTTCATTGTCTCTTTCTTTGTTTTCTATGTACAAATAATTCATTTGTTTATAGCCACTGAACGCAATATAGTGAGAAAGAGAGAGAGACACACACACAGACAGCGAGATTGGGAGAGGGACTGCTGAATTCCAAACTGTCTGTGTCACGCTCTCTCTCTCTCTGACATTGCCTAAACTCAAACATTATGTAACCTTCTGTGGACAAGTCTGAGGTGAAACCCATTCCAAAATCAAAAACTAATATCTTAGATTTCTTCTGATCGCTATGTGGGTGTGTCTGTGCAGCTTGCAGGGGGGAGAGAGAGCAAGAGAGAGAGAGAGAGAAAGAGAGAGAGAGAGAAAGAGAGTGGATGTCAGTATGGATTGGCTCCGAGGAGCATGTGTTCCTGGGAGAGGGGGATGGGCAAAGGAAAACATGTTTTGCAATGTCTCAAAGTATGTTATGGACAAGAAATGTCTGAAATCATTGTAATACGGTATGTCTAGCATTTCTGTGTTTGTAACATCAGTGACATATGCATGAAGTAGTTGGGACTACTTGTCAAGGTGGCAGGATATACTGAGATTTCTAGGATTTCAAGTGCAGAAAAGGGGTTTCTTTTAATTTTTAAAAATTTTGTAAAGAACCCATGTTATAAGTTCTGACAACCCATGTTATAATGTTTAGGCTGATGGTCCTAGATGTTTGATGTTATCTCGATGGGAATCTCAGTGCCAGGTATCGTGGAAAAAACAATGGTTGAAGTGAGTCTAATTTCCACCTGAATTTATACTTCTGGAAATGTTAACCCTTTCCTCCCTTACTCACATAGACATAAAGTGTCCATTTGAGTGTTGTAACCCGAGTCCTTTTCTTGTGACCTGTGTCCATATACCTGCCAATTTTTCATTTGAATTACCCCTTCAAATCATTCATATGTTCCTTCATCGTAATACAGTTTGAGTAGGCATTATAATAAAATAATAAAACCCAGGGTATCATCTCAAACTAAATAATAATATTTAAATATGTTATACTGTATCTAAAACTAATTGTTCCTATGATGCAATTAGCTTGAGTACCATCACTCCCACACTTGCATGCTGTACCAATGCTGCAGGTACAAATAAATATAAAAAAATCCACAATGTCAGTGTGCATTCTTTCTTTTTTTTCCCTAGAATTGCTTCAATCTTTTGTGTTCAGGCTGTATGTTTTGCCTAATATACATATTCTTTAGCTGTGGCTTTTTTCTTTCTAGTTCTACTACTGCCTATTTTATGATAATCTATAATATTTGCATATATTTTACATCCACATATCATGCATCTAAGCGCGTCACATATATCTCACTAGCTCTCCTCACTATTCCTAATCTTCCTGCTTAAAGCATGGCAGATAATAAATACACACGTAACAACTTGATCAGGCTCAGTTAGCAGTATCAAATCAGAATGACCCTGGTGACTACTTTGATCTCTTTAGGTTGCAGGGTTGGAAAATTCATCTCTCATAACAAAATGTCTTTATCCTGGTTTCTGGAAGGCATCACCATCAATGGGAAAGTTATCTGAGATTTGTAAGCTCTTGCATCATCACCAGTTGAACAGTTCATCAGTCTGTTGCATCACCATTAGTCAAACAGTCCATGGTGTAGTGGGCTGGGGGAAGGGACAGACAGTAGTCCATCAGAACCTCAGGAGCATGGCAGTTCCATTCCACATATACGGTGGCCTCAGCAGATCCCCAGCCTGAGATGCACCCTCTGAGGATCTATGTAATCCAGGAACCAGGAAGTCTGTTCCATGGTGTAGTGGGCTGGGGGAAGGGACAGACAGTAGTCCATCAGAACCTCAGGAGCATGGCAGTTCCAGTCCACATATATGGTGGCCTCAGGAGATCCCCAGCCTGAGAGGCACCCCCTGAGGATCTATGTAATCCAGGAACCAGGAAGTCTGTTCCATGGTGCAGTGGCTAGGGGAAGGGACAGGTACTAATCCTCGAGGACCTCTGCCATAGCACTTACGCTCCACCTCAGCATGACCTTCTTTTACCGAAGTGGGACCCAAATGGCCCTGAGATGTTGCCCCAAGCCCTCTGTTATGACATGGAGGGCTGGAGGCTATGAAGTGCCAATTTATTATTAAATATTTTTAAACTCTTAGGTGGAGCTGCAGGGCCAGATTCAGCATATCTGGGGTCCTTGACCCAAGAAAATCTTTGTCTCCCCAAATACACATACACATGTACAGGACCATGCCCTATAGCCTCTCTAGAACCAGCAGCTATTTCCTTTTCATATTGCCAGTGAATTGAAATTTTTTTTCAAATAAATACACACACTATATATATTTGTCATCGTAAAGAAAGATGTCAGCTTCAGAACCTTCACAAGTGTAGTGCCCCGAAGTTGGGGGCACAACACAGAATAGAGTAAAGGTGCCCCAGAGATCACAGGGCAGTGTGGGCAGAATAGGGGTAGTGAGATAGGGGCCCCTGTCAATGTTCCCCCCCCCCCGGCAAAGCAGCAGCTGCTAAATAAAAAAAATAAAATGTTTTTCTTTCTCTCTCTCTCCCCCCTGGCTGCCTGCCTGCTCCATTCTGGAACCCCCACTCAGGAAGCAACATGAGTCAGGGGAGCATCTTTTGAGATCCAGCTCATGGTGGACTGTTGCAGGGTTGTCAGGGAACGCTGGCTGCACAGGCAGTTGAGCTGTGGCCAGGGAAGCAGATGGTCAGTTGCTGTCAGTTGCTGTGAGCATAGAAGGGCCCAGGGGAGTGCTCTCAGGCACTCCTTAAGAAAAGAAGATGTCCATTGCTGTGGAAAAGGGAAAGAGAGGACACAGGTTAGTTGCAGTGTTTTAGAAACCTCCCTGTAGTCCACCTCTCATCCCTCAGTGCCAGCATCACGTCCCGTGGTGCTCCGTGTGTGGTGCAGCAGCTCAGTGTTGCTGCAGTCCTGAAGTCCCAATCCGTCTCGGTGTAGGCTCGGTTTAGCCCCATTTTTAATTTTTTTTTATTTAAAAGTAAAAAATAATGTTCCAGTCCCACAATGTGGAAGAGTCGCATCAAGACAGAAATAGCATCGGGAGTTGCAAGGTCCCGTAAGGCCCCCTAGCTCTTTCCCGCATTGCCGGTGTCCCTCCCTCTGCCAGCAGTACCTCCCAGTCTCCTGATTAAGCTTTCTGCACCCTGGACCAGGGCGGGGAGTCGGCAGCAGCTCCAACAGCCAGGTTCTGATCACCTGAAGTTTATTTTAAGAAGAAAAATGTTTAAAAGCTAGAAACGTTAGCCGAGAGACATAGGGGCGGGCCAGAGGGCTTCATTTTAAATAATTTAAATATTCATTCGGGTGCAGCGATGCCCAGGGGAGGGGCCAGGCCTAAAGGCCCATAGGGGAATTCATTAAATATTTATACAAGGGCAGAGAATACACGGGGCGGCTCAGCTTGATTGATAGGGAGGTCCCAGTCAGGCCCTAGATTTAAAGGGGAAATTCAAGGCCCTAGGTTTAAAGGGGCACCACAGGCCCAAGTTATTTAAAGGGGCAATTCTAGGCTCTGGTCATAAAGGGGCATCTCAGGTCTACAGCTCATAAGAGGGCACATTGGTCAAGGGGCCCAGCTAAGCAAGTTTAAGGAGCCCAGCTAAGCAAGTTTAAGAGGCTCAGAGTTTCAGCAGTTATTTCTAGGGGTTCCCTGGTCTGTTGTTTGTGTATTGGGACTGTGACTGTGGTCCATTAGTGGTGAAGGGGGTATTTAAATATTTCCCACCTTCAGACCATCTATAGAGGTGGCTGAGGAAGGAGCTGACTAGCAGCTCTCTAATCGGGCTAGCATTGAGCAAAAGGACATATAGGGCATTTCAGAGTGGCATTACATCTAAGACTGTACCGGAACTGTATTAATTGCTTCATAGCCATATGTTTGCCCCTGAAACTGTGCAATTGCCCTTGGAACTGTGCAGTTGCCCTAAAGTCATCCAATTGCCCCTGAGACTGAGTAATTGCCCCAGGTGGCAGTTACAACGCAGTGTGTCAGCATCTTGTACTAAGTGAATTCTTGAATTGGTCTTCAGCAAGCCTTGAAAGGGCATTCAACAAAGTGCACTCCAGAATCAGTCTGCAGTAGGACTCTTGAAGATCTATGTCCACAGCCGTAGCCTTGCAAGCATCACGTTTATTGTTTTCCTCCAAAAGTTCCCAGTGTACGGCCTGGCTCAATGCAGAGTCTGCCATTCGTTTTCTTGTTTTGTTGTCCACACCAAAGTGCTGCCCAGATCTTCTGTTCCAGTTACCCAAGTCAACATCTTGTTTATTGTTTTAAGTCAATCCTTGGCTCGTCCGGCCTTGGTGCCCAGTACTCTGTCATTCTCCAACGTCTAAAGACTTCTTCATCCTGATTCCCAGTTTCCATGGGTCCTCCCACCATCTTCTACATCTTTCACACCTGGCAGTCTACCAGCAAACTGTGGCTGGGGTTCTTCTAGATCTTTCACACTTGACTGTCCACCATCGGACTGTGGCAGGGGTTTTTCTGCATCTTTCGCACCCGGCAGTTCACCAGCAGACTGTGGTGGGGATTCTTCTGCATCTGTCGTCTCATCTTGGCTGTCCACCAGAGGACTGTGGCCAGATCATTGCATTCGTTCTCCATTCTCAGTGGCCCACCATCGGGTTTTGAGCTGAAGAGTTCTTGCAATTGTCCTTCAATTCCGGTGGCCCACCAGTGGATTTTTAGCTGAGGAATCCTTGTGTTTGCCTCTTCTTACCGGCAACCCAGGAGAGGTGGGTGTAGCTGATGGACCTATGGCCTGTTTATAAATCCTCTCCACATCCCTTTAGTCTCACAGCAACCATCAAGAAGTCAAGGCGGACGGTGAACCTGCTTTTCTTCTTCCCCCTTCCAGGATCTTTCTTGTCCCTTCTCGTCTGACATCCTTCACCCATCACACAGCCAGAGACTTGATAACTGTATTCAAAGTGCAAATTGTGTCATTTTCAAGTATTACAATAGCTTATTGCAAAAGTTCTTATGTCTGGAGTACTCCAAAGGTAGCCCCAAGAGGGAAGAGGTGCAACTCAGGGTTGGGGTAGAGAGCTTGTAGAGTGCTTGTAAAGCCTGTATAGTATTGACATAGCCTGTAGAGCTATTTGTATAGTATTTAGAGTTTACAGTAAATTTAGAGTTTATGTTATAGTTATATGTGATTACTGCTTAGATAATCATAATGCTGTCCATACTCCCTGTCATTTTTACCTTGGTGTTTTCCTGTATGACCATGTCTTCCTTCCCTTCATGTCTAATAAACATCTTTGTTACATCGGATCTCTGTGTATGACTCCTGCCTCTCGTTGTTGGGTGCCTCCATCCACTCACTCAGGAACCTATAGTGTTGCCCTGCCACAATACCTGCTGGGGAGTGACACTGGTGCTGGTAGAAAGACAGTTCCATCCACATCTCAGAGTGAAGAACCCCCAAAGTTTACCAGACCAGAATCAGTCTGCAGCAGGACTCTTGAAGATCCACGTCCAAGGCTGTACCCTTGTAACATCATGTTTATTGTTTTCCTCCAACAGTCCCAGTGTATGGCCTGGCCCAGTGCAGAGTCTGCCATCCGTTTTCTTGTTTTGTCATCTTCATTGTAATGATGTCAAGATCTTCTGTTCCAGTTACCCAAGCTAACATCCTGTTTATTGTTTTATGTTTGTCCTTGGCTCATCCGGCCTTGGTACCCAGAACTCAGTGATCCCCTCGACTTCTGAAGACTTCCTCATCCTGGTTCCCAATTTCTGTGGTGTCCTTCCACTGTTTTCTGCATCTTCCACACTGGGCAGTCCACCAGTGGACTGTGGCAGGGGTTCTTCTGCATCCTTCATACCCATCGGTCCACAAGAGGGCTGTGGCAGGGTGGTCTGCATCTGTCGTCTCATCCCAGCTGTCTGCCAGAGGTCTGTGGCCAGATCCATGCATTTGTTCTTCATTCTCAGCAGCCCACCAGTGGGTTTTTAGCCAAGAGAGTTCTAGTGCTTGTTCTTCAATTCCGGCAGCCCACCAGTGGGTTTTTAGCTGAGGAATCCTTTGTGTTTGTTCTCTGTTTCCAGCAACCCAGGAGAGGTGGGTGTAGCTGATGGACCTATGGCCTGTTTAGAAAACCTCTTCACATCCCATTAGTTTCACAGAAATCTCCATAGCCAAGCCAGCTGGCAAGCCTGCTTGTTCCCCTTTTCAAGAATCTTCCTTTGTTTCACCTTCCTTCCTGCCCAGATCGTCCCTCATACAAACAGAGAGTTTGATAGCTGTACATGAACTGCAAATTGTGTCATTTTAGAGCTTTACAATAGCTTATTACAGAAGTCCTCATGTCTGGAGTACTCCAAAGGTAGCCCCAAGAGGGCAGAGGTGCACCTTAGGGTTGGAGTAGAGAGCTTGTAGAGTGCTTGTAAAGCCTGTAGAGTATTGACATAGCCTGTAGAACTACTTGTATAGTATTTAGAGTTTACAGTATGTTTAGAGTTTACGTTATAGTTATATGTGATTACTGCTTAGATAAACATAATACTGTCCATACTCCCTGTCATTTTTACTGTTGGTGTTTTCCTTTATGACCGTGTCCTCCTTCCCCTTCTGTCTAATAAACATCTTTGTTACATCGGATCTCTGTGTATGACTCCTGTCTCTCCTTGTCAGGTGCCTCCATCCACCCACTTAGGAACCTTTGGTGTCACCCCACCACAACACCTGCTGGGGAGTGACACTGGTGCTAGTAGAAAGACAGTTCCATCCAAATCTCTGAGTGAAGAACCCCAAAGTCTACCAGACCAGCACCATTACAAAAATTGGCGTAGTCGGCAGGATTCAGAAAATTTTCCAAGGAGTCCAAAGCTGGAGAAGGCACAGAGCAAGATGTCAGTGAGGTTGGAAGGTGGCAGTGGGCTGCTTGGGGAAGTCAAAGAAGGAGACTCAGGGCATGTGCCTCCTTCACCCCTAACAGTGCCATATTACTTTTGAGTACCCAAGCTTCCACAGTATATGGAGGAGCAGGATAATGGAGACTCCAATAGTTTGGAAGAGTTTTGCTTCCAGGATGCAGTCCATGTTCCAGCTGTATCAGATTCCCGAGTACCAAAAGATAGAGATATTGATCAGAGAGTTGAGAGGAATTGCCCATCATTAAGTCCAGTCCTGGTTGGAAAGGGAGAAAGCCACTGCTGATCAGATCTTCTGTCACTTGCAGTACATATTTGATACTCAAACCATCTCTGATCTAAAGTTGCAGTTCTTTTCGTAAACTCAACGGCCCCAAGAAACACTCTGGGAGTATGCCTTAAGCCTGCAGGAGGCATTGAGGGTAATTGAGAGAGTCGACCCAAGGGAGGTCTGGGACCCCGATCGAACCTTGACAGAGAAGTTTATAGAGGGAGTGAGTAGTGAGTCCCTAAAAAGAAGAGAGCTCTGTATGTTACATTCACAAGACCCCAATGCTTGTTTTCTGGATTTTGAGGAAAAGGCCATAAGGATATTGGGATCAGGAAGGACTGTTGAGGAAGTGGCAGCCTGTCAGTAGAAGATGATGCCCTAGAGTGAGGTATGGCTGGAATACCCCATTGAAGGTCTGATACAGGAGGATTCATGGAAGCCTGAGGCATTTTCTGGAAGTCTACTTCACCCAACATCCATGTGTGAGGGAGCATCGTTGGGCAGTTACCCGAATGATTTTCTAAACTCGGACAGGGGGTACACCCAGTGGTCTCAAACCCAAGTGACTCACAAGAAAGTGAAACAGAATCCAAGCCCTGAATGGATGGAACAGATTGCAGCTCTTACCTGTAAAGTGACTGAAGTCTGCCAGGAGGTGCAGGACCTCAAAGAGGGCTGGAAGAGAAGGCCCTTTACAGGACAACCTGAAGAAGGAAGAAGACCCAATGAATCTACTGCTCACCTGAGAAGAGGTGATGGGAGATGCCTGATGGATCAGTTTGGTGGCCAGAGGAGACCCAATAATAATAAAAACAAAGGAAAAATTATTTAAACAAATAAAAAAAAATCCCAGTGTATTAAACATTAAACAATACAAAAAATCAGTCAACATCTTAAAGAAAATGATAAAAAAGCAAAATATAAATTGGAATTTAAATTAGCACACTCAAAAAATAATACAAAAGCCTTATACTCATATTTAAAAGGTAAAAATCAGACAGTTAAAACCATTGGCCCAATTTACGAAAATGGATCAATAATTGAAAATGATCAGGATATAGCTAATAGCTTAAATAACTATTTCTGTTCTGTGTTTAATAATAGAACAGCAACCTCAAGTATTAATTACAACCTAAATTTAGATCCTAAATCAATAAAAAAAATCAAATCAACATAATAACACATGCAGATGTCTTATCAGCTTTACATACTATTAATAAAAACAGAAATTCTAGTCCAGGACCAGATCACATTTACCCACAATTTTTAAGTAATACCGCCATCGCCATCTCCATACCCTTAACTATTTTATTTATTAAATCATTATCAGATAAATAAATACTATCAGATTGGCACAAGGCTATGGTGGTTCCCATATTCAAGAAGGGAAATAGGGCAGAGGCTGGAAATTATCGTCTTATAAGTTTGATCTCAGTGCTCTGTAAATTAATGGAGGAAAATCATCAAGAAATTCTTTGAAAGTGAAATTAAACATCTTGTTATTACTGATAAAACATAACATGGATTTAGAAAAGGTTATTCATGTACCAGCAATTTAGTATCATTTTACAAACATATTAGTAAAGAAATTGATCTAGGGACACCTATGGATGTAATATTATTATATTACAGCAAGGCTTTTGATCTTGTCTCCCACTACAAATTGGTTAATAAACTTATTAAATTAGGCTTTTCATCATGATTAATAGATTGGATCAGGGAATGGCTATCCTACAGAACCCAACAGGTAAAAATAAATAGATATTTATCTAATTTTGGAAGAGTGACAGTGGAGTACCTCAGGGGTCCATTTTGGGCCCACTTCTTTTTAATATTTACATCTCAGATGTGACCATAAGTAAAAATAATATCATCTCCAAGTTTGCAGATGACACACAATTGAGAGGTAAAGTTGATAGTATAGAAAATATAAAATCAATCACCAATGAGAAATGGAGATATGTTATCTAGTATTGACAAATGCAAGATCATACATTTTGGTACAAAAAAATCCATGTACCGAGTATTACCTTAATAACCGGCCAATTTCTAAATCAACTTGTGAGAGAGATTTAGGTATTATGATTAATAAAAAATAACATCTTCTGACCATTGTATCAAAATCTGCAAACAGTCAAATGGCCTACTAAATAGAGTAAGGAGGACATTTGTTTCCAAGAACGAACAATGTCTTATCCCAATCTATAGGTGCTATATTAAGCCACATTTGGATTATGGTACATCCTTCTGGAGTCCATACCAAAAGGGAGATACAGCAGTGTTGGAGAGGGTCCAGAGGAGGGTCACTAAAATGGTACCCAAGCTATCAAATATTGACTATGCTAGCAGACTAAAAAAAAAAAACAGGCCTGTTCCCACTACAATTGAGAAGATGCAGAGATGATTTACTTCTCCTGCATAAAATTTGAATGATAGTGATAAGATGAGCCACCTTGATATAAAACTGACTGACTGACTTGCAGTGGGCAGATCTCATAACAAAATCTTAGATGTAATGTGGGCTAGCACATCTAAAAGAGACCATTTTTATAACATCAGAGTGGCCAAACTCTGGAACACCCTCCCACAAGACTTAATTGAACTGAACAATTTTAATTCCTTTAAAAAAAATTGGATGAATGGCTCTTGTCAACTACTTAATTGGGAATAAACTGCCTGCAATTGCGGGGGACAGTCACAATGGTCCTCTGGCCTCCTTTTGTCCTACCAAGCCTAAGTAGCCTAAGTAACTTCTCTTTCTCCAGTATAAAAAAGAGAAAGAACAGCTCCACCAAGAAGTTAAAGAGCTCTAGTGCATGGTTAAGGATCTGCAGAAAAAATGAATACAGCCACTATGATATCACCTGAAGCCGAGGACTTCCAGTGGAACGATACCCCCCTCTCAGAGAGTGTCCGATTGCCCCACCTCTGGAGTGCAGTCCAAGAGTGAAATGATCGTCAGTTGAAGAGAACCCAAAACACTTACCAGACAAGAAGGATGTGTTAATCTGTAGACAGCAAAGGAGAGGGAAGATACCAAAGCCCAGACCATCCATTGTCCTTGGGAGAGCGCATTCTGTTCAAGAGAACCAATCAGGGGAACAATCCACTTGTGGAATGGGAGCCAGAGCCTTATGTTGTTGTGGCAATTCCGTACCCTGATCTCAAAGTTTACAAGAACCAGGCGGAAAATGGAAAGGGAGTTCAAACAGTAGTACATCAAAACTGACTCAGACCCTGTACACCTCAAGGAATTCTGGAAGAATGGACTGACTTAGCACCAAAGGAGAGGCAGGAGCATTTCATGGATGGACCCACCGATCTAGGGTCCCCAATACAGTGGTGGGCTGAACCCTAGGTTGGCTTGTCCCATGTGTGCCCCTCAGCTTTGCAGTCTTCAGAACCTTTAGTGAACCCCATATCTACAGCCTCCCATGAAATTGAGTGTGCCCTATCAGAATCAATGGTTCCTTCCATCCATAGGTCACAGAGGTCCACTTGTGGTGTTTCCCCCTAAACGATTTGTGATGGAAGCCCTCCAGATCGAATCTGCTTTTGTACAATAGCCTGGTAAATTAAGAGCTGTCACGGTCATTCAAAGTTATAGGTTCATTTACAGTTCTAGAATCTACAGTATTTAGAGTTACAGTCTTCATTTAGAGTTAAAGAAGTTATAGAGTCAAGATAACCATCTTGGAGTTTGAAAGTTATAAAGCAATAGAGATATTTTTATAGCTAATAGATGTTGTGCTAGCAGTTTAAGTCATAGGTGGTATAAAAACTATATTTTTGGGATACATGGGGACATGTATCATTTGGCAGGCCCGAATTTGTAGTGCCCTAAAGTTGGGAGCACAACAGAGATTTAGTAATAAAGTAAAGGTGCCCCGTGGGGTCCCTAGCATCATGGGCAACAATAGGGGTAGTGTGCAAGGGCTGCAGTCAGTATTTCCTCTCCCCACAACAGCAGCAGAATTTTTTTTTAAAGAAAAGTTCTTGTTTTGCTGTCTCTTGGCTACCTCTACTCCGTTCTGGAATCCCCAGGAAAGCAGTGCAAGCCAGGGGAGCATCTTTTAAGGTCCAGCCCATTCTGGACTGTTAGAGTGCAGCCAGCGTTGTCAGTGACATGGCATCCTGAATGCACAGTTACTGTGGTCAGGGCCAGGGAAGAAGACGGTCGGTCTCTGACGAGCTGCTGGGCAAGGAAGAGCCCAGGGGAGAGTGCTCTCAGGCACCCCTGAAGTAAACAATATGCCCAATCATCATGGTTGTGTGAGGGAGAGAGGGGACACAGGTCAGGAAGCATAGCAAAAGAGCTTACCTGAGATCCGCCTCTCATCCCTCGTAGTCGGCGTCAGGTCCTGTTCAAGTGGTGTGGTGGTCCTCAAGTGAGCGGCAGTCTCTGGTCCGTCATGTGCAGTGCACAGTGTGGGCTCTGTTTCCCCACATTTTTTAAAAATGTTAAGTAAAAAGTTAAGTCGATTCCTGGGCGTCGTTGTACAGAAGAGCCGCATCAAGAGACAAGAGCGTCAGGAGTCACGAGGTCCCATAAGATTCCCTAGCCATTCCCTGAATTGCCTGCAAGAAAATCCCTCCCACTACAAGATACCTACCAGCCTACCGATCCCTCTTTCTTCATCCTGGGCTGGGGAGGTGAGTCATCGGCAGCACCAGTGCCAAGGTGCTGACTGCCAGAAAGTTTTAAATAAAATAAAAAAATGTTCAAGCTCTCAGGGAGCTTGAGAAATCGGTCGAGAGCCAGGAAGGGGTGGGCTAAAGGGCTCTTAATTTAAATATTTTAATATTTATAGCAGGGCGAGGCGGAGGTGGGTCGGGCAGTTGGGACTAACAGTAAGGCTCTGGTTGGGCCCAGAAGTATTTAAAAGGGCAGCGTTCAGGCCAGAAGTATTTCAAGGGGCAACAGCAAGCCCTAGGCAGATTGAAGGGCCCCAGTGATTTAAAGGGGCAACCACAGGCCAAGCAACTCCAGGCCCTAGGTTATAAGGGGCAATGATAGGCCCAACAGATTCAGTGAGGTAAAAGCAAGCCCCAGAATGATTAAAGGGGACCAGCCAAACAGGTCCATCGGTTAAAGGTGTCCAGCTAAAGGAAGGCCCACAGCTGTTAAAGAGGCCTCATAGAAAGGAGCCTTAGAGACAAGGCCCACCAGCAAAAAAGGGGCCCAGTAAGATGCCCACACAGTAGAGGGGCTCAGTAGGATGTCCACAGATTAGGGATGGCAAGGCAAGCCCAGGGGCCCTGTACATCCTGATCACACCCTAGTCCCTGAGTTATTAGAAAGGAGTTTAGCAGCCTAGAATTATAGTGGTTAGCCCTGGGACCCTTGTTGTTTCATTTGAGCTCTGGGACAGCGACTGTGATCGTATTGGTGGGGAAGGGGGTATTTAAATATTTCCCACCTTCAGACCGTCTATAGAGGCGGCCGAGGAAGGAGCTGGCTAGCAGCTCTTTAATTGGGCTAGCATTGGGCAAAAGGACATTTGAGACATTTCAGAATTGGCAATACATCCAAGACTGTACCCAAATTGTGTTAATTGCCTGAAAAACTGCCTTACTGTGTTTATGGCCTGAAAACTGCCTGAATTGTATTTATTAGCTGAAAACTGCTTGAAATGTGTCATTGCCCCATAGCTGTATGTTTGCCTCTGGAACTGTGCAATTGCCCCTGGAACTGTGTAATTGCCCATAGTAGTCCAGTTGCCCAAAAACTGTGTAATTGTTCCAGGTGGCAGTTACGCCTCAGTGTGTCACTATCTTGTATTAAGTGAATTCCGGAATCAGTCTTCAGCATCCTTTGAAGGGCATTCAGCAAGTGGATTCCTGAATCAGTCTTCAGCAAGCCTTGAAAGGGTGTGCTGCAAAGTGCACTCCAGTATCAGTCTGCAGCAGGACTCTTGAAGATCCGTGTTCACGTCCATACTCTTGCAATGTCATGTTTATTGTTTTCCTCCAACAGTCCCAGTGTACGGCCTGGCCCAGTGCAGAGTCTGCCGTCCATTTTCTTCTTTTGTCGTCTTCATCTCAGTGACGTCAAGATCTTCTGTTCCAGTTATCCAAGCCAACGTCCTGTTTATTGTTTTACATTTGTCCTTGGCTCATCCAGCCTTGGCACCCAGAACTCTGTCATCCCCTCGACTTCTGAAGACTTCCGCATCCCGGTTACCATTTTCTGTGGGGTCCTCCTACTGTCTTCTGCATCTTCCGCACCCGGTAGTCCACCAGTGGACTGTGGCAAGGGTTCTTCTGCATCCTTTGTACCTGGCGGTGCTCAAGAGGGCTGTTGCAGGGTAGTCTGCATCTGTCATCTCATCCCAGCTGTCTGCCAGAGGACTGTGGCCAGATTCTTGCATTTATTCTTCATTCTCATTGGCCCACCAGTGGGTTTTTAGCCAAGAGAGTTCTAGTGCTTGTTCTTCAATTCTGGTGGCCCACCAGTGGGTTTTTAGCCGATGACTCCTTTGTGTTTGTTCTCTGTTTCTGGCAAGCCAGGAGAGGTGGGTGTAGCCAATGGACCTATGTCCTGTTTGAAAAACCTCTTCACATCCCATTAGTCTTAGAGAAATCTCTGTAGTCAAGCTGGCTGGCAAGCCTGCTTGTTCCCCTTTTCAAGAATCTTCCTTTGTTTCTCCTTTCTTCCTTCCTGCACAGATCATCCCTCATACGAACAGAGACTTTGATAGCTGTACATGAACTGTAAATTGTGTCATTTTAGAGTCTTACGATAGCTTATTACAGAATTACCTATGTCTGGAGTACGCCAAAAGTAACCCTAAGAGGGCAGTGGTGCACCTTAGGGTTGGGTAGAGAGCTTGTAGAGTGCTTGTAAAGCCTGTATTGACATAGCCTGTAGAGCTATTTGTATAGTATTTAGAGTTTACAGTACATTTAGAGTTTATGTTATAGTTATATATGATTACTGCTTAGATTAACATATTGCTGTCCATACTCCCTGTCATTTTTACTGATGATGCTTTCCTTTATGACCATTTTTCTCCTTCCCCTTCTGTCTAATAAACATCTTTGTTGCATTGGATCTCTGTGTATGACTCCTGGCCCTCCTTTTCGGGTGCCTCCATCCACCCACTTAGGAACCTTTCGTATCGCCCCACCACAACACCTGCTGGGGAGTGACACTGGTGCTGGTAGAAAGACAGTTCCATACACATCTCGGAGTGAAGAACCCTGAAGTCTACCAGACCAGCACCTTTACACAAGTATTGTAGTTCTCATTTATTTGTTGACCCCCGGCATGCATATGTTTGTGGGAATCCATTGAGACGTTTGCATACTGCTGCTGATTCCATAGTTCAACTATCTTAATGTAAGCACTCCTCCAAGGTCTAGAGGTAGAAGATGACACAGTTTTCTTTCAAGGAGGGGATCCACACAAAAGCACTTACTTGACTTTCCAGATATGGGTGACCTCCCACAACTCAGATACTCTTCATGCCAGTTTGGGGCTACAAAGCAATGGGTTAACAGCAACAAGAACTCCAAACAATTAAATGTCCAAACAGAATATAACTTCAAAACAGGATCCTTTTTATTAACTAGAAGCTCATGAGTGTTTAGTTTGCCCCTGGGGCAGGCTGCAGTCTCTCATTGTCTGTAAATACTCAATACCCACAAGCAGTTCTTGAACCCCCATCACTGAGAGGTGACAGTGTTTAAAGCATTGTCCAATTTGTACTTTCACCTAAATTTCAGTGGTTGTACCAATGGCCCAGAGGGATACACAGGTACAGGTTTGCAATATTTCTCTTCACATTTTTACTCACAGTTGATCCTTTATAGCTACCAAACCAGGACTGCATTTAATTACCAGGTCCACCAGAGCTGGCACCCATGAGTAGTAGTAGTAGTGTATTTATTTCTTAGGCATCCAATACCACAGGCTCTGGGTGCCTTACATAATAAAAAATGCAGTTAACAAACAGTGGCATATAGTACTTTACATTTTTACCAATACAAGGAAACTGTTGGATGAGCTCTAATAAAGGGCCAGTGCCCACATTGGGCCCAGGCATAGGCCACAGAGGTGCTATGCTGCAAACAGGCATCACTGTCCATGAGCCACATTCAAAGTCTTCAGTGACGACCAGGTCATGGATCGGTACAGGCTCAACAGGGCCATGCACATGCAGCTGTGTAAGCATGACTAGCTCCATCTGGAAAGACATCCAGCACTGCCAAGCGATGTCTATAGAACTGAAGGTGATGAGTACACTGTGCTTTCTGGCCACCAGAACATTCCAGACACTGGTGGGGACACCATCAGTATCTCTCAGTCAGCCAACTTATTGCTGTTGGGCCAGTTCCTAGATGCTCTGCTGACCCATGCTGGGGAGTTCATCTTATTCCCCAGCATGCCAGTCGAGCAAACAGCAACCATGCAGCAGTTCTGTCGAGTCATGCATCTGCCATCTGTACCCAGTTCCGTTAACTGTACCTGTGTTGCTATGTGGGCACCCAGAGGTGTATGATGGATGCCAATGTCAATAGGAAGGGTACCACTCCATCAACTGCCAGGTGTTGTGTAATGCAACAGGGTGCATCATCAGTATCCTGGTGAGGTATCTCAGCAGTGCTTTCAATGCTTTCTTCTGGCACAACTCCATCCTGTGCCAGAGGTTTGAAAGTGGGGACATCCTTAGTGGCCACCTTATTGGTGAGTATACCCTAAAGGCCCCCCCAACCATGTTGTAGATGATGACACTAACCCATGCCCCTTACTTACAAAGAGGACAGTGCATATCCCCTGTGTCCATGGCTCCTCACACCTGTCCTATGACCCACATTCATTGCAGAGGACAGGTACAATGTGGCACACAGTGCCATGTCCAATATCGAGTGTTTCTTTGGAATGCAATAGATGTGATTTAGGTGTCTTAATCATTCCGGTAGTGTCCTACAATACACCCCTCAGAAGGCCTATGCCATATCCCTTGCCTGTTATATACTACACAACATGGCACTAACTGTGGGATATGCATGCGGGCCCCAGAGGACTAACCTGCAGCAGGCAGATTCAGAACCAGAGGGCCAGGGAATATAGGAGCAGCTTGACAGTCATGACCAACAAATGGCCAGGAGAGCCCAGGAGTACAGAGTCCACCTCATAACAGACCTCTTCAGGCACAGAGGGTGAATACAGACCACACAGGAGACTGTAATGTGTTTAGTCAATGTATTATTAGATATAATACCAGTACCTACATAGAGGCAATCCAGGTGTGAGTATGGGGGGAACAGGAGTACAGTAATTCCAGGTGGGGGGTAGCAAATAGGAAGTATACATATTTACAGTCTAGTCTGGTGGGGGTTGGGGGGGTTCTTGTGACAGGTTCAGTAATGCCCTGTCCCATTTATCATGCAGCAAGAGTTGAATGCATGGGTCTGTTCTATGCTCTCCTTTTCTGACTCTTGTCTGTCTCGTTGCGCAACCAAATTTTCTTGTGAGATCTAGGAATTGATCACTCTGGCGGTATCACAGTTCTCCACCTCTCGCTTTCTCTATGCCTTCACTTGCTATTCTGTTGTTTCTTCCCCTTTTCATATCTGCAGGTATAAAAATATATGTGAATCTTTATGTGGAAATATCACTGATATTGGGATCCCTTTGTTTTTTTTTTTTTCAACTTTTTCTTTATTAGGATTTTCCAAGAATATATACAAAATAATATCACACACTAAACAACAAGATAGCATGATACAATAATGGGTGAAACCACTAACAATTAAACACACACATTTGCCCCTCCCCCATCCCCCCATGGCATCTCACTTAGGTCTGTCAACTTGAAATCCTGGACAGTGTCTTTTCGAGTAATACAACATTATGGGCTGTATAAAGTGTGCAATGATTCCCACCTGTCCTTGTATCGAGACATACAGTTGTGGCAACTTTTCTCCACCCTTAGATTTGAAAGTAATTCTTGAAGCCACTCTGTGTACCACCAGTGGTTCAGTACTTTGGACATCTCCAATGGATTTTGGTTCCTACCCTTGGCCAAAGAGAGCCAATACAGATTCACCTTCACCTTTGAAGGACGTCAGTACACATGGAACTGCCTCCCACAGGGGTTTCATACTAGCCCCTCACTGTTTTACATCCACATGAGGGATGCAGTCAGTGGCTTCTCAACACCAGAGTGCCTTCTACATTATGTGGATGATTTTCTCCTAGCCACAGTGGACTTGGAGAAGCACCTGGAACTCTTAGAAGAGCTACTGACCCTGCTATAGAAAGCAGGCTTCAAGTGCAATCCTGCAAAGGTACAGCTGTGTCAACCAGAAGTCATATTTCTGGGCCTGTGCATAACTGGAGAAGGAAGAAACCCTGCTGCCAACAAGATTCAGGGCCTACAGGATTTGCCATTACCCACCAGTGTGGCAACTCTCAGATGTTTCCTGGGTATGGTCAACTACTCCAAGGACTTCATTTGCAATTTTACACAGAAGGCCTCTCCTCTGCATGAACTCCTGAAAAAGGATGTCCCATGGCAATGTGGCCCTGAACACACCCATGCTATCACTTCTTTAAAGAAGGCCGTGGTCTTTGCTACATCACTGGTCAACCCAAACCCAGAACTTCCATTTCATTTGGAAACTACCACATCTGAAGTAGGTATGCCAGCAATTCTTGCTCAAAAGGCCAATGGTACCCTGTGTCCTATTGCTTATCCTTCCCAAATGCTCTCCATGGTTAAGCTGAAGTATTCTCTGTGTGAAAGGAACCTACTGGCAACCTTTTGGGCTGCCAAACACTTTGCTTATATAACAGAATTTTGCCCAATTATGTTACACACCAACCACACTCCTACCAACTTCCTACTGAATGATAGGATCAAAGATGGTAATGTGTCAAACACCAGACTCACACATTGGTCTCTACTACTTCAAGATAGAGACATCACTGTACTTTCCACCAAAATGCCATCCATCTTGGCACATGGTCTCCTATACCAAGGAGAACCACATGAGTGTGGTCTAGAGCCACCAGTGCTACCTGAACCAGGTCCATTTCTCCCAGCAACAGAAAACACATTGAATGACACTACCATGCATTGTGACTTCACAGATGGTTCTTCCTCATATGATGAGGGGGTGAAAATCACAGGATTTGGAGTCTTGGTCCTGTTATCCACAGGTGACACCTCTGAGGTGTCAATGAAGTGCAATGTCAAGCCATCATAGTATGCAGAACTTGCAGCTGTTGCCTTAGAGATCATAGATGTGAAAGAAAATGAGGATACCATCATCTTTTCTGACTTATCTTGGCTGTGCAACTCTATGACAGAATTCCTTCCCTTTTGGAAAGCCCATGATTTTACCTCCTCTGAAGGTACCCCAGTCAAGTACAAAGAATTGTTCATATTCATTGTCAGTCTGGCTGCACAATGTATATTCAAACTGTTTATCCTGAAGGCCCACTCCAGAGCTGAACCCTTTCACTGCTACAATGACAGAAATGACTCTTTAGCCAAAGAGGGAGCTTGAGGGGGGAGATATGGCAAATGCCTCCATCCACTGCAACACCCATGGTAGCTGCAACCATGAGAACCAAAGAAGTCCCTCTGGATTTGATTGAGCTACAGCTAGCTGATCCAGAGATAAAAGAGGTATATCAATACCTCTCCAAAGACATAGAAAAAGAAATGTCTACAAATAATCCATTCAAAAGACATGCAGAAAAACTCTATATGTCTTAGGATCACAAACTGATTTTCCATCACTCAGGCGATCAGAAATTCTGGGTAATTCCCCAGTCACTTTGTTCTGAAGTCATCCATCAGGTTCATGACACCTCTACAGGTGGACACCAAGGGGTGGGCAAAACAGCACAGAGAGTGAAAACCATGGGCTGGTGGTCTAGTATAACACCTGATGTCCAGCATTATGTGGATAATTGCCTTGCCTGTGCACACAATAACCCAACTTCAGGCAAGAAAAATGCGAAACGTTTGCCTCAGAGACACTCTGGCCCTTGGAATAATATCCAGATTGATTTCATTGTACCACTGCCTCGTACCTCCAGAAACAACATAGAGGATAATGTATGGTCATCAATGGTTAACCAGTTTGTTAACCATTGAGAGGTTGCCAGGGTGACCATGTAAACCTCAAAAGCAAAGCTTGAGAGGTTTATGTCACCATGGCAACCTCGAGATTGGTCAACAACATGGTTAATCATCGATGTACCATACATTATATTTTATAGTGTATAGTACCATTTAGGTTTTTAAGAAAAGAAAGCAGTTCCTTACTGCAGTTTTTTTTCAGTCACCTCCGTTCTGCCCTCGCTGCCGCAGCCATTTCAAGCCGTCTGATCCAGTTGCGCGCATGCCCAGACTGTTCCCAGCTGTTAACCCATCAATGTGACATACCATCGATGGGTTAACAACATTGTGATGTCACATCGATGGTAAAATGTTGTTATAAAAAGGTAGATTTCTACCTATAACAACGTTCTACCATACATTATACATTTGCACTCATGATCACTGATCTATTTTCAAAATAAGTTGAAGCCTTCCCATGCAAGGCCAAAACTGCAAAAGCCACTTTAAAAATCTTGGTAGAACAAGTATTTACCAGATAGGGCATACCTTTCAAGGTGGATTCAGATAAAGGAACAACTTTCACAGGCGAACTTATGCAGGAAACTATGAAGTTAGCTTGCCATCCTGATCATCAGGACAAGTAGAAAGAGCAAACAGACACATAGAGGCAATGTTATGTAAATTTGCCACTGATACTGGAAAAACTTGGGATACTTTGTTGCCCTTACTCCTAATGGCAATTAGAGCTACCCCTTCAGCATCTACTCAACCTACACCCTTTGAGGTAATAACTGGTAGACAAATGAGATTACCAGAACATTTGATGATCGACCTCAATACCCCTACTGCAGACTGAGTGTCAACAGACACCTTTGTAGCTCAGTTGAGAGACAACCTTGCAAAAACTCACTTGTTCACTTCAAATAATTTGGTTCAAACCCAATTGCAATCCAAAAAGTACTTTGATAAAACAGTCAAAGAAGTCAATTGGCAAGTCGGTGACAGAGTCACGATTCTAAAACTTGCATCTCCAGTACATGCATTTGTCAACAAATGGTCCCATTTGACATCATCAACAAACTCAGCCCAGCTGTGTACCAAGTATGTATCACTGATGGCAGGAGAAAGTCACTAGACAAATGATACCATGCAAACCACCTGAAGCTGTACTAAGGAGACTAAACCCTCCAACCCACTGCAGTGTGAATGTTCCTTCCTCCACCCCTAAGGGGAAGGAAATCCTTGAAAGCTTAACTGATTCTTTTTGCTTTCTGTTCTCAGCTGCCGTAAAAGCCAAGTAATTTGAAGATTGTTGATTCATACCAGATGACCATTGACAAAGGTGGAGAGAAGTGCATATGAAGACACTCCTTCCTCTGCCCCCAGAGGAAGGAGCACCATTTTATAAACAATAACTTTTGTCTCCATTTCTTAGCTCCAGCAAACCCAAATACCGAAGAGTTTGGTGGTCAAAGGATGGGACCTTCCAGATGTCATTTACTCTTGCTTCTGATATTCCTAGATCTCTGGCCTAGAAATCTAACATTGATCCAATGGACCCTTCACCAGAAGCTTCTGTAGAGTGAGGCCTTCCATAAGAAGTTCCAGTGCACAAAGACATACCAGGCCCACCTTTGTGCTTTTCTTCATGCCATGAACCTCAATGGCCCCACATATGACCCTTTACCTGAATTTAGCCCTTCCCTGCTGTTGGAATTACCATTGATTTACCTTCAACACATGTTACTGTTCAAGTAGGACAGGATGCACACTTAAGTACACTTATAACTGCACCACCTTTGTCTGTTTTACTTGACTGGAAAACTGATAACCTTGATGGACAGCAATTGCCAGTTGCCAGCCTTGCAAAAGGAACTTTTAAAGGCTGGTCCAATACCAGTATTTGCTCTAATGGAACTTTGTGCATTCGCCAAGTTACACCGCAACATACAGGATTTTACAATCTCACAGCAAAGATTAATAAAGACTTTTGCACACAATACAACTGTATGAAAGATATGCTATAACCACACAGTTGTTTCCATCACCCTTTTTCTCACAGTGACTCCAGTTAATAAAAACTCTCCTCTTCAATGTCCCACCTTGGAGACTGGCCCAGACAGTGGCCTGGCAGCAACATCAATACTTGGAACTTTAATTAACAATGTGCAATACATGCATGTGCCAGTGTTACTGAACCTCACTCACTGGAATATGGAAGAGTTTGGACAATGTGCTTCTACAAATGTCTCTAATTTTCATTCTGTAATGTTGTTAGATTTAATGGCAGTCTATCAAGTTAGGGCACAGACCCTGTAGCAGGGCACCACACAATGGAACACAGAGTACAGTGACTGGAATCGCTGGCACTGTTACTGGTTTATTTGACTCAGGAATGTCAATTTGGAACAGTGCCGATTTGGCCAAAATTCAGAGACACAATCTCTTCAATTCTAAATTAGCAGATAATGTTGTAACACTCATGCTACATGACATAGAGGGACTCTCACAAGAAGAAAGATTTACAGTTTACAATATGCATGACATAGCATGTTTATTTGATGAAACTCATAATAAAATGAACCAGCTGATTGTTTTGAATAATAATGAATTGCATGAGCAGCACATAGGCGGGGAGATAATATGATCAGCCTATAGTAATTTTGCACTTAACACTATCACTAATCTCGTACAAGATCTGGAATCAGGGAGGATCCCAGAGTTGACCCAAGATAAGCATATGGCTAAATGGTATTGCCCCCCACTGCACTTCCCAATCTTGCACTGTAAAGTGTATGGACAAGACTATCATTTCCCCTGGCCACTGCATGAAATTTGGGTTACATTACACCACACCCAAATCAAGGACCTTGCTACACTGCAAACCATTGTAGCATTAAAGACACAATGTATGTCACCTTCACCGTTTCTCTTCCAGTTTTCAAAAAGGATTCTTCAGATTTTAACAAGCTTGCCATCATCCACTCTGTGGGCCATCTTGAGGCAGCATCTCCAGATGGATCAACTTGCCTTCACTGCTGGTGTTTCATCCTCGACTCGACTCCTAGGTTGCTCCACATACAGACTGTTGTGCTAAAAGAGGATATCACTACCTTTGCAGGTGTGATGTCTTTGACGTAACCTAGCCAGTTTGTAGTTACTCTTCTGATACAATAGACTGGTCACTAGAGTTTACTAATGACCTAAATGACACTTCAAATGACTTTGTAAAGCCTTCTTCAGATCCAGAGACCATTTCTTTAAGTCAAGCACAACCCAGCTCCAACGCCTCCAGCACTGCTTCCAGAGATGCCTCTTCAGATGATGCCCACACCAGTCACATCACAAACACTTCCATCATCTCCCTGTCCAGCTCATGAAGTGGCGCCTTCCTCAAGTTTGAGTGACCTACAATTCTGATGGGCAATACAGTGTTGTTACCAATCATCAGACTTTCTTCTATGGAACTTTAACTTGTGACATACCTTTCCTGAACTTCTGCTTCATGCCCCAGGAATGCTCTATCATAGGCCATACAGTTATTACCCCAGTTCCCACCCTGGAACTTGATTATACTGATAGAGACCCTGACTATCTGTATGATCTAGCCCAGTATTTACCTGTGTTTAATGGGCATATTGATCCACTCACTCTGAACCTCAAATCTCTACTAGAGAGAAAGGATACACACTTAGTTCACATAAGTAACAATGTTACAAAAGCAGGCAATTCATTAAATGCTCTTTTCCATGATGGTGACCTCAGCACCGCATTGACAAATAGTTGGGTAGAATTGACATTCAAAGGTTTTGTTATTATTCAAGTGTTTCTTATTATTTTCCCAGTTCTTACCTTGATCTGTTTATGTAAAACCTTGACACATTGTAATCAATTGAAATAACTGTATTTCTGTATGAATCACACTCAGTAACAAAGTAACTTACCTACCACCCTAGTTAGTGTTGCGTTTTATGTCCAGGCAACAAAGGGGGAATATGTTAGATTAGCTTGCCCTGCCATCCCATATGAGGACACTCACTACTACTATGATAGACAAAAGTGAATATATTATCATGTATTATGCACTAATGATCACTAATGTACTGATATGTGTTCTATATTAGAGGCTTAGTCAGGAATCTCCTGTTCAGCCAAATGCCTAATGAGTTAGCCAGAAATGTGAATTATTGTCCTAAGAGGACATCTAACAATAGATGTGAGATTAGCAGCCTAACATAACATGATTATATAATTATATAATATTCTGTGGTCTGTAGCACCACCTATGTTCTGAAGTCAGTATGCAGAGCCTAGCAAAATTTATGAGAAGAACCCTATTGTTCTTCTAAGTTAGTTACTCAGCAAATATCTACAACTGATAAAAAAGGCACCAGTCCTGGGTGCAGATGCCTATGTTTTGACCAATGGTACACTGAGTACAGAGACACACTGAAGTCTGTAAACTTGTTACTCCGGTAACCGGATGTCTCCTATCTGCAGTATATAATCTTAGTACACAACCAAACCCCTTTGGGATCCTCGAAGCACCCAGCTTCCACACTGGTATCTGATTGTCTCTGCATACCGATTGGTAAGATTTATCTTATTGCTTCTACCTTGTACTATTACTAAGATTTATCTTATTGCTTCTGTCTTTGTACTATTACGAGGGAGGAATACAACTAGTTTTCTGCCCATCTGTGTTAGTGAAGTTTTACCTTCAGGCTTCGCACCTGCAAAAATCTTACAATGGGCATACTTTCACCAAGAGTTTATGAAGGTCTGTGAACAACATGCTGCTATGAAACAAAGGAGCATAAAAGCCTCAAATGTAAATTGGTTTAACACAGACCTGCATAAACTCATAAAGGATAGAGACAAAAAACGGCATAAGGCAAAGCACATGGGTAGAACTGCAGACTGGAATTCTTACAGGCAGGCTAGAAATTAATATACACACGAGATTAGATTAGCTAAGCAAAATTTTTATAAGACAAAATAAGAAATACATATGAATAAAAATCCTAGATCCTTTTGGAGTACCATGGCTAACTTAATGGGCAAAACAAACAAGGTTCAGGTGAAAAGAATTGACAGAAATGGGAAGCTGGTTCCTTTAAGCGGCACTGTGGTAAATGCTTTTAATGTTTTTTTTTTGCAACAGTAGGAGCACAAGCATTAGGGTCTTCCCCCTTTGGATTGGGAACAGTGAATGAAACCTGGGAAAAAGAGGACTCTCGAAAAATAGATACAGTAGGTCAGAAATGTTTAAATTTAAAAGTATACAAATGAAAGAAGTAAGGGATGAGCTTCTAAAAATAGATGTTAAAAAACTGGGGGAACAGATAATATTCCAGCCAAATTATTGAAATATGCATCTCCATGCATTGCTTACCCTCTAACTTACATTTTCAATCCTTCCCTATCTACCAGTGAGTACCCAAAGGGATGGAAGTCGACTAAAATAATACTGATTTTCAAGGGAGGATCAATGTATGAATTAAATAATTATCGCCCTATTACTTTACTCCCCATAGTATCTAAAATCTTTGAGAAAATGGTATCCAGGCAATTGAAGAACTTTCTAGAATCAAATAAAATATTAAATGAATATCAGTCAGATTTTAGACCCGAACATAGTACCCACACAGCCCTGATGAAAGTTGTGGGCAACATACAACAAAGGCTGGACAGGAGAGTGTCTGTGGGTGCCTTATTTGTGGACTTATCCAAGGCTTTTGATACTCTGAACCATGGCACTCTCCTGTCCAGACTCTATGAAATGGGGATAAGAAATGGGGAACTTGATTGGTTTAGGACAGTGGTTCTCAAATGGTGAGACCAGCCTCCCAAAGGTAGGCCCCATATTGTTCCATGGATGGCCCAGTCAAGTCTGAGAATGTACAGTATTTAAATTTTAAGTTTCAGATGTTTTGTGTGAAGGGATGAAGCAAACTAAATATGGATAATGCCAGGTGGATTTCTTTACCTATCCACAAATTGGTGACCAGGAAAGGCCCTGAGCCAAAGCTTGTTTATACTGTAGGTGTGCATTTACATGTAAATTGGTGACTAAGGAGGCACACTGAGTCAAACTTGTTTCTACAATAGGTGTTTATATGCAAATTAGGGACTGGGAAAGGCACACGTAATCAAGGCCTATTTCTACAGTAGGTGCTGTTTATATGCAAATTAGTGACTGGGAAAGGCACACTGAGTTGAGGCTTGTTTCTACAGTAGGTATTTATTTATATGTAAACTGGTGTCTGGGAAAGGCACACTGAGGCAATGCATATTTCACGTGTGACCTCGGTAAGGGTACAAAAAGTTGCTTAACAAGGTAAGGGGGAAAGATGATGATGTGGCTAGGTTAGTTGTTCCAGACTGAGAGGAAGTAGAGTAACAAGGGTCAGAATAGTGGAGTGACAAGGATAACCTGGGGTGTGGGGTTGGGGGTGGAGAACAATAAGTCAAATAAAAAGAGAATATACTTTGTCAACATTATTAGCCCCACTTGATTCCTGGTGTACTGTGCAAAAGTATGATTTTTTTCTATGGGGAGACCCAAGATTTTTTCCAAATTTGAGGGAGGCTCTAAATCTGTTCCATGGTTTGGGGGAGGCTCACTATCACAAAGTGTAAGAACTAATGGTTTAGGACATACTTGATGGGGTGAAAATGAATGGTGAAGACAGGCCCGTATAGATCCACAACAGCTATTATAAAAGCTGGTGTTCCACAGGGATCCATATTGGATTCACTTCTATTTAATATTTACATAAATAACTTGTAGTTTTCTGAATCTTCAGTTAAATACCATACTTATGCAAATGATGCTATGATATATGTAGAGGGAAAAGAAATACTGTAGGTGACATACAATATAAATTGCAGGAGGCCTTCTCTCAACTTCAAAATTTTCTGAGGAAACATAAATTATATTTGAATACAAAAAAAACACAAACAGGTTTATTCACGTACACCAACAAAAATGATGCTCCCCTCATGATCCAAGCGATGGATGGAGTATACATGCAACAAGTACTAGAATATAAATATTTGGGAGTCCACTTGGATGCCAAACTAAATTGTGAAGCACACCTAGAGGCTTTATTGGAAAGCATGGGCAAAACTTTGGGAATATTGTATAAATTAAAAAGCTATATGACTCCAGAAAAACACTTGAAAATTATTAATACCACAGTGCTTCCTGTATTCGATTATGGGAATGTTGTCTATTCTGGGGCGTCATGGATGGAGCTAGCCAGGTGGACACATCACTGTGACATATATAGATCCCTAAATTGGTTTAAATTAGAAGAAAGAAGAGACTGGCATCTCCTGACATGCATGTTTAAATTACATACAGAAAAATGTTTTCAAAGTTAGAAGTACTAGGAAGTCCCTTAGATCTGCACTAGGTGTGGACTATATGGTTCCAAAATGTAATTTGGGAATTGGGAGGACATCTATATGGTACAAAGGGCCTATATTGTGGAATTATATGCCTATTAGATTAAGAAGAGTGGATACATACTGTACATATATTTGGGCCAGATAAAGCAATGGTTCTTTGACAGGGCCATGGAACCATCATTATTTATTTATTTATTTATTTATTTATTTAAACTTTTGTTTACCGGGTAAACAATATGAGCCAAGGCCCTTTTTCAAATGCTACCCAGGACCATAATCAATGTTACAGTCAGGATGTAATACACAAAAAACATAAAAACAATACAATATAATCACACACATACAACAATTACATACAAACAATGATCTAATAACAATTACACATCACTAAACTTAACAAAATATAGTCTCACTGATGCCTTAAAAGCATTATTTCTATCAATATGTTGTAAAGTACGTGAGATCTTGTTCTAGAGTACAGGAGCATAATTACAGAATGCCTGCTCACCTAACCTAGATTTCATATTTGGAATATTTAACATAACAGAAGCATTTGATCGTAAATCTCTATTTGATATTTTAACATTTAACAAAGAAGACAAAGGAGAAACTGCACTCAAATGAAGAGTGCTATGAACCAAACAACTCAGGCTATATTGAGAATATAAAGAAGGGGAAGCCAAGATGTTGCCAAATATAGATCACAGTGATGTGTTCTATATGGCAACTTTAATGCAAACCTGCATATAGCATGAAATGTTGTTGTTGCCAGACAGACATAACTCAAATGTGGCCTCTAAGAAACTGATAAACGTGTGATGAATATTGTATTTATGTGACTGTGATTGTACTGTCTTAAATTGATGCTCAGTGATCTATGATGTATATTTCAACTATTTATATATATTTTTGTATAGGCAACTACTGTTACCTTTTAAATGTTAAGGATCTCCTTGGAAATGAGCATCTGCTCAATGGAGCTTGTACCATCTATCCTGTTCATAATTATATGAATACAATTTATTACTACTACTACTACTACAGGCCCAAAACAGCAACATTTTTTTTTATGCACAGTGGCATTAAGCAGCATCACAAGGGTTTTAGTTATATCCCCCCACACCCACCCCAACAGGTGTTGCCATACCACCCTGCTCCCATCCGGCCATCGAGCCGGGTGACTGGCACAGTCTCTACTCTCCACTACGGACAGCCACCGACTGAGCTGTCAATAAACGCATACTGTAATATACTGTACACACTCCCTGACAACTCATTCGGTGGCCAGCTGTGGTGGAGAGCAGAGTGCTGTGCCAGTCACCAGCTCAATGACGGGATGGGGGAGCAGGGTGATGGGGCACTACCTGTTGGGGTGGGGGTCCATTAGACACCAGGAAATGGGTTTAATCCTTCTTTATGGGTGATTGTGGATAGGGAGGGGAGACCATTGGACACCAGGGAGTGGGTCTATATTTTACAGGGGATCTGGGACGGGGGGAACCACTGGACAGCAGGATGTGGGTCTATAACATTTAACAGGGGATCAGGGATGGGGGGACCACTGGATACCAGGGAAAAATTAGTATATGGGCACTCAGGGATGGGGGGGTCCACTAGACACCAGTGAAAAAATTACTATATGGGCACTCGGGGATAGGGAGGAGGGTCTGCTAGACACTAGGGAGGGACAATTCAAATTCATACATTCATTCCACTGTTTAGTGACTCACTGAGCTGTGGAATGAATGTATGAATTGCCCGCCGTTCTAAGTTAGAATTTCCACAAAAGTTGCCAAAATGATTTCCGAACTTTCACAGAAGTGAAAGTTTGACTTTCTCACAAATTCCGTCAGCGAAAGATTTTTTTTCACACACCACTACTCACAACTTCAGGCTCTATTTTTGCTCTCCTGTCTTCAACAGAACTGATGAGACCTTTGGTGTCTGAGACCCTGATGGTGAGGTATTCCAGCATGGGTTTAAAGTCACTGACTAAGTTAAGCAGAATGTCCTTGATGGCATTCAACTCTGAAAATAACTTATCGTGTCTGTCGTAGTAGGACTACTGCACCGAGAAGGGTGGTGGAGATTCATCTAGCTTGTAATGCTTTGGTGCCTGGGGTCTCTGTGGGAAAGCAGTGCACTTAGACAGTCCATAGCATCAGCAATCAGAGCTGCAGACATTAATGCTGTCGTCAGAGTGCTGTTGGGGCCCACAGCTAGCCATAGTAAGCCATTAGAAATGAATCAAAAGGGTTTGGCAGGTTATTAATTTATTTATTTATTTTATTTAGTTTTGATGACCAGGTAGGTGCGCTAGCCATAGCAATGACTATTTTCAGGCATGACCCGGGAGGGTATAAAACAGAAACAATCAGATAACAGGTTACACTATATGAAATCACAATATACAATCGTAGGAATACAAAACAGGCCAGAGTTAAATAACAAGCTTAGTAAATATATGTAAACAGAGAAGAATAAAATAAGAGTAAAGAGAAATAAAAATTACAAGAAAGCAAAATTACAATTTGGTCCAGTCTTCAGTGCTAACATTACCATCGAATCCAGGAGGATTAAAACTGGGTGACAGAGACATTATGGTAGTCAGTATAGGATAAGGCGGGAGAAGTAAAGTTGAAATGGAGAAATAGGAATTGAAAGAGGAGTGTTGGATAAGATAGGAGGATGGGGACTTAGTGAGGGATAAAAGTCCCTAGGAATAAAGGTTTATAAACAGGTGATAAGAAGAAAGAGCTAAACTTTAGATGGGTCAGTAAACTAAGAAGTGGTATAAGTGCAGGAAAACAGGGGAGGAGATGAAAGCTAGGGTGGTTAGAAACAGGAGCAATGGCAGGAGTCAACAAGAAAGTGTCAAAGCAGTTTTTTAAAGGAGGCATGGGATGATGCTGAGCGAGTACTTGGGGGGAGAGAGTTCCAGAAAAGGGGGGCACAACAGGCAAAAGCAGTAGCGCCTTTGGATATTCGGTGTCTAGGGATGTGGACTGGAGCATTATCAACAGAGCGAAGACCATAGCTGGATGTGTGGTTTAGGAATGGTCTTGCCAGTGGCTTAGGAATTTGGGATCTGATAATGATCAAGTTTAGAAAGCATCACAAGATGCTGGAGAAGGAGCTGCTGCTCCTTAGCTCTGCATCATGCGACACCCCCAGGATGGCAGATTTTATAAAGATGGGTGAACACCTCAGGGATGATCTGGCAGGGGAATGAATGGGGTGGGGTGCAGGAACAGTGAGGGGAACTGAAAAGGGCCATAGTGATGGCAACAAACATCTGAGTCAAGCAAGGGAGCAAAAGCAAGAGAAAAAAGAGACCAATATGGTTCTCAGAAAAGGTGGTGGAGAAAGAAAATGCTAAGAGGGTAGCATTCAGAATGTTCAAGGAGACACAGAGGGAGGAGGCTAGGGAGGAGTATCAGGGGAACCAGATGGAAGTAGAAAGAGCAGTAAGAAGTGTAAAGGCACAAACTGAAGAGTGAATAGCCAAGTCAGTAACAAAAGGGCACAAAGCGTGTTAGGTATGTAAGACAAAAAAGGAATTACAGGTGTAGGACTGTATGGTTATGAAGGGATGGGGGGACTCTGCAGAGGGGGGACAAGAAAAGGCAGACATTCTGAACAAATACTTTTCTTCAGTGTTCACAGAGGAAAGAGACAAGGAGAGGCCACAAAAATGTAACAGGAGCACTGGAGGGAGGGAGGTAGACACTAGTCTGTTTTCAGAGGAGAGAGAGTCCTGAAGAGACTTGCAAATCTAAAAGTGGAGAAAGCAGTGGGGCCAGATGGGATCCATCCAAGGGTATTGAGGGAGCTCAGGGAGGTACTGGCTGCACCTCTGATGATCTTATTTAACAGCTCACTGGAAACAGGAGTGGCCCCAGAGGAGTGAAGGAGGGCGATGCAGTCCCATTTCAAAAAAAGTGGTACCAATGAATAGACTAGCAATTATAGGCCAGTCAGCCTGACTTCAGTGGTGGGAAAGTTAATGGGATCACTGCTGAATGAAATGATTGTGGTATATCTTGAATCCAGTGGGTTACAAGACCCAAGGCAGCATGGATTCATGGGGTAAGATCATGTCAAATGAATCTTTGACTGGGTGACAAAGGAACTAGACCAGGGTGGAGCTGTGGATGTAGCTTACCTAGATTTCTGTCACAGTGGAGCTGTGGATGTAGCCTACTGAGGTTTCAGTAAGGCATTTGATACCGTTCCACATAGGAGACTGGTAAGCAAGCTGGGCAGCTTAGGTCCAAACTGGTTAAGGGATAGGCAGCAGAGGGTGGCGGTAAATGGAGTTCACTCAGAGTAAGGGAAGGTAAGCAGTGTGATGCCTCAGGGATCAGTACTGGGACCAGTCATCTTTGATGTCCTTATAAGTGACATTGCAGAGCAGCTAGAAGGCAAGGTCTGTCTCTTTGTGGATGACACCAAACTTTGCAATAGGGTGGACACTCTTGGTGGGGGATTGTAGTAAGGATAAGCACAGACCTGAGAAAACTCAGGGAGTGGTCAAGGATATGGCAGCTGGGTTTCAATGTGGAAAACTACAAAATAATGCACTTAGGGTACAGAAACCCAGGGGCAGAGTACAAAATGAAGGAGGTGGTACTGACAACCACCAAACAGGAACAAGACCTGAAGGTGATTATACTGGATTACCTAATGGCGGCCAGGCAGTATGACAAGGCACTTGGAAGGGCGAGTGGGATGCTGGGGGTACATAGGGCATCCCTGGGTAGTTACGACAGCGCTCAGCGGAGGTTGATTGCAGCGGGACAGGGAAGTGATTTTTTTTTTGTATTTCTTTCAGCATCCTGGGGATTTAAATTGATTTAAAGTTTTGCTCATAAAGGGCTTTCTGCTGCCCACATCAGGGCAGGGAGGTGAATAACATTCTTTTACAGGCTGTCTGTGGCTTTCACTGGGGTTTTCAGGCAGTACTGTTTGGGGGATTAAAAGTGTTCTTTTACAGATACTCTGTGGATTTGACTGTTTTTTTTTTTTCTTTCAGGCATTATTTTTTTGGTGGTGCATAGAAGGGGGTGAGAACAGCAGAGCTTTCCACAGGAAAATTCCAGACTGGGCTGATTGTTTTCTGGAGGGCATGGGTCCACCCACCCACCCCAATGCTCACACTACTGTTATATGTACTGTTAATTTGCAACTTCCTGTATCAATCAACCAGCACAGGTAGCAGTCTGCAAAAGGAGTGAGAGGGAAGGAGAAGTAGTAGGAGAAAATAAACAATGGGGGAGCAGGGATCAAAAGGCAAGTGCAGGTGAACTTGGAGAGTATTTGAGGGCGCAGTACACCAAGATAGAATGACACACAGAGTGATGCAGTACAGTGGGTGTGGCACAGCAGTCTTCAGAAGTACATTCTGGAAGCTGAAGTTCTGCCCCATTTGTAGGCACCTCTCTGGGTTGTGGGCAGAGGTGACCAGGCTCCAGACCGAGCTGGCAGGAGTACTGGGAACCTTCGCCCCCACCCAGAGGCCACCATGTCCCCAGGCAAGGCCACAGTAGATACCAAGGCAGCAATCCGGATGGACTACAGTGGGCTCAGGGAGGGTTAGGAAGGTGGGAGTCGTGGGACAGATGCACATCCCCCATCCGGTCCAACTAAGGAACAAATATGCTGTTCTTGAGGAGCGGGAGTGCCCCATGGGGAGCCCGAGGGTTGAGACCAGGGAGGATTAGCAGACCACCAGGGAGGAAGGCACATGGGTAAAGCCCAGAGAAACTCAGAGGAGGAGAAAACTTATCCTGGTGGGGGACTCAATTGTTCGGCACATGGATCTAGGCACAGACAGTGGAATAGAGAGGGAGGTTAAGTGTCTCCCAGGAGGCACAGCTCAGAGGGAGAGGGAGTGGATCCACAGGATCGCTAGGGCAGTGGCAAAGAGGGGAGGGATAGATGTTGTTGTCCACCTGGAGACTAATGACCTAGTAAGAGAAGGAGCTAGCAGGGAGGCAGTACAGGAGGAGTTCAGGGAATTGGATAGGCAACTTTGGGAGGAGGCAAACTCTGTAACGTTTTCAGGGGTCCTGCATGTCCATGGAAGGGGAGGTGAGAAATCAATGCATCAAGAGCTTCAAAAATTGGTTGGAGGGCTGATGCAGGGAGAAGGGCTTTGGCTACATTGGAGACTGGGGAACCACTTGGAGTGATGCACGCCTGTGCAAGCGTGATGGTCTGCATCCTTCCAGTGTGGGAACTACAGTCCTCAATGAATGGTTTAAATGCTTCCTTAATGAACATTTAAACTAGCTGGGGGGGGGACCAGGTAAAAGGAGATTTAGACAGACCACCTCCACAGGTTACAGGAGACAGAGCAAAGAACCAGGAAGGAAGGTATCTGGCAGACGTACCTAGTAAAATGATAATGGACAAGGTAGAAATGGGAAATCAGCGCTTCAAAGACACCAGAGCTGATGGAAAGAGACTAGAGCACAAACACACAAATAGGAGGATTGGTGGCAGCAATACATGGAAAATCATGCACGCAAATGCCCGCAGTCTGGGAAACAAATTCCCAGACCTAGTGGCTAAAATGACAGAGGAGGACCTGGATGTAGTAGCCATAACTGAGACATGGTTCACCAGTAACCACAACTGGGAGATGAACATACAAAGTTATGCACTATTCAGAAGGGACAGAATAGACAGGAAGGGAGGAGGAGTGGCCTTATACATTAGGAGGACATCAAAGCAACTGCAATACAGGACAAGCATGAAGAGGTAGAGGAATTATGGGTCACCCTCGAGACAGGAAAGGGGAAAAGCGATTCGGGCAGGCGTAGTCTACAGACCCCCAGCTCAGGGAGAGGGAGTAGACAAGAGATTGCTAGATAGTACACTAAATAGTATACATGAAATGACAGCAAAGGGGAAGGTTCTGCTGATGGGAGACTTTAACATGCCAGACGCAGACTGGTCCACCCCAACAGGGGCCTCAGCCAGGACCCAAGACATTGTGGACTAAGAGTCATGAAGGTGGCCTTCAGAAAATACATGGAGATGCAAAGGGATGAAGATAGGGAGGAGTACCAGAAGTGTCTAAGAGAGGCAGGAAAAGCTGTAAGGAGCACGAAGGTGCAAACTGAAGAAAGAATAGCTGAATCAGTGAAGGCAGGGGATAAGACATTCTACAGGTACATTAGTGAGGGAACAAAGTCCGGGAAGGGGGATAATTAAGATCAGAGGGGATAAGGGAGAAAGCATAGAGGGTGATCAGGATAAGGTGTCAATCCTAAACAAATATTTTTGCTCAGTCTTCACAGTGGAAGGGGAGGGACAAGGACTGCAGTTAGACATCTTAGACACTGAGGGGAGGGAGGGAGATGGACACCAGTTCTTTTACAGAGAAGAGGGCGCTGAAGGAGCTTAGAAAGCTGAAAGTGGACAAAGCTATGGGTCTAGATGACATACACCCCAGGATCCTTATGGAACTAAGGAGAGGGCTGTCAGTCCCACTGGTGGGCCTCTTCACTGACTCTCTAAATACGGGTGAGGTCCCAGAGAACTGGAGAAGGGCACATGTGGTCCCTCTGCAGAAGAGTGGCAGCAAAGAAGAAGCAGGGAACTACAGGCCAGTAAGCCTCAGGTCAGTAGTGGGTAAGATCATGGAGACAATCCTTAAGGAACAGATTGTGGAACACCTGGAATCCATAGGGGCACAGGATCCGAGGCAACATGGTTTCACAGCAGGAAGGTCCTGTCAAACAAACCTGATCAAGTTCTTTGACTGGGTAACAAAGGTGGTAGATCATGGAGGAGCAATAGATGGTGCCTACCTAGATTTCAGCAAAGTCTTTGATACTGTTCCACACAGAAGGTTGGTCAACTAGATGGGTAGTCTGGGGTTGGGATGCAAAGTGGTGAACTGGGTTACTAACTGGCTGAGGGACAGGAAGCAAAGGGTAGTAGTAAATGAAACCCTGTCAGAGGACATGGAAGTGACCAGTGGGGTACCTCAAGGAACAGTTCTGGGGCCAGTCCTCTTCAATGTCTTCATCAGCGACATTGTGAAGGGGATGGAGGGGAAGGTTTGCCGGTTTGCAGATGACACGAAGATCTGCAACAGAGTAGATACTCCAGAGGGAGTGATAAGGATGAGAACAGACCTAGAAAGGTTGGAAAGGTGGTCGGAGATGTGGCAGCTGAATTTTAAAGCAAAGAAGTGCAAAATCATGCATGTGGGGAGTAGGAACCCGAGTAAGAGCTACAGGATGGGGGGGGGGCTGTTGGCAATCATCAAGGAGGTCATTATCACAGATGACTTAAAAGCCATCAAGCAGGCAGCAAAGGCAGTGGGAAGGCCAGTGGGGTGTTGAGTTGTATAGGAAGGGGTATCACTAGCCAAAGAAGGGAGATACTGGTCCCACTGCACAAAACACTGGTGAGGCCTCATCTGGAGTATGCCATGCAGTTCTGGAGGCCACACCTTTGTAAGAACATTGACAGGGTGGAGACAGTGCAGAGGAGAGTGACTAAGATGGTGCAGGGCTTACGGCATAAGTCGTATGAGGAAAAGTTGAAGGATCTTAATATGTATACACTGGAGGAGAGGAGGGAATGGGGGATATGATTAAGACGTTCAAGTACCTCAAGGGCATAAATAAGGTGAGAGAGGAAAACATCTTGCAGTACAAAAAGAGTACTAGAACAAGGGGACATGACATGAGATTGGATGGGGGCGTATAAGGGGAAATGAGAGAAAATTCTATTTCACTGAGAGGGTGGTGGATGCAAGCAATGGACTGCCCCAGGAAGGGGTGGGAGCATGCACTGTGGTGGGATACAAACATGCTTGGGATAGGAATAAGGGAACCATAGTGATGGGAAGGAATATCTAAGAGAAGGAATAGCTACGCTAATGACCAACTAGGGTCATAGACCTCAAGTACAGCTAGGGCAAACGGGCAGACTGGATGGGTCTGGCGGTCCTTTTCTGCCAACAACTTCTGTTTCTATGTTTCTATGGGGAGGGGTATCACCAGCAGAAAGAAGGAGGTCGTGTTGCCTCTGTATAGATCACTGGTAATGCCCCATCTAGAGTACTGTGTCCAGTTCTGGAGAGCACTTCTCAGAAAGGACATAGAGTGGAGGCAGTCTAGAGGAGGGCAACTAAAATGGTGTAGGGTCTGCATCAGACACCCTAGAAGGAAATATTAAAAGACCTAAATATGTACACCCTGAACGAGACAAGAGAGTGGGATATGATAGAGACCTTTAAATACCTCACAGGTAAATAAGGTACAAGAGGGAAGTATTTTTCCGAAAAAAAGGTGCTCAAAAACAAGTGGACATGCTATGAAGCTGGAGGAGGAATAGGTTCAGGACAGATGTGAGGAAGTACTTCTTCTCAGTAAGAGTAGTGGATTCCTGGAATAGCCTTCCATCGGAGGTGGTGGGGGCAAAAATAGTCATGGGGTTTAAGAATGCATGTGATAGACACAAGGGAATCATAATGGAGTGGAAACTGGGAGGGAGAAAGAGCTGTAGATCAAATATTGTCTATTGTAATAATGTAGGTAGGGAAAAATGGGCAGACTTGGTGTACAAAGCAGTCCTTATCTCACGTCAAATTCTGTGTTGCTGTGAGAATGAAAATTAACCATTCTCTTCCATCTCTTGCCTCGAGCAAGTCATTGTGCACCCGATATACTGCAGTCTCTGTGCTATGACTAGACCTAAAGCCAGACTGGAAAGGCTCATTGGTGTCAGAAGCAGTGAGGTGTGCCTCAAGCTGTAGCGCAGCCACCTTCTCAATACCCTTGCCCAAAAAGGGCAGGTTATAGACAGGTCAGTAATTTGCCAGGACCTCCAGGTCCAAAGATGGCTTCTTCAGAAGTGGTGTCACCAGTGCACTTTTCAGTGCCACTGCGAACATCCCCAAGGAAACACAGAAACATAGAAGTTGACGGCAGATAAGGACCGCAAGGCCCATCCAGTCTGCCCATTTCTTTTTCTACCTTATAAATGTGCCATCGGCCTTTACTCTGTCAGTGGCCTATCTATTCATAGTCATTTGTATTGCTCCCTTATGCCTGTCCCATGCCTGTTTGAAGCCCTGCACTGTATTCATAGCCAGCACTTCTTGTGGTAAGCCATTCCATGCATCCACCACCCTTTCTGTGAAAAAGAATTTCTCACATTCTCCTTAATCGCCCCTCTAATCTCATGCTGTGTCCTCTTGTCCTGCTATTTTTCTTATATTTAAACATGTTAGACTCTTTCACCTTGTTAATGCCCTTAAGGTGTTTGAATGCCTCGGTCATATCACCTCTCCTCCTTTGCTCAAGGGTATACATATTGAGCTCTGCTAATCTGTCCTCATATGTCTTCTGATGCAGTTCCTGCACCATTTTGTTGCCCTTCTCTGGACTGCCTCAATTTGGTTAATGTCCTTGTGAAGGTGTGGCCTCAATACTGCACGCAGTACTCCAGATGGGGCCTAACCAGTGTCTTGTAAAGAGGGATTATTACCTACCTCTTACGACTTGTGATACCCCTACTAATACACCCTAACACCCCTAGCCTTACCTACTGCTTTAGAGGTCTGCTTGGATGATTTCAGGTCATCAGTGATGATGATGCCCAAGTCTCTTTCTTCCTTTGTGACTGCTAGCAACTCCCCTCCCAGTCTATAGGTGGCTTCAGGGTTTCTCTTCCCTATGTGCATGATTTTGCACTTCTTTGCATTAAATCCCAGTTGCCACTCTTCCAACCATTTTGCTAGTTTATCCAGATCTCTTCTCATTCTGCCCACCCCATCTGGATCATCTACTCTGTTGCAGATCTTGGTGTCATCTGCAAACAGACAAGCCTTACCCTCTAGTCCATCCGCAAGGTCACTAATGAAGTTGTTGAAGAGGACTGGCCCCAGAACTGATCCCTGAACTACCCTACTTGTGACTTGCATCTCTTCTGACTGTATACCATTTACTACCACTCTCTGTTTTCTGCCCGTCAACCAGTTTGCCACCCAGTTGACCAACTTCTGACCCACCCCTAGCCTACCCAGCTTATTTATCAATCTTCTATGTGGAACAGTGTCAAAAGCTTTGCTGAAGTCAAGGTAGGCAACATCAACTGCTCAAGGACAAGGAGCACTGGACAATCTCAGCAAATACCAGGCTCAGATGCCATACACAGCTCACAAGTAGATGTGTTGGGCTTGGATCCAGATCGCAAAATGTTGGCTGCAGTTCAGAAATCACCTTACTGAGCTCTTCTATTGTCACTGGTCGAAACTCTCCCCAAGACCACTGAATACATTTCAGAATCATTGGATCAACCCTGCTGTGCTTTGATGGCCTGCTTGATGAGATCCTGGCCATAACAGAGGACACCCTGTCCCAGAAGAATGGCACCATTAGAGTGAGTGCTGTCAACCACCACCCTCTGATGCCTCTCCGTCACCCAACTTCTAACCCAGTTCACCACTTTACAGCCCATCCCTAGGTTGCTTAATTTCTTAGTAAGTCTCAGCACAACTGTGAAGGTCTTGCTTAAGTCCAGACAGGCCACATCCACTGCCCTTCTCTCATCTGTTTCCCTGATCACCCAGTAGAAGAACTCAAGTCAGATTCATCTGGCATGACCTCCCCCTGTAAATCCATGCTGCCTGTGGTCTTGCAGCCCATTGAATTTGATATTCTACAGCCTTTCCTTTAGTAGGGTTTCCATAATTGCTAGACTCCACCCTATTGCCTCTCTTATGTAGAGGGATCACCATCTGCTCTTCTCAAGTCCTCCAGATCCATTGTCTGTTTCCAGTGATCTGTTGAATAAGGCCATCAGTAGGGCAGCTGGCACCTCTCTGCATTCCTTTAGTACCCTTGGGTATATCCGTTCTGGTCCCATAGCCTTGTTCACCTTCACAGCTGCAAGTCCCTTCAGGACCACTTTCCTCTGAAAATGGACTTGTGTCCACCCCCTTTGTTCATGCTGCTCCCTGGTGGTCCCCACTCCCCATGTAAAGACTGAGCAGAAGTACCTGTTCAGGAGGGCAGCTTTTTTTGGCCTTCTTCTGCGCAGTCTACCCCTGCCACCCTACTTATCCTCACTATCTCTCTCCTTGTTGTCCTCTTTTCACTTACGTACATGAAGAAAGTCTTATCACCTTTTGCTATCCCTTCAGCTACTTTTTCGCTGTCTGTGCCTTTGCTCCCCTCATTGCCTTTTCCTGCTTCCCTCTGTTTTACTTGGTACACCTCCCTGTCCCCCCCATTCTGCATTTCCTTGCTCCTCCTGAATGCCAACTTTTTTTTCTTCAGCACTTTGCCCATTTCATTATAGACCATAATGGTGTATTTTTCCTTCTGCTTTTACGCACTTCCTTCATGCAGAGGCTGGTTGCTTTAATTATGCCCTCCCTTATTTTCCCCACTGTGCCTTCACCCCTCCCTGGCAATTCCCCCATGAGGACGGTTCTGAGACAGTCTTCTGATCTCTTTAAAATCTGCCCTCCTAAAGTCCAGGAGCCTCATTTTCATGTGGTTAGCCTCTGTTCCCATGTCAGTGTTAAACCACACTGTATAGTGATCATTGGTTGCTAGGGGACTGCCCACTGTGACATCTGCAATGCTTTCCCTGTTTGTAAGCACTGGGTCTAGCACTGCCCTGTCCTTAGTGAGTTCTTTGACTAGCTGCTTCAGAAAAGCCCCTTTAAGGGAGCCAAGGATGGCCTGCTTCTTGCCAAAGCTGCAGCTGGAAGGCTCCACTACACATCTAACAGACTGAAGTCACCCACTAGCAGCACCTCCCCCTTACTTGCCATCCTGGTGATGGCTTCCCCAAGTGCCTTATCCAACTCGTCTCCATGTGCCGGAGGTCTGTATACTATCTCTATATGGATAGCAGCCCCAGTGCCTGTCTCCAGGATGACCGACAGCACCTCCCAGACCTTTCTTTTCCTCCAGGTGTCCCTGTACCTCCATGGCCTTGATTCCCTCCCTCACATACAGTACAATCCCTCTTCCCTGCCTTGTCTCTTCTGAACAAATTAGCCTGGTATAGCCACATCCCAGATATGGCTGTCACTGCACCACAACTCCAGTGTGGCCACATAATCCAGGCTCGCCTCTGCCATAATGGCTTCCAGGTCCGAATTTTATTTCCCAGACTCCTTGCACTGGTACACATGGCTCTCCATACCTTGCTCCTTCCTTGCTTGCTTCATTGCTTAACCCCTTCCTGCCTGTACTGTTCGCTGAAGCTCACCCTGACCCATCTCTTCCCTTTTTTACCTTCTCTGTTTTTTATTTATTTATTAAAGCATTTCACCAGGAAAGAATATACTGAGCTCAAATAGCTTGTTTCCAGATGTGTCCTTGGGGAGAAGGGGATCATGGGTACAAAATATATACACTGTAGTAGCATACAATGTAAAATACAGAGAGTACACTAGGATACAAAAATACAGTTTTAAGCAGAGACAGTGAATGGTATATACAGTACGTGAAAATACAGCGACTATACAGTTAATAATACAGTGAGAAGATTACCAGAGTGCAGAAGTACCGGGAGATAACAAATAAGTGCAACATACAGTGTCAGCAGTATAGGAATATATAAATAAGTGCAATATACATGACCGCAGTTACAGAATGTTTGCAGTCAGCAACAAATTGAGTAGCAAAGCTAGGCACGTTAGAGACAGTGGCGGGGGGGGGGAGTGGAGAAGAGAAATGAGGGTGGGTTTAGAAGGAAAAGAGCGAATGTTTAAGGCGAGTGAATTCCTAAGTTTAGGAAAGCGGAAAGAAAAAGGCAGATTGGCACAAGTTTTACAGGGAGGGAGACAGAGGGAGTGAAACCCAATGTTTTGAAGGAAGTAGGAGGAGGGGGGGGAGAGAGTAGGGAGTTGAGATAAGGAGGTAAAGAGGATAACCACAATTTTGAGGTGAAGGAGGCAACATGGAACACACGGTGATCCTCAAAGGTGGGGAGAGAAAGAGTAGTATAGAGAGTACAGTGGTGGGTACGGGTAGGGAAGTTGAGGGCATAGCGGCAGAAGGAGTGGAAAAGAGGATCCAATCTGGTCAAGGTGGACTGGGGGGCAGCACCATAGACTACATCGCCATAATGAAAGATGGGGAGAATCATCTTGGTAAAGATGTCACGGCAGGCATGGAAGGGGATGCAACTTTTATGCCTGTAGAGGGCACCAAGTTTAGGATAGAGCTTTTTGTGAATTTTGTCTATGTGCTGGGAGAAATGGAGGTGTCGGTCAAGCCAGGTGCCAAGGTACTTGAAGGTGGGCACATCATCAATAGGGACACCATGCTGGGTAAGGGACACCATCAAGGGTGTGAAAGGGAGGGAGGGAGGGAAGGAAGGGAGGAACTTGTCTGCTTTACACCTTTATTCTTGCTTTTCTGATTTATACCTCCTTGTCCTCTGCCTTGTCCCCATTCTTGTCTTCTTGGGCCATTGCCCTAGGAGTTTAATCACTTTGCACCCTCCCTCTCTGCTGCTCCTTCATCTGGGAGGGCAGTTGTTGCCTCCCTTACTTTTATGGCCTCTCTCCTGGCAAATTTGATTGCTCATCCAAGTAGAATTTAAACCTACCACTAAGGACTGTGGTCCCCTTCCTGGAAGGATGCAGGCCATCTCCCTATAGAGACCCATATCTTCACATGTTGGCCTCCAGTCCTCAGTGTAGCCACAGCCCTTCTTCATGCACCATGCCTTCAACTGATTGTTAAATACCCTGGTGTGGAGTACCCTTTCTTCTCCCAGGCCATACACAGGTAACATTTCGGCAAAAGCCACTGTGTGTGCCACCTGCTAGAGTCCCATCCCCAGCTCCTTAAAAATTAACCTGCACTATCCCTACCCTATCCCTTGCCAGGTCATTTGTCCCCAGGTGGACAATGATGTTTCACTCCCTCACATCTCCTGCTGCCCTAGCCATCCTCTTGATATGCTCTCCACCCTCCAAGCTGAAGCACCTCTCAGGCACTTCACCTCCCTCTCCCTTCCTCCCCCTGCTCCCAAGTCTATTCCCCTAAAAACAGAATCCCCCACCAGCATTTGCTTTCTCCTTGGTTGGGAGCCTCTTCCTCCCTCTTTGGAGGCTTCCCCTTCTGAGGACCCCTACTTCCTCACTTTCCACTGCTACAGGTGCTCCTATCAGTTACCACATCCCACCAGTGTGGTGAGGGAATTTCATAGTAGTACAGGCTGAGGAGAGTGTACCCTTCTCATCATGCCCACCCTCCTGGAGCCCACCAAGGTCCAACTACTCTGCCTCTGCTTAGGCATCTTCTGGGGAAAGGGTGCCTCTTATTTTCCCTTTTCTAACCCTCCTACATGTGCCTACCTCACCCTTACCAACCTGTATTTTCTCCTACCTTGGTCTGTTGTTTCCCCTGCAGACTCCCCTGTGGACTGCAGACAATCTGCGGATGCCTGCAGACCAGACATCTTAAGACAGATGTTCCACTCCTGCTCTGTCCCGTTTATGTGATGGGAAATGCTGGGTGAGTGCTTGAAGTTATCCGAGTCAGACATTCCTCATTAGCCCCCCTAGCCAGCCAAAACCAACCTGCAGTTAGAAATGTGACTTAGTCCCATCTCCATTTATCAAATAGCTGAGGCCTCAGTCCAGACAATTATCACCCCTCCCCCAAACTACAGGGCAAGAGGCAGTTCTTTAATATAGTCCTTAAATGTGGGCTTATATGATTGGTCTCAAATTTACATATTAACATACTAAGATGCCAGTAGAGTAGGTCTTATGGTCTATTGAGTCTGCTCGAGAATCAGCACCCGGTCAGGGCACCACTACTGCCTTTCCCGTCTCCCCTGTTAACCCCCCAACCCCATCCCTGACAGAAATACACCTCCAGTTTTAACATTGTTTAGTTTCACCTTCCCCCTAAATCTGTGCCAGCCCTGCTTGAACCCCTTCACAGTATCTACAGCCACCAGTTCCGCAGGCAATGCGTTCCAAGGTTTCACCACCTTCTCAGTGAACTATCGTTTCCTTGTCTCCCCCCTGAGCTTCCCGCCAACCAGCCTCATGGAGTGGCCCCTTGTGGCCCCCGCCTCCCTCAGCTGGAACACCCTACCAAGGCTTACCCTATTTACCCCTTTAAGGTATTTGAAGACCTCAATCATATCCCCTCTGTCTCTCCTCTCCTCTCCTCCAGGGAATATAAGTTGAGCTCCTCAAGTCTCTCCCCATAGGACCTATCCCCAGACCCTGTATTATCCTGGTGGCCCTCCTCTGGACCACCTCCAGGAGAACAATGTCCTTTTTTAAGTATGGGCACCAAAACTGCATGCAGTATTTAAGGTGTGGTCTAACCAGGCAGTTACTGTATACAAAGGGAGAATCATCTCCCTCCTTCTCGAGGTTATCCCCCTGGCTATGCACCCCAGCATTTTATTTTCTTTGGCCGCAGCCCTTCTACACTGTTCAGAGTTGTTAATTTTGGCATCCACAACCACGCCAAGTTCTTTTTCCCCACCTGAAACTTGCAGTACCTCACCCCCAAGAGATACTCATGAGCTGGGTTCCTAAGCCCCAGGTGGAGAACCCTGCATTTCTTAGCATTAAATCTCAGTTTCCAGGTACATGCCCACCTCTGCAGAGTCTCCAGGTCCCTCTGTAGGGCTGTTCTACCCTTCTCCCCATCCACCATGCCCCCAGCTTTCAGTCGTCACCAAAGAGGCTCATCTCACTCCTGATGCTGTTTCTGATGTCAGAGATGTAAGCGTTGAACAGTAGTGGGCCCAGCACCGATCCTTGTGGGACCCCACTAATGACCCTCCTAGGAGATAAAACCTCCCCCCCAACTACCACCTTCTGAAACCACCTTGCCAGACAGTTTCCTATCCACCTGACCATCCTTTCCCCCACCCCCATGTCCCCCAGTTTATCCAGCAGTCCAAGATGCGGCACCGAATCAAATACCTTGCTGAAGTCTAGAAAGAGGACATCTACTGGCCTGCCCTGGTCCAGCGCCTCGGTCACCCAATCGTAGAACTCCACAAGGTTGGCCTGACACGATCTGCCCTGAACAAAGCCATGCTGGTGATCATCCAGATGGCCCCGTGCCCCAGAAACTTCTCCAGCCTCTCCTTCAAGATGGCTGCCATTATTTTGCCCACCACAGATGGCAGGCTTACAGGCCTATAGTTCTCCGGCTCCTCGAGTGAGCCACTTTTGTGAATAGGCACGATATGAGCCATCCTCCAGTCCTGAGGCATCCACCCCATCTGAAGGAAGGAGTTAAAAAGGTCCACCAGAGGTGCAGCTAGGACCTCCACCATCTTCTTTAGCACCCTGTGATGAATACCATCTGGACTTGGTGCCTTCTCTGTTCTTAGGGCCTTGAGGGCTTCCTTCACCCTACCAAAAGGAATTTCAATATCCCTGACCTCCCACCTTCTGCAATTTTAACCTGTCTCCCCCCCAATACGGTGCTGTCCCCCCCCCATCTTCCTTAGTGAAGACCGAGGCAACCTACTTGTTAAGTACCTCTGCCTGCTCCCCGGCCTCCTCAAGCCACCCACTCCCTGACCTCAGTCTGCTAATCTTCCCCTTCCTTTTCCTTCTTTCCCTGATATACCTACAGAACCCCTTATCTAACCCTTATCTTACCCTTCAGTCAATAATAAACACATCAGTTCAAACAAGTTTCACAACTTACCCCCACCTATGTTGTCTAAAAAATATAAAAGCCTTTTCCACTCCTGTGACAAGAGCAGGAAGACTCTGCAGACAAGTTTCTTGTAGTCTAGTAATGGGTCTTGCCAAATCCCAAGGTATTTAAAGTGATCAACCTGTTCAAGGACAGAATGAAAGACTTTTGATTAGTGTGGAGAACCGAATACTGTACTATGGTTTTATTTTTGTTGGTGTTGACCTTGAGTTTGTTTTGATGGCACAAGGTTTCAGCTTTGCTAAAATCAAGTTGTAAGTGCATGTGATTTGGTCGGGGGGGGGGGGGTTCACTGCAATAGATGACCATGTCATGCACATGCATATGAACTCTACATTTGACTATCATGCAGAGGAACATCATTAAGGGAACAAAAAAGGGTCCTACTAGGATACAGCCTCTGTGGAATTCCTATTGTGGGTGGAGGCAGCTCAGGGTTAGTATTATCAATTGTACTGTAACTAGCAGGGGTGTCTCTAGCATCTGAAAAGATTAGGGGCTTGAGCCCCCACCCCTTCCACCCAGTGAAAAAACAAATAAGCTGGGGTCAGTTTTGGGAACTGGGCATCTTTTATTTGGGGTTAATGGATAAAAATTTGGAGCTCCACCCCTAATGCCCACCCCGAATGATGCCCCATGGTAACTAGTACATTTACTGTATATGTAGAGTTAGCCAACACAACTGGTATAGGAGCTATCATTATGAACAGCATCTTTCTGAGTACTGTCTTGAAAGTTTAGATTCATGTAGAAATAGTACTATATTATGTTGGATAGAAACAGAAACAGAATTTCCTGGCAGAGAAAGGCCACTTGGCCAGCTGCATCTGGACAGTCCTGCCTGTTTAATGTGAAATGCAAGATCCCTAATGACTCTTCACACCTTTTCCACCTTACTTCTGATACTGTATTTATCAAGCCCATGTATCTGTTCCACTTATCTGTCCATAATAAAGTACTTTCCTGTTATCCCTCTTAAATTCGCTTCCTGGCGAGCTTCATGGAGTTACCGGAGGTGTTTGTGTTCCCACTCAGTTTGAGCAATGCCCCACTATCTACTTTGTTTACACCATGGAGGTTCTTGTGTATCTCAGTCATGTCCCTTCTCTCCCTTCTTACCTCCAGCATGTACATATTTAGGGTAGCAGCCAGGAAGAGCACTTCTACAATAGCACTGTCTCCTGGGGCGATCCCAAAAGCGCTGCGCCTGAAAGAGCGAGTGCACACAAAGCCAGAATGACAGTGGAAGAGCGAAAAGCTCTGCTGCACTGTAAGGGGCACGTACCACGCACACCAGCAGCAGGACCACGAGCCCCAGCAGGCCACGCACAGGGGAGGTGAGACCAGGACTGGACTTCGGCAACTTCTCCGTTCGAGTTCCCTAAGAACAGCACCTGTGTTAGCCCTGGGGAGTGAATAATTACAAACTAAAAAGTGGTTACAAATCTCCATGAGAGCACAAATAGAACACTTATATTACCTGATTACATTATATGTTATATTTATTTCAGTGAACAGCAGTCTCTCCAGTTTAATAAACACTCATTTTAAGTCAGAGTTGTCATTTGCCCCACCCAACTACCTGGCCTGGTAAGCCACTGTCAAGTTTCAATTTGGCTTGTGTTTCCTCAAGTTCAGACTACCTGTATCACTCATGCACACACACTCGATGTTTGCACTAGATGTAGTTAGAAAAGGGTATGTAACAGATGGAAGAGAAATAAAGTCTGGGCGAGGGTAAGGGGTAAGGATATGATTAGGGATTGCCAGGGAGTGAGAGGGTGAGGGTGGGGGAATGTGTCATGTGGACTTGTTATAGAACAACTGTGTCTATTTAGATTAGAATGCCTGGTACACTGAAATAAGCGTCAGATCTACAGACTCTCTTAGGTGACTAGTATACTCAATCTCAACAGTAAGGCTACAAATGTAGAAAAGGGAAGGAGAAAAACAATATTGTTTTTTACATCTTCAGCTGAACATGTTAGACATCTTTGTTATTAAGCCAGCACATTTTGCTATGTACATTCTTATTATTCCCAGTTGTATCAATCCCATCAGGTACAACAATGAGCGACACAATTATTATCCTTGCTGGGGAAGTGGACTTTAAATGCATGGAGTGCTCAATGTACATGATGATAAAAAACAACATCGTCAAGAGGGACTTTCCGTGTGACAAATGTATCACGCACAAGAGCTTGTTATCTGAACTACAGCAGTTATGCGAATGACTTGATAAATTGGAATGGTAGCTCTCCCTGTCCACGTGCGGTGTGGGACGTGGCCATTGGCTGTCACCAAGTCCATGTTACCTGTCCCGTACTGCCCTTGCCTCATCGTCCAGTGCCTCCTCTGCCCTGCCATGCTCATCATGTGTGCCCCGCCCTTCCAGCCTCCTCCTGTTGCTGTCGCTCACTTTGCCAATCGGTGTTGTTTCCCTGTCGCCTATGTGGTGATCGCCATTTTTCCTTTGCTGTTTTGGGCCGCGCCATATGTGGGGCGCTCATATCACATAAATCCCATATTTAGATTGTTTTTTAAATTTCTCCTTGTAAGTCCTTTCGTGCTGTCCCTGGATCATCTTGGTTACCCTCCTCTGCACTATTTCCACTCTGTCCCTGTCCTTCCTCAAATTCAGTCTCCAAAAAGGGTGAACCATTGACCTATACAGTGGTAAAAGCACCTCTCTTCTACAGCTACTGCTCCCATCCCAGTGCACTCCAGCATCATGTTTGCCCTTCACACTGCTTTATTGCATTGTGCTGTTGTCTTTAGATTGTCTAAAATTATTACTCTCAAGTCCCTCTCCTCTGTTGTGTTTTCAATACCACCTTCATCTTATGTACTCAGTTTTTTTATCACAATATGCATTATTTCCTTGCACTTCTTAGCATTTAATTTTAACTGCCATAATTTTGTTAACCTCTCCAATCTACTCTGAAGAGGCATATCTTCTGCTATACACCTACCCCAGTGTCATAGAAGAAGACGTTGAAGAGGACAGGTCACACCACTAATGACCACCCTATTCCCCAAGAATTACCCATTAATTACCAAACTCTGGATTCTACCACTCAGATTCCTACCAGTCCTATGAACTTAGAAATATAGAAACATAGAATTTGTCAGCTGAAAAGGACTGGTGGGCATTTCCAGTCTGCTCTGTTTTTCCCAGTCTAGTCTGACACCTCGAACCCTATTCGGTCACCAGCATCCCGCTTGTCTCCCTTTCCTCTATGTATTATACCCATATGCCTATCCCATGCTTGCGTGAAGGTCCCGACTGTTTTCATCCCCGCCACTTCTTCTGGCAAGCTGTTCCAGGTGTCCTCCACCCTTTCTGTGCAGAAGTATGTCCTCACATCACTCTTAACCCCTCCCCCCAGCTTCATTGCATGCTTTTGTGTTCTGGTTCTTTTCCTCCTCTGAAAGAGACTCCCCGCCTGCACGTTGTTCACCCCTGTGAGGTACTTATAGGTCTTACTCATGTCCCCTCTTACTCTTCTGTCCTCCAGGGAGTACATGTTGAGTTCCCAAAGCATCTCCTCATATGGCTTTTCGTGTAACCCCCCACACCATATGGGTTGCCCTCCTCTGGACTGCTTCAACCCTGACAGTGTCCTTGCAGAGGTGCAACCTCCAGAACTAGATACAGTACTCCAGGTGGGATCTCACTAGTGAGTGATACAGTGGCAACTCTACCTTCCTCCTCCTGTTTGAAATCCTCCTCCTCCCTATGCACCCCAGTATCCCAATTGCCTTGCTTGCTGCCTGGTCACATTGCGCTATCATCTTGCAATCATCAGATACAATTGCCCTATGGTCCTTCTTTTGCTTGGTGACCAACAGTATCCCCCATCTTATACACGGCTCCCTGGTCCCCCCCCCCATGTGCATCACTTTTCACTTTCTGGCACTGACCCACAGCTGCCACCCCCAGGCCACTCCTCTAATTTCCCCAGATCATGCTGCATTCTTTCCACCCCTTCCTGAGTGTCTACCCTGTTGCAGATTTTTTTGCCATATGCAAAGAGGCACACCTTCCCCTTCAGTTCCTCAGCAATGTCACTTGTGAAGGCACTGAAAAGGACCAGTCCCAGCACCGAACCCTCTGGCACCCCACTAGTCCCTCTCCTATTGCATGAGAAACTACCGTTTACCACCACTGTCACTTCACCAGTTTGATACCCAACTTTTTCTCTTTCTCTGCCACCCTCAGGCTGCTTGGTTTCTTTACCAGCCTCCTGTTTGCAGTGTCAAAGGCCTTGCTGAAGTCCAGATAGGCCACATACAGTGCCTGCTTTGATCCACCTCTCTAGGCACCCAGTCAAAGAAATCTATGAGATGTGTTTGGCATGACATCCCTCCCTCCCTCCCTCCCTCCCTCCTATGAAACCATGCTGCTGGTAGTCCTGTAGCCCATATACCTCCAGGTACTCCATCAGCCTCTCCTTCAGCAGGATCTCCAATAATTTCCCCAGCACTGATGTGAGGCTAACCACCTTGTAGTTGCTGGCCTGCTACCTGCTGACATTGTTGTGCAGAGGGACCACATCAGCCCTATTCCAGTCCTCAAGAACTAACTGCATCTCCAATGACGTGCTAAATAGTGCTGCTAGAGGTGCAGCTAGCACTGTGCTCTTTTCTTTTACAACCCTTTGGTGTATCCCATTCAGTTCCATCACCTTGTTCTCCTTTAGAGCTTTTAATCCCTTCCAGACTCTCTCCTCCAAAAATGGACTTGTGTTCACTTCCCCCAGTGCCTTCTGATACTTGTTGGTTCATCCCCTCCACTGTGAAGACCGAGTAGAAGTACTCATTTAAAATTCTAGCTTTTTCCTGATCTTCTGCACAGCCCCCCCAACCATCCTGATTCTGACTATCCCATCCCTCGCTTTCCTCTTTTCACTCACATACCTTAAGAAAGTCTTATTCCCCTTTTTGACCTCCTTTGGCTATCCCCTCTTCTGTTTGTGACTTAGCTGCCTTCACTCTCCTTCCTGCCTCCCTTTGCTTTTCCAGATATACCTCCCTGTCAACTGCCTTCGGGATCTCCTTGTACTTCATAAATGCTATATCTTTTTCTCCTCCTTCATCTTGTTAGCCATCTCCTTTGAGAACCACAATATCCTCTTCCTCTTCTTTCCCTTGCTTACTTCCTTCAACCAGCATGGCGTTGCCTTAGCTATTCACTGAAAAATAGTTTGATGGCAGATAAGGACTGCATGGCCCACCTAGTCTTAGCCTCAGTCTTAGTCTACCTATTCCTTCCTTAATCTTTTTCCATTGGGTCCTCACTTCCTCCTAGCCACCCCTTCCCCTCCCCAAGGTATTTATTGAGGAAGGCACTCATTTCTTTAAAATCTGCCCTCCTGAAGTCCAGGACCTTATTGTGGTTTTTCTTTTGCCCAATCTGTATGCCAAATCACACAGTAGAGTGATTGCTTGTACCCAGGAAACTACTCACTGTGATGTCTGCAATGTTGTCCCTGCTCATAAATACCAGTCCAGCATTGCCCCATGCCTAGTGGGTTCCACAATCAACTGCCTGAGAAATGTCCCCTGTAGGGAGTCAAGATGACCTTTCTTCTTGTTGTAGCTGCAGCCAGGATGCTTCAGTCTACAGTACATCAGACAGATTAAAGTCCCCCATAATCAACACTTCCCTCATGCTTTCCATTCTGCCAGCTGCCTCCCCAAAAACCTTGTCTAACTCTTCCCCTGTGGTGGTGGCCTATAAACCACTCACATGCAGATAAAGGCCCCAGACCCTGTCCTAAGCTCACTTAAAGTAGTTCTAATGCATTCTAGCTCTGCAAGCTACCCGGCACTGGGCTTCTACCTAAATGCTGGCACCTGCTAAGTACTGTATTCTCTTTTTACATTTGCCATCAAACTCTAGAATTCTCTATCAACTACTGTTTTTTTTTTCAGACACCTTTCATAAACTTCAATCAGCTTTGAGCATTCTGTAAGCCATGGATGTACAGTACATAGTGTCATCACTTTTTATGTGTTGAACTTCTCTGTATGTATTTGAATTAATTTAAAATAGTTGAGTATCTGAATCCATTTGTGCCTACATAGAATCATAGAATCTGACGGCAGATAAGGACTGCTTGGTCCACCTAGTCTGCCCATTTCCCTACCTAATGGATAAGCTGCAGATCTTAGTTAACCAACAGCCTACTTCCTCCTATCCCCTTCTAGAATTGCCTTATGTCTGTCCCATGCACACTGTTTTTGACTACTGTAGGTTACTGCTGTCTTTTGATAAAAAGTACTTGATGGGTGTCTTTCATGTTTGCGTTTGTATTTTTCATTATACAGTACAGGTACAAAAAGTAAATAAAGCCTTAGGGCTGCATTCACAAAATATATAGGCAATAGGCACAGAATGGGAGGAGCTCTCTTGTGGATAGGATATTACCAAAGTGCCTTCCCCAAATCCCCCAACACAGTGCATGCTATGCACCATTATTTTAAGTTTGAAGAACCATTGTAATTGCTATAATACTTTCATCATACTCATACTCTTTTTTTAGAACACTGATTGTTATGATTGTTCTGATCTAATTGTATTTTTTAATGATTTTTACTGTTTTGATTTGTTATTTATGTACGGCGCCTTGGCAATTGAAAGACACCTTATAAATAAAATTATTATTATTATGCCTTACCAGCTGCAGGCTCCCCATACCAAGGCTGACTGGTACAATCCCGAATGGCATGTGATATTACAAACTGATACAGTGAATCTTACAACTTGTGGTTACCCATGCTGATTTATACACAACAGCATCTCTCTATTTCCAGGTCCAAGGGAACATGGTAATCGCTAATGCACCTGAAGCACAGAAAGAAGAAAAATAGATTTTATTAATCAGTTTAATTAGTTATATTGCAAATTGCACTCATGGGACATGTCCATCCATCAAGTCCCAGTAATTAGTAATGTGACCAACTCATTGATTGATATAATTCTTCCGTGTTGTCATTATATACCAATTGACATTTCTCTAGCTGTCTCCTTTGGCAGGAATGACAGATGATGGGAATGATTACAGCATTCAATGTCAGCTTCAGTTGTGTGTGGTTCATTTAGTACGGAGCAGGACCATAGGCACTTGCAGTTGCATAATTACAGGCTCTGTAATTCTCTTCCGAGCACTCCATTTAAATGAGCACAGAGACCTCTTCTTCATTGCCATTGCTACAAGGCCATTCACTTTCATCCATGGTGGTTGGTAATTAAAATAACAAATGTACATCAATATAAAATACATAACCTTAAACCAGCATTGTACACAAGACAAATAACATACAGCCTGTGCGATAATTACTGTCTGGTTTTATAGTGCAGTAAGATAACCCACACCCGGCAGAAATAAAATGCCATATAGTACAGTTATGCAGCAATAAATACACAGCAGTTGGATACTGCTTCCCATGACAGAATGCATGGGTCATTCTGTATAACAGCACAACAGTAGATGCACAACCCCAGCAACCAAAATCTAAAAAGACAAGGGCTACTGTACACAATAAGGCAACAATAAACCCATGCCTACTAATATGCCATGTTACCACCTCCAAGTAAATTGAAGGGTAAAGGTCAACTTGAACAACTGGACAACATCCAGCTAGCCAAAAAATAATTAAATTGGACTCACTGGTTTATGGTACAACAACACAAACATAAGACCTCAGAAACTCAACTCAAAAATGAAAGACAGAAGCCACCATGTATTATATAGTGGAGTAACAACAGATACATAACCCCTCAGTTACACATCCTAGCCACTCCAAATGCAAGGGCCAAAATGTACAGTGGCATAACAATAGAAACACAACATTTCTAATCACTCCCACTCAAAACACACACACACCTTGCACAATTGCATAGCAACAGTGTGCATCAATGCACAACCACATTCCACCAAATAAAATAGGACCGCCTTATCCACTATTACTCTATACACCAATGCATACATAATACCCAGAACGATGGGATGGGTTACAATTGCTTTCCAAAATATAATGCAAGGGCCACCTTCACTTGAGGCAGCAATTTCCAGTCAGTGTGTGAGTGTACAGCAGACACTGGAAAGGACATTATTGTATTCTGTTGCTCACAGTCTTTCTGATTGTGCTAACATTGTCCTTTTAACATTAATGGAAATGTTATTATTGCTATTAATTGATAGACAACAGCAAAATAGCTCAAAGAGAATTGGCATCTTGTGCAACTGTACAGTGACAGACAAACAAATTCTGAGACAGCAAACAGAAAGAAGCACCAACCAACACCAAGTATGTTTGCTTGCTGGTATTCACTGTATGGTTGGCCATAGATAGCACAGCGGTTATGTGTGCATTCAGAATGTGTGCTATGACAATGGGACTTAGTGCATACAGATACTTTTAAAGGGACACTGCAACTTGTTTTTTAAACTTCTAAAGTGTATTTTAACATTTGACCTGTTGCCATTAATATAACCACACAATACATAAATGCCCCATGATCAGTGGTTAAATTGGAAATGTTTAGGTAGGGGAACTCTCACATCTAGATTCCTAGGTGTGGAACTTTTATTCTAGATGGTTCAACTCTCCTACAGTAGTCAATAGAGAAAGACGACAGAGCTGGTGGAACTGTCATACAATTTTTGAAGAGGTGGTGGGACTGAATTCCAGTGGGCTCCTGCCCAGTTTAACCCCTGTCCATGATTAGCAGAATATTTCCATTTATTGACATTTCAGGCTAAAAATACATTTACAGTGACCTGCCTTTCTGACCTACCAGCCGATGCCCCCACAATCCATGACACAATGTGGCACCAAGCTACATGTAAACTCCATCATGAACAAGTTTTGAATGTTTTAATACATCATAAGAAAATACAAGTTATGATAATGTTTAGTTTACTGAATTCAGCAAAGTCAATCTTTCTGAAAACAAGTGCACTAACATGGTTTATTTTGGTTTGGAAAATCAACGCTGTCAACTTAGCACATGCACATTAGCATTGGCCCTAATGCACATCCGGGAGTGACAGCTTCTTTGTTTTATTCCTGGCACAAAGAAAAAGTCTTTTCTAAATACTGATATCTGCGCAGGTTTTAAAGCAGTATGTATAATATTGATCTCTTATGTGCCTTTCTCTCTACATGTTTTAGCCCCTGCTGACTTCCTTCTTCCATGTCACCCCACTTCTTGTCCTGTGCTTGTGTCATTTATTTATTTATTGTTTTCTGTGACATTGTTCTCTAAAAATGAGACTGTTTTTTTCTGCAGATACCTCCTGGGGATCTTCCTCCCTGCTTTCTAGTGCCACTCTATCGTGGGTAGTCAGTTCATTAGTGTTGCTTATAGTAAATGACCAGGCTGCAGGGGAAGGCACTGTCTGCATACAATAAACAATTGGTGGCAGTGAGCATCCTATGTGCTGTACTGGAAACAACACTATTTGTCCTCTTGACCCCTTCATAGCCAGGCTTCTAATTGTTTAATGGGCCACTCAATTGGATCACTCCCACAGCTCTGAGGAGGGGTATAAAAGGGGTTGTCTTTTACAAGTAGCCCACCCCCGGACAAAGACTCACCTGGTTGAAGCACCAAGGCACCTTGTGAATGTGTGTTTTACCACTGGTGCTGTATTTTTTAGCATGAAAATAGATCTACTATTTTTGTAGCTACAGCCATGCTTTTTCAGGCTTACTTATCTGCAACTAGGTGTGTGCCTCATTTTGCAACTGTGTTCCTGGCTTGGGGCATGTTTATCCTGAGGCTCCACCCTATTACCATGCACTGCTGAAGCGTGGGCCTCTTACTGAACTGTGTCATGTAAATGAAACAGACCTTCCATAAATTTTGCAACAAACAAATCATAATCCTCAAAGGGTGAATAAACAGATCCAATGGTTATAGTTATGTTATTAATTCTGCCTTTTACCAGGATTATACTACCGGACATATCTGAAGAAGTATCTATAAATAAGATATATCTATAAATTTAAATTTGACATTTTTCTTAATTAATATTGCTACCTTACAATTTTTTTGGGTACCTGAGGACAAAACAAGTGGGAGAAACCATTTCTTTTTAATTTAGTAATTTCTTCTTTTAGTAAATGTACCTCTTGTAAATGTAAAAAGTCTATATTTACTTGTATATTAATATTGCCACTGAGACCACTCTTATGGTTTTAAGAGTGGGCTCATATGCATTCTTAGGGTGTGAGAACAAAGAACCTACGGTGAGCACTTCTGATGCCCTGAGAATGTGAGACCACTGTTACAACTGTAAGAGTGATCTCAGTGACGGTATAATATATTATTGATCGCACTTGCTCAATTATATATTAATTAAAAAAACTTACCTGAACATGCCCATTTCCAGGGAAGCTGCACATGAGACACTCATAATAGAATAAGAGTGTATTATGCACAGAGGAAAGGAGCACTCTGACTTGTCAAGAGCACTCCTTGATCTATAATTCTTACTATAACTTAATATTCTGTCCCTTTTAGTTAGGGAGTTTATCTCATTTATATTAAAATTGGCATATAGTACTGTAGTTTCAAAGCTAGCCATTTAAAATTATAGTCATCCATTTGTGCAGCTCTTACCCCTTAAAAAAAGGAATTTATCTGAGTCTCAGTATTTCCTATTCTCTCCGTAAATATGTTATCCATCCTATATGGTTGAACTTGTATGGTTATTAACTTAGACAAAACAGAAAAAGAAAAAAACTCACCACAGAAATACACCATAAACAAAAAGTACTTAATAAAAGAGAAGAAAAAAAAAACGTTATATTGTTTCCTCAGTCTGCATACATATTTTGTTTCATATTCCAAAGCCTAGAACTGCATCTTGAGTCTTGTCAACTCAAACTGAGTTGAAAAAAAGGTATGTAATTCACCCAGCTCCCTGAGCCTCCTCCCTTGCACCCATCATGTATATAATATTCCTTTTAAACATTTACAGCTTATCCTGCTAGTTGTCTTTTTTTCTTATGGTCTAGTATTATGAGAATTGTATTGGGTTGTAAGGATATTCCAATCTAACTGGTCCTACTGTACAAATACAATAACCCCCAAACCATAGGTAACCAAGTCTGTCATAATATATATTTTTTTGAAATTCAATGTACTTTATTTTTCATCTGTTAACAAAACAACCAACCAACATACAACATATCTCACCAACAATAAAATAACAACATTTTCTTCCCCCCACCCACCCAAAGCAGAGTGCATGGTAACTAAATCAGGACAACACCATGGTATAAGTCTGTCATAATATGATCAACATATCTGCATGGTAACATAGTAACAAAGAAAATAAAGAACATATATGTCCTTCTATTGTCCTTTGCCATAGTTCAGGAAAAAAACTTAAGGAAGTTTGTTTTTCAAGTCCTCTTCTGCCTCTTTGGGTGTCCCATGTATCAGTTTCTCACTGTCGTGAATTAACTTAATTTTGCAGGTATCATTGTCCAGTATCATTGTAGCTGTGTAATTATGATGCCAGAATCAATTTTCTGGGTAAACAAACTTACAACTGGCAGTAACCAGCTAAGGTGATCGTAGATGGCAATGCTAGCCTCCATTATTTTAATTCTCGTCTTTCAATATACCTGAGTAATTAATGCATCTTTGTCTCTTGCTTCTCATTAACTAGTAAAATCTTGGAACTCAAAGCCTGACTTTTAGCATTTTAACTGTTTTCATTCTAGAGTGCAGCTTTATAAATTTACACACTGTTCTAGCTGTTCTTCATTTACTTTTTTGCACTGCTTCTCCAGCTGATAATTGTGAAGACGATTGTTTTTGCATTTTAGGTAATTTTTCCTGTTTCTCTTATTATTTACTTTGGACACTGAACTTCTAATTAGCATGCCTCTTCTTGCTTGAATTTTTCCTTCTTTTTGATGAAATTGTCCTTCTCTTGGTGTTTTTGTATATATGTACATTTTCTTTCAGCTGTTGTTGTCCTTATTAATTTTTTCTTATACTATTTCTCTTCCTTAGCCCATATGGTGCTTTCTTCTGGATTATGCTTTTTTCTAAACTATGGATTTTAAGATAGAATTTCTACTTTTTTCATTATTTATTGGCAAGATGCACTTTACTTAGGCCTGTCTACTTGAACTTACTTTCTTTGGTAATAATTATTGCTGCATCACTATGTAGCTGATCCCTGCTTTTCAAACTATAGAAATGTATTAACTGAATGAATAACATTATTATTGTTTACTAAAATAAATTAAGTAGTTAATGTGACATGATGTGATGTAGGAGTCATGTGACTTTGCCCAATGTATTTTTTTTTTTGAAATTTAAGTTTATTGGTTTTACACACAAAACAAACAATCATCACAAGAATATACAACTCATAGGGAACATAGGACGTAACAAAGTAAAAACCAAAAAAAACCCCAACCAATCCAAAATCCCCAAAACATCAGCAAAACAATAACACAAACCCCCACCCCTCTTCCCCCACCCCTCCTCCTCCCACCCTCCCCAACAACCCACCCCCAATCCCCATCCCCCACCCCAAACCCCCACCCACCCAACCACCCCCAATCAAGTGTGCCAAACAACCAACACCATCAATCTGGACATTAAAACTAAAAACAGTACAGGGAGTAATCCATTCCCCAAGTTATTGATATAAAATCACCCTATTGTGACAAACTGGAGTGCCATTACGGGCATAGGGAAAAGGCCAGGAACTATTGGTGCAAATACAATGCATGCAGTTTACCCCACTTTTTCTGAAATAGGTCCATACGACACCACACACTGGCTACTAGTTTTTCAAAATTTAAGTAAGCAGAGAGCTCTGAAAGCCATTCGGCATAGGACAATACCAATTGATCAGTCCAGTGTCTAAGGACCATCTTTTTAACTGCAGCGGATACCAACGCAATATGGTATCTACGCTCCACAGTATCTATCCCAGCATAGTCACCCAGAATACAAATCTGAGGAGTAAAACAATCTGAGAGACCTAATAGAGGATCTAAATTGTCCCGGATGGAGGACCACAGGGGGCAACTTTACTACAGTACCAAAAATATGTAAAGCATCTCCTCCCCCTGCTTACATCTAGAGCAGAGTGGGTGGAGTGATTCCTAATTTTAAAAGCTTTTTAGGAGTATAGTATAAGTCATTCACTATGTAGTATTGGGTAATCCTGAGTCTGTCCTTCGAATGGTATTTGTGAAGGTCCTTCCAAACACGGGACCAGTCCAGCCCCACCTCAGGAACCAATGGAGACCAGGTACCAGAGCTCTCCAATGCCTCAGGGAATTTATAATTTAGAAGAAAGGAATATATTAATGAGATAGCATGTGGTTTGGAAGCAAGGCCCATTATTTGAGAAAGGAAGGGACGAATCTTCGGGTTCCTTAAAAATAGCACCAAATTTTCCAAGCACGAGATGTCTCAGCTGGTAGACTTTAAAAACCATGACCTTAGGAATAGCATACTTGTTGAGAATGTCTCCTGATGAGAGGAGAGAACCATGGTCATAAAGATGTTCTAGATTGACATCCTTGAGTTGTGGAAGCCACTCGGGAGTAATCATCGAACTACCCAGCTTAATATTGGGGTTCAACATGATCGGCTGGCTTAAATCCCGAGCGGGGAAGACATTAACAAAATGCTAGCACTGAACCAGAGATTTAAGAGATCCAAGAATCAAACAGTCATCTAATCATTGTGAAAGCACTGAGAGAGGAGTATAAAAAATGGCGAAAGGGTCCAGCCTAACTCCCGAAAGAACCGACCTCTCAATTTGGAGCCATATTGGACGGAAAGAGTCTGGATTAGTCGCAAACCATCTACCCAACTTAGCAAGTTGGGCTGCCCAGTGGTAAAACAGAAGATTTGGGAGCCCGGAGCCCACCCTTATCCTTAGGAAGAGAAAGCTTAGTGAAAGACCGCCTCACTTCCTTTCCTCGCCAGACAAACTTAGAAAACATCTCATGATATTGCTGAAAATATGAAACAGGTAAACAGAGGTTAAGCAGGTTAAGAGGGTAAAAAATGCGGGGTAAAACATTCATTTTAATGATATTGATTCGGCCCCAAAGGGAGATAGGAAGAGCAGACCATCGCGTGAGATCCTGCCGAACAAGACTCTTGAGATCATCTAAATTGAGCTTCTTAAGCAGAGAGGGGTCCGTTGTAAATTGAATTCCTAAATATTTAATAGATCTGGGAGACCACCTCATACCAAAGTTCACAAATTCTTGCTTATATGTACAGGCATTTAAGGGGAAAATTTCGGATTTAGCAATATTCAATCTATATTGGGAGAGAGCCCCATATTGGTTAAGAATATCCAGTGCATGCCTGAGGGAATCTGCAGGGGATTCAACATGCAGGAGAATATCATCCGCATAAGCAGAGAGGACTAGTTCTTGTTGACCCACCACACATCCCTTGACAAGCACGGAGGATTTAAGTTTAATGAGAAGGGGTTCTAAATACAAATTGAATAAAAAGGGCGAAAGAGGGCAACCCTGCCTAGTGCCCGTGAACAACCGGAATACCGCAGAAAAAACTCCATTACAATATATTCTGGCTGAGGGGACTTTATAAAAGGTCTGAACCCATTCCAGAAAAGGACCTGGAAAACCCATTCTAGCCATCACAGCCCAAAGAAAGGACCAATCCACCCGATCAAACGCTTTCTCTGCGTCTAACAAAACTAAAACCATAGGGCACTGAGACGTACGGGCATATTGAGATATGCGAGAGAGGGTTCTTAAGTGATCAGCCGAAGATCTAGAATGCACAAAACCCACCTGCTCCATACTGAGCAGCTGGGTCCAGACCACCTTGATCCTCTCAGCTAGAATTTTAGAAAGGATCTTCATGTCATAATTTTGAAGGGATATGGGCTTATAATTCACTGGGTCCATAGGATTTTTACCAGGTTTGGGAATTAAGATGATGGTGGCTTCTAAAAGAGAGGGGTCTATAACATGGGAAGAAAAAAGATAGCCATATAGATTTAGAAGTATAGGAGCGAGATCCTTAGAAAGAGCTTTGTAAAAATTAATGGGAAATCCGTCCGGTCTGGGTGCCTTATCCAAGGTCATAGAAGCAATAACTCTTTCTATTTCCTCTAAAGAAAGAGGGGTCAGAAATTCTTCATGGGAAGGCATAAGCTGAGGGATATCAAGACCATCTAAATATGCCTCAATATCTATGACGGGAAGCAGGGAAGCGGGCGCTATATAAGTCTTTGTAATACTCTTCAAAAATTCGTACAATTCCTCTGGGAGAAGTTTCCACAGAACCAGTGGGCATTTGCAAACTCGGATTATCCTGGAACCCTCCAACACACGAAAGCATAAGCTAGGAGCCTTCAGCTTTTCCCCTGATCAATGTATTTGGCCTGGGTTCTGATCAGACAATATTCTGCCTTCTCTTAAGAAGATCCGTGTATTCATTTTTGGTTGCTACGAGGGCTTCTAAAGAAGATAATGGAGAGGTCGAAGATTGAGCAATCTCCAGACCCCTGATTCTATTCATTAAGGCAACAGCTCGTTCTAACTGGGCCTTCTTCCTTGCAACGGCTAACTTAATCAATTCACCCCTGAGATAACATTTTAAAGCACACCAAATAATATCGAATCTCGGAGACGAATCTAGGTTATCCGCCATGAAGAGAGAAATCCAGGACCCTATTTGGGTCACTGTTTGAGGATCCTTAAGTAATTGGGTATTAAGTCTCCAAGCTGTGTCACGGTGAAACTCAGAATTTAAAGAAAGCTTAATCCAGACTATGGCATGATCTGAAAGAATGATCGGCTCAATACCAGACTGACGGAGCCCGAAGACTAGATTTGCTAAGCAGAATATAATCGAGTCCCACCACGATCCATGAGATTGGGAGAAGAAAGAGAAAGCCAAGAGAGGGGTTAGAGAGTCTCCAGGGGTCACATATCCTCAACATCTCAAAAGTCATATAAAGGTCGCTATGTGTTTGTCGGGGGCCAATTGTCTTGTGGGTCTCTCATCCATAAGGTATGAAGGTGGAATATTCCAGTCTCCCCAGGATAATTTATGAGGGCAGGAGGCACTGATTTTATCAGCGAGAGCCATTAAGAATTCAGCACTTCCCACAGGCCATACACAGAACCTAGAATTACCAGCTCCCCACTGAGTGTGTCTTTAACCAAAATAAACCTCCCCTCCGGGCCCTCCACTACCTGGTCTCTCACAAATGTTACATGTTTTTTAATAAGAATAGCTACCCCTCTGCTATAATTGGATCCAGTCGCTACATATACTTGTGAGAAACCAGAATGAGATAACCACTTAGCCTCCCCACCTTTCAAATGGGTCTCCTGTAAAAATAAGATATCAATTTGCAGGAAGGAACAGTGATTAAACACCTGAGTTCTTTGACCTTTTCCCTAAGCCCACGCATATCTCCACGCACGCTATTTTAACATCACCAGTAACCATTTTAGAAACAGCATGAGAAGGGAAAATATAGCAGAACATCCAGAGATACAGCAAACACATAGGCACACTTGATCCCCAAACTCCCATACCCACCCTGCTGCCCAAAGATACCCATTGACAATAACAGCAAAATATGAAATTTAACCAGAATTAGGGTACAATCGCCTAAAACGAATTTGCAGGTGGACCCTCAAATTACCCCATCAAGTCCCATCAAATAACAGCACATGATGCAACAAACCCCAGAGCCTGCCACGAGGATCCCAACAAGAATATCCACAGCTTCACAGAGATATGTAGAAATAGTCTGAAATCCCAGGATAACATTGATTGGCAGGCCTCCCACCCTCCCAAAAACCCCTCCATAACCCCTTCAAACAACTATGTACAACATGTTCCCTAGATTGATAGCTGTTAAAGATCTCACAAAGGACCCATGCTCTGGGGACACATACCCACCAGAGTCCAGCCCCACTGATCTTGCAGGGAGTAAGCAGAGAGACAAAACCCCAATAACACCCGACTAAAAAAAAAACCCAAAACCAACCTGGGAAACCCTGCAAAGACCATACAGATGGGACTGAGCTGGCATTCCCCCCATCCATAGGCTTTCATGATTCAGCCGCCTCCAAGGCTAGGCCCAAGCCCCATCCAATCCCACATCATCACCACCCGAGCCTCAACTTCCACTTCAAAATGAATAAAGGAAAAGTCCCATAGCAGGGGTCTATTACTCACCCCCTTAGAATGGGATGGGAGAAAAGACGAACACCTCGAGTTGGACGAACCGCAGGGAGAGGACTCGACTCGTGCTGGTTCTTCGTGTTTCCAGGGGGCACAAATAGTAAACGGACCGGAACCGGGTCCTACCGACATAAACCGCTCCCGGGGAAACTCCCCCCTGAAACAGAACATTCCAGGAGAAGGCCAAGGCCCAGCTATCTTGGCCCCTCCCCAACCCCACTCAGCCACCTCGGATCTCACCCGCGGCAAGACCAGGGGAGACAGCCAGAGTGGGTAACCTCAACTCAGCCAACCAGCAGAAAAGAAAAACCCCTCAAAGAGGTAAGAGCCCTGCAATAAAAAGGAAAAGGAAAAGGGAAAAGGAAAAAGTATACAGAGGACAGTATCACTGGAGATAGTCACAAGCCAAATCCCTCCTGAGCACAATATATTTACGATTCAGTTCAGCCATTGGCTTTAAACAAGTCTGGGAGTTTGATAGCCAGTTCTTTATGTGCAGTCTCTGGGATTCAAAACTGTAGGTAGACACTGCCCACTGAAACTTTGAGGTGGCAAGGTAGATCATCCTGAAAGGGATAGATGCATAATTAGCTTCTGCACCGTGGAGTGGAACGCTGCCCTTCTCACTCTCATCTCCTTTGGAAGATCCTGGGTGATCCTCAGCCTCGTCGATCCCCATATAATCTCTTGAGCTCCAGACTTATTAAAACATGCTGCCTCAATGAAACTCAGAAACTTTATGATTATAGGACGTGGGGAGGAGCTGGAGGCGGGTCGGGGCCTCAGCGACCTGTGAGCCCTCTCAAGATGGTAACTCGGGTTAATCAGGGAGGGACCTACTACTTTGACAAGAAACCGCTGGGAATGCTAATAGATCTGGTCCTTCTTCCAACTCCGGCAACCCCAGAATAAGGAGGTTGTTTTCGGTGACTCTGACCCTCAAATCTTCAGCTTTTAATTGTAGCTTCCGAATCTGCTGGAATAGTCGGATACCTCCATATCCACCTTCGCCCTTCACTGCTCCACTGAAAGATTCTGGCCTCCGAGTCTGATACCCTCATGGTGAGGAAGACAGGTTGCCTTAATGACTTCAATTCCACTGTCACCTCCTGAAGTAGAATTTGACGGGGCCAATTCCTGCATAAACTTATCCTCTGTAAGAGGAGCCCGGCGCTGGGGCTTGTCTCCGACAGCCACTCCGACCCAGTCCCGCTTGATTCCGCAGCTTTTTAGCCGACTTTTCGGGGTTGCAGGCGGCGTATGTTTAGCCGCGGCCTGCTTCCTGTCTACTTCCATCTCCTCACTCAGCCCAACGGGCAGACCAGGAACCAGCCAAAAACCAGAGATCCGAATATAAATAGTTTAGCGCTGCAAGTCTGGTCAGTTTACTGAGACAAAAAAGATGTAGATTGTAACAATTAGGAGGACTGGAGGAGGGAGCCCTAGGCCCTTACTGCCATTCAGCCAGCTGCCATCACGTGACCCCACTTTGCCCAATGTATGTAAGCACATGTATGTTTTGTACTCTCTAATGGCTCCTTGAGGAAAGGGTAGTGCACCCTGAAGCACCAAAGAGCTTTTTGCACCCACTTGCAAATACATTGCAATCGTTTATGCTCACACTTTGTGAGGTATTTCTTGTTTTGTTGGTGGGTCTTTGTCTCCTGACCTGAGAAATTTAGCTATAATATACTTATCTAGTTGTAACATTGATCTCTTTATACAGCTAAATCAGAGGTTTGCCAAAAACGTTCTGCCTCTTCTCTAGCTACATAGCCATTAATAAGATAAGTACATTTAGAATGTTGTCATTTAAAAGGCTGGCATACAAGTACAAACTAAAAATAGGAGAAGAACAAAGAGTTTTTTTCATTTTTTATTTTAAAGGTTAAACCTTGCACCACGTCATCCATGGAGCACTCTGGTTTGGTCAACATCAATTTTTCTTCTAAGGTAGTATCTGTCTCCCTTAGTTGCCTTTTTTTTCTATTTTTCTTTCTCTCGGGAATTTGACAAACTTGTTGGTATTAAAAAGTATAGGCTGGACATTGTTGTAGTTCAAAGCATATGTCACAGGATACTGTTCATTGAAGCTGACCCTTATCCCGAGCACTTCTTGGTATGTTTTCAACTTTTTACATCTTAGCAAAAATGCTATGAATCTTTTATGAATGCTACATTAGGAGACATAAAACTTAAGACCATGCTCTTTTTGATTTTGCGAGTCTAAATACAATATATCTGTCCATTTCAAAATAACTTTTTTATATCAGATGCTGGCCAGCCCAGAAGGTAAGAGAAAAGCTAGGTCCATTGCATTCCAGGTAAAAAAAGGTGAGTGAAATGGGGGTGTGGGGCTACAAGACACCAGGGAGAAGGCATGGGACATAGGTGGTGGTAGTAGTGAGGATGTTTCACGAAGGCAAGGATGGGCTTCCAGTATGCAACTGAAGGTTGTGGTGGGTGGGTGTTGGTGGGATCTGTTTGCATCACCAGAGATGGACTCCCAGTGCCACACTTGAAAATTGGGGAGTGGGGATTGACACAACCAGGGATAGGCTCCCAGTACTGCTCTTGAAAGTTGGGGGGGGGGGGCTGTTGCATTGGGACACATTTTTAAAACTTTTTTTTTAATTAGAGCATGGAGTGAGTCAAGCATGGATAAGTGTTATTGATACAGTTTGCATGTTTTGATACAAGTCTATATGCATTGATATATAGAACAACAATATACTCTCAAAAGTGGACTGAGGTATATTAACATATACAGTGTCTATGTCCACTGACCATAGAAACTGTATCAGCGGCACTTATCTATGTTGAACTGATGCAAATCTTTAATTAAAAAAAATTTAAGTTTCTTGCCCTAACAGTTCCAAAGTTAAATTTTTTAAAGATAATTCCCTTGTCAATTGCTAATGTGGAACCATTAGGGATAGGGACTTAATTTTTTTATCAACACTTAGAGTCAGGCATATATAGAATAACATATGGGTGACCATACACAACAAGGCTATGTTTCCATCGAGGTGGTTGAGATGACATCATGTGGCCCTCGAGATTGAAGTTCATCATCTTGGCCCCAAGATGGAAACACTTGTCATATTGTCACCCATTTTTTTTTGTATAGTGTATGGGTGAATACTGATAAATGAAGAGAACCAGCAAATTTCTTATTCTCGTCCCAATTCACATGCTGCCAGTGCTGGCACAGACACTCTCACACAATTTTTTATCCCCTCTTCCTGCAACATCTGACTACAACTCCCATCCTGGCCCAGTATACAGTAAGCCAGTATTATATTTTTTTAAATGTCTTTGTTATTCCTCCCTACCTGCTCCATTCACATAGTCCACCCATTTTCTCCTGTGCCCAAGTGGACAATAAATCTGCCAATGGCAAACATCAGCAATTTCACTGAGCACATAGTAACATTTTTTTTTAAAGTGGGTTGCTCTGAATCAAGTCTTTAATGATGTGGCAGCCATTTGAAGTGCATACAGTTTTTATGTTTGCTTGCACGCATGTGCAAGAAACATAGTGCCATCATCCGAGTTTTCCAGAGATGTGTCAGCCTCTTACAATTCAGTCAGTGTGTTTGCAGGCGCGGTCGCAGTGCGCTAATCACTGCTCCAGCTGTCTATGACAGCTGAAATACAGTAGGCATACAGTTGAAAGAGAGCTCCACTTCAGTGAGCAGGCTCCCCCTCAACACTGCGCATGCATATTGCGTTACCGCTCCACCACCACGCACATACAGCATGGCCGGGGATGGGGTGCCCAATGCCCCGTCAGTTCCACACCCCCCAAAAGCTTTCCTGGTGCCACGCTGGGGAGCCCACCCCAGCGTGGCACACACATCCAGATAGGGCCGACGGGGTGCCCAATCCCCGTCAGCTCCAACCCCCCAACAGCTCTTCCAGCTGCCACGCTTAGAGCCCACCCCAGTGTGGCAAGCGTCCAGCGTCATCTTAGTAATAATAAAATAAAAACCTGTAAATTAAAAGCGGTCCCTCGCAGTCTCCCTGCCCCCACCGCACCCACTGCGCACCCTGCCTCCCACACCCCTCACCCCATACTTACCTCCGCGCGATGGTTCGTGGACCGGAGCACGCCTGCACTCTTCAAAGCCGACCGCGAACTGAGGAAATGCCAGTAAGCTGTATAATGTAATAGATAGGGTTTTTTCAACTTTACTGCATATCTCGGGCATTTTTTGGAATTTTTGCACCAAAGTTTCAACATGGGGTTTTTGGGACCCCTTCTCATGAATGCTGTCACTGTCATTGCGTTACTCGAGCCCGAAGGGTGATTTCGCAGCCACTGCATAAAATCACCTTTCAGGAATGATTAACAAAATGACACTGCCAGTGTTCATAAGGTGGGCTCTCAAAAAGCCTATTTTTAAAATTTGGTGGAAAAATTCCTAAAATGGCTGTTTTACGAGTGTGTGTTGCACAGTTCCTACGCACACTCGTAAGTTCGCGAATTTTCAATACTTTCACTCCATATTTTCAACATTGCCATTTTACCACACCTTCTTATGAGCAGTACAGCTATCATTTTTCACATCTCACCCAAAATGTGTTTCTGCCCATGTAGCTCACAATGGGCATGATCGGTGTGCGTAAATCAATGTACAAGGACACATTAAGAAAATCACAGTGACACTGTTCATGAGCAGAGGTGTTAAAATGGCTATGTTGAACATTTGGTGAAAAATTCCTAAAATGACTGTTTTAGGGCATGCGCAGTTCCCAGTTCCTGCGCTGGCAAGTTTGCAAATTTGTAATATTTGCACACCAGATTTTCAACAGTGCCATTTTACGCACTTCCTTATGAGCAGTACAGCTACCATTTTTCATATCTCACTAAAATGTGTTTCCACACATGTAGCAACACAATGGTACAGTCGGTGTAAGCGAAAACAATGTTTGGGACAGATTAAGAAAATCACAGTGACACTGGTCATGAGCAGAGGTCTTAAAATGGTTGTGTTGAAAATTTGGTGGCAAACTCATAAAATGACTGGTGTTACAAGTGAGCATTGGCGTGTTTCCACGCGACCGTAAGTTCATGAATTTGTAATATTTTCAGTCCAGATTTTCACCAGTGGCATTTTCCACACCTCCTTATGAACAGTACAGCTGTCATTTTCCACAACATGGCCGAAATGTGTTTCACACTTTCAGCACAGAAATGCGTGGTCGCTTGGGGAAATCATTGTTTGGGACAGATAAAGAAAATCACTGACACTGTTCATGATTGGAGGTCCCAAAATGCTAAGTTAACAATCTGCTGTAAAAAATCCCTAAAACTAGTTATATTACGGGTGTGCGTTGCACAGTTTCTACGCACGCTCGTGACTTCACCAGTTTTTTTAAGATTTTCACAGCAGATTTTCAACATTGCCATTTTTTACACCTCCCCATGAACAGTACCGCTGTAATTTTTCACATCCTGTTCGGAATATGTTTTTGCACCTGTGGTGCCAAATGCCATAGTCGCTGTGCAAAAGTGGTTTTCTGCTAACAAACTGATATTGCCACTGTTCCCGAGGTGGGGATCACAAAAAAAACATGTTGAAAATTTGGAGTGAAAATACCCACGAATGCCTGAGGCATTAGGGTTTCTGACCATAACGCCCCACCCTGTAGAGAATGACAGGCATCAGGGGTGTGACTTGGGATTCTTGCCTGTCATGCTCATACCATTCCACCCCCACCCACACACCCACACCCTGCAGCCAGTGAGAAACATCAAAGTGTGCCTTGGACTCTTCGGGTCCAAACTGCACCCCATTCTCCTATACCACACCCATCTCACTGTATTTTCTGATGGAATGGGGTGCGCATAAGGGCCAAAGACCCCAAGGCACAACGTGACACTTGTCAGTGTCTGCAGGGTAGGGTGTGGTGAAATGGCATAGTCATTATGCCTGATGACCCAAAGGCACACCCCAATGCCTGTCACTCTCTGCAGGGTGGTGGTGGGGTTGGCTTCAGTTCAATACTTTGCTGCCATTCCTATTATGCAGCTCTGTAACTTCTACGCTACCAATGCCAATGCCAGCAAGCAAACATTTGGCATTGACAAATGCTGGTTTTTAAAGTTGTTTTACCAGGAAAAAAGCTCCATTGAGCAGTACTCATTTACAAGGAGGTCCTGGTTAGGACAGTCAGTAGTACAGCAGATCAAAAGCATAACGAATCAAAGAGATTGAAAGGTAGCAAATACAACAGAACATAAAAGTAATAAATCAAACAATCAAAGGGAGCAAGTAGATGATATTATACAGCAAAGATACATGCCTTGGATAAAGCCATGAAATATGAGATACAAGACAGGTTAAAGAGCATAGCTACAGTATGTAGTTAGGTGATCAAGTGCCAAAAAAATGCAAGGCAGAACAGGTCACAGAGAAAGCAATGATAAATACCATCCTGGAAAATCTGTACCATAATATTGTACCAATAGGCCGGCCCGGTGGCGCTGAGGGTTGAGGCACTGGACGCCACACCTCGCAACACGCTGGCGACCCGAGTTCAGGAGCGAGCTCGGGTGCCGGGGGTTGGCAGGGAAGGGATTGGATTGAGCGCCCGGCGGGCTGCTCTCCTGTCCCGGTGGGAGGGTCTGGGAACGTCTAGAGCTCAGGCAACACCTGGTGGAGACCGGGGTGTAGCAGAAGCACAGGCAAGTACGTAATAGTGTGCCCGATGCAGGCAGGGTTGCCATGCGCCAGGCACCCGGAGGTGCACGTGCACGGGAAGGGGGGAAAGAAAACGGAAAAACCTGGCAAGTGGGGATAGGTGACGGCACATCTCCTCCATGCCCAGCGCCGGACCTGACTGGGGCCGACCCTCATCTCTCCTCACTCCGCCCTCTCCCGAGCCAGAGTCTGTCTCTCAAGGAGTCCAAGTAAGTGGTCAGGCTACCCTCCCTGGGCGGGTTAAACCAGGGGTGCTGGCAGTGGGAGGGGTGGAGGGAGAAGGGCATAGACTGCAGCGGATCTCAGGCGGGTAGGTATAAGGAGAGGATGCCTGAGAGAGTTCCCCCTTGCCGCGATAGGAGGAAAAATAAAAGTTGAAAAAAATATGTATATTGTACCAACATTCACATTTGTCCATACAATGACTTTGAAGAAACAACATGAATGATCTGAAATTTATCAGCGAGCTCTGTTTGAGTGAAACTTGTAGCTTGTTCCAAAGCCAGCTAAATGCCATTTTACCATGCCTTGGGACGTCAAGAAGGATAACATTAATTCTCCTCAAATTATATAGGCATACAGATCTCACAAAAAGACCATAATGTAGGGAGGCAAGATGTGTTTAAGGGCCTCGTAGGACCAGGTATACTAGTTTTCAACAATGGGTGTCCAGATTCTCCCTAGGCAGAACACAGGTTCACATCAAGCTCCTATAGAAAGCCAAAGCGAACAGTCTAATGACATAGGAATAAGTAACCACTCATCAGCTTTTCAGTATAACAGTTTGAATTTATTATCATGCACAGACCATATAAGTCACCTGAGCACCCAACATTTTTTGGGTGTGATATTGCCCCTTTCTTAGGGTGGCATGTATACCTAAATGCAAGATACATACAGTGGCGTGAAAAAGTATTTGCCCCCTTCCTGATTTTCTCTATTATTGCATATTTGTCACACTGGATGTTTTCAGGTCTTTAGACAAAATATAATATCAGATAAAGGGAACCTGAGTGAACAAATAACACTTTTTTTTTTCACTTATTTCATTTATTTAATGAAAAAGTTAACCAACACCAACTGGCACTGTGTGAAAAAATGGTACCCCTAGTTAAATCAACCCAATTAAAGGGATAATTAGAGTCAGCTGATTGAACACAGCCAGGCTTGATTACAGCCAGCCCTGCTCAATATAAACCTCCACTTATTTTGGCCCTTACCATCAGTCCGTTGCCAGCACAAAGATTCAACAAGCACATTATGCCATGATCAAGGAAGTTCCTGAAAAGTTCAGAAAAAATTTGTTGCCCTCTATTAGTCTGGGAAGGGTTACAAAGCTATTTCTAAGGCTCTGGGACTCCATCGAACCACAGTGAGCCATAATCTCCAAATGGAGAACACTTGGAACAGTAGTGAACCTTCCCAGGAGTGGGCGGCCTGACAAAATTACTCCAAGGGCGCAGTGTAAAATCATCCAAGAAGTCTCAAAGGATCCTAAAACAACATCCAAAGAACTGCAGGCTTCTCTTGCCTCAGCCAAGGTCAGTGTTCATGACTCCACAATCAGAAAGAGACTGGGCAAAAATGGGCTTCATGTGAGAGCAGCAAGGCGGAAACCACCGCTAACCAAGAAGAACATAAATGCTTGTCTCTCATTTGCCAAGAAGCACCTGGATGATCCACAAGCCTTTTGGGAAAATGTTCTATGGACAGATGAGTCCAAAGTGGAACTTTTGGACAACATGGATCCCATAATGTCTAGCGTAAAGCAAACACAGCATTCCACAGTAGGAACACCATACCAACAGTCAAACATGGTGGTGGTGGTGTGATGGTGTGGGGATGCTTTGCTGCCTAAGGACCTGGATGACTTGCCATAATTAAAGGAACCATGAATTCTGCTCTGTACCAGAAAATTCTTAGGAGAATGTCCAGTCATCCTTCCGTCAGCTGAAGCTGAAGAGTAGTTGGGACATGCAGCAAGACAATGATCAAAACACAAAAGCAAGTCCACATCAGAATGGCTAAAAAGAAGTAAAATTAAAGTTTTGGAGTGGCCTAGTCAAAGTCCAGACTTAAACCCAATAGAGATGCTGTGGCAGGACCTGAAGCGAGCAGTTCATGCTCGAAAACCTACCAAATGTTACTGAATTAAAGCAGTTCTGCGAGGGAAGAGTGGGTTAAAATTCCTCCACAGCGATGTGAAGAATGATATTGAATTATAGGAAGTGTTTGGTTGCAGTCATTGCAGCTAAATGTGGCATAACCAGTTATTAAGTGTAGGGGCAATTACTTTTTCACACAGTGCCAGTTGGTGTTGGTTAACTTTTTTTCATTAAATAAGTGAAATTAAAAAAAAAAACAAGTGTTATTTGTTCACTCAGGTTCCCTTTATCTAATATTACATTTTCTCTAAAGACCTGAAAACATCCAGTGTGACAAATATGCAATAATAGAGAAAATCAGGAAGGGGGCAAATACTTTTTCACGGCACTGTACATACATACATATTCACCACTTGTTATTCAAAAAACTCTCTCTAAATAAAAGCATAAAATGTGCTTAAGTCCCTCCTCACCTTATCTTATTTTGCTCTAGCTTGAAATAGCATTTATAAATACTCCATGCTACTTCATGCTATGTTCTATGTTTTGTTTTATTTGATTAGTATACTTGCTCCCAATTTCTGCTCTGTTATTGTTTAATTGTGTTCAGTAGTTACTGCATTTCTCGTCATCTACTTGATACTGTATCTGTTATTTATTACTGTTTGGCTCACATTTTCTAAGAAGATGTGTGGCCCAACATGGAGATGTGTGGTGCATCACAGAAATTGGACGGAAGCTTGATATTCAAAAGGGAGAGATGCACTGCACATTTCTGAATGCGCGATCACGCAGAAATGATGTATGCAGCACAAAGAAAGGAGGTGGGTACCTAAATAGGCCATGCATATTTATATTCAGCCAAAATGTGCGGTGCATCTGCTGTACATCCCAGAAATGTGCGGCGCAAAGACAGGCAGACAAAAGGATGACCTAACTTGGCCAGCCACCCACAGGAAGGCTACGGAACTATAGACAGGCCATCCTGAGACAGCCCTTGGAGGTGCATCAGGACATGCTCCAGGCACCCATACACAGCAGTCATGCCAGGATGGAAGTACCCAAAGCCACAGGTGCCGGCACACCATGGGCACCGCCCAGAGAGCTATCCCCTACACTGCACCCGGGACGTAGACACCCAGCTGCCACATGTCAGTGCTGTCAGATGCCCCCCCAGCACACCAGTGGAGCAGATGGCCACACAGCAGCACATGTACCAGGGGCCATGGCCTGCACCCATGTGGCCTGCTGGGTGCCACCCAGGTGGTGGCATGCATCCAGGGTGACATCTGGGGCAACAGTGCCCAGGTAGCCTGGTGGTATGTGTGGCAGCCTGGCAGAGGCCAGGGACTGACCTGTGGCACACACTCACAGTGGTACACCATAGGTACACACAGGTGGGACCCACCCACTCTGGTACCTGGTCACCCTCTGTGCACTGCCATTTCTTGCAGTTATCACCATGTTCCCCTCATACGGGGGTATGTGGGGCCCTGCAGGTGACTGTACGCTGCATATGGAGCATATGGAGCTGGTATATCACATGCACGTGGTATACCGATCAGACTGTGTCACCCTGTACCCTCCCCTGCTGCTTGTCCAGGTGGGCCCCCGTACCCCAGTCTGAACCTGCATATGGCCACTGGTAATAGTACTGTATCCAGGCCAATGCAGTCCACCCACCCACACAAAAACATTCCATCACACCTGCCTGCCAGGCTGTAGTGCCTCCTGTTCACCTTTGTGGGGTGGTGGAGCAGTTCTGCAAAGCTGGAACTGAACATGCCCGGGGGAATGTAAATGCCCTGCATACATTCCAGTAATGAGCTGCACATGAGGGGAATGGGCTCAGAATGTGCAATGAGGCTATTTGCATATTCTGGCTAAATATAGCAATATTATGTACCGTGCATGTGGCCGCCTACTGCATATTTCCCCATGCTCTGCATAGGGCTCAGGTCACCTGCTGTGCCATGCATCTCCCACTGCGCGATCGCACATGTTCTGGATATTCAGCCAGACATGCCCGATTGCATCCCATGGTGCATCTTCTGAATATGCCATTATTTTGTGCTGGCACATCTCAGTTGCGCAGCGCAGGCACTTGCGCAATGCAGCCTGGGAATTTTGAATCTGGAGCCCTATGTGTTTTTACTACTGTATTCATTTTGTTATTATACCTGCTTGTATTGTCACTAGTATCCCTGTACCCCCTCCCCCAGGATGCATCTTGAAATGAACATTCTCTGCTCAGTATGCCTTTCCTGGTAAAACATTTAAATAAATAAAAAAATGCAAAACACATCATAAAACTACCAGAAAGTGCTGTAAATCATTGTGGACACATACCTTCTGTCTGTCTGTGCACATATCTGTGTCAATTTAAATATTAAATGACTGGTAAAGCATGACATTCAAAATCGCATACTGTCTATTACAAAAAAAATGTGTAGCAGCAGTGCAGGCTATCATAATTCTCACTATTATCTCTCTTAATATTCTCTTAGCCTATCTATAAAATGAAGGTAAAATGCTCCCCATCAGTGTGCACACTAATCAGTACTATAGCCACATTGTAGTGTTCCACAGTGATACATAGAATAATGCATAGGGCATTGTACATTATGTTTTTTTACACACCCAAGATGCGTAATACCACATAAACCATGAGTATGAAGCACAAGTGGTTTGTGATGATTACACACTGAAGATGTGTAACAAAATGAATACTGTAATACCCCATACTTCATTTTATAGAATTGCTGGTCTAAAAGAAGACAAAATAACTCCGTTAGGAAAGGGAAGACTGTGGCACGTGAGAGTGTGAATGCGGATCTAACGACTTTTACTTTTGATGTCTAGTTGCTGTTAGTCTGCTTAAGTACTTTGAATGCAGTGGTTTTGTAATACCATAGTTTGTCAAAAAGAACCCTTTAATGCCTGTTATTTTGAAGAGTAGCATTGATTAAATACATGGTATTGAATGAGTGTTGGGGGGAGTAGTGGCGATGGGTCAGCAGCAGCTTTTACTGTCATACTGACTTTTTTCACTTTATCCTATTGACTGGCTGACACTCACACTGTAATAACTGTCCAGTTATTACTGAACAGAATCCAATTATTATGGTGTAAGAAAGTGGTGTCAGTCCAGACAATAAATGGGCTCACCAGTAATTATATAATCTTACTGTGGTGCCATATTAGACACCCCCCCCCAGCCGTGTTATCACAAATGGCCAGTTGGTTTCCTCTTTACACCCCCAGATCTGAAAAAACATAATGAAGAACAGCAGATTAAATGATTGTAATCAGTCACTACCATCATTTAACCCATATTTTGTCTGTTGCCTTAAACATGTTTATGTAAAAAGTTTCCCTTGGTAACAATTTTTGTTCCAGGGTGCCCCACCCCCATCATTCCAAGGTCACTGTTTCTAAACCAAAGAAACACAGACTGGGAATAGGGTGTCTCAAAGTTTTGAAATGATGTGCTACTGGTGATTTCACATCCTCAAAACGTACATCACTTTTATGTTCCGCAATCCTTTCCTTTAACTCTGTGTCTTTATAGTTCGCGCTCTTACTGAACTCAGTCAGCGGCTGGCTGTGGTGGTGAGAGGTGGGCTGTGCCAGTTGCCAGCTAGGGACAGGTGGGGGGTGCTGTGTGGGCTGGCATGGCTGGGTGGGTGGCCACTAGACTACTAGGGCAGGATTTTTGCCGCATTTGCGCCAGGTAACTCGGGGGTTGGGGCATGGGTGGGGGTTGACAGTGCCACCCTGTGGGGTGTTTTACAATGGAGGATTTGTGGGGCTGGGGGTGTGGGCAGCCCTGTGGGGCAAGTAGTGCACAGGGAGTCAGGGGCAGGGGGTGGGCAGTCCTGCGGGGCACTTACTGTATGGGGGCATGTACAGTAGGGAGATGGGGCAAGATCATGCCCCCAAGTCTAGAGCTGGTTCTGTGCAGTGTCCATTGGGGCAACATTGGGGGCAGTCAGGGCATGGGGGGGCACATGGACTGGGTTCTACAGAACCCTAGGAGGACGTATGTAAGTTACACCCGCTAATTGCGGGTGTAACTTATTTTTTTATTTTTTTTTTAAAGCACATCTTTATTTATTATCTAGCAAAAAGACAGGACAACAAACAAACCATCCTGGAGTCCCAGGGTACACAATCCAAAACTGACTGTGTAAACTATTTACAATATAACTATTTACATGCACAGAGAAGTGTCCCCCCCTCCTCCCTAAACTAACTTTATACTAGACAGCCTTCCCCTGTCACGGCATCCTACTATTTACCACACCAACCATCTCCCCTTGTTCCCGAAAGAATCCCATATAGCCTAACAAATGTTCTTAGGGCCAAATTTGTACTAAGTGAAAACCTGTTCAGGAGGTGATACCTCTCTGTGCCCCGGAAAGAGAGAGAATCCCCAACCCCGCTTTTTCATGGCAGACCCCGCTTTTCGCTACTAAGCACGGCCCAAAACCTTACCAATCCTCTTGCCAACCCGTCCCATCCCTATTACCTCCCTACTGATACTACCTGTCTGTACCCAGTCTAATTCCAATTTTTAGCTAAGTGCAGCCCTGCAGACAGACAGACCTGTGCCAACCATGGGCCCCTTTATTGGGAATAAATTGCCTCCAACACCGCCCATCTTTTGGCGTACAGCCCCTTCCTCCCCTCTGACTGTAGATGTCTTTTGATCCTGGATAGGGCTCCAATAAGATCTCCCACCCAGTGCTTATATTCATAAAGTTGGTCATCTTTCCAGTGTTGGACCACATATGATTTAATTACCGCCGCCATCAAAGATACATGATATTTTGGTGCAACACCCTCCACTTGTGATAGATCCCCTAGAACACATATCCCCAGCATTATAAAATCCGAATAGTCCAGCATTGGATCCATCCTTCTTTTAATTTCACCCCACAAGGGAGATATTTTGCTACAATTCCACAGCACATGGAATAAATCCCCTCTCTCCTGCCCACATCTAAAACACAGGTCTGTCTGCCTAAGGCCTCTGTCGCATAGTTTCACAGGGTAAAATATAAATTAGAAACACTAAAAAAATGTAAACTCCTGTATTTAGGTATCACTATGTATATGCTATTTTTCCATACAGTAACCCAATCAATGCCCTGGGGAGCCAACCTGTCATCCCAATATGACACAGAAATGGGGTAGCCAGGACCGAAAAATTCCAATAATATTCTATAAACTTGCGATAGCGGTTTAGATTTCAAATCGATCCCCCTCAAATTATCCCACTTAAAGGAAGAATCTGAGATACCCCCTGTCCTCTTTAGAACCCCCTCTAGCATCCGTGTAAGTTGCAATCTATGAAAAAAAGGCATTCTGCCGCACTCTGCCGGTAGGGCCACCCTTGCGGGTGTACCTTATGATGCCGGTTCTCCTCTGGGGGTTCTTGTAAAATCCCAACAGTGGGGTCTTTGTTGCTGCCCTTCTGGAATGGGGCACAACTGCTGCTATAAACCCCTAAGTGCCATGTCACAAGGGTTTGTAAGCATAACTACCAGGCATAACTGCTATTCAAGCGCAACTTTGTAGAATACGCTAGCTCGCAACTGGCAGGGTGTAAGTTGCTACTAGCGCCATTCTACTTGGCGCAAGTGCTGTTACGCCAGGTGTAATTTTTCTAGAATCTGGCCCAGCATCTCTACTGATATTGTGAAGAGGACATTGGGTGATTATGTGGGAGATAGTCTCTTGAAATCCTTTATTACATAAACAATGTTTAGGTTGGACCAGATCCTTGTTTTTGACTTTATTAAGATAAATATGCTTGGAAGCAATCACTTCAGATCTTGCCCATGTGATCCATTTCTCACACACTGGAGAGACTGGGAGTAATACCACTAAGCACTGCAGAGCTAAAGTCTTCTTATTCAGCCTCTTCACTATTTTAGCCCAACGTATTGCTCTAAATGAATGCACTGCACAGTAACACCCTTGCCCAATCTACTTACTTCAATTTCTTTTGGTGTTCTTATCCTCATCAACTGTATTGCTTGTTTCAACATGTCCACTGGATATTCACCTTAAATTGTTTTTTGCCATACCTTGCCTCACCCTGGTCACTGTAACCTGTTTGACCACCCTGTACTCTGGCATTGTATGAGATTGATTTGTACTTTGCTTTTACCCAGACAGCTTTGTAACCTGCCTTGTACTGTTGTACTTCTGTAATTTTGCCTCATTTTCCCCCTTCCCCTGGATTGCACCTGGAAATGAGCCTCAACTCAGTGTACTTCTCACGGTTACCAAACTTTAAATAAATAATAGGTAGTCCTCTATGCTATAAATGGTTTTATTTTCTCTATACCATAACGCTTGTCATTGCATTTTTTTTACAGCATTCATGTCTCTTTCTTACACTAAATAAAACAGTTTCTTTTAACCATAAATTTGCATTGCACTGAAACAATAATATTCCTTAGGTAATCCACACAGAGATTAAATAAGTTGGTCTTTTTCAATATTGTCAATAGTGTTTTCAGCCAAGGAGAATTAATATCATCCTTGGCCTAATTTATTTTCTCTTGTAAATATTCCATTGTAAGACTATTGGAAGAGTTATTGATTATCCTGAGCCAGTATGAAAAGAGTCTAAGTTCAACCAGTGAAGTCATCGGAATTTGCCAAGCTCTGCCCGAACAATAGGGGTAAATGTAGTTATGGGTACCTGTAGCAATGATTTATAATAATATAGTAAGGGGGGTGTCAAGATTTGCAGTAACTTGTGCTCCCCAGACTTCAGACCCATAAAGCAACATGGGGTTAAGTTTTGATTCTCCAGCTTTAAGTGCAGGAGATATTGTATGGCCCCCAAATTTATAATTAAGTCATAACAAAGCTTTCACCACATGTTTGGCCTTGTTACATTGTTCCTTGAGATGGACGGTCAACTTACAGTTAGAGATCAACCTAATTCCCAAATAGGTGTAATCTGCTGTAGTCTCTATTATCTCTTTGTTATAAAATTTAGGATAAGAAGAATTCTTGCCAAATATCATTGTTTTTGTTTTTTTTAGATTTATTTTCAGTTCCAAGGAATCAGATTTGTTTTGGAATTTATCTATTTTTCTCTGAAGGCCTTTCCTGGACAAAGAAAATAGTACTAAATCATCTGCATAGTGTTTTTTTTTTGGGGGGGGGTCCAACTGATCTTTGTCCATGAAATATAATAAAGAGCCTATATAAAAGTTAAAGGGTAAGGGGGATAGGAGGCATCTCTGTTTTACACCCCTGTTTGTGAAAAAAAAAAAAAAACAGTGATGTTACCTTTATTATCAAATCTAATGGCCATGCTAGTTTTTGTGCACAGTAAAATAGATTTGGGTTAGAAGGTCAAGGGTTATGCCTCTGTTTATCAATGTTATTATACCTCTCATATTTTGTTATGTAAGGAATCAGAAATGTGAGTTTAAGCATTATACCATAGTAATATGCTGGGGGGGGGGGAGTTGACAAGGGCTATAACCCACCTCAAGGCAAGTAAGATGTTGCTACACTCTCTACCTGCAGAAGAAGAGCACCAACTGGGACACTCAGACTTCCTCCTCCCAGCTGGTCCCAGTGTCCCAGGCTTAGTTCTGAAAGCATGTCATTGGTGTCCCCAGTGGTATCCCTACCACTGTGCCAAATTGCTGGCCCTATGAATTAGGGTATTTATGGTCAGTGTCTGTGAAACATGTCTTGCATGGTGCTGTTGCTTTAAAAACGAAGGTCTCTCAGACATTCTTCCTGGTCACATGGCAGTGCACAGTGAGTTCTTCCTGCAGTGTGACTTCAGCTTATAGTTTGTGACCGGAGAGAAAGCAGTGCTGTTTCACATATGTTAGGCATTCAGTTCAGTACTTTGGCCATGGAATTTAAAAGTTTACTGTGTAGGCGAAAAGGGTTGTGTGACTTACTTTGAGGAATTTATTTGAATTGAAGGTGTATGTGTGAACATTTCTGTATTGTTTAGTTTGAAGTATGTTGGTTCCTTCTGCGTATTTCAAATGTATGGTTGCTGTGTTTATATGGGATTTTGAAAGTTTACCCTGTAGGTGATAAGGTTTGTGGGACTTGCTTTCATGAATTTATTTGAAGTTTTATGTGTATTACATGTTGTTTAGTTTGGGGTATGTTAGGTCCATCTATGTGTTTGAAATAAATAGTTGCTTTGTTTATATTAGGTGTTATGGTCTTTTTTTCTGTGATTTGACAGTGTTTGATTTTGTAAATGATGGATTTTGTCAGTGATTTTGTGTTTTCTAGCTGGGTGGTGTTGGGGGCATAGGGTGTTATGATGTGATTGGAGCTGGCAGCAACATTTGTATTATCCATATGCATATTGATCTTTGACCTCTACATTAGTCTTTTCAAAAGCATACACTTGGAGTGTGTTATTGTGCAGAAGTAACATGCCTTTTGGTTTAGCGTATCCCCATATGACCAGGTTTCGACCAATGAGGAAATTGAATAAGTCAGTAACATTTGATAAATCAAAATATAAGGTGGCTTTAAAAAAATTGGTGGAAATATATTTTTAAACATGAAAGAAATTGGGCACTCACCACCTCCATTTAAAAAGCACCTCTCTTCGCATTTATTAATAAAATAAATATATTTTATGTAGTGTCAAAAGATAAAAAACTATGCCACCTAACATGTTTCAAACAGTCCTTTATCAAAGGCATAGATTCCAGCATGCAATGAAGTCTTAAATACCCCAACCCTGTGACATCATCTATTCCCATCATGCCATAATAACAAACACATGCATAATTACCAAGTCAAGACTGACATAAACATTTATCACTCACATTATTTAAAACAGCATCATATTTTTTATGTATGTTGTTTTTACATCAAAATCGTATTGAATACATGTAATAATGGAGTGTGTCTGTAACTATGGAGTGATGCCTTTGATAAAGGACTGCTTGCCTGAGATGTGTTAGGCGGCATAGTTTTTTATCTTTTGGCACTAAATAAAAGATATTTATTTTATTAATAAATGCAGTTAAGAGTGGTGCTTTTTAAATGGAGGTGGTGAGTGCCCAGTTCTTTTTATTGTGTTTTATTGTTTTTTTATCGTGAGCACCCCATCCAAGTGCAGTTCCTTTTCATGAATGGCCTTATTTTTAAACATTTTCTGACTTTTGCTTCCACATCAGCCTATTTCAAGGTTAAAAGTGTATTGATGAGCTTCCTTCATGATGCTGAGCAGTGGTGGGCTGTTCTAGCATTCAGGCAACCCGAGTTTCTGCCTGAGTCTGGATCATCCAGTGCACAGGCCATCAGGGAGGGTTAAGAGTACCCATGTGGATGCCCTCCTCTTATTGATGGGCAGCTCAATGTGTCACTCAATGATTGGCACCTAGTGGTAGCATTTTGCAGGAGCCATTGGCAGGGAGGGTTATCATGCACCCCCAGGTACCCTCCCAAGGCAGTTGTGAACATGTAAATGATACAGGGAGGTGAGTGGTTCTTATGAAGTAAAAATGTCCCCTCCTTGATACAGGATGATGACCAGGGCTTTAATCCTGATCCAAGCCCAGAAGACACATAAATGTAGCCATTCCTTCCCTCATTACTACACTGCCACCACTTCCTACTACCTGCTCTTGACTGCAGTGACTGTGCAGGAATGGTGAGTCCCAACTCGGGGGTAAATAATCTGAGGGATCTTGGCAGTGCAAATGACAGTGACTGTGCTGGAGGGCCCCAGATAAGTAATGATGAAAGAGGGTGGGAATATGCTGACAGAAGCGTATGACTGGGGACATAGAAACACAGACAATAATTGCAGAAAAAGACCAGAGGTCCATCCCGTCTGTCAAAGTTTCCTATAATCCCTGGAACATACTGTTTCTCCAGGGTACTAACCCTCCCCGTCATCTCTCTATTCTCCTCTCTGGTCCAGTCACCCCTGGTAACCACTATTCCCTTCATTATGTTGTTATTGTTGTTAAAATTCCTGTGGTAGACATATAATAATACAAGTGATATAACAGACAAAAACAAGCAAATTATCCAGTTAATAAATATAGCTAAAAACAATGACATTTAATGTTCAGAAAATTAAACAACTCAAGTTTAAAATTGTGCAAATCCACGATTTCAGTTAATTCAAAAGGTAATTTGTTCCAGTTTCTGGCCAGACTATTTTGAAGAGTCATATCCCCAGTCCTGTTCAAAATTCTGTTCATGGGTACCTTCCCAGATGATTTCCTTAATATGGATGAGTATAGTGAATATGTCTCCAATTGCATTAAATATGACAATGGATGCTGATTTTTTGGGGATAAATAAGTCCATGACAAATCACGGTCCATAATTATGTCCCAGCCCTGCTTGAATCCCCTGACTGTTTTCACACCCACCACCTTTGCCGACAAATTGTTCCAAGGTTCCACCACCCTTTCTGTAAACTAGTACCTTCTCACATTCCTCCTGAACCTACTTCCTGTTAATTTCCATTTATGTCCACGTGACCACAAACTGGTATTCAGGCTAAATAGTTCCCTGCAGTTCACTTTGTTAATTCCTTTAAGTAACTTGATGGTCTCTATCATATCTCCCCTCTCCCTTCTGGTCTCCACTGAGTAAATATTTAGTGCCTTTAGTGCATATTTAGTGCAGTTCCATTTCATTGTGAAAGTGTGGCGCCGCACTGCTCACCTAAATACAAGTGTATTGAGGAGAGCGGTGTGATGCCGCACTTTCACAGCAAAATGGAACTGCTTAGTGTCCACTGTGTTGAAGAATCCTGAATTTACAACAATAAAATAAAGTAAGTTAAAATACTTGAAAACCTTTTTTTCCTTGAGAAAAGCCTAATTGAGGGGTAAGGCTTTGGGGGGCGGTGAGCCTCTGTTTATGATCGCTTTCCTTTAAGTGCATAAATAGACATTAAAAAAAGGGTCATTTATGTATATTGACACAATTATATTAACACATATCAACACATGAAACCTGTATCAATTGGATTTACCCATGTCAACCTGAGTCTAAGCTTTCATATGAAAAGTAACTCCAAAGTTAGCTCATTCTAAAAATAATTCCTTAGAAAGGGGTTATCTTTAGAACAGTTAAGGCTTGGAACTTAATTTATCTTCTAATGCTTTGTAGATATAACCAGTACATGTAAGAATGACTAGGGTTTAGTTGAGGGAAGACCGAAAGGTTTGCAATGCAATTAATAGTGATGGGTAAAGTGGCCTCAATTTGCTCTGTGAAGTGATTCAAGGAGCCAAGGCAAGTTTGCGGAATACTCTACAATGCAAAGCGGAGTAATTTGCGTTATAACGGGTAATGCAAAGTCCATTGAAAACAATGACTTTGCATTACTCTGCCTTCCCAGAACACTACTCCACCAATCTTAAAGGCGAAGTGCATTGAAAACAACGTACTTCATCTCACTTCACCTTGTTTTTAAGCTCCAAAGGCAAATTTTGCAGCGATTCATGGGATTTCAGGTTACATGGGCTCTATATTGATCTGCACAGCCTCAGTTCAGGGTAGTGTGTGTAGGAAGCTGTAGGAGACAGTGTTCTCTGAGAGCTGTCTGTGATTCAAACCTTCTAAAAGCTGTTAAGAAAGCCTTTTTGAGTAATTATTTTTGCTCAAACTTTAGTTCATTGATTTTAGGAAACCCTCCTGTGCTCATATCATCGAGCGTTTTTGTTTGTGTGTGGATTTTGAATGTTAATGTACAACACTGAGTCTGTGTAGTAAGAGACAGTGAAAGTGTGCTTGGGGGAGGGGTGTATCTGTGGTGTAGGTAGATTTAAATTGGAGAAATAGGGAGTTCTTTGTATTTTGGTTATATTTTTGTTATATAACTGACTGTGTTAATGTACACACAGTAATATTGTCATTAATTGTTGAAATTTTTTCGCTGATTGTGTGTTGTGTGGATTGGTGCAGCAGTTCATAATTTCAGGTTGTTTACAATACATGGTATATAACTGAACTTCTCAATGTGCTATGCATTACTTGTAGACAAATTGTGTGTGTATGTGAGTTTGTGTGTGTGGTAGGTGACATCAAATAACACCACCTTTTATTGTGCCACAGTGTAATTGCAGGTGCAGTAGTGTGAACCTGCTATCCACTGAAGCTGCGTGATTTTGTACTGCCATTGTGGTATCTTTTCTTTGTTTTGCTGCTTGCACTGCCATAAAATCTGCAGTCAGTGCCCCCCCCCCCACCAGCAAAAGGAAGATTGGATTGTTTGTTGCTTCAGCACCGCTGGTTAGTTAAGGTATTGTTTTCGGAAGCACCAAGGGAGGTTGACAGAGAAAATGCCGACTTCCCACATATCAACAGCACAATACCGATGCAGGTATTGTGCCACCCAATCCCAGTGTTTTCTGTGGGGGGCTGTGCCCCACACCTCTACATGGTGGGGCCGCCCGTGATCTCCTTCGGACTTTAGGATTGACAACCCAGGTCAGAGTTGGTCCGGGAGAGGCACAACACTGGGGAAAGCGCGATGGAAAGGACCATTACCATGGCTGTCGCCGTAATGGCCCTTTTTCGTGTTTTGCCGTCCAGGTGTCGACCTGAAGGGTGGCACCGGTTGTTTTCACTTGTAAATTTGCATCTGTATCTGTTGCTGAAGCCACAGTTGGTTTTTTCGGTTTCACATCCAGTGTCCCCCCACCCAGAGTGAACGTTCCAAAATCTAAATTTGTTTAGAATATTGTTGTTGATCCCCCAAAATGCCCATAAAGAGACGTGCAAGCATAGCTGGTTCTCGCCATGGCACTGCTGCCAGTGGTAAGACTGTCTGTGGGCGTGGTAGTATGCAGACACAGACGTGCATTGCTGATGTGAGGAAAGGTATTTTTCCTGCAATGTTTTTTTCAGCCCAATCAGTATCTTCACTCATATCTGGAGGAGATGATGTTGTCCCAGCCAGTGGTGTTAGTGCAGTTGCTGGTGGTGGTATGAGTACTGCTGCCTCAAGTTCCACTTCTGACCAGTGTACCGTGTCCAAAAATATAGTGGAGTGTGAAGCAGTGCGAGTGAGTGGCAGTGCAGATGATGTCATACTTCCCAGTAACATCCCAGTAACTGAACATGAGGATTTTGATAATCATGTCAACAATAGCATACAATGTGACATTTCTTCCACCATGGTTCAGGTCATGCATTTTCCATACAGTGATTCAGTGTGGTGAAAAAAATATCAAGTGATGGTGGTGTTGATGATGATGATGAATCTGATGATGATGATGTTGTTGTGGTTGCAACATGCAGTCTACATGCCAGCTTCCAAGCAGAAGATGTGGATGTGGGCGATGTTGATGAATATGATGACGATGTAATTGACCCCAGTTGGGAACCGGAGGAAAAGAAATTCAAGGTGGCTGTGTCTGGGTCTGTTTGCATTAATCCCCCTCATAAAAACTTGTGATTTATCAGTTTCATTTGATGGAGATGATGATGACCCAGTAATAATGATATGTAGTCCTGGTGGTCAATTGCAGTCCAAGTGTGTTCTGCCTGAAAAATCACGTAGCATACACCCCCCTTCATGGCTTAAAAGAACGGAGTCCAATAAGCAGCATCAGGGACATGTTAAAAGTAGAGCATCACAATCCCTTGTTTGGGATTTTTTTGTGCAAGATGCAAATGATGAGTCAGTTGCAATCTGCCAGGTTTGCCATGTGCGTGTGAGTCGAGGTAAAAAGGGGAGCCATCTGGGCACAGGAGGACAGCATACGCATCTTAAGAATAGGCACATGGCACTGTGGACCCAGCACAAGATGGCAGCTAATACTACAGTGGAGCGTTCACCTTCATTATCAACTATAACGAGCATGTTATCCCCTTCCATGACTATTAAATCCAGTAGGAAATTAAATGTGTGCAGTAGTGAGGAAATAAGAGCAGAGGATTACTACAGGCATGATGAGGTGGAGAAGCATAATGAATTTGAAATGTTGTCCAGTGCTGGTGAGAGTAGCAGATTTGGTGGTGGTGGTGGTGGTGAGTGCAGTATGTCTAGTGCAAGTGGTACATCAACCCCAGTTGGTAAATGTGGCAAAAAACCTGCATTTGTGGGTTTGTCATCATCACCTGTGCAACCGTCTTCATCAAATGTCCACACTCCACCCCCTGCCATTCACAGAGCAGAACCATTTGTCATCACACCCCATGTAAAACGTTTAAGTCAGCCCACATTACAGACTGTTTTTGTGCATAAGCTGAAGTACCCACCCAGTCATACAGTGTCACGTGAACTTAATGCTGCTGCAGCTGAAATGCTGGCAATTTATCTTTTTTGCAGTTAATCGTTTTATTGTAGTTATTGTGATTATACATACAAATATACTACGTTCTCCAATACACACTTACATAAATTCTTAATGGGAGAAGGATCTTTTGCCCTTCTCCTTTGTGGAAAATTCTGGGTTCCAGCGGTTTGCTGCACATGCCTGTCCAAAATGGAAAGTCTCATCCAGGACATACTTTATGACCCGTGCTGTCCCCAAGTTGTACCGTACTGTGTCCGATTCAGTAAGACATGCCCATCAACATTCCTCCTCTCCATTCATCCATTTAAGTATGGATGTGTGGACAAGTGGCAAAAGAGCGGGGAGTTCATATCTGTGTCTAACTGCATACTGGGCGCAGGTGCCGGGGGTTATTTGTGATGTTGGTAGTGTGAATAATCAGTGCAGTAAGGTGGAGTGTCATGGTAGCAATCTTCCAGGAATTCGACAGCATGCAACGACTGGTATGCACAATGTGACCTGTTCACACACTGGTGAAAACATAAATTAACAAGTGGCTGAACCCCCATCCCTGAGAGCTGGGTTCATAGCAAGTGACAATGGGTCAAATGTGGTGAAATGCATCATGAATTGTGGCTTTTTTCATGTTCCATGCATGGTCCATTGTTTAAATTTTGTGGTGCAGGAGTTTCTGCAGCATCCTGATGTAAAAGAAATGCTGACAGCTGCACGCCGTATCTGTTCTCACTTTTCACGATCTGCAAAGGCCCATGACCAACTTCGGCAGTTGCAGATGCGAAACAGCCTCCCTCAGCACCGCTTGAAGCTGGAAGTTGTCCCCCGGCGGAACTCCACTTTATACATGGCAGAGATGTTGTATGAACAATACAAAGATATCTCAGAATATCTTGTGATGCACACTAGCTGTGACAGTTCCGGGGCCTCCATGTCTATGATGACTGAACAGTGGCACCTCGTGGACCCTATAATAACAATTTTGTGGCCTTTTGAACATGCCACACAGGCAGTGAGTGGTGAGTCTGCCTCCATTAGCCAATCAATTCCACTGCTGAGGGTGCTGAGGCAGACATTGGTGAATGTACAGCATGGCCTTGATGTTGCCAGAGACAGTGCTAGCAGTATGTTGCTGAAACACATGCTGACAGTATTCGACCAGAATCTTCACATTTTGAGCATTCAGTGTAGTGAAAACTTTGCCATAGCAACAATGCTGGACCCATGATACAAACATGGAATTGCTCCAATACTGGTAAAAAATTTCAGTGGGCAACTGATGCACTTGGTTCATGGGGCACAGAAGTCACATGCCAATGTCAGCAAACCTCAGCAGCATAATCAGGCTGAAGGTGCACCTGGAGGAGTATCAAGCATATCCTGTAAGGGGAATGGGACTGCAGTTCCAGGTGGTCTGTCATCCAAAGTGGTTGTTGTCAACCCACTTTGGGAGGCTTTGTCCCAAGTAGGGATTTGTGAAATAAATGATTCCGGAGAACAGGATGATGTATCAACCACTGGACTTAGTGTGGCACAGAGAATGATTGAGTCATATTTGTCTGAAAACAGGCATCTGTCAATAACTGATTATCCCATTTTGTAATGGAGTGGAAAGGTCGGTGAATAGCCAGAGCTGACTGCAGTGGCACTGAATTACCTCACATGCCCACCCTCCAGTGTAAGTGTCAAGAGGGTATTCAGCTCAGCAGGTGCAATATTTAGGGATTGTCGGACAAACCTCTTTCCTGCAAATGTTAGTTTGCTAACATTCATAAAAATGAATGAGAGGCACATACCAGCACAGACTGCAACCTCAGTATTTGTACCCTGGCCTAGTCATGGTGGTTTTGGTGATGTAGAAATGGACCATCCTGGTGGCACTGGCAGTGGCAGCATAAAACGGCCTACCACTGACATAGATGATGATGACGTAGACATAGTACTGAGACAGCCCTTGTCCGGGTACTTAATGACCTCCTAATAGTGAGAGATCGAAGGACCCATTCCATCTTGATCTCTCTGCGGCATTTGACACCATAGACCATGGTGTGCTATTGGAGCAACTGCAGTTCATCTGTGTACTATCTGGTATGGTCCTCAAATGGTTTTGGTCCTTCCTAGAGGGTAGGACTCAGAGGGTGGTGACTGGGATTTTTTCCTCTGCATCACTCCCCCTGTCCTGTGGGGTGCAGCAGGGTTCCATTTTGGCACACATGTTGTTTGTGGTGTACATGCTGCCACTGGTAGCGATTATTAGGTGGTATGGTTTGAGTTTTCACTGCTATGCAGATGACACTCAGCTATACATGTCCTTTGTGCCTGGCCAGGATGCTGCTGTTTTGGTTTTTAACAAATGTCTCGCCGAAATCCAAGATTGGACGAATGGGAGTTGGCTGTGGTTAAACCCAGAAAAAACTGAGGTGTTGGTTGTGCAATCAGGTCATCGGGAGGTGGGTTTGTTGGCGGGATCACCTTCAGGTTTATGGCTTGGGGGTGTGCGACTAACTACCTCAGATCGGGTTCAGAACCCAGGTGTTATGTTTGATGACTGTTTGACACTTAAATGTCAGGTGTCGGCAGTTGTCAAAATCTCTTTCTACCATCTGAGGAATATCACCCGGGTGAAGCACCTGGCTCCTTCCAATGATCTTCCAACTTTGGTGCACACCTTCGTTACCTCCCGCCTTGACTATTGCAACTTCCTTTACCTTGGGTAACTAGGGGTTGATATCCACCGCCTGCAGCTTGTGCAGAATGCAGTAGCCAGGCTATTGACCGGTTCATCTAGGACCAGTCACATAACTCCTGTGCTTCGCGGGCTTCAAGGTAGGTTTCCTGACCTATAAGGCCCTACATGACCAGGGACCTGGTTACCTGTAAGATCTCCTTCATCCCTACTGTCCCTCCCTCTCTTCGATCCACTGACAAGGGATTGCTAGAGATTCTCAGGGTTCATTTAAAGACATCTGGGGCCAGGTCTTTCAGTTTTATGGCCCCAACCCTGTGGAATTCTCTAGCTTGTCAGGGCAAGATTGCCCAGACTTCCAAAGTTTTCATTCAGCATTGAAGACATTTCTTTTTAGTCTGGCATATACTGATTTTTTAATGCTGCAGCCATGAGTTTTAACTTGTTTATTCTGGTTTTAATAAATTGATTGACTTATTTTAATGAATTATGTACAAGCGCCTTGGTTTTGGAAAGGCGCTTTTTTATAAATAAAATTGATTGATTGATTGATTGATGATGACACAATGGAGAAAGAATTTCCCAGTGGTCAGACTTCAGACATAGATGACTGGGAGGGCAGATTTCTTTATGAGGATGATGATGAGGTTAATGTTGGCAGGTTTTAACTGAAGTTGTTAAAAGGCGGTGACATTTTCTGTATGATACATGTTTTCTTTTTCATGACTTTGTGTGCCCTCCCGGACCATCACCAGGACCACTGTTATCCACTGCCACTACAGAGAATGACTTTGTGTGCCCCCCCAGACCACCACCAGGACCGCTGTTAGCCACTGCCACCACAGAGAATGACTTTGTGTGCTCCCCTGAACCACCAACAGGACCGCTGTTAGCCACTGCCACCACAGAGAATGACTTTGTGTGCCCCCCAAGACCACCACCAGGACCGCTGTTAGCCACTGCCACCACAGAGAATGACTTTGTGTGCCCCCTCTGGACCACCACCAGGACTGATGTTAGCCACTGCCACCACAGAGAATGACTTTGTGTGCCCCCTGGACCACCATCACCAGGACCATTGTTAGCCACTGCCACCACAGAGAATGACTTTGTGTGCCCCCAGACCACCACCAGGACCGCTGTTAGCCACTGCCACCACAGAGAATGACTTTGTGTGCCCCCTCTGGACCACCACCAGGACTGCTGTTAGCCACTGCCACCACAGAGAATGACTTTGTGTGCCCCCTGGACCACCACCACCAGGACCATTGTTAGCCACTGCCACCACAGATAATGACTTTGTGTGCCCCCCAGACCACCACCAGGACTGCTGTTAGCCACTGCCACCACAGAGAATGACTTAGTGTGCCTTCTCTGGACCACCATCACCACCACCACTGTTAGCCACTGCCACCACCACCTGATGCAGGAAGCTGTCACAGGGAATGTCATCATGTGCTGCAGCTATCACCACCAGCACCCACCACCAGTGTCATTCTGACAATGTTTTCCCATTACATTGACCATGCCAAGGCAGAGGGAGTCAAACAGGAGATCATATCCATCAGCCACAGGCACAAGGCTTCTTAATATTAAAACTATAAAGTGAATATGTGTACTAATGTTTTTTATGCTATTCAACTTCCTTTAGGTCTGTGTTGTTTTCTGTTGCTTTTCTGAGCTGCAATGGTCAAACACATACGGTAAACTTATTTTGTTTTTTTTTACAGGTTAACAAAAAACAACTCTCCTTCGCTGAAAGTTGGTATGAATGGTACTGCAGCAGTACCACATACAGGAACCTATGGAATATCCATTTCAACTCCATACTGGTAAGTATATATATTTTATTTCATCAGTTCATTTTTTTTTAAAAAGAGTGCAACAAATCTGAGTGAGGAGGATTCATAAACTAGGTGACATGTGTACGTCGCAAAAACTATTTCTGAAAGATATCATGCACTGTATTCTGAACTTGCAGCTGTGCAGCCATGACAGTGTTGAAAAAGTTGCACACAGGTTGTGTTACTTGACAAGATGTGGTTTTGAAATGTAACTTGAGTTGAGATTGAGAACCAGGGACACTGGCACAGTGTATTTGTTACACAGCCTGGTACTAAATTAACTTGTGATTGATCTGCTGATTGCAGTGTGACAGCTTACTATCTGTGTTAATAATCCAATACCCGTGGAACAGCCACGGCTTAAACATAATGTGTTACTGCAGCAATCAAGTTGTAATAAGTCCTTCATTTCTTTTTTTAGGAAACTTCCAGATGCTTTGTTGTGGCATAGTTACCTTATCCAAAGAAGTTCTTCAACATCAGCCCCCCCCCGGGCTGGGGCAGACATGCAACACACAGAAGTCGTTTCAATCAATGACCATGGCCATCATTACCAACCAGACTCGAGAAGGATGCAGATGAAATCTGTGAAGAAGTAACCAAATAAGAAACCATTAATGAGACCTACCTGCAAATATGCTTCCCCCCAAAAAAAATAAATACCTTCATTGGCTTGAGAGTTATCCATTTCTAATATCAATGCAAAAAGTTCTCATCAAGCACTGGAATGTGCACACCAACAGTGTCTGTGACCTGTGATACAAAACAATACAATGAGTACATGTCTATATATGTCAACCCCCCCCACCTACAAAGTACAAAAATATATTTACATATATATATCAACTCACCAAGGCTACTACTAGTGTACAGACAAAGGGCACCCTTCCATCTGGTTGAGATGATCACATCGCATTTGCGGGAATCACAGCTCACTTTGGACCAGCAACAGTTCACTCACAGTCATCATTTCTGATGGGACTTTGTATGTGGTGTAACGCTCCCATTTCACTTCGTTGCCACTTGTCAATTTTCTGGACACAAGACAGATGCATTTTGGGGATTCAGAAAACATCTGGGGACTCTGTGTGACCACTGCCCACATGAGAGACTGCACAATAAATTCTGGGGGACTTTGTATGTGGTGTAATGCTCCCATATAACATCGTTACCACTTATCAATTTTCTGGACACAAAACAGATGCATTTTGGGGATGCAGAAAAAATCTGAGGACTCTGTGTGGACACTGCATGCATGACTGAGCAATAAATTCTGGGGGACTTTGTATGTGGTGTAACACTCCCATTTCACTTCGTTACCACTTGTCAATTTTCTGGACACAAGACAGATGTTTTTTGGGGATGCAGAAAACATCTGGGGACTCTGTGTGACCATTGTGTGCATGAGAGACTGCACAATAAATTCTGGGGGACTTTGCATTTCATGTTACACTCTCATTTCACTTTCTCAGCAGTTGTGAATTTTCTGGACAGAAGACAGTTGCATTGTGGGGATGCACAATAATTCTGGGGACTGTGTGTGAGTACTGCGCACATGACTGAGTGTGCCATTAATTCTGGGACACTTTGCATTTTATGTTAGCTCTCATTTCACTTCGTCAGCACTGAGAAATTTTCTGGACACAAGACAGTTGCATTTTGGGATTGGGAATTCTGGTCAGTCTGGTAAATATTTTTGGAGCCTCAGTAATGTTTACTTTCTGTAATGCTATCGTGAAATATTTGTCAAAAAGCAGGACTGAGCATTGCAATTATACTGTGCTAAACTACATGTCTGCAGTCTGTCTTCTTTCCTGTATGTGCAGACACTGTCCAGCGTCAAGTTGCAAACGTATATATATGCTGATGCTGACTTGTTGCACTGTTCATGGTGACGGTATAAAGTATAAAGATAAGACTATATATTGTATATTTTATTTGTACCATCAACGGCAAAAGACAAAGTCATATGATATGTTTTCAGAGGTCTTGGGCCAGTGTGCACCTCAATCACTTGTCACACAGACACAGTGCACACATGACTTTGTGGAGATAATAGCACAAAAAATCATGCTTTTAAACAAACCATACCCAACAGACATAAAATACTGCTAAGGCACCCAAAATATTTTATGGTGTACTGACATGTTCAAGTCAGAATATATAACAGGTCCTGCAGTCCACTGCCACCACACTGTGCTACCACTGGCACCGTGTCGTGTTATGGTGTACATCAACTTGTTGCAAAACTGACACTGCAAGTGTAAACTAGAAAGACATATTCCAGAACAAATAATGAAAAGAAGGAATGTGGTAGTACAGTGTGGTGGCAGTGAACTGGACCTTATATATTTTCTGACTTTATAATGTCTGTACACTGTGAAATATTTTGGGTGCATCAGCAATACTTCATGTCTGTTAGACACGGTTTGTTGAAAAGCAGGATTTTGGGTTGCTATGATCTCCTAACAAAAAATACATTACATATTCTTATCTTTATTCTTTATACCATAAACACAGCAACAAGTCAGACAGCATTCAGCATATATATGTTTGCAAGAAGCTGGACAGTGTCTGCAGTACATACACACACAGGAAAGAAGACTGACTGCACACATGCAGTTTAGCACAGTATACTTGCACTGCTCAGTCCTGCTTTTCCACAAACACCCCGATACAGAAAGGAAACATTAATGAGGCACCAAAACAGCACACACACACACACACACTTAACAGAAGGAAGGGGCGGCCAGAATACAAAGTGTCATGCACGTGGAAGACAACAAAAAAGGGGCATAATTACATACAAGGGTCGGGGATGGTGGAGGAATACATTTTATAACACAGCAGGGAAGGTGTGAGGGGGCACATGGTGTGAGGAAAAAAAAACTAATGTGGGATCCCATGGTGATCCAGCAGAAGTTCCAGCATGGACATAATTTGTAACTGATGTCCCGCTATGCGATCCAGTCGCTGCTCGACAGCACTGACCCTCTCGCTGTTCTCCTTGACAGCACTCCAGAAAACTGCCAAGTCAGTCTGCATTACATGCAGTTCTCTGGGGTCCAAACATTCTATAGTCTGACCTGCTGCTGGTGGTGGTGGTGGGGGGGGTGCTGGTGGAGCAGCAGGTGCTGCTCTGGCCCTCCTCTTCTTTGGGCCACCACCACACACAGCTGCACCCTCTGACACAGAAGGGCCAGCAGGTGCAGGCCTGGACTGTTCTGTGGCAGCCTGCTACTCCAACTGGTGGTGGTTGAGCATATGGGTGTGCTGGCCCCTAGTCCCCAGGTGAGTCCCCTGGGGGCCACAGTGCACCTCCACCTCACATAGGTGGCACCTGACCACACTGCTGTCCCCCCAACACAGTCAAAAAACTGCCAAACAATGGAGGTGCAGGGAGGACCAGACACAGACAGGGGAGGGCCAGATGCACTGGCAGCCGGCTGGTCATGGTGCTCAATAGTGATGGGATCCACACCTGGGCCCAGGGGCACAGGCACATCCTGCTCCAGAGGTCCCGGTGCTGGAGCTGATGCTGGACATGGTGGTGGTGGTTTAACTGCCTCAGAGTCAGGAGGCAGTGCTGGTCCTGCTTCCGGGGGGGGCACTCAGAATTTTCGATCTGTCCAACAGGAACCAGCGGCCATGCCCCCCCATGCATGCACACAGTACAATGCCTACTGCGCTCTCCCAGAGCTGCCACCGCCCCAGACATTCCCTCACCCTGGTCCATCTCTCCTACTGCTCTCCCTCAGTCCGAGCAATGACTACTCACACTGTCACACAACACACACACAGTCACACAAACAACTAACTACTTTTAAAGGTAAGAAAAATAAATTTCCAGAAAAAACAAATTAAGTGAAAAAGAGTACAGAAAAGACAAAAAAATATAGCCTTTAAAAAAGCTGTTGGGTCTAATTCAAAGTTTAAATCTCTTCCTCGCTCTGATCTCCAAGTCTCAGCAGTGACAAAACAACACATTCCTCTCTCTCCATCTGTACAGGAGAAAGTGAAAGTGTCTGCTTGTATGACTCACTTCCTTCCAGCCTGGCTAAAGAGCATGTGATGTACAGTACTGTAAGCCATGTGATGTGTGGGGGGGCTGCCAAATCTGAAACACGAAGTGGATCACTTAGAATCATAATGAGGAATGCCAAGTCCATTGAAAACAACGACTTCGCCTTACTTTGTGTTGCCATTCTGCCTTAACGCGAAGTGGTAATGACAAGGTGGAGTGAGCACTTTGCATTGCCCACTCTGGGTAGTGGAGTGGCAACACGGAGTGCCCACTTCACGTTCACTTCGCCGGTGGAATTTAAATTTGCCGCATCTCTAGCAATTAATGGTATAAGATGAAGGTATAGAATGCCAAAGAATGCCTGGCATAGATCATCATGAAATAGGCTGAGGGGGAGCCAAAATTCATTACAATTTTACAAATGTATTCTTAATTTTTTTCATAATAAAAGTGTTTGTTCTGTAAAACTCTGTTTTATCTATAAAATAATGAATGTTACCCCTCCAAGCCTTGAAGACTCCTCCACTTCTCTGCCAATACACTTCTAACATTTCTCCAGGTGCTGTCAGTTTCTGGGCAACGGTCATTTGCCAAACAAAGCCCAAAGCCCGTGGAATGAGCTTCTTCCCATGATTCTGGACTGTCCAACCATTTCTACTTTTAAGAAACATCTCAAGGGGTACCTTCTTGATTGCCTGCAGTGTGGTTGTTACCATTTAGGGTTCTATACTTGCTAATGTATGAGTTATGTTTCCTGCACTCTCACCCTTCTGTGGTTTTTGCCTGGTGTACAGTGGTCTGTGTAACTAATTATGGGATGTGTTATCCCTGAAGTTTTTAGTGAAAACCTCTCTGCCTTTGTACTGTAAAACTTGAAATTTTTACTATCAAATGAATATTGCTAATTTCATTGAAGCACTAATATGTGTGAAAATAAATTTGTGCTAATTAGCGCTATTAACACTTTTTCCATTATGTAAATATGTTTCTAATGACCTAACGCTAAATTAAATTTACACAATTATGTTTGCATTTGTGTTTACACTAAAATTACTTCAGGTAAAAATAATTAGCTCTTCCGTAATTTATCTGACCACCTAATGCTATTCGTGTGCTCTGCTGTATGTAATTAACTCTGGTTCGCTCCTGAAAAAGGGACAGCATTTCTCAGTGAGCCTACCTGGCTCTAAAAACAATCAATCAATCAATAAAACTTTTCCATATGTTGAAATATGAAAGAAGCAATGACACAGTATACCACTAGTAAAAATGTATACTGATATGCAGGTAAAGTTTTGGTGCACATTTTGTTTATAAGTTATTCTTTATGCCCTATTCTCTCTGGTTTGGCTTTGTCCACCTGTGTCCCCAGCCCTTACCTCCTCCTTCAGCACTTACCACCTTTGTCCCCCAGTCATGGCCTGCCCACAGCCTGGCAGTATTGACTGCCCCCTCCTGAGTTCTGGGACAGGAAAATCCATGGTGGAGGAGCAGTTGGTGGCAAGAAGAGGCCCGAATGTGCCATGGGTCACCCTGTATGCACCAGGACTTTTCCATCATTCTGGTTTTCTCTCTCTATATATAGATATACAGTATATATATATATATATTAGAGGCAAAAATCTCCATTTAATGCATTAGTTAGGGTTGTTCCACAGCGACAAAAGTGAGGAAATTCGGTGCTAGGGTTGAAAGCCCTCCCTTGGACCCCCCCGACCACACCCCCAACCGGCACCGGGGTGCACATTGGGGTTTCCGGCCCTAAATCTCGCCCCATCAGATGTATGAACAAGCACAGGTATAGGAGAATGGGGTGAGAGTTAGGACAACAACTAGCAGCGCACCCTGATGCGGTTGGGGGGTGTGGGTGGGGGTCCGGGGCTTAACCCCAACACCGAATTTCCTCGCTTTTGTCACTGAGGAACAACCCTAACTAATGCATTAAATGGAGTTTTTTGCCTCTAATTTCCCTTCTTTTTGAGAATGATAACGAGAAATAGTGAATGTAATGCAGGCCCAATGTCTTGTCACATAGTAACATTGTGCCCGCAAAGGCAAATGGTAATGCGCATGATGACGCAAAGTGAAACAGAAAGAGAAACAGTACTGTAGACAGAAATGTTAAAAACAACGCAAAAGTAAGCGCAAATGAAAACGCAAAGGGTAATGCACATGGTGACGTAGACAGGAACGGTAAGTGAAATGGGTATGGAACAGCAAGCGGAAGCAGAAACAGTAACAGTAATGTAAGCGCACAGACTGGTTTTCCCCAAAAGCTGCATAGAGAAAGATAGTGAGTACAAAGAATGTATGCATAATAATGGGTGTCGGAGCAGAAAATGAGTAGTTGGAATACTAAATTGCTTATATCTCAGGAACCGTACAACATAGAAAATAAATTTAAAAGTCATATGAATTATCACTTTCCTGGCTAGTGCTGTACTTAGCCCCATTAGAGGGCTAAGCATTTTTCCGACAAAAAGTCTGTATTTGGCACCGTTTCCGAGATACGGGCCCTGAAAGGCACGGCGAATGCCGTAATGTTATCCTATGGGAAAAAAAGAGAAGTTCAGAGTGCCATAACTTTGCCTCCCTGTAATATTTTTTCACCAAACCACTGAAAGGCACATCTGTGGGATGTTGGCTGTCTTTCCTCCAAATTTCAGCCCAAAAGACCGAACCATTATTTTTCAGCAGGGCGCCAAAGGATTGCTGCAATGCGTCGAACGCCGTAATGTTATCCTATGGGAGAAAGTGTGAACTTTGGAGTGCCATAACTTTGCTGCCATGTAATATTTTTCAACAAAACACTGAAAGGCATATCTGTGAGATGTCAGCTGCTTTCTTTCCAAATCTCAGCCCAAAACACCAAACCGTTCTTTTGCAGCGGGGTGCCAAAAATTGCTGTCATTTTCCCAGAGCCTAGAAAAGTACTGTTGCAATTTGCAAAAGCTTTCTCAAATTCATTCGACAGTGTCGCAAGTGCAAAAGTACTTTACAAAAATACTTTTTCCAGAAATTTGAAAAACATATTTCTGGGCTGTTTTACCCCAAAATAAAGACATGGCTAGCATCCTCAGGGTCCGACTAGGTGACTACAAAAAGAATTAGGTTGCTAGAGGGTCCAAAATTTAAACGCCAAGCATTTTTCTGATCACCAACTGAAAACAAAATAGCAGATTTGTGACAGTAAAAGGGCCATTTGTGAAAATAAAAACTGCATTTGCGACACTGTGGAACTTTTTGTTAACTTTTCCCATTGACTTATAATGGGAACTTGTTTTTTGAATAACTTTTGAACCGTTTAATATTTTTTCATGAAATCTTCAAAAGGCACATCGGGGACCCTGGCCACATGTTCCATGAAGATTTTGGACCAGTCGTGCAAACTGTGCGACCTGTAGGCGCGACCGTAGAATTCGAAAAAAGCGTAAAGGCGCATGTGGATCATGCTTAATAACTCCACAGCCATATACCCAACCGATACAAAACTTTGCAAATCCCAAGGCATGTGGGTCTTGGTCATGTATTCCAAATTTCAGGCAAATCCGTCAAATGGTTGCAAAGTTATTAAGGTGCAAAAGTTTGGGTTTAACATGTAAGTGGCTCCTCAACCCTAACTATGGTTGCACTACCGTGCTACCATAATGTATGATATATATATATACATATATATATATATATATATATATATATATATATATATATATATATATATATATATATATATCTCAGGAAGCCTGCATGCATGGAGCTGCAAACACATGCATGCAACTGTGTGTTTGCATGGAATCTAGCCACTATCCACTCTCCATCTACTACCTCTGCTGCAGAACCTGTACTACACTGCCACCCATGGTTACCCAGGTGCCAGTGTTACCACGAAGGCAGTGACTCTTCCTCCCTGGAGAAGAGTGTGCTGTAAGATGTTGAACCCTCCCCTCTTGGCTAACTCCTGAGGACCCAGGCTCAGTTATAAACTTTGACCAGTGGCATCATGAGCTGTGCTGATGGGATGACTGCGTTTTGGTATATACTGATAAAAATATATACTGATAGTACAGAAAATGTAGTGTGTGTGTGTGTGTGTGTGTGTGTGTATATATATATATATATATATATATATATATATACACATTGCAAAAAACTTTGTTAATGCATCACTTAGGGTTGATAGCACAGCAACAAAAGTATGGAAATGTGATGTTGAGGTTACCCCACCCTCCTCCATACGCCAACAGACGTTGGGGTGTGCCATGGGGTTGTCAGGCCCAACTCTCACCCCATTCCATGTGTAAGCAAGCTGACATACTACAGTATAGGAGAATGGGGTGAGAGTTAGGTCTGTCTGATGACCCCATGGTACACCCCGACATCTGCTGATGTGTGAAGGGTGGGTGGTGGTGGTGGGGTCAACCTAACATCACATTTCTGTACTTTTGTCGCTGTGCTATCAACCCTAACTGATGCATTAACAAAGTTTTTTTGCAATGAAAACAGCTATATAAAATTTATTTTTTCACAAATTAATCCTGTTTCACGATCAAGAAATCCTATTTTGCAGGACACATCTAACTTTTCCCATAGGAAATAATGGAAAACACTGAAATTTAATAACTTTTAAATGGATTAATATTCTTTCATCAAACCTTCAAAAGGCACATCTGTGACCCAAGACCTATATACCCTAAGAATTTCAGACCAAAACTCTAAGCCATTTTTGCACAGCAGCATGACAAAGAATTTGACAAAAACACCAACATACCCAACTGGAACAAAGCGTGCCAAATCAACAGATCATTGGTTCCTGATGGCGCATGCCAAATGTCATCCAAATTGCTTGAACGATTGCAAAGTTAATAAAGTACAAAGGTTTCAGGTTCACATAGAAATGAAGAAAGAATTTGACAAAAAAACTGTGATTTACACATTTTGGGTCTCTATATCTCCACACCTGCACATCTAACTAGAACAAAACTTGCTAGATCAAGAGATTGTTGGTCCCTAATGAGGCATGCCAAATTTCATGTAACTCGCCTGAACAATTGCTACATTATTAAAGCACAAAATATTCAGTTTAACATAGAAGTGAAGAAAAGATTTTGACAAAAAATGGTGATTTTCACATTTTGGGACTCTATATCTCCACACTCACACATCCAACTGAAACAAAACGTGCCGCTTCATGAGACCCTGCTACATGATGGGGGTTGCCAAATTTCATGCATATCATCTGAACAGTTGCAAAGTTATTAAAGCACAAAATATTAAGTTTAACATAGAAGTGAAGAAAGAATTTGACAAAAAATGGTGCTGTACACAGTTTGGGACTCCATATCTCTAGACTTGCCCATCCAGCTGAAATGAAATGAGCAACATCAAGAGACCTTTGGCTGCTGAGGGCGCATGCCAAATTCCATGTAAACTATGTAAACGGCTGCAAAGTTATTAAAGAGGAAAGTGCAAAAGAATCCTTTTTTCATGAAAGAGAAATGCTTTCACATGGCACATTTTTATACCCCATAGGAAATAATGCATGACTTTGATATTTAATAACTTTTGATTAGATTAATATTTTTTTCACCAAACCTTCAAAAGGCACATCTGTGATCCAAGACCTGTATATATTCTGAAAAGTTCAGACCAAAACCCCAAGCCGCTGTTGTGCAGCAGCGTGACAAAGAATTTGACAAAAAGTGGTAATTTTAACATTTTTTGAAATTTGCCACATCAAGAGATCTTTGGTCCGTGATAGTGCATGCAACACTTCATGTGAATCGGACGAATGGTTGTGAAGTTATTAAAGTTCAAAATTTGGGGTTTAACATAGAAGTGACCGTTGAACCCTAATATACAGGCACGACCGCGCTTGTATAATATATATATATATATATATATATATATATATATATATATATATATATATATGTTATGTACAGAAATATCCGTTAAGGAGCAAGTACACCTTTTTGTAGTTTATTTGTAGTATAAGCAGTGGAGGAAATCAATGGGTGTGGAAAGGGAAATGTAGTGTACTAGCACCCAAAAGACTGAGTCCCTTTAACACTTCTGAGAGTCTCTTTGGACCACTGTTACTCCATGAGAATGGAATGTATGTCATGTATCCAGTATTTTTCTGCATACAGAAGGTTATTTGAGTCTGACTGTCTGACTTGCTCTAAGGGAGACATCTTCCAGTTTTTGTAGGGCCATCTTGATTAAAATGTGTCGTTTGTATTTTGCATGACTTGGACACCTTTGAAAACGTCTTCTGAACACAATCTTCTGAACACAATCAATCAATCAGTCAATCAGTCAGTCAATCAAGAAATAAATAAAATGCTCAGTTACAGACATTTCCATAGTGTGGATGATAATGATATATACAGTACTGCCTATGCCTGTTCACTATCTTGTTATAGTGCACAAGCATTGGGGGCAAAGCTGGACCAATAAACAGGTGCCATTGAAACATAAGTTGTAGATTATAAAAGAGGAGAATGTTAAGCTCGACCAACATGCATAGACTGTTTGTAAAGGTTTCTATTTCTAACTCTAATGATAGAATCTGTCTGTAATTTAGGACTTCTAATTATGCCTTTTGAATTCTCTATGCACTCATTAGTGAAGAAAACTGTCATAAATCTGTCAATCATTTGCTAATGTAGGCTTTACACTGGTTCTTGGAATTATGATCAAGCAGGTGGCTATGCTTAGCAATTTAAAGGAGAACTGCCTTGAATCTGCATTTCTGTGCTTTCTGCAGAAGCTATGCTTCTAATACTGGTTCACATTCTGTTATTGTTCCATCTGTACTGGCCTTTTAGTTAATTCACTGGGTCTTTCTACTTTACACTCCAGTGGGCAGTATTATTTTAGAATGGTATGATGTGTGTTATGTCCTAGTTAAATAACTTAAATTGTTTCCACAATGCATTCATTTTCTACTCTGGAACTTTGTGGTCCAAAGGGTACACAAACTACATCATACAGTTCTAAAATGGCATCTACCAGCAGCGTGTTAGCCAGGAAACCCCACTGTGTTTACCAAAAGGCTATTGGAGATAGAACAATAACAGAAATGGATCAAATATATGAAAAAAAGCATTTACTGGGAAAATGACTCACAGGTTCAGCGCAGTTCTCCTTTAAATGACTAATCTGGGGGATTCTAAATGAGAACCTTTAAAGTTTAACCTACCATGCATGATGTCATGCTGTGTAACATTATTTTTTTTTACAACATGCTAAGTATAATGTTTGGTCTGGTAATGTTCAATTTTCTAGAGGAACAGTCGGAGATATTCCAGCATTTTGCTGAGTATATTGTGATGCTTTCCACACATACAGGATAGAAACTGACATATTAGTTGAAGGCTAAGCAGCAATCTGTAACTGGCAACAGTCACATCTCATAATTCCTGTTGTGTAGCACCCTTTAGACTGGGCCTTTTGAGAAGTGCCGTTCCACCTTATTTTTATGTTGACTCATGCTTGCGTGCAGGCCAACATATTACATTAGGAACAGATTTGGAGGCGTGGTCACTGTGGGCGAATGCAGGGCACGCATCTGTAGGCGCATCCCTCATTCCCCAATAAGCCAACATGTACGCACCACACCATAGAAACATAGAATTTGATAGCAGATAAGGACCGCTTGGTCCACCCAATCTGCCCATTTTCCTACCTAATGGATAAGCTGCAGATCCTAGTTACCCAACAGCTTACTTCCTCCTCCTACCCCCCCACTAGGACTGCCTTATGTCTGTCCCATGCATTCTTGAATTCCCCTACTGTTCTTGACTCCACGACCTCCTCAGGAAGGCTGTTCCATGCATCCACAACCCTCTCCATGAAAAAATACTTCCTCACATTACCTCTGAGCCGTCCCCCTCTATCTTCAAATTGTGCCCCTTGTTCTTGCACATCTCTTTTTCTGAAAGATGCTACCCTCTTGGACTTTGTTGATTCCCTTGAGGTACTTGAAAGTTTCTATCATGTCCCCTCTCTCCTTCTTTCCTCAAGGGTATACATATTAAGCTCCTTTAGTCTTTCTTCTTCATATGTCTTCTGGTGCAGACCCTGCACCATTTTGTGCCCTCCTCTGGACAGCCTCCACTCTGTCTATGTCTTTGCGGAGATGGGGTCTCCAGAACAGCACACAGTACTCCAGATGGGGTCTCACCAACTGTCTGTACAGAGGGATAACAACTTCCCATTTTCTACTATTGATGCCTCTTCCCTATGCATCCCAGTATCCCCCCAGCCTTCCATACTGCCTTCTCACATTGCTTGCCCACCTTTGGGTCATCTGATATAATTACCCCGGTCCCTTTCCATTTTACTGTTGTCAGTATCTCACCCCCATTGTGTACTCTTCCCTGGGTTTTGTTTCCCAGGTGCATTACCTTGCACTTCTTTGCTGAATCTGAGCTGCCATACATTTGACCATTCCTCCAACCTTGCCAAGTCCCTTCTCATCCTTTCCACTCCATCTTGTGTATCAACCTTGTTGCAGATCTTTGTGTCATCTGCAAAGAGACATGCTTTTCCTTCAGTTCCCCTGCAATGTCACTTATAAAGACATTAAAAGGACTGGTCCCAGTACTGAACCCTGTGGTACCCACTAGTAACCCTCCTTTCTTCACTGTGCACTCCATTTACTACTACCCTTTGCATCCTGTTGTCAGCCAATTTTTATCCAGGCTACCACCTTGGGGCCCACTCAAGGCTGGCTAACATGTATATTAATCTTTTGTGTGGGACTGTATCAAATGCCTTGCTAAAATCTAGGTAGGCCATATCCACAGCCCCTCCCTGGTCTACTACTTTAGTCACCCAGTCAAAAAATCTTAGATTAGTCTGACATGACCTTCCATCGTGAATCCATGCTGCCTTGGGTCCTGTGCCCCATTGGCCTCTAGGTGCTCAACAATTCTTTCCTTCAGAAGTGATTCCATCATTTTCCCTACCACTGAGGTCAAGCTAACTGGTCTGTAGTTTCCCTGCCTCTGTCCTGTTCCCACTTTTGTGAAGAGGAATCACATCTGCCCTCCTCCAGTCCTCAGGTACCAACCCATCCTCCGATGATTTGTTAGAGAGAGTAGTCAGCGGTGTCACTAGTTCTACCCTTAGTTCTTTTAGAATTCTTGGGTGAATCCCATCAAGCCCCATTGCTTTGTCCACCTTCAATTTTATTCGTTCTTTCAGAACCCTTTCTTCTGTAAATGGACTGGTATCAACCCCCATCTTCAGAGTGTTTCTCTTGTTTGGTTTAGGTACCTACCCCTCCTCTTCCTTTGTGAATACTGAGCAGAAATATTAATTCAGTATCCCTGCTTTTTCACTGCCCCCCTCTACCCACATTCCCTCCCCTTTGTTAAGCCTTAGTATCCCTCCTTTGGCCTTTCTTCGCTCCCTAATGTACCTATAAAAGGTCTTATCCCCCTTCTTAACAGAACTGGCTATCCTTTCCTCAGTTTGGGCCTTTGCTATTCTGACTGTCTTCCCAGCTTCTTTCTGCTTTAACTGATAAAGTTCTCTGTCCTGCTCCTTCTGTGTTTCCTTATATTTCCTGAATGCTATCCTTTTCTCCTTAACCTTCCCTGCCACCTCTTTTGAGAACCATATTGTTTTTTTTTCCTTCATTGTGTTTTATTGATTTGCTTTACACAAAGGCTTGTTGCCTCTGTGATGGCTGTTTTGATTACTCCCCATTGTTCCTCCACCCCTCCTTCTTGCCCGTTTGCTAGTGTTTTTCTGAGGCACTCTCCCATTTTTCCAAAGTCAGCTCTCCTAAAGTCCAATACTCTTGCTTTTGTATGGCTTGATTGTATGGCTGTGTTTATCGTGAACCACACTGTTTGGTGGTCACTTGTTCCCAGATGGCTACCCACCTCTAAATCTGAGATTCTTTCTCTGTCCCCATTTGAGAGTACCAGGTCTAAGATTGCTCCCTCCCGAGTGGGTTCCAGTACCAGGAATACATAATGTGGTGAGCACATCTAAGAAAAGGTCTGCTGCAATGAGAGCCAAGCTTGTCAAGCAGCGGCACCAAAACACACCCTCCCTACATGCCATTCCTGGTGAAGCCCTTCAATAAACATGGCATCACTGACTGCCGCCGTGCAAAGAGCTGACTTCAAGGGTGCCCAATCCCCCTGTTGGCATGCCCCAACCCACTTTATTTGCCGATGGGGGAGCCCACTCTCCTTTGGCATAATGCACCCCTCATTTAAAGTGTGTACCAAGGGGGTGCCCAGTCCTCCTCGACATCATTTCCCCTTCCCAGTTTAATTTGCCGACAGGGGAGCCCAATCCCCTTTGGCATAATATTCCCCCCCATTTGTTGTGTGCTGATGGGGGTGCCCAATCCCCCCGTCAGCTACAGAACTCTCCCAAAAATAAAACACTCAGGTGGCATGCTGGGAGCCCACCCCAGCATACCAAATGCCCCTGTAAAACAAAAACAGTCCCGTAATGCTTTTTTTTTTTACAACCTGCAAACCAGAAAATGGTTCCTCGTCGAGTCCGGTAGCCCTCCCCCAACCCGTGCCCACCATCTGCACACCCTGCCTCCCCACACCCCCCTCACCCCATACTTACCTCTGGAGCATGACGAGACAATCTTTGGTGGACTGGGAACACGTCTGCACTCTTCAAAGCCGACCTCGAACTGAAGAAATGCCGGTAAGCTATATAATGGCATAAATAGGGGTTTTTCAACTTTGGTGCATATCTCAGGCATTTTTGGGAATTTTGGCACCAAATTTTCAACATGGGGTTATTGGGACACCTCCTCATGTATTCAGTCACTGTCATGGCATTATTCGGTCCCGAAAGGTGATTTCGTGGTTACTGTACAGAATCACCTTTTGGGACCAATTAACGAAACAACAGTGACACTGTTTAAGAGGGGGTGCTCTCAAAAAGCCTATGTTGCAAATTTGGTGAAAAAAATAAAAAAAAAATGGCTGTTTTACAAGCGTGCGTTGCGTCGTTTCCATGCACGCTTATAACTTCTTGAATTTGTAATATCTTCACTCCAGATTTTCAAAATTGGCATTTTTCCACACCTTCTTATGAACAGTACTGTTGTCATTTTACATATCCTGGCTGAAATGTGTTTTCACACATCTGGCACAGACTAGCACCGTCGCTGTGCGAAATCAGTTTTCGGGGCAGTATGAGAAAATGACAGTGACACTGTTCATGAGCAGAGTTCCTAAAATGCCTGTGTTGAAAATCTGGTGATGAAAGTCCATAAAATGACTGTGTTACAAGTGTGTGTTTCGCAGATTCCACGCACCCTTGTAACTTGGCAAATTTGCAATATTTTCATGCTAGATTTTCAACACTGGCATTTTTTCACACCTCCTTATGAACAGTACAGCTGTCATTTTTCACAGCCTGCCCAAAATGTGTTTTTGCACCTGTGACGCACAATGGCGTGTTCGCTGTGGGAAATCAGCTTTTGGGACAGAATAACAAAATCACAGTGCCACTGTTCATGAGGGGAGGTCCCAAAATGCCTATGTTGAAAATGTGGTTAAAAATATCCAAAAAATAATTGGGTTACAGATGTGTGTTGCACAATTTCTATGCATGCTTATGACTTCAGTTTTTCATATTTCCACTCCAGATTTTCAAAGTTGCCATTTTTTTACACCTCCTCATGAACAATACAGTTGTCATTTTTTACATCCTGCCCAAAATGTGTTTTCGTCTCTGTGTCACCAAATGGCATAGCCGCTGTGCAAAACCACCTTTCAGCTAACAAACTGTTTGTGCCGCTCTTCATGAGGTGGGGTCACAAAAAACCTATGTTGAAAATTTGGAGTGAAAATACCAACAAACACCTATGACGTTAGAGTTTCCAACTGTAACACCCTACCCTGTAGAGACTGACAGGCATCAGGAGTGTGACTTGGGATCATTGGCTGTAATGCTCGCATTCCACCACCCCACCCCCACCCTCCAGCCAGTGACAGGCATTGAGGTGTGCCTTGGAGTGTTCGGCCCTAAAGTTCACCCCATTCTCCTATACTGCTGCCATCTCAGTGTATTTCCTTATGGAATGGGGTAAGTATAAGGCCCAAAGACCCCAAAGCACGCCACAACACTTGTCAGTGTCTACAGAGTAGGATGAGGTAAAATGGAATGAGCGTTATAGCTGACGACCCAAAGGCACATCCCAATGCCTGTCAGTCTCTGCAGGGTGGGGGTGGGGTTGGCGTCAGATCAATACTTCACTGCCGTTCCTATTATGCATCTCTAACTCCTGCACTAGCAATGCCAATGCCAGCAAGCAAACATTCGGCAATGACAAATGCTTGTTCTTAAAGGAGCAATACTTTTGAATCACTGTATATTTTTTTCAGCAATAATGGTTTTCTGGCAAAAACATCAGTATACCTATTTTTCTTTTCATTTTCTTTCATTCCTGAACTAAGATATGGGATTTAGAATTCAAAAAAAAAATCCTATTCCTCTGTGGCATGTCACCATGAAACATTTAATATCCTGGTACAGTGCTGTGCTGTTCACTATCAGAGAGATGTAGTAACACCATCCTAATGCATCCACATAATGAATCTAGCATGAACATTTAGCAGGTAACCTCAGCCAAAGAGATTCTAAAAATTGAGAGTGCCAGCCATCTTTTATGACATGAGTCATTAATTATAAAAGTAGCTATACAAGATGTTTAAAAAATATGTAATAAAACTAAAAATACACCAGGGATGAATCTAAGGATGCCAGAAATACACTCTTGCTAAAAAAAACAACACTATATGACTAAATACTAACAAAGTTGGCTAACCAAAACTGGTGCTTTAAATGCAAAGAAAAGATCAAATATGAGCATGTCTGTATGGGAAAGGTCTTGCTTATGTTAACAATGGGATTATAAACTGCATCCTTATGCATGCTATAACAGTGTAATGCTCTGCTGTCATTTTTTGTGCACCTACACCTGGGACATGCCTGGAGAGGAGTGGTTTCGTCTACTCAAGCTATATTCCAAGATAATTACCTCTATAAGTACGTAAATACCCAACTAGAGTATCTGCACTGAGTGATGTCACAGATAAGTACAAAGGTACATAGGTGTAGTTAGAGAAAGTAAGTGAATGTAGGTCATCAATCTCACCTACCAGTTGTTCTGGTAACCTGAAAAAACATGAATTTCTGGTGGATAGTTACCACTGCCATTGTTATTCAGCAGTTATGTATACCAGTTTTTTTTTTCTGGTGGCCCCTGGAATCTAGAAGAGGTTTATCTTCAGTAACCCAGAATGCTGCAGACAGGCCCAGCCCCACCTCAACCCCATATCAAACAGTATTTGCTTTTCATGAATAATGCTAAATGCATTTGAGTTTGTTGTGTGTTGAACTGACCCACTGTATGGAGCTACAAACTGATGGCTACCAGAATAGAACAAGCATGTGTCAATGCCGAATGTTTGCTTGCTGGCATTGGCATTGGTAGTGTAGGAGTTACAGAGCTGCATAATAGGAATGACAGTGAAGTACTGAACTGAAGCCAAACCCACCACCACTCTGCAGAGACTGACAGGCATTTGGGTGTGCCTTTGGGTCGTCAGGTATAATGGCCATGCCATTTCACCACACACTACCCTGCAGACACCGACAAGTGTCACGGTGTGTCTTGGGGTCTTTGGCCCTTATGCTCACCCCATTCCATCAGGAAATATGGTGAGATGGGTGCTGTATAGCAGAATGGGGTGAACTTTGTGGCCAAAGAGTCCAAGGCACCCCTCGATGCCTCTCACTGGCTGCAGGGTGTGGAATGGTATGAGCATTACAGGCGAGAATCCCAAGTCACACCCGTGATGCTTGTCAATCTCTACAGGGTGGGGCATTATGGTCGGAAACTCTAACGTCTCAGATGTCCGTTGGCATTTTCACTCCAAATTTTCAACATGGGTTTTTTGAGACCCCCACCTCATGAACAGTGGCAATATCAGTTCGTTAGCCAAAAGCTGATTTTGCACAGTGAGTACGCCATTTGGCACCACAGGTGCAAAAACACATTTTGAACAGGATGTGAAAAATGACAGCTGTACTCTTCATGGGAAGGTGGAAAAAATGGCAATGTTGAAAATCTCAGTGAAAATATTAAAAAATGGTGAAGTCACGAACGTGTGTAGAAACTGGGCAATGCACACCCATAATGCAATTAGTTTGGGGATGTTTTACCGCAGATTGTCAACACAGGCATTTTCGAACCTCCGCTCATGAACAGTGTCACTGTGATTTTTTTAATCTGTCCCAAACAGTGATTTCCCACAGCGACCACGCATTTCTGCACTGGAAGTGCAAAAACACATTTCGGCCATGGTGTGAAAAATGACAGCTGTACTGTTCATAAGGAAGTTTGGAAAAATGCCTGTGGTGAAAATCTGGACTGAAAATATTAGAAATCCATGAACGTACGAGGGTGCGTGGAAACTGTGCAATAGTCGCTCGTAACACAGTCATTTTATGGACTTTTTCCACCAAATTTTTAACATAGCCATTGTAACACCTCTGCTCATGACCAGTGTCACTGTGATTTTCTTAATGTGTCCCGAACATTGATTTTGCACACCAACTGCTCCATTGTGCGCTACATGCGTGGAAACACATTTTGGGCGAAATTTGAAAAATGACAGCTGTACTGCTCATAAGGAGGTATGGTAAAATGGCAATGTTGAAAATCTGGAGTGAAAATATTGAAAATTCGTGAACTTACGAACGTGCGTAGGAACAGCGCAACGCATGCATGTGAAACAGTCATTTTATGGAGTATCGTCACCAAATTTTCAACATAGGCATTTTAGGACCTCTGCTCATGAATGGTGCCACTGTCAGTTTCTTAATCTGTGCAGAACACTGATTTCCCACACCGACCATGCTATTCCGCTCCGAAAGTGCGAAAACACATTTCATCCAGGGTGTGAAAAATGACATCTATACTGTTCACAAGGAGGTCTGAAAAAATGCAAATGTTGAAAATCTGGGGTGAAAATATTGCAAATTCGTAACGTTACGAGCGTGCATAGCAACTGCACAACGCATGCTCGTAAAACATTCATTTTTTGGATTTTTCCCACCAAATTTGCAACATAGGCTTTTTGAGAGCCCACCTCATGAACACTGGCACTGTTGTTTCGTTAATCGGTCCTGTAAGGTGATTCCGCACAGTGACCGCAAAATCACCTTTCAGGGCCGATTAACGCCATGACAGTGAAAGAATTCATGAGGAGGGGTCTCAAAAACCCCATGTTGAAAATTTGGTGGCAAAATTCCAAACAATGCCCGAGATATGCATTAAAGTTGAAAAAACCCTATTTATTACATTATACAGCTTACCAGCATTTCCTCAGTTTGCGGTCGGCTTTAAAAGAGTGCAGGCGTGTTCCCCATCCACCGAAGATCGTCGCGCAGATTCCGGAGGTAAGTATGGGGTGAGGGGTGAGGGAGGCAGGATCGCAGAGGGTGGGTGCGGGTGTGGAGGGGGGCCAGGGAGACCGCCGGGGGACCGTTACCTTCGTTACAGGTAAAAAACCAAAAACAAAAAGACATCGCAGGAAGTTTTTTTATTGACAGGGCAATGTGGCACGCTGGGGTGGGCTCCCAGCATGCCAGCTGAGTCTTTGTTTGGGGAACGCTGTAGCCGGCGGGAGATTGGGCACTCCTGTCGGCACACAACAACGGGAGTTGATCATGCCAACGGGATGGGCATCCCCATCGGCACACAACAAAAGGGGACATTATGCCAGCGGGACTGGGCACCCTGTTGGCGAGACAAGAAGGTGGGGGCCATTACATACTGCCCGGCCGGGAGTGGGCTCCCTCGTAGGCAACATACATCTGGGGCACTGCAGCCAATGGGGATTGGGGCCCCCATCGGCCAAACAAGCGTGTTGGGGGGCACATGCTGCCAGGGGATTAGGCACCTCGGCAGGGAAGGGGGTTAATATTGTTTGTGAAAAGGCGGCAAGCCACCGCCATGTTCACAAACAATATTAGGGCTGCAAGGTCCCGCCCTGCAATGACGGGTTGCTCCCTCATTGCAGCTAATGGCTGACGCTGCAATGACAAGGTGGCCCCTGATTGCAGCGGCTATTTTGTCACAAGTTGGTGGCAAGTTTCCAAACTAGTGTCACTGGCTGTGTCCCCCATTATTGGTGGGCATCACATATGCCCGAAAATGCCATGTCAGTATTGGCCTCAACAGTGCTGCACCTCCAGATCCTGCTTTGGCACCAAGCTGTCGCAATATGTTTCTTGCGCTGCGCGTAAGCAAACATAAAAAGCTTTGAGAAAACAAACTAGGAATCATACTAGGAATGTGTAGAAGCACAGGCGGCTGAGGTTCATAAGGAGCTTCTTTACATCCAATCATCTCTTGTTGATGAGTTATTATATATTCATCCAGGCATTTTTTACATTCCAGTTTTGTCCTGCTCAAAACTACGTATTCAGGGAGCTTATTCCATGAGTCCATTTCCCTCTGGGTAAAGAAATGCTTCCTTGCAGGAGTCCTAAATAGTTGTCCCTTTAGCTGTAGCTCATGTCCCCTCGTTTGCATACAGCTTTGCTTAAAAGAAAGATTTAATTTGGTCATCATGTATGAGTTGTAGGTTATGTCGTACAGTGCTAAAAGATCACCCCTTAAACATCTTATATTCAGTGGCATTAAGTTCAATGATTGTAGCCTATCGTAATAGGAGAGATCATTCAGGCCTTTTATACTTTTAGTTATTCTCCATTGGATTTTCTTTGGTTTACCTTGATATTTGCTGGTGTATGGACTCCACAATTGGCTAGCATAGTCTAAGTGGGGACGGACATAGGATCTGTAAAATGGGAAAATAACTTTTGACAGACTTTTGAAAATAACATTAGACATTTTTTGGGGGGGGGGGCAGGGTTAAGAAACCATGGATTAAGTGGGCTTGGCATACAGCTGTGTGAACCTCCCAAAGTCTGATCTCATAAACATGGTCCATTGAACCTGGAAAACGTTGTAAAAGTCTAATTAGTTTCAAACTAGTTTGCCCTTGTTGGACTTAACATTGTTTTGTGGTTAAGAATGCAGTGGGATAGTATTTTCTTTCTGCCATGGCACCTTTTGCACAAAAAACAGCAGAATGGTGCACTGTGCCACAGTGAAGGCTACTTCATTGTGGCACTGTGGCACGGTGGCACTCATTATTCAGTGTCAGTGGATCAACAGGTAGCATGTTCATGTCTGGGGCTGGAAAATCAGAAGGTTTTGGGTTCTAGCCCCACATCAGGCACTTGGGGTAATACTCATAGCTGACACGGTAGAGCAGGACTTAAAATTCTAAGGGGGGTGGGATTGCAGAACTCTTAAGTGGGAGACAGTAAAGTCTTCTTCTATAGAGGTGCTCCAGAGGAGGGCAACAAAATAGTGCAGGGTCTGCAGCAAAAGCTCAATGAGGAGAGACTGAGGGACCTCAATATGTACACCCTGGAGGAGAGAAGGGAGAGGGAAGATATGATAGAGATTTTCAAATACCCCAAGGGCATACTTAAGGTTCAAGAGGGAAGCATTTTTTCAGAAAAAAAGATGTGCAAGAACAAGGGGTCATGCTATGAAGCCGAAGGGGGTAGACTCAGGGGAGATGTGAGAAAGTACTTTTTCACAGAAAGAGTGGTGGATGCCTGGACAGAAAGAGTGGTGGATGCCTGGAACAGCCTCTCAACAGAGGTAGTGAGGGCAAAAAACTGTAATGGAATTCAAGAATGCATGGGATAAACATAAGGGGCCAGCACTACTCACCGGTCAAATAAAGGTAATGATACAAGATGTACATCTAAGGCCCTGTCCACACTACACCTGAAAATGCTGAAACGGTTCCGAACCATTACAGACTTGAAATGGTACAGCACATCCACACTGCCAGGGAACAGGTGTGAAAGTGGTCCAGAACAGTTACAGCCCATCCACATTAAGCTGAGAACAGGGTGTGGATACAAACCCAGGAATGGACAGCGTATCCCAGGGTGCACATGGGGAAGACAGCTGCGAAGACAGACACACACACACCCACATGGCCATCCGGCAGACAGTGTACACGGAGCGTGGCAGAACATAGTAAGGGGGCCAACAGCAATGTGTGCCCAGTGGCGGCCATGGTGGACCGATGGTGTGATGCATCGGAATGGGTGGAAATGAAAGCAGAGGAGGGCCCTGATGCCTGGCATGGAGGAGCGATGTGGTGCACCCATGGGAGCTGGGAACCGTGACCCAGCAGCAAGCCACAGGCAGGTACGAGGTGCACCACCTGGGCAAGGCATGCCATGCACAACAGCCACCCTCCAGATGCAGGCTGCGTGTGCCCAGCACACCAGGCAGTACACACAGTCCCACCACACCCATGACCCATGTCGGTGGAGGCCCAACAGTGCCCCCACATAGCAATGTGGGCATGCAAACAACCCGCCCAAGCAAACGAGCAACACAGTATCGTGTCACATGTCAGTCTTTATTGCAATGCCACCATGGCCTCTGGTGGCTGTAACACATGGAAAGCAATATTAGACAAAAGCATGAACAGGCAGCATGCCCTGTGCATAGTTGTGGCACACAAAGCATATGAAAAGAACATACAACGTCCAACAGCAAAACCCTGTGCAGGACTGAACCCATGGCATAAGGAACACTGTAATAACCCCGTGACCACTGCAAACCTGCCAGTGGACACACAACATAATACTGACACTGCACCACCCTCTGTGGCCCCCTACAGTGATAGGCACTGTTCAGTGGATGCAGGACACCCACGGGACACAGACCCTGACATGTGACCCAGCCATGTAACACACTATGCAAGACAACAATATGGCCAACAGTGTACAACCAGACAGTAACCAACCCAACGTCCCCATGTCCCAACACAACACCCCGGGGTACCATACACAGGATGGGCAAACACCCAGCCCCCCATGTGGACCTCTCATGCCTGAACCCCTGTGGACCTTGTGACAGAAACGCCATGCATCACTGCAGAACACCCCAGTGGGAACACACTAAATACAGGAGTGCCACTGTGAGCACAAAGCCCTGTGCCAAACCACACCAGGCACAGACAACACCGGTCCACCCCCAGTGCCATCACCATACCAGTGTGGAGAACATAATGGGTGACCCGGGGACGGCCCACGGGACACATTGGACAACAGTCCCCTGTAGGGGGCCCATGCCATCACAGTGTGGTCCACTGGAACTCGTCATCGTACAGGTCCTGCATGAAGCTCGGCATGCCCGCAGTGGGTGCTGTGGGACCAGCAGTGAGCTGGTCAGCAGCACCATGCATCGGGGTAGGGTAGTGGTGTGCAGCCCAGCTGTGGTGGGCACACCACCTGTCGGGCACTGCCATGCCATGCTAACAAGACATGCCGGTGCCTGGGATGTGGTGGCCAGGGCGTCCTGGGCGGTGGCACTGCCTGTGTGCACACACCGCTGAACAGGGGATGCACATCTGTGGGGCACAGGCATGGTTGGGGGCAGCACACCGGTGCAGTCAGCCAGTGCCCTGCTGCCTGCCTGGCTGTCATCGGTGGCAGACTGGTGCAGGATGTCCATGGCCTGCACACCAGTGGGGTTCCCCGTGGATGGGCAGGACAACAACCGTTGGGCTGTGCCCTGAGGGATGGGGCGGGTAGGGATGGGGTGGCGGTGGTGGGGGGCATGGTAGTGGTACCCATACAATGCGAAACCAGGAACATGGCCATCTATTGAAAGAACTGCTGTGTTTGTGCAGCCTCCTGTTGCTGCATACGCTCCTCCATAGCCCTCTGCTCCCTTGCCCGCTCCCTCTCCAGCTCCAGAATCTCCCTATGGTGCTCCTGCAGTATTTTACAGGTTGGTTCCAGCACCGCCCCAAGCACATCAGCCATCCGTGCTGCTTTGGACTTCCTCTTCCGGAGGTTCATCAGGGGTTCCTAGCCACTTTGCTGCCTCGCAGCCCTTCCGCGTCCTGTGGTGGAGGTGTCACTGGAGGTACCCGGCATCTTGTCCTGCATGCCCAAGGCCACTGATGTTGCATCCACTCTGTCGGTGTCTGCAGATGTACCTTCCCCTGGGTCTTGCCCTACAATGGCAGAACACACAACTCACCATCATACACATGCAGTCGCCCCACCCAGCCACCCCACACCCAACCCCCATCCCCACACCACTGCCCCCCCGCACCCGTGGCCAGCACCACACCCCAGGTGCCACTGCCCTGTTGCATGCCCATGGGCCACGGCATGTGCACTATGTGCCACCATGCTCACCCGTGCCACCTTCTATCACTGTGCAACACCCATCTGTGATTGACATCCACCTCATGCCCTGGCAGCACCACCATGCAGTGCCCCCCATGTCCCAGCCACCATATGGGTGCAGTGCTCATTGTACATACCAGTGTCAGGTGTCTCCCGATGCACACTGTCCACACCTCCAGGACCCTGGTGTGGGTCCGTGTTCCCGGTAGCATCCCCATCATCTGACTCCGGTTGTGGGCTGCCCACCTGTGAGCTCTCCAGGATGAATGCTGGTGCCGTGGTTGGCCGTGTGCCTAGTATGGTGTCCAGCCTGAGTAGAAGGGGCATACCACACGTGCAGCCCCTGAGCATCTGTGGTTGTCCTTGATTTTATGGTACTGCACCGTCATCTGTTTTATTTTGTCGTGGCATTGCTTTGCCGTCCTCTCCATGCCATTCTCAAACAGGTAGTCCGATATCTTCTGGTAGACCTTGGTGTTGTGCCTAGCACCGGCTAGCTCCACCTGCACCTTCTCTTGTGACCAGAACTCCACCAGCAATGCGGTGGCCTCATCTGACCAGGTTGCTCCATGGTCTGACATGGTTCAAGCTGGCACGCAGCACAGGCTGGGTGGTACCTACTGCTGTGGTCACCAGTGTCTGGGTAGCAGGGCATATCGGTTGACCTTGCTCACGAGCTGTGCTTGGGGGTCAGGGTGGCTCTGCTGTGGTGCTAGGGTGGTGTTACCTGGCACTGTTGTATTGTGGGGGCTAGGTTGCACCTCTGGTGGCTGTTGGTGGCCTACTTCCCACCTGTGGCATATGGGTCTGTGCTGTGGTCTGTTTAACTGCCACCTTTACCCTGCTGTCATTATGCCTTCCAGCTGTGTCCCACTGTTTGCCCTGGGACCATCAGTGTCCTGCTAGCACATCCTGTTGTTCGGCTGCCCCCCACTGGGCTCCCAGTGCTTCTCCACTGCTCCACGTTCCTGTGTGTGCCTCCATCGCTTCGGGTGCTTGGTGTCCCACCCTTGTGCTGGCTCTGCTCCCACACCACCGCAGCCCTCTGTGGGTGTTCGCTGTCCACATGCGGTCTCCTTCCGAGTTCCTCAGCCCCTGTCCCAGCCCTCCCAGCTTTTCTTGAGCTGCGCTATGCCTGATGGTCTGTCGGATGACCGTCAGCTACATGGTGGAGTGTTTACATGCTCATTGGTAATGTTACAGTTCTGTAACCATTACAGAAACCATTGTAGAAACCATCTCCCAACAGGTTTCTGTAACGGTTGCGAAATCGCCTCCTGTAATGTTACAGGTGTAAACGCAACCTGTTACGGTAACATTTTATACCCTCTGTAATGTTACAGAGGCATAGTGTGGACAGGGCCTAAATGTTTGCAGTTTAGTAATACAGCTCTAAACACAAAAGGTGCAAAATACACAAACCTCATTCATGCGGTTTGCACAAGCTGGGAGAGCAGGGCAGGGACCAATTAACCTCTACTGGTTTCACAGTAGCCTCTTCAGAAAGTGTCCCAAGGTGCTTGATAATGATCAATTTATATCAGTATCTTAAAGGGGCCTCACTCATTTCACTTGATGAGTGAGGCCCCTTTAAGATACTGATATAAGGTTTGTGTATTTTGCACCTTTTGTGTTTAGAGCTGTATTATTAAACTGCAAATATTTAGACATACATCTTGTGTCATTGCCTTTATTTGAGTGGTGGGTAGTGCTGGCCTGTTTTGAGATTTGAATGTTATATTGTTTGATAGCACACCTTGCTGTGGGGCGGCCGGTTATAGAGTATTGATAAACATAAGAGAACCTTAGCGTTAAAGAAAGGGGGGTGGGGGTAAAGTCAGAGATCAAGTAGGGTCTGCGGTGCTGCATTAGGTAGGGAAAATGGGCAGACTAGGTGAGCCAAGCGGTCTTTATCTGCCATCAAATTCTACATTTCCGTTTCTATGTTTCTACTTGCTCCAGATATTATGTCCATTAATCACTGACAGACCCTTTTGCTGTGATAGAACAAAGTATTGCGCATGCTGAGTAGTTGCCAGCCACATTTTTTGTAAGGCTTAGATGGCACATGAAACCATAAACCATGAAGATGTCAAGGACATAGCAGCCTATACTGTGTAAAGGTTACTGGTTCAAACATTACACCCATTCAGACACTGTTTAATCCGGAATATTCAAGGTTATGCCAAGGACACAAACAACTTTGCCAAAAAAAAAACAAATAATAAGTATTTGTAATTATTTGTGAGGCTGATGATAAAAAGGTGCAGCTAACAGCCCAGATGTGATTGACTATAGACCAACATAGATTCTTGTAAAAAGTTCCCATAGTATAAAACTGGAATATTCTAGCCTTGTTTATCATGTAAAGGACCACCAACGTTGGTTGGGCCCCCAGGCAAAAAAAAAGGCCTGAGTACTACCGAGGGGGGCTCAAAAGTAGTAGCAACAGAGGAAGAAAAGGATCTGGGGGAGGCGATTACCAGTAACCTGAAGCACTCCTTGCAGTGCAGAAAGGCAGCAGCAAATGCAAACAGAATGTTGGGGTGTATAGCCAAGGGAATCAGCAGTAGATGGAGTGAGGTTATATTGCCCTTGTACGGGTCGTTGGTGAGACTACATCTAGAATATGGGGTAAGATACCAATGTCCATACCTTAAGAAGGACATCAGCATGCTGGAAATGGTCCAAAGGAGGGCAGTCAAAATGATTGTGGGTCAGCAGGGGAAGTCTTAATGAGGAGAGGTTGGGAGCCCTGAAAATCTACTCCCTGGAGAAGAGAGAGAGAGAGAGAGGGGATATGATAGAATCCTGTAAATACTTGAAAGGGATAAATAGAGTGGATAAGGTAGGTCTCTTCAAGATAAGAGACAACCAAACCATGAGAGGACACAGTTTGAGGCTGGTGGGGGGGGAGGGAGGTTTAGGAGGCACGTTAGAAAGCATTTCTTTACAGAAAGGGCGGTGGCCAAATAGAATGCGCTGACAGAGGAAGTGGTCTCAGAGAAGACTGTAGGTGGCTTTAAGAAGGCCTGGGATAGGCATAAGAGGAAGCCATGGGACCATGGGGGGGGGCAGACAAGGTGGGAAGACCTGGGGGAAGAGGGAGTAACAGGGTCAGTGGTGTAAGTTAAAGGACCCTGCAACAATGAGCAGACTCAATAGAACAAATGGCCTTCTTCTGCTGGCTCTTTTATATGCTTGTATGTTCCCACTCTCCTAGACTTAATCGAGGTTGTACAGCTTGCACAGGTCATGCCAGACTCCATTAAAAAACTACTGATCAGACAGACATGGGAGAGACAATGAGGAGTGGATGGATAATTTTAGTGACCAGTGAGCAGCAGGAGGAACAGCAGCCAGCTAGCTGGGCACAGTAGTCAATGAAATCAAAATACCAGCAGTACTGAGAGGTGTCACACTGTCCTTTGCAAAAGCATGACCACACTGGAAATGAGATGTAGCATCTTGGATATGCTATACTGTGTAAATAAATTGCACTTTGGAATGCACTGCATGAACAGTACTATGTAAATGTAAAGTCTATACTATTTCTAGTCTAGCAGTACTACCAATACTGTACTTAAATTACCAATGGTACTGAGGTGTGCCAAGGACTATGTCACTCCACAGACCTCATCATAGTTGGGCCATGCACACAAAAAGATAATATTATTTTTTCTTCTTTAAATCCACAGTGTCACCTTTGAGAAAGGGGCAGAAACTAGTGATGGAAAAAATAACCTCCAACTACAGCCAACATCATGCATGCCAGGGTCAGACTTCCATAACAAACTACTCCCCAGCTAAGGGCCGTTTCTCTTCACCATAAAAGGCGTCCCATAATGATGGTTAATTAAAACTGCTTCCACTGTCTGACAGCAGATATAGTTAAACTTTTCTTTTTAAAGGAAAACACTGGAAAAAGACACAGCTTTCCTCAGACACTACATAAACTCTCAATTAGTGCTTTCAGACAGTAACAACTTTGTTTAAAGCTGCACTGTCAGAGTTAGTCCCCTGGATTTTTAATGTTATTGTGTCTTTAAAAAAGTGTCCTTTTCAGAATGTACTGCCCACCGCTTACCTTTATCTCTTTTTGTTCCATTTGTTTCATTTCTAAATTTCATTATTTATCCCTTTTTTGGTTTTCCCCTCGGTCCGCCAGTATATCTCCGTTCTGTTGTTCCAGTCCACACATTACATGCGTCATACTATCGCATAATGAGTGTGTAGCCCAGCATTTCCAACTCTTTAACTGTGCCGTGTTGAAGCAGTCACGATTCCCCTTTGGTTCCTGCTGAGGTGCTCTGAGAGGTGAGTTCCCATCGATGAAGCCATCATATTGCTGACAGTTTGAACCTTGTTCAGCTTTTACCTCGCTAACTTTCCTATCGCTAACCTTGTAAAGTAATTTGCGCACACTGCAATGAATGGTTGTTGGCACTTGACTGACGCTCCACAAATCAGACTCAACAAGTAATTGCTCACATTCCACTAAGCACATTTCCAACTCCCAAATATTTTCTAAACTACATCTGATGCAACACTATTTGGTGCATTAAACGCTGAAAGCGTCAGTAATCCCACTGTGACTTTGGCTGTAGTCACTTATTTCAATATTTAAAGTTAATGTGAAGCAGTCAGTATAGTTGCGTGTCATAAAGGAACAAAACTAACTAGAGCGCTTGGTGAGACCAGAGCGGATAGGGTCTTTTTACCAGCATCGGTGAAACTGTTCAAAAAATATGTAAGTAAAATAAATACGTTTTATATTTAGAATGTATACTGCCAAAGGGCAGTTGATGGTTTGCCAACCCAGACGTCTTTGGTTTTTAAAGGAAAGCAGCCCAAAAAGTGCTAAAAAGGGAACATAAGAAAGCTGTTTCCTTAAGATTCCTATATCCATGAAGGCTTCATTTAGCCACTGCCACTGCTATTACACTCCCCATACTGACACCGGCCTCTCAAGGTCTCTGGTGAAACCAAGACACAGTTCAGCAAAGTTAACATTGTTGAAATCTAACAGCTTTGACCTAATGAGAGTGTAGTCTCTGTCCCAATGCTGAACCACACAATGTTGCAAGTGCTGGATACCAGGTTCCCCTAATTCCTGGTCAACTGTGATTCTGTCATTGTTTGTCATTACCAGACATGACTTATGATGCCAAATACACATGCACATAGAGAACATCATGAAATTGTCCGCATCATGTATTTCCCTACCGGCACAGTGATGCAGTTGTATGCATCAGTGAATGCAACAATCAACATGTTGCTGTGCAAACATTACATGCAACAGAACAGGAGGCAGAGTTAAAGAAAAAGAAACATGTACAGCACAATATTAAAATTTTAATAGAAAAGTGTGTGAAATACATGTTCATAAAGTGGTGAATCAAGGGGTACAAATTAACAAAAATCAGTTAACAAAGTAATGGGTGACAAAAAAAAAAAAAGTCATTTGTCAAACTAGCTGATCAGGATGGAAACCAGTGTACTGTCCAGAGGGGTCTGGGTAGACGGCACGGATACGCCACATGCAGCAGCTGGGGACAGGCACATGCACACGTTGCCCAAGACGTCCAAGGCACCACAAGATGTACTGATGGTATGCTGAATGCCTGCGTGATCAATTAGTATCTGCGTCTGGAGGCAATGAGAAAATGTCTTGACAATAACTTGCAGCCAAAGTCAGCACAGCTGGGTCAAAACAAGGTGATCCATTTCCTACAAGAAAGGAGAAAAGACAATTATTATCAATCATGGAGCATGTGACTGCTCATTAAAAATATTATGTAATGAATGAGTTGTGAACATTTTAAATAGGAGCACAAACAATGTTGATGGCATCCATAAAAGCAGCCATAGCTATGCAATCATGAAGTGATCCATAAGTGGAACACGAAGGTAGTCATCACAATGCACACTTTAAAAAATTGTCAAATAATGAGGAAAGCAGAAATGTTCTTTTACATTAATTGTATCCGCATAAACTGGACCACCAGACTATCTCTAGTGGTGCTCACAACCAACATGATCACTCACACCTAATATCTCCAGCTCTCATACATGGATAAGGTGAACTGTCCACTCATTCCTGGACAGCCGACCCCCCTGGATGTAAGCACACCAGGGCATGGTCGACAGCTCCTTACTGGTGACCTGTCTGCAAATCTAGTGTGCAAAGAGAAAGCCGCTGGGAGAGGATCATGGGCAGGCTTGAAGATCCAGCACTAGGGGAGGTGTCTTACTGGTCCCACCATTAACAACAGTTTTTACCTTGTTTTCAATTATGGCCTAAGTACAAATGCGTGGAGAAGCTCTGCACTCCATGGGAACTCTTCCGCCGCCATGCATAAGGCTTCTATTGGTGCTATGCACATATTCACATGCTGCTTGGAGCTGCGGCACCCAGCAAATGCCATGTGCCTCCAAGGCATCAGCAAGCTACTCAACCCTTACCCTAGGAAAGGTGAGCAGTCCTGCAGACACTATATCCTTTCCTGCCCCTGCCTACCCACGAGAGCCAGGGTTTGTTCCAAAACACTGGTCACCAGCGTGGTGCATGGTGTGGAAGCCAGCATTGCAACCATCAGCGATGCTGGGCTGGCACCGAGAAAGCAGAATTACCCACACTCAGTTTTAAGAACCTATGACAGGCAAACCATAGTAATCAACGACTCGCTGAAGTCCACGGTCACGCTTTCTCAGTCTGTACATGCCCTTCTCCATGGCATAATGTCTCAGAATGCCACTTTGTTTCCGTCCTCTTGGCATTGCTTCCACACTGCTCTGAATATGAGCTGAATCTCCTGTATATGCCTTACTTCCAGAGCATGTGTTCCCAGTGAACGATGATGTGTGGTTCCCCACCACCTTCTGTACACAACGATCAATATGCTGCTGTACCCTATCTGCTGTCATGTCAGGCATGTACTCTACCCAGATGCTGCTTGTCCTGTCCTCCGTTCACCACTACCATATGATCCCCTTTACTATAGAGTCCTCCAGAATTATGACTGACTCTTTTATGTGCTCTCTCCCTCTCCCTCTCTCTCTCTCTCTCTCTCTCTCCCTCTCTTTCTTTCTGTGTGCTCTTTTCACTGCCTCAAAAAGCTCCCTTTCCCCTAGCCCCCCAGCTATTCACCTCGTCTGCCTCCTCCGGTCTGTGTCCTGACTTCTCCTCCTTGCCAACGATGGCTGGTGCATCAGCTTCACTTACTAAACCAACATGGATTGCCGGCACAGTGCGAGGTGTGGCGTTCAGCGCCTCAACCAACAGTGCCACCAGGACGGTGGAACATAGATATATCGACTACTGTGGATAATTTCCCAGTGCTCATTCCCAGTAGAATTGTGTTTCATAGTACAAACAAATAGGCCACTAAGGAACACAGACATGTCTGACAGCGTGACTGGCAATCTGATGCCAAAGACACAGTTATGTGCTCAATTCATGGTGCTTTGCAGTGCTGTCAAACTCCTACATTTAGCTTGATGCCCCAATTATCTGTGTGATGGTGCTGTACTCAAACACAAACTGAAGCACATTACCAAGGGTAAGCAGGTGAGAATAGCACCTGATTGAGACTCAGTGGGAGTCATAATGAGTGCAGTCAACTGCCATCAAGGGATGCATTTATACACAATGGGACTGTTGAACTACCAAATGACCCCCCCACACACACACGCACCCAAAACAGAAGAACAGAAAATAAGTATAATTATGTTGTAGCAATGTGAATACCATGGAGAGAAAAATAATATCAGTGTCTGTTTTTTCTTTTTAATTTTGGGTGGACAGTAAAATCACTCGGAGTGGATGCACACCAAAAAGTGTGACACAGGGTACATAGCACAAGAGGAAAACTGGAACCAGCACACACGGAATGATGACACAAACAAATATAGAAAAATGGATATTCGTGGCAGACAAAGACTGCTATGCCATTCCTGTCTGCCAGCGTGCCCTATACAGGTAAGCATCTGCTCACCCTAAGTGATTCATGGCTCGTCATCAGTCACGTCAGCCCAGTCGGAGTTATGGATTACAGGTATACATCCCTGTTTCAATGAAGTAGCTACTCCTGTTTTCCCCCCTCACTGTTATTCACCTCCCAGCTTCACTGAGAGTCCTCTGGTGGCCACCGGCTCTCCTGGTGGCTGTTCTGGTGTCCTGGGCAGTCAAGGAGTCACCCAAGAGCAGCACTCTTACTGCCTCATTATCCCTGTTACCACTCGCTATCTGTGTGTCCCCCCATCCCCCTATATTAGCCTGCTTGTCTCCTCCACCCTGCCCGAACCATGTCCATCCCCCAGGCTCGAACCCATATCTCCGTTTGTCCTGATCCTCCTTGGTTCCATTACATCCTGCTGGATCACCGTGGACAATGTCAGTTTGTACCCCCGGGGCAAGGCCCAACCCCCCCATCCGTCTATAGAGCTTCCTCCTCACTGAGCTGCCACCCTGAGTCTCCTTTCTTTTGCCAGTGATGCTTCTGGGCAACCCAGTATCTCCTACTGGAGCATTGGTCCCCCCCCCCAGCTCATTTCCCCTCCATTTTGACCAATGCCACCCCTTTTCTCGCTTTACTTGTGTCTCCTCCAGGTGCACCCCCCAAAAATATTTTTCTTTCTTGTTTAGGGGAAATTTCAAAGCTCCCAAAAGAAGTTCCCCCATGTCTCCCAGATTGTGTGCCCTGGAACCCTCCTCCGAGGGAGTGTCTCCTTTCCTCCTTGCTCCTGCTCATTCCTCCAATGGTTCCTATCAGTTGCTTCCTTCTCCTGTCAGTGTGACAAGGGGTGCATAACTGTTTTCCTGCTGGACACCCAGGCTTGTCCTTCCCATGTTTGTTGTGCTCACATCTGAATGTAGGCCCACAATATGCAGCTTCTTCCTTCTTTTTCCTGAACCTACTGTCTTACACCCCTCCTGAGCCGTATTTGCATCAATGCCTCCCGATCTCCTTGATGTGTCCCTCTGCCTGGTTTGTACCTGCACAGCTGTAATAGTTCCCTGTCTTAACATCAATGATGTCTCATCATCATTTGCATCCTCCCATCCGCTGCTCACCTCTTATACCGATGGGTGTAGGGGGTTTACACGACTGGAGAGACTTAGCATGCCAACCAATGACCACCCCCTCCCCACCACCCATCGAGGCTCCCCCTGGACACCTCTGGTCACTTTTCTTGTACTGTGGAAATGTCCACCTGTCATAGTTGCTCACCTCCTGTTGGATGAAAGTTGTCATGGTCTCGCACCAACAATTCCAACTTGTCCATCATTTCACCTCACACTGTCTGTCATCGCCCACCCCAATGGCCACGGTTGCATGCTAAGCCAGTTTCTTCCCTCATTACTGTCTAATTGTGTGTCCACCATTGAAATTGATGCTATTCTGATACTCAGCAGGAGGGGGTATCAGTAGTATAACAGTGTGAACAAAACCATTGATGATTGACCGGGAACATACAATATTGTGTTTATACTTATGTTATTACTTTGAGGTTTTGCAAAAATGAGTCACAACTATCACATTAGTCATTACTTGCCCATTTGTCAACTTCTTGCAGTCACCCCCCCCAAGCAACTACCCCACCAAAAAAATATTAACCACGCATGGCCAAGATGCTTCAAACAGCAGCTGATCCACAACTATCAATGCTTATGTAACCCCCAAGTGGCGCTATCCCAAGAGATCTTAGGGCCAGCAGGCTCAGTTCAGGTGGCCAGTGGAGCAGCTAGACCAAACTTGCTCTCAATAGAACTGCTGACAGGGAGCTACCCTGATTTAGTATTCATGACTTCTGTAAAAGGATTCCTCTCACACCACTTGCAGGACACAGGCCTGTGATCCAAACACTTCTCCACACATTTATATGTAGGACACAGGGGTACCATACCAGGCAGCTGCTTTAAGCTCCAGAACGTTTTCACTGCATGAACCAGGTAACGCAACGCAGCTTCACTTTTCCTGACAGACTGAGCGTGATTGAAGCAGATTCTCCAGTCCTCTACAGGGTGAGCCTGGTAGATAGCTGTCACGTATACAGCCTCCTCTGCCTGCACACCACAGTGGATTTTGTCCGGCTCCTTCTGGCGATACTGTCGCCTGACTTCTTGGCCTTCCACACACGCTACCTGCGCAAAGACTCTACAGCGCAGAAGCCCAGAACTCCTTCTCTCTTCACTGTCACAACGACTCTGCTCCCTCAGCCATCAAGTAGGGGGTTCTCATTCGGGTGTGACCCAACGCTATTGGAGGGCTCCTGCTGCCAATCCCCTCTACCTCCTTCTATTGGTGCAAAAAAGGCGCCACCTTCTGGAGTTCCCAGATCACGGGCCATAACTCCCATTGGCAGCCGGCTCCCAAAAGGGTACCAGCCATAACTGGCTGCTCAATGCTCCATTTTAAGTGCCCCTGGATCCTCACTGGACCCCATAGACAGTCCAGGTCCAAAATGGAGGGGCAAAACGCACAAAGTCCCAGCTGCAAGGGAAAACAGGTTAGACAAACTACATTCCTTAATACTCAGTCAACATATAATACATAAATACCACAGCCCAATAAGGGGCCCGCTTTGCCTACTTAGCAATGGCAAAAATAGAGCACCTACCCTGCGGCTCAGGCAGGACTCAAGCAAGAGAACCCACAGTCCCCTCCCTTCTTAGTAAACTGACTGAGTCAGCAAGCTGGCAGCTCTTAAAGAGACCACTAGAGGCATTCTAGTGAACCCCCATTTATAAGGGAGTTACACTTAGGAAAATGAGAATATGCACCAAGCAGCAGCAATAGTTTCAGTTTTGCATCTCATTCTCACCATGCTGTCTCAGAGGTGGTAGAACATGTTGAAATGCATTGCCTGTAAACAAAGGAGATAAGTGAGGCAACACTATTCAGTGCATCTTTACATTGCACAGGTAGTTAAATTTAGGTAATGTTACTCACAAACTGGCATGGAAAATCTTCATGTTCCTGTGCCCCCCCACCACCAAAAAAAAAATGTATACAGTAATACAAATTCTACACACAACAAATTAACGGTGATCTAGTGCAACCACCCTCACACCACCTCACAACACTTACTACAACAGAACCCTGAAGGAGGTGCAGGCTGCATATCATCCTCTTCTCACCACCACCACGGGCTGATGACTGACTGTCAGTGAGTGGGAATGTACAGTCCATTAACCATATAGTGAACTTCAACAGTACACATGCACAGCGCACTCTCCAAACAGAGGTGTTGGTGTTAGGGGCAATGTGTCAAGGTAATGGCATGGGGTTTCATGGAAGGTGGTGGGTACATCATGCATGATAGCAGGTGGTTCAGTCAAGTAGACCACCGAGCATATGCTTTTTTGGGGGGGGGATATGTGACACATGAACTGGGGGCCTCGGATGTAGGGGAGGGTGATCTCAAAGAAGTAAAAGTCAGCATCATGGAAAGGGAACATGGATTTATAATAAACATCTGTATCACAAACATCAGCAAGGAGCAGAACACCACAGTGTGGTTGGAGACAGCGGACATTGAGGAGGGTGATTGCATATCAATATTAGTAAGCACTAAATCAGGGTGCTGAAATGTGGGATTTATTACATCAAGGAAACAATTAAGACTCTGAGGAGGGAGATAGCATAAATGCAAAAATTAAGTGCCACATTAGGGAACATGACATAGGAGTGCATTACAAAAAGTATAAATGGGCTGTGTTACAAGGCAATGTTACAACAAATGTGTGTCTCATCATCAGTGCACTTGTACACACCTAAAGCTCATGGGGTGCTCACTGACACTGATAACCACTAAATATGATGTGTGAAAAGTGCAGCAGGTTACAGTACAACAGAAATGATAGATACATAAAGTTATACATAATAGGTTTCCTTGTGCATTAGATCATTTGTAATTACCAATTTTCTAGCCATTCTGAGGTGAAATGGCAGGACTTCGGGGGAAGCTTGTAGGCAGGATGAAACTAGCTGTCATGCACAAGGAGAATGGGACAGAAATGGGGAACAGAATGTAAAGGGACTGAAGGAGTAAGGAAGTAGGATCGAATTACTGATAGTGGCTGCACACCTCCCCCCACCTGCTTTAGACATTGTTAGAAGTGCAGGCAGAGCCAAGGGCAGGTTCTTATCAAACCAAAGGCGGGGTCTCACACAGCACAGAATGGCAAAGTTATATTTGGATTTCTTACAAAAGTACAAGGAAGAAAAACAAACAAATGCTTGTGTCTTGATGGATGAAATATGGAGCACCACAGAGCCTAAATTCAGAATGGTGAGTGAGATTACAGATTCTTGGAAAAATCTGACAGTGCAGCTTTAATGATTTAAAACAGCTACCCACAACTTCCACTTTCTGTTGCTGGCAGCCACCATCTCATGTGCAGCAGTGAGATTCCTGAGCTCACTGTATGCTAATATGTCTGTTTGACCTCTGCTATTGGTTGGCAGGACATATTAGCATAAAGTGAGCTCAGGAAGCTCTCTGCAGCTCACGAGATGGTGGATGCCAGCAACAGAAAGTGAAAGTTGAAAGCCACTGTTTAAATCACTAAAAAGCAATTAGAGATAATTTAAAAGAAAACTTTACTGTCTGAAAGCACTGATCAGGCATTTTTGTAGCGCCTGAGTAAAGCTGTGCCTTTTCCAGTGTTTCCCTTTAATGTTGTAGTGAGTGAGTGAAAGAAGTTCAGTAATTTATAATGCTGAGAAAAAAGAATAACAATAACATGTAGTGTGGAGGCAGTTTCCTGTGTGTGTTGCTGCTTGTAAACACACATACAATCAAGTCTCAAACCCAGGACAAAGCATTATGGATATGTGTGTGTGTGTGTGTGTGTGTGTGTGTGTGTGTGTGTATATGGGGTGGTGGTGGTAAATTGACTAGAAAATGATTCAACTGGTGATACACTCTAATATGTCACTACTCTGGCCACACCGCAGCCAATGCACACTCACTAAATGGAACAATAATCCTTAAAATCTACACAGAAGACTACACACGATGGCGACAAGAAGAAGCTATTTTTTGCCACCTAAAACCAACATGGATGACAAAGATGAAGTAGTTTGGGATAGGAGAAAAGAAGAGACACCAGTGGTAGCATGAAGATGGACATGTGGTACCAGCAGTATAACAAATGGATACAGAAGCTTTCACATCCACCTTGTCATCTTCCTGTGTCAAAGCTGGAAGTGCAGGAAATTCATTGCCCATAAATCTTGACGTGTAGTAGGTCTTGTTAAAATGAGCAGGTTCACCTTTAAAAAAGTGTGCATCTGCATTTTTGGTTTAAAGCTGCATTTTCTTGCTGCTGTTGCTGACTATGCTGCATGCAGCACTGAAGATTCTCTCTGTGTAAGTACTTAGTTACAGGTGGGCAGTTGAACTACTCAATGGCTAGCTCTGGAAGAGAGCCACATGGTCTTTGATTGGTCACAGTACAATAAAGACTCTCCTTCTGTCAGGATGGTTTCCTCAGTCCTGCATCATTTTATTCACAGGCATCGCTGGCACCACTGTGGAAGACTGTGACGTGCTGGTCTTTTTAAGCAAGCCATTATTAGACATGTTCTCACAGTGACTTATCATTGACTGATGTCTTTTTATTATTTTTTTAGCAGCAGTTTCGATAGTTTTGTGTTCCGTGCTGACTTGAGAAAAAGGATGGGTGGCCACTTCATGTTCATTAGCAGCAGCAGCACCTTGTGAGCCATGGAGTTTCTCTCCTTTCCTCTCATCTAGTTGGCCTATCACTGGGCCTGCAAGTGAGGAATGTTCCTCTTCTTTTGCAACTGTAGCTCTAGCCTTTTTTTCAGGCCATATGTGCAGAAATCAGATGTATAAGCCAGACTTTATAGGATTGCTTATCCTTACTACCATCTTTCACATGAATGAATGTCTCATATGTGTCCCTGAAGCAAGAATCTAATAGGGTGGCCTGGATGTAGTGGTCAGCTGTATGTATTTCCTTAATGTGTGTGCCACCGATGAAACATTTTCTCCATCTTTCTACCACTTTAACAGAAATGATATTCTCCTCCTCCTCATACTGGGACTTGATGTAAGCAAGCTGCAGGCTAATCTGGGCAATAGGGGGTAGTACCAAGCTTAGATTGGCTATGTCAGCTCTTCAGAGCCAAGTGGCCTACTCAAAGAGCTTCAACACAGAACAGAGGGTCTCTGTCAGTCCCCACCGATTAGGGCTGATGTTTACCTCTCCCTTAAAAATACTATGCTCATTTGCATAGTGGAGGACCACTTTCTGTTGTTCTAGCAGCCACTGCATCATGTAATAGCTGGAACTTCACCTTGTTGGTATATCTTGTTCTAGGGGGAGGAGGAGGAGATTCTACAGCTGAATCTTGCAGAACAGCTTCAATGCCAATTGGTAAAATGACTGGACATTTGTGCCCATCCCTTTATAGTTTTGCACACTCTTGCCTTCCTTGTAAAGAAATCCTCAAACCACCAGGTTTATACAGTTAGCAGAGAAGCAAACATATAGTAAGTATAATCACCTAGTCTGACTTTACAGAGCTCTTTACATTATCTGTTACTTTAATACCTGCTGTGAGTGAGAGTGGTGCCAGCCACTCATCAAACATATGTAACCCCCCCTACCAATTTGGGGTTTACCTTAATGTCATTCCCGCTGCCAGGCAGGCATCCTTCATAGGTAATAAATCCAAGGATATTTGTTTTGTCCGGCTGTGCTGAGTGAGAGTGTCATGCTGTGCCTCCACATCTGTCCCTTTAAGACTCTAGCCTGTATGTGTATAGTGAATGGTCTGGGCTGGGTCCGAGTGCTGCAAAGCTTGCACTGGCCAGACACTGCTTTAATTTCCTCCACTCTGCTATCAATGGAAGCGAAGAGGGAGCCTGAACTGGTACTGTAATTATTTACTGCTAACTTGTTGTTATATTTGAAATAAAGAGTTTGTTCTAACCTGCCTTCTTGCAGCTTCGCTTTTCTGAATGGGAGCCACCATGTTAGGTCTGGGACTGCCAGAATCTGGACCAATGGGATACAGGGGGCCTTTAAGGGTCCTTAGCTCAAGTGCCTCGAGGGATGGAAAATCTGTAGTTTTTTTTTAGTTTTTAGGTTGGTGCCTAAACTGAACTGAAGGGGGCATCCAAACTATGACTGACAGCTATCCCAGCCAATCAGAACTCTGGAAACCAAGGGAACTCCACAGGACTGTTAGAGACAGTAGTTCAGTTGGAGTTAGTGCTTGAAGAGTGAGCAGCTCGAGCTATCGAGAAGCTGCTCCTGGACGGAGCCGAGGATATTAGGCGGGGAAGGTCCTGACTTGCCTGCCTGCTACTGTTCTCCTGCATTGGACTGCCTAATTGCAGTAATCAGAATTATCTGAAAAGGAACCTTTACTTGCAGCAGAAAGCTCCAAGAGATTTGAAGGTACAGTTTAGGATTTGGACAGAGGAAGCTCCTGTGAAGCGTTCGGCCCACAGGTTGTTCGAGGCTGATTTAATGATCGAGAGGTTTGCTCAGTGAATCTACTCTAATAGCAACCAGCCTGAATACCATATTGAGAGGTAGAGAAGTTAATGTTCCTGTTAAATGTGCTGAATGTTTATTGTGCATTGTGGCCTGTATTGCTAGTGACTGAACTGAATTGCCAGCTGGAGGGCTTCACCAGCAACCGAACTGAACTTTGCCAGATCTGTTTATTCAGCCTTGGGCCTGTTCCAGTCTCAGCCCAAACCAACCATTACTGCACCACAGACTGTTCTTCGGTGAGAGACTGGCTTTGGGGATCCAGCCCCTGTGAAGAGGAAACTCACAGGCTGCGGCCACCTGGAGGGGAAAGCCGTGAAGTGGAGGTTTGTTGTGACGGCCCTGCTCCCTCATGCTGTTCGGTGAACTATATGAGGTCTCCATATTGCCAAATCCATCACAGCCAACTTGTAGCGTGAGTAAATCTAGGGCAGCTCCCTGCAACAAATCATTTAATTGTCTGTGGTACCATCTAATTGCTTCGGTGATTTTCTGGGTTACAAGAGATTTGGCCAACCGGCCAGGATTACACATAATCAAAGCTCTGTTGTGCATGCTAACTGCCTTTTCTTTCCATCAAGGGCTCCAACAACAGCTGCAAAGCCAGCCACCCCCGGGCAACACCTCTGGCTAGCCAATATAACATCCTGGGGTGCCCAGTGTTGTAAGACAGATCATTTGGGACTAAATGTGCATGCAGAGTATTCCGAATTTTAAACAGCATAGTAATCATTCAGCTAGATTCATGCCCCTTCCTTGTTCACCAGCCCCTAGATAAATCTGATTCACTGTTCACGTCTAACCTGGCTTATGAGCATATTATTAGTTGGGTTACTGTATTAAAAGTGTATACCTGCTTTGTTAGCCTTAATTTTACAGTGGGGTTCCACGGAATTTGCTGAAGGCCAGACCCTGGTGGTAAGTGTAAAGGGTGTGTGTATATTTTTAATGCTAATTGCTGACTGTGTGTTAACTGTTGCCAGAAGTACAAGGTCACTAGGTGGGTTTGTGGGTGGTTATAACTTCCCGGAGGGCTATACCAGGTTAGGTAGATACCCCCACTATTGTTACTTTGGGTGGAGGCACCTTAATATCGAATCCAGGTCCCTCAACCTGTGGTCAGGTATACAGGCAGAGGTAGTAACCTTAGGGATAGTGCCGTCTAAGGGTTACACACATGCTCAATGCACTCTAGAAGATTTCTGCAAAAGGACCATTGCCAAATCCACAGACACGCAAAGCTGCATGCCTTCGGAGATCAGAGTCCCAGTGACCTGAAACCGACAAATGGATAGGCGCAGGTGCGGATGCAATTGTGCAGTCCAGAACGACTAGCACTAACTACAGCAAACAGTGTGCACTCAGACTGACCGTATGTGGCAAATAATATACATGCCACTCTGCAAGTAACTGGGTTTATGCAGCTGCATGAAGAAATTTATTTTAGCCCACAAAAGAGACAAAATGCAGGTGCCATAGACTCACAATGTGCAAAATATGCAACAGATCATAAGCCACCTACTAAACTCCATGTCAGTACCCACTATCCAAGTGTGTCCTGTTTATTGTTGGCTCTATTTACTTGTAGCTGCAGCTACTGCTGTTGCCACTTAAACTAGCGGAGGAGAAAGAGAAGGGTGAGGGGAATCTGACCTAATGGGCAGTCAACTGCCAGGTAATCTGTGGTCTGGCCACTCATCTGTATATCAGTAGTGATGTCTTCTGCTGGCACAACAGATGTTCCGAGGAGATGTGACAAACAGTCTGAAGTGCCATTGTTGGAAGTACGCATGACTGAACACTTAGTGCCTTGCTAATACAACTTGCATTAGCAATAGAAAACCCTAATTGCTCACAAAAAAGAATGGCAGCAAATCATTGCTAGCATTCCACAATGGCTTTTAACTTTTTGACAGTGAGCCTTTTGCCTTTATATTGCTGGCTCATTCCCAGAGACTGGACCAGAAACAGTTGGCTCTTCTCTCAGGGGGAGGGAATGGACAAGGAAATGATAGAAGGCTTTCTTAGAATGGCAGAAAAAGGGGAGATATTGTTGATGGGGGACCTGAATATGCCAGATGTTAACTGGAGCACCTTTGCTGCAGGCACATCCAAAAGCAGGGTCATTCTTGATGCCCTACAGGGGGCATGCCTCAGACAGCTAGTATTGGAACCCACTCGGGAGGGAGCAATCTTAGACCTGGTACTCTCAAATGGGGATGGAGAAAGAATCTCAGATTTAGAAGTGGATAGCCATCTGGGAACAAGCGACCACCAAACAGTGTGGTTCACGATAAACACAGCCATACAATCAAGCCATACAAAAGCAAGAGTACTGGACTTTAGGAGGGCTGACTTTGGGAAAATGAGAGTGCCTCAGAAAAGCACTAGCAAACAGGCAAGAAGGAGGGGTGGAGGAACAATGGGAGTGATCAAAACAGCCATCACAGAGGCAACAAGCCTTGTGTAAAGCAAATCAATAAAACACAACAAGGAAAAACCGCTATGGTTCTCAAAAAGAGGTGGCAGGGAAGGTTAGGGAGAAAAGGACAGCATTCAGGAAATATAAGGAAACACAGAAGGAGCAGAACAGAGAACTTTATCAGTTAAAGCAGAAAGAGGCTGGGAAGGCAGTCAGAATAGCAAAGGCCCAAACCGAGGAAAGGCTAGCCAATTCTGTTAAGAAGGGGGATAAGACCTTTTATAGGTACATTAGGGAGCGAAGAAAGACCAAAGGAGGGATACTGAAGCTTAATAAAGGGAAGGGAATGTGGGTAGAGGGTGACAATGAAAAAGCTGGGATACTGAATGAATATTTCTGCTCAGTATTCACAAGGGAAGAGGAGGGGGAGTTTCCTAAACCAAACAAGGGAAACACTCTGAAGACAGGGGTCGATACCAGTCCATTTACAGAAGAAAGGGTTCTGAAAGAACTAATAAAATTGAAGGTGGACAAAGCAATGGGGCCTAATGGGATTCACCCAAGAATTCTAAAAGAACTAAGGGTAGAACTAGTGACACCGCTGACTACTCTCTTTAACAAATCATGGGAGGATGGGGTGGTACCTGAGGACTGGAGGAGGGCAGATGTGATTCCTCTTCACAAAAGTGGGAACAGGACAGAGGCAGGAAACTACAGACCAGTTAGTTTGACCTCAGTGGTAGGGAAAATGATGGAATCACTTCTGAAGGAAAGAATTGTTGAGTACCTAGAGGCCAGTGGGGCACAGGACCCAAGGCAGCATGGATTCACGATGGGAAGGTCATGTCAGGCGAATCTAATAGATTTCTTTGACTGGGTGACAAAGTAGTGAACCAGGAGGGGCTGTGGACATGGCCTACCTAGATTTTAGCAAGGCATTTGATACAGTCCCACACAAAGATTAATCTACAAGATAGCCAGCCTTGAGTGGGTCCCCAGGTGGTAGCCTGGATAAAAATTGGCTAGACAACAGGACGCAAAGGGTAGTAGTAAATGGAGTACACAGTGAAGAAAGGAGGGTTACTAGCGGGGTACCGTAGGTTCAGTACTGGACAGGCCCTTTAATGCCTTTATAAGGACATTGCAGAGGAACTGAAGGAAAGTATGTCTCTTTGAGATGACACAAAGATCTGCAACAGGGGTTGATACACAAGATGGAGTGGAAAGGATGAGAAGGACTTGGCAAGGTTGGAGGAATGGTCAAATGTATGGCAGTCAGATTCAATGCAAAGAAGTGCAAGGTAATGCACATGGGAACAAAACCCAGGGGAAGCATACACAATGGGGGGTGAGATACTGACAACAGTAAAAATAAAGGGACCTGGGGGTAATTATATCAGATGACCTAAAGGTGGGCAAGCAATGTGAGAAAGCAGTAAGGAAGCGCTGGGGGATACTGGGATGCATAGGAAGAGGCATCAATAGTAGAAAACAGGAAGTTGTTATCCCTCTGTACAGGCAGTTGGTGAGACCCCATCTGGAGTACTGTGTGCTGTTCTGGAGACCCCATCTCCGCAAAGACATAGACAGAGTGGAGGCTGTCCAGAGGAGGGTACAAAATGGTGCAGGTCTGCACCAGAAGACATACAAAGAAAGACTAAAGGAGCTTAATATGTATACCCTTGAGGAAAGAAGGAGAGAGGGGACATGATAGAAACTTTCAAGTACCTCAAGGGAATCAACAAAGTCCAAGAGGGTAGCATCTTCCAGAAAAAGAGATGTGCAAGAACAAGGGGGTACAATTTGAAGCTAGAAGGGGGATGGCTCAGAGGTAATGTGAGGAAGTATTTTTTCACTGAGAGGGTTGTGAATGCATGGAACAGCCTCCCTGAGGAGGTCATGTAGTCAAGAACAGTGGGGGACTTCAAGAATGCATGGGACAGGCATAAGGCAGTCCTAGTGGGGGGTAGGAGGAAGTAAGCTGTTGGTTAACTAGGATCTGCAGCTTATCTGTTAGGTAGGAAAATGGGCAGACTAGGTGGGCCAAGCGGTCCTTATCTGCCGTCAAATTCTATGTTTCTATGTTTCTTTGGGTCCATCAGCAGATGGTTGACTCATGTTTGCAGCTACTGGGGTGGAGGTGGAGGGGGCTTTGTGACTTCCTGTAGGTGATGGAGTCAATGGGCTAAAGAACCTACTGTATGAATGTAGGACAATACATAGACACATACATAGACACTGACATCAGAAAGGGCTCTTGGCCCATCCAGTCTGCCCACCCTACCTAACTAGTCTGCCTTGCCATAGTGGTAATCCTGCCCCTCTTTGTTACTGTCCCCCACATTTTCTAACTAAACCCACATGCTTGTCCCATCCCTGCTTGAAGCTGTTGATCGATTTGGCCTGTACCACTTCCCGTGATCGCTTATTGCACTTATCCACCACCCTCTCCATGAGGAAGTGCTTATGAATGACCTTTATGACCCCCCCATCAGCTTTAATGAATTCCCTTTCATCCTTGTATTTGAAATCAAGGAGAAGAGTCCATTAACATTCACCCTATTTATCCCATGGAGGTACTTGTATGTCTCAACCATGTCACCCCATCCTTCATCTTTTCAGGGGTGTACATGGTTAAGTTCTGCAGCCTCTCCATGTATGACATTTCCCCAGAGACATGGATCACCTAAGTTGTCCTGCGCTGTACTGCCTCCAATTTGTTGCAGCCATCCTTCAGGTAAGCACCTTGTGCAGTGTTCCAGGTGTGGATGCACCAGTGAACGGTACAGAAGGACGATCACCTCTCGACTTCTACTGCTTATCCACTTCCCCATGCATCCCATCAAACTGTTGTTTTGCCCCCCCCCCATTCCCATGTGTAGACCTTTTTAGGGTCTCCAGTATCATTACCCCTAAATCTTTGTCTTCTATATTGTTACCCAGCACTACCACTCTCATTTACTGTTGCACCTTCGGGTTTCTTTTCCTAATGTGCATTACTATACATTTCTTAGCATTGAGTTTCAGCAGCCAGATCATTGCCCAGCTCACCAACCTATCGTGGACAAACAGGAGAAAAGATCCAAACCTAAAACTTGATAAGCCAAATAAACAAGATATTATTATTGATTTCTGGTCACCTATTGTGTGCTGTTGCCAATGTTTTGTAGCCCCAAGGCCACTTCCTCAAGGCTTGTAGTGGCCTGTTAACATATCAGGCTTAATACAATCAAACCACATTATAGCAAAAAATATAAGTTCCAGAACATTTTTGGAACTAGATAATGAACACTCTACTGTGAACAATACTATATTGTAAATTATAACCAACCTGATATTAATACCCATTAAGTATATATGATTTATATTTAGCCACCAGTATGTGGAAAAAAGGTGTCCGTTCATGCCATAATATGAACACCTAAACACCAACCACAGTATTCATAAAGATGCCAATATTTTAGATGAGAAAATCACTTATATTCAACACTGACTTTCTACAGTATTCAACTGGTCTCCAAACAACCATCTGTTTGTATTTATTTCCTGTAATATAAAGATTATGTTCTCTAATAGTAAATAATAATTTTTGGTTTGTATGTATTAAAGAACAACTAAGTAACTATACCAGTCCTGGTTGAAAAGTCATTCCATACCTTAAATAATTTATTTATTTAGTTTTTGTTGACCGGGTAAGTGCACTAGACAAATCTTGACTATTTTCAGGCATGACCTGGGGGAGGGGGATACAGATGAATGCCAACTGACCTTGAATCAGATTAAGCTGTTGGTGGTATTTTTAGTGAATGAGGGAAATTTGGCCAGGACACTGGGGGAAATTCCCTTGCTGTTGCTGCAGAGGGTGCTGAAGCACTGCAGGAGAGTTGGCTGAGTTCAGTGTGGACCGAGTGTTGGTGGAGGGTGGAGGTGCAGAGGAGGAGATGGAGGAGGTTTTGCATTTGCCTACTGTTCCGGGTGTGGAAGGCTTGATTCAGAGGGCTTGTCCCCTCTGGGGAGCCCTCTCAGTGTGTTGAGGATCTTACTGCTTCAGACTAGGATCTGGCAGAGGTGGAGTAACAGCAAGATTTGGCTCAAAAAAAGTGACAATTACTGGACATGATTAAGATGGTGGAAAAGGACTTCCTGGATAGTAAGTTGAGGTTGGAGGAGGAAAAAAAGAAACAGAAATGATCGGCTGTTAGCCCTTTATGTGGTTGCAGCAAGCATTTGCCATTGGAGGTGACTTTAGCACCATCTCTTCCCCTTTCTATGGATCTGTTACCTGATGTTGAGCAAGATCGGGCATCTGACGTCATTTCAGAGATGCTGCTCCATGATTCAGAATGGATGCCGGGGTCGGCTTTGCAGCAAGCCGGATGGATCCATTCGGAAGATCATTGGATCCCGGACCCTGAGATCCCATTACCGGGTTCACCAGAGAGTATGACTATCCCTTCCTGGGGGCTCACACAGGTACCTGAGGAATTTCCCGCAGAGTTGTTGGCGGCAGACCAGATGACCAGTGAGACCGCACAGCCTATTCCTTCGTCGGAGGTGCTGCAGTGTCAGACTCAGGTATTTCCTATGGGGCCTGCTATTGCTGGGATGCTGGAGGGTGAGTTTTCACATTTGGTAGGGGTTAGTGGATGCAGGCCTTTGGGACCTACTTTAGATATGCCAGGTATGGCTTCTATGGACATTACTTTAATGGCGGACAACAGAGGGCAGGCGGGGGTGCAGTCTGAAACACCGCCTTCTCAGATTTTGCAGGTCTATTTTGTAAGCCAGCTGAGGCTGCAAAATATCGCTTTCTGGTCTGCCTTCACTATAAAGGTAAGGCCCCCATAGTTCCTGACAGAATATGGGTGGGTAAAACATTGGTAAAGGATTCAATGAGATTTAAACTTGCTGAAGTCTATGCGTTCATCCAAGGCCCTGGGGATCAAATGAATGATTTAAGTTTCTGCACTTTGCAATCCCTGGATAAATTTTGGAGACTGTATTATTCCCAAAAATATTCAGAACATTGGATGGATTTTCTGGCTATTGCTGTAACTAAATCAACAATTAAGGCTGTTACGATTTTATTTCGAAATTAAAGGGTTTGTGTAAATGACATTATGTTTTGGCTTGAAAAGAAATGTACAGTTATGGAACATCCTAAACCTATTATGGATGAGAATGGATTTTGGAATGGAGGTTGGCTATTTAGGATCCAGTTATGTCAAACGGAAGATGGCATTACACATCTCCCCAGTTCATTTTTTTGGGGCCGTGATCGGGGAGTCCTGTTTTATGCAGGGCAGCCAAAGAGTTGCTATAGATGTGGAGCTTTGGACCATTTAAATGTGGATTATGAGCAGACTAGGTGCTTTGATTGTGGTCTTTTGGGGCATACTGCTCCACAATGTAGTGCTCGTCCATTCTGTAATTTATGTGAGGTAAGAGACCATTCATTTCAGGATTGTCTGTGGGCGGCTCACAATACAGAGGGGGAGTCTGATCACGATTATTTCTTGTCTAAAACCAAACAACATTTTGGCCAATCTACTGTGCAGCAGAAAGAGGGAAGTACTTTGCTTTTCCCTCTGCCACTGTCAAATAGATTTTCAGCATTTGCTTCATGAGGTGAACAGGTGGCTACAGCGTTGCCTATGGATGGCCTTGATCCAGATCCTTTCCCTCCGCTTGAGCATGTGTCACCTGTGGTGAAACAACCTCCCTAGTCTAAGATCCCACAGAAATGAATAATGAGATCTAGTGGAAAATTGGTTACTCTTCCTCCCTGATCCAATCTTTATAAAGATTGCTACTTTGAATGTGAATAGCTTTTTTGTCACTGAAAAAGCATTATGCTACCTTTGGGATTTTACAACAGCTGCATTATGATGTTTTTTTTACAGGATATTAGATTACAGTCGCTTGGGGATGTTGCTCAAATCTCTAAGGATTGGAAGTGGGGTCCATCCATTTGGTCATTGGGATTGGATGCCTGTAGTGGAGTGGGTTTTTGTTTTACCTTGCCTGGTGTCCAGATCCATTGTTTAGTGGATATAGAACTGGGAAGGGCATTATTGTTAGATGTTGAGCTTAATACTGTACAATATAGGTTAATTAACATTTATGGGCCTCAATCTAAAGCCCTTCACATAGATCTGCTAAAAAAGATACAGCCTTACTTACATACTAGTAGGCACACATTTTTTTGGGGGGGGATTTTAATATAAATATTTCTAAGGATGGTCCTTCGGATAAGCTTTATTGTGATAAAGCATTTTTGCGAACTGTCATAAGTCAAGTCTGGTTTGAAGGGGGTTAATGGAGGTACGAATAAGCCAGTTCAGCCTACTTATTATAGGGGATGGCTTTCCTCCTGTATTGACATGATTTTTATTAAGCAATCTTTACCTGTTTATCACATGTATATAGTGCCTGTTGAGTCTTTAGATCATGTTTTACTGGGGGTTCATATAGAATCTCCACCTCGAAAGCAGGTGGGTCCAGGCTATTGGCAATTGAATTCCTCCCTTTTGACTAACCCAGATGTGGTGTTGGGTTTGAAGGATGTGATTCAGGATAGACTTTCCACCATGTTCCTGTATGATGATGTGGGCCAGTGGTGGGAGGATTTTAAATTATGTTTAAGGAGCTATTTTTGGGAAGAGGGGAGGCATAGATGAGCAACAGCCTTCTCTAAATATATGGATTTGAGAGAACAATTGGGTGAGTTATTAACCAAACATCATCTGGGCTGGGATGATATTTCTGTAGAGATTCAAACTACTACTAATGCTATGGTTCATTATCAATATGATCGGTTACTTTCATTGAATCAGGAGCAGGCTTTTGGTACACAAGGCAAGGTAGAACAGGGTAATCCCTTTCTGGATTGTTATTAGAGGAGAGAAAAATGGGTAATGAATGGCTTAAATACACCACAGGGTGAGACTGAGACTGATAATATTGGTATTACGTCTGTCTTGGAAGACCATGTACAGACAGTTTTTGGGACTTCAGTTCCAGATTTGGGTTTTAATTTTCAAATCTTGGATTCGACCTCGCTTCCACGATTATCCTCAGAGTTGCGGGCCTCTTTGGTTTTGCCATTTTCTTACCAAGAACTGGATAGAGTTATGAAGTCATTGAGAGGGAATATTGCACCAGGGTCCGATGGACTTCCTAAGGGAATTATACACATTGTTTTAGTCATTTCTTCCCCAGGAACTCCTGGCGATTTATAATTTTTTTCTACTAGATCATTTTTTGCCATCCTCTATGTATGAGGGACTTTCGATTTTTTTATTTAAATCGGGGTCTGTGAAGACATTAAAAATTGGCGACCTATTACCTTATTAAATGTTGATTTTAAAATGTTTTCTAAGCTATTAAGCAATAGACTTGCATCGGTTATGGAGGGCCTCATTATCCCTACCCAACTCTGTTCGGTTCCTAGGCATAGGTTAACGGAAGCCCTCTTGTTGTTGAGGGGAATTATGGATAGTAAAAATTCACCAACGGGATGAGTGGGTAAAGGGTATGTTATAAGTTTAGACCAAGCAAAGGCCTTTGATGGTGTCTCCCATTCCTTTCTTTGGAACTGCCTGGCAGCATGTGGTATTCCAGACATGTTTATATAGGGGATACAATTGTGCTATGCACTGGCGTATGTAAAACCATATGACAAATGTTAGACAGGGCTGTCTTTTAAGCCCACTTTTCTATGTATTTATGTTGGACCCTTTGCTTCGATTAATACAGAATTCTCCAAGAATTTATGGTTTAGGTCAGGGTCGGGTATTTGAACACAAAGCTTTGGCTTATGCAGATGATATTTGTCTTTTGGTTCATGATGCATTTTCCACTCACCTGGCATGTAATTTGTTACAGGAGGTAGGTAAAATTACAGGGGCTCGATTAAATATGGCGAAACCTAGTTGTTTGGATGTTTTAGGGTTTCAGGGTTCAGGAGGTTCAGTGTGTAGTATTCCAGTTTCACAAACCCCTTATCACATTTTGAGGATTTATTTTGGTGGAGATGACATGGCGAGTTTTAATTGAGGTAGGGCTTTGGTGATGGGACATCCTAAGGTTAAATTGTGGAATCGGTGGAAGTTGGCAAAAAAAAGACAGGATTATTTGTTGAAAACCTTTTTGGTACCAGGGTTCCTGTTTATTAGTTCTATTTTTTTCTTACCTCCCACATTAGAGGCTTCATTGTTGAGTTGTTTCTTTATGGATATATGGGATAGTCGGTTGAACCCAGTTAAGCATAATGTCCTCTATAAACCCAATAAAAGGGGGGTTTGACTATGCTGCATCCCTGTGTGTTTTTTTTTTACCATATTTCTTTATAATAATGTACTCCCCTTGGTGAAAGGTACAGTTCAGCTATGAGCCAGATGGAGGTTAGAGGCTTTACATGGGGTTTTATGAGAATGGTCAACTAAGTCCTTTTTGCATAAAAATAAATGCAGTCCTCACCTAGCAAAGAGGTGGGACGGGGTTATCGATGTGATAAAAAAGTGGGAAGTTCAATTGGATGATTCTCTTCACCTGTCTAAGAAGGCTCTTTATGGGGAGATTATCCAGAGACATTTTGATGAACCAGTGTTTACAAGTTTTACACAGCTAGACCAGAAACAACTGTCTGCTTATGTTACATAAGCCCAAATCCCAGTTCGTATGTGGGATACAGTGTGGGTGGGAATGCACGGCTGAATTAACGTTAAGGGTAATCATAAGCATAAAATATTAGCAGACCGTTATTGTCCTAGGGATTCATGTACGTTGAAAATTGAGACGACGGATACTTTATATTTTACTTGTCCATATGCTGTACAATTTTGGGATATTGTTAAGAGCAGATGGAAATGGTTGGGTCCAGTTCCTCCGGACCCTCGTTTATTGTACTTTGGGATTGTTCCAAATTTATCATTTACTGTACACCATGGTACTTTACGAGCTGTTTATGTTCATGTTTTATACTGGATGTGGATTGGTCGGTGTCACTTGGTATTACAACAGCAATTTATTTCAGCTTTAGAACTTTTTTTGCAATCTGTGTGGATTTATCTAAATGGAAACAGGCGGAACGATTGCTTTATGATTCAGATACTTGGAACACCTTCTGGAGTAATCTGGCCCATATTTAGATTTTCTAGAGCAATGACTGCATTTTTTTTAGGACAAGTATGATTGTAATGCATATCTGATTTTCATAAGCTTTATACTTTTATTATGTGGTGTGCGGCAACACTGTTTTGTATTGTTTTGATTTTGAGGTTCTTAATGTACCTTCCACTTCTCCTTTGGTGGAAGGGGAGGGTTGTTTTCTGCTCCAGGTTATTGTATGATAAAATCTCTATTTCTGTTTTTGATTTTCCTTCTTATTGTTTTGCATGATGTAATACTGCTTTGTACTTTTTTGTTTTTTATGATTTCAATAAAAAAATCTCCCTACTCTTTTGGATAAGTGCCATGGAATCTTTAACATCCACCTGAACTACCACCAATCCAGGCAGATGGGACCTCGGTTTAACATCTCATCTGAAAGAAGGCACGTCAGAAGTGCAGCACCCCTCTCATGCTGCACTACAGTGTCAGTATTGGGATATTTACCCAAGTACCAGATGTGGGAACTGAACCCACAGCCCTCTGAGCTCCCGGCCTTAGAGGCGAGTGTGCTAACTACTGAGCCACTGATACTGATAATGAAAGGGCTATACCTTAAGCTCCTTTATTCCTCAGTTTTAAGATGCAAATCCTTTACAAATCAAGACACCACAACATGTTACTATTGCTTTAAATAACTATCTGTGGTTCATTGTTTCAACCTTATTTTATCCTAAATATTTATCTGAATAACAGGTTATTATAATCTAATGGTAGCCATTTATTTTTGTAGTTAAACCTTTTAATGTTTGCCATTTATAAAGTATTATTTTAGACATTTTATTTTAATTTTTAGTGTTAATGTAGAAAATTTCTCTAGTGACGTTGGATCCCACTATGCAACCTTGGATCCATGGGATCTGAGGCAGATATCTGACCTCAAATCCCGCTATCCAAGCTTGGATTCAACTATCTGATGTAAACTCCCATTATCTGACCTTAGCTTCAAAATTTGACTGGTGTCAAATAGGATCTCTGAGTCAGATAGATGGGCTAAATAGGCTATCTGTGGGATATGATTAGGGCATTTAAAAGCACTATCTGACATCACTAGTCCAGAGGCAGAAACTGTCAGAATGGTGTGCGCTCAGTTGTTTCAAATACTGTGGGTACTCCAGTAATGATGTCACTCAGATTCTGGGAGTGAAGGTAAGCAGGTAAATGCCTACCTTGTAGAAGGGCTTTTGGGATATTGCTGTGTAAATACTAGGAGGGTATATCCCTTAGGTTAACCAAATGTATGGTGCAGGTGATGAAAATAATGCAGGCACCCTATGGGGGATGGGACCCCAGACTGTGCAGTGGGTAGCTTTCAACCTGCGACTGTGGGTGATTTTTGTTTAGTTTCAAAATATGACATTAACCACCAACTGCAACTTAATGGCTCCTGGACCAAATGAGGTATGGCCTTCTTGTCGAATGTGATGTGCCCTTGCAGGTAAAAACGCATTACCTCTTCGCTGACCCAGGCCTGTGGTTGGAACTAGTAAAATAAATTGTTGGGCCCCAAAACTATATGTTTGCACCTTATTGTCTAGCCTAATTCTGAGGGAAAGAGAGTTCAGTCCAGTAGATGATTTGATTAAGTAAGCGAAAAGCCACAACGGGGTGTGCATTAGTCACTTCTAATGCACAGCTACGGGGCATAGTGTGGCATAAGGCTGCAGGCCTGTGGGTGGTGGTGAGAGTGAGATGAGATGCATGATGATGGCTATTGTGTGTGCAGAGTTAGATCTGTTTGATTGAAAATGACCCGTTTTGGTATCTTCTGGTTTGGGGGGGCAGAAAGTGAAAGAGAGGGAGCCATGTCACAAAACAATGGGGGGCACACTATGTGTGATGGCATTGCAGTCTTTTTTTCTCTACTGCAGCAGGAAGCAATGTGGGAGTGGGATAAATGTGCAATAATCAGAGTATTTCTTGGCTTGCATTTTTTTCCTGTATAATTTACCAAAATTTACCATTATGATTGTGGGCTAGTGCAACCATCTGCAGGCTAGTGCATTTTTGAGTCAACCTGTCCTGCTGGCTAGTGCAAAAAAGGATTATGGTTGACCCCTGACATAAGATATTATATACAGTTGCAGGTTGTTAAATATTAATTCAATAACTAACTAAAACTACAGATTCTAGCATTCTGCATTGTACAGATCTGACTCCCAAAGTAAAAAAAAAAAAAAAACAGTAAATCTATGGCAACATCAGTTACCTATCCCTAAGGAATGGGGTCAAGGCAACATCTTTGTTCAAGCCAGGAGATAGATTCCCCCAACAGAAAAATTCACATGGATTCAAGTTAGAATATCAAGGATTTGAGGTCACCTCCCCTTTTGCCCAAGAGCACTTTTTTGATATTGCATAATTTGAAAATGTGGTTCAATGGATTTCCTGAACTTGAAATGTGTTTCTAAAGAGCATTCAAAACTGAGGATGGTTGCATAGCTACATTATGTATAAAATGTAACATGTACAAACTAGATGTTAACATGGTATCTTGCACGGGCTATATATGTCCGAAGTGTAACACAATCAAAGAATTAGAAGAGGAGATTAGCTTATTCGATAATAGACTAAAAACATTAGAACAAAGCCAGACAGAAACTAGGAAAAGGCTCCAGCTACCAGACACCATTACTACTGGCTGTCAAACAAAAGCTGGGCCCACAATAGAACCCAGTGTACCTGATACTGCCTTACATAAAAGATGTAGGCATGATACAGAGATAGTGGATAAGGAAGAAGCATGGTTTACAGCACAATATCTTAAACCAGCCATAAAAGGGAGAAAATCAGATTGTTTTAATATCCCTATTTTTAACAGTTTTGATCCTCTCTTTGATTTAAATGAAGCTATTAGTATCAGTGATGCAAATAACACTGAGGATTATGTAATGCTGAACAAAAACTGTGGATCCATTACTCAGAAACAGAGTACTAACAATATCTTGGGATCAACTGCACAACTAAACAACACTAATAGCAATGTTCTGGGAAAACATATCACAATATGTTCTAGTGTAATTAATGAATATGCTCAGATGGATCCACCAAACCTGAATATGAGCATAGACCTGAATAACTCTAAAGATATTTTTGTACTGGGCGATTCAATGATTTCTAAATTAGACAGACAAATATGTGATATAAATAAATCAACATGCACTTTGTCTTGCTTTCGTGGAGCGAAATTGCAGGACATTGCTAAGATGTCCAAACAGATTTTATAAAACAGTGTAGAACCCATGGTAATAATATATGCTGGAATTAATAACATTAAAAATCAAAATATTCAACAGATTAAAGAAGCCTTTGTAGGGCTTACAAACTTATTAATTGAAAAGAGGGCACATATTGTATTCTCAGAAATACTTCCTGTGCCTAGGGCTGACATTTACATGGAAACAAAGATTAAAAAAGTACTGGTTAAGGGGATGGTGTCTAAAACAAAATATAAAATGTCTGACACATTGGGAACAGTTTGATAATAATTGGCACTTATTTTTAAGAGATGGCCTACATTTGAACAAAAAAGGTTCTGAACAATTAGGAAAAACAATAAATGAAGAGATTGCTTCCTTTTTAAACTTATAAAGGGGGTGGGAAGGTTAGATACAATAATACTGATGCTTTCATTTCAGAGCAACCCCAAATAGGCATTAATAACGAGCTTGGAATACCTTCAAAAAGTTGCTTGGATCAAAACAATATTGTACAACATTCAAAACTTAATATTTTATTATTAAATGCAAGAAGTTTAATCAATAAAATGGATGAGCTCAGTCTAACATTAATAGATAAGAATGTAGATATATGTGGGGTGACTGAGACATGGTTTAATAAAGAACAGTGGGGGCAAAACATTTTTTACTAGACATTGTGAACATACCAGAGGGGGAGGAGTTGCAGTATATGTTAAAGAAGTAATAACCTGTCATGAGGTTTACACTGACTTACCAAACCCCGACAGTATAGAATGTGTTTGGGTTAACTTAACCTTCGAACAGAAAGCCATAACCTTAGGACTCTGCTATCACCCACCACCTTTAGATAAGGAAAGTAATAATTCCTTCTTGGATTATCTACATAAAATAAACCATCTAGATAATATTATATTCATGGGAGATTTTAATTATCCAGGAATTAACTGGGTTACACTATTAGGCTCTTGCTACCGGGAAACTAAATTCCTGGAAACAGTTATATCTATGGGTATGGAGCAACTTGTACATAAACCCACAAGGAAGGAGAATATACTGGACTTAATATTTACCAACATCTATGACCAGGCAGAAATTCCAATAATTTTAGCACCCTTGACCGATAGTGACCATAGTATGGTATCATGGACAATTAATTATTATAAGGTGGCCATTAAAGGTATAACCAAAATGCGCAACTACTCTAAAGCTAATTACAATGAAATAAAAGCATTTTTAAAGGAATGGAATTGGCAGCAGGAACTTAACGAGCTACCTGTAAAACAAATATGGTACAAAATCAAGGAAAAATTTAGGTACTGTGTGGATAAATGGGTACCAGTACGTAATAAATACCATGATCACAAAAGGCTTCCTCCATGGTTTTCATTTCAGATAAAAAAACTTGTAAGAGCAAAGAAAAGGGCTTTTAAAAATACAAAAAGCAGAATTCAGAAATCAATTGGACCAGGTTCAAACAAAGAGCAAATAAAAATAAACTAGCAATAAGAAGGGCAAAAAAAGAAATGGAGCATAGACTAGCAACAACTAATAAAGATAACAAAAAAACAGATCTTTATATTGGCTCTATGAGAAAGAATTCATCCAAAGTCAGTCCATTATTGATTGATAACAATCTAATATCTGACGAACAAAGCATGGCAAATGAGTTTAATAAATACTTCACTAGTAATTACAAAACTAAGGAAACAATAAATGATAATGATTATAATTCTGTCCAATGCCTAGAAGAAACGACAATTCCTGAAGTTTATTCAGCCATAAATTCTTTTAAATCAACCCTATCTGCAGGAACTGATAGTTTCCCCTATCTCTTCCTTAAAGAAATTTCATATGAAGTGGCAGGCGCTCTGTCATTATTGTTCAATAAATCAATCAACACCGGTGAGGTTATAGATGACTGGAAAGAAACCTTAGTATTACCGATTCATAAGGGAGGGACTAAACAGAAGGTGGAGCAATACTGACCCATTAGTTTGACATCCTGTATAGAAAAAGTCATGGAAAAACTTATAATGAATAAAATAAACACACATATTACTATGAATGGACTAGTGGATATAACACAGTATGGCTTTGTTATGGGAAGATCATGTCAGAATAACCTGATCGACTTTTTTGAACCCATCAGTGCAGCCCTGGAGGCAAGAATTCCAGTAGATGTGGTCTTCTTAGGCTATGAAAAGGCATTCAATTCTGTCTCACATAAAATTTTAATTGAATGCCTATACAACATTGGATTGCACAAAAATATAGTTGGTTGGATTGCAGCATGATGGACAAATAGAAGGCAACAAGTAAATATCAGGGGCTTTACCTCAACCTGGAGTCAGGTGACTAGTGGAGTACCCCAGGGGTCAGTGTTGGGCCCAATTTTGTTCAACATTCTCATCTCAAGTATGAAAACCAAAAATGGTGTGTGGTTAAATAAATACGCAGATGATACCAAATTGGGGTGTATAGTGAATGATTATACTTCTGCCTCTATGTTACAAGATAATCTGAATGACTTATCCAACTGGGCTAAGGAACATCAATTAATATTTAATACTTCAAAATGTAAAGTAATGCACTTTGGTAAGAACAATAGACTAGTTAACTTTTTTTTGGATAACATCTTATTGAACAAGGTAAATTCTGAAAAGGATTTAGGTGTTCTTATTACCAACAATTTAAAATTCTCTGAGCATGTTAATAAAATTACTCAAAAATGTCAGAGACTCATTACCTACATACTGAAAAAGATTAAATCAAGAGAACCAGGAGTGCTAGTTCCAATATACTGTAGTGTAGTAAGGGCAAATATTGACTATTGCTCTTCATTTAGTGCTCCAACTTTAACTAAGGATAAGATATTAGTAGAAAAGGTACAGTGAAGATTTACGAGACATGTCCTTAACTGCAAAACGTTATCACATAGTAGTAGACTAAAAAATTTAAATTATACTCCTTGGAATATCGATCTCTAAGAGAGGATTTATGTTTAATATATAAAGCTTCCAGAGACAAAACATTGTCCGGCACAATATGTTCAGAATGGAAGACTAAAATAAATTACACCAGATCACATAAATTAATATTAAAACTGATCACTAATAAAACTACAAGTAGGAATCTATTTTTCACTCAGAGAGTAGTACCAATTTGGAATACATTGCCAGTTGAAGTGGTAAACAGTAGTACCTTACAATTATTCAAAACAATTTATGGGTAATAGAAAATATGATTTCCATCCAGGTTAGGATGGCGAGTTCAATATGGGCTAGTTCCTCGAGCTCGTATATACCTATGAACCCCTCACCATCTGCAGCATCAGTGGCTCAGTAGGTAGCACACTCGCCTCTGAGGCCGGGAGATCAGAGGGCTGTGGGTTCAGTTTCCCACATCTGGCACTTGGGTTAATATCTCAGTACTGACACTGTAGTGCAGCATGAGAGGGGTGCTGCACTTCTGAGGTGCTGTCTTTCAGATGAGACGTTAAACCAAGGTTCCATCTGCCTGGATTGGTGGTAGTTCTGGTGGATGCTAAAGATCCCATGGCACTTATTGAAAAGAGTAGGGGACATTTTTATTTCAAAAACAAAAGCAAAGCATAGCAAACAGTGTTACTTCACACAAAAAAAAGAAAACAGAAATTGTAACCAAGTAAATGAAGTAATACAAACACAGAAACTTTTGCAATACAAGGAATAAACACATCAAGTCAAAGAAAAAAAGAAAAAAATTCCTTAATACCAAACTATAAAAGAAAAGACATACTAAATAGTATCAGTTACACCTACGTAATAAGATAACTTGGAAGGCAAAACAAAGTATTCCAAGGTTTTGTATCTAACAACAGAAAAACTGCAATCCTTAGAAGAGTAATGTGGACTGTCATATATTTGTAACTAGAAATCAAGGGAAAAAACCTTCAACCTACCCAAAATACATTTTTCCAAAGACTCTCACCAACAGTAGTCCCTAGAGTATTAATTTCATAAGCATATAATGCATCCAGGTCATTCTGTATGCGAAAAAAAATTCTTGCATAGAGTAAATCTTATTTTGTAAAATTCTCAAACATTGTGCTTGCCAAATATGCCATTTAAGGCAGGCCAGAACATATACCGTACTTTTATGCCATTTACACCATGCTCGTGGGAGTTGGCCCAATACCAAGGTATTATATGTAATAGATTCAAACAATGGTTCTCCCCACCAATGTGCCAGTGCTGACCAAAAGGAGGCAGTGTGTGTGCAATCAAAATATAAATGTTGTATTGTCTCCAACCATCCCCGACAGGAAACTTCTGGACAAACCCTACCACATATTTATTTGTTTGTCCATCTGGTTAGCTTTTACATTTAGTTTCTGATGGGTGCTCAACCAAACCACATCACACACTTTCTCCGGTACTCTGGGCTCTATTATACTGGCTAGCAAAATGGATGTATTTATATCTGCAGAAACTAAAAAAAGGGGGTCCTCAAAATAACAAGTAGAAGCAATGTGATTATAAAAGGACTTTCTCTCATGTGACACAAACCAGCTTAATTCTATTTTCCACAAGCGAATGTATTTAAGTGTGTATTGCACATATAAAGGAAGCTGCCTTTCTACAGGGTGCCATTTTCCTCAACCCCAAGCTGCTAGAAAAGGGGCTCCCCACAGAGACATACACATAGTACCTACAGCAGTGTTTTCCAACAAAAGAGGTCGAATAGAGGTATAGAAAAAATTCCCCAAAAAATGCACAATTGGGTGTAACATACCTAAGCCACCCTCTTTCCAGGGTTTGTAGGTGTGTGTTCTCTTCACAGGATTCAAGCAACTATCCCATAATAACTGGAAAAAAAAGACCCATTATTTTAGTATGCATTACAAAAGGCAAAAGAAAAATACGAGACAGATAAAGAAAAAGAGGGGCTACGTAAGATTTTAACAGAAAAACCCATTTATTTCATGTCATTTTCCATGCTTGCCATTTTTTGACTTTAGAAAGAGCCGTATCATTAATTCCGTCCCAATTACTATTTACTGATTCATGAGAACAAAAAAAAACCCCAAGAAATTTCACTTTAGTAGTGATTACTGGTATGTCAAACAAGTTTACACTAGGAGCAGAACCTAAAGGTAACAAAAAACATTTAGACATGTTAATTTTAATACCAGTGCCCAATTGTACAGAACGTAAAAAGGTCAAGATGTGTAGTATCCCTGAATCTACATCTGCAATAGGGCAGATACAATCGCCAGCATAAGCTAAAATCTTTGAAAAACAGAAACTCTCAGTGGACACAATAGCCTGTACCTGCGTATCCCTGTCAATATATCTTAATAAAGGGTCCAAACCAAACACAAATAAAAGCGGACTCAAAGGGCAGCCCTGTCTAACTCCTATCCAATAAGGGACCGGAACTCCCAAATGACCATTAACCAAGGGCGTTACCATTGCTGTGCTATATAGAATTTTAAGCAGATTTAAAAAAATTGACGTTATACCATAGTAAGTTAAGACATCCCAAAGATAATCATGTCTTAAAGCATCAAACGCTTTTTCTAAATCTAACGCTAGAAGATAACCAATTAGCTGTTTCTTTGAACCGAGCTCTAATAATTTCCTAATAAAAATTAAATTTTGGGAAATATTCCTTCCTAAGACTGCACAGGTTTGAGTAGTAACCAACAATTTTTTTGAAACAGCTAATAGTCGGTTATTTCAAATGCTAGCTAAAATTTTATAATCAGTGGTTAGGAGACTTAAAGGCCTCCAATTCTGTAATTCCATAGGATCTCTCTTTTTATAAACAAAAAAGGACCCCATTCTCCATACTAAGAGTAACTCTTTGTTCTTGCCAAATAGCTTGGTAAACAACCAACAGCCATGGTGCAATTGTATCTCCATATGTTTTATAAAACAGGTTTGGCAAACCATCCCCACCAGGTTTTGAAGTAGTGGACAAATGACCAATTGCCTGTGTAATTTCAACTAAAGAAAAAGGAGCCCTTAAAGCATCAACTTCCTGATCCGTAAGTAACGGCATGTCTAAGGTATGAAAAAAGGAAACAGGGGTGCTAAAACTAGGGAAGAAAAGTTTTTTTCAACATGTTCTTGCACCATGTTCCTAATCTGATGAGTATCATCAACCAAGGTGCCATCAGATGATTTTAAAAAGGTCATACATAATGGTGGCAAATCTTGACTGGATAAATCAAGAGGATTCACTTTCTCTCTAGTACCCGTAGTTAGATATTTCTGTTGCAACCTATATTGTTTTTTTCTATTATGGAGGAAGGCTATCATTTGTTCCTAGAGAGCCAGAAATTCTTGCCTCTGTACACCCTGTGAGGAAACTACCTGAGATAAAAATGCCATATACCTTGCTCTATACCCCAAATATGTGAGATAGGCATCTCTTGCCTTATGTCTGGAAAAGTGCAAAAAAAGACATTTGAAATCCTTTTTCATGTCCTTCCACCAATCCAGAGGTCTATCATATAAAAAGGAAATATCAGACCTTAAGGAAAAAAAGAAATCTAACTGAGCAGCAAGTGTGACATCCTGTAAAAGGGACATATTTAACTTTCAAAAACCCCGGCCTAGAACAAGTTTTTGATAATTTCCAAGAGTAAATTTAACAATTAAATGATCAGATGTTTCCAAAGACAACGTCGAAACAGAACTACAAGTAATTCTCTGAGATACAAACCAAAAATCTATTCTGGTAGAGATTGATCCTTTATAAAAAGTGTGTTCTGGCTTTTGGTGAAGTATGTCGTAGGGGTCCACCAAATTGTTTGTTCTTAAAACATACAACAAAGCATTCATATCACAGAATAATTTTTTTGTCATACATCCCCAATCTTTATCTTTTAAACCACAGTTAAAGTCATCCTCCCCCCACACCACCAATTTCGAGGTATGTAAATATGGGGAAATCCATTTAAATAAAGCCGCTCTATCAGCTTTGGACTGGGGGGCATAAATATTTAAAAGTCGGTAAATGCAATGTGAAACAACTATATCCATGAGCACCGCTCTACCAGGAACTGTATCTAATAGTTGTAACACTTTAATGGCTAAATTCAAAAAAAATAAAATCCCTAAGCCATCACAAACAGCTTCCCCTAGAGACCAAAAGGAAACACCCCAGCGCCAATCCTGACTAGCTGCTTTGACACAGTCCAGGGAGTTTAACCTGGTGTCTTGTAAAAAAATAATAGAAACACGGTGAGTACTTAGGCTGGCAAAAATGGTTCGTCTCCGTAAAGGAAACTTTATACTGTTAACATTAACAGTAAGTAAAGAAATATGCATTGCCAGAAAGGTTTAGATGATAGGAAGAAAAAAACAATTAACTCTAAAAGACGAAAATCACTTCAGTTTTTTTCCGCTTTTTAGGTTTGGGTTTATCCTTGACTTCAAAATCCTGGACATGTTCAGGGAGTGAGGAGGCAATAGACGAGAAATCTGAATCCACCTCCTCCTCATCTCCATCTGGATCTTGTAAAGGAGCAAAAGGGTTCGTTATGGTGGGACATTCTATTCCTGGGCAAAAAGGTGGGACCCTTGAGCTCATTCTAGATGCTTTTGATCTAGTGACACATTGAAAGGGGGTATCTGATAATGCTCCAGGAGGGGGCATACACAAGGATTCCGGAGTAGTATGAGTTTCTGCAATTGGATGAGAAGCAGAAACTGTCAGCTCCTTACCAGGCTGCACACTGGTCTCTGTCTGGAGCAGAGGGTTAGTAACCAAAAGTTCAAGCTGCCCTATATCAATAGAAGATGGAGGATCCAGAGCACTGGTATCCATTTCATCAGGGATCGGGATGTGAGAAACCTCACCCTCAGTCAAATTTGGAACTGGGTCCTGAACTACAGTCTGAGCTGCATTATGGTCTAGCAAATCTTGCAACTTTTGATGTTCTCTTTGCGTATTTGCAACAAAAATGTCTTGTTCTGCTCTACAGGCAATGTCAGCTTGGTTATGCGATGCCCAAGAACATGTACGGAACGTGTGTCCCTTTTCCTCACATAAATTGCATTTCATGGGGTTTCTACAGTGTGCACCTATATGCCCCAAATCCCCACATAAGCCACATTTTTGCTGGTCACATATATTACTCAAATGACCCAAAGCCCCACACTTATAACAGGCTCTGGGTTGTCCTGGATAAAAAAGTACCCCTCTATCCCGACCCAGAAAAAAAAACAATTCGGCAAATGTTTAGTCAAACCATTCCCATTACGTAAGTCAATTTGATATTTCCAACCCCCTGTCCATAGATGCTCCTCATCAAGAATGGGTTCCGGGGGACTTTTAACAGAACAGTGCTGTTTCAACCACTATGTAATGTCAGCTACATTCACTCCTTCATTCCGAAATAGAATAGTGATTTTCTTTGAAACTGGTTTAGTCAAGGGTATTGCCAAGTAAGGTTTCCACAAAGGTGCATGTTTCAAAACTAGGTATTGCTTCCAAAACCTGTCCAAACCTGCCGGGTGTTTAAAAGTTACATCAAAAACTGTATCCCCTGGGCATATGGATCAGGGCATAAATCTCATAGGTGTAAAGCCTCATACTGTTTTTTAACAGGTCACGACCAATAAAAAGTCTATTTGGGATCTCCTCCTGTGACCCCCTAAATTTCAAATGAACAGCATTTCGTTGTGCAGCAGGCTCATTACCCAGACCAAATGTGGCTGGAAAAAGGTGTTCAGCAATATTACCTTGCCACACAGAAGAACCTTCATCCTGACCAAGCTCAGTCATTTTCACTGGTGTAGGGGAGATAAAACTAGCATGAGTAACCATATTGGAGGGTGGGATCGGGAGACCGACTTGTATCACCCTCTTCCAGTTCTCTAATGTGCTCCAACATATCAGGACTAGGAGCCTTAGGAAAAGGATCCGATGAAATGGCAGATAGTTGTCCTAAAGGAATACTGGGAATGATGGGAGTCATAGTAACTGAGGAGGATAAAGAAGCCTCTTGAGGCTTTACATTTGCATCCCAGGATTTCCCATCTGGGGATCTGACCCACCCCGCAGCTGGCCACCCACAGAGGGGATTCAGGAGCCTCAACAGACCCAACTTGGATAAAGTTCAGATTTTGAGGGGGGGGGGATTCAGGGTCAGGCAAGATAGGTAACTCTATGTTTGACACACTAGTAGTAATAGTCAGGTCCTTAAAACCTCCTGTTGGAGTCCGAGAATCCATAGTCTGTGACACATTTTGGCAGGATAGTCTTTCAGTGGAGACCAAGGTACCTGCAGCATCAGCTGCAGACATCAATACAGAGATATCCATATCGGTAGCAAAAGAAGACTCACCCCATGAAAGCCCAGGTGAAGAAACACAATTTAGCAGTTCCACAACATTTTTTCCATTTTCTGTAGCTCCGGTATCCAAAAAAACACCTTCCGATTCCTTCAGGGACTCTCCCCTCACCACTTCCATTTCCTGATTGTGCGTGTCCAACAAACCAGACCGACGATGTTCCAACACCTTTACCAGGTCGTTTCATCTTTCACAATACTGTCGCTCCATATCATCAAGCTGTTTTTGGAGATCTTCCTCCACACTGGGTACATTTGTCCTGGAAACGGACTCTTCTGCCAAAGTCGACAAAGAAACCGCTGCCCTTGCAGCACCTCCTTCCAAGGTAGGTTCCATCTTTCGTGAAAAAAAGAGCAGCCGATAGCGAGGGAGGAGAGCAGCTACTCAGCTCCCCGCACACCCTGCCCCGTCGGTGCCTGCAATCCCTCTGGTTGAAATGCCATCCAACAGCGCCCTCCAGAGTAGGGGAATTTCCCCGGTGTCCTGGCCAAATTTCCCTCATTCACTAAAAATACCACCAACAGCTTAATCTGGTTCAAGGTCAGTTGGCATTCATCTGTATCTCCCTTCCCCCAGGTCATGCCTGAAAATAGGCAGGAATTGTCTAGTGCACTTACCTGGTCAACAAAAACTAAATAAAAATAAATAAATAAAAATCTGGTTTCATTGTGGTATCCATTAAACTGAGGGGATTCCTAGAACTTGCTACTGGGTACCCCCTCAGTTCATGGGACACTGAGGGGTCTCTAAACTTGAGCAGGCATGATAGACTGCAAGGCCTTTTTCTGCTGGCTCATTCTTATCCATGTATGTTCACATGTATCCCTGGAACAGTTCCCCACCCTAATAGCTTTCTGCATGACCTGTTGTCTCTTAATGTCCAGCACTTTGATCATAAGTGCTGATACCAGGTTGCACTTAAAAGAATCCCTCTGGACACTATGCCATGGAAGTGAACATCACACAATGGCTGCAATGTTTGAGACATCCTGCCATACCATTCTTCCCTTCCTTTGCTGTTGAACAACAAACATGCTCTTTATTTATCTAGTGGCCTACTCCCCTGGTACATCCCTTTTTATGTTTGCTTGCGCGAACGCACAAGAAACATAGTGCCACCATAAGACTTTTTGGAAGTGTGCCACCTGCTCTGCCAATGCCCCAATCCATTTTGCAGGCATGACCACACCGCACCAATGAATGGCCGAACTGTCTATGACAGCAGTTCAGATGCATTGGTGTGCAGTTGAAAGAAAATCACCACTACAATCAGTGGTGGTAACATGTATGCAGTTTGCATCTTATTTTTAGGTATTTATTTATTTCATCATTCGGACTTAACCTTTGAGCAAAATGCTCTTTTTCAAAGGTTCCATGTCTTGACAGGAGGACAACACAGAAAGGTGGTTACAGAGTATGGGTGCACAGGTACAGAGACAAAAAACACAAGAAATAACAGCAATTGGTCTGACTATTTACAATTGTAAGCTATCCCATATAGAGGTACAGCATATTGCAGTTAGTACAGCACAAGGTACATGGTTAGTGCTGTGGGTTTAAGAAACTAATTTAGCAGGAGGATAAAGCAGCCGGGGGGCATTGTTGTTATTTCATGCAAAGTCAGGGGGAGTGATTCAACATAGGCTTTCACACCCTGTATGTTAATACAGCCAGAGGAGGCTTTGTTGTTAATTCTAGTCAAGGGTGGGTGGGGGGTAATTTCCTGTGTAGGACTGACCTAGTAGGAACATACTAGAGAGCAATGTGAGGGAGGACCATATACAGAATAAGCTGGGGGGAAGACAGGTGCTTTGAAACAATCACATTTGTGAAGGGTCAATGGCAGTGGAGGGTCTTAAACAGAGTGTTGAGTTAAGGACAGTAGACAGAAGGCTCATCAACAGGCTGTGGCTATGGACGGCTCAAGTTCGAGGGCTAGCAAGTAGTAGGAGGAGGGAGTAAGAGTTTAAACTCAGGATTACTGGGAAGCAGGGTAACAAATCGGAGAATGCAGCCTAGGAGCAGGCTGACTCCAAGCTACTGGGTGATAGTGCTACAGGTTACCTGCAGCTACAGACCTCAGCCTTGGCCAGGTGACGTCTTAGTTCCATCTTGAAGATGGGGAGGCTGTTAATGAGTAAAAGGTGTGCTGGGATCTCATTTAGCCAAGAAGGAACACTGTATGCCAAGCACCATTTTTCTGAAGGGGATGGTAAGTGGGCAACAAGTCTGCCCTCTAGTGCGGTGCCCAGATCTACCTCACCGGAGCAGTTCTTTGAAAGCCAATGGAGCTTTACCTAGGAGAGATTTCATGTCAAGCAGGCACATTTGGTATTTGATTCTGCTAGCAAGACTTAGCCAGTTAGTGCGTTCATAGAGGGAGCAGGTGTGTAGGAGATTATCAGCCCCTAGAGCCAGCGTGCAGGCCTTGTAGAGGACCATGCCTACTCATTTTAGTGCAGTGTCAGATGCCGACCCATAAACCACAAGTCTATAGTCAATAACAGACTAGATGGAAGAGGAGACTGCCAACCTGAGTGCCTCAGGAGTTAGGTACTGTCTATGCCTGTAGAGAACCCCAAGTTTAGTGTTCACTGTTTTGATGACCTGATCAATGTGCTACTCATGAGAGGGTGTCATCAATGATCACACCCAAGTATTTAGAAGAGTTGACCTGCATGAGTGGAGCAGCCTTGTTGTTAGTAATAGTAAGGGACAGAAAAGATCTCTTGTGCTGGTGAGTGGTTATCAGCATCGTCTTCGTCTTCTTATAACTGAAAAGCAATTTCTGAGAGCTGAACCAGTCCTCCAAGCTATGAAATCAGTACTGTAAATCATCCTGTAGGTGCTGAAGCTGGGCACTACTCCTAAGGATGACAGCATCATCTGTATACAGAATAATCTTGCTATTGCAGGCCTCTGGAAGCCTGTTGATGAACAGGCTAAAGAGGAGGGGGCCCAGTATAGTCCCCTGTGGGACACCCAGTACTATATCCCTAGACGAGGAGATAGCTGTCCCAATTTTTACACTCTGTGCTCTTCTGGATAGGTAATTCTGGAACCAGAGGATGGCTTCAGAAGCTAGCCCAAGGTGATGAAGTTGGTCAAGCAAGATGTGATGGTTGACAGTATCAAAGGCTTTGGTGAGGTCTAAGAAAATAGTTCCCACCAGGCTGCCCCCATCCAAGGCCTTGGGAATGTAGTCTGTAAATTCAGCTAAGGCCGTAGCTGTGCTATGGCACTGACAGAATCCATGCTGTTGTGGGCACAGTAGACTGTACTTCTGAAGGTACTCTGTGACCTGATCAGCCACGATCCTTTCAAGCACCTTAGAGAGGGGGGAGAGGATAGATATTGGTCTATAGTTAGGAGTGCAAAAGCGGTCCCCACTTTTTAGGACAGGGGTGACTAGAGCTACCTTTCAGGCTGCAGGGAATTTTGCCAGGGTGAGAGACTTGTTAAAGATCTCGGTGATGGGAACCACCAACTCATCTGAGGCAACTTCCTCAAGTTTAATGTCGAGTGAGTCACTACTAAGTCTAGTTTTACCCAGCACCTTAGTAATGTAGGTCCTGGCTTCCTTGGTTGTGACACGCTTGAAGTAAAAATTTGGATGGGTCAAATTATCTCTGGCTTTGGGCGGGTGTTGTGGGGGGGTCAAGGTAGCTGGGCGGGAGGACAGAACTGAGGTCAGAGAAAGCCACATTGAAGGCTTCTGCAATTGTGTGTAGCAAGGCATTTGACACAGTCCCGCACAAATGATTAATAAACAAATTAGCCAGCCTGAGAGTGGGTCCCAGGGTGGCAGCTTGGGTAAAACACTGGCTGGACAACAGGAGAGAAACAGGTAATAGTAAATGGAGTCCACAGTGAAGAAAGGGGGGTTACTAGTGGGGTACCACAGGGTTCAGTACTGGGGCCGGTCCTTTTTAATGTCTTTATCAATGACATTGCAAAGGGACTGGAAGGGAAAGTATGTCTCTTTGCAGATGACAAAGATCTGCAACAGGGTTGATGTGCAAGGTGGGGTCGAAAGGATGAAAAGGGACTTGGTGAGGTTGGAGGAATGGTCAAATGTATGGTAGCTCAGATTCAATGCAAAGAAATGCAAAGTAATGCACCTGGGAAACAAAAACCCAGGGCAAGAGTACACAATGGGGGGTGAGATACTGACAACAACAAAAATGGAAAGAGACCTGGGGGTAATCATGTCAGATGACCTAGAGGTGGGCCAGCAATGTGAGAAGGCAGTAAGGAGGGCTGGGGGGATACTTGGATGCATAGGGAGAGGCATCACCAGTAGAAAACAGGAAGTTGTTGGCCCCCTGTACAGACAGTTGGTAAGACCACATCTGGAGTAAGGTGTACAGTTCTGGAGACCCCATCTCAGCAATGACATAGAATGGAGGCTGTCCAGAGGAGGGCAACCAAAATGGTGCAGGGTCTGCACCAGAAGACATACGAAGAAAGACTAAAGGAGCTTAAGATGTATATCCTTGAGGAAAGGGGGGGGACATGATAAAAACTTTCAAATACCTCAAGGGGATCAACAAAGTCCAAGGGGGTAGCAACTTTTCAGAAAAAAAGATGTGCAAGAACAAGGGGGCACAATTTGAAGATAGAGGGGGGGACGACTACGAGGTAATGTGAGGAAGTATTTCTTCAGAGAGAGGGTTGTAGATGCATGGAACGGCCTCCCTGAGGAGGTCGTAGAGTCAATAACAGTAGGGGAATTCAAGAATGCATGGGACTGACATAAGGTAATTCTAGTGGGGGGTAGGAGGAAGTAGGCTGTTGGTTAACTAGGATCTTCAGCTTATCCATTAGGTAGGGAAATGGACAGACTAAGTGGTCCAAGCAGTCCTTATCTACCATCAAATTCTATGTTTCTATGTTTCTAGATCTTGGGTGGGGGTGCCATTTATGTTGAGCATGGAGGGGTGACTTCTGTTTTCCCTGCCCAGCAGCTCCTTAATGTTATCCCATAATTGCTTCCCATTGCCCCAGTTATGTTGCTGTTGCTCCTTGTAGTAAGCCGCCTTGGCTTGCCTGGCAAGAGCAGTACACTTGTTCCTGGCTGCCCAATACTTTTGGAAGTCAGATTGGTCGACCATGCCTCTGGCAAGTTCCCAGATGTTGTCCCACTCCTTCATCAGATCAAGGAAGTCCCTGGAAATCCATCCATTGGAAGCAGCCCTTATCTTTCTTTTTCTCAGGGGGGGTGTAGGCATCACAAATACCATTGACTGTGGACATAAAGAATTGCAAAACCTGGTCAATGTCTTGGAGACTATTGAGAGGATACCAGTCAATGTTGGCCAAAGCTGTCTTAAAGTTGCGTTTGGCACCCCTCTTCCGGACTCGGCTAAAAACTTGAGTAGGGGGTCCTTTTTTACCTTATTAACCCCCATACATGCAACTTGACATCAGATTGATGTCAAGGCAGCTGTCACTGGCCACCTCTCAGTCCCCATGAAAGCCGACGGGGGTGCCCAATCCCCCTGTCGGCATGCCCCTCCCCAGTTCATTTGCCAATGGGGTAGCCCAATCCCCGTCGACATAATGTCCCTGCAGTTGTTTTACATTAATATGGCAGCAGCTATCGCCATCTGCCTCTCACAGTCCATGAACACCAATGGGGGTGCCCAATCCCCCTGTCGGTATGCTCCTCCCAAGTTAATTTGCCAATGGGGGAGCCCAATCCCCATCGGCATAATGTCCTCCTCCCACTTGTTGTGTGCTGAGGGGGTGCTCAATCCCCCTCTGCTCATGCGCCACCCCCACACACTTTGTGCTTAAGGAGTATCCAATCCCCATTGGCTACAGCCCCCCCAACAAACACCCAGGTAGCATGCTGGGAGCCCACCCTAGCGTACCAAACCACCTGTGAAACAAGAAAACCTTCCTGAGTTGTATTTTCCTGTAAAAAGAAAAAAAATGCCTCTCGTTGAGTCTGGTGCCCCCTCCCCCAATCTGCACCCACCCTCTGCGCACCCCACCTCCCCACACACCCCTCACCCCATACTTATCTCCGGAGCCCAGTTCGATGAACTTCGATGGACCGGGAACGCATCTGCACTCTTCAAAGCCAACCTCGAACTGAAGAAATGCTGGTAAGTTGTATAATGGCATAAATGTTTTTTTTTCCAACTTATGTGGATATCGCAGCCATTTGTTCATGCATTTTGGCACCATATTTTCAACATGGGGTTCTTGGGACCCCATCTCATGAATTCAGTGACTGTAATCTGGTTATTCGGTCCCAAAAGGTGATTTTGTGGTCACTTCATGGAATCATCTTTCGGGACTGATTACCGAAATGACAGTGTCACTGTTCATGAGGTGGGTTCCCAAAATGCCTATGTTGCAAATTTGGTGAAAAAATTCCTAAAAGAGAAGGGGGGAAGGGAAAATTGTTTAACTAGGAAAGGCACACTAAGCCGAAGCTTGTTTCCAAGTGCGACCTGGGAGCACAAGGAAGTTAAGTGACTTGCTCAGGATCACACAGTATGCAAGTGGGGGCTGTGGGATTCAAACCATGGTCTCCAGATTTGTAGCTCAGAGCCCTAAACCACTGCGCTATACTGCCTCCGATGCCTAAAAATGACTGTGTTGCACGCGTGCATCATGCAGTTTCCATGCACACTCATAACTTCGCGAATTTGTAATATTTTCACTACAGATTTTCAACATTGAAATTTTTTCACACCTCCTTATGAACAGTGCAGCTGTCATTTTTCACATCCTGGCTGAAATGTGTTTTCGCACTTCCAGCACAGAATAGCGCGGTCACTGTGGGAAATCCATGTTTGGGACAGATTAAGAAAATCACAGTGACACTGTTCATGAGCAGAGGTCCTAAAATGCCTATGTTGAAAATTTGGTGACAAACGTCCATAAAATGACTATGTTACGAGTGTGTGTTGTGCAGTTTCCACGCACACTCGTAACTTTGAGAATCTGCAATATTTTCACTCAAAATTTTCAACATTGTCAATTTTGCACACCTCCTTATGAACAGTACAGCTGTCATTTTTCAAATCCTGCCTGAAATGTGTCTTCACACATCTGGCGCACAATGGCGTGGTCACTGTGGGAAATCAATGTTCAGGACAGATTAAGAAAATCATAGTGACAGTGTTCATGAGCAGTGGTCACAAAATGCCTGTGTTGAAAATTTAGTGAAATTTCTATTCTGCATCTGTATAACTCCTGCACATCCAGTGCTAATATAAGCAAGCAAACACTGGGCATTGACACATGCTTGATCTTACTTCCTCCTACTAATTCCAGTCTCACCTGTATACCCATTTGGTTTGCTCTGTTTTCTGCACTCCATCAATTTACCTCTGAGACGTATTAGCCGTCTCTGTATCTTTGTACCTGTCAATAAACTACAGTAAAACAATGTGAGGCAACAGTTTGAACATTGAGTGCACTCCGGATTTCTGTTTATAGGGGTAATATATAGAATACATGGGGTGGTGTTTTTAATGAGATTTACGTATGCCTGAGGTGTTGGATGCTACATAAATCCTGAGGGGGTTATTTAAGCATCCAACACCAAGGGTGTGTGTAAAATTCGAGTTTTACACACCACCCCATGTTTTATTTTATATAATTGCTGGAGAGTGTTTTTACACCACAGTAATTATATAAAATAGAAATACATCACTGTTGAGCCATGGTCTGGATGGGTTTAAGTGCAGTCTGAGGTCGGGTTGAAGCAGCTGCTGAAACCTTGCCTTTGTTGAAAAAAAAAAGGTTTATTCTAACAGTGCGTTCACAAGAGGTGATTTTTTTTTTAATTTACTTACCACCAAGTGCAAGTGGCGAAGTGTCCAGCACGACAATGGGAAAATGGCAGCTGGTGTATGCATGGAGCAAGGGGAACCTGGCTCATGTTCACCATTATAACCAGCTGGTTATAATGGCAAATTATAACCAGGTTTCCCTATGGGAAAAAACACTCACCAGTTATTATAGTATAATTACTGTTTCCCACAGACTATTCCCCTGGCACCTCCAAATAACAAAACAAAAAAGGAACTCTACAAAATTTTCTTTGCATTGTGGATCACTCTCCAAATTGGATTGTCTTCACATCCAGGATTGTGGATTCTGAACTTTTGGAAAGAAAAAAGTGTGCTACTCACATCAAGGAGATGGCTGACCAAAGCTGTGAGCATTGCTGGTGCTTCAACTCATAAAAGGAAATGGGTTCAGAAGCCTAACTGGAGTAACCTTTTTAGGGCTGCAGTGGGCAGAGCCCTGCAGTCCTATTGCTTTCAGAAAAAGGGGACTCTGCATTCTTTGCATTCTTTCCTTCTTAACAACAGTTGCATCACAGTTCCCTACGCAGTCTATGAAACCCTTCGCAGTGTCAATGCAGTCTTCTCATAGGCACTATTTTTTGTTATGAAGGATAGGGTGGGGGCAGTGTAGTTTTATATTATACTAACATTACTAAGATTCCTGGCTTTCTGTCATGTTAGATGTCTGCATCAGTGGGGGTGGGGGCCTGGGCTGCTTTAATGTGACATTACTCACCTTACAGACATTCCCAACTTTCTTACATCTTTGATGTCAAGTGTGTGTGTGTGTGGGGGAGGAAGAGTAATAACTATCTGATTTCAGTTTAGAAGGGTGAAGGAGTTTGGTGCTATTGTCATTTGTACTTGTAATATGATCTATGGTTGCACCGTCTCAATACTATGCATTTTTATATATAATATAATTGAAGTAAAAACTTTTACATAAAAGGTTTAAAAAAAGAGCTATTCCAAACATTGACTTGGTGCTAGATTCTATCACTGCTAAAAACTCTCACACTGTAGAGAAGCAGAAATATGCATTTTCTGTATGCATTTTATCCTGGAACATAGTGTTTTTTAAATAGTTCCTACATCTGGAAGAATGGGAATGGTCCTGGTTAGCTTTATCTTACATTCAACACCAGATCCCATGGACCTGAATAAATTTAAAATTCCTGCATCAAGCCACTGGCCCATTGGTGCAGTGGCAGCACTGCCAGTTGTGCTGCCGGTGACCCGGGATGGTAGCGAGCCCGGGTCATTGGAGAATCGGCGGGGGAGAAGGTTGGCGCCCGATGGGCTGCTCTCTATTTCTGGGTGGAGTGGGCAACACTCCTTGCCACACTACCGCCACCACCTGGGTGATCATGGGTGGTGACGGTGCAGCAGAGGAGGCAGGAAATAAGGGAGGGACAGACGTTGGCTGAGGACCAGAGCGGAGGTGCGTCTCCACATGCCTCCAGCTCATTGGTTCTCCTTGTGTGCAGACATCTGGGGGCAGGGAGAACAAGGAAAAATGTGCCCTGCCCCTGGTCCAGGTGATGAGCATCCAGCACAATGCCTACAGGAGGTTCCGAGGGCAGACCCCACCAGTGCGTGCTTCCATGATGTTCGGGGGAGGTAAGGGGAAGGCCTCCATTGCCCTGCCCAGTGGGTTATCCGGGGGCTCTAGAGGTAAGCAGGAGTGAGTAGCACCTTAAGGAGCAGACACCTCGGGCCTCTCAAGTAGGTGTAGCTGTGCAGTGCATGGGGCTCTGAGAGAGGGACTAGGAGTGGAATGAGTAAGAGGGCAAAAAGACAGTTAAAAAAAAAAATTCCTGCATCTTTTATAAAGACAAAAGTAAAACCTGTTCGGCAAAATCAAGTTCTTCTTTTTGATGTTTTATTGCCATTGGTGTTACTTATTTTCTTATATTCAGTAAGAGTGGGGATTATTTTTAACTACATTTGGGAGAACTTTAAAGACACTGTAGAACACAGCAGGTGGTATTTTCAAAATTAAAAAAAATGATGCAGTTGTGTCAAGATAACTAAATCTGCATCATGCAGATGCAGCATATAATTGCACTAGACTTTCATAGCTGCATTGAAACACGCTTATACTTGCATCATAGTTGCAGCATATTTGCAATATATATGTGGGATGCATCACTACTGCATCACATCTGTGTCACTTTTTGCATCACTAATCTACAATAGATGCAAGTGCAGGGGCAGCAGATTGTGATGCATCCATCTTCTGATGGTAGTGCACCCTTCTGATGCAGACACAGCTGCGATCTGTGATACAAAAGTGATGCAATTTGCTGCTGCATCTGCAAAAAATCTTTGAAAATACAGGCCTGTACATTTTGAAAATACAGGCCTGTATATTTTGAAAATACAGGCCTGTATATTTACCCCCCTCCATCTCTCATAAACTCCAGTAAACTACAGATAATGGGTCCAGAATGAAGCAGATACCTTACAATACAGATTTGCAACAACCAGAGGAAAATAAGATGAGGGCCCATGTCTTGCAGCATCTTCTTTTTCCTCCTCAAGTTCAAGATCAGGAGAATTACAACAAAGAATATGCTATACTCCTAGCAGTTCCACCTCTGAACTGAAAACCACTGACTGCTGCCCACATATACACATGTGTGCTATTAACCACACCTTTTCTGAAAAATGATACCTTTACCAGCTGCCTTACAATGAGAGGGAAAGGAAGGAAGCAAGGAAAGTCATGCTGCTGACTCCACCATATTTATAACATTATACTTGTACTATTTGCCTTAAGATATTTAAACTAATTTCCTAATAATTTTAAAGATAAGGCACTTTAGTATCCAAACTGGAAAATGAGGTGTTTCTTCACAGATGCCCCTTCTATGAAAAAATTCCCATCGTTATGACAAGAATAATGTTTAAAATGTCCCCTCCTGATAAAAGATGCATCTAGCCATGGCTATGAAGATGATTGCAGAGCAGCAGGATAAATCATATGAGGAGAGACTGAGGGTCCTAAATATCAACTCCCTGGAGGACAGAAGGGAGAGGTGAGACACGACTGAGAACTTCAAGTACTTGAAAGAGATTAATAAGGTGAACGGGGAGGGTATTTTCAGGCTAAGCTGCAGCAAAACTCCCGAAGGGACATAGCCTAAAGTTGTGGGGTGGGTATTTAAGAGGGAGGTTAGAAGACACTTCTTTGCAGAAAGGGTGGTGAGCAAATGGACTGCACTGCCAGAAGAGGTGATCTCATTGAGGACAGTGGGCAGCTTCAAGAGAGGCTGGGATAGATACAGGGGAAAGATAAAGGTAATGGAATGAGGGGAGGGAGGGAGGTAGTGGAAAGATAGGGAAGGGGAACTAGGGACACCAGCCTGAACTAAGAACCCTGGGCAATGAGCAGACTAAATAGACCAAAAAGCCTAATTCTGTTGGCTTTTTCATATGTTCATATGACATTGCAGCCTTATGTAAAAATTTTAGTTCTTTCAGAAAACAGCCTACTATTCTGTGTGATAATCTATTCTTTTAACCATATAATAAGAATAAATAAGATATTTTATACAATAAGGGTGAAGTGATATGCCATCACTTAAAAAAGCATATCTCCACCCTGTAGTGATAACCAAAACATAACATGTACACAGCGCAAAAGAGTTCCAGATATCTATACTGTGTAAACATCATCTCAAAACATCATCTCTGTCTACATGTCATGTCAAAATATTGCCCCTGTGTACGCATCACATCGAGGACTTGCCGAACTACATTTTCACATTTCCTTTTAATGAATCTATCCCAGCTACATAATATTAAAACTAAATACATGCACTGTTCCTCTTGCAACAGTCATCAGAGCACTTCAAAAATGCCCACGAAACTTGTGTTACAACAATTTATGACCTATGAAAGTAATTAGGATTCCCTGGGTCAGCTCAGCTCCCCGCAGACCTCTCTGATAAATCCAATGTACAGTTGCACGATGGCACCATATAAAAACAAAATAAAGCATTGCTTTACAAAGAATCAAAAATTAAAAAGTATCTAAGCAACCAAAGAAATGGCAACATAAACAGAAAGAAAATGCTGACTGTCGACGCCACTGAAACCAGAAAAATCAAATAAAAAAAGCCAATAGAAACACACAGAAATGCAACAAACAGCAGAACAGAAATATAACAGCCAATCAAAATAAGACAGTAACACTCCATTCAAAAAATCAACTAAGTTTACTTTGTACATTGAGATTGGCTGCTATTCTTCAATGGAGTATTACTTGAGTTATCTTTATTGGCTGCTGTATTTCTCGTCTGCTGTTTCATTGAAGAAGAAGAAGAATCAGTATTTATATAGTGCTTTTTCATACATACAAAGCGCTTTACAGCAATGCTAGACTGGTAGTGAAGTGACTGAATGTGTGGTGGCGGCCATATCGCACATCATCACCCACGCACAGCCTGAATAATTGCATGAACCGGTTTATGGGAAGGGGAATGTTGGCCAGGACACCGGGAACGTTCCCTACTCTTTGCGAAGAGTGCCCTGTGTTCTTTTACTTCCACCTGGACACCCACCAGGACAACACCAGGATGGGCAGAAGGGACCTCGGTTTAACATCTCATCTGAAGGACGGCACACCCCAGCAGTACAGCACCCCCCAATACTGCACTTGGATGCCAGCAATTTTTAGGTGCAAGTCCAATCCCAGTGTGGGACGAGAACCCACGACCTTCTGGTCCAGAGGCGGATGTGCTACCAACTGAGCCACACTGACACCATTGGACTGCATATATCAACCCAACAAACCACGGAAGACATTGCACCTTGTTTCACCTGGGTAATGGTACTTTTCATTAAACATCCCCACCAAGAAGGTAATAATCAATACATATACTATACAATAATCCGGGGGTAATCACTTTACATACAAAATCTTGATAATATAAATAAAATCTTCCACATCTTGTTGTTCTTTATTCTCAATCTTTTATTCTTTTATTCACCCCTACGTTTCACTCCTCTGAGCTTGTTCACGGGGCTTAATTCAGTCAATACAAACCATCTGTTTAAAACAAGAATAACATTTTTAAGTATGATTTTTTAATTAACAATATGGTTACAATTACGATTTCATTTTTATGTAATATGGCATAAATTGATTACCATAACAAACATCCTTAATTCAAAATTCCTGTTCAATTATTACTGATTCCACATCAGATTCTCATTAATCCCTGTAAACACATTAAATTGCCATCATGAACATTCATATTCATATTTAATTGTTTGTCCAAGACAAATATTTACAATGGCAAAAAAGCCTTACTAACCCGTAACTCTAAGCCGCACCTCTTAAAAATGAACTTCTTATTATTTACATATAACTTGTTTTTTATTCCTATATTCCCTTACATACACAGAAAATCACTTTAAATTAACCAAAAACTTTTACCACGGCAATTGTTATACTACTCCATAAAACAGAATAACACTTCTTCTATAGTTCCCCATAAAAACATTTTTGGTTTCAATACAGTTTATTTTTATACCACCTTACATAATTGCTTTTCAAATAATTACCTTAGCAAACTAGGCTCTTCCAATAATGTGAGACATGTGTCTTTAAATGCCTAAGCTGTTTTTAGTCTCCTTGCCAATGCTTCTGCGTTATACCTACACGCTAGAACAAATATTTTTATCAATGAAAACATCTCAATCTCTCCGTGTTCAATAATATGTATCTTAAAGATAAAATTTTTTTTACCGTGAAGGCCTCTTTCATCGTTTCTGTAAAACAACTTCACTAAACATCCATTCCTGTGGCGTCCTGCTTGCTCGTATACAAAGTTCTGACACTCAAAGAGGACGCGGTCCTTTTGAGCCTGTTCATATTTCCCGCCAAAGTGACGTGTCACTTCGGGTATCTTCGGGCCATCCCGAGGTTGTTGCCAAGCAGCTATACATTCTCTTCTAACAAAGAAGAGAATCAGTCCTCACGAGCAGGTTCGTATTTCCCTCCAAAGTGACGTGTCACTTCTGGTATCTTCGGGCTATCCCGAAGTTGTTGCCAAGCAACTATACATTCTCTTCTAACAAAGAAGAGAATCGGTCCACACGAGCAGGCTCTTAATTTCTCAGGCAAACACAAATAACTTTTTTAAATGTTTATTTCATTTTTAATTATTAAAGGTGGTAGACTATTTTAATTGCAGTATCTATGTTATTCCTCGGTGTAACTTTCTTTTTATTTCCCATATAATTTCGTTCCTTCTCATTTTTTGTCCTCATTCATAAATTTCCTGAAACCAATATTTCTACTCGTAACAATGAAACTTATCAATACTCATCTTATCTAACAACTAAATTAAATGTTACAGAATAAACACTACCCTAAATGGCTCTTAAATCACTTATTTTTTTATTTTTCCTAAATATTACAAATTCCCATATCCCTAATAATTTGAGTAAACAATTCTTCCACTAGATAAAATACGCCTACTAGCTTCCCTCATTTATTTACATACTCTTTTTCTTTCCTTTGTGTTTTCCTCAGTTGGCAGATTGAGGTAATGGGGGCTATTGAAACATCCTGTAACTTGCCATCACATTATTGTTATACTCATATCATGTACTTATTTTATCACCTATTTAAACACTCCAACCTATGTAAGTTTTAAAAACTTTATTATTCAAAACAAGACTGCCAGTTAGTTTCTATATTTAGACCTATATTTGGGTCTAATGTCTTTAACCAAAAGATCCATTTCATTTCCATTTTATTTAATAAATCTCTATAGTTTTCACCTCTATTTGGGACTCTAACTATTTCTAGACCCCAAAATCTTAAAGATGCCCCTGAATGTGCTTCTTTGTTATAATGTATAGCAACAGGTGAACTTTAATTTTTATTTCTAATGTCCCCCTTATGTTCTAGTATTCTTATCTTAAGTGCTCTTTTAGTCAGACCTACATATAATTTATCACAGGGACATTGTATTACATATATAACCCCTTCTGTGTTACAGTCTATATGATCCCTTATTTTGAACTCTATCAAAGAATGGATGTTTGAAGCTACTTTTTTTCATTGTATTGTTACAAACTGAACATCTTCCACACCTAACCATACCTGGTTTTAGTGGGCCTAAAAGCATAGTTAAATAATAGAAATATTAAGATACCAAGAACGGAAATGCTACAGGAATTAACATTGTTTATACTTCAGAATAATTATTTTGAGTTTAATGGCCAATTTTATCAACAAGATAAAGGTACAGCCATGGGTAGAACAATGGCACAAGCATATGCAAATGCATTCATGATAAATTTTGAGGAACAATATGTTCTAAACGAACAGGTGAATAAATTTAAAGATAAAATAATATTATGGAAACGTTTCATAGACGATGTGATATGTTTATGGGGGGGTAGTGAGAATGATTTACAAGAATTTGATAAGGACTTGAATGGCTGGAATATTAATTTAAAATTTACAATAAAGTATAGTTATGAACAAATTCCTTATTTGGATCTCCTTATCTTTAAGGATGGAAACCAACTGAGTACTTCAATATACAGGAAAGAAACTGATAGAAATACAATTTTACATAGCACTAGCTATAATGAACCCAAATTAAAAAATAGTATCCCTTACTCACAATTGGTTAGAGTGAAAAGAAATTGTCAGAAAAAGGATAATTATCAGTATAATCGAGATTACATGTTACAAAGATTTGAAGAGAGAGGATATAGCAAAAATGTATTGAGAAAAACGTATTTTAAGATTGAAAGAAAAACGCGGAATGAATTATTAAAATATGAATCACAGGTGAAAGGTTTTGAGAAAGTAGTGTTGGCAATTAAATATAATGAAAAAATAGGTGAAATACGAAAGATTATAAATAAACATTGGCACATGGTTGCAAGGGATAACCCACGGAATGTTGTACTACAAGAAAAACCTATAGCAGTGGCTAAAAAAGTAGTGAATTTAAAGGATAAATTAGTTCATTCACAATTCATTAAACCTAAGAAGAGTGAGGCAACTATGCTTTTAGGCCCACTAAAACCAGATATGGTTAGGTGTGGAAGATGTTCAGTTTGTAACAATACAACGAAAAAAAGTAGCTTCAAACATCCATTCTTTGATAGAGAGTTCAAAATAAGGGATCATATAGACTGTAACACAGAAGGGGTTATATATGTAATACAATGTCCTGTGATAAATTATATATGTAGGTCAGACTAAAGAGCACTTAAGATAAGAATACTAGAACATAAGGGGACATTAGAAATAAAAATGAAAGTTCACCTGTTGCTATACATTACAACAAAGAAGCACATTCAGGGGCATCTTTAAGATTTTGGGGTCTAGAAATAGTTAGAGTCCCAAATAGAGGTGGAAACTATAGAGATTTATTAAATAAAATGGAAATGAAATGGATCTTTTGGTTAAAGACATTAGACCCAAATATAGGTCTAAATATAGAAACTAACTGGCAGTCTTGTTTTTGAATAATAAAGTTTTTAAAAACTTACATAGGTTGGAATGCTCTAAATAGGTGATAAAATAAGTACATGATATGAGTATAACAATAATGTGATGGCAAGTTACAGGATGTTTCAATAGCCCCCATTACCTCGATCTGCCAACCGAGGAAAACACAAAGGAAAGAAAAAGAGTATGTAAATAAATGAGGGAAGCGAGTAGGCGTATTTTGTCTAGTGGAAGAATTGTTTACTCAAATTATTAGGGATATGGGAATTTGTAATATTTAGGAAAAATAAAAAAAAAGTGATTTAAGAGCCATTTAGGGTAGTGTTTATTCTGTAACATTTAATTTAGTTGTTAGATAAGATGAGTATAGATAAGTTTCATTGTTACTAGTAGAAATATTGGTTTCAGGAAATTTATGAATGAGGACAAAAAATGAGAAGGAATGAAATTATATGGGAAATAAAAAGAAAGTTACACCAAGGAATAACATAGATACTGCAATTAAAATTGTCTGCCACCTTTAATAATTAAAAATGAAATAAACATTTAAAAAAGTTATTTGTGTTTGCCTGAGAAATTAAGAGCCTGCTCGTGTGGACCGATTCTCTTCTTTGTTAGAAGAGAATGTATAGTGGCTTGGCAACAACTTCGGGATAGCCCGAAGATACCAGAAGTGACACGTCACTTTGGCGAGAAATACGAACAGGCTCAAAAAGACCGCGTCCTCTTTGAGCGTCAGAACTTTGTATCTGAGCAAGCAGGGCGCCTACAGGAATGGATGTTTAGTGAAGTTGTTTGGCGTAAGCTAGATGAAAGAGGCCTTCACGGTAAAAAATATTTTATCTTTAAGATACACATATTATTGAACAGGAGAGATTGAGATGTTTTCATTGATAAAAATATTTGTTCTAGCGTGTAGGTATAACTCAGAAGCATTGGCAAGGAGACGAAAAACAGCTTAGGCATTTAAAGACGCATGTCTCACATTATTGGCAGATCCTAGTTTGCTAAGGTAATTATTTTGAAAAGCAATTATGTAAGGTGGTATAAAAATAAACTGTATTGAAACCAAAAATGTTTTTATGGGGAACTATGGAAGAAGTGTTATTCTGTTTTATGGAGCAGTATAACAATTGCCGTGGTAAAAGTTTTTGGTTAATTTAAAGTGATTTTCTGTGTATGTAAGGGAATATAGGAATTAAAAACAAGTTATATGTAAATAATAAGAAGTTCATTTTTAGGAGGTGCGGCTTAGAGTTATGGGTTAGTAAGGCTTTTTTGCCATTGTAAATATTTGTCTTGAACAAGCAATTAAATATGAATATGAATATTAATGATGGCAATTTAATGTGTTTACAGGGATTAATGAGAATCTGATGTGGAATCAGTAATAATTGAACAGGAATTTTGAATTAAGGATGTTTGTTATGGTAATCAATTTATGCCATATCACATAAAAATGAAATCATAACTGTAACCATATTGTTAATTAAAAAATCATACTTAAAAATGTTATTCTTGTTTTAAACAGATGGTTTGTAATGACTGAATTATGCCCCGTGAACAAGCTCAGAGGAGCGAAACGTAGGGGCGAATAAAAGAATAAAAGATTGAGAATAAAGAACAACAAGATGTGGAAGATTTTATTTATATTACCAAGATTCTGTATGTAAAGTGATTACCCCCGGATTATTGTATAGTATATGTATAAACCACGGAAGACCCCTGACAAACAAAAAAGAACATCATAAGTTAGCTTAGAAAACAACTAGTAACATATCATAAATGTTCCCAAAAATAAAACTAAAATTCCCTATTGCATAAATCGCATACACAATGGCCTGGGGTTTGATATGGGAGATATAGAATCTTAACTCGTGGCAAGTGAGCCTGGGAATACACACCCATGGCTCCACTATGCAGAGCCACTTGTGATATCCCGAGATCACTTGCCACTAATTAAGATATCTCTTACATCAAACCCTATGCCATTGCATATCCTCTTAATACCTTATAGCTTCTGTTTCATATATTTTCTTGGTTGCTAATCAATACAAACCACAATCCTGTATGATCCTACAAGGGGCACAATAAATGCTTTTGCTTTTTATACTGTCATATTTATTCTGATTCTTTTTGAACTAGAAACATAGAAACATAGACTTTGACGGCAGATGAGGAACACTTGGCCCACCCAGCCTGCCCATTTCCCTACATATTGGATAAGCTGCAGATCCTAGTTAACCAACAGCCTAATTCCTCCTACCCCCCACTAGAATTGCTTTATGTCTGTCCCATGTATTCTTGAATTCCCCAACTGTTTTTGACCCTACGACCTCCTCAGGAAGGCAGTTCCATGCATCCACCACCCTCTCCATGAAAAAATACTTCCTCAAGTTGCCTCTGAGCCATCCCCCCTCTATCTTCAGATTGTGCCCACTTGTTCTTGTACATCGCTTTTTCTGAAAGATGCTACCCTCTTGGACTTTGTTGAGTCCCTTGAGGTACTTAAATGTTTTTAACATGTTCCCCCTCTCCCTCCTTTCCTTCAGAGTATATATATTAACCTCCTTTAGTCTCTCTTTGTATGGCTTCTGGTGCAGACCCTGCACCATTTTAGTTGCGCTCCTCTGGACTGCCTCCATCCTGTCTATGTCCTTGCAGAGATGGGGTCTCCAGAACTGCATGCAGTATTCCAGATGGGGTCTCCCCTACTGTATTTACAGAGGGATAACAACTTTCTGTTTCTACTGGTGATGCCTCTCCCTATGCATCTCAATATCCCCCCAGCCCTCCTTACTGCTTTCTCACATTGCTTGTCTACCTTTAAGTGATCTGATATGACTACCCCCAGGTCCCTTTCCATTTTTGTTGTTGTGAGTACCTCCCCTCACATTGTGTACTCTTCCCCTTGGTTTTTGTTTCCCAGGTGCATTACATTGCACTTCTTTGCACTGAATCTAACCTTCCATACTTTTGACCATTCCTCCAACCTTGTCAAGTCCCTTCTCATCCTTTCCACCCCACTTGTGTATCAAGCCTGTTGCAGATCTTTGTGTCACGTGCAAAGAGGCATACTTTCCCTTCTAGACTCTCTGTAATGTCACCTATAAAGACATTAAAGAGGACCAGTCCCAGTACTGAACCCTGCGGTACCCCACTAGTAACCCCCCTTTCTTCAGAGTGGACTCCATTTACTATTTCCCTCTGCCTCCTGTTGTCCAGCCAATGTTTTACCCAGGCTACAACCCTGGGACCCACTCCCAGGCTGGCTAACTTGTTTATTTATTAATCTTTTGTGTGGGACTGTGTCAAATACCTTGCTAAAGTCTAGGTAGGCCATGTCCACAGCCCCTCCCTGGTCTACTGCTTTGGTCACTCAGTCAGACCTTCCCGCTGTGAATCCATGCTGCCTTGGGTCCTGTGCCCCATTGGCCTCTAGGTACTCAACAGTTCTTTCCTTCAAAAGTGATTCTATCATTTCCCTAACCCTGAGGTCAAACTAACTGGTCTGTAGTTTCCTGCCTCTGTCTTGCTCCCACTTTTGTGAAGGAGAATCACATCCACCTTCTTTCAGTCCTCAGGTACCACACCATCCTCCCATGATTTGTTAAAAAGGGTAGTCAGTGGTGTCATAAGTTCTCCCCTTAGTTCTTTTAGAATTCTTGGGTGAATCCCATCAGGCCCCATTGCTTTGTCCACTTTCAGTTTTAGGAGTTCTTTCAAGACCCTTTCTTCTGTGAATGGACTGGTATCAACCACCCTATCCAGAGTGCTTCTATTCTTTGGTTTAGGTACCTCCCTCTCCTCTTCTTTTGTGAATACTGAGCAGAAGTATTTGTTCAGTATCCCTGCTTTTTCACTGTCGCCCTCTGCCCATCCCTTCCCTTTATTAAGCCTCACTATCCCTCCCTTGGTCTTTCTTCACTCCCTAATGTACCTATAAAAGGTTTTATCTCCCTTCTTAACTGAGTTGTCTATATTTTCCTCAGTTTGGGCCTTCGCTATTTTGACTGCCTTCCCCGCTTCCTTCTGCTATAACTGGTACAGTTCTCTGCCCTGCTCCTTCTATGTTTCCTTATACTTCCTGAATGGTACTTTTTTTCTCCCTAACCTTCCCCGCCACCTCTTTTGAGAACCATAGTGTTTTTTTCCTTGATTTTGTTTTGTTGATTTGCTTTACACAAAGGTTTGTTGCCTTTGTGATGGCTGTTTTGATTTTTCCCCATTGTTCCTCCACCCCTCCTTCTTGCCCATTTGCTATTGCTTTTCTGAGGCACTCTCACATTTTCCCAAAGTCAGCCCTTCTAAAGTCCAATACTCTTGCTTTTGTATGGCTTGACTCTACGGCTGTGTTTATCGTGAACCACACTGTTTGGTGGTCGCTTGTTCCCAGATGGTTACCCACTTCTAAATCCAAGATCCTCCATCCATCCTCATTTGAGAGTACCAAGTCTAAGATTGCTCCCTCCTGACTGGGTTCCAACACTGGCTGTCTGAGTCATGCCCCCTGTAGGGCATCGAGAATGACCCAGCTTTTAGATTTGGCTGCAGTAAAGGTGATCCAGTTAACATCTGGCATATTCAGGGCCCCCATCAACAATATCTCCCCTTTTTCTGCCATTCTAAGGTTGCTTTCTATCATTTCCTTGTCCATTGCCTCCCCCTGAGATGGGGATCTGTATACAACCCCCATGTGGATCGTGGTGCCATTTCCTGTCTCAAGCGTGACCCACAGTGCCTCCTCTCCTCCCTGTTTACCCTTTAGTTCCATTGCTTTGATCCCTTCCCTTACGTAGAGAGCTACTCATCCTCCTCTTTTATCCTCCCTGGCCCATCCTGTAGATTGTGTACCCTAGCATGTTGACATCCCATTCATGGTTCTCTGTGTACCATGTTTCTGTGACTACCACAATATCCAGGCATCCCTCTTCCATCAAGGCCACTAGTTCAGGGAGCTTGTTACCCAGACTATGGGCATTGGTACTCATCACCCTCCATTTATTTATGGCCTTACCCTTTATAGCCCCATCCCTGTCCTTACTGCCTTTGCCTTTTTCTCCAGTTACCCCTGTCCTGCTCCCTAATGACTTCTCTACCTTTTACCTTGCTAACTACCCTGTTTTGTGGGGGGAGGCTGGGATTTCCCTGCTCCTTTTTAGTGCCCCCCCTTTGCTAGTTTAAATGCTTGCCAATGAAGCATTTAAACCTATCACCTAGGAACCTGGTTACCCTCCCGGACAGATGCAGACCATCATGCCAGTATAGGCCTATATCCCTCCAGGTGGACCCCCAGTCCCCAATGAAGTGAAAACCTGGAGTGCTGCACCAGTTTTTTTAACCATTCATTGAATTCCATGGTGCAGAGTGCCCTAGCCTCACTCTTGCCATAGACAGGCAGTACCTCCGAGAAGGTTACCATATGTGCTACTTGTCTAAGGCCCCTCCCCAACTCTACAAACTCCTCTTGCACTGCTCTGATCCCACTCCCAGGCAGGTCATTTATCCCTATGTGGACAATGACATCCAGCTCCCTCCCCCATGCAGCTGCTCCCATGATCCTGAGGATTCACTCCCTGTCTCACCAAACCATGGTGCCTGGCAGGCACCTTACCTCCCTCTCCCCTCCCTCCCCCAGTTCTACCCTCCTAACAATTGAGTCCCCCACCAGGAGTTGTTTCCTTCCCCTCTGGGGTCCAATGCCACCCTCTTGTGGGTCTCCTTTGTGGAGGTTCCCAGCATCCTCCTTGGTCTCCACTGCAGGTGCCTCCATAGAGGAACCACTCTCCACCAGAATGGTGTATGAATTGTGGAGAGGTACAACTGGAGGGATGCACCTCTGTTCCACCACCCTCACCCTCCCTGAGCCCACTTTGGTCCAACTGCTCTTCTTTCTTGGCAACCTCTGAGGCAGCAGCGGTGGCCCTGGTGGTCCCTGGGTGGGGGAGGAGGTTTCTCAAATCCTTGCCAAGTCAGCCTGGAGATGGACAACCTCCTCCCTCAGACCAGAGAGGTGCCTGCAAATAGGGCAGCATCGCAGCCTCCAGAACATCTCCCAGAAGACTGCCGCCCCACAGCCATTGCACTGCACCACTCCCATAATATCTTATTTTGTGGCCCCTCTCCTGTTGCTTAGTATGCTTACTCTCTCCTCCCTCTATTTATTTTTCCACCTACTTTCCTACTGCCTATGTGTCCTTACAGCTCTCGCCCTTCCTATCCTGGGACAGGAACTTCCTGTATTCTTCAGTAGTCTCCTTCTTCCTTGCTCAGAGTAAGACCTCCAGCAGCTGGGGGGGGGAGGGAGAGCTAGTTTTTTCCCTTCAAGGATGACGAAACTTATGTGTCTCAGTGATCCTCCCCTTCCTACTCCCAAACAGGAAGTTCCTATTATCAGTCAAATCCAGCGCCTATAAAAGTGGAACTGGCTAAGGGTGGGAGGGAGGGAGAGGAAGGAGGAGCAATTTGTAAGAAAAGTTCTAGCTCTTTAGTCAGCTGCCCCTTGCTCTGAAAGCAAGATTGCTGTCTGCCAGAAGCTAGGAAAACAATTAGGAGCACCCGGGCAATGATGGTGCTATGTCTATATCACAAGAGCAGGCAAAAATGAAACTGCACCCATCATACGGACAGAGAAGAGACACAATGAAAATATATAGAGTGACAAATGTTTTATTCTTCTCAACTTGTTGGCACAGCAACCTGTGACAGGGTTTACAAAGCTGGAGATGATGCAGAGAAAAAACCTTATGTTTCACCCAGCCAGCTGCTGGGATTCCTCAGAGTAAATGAATAGCTCATTTTATACACACTATGTGCAATCATATAGCAATTAAACAATTATAATGAATTAATTGTTTACATGTGTGTTTCTAAATCCTAAAATGCTAATCTAACAAAAAGTGGTGTAAATCAGTGATTACCTTAACTGAAAACAACATATGCCGTGTTACTTAAAAACATGTCCTCACCCCAACAATATAAAGGTGTAATTGACTAGAACCAGTTACTAATTAATGCATTGCAAAAGTAGCAATATTAACAATACTGCTCAAACCTTTTAAAGTCTGTATGACTATTCTTGCTCATTACATATAATCAAAGAACTTAGTTCTAAAACTATTGGGTCAAACATAAGGTTTTTTCTCTGCATCATTTCCAGCTTTGTAAACCCTGCCGCTGGTTGCTGTGCCACCAAGTTGAGAAGAATAAAACATTTGGCACTCTATATATTTTTATTGTGTCTCTTCTCTGTCCGTATGATGGATGCTGTTTCATTTTTGCCTGCTCTTCTGCCAAAAGCTAGCAGTAGAGAACTATAATTGGAGACATCTGGTTTTCTGCTGCCTAAGCCACACCTCCAATTAACTGCTCTCCTCCTGACTTAGCAAACTGAGAAGCTGATACAGTCCCCTTCCCCAACACAGAAAAACACACTGACTCTCTCTTTTTTTTTTTTACTCTAACTGTGACCCCACACTTCTAATAAAGTATCTGGTTGCTTAATCCAAACAGGCTCTGACTCCTGATGAGTTAGAAGTGTTCTATTAATAAGAAAAGTTATATCTCTTTAGTCAGCTGCTCCTTGCTCTGAAAGCAAGACTGCTGTCTGCCAAAAGCTAGCAGCAGGGAACGAGTTAAATTCCTAAAATAAATTATATATACTCTCAGAACTCACTTCCATTCTCATGTCCTTATGTTTGTTTAATAGATTTTTTTTGTCGGCCCACCCACTGGCACAACTGCAAGGCATCTGCTTATGGTGTCGACATCCCTGGTTTGGTGACGGACTCGAGAGTCATAGGGACAGCCGGGGGGGGAGGATTGAATGTCCCAGTGACTGCTCCTCTTCTCCAGAGGGAGGGGAGAAAGAGTGTCCAATGCTTTACAGATCCCTGGAAGAGGCTGGGAATACCGCTGCAGCAGGTGCCATCACCTTAGGAAGCAGAGTGGATGCTGGATGTCATTGCATGTCCCCGCCCCAGGGATCCACCATTCAGAAAGACAGTCAACCCCCGGGCATGATACCCTGCTCTGCCACCATCTTCACTGCCACCAATGTCTACCGGGGGGGGTCTCACTCCTGTGGCCTCAACCTGGGAGGTAAGCTGGGACTTGCCAAGAGTGTCTCTCATGGGGCACCCACCCTGTGGCCTCATCCAGGGGGGTAAGCCTGGGCATGGGGGGACAGTAGGCAGGGCAGACTTGAGCTCCGGTAAGGATTGGGAGCCACCCCCCCAAAAAAAAAGTTGTGGCTTTCTTACATTTTACTTTTTAATACATGTCTGTAGATGTTCTATTCCCTCTCACTCAATAAGCTGTGCCTGTTATGTTTGTTAAAACAGTAATATAATGGTTCCCAAATTAGTCATGTTCTAATATAACTATTCATAATAGTATAAATGATTCACTTAGTAACTAGCACACCATTATTATTTTGTCAGTGTATGACATCTTTAATATTGGTGGTTCAGTGTTGCTAGTACACTTCTCCTAAAGTAAAAATCAAATAACGTCATTAGCCTGTATCAGCATCAAATCTGTAAGACTGCTGCACTCAAAGCACTAAAGATTCTAAAAGATACCTTTGTACTGTAGCAAGGCTATTCAGTTACACAGGGTCACCATCCGACGTGGGTGATACTACATGTGTTCCAGGCCATTCTCACTGCCTTCTTTTTAACGGAGGTACCCACCCCTACCATGCCAAGTGAACAAATTATGCACCAGGTGTCACCACATCACTTGGCGTGCCATACCGTTACACAGAACATGATGGCGTCATGCACTACTGATGACATAGTTGGCCACCCAGTTGCTTGCAAAAGCCTGCAAACCCCCTCCCAGGCCAACACAGTCTGCCCAGCACCAAAAAAAAAAAAAAAAACAGGGTGGGGGAGGGCCCTGGTATGATGGAAGGCTGATGTCATTAAGGTCATCAGCTTGGATCTAAAAAATGACAGCACCAGCTAGGAAGCAATACAGAAATACTGTGGCATATCATAAAATGCTGCAGTACGCTGCAGGGAACACTGCAGTTCAATGGCAGTTAAAGCCCTTTCTACTGCAGCATTTATAAATGTTCTTATAAGCCCATCATGCTGCTTACTATCGAAATAAAAAACAAGTAGCAAACTAAACAAGATACCAATAAGCTGAGTATTTTAAAAGGTGCAGAAGTGGGGAGGGGGAAATAGGGTGGGGTCCATAATAATATTGAGTCATGGCCTTTACCCAGTATATTGAATAGACCATGACTAGCCATGGCTTGCTATAACTCTGAATATCATTATGAATTTTAATGAATACCACAGCAGCACTGATTTGTGTCAAAATTCAATGGACAAGTATTTCCAAGGCAGCTGCTTGTAATACTCCTATTTTCAAAAGTGATCTTTCTACTGACGGGAGACATGAGAGAAACATGGCAAAGAAGAAATATTTGAAACTCAGTGCTTCAGAAAAACACTGCTACAAATACAGTCCTGAGAGCAGATAGCATGCATTCAATGCCTTTGAAAAATTATATCCCTTATAGTCAATTTTTAAGATTAAAAAGAAAATAGTGGCCGGCCCAGTGGCGTGGAGGGCTGATGCATCATGCATTATCTCCTGCCACACTGGCAACCTGTGTTCAATGTGCGAGCAGGTTGCTGGTGGTTGGCCATGGAGGAGGAGTTTGGAGCATCCCAAGGATGGCTCTCCTCCTCTGGGGAGAGGGAAACCAGCGATTGGTGTTTGTCTGGTCCCTAGCGGAGGCTGGGGGATAGCACACTGATGCTCTACAAGGTGGGGCAGATGCCCGGCATGCCACTCACAGAAGTGTGCATGACACTGCAACTGGCGTCATTACACGCCCTCTCCTCCAAGGAAAAAAAAAGAGGAAACATGTCTCCGGCAGTTGTATGATGGCGGGGCTCGCAGGTCCCACTCCCCAACCAGCTAGGCGCTGTCTGGAACTGGACCCGATCTTCTATGGGGGCCTGGGGGTCTCCGCTGACCCCACCAGAGGGGGCAAGCCCTGGGAAAAGATGGTCAGCGTTGACGGTGGATGTCAGGGGGACAGGGCTGGGCCTCCCTTCTGAATGTGGCCCACCAGAGAAGGGAAGAAAAAGTAATGAAAAAAAAAAAAAGATTAAAAAGAAATTGCATTTCATCTGAACCATATCACTGACAGGCTAATGAACTGGAGATGAGATTTCTCAATAGGGGTTATAACAAAACTTTACTGAGAAAGGCTAGAGATAAAACTGAATTACTGATAAAAAGAACAATGAAAAGCCACTAGAAAAATAAAATTCATGAACATGGTCCTGCTACTTTTGTCAGTAAATTCAATTATTTGGCAGGTAAAATTGACAATACAATTTATAATAACTGCCCTGTCCTGCTTGGCGACAATGATGTGACTTCAGCAGTGGGTGATACCCCATGCATTAATTTAAGTAGAGCAAACAGCCTGAGAGACAAGTTAGTCCATAGCCGATTTGAGATGAATCAGTCAGCTATCATTAATAACCAATGGTTATCAAACAAACCAAAAGGTTTCTTCAAATGCTACAATTGTAATGTGTGCACATATGCACAGCCTGGAAAAGAATTGTTTGTACACCCCCTTAATGAAGATTTTAAGTTGGAGACATGAATTTATTAATTGCAGTACTGACTTTGTCACGTATATTCCATAGTGTAACTGCAATAAGATATATGCGCAGAGAACAGCACCCAGCTTGAAACCTAGCACACAAGACCACTGAGCAGTGTTATTAATAGGAGACTTGACATCCCACTTGGTAGTCATTTGTTTGATTGCCATAATTCAAATCTTAGAGAATTAAAGTTCACAGGCATTGAGAGAGTGGGTCCGGGGAAGGGGGGGGGGGATGAGTGAATAAACTACTGTGGAAAAAATCTGCTTGGATTTATGAATTACAAAGTGTTACACCTGCTAGTTTAAACAAGCAATGGGATTTGAATTTTTTTTTTTTAAAGATTAACTAGACACCCCCACTGAGGAAGATCCATCAAGAGTCAAAGTGCTTGGGCTTCCTACAGCCATAAATCATTTTTTAACTGTTGCCATACCTTTACATCTAGCATTTACTGCATTTGTCAGATTTCTTGCTTGTACTGGATTATATCTGTACTTAACGCAGTTCGTGATATTACTGCCGTTAAAGAATTTTCAGCATTATGTTGTGACTGGCTACTAGTTTCCTTTGTGCGTGCTTGGAACGTTTGGATTCTTTGCTCCTGCATTTGAGAGTTGACTTCCCTACTTCTCTGAGCACTGGCCCTGTACCATGTATCGAGCTCCCCCTTTTGGAACCAGAAACATAGAAACAGAGATTTCTTGCAGATAAGGACCGTTTGCCACTCCCCCCCCGCCCAGTCTGCCCATTTTTCCCTGCCTACAGTAACACCACAGATCCTACATAAGCTGCGGTCGGTTCTCCCTCCCCCTTTTTGCTGAGATTCCCTTGTGCATATCCCATGCATTCTGGAACCCCACCACTGTTTTTGCTCCTACCACCTCCAACAAAATGCTGTTCCAGAAATCCACCACTCTCACTTTGAAGAGGTACTTCCTCACATCTCTCCTGAAATCCGCCCCCACCACCACCACCAGCATCATATCAGGTCCCCTTTTTCCTGAATGCCTTTGTTTTCTGAAAAATAATTCCCTCCTGTACCTTATTTTGTATCTTTTTATAACAAGGCTATGTTGAAAATTTGGTGTAAAAATATTACAAAATAACACATTTATGAGCCTATGTTACATTTTGCAAATGCAGGCTCCTAACGTTGATACATTTCAAAATTTTTACCCCAAATTCTTCAGCTGCAGCCGTATCGACTCTGACCAGAGTTTGCTGGTAATTAAGAGCACTCCTAAAAAGGCATTAAGTCACATCTGTATGTGCATACACATCTTGTTGGCCCCAGCAGGTTACTCTGATCTCTATGTGAGTTCTATGATCTTTAATCTGTAATAAAAGGAAGGGACTCTAGCTAACCTTTGGAAAAGGTTTTTGTGACTGTAGAGTATTCCTTAGTAATAAATAATGGGAAGAAGAAATATTTAAAAGATAAATGGAATGCAGGTAGAATTGTACCTAATTATTATGTTTTTAAAAGCTTTCTTTGAGGCATCAGTAGCTCCTTAAAAAAAGATGGACTAGATAATTCCACTCTAACCAACTTAGTGTTAATTCAAGGAAAACTTTGTCTATGGACTTTGGCACCACCCAAAAACTCTCCAGGCTCTCTGCCCCTCCTGTTTTCTCCAACCTGGATGCCACTCCCCTTCAGCTTGTCCCCTGTTTCAAATATCTTGTTGTATCTGATGTGTAGCCCTCCCGGGTCGTGCCTGAAAATAGGCAAAATCTCTTGTCTAGTGCACCTACCTGGTTAACAAAAACAAAATAAATAAATAAATGTTTGGATAGTAGGTTTGACTTCTCTATCCATATTAGTGACATCCACGGTAAGCTCCACCCCAAACTTGGTATCCTTTGCTGCAACAAAGGTTGTCATTCATCCCTAGTCTGCCATGAGCTGATTGCGGAGGTGGTACACTCAGTGTTTGACTATGTGGATGTGGTTTATAACATAACCCCATTCTCCTCCTTCACCAGACTAGAAACTGTCTGCAATGCCTTCTGCCATCTTGCTGATAAAGCTCCTTCTCACACTCATCTCTGCATCCTTTACACTTCCCTTTCCATCCCTCCCCTCCACTCCATCGCTTCATGCACTGTGCATCCCTAGTTTCTAAATCCTGGTTTGACTCTCTGCCCTCCTATCCTTCCTCTCTCCTCTCCCCTATTCCTTCTTGCCTGTTATTCTCTTTGCTCTCATGTCTCTCGTACTTTCTCCACTCCAACTCTGCTGCTGTGAAGTCTGCTTTCTCATCATGTCTTCCCTCCATCTGGAACTGTCACCCCACCCTCCACCTCTCCCCTTCCCTTTGTTTCCCTCAAATTCCAGCTCATGCCTCTTGTTGCCCACTCCCACTCCTGCCCTAGTGACAGTTAATGTTACCATGCTACTCTCACGTACTTAGCCTTAGAGCTCATGTACCGGTGCTTTAGTTCTGATAGACAGTACTAACATTCCAAAAACAAAAAAACAACTTTTGCACGCTTTCATTTAAGTGGGTAACTCATGAATTGGTTAAATACAAATGCTGGTCCTTAATATGCAATGTTGCCAAGACAGAAGCATCACTAATGAGATTCAGTATCTGAAATTATTTTATTCACTGTGCAGAAATGATATAATTCAGTTCAAATCTCTTTTATAAAACTATGTGCAAACAGGATGGGAATTTTAATTAGCTAGGGCATTTATCGAGGCAAATGTCTCAGGAAACTGTTTTCCTAAGTCCACATCATGAATTCCAGAGATATCAACAGTTCCTTAAAGTACTAAAAGATCCAGAAAAAAAGATGCTTTGATACCTTTTATTGGACCAACATAGATGTTACAAAAGAAAACAGATGCTTAAGCTTTTGGACTACACACAGTCATTCATCAGAAGCTAATGCCAGTTGTTTTGGAATAATACATTCTATTAAAGACCAGATCATACATACACAAAATTTGTCAATGCTGAATGTTCCCTTGCATGGTTTATGTGGCAGGAGTGTATTGTGTTAGTTGAACTTCTGTTGGGAGGGAAAAGCCTGCTTGAAGTATGTTTTGACAAGCTGTCACATTTTGGACAGCATTTGAATACAGAAGCTGGGGTAATAAGAAGGCTATATTGAAAATGTGGGGTGCAAATATTTAACATTTCTGCAGTTATGAGCATGTATATTGAAACTGCAATGAATGGGCATAACTTTTTAATTTTTTTCATATTCTGACCCCAAATGTTGAACATAGTCTTCTTAACACCCCACCTCATGGATCCCATAGGTGAAAATGTTCAGATCTGTGGGAAAATGGCATTCTGTGCCACAGGTGCAAAAACACATTTTGGGCAGGATGTGAAAAATGACAGCTGTACTGTTCATGAGGTGGTGTGATAAAATGACTATTTTTTTTATTTATTTAGATTTTTTTATTTATAGAAGAATCGGAATTACAAACCTTTGAGTCAGAGACTCATTTGCAAAAGCTCCACTTCATTATAACAATAAAATGAGTAGAAAATCATGTACAACAGGGTGAACACTATTAGATACAACAAAGTCTGAGGGTAGAGGAAGTGTCCCAGGTATACCATGGAAAACACAGATATGCAGAGTTATAATATACAATGTAGTACTGAGAGTAAAACAATACTGGTAAAACCAGGAATTATTAGCTTGTCCAGTCAGAGTTGACCTTGTACAATGGAATGGAGGGCAATGCCAGAGGGTTAGGCACAGTCACAGGCACAGGAGGGAAGGAGAAACGCTCTTAGGTTACATTTGAAAGGGCCTAATTTCAATTCCAAAGAGAGAGAAGCAGGCAGGTCATTCCACCAACGGGGTGCCCTGTAGAAGAAAGCTTGTTGCCTAAGGGATATCCTACAGTGGGGAACTAGTAGGGAGGCTTTTGAGGAGCTTCTGGTAGCCCTGAGTTGAGGAGCAGGCAGAGGTAGGTTATGAAACCCTGGTGAGGAGAGTTTGTTGGAAATTTTACTGGCAAGCAGGCATGAGTGGTATTTAACTCATTCACACCACAAGAGCTCTTTGAGACTTCTACCATTTGTGCCCTGTATACTCTTAGCACTGCATCCTGGGCCTTTCTAAGCAAAATCAAGCCATAATCAGCATGCCACAAACAAATGTGAATACCTCTTGAACCATAAGTGCTACACACAAAGTATCAGAGGCAGAGTTGTTCAGCACAACGTTACCTTTCCAATGGTGCTATGCAATCAGTTGTAATCAGTTTAGTTTTTATTTTATACTAGCTGAAATACAAACAACTGATTTTTTACAAGGTGCTTAGGTGACGCATGAGACAAATGTCAGCCATGCACACCATCCCTTAAACAAATTCAAATAACTCCTAAAGTATATGTGGTAGACACAAAGTATCAGTGGCAAAATTGTTCAGCACAAAATAACCTTTCTAATGGTGCTATGCAATCAATTGTAATCCATTTAGTTTTTATTTTATAGTAGCTGAAATACCAAACAACTGTTTTTTTTTTTAGATTTATTCAAGGTGCTTAGGTGAGGCTTGACAGACAAATGTTAGCCATGCACACCATACCTTAAACAAATATGAATAACTCCTAAAGTATACATGATAGACACGAAGTATCTGCAGCAAAATTGTTCAGAGCAAAATAACCTTTCTAACGGTGCTATGCATTCAATTCTAAGCAATTCGGTTTGTTTAATAGTTAGGTAAAAACTGCTGACTTCCTCAGATGTTTCTAGGCCTGAGTGAAAGTCAGTTGAGTACGTCTACAGGCGTTATTGTCCTGAGTGGCTATGCTTACAGACATCGCCTACAGACGTCTCTAGGCCTGAATGAGTTGGGCCTGCTGTCAAAATTAATCCACCCTGTAGTGGTCACAAGTATGGGTCCACCTGTCACACCCAGCTACCAGTCAGCAGGCTTTGTTCAGGGCAGTCTTGACAGGGTGAAGAACAGTGTTGTCAGCCGCACCATAGAAGACTATCCCGTAGTCAATAAGGGAGAGAATAGAAGAGGACACCACTAGGCGGAGTGCTTCAGGTGGCATACAACATTTGTGCCTGTATAAGAGTACAATTCAGTAATTGATGACCTTGCTTAGTAGATGGATGCGTTAATGGTAGATAAGGGAGGAGTCAAGGGTAACACCCAGGTACTTAAAGGATTTAACTTGTTGCAGTGGGGTGCCCTGCTAGTTAAGTACATGTAGTGGAAAGTCCCTGTGACTGCTTTGCCAATTGGAGAAGACCATAGCTTTAGTGTTTTTTATAACTCAACACAAGTTTCTGTGCAGTGAACCATGCTTTGGCTTCCAAGAAGAAATTTCGGAAGGTAAGTTGGAGGGGGGGGGGTTGAGTGACTGCAGAAAATGACAGCATCATCCGCATAGAACAGCATCCAACTGGAGCAGGCCTTGGGGAGTAAGTTCAGGAAGAGACCAAATAGGAGGGGCCCCAGGATGGAACTCTGGGGAACCCCTGATTGAACAGGAAGGCTGGTGAATAAGGTTGAGCTAATTTTGACCTGTTGGGATCTGTCACTTAAGCAGTGCTCAAACCAGGAGGTGGCTTCCAGTGAAAGCCCCATGGATGGCAGGGTCTTGAGGAGAAGAGCATGATTGACAGTATCAAATGCCTTAGTTAGGTCTATGTAAACAGACTCAACTAAGTGTCCGCTGTCTAGGGCTTTGTGAATAGTGGTGTTGTATTCCAAAAGGGCAGTGGTGATACAACTACCCTTTCTGAAGCCATGTTGTTCTTAACAGAGCAGGTTTTATTTTGACAGATAATCGGTGAGTTGGTCGGATACAATGTTTTCTAGAGCCTTGGAGATCGGGGGAAGAATGGAGATGGGGCGGTAGTTATTCGAGGAGGTGTGCTCACCACTTTTTAGTACTGGAGTGACAACTGCCCACTTCCAAAAGGTTGGGAACTGGCCAAGACAGAGGGAGAGGTTTAGAATTTTGGTAAGAGGGGGTGAGGACAGTATCAAGGGTGAGGTGGAGGAGTTTTAGGTCGAGGGTGTCACCACTATGACAAGACTTGCCCAGAAATTTGGTTAAGTAGGATCTGGCCTCAAGGGTGGAGACTGTCCTGAGATGGAAGAGCATAGTATTAGTGGGAAGGCAGGGAGGAGGTGAAGGCTCCAGGGGATGGTCAGGGGGAAGGACACTACTAAGGTCAGAAAATGTGTAATTAAGAGTATTAGCTATGTGCAAGGGGGTCTTGCGTGAGTGTTCCATTAACAGTGAGTTGATGGGGGGATGTTGTTTTACCATTAAGTTCCTTAATGTTTTCCCAGAACTTGCATCCTGAGCCCCAAGTGGATGAGAGGGCTTCCTGAAAATGGTCTGCTTTAGCTTTGAGAAGCTCCTGGGTACATTTATTTCTGGATTCCCTATAGTGTTGTCTATCTAAAGGTCAGCCAGAAGCAAAGGCTATATGCCAGAGGTTGTCACGGTGGTGCATGAGGTCAAGAAGCGTCCGGGAGATCCAGGGAGTGTTGTGGCCTTTGATAACCTGTTTTGAGACTTGGGCAAACAGGTCACATGCGGCGTTGAAGGTGGAAATAAAATGAGAGACTGCACTAGATGGGACCGAGTCAATGGGGGACCAGTCACAGTTCAGGAGGTGATTCTTGAAGTTGCTCAGGGAACCTTTTTTAGGCATTGTTGGGTAGTAATTGTAGGGGGTGGATTTAGGGCTTTGTTTGTCCACTGGCAGAGTACAAGAGAGTAGTCGCTTAAGGCATCAGGGAGCACTGTGACATTAGTGAGCTGGTGGGGATGATTAGTAAGGATTAAGTTGAGCAAGGTGGCTGACTCAGTTTTATGGTTGAGTCTAGTGGGGAAGAGAAGGACTTGTGTAAGGTCCATTGACACAGTGGTACCTTTGAAAGGGTTTGCCGCTGACAAGAACCAGTTAATGTTAAAGTCCCCTAGAGCAATGATTTCACATTTTGGGGGCAACTGGGTGATGCAATTGGCCACTGCATTGAAGGCCAACCTTTGATTTTCGGGCGGGATGTAAACTGTCATAATATGGAGGGATTTGCCAGAGTTGTCCACCATCAATTTTATTGTGAGAACTTGGGCCCCATGGGAGGGAGGTTGGAACAAATAGGTCTTGAAGAGATTCCCAAAATATATAGGGCACATTCTCCTCCCCATTTGCATCATTTATAATTTATTGAAAATTTGGAGTGAAAATATAAAAAATGATAAAAGTTACCGCCTGCGCAGAAAAATGCTGAACGACCGCGTGTAACTCGGCTATTTTTTTTGGGGGGAGGGGATTTTTTTCACCAAATTTTCAACATGACACTTTTGGGACCCCACCTCAGGAATAGTTCCACTGTCATTTCATTCATTGGTCCTGAAAAGTGATTTCTCACAGCGACTGTGTCATTCTACGCTACAGGTGCAAAAACATGTTTCAGGCAGGATCTGAAAAATGACAGCTGTATTGTTCATGAGGAGGTGTGAAAAAATAGCAGTGCTGAAAATCTGGAGTGAAAAGAATAAAAAGTGGCGAAGCTACGAGTGTGCATAGAAACTGAGCAACACATGCTGGTAACGCAGTCATTTTTAGGATTTTTTGCACCAACCTTTCAACATGGGCTTTTTGGGACCTCTCCTCATGAACAGTGGCACTGTCATTTCGTTACTTGGTCCCAAAAGGTGATTCTGCACAGGGATAGCAAAATCACCTTTCTGGATGGAGTAATGAAATGATAGTGCCAGTGTTCATGAGGTGGGGTCCCAAGAATCCCATGTTGAAAATTTGGGGTCAAAATTCCTAAAAATGGTTGAGATATCAACATAAGTTGAAAACCCCATTGACAGCCATTATACAGGATTCCTCAGTTTGCAGTTTGGCTTTGAAGAGTGCAGACGTGTCCCGGTCCAGAGAAGATTGCAGCTGCCGACCTCTGGAGGTAAGTATGGGGTAAGGGGTGTGCAGGGAGGCGGGTGCACAGAGGGAGGGTCGGGGAAGAGGATGAGGGACCATTTTCTTTTTTACAGGCTTAAAAAAAGACATTGGGGAATAGTTTTCCTTTTTTTTTTACAAGGCATAAAGCGTATTTATTTCAGGACACTGGGAGTGGGTTCCCCAGTGTCAGGGGGAGGGTAGATAATGCTGACAAGGGGATTGGGCACCCCAATGATGGCACAGGATGGGGGACAGAGGGAGTGGGGTGAACTGCATGTACAGGGAGGGAGCGGGAGGGGTTATTGTGCTGCTGGGATGGGAACAGAGGGAGTGGGGTGGACTGCATGCAGAGGCAGGGATCAGACAGGGTTATTTTGCTGCCGGGATGGGAACAGAGGGAGCAGGGCAGACTACACCCAGAGGGAGAGAGCGGGAGGGGTTATTGTGCTGCCAAGATGGGGAATGGAGGGTTGGGCCAACAGCACTATGCAAATGAAAGAAATGAAGCACTCTCACTGGAGCACTTCTTTCTTTCAACTAGAGAATGGCTTCCAGCTGTGAAATTGACTAGTGTCACAGTCTGGTTGTGTTCCCATTGGTCTGTGAGGGATGAGCCCACTGTAGAGTGCTCTGCATTGGACTCATCCCTGACACACCTCTCAAATGCCATTGTACTGCAAGATGTTTCTTACGCATGCACAAGGAAACATAAAAAAACAAACAAAAAAAGTTGTATAAGATCCCATTGACCAAAAAACTTCCATTTAAAAGTCAGCTTAAAACCATACAGAGAACACAGGCTGACTACTATCAATGAAAGGCATGTCAAAGTCGAATGTCACAGACTAGATAACTCCCATCTTGAAAGAACTCATCAAACAGGCAGAGTCCCATTCAAAAGGAAAGCATTTCAAGGGCAAAACTGCAGAATGAATCATTCTTAGTCTGAGAGAAAACACTGAACACACCTAATTCAATAAAGATCTTGCCTATATGTGTTAGTGCATACTTTTGAAAATAACTGTGATTTTAATCCTCAAGCTAGAATAGGCTAAGAAATCATAGTATATAATGCTTAAAAGTCTTCTAAATAAGAATTTACCTTTGTGTATGGCAATTAGTGGGTTTAAAGATAAGCTGCCCTAGTGTGAACAATGAATATTCACAAGCTGTTTCACACTTTCATATAGTGTCAGCCCTATCAGGAGATGCATGTCCTCAGCCCTATGCTCAACGAGCCAATATTATTCATTCATATTAAAACTTGTACTACTCAACCATGATCCATCTGCAGCTTTGTACCAAATGGCAAGTGTTTGTACATAATTAAAAATCAAACCTAACAGACTCCCTAGTAAGTGAGATATTTTATCCTAATATGCCCCTTATCACAATGCGTCAGTATATATCAGTTCTTCTGTATATACAATAACAGTTCTAGAAATCTGAAACAAAAATTGGGGGACTCTACCACCCACCACCATGCCTTACCCCCACCCCGCCGGGGAAAACCAATATATAGATAACTAGTTAGAAGGAATATATATCAACTATGCATATAAATATATAGCAATACCATAATGTATGTCCATTTGTTGTTCCTGAAGCCAGTGAAAGTTTAAGCAGTGTACTGTGACATAAAACCCAAATCAATGTTCAACCCATCTCCCACCATATTGAGAAGTAAAATGAGCTTGACCTCGAAAGCCTGCCTCTGCTATGTATTTTTCAAATGTTCTTTCACAACCAATATTGACAAATCTGAGATGGAGTGATCAGACTGAAATAAGTGTTATCCCACTGGTATTTCAGTCATCTTCATTTTAATAGCATGTCTGTGTGAGTTCATTTGAGTGCAGAGAGGTTAAAGTACTAGTGCTTAGTACATAAGATGTTGCAAAATTCAAATGATACAGGACCAGTTACCCACTTTAGAGTCCAGCAGTCTGATCACTGTCAAAGTCCCTAGTAGTTTGCTCATTCTGAGCTTCATTGGAGGAGTGGCATAAGGTGGGCTACCTGTGGGCTTTTATACAATCATGGTAACCATGGTTACCATTTGGAAACATATCTTTAAAGTCACAGCTGATGCATATTATTACACCCACAGTGTTCACAACTGCCAGTCAACACATATATACATACAACCCCCCCAAAAAATGTGAATCTTACATAAAAGAGAAAGTTAAAAAGGAGCCAAATTAGTGATATGTCCTTCTATTGTTCATCCGTTCCAATACACAACAAGATATTGGCATCAAATGGGATTAAATAATCCCAATCAGTTTTATGGTAAGAGCACATATGCAAGACAACACTTTGGTCTGTTTCAGTTTAAGGACTGGGACTTCTGACATCAACAACTCATAGTCCTCAAGATGTTCCTTTATGTTGACATCCTCACAACTTCTGTTACTTCCAATGCTCCCATTCTGACATTGCAATGGACCAAATATGGAAAATCTCCCACAGAACCTCAGACAATAGAAAAAAGAGATGCTGTATTTTATGCATGTATAAATTCACCAAATGCAAAGCTAAAGAACATATCACAATGAATAAACAACACTGTAATAAAGCAAGAGCAATTAATAGAGCTATGCTGAATAGTTAATGGCAGTGCTTTTTACACAAAAATGGCTATCAGTATTGGCCCCAAATAATGTTTCACAGACATATACACGAGAGATCTTTTTACCAGCTGGTCATACCAGGAGTGCAGATAGAAATTTCCAGGCCCAGAACACACCTTTAGGTCCGGGCCCCCCCTCCTATCCCCAAGACATATAAATGTGCCAATTTGGACCCCCCCAAGCCACACACCCCCATCTTCACCCCTAGGTCATACATTTAATGACTACAAATGCTGAACAGAAACACAGTTAAGAGAACATACAATAATCCTGCTTCCTAATATTTATTGACTAGAGCCCATCTATTACTCTCATGTTATAAAAAGGGCTTACAATCTAGCTCATTATTCAGATCATTGAGTTTAAGGCAATTTAGCCTAAAAATCCTGGCAGATTCCTTCTGCAGCAAGACATGTAGATGGTTGCTACCTCTGGGGTTGACTTTCACATGTTCAAGAGCTTCAAATACTATCTGTTTCGGGTCTGTACCTGCACATCTCTAAAGTGACATCTCAGGGATGTTCCCTTGCTAACTCATGTTATGTCCCTGACATGCTTCTGCACCCTTCTCTTTAATGGGTGTATAGCTCTTCCAACATATATTTTGTTACAGGACCATGTCGGGGCATAAATCACAAAGTCTGTATCGCAAATGATAAATTCCCAAATCTCATAAAGTTTGCCTGTCTGAGGATGTACAAAAGTCTTCAACTGTTTCCCTTAAGTGCACTCATTGCAGTGTTTACAACAGTGGAAGTCTTTAGGCAAGGCCAGTAGCCACCGAGTCTGAGACTCATTTTGTTTTTCTGTAGGTTTAAACCTGCTAGTCACAAGTTTATCCTTAATGTTCTGGGGGTGGCTAAGGGTGACCCTAGGTTTTTCTTCCAGGTCTCTACATGATATTTCATAGGCCATAAAAATACCTCAGTATTTGTGGATAACAGACCCCACCTCCCTGGCTATATGACTGTATTCCACTGAGAAATGTATTTGCTGTTCAGTGTTCATATATACTATTTTTGACTTAAACTTTAAGTTTTTTTTTTTCTAGACATTCTACCCTCTCTCTCATCTCCTGCAAGGGGGCTATCATTATAGCACCTGTGACAGGATATGTGATCAGATGCATTTATTCTTTTTCTGTTTGTTTGAAAATATTCCTCTGTTACTGGTTCTGCTTGGTATGGACAAAATGGCTGACGGGTCACATGTACAGGCAGCTTAGGAAAAGGGGGGGCTCCTCACTGAGGAGGTGCTGATGTTCTTGTGGGAACCACTGACAGGATGAATAAGGAGAAGGCAATAAAACCATAATCTCAGTGGGGAGTCCTTCCTGGGATATGTTTCCATGTCAGACAGTGGACCCAAATGCATGTCATAAAGCCTTACAGATAGCGAGGAAGTGCTAAAGGATATGGTCGGTCACACACACACACACACACACACACACACACACACACACACGTGTGGTGGGGGACTGTGGTGAACTGTTACTCAAAGGGTGAAGGGCTGGGCCTTGCCTGGGTGCCTCGTAGGTCTCTGGGGGCATCCAGTGTTGGCTGGATGAGCCCCTGGGTCCGTGGTTCACAGGATAATTTGGGGCCGTTTCCCCTCCTGGATGGCGGTTGGTTCGGGAGCTCTCTCGCACTTCGGGCAGTTATCCTGTCCTGTTTTTGGGTGCAGCCTTAGTATTTTATCTGGGCTAAGCTGCTGAGGTGTTTTCATCAAGGGAGAGCTTGCATGAGGGGGGTTTTGAATTACAGAACCCAGAGAAGGAGTCAGAGAAGGGACGTCCCCTTGAAGTTTTTTGCCCAGTTGGTTTTGCTATACATCCCGGTCTATGGGACTGGTTTGAATTACTTCTTTGGTTTTTCCCTAAATTGATTTGGTTTCTGCAGTTCAGCAAACTGGTGACTTAAAGCAGTGAGAGTGCTTGTACACAGAATTCATATTTTACTGTTAAACTCCATGCAGCCCATGTGAGAGCTGGATGGTTTCTGCAGCTCAGCAAACTGGTGACTTAAAGCAGTGAGAGTGCTTTCACACAGAATTCATATTTTATTGTTAAATACCATGAAGCCCAAGTGAGAGCTGGTTGTCTGGATTTCTATTTGGTGTTCAGACCCTAAGAAATGAGAGTTCGAAGGGACATACATACAAACTGGTTTTGAGAGACTGAGCATATTACTTTATATGGATATATGGACATTTAGAGGTTTTGCGAGACTTTCTTAAATTGTTATTTTTTTGAGTGTTATGGCTTTATTTTTATTTTGGGGGTGGGTTAGAGCTTCATAGATTGTGGGATTTGACTAATTTATATACTTTAGTGTGAATACTGTAGTGTTGTGTATTGTAAGTTACTGCTGGTGGAAGTATTAGCAGGCGGCATGTGTTGGGAGTGTTCCTTGGTGGGCAGGCGCTATTCCCCCTCTAGGCTGAGGGATCTATGCCCCTTTGACTGTCCCCCGCTGCTGTCTGATGTTTATATGCACTGTCGGGCCTTGGGGATAGCGTGAAGGGGTCGGAGGAGTGGGGACCCTAGGCCTGGAGGGGGTGGAGCGGGGTGGACTAATTGGGGTAGTGGGTTCAAGGAGGAACCCTGGGGTGAAATGGTCCAGGAAAGGGGTCCTTCCTGCCTGGTTCCCATATCCAAGTGCTCCACTGTTGGTGGGCATTTAATGCTCTCTTCCATGGCTTTTCATCCGACTCAGGTGGTGTTATGCAATACCAGGTCGATAAAGAACAAGACAGCAATAATTGCTGATCTTGTTGGGACATCAGACCTGGCTTGCATCACCGAGACCTGGCTGGATGAAAATGCTGTTCCGGTATTGGAGTCAGCGGTTCCAGCCAGGTACTCGGTGATACACCACCCGAGACTGGATCATAGGAGCGGAGGTGCAGCCATCTGTTAAGATGGAACTGGGCCCTGTAGAGGTACTGGTGGGGGCCACCAGATCCTTTGAGTGTATCGTGGGCTCAGGTGTGGGTTGCAGGATTCTTCTCATCTACTGTCCACCCAGAGATGGGAAAGTTTTCCTGCAGGAAGTTGCGGACTTCATGATTGACATGGTGTTGGAATCCTCCAGGTGGTTGGTCCAGGGGGATTTCAACACCTGGGTCGATGATGAACTCTCGCCTTTTGATCAGAACTTCCTGCAACTTATGATTTTGTTGGGCTTCACACAGGAAGTTACCACTGCGACCCATAATCAGGGTCACTTTTTAGACCTGATGTTCCTCCTGGGGATTGAGATCTCTGACCTGGTGGTGGAACCGGTCGGATTATCTGCTCATCACACTATAAGGTTCAGTTTCATGGCTCCCCCTAATAGACCTGCCCCTTTGGAGATGGTCCGGTACCACCCTTTAAGGGGTGTAACCACCAAGGGTCTAATGGCAGTGCTGGACCTATTGAATAGGCTGTTGGAATGCTCAGATCCAGGGGACCTGGTATTGTACTATAATGGTGCAGTATCAGATGCCCTGTATTCTACAGCTCCTGTCCAGGTTTGCCCACTCACTCTTTGTCCTCAGTCCCCTTGGTTTGATGGGACCTTGAAGGAGCTGAGGCGAGTGGGGCGAAGGTTGGAATGGAGTTGGGGAAATCTGATTTGGAGGATGACAGGCTTAGACTGATGGCCCATTATTTGGACTATCAGTCAGCAATCTCCCATAAGAAGGCAGAGTTCCTGTCCAGGGAGATTGTTGCAGCAGAGAATTGACCAACTCAGCTCTTCCAGACTGTTGACAGGTTGTGCAATCCAACCTGTCTTCAGAATTGGAGAGCTTTTTCACGATTTCAGTGTGATGAGTTTGCTCAATTCTTTGCAGATAAGGTTGCCATCATCAGGTCTGAGATTCATCTGACCCATTGAAATGAGTGCTGTGAAGGTCAGTGGGAGATCGCAGACACCCAGCCTGTCTGGATGAACTTTGACCAGCCAGCGATCTTGGATATCATGAAGATTATCCGGGCTTGTGACCAACTTGCTGTAGTTTGGACCCTGGTCCAACCCACCTCCTTGTGGGGTGTGTGGAAGTCTTCGGGGCAGTCCTAGCAGAGATAGTCTGGTGCTCGTTGGAAAAGGGTGTGTTTCCAAGCCCCCTGAAGGAGGCAGTGGTGACACCCCTTTTGAAGAAATCTTCCCTTGACCCAGACTGTCTTGTGAACTACAGACCAGTCTCTAACCTGCCCTTTGTGGTCAAGGTTATTGAGAAGGTAGTCGTGTTGCAGCTCGAGGACTTTCTTACCACCCACGAGGCCTATGATACTGTCCAGTCTAGTTTCAGTAAGAGGCACAGTACCAAGACGGCTCTGGTTTTGGTACTTAATGATCTTCTGATAGAGAGAGACTGGAGGAGCCGTTCAATCTTGGTGCTTCTTGATCTATCTGAAGCATTTTACACCATGGACCATGAGGTGTTGCTGGGATGCTTGTGGCTATTCTGTGGACTGCCTGGGACAGTCCTCAGATGGTTCCATTCTTTCCTCATGGGCAGGATGCAGAGAGTGATGTTGCAGATTTTTTTCCTCAGTCCCTCTCTCCCTGCCTTGTGGGGTGCTGTCCCCCATGTTGTTTGTGGCATACATGCTGCCATTGGGAGACATTATAAGGTGGTATGGGCTGAGTTTTCACTGCTATGTAGCTGATACTCAGCTGTACATGTCCTTTGTTCCTTAATGGAATGATACTATCTCAGTCTTTAACAACTGGATAGCTGAGATTCAGGACTGGATGAGTGCTAGCTGGTTGAGGTTGAATCTGGATAAGACTGAGGTGTTGGTTGTGGACCCAGGTCATTGGGTAGAGGGGTTATCTCCTGGCCAGCCCTCCGGCCTTATGCTGGGGGAGGCAACCAGTTGAAATTCTCTGAATGGGTGAGGAATCTGGGCATTGTGCTTAATGTTGAGCTGACCCTTAAATCTCAGGTGTCAGAAGTCATCAAGTCCTTCTTTTGCCATCTGAGGAACATCGTCCAAATAAAGCACCTGGTTCTACCTGATGACCTTCCAACGCTGGTCCATACCTTTGTGACCTCACATCTTGACTATTGCAATGCTCTATATCTAGGGTTACTGGAGGTGGGCATCCATCACCTGCAGCTGGTGCAGAATGCAGCAACCCAGTTGTTGACGGGTTTGTCAAGAGCTAACCTGTGCTTCATGAACTGCAGTGGCTGCTGGTGCAATGGATGATCACCTTCAAGGTTGCTTTGTTGACCTACAAGGCCAGGAACCACATTATTTACAAGTCCTCCGACCCTACTGCCCTCTCCGCCCACTCCGCTCCTTCAATGAAGGATTGCTAGAGATTTCCAGGGTCCATTTTCAGACTTTGGGGGCCAGGGCTTTTTCTTTTGTGGTCCCAACCCTGTGGAATTCTCTACCTCGTCAGATTAAAGAGTGCCTGTCCACTAAGACTTTTAAGTTCGCATTGAAAACATATTTATTTGCTTTAGCTTTTGCAGACAATGTCTAGAGGATTATTTATTGTGTTGCCTGTTTTAATTTGCATGTTTTATTTGTGAACATTTATGTTTTTATGATGTACAAGCACTTTGGTATTGGGAAAGCGCTTTCTAAAAATAGTCTGACTTGACTTGACTCCCCGCAGCCGGAAGGGTATAAATTGGGGAGATGGGGCCAGCTTTCTCTCTCTCTCTCTCTCGGACATTCAACATCAAAAGAAAGGAGCCCTGCTGAGCTAGCTCGGTTTCTAAGTGCAGCTAGGAGTAGTGTCTTCTTTAGCTAGCAGCAGGTAAAGGGATTTCAGGTGAGACTAAAATGCAGATTTTTCTAACCACCAATTGTCTGTTCAACTTGCATTATTTTCTTTTTCTAGTAAATGTGCAAACCTTTTGTCTTACTATAAATATATCCTGTTTGTAAATACTTGTAGTATCTTCTAGTAAAGAATCTATTTTTTATAGAAACAGTGACTGCCTGTTTATTGACAATGTCATTTTATTATTTCTGCTGGACCCTGTCTACCTTCAAAGGGCACTCTACCAATAGTGATTGTGTTGACCTTCCTGACCTTGAGCATGGGGAGAAAGGCAGGTTTCCTGATTCCTGGTAAAAATCAGGTGGTGGCAGAGAATTAGAAGCTCCCCAACAAAACTGCCCTGTATGCTGGGATGGCCCAAGGGGCAGTTTTTGTCACAGCTGGTGGCAAAGTGGTACGGATTGGTGCACAGATTTAAAAGCCATCATTTGTGTAAGTGTGCTTTCATCTAGAAGCAGGAACTCTAGGAAAGAGGTAAAAGTCTTACCTAGCACATTGGCAGACACAGTGCCAGTAGCAATATACCTTTACAGTCATGAAACAGGATATACAAAAGGTTACATTGTAAACTACTTTTTTTTTTATTTCTATAAAACAGCTTAGTGCAGCATAGTTAGAAAGATGAGCACCTCAGCATATGGCAGATTTAATGTGTAGCAGCTTCGTGAACTGTACGCAGACAGGGGGATTGTCTATGAGGGCCTGGCAAAGAATGAGTTCATGGAAGCCCTGTTGGTGCATGACTGAATGCAAGGGGAAAAGACAGTCTCAGAGGTGTATGACGAAATACCTGAGCAGCAGGTGGTCACTGAGGAAGGTGACCAAGGTAGCAGGACTAAGGTCACAGTCACTGAGTCAGCAGGCACCTCAAGGCACAAGCTGTTGGAGCAATACAGACCAAACCTGAGCTAAGAGCCAGTGCAGAAGAGGCTCAGAATCAACTGGAGTTCCAGAAGGAGCTTGCACTGAAGGAAGCCGAACAACAGAGGGCAAGACTTGAGGCTGAAAGGGAGAAAGCAAGGCTGAAGACAGAGGAAAGGGAGAAGGCTTGTCAGCATGAAATCCAGATGCAGGCAGAAAGAAAGATATGATGACAGCATGGATCCATAGGCAACATCACAAGATTTAGAGACAACAGCATGAGAAAGAGATGGTGAAACTGTGCCAGCAAACACCACAGCAAACCATAAGCAATGGTGCAGGGGGTCCAACCCACAAAGCCACAATTAATTCTAAAATGTTTCCCAATACAGAGAGGAGGATAATCTTGATTTGTTTTTAAAATCATTTGAGAGGGTATATGCGCAGTTTAAATTGGACAGGGCTTTGCGGATGATCCACCTTACACCACTGCTTACTGGCCGTGCTTTGCATGCATTTGCTAGAATGAATGATTAGGACTACATGGACTATGATAAAGTTAAAAGGGTGTTATTTAAATTTTTAGAACTGACTCCTGAGGCTTACAGGTGGAAATTCAGAGAGCTAAGAAAAGGCCTAGGAGACAGCTATTTAGAATTGCATACCCAAATGTGTGCCTATCTATACCGCTGGGTGGATAGGGCTAAAGCTAAGACTGTAGAGCAAATAAAAGGTTTATTTGTAAGGGAACAATTTCTTAAAATTGTGCAAGAAGACTTGCACATATGGCTACTGGACCAGGCATGCAACTCCACAAGGGAGGCAGCAGAAAGTACGGATTTGTATGTGGCCAGTAGATCACACTCACAGCAGAGGAACAATGGGGGTTGGGCAGTACATGGTTTCAATGGGACCCAGGGAGGGCAGGCTAAAGGAAACCAGCCTGCATCTGAGCCCAAAACAGAACCCACCAGTCCTAAGGGGGAATAAGTAGCCGGAGGCAAAGAAATGCTGGATTTGCCAGAAAGTGGGGCATCTGTCCTATGACTGCTCTAAAACCATGAGCAAAGGGCAAAAAGCCTTGGAGAGTACCCAGCAGATAGCAGCCTGTGCATGCACTGTAGTGCCCCCAAACTCCTCCATACATATGAAGCCTATCCTAGTTAATGGGACAGTAACACAGGGACTGAGGGACACTAGCGCCTCCATCTCTATGGTGAGGTACAGTAGGATCTGATCCAGGCAGAGCAGATTCTGCCAGGCAATTTTCCAAGATTTGGGAAGTCACAGGTCCAGTGGTCCAAGTGCCAATGGCTCAGGTCTTCCTGAGCTGGGAAGGTGGCCATGGGGTACAAGAGGTAAGAGTCATACCGGATTTCCCTGTGGATGTGATCAAGGGGAATTATTTTGACCACAGGGAAAACCTAGTGTGTGTTACTACCCATAGTAAGGTAAAAGGGAAAGCTTCTGTAGGTGAGGAGGGGCCAACACAGCCTGTGCTGACCACTCTCTCAGCAGCTGAGAAAGCAGCTAGTGAGGGTGAGGGGCTAGATAGAAGTAGCAGCCCCTACCCCCAGCTGCAAACAAAGGAGGTATGAGCCGGGGGCAGATTTCCTTCTGAAGGGGAGTTGGGGAGGGTCAGATGGGAGGAATTGAGCAGCGTTCAGCTGACTGATCCTACCCTCCAGGAACTGAGAGAAATAGCAGATAGTGTTGAGGACTCTCAGGGGAGCAAAAAGTCAGTTTACTAGGAGAATGAGCTGTTTTACAGGGAGTTACACCACGGGGAGCTAGAGAGAGAGGTATGGCAGCAGCTGGCAGTCACCCAGGACTACTGCAAGCAGCTTTTGGTCCTGGCTCATGACATTCCTTTTTCAGGCCACCTGGGTATTAACTGCACAAAAGGGTGGCTCACCAACAACTTCTTTTGGCTGAGCATGTACACAGATGTAACAAATTACTGCCAGACTTGTCCACAGTGCCAGAGGGTGGGAAAGGTAGGGGACAAGATTAAGGCAACTTTGGTACCCCTGCCTATTATTGATGAACCCTTTAAGAGGGTAGCCATGGACACAGTGGGGCCCCTCAACACCTCAAGTCACAGGGGCAAAAGCTACATACTGGTTGTCATAGATTATGCAGCCAGGTACCCCAGGGCAGTAGCCATGTCCTTCATTGAGGTGGAGAAAATGGCTGATGAGCTCCTGGGAATCCTTAGCCAAGTGGGATTTCCCCCAGGAGATTTTGTCAGACCAAGGGACAAATTTCATGTAGTCACTAATGACTAGACTGGGGGAGAAGTGTGGGGTGAAACAGCTCCGTGCTTTACCCCATCAATCCAAAACAAATGGCCTGGTTGAGTGGTTCACTGGGATCCTCAAAACTATGTTTAGGAGATTTGCTGACCGGCACAAGAGGGACTGGGACTAATATTTGCCGTTCCTCCTGTTTGCATACAGGGAAGTCACACAAGAGTCCACAGGGATTTCACCCTTCATGCTCCTGTTTGGTCACAGGGTGAGGGGGGCCCCTAGATTTAGTCAGGGATGAATGGGAAAGTGACTTTACCTCCCAAGGGGAATCTGTTTTGGAGTACATCCTGAATTTCAGGACCTGGCTTAAGGAGTTCATGAGGCTCACCCAAGAGCACCCGGCTACAGCACAATAGTGGCAGAAAACCTATATCGGCCATTGGGACAGAGCCTGGGAGCGTGAAGTCAGACACTGAGTAATGGTACTTGTACCAGTCTGATACAATAAGCTGCAGGCAGCATGAGAGGGCACATTCTTCATAATCAGGAAGGTGAGTGAGGTCAATTATGTAGTAGGACTGCCTGATAGAAGGTGCAGGCAGAGTGTATATCATGTTAACATGATGAACCCCTGCTATGATAGGGAGTAAATGGACCTCGCTGTGTGTAGTGCACCAGAAGAGGAAAATGAGGCAGATCCCCTGGTAGACCTCCTCAGGGAAGCACGGGAGGAATCCTCGGTGGATAACCTCACCCTCTCAGGGCAGCTGACACTGGCCGAGGAGATGAGGGAGGTGCTGCAAGCATTTGGGGACATGTTCATGGGGAAACCAGAGTACACCATGATGGCTGAACACCATGTGGACACTGAGACCCAAGTGTTACTGAGGCAGTCCCCCTACAGGGTACCAAAGGGGGTTAAACAAACCATGCAAGAGGAACTCAAGGAGATGCTGGCCTTTGGAGTGATACAAGAGTCCAGTAGCTCCTGGGCCTTACCTGTGATCCTGATCCCCAAGAAGGATGGTACCACACAGTTCTGTGTTGACTACTGGAGGCTCAACAGCTGCACAGAGTCAGCTGCATACCCCATGCCCAGAATGGATGAGACCTTGGAACAGCTGGGGGGTGCCTAGTTCCTGACCACAATAGACCTGACCAAGGGCTACTGACAGGTACCCCTAACCCCTGCAGCCAGGAAAAGGTCTACTTTCATCACCCCATTTGGCCTATTTGATTTCTGAGTGATGACATTTGGGATGAAGAATGCACCTGCAACCTTCCAGCAGCTTGTTGATCGCATTCTGTCAGGGGATGGCAAATATGTGCTGACGTACATGGATGACATAGCCATTTACAGCCAGACATGGGAGGATCATGTCAGGCACATGAGGGAGGTTTTCTGCCAACTGAAGGCTTCGGGGCTGACAGTTAAGGTAGAAAAATGTCAAATAGGCATGGCCGAAGTGTCCTACCTTTGGCACCGGGTGGGCAGTGGACATATTCATCCACAGCCTGTGAAGGTTGATACTATTTTGGCCTGGCCCACCCCTGCAATGAAGGAATAGGTAAGGGCATTTCTGGGGACAGCCAGGTACTACAGAAGGTTTGTCCCTCGCTACAGTGATATGGCCAAGCCCCTGATAGACATAACAAAAAAGAAAATGCCTGAGAAAGTTCTCTGGTCAGAAGGCTGTGAATCTGCCTTCCAATAGTTGAAGGAGGCATTATGTGGGTCACCTGTGCCTGCTAGCCCCAATTATGACCTTAGGTTCATAGTGCACATGGATGCATTGGACCATGGGCTGGGTACTGTCCTGAGGCAGGTTACGCCACAGGGGGAGGAGCACCCCAGAGTGCATCTGAGCTGGAAGCTTCTGCTCAGTGAAGAGGTATATGCCACAATTGAGAGGGAGTGTCTGGAGATAGTGTGGGCCCTTCAGAAGCTGCAGCCATATTTGTATGGGTGGGAATTCACTGTGGTCGCAGATCATAACCCCCTAACATGGCTCCATAGGACTAGTGGGCAAAATACAAAATTATTGAGCTGAAGTTTCATCCTACAGTCTTATTACGTGACCATCCAGCACCAGAGTTGTGTGTAGAATGCCAATGCAGATGGACTGTTGAGGCAGGGCTATGTGCATGGCATGTTACTTTAGATGCTCCCAGCCCCTACATGAACAGCAGTGTCTATTGGGGGTCTCCCAAAAGACACATGCCTTCATTGTCTGGGAGCAGGGAGATGTGACAGGATATGTGACTAGATGCATTTATTCTTTTTCTGTTAGTTTGAAAATATTCCTTTGTTGCATGTTTTGCTTGGTATTGACAAAATGGCTAACAGGTCACATGTACAGGCAGCTTAGGAGAGGGGGTCCCTCACTGTGGAGGTGCTGATGTTCTCATGGGAACCACTGACAGGATGAATAGGGAGGTGGCAATAAAGCCATAATGCCAGTGGGGAGTCCTTCCTGTGATATGCCCCCATGTCAGACAATGAACCAAGGTGCATGTTGTAAAACTTTACATATAGTGAGGAAGTGCTAAAGATGAGGTCAAACACACACACACACTCATGTGGGGTGGGCGACTGTGGGCAACTGTCACTCAAAGGGTGAAGTCACTTCCCACAGCCAGAAGGGTATAAATTGGGGAGTTGGGGCCAGCTCTCTCTCTTGGACATTCAACATCGAAAGAAGGGAACCCTGCTGGACTCACTTGGTAAGGAAGTACAGCTAGGGGAAGTGTCTTCTTTAGCTAGCAACAGGTAAAGGAACTTTAGGTGAGACTAAAGTTCAGATTTTTCTAACCACCGTCTGTTCAACTTGCTTTATTTTCTAGTTCTGGTAAACGCAAACCTTTTGTCTTACTGTAAATATATCCTGTTTGTAAAGTCCTGTAGTATCGTCTAGTGAAGAATCTATTTTTGATGGAGCCAGTGACTGCCTGTTTATTGACAATGTAATTTTATTATTTCTGCTGGACCCTGTCTGCAGTTTGCCTCCGAAGGGCACTCTACCAATAGTTATTGTGTTGACGTTCCAGATCTTGAGCAGGGGGCAAAAGGCAGGTTTCTCAATTCCTGGTAGAAATCAGGTGGTGGCAAAGAATTAGAAGCTTCCCAACAAAACTACCCTGTAAGCTGGGATGGCCCAATGGGCAGTTTTTATCACAGCCCCATTTGTTGGAACTGAATATGCAACTTACATTTGTTTCTGAAAATCTGAATCACACATGAAGAAACTGTGAGTACAGAATAGAAGAGTACCCATGGGTGGGAACTTGCTGCCTGTAACAATGCATTTGCAGATGTGGGCTTTCTATATCCCTTGGTAACTACTAGCTTGCCCTATTCACCCCTTAATGTTGCATTTAAAAAGTCTATCTCAGTTTCTTCAATACTCAAGGAGAACCACAGATTGATGTTTTCATTCTGCCAGCTGACAAAGTTATTGGCTCCATCTGTATCACCTTTCTGTACGTAAACAATGCCATCCATAAAGTGAAGCCACATGGGGCCATCATCAAAAATAATTTCTTGTTCCCAGAGGCCCAACAGCAGCTTAGCATATGATCAGGCCATGCAGGTCCCCATCACCACACTGCATATTTGCAAAGAGCATTTATTTGCAAATTCAGAAGCATTGTGGTTCAAAATGAAAATATTGCTTCCAGTAAAAATCTTGTGGGGGCTCCTGTTATACTTTTCTCTAGAAAAATCTTGCATACTGTTCTGATATACTAGCCTCTACACAGTTTACAGTATTGTAATTGTTTAAATTTTGTATTTTGCTGCACCTTGCATTTTTTTCCCCATTTATACTGTGTACATTTTGCCTAAATGTTGCAAATTTTGTTTCCCTATTTCCCTTCCACTATGTCACACCTGGAAACAAACTTTGGTTCAGTGTGTCTTTCCCAGTTGCCAATTTTCAATCAATCAATCACTCAATAAACAACTCAATCCAATTCAATATGATGTAAGAGGTCTTGTATTATCACTAACAACAGTGTAAAACTTGTAAATCCTGTTAACATACTGTGTGTGTTTAGGACAGAGACATCATAAACCTTTGTATTACGTAACCTTAGGCACATAAATGGGTAAAAGTATGGTAGTAGCACTGCATAATAGATGATCAGCACCATGTGTCAAAAATGGCTTTTGGGCTTGTCAGTATCTGGAAACATAAGGGGCTGAGATATGACAGAGCTAATAAATCTGCTACTATTATAGCTTCATGAGTGGTGTTTTCTCTGTATCAATCCCACTAATGAGGCAAGGGAATTACTCATCCTGTTGTGCTCAATTTTCTCTTCGTACCATTGTCTAGTCATTTGTTGTTTCTCTAGTCAAAGTAGTTTAAGCTCTAAAACAGGTCAGTGCTATCACAGTATGCATGGCATCTCCACAGGGAGCATCATGTGTTTAATTATCTATCATTATAAAAGGAGGCCTCAGGAAGAGCCTTCTTTGTGTCTACAGGGATTCCATGTGCCATTAATAAAGTGCTTAGGACTCAACTTCATCAACAAATCCGAGTCTCACAGCACCCCCCCCCGCCAACTGTCTACATTTTATTTTCTTTAAATATCTTTAAGATGTTTGTACAACATATCAATATAATATTGTATATTTTATGAGGGCAAACTGCCTTCTATCTCCTGCCTTCCTTCCAATTGGAATAATGTACCCCATTGACTCTGCCACGTCTTCTCTTACCACTCACTCCAACAGCTACTAAGAGTTCACTTTACTCCTTGCCGTTCCTGCTCGTAGTTCTTCTCTGGCTAACCAGTACTCTTTTTAGGGGCTGCTGGGTTGTGTAACTCTCTCTGGCCACCCAGCAGCACCCTATTTGTTTATCATGTAAGATACCATTACATGTCATGGATCCATTGTTTTTGTTCTTCTTTTAGGTCCATATTGTTTTCCACTTGCACTAACTTGTATTTGTTTGCACTGTGTTTATAATGCTATTTAGTTTCCACCTACTGTATATATATATATATATATATATATATATACCTACATACTCTACATTTAGGGTATTTACTGCAATTGTAAGGATGGCAACATACAAACACCACTTTGCACTTATTTGACCTGCCTGGAATGAGGGGACCTCCTGGGTTGTCAGAAACTCTCAGGCCATGCAGGGCTGCAAAACAAGGGGTTAGCAACACAAGTCTCCAAAACAGTAACTGATGGTCCAGGTTGATATTAAAGTATAACTAATATATCTTTTATTCTCCAACTTGTGAGCATATCAGTGATGGTAAGCATGCTTGTCATTGATAATGTACAGATTTCCCCAGTCCAAATCCCTTTTAGGATTTACTAGCCCATGGGGAGGTACATTTTGAGTCTTTTTTTCATCCAGTTCCTGTAATAATTCAGTCAAGAAGTGATGCAATGGCTGCAGACAACCCAGTGGGGTACAACTCTACAACCTCTCTCGACTAACACAAGGCAGAAATACTGTTTGCTGTTTCTTAATCAGAACTTCCACCACTGAATAAGAACTCTATGACTGATACTTATCACTGTGACCCTCCTTTGACTGCTAGGATATTCATCATGACCCACAGAGGATCCTAACACACAGGAAACTTTACTTATACAGTTTGTCTCAGAAACGTCCACTTGGCCAGAATCCAGGACACAGCAAAAGGGTATTTGGCTCCACAGAGCTACCCAAGGAATTCATAGAAACATAGAAACATAGAAGTTGACGGCAGATAAGGACCGCAAGGCTCATCCAGTCTGCCCATTTTTTTTTCTACCTTATAAATGTGCCATCGGCCTTTGCTCCACCATCCAACCACCCCCTAGACCAGGTATCAATCGTCATAGTACCTGCCCCGTGGGGACTTAGGACAGCAGGTTCCAGGCCTTTAGACTTACAAATGCTTCACCAATTGTCTTAACAGACATGAAGGTCTGAAACCAGTGGGGTTGACCCTAGGCACCCCATGGGCTCCGAAGTTGCCACTGGTGCTATCTCTCATCCTCTCCCAAGAACTGATCCTGAGGGTAGAGGATCCAAGGTCAACACAATCACATAATTTAGGGCTACATCCCCACTTTTGGGGATCTCTGTGGGTTTACACTCAATTTAGAATGGCATAGAGAGGCAGACACCCTTGGGGGTTCCAGGCTGCCACAGGTGCAGCCTCCCACTTTCTCCAAAGAAGTGACCCTCATGGGTAGAGGGTTTCTGACCAGATTTACTTCACCAAATCATACTTCCCCTCTCCTTCCTGGTGCAGGGAGGGAGGCCACTGCTGAGTGTCTGAAGCAGTCACTTATTTAGGCAGACATACAGTTCAGCTTGGTGTTGATGATTTGTATCTAACTCTCTACTTTTTCTTTTGGAGCTAAGTTTCCTCTCCCACTTTTGTTGTAACTAAGTTCCCTCTCTTAGCCTCTTTTTCTGGAAGGTTGTGTGTTTCACCCTGTCGGGGCTCTCGAACAATGGCAGTTGCGATGATACCCCTACAGGATGGCCTGGATTATGCGCACTGGAACAGAGGCACTTGGAAGGGAGCAGGTACAACATGCCTTGCAAGTGCCTCTCTCCAAACTGAATGCAACTAGCTGCTCTCCAGCTACAGCCAGTGGCTCCTCTCTCTAGTGTTCTAGAGCAGACCAGCTAACCCAGCCCCCTAAGGGACCAGAGGTTAACCCCTTGAGGTCTCTTACACATACATAAGAAGCCAGAGCTCTATATAGAGGCTACACATACATTCCTTTTAAGTTTGACCCCCTTGGCAAGCACCTTGGGCTGTAAGAGTTAGCCTCTCCTCTTAGACCTCATGTAGAAGGATGGTACCCTCCTCATTCACATGGCCACAAAACAAAATATGGTTGCATAGTAGTGCATAGGTTACTCATAACATGAAAGTAATGGGGATCCCCTGAGCCCGGGGTCCTACACCCCCCCCAGGGTTCCTCTGGTAGCCTACCAGGGTTTTAAATAATTGATTAGCAGTTTTTTTCTTGGCACAATGCTAACTGTACAGAAAGTATTTATATAGGTTTTCTAGAAGTGTTATGTTTGTTAAACACATTGAGGCAAGTGCTATGCATTTTCACAATGTTTTAGCAGTTGTATGAGCAAAACGCTAATCAATTTTTGGAGTTAAATAAAACCCTGCCTACCCCCCTGATCCTTCTGAGCACTGCACCCAAGTGGCCTGGAGTGGCACATCAGTTCTATACATAGGGCAACACAACTGTAACTCTATGGGCCACCACCTGAGGGGCTTCTAACTAATTCTGCTGGGACCAAAGACTGAACCCCACGATAAACACAGTGTACCTTTTTGACATACCACAGGTAACCATGTACCTTTTCTTCCCCACTTCAGCACTTCCCCCCTTAGATAGTGTTAACATTAGGCTTTACAGTTACTCTTTGTATTTCCAGCAAGAAAACCACAGAGAAGCAGTATGCTATGTAAAACATAACTTCTGACAAAGTTGAAACTTGTTTTGTTGGCAACAGGCTACTTTTTACATCTATTTTTTAAAACCGGGAAAAGGGTCCCTAATGGTCCATCTAGGGTCATGAATCATCCCAAGCTACAGTGGGTTCATTCAATCAATGTCCCTAGTCAACAATGTTCTATTACATTGCCCCAGGACTTAGGCCCCAGGGAGGACCCTGGCAGTTGAATATTTCCACAAAAAGAATAATAAAGTTCAGTCTCACCATTTGACATGCAGGTTGCAATGTATGCCCTGCTCTCTCTGTCTCTCAAGCCGACATATCAGCCCCATGGGGAAAAGATCTTCCTGTGATACATGTGGGCAGCTGTGGCCCTCCTGCCAAGAGCAAAATTGTTTGTTTATCAAGTCTAGGATTACAAATAACTTTGAGCCTTGGCTCTTTCACAAAGGTTCCATGTCAGAGAAATACAAATTATGGGGAACATCAAGACAGACATTACAACAATGTGGACATTGCAAACAGAGTACAGATTAATACAATTCAAGGGTAGCATTGTAACGAGGCAGCCAGCGGCATTTGTCAGAGAAAATAGACAACAGATAAGATGTGCCAGAGTCATAGGGAGAGGGAAGAGGGAAGGGGGGAGAAGGAATGTAGGAAGGGTGGGGAGAGGGTGAAAAGTGCAGCATTGGGTATACCAAGATGTGAGGGTAGAGTCCAGTGAGGAGGGGAGGGGGGGACAACAAGAGCAGAAAGGGAAGTGGAGAAACAAGGTTAAGTTGGGCAGTCACAGGAGCTGTTGGTAGTGAGATAGTCCCGGAGCCTAGTTTTAAACATACCAGTTGTTGGGGCAGAGGAGATGGTTGGGCTGAGGCCATTGAACCAGAGTGGCGCTCGATAAGCAAAAGAGCATTGTCCCTATGAAGTGTGACAGTGGGGGACTTTCAGTAGCTGTAGTGTGGATCTCTTAAGGCACCATTTGTTAATTCGGTGTTGTAACAGAGTTGAGACCCCAGAAGGTACAAGGCCAAGGTAGATTTTTTTCACCATGGAGCAGGTGAGAAACTTTATGCGGTTTGATAGTTGGAGCCAGCCGGTCTGAGTGTACAGGTCACATGTGTGGGTGAGACGGTGAGCACCAGTGAGGAGCCGACATGCTTTATTTAAGGCAGTTGAGAGGCGTCTACGGATTGGGGTTGTGGCTGAGCCATAAATGATGAGACCATAGTCGATTACAGAGATCACAGAGCTCAGCACTGCAACCTTAAAAGCTTCTGGCGAGAGGTGTGGTCTGTGTTTGTAGAGGAGACCAAGCCACGTATTAGCAGCTCTAGCTACATTATCTACATGAAGTCCATAGGAGAGATTAGGGTCAAGCTGTATCCCTAAGTATTTGAAGGACCCCACCTGATCTAGAGTGTTTCCCTGGGTGGTGGAGATAGCCAAGTGGTGTAGCTTGTGTGGGTTATGAGAGCTGCAGAAGAGCATAGATTTGGTTTTCTTGTCATTGAGGACCAGTTTATGATTAAGAAACCATGTCTCTACAAAACTGAAACCAAGTTAAAGGTTGTGTTGAAGAGTTGCAGGATCTGTGTGAGTGGAGAATACAACAGCATCATTGGCATGTAGTGTGATCTGCTCAGAGCAGTGGTAAGGGAGGGAGTTTAAGAAAAGGCTAAAGGAGGGGCCCAGTATGGATCCTGTGGGACACCAGTGAACAGGCAGGGTGTTAGAAAGAGCGCCCGCAATTTTACTCTCTGTGACCGGGTTTTCTAAGTAGCTTTAAACCAGAGAGAAGAGTCAGGTGATAGCCTGGCATTCAGTAGTTGGTGTATTAGTAGTCCATGGTGTACTGTATAGAAGGCCTTGGAGGTTGGCGAAGAAGCAGCCCTGTGAGAAGGCGTTGTCAAGGGATTTGTAGCAACTCAGTGAACTCAAGAAGGGCTGTGGTGGTGCTGCATCTTCCAGAAACTGTGTTGTTGTGGACAAGGTATATTGTATTTATCAAGTGGTCGGTAAGTTGATCAGCCACGATGCGCTCGAGTGCCTTAGAGAGTGGGGACAGTATGGAGATAGGGCGATAATTTGGGTGATTTGTCTTGTCCCCACTTTTATGGATGGGTGTCATGGTGGCTGTTTTCCATAGGTCTGGGAATTTTCCACAGCTGAGAGAGAGGTTTAGGATTTTTGTTAATGGATGAATTACCTCATTGAGGGTGAGCAACAGAAGCTTAAGGTCCAGGGTGTCACTACTAGATCTAGATTTAGAGACAGCTGCAGTAATATAGTGGTGAGCTTCATTCGGCCTTACCTCCCTGAAGTAGAAGAGGGGATGGTTAGACTGAGGTTCTGAGGTATTTGGGGAGTAGGCCCTGTTTTCGAAAAAGTCATGGGGTAGAACAGCACTAAGGTCTGAAAAAGCTGTGTTAAAGATGTTTGCGATCACCTTGGGGTATTGACCAACAGACTTGCCTTCTAAAAGTGTTCAAGTGCTCAGAGGCAAAATAGTAACGGGATCCAGCTTGGTAGGGGTTCCTGTAGCAGTCATGATCCTCTTCTGCATATATGGTCCTCCAGACACCCAGGTCTTGATGAGGGCATAATTATTTGGTGAGGATCAGACCTTCATACATATGCTGTATAAGGGACTTGGCCATGTGCCTAGCATCTTCCAGCTGCCTAGGGCCATTCTGGTCATTCAACCCATTGTTCACATAGTTTGTCTAATGCAGCCTGAAATAGCCAGTCCTCCCTCTTCCATTTGATTACATCTCTGAGCCACACGGGGAGGTAACACATAAGGATAAGTATACAGTACATGGGGTAATCTTGCTTCAGTCTCCTTCTTACCATGCGTTCAGCCTGTGACCACTGTGATAGTGAATGGATTCCTCAGTATGGGTCCATTTTGCTGAGTGTCGTGAGATGATTACAGATCATTTCAGATTTGCTGTTATTGACCATGCAAATCTTTTACCAGAAGTGGAGATGTGGTGTTAAAAAAAAAAAAAAGGCACAGTGGATTCTTCCATTAAATGCTTTGTGCCCTTTGGGAGTGGGATTCAACAAGGAACTAGATCATACTCAGTTCTAATAAAGAACACAAATTAAAAATTCATTCAAAAATCCATATCTTAGTATTTGAATATTACTGAAAATGATTGCTATGGATTTGAAACCTGTCTGTTGCAGATTAGAAAAATTATTTACATACTAACATACTAAAATGCCAGCAGAGTAGGCCTAATGGTCTTTCGTGTCTGCTCATTTGGTCAGCCCCCACCCTGGGAGCTGATCTTGCTGTCCCCCCCACCCTCTCGGGATTCTCAATTTCCAGTCCAGGTATTCTCCGTGTACTGGACTTTGCCTGCACAACCCTTCCCTTGTACCTGTCCCAACCCTTCTTGAACCCCTCCACAGTCTCTGCCTCCACAAGCCCCTGGGTAGTGCATTCCATGGTTCTACCACCCTCTCAGTGAAGTAGTACCTCCTCCTTTCCCCTCGAGTCTCCCCCCTCCAGCTTCCACCCATGTCATCTAGTTACCCCCTCCTTCCTTCGAAGCACCCCGACTGAGCCTCCCCTAGTTATCCCCTTCATGTACTTGAAGACCTCTGTCATGTCTCCCCTGTCCCTTCTCTCTTCCAGCGTGTACATATTTAGTCCCTCGAGCCTCTCCCTATAGGTCCTTTCCCCTAAGCCCCAGATAATTTTGGTTGCCCTCCTTTGGACCCTTTCCAGGAGTGCAATGTCCCTTTTTAAGTGCAGCCTCCAAAACTACACACAGTACTCGAGGTGCGGCCTAACCAACCAGTTATACAGAGGGAGTATCACTTCCCTCCTACTAGAGGAAATCCCCATAGTGATGCATCCCAGCATCCTGTTGGCTTTGGCTGCTGCCCTCCTACTGGTCCCAGAGTTATTTATTTTGACATCCACCACCACCCGCAGGTCCCTTTCAGCCATCGAGACTTGTAGCGTTGCCCCCCAAGGTATACACTTGGCCCGGGTTTCTGACACACAGGTGCAGTACCCTGCATTTCCCTGCATTGAACCTCGGTCTCCACTTCCTTGGCCACATTTCCAAAGCATCTAGGTCCCCCTGCAGGGCCAGTCTTCCCTCCTCCCCATCTCCCACCACTCCCAGCTTAGAGCTGTCCACAAAGAGACTCATTTCACTCCTGATAACCTTCCTTATGTCAGACATAGGCATTGAACAGGAGGGGCCCTAGGACCAATTCTTGAGGGACCCCACTAATGACCCTCTTGGAGATGAGACTATCCCCCCAACCATGACCCTCTGTGTATGCTCTGAGAGCCAGTTTCCTATCCATCTGATCATCCATTTCCCCACCCCCATTTCCCCTAGCTTCTCCAACAGGCTCCCATGAGGAACTGAGTCAAATGCCTTGCTGAAGTCAAGAAAGGGGTCATCCACCAGCCTACCCAGGTCCAGGGCCCTCATCACCCAATCGTAGAACTCCACAAGGTTTGTCTGACATGATATCCCTGGGACGAAGCCATGCTGTCTATCGTCTAGGTACCCTGACTTTTCCAGTACCCCCCAGCCTTTTCTTAATAGTACCCTCCATCACCTTGCCCACCACCAATGTCAGGCTGACAGGCCTGTAGTTCCCTGCCTCCTCTCTTGATCCTCCCTTTTGGTTAGGCATGATAAGTACCACCCTCCAGTCCTGAGACACCTACCCCATTATCAGAGAGATGTTGAAACGCTCCACCAGGGGTTCTGTTAGGACATCTGCCAGTTCCCTCAGTACCCTGTGATGTCATTCATCCAGCCCTGGTGCTTTCTCCGTCCTAAGGGACCTGAGGGCTTCCCTCACTCTCTCTACTGTGATTTCCACCTCCACTTCCTCCTCCTTGGCCCCTGTTTTACCCCCCCGCCAGTGATGGCTCCTCCCTTCCTCTCTCTCCAGACCCTCCAACTGGTAAGGGTCTCTTCCTCTCTCCAGTTACACATCTCCTCCCATGCATGATGCAGCCCCCCCATTCTCCCTGGTAAAAACTGAGGCAAAGTACTCATTTAGTACCTTGGCCTGCTCCCCTGCATCTTGTGCCCATTCTTCCCCTGTTCTTATCCTGCTAATCTGCCCCTTCACCCCTCTTTTTTTCCCAAATGCATCTAAAGAACCCCTTGTTTCCCCTCCTAATTTCCCTGGCCAGATTCTGCTTCTTCCTTGCCTTAGCAGACCTCACCATCATAGTGGCTCATCTGGCCATCGGCTCATACTCCCCTTGATCTCTTTCACTCCTTAAGCACTTGAAATGTCTATAGGCTGCCTTCTTTTCCCTCGCCACCTCCTGAACCTCCATGGTCCACCAACAGAGTTTTCGGACCTTACCGCATTTGCACCTCTCTTGCACAGGTCTTGGTAGCCTCCTGCACCCCCTCCTGATGATTTTCCACCTACATGTCTGGCCTTATCCCGTCTAAATGTTCCTTGAGGATCCTTCCCATTGCCTTGAAATCAGCCCCCCCCCCCCGAAGTCAGTTACCACGGTCTTTGTGCAGCCTTCCTCTCCTCCTAGGTCCAGGCAGAACCAAACCATGGCATGATCACTCCCTGCCAACGGATCCTTCACCTCCAGGCCCCTAATCTGGTCACTGTCCACCAGGATTATGTCCAGTATCTGGGCCTCCCTAGTCGGTTCACCCACCTGCTAGGTTAGGAACATGTCTTGGAAAACATCCAGCAACCTCTGCTCCCTGGCCACCAAGGATGTCATAGTCCCCCAGTCTGTCCCTGACATGTTTAGATCCCTTCCCCCAACGCCACCACCCTTCCCTTGCCCAATCTACAATATCTCATAACATTTGCCACCAGATTGTCTTCTAGGTCCTCTGCCAGCACAGGGGGCCTGTACACCACTCCTATTTTTACTCTCTTGCTCCACTTCATTTTCAGGGTGACCCAAATCACCTCCATGGTCCTCTCCACCTCCTCCATCGCTCCTATACCAATGCCATTTTTTATCATCAGTGCTACCCCTCCCCTTCCCTCCTCCCTGTCCCTCCCGAACACAGTATAGCCCTCCAGGTTCAGGTCCCAGTCATGCCCTGGGGTGGCCCAGGTCTCAATGACAGCTGCCACAGCCACCTCCCCCTCTGCTAGCATCAGCTGGCGCTCAGGCATCTTACTTCCCAAGCTCTTGGCATTTAGCAGAACCACCCTCCACTCCTTCCCTACCCTCCCATTTCCCCCTTTCGTGTTCCTCTGTGACCACAGTCCCCCCCCTGCACTCAGCCTGTTGGCATTTTCCCGTATGCCTCCAGTTCCCTGGAGGGGTGGAGACTGAGTACCTCTTTATGGACCCCTGCAACAGCCCTTTCTCCCATCCCTCGCCCTTCACAAATTTAAACCCCACCTTCACTGATGAACCCTCTATTTTCATCTTAAGGATTCCCTCCCACTAAATTGAGATGGAGCCTATGTCCCTAACATACAGCCCCTTATCCTCCAGGTCACCCCCAATCCCCATCCACCCTATCCCCCTGGCCTCCCACCACCCTGTGCCACTGATTAATCAACCTAATTTTCCGCTTGTTCTCCCCACTAGCCGTCGGCACTGGAAGGATTTCTGAGAAGGAAATTGAGCATTCTATGAATGGCAAACCCTGGCTAGCTCCTGAAACCTTGCCTGTATCTCTAGCTCATTATTTCCCTCAATGTCATTGATACCCAAATGCACCAGCATGTCTGGGAAACCTCCACATTCCCTTGCAGTAAGTATAACTCGTGCTTGATCTAGTGCAACGTCAGGCCGGGGAAGCATTTGGTTCTAAACAGGCAGGCTTCGCCCTCCCTCCCTATCCCATTTGATACCCCTGATCATGGAATCAACCAACAGGAGGACTCCACCCCCTTGCCTCGATTTTCACCCTCAGGTTCCCCCCTTCCATGTCCCTCCTCGTCCTTTCTTCTGGCCCCTCCCCCCAGCCAGCTCCTCACTCCTCCCACTATCTGGGTGCCACATGCCTCCCTCTCCTTATTGACCATGGCTATCCTCTCCCTTCCAATCCTGGGCCTCCCCACTCCCAAGTATCCTTTTGTGCACAGCTCCCCCTCCCTGTTCACAAATGGTCCTTCCACCCCATCTGTTAGCCTAGTCTGGCTCCTCCTCCCTTCCGTCCCATCTCATTCAACACCTCCTTGCCTGTCATGCCCCCGACCCAAACCCTCAGCTCCATTAGCTGCATCCTCCTTGTACATCTGGTCCTTCTCTTTGCCTTTCTCCCCCATTACCCCTCTTCTCAGCCTGCTCTGATCCCACCTCATACCATTTTCCCTGCATGCACCCCCTGTTTTTCTGGTTTCGGACCCTGCCTCTTGTCTCCCTTCCCTCCCCTAACTGCCCCTGTCATGGCTGTATCACCCCCCAACACTACCCTCCTCCACTAGCAGACATAGAGGTTGCCCCCTCTCGACTCCCTCTGTCCTCCCTCCTCCTCTATGCTCCCTCATCTTCTTCCAGGCATAGAGGGTCAAAGCAGTTACTAAGCCTAATGCCTGCCCCAAATCCCCCACCGTCTCCTCCATCTTGGTTTCCCTCTGGGCATCCCCAGCCACCAGGCTGTTTTTCTGGAGGTTTTGACTTCTAGGTCCCCCTCTCCCAGAGTCCCCTTGTGTCTCTTGTGTGCCCACCTTTGCTCCTCTCCCTATGCCCAAACCGTCAGCTCCTGGTGCAGCAACATATGCACCCCTTGTCCCCTACTTCTCCATTCTTCTCTGTACCTCCTCCTCATGTCCCCCAGCTGCCTCCTAATCCCCTCAACCTCCTCCTTAAGCTGTGCCATCCAATAGCATACTGGGCATCATCTAAACTTCCAAGCCCAGTTAAGAACCATGGCCGCCCCACATCTTGTACACTCAACCACCCTACCGAAGATTCCCGCTCTTGTGACATGTTGTCCCATCCCCATCTCAGTAGCTTCGGATGACAATAGTTCCCCAAGACAGTGCCAACCCTCAGAGTGCATGAATATAATCCCCACACATCCAGCAAGAATAGCAGTGTAAACTGGTTTCCCAAAGCTACATAAACGACCCCTATCCAGCAAGCAAATAGTTGTTAGTTTTAGAACCAAGCAAATATTGCCAGCTTAGGACCAAGTGTCCCCAAGTCCAGCCCACTCTTATCCCCCGACTCCTCCTCCTCCTCTGACTATTTAATAGCAGTTGGCGCTGGGGAGGGTGGATGGGAAACAATTACAGCTCTTCCCTGAGGATGTCCTGAAGGCAGCTGGGCTAGTCCTTTTTTTATAGCCCAGCCACGAGTCTGAAAATTGCATTCTGTGCACTGATTGGTCTGCCTTCCCTGCAGCTTTTCCTCTGGTCCTCAGTGCTCCCTGTCACCGTCAAACTCTCCTCAGCTCCTCAGCCACCGATGTGGCCCCTGACAGAGTTCCTCCACAGTTCCATGGACACCGATACAGCCGAACTCTCCCACCACCGATGCGGCCCCAGCTCACAGCTTCATGGCTGCTGATATGGCCAAATTATCCTGCTGCTGATGCGGCCCCTGGCAAACAGTCACAGCTCTTCCCTGAGGATTTAAATGTGAATAATCTCTTCTGTTATATGCCTACTGTTAACAATGATTAATTTTATCCAGTATTATAAGTCTAATTATTTATGAGTCAAACAGGTGCTTTAATTGGCTGGGCACGGGGTCATAATGTCACAAGACATTATGCCACATGGCAAAATCATGCTGTAATACAGCACAATTTCTGCCATACAGCATAAGTCTTCTTTCTGTGGGGCAGGCCCCCACACCTCTAACCCCTAAGGATTCTCAACTCTGGGGGTTGGGGGTTACCTTGGGGAGCGAACAATGTGTGAAAAAAATAAAATGTCTCCGGACCAGGAATCAAACCCAGTCCCAGACGCAGCACCTGGGTTCCTGCTGCAGTGGCTCAGTCCAGTGAGCCATGACAGCTGCTTGGCAGAAGTTGGAACCCAGTCCCAGCAGAGATCTTATCCTCTGCCTGGGATTGTATGAACGGTGCAATACCGCATACAGCAGTATACTCGGTATTGCACCATTCGCTGTCACGGACAGCGCTGTTTTGAGTTAGCTATAATGTTGTACGCTATTAAGCATATGACATTATGACCCGTTACGGATTGTCTGCTGTACCAGGTGTTATCCCCTTTAAAATGCCTGGTACAGGTCACTGCAGCATGTGTATTTGTACAATTTAAGAAAAAGCTGTTTTCCCAATTATTACTGCAATTAGATTTATAATGGCAATAATGACCTTGAGGTTTGTCATTTCCTGGGGATTAATGAAGGTCTGGAGGGGGTTTATCCTCAGCTGTGCCTTGGGCCACCCTTACCCCCAGCCAGTCATTTATCCCAGGAAATGACCAGCTCTTTGGTCATTATTGCTTAAATAGTTACACTGATGTATAGGCTGTCAAACTGAAGAATAAAGTTGATATGCAAATCTAAGGAACATACTTGGGATTAAGATTTTCGCATATGAACTGAATAATCTTGATGATCTGAGCTTTTGATTCCAATCATTTTTTGTGAAAATGTTCATTGGTCCTTTATATGCACTTTAGTTCTTATTCCTGGATAACACCCCTTTTTAGTAACGGTTTTAAGCTATGGCTGTTTCATTTTTATGTTTGCTTGCACGCATGTGCAAGAAACATAGTGCCATCATCCAAGATTTCGGAGGTGTGTCACCTCCTCCTCCTCCAATTCAGTCAGTGTGTTGGCAGGCGCGGCCCCTGTAAGCCAATGCATGCTGGAGCTGTCTATGACAAGCTCCAAAATGCAGTGGCATACAATTGAAAGGGGGAGCTACGCTGGTGAGCAGCGATCAGATATCATCTGCTCATGCGCACACACGCATACTGCGTGCCCCCTCCCACACACACTCTGGCCGGCGGGGTGCCCAATCCCCGCCGGCTTCACTCACCAGTACAAGGTGCCACTGGGAGCCCACCCCGCGTGGCAAGTGATGCTTTGGCCGACAGGGTGCCCAACCCTGTCGGCTGAATGCCCTCAACCATCCTTGTGCCATGCTGGGAGCCCACCCCAGCGCGGCAAGCGTCCAGCGTCGTCATTTTGGTAAAAAACTGTAAAGAAAAAACGGTCCCACGAGTCTCCTGGCCCCCTCCCACAACCCGCACCCACCCACTGCGCACCCTGCCTCCCCACCCCCTCACCCCATACTTTCCTCCAGACTCGGTGTGACCATCTTGGTGGACGGGAACACGTCTGCACTCTTCAAAGCCGACCCGCGAACTGAGGAAATGCCGATGCATGTATAATGGGCTAGATAGGGGTTTTCAACTTTATTGCATATCTCAGGCATTTTGGAATTTTTGCACAAATTTTCAACATGGGGTTTTGGGACCACTTCTCATGAATGATGTCACTGTCATGGTGTTATTCGGGCCCAAGGGTGATTTTGCAGTCACTGCGTGGTCACTGCAAATCACCGCTCGGACACCTGAAAGCGCCATGAGTGACATCATTCGTGAAAAGTCCCAAAAACCCCATGGTTTGGTGCAATTCCAAAAATGACTGTTCCTGACATGCATTCGCAGTTCCTCATGCAGCTGTAAGTTCGCAGAATTTTCAATATTTTCACTCCAGATATTCAACATTGCCATTTTACCACACTTTCTTATTAGTAGAGCTGTCATTTTTCACATCTCACCCAAAACGTGTTTCCGCCCATGTAGCGCACAATGGCGCAGTCGGTGTGCGAAATCAATGTACAGGACAAATTAAGAAAATCACAGTGACACTGTTCATGAGTAGAGGTCTCAAAATGGCTATGTTGAAAATTTGGTGAAAAAATTCTAACAATGACTGTTTCTGACGTGCGTTTGCGCAGTTCCTCCGCACTCTCGTAAGTTTTCAAATTTTCAATATTTTCACTCCAGATTTTCAACATTGCCATTTTACCACACTTTCTTATTAGTACAGCTGTCATTTTCACATCTCACCCAAAACGTGTTTCCACCCATGTAGCGCACAATGGCGCAGTCGGTGTGCGAAATCAATGTACTGGATAAATTAAGAAAATCACAGAGACACTGTTCATGAGCAGAGGTCTTAAAATGGCTATGTTGAAAATTTGGTGAAAAAATTCCAAAAAATGACTTTTACGAGCATGCGTTGTACAGTTCCTACGCACGCTCGTAAGTTCGCGAATTTTCAATATTTTCACTCCAGATTTTCAACATTGCCATTTTACCACACCTCCTTATGAGCAGTATAGCTGTCATTTTTCACATCTTGCCCAAAATGTGTTTCCGCCCATGTAGCGCACAATGGCGCAGTCGATGTGCAAAATCTATGTATGGGACACATTAAGAAAATCACAGTGACACTGTTCATGAGCAGAGGTCTTAAAATGGCTATGTTGAAAATTTGGTGAAAAAATTCCTAAAAATGACTGTTTTACGAGCGTGCGTTGTGCAGTTCCTATGCATGCTCTAAGTTTAATTTAATATTTCACTCCAGATTTTCAACATTGCCATTTTATTACACTTCTTTATGAACAGTACAGCTGTAATTTTTCATATATGCTCAAAATGTGTTTTCGCACATGTAGCACACAATGGTGCTGTTGGTGTCTGAAAGCAATGTTTAGGACAGATTAAGAAAATCACAGTTACACTGTTCATGAGCAGAGGTCTTTAAATGGCTATGTTGAAAATTTGTGTGACAAAAGTCCATAAAATGACTGTGTTACGAATGAGTATGCGAGTTTCCACACCCTCATATAAGTTCATGACTTTGTAATATTTTCAGTCCAGATTTTCACCAGTGGCATTTTCCACACTTCCTTATGAACAGTACAGCTGTCATTTTTTCACAACATGGCTGAAGTGCGTTTTCACACTTTCCAGCGCAGAGATGAGTGGTCGCTGTGGGAAATCATTGTTGGCACAGATAAAGAAAATCACAGTGACACTGTTCATGATGAGGCACCAAAATGCCTGAGTTGACAATCTGCTGTAAAAATCCCAACCTAATTATATTACGGTGTCGTTGTACAGTTTCTATGTACCTTCGTGACTTCACCATTTTTTATATTTTACTGCAGATTTGCAACATTCCATTTTACACTCCCCATGAACAGTACAGCTGTCATTTTTACATCCTGTTGAACGTTTTGCACCACTGATGCTAAATGCGTAGTCACTGTGCACAAGCAGCTTGGCCAACAAACTGATATTCCCTGTTCATGAGGTGGGCTCACAAAAAAACATGTTGAAAATTTGAGTGAAAATACCAACGAATGCCTGAGGTATTAGGGTTTCCAACCATAACGCCCCACCCTGTAGAATGACAGGCATCAGGGTGTGACTTGGGATTCTTGCCGTAATGCTCATACCATTCCACACCTGCAGCCAGTGAAAGGCATCGGTATGCCTTGGACTCTTCGGCCCCAAAGTTCACCCCATTCTCCTATATAGCACCCATCTCACCGTATTTCCTAATGAAATGGGGTGCGCATAAGGCCCAAAGACTCCATGGCACATTGTGACACTTGTCAGTGTCTGCAGGGTGAGGTGTGGTGAAATGGCGTGGCCGTTATGCCTGACAACCCAAACACACACCCCAATGCCTGTCACTCTCTGCTGGGTGGTGGTGGGGTTGGCTTCAGTTCAATACTTCACTGCCATTCCTATTACGCAGCTCTGTAACTTCTACACTACCACTGGCAATGCCAGCAAGCAAACATTCGGCATTGACAAATGCTTGTTAGTGGTTTGTTTATTACCTGTACTGTTGTAATTTATTTATTTTGGTAATTATCTTATTTATTGTATTGCAAATGTTTTTACTTGTACGGCACCCAGAGCCTCCGGGATTGGGCACCTAAAATTAAAACTTGCCTTACCTTGATTTGCCGCTTAAAGAAAGAACATTTTTGTTTCATAAATTCATTGCTATATAAGGGGATGTTCACACATATTGAAATATATTTTTGAAAGCCTCCCTGCAGCCACTTAACACAGCTCCACTAGCTGTGCAAGACGGTAGCTGCTATGCACTTTACATTTATTTACAATTGGAGATTTTTATATATGTAAATGCTATTTGGTGGTGATGTATACATTCACTAAGGGTGTTATGAAATTTAGGCTGTAGCCTAACAGAAAGCAAGTTGGTAACACTTAAAAATATTTAAAAGGAATCACTTTAAAACAGCAGACCCACAAGTTGCACTAAGTAAATGGGATATCAATGGAAGAAATGATAAATCTGTGATGTACAATGAACCAAGAACATGCTGTATTAGAAGTGTCCGTTTGTTTGGGGAGTAGTTTGGGGAGTGGTATATGTTGAGTAGTTTTGCCACTCTGAATTTAGAATTCCTGACGATGAGGCAGAGCACCTTGAAACGCTAGAGCCAAAGTTTACCTTCTATCATCATGTTTAAATAAAATTGAATCATGTTTGCAACTAAAATTTTAATGTTATATTTGCCATAAACTATCCACGCCTCCTATTTTTATAGAAACATAGAAGTTGACGGCAGATAAGGACTGCAAGTCCCATCCAGTCTGCCCATTTCATTTTCTACCTTATGAATGTGCCATCGGCCTTTGCTCTGTCAATGGCCTATCTATTCATACTCATCTGTATTGCTCCCTTATGCCTATCCCATACCTGTTTAAAGCCCTGCACTGCACTCATATCCATCACTTCCTAAGGTAGGCTGTTCCATGCATCCACCACCCTTTCTGTGAAAAAGAACTTCCTCACATTACCCCTTAATCGGCCTCCCTCTAATCTCATGCTGTGTCCTCTTGTCCTGCTATTTTTCTTATATTGAAACATGTTAGACTCTTTCACCTTGTTAATGCCTTTCAGGTGTTTGAATGTTTCAATCATATCACCTCTCTCCCACCTTTGCTCTAGGGTATACATATTGAGCTCAGTTAATCTGTCCTCAAATGTTTTCTGATGCAGTCCCTGCACCATTTTGTTTGCCCTTCTCTGGACTGCCTCAATTTGGTTAATGTCCTTGTGAAGGTGTGGCCTCCAGTACTGCACACAGTACTCCAGATGAGAGCCTAATCAGTGTCTTGTAAAGAGGGATTATTACCTTCCTCTTCTGACTTGTGATACCCCTGCTAATACACCCAACGTCCCTCTAGCCTTACCTACTGCTTTAGTGGTCTGCTTGGATGATTTCAGGTCATCAGTGATGATGACGTCCAAGTCTCTTTCTTCCCTTGTGACTGCCAGCAACTCCCCTCCCAGACTATAGGTGGCTTCAGCGTTTCTCTTCCCTATGTGCATGTTCTTGCACTTCTTTGCATTAAATCCCAGTTGCCACTCTGACCATTTTGCTAGTTTATCCAGATCTCTTCTCATTCTACCCACCCCATCTGGATCATCTACTCTGTTGCAGATCTTGGTGTCATCTGCAAACAGACAAACCTTGCCCTCCAGTCCATCTGCAATGTCACTGATGAAGATATTGAAGAGGACTGTCCCCAGGACTGATCCCTGAGGTACCCCACTTGTGACTTACATCTCTTCTGATTGTATACCATTTACCACCACTCTGTTTTCTGCCCATCAACCAGTTTGCCACCCAGATGACCACTGTCTGACCCACCCCAAGCCTTCCCACCTATTAATCAATCTTCTATGTGGAACAGTATCGAAAGCTTTGCTGAAGTCAAGGTAGGCAACATCAACTTCTCCCCCTTGGTCCACCACTCTGGTTACCCAGTCAAAGAAATCTGAGATTAGTTTGACAGGACATTCCTTTTGTAAACCTATGCTGTCTTGGATCCTGTGCTCCTATGGATTCCAGGCATTGCACTATCCTTTCCTTAAGGAGTGTCTCCATAATCTTGCCCACTACTGAGGTAAGACTGACTGGTCTGTAATTCCCTGCCTCCTCCCTGCTACCACTCTTGTGGAGCGGGATCACATGAGCCCTTCTCCAGTCTTCTGGGACCTCTCCTGTGCACAGAGACTCACTAAACAGTTCTGATAATGGCTCTGCTAGTTCCACCCTTAGCTCCTTTAGTACCCTGGGATGTAAGCCATCAGGTCCCATTGCCTTGTCAACCCTGAGCTTATTGAGCTCTTGTAGGACCCTTTCTTTTGTGAAGGGACTAGTGCACACCTCCCTCCCCCCGTGTCCATGGTGCTGAGCTGTGGGCCCTGCCCTGCTTTCTCTTCAGTAAATACTGAGCAGAAGTATCTATTTAGGATAGATGCTTTTACATAATCCTCCTCCTCCTCACATGCCCCCTTATCCCCTTTGATCTTAGCAATACTCCCTCTGGACTTTTTCCTTTCACTAATGTATCTACAAAAAGTCTTGTCACCTTCTTTTACTGTTTGTGCTAGTGTTTCCTTGGTTTGGGCCTTTGCCTGCCTTAATGCCTTCCCTGCTTCCCTTAGGGAAATTTGGTATGCCTCCCTATTTTCATCCTGCTGCGTTCCTTATATTTCCTGAAGGCCAGCCTTTTGGCTCTGACCTTTTCTGCTACTGTGTTTGAGAACCAAAGTAGTTTCCTTCTTCTTTTGCCCTTCCTTTTCTCACTAACACAATGGGATGTTGCTTCAAGTATTGCATCTTTAATGCTTGCCCACTTTGCCTGTACCCCCTCACCTGTATTTCTATTTGCCAGGGCTAGCTTAGCTCTGTTGGCCATCTTATCAAAGTCAGCTCCTCTGAAATCCCATATTTTTGCCTTGGAATTGGATGATTTAGTTCCAGTGGCCAAATTGAACCATACCATGTGATGGTCACTGGTACCCAGGTGACCTTCTACCTGGAGATCTGTGATCCTTTCCCTGTTAGTCGGTACTAGATCTAGGATAGCATTGTCTCTTGTGGGTTGTTGTACCAGTTGTTTGAGGCCCTCCCCCTGCAGGGAATCCACCATATGTCTAGTTCTGGCAGATGTCCCTGCTGGTATTGGCTAATCTGTATCTGGCATGTTGAAGTCTCCCATTATCAGAACATCCCCTTTAGCTGTCATGTTTTGTATATCTTCTAACAGTAATGTATCTATGTCCTTCCCATGGTCTGGAGGGCTGTATACAACCCAGTTCATATGGCTGTCCCATTTCCTGTTTCCAGGGTGACCCACAATTCTTCTGGCTCCTTATGTGTATTCTGAATTTCTGTAGCTTTGATATTTTCATTGACATACAGGGCCACTCCACCCCCCCCCCTTTTTGCACATCGTTCTCTTCTGAACAGTACATAGCCAGGTACCGAAGTCTCCCAAGTGTGGTTACTGGTAAACCATGTCTCGTTAATGACTACTATGTCCAGTTTAGCCTCTGTCATTATTGTCTGCAGATCTGGGATCTTGTTTCCCAGATTTTTGTTTACCTGTTTTACAATATTTTAATGGCTAACCACTGTTTTTGTCTGTAATAATTATCTTGACCCTAGATCATTTGAAAAATAGGCCCTGCATAAAGTATTTTGGGTGTACATTCAGTGCCAAATGGTTGCGCACGCATAATGGTGCATCATGCAAATCAAATGCACCAGCTGGCACTGTTGCAATACTCAAATAGAATGTGCGATTAGTACAGAACATGCATCCTGTATGAATGTGGGACCCTGGATGCACAGAACAAAGCATGCGGCAGCCATGGTGGGCACAGCATATCCAGGATCATGGATGAACACGGCCAATGGGGGAATGCGTGGCACATACCTGGATGTGCTGTTCCCCTAAGGGCAATATTCAGCCAAAACATGCAACTGAGCTAATTGAGCATGCATGGCACAACCAGGCCCCATGCATACTCATTATGAGCTCTTTAGCATGGCTGCACCCAGCAGCATGTGCTGGACATGCCTCTCTCCCAGCCCCAATTCCATGGAAAGGCAGGCGGCATCCCCTGTCTGCCTCGGAAGTCTAGTGGCCCTTCCCCTTCTGGCCCTGGTCCCCGATTGATCCAGAATCCTGACCCAAACTTTTTTCTATAGCGTAGCATCCCCCCTCCCATCCCTTATCCCCAATCATGATAAAGACAGTGCACTCTTCCATGTTCCATAGTGTAGTGGTATCTCCACACCCGGCACCCATCCCCATCCAGTGTATAAACATGGCCCTGATCCAGCCCCATTTGTAGCACAATCCCGATCTGTACCTTTTCCATAGTGTAGCATCCCCCCTCCCAGCCCCGATGCCTGATGACTACATTTTGACACACAGCATTCCCCAGTATTTCCATAGTGTAATGGCCCCCCACCATGTCAGAACTGCATACCCCAACCCAACCATTGTTGGTGACTGGCTCAGCCCTCCACACACCATCACAGCCAGCCACTGACTGAACTGTCACAGCAGTGTACTGTACGTAGTATGTGCTCAGCCAATGAGCAGGTACTATTTACAGTACACTGCTGTGATAGTTCAATTGGTGGCTGGCCATGGTGGAGTGTAGAGGGCTAAGACAGTTGCCGCTCTGGTTGCTGGGGGCAGGTTTGGGGCTCCAGTCCTGACAGGGTAGGGGGCCACTACACTATGGAAATACTGGGAGATTCTGTATGTTAAAATAGGCATCAGGGATCGGGGCTGGGAGGGTGGTCACTACCCTATGGAACGAGGTTCAATTCAGGATTTTGCTATTTATGGGGATCGGGGCTGGGTCAGGGCCACGTTCATACACCGAACGGGGATGGGTGCTAGGTTGGGGGTATGATTACACATCAAAATGGGATTGGTACCAGGTGGGGGTTACGATTATGCATTGAACTGGGATTGGTGCCAAGTAGGGGGTACCACTATACTATGGAACATGGGAGGGTGCACTGTATTTATCACGATTAGGGATAGGGGATGGGTGGGGGTTACCTCTCGTCTACAGGGGCCGGCAGGCTGCTGTGCACCTGGCTGCACTTCTACAGCCTGCTTGTGGGTGGCTGGCCAGTTTAGGTCAGCTTTTTCCAGCCTATCTTTACGTAGCACAGTTCTGGCCCTTGTGGGACTCATTCCCAATGAATATGCCCATGTGTGGCATTCATGGGCATGCCTCTCTCATAGCAGATAACATTATTTGTAGGCCATGGCCCATTCCCCTTTGGGCAGCGCATCACCGACCTTTGAATATCGTGCTGCGGTGCATTGTTTGGGATACACAGCACATCTGTTTTCTGCCGGGATATGCCGTGCATCTCATTTGAAAATGGAGGCCCACGTGTGTAATAAATAAATACATTTGTGCATGCCTTGTGCTTAATGACTACGAATATATGAACATACAAAATTTGCTGGCAGATAAAGGCCTAGAGGTCTATCAAGTCTGCTTGAATGTGCAGCTAGTACCCCTTATTCTGTAGCTGCCCCTCCCTTCCACTCTTCCCCTCCATTGACCCTCCCCCTTGTCCTGTCCCATCCCCTTTTGAAGCAGTCCACTGTTCTACTGGATACCAATTCTGTAGGTAACGCATTCCACCCAGCTACCACCGTCTCTGTAAAAAAGTGTCTCCTCATCTTCCTCCAGAACCTTCCTCCCTCCAGTCTCATATCATGGCCCCTGGTGTCCCTGCCCTCCCTTACTTTGAACAGCCCCTCTGTACCGGTCTTGTTTATTCCTTTCATGTACTTAAATGTTTGAATCATGTCCCCCCATCCCTCCTCTCCTCCAGCAAGTACATGTTCAACTCCCTCAGCCTCCTCTCATATGATAAGTTCCCCAGCCCCTTGATCATCTTTGTCACCCTGCACTGCACCCCCTCCAGTAACTTAATGCCCCTCTTCAGATACGGGCACCAGTACTGCACACAGTCCTCCAAGTGTGGTCTAACTAATGACCTGTACAGTGGCAGAATCACCTTCTCCCTCGTCGAGAATATACCCCTTGCAATGCAACCAGTATTTTGTTGACCTTTGCAGCTGCCTTCCTACATTGTGCCAAGTTGTTTATTGACCCTGTAATGAGCACCCCCAGATCCTTCTCCTCCTCTGTCTGGGCTAGCTGCACTCCCGCCAGCTGGTAACTCCTCCTTGGGTTCTTCACACCAAAATGCAGCACCTTGCACTTTAAACCCCAGTTGCCAGGTGTCTGACCAGGTTTCAATCTTTGTCAGATCATCCTGCAACCCCTGCCATCCCCCTAGGTCGTCCACCACTGTTCCCATCTTGGTATCATCAGCAAACGGACTGATCTTGCTCTTGATGTCCAATGATATGTTTGCAATGAATATCCCAAACACTGGTCCCAACACTGAGCCTTGTGGAACATTGCTCATCACTACTCTTCGGTGTGAGAGCACCCCACCCACCACCACCCTCTGTTGCCTTCCCTGAAGCCAGTTCCCTAGCCATCTTACCAGCTTTGCAACCACCCCCGTGCCTTCTAAACTTACTTCCCAGCCTCCCATGTGGCACCGAGTCGAATGCCTTACTGAAGTCCAGATACAGGACATCCACTGCATGGCCCCTGTCCAGTTGCCTAGTTACCCAGTCATAGAACTCCACCAGGTTGGTTTGGCAGGATCTGCCACATATGAAGCCATGCTGTCTGCTGTCCTGTAGTCCTTTGGCCTCTAGGAGGGCCACCAGCCTCTCCTTCAGGATAGTCTCCATCAGCTTACCCAGATGGATGTGAGGCTCTGTAGTTCCTCGGTTCATCCTTGGGGCCACTCTTGTGGAGGTGCACCACATGAGCCATCCTCCAATCCTGAAGTGCACACCCTGAGTGTAGTGAGGCATTAAATAGGTCTGCCAAAGGTCATGCAAGGACCTCTGCCAGCTCCTTCAGTACCATGGGGTGGATGCCATCTGGACCTGGTGCCTTGTCCACCCTTCAGTGCCTTCAAACCCTCCTGAACGCTGCCCTCCATAATTTCCCCATCTGTCACCCCCTCCCCCCCGTTTCTGCCATTCCTACCCCCTTGGGTATCATCCCCCTCTTCTTCTTAGTAAATACCGAGCAGAAGCAATCATTTAGTGCTTCTGCCTTATCGCACCCTGCTTCCACCCAACCCCCCTCCTTCCTAAGCCTTACTATGTGGTCCTTACAGCTCCTTTTCTCCCTGATGTACCTAAAGAAGTCCTTCTCCCCCTTCTTAATGCCTTGTGCCAGCCTGAGCTCCGTAGATGCCTTGGCTCCCCTTACTGCCCATGTCACCTCCTTCGATTCCATCAGGTACTCCTCCCTGTCCTCCCCCCCTCCCTGTTTTCTTGTACCTCCTAAAGGCAGCTCTAATCCTCCTTACCTTTTCCATGACCTCCTTGTTCAACCAACTCAGTTTCTTAGCCCTAGTCTTCTTGCTCTGGGTTTGCAGCAGGTTTTGGTTGCCTCCACCATCCCCAGCTTTATGAGCTCCCACCTCTGGTTAGTGCCCATACTAGGTTGAATTCTTTACCACTTCCCTCATCCTCCCAAAGTCGGCCCTCCTGAAGTCCAGCACTCTTGTGCCAGATTCCACTCCTTCCTTGCCCATATCCAATGTGAGCCACACTGAGTGGTGGTCACTCCCTGACAGCGGTTCTTCCACTGTAAGTTCTCTTACAAACTCCCCATTTGCCAGCACAAGGTCAAGGGTATTCCCTAACCTGGTTGGTTCACTGACCATTTGCACAGAAAGCTGTCCAAGAAGGCATCCAGCAGTACCTGCTCCCTTCTATTTCTGGTTGTTAGGATATTCCAGTCCACTCGTGGCATGTTGAAGTCCCCCACAATCACCACACTACCCTTCTCGCAGATCCTCCTGATCTGTCCTGCTAGTTCTCTGTCACCAAAAAATTGTCCCCCTTTCTGCTTCAGAGTAGTAAGCAAAAATACTGTCAGGAAATACATTTCCAAAGCCATGAAAAACACTAGAGCAAGTGCTGACACACTGGACCTCAAACTTCTGTCCCTCACTCTAGACGAGGTTCTGGGGCCTCTCACCAGGATCTTTCATCTCTCCCTCTCTCTCAGCCAATTCCCTGACAGATGGAAGGCAGCGACTGTCACACCTATCCATAAAGGTGGTGATCGGACCTCCCATGTGAACTACCGACCTATCTCTATCCTGCCACTCCTCTCTAAGGCCCTGGAACAGATAGTAGCAGACCAGCTCACTGATCATCTGGACAAGTACGACATCCTTTGCCGGCAGCAACACGGATTTAGAAAAGGGCACAGCACTGCCACAGCACTTCTTGAGTTTATGGGAGCCATGCACAACTCCCTTGATCAGGGTCGCCTAACCGGAGCTACATTCATCGACCTGTCAAAGGCTTTTGACACTGTCCACCACCGCCTCCTGCTTCATAAGCTACTGAACATTGGCCTCTCCGCGGAATCAGTGAAATGGTTCAACAGCTGTCTTGACAACAGGTCCCAATATGTAAAAATATCAGGCATGGTCTCCGACACTAAACAGGTTTGCTCCGGTGTCCCCCAAGGCTCCATCCTGGGCCCATTGCTGTTCAGCCTGTTCCTTAACTCCTTCCCCGACTCCACCTCTCAGCAAGTCATACTGTATGCAGATGATGCAGTGATCCTTGCCTCTCATCATGACCCAAGCCACCTGCAACAAACCCCCCAACTCGGCTTCACCTCTGTTGAAATCTGGTTCAAAGAACATAAGTTAATCCTTAACCAGAAAAAAACGAAGACCATGATTTTCACCAGCCACCAAAACAAGCACAAACACCACCAACTCTCCTTAAACACCTGCCTAGGGGACTCCCTGGAGCAGGTTGTCTCCTTCAGATACCTAAGAATCACCCTAGACCCACACCTGTTCTTTGGAACCCATATAACCAATGTGGCTAAAACCGTGAATACTAGACTGGGCTTACTCCACCGGCTTCGTCGACACCTGACTAAAGAGGCCCTCTTTGCCGCAGTTCAAAGCTCCATCTCCCAGATTGACTATGGTCTTGTCATCTATGGCACTGCCTACCACTGCACTCAGAAGGATTACTACCACCTAAACAAGGGCCTGTCGACTCATCACTGGGGCGAGCAGGCTCACACACACCTGTGACCTCTACTCACAAGCTAACTGGCTTCAACTTGATAATAGAATTCAGTACCAAACTTGCGTGGTTGCTAAGAAAATACAGTTGGGAACTGCCCCTCACAAGTCTAGTTCCTCCTTCAAATGAAAACCAGCTCCAGAATTACCAGGGGATCAAAGCCACAACTTTTCCATATCCTCGCTGCCGCACAGCCATTGGCCAGTGTTCATTCGCATACAGGGCATCCACTTGGTTTAATGGTCTTGCCAATGATACTATCAATACCACTGGGCTAGGGGCCTTCAAATCCAGGCTCTGTAACACCCTGGTCACTTCCAGCATCTGCGACTGTCATGGATAATGTCTATACAACTCCACTCCGTTACTGCTCTTTCCTATATCTAGCTTCTTACATAACGCACTTGCCCTAGTTTGGCCTCTGTCCCACAGGCTCTACAGCACCTGACACTGCCACCTTCTTGGCAGCTGCACCCCCCCCCTTATCCTTACCTACCCCCCACCTCTCCTCTCTTCTCATTTTCTTACCTCCCCCTTGCCCCTCTCATTTCTTTCTACCACCCCCCTATTGTTTTCTTCCTTTCCACTTTACCCTCTCTCATGTCTGTTCGAAATTAATTTGATATTGTTTACCCTTATTTGTGTAACAATTTTGTATATTGTCGTGTGATAACTATGTCTTGATGTGGAACCTTTGTAAAAGAGCCCTGGGCTCAAAGGTAATTGTAATCCTAGAATTGAAATAAATAAATAAAACTCCTCCATCTGAGAGGGCGGCCTATACACCACTCCCATTCTGAGAATCCTATTCTTGGAATCCTGGATTTGCATCCAAAGTGACTCCGTACTGCCCTCCTCCCCTTCCTCCCTTACACACTTCAGTCCTTCCTTCACATATAGTGCCACCCCCCTACTTTCCCAATCACCCTGTCCCTATGAAATAACCTGTACCCTGGTACAGACAGGTCCCAGTCATTGTATTGGGTGGCCCATGTTTCTGTGATGGCTGCAATGTCCACCTCTCTCTCTCTCTGCCATGAGCACCTGTAACTCTGCAGTTTTCCTCCCAAGGCTCCTAGCATTAAGGGTAACCACCTTCCACCCTCCTATCCTGCCCTCCTTTACTAGCATCACCAATAATACTTGCTATTTGTCCTTTGTCATTGTTATGGGGGGTAAGCTCATATTGTTTCCCAACCTGTGGTCTCTGCATGTCTCTTGCCCTTGTTACTTCTGTTCTGTATTTACTGTGGAGGATAGAGGGTCCTTGCCAGAAAGCTACATAGAGTCTGTTGCAAGGGGTTACAGAAATGGAGCTGGTGGTAATCACAGGGGAAAGGGTCAGAAAAGGGCTTGTGGCCCTAAAAGTAGATTAGACCCCTGGACTGGATGGATTGCAACTGAGGGTGCTCAGGGAACTAGCATCTGAACTGGCTAATCCCTGGCAGCGCTATTCAGTAATTCATTACATTTAGGAGTAGTTCCAAAAGACTGGAGAGTAGCAGATGTATTTCCGCTCCATAAGACAGGCAACAAAGAGCAAACAGGTAACTATAGGCCCATCAGCCTTGCCTCCATTGTGAGTAAACTGATGGAGACACTAGTCAAGGAGGGTCTATTGGACTACTTGTAGAGAAATGGGCTCCAGGATAGTAAGCAGCACAGGTTCATGGCGGTGGGCAACCTGATAGTATTCTTTGACTGGGTAACAAGGGCAGTAGATAAAGGACAATGAGTGGATTTACTTTACTTTGACATCAGGAAGACAGGCCACATACAAGGTTGTTGGAGAAATTAGAGAACCCAGGTGCACTGAAAGACTTGGTAAGATGGGTGGGATGGTGAGACAACAGAGGGTGCATGGTAAACACTGTCAAGACAGGAAAGAGGGAGGTCACAAGAGGGGGAACCCCCAGGGTCAGTCCTGGGATCAATCCTTTTCAATGTTTATCAGCGACCTAAGAGAAGGAATACAAGAGAGGCTATGTCTCTTCACAGATGACACTAAGCTCTGTGGCAGGGCAGAGACTGAGGAGGGGTTAGAAAGATGCAAAGATTAAAATGGTGGTCCAAAATCTGGCAGTTGAAATTCAGTGCCAAATAGTGCAAGGTACTGCACATAGGAAACAAGAACCCCAGGACAGACTATTGGATGACAGATGTTCAGTTGGACATTACTTCTGAGGAAAGGGACCCAGGAGTTATAAGCAACTCCATAAAACAACCCAGTCATAGTGACAAGGCCTACAGGAAGGCAACCAAAATGTTGGGGTGTATTGGGAGGGGTTTCAGTTTCAATAGCAGGAGGAAAGGTACTACTACCACCTCTCTTTGGAACACTGATGAGGCTGCATCCAGAATACTGTGCACAGTTCTGGAGTCCCACCTAAGGAAGGTAGTGGCAGACTGGAGATGGTGCAGAACAGAGTAATCAAAATGATTCAGGGCTGAAAGGGCTTACAGCACTAACCATGTACTCACTAGAGGTTAGAAAGGAGAGAGAGTAGACACCGAGATCTTCAAGTTCCTGAAAAGAATTTACTGTATAAGATAAACTGTGAGGAAGTGTTCAGTAAGACTGGTGAGTCACAAACACTGAGAAATGAGTGTAAGCAGAAATGGGGAGATTCAAGAGGGACATGAGAAAGTTTTACTTTACCGAGAGGGTGGCTGAGCCGTAGAACTGCCTATCTGCTGATGCAGTAGGCGCAAAAACCATTAATGGTTTCAAATATGTCTGGGACAGCGTTAAGGACCAAATAGTTATTCAGAGAGGTAGCAGTAAGGCAGAGGATAAGGGGGAAGTGAGGGCATAAATCCAGTCTTGATATTAGGTGTTCTTTATATGCAGACATTGTCTATGCTTCAAGCCCGTTCCTGGTGCCATGGAACACTCTTCCCCCAAGTGAAAGTGCGGCGCCTCAAGCCCATCCCTTGTTCCATGGAACAACCACCCCCACAGGGGAAAGTACAGCACATCAATGCTAGCCATGCTGCCATTAAACCCCCCACCCAAGAAAAGTACAGCACCTCAAGCACATTCCTGGTGCCATGGAACAACCTCCCCAAAGGAAAGTAATCACCTCAAGTCCATTCATGTTGTCATCAATCCCCCCATTGAATGTATGACACATCAAACCTATGCATTCTGCCATCCAACCACCCCCACAAAGTGAAAGTACAGCACCTTGTGCCCATCCATGGTGTCATCGAACAACCCCCCAAGTGAAAGTATGACACCTTGAACCTATCTGTGCTGCCATCAAACAATCCTCCAAGTGAAAATACGGCACCTCAAGCACTTCTACTCTGCTATTGAACAACCCTCCCAAGCAAAAGCATGGCACCTCAGGCTTATCCATGCTGCCCTCAACCAATCCTCTCAAGCAAAAGTACAGGTCCTCAATGCCAGCCATGCTGCCAAAAAACACCCCCCCCCCAAGTGAAAGTACAGCTTCTTATGCCCATTCATGCTGCCATCAAATAACTGACCCCAAGTGAACATATGGCACCTTAAACTCAACTGTAATGCCATCCAATGACCTCCCCAAGTGAAAGTATTTAATCTCAAGTCCATCCCTGATGCCATGGAACAACTCCAACTGAAAATATGGTACCTCGAGCCTATCCATGTTGCATCGAACAACCCCTTCCCCAAATGAAATTACAGCTCCTCATGTCCATTCCTGATGCTATGCAACAACTCCTCCCCCAAGCGAAAGTATGGTATGCCAAGCCCATCATTGCTGCCATGGAACAACCCTCACCAAATGAAAATACAGCAACTCAAGCCCACTTCTGGTGCAACCAAACAACCCCAACCCAAGTGAAAAATGACACCTCAATCCTATCCATACTGCCATCACACAACCTCTCCCCCAAGTGAAAGTACAGCACCTCAAGCCTATTCCAGGTGCCATGGAACAACACCTCCCCAAAGCAAAAGTACAGCACCTCAAGCCCATTCAGGCTGCAATCAAACAACCCCCCAAGCCTAAGTACTATACCTCGAGCCCATACAAGCTGCCATCAACCCCCCCGAAGCAAAACTACGGAACCTCAAGCCCATCAATGCTGCCATCGAACAACCCCCCAAGCCTAAGTAAAGTGCCTCAAGCCCATCCATGCTGCCATCAACCCCTCCGAAGAAGAGTATGGCACCTCAAGCACATCTATGCTATCATCGAACAAGGTCCCCCAACTGAAAGCATGGCACATCAAGCCCATCCATACTGTCATCGAACAACCCCTCCAAGTGAAAGTATTTCAACTCAAGCCCATCTCTGTTGCCCTTGAACAACCGCCCAAGTGAAAGTATGGCATCTTGAATGATCCATGCTGGCACCCAACAGTCTGCCCAAGTGAAAATATGACACCTTGAGCCCATCCATGCTGCCCTGAAACAGCCCCCCCCAAGTCAAAGTATGGTGCCTCAAACCTAACCATGGTGTCATCAAACAACCTCTCCAAGTGAAAATAGAGGCACCTTGAACCCATCCATGCTGCCACTGAACACCCCCCTTAAGTGAAAGTGCAGCACGTCAAGCCCATCTGTTTTGCCATCAACAACCACACCTAGTTAAAGTATGGCATCCTGAACTCTAGCCATGCTGCCAGTGAACAGCCATCCTGGCCCCCCACATGAAAGTACTGCACCTCAAGCCCAAACATGGTGCCATGGACGCCCTCAAAGTGAAAATATGGTACTTCGAGCTCACCCTTGGTGCTACTAACTATAGTGTGGCACTGGGGGAGAGCCAGTCCCTGCTAATGAACCCCCAATCCCCCAAAGGGTAAAGTGCTGTATCAGAAGCCCATCCACCATACTGCCAAACAGTCCTATCTTCCCTTCAACTGAATGTCTTGCACCCTATCCCCAGTGCTAAAAACCTCCACCACCCACCGCTATTTCACTCTCTCTACCCCTTCACCTTCCCAGATAGCAACCAACACAGCCCTCCTCTCATCTCCCTGGCCATCTGCTATCAGATTAGAAGTAGGTGGTAAACCACTATTATATACTATACAACGGGGTATGAAAATCCTGTAACCTCATTGGTCAAAACACATACATGACCATGGTATATCCTCTAATAACCCACACCTTGTCATGCCTTATTGCTTAATGATACAATGGCATGAAAATTTCCTGACCTCTGATTGGTAGGCTGACACGATTTACCCATTGCAAATCCTGGCATGACCAACGAGTAAAAGTGCCAGCCAGCTGCATCAGGAATCCCCAATGTCCCAAATCTATTTGAGCCCCAAACAGCAAACTGGAAAACTGCCATGTTAAATCCCCCACTAAACTGCCATCTCACACAACTCACGGCACAACACACAAACTAAAATAGAGTAAGTAACTCACAAAAATACAAAGAAAAGTGACAGTTAGAAACAACACTTCCCAAAACACTCCATCAAGCCACATATGAGCCCAAAGACTATATTAAAATCTTTCCCCGCAACCACTTCCATGCAGCTCACCTGACAGCCTATGACTGGTGTGGTTGCTCCACGCCCCTCGCTTCCGCGTTCGCAGAGATGCATATTCAAATGGAACTGCGCTGAAGTGCTGAGAACATGTTTCAGAATAAGCAAGGGCTAAAGTTTTGAAATCGGTGCCAGAAAAAGCCAACCCATGATACCGGGCACGCATTTATGCATATGCATGTCCCCTGGGATATGCATATGCATACACGCATGCCCAGCATCACAGGTCGGCTTTTCGACGCTGATTTCTTAAACTTTTAGCCATAATTTTCTAATCTGAAACACTTTCCCCACTTCAGTGTTTGTCCCAGTCTTTAAATATGCCTTCAAGTGAATGATGATGATTGAAGATATGTACTGTACAACCTGCTGCAGCGATTTACGGGGTGGGTAAAGTCTAATGGCAGCCTGTTCTACTGTTCCAATTTTTAACATAAACAACAAGGACAGAAGTAGTGCTACAGACTTTTCCTGCTGTGTGCCATGAGCACTGTAGATGGTTGGGGCAGTGGTTGTGGCAGAGAAGGAAGGGGGGAGTGTAAACTGCATTGAAGAGTCTCTGTAGTAAGAATGCACTATTTATTTTTTCTAGTGAAGCAAAAAATTAAAAAAAATACAGATATAATTTAAAATATTAAACCCTATTTTTTTTCTCTTAAAAAAAAAAGGAGGAACATTGCATAATCACAATACACCACTCCAGGGTGTGGGTTATGCTGGGATTTACCCACTTCTGGTGCAGTTTACTCACTCGACCTGCGGCCTCATGACTGAACCACACCAGGCATGGGTAAATCCCAGCATAACCCACACCCTGTCATGGTATATTGTTTAAATAGTGGTTTAGCACTACTTCTAATCGGATGTGAAAGGCCACATGGGGGACAGCAGAGCTGTGCTAGTCACTGTCTGATTACAAATAGTGTAGATCTGCTGTTATGATAGCTGTTTTGTGGCTATTTCTAATCATATGGCAGCCAGCAAAGGTGGAGAGAGGGGGTCTGTGCTGATCACTGCATGGGAGTATCTAAAGGGTAAAACAAAAGTAAGGGGGTGCCACTAGACACCACGGACACTTGGAATGGAAGGGGGGTACCACTAGATATCAGGTGTGATTGGCATGGGATGGGCAGAGGGAGAGAGAGGGGTGCCACTGGACACCAGGAAGTGCTTGGCATGGGAAAGGGTGAGGAAGGGGATTGTCACTGGACACCAAGATGTGTCTGGTGCAGTATGGGGTGAGGGCAGGGGTGCCACTGGAAACTATGGAATACTTGGTGTGGGATGAGGTGTGAGAGGGGGTACCACTGGACACCAGGCTGTGCTTGGTGCAGGATTGAGTGAGGGTGGCAGGTGCTGCTGGACACCATGGAATGCTTGGTGTGGGTTGAGATAATGAAGGGGTGCAACTGAGCATTAGGGAATGTTTGGCATCGGATGAAGTGAGGTGGGGGTTCCACTGGATACCAAAGAGTACTTGGTGTGGCACTGGGAGGGGGTTGCTGCTGGACACCAGATGCACAGCACAAAGAGAGGGAGGGGTGCCATGGGACATCATGGAATGCTTGGAATAGGACACAGTGAATGGGAGAGGTGCAACTGGACACCAGTGACTGTTTGGCATATAACAGAGAGACGGGGGGGAGGGGCTGGACACCAAGGAGTGTTTTACATTGAATGGAAAGAGGGAGGGGTTGCCACTAGACAGCCGGGAGAGCTTGGCACAGGACAAGGAAAGGAAGAGGTGGTACTGGATACCAGCAAGTGCTCGGCACAGGATGAGGAGTGGAGGGGTTGACAACTGACACAAGGGAATGCTTGGCATGGGATAAGATAATGGAAAAGATGTCACTAGACATCAGGTAATTCTTGGTACAAGACAGGGAGAGGAAAAGGTTGCCACTAGACACCAGAAATTGCTTGGCACAGGACGAAGGAAGGGTGCTGCTGGACACCAGGGAATTCTTGACAAGGGACACAGTCATGTGACTTACTTCATGGGAGAGTCTATTAATGGAGCCAGCCAACTACTGTCTATGTGTGAGTTAATTTTATTGCTTTAACAGGCAGTGTTGAAGTTAGAGTATCTCCAACATTGCTTTAAGCAACTGTTCAAACCCTAAGAACTCACCAGGCAATCATCATGATTCATGGGTATTTTCACCCTGTTGCCACATTTCCCTTCTTTTGTGTTTGTTTGCTGCATTCCTTACTGTTGCTGTGTGTGTGTGTGTGTGTGTGTGTGTGTGTGTGTGTGTGTGTTTTCATGTGAGCGTGTGTGTGTGTTATCTATGTTACAGTGTCACAGTAGTTAAAGATCAGTAGGCATTCACACAAAAAAGTGCAGAAAACGTTTGCATAGTGAAGCAATAATATGATTCCAGCTGTGCAAACACATATTTTTGCTTGCTGTATTTTCATTAAAAAAAGAAAAATAATGATACAGACATGGAGATCCATCACAGACAGTCAATACTGACTCCCTCTCCACCCTTGCAAGATGGAACTGATGTCATCATGTGATATATCTTTTTTTAATACATTTTACTGACACCGGTAACCCATTCCTGATGTTGGCTACAAACATTTCACAGTTGAAATGAAAGAAGAAATATATTCTCAAGTGTCCAAATGCAATCTGTGAATATATTTATTTCTTCACAAAGAGCTCCTTTACAACAGAAGCCCATCCCTGCTGGCTCAGTGGCCGCTGCTGTCCCCGTTGAATCATAATCCAACATCAGGATCCCACTTCAGTGTTGGAAAGATTGTTGTTTGATAGTGGCCACCGGGAGCCCATAGCTGGGGGCTACTTACTTGCAGTGACCAAAAAAAGAAAAATTGTGCCACCAGTAAGCCATCTCCAGTGGCCACTGTTCCCAAAGGCACTCCCCTTTGATACTAAATCCAGCCACCAAAGCCCATCTCTGGTGACCAGTCCTGCCCCACCTGGACTGCGACATCAGAAGGCCACCCTACACAGCGTAAAAAAAAAAAAAAAAAGATTTGGCCACCAAGAGCCCACCTCTAGTGGCCATGGGTCAAGCCTCGCACTTCAGCCTCCCCTGCTTTTAGTAGGTAAGGAGGCCACTGGGAGCCTATCTCCAGTGCCCATACTAGTCCTGTCCCCCTCCCAGACTGCAGTCAACATAAAACTGCCACTCACCTCCTAAGCCAGCTGGTACAGTGTGTAGATAGATTTTCCCTCTCCCCTCCTCCCAGGACGCATCTGGAAATGAGTTGTTACCAGCTCAGTATGTCCTCCTGGTAAAACATTTAAAATAAATAAATATTTCCATAAATCTCAGTTTGCAATAATATCATACTGTAAAACGGGAACCAGTCATCCACCGAGAGTTTAGGCCCTTGGCTCTAATTAATATATGCCACCTCCACCCCCCCCCAGTATCTTGATGTTGAGTTACTAAAATTCAGTGGGTTTGCCACTGGTACCTCAGGGATTAAGGCTGAGAGCTCCTGCTGCCATGTGCTCTGGTGCATGTGCAGGGGGAGGGGCCTAGTGTTGTATAACTGCCTCTCAAGGAAGGATCAGTCAGTGAGATTGGTCATCGGTGACTGGAGTTCAGAGGAGAGCTGGCATGAAAACACAAAACTCCCAAGCACTGCAGCACTGTATGGTGCAAGTTGCTGTGATGAACCAAGCTGCTACAGAAAGAAGGGAACCTGCACTCATGATGCAAACAAACGGGGCATGGCTTAACCTCTGGACAAAATGGAGTGCTAATCTTCTTTCACTGCCGACCTAGAGCATAGTCTTCAAAAGATACCCAGTCCAAACAAGAGCTAACAGTACCAAAAGTGAGCCGACGCTATAAGAAAACCTACTGTACCTGAGGTCCATTTTTTCCAGTGATCCGATTTGGGATTAAGTGTAATTTGATTCCAGGCCTGGAACACTGTCGCAGCGCTCCTGCAAGCATGGCGTACACAACTAAAGACAGCGGAGAGCCTTCGGTGCGGGACATGTTTTCCTTGATCATGAGCCGGATTGAGGCCTTGACTGTGGCCATCAAAAGTGCTGCCAGCACTCTTCAGCAGCTAGACACCAGGGTGGGGTGCACTGAACAGAAAGTAGACGCTCACGAGGAGACCTTGCAAGGCCACTGCACAACCATGCGGGAACAGATGGCTCAAACTAGGATTCTGCAAGAGAAAATGGATGACATGGAGAATAGGAGTCACTGCAAGAGTTTGCGACTCCTGGGCTTCCCAGAGGGCTGTGAGATGAGCAGAACTGTACCCTTCCTCCAGCAAGCCCTTCCAGAGATCACGACTACCACCTAACACCAGACTTGTCATTGAATGTGCCCACCATTCCTTACAACAGAGGTCTGCCATGGGAGAAAGGCCCAGACCTATTTTGGCATGCGTACTTAACTTTGCTGAGAAGGAAGTAATTCAAAACAGGGCCAGAGAGCTGGGAGCCCTGACTTGGCGCGGACACCACATAATAATTTTTCAGGACTATTCGCTGGAGCTTGCCACCAGAAAGAAAGCATGTACAGAAGTGCAACGCAAACTCCATGATCTTCAGGTACCTTTCATGCTTAGATACCCCGCGGTCCTAAAAATAACTTACAATGGGTCTCCACACCAATTTCATACTCTGGAGGCTGCTATGGACTTTGTTAATGCAACATGGCCTCTCTCTAACAACCATAGTCGCAGCCCTAAACCGAGTCTGTCGAGCTTGACGAGCAGTGCACATCTCGATCGCAGATCTCCATTGAAAAGAGAATGACACACCTCAATAGAAGGAGCCCAGAGATCTAATGGACCCCACAGAGAGCTGAAGCCTTGCCTTCCTAAAGGCTATAAGAAACTACCATCCATAGCCCACAATAAAAGGGAACACCTGCAAGACAGAACGTGAACAGAAGAATGCTTCTAGTCTCCTGAAATATGTTCCCAGTGAAAGGGGACCCAGGACTTGGAATATACCAGTCCCTAGCTCTTCTGGCTCCACTGCACCTGAATGCAATGGAAGACTCCTTTACTGACACGGACTTATCAGTGCCTGAACTCCAGGAATCAGATCAAGAGGAGATACAACGTTCATGGGCGGCCAACACCGATAGGGCTTTGCCACTCAGTGACTCTGAACTTTCGTCCGCGGTGGCGGACCCTCATCCAGGAATGGCGCAGTACCCAGAAGATGGTGGCGGAGAAGAGGTCCCAACAGAGTGCTACCTGTGTGATCACCTTCACAGATAAGTACCTACAAGGTGTTGTGTCACCAGGGGAGTAAATGTTGAAATGGGCTATAAGGGATTTGGGGGAAGAGAAGGAATCGGTGCTGTCTTATAGCTGCACATATAGACATCTTCTCTGACCCTGTTTACCAGTGACAATAAGACAGGGAGTGTTGCATCTTACCTGCCCCCCCCCCCCGACACTTCTCCTCTTAGGCTATTTGTAAAACCTATAAAATGATGTGTGGTAAATGTTAATGTGATCTTGGGGTATGTGGTGGGGGGGTATTGGGGTAAGACTTGTGGACTTAAACTAGCACACAGGCTCTGACATACTGATGCACTGCTCTTGTATTCACATCCCCCCCTGCCTTTATGACCCCTCAGGACTAACCCCCAGCAGCCCATTCTCCCTCATTAATAATAGGAGGAACAGTGGGGTGACCCACCGAGGAACCCCCCCCCCTTATCCTTCTCTGCAATAACAGGACTGGTGTGTACATGGGAATTTGTGTCCTTTCCCCTGACCTCTGCCATACCATGTCTACCAGCATGACCATCTTGGATCTATAAACCCTCAACCCTAGACCCTCCCCTTTGTCCAGCTGATAAAAGGACATGAGGGCACAATGGTCACTAAATCACTAAACCATGTCAATTTTGTATATAGCTTCGGCCTCTGAACAGTAAATGGAAGCTCATGAAGGATTTGATACACCCCTTTAGCTCTGGTGGTAGCTCAGTGAAGGGACTGTATTAATTGATCTGTCTACCCCACCTATAGCTCAGGTTTCTTGGTTCCACACCTTTGAGCTTCATAGCTAGGGGCAAGACAGCCTTTATACGGACCAGTTTCTAACCCCTCCCATAGGTGCAGCAGTGCAGGCCTTGGCTGGGGAACCGGGTGGCTAAGTTCAGCCGTGACCTCAACAGGATTTTATTTCCTTGTGTTGCTAAGATTGTACATAGGTTGAAATATTGTTCTTAGATTTCATAGTTTTACTCAGGCTCCTCCTGACCAGGACCCTACAATCCACTGCTGGATCACCTGAAATACTTACTGTTTGGTGGGAGAGGAGACTGGGGATTCTCCTACCACTACTTGCATCTGGCAAGTGGGGCACAGACCTCCCTTACAATAGCTCCAGTTACTCAAGAGATACTGTAGCTTAAAACTACCCTTCCTCTAAGAAGTATGACTGAAACTATTTTTCACACTTGGAATGTCTGAGGGCTGAATTCCCCCATAAAATGGAAAAAAAGTCCTCTTACATCTGAAGCATTTAAAATCTAAAGTGGCCTTCCTTCAAGAGACCAAACTGACCAAGGCTGACCATCTCAGCATGATAAAGGACTGGGTGGGCCAGGGGTTCCACTCTGCTGCCCCCACTAGGAAACACGGTGTGCTTATCCTACTTCACAAATCACTCCAATGGACTTTGACTGCCTCTGCTGCAGACTCGGACAGCAGATGGGTCTTGGCCACCTATGATACTCCATCAGGTCACCTTACCCTATGCAGTGTATATGCTCCTAACACTGATGACCCCCATTTCTTTCACACACTGGCCAAAACAATCAGTACCTTCCTGCCCACTAATTGTCCTCTACTCCTCGGCAGGGATTTCAATTTGACACTAGTCTCCTTCTTGGACAGAAATGACACAGGTAGAGAGGCCCATATCAGGAAAGGCAAAGCCTTACACCAAATAAGAGCGGACCATGGGCTCACTGATGTCTGGAGACTTTTTCACCCAAGGGAAAGAGACTACACATTCCACTTGGAACCAAATGCAACATACAGCAGACTAGACTACTGGCTAACGTCCCCATCCCTGTTACGTAACTCCCTAGACACTGCTATCCTCCCTCGGGTTATCTCGGACCATGCACCAATCCAGCTGATAATACAGTGGGACCCCTCTTCACCTCTGCCACGTCACTGGAGACTAGATCCCCCACTTATACTTTTTATTTATTTTTTATTTTAGTCTTTGGTAACCTGGGACTTCAGTCCCTGGGCCAAGAACGAGGCCTCACTGTTCCTAAAAAAAAAAAACACAACCCCTCCTCTGACACCTCAGCAGGAAATACTTGGGAGGCCTTTAAGGCCACCATGCATGGGTAATATTATGGGTTATGTAGCCACCAGGCACAGGGAAAGGGAACAATGCTTCCTAGGGCTTGAACAACAACTTGCATCAGCAGAGACCCTACTTAAAGCGATGCCCTCCCCCTCCCCCAGTTCCCCTATTGGTAAGACTATCCTAGGCCTACACTTTGAGATAAACCAGATGTTAAACAGGAAGGCAGAGGTGGCCATTCTGCATCTCCGGCACACTTTCTGGGAAGGAGGTGACAAAGGGGGTAAGGTGTTGGCCTACCAACTTAGACATCAACAGATTAGCCGGCACATTCCTGGTCTGATAAACACCCAGGGGATAGTGGCTGCTACCCCACAGTTGATAAATAAGATTATGTCATCCTTTTATGAGGGGCTCTACTCCACTAACCACTTGGAACCGGTCATGGGTACCCAGCTCTTCTTGAACAGTGTTCAACTCCCCACACTCTCCCCTCAACAGTCCCAGGATTTGGAAGCCCCAATTACTCAAGAAGAGGTGGGCAATGCCATTAAAAGCCTTCATCTGGGCAAATCCCCAGGGAGTGATGGCTATACTGCTGATTTCTACCAAGCTTTGGTCCCAATGATCACCCCACTTCCTACAGAGGTCTTTCAGGAGGCTGAAGTCTGGGGGACCCTTCCCCCCCTCACTTTGTGAGGTGACTATCATAGTTATTCCAAAGAAAGGCAGGGACCCTACTAACCCAAGTAGTTATCACCCAATATCCCTTGTAAACCTGGACAGCAAAGTGTATGCCAAAGTAATGGCCTCTAGGTTGAGACCCCTACTCTCACACCTAATTCACCCCTCCAGGTGGGATTTGTACCAGACCGACATACTACAGACCATCTCAGAGCTTTGGTGAATCTTATGGACACAGCTCGACACCTGGCCACCCCAGCTTCAGCCATAGCTGTTGACTTGGAAAAGGCTTTTGATTCCATCGAATGGGATTACCTTTACCTGGTCCTAGCCCATCTAGGAGTAGGTGAAAGTTTGACAACCAGGGTTCAGGCCATATATAATGGCCCAACAGCCTGGGTTGCCACCAATTCCACACTCTCCTCACCTTTTCCACTCGAGCGAGGGACCAGGCAGGGATGCTCCCTTTTACCCCTCCTCTTTGTCCCTGTGGTCGAGCCATTAGCGGCAGCCATTAGACAACATCCAAATATCTGTGGCATCAGAGTAGGGGGTACTGAATACTCCACTCTGATGTACGTTGATGGACCTACTTCTCCCCCTGGCTGATGCACAACTTCCCTTGCCCCACTTACTAGCCCTACTCGACTCCTTTACCATCTACTCTGGCCTGAACCTTAATCAGGCCAAGACTGAAATACTTCCCCTTAATGACCTTTGTCTCCAATGTACAGCAATGAACTCTGGACTTCTTTGGGTCTCTAATGGGATCACCTACTTGGGCATCAGACTCGCCCTCAAACTAGAGCACCTCTGGCTTGCTAATATACAATCCCTGCTGAATACCACCAAGACCGAATTTGACAGGTGGAAAATGTTCAAACTTACCCTTGCAGGTAAGATAGCTGCCATAAAAATGGTGACCGCCCCCAGGTTCCTCTACCTCTTAGCCCATATACCCATTTCCCTTGCCAAACATTGGTTCCAACCCATAGACAAACTAATAGGAGATTTCCTATGGAAGGGATCCAAACCCTGCTTCAGCCGCTCTAAACTCAGGGTTCATTGGACGCAGGGGGATGGACCCTCCCATGGATGGAGGGGTACAAATGGGCTTTTCAGGTAGCACAAATGGCCCACTGGTTCCATACTGCTCCCTTCTCACCACCTCAGTGAGTACACATAGAGCTAGATATGACAAATACCCTATACCTCCATCCCTTCTGCACCCTCCTGAAGGGATCAGCCTCCCACATGTACTTCTACCTGTTAATGCCTCAGCCTCCCCCACAGTGGAGATATCTAGGAGAGCCTGGCACTGTGCACATACTAGATTAGCTATAGCCCAATGGCATCATGCCCATAGGTCTCAAGGGGGCATGTGCCCCCTCAATATCTGTGAACAATCTTAAAAAAAAACCACATGTATTTTCAATTTGATTTTAAACAATTGAATGGCCGAAAACAATCAGTGCTTTTTAAAGTCTTTGGTGGTGGGGGTGGGGTGGGGGTTGGGAGTGATAGGAGCCGATCAGCTCAGCCTCAGCTCAATAATCAAGGTGACTTTCAAAAAATGCAAGCTTGCTGGCTGTAGTCTGTAAGAAGTGATTGGTAGGTAGTCCATGCTGACAATCAGCATAAACTCTACCAATCACTTCTCCTGTTTCTGCCTGTTTTGTGTTGTCACTTAAGCAATAAGGCACGACAGGGTGTGTGTTGTGCTGGGATAACATCACGCCTGGGGTGATTAGGCACGAGGCTGCAGGCCGAGTGCGACTAATCACCCCAGAAGTGATTGTTATCCCAGCACAACACACACCCTGGAGTGCCTTATTGCTATTATACAATGGCTCATTTTATTTTAAGTAGAAAAGATAGGAAAACCTGTTTAAAATATAAATTTATTTCATTTTTTGTTTGGGCAGGTATACTTATTGAAAAAAAGTGCACAGTTCCTGTCTTGTGCAGGAGGGTAGGCTGCCCCCCTACATGGTTTCTCTGTATTCGTTTTAATGTTTGTCTTTGTGGCTCCCCACTACCCTCTTTCATGACAGGACGATCAGTCTTACTACCTGGTCTGCCCTTACACTGACAGCACTGTGTTTACTGAACACCGAGTTCAAATCTGCTCCTAAGTTACCTGATAAAAAGAAAACTACATCAGGAACTCAGTAATTTCAGACGCGAGTGAGCTTGCATTCTAAATAGTCCTTTGTCAGGTCCACGTTGCTCTACTTATAACGCCGCTGAGTCCTCTGCTATAACGCCGCTGGTCTCGATATCATTTCTTGTGCGCCTAGAAAAGACGTTAGCGATGCATTTCATCGCTCAATGTGGTGATTCACTTCACTCCTCAGTGTGAGGAGTCAGCGAGCATTATGGCAAGAGAGGACTCAGTGAGCGTTATGAGTAGAGCCGCGCTCTTTTAACTCTTTTATTACTGAGCGCACTTTCAACCTTTCGTTTTGAAGGGCTGGGGAAAAATCTTGTTCGAAATAGATAGCCGCACCTTGATATTTCAGATCTCTGACTCGCCATGCTTCTCTTAGTACCCATTCTTTGCTCTGAAAGAGCACCATTCTCACCACCCACGACCGAGGCCTAGCCAAGGGGTTTGCCGGTTTGAGAACCAAGGAGCGATGAGCTCTGTGAGCTCATTGTGAGGTCCAAATCTGAAGGGATTTCAAGTGTTGAGCGGATTAACTCTTGGACAAAGTCTACAGAGGTTGCAAAACCCTCTTCTGCACGCTCCAGAACTCCGTGAATCCAAAAATTATTCCGTCAAGAGTGGTTTTCAATATCTTCTAACCATGCATGGGTATCTCTTTCTTTCTGCAGTAAGAACAGTAATATTCTTTGGTCTGTGTCTTGAGAATCTGCTACCTCCGTGATCTTAGCCATGTTGTCTGCAATACGCGAATCCATGTTTTTAACATCTTGTCAGAGATCTGCTATAGGACATTCGATTTTCTGTACGGAGGCAAGAATTTGATGCAGGGTCCACTCAGTTTTTCTGGGTTGTAGAGAATCATCCTTTTCCAATTCAAAAGATGGTTCAGAGTTTGTGCGATCTCAGCAGGACCTGGCCGTGAAGCCTTCCATTTCCTCGTCTAGCGTTAGTTGTTTAAGTTTAGCTTGTGAGTTGGTATTTCAGTCCTTTTGGTTTATTACCTTTGGTAGACATCCTATAACTTTGAATTTATGCCCAGAAGAGTTAGAAATTGTTCCTGAAGGGAGAATTTAGTTAGATTTGCTGGGTACGTCTCAGAGCTCTCTGTCTAGGCTCCCATCTACCGGTGACTTCACCGGAAGTCCAGCAATCCTTTTTTTATTTGTAATCCATTTCCCTAGTGATTGGAACTTGTGAAGGGTGTGCTGGCACTGGCTGTTTGCCTGGGTGGAGGGTCAGGAGGTTGGGGACTAGTCGGATCCATCAGCCAGCAAGCAAAAGGAGCAGAGCCACTGAGCCAGGGGGGATCACCATTGGGCCAAGAGCCAGGGCCAGGCTGCGGTATATTTTCTAACACTGCAAGGTAAGGTTGTGCTTGTGCATACCATATAGCCAATATGTGGGTGAGCCTCCTTAGGTTGTAACAACTGCACTACAGGGTGTAACAAATGTGAGTTGTGTCACTGTATTATCAGATCCTTGTAGTATATGAGCACGCTCTACCTTGATGTTTCAATATGTGTAATGTGTAATGCAAAAGTTATAAATGAAATTCAAAAAGTTAACTGGTGGTATAGTTCACGTTTATGGTTGAATAGGGCTTTGGATAATATGAGTATTTAATTTGTAATACCTCCCTATATAGGGTTTTGGATAAGTATTTAATTTTGTATAATCTCCCTGAATTAACTTAAAGCAAACGGGATCTGGGAGTACCTTCCAGTAATATGTTAACGTATGATCTAATTTGTGTAAACAGAATCTCTGTGGATATACTTGTATAGTCTTGATACGCGATCAATAAAATATAAGTTAAAATAAAAATGCAGGCAAAGAGCTCCAGCACAGAGGTTCTTTTAATGTGAAGCTATTTCTGCCTGTGGTGGTCTGCACTGAGGGAAAGGCACAAAGGTCATTCCTGCTTCTCTTGATGTTAATAAGTTCAGTCATTTAGCCTGGTGTTGTGTGGCACAAGCACTGTAGCATTACTTGTGCCAGGTGAAGTTGCTTGCAGTCTTTTAGCGAGGTCCACCCCAGCTTACTATGTATTTGACAGTGGGGAGTGTCTCAAAGGGCAGCTAAAATTAATCTAGGGGGTCTGTTGCAAGCTACAGGTGGGTGGTGGCAGCAAATCCATGCAGAATGTCTCCATAGAATGTTGGGGCAGTGGTAGCATTTACAGTGTTCTTTCTCATATCTTTGGAGAGTGCCAGTAAATGTACCTCAGTCAGAGCCCAGCCCTGCTGATCAGCTTGTACTATAGGTATGTGTATGCAACTGCCCTTTTCACTCAATTCACTGACCAAATGTGTCCAGTGGGGGGGTGTCATTGCCAAGGGTACTCCTGTGTCTATGGATATCTTAATGGTTTTAGCTTGCCAGAAACCTCGTTCAAACAACCACACATTTATACCAGTTCACCCTTTCTCTTTTAACTAGTATCTGCTGAGACAGACATCATATTTGTTGGAAATAAATGCTCAGACCCAGGATTTCTAGCCCTTGACTCTCCTTTACTGAGGCAGTAAGTGGAGCACAGCAGGTAATTCATCTGGTTACATAGACCTAATCAGTTTGACATCTATGCAGTTAATTATGGTATTCTGATAAGTAATCCTTGAACCCAGCACTGCAGCTGTGGCCTATCTTGTTACGTCTATCCTGGCTCTTTTGTTCCCTGGCATAGCTTAATCTTCGGACTCTTTCTTGGTTCTCCACAGCTGTTGCAATGGAGTCTCGGTTTCTGAAATTCATATGGTTTCATACCTTTGTGAGTCTTTTACTGATATGTACATGAAAATAGTATGCCAGAACAAGGCGCCCAGAAACTGATCTCAGAGTAACTAGACACATAGCCCTCTTGTTGCAGTATCCCTTAGCTGTAACCCAGCTCCCACGGAAACTTCTTAATGCCTCTGTAACTGGCAGCACTAGCAATCAGCCAAGCTCCACATTCACTGTGGCACCTCGTAGCCCACTCCTTCAGGGTCAGTCGCTGACATGGCCACAAGTGTCCCACTTTACCTTTTCTTTGTGGACCTTCCCCATGGTCTCAGAGACAATATCCTACCTGCATCTTGCAGGCTCTCACCTTACTGCAGTAAGATGCTACAAAATAGTAACATGGTCCTGACCACATTGTAGGTAAGTGGGGGGGGGGGTTCTGTGCTACATCTGGTCCCTAGCATGACCAGCAGAGGACCTAGACATTTAGACGTTTCTCGGTCAGAGGTTAGAGGAGGGAGTCAAACGTATGGCCCCAGTATTTAGTTGCAAATATGCAATTAAATAAACTACCAACCCAATGTACAGCTCTGGTATTTAGACTTGTCCATCCTTCTCTGCTTCTAGATGGTGTGGCTGCCTGTCATATCGAAGTTGCCCTTCCCCCCCAGCCATGAACTTCCCATACAAACATAGACTTTGTTGGTACAGCTGGCCAAGTGGTGCAGAGGGCTGAGGCACTGATGCCTCATCTGCCGTCACGTTGGTGACCCAGGTTCAGGAACGGACCCAAGTCACACAGGGGTCAGCCGGGTGGAGGAAGTCTGAGCATCCTACAGGATGCTGCCCTCTTCTGGGGACAGGAAGATTGTTGGCTCTGCTGTAACACTTCCACCTTGGTGACCACAGGTGATAGCACACACGGAAGCTGTGGCATAGGGAAAGAGAGTGCCTTGTGACTGTGATGCACATACTTGTGTGCATACCACCCATCACATCTTGTCTAAGGGGAGGGGTGAAAACCAAGAGGAAAAAGCCAAGGCCAAGCAGGATGACATCGCACTCCCTCACAGGCTGCGCACTGTCTACTGGGCTACATGCTGCCACTTCCTATATCAGTGTCCTCCCAGGATAAGTGGAGGTCCCTGGAGGCCCCCCATGGGGGCAATTCGTGGTGCACTGTTCAGGAGCAGGAGTGTAAGCCTCAGAAATAATGGGTGATGGGGTAGGGGAGCATCTAAGCTAATGGGGGCCAACTGAGGTGGAGGAGTAAAAAAAAAAGAAAAAAAATGAATTTATTGGCACAAAAGGACTGTTGGGCCCACCCAGCCTGCCCAGGGGTTCCTTGTCCATTGTACATCCACAGACCCTAACTGATCTCCAGGGATCCTTCTTGTTTCTGTAACAGTATGCTACTGTGCTGATTGTTGTTAGTAAAGGTACTCATTTATTGTTACTAGGCATGATGCTGTGTGCTCTTAAATGGAGTGTAATTGTTTGGACTTGGAGTGGGTTATCCCCCCTAAGGCAGTAGTAGTTGTACTGCAGATCCTTATTATGTTTTTTATTATGTTTACTCTGGTTGGAAAGCCTGCAATGGTGTGCTCTTGAATTTTTTTTTTACTTTGATCGGGCCCCCCCCCCGTCGTTGTAGTACTATTAGTAATAATAAGTAGTATGTAGTGGACTGCTATTGCTAACAGGCAGGCCTTCAACAATGTCAGCAACTCCCCCCACCCTGTAGTTCTCCCGAAGGTTCCCTCATCCAATGTGCATTATTTTGCACTTCTTTGACCTGAACTCCAGTTGTCACTCCTCAGATCATTTTCAAGCTTCCCCAGGTCCATCCTCATTCTCCACTCTGTCTGGAGTATCAACACTGTTGCAGATATTGGTGTCATCTGCAAAGAGGCAGACCTATCCTGCCAGCCTTTCAACAATGTCACTATTTATTTAATTAATATTTATTTAAAATTTGGTGATCGGGTAGGCCCACTGAGCCCCAAAGGTCCCTTTTTCAGGGGCGACCCGGGATAACAATACATATTTTCATACAGAGAAAGACTTGGGTTACAGAGTAGTTTCAGGCGTGTGAGCAGATTACAGCCATGGTTATCATCATGCATCAGTCCTTACAAAAATATTGGCAGTAGAATTAACAAAAGGTGCAGAAGAAATGTAATTTTACATGGTAAACTTATTGTTTACTACTGGCATGGTTCAGTGGAAAGTTAGCTGTGGTACTGTGCCTAGAGGGAAGCACCGTGGAACTTGATAAGGTGCTTAGAGGATCTGGATATTAGGAGGACAGAAGCAAGTTGGGGGGGGTCATGAGCTTTGGCAATGACAAGTGCTAGTATCAGACATATAGGCTTTGAGTCTGGTGCAGAAGTTCATCAGTGAGGAGACTTCCTGCACTAGGGGTGGGATTTTATTCCACAGGTAGGGGGCTGAGTAGGAGAACGACCTGCCGCCAGGCTAGACCCCGGAGTCAGTTGAAAAAACAATCATGACTGACTTACCACACATTATGACTGATTTTATCAACTAGTTTGAAATTTCTGACTTCAACTAACTAAAGAAAATCCAACCAATTTTTCAACTTTCACCATCATTCAATTTTATTATTTAGTAGTTTGTCATACTTTTTAACTTCAAAGGTTTTTTCAATTAAAATTTTGACTATAAAAGTTAATAAAATGTATGGAAAAGTCTTTCCCCCCTTGAAATCAATGGGGCATGCACACACGCAGCCTTCACCTTCTGACATCACAAAATGGGTCTGCTTGTGCCTATGTGGGGGTGTGTTGGTGGGTTAAGGTCAGGAAGCAGCTCCGTTTTTAGCATTTGGGATTTAGCAGCATTATAACTTCATAAATGGGCAGAAAGAAAAGGAATTATTTATGCCCCTCTACTCTGGGCTAACTCTGAAGGCCTGACCGAGACTGAGTGAGAGTCACCTGACGGGGTCACGGGCTGATCCCAACCATGACTAGACCACTGACTTGCTGCCTTCACATGATTGCTGCCTGGATTTGCCGGAGGACTGAGACCTGCACAGCCACACACTAATCTCTGTGTCCGGGCACCGGACATGTTAGGACAGTGGACACAGTTAACTTATTTTTAAATTAAAAGCTGAACCGCCAAACTTCATCCCTGCTGAAAAATGTTGCTCACTCCGTAGCCCATACACCAACACAGATGTCTCCTCTCCTGACAGTCTCCTGTACTACCTAGGCACACTCTCCCTGTCACCTCGTGCAGCCAGTCAGACACTCTCAAGCTCCTCCTCCTTCTGTCTACTCTAATTGGTGGATGCTTTGTGTCCAGGAGCCATGGGTGCATTTTATTGGCTGTAAGGCTCAGTGCAGGCATTTAGGATCATTAGATATTCACAGCCCTCCTGGCCCACCTCTCCCCCCCCCCAGGAAAGAAAAAAAGAGAAAACTCACTGCAGTTAACCACAAAAACAAACCTGGATGGGTCACGGAATTGTCAACCGCAGTAGATTTCAACTCCACTATTTTATGACTGCAATCCAATGCAATTGCAACTGATTTCAACTGTACTGAATTACAACTGACTATTTCAACTACCGATGACTGCTCCAGGGTCTACCGCCAGCGTTAGTCCTGACTCTGGGAACTGCAAGCAGTGTACGTCCAGATGTCTGTAGGCTCCTGGGGTTATGTTTGAGTGTGATAGTTCCAGTGATGCTGGGTGGAGCTGAAGGGCTGAGTAGCTTGAAGGTCAAGCAGAGCAGGTGGTAGTGGAGATGAGAGGTCAGCGAGGGCCAGCATAGCTGGGCAAGTGTGTCACAATGGTGCCTTTGCGAGTGGTCCAGGGTAGCAAACCGGGCTACCTTGTTATACAGGATTTGCATCTTAGTGACCTCCTGCTTGGCCATGCCCTGTAAGATCGGGGCAGCGTAAGTCAGGGTGGGGAGGAGGACACTTGTGGTGATTGAAGTCCTGGCCTCAGGGATGAGCTGGTCTTTTAGCCAGTACAGAATACCAAGTTTGCGGTGTATGGTCTTGGTGACCTGATCCACGTGGTACTTGAAGGTAAGGCAATGGTCCAATGTTAGACCTAAGTATTTTAAGGAGGGCACAACCTCAATGTCATTTCCCGAGAAAGCAGTGAGCTGCAGAGATTTAGACCTGTTGTGCCCAAGGGCGTTGCGTCCGAATAGCATCGCCTTAGTTTTGCCTGCATTTAGGACCATTCTATTTGCTCTCAGCCAGGCCTCGAGAGATGCTAGGTTGGCTTGGAGAAGGGGACCTACAGCTGCAATGTTATCCAGGGATCAGTAGATGATGGTGTCATCCGCGTACTAAACGACCAAGCTTCCCCCACAGTGGAGGCTTAGGTCGTTATTAAATATGGAGAAAAGGAGTGGGCCAAGGATCGAGCCCTGCGGTACTTCCTCTGTAAAGGGTAGAGGACCTGAGGTGGCACCCTTCCACATGACCCTCTGGGATCGACCCGATAGGTAACTCCCAAACCATTTGAGGGCGAGGGGGTCTAGGCCAATTTTATCCAGTTTTAGTAGCAGGAGTTTATGATCCACAAGGTCGAAAGCCTTGGACAGGTCTATAAAGGCAGTGCCAGTGGGTGTCCCATTATCCATTGCTCTGATCAAGTCATTCGAGAGATGGATGAGTGCTGTGTCAGTCCCATGGTAAGTTCTAAAACCATGCTCTGAACGTGCAATTAGCTGATGGGACTCCAGGTAGTCACGGAGTTGGCCATAGACTAATCTTTCCTGTAGCTTTGCAAGTGTGCTGAGCAGGGAAATAGGCCTGTAATTGCTTATGTTTTCCCTGGAGCCACCCTTGTGAATAGGGACCAAGTTGGCCTGTTTCCACTGGTCTGGAACAGTCCCTTCAAGTAGGGATCTGTTTATGAGCCAGGTCAGGGGTCTGGTGAGGGATGGGGCACCAGCCTTAAGTAGCTGAGGGTTTATCCCATCAGGACCTCCTGAGCCTTTGTCTTTCAGAGCCCTTAGGAGGGATTGGACCTCTTTTGTCTTCACCAGTCTTAGATGGAAGGAGGGACGGTCAAGGCGAGTAGGCTCGATAACATTAGGAGCCGTGGTCGGCGAGGGCAGGCATCGAGGTTACCAAAGTGATTGTTGAGGGCAGTAGTAATTTCAAGAGAGTCGCTCACTGGCTGACCATTGACCTCAATGGGGCCAGGTTCAGTCTTAGTGTTACCCCTGATCAGATTGTTGACATGATACCAGAATTGTTTAGGGTTGCCCAAATTGTTTTTTTGTAGGTGAGTGACAAACTCCCTTTTTGCAAGTTTGAAGGCTCTCTTGCATTTGTTTCTTAAGACCTTGTATGACACGAGGTCGGCAGGAAGGGAAGAGAGTTTGAACTTCTTCCAGGCCTTGTCTCGACTGACCATAAGGATTTTTAAGGGTGGAGAGATCCACTTGTAGCAGCTACCCTTTGTTCTACATTTTTTCAAGGGGGTGAAGAGGTTAGCTTCTGTGCATACTGCGCTGTGGAAATGCTCCAGAGCCTCAGCCAAGGTGGGGAGGAGCTTAATTAGGCTCCAGTCCAGACTGTGTAGGTAGTCATTAAACTGCATTGCTGAGAAGTTTGTGTAGTCACGAGCAGTGAGTATTCTGGGTTGGATCTTGGGTGCTCTGCTCTTCCAGATGCAGAATATGGGGGAGTGGTCACTTAAGGAGTCCGCAATTATGCCGGCTTTCTGGATGTTGGCGAGACTGGACACCAGAGCCCAATCAAGGGTGGTGTGATTCCCCGATTTGTAGTTAAGTCTGGTTGGTTCTAAGATGACTTGTACAAGGTTTGCTTCTTGGGTCAGTGCCATAAGGGCGTTGTTAGGGTTCTGGGCCCAGTTTAGGTTGAAGTCACCCAGAATAAGGAGCTCTGAAGAAACAACTTGGGCCGTGATTTTTGTTATTGCTTCTAGGGATTGAAGAGCCGATTTGGGCGGGTGGTAAACGCAGCCAATAGTGAGTTGCTTGTTGTGCCCTAGGGTGACTTGGATGAATATAGATTCACCATCAGGGGAGGTGTGTTGCTGCAAGGTGAGGAGCAATATGGTTAGGGCTACATTGGCATAAATGAGTACACAGCCCCCTCTTTTGGTCAACCTGTCCTTACGGTACATACTATAACCTTGGGCCAGTATCTTGTGATCGGGGTTGTGTGCTTTAAGCCATGTCTCTGAGATGGCAAGGATATCAGACTTGTAGAGATCAAGCCAGGCTTGTACCTCTTGCATTTTTGATCTGAGGCTGCATACATTCATATGCGCTATCTTTAGCCCCTTTGTGGATGCCCAGTGGGGGGCATGAGGGGATGATATTGAGAAGTTGGTGGTGTTAGGGCCAGGGTTAGGTTGTATGTCACCTGCCAGGAGTAGTAACGCAACTAGAAGGCAGAGTAATTTTGGGCTGGCCGATGGGATTTGGTTGCCTCGGCACATCCTGCTCGCAAAGTGGAAGACATCGTAGCATATCCCCTTTCTTATGAGCTCATGGGCTAAGGAGAGGGCAAGTAAGCTGGAGCGGGGCATTCCAATGTAGAGGCTGACAGGAGGGGTGTCATTGTACCTTTGTCCCCTTATATATGGATGACCTAGGCCTATGAGCCTGTCCGGCCAGAGAAGGGACAGTATATAGACTGTCATCAGTAGTACCCCCCTATTGGAGAGAGAGGGCCCAATGGTTGTATAGGCTCATTGTACTGGATCATGGGTAAACTTCTGGAGAGGCATGCTATGCTAGCAGAGGTGCCAGTAACAAGCTCTTTTGTCCTGTCTTAGGCAGTTATTCAGACATAGGATGGGTACCCTGTCTATGGAGGAAAGGCAGGTGAAAAACACTAAATCTTCCGTAATAATCAGTCTTAGGGCCGATTATCAGGTGTGAACTGGTATCGTGTTTCTGCTGGGATTTCAGATGATACAATATACCAGTATGGATTTTCTAAGGAATTGGTAGTCAGTAGGAGAATAACCCTGTTCCGCTAGGATGGGTGGAGCAGGAAAATCAAATCCCCCTTGTAAGCGTGCCGTAGTGATCAGAGCAGTTTCTGTCCCTTATATTTTCCAGAAGCAGGACTTAGGCAGCAAATACAGTAGACTGCAGGTTCTAGGACTGCCCACAGTTATGTGCCATGCTCCTTTATCACCAGAGGCCAGTCAGATAGGGTATAGGGCGGAGCAAAGGAGTATTTAATAGATGAAGGAGGTGGGGTAGGGGTTGGGCGAAAAATTTCAGCTTGAAGGAGCACTGCTAACACCAGGTAAATGCAAGTAGCTCCCTCTGAATAGCAATGAAATTTAATTGGGCTACTGCACCACAAAAAGTGGCAAGTTCAAAAGTTTCGATGCGTACAGTGCACTCGGGGCTTCTCCATGTCCGTAACTGTGAGCCAAATTCTGGCAGCAAGCTGTCCTAGGTTGGCTGGGGAGGGCTGCAGAAGCAAGCCCTCAAACCCTGGAAAGGAAAGGAGACAGAGGGGTTAGCCTTTTAAATAGGGAAGGAAAATCAAAGATTAGACAGAAACAGAGAGATAGAGTAGGGGCTTGAATAGGGGGAGGAGTTGCACTACAGAGCAAGTTCTGAGGGGGAGGAAAAGTTCTAGTGGCAGGGAGATCACATTTGGAACAAGGCAGGGAAAGCACAACCATACAATTAAACAATTTCAGAAAATTAATTTGCAGGATTTAGCTTAAAAATCAGATTGCAATGCAGTCCTGAAAAATTTCAGCTTGAAAGAGCACAGCTAACACCAGGTAAATGCAAGCAGCTCCCTCTGAATAGCAATGAAATTTAATTGGGCTACTGCACCACAAAAAGTGGCTTAATGAAGACATTAAACAGAACTGGCCCAAGGACTGATCCCTGAGGAATACAGCTGATTACCCACACTCTTACCACCACCCTCTGCTTCCTGTCCATTAGCCAGTTCCTAACCCAGTTTACCACCTTGTGCCACATGCCCAGACTACCCATCTTGTTAAGCAGCCTTTTATGTGCCATGGTGTCAAAAGCCTTGTTTTACCCATGTTTATACTGTTTACCATGCTTGCCTCACCTGCTAATCAGCTATAAATTGATGACTGATTGTTTCAACTGATGTAAGTAACACATGTAACCCCTAGGGGCCGCTATCCCAAGGGCTACTACCCCTGCCTGCTCTGACGTTAACAGGTTGAGGGGCCTGGATCCGATGGCGGGTGCCTCCACCCAGAGGTCGGGGTTGGAACAGTCTGAAATGACCTGGTTACAACCCTCTGGGTCACTGCAACCCCCCTTTCTTCCCCTAGTGGCCCACACAAGTCAGCCACAGTACCCTTGCCATATACGCTAACCCCCAGGCTTGGTTCAATCAGCTTGGCTCTGGGGACCCCCTGTAAAGCAAGATGCAGTTATAAAATAACCACTGTACAGTAATTCAACATAGACACACAGTTCCGTCAGTATACCTTTGCAAAACAACCAATCCGATTTATTTAGGGGCCGATAACAAGGACTGGGGGAAATCAGGTTAATTAGCTTACCACTCTAATACAGTAGTTCTTAGACTTTGTCACAATGAGCCTCCCCAAATCCATGGAAAAGATTTTGAGCCTCCCCCCAAAAACTGAAATAATCTTGGGCCTCCCCAAAGAAAAATAACATACTATACTTTGCGCAGTACACCATGAATAAATTGAAACCCCTTTGAGTACTTGGCTCACATTCAGTTCTTTGTCTTATCCTGATGTGGAACCTTTGAAAAAGAGCTCCTGTGCTCAAAGGTGCTATCTGAATAACAAATAAATAAAATAAACAAATATTATTATTCAGCTTATTATAACCCCCGGCCAGCCTACTTGCTCCACTATTTTCATTCTTGAACCATTGTTACCCCTTGTTGCAGTACCTTCATGGGTCAGACTACTTTCTCTCTTTCCTCTCTATATGAAATAACCTTCCTACATACTTTACCTCTCCCTCCCCGTCCCTGCTCCTAAGCAACTTCTCTGGGATTACTTTGCTCCTTCTTGTTATTGCTCTTAGCACTTCTATGCTCAACCCTTGTATTTGGGCTGTTCTGCTATCAGTCTACAAACTGATCAATTACCACCACTCATTATTAGTTTATTGTTCATATTTGTTTGCACTATTGTTCATTGTGTATTTCTTGATAGTTTTGCAGTTACCTTTTGAAATGTATTCACTACCTACCCTTCCCCGGGTACACCTGAAATGAGCCTTGGCTCATTCACCTTCCCTTGTCACCTATTAGTAAATAAATATATAAAATTCACCTACTATTATCCTCTTTCAGTTTGCTTCATCTCTTCACACAAAATACATAAAACTCAAAATTGAAATACTGTACATTTTCAGACTTGCTTGAGTGTCCCCTGGAACAGGTTGGGGCCTCTCCAGGGAGGCTGGCCTCACCATTTGAGAACCCCTGCTCTAATATATATATATATATATATGTATATATCTAGGGCACTGTGCACAGGCCTAACCTATAAGTCACTGTCTCCGGGTACCCAGGCAATAGAAGGCTAGCCTCTCGATGCAGCTGGTTGGGGCCCAGACGCAGAAAACAAGCACTTGATCCCTAAGAGGATTAAGTAGAGCCAGCAGGCTCAGTTCGTGTAGCCAGTAAAGCAGCCAGACAAATCTTGCCCTCACTATGAACATCTGACAGGGAGCTACCCTGATTTAGTACTCACAACTCCAGCAGAAAGATCGCTCTCACTCCACTCGCAGGACCGAGCCTGGAATTCAAACACTTCTCCACACATTTATATGAAGAGCAGAGGGGTACCGTACCAGGCAGCAGCTGTATACTCCCGATCGCTTTCACTGCAGCTTCACTTGTCCTGACAGACCAAGCGCGATTGAAGCAGATTCTCCAGTCCTCTACAGGGTGAGCCTGGTAGGTAGCTGTAAACGTGCAGCCTCCTCCGCCTGCACTCCGCCACGGATCTTGTCCGCTCCTTCTGGTGATGCTATCGCCTGACTTCTTGGCCTGCTACACGCGCTTCCCATGCAAAGACTTCCACAGCGCAGGAGCCAGAGCTCCTTCTCCCTTCACGATCACCAACGACTCTGTCTCTGGGCAGTTTGGGCAGAGCAATCTAGTGCGGGCGCCACCTGATCCCATTGGTGGGATAGAAATGCCAGTTACTCCTTACTGCCCTCATTGGTGCAAAAAAGGCGCCATAGTCCAGACTTCACTTCCCAGAATTATTAGCTGTATCCCCATTGGTCAGCCGGCTCGACTTAGAGTCCTGATTCTGGTTGATTGCTATTTACTCCATTTTAGATACCCCCTTGCTCCTATTGGACCCCTCAGACAGTCCTGGTCCAAAATGGAGGGGCACAGCACACAAAGTCCCAGCTGCAACAAAGGCAGGTTAAACAACTGCATTTTTCCACTATTACTCTTAATGATTTCAGGCAGATAGTTACATCTTTCAAGTGAGCTCCCCTTGCGCTCTCAGCAACAACAAAGAGGGGCAATTACATTACAGCTCGAGCGGGACTCGAGCAAGGAAACACACAGTCCCCCTCATGAGCAATAATGGTGTCTGCAAGCAGACAGCTCTTAGAGAGACAGTACGTGGAGGCTCTACAAGCACTCACAGAGCCATTCAAACGGCTAAAGCGCCAGACGCCAACACCAGGGGGGCACTTAGGTAGCTCCTAAACGGCTTTTAGGAACCCCCATTTGTAGGGGGGTTACACACAATAAAAATATTAAACAGTGAACAATTACAGTTTCTTTCAACCCTATTTGTTACCTGTCTGTCCTACTCCTGAATTTTTGTTTTCAATCTGTATCTGTATTGTGATTGTTTATCATGTGTTCTGACTTACCTCACTGTGACTGGAGTTGTATACTGTGAACCTTTTATTGTTTTGAAACATAGACTTTGACTTTGACGGCAGATAAGGACCGCTTGGCCCATCTAGTCTGCCCATTTCCCTACCTACAGGATAGGCCGCAGATCCTATTTAACCAACAGCCTATTTCTTCCTACAACCCCACAAGAATTGCCTTATGTCTGTCCCATGCATTCTTGAATTCTCCCACAGTTTTAGACCCCACAACCTCCTCAGGAAGGCTGTTCCATGCATCCACTACCCTTTCTGTGAAATAATACTTCCTCACATTGCCCCTAAACCACCCCTTCTATCTTTAAATTGTGTCCCCTTGTTCTTGCACGTCTCTTTTTCTGAAAGATGCTACCCTCTTGGACTTTGTTGATTCCACTGAGGTACTTAAAAGTTTCTATCATGTCCCCTCTCCTTCTTTCCTCAAGGGTATACATATTAAGCTCCTTTAGTCTCTCCTCATACGGCTTCTCTTGCAGACCCTGCACCATTTTAGTTGCCCTCCTCTGACTGCCTCTATCCTGTCTATGTCCTTTGGAGATGGGGTCTCCAGAACTGGACACAGTACTCCAGATGGGGTCTCACCAACTGTCTGTACAGAGGTATAACAACTTCCTGTTTCTGCTGGTGATGCCTCTCCCTGTACTTCCCAGTATACCCCCAGCCCTCCCCTACTGCCTTCTCACATTGCTTACAACCTTAAGGTAATCTGATATGATTACCCCCTGGTCCCTTTCCATTTTGTTGTTGTTACTACCTCTCCCCATTGTGTATTCTTCCCTGGGTTCTTGTTTCCCAGGTGCATTATTTGCACTTCTTTGCATTGAATCTAGCTGCCATACTTCTGACCATTCCTCCAACCTTGCCAAGTCCCTTCTCATCCTTTCCACGCCTCCTTGTGTATCAATCCTGTTGCAGATCTTTGTGTCATCTGAAAAAGGCATACTTTTCCTTCCAGTCCCTCTGCAATGTCACTGATGAAGACATTAAAAGGACTGGACCCAATACTGAACCTCATGGTACCCCCACTAGTAACCCTCTTCTTCAGAGTGACTCCATTTATAATTACCTTCTGTGTCCTGTTGTGCAGCTAATGTTTTACCCAGGCTACACCCTGGGACCCACTCCCAGGCTGGTTAATTTGACTATTAATCTTTGTGTGGGACTGTGTCAAATGCCTTGCTAAAGTCTAGGTAGGCCATGTCCACAGTCCCTCCCTGGTCTACTACTTTGGGCACCCAGTCAAAGAATCTATTAGATTCTGCTGACATGACCTTCCGCTGTGAACCCATGCTGCCTTGGGTCCTGTGCCCCACTGTCCTCTAGGTACTCAACTATTCTTTCCTTCAGAAGTGACTCCATCACTTTCCCTACTACAGAGGTCAGACTACAGGTCTGTAGTTTCTGCCTCTGTCTTGGTCCCACTTTTGTGAAGGGAATCACATCCGCCTTCCTCCAGTCCTCGGGTACCACACCGCCTCCCATGATTTATTAAAAGAATAGCTAGTGGTTTCACTAGTTCGTCCTTAATTCTTTTAGAATTCTGGGTGAATTCATCAGGACCCATTGCTTTGTCCACCTTCAGTTTTAGGAGTTCTTGCAGAACCCTTTCTTCTGTGAAAGGACTGAGATCGAATTTCTATCAAGAGTGTTTCTGTTAATTGGATTAGGTACTTCCTCCTCTTTTGTAGAATACTGAGCAGAAATATTCATTCAGTATCCCTGCTTTTTCACTGTCCCCTCTGTCCACCCACCTTTCATTCTATTCAGCCTCACTATCCCTTCCTTTGTCTTTCTACGCCGCTGATGTACCTATAAAAGGTTTTATCCCGCCTAACTGAGTTGGCTATCTTTCTCATTTTGGGCCTTTGCTCTTCTGACTTCCCTCCTGCTTCCTTCTGCCTTAACTGGTACAGCTCTCTGTCCTGCTCCTTCTGTGTTTCCTTATACTTCCAGAATGCTATCTTTTCTTCCTGACTTTCACAGCCACCTCTTTTGAGAATCATAGTGGCTTTTTCTTTCATTTTGATTTGTTTATTTGCTTCACACAAAGGTTTGTTGCTTCTGTGATGGCAGCTCCGATGATTCCCCATTGTTGCTCCACACCTCCTTCTAGCCTGTTTGCTAGTGCTTTTCTGAGGCACTCTCCCATCTTGCCAAAGTCAGCCCTCCTAAAGTCCAGTACCCTCACTTTTGTATGGCTTGACTCTAGCTGAGTTGAATAACTGTATACTCATATGTTACCCTTCCAATGGTCAAACCTGCAACTCTTTATAGCAAGCAAATCTTTATTTTTAAAGCGCCTTTCAAAAATCAAGATGCTGTACATAATATAAAACACCACATAAAAACAAACAATATAACAATTATTTTAAATCAATCCATTACTTAGGGAAGGCCAAAGAGAATAAATATGTTTTCAGCATAGATTTAAAACTGCTGATGGTCAGGCATTCTCTTAACCAACGAGGTAGAGAATTCCACAGGATCGATGCTGCAAATGAAAAAGCACATTTTAAGATGAATCCTGGAAATTTATTTATTTATTTATTTTATTTTGCTTTTGGAAATCTCTAGCAATCCCTCATCGTCGAATCAGAGATGGCGATTGGGGGAGTAGGGAGTCAGGAGATCTTTGAGGTAGTTAGGTCCCTGCTCATGTAGGGCTTTAAAGGTAAGAAAACCTACCTTATAGGTGATCCATCACTGAACTGGCAGCCAGTGCAAATTGTGCAGCACAGGCGTAATGTGACAGGTCCTAGAGGTACCAGTCAACAGCCTGGCTGCAGTGTTCTGCACTAGCTGCAGGCAGTGGATATCAACCCCAGACAGCCCTAGGTAGAGGGCATTGCAGTAGTCAAGATGGGTAATAATGAAGGCGTGGACCAATGTTGGAAGGTCGCCCAGGGGAATCAGGTGTTTCACCCAGGCAATATTCCTCAGATGGTAAAATGAGGATTGGACCACGGCTGACACCTGAGATTTCAGGGTCAGACCATCATCAAATATAACGCCCAGGTTACGCACCCGATCTGAGGTAATGAACTGGACACCATCAAGCCATAGACCTGACCCGTGCCCAGCACCAAAACCTGCCCCTGAGCAGCCTGGATCCACAAGCAACACCTCAGTCTTATCCGGATTCAGTCTCAGCCAACTCAAGCTCATCCAGTCTTTGATCTCAGAGAGGCAACTATTTAGCATAGAGATGGCATCAACCTCTCCGGGCATAAAGGACATATACAGCTGAGTATCATCTGCATAGCAGTGAAAAATCAAGGTGTATCACCTGATATTTGCCAATGGCAGCATATACACTGCAAACAACATGGGGGCCAATATGGAGCCCTGTGGCACCCCGCAGGACAGGGGGAGGGCATCAGAGGAATAAATTCCAGTGACCACCATCTGAGACCTGCCTACAAGGAAAGATCAAAACCATTCGAGGACTGTACCTGACAGTCCACAAAGGAACTGCAGGGTCTCCAAAAGCACCTCATCATCCACAATATCAAAAGCTGCAGAGAGATCGAGAAGAACCAAGATGGTACAAGCCTTTCGCTCTCTCGTCATTAGGAGGTCATTTAATACCCAAACAAGGGTGGTCTCGGTGCTATGCCTCTTCCTGAAACCTGACTGGAGGGCTTCATAGACATTGTCAACCTGGGAACGAGCTACTATTCAGTGTGCTTTTCCCTGATTACCAAATTTTAAATAAATAAAAAAACAGCAAGAACAGATGACATGTATCACTATTTTTCAGGTATAACATTTAGAGCAGGTGACTGTAATTATATCAAAATTCAATGGTGCATTTCTGTCATTTAGCAGTTAGTGGATAAGCTAGGTGTGTACTAAGTAGTTAGCTGATTCGATACATGATAAAAGACACACAAAATGCACAAGTTCAGTTGTTCACAAATTTCTTTAAAATACAAAAGGTCACTGTACACAGACTGAACAAAGAACGAGAACAAGTTATCATTGCTCTAGCCTCTTATTATTATGGCATTTAGCTTGTTGGGGAACAGCTTTATGGCCAGCTAAAAGTCACCAGAATGCACCATTAGACTTCAATTTTTCAAAATTTTTCCGGGGGGGGGGCATGCACTCGGACTCCCCAAGACAGGCTTGGATTTTGTGCCCTTCCAAAAGTTCTGACTGCATGGTGCCCCTGCTATAGCCCCACTCCCCCTTCCCCTTGTACCGCTCTGGCAGAACCCTCATATAACTATAGGTAGAGAAAGGGTGACCTGGAAACACTGGTTCTGCAAAGGCATCCAAACTGTACGAGATATATGCGACCCCAGCCTCAAATGGGTAACTACTTTTCAGAACCTACAGGAGAAATGGGGGCTCCCTCATAAGGAATTCTGCATGTACCTCCAGATCCAGGCAGCAGTTACACCTCTGCTGGAGAATCCTATACTGTGCACTAATTCATCACCACTGGAAATCTTTTTCCTTTGTTTTATTTTGTTTATTTGCTTCGCACAAAGGCTTGTTGCCTCTGTGATGGCAGTTTAGATTTTTTCCCATTGTTTCTCAACCCCTCTTTCCCGTCCTTTTGCTAGTACATTCCTTAGGCACTCTTCCATTCTGCCAAAGTCAGCCCTCCGAAAGTCCAGTACCCTTGCTTTGTATGGCTTGACTCTAGGGCTGTGTTTATCATGGACCACACTGTTTGGTGGTCACTTATTCCCAGATGGCTACCCACTTCTAAATCAGAGATCCTCTCACTGTCCCTGTTTGCGAGTACCAGGTTGTTATCCATGGTCCAGCACCCCTGATTGCCCCTCCCCCACCTCACAGACAGTAATACTTAGGGCACAGACATAAATGTCAGGATCTGAGTTCTAGTGTTCTATTGCATTGTTGCTAAAAATCATACTGTGTGTTGTAACACTGGGGAGACATCCTCATTTGGACCATTCTATAATCATTAGTTAGGCAATGCTGCCATCTTATGGCCTAGTACAGAATAGCATTTATTTCTGTAATGATTATATAATTATTTATCTATAACAACTTGACTATAGCTTCATTGTTCCCTTATCTGGTTATTCTGCAAACTCAGCATGCCTTTTCAGGCTAGTAAGACGTCAGGCTATGTGTTATCCAATGATGAGACTTTTATATATCTTTTTAGTAGTAACCATGACAATTATCAGGGGTATAAGACCCTTTGCATTATGTATTTTCTCTGAGAAGAGATGAAACTTGCTGCTGCCTGATAGGTAGGATAGAAAGGCTGGAGGTATTCTCCCCAGTGGATTTTCACTGTGATTTGGTTGTAAGCCTGCTTATTTACCAGCAATAAATCCGTTTATGCACTGGACACCACTTGTCTGTCATTTCTTCACTTTGTGCAATTCCAACAAGAACCTGAGAAGGGCAATTTATTACCCAGTTGCATTTTGGTGACCGGAGTGCAGTCTGGAATGTACAAAGTGAAGATTCCATTTGAGTTCTTTTAAACTAAATGTCAAGACGTGTGGTGCATTTTGCCCACTTGGGCCTGCTTGTACTTACAGTGGTTGTTCTTTTACAGACTTGTTCTGTTTTGGTCTTGGGAGTGGCAGACCCACACCAGACCTCTGGTATACTCCCTTTGTGAGTAGCAGCCTACCGCCTTGACACGTTTGCCCACGGGGGACTGGAAAGCTATTGGGTGACAGTGCCAAGGATTTTATTACAGTCTTTCAACTGCTTTCTTTGTGTGTTAACCCCTTTGTGTCTTATGTTTGAACTGTACACAGAACTGAGACTGGCTGTCTCAAATTACCTCACCTCCCATGGAGGGTGGACTTATTTTGAGCTGGACGCCAAATCAGCTGAAGACCCCCTGCTTGCCATCTCAGAACAATATCTTGAGTCCAAGCAAAAAGCAAAAAGTACCATTCCAAGGGTCTCTTGGTTGCAGCTTTACATACAGCTGTAGGCAGTTTTCTTGTACGTTGTGCTTCTCTTGAGCTGCAAATGTCTCTCTAAAAAAAAGGTGGACTTGTAGGCACAGAAGTTAGTGAAAAGGGAACAGAAACTGACAGAGGAGGCACAGTCCCTCCATGACCACAATAAAGGCTGTTGCATTGTACTGCTCAGGAAACAGAACGTAAAAATTGCTTGTTGAAAGAGGACATTGAGAGGTGAAAATGTGATAAGAAACAGCTGTCTTATTTAAATGACATTTTGACTGATAAGAATGAGAGTTTGTGAGATGAGAATGTGGAGCTGAAAAAGGAGAATGCAAGGCTAATGCATGAGATAGATAAGGAGCTTAGGGAAACCGTCAAATTGGGCGCCACGTACAGAGTGTTGCAGAGAGAGATTGAGAAAGGGATTGAGCAGGGCACTGCTAGAGTCTGTCATAGGAGATGTAAGGCAAAGATAGCAAAACTGCACCATCAGTGAGAGGTTCTAGCTGGCCATGTTAAAGCTATGAATGGTTTTCAGTACACACCCATTGACATTACGTCATCAGGAGATGATGACTTGGATTATGGGGACCTGGAGTGCCTCATCACATCCAAGCCCTCATCCCACAGGGCGGTGGCATTCACTAGCCATCCCCAAGATGGCTGCCACATTGGCACATTGCCACGTCACAACAAACATGGTAGCCCCCATGATAACAACAAACATGGCAGCACCCATGATACGGGAGGCCCACCACCACCCAGTCATCCCTGCCATTCACCACCTAGCCATGCACCCCCACTGGCTCCTGTCAGCAGGCCAGAGGTTCAGACCACCCCACTGGCTCCCATTACCAGGGAGGATGGTGCAATAGTGTGAGGCATTGTGCAGGAGGTTATTACCACCCTAGCTACCTCCACCAACCCGGAAGCACCATCACCCCTGCATAACCAAATTGAATGTATGGTTGAGAATGCTATCAGCCAGGACAGTGCTTTCAGAACAGTTGCTGATGGGGCGGCAGCTGCTGCCCTCAGTGGTGCTCTAGCCACTACAACCCAGACACACACATCCAGTCCCCTGCAGGTTGCTCATTCTGTTCAACAAATTGCCCAAGGCATTGGACAGATGGGTCCCACTGACAACCTCAGCTGTCATTTGGAGAGGTGCGCTCCCTTTGTGAGAAGCTTTCTGTCCAACCAGAGTACAAACCATTGAGCCCACCCTTTGGGCCAAGCTCCCAGAGGCTGTCTACAACTGCGACAAGCTTGATTTTAATGACATTGCCCAGGCCCTTCTCTCGGCCAATGCCCCAGGTGTCATTGGAGCCCACTTGGCCTACAAGGTTAAGCAGAATGCAAAAGAAAGCCCAGCAGCTTACCATCAATGGTTGTGGCTTGCCTATGAGGCTGGCAAGGGCTTGGCAGATGAGACTGCCAGTAAAAACCAAACTTGAGTACAAGGATTTGTTCATCAGGAACATGACTCCAGGCCTGAGGGAAACAGTTGAACTCAATGTTTACCCACAGACCGACACATTTGAACAAATCCTTACCAAGACAGAAAGAGCCTTCCAGGCTTATCTCCACAACCTCACTTCAGGCAAAAACAACAACAACAAGGCAGCTGCCATCACTACCATACCCCAGGTGGACCCAGCCCAAGTTGCTGCGGTCAACCCTGCCCCCACTCACTATACTGTGAAGGTGACAACAGCCAGCAGACAGCCTCTTCTGATGAATGTCAGGCCCAGACCCACGGGGGGGAGGGGTAACTGAAACTATAAAAACAACCAGAATAACAATAACAACAATCGGAATTAGCAAAACACAAATCCCAATAACAAGTACCGTAATGGGCCTAGCTACAGAGATTTAAAGGATGAAAATGAGACCCTCTGGAAACAACTGGAGGAGGCCCTTGCTTGAATGGATGGTACTGCAGGCCGTTCTGTTGCAGCCCTGGCACCATTCAGCAGTACAAACCCTTTCAGGCCTTCAGCCTCAGCAAAGTCAAGTGGCTGAAAGACAAACCCCTTCGCAGCACCGGGCACCAGCCAGGCCGGTGCAGTGATTGAGGAACTACCCATTGAGCAAATGGAAATTGCAGCTCTGATGTCACAGTTACAGTATTCCTGTCCTGTGAAGCCCCAAGGGGGGGGGGTCCAATGGGCCCCTACAGGCCGCAAGGCACAGGGACAGGAGGATGAGGAAGAATCTGGTAACTGTTCAGACTGACAATTACAGGCCCCAGTCCAGATTGTGAGTGACTCGCTTGTTGACACAAATGGATGGCCCTGTGTAAGGGCCACAGTCGGAGGCTGCCAACCTGACATGCTTCTAGACACAGGAGCAGCCATGTCAGTTCTCCATGATGAGAACCCAGTCACTTGTGCCTGGTCCACCAGCTGGGAGACTAGTGCACAAGGTGTAGATGGTATCCAACTACAAACTTTTCAGTCTGTAGCACTACCTATGCAGGTAGGCCACCTAAAAACTTATATTTGTTTTTGACCTCATGGTATTATGTCATCATCCCGGCATATTGGGAATTGATTTCCTTGCACAGCATGGCTATGTAGTGGACCTAGCTAACAGGCTATTGCTACAGATCCAGGGACAATGACATGCTGTCACCATCCCAGACTCACATGCAGTGGCAGCCATCAAACACAACAACAAGAAGTATGATATCATGGACTTGTTCAAAAGTCATGACTTGTATGCTGAGCTGGCACCCTTGCTAGAACAGCAATTTGGTGTGTTTGCTACTAACAAGCATGATTGTGGTAGGATGTACACCATCATAGAGATTCCAGGACCCAAAACTGCTCAAGACTCTGCCCGTGAAATTTGTATGTTGAGAAATTAATGTGAAATGCTGACAGACCTCCACTCATGCAGCATATTGCAATCAGATGTACTGCCTGTTCAATTTGTGGCCAAACAATTGGAGATTTTGGAATGGAAAACTGTCCTGTTTGACCCTGGAGGGCAAGCAGTTTTGTCTGGTAAGTGTTCTTACAGTTCACTCCCTATTTTTGTCTCCAACTTTTTTTTTATGGTTCCAGAACCACTGTTTACCTTGGGTAAATGTTTAAAGCTGTTCTAATGTCATCTGCAACAGTTTAGGTGTGAGATATATGTAACCCCCCTGCAAATGGGGGTTCCCAAAAGACTTCCAGGAGCTTGCTTGAATGCTCCAAGCCTGAATGGTGTTTGGCATTTAAGCCATTTATCAGTGAGTGTTTTTAGAACCTCTGGTACTGTCTCTTTAAGAGCTGTCTGCTTGCAGACATAATTAGTTTGTATGGGGGACTGTGTGTTTCTTTGATTGAGTACCACTCAAGCTGCTGCCAATTCACTCTATTTTGCAGTCACTAGAGTGCAAAGGAACCTATCTGAAAGATGTAACTGTTTGCCAGAAATCATTTACAGTAATAATGAAATTACAGTTTGTCTAACCTGCTTTCTTTTGCATCAGAACTGTGTCTGCTAGTTCCCATTCTAGTTTGAACTGCTGAACTGGACCAATCAGTGTGGGTAAGCTAGCTCTAAAATGGTGCCTTGGACGAATCAGAACTTGGACTCATAATCTGAGCCAGCCACAAGAGATTGTATGAGCAGTGACTCTGGGAGATGTAGTTTAGACTTCAGCACCTTTTGGACCAACAGCAGCAGTCTATTGTGAGTGACAGCCAATCCAGTCAAGAACTGGGAGGAACTCAAAGGAAGTGCCCGGTTTTGTCGGTTGGAGTTTCAGTTGAGCTTTGGCAGTGAAGAAGGAAGGAGCCCTGTGCTTTTTCAGTGTGCAGTTTTACTCAAAAACGTGTGTAAGGCCCAGAGTTCCGGTCTGCAGCTTGTGTAACAGCTTGTTAGGACTGAATCAGTCCTGAAAAGAATCAAAGGATCTCTGAAGAGTAGAAACCAGGCTCACCCTAGAAGACTGGAAGAATTGCTGAAAATTGCACTCGGTCTGTCAGGAACTGAATCTGCTGTGTGTTCTCCGGTATTGTGCAGTAATTGCGATCGGGATACAGATGCAGCCTGCCTGGTATAGTGCTTTCTTTTATATGGATGTGTGAAGGTTTGTGTACCTCAAGTGAGCCCTGCTGACATTGAAGGACCCTATCTTATTTGGAGGTCGTGAGTACTAATTCAGGGTTGCTCCTGTTGAATTGCCACATTAAATCCAAATGGAATTACTGTACTGCTGACTGTTTAATTCTCCTTTTCTCTGTGTGAAAGGGCCCCTACCAGCTGCCACGGTTTGGACTAGCCACTAGGGCTTGGGTACCCAGGACAGTAACTCGATAGGGATAGGCCTGTGCACAGAGCCATAGGTAGATTATTAGAGTGATAAGCTAATTAACCTGATTTCCCCTGTCCTTGTTATATCCCCTAAATAAATCAGAGCTGCTTGTTTCAGCAAAGTTATACTGCCTGAGGTATTTGTCTATGTTAAAGTACTGTACTATGATTGTTGCACTGTATCTCATTTCACAGGAGGTCCCAGTGCCGGAACCAGACCTGGGGGTAAGTGTATACTGTGAAGGTAATTCTGATATATTGTGTGGGCCACTAGTGGGAAGAAAGGGGGGTTGCAGTGTCCCAGAGGGCTGTGACCGAGTTAGTTTAACTATTGCAAACCCTGACCTCTGGGTGGAGGCACCCGCCATTGGATCCAGGCCCCTCAACCTGTTAGTGGCAAATCAGGCAGGGGTAGTAGCCCCTGGGATAGCGCCATCTAGGGGTAACATATATATTAGAGGCAAAAAACTCCATTGAATGCTTCAGTTAAGGTTGTTCCACAGTGACAAAAGCGAGGAAATTGGGTGTTAGGGTTGAAAACCCCTTGGACCCCCAGCCCACCCCCAACTGGCACTGGGGTGCACGTTGGGAGCCATCTGCCCCAACTCTCACCCCATCACATGTGTAACCCCTTGTTACCCTGGGTTACTAGAATCCCAGTAAGACCTAGTGGTAGGCAGGGAAGGCAGCTTGTGAAACTCCAGTTAAATGGATTTCGCATTGTCTCACTCTGTTCTCAGTCTCAGCTGAGACTGAGGGATGACATCACCATAGAACTATCGCAGCTGCATGAGCCACAATGGAATCTGCAGAAGGGAGTTAGAGTAGAATGTTGGGAGGTTTAAACAGTAGTCTGTGGAAGTTGCAGTTTGGAGATTGTTGTGAGAGGAGCACAGCAGTGCTGTGCTTGGGCTCTTGGAGCCTCAGCCCTGAAATAGGGCTACATTTAGGGAAAGGTGTGTGTTTCCACCTAAAGAGAGACACAGTAAGCTGTTTTTTTAAGTGGTGGAGACCGCTGATTTGGGTCTCTGTGCCCCATCCCTGAGGGGATGGGGCAGGAAGTTTGCCTGCTATTCCAGGGGCAACCCCCTGGCTACTGCTGGAGAAAGAAGCTGCCTTATTTTGTCCACATGTGTGGGGTACAAGAAGATTTTGTGATTCGCCTATGGGGCACCTGCAACCAAAGGGTGAGTTCTGCTCTTTCTAAAGGGCCCATGTTTCACCCTGAACTGTGTTAAAGTGGGGATTGGACTACTGAAGTAGTGGGAGACCTAGAGTAATAGGCTTAGCCAAATGTAAAAGTATGTTCAAGTCCAGCACATAGGAGAAGTCAAGACATGTAGAGGAGATGTGATATACGTCTACCCAGTAATCTACATTGCCAAGCTTTCAAAAGAGTTGTTTAGTTTCCAGAGAAATGGCCGGGTATGGATTGTGGGAGCTGGAGGTGAGAGACCCCCCCATCTTTAGTAACCAGGTCCACCTCTACGGATTTGCTGTGTGGATTTCTACTTTGCCTCATGCACTTGGCCAGTGATGAGGGAAGTACCCAGATGTGGGATGGAAGGAAATTTCCCTTTAGGAGTCGAAGGCTCTAAGGTGGTTTGGAGAGCCACCAACAGGAAAACTGGTTCATTCCCATAATGGACCACAGATCAAGTGGCCGTTGGGGGAGCCGGGACAGTGAGGAAAACCCAAGTAGTGTACAAGTCGGGCTGTGTATCCAAAGCTGCATGCAAGTCCGGGTTGTGTGCTTGGTGGGTTTAGAGCCTGAGGGCTGGAAATGTGAAGAAGTGTTCTGTTATCTCTAATCTGCATTACCAGAAATGTAGCCCTGTGGGGGGCCTGTCTATGCTTTGTTTGTTCAGTTTGGATGTGAATGAAAGCCACACTGTAGAATCCCATTCCGGGTTTTGGACATTACAGTTATTGCTTCCTGTGTTCGGATTTGCTTGGGTGCCACTGTGCAGAGTAGCCAAACTTAGGCCCCCTGTGCCGAGTAACCTAGTCCGCCCCGAACCCAGTCCCCACCAGGTACTGCTGTCAGCTGCAACAGCATGCCACCTGTCATTTTGCAAAAAGGCAGGGGTCCGGGGGTTACAAAAATGGAGGCACCGCTTTGGATTTTAATTTAGGGAGGAAAGGTGCTCGGGCAAGGGGCTAGCATTTTGGCTATCTGGCAGTGGGTAGCCCAAAAAGCTGAAGCAAGCTAACTAGTGTGTCGTTGTGTGTTGTGGATCTTATGCTGCTGTTAAAATGCCAATTGTTTACCAAGGAGCAGTAAAGCTAAAAGAGTGTGCCCTTGTCCTGCATCAATTGTTTACAGCGTTTTTGCCTGCTTTTAAAAGAACTGTGTGATTAAGAAAAGTGTGGAAGACTAGGGGTAGCAACAGGAAAATTGTGCCCTGGATGTTGGAAATGCTTTTAAAAGAACTGTGTGATAAAGAAAAGTGTGGAAGACTAGGTGCAGCAACAGGAAAATTGTGCCCTGGACGTTGGAAATGCTTTTGAATGAACTGAGAGACTTGCAGTGTGAATGGCCATGCTAAATGGCTGAAATGGGCTCCCGCCGTGGAGTCAGTTGAAAAAAAAAAAGTGGTTTCTGCAGTTTAAATTTGCCTGCTTGACGATCGCCGTGAGGAGAAGAGCACTCGCGAGGAAGAAGAGGCTCATTTGCATGGCGTCGTGTGATTGGTGAGGCTGCAATTAGTCCCACCCCTCAGCCAGTTCTACAGTGACTGCCCAGCATTCGAGAAGGAGTGTGAGTGGAGTGCGTGTACTGGCTAGTGGAGGAGCGTCGCGGTGATTAAGAAGCGCTGTAAAACTGTTAAAAATTGATCTGTCTGTTCAAAATCGGGCTCAACCCACATCTCAATCGACTGAATTGCGATTGTGGTGATCGGGGAGATGATCAGCAGGACTGCCCACCCGTTCTCTTTCTGAGGCCTCCAAGACTGGCTGCAGGCCATTTTCCATCGCAGCTAACAGCTACTGATAACACTAAGTACCAACAGTAAAAGTTGCTCAAACAGTGATTTTCTGCGGAAAGCCAGCTAAATATGTGTGCAGCAGTGTAGTCGCTTTGCATGTAACGACTGTGTCAAGTTCTACCAGCAAGTGCAAGTCTGCTAGGCCATTGACTGTGAGCATAGTTATGAGTTCAGCATCAGTTTAAAGTTTTAAAGCCAGAGAGAGACTGTGAATTGTAGCCAAACGTGCAGCACTAGTTTACAGGCAATCCTGTGCTTGAAATCCTGAGGCTTTAATGGACTGTGAGTTAAAGAAATGTTTCCAACAAGTGAAGAGTCCATGGCAAATCATGTAAATGTGTTAGAAAAAGAACAGTGCAAGTTTGTGCAGTTTGAGCAAAAATTATCAGTTGTGTGTGTAAATTGGATGCGCAGTGGCTTGACCCAATTTCAGAATGTTGATGAGCAGGAGTGCTGCCGCCACCATTACAGGGTTTATTTATTTTTTTATTTATTTGTTCTAGGATTACAAATATCTTTGAGCCAAGGCTCTTTTACAAAGGTTCCACGTCATTGGTACAATTGAGACAATCATAAGCAAAAATAACAGTTTATAAAATAAAAAAAATAAAAAAATACATAGTCTTGTAGATGAAAAAAGAACAATAAGGTGAAACTTTGGGGAAGGAAAAGGGAAAGGAGGAGGGTGAAATCAGGGAGACTAAGTGGATGGGAGAGAAGGGGAGGTAGGTTGGGGGGGACAGAGAGAGGAAAGGTGTAAGGCAGATAAGAATAGAGGTAATGCAGCCGGGTGGCATTTGTCATGGGCCAGCAGGGGAGGTGAAGATAGGAAGGGGGGTGCTGGCAAAGTGCAGGAGTAGATGTGGGTCCAAAAGGGCATCTTCAGCTATGGAACCAAAAGATATGCTTAGCCACAACAGTCACAGAGGTTTGAGGCAGTCAGTGTTAGGCGGAGACGAGTCTTAAAAGTGCTGAGCGATAGTGAAGATGAGATGTCACTGGAAAGACCGTTGTATACCAACTAGTGGCCCAGTAAGCAAAGGATCTTTGGCCTTGTGTTGTGCGGCAATCGCGGGACACAGTAGCGGGGTTTCCGATCCCTGGTGTCGGGTGTGGATTCTTGGTTGTATGAGGGCACAGACCAGGGCAAGGCCCAGCAAGATTTTCTTAGTAGTAATACAAGTTTGGTGTTTTATTCGATTGGCAAGATTCAACCATCCAGTTTGAGAATAGAGGTCACGAGTGTGAGTTAGGCATTGGGAACCAGTGACAAGTCGACAGGCCTTGTTGAGGGCGGTGGCACGTTTGAGTGCGGTGGTTGTAGCAGAGCCGTAGATGATAATGCCATAATCAATGATGGATATGATGGAGCTCTGGAAGCACAGTGAGGGCTTCAGGTGTCAGGTGTTTCCTGTGGCGGAATAGCAGGCCTAGCCGGGAGTTAGCAGCTTTGGCGACATGGTCAGTATGGGCAGTGTAGGAGAGGTGAGGGCAGGGTGATCCCAAAGGTATTTAACGTTTTTGACCTGTTCCAGTGCAGCACCTTGTCTGGTGATGACGAGTTGGAAGTGCTTATGTTTATTATGGAGCTGCTGAAGATCATGGCCTTTGTTTTTTTTGATTAAGGATCAGTTTGTGCTTTGTGAGCCAATTCTCAACCGAGAGAAGCCGAGTTGGAGATTTTCTTGCATTTCTTTGGGTCCTGGTGTGTGGCAAGAATTACTGCATCATCGGCATACAGGGTGATATGTTCACTGCAGGAGTCTGTAGGGTGTTAAGGAACAGGCTGATAGAGGGGGCCCAGTACTGAACCCTGGGGGACTCCAGAGAGGACAGGTCTAGAATCAGAGTGCACATCTCCAATTTTTACACACTGGGTGCAGTTTTCAAGATAGCTTTTGAACCAAGAGACTGAATCATTGGAGAGACCAGCATTTTTTATTTGGCTCAGCAGGAGGGAGTGGTGGACAGTATCGAAGGCTTTGGTCAGGTTGATGAAAATAGCACCAGTTAGTTGTCCATTGTCAAGGGAGCTGTGAATGGAGCTGGTGAATTCGAGTAAGGCAGAGGATGTACTATGACCTTTTCTAAAGCCATGTTGCTGTTTACAGAGAATATTATAATTGTCCAGATGCTCGGTAAGTTGGTCCGCTACTATACGTTCCAGTGCCTTCGATAGGGGAGGCAGAATGGAGATAGGGCGGAAGTTCGCATGGTCAGCCTTATCACCACTTTTGTGAATTGGGGTACAGTGGCCATTTTCCATTTGTCTGGGAATTGGCTAGAGGAAAGAGAGAGATTAAAGATCTTGGTGAGGCCCAAGTACCTCGTTAAGCATTAGAACTAGTAGCTTGAGGTCAAGTGTAACATTGCTTGTTCTAGATTTGCTGATGGCTTTGGCAATGTAGTTTTGGACTTGTTGTTTCTTTAGTGCTTTAAAGTAGAAAGGTGGGTGACAGGCGTGGGTGGAGGTTGGGGAGGATGGGAGTTGACACGTCTTTGAAGAAGTCGGAGGAGAACACTGCTAAGGTCAGTGAAAGCTGATGTTAAAGTGTTCGATAGTTTTAAGTCGAGTGTAGTGTGCCCATTTATGTTGAGTATGTTCGGAGGATTTTGACTGATTCCCAGTGAGCTCTTTAATGTTTTCCAGAAATCCTCCCATTTCCCAGGAGTTAGTGAGGGCATTTTATAGTAGTCAGATTTCTGTTGCTCGAATGGATTTGGTGCAGTCGTTCTGCTCGTTTATAATTCTGGATGTCGAGTTGCTTACCAGAGTTTCTAGCTAGTTCCCAGAGGTGGTCTCAGGATTTAAGTTTTTTTAGGAGGTCTCCTGACAGCCAAGGGTTACTGAGCGATTTAACTTTATGCTTTTTGAGGGGGGCAAATTTATTACAGGCTTCATTGAAAATGTGAATAAATTGCTCCAGTGCAGTATTAGTACCTGTTGCCTTGAAGATGGGGGGCCAGTCCTGCAGACTGAGGTGTGATTTGAGGTGGGGTAGCTGACCACGGGGTAGGACTCTGCTGGTGATGATTTTTGGAGGGGGCTTATAGAATTTATTTGACCAGGTACAGCTGATGGAGAGTGGTCACTGAGTGAGTCAGGAGGACTGAGGTTTCGTGATCCGAGAGGGTGGTTGGTTAGGATCCAGTCGAGTAGGGTGCAGGTCCCAGTTCTGTAGTTCTTTCTGTTGCATAGTCAACCATTTGAGTCAGGTTAGATGATATAACTGAGTCCTTAAATGACCCACATTCAGCTGAGAGCCAATTAATGTTAAAGTCACCAAGAAGGATGATTTCGGAGTCCGATGGGTGGGATTTGACAAAGTCAAGGACAGCGGTTAGACCAGGTCCCTGTTCTTTAGGAGGTATGTAAGCAGTGACAACTGTGAGGGCCTTATTGTGGGCACCTAATAGAAGTCTGATGGGAAGAATCTGAGCAGGTGTTGCTGGAAGATTGGAATCAATGGGGTGTCCTTGGAAAGTGTCTTTCACATATAAGGCACACCCTCCACCTCTTTTGGACTTACGATCAACCCGGAAGACATTGTAGCCAGGAAGGGTGATTGCCTGGTCAGGAATCTTTGGGGTGAGCCAAATTTCAACTACTGACAGAATATCCGGGTTGTGTTGGGTGGTAAAGGCTTGCAGTGCATCAAGCTTCGGAAGTAAACTGCAGATGTTCAGGCACATGATTGAGAGAGTGCATGCTGGTTTATTTTGGTTGGAGGTGTTTGGTCCGGGGTTAGGGTGAACAGACCCTGATAGCAGCAGGAGGAGGAGGAGCACAAGTTTCAGGGTGCATAGGCAGAGTTCAGTCAGAGAGACGTTGTGTTTCTTTTTTGAACAGTAGTATGCCAGGTGGTAATGTCGAAAATGCAACATTGGAATAGTTGTATACAATGTGGCTAGATGTGCCAAGGCTCACACATGAGCAGGGACAGATCAATTTCGGTGGTGTGCTCCAGGGGGAGGATTTGCCCCATTGCCAAATGATGTAAAATAATCAAATCCACAGGAAAATGACCAGTAAACTGTTTGATCTATGGTAACAAGACAAAGGATGTGTTAAATTCCTGGAACACTGGCCTGGAGCATATGCAGGAAGTTAAAACCCTTTGTCAGTCTTCCCTTTGTTTAAATAGTTGTGAATGGTTCTCAAAGACATGCAGTTCCCTTTAGCAACAAGGTAGACAGAAATGTTGATTCAGTTTGCACTCCCCAGGTCAGAGCTTGTAGAATTTCTTAGCTGTACTTACTTTGATTTTGATGGCTTCCAAAAAAGTTGATTTATCATGAGAATCCCAATATCTACTGGTGATGTTTTCCAGTTTCTTAGTCCAGGAAACTTTCATAGAGCACATATCCAAGAATGGTCTAGTTCCTCCAAGCCAAAACACATGAAAATCCACAAAACTAAACTATTGACAGAGACAACACAAACACCCAGCCACACAGCCCAAGTAGGCAGAGCTCCTAGTAGGTTGGGGAAGTAAAGTAAACACAACAGCAGAGGAGCCATTTTAAAAGTAAAAAAGGTGTTCAGTAAAGTGGGACTTTCAGTAACAGTGAGCATTTGTTTGTTTTCCCTGCAGTTATGGCCTCAGGGCCAGCTCGCTACCCAGATCATGCCCGGGCTGCAGTAACAACAGCAGTAAATAGGTTAAGGAACATTGAAAGGTGTTATTATGCAGGACAACTGCCTTCTCATGTGACGATCCCTGGTTATCCAGTGCATGTGTGTCAAATTGCTTAAATGCCGGAAGGGACGTCTTCATGATACCTCACTGTTCTGGATGCCTAGAGAAATATGGCTTGTATAAAGTGCCCCAGATTTGTTTAGCTCCCACATGGACAAAGGTTCAGGAATCTACAGTTGGCAGCACACAGCACCAGGTGGAGCCTGTTGAAGAAGGCCCCTTGGGGGAGTGTGGCACAAAGCTAGAGGGTGCAGATTTAGAGACAGAACCAGATGTTGATGTTTCAGATGCTGGATCTCAAAAGGAAAGTTCAGATAAAGCATCAGTAGACTCCTTGGGGGGAGGCCTAGCCCAAGTCTCATAGGAGAAGATGAGATGCGGGAGGCCTTTGAATGGGAGGTGTCAACCTCTGCGCCTAGTGATGAGTGGATAGTCTCAGGAGAGAGGACGACTGCTCACTCCTGGGCTCAGATCCTCAGTGAGGAAGAAGATGAGGGGAACCTATGTGCCTTGTGAAAAGGAACGTGACACAGCCTCAAGCTCTTGCCTCGGAGGAATGCATGGAAGAAAGTGGTGATGCCACTGCCCTGGCTATGCAAGAAGAAGTAGTCAGGGATCCGTTTTAATCTTGTTAAGATGCGTGGCTGGCAGAACCAGGACTGGCCACCCCCAAGCCAGGCCAGCGGTCTCAGGTTGACCAAAGCTAGTAAAGAGGAGAGACTGGTTCGTAGGAAGGTGAATGAGATCTATGGGATGACCTTTCCTCGGAAAGTCTGGGAGGAGATTGAGAACAGCAGGAAATCCTGGATCTGGGCCGAAGCAATGAAATGTGTGCATCCTGGTGCAAACAAGCACGTCAGAAACAGACTGTTTCATGAGAAATATACCCAATGGAAGAGAGGCAGGACACTGTTTATGGACAGAGTGCGAATAGTGGACAGAGTGGGACATGAAACCTTCCACTGTGTGAATTATGTGCGCCCAGACGGGGTAATAATTCAAGCTCCTGACCCCGTGTACTACTGGCCTCAATGCAAGGACCTCCCAGCAAATGTGCCCGTGCCTACTAGATGGAAAGCCGAGCAGTGGTAGTCAATACTGCCACACCAGCCTTTGCAGTGCCTTTATTGATCTGCCAATTTGGACATCCAGGACTCAGGTGCCCCACATTCATCAGTTCTACAGTGTACTGGCCTTTCCAGAATCCACTGACTGGCCCACCAGATGACTTCAGATCCAGAGAGGACATCAGCCCAACTGTATCCCGATCCATCACCTGGTAATCGGATGACGTCAGACCAGCTGTTTTCCTTTTTTGTTCCTGTTCTAAGATTCCATCTCCAGAGATGACATCAACCCAGCAGTTCCCAGATGTGCTCTCCTGTAGTTCCCAGAAGATGTCCGCTCAGCTGTATCAGAAGAAATGCTGCCAGGGAGAGTCTTCGGCTGAGGAGCAGGTCGGTGCAGATTTTTCATTCTACAAGGGGCTGGTAAGTCCGACCTTTTCTATCTTTATGACATTGCACTACACACCCTACACTAGCAGACTCCAAAATGTGTGAACTGTCCTCAAAGACTCTCCCCTTCGGGACTTTGGCCTGCTAGAACTGTGCTTCACCAGGTTCGCCCAGGAGAGACTTTAATGGACTAGCTCGCAACTGTGGTCACTATTTGGGACTTTAGGCACCCATCCCCCAAATGTGTCTGTAAATAATGTAATTTTTTCCTACTGTTTTCTAATGTACATACTGTTTTTCTACCTTTTCTAAAAAAAAAAAATTATTTTTGGGATTCTTCAGTGTTTTGATGGTAGGGGTTTAGGTAGACTGTGTATGCAGATTAGGAGTGTGTGTTGTCTTTCTTTTTCTTGCAGGTGTTCCTGAAGAAGATAGAAGAGAAGACAAGAAGAGGAGGAGGGGTTCATTGGAGTTCCTCACTAGTACTTTAGTGTGTAGGATTGAAAGTACTGTGGTTGTTATTGTTGTTGTTACTGTATTAACCCTTTCCTTCCACGGGTGTAGTTGTGGGGTTAGGGAGGCAGTAAAGTGATGTAATGGTGTGGTATTAGTTTCTTGGTGTGCGGTTGCAGGGTGCCCAAGCTCGGGGAGGTCCCCGGGTTGTTTTTGTTTTGGGTGTTAAGTTAGAGGCAGACAGATTTTCCCTAGAGGGCTGGGGGGGGATAGACAGGCTGTGGTCCTGAACGGCCGTAGGGACTGCAGTGCTGAGCTATTAGGGCTATGGTCTGGACAGTTCTACCAGAGCCACTAGGCGGCCATAGTAAATGGGTAGAGTAGAGGCTGATATGTCAGCTAAAGGCCTCTAGGCCCTTAGTGTTGCCTGCCTGTGCTCGCACATGGTAGGAGGGGGCCTGATCACCCCCCTCCGCAGGTAGCACATAGGGTGGGATGGCCTAAGCCTGGTAAACAATGACTGCAGACAGTCATTTTCCTGGTCTAGGGCATGTGTAACCCCCTTGTTACCCGGGTTACTAGAATCCCAGTAAGACCTAGTGGTAGGCAGGGAAGGCAGCTTGTGAAACTCCAGTTAAATGGATTTCACACCGTCTCGCTCTGTTCTAAGTCTCAGCTGAGACTGAGGGATGACATCACCATAGAACTATCACAGCTGCATGAGCCACAATGGAATCTGCAGAAGGGAGTTAGAGTAGAATGTTGGGAGGTTTGAACAGTAGTCTGTGGCAGTTGCAGTTTGGAGATTGTTGTGAGAGGAGCACAGCAGCGCTGTGATCAGGCTCTTGGAGCCTCAGCCCTGAAATTGGGCTACATTTAGGGAAAGGTGTGTGTTTCCACCTAAAGAGAGACACAGTAAGCTGTTTTTTTTAAGTGGCGGAGACCGCTGATTTGGGTCTCTGTGCTCCATCCCTGAGGGAATGGTGCAGGAAGTTTGCCTGCTGTTCCAGGGGCAACCCCCTGGCTACTGCTGGAGAAAGAAGCTGCCTTATTTTGTCCACGTGTGTGGGGTACAAGAAGATTTTGTGATTCGCCTGTGGGGCACCTGCAACCAAAGGGTGAGTTCTGCTCTTTCTAAAGGGCCCATGTTTCACCCTGAACTGTGTTAAAGTGGAGATTGGACTACTGAAGTAGTGGGAGGCCTAGAGTAATAGGCATAGCCAAAAGTAAAAGTATGTTCAAGTCCAGCACATAGGGGAAGTCAAGACATGTAGAGGAGATGTGATATACGTCTACCCAGTAATCTACATTGCCAAGCTTTCAAAAGAGTTGTTTAGTTTCCAAAGAAATGGCCGGGTATGGATTGTGGGAGCTGGAGGTGGGAGACCCCCATCTTTAGTAACCAGGTCCACCTCTCAGATTTGCTGTGTGGATTTTACTTTGCCTCATGCACTTGGCCAGTGATGAGGGAAGTACCCAGACGTGGGATGGAAGGAAATTTCCCTTTAGGAGTCGAAGGCTCTAAGGTGGTTTGGGGAGCCACCAACAGGAAAACTGGTTCATTCCCATAATGGACCACGGATCAAGTGGCCGGCGGGGGAGCCGGGCCAGTGTGGGAAAACCCAAGTAGTGTACAAGTCGGGCTGTGTATCCAAAGCTGCGTGCAAGTCTGGGCTGTGAGCCTGGTGGGTTTAGAGCCTGAGGGCTGGAAATGTGAAGAAATGTTCTGTTATCTCTAATCTGCATTACCAGGAATGTAGCCCCGTGGGGGTCCATCTATGCTTTGTTTGTTCAGTTTGGATGTGAATAAAAGCCACACTGTAAAATCCCATTCCTGGTTTTGGACATTACAATTATTGCTTCCTGTGTTCGGATTTACTTGGGCGCCCCTGTACAGAGTAGCCAAACCTAGGCCCCCTGTGCTGAGTAACCTAGTCCTCCCCGAACCCAGTCCCCGCCAGGTACTGCTGTCAGCTTCAACAGCATGCCACCTGTCATTTTGCAAAAAGGCAGGGGTCACATGTGTAAAGAAGCAGAGGTATAGGAGAATGGGGTGAGAGTTGGGACTGACGACCCCAACGCCCACCCTGTTGCCGGTTGGGAGGGTGGGCTGGGGAGGTCCAAGGGGAGCTTTCAATCCAAACTACGAATTTCCTCACTTTTGTCGCTGTGGAACAACCCTAACTGATGCATTAAATGGAGGTTTTTGCCTCTAATTTCCCTTCTTTTTGAGAATGAGGATGATAAATAGTGAATGTAATGCAGTGGCGGGAGCTCGGGGCCACCATGTGATGTCTTGTTACATAGTAACAGGAACTGCAAAGCAAACGCAAGTGGCAATGATGATGCACATGGTAAAGCAAAAGGAAATGGTAAAGCAAACGGCAATAGAAACGCAAGCGCAAAGTGACACCAAAGCGAACAGCGACGGAAACGGAGATGCAAACGCAAGTACATACAGAACGCAACTGGTAACTCACACGGTCACGGTACCGCAATTGGAAATGCAAATGGTAATGGTAACGGCAACAATAATGCCAAAGAAAACAGAAACGGAAACCAAAACGTAGGCACGTACAGAAACGCAGACCGTGACGTGTTCGGTCACAGAACCACTATTGTCAATGCAAATGGTAATGGTAACAGCAACAATAACCCCAAAGGAAACAGAAACAGAATGACGAATGGAAGCGAGTATGGAAATGCAAACCATAACGCACACGGACACGGTACCGCAATTGTAAACGCAAATGGTAACAGTAACAGCAACAATAATGCCAAAGGACACAAACGCAAATGCAAGCACGTACGGAAATGCAAACCATTACACGCACGGTCACGGTACCGCAATTGGAAATGTAAATGGTAATGGTAACAGCAACAGTAATGCCAAAGGAAACAAGCGGAAATGCAAACACAAGCGCATACAGAAACGCAAACTGTAATGCGCAAGGTCATGGTAACGTGATTGGAAATGTCAATGGTAATGGTAACAGCGACGATGATGCAAAACGAAAGACACACGCAAACGGAAGGTCGACCGCAAACGCAAATGGCAATGCACAGGCTGATACAAAAACACCCCGAAAACATAAACAGTAATGGAAGCTCAAATGGTAACAGTAACGCAAACAGAAGCGCAAACAAAAATGCAAACCGTAACACACATGGTGGCATACACAGGAACGGTGACGTGAACGGTAATGGAAACGAAACTGGAAATGCTAACTGGCACAGTAACGAAAGGGCACACCCTTCTTTTCCCCGAAAACTGCATTGAAAAAGACAGTGAAGACAAAGAATGTATGCATATGAATGGGCCTCAGAGCAGAAAAGGAGGACTTGGAATACTAAATTGCTTATATCTCAGGAACCGTATGACGTAGAAAAAAAATGAAAATTTCATATGAATTATGACATTCCTGGCTAGATTTATACTTAGTCCCCTTTGGGGGGCTAAGTATTTTTCCAACGAAAAGTCCATATCTCGCACTGTTTCCGAGATACAGGCCCCGAAAGGCGCTGACGACGTCAGAATGTTATCTTATGGGAAAAGTGTAAAATTTGGAGTGCCATAACTTCGCAGCCCTCCAATATTTTTTCACCAAACCACCAAAAGGCACATCTGTGGCATGTTGGCTGTCTTCCTCCAAATTTCAGCCCAATAGACCAAACTGTTATTTTGCAGCAGGGTGGCAAAGAATTCCTGTTATTTTGAGCATAGTAAACAAATCACTACACTTTTGCAAATGAAATCAAAAGTGTCATGAGTGCGATACCACTTTGCGACACTACTTTTTCCAGAAATTTGAAAAACATATTTCTGGAGTGTTTAATCCCAAAATAAAGACATGGCTAGCATCCTGAGGGTCCGACTAGGTAAACACAAAAAGAATTGTGTCCCTAGATGGTCCCAATTTTAAATGCCAAGCATTTTTCTGATCACCAACTGAAAATAAAATGGTGGATTTGTGACACTATTAGGGCCATTTGCGACACTAAAACATGCATTTGTGACACTGTCGAACTTTTTGTTAACTTTTCCCATTGACTTATAATGGGAACTTGTTTTTTGAATAACTTTTGAACTGTTTAATATTTTTTCACGAAATCTTCAAAAGGCACATCAGGGACCCTGGCCACATGTTTCCTGAAGTTTTCAGACCAGTCGCACAAACCATGCAACCTGTAGGCGTGAGCAAAGAATTCACCAAAAACCGTAAACGCGCTCACAGATCTCACTTAATAACTCCGCAGCTGTATATCCGACCACTACAAAAGTTGGCAGATCCTAAGATATATGGTTCTTGATTGTGCATTCCAAATTTCAGGCAAATCCGTTGAACAGTGGCAAAGTTATTAAGGTGCAAAATTTGACCTTAACCTTAAAAGGGCTACTCAACCTAATCTGCTGGTAGCACTACCGTGCATAACTAATAAAGTATATATATATATATATATATATATATATATATATATATATATATATATATATATATATATATATATATGTATGTGTGTATATATGTATATGTACTGTGTATATGTACATATATGTGTGTGTTTACTCAATTGTTATTGCTATTCACTTTAGGATACAGTCAGACTCAATGGTTTATACTACAATTGTTTTGTGCTCCGTGCCTAATTATTGGTGTGGTTATCCATGTTTCAGGGTCATTGCTAGCCAGTTGTTTTCACTATCTGTGATATAGGGGTTTCTTGTACAAGATTTTCCTTATGGTTAAAATCCTGTTGTTTCAGCTAATGGATTTCAGTTTGGTATCGTATGTGTTGATTGTTTGTGTAGGTCAAGATGGGTGGTGTTTGAGAAAGAGATGTGATGGTACTGAAAATCTTTTGTTTACAAAGATTAAGAGTTTACTAGAATCTGTACTGTACTATGTCTCGAAAGTGTGTTTATTATAACTGGTCAATGTTAGTTTGGAATCAGTGGACAATGGTGATTTTAGCACTTCATTTCAAATGTGTCTCATTAAAGTTTTCCTTCAGAAGAGAAACTTATTCTCACACACCCACGTGTGTCCTCCCAACTCATGCCAGCTCCTCTGGGCTGACAGCCAAATTACTTAACCCTATTTGTGACTGGATTCAAAGTTCTGCAGTAACAGTTTGTGAGCTATAAACACATGTACTGTATATCCATTTTTCTTTGCTCTTGGTGTCACTGCAATATATACACCTTAGTACGGCTCGGTGCTTGACTGCACTACCATTTCAAACCTAAATGGCTACGCTTCATTCCCAACAGCCATCATTTTCATATCATGTGATTTTCAGGTTGTGTATGTTGTTTTGTTCCTTCTTTCTTTCTCCTAGGAAAAAGAAAGTTCCCATCTTTTGGTAATGCATGACGTCACATTTTCCTAAAATAATTGCAATATAATCTTGTTATAATTTGAAAAGTATATGTATTGCGGAAAGCAATGGGGCCACCCCATTACCATCTATCCAGTGTACACCTGTTAAGGGTCTGTATGACTGGCTACTAAACTTGCCAGACCATTTCTGTTTCAGCATCCATGTCATCACAAACAGCTCAACCCTTTTATTGCTACAGTGCTCATGCTGCCTATTTTACCACAGTAGGAGCTCGGGGGGTGCATACCCTTCCTTCCAACACAAATGCCCACAGAGGTTGCAAGGTACATAACTGTCTCCCCATGGGGTAAATAAAAGAAAATGTGTATTTGCTAATAACTATTTGTTATTTACAGGTTCTGAAAAGACCTAACAGATTCTAACAGTATAACCCAGCTCAGTCCCTCTGCTTTTTCTAGTGCAAACAGTTAAACCATACAAAACCTATCATTGGTACAAGGGCTTCTGCCCTCAACAAGTAATCAGCTAAGCTGGAGGGGAGATTGTGTATGTATTTCCATATATTCGTATCTTTTGAATGTCTTTTCAGCTTTCTTATCCTGTCAGACAAATACAAAACAACTTTCCATAGCCTTACAGCAATGGATGCAATCATCTGCCTTATATAAGCACAAACAAGTTTCTATAATTTCAAAATTCTAAAACATTGCATACCCTGAAAAAGCCTTACAAGTTAACAAAAAAAACAGAGTGGTGGGTTGCTCAAATAATTCTTTCAACCAAAACTGAATAATTTTTACCAAGGACTGCAATTTATGAACCTAAACTGTGACCCCACCCTCTGCAACTTATTCCATGGTTGTGCTCAACACAAGTGGATTCACAATGCTCTAAGATTGCTGGACTCTGAACTAAACTTGCAGTCTACATTTGTTCTGTTGTTTAAAATTATTTTATGCATTATGCTCAATATTGACATTGTTCTATTGCAAAAAAAATATTTGTTTTATGTTTATGCTATTATAATTTGATATACATCCTGCTACGCTTTATCAAGTGTGTATTCAAAAAACTGCTCCAACATTACTTTATAACAAAGGCCTCAGTTAGGCCTGCCAGCAATACACAGACAGGGAAAACATGTTAATCACTGTCATAGTCTCTTCTGCGATCTGAAAGCAGGGTATAACCATAACATTGTCATGGATTCATAGATGGTCAAATGGTATTAGTGGACTTCGGCCTGCACCCCCAGGTGCGTGGTCGAAGCCCCATTTTTATTTTTCTCTTTCCACAATTGTCAGAAATTTAGGCTCTGTCACACCACTCTTTATAAAACAAAAAGGTCATTGGTTTAACAGATTGTTATTTATGTGTTCTTAACTGAGTTTCTAACACACTTTACAAGTTTACAGGTTTCCATGGTGTGGCACACATAACATCTCCATGTACAACAGCAGTAACACTTTCATCTAAGCTGCAAAAATATTCAACTTTTTCCTGAAAAAAAAAAAACAAACTCTGACACAGCTTCAATATCGTGGCAGTCACAGAAACATGGTACACAGAGAACCATGACTGGGATGTCAACATACCAGGGTACACAATCTACAGGAGGGACAGAGAGGGAAGAAGAAGAGGAGGAGTAGCTCTCTATGTAAGAGAAGGGATCAAAGCAACAGAACTAAAGGGTAAAGGGTAAACAGGGAGGAGAGGAGGCACTGTGGGTCACCCTGGAGACTGGAAATGGCTCCACAATCCGCACAGGGGTTGTATACAGACCCCCATCTCAGGGGGAGGAAATGGACAAGGAAATGATAGAAGGCTTCCTTGGGATGGCAGATAAAGGGGAGATATTGCTAATGGGGGACCTGAATATACCAGATGTTAACTGGAGCATCTTTGCTGCAGCCACATCCAAGAGCAGGGCCATTCTCGATGCCCTACAGGGGGCATGCCTCAGACAGCTAGTTTTGGAACCCACTCCGGAGGGAGCAATATTAGACCTGGTACTCTCAAATGGGGATGGAGAGAGGATCTCTGATCTTGAAGTGGGTAGCCATCTAGGAACAAGTGACCACCAAACAGTGTGGATCACAATAAACTTAGCTGTAGAGTCAAGCCACACAAAAGTGAAGGTACTGGACTTCAGGAGGGCTGATTTTGTCAAAATGGGAGAGTGCCTCAGAAAAGCACTAGCAAACAGGCAAGAAGGTGGGGTGGAGCAACAATGGGGAAACATCAAAACTGCCATCACAGAGGCAACAAGCCTTTGTGTGAAGCAAATAAAGAAATCAAAATGAAAGAAAAAAACACTATGGTTCTCAAAAGAAGTGGCGGGGAAGGTAAGGGAGAAAAAGATAGCATTCAGGAATTATAAAGAAACACAGAAGGAGCAGGACAGAGAACTGTACCAGTTAAAGCAGAAGGAAGTGGGAAAGGCAGTCAGAATAGAAAAGGCCTAAACTGAGGAAAAGATAGCCAACTTGGTTAAGAAGGCAGATAAAACATTTTATTGGTACATTAGGGAGCAAAGAAAGATGAAGGCAGAAATACTGAGGCTGAATAAAGAGGAAGGTGGTTGGGCAGAGAGCAACAGTGAAAAAGCAGGGATACTGAACGAATATTTCTTCTCGGTATTCACAATGGAAATTAAGGGGGAGATACCTAATCCAGTCAACAGAAGCACTCTGGATAGGGAGTTGATATTAGTCCTTTCACAGAAGAAAGGGTTCTGAAAGAACCAGACTGAAGGTGGATAAAGCAATGGGGCCTGATGGGATTCACCCTAGAATTCTAAAAGAACTAAGGGAAGAACAAGTAACACCACTGACTACCCTTTTTAATAAATCATGGGAGGATGGTGTGGTACCTGAGGACTGGAGGAGGGCAGATATGATTCCCCTTCACAAAAGTGGGAGCAAGACAGAGGCAGGAAACTATAGACCTATCAGTTTGACCTCAGTGGTAGGGAAAATGATGGAATCACTTCTGAAGGAAAGAATTGTTGAGAACCTAGAGGCCAGTGGGGCACAGGATGAAGGCAGCATGGATTCACAGCAGGAAGGTCATGTCAAACAAATCTGATTTATTTGACTGGGTGACCAAAGTAGTAGACCAGGGAGGGGCTGTGGACGTGGCCTACCTAGACTTTAGCAAGGCATTTAACACAGTCCCACACAAAAGATTAATAAACAAATTATCCAGCCTGGGAGTGGGTCCCAGGGTGGTAGCCTGGGTAAAACACTGGCTGGACAACAGGACACAGTGGGTAGTAGTAAATGGAGTCCACAGTGAAGAAAGGAGGGTTACTAGTGGGGTACTGCAGGGTTCAGTACTGGGGCCGGTCCTTTTTAATGTCTTTATAAGTGACATTGCAGAGGGACTGGAAGGGAAAAGTATGTCTCTTTGCAGATGACACAAAGATCTGCAACAGGGTTGATACGTAAGGTGGAGTGGAAAGGATGAAAAGGGACTTGGCAAGGTTGGAGGGATGGTCAAATGTATGGCAGCTTAGATTCAATGCAAAGAGGTGTAAAGTAATGCACCTGGGAAACAAAACCAGGGCAAGAGTACACAATGGGAAAGGATACTGACAACAACAAAATGGAAAGGGACCTGGGGTAGTCATATCAGATGACCTAAAGGTGGGCCAGCAATGTGAGAAGGCAGTAAGGAGGGCTGGTGGGATACTGGGATGCATAGGGAGAGGCATCACCAGTAGAAAACAAGAAGTTGTTGGCCCTCTGTACAGACAGTTGGTAAGACCACATTTGGAGTACTGTGTACATTTCTGGAGATCCCATCTCTGCAAAGACATAGACAGGGTGGAGGCTGTCCAGAGGAGGGCAACCAAAATGGTGCAGGGTCTGCACCAGAAGACATATGAAGAAAGACTAAAGGAGCTAAAGATGTATAGCCTCAAGGAAAGGGGGCATGATAGAAACTTTCAAATACCTCAAGGGAACAAAGTCCAAGAGGGTAGCATTTTTCAGAAAGAGATGTGCAAGAACAAGTGATCACAATTTGAAGATGGAGGGGGAACGGCTCAGAGGTAATGTGAGGAAGTATTTCTTCACAGAGAGGGTTGTAGATGCATGGAACAGCCTTCCTGAGGAGGTCACAGAGTCAAAAACAGTGGGGGAATTCAAGAATGCATGGGACAGGCATAAGGCAATTCTAGTGGGTGGTAGGAGGAAGTAGGCTATTGGTTAACTAGGATCTGCAGCTTATCCATTAGGTAGGGAAATGGGCAGACTAGGTGGGCCAAGCGGTCCTCATCTGCCGTTAAATTCTATCTTTACCATCCTTGTGCCTGACTGGCTCCATATAAGGAATACTACATGAAACAGGATATTATTACCTCTGCAAGTGTAATATTTTCAGCAAAATTACACCTATTTGTAGACCTTTAAATTCACTGAACAAGGTCCAACCAATTCAGGCTCTACAATCAAGCCTATTGTTTCTGCTTAAGCTAAGCCTGGGATAGGGGCAATCTCCTGACTTCAGCAAGAAGATTCTTCTTGAATTGATCTTCAAGCAAGACATCCATTTTCTCCATTGCTTCTCTTTCCAAGCCTGGCTGGTACCTCATACAAACTGATTGTTCCTTATACACTGTCACTTATGAACTGTTAATCTTTATGCCAGGGTGCCATCAGCTACCACAACACAGATGCTACCCCAGTGTGTGTGGATATTTCATTACAGGACTCAATGCACAATCTAATGCACCCCCTGCCAAGGCGTCTGCCAATTCAGTCATCCTGCAGCCAGCAACATGAACATTGGCTTTCTTACTATGATGGTGTTTCATCTTTCAATTACCATCTGCATGGCCCCATGTGCCTTGTGGGGTTACCACCTTTCTGCAAATGAGGAACTTTATGGACTGTTATTCATATCAACTTTATGAACTGGTCATATATGTTTTATAAGGGCCTATCTGTCAAGAGACATTATCGACAGATTCTTCAATCAAGCTCCAAGGGTGTGCCATACCTCAACACCAGGTAGCATCTACCTTATCCACTCTCAAAGTGGATTCCAAGAACTCTTCTTCATCAACAGACATTGCTTTGTCATATTATGTTCTATGTGATATCACATGTTAACAACTTTTCACATATCTCTGTTGTGGTGTTGACATCCCTGAGTTCTGCACTATATTTTACAGACACACCATTTCTGCTCCATCTGAGACCACCCCTGTACCAACCCCTGAACAGGAACATTTTTGACAATAACCCTGACTATCTGTCTGCTTTTTACAAACTACATAAATGTTTGTCTCCATTTAGGTTTCAATCTGTGATTATCCATCACATGTAATCCTGTTTTATTTTTATCATATATTATTAATACTAACACCGCTGTCTATGATGTACTCTGACAACACCGAAAGCAACTCCAGTTCCTTTACAAGGCTTGTGCATCGGGCTTGTAAATGACTTTTTAGCTCCACCCCTACCAGCTAACTTGGGATTGGTTCCACTTCTGAGGCACCAAGGGGGGGGCAATGTTGTCCATGGTCCAGCACCCCAGATTGTCCCCCCCCCACCTTGCAGACAGTAATATTTAGGGCACAGACACTTATTGTACAAGCATAAGTATCAGGATCTGAGTTCTACTGTTCCATTGCATTGTTGCTAAGAATCATACTGTCTATTGTTACACTGCGGAGACATCTTCATTTGGACCATTGCATAATTATTAGTTAGGCAATGCTGCCATCTTATGGCCTAGTACAGAATAGCATTTATTTCTGTAATAATTATATAATTATTTCTCTGTAACAACTCGAAAATAGGCTTCATTGTTCTCTTACCTGGTTATTCTGCAAACTCAGAATGCCTTCTCAGGCTAGTAAGACATCAGGCTATGTGTTGTTATCCAATGATGAGACTTTTATATATCTTTTTAGTAGTAACCATGACAGGCAGTATAGTGCAGTGGTTTAAGGCTCTGAGCTGCAAATCTGGAGACCTGGGTTTGAACCCCACAGCCCCCACTTGCATTCTGTGTGACCCTGAGCAAGTCACTTAACTTCCCTGTGCTCCCAGGTTGCACCTGTAAACAAGCTTTCAGCTTAGTGTGTCTCACCAGGTTAAACAATTGGAAAAAAAAATACCTGGGGTATAAGACCCTCTGCATTATCTATTTCTCTGAGAAGAGTCAAAATTTGCTGATTCCTATTAGATAAGATAGAAAGGCTGGAGGTATTCTCCCCAGTGGATTTTCACTGTGATTTGGTTGTAAGCCTGCTTATTTACCAGCAATAAATCCATTTATGCACTGGACACCACTTGTCTGTCATTTCTTCACTTTGTGCAATTTCAACAAGAACCTGAGAAGGGTGATTTATTACCCAGTTACAAAGTCTAAGACTGCTTCCTCCCAGGTGGGTTCCAACACTTGCTGCCTGAGGCATGCCCCCTATAGGGCATCGAGAATGACTCTGCTCTTGGATGTGGCAGCAGCAAATGTGCTCCTATTAACATCTGGCATATTCAGGTCACCCATCAACAATATCTCCCCTTTTTCTGCCATTCTAAGGATGCCTCCTATTTCCTTGTCCATTTCCTCCCCCTGAGATGAGGGTAGGTACACAACCCCGTGCAGATTGAGGTGCCATTTCCTGTCTCCAAGGTGACCCACAGTGCCTCCTCTCCTCCCTAATTACCCTTTAGTTCTGTTGCTTTGATCCTTCCCCTTATATAGAGAGCTACTTTGCCTCTTTTTACCCTCCCTGTCCCTCCTGTAGATTGTGTACACTGGTATGTTGATATCTCAGTCATAGTTCTATGTGTACCATGTTTCTATGACTGCTACAATATCCAGGTGTCCCTCTTCCATTAAGGCCACTAGTTCAAGAAGCTTGTTACCCAGACTATGGGCATTGGTACTCATAACCCTCCATTTTTTTGGTGGTCTTACCCCTTTTTGCCCCATCTCTGTCCTTACTGCCTTTGCCTTTTTCTCCATTTACCCCTGCCCCCTGTTGACCTCTCTACCTTGGTGTTAACCTCGCTACCTACCCTGTTTTGTGGGGGAAGGCTGGCTCCCCCTTGGCTAGTTTAAAATCTTGCCAGTAAAGCAATTAAACCTATCACCTAGGATCCTGGTTCCCATCCTGGACAGATGCAGACCATCACACTGGTATAGGCCTATATCCTGCCAGGTGGACCCCCAGTCCTCAATGAAGCCCAACCCTGAGCTCTGCACCAGTTTTCCAACCACTCATTGAATCCCAGGGTGTGCAGTACCCTAGCCTTACCCATGCCATAGAGAGGCAGCACCTTCGAGAAGGTTACTGTGCATGCTACTTGTCTAAGACCCCTCCCCAACTCTACAAACTCCTCCTGGCTAGGAAAAAGTACAGGTAAGGTAACTGGTTCAGATGGCACTCCGACACCACCTTAGGCAGAAAGTTTCTACCTTGTCCTTATGGAAAATGACACAATTAGGATCTGTGCATAGAGCGTACAGCTCACTGACTCTTCAGCAGATGTCATGGTAATGAAAAAAACTGTTTTCCTGTCTGCTGTGGCTATTGGCTCAAAAACAGACTCTAACAGCTGGGCAAGGTATAAATGTAGGTCCCATGAGGGAACAGGTTCCCTCACAGGGGGTGCAGGTGATTCAGGCTTTTGAAAATGGGCTGGGAAGCCAATAACTTTTCTTTACCAGCTGACATATAAGCTGAGACAGGTGCCAGATGCACTTTCAGGGTGGTACGTCTGATGCCAAGAGACTGTAAGTGCACCATGTATTCCAGAACTGCAAGCAACCCACCTGTTTGGGAGAGATTTCCTGAGATGAACACCACAAATAAAATGTCTCCATTTAGAGGAATATGCTTTTCTCTCTTTTTTTTTTATACTTTATTAAGATTTTCAGTTTGAATTAAATACATTTAACATTTGACACAGAAACTTAAAACACTAAAATACAGTATTACATACACAAACAGGACTCCTAGAGACATAAAATAATAAATAAAAAAGAAACACAGGCACATCATACTATACTTCTAAAACTTGATGTTTGGTCTCATGTAAAATATAACCTGGAGGGGGGACCTGGAGAGAGATCCGGTTTGGGTAGAGATACAGGTACTGTATAAGGACCTGGATGATTAACACACGGGGGAAAGAATTAATTAAAATGTGAGGAGAGGACCAGATAAGGTTACAGGTGGTCAGTAAAAGCTGTGTTATTGTTAAAAAAGGGTTATGCCAATTGATCGGTTCAACCAGTCCAATTATCGAAGGCAGTCCCCAGAGTTACCAGGGGACACTAAGGTGTAAAATCTGGGTTTATAGATGCCATTTCTAAGATCCACCTTCTCCATGCAAGTTCACATTGGGTTTGTCTCTTATCAGGGCTGTTAATGTCTCCGTTCTATAAATTAAAGTCATAATTTCATGCCACTAAGAGAAGTCAGGAGTTTGACTACAAAGTCATTTTTTGGTGATTGACTTTTGGGCTGCTGGGAGAGACACCTTCAATAGCTTCTCCGAGTGTGGGTCCCTGTACCTTTGTAAGGTATCTAGGAAGAAATACAGGGATGGAGTTAATAACAAATCTGTGCTAAACATGGTCTGTAGGGCCTGTTGCAACTCTTCCCCGTAACCCATCCAGTACCAGACAACTCCATAAGATGTGGCCAAGGGCTGTTGGGGAGTGACCACATCCTGTCCAGCATAATTCAGTGTGGTTTGTCTGAAATTTAACTTGTATTGCTGGGGTCCTACAAAAGCAAATTAACACTTTCCAGGAGAATTCTCTCCAATGTATTGCTGCGAGCTCCTTGTATAGTTTCATTTGTGCTTTATTCCACACTTCATCCTGTACTGGTAACTCTAAGTCTCTGGCCCATGCTTTTTGAACTGAACGTGTAGAACCCCCTTTCCATGTCATAAGAATTTTATATATATAAGAGATTATATGCTCCCGGGGAGCTCTGCCTTCCACAACAATTCTACAAAAGGTCAAAACAGACGGGTGAAAGCCTGAGCCTCTCGCTTTAAATTGTAAATGTATGATATAATCCCGAATTTGAAAATATCTGAATCTATCTCTCCATGTAAGACCAAACTGTGTGATTAAGTCTTGAAGGGACAGAATCCCCTCCTCTCCCACCAGATGCCAAATCATGTAAAGGTTTTTCTTTTCCCATAATTTAAAGCCCCCGTCCCACCTAGCTAGGCCAAAGCCCTCCAGATATGATATTGCAAACAGGAGCTATCTCCTGTCCCGCAAGCTCCTGTCTTCTAAGATTTGATACCAGATGTCTAGGATGCGAGCTATGTACAGATTAGAAGTCCTTTGCCATGTCAGTTTCTTTGTGTTACTTAATAAAGTACAGTGGAGATTAGTAAGGTCTCCCTCCTCCAACTCCAATGTTTTCCACTTGGCTGTATACTGTTTATTTGCCCAATAAGAAATTGTCCTAAGTTGAGCTGCCATGTGGTATATCTTGAGATTGGGAAGGGACAAGACCCCCTCTTCTTGGGGTAGTTGAAGGGTGGGCAAACTTACTCTTGGTTTTTGTGTTCCCCAAATAAATCAAAAAATTTTCCTGGAAAGGGTATTGTAAAAAGTACAAGGGAGGGCAATAGGCAAGGTATGAGCTAAATAAAGGAACCTAGATAATACTACCATCTTCATTACCTGTACTTGTTGCATTAATGAAATGGGAATAATTGACCACCTTTCCAAATCTTTACTGATTTGTTCTTAGAGAGGGTGGTAGTTAAGGTCTGCCAGCAGCTCATATGTTGAGACTATTTGGACCCCTAGGTATTTCAAATAAGTTAGGTCCCACTTAAAGGGGATTTGTTGGCAAATATTGTCTGATGGAGTGTAGGGAAGTTGCAACACTTTAGGCTTTGTGGTATTGATTTTGTATCCTGCGAGTTGGGCAAAACTCTCCAGGCACCTCCACATTTGGGGAAGCGTCTGTTCAGGGTTCCATAAATAAATGAGAAGGTCATCTGCATATAACGCTAGTTGCTGATATTCCCCCCCCATTCTACCCCCTGCACCCCGTCCTCCCCTCTTAGTGCTTGGGCCAGGGGCTCCAAATATAATGCACATAGGAGAGGGGCTAGAGGGCACCCCCGTCTTGTGCCTCTATGTAATGAGAACATCCCCAACATCTGGCCATTGATCTTTACAAAGGCCTTAGGCTTGGAATAAATGTTGTTAATGATTTTAATAAATGAGTCCAAAAAACCAAAATGAGCCACGGTTGTAAAGAGAAAGTTCCATGCTACCTGGTCAAAGGCCTTCTCAGCATCTAAGCTTAAGAGTAAGAAAGAGGCCCTTAACCGGGCAGCATGGTAAAGGATATGCATGGTTCTTTTAATATTGTCCTGGGTTTGTCTACCCGGTACAAATCCTGTTTGGTCAAAATCAATTAACTTGGGCAGTATATGTTCCAGTTTCTTTGCTAAGAGACTCTCATATGATTTGTAATCAACATTAAGGACTGAAATTGGCCCATATGATTTACATTGAGAGGCGTCTTTGCCGGGTTTTGGGATACTAGAAATTATTGCATAGTTCCAGGTGTCAGGGAAATGCTCCCCCTGCTGTGCTTCTCTGCAAGTTTCCAATAGGGGGCCCTCCACTTCTACTTGAAAAAACTTAAAAAAAACTGGGGTGAATAGCCATCGAGGCCTAGGGATTTTCCAGATTTTAACTGTTTAATTGCCTGATTCAATTCTGCCTGGGTGAATGGTTTATCCAACATAAGTTGAACGTCTTTATTAAGTTTTGGGAGTGTCAGCTTAGTCAGATATGCCTTTATTTGGGTCTCATCAGCTCTTTGTTCAGGTGTATGCAGATCCTGATAAAATTTCCTAAAACTCGCCATTATGTGCTGTTGGGAGTGCATTAGCTTCCCATTGTGAGGGTCCCTGATCTGGGTTATCATCGACTGCGTTGTCTGCTGGCGCAAGCGATGAGCCAAAAGTCTAGTGGCCCTTGGTCCCACTTCCCCGTATCTTTGCCGTAGATGCTGTAATGCCTGTTCTGTCTTGATGTCTAGCTGTTTCTGTATCAGCTGTTTAATAACTTTATTCTGGCAGCAGCAGAGTCATCACTCTCAGCATGCTGTGTTTGGGCTTCCTTAAGCTGTGTGTGCAGTTTCTCCCACAGTGCCACCTGTTGCTACTTGAAGTAGGCTGCATATTTAATTAATTCCCCTCTTAACACAGTCTTTAGGGTATCCCATAAGGTAGCTCTAGAAGCATCCTGTGTATCATTTTCTTTCAAAATCTGGGATATTTTTATTTTAGTTTGATCTGTGAATTCTTTTAAGTTTAATAGGTAATTGTTAAACCTCTGAATTGCTTGCTTCTTCCCTGTTCCCCATTCTAACTGCAGCTCTACTTGCACATGGTCGGATAGAACTGAGGGAGTATGCACACATTTCACAACTTGATGTTGGTGCTCACTTGTTAGGAGAAAATAATCAATCTGTGTGTAATACCCATGTGGGGGAGAAAAATGTGTGTACTCCCATTCCTTGGGGTGCATCATGCGCCACACATCCACCCAAGAGGTTCCTCTTATATATGCCTCAGTCAGCCTAGTGACTGGGTTGTTTCTAAATACATTGGGTCTGGAGGTGTCCATATGCACCAAGGTCTGATTCAGGTCCCCTCCCACCACCAGTGGCCCCCTCTAAAATGCGGATATTTTACATAAAAGGCTTTTAACCTCCATGATCGAGGACCCTGGTGGAATATAGAGAGAGACACCAATGTGACAGAAGAGCCTCCCCCCCCATTCTCTCTGTACAATAGTCATTCTACCCTCTGGGTCTGAGTAACCAGTTGTTCTTCTGAAAGGTGACCCTCTTGGGATAAAAATGGCTGTTCCCCTGTGTTTACCCTTACCATATGAGGAGAACACCTCAGAAAAGCCAAGTCTTGCCAGCTTCTTGTGCTCAGCTCTCCCGAGGTGAGTCTCCTGTAACGACACAAACCCCGGTGTCTGCTTCTTTAAGGTCATAAGGACTTTATATCTTTTAATCAGGTTGTTTAATCCGTTTACATTGTGTGAAATTATTTTGATTTGCTCCCTGTCAGCCATTTGGAAGTTGAGCAGGTATTCCCCCACTGATCATGCACCTTATAATTGAGTGATGAGGGATCTCTCTATGACACCCATCCCCACAGCCCCCATCTTGGAACTCAATCCCATCACATTTTGGTGCTCACCACCCACCCCACCTCCTTCAAGCAAATATAAACATTGGCTGTGCTTCTAATTAGTGCCACATAAAAATAACAACATCCTTCAAAGAAAATAACAGCAATTCACCTTGCCACTGTACCTTGTCCCCCTCCATATGAGGTAACACACAAAAAACATAAAGCTTGTTTCTAAAGTTACACAGGACCAACAGTGCCCTAAGGCAAAGAAACACTGTGTGAGTGCTATAACAACTGTTAGGGGAGGTGCCTTCTCCCTAGCGGCCCAACTATTTATAATGTGACCTCCAAGGTAGAGGAACTGCATAGTTCGTTCCCTGTGGCCTCTAAGGATTTTATTTAGAGGTAGAGGAGATGAACCACTAGCCAGAGTTCGATCCTCTAAGGCCCTAACAGTAGTGGGCCTAGTCTTGATGTTAAAGCCTAATGACGTCGGCACGTCTCCGTAAGCATGGTATGATGGGCTCAGAGATCCCCTTCCAAGAAAACTCAGGGATATCTCTGGTCCATTCCTTGCCAGTAGAGTCAGAATAGCTAACACCCAGAGACTTAATAGTCGGTAACCAAACATTACAAACCCCTCGTTCCCTTCATTCCTCGGGCACTAGTACAATCTTAAGGGCAATTATGGTTCCACAGCAACAGATGTAAGAAACTACACCACAGAAAGTTCAGTAAGTCTGAAGTTGACCAGCCCAAGTTATGAGCATTGTTTCCCAAATTAAACACAGTGCCTTGATTGTTCTGCTAGGGTAGTCTCTGAGGGCTCAGAGAGAGAGAGAGGCTATCATCTTTATTCAGCACCCCTTTAATTCAGCATGGTCTTCTTCTCCCCCTCGTCAGTCTTATAATTAGGGGGGCCAGATCAGCCAGTTCTGCATAAGCTGTATACTGTTTTACCACTCGCTTATATTTCAGGCCATTTCTCAGAAAACTAAAGTACTGATAACATCAAAATAAACACCAGTTCCGAATTCAGCCTCTGTCCCAGCATGAGATCCTTCCCTAGCATTCAAATATCCTCAATATAAAATAAATGAGGGGGATTGTTCAATAAGCAGTGAGAAATACACTCACAGTCTGTCAGGTCCTTGAGTCAGGTATTTTCATCCTCGGATTCAGCTTGGGAACGCCGACAGGAATGAGTTAAGCGATGTAAAATCCCTTTTATATCCTGCATTGTGCTAGGGGCCATTTTCCTCCCGATCTTTTTATGTTATGTTGTGCTGCCTCTTGCCAACTTGGCTGCTGATCAGAGCATGCGATCAAGCAGGAGCTCATTTCTGGAAAGTTGTGGCCTTTATTTTTTTAAAGCCTGTATGGCTTCCGTTGCTGAGTGATACAACTCTGTGCCTGTTTCCCATCGCACTCTCAGGCGGGCAGGGTAAGACGTCTGAAATCTAAGCCCAATCTTTTTTAGTTTGTGGAGAATAGGGCCATATTCAAGTTGATGCTGCTGCATTTGTGGGGGGTAATCTTGGTCGAAATACAATCCTGAGTCATTATATTCCACCTTTTGCTGGCACCAGGCTGTCCGCAGGATAATCTCCTTATCGTGGAAACTTGAGAATTTAGCAATGATCGATCTTGGTCTGGCGGAAGATGATAGGGGCATAGGAATTAATGCCCTGTAAGCACGTTCTATTTTAAAGGTAACGGCCTGTGGAAGATCAAGCATATGCCTCAGTAGATAAGAGAGAAAGTCAGGCATTTCCCTCTCATCTGTCTCCTCAGGGAGACCATAAATTCTCAGATTGTCCCGTCTAGCTCTGGCCTTAAGATCCACACATTTGGCTGCTGTCTGCTCCTGTTGTTTAGAAAGCAACTCCACTGCTTGAGATACGTGTCATATGTTGTTCTCGGCTGTGGAAATCCTCTCTTCGGTTTCAAGCACCCTTGTCTCCAATTGAGTAAAGTCAGTATGTAACTTTTCAAACTTCGCTTTGTTTTCAGAGTGGAACTGTCTGATTTCAAAGAGCAAAATTTCAGATCTTGAGCAAGATAAAGTCTCCATCTCTACATCAGTGTCCCCACTCGTCATACTTGCTGGAGATTGTCCTCTACGGGCCTCCACGTTCATCCATATTGATCTTGTGGTTTTTTGGGTCTGTCTCAGATTTTTTGGACCCACTCACTTTCTTCTGATGCTCCCACTGTTAGTTTTGGTCATATTTCTGTATAAGGCTTAGATTTAGTATGTCTGAGAGCAATGAGCTTGCCCGAGGGAATCGGAGCTCTGTCGTTAGGCTGCCATTACAGCAGTGATGTCACTGGAAGTCCGGGATTATGCTTTTCTCATAGCTAGTTTTCTGGATACTTTTAAAACTTCTAATACTTTGACAGGGAGTTTTAGTCCAGATAAAGGTAGCTCTTCAAAAAGCAAGCCTTCAGGTGCAATGTTCTGAGGTCAGGACGTCGCCTTGCCTTGTAACAACATCGTATAGGCACTGACAGCCTCCTTGTAGAAGTTAGGCTTAGCATGTTCATACATTCAGCCTCTTCAAGATCTTCCATTGTTTCTTCAGAGGCGAGAATTTGATTTGCACTTCTATTTACCTACCCTAGCTATATATACTGTACATTACAGAGGCGCAGTATTGCCTCTGTGTTAGGATTGAGTTAGTGTTTACGCCAACATGAGAGTTTATATAGCTTATAACTCAGTGACTGTAGCCACTATTACTGTGAAATTTGGGGCATATGTTCCCATTCCTATGGGGATAACTTTTTATCAAGTTAGTTGCAAATCCATTTGGATGTTCAGAAGTTATTAATTAGTGAAATTACATAAATCTCCCCTTTTTTGCCATTTGTTTGCTCCCAAAGACAGGAAAAACTATGCCTGTTTAAATTATGAAAAATAATGGTTTGTTGGAGTTTACTTCAAGGAAGTGCCTTTAAGGGGTTTAAAACAACATTTTGTTTTATTTTTAATTCATTTACTTTTTAAAGTTCGAGCATGCACAGATAGGCAAACTCATTGAAAAAGCTGAAAATGCAAAACTTTTTTTCTGAGTTAAAGTTGATCATAAATAAAAACTAGAAAAATGAAAAATGAGAAAAATACTTATTCTAAAGGTTGACAGCTGTTTGATTCACCAGAAGACAGTCTAACAAGCATTACATCTCAGCTGACTTTACAAAACAATACTTAGCTTTTTAATTAAAAGAAAAAAGTTATAGTGTATGGTGAGGGCTTGTTGTGTATGGAATTCAGTGACTTTCAAAATGTTGTAGTACTACAGTTCAAAAGGTTTTTTTTCCTGGAATCCCCTCCCAAAGGGAACTGACAGCCAATGACAGACCACGCTACAGACATAGGGATGCTTGGTCCCTAACAACCACAGCACTAACCTTAGCAACTAGCGGATGCCAGATTAAAGCGTGGTAAAATAATTCCTTTTACGGGAAAAAATTAAATGGTCACTTAAATTATCGTAGGGGCACCATACACTATGAAAATAATGGATGAGCAATGTTCTGCCCAACCAGTGTGCTGTGCCACTTTGGGGAGTTCTGATTCCCCACGGACCTCTCGAGCTTCACTCTGGGGTCAGGGATCAGAACTTCAGTAACCAACACATCGGTTGCATACTCTGCCATCCACTATTCTCATATAGTGTATAGTAGAGCATTGTTCTGTATATAATTCCATCCCTTTCAAAATGCTGTCGTATCACAGTTCAAAGGTCATGGAATGTGACTGTACCCTTATGTGGTACAACAGCATTCTAAAACCTCTTTAGACTGCACAAGTCAGTTTCATTCTAAAAGAAAAAGAACTGCCACATGCACATTTCACACAATACTATACACTATAAAAAATACTGGATGAACAACTTTATGCACAACCAGTGTGTTCTGCCACCTCCGGGTTCTGATTCCCATGGACCCCTCGAGCTTCACTCTCAAGGTCATAGAAACATAGAATTTGACGGCAGATAAGGACCGCTTGGCCCACCCAGTCTGCCCATTTCCCTACCTAATGGATAAGCTGCATATCCTAGTTAACCAGCAGCCTACTTCTTCCTACCTCCACCCCCTAGAATTGCCTTATGACTGTCCCATGCATGCTTGAATTCCACCACTGTTTTTGACTCCACAACCTCCTCCAGAAGGCCATTCCATGCATCCACAGCCCTCTCTGTGAAAAAATATTTTCTTAAATTACTTCTGAGTTGGCCTCCTTCTATCTTCAAATTGTGCCCCCTTGTTCTTAAACACCTCTTTTTTTGTAATATGCTACTATACATATTAAGCTCCTTAAGTCTCTCTTCCTATGTCTTCCAGTGCAGACCCTGCACCATTTTAGTTGCCCTCCTCTGGACAGCTTCCATCCTGTCTGTCTTTGCAGAGATTGGGTCTCCAGAACTGCACACAGTACTCCAGATGGGGTCTCACCAGTTGTCTGTACAGAGGATAATAACTTCCTGTTTTCTACTAGTGATGCTCTCCTATGCATCCCAGTATCCCCAGCCCTCCTTGCTGCCTCTCTCACATTGCTTGCCCACCTTTAGGTCATCTGATATGACTACCCCCAGGTCCCTTTCCATTTTGTTGTTGTTAGTATCTCACCCCCATTGTGTACTCTTCCCTGGGTTTTGTTTCCCAGGTGCATTACCTTGCACTTCTTTGCATTGAATCTAAGCTGCCAAAATTTGACCATTCCTCTAACCTTGCCAAGTCCCTTCTCATCCTTTCCACCCCACCTTGTGCATCAACTCTGTTGCAGATCTTGTGTCATCTGCAAAGACATACTTTTCCTTCCAGTCCCTCTGCAATGTCAGCTTATAAGACATTGAAGAGGACCGGTCCTAATAACTGAACCCTGCGGTACCCTACTAGTAACCCCCCTTTCTTCAGAGTGGACTCCATTTACTATTACTCTCTGTGTCCTATTCTCCGGCCAATTCTTTACCCAGGTTGTCATATTGGGACCCACCCTCAGGCTGGCTAACTTGGATATTAATCTTTTGTGTGGGACTGTGTCAAATGCCTTGCTAAAGTCTAGGTAGGCCATGTCCACAGCCCCTCCCTGATCTATTACTTTGGTCACCCAGTCAAAGAAATCTATCAGATTGTCTGGCATGACCTTCCTGCTGTGAATCCATGCTGCCTTGGGTCCTGTGCCCCACTGGCCTCTAGATAATCAACAATTCTTTCCTTCAGAAGTGATTCCATCATTTTCCCTACCACTGAGGTTAAACTAACAGGTCTGTAGTTTCCTGCTTCTGCCTTGCTCCCACTTTTGTGAAGGGAATCACATCTGCCCTCCTCTAGTCCTCGAGTATCACCCATCCTCCCATGATTTGTTAAAAGGGTATCAGTGGTGTCACTAGTTCTACCCTTAGTTCTTTTAGAATTCTGGGATGAATCTCATCAGGCCCCATTGCTTTGTCCACCTTCAGTTTTAAGGTTCTTTCAGAACCTTTCTTCTGTAAATGGGCTGGTATCAACTTCTGTATCCAGAGTGTTTCTACTATTTGTTTTAGGTACCTCCCCTTCATTTGTAAATACTGAGCAAAAATATTTGTTTAGTATCTCCTTTTCACAGTCACCTCTGCCCACCCTCCCTCCCCTTTATTAAGCCTCACTATCCCTCCCTTGGTCTTTCTTCGTTCCCTGATGTACCTATAAAATATTTTAATCCTCCTTCTTAACTGAGTTGGCTATCTCCCTTTGCTGTTCTGACTGCCTTCCCAGCTTCCTTTTACTTTAACTGATACAGTTCTCTGTCCTGCTCCTTCTGTGATTCCTTGTACTTCCTGAATGCTTTCTTTTCCTCTTGAACCTTCACTGCCACTTCCTTTGAGAACCATAGTGGTTTCTTACATCGTTTTTTGTTTTGTTTATTTGCTTCACACAAAGGCTTGTTACCTCTGTGATGGTAATTTTTATTATTCCCCATTGTTCTTCCACCCCTCCTTCCTGCCCATTTGCTAGTGCATTCCTTAGGCACTCACCCATTTTGGCAAAGTCAGCCTCCTAAAGTCCAGTACTTTTGCCTTTGTGTAGCTTGACTCTATTGCTGTGTTTATGTAGAACCATACTGTTCGATGGTCGCTAGTTCCCAGATGGCTACCCACTTCCACATCTGTGATCCTCTCTCCATCTCCGTTTGAGAGAACCAAGTCTAAGATTGCTCCCTCTTGAGTGGGCTCCAATACTAGTTGTTCAAGGCATGCCCCTGTAGGCATCTAGAATAACCCACTCTTGAAGTGGCTGCTGCAACTGCACTCCAGTTAACATCTGGTATATTCAGATCACCCATCAGCAATATCTCCCTTTTCTGCCATTCTAAGTATACTTTCTATCATTTCCTTGCCCATTTCCTCCCCTGAGAAGGGGGTCTGTGTACAACCCCTGTGCGGTTTGTGGTGCCATTGCCTGTCTCCAAATTTACCTACAGTGCTTCTTCTCCTCCTCCCTGTTTACCCTTTTGTTCTGTTGCTTTGATTCCTTCCCTTATGTAAAGAGCTACTCCTCCTCCTCTTTACCCTCCCTGTCCCTCCTGTAGATAGCGTATCCTGGTATGTTTATGTCCCAATCATGGTTTTGTGTACCATGTTTCATGACTGCCACGATATCCAGGTGTTCCTCCTCCATCAAGGCCACTAATTCAGGAAGCTTGTTACCCAGACTATGGGCATTGGTACTCATTGCCTCCATTTTTGATGGCTTTACCTTCTGTTGCAGCATCCCCACTGACCTTTCTACCTCGGTCTTTTCTCATTTAGTACCCTGTTTTGTAGGGAGGCTGGGATTTTCCTGTTGCTTATCAGTGCCTCCCCTTGACTAGTTTAAAAGCTTGCCAATGAAGCATTTAAACTGATTGCTCAAAAGACTTGTTCCCTTCCTGGACAGATGCAGACCATCCTGCCAGTATAGGCTGGTGTCCCTCCAGGTGGAACCCCAGTCCCCAATGAAGCCAAACCCCTGTGCTCCACACCATTTTTTCAACCATTCATTAAACTACATCGTACAAAATACCGTCGCCTCACCCATGCCATTGACAGACAGCACCTCTGAGAAGGATACTGTGTGTGCTACTTTTCTTAGGCCCCTTCCAAACTCTACAAAGTCTTCCTGCACTGCTCTAATCTCAGGATGAGCCAAGTCATTTGTCCCTAGGTGGACAATGATGTCCAGCTCAGACTCCCGTGCAGCTGTTCTCATATCCTGAGGATGCGCTTCCTGTCCCTCCATGCCATGGCATCAGGCAGGCACCTTACTTCAGTTTTCCCTGCTCCCCTCAGTTCTATCCCCCTAATAATTGAGTCCCCCACCAGGAGCTGCTTCCTTTCCCTGTGGTGTCCTCTGCCTCCTTCCTGTGGGCCTCCCTTGTGACAGTTGTCTTCAGCCTCCTTAGTCTCCTCTGAGGGTGCATCCATAGGAGAGCTATGCTTCCCCAGAATGGTGTATGGATTGTGGAGTGGAACAACTGACTGGGTGTGCCTCTGTTCCACCATCCTCACCCTCTCTGAGCCCACTGTGGTCCAACTGCTGTGCTTTCTTTGCAACCTCTGAGGTAGTGGTGGTGGCTCTGGTGCTCCCTGGATGGGGGAGGTTCCCTTCCTACTGTCCAGTGTGGCCTGAAGATGGGCAATTTCCTCCCTCAGGGCAGGAGTTGTCTGCAAATAGGGCAGCATCTCAGTCTCCAGAAAGACTCCCAGAAGACTGCTGCCCCACAGCCATTACATTGCACTACTCCCCACATGTTTATCTACTTTTTTTGTGTGTGTGTGCATGTGATTTGTTTGTTATATAGAAATATATATATATTATACAATGTGTATGCTTATATTGTTGGTGCAGTGTGCTAGAGAGGATATGACAGTGATATGCACCTTGTACCCTTGAGGAAATGATGTCAAAACCCCAGGTATAAAGGAACTATTTCAGGGGTGGGTGGGTGAGGGGTGGGCAGGGGTTGGGCCTAAACTGTGCCCTCACGAAACAATCAGCTAAAAGCTCTGACCCACCGCTGCAATGAGTGCCTTCCTGTCAGCAAGATGCCCTACACAACAATTTGACAGAGAAAATACCCTGCTAATCAAACAGAGAAAAGTCCAGACATCCAAGTCAGACACAGGTAAACCTCCTCGGCCCCAAAACAGCCTGGTGGTTTGTGCTCTGAAAGCAGTCAGCCCCAAAATAAGTCAGCTGTGCTTTAAACTCTTCCTGCACTGAAAATCTTAAGAATTGTTACAAGAGTAAAGCTAGATCCACCTCCCTCTGCTGCTTGAAAGACTGTCTTTCCTGATAATTCTAAGTTCCTTATTTCACCTTTCAGTTAGAAGTAGCCTCCACCTGCAGACTATCTGCTACAAACCAAAGACAATTGTAAGGTTCACCTCCCTCTGCTGTGAGCACAACTTGCTTTCTTGCAAATCCTATGTTCAGTATTGTAGCTTCAGCTGAAGAATATTAGCTGTTCTGATGAGTTTGCTATAAAACACTTGCTTATAATGCTGTTGTTCTCAAGTCTGTAAGACTCTTCCAAAGCTATTGGCTGATAAGAACCCCTCTGTGGCAGAGCACACTGGTTGTGCATAGTTGTCCATCCAGTATTCTCTATGTTGTGATTCACTAGAAAAATTGTCAATTACATACTTTAATGAACTGAATGAGAGTGCTTGGTAACACATGACCAAAATGGGAAAAATCGTCGCATATTTTAGTTCAACATGACCAAAATATTTCAAGCAGTAAAATGGTCTCAAAAATATAGTAAGCCCTACAGTATATGAATAAAATGTTTATAGGCAAGAAACATGAAACAATCGAGACCACAACCAACAACCACGACCAACAAAAACAGCTGTGTGCATTTTGTACTACAATTGAAGTGATACACAGACAAAATAGTCAGCAAATTATTTTCCATCTCTTGTTTTGTGTTAAACAAGTTAGGACTAATGTGCATCCTGTTTTGTACAGGGCAAAAGGGCACTGCACGAAACAAGTTAGGACTCAAAGTAAGGAAAGCCATTACAAAAAGTATGTGAATGCATTGTTAGAGTTAAAGTGCTCCAAGTAGGGAAATCAAAAGTTAGGGGAAAATGGCCCTGGATCCTTAGAGAATCTGTAGTATGCTGTTCCTCAGGGTTTCACTGATCATGCAATTCAGCATAGACATTCCCCTAACTTTGGCACTGTCTTGTCACCCAAAGTAAAATAGTGACACAGTAATGCTTGCACGAGGGTGTTGTAGTACTGTTAGGGTAACGTCAATGCTGCACTGTGCAATAATTCCAATGCTAAGGAACAGCAAACCATAGATTCCGCAAAGTGTCAGTCACTTTTTCCCCTATCTTTTGATTTCCCTACTTTGGCGTGCTTTAACCCAAACAATGCATTATCATAGTTTGTTTTGTTTTTTTGCAATGCATATAGACAGACAGACATACAAAGAGACAGACAACTGGTGTAGAGAGCAATGCCACAAAATAAAACTGATATTTTGGACACATTTTGCAAGATGTAATGACATCTGGTATTGTGGGGTATATCACAACTGATATTTAGCAATACTGGGTATATCACAATGGAACACTAAACCAATCCATCTTCAGGGCAGGAAGGCCGATGACTACCGCAGTCATGGACTTTGTGGACATAGTAGCCAGTGGTTTAGATAAAGAGGAGGCCATGGGTGTGGTATACATCAACCTTTCCAAAGCATTCGACTTGGTGTATCGGAGGAGCTGTTTTTCTCCTGCATGCCCACCCTGACCCTGACCTTTATTAAATGCCAGAGGGAGGAGGAGCAAGGTAAGTAAGTAACATTTATTTTTTAAGCGCTTTTCAAAAAACCAAAGTGCTGTACAAATAACAACATTTTAAAACAACAAGCATTAAAACAATAATAAAATCATTCACCATGAAGGCAAGTGGAAATGGAGTAAGTGAAAGCTGAAGCATCAGGGAGTGGCCAAGGAGCATAACGGACAGCTGGAAGAGCAGGGAGCTTCACCGCAGAAGGAATCTGGAACTGCTACTCTGAGCTGGTCTATGGCAATTATCATAAAGGAGCTGTAATTGCAGAACTGTCTGGACTCTGCACAAGGGGAACAGCATAAGGAGCTGGTCCAATGTGACTTCAAGAGGTGACTATGATTTCAGGGCCTGAGTAACAGCAGTTGAAGGGAATAGGGTGCTGCTATGGATGGTGAGGGTCTTACTGAAGAAATTAATAAAATCTTGTGAGGTTGGCATTGAGGGGTGAAGATCTGGGGCTCAGTTCCTTACTGTGGGGAATCTGGACTGTATTGCCAGTTATAAATAACTGATGGTGAGGAACTTGCTGAGGAAACTATTAAGTCTTGTGGGATTGCCTTTGAGGGGTAAAGGTCTGGGGCTCAATTCCTTACTGTAGGGAATCTGTACTGTACTGCCAGTTATAAATAAATAGTCTGTAAAGGTTAGGTATCGTGCATATCCCAAACCTGTTGACAGAGCTGACATAGCAATGGAGGGGCAGCACAGCTGGCGGGGCAGCCAAAGGGGTGGATTCTTTGGCAGATTGATGGGGTGTAGCGGACATGGGGCAGCCATGGTTCTAAACTGGGAGTGGAGGATGCATGGGGGGAACAATGGGGAAGAGGGGCGGAGAAGCAGAGACAGTATCAGCTGAGGAAAGAGAGGGAGGAATTTTGGGGGTCCTCCAGGGGATCAGGTACATGGTTTGAGAAGACAGGGGTTTTGGGGAAGAAGGACAGAAGGTGGCCCACTGGACACAACAGAGCACTGGGAGATGATAGCACCAAACCCAGTTGCAGGATGAGGGATCTCGAAACAGGAGAGAATGAGGCAGCTGGGGCTCAGGAGTTGTGGAAGGTAATAGTTTCAGTAAAAAGGAGACATATATGTGCAACTAGGGGCCAGAATTTAACTAAGAGCATGACCAACGTAGGAGAGAGAAGCATGGGAGTACAGTAGAAAAAACATATTTGCATCCCTCACTAAGCTTGCAGAGGATGTTAGGGAGGAGAGCGACTGCGAGGAACTGTCGGAGGAGGGAATGAGGTTCGGAGACATGGGGAACGATACCTTGGGAGCAGGAAAACTGGTTGTAAAGGGGATGGACCACTTGGGGATGCACCAGGGTGAGGCACTAGAGGAGCCGGGGCATGAGGTAGGTGGCAGCGAGGAGCCTATGGTGGTAGAGGCAATGGTAGGGAGCCCAGAAGAGCTAGAGATGGGGACTTCTTAGGCCATCAATGGAAGACAGTGCATATAGCATGGAGAAAGCATATGGAATGTAATGAGTGATGCACTGGGGGTGGCACGCACCGAGGGAACTATGCGAACAGGGTAAGTGGTGAGGAAGAAAAGTCCTTCAAGAGGGACACAGTACACAGAAAATTCAGGTTCAGGGCATGTATCAACAGCAGCTGTGGTGAGAGCCAGTGAGGAGATGAAAGGGGTTAGTGCATGCTCCAAAAGTGATATAGACAGTAGATGCGGGCCCACAGAGAACAGGAAAGGGGTAGAGAAAGGGAAGAGGGTGAATAGGAGGAGGGGCCTGGGGGAAAGTCCAAGGGGGAGGAGGTGATGAAGCCAATTTTGGGGGAGGACAAAAGTCCAGACAAGGATATGTTGGTCAATGGAAACAGGGAGGTAAAGGGGGGGCAAGACCTAGGCCATAAACTCTAACTTAAATGCCAAAAGAACACTCAGAAGAAGTGCACACAAAGGTGGCACTTTTAGGGGACTCTATAATCAAGGGAATCAGATGGGGAGAAAGGGAGCAAAAAACAATATGGTATGGGTGCAGTGTATGCCAGGAATGACAACGCTAGAGGTGAGGCACAATATTCCATCTTGGGACAAGCAGCAAGATGAGAGGACACAACTGGTGTTTCACTTGGGTACCAATGACCTGGAAGGAAACAGTCTGATGGAGGTGCAGGCAAGGTTCAAGGAACTTGCTAGGTTCTGTAGTAACATGATTTTTCCTTCCATTTCTTTCTCAGAGGTGTTGCCTGTGTCAAGAGAAAGCACATCCAGGAAGGAAAAGATAGTGGTATTCAATAGATGGCTGAAAGGATGGTGTGGGCAGATGTGGTTCGGTTTGATAAGTGACTGGGATTCAACATGAGAAGAAGAGGGGCTGTATGCCCCTGATAGGTTGCACCTCTGAAGGGGAAGCTGTACTAAAGACTAAAATAGAGGACTTTTTAGTAAGGAAGCTAAATTTAAACTAAATTGGAGGGGAGGGGTTTAAAGACAGTGCCACCCAAGCAGGTTACAAAATTGAGAGGCTATCAGCCTCTGCCCCCCCCCCCCCGGACAAAGACAAAGTAGAAGTAAGGAAAACAGGCAGCAGCAGGGAGGAGTTAAAAAAGGAAAATAGGGAAGATGGGGCGACATGGTGGAGGGGTTTGGTAGCAAATGCTAGGAGTCTGGGGAATAAACTAGGGGAGCTGGAGGCCACCAAGGTGGACGAGGGTCTCGACATAGTAACAGCGTATGAGACTTGGTGGAATGAGCATCATGCCTGGGAGACAGTGATGCCTGGATATCAATTGTTTAGGAATGACAGGGTAGGGAAAAGGGGAGGAGAGGTAGCATTATACGTCAAGGAAGAAATTGGGGCTACAGCGGGGCTGGAGGTGGAAGGGGAAACTGAGATAATGTGGGTCACTCTATACAAGAGATATGGGGAGCATTTGAGAGCCTGGGTGGTTTACAGACCTTCTATGCAGGGGGAAGAGGGGGATAATCAGCGTGTACAATCAGTAATGAAGAAGGCGAGAAAAGGGGAAATTCTACTAGTAGGGGACCTAAACCTCCCTGACATCAACTGGGAGATCCTCACATCAGCATCATTTAGGAGCACGGGCATCTTAGAGGCACTACAAGGGATATTCCTGCAACAGAGGGTTAAGGAGCCCACTAAGGGTGAAAACCTGTTGGACGCAGTCCTCACAAACGGGGACAGTGTGGAGGAGGGGGAAGAAATAGGCACAAGTGACCAAAGAGCTGTCAGGTTCAGAGTGAGAATGGGCAGGGAAAAGAACAGGACGAGAACTAGGGTAATGGACTTCAGGAAAGCAGACTTTAACAGAATGAGGAGGGTAATTGGGGAAGAAATGTCAAGGTTGGGGAATATGAAGGAAGTGGAGGATTTATGGGCAGTTATTAAGGGGGGGCGCTGAAAGCCACTGACATATGTGACAGGAGAGTCAGGAAGAACAGAAGAAAGAGGAGACCACTTTGGTTTACAAAAGAGGTGGCAGAGGTGGGCAGGGAGAAGGCTGAGGCATTCAGGAGGTACAGGACGACACAAAGGAATGAGGTTAGGGAGGTCTATAGGGAAATGAGGAGAGAGGTAGGGCAAAGGATAAGGAGAGCTAAAGAGGCCACTGAGGAGAGGATAGCAAACCAGGTGAGGAGGGGAGATAAGACCTTTTTTAGGTATGTGGGAGAGAGAAGGAAGGCACAGCAGGGAATAGGGAGGCTGAGGAGGGAGGGTGGAACAAGGCTGGAGGGGGATTTTGAAAAAGCAGAGACATAAAACAACTACTTCTGTTCAATCTTCACAGAGGAGGGCAAGGGCAGAGGGCCAGTGCAGGAGGGGAAGGGAGAAAACTACAGGCAAATGGTTACATGAAGTTCGCAGCAGATAGAGTAAGAGAAGAACTGGGCAGACTAAGGGTCAACAAGGCAATAGGGCCTGACAGCCTGCATCCAAGGGTACTCAGGGAGCTGAGTGAGGCATTGTCACTGCCTCTGGCGAGACTGTTTAACTTGTCCTTGGAAACAGGTGTGGTGCCTGGGGACTGGAGGAGGGCAGAGGTGGTTGCACTACATAAAGGGGGAAGCAAGGAAGAGGTCAAAAACTACTGCCCTGTTAGTCTCACCTCGGTAGTGGGAAAGGTAATGGAAACATTGCTAATGGAAAGGGTGGTGGAATACCTGGAGGGCAATGGTTTGCAGGATGTAAGGCAGCATGGCTTCACGAGTGGAGGGTCCCATCAGACTAACCTGATAGAGTTTTTCGATTGGGTGATGCAGGTAGTGGACCAGGGAGGGTGGTGGACATGGCCTATCTGGACTTCAGTAAGGCCTTCTACACCATTCCACACAAAAGGCTGGTGAATAAGCTGGAGAGCCTGGGGGTGGATCAGAGAGTTACTAGATGGGTGGAGAACTGGCTGACAGGAAGGTGCCAAACAGTGGTGGTAAATGTGGCACATTCTAGGGAATGGGCAGTGATCAGCGGTGTGCCGCAGGGGTCAGTATTGGGGCCACTACTCTTTAACATCTATATTAGCAACCTAGCAGAGGGATTGGAGGGTAGGGTATGCCTATTCGCGGACGATACAAAGGTCTGCAATAGGGTAGACTCACGGCGGGGGGGAGTGGATGCCATGAGGAGAGACCTGGAAAAGCTGGAGAAGTGGTCAGAAACCTGGCAAGTAAAATTCAATGTGAAAAAGTGTGCAGTGATGCACCGGGGGTGGAAAAACATGAAGGCTACTTACTTCCTTTGGGGGGGAATCAAGGGTATGGAACAGGAAAAGGACCTGGGGATTATTATATTGAGGAATCTTAAGGTGGGGAAGCAGTGTAGCAAGGCGGCAGGTAAGATGAATGGTATGTTGACCTGCATTGCGAGGGGCTTTACTAGCAGGAGGAGAGATGTGCTAATGCTGTTGTACAGAACTATGGTAAGGCCTCACCTGCAGTATGGGTTGCAGTTCTGGAGACTGCACCTATGTAAGGATATTGAGATGATGGACAGGGTTCAGAGAAGAACTACTATGATGGTGCGTGGGATGCGAGATAAACCATATAAGCAGAGGTGCAGGGAGCTGACTCTGTACCCATTAGAGACCAGGAGGGAGAGGTGGGACATGATTGAGACATTTAAATACTTGAAGGGGATTAATAGGATGAAGAAGGGGAGCTTGTTTAGAAAGAAGGAGGGAGCAAACACGAGATGACATATCCTTAAAATAGAAGGTGGGTAATACAGAGGCAATGTCAGAGGACAGTTCTTCAAGGAGAAGGTGGTAGAGGCCTGGAACAGACTGCCAGAGGAGGTGGTGGGAGCTGAAACAGTTGAGGGGTTCAAGAGTGCATGGGACAACCACATGGAGTTGGAAGGAGGGGTGAAGATCCGGAGCTAGTATAAAGTTGGTGGGGAGCAGAGGAGGATGTAAAGGGTAGACAAGATGGGCTGGTGTGATCATTTTCTGCCATAACATTTCTGTGTAATCTGACACTTCTGGATTGGCTTAAGCAGATAGGACTGTCAGAAAGAGCCACATTGTGCTTCTGATCATATTTATGTAACAGGAAACAGCAGGTGTACGTAACCGGGGTGCTCTTAAACTCCCACATCCTGGAAAAAGGCATGCCCCAGGGGTCCACCCTGGGCCCCGTACTATTTCTGATTTATATAAGCAATTTGCTCACACACACTAATAAAACAGAGATCAAGCTACATGAGATGATACAGTGCTGATAGGTAAAGCTGCATCCCAGAAAGAACTAGAACATGTTCTAAGCATGACTTCAACAGTCTCCAAGAGTGGTTCACAAACTCAAACATGGTCCTGAGTACCAAGAAAACTCAGGCAATGCTCTTCAGACATGGTAGGCAGAACAATAAGGTAGAGTTTGACCTAAATATCACAACACTGTATGGCCAAACACTAATCAGGGTCAAAGAGTACAAATTCTTAAGTGTAATAGTTGAAAGGCATTGAAATCTGACTCGCATATAAACAACTGTGCCAAAAAAGTAGCCTGCCATCTAGGGGCCCTGAGAAGGAAAGCATAGTTTACGCCCAGAGAGGTAAGAAAAACTATAGCCACCCAGCTCCTACTACCAGTACTGGAATATGGGAACATTGTATATTAGCATGCAGCCAATACAGTGAAAATGAGATAGACTCTCCAATAACCTGGCAAGGTTCATGATAGGATGTGGCTATGAGTACCATCAATGCTTAATGTATAAGGATTTAGCATGAGGCTCCTTAGAAACTAGGTGAGAAAATCTAAAAGCACAGTTAGTCTACAAACTATACAATGATGTTGCCATAATCCCAAAAATGGAACTTAGTGAGACTCCTCTGCACTCGCACAAATTAAGGTAGGTAATAAACAGGGGAATTTACCTCCTTAGGATATTATTCCTCATATGGGCAAATAACTACAAACTGGTGATCTGCAAAAGTGTGGAGTGAGATACTCCCAGAGTCTAGGAAAGCACCTACAGCAAGATCTTTTAAACTGCTGTTGGGAAATATGCTTAAGGATACCTGTAATTGCCTGTCAATGTATGGTGCAAAAGTACGGAAATCATGTACTAGGTGTTCTAAAATGTACCCATTGTCAAAGTACTTCCTGCATGTTAAACTGTGTTTAATATGGGGTAATACATCATTGTATGCTGTAAAAGCGTGCAGCTCAAGACCTAGGTGTTCTTAGTATGCACTTAAAACAGTCTCCTGTGACCAAACTGCACCTACGTGCCAAACTGTAACCTATATGTCAATTTATACCGTGCCAAACGTCACTTCATCTGTAAAACAGGACAACTTTGTAAACAGGGCTGAAAAGTCCTAACAGTTTTACCCTGCCAAAAAATAAAGATTTTATCACCATCATCATCAATCAGAGATCAGCCTTCACAATGCTGATGACATCGCAATAGCCATGTAGAGCACTGAAGCCAGCAGTTTATAAAAAAAAGAGAAAAAGTAAAATATTACACAAACAGAAGATTTAAAAGCTATAGCAAGTAAACTAATGTCTACAGTAAATTAAATATGCAATACATGGACTCAAGTTATACAATATGTCACTTGTGAGTGGGGCAAGACAATTATTACTCACTCATGGCTCTGCCACTCATGAGGTATTGTCCTGGTGCCTCACACTGGAAGATAAATTGCATATATTGAGTCAGCTTAATGCATACTCTATCTATCTATCTATCTATCTATCTATCTATCTATATCTATCTATCTATCTATCTATCGTGCATGGTAGAATGCTGTTGAGCATGGAAATCCATGCTCTCAACAGCGTTGTTATGCTGCACTAGCTACGTCATCATAGCTGTTGTGCTGCGCTAGCTACGTAGCTAGTGCAGCATAACACCTAGCAGGTGGGTGCACATGCATGGAATCTGAGTGCGCATGCGTGATCGGGCGACCGCCAAAGCGACTGGAATGGCCACGGTGTTGAAACATGGCAGAAGACGAAAAAACTGCACACAAATGTGGGAAAAAGTAAGTGCAGTCTATGTATGAGCGACCGTACACTATAAAAGACTGTGTATGATCACTCATACACAACAAGGGTATTTTTCAACTCTCGAGGTTTCCATGGTAACGAGACCTCTTGAGCTGCACTCTCGAGGTCTCCAGTTACAATGAAAACCTCTCGAGTGAAAAATACCCTTGCTGTGTATGAGCAGTCATATACAATCCTCTATATCTATCTATCTATCTATCTATCTATCTATCTATCTATCTATCTATCTATCTATCTATCTAATGTAGAAGTGTGATATGCAAGGAAATATACAAGATTGATATATTACAAGTACACTGAACTTACCTATCCATTATTTCATATAGCATATAAGGAAGGTAAATTGTATCTTTAGATCACGTGTGTGATAATTTCCAGCCTTTTTCCATAGTGTAGTGGTGTTTTTTGATATGGCCATTATTTTGACTAAGAAAGAAAGAAGGCTCAACTCCTTGAATATTTGTCAATCCTCCACAAGCTAATTTAGGATATAGATGTGAAGTCAGTAGATTTTATTGTATTTTCATTCAGGTGGCTATAGTTTCATTCTGTTTTTACCATTATTTTATATTGCCAGTAACCACAGTTTTCCTCAGGAAGTGGTGATTTCTCATGAAATATTGTTATTGTTTGATGGATGGAATAAAATAAATGAATTGATTAACATCAAAATCACCCCAGATCATCAATGTTATAATCAGTAAAAATTCTAGCTATTTTCTTACAGAATAACCCACTCAGTTAGCCCTTAAGTATTTGCTAAACTGTAAATGTAGCCATTAGTGCTTACTGGATAAGGAAAGTTATGTAATATCACAGCTCTGTTGTTGTAAATTGACCCTAAACCAATGCTTGCTGAATCAATGTTCCCAGATACATTGTTGTCGCTTGGGACAGCAGGCATTGTACAAACAAGAAGAGCAATAAACCATGCTAAGCTGGAAATCCCCAGAGACCATAAAAAAACCACAAAACTAGCAGGCTAATTTAGAATAAAACTCCTAACAGCAGACAAAGTAAAGGACTTACTAGAACCACACATACAAATCAAAACACTGCACAGTATATGTTTTTGCAAATTCTGACTGTACTACTCCTTTAAAAGGCCAGTGACTCACTTTCTGAATTGATGGACATATGGTATTATGTCTGTCTGAAAGTCTCCCTGCTGAAGCCAAGAGTGTATGTGAATATGCCCCTCAGGACTGGCCCATCTAGCCACATCATGGGCCTAAGCCCATGCCTTCACCGTGTCTCTCGAAATGTTCAGCCCACTTTTATCTAAAGTCTTCTACATAGATGCACACATTTGATTTACAAGAGACTGATCAGTGTGGACCCAAGTAACTCTGCAGTTATCCATATTAAATAAGGGCCTTGTTCCTGTAACCCCTAGGTGGCGCTATCCCAAGGGCTACTACCCCTGCCTGCCTAACTAATAACACGTTGAGGGGCCTAGGTCTAATGGTGAGTGCTTCGAACCAGAGGTCAGGGTTTGCAATAGTTAAACTAATTTGGTCACAGCCCTCTGGGACACTGCAACCCCCCTTTCTTCCCACTAGTGGTCCACACAATATATCAGAATTACCTTCACCGTATACACTTACCCCCAGGACTGGTTCGGTCAGTGGGACTCTGGGGACTCCCTGTAAAACAAGATGATACAGTGTAAAAACCACAGTACAATACTTTAACATAAACAAATACCTCAGGCAGTGTAACTTTGCTGAAACAAACAGATCTGATTTATTTAGGGGGATATAACAAGGACAGGGGGAAAACAGGTTAATTAGTTTAAACGCATTAATAATCACAGTACTGTGCACATATTTCAGAATCCCAAATGTCCCAAATGTCACTCTTACTGGGTACTCAGGCAATAAGAGGCTAGCCTATTTGGTGCAGCTGGTTGGGGACCTGAAGATGGAAAATGCATGCACAATACCCAAATTGTAATCCGGAGTCGGTAGGCTCAGTTCGTGGAGAAAGAAAGGAAAAGTAATCAGATGGAACACTTGCAATTAGATGATGGCAGGGAGCTACCCTGATTTGTACTCACAAATTCAATGCTTAAACTGAATGGAAGGCAGATTGTCCTGGATTGCCAGAAGGAGCAGACCATGTGGACAAGGTCCTTGTGACTGGATCCCACGACAGTTCAGAGCAAATGGATGTAGTCTGGATTAAGCTGGGGTTTACTTCCAGCTTCATGCACTCAATTCACTGTACAGGGATATGAAACGCGAGTCCCCATGAGCACTACACACATTAATGGAAAAAAAGTGCAGCACCAGACAGGCTGCTTCTCTATCCCATCGCAATTACTGCACAATACCCGGGAGAACACATAGCAGATTCAGTTCCTGACAGACCGAGCGCGATTCAACAATTTCTCCAGTCTTCTACAGGGTGAGCCTGATTTCTACTCTTCAGATCTCCTTGATTCTCTTCACAGGTCGGATGCAGTCCGAGCAAGCACTTGCACAAGCTGCAGACTGAAACTTTGGTCCTTACACGCGTTTCCCGACTAAAACTGCGCACCGAAGGAGCACAGGGCTCCTTCCCACTTCACTGCCAGAGCTAAACTGAAACTCCAGTAGACAAAACCGGGCACTTTCTTTGAGTTCCTCCCAGTTCTTGGCTGGATTGGCTGTCACTCACAATAGACTCCCTCTGTGGGTGCAAAAAGGCACCGAAGTCCAAACTACATTTCCCAGAGTCACTGCCCATACAATCTTCTTGTGGCTGGCTCAGATTATGAGTTCAAGTTCTGATTCATCCACAGGCACCATTTTAGAGCTCCCTTAACCCACTCTGATTGGTCCAGTTCAGCAGCTCAAAACTAGAATGGGGAACTAGGCAAACACAGTTCTGATTGCAAAGAAAAGTAGCTTAGACAAACTGTATTTGCATTATTACTCTAAATGATTTCTGGCAAACAGTTACATCTTTTCAGATAGGCTCCTTTGCACTCCTAGCGACTGCAAAATGGAGCGAATTGACGGCAGCTTGAGGGGACTCAAGCAGAGAACACACAGTCCCCCATACAATGAATTATGTCTGCAAGCAGACAGCTCTTAAAGAGACAGTACCAGAGGATCTAAAAGCACTCACAGATAAATGGCTTAAACGCCAAACACCATTCAGGCTCGGAGCATTCAAGCAAGCTCCTGGGAGTCTTTTGGGAACCCCCATTTGCAGGGGGGTTACATTCCTAATGCACCACCCATTATCTTAACTACCTGCTATTGTAAGGCTAGCTACAGTCACAGTAAGGTTGTCCATTGTGGACTGGCCTTCATGCAGATGATTTGCTTCTCTTTCATTCATATTTTAAGTGAGTACTATCACAGCCATTAATCAGCACTGAACAATTCATTACTTGGCACAGGTGTCTTTCAAATGAAGCATAAATAGGAAACACACAGGAAAAAATAAAAACTATTTTCTTATACTGTCTATATAATAACTGTTACATACAGCTGTTACAGTTCCTCTCCAATATAAAACTATATCTCTTTGGGTGCCCCAAGAGACACTTTTAATGTGGTTGTCTGTTACCAGTCTCTATGGCTCACTTCATTACTTCTGGAAGAACCCTGCTGGGTTGCTGCCTCTTCGGACCCAAGTCTCTGTATCCACATGGTCCTCAGCCAGTGTGGCGTACCCTGATTTCTCCATAAAGATTTCTCTGAATGAATGCAGTGCCCCACTCATCTCTGCTGCCTGGGCTGATCTTAGGTGCCCTGTGAGGGTGATGGCATCCGGAGAGGATTCTCCCTGAACCTCATCATGCAGCTCTTTCAACGGATCTTCCTCATTTCCTCCTCTAGGTAGCTACCACTGCCAGGAGCATATTCCCTCTGTCATGGTAGTGGCTCATCATGATTGCATGGTATACTCTCTGTCTGTGTTGCCTGTTGAGCAGCTCCATTATGTCATTCACCTTATTTACCTTCATGACCAGAGACTAAGGACCCTCCCAGGCTGCCTGTAATTTATTTTGTTCGACCAGGATGAGCACCATCATGCACTGTACTTCTGGCCTCTGGACCCACAGTTATACCATGTATTCTGTCTCTTCTGTGCATCATCTACGTGTTCTGGACAAACCCTAAAGCTCCTTGAGCTGTGACCTGAAGTTCATGAAGTACTCCATGACACACTCCCCTTGGGGAGCAAGTTCACACCCACATTCATCTCTTACCAGATCTAGGGGCTCCCTCACCCTATGGCCAAACTGGAGCTCGAAGGCAGAAAATCCTTTGGACTCCTGTGGCACTCCCTTATATGCGAATAAAAGATGCAGTAAATACTTGTCCCACTCCCTCCCATGTTGGTTGGCAAATGCTCTTAGCATAGTTCAAGTGTGGAATTAAAACACTTAATGAAACCATTAGTCTTGAGGTGGTATGGAGATGCTCTAAGTTGCTGCACTATGCACTTTTCTTACAAGGTGGTTATAAGTGTAAACATAAAATTAGTCGTATACAGTTGCCGCAGCGACGGAAAAACAGTAAAGACCATCACAGTGACAGAATCAGCTGTTCGCTGTGATGGTCCATGGATTTTTTGACACTGCTGTCTCTTGGGAGTTTGCCTCCTCCCTGAAACAACTCCTACTCGGAGTTGGTAATCTATAGTGTAGGGGGTGCAGGTGGCAGAGCCCTCTGTAAAAAAAAAAAAAAAAAATTTTTCCACTGATGGCACAAAGCTGGCTGTTGGCATTGTGCTATCACTGTGATGCTGATCGACAGAATTCTTGTCAATGCGGCTTGGTGGAACCAAAATCAGTGCTTTGGTCTGACAGAATCTCCTGAGGAAATCCCACTTCACTGGATATCCCCCAGAGTTCATTAGTCACCTTCCCCACCTCTATACAGGACATGGTCACAGCCTCTGGGTACCTGGCTGCATAGTCCATGACCACCAGTATGTACTGTTTGACTGTGTGAATTGGGGTGCTTAGTGTCCCCACAATGTCCATGGCTACCCATCTAAAGGGTTTGTATATTAGTTTTTGATACACGGTAAGATACACTTGGCATACATATGCCTATTGTCAGGCACAACCTGGGAGAATTATAGACTTACACTATCATTGACAGTAACAGATCAAAACAACCTTAGGAGATCACAGTACGTGAGAAGCAGCATACAAGAAGGAATATAATAGTGTACTAAAGACAGCAGCAGAAGCATAGTTGGTAATTACAATAAGCAGCAATGCAACATAAACATCAATGGTAAAACACAAAACATTATTTAAAAGACAAAAATGTAGTTCGTGACTGGTGATTGCTATTCTGCATCACAATGTTGACTGAAAATGTGTTCATTGTGGCCTGTGCATGCAGGTGATCAGGAATAAATCTGCAGAGACCTAATGTGAGTATAAAAGGAAAAGTGCACAGTGCTAGGCAAACCAGGCTGAAATTAGCTAGCTATACGAGGGAGAAGAGCACGGACCTGTCAGGCAAAGGGAGTCCTTCAGTGCCTTGCGGAAAATTGAGTGACTGGGAGAGCAGCACAAATTTGGGAGAAAGGATTTCCAGAAAGCTTGGGCGTAGACTACAAATGTTTATTTGCCAAAGTCTATGGAACATCTTTGCTCAATTGTTATCTAGATAAGTGAATCAAAGCTGCCATAGCCTTGTCCCCAGCCTTTCCTAACCTCTGGCACTGTGGACATGTCTGATAATAATCTGCCCCGGCTTTCAAAAATACAAGGTAGAGGTGTCCTGAGGAAAGAATGTCATGGGCTAAGGTCAGAGGCTGTTTCTTGTATTCCTTAGGACTACTATCTGCTGGAGTTCTCCATCATCTGGTCTTCCTTTAGGCACCCACTCTCTGTACAATAGCCCATTTCCCCAGAATATTTATTTTTTATTTTCTCCCTGAGAGTCACTGTCAGCACTGGCTGCTGGTTCTCTCAGTTTCTGGATCGATGGGTCAGCTTGTTGAGCCCTGCTAAACTCCTCATGATTAACTTTTCCTAAGGTACATCCTCCTTCAGCAGAAGACCTGCTCATAGTCTGGGTCTCCACAGTCTGTAGCTGTGACTTAGAACTGCTGCTCTCAGCTAGTTCTACAGCCATGCTGGCTATGTCTTTGGCTGCTGAAGTAGGGCTTACCTGGGACTGCATTTCCCCCTATCTTTTCTCAGCAACCTGCCGCTTTGCTTGGCTGTGAGCAGCAATGCTGACAATATTTGTTTTGCTATCAGAATTATTGCCTGCAATCACACCCACAGGGAAGTATGGCACTACTCCTATCTTTTGTATCCCTTGCCAAGCTTCCAAGCTGAGAAAGACCCATGCCATAGGCACTAAGACCATAGGGCCAGTCACTCTTCGAATCCTGGAAAAGTTGCCAGGCAGAACCTCTTCAATTAAATGCTGCTTTACAATGGAAAGGTAAGCATCTGTGTCTCTTAACCCCTCTTTTTTTAACATTAACAAATATGAGGTGCATATAAGTAGTGGCATTAGTAGGGACTGTTTTCTCCACACAGGCCACTAACTGCTACTACCTGGGCTATTCCCTCTTCCTGCACTCTGACCCTTATTTCTACTCTTTGGGCACTTATATGATAAAAGGCTGATTTTTCTGTGTTCCTTGATGCACCATTACATTTTTTTTTTCAGACTAGTGTTGTGTGCACTGCTTTTCTTTAAAATTTTCCATTGTGTCTGTGCTGGATGTGTGGCCTGCTGGATGCAAATTGATCAGTTTTTTCAGCTACTTCCTTAGTAGTGTTGGTCGTTTGGTCCAATAGTTACACATGTAACTCCTCTGGCACTGCCCAGAGAAACAACTTCATCAGAAACACATTCTATATTTGCTTTGCAGAAACTGCTTTTGACCCTCCAACCATCTCTCTAGCATGTTGCACAATTGAACATACATTTCATTGCAACTATCCCCCGGAGCTTTCTTAAGACCTCTAACTCTGATCCTATATGCCTCAGGAACCAATTCAAAATGTTTTAGCAAAACAATTTTCTCCTTGGTATAATCCATGCAATCTGCACTAGCCATCCTGGCAAATGCCTCTCAGGCCTTGTCTGGAATAATGGCATGAGGTAAGTCGCCAAGAAATCCCTGTCCAATATAAACTGCTCACACAATCTTTCAAAAGATCTTAGAAAAAGATCAAGATCTTCCCCCTCCCCGTATTGTGGAAATGTTTTAGAATTAATGTTGGCTTCTTGGGTGGGATCTCACATACTTGTACTCATGTTTTGTGGTGGTGCTTTCTGTCACTGAATCTCTATCTCTTTTGTCTTTACACTTTGCTCCTCTAGCATCTGGATTCCATGGTCACATTCTCTCTTTCTCCAGATGCTGCTGATCCTGCTCCTCTCACATCTTGATATGCTGGCGCTGAACTTTGCCTTCTGCACACCTCAAAGTCCAGCTTTGCCTTCTGCTCAACTTCCAGTTTTGCTTTTTGCAGTTCAAGAATTCTCATTGCCTTTATTGGTGTGAGCTCCACGCCATCATCTTGATCCGGGTCTGGTTTCTCAGCACTCCTAGTTCTGGGCTCAGGCTCATACTCACTGTCCTCAGACTCAAGACTGGTCAGCTTCCTCAGTGACCCCAGTCTAATCACTGCCTTGGTCACTTTTCTCCAGGGTCTATATGAGGTCTGATTTTGTTTGCTCCTCATATGCGAGCCCTCTCTGTTGGCATACATCCTGCAGTTATGCTGCAGCAACCCTGATTTATTCCTGGCATAGTGCCTTATAACTGTACTACAGTCACTAAGAAAAGAATAAAACAAGCAGGGTGTATATCTTGCTCAGTGGACAGATAATTGTTATTTTGAGTCCTCTGCTCTGAGTGCTAGGTAACTGCTTACCTTTTCCATGCACACAAGCAATGCTTTCCGATGCCAACCACTTGGAATCTGTTCAGGAAGGAGCACAATTCCACTGCTCTGCCAAATGCTTGTCACAGCTCACCCTAGATGCCCTAGGTGGTGTGATCCATGACTGGCTCACTTACTCTACCATGCTTCCACCAGCCTGGTTACAATTCTTTCAGGGCTGCTCCTTTTAGTTCCCAGAACAGGCACCTGCTCACGCTAAACACAGACAGACTCTTTGGGAGTGTTCTCTCCAGAAGCAGAACACAACATTGCACAATACAAATGGATATCTTGTGCTTCTTAAAACATAGAAATTACAGGTTTATATTAAATATAGAATATATAATATTGAATATTTAATAATAATAATATCATAAAACTTTATTTAAGTAAGCTGTTCCAGGACTAGAGGGCATGGGATGAAGTTGGAGGGAGGACAATTCAGAGGAAACATGAGAAAGAATTTCTTCACAGAACAGGTGGTGGACAAGTGGAACACCCTGCCAGAGGAAGTGGTGGGGGCTGAAACAATCACAGGATTTAAGAATGCATGGGATAGACATAAAGGAATTCTGGAGGTCAGGGGTAAGGTGCAACAGACTTCTAGGAAAACAAACTGAACTTACAAGCTCAAATGGGCAGACTGGGTGAGCCATAGGCCCTTATCTGCTGACACTGTCTATGTATCTGTGTATCTATGTATTTATAAAGCACCTATCAAGCACCAAGGCGCTGTACAAATAAACAATAAAATCACAGGCGAACCAGATTATTTGAGCCAGAAATGGGCCCATGATCTCAACACAACCCAAAATCAGGGAGGTTGGACCTGGATCTAAACTACAGCATGTAGGGTGCATCCCTTGGACAATCCACATAACATCCTCGAACTTCGGCAGGTCAAAGGAACTCCAGGAGACTCGAGGTACCGCGACCGAATGCCGACTAACAGCATCCCCCATAGAGTGGGTATGGATCTCCAATCTGATGTCGGCAACCTTATTTGCAAAAAATCAAGTGATCTCATCACACTCCTTTGTGAAAAAGCTCGATGGAGCTGCAGACAGGTTGGGTTGCATAACTTGTCCACAGTTCTGAAAAGCTGAGCCGGACAATTCTGAGCAACAGCGATCTCCCTGGACAGGAACTCTGCCTTCTTACGGGAGAGGCCTCAATCCCCAGGAGAAAAACCAAATCCAAAGAGTGAACATGATTATGAGTAGCTGAAGAAACTTAATTTACACTGAGTTTACATGCTATGCAGAAAACTAAGGTAAATACAACAACACTTGACAATTAAAAATACAAATAAACAGTCTGAAACAAAAATAATAGAAAAACATGCTAACTTCTTCCTTAAGTATGGATTTCTTACTCCATAGGCTTCTTAGGAAATGACAGATTTTTTTTTTTTTGTAGTCTTGGTAACTGGTATGGCCCACTAGGCACAAGTGCCTGTTTTCAGGGTGACCTGGGAGCACTGGGAGGTTAAATGACTTGCTCAGAGTCACACATTATGCAAGTGGAGGTTGTGGGAGTCAAACCCAGGTCACCTGGATGTACCAAGCTCATTCACAGCTCATTACTCTAACCTCTAGGCTATACTGCCAGCCAGGACTTTTGGCCACCAAGGCCTTGGATTTGAAAGACCAGTAACTTTCCTTTTGGCTCAGTGGGCATCTAGTTTTATGTCTGACTCCAAACCTGCCTGCTAAAGCTAAGACCCACATGGATATACCCCTCAGGAAAGGTTCATCTATCCACATCAGGGGTCTTAGCCCATCACTTCATCATGTCACTCGAAAAGCTCAGCCTACTTTTGTCTAGAAACTTCTACATTGGGACATACCTTTGATTTACAAGAGACTGACCAGTCTGGACCAGCTTGAACCTGCAGCTATCCATGTTTAATAGGGGCTTTGCTCCTAAGGAACCACCCACTATCTTAGCTACCTGCTGTTTTGAGGCTAGCTACAGTCCCAGTGGGGTGTCCATTGTGTACTGGCCTTCATGCACATTGTTTGGCTCCATTACATTCACATTTTAAGTGAGTATTCTCAGGGCTATTAATTAGCAATGAACAATGCCTGTTTACTTGTCCCATGTGACTTTCAAATAAAACATTAAAGAGATAGTGTATCAGGCCAATTTTAATATGCTGTGAGCTCTGGAGTGCCTTATTGTACTTGTTATGCTGGCGTTCAAAATACTGAGTTTGGTGGTAGTTTTGTTATATGTATTTTTATAGCGCTCTGTTTATGGGTTTGTCATGGTTTTCAGTACCGCTGTGTGCCACGACAGAGTGAAGAGCCGTGATGAAGTGACATTTTAAGAGGAAGGCTGATGTCGAAGTGAATGGAGCAGCAGTGTCAGTGAATGAGAATAAGGTTACCGCTTTGAGGTAGAGTGTAAAGTCTGATATAATCGTTGGTGTCTGCGGGAATGAAACTGTGTAATGAATTTTGTTTTTGTTTATTCCCACTGTCTTGCAGGTACTCTGTCTTCTTCGGCAGAAAGTTTGACAGAAAAAGAGAGGAGATCTGTCATAGTCATCACAGCAATATAACGGTGGTGGGTAAACGTTGTGGTCAGCACACGTAGGTAGTATTGTATTATGCCACAGGTTGATCAGCGGGAAAAAGCAAGTCAGCGTATGTTATTGGGTGATTGGGAACCCGATTGCTGGAGGTACTGTTGGTTGTTCTCTGGGAGCAGTCAACAGTGCTGCCTGGTTGTGCTTCCATGCGATTTGTGCTGAATAATTAGATACAGGATGTTGTGGCAATGTAGGAGTAATATGGAATGTGGGGAGTCGATATTTGAGGTCTGCCTTGCATACCTGTACCGCCGATGGTGACAGCGAAGATGTGTGTCTCGCAAGTCTGTGTAGCCGCCGGTGACAGCAAAGCAGGTTCACAGTGTGTCATGCAGACATGCATTTGGTGTAATGAGCTTTTACTGGGGTAGTATCGTTTAGTGGGTTGTACCCCATTGCCGGCATACAGAGTCCCAGAACGTAGCTAATGGTAATCAAGTATCATGGCAACCCACAGCAGTACACTAATAAATGCTGCCAATGACATTTCTGATGCTTGGGCATTGCAGTTCACGAGTGTAGGGTGCAGTAAGCAGGGCCGGATCAAGCCTTTGGGGGGCCCGGGGCACTCAAACTCTGGGGGCTCATCTAAGTCAGCAACACCCAGCTTTTCATACAGGGAATGCTCATTATTTTGGCTCAAAATGTTTAATATTTTTACACCCCTGCCTATAGAACTAATATTGGCTGTTAGTAGAGGTTGTTGAAAGCCTGTGCAAGTGACCCAAAGAGCAGATCAAGAGGAATCAGAGCTGAAAGGGGTTCACTGTACACCAGAGACTACAGAAATGACATATGGCAGGAAAGGGACAGTGGTCCACAAACAGAAAATAGTGGACAGCTGCCAGCTCTCAACCAAATGGTAGATGTTGGATGGGTGAAGGGGAAGACAATCTGGTAAGACAGTTTCCACTGTGTGGGGGGGGGAGCTCTGAGCATAGTATCATGCAGCTGGTACTATGCCAGTAGCTCAATGGGTGATGCAGTCAGATGCCACGTAGCATCTGTGACGACACTGGAAGTGAGCCACTATGAAGGTGGGGGGCCTCGGGCAACTAAGGATTCCATTTGAGAATATGGATGGCAGTTTTTTCTTTGTGCAAGTTGTGGCACTATATATAAGACTCTAGTTTACAGGTGTTTCTCTTCCACCATCAGCATTGGATATGTGTTGCAGGATGCAAAATCTATCTGTACAAATTAACATATTATTACTTTGACACTTGGCTACAACTACAGCCATTCACACCATGTAATTTATGTAAAAACACATGTACTGTTCAAAAATATGCATGCTGCCATGCAAACATGAGTCCACTCGATTCAATTGGTTCAATGTATTTGTTTTTCAAACATGTGCTTGCACTTTACAAATACTGATAAAACAAATTACTTGTGATCAATGTTTTCTACCACCAACACAGCTCCTCACTAAAATAGAAGGCTGTAATGAAGCCTCAAAATAGTAAAAGGATCCAGCTAGTCCAGCAGGTGACTTTGGCAGACTCAATTCAGGGCAGGGGTCAGGGTAAGGAGCCCATCTAAGCACACACAATTGATTTGTTACACTTCTTATTTGTTGCTGTTACCTGCCTAGCCTATTCCCAATGGCTGATATTTCACAGTTTACTTCCGCTGCTGAGAAAACGTCTCTCTGATACTCCTCCCACCTTCTGTCAAGGTGTCTTTTCGTCTGCTCACGTGCACTTCAGTTTTTGGCTACAATGTATTACTACATGATTCTTGTTAGTGGCATATCACGTGACACCCCCCCCAAGTCTCAGTCTGCTGCTGTCTGCCAGTCGACATGCCAACAACCCCCACCGCTTGTTGCTACAGATGCTTGGCCAGGGGTCAGATGCCATGTGTGGTGCACCCACTGCTAGTAAAAAAAAGCACAATTGTCTTCTGTGAGTGCATGCACGGTGGTTTCATGGTGGGGTTCCCTCTATGGTGGGGGGCCAGGGGTATTTGTCCCATTTGCCCCCTGTAACCCAGCCCTGGCAGTAAGGATTGCAATGTTATGACCACATAATCATAAGTTTGTCGATGGATTTTGTCTCTTTTTGACAATGAGTGTGCGATGATTTTTGTTGGCCAAAGGTCTGGAGAGTTATGTACAAGTGTGATCTGTCACAGTAGTAACAGCTGGTTTATCTAGTAGTGCACAGTGTGGAAGCAATGCAGTCCATAGTAATAGTTCTGATTGAGTTGGAGCTGAGTTTTTTTTTTTTTATAAGATAACCCAATCCACATTCCTTTGGCAGCACTTGGTATGTCATGGACACTGTGTAATACATGTACATGTATTAGGAGTCATGGTCTAATGTTTGTTTGGTGCACAAAATATGTTTTTCATTGTAACCCAGACATTCTCTGTGTTCAGCTGCAGTAGTCTGTCACTTGTTCAAATGGGGTCATTAATAATGTGATATGCACAGGAGAAGCGTCTTGGAGTTTGGTAGTTTCAAGTGCAAGTATATTAGGCTGCAGAGGCTTGGAAAAGTGTGTGTGGAAATATTGCCTTCATTAGAAGCTTATTGCAATGAGGCAATTGGTATTGATAGTACGTATTTAGTTTGTGCACATCGCCATGCAATTGACACATCTAGGAATGGATAACAAACAGTCATATTGCATCCGCAGTTTTGTATAATGCAATGTGTGTCACATAGCAGTTATAAACTGTGAGAACTGCCTATTTCTTCCCACCCCACGGTAAGTGGCATATATCAGTCTCATGCATTATTGAAATCCCTCACTGTTTTTGACCTCATAACCTCTCCTAAGGCTGTTGCTTGCATCCATTTCTGTGTTTGTGAAAATATGTTTCCTCACCTTGTTCCTGGACTGTCTCACCTTTAGCTGTACCTCAAAAGTGTGCTCATTTTTTTCCCTAGCACGGTGGTGAAATTGACAGGTGTGTCGTTTCCTGCATCTGTATAGCTCCCAATCTTTTGAAGTGGAATCACATGCTCCCTCTTCCAGTCCTCAGACACCACACCATCCTCTAAAGATGTGTTAGAAAGCTTAGTCACTGGTGTCAGTAGTGATACCCTAATTTTTGTTTCTAATTTTGATGTGAATCCTGTCAGGCCTCAGTACTTTGATGAAGTATTCATTCAGTCTCCCTTTTTTGTCACTGTCCCTCTCTGTCCATAAAAACATACACACATAGACTGTGATGACAGATAAGGACTGCTTGGCCTAACTACTCTGACCATTTCCCTAGCTACAGGATAAGATTCTGATCCTAGTAAACCAACGGCGATGTATTCCTACCCTCTATGTAATTGCTTTGTGTATGTCCCATGCATTCTTGAATTCTGTCACAGTTTAACACCACACAGCCTCCTCATGAAGGCCGTTCCACGTATTCAGCACCCTCTCCATGGAAAAAAGGTCCTCACATTGTACCTGAGCATATTCAGAATTGCCGTGTAGATGTGAAGCTCTCATATCCTCCATCATGTATGGCCCCCCCATTTCCTGTGCTGAACGAATAGCATGTAGACAGTTATCTTCATGTGTCAACCTACTCCAGAATGCACAAAGGTTCAGTCAACCCCACACGATCAATGTTTACATTAGTTGATCTATGGAAGTACTGTATGTACCAGTTAATATGACTTCCATTGTGGGGATGCTCATGGAGAGTATAGTAAAGGAAAGGTTGGTTGGGTACGTAGATGAACATTTGTTTCAGGATGAGAGGCAGCATGGGCTTAAGGGTGGGAGAGGATGTCAAACAAAATTTATTGACTTCTTTGACTGTGTTTGTTAGACATTAGATGGGGACAAAGCAGTACACAACCTTCATGTTCATGTCAGCAAGGCATTAGACTTTGTGCCCCACAAAAGGTTGATCAGGTAGATGGTGGATACTGGAGCTGAGAAAAAGATGGTTAGTTTGTGGGGAAACTGGCTGACTGACAGAACCCAGAGGGTGGTAGTGGGAGGATAGCTATCTGGCACCAGAGAGGAAACCTCACAGGGCTCTGTGCTGTAGCCTGTATTGGTCAAAGCCTTAATCTATTGCATTTGGGATGTTATAAAAGACAAAATGTGCCTATGTGTGGATGAACAAAGCCACCACATTAATAAGCCACCTACTACAACAGTAAGCCACAGACATCAGAAATCATGTACAGCTGGCCATCCCTGTGATTCTGACGTGTGAGGTGCTTGGCGCCACACTTTGTTCCATGCTGGTGACCCATGTTTAGGAGTGACATCATTGCATGCTGTGCTTCATAGGGATTGAGATTCAGGACAAAGGTGTCCTGGTTGTTGTGGCTCAATGGCCATCGTATGGGTGCCCCGGCCTATGAATGGTGTAGCCAAAATCTATCCGGTCATGGTGGGAGAGAGGTGACCTTCCCACCACCCAACAGGGATTGGTGGGTGCAATCCACGTGGAAGAGGTGATGGCACACCAGAAGAGGAAGCTGGGTGACTGGCTAGGCAGTGACTGACCACAAAGGAGGATGGCAGGGTGAGTAGTGGCAACCAGGAAGCTAGTAAGAAAGAAAAGAATGAAAAAATGAGAAGACAACACTGACAGCTGAGTAGATTGGTAGCAGTTGATTAGTTTATTGTAATGTCACACATCTTTGTGGAAGTGGGTGCATTACAGTTAAGCAGGGACGGCTTAGTAAGAAGAAGCACCAAAGTGGTATTTTACTGTTAATTATAAATGCATGAATTTTGGAACAACAAACAAATGACTGTGCAAGTAACATGCAGATCCACTGATAATACTCAGTGTCATTTGTCATGTAGTGATGTGCATTGGCAATGGGTTAGCTGACCTACTGTATCCAACATTGTGGGCTGTAATGTTATATCGCAAGCAAAAAAAGCATATAATTCCTAAAGCAGTACCTCTGTACAACGCCATCTCTGTAAACATGTGGAATGCAGTCTTTGTTATTAACTATGTACAGAAATTAAAATGACAGTCATCCTTCATGAATTTGTTTATCTCTGATATTGAAATGCAGTCTAAGCTTATGTATTTCAAATTGTTTAACAGTCATGTCTGCATCCAGCACTGTTATGTTGTCGTCAAGCAATTCAGATGAAGACTGTTCTTCTGAGTATTCAGTCTCTTCACCTGATGGCACTTGGAACAGACATCAGCCAGAAAGAGTTCTTGGTATTCATCCATATATATTCGAACCTTTGGCTTCTGACTCTGAAGAAGAACCATCTAATGATAGCAATTATAATGAGGTTGCTGTGTCTGTAAGGAGAGGAAATGTAGAATGGCAAGTTATGAATGTTATTTGATGTTTTCCCATCATGTGACTCAGTCCTTCATCCCTCCCAGTAACATCACTGAGAATGGCAATGCTGTCCCCATCAAGTGTCAAAGAATTTCCACTTGCTATGTTGTACTTTTATATTTTCTACCTTCTAAGCCATTGCAACTGTACAGATCCATCTGAAACATCAATACACCTAATAGTTATTTTCACAGTGCCATGCCACTGCTTTACCTACAGGCAATGATGGGTTGTAATAATGCATATAGCAAAGTATCTCATCTCCTTTCTGGACTTCAGCAGGACATGTGACTCGCTGTGACATAATGGCCTACTGGGAAAGGTGGAGAAGGTGGGGTGGAGATGGTCAGGTGGATAGGATAGTGGCTGAATGGCTGTGTATAGAACATGAGGGTGGGGTATGTCTCATCATACAGGCTAGTCAGTAGCGGGGTTCCGCTGGGGTCATTGTGGATCCCACTCCTATTTTAATACCTATATCAGTAACACCAGAAGAGTTGTACTGAGAGGGATGCTCCTTTTTGCGCGGGTGACAGGAAGCTGTGGGAGATGGTGGATGGGGAGGAGTCTTGGTGTCCCTATTTAAAGAAGGACATTGCATTATTGGAGAAGGTGCAGAGGACAGTGAGAAGGATGGTAATGGGGATATGGGTCAGGCTCTATGAGGTGCAACTGGGGGAGCTCAGTATGAACTTGTTGGAGGAGGGAAGGAACAGGGGATATGATAGAGGTCTTCAAGTATCTCAGTGGAAGGAATAGGATAAGGCTTGATGTGGTCTTACAGCTGAGGTAGTCATTGCCCACCAGGAGACACGCAATGAAGGAGGATGGGGGGAGGTTGATATAGAAACAAGGAAGAGTCACCTCACTGAGAGAGTGGTGGAGCACTGACATGCGCTGCTCAGTGAGTTGTTGACCATTACTGCTACAGATAATGTTAAACAGGGCTGGGATAGGTGTAGGGGGGATGGTGCTTCCAGTGCTTCAGGTGGGAAATGGGGTACCTTGTTTGGTATGATTGTATCATATGCTTCTGTTTGTGATGCATTGTCAGGCATGCGTGTGTAAATTGTGTAATTCTTTCTTTTTCCCTAGGTGCATATGTCTGGAGTGTTTCCCAATGCCTATAGAGTCAGAAAGTAACTGCTGTGCAGAAGTCAGTGTTACAAAGCCAATGCTAACAGAAGTTGCATGCATCTGGTTAATAGAACACCCTGGATTTTATGCAATATGCCTAGATGTATGGAGTTTGCAGTTAGCGCAGAGTGAATATGTTAGGCAGTATGACAATGCATATGATGGGCCACTGCACAAAAAATACAGGCATGTGGCCTACCAGAGGTTCGTTCAATGGTGTTGGGGTGTTCTAGGGAAACAAATTAGAGTGCCACTGCCATCTTGTGTAGTCAGTAAAGTACGCAACTGTTTCCCACCACAGAGTGATGATGATAGTATTGTTGGTTTCAAATATCCACCTATGCATTAGAGTGACAGCGGAACAAACAGTCAAAAAAAGTGAAGCAATGGAAAAGTAGCAGTTGTAGATGCACATATACAGTATCACTTCTGTGTGATATTGAGTGAATGTAAGATATGTTACTGTATATGGAATTGAATTGGAATCGGTACGTACCATGTTTTTTTTGGCATATCTTGAGTACATGTTATTAATGGCCTCTAGTTTGTTGGGGCATTCATAGTTGCCACATAACGGAGGGGGAATTTGCTCTTGAAAGTCCTCTCTTGACTGCACCAACCGGAAAACCTCATCATACAGTTTGTCTGCATAATCTGAAATGTATGGAATACAGGAATGTTACTTTTCTGTATGGTATAATGTTATAAAGTACAACAGTAGGCCACCGTTTTCATGGCAGTATATCTTAGAGAATACAGGAATGAGGTGTGAACGATGTTGGGAATTATACCACTCCAGATCTGACTTTGCTTCTCAAAACATCTTCTTGTATACTGTGTGGCTCTGAGCATGTCACGTAACAACCCAATGCTGCCAGGTCGCCACTGAAAACAGGCACTGGTGCATAGTGGCCCTTACCCAGTTACCAAACAGTAAAATACAACCAAAAACAAAATGAAATACAGCTAGGTTTCGTACTTCATATGCTGTTTCTATGTAATGTACCAACAGTAAATAGTGACATCACAAATATTTTGCCCCCTTAGTTACCATAAAAAAATTTGGGGGTTCATTGTGTAAGCACAATAACCCACTCCAGAGTGTGGTTACAGGGAGATTTACCATGGAACCATATGCGCATTGACGCTGTATGCGTCTGACTGTGTGGCCTCCATGCTTGAACTTTGGGTAAACAATCATATAGGATTTTTCACCTTTCTGATTTTGATACTGACTGCGGCCGGCATTTTCATTGTAATGCAATGCTGCCAGAGTGATTCTGTTACAATACAAGAAAATTACGTAAACTGTATCTCATAAACTACTGCTATTATTTCTATGATGTCTGGTTACCTATCCTATGCTAACAACACAATGTCATATAGTATAACAGTAGCCCACAGTTTCCATAGCATACAGTCCCATAATATTGTCCAGTAACACTGTGATGTATAAGTAAGAAACCTGGTTTACATAATGTGCTGTTTCAAGTTATACCTGCTTTTCATCCCAAGAAATGAAAAATGATATAGCTTTGGGGCAAAGTAATTTATCACTGCATGGAAGGCCTCAATACAGGAAGATAGCCTTCTGATATCCGAAAGTAATCCCTTTCTCATTAGAACATTACTCAGTTTTGATGCAGCTTTTGTTCCTGTCGATGTAAGATAGCAGAATAGTTTGCATTTTATGTTGCTGTGTTTCAAAATAAATTTCATCCGGAACTTCAAGACATAATTGTACAATTGCATTATTAAAATGTGGTAGGTAACATGATGGAATCCGCATAATGCAGCACATTTTCAATGAGATGGAAGTGGTTTAAGCTGGAAGGTGACAGGCTCAGAGGGGAGAGAATGAGGTGATATGTCCCTGAAAGGGTGGTATAGCCATGGAATGCACTGCTCAGGGAGCAGGTAGAAATGGAGACTGTGGTCAGTTTTCAGAGAGGATGGGACAGAAACATGGGGAGGGTAAATCTGACCAGCTTCAAGACGGGGGGCGGGGGGGCACATCTGGGACTGGGGACAGTATAAGCCAAGAGGGAAGGAGGGACACCCAAAGCAGCCCTCAGTGCATGATCAGAAAATACAACACTGTTAAAGTCAAGCAACGTGTTAACATGTATAGTGAGTGGCATCACAAGTATGAAGAGGGAGGCAATGCTGCTACTGTACATAAGTGTGGTCAGGCAACTTCTGGACTGTGGGGTACAGTTTAACATATAACACTTTCAGTGGGATAAACACTGGGTGTTCATGGGCCTGTGAATAGTTTCAAGAATGTTTCAGACACTGCACAAGATGCATCATGAAGAAAGGTTGTGATATTCGGTGTCTACGTATTACAGCGATAGAAGCAGAAAGTCAGGCAATTTTAACAAAAGTGGTACAAGAAATACTACAGCTAGTCTGAAAACCATTCTATCCATATATTTACTGTTCCTAACAAGTGTTTTTGTCCCAAACAAGTCTACCTGCAGTTATTCAGTTTTTCTTAGCATCTTCCCCATCCAGCGGCCCATGATTGCAGGAATTGAACATATCTCCATGCCCTGTATGAATGTTGCGGACATGGTTTGCCAAACTGATCCATTTTGCCTCAGCAAGATCCCCATTTCCACTGGAGGCTTGCTTCCATCTTCCTGCAATTTCACATCCAGACACAGAAGATATCTTTTCAATTGCCTTTGTAACTCCAAGTGATGTAAAATCAGTACAATGACGATCAGTATTACATCTATAAACAGTTCTGTTACAAGTCAACCATTAGTTGGAAACCCAATCAATTATTCAGTGTTTCCTATGAATGCAATATCTGGGGTCTGTGCTTCCACTGGTGGGACTTACAGGGCCGTGGAGATCTGGATTGCACAGGGAGGTACGGGAGAGTACCAGGTGCATGGGTGCAGAGTGTGTCTGCATATGACATACCCCGCACTGTACGTCTTTCAGCATATGGGGCAGAGTTTGGCAACTCATCCTGCGATACTGAGTTCACATATTGAGAAAAATAAATCATTTCTGCCTATATCCCCACATCAACCAAAGTTGTCATATTATGCAGTGCTACTGTGCAGTCCTGCTGGGTAAAAAAAATACTCACAGTGGAGCAGTTCATGTCATTACTCCCTTTCATGCATACATTAAAGAAATATTGTATAGTGCCTTTTCCCTTACCACTTGCTCTGTCTACGGGGCATTCATCAGAGATTATTTCTACATTGTTTAACATTCTACATGTGGCAATACATGGACGTTACCTTTTGCCATGTGCCAGACGTCAAAGTAATGCGGGAACTTGGAAGACCAGTTATCCTTCAGATACTTCTGTATCTGCTGGTGCCTGTCTGTGACCATGGCCTCAATAGAACCCCATGTTGTTATGTATTCCAAACACTTCTTTAATCCAGCTAGTTCCATGTGATAACTTCCACCAGTCTCGTTACTCTACAAGTCAAAAAATGTACCATAAGACTATTTGTACAGTACACTGAGGAATAGTCCTGCAACTGTCAGGAACATATAGCTTTGTCATACTGAACGGCACATGAATGCTTCATATGTCAGTTAAAAACACATAGAACTCTGTATATCAGTGACCATCCCTAACAATGTTTACTTCCTATAAATGACTTTCTGTACTGGTATACAGTCCCATATTGTGGCACATAACATTTTACATCTGGGTTGCTTCACGGTATCTCGATGTATTATAGGGACTCATGATCTCCCCAGCCGGTCAGTTGTGGAGACCAAGGAACACCTGACCATGCTGGCTGACAAACTATCATCCATTTAGTCCAACATCTTCTTCTCTGAGATCCTGCCAGTCTGGGAGGGGGGCGCAGATGGACGGAAGGTCAGAGAAGGGGAGATAGGGCAGCTAAACATGTGGCTGAAGGGCTAGAGCCAGGGAAAAGGACACAGATTTGTAGGGAACTGGCAACAGTTCTGGGAGCAAAATTTCTTTAAATGTGATGGACTGCATGTGACTAAGCAGGGAGTCACTGCATTGGGGCAGAAGTTTGACGTGAACAATAGAGATGAGTATGATTTGATAGGCCACTGACAGAGCAAAGGCCGATGCCATGTTTATAAGGTAGAAAAAGAAATGGGCAGACTGGATGGCCCTTGTGGTCCTTATCTGCCATCAACCGCTACATTTCTATGTTTCTATTTTATCAAGGTCCACAAACGGTAAACACTATCTGTCATGTAAAAAAAACAAAAGTCCATTTTATAATCGTAGTAAAGCACTCCATGGTCTGATGTATGTAACAGGATAGTGTCACTTCTTGAGTGTATGAGACACTCGGCATGCGGCCTTGCGTCTCACAATGTACTCAAAGCATGCCACTATCTCATTATATACCATACCCTGTTCTATATTAGTGATGAGTTAAAGTTCATCATCCAAACTGCAATGAAATCTGCTATGATATGTAAAGTACTGCAACATAATGTTATTCTCAGTGGTACCTCATGCTATATACATTTACTAGACATTTCAGTAAGGGAGTTTAAAACCTACACAAGCAATACAAACACATAGAAGTGACTTCTGTATAAACTGCAGTTGTCCCAAAATCACTTCCCTTAATCACTCTCCCCAAAACACACTGTCCTATACAACATATATAATCGTAGACATTACTTGCAGTAGCTCAGTATGCAACAGCTTGTTATTTCTGATGTCCATCACTGAGTAGCATCCATACTTTGCTCTATATCCAGGGCTGTCACAGCGTGCATCCCCTCCCAGTAGTATTGCTTTACTTTGCCTGTCTATGGAACTCTTGAGTACATCTTGCTCAGATTGCCATAGATTCCTGACTGCAGCATGCAAGTACATCTTTTGATGTTTGAAAAAGGTTGTGCGTTTTATGAATGATATTTTACAGAACTGGAACACTCTTAAAATTTTGGAACGAACAGATCCAGAAAACAGTATGGCAGCTGAAAGGCTGAGATTCAAGACGGGTATCCCTGCAACCATGTCCTGACTATGCCAACTATAAATCTTCCTGTAAAGGATAATGAATAGTGAATGTAATGATAATTACGGGCAAATTGCACAAAGTTTCTTTTTCCCATTCCGAATTTCTGCACAGACATAGATACATACACTTTGACTATTTTGTTGTTGTTACTACTTCCTCCCCCACCCGCACCCATTGTTCAATCTTGCCTAGATTTTTTCCAAGCTGTATTACATACAGAATACTGGATGGGCAATTATGCAGATTCACTGTGTTCTGCCACAGAGGGATTCTCATCCCCTGTCACCGCAAGAGCAGATCTTTGTATCATCTGCAGTGAGGCATACTTTTCCATCCAGTCCCTATGCAATGTCATTTATAACAGCACTAGAAAGGACTGGCCCTTTCTGTTTCCTTATATGTCACCACAGTATGTTTGCAATTCATACCATTACTTGTACTATCTTGCTGTGTACCAAAAGCATAGAACAAATGATACTACATGCAGTTGCATGTGATGCTACAATGATGTTGTTACAATACTTCCAAAGAAAACATAATGAAACCTTTTTTGTGCACATCTGCTGCACTGATGAGGGTGCTGCATAGGCCACCAACTCAGCGGGGAAGGAGCAGGACAGGGAGTTGGTGGAATAACTTTTTGTGAGTTTGATGAAAGGGATACACAATGTTGGTGAGTGACTTCAAAACATGAACCTTGGTATAACTGCAACAAGCCAATCAAAGTATGTGAGTCATCGGGAGGTTTACCACGTCTGGTGAGGATTTACCCACTCAGCTTCACATTTTGGACACACCTCTCCAAACATTGTAAATCACCCGATAATCCTCACCCCCTCATGGCTTACTGCTTAAATGAACTAGTGTCCACCTAAAATGTCTGTACATGGAACCCTAATACTTTGTCCAAATGCTTCTCCCATATACTCTAAAAGAATACAGCGAGGCTCGAACTCATACATACCCACAAGCATTACATGTATGCTTTACGATTACCATTGTCCCTACTAATTGGGTTATGACTGCAACTGTATTTGGCATGCTGCAATACATGGATAAGGTGAAGAGTTAGTTGCAAGAAACAGGAGTCGGCTACTGTAAAAAAATGTTCCCGGCCATCTGTGGAAGTTGAACTTTTAAAAAGAAAGGTGGTTAGCCTCACAATATTTCATAGAGCAAAATAATAAGTTAGCATCAAATACCAATTGTCAAACTTGCTTTCCTCTAACCATACCTAGACTGTGATGATGTCTGCAGATCCACAGCAGGGTCATAGTCCATGTCATCTGGGTCATCGTGCCATTCACTGCTATCACTATCCTCATCCAAACTGTCTTCATGTCTTTCAGTAGTCTCATAACACTTTGGGAGCATATTAGGTTTGACTTGAGTGCTGACAGACCGCATATTTCTTACAGTCTGACTCCCTAAGCAGGGTTATGAATACATATTGTAAAGCTTCATTGCAAAATCTATAACAAGTACAATGCATTTTACACATCTTGCATTAGAAACAGACTGGTAAAAAAGGAAATAATTTCACTCAAATAATTCTGACAGCCTTACAGTAACCCTGTTACATTGTCAAGCACAGTCAGATCACCATTGATTTCCTGTTACTCACCTATTAGCAAACACACATAATTTTGATAACAGATGCATTCTGATTCTGAACCACCACTCGTATTATGTTTTTGTACATGCCTACATCACTGAACATCACCCTTTCATTTTAATATTTTATATACAGGAACTGTAAGCCTCATCCTATACTCATACTGTTAGAATGGTTCCAACAAATCAGAAAGCTGAATTTATCAAACCCTTTTGAAAATTACCATTTACACCAACCTTTGTTTATGCTTGTCTTGACTGTCTGTGTGCTCTTACTCTTCATATTACCAGCCTCTGCTGCTTTCACATAACTGTGGCTGTGCATTGCTACCTCAGGTCTTACATTCAAAGGAAAATCCATATTATTACCAACTGGCTGACCACCCACACATGCAGTGTCTTCTAAGTCATCTGTATCTGTTTGTGTGCCCATGGCATGAGGAACTCCTGCAAAACAACATGTTTGTTCAGTTGCAGAAGTACAGGTTACTTCATCTGGTGCTTCAACCACACTGACAAAAAATGAATCTTCCAGCGCAACTTCTGCAGTTGACAATGCCTTTAACCGCTGCTCCTCAAGATCTCTGTTTCTCTTTTCCATTAATAGTTCACGTACCAGCTAGGCAAAAGAGACAACAGGCAATATTTCAGTCAATTTTAAAACCAAAATCCACATTGATATGTATCTTGGACCTGCTTAACTGCCTAATAAGCAGAGGGTGTAGCTCTCCAGCCACTTCTCAGACCATGACTGTAGTTTCGTTATGTCTCATTGCACTGCTTCCATCCATTCTCTTCATCCACCTCCACCCCCATTTTGGCTTCATCTGCACACAGACTACCCCTGCTCCCAACACCAGGAGCTATATCTGACATAAAGAGCACAATTCGCACCAGGTCCAGCACCAAACTCAGCCGTGCCACTCTTGTCATTACTCTGGGTGTCCAGTTTTCCCCCCCTCAACTACCACCCACTGCACTCTCCCCTGTAACCAGTTCATTATCCAGTTTGTCAGCATTTTCCCCACCCCAATGGCATGTCCACAGATGTTGAGAGAGGAGGAGCAATCAAGCAGTGGAATACTGTGGAGCTTGGAATACTCATATTCAATTGTAAACAATCACAGAATGTGCTGCCTGACAAGAGAGACAGATAACTAACATGTATAAACCATGTGTGAGCACTAAGTAAGCTATAAGTCATGAATGTCTGTGGTTCATACTAAAATACCTGCACACCTTCAGGTGCACTTATACACAACACCACGTACAGCGTGCATTCTGCACCTTGGTATACAGGTATGTCAGCTGTACTAATAGTTACTCATGCCTTATTGATTACATGATGCATCTCTCCCTCCTTGTCTCCACACTATTCAAAGCACTCTCCTTCGACATGTCCCACTACGAGTCCCTTCTTTTGCCATGTTCCATTTCACTTAACACTCCCTACACCATGTCTAATATTTGATTCCAGGAAATAACCTCACCCCCACCCACCCACCACCACCGGTGCATAGAGGGTATTTTATTAATATGTAGTACCACTACTACACACAATAGTGATGAATACATTCTATCACGATGCAATAGCAAATGGGCTACCAAAGTACTATGTGTTACTCAAAAGCAGGCACCCTTTTTCTCTCCAACTTTGCCGCCACTGTCCGCATCCTCTTTGGAGGTGGTCCGCCGTCATCAAGATGAACGCTTGGAACTACTCCAGTCTTCAAACACTTCCTGCCATACAAGACATAGACAAGAACACAGTTACTCAGACACATGTGAAGCCAATATTTCAACACAATACATAGATAGGACATTGAGTCTCACAGTACTCTAATATTCAAAATTGAACCAACCTCTTTTCATATGCTGAGCTCTAAATGTATTACCATAACTAATTAATTCCTCTATTAATTCATAGACACATGACGCCAGAAAAACAACTACCAGCCCACATAGTCTGCCCCTTTATCTATCTGCTATGGCATGTACCCACATCCTCAACACTCCCTGTGGTGGACCCATGCCTTTCGCAGCCTTCCACTGTTGTCTCTCCAACCACCCCCTCTTGGAGCTTATTCCACTTATCAACCACCCTCTCTATAAAATACTGCATCCGCATGTAACACTTGAACTCCTTTTTACAAATCCAGCCAACCCATATGAGTATACAGGGGTGCTACGGTCAAATGCATGGCTTTGACTGGCAGACATTTCCACCCATATTTTACCACCTATGTCTACCATTCTCCCCCATGTAACACCTTTTCAAATAGGGTCCCCAACTAGTAAAACCCTATCCGCTTCATCCTCCTAGGCACCTGTTGCAGCTGCATTTCTCCCACCCTTTCCCAAATTTACCCTATCCTTACCCTTACCCTTCATATCTCACCCATGAAGCTTGTTTAGACCCCCTACACCCCTTATCTTCCTCCTCCTAATTCCCCGAGACAATGTCTGGTTCCTTGCCTCCTCTGCACTGCTCTTCCACCTCCACAATCCTCTTGAGAATTTCTCTTCCCACTCTGCTCCTCCTGCTCATGTCCCTGCATCAGTGCCTGGTTTCTTGGCTCTTCTGTGGTGCTACCTGCCTTTGGCCCTTGCTCCATTGCCCCCTCATATCTCCTCTGTTCCCTGTACACCTAGTTTCATTTCTGCTCCATGGTCCATATGTGTGTTCTCTTAGTTAGGACTCCATAGCATGGTGTATTTCATATTGAAATTGTTCAATAAACACATAAATGGTTCAGAATCAGAATGTCCAAAACCAGTGTTCCAGCAATGCCACTACATAGATTTCAACTGGTACAAATTTAGGCATCGTGACGATTCTGTTGTACTTTGACAATGTTACAGTCAGTAACTTTAGGATTCTTGGATTCCAAACAGCCATTCCACACAATCCTATACTCCCACCATTACATGACAATAACATATGTTACTGTGGTACTGCAATGCTACCATCCATCTGCACAGAGAACATCACAGTATCCATATGTCTCACTGTCAACACGTGGAACAAATTAAGTTAGGACGCAATACTTGGCGTGTCAGCCTGCATCACTCCAGGCAGCACTACACAAACACACAAGAGTACTTTATTTGCTTCATTTTCACTTATTGCAGCAAGCATAAGGGTTTCAGATATTCTGTTGGTGTGATGAGTGCAAAGACAAACTGGATCACTACAATGCCCTACACCTAGAAATAAATAAAAACAGGAACAAAAAATATAACGAAGAAAAGCACAAGGCAGCTCATTACATCATATTCAAACAAATGAGGACAACAGAGAGATACAGAAACAGCAGTAACAGGAAACAGTACTGGTAAATCATGAAAGAAGTGAAGCATATCAACATTACAATAACACAGCAGTTACATAGCTAGACATGGAAAGCCTTGGTTACAACTGGTCACAGCCTAATGAGTGCAAACACAGAAGCACAAGCATTGCTGTAGGATGCTGATCTAGACATACATGCAAAAAGCCTCACATCATAAATGAGAAGTTACTGTTGCATGCTACACTATGCTGGTGCACATCATAAGAAAGAGATAGTGTGGGGAGTAATATCATTGAACAGGGTTGCCTAGACAGAATGTAGCACGCTCTCTTCATACCTCTGGCACAAGCATGTTTCACTAAAGACACATGGGAGTGAGAAGTACATTGAACATCCAAGACAGGATTGCCACCACCGCAGACATACTGCACCATGTGTACTACATGGCCCCTTCCTTTCCCTGACAATGTTGACAGGGCTCTGCAGTGATCTACTTCTTATTCAGTTACAAATACCGCCACCACTCTAATCTGATTCAATATCAAGTGGCTGCCATCTGTACCCCCCATACCCCCCCCTCACAATAGAGGCACTTCCCATCTCAGTGCGTAACCAAGTCAACAAAAGTTATAGATAAGTAAAAAGGTGCTCTGCTTATTTGACATAAAAAATTTGAGAGTGCAGCCACTGGCAAACATTTTCAGGTAATCAGGTGAGAAACATGTTTCAAATTCTTTTTTCCGCGGTGTTCCTGCATTTCCAATACTTTCCCTTTACTGCACCATTTACTTCTGCTCATAAAAGGAAGAGCAGCACAAAACATATGGCTCTGCAAAATTGCATGAATGCAACAATAACTTTGATGAGTGGGTACTTCTTGGATTAGCCGTCAATCACACTTGATTTACTCAGAACCGCAAAGCTTGTCAACAACATTTCTCCCAGACAGCACTTTCTAAAAAGCTGCTACAAAATGTGATATACTGCAGCTTACACACATATAAAGTACACTCTGTGCCTTTATCACATTTCACTACAAGGGTCCGCTCTTGATGACAGATGCCTTTTTTAGACCCAGACTGCATTCCTTGTACAATCGGATTCAGACGCAGGTTCAACTCCCGCGTGGTACTGCTAGAAATGAAACAATAGGCATTAGCAAACAAAGTGCCAATTTCTATTAGCACTCACACACACACACACACACACACTCTATCTCTCTCTCAGTCTTAGCTACGTCTGTGAAACTGTTGAATGCCGTTGTGAATAACTACCTTGTGCATTCAAACTACTATGCCACTAAAATCACTTTTCACCACACACTCCCCGTAACTATACTTTACATATGATGCACAGCACAGAACAGTTCACCAAATGTATTACACCATCAGGGCAGCACACACTGCAATTCATATGGCAAGCTAAAATGCAAAACGCTTGCTAAATCGGAAGTTCAACGCCGCAGTGTTTCAAACAATTTACAAAACAAATTAACCACATCATATTTCCTTCACATCGGATAATGTGACAGGCTCCATGTGTCACTATGTGTATGTGTGTGTGGATGGGGGTGGGGAGGAACAGGGAGAAAGTCATATGATCCATTCGCAAATGAGTGACCTTGTGCACCTTCACTACATGTTGCACTGCCTCACATACCTCACATGCATGACATCAATCACTACAAAAAAAAATATTGCCAATTTCTTTTACTTATCTATGCAGGCCTACAGGACCACAATAACATTTCCAATAACAACTACATATGCTCATCGCGAATAAGAAACGCCTTTTTCTCAGCTACTCTGTAGACATGTACTGTACCTTAGCGAGTATCATGTGCTTTGCTGTGTTATTATGACACTTACCTAACTAATATAAATATGTGCACAGGTATGTTGCAACAAAAACAAACAAAAATAAATATGTCCTGTATTACATGTGCAAACTTGGCAAGACAGCAGCTTGCAGACCCTTCCCGAACGCAGGATCCACAACAGAGGTTTATGATCACAGTGACAAACTGCTGCTACATTCAAAATACCGACAATTTCATAAATCACTCAGTTATACTCTACCCTAACAAAGGATCCCCAAAGATGTGGATGCAAACCTTTGTTTGGGTGCAACAACTACTTTTGTGAGGGGATGCTGATTACTTTGCATGTCATACACACCACACTGCTGACACTTACCCTGGTCTGGATAGCAGACCAAATGAAGCTTTCAATTCATAACTTTTATCGTAGTGGTCCTCAGAAAAATGTGCACTGCAAATCACTGAGTGTTTTGTAGCAGAAAAATTCCTCCGAGTTCTGTTTACAAATGAAACCCATTTTGCTTTACACTTCTCATCACTGGGGAAAAAATGTAGCGATATCTTTTCTGATGCAGTATCACTGCAGCCAAACACCACGCACCACTTAGGCATATTTACAATGACCCAGACAGCACAACATAAATAACGAGAGGGTCACAAAAGAAATAAATTAAAAACAACTACAAATCAGACACAACAACAGTCACAGATGTTTGACACTTATCCCTGACTGAGAGAATTTGTAACGGACTTTCACACACACTAACAGAGTACTTGCCACAACGGAGACTCACAAACACATTCTACACAGTACTTCACACAGAAAAAAACATTCACACTAACAGACACACACTAGAAGTCAGACCCCCGAAAAGCAAAATTGGTTACAGCAGTACAAGTACAAATTTTCGGATTGTGACACGAAAAAAAACGCGCAGTTGACCGTTCACTTCACACAGCCATCAGCTGTTCACTCGTTGCTTCTATCCTCTCACTACGTGTTTCCGGTCACTCGCGCGCCACATGGCGACCAGCAGATTGGGCGAGTGCTGCCTACGGAGAAAAAAGAAAAATACATTATTTCGATACTTCATTTAAAAATCTGCAGTATTTTGCTACAACAACTGATGCTCATTTGATCTTCTCATACAAAAAATATAACTTGCAAATGCTGTTCCCGATACACTAGCTCTTTAATAGTAGACGGACAGAAAAAATAAAACAGGAAAATAAACTATTTTTTTCTACTGTCTGTATAATAACTGTTACATCTGTTACATAGGGTGACACTAATGCTGCATCACACGATTGCTCAAAGCCTGAGAAACATCATGCCACAGATTCCCCAAGGCTCAGGGGAATTTTGCTTTATCCTGTTGCACTTCGTTAGTTTTGTGGCATTAAGGGTCAACCCTAACTGATGACTAAATGTAGTTTTTTTGCAATCAATTTTCTTACTTTCTAAAAAGGAAAACTAATTACTTATATATACTACTTTGTCTTGAAAATTCCAGCCTTTGGCAGCATCATCAACACCTTTTTTTTTTTTTTTATCTTATTTCTGCTCCTCGCAGCTCAGCCTGCCTTACCTCCAGCCACCATCCTCTCTCCAATCAGCCCTTACGCTCACTCACATTTGTCTGGCATGCTACATGCCCATGGAGGGGTCCTCACTCCCTCTTACTGGCCTGGGATCCACTACCAGAGTACGATTCCACGACAGGCCTCCTGGACATAGAGGCATGGCCATCAAGCTGCTCGGCCGACTGCCATTTTTCCTCCTTGGTTTTTACACCCCCTTGAAGTGCAGCCATGCAATGACGTCCAGGCACAGCGTGCCGACATCTGCCGCACTTCACCCCAGATGCACCCCCCTTTGCAGTGCCCCCGATTTCTATTGGGGGCCACCGTAGAGCGATGGAAGCCCCAAACCCTAATCAGGGAAAGGAGAGCAGTCCATCGGATGCTCAATCCTTTCCCTCCCCAGCCAACCCCTGACAGCCAGGGCATGTTCCCGAACCCGGGTCGTCGGCGTAGCACAAGATGTGGCGTCCAGCGCCTCAACCCTCAGTGCCACCGGGCTGGTTATCATCAACACCTTTAATGGCAAACAGTACCACTCTCTATCTTTATCCCACTTGTGCTAAACAGTCCCAGTCGTACAGAGGTGTATCCACCTTCACCCCACTCCTGTACCATGCAGTCCCTGGTGTCCATACTTCCCTCCCTCACACCACCCCTGTACCAAGTAGTTCCTGGTGTCCACTTGTACTTCATTCCCTCACCCCACTCCTGTAACAAGCAGCCAATGGAGTCCAGTGGTACCCCCCTCTCACACCCTGCTTCATGTACAATTATCCCTGGTGTTCAGTGGACCCCCCTGCCACATTCTGCACCATGTCCAAGTATACCTGGTGTCCAGTTGTTCCCCATGCCCTACCCCAGATCCAGATATCTCTGGCATCTAGTGGTACCCCCATCCACAGCCTTCCCTGTGTCCAAGTATCCTTGGTGTTCAGTGGACCCCCCCACTACATTCTGCCCCATGTCCAAGTATACCTGGTGTCCAGCTGTTCCCATTTGCCCCATGTCCAAGTATCCCTGGCATCCAGTACCCTCTTCTACAGCCTGCCCTATATCCAAGTATACCTGGCATTCAGTGGCCCCCACACCTTACTTCATGTGCAAGTATTCCTGGCATTCAGGGGTGCCCCCCACACCAAGGCTCCCCTGATGTTGTCACATGGTGCCCAACCCCAATGTCATGTACTGTATATTGTATGTATATATGTATAACTCTTAAATAATAAAAAGTGAAGTAATTCCCCTTCCTACTACCCACTAGCAGCAGTACTGTACCTCCCTCTTACCCCTTCCCACCACAGACCCATATAACCCCCTTCTTCAGCCCACTAGCATCCCAATCTAACCCTCCTCCCCATGCAAAGCATTGTTTTAAAACACCACTACAGTCTACTTATTCATATGCAGAACATTGACTATTAGCTGTGTGCTACAAACTTAAAAACATCATGTTGAAGGAGTAAATCAACTAAGGGCACCAAATAATCAACACATGCAGAAAATGTATTTTAAAAAAGATTGATTGACATTCTTGAGTGGGATACAAAGGAACACTATGCTGTGCAGGCTGACTGAAATTAGCTTTTTTTTCTTTCATATAGCTTTTGGCCCCTTGGGTTGCTGACCACTCTGACTCTACCTCCCCCAGGCTGGCTACCACCTCACCTGGACTTACCTCTGTGTAGATCCCCCCCCAGATTCCCCATGGGTGGACCGGGGGGGGGAGGGCCATCCCTCCAGAGGCACATCCAGAATGCGCCAAGGTGCCCAGGTAGTTGAGAGGGTCTGGAGAGGTGTTCAGTGTGCCAGCTCACTTGTGGGTCCTGTTTTCTATTTTCTGCCCCTGTGCAAGCCAAGGTGACATGGGTGACGCATGCACATGGAGGCATATAAGCGATCTGGGACCTGTGGATCTCCCCCACCCCTGTGATGCAGATATGTCTGCTGCTCAGACATTTGGTGCTACCACCAGAATTCCACTTGGTGGCAGCAGAGAGCCGAATCTGCAAGCCTCCCAGAGGGTAATAGCTTGGCAGAAGACACCAGGAGAAAGGACTGATGTGTGACTGGACTTCTCTGCTGGGACTAAAGTAGAAGAACTTTTGTACTTGGACCTTTAATTTAGGTAAAAAGAAACTAAAATACAAAAAAAAAGTGTGTGTTTGGGTTAACTGAACTGAATGGGTATCTGAAGAGTTATCTCAGGTGATTGAAAGGACTTAACTGCTGTGAGGTTTAAATTACTTGCAGAAAGATCTGGTAAGTAGGGGGGAGTGGCTTAGCTAGCAGGAAGCTACATTTAAAGACTGCCTTAGAAAGATTCTGCTAATAGCTTGGCAGAAGACACCAGGAGAAAGGACTGCTGTGTGACTGGACTTCTCTGCTGGGACTATATTTCCCTACCCCCCACTCTAAGCTAGTTCTATTTTTATAGGCACAGGATTTGACTAACAACAGGAACTTCCTGTTTGGGGGCAGGAAGTGAGTGATCACAGAACCACCAAGGACCCACCATCCTAGAAGGGCAAGAGTAGCTCTCCAGCCCCCTCTAGCTGCTGGAGGTCTGCCTCTGAGCAAGTAAGTGGTCTACTGAGAAATATAGGATATTCTTGTCTCAGAACAGGACAATCAGGAGCTTAAAGGGCACACAGGCAGAAAGTAAGGAGAGAGAAAAAACAGAGGAAAGAGTAAGGATTGCAAACAGTTAAGGGGCCAGAAATAAGACATGATTGGGTGGTGCAGTGCAGTGGCTGTGGAGCAGCAGTCTTCGGGAGATGTTCTGGAGGATGCGTGTTGTCCCATCTGCAGGCACCTCTGGGCTGAGGGAGGAGGTTGCTCATCTCCAGGCTGAGTTGGCCAGGATTTGTGGGACCTCCTCTTCCATCCAGGGACCACCAGTGCCACTGCCGTTGCCTCAGAGGTTGCCAAGAAAGAGGAGTGGTTGGACCACAGTGCGCTCAGGGAGGGTGAGGGTGGTGGAACAGAGGCACATCCCTCCAGTTGTACCTCTCCACAATTCCTATGCCATTCTGGCAAAGTGTGGTTCCTCTATGGAGGCACCTTCAGTGGAGACCAAGGAGGATGCTGGGAATCTCCACAAAGGAGACCCACAGGAGGGTGGCAGGGGACCCTGCAGGGAAGGAAACAACTCCTGGTGGGGACTCCATTGTTAGGAAGGAGTAGAACTGGGAGGAAGGGAGAGGGAGGTAGGTGCCTGCCTGGCGCCATGGCTAGGAGGGACAGGAGGCTGAATCCTCAGGATTGCCGAGCAGCTGCACAGGGAGGGAGCTGGATGTCATTGTCCACCCAGAGACAAATGACCTGGCTAAGAAAGGGATTAGAGAGTGCAGGAAGAGTTTGTGAAATTGGGAGGGGCCTTAGTCAAGTAGCACGCGGTAACCTTCTCGGAGGTACGCCATTTATGGCATAGGAGAGAGGCTAGGGTGTTCCACCATCCATGGATTCAATCAGTGGTTGAAAACTGGTGTGGAGCTAAGGATTTGGCTTCATTGGGGACTGGGGTCCACCTGGAGTGATGCAAGCCTATACTGGCATGATGGGCCGCATCTGTCCGGGAGGGGAACCAGGATCCTAGGTGATAGGTTTAAATGCTTCATTGGCAAGCTTTTAAAACAGCCAAGGGGAGGCACTGGAAAGGAGCAGGGAAAGCAGGAAAATCCTAGCCCCCCCAAATAATCACGGTAGTGTAAAGGCAAACACCAACATAGAGGTGTCGATAGGGAGAAGGGCAGGGGTAAATGGAGAAAGTGACAAAGCAAGAAGGACAGGGATGGGGCAAAAGGGAGTAAGGCCATCAGGAAATGAAGGTAATGAGTACCAATGCCCGTAGTCTGAGCAACAAGCTCTGAGCTGGAGGCCTTGATGGAAGAGGGATGCCTGGATATTGTAGCAGTCACAGAAACATGGTACACAGAGAAACATGACTGGGATGTTAACATACCAGGGTACATAACCTATAGGAGAGACAGGCAGGGGAGAAGAGGGGGAGGAGTAGCTCTCTATGTAAAGGAAGGGATAAAAGCAACTGAACAAAAGAGTAAACAGGGAGGAGAGGAGGCACTGTGGGTCACTGTGGAGACTGGAAAGGGCACCACAATCCGCACAGGGGTTGTGTACTGACCCCCATGTCAGGGGGAAGGAATGGACAAGGATATGATAGAAGGCATTCTTAGAATGGCAGAGAAAGGGGAGATACTGTTGATGGGAGACCTGAATATGCCAGATGTTAACTGGAGCATATTGCTGCAGCCACATCCAAGAGCAGGGCCATTCTTGATGCCCTACAGGTGGCAGGCATTAGACAGCTAGTTTGGAACCCACTCGTGTGAGGAGCAATCTTAGACCTCAGTACTCTCAAATGGGGGCAGTGAGAGGATCTCAGATCTAGAAGTGGGTTGCCATCTGGGGACAAGTGACCATCAAACAGTGTGGTTCATGTTAAACTCAGCTACAGAGTCAAGCCATACAAAAGTGAGGGTACTGGACTTTAGGAAGCGTGACTTTGGCAAGATGGAGAGTGCCTCAGAAAAGCACTAGCAAACAGGCTAGAAGGAGGTGGAGCAACAATGGGGAATTATCAAAACTGCCATCACAGAGGCAACAAGCCTTTGTGTGAAGCAAACAAATAAATCAAAGCGAAAGAAAAACCACTATGGTTCTCAAAAGAGGGTGGCTGGGTGAAAGTCAGGAAGAAAAAGATAGCATTCGGAAGTATAAAGAAACACAGAAGGGAGCAGGACAGAGAGCTGTACCAGTTAAGGCAGAAGAAAGCAGGAGGGGAAGTCAGAATAGCAAAGGCCCAGACTGAGGAAAAGATAGCCAACTCAGTTAAGAAGGGGATAAAACCTTTATAGGTACATCAGCGGAGTAGAAAGACAAAGGGAGGGATAGTGAGGCCAAATAGAATGAACGGTTGGGTGGGCAGAGGGGACAGTGAAAAGCATGAATACTGAATGAATATTTCTGCTCAGTATTCACAAAAGAGAGGGGAAGTGCCTAATCCAATTAACAGAAGCACTTTTGATAGGGGGTTGATTCCAGTCCTTTCACAGAAGAAAGGGTTCTGCAAGAACTCCTAAAACTGAAGGTGGACAAAGCAATGGGTCCTGATGGAATTCACCCAGAATTCTAAAAGAATTAAGGAGGAACTAGTGAAACCACTGGCTACTCTTTTAATAAATCATGGGAGGATGGTGTGGTACCGAGGACTGGAGGAAGGCGGATGTGATTCCCTTCACAAAAGTGGGACCAAGACAGAGAGGGAACTACAGACCTGTCAGTCTGACCTCTGTGGTAGGGAAAGGATGGAGTCACTTCTGAAGGAAAGAATAGTTGAGTACCTAGAGGCAGCAGTGGAGCACAAGACCCAAGGCAGCATGGGTTCACAGCGGAAGGTCATGTCAGACGATCTAATAGATTTCTTTGACTGGGTGACCAAAGTAGTAGACCAAGGAGGGCTGTGGACATGGCCTACCTAGACTTTAGCAAGGTATTTGACACAGTCCCACACAAAGATTACTAGTCAAATTAACCAGCCTGGGAGTGGGTCCCAGGGTGGTAGCCAGTAAAACATTGGCTGGACAACAGGACACAGAGGTAATTGTAAATGGAGTCCACTCTGAAGAAAGGGGGTTACTAGTGGGGTACCACGGGTTCAGTATTGGGTCCAGTCCTTTTTAATGTCTTCATCAGTGACATTGCAGAGGGACTGGAAGGAAAAGCATGCCTTTTGCAGATGACACAAGATCTGCAACAGGGTTGATACACAAGGAGGCGTGGAAAGGATGAAAAGGGACTTGGCAGGTTGGAGGAATGGTCAAGTATGGAAACTAGGATTCAATGCAAGAAGTGCAAAATAATGCACCTGGGAAACAAGAACCCAGGGGAAGAATACACAATGGGTGGGGAGGTAGTAACAACAACAAAAAAGGAAAGGGACCTAGGGGTAATCATATCAGATGACCTTAAGGTTAGCAAGCAATGTGAGAAGGCAGTAGGGAGGGCTGGGGGTATACTGGGATGTATAGGGAGAGGCATCATCAGCAGAAAACAGGAAGTTGTTATCCCTCTGTACAGACAGTTGGTGAGACCCATCTGAGTTACTGTGTCCAGTTCTGGAGACCCCATCTCCACGAGGACATAGACAGGATAGAGGTAGTCCAGAGGAGAGCAACTAAAATGGTGCAGGGTCTGCAAGAGAAGTAGATGAGGGAGACTAAAGGAGCTTAATATGTATACCCTTGAGGAAAGAAGGGAGAGGGGGACATGATAGAAACTTTTAAGTACCTCAGTGGAATCAACAAGTCCAAGAGGGTAGCATCTTTCAGAAAAGAGACTTGCAAGAACAAGGGGACACAATTTAAAGATAGAAGGAGGGTGGTTCAGGGCAATGTGAGGAAGTATTATTTCACAGAGAGGGTAGTGGATGCATGGAACAGCCTTCCTGAGGAGGTTGTGGGGTCTAAAACTGTGGGAGAATTCAAGAATGCATGGGACAGACATAAGGCAATTCTTGTGGGGGGTAGGAAGAAATAGGCTGTTGGTTAACTAGGATCTGCGGCCTATCCTGTAGGTAGGGAAATGGACAGACTAGATGGGCCTAGCGGTCCTTATCTGCCGTCAAAGTCTATGTTTCTATGTTTCTATGTTTCTCCCCATTCTGGAAGAAGAGAGCTGCCTCATGGCTGCCACATCCACTCCCGGCCCACCCAACCTGCCAACCCCCGGCAACCTGAGCTTGTTCCCAAACTCAGGTCTCTTGTATGGGGCAAGGTGAGGCACCCATTAGCGTCTCAACCCTCAGCATCACTGGGCCGGCTTGAATTAGTTTTTTTAATCTTTCTGATTATCTTACCTGTCATCTGCACTATTAAATGCCTGCTCCCAGCATGTCCTAGGTTCACGCACAGAAAGGACAGATTTACATTGATAAGCTACTTCCTCATAGTGGTGTTTTGCTCAGGAGAGGCAAATTTTATTTATATTCCATGGCTTTTGTGTTTTTTTAACATGCACCCTTTGAGTAGGTCATTCTGATCCCAGGTTTGGAGTCTTTAATTATTAAATAAATATGCCCATCATCAGACTGGGGGAGCTTTGCTCGGAGTGGGTATAAGTGTTTTGTTTTTTGTTGTTTTACCAACCCAATCCCACTTATAGAGTTGTTCAGCCAGGAAGGGCTTTCTTTATTTTACCTCCCTGCTCACAGTAGGACACCAGGCCCAGAGGAGCTTTGACTGTTTGACCTGCAAGCTTGCAGTGGGACACCAAGCCCAGTAGGGACTTATGTTTTTTTTTTTTTTGTTTTTTAAGATACCCTCTTGGAGTGGGGCCATGCACGCTCAGGGTGGACTTCTTTAATTATTTAATATGCCCACTCGCTGACTGGAGAGGTTTTGCTTGGAGTGTGTTTCAGTTTTGTTGGGGGTTGGAGGGGCAAGGAAAGGGCTATTTATTTTTAAATACTTGCTGAAGTGGGTCAATCTGAGCCCAGGACGGGCATACTATGCCGCCATGCAGACTTGCTTAGCTAAGAGGTAAATTCTGGCTTACAGCAGGACACCCAGCCAAGAATGGGGCTTTTCTTTCTTTGGTAACAATTCCTCTTATAGCAGGGTTGAGCCCTGGTGGGCTTTCTCAATTCAACCTGCCCACTCGCAGTGGGACACCCAGCCCAGGAAAGCTTTCACTATTACACCTGGTCACTGGTAGCAAGACACCAAGCCCAGAAGAGGCTTGTTTTTTTTTTAACATACTCACTTGAAGCAGATCAATAGGAGCCCAGGACTGTCTTCTTTACTTATTTAATGTGCCACTCCCTGAGTGAAGGGGCTTTGCTCGGAGTGGGATTCAGTGCTGGGGAGGGGTGCAGGGGCAAGGAAAGAGCTTTTTTCCCTTAAAAAAATCTCCATTTGGAGTGTGTCAATGCGAGCCCAAGAAGGGCTTCATTACTTATTTAATATGCTCTTTAGTTATTTAATATGCCATCACCTGGACTGGCTTAGCTAAGATGTAAACAGAAGTACACCCAACCAAGAATGGGCTTTGTTTTAACTATCTCATTTGTAGAAGGGCTCAGTCCAGGAAGGCTTTATCAATGTCACCTTCCCTCTCACAGCACAACACTTAGCTCAGGAAGGCTTTCACTGTTATACCCGCCTGCTTGCAGTGGGATGCCAATCCCAGAAGGGGCTTGTTTTTTACCTTATCTGTTTGGAGCAGGTCAATTCAAGCTCAGGATGGCTTCCTTAATTATTTAATATGCCCATTCCCTTATGGGAGGGGCTTTGCTCAGAGCGGGTTTCAGTGCTGGGGGTGCAGGTGCAAGGAAAGGGCTATTTAAAATAAATAAATAAAAAAATCATACCCACCTGGAGTAGGTCATGCAAGCTCTGTGGGGGCTTCTTTAATTATTTAAAATGCCCAATCCCTGATGGGAGCGGCTTTGCTCAGAATGGGTTTCAGTGCTGGGGGGAGCAAATGCAAGGAAAGGACTTTTTTTTAAACAAAAATCATACCCACCTGGAGCAGGTCAATGCAAGCTCAGTGGGGGCTTCTTTAATTATTTAAAGTGCCCAGTCCCTGATGGGAGGGGCTTTGCTCTAAGCATGTTTCAGTGCTGGGGGTGCAGGTGCAAGGAAAGGGCTTTTTTTTTTTAAATCATACCCACTTGGAAAAGGTCAATGCAAGCTCAGGGCGGGCTTCTTTAATTATTTGATATGTCCCCACCCAGACTGGCTTAGCTAATATGTTAATTCTCACTTGCAGCAGGACACCCAGCCAAGAATGGGGTTAGACAATCCTGCTTATGACGGGGTTCAGCCCAGGAAGGCTTTCAAAATTTTACTTGCCTGCTTGCAACACAATACCCAGCTTAGGAGGGCTTTCACTATTATACCCGCCCACTTGCAGCATGATACCCAGCCCAGGAGGGCTTTCACTACTATACCTACCCACTTGCAGCACAATACCCAGCCTAGGAGGGCTTTCACTATTATACCCTACCTGTTGGAAATCTGCTTCCATTACCCCTATATTTAAGGGCGGAGATCGCATGTCCTCCAACTACCGTCCCATCTCAATCCTCCCCCCTCTATCCAAGGTACGCGAGCGCATCATCTCCGATCAGCTCATTGACCACCTTAACAAATATGACCTCCTCTGCAAACAGCAGCATGGCTTCCGCAAAGGCCATAGTACCACTACTGCCCTCCTAGAGTTCACCACACACATCCACACTGCTCTAGACAGAGGCCATATCACTGATGCTGTCTTCATCGACCTCTCTAAGGCATTTGACTCTGTTAATCACTCTATTACTATTAATCTATTACTGACCACTGTAACCAATATTGGTTTCTCTCGGGATGCCTTGGGCTGGTTCACGGACTACTTGACTGGTCGATCCCAGCAGGTTAAAACTGGTACTATGCTGTCTGACCAGCTCCCAGTTCACTCTGGAGTCCCACAAGGGTCCATCCTTGGTCCCTTGCTCTTCAGTCTCTTCGTTAATGCCCTCCCCTCCGCCTGTCCTGACAACATACTTTTCTATGCTGACAACGCGGTCCTATACTATTCCAGTCCCGACCCCTCGCAACTCCACCTGTCCCTCCAATCCTCCTTCTACAAAGCCGAGAACTGGCTCTCCACCCAATGCCTAATAATAAACTACAAGAAGACCAAACTCATGTTCTTCTCGCACCCACAGAACACCCACAAGGAATTATGCCCCCCCAGTCCTAACTGCCAACAAGATTCCCCTCGAACAAGTGGACTCCTTCAAATACCTGGGCATCACCCTCGACCCTGCACTAAATTTCCACCAACACATCCATCTACTGTCCACCACCTTTAATGTCTGTATTGGCTTACTATACCGGTTCAAGCACTGCCTTACTCCTGATGCCCTCCGACTCGCAGTCTCATCCTCGGTTCTCTCCCTCCTAGACTGCGGAATACTCAAATATGGCACTGCGGCTCCCTCTGCCCTCTCCAGTTTTTGTGTCTCCCTTAACAAAGTCTGTCACCTTGTCCTGGGCTGTGACCGTGTCACCCATACCTGCTCCCTCTATAATGCTACAAAGTGGCTTAACTTTGACAACTGGATCAAATTCCACTCCTGCCTTGTGGCGAAAAATACCCCCCTTGGACTCCCCCCCCCCCCGGGTCTGTCCTCAATAATACACCTGGCTCCAACGCATATATCTACTCACAGCTCTGGTAAGCAGCTCCTTACAGTGCCCCGCTGTCGTACCTCCCAATGTCAAAGATTCTTCGGCTACAAAGCCCCACTCTGGATGAATGCCCTTCCTAACTCACTCCCAAATGAAAATAGAATTGACCCTTTCAAAACCCAGCTCAAGGCCCACCTCCAGGCCTCGAACCACTGTGATTGTCACTAACCCCTTCCTGTCTCCCCATCACCTCCATGACAATGGCCTCTAGCCTGCTTGCCCATCCCCCTCCAGGGGTTGCCCAAGATGAACTCTAGCCCGTTGACCTCTATATTTAAAAGGTCAATAATCTAATTCTGCTCGAATATTGTACTAAAATACTAGCACTGTATGTTAGCCTTGTTGTATTCACTATTTTGTAACTGGTTTGTATCTTCCTCACTGTCTTTGTAATAATGTTGTATTGCCCTTTTTGTGACGTGGAACCTTTGTAAATGAGTCCTTGACTCAAAGGTACTCTCCGAAACCTAAAAAATAAAATAAATAAATACCTGCCCAATTGCAGCAGGATACTCAGCCTAGGAGGGCTTTCACTATTATACTTGCCCACTTGCAGCACGATACCCAGCACAGGAGGGCTTTCACTATTAGACCTGCCCACTTGTAGCACAATACCCAGCCCAGGAGGGCTTTCACTACTATATCTGCCCACTTGTAGCGTCATACCCAGCCAAGGCGGGCTTTTACTATTATACCTGCCCACTTGCAACATGATACCCAGCCCAGCAGGGCTTTCACTACTATACCTGCCCACTCTCAGCACGATACCCAGCCCAGGAGGGCTTTCACTACTATACCTGCCACTCGTAACATGATACCCAGCTCAGGAGTACTTTCACTATTAGACCTGCCCACTTGTAGCACAATACCCAGCCCAGAAGGGCTTTCACTACTATATCTGCCCACTTGTAGCATCATACCCAGCCAAGGCGGGCTTTTACTATTATACCTGCCCACTTGCAACATGATACCCAGCCCAGCAGGGCTTTCACTACTATACCTTCCCACTCGCAGCACGATACCCAGCCCAGGAGGGCTTTCACTACTATACCTGCCACTTGTAGCATGATACCCAGCTCAGGAGGGCTTTCACTATTATACCTGCCCACTCACAGCATGACACCCAGCCCAGGAGAGCTTTCACTGTTATACCTGCCAACTCGCAGCACGATACCCAACCCAGGAGGGCTTTCACTATTTATTTATTTATTTGCTTTTGGTAACCGGGTAAGCACACTAGACAGCTAGTGCCTATTTTCAGGTGCGACCCCGGAGAATTACAAGGTATACATGAGACAAATACATAGTCAACATTACAAACCAGAGCAACATGCTCCAACAGCGGAATAAAACAACAAAACATAACCAGGGATTTTAAAGCAATAGTACATAGTGTAGGGATTAGCACAGATGCAATAACATTGGGTTCTATCATACCTATCATACCTGCCTACTCACAGCACGATACCCAGCCCAGGAGGGCTTTCACTACTATACTTGCCCACTTGCAGTATGATACCCAGCCCAGGAGGGCTTTCACTATAATACCTGCCCACTTGCAGCATGATACCCAGCCAAGGACAACTTTCACTACTATACCTGCTTACTCGCAGCACGATATCCAGCCCAGAAGGGCTTTGACTACTATACCTGCCCACTCGCAGCATGATACCAGGCCCAGCACGGCTTTTATTCTTATACTTGTCCACTCTCAGCACAATATTCAATCCAGGAGGGCTTTCTCTATTATATCTGCCCACTCGCAGCATGATACCCAGCCCAGGAGGGCTTTCACTACTATACTTGCCCACTCATGGTATGATATCCAGCCCAGGAGGGTTTTACTACTATAGCTGCCCATTCACAACACAATACCCAGTCCAGGAGGGCTTTCACTACTATACCTGCCCATTCGTAGCATGATACCCATCCCAGGATGGCTTTCACTACTATACCTGCCCACCCATAGCACGATACCCAGCGTAGGAGGGCTTTCACTAGTATGCCTGCCCACTTGCAGCATCATACCCCACCAGGAGGGCTTTCACTACTATACCTGCCCACTCGTAGCACAATACCCAGCCTAGGAGGGCTTTCACAATTATACCTGTGCACTTGTAGCATCATACCCAGCCCAGGAGGGCTTTCACTACTATGCCTGCCTATTCATAGCACAATACCCACCAAGGAGGGCTTTCACTATTATACGTGCACACTCGCAGCACGATACCCAGCCCAGGAGGGCTTTCACTACTATACCTGCCCACTCACGGTATGATACCCAGCCCAGGAGGGCTTTCATTATTATACCTGCCCACTCACAGCATGATTCCAAGCCCAGGAGGGTTTCACTTCTATACCTGCCCACTCATGGCACAATACCCAGCCCAGGTGGGCTTTCACTATTATACCTGCCCACTCACAGCATGATACCCAGCCCAGAAGGGCTTTGACTACTATACCTGCCCACTCGTAGCATGATACCCCACCCAGGAGAGCTTTCACTATTATACCTGCCCACTCGCAGCACGATACCCAGCCCAGGAGGGCTTTCACTACTATACCTGCCCACCTGTAACATGATACCCAGCCTAGGAGGGCTTTCACTATTATACCTGCCGACTTGCAGCATCATACCCTGCCCAGGAGGGCTTTCACTATTATACCTGCCCACTCGCAGCATGATATCGCACCCAGGAGGGCTTTCACTACTATACCTGCCCACTTGTAGCACAATACCTAGCCCAGGAGGGCTTTCAAAATTATACTTACCCACTTGTAGCATCATACCCAGCCGAGGAGGCCCTTCACTACTATGTCTGCCTATTGGTAGCACAATACCCAGCTCAGGAGGGCTTTCACTATTATACCTGCCCACTTGCAACATCATACCCAGCCCAGGAGGGCTTTCACTACTATACCTGCCCACTCACAGCATGATACCCAGCCCAGGAGGGCTTTCACTACTATACCTACCCACTTGCAGCATCATACCCCACCCAGAAGGGTTTTCACTACTATACCTTCCCACTTGCAGCATCATACGTAGCCCAGGTGGGACTTCACTATTATACCTGCCCACTCACAGTATGATATCCAGCCTAGGAGGGCTTTCACTATTATACCTGCCCAATTGTACCATCATACCCAGCCCAGGAGGGCTTTCACTACTATGCCTGTCTATTCATAGCACAATACCCAGCCCAGGAGGGCTTTCACTACTATACCTGCCACTCGTAGCATGATACCCAGCTCAGGAGGGCTTTCACTATTATACCTCTCACTTACAGCATGATACCCAGCCCAGGAGGGCTTTCACTATTATACCTGCCCACTCACAGCATGACACCCAGCCCAGGAGGGCTTTCACTGCCAACTGCAGCACGATACCCAGCCCAGGAGGGCTTTCACCATTATACCTGCCCACCGCAGCACGATATCCAACCCAGGAGGGCCTTCACTATCATACCTGCCTACTCACATCACGATACCCAGCCCAGGAGGGCTTTCACTACTATACTTGCCCACTCGCAGTATGATACCCAGTCCAAGAGGGATTTCATTATTATACCTGCCCACTTGCAGCATGATACCCATCCAAGGACAGCTTTCACTACTAAACCTGCATACTCGCGGCACGATATCCAGCCCAGGAGGGCTTTGACTACTATACCTGCCCACTCGTAGCACGATACCCATCCCAGGAGGCTTTCACTACTATACCTGCCCACCTGTAACATGATACCCTGCCCAGGAGGGCTTTCACTATTATACCTGCCCACTTGCAACATCATACCCAGCCCAGGAGGGCTTTCACTACTATACCTGCCCACTCACAGCATGATACCCAGCCCAGGAGGGCTTTCACTACTATACCTACCCACTTGCAGCATCATACCCCACCCAGGAGGGTTTTCACTACTATACCTTCCCACTTGCAGCATCATACGTAGCCCAGGTGGGACTTCACTATTATACCTGCCCACTCACAGTATGATATCCAGCCTAGGAGGGCTTTCACTATTATACCTGCCCACTCATAGCACAATACCCAGCCCAGGAGGGCTTTCACAATTATACCTGCCCAACTGTAGCATCATACCCAGCCCAGGAGGGCTTTCACTACTATGCCTGTCTATTCATAGCACAATACCCAGCCCTAGGAGGGCTTTCACTACTATACCTGCCACTCGTAGCATGATACCCAGCTCAGGAGGGCTTTCACTATTATACCTCTCACTTACAGCATGATACCCAGCCCAGGAGGGCTTTCACTATTATACCTGCCCACTCACAGCATGACACCCAGCCCAGGAGGGCTTTCACTGCTAACTCGCAGCACGATACCCAGCCCAGGAGGGCTTTCACTATTATACCTGCCCACTCGCAGCACGATATCCAACCCAGGAGGGCCTTCACTATCATACCTGCCTACTCACATCACGATACCCAGCCCAGGAGGGCTTTCACTACTATACTTGCCCACTCGCAGTATGATACCCAGCCCAAGAGGGATTTCACTATTATACCTGCCCACTTGCAGCATGATACCCATCCAAGGACAGCTTTCACTACTAAACCTGCATACTCGCGGCACGATATCCAGCCCAGGAGGCTTTCACTATTATACCTGCCCACTCACAGCACGATACCAGGCCCAGCACGGCTTTCATTATTATACTTGTCCACTCTCAGCACAATACCCAATCCAGGAGGGCTTTCACTATTATATCAGCCCACTCGCAGCACGATACCCAGCCCAGGAGGGCTTTCACTACTATACCTGCCCACTCACAGTATGATATCCAGCCCAAGAGGATTTCACTACTATACCTGCCCACTCACAGCACAATATCCAGTCCAGGAGGGCTTTCACTACTATACCTGCCCACTGTAGACGCATACCCAGCCCAGGAGGGCTTTCACTATTATACCTGCCCACTCGAGCACGATACCCAGCCCAGGTGGGCTTTCTATTATACCTGCCCACTAACAGCATGATACCCAGCCCAGGAGGGCTTCACCATTATACTGCCCCACCTGCTACATAATACCCACCCAGGAGAGCTTTCACTATTATACCTGCCCACTCGCAACACGATACCCAGCCTAGGATGGCTTTCATTATTATGCCTGCCCACTTGCAGCATCATACCCCACCAGGAGGGCTTTCACTACTATACCTGCCCACTCATAGCACAAAACCCAGCCCAGGAGGGCTTTCACAATTATACCTGCGCACTTGTAGCATCATACCCAGCCCAGGAGGGCTTTCACTACTATGCCTGCCTATTCATAGTACAATACCCACCAAGGAGGGCTTTCACTATTATACATGCACATTCACAGCAAAATACCCAGCCCAGGAGGGCTTTCACTACTATACCTGCCCACTCGTGGTATGATACCCAGCCCAGGAGGGCTTTCATTATTATACCTGCCCACTCACAGCACGATTCCAAGCCCAGGAGGGTTTCACTTCTATACCTGCCCACTCACGGCACAATATCCAGCCCAGGTGGGCTTTCACTATTATACCTGCCACTCACAGCATGATACCCAGCCCAGGAGGGCTTTCACTATTATACCTGCCCACTCACAGCACGATACCCAGCCCAGGAGGGCTTTGGCTACTATACCTGCCACTCGTAGCATGATACCCAGCTCAGGAGGGCTTTCACTATTATACCTCTCACTTACAGCATGATACCCAGCCCAGGAGGGCTTTCACTATTATACCTGCCCACTCACAGCATGACACCCAGCCCAGGAGGGCTTTCACTGCCAACTCGCAGCACGATACCCAGCCCAGGAGGGCTTTACTATTATACCTGCCCACCGCAGCACGATATCCAACCCAGGAGGGCCTTCTACCATCATACCTGCTCACCAACACGATACCCAGCCCAGGAGGGCTTTCACTACTATACTTGCCCACCGCAGTATGATACCCAGCCCAAGAGGGATTTCACTATTATACCTGCCCACTTGCAGCATGATACCCATCCAAGGACAGCTTTCACTACTAACCTGCATACTCGTGACACGATATCCAGCCCAGGAGGCTTTCACTATTATACCTGCCCACTCACAGCACGATACCAGGCCCAGCACGGCTTTCTTTATTATACTTGTCCACCTCAGCACAATAGTCTATCCAGGAGGGCTTTCACTATTATATCAGCCCACTCGCAGCACGATACCCAGCCCAGGAGGGCTTTCACTACTATACCTGCCCACTCACAGTATGATATCCAGCCCAAGAGGATTTCACTACTATACCTGCCCACTCACAGCACAATATCCAGTCCAGGAGGGCTTTCACTACTATACCTGCCCACTCGTAGCACGATACCCAGCCCAGGAGGGCTTTCACTATTATACCTGCCCACTCGGAGCACGATACCCAGCCCAGGTGGGCTTTCTCTATTATACCTGCCCACTAACAGCCTGATACCCAGCCCAGGAGGGCTTTCACTATTATACCTGCCCACTCACAGCATAATACCCACCCAGGAGAGCTTTCACTATTATACCTGCCCACTCGCAACACGATACCCAGCCTAGGATGGCTTTCACTATTATGCCTGCCCACTTGCAGCATCATACCCCACCAGGAGGGCTTTCACTACTATACCTGCCCACTCATAGCACAAAACCCAGCCCAGGAGGGCTTTCACAATTATACCTGCGCACTTGTAGCATCATACCCAGCCCAGGAGGGCTTTCACTACTATGCCTGCCTATTCATAGTACAATACCCACCAAGGAGGGCTTTTACTATTATACATACACATTCACAGCAAAATACCCAGCCCACGAGGGCTTTCACTACTATACCTGCCCACTCGCGGTATGATACCCAGCCCAGGAGGGCTTTCATTATTATACCTGCCCACTCACAGCACGATTCCAAGCCCAGGAGAGTTTCACTTCTATACCTGCCCACTCACGGCACAATATCCAGCCCAAGTGGGCTTTCACTATTATACCTGCCACTCACAGCATGATACCCAGCCCAGGAGGGCTTTCACTATTATACCTGCCCACTCACAGCATGATACCCAGCCCAGGAGGGCTTTGGCTACTATACCTGCCCACTTGTAGCATGATACCCCAACCAGGAGAGCTTTCACTATTATACCTGCTCACCCGTAGTACGATACCCAGCCTAGGAGAACTTTCACTATTATACCTGCTGACTTGTAGCATCATACCCTGCCCAGGAGGGCTTTCACTATTATACCTGCCCACTCGCAGCATGATATCCCACCCAGGAGGGCTTTCACTACTATACCTGCCCACTTGTAGCACAATACCCAGCCCAGGAGGGCATTCAAAATTATACTTGCCCACTTGCAGCATCATACCCAGCCGAGGAAGGCCTTCACTACTATGTCTGCCAATTCGTAGCACAATACCCAGCTCAGGAGGGCTTTCACTATTTTACCTGTCCACTTGCAGCATCATATCCAGCCCAGGATGGCTTTCACTATTAAATCTGCCCACTAGCAGCACAACACCCAGCCCAGGAGGTCTTTCACTATTATACCTGCCCACTTGCAGCATCATTCCCAGCCCAGGAGGGCTTTCACTACTATACCTGCCCACTCACAGCATGATACCCCACCCAGGAGGGCTTTCACTACTATACCTACCCACTTGCAGCATCATATGTAGCCCAGGTGGGACTTCACTATTATACCTGCCCTCTCATAGTATGAATGATGCCCAGCCCAGGAGGGCTTTCACTACTATACCTGTCCACTCTCAGCATGATACCCAGCCTAGGAGGTCTTTAACTACTGTACCTGCCCACTTGCAGTATGATACCCAGCCCAGGAGGGCTTTCACTTCTATACCTGCCCACTTGTAGCACAATACCCAGCCCAGGAGGGCTTTCACTACTATGCCTGTCTATTCATAGCACAATACCCAGCCCAGGAGGGCTTTCACTACTATACCTGCCACTCGTAGCATGATACCCAGCTCAGGAGGGCTTTCACTATTATACCTGTCCACTCGCAGCATGATACCCAGCCCAGGAGGTCTTTAACTACTGTACCTGCCCATTTGCAGTATGATACCCAGCCCAGGAGGGCTTTCACTATTATACCTGCCACTTGCAGCATTATATTCAGCCCAGGAGGGCTTTCACTTCTATACCTGCCCACTTGCATCATCTTACCCCGCCCAGGAGGGCTTTCACAATTGTACCTGCCCACTTGCAGCATCATACCCCACCCAGGAGGACTTTCACTGTTATACCTGCCCACTTGCAGCATCATTCCCAGCCCAGGAGGGCTTTCATTACTATACCTACCCACTTGCAGCATCATACCCCGCCCAGGAGGGCTTTCTCTACTATACCTACCCACTTGCAGCATCATACCCAGCCCAGGTGGAACTTCACTATTATACCTGCCCACTCACAGTATGATACCCAGCCCAGAAGGGTTATCATTATTATACTTGTCCACTCGCAGCATGATGCCCAGCACAGGAGGTCTTTAACTACTGTACCTGCCCACTTTCAGTATGATATCCAGCCCAGGAAGGCATTCACTGTTATACCTGCCCACTTGCAATGGAATACCAACCCAGAAGAGGCTTTTTTTTACTAACATACCTGTTTGGAGCAGGTCAATGCAAGCCCAGGATGGACTTCTTTACTTACTTAATATGCCCCGTGACTGAGCAGAGGGGCTTTGTTCTGATTGGGTTTCAGTGATGGGAGGGTGCAGGAGCAAAAGAATGGCTTAGTTTTTTTTTAAATATCCACTTGCAGCAGGTGAATGCAAACCCAGGACGGGCTTCTTTAATTATTTAATATGCCCTCACCCAGAATGGCTTGGCTAAGATGTAAATTCCCACTTACAGCAGGACACACAGGGAAGAATGGGCCTTTTTTTTTTGTTTAACGTTCCCGCTTGTAGCATCATACCCAGCCCAGGAGGGCTTTCACCATTGTACCTGCCCACTTGCAGCATCATTCCCAGCATAGGAGGGCTTTCACTACTATACCTACCCATTTGAAGCATCATACCCAGCCCAGGTGAGATTTCACTATTATACCTGCCCACTCGCAGTATGATACCCAGCCCAGGAGGGTTTTCACTGTTATACCTGTCCACTCGCAGCACGATACCCAGCCCAGGACATCTTTAACTACTGTACCTGCCCACTTTCAGTATGATACCCAGCCCAGGAGGGCTTTCACTATTGTACCTACCCACTCGCAGCATGATACCCAGCCCAGGAGGGCTTTCACTGCTATTTGCCCACTCACAGCATGATACCCAGCCCAGGAGGGTTTTCACTGTTATACCTGGTCCACCGCAGCACGATACCCAGCCCAGGACATCTTTAACTACTGTACCTGCCCACTTTCTATGACACCCAGCCCAGGAGGGCTTTCACTATTGTACCTACCCACTGCATGATACCCAGCCCAGGAGGGCTTTCACTACTATATTTGCCCACTCACAGCATGATACCCAGCCCAGGAGGGTTTTCACTGTTATACCTGTCCACTCGCAGCACGATACCCAGCCCAGGACATCTTTAACTACTGTACCTGCCCACTTTCAGTATGATACCCAGCCCAGGAGGGCTTTCACTATTGTACCTACCCACTCGCAGCATGATACCCAGCCCAGGAGGGCTTTCACTACTATATTTGCCCACTCACAGCATGATACCCAGCCCAGGAGGGTTTTCACTGTTATACCTGTCCACTCGCAGCACGATACCCAGCCCAGGACATCTTTAACTACTGTACCTGCCCACTTTCAGTATGATACCCAGCCCAGGAGGGCTTTCACTATTGTACCTACCCACTCGCAGCATGATACCCAGCCCAGGAGGGCTTTCACTATTATACCTGCCCACTCGCAGCATCATACCCAGCTCAGGAGGGCTTTCACTATTATACCTGCCCACTCACAGCATGATACCAAGCCCAGGAGGGCTTTCACTATTATACCTGCCCACTTGCAGCATCATTCCCAGCCCAGGAGGGCTTTCACTATTATACCTGCCCACTCACAGTATGATACCCATCCCAGGAGGGCTTTCACTATTATACCTGCCCACTTGCAGCATCATTCCCAGCCCAGGAGGGCTTTCACTATTACATCTGCCCTCTCACAGCACGATACCCAGCCCAGGAATGCATTTACTGTTATACGTGCCCACTTGCAATGGAATACCAACCCAGAAGAGGCTTTTTTTTGCTAACATACCTGTTTGGAGCAGGTCAATGCAAGCCCAGGACAGATTTCTTTACCTATTTAATATGCGCACTCACTGTGCAGAGGGGCTTTGCTCTGATTGGGTTTCAGTGATGGAAGGGTGCAGGGGCAAGAGAAGGGCTTAGTTTTTTTTTAAATATCCACTTGCAGCAGGTGAATGCAAACCCAGGACGGGCTTCTTTAATTATTTAATATGTCCTCACCCAGAATGGCTTGGCTAAGATGTAAATTCCCACTTACAGCAGGACACACAGGGAAGAATGGGCCTTTTTTTTTTTTGTTTAACGATCCCGCTTGTAGCATCATACCCAGCCCAGGAGGGCTTTCACTATCATACCTGCCCACTTGCAGCATCATGCCCAGCCCAGGAGCGCTTTCACTACTATACCTACCCATTTGCAGCATCATACCCAGCCCAGGTGGGATTTCACTATTATACCTGCCCACTCACAGTATGATACCCAGCCTAGGAGGACTTTCACTATTATACCTGTCCATGCAGCACAATACCCAGCCCAGGAGGTCTTTAACTACTGTACCTGCTCACTTGACTTGCAGCATCATACCCTGCCCAGGAGGGCTTTTACTACTATACCTGCCCACTCACAGCATGATACCAAGCCCAGGAGGGCTTTCACTATTATACCTGTCCACTCGCAGCACGATACCCAGCCCAGGAGGGCTTTAACTACTGTACCTGCCCACTTGCAGTATGATACCCAGCCCAGGAGGGCTTTCACTATTATACCTGCCCACTCGCAGCATGATACCTCGCCCAGGAGGGCTTTTCACTACTATACCTACCCACTTGCAGCATCATACCCAGCCCAGGTAGGAGTTTACTATTATACCTGCTCAATCACAGTATGATACCCAGCCCAGGTGGGCTTTCACTACTATACCTGCCCAATTGTAGCATCATACCCAGCCCAGGAGGGCTTTCACTACTATGCCTGCCTATTCATAGCACAATACCCAGCCCAGGAGAGCTTTCACTATTCTACCTGCCCACTTGCAGCATCATACCCAGCCCAGGAGGGCTTTCACTATTATACCTGCCCACTGGCAGCACAATACCCAGCCCAGGAGGGCTTTCACTATTATACCCGCCCATTCACAGCACGATACCCAGCCCAGAAGGGCTTTCACCATTATACCTGCCCACTTGCAGCATCATTCCCAGCCCAGGAGGGCTTTCACTACTATACATACCCATTTGAAGCATCATACCCAGCCCAGGTGAGATTTCACTATTATACCTGCCCACTCACAGTATGATACCCAGCCCAGGAGGGTTTTCACTGTTATACCTGTCCACTCGCAGCACAATACCCAGCCCAGGAGGTATTTAACTACTGTACCTGCCCACTTTCAGTATGATACCCAGCCCAAGGGGGCTTTCACTATTGTACCTGCCCACTCACAACATGATACCCAGCCCAGGAGGGCTTTCACTGCTATATTTGCCCACTCACAGCATGATACCAAGCCCAGGAGGGCTTTCACTATTATACCTGCCCACTTGCAGCATCATTCCTAGCCCAGGAGGGCTTTCACTATTATACCTGCCCACTCGCAGCATGATACCCAGCTCAGGAGGGCTTTCACTATTATACCTGCCCACTCACAGCATGATACCAAGCCCAGGAGGGCTTTCACTATTATACCTGCCCACTTGCAGCATCATTCCCAGCCCAGGAGGGCTTTCACTATTATACCTGCCCACTCACAGTATGATACCCATCCCAGGAGGGCTTTCACTATTATACCTGCCCACTTGCAGCATCATTCCCAGCCCAGGAGGGCTTTCACTATTACACCTGCCCTCTCACAGCACGATACCCAGCCCAGGAATGCATTCACTGTTATACATGCCCACTTACAATGGAATACCAACCCAGAAGAGGCCTTTTTTTGCTAACATACCTGTTTGGAGCAGGTCAGTGCAAGCCCAGGACGGACTTCTTTACTTACTTAATATGCGCACTCACTGAGCAGAGGGGCTTTGCTCTGATTGGGTTTCAGTGATGGAAGGGTGCAGGGGGCAAGAGAAGGGCTTAGTTTTTTTTAAATATCCACTTGCAGCAGGTGAATGCAAACCCAGGACGGGCTTCTTTAATTATTTAATATGCCCTCACCCAGAATGGCTTGGCTAAGATGTAAATTCCCACTTACAGCAGGACACACAGGGAAGAATGGGCCTTTTTTTTTTGTTTAACGATCCCGCTTGTAGCATGGCTCAGCTGAGAAGGGCTCTCTCAATTTTACCTGCCCACTTGCAGCAGGACACCCATCCCAGGAAGGCTTTCACTACTATACCTGCCCAAACGCGGCAGCAGCAGGACACCAATCCCAGAAGAGGCTTTTTTTAACATACCTGTTTGGTGCAGGTGAAGAAAAGCCCAGGACACGCTTCTTTAATTATTTAATATGCCCCTCTCTCTGACTGGAGGGGCTTTGTTTGGAGCAGGTTTCAGTGCTGGAGGGCAAGAGGGTGATTCAGGGGCAAGGAAAGGTCTTTTTTTAAAAAAAATTCCCGCTTGAATCAGCTGAACGTGAGTCTCGGACAGACTTATTTAATTATTTAATATGCTCTCACCCAGAATGGCTTAGTTAAGATGTAAATTCCCACTTGCAGTGGGACACTCAGCCAAGAACAGGCTTTTTGTTAATATAACAGTCCTTATAGCAGGGATCAGCCCAGGAGGGCTTTCTCAATTTTAAGTGCTTGCTCGCTGCAGGACACCAAGCCCTAGAGTGCTTTCACTATTATACCTGCCTGCTCAAGCAGCGAGACACCAAGCTCAAAAGTTTTTGGTTTTTTTTTTAAACATACCCGCTTGGAGTGAGTCAATGGGATCCCAGGACTGGCTTCTTTAGTTATTTAATATGCTCATTCCCTGACTGAACGGGCTTTGCTTGGAGCGGGTTTCAGTGATGGGGTGGTGCAAGGGCAAGGAAAGGGCTTTGTTTTCTTAAAAAAAATACCCACTTGGAGCAGGTGAATGTAAGACCAGGATGGGTTTCCTTAATTATCTAATAGTCCCTCACCCAGAATGGCTTGGCTAAGATGTAAATGCCTGTTTGCAGCAGGACACCCAGCTTTTCAGGGCTTTCAATACTATACCTGACTGCTCGCAACAGCAGGACACCAAACCCAGAAGGGGCTTGGTTTTGAACATATCTGCCTAGAGTGGGACAATGTAAGCCCTGGATGGGTTTGTTCAATTATTTAATATGCACACTCCCTAACTGGTGGGGCTTTGCTCAGACCGCGTTTCAGTGGGCATCTGAAGGGGGTAAGGATTCCTGCTGATAGGGGAGTGGGTTGGACCTCAGGAGGGTTTTTTTCAGCATTAAGCGAGACTCGGCCTGAGGCTTCTCAACTTTATCTGCCGCAGCAGGACATCCAACCCAGAAGGGCTTTCATTACTATTCCTGCCCACCCATTAGCGGGACACCAAGCCCAGAAGGGGCTTGTTTTTTTTTTTAAAGTACCCACTTGGAGCAGGTTAGTGCAAACCCAGAATGGGCTTCTTTAATGTCCACTCCCTTATTGGGTGGGGGTACAGGGGCAAGGACAGGGCTTTGCTTATTTAAAAAAAAATACCCACTTGGAGCAAGTTAATTCATGTCCAGCACAGTCTTCTTTAATTATTTAATATGCTCTCACCCAGCCTAGCTTATCTAAGATGGAAATTCCCATTTGCACCTAGTTTGCATACCTAGTCAAGAACAGATTTTTTTAGAATTGTTTTTTGACAATGGGACTCAACCCAGGAGGGCTTTCTTAGTTTTAGTGGGGCTTTGCTTTTTCTTAATACTCACTTGGAGCAGGTAAATGCGATCGCAGGACGGACTTGTTTAATTATTTAATATACCCTCACCTAGAATGGCTTAGCAAAGATGTAGATTACAGCTTGCAGTGGGACACCCAGACAAGAACAGGCTTTTTTTTTTTTTTTTTTTAACAATCCCTCTTATAGCGGGGCTTAGCCCATGAGGGCTTTCTCAATTTTACCTGCCTGCTCGCAACGGGACTCCCAGCCCTTTGAACGCTTTCACTATTATACCTGCCCACTCACAGCTGCAGGACCAAGCCATGAAGGGGCTTGAATTTTTTAACATACCCCCTTGGAGCATGTCAATGTGAGCCCACGACGGGCTTCTTAAGTTATTTATTATGCCCCTTCCCTGACTGGAGGGGCTTTGCTTTGAACGGTTTTCAGTGATGGAGGGGTGCAGGGACAATGAAAGGGCTTTTTAAAAAAAGAAAAAAAAATCCACTTGGAGCAGGTGAATGCGAGCCCAAGACGGACTTCTTTAATTATTTAATATGTCCTCACCCAGAATGGTTTAGCTAAGATGTAACTTCCTTCTTGCAATGGGACACCCAACCAAGAACAGGCTTTGCTTTTTTAACAATCCCTCTTATAGCAGGGCTCATCCCAGGAGGGCTTTTTCAATTTACCTGACCGCTTACAGCAAGGCACCAAGCCCAGAAGAGGCTTTTTTTTTTAACATACCTGTTTGAAGCAGGTCAGTGTGAGCCCAGAACGGGCTTCTTTAATTATTTGATATGCCCCTTCCCTGACTGGAGGAGTTTTGCACAGAGTGGATTACGTTGCTGGGGGGGGGGAGAGGGCAGTTCAGGGGCAAGGAAGGGTCTTTTATTAAAAAGAAAAACCTGCTTACAGCAGGTAAATGTGAGTCCAGGACAGACTTCTTTAATTATTTGATATGCTCTTGCACACAATGACTTAGCTAAGATGTAAATTCCTGCTTGCAATGGGACACCCAGCCAAGAATAGACTTTTTTTTTTTTTTAAACAATCCCCTTTATAGCAGGGCTCAGTCCAGTAAGGCATTCTCACTTTTACCTGCCCACTTGCAGCGGGACACCCAACTTAGAAGGGAATATGGATTTTAAAAAAATCTAAAAAAAAACAATACAAGGGACGAAAATGGCGATGGCAGTGACGCATCATAGTGGCGTGCGGTGGGGGAGAGAGAGAGAGAGAGAGTGCACCCCCCTCACACTGCTGAGCTGGTTGGTGGGCAGCATTATGCAGATGACATGAGTCAGCCTCTGTCTGATAGGAGCGGCTGGTTCCTTTCAACTACATGCAGTTTCTGCCCACCAAGCAGTGAGTAGTGGCATGGCCAGAGTGCCTGGTCATTGGTCTGTCACTGGCGAGCCATTGCAACTTCAGCTGCAACGGGCTTGGCAGTGATAACTTCTGAAATGCTGTTCTTCATAACAAAATGTTTGCTGCACACTCATGTGCATGCAAACATAAAAAGGTCTTAAACCACAGAAAATTGCTATTTCCAGATGTCTAGTACTTTACAACCTCCCAACTGACTGCAACCAAAGTTTCAGGATCTGGAGATCCTAAGAAGACAACATGCATGCCAAGTTTTAAGGTTTTCCATCCTGGGAAGGCTGGGTTACCAAGGTACTCAAATCAGGGTTTAACTTTAAATTGCTTACTCAACCCTACTCAACCCTAATAATAGTGTTGCCACCATATAAAGGATTGATTTTAGCTACTGATGAATTCTAAATAAAGATAAATGATTTATTTCAATGTTGAGTTCATTATCAACATTTATCTCAATTGTGGTTAGGTCTCAAAGGAACTCAACCAATGAGAGAGCAGCTTGCACAATCCCTAATGTCTTCACAACTGTTTCTGCTGCTCCCAAAATATCAGTGAAGTCAAACAGTCATAGCTTCATAAAAATAATTTAAAAGTTTTACAATTTAAAATACATTGTATACACTGGGCACACAATCAAATCAAATCAAATCACTATTTATGTAAGGCGCCTTTCTTAAACCAAGACGCCTGTACAATATAACATAAAACAATAAATAGTTAAGACAACATTTAAAATATTCAAAAATCATTATAAGCTTTACTAAAAAGATAGATTTTCAAAGCTCCTTTAAAACTCTGGACGGTAGGGCAGTTTCGCACCTCACGAGGTAGAGAATTCCACAGGGTTGGGGCCATGAAACTAAAAGATCTGGCCCCTGAAGTTTTTAAGCGAACCCTGGGAATCTCTAGCAATCCCTCATCAGTGGATCGGAGAGAGCGGGGGTGACGGTAGGGACAAAGGAGATCTTTCAGGTAAGCAGGTCCCTGATCGTGTAGGGTTTTATAGGTCAGCAAACCGACCTTGAAGGTGATTCGCCAGCAAACTGGCAGCCAGTGCAGTCTGCGGAGCACAGGCGTTATATGACTAGACCTAAAAGAACCAGTCAACAGCCTGGCTGCCGCATTCTGCACTAGCTGCAGGCGACGAATCTCAACCCCCGCTAGCCCAAGGTAAAGGGCATTGCAGTAGTCAAGGTGGGAGGTAACAAAAGCGTGGACCAAAGTAGGAAGATCGTCTGGAGGGACCAGGTGCTTCACCCGGGCGATGTTTCTCAGATGGTAAAAAGAGGTTTTGACAACTGCTGACACCTGAGATTTAAATGTCAGACAGTCATCAAACACAACGCCCAGGTTCCACACCCGGTTTGAGGTAGTCAGCTGGACACCCCCAAGCCATAAACCCGAGGGCAATCTAGCTAACAAACCCACCTCCCAGCAACCCTGGTCCACAATCAACGCCTCAGTTTTTTCTGGGTTCAACTGCAGCCAACTCACATTCATCCAGTCTTGGATTTCGGCAAGACAGTAGTTAAAGACCGAAAAGGCAGCATCCTGACCGAGCACAAAGGACATGTACAGCTGAGTATCATCTGCATAGCAGTGAAAACCCAGACCGTACTGCCTCATAATCACTCCTAACGGCAGCACATACACTGCAAACAACATGGGCGCCAAAATGGAACCCTGCGGTACCCCACACAATAGGGAGACTGATGCAGAGGAGAAAATCCCAGACACCACCCTCTGAGTCCTACCCTCGAGGTAAGATCGAAACCAGCTGAGGACTGTACCAGACAGTCCACAGACAGATCGCAAATGTTCCAATAGCACACCATGGTCCACAGTGTCAAATGCTGCAGAGAGATCAAGAAGTACCAAGATGGAACAGGTCCTTCGATCTCTCACTATTAGGAGGTCATTTAGTACCCGAACCAGAGCTGTCTCGGTACTATGCCTTTTCCTAAATCCAGACTGGGGAGAATCATAGACATTGTGGCTGGTCAAATGTTCATCCAACTGCGATGCGACCACCTTCTCAATAACTTTATCCACAAAGGGTAAGTTAGAGACATGCCTGTAGTTTGCCAGACAGTCCAGGTCCAAGGAGGACTTCTTAAGAAGGGGCTGAACCACAGCCTCCTTAAGAGGATTTGGAAAATTCCCCCTCTCCAAGGACCTCCAGACTATCTCAGCAAGGACAGGGCCGATTTTATCCACACAACCCACTAAGAGACGTATGGGGCCCGGGTCCAAACCACAGTTGGTCGGACGCAGTGATTGGATGATCATCACAATGTCATTGATTGTGGGGAGGCTGAAGTCAGACCACACAAACTGGGTGTCCGACATCTCCTGCCGACCATCACAGCTCCCATTGGGGAGGGTCAAGCAGACATCAGATCTGATTTTGGCAACCTTATCTGAAAAGAATAGAGCAAACTCCTCACACCATTCTTGAGAAAAAGCTCTTCTGGGCTGAAGACAGATTGGATTGCACAATCTGTCCACAGTCCGGAAGAGCTGAGCTGGTCTATTCTGTGCAGCCGTAATCTCTCTGGACAGGAATTCTGCCTTCTTACGAGAGATTGCGGATTGATAGACCACATAGTGGTCCATCAAACTAAGTTTGCCACAATCCAGACCCGACCTCCGCCAGCACCTCTCCAACCTTCGTCCAACTCTCCTCAGCTCCCTCAGGGTCTAATCGAACCAAGGAAACCTGGGGCAAAGAGTGAGAGGACAAACACGAACAGGAGCAATGGAATTCAGGGCCCCTGCCATCGCCTTATTATAGGCAAGTACCAGCTCTACTGGATCCATGCAATCTCTAGGTAAGCCTGATAGGTCCAGCACCGCCATCAGGTCATCTGGGGAAACTCCCCTTAAAGGGCAGTACCGGACCATTTCCATAGGGGCTGACCTACTAGGGGTGGCCTCAAAACTGAACCCAATGGAGTGATGGTCTGACCAACCAACTGGTTCCACCACCAAGTCGGATATCTCCATCCCCAGAAGGAACACCAAATCCAATGAATGACCACCAGTATGGGTCGAGGAGGAAATAACCTGTGTGAAGCCCAGTGAAATCATTAACTGGAGGAAGTCTTGACCAAAATGCGAGAGTTCATCGTTGACCCAGGCATTGAAGTCCCCCAGAACCAACCATCTGGGGGACCCCAATGTCAGGTCGACAATGAAGTCTGCGACTTCCAGCAGGAAAACATTCTCATCACCTGGTGGAAGGTATACGAGAAGTATCCTGCGCCCCACACCCTCGCCTATGATACATTCAAAGGATTTGGTAGTTCCCACTGGTACCTCCACTAGGCCCAGTTCTGATCTAAAACAGATAGCAACACCCCTGCCCCTACGATCCACCCTCGGGTGGTGTATCACTGAGTACCCGGCTGGAACTGCTGCCACCAAAACTGGTCCAGCATTCTCATCCAGCCAGGTCTCAGTGATGCACGCCAGGTCAGATGACCCAACAATATCAGCTATAATAGCCGTCTTGTTTTTAATAGATCTGGCATTGCACAGCACCGCCCGAGTAGGATGAGCCTCTGAGGATGACCGTGCTACCTGCTGACTATAATCAGAACCCTTGGGTATGGACACCAGACAGGGAGGACCCCTTTCCTGGGCCCATTTCGCCCCAGGGCGTCTCCTTGTCTCCACTATCCCTATCCACCCACTCCTTTCCATTCCCCCTCCAGACCCAGCCCTCATCCTCCTTCTTCTTCCAACAATTCCCAGAGCTCTACACCATCTATAGACTCTGTGGGGGATAAGAAAAAGGGATCAAGGTCCTTGAGCCTGGAGGGGAATAATACCCGACTGTCCTTGTGCTATCCCAACACATAATTAACATAACAAATAAACAATCCTAATTAAAAAATTAACCCACCTCTTAAAGCTTAAATAAATACAAAGCCCTTTATAATTAAAAATAAAATACAATTTAAAAAACCAAACAAACCTCAAACTATTGATTTAAGGACTCTCACCCCCTAAACCTAAACAAAGAAAAATAATCAAATACAACAAAACACTAATTAAATTCCCCCTCCTCAACCAGTCCTCTCACCACTGGGGAAGAGAGATAAAACAATATACATTAAAGTAATTAATTCCCTCCCCACCCAGTCCTCTCACCACTGGGGAGAGAGGAAAATATTCCCAATATCAAACAAACAATAACATAAACTATAAATCTAATGAACAAATAAATAACTGGATACAGAGTCCTCGCACCAACCAAATATCCAAACAATAAAAAATATTACAAACCAATTTCTTTAGTCCTAAACTAAATATCTATAACTTAAAAAGGGCTAGAGTCTGAAATCAAATGTTCAACACAGTTTCACCAAGCTCTAAGTTGGCCAGTAACCAATTCACCCCTCTCACAGGTGAAAACCAGTTCAATATTGCAGACCACTCTTATTAAACTCAAAATAAGTCAAAAACTCGTCTCTCCAAAAGATGATAATAGTTTAGGTTTTCAAATGAGCTCTCACTTTCACTTGAAAAGCAGCAGACCTCAAACAGAAGTCTCATATTCTGAAGTACATAGGAGCAGTCTGTAATTAAAGCTCACTGTGCAAACCCACAGAGCAGGGAAAAATCCAAAAATCGGATATCCAAACTATATTAAATTAAAAACTCATGATGGGGGCCAGAAACAATGGAGCAGAGGAAATCAGTCCAGGATACCCAGAGGACGAAAGTTCAATTCCTTCGCACAGTCAGAAGACGAAAGTTCGATTCCTTCAGACAGCCAGCTAGTTAATAACAGACAACGCTTCCAGTACCAGGTAGCTTTCAGATGTTACACGGCTTCAGGCAGATCCCAACCCCGAACCCAATCCCTCTTTCCAGTCCGCTCACCGCAATGGCTGCCCACCAGCTACCGAGCGGTGGGCTGAAGTCGAACACAGCCGCCCACGGCAGCGTGCACCACTGGCTCACCACTGGCTCAAGGTCAGGGTCAGGGAAGGAGTTCCCCCTCAGTCCTCCAAAACTCTTTCAAATTCAGTGCAGCAAAAACACTCCACACTCCTGGCTGCTCACCCAAATCTCTTCTAAGTTCAGTGCAGCAAAGAAAGCACTCCTTACTCCTCACTGCTCCTCGCTGATCACCCAGGCAATCCAGGTTATATCACGTTACTCCTTAGTCCACCTCAGTCCGTCTCCTCAATCCGACTCTGGGACTCCACTCTCCACTCCACTCTCTGCTCCAGTTCCTGGTTCGATTCCAGGTTCCTAACACCCTCAGTCCTCGAACACGTTATTCAAAGAGGACAAACATGGCCTGACTATGGCATTTAACATCCTTTTTGAGGGGACAACATTTTCATAACTCCCAAAGGGCATTATTGTTCTGATGAACCTCACATCTTGAAGAGGTACAAATATTCTCGCTTGCATGCAGGCTAATATGAGGAGCACACCCAGCAAAATGGGTAAGCTTGAGGGTCATGTGCACTTTGAAGGCCCAGAGTTAGTAGCACTCATAGAGATCTGATGGAGAAAATAAATGATTGGGACACCAGGATAGAGGACTTCAGGCTATTCCAAATGTATATCCCTGTCAGGAAAGAGGGTGGAGCAGCTCTCTTCACAAGGTAGAGAGTCACTGTAGAAGACAAGGAGGACATCAGTAAAGAAACCTGATACCACAGAATCCATCTGGATCAAGTTAGGGGAAAGAGGAAGAAAAAAAACATATATTTTTTTAGAGGGGTGTTACTACAGGCCACAAAACATTAAAACAGAGCATGACACCCAGCTGGTTGGGGATTTCCTGTCTTGCAGCATATCAGATGCTGCAGTAATTTGGGTGACTTCACTACCCTGGGCATAGACTGGCATCTTGAGAGGGCTAATGGTAGGGTTGAGACTGACTTCCTGTCCACTTTCAAGGACTGTTTCCTAGAACAGCATGTCCAACAAGTGACGAGGCTTGAAGCCATCCTGACCTTGTTGTCAGCAGTGGGGTTGAGATGTTCTTCAATGTGAGCATCAAGGAACTAATGGGAAGCAATAACCACAACCAGGTAATCTCTCTGGTGATGGGGGTGACTAGTTAGGCCTCAGCACCAGGACCAGGAACTTCACCAAAGCAGTCTTAGCCAAGGTGAGGGATCTAGTGGCCAAGGGCTGCAAAAACTGTATGAGGCTAGTAACTGAGAGCACATGTGGAGTTTGTTGAAGAAGAGGCTTAAACAGCTGTAAGCACTACAATCAAAGCCTGCAAACTCTTTAGATACTGATCAAAGAGGCACATAAAGCAGGGTTAATGGAAATTACATATACAGTAAATGTATTTAATATATCTACGTACCAAAACATATTAAGACATGCTGAAAATATGGGTTTTTAGTTATTAGACCATGGCAGTGGCATCTAGTCTGCATTTCTTAATATGTTTTGGTGTGTAGATATATTAAATAAATTTATATGTAATTTCTATACACCCTGCTTTATGCGCCTCTTTTGATCAGTATCTGGGGGTGAGTTGCAAGGCTTCTTTGATTTGTAGTTTTTGACATGCAACCTGAGCTGGTGGGTGACCTCTCTTTTTGGATTCCTGTAAGCAATCATGTAAAAAGGCCAAGTAGTGTCCTCCTTGGCTTAGCAGTTACCTACAGTGTAGCAATTGCTCCTACACAAAAAGCAGGTCTATGACAGCTGTGAAGAGATAGGTTGCCTCCAGGCAAGGGCATAGTACAGAGCAGCTCATAGGGACTGCAACATTAGAAGTAAGACAGCCAACCAGGGTCTGGAAACCAGGATAGTAGTAGGAGCTACAGACAGTACCAAAGTCTTCTTCCAGTACATAAATGCAAAGAGGAGGGTAGCTGTCCTTCGGGTGCAGTGGTAGAGCTACCACCTGCGTTGCCAGTGACTTGAGTTTGGGAATAGGCCTGGGTGGATGGAGGTCTGGCCAGGGGAGGATGGCTAAGCATCCCATGGGTGCTCAACTCCTCGGGGGAGGAGAAGCGCCTGGTCTCTGCTGCAACATTGCCACCTGGGTGAGCACAAGTGGCAGTGCAGGCAGCAGCCAATATCAGGGAGGGGAGTATCATCACTCTGACATCGTGGTGTCTGTCACACCATCTCAGTGACAGTCAAGAGTGGGGCAGAAAAGTGGAAAATCCCCCGACTGAGCAGGATGCCATCTATCACCTTGCTGCAGGTCCTGCACCACCAACCAACACTCTTGTTCCCTGACCAACACTTCAACTCTGTCCGGGGTAAAAGGGGAGGCCCCTGCACAGCCCTTCTCATGGAGGGCCATCCAGGTGGAACAAAGAGTGAGGTAAGTCCTGGGGATGGCGGGTGATGGGGCTAGGCAGGGCTAAGGGGGTTCAGTGGGAGCACAGGGGATCAGGAAGATAATTATAAATGTAACTGTAACCCTCTACAAATGGGGGTTCCTGAAAATCTTCCTTGGGTGTGCCTAAATGCCCACTGCCAGGCAGGTGTCCTGTGTCTTAACTGTTTAAAAGCTATTTCATGTGAGTGCTTTTATAGCCTCTGTGTTCTGTCTCTTTAAGAGCTGCCTATATTGCAGTGTATAATTAATCTGGTTGGGGGCTGAGTGTTTCTAAGCTCAAGTCCCGCCTGGGCTGCCAGATAATTGCTCCATCGCTAGTTGCGCAGAGGGAGCTCTACTAGAAGCTGCACTTATTTGCTGATTATTTATTGTAATAGTAATGATATCATAGTTTGTCTAACCTGCCTTCTTTGCAGCATGGACAGTTCTGTAAATCACCACCATCTTGGTTCTGAACTGCTTATTTGGACCAATCAGTACCTTTGGGGACCCTAAAATGGAGTCTGTCCCAAGGGGTCTTGTGGGAGTGAATTTCTGTAGGAATTGTAGTTTTTCCACTTTGGCGCCTAAATGGTCCTGGAGGGGGAGCCCTTGCTGTGACAGACAGATGAATCAACGAATCGCACCTTTTGGATCAGAGGGAAAGTCCCGAGCTGCCTGCAGTAGAGAGTGAGTCTGAGATTGGAGTTGAGAGAGTGAACAGCTCGAGACATTCGAGCAGCTGCTCTTGTGTAGTCATGCGGGAAACTGGTGGAAAGGCTGTATTTGGCCTGCCTGCTTACTTGTCCTTCATGAGGGAATCCTTTGCCTGAATTTAAACCGAACTAAATCCGAATCAATTGTGACAAGAATTATCGAATTGTGACTGCCTTATTGCCTGAAGAGGACCAAAGATTTGCTCCACGTGATCGGCCTGTCAGGAAGTCTGAAACACCGCATAATGTACGTTTTTGCACAGGGATACTATAATTGCAAACGGACTGTCATCCGAACTGTGGTATTGCTTTTCTTTTACTATAAGTGTGCTGAATGCTGTTAGTGGGTCACAATTTGGTTCTCCACTGCCTAATTGTGTCACGCTTGCTGGAAGCTGTATCCAGCACCTACCAGACTGGGTTAGGTACTAAATCTCGTCTAAAAAAATACCGAATTGTAAATTACCACATAAAATATCCCGAACGGCCAATTTCCTGATACATTTGAAATCCCGACCTACAAAATACTGAAATATAAAAGGTCATCAGGTGTGAGGATTACCTGATTACCTGGTGCACTGATGAGATGTTGAAACAGAGCAGATGCAAGGCTGTAATCCGGGCTTCATAGGTCTCCTGGCTACCAACCATGGCTTTCAGCAACATAACAGCAATGTCTGTCCCAGACGTTGATTATCCTGTGCGCCGACTTGTCCCTTCACAGAAAGGACGGAATAAGCTGTGCATTAGAGGGTACCTGCTGGTGAGCGAAAAAATTCATGATGAGCGGCATTACTGGTGCTGTCAAAGCCGCAAGTTACTGAACTGCCATGGTTTATCGATTACTGTCCTCAAGGGTGGTTCGCATCTGCTGGTGAATGATAAAGAACACAACCATTCACCAGATGCATCAGATGGACCCAAGGCAGAAGCAATGTCAACTTTAAAACAGAGAGCTGTAGAAACCCACAATAATCCTTCACAGCTAGTGCAAGATGCACTGTCCACAGTCCCCCCTGAACTCAGCCAAAGCATGCCACAGAAACAGGCATTGCTTCAGGTCATAAAGTGAGCAAGAAGAGCACATAGACCACCCGAGCCATGATCACTTCAAGAGGTTAGTGTGTCCGAGGAGTTGCGGTCAGTGAATGGTCAGCCGTGGTTGCTACAAGACACCACTGTGGGCGACGAACGCTTCTTGCTGTTCAGCACTGGGGCTAATATTGGATCATGGACAGGACTTTTAGGACTGTTCCCTCTATACTCAGGCAGCTTTACTCAATACACGCACCTGTGGGACCAGAGGAAACTTGCAGGATAGTACCTTTGGCATTTGTGATTATGTCCGATAAGTCCCAATGCAGTTATCAACGATTATTCCAAGACCTACAAGACTTGGCAGACGAGGCAGACTTAATACTAGCCCCTACATACATCATAACTGACTTTGAGCATGCAGTTATTAATGCTTGCAAAATTGAGTTTCCTTCCCCTATAAATAAAGGATGTCTTTTCCACCTGGGCCAGATTGTGTGGAGGAGGATACAGGCATGCGGGTTAGCACAACAGTATGGCACTGACATGGAATTTAGCCTTCTATTGCAACACCTTGTTGCTCTGGCTTTTCTTCCATTGGGAGAAATTATTAGTGCTTTTCAAGAATTGAAAACTATAATGCCTGACAATGCTGCCCCTCTTATTTCATGGTTTGAGGAACATTACGTTCTGGGTAGAGTCAGAAGAGTAATGAGAAACCGAGCTCCCATCAGAAACCCTCCAATGTTCCCACCAGAATTTTGGTCATTCCAAGATCAGGTTGAAATGGGATTTCCAACGACACAAAATAAAGTTGAGGCTTGGCATCGACGACTCGGGGCTTTGATAGCGTCTGCTCATGTTGGGACATACCGGTTTATAGAACAGCTGCAAAAAGAGGCAATGGTCACAGAAACAACCTGTGAGATAATACTTCGAGGTCTTCCTAGGTCTCCAACAAAAAGAAGGTACTGCAAAAGGGAGGAAAAAGTACAGAATGTGGTGACAGTGAAAGAACAAAGAACCACATTAGATTTCCTTCAAGGTATAGCTCACAACCTCAGCATTTAAGTGTACCTTGTAAATTTTGATTATGCTGCCATTGAAGTATGCGGTATTTTTTTTTAAAGATTTCAATAAAATATGAACTTTTAATGGAATACAGTTACTGAACTAAACATTTTCAAAGATGCTGCTGCACAGAGATTCACGAGTAAAGATTAAGTGGACCGTGACCTGTGTAACTTTCGATAATGCTGCCGTTGAAGTATGCGGTCTTTTTTTTTAAAGCTTAAAATAAAAATTGCACCTTTAATGGAATAAATCAAATTAACTGAACGACAAATTTAAGAGGGATGGTGCTGAGGTCCTTTCGATGCTGCTGCCCAGAGATTCGATGCTGCTGCTGCCCGGAGATTCGATGCTGCATAAATAAAAAAAAAAGGGAATAAATTAATGGAGATTAATGCTGCAGAGTCTGGTGAGTCATTATTACAATGTTTTCAATGTAATGAGGTGGGATTTGGATTTTCTGTCTTTCTATTTTCAGTCTTTTTTTATTTCTGTATTTTGTTTATTCGATATTTTTTTTTCGGGATTTCGTCATTCGGTATTCTCTATAGCGGGAATTAGGACGGATCCCACCAGACTGAATCCGCATTCATCTCCACCTGGACTGGGCCCTGCCAACCTGGCCCAGCCAGCTACTCATGCCGCAGAGAAAGCCATCGACAAGAGACCAGCCTGGGGATCAGCCCCCTGCTCAACACTTCGAACAGGAACGACACTATGGTGATTCGTGTGGGCCCTGCTTCTCCTGGCAAACCAGCAAGTCATCCTGAAGTCTCCATTTCGTCACTCCTGTGTCCTGTACTGGGTAGCATGAGTAAACACCAGGGTAGCTCCCTGCAACAACAGCTCAATCAAAGTGTGTCATCTGATTTAATTGTTTTGCTTGATTATCATGAACTGTGCCATCTGGCTCCGAAATACAAATTGTGGGTTATTGTGCATGACTTATCTTTCCATCATAGGGCCCCGACCAGCTGCAACGCCGGCCTACCCCGGGCAATGTGTCAGGATAGCCTACCTCGCCACTGGGTACCCAGACTGTGTGTGACTGTGTTGAGGAACTCTAAATTGCATGCTTTGTAGCCTGATTAAATCAGTACCTAAACCAATCAACCTGATTACGCCCCTTCCTTGTTCATTTCCCCTGAATAAATCAGATCTGAATCTTTTTGCACTTAACCTGCTTGTGGTGCACTTCTGCACAACTAGCACTGTGGTACTATTGTTTGCTGTGTTTAACCTTGCTTTACAGGGAGTCTCCAGGGCAGAACAGGTGGAACCAGCCCTGGTGGTAAGTGCAATCAGAGTTGGAATATATCTGTTGTTTGAGAGCTATTGTATCTGTGTATTCTGTTCATTGTTTAGGCCACTAGAGGGGAAAGGGGAGGGGTCACAGTGTTCTGGAGGGCTGTACCCAGGTCAGAACCACCAACCCTGTCCTCCGGGTGGAGGCACCCATTTTCAGTACCCAGGCCCCTTAACCTGCAACTAGTCACACAGGCAGGGGTAGTAGTCCTGGGATAGCACCACCTAGGGGTTAAATCTTGGAGGCACCACTGGGATTTGTGCCTTCTAGTGGTCAGAAGTGGGTACTACAACCCCATGTTCAAAAAATTATAACAAAATGGAGGCGCTTACTACCCCTAAGTTTAAACTCTCTCCCCATAAGCTATTAGTGCATCGTATGATGGGTTGAAGTGAGGCTGAGGGGGTGAACCCCCATCAAGCTCTTCTGTTAATGGACGTCCCATTAGGAACCACTAATGCAGTTATTGTAGAGACCGTTGAACGAATTAAGTGCTTGGGGAAGGTTGAGTTGAATGGGAGGGATTCAGACCTATTTGATCGAACTATGGTGGTCCTCCTCTCCTGCTGCCTCCCCATCGACACAGAGAAGATGCCCCCTGTTATTTTGCCAGAAGGGTCCCAGAAGGGGTGTAGGGTCATTTATCTGCACAGTGATCCGGCTACTCCTGGAGGGTCCCCCACCATAGAGGGGTTCAAAGATAAGCTGCTCAGATTGTTAGCCTCTGAGGGGTGATCTGCCAAGAGTTAGTAAAGATGCTAGATCTTTCTGAAGATACCACTCCCTTGCAGTCTCCTATAGCATCTCCTGCCACCCTTAGGGCCTCCCATATGCTCACCTCCCCCATAGTGATACCATCTGTACACCTGGACTCTTACGATAGACTTAGACTCTTCTCGAGCACAGTCCCAGTGCCCATAAGGGAGGACGACCTGGAAATGTGGATGGACTATGCCACCCCCCCCCCGGTCCAGGAGTGGCAGTGCTCAGAGGGAGAGAAAAAGAAGAGGCTCATGGAGAGCTTGAGGGGCCCTGCACTAAAGGCCATTCATTTTCTCCGATCTACCAGCCCAGTGGCCACTGCTGCTGAATACCTCTCTGCTTTGGAGGGGGTCTTTGGTAGCACTGAGTCAGGGGATGATTTGATATGGAAGTTTAAATTTGCGAAACAATGGAAGAATGAGAAGTTGTCTAAGTTTGTTACCAGAATTGAGAGGGCTTTGCAGAGAGCACATAGGAAAGGAGGGGTGCCTTCTAGTAAACTGAATTGGGTCAGGTTAGACCACATCCTAAAATCAGCCAGGTACTCTGGCGTGATGATGCTGAAACTTAAATTGCAAGACAGGAAGACTAATCCCCCTGAATACTGTTACCTCATGAAAGAGATTCGTGAAGCAGAGAATGATGAGGAGGGATGGGAGCCCTATGCCGGGGTTACCCATACCTGCCAGACCCCTGAAAGAAGTGATGAGACTGACTTGCAACAGGTGAGGAAACTGATTAAAGAATTGACAGAGTTGAGAGTCAGTCAACAAGCTGCCAAGGTGGCAAGAGATGCTAACCCCTGTCAGGCACTTCCCGAGTCAAAGAGCGAGCTCCCGCCTGGAGGGTTGGGGGTGCATGTCATCTCCTCTGAAACCCACACTGAGGGTAACCTGCTGGAGGAGGTACGAGAACTGAGAGTCCTGGCTGGAGACCTACTCCGAGCTATGCAAGACGCTGACCCCTGGGGAAGCCCAGAAAGCAAGGAAAGCAAGTCATGGATCAGAGAGGGGCCCCGAGACTCACCTACCATGCCCAAGCTGGGGAATGGCTCCCCTTTCACTAGAGACTCCAAGGAAACCATCTTTTGCTATCACTGTGTGGAGAAGATGGGCATACCCGGTTTCACTGCAGCTCGCCTGAGAATCTGAGAAAGGTTACTACACGGCTGCTGGCATTAATTTGGCGAAACAATACAAGACCTCAGGCTGGGCCTACAAGAAGGAGTTATTCTTCTAAGACAGCTATAAGGAACACATCTCAATCTTCATCCCCTGACTGGTCCGAGGTGGTAGGCCTGTCAATGGAGACCACAGTAACAGTGAATGGTGTATTTGCAAGAGCCGTGCTTGACAGTGGATCCCAAGTGATCATAGTGTTTCAAGATTGGTACCAAAAACACCTGTCTGAGGTGCTCTGATGTGCCCCTACAACCGCTGGAAGGCCTGCACGTGTGGGGGTTAAGCGAGAAGTCCTACCCATACTTGGGATATATTTGAATCTGGTTGTCGTTCCCTACTGCGGTGGCCGGAGTGGATGAACAGGTTGAGACACTAGCTCTGGTGTGTCCTCCTACCGGATTATATGATGGGGTCCCACTGCTCAACGGAACCAATGCACGCATGTTTGGACGCCTAGCGCAGTTGTGCCAAGAGAGACAAGGGCAACGGACTGGGCGGGCTATAAGAAGTCCAGCCTTGATCAAGATAGCCTATCACTTGCAGAGGCAGACTATTGAGGTGAACAGGAACAAGCCAGTGGGGATAGTGTGGAAGAAGGATCCCGACTCTCTAGTGTTAGCACTCAACGCTCAGTACAACATCCACGGAGAAGTTCGTCTTAAGAAGGATGTGAAAATTAAAATATTGATGCTGGACACCCCCGGTGAAGGGAAGTTGCCAGAGGGGTTGTTGGTTAAGCCCAGTATCCTTCGTGCCCGGGCCCATGCCCATGCATGATGAGTGATGGTCCAGATTCGAAATGTGTAGGATCGAGAAGTTCGAGTGAACAGGGGGTGTACCCTAGCTACAGTACACTATGCAGACACTGCAGTATTACCCAGCAACAAGCATTCTGGCAGAAAGGAGGAGGCGGCGACCCCCAACCTATTTGACTTTGGTGATTCCCCATTGCCTGCTGAATGGGTGACTCGGATCAGTAGGAAACTTGCTCAGAGAGACCAAGTGTTTTTGCTAAAAGAACGGGATGCAGGATGCATCCATGGTGCTGAGCATAACATTCGGCTGCACGATGACAGACCTTTCCGAGAGTGGTCCCATCGCCTTGCCCCAGCTGATATAGATGATGTTAGGAGGCACCTACAGGAGATGCTAGCTGCCGGCATTATACAAGAGTCAAGTAGTCCCTATGCATACCCCATCGTAGTTGTGCGCAAGAAGAATGGGTCTGTGAGGATGTGTGAGGATTATCGGACCCTAACTGGCGGACCATCCCAGATCAATACATTGTGCCACACATACAGGATGCTCTGGACTGCCTGAATGGGGGTCAGTGGTTCTCAGTACTGGATCTCCACAGCAGATATTATCAGATTCTGATGGCCCTGGAGGACCATGAGAAAACAGCCTTCATCTGTCCTTTGGAGTTCTACGAATTCCTGAGGATGCCACAGGGGATTTTGGGTGCCCCTGCCACTTTCTAGAGATTGATGGAACATGCGGTGGGAGACATGAACTTGCAGGAATGTTTAGTGTACTTGGACGGTGTCATCATTTTCGGATGCACACTAGAGGAACATGAGACCAGACTGTTCAAAGTCCTCAATCGTTTGGAAGAATTCGGCCTCAAGTTACCCATAGACAAGTGCCATTTTTTTCAAACATCTGTGAAATATGTGGGACACATAGTGAGAGCCGAGAGGATACAGATGGACCCCAGCAAAGTGGAGTCTCTGACCACCTGGCCCCAGCCTACCAACCTAAAAGAGCTTCAGCATTTTCTGGGGTTTTGCGGCTACTATCGCCGATTCATTAAGGACTATTCGAAGGTAATCCAGCTGCTCCTTAATCTTACCCAAGGCTATCGTCCTACCAACCGCAGATACAAGAAGGGGTCCCTCAAAGAAGACAAGGTATATTTTTGAACAGGGGAACCTTTTGGATCCTGTTGGACCCCCTAGTGCGGGGCAGCATTCTTTGAAGTCATCTATCAGCTTACCCATGCCCCAGTCCCTGCATATGCAGATCCCACCAAACCATACGTCCTGCACATGGATGCCAGTCTGCAGGGGCTTGGGGCTGTACTATATCAAGAATATGAAGATGGCCTGAGACCTGTGGCCTACGCCAGCCGCAACTTGACACCCTCCGAGCGGAATTATCGTGTGCACAAGTTGGAGTTCCTCGCTCTAAAGTGGGCCATAGTTGATCAGTTTCATGAGTACCTCTATGGGGCCAAGATATTAGTAAAGACTGATAACAACCCTCTAATGTATGTACAGACTTCAGCCAAGTTAGACGTCACTGGACACCGGTGGCTTTCTGCCCTGTCAACTTATGATTATGCGATTGCATACCAGCCTGGACTGAACCATATTGATGCTGATGCCCTTTCATGGAGGCCAAGTTCAAAAGACAATTGGGTGAGGCTGTCTGAACATTCTATTAAAGCACTGTGCCAAAAACTTGACAAAGATGAGCATCTATCTGCCAACACAGTGGACTGCCTGGTGAACTGTTTGGGGCCCCCCTGCATACCTGCAGCTTATTGCCATTTTTCTGCATTAGATATCAGTGCTTTGCCCCCAGTTTGATAATGACAGCACTCACTAGACTCAATCACAAGACCCCACGATTCAGCCTGCAGTTGATGCCCTCCGGGCTGGGAAAGATGTGTCCAAGTTAGGTTTCACCGATCTACAAACTGCATTACTGTTTAAGGAATGCCCCCGACTGAAGCTATGATACCAGTTACTCTATCGAGCGACAGTGGATCGGCGGGGTCAGTTACACAAACAGCAATTGGTACTACCCACAGCCTTCAAGCAGCTGGTGCTGAGGTCCCTACACAACCACATGGGACACCTCGGTATTGACCGGACCCTTGACTTAGTGTGGTCTAGATTCTATTGGCTGAAAATGGGGCAGATATTGAGCATCATGTCAAAACCTGCAGTTGCTGCCTTCAACGGAAAGCTTTGCCCCAGAAAGCTGCCCCAATAGTCAACATCACTACCAGTGCCCCCATGGAGCTGGTTTGCATAGACTTCCTGTATCTAGAGCCGGATCAAAAGAACATTTGTAATGTACTGGTGGTAACTGATCATTTTACCTGATACACACAAGCTTTCCCGACCTAGGATCAAAAGGCCTCTACGGTGGCCAAGGTGCTAGTAGAAAAGTTTTTTGTCCACTATGGTGCACCCCAACGTATCCATTCCGACCAAGGAAGAGACTTTGAAAGTAGACTAATCAAAGAAATGCTCTCCCTGTGGGGGGTGTGAAAGTCCAGAACCACTCCCTATCACTCTCGGGGGATCCCCAGCCAGAACACTTTAACAGAACCCTTCTGGACATGTTGGGCACTCTCCATCCTAAAGACAAGTCTAAGTGGAGTCAGCAGATTAGCACCTTGGTACACGCTTATAATTGCACCAAAAGTGATGCAACCGGATTCTCTCCCTATCGTCTCATGTTCGAGAGAGAAGCCCAGTTGCCTGTAGATGTTTGTTTTGGGGTCTCCCTGGATGGGGTCCGAGCTGAGAACTATTTACAATATGTACAGAGACTGAAAGCTTAGTTGAACCATATGTACCAACTGGCTAATGACTGCCAAACAAAACCTTGCTAACAAGGAGAGATATGATTGACGAGTAAAGGCCCAGGAGTTGTTTCCCAGAGATAGAGTCCTATTACGTAACTTGGGATTGCACAGCAAGCACAGAATTGCTGATAGGTGGCACCATCTTCCTCACACAGTAGTTGGCAAATTGGATGATCTGCCAGTGTACAAAGTGACTCTAAAGCTGTCAAGACCATACACAGGAACCACCTACTGCCCATCGGCCAAGTGATCATTGATGCTGAACCGACAAATGACACCTCACCTGGGCTGGTGACTCATGCTGCTGCTAAGAAGAGACAAAGTCAACCTGCCCCAGTTGTTCTAGACCCAAGGCCTTCCCCCCAGCAGGCCCAGAATGATCGTGACTGTCAGTCTAACTCTAATGAAAGTGAGTGTGACAATGTTATTATTCTTCTTATGAACTGAGTCAATTGTTCTGAGGAAACCCTATGCATAATTATGGAGATGAAGCTGGGCCTTCAGGACTGTGTAAACCCCCAGCTTCTTCCTTGCTACCAATGCCCCCCTAAAAGTGAGGTGCAGTGCATTATGTCTGAAGTAGCAGATTCCTTGTGTCTAGTGGAACTGTTTGCGTTACCCGAGGAAGAATCCGATGTAGCAAATCTCCCTGGTGACATACCAGAACCTGCAGAACAATACAACAGTGTTGACAGCACTCCTGTTGTGCCACAAAGTTCAATGATTCAAGAGTTCCCTCAGGATGAGCAACCTGGGCCCTCTTCCAAAGATAATGATGAGCAAAGTATTGTGAACACAGAATCTACAGAGCAAGGAGCTGACAATGTTCCCAATCTGGACATTCCAACCAGTACAGAGGCACCCCTCATGACAGAAAAAGAGTCCAGTGTCAGTGTTGATTGCTCAGAGCCTGTATCTGTACCACCCAGAAAGTCTGGACGAGCTGTCAAGCCAGTGCTATGCCTTAGTTATGACTCCCCTGGGAGGCCTGTGGATCCGCCTCACGATGTTGTTCATAAGGGTGTTTACGTTTCAAACAGCTCGCTGCCTAAACTGGGCTTGTCTGCCAACTCTAGCTTAATTGTTCTCCCCTCAGAATATGGTGCCCCTGTCCCATCTAGCCCCAATTTAGCTGATAGGGAAGGGGCCCCTATTACACTGTTCAATATGCAAGAAGTTATAACCTGAATCAATGTGTAATGTTGACAGTATGTTAATCATAGTGGAATCAGTATTACGTGCATGAAACATGCATAAGTATTGTCATTATAGATATAGTATTGTGAAGTGTAGTGAAAATGTATAGTAATGTTTGCTGATGCATCAGATATTATTTACATAAATATTCTAATGTCACGTATATCTCGTATAGTATATTGCCTTTTCAATATTCTTGTGGTGTAGACTTGACGCGGACGCCAAATTTTTCCAGGCAGGGAAGGGTGTAATGCCCCTACAAATGGGGGTTCCCAAAAGTCTTCCTTGAGTGTGCCTAAATGCCCACTGCCAGGCAGGTGTCCTGTGTCTTAACTGTTTAAAAGCTATTTCATGTGAGTGCCTTTATAGCCTCTGTGTTCTATCTCTTTAAGAGCTGCCTATATCGCAGTGTATAATTAATCTGGGTGGGGGTTAAGTGTTTCTAAGCTCGAGTCCCACCTGGGCTGCCAGATAATTGCTCCATTCTGCTTTCGCTAGTTGCGCAGAGGGAGCTCTGCTAGAAGCTGTACTTATTTGCTGATTATCTATTATAATAGTAATGATATTGTAGTTTATCTAACCTGCCTTCTTTGCAGCATGGACAGTTCTGTAAATCACCACCATCTTGGTTCTGGACTGCTTATTTGGACCAATCAGTACCTTTGGGGACCCTAAAATGGAGTCTGTCCCCAGGGTCTTGTGGGAATGAATTTCTGTAGGAATTGTAGTTTTTCTACTTTGGTGCCTAAATGGACCTGGAGGGGGAGCCCTTGCTGTGACAGACAGATGAATCAACAAATTGCACCTTTTGGATCAGAGGGAAAGTCCCGAGCTGCCTGCAGCAGAGAGTGAGTCTGAGATTGGAGTTGAGAGAGTAAACAGCTCAAGACATTCCAGCAGCTGCTCTTGTGTAGTCGTGCGGGAAACTGGTGGAAAGGCTGTATTTGGCCTGCCTGCTTACTTGTCCCTCATGAGGGAATCCTTTGCCTGAATTTAAACTGGACTAAATCCGAACCAATTGTGACAAGAATTACCGAATTGTGACTGCCTTATTGCCTGAAGAGGACCAAAGATTTGCTCCATGTGTTTGGCCTGTCAGGAAGTCTGAAACCACCGCAGAATGTGTGGTTTTGCACAGGGACACTGTAATTGCAACCGGACTGTCATCCGAACTGTGGTATTGCTTTTCTTTTACTATAAGTGTTCTGAATGCTGTTAGTGGGTCAAGGTTTGGTTCCCCACTGCCTAATTGTGTCAAGCTTGCTGGAAGCTGTATCCAGCACCTACCGGACTGAATCCACATTCATCTCCACCTGGTCTGGGCCCTGCCAACCTGGCCCAGCCAGCTACTCACGTTGCAGAGAAAGCCATTGACGAGAGACCAGCCTGGGGATCAGTCCCCTGCTCAACACCTCGAACAGGAATGACACCTCGGTGATTCGTGTTTGCCCTGCTTCTCCTGGCAAACCAGCAAGTCATCCTGAAGTCTCCATTTCATCATTCCTGTGTCCTGTACTGGGTAGCATGAATAAACACCAGAGTAGCTCCCTGCAACAACAGCTCAATCAAAGTGTGTCATCTGATTTAATTGTTTTGCTTGATTATCACGAACTGAGCCATCTGGCTCCGTCTTACAAATTGTGGGTTATTGTGCATGACTTGTCTTTCCATCATATGGCCCGACCAGCTGCAACACCGGCCTACCCCGGGAAATGTGTCAGGCTAGCCTACCTCGCCACTGGGTACCCAGAGTGTGTGTGACTGTGTTGAGGGACTCTAAAGTGCATGCCTTATAGCCTGATTGAATTAGTACCTGAACCAATCAACCTGATTACGTCCCTTCCTTGTTCATTTCCCCTGAATAAATCAGATCTGAATCTTTTTGCACTTAATCTGCCTGTGGTGCACTTCTGTATGTAACCCCCTAGGTGGCGCTATCCCAAGGGATACTCTCCCTGCCTGCGTGACTAGGTGCAGGTTAAGGGGCCTGGGTACTGAAAATGGGTGCCTCCACCCAGTGGACAGGGTTATTGGTAGCGTAGATGACCTGGGTGCAGCCCTCAGGACACTGTAACCCCCCCCTTCCCCTCTAGTGGCTTAAGCAATGAACAACAGACAGTTACAATAACCCCTAATCAGCATACAAATCCCCATTCTGTTTGCACTTACCACCAGGGCTGATTCCACCAGTTCGACCCTGGAGACCCCCTGCAAAATAAGGTTAGACACAGCAGGTAACAACAGTACAGTTCTCCTTGTACAAAATGGAGCCACAGTCAAGTTTATTTATTTATTTAAGAGATTTACCAGATAAGCATTCTGAGCGGGGACCGCTCATTTCCAGATGCGACCTGGGGTTACATAGGTCAGACAGCAGATACAGTAATCAGTAAAACACAGTACATTCGATACAGTAAAGCAGTAAAACACAGTACATCAGTGTTACATAGGTCTAGAGTGGCTAACAGTAGTCATAGTCATAGTTAAAGTGCACAGCGTGGGAAGACAACAGACAGTGGTTCAGAGGCAAATATTATTATTTGGCAACTAGGTCTTCGGGTAGCAATTACAAGCAGCAGAGTAGTAGGACCTCAGGAGTGGTTTGAGAGCCCAGTGGGAGTCTGAATGCCTGATGTCTGCAGGTAGCTCATTCCATAGTTTTGGCAGACGGTGCATGAAGGCCATTTGGCCCTTAGAGGTGCACATGAAAGGTACATGGAGCTTTTTCTGATCATAAGCTCTGAGCGGGTAGGCCGGGGGAGGTTGGGCAGATAGAGCACTGCTGAGGTACAGGGGAAGGGTATTTGACCAGTACTTGTAGATAAGGTTAGTGCAATGTTGTTTACGCCGAGACTCTAAGGATGGGAAGGCCAGGGCGCTGTACAGGTCGCAGTGATGGGTGGTGGGAGGGTGGTCAAGGGCGTAATGGCAGAACGAGTGATAGAGGGGGTCCAGTCCAGCCAATGTGGATGGGGGCACCGCTGTAGACCACGTCCCCGTAGTCAAAGATGGGAAGGATCATTTTGAGGACTATCTCCCATCTAACATAGGTGGACAGGGAGCCTTGTGTGATTACAGAGCTCCTAACCTAGGGTGAAGTTTTCTCTGCAGTGATTCGATGTGGTAGTGAAAATCGAGGTGTTGATCTAGCCATATCCCTAGGTACCTGAAGGAGGTGCAGGAATCTAGGTTTGAGCCATCCAGGGTGTGGAAGACAGGGGGCTGCTGGGCGGATAACTTGGGATGGGTGCGAAGGTTATGGAGGCAGTTTTCTTGGCGTTTAGGATAAGCTGGTTGGACCTGAGCCATGTTTGTCTGTCAAAATCCGTTGTAGAGATGCAAATGTGACATCGGTGGGGGCCAGAGGTGTACAGTACTGTATCATCCACGTACATTTGTAGCGCTGAGTTAGAACAGACTTGAGGCAGATCGTTTAAGAGTATAGAGAAAAGTAGGGGACCCAGGACTGAACCCTGGGGGACCCCCATGTTCACTGGTAGTTGGGAGGAGATGTGAAGGTCAATTTTTATGGCCTGCACTCTGCCTGACAGGTAGGCTTGAAACCAGTTAGAGGTGGGTTGGGAGAGGCCTGCTTGTTGCAATTTTGAGAGGAGTTTAGTGTGGGACACGGTATCAAAGGCTTTGGCCAGGTCAATAAAAATAGCAGAGGTGACAAGGCCTTTGTCCATGCCCAAGGAGATATCGTTAGTGAGCCTTAGCAAGGCTGTGATGGCGGAGTGATTTTTGCGAAAACCCGACTGGAATGGAGTGAAGAAAGAGGTGGAGTCGAGGAACTGTGTTATTTGGGTGAGTACGAGCTGCTCTTGCAGCTTGGCCAGGGCCGGTAAGAGGGAGATAGGACGGTAGTTTCCCGGTTCAGATGGGTCGCCCCCTTTCGGTAGGGGGATGATTACTGCTTCCTTCCAGGTGCCTGGAATTTTCGCCATAGTGAAGGAGAGGTTTAGTAGGTCTGCAAGGGGGGAGGCAATGGCAGGGGCAGATAGGAAGAGGAGTTTGGCGTCCAGGTCTTGTGGGCACTTGCCTTTGTTTGGGTCGAGGGAGCGTAGAGCAGCGAAGACTTCTGCGGGGGAGACCGGCTGGAAGGAGAAGGTGGGCGTGCTTGGGGGCGGCTGGGGTATGGCAGGGTGGTTGTTGGCGGCTGCGCAAGGCTGTAAGTTGTCTAGGAGAGATTTGGCGCTTGTAGCGAAGAAGGAGTTGAAAGCGGATGCAACTTCGCTGGGGGTTGATAAGATGTTGTCCTGAAGGTTTAGGGTGGGGGAGGGAGTCTGGGCCAGGGGAGAGAACAGGGCTTTAACGGTTTTCCAGAATTTGGAGGGATGGCTAAGATTTTTGGTGAGGGTGTCGCGGAACTAGTAGTTTTTTGCCTGTCTTATGGCTTTTGTGCAATTGTTTCGGAGGGTGCGGTAGTGTTGCAGAGATGTAGGGGATTGAAGTCTCCTGTGATTTTTCCAGGCCTGATCCCTAGCTAGGCATTTGCCAATTATGTCTGCTGATATCCAGGGGAGGTGGAAATCCCTGACTCTTTTCTTTCTTAGGGGGGCATGATAGTCCCATATGTTGAGGAACTGCTTTCTAAACCTATCAAAAGCATGGTCAATTGAGGACGCTAGATTGATAAAGGACCAGTCAGCAAGTACAAAATCATCTAGGAGTGATTGGAGACGAAGGGATTTGTAGGCTCTGGTGAGGATCAGCCTAGGAGGGAGGTGGTTAGTAGGTCTGCAGGGTCTAGATCTGATTTATTCAGGGGGAATGAACAAGGGAGGGGCGTAATTTGGCTGATTAGTTCTGTAACTGATTCAATCAGGCAATCATGCATGCACTTTAGAGTCCCTTCACAGTCACACACTCTGGGTACCCAGTTGGAAAAAAGGTGGGCTAGCCTGACACATTGCCCAGGGTAGGCCAGCACTGCAGATGGTCGGGGCCCTGTGATGGAAAGAAGGAGCATGCACAACCACACACAATTTGTAATCCGGAGCCTGGAGGCTCAGTTCGTGACAAGAAAACAATAATTGAATCAGATGACAACACTTTTGATTTAGCTCATGCTGCAGGGCGCTACCCTGGTGTTTACTCACGCTACCCAACAGGAAACACAGGAGGGATGAAATGAAGACTTTTTCAAAGAAATTTTGAAAAAAAGTGAACGAAAATGGTGCATTTTGGTGTCTTTTACCATAGAATGATTCGCTAGCTATAGTCCATTCCTAGCTGATTCACTACCTGCTAAAAGACAGAAATGCACCATTTGAATAGTCAGGAGACCCTGCAACATAGCCTTGCCAAATCCTGCATGGGCACTAGAGGCAATGTCCTGTCTGTAGTGCTTGGTAAAAGTGTGGACTGTACTCCAGGTGGCAGCCACAAAGATGTCATCAGCTGAGACCCCTTGGAAACAGGCCAAAGAGGCAGCCATGCCTCTGGTGGAATGAACTTTGACAGTACCAGGAAGTTTCTTGCCATACTTGTTGTAGCAGAACACAATGCATTTTGCAAACCATGTGGATAAACATTGCTCGGAAACAGAAATGCTCTCTATGAATTAAACAAACAACTTCTTCGACATCCTTGACTCTTTGATCCAAAGAAGGTAATACATCAATGACCTGCACACATCTAACACAATGAGTAGAGCTTCCCTTTAATTGTCATGCTCAGGAAAATAAACTGGAAGGTGGATAGACTGATTGAGGGTAAACTCAGATACCACCTTTGGCAGAAATGTACAGAGTGTGAGTGCAAATATACGCTATCTTTGTACAAACTCAAATAAGGCTCCTGGAGACCGGAGGGCCTGGAGCTCTGAAATTCTTCAAGCAGATGTAATGGCATCTAAAAACAATGTTTTCCATGAGAGAAAACGTAAATCTCAGGTCACAATTGGTTCAAAGGAAGACAGGGTTAGCTTCTCCAATAAATAACACTCCATTCAAGAGCACACCACTTCCTGCAGGCTCTCCAAATAGAGCAACCATAATAATAAAAAAAATAATATTATTAGTAAAACCCCTACTGCCTTGGGGAGATAACCCACTCCAAGTAAAAAAAAAAAAAAAATTACACTCCATTCAAGAGCACCCCACATCCAGCAGGTTCTCAAAACAGAGCATTCTTAGTAATAGCAATAAATGAATACCTTTACTAATAACCCTCCACCACTGACAAATGACTGCGGTGGTAACACCAAACCCAGATGAGTGACATCCTCTTGCAAACCCTCCAAGTAAAAACAGACGAATGACAATAATACAGCCCCACTGACTGACAACTCAGGGTTGGGGGGGTGGAGGAAATAACTTACCCCAGTCAATAATGACCCCCCTAACCTCTGAACAAGAGCCAACCTTTTCTTTTGTTTTTTTGGGGGGTGGGGGGAGGTCTTATATATACAAACCAGCAGGAGTCACTTGCACTAAAGTGAAAGCTGCCTGGAGATTTCAGAGGGGTGTTGCACTGCCCCTCAGAGTCAGCTCCAATACATGACCGACCTCCTGCGAAGTGCAACTACAGCCTGCTTCGAGTTCCAGCAATTGTGGCACCTTCTCATTTGCACTGCATATGTTGAATATACTCTACACATGGTTAAAAACAGAAATTGACATAACTTGGAAAGAGAAGCCTGCACCAACACTTTACTGCACACCAATGCTGTTCACTGTACCACAGTTTGGCTCCCTCCATTATAACTATATTGCTTTTTGCACTTTGCCCTATACTGTCACTTTGATGCTGTGTACGCTGTATTATTCTACTCCTCTTCCCCTTCCACTAGGTCACACCTAGAAACAAACATTGGCTAAGTGTGTCTCTCCCAGTTACCAATTTCCAAACAAAAATGAATAAATCCTCTCTGTGCCTGCCATCACTGTCCCTCTTGTGCCCCTTTTCAATTTTTTTAATTTTATTTTTATTCACTAAGCCACCATGGAGTACAAAATGTATATTCGAGAAAACAACAAAATAAAGGAGTACATTATTTGTCATCCTGAGATACTCATGTGAGAATTCCATCAGTACCATTGTACTACAACAGATGATATTGAAATGTGATTATCAGTCATGATCATGGACTATAAAGAGAATAACCAATAGGTTTGTGTCTATTATCAGGAAGTAATAGCATCGAGAGGTTCTGGACACATGAACCTCGAGAGCGAAGCTTGAGAGGTTCCAATGTGTCCAGAACCTCGAGATACCAGTACTCCCTGGTAATGGACACAGAAACCTATTGGTTATTTTTTTTAATATATGGATACGATGTTTGTTTGTAATGGGCAGTCGACTGTTTTAGTGGAGAACTGACTTTGTACTGGTCGACTGCCGCACTGTCCTACGCTGTGCGTTGAGCTGCCTGCTTGCTCGTGATGGTTCCTGCCCCTTGCCCATTTTTGTAATAATTCAGATCCTACCTGCTCTTCATGACTGCAATGGCAGGATCAACCAAATATTTTCTTTTGCTGAGGGAAAATATAAACCAAAAACGGAGAAGCGCGACAACTGAGTTTGCTCTTGGTAAGCGAGAGAAGAGCCACCATGTTTTAAACTGTTCTGCCTACCATTACGGAAAGCGCCAAACGAGGCACGCGACATGGGGGCAGAAGGTATCTTTTCGGCCACTTGCAGCGATACTATTATCACCACAAAACTATACTATTAAAAGTGATTGACAGTACTATTAAAAGTGATTGACAGTACTATTATCACTGAACCTTTGAGGGTATTATCGGATTTTTTTTTGTATGCTTTACAGACCTATTAAATTGAAGATCGATATATTAAAATAAATATTGTCCACAAAGTTCTAGAGCATAGTACATGGTCTAATAAGTCACAGGGCATACATGTTACAATAAGTATGACTTTCTGAGTCCATGAACCCAAATAATTCAATAATCGGATCCAGAAATGTGATAGATGCAGTACTCAGAAACTCCTATGAGACTTTTATTCATTTGTAAACAATAACTGTTATAACATTTGATCTAACCATGTTAATACTGAGTCAGGGATCTGGTGAAGAAGATTTAAACTAGGACATCAGCGTATAAAACATGAACAAGAACAAATCATCAATCACCAAAAGTTCTTAATGATTCAGCAAGCAAGGTTTCAGATAATGTCAAACTGAAACAATCGAGTAGGAAAGTATGCCTTTGTGAGATGGAGTGAGGAGTGCTAAGTGTAGAGCATAGCTCAGAAAGGAACATAAAGCACAAATCTTCATCTCCCTTACATGCAGCCAAGGCCATCTTAAGAGAAAGAGCCTCCGCTCAAATTCAGTAGATTACCCCAAAAAATAAGAGACACACCAGAAATCTATGTTTATCAAGTTTTCCATCTCTACACCCCACTTTCAAGATCTGGCAACATCAAATAAATACTTTAATCTCCAGCTAGGTAAACATAGTAATGTATAATTACAATAAACTGCCACTGCTCGGAGTCGCAAATCTGAATACTACATTATTAGATGTACAACGATGTAGGCATCTTAACTCATTCTCCTCTTATGGGGGGCACAGAGAAGAAATAACAGGTAGCAAGTGTAAGCACAGTAACTGTAAACTACTAAACATATAAGTAAACAGTAGGCATACAGTGTCTGGAGTCCAGGTTTAAATCTTGTCCGCTCACCTCAGTCTCTGAGGGAGACTCCCTTGGCCTCTCTTGCAGCAGCCGTGTAAAAAAAAATCTTAACCTTCTTACTTGGATGGAGTACTAACCAACAAGTTGTTCCTCAGTCTTTCTGTTCTCCTTATGCGCACAGTGGACATAGCACCAGAAAATGCACACTTTGCCACACGGCACATCATCGACGCTGTGTCAGTTGACAGGCAGACTGACAGCACAAATGGGAGAAATTATTCATGAAAACAATTTTACGGTCCACCCATCACTTTTAAAACTGTAGCCATCTAGTGTATATGCTTTTTTTGAAGTCGTAGTTGAGTAAGCAGATCCCCACCCCCACCACAAATGACTTCAAAAAAGCACATATTGTTTTGGACCTTCATATTATGGAAAATAAAATTTAAAATATACAGTATATGTCATTTTTAATGTTTGATCAATGATTTTGGGGGGGCACATGCCCCCTCAGGCCCTTTGGGCATGACGCCACTGGAGGGTAGCATAATTAAAAAAAAAAGATGTCAAAGAACAAGGGGCCATGATATGAGAATAGAGGGGGGTAGACATAGGGGTAACTTGAGAAAGTATTTTTTCACGGAAAGAGTGGTGGATTCATGGAACAGCCTTCCAGCAGAGGTTGTAAGGGCAAAAACAGCAGGGTAATTCAAAAATGCATGGAACAGATGTAAAGGAACTCTAGCAATAGGAAAGACAGGGTAAGCCACAGATCATTTACGATCTGCGGTATATGAAACAGGTAAGGAAAATGGGCAGACTAAGTGGGCCAAGTGGTCCTTACCTGCCATCAAATTCTATGTATCTATGTTTCTAACAAGAAAAAAAACTTTGATTTAACAGATTTCAGAACTGCAAGTGGCTGGCTATTCTATTTAAAAACTTAGGGAGATTGGGGTCTAACTGTATTCCATTGACACATTAATTTAAATATGACTGAGTGTATTAATGTCAAGATATTATTTACCCTAGTGGTAAGGCGATGACCCAGTATTAGACATTAACGCTGTTGTGAGTTCTTCTCTGTCTGGCTTTACTGAACTCTGTACAAAGCAAATTACTACATAACACCTAACTGTGTAAGAATAGCTGCAGTGCTGACCTCTGACACAGGTAGACAATTAGCCCTAATAAAGCTGAGTTAAGTAACACTGAGCAGTAATATGCCCAGTCCAGTTTATACAAGATGTTTTCAAAGCACAACAAAAGAAGGGCCCACAGTGTCCGTTTCCATATAGAAAGTGCTAGCTTGTGTAACCTCCCCTGCAAATGGGGGTTCCCGAAAACTCTTCCTTGAGCTCGCTCAAATGCTCACTGCCAGGCTAGTGTCCTGCATTTTAGTAGTTTAAATGTGATTGCCAGGCGGCCCAGTGGTGCTGAGAGCTGAGGCGCTGGATGCCTTACCTCACACCACGCCAGCGACCCAGGTTCAGGAATGAGCATGGGTCGCCTGGAGTCGGCAGGGGAGGAGAAGGATGGAGCGCCCCATGGCTGCTCTCCTTCTCGGGGGGGGGGGGTTTAACTGCAGGCTCCTGCTGCACTACCGCCATCTGGGGGAGCCCAGGTGGAAGGTGTGGTAAGGCAGTGAAGCAGTAAAGGGTATTGGGCAGACGTCGACAGAGGGGCGGAGCAGGAGACACGTCTCAGCATGCCTCCTTGCTCATAGGCCCTCATTGCACGCCAACATCTGGGGGAGAATATAGGAAAGACACCTCGGCTTCTCCTAGGTGATGGCACCTCACTGGCAGGTCTCCAGGCTCATCGGGACAGACTCCGCTGCACCGACCCCACAAACTCAAGTATGCTGGTTTGAGGAGGTAAGCATGGGGGCATCCCTCCTCACTCCTACCCGGGGGGTATACCGGGGGTATGATAGTGTGGCGCCATGTGCTCTAGGGGCAGATCTCGATGGGGAGTGCGGCCTGCAGGTAGTAGGATGTCGGAGAGAGTGGAAAAGGGAGGCAAGTAGGGGCATAAATACATAGTAAAAAAAAAAATGTGATTGCCAGAGAGTGCCTGCATAGCCTCTGTGCACTGCCTGTTTAAGAGCTGCCTGGATTGCAGTCATAAGTAATCTGAGAGGGAGCTCTGTTGAAAGATGTAACTATTTGCTGAAAATCATTTAGAGTGATAATAATAATGTAGTTCGTCTAACCTGCCTTCTTTGCAGCAAGGACTGTTTTGTTTATCTCCACTATCTTGGTCCTGGACTGCTGAATTGGACCATCAGCACTGGTGGGATCTAAAATGGAGCCGAACTACAGGAGCTGTATGGAGTCAAAATCTGTAGGAATTGGGGCTTTTGGCACCTTTTTTGCACCTGAAGGGGGAGGTCCTGTTGTGACTGACAGATGACTCAGCCAACCAAACCTTTTGGATCTTGGGGAAATTCCCAGGCTTGCTGGCAGTTGAGTCAGATCTAAGTTGGGGGCTGAAGAAAGGGGAAAGGGGAAATTGTTTAACCAGGAAAGGCACACTAAGCTGAAGCTTGTTTCCAGGTGCGACCTGGGAGCACAAGGAATTTAAGTGACTTGCTCAGGGTCACATAGTATGCAAGTGGGGGCTGTGGGATTCAAACCCAGGTCTCCTGGTTTGCAGCTCAGAGCCCTAAACCTCTGCGTTATACTGCGACTGAGACAGTCTCTGTGGAAAGGCCTGAGTTTTGGCCTGCATGCCTGCCTGCTGCCCCTGAGAGGGAGAACAGAATCAGTTTGGACTGAATCTGAGTTTGTGAGAATGAAGTAAGCTACTGAGTTGTGACCAGGATCAACCTGAAGAAGAAGACCAAAGATTTTCTGAATGCATCGGCCTGTCAGGATTTCCAGCTACCTCTAAACTCCCGGTGTATGCAGAGACTTTGTGATTGTGACTGGAGAGCGGTTTGCCTGGTATGGTAGAATCCCTTACATGTAAATGTGCTATGTGTTTGTAGTGGGTCGTGATTTGGTTCCCCACTGTGTGAATTGTGTGCTGCTTGCTGGAAGCTGTATCCAGCTTGACCGGACTATATTCACATTCATCTTCATACAGCCTGGGCCTTGCCACACTGGTCCTGCCAGACTACCTCACTGCACAGAGAAAGCCATAGACGAAAGACCTGCCTGGGAATCAGTCCCCTGCTCCACGCCTGAACAGGAACAATGCCTCGGCAAATCGTGTGGACCCTGCTTCTCCTGGCACTCCAGATCAACCACCTGCAGTCTCAATTTTCGTCCAGCATGTGTCCAGTTATGGGTATCGTGAGTAACCATCAGGGTAGCTCCCTGCAACAAAAGCTTAATCTAAGTGTGTCATCTGATTGTCTTGTTGTTTCTTTTCTTTCACAAACTGAGCCCTTCGGCTCCAGATTACAATTAGTGTGTGTGGTGCATGTTGTTTTCTTCCATCACAGGGCCCCAACCAGCTGCGACGCCGGCCTACCCTGGGCAACGATCCTGGCTAGCCCACCTCTTCTTCACCTGGGTACCCAGAGTGTGTGACTGTTTATGGACCCTGAAGTGCATGCATAACTGTTTGACTGATACAGCCTTTAAGCAAATTAATCTGATCATACCCCACCCTTGTTCAAGTCCCTAAATAAATCAGATCTAACTCTTTTTGCATTTGCTCTGACTGTGCTTCCAGTTTGTGCAAGAGTACTGTACTGCTGTTATTTGCTGTGTATAACCTTGTTTTGCAGGGGGTCCCCAGGGTCGAGCCAGAGGAAAGCCCTGGTGGTAAGTGCAAACAGTGTGGGTACTTGTGTGGTGTATCGGGATATTGTGAAAGTGATTATTGTGCATTGTTCCGGCCACTAGTAAGGAAAGAGGGGGGTTTACAGTGTCCTGGAGGGCTGTGCCCAGGTTAGCTTGACCACTACCAACCCTGACCTCTGGGTAGAGGCACCCATTTCACAACTCAGGCCCCTTAACCTGCTCCTAGCCAAGCAGGCAGGGGTAGTAGCCCTTGGGATAGTGCCACCTAGGGGTTACACTTGCATTTGTATTCAGGGTCTCTTGCCATAGAGTAACTGCTTATATTACCACATGTTTCAGCTTCTGCTGGTTTTGATGTAATATGGTGCATTAATAATTTAACTCATTGACACCACAAGAGCTCTTTGAGGGTTCCACCACTTGTGTCCTGTATACTCTTATCACTGCATCCTGGGCCTTTCTAAGCAAAATCAAACCATAATCAGCATGCCACAAACAAATGCGACTACCTCTTGAACCGTAAGTGCTACACACAGAGTGCAAGGGGCAAAGTTGTTCAGCACAAAATTACCTTTCCAACGGTGATATATAATCAATTGTAATCAATTTGGTTTTTATTTTATACTAGCTGAAATACCAAACAACTGTTTTTTTCGGATTTATTCAAGGTGCTTAGGTGAGGCTTGAGAGACAAATGCCAGCCATGCACACCATACCATAAACAAATAATAATAATTCCTAAAGTATATGTGACAGTGTGGCGGAGTTAGGCTACACCCTTGGCTGTGACTGATGGATCACTTTTCTGTCTCCTTATTTCCTAGCAACAGTTAATGCTTTTCTCTTTGCTTTTCTTCTCCCCCACCAGCCTAGGTTGGCCACCTAGCATAACTCTTTACTGTCCCGACTAAACTTCCTACTAGTTCTCTCTTTTAATTATTTTTCTATTTCCAGCCATCCAGTCCCTGTAATGATGCCAAACACCCAGAGAGGTGTTGTGTAAAGTGCATAAATGCATTTCATGTACCAAAAGCATGAAGGCTATTTTAAATAGGAATGAATACAGTTATTAAAGCCTTTTTAAAGAAAAAAGATTCAGAAGTCATATAAAACAATAATAATGTCATGATTAGTACAGTTATAAGAAATCCTTAAGGTATTTCCATAAATTCACACTGTAAACCTGTTACTGTATAAGGTTCTATGTATGAGAATGTGGTATACATTATAAAAGTGCTTAGTCACTGTGGATCAGAGACAGAGTCAATATCTGAGGAGATATGCACTGTACCTTTAACTGAACAAGGAAGACCCCTGAAATAACCCCTCTCCCCTTGGTTTTGAAACAACATGTTCAGACATGAAACAGCATGTCCAGACTTGTAAATAGAAGAGGGCTCAGTCAGGTGACCCCACCAAAAAGATATAAAAACATCTTCACAGAGTTTACTTGAGTTCAGTCCACTGGGGCTCCGCCCTGAAAGAGGAGGAGAGAGGTTCTACTGCTACTGCAGACAAGCTGTTAAATGCAGATGAGGAGGGTCTTAGGAGCTCTAAGATCCAGGACTGTATTATATGAGAAACTACGGATGTTAACTCATTCAGGCCTGGATATACCTGTAGGTGGCGTCTGAAAGCATAGCCACTCAGGCCAATAATGATGTACTCAGCTGACTTTCATTCAGGCCTGTAAACATCTGAGGAAGTCAGCAGTTTTTACTAAAATATTAAACAAACCAAACTGCTCAAAATTGATGGCATAGCACCATTAGAAAGGTAATTTTGTGCTGAACAACTTTGCCGCAGATACTTTGTGTTTATCACATATACTGTAGGAGTTATTCACATTTGTTTAGGTATGGTGTGCATGGCTGACATTTGTCTCTCAAGCCTCACCTAAGCACCTTGAATAAATCCAAAAAAAAAACCACAGTTTTTTTGGTATTTCAGCTAGTATAAAATAAAAACCTAATTGCTTAGAATTGATTACATAGCACCATTAGAAAGGTAATTTTGTGCTGAACAACTTTGCTACTGATACATTGTATCTGTCTGTCACAGCATGTGGGAATACACTTCACACGAGGCAAATTTACAGGTTTAAAACACACCATGGTGTGATATTTATTTTTCAAAAGTTCAAAAAATAATAAATGAAAAAAAAATTGCAAAGAAAATCACTACTTAAGCAAGTGGAAAAGGTGTTGAAATCTGCACTGGCTGGCACTTCATAATACAGTATTTGTATTCCCTTTAAATGAACAGAATTCTGCACCTGATCCCCTAGGGGTTTGCTCATTTCTAAAACCCAAACAAGAGCACACTTTTTTCCAGAAAGCCTTTTAGAAAATGTGTATCACTATCTATGGTCCCTAAGGGTGGATTGCCTATGTGCTGCGCATCTGTGGCACATAGGCAACTCTAAGTCAGAATGCTGCAAAGCAGGGGTCCAACATATCCCCACTGGCATTCATGAAAGGGGCATATGCCCCTTGTGCACTTGATCTTCTGGCTGATTGTGCAGCTACATGCCGTGGGATGTATGGGGCATGTCTGGCAACATGCCTGCACTATGTACTATGCACCACTAAGGCACGGAGTGCCAGGTGAGGGGGCACAGGATATGGCAGCAGGGACCCTGCTGTATCTTTTGCGTGTTCCCCATTGACACTCATTGACTTTGACGGGACAGGGAATCCCCCACCAGGCTGACAGGAAGGGCTGGGGCAGCCATTTGGGCACTCGCCCGTCCTTTTACAATTATCTGGTTCCAGAATCCTTTGCTCGCATGGAGAAGGGACTCCACCTCAGGACCCAGGACATAGATCCAATTAGATGCCTGCCTATGTACCTCGATCCACCCCCTGCAGGGGTGCATGGTTGTGCATTCCACACACCCTGTGCCTGTCCCCAGGTGCAGAGATACATGGGTCGTGTCACATGGACTTGGCCTGAATTAGTGCATTGCTCCCTATATGAATATGCTGTCCTGCACTAGAAGTTAATGTTGCAGTCCAGTAGTTTTGAATTGCTAAATTAGACATAATGTAGAGAATAATACATGGGCAACCATGCACAACAAGGCTGTGTTTCTATCAAGGGGTTGTGATGACATCAGAATCAGGGATCTTGAAAGCATACCTCAAGAGGTCCCTGATGTCATCAGAACCCCAGGTGGAAACATAGCCTTGTTGTACATGGACTCCCATGTGCTCTTATTTTATTAAGTACATATAAGTAGTGTATATGGTTTTAAACATAAAATAAATTAAAAAAATCTGCTTTTTTCTTTTCTCAAGAAATCATTTGTGTATTATTTTGATTATTAATAAAAAAAAAAAAAACAGAATCCAACTCTCACCCAGCTGCTGAAAACCCATTCAGGTGAGGGGTAGATTTCTCCTTTTATAAAATGATGAGGACAACATAAGATTTTTTTGTCAGGGGACTGTCAGGGCTATGTGTGTGGGTGGAAAATGAATGCAAAACTGCAGGTTGCACAATTATCCATTCTAATTAAAAAGCTGCTATACCACAGCATTCAGTGATCTTTGAACTGTGGAACAACAGCTTTTTAGTTGGGGTGGAAATGCACTCATAGCAAGGGGTAATCATATACTAGATATTGAATAATCTATGTGTAAGCCCCTTAAAGGAGGATCTTATGCTCCCACGTAGGCATCCCTTTCCCCCTCCTACCCCCCTCCCGAGCTTGAGAATTTATTGGTGCTCTGGGGATTAATACTTGATGGATGCCTCAAGGTGACAGCAGAGAGTAGATTTAGGGAGGTATATAAGGCTGGAGACAGGAAGTCTGGGGCCTTTTCCAGCCCAGGCAGTAGGCCTGGGGCTGGGGGGTGGCTGGAGGAGCAGGGAAGGCAGGCAAGAAGGGAGCTCGGCAGATCAGGTAAGCCAGTGGTAGACCCCCCTCCCCCCAAAAGTGGCAGATAGGGATGGCCTCTACAGTGACATGGCATCGAGGAGCCAGGAGGGAAGTTCCGAGGGGAGGATGGTTAGCCAGGTCCTGTATTGTTGGAGTAAGGGAGGTGCAGGAGCAGTAGGAGACCAGATTAGGCAGGAGCCCTTAGAGATCCCATGAGGTAGTTTGCTCAGGCTGCCAGGGCTGTGGGGATGGTAGCAGGGTCCTCACAGGGGGAAGGCCAGTGGCAATGACTCTTCCCTGTACCTGGTGTGGCAGGGTGGCCTGAGGGCAATTGGAGCCAGGGGGCCCTTAACTCAATTTTGGGGCCTACTTGGAGGGGCAGGTCTGGGGGCACCAGCATAAAAGGGACAGGTGGATCACAGGTCATAGGACAGGCCTTGGAGGGTGACCACTGGCTGGAGCTTACCGCAAGCCCAGGATGTGTTTATAGGGACGTGGGACTGAGCATGTATCCTCTGTGAAGGGTCAACTGGGAGCAGAAAAGAAAAAAGGAAAGGACTTTGGCGCTACTTACAGAGTTGGGCTGCTCGGAGGGGCCTGGGCAGTGGCAGGGCCAGGGGGGCTCCTCTGTGGCAGGGCAGTCTGTAGCAAGAGGCTCAGGTACTGGAGCAGGGCTGTGTATGAGGGCTGCTGCTCCAGTGGAGAGCAGTACCAAAGGAATGGCAGAGCTGCAAGGAGGGAATGGGTGCAGTGAGACTGTGAGCATCAGCAGGTTTAGGTTCTCAGTAGAGCGAGAACGAGTGGGTTATAGGGCCTGGGTCGGAGGAAAAAATCCTGATACCCCTTGTAATTTGGGCCAAGATTGGGGGTCCAGGGAGGGGGGAGCAGCATGCTTTCCCATGCTGGAGTTAGGGCAGTGACCAGTGCCAAACCAGTCAGAGAATGTGTAACCCAGAGAGAACAGAAAAAAAAAAATGTGGCTTAGCAGTGCCGTGAGCCAGGAGCCTGCGGGTTTCTAAGTAGGGCTGTTCCTTGGGTAAAGCATCCATGTAAGATAAAGTGGAGAAGCCCTGCTTGTACTGCCTATAAACCGTTATTGCTGCTCTGAATGTCCAGCCAGGGTACCTTGTAAAAAGTTTAGATAGCCCCAAGAAGCTGCTTTATTTATTCAATGAATGATGTGACCCCTGTATTCCTGGGATGATTTGGGACACAGGAGCTAGAATAATGAAGCCAGTTTGGGAAGAAATTAATGGTGATGTTTCTTTATTTAAGCTGGAAGGGGGGGGGGCAAAATGAAATAGGAACTCCTCCTCCTTGTGTCTAATTTATTTCATAAGTTTTAATTCCAGTAGAGCTTTCCATCAGGCTGCAATCGGGATTGAGGGGCTCTGGGGCACAAAGAGGCAAGAAGTACAGCTTGGAGATTCAGGTCCAGTGCCAGCTTTCGGGGAGTCTCCAGATTTTGGGTGGTGAGATCGAAAGTGCACTGGTGAATGAAGTCATCTGAAAAGTAGGACCACTATTTTCCTATCTTGTTTAAGTGTGCACTGGCTCAGGTTAGCGCTTGCTGTAGCCCTTCCTAATGCCCTCTGGAAAAACTGTGATGATATTTATGCCCCTAGACAAGGGGTCAAGGGGGTTGCATGTGGGGGCTTGTCTGGGATGTTTCTCAAACCCGAAATGCTGCCGGACCCCAAGGCTTGAGGTCTGGTATGTGGTCAGGCTTCCCTGCCAGGTTGGATCCTGTGGTGCAGGAAAAAATTTGCTCTGGGGTAGGTTGGTAGCAGGTATAGGCCTCAGCATGCCTGGTGTGGTGTGCGCGCATGACCCGCTGATCATGTGACTGTTAGCAGGACTCTGATCGGGTGATGGCCAGAGAGGAGCTACAGTAGCTGCAAGCAGAAGCGCCATCTTGGGAACAGGAATCGGGAGAGCAGAGATGAAAGGGTGAGGAGAAAGAGAGCTCAGAGAGAAATCAGCGAGAGAAAAGTTTTGCACAGTCACACCAAAGCAAGTGGACTGTGCTGCCTAGAGATATAAACAGACAGGAAAAAAGAGAAACCCAACCAAGTGAGCGGTTTCCTTACTGTGGATACTGGGAGGTACAGACTTGAGTAGACAGCCCCATGGATTGATGGTGGATTGTATCTGACAGGGAGGAAGGTGGAGCAGAGGCGACCCCCCAGGAGGAACCACTGGCCATAGTTTCTGCCTCACTGCTCTCCTGTCTTTGGAAAGCTGGGGGAAAAGGATGAGAAAATGAATGATGTGTGAGGTGTGGGTATTGGGGGGGAAAGTATTGCCAGGATGCCTGTGTGTAGAATTTGTACAAGTATGCCACCAGTTCCAAATTTGGGGTTCCATCCCAACTCCACTGCAAGCTCCTTTGTACTGTGGTCACCAGCCAGTGGAGATTTGGGAGCCTTTGAAAGACTCTCCTGGGGGGAAAGCACTCATGCCCAAGTGGAAGAGACCAGGAGTGTTTCCCCAGATGTCATAGTGGAGGCCGAGGAAGAGGAAGGTGCAGGGGGAAAATCAAAGAAAGAAGGTGATGGGGAGCACAGCCATCTGCCCCGCTCCCAGTCGACGGCTACCGGCTATCCCAGTGGCCGAGGGAGGGGCAGGGGTCTCAGACAACCATCAGAAGATCGTCTAGGGCCCGGGGGGTCTCTACCTTGGCCCCTGTCCGGCGGTAGCCCACAGGCCTAGTCGTCCAAGTCAGAGTCTACCTTGGGAGCCAAGTTCGGAATCAAGCCCAGCGGGTTTGGCTCCAAGTCTAGCCCTGCACCAGCAGCTGCCAGGGAGAGTACTGATCAAAGGGAGCTGGAGGAGTTGGATGAGGAGAAGTATATTGGTAGCACCTTTCAGTTCCAGGACTACCAAGTGGTTAGGGCAATCCCCAGGCCTTACCATCACCCAGTGATCACTTTGGTGGACAGCACCCCACAGCTCCCGGTCCAGGCTAAGATCTTCTGGACCTGCATGGAGAGGCTGAATCCTAGTGACCCGTTGAACATTAAATACCAAAGGGGGGATATGGCTACCAGTTGGACAAGCCAGGAGGACCAGTGTCAGAGACCTGACAGAATAGAGCCAGGCAGAGAGGTGGGTCCGTAGGAGGCTGCATGTGGAGTATCCCCATATGAACTATCCTTACATGCCTGAAAGGATATGAGACATCATCGAGGGGATGAGGGAGGAATGGATCTTCAAAGAACAGATGGACCGTTTGAAGACTCACCCTGGTGGAGGAGGTGCCCCATCTTAGCAGTTAATACAGCAGGCATGGTCAATGTGTCGCACAGGGACTTGGTCTGGCCTGACTTTGTTCGAACATTTCGCTTTGGTCCAGGACTTGGTTGAGACATGGGCCAAGTACTACATTTTGGACTGGGATTCCTTTGGGGATGTGACCACCAAGCCAGACCCAGAATAGTATTTCCCTCCAGGAGGGGGGCCTGCAACTATGGCATCCTGGATTTCAAACTTATGAACTGCACCAGGACAATTGTTCTACAAAACAGGACACGGTGACTGTATACAGTTCTTATTCCTAAAATAAAAGAAAAGGAAACATTTTTTGACATTTAAAATAATGTTGTTATTCATAAAATGTTCATAATCCTGATAAGAATGTTGGTATAGAAGTTGGAGGAAATTGGTGAGTGAATGTGTGAGTGAATGATCTGGGGATTGTACACAAACTAACCTGTTTTATTGGTGGGAGGTATATTGGGGCATAATTATAATGTTAGAAAATTACTTCATTACTCTTTTTACTGTTTAAGGCTGAAGTCCAGTCATTATGGAACACTGATTAATGTTATCTGTTTTGATAAAGAAACAATAAAGGTTTTCTAAATAGTTAAGATCATCTCCTGGCACAGGTAGGTTTTAGGTTATAGGGTTTATTAGGTTTAGAGAGGCAGATTGGGTGGTGCCTATGGCCAGGTATGGTGAGTTCCTTTCAAAAGGCTGGGGAGTGCGCATACCCAGTTTGATGGGAGGAGGCCATCACTGGACCCTTGCCATCAGTCCCAGGAGGGAATGATTTTCTGGGTGGGGGAAAGTGTGTAAGCCCTCTTAAAGGAGGGGCTTATGCTCCCACTTAGGCATCCTTTCCCCCCTCCTACCCCACCCGAGCTTAAGAATTTATTGGTGTTTGGGGTTACTACTTGCCAGATGCCTCCAGATGGCAGCAGAGAGCAGATTTAAGGAGGTATATAAGGTTGGAGATAGGAAGTTCTGGGACTTTTTCAGCCCAGGCAGTAGACCTGGGGCTGGAGGGGGCGGCTGGAGGAGCAGGGAAGGCAGGCAAGAAGGGAGCTCGACGGTCCAGGTGAGCCAGCATGGGACCCCCCAAAAGTGGCAGATAGTGACAGCCTCTACAGTGATGTGGCATCAAGGAGCTGGGAGGGAAGCTCTGAGGGGAGGATGGTTAGCCAGGTCCTGCGTCATTTGGGTAATGGAGGTAGAGGAACAGTAGGAAGCCAGATTAGGCAGGAGCCCTTAGAGATCCCATGAGGTAGTTTGCTCAGGCTGCCAGGGCTGTGGGGTTGGTGGCAGGGTCCTCACAGGAGGAAGGCCAGTGGCAGTGCTTCCCGTACCGGTGTGGCAGGTGGCCTGAGGTTGGAGCCAGGGGCCCTTAACTCAATTTGGGGCCTACTTGGAGGGGCAGGTCCAGGGGCACCGGCATAAAAGGGCTGGTTGGGTCACAGGTCGTAGGACAGGCCTTGGAGGGTAGCCACTGGCTGGAGCTTACTGCAAGCCCAGGATGTTTTTATAGGGACGTGGGCCTGGGCATGTTTCCTCCATGAAGGGTCAGCTGGGAGCAGAAAAGAAAGGACTTTGGCGCTACTTGCAGAGTTGAGCTGCTCAGAGGAGCCTGGGCAGTGGCAGGGCCCAGGGGCTCTCCCGTGACAGAGCAGCCTGTAGCAGGAGGCTCAGGTACTGGAGCAGGACCAGGTTTGAGGGTTGCTGCTCCAGTGGAGAGCAGTACTGAAGCAAAAGCTGAGCTGCAAGGAGGGAACAGGTGCAGTGAGACTGTGAGCATCAGCAGGTTTAGGTTCTCAGTAGAGCGAGAATCGAGTGGGTTATAGGGCCTGGGTCGGAGGAAAAAATCCTGATACCCTTGTAATTTGGGCCAAGATTGGGGTCCAGGGAGGGAGCAGCATGCTTTCCCATGCTGGAGTTGGGGCAGTGACCAGTGCCAAACCAGTCAGAGAATTGTAACCCAGAGAGAATACAAAAAAAGATGCGGCTTAGCAGCACTGTGAGCCAGGAGCCTGTGGGTTTCTAAGTAGGGCGGTTCCTTGGGTAAAGCATCCATGTAAGATAAAGTGGAGAAGCCCGGCTTGCACTGCCTATAAACCGCTATCTCTGCTCTGAATGTCCAGCCAGGGTATCTTTTAAAAATTCAGATAGCCCCATGAAGCTGCTTTATTTATTCAATGAATGATGTGACCTCTGCATTCCTGGGATCATTTGGGATGCAGGAGCTAGAATAAAGAAGCCAGTTTGGGAAGAAATTAATGGTGATGTTTCTTTATTTAAGCTGGAAGGGGGGGCAAAATGAAATAGGAACTCCCCCTCCTTGTGTCTAATTTATTTCATAAGTTTTAATTCCAGTAGAGCTTTCCATCAGGCTGCAATCGAGATCGAGGGGCTCTGGGGCACAAAGAGGCAAGAAGTACAGCTTGGAGATTCAGGTCCAGTGCCAGCTTTTGGGGAGTCTCCAGATTTTGGGTGGTGAGATCGAGAGTGCACTGGTGAATGAAGTCATCTGAAAGGTAGGACCACTATTTTTCTATCTTGTTTAAGTGTGCACTGGCTCAGGTTAGAGCTTGATGTAGCCATTCCTAATGCCCTCTGGAACAACTGTAACAATATTTATGCCCCAGACAAGGAGGCAAGGGGAAGTTACATATGGGCAACTAGGAACAACAAGACTGTGTTTCCATCAAGGGGATCTGAAGATATGAGACCTTGAGAGCGAAGCACAAGAGGTCAGAAGTGTCTTCAGAACCCTGAGATGGCAAGACATGGTGAGTTGAGTATACTTGCCCTATTTTGTTTATGGTATATGATTCTAGGAATTCAAGAAACATACAGACATGAAAGTAACATTTGTACAGACTTTCACGTAAGGTGGAACACAGTTCTACATTCACAACTGAATTAGAGAAAGCAGCAATGACTAAAGTTGCAGTTCTCTGTACACAGTGTAATGGACCCTCTCAGGCAGGCCTGCCACCGCACTCAGAAACATTGCAGGCGAAGGGACTTCTGGAGGCTTCTGAGGAAAGGAGAGGCATCAGGTTCTGGTGCCTCTTCTGTGTCCTGTGGGCTGTAGAGTTTCTGGAGTGACAGCCCCAGGCACAAACCAATACAGACTGTGAACAGGGCCTATAAAGGCAGGACTGTGCTGGAGGAGGGCAGATCTGGTGGAAATCTGATGGTGGAAATGTCAGCAGGGCTGGGAGTGGGTGCAAGTTGTGCCATCTCATGCCTCAAAAGTGGAACTCAAACTGTAAAGAGAGCTGCAGAGTTCCAGAGAGAAAGAGTGGCAGCCATGCACAAGCCAGCATGTGGGCAACGTTAAAGATATAGTGTAGAGAAAAAGACCAAGTGCTGCAGATCCAGGCCCTGTAGCTGGCACTACAGCATGGTGCTGGGCAGCCTTTGACTTAGGGGTATGGAAGCCAGGATGTGGGTCAGATTGGAGCCTCAACAGTCCAGAATGAGTGGAAGGAGGTTGGAAGAGCCTGCGGCCAGTGCCCAAATTAGCTGGTTCAGCAAGGGACAGAGGGAGGAGGCCTACCTGCATTGTAGATACCCTGAAAGTGCAGAGATCCAGTGGTCTGCTGCATCATGATGAGCCACAGGGGTCTGGGAACCGTGAGTGCTCCGCAGTGCGGCACTGCTTCAAGGGTAGCTCTTGTTTCACCATGTTTCCCACTTTTTATTACAAATACCTTGTGTTGAGGGAATTTTTTTGCCATTTATGCCATTGCATTGCCTGTGGGGTCATAGTTCCATTATCAAAGCATACATTGTCTGGGAAAGCAGCATAATAATGCAGATGCCCTATCTTGGAAGCCAACATCGAGTGCCACAGTGCCAGTAGAAGTCCTGGCCCTGGGATGTGCTGAACCCCCATTCCCTCCCAATGTGGAAGAGGATGCAGAGTGGCCAAGTTTGCTGGACCACCAGCAGGAAGATCCAGTGGACACCAGATTGATGTTTTGGTTGAAGAAAACACTTGCTGCATTCCCCAAAGAGGCCCAACATAACCTTGAACATTGCAAGTACCAAGTAGTGTGGCCCTACCTCCATGTACAATGACTTTTCGTGCTGAAGGCCGAAGATAAGAAAGGCAGGCCTGATCAAAAACACATAGTAGTCCCCAAGTATGTGGTACCAGAGGCCCTTAAAGCATTACATGACAGCACCACTTGAGGATATTTGGGGGTACAGAAATTCACAAAGGAAATGCAGGTCAGGTCCTACTGGCTAGGGTGGAGACAGTCCATTGACATTTATGAGGAAACTTGCCTGATCATTCGGTCCTGGAAAGCTGTAGGTGCTGCCCCTAGAGCGTCCATGGTCTCATCCCAAACTAGTCGGCCCTAAGACAGGATAGCAATGGATACCTTGGGCCCCTTGCTAGTGACCTCTAGGAAAAATGAGCATATCTTATTAGTAGCAGACTATTTCACAAAATAGGCCAAAGCCTACCCACTGCCTGACCAGGAAGCTGAAACAGTTAGTAAAGTTTTTGTGGAACAATTTGTTTGCAAATATGGGGCCCCAGATCCATCTATATGGACCAGGGATGGAACTTTGAGTCAAGGTTGTTCCGAGAGGTGTGCAAACTGCTAGAAGTACACAAAACCAGGACAAGTCCATACCACCCACAGGCAGCTGAACTGGTTGAGCGGTTGAACTGCACACTCCTAGCCATGCTGACTTTCTTCATATGGGATAATCAGACTGAATGTATTGTCTGCTGCCGTAGGTCATGCTGGCTTAACTTAGTAGCGTACAGTCCATGATGGGGTACACCCCATTTATGGTGATGTTCGGTCATGAAATCACAGTCCCAGTGCAGCTGTTCAGTGGGGCAGATGTCCAGGTAAGGTACACTGATCCTGCTGATTATGTGACTAATGTGGCGGAGTACTTCAGTACAGTGGCTGCAGTGGCAAAAAGGCACACAAGTAAAGGCCATGTAAGCACAAAGAGCAGTACAACCTTGAGGTATCTGGCTGAGTTTATGCAATGGGTGACTCGGTGCGGGTTAAGAATCAGAGTCATAAAAAGGGTGTTTGCCCTGAGCTGCAGCCAAGGTTCAAGGGCCCATATCAAGTGATTAAGAAAATCTCTGACGTGCTGTATGAACTATTAATCTGTAAATGACAGGCAGACTGTAATCATGCATTATAACTGACTAAAACTTTATCACGGGGCCAGGCCCACTGAGGTTAGAATTTCTGAACCCCAGCCCCCACATGAATGTCTGAATGAAGTGGCCAGATGGCTGCCAAAAACCTGGAGGCCACAACGGTGCTGCCAAGAGAGACAGGAACTGGTACAGAAACCAAGGCCTTCTCATTTTCTGGACAGTGAAGACTCCAAAGATGAAGAAAGAGTAACTGATCATCCCAGAAGGATGGCTTCCCTAGCAGGTTCTGGTGCAGCGATTGGGCACCGAGAACTTGAATATGAAGAGGCTGACCCTGCCAATCCTGGTGAAAGGCCCAGTGGAGAGATGGCAACAGATAACCCTGTGCTGCTAGTTGACAAAAGCGGCACCAGATCACAGAGGATGCGCAGGGCTCCTAGTTTGCACAAGGACTATGTTATGGACAGTGGCTCAGACTCTGAGTTTTGCAAGTTGGATGTGGGGATACATCCTCATAGAAGGTAGTGTAACAGACCCACTTGTGCAGGTCTGCCCCTGCAATCAGAATCCTTGCAGGGGAAGGGACTCCTGGAGGCTTCTGGGGAAAGGAGAGGCATCAGGATCTGGCACCTTTTCTGCATCCTGTGTGCTGTGGAGTTTTTAGAGTGATGGCCCCAGACACAAACCAAGACTGTCTGTGAGCAGGGCCTACAGGCAGGACTGTGCTGCAGGACAGCAGATCAGTGGAGATCTTGTGGCGGAAAGATCTGCAGTGCTAGGAGTGGGTGCAAGCTGTGTCATCCCAGGCCTGAAAAGTGAAGAGCAAACTGTAAACGGAGCTGCTGAGTTCTAGAGAGGAGTTGAGTGGCAGCTGCATGCAAGCCAGCATGTGGGCAACCTTAAAAGTACAGCATGAAGAAAAAGACCAAGAGCTGATGATCCAGGTCCTGTAGCAGCCACTACAGCATGGTGCAAGGCTGCCTCTGACCTAGGGGTTTGGAAGCCAGGATGTGTGAGGGTCGGATCGGGTCCTCAGTAGTCCGGAATGAGTGGAAGGGAGGTTGGAAGAGCCTGAAGCCAGTGCACAAGGTAGCCAGTTCAGCCCAAAGCAGAGGGAGGAAGTTTACCTACATTGTAGATGCCCAGGGAGAGCAGAGATGCAGTGCCTGCTGCATCAGGAGGAGCCATCCATGTCTAGGAACTGTGAGTATGCGTCAATACAGCATTGTTTCAGAGGACAGTGCTCGTTGTTTCACTGTGTTTTGCAATCTGGATTACAAATAGTAAGTAAGTAAGTAACATTTTATTTATATTAAGTGCCCTTCCCAAGCTCAGGGCACTTTTACAGTAAGTCAAATCAGTAAGATTACATTACAAAACAATAAAATCAGACAATCACACAGTACACTTAATTATTATGTACCAGCAAATGCTCGGGCAAAAAGGAAAGTTTTTAATTGTTTTTTTTAAACTTTCAACAGTTAGGCATTCTCGTATCTGATGAGGTAGAGAATTCCACAGGGTTGGTGCCATATAGGCAAAAGATCTACCTCCAGACATCTTTAGATGTACCCTGGAAATCTCTAGCAATCCCTCATCAGAGGTGCGAAGAGAACGGGCAGGACAGTAAGGCACCAAGAGCTCTTTCAGGTAGTGAGGTCCCAAATCATGTAGGGCCTTAAAGGTCAATAATGCGACCTTGAAGGTGATCTGCCACTGTATTGGCAGCCAGTGCAGATCACGCAGCACAGGTGTCATATGGCTAGATCGTGAAACTCCCATCAACAACCTGGCCGTCGCGTTCTGCACAAGCTGCAAGCAGCAGATATCCACCCCCAGCAGCCCTAGATAGAGGGCATTGCAGTAATCAAAATGGCTGGTGACAAAGGCGTGGACCAAGATGGGAAGATCTTCCCGTGGAACCAAGTGTTTCACCTGGGCAATGTTCCTCAGATGAAAAAAGGCAAATTTGACTACAGCTGACACCTGCATCTTCATAGTCAGGCTTTCGTCAAAAATCACACCAAGGTTACGTACTTGGCCAGAGGCAAGAAGCGGGGCCCCCTCAAGATATAAACCAGAGGGTTTCCCAGTCCAAGCCCCTGTTGTTCTCCCTCCAGGGTCCACAACCAACACCTCAGTTTTCCCTGAATTCAACCTATGCCAACTAGCACTCATCCAATCCTGAATCTCCAGGAGGCAGTTGTTAAACATCGTGATGGAATCCGACTCCTGATCAGGCATAAAAGACAGGTAGAGCTGAGAATCATCAGCATAACAATGAAAACTCAGCCCATACCATCTTATAATGTCCCCCAATGGAAGCATATACACCGCGAATAACATAGGGGACAGCACCGACCCCTGCGGTACCCCACAGGGCAGCCAATGAGGGGCCGAGGTATAAATTCCAGACATCACTCTCTCAGATCTGCCCTCCAAAAAAGATCGAAACCAGCTGTGGACTGCTCCCCTTAGACCACAGAAAAACCACAGGCAGTCGAACAATACCCCATGATCCACAGTGTCAAATGCTGCTGAGGGGGTTTTCTGCCATTTAAGCAATTGCATGGCCCATGGCCCGTGGGGTTTAGGGAATTGAGCACACTGCTCTGTTTAGAGTGCACCAACATCAGCCAACCCACGGCAACATCTACAGGCCTGCAACAATTCTACACCTGTGGTACCCAGGGACTGAGTTAAGGGAGCTCCCATTTGGGTCTGTTTAAATTGACCCAAGAATCAACTGCACTCAGTGCATTCGGAGGGTGCTATTACAGGGGCTGGCTACCTAAAAACTGCAATCAGATCCTAAATGTAGCAGCACTCTTACCAGGAAGACATTCACAAACAAAGGTTTGCTGAATTTCAAAAAGCTTTAATGTTTTGGTCCAACAGTGTCCATACAATCATATCTCACACAAAAGAACTGCTACACACCTCAGTGCTTCACCTCACCAGGCTTCATCTCGAGGTGGAGACCTACAGGTAATTCCACATACCAAACTTATCAAGTGAACCAGTGCATCACATGGCATAAAATCACACTAATAGGGTAATTTCAATAACATTAAAAGAAATTCAGACAAGCATTTGTCAATGCCGAATGTTGATTGCTTATATTTGCTGTTTAGGTATTTGGAAGTGAAAGTACCATGCCTAAGAACTGTCGTGGGCCCCCCCCCCCCACCAAGATATCCACTGTGTCTTTCTATTCGGTATTCACAGAAGAGGGGGAGGGACAAGGGCCACAGCAGTTGCAAAGGCTATAGGCCGGTCAGCCTCACTTCAGTAGTGGGGAAGATCATGGAGACATTGGTTAAAGAAAGGATGGTGGGGCATGTAGAAGCCATGGGAGCCCAGGACCATAGGCAACATGGATTCACAGTGGGGAGGTCATGTCAGACAAATCTTGTTGACCTCTTTGACTGGGTGACAAACGAAGTAAATCAGAGTGGGGCAGAGGACAACGCTTACCTTGATGTAGGCAAAGGCTTTGACACCGTCCAACATAGAAGGGTGATGAACTAGTTGAGTAGGCTGGGCATGGAGGAAAGGGTGGTAAACTGGGTTAGAAACTGGGTAACAGACAGGAGGCAGAGAGTGGTGGTAAATGGGGCACAGTCTGGGGAGAAGGGGTGACCAGTGGGGTGCTGCAGGGATTGGTCCTGGGGCCAGTCCTGTTCAGTGTCTTTATTAGTGACATTGTAGAAGGGCTGAAGGGAAAGGTCTGCCTGTTTGCAGATGACACCAAGATCTGTAAGACAGTGGATACCTCAGAGGGGGGTGGAGAAAATGAGGAGGGACCTGGGGAAGCTTGAGAAATGGTCTGAGGACTGGCAACTGAAGTTTAATTCAAAAAAGTGCAAAATTATGCACCTGGGACACAGAAACCCTGGGGAAAGGTACAGGATGGGGGGGGGAGTTGCTGACAGTCACAAAGAAGGAAAGGGACCTGGGGGTTCTTATTTCAGATGACCTGAAAAATGTCAAAGTGGTAAGGCAGCTGGGAGGGCCAGTGACATGCTGGGGTGCATAGGCAAGGGTATCACCAGCATAAGGAGAGAGGTAGTGATGCCATTATATAAAACCATGGTCAGGCTTCACATGGAGTACTGTGTGCAGTTCTGGAGGTCACACCTTTGTCAGGATATTAACAGGCTGGAGATGGTCCAGAGAAGGGCGAATGAGATGGTACAGAGTTTGCAGCACAAGACTTATGAGGAGAAATTAAGGGACCTCAATATATATACTGAGTGGAAGAGAGGAGGGAAAGAGGGATAGGATAGAAACATTCAACTACTGAGAAGCAGGAGACAGCTGCTATAGACATATGAGCCAGCTTCTGTGTGATATTCTTTTGTTCTTCTAAATCTGTAATCTCCAGTATTTCAGTAACCACATGACCACACTGCCTTCTTTAGGTAATTTTATGCTGGTTGATGCTTGGTGTCAAATGGCAGACAGAGGGCTCACCAGATTGTGTTGCCATCTGAACAACTTCATAGAGTGTTCTTTTACTGGTAAGCATTTTGGAAAGCTGGTGAAGGTCTCACAATTTTTATTATGATTGTATCTCCTTACGTCTGTCCCCTTTGGTCCCCCCATCCCCACACCCCAACAGTCATCAGTGGCCACAGCTGCAGCCTTCTTCTTGTGAAGATGGTGGATGAGAAACATAGAAACATAGAATTTGATGGCACATAAGGACCGCTTGGCCCACCTAGTCTGCCCATTTCCCTACCTGATGGATAAGCTGCAGATTCTAGTTAAACAGCTTACTTCCTCCTACCCCCCCAGTAGAACTGCCTTATGTCTGTCCGTGAGCAGCTTCCTTCAGAGTCTGTGAAGTCTGACGTCTTTCAGTGCCGCTTCCAACACAGGTGAGGCACTGCCAACTGAAAAGTAACTCAGGACAAGCAGGTTTCAAAGTGGGGAAGAAATGGAGTGAACAAGAATGAAGCACTCATTCAGATGCGGCATCGATTTTAAGATGAGCATACTGGTTTGGACACTGCAAGTAGAACCCTAGCTCTTTAAGCAGCCTTATGAAGAGTAAAGGCTTCTCCAAGCACTGGGGTTGTGTTTATTGCACTGTAAGTGAGCTGCATCTAGTTCGGTAATTTACTGTACCTTACATCTGGATGTATGGTAGAGCCAACTTTAAATAAACACTGCACCTGAATTAACACATGATGCCACAGAAACATAGAATTTGAAAGCAGAAAAGGACTGCTCAGCCCATCCAGTCTGCCCAAGTGTTCTCTACCTACTTGTAACTCCTGCCTGTATATGTTACTGCATGCCTTATTCTGCCTATGTCCATCAGGACCTCCTTGTGAATGAGCTTGCTTAATGGATTTTTCCTGCAATTTCATACTGGAAAATAGGAAAGTCAAGAAGGCAGAGCCCATGTAAGCTTTCCCCCACAATTCAGTGGCAGCAACATACATCACCAACTTCATTAACTCACTCAGCCCCATAGCACATATGTGCATCATCAGGAAAATTCCTCTAGTCCCCATAGCACATATGTGCATCAGGTATTCACTTCATCTCATCCCCAGAGCGCATATGTGCGTCCTGCACTTCTTATGCACTTTCTGGATCAACCAATTAGGGATAAGGTTATTGGAAAGTGCAGGTCGGTAGGAAACATTCCTACCTACCAGAATACCGACTTTATATTGAACATATTTGCTACCTTTCAGATTTTTTTTAGGTTTTAATTTGGGTTAAAAAGTGAAGAAAATGCTATTTTTCTCCATTGCAGGTACCGTTAAAATTTGTAAATGCTAGAAACGTGTGATTCCTTATTTGAAAGCTCTTTTTATTGTGAAAAATTAGTATGCTGGTGTCTGGTAGCTAGGAGGTGTACTTTTTTTTTTTAGTTTTTTTGGGATAAAAAAAGTGTAAAAATGTGATTTTCCTCCATTTCAGGTACTGTAAAAAAAAAACAAACCTGTAAATGCTAGAAACGTGTGTGACCCATCATTTGAAAGGTCTCTTTAATGTGGACAATTATCATCCTGGTGTCTGGGGTCTAGGAAGTGTACTTTTTATGAAGTAGGCTTTTATTTAGGAACAAAATGTAAAAAAAAAGCTTTTTTATCATTTCATGAACTGTAAAAAAAATATCTACAAATGCCACTAACATGAGTGACCCATCATTTTAAAGCTCTTGTTATTGTGAACATTTTCCATGCAGGTGTCCAGGGGCTAGGAGGCATACTTTTTTAGTTATCGTGGTTTGTGCGTCATGTGGGCAGTTGTGCAGAGCATTTTTCCGAATTCAGTCGGTTTACTGGCATTATAGTTTATGGTCTGTTTTATTATATAAAACAGCTCAGAAATACTCAACTGTGGCAGTGTAATGCACATGTAACCCCAGGGCCGGTATGCCATTTGTATCTGACAGCAATACCAGGTGGGCTGGGTTCGGGGAGAAATAGGTCACTCAGCACAAAGGCTAGGTTTGGCTACTCTGCACAGGGGCACCCAAGTAAATCCAAACACAGGAAGCAATAACTGTAATGTCCAATACCAGAAGTGGAATTCTAAAGGGTGGCTTTTTATTCACATCCAAACAGAATAAACAAAGCATAGATGGACCCCCACGGGGCTACACTCCTGGTAATGCAGATTAAAAGAAACAAGAACACTTCCTCAAAACTTTAGCCCTCAGGCTCGGAACCCACTGGGCACACAGCCCGGACTTGTATGCTGCTTTGGGTTACACAGCCTGAACTTGTACACTGTTCTGGGTTTTCCCTGGCTCAGCTCCCTTGCTGGCCACTCAGACACCTTCCATATTTCATGGAAACATTTTCTGGTGGCTCCCTAAACCACCTAAGAGCACATGGCTCCATCAGGTAACTCTTCCTTTCAATCCCACGTCTGAGTACTTTCCTCAGGCACTGGCCAAGTACCTGAGAGAAAGTAAAAAAGGTGTCTCAGAGCAAATCCGTAGAGGTGAATTTGGTTACTACTGATAGGGGGTCTCCCACCTCTCACTCCCATAATTCATACCCAGCCATTTCTCTGGACAGTAAACACCTCATCCTGTAAAGCTTTGCAATGTAGAGTCTTGCTAAATGTATATCACATTCCATCTACTTGTCTTGCTTCCCATTTGTGCTGGACTTGAACATACTTTTAAGTGGCATTGTCCATTTCTCTAGAACCCCCCACTGAGTTAAGTAGTCTAATCCCCACTTTCCAACTGTTCACGTGAAAAAACACTTGGCCCTTTTTCAGAGCGAACTCACCCTTTGGTTGCAGGTGCCCCACAGGCGATTCCTCCACAAGGAATTTCCCCTCTCAGAGCTTCTGGTGCCTCAGCACAACTTGAATAGGCAGCTTCTTTCCCTTAGCCGGGACCAGGAGGGTTGCCCCTGGAAAAGATGCAAAAACCTTCCCCCCATCCCCTCAGGGATGGGGCTCTTGAACCCTTGAAATTAGTCTCCACCACTTCAATTACCAGTTCCTGTGTTCCTCTTACGGTGGAAACATACACCTTCCAAAAGTAGCTCTGAAACAGAGCTTAAAGCTCTGAGAGCCTGCACACACTCAGCTGTACTACTGTCTCTCACTCAAACTGCACACAGACTGAATTCAAAATCCCCAACGTTCTACACTAACCTCCAGCTGCAACATTCCAGTGTGGCTGATGCAGCTGCGACAGTTCTAAAATGATGTCATCCCTCAGTCTCAGCTGAGACTGAGAACAGAGTGAGACAGTGTGAAATCCATTTAACTGGAGTTTCACAAGCTGCCTTCCCTGCCTACCACTAGGTCTTACTGGGATTCTAGTAACCCCGGGTAACAGTGGGGTCACACAGAGATGTTGGTATGATGCAAAACCATCATACAACAGACATTTGCCACTTCTAAGGTGTTTTTGTTTTAGTTTTTAAAAAATTAAAAGAAAAAATGTACATTTTCATTGTTACATGCTCTGTAAAAAAAAAAGTTAATACTACTAACATGTCTTTTGCAAGGTATATCTTCTGTTACTGCTTTATTTTTCTCTGTAGCAAAGTCTTTCTTACAGGGTATATCTTCTCTGAAATTATTACAGGTGGTGATTTACAGGTTTTACAGTTTTATCTAACATTAGGATAAGCTTTCAGGGTTACTGCATTTGTTGTTGACTGATTGTTTCTGCTCTTACCTCCTTGTTCTTTCATCCGTGGTTCTTCTTTTTTGGCAGGGGAAGGGCCCAGCCACCCACCCCCATCCCCAACCACCCCACACTACACCTTTATAGGTACCACAGTTGTGACATTTCCTGTGCAAGGCAAGAAGGGGCGGATCAGTGGGCATCCACAAGGTGAGCTCATTTACAGGGGCACTAGTAATTTAACTTGTTAAAACAAGTTATACGAAAACAAAACACAAAATCAATCCATTACTTGCATTTTCTTCCTTCTAATTACTCTGACCAGGTTATAAACCCAGCAACTTATCTGGAATGGATATCATTAACTGCAGGTACTGCGGAACACTTTTCAGAAGGACAGTCTTACAGGATTTAGGACATTGTCCTACATGCTGGGCCATTGGAGATCTTAGGGCTCAGCTCCGGGCAGCATGGGCAGAGATTGCGCGCCTCAAATTTCATATTCAAGAGGAAATACATTATAAGAACCACCTGCCATTTCCCCAACATCCAACAGAAGAACCTCGACCGCAGAGGGTAGTTGGTCCAGGAGGTTGGCAGGTGGTTAGGAGGGGCAAATTGGGTGCACCATCACTCTGTGCTCTCCAACATATTACCTCCAAAAACCATATAAACACTACAAACAGGTATCTGCCTCTATCTCCGAAATCAAACAAAGGGGCAGAGGACACTGCAGAGCAAGACACTGCAGCACAGGAGCTAGCACAACAAAACTTGCCCAAATCAGGAACCAAAACAAAAAAAGCAAAAAGGAAATCCCAAAAACTTCTGATCATAGAAGACCCCATGATTCGGGAAGTTGACACCCATCTCCAGCCAGGGGTAATGGTCTGATGTCTCCCAGGTACATCAACGTGGAGAGACACTGACCGCATTGCTAAAACTGTTCACAAAGCAGGAGAAAACATTGATGTCCTGGTACACATAGGGACTAATGATCTCGCCAGCTGGTCAGTTGTGGAGACCAAGGAACACCTGACCAGGCTGGGTGACAAACTATCATCCATTTCATCGACATCTCCTTCTCTGAGATCCTGCCAGTCTGGAAGAGGGGGCAGATGGACAGAAGGTCAGAGAAGGGGAGATGGGGAGCTAAACATGTGGTTCAAGGGCTGGTGCCAGGAAAAGGACACAGATTTGTAGGAACTGGCAACAGTTCTGGGAGTGAAAGTTCTTTAAATTTGATGGACTGCATCTGACTAAGGAGGAGTCAGTGCATTGGGGCAGAAGTTTGGCGTCTTTGCAGAATATTTAAACTAGTAAATGGGGAGGGAGCAGCACCCCCCACGTCGAATGGAAAGAACACCCTCCCTCAGCTAATGGTCAAACAGGATTCAGCATGTTTGCAGTTCATTTGCATCACCAGGTAAGAAAAAAGGTCCGTCTCCCCATATGATGCACAGGGGAAATGCCAAACTTCACTCAACAACTAACACACCGAAATCTGGCCAATGGAAAATCATGTACACAAATGCTCACAGCCTGAGAAATAAGATCCCAGACCTGCAGGCAATAATGTCAGAGGCTAAACTGGACATAGTAGCAATTAATGAGATGTGGTTTACCAGTAACCACACTTGGGAGACTTCAGTACCTGGCTATGTACTGTTCAGAAGAGACCGAGGTGCAAAAAGGGCGGGGTAGCGTGGCCCTGTATGTCAATGAAAATATCAAAGCTACAGAAATTCAGAATACCCATAAGGAACCAGAAGAACTGTGGGTCACCCTGGAAACAGGAAATGGGACAGCCATAAGAACTGGGGTTGTCTACAGGCCCCCAGACCAGGGGAGGACATAGACACACTACTATTAGAAAATATACAAAACATGACAGCTAAAGGGGAGATTCTGATAATGGGAGACTTCAACATGCCGGATACAGATTGGTCAATACCAGCAGGAACATCTGCCAGAACTAGACACATGGTGGATTCCCTGCAGGGGAAGGGCCTCAAACAACTGGTACAACAACCCACAAGAGACAGGGCTATCATAGATCTAGAACTGACTAACAGGGAAGGGATCACAGATCTCCAGGTAGAAGGTCACCTGGGGGCCAGTGACCATCACATAGTATGGTTCAATTTGGCTACTACATCTAAATCATCCCATTCCAAGGCAAAAATATGGGACTTCAGAGGAGCTGACTTTGATAAGATGGCCAACAGAGTTAAGCTAGCCCTGGCAAAAAGAAATACATGTGAGTGGGTACAGGCAAAGTGGGAAATCATTAAGGATGCAATACTTGAAGCAACATCCCATTGTGTTAGACAGAAAAGAAAGTGCAAAAGAAGAAGGAAACCACTTTGGTTCTCAAATACAGCAGCAGAAAAGGTCAGCCAAAAGGCTGGTCTTCTTCAGAAAATATAAGGGAACACAGCGGGATGAAGATAGGGAGGCATACCAAACTGCCCTAAGGAAGCAGGGAAGGCAGTTAGGCAGGCAAAGTCCCAAACTGAGGAAACTCTACTTATGAACAGTAAAGAAGGTGACAAGACTTTCTATACATACATTAGTGAAAGGAGAAAGTCCAGAGGGGTGTGCTAAGCTCAAGGAGAAAAGGGGCATGCGAGGAGGAGGACCCTGTAAAGCATCTATCTAAATAGATACTTTTGCTCAGTATTTACTGAAGAAGCTAGGGGCAGGACTCACAGCTCAGCACAATGGACACAGGGGGGAGGGAGGTGAGCACTATTCCCTTCACAAAAGAAAGGGTCCTACAAGAGCTCGCGGAGCTCAGGGTGGACAAGGCAATGGGACCTGATGGCATACATCCCAGGGTACTTAAGGAGCTAAGGGTGGAACTAGCAGAGCCATTAGCAGAACTGTTTAGTGAGTCTCTGAGCACAGGAGAGGTCCCAGAAGACTGCAGAAGGGCTCATGTGATCCCACTCCACAAGAGTGGTAGCAGGGAGGAGGCAGGGAACTACAGACCAGTCCGTCTTACCTCAGTAGTGGGCAAGATTATGGAGGCACTTCTTAAGGAAAGGATAGTGCAACACCTGAAATCCATAGGGGCACAGGATCCAAGACAGCATGGGTTTACAAAAGGAAGGTCCTTCAAACTAATCTCATAGATTTCTTTGAATGGGTAACCAGAGTGGTGGACCAAGGGGGGAGCAGTTGATGTTGCCTACCTTGACTTCAGCAAAGCTTTCAACACTGTTCCACATAGAAGATTGATAAATAAGCTGGGTAGGCTCGGGGTGGGTCAGAAGTTGGTCAACTGGGTGGCAAACTGGTTGAAGGGCAGAAAACAGAGTGGTGGTAAATGGTATACAGTCAGAAGAGATGCAAGTCACAAGTGGGGTACCTCAGGGATCAGTCCTGGGGCCAGTCCTCTTCGATATCTTCATTAGTGACATTGCAGATGGACTAGAGGGTAAGGCTTGTCTGTTTGCAGATGACACCAAGATCTGCAACAGAGTAGATGATCCAGATAGGGTGGGCAAAATGAGAAGAGATCTGGATATACTAGCAAAATGGTCGGAAGAGTGGCAACTGGGATTTAATGCAAAGAAGTGCAAGATCATGCACATAGGGAAGAGAAACCCTGAAGCCACCTATGGGCTGGGAGGGGAGTTGCTGGCAGTCACAAAGGAAGAAAGAGACTTGGGCATCATCATCACTGATGACCTGAAATCATCCAAGCAGACCTCTAAAGCAGTAGGTAAGGCTAGGGGGATGTTAGGGTGTATTAGTAGGGGTATCACAAGTCAAAAGAGGGAGGTAACGATCCCTCTTTACAAGACACTGGTTAGGCCCCATCTGGAGTACTGCATGCAGTACTGGAGGCCACACCTTCACAAGGACATTAACCAAATTGAGGCAGTCCAGAGAAGGGCAACCAAAATGGTGCAGTGACTGCATCAGAAGACATATGAGGACAGATTAACGGAGCTCAGTATGTATACCCTTGAGCAAAGGAGGGAGAGAGGTGATATGATCGAAACATTCACACACCTTAAAGGCATTAACAAGGTGAAAGAGTCTAACATGTTTAAATATAAGAAAAATAGCAGGACAAGAGGACACAGCATGAGATTAGAGGGAGGCCAATTAAGGGGGAATGTGAGGAAATTCTTTTTCACAGAAAGAGTGGTGGATGCATGGAATGGCCTACCTCAGGAAGTGGGGGGTATGAATACAGTGCAGGGCTTCAAACAGGCATGGGATAGGCATAAGGGAGCAATACAGATGAGTATGAATAGATAGGCCACTGACAGAGCAAAGGTCGATGGCACATTTATAAGGTAGAAAAAGAAATGGGCAGACTGGATGGGCCTTGCAGTCCTTATCTGCCATCAACCTCTATGTTTCTATGTGTGACCCCTCATTTTAAAGATTGTTTTATTGTGAGCAAACATCGTGCTGCACGTTTTGTGATAGAAGTTATACTTGATTAGTTATTTGTACTCCAAGTCGAAGTGTTACCATTTTAATTCCGAACATTCTAACTGCTCAGGAAAACAGCCATTTTTACACAGGAATACAACACTCACTCAAGATTCCATTCTAGAGCTGAGTGAGTTATGGTACATATCTACTCTGGTCTTAAAAACCTCAACATTCTCTGCATCTATAACTTCCTGTGGTAGTCTATTCCACATTCTGATTGCTGTACTTTTGAATCCATTGTTTCTTATATCCGTCCTACACACTGTTTCCCTCAACTGTCTATTGTGTCCTCTCAGCTGATATATTTGATCCTTAAATTCCATTCCCATCTCCATCCTCATACTCTCATCCTTTAAGAGTTTAAATAGAAACAGCATATCCCCCCTTACTCTCCTATCTCTCAAGGTCCACAATCCCAATTTCTTCAATCTTCCTTCATAGTCCAGACCTTCACACCCTGAAATCATCCTTGTATATGTCCGTTGTGTCCTTTCGACCATTTTGACATCCTTCACTAAATAAGGACTCCATACCATTGAACAGTAATCCAATAGGGGCCTAACCAGAGTCATATACAACGGCATCAGAACCTTTCTACTTCCAGAGTGGAACCCTCGTCTAATACTGTTTACCAAATACATAGCTTTATTATATACATTTCTACACTGTATATTATTCTTTAAGTCAATTTGGATATAGATTCCCAGATCTCTCTTACATGTAGATGCCTTCAGTTTTATACCCTTCATATAATAATTCTGCTGAACATTTTTCCTTCCTAGATGCATTATAATACATTTATTCTTATTAAAGTTCATTCCATTTCCATCTGCCCATTCTAAGATTTGTATTATATCTCTTCCAAATGTTAACCTGTCATCAAATGTATCTACTACCCCTTCTATTTTCACATCATCAGCAAATTTCACCAACTTATTCCCACTGCCTATATCCAAATCACTTATAAATAAGCTAAACAGTAATGGTCCCAACACCGACCCTTGGTGAACACCACTCCCCACCCTCAGAGGTTCTAACAACAAACCCCAAATCCTAACCTATTGCTTTCTATTGGTTAGCCACTGTTCCACCTATTTTACAATACTAGAATCAATTTCAAATTTACTCAGTTTCTCAATAATCTTATTATGTGGTATAGTATCAAAAGCTCGACTAAAGTCCAGCAACACCACATCCACACTCTTATCTTCATCCACCCATTTATGTGTATGTTCATAAAAAGTTATAAGATTTGTCTCACATGACCTACCCACAACAAATCCGTGCTGAATCTGATCTTTTATTCCCTTATTTATCATAATACCCTTTATTGCCTCACCAATAATACCCTCAATTATCTTCCCCACCACCGACGTCAGGCTCACAGGTCTATAGTTTACCACCTGATCCCTTTTTCCCTTCTTATAAATTGGCACCATGTATGCCCTTCTCTACTCCTCTGGCACCACACCCTCCACAAGTGACCTTTGTCCCAACAAGATAATAACAGTTTCCAGCTCATGTCTCAACTCTTTTAACATGTACGGGTGGATCTCATCTGGTCCTGCCGCTTTGTCCCCCTTTAGCCCCATAATCTTTTTCATCACTTTCTCTTCTGTTATTATTTCCTTTGGGTCAAGATTTCCACAATTTTACACCCTAATTTCCAACCTAGTACTCTGCTCCATATATACAGAACCAAAACATTTGGTAAATTCATTTGCCATCTCCTATGGATCCGACATTACCTCCCCCTTGACTATTAATGGGCCCACCATGTTACTTCCTCCCCTCTGCCTGTTCACACAGGCATAAAAGCTTTTATTATCCTTATCCATTGCCAGTCTCATTTCAAGCTGTTTTTTATATTTCTTTATTTCCTTTTTAAGTTTCCTTAATAACTTTCTATACCTATCCTTATTTGCTGGTGTCTCATCCTTTTTCATCCTCTGAAAACAAACTTTCTTTTTTTCCTACAGAGTCTAACTATGTTCTTAGTTAGCCATGGGGGCTTTTTCCCTTTATTATTATAAACTCTTTGTAGAATATGATTTTCCTTCATCTCATTAAGTTTTTTAGGAACATTTCCCATGATTTCTCAAACTCATTATTTTCTATCATATGTCCCCAATCTATATTCATTAATGCCTCCCTCATGGCCATGTAGTCCCCCTTTTTATATAGGTATTGGTTCGTATCACCTTTAACCAACTCCATTTACCAATCTAATTCAAGTGATACAGAATTATGATCACTCATCCCCACTTGTGGCTGAATAGTTACTTGTTTAACAATGCCACTTCGGTTTGTAAGAATGATGTCCAGTATATTTTCCCCCTTGTTGCTTCTTGTATGCATTGTCGGATTCCTGCTGCCATCAGCTCTTCCTGGAATCTACTTGAGATGTTATTTCCTTTCTGATTTTCACCTCATCTAATTTCTGGCATATTTAAATCTCCCATCATAACGACATCAGTATCTTCTGCCAGACTACCCATATATTCCAGGTATGCTTCTGTCTCTAACAAATCCGTATCTGGTGCTCTATAAAACACCGAAAACCTACATTTTCTACCTTTTCTTCCCAACAGTTCAATAGTTAAAACTTCTACTTTCCCCAATTCCACTGTTTCCTCTATTCTCCTAATCTCTAAATCTTCCCGAACAAAAAGAGCAACTCCCCCCTTCTTTCCCTCCTATTTCTGCTAATCAGCTTATAACCAGGTATGTTCTGAGACCAACCATTTTCATTTTTTCACCAGGTTTCAACAACCCCTACCATATCCAACTCACCCTCTTTAATTAGAATTTCCAGTTCTGATCTACATGCTTCATTTAAGCTCTTAGCATTAAAGAACATAACCCTTAGGGACTTTACCCTTCCAACTTTACTTCTATTCAACACCTTTTCCCTCCTACTTTCTTTATTCGTCCCCCTGCCTTTTAGCTTAAACTAATTTCAATCTCATTTTTCAACCTCATCTCCAATATCCTACTACTCCTAACATTTAAATGGAGTCCATCCTTACAAAACAGTTCATTTCTGTTATTAAATGTGTTCCAATGCCTGATAAATCAATATCCACTTGAATCAGCACACTTCAACAGCCATTCATTTGTTAAGGCTATCCTTATTTGTTTATAAACTGATGCCCTGGGCTCAGGTAATGTTTCTGAAATCAATATCTGACTCCCTTTTTCCTCTAATTTTTCAACCAACCAAGGAACTTGAACCTACTCCACTTCCATAGCCCTTTTGATCTCCGTTGACCCCCTCCTTCCCCTTTTTCTAATATACCCCTATGTTTATCCCATGCATGCTTCATGCCCTCTACCATTTTAGGTTCCACCACTTCTCCTGGCAGTCTAAGGCATCTACCACCCTTTCAGTAAAGAAATATTTCTTCACATCTATCCTGAATGCCCCCCCACAGCTTCACTGTATTCCTTGTTTGGGTGCTCATCCTCATTTGAAGGAAACTCCCCAACTGTACCCTCTTTACCCCTGTGAGGTACTTAGTATGTCTTGATCATGTCACCTCTCACCCTCCTCTCTTCCAGAGTGTAAATGTTGAGATTCTTCAGCCTTTCCTTGTAGGGATTCCTGTGAAAATTCTGAACCATTTTAGTTGCCCTCCTCCGTAAAACCTCCACCATATGTCTTTTCTGAAGTGCGGACTCTAAAACTGGACACAGTACTGCAGCTGGGGGTATACCATGGAATGAGACAATGGCAGCACAACATCCCTCCTCCTCCTCCTCCTACTGGAGAGGCCACTCCTTATGCACCCCAGAATCCAATTTGCCCTGCCCATAGCCTTGTGACACTGTACTGCCATCTTGAGGTCGGTCTGATATAATAACCTCAAGGACCCTTTCATGTCTAGTGAGTATCAGTACCTCCCCCCCATCCTATACCCAGCATCGGGGTTCCTATGCCCTAGGTACATGCTTTTACACTTGTTGGCATTGAACCCCAAGTATGTGAGAAAATGGAATAGATTTGAATGGATTGCAGGCTTTTAAGCAGCTTTTTGGGGAGTGTGTGTGTGTGGGGGGGGGCTCTGCTACTATAAGTATTTGCTTTTGATTTGGTATAATGTGCAAACAGACTAACCCTGCTCCCCACTCCGTGTGCTATATCAGCGATAAAGAGCCCAAATAGCATTGGGCCAAGCACTGAGCCCTGCGGCACCCCGCTTGTCACTGCTCTTGCTGCCGAGAGCTACCCCACCACCACCACCCTCTGCACTCTCCCCTGTAACCAGTTCTCTATCCATTTAGTCAGACCACCTTCCACCTGTACCCCTCCTTCTCCTCACTCTTCTCCTGCTCCTTGGCCTGTGTCCCTCCTCCCGGTAGTCCTCTCCCTTTCTCCTCCTTATTCTTACTGGGTGGTGGTGCCTTCTGTATTGCACTCAGACCACTCTGCCTGCAACCTTCCAGGGTTACTACACCTCCGCCTTTACCTATATCTAGGGCGGTGAGCTCATCAGGCTCCCCTGTCCGGACCTTTCTACCAACCTCAGTCTTTTGACCTCCCCCCCCATTTGTTTAAATCCACCTTAGTAGATATATACCCCTCTAATCCTGGCTTTTTTTATTTTTTTTTACATATTTTCTCACAGGGCTACGGTTGGCTTGGTCATCCCGACTGACCCCCACTAGCCCTTCCCCCAACATCAGGCTGACCTGCTCACATCCAAGCATTACCCCCGTGCTGGGGTGGTGAGGAGCTTCCCAGGTTGACCCACCGGAGCAGGATCCAATTGAGGAGGTGCCATTCGGGGAGGGCAAGCGGGGGTTCGGAAGCTCATGCTGCCTGACCGTAGCCCATTTTCCACTTTTCTCCCCTTTGCAGAGTGCGGGCGTGCAATGATGTTTAGGCACAGTGTGCCGACGTCCACCACACCCCGCCACCCTTTACTGCACCACTGTAGTAGCATCCGCGGTCATCCCCAGGGGCTGCCACAGAGTGGTGGGTCCCTGAATCCCGCCCTGGGATAGGACAGCAGTCCTCCGGACACTCAATCCTATCCCTCCCTTGCCAACCCTTGGTGGCCCGGGCTTGTATTCAAACCCAGGTCACCAGCATGGCTTGAGGTGTGGCGTCCAGCACCTCAACCCTCAGTGCCAGCGGCCTGGCAGCAATGCTGCCTTTAATACGCCCCTCTCTTTCCTGCTCCCGTGAAACCTGTCCCCCGCGTACAAGTCACTATTGCCCCAGACCCTACCCCAGTTAGTCACTAACCCTTAATGTTTCATGTGGTACCAATCCCTTAGCCACTCAAACTCCTCAAGCCTACCCTTCCTCCCCATGCTTGCACATGGTACTGGCAGTACCTCGAAGAATGCCACCGACTTCCCCACCCCCTCACACTGCCTGCCCAAGTACTCAAACCTCCCCCCCACTACTTCCACTGTGTCCCCCGCCAAGTCGTTTGTACCCACATGCAGCAGCAGATGAGATTTCTTCCTCCCCCTTGCTGCACGCTTGAGCAGTACCTGCCCTGCCCCTCCTGCAGTCAACCTGGGGACAGCTTCAACCCAAATATGGCTGTGCCTTTCCTCCTTTCCACCCAATCTCACCCACTTCAGTATAGAATCCCCCAGGACGAGTACCCCCCTGCCCCTTACCCCTTTTCCCTTCTAATGCCCCTTCCACCACCCCTGTATTCATTCTTCCCTGTCCCTTACCCCCACCAACTGCACCCGCTGTGACTTCTGTATCTGTACCCCCTACTTCCGCCTCAACCCTTTTCTCTGCCTTATTCCTCCCATCCTCCTTGAACCCCTTCCCAGCCTGACTACTTCCTACTGGGCTTCCCAGGTCGATCTCCCCTCCTCCCCCCCGCTGATTTCCAACCCCTCTCCTATCCCCACTGTTGTTGATTTAGATCCCCCATTCCCTTCTACCCTGATAGTGATGCCCTTCCCATCCTTCCCCCTTCCCGTAGCCTTTTCTCCTTCAGTCACCACCCTCCTTCCTTTTAGCCCCTTCTACCCTTTTGTCCTCACTATCTCTTCCCCTACCTGTTGCCATCCCTCTCATGCCCTGCTTGTCCTCCCCCCTTCAGTATGTTCCTGCTCCCCCTCTCTGTCCGATAGCAGAGTTTCAAATCTATTCCTAGTGATACCTGTCCTACATCTCCTCCCCCTATCAGTTCCCCCCTCTAGTTGTTCCCCTCTGTGCCACCCCTGGTCCCTCCCTACCTGCAGCCATCTGCTCTCTCCCTTGGTACTCCTCGTGATCTCTTCCTCCCCAATCAGGAGGCCCCCCTGCCCTCGTAGGGCACCCCCTTCCTTCTCCTCTCTTTTCTGCTAGTGCCTCTGATACTGGGGTCAGTTTCAGTCCCTAGTTATTCTTCCTCTGTCCCCCTTTGCCATCCCCTATTCCCCCCTCAGGATGCCTACCATACTTATCTGCCCTACCACTTAGACTCCTCCCTAACCTTCACAGTACCTCCCACAAACTAGCCAGTCATCTACAGACCATACACCCCCTCACCCTCCAAGCCCAGTCCAGGATCATGGCAGACCCACACCCTGTACAACCCTCCAAAGATGCCCGCCCTATTGACATGTGGCACCTGCCCCATTTTGGCCCCCATCTTATGTTACGGGCTCTTACTCCCGGGATCTGTACCCTACTACAACTGTTAGGCCCCTATTTACTCAAATTTCTGTTCCCCCCCCCCCACAGTAGTCCTGCTACTGACCCCTTGCCAACCGGGGTATTTCAGTCTCAAATCTCATCCATTAGATAATATATTATTATAGCAATCCTAAAGCCTCCTTGTCCGTTTTTCACCCCTCAGCTACTATACTTTTTGTTCTCGGCTCTCATATAGTTTCACTTAGCCCAGTTAGAAATCCTATTGCACTCCAAGTATTACTCAGCTCAGATAAAGAAATAAACAGAACAAATAAATATGTATTATTACAGCAATCACAACAGTACAGCTCAGTACTTAGGTCAGTTAGAGAAAGAAACAGAACTAAATCTGTATTATTACAGCAATCCTAAAATCATTGCTTTGCCTCCACTCCAGAAACCCTGCTGTAATATAGGACCACAGAGGACCATGGGCAGGAGGGTGGGCAACTGTAAAGTCCCGGCAGAGCTCCATTGAGCTTGCTCGCTCCCCCTCTCTCACTTGCTCATTCTATTTCTCCCAATGCTACAGGCTGCTCTTTTGTACTGAGGTCCTGCTTGCATTGGCGTCTTTTTCTGCCCACAAAGAAATCCGCAGCAGTCCCGACACAGCTCCGTTGAGGTCGCTCACCGACCCCTCTCATTCACTTATTCTGTTTCTCCTGGCACTTCAGGCTGCCCTTTTGTACTGGGCTCCTGCCTCTGTTGGCGCCTTTTTCTGCCCACAAAGAAATCTGCAGCAGTCCCAAAAGAGCTCCGTTGAGCTCACTCACTCCCCCTCTCTCACTTGTTCATTCCGTTTCTCCCGGAGCTGCAGGCTGCCCTGTTGTACTGGGCTCCTGCCTGCGTTGGCACCTTTTTCTGCCCACAAAGAAATCCGCAGCAGTCATGATACAGCTCCGTTGAGTTCACTCACTCCCCCTCTCTCACTCGCTCATTCTGTTTCTCCCATCGCTGCAGGCTGCCCTTTTATACTGGACTCCTGCCTGCATTGCTGCCTTTTTCTGTCCACAAAGAAATCCGCAGTAGTCCCAACAGAGCACCGTTGAGCTCACTCACTCCCCCTCTCTCACTCACTCGATCCTAATCTGTCCCAAACACTGATTTCCAAAAGTAACTGAGTTATTCTGTGCCGGAAGCACGAAAACACATTTCAGCCAGGATGTGAAAAATGACAGCTGTACTGTTCATAAGGAGGTGTAAAAAAATGCCAGTGTTGAAAATCTGGCGTGACAATATTACTAATTTGCAAAGTTACAAGGGTGCGTGGAAACTGCACAACGCACACTCCTAACACAGTCATTTTATGGAATTTCATCACAACATTTTCAACATAGGCATTTTAGGATCTCTGCTCATGAATAGTGTCACTGTGAATTCCTTAATGCATCCCGAACACTGATTTCCCACAGCGACCGCGCTATTCTGTGCCGGAAGTGCAAAAACACATTTCGGCCAGGATGTAAAAAATGACAGCTATACTGTTCATAAGGAGGTGCAGAAAAATGGCAATATTGAAAATTTGGAGTGAAAATATTGCAAATTTGCGAAGTTAAGCGCATGCATGGAACCTGCGCAATGCATGCTCGTAACACACTCATTTTATGGACTTTCGTCACAAAATTTTGAACGTAGGCATTTTAGGATCTCTGCTCATGAAAAGTTTCACTATAATTTTCTTAATGTGTCCTGAACACTGATTTCCCACAGTGACGGCGCTATTCTGCGCCGGAACTGCAAAAACACATTTCGGCCAGGATGTGAAAAATGACAGCTGTACTGTTCATAAGGAGGTGCATAAAAATGGCAGTGTTGAAAATCTGGGGTGAAAATATTGCAAATTAGGCGAAATTCTGGCGTGCGTGTAACTACTTGTGCTGCGCCTATTAAAGTCATTTCTGGGATTTTCTCACCAAATTTGCAACACAGACTTTCTGAGAGCCACTTCATGAACACTGGCACTGTTGTTTTACGTAATCAGTCGAAAAGGTGTTTTCGGCGCGGTGACCGAGAAATCACCTCGGGACCGACTACCATGACAGTGGTTGAACTCATGAGGAGGGGGTCCAATAACCCCTTGTTGAAAATTTGGTGCCAAAATTCCAAAAAATGCCTGAGATATGCAAAAAAGTTGAAAAAGACCTATTTTTGCCATTATACAGCTTACCGGCATATCCTCAGTTCGTGGTCGACTTTGAAGAGTGCAGACGTGTTCCCGGTCCACCGAAGATTGTCGTGCCAGACTCCGGAGGTAAGTATGGGGTGAGGGGAGTGTGTGGGGAGGCAGGGTGCACAGTGGGTGGGCGCGGGTTGTGGGAGGGGGCAGGGAGACCGCAAGGAACCGTTTTCTTTTTTACAGGTTTAAAAACCAAAAAAATCCCATCGTGGGACATTTTTTTCTTTACAGGGGCATTGGGCAAGCTGGGGTGGGCTCCCAGCATGCCACTTGAATATTTGGGGGTGCTGTAACTGATGGGGAATTGGGCACCCCTGTCGGCAGATAAGGAATGCTGGGGGGGAACAAGAGCAGAGGGGGATTGGGCACCCCCTCGGCATAAATCAAACATTTTGGTGGGGGGGGACCATTATGCCAACAGGGAGTGGACTCCCCCATCTGCAACCTGAACTCATGTGGGGACTGAAGCCGACGGGGATTGGGGCCTCCATGGGCAAACAAACACTGTAGTGGGGGGGCACATGCTGCCAAGAGGGATTGGGCACCCCATCGGCACTGTGAGCTCAGTCATACTGTTTGTGAACACGGCGGCAAGCCACTGCTGTGTTCACAAACAATATTACAGTACCAACGTTCCGCTCAGCAATGATGGTTCGCTCTGTCATTGCAGCGGAATGGCTGACGCTGCAATGACGAGGCAGCCCCTGATTGCAGCGGCTGAAACGTTTCAAGGTTGTGGCACACTGGCTGAACTAGTGTCAGCAGCAGCGTGCCATCCCATTGGGGAAAGCGGGCCAAGCCTCAAAAGACATTGGGGGCATTGGCCACAACAGTGCCGTGCCTCCACAACCTGCTTCTGCAGCAAGCTGCAGCAATATGTTTCTTGCGCATGTGCGCAATCAACATAAAAAGGGGTGTTTTTGGTAGTAAATTTATAAGAACTCTCAATAGCAATACACTACTGACAAAGGTTTTTACATTTCTTCACCTATATCTTGCTATAAAACAAAGTATCAGACACATTTCAATTCATTCTGTGAACAGTGTAGAGACATTGGGATCTACATAAATGTATTGTTAACATTTTATACTATTTGCTGAAGCAGGAAGGCATGGCATCACCACCACACCGGATCTGAAAACAAGAAAACATATCAAATTACATATTAGAAAGTTTTTCAAACTGACACACAAAAAACTTTCTCTTATAGCATTAATACATTCCACAAAAAAATCTTATGCAGTAAGTACCTTACGTGGGGGGTAGGAAAAAACTTAATTGTTTGAAGAATAGACCACGAGTTAGCAGCTTATGTGGGGGGTTGGGGGTGGAGGGTTATTTTTTGTCTTTAAGTTATAATCATAATTACTCATTCATTCCACAAAAATGGTTTCAAATCCAATTGCTCATTTAAGCCCATGGTTCCTAATCTATAGATCCAAAAACTCTCCCTTTTAAGGAGTAGGTTAACTCTATCCCCACCCCTTCTTGGAGGTTTGACTGTCTCTAGTCCCACAAGCCTCAAGCTTCTAGGGTCACCATTATGGACTTCCATGAAGTGTCTGCCTACAGGTGTATTAATTTTCATGTTAACAATTTTCCTAACATGTTGCTGAATTCTTTCCTTTGGCGTGCGGACAGTATGTCTTGTATAACAAAGATTGCAAGAGCACCATAAAATGTATACTACAAAACTGGTTATATATGATATAAGATCCTTATTGTATACCTTTTTGTTAGTCCCTGGGCAAAGCAAATTGTTTGTCTGATTTTTGTATTGATAAATGTTACAGTTCTGGCACTTAAAAAATCCCTCAGATCTTTTCTGAAGCCAGCCCGTCTTTCTCTCATCTTTCCTTGAAAATTGTCTATGTACTGTACCAGGATATCTCTCAGGCTTGAGCCTTTTCTGAAAGATACCCTGGGGTTATTGCCTACTCTGGCATCACCTAGCAAAATCGGCCAGGTTCTCCAAACTATACTGCCGATTTGCCCTGTCAGTCTAGAACATTGTATTCTATAAAGAATGAAATCAGAGCCTCTTTAGTAACTATCTGTTGTGTATCTCTATCAGACTTAAACAATCTCTACCCCTTCTTTATTTTTAACCCTCTGATAGGCTTCTTCCAGTAACTTAAGGTTATAGCTCCTTGCCAAAAATCTGTTTTAAACCTCTGGCTTGTTCTTTGTAGTCAGCCAGTTCAATACAGTTCCTTCGAATTCTTAGGAACTGACTGAATGGAACAGATTTATGTAAAGCCTCAGGATGAGAGCTGTCAAACTCTAATAGTGAATTTGTAGACATCTTTTTCCTGACTCCCTTTGTAACTACCTTATTAGACACCACATCTCCCATTAGTATAATGTCTAGGAAGTTCATTTCTTTCTTATGAGTCATAGCTGTGAACCTCAAATTTCTACATTTATGTTCAATCAATCTACAAATTCCTCAGCCTCCTCCTCTGTCCCCTCCCAAATACATACGCAGTCACACATTGCTCTGTTTAGAATGCAACAACACCAGCTAACCCACGGCAATATATACAGGTCTGCAATGATTCTACACCTGTGGCACCCAGGGACTGAGTAGAGGGAGCTCCCATTTGGGTCTGTTTAAAACCTGCTACCAGGTGGGAAGCGGTACATCTGGCTTGCCTAGGAGGGCACTTAAGAGGGCTGTGTTTACAGCTGACATATGCACTAACCCTCCTTCTTGCAGGTGGTCAGTTGTTAATAAAGCTGTGTTATTCCATTAAATTTGGTCTGGTTATTGACTCCCTATGTAGTAGAAAAATGAGTGGTTTTCTTTCTGAGCCCCCCCAAGAGCCACAACCTTTGTCACTCGGTCAACTGGAGTGTCTTCAGCACTCACCATTGAACTGCAATTTACTGGACCGCACCAATTTATGAAAGGTGGTGGCAGTGCCACATGTATGGCCCTGGCATGCCTTGCACAGAGTTTGTCACAATAGTTTTGTTGAACTGTATGAGAACATTTTTTGACTTCTGAACTGTACTACAGCTTTTCTGATGTTTGAACAGTAGTACAACTTTTTGACCTTTGAACTGTACTACAACTTTTTTTACCTTTGAACTGTAGTACAACTTTCGAACTGTAGAATAAGAAGAAAACTGAGCCAATCAATTTCCTGTATAATAAGACTTAACCATATATTATAAATAGAATAATTGAGAAGAGACTGTGTATTATTAGGCTATAATACTATCAAGAGGCACTGGTGGCATGTGAACCTTGAGAGCAAAACTCAAGAGGTTCCAACGTGAGTGACATTAGAGCCCTGTGGATGTATTCATTTTATTGAGGGGCAGGCACTTGCAATGTGGTTGTAGTCTATTACGAATGCCAATGAGCATAGCTCACTTCCATTGTCATCCATTTTCCATAGAAAAAAATCAGAACGAACTCCGGCAGCTCCCCCGAGGGTCCAAGAGGGCAGACGGATGCCCTCCCCCACAGCAGCTCTCCCCCTGAAAAAATCAAAGCGAACTTTGGCGGCTCCTCCGAGGGTCCAAGAGGGCAGATGGATGCCCTCCCCCACAGCAGCTCTCCCCTTGAAAAAAATCAGAACAAACTCCAGTGGCTCCCCCGAGGATCCGAGAGGGCAGACAGACGCCCTCCCCCACAGCAGCTCTTCCCTTGAAAAAATCAGAACAAACTCCAGCGGCTCTCCCGGAGGTCCAAGAGGGCAGATGGATGCCCTCCCCCACAGCAGCTCTCCCCTTGAAAAAATCAGAATGAATGCTGGCGGCTCCCCCGAGGTTCCAAGAGGGCAGACACACGCCCTCCCCCACAGCCACTCTCCCCTTGAAAAAATCAGAATGAACTCCGGCGGCTCCCCCGAGGGTCCGAGAGGGCAGATGGATACCTTCCCCCACAGCAGCTCTCCCCTTGAAAAAATCAGGTACGCCACTCAGTAGCACCACCGCGCTCTCGGCTCCCGACTGAGGAAAGGACTTGGTGCCTTTTTTGAATCCTACTAACTGAAGCACCTTTAAAAGCTGTACAATTAATTCTCGGCATACTAATGGAGATAGTTTTTATACCCTCCTAAAAAGACTATTTGCCTACTTTAATCTACTACTTATTGTGGTGCTTTAATTTTCAACTTTAGCCTGGCTTTATGCATTCGTAACCAAACAGCCTGCAAACAGCTGTAACTTCTCAGCCAAGTGTCAGCATTGCCTAATTTAGCTCTTAATGTTGTAGAAATATTTTCCTTTTTTACTGTTGAAATTGCATGCTGCAAACAGCCAGAGTCAGATGTTAACCCTGCCCAAAATTAGTTTAAGTGGAAATACGTGCTCCCATTGTGATCCGAATTGCACTCCACTTCTAACCCCCCTTCCCCTCCCAAAAGCTTGTCTTTACTAAAATTGCTTTGTCTCTCTCTCACCTCCACAGAACAAACTCCAGTGGCTCCCCCCAAGGGTCCGAGAGGGCAGATGGAAGACCTCCCCACAGCAGCTCTCCCCTTGAAAAAATCAGGTACGCCACTCAGCTGCACCACCGCGCTCTCGGCTCCCGAATGAGGAAAGGACTTGGTGCCTTTTTTGAATCCTACTAACTGAAGCACCTTTAAAAGCTGTACAATTAATTTTCAGCATACTAATGGAGATAGTTTTTATACCCTCCTAAAAAGACTATTTGCCTGCTTTAATCTACTCCTTATTGTGGTGCTTTAATTTTCAACTTTAGCCTGGCTTTATGCATTTGTTTGTTTTTTGTTTTGTTTTTTTCAGTTAATAGTTTTTATTATCATTTATGCTTGCATGCAGTAGTACATAAACAAATCATATGTTACCACAATAACAGTCAGAGAGAAATCAACACAAGGGAGAAGGTCTATAACATCTCAAAGGGTATTTGGAGCGGAAGGAGGTGGAAGAGGGCACTTAGCTCTCTGGCCAAATATGAGTAAACTGGTACAAGTTAGATATGAGTACAGATTACGTAGCAGTCAGTAACCATGCAAGCCAGAAAACAAAAGGAAACAAAAGGATAAAAAGGAACTAGACATTTAGATAAAATATAATAAAAGTAGCACAGTATCATAGTCAGACTTGGATTCCCATCAAATACGGTTAGATGACTCAAGGAGAGTAATGGGAGAAACAAAATATCACAAGTTACTAGGCTGGCTAGGGAGAGCTTACAGTGGGGGCTTCAACTCCGAGGGAGCAGGTGAGCTCACAAAAGTATTAACCATCTTGGTGCTCATCCATTCCCAGTTCTGGGTTTTAAGTAAGCAAGCAATGGGGCCCAGCAAGCATTATAAGCTGCTAGAGCATCTCGTGTGATGTGTGTCATGCGGTCAAGGGAGGCTAGCTGTACAAGAGCATGCTGAAGTCCAGCAAAAGAGGGGACATCAGAGGTCCTCCACTGAGATAGGATTAGGCGCTTAGCTGAGATACTTAGCAGATCTATCCAGAGAAGTTGGTGCCCTTTGAGGGCCATATATTGAGGGAGTAATCCCAGAATCCACATCAAAGGGTCCATCTGCACTACCAGGGTCAGAGTTCATGTAGCCAATTGACAAACCATTTGCCAAAAAGGGGCAATTAGTGGGCACATCCAGATAATGTGATAAAGGTCACCAGCGTGGGCTTGGCATCTCCAGCATAGGTTGTTATCTAGTAACCTAGCTTTGTGTAAAAAAATCTAGAGTTCTGTACCTGTGATGCAGCAGCTTGTTTTGTATGAGTTTGCTGTGGGCATCAGGGTAGCTCCGGTGTGCTCGCTTCCAGCAAAGGGCCCATTGCTCAGCCTCCAGCTTGATCTGTAGTGCCTTCTCCCACTTTTGTTTAGACCCTTCATTCTGGGAAGGAAGACTATCTCGTAGATCAGCGTATATTGTGCTGGCTTGACCCCTGGAGAGCTTAAGCCAGGAGGAGAGTTTCTGAGATGGGAATGACTTGCCATAGTGTGTTTTGAAATGGGTCATCAATGAGCTACGTAATTGTAAATACCTCCAGAAATTGATTTCTCCGAGAAGGGGAGCATCTTAAATTCCCTTCAGTCTAAAACATTGGCTGCGGTCCTTATACCCTGGTGTTCCCACTGAGGCCAGTTAAGCGGTTTACCCTCCACCCTGACTTGGGCATTATGGAATAAAGGCATGTGCAATGGTGGTTTGGGATTTGTTTTGAGTTTAGCATGAACTTTAAACCAGGTTCAGACTGCAGGCCCAATGATGGGGTGAGACTGCATGGTTTTAGAAAGGGGGTTATATATCAATAAGGGAAGGGTGTGGACCTGTGCGAGCGATTGCTCCATGTGTACCCAGTGTGGAGCTTCGGGAGTCAGGGTGGAAAACCATTTTAAAGTTTGTGCAACAGAGTACGTCCCTGCATAACCCTCAAGCCAAGGGAGATTCCAGCCTCCCACTTTCCAGTGTGACCGTAATTTCCCTCTGCTATATTGGTTTTTTTGGCATCCCACAGAAAATTCCCCACCACTGTATCTACGGAGTGAAGCCATTTCACCCAGGGGTCCAAAGGGATATGAGATAAAGGGTGAAGAATTTTGGGAGTAGAAATCATTTTAAGAGCAGCGATTTCCCCAGGCATAGTAAGGTGAAGCAGTCACCACCTATTTAGCTCGGTTTTTAGATTTGCAAGAACAGGTTTTATACTGAGATCCCAAATGGTAGATAGATCTGGGGAAATGTGTACGCCAAGACATACTAATTCATGTTGGGCTCAATAAAGCCCCTGTGGGGGCACCTAGTTTGGAGTGCACTGAGGGTTGAGAGGGAGCAACTCAGTCTTGGAGGCATTCATCTTCAAACCAGAGAGCTCTGCAAAATGTGCAAGCACTCTAAGGAGTGCAGGAAGGGCTATGGTAGCATTAGCCATGGGGACTAGTAGGTCATCGGCATGCATGAGTATGGTATAGGTCTGGGATCCAAAGGCCATTCCCTGGATGTCTGGGTGCTGTCGAATCGCAGCAGCCAAGGGTTTGACAGCTAGAATAAAGAAGAGGGGGAGAGGGGGCATCCTTGATGGGTGCCCCTACAGAGCCAGAAAGGGGTGGATATTACCATATTGGTATGAATTCTGGCCAAAGGCTGATTATACATTGCCCTGACCCAATTCCGAAAGCAGGTCCCAAAGCCAAAGCGACACAACACCTTTTCTAGATAGTCCCACTCCAGGGAGTCAAAAGCTTTTTCAAAATCGACCACATAGCAGCTGCAGGGGTAGGAGAGAGTTTAGCCTGAAAGATGATATGGTCCCTACTGAGTCATCCCAGCACAAAGCCAGCCTGCAAGGGGTAGATCAGAGAGAGAAGGAGTGGGCTAAGTCTAAGCGCCAGAATCTTAGCAAATATTTTGCTGTTTGCATTGATGAGGGATATAGGGCGATAGCTGGAGGCCAGAGTAGGGTCCTTATCCTTTTTAGGAAAAAATGTAATTATGGCCTCACGGAAGATGGTGGGGGGGAGGCTTCTGTAATGAGAGCTTCATTATAAACCTGGAGAGAAGAGGAGCAATTTGTGGAGCTGAAGCTTGCCAGAGTTCCACTGGGAAGCCATCGCCACCTGGGGTTTTCCCGGGATGCAGGGTCTTAATGGCTAAAATGACTTCAGTCAGTGTAATCGGGAGGTCGGCTTTATGCATTTGTAACCAAACAGCCTGCAAACAGTTGTAACTTCTCAGCCAAGTGTCAGCATTGCCTAATTTAGCTCTTAATGTTGTAGAAGTATTTTCCTTTTTTACTGTTGAAATTACATGCTGCAAACAGCCAGAGTTAGATGCTAGCCCTGCCCTAAATTAGCTTAAGTGGAAATACGTGCTCCCATTGTGATCCGAATTGCACTCCACTTCTAACCCCTCCCAGCCCCTCCCAAAAGCTTGTCTTTACTAAAAGTGCTGTGTCTCTCTCTCATCTCCACAGAACAAACTCTGGCGGCTCCCGAGGGTCCGAGAGGAGGCGGATGCCCCCACAGCAGCTCCCTTGAACCGTCAGGTACGCCACTCAGCAGCACCACCGAGCTCTCGGCTCCCGACTGAGGAGGCCCAGCTGGCGATACGTCCAGCTCCCCACCACCCCACCACCACCCTTGGTCAGCTTGAGTTATATAGGTGCAGTCAGGTGACGGCTGAAACCAATCAGTCGAGTTTCCCATTAGCAGGCTATCATTTCTCCCCACTAGAGGCCGCTTCTGCATCCTTTACCTTCCTTCTAGCCACAGTGATGTTTATTCAGCTTTGTGCCTACTCCTTCAATTTCCTCTCTCCAACATAGCGTCTACCTATCTTACTCCCCCCAACTAGGCACCCCTTGACAACCCCTCCCTCTTTCTTGTCCCTTCCCCTAGGCGTACCTCCTCAAATCTCTCTCTGGCACACTCCCACCTTACAAATTCAATTCTTTCCCCCCTTCCATACTTCCTCCTTCCTTTCCCACCCACACTCACCTTCCTCTACCATCCACCAGTCACTGCTTCACTCTCACCTGCTGAACCTCGAGGCCTTTCTCCATTGCTTAAACCTAAGTACTCCACCCCCAGGCACAATACATGTAACAGTAAGAAATCCTCTCCCTTCCCCCTTCCCCTACTACTACTGCTCATGGCAGGCAATATCCACCCCAACCTGGGCCCCCTAATATCCAATCTAACCATGCCAGCTCCTGCTCCCTCTTCAGCCCAGCTCTCAGATTCTCTCCCCAAGGACCTCCGTATATTCCATATTAACGCAAGGAGTTTGCTCCCTAAAATAGATGCCCTCTCTGTCTGGGTAAACCAGTACAAACCTGATATACTCTGTGTCACGGAAACCTGGCTATCCGCCAAAATCCCCAACTCCTCGCTTAACATCCCTGACTACGTCATCTTCCGGCAGGACCGTGGCAAGTGAGGCAGGGGGTAGCGCTGTATGTCAGGCTATCCCTAACTTGCTCCATTACCTTTAAGGAATCCTGCCCCGTCTCCCACGAATCTCTAGTAGCCCTCATCTCCTTTCCCTCATCCTCCCCCCTTTATATTGGGGTCCTATATGCCCCCCCAAGACTCCCCCGACACCCTCATCAAGGCAATCGCTACAATCTCCTCGGTCGCTAAAAATGGTGAACTCACTCTACTAGGTGATTTCAATCTCGACTGGCTCTCCTCCAACACCAAAACCACCGCTCTGAGGATCAAAGCCCTAAATCTCTCCCAACTAATCCAGGAACCCACCCGCCTAAATCACCGGTCTCAAAATCACTCCCTTCTAGATTTTAACCTCTCATCCACACAGGGTCACTCCCCAGGCACCCTCTCCGATGTCCTTAATGACCACTGCATCACGTACTGCATCCGCAAAATCCACTCACCACAATCCGGCCCCAAATTCATCTGGTCTCGTCCGCTACACCTCCTTGATGAATCTGCACTACAGCACGACATCTCAATTGCTGACTGGCTTCCAGTTTTTGCCTCCCAAGACGTTGCCCTCACCCTATCCCACTTCAGCAGCATCCTCCTAAGCACCTGGGACTGCCACGCTCCCCTCAGGAAAGCTAGAGTTAAGCGTTACCATCACCCCTGGATCACCTCAGACCTCATCACCTTATGTCAGACCAGGGGCAAGGCATGGAGACAGTATGAAGCTTCTCTTGCCCTTGTGACCTCCAATCCTACAAATGTCTCAGGAACAAATGCACCAACGCAATTTGGAATTCTAAAGCCTAATACTTCAAAGCACAACTTACCCATAACAATGCTTCCCCTGCATCCTTCTGGAAGGTACTAAACTCCCTTATGGACCCCCCCACTAAGCAAGCCAGCCCAGTCCTCAGCTTAAATGGCAGAACAGTAGACAAGCTGGCTTCTGTAGCCGAACTCTTTAACTCATTCTTCATCTCCTGTGCTCTGCCAAACTCAGCCCCTCCACCCAACCCCACAACTCCACCCCCCCGACTCCGGTTTCTTCTCCCCCCCCTTCACGCCCCAGGAGGTCTACTCTGCACTCACCACTCTAAACCAGTCCAAAACCAGCCCAGATGGCTTACACCCTAGACTGCTCCACATCTCCACCTCAGTCATCACAGCTCCCTTAACACACATACTCAACCTCTCCCTCTCAACTGCCGCAGTCCCCACTGCCTGGAAGATGGCCAAAATCCTTCCCCTGCATAAAGGTGGAGACCCCTACCAACCAGGAAACTATCAACCCATCTCACTAATTCCCTCCCTTGCCAAACTCCAAAAATCACTCATGCTCTCCAAACCATCAGCGTTTCTCTCCTCAAACAGCTCCCTCTCCCCTTTTCAATCAAGCTTTAGAAAATATCACTCCACCATCACCACCCTGCTACATGTAACTGACTCTATTCTCACTGCCATGGACAAAGGCAAAACCACCTCCGCCATCTTTATTGACCTGGCAAAAGCCTTTGATTCGGTCTCCCACACCCTGCTACTCTGCAAATTAACTTCCTTCTGCCTCACTCAGCCTGCCATCAACTGGTTCCGCTCTTACTTCCAGAATAGGCAGCAGTCTGATCAAATAGGGGACACTCTCTCCCCCCCCACTACCCATCCTTTCAGGCGTCCCCCAAGGCTCTATCCTTGGCCCCGTACTTTTCTCCCTTTTCATAAATGACCTTCCTTCTGCCTGCCTCTCCTCAAACATACATCTTTACGCTGATGCCACCATCATCTTTGCCTCAGGCCCCTCCCGTGATGGACTGCTCCCAGACCTTTAAAATGACTTTAACAGGGTCCAAACCTGGCTTCAAAAACACAAGCTCAAACTGAACTCCCAAAAAAGGTAACCGTGGTATTCAGTACTAGACAAAAGCTCGCCTCCCTACCCACACCACCACCACCAATCTGCACCCTAGAAGGCTTCCCCCTCGAGATAGTGCCTGCTTTCAAGTACCTGGGAGTCTGGCTGGACAGCCACCTAAACTTTTCCGCCCACATTGAGGCAGTCTGCATCAAACTCCAGCCCAAGCTAGCCTGCCTCTGTCACCACAAAGCCAGCCTTCCCCTCCCCACCCATAGCGAACTAGTACGTAAAACTATCCTACCGGCCCTGGACTATGAGGACATCATCTACGGTTCTGCCCCAGCCTCGTCCCTCTCAAAACTCGACATCCTTCTCAACTCCTTCTGTTGGTTCACCACAGCCTCTCCCCCACTTACTCACCACTGCCTCCTCTACTCTTCTCTATCCTTGACCCCACTCTCACACAGGAGGACCATCCATAGTGCCTCGCTCCTAGCTAAATACTGGCTAGGCTCCCTACCTCTCCTCCCGCCTCTCACCAACCAGTTACTCTGGCTACCTGCCTCCGCCCACAGAGGCACACGATTTCCAACTCACACGCCTCACTGGGCAGGCAGCCTTTTCCTACTGCCTCCCTCCTCTGGAACAATCTCCCCAACCTCCATCAGGCCCCTCCCTCGCAGCTGTTAGCTACTACTCAGGCTCTCCTCCCCTCTTGCCCCAGTTGCTCTCAGGGTCCCTCTCTGACTCAGGTCTAGCCTTCTATGGCTGGCCCACTTGGTAATTTCCTGCTGCAGACAGCCTCACCTTTCGTTCTCTAAGTACTCACTGTCCTATCTTGGTACTGGTCCACTCCATCATGTTTTATGCTGATTACTTGTACTTATTTATGCTGATTACCAATTCACTAGACATAAAAGTCCCAGATGATGCAATTAACTGCGCTGTCATGTTCACTGCTGCTGTACTTTACGTCTGTAACAAAATCTTCTTGTATTTTCTCTGTTTAGCTCTCAGTGTACACCTTATACCCGGGTCGCACCTGGAAACGAGCCTCGGCTCAGTGTGCCTTTCCCAGTCGCCAATTTTAAATAAATAAATAAAAATAAAACTATAAAACTATAAAACAAGTAATTACAATACACACATCAACACATATTACATTGTGAACTTTAGATGTTTCTCAGATCGTAGGCAATATTTGTGCAGTTTACACATGTAACCCCCTATGGAGTTTAAGAGTATGTTTGTTTAAAGTTTACGAGTATGTTTCTGTAAGAGTGTCCCTGCAACCTCTAGAAAGATGCCAGTTTTCTATGCCCTTGTAGGACTAGGACAGCTGGACTGCCCTGGCATTCTAAAGGGGAGGAGTCAGAGTTCTCTGCTAGAGAGCAGAGATTCTTCTGAGTCAGTTGGTGTAAGACTAACTCCAGCACACTGTGCCAGCTCCCACTGTTCTGAAACTTCTTCTCAGAGTTTGGCATTGAGAAAACTTCCTAGTTCTTGGCAGCAGCCATTGAACAAGGGCATTTGAAAGGGTGGGGCCCCTCTCTTGAAGGAGGAAATCCATTTCCAGACTTACAGAGGTTTTTCTGTGAGGAAGGGCTGCCAGACAGTGTGTAAAATGAAGATCTGAGGTGACATTTTATTTGACGTGTGAGTCCATTGGCACTCAGCTGTGCCTCAAGCCTCAAGTAAGGTGGTAGCCTAACAGAATGTCAGTTTCCAGTCAGCAAGGGTAATTGCCTCAAAAATGTGTCACCTGGGCTGCTTGCCTGAGACAGTGTGGGATGTGCCTGTTTGGGCACCGAAGCAATGCCAAGTTTGGGTGCTGGAGTCTGTAATGGGTATCACAGTGAAGAAATGTTAAAGAGAAATGAAGGATGTGCTCTGTAAGAAAATGGAATGAATCTCAGAGAAAATTCCTCAGAGGATCAAGTGGGACCGCACTGCTGCATGCTAAGAGACTGTGATACTAGCTGGGTGGCTATAAACTAGATGGGCTACCAAATGACCCTGTGGAGTTGCCCTGCTGTTTATTTGGATGTTTTGGGACTCCTCACAGGGGTCAGTTTTTTTTGGGGGGAGGGGGCAGAGATCAGTGGCACTTCGGACCCCAGAGGATATCAGCCCTCCTTGCCCCTAAATTGGAGTACTTTTGGGACATCCATCTGATTTGGATTTTGGACTCTCTCCTCACAGGGGTCAGTTCTTGAAGGAGAGTGGGAGGCATTGCCCAGTGTCACCACAGATCCCCAGGGGATGGTAGCCTCTCCTTTGGCTGCAAAAATTACTATGGCGTATGTAGCATTTAAAGTGGTACCTCTAGGAGCATAGTGGGGTGAAAATGTAGGTTGGGCAAAAAGTTCCTAAATTCCTAACAAGAAGGCCGGGGGTCTGGGGGCTGTCAGGCCCCCAGAAGCTCTGGATGCTTAGATGCTCTGTGGTGAGTTTGGGGGCTTTTATTGAAGATAAAATACACTTTTGTTACATCTTCCCTACACCTCACTCCAGAGAAAAATTTTTTTTTTTTTTTTTTCCAGAGTTAGGGGTGTGGGAGACTACAGTTGACTCTAAAGGCTGCAGCTGTAACTGTAACTGTGGTGGACATCTGACTGACCAACAAGGGCATCAGCCTCCCACCTCAGAAGTATTATTGTAATGTACTGTGCAAGATTTTTATATAAAGGCTGGGGGTCTGGGGGCCACTAGGCCCCCAGAAGCTCTGGGGATTTAGATGCTCTGAGGTGAGTCTTTGAGCTTTTATTAAAGATACATCTTACCTACCCCTGATTCCAGGGAAAAATCTGTTTTTCCTCTGGAGTCATGGGTGTTGGAGACAATTCAACAGTTTATTGAAAATCAAGGAATGACGTTACAACTATTTGGCCATGGCTCATTTTTAATAGTGACCTTTATAATAGCTTACGTATTTATTGTAGGTTCAAAAGTTAACACATACATATATATATATATATATATGTCACATATATATATATATATATATATATATATGTGTGTGTTACAAAACACCTTCAAAAATATAAATTAATTCTGTCACCTCTAAATTAAATAGAAGTAAACACAATACAATTCCATCATTACATCATACGTGCTGTAGAAACATAGAAACAGAATCTGTTGGCAGAAAGATACCGATGGTCCATTGAGTCTGCACTCATTATACTACTTTAGAAAATGGGTAAAACAAAAGCTCTTCTCTGACTGGTCGAATCTCCCTACCACTGGGGCTGTTATTTCTTAACGCCCGGCAAAAAACAAGTGGCACAACTGCTCAACATAATGCCACTCTAATTTTAAAATGTACCACCATTTCATCTCACTAAGCGAGACAGCAAGTTATAGTCCCCATCCCTCTTAACCCTCCAAAATAGTCACACCAAAAAAATACAAATGTTTCACAGTTAAAAAATGGTATAAGATATTTTTTGCATTCCTGTCCCCACCCGAACAGCTGACGCTACTAAAGAGCTCAGACCCCCTCCCGACCCACGATCCAGCCTGCTCACATAAACACCCCAGCTCAGCAGCCCGACTCCATCTGCGGCATGAATTTCACAGAACTCCCGCTTCTCTGTTTCCTCACTGTACTTCTTCGTGATCCCTACCACCTCTCTCTCTCTCTCTCTCGCTCTCTCTCTCACAAGAGCCGCAACCCACCAGCATCACTATACCTTTACAATGATAACTTTGTCTTCTGTTTAGCTCCACAAACTCTTGACAATCTTTATTTTTTTTAGAAACCATTTCTTTTACTGTCCCTTTCATGACCTCGGATGTCAGGACTACAGCTCCCATGAATCCGTGGGACAAAAATCCAGATCACTCCGACAGGCTCTCCTAAACAGCAGTACCCAGGGACTACTTTACAAAAAATATATAGTTTTATTGTATATGTGACATTTATTCAGCTTCCTGTTAATTTAATTCCATTTTATTAACAATCTAACATATAAGCCATTTTCTAAGTGTAATAATAATACCCTCCAGGGTGGGGGTTATGGGATATAACAGACCTTCCAGGGGCTATAAGGCCCTCTGCCTGCAGCATCGGGGCCTCATTACGCCCCTGAGTGGTCCATTATATCCCAATAATGCCCACCCTGTTGGGTATTATTACCTAAATACCTCACCCCTGGACCTAGTGGCCTGGTGGGTTGTCCCCCTCTCTTCTCTTCCCCCAAATAATAACCCCCCTGATTCCCCAGTGGGATTATGAGCACTCTTGTGCTGTCCCAGTCATGGTTGAATACCTTTAGGGTACCAGCCCCGCCACTTCCACTAGGTAGCTGTTTCATGTCTCCACTACCCTCCAGTGAAGTAAACCTGTCTTGCATCCATCCTGACTTTACTCCCATTTAACCTCCAATTGAGTCCTCTTGTGACTGTGTCCATATTTCAAACAAATAGATCTTTACTTAACACCTTCATTATACCACTCAGAAACATACATGTCCCTATCATGTCCCCCTCTCGCATCTGGCCTCCAGCAAGTACATGTTCAGGGCCGCAAGCCATTCCTCATAGCATCTGCCTTGTTGGCCCTGGCTGATTTTAGTGACCCTTCTTTGTACTGACCCAGCCTGTCTGTGTCCTTTCTCATGTGAGGGCTCCAGAACAGGGTACAGTATTCCAGGTGAGGCCTCAGCAAAGATCTTTTATGGGGAAGTATCACTTCACCTCACTTCTCCTTCTATCAAAACCCCTCCAATAGACCCCAGCATGCCTTAGTACGTTGATGTGTTTGCTTGAGGCAGTCACTGATGATGAAATGCAGATCATTTCTTTTGCTGTAATGGTCAGCCTGACTCCTAACATCCAATACTCCATGCACGGGTTCCTTTTCCCTAAGTACATCATCTTGCACTTCTTGGTGTTCGACCTCACCTCCCAGATCTGTGACCCCACCTTCTAGCATCTCTAAGTCCTTCTGAAGTTTTCTCACCCCTTCCTTGATATCTACCCTGCTACACAGTGTTGCATCATCAGAACAAAGAGACACATCTTGTCCTGTATAGGTTCCCCTATGTCACTAATGAACATACTGAATAGGATGGGCCCCAGGACTAATCCTTGTGACACTCCACTTGTGAATTCCCCGTCTCAACAACATACCAGCATTGACAGTAAATGATATCCAGCATTCAAGTTAAGTAGTTCTATGTCATTGTTTATCAGATCACCTGGTGGGTCAGAGATGGGTAAGTTCCCTGGATTGTGATTGCTGATGGGGAGCCTAAATATGCCAGATGTTAACTGGAGCACCTTTGCTGCAGCCTCATCCAAGAGCAGGGCCATTCTTGATGCCCTACAGGGGGCATGCCTCAGACAGCTAGTTTTGGAACCCACTCGGGAGGGAGCAGTCTTAGACCTGGTACTCTCAAATGGGGACGGAGAGAGGATCTCTGATCTTGAAGTGGGTGGCCATCTGGGAACAAGTGACCATCAAACAGTGTGGTTCACGATAAACATAGCTGTAGAGTCAAGCCATACAAAAGTGAAGGTACTGGACTTCAGGAGGGCTGAATTTGTCAAAATGGGAGAGTGCCCCAGAAAAGCACTAGCAAACAGGCAAGAAGGTGGGATGGAGCAACAATGGGGAAACATCAAAACTGCCATCACAAAGACAACAAGCCTTTGTGTGAAGCAAATAAACAAATCAAAATGAAAGAAAAAAAACACCATGGTTCTCAAAAGAAGTGACAGGGAAGGTAAGGGTGAAAGATAGCATTCAGGAAGTATAAGGAAACACAGAAGGAGCAGGACAGAGAACTGTACCAGTTAAAGCAGAAGGAAGCGGGTAAGGCAGTCAGAATTGCAAAGGCCCAAACCAAGGAAAAGACAGCCAACTCGGTTAAGAAGGGGGATAAAACCTTTTATAGGCATATTAGGGAGCAAAGAAAGACTAAGGCTGGGATACTGAAGCTAAATAAAGAGGAAGGTGGTTGGGCAGACAGCGACAGTGAAAAAGCAGGGATACTGAACGGATACTTCTGCTCAGTATTCACAATGGAAAAGCAGGGGGAGATACCTAATCCAGTCAATAGAAGCACTCTGGATAGGGGGTTGATATTAGTCCTTTCACAGAAGAAAGGGTTCTGAAAGAACTCTTAAAACTGAAGGTGGATAAAACAATGGGGCCTGACAGAATTCACCCCAGAATTCTAAAAGAACTAAGGGAAGAACTAGTAACACCACTGACTACCCTTTTTAATAAATCATGGGAGGATTGAGTGGTACATGAAGACTGGAGGAGGGCAGATGTGATTCCGCTTCACTAAAGTGGGAGCAAGACAGAGGCAGGAAACTACAGACCTGTCAGTTTGACCTCAGTGGTAGGGAAAATGATGGAATCACTTTTGAAGGAAAGAACTGTTGAGCACCTAGAGGCCAGTGGGGCACAGGACCCAAGGCAGCATGGATTCACAGCAGGAAGGTCATGTCAGACAAATCTAATTGATTTCTTTGACTGGGTAACCAAAGTAGTAGACCAGGGAGGGGCTGCGGACATGGCCTACTTAGACTTTAGCAAGGCATTTGACACAGTCCGGCACAAAAGATTAATAAACAAATTAACCAGCCTGGGAGTGGGTCCCAGGGTGGTAACCTGGGTAAAACACTGGCTGGACAACATGACACAGTGGGTAATAGTAAATGGAGTCCACAGTGAAGAAAGCGGGGTTACTAGTGGGGTACCGCAGAGTTCAGTTCTGTGGCCAGTCCTTTTTAATGTCTTTATAAGTGACATTGCAGAGGGACTAGAAGGGAAAGTATGTCTCTTTGCAGATGACACAAGTTTAACCCCCCTGCAAAAGGGGACTCCCAAAAGTCTTCCAGTAGCTTGCCTGAATGCTCCAAGTCTGGGCGATGTTCGGCATCTGAGCTGTTTAAATGTGGTTCCAAGTGAGTGCTATTTGAGCCTCCATGTACTATCTCTTTAAGAGCTGTCTGATGGCAGACTTAATTAGTTTGTATGGAGGGACTGTGTATTTAATGCTCAAATCCTGCCCGAGCTGCTGCCAATTCGCTCCATCTCTGCCATCGCTACATGTGCAGAGGGAGCCTTGTTGAAAGATATAACTGTTTGTCAGAAATCATTTAGAGTGACTGAGAAAATGTAGTTTATCTAACCTGTCTTCATTTCAACACGAACTGTTTCAGTGCAGTTTTTTCAATTTGGTCCTGAATAGCTGACTTGGACCAATCAGGATGACAGGGAGACCCAAAAAGGAGCCTGTGGACGAATCGGAACTTGGACTCTCAATTTTGAGCCAGCCACAAGGGGACTGTATGGGCAGTGACTCTGGGAAACGTAGTTTTAACCTTGGTACCTTTTTCCACTAACAGTGGGAGTTTTATTGTGAGTAACAGCCGAACCAGCCAACAGAATGGTGTGGTGCTAAAGGAAATGCCCTGCTCTGTGACCGGAAAGATTAGATCAGTTGTGACTGAAGAGAGAAGGAGCTCTGTGCTTCTGCGGTGTATGGTTTCGCGCGGGAAGTGCGTGTGAGGCTCTGAGTTTCGGTCTGCAACCTTTGTGAGTGCCAGTTTGGACTGAATCCGAGTTGTGAGGAGAAAGAAGCACCAGAAGTGTGGAAACCAGGCTCACCCTGTAGAAGACTGGAGAAATTGCTGAATCACGCTCGGTCTGTCAGGAACTGAAGCTACTGTGAGTACTCCAGGGTATTTTGCAGTAATTGTGATCGGGATCGAGGAGCAGCCTGTCTGGTATAGTACTTTCCTTTTACATATGAATGTGCGTAGTGCTTGTGGGGAATTGCTATTTCCAATCCCCCGTGCTGTGTGCTGTGTGTTGAAGCTGGAAGCAAACCCCAGCTTGTCTCGGACTAAATCCAGTTGCTATCAACTGCAGTGGGGTCCAGTCACAAGGACCTTGTCTCCATGCCCTGTTGTTCTGGCAATCCAGAAGAACATCCCCCATCCAGTCCTCAGCATGGGTATTGTGAGTACAAATCAGGGTATTTCCCTGCAGCCTGTTTTCAATCACAAGTGTGTCATCTAATTCTTGTTGTTTCACTTCTTCATGGACTGAGCCATCCGGCTCCGGATTACAATTGGGCATTGTGCATATATTTTCTTCTACAGGGCCCTATCCATCTGCACCTGCCGGCCAACCCCGGGCAATGGACCTGGCTAGCCCCCCCCCCGACCTGGGCACCCAGAGTGTGACTTTTCAGACCCTGTATGTGTGCACAGTACTGTGATTTAATGACACCAATTAACCTGATTTCCCCCTCCCGTGTTACTGTCCCCTAAATAAATCAGATTTGTTGTTGTTATACTATATACTGTCTGTGGTGTTGGTACTTATGGAAACAGTATTGTGTTTTTGCTGTGTATGTAGTTTAACCTTATTTTACAGGGGGTCCTCAGAGACGTGCTGCAGAATCAGTCTCGAGGGTAAGTGGTATCTATATGAGTGAACAGTGTGTATACGTGGGGTATTGGGGCTGTAACTCTGGTGTACTGTGTGAGCCACTAGAGGGAATAAAAGGGTGTCTCGGTGTCCCAGAGGGCTGTGACCAAGCTAGTCTAACCACTACAAACCCTGACCTCTGGGTGGAGGCACCCGCCATAGGACCTAGGCCCCTCAACCTGTCCGTAGTCAAACAGGCAGGGGTAGTATCCCTTGGGATAGTGCCACCTAGGGATTACATCTTGGATGCACCACTGGGATTAGTGTCCTCTAGTGGCCACATTTACGAATTACTGTTAAAAATAAATGGATACCCCAACATAAGTGGTTGTACATCAGTTGGTGGGGTGGTGTACTGGGCAGGAGGTCAACCCCCAAAATGCTATACTTATCTTGGATATCCCACTGGGTACCAGTACGGACACTGTAGAGGGAGTACTTTCCAAGGTGGAAGGTTTACAAAACCCTGTGGTGGTGGGTCGACATGCTAATGTGCTCACACACACTTTCATGGCCCTAGTAGATTATAAGGACCCCATAGATAGCTCCAAAGTGCCATAGACTGTTACCCCAGAGGGAGCCCTCACTGCCTGGAGAGTGATAACTAAGGACAGTAAAGACCTGGTGGGGGAATGACCCCCCCATCTGAAACTTTTGAGGAGAAATTTGCTAAATTGTTCCTGGAGGAAGGGAAAACTGTGGAGGATTTAAAGAAACTATTATTGCCTCCTGGGGGCGTTCCTCCCCCAACACCCTCTCCCCTTCCCGCACCCATTATTGCCCCTCTTTCTGTGCCAGTGCTAGCCCCATGTTTGTACCTGCCATTAGTCATGACTCTTACCTCAAGCTCAAAGTATTTTCTGGCATCCGCCCCACTCCAAATGGGGAGGTCGATCTGGAAACCTGGATAGACTCTGTTACTCTTGTGATACAAGACTGTCAATGCTCTGAGGCAGAAAAAAGGGCTCGCCTGGGGGAGAGCCTCCAGGGACCCACCCAATGTACTTTTCGCTCCCTGAGGGTCTCTGACCCTGACGCCAAAGCCCAAGAGTACATAATTGCCCTTGAAAATGTGTTTGGGGGCACCACTAGTGTTGAGGCCTTGAAATGGAAGCTTAAAGATGTTAGATAACAGCCGGGGGAATTGTTATCTGCCTATATGGATCGATTAGAGGGAATATTGCAAACCATTTTTAGAAAGGGGGGTTGGACCCATAGTGAAGTGGACCGGGTAAGACTGGATCATATACTCTGCTCTGCCTGGCACTCTAGCTGGGTGTTGTTCAAATTGCAACTGCATCTAAGGAAATCTGGTCCCTTGCCTTTCCATGTGTTGATGAAGGAGGTACAGGAAGTTGAGGAGGAGGAAGGTTTTTCAGAGCCCATTGCAGTCGTAGCTGCTACATTCCCTGCCCCAGGTGCGGGTTCAGACGCTGATGGTCTGGAATCACCGAAATCACACGACAAAACCCGAGACCCAAATGTCAGCCAAGGGGGGCCCAGCCAGAGAGGGATGGCTACCGAGGTTCTGCCATGGGATAAACTGCTGAGGGAGATTAGGAAAGCAGCAGACAGTCTCATCATGAAGGCCGCTCCCATGAGTACGGGCCCTGACACTTGCCCGACTGCTTCTGCTATGGGGGTGGGGGTGCCACCCAGGCACCTCCTGCTGACAACAGCTCAAAACTTGATGTCTTGGCTATGGAGGTGAGAGAACTGAAGAGATATCTCCAAATGTCCAACCCACCACCGGCTGAGGTGGCACAAAGGTTTTCTATTGATAGTACCAATGCCGCTGCCCCCAATGTGATGCCTCGGTCCCCCCAAAATTCAGCAGACATATTTTGCCATAATTGTGGGAATGATAGGCACATGAAGAGGTGATTCCAGTCTCGGAAAGACTTAGAGAGAGTGGTGAGCCAGCTACAAGGAGGGCTTTGGAGCACAACATAGTGGTTAAGAGGTGCACCAAATGACCGCAGTGAAGGTCCCAGAAATGCTAACTCACGTCCCTTTGTGGCTAGATCATCTGCCCAGGCCCTTGCTACCGCCTCTCCAGACTGGTCCAGAATAGTGGGTCCCTCCATAGAGACCACTGTGAAGGTGAATGGAGTGTCTACAAGAGCTGTATTGGACAGTGGCTCCCAAGTGACAATTATGTTTCAGGACTGGTATCAGACGCACCTGTCTGATGTACCCTTACAACTGTTGGAAGGACTGCATGTCTGGGGTTAAGTGAGAAGACCTACCCCTATTCCGGGTATATCCCAATTTGGTTGTCTGTTCCCACCTCCGTGGCTGGAGTGGCCGAGCAAGTAGAGACCCTGGCATTAGTGTGTCTCCCTACCGGACTGTATGATGGGATTCCTCTACTAACTGGGACGAATGCGCATATGTTTGGATGGTTGGCACAGTTGTGTTATGAGAAACAAGGGTCAAGGACTGGTAGAGCTTTTTCAATCCCGGCCTTGATCAAGAAGGCCTATGAGGCACAGAGATATGCTGAAAAAGTGGACCCAGAGGAACCGGTTGGAATTGTCTGGAAGAAGGATCCAGAGTCTCTGATTCTGGCATCAAATGCCCAGTGTACCTTACAGGGGGAAGTCCGTATCAGAAGGGATGTCAAGAATAAAATCCTCATGCTGGATGCACCAGGTGATGGGAAATTGCCGGAAGGACTGCTGGTCATGCCAAGTATTTTGCCTGCCAGAGTCTATGCTTATGCCAGAAGGGTAATGGTTCAAGTTCATAATGTGTCTGATAGAGAGATTCAAGTAAATAGAGGTTTCACCCTGGTTAATGTACATTGTGAAGATACTGTAGTGCTACACAGTAACAAGTGTTCGAGGGAGAATGACAGAGTGATGCCCTACTTGTTTGATTTTGGGGACTCCCTGTTGCCAGCCGAATGGAAGATGAGAATTAGTAGAAAACTTGCCCAGAGAGACCAGGTGTTTTCTTTAAAGGAATGGGACATGGGATGTGTGCAAGGAGCTGAGCACCACATCCGGCTGCATGATGAAAGGCCATTTCATGAGAGGTCTCGACGCCTAGCCCCTGCTGACATAGATGATGTGAGACAGTATCTGCAAGAGATGCTAGCTGCTGGTGTAATACAAGAATCCAGAAGCCCATATGCTTCACCTATTGTGGTAGTGAGAAAAAAGAATGGGACAGTAAGGATGTGCATGGATTATCGCACCTTGAACCGGCGGACTATCCCTGATCAGTATACAATGCCCCACATCCAGGATGCTTTAGACTGCCTGAATAGTAGCAAGTGGTTCTCAGTGCTGGATCTTCGCAGTGGGTACTACCAGATCCTGATGGCCCCAGAAGACGGTGAGAAGACAGCCTTTATCTGTCTGCTTGGCTTCTATGAATTCAAGAGGATGCCTCAAGGTATTTCAGGTGCCCCAGCCACTTTTCAACGACTGATGGAGCGTGCAGTAGGGGACATGAACTTATTAGAGTGCCTGGTGTACCTAGATGATTTATTGTGTTTGGCAGCTCACTGGAGGAACATGAGAGCGGATTATTCAAGGTGTTGGACCGACTGGAAGACTTTGGCCTAAAACTGTCCATCGATAAATGTCAATTCTTCCAAACATCTGTAAAGTATGTGGGACACATAGTCTCCACCGAGGGAATAGAGATCGACCCGAGTAAAGTTGAGGTCTTGACCACCTGGCCACAGCCCCACAGTCTAAAAGAACTGCAAAGATTCCTGGGATTCTGTGGCTACTATTGCCGTTTCATCAGGGACTATTCAAGAGTGATCCGTCCTTTACTCAATCTTACTCAAGGTTACCCTCCTACCCACAAAAAATACAAGAGGTCGGTTTCTCCTGAGTCTGAGAGAGTGTATTTCCATCCCAATGAAGTATTTGGAGCCAGATGGACACCTGAGTGTGAAGCTGCTTTTCATGAGATTATATATCAACTTACCCACGCTCCTGTCCTTGCCTATGCAGATCCAGCGAAGCCCTATGTCCTGCACACTGATGCTAGCCTGCAAGGCTTGGTGGCTGTATTGTACCAAGAGCACGAGAATGGCCTAAGACCAGTGGCCTTTGGCAGTAGAAGCCTGACCCCATCCAAAAAGAACTATCCTGTACATAAGTTAGAGTTCCTAGCTTTGAAGTGGGCTATTGTTGTCCAGTTCCACAAGTACTTGTATGGGGCTAAGATACTAGTAAAAACTGACAATAATTCTTTGACCTATGTGCAGACTTCAGCTAAGTTGGATGCCACTGGCCATAGGTGGCTCTCTGCATTATCTACATATGACTATGCTGTTGAATACAGAGCAGGCCTGAACCACATAGATGCTGATGCTCTCTCCCGGAGGCCTGTTCCCCGGAATGAGTGGGTCAGACTGTCAGAACCTGATATTCGAGCACTCTGCCAGAAGTTTGACAGGGAGGAACAAATGTCTATGGATGCAGTGGACTGTATGGTGGATTGTTTGGGACCCTCTGAGAATTGCATACCTGCTGCTTATTGCCACTTTTCTGCAATAGACATTGGTGCACTGCCTCAGCTGGACAATGACAGTATTCAGCTGGCTCAATCCCGAGATCCCATGATCAAATCAGCTTTAGAAGCCCTCTACGCAGGTAAAGATGTGTCCAAATTATGCTCCACTGATTTGAGGACTGCATTGTTATACAAGGAAGGTCCTAAGTTGAAAGTGGTCAATAGACTGTTACACAGAGAAACAGTAGACAGAGGGGTACAAATAGACAAACAACAACTAGTGCTGCCCACTGCCTTTCGAGACTCAGTACTGAGGTCCTTACACAACCACATGGGGCACCTTGGTATAGACAGAACACTTGACTTGGTGAGATCCAGATTCTATTGGCCTAAGATGGGGGCTGATGTTGAGCAACATATTCAAACTTGTAGTCGCTGTTTACAGAGGAAAGCCCTGCCCCAGAGGGCTGCCACCCTTGTTAACATCACCACCAGTGCACCCATGGAGCTGGTCTGTATTGATTTTCTGAGTTTGGAGTCAGATCAAAGAAATATTAGTAATTTGCTGGTGGTCACTGACCATTTTACGAGATATGCCAAAGCATTCCCCACCAAGGACCAGAAGGCATCCACTGTGGCAAAAGTACTTGTAGAAACTTTTTTGTTCACTATGGGGCTCCACAAAGAATACATTCTAATCAAGGGAGAGACTTTGAGAGTCGTCTGATCAAAGAGATGCTTTCTCTGTGGGGAGTGCGAAAGTCCAGAACCACCCCTTACCACCCCCAGGGAGACCCACAGCCTGAGCGTTTCAACCGCACTTTGCTAGATATGCTAGGCACCCTCCACCCAAAGGACAAGCCTAGATGGAGCCAACAAATTAGCACCCTGGTACATGCCTACAACTGCAACAAAAGTGATACCACTGGGTTCTCCCCCTACCGCCTGATGTTTGGAAGAGAAGCTCGACTGCCAGTAGATGTATGTTTTGGAGTTTCTCCTGATGGGGTTGGAGCTGACAACTATTTACAGTATGTGCAAAAGTTAAAGGCCCAGCTAAATCATGCGTACCAACTGGCTCAAACCATGGCTGCCAAAAGAAATCTGGCCAACAAAGAAAGATATGATAAAAAAGGTGAAAGCACAGAAACTCCAGGAGGGAGATCGGGTATTGTTAAGAAATCTGGGACTGCAGGGCAAACATAAGATTGCTGACAGATGGCACCATCTCCCTCACATTGTAGTGGGCAAACTAGATGATCTGCCTGTGTACAAAGTAAGGCCTGAGAATAATTCAAAAGATGTTAAAACAATGCATAGAAATCATTTACTGCCCATTGGACAAATCTTGATTGAGTCTGAGCCCCCAGAAAGTGCTCCCCTCTGGACCAGTGACTAGAGCTGCTGCTAAGCAAAGGCAAAGAAAGTCTGCACCTACAGATGCTGAGTTAAAGTGTTCCCCACAACAAGTCCCAGTTGAAAATGACTGTCAATCCATGTCAGAGGAAAGTGAGTGCAACTTTGGGTACTACTCCTCTTACGAACTGAGTCAATTGTTTCAGGGCAACCCCCTAGTCAATTATGGAGAGGAAGCTGGGCCTTCTGGATTGCCTAAGTCCCCAGCTTTATCCCTGGAGCCAATGCTCCCAGAAAGTGAAGTGCAAAGCATTAAGTCAGATGATATGGAATCATTGTGTATGGTTTAACTGTTTGAGCTTTCAGAGGAGGAAACTGATGGACTGGGACAAACTGGTGATATACCAGAACAAGAAAAGTGTGTTGAGTGCCCTGATAGTTCACTGCCAGTGTCAGAAAACTCTCCATGTTAGCCAAGTGTTGTGGACTCAGAGACTAACTCCTGGAGCTGAAAGTGCCCCAAGTTCTAGCCTCTCTACCCCAATGGAGACTCCCCTGACAAGTGAGGACAATGCTGAAAATGAGGCTCAGGGTGCAGAGACTGTAACAGTTCCCCCTAGAAAGACTGGTCGAGCTGTAAAGCCTGTGGTGCACCTCAGTTACGATTCCCCTGGGAGGCCTGTGGACTTGCCTCTCAATGTTGTCCATAAAGGAGTGTATGTGTCCCCAAGCTCATTGCCCAAACTGAACATCAGTGCTAACTCCAAGTTACTTGTGTTGCCCTCTAGGTATGGTGCCTCTGCCCCGTCCAGCCCCAAGGTAGCTGACAGGGAAGGGCCCCCTCTTTTCAAGTTTCATGTACAGGAGGTAATAACCTGTGTTACGGTACAGTGTGTATAATACTGTGTAAAAAGTGATGTACTGAAAAGTTTCAGAAATGTGTTTCTGGTAAGGTGATATGTTGACTGATGATTACATGTATAAGCCTAATGTGATACTGATGTAAATGTATATGGTTGTATTGAAACTTATAGGGGTACTTACTTGACGTGGATGCCAAGTGTTTCCAGGCCAGGAAGGGTGTAACTCCCCTGCAAATGGGGGTTTCCAAAAGTCTTCCAGGACCTTGCCTGAATGCTCCAAGTCTGGGCGGTGTTTGGCGTCTGAGCTGTTAAAATGTGGTTCCAAGTGAGTGCTATTTGAGCCTCAAAGTACTGTCTCTTTAAGAGCTGTCTGCTTGCAGACTTAATTAGTTTGTATGGGGGGACTGTGTATTTAATGCTCAAATCCCACCCGAGCTGCTGTTAATTCGCTCCGTCTCTGCCGTCGCTTCATGTGCAGATGGAGCCTTGTTGAAAGATATAACTGTTTGTCAGAAATCATTTAGAGTGACTGAGAAAATGTAGTTTATCTAACCTGTCTTCATTTCAGCATGAACTGTTTCAGTGTAGTTTTTTTCATTTTGGTCCTGAATAGCTGACTTGGACCAATCAGGATGATAGGGAGACCCTAAAATGGAGCCTGTGGACGAATCAGAACTTGGGCTCTCAATTTTGAGCCAGCCACAAGGGGATTGTATGGGCAGTGACTCTGGGACATGTAGTTTTAACCTTGGCACCTTTTTCCACCAACAGAGGGAGTCTTATTGTGAGTGACAGCCGAACCAGCCAACAGAATGGTGTGGAGCTAAAGGAAATGCCCTGCTCTGTGACTGGAAAGATTAGATCAGTTGTGACAGTGAAGAGAGAAGGAGCTCTGTGCTTCTGCGGTGTATAGTTTTGCGCGGGAAGCGCGTGTGAGGCCCTGAGTTTCAGTCTGCAGCCTTTGTGAGTGCCAGTTTGGACTGAATCTGAGTTGTGAGGAGAAAGAAGCAGCAGAAGTGTGGAAACCAGGCTCACCCTGTAGAAGACTGGAGAAATTGCTGAATCGCGTTCGGTCTGTCAGGAACTGAAGCTGCTGTGTGTACTCCCGGGTATTTTGCAGTAATTACGATCGGGATCGAGAAGCAGCCTACCTGGTATAGTACCTTCCTTTTACATATGAATGCGTGTAGTGCTTGTGGGGAATCGCTATTTCCAATCTCCTGTGCTGTGTGCTGTGTGTTGAAACTGGAAGCAAACCCCAGCTTGTCTCGAACTAAATCCAGTTGCTATCAACTGCAGTGGGGTCCAGTCACAAGGACCTTGTCTCCATGCCCTGTTGCTCTGGCAATCCAGAAGAACATCGACCACGCGGTCCTCAGCGTGGGTATTGTGAGTACAAATCAGGGTATTTCCCTGCAGCCTGTTTTCAATCACAAGTGTGTCATCTAATTCTTGTTGTTTCACTGCTTCATGGACTGAGCCATCCGACTCCGGATTACAACTGGGTATTGTGCATATATTTTCTTCTACAGGGCCCTATCTATCTGCACCTGCCGGCCAATCCCGGGCAATGGACCTGGCTAGCCTCCCCCCCCAACTCGGGTACCCAGAGTGTGACTTTTCAGACCCTGTATGTGTGAACAGTACTGTGATTTAATGCCACCAATTAACCTGATTTCCCCTTCCCGTGTTACTGTCCCCTAAATAAATCAGATTTGTTGTTGTTATACTATATACTGTCTGTGGTGTTGGTACTTATGGAAACAGTATTGTGTTTTTGCTGTGTATGTAGTTTAACCTTATTTTACAGGGGGTCCTCAGAGATGTGCTGCAGAATCAGTCTCGAGGGTAAGTGGTATCTATATGAGTGAACAGTGTGTTTACGTGGGGTATTGGGGCTGTAACTCCGGTGTACTGTGTGAGCCACTAGAGGGAATAAAAGGGTGTCTCAGTGTCCCAGAGGGCTGTGACCAAGCTAGTCTAACCGCTACAAACCCTGACATCTGGGTGGAGGCACCCACCATAGGACCTAGGCCCCTCAACCTGTCTGTAGTCAAACAGGCAGGGGTAGTAGCACTTGGGATAGCGCCACCTAGGGGTTACACAACGATCTGCAACAGGGTTGATACGCAAGGTGGGGTGGAAAGGATGAAAAGGGACTTGGAAAGGTTGGAGGAATGGTCAAATGTATGGCAGCTTAGATTCAGTGCAAAGAAGTGCAAAGTAATGCACCTGGGAAACAAAAACCCAGGGGAAGAGTACACAATGGGGGTGAGATACTGACAACAACAAAAATGGAAAGGGACCTGGGGTAGTCATATCAGATGACATAAAGGTGGGCCAGCAATGTGAGAAGGCAGTAAGGAGGGCTGGGGGGATACTGGGATGCATAGGGAGAGGCATCACCAGTAGAAAACAGGAAGTTGTTGTCCCTCTGTACAGACAGTTGGGAAGACCACATCTGGAGTATTGTGTACGGCTCTGGAGACCCCATCTCCACAAAGACATAGACAGGGTGGAGGCTGTATAGAGGAGGGCAACAAAAATGGTGCAGGGTCTGCACCAGAAGACATATGAAGAAAGACTAAAGGAGCTTAAGATGTATAGCCTCGAGGAAAGGAGGGAGAGGGGGGACATGATAGAAACTTTCAAATACCTCAAAGGAATCATCAAAGTCCAAGAGGGCAGCTGCTTTCAGAAAAAGAGATGAGCAAGAACAAGGGGGCACAATTTGAAGATAGAGGGGGGATGGCTCAGAAGTAATGTGAGGAAGTATTTCTTCACAGAAAGGGTTGTAGATGCATGGAATGGCCTTTCTGAGGAGGTCGTAGAGTCAGAAACAGTGGGGGACTTCAAGAATGCATGGGACAGGCATAAGGCAATTCTAGTGGGGGGTAGGAGGAAGTGGGCTGTTGGTTAACTAGAGTCTGCAGCTTATCCGTTAGGTAGGGAAATGGGCAGACTAGGTGGGCCAAGCAGTCCTTATCTGCCATCAAATTCTATGTTTCTGTGTTTCTGTGTTTCTATGAACTGGGGCAAGCAACTGGGTAGTGGGTCAGAAAGGGGGTGAATAACCTTCCAGAACTTATCAATGAAGTTAAGGTTACTCTGAAGGTTTGTGGCAGAGTAATTTGAATAGAGATGTTTGGATACTGCAGATATGTAAATTATGCCATTATTTGTTTCTGATACAACTGAACACCAGACATTTTGGTTGGATCGGATAATGATTATCTGGGTTGATTATTCGATTATTCTCTTTTCCAGCATGACTTGTTGTCTGCCAGTCATTTTTTTTATTTTTTTTTTTATTTAAAAAGTTTCAACAGGAAAGACATACTGAGTTAAAATATCTTGTTTCCAGATGCGTCCAGTGTAGTCTGGGACTTTCAGATTTGCCCTTGGTAGTAACAGCCTGGGGGCTATACAGACACAAGAGTGATGTGGATGATCATCACTTACAGTAGCACCTCATCTCCACATTTGTCCTCTACACCCATCATCCCCACACCACCACCACAATAAAGATGTCAGCAGGAGCTGTGGGGGATTTAAAGAAAAATCTTCCTGCTTTAGGGCTGTCCCTTTAAGATCTCAGGCTTGCTCTGCTTGCAGAGGCTATTGGTAAGGCACTCAGGGGAAAGTGTTTTTGAGACACACATGAGGAGCCCAATAAAAGGGGACCAGGAAAAGGAGTGAGAAGAGATGAATAGCTGGGAGGCTGGAAGCAGCAAAAAGACCGACCATTGAGAGTCCATACCTCTCAACCTTTTGTCCCCCAAATGTGGAACATTGCCTCTCAAAATGTGGAACAAATGAGCAAAATGTGGAACACTTAATCAAATCTTTACATAAGAAGCTCAGAATACTGTTAAAATGTTTGCATTTATATTCAGAAAGTCTGTTATTAAATAAATATATGTTTTGCATTATTTACTATAGATTTTTGCTTTAAAATTGTAACACTGAATGTGGGACAAGTCTTCACAATGTGGAACAGGGAGCTTTTGTGAAGTAAAATGAAGAACGTTCCTCATAATGTGGTACAGTTGAGAGGTATGTGTGTTGTTAAATTGAACATCATACTGAATGTACTATAAACTCCTTTATTTTTCTTTTGTGTCTTTGCTGAAGTAAAGCTGAATTCATTCCCCTCAGAACTCGTGTCCATACAAAATATTTGTCTGTGAGGGTTCTCTTGAAACACTGCCTAGCTCAGTGCCCTCACACTGGCCTAATGGGTCTGATGGGAGGATTGGATTGATGACTAGACGATGACAGGGAGGGAACTCAGGTGTCAAGAGTGACTTCAAGTCATTGCAAAATGCAAGTCATGAGACTTGGCTTCCTGGGCGGCCACATCAGTAAAGTCAGTAACTTCAGTCACTTCACTCAGTGCAAACGTCTGCCAGACGAAGCCCACGTCATCATTTTGAAATCCAATGGGCCAAACAATTTTACACAGTTTAAACCATTTATGTCAACATGCACTGCAGTGCTAACTTTAAAATCACCTCTAGTCACTCCAAGAAAGACAGCAACTTACTGGTGAATTCAACAAAGTAAGTGCAGTGCAAGTGATGATGGGGCAAGCCACCTCGTACAACCGACAGACAGATACACTGCACTCCACTCTCTCGCTCCTCATGAGTAAGGACAATGACACCAACAGCAGGAGTGAACAACTACTGACATGTGCTGTATAGCCTGTAGGGTCTATTAACTTACCACATGACTGTAACAGTGGTCTGCTAACAGAGTCACATGGCAAGTTGAAATTCATGTTGCACACGCCTCCCCCCACCCATCTGCCGATGCCGATAAACGTGACATGTAGACTTGTAGCGCTTACTTTAGCACAGCTGCTTTGACAGAGACAGTGTGCACATGCGTCAGACAGACTGGAGTGGGCTGTGACCATCGGGGGAGAGCGAGAAGAGAATGAAAGTCTAGCACTGTGATGGGGATGAGAGTAGTTGAGGATAAAAAAACAAAAACAAGAAAGGAGTTGCAATTTCCCAACAGAAGTCTGGCTGCATTTTCTGACAGATGTCTGGCTGAAATGATGGTTGGGCATTCGCCCGACCTGCCCCCCTGCACTATACCACTGAGTACCCCCATAAAGTGAATGTAGGTCCAGGATGGAAAAAAGGGGGCTGCAGCAAACCTCTATCTACCCTGTTAGGCAGGAATGACAAATGCACAAGAAAGTATTAGTTCAATTGAGACATCTAAATACTTTTGTGAAACTGTGACCTCTTTGGTCCAGGGGTAGTCCAAATGGGAGTATGGACCATCGCCACGGCCATCCATCTGTTTAAAAATAAAGGATCCTGGTTGTTTTAAATTGTCCTCCCTGTTTGGATACTGAATCTGTTTTGCCTCCAAGTTGCTTCACCTTGTTTAAATCCGCTGCTACCCAGCCCTGCCATGTGCCAGTGGATGCCTGGAGGTCAACCCCAGTGCTCAGAAGGTCAGGTATGCTGAACTTTATATTTCTAATTGTGAGACTTCTCCCTGGCAAGCCAACCATCCTTAAACCCCTAGACAACACTGGGGAGGGGACCGTTGCACACTTTTTTTTTTTTTGTGGTTGCCCTGAAACCAGGTCTGGATTTCATCTCCAGTGGAAAATTCTTAGACTCTGCCTGGAAACAGTGGAGCAGACAGTTCCACATTGTGGGACCATGTAAGCTGGTATTGCTTCTGATCTTGGTACCTGGCACAAAAATCCAGTCAGTCATACCCCTCTTTATACATGTGATGGTCTGTTTAATTTAATGATCTAATAATCTGGGACTATACCAGTGACGCATTTTGCAACAAACTGTAATTTATGAAGATGTCTATGTTTGTAAAAAGTAATGCTTTCCTCTACAAGTACAACCACCACACTTATCCTAATGTTGTACTCTCAGAGCAATGCTCTACTATACACTATAACTGTATTCTGTAAGTCTAATGCAATCTGGCCATTCCTCTGCTCATTATCCCCCTGCACTTGTCAGTATTTGACCACATTTTTATTTATCTATATTTGTTGTACTTTCTAAATTGTATTTTCAGGACTACTACTGCAATACTCTTGCTACTGTATGTTTTTCATCGTGCTATGACTGTAAAAATCTCTATGATCCTACAAGGACCACCCTGTGTACTACTGGTAATGCTTAGCTTATTGCTAAATGTTTGTTTGAAATACCCTGTATACTTTTTGTGCTGCTTAGCCTATTGTTTAATGTTTCACAACACCTTGTTTATGTATCTTGATGTAATCTACTGTTTGTTATACCTGCAATGTCTGCCCTGAAACCTCCCGGGTCGTGCCTGAAAATAGTAATCTTTATGGTTAGCGCACCCACCCGGTAAACAAAAACTAAATAAAATAAATTTAAAAATATACTATTATGCTGTATTCTGTAACTGTCTAATGCTGTATATACACTGACATGATTGTAAACTGCTGCCCCCTCCCCAGGATGCATCTGGAAATGAGCAATACTGCTCAGCATGGCTTCCTGGTGAAACATTTATGTAAGCCCCCCCAATTTGGGCTTACCTGTGAGGACTTTGGTCCGTGACCCAGCATTGATGCCTCTGCCAGGTGTCCCGGATGGGATCTGGACCTCAGCACCTCCCGTGTCCTTGCGGCTGAGGCCAGCAGTGGCAGTGCTGTCCTCGGCCCAGAGGAGTCACCATCAGATGGCTGCCGAGGATTGGACAGGACTTCCATGCCTTGGGCATCTGTGGGGGAGAGACTTGTGGTCCCGGAGTTTGGAGAGCCAGGACTGCAACGTAAACAAACAAAATGGTGGCTGTGCTCCCTCTGAGCATGCGCGGCCATCTAGGGGAATATTTAAATGTGCTGCACTCCTTCTCTCAGCTCGGCTATGTGGACAGTAAAACAAAAAGTACATCCCCGGACCCAAATTGAGCAGAGGAGCCGGGGATAGCCAGAAATGGTGACCGGAAGGCCTCCAGTCATGAGAAGTTGTGAAGTTAGCCCTGTTAGAGGGCTAAATTAAATAAATCAGGGCTAGATAAAAGAGAGCCCTTCAGGGGGACAAAATGGCAGCCCCCAAAGAACTACAGAATGGGGCTGCTGGATAAATAGAGAGAGCCAGCCCTGACATTATCTGTGGATCTGCAGCCAATGAGAGAGAGAGAGGCTGCTCAGTGGCTATAAAACTGGATTTGTGGTACAAAAGGGGAGGTTGGTAGTCAAGAGGGGCTGCAGGATGGCTGTGAGAGGAGAGACTGTCCTCATTTATCCAGTCTACCTGGCTGTGTAAACCCTGGCTACATCCAACTAATAGGCTGAGTGCAGGAGGGACAGTAGCTGTTGTGAGACTAAAGCAGAATAAATAGAAAAAAAGGTGTTCTATTGCAGCCCAAATGGTTTGGACAGTTGTGTGAACTGGGAAAAAGATGTGCTGCTGACTTTGAATGGACCCCTTCTCTCCACGGTGCAGAAATTGGTTGGGGAAGTGGACATACAGCCAGGGGAGAATCTGTAAGTGTCGAGGCAAGCTGCTGGGATGGGATCCAGCACTGCTGGTGGAAGCATCCTCTGAGACAGGGGCTGCAAGGTGAGAGAGTGTGGAAGCCCCACTGCTCTGCGCTGGTCCTGAGGATGGCTGGGTATGCAGAATAAGGGTTTGGGGAACATAAGCAATCTTGGTTCCTCGGATTGAAGACAGCAACACACTGGGTTGAAGGACAGAACAGGACTGCCTGTGTGAAGTCTGTACTGTATATAAAGGCCCATAGGTGAAGCTGGCAAAGCCAGGCAGGCAAAGATCATCATCCCTTGAGTTGTCCAGTTCTGTTTTCCCCACTGGTGGTGCACTACCCATGCAGAACCTCCACGGTGCCGTGCAACGCATCTGGTTGTGAACCCCCAGTGTGGACAGCAAACTGTGAGTACCCTAAGCTGTGGCTCTGGGGAGTCTTTTATTTAGCTAGTCAGTTAGGATTCTGGGGTAAATCCCCGCACCGTGACTTAAGAGACATACAAGTTTGCAAGCCTAGGATTACAAGTCCAAAATGTGTTTTGTGTTTATTTATTTTATTTATTTATTAATGGCATCGGAATTACAAACCTTTGAGTCAGAGACTCTTTTACAAAGGCTCCAACGTCAGAGTAGGACACAAGTGAATGAGATACAGCTGAAGAACAGACATACAGTGAGAATTAAAATTACCTATACAAGATAGTAGCTAAGGTAGTCATGACAATTTTCTACACAAGATAATAGCTATGGTAGAACATAGCAATACAAACAAGGAATAGTGCGACTACATGCAGGCCTTGGTAGGGGAGGCAAACATTGCAGGCCGATGTAGACAGGACAAGTGTCCCTTGTCAAGGGGTGGACAACAACCAGACCAATAAGCAGGTGACCTGGAGAAGAGAGGGGTGGACAGCAGCTGTGGACAATTGCAGTTGCGGAGGTGAAGAGATGGCACTGGAGTGTTGACTTGAAAAGACCAATCCTGCTTTTGGAGCATATGGAAGCAGGGAGAGCGTTAAACCAAGTTGGGGCCCTGTAGCGGAAGGATCTCTGGGCCCATGTGGTCCTGACTCTGGGTATGTGGAGAGAAGGTTTGGAGGAGCTGCGGTGGAGAGGGCGAGGGGAGTAGGACGGATAAACATGGATAGGCCCGGGGGGGGGGGGAGCCAGACCAGATATAATTTTCTTAGCGAAGAGGCAGGTCTGGTACAGTAGCCTCTCCTCAAAATTGAGCAGGTTTGCCAAAGAATAGAGGGTGCAGGTGTGGGTAAGTCTGGAGCCACCTGTGAGAAGGTGTCAGGCTTTGTTGAGGGACATTTTGATTCTATGGAGGGCAGTGTTGTCCGCAGCCCCCATAGACCAAGAGCCCATAGTCAATGAGGGATAGAACAGAGGATGTAATGGCAAACCTAAGGGCTTCAAGGGGAAGGGGAGACGGTCCCTCTGGCAGTAGAGTAGGCTGATTCGAGAACTGACAGTGGAGCACAGGGTATGGATATGGCCGTGGAAAGAAAGAGCTGGATTGAAAGTTATACCTAGGTACTTGAATGTATTTATCTGTTCAAGGGGGAGGAGACTATTGGTCAGGACAAGCATAGGGGTATCTTTGTATCTGCTCTGGTTGTGGGAGAAGAGCATGATCTTTGTCTTTTTGTAATTGAGCACAAGCCTGTAGTCGATAAACCAAGTTTCAGCCTGGCTGAAGTAGTTCTGGAGGGCATTTTGAAGGGAGTTGGGGTCAGGGTGGGCAGAGAACAGGACCACATTATCGGCATAAAGGAGGACTGTCTCTGGGAAGACTTTGGGGACAGCATTAAGGTATAGAATAAAGAGTATTGGCCCCAGGATAGAGCCCTGGGAGACCCCGGAGAGGACAGGGTGGCAACCAGAGAGGGTGCCATTCATTTTAATGCACTGAGAGTGGGATGGGAGGTAGTTGGCAAACCAGGCATTGACACCCTGGGAGAAGTCAGGTTGGGAGAGGGTGGACAGAAGGAGAGGATGGTTGATGGTGTCGAAAACTTTTGACTGATCTAAGTATACCGCACTGGCCAGGTGCCCTTTGTTGAGAGCAGAGAGTATGAAGCTGGAGAATTCAAGTTGGGCAGTGGTGGTTCTGTGGCCTTGGTGGAACCTATGCTGCTTCCTGCGGAGGAGGTTGTAAGTGGTGAGGTAGTCAAAGAGCTGGTCCGAGACAATCTTTTCTAATGCTTTCAAGGGGAAGGGGAGGATGGAGATAGATCTGTAGTTCCCAGGGGAGGTACGGTAGCCACTCTTGTGAATGGGGGTAATGACCGCAGTGTTCCAGACAGAGGGGAACTGACCGAGGCAGAGGGAGTGCTTAAGAAGGTTAGTGAGAGGGGAGAGTACTACGTCCAGAACTAGTCAAAGCAGTTTGAGGTCCAACAAATCGTTACTGTGACTGGAGCCATTTAGGGCTTTGAGGAGGCAGGGCTTGGTTTCTTGCATTGAGAGAGTGAGGAAGTAGAAGGGTGGGTGAGAAAGGGGGCTGGGGGGTAGGAACAGGGTCGAAAAAGTTAGAGGGGAGTACCGAGATGAGATCAGAAAAGGTAGAAATGAGGGTGTCAGCGATGCATTGTGGATCAGTGGAAATGAAGCCATTGATGGTGATCTAGGACAGAGGGGGGATAAGGGTTTTCCATTGAGTTCCTTGATGTTATTCCAGAATTTTCAAGCACAGCCCCAGGAGGAGACAAGGGTAGACCTGTAGTAGTCAGCTTTAGCTTTACGGATGACCCAGGTGCATCTATTTCAAGCAGCCTGGTAGGCTTGCCTATCAGAGGAATTGCTCGAGTCAAGGGGTCTATGCCAGAGGTTGTCCCTGTGGCGCATTTGGTCGAGTAAGGTTTGGGTGACCGAGGGGGTGTCAGGATCTTTGATAACATGCTTGGAAATGGGAGCGAATATGTCACAGGCCAAACTGAAGGAGTGGATAAAATAACTGAGAGCAGAGTCAATGTCAGGAGCTAGGTTAATTGGTGCCCAGTCCCAGCGAGCAAGGTGGTCTTCTAGCTGACTTAGCTTGCCGGGTCTGAGGCATTGCCTTAAGATAATTCTGGGGGGTGGCTTCTGTGCCTTGCAGGACCAGGAGAAGATTACTGGAGAGTGGTCACGTGCTGCATTGGGTAGCACTGTGATGACAGTAATTTTGTGGGGTTGGTTAGATAGGACAATATCCAGTAGGGTGGCGAAGCCATTAGAGGGGTTGGTCCTGGTGGGGTGGGTGACCAATTGGGTAAGGTCGAGTGCAATAATTGTATCTTTGGACTGGGCAGCAGAGTTAGAGGGCCAGTTGATATTAAGGTCACCCAACATTATTTGCTCAGTTTTAGGTGGGAGATGGGAGAGGTGATTGAGTAAGGACTGGAGGGCAAGTTTCTGGTGGTGAGGGGAAATGTAGGCAGCGGTGATAATTAACGGGGCCCTGGAGGTGCCAGGGATAACTTTGAGAGGGCTTGTGCACCATGTCCCAGTTAGGGAAGGGCATGCCCTTGAAGTGATTCATGGAGGTAAATCCCCCATGCTTCCCGACTCTGTCTTCCCTGAAAAGGGTGTATCCAGGAAAAGCAATGAAGAAGTCGGGGTGGTCTTAGAGAGCCATATCTGGATGATCGCCAGGACATTAGGTTGATGCTGGGCAATCCAGCCCTGGAGTCCAGCAAACTTCTTTAGTAGGCTACAGATGTTCATGGTGGCGATACGAAGCCCAGATGCTGGTGGGGAGTGGTGGGGGCTGGCAGTGGGGGGGTCCTGGGTTGGGATGGATGTTCCCTGACAACAGGAGGAGAAGGAGAGATAGCAATCTCAGGAGTGCCAAGTGTAGCCTACGGTGGGAGAGACAGTGGCGTACTTGCACGTTTGCTCAGGGAGGTGGGCAGGGATGGGAAGGGAGCAGAGGGTGGGAATAGCCAAGAAGATGGGAGGCTAGGGGGAGTCTGGAAAAGGATCAACCAAAAATGGAAAGTGCGTCGGGGGTGGGTGCAGGGATGGGAAAGTGGTCACAGTGGGGGTGTGGTGCAGGTACAGAGTGGAGGTGGACGGAGTGAGACGACGACTGGGAAGAGGCATTGGGGGGCAGAGGGGGCACAAAGGATTATAAGAAGAAGTGCAAGGGGAGGTGAGGGAGGCAGATGAGCTGGAAGAATGGAGGGTGGACATGGCTAGGGAGGCGCTGGGGTGGGGCAGTCTGTGATGCCGGGGAAGAGGCTCTAGTAGGAAGGCAGCCCAGATGGTGCAGAGGTAGTGTCACGGACTGTGGCACTAAAAGGCAAGGTTCTGGTCCAGGGGTAGGAATTAGACAGTGCAGGAAAAAAAATAGGGTAGAGAAAGGTAAGTGAGAGCCTTAATGAGGGCAGAGCACCAGGTGAGATGGCGGGGGACAGGGAAGCAGAGAGGGTGACAACAGCGACTGCTAGTGGACAAGGAGCAAAGAAAAACAGGGGACGTGGGGCAGCAGAAGAGCGGAAGGTAGGAGAAGAGAGGCAGCAGTCAGGTCAAAGAGAGGTAAAGTGTAGAGTGCAGTGCTACCATCTAGTGGTGGTCTGAGATAACCTGCAAAGGGAGATTTGGACACTTAGAGAAAAAACAGAGTCACGTGACTGGGGAGGTACTTAAATTAAGGGACGCCTTAGGTAGGAGGTGGCTACAGGCGGGCAGTTAAGTATGTCAACAAGATAACACCCTCAACAAGCTGGCTAAGCAGGGAAGGCTTAGCAATTACCTTTAGGGCACCTCCGGTCTGTGCTGTCCCTCTGCTGTGCTGGCATCCGAGTGTGGGATGAGGATGGGGTCACAGAAACGTAGAAGTTGATGACAGATAAGGACCGCAAGGCCCATCTAGTCTGCTCATTTTTTTTACCTTATGAATGTGCCATAGGCCTTTACTCTGTCAGTGACCTATCTATTCATACTCATCTGTATTGCTCCCTTATGCCTATCACATGCCTGTTTGAAGCCATGCACTATATTCACATCCACCACTTCCTGAGGTTGGCCATTCCATGCATCCACCACTCTTTCTGTGAAAAAGAATTTCCTCACATTACCCCGTAATTGGCCTCCCTCTAATCTCATGCTGTGTCCTCTTGTCCTGCTATTTATCTTATACTGAAACATGTTAGACTCCTTCACCTTGTTAATGCCATTAAGATGTTTGAATGTTTCGATCATTTCACCTCTCTCCCTCCTTTGCTCTTGTGTATACATATTGAGCTCTGTTAATCTGTCCTCATATGTTTTCTGATGCAGTCCCTGCACCATTTTGGTTGCCCTCTTCTGGACTGCCTCCATTTTGTTAATGTCCTTGTGCAGGTGCGGCCTCCAGTACTGCATGCAGTACTCCAGATGGGGCCTAACCAGTGTCTTGTAAAGATGGATTATTACCTCCCTCTTATGACTTGCGACACCCCTACTTATATACCCCAATATCCCTCTAGCCTTACCTACTGCTTTAGTGATCTGTTTGGATGATTTCAGGTCATCTGTGATGATGATGCCCAAGTCTCTTTCTTCCCTTGTGATTGTTAGCAACTCCTCTCCCAATCTACAGTATAGGTGGCTTCAGAGTTTCTCTTCCATATGTGCATGATCTTGCACTCCTTTGCGTTAAACCACAGTTGCCACTCTTCTGACAATGTTGCCAGTTTATCCAGATCTCTTCTCATTCTGCCCACCCCATCTGGATAATCTGCTCTGTTGCAGATCTTGGTGTCCTCTGCAAACAGACAAACCTTACCCTCCTGTCCATCTGCAATGTCACTGATGATATTGAAGAGGGCTGGCCCCAGGACTGATCTCTGAGGTACCCCACTTGTGACTTGCATCTCTTCTGACTGTATGCCATTTACCACCACTCTCTGTTTTCTGCCCGCCAACCAGTTTGCCACCCAGTTGACCAACTTTTGACCCACTCTGAGCCTACCCAGCTTATTAATCAATCTTCGATGTGGAACAGTATCAAAAGCTTTGCTGAAGTCAAGGTAGGCAACATCAACTGCACCCCCTTGGTCCACCACTCTGGTTACCCAGTCAAAGAAATCTATGAGATTAGTTTGACAGGACCTTTCTGTTGTAAACCCATGCTTTCTTAGATCCTGTGCTCCTATGGATTCCAGGTGTTGCACTATCCTTTCCTTGAGGAGTGCCTCCATAATCTTGCCCACTACTGAGGTAAGACTGACTGGTCTGTAGTTCCCTGCCTCCTCCCTGCTACCACTCTTGTGGAGTGGGATAACATGAGCCCTTCTCCAGTCTTCTGGGACTTCTCCTGTGCTCAGACACTCAGCAAACAGTTCTGCTAATGGCTCTGCTAGTTACACCCTTAGCTCCTTTAGTACCCCGAGATGTATGCCATCAGGTCCCATTGCCTACACCCTGAGCTTAGCGAGCTCTTGTAGGACCCTTTCTTTTGTGAAGGGACTCTTACACACCTCTTTCCCCCTGTGTCCATGGTGCTGAGCTGTGGGCCCTGCACTGACTTCTCCTTGGTCCTCCTCCACACACTCTCCCCCTTAACCCCTTTGATCTTAGCAATACCCTCTCTGGACTTTTTTCTTTCACTAATGTATCTATAAAAAAGTCTTGTCCTATTCTTTTACTGTTCGTGCTAGTGTTTCATCGGTTTGGGCCTTTGCCTGCCTTATTGCCTTCCCTGCTTCCCTTAGGGAAGTTTGGTATGCCTCTCTATCTTTGTCCCGCTGCATTCCCTTATATTTCCTGAAGGCCAGAGTTTTGGCTCCAACCTTTTCTGCTACTGTTTTTGAGAACCAAAGTGGTTTCCTCCTTTTGCTCTTGCTTTTCTCTCTATCACAATGGGATATTGCTTCAAGTATTGCATCCTTAATGCTTGCCCACTTTATCTGTACCCCCTCACCTGCATTTCTTCTTGCCAGGGCTAGCTTAACTGTGTTGGCCATCTTATCAAAGTCAGCTCATCTGAAGTCCCATATTTTTGCCTTGGAATGGGATGATTTAGTTCTAGTGGCCAAATTGAAACAAACCATGTGATGGTCACTGGCCCCCAGGTGACCTTCTACCTGAAGATCTGTGATCCTTTCCCCGTTAGTCAGTACTAGATCTATTATAGCCCTGCCTCTTGTGTGTTGCCGTACCAGTTGTTTGAGGCCCTCCCCCTGTAGGGAATCCACCATGTGTCTAGTTCTGGCGGATGTTCCTGCTGGTATTGACCAATCTGTATCTGGCATGTTGACGTCTCCCATTATCAGAACCTCCCTTTCAGCTGTCATGTTTTGTATATCTTCTAACAATAATGTGTCTATGTCCTCCCCCTGGTCTGGAAGCCTGTAGACAACCCCAGTTCGTATGGATGTCACATTTCCTGCTTCCAGGGTGACCCACAGTTCTTCTGGCTCCTTATGTGTATTCTGAATTTCTGTAGCTTTGATATTTTCATTGACATAAAGGGCCACTCCAACCCCCCTTTTTGTAACTCGGTCTCTTCTGAACAGTACATAGCCGGATACTGAAGTCTCCCAAGTGTGGTTGCTGGTGAACCATGTCTCGCTAATGGCTACTATGTCCAGTTTAGCCTCTGTCATTGTTACGTGCAGGTCTGGGATCTTGTTTCCCAGACTGCGAGCATTTATGTACATCATTTTCCATTGGCCATATTTTGGTGTGTTAGTTGTTGGGTGAGGACCGGCGTTTCCTCTGCATGTCATATGGGGAGATGGACCTTTTTCCTTGCCTGGAGATGCAAATGAACTATAAACATGCTGAACTCCTGTTTGATCACTAGCTGGGGGGAGGGGTGTTCTTTCCATTCGATGTATTAGGTGCTGCATCCCTCTCCCCATTTGCTAGTTTAAATATTCTGCAAAGACATCGAACTTCTGCCCCAATGCACTGACTCCCTCCTTAATAAGATGTAGTGCATCGAATTCCGGGCCTTTAGGGCACCTCAGGTCCACGCTGTCCCCCTGCCGTGCTGGCATCTGAGTGTGGGATGGGGTCCCAGGGCCTTTAGGGCACCTCCGGTCCATGCTGGGCAGGGCCCCAATGAAAGACCCCAGGCCTGCATCACCAAGCGGTGTGGTACCCACCGTATAGGAACAGCTGGGTGCAACCAGGGGGTGGTGAGAGGGGTTGCTATGGGGAAAGTTATTAACTGAACAGAGAGAATTGTGTTTGACATTCTCCTCTTTGAGTCCCTTCCCCAATAAATAAGGTTACTGTTTGCATTTTATTCACTGTCACAGTATTATTAAAAGAGGGCTGCTGGGGGTTTGGGGCTATTGTGTAGGAACTGTTATTTGGGTAGGGGGAAGTATTATCAGGGCAGCGTATTATTTCCTGGGGGGGTGGTAACCTGTTCTTTATCCACAGGAGTCCCTTACCATTACCCCAGGTGAAGGCACCGCGCCACATTTACTACCACTGTGGAACCCAGGCCAGCCCTCTTGGAGGAGTGTGCTGAACAACCCTGAGGGAGGGCCCTGGAGCAGCCAAGGTGAGTCAAAGGGCTGTTACAAGTGGAGGCACCACTGGGATTTGCTGCCCCCTTGAGATTATCCCCAACATTTCAGTTTGACATTTTGGTACCCCCCCCCCCCTTAGGTTGGGATAAATGAAATGGAGTTTCTGGAAGTAGAGGACTGGTGTGCGTTTGAGGGTCTTTACACCCGGAGGATGTTGTTGACAAGAAATGTGACTGGGGGGCAGACAAAAGACTTTCTTTTGGAGGTATTAGATGGGGCCCTGACATAGTGTGGGAGAATGAAAATTCAAAGGGTGGCCAAGGACCCCAGCACTGGGCTTAGGGATTTAATAATAGAAATGGAGAAGGACATAGTTCCTGTTGATGTACCCCTACTGTGACACTAGAAGGGTTCCAAGAGACCTGGGTGGTGCTGAAGAGAGGGAGTCTGGCTAGCCCACAACCTGTTAGTTCACCCCCGAGAACCCCCTGCCAGCGCTGGGTAAGTTACTTTTAAAAAGTAGACAGTTACAGTTACTAGTTACTGTCCCAAAAATGTAATCAGTTACAGTTACAGATTACTCAGACATAAAAAGTAATCAGTAACTGTAATGTATATTACATTTTATATTACTTTTAATACATGAAGTTCATTTACTCATGATTGTATTGATGAGGCCTTGGAACACCCAAAAATCATCAAAAACAACAGAAATGGAGTCTTGGACAAGAAATCAGTTTGTATGTTATTTTATTTTATGTTTTCCATGGAAAATAGGAAAACAATTGTTGCACATAAATGTAATCCCAAGGGCTACTACCCCTGCCTGCTTGGCTAGTAGCAGGTTAAGGGGCCTGAGTTCTGAAAAAGGTGCCTCCACCCGGAGGTTAGGGTTGGTAGTGGTCAGGCTAACCTGGGCACAGCCCTCCAGGACACTGTAACCGTTCTCTTTCCCTGCTAGTGGCCTGAAAACTGTACAATAATCACTTTCACAATACCCCTGGTACACCATACAAGTACCCACACTGTTTGCACCTACCACCAGGGCTGGTTCCTCTGGCTTGACCCTGGGGACCCCCTGTAAAACAAAGTTAGGCACAGCAAATAGCAACAGTACAGTACTTTGAGCACAAACTGGAACCACAATCAGATTAAATGCAGAAAAAGTTAGATCTGATTTATTCAGGGGACTTGAACAAGGGAGGGGCAAGATCAGGTTAATTAGCTTTAAGGCTATATCAATCAGTTATGCATGCGCTTTAAGTCCCCCACACAGTCACAACTCTGGGTACCTAGGTAAGAAGATGATGGGCTAGCCAGGACATTGCTCAGGGTAGGGCGGCATCGCAGCTGGTTGGGGCCCTGTGATGGAGGAAAAACAACATGCACAACACACTCTAATTGTAATCTGGAGCCAGAGGGCTCAGTTCGTAAAAGAGAAGGCAACAAGACAATCAGATTACACACTTTAGATTAATCTGTTGTTGCAGGGAGCTACCCTGATAATTACTCACAATACCCAAGACTGGACACAGGCAGGATGAAAACGAGACTGCAGGTGGTTGATCTGGAGTGTCAGGAAAAGCAGGGCCCACACAAATCACGAGGCGTTGTTCCTGTTCAAGCGTGGAGCAGGGGGCTGATCCCCAGACAGGTCTCTCGTCGATGGCTTTCTCTGTGCAGTGGGTAGTCTGGCTGGGCCAGCGTGTCAACGCCCAGGCCGATCGGGGATTAATATGGATTTCTGTCCGTGGAGCTGGATGCAGCCTCCAGCAAGCAAACACAGTTCAAACACACAGTGGGGAACCAAGTCACGACCCACTCTCAGCACACAGCACATTTACATGTAAGGAAAATTCCACTGTACCAGCAGATTGCTCTCTGGTCACAATCACAGAGTCTCTGCACACACCAGGAGTTCAAAGGTGGCTAGAAGTCCTGACAGGCCGATCGCATTCAGAAAATTTTCAGTCTTCTTCAGGTTGAGCCTGGTCACAATTCAGTGGCTTGCTTCATTCTCACAAACTCGGATTCAGTCAGAAATAATTCTCTTCTCCCTTTCAGGGGCAGCAGGCAGGCATGCAGGCCAAAACCCAGGCCTTTCCACAGTTCTCCTGCGTGAAACTACGCAGATGGCTGCTCGACTGTCTCGAGTTGTTGCTTCTTCACTTCCCAACTTAGATCTGACTCAAACAGCATGCAGTCTGGGACTTTCTCCAGCATCCAAAAGGATCGGTTGGCTGATCTGTCTGTCAGTCACAAGGGCCCCCCCCCCCCCCAGGGCAGTTTAGGTGCCAAAAGCCCAAAACTACAATTCCTACAGATTTTGACTCCACCAAGCCCCTTTAGGCAGGCTCCATTTTAGAGTCCCAAAGTACTGATTGGTCCAATTCGGCAATGCAGGACCAAGATGGTGGAGATAAACAGAACAGTCCTTGTTGCAAAGAAACAGGTTAGAACAAACTGCAATATATTCACTGCTCAAATAAATGATCAGCAAACAGTTACACCTTTCAACAGAGCTCGTTCTGCGCAGTCAGCGATGGCAGAAATGGAGTGATTATCAGGCAGCCCGGGCGGGACTAGAGCTTGGAAACACTCAGCCCCCTTCTCAGATCAATTATTACTGCAAGCTAGGCAGCCCTTAAAGAGGTAGTACACAGAGGCTTTACAGGCACTCTCTGGCAATAACGTTTAACTGCTAAAACGCAGGACACCAGCCTGGCAGTGAGCATTTAGGCAAGCTCAAGGAAGACTTTTCCGGAACCCCCATTTGCAGGGGGGTTACATAAAAAATAATGTAAACATGTCATGTCACATTATAATAAAGCAGCACATCACACCATGACTGACACGATGATACATTATCAAATTTCTTAATTTTCTTATCACGTGGATGCTGCTATTCCTTATTGTCATGTGTGGAAAGCTGAAAATATATGTTACAACTTCAATACACAAGTACAGTCAGTGGCAGTATGACAGTACGTATGGTACCTCATCGGATTTGTCTTTCTTTTTGTCTCTCCCGCCATTTCTCTCAGTCTCCTTTTCACTCTCTCTCTACCTTTCTTTTTCTGCCTTTCTCACTATCTTTCTCCCCATTCTCTCTCTCTCTCTCTCTCTCTCTCTTTCATTCTCTCTGTCTCTTTTTGTCTTTCTCTTTATCTATTTATCTCTCTTTGTCTCTCTCTCTCTCTCTCCCTCCTTCCCTCACTAAGCTTTCTGTGCCTCTCTTTCTCTGTCTCTCTCTCTCTCTTTCTCTCCCTTCCATCTCTCTCTCTGTCTCTCTCTTTCTGTCCCGCTCTCTCTGTTCCTTTCCTCTCTCTCCCTCTGACCCCCCCTCTCTGTTTCTCATTGTCTCTCTCTCTGGCTCTCTCTCTCCCCGTCTCTCTCTCTCTCTCTCTCTCCCCTCCATCTCTCTCTCTCTGTCTCTCTCTTTCTGTCCCGCTCTCTCTGTTCCTTTCCTCTCTCTCCCTCTGACCCCCTCTCTGTTTCTCATTGTCTCTCTCTCTGGCTCTCTCTCTCCCGTCTCTCTCTCTCTCCCCTCCATCTCTCTCTCTGTCTCTCTCTTTCTGTCCCGCTCTCTCTGTTCCTTTCCTCTCTCTCCCTCTGACCCCCCCTCTCTGTTTCTCATTGTCTCTCTCTCTGGCTCTCTCTCTCTCTCTCTCTCTCTCATCTCCCTCTCCTCTCTCTTCTCTCTCTCTGTCTCTCTCTCCTGTCCATCTCTCTCTCTTCTCTCTCTCTCTGTCCCCCCTCTCTGTTCCTTCTCTCTCTCTCTCTGACCCCCCTCTCTGTCTCTCATTGTCTCTCTCTCTCTCTCTCTCTCTCTCTCCGTCTCTCTCTCTCTCTCTCCTCTCTCTCTCTGTCTCTCTCTCTTCTGTCCCGCTCTCTCTGTTCTTTCCTCTCTCCTCTGCCCCTCTCTGTTCTCTGTCTCTCTCTCTCTCTCTCTCTCCTCTCTCTCTCTCTCTCTCTCTCTCTCTCCCTCCTCTCTCTCTCTCTCTTTCTCTCCTCTCTCTGTTCCTTTCTCTCTCTCCTCTCACCCCTCTCTGTTTCTCATTGTCTCTCTCTCTCTCTCTCTCTCTCTCTCTCTCTCTCTCCCTCCCTCCATCTCTCTCTCTGTCTCTCTCTCTTCTCTCCCTCTCTCTTTCCTTTCCTCTCTCTCTCTCTATCTCCCTCTCTCTTTCTCTTGTCTCTCTCTCTCTCTCTCTCTCTCTCTCCCGTCTCTCTCTCTCTCTCTCTCTCTCTCTCTCTCCCCTCCATCTCTCTCTGTCTCTCTCTTTCATCCCGCTCTCTCTGTTCCTTTCTCTCTCTCCTCATTACACCCTCTGTTTCTCATTGTCTCTCTCTCTCTCTCTCTCTCTCTCTCTCTTCATCTCCCTCTCCCTCTCTGTCTTTCTCTCTCTCTCTCTCTCTCTGTTTCTCTCCCTACCTCCATCCCTCACTCTCTCTCTGTCTCTCTCTCTTTCTCTCTGCCTCTCTCTTTCTCTCTCTCTCCATCTCTCTCTGTCTTTCGCTTCATCTCTTTCTCTCCATCTCCGTCTTTCTCTCACTGTCTCTTTCTCTCTCTCTCCATTTCTCTCTCTCTCTCTCTCTGTCTCTCTCCCTCTATCCATCTCTCTCTCTGCCTCTCTCTATCTCTTTTGTTCAGTTTCAATAAAAAATAAATAGAGTGATGTAGAATCCCAGTGCTTGGTTTGTTGTGGTGGGTTACATCAAACACAATAAAATACTAGGGATCGAATGTTTCACTCAGTACAACTGTACAAGTATAGTAGTACCATATTTAAGTGTTTTTTTTTTTTGGGGGGGTGCTAGGGGAGAAGGGAAGTTTGTCCATGCAGTCCGGTCTCATTTATCCAAACTGGTACATTCCCTTCAACTTTTCAAGTGTCCCATCATAGTAGCTGCTAAGTCATCAACTTCCACGCCCGTGGTGAAGTTGTTGAGTTTGCCTCAACTATGACTGGTAGTGGGGGCAAGTAATTGTTGTTAAAATCCTCATGATATTTTGAAGACCTAAATGTGGCTGAGATGTGAACCGTGCCACTGTGCCACATTGTGAAGGCTGCAGATGTGTAGTGACTAGTGTATAGATCACACCCACGTAACTACGAGGTGGAAGTGGCAGGCTTAGCCAGTGTGTAGTGTGTGAGTAATGTGTCAATTGTGGTGCCCACCATGCCCTTTCGTGTGTGGCCCATGCCCCAGCCACATTACTGGTTTCTCAGTGCATGCTCATCACAGCTGCTTTCTGGCATGACGTTGTGATGAATGAGTGCCTTTTTGGCCATTGGCTGTAATCCTAGGAGCACAATGTTGAAGAATGATGATGATGATGACCATGCCATTACGGCATTACAATTATTATGACTGTCTGAAGACAGAAAACCTCATGAGGATGATGATGAATAGTACAATAGAAAAAGAAGCAGAACATTTCAATTAAAAATGCTGGGCATCCACAGGTCCTTACGCTGACAAAATACCTGTTGTTAGTACGAGCGGAATGACATTGGATCACGTTGTTGTTTTAACTTGCTACACCCTTGTTTTGGGTTTTCATATTTTGGGTAACTCAAAATGTAAAAGGTAGCCAACCTTGACAAGTGGCCCTAAGTGGAACCAACAAGCACAGTGTGCTCTTGTGCTGTGTTAAAAGTGAAAAGTGCCAGCACAACACATGTTCACCTCACATCAGAGCATGTAAAGATGACTAATGTATCATGAGCTACAGTAGTCTGTAATCAGCAGAACATCTGAGTATTGCAATAATTAAGGTCGTTGTATAGGATGAGATACTGTAAGTGCAACTGCAAGACAGCATGAGATGCCCATGCCTGATGCTGTTAAGCTACCACTGACGAGAGTCTAGTCAAGACTGATAACAGAAGACAATAATAAGCTCGTTGTCTAGGGGAGATAGTAATCAGGTAATTAAGTGTGTGTGCTACTACTACTACTGTTGTAACAGATGATTCAATGGCTGTTGCTCAGGTGCTAGTTAGCTACACTGCCATCAAGAGACTGAATCATGCTCGTTGATTGACTTGTCTAGGCAGCAGAGGATGGGACAAAGGACAGGGCAGACAGGTCATTGGCAGACAGGTGGTGCCTGCTGCTGGGTAAGCTACAGTCAATAGACCTAACTGTATCATGCTCATTGACTGACCTGTCTACCACAGAAAGCACGGGACAGAGATAAATGGCTTGTGGTGTCCAGAGGCTGCGGTGCCTGTCAGGGTGTCTTTTAAAACTGGACAAGGAGACCATCATGATCATCAAGAGACAACTTTTTCATGCTCATGAGTGACTAGTGTACCTACTACAGACAGTATGGGAGAGTTGAGATAAATGGCTTAAAGTTGTGGTGATGTGCCAAGAGGTGGCATGGCCATGGTGGTGTTCATCAGTGTGTCATTTTTTAACTGGACAAGTACACTGTCATCAAGAGACTAAACTTGAACTTCCAGTGACGTCATGCCCGCAGCTGCAGCCTGAGAACTCAGCTCCATCTCCCCCAGGGCATAAACTACTAATTTAACAACTAAATCGTGGAAACTACTGGGCTAATTAGACAGAATACACCGCAAGGATGCCCCGATGAAAGACGGAGAATCAGAAGCAGCCACCAGATCCCTTCGATCCAGAGGGATTGCACTCTGACAGCGACAGCTTGCAAATGTCAGGCCGCGGCGACCTCCTGGCGGCCGACAACACTAACGCCACCAGCCTAGCCAGACAGATGGACATCATCCTTAGAGAAAAAAGGGACTTTCGGAGAGAAACGCAGTCCACTTTTGCAGATCTCAGAACTGACATGGAAAAGGAGGAAAAGAGGATAGACAGCCTTGAAGAACAGGCTGCGGCCACCGACTCCAGGGTAGACCATGCCAAGCGTGCAATCCTCCAGCTGCACCAGGAGGTGCAGACCCTACAAGAATGGGCAGAAGACGTGGAGGCACGCAGCAGGAGAAATAATTTGAGGATATCAGGTTTCCCCGAAGGAGCTGAAGGAAACAACCCGGTCCTCTTCTTGCAGCAATATTTCAGAACCCAATTAGACCTGCCTGAGGACTACACCCTTGAAATGGATCATGTCCATCGCACACTGGGGCCCCAAATGCCCAATCACCCATGCACAATCCTAGCACGCTTTTGAGATATCAGGAGAAGGAGATGGTGCTGCATAAATCTTGGCAGAAGAACCTAGTCTACAAGGACAACAGAGTTTTTGTCGACAATGACTACCCCATAACCACAGCGATGAAGCGCAGGGCCTATGCCCCTATCTTAAGGAAACTGAAGGAGGCCGGGATAAAGTTCCGGATGCCGTATCCCGCGAAACTGGTGGTTTATTTTGTGGAAGGCCCCAAAAGTTTTGAAGATGCTGACAAGGCTGCCCAGGAACTTCTCAAAATGGGGATAGAGGTTCTGACAGGTCAAAAAACCCCTAGTTCAACACTGGCATCCAATTTAGCACAGAAGGCCTGGAACAGAGTAATGTCGAGGGAACAACATCGCAGAGAGGGAGAGTCGGCGATTCAGCAAATAGTGACCAGTCTAAGAAGACAAGCAATGGCTGAAGTGGAGAATGAATCTTCCAGACAGACTAGCAAATGAAGGGACTGTGGACTATTAATTGTATTACCTAGTCAGCAGGTAAGCTGGTCTTGCTGTTCCCTTTTCTAGATAGACTCCCCTAGGTGACCCCTGTGCACTTACCCCCCCCCCGAGTATCTCTCCTCTAATCGACTGCTCTAAAGCAGTTACTCCTGGGGCTATGCGCCCCGGAAGAGGTTCCTGCATCTCTGGGCTCATTGCTGAAGACCTAATGGGAGGATGGGGGGCCTCGGGTGGCTTTCTACTGGCGAACCCACATGGGAGAGAGAGAAAGGTTAGAGTAATAGAGAGGACCTCTGCAGTCAAGGGATGGAAGAGACATAGCTGGCTAGTCCTCTGACTTTTATTTGACTTAAGGCACACAAGAATCTGCTGAACTGACAGGTCGGTGGCACACTTATCAACTAGAGAGATGCTACTGGGGGCACCTTACGTTAAAATAATTCAGGGGTGGGATATTGCTAAGAGGCAAGGCTGAGGGGATAGTGCCCTCCGCTCACACTCACTTTCAATTCTCAAGATGGGCAGGAGAGGCTACGGCCGAAGGTGGAGCCCTCCCCCTCCTCATATGCTCTCCCAATGTTGTAAGGGTGAGATGAGAGGGGCGATGGGCAGGCTCTATTTCGATGTGGATTCCTGAGGGTGACAAATAGGCCCCTGCCCCAGAAATTTTCATAGGTCCACCAGGATGTATCTAAAGGTCAGCCCCAAACTGCTGAAGAAATAATCAGTTGTGACACACTTATTATGAATAATGTCTATTCGCTACCCTGGGGGAGGATAGGGTATGGTATACCCCCCCCTTCTTCTCCCCGTTCCTAGGGCGTATAGCGTCTGATCCTCCGGAAGAGTGCGACCAAGCCATACGTGGCAAGCTAGGGGGCTCGGGCGCGTTTGGCTCTCAGCTCCCATGGAAGCCGTTCACTGTTTGGCAAGGCCAACCCAGTTGGCTGGCCCTGCCCTTTGTTAGGTTCTCTGTTAATGTTAATGTTTGTTATAATCCTTAGGTTTTTGGAACCTTGAAATCCGAGGGTGGCTTGTCTCCCTCATCCCCCCATAGGCAGTCATCCACTTACATAGCAGGAACCGGATACTGCAGAGTCATAGGATCAAGAGTTAGTAGAAGGGCTCAGTTAAAACCTCTAACAAATTAAAGAGGCATAAATGGCTGATAAAACATTACAGATATTTTCACTAAATGTGAATGGGTTATGGACCCCAGTTAGATGCTCCAGAATGCTTTCTCTGTTTTAAAAAAGTCAAGCTGAGATAATCTATGTACAAGAAATGCATATGAATGTCAATGAGCATAAAAAATTAGTTGGAAGGGGATTCACTCAGGTTTTCTCATCCTCATATACCGGAGGTAGGAGGAGGGGGGTCGCCATACTGGTCTCGGGTCACACCACCTTTCGAGCCACACAGGAGTGGGCAGACGCTGAGGGCCATCTGGTGATTGTCCAAGGGTTATTGCAGGATAACGAGGTAACCCTGGCCAATGCCTACTCCCCCCCCCGGGGTCAAGTGCACAGACATTAAGATTCCTCCTAAGGAAGGTATTGGAAATGACTAAGGGGACTCTGATTTTAGCAGGGGACTTCAATATTGCACCAAGCCCAAATTTGGACTCCACAAGGGTCACTAGGCGCAGACAACCCGCACCACACAAGTTTTTTAAATGGTTTATTCAAGACACATTCAGTCACTTCACTACCAGTCTAGCATTGCTTGTAAAGTGCTTTGGATGTATGAAAAGCGCTATATAAATGCTGATTCTTCTTCTTCTTCTTCAAGAGGTGGGCTGGCTCGATGTATGGTGTACCCTCCTTCCGAGAGACAGAAGTTATTCATTCTACTCTGCTGTACACAGAACATATACAAGGATAGATCACTGCTATACACAAAAAGAAAGTCTAGGGCTACTTAGGGAGGCCACCATTGGGAACATTGCCCATACAGACCATGCCCCTGTGATCATGAAGTGGGGACTGGGACTTGAGAGGCGGGACTCCTTGTGGAGACTCAACCCGATACACCTTAAGAATAGATTATTCCAGGAGTTCCTGAAAGATAAGATACAGGAAATCCTGAGAGGATTCACCCTGAACAGGAGACCCCTCCGGCGATCCGCTGGGACACACTGAAGGCGGTGCACAGGGGTCACCTAATACAACACACTACCCTCCTTGCCAGGTAACATAGGGAAAAACAATTCCATTTGGAGCAAGCCCTTGGGTTTCTCCAAGAGGCACACCAACAAGGCGACCTGTCGGTGGCAGCACAGCTCAAACAGACCAAACAGAAACTGGACAAGTTGTGTCTGCAACGAACAGAGATAACATTAGCATTCCTATGGCAACAGTACGGGGAGGTGGGCCCGAGAGCCTCATGCCTGTTGGCCTTCTGCCTCTGGAAGCAGAGACGGCTTGCCACCATAGCTTCCATTAAGGATCCGGAAACCAGCATCCAACACATAAAGTTAAAAAGTATCACACAAATATTTTGTGACTATTACAAGAAACTATATACCCCTGACCACCCGTCAGATACTAGTAAAATTGACAGTTTTCTCTCATCCCTGGACCTCCCTAAACTTGACAGGGACCAGCAGGTAGGGCTGACCTCTCCCATAACCCAAACAGAACTGTGAGCAGCCATTTCCTGGCTAAAGACAATGAAGGCCCCAGGCCCTGACGGCTATGGTTCTACAAGTGTACAGAACATCTGATCAGCCCCCTGTTGGAGCGGGTCTACAACGGAGTACTACAGGGCTAGCATGACCCCCCTCTAAGCTGGTCATATGCAGTGATCTCAGTCATCCCTAAGCTAGACAAGGTCCCTCAACTTTGTACCTCCTACCGCCCCATATCAGTATTAGACGTAGATTATAATCTCCTCACGTCTATAATGGCTAGGAGATTAGATGGGGATCTCCCCTCCAAGATGGACTTAGACCAGACCGGTTTTGTTAGCTCTAGATCACAACAGATAATACCAGGAGAGCCTTGCATTTGGTCCAGACAATGCACTCAGGTGGGCCCCTTGAGTCCTTCTCAGCTTAGATGCGAGAAGGCATTTGACAAGTCTCTGGCCATTTCATGTTTGCTACCATGTACAAGATGGGTTCTCTGCCCCATTTGTTTCTCTGATTAGAGCTCTCTGTCGTCACCCAGAGGCTTTGTAAGGTTCCGGCCATCACTCAGCATATTTCTCCCTACACAGAGGCACCCGTCAAGGTTGCCCTCTGTCCCCCGGGTTCTTCGCCCTCTTCATTGAACCACTGGCCCAAGCCATTAGGAGCTTCCCACAAATTTCTGGAGTCCACTTGGGGGGAAGAGAGCATCGTATCGCCTTATATCCAGACGATGTTCTGCTTTTCCTCTCTGATTCCACACAATCAGTGCCAACTGTGTTCAAAATTCTAGCTGAGTATGGACAATGCTCTGGATATAAATTAAACACCTCCAAAACAGACGCTCTGACATTTAACTTTGCTCCCTCACCACTATTTCGGCAGACCTACCCTTTTCGATGGATCTTGAAAAACTGAAATACCTGGGCATTTATTTATCCCAGGATGCTGGGAAGGCTGTATGAAACAATTATGCCCCATTCTTTTCTCAACTTCAAGCGGATTTGGCCAGGTGGAGTGTCCTCCCACTTAACCTGCTTCAGAGGGTTGAGGCAGTTAGAATGGTGATCCTTCCCCGGGTACTTTACCTTTCTCAGAATGTACCTATATATGTTCCAACCAAAACACTCCACACTTGGAATAAAGCTATACTGGGGTTCATATGGGCAGGTAGACGCCCCAGAATAAGGTCTTCAATCCTTTCACTCCCAAGGTGGATGGGGGGGGCCTAGCCCTTCCGAACATTAAACTATATTATTGGGCCTCACATATCTCCTTTATTGTTATGTGCTTTAGGCGATCCAGTCCCGCCATATGGAGGGAGATTGAAGAGGGCCTATTCCGTTTGGGGATCTGGTAAGAGCTACCCTACATCTGACACAATATTCCATCGCACCACTGTGCCCAGGTCCATGGATTACGCATCAGACCAAAACATGGAATGTGATCACGTGAGGCAGCTCACCTAATCTATTTGATTTACCTATGTCCATTAACCACCTGAAGCACTTCCCCCAGCTCGGATGGATCATACTTTTGGTCAGTAGGAGTGTCTCCATCTTACCTCTATATCACAACTGCTAAAAGGGAATGATTTTAACTCTTTCCAAGAGCTGAAGCAGACCTATGACCTCAGGCAGGAGGATTTCTTTAGATTCCTGCAATTGAGACATTTTTTTTCTTTCCCTCACGCCAGGAATACGTAGGCAAGAAGACATACCTCCATTAATATCTCTAATGCAGAATACCATTACGGCCCCCGAGATCCCACATATAATTTCTAACCTTTATAAAAGCACTTACGAAACCCTAAATTGTCAACACATTGGGACTCGGGAATGGAATCTGGAAATGGGAATGGAATTTCCTTACAGCAGTGGGATGGAGGTTGCCTGCTGGCATCTAAATTTACACACTCACATAGCTGGCGACTTTTTTCATGGCAATTAATAATTCGATTTTTCCGAACCCCTGCAATAACAGCTCACTACTCAAGGTCCAGAACATCTGAATGCTGGCGCCAATGTGGTGAACCCTTGGCGCATCATACCCATGTGTTCTGGTCTTGCCTCACTATACAACCCTTTCTGAGTTCCCTTCAGGCGGAGTTAGTTGACCTATTGGTAGGTCCAGTCACCTTATCAGCAGAAATGTTCATAATGCAAGCTGTTTCCGAGAACTGAAAGATCTTCACACATGCTGCATACTAGGGATTACCACTCCTGGCAGTGAAGAAAGTGCCTTCAGACACTGGCACCCCCCCAGATCCTACAATACCAGATAGGAGGGGAAACAGTAACTAGTGTTTATAAAGTGGAAAAGTATTTCATTCTCTACAGATAGTCTTACTGAACTTGGGGCACTATGGTGGGCCAAGTAGATCTTAACCTACATAATGGCAAGAGACCCCAGCTTCGTACCCTAAAAGTTAAATCACATAATTAAAAAAAAAAAAAAACACTGCCTGAACAGCTATGGGGGACAGAAGTGGCAGTGGAGAGGATTGTTTTGTTATGAAAGAAGAGAGGATGGATAACTCTGAATATAGTGAAGGGACTTAACTTATTATTATTCCGTTATGTTATGAAATTGAACCCTATGTACTCTACATATGTATGATTTGTAGCTATCACAACCTGTATAGCCTAAACATGAACTTGTGACTGCCTTCCCCTGCACCTTATGGAAAAATTGTTAATAAAAATCATATTAACAAAAAAAAAAAGAGACTAAACTTAATTATGTTCATGAGTGACTAGTCAATCACATACATCTGGGGACAGTTATGATAAATGACTTGAAGTTGTGGTTCCCAGAGGAGGTGGTGATGTTGGTCACTGTGTATTTTTAAACTGGAAAGTACACTGTCAATCAAGAAACTAAACTTAATCATGCTTCTGATGACTGACTAGTGTAGCGCAGGCAGCGTTGGACAGTTGACATAAATGGCTTGAAGTTGTGGTGCCCAGATGTGGTGGTGGTGTCTGTCAGTGTGTATTTTTAAGATGGACAATTAGACCGTCATCAAGAGAGAAGAGACTAAACTTAATCATACACGTTGATTGATTTGTCTAGAGACACAAGTGGAGGGAGTGAGAACGAACAGATAAGTTGCTGGTATTTCCCTGGTCACGCCTGCCTGTTAAGCTACTTAGTAGAGAAGTAGACAGATGGTCGAGAGACTAAACTTAATCATGCTCTTTTGCAAACTAATCTACAGACAGCAGGGGACAGTTCAAATAAACAGGCTATGGCGCCTGGTACCAAACTGTCACTACTGTGTTAACTTTTAAGCAAGCAACACCAGTGGACCTAGACAGTCCTCACTTTTTTATAAAGAATACTAATAAGTTTGGAACCATGGTATGTTTCTTTGTATACTCAGATTTGTGGATAAGTATTTTTTTTTTTTTACTTAGGTGACAAACAGCACAGTAGCAGTAGCACACACACTCAACAACATCATGCCCCATGCAGCATTGCTAGAGCATCTCAGTAGCAGTCCATGGCCAGGACCATAATACAGCTGGTTATTCCCAGTAAGTTTTGTTGCAGCATAAAAGTAGCTGCATTTCAACATTTTCGTCACCGAGTCTTTTTCGTCTAGGTGTAAGGACCTGTCCTCCAACACTGAAGAGTGTTTCTACAGGAACACTTGACAGTAGTGCAGTATTGTAACGCAAGAATATTTTCTTGATTGTTGGGAAGTTTTGAAACTTTCAATATTTTTATTGGTGTCTTTCAGGTACTGCTCCAGTTCATGAATAACTCCACCACCATGGGTAGGTTGCGAAGTTTCATCAAATTTGAAGAAATCATCGTCCTCAGGATTGTCTTCAGATGATAAGCTGCCACGAACAGTATCTTTCTGATGTGACAACAACGGCACTTCATTCTCAAGCATGTTTCTTGCAGCTCGGCCTTCCTCATCATTCCCTAGCCAGTAGTCATCTTAGACAAAATTGTGGTAACATGACGCTAACAAGAATCAACACTCTCTATTCAAAACTGGTACTAAACCGAGTGTCTACCACTTTCAAGATTGCATCTAGAAGTGGTGATGCATACCGTAAGACTGGTCTCATATCAAGCAATTTTTTTTTTCAAAGCAACCAATGTTGGAAAGAGATAGCCCATATAACATTTTGTTTCTGCCTGCAAAATATTCAGCGAATTTGCTAAAGGCTGCATTACTTTGCAGTACTCCACTAAGAAAGCAATGTCGTTTGTTCTAAATCTTGTGAGACAAAGTTCATCGCATATGTTATGCAAATCTTCATCATCTTTTTCGACAATAGACCTTATTTTGTCATCCGCTCTATAGTATGAATTCCAACTTGTGTCATTGGATTCAACTAGTTCAGAACCAATTGTGTCAGAGACAGTTACACTGGCTTGAGAACTTTAGTGTACTTTGTTCCAAAGAGCTGAGCATTGGGCCATTGTGCCGCAGAACACCTTTTTGTAGGCAGCATTGGATGTAGCAGATTGTATATCCTTCATTACTATTAAGTTCAGGGTATGAGCCGCAGAGCGTTGATGAGAAGGAAGATTGTATGTCTCTTCCATGTCTTCATCCACATCATCTAAAATGCGGCATACGTCACTGAAGCTTACAACATCTTCTGTGTCATATTCTTCTTCAGCAGTGCGACTGCTGCTTCCCCTGCCTGCTGCTGCTGATGGTCATCATCATCATCATTTCCTCATCATGAACTGTGACAGTGCCAATGGTGGGCGTGATATTGTCAGAGCCACACACGTGAATAGCCTCAACAAAGTTTGATCTGTTATCTGTGACAGTTTTAACAACCTTGTTCTGAATGCAATATTTGAAGTGTATCTACTCCAGTTTGGAGGCAATAACATCATAAGTGTGTCTGCCTTTTATTCTTATGCATGCCAGTGCTGCCGATTTTCTCAATAATGTTTTCACATCTATCAATGTGTAGTGACAAGTAGATAGCTACTATTATGTGCCATCCAAATGTCAGCAGTAGTACAGATGTGACATACTGTACATTGCTGAATTCAGAAATCAAGTTTGATTTCATGTTTTGGTACACTTTCTCTATCCTGTCTGACAGTGTTTTAGGTGTCATGACTTTCTTAATTGGCTGCAGACCATGACTAATTTGACAAATGAAGGCTGTTCAACAACACTGAATGACTGTAAATCTTCTATGACAAACTGAATAATAAGTTTGTCAACGCGAGACTGACTGACAAGGGAACTCTTTGTGGATTCAAATAATTGTTGTTGTAGAAAGCATTTCTTAATTTTATTCACAGCTGCTTCTGATGACACAGACTTTCCACTGCTGCTTGAGCTGGAAAAGTCATCATCCACCTCTTCTTCATAATCATCTCGTGACCTTTTGTGTGCAAGGGTGGTCATGTCTGAATCTGTATTAGTATGTCCACTGCTGTTGCATTTTGACACAGGTTTTTTGAATTATTCCAAAGATGAAGGATGGATGCGCTCCATATGTTTTTTTAAGTTCGACATACTATTTTTTGAGGTTGACAGCAGCTTCACTTTCGGCACACAAAGTTTACATTGGACAGAAATGTTTTTTCCCTTATCACATTTTACCTCAAAGAACTCTCCCAAATACCACTTTTGTAAAACAGACACACTCAACTGTGAGCCACTATGTGGCGGTGGCGTCATAAAAGAGGATGAAGAAGAGGAGGAGGAGGAGGATGCATTTTGCCGTTCAGCCTGGTGATCAGCCTCATTGTCTTGTTGTGTTTCTTGTTGGTTAACAGACATGTTAACTGCAGAGGAACATGCGATAACTTGAAAATCTAAGAACACAGACGTCAATGTGATGACACTGACACTGACAGAGATAGTGACACACTGGACACTGCACACTGACACTGGCTAATTATCAGTAATCACAATTAGTACAATATGGTTTCCTTACAACTAAGATTACAGTTTAGAGACAAATTCAGAAGTATAACAATAACTGCATACTACTAAATGTAAGTGTTTCAAACAGTAACAGTGGTTATAGTGCATCTACAGTAGATAGGCAATCTATATGTATTGCTTATGGCTCATTACTTATTCACTGAGCAAACTCTGTGTTCTTCCACGTGCTCTGTTATGTAATAAACACTAAATGACCCAGCCCAAGACTACTAACATGGAGATATGGAAAACAATCAGGGTCTTGGTATTAGAAATTCTGAATGATTGCAATAACTTACAAGACTAATGCTCACACTGTATAAAAACACAATGTGAAGATGTCAGTAATACTGTCTCTTTTTTTGGTATTTACTGGCCTGCATCATCTGGCCTGATGCAACAAAATATGCTACTTGCTATGTATCTTCTGGGTTCTGTCTCTGATATCTGCCTTGGTCTTGCTTAAGCCTGAAGATTTGGATGATGATGATGATGATGATGATGATGGATAGTCAGATAATTAGTTCTGTTTCTCAGGCACCTTTAAAAAACAGCAAATAAGAAGAGCTATGGTGTGCACGCTCAGCACAGTGCGCCACCACATCTGTTCTAACTAGTACAGTACAATCTCTCTCAGTTAGCTGAACCCCAATTATCCAGACCATACCTCTCTATTATCTGACCTCTGTGACATTGTCCCCCAACTATCATTTGGTTAATGTTATTTAGACTCCTGATAATCCGGGGAGGAACCAAGTACAGACTGTCTGAAATGACAATGCAATGATGACATACATTTTACCTGTAAACAAAACACATTTTTATGCATTAATAACAGCACAATGTGTCGATTCAAACTAGTATTCTGATACGTGTTAACTTTTGTGGTGAAAGATCAATTCTTTGGTCCACTGTAAATTAAAAACCAGGAATACATTTTTCATCATGACTCAAAGTGATATGCTATGATATGCTATGATATGATATGATACTGTAGTCTCTTGCACAAGTTGCATTGCCTGAATCTGTCTGAACATCGGTGTTAAGTGTTACTTACATGACCATAAGTGACGTGTTTTTTTACTGGTAAATAAATCAGAAATACCCCCCAAAAGCATGTGCCTGTCTCTCTTTTTTTGTATAATGAACATATATAGCAATTGTTTTCTATGTAGTTTGTGTAATTAAAAGTCTGATACTGAGTAATTAGTGCATCACTGTGATGGCCTTTAATTATTCTCCATTCCACTGTACACAACAGTTGCGTGCAGTGGACTGGATGGGACGGGAGAATAATAATCATCACAGTGATGCACTAATTACTCAGTATCACATGTTTCATCATTATTTAACAAACAATAACATTTCACGTATTGAATTTTGACTACAAGTACTGCAGCATCCACTTGCATTTGCATGATGAGAAATGCACACAGTGGTGTGCAGTGCCTTGCTGCTGCACATCACCAGTGAACCAAGTAGCAGACATTTAGAAGTAGTTGGAGCAGATAACCTGTGAATGGAGATGAGCATGTGTTGGTCTGGTCTGATGTGGTCTGGCAATCATCTTTCCATGATGTTCTGGTGTGGTCTGACAGTCATCATTCCATGATGTTCCAACCACCCCTACCCTGTGTGATGGATCTTATCATGTGTGCCTAAGGGCAGCAGATCACACAGACAGGCAAGGTGCAGTTTCAAACACCTCAGAATAAGGATGGTCAGACGACACCAGACCAGCACATGCTCACCTCCACTGGCAGATTATGTGCTGTACTACTTCTAAGTGTTTTGGCACTTGACTGGAAGAAGGGGTTGAACACTCCTTCCTGTCCTATGTTTTTTGATGACATTGAAAGAAGAATTCACAGTACCCAACAATTAAAAGAAACAAAAGTGTACCTCGCTAGGCTCTGTGACAGCTCCCTTCCTGACTGGACCAAATCACGGGACACCAAAGCTATCGATGTTATTCACATTCAGTTCACACAGTTGACTACCGTCCACAAGTGATGAACAAGGGCCCATGTTCAGACAAATTCTGAAATGGAAAAATGTACTGTAATGAACTTGGCCCAAAAATGCACTGCTAGATTTGAGACAGTGCTTCACTCACTACCCCCTGGCTGTGGCCCTGCCATGACCCACCACCTGCACAGCAAACAAACCACATCAGCAAAAGGCCATCATGGTCTGTCTAGGCTGCTCGAGATTGCAGCTAGCTCCTTATTCAGCAGCTGCCCCAGCCCCCACCCCCTCCCCTTACCTCCATTTACCCTCCCCTTTGCCCTGGCCCACCCCTTCTTAAAGCATTACACTGTGTTACATGCTACCATCTCTTCTGGTAGTGCGTTCCACTTTGCCACCACCCTCTCGATAAAGAAATGCCTATTCACCTCCCTCCTGAATCTACCCCACTCCAATCTCATGTCATGGCCCATAGTGTCTCTCCCCACCCTCCTCCTAAATAGACCCTCTGTGTCTGTTTTGATTATCCCTTTCATGTATTTGAAGGTCTTAATCATGTCCCCCCATCTCTCCTCTGCTCCACTGTGTACATGTTTAACTCCCTTAATCTGACCTCATATGGCAAGTCCCCCATGCCCTGAATCATCTTCATTTCCCTACGCTTCACCCTCTCCAGCAGCCTAATGTCCTTTTGTAGGTATGGGTGCCAGTACTCCACACAGTATTCCAGGTGGGGTGTAACCAATGATACATAGATACATAGATACATAGACAGTGTCGGCAGATAAGGGCCTATGGCCCACCCAGTCTGCCCATTTAAGTTTGTAAGTTCAGTTTATGTTTTCCAGGAAGTCTGTTGCCCCTTACCCCTGACCTCCAGAATTCCTTTATGTCTATCCCATGCATTCTTAAATCCCGTGATTGTTTCAGCCCCCACCACTTCCTCTGGCAGGGTGTTCCACTTGTCCACCACCCGTTCTGTGAAGAAATTCTTCCTCACGTTTCCTCTGAATCGTCCTCCCTCCAACTTCATCCCATGCCCTCTAGTCCTGGAACATCTTTTTCGCTTAAAATAGGTGCATTCTCTGCACCCTGTTCCTCCCTGTAAGATACTGTATGTCTCTATCATATCCCTCTCTCCCTCCTCTCCTCCAGGGAGTACATGTTCAGTGCCTTCAACCTGTCCTCATAGGACTTGTGATGCAATCCATGCACCATCTTTGTTGCCCTCCTCTGAACCTTCTCTACCCTGTCTATGTCCTCACGTAGGTAAGGTCTCCAGAACTGCACAGTGTAATCCAGGTGCGGTCTCACTAGTGTCTTGTATAGTGGAATTATGACCTCCTTTTCCTGCTGGTGATGCCCCTGCCATGCATCCCAGCATCCTATTTGCTTTACCTGCTGCCTTGTCACACTGTTTCCCTGCCTTGAGGTCATCAGAGATGATAACTCCAAGATCTCTTTCCTGCTTGGTGCATGCTATATCCTCATCCCCCAACTGATATATTGTGCCAGGGTTTTTGTGCCCCATATGCATTATCTTGACTTCCTTGCATTGAATTTCAACTGCCAAACCCCTGACCATTCTTCAAGTTTCTGCAGGTCCTTCTCATTCTGTCTACACCCTCTGGTGTGTCTACTCTGTTACAGAGCTTTGTGTCATCAGCGAACAGTGAAATTCTGCCTTCAGGTCTCTTAATGTCACTGATGAAGATATTGAATAGTACCGGTCCCAGCACTGATCCTGTGGTACCCCTATTGGTCACTCTTCCTCTGTGGAGTGACAGCCATTTACCACCACCCTCTGTGTCCTGCTGCCCAGCCAGTTACCTACCCACCGCACTACTGTCCTGCCCACACCCATATTCCCCAGTTTGTGCAATAGTCTTCTATGTGGCACAGTGTCAAAGGCCTTGCTGAAGTCCAGATAGGCCATGTCCACTGCCTCCCCTGATCCACCTCCATAGTCACCCAGTTAAAAATTCAATGAGGTTGGTCTGACATGACCTTCCCTGGTGAAACCTGCTGCCTTGGGTCCTGTAGTCCATTGACAACCAGATGTTCCACCAATCTCTCCTTCAGTGTGCTTCCATGATCTTCCCCACTACCGAGGTGAGGCTGACTGGTCTGTAGTTCCCCTTCCTCTTTGTTCCCACTTTTGTATAAGGGACTACATCTGCTATCCTCCAGTCTTTGGGTACCTCCCTGTTTCTAGTGATCGGCTAAACAGGATAGCAAGAGGTTCAGCCACCACCTCTCTTAGTTCTTTAAGGACCCTGGGGTGCACCCCATCTGGCCCCATTGCTTTATCAACTCTTATTACTTCCAGTTCCTTCAGGACCCTTTCTCGTATAAAGGGACTTGTGTCCATTTCTGCACCATTCTCACCCCTTGTACTCCATTCAGACCCATTACCCTCCTCTTCCTCAGTAAAGACTGAGCAGAAATACCTGTTCAATATGATCTGTATAAGGGTAGAATAACCTCCCTCCTTCCCAAGGTAGTGCCCTTTGCAACACACCCCAGCATTTTTTTGACCATTGCTGCTGCCTTTCGGCATTGTGTGGAATTGTTCATTGCTCCTGTGATGAGCACCCCCAGGTCCATCTCCTCTTCTGTTACCTCCAGCTAGATGGTAGCTTCTCCTTGGATTTTTTTGTTCTGAAGTGCAGCACCTTGCCTTTTTTCGCGTTGAACACCAGCTGCCATCTGTCAGACCCAGTGGCGCAAGTGGTAGACAAAAAGCACTGGCACTCAGGCATTGGCAAATGTGAAATGCAGAATGAAGGTCCTCAACCTGAAGCATGGCCATCTCAAGACACGACTATCTGTTGAGACACTAGTAGATTCAGTTACAGATACTGAAGTATTTCTAGGAAAATAGCATTGTTGTACAAGTCATATGTTGTTATGGAAAACCCTGACTTCGGGTCACAGGCCCAGAAACTGACATTATGTTACTGGTTTAAGAATATCAGTTCCAGTGTCAGTGGGAAGAAGTCCTGCTGCAAAAAAAAGCACAGGAACTGAGTTCCTGTGTGTTTCTGTTCACTTTCATGCCTCCAGCCTTGCCAGATCCTCCTGTGGCCCCCACCACCCCCCTACCTCCATCCACCACCGCCACTCCAATCTTGGTGTCATCCTCAAATAGGCTAATTTTGTTGCTGATGCCCTTCCGAGATGTCTGCAATAAATATGCCAAACAGCACTGGGCCCAACACCGACCCCTGTGGAACACCACTTGTCACAGGCTTAGGGGATGAGTATTCCCCACATACCACCACCACACTTTATGTTAATTTCACATAAAAAATAAGCAAACAACATTAAAAATAGTATGTAAACTACAGTAATTTGGAATTCTGACCCAGGTGTAATAATATAATAGCAACAATGAACAAGGGGGTTACATTACTGTTTAAGTTAATCCCCGCTGGGGGCAATATGACCCTACATTGTGCTTGTGCTACATTACACCGCAGAGGTTGATTAAGTGAATATAATGTAACCCCCATCCAGTACTACTTAAATAGGTAGCCCCCAGCCCCAGGCCCCCACAACCCTCCATATCATACATTTTCTTCTCTACCTAGCAGCCAGTAGCCCCAGCCCCCACCACAGAATACCACTCTATATATGTAGGTGGGCTCAGTGTGCTTTCCACTAGACCTGTGCCCTCCCCCCAGGCCAGTATCATCTCACAGTGACAGCCAGCACCACCTCACACCTCCTAGTCATATACATCACCCCACTGTCTGCTGCAGCATGCAAGAGAGGGCAACATGACTGAGCAGTCTTCCGCTCACCACCACAGCCTGACTGCCACAATAACTTGTCAGCAGACCAGCAGTTGTGCGGTTGCATACACACACACAGCTCAGCTGACAGTTCGGATGGTGGTTGGCGGTGGGGGGGTAGAGAATGCTGTGCCACTTGACTGGTCCGACACAATGTGGCAATGTATATAGGACTGGTGGACACGGGAGGGGGGAACCACTGCACACCATGGATTCCACTGCATTCAATGCAGACTGTGAGTCTGGAGGGGTATGGGGGGTTGATACTGACCTTGATCTGAATGACTGACAATAGAATACATAATATAATAGGCAGCACTATGGTATGATTTAAGATTAGGAACAGAATCAGGATTTTTGGACTGCATCTCTGAAAAACACAGCTCTGTTAATTGGATCAGATGCTCATGTGATGCATTTATCTCTAGTTGCATTCACCACCCAAGCATCCCTAAAAGTAACATAATAAGGCAGTCTCACAGTGCATGACTCCACCTTTAACCCAAGAGTGAAGATCAGTGGCAGTGGTTATATGACTTACTTACTTACCTTACATGTATGCTGCTATAATTTTTACTGTCTTCTCCCAGTAACTTCACACTGAACATTCAATCCACCTAAGAATAAATTTATAGTAAAGAAGCATTAAAGTACTGAAAAGGAAAGGTAAAACAAAACCAAATCAACTTCCACATCCCCAAATGTTGCACCATTTTAGTTGCCCTCCTCTGGACTGCCTCCACCCTGTCTATGTTCTACTCTGTCCTTCTTTTGATACACAGTGCAGCATCCCTCCTTGTGTCACCATTCCCAAGCACTCTTCCAGCCATATGTGTACAGGTGGCAGTAGTTCCGACTACTCTAGGATGTGGGTGGTTCTCTCGTCTCTCCATCCCATTATGAGCCCTAGGCATCCATCTATTGATATGATGCTCCCCACACCAACTGTCCTGCCCTCGACGACCTGGGCTCATTCTCAAACCCAGATCACCTGTGTAGCGACAAGTACCCCTGCTGAAGCTTCTCAAGTTAAAAAATATATATATGTAACCCCTAAGTGGCACTGTCCCAAGGGCTACTACCCCTGCCTGCTTGGCTAGTAGCAGGTTAAGGGGCCTGGGTACTGAAATGGGTGCCTCTGTTCGGAGGACAGGGTTGTTAGTAGCAAGGCTAACCTGGGTACAGCCCTCCGGGACACTGTAGCTCCCTCTTTCCCCTCCAGTGGCCTAGACAATATGCAACAAACACTTTCACAATAGCCCCTATTCAGCATACCAATCCCCACACTATTTGCACTTACCACCAGGGCTGGCCCCACCAGTTCAACCCTGAAGACCCCCTGTGAAACAAGGTTAGGCACAGCAAATAACAACAGTACAGTGCTTTTAGTACAAACTAGAACCACAGTCAAATCAGATGAAAAAAGAGCTAGATCTGATTTATTCAGGGGACTTGAACAAGGGAGGGGCATAATCAGGTTGATTGATTCTATAATTGATCTAGTCAGGAAATTATGCATGCACTTTTTAGTCCCTCAACACAGTCACACACACGCTGGGTACCCAGTTGGTGAGACAGGCTAGCCTGATGCGTTGCCCGGGGTAGGCCGGCATTGCAGCTGGTTGGGGCCCTGTGATGAAAATAAAAGGCATGCAGAAACACACATAATTTGTAATCTGGAGCCAGGAGGCTCAGTTCGTGACGATTAGACCAAATAATTAAATCAGATGACACACTTTGATTGAGCTGTTGTTGCAGGGAGCTACCCTGGTGTTTACTCACGCTACCCAGTACAGGACACAGGATGGAAGAAATGGAGACTGCAGGATGACTTGCTGGTTTGCCTGGGGAAGCAGGGCCCACATGATTCACCATGGTGTCATTCCTGATCGTGATGTTGAGCAGGGGGCTGATCCCCAGGCAGGTCTCTCGTCGATGGTGTTTTCTGCGCCAACGTAGTTGGCTGGGCCAGTGTGGCAGGGCCCACACCAGGTAAGACAGTTCGGATATCAGTCCAGGAAGGCTGGATGCAGCCTCCAGCAAGCGTGGCACAATTAAAAAGTGGGAAACCAAATTGCGACCCACTAATAGCAAACAGCACATTTACAGTAAAGCAATCACCATACCACAATGCAAATAGCAGTCCAGCAGCAATATCAGTGTTTCTGAGCAGAACCGGGAGTTCTATGGTGAATGGATCGCCTAACAGGCTGATTGCATACAATAAATCTTCGGTCTTCTTCAGGTTTAAATCTGGTCACTCTTCTTTGGCTTTGTCACACTCCGATTCGGATACAGTCCGATTAATAAGCTTTTTCAAAGGATTCCCTCTTAAGGGACAGCAGGCGGACAGGCCAAACTCAGCCTTTCTACCAATCTCCCTCATGAACTACGCAGAAGCAGCTGCTCGAATCACTCAAGCTGTTCACTCTCCAAACTCTACCTCCAGACTGACTCACTGCAGCAGGCAGCTTGGGAATTTCCCTTCAGTCCAAAAGGTTCTGGTTGGCTGATCCATCAGTCAGTCAAAGCAAGGGCTCTCCCTCCAGGTGCATTTAGGCTTAAAAGTCTCAAAACTACAATTCCTACAGAAATTCACTCCCACAAGACCCCTGGGGACAGACTCCATTTTAGGGTCCCCAAAGGTACTGATTGACCCATTCTACCAGTCCAGGACCAAGATGGTGGTAATAAACAGAACTGTCCATGCTGCAAAGAAGGCAGGTTAGACAAACTGCAATATCATTACTATTCTAATAGACAATCAGCAAATAAGCACAGCTTCTAACAGAACTCCCTCTGCGCAAATAGCGATGGCAGAATGGAGCGATTATCTGGCAGCCCGGGTGGGACTCGAGCATAGAAACACTCAGCCCTCTCCCAGATTAAAGAAGCACCACGTTATAGGCAGCTGTTAAAGAGACAGAGCACAGACGCATTAAAGCACTCTCATACAAACACTTTTAAAACACTAAGACACAGGATACCAGCCTGGCAGTGGGCATTTAGACACACCCAAGGAAGACTTTCGGGAACCCCATTTGTAGGGGGGTTAAACCCTTCTTTGCCTGGAAAAAACTTGGTGTCCGCGTCAAGTCTACACCATCACAATATTGAAGAAGCAACATATATGAAATATACATGACATTAGCATACTATGGAAATAATATCTGAAGCATCAGTTAACGCAAACTTATCACATTGCTACACATTTCACTATATTTCATTATACCATATCTTCATTGACAATACTTAAGCCTGTTTCATACATTCTATACTGATTCTATTATGATTAACATACGATGAACAGTTACTTATGACTTCACGTTATAACTTCTTGTACAGTAAACAATGTAGAAGGGGGCCCTTCCCTATCAGCTAACTTGGGGCTAGATGGGACAGGGACACCATGTTCTGAGGGAAGAACAATTATTCAGGAGGTGGCAGTCAAGCTCAGTTTGGGCAGCGAGCTCTTGGAAACGTAAGCACCTTTACGGACCACACTGAGAGGCAAATCCACAGGCCTCCCAGGGGAATCATAACTAAAACTTAGCACTGGCTTAAAGGGGAAGTCTCCCATAGTTTGACACCAATATTTTCCCAACTCCTTATGTGTAACTGTTGTGTGCCTCCTCCAGTTGCCAGCAGTCCTGCTGTTGTCCAAATCTAGATTGTAAATAAAAATATACTGCCCCTAGAAGTTATCAATGTGTTTGTCCTCCATTTTACCATCAATGTTGCTGGAGAATGTTGTCATCAGAGCAACAGATAATGGTGCTGCACTAAATGCAGTTCCACCAGTAAACCAAACTCACAATGTTTGGTTCCCCACTTGAGTAATGTAGGAACCCTTTAAGTGTTGTGCACATCCAGAAGTGCAAGTCTAATAGGGACTAGGACCATGTCAGTGTGATACACCACTGATTTGAAGTATATACAGTATTCATATAAGGAAGTGCCTGTATGTGTTGTGTTACTGCTTCTGTTAGCAAAACCAGTTTACCCAATAAATGACTCCGGGTACAACAAGAGTTTTAAGTGGTATTATACAGCTGTTGTATTATGTTCTGTTTGTGCCAGCATTCTCTGTTTTGATTGACACCAGCAGTGAGAAACAATATTGCAAATATGCCCCTTTCCCTTTGTAACTAGGCAGTTAGTGATTGGATGGCTGCTGTAAGGCAATAAAGAGTTCAGCTATAACAAGGAATAGGTTACCAGGAAAGCATCAGCTGCAGCATATGGAAGAAGGGTAATCTAGTGGTTAAATCACAGGCACAAGAACTGGGAGACTCTGGTTCAAATCCTACAAGAGCCCCTTACTCTCTAACCCTTAACAAATTCCCCTAACCTCCTTGGGAGCTGTTATGGCCTCTCAGGTCCATGACTTTAAAAGTGCCCCCATTCCCATTATAAATCATTAGCAGTGATGTGAGAGCTACAGCACTTCACTTTGAAGGTACTGAGGACAAGCTGTGGCAGCCCCAACCCCCTCGCTTTGTAATGCCAGCATTTGAAGTAGGATGTTCCTCACAAATCAGATGCTACACTTCAGCTGTTGTAGGTAAAGGAACTAATCAGTTTCAGTGTTTGTAGTGCTCTGTATTTGCTTAGCTCATTCCTCCTGTGTCATATGCATTCTGTGTCTTGGTATTTCCAGTCAGAAACTCAGATTTAAGGAGCATTTGAAATGTAAAACAATACACTTTATAAAGTAAGTGATCTAGCTCTCCACTTTCAGGCTGCTGAAAGGGTGTGTGTCTCATTTGTGAAAAGGAGGAATTCAGTCTCGTGTGATCCTTTGGGAAACTGCCTAGGCCCACCTTGTAAATGAATCTTCTCAAGGGTGTTCACCTGGTTCAATACAGATTGACTGATTGACTGATTGAGCCTACTGCTCTCCACATGTTACAACTGTCTCACGGAAAGAAATGAGCAGTACAAAGAAACAGATTTTGTTTCCTGTGAACGAAATACTATTAGATGTATTATTTGCTCTACACATACAGTATTAAGGCTACAAGTACTACTCCCTATGTGAGTTGCATGACAGAACTGTCTTAAGCCATTGCAAACTTAAACTAAAATCAGGACAGACCGCATTGAAACCCTTATGTTTCCTTCTGCACTGTTGATGCAGTGACATCAAGGAATGGGAGGGTCTGTATTACAAGTGACTCATTTGCATGTAAATGGAGACTTGCTTGACATTTTACTACCTTGTGTCAGAGCTTCAGACTCTAGATATGTATTGCAACAGAAGAAATGACTGATCTCTTATTGACATATGTGCAATACTTGATGTCATGTATAATAAATACATCAGACATATCCAAATCATAAATATACAGGAGTCTTCTCCTTTAACAGGTCGCCCAGATTTTTGGGGAGAACAGACATGGCTCTGGGCAGTCAACACTGGCATTGATTTCTCCTACTGTAGTGAGGGAAGCCTCTGCATTGGTTGGATTGTCCAGATTGGGAACACTATCAGTTCCTTGCTCTGCAGACTCTGTTTCCACAATACTTTGCTCATTATCATCTTCTGAAGAGGTCCCAGGTTGCTCATTCTGAGAAGACTCTGACACAATTAGACTTTGCAGCACTAAAGGGGTGCTGTCAACACTTTCATAGTGTTCAAGTTCTGGTTTGTCACCATGGAGACTCAGGCCATCAGCCCCTGCTTCGGGCAAGTCAAACAGTTCTACAAGACACAGAGAGTCCGCAACCTCAGATGTGATACTTTGTACCTCACTTTCAAGGGGCATTGGGTTCAAGGAAGAAGCTTGGGGGTTAGGCAGTTCTGAAGGCCCAGCTTCATCCCCACGATTCTGCAGAGAATTGCCTCGAAACAACTGACTCAGTTCATATGAGGGATAATAGGCATTATCACAGTCACTCTCATCAGAGACAGACGAAGAGTCATCACTGTCACTCTGGGCCTGCTGAGGGGAAGGCCTGAGTTCTGGAACAACACAGACAGGTTGGCTCTGTTTTCTCTTTGCAGCAGCATGAGTCAGTGGCCCAGGAGAAGTGTCAAGTGTTGGTTCAGCATCAATGACAACTTGGCCGATGGGCAGAAAGTGATTATGGTGCATGGTCTTAACAGCTTTGGAATTATTTTCTGGGCACAGCTTGTACACCGGCAGATCATCCAGTTTACCAACTACTACGTGAGGAAAATGGTGCCATCTATCAGCAATTTTGTGTTTTCCATGCAGTTACAAATTGCGTAGTAGTACCCTATCTCTGGGCAACAACTCCTGGCCTTTTACTCATCGATCATGTCTTTCTTTGTTGGCAAGATTTCGCTTAGCAGCCATAGTTTGAGCTAATTGATAGGCATGATTCAACTGATCTTTCAATTTCTGAACATACTGCAAGTAGTTTTCATCTCAGACTCCATCTAGAGAGACCCCAAAGCAGACATCAACTGGCAGTAAGGCCTCCCTCCCGAACATGAGACAGTAGGGGGAGAACCCAGTAGCGTCACTTTTGGTGCAATTGTCGTGTGTACCAAGGTGCTGATCTGCTGGTTCCACTTATGCTTGTCTTTTGGATGGAGGGTGCCCAGCATGTCCAGAAGGGTGCGGTTAAAGCGTTCTGATTGAGGGTTCCCCTGTGGGTGATAGGGGGTGGTTCTTGACTTCCACCCCCCCACACACAGAGAGAGCATTCCTTTGATTAACTTACTTTCAAAGTCTCTGCCTAGGTCAGAATGGATCCGCTGGGGGGCACCACAGTGGACAAATAATTTTTCCACTAGGATCTTGGCCATGGTAAAGGCCTTTTGATCTTTAGTTGGGAAAGCTTAGGCATACCATGTAAAATGATCAGTAACTACCAACACATTGCCAATGTTCTTTTGGTTGGGTTCTAAGCACAAGAAGTCTATGCAGACCAGTTCCATGGGGGCACTGGTAGTGATGTTGACAAGTGGGGCAGCTTTCCGGGGCAAAGCTTTCCGCTGGAGGCAGTGACTGCAAGTTTTGACATGATTCTCAACATCTTCCCCCATCTTTGGCCAGTAGAATCAGGATCATACCAGGCTGAGAGTTCTGTCAATACCGAGGTGCCCCATGTGATTATGGAGGGACCTCAGTACTGATGCTTAAAGGCCATGTGTAGGACCAACTGTTGCTTGTCTACTTGACCACAATGATCCACTGTCTCTCTGTATAACAACTGATCATGCAACTTTAACCTGGGGCCTTCCTTGAACAAGAGAGCAGTTCCCAAGTCAGGGGAACACAACTTGGACACATCTTTCCCCACACGCATGGTGTCAAGTGCTGGTAGAATCATGGGATCTTGGGATTGAGCCCACTGAATACTATCATTATTGAACTGAGGTAGTGCACTAATATCTAAAGCAGAGAAATGGCAATAGGCAGCAGGTATGCAGGCATCAGGAGGGCCCAAGCAATCTACTAGGCAGTTCACTGTATCCGCAGACATGTGTTCATCTTTATCAAACTTTTGGCATAATGCTTTGATGTGGCTTGGGCTGGCAGTATAGCCTAGAGGTTAGAGGAATGAAGCGTGAATGAGCTTAGTACATCTAGCAGACCAGACCTGAGTTTGATTCTCACAACCTCCACTTGCATACTGTGTGACTCTGAGCAAGTCACTTAACCGCCCAGTGCTCCCAGGTCGCCCCTGAAAACAGGCACTTGTGTCTAGTGGGCCTTACCTGGTTACCAAAGACTAAAATAAATAAATAAAATAAATGTCAGGTTCAGACAATCTGACCCAATTGTCCTTGGAAGCTGGCCTTCATGACAGGGCATCAGCATCAGTGTGGTTTAGTCCCAGTCTGTATTCAGCAGCATAATCATAAGTTTATAAGGCAGAAAGCCAACGGTGCCCAGTGGCATCCAATTTAGTTGAAGTCTGCACATAGGCCAGTGGGTTATTGTCGGTCTTCACTAATATCTTTGCCCTATAGAGGTATTCATGAAACTGCTCAACTATGGCCCATTTTAGGGTGAGGAATTCCAATTTGTGGACTGGATAGTTCTGCTCTGATGGGGTTAAGCTCCTACTGGCGAAAGCTACAGGTCTCAATCCATCTTCGTAATCTTGATATAGCACAGCCCCAAGGCCCTGCAAACTAGCGTCTGTATGCAGAACATAGTGCTTGGTAGGATCAGCATAGGCAAGGACTGGGGCATGGGTGAGCTGGTATATGACTTCAAAGAAAGCTGCTTCATATTTGGGTGTCCACTGAGTCCCAAAAGGCTCACCTGTTCAAAAACACATTTTCTCATGGTCTTTGATAGCCCCCTTTTTGTATTTGTGGTTGGTTGGGAGTAGCCTTGGGTGAGGTTAAGGATCAGTCAAATCACCTTTGAATAGTCTTTGATGAACCTGTGGTAGTAGCCACAGTACCCCAAGAAACGCTGTAGCTCTTTTAGGTTATTGGGCTGGGGCCAAGTGGTCAAAGTTTCAACTTTACTGGGATCTGTCTGTATCCCTTCCGTAGACACTATGTGTCCCACATTTTTCACAGATGTTTGAAAAAACTGGTACTTGTCTATGGATAACTTGAGGCCAAATTCTTCCAAACGATTGAGGACTTTGAACAGTCTGGGCTCATGTTCCTCCAGTGTGCATCCGAAAACAAAGACATCATCCAAGTACACTAAACATTCCAGCAAGTTCATGTCTCCCACCGCACGTTCCATCAATCTCTGGAAGGTGGCAGGGGCACCCAAAATCCCCTGTGGCATCCTCAGGAATTTGTAGAATCCAAAAGGACAGATGAAGGCTGTTTTCGCACGGTCCTCCGGGGCCATCAGAATCTAATAATATCCGCTGTGGAGATCCAGTACTGAGAACCACTGACCCCCGTTCAGGCAATCCAGGGCATCCTGTATGTGTGGCATGGTGTATTGATCTGGGATAGTCTGTCGGTTGAGAGTCCGATACTCCACACACATCTTCATGGATCCATTCTTTTTATGCACCACTATGATGGGGGATGCATATGGGCTTCTTGATTCTTGAATAATGCCAGCAGCGAGCATTTCCTGTAGGTGCCTCATAACATTGTCTATGTCAGCTGGGGCAAGGCGTAGGGACCTCTCTCAAAATGGTCGGTCATCATGCAGGCATATGTTATGCTTGGCACCATGGACACACCCCATATCCCACTCTTTCAGTGAGAACACTTGGTCTCTCTGAGCAAGTTTCCTGCTAATTCGGGTCTTCCATTTGGCAGACAAGGGAGAATCACCAAAGTCAAATAAGTCTGGGGTCACTTTCTCCCTTTTGCCAGAGTGCTTGTTACTGGGTAATACTGCAGTGTCTGCACAGTGTACTGTAGCCAGCGTACATCCGCAGTTCACATGAACTTCCCTGTCAAATATATTTCTCACTTGCACCATTACTCAGCGGGCATAAGCATGGGCACATGCAGATAGTATACTGGGCTTAACCATTAAACCCTCTGGCAGCTTCCCTTTACTAGGGGCGTCTATCATCAATATTTTGTTCTTTACATCTCTTCTTAGGCGGACTTCTCCATGGATCATACACTGGGTGTTGGGGGCCAACACCAAAGAGTCAGGATCCTTTTTCCACACTACCCCCCACTGGCTCATCTCAGTCCACTTCATCAGGTTTCTGTTGCAAGTCATAAGCCCTTTTGATTAATGCTGGAATTCGTAGGGCCCGTCAAGTCCATTGCCCTTGTTTCTCATGGTAGAACTGTACTAGTCTCCCAAACATGTGGGCATTTGTTCCTATAAAGAGGGGAACCACATCATACAGTCTGGTGGGGGGGCACACTATGGCAAATGTCTCAACTTGTTCATCTACCCCAACCACGGCGGTATAGAATGACAGCCAGATCCAGATACACCCTGAGTACGGACAGGACTTCTCACTCAACCCCCACATGTGCAAACCTTCCAAGGGTTGTAGGGGTATGTCAGGTAGATGCTCTTGGTACCAATCTTGAAATACTATGGTCACTTGAGATCCACTGTCAAGCATTGCCGGGGTAGACACACTGTTCACTGTCACTGTAGTTTCCATTGAAGGGCCCACCATCTCGGACCACTCAGATGACTTGGACTTGGATGTCAGTTTTACAGCTGCCTTGGACGAATAGCTTTTCCGGGCAGCCCCACCTGGCGGCTGTATGTTGCTTCGTTGAATCAATGCCAGCAGCCTAGTAGTAACTTTTCTCAGCTTCTCAGGCGAACGGCAGGTGAACCGGGTGTGCCCATCCTCTCCGCAGTGGTAACAGAAAACAGGTTCTTTAGAGTCTCTAGGAGAAGAGGAGCTGTTCCCCTGCTTGAACATAGTGGGGGAGTCTTGGGGTCTCTCTCTGGTCGGGGGTTTGCTCTCTTGGCTTTCTGAGCTCCCCCAAGGGTCAGTGTTTCAGGTAGCTCGGAGCAGGTCTCCCACCAAAACTCTTAGTTCTCATACTTCTTCCAGCAGGTTGTCTTCAGGCCGGGTTTCAGAGGAAATGACATGTACCCCCACCTCTCCCGGCAGGACATTGCTTTTAGCCTCGGGGGTGGCTGGACAGGAATTAGCATCTCTAGCAGCCTCAGCTGCTTGCTGGCTGACCCTCAACTCAGTCAGCTCCTTGATCAGTTCTCTCAACTGTTGCAATTCAGCCTCCTCATCCCTCTCAGAGGTCTGGCAGGTGTGGGCAGCTCCATCATAGGGCTTCCATTCGTCTTCGTCATTCTCAGTCTCACGGATCTCTTTCATTAGGTCACAGTATTGGGGGGGATTGCCCATTCTGACTTGCAGTTTAAGCTTCAACAACATCACGATAGAGTACCTTGCTGACTTTAAGATATGATCTAGCCTGACCCTGTTCAGTTCACTGGTGGGCACCCCTCCGTTCAAGTGAGCCCGCTGCAAAGCTCGCTCAATTCAGGTGACAGACATTGATAACTTTTCATTTTTCAACTGTTATGCAGATTTAAACTTCCACATCAGATCATCCCCCAACTCGGTGCTACCAAATACTCCCTCCAAGGCAGAAAGGTATTCAGCGGCCGTGGCCTCCGGGCTGATGGATCGCAGGAAGTGAATGACCTCCAGTGCAGGGCCCCTCAAGCTTTCCATGAGCTTCTTCCTCTTATCCCCCTCAGCACACTGCCACTCCCGGACAAATGGGTGGCGTAGTCTATCCACGTTTCCAGATCGTCCTCCCCCACCAGCTCCGGGACCATGCCCGAAAGGAGCCTAAGTCTGCGGTATGAGTCCAAATGTACAGTAGGTATCACTATGGGGGAAGCAACTGTAGGGGTGGCGGGATAGGTTTTGGGGGACTGCACAGGAGTGACATCCTCAGAAAGCTCTAACATTTTCACTAGCTCTGTAGCAGAGCGCTCCTCAGAGGCTAACAGTTTAAACAGCTTGTCTTTAAATCCCTCGATGTGGGGGGAACCCTCCAGGAGCAGCCGGGTCACTATGTAAGTGAATGACCCTCCACCCCTTTTGGGACCCTTCAGGCAAAATGACAGGGGGTACCTTCTCTGGTTCAGTGGGCAGGATGCAGAAGAGTAGGGACACCATAGTTTGATTAAACAGGTCGGAATCCCTTCCTTTCACCTCAACCTTCCCCAAACACTTCACTTGTTCAACAGCCTCTATAATAGTTGCATTAGTGGTCCCTAACGGGATGTCTATTAACAAAATGGCTTGTTGAGGGTCTACCCCCTGTGCCTCGCTCCACCCCATCATACGGTGCACTAGCAGCTTGTGAGGAGCAAGTTTAAACTTGGGCATGGTGAGCGCCTCCATTTTACCACAATTTTTAAGCGTGGGGTTGTAGTACCCACTTCAGATCACTAGAAGATGCAAATCCCATCGTTGGTGCCTCCAAGATGTAACCCCTAGGTGGCGCTATCCCAAGGGCTACTACCTCTGCCTGCTTGGCTAGTAGCAGGTTAAGGGGCCTGGGTACTGAAACGGGTGCCTCTACCCAGAGGACATGGTTGTTAGTAGCGAGGCTAACCTGGGTACAGCCCAACGGGACACTGTAATCCCCCTTTTTCCCCTCCAGTGGCCTAGACAATATGCAACAAACACTTTCACAATATCCCCTATTCAGCATACAAATCCCCACACTGTTTGCACTTACCACCAGGGCTGACCCCACCAGGTCGACCCTGGAGACCCCCTGAAAAACAAGGTTAGGCACAGCAAATAACAACAGTACAGTGCTTTTGGTACAAACTAGAACCACAGTCAAATTAGATGCAAAAAGAGTTAGATCTGATTTATTCAGGAAACTTGAACTAGGGAGGGGCGTAATCAGGTTGACTGATTCTATAACTGATCTAGTCAGGCAATTATGCATGCACTTTTTAGTCCCTCAACACAGTCACACACATGCCAGGTACCCAGTTGGTGAGACAGGCTAGCCTGATGCATTGCCAAGGGTAGGCCGGCGTCGCAGCTGGTTGGGGCTCTGTGATGAAAATAAAAGGCATGCACAACCACACACAATTTGTAATCCAGAGCCAGGAGGCTCAGTTTGTGATGATAAGACAAAATAATTAAATCAGATGACACACTTTGATTGAGTTGTTGTTGCAGGGAGCTACCCTGGTGTTTACTCACGCTACCCAGTACAGGACACAGGATGGCCAAAATGGAGACTGCAGGATGACTTGCTGGTTTGCCAGGAGAAGCAGGACCACACGGTTCACTGTGGTGTCGTTCCTGTTCGTGATGTTGAGCAGGGGGCTGATCCCCAAGCAGGACTCTCATCGATGGTGTTCTCTGCACCTGACGTAGTTGGCTGGGCCAGTGTGGCAGGGCCCACGCTAGGTAAGACAGTTCGGATATCAGTCTGGGAAGGCTAGATGCAGCCTCCAGCGAGCATGACACAATTAAACAGTGGGGAACCAAATCGCGATCCACTAATAGCAAACAGCACATTTATAGTAAAGCAATCACCATACCACAATGCGGATAGCAGTCAGGCAGCAATATCAGTGTCTCTGAGCAGAACCGGGAGTTCTATGGTGAGTGGATCTCCTGACAGGCCGATCGTGTACAATAAATCTTCAGTATTCTTCAGATTTAAATCTGGTCACTCTTCTTTGGCTTTGTCACACTCTGATTCGGATACAGTCCAGTTACTAAGCCTTTTCAAAGGATTCCCTCTCGAGGGACAGCAGGCAGATAGGCCAAACTCAGCCTTTCCACCAATCTCCCACGCAAACTACGCAGAAGCAGCTGCTCGAATCACTCATGCTGTTCACTCTCCAAACTCTACCTCCAGACTGACTCGCTGCAGCAGGCAGCTTGGAATTTCCCTTCAGTCCAAAAGGTTCTGGTTGGCTGATCCATCAGTCTGTCAAAGCAAGGGCTCCCCCTCCAGGTGCACTTAGGCTCCAAAGTCTCAAAACTACAATTCCTACAGAAATTCACTCCCACAAGACCCCTGGGGACAGACTCCATTTTAGGGTCCCCAAAGGTACTGATTGGCCCATTCTAGCAGTCCAGGACCAAGATGTGGTAATAAACAGAGCTGCCCATGCTGCAAAGAAGGCAGGTTAGACAAACTACAATATCATTACTATTCTAATAGATAATCAGCAAATAAGTACAGCTTCTAACAGAGCTCCCTCTGCGCAAATAGCGATGGCAGAACAAAGCGATTATCTGGAAGCCCGGGTGGGACTCGAGCATAGAAACACTCAGCCCCTTCCCAGATTAAATAAGCACCACGTTATAGGCAGCTCTTAAAGAGACAGAGCACAAAGGCATTAAGACACTGTGATACAAACACTTTTAAAACGCTAAGACACAGGATACCAGCCTGGCAGTGGGCATTTAGATACACCCAAGGAAGACTTTTGGGAACCCCCATTTGTAGGGGGGTTACATATCTATTTATTTCTTGGTACCCTGTGGTACCCCCCGCCCCTTGAACAGTACTAAAAAAAAGAATACTGTGTGTTTTGAGTCCCTTGTATTATTTAGTAACAGTAAGTGACCCCCTTCCCCCTCCGTTATCCCTGACAAGCCTACATGCAGGTACAAAACACCAGTAATGCACACCCTGTCCAGTCATCCCCCGTCACAGTGGCCAGCACAGGGCAATGAGGTGAGGCAGTTAGTGCTAATTGTTAAATCAGTGGATAAATGAGCTGAGCAGCACAAATAATTATACTGTTTGCAATACACTGATAAGACTAGCCAAGGACGGAGGATAACTGGGGGGCTGTGCTGCCACCAAGATGGGGGATGAGACAGGACAGGGTGTGCACTAAAGGTATTTGGATGCATGGGGGCTTACCAGGGATAAGAGAGTTGAAGGGGTGCCACTCAACTTCAGGGAGCCAAGACACACATGATTCTTTGTGCTCATTCAGTACTGTTCAAGGAGATGCGTGAGGGTAAGAGCGCAGGTGGGAGGGATGCTGTGCTGCTAAATAAATACCCATGCTCACATTAGGGTCCTCGGCCCAAATTTCTGGCACACCATGGGGTTAGGGGCACAACAAAAGAGAAAGTGCCTGGAAAACTAGTGATGGTGAAATCCCCCCTTGAAAGCTGCTATATCCAGGTTGAAGGCAGTACATGACAGTGAGCACTGTAGTGCAGAAACAATTGTAACCCCTAGGTGGCGCTATCCCAAGGACTACTACCCCTGCCTGCTTGGCTAGTAGCAGGTTAAGGGGCCTGAGTTCTGAAATGGGTACCTCCACCCAGAGGTCAGGGTTGGTAGTGGTCAAGCTAACCTGGGAACAGCCCTCTGGAACACTGTAACCCCCCCTCTTTCCTTACTAGTGGCTGGAACAATACACAATAATCACTTTCACAATACCCCTGATACACCACACAAGTACCCACACTGTTTGCACTTACTACCAGTGCTTTCCTCTGGCTCGGCCCTTGGGACCCCCTGTAAAACAAGGTTATACACAGCAAATAACAGCAGTACAGTACTCTTACACAAACTGGAACCACAGTCGGGGTAACTGCAAAAAAAAGAGTTAGATCTGATTTATTTAAGGGACTTGAACAAGGGAGGGACGTAATCAGGTTAATTTGCTTAAAGGCTGTATCAGTCAAACAGTTATGCATGTACTTCAGCGTCCATAAACAGTCACACACTCTGGGTACCCAGATGGAGAACGGTGAGCTAGCCAGGAACATTGTAGCTGGTTGGGGCCCTGTGATGGAAGAAAACAACATGCACAACACACACTATTCGTAATCCGGGGCCGGAGGGCTCAGTTCGTGAAAAGAAAACAACAAGACAATCAGATGACACACTTTTAGATTAAGCTGTTGTTGCAGGGAGCTACCCTGATGATTACTCACGATACCCAAAACTGGACACAGGTTGGACAAAAATCGAGACAGCAGGTGGTTAATCTGGAGTGCCAGGAGAAGCAGGGCCCACACAAATGGCCGAGGCGTCGTTCCTGTTTAAGTGTGGAGCAGGGGGCTGATCCCCAAGCAGGTCTCTCGTCGATGGCTTTTTCTGTGCAGCTGGCAGTCTGGCTGGGCCAGTGTGGCAAGGCCCCGGCTAAATGGAGACAAATTCAGATACAGTCCGTTTTGGGCTGGATACAGCTTCCAGCAAGCAGAACACAGTTCACACAGTGGGGAACCAAATCATGACCCACTTTCAATACACAGCACATATACATGTAAAGGATTCTACAGTACCAGCAAGCAGAGCACAGTTCACACAGTGGGGAACCAATTCATGACCAACTTTCAATACACAGCACATTTACATGTAAGAAAATTCTACTGTACCAGGCAAACCGCTCTCCGGTCACGATTGCAAAGTCTCTGCACAGACCGGGGAATCAAAAGCAGCTGGAAATCCTGACAGGCCGATTGCATTCTGCAAAATCTTCGGTCTTCTTCAGGTATGAGCCTGGTAAAAAATCAGTGGCTTACTTCGTTCTCACAAACTTGGATTTAGTCCGAAATAATTCTCTTCTCGCCCTCTCAGGGGCAGCAAGCAGACATGCAGGCCAGAACTCAGGCCTTTCCACAGTTCTCAAGCGTGAAACTACTCAAACGGCTGCTTGACTGTCTCAAGCTATTGCTTCTTCAGCTCCCAACTTAGATCTGACTCAACTGCCAGCAAGCCTGGGAATTTCCCCAGAATCCAAAAGGTATGGTTGGCTAATCTGTCTGTCAGTCACAACAAAGACTCCCCCTTCAGGTGCAAAAAGGCGCCAAAAGCCCAAAACTACAGTTCCTACAGATTTTGACTCCAGACAGCTCCTGTAGTCTGGCTCCATTTTAGATCCCACCAGTACTGATTGGTCCAATTCAGCAGTCCAGGACCAAGATAGTGGAGATAAACGAAACAGTCCTTGCTGCAGAAGAGGCAGGTTAGACAAACTACATTATCATTATCATTCTAAATGATTTTCAGCAAATAGTTACATCTTTCAACAGAGCTCCCTCTCAGATTACTTATGACTGCAATCCAGTCAGCTCTTAAAGAGACAGTACACTGAGGCTATACAGGCACTATCTGACAATCACATTTAAACTGCTAAAACGCAGGACACCAGCCTGGCAGCAAGCATTTAGGCAAGCTCAAGGAAGACTCTTCAGGAACCTCCATTTGTAGGGGGGTTACAGAATTAAGCAACAGGAAGAATCCATGTGCCTGGTGATCAGGCTGTACAAGACAGTGTAACTGGAGTGGAGCTGAACTGACTGGACACCCATATACCACTTTGCACTCACAGCAGGCATTTATTTCAGACATACCATATTTTTAGGCATAGCGAACAAGAACAGGAGGATGTAACTATGCGTGGTGATTCATCAGGGGCAGCGGGCAGGGGAACACAGCTTAGGGTACACACTGCAAGTAACAATTTTACAGAAAAAAAAAAACAATAAATGATGCCCTACTATGTTGTGGGAACATACTGACACTAGTGTACGTGCAGCACTGACTTGCAAGCATCACCCCATCCGTCCCGTCCTCCAACCCCAAAGGCACCGAACTGACCCACTACACAGCACAGCACTAAGCAAGTGTGGAGTCCTGACTCTGCTTACTGCTCTTCAGAATACAAAACTTACACTGGATATTGGAAGAACTAAAACTGGAGCTGAACTGAGTGGCTGACTTCACATGGTGGACAGCTGGACATGGACACACCCTTATTCTAGTTATATGCCTGAGGCTGGCACGGCTGCCAACCTGCCACTGCCATCAACCAATGACCATTACAACATGTCACAGTTTGAGACTGCTCTTTGTCGGCCACTCCAGCAGCATCACTGTGTGGTCCAACAATCCAAACCAGAAACCAAAGAAAGAAATGCAAGTGACAACACCGGTCCACAGCCTACAACTACACAGGTTGATAAACTGATAATTGTTACAAAGGACATTGATGATTAATTTGGGGGACACTTTTGATTGCCAGAATCAACGCAGCAATGCATATGCGTGCATCATCTCCTAATTGACATTTACTACTACTCTGGTCCAGACTCTTTTAGTACAAAAAGTGGAGCGAGCAAGGTTTGAAACAAACAGAAATTCATCAAAAAATCTCCACAGGAATTAAATGTAGTCTGTGTTCCCTCAACCTCAATATCCAGAATAAAGCCAGCAGTCAACAGTCAGGATAGCTAAAATGTTTAAAAGCCCAATATTTAAAAAAATATATTCTCTGCTTTTTCAGGGCCTGTTTTTAATGCATTAGGTAAACTGCCTCTGGTGGTGGTCAGGAACAAGAAACAGATGGCTCTTGACTCAGAAAATTGCTCTAGTCTGCTTATAAAAAAACATAGATCCAGAATCTTCTGTTTCTGACGGGCCACATCACCTGTCCTATTGTATTAAAAGTAGGCCTCCAAAAAAAACCTCAGAGAATACTTTTATTAAATATTGTAGTTTTAAGCAGCTTAGCTGGATTCTTTAAACATGCTTTCCACACTTGGTACTACTACAAAGACTCTCCACCAGGGTTTCATTCATATGATTCATCATTCATGTTAGTGCTTAATTAAATACCTCACCTGCTAGGCTGTTGTTGTGATAATGTTCATCTTGTCATCATCGACCCAACCTCTCTGGTGACTCCAGTCCTCTCCTCTGCAGACTGCTGGAAGGACCAAGGATGATGGACGGCGTGCAGGCTGCAACCCGCCAGTAAACCCTGCCCGCCCCGACCTTGCTCCAACTCTGACTCGACTCCCAGTCCCTCCTGACTGTGACTCCCTTGATGACTCTCTCCTGGGCCTGGCGACCCACCTCGGGTCCTCTCCTCTCTCTCCAGTCACAGTCAGGCCATGCCGATTGCCATCTCAATGTCTGACTGGATACCACGGACAATGCTGGAAGCGAGTACCCACCTGACCCAGCTGACCCAACTCCAACTCGGGGATGGGGACTCACTCTATCAAAAATTTATTTATTTAAAGCGCCAAATGTTGGCCTGAGCCAGCCAGGCTCGGCCTATATTTTTTTTCCGTTGGCCTCACCTTGGGAGCAGTTGGCCAACAACACAACAAGGTGTGGTCAGTGTGTGATGGTGACACCCGTGATCCAAGAAGGCGGGCCACAATTTTGTTGCTGTCTGTAGCAGCCACCAAGCTGCAGGTCTGCCCGCCGGGTACCAGAGACAGAGCTGAGCTTCTCACCTCAGCAGTTGCCCAAGCTGAGGGTGGGAGATCTTTTTTTTTATAATTTGTACGCTCGTGGCTCACCCGACCCGTGGTGGTGGACTCCATTATATGGCCCACTGGCTAAGACCACCGAACCAGCGCAAGCTCCCACTGTGTCCAACCAAGATCTCTTGCTCTGCTTCCTCCCAGTCCCAGGCTCCGACCTGCCCTCAGCTCGCTCACAGAATGATGAATGGCACCAATAGGGCTCATGTGGAAGGCTGCAGTCTGACTCGCTCCATCTCATCAAGACTGTGGCAACAGACTGACAGCAATGCTCAGCAAACCAGTGGCTAAGCCTGAGAATCACCTCAGCTTTTTAGCCATACCCACCCATACCATACCGGCAGCAGTCCATAGAGCAACACAAGGAAGTCGGGTTAAAAAAAAATGTTTTTTTGCAAAATCAGACCACTTTTTTTAGGTTCTTGGAGTCCAGGAAAGGAAAGAATGAAAAATCATGTAAAGTAATACATTGCAACACATTACAGTATTGCGTTACTTATACGAAAAAGTAATCAGTAACTTGGGAGAATTACTGTTTCATATAAGTAATCTGTAAGTAGAACACATTACTAGAGCATGTAATTTAATTACAATAATGAGTTACTAGTAATGTGTTGCTATCCAACACTGCCCCCTGCCCAGTGACGAAGGGAGCTTTGAAGCTAAACTAGACTTCCTGCTTGCTAGTGAAGGAAAATCCATGAGTGACCTTCTGGCTACGCTCCCGGGAGAGGGGCCCTCCCCTGTAGTGTTGCCGATACCCCATCAAGTGAGCGCTACCAGAATAGCGCTGTACTATACAGCGCTAGTCTGGTAAGTGCTCACACAGATAGCGAGGGGGATTTACAGAGCTTGCTCTAAGCGCTCTCCTGGTCACTGTTCATGGTGCTGAGGAAACACAGGGGCACCAAAATCCAAGATGCTGGCCGAGCTGCTCCTGTGTTGTGGAGGGCTGGGGCATCGAGCAACTTGGCCAGCAGCAGTGGAGACCAGGGTTCTAATCCTGGTCTCTAAGTTCTAGCATACTTTGGGACTTAGTTTTTTTTACATGAGGGCCATAATGGCCCCATGAATTCTTTCTGGGATCTGCTCCTCCTTGAGTGAGAATTCTAAAGATGGGGGGCAAAGTCCCCCCCCCCCAAAAGAAAAATTGGCGCTATATTTACCGTGCAGTCCTTGACCGCGCTATTCATGTTGGTGCTGTTTGGACCCAGTGCCCAGATGACCATGTGAAAATTCTGAAAAAATATCTTTGGAGTTGTCAAGAAGAGGGAGGCCATCCTGTTTCATCCTGGGGCACCATGCAGCAGCACGGAGAAAAATTGTTGCAGTGCATTACCAGGGTGGAGGCCATGGTGCACAAAATTGCAGAGGCTGGTGGAGAGTCCCCAGAGAAAGTAGCTAAGATGAGGCTCAACCAGATCCTTAGGGGGGCTGTGCATTCTCAAATGACTCAAATCTCCCTCAGATTAAGGGACCGAAAGACCAACCCCCCTCCCCGTCCTTTAAGCAGTTGTTGGATGAGGTGGAGGAAGAGGCCCACGGAGATGTTGTTGACTTACTGCAGATGCCCGCAGCTGCCATTGTCGATCTGTGACCCCAATCTACAAACCCTGCAAAACTGCCTTGCTCCTTAGAGTTGGGAAATGTGCTGAAAGAGTTGAGAGATTGTGTGCAGGACTTCAAGGGAATGAGAGACCCCCCCATGGACAGGTTCTAAGAAATAAAAGACTGTGTACAAGCCTTGCAGCTGGCATTGGAGTCCCGGCCCTTGCAGAGTGTCGTTGTATCCAAGCATAGACAGCAGTCTGCTCAATATGCTGCCCCAGGCCTAGGCCTTGAATACCCCTCAGGCCTCGAGAGGGCTGGTTCTGTTTCAAATGCGGACAAGATGGTCATACCAGGCGTGCTTGCTTCAGTGCAGAAAATCCCCAGCTAGTGGCTGAAAAACAATGGTGGATGGACCAGGAAAACACCAGTGGGGACCAGTAATGGAGCTACCTGGGCCCCCGCCATTGCATTGCTCCACCAAGTGGACTGACTCCCAACCCCCCCCCCACCAGCCAGGTGCCAGGGAGTGGCTTGTTTCGCTCTACTGGATAGTGGGTCACAAGTCATCATCATTCACCGGACTTTCTATGGCAGACATTTGCAGCATTTGCCCCTCCTACCCTTGTCTGGTTTGTCGCTGTACGGGATAGGTAGTTCGGACTATCTCATGATGGTTCTTGCCTAGTACAGTAGCTTTCATCTCAAGTGGCCCCAAAGAGCACCCACCACTGGGACTTTGGCCTTGATATGCCCGGAGCCAAAAGGGATGACTGACACACCCGTATTAATTGGGACAAATGCCGATATGTTCGGGCGACTGGAGAAGATGTATACCAAGAAAGGCTGGACTGATGAGCTAGTGAACCCTCTGGTAAAAGCTGTGATAAAGAAAGTGGTATTGACTGTGGGAAGTGTGAGAACCAATGTGGAGGAGAGTGTTGGTGTAGTATGCCGAGTGGATGGAAAAGAGTTGATTCTGCCTCCAAGTTCAGCATGCCGAGTTGTGGGAATTGCACAGTTTGCTCAGCCACCCCAAGTACCTGCCTTCATCATCGACACCCTGCCACCTGACAGTTAACCAGAGGGGCTGCTGGTGCAAAGAGGAATTCTGCCACCTCCGGATACACTCTGGGCCAGGCGGGTTATGGTGAGGGTCTGAAATGAATCAAAGAAACCCAGAGTCATCCGAAAGGGCTAAGTGTTGGCAAGTATCTACAGGTGTGACAGTGCCATTGCAGTAAACTCAATGGTAGCCACTGAGGAAGAGATAGATCCAAATTTGTTCGAGTTTGGTGATTCCCCTATACCTGCCAGTTATCAGTGGAGCCTAAGTCAAAAGTTGGCCAAGCGCTGAAAAGTCTTCTTGCTACATGAGTGGGACATGGGGTGTGTGGAAGGTGAAGAGCATTGGATCTGTCTGAAGGATGATCGCACTTTCCGAGAGAGGTCTCGGAGGTTGGCTCCTGGTGACATTGAGGACATTCAGCAACACCTGCAGGAGTTATTGGATGCCAGCATCATTACCGAGTCCTGAAGCCCTTATGCCTCACCCATTGTTGTGGCCCGGAAGAAAAATGGGGCCGTGAGGATGTGCATAGACTATCGCAAGCTAAATAAGAACACAATCCCAGATCAGTACACTGTGCCACAGGTAGAAGACGCACTGGCCAGCCTGTCTGGGAATCAGTGATTCTCCGTGTTGGATCTCCAGAGTGGCTATTATCAAATCCCCATGGAGGAGGACAAAGAAAAGACCACTTTTATTTGCCCATTGGAGTTCTACCAGTTCGAGCACATGCTGCAGGGGAATATCCGGAGCACCTGCCACCTTTCAGCGCTTGATGGAGAAAACGGTTGGGGATATGAACTTGCTGGAAGTTATTGTCTACCTGGATGACATAATCATATTCAGTCGCACCCTTGAAGAACATGAGACCTGGTTAATGAAGGTCCTTGATTGACTGGAGGAGTTTGGTCTAAAGGTTTCAATTGATAAGTGCCAGTTCTGCCAGCCAGCTGTAAAATATGTGGGGCACATTGTCTTGGCAGAGAGCATACAAACTGATCCAGATAAAGTGGAGGTCCTCACCACCTGGTCTAGGCCCACCAACTTAAGGGCCCTGCAGTCCTTTTTGGGGTTCTGTGGCTACTACCATCATTTTGTGAAGGACTACTCGATGGTGGTACACCCACTTAATGATTTGATGCAAGGTTATCCCCCAACAAACCAGAAGAAGAGAGCCCCAGGGTCAATGACAAACCTGCCAAAGGAATATTTGCAAGTTGGTGAACCCTTTGCGGAATGTGGACCACTGAGTATGAAGCTGCTTTCCGGGAGATTATTCGGAGACTAAGTGAGGCCCCCATTTTGGTGTTTGCTGACCTTAACAAGCCTTACGTTCTCCACACTGATGCCGGTCTAAATGGCTTAGAAGCTGTGCTGTACCAGGAGTATCCCGGAGGGCACAGGCCAGTGGTGTTCACTAGCTGCAGTTTGACACCTTCTGAAAGGAACTACCCAGTGCATAAACTGGAATTCTTGGCATTAAAGTGGACTGTAACAGACAAGTTCCATGAATACCTGTATGGGGTTCCTTTTATGGTCAGAACAGATAAGAACCCACTGACTGCTCCTGCCCATTACCTGTCTAGCACCCCCCCTTCCACTTGCACACCCCACACCCCCATTCACTCCCTAACACTCACCCACTTACCTATATCTGAGCCGACAAGGACGCCTCACTGTCTGCTCTACCCCTTTTTCCCTTCTCCTGTTTCTCTCTCTTTTTATACTCTTACTGGCTTTCTCTACCCCCCCCCCACTGTCTATCCTTCTCACTTAACCCTGGCAGACAAAGTCATAATTAGCTGACTGCCCTCCCCACACTCATCTCTTATCCTGCTCAGCCTGTGACTGCCCCTTGTGCTGTTTTCATACTAAGCCTTACACTGTACTACATCAACGATTGATTACCTTACTGTACAATTTATGTAAATAAGTGTCTTTGCACCCTTGCCGCCATACTGTTTTGTTTACCTTTCTTGATTTGTACTGTAAAAAAAGAATAAAAAAATGTGTATGTACTACCACTGTATTCTGTTTCTGACACAGAACTTTTGTAAAAGCTCCTCTGGTTCAAAGGTATTTTAATCCTAGCAATAAATAAATAAAAATTATGTCATCACGACAGCTAAACTGGTTGCTGCAGGGCACCGATGGCTATCTGCCCTTTCCACCTACAATTTCAGCCTTGAATATCAAAGTGGGCGAACTAACGTAGATGCTGATGCTTTGTCAAGATGCCCGCATGGTGATACCTCTGACCCCCCAGTTCAAATCAAGAGTGCTCTTGTTCAAGTGTTGTGTTCCAAGTTTGCCTTGCCCACTGACGATCCAGTTGTGAACCCTACTAGAGCCATAGATATTGCTTGGGGCCCTCTCCTGAAGCTATCCCACTGGCATATTTGAATTTTACTGGGCTGGACATGTCTTCACTACTCCAACCCAGTAAGCCTGAACTACGGCAGGCACAGAGAGATGACCCAGCCATCCAAGACCTAATCTGGGCCCTTGAAAAGAGACATTCAGCCGATCAAGTGCGTGGCAGTCACCCTGACACCAAATGCCTATTGAGAGAATGGGGACAGCTAGTTCTAATAGATGGACTGCTACTGCAAAGAGTACATGACAAAGAAACCCTGGACATTCCAAGTTCCAGCTAGTACTGCCACAGGGGTACTATGATATAGTCCTAAAGTCCATGCATGATGACATGGGTCACCTGTGTATTGAACACATCCTAGATCTGTGCAGAGCATGGTTTAATTGGCCCCGAATGAAAACTGATGTAGAAAAACATTGCAAAAGCTGCCTGTGGTGCATACAGAGAAAAACCTTGCCAAGGTGAGCTGCCCCCTAGTCAACGTTAGTACCAGCGGACCCCTTGACCTAGTCTGCATGGATTTTTTGTCCCTTGAGCCTGACAGAAAAAACACCGCCAACATTCTGGTTATCACTGATCACTATACCAGGTACGTCCAGGCATTTCCCTCCAAAAATCAAAAGTCTAGCACTGTGATCAAAGTCTTGCAGCAGTCTGTACAGCACTATGGCATCCCAAACAGCGTTCACTTCGATCAAGGCCGAGATTTTGAAAGTCGACTGGTGAAAGAGCTCTTGGCCATATATGGTATAAAGAAATCTCACATCACACTGTACCACTCCCAGGGAGACCCTCAACCAGTGCACTTCAATCAAACTGTGCTGAACATGTTGGGTACCCTGGACCCAGCCAACAAAGCAAACTGGAGTCAGAAAGTAAGCTATCTGGTGCATGTGTACAAGTAAGAATGAGGCCACCCAACGCCCCCCTTTCTACCTCATGTTTGGCTGTGAAGCCCGGCTGCCAGTTGATCTTTGTTTTGGTGTGTCCTCTGATGGCATGTCCCACAGAATCTACCTTGAGTACACCCATCAGTTGAAAGAGCAACTTAAAAAAACATACCAGCTAGTGTCTGAAGCGGCAGCCCACAGTAACCAGAATAACAAGCAGAGGTATGATAACCGAGTTCATAATCAAGAGTTGCAAGTAGGGGATCATGTTCTGCTTTGAAACTTGGGGTTGCAAGGCAAACACAAGTTTCAAGATCAGTGGGCCCCAGAAAGTTACATTGTGGTTGAGAAACCGCCAGAATTGCCAGCGTACCGAATCAAACAAGAACAAGGTCGGGGTCTAAGAAAGACTGTTCATCTGAACCACCTACTCCCCATCGGCGAGATTATGCCTGCCCTGGTCCTAAAACTCCAGTTGCAAGAAGGCCCACAACACGTAGTTAGGCTGCTCAGAAAGGACAACAAAGCCCAAGCCCTTTCATGCCCCTCGCAAAGAGCACACTGAACCTGAATATTGGTCCAACTACGCTTTCTGAGAGGCCCCACAGAGGCGATCCTGCTGTAGATATGCCCCACAAGAGGACCACATTGAACCTGAACACTGGTCCAGCTGAGCCTCCTGAGTGGCCTGCCAGCAGTTTTTCTGAGGGAAATGAGGCTGAGGATTTTGAACTTTGTCCTTGTGAGCCAAATTCTGAGCTAACCCAGTCCCTGTGGGAATGGTACTGTCAAAACCCTTCTCCATCCACCAGTACCGACCCTCCAGACTCACTGTTTTCACTGACCCCAAATGCCATGCCTTTCATTCCTGAGAAGAGGCCTATTACCCTCTGCCTGAGCCTGATTTGGACATTGAAATGGACAATGGAAATTATTCGGGCCCCATCGAACCTGTGGTTGATGTACCAGCCACCTCTTGCCCTGCCTTTGTTCTCGCCCCTGAGCAGATTCAAGGTAGCATAGCATTACCTGACCAGGCCCCAGCGTTGACTGTAGAACCTAGCCAGGCGAGGGTGCCCTTTATTCCTGGGGAGATTCCCATACCTGACACAGCGTTGCCTAGTAGGTCGGCAAGACAGCCCAGGTCACTTGTTAAACTTACATATGATACCCTGGGTGCCTCCTCCGATCTTCCCCTCCACGTTATTCACAAGCCTGTGGTCCGTGTTGTTTATCCCCCATTGTGTTGCCCAATGGATGGGGTGGGAAGGTGTATGTGCATACCTGTAGTTACCTGTATATAGTTAACGTCTGATGTTTGAACAGACACTATTTTATGGGATGGTCACTGTTATTGAAATGTAATTATTGTTGGTGCTAGCTAGTAATCAGGTGTCTAGTTAGAAGAGTGCATGTTAAAATGTGGGTTACACTTAAGTGGCTTGTTGGGACACCAAGCGTTCAGCCAAGGGAGTGTGTAAGCCCCCCAATTTGGGCTTACCTGTGAGGACTTTTGTCCCCGACCCGGTGTTGATGCCTCTGCCAGAGGTCCTGGGTGGGATCTAGACCCCAGCATCTCCCATGTCCTTGCGGCTGAGGCCGGCAGCAGCAGTGCTGTCCTCGGCCATGAAAAGTCACAATCAGAGGTAGGGCCAAGGATCGGATGGGACTTCTATGCCTTGGGCACCTGTGGGGAAGAGACTTGCGGTCCCAGAGTTTGTAGAGCTGGGACCACAATGTAAACAAACAAAATGGCGGGCCACGCTCCCTCTGAGCATGCGCAGTCATCTAGGGGAAAAATTTAAAGGAGCTACACTCCTACTCTCAGCTCAGCCATGCAGCCGGTAAAACAAAAAGTACATCCCTGGCCCCAAAATGAGCAGAGGAGCCAGGGATATAGCCACAAATAGTGAACGAAAGGCATATGCTCACTAGAAGTTGTGAAGTTAGCCCTGTTAGAGGGGATAAATTAAATAAATCAGGGCTGGATAAAAGAGAGCCCTTCAGGGGGACAAAATGGCAGCCCCCTAAAGAACTACAGAACAGGGCTGCTGGGTAAAAAAAGAGACAGCCAGCCCTGAGATCACCTGGGGATCTGCAGCCAACGAGAAAGAGGCTGCTCAAGGGCTATAAAATGGGATTTTTGGTGCCAAAGGGGAGGTAGATAGTCGAGAGGGGCTGTAGGATGGCTGTGAGAGGAGAGACTATCCTCATTTATCCAGTTTACGTGGCTGTGTAAACCCTGGCTACATCCAACTAATAAGCTGAGTGCAGGAGGAACAGTATCTGTTGTGACACTAAAGCAGAATAAATAGAAAACAAAAGTGTTCTATTGCAGCCCAAATAGTTTGGACAGTTGTGTGAACTGGGAAAAAGAGATGTGCTGCAGACTTTGAATGAACCCCTGCTCCCCATGGTGCAGAATTGGTTGGGGAAGTTGCCATTCAGCCAGGAGAGAATCTGTAAGTGTTGAGGCAAGCCACTGGGATGGGTCCCAGCACTGCTGGTGGAAGCATCCTCCAAGAGAGGGGCTGTAAGGTGAGAGACTGTGGAAAACCTGCTATCCTGCACTGGTTCTGAGGGTGACTGGGTGTGCACAATAAGGGTTTGGGGAACATAAGCAATCTTGGTTCCTCGGACTGAAGACAACAATGCACTGGGTTGAAGAATGGAACAGGCCTGCCTGTGTAAAGTCTGTATATAAAGGCCCGTAGGTGAAGTTGGCAAGGCCAGGCAGGTGAAGATCATCATCCCTCGAATTGTCCAGTTCTGTTTTCCCCACTGGTGATGCACTACTCAGGCAGAACCTCCACGGTACCGTGCAACACATCTGGTTGTGAACCCCCAGTGTGGACTGCAAACTGTGAGTACCCCGAGCTACGGCTCTGGAGAGTCTTTTAGTTAGCTAGTCAGTTAGGATTCTGGGGTAAATCCCTGCACTGCGACTTAGAGACATACAAGTTGGCAAGCCTAGGATTACAAGTCCGAAGTATGTTTTGTGTTTAACGGGGCCCCGACAAAAGACCCTTGGCCTGCATCACCAAGCGGTGTGGTACCCACTGTACAGGGACAACTGGGTGCACCCAGGCAGTAGTGAGAGGGGTTGCTAAGGGGAAAGTTATTGATTGAACAGAGCGAATTCTGGTTGACATTTTCCTCTTTGTGTCCCCTCCAATAAATAAGGTTACTGTTTAAGCAATAATGCATGAGAGGGTGTGGGCTGTGCTGGGATAACCTCACGCCTGGGTAGTTGGGCGCAAAGCCGCAGGCAGAGTGCGTCCAACATCCCAGAAGTGAAGTTATCAACCTAACCCACACCCTCTCGTGCATTATTGTTATTATACAATGTCTCGATGTTATACAAAATAAAAAAATAAATGTTTTTAGTAGATTTTTAGTGTGGCACTATATCTTTGTTTCTGATGAGAGGAGCAAATATAGGTCATCAATACTATATCTTTGTTTCTGATGAGAAGAGCAAATATGGGTCATCAATACAGTGAGGCTATGCTGGGATAATCTCACTGTGCTAGGGACACACTGACCAATTAGAGTCCAGGAAATTTTCTTTCCATTGTATAATTGCATTTTATTCACTGTCACTGTGTTATTAAAAGAGGGCTGCTGGGGGTTTGGGGCTGTTGTGTGGGAATTGTTATTTGGGGGTGGAAAGTATTATCAAGGCAGTGTATTATTTCCTGGGGAGTGGTAACCTGTTCTTTATCCAGAGGAGTCCCTTGCCATTACCCCAGGTGGAGGCACTGCGCCACATTGCTACCACTGCGGAACCCTCAGAGGTGTGTGCTTAACTACCCTGAGGGCCCCGAGCAGCCAAGGTGAATCAAACCTCTGTTACATTTAAATAAATAAATAAATTGGAAGCTCAGATAAGAAGTCTCTTTTGTTACTATTTATAGACCCAGACAATAGAGGGGTCATACAATTTCTTAAAAACCTGACAGTATCCCTTTAATGCAGAAATTAATATTATTGAATTGTATGCATTTCTGCATTAAAGTCTGGATTTACAGTACATTCTTTGTGTGGGCAGTATTCCATGAGGTACACATTGCAATTCTGAGGGGTTAAATGGGGCTAGCCTCGTCCTTCATAAGTGAAATGTATGCCACTTGGTTACATTTAGAAGCTGTGAATGCGAACTGCTGTGGGCAGCAGTCTAACTTTTCAGAACCAGCTGTCGTACATATAAATTGTGTAAATCTATTAGACTCGAGTTTACGATGAGTGGAAGCCCCGGGGCAGCAGCACTGACTGCAGCAATGCTTGATGCTGACGCCTGGGTTTACGTCAAACTCGCTTACACAAAACGCCCGCACTGAGGTTAAAGTTCCTACGGTAATACACGTGGAGCCTGGGTGGTAGACGCTGTGCTGCTGTCATTTTGTCATTTCTATGGTTACTGCTGCCGGCGTCGAGCTTTGGGGGTAAATCACCGCGGAAACTAAGTATGTCGGTGTTCCACGACGAGGTGGAGATCGAGGATTTTGAGTACGACGAGGAGACTGACACTTACTACTATCCGTGTCCCTGCGGAGACAGGTTCGCTATCACCAAAGTAAGTGAGATGGGGTGCGAGTGGCTGGCTGTGTGCGGCCTAAGCCGGCAGCAGTTCCAGAGGCTGAAGTAGTGAGTCCCCGGCGCCATGGCCCTCCCTCACTGCCGGGGTACAGAGGAGGAGTCCTGCCACTCTCCGATCACTGGATCTAAATACAAGGCAGAGCAGGAGGTTTGAAGGTCTGTCCTTTGGATTCGGTAGTGTGTTGGGATTGATTGCGTCGAAGGATCTGAAACGGTTCTTTAACTTTTGTTATTCGTATGCTATGTAGCATTTTTTTGCTCGATAGGGGATTGCAGCAATCGTTAAACACTAGATTGATTTTTTTTTATGCTTTCAGTATTTCAGCCAATATTTGTTGACCCCAAAATAAATGTGGCGTGTTTATAACGACTTATAAGTTTACTTTGTTAAAAGCAGACGCCGCTTCTCGTGTTAATTTAAAAACGCAAAAACAGGAGTGTGCTTGTGCCCCAAGGCTGGTCTTTTGCTGGAAACTTATATACAGTTTTGTATCAAAGGGGCAATTGTATGATGACTATTGGGTAGGTCACTGACATGTAATGTAATCCCCGTGACAACAATGTAGCACCCACATAATTTTTGAGACGCGCCTTAGAAATACATTTTGGTGTGTGTGTACTAGCTCAACAAGTGTGTACTAGCTCGGCAAGCAACTACCCCAGCCGCTGATCCACTGACTCACAGGTACTGGCATAATTGTAGCTTAGTTTAACTTTCACCTAACTGAGAACTTGATTTACAGGAACAATTGATGGGGCTGCTTTTAGTGATCTTGTCTTGGGTTGTGCCTGAAAATAAGCATTTACTATCTAGTGCAGCTACCTGGTTAACAAAAACTAAATAAGTAGCTTTCACAAGTTTGCCTGGACAGGTGAGATGCCAGAGGACTGGAAAGTAGCCATAGTGGTTCCCATCGTCAAGGAGGGATGGTAGCCAGCCAGTCGGTGCAGTAGTAGAGCGACACAGGAAACCCAGGTTCAGAAATGAGCCCAGGGCTACCGGAGGACCAGTGGTGGTGGTGGAGGATTGAGCACCCCAAAGAATGCTGTCCAGGAAGGGAGGTCATGCAGATGTTTGCAGTATTGCCACCTCCGTAACTACAGGTGATGGTGCAGTCTCGGGTGCCTGCAAGGCGGGGTGGTTAGAGTTTGTGGGTCAGTGTATTGGGCATGCTGACACCAGACAGTGTTGCACACCCCTATGATCACCTTGGATGTGCATCCTCTTGGGCCTCTGGGATGGTCTCCACTGTGGCGAGGATATTGCTGGCATGGAGAAGACACGACTCTGCCAAGGAGGCAAACTGATGGGGAATGTCATGGTGTGGCGTGGTGCAAGCATCCTGGAGTCCCAGAGAGTCCTGAGGGGTGCAGCTTTGAAGATCAGGTAGGTGGTTCTGGCGGTGGTGGAAAGAGGCCCTGAAAGCCGGGGGGGAGGCACAGTTAAAAAAGGAAAAAAAACAAAACATTTTTTTAAATGATGGCAAGCCCAGATCCAGCCACCTACATTCAATCTGACATCAGTGTGTGACAAGGTCCTGTAAGCCGTTACCAGTGACAGAATAATGGGGCACTTGGTTGAGGCAAGATTGTTGTCCTCTCTCAGCATGGCCTTTTGAGGGGCTGATTGTAACAAACCAGCCTGACTGCCTTCATTGAGGGGAGACCAAGGAGGTGGACATTGCAGGACTGTAGTTTGGCAATCTGGACTTCAGCAAGGTCTTTGACTCTGGCACTGTTGCGGTATACATGAGCCATACGCAAAGTGGATTGCTATCTAGCTTGGGGACAGTAAGCGGAAGTGGTAGATGGGCACTCATCAAGTAGAAAGGGGTTCTCAGTGGTGTCCCTCAGGGATCTGTACTGGGGCCACTGACAAGTCTCCGCAACTCTTCGCGGCTCTCCACAGTACTCCTTGTCAGCACGCTAGGTCCCAGCCCACATACACGCCCGAACAGAGCCGAAAAAGCGGAGAGTGGAGACAAGTGCACTAACGATAAAAACGGAGGCAGGTTAACGGTGACAACAATACACTAAACAGTGGCAGCGGAAAGCAAAAAACAATAAAACGGAATTAAGAAAAACACCAAAAAATAAAACAGCAGAACGGCGAGATAAATGCTACAAACGAACGGCTAGCCCAGCGTGGCCGCCATCTTCAGTCAGCCCTCAGTATGCTATAGTTAAGCATACTGAGGAATTCCTGGGGTTAGTTGCCCTCCTCTTGGCCACCTCCACTCTATGTCCTTGCAGAGTTATGTTTCCAGGACTGGACACAATACTTTAGGTGGGTCTTACCAGTGATCTATTCAGAGGCAACACCACCTCCATCTTTCTGCTGGTGATACCCCTCCCTGTGCACCCCAGCATCCCACTTGCCTTCTCGACTGCCTTGTCACACTGCCTTTAGATCATCTGATATGATTACCCCCCGGTCTCTTTCCTGCTTGGTGGTTGTCAGTATCACTCCACCAGTTTTGTACTCCGCCCTTGGGTTCCTGTGCCCTAAGTGCATTATTTTGCACTTTTTCACATTGAAACCCAGCTGCCATACCCTTGACCACTCCTCTAGTGTACTCAGGTCTCTGCTTATCCTTTTCACACACACACCCACGGAGTGTCCACCCTATTGCAGATTTTGGTGTCACCCACAAAAAGGCGGATCTTCCCTTCTTACCCCAGGAGTCCTTTAGCATCAGTAACTTTTTTGCACTTAGCTGGCTAGCTGCAATTGCCCCGGAGGTGTGCCTTTAAGAGGTTTTTTTAATGAGCATAGGGCTAGCCAGTTAAGACAGGAGGTTGTGTGAACTGAGTGAGAGCTGTTGACTGCTTCAGAATTTTTTTCTCCGCTGGACTGAGCATATTGCGTCTGAGGTGTCTCCCAACTTTCCTTGTTGACAGCCTCCTAGTGCTCATCTGGGTAAAGTTTTCCTCATAAATCATTTCCTTTAATGTGCTGAGTGACAACTTTTTACTTTTTCATTAGTGCTTCCCAATTTTTTTATTTTTAGCGCGACAGCACTATTTAGACTTTATTTTTACTGCGACTATTTAACTTTATTGCGGGTGTTTATTTTCGACGGTTTTCTTCATTTTTGACTAATTTCTTGTGGGAACCGTCGAATTGGGGACAGTTGCCTTGTTTTTTACCTCAGACCTCACGGGGTTTACCGCTAGGCACCTGCGGTAGATTTCAAACTTAAACAGTGCCTGGGGGTTTTCTCTCTAGATTGGCAATTACGAGGAAACCTTTTTTATGATGTTACCGGACCTTGGTATCATCTGTGTCAGGACTGTCCGTAAGGGTCCAGCAGCCACCTGTGCGCAGTTGAGTATTACTGGTTTTCTATTAAGATTGGCACTGGTATAGATCCCAGTTTTACAACAACAAAAAAAAAAAAGGCACTGGTAATAGTTTATTAACTGGGGCAGGACTGGCCAGTGGCATTTTCACAGAAACCTGCACTCAGTTCATAGGTCCAGAACTGGTTTACATACTAACATACTAACATACTATTTGCCAGCAGATTAGGCCTTATGGTCTATCAAGTCTGCTCGAACCTAGATCCTTAGTTGGGTGCCGAGACCCTCCTATCCCTTGTGCTCCAGAAACCCCTATCATCCATCCCCACCCCCACGGGACAGGCCATCATCTGATACATCCACTTTCTGTGTCTGTCCCACCCTCTCTTAAAGCTCTCCACTGTGGATCTCTGAACCAGCTCACCAGGCAGAGCATTCCAAGGGTCCACCACCCTCTCAGTGAAAACCTCCTCCTCTTTTCCCCTCACCTTTCCACCTTCCAACTTCAAACCATGCCCTCTGGTGATGCCTCCCTGCTTTAGTCTAAAGATCCCTCCATGTTTACCCTATTTATTCCCTTGAGGTACTTGAGACCTCAATCATGTCCCCTGTCTCCCTCTCCTCCAATGAAAACAGGCAGAGCTCCTCAAGTCTGTCCTCGTAAGTCAAATCCCTAGCCCTCGTATCATCTTTGTTGCCCTCCTCTGTACCCTCTCCAGGAGCTGCTGTCCCTCTTCAAGTGTGGTCTCAGTACTGTACACAGTACTCAGGTGTGGTCTAACCAGTCCATTGTACAGTGGCAGAATCACTTCCTTGCTCCTAGAGGTGATCCCCCTTGCGATGCATCCCAACATCCTGTTTGCCTTGCTAGCTGCTTTCCTGCACTGCTCAGTGTTATTCATACATGTATCCACCATGACCCCTAGGTCTTTTTCCCCTGTTGAGGCTTCCAGCACCTCCCCTCCCAGGGTGTACCTGTGTTTAGGGTTTCCCCGACCAAGATGCAACACCTTGCACTTGGTGATATTGAAATTTAATTTCCATGTGTGAGCCCAGCTTTCCAGGGTGTCCAGGTCCCCTTGCAGGGCCAACCTCCCCTCTTCTCCAACTACTGCTCCCATCTTGGAGTCATCCGCGAAGAGACTCATTTCACACCCTATACCATCCCTGATGTCTGATATGTATGCATTAAACAGGATTGGACCCAGGACCGAGCCCTGTGGTACCCCACTACCAACCTCTGTAGGGTTCGAGAGCTCCCCACAGACCACTACTCTCTGAGTCGTCCAGCTATCCAGTTTTCAATCCATCTGACCATCAAAGGGCCTACTCCTAACCCCATCAGTTTCTCCACCAGACCATTGTGGGGACAGAGTCAAGCACCTTGCTGAAGTCCAAGAATAATACATCCACAGGCTTACCCTATCCAGTTCTGATGTTACCCATTCATAGAGAACTCTACAAGGTTAGTTTGACATGATCTACCTGGCACAAACCCATGCTGCCGACTATCCAGACCTCCACCTCCTCCAAGTAAACCCCAATCGTTCCTTTAGTATACTCTCCATTAATTTTCCCACCAGAGGTTAAACTGATGGGTCTATAGTTTCCTGGTACTTCCTTGACCTTTATGGATTGGTACCACATGGCCTCTACGCCAATCCCTAGGTACCCTCCCTGTCTCAAGTGACCTGTTGAAAAGCTCCGCCGAGGTGCAGCCAGTATGTCCGCCAATTCCATAGTACTCTCGGATGAATGCCATCCGCCCAGGGATTTGTCTTTCTTTAGGCCTTGAGGGCAAACCACACCTTTTGGTGGGATGGCATCATCTGTCCCTCCACCTTACTGGTCTTTTATCCATATCCAGATGTGACACCTCTGGGTAGCCTTTCCCTCCCTTTTGCTCCATTTCTGCTGCTCCCTGATCCCACTCCCTGCCGCTCTATCCCCTTTGTGCCTTGCTTGTAGATGTCATCCCTCCCTAGTGAACACAGGCCAAAGTACTGCGTTAAATACCTCTGCCTGGTCCCTCGCCTCTTCCACCCACCCTCCTTCTGATCTCAATCTGCTGAGATGGCCCTTAGTTTTTCTCCGCTCCCCAATGTACCGGAAGAACCCCTTTTCCCCTCCATGTATCCCCTGTGCCAGCCGATGCTCTTTACTGGACTTTGCTCCCCTCACCATACGGGTGACTTTTCTAGATGCAAGCTGGTACATTTCCTTATCCCTATCCCCTCTTGTTGTTTTATATTTTTTGTAAGCCGCCTTCTTTTCTCTGACTGCTACCTGGACCTCACTGGACCACCAGCATGGTTTATGTGACCTTGCTCCCTTACGCTTCAACTTAGCGCAGATCCTGACTGCCTCATTGAAGTCCCGGTTTTATGACCTCCCATCTCCTTTCCACACTTGTTGTTGAGGTAATCCCCTTCAAGTGATCCTTGAGAATATTTCCCATGCCCATAAAGTCTGCCCCCCTGAAGTCCACTGCCAGTGTCCTAGATCTCACCCCCCACCCGGGTGCTTTGCTTAAATTGGCGAACATAGCAGACAAACCTTTGATAATTATGGCTGAGGATCAATCAAAGGTTTCTGACGAGGGGCCATTCAAAAATACTAATCCCAAAAGCAGAGGTGCTGAGGAACCCTCCAGATCCCAGTCAAAAAATAGTTTCCAAAGATGAAGTTCCTCACAAATTGAAAAATAAGAGTGACGAAAAAAGGAAGCTTGATCAAGCCTCTGATGAAGTGGCTGAAAAGAAACTCTGTCAAGACAGATATGCTCTTGTTGCTCCTGGAAAAGCCAATAGTGAGACAACAGGCAGCTTAAAACATTCAGAAAAAACAAAGCACTTACAAAGTGTGCAGGTTCTTCCGTCAGTGCAAGATATGGAAAAAACATGGCAACTGTTTCAGACCCTTCAAAAGATGGGTCCTCTATTTACTGGGGCTGGCAATCACTCTTCCACAGTTATCTGTTCTGTAGACTGTGAGGGTGACACAGATGATGATGAATTCTGTGATGCCCCTGACATGGATTTTGAGGGCCTTGAGCCCCAGTAGTCCCCGGACCCTCGCTTTGGGGATCCCCCGGGTGACCACGAGGATCCTTCCTCTATGTTTTCATTTTATACAAAATATGCTGGATACCCTGGACCTCCCTACGCAGGAGCCCAACCAGGATGTCGATGAAGATGAAGATTATAGGGAGATGAAGGGTCTTTCATCCTCAAAGACCCTGGTCGTCCCTATCTATAATGCATTTAGAAAAAATACCATGAAGGTGCTTCAACACCCCCCTTCAGTACTAGGGGTTGATAAGCGGCTTGAGAGAAAATAGAAATTGTCTAAAAATGGTACAGAGTTCCTGTCAGCACACCCTAGCCATGAGAGTATAGTGCAGCAGGCAGCTTGTGAGAAAGCTGGAGTCTCCTTGTCGCCCTCTTCCCCCTGACAAGGATTCCAAGAAAATTGACTTTATAGCAAAGAAAATGTATGCCACAGCTTCCCTGCTTCTCAGGCTTTCTTCTTGCATGGCATTCACAGCCAAATATCAGAAAGCCCTTTGGAAATCTGTCCAGGCTATCGCCCACAATGGATCAGATTCTATGGTACAGGAGCTGGTGGATATGTCAAAAACTGCCTTGGAAGCTACTGTGTACCAATTCCACATGGCAGATGACAGTGATACAGCCTCTAGGGCAATGGCCCATGCCATATCTCTGAGACGCTTCGCCTGGCTTAGAACAACCAGTCTGACCGCAGACACTCGGAACAAGGCCGTGGATTTTCCCTGTGATCAAAATATGTTGTTTGATTACAGAACCACTGACTACATGAAAAAGGTCGATGAGTACAAGGCCTCCTGGCAGAGCCATTCATCCAAGCCTAAACCCGCCACCTCTCAGAGATCCCGTCCCAGGGGCGGCAGGGGCAGAAGTTTTTCCCCAGGCCTTACAGTCCCTATCCCCAGTCTGACTTTAGCCAGTACATGGGGTCTTTCAGAGGCAGGGGAGGAAGGGGCCAAAGAAGAGCCACCTCTACCCAACCACCTGCCTCTCAGTCTAAGTCCTGATGTGAACGTCCAGGTCGCCTCCCCGTTTCCGGTTGGAGGCAGACTCTCTCACTATCTTCAGCACTGGTCCCTCATCATGTCGGACAAGTGGATGCTGGAGATAGTGGAGAAGGGTCTGTCATTACAGTTCAAGCAGCTGCCAAACCTCAGGCTTACCCAGGTGTCAAGACCTCTGTCACAATCACAGATACCGCTGTTGGAAATGTTGGTACAAAACCTTCTGGCTTTACGAGCAGTGGAGAGGGTCCCCACCCACGAGAAGGGCAAGGGCCTCTACTCCAGGCATTTTCTGACACAAAAGAAAATTCAAAATGGTCACTCTGTCACTGGTCATACAGTCCTTACAGCAAGGCGACTGGCTAGCCTCCCTCGACTTAAAGGACGCCTACTTCCACATATTCATAAGGAGATCTCACAGGAAGTTTCTCAGGTTCAAACTTCCTTCGGGTCACTATCAGTTCACCACAATGCCCTTCGGTCTGTTTTCGGCCCTAAGAGTCTTTACCAAGTGTCTCGCAGTGGTAACAGCACATCTCAGGAGACTGGATGTCGCTCTCTACCCCTATCTGGATGACTGGCTCATAGTAGCAAAGTCTTCTTGCCAAGTCAAGGAATCTCTTTCCCTCACAGAACTCACTCTGGAGTCTCTAGGTTTCCTGGTAAATCTCAGGAAGTCTCATCCGGAACCCACCCAGCTGCTCACCTTCATATAGGCCCAACTGGACACTCGGAAGGGATATGCTTTCCTCCCACAGGAAAGAATTTAGAGTTTCCTTTCAGTGACAGATTCTTTCACCCAGGGACAGCCAAGACCAGCCAGACATTTCCTCAAATTTCTGGGACATATAGCTTCTGTGACTGCAGTAGTCCCAGGGGTCAGGTACAGGATGAGACTCCTGCAAGCCTACCTCAGAGCTCACTGGTTTCAGAGAAGCAACGAATTTTCAAAGTTAATACCGTGGTGGAGCAGTTCCTCCAAAATTTGCTGTGGTGGAAGGACCCTGCAAATTTGCAGGCAGGGGTTCCATTTCAAGCTCCTCTTCCCACAAAGGTGATCACCACAGATGCCTCCCTGTTGGGCTGGGGAGCTTATCTAGACTGTGCCTCAGTAAGCGGCAACTGGACTTCCAAAGAGTCACAGTTGCACATAAATCTTTTGGAACTCAGAGCAGTCTTACTAGCTCTCAAAGCTTCTGCTCCGAGCATAGAAGGGCAGGTGGTTCAAATTCGAACGGACAGCACCACTGCAATGTTCTACATAAACAAGCAGGGTGGTACTAGATCAGGAATACTCTGTTTGGAAGCTCTGAAGCTCTGGTCTCTAGCTTTCTCCCTGGGAGTCAGCCTCTCAGCTAGTCACCTCCCAGGCAAACTCAGTACTCTGGCGGATGCTCTAAGCTGCATCAGTCAAGGTCAGAGCGAATGGACACTGAACAAGCAAGTACTAGCCACAGTATTCAGGCAGTGGGACACACCAGATGTGGATCTGTTTGCCTCACCTCTCAATTTTCAGCTTCCTCAGTACTGTTGCAGGCCCCCCAGTTCCGGGAACACTTCTCTGGATGCCCTGATCCTGGACTGGTCAGGGAGGTTCCTATACGCATTTCCTTCCTTTCCCCTGATATTCAGGGTTGTGCTGAAACTCGGGCAGCAGCCTGCATCCATGATCCTAGTGGCTCCGGACTGGCCCAGGCAAGCCTGGTACCCTCTCCTTCTCTCAATGTCCTGCAACAGGCCCATTCGCCTGCTTCCAACTCGCTCCCTGCTGACCCTTTCTCATACGGGAGTTCAGTACCCAGACGTACACTCTCTTCACCTCAAAGCCTGGTTCTTGCAGAGTTAAGAGTTTCCATCTTCACAGTACTCTGAACAGGTCCTTAAGATACTGAGGATGGCTAAAAAACCGAACACTAAGAAGACGTATGCAGCCAGATGGAAAAGGTTGTTCCTCTGGTGCTGAAGAGAAAAGGTCGAACCCTTATCAGCTTCAGATCCTCAGCTGCTAGACTACCTGGTACACCTACAGGTGTCAGGCTTGAAACCATCTTCACTCAAGCTACACCTGGCGGCAATTTCAGCCTACCTTTCGGTGGGAAAGAGGAAATCAGTTTTTTCCAATGACATTTTTAAACAGTTTTTCAAAGGCCTCTTGCACCTCCAGCTTCCAACCAGGGAACTTGTTCCTCCTTGGAGCCTGAACCTTTGCATAGATGGGCTCATGAATCCACCTTTCGAGCCTCTGTCCATGGCCCAGATCAAGTTTGTAACTTGGAAGACCATCTTCCTGGTAGCCATTACGTCTGCCAGGAGGATTTCAGAGCTACAGGCCCTGTACACTGAGCCAAATTACATCATCCCTCACAACGATAAAGTTGAGCTCGGGACAAACAGGACATTTCTGCCAAAGGTGGTTTCAGAGTTTCACTTGAACCAATCCATTACTCTGCCTGTCTTCTTTACTGAGCCATCCACTCCTGGTGAGCAAAAGCTCCACAGCTTGGATGTCAAAAGAGCCATCTTTCACTACGTAGCGCATACTAGACAGTCCAGAGGCTCTTCCACTCAGTTGTTCCTCACCTACTGGGATGTAGGCAGAGGAAGACCAGCTACAAAGAGAACTATTTCTTGTTGGTTGGTCTCTTGTATTAGATTCTGCTGTGAGAAAGCTGGTCAACAACCTCCAGTAAGGCTCAGGACCCATTCCACCAGGGGCACTGCAGCCTCGCTTGCAGCAGCAAGGGACATCCCCCTACTGGATGTCTGCAAAGCAGCTACCTGGAAATCTGAGCACACCTTTGTGAAACACTACAGTTTGGATGTACAGACCAGATCTGATGCCAAATTTGGCAGGGCAGTTCTGCAGAGCTTCTTTCCTAAGTGGGTTCTCTGTCCGCCTCCCACTTGGTACTGCTTGGTAGTCTGCAAAAAGTTACTGATGCTAAAGGACTCCTGGGGTAAGGAGAAAAAATTACTCAACACAGTAGTCTTCTTTCTTCCATGGGGTCCTTTAGCATCAGTAAGCTCCCACCCTTCCTCCCCGGTTCACCTGTCGGAGAAGGGCTCTTACATCACCTTTTACCAAGTTTGGTGTTTGTTATTGATGAGTTTTTACCTCGTGTTGCAGTTTCTATTTCCACTTTTGGACATTTGCATGTTTTTTGAATCTTGTTAATTCTTTTTCGGGGCATTTGCCCTCATTTTTCCTTAAAAAAATTCTGAAGCAGTCAACAGCTCTCACTCAGTTCACACCCCCTCCTGTCTTTTGATTGGCTGGCCCTACGCTCATTAAAAAATCTCTTAAAAGCACACCTCCGGGGCAATTGCACCTAGCCAGCTAAATGCAAAAAGTTACTGATGCTAAAGGACCCCATGGAAGAAGGAAAATTACTGTGGTGAGTAAATTTTTCTTCCCGCTCCTCTGCAATGTCACCTGTAAAGACATTAAAGAGGACCGGTCCCAGCACTGATGCCTAAGGCACCCCACTGGTCACCCTCCCTTCCTTGGAGTGAACTCTGTTTACCAGCACCCTCTGTCACATATCTTCTTATCAGTTTCTTATCCAGTTTACCAACTTTGGACCCACTCCTAAACTACCCAGCTTGCTTACTAGTAATACTAGTCTCCTATGTGAACCGGTGTTGAATGCCTTACTGAAATCTAGGTAGTCCAAACAAAAGGATATTCCAGTGGAGCCAATCCTCCAAAACAAATAAACTCTGTAGTAGTGTATTGGAGACTGGGGAGGGGCACAAACCAGTAAGAGGCTTATGCTACAAACAAAGTAATTACTGGAATATCGGCCCACTCACCCAAAAACTAAGCAAAAATCTGCTTGGCAGTATAAAAGGTTTATTTGTTTAACATTCAGAAACTCATCAACGTTTTGGGTAAACCCTTCTTCAGGAAATTGGTTTATCTAAATATTAAATATCAAAAAAAAAATATACAATTTCCATAAAAATAAACATAATGTAGTAGCACAATATCATACCCCATCAAAAATAAAACTTTTTATATACCCTTTCTTAAATCTTTAGCTTAAGAAGGTTCAATAAGCTTAATAAATAGTATGTTTGACTCCCACCTTCAGAACAAAGTAAACAATAAAGAAAATGAGAATTGTGGCAAACATCAAGATTTTCAATAAATAATCTTCTCAAAAACCGTTTAAAGGGCTGTCCTTTTTATCAGTCACATCACAAGGCTTGTTTCCTTTTTCTAAATTTTTTTTCCCTTCAATAGTGCACCTTTAAATATAAAGCAAACACATATGTGCATTCTCCCCAACAAAAAGCAACAAGTTTCTAATTCATTACACTCTCATAACCACAGAAAATTCCTTCTTAAAACTGATAATCATTACTGTTACTTCTATAGTCACGCGTATTGCTGCTATGATAAACTAATACTTTCTGTTTTGGATAATCGAAGTGAGCTCTTAAACTTTCAAAGTAGACTCTTGCACCATTATTACCTAACATTTTCATCTCCATTAACAAAACTCTTGGTAAAAATTTCACAGTACTTTAGGATCAATAACAAAATACACCTCTTAAACATTTTATGTGTTATATGGTAACTGTATTTTGTGCTTTAACATTTGGAAAAAATACATTGTGTAGCTAACCTTATATTGGTGTTTTTTTTTTTTCCCAACATCTTAAACAGAAGCCTTCTGGCTGCGGTCGCTGTAAAGATGCATAAAAGTAACAATGAAAACTGTCAGTACTTAAATGCAGACTTCTCCCAATTTAAAAAAAAAAAAAAAACAGGGTTAAACAGTACCTATTCCCTGAGCGTGTTCAGCACGTCTGAAGGTGGAAGTAATGCGTGGGGCACAGTGGCACTCTGTATCTACCCTCAGGACCTACAAGACCCGCCCCTGAATTTGGCAGCATGATGCGAAGACGTGAAAGCAAGCCACTAGTGCTTGCTTATGCGTCAACCCATCCTCTGGCGGCACCAAGGAATAAGGTGTGGGGGGGACAGTTGGCTATTTCAGTACTTTTCTGGATTTTATTCTCAAAAGGATATCTTTTACCTCCCTGTGTTTTTGACAATAACAGGACACACTACATGTTCGCACGATAACAACTTATAAAAATCGGTTGTCAATCGATCATTTCATTTAAACCAAAATGTGGATTAGTTGTCTGAAAATAATTTATAAAGAAAGTTTCACGTAGCAGAAGTTTGTCATTAAAGTTGTCTCCCCTTGGGTCTCTGTGTACTTTCTCAGTACCAAAAAATTGCAGGGTAGGCAGTTGATGCCCACACGACAGAAAATGTCTTGCAATAGGTGAAGTGATATCACCATTCCTTATCTACCCCTTATGTTCACCCACTCTCTGTTTTAGCATCCTTTTAGTTTTTCCAATATACATTAAATCACAGGGGCACGTGATGGCATAAATCACTCCCTCAGTTTGACAGTTTATAAAATCACGAATAATCTTCATTTCTATAATTATTCCTTATTTTTTTGATTTTCTAAGTATTGTGGCAGTGAACACATCTGCCACAACCATAACTGCCTCTTAGTTCTTATTTTGTAAACAAGCTAGATATTGCTTGTTGTGGTATTGTACGATTCGTATGCACCAGTCTGTCTGCCAAGGATTGAACTTTCTTAGCCACCACCTGCGACCCAGGCTGAAATACTTTTTCACTCAAATTGGTAGATCTAAGCACGTGGCAATGTTTATGGGCAACTTGTTGGATATTGTTAGACAAATTACTATATTTTAAAACTAATGTAATCTTATTTCTCTTAGGGTTTACATCTAATACTGGTTCTCTCATTTTCAACAAGTCCTCTCTATTCTTTTGTGCTGTCTTATTTCTTGCTTCTGATAATTCTTTTTCCTTATACCCCCATCCTTAAATCTTCTTTCCATTTCTTTTGAATGTACTGCCATATCTTCTTGTTGAGAGCAATTTCGTTTCACCCTCAAAAGCTGACCGTAAGGGATAGATTCGATCAGCTTTCTTGGGTGAAAACTATCTGCTCTCAACAATGTATTTCTATCCTTGTCCTTTCTGAACAATTTTGTGCATAGTAGTCCATTATTTTTTAAAATATGCAGATTAAGGAATGGGATTTTGTTAAAATCCATAGTCAGGGTAAATCTGAGATAACTAGTACATTGATTTAAATAATTATGAAAGTCAGTTAAGTCATTCTTGGAACCATTCCAAATAATCAAAATATCGTCAAAATGTTTCCATTCGATAATATATTGTAAATTAACTTTTCTTCTAAAAAATCCATAAACAAATTGGCATAAGAAGGGGCAATGACCCCATCACAGTGCCTTTGACCTGAGCATAATAAATCTTTTTTAAATTTAAGATAGTTCTGAGTCAACACTAAATTGACTAATTGTACCACAAACTCATTTGGAGGATGAGTTTCAGTTCTGTTACAATTTAAAATTTCTTGTAAAGCTGACATTCCTTCCTTATGGGCAATGGATGTATAAAGGTCCTTAACATCTAAAGTTGCCAAAATAATATGTTCAGACAGAAGTAGTGTTTAAGGATTTAGCGTGGTGTGCTCCTTTAAAACCAAGGAGCACTCTTGATCGGTCTTCTGCTGTGAAATACGTGCTCCTTCAGACTTTCACTGTGCTCCTACACAAGCCCTCTTAATTTTAGGAAGAGTCCAGGAAACATACTGAGAGCCTATAATTTTCTTTAAGCTCTATTTATCCATCGACAACCTTCTGCGTTGACCTGCTTCTACCTTTGTCAAGGTCGCAATCTGCCCAACCCTGAAGATGGTCTCCTCCAGAGATTTCAGGACTCTAGGTACCATGTCACACCTGTGGCATGTCTTATGCGGATTGTACCCTCCAATCATTCATCTTGTGGCACAGCAAAGTGCCCCATATCTAATCACCACAGCCAGAGGCATCTCTGAGAGCTGCATCTGGAGTCCTGAGGAGAGGTTGGTTTGAGTTGATTGTGGGAGGTAGGAGAGATTACATCTGCCTTTCAGCACCCATTTTCCCCCCACTGTATGCCCCTCATACCAAGAGCACACTTGCGTCACTAGGCCAGATGCAACGATGCACATGCTGTCCCCCTTGCAGAGTGGGCTGCAGGTTCCCAGACATGCACCGCCACATACGGTAATGCAGCAGGAACAAATGCTCAATCCCGGCTGTCTCTCAGCAACTTGAGCTTGCTTCTGAACTCTAGTTTCTGGCATTATGAGCAGTAGTTCAACCACTGTGCTGACAGGCTGGTGTACCTAATCCTTCATCCTCCAGTGCAACAGAATCCTGCTCTTTCAAGGGTGTTGTCTGAAAAACTGTATATGACCCTGACAGCCCTGCATGTGCAAACAAAAACACCACTCATTTCAAGAAAATTGAAAAAAGATGGTGCGATTGGGCACAGGTGTGCTGAAAGTCTTAAAAAAAAAAAAAAAAAAAAAAGGTCATTCTGTGATATGTATTACAATCCTAGCAACATGTACAATAATGTAAAAAGGGACCATGTTCCTTGTACTTTACAGGAGCACAGCGACACTAAATTTTGATTATAAAAACGTGCTCCTAATGTTTGCAAATGAGCACGGAGCACACCCTTAAAGCTACCCCTGTGTTCAGACATTTCCAAAACAATTTGGTTTTTGTTTAGACTTTCCAAAATATTTATTACATGGGTACTGTCTTTTAAATAAGATTGTTTGTTTTTCCACAAATTCTCTAATGTGTACATCAACATAAACTGAAAGAGGTTCCAGAACTGACCCTACACTCAAAAACAGTTGGTCTACCGGGGTTAAGGGGTCCTCATGAATTTTAGGTAGAGTATAAAAGATAGGGGTTAATGGAAATTTTTTATTCAAAGTTTTAAATTCCCAGTCTTTAATCCATCCAACATTTAGTGTTCTATTTAAAATTTCTTCAATCAAACCTGAGATGTTTTCAGTAGGATCTTGTGTTAATTTTAAATAGGTACTTGTATCTGCTGACATGTTCTCACATTTCTCTTTGTATTTTACATAGTCTTCAATCACAATGCCACCACCTTTGTCTGCTTTTTCAATCACTAAACTACTATTGTTTTCTAGATTTCTCAATGCTGCAGATTCCCTAGAAGTCAAATTCAGTTTAGTTTTTCGATCCATATTTTTTTCTTGCTTCAGTAACTGTTCTACATTTTTACTAACTAAACAAATCTAGGTCTCAATAATATGGGGGACTGGACCTGGTGGTAGACATTGAGGTTTTATTTGTAACTTGGAATTTAGCATTAACTTGGCATTTTCCTATTTTGTTCTTGAACATTTTTTATTTCTGATTGAGGTACTTTTTTGATAACCAATCTTACCTTTCTAAAAAACCTATTTAGATCCAGTTTGATCTCAAAGTCATTAATTTGTTCATGTGGGCAAAAAGTAAGTCACTTATTTAAAAGGGTCACCACTTATTGGGTTAGAACTCTTTTGGAGAGATTAAAGACTACTATTTCGTCTGAGATCTGGTTACCACCTGTGATTGTTGTTCCTTTTTCTTTCCTTTTTCCTTCGTTCCCTGTACCTTGTTCTATTCCTCCTAACCTTGAGGTTCCTTCGTCTGTGAGACAGCACAAAAGAATAGAGAGGACTTGTTGAAAATGAGAACCAGTATTAGATGTAAACCCTAAGAGAAATAAGATTACATTAGTTTTAAAATATAGTAATTTGTCTAACAATATCCAACAAGTTGCCCATAAACATTGCCATGTGCTTAGATCCACTAATTTGGGTGAAAAAGTATTTCAGCCTGGGTTGCAGGTGGTGGCTAAGAAAGTTCAATACTTGGCAGACAGACTGGTGCATACGAATCGTACAATACCACAACAAGCGATATCTAGCTTGTTTACAAAAGAAGAACTAAGATTCAGTTATGGTTGTGGCAGATGTGTTCACTGCCACAATACTTAGAAAATCAAAAAAATAAGGAATAATAATAGAAATGAAGATTTTGTGATTCGTGATTTTATAAATTGTCAAACTGAGGGAGTGATTTATGCCATCACGTGCCCCTGTGATTTAATGTATATTAGAAAAACTAAAAGGATGCTAAAACAGAGAGTGGGTGAACATAAGGGGTAGATAAGGAATGGTGATATCACTTCACCTATTGCAAGACATTTTCTGTCGTGTGGGCATCAACTGCCTACCCTGCAATTTTTTGGTACTGAGAAAGTACACAGAGACCCAAGGGGAGACAACTTTAATGACAAACTTCTGCTACGTGAAACTTTCTTTATAAATTATTTTCAGACAACTAATCCGTGTTTTGGTTTAAATGAAATGATCGATTGGCAACTGATTTTATAAGTTGTTATCGTGCGAACATGTAGTGTGTCCTGTTATTGTCAAAAACATAGGGAGGTAAAAGATATCCTTTTGAGAATAAAATCTAGAAAGGCAGTGAAATAGCCAACAATTCCCCTGACACCTTATTCCTTGGTGCCGCCAGAGGATGGGTTCGGCGCATAAACAAGCACTAGTGGCTTGCTTTAGACGTCTTGCGTCATGTGCTGAATTCAGGGGCGGGTCTTGTAGGTCCTGAGGGTAGATATAGAGCGCCATTGTGCCCCGCGTGTTACTTCCACCTTCAGACGCACTAAACACGTTCAGGGAAGAGGTACTGTTTAACCCTGTTTTTTAAAATTGGGAGAAGTCTGCATTTAAGTACTGACAGTTTTCATCATTACTTTTATGTATCTTTACAGCGACCGTAGCCACAAGGCTTCTGTTTAAGATGTTGATAAAAAAAACAACCCACCAATATAAGGTTAGCGATCCAATGTATTTTTCCTGAATGTTAAAGCACAAAATAGTTACCATATAACACATAAAATGTTTGAGGTGTATTTTGTTATTGATCCTAAAGCATAATGCATTTTTACTAAGAGTTTTGTTAATGGAGATGAAAATGTTAGGTAATAATGGTGCAAAAGCCTATTCTGAAAGTTTAAGAGCTCACTTTGATTATCCAAGAGAGAAAGTATTAGTTTATCATAGAAGCAACACGCGTGACTATAGAAGTAATAGTAATGATTAGCAGTTTTAAGAAGGAATTTTCTGTGGTTATGAGAGTGTAATGAATTAGAAACGTGTTGCTTTTTGTTGGGGAGAATGCACATATTTGTTTACTTTATATTTAAAGGTGCACTATTGAAGGAAAAAAGTTTTAGAAAAAGGAAACAAGCCTTGTGATGTGACTGATAAAAAGGCCAGCCCTTTAAACGGTTTTTGATAAGATTATTTATTGAAAATCTTGATGTTTGCCACAATTCTCATTTTCTTTGATTGTTTTGTCCTGAAAGTGGGAGTTAAACATACTACTTATTAAGCTTATTGAACCTTCTTAATATAAAGATTTAAGAAAAGGTATGAAAAAAGTTTTATTTTTGGTGGGGTATGATATTGTGCTTCCTTACTAATTTGTTTAGTTTTATGGCGATTATATATTTAATATTCAGATAAACCAGTTTCCTGAAGAAAGGTTTACCCAAAACGTTGAAGAGTTTCTGGATGTTAAACAAACTTTTTATACTGCCAAGCTGAATTTTTTTTTTTTTTTTCCCCCTAGCTTTTTTTGGTGAGTGAGCTGATATTCCAGTAATTACTTTGTTTGAAATCTAGGTAGGCCACATCCACCGCTCCACCCTGATCTAGTTCCTTTGTCACCCAGTCAAAGAAATCTGTCAGATTCATTTGACATGACCCCCCCCCCCCCAATCCAGTAAAACCATGCTGCTTTGTGTCTTGTAACTCACTGGATTTAACATATTCCATGATCTTTTCCTTCAGCAGTGATTCCACTAACTTTTCCACTACCGATGTCAGGCTGACTGGCCTATAATTGCCATCTTCCTCCCTGCTACAACTTTTGTGTGGTGGGACTACATCTGCCCTCCTCTAGTCCTCTGGAACCACTCCTGTTTCCAGTGAGCTGTTACATAGAACTGTCAGAAGTGCAGCCAGTATTTCCCTGAGCTCCTTCAGTACCTGGCCTCTTTGCTTTGTCTACCTTCAGATTAGCAAGTCCCTTCAGGACTTTTGTCTCCAAATAAGGACTAGTGTCCATCTTGCTCCCTCCAAAGCTTTGGTTACTTTTTTGTGGTTCCGCCCCTTCTTCTTCCTCTGTGAACACTGAACAAAAGTATTGGTTCAGGATGTCTTCCTTTTCCTGGTCGCCCTCTGCACGGTCCTCCCCTTCCCTTTTTAACCTTACAATTCCACCCCTGGTCTTCCTCTTTAAGTTTTATATACCTAAAACATGTCTTGTCTCCTTTCACTACCTCCTGGGCAATTCTCTCTTCATTGTGCGCCTTTGCACTCCTTATTGCTTGCTCTGCCCCCCCCCATACCTCCATATCCCCCTGGTAACAGGGTGGAATAGGACCCTGTCCCAGTTATAGAAAGTGTTTAAATGCAAGGATCTGTCCTTTCCTGTCTTTTGTCTGTCTGGTTGCACAACCAAATTTTCCTGTGAGACCTAGGATTTGATCACCCCGACAGTCTCTCAGTTCTTCGCCTCTCATGCTGTTTCTCTGTCTTCCCTTGCAGTCTGTTTTTTACTCCCTTGCATATCTGGTGATATAAAAATATATGCAAATCATTGTATGGAAATGTAACTGATATTGGGATCTTTTTGTTTAGAAAATATATAGTATTAATTTTTGAAATATATATAATGGTGGTTTGAGATGACTGCAGAAAGCTATTGGAAACTCGAGATGTTACCTTAGTGCAAATTTTTACGCCTTTTACAGAAGAACTGTTTAATAGGGCCCCAGTTTAGGCACTCTGTGTTCTAGCTGCACATGCCTGATACTTACAAGAACAGGATGCTTGTTACGAGTGGGGGTTGGAAGGACTTATAAGAGAGCTGAGCTGCAATTGCTTGAGCGAGAAAAGGGACACAGAGATTGAAGAAAAACACTGATGGATGTTCTTTATTTAATTTTGCCTTTATAAATACTTGCACTGAACAAGTTTATTTGTTTTATGTTACTGCTAGTGTAAATAAATATTTTGGTGAATTCTACAACTGCTCCTGATTTTCCTATGCTTCCTGACCTGTGCCTCAATGACACTCCTTCCTATGGATCTCCTTATACCTTTTGAATGCTACCGTTTTAACTTTTACTTTTTCAGACACCTCTTTTGAGAACCATAGTGGTCTCTCTTTCCTCTTGCTTTTTGCTTACTTGATGCAGAGGCTTGTTTCCTTTGCTGTACTCCCTTTTATCGTTATCCACGGTTCCACCACCCAACACAGATTACCCACCCCTTCTAGGTCATCCCTGAAGCATTCACCCATCTTTTTAAAATCTGCCATGTTGAAGTCCAGGACCCTCGCCCTTGTGTAGTTCAAGTCTGCAGCTGTCCTTCTACTGAACTGCACTGTACGGTGATCACTGGTCCCCAAGTGGCCTCCCACCTCAGGGTTTTAAATAATTGATTAGCAGTTTTTTTCTTGGGACTATACTAACTGTACAGAAAGTATTTATATAGATTTTCTAGAAGTGCTGTGTTTGTTAAACACAGTGAGGTGAGCACTATGCATTTTCACAAAGATTTACCACTTTTATGAGCAAAATGCTAATCAATTTTTAGAGTTAAATAAATCCCTGCACCTTGACATCTGCAACACCGTCCCTGTTAATGAGTACCAGGTCCAGTATTGCCCCATCATGAGTGGATTCACTGACTAGTTGCCTGAGGAATGTCCCGAGCAGAGAGTCCAGGATGTCCATGCTTCTAGCTGAAGCCGCAGTTTTCTGGGTCCTCCTGAGGAGTCTACAAGATGGTGGACTCCTCAGGAGGACCCGAACAAGCTGGTTGATTGGTCGGACTCCTAGAATGTCATTTCAGCTAAGCTAAATGCAAGGTGCTACAGTTGCAGGAGGAAAAAACAGAGGTAGATGGGCTCTCTAGGGGTTGAAACTGGTACAGGCCCGCTAGCCTGTGCCAGTACCTGGGAAGGCACTGATCCTCGAGCAAGCTCGATGGACCATAGGGCCTAATCTGCTGAGTTTTTAGTATGTTAGCCAGGGCTCCAGATAAGAAATTTTGCCATGAGTATTTTACTCCTCATATTTAAAATGAGGTGAGTAAAACCAATTTCAGGTGTGTACAAATGGCAAAAATGTTTTGCAGAAGAGTACATTTCTGAAAAATGAACGTATTTGTAACACATTATTAAAAAAACACTTGTACTGTACGAGTATTTTTTAATAATGTGTTACAAATATGTTAATCCATGTCATGTAACAGTTAGCTTAGCAGACACAATTCAGTACAGTTATATAGTAATACATAAGAGTAGATTTTAAAATAAAAACATAATTAAACAGTTGACCTCCTAGTCCTAGGCTAGGGGTGTCAGAGGGGCCGGGGCAAAAAAAAATGGTGTAGAGTGCAGAGTTCAGAAAAAGCCCCCGGAGAGAGCAAAAATACAGAGCAAGTTCAGAAAGAGCCTCACCATCTACCCAACCCAGGCTGAGGTGGGGGGAGGCTGGGGTTGGGATCAGCCTCGTGCCAGGAGGCCTCGTAGACAGCACATTAGGTGGGGGGAGCTAGGAGGGCAGGACGCGTATCAGGAGGGGCAAGTGGGCCACAGGAGCGGGGGAAATAGGGGAGATAAGGGTCAGGGAGAACAGAGATGGGAGGAGGGGTGGGATGATAGGGAAGAGAGAGAGCCTGCGTATGTAAGGGAGAACTATACACAGCCCAGGGCATGTTGGGGCTAGCAAAGCGTATATTGATGGCCTCCCTTGTCTAATTTTTAATTCCTCCCCCTCCCCCACTCCAAAATTATTTTTGGCATGACATCCCTGACTTAGGGTGACCACCACTTGAAAGAACTGATAAACTATAGTACAATAAGAACTGATTAGTAAGATGTACTGCCACAACTTTCTTGTCCAGAGTGAAGAGTACTACCAACTGTGCCCAACCCAAAAAATAATCCTGTAACTCTGGCTAGTTACTTTAACAACTTACTAGCCATTTAAAATAGTTTAGTCAGATTTACCATCACTGTCATGATAAAGTATGCAGTTATGCATTTTTTATGGAGAAATGAGGAGAAAAACATAATCAGTAACACCCCCACCAAACAGGAAAGACTCGAGTGGAGTTAATTTGAGTAGTCACCACTGCAGTGCCTCACAAACAGAAACACAAAACAGGAGCCCTCCCTGATGGTTGCTTGGGTAATCGAACTGTGAGGGAGTACTACCTGGCCGGGTTCCTGCAGGCTGTGCGTCGGGGGGAGGGGGTCAGTAAGTGAACGAGTCTGCTGCATATGTATTTCAGTGGCGGCAGCAACAGCAGTTTGCCAGAGAGAGCCTAAGTGCAGCTGCAGACAAGTGGACGGACTCGGAAAGAGAGCAAAGAGCAGTTTGCCCCCTCCAACAAGCCAGTCTGCCTTGGTGACTCTGTGCGATCCACACCGACCCAACCGATCGGCTTTGTGCATCTGTTAGTTACATTTTAGATCCACCACTGCCACGGGGACCTGGCCCTCAATGACCAGAAGGAATTTAACATACCGCTCAAGTGGCTGTACCTGGCAAACGCCGCTGCCCCGCAGCTGGAGCCCCAGGGACAAGTTCAGCTACATACATCGGCCTCTCCCAGAACCTGTGGGTCCATTACAAAGGTAGTCCGACCAGCAGACAGACGGTCTGTCTATCGGTCAGACTACCAGTTGTAATGGACTTGCAGGTTGGGTTACATTGCACCACTAAGGCATCTTTTTAGCAATCTCTCTCACACATTTTTAAGCACAGCAGCAACACTTCAGCTTAGATTTTGACTTGAGAGGGGAGGAGGAAAATGCAGCAGACACATCTGGCTGGCTGTCATAATTAATTTTCTGCAGCCTCCCCCTGCTGCTGCTTGCTTCTTTTCTTTTTGAGCCTCCGTTGTGCTTGCCCCCACACCTCTTGAGGCAACACTAGACATCGTTTTAGCCTATGTAACAGGCCAAACATACAAAGCAGCAAGGACCAGCAGCAGGATCTGAATCCAGAGGACCATAATCAGCTTAGCCAGACACTTCACTTCTGAGCAGCATGTTCCCCCAAGTCCTTAGTAGTCACTTACCAGGCCTTGCCTTCACATTCAAGGACTGACACTTCAGCTTCTCTTCCATTTTTCTGGGCTCCGTCCCCTGGATCACACTCCACACTCGACTCCTAGCCTCTTGCTATTCTCGACGCCACAATCTGATACCATGACATTGACTCCTGGCGACTCGGGGCTTGATGGTAATGACAGGGATCTTCATGTTCCCTCGCTAATAGCGTCTTCTCATCAGCTGCTCCTCCTCTCGCATTGTTTGATCTTCGCGAACATTTGGAGCTCACCTTGGTAGTTTCCGGCAGTAGTCGAGCATCCAGGAGCTCAGTTAAGATATTTTCGGTGGTGGCACCCAAGTGGCAATGACGGGAACTGCACCTCAAACTGGACCATGGATGCGTGTTTAATACGCTATTAATGTTAAAAATCGAGCGTAAATGCACCCTGTATGCACCTTATATGGAGCCCTGATGTTAGCCAAATGCTGGTAGATTTTGTGTCGGGCTAGTAAGATTTTCCTTTAACTAGCCCAGCTGGGCTAGTGGAAAAGTCTGTGGGGCTAGTGGAAGTATAGGGAAAGGGTGGAAGGTAGTCCTGCTGAATGCCAGGAGCTTGGGCAGTAAAATGCCTGAGCTCCAGGCGATGCTAACTGGGGGAGAGGTGGATGTGGCAGCGGTCACTGAGACCTGGGCCACTGCAGGACATGACTGGGACCTGAACCTGGAGGGTTACACCATGTTAGGGAAGGGAAGGGGAGGAGGGGTAGCAATAATAGTCAAGAACTGCATTGCTGTAGGAGGAGTGGAGGAGGCGGAGGGAACTATGGAGGCGATTTGGGTCACCTTGATAATAAAGGGGGGCAAGAGAGTAAAAATAGGAGTGGTGTATAGACTCCCTGCGCTGGCGGAGAGTCTGGTGGCAGATGTTGGGAGACACTGCAGATTGGGAAGGGGAAGGGTGGTGGTGTTGGGGGACTTAAACATGCCAGGAACAGACTGGGAGATTATGACATCCTCGGTGGACAGGGAACAGAGGTTGTTGGATGTCTTTCAGGACACGTTTCTAACTCAGCAGGTGGGGGAACCGACCAGGGAGAAGCGGATGCTGGATGTGGTCCTGGCAGACAGTGACCGGATTGGGGGCCTGGAGGTAAGGGACCCGTTGGCGGGGAGCGACCATGCCACGGTCTGGTTCTGCCGTAACCTAGGAGGGGTAGAATGCTGCACAAAGACGGAGGTAACTGACTTCAGGGGGGCGGATTTCAAGGAAAATGGGAAGGATCCTTAAGGAGCACTTGGATGGGATTGGGCCAGACATGGACGCTGACAGTAGGTGGGAAATCAGGAGGGGGGGTGCAGGATGCTACCAGCACCTGTGCAAGAGTAAGACGAACATGCGGTAGGGCCCGAAAACCCTGCTGGTGGACCAGGGAGGTTAAGGAGGTGGTGAGGGGGAAGAAGGCGGCCTATAGGCAATTCAGGTGCTCAAGGAGTGAAAGGGACCGAGGGGAGTACGAGCTGATGGCCAGAAGGGCCACTAGGGTGGTGAGGCCGGCTAAGGCAAGGAAGGAGCAGAACCTGGCCAGGGAAATTAGGAGAGGGAACAAGTGGTTCTTTAGATACATTGGGGGAAAAACAAAGGGTGAAGGGGCAGATTAGCAGGGAAGGGATGGGCACAAGACCTGGGGAGCAGGCTGAGGTACTAAATGAGTACTTGCCTCCAGTTTTCACCAAGGAAAATGGGGCTGCATCATACATGGGAGGAGGCGGTGAAACTGAGGAGGGGGACCATTACGATCTGCAGGTCGGGGGCATCACTGGCAGGTGGGGAAGGCAAAGCAGGGGGACAAGGTAGCGGAGGTGGAAATCACGGCAGAGAGAGTGAGGGAAGCCCTCAGGTAACTTAAGATGGAGAAAGCACCAGGGTCAGATAAATTACATCCCAGAGTGCTGAAGGAACTGGCGGATGTCCTGGCGAAACCCCTGGTGGACCTCTTCAGCATCTCTCTAAGGACACACACAGTACAGGGTGGGTGCCCCAAGACTGGAAGATGATGCATATAGTGCCTATCCAAAAGGGGGGATCAAGGGAGGTGGCAGGGAACTACAGGCCCGTCAGCCTGACATCGGTGGTGGGCAAGGTGATGGAGGGCGTTGTCAAGGAGAGACTGGGGGGGGGACCTGGAAAAGTTGGGGTGCCTGGACGACAGACAGCATGGATTCGTCCCGGGGAAATCATGTCGGACAAACCTTGTGGAGTTCTATGACTGGGTGACGAGTGCCTTGGACCTGGGTAGACCAGTGGACATCCTCTTCCTTGACTTCAGCAAAGTGTTTGACTCTGTTCCTCATGGGGGCCTGTTGGATAATCTGGGAGAAATAGGGGTGGGGAATCAGATGGATAGGCAATTGGCTCCAGAACCGGACCCAGAAGGTCGTGGTTGGCGGGATAGTCTCATCCTCAAGGAGGATCATTAGTGGAGTCCGTCAGGGATCGGTCCTTGGGCCCCTCCTGTTCAACGCCTACGTCTCTGACATAAGGAAGGGTATCAGGAGTGAGATGAGTCTCTTTGCGGATGACTCAGAACTGGGGGTGGTGGTGGTGGATGGGGAGGAGGGAAGGGTGGCCCTACAGGGGGACCTGGAGGCTCTGGAAAGGTGGTATAGAAAGCGGAAGCTGAGGTTCAATGGGAAATGCAAGGTACTGCACCTGGGAGCCAGAAACTGGGCCAAGTATACACCCTGGGGAATGCTACAAGTCTTGATGGCAGAGAGGGACCTGGGGTGGTGGTGGATGTCAAGATGAACAACTCTGAGACTTGTAGGAGGGCAGCGGCAAGGCCAACAGGATGCTTGGATGCATCGCTGGGGGCTTACCTCCAGAAGGAGGATGTGATACTCCCACTGTATAACTGCTTGGTGAGGCGCACCTCGGTACTACGTGCAGTTTGGAGGCCACATTTAAAGAGGACATTGAACTCCTGGAGAGGTCCAGAGGAGGCAACCAAAATGATTTGGGGCTTGGGGGATAGGACCTACGGGAAGAGGCTCGAAGAGCTAAATATGTACACATTGGAAGAGAGAAGGGACCGGGGGGACATGATAGAGGTCTTCAGGTACATGAAGGGGATAAATAGGAGAGGAGCAGTCAGGGTGCTCCGAAGGGAGGAGGGCAACTAGAGGACATGGGTGGAAGCTGGAGGGGAGGAGATTCAGGGGAGAAAGGAGGGGGTACTACTTCACTGAGAGGGTGGTGGAGCCATGGAATGCGCTGCCCAGGGGCTGGTGGAGGGGTTCAAGAGGGTGGGACAGGTACAGGGGAAGGGTTCTGGGAGCAAAAACCAGTGCAGTGAGAATATCCGGGACTGGGAAGGGAGAAGCCAGAGAGGGCGAAGGGGGGCAGCAAGGTCAGCTCCCAGGGTGGTGGCAGACCAAACGAGCAGGCACGAAAGACCGTTAGGCCTATTCTGCTGGCATTTTAGTATGTTAGTGGATTTTGTCAGTCACTAGCCCTGCTGGCTAGTGGCTGCAAAACTTAATTTCGACCCCTGCTTTTGTGTTGCAGTGGAGGAGGACATGGACCTGGGAATCATAATCTGCAACTGACTGCAGTATTTTTTGTTTGTTCTACTGCTTATTTGTGATGTCTAGTAATTGTAGTCCCCTGACGACATTGCTCTTTTTATGTATGCTGTTGCCTGTATATTTTTTTCCTGCTGTTAGTCTGTATCTCTACTAAAGATTGTCCAGGAAAACGACCTGGGAAATCACGGGAAATGTGAATATTTATGAAGAACTTAAAGTCCTTAATTCTGCTGCCTCTTCAGATGTGTTGTCTGACCAAATTCTGTGAGCCCCACATGTATCGGGGTTGGGGGGGAAGAAGGGCGCGGACCAGAAAAATTCACACATGTAGACAATTCTTCTGTATTTCAAGTATCTGATTCTTTTATTGTAAATATTGGCCCAATTCCTCTATGTTTTGCCAATAAATAATTGGCTTCCTCAGGAGGTGCCTTTTAAAAAAAACATCCTAAAATTTAGTATAATCCGAGCTGCAGCGTGGACGGACATGAGAAAAGCGAAGAATTGCCAATAAAAGGGGCCATTTAACAGTATTCTAAACTATGATGTGCTGAAAAACCAGAATTTGAATAAGAAATTACACTGATTTTGGTCAATTTAAAGTGAATAACATGGACTTATATTCATGAAAGGATGTTTTTTAAAAGGCACCTCCTGAGGAAGCCAATTACTTATTGGTGAAACATAGAGGAATTGGGCCAATATTTACAATAAAAGAATCAGATACTTGAAATACAGAAGAATTGTCTACATGTGTGAATTTTTCTAGTCTGCATCTCTCCCAGGTCGTGCTTAAAAATAGGCATATGTATGCCTAGTGTATTTACCTGGTATGGAAACAAACAAATAATAGAAAAGGGGCTGAAGTATGGGAAGCAGTGCGTGGCTGTTGTAGAGTGCCAACAGAACGATGGGTGACTAGCAGGGCCAGGTAAGTAATCTTCTCACTTTGCAACGCCCTGGTCAGAACCCACCTAAAATACTGTGTGCAGTTCTGCTCGCTTCAGTACAGAAAGGTATTGAGGCAATCAAGGTGCTCTTCAATTTAAAAAAAAAAAAAAAAAAAAAAAAAACATTGAGGCAGTCAAAAGGGTGCAGTGAGGACTACCACAATAATCAGGGGTATTGGGGGGGCAGTAGATTTGAGAAGAGGTGGTGGGAGTGCCTGTTAACATGTTAACCTTGGAGGAAAGAAGAGCCGTGAGTGGATATATATTTAAGTGTTTTAAACAGGAAGGCATGCTGGGCAGACTACTGCTCAATTCCAGATGTGCTCTGTGGGTAGGGGATAGGGAGAGTATGCAAACAATACACAATAAGGACAATTACACGATACACATGCAAAATGAACATAAGCAAGGCAGAATTCGTTTTCTACAGGCAGATACATAGCCATAGCTTTTGGGAGGTTATACATGCAAGGTAACCATATTCAAAGTAGAGTGCATTTACAGTAGGTTGAGTACAAAACCATATGACAGGAGACTAGCTTCTGGGAGGTTCCAGCATCAGGCAAGTGGAAACAGTGGTATCTGGGATGGAGAGTACTAGGGGTGTTACCCAGAAGCAGGAGTTAGTGGACACCTGGTTAGTGAGCTCCCAAGGGTTGCATACACAGGTGGAGTGGAAGTATGTTTTGAGAAGGAAGTTAAGGTGTCGGCCAGGGGTGTCATGCCAGATATCCGATGAGAGAGAGTTCCAGAGATTGGGCGTGCGATAACTAAAAGCTGACTGGCCTGCCGAGGTTGACATGCGTGGGATGGCCAGTAGACGCGAGTCGTTGTTCTCAGTGCATAGCCCTGGGAGGTGTGGGACAACAGGACCATGGTGAGATACGTGTGGAGGGACTGCGACCAGTATTTGGCAGAGGGGCTAGCACAATGGGATAGATGCCGGTCCTTTAGTGAGGGGAGGTCTAGGTTGCGGTACAGGACACAGTGGTGAGTACTAGGGAGGACAGTCAAATGCAAAGCGACAGAGGGAATGGAAGAGTGTGTCCATTCTGGCTAGGGTGGACTTTTGGGTGGCACTGTAGACTACGCCCCCGTAGTCAAAATTGGGGAGAATCATCCTCTGCATTAAAGCATGTCTAGCTGGCAAAGGGATGCATCCACGATTTTGGTAAAGTGCACCTAGCTTGGGGCGAAGCTTTTAATGGATGGCATCAGTGTGTGCAGAGAAGTCAAGGTGCTGGTCAAGCCAGACCCCAAGATACCTGAAGGAGGAGCAGGTTTCAATAGAAGTCCCATCCAGGGTGTGGAAGGAGGGGGTGGAGGGTATTATTTATTTATTAAATTTTGGTGACTGGGTAAGCCCACTGAGCCCCGGAGGTCCCTTTTTCAGGGGCGACCTGGGATTACATAGCATACATGGATAAACAGAAAGAACACAGTCAGCACAGTTACAGGTTATATAATCACCATATACCATAAATGCATTCAGGAATTTTAACACCAAGTCGGCAGGATCTATAGAGAGACAAGTGCAGAATAGTAGTTCTTTTCTAAGTGGAGACCCTCAATAGGTAGGATGAGACCTGGTAAATCAAGGGAGTAATAGGAAGGTCTCAGGTGCCGAAGCAGCGACACGTACTGGCTCCCAACATATGAGCCTTAAGCCTTGTACGGAAACTTTTGATAGCGGGTGCTTCCTGCACCCAGGGAGGAAGTTTGTTCCACAGGGAAGGGGCAGTGTGGGAGAATGACTTGCCACCTGCCTTGGTTCTTACTCTGGGAACATCTAGAAGAGTTCGGCCTGTGGTCTGGAGGAGCCGGGGATTGGGCTTTGGTGCAGTGAGCCCAGAGAGACTAAGAGGGGGAGATGGACTAATTAGCTTATAAGCTAGGCATAGCAGAGGGTACTGGAGGCGAGCGTCCAGGGAGGGCCAGTTTAGTGGGGCGAGGATGTGGCAGTGGTGACTCCTGGGATGAGCCTGGGTGGCCAAGCCGGTCACCTTATTGTACAGTACTTGAAGTCTGTTCGCCTCAAGCTTCGCCATTCCCTGAATGACTGGGGCGATGTAGGTGAGTGTGGGGAGGAGGACGCTGGAGGCGATGGAGATCCTAGCTTTGGGTATCAGCTGGTCCTTCAGTCGGTAGAGGGTACCTAGTTTCCCATGCAAGGTTTTGGTGACTTGGTCAGCATGGTTCTTAAGGGTAAAACCGTGGTCCAAGGTGAGGCAGAGATATTTTAGGGAGGTCACCATTTCTGTGCAGTTGCCTGAGATGGAGGTAAGATGTAGGTATTGGGTTTGGTCTTGACCGAGGGATCTTGGTCCAAACAGCTTAGCCTTGGATTTTGGCCGTGTTAAGGACCACACTGTTCTCAATAAGCCAATTCTCAAGAGAACTCTGGTCAGCTTTGAGTAGGTGGCTGAGACCTGCCAAGTTGTTGGTGGATAGATAGATGACGGCATCGTCAGCATACTGGACAACAGAGCTCCCTCCGCACTGGCCTTTTAGTTAGTTTTTGAACAGGGAGAAGAGGAGGGGACAGAGTAGAGACCCTTGCGGTACCTCCTCTTTAAGGGGAAGTGGATCTGATGTAGCAGCCTTCTACTTTACCCTCTGCGTGCGACCAGTTAAGTAGCTTTCAAACCACTTTAGAGCAGTAGATCGAGGTCTATATTACCCAGTTTAGCTAGTAGTAAATGATGGTCGACCAGGTCAAAGTCCTTGGAAAGGTCTATGAAGACTGCTCCAGTAGGGGTCCCTTTGTCCAAGTCTCTGAGTACGTCCGTTGAGAATTTGGTCAGGGCAGTGTTAGTCCCATGTCTGGTTCTGAAGCCTTGAAAGTCTCTGCCTCGTGCCAAAGGTCATGGAGATAGTTTTCTTGGCACTGAGGAAAAAGCTGATTTGAGTGAAACCAGCGCTGAACTTCTTTGAAGTCCTGTTGGAGTCTGGTTGCTACGTCAGTAGTCGAGGGGCTAGATGTATACAATACTGTTATCATCCACGTACATGTGAATGGATGTGTTGGGGCAGGCAGTGGGCAGGTCGTTGAAGATGGAGAACAGGAGAGGGCCACAGACTGAGCCTTGTGGGACCCCAGAGGTGACAGGAAGGGAAGCAGAAGTGGCATTGCCATGCCAGTTCTGACAGATTGGGATCGGTCTATCAGGTAGGACTGAAACCACTTGGTGGCTATGCCTGAGAGCCCTGCATGAGAGAGCTTCGATAGCAGGAGTGCGTGGGAGACTGTGTCGAAGGCTTTAGCCAGGTCGACAGAAATGGCTGAGGTGATTAGGCCCTTATCCATACCAGTGAGTGTAGAGTCTGTGAGTCTTAGGAGGGAGGTGGTGGTGGAGTGGGACTTCCTAAAGCCAGACTGGTAAAAGGTGAAAAAGGAAGAGGAATGAAGATAGGAGGAGAATTGAGAGAGAACTAGTTTTTCTTGGATTTTAGCCAGGATAGGTAGCAGGGAAATTGGATGGTAATTACCAGGAGCAGAAGGGTCGCCACCTTTGGGAATCGGGATGACTGTAGCATGTTTCCAGTTGGTGGGGATGGCAGCAAGAGAGAGAATGAGAGGTTGTAGAGCGATGCTAGGGGGACTGCGATGACAGGAGCCGATAAGTAAAGCAGTTTGGAGTTGAGGCCTGTAGGGCATTTGCCCTTGTCAGGTAGGGTATTTGCCCTTGTCAGGATTTAGGGCAAGTAGAGCTTTGTAGACCTCAGCAGGGGTAATCTGGTGGAAAGTGAAGGGTGTGCCTGCTGGGGGAGCATTATTGTGGGGGATGGCGATGGGGATTGGGGGGCCTGAGGGTTGAGGGTGCCCAAGAGTGATGAGGTGCAGTCCATAAAGAAGGAATTGAAATGAGGGGCAACATCGAGGGGGTCAGTAATCGTGGCGCCGCCAATGTTGAGGGAAGGGGTAGGGGTTGTGAGTGAGGAACAAAAAGAGATTTAATCACCTTCCAGAATTTGAGGGGGCTGGTTTAGGTTAGTTTTGAAAGCGTCGCTGAAATAGTTTTCCTTTGCCCTGCGTATCTGACTAGTGCAGGCATTTCGAAGGACGCGATACTTTTGTTTGTGCACCTGCGAGCCGGAGACCTTGAAAGTCTACCAGGCTGCATGCCTGTCTTTGAGGAGTGTCATGATGTCCGTCATGATCCATGGCAGGTGGGCACCCCTCACCTGTACACTTTTGACAGGGGCATGTGAGTTCCAGACTGCGATGAACCTGGTCTTAAAGTATTCCCAGGCTGAATCAATAGAGGTGGCCCGTTGGATGTAAGACCAGTCCTGACCATACAAGTTGGACAGGGGAGATGCAAGATCCAAGGATTTGTAGGATCTGGTAAGGATGTTTCCGAGTGGATATGATCTCTGTTTTCTTACACTCTGGGGTATCGACAGGATTGAACAACTGGAGATGTTTGATCTGGTGTCTTCCAGCAGAATGTGGGGATACGTCCTGAAGCTCGGCTGTGCTTAATTCTGGGGTAATGTTAGGCGACACTTCTGCCAGAAGGTGGTTGATCTATGAAGCAGCCTTCTAGCAGAGGCAATGGACCCAAAGCATATTTTGCTCTTTTGCAGATCTCACGACAAAGATGGGAACTATTGATTGGGTAAATTGTTGGGGGAATTATGTATGACTTAACGATGAAATTGTAGATTTTGTATTTTGCTCTGAAATAGAACATACAGTATTTGTACTGTCAGATTACTTGAAAAAAATGCTCCATGATATAGAAAAGAAAGTTTATTTCTAAATAATGGTTCAAGAGGTATGTTTTAGGGCAAGGCAAAACGGATGCAGTGTCACTTTAGAACTCCCAAGTTGTAAGCTTGAGCAAATAAATACTTTTCTAGTCCTCTTTTAAAAACACAAAAACAAAAACCTCCATTGACGGGCATTCGTCAGTTGAATGGAGAGGAGAATTCCATAAAATTGGAGCAGCTACTGAGGAAAGCTGCAAATACACCCTAGGACAACAAAGAAACTACCCTGGTGGACCAAAGCGGGTGAATTGTGCATGCCAGACTAAGAGGTCTTTGAGTATTAACAGTGTCTGAAATGGAGCTGCACTGTATGGTGCAGGCTTGCAATGTAGCTGTAGGGGTTAGCACTCCTAAACAAACAAATGGCAGTTCAGACAGAGCGCACTCAAGAATAGAGAAATAATAAAAAAAAGAAGCAGGTTTGCTTCGTACTCTTGTTGCTTATAATATCTCACGTAGAACACTTTCACAGAGGCTCCAAAATGGATTTGAAATGCTGTGTTCATTAACAGAAAATTAACAAGGCTGCAAGTTGTGCTGAGAGTACAAGTCTAACATGGATGATCCTAAGATCTGTTCTACATGTTACATGCTGCAAGCAACAAGGGTATGTGGCAAGATCTTTCGGTAAAATTTCTTTCCTCTCGATTGCTCTGTGTCTGGAACTGCTGAGAGGTCTTTGAGGTAGTCAGGCGCCAAGCCATGTGGGGCCTTGTGTGTCAACAGGTAGATCTTGGAAGTGGTGTGCCACCTGACAGAGAACCAGAGCAGTTGTCGCAGCACAGGTGTAATATATTCAGAGAAGGCTGATCTGGAGCTCAACCTGACATTCTACACCAGCTGCAGGTGACGCACAAACTTCCCAGATGGCGGTCATGCGTGCATGCACCAGGGTTACCAGGTCATTGTGTCCCAAATGGGTTTTGATCTGGGAGATGTCCACATTGGATGCCACATGATGTTCAGGTGTCAAGTCCAAGTCTACAGTGATTCCGAGATCTTTCACCCTATCCTTGGCCTCCAGTGACTCACCATTTAATGATGGCATGGTAATAACTGCCCAACTGACTGCTGGCCCAAGATGACTCTGTTCCACCAATAGCACCTCCATCTTGGTCGGATTCAAGCTCAGCCAGCTAGAGGCCATCTAGTCTGAAATTTCTGGTAGGCATTGCTCCAGGACTGGGACCTCAACCAGCCCCACAGGTCTAAAAGCCCGGTACTGCAGTGTCATATGCATGGTAATGAAATCGCAGACTATACTGTCTAATGACCCATCCAGTGGAGGCATGTACTCCGTAAGTAACATGGGTGACAGAACTGAAGCATATGGAACCCCGTAACTGACTACTCCTGGCTGCAGTGAGAAAGATCCCATCACAACCTGTGGTCTGCCATTAAGAACATTTCAGCATTCTGGTGAGTCCTCCAAATTCTGTACGGCATTCTGTCATTAGGCCGAGATCCATGGTGGCAGATGCTGACGATAGATTGAGAAGATGAGAATCTGTCATTTTCCCACCATCCTATGCCAGGAGCAGGTTATTAAACACCTTACGAGCGCGGTCTCCCCCCTCACTCCATGCTGTGGTGAGTCCTGAAATCAGACTGCATTGGCTAATAGATGTCAAAAGTCTCAAGGTGCGCATCAAGCTGCATCACCACAACCTTCTCAATTGCCTTCCCCGTAAAGGGAAGTTAAGAGACAGGTCTGTAGTTCACGGACTCCTCTGGGATTCAGAGATGGTTCCTTTAAGAGGGGTCTCACTGACACTGTTTTAAGGGCCTTGGGGAAACGACCCTGTGGAAGGGGGCACTGGTCAGTGTCAGTGAATGTATACATATAATTGACATGAAACATCTTGTAATGTTGTATAATTAATGAGGACTATGTAAATGATTACTTGCCTTTGTAGTGGCTTATTTGAGCTGAACAAATAAAAATAAAGCAGAACAGTGCATACTAGGACAGTAGAGGCCTTCAAGGAAGCTTGCACAAATTTGCTTGCTAATTGAATCTGGGTATTCTGAGTAGTAGGGAGAGTCTGAAATCCTTAAAAATATATAGGTTTTTATAGTATGTTGATTCACGCCTACTTATGAAGCAGGGATGTTCGTGATAGGCCCAGAGGCCAGCATATTCAGAGCTGGCCAGTAGTGCTGCTCAGCTGGTAGCGCTGTGCAGAAAATAGCATGAGGCTGGCTCTGAGCAATATTCACATAGTGCGCACCATCGGAGTACGCTAACTGTCTGAATAAAGTGCCCTGCCAGCTTTGACCATAATGACTATGCGCTGTGCTGATACGGCCCAAGGCTGCTTATGACCCACAGTGGAGCCCACTGAAGATAGTGCTACCCAAAACAGGATAGCGCCGAGGCTCCTGGGGGCCATATTGAGCTCTTGCATGCAGATGAGCCCATGTATGCAAGGTGTTATGGGGCCATTTGCATGCCCATTATGGGGTTGTTTTGCATACCATGCAGCCCCTCAGCACCATTGCTGGGCTTGGGAACTGCAGATTCCCAGGTGTTTAGTGATCACCCGTCCCACCATCAGCCATGCTGTAAGTTGTTATACCTCTCAAACAACATGAAGTCTTGTTGTTTTCTGAGAGTATGCAGCAGTTAGCCCCAGCACTTGAACTGCCCTGGAGAAGAAAGAGTTAACTCTCTGCAGAAGCATAGAACGTTGAGCTCGAGCTCGGTTTTCAAACCTCGGTCTCTGGTGTAACAATCAGATTCTTTACTCCGCCTAACAGTGAAGTTGCTCCGGAGATTTCTCCTCTGCTCGGTTCGGTAGAGTTTGAATTAGCGTTTGGTTTTTAAACTGATTTTATTATTTTTTTCGGATTTCCAGCCTCTGTCTACGGTACAGGTAGTGTGGTAGATGGGTGGTGACTTGTGTTATATTTAATTTCTGTGGAAATTGTTTTTGTCTCGGTTTCTCGTTGGTCTGGTTAGGAACCGGCCTTTTTGCTTGTATTTGATTATTTTTACTTTTTCTGGGATTTAGTGTGGTGTTCCAGTGCCAATCGGTTTCAAAAGAAACAGATGTTTTCTGGTTCTTTTACAAAACCCGTAACACGGTTTGTAACTGATCGGGGAGTTATTACCTGGCTTAAAAGCTTTCAAGGGTAACTGTTTAGGTTGGCCATGTCTGAGAAGCCCAAGAAAAAAAAATGGTCCTACTGGGTTTCAACACTGTACTGAGTGTGGAGAGGCCTTTGCCAAGGCTGACCCCCACCTCACCTGTGTTTACTGTCTGGGGGTTGGCCACCTCAAAACAGACTGCCAGGTTTGCAAGAATTTTCCTAAAGCCACTCTTGAAAAAAAGGTTGAGTAGGCTGAAGGAAGAGGAGTGCGAGAAGTCTGTAGATCCAGATGGCCAGCCCAGTTCGGTTGCGGCCAAACCTGAGGAGGTGCCTACTGACCTAGATGATACCTCCTCGAGCAAAAGGAGGTCAGACTCTGAGGGGTCGGTTCCGTCGAAAAGGAAAAGAAAGCCGGTTCGGAACCAGCACCGTATACTGCAACCGTTGATGAGATAGCCAAAGCGATTAGCATAGTTCAGTCTCTCTGCCTGGTTCTGTCCGAACTGGTACCACCGGTTAGGCGGTCGGTTTGGTCGGATTCTACTCCATCGGATTACGATCCAGATGCTTATTATGATGTGGAGTGGGAGGGAGACGAAGAGTATCCCGAGGATGAGGATGAAGATAATTTTGACGGTCTGGATGTGCCCATTGAACCGGACATCTCCCCAGACAGACCATCCAGTGTCTCCCCTCCCAGGCTTTCTGAGTCCCCTTCACACTTCTTGTTTTACAAGAAGGTGACTGAAACCCTCCAGCTTCCAATGGTTGAAGCTGCTGAGGAGGAGGAGGAGGAGGAGGAAGAGCCTGATTTTGTTGAGATGATGGACATCCCAGAGTCCAAAAGATTCTGTCCCTCTTCACAAGTCCTTGGGGAAACAGACAAAAAAATATTTTACAGACACCTAACTCCTTACCTCCTGTAGATAAGAGAATGGACAGGAGGTATATGTTATCAGGCTCGGGTACAGAGTTTTTATATAGTCTTTGCAGCCATGTTGGGGTAGTGCAGGCTGCAGCATGTGACAGGGCTAACATTCCTTTGGCTTCACACCCCCCCAGACAAAGACTCCAGGAAGGTCGATGCCATGGCCAAAAAACAGTATTTGGCATCTTCTTTGGGACTCTGGCAGGCTAACTACATGGCCTACACAGCCAGGTACCAGAAATCCAAGTGGGATACGGTTCTGGAACTGGCTAAACAGGCCACCCCCCATCTAGCCAAAGAGCTGGAGGAGGTGGCTACTGATGGAATTGAGGCATCCAAGGTACAATTCCATGCTGCTGTGGACTCCAATGATGTGGCACCAAGAGTCATGGCTACATCTCTGTCTGTCAGGAGACATGCTTGGCTCAGATGTACTAGCCTTTTGCAGGATACCCAGGCTAAGGCTGTGGATTTCCCTGCAGTGGGTAACTCTCTGCTTGGGGCGCAGACAGAGGTTTACGTGAAGGAAATGGATGAGTACAGGACCACCTACAGGAGTGCACAGGCCAAAGAGAGACGAGCCACTCCTCAGAAGCAGCAGTCTAGGGGCAGGGGCAGGCCTTTCCATAGGCCTTTCTGCCAAGCTCAGGCTGCCTCTTCCTTCCCACAGAGGGGCTTCTTTTGAGGGAGGGGCAGGAGGGGGATGAGCAGGGCTTCATCCTCTTCCCAGTCCAAGGCTGCTGCCAAGCAGACACCCTGATGTGTCAGCCCGGGTTGACTCGCCCAATCCAGTAGGAGGCAGGCTGGTTTACTACTTCCAGGCCTAGAAATCTGTTACCTCAGACAAGTGGGTCCTGGAGGTAGTAAGCCTGGGACTGGCCCTCAGCTTCAAAAGGTTCCCAAGACTGAGGGTCAGGTCTTTTCTACCTGCATCCATCTCAGAAACCCTTTCTCTAGAGGCAGAGGTTTATTCTCTGTTGGCTCTCAGAGCTGTAGAGAAAGTTCCTACTCAGCACAGGGGCAAAAGTCTGTACTCCAGGTACTACTTTACCCCGAAAAAGATAGGGGAGTGGCGACCCATCCTAGACCTAAGGTATTTGAACAAATGCATCACAAAACCAAAATTCAAAATGATGACTCTGGGAATAATTCTTCCCTCTCTAAGGCCAGGGGATTGGCTAGCATCCCTGGACCTCAAGGATGCCTATTTCCATATTCCTATCAGGTGCTCCCACAGAAAGTAACTCGGGTTCGAGTTGCCTTCAGGCCATTATCAGTTAAGAGCCATACCCTTCGGTGTAATATCAGCTCCAAGGGTGTTTGCAAAGTGCCTCGCAGTAGTAGTTGCCTTTCTCAGAAGGCAGGGTATTTCCATATTCCCATGTCTGGACGACTGGCTAATTGTAGGTCAGTCCTCCGACCAGGTCAGGTCAGCTCTACAAATCACTCAAGACTTGCTCAGTTCTCTGGGGTTTCTTCTCAGTCTTCCAAAGTCTGTTCTTGAACCAGTACAACTTCTTACTTACATAGGAATAGAGTTGAATAACTATCCAAGCAAAGGCCTTCCTCCCTCTGGCAAGGGTAAAGGCCTTCACAGATCTTGCATCCTCTTTTTGACCTCTGGTCTCTCACCCAGCAAGGCAGTTTCTTCAACTCCTGGGCCACATGACAGCTTCCACTGCAGTGGTGCAAGGAGCCAGATTTCAGATGAGGGACATTCCGTTCCACCTAAGGCCCTTTTGGTCTCAGAAAAAAGATTATCTCACCAAATTGATTCTAGTGACTCAGACTCTGGTCCAAGCTCTCCAGTGGTGGTTGGACCAGGACAACCTCAGACAAGGTGTTCCATCTCTCTCTCAAGTCCCCTCAGTAGTCCTAACTACAGATGCTTCTCTCCTAGGCTGGGGAGCCCATTTGGGAGCCCTCACGGCCCAGGGGGTTTGGTCTCCACAAGAGTCTCTTCTTCATATCAATCTGCTAGAGCTCAGGGCAGTTTTCCTGGCCCTTTAGGTCTTCTCGGAATCGGTCAGGGGCAAGGTAGGGCAGGTCGGGACAGACAACACCACCACAGTGTGGTACATTAGCAAGTAGGGAGGCACTCGGTCCATGGCCTTGTGCACAGAGGCCATGAAACTGTGGTCTCTAGCCTATTCCCTTCAGACTTCCCTGATAGCAATTCATCTTCCAGGAAAGGACAATGTACTGGCAGATGCTCTGAGCAGAATCTCCCAGGGACATCACGAATGGTCCCTGGACCCTCCCATCCTACAGGTCATCTTCACCAGATGGGGCACTCCAGAAATGGATCTCTTTGCAGCCCCAGACAATCACCAGCTTCCTCTGTTTTGTTGCAGACCTCTGGTCCTGGGGAGTGTTCCTCTGGATGTTCTCATTCTGGATTGGAAGGGCAGGTTTCTCTATGCCTTCCCTCCCTTCCCTCTGTTGTTCAGAGTCCTGATCAAAATCAGATCTCAACCCTGCACAGTGATACTGGTGGCTCCAGATGGGCCATACAGCCTTGGTATCCTCTGCTGCTGTCTCTGGCGGTGTCACGTCCCCTGTCTCTTCCCAGGAGATACAATCTCCTAACCTCCTCTCAGGGGAGGATCTGGTACCCCAATCTCCAGTCTCTCAACCTCAAGGCCTGGCTCTTGAAGAGTTAGAATATGCAGGCCTGCTTCTTTCTGAGGGATTTCTGGATATTTTGAAGGTTTCAAGGGAACCTTCCACTAGAAAAACTTATAAATTCCAAATGGAAAAGATTCAGCATTTGGTGTTCTCAGAAAGGCATTTTGTCTGATTCTGCAGACATTGCTACAGCCTTAGATTATCTGTTTCACCTTAATGGTCTAGGCCTTAGGTCTGCAACTCTGAAGGGTCACCTAGCAGCTGTCTCTGCATTCCTTTCAACAGGGAAGGGCTCTTCCCTGGCATCTCTTTCTGTTTTCGGTAAGTTCTTCAAAGGTCTGGTTCATATTAACCCTCCCTTTCGAGAGCCTAGTCCGGCTTGGGATCTTAATGTCTGCATTGCCCAGCTTATGCAGCCACCCTTTGAACCTCTGGCTTCGGCCGAGCTTAAGTACTTGACCTGGAAAACTGTGTTCCTGGTAGCTATTATTTCTGCCCGGCGGATTAGTGAATTACAGGCCCTATCAGTTGAACCTGACGTCATCCCCTTCCAAAGGGTTAAGGTGGTCCTAAGAACCGGTAGGAGGTTCTTACTCAGAGTGGTGTCAGATTTTCATCTGAAACAGTCTGTCTTTTTTCCTGTGTTTTTCACTGACGATTCTTCTTCAGGGGAAAGAAGGTTACACAGTTTGGATGTTAAAAGGGCTCTTAGCTACTACATAGAGCATTCTAAGGCACACAGGCATGACTGTCTTCAATTGTTTCTCACTTATGGTGAAGTGGGGAAAGGTAAGCCTGCTACTAAAAGGACTGTTGCCAGGTGGATTGTCTCTTGTATACAATTCTGCTATGAAAGATTGGGCAAAACACTCCCTCCAGGCCTGAGGGATCACGCGACTAGGAGTATAGCTGCCACTCTGGCTGCGGCCAGAGATATACCCTTGCTAGAAATCTTTAAAGCAGCCACCTGGAAAACAGTCCATACATTCACCAAGCATTACTCTCTGGACATCCAGGCTAGGAGTGATGCTAGGTTTGGCACAGCAGTACTGCAGAGTCTGTTCCCAAAGTAGGTTCTGCATTCCTTCCTCCTGGGGCAACTGCTTGGTAGTCTGCATATTGTCTGAATACAGCAAGACTTCATGTTGTTTGAAGAAAAAATTACTCACCCTAGTAATGTTGTTACTTCTGACATGCAAAAAGCCAGCAGAATAGGCCAAATGGTCTGTCTTGTCTGCCCGAAAGCCAGGAACCTAGTAGCTGCTCGCCTTACCACCCCCAGCTCCCGAGAGGATCTTCTTTGGTTTCAGTTTCCCCTTGTATCTGTCCCACTCCTTCTTGAAGCCCTCCACTGTGCCTTCCTCCACCAGCCTCCCGGGCAGCGCGTTCCATGGCTCCACCACCAGCTCAATGAAAAAATGCTTCCCTCGTTCCCCTGTAATTCCCCCAGCTTCCACTCATGGTGGTTGTCCCCCTTCTTAAGTCTAAACAGCTCCATGGTTCCACTCCTGATTATTCCTTTTATATACTTGATAACCTCAATCATGTCTCCCCTACCCCTCCTCTCCTCCAGTGTGTAAAGCCCTGGCTCTTCCAGTTTGTCATCATAAGGCCACCCTTCCATGCCCTGAATCATCCTGGTCATTCTCCTCTGGACACTGTCCAGCAGCGCTATGTCCTTCTTACAATGAGGTCTCCAGAACTGTACACAGTACTTGAGCTGTGGCCTGACCGAGGCATTATATAGAGGGAGGATCACCTCCCTCCTTCTGGATGTAATTCCCCTGGCTATGCAGCCTAGTATCCTGTTTGCTTTGGCTGCAGTTCTTCTACAATTTTCAGAGTTATTCATTTTGACGTTTACCACCACCCCTAAATCCCTTTCTCCCAATGCGACTCAGTATGACCCCCAGGGTGTATACATGGCCGGGTTTTTGACCTCCAAATGAAGTACCTCACATTTCCCGGCATTAAATTTCAGTCCCCACCTCCTTGACCACCCCTCCAGGGTATCCAAATCCCCCATGACTGTCTCCCTCGCTTCTTCACAATCCACCAGTGCTCCCAGTTTTGAACCGTCCGCAAAGAGGCTCAACCTATTTCTAACCCCCTTCCCTATATCCGAGACGTAGACATTGAACAAGAGTGGTCCCAATACTGAACCTTGAGGGACCCCACTGATTACCTACCTGGGGAAGGAGAGTATCCCACCCACCATTACCCTCTGTGAACGCCCCGAAAGCCAATTTTCAACCCAGTTGAGCTCCTGTCCTCCCACCCCATCTGCCCCATTTTTGCTATCAGTCCATTATGGGGCACTGAATCAAACACCTTGCTGAAATCTAGGTATAGGACATCCACCGGCCTATGTCTATCCAAGGCCCCGTCACCCAGTCATAAAACTCTCTGAGGGTGGACTGACACGATCTCCCCGGGACGAATCCATACTGTTTATCATCCTGGCGTCCTAACCTTTCCAACTGCCTCCCAAGCCTCTCCTTGATAAAGCTCTCCATTACTTTGCCTACCACAGACGTCAGACCGACAGGCCTATAATTCCCCATCCCTTCCCTAGACCCCCCTTTATGTATCATCATTACATAAGCCACCCTTCAGTTCTGTGGCACCCATCCCGTCTGCAGAGAGGTGTTAGAGTGCAGCCAGTGGAGCTGCCAGATTCTCCGCCAGTTCCTTCATAACCCTCGGATGTAGTCCGTCTGGCCCTGGTGACGTATCAGTTTTTAGCTTCCGAAGGGCCTCCCTCACCCTATTCACTGTGATTTCACCCTCCCAATCCACTCCCTTATGCAACCTTCCTACTACTCCTTGGTCTGGCCCAGCCTGTACCCTAGCCTCTTTCCATCCTTTGGTCTCAGACTGAGACCGACCTCTCACTTTTGTTGGCTCCTCTTCCCTCCCATCAGGCTGTAGAGATCCCTTGTCACCCTCTGCAAAGATTGAGGCAAAGTACTCATTTAGTACCTCTACCTGTTCTCCTGCTTCCGGAGCCCATCCCCCCACAATCTTAATCCTATCAATCTGTGTCCTCCCTTTTCTCTTCTCTCTTATGTATCTATAGAACCCCCCCCCCCCGGGATATCCCTAGCCAGGCTTTTCTCCATTCCTGCCTTGGCACACCTCACCACTCTGATGACCTTCATGGCCAGTAGATCATACTCCCCTCGTTCCTTGTCCCCCCTAGAATGTTTGAAACGTGCATAGGCAGCCTTTTTATCCCTCACCACCTCCTGCACCTCCCTGTTCCACCAACATGGGTTGCTGGTTCCACCATGCTTACGCCTTATTTTAGTACAGGACCTAGCAGCCTCTTGGACCCCTTCTTTAATGGTCTCCCACAAGTTTCCAGCATCCATGTCCATCCTATTCTTGTCCAACCTCTCCCTTAGAATCCTGCCCATACCCACAAAGTCCACTCCTCTGAAGTCAACCACTACTGTATGAGTGCGCGCCCCCCCCCCCAAAATACAACAGGAACCAGACCGTGGCGTGGTCACCACCCGCCAGTGGACTGCACACCACCAGGGCCCTCATTTGTCCACTGTCCACTAGGACAACATCCAATATCTGCCCCTCTCTAGTAGGTTCCCCCACCTGTTGGACAAGGGAGGCATCCTGAAAGACATCCATCAGTCTCTGTTCCCTGGTTACAGAGGATGTCATGGTGTCCCAGTCCGCCTCCGGCATATTAAGATCACCTATGACCACCACCCCACTACCCTTTCCAAGGTCACAGTGGCCCTTGATGTTCACAACCAGTTTATCCTCCAGAGCCTCCTCTATTGCAGGGGGTCTATATACCACCCCTATCTTCAATTTCTTCCCTCCCCTCATTTGCAGGGTTACCCAGATCGCCTCCTCCACTCCACAAACCACTATGTCATTACTGACTATCCGTGCAACCTCTCCCCCTCTTCCAACTCCCCTATCTTTCCTGAATATCTTGTAGCCCTCTAAGTTTAGGTCCCAGTCATTCTCTGGGTGGCCCATGTCTCTGTAATTGCCACCACATCCGCTGTTCCCTCAGCCAACATAGCCTGTAGCTCTGGCATTTTATTGCTCATACTCCTGGCATAGATCTGGACTGTCCTCCACCCCGACTTCTCCCCTCTCTCCAGTCCCCCACAAACCTGCGCAGTCCCTTTTCTGCCCAGGTTTCCTTGAATTTGCAACAAAGTCCCTCCACTCCTCACGTGCCCTAGACTTGGACCCTCAAACAGCCCCACGGGGTCTTTTTATTTGACCCCCCCTTTACAAGTTTAAACCCCACCTCTCACCTATAAATCCAGCAAGTTTTAATTTCAAGATCTCCCTCCCTTCCAGGTTGAGGTGTAACCTATCCCTGGCATAAAGTCCCTTATCCTCCCAAGTATCCCTCCAATCCCCCACCAGTCCATATCCCTCTGCCTTGCATCAGTCTCTGAGCCACTGGTTCACCATTCTAAGTTTTAGCTTGTTTTCCCTGGTAGCCCTTGGTACTGGCAGGATCTCAGGGAAGGAAATGTTGCTTCCTATAGAGTGACAAACCCTGGCCAGTTCCCAGAATCTAGCCTGTATTTCTAGCTCACTGTTCCCTCCAAAGTCATTTGAAGGGACTTGGCAAGGTTAGAGGAATGGTCAAATGTATGGCAGCTTAGATTCAATGCTAAGAAGTGCAAGGGGTAATGCACATGGGAAACAAAAACCCAGGGGAAGAGTACACAGTGGGGGGTGAGATACTAACAACAACAAAAATGGAAAGGGACCTGGGGGTAGTCATATCAGATGACCTAAAGGTGGGCAAGCAATGTGAGAGGGCAGCAAGGAGGGCTGGGGGGATACTGGGATGCATAGGGAGAGGCATCACCAGTAGAAAACAGGAAGTTATTATCCCTCTGTACAGACAGCTGGTTAGACCCCATCTGGAGTACTGCGTGCAGTTCTGGAGACCCAATCTCCGCAAAGAACATAGACAGGATGGAAGCTGTCAGAGAGGAGCAACTAAAATGGTGCAGGGTCTGCACTGGAAGACATCTGAAGAGAGACTTAAGGAGCTTAATATGTGTAGCCTCGAGGAAAGGAGGAGAGGGACATGATAGAAACTTTCAAGTACCTCAAGGGAATCAACAAAGTCCAAGAGGTAGCATCTTTCAAAAAGAGGTGTGCAAGAACAGGGGCTGAATTTGAAGATAGAGGCGGCTCAGAAGTAATTTAAGGAAGTATTTTTCACACAGAGGATTGTGGATGCATGGAGCGGCCTTCCGAGGAGGTTGTGGAGCCAAAAACAGTGGTGGAATTCAAGCATGCATGGGACAGTCATAAGGCAATTCTAGGGGGTGGGGGCAGGAAGAAGTAGGCTGCTGGTTAACTAGGATCTGCAGCTTATCCATTAGGTAGGGAAATGGGCAGACTGGGTGGGCCAAGCGGTCCTTATCTGCCGTCAAATTCTATGTTTCTATGTCCCCAGATGTACTAGGCAGTCCGGGGATCCCCCGCAATCCTGTGTTAACGAGTATAGGTGAAATTTAGCCTTGTGTATGGATAGTTCTGGTATATATTTAGCCTTGACTGGGCTGCTTTTATTCTTCCCTCCCCTCCCCCTGGATACCCCTGGTCATGGAGTCTCCCAGCAGTATCACCTTCGACCCACCACCCATTTTGATGGCCTGTTTTGATCCTTCCAGACTCCTCCTTTTGTCATCAACTCCCTGCTTTCTCCTCCCTCTCCAGTCGACCTGGGGGTCTTTGTAAGCCCTTTTTGTTCCTTCTAGACTCCTCCTTCTTTCAGCAACCCCCTGCTTGCTCCTCCCTTCCCCATCAGCCTGAGGGCCACCCTCGTGCATGCTGTACCATACTCCTTTTACCTCACGCATACTGTTTTGCTCCTCGCCCCCCATCTCCGGGTGATCAGGGTTGCCCTCTCAGTTCTCACCCGTCACCTCAACAAAACATCGATCACTAGAAACCTCCGCTACCCCCAACTCTGAACCTGAGCTTCCTTTCCCATCTACTGTAATTCTCCTACCCTATTTTCCACCTCTTCCAGTGATATCTGTCTCGAAATTGCCCTATCTGAAGACTCTGTACCGCCCCGATTGACACCCCCAGCCTGGACACCGGCCTGACCCCAGTCCTACCTCCTTCCACCACAGCCTCCCTCAGTGCCCCCCAACCACATTTCCCTCGAACCTAGGCTCATGTCCCTCCCCTCCTTCCTTTCCTTTGAATCTGGCTCCCTCCTCTGTCCCCGCCACCCATAGCTGACTGACTGAACCCTCACTGTCCTCCTGCTCCCCCTCCCACCAGCCTCCTCCACTTCATCTCCCAGATATAGTAGGGTGAATCTGTTTGTAAGTGTGATGCTTGCCCCCGTTTTGCTCTCTCCTACCCCCTCTCATCTGCTCCCTCTGTCCAGCCCCCTTCCTACGGTTTGCTTCCAGTACGTTGCTTGTTCCGCCTCCCACTCCTCTCGAGTGACCATATGGTCCACCTCTCCCCTGGGATATGCCCTTTTGGCCTAGTCCACCTCCCCCTGGGGTATGCCATTTTGGCCATGTCTAAGTACATATGGTCCATACCCCAACTTAACCCCTCATCCCCCTTCCAGCTGCCTTCTAATCCCATGATCTCCTCCTAAGACCCTCCAGTCTAAAACATACTGGGCACCCTCTGAACCTCCATGCCCAATTTAATCTTATGGCCACCCCACATCCTGTACACCCAATCACCCTACCGAAGATGCCCGCATTGACAGCCCCCAAGCCCACCCTCATTTTGGGATTCAATAATATGACCCCCTATGAGCAATACACACACAATACCCAGCAGTAATCAGTTTTACAACAGCAAAGTCCAGCAGTAGACAGTTTTCAGCAATTTATCCCCAATCCCGACAGTATCCAGCTATCAGTCATCGGCAATCCCCTAAATAGTAACCCCAATGAACCCAGATACTAATTTCAACCTCCAACAGTACCCACCAAACCAGTACAGTATATGTAACTTATGCCTGCCCCCCCACCTGACCAGCAACAATTTTGAGCTTCTTATTGCTCCAGCTCGACCAGTGACACCATGCCCTCCCCCAAGGCTCCACCCTCTCCGACCATTTCATAGAGGTTGGGGCTGGGATGGGTGGTGTGGGACACAATTACAGCTCCCCAATGAACAGTGAAGTGGCTGGGCCCATCTGTGTAGCCCAGCCCAGGCGCAACTCAAATTTGGTGCCCTCACTCCCGATTGGTCCTCAGTACTGCCACCTCCTCTCACACCAGCCCTGGCCCTCTGCCGACTGCAGCCGCCGGGATGTCCACTCCGATGCTCTTTCCCTTCAGTGCCTCACCCTCCAGCCCTAGCCTGCTGTCGACTGCAGCCACCGGGAAGTCTGCTCTGGTGCCCCCGGTGAACACTTCAACTGCCAATGCAGTCCCAGCTCCTCCCGCTTTGTGTGTGGCCTCTGTGGGTTCTCCGCCGCTGATGTGGCCAACGACCACTGCCAGCAATTACAGCTCCCCACGCGAACAGTGAGGTGACTGGGCCCGTCTGTGTAGCCCAGCCCAGGCGCAACTCAAATTTGGCGCCCTCACTCCTGATTGGTCCTTAGTACTACCAGTTCCTCTCACACCAGCCCTGGCCTGCTGCCGACTGCAGCCACTGGGAAGTCCACTCCGGTGTCCCCGGTGAACACTTCAGCTGCAGATGCAGCCCTGGCTCCTTCTGTCTTGTGTGCGGCCTCTGTGGGTTCTCTGCCGCCGATGTGGCCAACGACCACTGCCCCCGAAGCATTGCCAGCAATTACAGCTCCCCAACTAATGGAGTCGTGCTGTATTCTGACCTCCTTCCCTGCCTCCCCTCTCAGAACCTAGTTTTTGGGAAGTGGGCTGGCAGGTACAGTGTAGCACCGCAGGGGTGTACCTTGTACCCCCCTCCTCTTAAGGGTGGGGTAGTTGTTCTGGTTGTTGTTGTTGTTGTTGTTGTTGTTGTTGTTGTTGTTTGTTTTAATATATTATTATATTGTCACTACGTTTTTTTCTTGGGTTCTCGACTTGAGTCTTTTTGGGACCCAAATTGTTGCCTTTGGCTTTAAGTAAACAATATCCATGTTTAGTATTAGTTAGTTTACTTGTAAGAATCTGACAGTTACACTGGTAAGTACCAGAGACAGATGTTTGAAAACCGAGCTCAATGTTCTACGCTTCTGCATAGAGTTGACTCTTTCCTGTCGGGGGCAGTTCAAGTGCTGGGGCTAACTGCTGCATATTGTCAGACTACAGCAAGACTCCATTAGAAGAAACAACACTACTATGGTGAGTAATTTTTTCTTCCCTGGTGTGTAGTGGTCCCCCAAATCTCTCATGTCTTAAACTGATAGTAATTTCCCTGGTAGTCAAGTGGGCCCCCTTCCTTGATTGCCCATGTTTTAAGCTGATATTCAGTTCCCTGGTAGTCTGTTGCTACCGCCCCCCCGTTAGCCCATGTTATAAAATATAGGTGTTTCCCTGCACCGCTTCAGCGCGCCTAGTGATTACGGCACCAAAACTCGACATCGCTGCCCCCTCCCCGAGGTCCCCTTCCCCCAGAGTTAGGCTTTACAGTTAGGAAGGGCACAGCTCTCCCCAAAAAGAGTAGATGGTGAGATTGCTGTTTGGTGCTGTAGTGACTCAGCGCTCTAATGCTGGTGCGTTCCGAGGGTGGAACAGTTTCCCTTGTAGTCTAGGACCCCTCCCCTGACTTCCCATAAGTACCAGTATTTCCCTGGTAGTCTTGTGTCCCCCACCCAATTGCCCATGATTTAAAATATTTATTTCCCTGGTAGTCTGGCAGACAGCCCATCTGCTGAGGACTTTGACCCTACACACATCCCCTCACCCTGGACCCTGGTCATTGGTTTGACTACAGACAGCAGGCGACCAGCTTAGACCTCCACTTACCTCCTTGACTGGCTGTCATCTGGCAGTCCGTGAGCATGACCGAGAGTGCAGTAGGAACACAGCTTCTAATACTCGATCGTACTCAGCGACTGTCAGAAGGTGGCCGGCTGAAGAGGTGAGTGAAGGGCTGTGATGGTCGACCATCATTTGAAGTCAGACCAGTGACCCCGGGGGGGATAGTGGTGCACGGAGCAGGGGTCCCCAGCTGATGGGGAGGGGAAGAACTCGGTTGAGGGGTTGGGGGCTCAACTAGACTACCAAGGAAATAGTTTAGTTTAATACATGGGCGATCGGGGGGGTCCACTAGAATGCCAGGGAAATGCTTTTTATTTTACAACATGGCCGGGCAGTGTTCATTTCAGAGTGGGGGATTGGGATAATTGCCATACTGTTTTAAATTTTGACCCACTTTTTCTTCTCCATTGGAACAACCAACTCACTGTTATAACGGTTTTAAACTGCTGCTTTGCACATCTTGGCTTGGCTGAACAGTGACACATTTTTTTTTTTTCCATTTGACCCTTACATTTTATACCCAGTGGGTCAGTGTCCCACATAAACAAATATCTGAAATGAACCCTGCATGGGCGATTGGGGTGGGGGGGCATTGCACCCAGATAATGCAGCGGTGTCATTTGTGATAAACAGTGCTGCAGTGGTGACTGTTTAGTGCCACTGAAGCCTAGGAATATACCAGTGTGTCCATTATGCATCAGTTGCATAACTACAGTGGCATATTTTGCACGGGCGTACTAAGCAGGTTAGCGAGGTGCTCCGGGTCTTCTGAATGTGGCCCCAGCCCTAAGCGTTAGCGTTATTTTTGGTTAGCACAGCACTAATCGTTGACTGTGGGGGCCAGAGTCCCCTTCTGACCTTAAGATACTGTTTCTTTGTCACAGACAAGTTTTTGGTTATTGAAAATAACACTGCACTTACTGGAGTGTTACATTTGTATTTGTCTTGCAGGAGGACCTCGAAAATGGTGAAGAAGTTGCCACTTGCCCAAGCTGCTCTTTGATAGTTCGAGTAATATATGACAAAGTAAGGGATTTAACTGCATTCCTTTTTGGAAATGTTCTTTTTGATAGTTCTCATTTTACTTCATACTTAAAACACTAATACAGTCATCTATGATCTGTAACAAATCAAAAATTGTTCCTATAACATGGTTTCTGGGAGAAGACGTTTTTGAATGGTATAGGAATTGGACTCATCTGTGCAGATTTTCAAGAGTCCTCACTCGTTTTAGAAATCTCATTTTAAGAAAATACCCTATTTGTATGGAAATGGAGAAGAAATTCTGTAGTTTTGGCAAAAAAAAAAAAATTATACAGATTTAATCCCTTGGTTCTCTGACTCTTATTTTGGTGTAATAGCTCAATTATTAGCAACAATTCCAGGGCCAGTATCTGGAAAGTTTAATACTAGTTTTGAAATTACATTTACTGGCACTGAAGTAATTAGAAGTTTATGAAGTTGGATTGCTAGGTAGACACGCAGCATGACATAAAGTGTTATAAAATGTTTTGGCTGTACTTACTATGAATATACAAGTAGTATGGCTGAATAAGGACCATGGCCATGTAGTGGCCCATCCTGTCAGCCGAACAGGTGCATCAGGACCTCTGTGAAAATGAGATGCTGCAGGTTTAGGGCAATATTCAAGTAAACCAAATACCTGGAAATTTTAATTTTTTTATTTTATTTTATTATAAGCCTGTCCTGGGTGGTTTTAAACTATTTATTTCAAAAGTTTCACTGGGAAGGACATGCTGAGCTGCTAACAGCTCATTTCCAGATCTGCGTCCTGGGGGTAGGGGATGTGAAAAATCATATACAGCAACACAGTATGTCGAGGAGTATAATCGCAAATTGAATGGAAGTCAGAATACCATATGTACATGAAAGGAAATAATGAACAAGTAATATGTACATGTGACGTGTAATAAAGCATATATACAGGTCATGAAGGAAACAAGTTGCCTGGACAGAACAAATGAGGGGGAGAGGGGGAGGACTAGAGTTATGGACAGTTGCAAGTAGAAAAGTCATGAAGGAGAGATTTTAAAGAGAAAGCAGAAGAGGCAGAACGAATAGCCAAGCTAAGGGAGGACCAAAGTTTAGGAAAGTGCTATTAGAAAGCAGATTGACCAATAGAAGATTTTCTAGAAGGAATAGTGAGGGAATGGGAAGCATTATTACGTTGAGGGTAGTAGGAAACTGCGGGAGAGGGTATAGGAGGGAAGGGAACCAAACCAGAATTCAGATATAAAGGCGACACAGTGGGAAAAGCGCCAGGCATCAAGAGAGGGTAGTGAAAGGGCAGAGTAAAGTGAGCAATGATGGATACGTCTGCTTACTTTTTATTTAATATTTGGTGATCCAGGGCTCTCAGTAGGATTGATTCCAGGTATAGGATTTCATTTCAGAAACATTATGATAGGTAAATCATTGCCCTTCTTTCATTATTATAGCAGAGGGGGGTACATAACGAATTGTTCATGTCTGATAAAGAAAAGGCTTGCACAGCAAGACCATGGACAACCATACCTAAATGATTTTTATAAAAGTCCAGAGAGTCCCTTCTTTGCAGAAAGGCCATTGTCAATTGATGTTGCCCAGGTGTCCATGTTAAAAAATTAAACACAGAGAATTATTCCCTTTCAGGCAAATAACAGAGATACCCCTTAATATTAGCTCTCAGGCAACTATTAAAACATATCTGACTAATATATAGCACGATCAGGCAGAAGATGGAGTTGTACTCACCCCACTACGCCACCAGATGGTGCCAACACATTGAAAAACTTTTAATTTATGCTATAAACACAGTACTGTAAGCTTTGATTTTAATTTGAACCACATTGCCTTTAAATAGTGAAAACAATATATTTAATTGTTATTCTTTTAGGATAATCTGTTATTGATTACTGTAGTGGTACAAACCAAATTTTAATGAGCTTAATCACTAAAACTGTCCAGTAGAGTACTTATTCAAGTGTCCTCTTCCTCTCCTTCAACATCCAAAGGACCTGATTTGGCAAAGTTTAAACGGATCATGTTCAGCTTACGACCCACATCTGCTGGATCGGAATAGATGTAGGTTTTCCCGGCGTACAGGATTTTAAGGCGGGCTGGCATTTGGAGCGCATGGTTAATCTCCAGCTCCCGCAGACCTGCACGAACAGCATCGAATCCACGGCGTCGCATCCTCGTAGAGTAGCTGAGGTCAGGAAAACAATGTAGAGTGGAGCCATCCGACAAAGTAAGTGCCCCCGTTTACTTAGCTTTATGCAGAACAGAGTCCCTGATCTGCACTCCCTTAGTTACCACCAGTACAGTCCGAGGGAGGTCTGAATTAGTAGGTCTTCTGCGTGCCGTTATGCGGTAGGCCAGTTGAATTAGATGGTCATCTCGCAAATGGAACAAGTCCTGCAGAAGTTGGTGCATGTAATCTGCCAGGTTTGCGCCTTCTACTCCTTCGGGGATCCCCAAAAATTGGAGGTTACAGGCACAGACATTGTTCTCGAGGTATTCTAGTCGGGAGCAAAACAGTTTGTTCTCCTTGAGAACTCCATCTGTCACAGTTGTAGCCATAGTAACTGAAGTTGTAAACTCAGTCTGATTTATTTCTAGTGCAAGCATTTTTGCTTTGCCTGCGGCTGTGCTTTTGAGGCTCTGAGCTGTATAGAATTGTATAATGCACTGTTCATTGCCTTGATGACTCTATGTATATATTTTGTTCTATTCTAAGCAGGGCCTGGATGTTTCAAAGGGTTGCGCATGGTGCAACAGAGTTCGGCGCAATCCTGATATGCCATGTGGGATATTGAAATGGCTACCTGGGCGAGCGCAACTCGATGCGCCAGGACACATATTCATGTATGCGGTGCAATGCAGGGGTATGGCCATGCATATGCAGCACATTCCGGTTATTCAGCCCGGGATGTGCGGTGCATATGCTGGCACAACCTTGCATTGCGCCGCATGGGGGGCTCAGAGTTGAGCCCGCGAATTGGTGGAACAACTGGCCACCCACAGGCGGGCTGCTGTATTGCAGGGCGCAACACAGCAGCCGCCAGCCGTGGTAGCCACCTGCTCACCCAGAACACCGTCCACAAGCAACCACATCTCCCTGGTAGTCTAGAGGTAACCCCCTCCCTCCTGTTTCCCCGATTGCTGGTAAATGTACTATAAATCATTCCCTGGTAGTCTAGTGGTACCCTCCCCACCCCTAGCCCCGATCACGGTACATCACCATAAAAAACTTCCCTGGTGATCCAGTGGCACCTCCAACCCTTCCCACCCACACAGGACCCCTTGTCTACCCCTCTTCTCCCCCGTCATCGGCGGGTGGCTGCAGCCTGCCTGCATACTGCCGGGCCGCCCGTCGAATGACAGATACAGAATGGGCTTGCAGGGCATACTGTACTAGATAGTCCCAAATATGTGAATGGCCTCATTTGTGCCTTGCATAAATTATGGCCTCATTTGCATGCCCTCTGCTGAATATTGTGTTTGCGTGGGCGCATCCCCATGCTCCCTGTCTGTGGCTTGTGCCGGCACAGTGCCTCTGCACCATGCGCTGTCCGTGCCATATTCAGTGGTGCTGCAGCATGGCACATCACTGTTTAAATATCACCTGGCCCTGGCGCATCCCAGTTGCGCTGCACCCACGCTTGCACCACTGCCAGGCACAGTCTGAATATCCGGGCCACTGTGTTTACTGACCGCCTGTGTTATGTTCATTTGGTTCTACCTGATTCTGTGTAATGCCTAACTTATATCATGTTGTCCTCTGTATGAACTTGTATTTCATTGTACTCTCCCGGGTCGTACCTGAAAATAGGCAAATGTCTTGTCTAGTGTACTTACCTGGTCAACAAAAGCTAAATGAATAAAATTTTAGTCTCCACCTGAGTGAGCCTGGAGTTATATATTTCTAGCTTCTTGTCTATTTGCTGTACTGCTTGGAGAATTGTATTAACTGTGGTTTCTAAGTCTCCAGGCTTCCCGCTCACCGACACATTGCTCGGGGCACCACTAGTAGTAGGTGCAGGGTCTTTCCGCTTAGCGCCGTCTTTAGAAGAGTCCGTTGTGGTTCTACCCATCATGAAAATCATCCGAAAATATTGCCAGTAGAATCAGAATGACTTTAGCCTTACTGTCTTGCAATTTAAACTGGACAGTTGAAATAAAAATACTATTGTTTTAAGCTTTTGCACCCGCCTGAGCCTGGAGCAAATTAAGGAGCGTCCTCTCCTGTCGGCTGCTGGCCACGCCCCCAGGATTTTTGTTTTGAGGATCTGGGGCTCCCTGTAGAAAACAGTTGGTCCTAGGAAACAATTATTGAGAGTTGAAACCAATTGTTTTGATATCCCAGTGTGGTGTTGCACTCCACCTCCCCCCATACCTCTCAACTGTCCCACATTATGAGGGATGCCCCTAATTTTTGTTCCATGCATGTCCCACATGGAACAAGTGCTGTCCACACAGAAATGGGTGCTGTAATGATATTCAAAGATGTTAAATCAAACTTTGCATAATTTAAAGGCACTGCATTCCTCAGTGGTCTGACTGACTCTGCATCTCTACTGTTGATGATTAGTCCCATCATCAAACATGAAGATGCAAGGTCAGTCATCAGAACACTGTTACTTTTAAATTATGCAAAATTGAATTCTGAGGGCCTGTGTCTCAGTGACATTACTTGTGCCCCCCCCCCCCCACACACACACACATTGTTCTCTGTCAGATATAACAAAAATTACTCTGCCCTTCTGAGCCCCAGCACCCTCCACACCCAGTACTTTACCAGGTTCCCACACAAAGCACTACTATGGCGAGAATATCAGCATTGGGGCCCAGTGGTGAGAGGGAGAGGATGAGGATTGGTGTGCTGTATTGGCCAAAAAAGTTATTTATTTTAACACATAATGAAGTATCTGAAGGGTGTTTGTAGGACTGGGTGGGGAGGGAGGAGGGGCTCAGGTGGGTGCTGGGGAAGGGGTTACTAAATGCAGGCTGGAATTCTGGCCCATGAAAATATGCATCTTGGAGACATGCATCCGGGCACCTGTGTGCATCCTGATCTGCACACTGAGTGTAAGGGACATGGGTACCTGCATCCTTGAGAGCTCTAAAGCTTGGACAAAATTCTGCTTACTATGGGAATCACTAGAGGGGTGCTCGCTGGGTAGTAGAGAAGGTAGGGAATCCCTCTAATTTGGAATGTATTTGCACAGCATAATTACAGTCATTTCATCCATGCATGATGGACCTATAGTACCTTCTACCCTCAAATTACTGTTGCTATTTAAATGTTTTTGCTCTTCATTCCAGTATACTGTAGTTCTAGATTTGATTTTCTTTGTTCTCTCATTTTTCATTGATTTACTCCACAAGGTTTTTATGTTGCTTGCACGCATGTGCAAGAAACATAGTGCCATCATCTGAGTTTTCGGAGATGTGGCAGCCGTCTTCCAGTTCAGTCAGTGTGTTTGCAGGCGTGGCCCCAGTTCCCCAATCACTGCTGCAGCTGTCTATGACAGTAGTTGAAAATGCAGTGGCATACAGTTGAAGGGAGAGCTCCGCTTCCAGTGAGCAGAGCTCTCCCCGCACCACCTGCCTTGCATAGCACGCATACTGCGTGCTGATGCATCTCCCCCACGCACACACTGTGGCCGGGGTGCCAACCCTCGTTGGCTCCACGCCCCCACAAAAGCTGTCCAGGTGCCACGCGGAGCCTACCCAGCGTGGCAAAACTGTATAGCCGACGGGGTGCCTAATCCCCCTCCGGCTCCACGGCTGCACGCCCCCCCCAAAAAGCTTTCCAGATGCCACACTGGGAGCCCACCCAAGCGTGGCAAAGCTTGTTATAGCCGATGGGGGTGCCCAATACCCCGCTGGTACTGTGGCTGCATGCCCCCCCAAAGCTTTCCAGGTGCCATGCTGGGAGCCCACCCCAGCGTGGCAAAGCTTGTTATAGCCGATGGGGGTGCCCAATACCCCGCTGGTACCGTGGCTGCATGCCCCCCCCAAAGCTTTCCAGGTGCCATGCTGGGAGCTCACCCCAGCATGGCAAAGCTTGTTATGGCCGACGGCGGTGCCCAATCTCCCGTCGGCTCCAGCCCCCCGAAACAGCTTTTCCAGCTGCCATGCTGGGAGCCCACCCCAGCGTGGCAAACGTCCCGCGTCATCTTAATAAAAAAAACACAACCTGTAAACAAAAAACGGTACCTCGTAGTCTCCCTGTCCCCCCCACAACCCGCACCCACCCACTGCGCAGCCTACCTCCCCACACCCCATACTTACCTGTGGAGTCCGGCACGACGATCTTCGGTGGACCGGGAACACGTCTGCACTCTTCAAAGCCGACCGCGAACTGAGGAAATGCTGGTAAGCTGTATAATGGAATGAATAGGGTTTTTTCAACTTTGTTGCATATCTCAGGCATTTTGGGCCCAAATTTTCAACATGGGGTTTTTAGGACCTTATCTAATGAATTCTTGCACTATCATGGCGTTAATCGGGCCCGAAGGGTGATTTCACGGTCACTGCGTGAAATCACCTTTCAGGACCAATTAACGAAACGACACTGCCAGTGTTCATAAGGTGGGCTCTCAAAAAGTCTATGTGGAAAATTTGGTGAAAAAATTCCTAAAAATGACTGTTTCTGGCGTCGTTGCGCGGTTCCTGACGGCATCCGGAAGTTCATGAATTTTCAATATTTTCACTCTAGATTTTCAACATTACCATTTTACCACACCTCCTTTTGAGCAGTACAGCTGTCATTTTTCACATCTCACCCAAAACGTGTTTCCGCCCTCAGGCAGCAAATGACAAGTCGGTGTGCTAAATCAATGTATGGGACACATTAAGAAAATCACAGTGACACTGTTCATGAGCAGAGGTCTTAAAATGGCTATTTTGAAAATTTGGTGAAAAAATTCCTAAAAATTACTGTTTTACGAGCGTGTGTTGCGCAGTTCCTACGCAAGCTCATAAGTTCGCGAATTTTCAATATTTTCACTCTAGATTTTCAACATTACCATTTTACCACACCTCCTTATTGAGCAGTACAGCTGTCATTTATCACATGTCACCCAAAATGTGTTTCTGTGCATGTAACGCACAATGGCGCAGTCAGTGTGCGCAATCAATGTTTGGGACAGATTAAGAAAATCACAGTGACATTGTTCATGAGCAGAGGTCTTAAAATGGCTATGTTGAAAATTTGGTGAAAAAATTCCCTTCAGCCGTTCTGCAGTGTTACTAATGAAGACCCTGCAGCACTTCTGAGGTGCCGTCTTTTGGATGAGATGTTAAACCGAGGTCCCATCTGCCTGTTCTGGTGGTAGTTCAGGTGGATGTTAAAGATCCCATGACACTTCTCAAAAAAGAGTAGGGGAATTTCCCTGGTGTCCTGGCAAAATTTCCTCCATTCACTAAAAATACCACAAACAGCTTAATCTGGTTCACTGTCAGTTGGCATCCATCTGTATTCCCCTCCCCCGGGACGAGGCTGAAAATAGGCAGAATTGTCTAGTCCTCCTTTCCCGGTCAACAAAAACTAAACAAACAAAAAAAAATATATATATATTTATTTCATAATTGTGTTTTGTATTGTTAAACTTATGTTTTTTTTATGTGTTTCTTTCTTGAGTTCTCCTTGAAAGTGGGCATTTGATGCCCTTGGGACTACCCAGTTATCAACTTTAAATTAAAAATAAAAAATGAAAAATTGCTGACTACTAGTGTCTGGCTGGCCCGGTGGCGCTGAGGGCTGAGGTGCTGGATGCCTTACCTCACACCGTGTCGGCGACCTGGGTCGGGGAGCCAGCTTGGGTCGTTTGGGGAGGAGAGAGGATTGAGTGTCCGGAGGACTGCTCTCCTGGGGGTGGGAGGGTGGGATGTGGACCCCGGCTACCTGCAATTCCAGTGGTGACTGGGAAGCACTACAACTGGGGACACCTTGTAATTGAGTGGGGGCGACAGCAGGCACGGGAATGTGCATGTTGTGCGCAAGACGTCATTGCATATCCGCACCCCTGGGGATTCTAAAATAGGAATCCCCTCTGTGTGCATGCAGTAGGACTCCCCTGATGGATTCCCTGTCTCCCAGCTGAACAAAGTCCGACCTAAGCCAGTGCGGGGGCTCGGGTTGATCTCTGTCTCGCCCCTTGTTCCCTCCCGAGGGGGGCCTCTCCATGGGGGCAAGTCATGGTCCTCCCTGACTTGCAGCCGAGGTGGTGGCCGGACCAGAGGAGTGTTGAGCGTCTACATACAGGGCCAATGGGGGGCAAGGTGCCACCTCCCACTGCCCCAGAGGAGTACAAAGAGAACTGAGAAAAATAAAGTACTAGTGTCTGACATTTCAGACAACCGCTTAATCTGGTTCAATTTCAGTTGGTTACCATCTGTATCCCCCGGTCGCCCCTGAAAAAGGAGAGTCTCAGTGGGCCTACTGGGTCAATAAAATTCAATAAATAAAAATTTCCCTGTCAGAGTATTAGCATGCTTGAGAATGAAAAAAATACAAGGTGCTGCATTAGCCTGTGGGCTGAAAAGAAAAGATAATATTACATGCGTGCTAAAAATAGAAAACGGTGTTAGAATTGACATTTTGACCATAGGTCTTCTGCAGGGATTATCTGTAAAGAAAAAGTAGCAAAGTTAAATGTCATTAACTTAGCAGTGTCACTAACTGTAGTTTTTTCTTCAAAGATAATTGCTGAAGATGACCTGTGATGGAAACATTCTATTTTCTTTTTCAGTGTGCATCCTCATGGCTAATTTCAGACTAAACCAAGAAATTCTTCCAAACAATAGCTGATAAAAATTGAAAATAAAACAGTTGGAAAAAACCCCAAACCCTCTGAACAGTATGTCTGCATTGGTACGCGTGAAGCTTACTTTTTTTTTTTTTTTTTTTTAATGTTCATCACAGACCTTATTTTAGGATTGGGTAAAAATATCCTGGTAACCTTTTCCGATAAAGGACAGCACTGGAAAAGACACAGCTTTCCCCACACACTACAAAAACTGTTGATTAGTGCTTTCAGACAGTAACAATTTTTTTTTTTTTAATGATTTAAACAGCTCCCCACAACTTCCGCTTTCTGTTGCTGGCAGCCACCATCTCACGAGCAGTAATGAGCTTTCCGAGCTCACTTTATGCTAACATGTTTAGCCGACCTCTGCTATTGGTATGCAGGACATATTAACATAAAGTGAGCTAGGGAAGCTCACTGCTGCTCACGAGATGGCGGCTGCCAGCAATAGAAGGTGGAAGTTGAAGGCCACTGTTTAAATCATTAAAAAAGCATTTAGAGGTAATTAAAAAAAAAAAAAAAAAAAAAAAAATGTTACTGTCTGCAACCACTGATCAGCCATTTTTGTAGTGAATGGGGAAAGCTGTGCCTTTTCCAGAGTTTTCCTTTAAAAGACTTGTATGTAGAGAGGTATCTGTTCATGGGGTTAAATAAAAACTAGAGTTGGCTGGTGTCAACAGTGGCTGGTTCGCAGTTTGTGAAAATGGTATAATGAAATTGTTAAAGTGGGCCTGGTTTTCAAAAGGGATGGATCAACGTAAGGGACTTGTATCCCTTTCTTTTAATCGCAGCCAAGCTTTTAACTTTTGTCTCCTAACCCGCAGCTCCCATACACTCACAGCTGACATCTGTGATTTCTCTAAAGAGTGACCATGGCAGGTTGCTAGGCTGCTGGCAAGACCGAGATTTTCTTGTGGTCTTGCTGGCAGTACGCCTCCGTCTGCGGTTGTGGAGTCACCAAAATACCAGCATTCTCATGCAGGAGTGGGTCAGTGGGAGAATGAGAACTCGCAGTTGGCTGATGGGTTGTACAGAGAACCACTTGGGAGGGACAACAGTGGGGATTTAAAAAAAACAAAAAAAAACTATTGAAGTTTTGTTTTACATTTGTGTGAACTGGGAGGGAGGGAGAGACAGAAACGTGGCTGGTTTGAAATCAACTAAGAAGCCGTCAGACTTTTTTCTGCTGATTTTTAAATTTTACAGTACCATGAAGTAAGGATGTTGGTTTCAGAGAAGTGAAGGCAGGGTAGCACAGGGATCCTGTTGGCAAGCCAGTTGCCATTTTTGGCCACTTGTTTTTTTTAATGTGCTGTAAAATAAAAAAGTCGTAGGTGCCAAGGGGTCTGAGCCAGTTCTAGGTGCCAAGGGGTCTGAGCCAGTCGGAGTGCTTTGCTGAATTTACCCATTTTATAAGAAATGTTATACCATCCCTACAGTTAGGGGACTGGCTGGGGTCACTGGACCTGAAAAATGCATACTTCCACATTCCAGTAAGGCCATCCCACAGAGAATGCCTAAAGTTCTGGCTAGGGAGCTGCCAGTACCAGTTCACAGCCCTCCATTTTAGCCTCACCTCAGTCCTGCACTGTGGTTAGCTAATGGCATTCTAATGCCATACATTTGTGTGACAACAGAGACCTCCAAAAATCAAAGTCCAGGGCCATGCTGCCCTATTACCATGTGTATTATTGTGTAGTTTATAGTTTTAGGGGCCAGATATTCAGACAGATGCACAAGTGCAGTGCAGATGTTTGCACTCTACTTGTGCCTGCGCTCACCTTGGCTGGATAGCGAGTAGCACTATCCAACTGATTATCGGGCTCTGTCAGCGCTATCCGACTGAATATCAGGCCTTGTCGGTGTAATGCATAGTACAGCTGCACGGCCCCAACACGGATCTGGCCTTTCTGTAGCTCACAGTGAATAGTGCTGCCTGAAATGGGATAGCACGAAGACCTCTGTGGGCTATATTCAGCCCGAACATGCAAATGAGTCTGTTGGGTATGCAGGGTGTTAAGGGGCTATTCCCTTAGTGCCCTTTACATGTTAGTGGTTCCGCCTTGTCCATGATGTCCAGTGGGGCCCCCCTTTGCTCCTCTGTCCTTGGTGACATAGTGGTTCCCCTCTCCCCCCCCCCCGTTCACACGCTCAGATTGTTTAAAATGAGTTCCAGATGGTCCGGTGTTCCCCACCCACCCTGCCTGGTGACATCCTGTCTTCCCACACACCACCCTCAACCCTGGTGGCCAGTGCTCCTACCAGCTTGGTACAGGGACCGGTACATTGCTTCTGTCTCTTTCATGGCTGGCCCCCATATGAGATTACCGTGAGCGCACGTACAGTAGAAACAGCTGCTTCTACTGTATGTATGCTTACTGATAGAGTTTATGGTGGCTGGTCACAAAGAGACATAGAAACATAGACTTTGACGGCAGATAAAGACCACTTGGCCCACCTAGTCTGCCCATTCTCTACTTACTGGATAAGCTGCAGATCCTAGTTAACGAACAGCCTATTTCTTCCTACCCCCCAACAAGAACTGCTCTTCCTACCCCCCCCCACAAGAACTGCCTTATGTCTGTCCCATGCATTCTTGAATTCTTCCACCGTTTTAGACCTCACAACCTCCTCAGGAAGGCGGTTCCATGCATCGACCACCCTTTCTGTGAAAAAATACTTCCTCACATTGCCCCTGAGCCGTCCCCCCTCTATCTTCAAATTGTGTCCCCTTGTTCTTGCACATCTCTTTTTCTGAAAGATGCTACCCTCTTGGACTTTGTTGATTCCACTGAGGTACTTAAACATTTCTACCATGTCCCCCCTCTCACTCCTTTCCGCAAGGGTATACATATTAAGATCCTTTAGTCTCTCCTCGTATGGCTTCTCTTGCAGACCCTGCACCATTTTAGTTGCCCTCCTCTGGACTGTCTCCATCCTGTCTGTGTCCTTGTGGAGATGGGATCTCCAGAATTGGACGCAGTACTCCAGATGGGGTCTCACCAACTGTCTGTACAGAGGGATAACAACTTCCTTTATTCTGCTGGTGATGCTTCTCCCTATATATCACAGTATCCCCTCAGCCCTCCCTACTGCCTTCTCACATTGCTTGCTAACCTTAAGATCATCTGATATGATTACCCCCAGGTCCCTTTCCATTTTTGTTGTTACTACCCCCCCCCCCCCATTGTGTACTCTTCCCCTGGGTTTTTGTTTCCCAGGTGCATTATTGTGCATGTCTTTGCATTTAATCCAAGCTGCCATACTTCGGACCATTCCTCTAATCTTGCCAAGTCCCTGCACATCCTTTCCACCCCGCCTTGTGTATCAACCCTGTTGCAGATCTTTATATCATCTGCAAAGAGGCATACTTTTCCTTCCAGTCCCTCTGCAGTGTCACTTATAAAGACATTAAAAAGGACTGGACCCAGTACTGAACCCTGTGGTACCCCACTAGTAACCCCCCTTTCTTCAGAGTGGACTCCATTTACTATTACCTTCTGTGTCATGTTGTCCAGCCAGTGTTTTACCCAGGCTACCACCCTGGGACCCACTCCCAGGCTGGCTAATTTGTTTGTTAATCTTTTGTGTGGGACTGTATCAAGAGGTAAAAGGAGGGCTATACTAGTTGTCGTATCAAGTCGAAAGGAGTGCTGTCCACCAGGGTTGGGTGTGCGGGGAGGTGGGATGTCAGTGGGTGGATTGGGGGGGGGAGCCTACCAGACTACCAGGTACTAGTTTTAAGCAGTTTGAACGGGTGATTTGGGGTACTGAGATTACTGTGCCACCAGGGACTTTATAAAGAATGCTCGGGGGCACTGGACACCAGGGAACTGTAATGAATGCTAAGAGGAGTGATTGGGGAGGCTGACAGACACCAGGGTATTGTAATGTTGCTGAAAGAGGAGAGGTATGGAGCAGGGCGGCTACAGTACAGCCATCCTGCCACCTTGGGGGGGGGGGAGACATGGGCTTGATGCTCTGTTAAGAGGTGGTTTGCAGTGGTGGTAAACAGTGCCACTTGGGGGGCTGTTTACACCACTGCAGACCTTTGAGTATACCACTGTGCCGCAATGCATGAGAGGCCCCCTCATTAGCATATATGAAGGGGTATTTTAGCGCTTCGTTGCCTGGCTTGTGAGGTGCTCCAGAGGTTTCTGAATATGGGCCAGCTGGGAGCACTTGTGTGAAGCCGGGTTAGTGCACATGCATGTTAGTACATACGCTAACATTTAATATCGGGCCTCTTATGTTTGAAATTGCCTCCATTTATTCCTCCGCTTCTGATTCTTGCCCTGCTGCTGGTGGTAACCATCAAACTCCTACTGCAGTAGAGCTTGCACGGGGTTTGGTGGTGCTTAAAAACTAGGCAGTATTAGTAAACACAAAAGAGTCCAGCATACACCGCCACGTTAAAAAGGATTAAAAGATCGGGAGGATCCGAAACGCGTTAGGCGGGCGAGCAAGTGACTCTACGTCTGATCATTAATAAAATGGCAACTTAGCCTTTTATACAAAAAGCTTTTGGAGCTTGGTGTTTGTTTTTTAGCATGGTGGTGTGTGCCGGACTCTTTTGTGTTTACTAACCATCAACCTCACTCTGATGTTGCAGAATGAAATGCTGCGTTAAATACCTTACTCCTGTGCCAGCCCAGTGGTGCCAAGGGTTGAGGTGCTGGATCCCACACCTCGCGCCATTTCGTTGACGTGGTTTTGGATGCAGGCTCTGGTCACTGGGGGTCAGCTGGGGAGGGAGAGGATTGAGCATCTGGAGGACTGCTCTTCTCTCCTGGGGAGGAAGGGTTTCAGTGACCAGTTCTTGCCTGGCCCCTACTAGTGTCAGTTGGAGGTTAGGCAGGCTGGGACGGATGGCATGGGGGAGAAAGCGGCAGCTGCTGACCACCACACACAGAAGCATGTGTGGGATGTCTAGGCAGCATTGCACACCACCTCCCTGCGAGACAAAATGTGAAAATGATGGAGGTTCAAGCCTCTGCCGACCCTGGCCACTAGGCAGGCCTGCATCCTGTTGAATACCCAGGTCATGCTATTCCCATGCAAAAGTAAGTCCAAGAGGAAAAATAAGGGAGCAGGACTGTGGTGGCTGGTGTCCATAGGGAGGCTTGGACTCTGGAGGAAAAGAGCATTAACTGTATAAAAATATACCTAACCACTGAGCTAGGTAAAGAAGTTTACAGAGAGAAAGAGAAGGCGAGACAACAATTGCAAGTTAGCCAGTGGGAAATGGGGCACTGCTTGCATGCAAAATTAATAAAACAAAAAAAAGAAAGAAGTGAAACTGTCTCTTGGCCCCCTTTTTTAAGGGCAGTAAGACATTCCAAGATCGATGGTGCTGGCCAGTACCCACACATCCAAGGTCTGTAAGTCCCTCTGTCTGAGACGTAGGGCTTCACTATGCCCCATAACGTGAGTATAGCCACCCTTCATGTCTTATTCTTTTGCAGCCTGTCAATCACAGAGGCTTGCAATAATAAAACACAACAAGATCCTGCTGTAAAGCCAACCACAGTTGTTTGCAAGGGGAAAAACTACAGTCCCCAGCAGCTTTTTTTATAGCTGGTTAATATACAGTATTCCCCATTCATTAAAATGGTATGGCGGGCTGCCACATTATTTTAAACTGCTGCAGCTTATTTTCGTTGGCTGCCACCCCTTTAAATGTAGCCACCACGCTTAATAGTGCACTGTGCTTTTAAATTGGATCTGCGTTAGCAGTTGCATGACCGTGTATGATGCTTGGGAGGGGGGATCTTTGAGCCAGTGCATTAGGTGACCAGGGAGTGATCTGTTCAGCACGGCTGGCATGCTCACACAAGCGCAGTTTGGGCTTGAGAGGGTGCATCACGTTTATTTTATTTATTACTTTAGTAACCGGGTAAGTGCGCTGATCCCAGGGACAGTTTTCAGGCACAACCCGGGCCACCATACAAATGGTACAGATTTACAAACATCAAATGCTCAATAGACTGTAGACAGAAAAACAAATAAAATATGATTACAAATAATTTACAGTTTACAATAAACTGGCAACAAAGGTACTAAGAATGCAGGGTTACTTGAGTGCAAAGTTCCACAGTGATACAAGGTTTGTGATACTTGAATCCACTAGGCTTATACCTGAACTAATAGGAAAAACAGGAGAGCAGAAAAAAGAATGACAATGCTACATACAGCAGTAGTGGACTACCCAGGGAAGCAGTGACACCTGGAGGTAGTCATGAGCCACTCTTTGAGGCGGGATTTGAAGTGGCCGTGGGAGTCTATGGAGAGGAGTTCGGCAGGTTGTTTATTCCATAACATTGGGGCAGCTACCGACAGGGCTGTACGTCCCATATTTGTGGATACCCTGGGAATATACAGGGGGGATACTGTGAGAGCGTAGGTGATGAAGAACTGTACGAACCATGAGGATGGCAGTAAGGGGAGACTCCAGGCCAGTTCGGATGGTTGAATCGACCAGGCTGCCGAGAGCGAAGCGGCCTTGCAGTGGGAGCCATCGTATCGTATTGTAGAGGACACCGTGGTATGTGGAAAATGGGGCTAGCAGGACAAAACGACATGCGCTGTTGTAGGCAGAGGAGAGCTTGGACATCAGGGTTGCGGATGTCCTAGCATATATGTGGGGGCAGTAGTCCAGGATTGGTAGTAGATTGCCCTGGACAATGGCCAGTCAGGTTTCCAAGATGAGGTAATGCCAAAACCTGTAGGCAGTGCCTAATTTTTGGTGGAATCTTAGAACCAGAGAGTTGATGTGGTTTGCGAAAGAGAGGGAGGGGTCGAGTATGACTCCAAGGTATTTAAAGGTGTTAGCTTCTTTCAGGGCTTGGCCATCTGGGGGGATAATATTGAAATCGGGGAGAGTTTTGGATTTAGCTACAAATGGCTTGAATCTGAACAGCATGGATTTTGTTTTTATCACATTAACCAGGAGGAGGTTTTCTGCAAACCAGTTGTGAGCCACAGCATAGTTATGAGTAAGAACAGAGTAGATAAGGTCGGGGGATTTGTCACTATACTAAAGTACAAGGTCGTCAGCATAGAGGAGAGATTGGCCTTTCAGGCTGTCTGAGGGGAGGGAGTTTATAAATAAAGAGAATAGAAGGGGGCCCAGGATGGAGCCCTGGGGCACACCTGTTGAGACGGGCAGGGTGGGGGTCCTGTCGGGTCCAATACACACAAATTGGGTGCGACTGGAGAGGTAGCTCAGGAACCAATTCGTAACCTCTGGAGAGCAGCTGAGACATCGTAGTTTGTGGAGGAGGAGGGCATGATTGACTATGTCGAATGCTTTGACAGGTCAACGAAGACCGCACCGGTGGTGTTACCATGGTCCATGTTTAATAGTATGCGGTTGGTCAGTAGTGCAAGGGCGGTCGTGGTGGAATGGTTCTTGCGGAAGCTGTGTTGCTGGCTACATAGGAGATTGTGATTCACCATGTACTCAGCAAGCTGGTGGTGGATGGCCTTCTCCAGTAGTTTAGTAAGGTGGTGAAGGATGTAGATGGGATGATAGTTGTTTGTGGATAGAGGATCGCCTGCCTTGAAGATGGGAATGATCTTGGCAACCTTCCAGGGGTTGGGCATAGAGGAGGAGGAGAGGGCGAGGTTAAAGATAGAAGTGAGAGGCTTTATGATGGCTGGTGAAATGAGCTTGAGTAATACTGGGGAGAGGTCATCAGTCCCAGGTGACCCATGGTTTGGGAGGCTTTTGAGGAGCTTAGCGGTGTCTGCAATTGATGGGGCTCTGAAATAGAAAGGTGGGTTATGAGGATGAGTGGAAGGCCCGTCGGTAGTCGACAAAGGGTTAGAGGGGGAGGCCAAGCTATTAGGGGGTTTACTGGGATACATAGATATGTCAGTGAACTTGTCATTGAAAGTCCTGGCCACTTCCAGTGGGTCGGTGATGGGACCATCAGGGGATTTTAGTTGCAGGGGTGCCTTGCTGGAGTTGGGGTTAAGGAGGAAGTTTATGGATGACCAGAATTTCCTGGGGTCTCCAAGGTTAGCCTGTTGGAGGTGATGGAAATTATTCTGTTTGAGGGAGTTGGCCAGGTGTTTACATAGATTCCTCTGGCACCTATAGGCATCCCAGAGAGCAGGAGAGGGGGAGGCCTTGTAGGCAGGCCAAGCATGATCCCTATCTTCCATCAAGGTAAGAAGATCCTTGGTGACCCAGCGCGAGCAGCTTCCTCTAGTCCTTCTTGTGGTGACTGGAAAGTGTCTGCCCTGGAAGGTCATAAGGATCTGTTTAAATAGGGTTACTGCCTTAGTCACGTCAGTGAGAGAGGTGAGAACAGACTAGTCTAGGGCCCATGCCTCCTCAAGGATGCATGAGATGGGGTTCCTGAAGTTCCTGAAAGACATGTACTTGGGTGGAGGACACTTGAGCTTGGATGACCAGAGTAGATATGTCGGGGAATGGTCATTGATGGAATCGGCCATGGTGCCAGCATGCGGAACACAGTCATCCCTATTTGTAATTATCCAGTCCAGAAGAATCTGGGAGGCCATGCGTGGATTGTGTCTGGTAGGGAGGGTGATAGTCTGGACCAGATTGTGTTGCTTTAGGTGGGTAATGTTGTCTGGCTGGTGGGTGCTCATCCAGTTTAAGTTGAAATCCCCAAAGAGAATGGAGTAGGTGAGGGGACAGGGAGACGAGGCCCAAGAGGAAGCTGTTGAGACCCTCTGTTCCGGCAGTGGGAGGGTAGTAGTAGCAGCAGCCTAGGAACATTTTCTTGCTGTTGCCTAGGGTCAGTTCCGAGAGGAGCCATTCACTTGGAGATTTGGAATCAGAGCAGAGAACAATGTTAGCTGAGAGGGGTTCCCTTCTGAAAAGTGCAACACCACCACCCTTTTTTTTGCCTGGCCTATCGTGGCGTAGAGAAGAGTACCCAGGTAATTGATAGGCGTAGGTGGCATGGGAGGGCTTTAGCCATGTTTCTGAAAGTCCTAGGACGTGGGGCTTGTAAAGTGTGACCCACACCTCTAGTTCCAGGAACTTGGAGGGAAGACTGCAGATGTTGATATGGGCAGTCTTTAGACCAGGGGCATTTGTCCAGATGCTGGAGGAGGACGTGATGTGGGAATTTGGAGGCCCATGGTTACTGTCGATATCCCCAGCTAGTAGTAGGAGGAGGAGGGATAGCAGGAGTATATAAGGGGAGAAGGGAGCGGAGGGAGAGCAGGAGATTGAGGCCAGGTAGTGTCTGAGCAAGCGGCATTCCTGGTTTGAGAGAAAGGAGAGTGTGATAGGCCCTAGTGAGGATAGTTCCCATGTGGGGTGAGGTGTGGGGCATAGAAGTGAGGAATGGGAGGCAGAGAAGGACACTAGGTGCTCTAGGTCCTTGACAAGCACTGTAGCACAGGAGTCAGTACGAGGCAAGCTGGCAGTAAGATGAGGAGAGTGAGTTGCAGCAGGTTCATGATTGTCAGGCATGGAGTTTGCAGGGGATAAGGAAAGGCATAGGGAGGGCAGATCGGGTCGGGCAAAACACTTGCAGTCCCCTTAATCGATAGTTGTTAGGGGGGAAGAGAGGAGTGAGACAGGGAGCAGACTAGCAAGTCGGAAGTAGAGATAGAAACCACGGAGTGTGACAGTGCAGGGACAAGGAAACAGTGAGCTGGCAAGGGTGGGAATTGACCAGCACGGTGACAGGGAAAACAAGAAAGTTGGTGTCCTAACAGCGTGAAGGAGTTCAGAGGTGGGCAGTAGACTGGCAGGCTGGAACATGGATCCAGTGACTGCGGTGGTGATTCGACATACAGCCCAGCAGCCCTAGGAGTGAAGCAGCTACTGTGCTGATAAGTCCTTCTGTAGCCTGCTGCGACTCGAGGATTTGCCTCTGGACAGTGCGGTCGTGCTGCTATCTGTAGGGACTTTTAATCATTGCATCATGACTAGGATTGACTGCTGTCAAACAAAAATTGCTCATTAAACAGGGTGGGACAAATTAGCTAGCCAGGTGACCAGTGTTCACTAGTTAAAAATAATTTTGGGCCCTTAAAAATTATGACCTGTAAATACATTGGTTTGACAACTAGATCTTGAAAGCTAGGGGCTAAACTGACCACCAGCTTGCAAATGATTTGTCCCACCCTGTCATTGGGTGGGGGAGAGATAAGTTGAACAGTTTGAAGAAAGTAGTTAGAAAGAAAAATATTTTGGCAATGATCTTGCAGCTTGGTTTAGTGTGTGTGTGTGTGTGTGTGTGTGTGTGTGTGTGCAAGGTCTCAGCTGAGCAGATCTGCAACTTACAGATAGAAGAGGCTGCAGTTAAAAAAAAAACAAAAAACAAACAGAAACAAAAAACAATAAGAGTATAGAGTCTGCCTGTCACAGTTTTGCTATTGAGGGGGAGGGAAGGCACCTGACTGGAATCGTGAAGTAAGAACTAAGGCCAGTTCATTTTTTTTTTTTTTTTTTTTTTTTTTATGTAACAGATAGAAGCTCTCTGTAAATAAACAAACAAACAAGTTACCTGCATCCTAATCTGGGAAAAAAATTAAAAGAAGTGTACTGCTAGTTGCTGTTTTGGTGGACAGGAGACTCTGTCACAGGAGTGCAAGCCTGAGGTGAAAAAAAAGAGACTATTCAGCTTGAATTTAAGAGTACCGATTGGGATTTGTTTAGGTACTAGAAGCCACTGAGCCTTAACCATTCAGTTCTGTTATGCTGTGCCACCACCTCTCCTAATCATCTGGTTAAAACAAAAATTGTGTGTGAGAAAAGGAACACCTGTGGCTTGATACAGTGCCTCCCAAGGACCTACCAGTAAAGGCACAATCTGTGTCCCTTCCTCAGTAGGCAGTAAGGGATAAGAGGTCAGCCCACATGACATTCAGGATGACCCATAGAGAGGAAGACTGGGAGGATCACCTGAAGATGACTGGTGTGGCAGTTAAGTTAGTCTGGTGGGCTTAAGCTCAGAAGGAACTGCAGCTAGCTGAGAGAATTACATTTTTTTCACTGTTAGTGAAAACGAGACAAGAAAGATGGGATTGTTGGGCTCAGGAAAGGGGTCGGGTGGGTGGAGGAGAATGGGGGCAAAGCAGCGGTACTGAAAGAGTATTTCTGTTCCATCTTCACTAGGGAGAGAGAAGGACCAGTGCCACTGGGGGGGAGAAAGAGGAGAAGTGGGGTTGAGGCACTGATGTTTTGCTAGAGGTGGATGGACTGAGGATGGAGTTGCTAGCATTGAAGGTAGATAACTCAGCAGGCCTAGACGGCATATACCCAAGAGTGCTGAGGGAGCTGGCGGAAGAGCCCACAAATCCCCTGGCTGAAAACCTCAGCACTCTAGAAACAAAAGCACCAACTCAGCTTGTTAAATGTAAGTTGCAGACATTTATTGTGGCAAGGGGTGACTAGGACAGCACTCCTTGCCACAGTAAATGTCAGCAACTTGCATTTAACAAATTGAGTTGGTGCTTTTGTTTCTAGAGTGCTGAGGTTTTCTGCTGATTTCACATATGGGCTGGTTGTCCTTCACAGCACCATTGAGCCGTTCTTGTGCGCACCATGTAGCTCTTCAAACATTAGCTCCCTCGGCTGACCTGTTAAGTAGTTCACTGGAGTTGGGTGTGGTACTGCAGGGCTGGATAATGGCACATGTAGTGCCCCACCATAAGAGCAGTGCCAAGGACGACCCAGGGAACTACAGACTGGTCAGTCTGACCTCGATCATGTGCAAGCTCAGGGAGACCATACTGATGGAAAGATTGGTAGAGTATCGGGATGTGAATGGTCTCCAGGACAGGGAAAGATGGGATTTATGGGAGGTTGTATCAAACAAATCTGACTGACTTCTTTGACTGGGTCACTAAAACAGTAGATAGGGGCCAAGTGGTGAACATTCTTTATCTGGACTTCGCAAGGCCGTTAACTCTGTACCTTATAAGAGGTTGATCAGGAAGTTGGCGGATCCAGGGGTTGGTGAGAAGTTGAACATTTGAGTGGAAAATGGGCTGAGGGGACAGGACTTAGAGTGTGGTGGCGGGAGGAAAGCTCTCCATCACCAGGGATGCCACCATTGGGGGTCCCACAGAGCTCTGTGCTCGGATCGGTGCTGTTCAGTGTCTTGATCAGCAATATTGGGAATGGAATTAAAGACAAAATTTGCCTATTCATGGACGACACCAAGCTCTGTGAGTGGTTGGACACGGCAGAAGGGATATAAGACCTAAAGGGAGATCTGAAACAGCTAGAGAGGAGGTCCAGGATTTTGCAGCTTTGCTTCAATGCAAAGAAATGTGAAGTTCAAACACCATGAAGTCTTGCTATATTAGGACCATTGCAGTCATTCCCCACACTTGAACTGCCCCGGAGAGGAAACAGTTAACTCCAGAGTGATCTGGAGTTCCACAGCGCGAGGGCTCTGTTCAAAGCTCTATCTGGCTAGTTTCAAATGAAACTGTCAGATTCTTTACTCCGCTTCACTGAACAGTCGCCCGGAGATCAGCTCTTTCAGCTCGGTTCATTTCTCGTTCAAGCTGTGTATTTTCGGTTCATTGGAACCGCAAAGTATTTATTTTACCGCATTTCGGTTAAAAGCTCTATCTGGTAAACCGTAAGTACAGAAATTAAGTCTGTGTGGAAATTCAGTATCGGTTCGGTTTTGAACCGATCGGTTTGTTAAAATATATGTTTTAAACTGTTTGGTTGGGCTTTTAGAGTGCGGTTCCCGGTTCTTATCGGTTCTAAAAAAACCTAACTTTTATTTGGGTTTTTTCAAATACCCGTGACACGGTTAGGAACCGATAAGGGTGTCTTGCCTGGCACTGCCATCTAAAGGGCAAGTTTTTGGTTAGCTGGCATTATGTCTGAGAAACCCAAAAGAAAACCGGCCCACTGGTTTCAACACTGTGATAGTTCGTGGGGAAGCCTTTGCCAGGCTGACCCACACACCACTTGTGTTTATTGTCTGGGGCTGACCACCTCCTGTCAGACTGCCAGGTGTAAAATTTCCCTGCAGCCACCCTGGAAAAGAGATTGGGCCGGCTCAGGGAACGAGAGGCCAAAAAGTCCGCTGACCCGGATGGCCAGCCCGGTCCAGTACCCACTGGACCAGAGGGAGTGCCCTCTGACCAGGGCGAGACTTCCTCGGGCAAAAGGAAGGCTGGTTCAGAGGAACCAGTCCCAGCAAAAAAGACAAAGAAATCAGCAGGTTTGGAGTACAAAATTGTCTCTCCAACTGCTGCAGAGATGGCTAAAGCCATTCAGATTGTCCAATCTTTGTCTCAGGGATCTGTCGAACCCCCTGCATCTGGGAAAAGGGTGGCTCGTTCAGTCCCAGTGGTTCAGGATTATGATGTTGAGGATTTTTATGAACCACATGAGGGGGAGGAGGAATTTGATCAGTATGTTTGTGATTGGGAGGGTCTGGACGTGCCCATTGAACCGGACATCTCTCCAAATAGACCTTTAGAATCTCCCCCTATGCTGTCTGAGTCCCCTTCTCTTTTTATGTTTTACAAAAAGGTTGCAGAAACCCTCCAGCTTCCTTTAGAAGAGGCTGTGGATGAGCAAGAGGAGCCTGATTATGTTGAAATGATGGATATTCCAGAGTCTAGGAGGTTGTCTATTCCTTTGCATAAGTCATTTAGGAAGCAAACAACAAAGATTTTAAAATCCTCATTCTGTCCCTCCTGTAGATAAAAAATGGACAGAAGGTATACCTTATCAGGCCCTGATACAGACTTCCTCTCTGAGCAGTGTAGTCATGTAGGTGTGGTGCAAGCTGCAGCCTGTGACAAGGCTAATATTCCCTGGCCTCACATCCTCCTGATAAGGATTCCAGGAAGATTGATGCCATGCGAAAAAACAATATATGGCAGCTTCTTTGGGACTCAGGCAGGCTAATTATATGGCTTATGTGGCTAGATATCAGAAATCTAGATGGGACACTATATATTGCAGTTAGCCAAGCAGGCCCAGGGCCAGCTGGCTAGTGAGTTGGAACAAGTGGCTGCTGATGGCATTGAAGCCTCTAAAGTTCAATTTCATACTGCTGTTGATGTTAATGATGTTTCTTCTAGGGTCATGGCCACTTCTGTAGCTTTCGTAGGTTGGCATGGCTCAGATGCACTAATCTGTCCCAAGATACTCAGTCAAAGGCTATGGATTTTCCTGTATCGGAAATTCTCTGTTTGGTGATCAAACGGAAAATTATATGAAAAAGATGGATGAATATAGAACTACCTACAAAAGTGCCCAAGCTAAGGAGAGGCATGCCACTCCACAAAGGCATGCCCCAAGGGGTAGGGGTAGGCCTTTCCACAGGCCCTTTTACCAATCTCAAGCCTCCTCTGCTTTTCACAGAGGGGTTTTTCAGAGGCAGAGGTGGAGGCAGGGCACAGGTTGACAGTCGCCTCCCCTCAGCCTAAAGCTGCTGCCAAGCAGGCACCCTGATGGGGTGCCCAGGCCGATTCTCCTGTACCAGTGGGCAGGTTGGTTTATTTCAGCCAGAACTGGCTGTCCCTAACTTCGGACAGGTGGGTTCTGGAAGTAGTAAGCCAGGGCTCTGGTTCTCTCGGCTTCAAACAGTTCCCAAAGATGAGAGCCAGGCAATTTCCACCTGCAAATTCTTCAGAAGCCCTTGCTTTGGAAGCAGAGGTTTCTTCCTTCTGGATTGCAAAGCAGTGGAAGGGTTCCCTTGCCATCAGGGCAAGGGACTGTACTCAAGATATTTTCTTACCCCAAAAAGACAGGAGAATGGCGCCCATCTTAGACTTAAGTACCTGAACAAACATCTATTGAAACCAAAGTTCAAAATGTTAACTCTAGCAATGATTTTGCCTTCCCTGAGGCCAGAGGACTGGTTAGCTTCCCTGGACCTCAGGGACGCCTATTTTCATGTCATGATCAGGCCTTCTCACCGAGAAAGTACCTCAGGTTCGAACTGCTCTCTGGCCACTACCAGTTCAGAGCAATGCCCTCTGCCTAACCTCGGCTCCAAGGGTATTCACAAAATGTCTAGCTGTGGTAGTGGCTCATTTAAGAAGGCAAGGATTGCTGTGTTTCCCTACCTGGACGACTGGCTCATAGTGGGTCAGTCTCCAGATCAGGTAAAATCCCACTTGCAAGTCACCCAGCAGCTTCTCACTTCCCTGGGATTCCTGCTGAACTTACCAAAGTCAGTTCTGGAACCTGTTCAGGTTCTAACTTTCATAGGTGCAGAATTGACACAAAGTTAGCCAGGGCATTTCTCCCTCGGAAAGAGTGGACAGGCTCATTGCCCTGGCATCCTCCTTTACCCTCTTGGTCTCTCACCAGCACTTTCTGCAACTCCTAGGGCACATGGCTGCTTCCACAGCTGTTGTGCAGGGAGCAAGATTTCAGATGAGGGACATCCAGTTCCACTTGAGGTCCTATTGGTCTCAGAGGAGGGACCCCCTTACCAAATTAGTCCCGGTGACCAAAACCCTGATCCTGGCCCTTCAGTGGTGGCAAGATCAAAGCAATCTTACTCAAGGGGTTCCCTTTATACCCGTTTCACACTCCCTCACCACGGATGCCTCCCTGTTAGGGTGGTGGGCTCACTTGGGCGACCTTTCCACTCAAGGAGTGTGTTCCCCCCAGGAATCTCTGCTCCACATCAATCTTTTGGAACTCAGAGCTGTTCTTTTAGCTCTTCAGGCTTTTTCAGCTGTTGTCCAGAACAAAGTAGTTCAAATCAGGACAGACAACACCACAACAATGTGGTACATCAACAAGCAAGGGGCACTCGGTCATCAGCCTTGTGCACGAGCAATGAATTGTGGTCTCTGGCTTACTCCCTAAACACCTCCCTGATCGCAATTGACCTTCCAGGAAAGGACAATGTCCTGGCGGATGCTCTCAGCAGGATTTCCCAGGGCCATCACAGATGGTCTCTGAATCCTCAGGTATTGGGGTCGGTCTTTTGCCAGATGGGGCACCCCTCAGATAGATCTCTTCGCAGCCCCAGACAACCATCAACTTCCTCTATTTTGTTGCAGGCCTCCAGTGCTGGGCTCAGTCCCCTGGCGCCTTCCTGCTGGATTGGAAAGGGAAATTCCTATATGCTTTTCCCCTTCCCTCTCCTCTTCAGGGTATTGGTAAAAATCAGGACTCAGCCCTGCAAAGTGGTTCTGATTTCTCCAGACTGGGCCAGACAGCCCTGGTATCCTCTCCTCCTGTCCCTGACAATCCACCCTCCCCTGACCTTGCCCAGGACCCACGACTTGCTGACCTGTGCACAGGGGAGAGTGTGGTACCCGGACCTCAAATCCCTCCACCTCAAGGCTTGGTTCTTGAGGAATTAGAATTTGCTGATTTGCACCTTTCTCAAGGGGTCCTGGATATTTTAAAGGCTTCTAGGAAGCCTTCCACTAGGGCCACTTACAATTCTAAGTGGAAGAGGTTTTCCTTCTGGTGTTCGGAGAAACAAATTGTGCCAGAATCTGCTGACTTGGCCACTTTACTGGACTATTTGGCCCATCTAAATTCCCTAGGCCTTAGACCAGCTACCTTGAAGGTTCATCTGGCAGCTGTTTCTGCCTTTGTTTCCATGAGGAAGTCTGTTTCTCTTTCCTCTCACCCTGTGTTTTCAAAGTTTTTAAGGGTTACTTCACACTAACCCTCCTTTTGAGAAACCAGCCCCTGCCTGGGACCTGAATGTTTGCATTGCTCAGTTAATGCAACCTCCCTTTGAGCCTTTCTTCTGCAGATCTCAAGTATTTAACATGGAAAACTGTTTTCTAGTGGCTATCACTTCTGCCAGACGTATAAGAATTGCAAGCTCTTTCAGTGGAAAAGGATTTTATTTCTTTTCACAGGGATAAGGTAGTCCTCAGGACTAACAGAAAGTTTTACCAAAGTGGTTTCAGATTTTCATCTGAACCAGTCCATTTCTCTTCCAGTATTTTTCACTGAGCATTCTTCCTCTGGTGAAGGAGACTACACACGCTGGGCGTCAAAAGAGCCCTAAGCTACTATGTGAGGCGTTCCAAGGGCCAGCAGGTTGAATCCCTCAACTCTTCCTTACCTATGGAGAGGTTGGCAAAGGGAGACCTGCCACTAAGAGGACAATTGCATGGTGGATTGTCTCTTGTATCCAATCCTGTTACCAAAACTAGGTAGGGAACCCCCTCAGGACTGAGGGCTCACTCCCTCAGGGTACAGCTGCATCTCTAGCGGCTGCTGGAGATATTCCCATTTTGGAAATTTGTCAAGCTGCTACCTGGAAAACAGTTCCACACCTTTACCAAGCATTATTCCCTGGACATCCAGTCCAGGAGAGATGCTCGTTTGGCACAGCTGTACTTAGAGCCTATTTCCTAAGTAGGTTCTGACCCTCCTCCATGGAGGTACTGCTGTGTAATCTGCAATGGTCCTAATATGCAAGACTTCATGGTGTTTGAAGAAAAATTACTCACCTTAGTAATTGCTTTTCTTCTCATGGAGTCTTGCTATATTAGGACAACCCTCCCTCCTACCCCTCTCAGAACTCCTACTTGGGTATGGGGTTGGCAAATTAGTGCAAGCACTGTGTCATGCCATTTTAGTCTCTCTAGTTCCCTCCCCCCCTTGGTTTCCTTTGGGTTAGGGAACTAGGTATTTCTGTTTTTTGTTAAGTGGTAGAGGGTCCCCTCTCTGGACTTGAGTCTTTTGGGGAGAGGGGGCCTATTAGTGCTTGTAAGGAGTGATCCTAACAATAAATATTGTTATTATTCTGTGATTGTTCTTATTCTACTAATGGTAGGTAGCCAATGGCTAGTGTAGAGCTTTTCCACACAGACTTGCTATGTTAGTTTAGCTCCGTAAAGAACCTGACAGTTTCATTTGAAACTAGCCAGATAGAGCTTTGAACAGCGCCCTCGCGCTGTGGAACTCCAGATCACTCTGGAGTTAACTGTTTCCTCTCCGGGGCAGTTCAAGTGTGGGGAATGACTGCAATGGTCCTAATATAGCAAGACTCCATGAGAAGAAAAGCAATTACTAAGGTGAGTAATTTTTTCTTATGAACATTGGAGCCAAGAACCCAAGGACTGAGTACCCCTTGGGAGGGGTCTGGGTATCTGCATCAGAGGAGAAGGATCTGGGTGTGATTATCACTAGTGACCTGAAGCACTCTACGCAGTATAGGAAAGCAGCAGAAAAGACAAATAAAATGTTGTGCTGCATTGCCAGAGGGATCAGCAACAGGTGAGAGGAGGTGATACTACCATTGTACAGGTCATTAGTGAGGCAGTATCTGGAATATAGTGTACAGGACTGGTGCTCATACCTTAAAAAGGAAACAAATCTGTTGGAGATGGTCCAAAGGAGGGCTGCTAAGATGATCATGGGCCAACAGGGTAGGACATACAAGGAGAGGTTGGAGGCCCTGAAAATGTATTCCCTGGAGGAGAGGAGAGGAGGCACGTTGGAGGTTTTCAAGTATTTGAAAGGAATAAATAGGGTGGACAATGAATGTCTCATCAAACTTAGTGGAAACTGAAACATGAGGGGACACATTCTCAAGGTGGTGGGGGGTAGCGGTTTAGGAGAGAAGCTGGGGTGGTGGCAGGTTGGAATTAGTTTCCTGTGGAAGTGGTTTCGGTGAAAGCCGTAGGCAATTTCAAGGGCGACTGAGCTATTGTTAGCTGGAAAATAAGGGTCAAGAGTGGAGCAGACTGAGGGGAAGGGTGGATTTGGGAGGTGGGGCAGGATCAGTAGCTGATGCTGAAGACCCTGCAGTACAACCACACTCAAGACTTAGTGGTCTTAGTCTGCTGGCTTCATCATATGTTCATGTAAAGTATTGGTTTTCTCCCAGCAACTGCCCTATCAGTCTCCTGTTATAATTTAAAGAAATAAATTGTGTTTGAGAAAAGAAACCCAGTGGTGCGACACAGTGCAACCCCTGGATCTGCCAGTAAAAGTCTGTGTTCCTTCCTCAGTAGTGTGTAAAAGTTGCTTTCCTCCCAACACTTCTGCTGTCACTCTCCTGTTCTACTTCTAATAGTTTAAAATAATACATATTTGTGTGAGAAAAGAAAGCCTGGGGGTCGATACAGTGCCACCCCTGGACCTGCCAGTAATGGTGTGTGCCTTCCTAGTGTGTAAAGTGTTGCTTTCCTCCCAGCAACTGTCCTATCGCTCTCTTGTTATAATTTAAAAATGAAATTGTGTGTGTGTGTGTGTGTGTGTGTGTGTGTGTGTGTGTAAGTAAGTAAGAAAGTGGGTCTTGACGCAGTCCTGCGAGTAAAAGGCATGTTCCTTCCTCACAGTAGTGTAAAGTAAATGTTGCTTTCTTTGCACTCGCAGCAGCTCTCCTGTCACTCTTCTGTTCCAATAATATAAAAAAAAAAATGTCTGTGAGAAAAGAAAGTGGCCTTGCTGTGTGCCACCTCATTTGCAAGTGAAGACATCAGGATATTGTCTAGGAGGCAGCTTACACTTGTGTAGCTGCATTTCACTCGTCTGTTTATATATTAAAAAAACTAAAATAGCGGCTCTTATGCCACCGTGACCCATTTGCCAGTGAAGGTGTCAGGTTATTTTCGGAGGGGCAGCCTACACAGTTGTGTAGCAGTGTATTTCACTCATCCGTTAAGCAGAAAACCAAAATTAGGGGCCTTGTGTGCCACCCATTTGCCAGTGAAGGCGTCAGTTTATTTTCTAAGGGGCAACCTACATCTATGTATTTCGTTTCACTCATCTGTTAATAACAAAAACAATTGGGTGCCTTGTGTGCCACCCATTTGCCAGTAAAGGCATAAGGTTATTTTCTAAGGGGCAGCCTACACTTGTGTAGCTCGTGTCTCTCATTTTTAAAATAAATAAAACAATAGGGGCCTTGTGTGCCCCCATTTGCCAATGAAGGCGGGTTATTTTCTAAGGGGCAGCCTACACTTCAGGTAGCTGCATTTCACTGTTTAAAAAAAAAAAAAAAAAAAAAAAAAAAACAGAAAACATTTATGGGCCTAATTGTTGTGTTCCACCTCTTCATTTGCCAGTGAAGGCAGGTTTCTATTTAAATAAAATTTCCGTAGTCTCTATCATGTTCAGCTCTCTTTAAGTGTGCCAACCAGCATTACCAAGCCATTTGTTTGATCATCTGTGCTGTGTGACAATAAACGAACTACAACAGACTTCAGAAAAACATCTTTAAGTTAAATAACAATGCAGAGACTAATAAGCTTCGATTTCAAAGTAACTCAGAAAAGGAAAAATCTACAGAGATCACACCACCAGCCTCCCCAGATAATGTCTTCCAGGAGACTTCAAGCAGCTCCTGTAATAAAGATAAAAACACTTCTAAGCACAGAGCAAATGGTTTTTATGCTGGCTGGCTTAGCAAAGACAGTTGGCTGCAGTATAAAGAAAAACAGTGGCACATTTTGCGTGTTTTGCGTAACATACAAACAGATGCCCAAATCAGGAACAGTATAGGGAATGACAGGGTGCAAAACATTCAGAGAAGATGCCTTTAAGAGGCATTGTAACATGGGGAAGAGAAAAGGTTGCGCAGGATTGGTCAATTTGCATCAGCTGACCATACATTAATCCTCAATGTATGGTTGTGTCCACCGACATTGTCCCCCCCCCCCCCACAAGAACTTCTTACAGATGTAGTAGTACCATTCTTGTTTGACAGCCATGTGTTGGCCGGCCGTGAATTGCAGGCTGAGACTGTTGGTATGTAAGCTGTAAGGCACAAAGGTGTGTGTGTGTGTAAACCATATTATAATAACTGACAGCAATCTTTCCCATAGGGAAACCGTGGCGTAATTTGCCGTTATAAAGGGAGCATTTATAGCGGCAGACAGCGCACGGGTTTCCTCGCCTTCCAAGCGCATGCCCCCACTGCTGCTTTTCCCCTTTCAGGGAACCGAAGGGTCGCTAGCAACTCAAGATTCATTTTATATAATTGCTGAGGCTAAAAGGCAAACCCAGCAATTATATAAAATAAAACAGGTGCGTGTGTAAACTCAAGTTTACACACACCCTCGGGGTTAGATACATAGATACATAGCTACATAGACAGTGTCGGCAGATAAGGGCCTGTGGCCCACCCAGTCTGCCCATTTGAGCTAGTAAGTTCAGTTTGTTTTCCTAGAAGTCTGTTGCCCCTTACCCCTGACCTCCAGAATTCCTTTATGTCTATCCCATGCATTCTTAAATCCCGTGATTGTTTCAGCCCCCACCACTTCCTCTGGCAGGGTGTTCCACTTGTCCACCTCCTGTTCTGTGAAGAAATTCTTTCTCATGTTTCCTCTGAATCGTCCTCCCTCCAACTTCATCCCATGCCCTCTAGTCCTGGAACATCTTTTTCGCTTAAAAATAGTGTATTCCTGCACCCTGTTCCTCCCTGTAAGATACTTGTATGTCTCTATCATATCCCTCTCTCCTCCTCTCCTCCAGGGAGTACATGTTCAGTTCCTTCAACCTGTCTTCATAGGACTTGTGATGCAATCCATGCACCATCTTTGTTCCCCTCTCTGAACCTTCTCTACCCTGTCTATGTCCTTACATAGGTATGGTCTCCAGAACTGTACACTGTACTCCAGGTGGGGCCTCACTAGTGTCTTGTATAGTGGAATTATGACCTCCCTTTTCCTGCTGGTGATGCCCCTACCTATACATCCTAGCATCCTATTTGCTTTACCTACTGCCTTGTCACACTGTTTCCCTACCTTGAGGTCATCAGAGATGACAACCCCAAGATCCCTTTCCTGCTTGGTGCATGCTATATCCTCACCCTCCAACTGATATGTTGTGCCAGGGTTTTTGTGCCCCATATGCATTATCTTGCACTTCTTTGCATTGAATTTCAACTGCCAAACCCCTGACCATTCTTCAAGTTTCTGCAGGTCGCTTCTCATTCTGCCTACACCCTCTGGTGTGTCTACTCTGTTACTCTCGGGGTTTATGTAGCATCTAACCCCTCGGGTGTGTGTAAACTTCTTACAATCCTGACCCATACTTTATTCTCTATTTACAGCACGGCAGCGAGCGGTAAGGCAGGGCGCAAAGGTCGAGAATTTCAGCTGCGTTCTGCATAAATATATAGTTTACACACCCCCGAGTGCCTTATTGTGCTTATAAAATTGACTCCTTTTTTTTTAACTTTTGACTATTGGGAAAAGCATGTTTACATATAGAAAAATATTTACTTTGTATATTTGTGATAAAATAATCCTTCCGCCCACTGCAAGTGATGTAATTGTATTAGTGCCTACTTTCTTCTTCTTCCTGTTTTTTTTTTCTCTGTTGTTCCCCACATTCAAGATATGGAATGTTTATCATGGAATGTTTACCACGGAATGCATGGATTCAAAATTCTGCTCAGTTCCACTGACGGAATGTTTCTCGCCCAACACACTGTACACATAGACAACAAAGGCCTTTGTTACAGCCAGAGACTCTGTTATCTCACTGGCAGGGCAAGAAGAAGTTTTCCCTGATAAGCAGTTAAAGATAGAAGTGGGATTTTTGACTGTCAGCAAAGAAACGGTTGTAGTGAAAACTATAAACAATACTTGTTTCTAATTTGTTTATGTATGTAAGGAGAGTGTGATAATGAAGGAAATAGCATTTAATTTATTTGTTTTATTTTTTCTTTAAGGTAGTTTTATTTTTAGGGCCCAGTTGAAAGTTTTTTTTTTTTTTTTTTTTTTTACAGTGTAAAGGTAGCAGCCATGTTTGTGGTGGAAGATCAGCTCTGGCAGAAGAGGGCTAACTGTAATGCCTGTGTTCCAAATGCCCATTGATCTGTGTTGCAGACTCTTCACTGCTGAGCAGTCCTTATTTTTACCCATGTGTAAACCGTATTTTACGCATAAATAAGAGCCAATCAGATTACATGATTTTTACCCTGCCATTTCATAAATAGTGGTTAAAACAGTCTTAGCCTGCAATTCATGTCCGTCCAACAGATGGCTGTCAAACAAGAATAGATATGCTTAAGTGAAATTTCTGGTAGTTCTGTGATAAGTAGCTTGAAAACATCTATATGACTATGTAATGTAATGTTTTTTTTTTTTTTTCTTCTTTGTTTTTTACTTGATCTATTGGCTCAGAAACACATACACTTTCAGTAACTACATAGTAATGTATGTCACATACGATACTCCAAATTGCCTCCATGTCTTTTATTAAGTATTTAAAAAAAAAAAAACTACTTTAACAGTGGGACCTAAAAACCACAAAAGCACACACCTTGGACCAATCTCTATCAAACCTGAAAGTTTCAGGTTTCAGTGTCTCCTGTTTTTTTTTTTTTTTTAAGTTTTCGGGTGGCAAATAAGGCTTAACATTTTCAAAAACTGAGACTTGCATTTTTTGCATCTCTGTAACTTTGCCTCCCTTGAACCGATCTACATGGAATTTACAGGATCAAGAGTTCCTGACACAGAGGCTGTGCTTTCTAAATTTCATGTAAATCGGTTGAAAGGGGACAGAGTTACTAATGTGCAGTGCTGGCTGTAAAATTCACAGATAAAAAGGATGTAAGCCTCAGTGTACCACCTATTGGCCGGCCGGGAATTGCAACAACAGCTACCAGATCTCAAATCTCCTCTGCACTTAAATGTATGCATTTCCCATAATTCACAGCAGCTAAATCCCAAAGATCAAACATAGCAGAAAAACAGAGATGATTCCACTGTTTACAAAACTAAGTCAGCCAAAATGAGCACATATTCTGAAATGCTGATCGCATCCAGGACTCTAGATAAGATTTTTTGTGATGAGTACCTGTACTCCTCATTTTGAAAGTGAGATGTGTAAAACGAAATTCAGATGTGTACAAATGTCTTGCTAGAGTGGACCAAGGAGTACATTTATTTAAAAAATTTAATTTTTTTTCTAGATAAGAATTTCAGGTGCCAACGATGCTCCAAATAATGTTGGCAGGTAGGAATTTACTCACCAGTTTTAAAACACAGTGAGTAAAACAAAAGTGGGATGCATACAAGTGCTGTAAATCTAGCAAAAAACTGTTCCTTTTGAATCACCAGTTATGTTATGAAGCACTATTCTTTGGCGTGTGGAGTATTTACAAATGTTGGGTGAGTACTGGTACTCATTAAAAAAATTTCTGAAGAGTATTTCCTAAAATGAGGTGAGTAAAATAGGCCGTTACACACCTTATCTGGAGCCTGGATCACATCTGCATGTAATCAGTAACTGTTCACCGTTGCAGTCACAATATAAAAAATTCAGACTGTTCAGCATGTCGTTTCTCCAGTCAGGTCCAACCTCCTTTCTCTTCCCCATGGTAGGAACCTTAATATCCTCCTGGAACCGTTGTAATTTTGCACTTTAAAATTAATTTTACGCAGATGTAACATGGGGAAGAGAAACATATAAAACGAGCGTCAAACCCTTTCTCTTCCCTATGTTAGAAGTGAATTAACCACTCCAGAGTTGCGTCCATGAGATTAATGTATGGCTGGGTGTTGAACCACTTGGCCTTGTGGTCCAACCCCGCCCCCAAGCCATACATTAATCCCCAGTAGACCCACGCTCTGTCGTGGGTTAATCCTTACTTAGAGCAGTACTGTTCATGTAATTGCTGCAGAACTAGAAGCTGTCAGCAGGATTTCAGTTGAAAAGGGTGGTATAGAACAAGCAATGCTACAGGCCCTGACCCTGGAACAAGAAACTTTTGTGGCATCCCTTCATTGCATGTACTGGCTAATAAAAAAAAAAAAATGAGCTACCTCACACAACAAAGTGTGGCTCACTGCTGGGTCTCGCCAGATCTTTGGCCTGCAAACTTTTGGACTGTACACATCTTCCTGATGTTGTAAAATGTTATTCTGATTGAACAGTGGAGATGGAGAAATGGCCGTCTCACTGGGTGAAGTGGTCAAAAGATTAGTTCTAACAGACTTTAAGTTTGAAAAATTCTTCTGTTATTTAGTGGATGAAACAACAGACATTGCTGTTCTGAAGCGGCTCATTTTATATGGTATGTACTGCAAACAAGAGAAATATAGTTTCTCTACTGGGAGTTGAAGAACTATTTGATAGGCAGATACAGTTGTTTAAAAAAAAAAAAAAAATGCTAGAGTTCTCCGAAAACGATGGAATCTCAGTTGATAACTTTGTAGGACTGGGCAGTGATTGAGCAGCCGTTATGCTAGGCAGGCAAAACTGAGTGGCCAAAAAGATTAAAATAAATCATTCTCATACTGGTTGAAAAACCACTGTATGGCTCATAGGGAGGCCTTGGCTGTAAAGGCAGCAACAAATGAAGTGAATGCCATTAATTATTTTTATAACATGGGTTGAGAAAAAGGGGGAAGGTGATTGGCTGAACAGCATCACCTGACCGTGGATTAAATTCACTATTTAATCTACAGTTGAGGTGAGATGCCCTGCCAGCAAGATCCTTGGGCTGAGCAGGACTTTTTATCTGTGGGGAAATTCAGCACTGACAGGCAGCCATTAAAACAAGCCCTAAGCAAGAGAGAGAGAGAGAGAGCCAGCGCCTGTCAGTGCTGTGCCCAAATCCCCTGCTGCTCATCATGGAGAATAGAAAATTGTACTGGATAGGTACTGAAGTCCCCTGTTCTTCTGTACTATCGTGTAAAGCACTACTGGTAGCTGTCCCCCCCAATCCCACATCAAGCTCTGCCCCCCCCAGCGAACAGGGTAACAGTGCAGAGACTGCGTGTCCATAATGGGGAATCTTTACTGGATGGGTGCTGTAATCCTGTGCTGTTATGTATTGTACATTTAATCCATTAATCCACGGTTACCCCACCCCCCCTCATAGAGAGCAACACAGTTTTCGTGCTGCAGTTGGGAGCGCAGCTCGGTGCCTGGTCAGCAGTTGGTAGCACAAGTCACAACAAGCTATTTTTACAGTCTATCCCCTGGATCACAACTAGAAAGGAGGGTCGGCTCAACATGCCTGTCCCAGTCGGCAGTGTTGCAGCTTCTAGTGACAGCACAGTGTGCCTCTGACTTGCAGCAAAGTTTCCGTGTGTGTTGGTGTTGAAGTGGGGGAGGGCATACGGCAAAGTAGACGGCATTTCAAGTGACAGGCACTTGCACCTATCTGCAGTTCTCTTTCTGTGCCCATTCCCTCTGTGCAGTGCACTGTGACAAAGAGAGAGAGAGAGAGACAGACAGACATGCAGATTGGGAGCAAGCTGCGGCAACGGTCAGTATCAGCCACTGAGCTTTGCATTTGACTGAGAGACAGCCAGGAGTGACTTCAGGTAAGTAGTTTGCATGTACTTGAGACAGCGAGAGAGCTGTCAGAGTTGTTGTTTCCCATGCTGGTCCGTGGCAGTCAAACTGCTCCATTAGCTTGTGTCTGCGACAGAGTGTGAGAGACAATGCCTCATTCTTCCAGTGTCCCTGCGCCATGCAGACACTCAGAAGCATGGCAACCAAGGCATGACACCAAGCGGCGCATGCAAAAGTGAAATTTGTTTCTGTGTGGGTCTGTCGATAGGCCACTCTGTGTGTAGTGGACAGTTGAGATATCTACAAAAGGTGAATCGGGGCACAGTTGTGGACACATGACATGATACTGACAGACGAGTCGAGAGAGAAGCTCACGGCCATCCTGTCACTAGGTTTTATTTAGTCCTCTGTGACTCTTTCTCTCTGGCCTTGCAGTGTAAATGAATTATCATTGTCGTATACAGTGAAGACTGTGTCTGTGGCATTTTCCTGTGCATTATAAGACTGGTTTCCTAGGGACTATTTTGCAGTGCGGCAGGATACATGTATTTTCATGGCTTTAAACATGAGAGCCACAGCGTTTCATGTGATCCTGCAGGGAACCCATGTTATAAGTGTAGTAACCCACTCAAGGGTGTGGGGTTATAGGCATTTTAATCCACGCCTGGGCTGCTGTGAAGACACTCTGCCTATGATCTTGTGCATCACAACTCGCCCCAGGCGTGGATTAAATGCCTATAACCCCACGCCCTCTCATGGGTTATTACTAACTTGTCTTGAAGAGACTCATTAAGGATGAATATGGCTGTTAAGAAGTGTTTCTTGGTCCTGTTATTGTTAGCATGTGATGTTAAACCTGATCCTGGCCCATTAGGTCTTGAACAAGAATCAGATATGAAATATACCATTTCCTTTGTTCATGTTGAGTTTCAGACTTGGATATTGGAATAACTTTGTGGTTGCTGTTTCAGAGTCCTGATTAAAAGGCATCATACCTGATACTACTATTTTCTTGGATGGATTTAATTTATACCGCTGTGATAGACAAAAAAGGGAGGTGGGGTTCTGGTATATGTAAAGATTCTTATTCGGTCGGTACACATTATTTTTCTAATTCTTATCCTGAGCTGGACTTCTTACCCTTGATTCTTTACTTAGGAGGTGTAAAACAGTTACATTTGGCTACTTTTTATTTGCCACCAGGTTTTCACAGGAAGGTTTATCACTACTTCTGGATTATAAAGTTTCCATCCCAACAAATAAGGAAGTTGTACTATTAGGAAATGCCAATTGGCTAGAGAAAACTAATATTAAAATTAAGGGGCCAATTGGCTAATTTCAATTTTATCAGGTTATTAATTCACCAACTAGGTTTAAATATAAACAGGATATTGAGACTCTGATTGGATTTTAACATACGAAGAAGCCAGCAGAAGCTCATTTGGTCTATCTAGTCTGCTCATATTGCAAGGTTCACAGCTTCAGCTACTGACCCTGTCCCCCTTCCCATCCTTTCCATTCTCCCTACCCATGATCCTAACCTTAACTCCATGCCTATCCAGCCTCTCTTGAAGCTGCTCAACATCTCCAATGAGATAGTCTCTTATGGCAGCGCATTCCAAGTGTCCACCACCCTCTCCGTGAAGAAGTGCTTCCTGACCTCCCTCCTACCCCTCCCAGCTTAGGACTGTGCCCCCTCTTGTTATGATTGCCACTTAACTTAAAGAGACAATCCTTAATCCACCTTATTTATCCCTTTTCAAGTACTTGAGGGTCTCGGTCATGTTCTCTCTCTCTCACACCCTCTCACTCTCTCCCTCTCTCGTCCTCCAGGGAGTACATGTTTAGTGCCCTCAACCTCTCCTTGTATGCCTTTCCCTGCTGACCTGCTATCATCTTTGTAGCCATTTTCTGGACCTTCTCCAGCAGGTTCTCCAACTACTTGACCAGATTGTATTGCACAAGCATTTTCATTGATTGTTTAAGTGATCATTGCCCAGTTGTTTGTTTTTGGAGTGCTTGGAAACCAAAAGTTCCACCTGCATACAATACATCATGTTTATTAAAAAGACTGGATTTGACTGCTTTTCATAATTTTATTGGTCTTATTGATTGGTCCTGCTTGTACTCTATTCCTGATACAGATCATATGTTGGACTTCATAAGTACTTAATTCAGTAGGGTTTGTGACATGTTTACTCCTACACGTAAGTTAAGGGTTAATAACTCATGACTGGAATGGATAGCAACAGCCCTAATAGATAAAATGCAGGAAAGAGACACTGCTTGGCATTATTATTGTAAACTACATACACATGATTCTCTCTTAAAGTACAGACGACTAAGAAATGTATGTTTAAAAAAAAAATAAATAAATAGAAAAACCAAAGCCAAATTTTTCTCGAAAAACAATTTTCAAGCTTTAAGAATCAAAAAGAACATTGGTCAGTTATTAATAAGTTGCAGGGAAAGGCTTACAAAACCTGTATTCCTCTACTTATTACTAAAGATGGTAATATAACAGATCAATTATGTATTGCTAAGGAGTTCAGGCGAGTGTTTACAGATATCCTTAAGTTAGACTCTTCATTAACTACAGTGAATTCAGAATAGTTTATAGTGATGCTGGTTTACCAGACTTTTAATTTAAACCCTTAACACTTGAGCAAAAACTTCACGACCTTAAGAGTATTAAACATTGATCATCCATGGGGCCTAGTATGGTAGACTTGAGTTTATTTGGATTGGTGTTCGATCTTATGGTTTTATCTTTGCTTTATGCAGAAATACAGCAACTTTGGAAACAGGTTGCAGTGGTACTGTTATTTAAGTCTGTTGATCCTACTGATTCAAAAAATTATTGTCCCATTTCTATATTAGCCTCTCTGTCCAAGGTTCTTCAACAAATAGTATTCGACCAGGTGAAAGAATTTCTTGATTCAGGAAATTTATTAACACCATATCAGCATGGTTTTAGGAAAAATTATCGTGCTGTTACAGCTACTATGGAACTTACTAATACAGTGTAAGCCGTTTTACACGGACACTTTCGTTCACTGTAATTATGTCCATATTTGCCAGCAGGTGGCTCTGTGACCTAAGAGTTCGGAACTTGTACAGTATTCTCTTAGGCACGGCATTTATACATAGCAATTTTCTATAACTGACCACTCCACATACATTTATATATTCCGATGCCATTCTGATGTTAGCCTTTCTGTGCTAGTGCTCGTAACATTGAGGGTGGGATGGTGGTGGTGGGTAAAATATTTATTCTGTACACACATTAGCAGCATGCCCCTTCTCCAAGATCCAAGTGTGCTTCCCCCACCAGTGGAAAATGCCCCATCCAGTTCCACAATCGAGAAGTGCAGTAAGCCATGACATTATGCCTCAGCCCGCACTGATGTAGAGCAATGAGCTGTCTACCGCTCAGCGATAAACGATTATGCGTAAATCAAACCAGGGCTGGCCACAGAAGTGCAGAAATAAGATGCACAGCTAGCAAGTAATCTTTAGGACGAAAACGAAAATCAAACCAGGGCTGGCCACAGGAGTGCAGAAATAAGATGCACAGCTAGCGGGTAATCTTTAGGACGAAAACGCATTGCCATATTTAAGCACAGGTGATAAATTAAGTTAAATGAAGTGTCAACTACTCCAATCAATGGCCATAATTACCCGTTTAGCTGTCCGTGGTTGCTGGCAGGCAACGTCCGAATTAAAAGGCAGAAACGATGAACTTTCCTATGGGTTTGGTTTGGGTTCTCAAAATCTGTCCGCCTATGCCAATTGTCCGCGTTACCCGCGTCCGTGGTATGTGGAGTAGACTGTATTATTCACAGAACTCTAAACAGAAGTGGCAGAGTAGGAGCATTTATTTCTTGATTTGTTAAGAGTTTGATTTGGTTAACCATGGATGCTTACTTGTTTGTCTTGAGGAACTTGGATTATCTGCTAATGTGGTACAGTGGTTTTCTCACTGTTTATCTAACACAAAATAATCTAATGTTTTAGGCCCGTTACCTCATCTTTGAGAGAGATACAAATGGGTGTTTCCCAGGGATCGATTTGGGGGCCCCTTAAGTTCAGTAGTTTACTTTTTTTGGTTTTTTTTTGTTAATGTGTTTGCCTGTTTTATATAGGACAAAATACTTGTTACTGTGTAGGCAGATGATATTGTTTTATATTGGGCTGGAGATGATCCTCTGGAGATCACTATTCATTTACAGAAGGTTTTTTTAAAAATTCAACAATAGTTATTGGATAATGGAATGATACTTAATGTTACTAAAACTAAATGTGTTTTGATTCTCAGTATAAATGAACTCAGTTGGTATCATTACCCACTTTTCATGATTTTAGGTGGTGTTCCAGTTGAACAAGTTACGCAATGTCGATATTTGGGCTTTGTTTTGCATCAACATTTAACTTATCCGGAACGTATCATATATGTTATTAAGACAGTCCAGTCTAGGAGGGCAGCTTTACAGACTGAGTAATTGTCTCTATGCCCATTCTAGAAGGGCACTAGTTTAGGCTTTACTGTTGCCAGTTATTGACTGTGGTCTTTTGGTTTACTCATCTGCTGTTAGTACTAATTTGTCTCGTAAAAACATGTACCATTCGGTTTGCTAGTTCTGCTTCTCGTTTAACTCATTATTGTACATTACACAATATTTAGGTTGGTTTTCATTTGAGCAAAGAGTGACAATTTTTTTTTTTTTTTTGCAGAATGTATATATTGTTTTGTAAACATACTCACAAATCAAAATTTTACATAGAAGGATGACACTCCAAGTTGGCAGTCAACAGTTTACAGAGATACACATAATGAAAAGAATCCTCTCCATATGGTACAGCAAGAGGGAAATACAGCATTAAACATATTCCCACAAGAAAAAGCAATCCCAACACCTGCAGCTTAAATGGAAGAATCCACAAGCACCACCTCGTCAGACTATTCCCAAAGTCCGGCGGTGCTCTTAATGTCCAGCATGAAGTTATAACCAGAGCTCTGACAGATATAACAACAACCCCAGAAGAAATATCAAAGGATAAGATAAGCCCCCACATCCCAACAGAACAATATAACCCCACAATGTACTCTCCTTAAATTATACAGTTAGCAGAATCTTAATAGACACTATGAGCTAAGGATCTACAAAAGAGAGAAGCGGGATAATATTGGTCCCAAGCAGTTTAAACAGATGTACAATCAGAGTTCTCATCTGTTACTCTGTGCTTTAGGGGTTAGGCCTTATGACTAAATAAACAATTTAACTGTATAAGCAGATCGTGGTTAATAAATGTTACCAGTTTAAAAAATTAAAATCACTCAAACAGTCGATACAAAAAGTTTGATAGTCTATACAGTCCAGCAATGTAACGTAAAGTAGAAGTGGCCCAGGCCCCTGCACCCCAGTACTCACTGCATATCTAGGGCCCCAACCAAAGCTCATTCTCCCTCGGAAGAAATGTCCTCCTTTTCAGCTGCTTTCTCCGATTCTTGTTCCAACAGTTGGATAAACTTATTAGCATCCCCAGGCTCATTGAATTGGTAAGACTTGGCTTTCCACTGCAGTCTCAGACACGCAGGAAATAACAGCTAATGTGCAATATTAAGCTGTCTAAGCTGAATACGGATCCCATCGTAGGCTTTCCTGCACTGTCTAGTGACGTAAGACAAATCCATAAAGATGTTCAAGGTATCAGTCCCATATTTTAGTCCTCTCCGATGTCTGGCAGTACTGAGGACTCTGTCTTGGTCCCCAACAGATGGCACACCAGTAGGATAGTTCTCGGGGGCTCAGATGCAGTCAGTGCTCTGCGAGGACAGATCGGGTAGGCACGCTCCATGGTGAACGGGGGGATTTTCCTCATCCCAACCCGAATAGAGGGCAGGAGAGATCGTATGAAAATTGGACAGTCTTCCCCCTCTGCCTGTTCTGACAATCCCAAAATCCAGAGAGTTCTGTCATGGGCCTGATTTTCAACAGCCTCCAAATGCCTGCGAAGTTGACCATTCTCTGTGATCAGCTTTGTCATCGCTTCGCTGGCCTTCAGTACCGAGCCCTCATTCCTTCGGACAGTTTGCTCACATGCTTCCATTCTAGACTTGAGTGCAGAGACCTGTGGCGTTAGGGAATCACGTTTCTTATCAATGTCCCGTACAGAGTGAACCAGCTGATTTAATGTTGCCTGTATGGTGAGTAGGGATACCACCTCTCGCTGTTCCGCACTCAATGGCCCTGCTTCTTCATTGCCGCTAGGCAGCTTCCCTCGTGGTTGTCAAGACTTTTTAGAAGCGAAGAACTCCGATACAGCAGAGGCGTTCCCATGAGTTTTGCCCATATTTCCAGTCCTGAGTGTCTGTCGTTGCAGAAAACATATTTGTAGGGCATGTGAGAAAGTCGGAAGGGGTAGAAAATAAAAGATTATAAAAGTATATACAGAGCTCTGTGAAAGTGCTGCCTCCCGTTAGCTGCTCAGCAGCGCCCCCAGAGTAACATATTTTAATTGTTTGTTAGAAGGTTTTTATCTACACAAATATGGTTCATTTATATCAGACATTTTACATAGCTCACATACTTATTGTACTAGATCTGTAAATGTTGTAAAACTGAACCTTCCTCCTATAGGTCTTCCTTAGGTCAGACATCATCAATCTTATGTTGTAAAACTGTGGAATGACTTACCTAATGATATTTTAACATGCAATTCATTATTGTATGCTTGTAAGAAATCCCTGAAGCATCTTTGTCTTGCTCGCTCGACATGTTCTTATTATATTTAATCTAATTGTCTTGTCATGTCTTGTCGTTGGTGTGTCCGGGTCACCCATGAAAATGGCCATTTGATTCCCTTGGGTTTTTTTACCTGGTGATCAAATATTAAATAAAATAAAAATAAGTTTAATCAAACTATTGATCATTTATATACATACTATGAAAACTCTACTGTTCGCATGACTGCCCTGAAGGTAATTAAGCAGATAATGGAAAACCGTGTTTTAAAGCCAAAACAGGCAAAAAACTGTTAGGTGGCTGCAGCCTGTGACACATTAAAGAAGATTCTTCCCTCAGTCTTGCATCCTTGCTTGTAACATGCCAAAGATCAGCAGTAGGAAAAGAAGCGAAGTAAGTGGCCAGAAACAATCACATGGTATACGTTGGAGACGGCATTAATTTAGCAATAATGCTGTCCTCAAAGTGAAGTACCAAGTAATCTACACAGGTAAAAAAGCAGAGCAGCAGAAATAGCAGTAAGATCCCACGCGAGCGACACTTGTCTGTCCCAGCCAAATGCCCATGACTGTCCTAGAGAAATGGGGATGGTAGGAACAGAAAAAAATAGTACTACTGCAGTAGCTGGGTACCTGATCGCGCGACTACTGTAATGGACAAAAATATTTGTCCTCGCCGTTCAATGTTCACTCGGTCATGGTAGATGACACTGTGAATGTTAATTAGTGTAGTAGCAAAGCGAACGAGGAGACCGCAAACAGCTGCAGCTGACTCAAAAACAAAGCACTGTGGAAACGAATAGCATGCAGCAAGTAGCAGAGGGAATGACATCGGATGTACTCCATGGAGACACAGGCAGGGTGACAGAATATGCAAATTTGAATTTGCTGGGAGATAGTGTAATGGAGGAATAACCAAATGGTACACCTCCCATGGTGGCTATAAAAATAATAGCCGCGCAGATCTCCAAAATGTTGAGAAAGAAGTGTTCACATATATTTTCTTATGTACGTTTGGTATTGTTTCCACTGCATAACAAGATAAATCAGTCTCTGGATCATTCATTTCAGAGGCTTTTCTATGTAAGCATTAAGCCACGATGAAGGTGGCATCTAATGAGGAATGAATGCATGGTTGGGAGGGTTGTGGTACGAGGCCAAAGGCAGAGTGCCAACAATAGCCCAACCATGCATTAATTCCCCATTAGATGCCACCTTCGGAGTGGCTTAATGCTCTTGTAACATGGCTTTCAGGAGGATTTCGCTACTAGGATTGTTATTTGTACATTGGAAATAAAATAATACTGACACATTTTTCACCGTTTCTATTTGTTTCCTGCACTTTTTGAACTTTAGCTTCATTAGAACATTACATTACTTAAAGGGATCCAACAGGTGGTCTCTGTTTCAAACAGAGTTTCTGGAAAAACATAACTCGGCACTTTGAATTGAATGATTCACACCCGACTGATACCGTTACTTAAGAGTAAGCTATGCTTCTATACTGTATGAAATACATTTCAAAACCGTACCAGTCTCATAGTGGCAGCCATTTTAGACTAACTGGCAAAGACCAGGGTGAGGTGTTTGGTATCGCATGTTTATTTACAAAAAAAAAAAAGATGAAATATACAATAAACATTTAATATTAGCAGGCTTCACCCCACAACCCAAAGTGTATTACCAGTCCCATCAAATAAACTTACAGTCTGAAAAGGAAACAAATTCTGTTAGCCCTACATAAAAGTTCTCACTCCTGGCCAGTGTCCAACTCAACACTTTCATTCAGTTGGAATTTAGCAGCTCTTTTTGAGATCCAAGTTCCTGCCTCTTTGGCATCTGAATAGTGGAACATCTTTCCCCCTATGAAATTCTTCACCTAGTGGGGAATAAGAGAACGAACCACTCCAGGGCTGCGAAGGTGAAGCCTCACAGCATCCAATTGTTTGCTTGGATTCATTGTTACGAATGACCAGAGAAGAATAGAATACCTCTTTCCTGGTGCTGATTTGGATGGGTTGCTCTGGCTGCAGTAAGAATAGTATCTCTGGTGGCAACATTGTCCATGATAATCAGAAGGGCAACATAATTGCAAGTTTTCCTGCAGAAGTTTAGTCATAGGTCTGAGGGCATGGGAGGATCTACAGTATCATCTGCTACTTTAGCTATGTCTGTGCCTACTCCATTTTTAGCCTCTTGGAGCCCAGTCGCTCCAAGATTGCCTCGATCTTGGTGCTCTTGCACCTCATCATGGCCAGGACTGCCTGCCAGTTTGGCTCAGTATTCATTTATTCTGCTTCTGGGAACTGGAGTTCCTGCAGCCTGCCTGTGGTTTGAAGATTGTTTTGATCTAACAGCACCTTCTGGTTTGTTTCCTCTCACTATATTTCCTCCAGTGACCCCCCAGTTTCCAGGCAGCATGTCAGTATATTTAAAGTTCTGTTTTTAAAAGTAGTTCATTTTTCAAATTGGGTTTGTGAATGTTGGGAAAGGAGTTGTAGTGAAGGGCTACTGCACAGGGTGAAGCTGTCTAGCACCCCCTACCACTAAAATTAAAAAAATAAACATTTTAAAATATTCTCTGATTTTTAGTTCATACAGAATTAAAATATATCCTATCAAAAATCATACCATTATGATCTGTTTTGCTTCTAATCCTGTTACATAAAATATTACTTTCCTGCTTTCCCCTTGGGGACTACTAGACTTTTCCATGCTTCAGTAGATAAGAAACAGTTCCAGCCATTCTCTACATAACACTATCATCTTGTCATAAATGTCTGACCTATAGAAAGTATGAAGTGTTCATTCTTGTTATATCATCCTGGTTGTGTAGTCAGTGTGGGGCTCATGTTTAATGATAGGAGGACTGCTGGGATGCCCTGATCTACAGGTGAGTGCATTGGGGCACTCAGGTGAAGTTAAGGATCCCGTGGTGCCATAGGGAAGGTAAAGGTATTGCCCACACCCATAGAGGTTGGTAAAACAAGATAAGTATGGGGAAGTATGTAAGGAAAAGAACCCTTTCAAGTAATTGGTAACACTATGCTACTTGAACTTTTAATGTTTGTGTTTATCAGAACAAACTGACATTATATTGATGTATTGTAATGATTTCAATATTGGTGTTTTTCCACTCAGGACCAGTTTGCTTCTGGAGAAATAGTAGAAGCACCCGCTACAAGCAAACTGGAGTTACTAAAAAGCTGATCTCTGCAGCTGACTATATTGCCTTACTTGAACAACCGGAATAATCACATTGAGGTTCTTTCTTATCTGGACTACAGTCATGCTGCCAAGATAGATGTAAAGCCCTTTCTACACGATGGGGTTTTGATCCACAAGTTCTGGACATATTGTATGTTTTAAAGAACTATGAAGCTTCTGCTGGTCCTCGGTAGTACCAATCCAATGTAGTACAGAAACTGGATGAGAAAACTGGACAGTTTCTGATTTATCACATATCAGAGAAAAACACCTGCTTATTCTTGAGATATGTAACATGCAGGTCAATTATGATGGAGTTTATAGCAAGTTTTCACTCTTGGACATATTCTTTTCTGTTCTCTAAGATCTAAGAGATCTATACTATGTGTTCTGTGTATGAATTAAGTGTCATTGTCATGGTTTTGGTTTTTTTGCTAACGTTGGAATGACGTCAGAAGGCATGATGATGTAAAATATGCAGCTAGTTTTTAAGAAACTTTCTTTAGAGAAAATTCCTTATCAGGGCTCAGATTCACAAATTTGGTAGTATGAAATGAATGGAAAAAATGCCGTAACCTGATTGGCTAAGCGCTGCTTTTAGCCAGGCTGTTATCCCAGCACAGCAGCCTGGCTGAAAGTACTTTCATCCAAACAGGCTCAGCACTCACCCTCAGTAGTCATCCGCCTCTATCCAGGTCAGAAATGGCCACACCTGTTCTGCATGCCCTGGCATAGTTTCACGGGCCCGGTTGCTGACCGCGGCTCTCTCCTGCTGTTACAGCCCCCAACTGCTGCATCTCGCTCCATTTGTCACTACACCACCTGCCCCGGGTTAGTACCCATCGATGAAATTGAGACCACTCAGTAACGTGCATTGCAGACTTTAAATTTGAACCCACATGGCAATTCTCACACAACCTACAACCGCCAGCTGCTGCATCTCGCTCCGATTGTCACTACACCATCTGCCGCATGTCAGTACCTGCCGATGAAATTGAGACCGCTCAATAACCCATGTCACATTTTAAATTTTAACCTAAATGACAATTCTCACATAATCCATCCCCAAAACAACTTAACCGAACGTAAGTGGCAAAACAGACCATTATTTTGATTTCCCACGCTACCAAATTGTGTCCCAACTTCCTGCCTGATCCCATGCCACCATCCTGTCGGCAGTTGTAACATCTGACCTCCACTCTCCAGGCACAGAGTCCCTGAAGCCAGTGCCACTCAGCAGTATTAGCACCATCATCGGGCCAGACAACAACACTGCAGTGACTGTAAGGACTACTTTTTTTGTTTTACTATTTTTTTGTTCTTGTGTTCGAAATATCAAGTGAAATCCTTAAAAAAACAACAAACTATAATGTAAAGGACTAATGGAGCCATTTCATAATCGTACTAAGGCACAACAGGGGGTCTGTTATGGTAGGCTAACAGCCCTTCTCGGGTGGTGGAAGCACTCCGCTTCGCCTTGTGATTCAACCCCTGATTCAGGCCGTTATCCCACCATAATGCACCCCAGTCATGCCTTATTGTTTAATTGTGAGCATACCCAAAAATGGCATACGGACAATTGGTTGCGGTAAAATTTACTGCGGACAGCATGTAGCAGTCAATTCGGCGATATTAAATTTGTCGCAAGCTGAACTGGTTGCAGGCATAATGTAGAAGTTTATTATGGGGACGAATTGTCCGTACACAGTTTGATTCAGCCAAATAGAGTTGAGCCTGTCAGCCTGGTAGGAATAAAGAGAATGTTAACATCCCCTTATTTTGGCCAAATGCATAAAAGTCCGTGGAACTTTGCAGTGGGAAGGAGATCTGAAGCGGATGCAGAACAGAGCGGGGGAGGTGATGTCAGCGATCAGTGCCGACTGCACTGGAATCCTGTTATTGATAGATTTTATTTTTTTGGCCAGTTACCGGTGGGTGGATCCAGAGCTTTTTGCAGTGGGAAGGAGATAGTGCAGCTGAACGAGTCCCCGATCAGCTTACTTGAATGGTGTTAACTGCCATGAATTATGGTGAGAGCCTTTGCAGTCCTGTAATTTCCAGAGGGATTAGGGATGTTACGGAGGAGGGAGGGAGGGAGGGCAATATGGACCTTAGTAATTGGTGCTCTTGGAAAAATGGAGATCTGAAGCAAAGTGATGCCAGGGAAAGGGAAGCAGAACAGAGTGGGGGAGGTGATGTCAGCGATCAGCGCCAACTGCACTGGAATCCCACTATTGATAGATTTTCACTCATCCTTTTTGGGGTGGGTGGGTGGATCTGGAGCTTTTTGCAGTGGGAAGAAGATAGTGCAGCTGAATGAGTCCCCAACAAGCTTACTTGAATGGTATTAACTCTTTGAAAATGTGTTAGATAACAATAATGAGTCCCAAACCAGCTATAGCCGTGAGGGGAACGGGCAGTTTTTAGTAAGTAATGGTGGTAAAGCATGTCGACCATTAGTCTTGCGACCAATGTGATTTTCAACATTAATTATGGTTACTTTTTGTCCCCGCTACTTTTTGTCTGCGACATTTAGTCCGGGGAGAAATAGTCCGTACACGCCCAAAAATCTATGTGGAATGCCATTTTCTGGTTGCTGCTGCTGTTACTTGAATACCCACTCTAGCCATTTGTAGTTGAACTGCAACAATGTGTGAAGCAGTCTTCTGTTTCATCTGCTGCATCTCCAGTTCTCATGTTTTAAAGGAAAACTACATGTTCGTATCTTGTAAATTGTTTCCATGTCAACAGACAACTCTTTGTGTAGCTGTTATGGATATATGTGATTAGTTTATTTTCACTGTTCAACAAGTCCCTGTAATTATCCTGGGGGTCTCCATTTTCTGGTTATTGAAATCTCCTTGTTCCTGAGAGCTGCATTATGATATGAATATATGATGTGTCAGCACCCTTTAGTGTCCACAGTATGCCTGTATGCTTAATTGGGGTAGAACAAAACTAGTTGCAGCAAGGTATGAAATACCACATTTACCTTCAGTTAGCCTTGTAAACTGTCTGAGCTGTAATGCAGGGTTTTCCCTTTAAAGAATACCTAAACCATCTTTTTTACACATTTTGTATTGCTCTGGCTGCATTTATAGATACTTTTTAGTTATTTAATAGCAAAATACAGCAGAAAAATTCAGTTTTCTTTTTCACTTTTTGCAACAAACAAATGCAAATAGCTTTAAAATGAACTAAGATAGCATGGTACTTTGAGCACAATAGTTGTTCAGCACAAAAATATCTGCCAAATGAGTGGTGTTTCATTTATAAATACATTTTAGATTTTTTATAATTAGCAAAAAAATGGCAGGAAAACCATTGTTTCTCTTTTTTAGAGGTATGGCATAAATGGAATATGCTGTCTCACTACTGGAAATACAGTTAATATTTTTTGTTCTCATGCCCTTCTCAATTAACCAAACTGCAGTTTGTTTTTTTAAATAGCTCCCGCCCCCTACCTTCCAAACGTGTGTGTGTGTAACTGTTGTTTGCTTAATGGGCCAGATTTTCAACAGTATTTCCAGAAGGGAGGTTGCATATTCCATTTATGCCATACCTCCTTAAAAGGTGAAAAAAAATTTCCTGCCAGTTTTTGCTAATTATAAAAAAAAAATCTAAAAGGTATCTATAAATGAAACACCACTCGTGGCAGATATTTTTGCGTTGAACAATTTTTCTGCTCAAAGTACCATGTTATCATATTTCTTTTTAAAGCTATTTGCATTTGTTTGTTGAAAAAGTGAAAAAGAAAATTACATTTTCTGTTAGTTTTTACTAATTATAAAAAAAACCTTAAAGGTACTGTGTATAGAGAAACATAGTTTGATGGCAGATAAGGACAGCTTGTCCCACCTAGTCTGCCCATTTCCCTACCTGTTAGATAAGCTGCAGATCCTAGTTAACCAACAGCCTACTTCTTTCTACCACCCACCAGAATTGCCTTATGTCTGTCCCATGCATTTTTGAATTCCCCCACTGTTTTTTGACCACACAACCTCCTCAGGAAAGCCATTCCATGCGTCCACCACCCTCTCAGTTAAAAAATACTTCTTCACATTGCCCCTGAGCCGTCCCCCTCTATCTTCAGATTTTGCCCCCTTGTTCTTGCACATCTCTTTTTCTGAAAGATGCTACCCTCTTCAACTTTGTTGATTCCACTGAGGTACTTAAAGTTTCCATCATGTCCCACCTCTCCCTCCTTTCCTCAAGGGTATACATATTAAGCTCCTTTAGTCTCTCTTCATATGGCTTCTGTTGCAGACCCTGCACCATTTTAGTTGCCCTCCTCTGGACTGCCTCCATCCTGTCTGTGTCCTTGCAGAGATGGGGTCTCCAGAACTGCATGCAGTACTCCAGATGGGGTCTCACCAACTGTCTGTACCAAGGGATACCAACTTCCGTTTTTCTATTGGTGATGCCACTCCCTATACATCCCAGTATCCCCCCAGCCTTCCTTACTGCCTTCTCACATTGCTTGCCAGCCTTAAGGTCATCTGATATGACTACCCCCAGGTCCCTTTCCATTTTTGTTGTTAATACCTCCCCCCCAACCCATTGTGTGCAGATATTTTTGTGCTGAACAACATTCATGCTCACAGTACCATGCTATCATTTTTTGTCAGTGTGATAAAAAATTGAATTTTCTGCTGCCTTTTTTTGCTAACAAACTAAAAGGTATCTATAAATGAAACCCTGCTCATTTTGTAGACATTTTTGTGCTGAACACCTTTTGTGCTCATAGTACTATGCTATCATTTTTCATTTTAAAGTTATTCACATTTGAATATGGTTAGAGGAGCTAGAATACTGTATATCTGCACAGCTGGGCATCTCTTGCTTCAGTGACATCATCAAGGCAGCCATTTTAGGATTCTTAAAGCAGGATTTTTGAATCAGGAGAGGCTACGTTTACGATTTTCAAATGCCATGAAACTGCATTTATTCTGCTTTAATAAAGTCCGTTTTAGTATAAATATAAACAACAGCCTCTCCTTTAAAAGTCTATGGAGTCATTTTTTTTTTTTTTTTTTTAAACAAAATGTGTAAAAAAGATGGTTTAGGTATCCTTTAAATTGCATTCAGTTAGTGTGTTTCCAGAGAGAGAGAGAGAGTTTTTTTGTTTTTTTTTTGGCAGGATATTTGTACTTTTAGCATAGAGATACATGGTAAAAATGGGCATTGTGACATCATGTTCTCATATGCTAATGCATCTCTCATGGACAGTGAGATTTCAACAACCAGAAAATGGGGACCCCCAGGATAGTTACAGGGGACTAGCATGAACTATGAAAACAGACTGAAGCAAGCACATATATACTGAACAGCTACAGGGAAAGAACTGTCTGACGTGGAAGAAATACAATTTTAAGGATATTGGGGTTTTTAGGTTTAGTTTTCCTTTGTTTTTTTTGGGGGGGGGGCATTTTTTCTAAACTCGTTTTTCAAGGGGGCATAGGGTCATTCTGTACGAAAGTGTTGGTTTTTGCAGAGTTTTTACATATCTCTTCCATCACTTTTTTGTCTTGGTCATTAAAATTATATAGGGTATAGTAGAGTGTTGTTCTTTGTGGAATTCTATCCCATTAAAAATGCTGTTGTACCACAGTTCAAAGGTCTTGGAATGTGATTGTATGCTTCTGTGGTACAACAGTATTCTGAAACCTCTAGGGACTGCACAAGTCAGTTTCATTGTGAAAGTGAAGAACCGCTGTGCCAGGAAGAGTAAGAATATAGAGAATACTGGATGGACAAGTATGCACAACCAGGGTGTTCTTCCACAGAGGGTTCTGATTCCTTCTAACCTCGAGAGCAAAGCTTGAGCGGTCTGTGGGAATCGGAACCCCACGTTAGCACAGTACTGAACTGCCACGTCATCAAGTCACTGAACTTCATACCTCCCCTTTAGTTACCTCACTTACTGTTGTCCACTATGTAAAATGTGCACATGGCGGTTCTTTTGCTTTCAAAACAAAACTGACTCATGCAGTCTCTAGAGGTTTCAGAATGCTGCTTTTACGATCACCTGTGTAGTGCAGGCCTGGAATTTTTAAGGTGGGCTAACTGGGTGGTGATGCAGACATCAGCTGATGTATTAAGGAGCGGCGTATGCTGCCAACACATGCAAAATACCTCAGAGGACTAGTAGACAAGCTCTGGGTTTGCTTTGTTGTGTATTTTATGAGAAAATGCCACTAATTAAGAAGTGCAAAGTTTGTTACAAGGTCAATAGTGCTGCCTTGAGCTTGATGCTCATGTGTGGATGCTTCAAAATCATTAAGTTGGGTAGAAAAAGATAAGGCAGTGTGCAGTTACACATTGTTACCTGAAGAAAATTAATTTAAAAATATGAGAATTTCTACACTGTAAAAAAAAAAAAAAAAAATAAGGTCAAATGTGTTCTGTGCTTGACTTGCTCTGTTGCTTTAAGCACTACCAAAACAAATGTCTGGACAAGGATGCTTCAAAGATGCATCACAGTATAATTTTATTCAACTGAAAAGGGTTTATAATGATAAGCATGACTGGAATGCTGCCTTTACACCAAAACCTTATTTATTTTTTTATTGACAAGTGTTTTAAAGTTAAGACTATATTAAAGTAATTTGCAGCAGTTCATACAGAATTCTGTTAAAGTTTTTGGGATGTTTTTCGTGTTTTTTTTTTTTTGTTTGTTTTTTGTTTTTTTTATTAGCAATAGTCTAAAAATCTCTTCCCAGTGTAGTAAAGCATATAGGAAGGCAAACCGGACGTTGGGATGCATAAGGAGGGGTTTTACCCATTTCAGGAAGGAGGTAATATTACCTCTGTACAGGTCATAGGTTTGTCCACACCTAGAGTATTGTAAGTCTGGAACCCACATGTAAGAACTGACAGAGAGGTTGGAAAGCATACAGAGAAGGTCAGTGGAAATAATCCAGGGGGAGCAGGAGAGAGATTATATACTCTCTGGAGGACTAAAGGAGGAGGAAGGATATGACCTAAACATTTAAATACATAATATTGGTACAAGAGGGTGAACGCCACAGAGTTGTTCAGTTTGCTGAATAGTGTATCCGCTGGGTACAAAATATCAAGCTGGAAGGGGGAACACAAAAAAGGACATAAGGAAGTATTTTTTCACAGAGTGGGTGGTGGATGGATGAAATATTTTATCAAGTAGTCAATCCTGGGACTGTACTAGCTGGGTTAAAAACTGAATGGGACACTTTTAAAGGGGTTATTATAAAGTAATATGCATATCTAAAAGTAGTGTTAAGGAAATTTGACTTCGGGCCAAAATATCAAATCTGGATTAATTTACTCTACACTAATTTAACCACAAGATTAATTGCCAATAATAATATTTCAGACTTAATACAGTTGCAGAGAGGTGCTAGGTAGGGTTGCCCACTTTCATCACTCACATTCACACTTGCAGTAGAACCTTTAGCCTTGGCAGTTATACACTCGGGAATTTAAGTGCATACAGTTTGGGGGCTTGACGCATAAAATAAATCTTTATGCAGATGATGCCTTAATATATAGTGCCAATTTAAATCAGGATTTTAAGACAATCAAATTGTACAACAATTTGGAGCAATCTCGGGGTATAAGATAAACTGGAACAAAACAGAATTACTGGAAACCAAATCATTTATTTAATAAGGAAGGCCAATCCGTTCCAAATTCCTAGAGACTATAATATTAAATGAACCAATCAGATAAAAATTTTGGGATAGTTATTGATATGGACCGAATCAATTATTCAAACTAAATTTTGATCTTTTAATGGCTAAAGTTAATGACTTGGAACATTGGGAATCCATACCTGTGACAATGGTAGGAAGAGTAAATGTCATTAAAGTTAATGTTTTACCAAAATTAATGTCGTTATTCCAGACCCTCCCAATTCCTATTAAGGATAGTTGGTTTAAAAAAAAAATGGATAAGATCATTAAAAGATTCATGTGGAAAGGAAAACGACCATGACTAAAAATGGAGAAACTGTACATTCCTGTAGCTATGAGTGGATTATCACTCCCAAACTTGCAGTGGTATTATTTTGCATCTGATTTGGTGGTTATTCATACATGATTTCAGCATAACTCACAAGACTGTTCTGCCCAGATAGAAATATCCTCTTGCCCATATAACAACATTAAGTACATACTGTATGCAGGACCATATCGAAAAAGGTTAACAGAATTTAGATTATGTACGCTTGCAGTATGTCAGATTTGGGAACATGTCAAACGACTCACTCAACTACCTTACAAATTTTCTTTCCATTTGCCAATTTACCTGAATGGATATTTTACTCCTTCATTATCAGATTACACCTATAAAATATGGCAGAGTAAAGGGTTGAAAGAAAATCATTTATTTAAGCAGCAGGGCCTTATGGATTTTCAAACCATGAAAAATACATATTCACTTCCAGACTCCCATTTCTTCCGATACCTCCAATTTGGAGATTATATATCCAAAAATACAGATATTTCCATATCACCAGAACACGATGAATTAGAAAAGATATTTATGAGTTCGGATAAACATAAAATAATTTCCAAGATATATCTTTTTTTGGTGACTCATTTAGGGGAGACTTTAAATCAGCTAAAAATAAAATGGGATGACAAACTGTCTCAATTCATAGGATTTATTATACACCACATAGACTTAACCTGATGGATCATAACTGCTCACATTTACGCCCAAGATGTACAACTATTGGGACATTGGAGCATATGTTTGTAAATTGTCCTATCGATTTATTTTGGCATCAAGTCCTCACCATTGTTTCAATTTCCCCGGGAACAATACTGAATAAACAAATAGACTGGATTATGACCTGCCATGGTAGGTATATTGGCAAACTTCCCACTCAGAAACAGACTCATAAGAGTCCGATGTATCATGACATTTAAATACATACCATTAAAGTGGAAGGAGAGTACTCCCCCAAATTTTCCTACATGGTTAAACTTCATAATCTCACTACATAGATTTGAGAAAGTACATTATACTTTAAGGAATAAATCAAAATTGTATGATAAATGTGGCCTTTCTTTAGTCAAACGATTAAATCAGAGACAGTATTAAGATATTTGAATTAACTAAAAACTTAGTAGATGAAGATCTGATGAGTAAAGTCACCAAGTAAAGATACATTTACATCTATGGTATCCCAAAAGCCCACACATTCATTAGGAGGTTAATATAAAATCTGTGCAACAATATTAGTTTAAAGGTTAGAGTATCTATGCATTTAAATCGGAGATGGATTATTCTAATTTTGCTCAAGGTTGAATATTTCCTATATTATTTATTTAAATTGTGTTTCAAGTCACTTGTTTCACTGTATCTTTGTATTATCTTATTACAAGATATTATATTTTGATAAAAAAAGTTGTATGCCTAGGGCTTTAGGACAGACTTGATGGGTTGGTCTTATTCTGCCCTTATTCTTCTCTGTTTGTTTCTATGTTTGCCTTGCTTTGACAATAAACTGGTTATAAAAATTGCTAATGCACCATAATGCTGCAGTTTTGTGAGAAATGTGCTCCAGTATCTCAGTTTATTCATAAGGGAACTATTTGATAATTGTAGTATTTTGCAGGAAGCAGCTGGGTCTTTGGTAAAACATTATGGGAGATAGTGTGGCAGGATGTATGGCAATCAACCTCAACACCATTAATCTGTAGGATAGGCTATGTTATTGCAGCTGCCCAGTTGGGTGCTGCAGTCTGTGCATTTGTACGGAAACTCTTGATTGCAGCATTTTACTAGAAGAAGTTGCCAAGCTGTGGTAAAACTGAGACAAGTGTATATCTTTGGAGAAAAAATTACCAAGTTTGGGCTTGTGCTGGATCTGTGGTAAAAGGAGGAGGTGAGATCACCTGGTAGTTGAGATAGCTATAACTGACACTGTAATGCACTATGATGGTGATACAACACTGTTGAGGTGCTGTCCTTCAGATGAGAAGTTAAACCAAGGCCCCTTCTGCCCATCTCTGGTTACTGTCCAAGTGGAAGTTACACATCCTGTGGCACATATCAAGATCTAGCCAGAGCAGGTTTGGCTGCAGCTGAGCTTAGGGAGGAACACGGCACTGTCTGTCGTGTCAAAAATGGTGGGAGGCATTATCTGCACATGCGTGACGACTTGCATATGCGCACTGAACTCTGGCCGCCATCTTGAACACGGTGGATGGTGCCGTGTTCCACCGGTATTGATGGACAAAATAGTGCGGGGTGAACGCACAGTGATATCTGTTCACCTCCATTATTTAGAAGTCTGGTCGGTATTCGGTAAGATCCCTTTTCTCCACTGTGTTCACAAGACGGCTGCAGGGCTACGCCCATTTTAGCTGTAAAAAGAGTAGGGAAGTGTCCATGGTGTCCTGGCCAACATTTCCCCTCTCAATAAAACAGGTCTGTGCAACATACCTGCCAGAATGCACCTGGATTCAAGCTATCGTGTCTTAGTGGGCCTTTCCTGATCAAAAATTATAAAATAAAAAGTGGGTGGAACAGCATAATGGGAGGTCTGCGTAGAACAGCATAATGGGATGGGTTGAACGTGGCCAGACCTTGGTGCTATTGTTCTGGGGGGGGTCACATAACTGCAGCCACCCAACTGCACATTTGCAGTCCACTATTTATCTTCTGTAGGGCAAAGTAACCCCTCGTGTGAGGACCACAATGCAGGAGGATATCATCTGCAAGGATGTACGCAGTTTCACTGGGAAGTCTGCTCAGTTTAGTAAGAGGCACTTTTTTTTTGTTTTTTGTTAAACGAAAGTTCAGTTTCCACCAGGTCTCATTGGGATCAATGCAGGACCAAACCAGTTATACCCACCAAGTAACACTAAAGACTCTGTTGTAGAAGTACCAAAGAAATCAGCATTTCAAAATCCAGTAATATTCACAGGCACTTGAACGTTTAAAAGTACTGTAATGTAGGCAGGTTTAGAAAAGCCAGCTAGAGTCCAGAGCCCTGGCACTTCAACCCTATCCGGGTATTCCTCGGGCGTATCTAGTGGCCATCAGGTATGTCCATCTTTTACTCCGTAATCATGCACAAATTAAATTCATATTTCCATAAATCGGAAATAAAAAATAAAACATAAATTGATTAACCAGTATTATCCATGTTAGCAGTTTTCAGTTAGTAATGTAGATAGGTGGAATACATTTCAACTGAAGAAACACATCATTGTTCATATGATTATGCATTATTTAACATTACTAAAGCTGTTCTTCAAACATTTTGCACAAGGAAGGTAGTATTTTCCTGGTACATCACCCCCAAATCTTGTGACAAGGTGTAGCATTTGAATGCAGATGCATTTTTAGTACCAGAAAAAGCTTTTTTTTGAAGTTTTGAGTAGGGAGGTCAAAAGGTCAAGAAGATGAAGAGCAAAGAAAAACAAACTTACCTCCCTTAAGTCATGTTCTGTTCTTATTACTAATAATTGAAATCTATGTAAGAGAAAAAATGAGAAAGAAAGAAGTTGGTAGATGAGTGAAAAGCGATGAAAGACTAGGACATAATACTCATAAATTGCTATACAAAATCTATACTAAAAATGCATTAAACAGATGATTATAGTTTACTGGTCTATCAGATTTAATATTTATCCTGGCATGTGTTACCACTCAAAGTAAAAGTTTCAAACAGGATACATCTTGGGTGTCCTTTGGAAAAAATTATAGCACCAGTGCTAAGAAGTGGTTGAAATTCGCATGTCCCTTTGTACCAGCAGCTCCTGATTCCTAATAACTGTAAAAAGAAATAAAAAAAACTCAGAAATTAGAAAGTTCCCATTTTCCTGTTCTGACTTATAGGCATATTCCCTATGTACAATAAAGCCTAAAAGTTAAAACTAGAGGAAAAACCAGCTACTATTTTCATATTCCTGAGGGCACTTTTATAGGAGTTCAGTACAAAACATAATCAAGTTCTAAGGTAGTTAATTATAAATCTGGGGAAAATAAATTTTTCAGTCCATTAAGAAACGCTGTATCCGATGTTACTATTAGTCTTGTTTCTCTTTGTAACAAAGTTTTCACACTGTCTCCTCTTCTCGAGTGTCTGGATACATGTTCTATGCCCATGTAATCCCTCCGGGTTACACTCGTGACGTTCACAAAAGTGTGCCCCCAGTACATTATTCTGATTGCTGTTTAAGATTGTCCTTAAGTGGTCCTGGATTCTTATTTTAAGTAGTCTGGTTGTAACCCTCTCCTAAAAGGGGGATTGCCTTTCACACTCTCCGAAGCACTACTGCTGCCTTCCACTGCACCGCTTCCTAACCCCAGTCCTGGTCCAGAGTGCAGCTGCTGGACTCTGGGCTGGACCGGACACTGTCTTTTGCTCCATGTGCTTGTTTAGTGCCCGTCTCACAATGGCCATCACACCACCACCTCTTTTAACTCAAGTGGCCCCTGGACTGCCTTCAGGGTCAAAGAGCCGACAGCAAGGAGGTAGTTCAGTTTCAAGCGGCTCTCAAGGTTGCACAAAGTGCAAAACCACTCCTCCCCCGGGAGCATGAACTTTAGGGACACTCAACAGCTCTTCCCTGCCACACATTCACCCCCAGTCCCACCAGATGGCAGCAGGGACTGGGAGGTATTGAGTGTGGTGGTCAGTAGCCACACAAAGGGACATAAACATGTTTAAATAGATGGAAAAGTGAAAGACTACAAAAGCAGCCTTGTTTGTAGTTTTTCTAGCTGCAGGACTACTGAAAAGGGGGTCAGAGGATGCACAACCTGGCTGGGAATGCTGAGTGTTCCTGTGTTTAACTTTGCAGACCCAGCTAGCAGCAGACCAGCTTAGCTCTGCAAAACAAGTAAATTAGTACATGCTGTCCCTATGAAACTGACATCAGTTTGGAGTTCTAGCTCAGCTTTGCAAAACAGCTGAAGTGCAAGCTGGCTCAGGACTTGTATTTATGCTTTTCCCCAGGAACAGATAGCCACTGAGAGCTAGGGGTTTAACATAATGAATAATGCATCAGGTGCTAGCCACTGATATTTGATCCCTGGATTTCTGCACAAGGGAGAGATGTGCAATACAGAAGATTTGTCTGGAAGACACAAGGAGAAAGATCTGTAAGAAAAGTCAGCAGTCAGCCACCAGGTTGCAAGAAAGCTATTTAAAGAATATTTGCAAAAAGATTTGTTTCCTCCAGGAACAACACCAAAGCTTCTGCCCTTGGCTTTGTGAGCTATCAGGACTTGGCGTTCACAGAGTGTCTTAAGTCACCTGAGGCCATGAGTGACTACCTATTCCTTGGGGGCGGGTGAAGAGGACAACAGAGACCAGCACAACCCATACTCCTCGCCACCCAGAAGTGCATTAGGTCTACTGCACCTGTACCATCGCCCACATATTCAACCCTGAGGCAGACATTCTGACAGTCAGCCTGCAGAATCTGCTAAGGTCATGAGTGCTGGGTCAGTATGCCCCACAATTCCTCTGCTAGTCAGGAACAGATAAAAGTAACTGTTGGGTATTTCTGTGTGATTATTATTCAGAGACGATTTATAGAACTGCAAGAGCCAGGAGCAACTAGCATTTGTGTTGAATAGTTTGGGATCCCCAAACCACCAGCTTTCAATCCCTACTGCACCATGTCCACAGCCAGGGCAACAACTGCCCACTGTATGCAGACAGTGAACTGCTTTGAACTGTCCCAAGGGACTTTAGGTTACTGATGCACCAGTAGGAGAAAATGGTAAATGCTGTGTGGGTACTCATCAGAGGGTTGTGGGAGTTGGGGAGTGATCTGAGAACTGTTTCACTGCATTTAATCCATTCTGTTCACTTATCCAGATCCTATTCCTGCCCCCCCCCCCAATAAATATTCTTGTGTTTAAATTGGTTTGTGTTTTGCATATTGTTGTGTTTGCAGGCATACGGTATAAGTTGGGGGATTATGTATAATCATAAAGGTTCCTTGTCTCAAGGGTGGGGGTTACGTTCATTTCCTGTGTGACAGTATCCTGGCAGCCATCTGTCAAAAGGATCCCCATAGGTGGAGGCACCACAGCATTTTTATATTGCCTCCACCACCAACCGAGCCCGGGTATCATTCACCTGAAGGCTTTATAGACTGTGCCCAGGTATTATCAGACAGGCGTCTTATACCTTGCAGGTGGTAGTTACAGAGGTTTTACCGAACCCACGCAATAATGAGAGAGGAGTTTAGAATCTGTTCAATGCATGGCTAAAGGTGTGGTGCAAGGAGGGATCTTTGAGGTTATCTTTTGCAGCAGGTCACATTTTAGGAACTATGGCAATCAGCACCAGGACCACATGGAAACATTTTTGCTAGCAGTCTATCTGGGGTTGCCCACGGTGATGTAATCATGCCGACATCCTCCCTATAAAGCCATGGGCGGCCCCACACCCTCCTTGGTTCTTTTCCCGCTATCGACCATCACACTTTGGACTCCACAGAGCATCGTCACTTCAGTCGTCTGCCATTTTCCCAGAACTTTTCGATTTTGTTTTCTCATTCTAGTTCGGCAATCACTTTATTTACTAAAGTGATCCCCCCCTTTTTTCTTTCCATTTGTGTCTTCTGATGACCTTTTTTGTTGCTGCAGCTGTGAACAAAAAATGTATGATAAAGACCACTAGGCCTGTGTCTGCTGCCTTGACACGAACCACGATGTTAAGACCTGCAAGATCTGCCACGGCTTCAGTAAGCCGCAAGAGTAAGGAGCTGGTGTTAGAACTTTACTACTCTACTGGACTAAAGAACTAGAACTCTGTTAGTGGGAACTTCAATTTAGGGTAAAAAAAAACAAACAAAAAGAAGTGTCCAGGTGTTTGCATTTAAAAACTGACCTAGATAGCTTTTGGCAGAGAACAGCAAGAGGAAGGAGTTGCTATTAGAACTTTGCTAGGACTTTATTTCCCTCCACCCCCCCCCCCTTTTTAGCCGGTTCTACTTTTATAGGCACAGGATTTGACTGACAACAGGAACTTCCTGTTTGGGAGCAGGCAGGGAGTGATCAAAGAGGCACAAAAGACTTACCAGGGCCAGATTTACAAGTTGTGGTGCCCTGGGCAATTTTTAATTGTGGGGCCCCTTGTGACTTATCCAATAGGCTGGGGATTCGGGGGCCGCCTAGGTCCCCAAAAGCTGAACGATTTTCAATGCCTTAAAATGCATTTGGATGGGTTTCCAGCTACTCTGAATGCCTCTCTTGGGGTGGCAATAGAAGGTTATTGTTTGCCCCCCCCCTTTAAAAAAAGTTTGATCCTCCCTGCAAAAAGTTCAAGGACCTTGAACTTTTTGCAGGGGAATCAAATTCCTTTTTTTAAAGGGGAGGGGGGCTAAAATATGCAGTCTTGCCAACTGTACCCCTAAACCTCACAGTCAAATAAGTCACATCTGAAAAGCAAGGACCCGTCTGTCACCTCCCCACATCTCGTGTGGCACATAAAAGAAATGGAAGAGGCACTCTGACTACTCACACCACTGCACTCTCCATGTCCAATTTCAGTGCCCCAAACTTTTGAGTCCCCCTTCCCCAGTTAGGAAAGATCTAGCAGGCTCTCTTCCTGGCTGGCCAACTCTGGAGGGGCAAGTATGGGATTGTACACAGAGGGAAAGGCATTGCATATCTGGGGGTCAGTGTTGTCAGCTTCATTAGGTATGGACCCATATCAATTCTGTTCCATCCATGAGAACTCGGATTCCATACCTTGCTTTTCAGACTTGACTTTTATTTGACTGTGGGGTTTAATGGTACAGTTGGCAGTGCTGTATTTAGCCCCCACCTTTTAAAGGAGTTTTGATCCCCTGCAAAATGTTCAAGAACCTTGCAGGGGGATCAAAACTCCTTTTTTGTAAGGGGGGGGGCTAAAATATGCAGCGTTACTAATTGTACCACTAAACCTCACAGTCAAATAAAAGTTAAGTCTGAAAAGCATGGACCTGGCTGTCCCCCCCCCCCCACACACACATCTCGTGTGGCACTCAACCTCCCCAAATAAGCACTAAGCCCATTACAGTGCTGCTGGGTTTTGGGGGGGGAGGGGTACCCATCATTTACAGTTTTAAATGTTAAAATTGTATGATGGAATTTAAGTAACATTCAGTTCTTGTTCATTTTCTTTTGTCTCAAAGTCAATAAAGCAAAGCGCAGGCACTGCGGTGGGGTGACTGACAACAGTCTTGCTGAATTTGCTCTGCTCGCACTCCTCGCCTCGCAGCCTGCTCCAACAGTCAGCTGACTGAATTTTATTTGTCGGTCGACGATCGAATCAGATTTGTCCTCTAGTCCAAATGGCCTGGGCTTTTTTTTTTTTTTTAAAACAGACCAGCAAATGCTGATGCAGACAGTGGCAGTGCAGTTTAATGAATCGATGGATTTGACAGCGGGAATCAGGGTTCAGCGGCTGATAGCTCAAGAGGGAATGAGTCGTCTCTGGTGGTAAATTTTCCATCATTCAGGACTTTATGAAGTGCTCCAAGTGACGTGACGCATGGACCTGAGGGGGACTGAAAAGGTCAGGTCTGGGTGGGCGAGGGTGCAAACATCAATAACGGATGGAGGAGCCCTGTGATTGGCTACAGGGCGCATGTTGTGTGTTGCAGCCTGCAGACTGGGGGGAAACAAAAAGCAGCGAACTGTGAGCTGTTTCGGGACGGCGGTGGCAGGGCAAACGGTCACGGATGATCGTCCTTCAAGTTCTATTATACTTTTGTCCCCAAGGTTTAGGGAATAAGGGGGGGAGGGGGGAAAACAAAGGGAAACTCTAGTGGTGCCTCAGACTAGGGGGCCCAGGGCAACTGTCCCATCTGCCCCATGGTTAATCCGGCCCTGAGACTTACTATCCTAAGAGGAAAAGAGTAGGTCTCCATCCCCCTTAGCTGCTGGAGGTCTGACTCTGAGCAAGTAAGAAGGAGACTACTGAGGAATATAGGAACTTCCTGTCCCAGAGCAGGAAGATCAGGAACTTTAACGGGAAACATCCATCTAGGATTAAATTAATCAATATTGTTACCAATGGAAATCTGTTTTACATAAGCTATTGACTGAATCGTAACACTTTTAGGGCCAGAAGTATAATCCATTCAGTTGCCCCTCCCTTTATAGCTGCAGGCATCCATTTTCTAAATCACAGGCACAGGAAATGACTTCACATCAGGGGAAAACACACATAGTCGATAAATATTTTAACCAGGAGAGGCAGACTAGGCTGAAGCTTGATTCCAGGTGCGATCTGCGAGCACAAGAAAGTTAAGTGACTCGCTCAGGGTCATACAGTAATGCAAGTGGGGATTGTGGGATTCAAATCCAGGTCTCCCAAGTTTTCAGCTCAGAGCCTTAACCCACTGCGCTATGTTGCCTCCTTGTAGGGCAGAGAAAATTAAACAATGTTTTTACCCAGTCCATAGGGATGTGAACTTGCCTCTAATCTTGAAGGGGTTGCTGTAAACAAAAGTTGTGTGCTGCCAGTGCCAACAGTTTCTGAGCTCCTTTGGGGTTTGTATTTCAGTTTAGTAAAATGTTTAGTGCCAGTGTGATCTGCAGAATATTCTGCTACTGTGGTAACACTATAAATAATTTGTATTCCTGTGCCTATTTAGTTCTAGTATTTGTTAGCACTGAAGTAGTTGTGTTTAATTTTGTTTTTGTTGGCATCTTGTTCTGTCATTGCTAGGAGTGTGATCTTGTGGCTAGAGCACAAGCTTGGGGCCCAGGAGATGAGTTTCAAACCTCAGTAAAGTCAATACTAACTGTGTGATCTTGAGTAAGTCACATAACCCCCCAGTTCTCCTGTCCACCTACCAGCAGAAATGAATAGCAGCAGGACCCCACTAGAATGAGGTGGCACATCTCAGCTGGACTATCCTGGGTAAATAAGTTGTAAAGAAAATAAGCGTTTTGTGTTGGTGTGTGATAGGATAGATGGCTGTCAGTACAGAGCCCTTCTGAACATAGGTGCCAGAACCTACAGGTGCATGTGGGGGTGGACATCCCCCACTTTTGCCCATGAGCATTCGAAGTGCCCCCAAATGCATGGAATGTCAGAAGGAAAGCAATCACAGTCTCTTATTACTACAGTGCCCCCCCACACACACATATACACACTTACTTTTCCCCATGTTCCAGCACTACTTTCTGAAGGTTGCAACATAAAAAAAATCCAGAAATGGCATTCTTTTCATCAAAGTAAAAGAAAATAGCAGATTTTTTTTTTTTTTTTTGTGCATTTCATTGATTCCAACTGTTTCACTCTTATCTTTCCAGCAGGACATCTCCAGTAGCCCCTTCTTTTTGAGATAAAACCTTTTCACTTCCCTGATGCTCCTAGGTGCAATCACTAAACTATTAATTGGCTGGTTGTGACAGCTCAACAAGAGGCCTAACTCTACTTTTCCTCTTCCCTTGAAAGAGGCAGTATAGTGCAGTGCTTTAAGGCTCTCAGCTGCAAACCTAAAGACATGGGTTTGAATCCTACAGTCTCTGCTTGCAGTACTGGGTGACTCTGAGAAATTCACTTAACTATCTTGCGCTCTCAGGTCACACCTGGACTCAAGCTTCAGCTTAATCTGCCTCTCCTGGTTAAAATATTTATCGGCTATATGTGTTTTCCCCTGATGTGATGTTATTTCCTGTGCCTGTGATTTAGAAAATGGATGCCTACAGCTATAAAGGGAGGGGCAACTGAATGGGTTATAATTCTGGCCCTAAAAGTGCTACAGGTTTGGTCAATAGCTTATGTAAAGCAGATTTCCATTGGGAACAATATTGGTTAATTTAATCCTAGATCGACATTTCCCTTTAAGGGCACGGAGGCAGTAGGGAGAAAAAAAAATACATATATAAAAAATAGAGGAAAGAGTAAGTATACAAAACAACAGTTAAGGGGCCACAAATAAGACATGATGGGAGCGGTGCAGTTCAGTGGCTGTGGAGCAGCAGTCTTCCAGGAGATGTTCTGGAGGATGCGGTATTGTACCATCTGCAGACACCACTCTGGGCTGAGGGAGGAGGTTGCTCATCTCCAGGCTGAGTTGGCCAGGAGTCAGGGAACCTCCTTTCCCACCCAGGGACCACAAGGGCCACCGCTGCTGCCTCAGAGGTTGCCAAGAAAGAGGAGCGGTTGGACCACAGTGGGCTCGGTGAGGGTGGTGAAACAGTGGCGCATCCCTCCAGTTGTACCTCTCTGCAATTCATATGCTGCTCTGGCAGAGTGTGATTCCTCTATGGAGGCACCCGCAGTGGAGACCAAGGAGGATGCTGGGAGCCTCCACAAAGGAGACCTACAGGAGGGTGGCATGGGACCCCACTGGGGAAAGAAACAACAACTGGTGGGGGACTCCATTGTTAGGAGGGTAGAACTGGGAGAGGGAGGTAAGGTGCCTGCCTGGCGCCATGGCTTGGAGAGACAGGGAACAAATCCTCAGGATCACGGGAGAGGGAGCTGGATGTTGTCCACCTAGGGACAATGACTTGGCTGGGAAAGGGATCAGAGCAGTGCAGGAGGAGTTTGTGGAGTTAGGGAGGGGCCTTAGACGAGTAGCACACATGATAACCTTCTCAGAGGTGCTGCCTGTCTATGGCATGGGTGAGGCTAGGGTGGTTCGCACCATGGATTAAATCAGTGGTTGAAAAACTGGTGCAGAGCTCAGGGTTTTGGCTTCATTGGGGACTGGGGGTCCACCTGGAGGGATACAGGCCTATACTGGTGCGATGGTCTGCATCTGTCCAGAAGGGCAACAAGGATCCTAGGTGATGGGTTTAAATGCTTCATTGGCAAGCATTTAAACTAGCCAAGGGAGGAAGCACTGAAAAGGAGAAGAGAAATCCTAGCACCCCCAAATCAGGGTAGTTAGTGAAGTAAATACCAAGACGGAGAAGTCGATAGGGAGAAGGGCAGGGGTAAATGGAGAAAAAGACAAAGGCAGTAAGGACAGGGATGGGGCAAAAAGGGGTAAGGCCATCAAAAAATGGAGGGTAATGAGTATCAATGCCCATAGTCTAGGGAACAAGATCTCTGAACTAGTGGCCTTGATGGAAGAGGGATGCCTGGACATCGTGACAGTCACAGAAACATGGTACACAGAGAACCATGACTGGAATGTCAACATACCAGGGTACACAATCTAGAGGAGGGACAGGGAGGGTAGAAGAGGACGAGGAGTAGCTGTCTGTGTAAGGAAAGGGATCAAAGCAACGGAACTAAAGGGTAAACAGGGAGGAGAGGAGGCACTGTGAGTCACCCTGGAGACTGGAAATGGCACTACAATCTGCACAGAGGTTGTGTATAGACCCTGTCTCAGGGGAAGGAAATGGACAAGAAAATGATAGAAGGCATCCTTAGGATGGCAGAGAAAGGGGAGATATTGCTGATGAGGGACCTGAATATGCCTGATGTTAACTGGAGCACCTTTGCTGCTGCCACATCCAAGAGCAGGGCCATTCTCAATGCCCTACAGGGGGCATGCTTCAGACAGCTAGTGTTGGAACCCACTCGGAGGAGCAATCTTTGACCTGGTACTCTCAAATGGGGAGGGAGAGAGGCTCTCGGATCTTGAAGTGGGTAGCCATCTGGGAACAAGTGACCACCAAACTGTGGTTCACAATAAACTCAGCTGTAGAGTCAAGCCATACGAAAGTGAAGGTACTGGACTTCAGGAGGGCTAATTTTGTCAAAATGGGAGAGTGCCTCAGAAAAGCACTAGCAAACAGGCAAGAAGGAGGGGTGGAGCAACAATGGGGACACATCAAAACTGCCATCACAGAGGCAACAAGCCTTTGTGTGAAGCAAATAAATCAAAATGAAAGAAAAAACACTATGGTTTTCAAAAGAGGTGGCAGGGAAAGTTAGGGAGAAAAAGATAACATTCAGGAAGTATAAGGAAATACAGAAGGAGCAGGACAGAGAACTATACCAGTTAAAGTAGAAGGAAGTGGGAAAGGCAGTCAGAACAGCAAAGGCCCAAACCGAGGAAAAGATGGCCAACTTGGTCAAGAAGGGGGGATAAAACCTTTTATAGGTACATTGAGAAGTGAAGAAAGGCAAAGGGAGGGATACTCAGGAAAAATAAAGAGGAGAGAGGGTGAGTGGGCAGAGAGGGACAGTGAAAAAGCAGGGATACTGAACGAATGCTCAGTATTCACAAAAGAAGAGGAGGGGGAGGTACCTAATCATGTCAATAGAAGCATTCTTGATAGGGGGGTCGCTATCAGTCCTTTCACAGAAGAAAGGGTTCTGAACTCCTAAAACTGAAGATGGACAAAGTAATGGGGCCTAATGGGATTCACCCCAGAGTTCTAAGAGAACTAGTAACACCACTGATGATGGAGTTCCAATGATCCAACATCCTTTTTAAAAAATCACGGGAGGATGGTGTGGTACCCGAGGACTAGAGGAGGGCAGATGTGATTCCCCTTCACAAAAGTGGGAGCAAGACAGAGGCAGGACATTACAGACCTGTCAGTTTGACCTCAGTGGTAGGGAAAATGATGGAATCACTTCTAAAATAAAGAATTGTTGAGTACCTAGAGGTCCGTGAGGCACAGGGCCGAAGGCAGCATGGATTCACAGGAGGAAGGTCATGTCAGATGAATCTAACCGATATCTTTGAATGGGTGACCAAAGTAGTAGACCAGGGAGAGGCTGTGGACATGGCCTACCTAGACTTAAGCAAGGTATTTGACACAGTCCCACACAAAAGATTAATGAACAGATTAGCCAGCCTGGGAGTGGGTCCCAGGGTGGTAGCCTAGGTAAAACATTGGCTGGACAACAGGATGCAGAGTGTAATAAATGGAGTCCATAGTAAAGAAAGAGGAGTTACTAGTGGGGTACTGCAGGATTCAGTACTGGGTCCGGTCCTTTTTAATGTCTTTATAAGTGACATTGCAGAGGGACTGGAAGGAAAAGTGTGTCTCTTTGCAGACATAAAGATCTGCAACACGGTTGATACACAAGGTGGGGTGGAAAGGATGAGAAGGGACTCGGCTAGGTTGGAGGAATGGTCAAATGTATAGCAGCTTAGATTCAATGCAAAGAAGTGCAAAGTAATGTACCTGGGAAACGAAAACCCAGGAGAAGAATACACAGTGGGGGGTGAGATACCGACAACAACAAAAATGGAAAGGGACAAGGGGGTAGTTATGTCAGATGATCTAAAGGTTGGCAAGCAATGTGAGAAGGCAGTAAGGAGGGCTGGGGGGGGGATACTGAGATGCATAGGGAGAGACATCACCAGTAGAAAACAAAGTTGTTATCCCTCTGTAAAGACAGTTGGCGAGACCCCATCTGGAGTACTTTGTGCAGTTCTGGAGACTCCATCTCCGCAAAGACATGGACAGGGTGGAGGCTGTCCAGAGGAGGGCAACCAAAATGGTGCAGGGTCTGCACCAGAAGACATATGAAGAGAGACTAAAGGAGCTTAATATGTATATCCTCGAGGAAAGGAGGGAGAGGGGACACATGATAGAAACTTTCAAGTACCTCAAGGGAATCAACAAAGTCCAAGAGGGTAGCATCTTTCAGAAAAAGAGATGTTCAAGAACAAGGGGACACAATCTGAAGATGGGGGGACGGCTCAGGGGCAATGTGAGGAAGCATTTTTTTCACAGAGAGAGTGGTGGACACATTAAGTGGCCTTTCTGAGGAGGTTGTGGGTCAAAAACAGTGGGGGAATTCAAGAATGCATGTGACAGACATAAGACAATTCCGGTGGGCGGTGGGAAGAAGTAGGCCGTTGGTTAACTAGGATCTGCAGCTTATCCCTTACGTAGGGAAATGGGCAGACTAAGTGGGCCAAGCGGTCCTTATCTGCCATCAAATTCTATGTTTCTCTGTTTCTCTAATCAAGCTACCCGGCAGCATTGCCAGAAATAATTAAAATCCTTCCTCATGAGGTAGAAGGCCGCCACCTTAGGAAAGAAGCTTCAGGCCAGGAGCTCCTCTGCTTCCCCTGCCCCATCCACAAGCTCTCATGCCTCCAAGGCCCAGGACAAGTCAGCAGGGAAGCACTGCCACTGGGACAAAGATAGGCCCTCCAGGGAATGTTCTCAAGTCACCGCTTCCAGTGCCGACCATTTTGGGATCATCTTCCAGGCCAGCATCAACTCCCATTGCTGCCCACACCCTTTCTGCTACAGGGTCAGCCTTGGCAGCTTTTCCCGCTGGAGCTTCTTTGCCCGGTGCTGGTTCATCAGTGGACCTCTCCTTCCTCCCACCAACAATTTTGATGGCCTTCTTCATCCTTTCTTCTATGTGGGGTTCTGGCAGTGCGGCCCATCAGTTTCTCTGCCACTGGCATGGGCCCATCATCATCTGGGTTTTCTCCCCCCCCCTTGCAGACACTCCCACCCCTGCTAAACACCCCTCACTTTCCCTTGGGCTGCAGTCAGGGAGCAGACGTCGGTCTGATCGTGGCAACTCTGGTCATGTGGCATCGGGCTTTAGGCCTCTTCAGCCGACACCCCTGACCATTCCTGCAAGTCTGGGATGTGGGTCCCTCAGTTGGTGCCTCAACCTGCCCCATTCCTTTTCTGCTTCAACGCTCCCTGCCACCACCGGGGCTTCAATATCCCCCGTCAATGCCACAAGGCACATTGCCAACAATGTTGACCATTGACATCCAGGCCCTGTTTTCCTCTGGGACTTCCTGCAGAAGGTTGCCCCACCTCAGGGCCCATTGCTGGAGGGGCCTTCTCGGTCAGCATCGGTGCCATCGCACTATGCGTCTTTGAGACCAGCCTCTTCTTGGTTGTTGATGTCTTCAGTGTCTTTCTCAAGGCCAGGGATGGTGATGATTATCGTCCTGACTGCCTCCTGCATGATAATGACAATAAAGAAGATGAGGATGCCAGGTGCCGGAGTCCCTCTAGCACTTCTACAGTTTCCTTGTTGGGGGAGGACTCCTCTAAATACACCGCCCCCCCGGTGCCCCCCAGATGACCCCTGTTTCATTGCAGTGATGCAGCAACTGCAGGTCACTATGGGCTTCAATGCAGCAGAGCAGGACATTACCAGGAGGAACCTGGTTCACTACTTGGACCTGCTAGATTCACCCCCCTCATCATTCCTGTTATGATTGATGAATGAGAGGATGCCAATATGGCCACCTGGTACAGACCTAACTTTGATTTCCCCCCTATGCCCAGAGAGGTAGCTTCCTCTGGGAAGCCTTTTTTTTGCAGGGCCCTAACAGGCAGATTCCGTGTTGAATAATGCGGTCCATGGTTGGCCCAAGAGACCCATCACCACAGCTCTCTCCCTCCGGACAAGGAGTCCAGAAAGCTGGACCTTTTGGGCGAGAGGGTATTTGCCTCTTCCACTCTGGCTATTAGAATCATTAATTATGTGGGACATATGCTCAAATATCAGAATGACATCTGTAAAGTGGCCAGGTCTGCAGCCCAGTCCCTCCCTGAGGGCCCCCCAAAACAGGAGATGCTCAAGGCCCTCCAGTCTGTTGCTGATGTGGGCAGGCACCTCTTGAGGGCTGCTTATGATGCCTTAGATGGCTCAGCCAGGGTCTCTGGTGAGAATTTGCCTGAGGAGGTACTCCTGGCGTGGGGTGTCAGGCTTTGCTATTGATGTTCGACAGTCCATCCTGAATGCTTCCTTCAGGGGCTACAAACTCTTTGGGGGAGATGTGCAGGACATCCTCAATGACCTGCATGCCTCGAGGAGAACTCTGTGGTCTGTTCACTCTCTCTACCACACACCAGAAAAATGGGCAGAGGGTGCCCTTTCTGCATGCCACCCATCGACCTAAGTGTGGTACCGGATAGCCGAGCAAGTGAAAAGCTGCCTCCACCTTGCCTACCCCCTCCTCCACCATAGAGAAATCCTCAAGAGGTGGAGGAGCAGGCCTGGCTGTGGACTCCACCTCAGCTGGACTCCTTGCCCGACCCCCTCCATCTGGTTCCCAAGGAGGTGGTGGAGTGTTGTTTCTCTGTGCATCTGGATGGGTGGTGGGAGATTGCAACTGAAACCTGGGTGCTGCAACTCATAGAACAAGGACACACTCTAGAATTTGTGGAGATGCCTCCAGATCTCCCTACAGGGCCTTTGTCTTACCTTCTGGGTCACGTACCTGTGTTGCTGGAGGAGATCCATACACTGCTGCAAAAAAGAGCCATAGAATCCATTCCCAAGAGTCAACAGAACCCATGGTTCTTCTCCCACTTCTTCCTCCCCCCCCCCCCCAAGTCCACAGGGGGCTTGAGGCCCATCCTGGACTTGCAAAACCTGAATTAGTATATCCAGTATAAAAAGTTCAGGATGGTCACCCTTCCAGGCTGTTGCCTTTGCTCCAGAAGGGAGACTGGATCTGCTCCCTCGATATGCAGGATGCCTATCTGCACATCAAGGTCTGCCTTCGCCACAGAAGTTACCTTAGGTTCCTGTTTCAGGGGAGCACCACAAATTCAGGGTCCTCCCTTTTGGCCTGTCTTCAGTGCCTTGGAACTTCACCAAATGCCTAGCTATGGTGGCAGTGGCCCTCAGGAGGGAAGGACTATGTCTTCCTCTATCTGGACTACTAGTTGCTGAAGGCTCAGTCCAGAGAGCAACTGTCCTTGACTGTGGTGCATACCTAGCAACTGTTCAGCAATTTGGGGATCACAGTCAACCTATCCAAGTCGGTGTTGACTCTCGGTCAGTGTCTCCAGTACATAGGAGCTATACTGGACATGGCCAGGGCTCTGCCTCCCCCCCCAAGAGGGTGAAGTGCCTGATAGCACAGGCTCAGGCACTTTACCACAGCCAATATGTCATAGCCAGGACTTCATTTCATTTTATTAATCGTTAGACCATTGAGCAGAACTCATTTAAAATGGTGACCCAGGATCTTAATACAAAACAATTACATCACACATACTGTATACACAGCTTACATAAGTAAAGTACAGTACAATAAATTGTGTTTGTGCATTCAACATACAATATCATTATCTGAATCAGGCACAAGAGCCCTTTGCTAGACTTGCTGCCTGTTCTGGAAACCATTGCATTACAAATTTTAAAGAAGGAAACAGCATCCAGCAGTTGAAATTTAGGAGGTAAACTGTTTCAATATGAGGGAACCAGGTGGCTAAAGAAATACATTGATCTTTTCAATTTTATCTTTGGGACAACTAATTCTCAGTAGGCAGACTTTCTAAGTGAAGCATTTATATTTCCAACCTGCAGTTTTTCAGTCAGGTAGGGATTTTACCTAAGACACTTTTGTATACCAGTATAAATTTATGAAGTTGGCGTCTCTCTGGCAGAGAGAGCCATTCTATACTATTGTACATTTGGCAGTGGTGTGTGTTCTTAGGGCTTTGGAGAATTAACCTGACCAAGCGATTGTACAGAATATCTAATTCATGCAATTTGGTGTTACTGGCATAATCATATAAAGCATCACCATAATCCAATAAGGGAAATATCTGGGACTCAACAATCTTTTCAATCATGTTACCACCCAAGCCATTTTTGTTGCAATATAATATCCCCACCCTTTTCCCAATTGTTCTTGTAAGGTTGTCTACATGAACATTGCCTGAGCCTGAGGAGTCCATCCAGTAGCCCAGATATTTGTAAAACAACACAGACTTAGGGAAGTAGAAGACTAGGTTTGCTGGCAAAGGCACCTAGCTTCTCCAGAGATCTTTTCTTCTAGGTTTGCTTGTAAGGACAGTGCAAGAAACAACATTATCGGAGCTAGGAAAAAGATTAAGGCTTCTTTTGGCTAGGCAGATTTACTGTGTGTTACTATTTTCTTTTGTTCTCACAGGGTTTGTTACTGGTTTTTGCTTACCTTTTACTGCTGTAATCTTCTCTGTTTCAAATTGTTTTTTGCAAGGTATATCCTCTGTTACTGCTTTATTTTTATCTGTAGAAAAGTGTTTTTTGCAGGATATATCTTCTGTGAAATTGTTACAGGTAGTGCTTACATTTTTGTGACTTTTTTTATCTATCATTAGGCTAAGCTTTCAGGGCTACTGCATTTGTTGTTGGTTGATTGTTTCTGCTCTTACCTCCTTGTTTCTTTCATCCGTGATTCTTCTTTTCGGCAGGGGAAGGGCCCAGCCACCCACCCCCATCCCCAACCACCCCATGCTACACTCCTTTTATAGACTAGCACAGTCGTGACATTTCCTGTTGCAAAGCAGGAAGGGGAGTATCAGAGGGGTATCCACACAGTGACCTCACTTACAGGGGTACAAGTAATTTAACTTGTTATAGCAAGTTATACAAAAACAAAATAACAAAACCAAAAAACAAACAAACAAAAAAACACTTTTGCTTTCATTTTCCTCCTAATTACTTGGACCAGGTTATAAACTCGGCAATTCAACTGGAATGGATATTATTAACTGCAGGTACTGCGAGACACTTTTCAAAAGAGCAGTTATATAGGATTTAGGACACTGTCCTACATACTGGATTATTGGAGATCTCAGGGCTCAGCTCCAGGCAGCATGGGCAGAGATTGCGTGCCTCAAATCACATATTCAGGAGGAAATATAAGAACTGCCTGCCATTTCCCCAACATCCAACTGAAGCACCTCGACCGCAGAGGGTAGTTGGTCTGGGAGGTTGGCAGATGGTTAGGAGGGGCAAATCGGGTGCCCCATTACTCAGTGTTCTCCAGTGTATCACCTCCACAAACAGGTATCTGCCTCTATCTCTGAAATCAAGCAAAGGGGCAGAGGACACTGCAGCACAGGAGCTAGTGCTACAAAACTCATCCAAAACAGGGACCAAAACAAAAAAAGCAAAAAGGAAATCCAAAACACTTCTGATCATAGGAGACTCCATGATTCAGGGAGTTAATACCTACCTCCAGCTGGGGGTAATGGTCAGCTGTGTCCCAGGTACCTCAACATGGAGAGACACTGACCACATTGCTAAAATCGTGCAGGAAGCAGGAGAAAACATCAACGTCCTGGTACTTATAGGGACTAACGATCTCACCAGCCGGTCAGTTGTGGAGACCAGGGAACACCTGACCAGGCTGGGAGACAAACTGTCATCCATTTAATCCGGCATCTCTTTCTCTAAGATCCTGCCAATCTGGGGGGGGGGTAGATGGACGGAAGGTCAGAGATAGGGGAGCTAAACACGTGGCTCAAGGGCTGATTCCAGGAAAAAGTACACAAATTTGTAGGTAACTGGCAGTTATGGGAGCAAAAGTTCTTTAAATTTGATGGCCTGCATTTGACTAAGGAGGAAGTCAGTGCATTGGGGCAGACGTTTGACTCCTTGGCAGAATATTTAAACTAGCAAATGGGGAGAGGGGGGTGCAGCACCCGATACATCGAACAGAAAGAACACCCCTCCCCCCTCAGCTAGTGATCAAACAGGAGTTCAGCATGTTTGTAATTCATTTGCATCACCAGATAAGGAAAAAGGTCCAGCTCCCCATACGACACGAAGGGAAATGCTGGACCTCACCCAACAACTAACGCACTGAAATCTGGCCAATGGAAAATCATGTATACAAATGCCTGCAGTCTGGGAAACAAGATCCCAGACCTGCAGGCTACAATGACAGAGGCTAAACTGGACATAGTAGCCATTAGCGAGACATGGTTCACCAGTAACCACACTTGGGAGGCTTCAGTACCTGGCTATGTACTGTTCAGAAGAGACCGAGGTGCAAAAGGAGGTGGGGGGGAGTGGCCCTTTATGTCAATGAGAATATCGAAGCTACATAAATTTAGAATACACATAAGGAGCCAGAAGAATTGTGGGTCACCCTGGAAACAGGAAATGGGACAGCCAAACGAACTGGGGTTGTCTACAGGCCTCCGGAGCAGGGGGAGGACATAGACACATTCCTGTTTAGAAGACATACAAAACATGACAGCTAAAGGGGAGGTTCTCATAATGGGAGACTTCAGCATGCCAGCTACAGACTGGTCAATAGCTGCAGGAACATCCACCAGAACTAGACACACAGTGGATTCCCTGCAGGGGGAGCACCTCAAACAACTGGTACAATAACCCACAAGAGGCAGGGCTATTCTAGATCTAGTACTGACTAACGGGAAAAGGATCACAGATCTCCAGGTAGAAGGTCAGCTGGGGGCCAGTGACCATCACATGGTATGGTTCAGTTTGGCCACTAGAACTACAGTGCCTTCAGAAAGTATTCACCCCCCTTGGATTTTGTCACATTTTGTGATGTTGCAAACTCAAAGTACATTTATATGGAATTTTTTTGTCATGTATCTACACAAATTACTCTATAATGTCAAAGTGGAATGAAACTTCTGGAATTTTTTTGTACATGTAATTTAAAATAAAAACCTGAAATGTCTTGATTTGATAAGTATTCACCCCCTTTGCTATGACACTCCAAATTGAGCTCAGGTGCATCCAATTTCCTTTTGAGATCACTCTAAAACTTGAATGGAGTCCACCTGTGGTCAGTTCAAATGGTTGACATGATTTCAGAGGAAATACATCTGTCTATATAAGGTCCCACTGTTGACAGTGCATGTCAGAGCAGAAACTCTACCATGAAGACCAAGGAGCTGTCCGAGAACTCCGTGATAGAATTGTGAGGAGGCATAGATCTGGTGAGGGTATAAAACATTTCTAGGGTGTTGAAAGTTCCCAGGACCACAGTCAAGTCCATCATTAGGAAATAGAAAGATTACGGAACCACCCAGACTCTTCCTAGAGCAGGCCGCCCTCCCAAACTGAGCAACTGGCAAGAAAGACCTTGGTCAGGAAGTGACCAAGAACCCAATGACCACCCTGACAGAACTACAGAGTTCCATGGCTGAGATGGGAGAACCTGTCCAGAGGACAACAATCTGTGCAGCACTTCACAGATGTAGCCTCTATGGGAGAGTGGCTAGACAGAAGCAACTCCTGAGAAAAGGCCACATAATAGCATGCCTGGAGTTTGCAAGAAGGCACGTGGCAGACTCTGAGACCATGTGGCAAAAGATTCTCTGGTCTGATGAAACAAAAATTTTACTCTTTGGCCTGAATGCAAAGCGCTATGCCTGGCGCGAACCGAACACAGCTCAGCACCCATGTAACACCATCCCTACCATGAAGCATGGTGGTGGCAGCATCATGTTATGGGGATGCTTTTCAGTGGTAGGGACTGGGGCACTTGTCAGGATTGAGGGAACAATGAATGGAGCCAAATACAGGCACATCCTTGAGGAGAACCTGCATCAGTCTGCAATAGACCTTAGACTGGGGCGAAGATTTACGTTCCAACAGGACAATGGCCCCAAGCATACAGCCAAAGCAACACTGGAGTGGCTTCAGAACAAGAAGGTGAATGTCCTTGAGTGGCCCAGCTAAAGCCCAGACTTGAATCCCATTGAGAATCTGTGGAAAGACTTAAAGATTTTGGTTCACCGACGCTCCCCATCCAACTTGACAGAGCTTGAGCAAATCTGCAAGGAAGAATAGGCGAAAATCTCCAAATCCGGATGTGCAAAGCTGATACAGACATACCCAAGAAGACTCAAAGCTGTAATTGCTGCCATAGGTGCTTCTACAAAGTATTGACTCAGGGGGGTGAATACTTAAGTAAACAGGATATTTTAGTTTTTAATGTTTCATACATTTTTGTTACACAATACAAATATTTTTGCCCCCTTCAATTGTTGAGTATGCTGTGTGAATCAAGGGGGAAACAAATCATTTCAATGCATTAAAAATTCTGGTAGTAACACAAAATGTGACAAAATCCAAGGGGGGGTGAATACTTTCTGAAGGCACTGTAAATCATCCCATTCCAAGGCAAAAATATGGGACTTCAGAGGAGCTGACTTTAATAAGATGGCCAACAGAGTTGAGCTATCCCTGGCAAGAAGAAATACAGGTGAGGGTGTACAGACAAAGTGGGCAAGCATTAAGGATGTAATAGTTGAAGCAACATTCCATTGTGTTAGAGAGAAAAGCAAGAGCAAAAGAAGGAGGAAACCACTTTGATTCTCAAAAACAGTAGCAGAAAAGGTCAGAGCCAAAAGGTTGGCCTTCAGGAAATAGAAGGGAACGCAGCGGGACAAAGTGAGAGAGGCATGCCAAACTTCCCTAGGGGAAACAGGGAAGGTAGTAAGGCAGACAAAGGCCCAAACCGAGGAAACACTAGCATGAACAGTAAAAGAAGGGGACAAGACTTTTTATAGATACATCAGTGAAAGGAGAAAGTCCAGAGAGGGTATTGCTAAGATCAAAGGGGATATGGGGGAGTGTGTAGAGGAGGACCAAGGAAAGGCATCTATCCTAAATAGATACTTCTCAGTATTTACTGAGGAGAAGGTAAGGCAGGTCCCACAGCTCAGCACCATGGACACAGGGGGGAGGGAGGTGTGCACAACTCCCTTCACAAAATAAAGGGTCCTACAAGAGCTCGCTAAGCTCAGGGTGGACAAGGCAATAGGACCTGATGGCATACATCCCAGGGTACTAAAGGAGCTAAGCATGGAACTAGCAGATCCATTATCAGAACTGTTTAGTGAGTCTCTGAGTGCAGGAGAGGTCCCAGAAGGCAGAAGGGCTCATGTGATCCTACCCACAAGCGTGGTAGCAGGGAGGAGGCAGGAACTACAGACCAGTCAGTCTTACCTCAGTAGTGGGCAAGATTATGGAGGCACTTCTTAAGGAAAGGATAGTGCAACACCTGGAATCCATAGGAGCACAGGATCCAAGACAGCATGTGTTTACAACAGGAAGGTCCTGTCAAACTAATCTCATAGATTTCTTTGACTGGGTAACTAGAGTGGTGGACCAAAGGGGTGCAGTTGATGTCGCCTACCTTGATTTCAGCAAAGTTTTCAATACTGTTTCAAACAGAAGATTGATTAATAAGCTGGGTAGGCTCGGGGTGGGTCAGAAGTTGGTCTACTGGGTGGCAAACTGGTTGGCGGACAGAAAACAGAGAGTGGTGGTAAACAGTATACAGTCAGAAGAGATGCAAGTCACAAGTGGAGTACCTTAGGATCAGTCCTGGGACCAGTCCTCTTCAATATCTTCATCAGTGACATTGCAGATGGACTAGAGGGTAAAGTTTGTCTGTTTGCAGATGGCACCAAGATCTGCAACAGAGTAGATGATCCAGATGGGGGTGGGCAGAATAAGAAGAGATCTGGATAAACTGGCAAAATGGTTGGAAGAGTGGCAACAGGGGTTTAACGCAAAGAAGTGCAAGATTATGCACATAGGGAAGAGAAACCCAGAAGCCGCCTATAGGTTGGGAGGGGAGTTGCTGGCAATCACAAGGGAAGAAAGAGACTTGGGCATCATCATCACAGATGACCTGAAATCATCCAAGCAGACCACTAAAGGAGCAGGTAAGGATAGAGGGATGTTGGGGTGAATTAGTAGGGGTATCACAAGTCGTAAGAGGGTGGTAATAATCTCTCTTTACAAGATATTGGTTAGGCCCCATCTGGAGTACTGTGTGCAGTACTGGAGCCCTCACCTACACAAGGACATTAACAAAATGGAGGCAGTCCAGAGAAGGGCAACCAAAATGGTGCAGGGACTGCATCAGGAAACCTATGAGGACAGATTAACGGAGCTCAATATGTATACCCTAGAGCAAAGGAGGGAGAGAGGTGATATGATCAAAACATTCAAACATCTTAAGGGCATTAACAAGGTGAAAGAGTCTAACATGTTTCAATATAAGAAAAATAGCAGGACAAGAGGACACGGCATGAGATTAGAGGGAGGCCGATTAAGGGGTAATGTGAGGAGGTTCTTTTTCACAGAAAGGGTGGTGGATGCATAGAATGGCCTACCTCAGGAAGTGGTGGATATGAATACAGTGCAGGGCTTCAGGCAGGCATGGGATAGGGATAAGGGAGCAATACAAATGAGTATGAATAGGTAGGCCATTGACAGAGTAAAGGCCTATGGCACATTCATAAGGTAGAAAAATTGGGCAGACTGGATGGTCCTTGCAGTCCTTATTTCCCGTCAACTTCTATGTTTCTATGGCTCCAACCTGGCTCCTTCTGCATCAACAATTTTCAGTTCAGAACTGTTTTTTAGTCTAGCGTTTGTCAAAAACCATACATTTTGTTTTACCTATATTTATTTTAAGTTTTGTTCTTGTCAAAAAGTCTTGTAAGCCATTAAAGCTTATTTGTAATTTGGTCTGAACTTATACTAGGAGTTATACTAGGATGTGTTAGATGCACAGAAGGTGAAGTACCCATATGAGTGCATCTTCCAGCGTACTGGAATGAATTACTGAGCTTGTAATAGGTGTCCAAATTATTTTTAAAACATTCAATGTTAGTTGAATTTGCAAGATGTATTGGCAATGAATTCCAAAATGGAATAATTCTTTGTGTGAAAAAGTATCTTCTATTATTACATTTAGGATAAGTTAGCGGTAGTTGATATTTATGACTTCTAAGATTACACGGTCTAGAGACAAATGTCATGCCTGGTTCAGTCATTAATTTCGGATCTCTTGAGATTTTAAACAATAATAAGTCCCCCCTTTATTCTACGCTGTTCCAAGGTGTACATATTCAGCTGTCTCAGACGTTGATCATAGTTTTTATTTTGCATATTGTAAATCATTTTGGTAATCCGTCTCTGAATCCCCAAGTCTAGACACGTCCCTCCTGAGGTAAGGGCTCCATAACTGGGAACAATAATCCAGGTGGGGTCTGATGTAAGCTCTGTAAAGAGGCAATATACAGTCTCTGTCTCTAGATACAAAAGATTTTCTAATAGAATCTATTATTCTATTAGTTTTATTTACCAGGTAACCACAGTGCTTACCAAAACTTAAGTCGGAGGTTATGATTATACCAAGATCCTTTTCTTCAGTAACCGTACTTAATGTTAAGCCATTTAATGTATATGGTTGATTGTTATTTAGTTCACCAAGGTGCATAACCACACATTTATCATTATTAAACAACATGCCGTTATTGTGTGCCCAAACCACTAATGTAATTAAATCTTGTTTTATTTGTTTAATGTCCTCTTTTGTTTTAACTTTAGCTAGTATTTTGGTGTTGTCTGCAAATTTTATGGCCAAATTATGTAAATTTTAGGTCATGTCAGAAATAAACACATTGAACAGCAATGGTCCCAAGACTGAGCCCTGCAGCACACCACTGGTCACTAGTCCAGTGGATGATTGATAACCCCTAATGTTGACAGTGTGTGTACTATTTTTCAACCATTCATCTACCCAGTTCACCAGTAAACTATTTATTCCAAATTTATGCGTTTTTTTCAATTAGAGTTTGGTGGGGCACCTTGTCAAATGCTTTAGAAAAATCTAAATAGATTATATCTACAGGAGTTTTATTATTAATGAATTTGCTTACTTTTTCATAAAATATTAAATTGCTCATGAGGCAAGAACTTGCATTTTTAAAACCATGCTGAGATGAATCTGTTATCACTTTTTTTTATCATATCTTCCTCTAATTTGTTCTTTAGTATAGCTTCAAATAGTTTGCCCAGTACACTGGTTAGACTAATGGGTCTATAGTTTACCACATCACTAGAGGAACCCTTCTTAAATATGGTAGTTACCATTGCAGTGTTCCAGTCAGTAGGGATAATTCCAGTAGATAAGGACATTGAAAATATTGTATGCAATGGATCAATTAACCAGTTCAAAATCATCTTTCTTAATCTAGGGTATAATTTATCAGGTCCAGGTGATTTGTTAATATTTAGTTTATCAAGCTGTAATTTGATTTCTGTTTGGGTTATTTCTATCATGTTATTATCAGATGAAGTTGTATTCGCAGATGGTTTTATGTTTGAAAGAATAGTTTTGTTGTAAACCGAACAAAAATAATTATTTAATTCCTCTGTCATTTCTAAAGGGGTAGTAACTTCTGTGGACCTAATTTTGAGGGGACCAATTGGTTTTTGGGTAGATTTTTTGTTGTTAACATAAGAGAAAAAACTCCCCAACCCCCCCATCTTTTATAAATGGTAGTTTAAATTCAAATTTAGTTTTTTTGGTTCTAATTTTATTTTTACATTTCCTAAGAGTATCTTCATACTTATTTTTGTTATAGATGCTGTTGTCTCTTTTGAAGGTTCTGAATGCCTTTCTTTTTTTTTTTATTAACTTGGAAAGTGTAGGTGTTAGCCAAATAGGTAATTTCCCCTTAATGTTATAAATAATTTTGTCAGGGACAAACTTTGTTTCTAATTCAAGAATATTACTTTTGATTTTTGTCCATAATTTTTCAGGTTTGGTCAGACCATCATCCCAATCCCAAGTATATAGAGCCTCCATAATTTGATCAATATTGGCTAAATTATAATTTTTGAAAATTGTTTTCCCAGATATTTTATGAGCTCTGAAATTTATATCAAATGCTATGGTATTGTGATCTGAATTTAATAAGGGGTCCTTTACCTTAATATTGTAGATGTTATCAGGAATATTAGTTAACAATAAGTCTAGAATGTTGGAATTTCTGGTAGGTTCAGATATTAACTGTTTGAGGCTATTAGTCTCACACATTTCAAGAAAAGTACTTTCTTGATAGGTTTTAGTCATACCATTAATCCAATTTATCTTAGGCAGGTTGAAGTCACCTAATATGATAATATCTTTATTGGTTTTATCTGAAATTTCTTTTAATATAGCCTCGTTGGTTGTAGTGTCCGTATCTGGTGGTCTATAACATACTCCTATTATCGATTTATTTTGCTTATTATTTATAATTTCAACCCAAATAGTTTCAATGGTATTATCAGTCATATCATATATGGGTTTAAATATTATACTCTTTTATAAATAAGGCAATCCCTCCGCCTTTTTTAGTTGTTCTGTTTTTATAATAAGTTTTGTAACCTTTTATGTTAGTATTCCAACTGGAAGAGTCCCCCCACCATGTTTCAGTTATTGCTGTTATATCAATATTATCCCTTTTTAGTATTATTTCAAGTTCTTCCAATTTACCATGGTGTAGACTACGTGCATTCATAAGTAAAAAAGTAAGACCCGTATTATTATTTTTTTGATGTCATTTTGTTTTTGTTATGTCTGTAGTTTGAGATGTGTTCAATGTACAGTTTGATTTAACCCCTTGCCCCTTGAGATCTAGTTTTTTACCATAGTATATTTTTGTAATGTTTTATGAAAAATACATCCCAGGAGCCTTGAGCCCTGTTTACTCAGATGTAAACCATCATACCCATATAAATATGGTCTGTTGTCAAATAGTTCCCAAGTCCTAATGCAATCAACATTATTTTCCAAGCACCATCTTTAAAACCAGTTGTTATATGATTTAATGTTTTTTTGTCTGTTATAACTTGCCCTAGGTACGGGTAAAATTTCAGAGATGATCGGTACTACATTTAAATTTTGAAGGGTCCTAATGGCTAATTTAGTATCTTTAATAATACTATCGAACTTCAGGCAAGGTTGGAGCTGAGGTATATAATATGGTGTTATTGGCATATAAATGATATGCCGTACCTGAAATACTGTGACCAAGACCATTAAGGTAGACCAAAAACAACAAGGGTCCTAGCACTGAGCCCTGGGGGACTCCTCAGACTACGGGCAATGAAGTGGAGACCCTATCGTTCACCTTAGTAGTCTGCATATGGTCACTTAGATAGGACTCAAACCATTTTAAGGCACTAGGTGACACCCCTATATATGTCAGTCTTTGCAGAAGAATTTGGTGGTCAACCGTGTTGAAGGCCTTGGAGAGGTCATCAAAGATGGCCCTGATCAAATGACCCTAGTCTATAGCTTTGTTGACATCATTTAAGACCCTTGCAGTGGAGACCACCACACTATGGGATTTACAAAATCCTGATTGGTATTTATCATATAAATCATTCTGGTGCAAAAAATATGTCAATCTATTTTTTTTTCATTTAAACTTTTGTTAACCAGGTAAGTGTTATGACCCGAGACCATAGATATAGTCAAGATGTTACATATAATAGAGAACAGGAATAGCACATAATATGGTACATGGTACAATAACAAATAACATTTTAGAAACACTCACATATTAAAGAGCTAAGATAAATCTTTTATTGTTTGGTTATAAGTCTTTCAAACACTTTTGAAACCTGTGATAATAGAGAAATAGGTCTGTAACTGATTAATTGTCCAGGGCTAGCCCCCCTTAAAAATGGGGATAACCCTGGCCAGCTTCCAATCACCTGGTACCATCCCCTCAGATATAGACCAATTAAACAGATATGTAAGGGGAGCAGCAATCTGAAGGGCTGAAAATTTTAGAAGAGATGGGGTCAGCCCACCTGTGCCGCAGCTCTTATTAGTTTTCATATCTGACAATAAATCAGTAACTTCATAGTCTTCAGTCTTTTTTTTTTTTCTCCCCAGGGCTCCGGTCAGCTGGGATATCCCGACTGACCCCTCAGCCCCGACACCCAACATCAGGCTACCTCCCTGATTCCCCCACAGATTACCCCCTGTGGCAGGGTGGCGAGGAGCTCCCCTCTCTAGCTCAACTCACCAAGACAGGATCCAGACGAGGAGGCACCATTCGGGTCAGGCCACAGTGGTCAGAAGCTCATGCTGCCTGATTGGAGCAACCTTTTCCATTTTTGGTCGCCCCCCAGAGTGAGGCATGCACTGATGCCAATGTAAGAGGTGCGCATGCGTCTGCATGTTCTCCCTCCAGGCATCCACCCCACCTCCACCCCTTCCCTTCAGCATCACTGTGCTATCCCCCAGCCACTGCTAGGGGCCAGACAAGAACTGACCACTGTCTTCCCCCCTTCCCGGAGAAGGAGAGCAATCCCTCGGATGCTCAATCCTTCTCCTTCCTTGCCAACCCCTGGTGGCCCATGCTTGTTCCCAAACACGGGTCGCCAGCGTGGCGCGAAGTGTGGCATCCAGCGCCTCAACCCTCAGTGCCACCAGACCGGCGATATTCTTCAATCTTATTAAAATTAAAGAAAGGAAAGTCCTCTGATTTAACCCACAGTCCACACTCTCCAGTTCCAGGACCAGAGTTTCCAAAAAAATTTCATGCATTCACAAAATACTTATTGAAAAAAATCAGCCATTCATTCCTCACCTCCACCCCTGGTACCTCAATATTATTTGGGCAAGCTGGTTTTTTTTAATTGACCATTCAAACCTTTAATTATGTTCCAAAATGTTGTTGGATCTCTGGCAGTTTCCTCAAGTTTTAAGTTATAAAAAGTTCATTTAGCTTCTCTAACTGCTACATCTTAGGAATTCTACAGTGTTCCCTGTCTTGTTTCTGACAAGATTGACGGGCACAATCCCAAGCTTGCTTTTTTAACCTTTTTTAATTTCTTTCACTTGTAGGAGAACCATGGGGCTGAAGTTTGTTTTACCTTCTTAGTTTTGATAGGCAAATGCATATTATATACTTGCGTTAGCTCTGACATAAAATAACTTCATGCCAAATCTATGTCTGGAATTAGTTTAAGCCTTTCCCAATTTATGTTATCCAAGTCTCTTGAAAATGCAAAATAAAAGTTCTTAGTAGAGTGAAAAGAGATAAATCTAGGTTGACTGTGTACAGACTTTTTACCTCTGAGACAAAAAATAGTATTGTGATCGTTGTTCATATCTTCCAGCAATCCTGTCACTGAATAATTGTATGGGACATTTGTCAGGGCTAAGTCAAGCAGGGAAGAGTCAGTAGGCTTTTTAATATTAGTATGTGTGGGATCTTTTATCAATTGTTCTAGTCCCAGATTAAGTGCCGGATTTTTCACTACACAATTATCTCCTGATGTCTGCCAGTCTTCATTAAAGACCCCTAAAAGAAGCAACTCGTGGGTTTCTGGATAGGGGAGTAAAATGTTGATTAGTTGCAAATCTTACTTTTTGAATTGGGGGGGGGGGGCGGTAACCTCCAAACAACAGTAAGGGCTGCCCAAGTGAAAATCTAATTTCCAGAGCTAGATGCTCAAAACAGTCAGGGCCCAAATTTAAAAGAAGTTGTTTGGGGCAAAATGTATCTAATTCAATCAGTATCCCCTCCCCTTTTGTTCCTATCTGCTCTAAATATTACCATCTGCTCCCTCATGCTATCCAGTCCAAAGTGGGGTACAAATTTCAAAAATATCCCATTTCTATAGTTTTGTTTAAGCATTTAAAAAATCTGGTTATTAATCAACACCATTAATAATTGCAACTGGGGATAATATGAGGTCTCAAGAACTTTTGTGAGAGCTACCTCTTTTGAACTGTAATCCATTAGAAATGGCTGGGTTTCCTTGTAGGTAGCCATTGCTAGGGTAATTAATAGTTGATATTCCTATTCTCCATCCCACCATTCTGGATTCCCAGGGACACACAAACCTACTAGTATTATATAAAATAAACCCATTTTTTAATACAAATTGTTCTCAATTACATACATACTCAATATTGTCCTATCTACCTTGTTTCCAGTAATTGTGATTAGTTACCAGCACTTATCACCTATTGCTGATAACTGAACTATTATTATCTTATTAAGCTTTAAAACAGCAGTTAGTAATATAACACAAGTAAAGTGCGTAGGCTGAACTATAGCATAGGTAACATTCAAAACATAGAGCTTAATAATATAGCTTAGCTAGAATGTTCAACTTGTACTTTACATTTAGAATCCCACCTTTTCGCTGTTTTACCAACCTTTAACCAAATACTCTTAATTAAATCATATATCATCAGCATTAAAACAATGAGCAAAATTTCTGCCCAATGCAGATAAAAAGGAGAATGTCCAGCAATGTCCCTTGATAGGATGTTGATGTCACTTCAGTTTAAAAACAACTTTCCAACTTTTCTACCAGTGGTGTCACGCTCACGCGCGCTGTGGGCGGCACGGGCTTTAGTACACAGCCACTCCTCCTCCAGGTGTGATGCTCCCCTAGCTCCTCCCCACCAGTTCCGTTCTGCAGTTCACTTACCAGGACACCAGGGGCTCTTGAAAGCAAGTACAGCGGGAGCTAACAGGACAGTCAATGCTGCTCAGAGCAACAGTCAGCAGTGGTGTTCTTTTGCAGAAGTTCACAACTGGCAGATGAAAATGCCATTACTGTCTTGTAGGGGCTGTGAGGCAGGTGAAACACGGCAAGCAGCTGCAGCAGAATCTCAGGCTGCTGGGCCTGATGGCCGCAGCCATTGCCATGGTTCCCTGGGCAAGACTGCACATGCGCATCCCCTTAGTTTACTTTGAGGGTACAGTGGGATCAGTGAACTATCTGGAACAGAAGGTTTTTGTCTCTTTGCTGGTAAAGAAGGTTCTCTTGTGGTAGATGGAACCCAGCCATTTGTTCTGGGGTGGGGGGTTTCCATCCTCATACCCACTGCTCACCAGATCCTCACCACGGATGCCTCAGGGATGGGCTGGGGCACACATTTTGGTCCTTACCAGATTCAGGGGACATGGACTGCACTTGAGGCTTCTCTGCACTTTAATGTCCTCAAGATGAGAGCTCTCTTGTATGGCCTGCAAATCTTCCAATGCCACCTGTCCCTGGGCCATCTGCTAGTGCAAATGGACAATATTAGTGTGGTGCACTACATCAACAAGCAGGGGGCACCCACTCCTACCCCCTGTGCAGGGCGGCGATGAAGGTTTGGTACTGGGCTCTGGAAGATGGCTTAGAACTGCTGGCCGTCCTTGTTCCAGGTGTCCAAAATGTCCTGGCAAACAAACTCAGCAGGTCGCAGTCCAGAATGCATAAATGGGAACTGCTTCCCTCAGTGTTAGAAGACCTGTTTGACAGGTGGGGTTGCCCAGAATTTGGACCTTTTTGCATCCTCACATATCACAAAACTGCCACTTTTCTGCTCGCTCGATCCCGGGCCTGGAGTTTTCTGGTGATATGCATTGTCCCTCACTTGGGAAGGGAGGTTCCTTTATGTCTTCCTCCCCTTTCCTCTGATTCTGAGGTTACTAATTAAGCTCCAGATGGAGGGTGCCACTCTGATTCTGGTGGCCCCTTTTTGGCCTCATCAGACTTGGTTTCCACTGTTGTAGCAGTTGGCAATGGAGCCTCCAGTGGCCTTTCCTTTGTGCCCGGGCATGCTGTTACAGGACTGGGGAACCCTTGTCCATCCGAACTTCTGATCTCTTCACTTGCATTCTTGGCTCCTGAAGACAGTCATTGCCAGGTTTGGGATCTCACTCAAGGTAACCGATGTCCTGGTGGCTGTGAGAAAATCTCCCACCAGGATGGCTTGTTCCATGCAATTGAAGTGCTTTGCTTTGTGGGTGGCTTCCCATGATCTGGGTCCTATCACCTGCCTGGTGAATCAAATTCTACAGTACTTGCTATCCTTGTCAGATGCTGGACTCAATACTCCTCACTAAAGGTACACTTGTGTGCCATATCGGCTTTCCATGTGCCCATTGAGGGCCATATTGTGGCCCAGATGGATGGGGCTCGTATGTTTCTAAGAGGCATCTTGCACTTAAAGCCTCCCATCCGTAACCCAGTCCTGGCCTGGGACTTGAATTTTATTTTAGAGATGCTTACTTTGACTCCTTTTGAGCCTGCCATGACTTGCGAGCTACACTTTCTGTCTTGGAAAGCATTTCTTTTTAGTTGCTATTACTTCTGCTTGTAGGATTTCTGAGCTACAGGCGCTCATGCATGAGCAGCCTTATTTGATTTTCCACAAAGACAGGGTGTCTGGTGTCTTTGCGCACTGACCCTAAGTTTTTGCCAAAGGTGGTGTCTGAATTTACTTTGAATCAAACTATCCACCTTCCTGTTTATTACCCAGAGCATGTCAATCCAGGGGAAGCATTGCTCCACACTTTAGATGTGCATAGAATTCTCAGATACTATGTTCATTGCACGAGGGACTGCAGGAAGTCCTTGCAGCTGTTTGTTTCTTTCACCCCAGGGAAAGAGTGTGTACTAGTCTTAAAACAGTGCCTGTCCAAATGGTTGGCTAACTGCATTATCTTTTGTTACAGGAAGTACGGTAAGGAACTTCCTGGGGCTGTTAAGGGCCATTCTACCAGAGGCTTGGCCACCTCCATTGCCATTTCAGAGGGGTTTCAGCCACTAAGATTTGTGCTGCTACAACTTTGAATACTGTCTACGCTTTCACTAGGCACTACATCTGGACATTCCCTCTAGAAGGAAGGTAGGTTTTGGCCTTACTGTGCTAAAGGGCCTTCTTTCATAGCTCATTGCTTTCCAGCCACCCAGACTGTTCTACTCCGCAGTACTGCTTGGAACTCATTCCTAAGGTGTGACCTGCTGCAAGAGATATCCTTGAAGAAGATAAAAGTTACGTAAGAACTTACCGTAACAGTAGATCTTTGAGAGAATCTTTTGCAGCTGATCACGTCATCCCACCCTCCTTCCACCTTGATTCCTAAGTTCCCTTCTTTCCTGTTCTCTCTTTTCCAGGTTGGCAAGCCTTCTGCTCCATTCTCTTTCTGGCGGGTCTCTCTGCTCTTTCTCGGTTCCCATGGGAGTGCGTTCTTGGTGAATGGTATCTGGCGGGCAACTGAGGAGGGCGTGGGGCCACCCATGGCTTTATAGGGAGGACATCGGCATGACATCGCTGTGGGCAGCCCTAGACAGACTGCAAGCAAAAATGTTTCCATGTGGTCCTTGTGCCTAATGGCTATAGTTTCTAAGGTGTGCCCTGCTGCAAGAGATTCTCTCGAAGATCTATTGTTATGGTAAGTTCTTGCATAACTGTTCTGTTTCTGTTCCTGGGGTACCAGCTGGAGAGTTGGGAAGCTGTTCAGACAAGATAGCTTTTATGCCAGCATGGAGGGTGTCTTGGTATTGGGACAGAGGTTTTCAGAGCATGTCATGGCAAGTTTAAACTAGGTGATGGGGAGGCAGAGCATTTGAGAATAGGTACATCTACACAGCTGAGGGGATCCAGGAGGGCCTCCCTGCAACACTAATGAAGATAAAGGGTATCGTGCAGGAACAAAGCCACCAGGGGAGTGGGGAGTGCAGAAAGGAAAACAGTCTAATGTTAGAAACTACAGATGGACTGCAAGTCTTTTTCTGCCTACATATCTATTTATGAGTGGTAACACATGCAGACTGTGGACTAGGATAGACAAGAGCTTGGGAAGGAGAATACAACACTGGGAGGAATGGGAGCCACACCCCACATTAACATGGAGGAGGAAGGAGCTATGATCAAGCAGTGGCAAGGACAATAGAGTGAGGATAAAAAAGTGCACAAGAGAAATGAAGCAACAGCACTGGAAAACCATATGCATATTTCCCAGGACCCTACATTGGCCCACACCTTTGTGACCGCTCGCCTTGACTGCTGTAACTCCCTATACTTAGGGCTACCAGAGGTTGATATTCGCCACCTGCAGCTAGTGCAGAATGTGGCTACAAGGCTATTGACTGGTTTACCTCAATCTTGCAATATCACGCCTGTGCTCCGCAGTCTGCACTGGCTGCCGATTCAGTGGCGTATTACCTTCAAGGTTGGGTTACTGACCTATAAAGCCCTACATGGTCAGGAACCAGATTACCTGCAAGATCTTCTGGTCCCCTACCGCCCCTGCCACCCACTGTGCTCCACTGATGAGGGATTGCTAGAGATTCCCAGCGACTGCTTGAAGACTTCGGGGGCCCAGGCATTTAGTTATGCGGCCCTGACCCTGTGGAATTCTCTACCTCGTTGGGTAAGGGAGTGCCTGACTGTGGAGAGCTTTAAATCTACTTTAAAAGCTCATCTTTTTAATCTTGCTTTTCCAGAATATGCGTGAATTTGTAATTGTTAATTGTTGTTTTACCATGGTCTCTTACTGTTTTATATTATTGTACAAGTGCTTGAATACATGGTGACTTGCACTTTTTTATAAATAAAGTAAGTTGAAGTTGGATAATAAGATCTATGACTTATAGGCAAGAGTGGTAAGAGACCCAGATAGACATTGTGGCTGTTATAGAGGCATGAGCTACACAGCACCATAACTGGAAAATATGAATTCCATGCTACTCGCTATACATGACTGATAGTGGGAGGTGAGGTTTGTACATAAAGAATTATGTTGAGGACATAAAGGAGGACACAGATGTGGAAACGCTGTGGGTACAGGTAGTCATGGCTAGAAGGAGGATCTTCAGGGTGGATTCAGCATACAGGCTGCCTTCTCAGAAGGAGGTGTCAGACAAGATGGCAGAGAAGATCAAGAGGGTGGTGGAGCAGGATGAGGTATTGCTAATGGAGGAATTCAACATGCTTGATGTGGACCTGAGTGTCTCAGTGGCAGTGAATGCTACGAACCAGATGGTGGTGGAGTCGCTGCAGGATTTATTCCTGGTACAAAAGGTAGAGGAGTCTATAAGAGAGGGGGCTGTTGTAGTTTTGGTCCTCATAAACAGTGACTACATTGGGGAGGTCACAGTTGGGGAGACTCTGAACCAGTGATCACCACACCTTGTGGTTTGATATAAAATTGGTGTCAGAAAGCAATCACAGACAAAGGTATTAAACTTATTTATTTAGATTTTGTGGACCAGGCAAGTGCACTAGACAAAAAAATGCCTTTGTGGTCCTGTTTCTCCTCACTTGTTGTACCCTGCTTAATGTTGTAACTGCACACTAATACCGCCTGTTAGTTGATGTCTTTCTGTTCTGCAATGTTTCATCACCTGTAAATGTCTTGTATTCCTTGTTGACTTGGAGCCTTTGTAAACAAACCCCCGGCTCAAAGGTATTAATCCAAATTTGAAATAAATAAATAAAAAATGTCAGCACTAGGAGGACACTGAAAATTTTTCAAGCAGTCAGCCAGGGACCGCCCATGACAATGTTGTGTCAATGTCTACATAAATGTAAGCAGCCCCACTGCTCCTCAGTTCTTTTCCCCACTGTCAATCAGACTTGTTGAACCCTCCATCAGAAATGCTGCTACACAAAGCTGCCATTTTATTTTTTCTTCTAATTAAGTAATAACTTTTATAGTGATTTTCAGCTACCTGTATGCCACTGAAAGAACCATCCAGACATTTCCAGTACTGCGAGTATGGAAAGAAAATCTATAACAAAGACAGCTATGATGTGTGTGTCTGCTGCCTGGGCCTCTCTCACAGCATGAAAGCCTCTGACATTTGCCAAGGGTCCAGCTCCGCTACCAGTCAACTCAGAAAGGGGGATCTGGAGAATGTCCTTCAGAAAACCATAGAAGCCATGGAGAAGCAGCTACAGGCTAAATCCACGTTGCCAGTCCCATGGACTGAATCACGGTGGTCAAATTACTGGGAAAAATCCTCACTGGGGAGCCACAAATCCAAGCACTGGGAAAAGGACAAGGCCTCCCCAGCAAGACACAGGTCACCCCCATGGACAACAGGTATGACCTCTACTATGATGCTGTCTGCTCCGGCGGCAGTGCCAACCACCCTTCTGGCCATCGACCAGACACCAAGGTTTGGGCTTGGCTTAAGCACTACCGGGCCTATTGCAGCAGGTACATCACCATCATCGATGGGGACTCAACCTCCACCGTTGACTCCTGCAATTGTGCCCATTACCCAAAGTGGTGCAGATGCTGAGGCAGTACTACTGTCCTTTTTAGACATGCTACAGCATCTACTAGCAGGCCTTCCTGCTTCAGGAGCCCATTAGCGGGGTCTCGTACAACCACCCCATTGATATTGCAAGTTAATACCTTGCAGAATAGACATTCTCAGCTGACACCGAAATTGATGGCATGGTCTTTCATTCCCATCGATGAAAGAATCAATGATAAATATGAATATAATCCTGACCTCCTAATAGTTGGGGAAGAAGAGGAGGAGGAGGAGGAACACTGCACTGAGGAGAGCCTGTATAGACATGGCACCAGCTCCACATTCTCCTCCTGTAGGGAGGACTCTGTAGTGAATACACCAAGATTACAGAGGCTCCCTCATTTTTCACCACGCAGCAAATGCAGGCTGCCATGGGCTTCACCATAGAGGAGCAGGATTGTACCACGAAGAACCTGCTGGAGTTTCTGGAGGTGCCAGAATCTCTCTCTGCTGTTGTTCCTCCTCTGTTTCCAGCTTTGGAGGATGCTACTAATGCAGCCTGGTATAGGCCTAACAACATACCAGCTGTTCCCAGAAAGGCAGACAAAATGTATTCTGCCCTTCTGGAAAATCCTTTAATGCTACCCAGCCTGGGACTGACTCAATGGTAATTACAGGTACCCATGATAGATCCAGGGAACCCAGGCACCTGAGCTTTCTTCCTCCTGACAGAGAATCCAGGAGGCTCAATGTACTAGGCAAATGTGCCTCTGCCACTCTGGGCCTGCATATTGCCGGTTACCAAGCCCATATGATAAAGTATCAGAACACCCTCTGGAGGAAGGCTAAGGCTGCAGTACAGGGCTTGCCTGAGGGTTCTGCTGGTGCTGATGTGGGAAAACATTTGATTTGCACAGCATATGACATTTCTGATGCCTTTGCCAGAGCTGCAGCCTTTGGCATTGGTCTCAGTCGCTACTCTTGGCTCAGGGTAGCAGGTTTTGCCACTAACATGCAATTAAGCAATAAGCCATGAGGGGGTGTGGGTTATCAGGGGATTTACCATGGCTGGAGTGGTTTTCCCACGAGATGCAGCCGAGTGGGTAAATCCTCGCCAGCCGTGGTAAATCCCCCGATAACCCACATCCTCCGAGTGGCTTATTGCGATTATACCAAGGTTCATTTTTTTACTATGATAAAATACAACTTTTTAAGAGGTCGTTTTGTGTTTTAATTTTTATTGTATTTATTCCTGGGCTGCAGATGATTAGGATTTAGATGACCACCATTTGCTCCTCAACAGCTGTTGATTATCAGAGGATTTACACCGGTGGTAAACTGCTTATTTGACCATTTCAGTGGCTGTTCACTTATGTCCATGGTATAATATGCAGTTCTCAGTGCCCCATTTAGAGGGCAGAAACTGTTTGGTCATTATGTAGAAGAAGCCTTGAGAAATCTGTAAGCATCCGGCAAGACTCTGAAATCAGTGAAATCCCTGTATCATACCAGAACAGGTAGGAGCAGGGGTCATTTTCACCCATTAGCAGTCAGAGGACACCATCAGGCCTGTTGACAGCAGGATAGAGGATGGCGCGGGGGCCTTGCCAGTCCCCTTCCCAACCCCAGGTGCCCATACAAAGACACCTAAAGGTAGTGGATCCTGTGGCTCTGCCCTCACTAGCTCAGCATGACTCCTTGTACACGTCCCCCCCACGACCATTACCTCCAGGGGTGATTGTAGGGGGGGGTCATCTATCCCTCCTCCTGGAGCAGTGGAGGGTGATTACTACAGATGAATTTGTCCTGGAGATTATAGAGAAGGGTCATGCTCAAGAGCTTCAGGACAAGTCTCCAGATCATTCACCGGTTGTGGCACTATACCCACCAGGGTACATGTCCCTGTTGCTAGAGGAAGTGCAGACCCTGCTTCAAAAGGGTGCCATAGAACCTATACTTCCAACACAGAGGCACAAAGGCTTTTACACCAGACACTTCTTTGCCCGAAAGTGGACAGGGAATCTGAGGCCTATTCGGGATATAAACTTCTTCATAATACAAGTGTAACCCCTAGGTGGTGCTATCCCAAGGGCTACTACACCTGCCTGCTTGGCTATTAACAGGTTAAGGGGCCTAGGTTCAGTAACAGGTGCCTCCGCCCAAAGGTCAAGGTTGGTGTTAGTCAGACTAACCAGGCCACAGCCCTCTGGGACAGCGTGACCCCTCTCGTCTCCTACTAGTGGCCCACACAATACACAATATTTACCTTCACAATACCCCTGATATGCTCTGTATATACACATATATTTGGCACTTACCCCCAGGACTGGTTTCTCTCGCTAGGCTCTGGGACCCCCTGTAAAATAAGGTGAGACACTACAACAAACAACAGTACAATACCCTGCACATAAACCGACACCACAGTCAATGTAAATTGCAGAAAAAAGTAGATCTGATTTATTCAAGAGGCAGTAACATGGGAGGGGCACAATCAGGATAATTGGTAGATACACTCTATCATTAATATATGGAGCAGGTATCTACAGTCCCCACTACAGTTACACTCTCTGGGTACCCAGTGGATGGAATAGGGGCTGGCCAGGTCCATTGCCTGGGGTAGGCCGGTGTTGCAGCTGCTTGGGGCCCTGTAAAAGGAAGAAACAACGTACACCACACCCTAATTGTAATCCGGAGTCGGAGGGCTCAGTTCGTACAAAGGAAAAGAAATGACAGACAATCAGGTGACACACTTTTGATTTTAGCTATATGTTGCAGGGAGCTACCCTGTTGGTTACTCACGATCCCCAAAGCTGAACACAGGATGGATGATGGTCAAGATGATAGTTGGATTTTCTGGATTGCCAGAAGAAGCAGGGTAGAGAGACAAGGCCCTTGTGGCGGGCCCCAACTGCATTGGATAGCAGCGGATTCGGTCCGAGCTGGGTATAACTTCCAGCCCTCAGCACACAACTCAGCTTGGGGGAAGACCAGATCACGACCCCCTCCAGTTCAAAGCACATTTATATGTAAAGAAAGGTTACTGTACCAGGCAGACTGCTCCTCGATCCTAATCGCAAGGTCACTGCTAAAAACCTGGGAGCGCGAATGCAGCTAAAGTTCCTGACAGGCCGATTGCTTTTAGCAAAATCTTCGGTCTTCTACAGGTTAAGTCTGGTCCCAGTTCAGTTGCTTGCTTCACAGCACACAGATCGGATTCAGTCCAAACCAGTTCTCTCTCTCTAGGTGGAACACGGCTAACAGGCCGGAATTCGGGCCTTCCACAGTTCTCCCACATGAACTACTGCGCAACACAGCCGCTTGAACTATGCGAGCTCTTTCTCGCTCAGCTTCCAACTCGAATCTGGCTTACCACCAGACGGCTCGGGGGGGTTCCCTTGGATCCAAAAGGTTTGATTGGTCAGGTGAACTGTCAGTCACAGTAAGCGCTCCCCCTCTATGTGCAAAAGGCGCCAACAGCCCAAAACTACAAATCCCAACTGGTACTCCACACAGTCCCACGTTAGTAGGATCCATCTTAGAGTTCTCACATACTGATTGGTCCAGTTCGGCAGTTCAGGACCAAAATGGCTGAACAGTCCTTGCTGCAAATAAGGCAGGTTAGCACAAACCACATTATTATTATTATTACCCTAAATGGTCACCAACAATTAGTTACATCTTTTAACAGGGCTCCCTCTGCACAAGTAATAATGACAGAAATGGAGTGAGCATTCAGCAGCCCGGGCAGGACTCGGGCATGGAAACACACAGTCCCCCCTCTTGATTAATTATGACTGCAAACAGGCAGCCCTTAAAGGGACAGAACAAGGAGGCCACACAGGCACTCACGGGCAATACTTTTAACTGCTAAATGCAGGACACCAGCCTGGCAATGAGCATTTGAGCAAGCTCACGGAAGCCTTTTGGGAACCCCCATTTGTAGGGGGGTTACACAAGAAGTTTCAGGTGGTCTCTCTAAAGGGTCTCCTTCCCCTATGGCAAACAGGATGGGATTGGCTTCCTAGATATGAAGGATGCATACCTCCATATCAGCATCCAGAAACCTTACAGGAATTATCTGAGGTTCCTGTTTCAAGGGGAGCACTACCAGTTCAGAGTGTTGCCTTTCGGCTTATCGTCTGCACCACGAGTCTTTACCAAATGCTTGGCAGTGGTGGCAGTTACCTTTTGCAGGGAAGGCCTGTATGTCTTTGCTTACTTGGATGACTGGCTAGTTCAATTTCAAGTCTTTATTTATTTATTTAACCAGGCGTTCATCGTTGAGCAGAAGCTCATTTGCAAGATGGACCTGGGTGGAGCATGAATAATTGTATATACAGGTCAACACAGGTATTTACAAGGCAATACAGATAACACTCTTTACAGAGAGGAAGAAAAAGAAGTTCATATGTACATAGAATTATACAGATATTGTACAGATTACACGGTATTTACATACATAGAAGTGTCTATAGGAAGATAAAGCAGGTTATCTAAGGTTGCAGGAGGAAGTAACGGAAGAATAAAAATAAAAATATACACCAGCTAGAGATGAAGGTGGGGAGAAGGGAGAGGTAGGGGAAGAAAGGCTAGGAGGGCACGGTGCATAGAGAGGAGTTGGTAAAATGGGATATAGAGAAGGTGGATGGAGAAAAGGAGTTTGTGTGAGCTCCAGGATTGAATGCTATAAAGTACGGGGCATGGTAGGATGTCACAACCCAAGGTAGTGAGCTCCTATCCGAGGTTGGGAAAGGAAGAATAAGGGGATGGACGGGCCTAGTGTTGATAAGACAGGGGATAAGAGAGAGAGAGAGAGAGAGAACAATTAGGCTGGTGAGGAGCAAGCTGGGGGGTCAGTACTAAAAATTGGGTCTAGGCATGGCTATATACCAGTGCAGACACCGGTACTGGGTCTGAGTGGGTGAAGCAGTTACATACTTCTCTGATTGTACGGAAATAAAGCATCTTGAAGGCATTTATACTGATTAGAGTGCTTAATTTGAGGGTTTTTTGTAGATCGTTCCATAAGGTAGGTAGCACGAAGCTTATGGCTGCCCTGCCGAAGCGGGATTTTGCTTTGGGTACTGTAAGTGTAATAGCTGAGTAACTTCTTAACGCGTATTTCCCAATTATACTCAGAGGAAGACAGCAGGAGATATAGTAAGGCAGCTTATTAGAGATGGCTCTATAGTTCCAGAGAGCGGTGTTTCTGTGGCGCCTGAACTTTAGTGATGTCCACCCTACTGCCACATATAGGGTGCGATGATGCGTGTCGAAGGGGAGTCCCGTTATAAACCTCAGTGCTCGATGCTAGAGTGTGTCCAGTTTAGCCATGTAAGAGTTGGGGCATTGGCTGTAGAGGAAGTCAGCGTAATCAACCAATGATAGGAAAATGGATTGGACCAGTTGTTTCTTGGCATCTCTGGTGAGAAATTGGTTGATTCTAAAAAACAATCCAAGCCTTTGCCGAAGTTGTTTTAGCAAGTCCTTGATATGTTCAATGAAGGAGAGTCTTTGGTCTATCCAAACTCCCAGATACTTGAATGTTGTAACAAATTCTAGTTTTTCACCTAGAACTGTGGTAATTTGGGAACTGTCCCACTGGACACAGGCTTAGCTGTAACGGATAAAGGGAGAGGACCATCGCTTTAGTTTTTTGGCATTAGGAGTAGCTTTTTGGGAGGAGTTGGCTTTGCAAGGTTGAATTCTGATTGTAGGTCATTGCAGGCAGCTTCAGGTGTTGGGCGACTCACGAGAGAACTGTATCATCTGCAAACAGACGGATGTTGGCTCTTTTATACAGTAATCGATGTTATTAATGTAGATTGCAAAAGTAAGGGCCCTAATGTAGAACCTGAGGTACCCCTCTTTGCAGAGTTTTTAAGGGGGACAGGCCTCCTTCGGCTTTAACTTGTTGAAGGCGCCCTGTAAGATAGTAAACCAACGCAGAGAGGAGGCGTCCACACCTACGGTTTGAAGGGAGGAGAGGAGGAGACTATGGTCGACGGTGTCAAAAGCTTTGCTTAGATCAAGGAAAACAGCACAAATAAAGTTTTTGCTCTCAAGATTACGCTGCCAGTCATTAGTAACTTTGGCGAGGGCTGAGATAGTGCTATGTTTAGCTCTGAATCTGGACTGCATAGGATTTAGCAGTTCCCTAGACTCAAGGTGAGTCCTCAGCTGTGCATTTACAATTTTCTCTAGGAGCTTGGACAGGACCGGAAGGAGGGAAACTGGCCTGTAGTTATTGAGATCATCAGGGTCACCTGATTTGAACAGTGGTATGACATGTGCTGTCTTCCATATAGGTGGTAAGGTGCCCTGAGACAGGAATAAGTTAAAAAGGTGGGTGACTGGTATTGCTAGTACATGGTAGCCAATTTTTAGGAAGTAAGGGTCAAGGGTGTCGGCCCCAGCACTTTTTCTAGTATCCAACTGAAGCAAGAGGTCCTCTACCTCTTTCAGTGGGGCAGGTTGAAGCGAGAAAGGCAGCAAAACTATTGAAGTTTCAGGCAGTTGGCTGGCAGTCTGGGAGCGAAGTATGTTTGCAGGGGAGTTATCAAATGCCATGCCTGCAGTAGCAAAGTGGTTATTGAATGTGTCAAGTATATCCATCTTTTCGGTTATAGTCAAGTTGCCAGAGGTAATCTTGGTCGGGAGTGAATTTCCTGGGGAGTGGCCTAGCAGATCATTGATTGTGTTCCAGAGCTTGATTGGGCTCTTTGTGGCAGAGTCGAGTTCGGATTTGAAGAAGGTGGCCTTCGATTCTCTGATTACTTTGGTAAATAAATTTCGTAGTCTCCTGAACTGGTTCCAATCCTCTGCAGTGTTCAGTCTGCGCGCTTTTTTCCAGAGCTTATCTCTTTCTAGAAGCAAGGACTTGATCTGAGGGGTGAACCATTTACAGGTTTTGGTCCTAGTTCGAACTTTAATCAGGGGAGCATACTTATTAAGGGCCCTTGATAGAATGTTGTGGAAGATATTGTAAGCTGACGTAATCGTTTTGGCCAGGTAGAAATCTTGTCACTCAGGGGAGTACTTAAGCTCATTTAGGTAGGCATGTTCATTGAAGTTGCGCTTGGATCTCTTCATAGAGAACTTGCTGATGGGTGCTGGGTTGTTGGTGGATCTTACTCCCGCAATAAAACAATGGTCGCTGGCGTCTGAGAAGAAGACATCAGCGTGGGAGAGAGATGAGGTTTGCTCACCATTAGCACATCCAAAGTGTACTTTTACTGGGGTTCTTCACGTTTGGGCGTGTTGGTTCAGTAATAAGTTGCGTCAGCCCACGTTCATCACAGAAGGATGCAAGGGGGGCAGCTGTGTTAGAGAGCCAGTCAAAGTAAAATAATAGTTTCTGGCAGCCCCTGTCCCAACTTGTCACTTAGATATGACACAAGCTGTAGGCCAGCAAACGGTGGTCTGTAGCATCCTATTACACAGAGTGCAGTAATCTGTGTAATTTCCACTTTAAGAATTAGGCATTCGAATTCGCTGGCGACAGATGCCAAAGATAAGCAGAAGGCAGAAAATTTGTCTTTAACTTAGATAGCTACCCCTCCTCCTCTGGCATGCCTATCAGTTCTGAACAAGGCATAGTTGGGTATGTTTACTTCTCTATCAGTGGTGCTGGGTCTAAGCCAAGTTTCGGAAATCACAAGTATGTCAGGAGAGGTATGATTTACCCAGGTTTGTATTAAGGTTATCTTTTAAGGAGGTTACATACGTTAATATGCAAGAAGCTTATTCCTTTTAAATTTGCTAGTTCTGCTGGAAAGCAATAGCTTCTGGGGGCCAGGGTTGAGTTCGTTGCCTGAACATAGCAGGAGGATAAGTAGGATTTTCTAAGGCTAATTATAAGCTTGTAATTCCTGCCTTTCTCCGGCTAGTAGATCTGATGTTTTTAGGGACTGGAAAGTAGCCACCATAGAAGAGCTGATCTGTTGTAGCAAGAGCTAGTACCCCTACCACAATAGGTGGGGAGGAGATAGAAGTCTGCGTGGTGGGAGGTGGGCCTTGTGGTGGGGGAATGTTATAAGTACTGCTGGTATGTGTGGTCCAAGAGCAGGGTTCGAGGTATTGGTACTTGGAATCACGGAGGCAATTAAAGGATAAGTTGCCATGTGGTATACAGCACAAGGTGCCGTTGTAGACCAAACATGATGGTAGTTCAGGTGTCCAATGCTGGGCAGCTGGTATCAGCAGAAGAAGGGGCAGTATAAGGAGCCATATAGGGCCCGACATGATGGTACCTCAAAAAAGGAGCCACTCAATTACCCCAGGTGCCAATGGGGTTGCTGGATTAATGCAGCTTATCAGTAGCTTTCCGATCCAGGTTGACCCAGATTTGATAGCATTAAAAATATTTAGTGGTGAAGGCACAGCCAAGGAGAGCCGATGCATTTTAGTAAGGCGAGGCCCTGAGAGTTGGATCCCGTAGGCTGGACAGAGAAGAGGGGGATCATGAGCTAAGTCTCTATTGGTGGGGCACTGCACCAGGGAACGTGGACTAATATTTTGGCAGGAGGTACTGTATTTAATAATCAGTGGAGGGGGAGGCGGTCGAAAAAGTTGCGGCAGTTGCCGTACCTTGTAGAGGCATGGTCTGTGTCTCTTGATGGCGTCAGCTAGGGCGCCGACAGCCAGTAGCCGGAATCCCGCAGCTTAGGAGCTGGGAGCCTGGGTGACAGTTCCTCGGCTGAGAGAGAGAAGGAGAGTGAGGGTTAATAAAGGGGATTCACATAAAGGGTTAGACAGAACAGCGGGGAGTCCAAAATTTGCAGAACAAAAGGATGTGTATTACTTTGGCACCCAAAGGTGTCTAGGGCCAGTGCATGTATGCAGGGAAAGGGCTGTAGACACTAGATTTCTTTCCCAAACCACAATTCAAGTCCTTTCAATTACAGACTGGGTTAACACTTCGGCTTTTTAATATTTGTCCCAACATAAACATTTTTAGGGTTTAAAATCAAAGAGCAGAAGCCGGCTTCCACCAGGGACCAATCAGAGTGTGGTCCGAGGGGGCGCTTGCAATCCGGTTGGTTGCAGCAGTTGCCGTACCTTGTAGGACCTTGGGTCCATGTCTGCAGTCTTGAGTGTCGGCTAGAGGGGCGCCAACCGCCCGGTAGTCGGGAATCCTGTGGCTTAGGAGCTGGGAGCCTGGGTGGCAGTTCCTCGGCTGAGGGAGAGAAGGAAAGCGAGGATTAATAAAGGGCATTCATACAAAGGGTCAGACAGAACAGCGGGGAGTCCAAAATTTGCAGAACAAAAGGACGTGTATGGTACTAGCAATGCCAAAAGAGGTAGTGAGGAGTAGGAGTAGTAGTAGGTGGTTGCACCCCATGGTAGTTTGTTCGATGTTGCTGGCCTGCTTAACTGCTAGCTGGTTTACAGTTGGAAGGGTATATAGTCGAATTAGGGTGAGGTCCCTAACAATAGGGCAGGTAGAGCAGTAATTGAGAGGAGTTAGATGGAGTGGCTGGAGAAAAGGTTGAGAGGAAATGTGTGATCCTGTGGGTGGGACTGCTTTAAAGAGGCGGTGAGAAAGTGGGTCAAGTCAGGTATTGAAGACAGGAGGCAATAGCATGAAAATGTGCAGCAGTGGGATGACCAATCTGCTGCTAGGCTGAGAAGAGGTGGAGAAGGGTCTATTTAATACTGTGAGGAGGAGGGAGGGAGTGGGTGAAAAATTGAGTCCAGAACAAAGCACAGAAAGAATTTCCTGAGATCAGGAAGCCAGGCGTTGGAAAATCAGCCAAGGAGTAAAGCTGCCAATCAGTGCCTGGCTCCTCCACTGGGCATCCAGTCAAAAATGGCATTCAAAACCACGAGTTTCGGAGGTCGGTGCATACCTGAATCTGTCTGGGGTCAGTCGGGTGGTTTGTTAGCTGTGGCCTGCTCGGAGAGAGCCAAGGCCACAGGAGCAGCATGGGAAGCCCTCAGATGGGCTGTCTGTGGAACAAGGAGGGAAACACAGAGGATTAAATACAGCTAGAGTACAATAGCAAGTGCAGGCAATGGGGAAAGACAAAGCATGAGGTAAAGAGGTGGTAAATGCAGGGCAATTATTTGGAGCCAGAAGAGGAGTTAATGGGGGGAGGGGTCTGTGCTTTGGCACCGGGACGTCTGAGGAGGACAGCAGCAGCGGGGGAGGGGTGTAAGGAAAGGGTTTGTAGGTAAGGCAGAGAAGAAAGCAAGGTGTTTAGAGAGACAGCATTACAAGTGGGGCAGATAAATTAATAATTGGCAGAGTGCCCAGTGTGGGGAAGGGGCAGAGTTTGTCAGTAGGGCAGAAATGGAAAAGTGCAGCAGTCTTGCTCAGTAGCTAGGTCAAGCAGTCAAACATCGGCTACTATACAAGACAGTTTGTCCAGCATTAAGTAACACTGAGAGACTAGACTAGTAAAAGCCTACTCCAGGGAACGATTGCTGCAGGCCTTAGCTGGAACCAAACAGGTGTTTGATGCTTTGGGGTGACAGTCAACATACCAAAGTATGTACAGATCTCCTGCTAATGACTGCAGTACATAGGGGCAGTTCTGGATATGGCCCAAGGGTCTGCATTTCTGCCGATGTACAGGGCGGAACAGTTGATTGTACAAGTACAGTTGGTACATGACAACTGTTATGTCTCAGCAAGCACATTTCTATACATTCTGGGTCTTATGGCAGCAGCAATTGTCCTAGTTTCAGTGGCTGGGCTGCACATGCAGATCCCACAGTGGACCCTGAAACTCCCATGGGACCAGCTTACAGATGATCTAGAACAGATTGTTCTAGTAATGTTTCCCTTGCGCAAAGCACTCAAGTGGTGGATGGAACACAGAAATCTGCTCAAGTGTGTCCCATTCTTGATTCCTACTACACATCAGTTCCTCGCCACAGATGCCTCAGGGTCAGGATGTTGAGCCCACCTGGGACCTCTTCAGGCACAAGGTGCATGGAAGCAGGTGGAGCACGCTTTTCATATAAATGTTTTGGAAATGAGAATGGTCATATATGGACTCCAGGCATTCCAGAAACATTTGTCCCTGGGTCCTCTGTTAATACAGGTGGACAATGTCAGTGTAATACATTACATCAACAAACAAGGGGGCACTTATTCTTACCCTTTGTGCAGGGAAGCAATGCAAGTATGATATTGGGATCTGGAACACAATCTCGAACTATCAGTAGTACATGTTCTGGGTATCCAGAATATGTTAGCAGACAAACTAAGTAGGTCACAGTCCAGGATGCATGAGTGGGAATTGCTGACTTCAGTGGTCAGTGACCTATTTGCAAGATGTGGTCATCAAGAGTTGGGCCTTATTGCGTCCCCACGCAATGCAAAACTGCCTCATTTCTGCTCGCTTGCTCCATGGCCTGGAGTTTTCTGGTGAAATGCGTTGTCCCTCTCCTGGAAAGGGAGGTTTCTGTATTCCTTCCTTCCCTTTCTGCTAATTCAGAGAGTCTTACACTGAAGATGGATGGGGCAACTTAAATACTCATTGCTCCCTGTGGCCTCAACAGATCTGGTATCCGCTGCTGCAACAACTAGCAGTGGAACCCTCTAGTTCCTCTGCCGCTGTGCAAGAGTCTGCTGTCAGGAACAAGGAACCCTGGTCGATCCAGACCTGAAGTCCTGACATCTGCGCGCAAGGTTCCTGAAGCATAGCCATAGCTCACTTTGAGGTATCACAGAAAGTGGCAGATGTTCTGGTGGCTGCTAGAAAACCGTCCCCCAGACACACTCCATGAAATGGAAGTGGTTTGCTTTGTGGACTGCTTCACATAACCTGGATCCATTTACCTGCCCAGTCAATCAGGTTCTAGAGTATCTGCTGTCCTTACTGGATTCAGGCTTGCAGTATTCCTCAAAGTGCATTTGGCTGGTATATCAACTTTCTACATGCCTGTGGATGGCTGTGTGGTTGCTCAGCAGGAGGTAGCCCGTACATTCTTGAGAGGCATTTTGCACATAAAGCCTCCCATTTGAAATCTGGTCCCAGTTGGGATCTGAATTTTATTTCGGAAAAGCTGACTTTAGCTCCTTTTGAGCCAGCTGTGAGTTGTGGCTTACGCTTTCTTGGAAAGTGTTATTTTTAGTTACAATCACTTCTGCTCAAAGGATTTCAGAGCTGCCGGCTCTAATGTATGAGCCTTCTTATTTAATTTTCCACAAAGACAAGGTGTCTATATGTACTAATCCTAAGTTTCTACCTAAGGTAATGTCTGAGTTTACTTTAAATCAAATCATCCATTTACCAGTGTACTGTCCAGAGCATGCCAATCCAGGGGAATCATTGTTTCATACCTTAGATGTGTATAGAATACTCAGGTAGTGCACACACCATACAAAGGCCTGCAGAAAGTCCTCACAGCTTTTTGTTTCATTCACCCCTGGGAAAGAGGGTGTCCCAGTTTCTATACAGTGTTTATTCAAATGGCTTGCACACTGTATTAAGTTGTTACAGGATTTATGGTAAGAAACTTCCTGGTGTGGTTCATGGTCATTTGATTAGAGGTATGGCCACTTCTGTAGCTTGTTTTCAAAATGTTTCCACTGCAGAAATGTGTACAGCTGCCACATGGAGTACTGTCCATACCTTCACTAAACATTACAGTCTGGACATTGTCTCTCGTAGACAAGCTGGGTTTGGCCTAGCTGTGCTACAAGACCTTTTATCATAAGCATATAAGCTCCAGTCGCCCACACTGTTAGCTTTTAGTACGACTTGGGACTCATTCCAAAGGTGTGGCCTGATGAAAGATATATCTTCAAAGAAGACAGAACAATTACATACTTACTATAACAGTAGATCTTCAAGAGAATGTCTTTCATTAGGCCATACCATCCCACCCTCCTTACCCCTCAGGGGTTGCGACAAAGGATCTTTGTATTGCTGTTTCCATTGCTCTTTTCTAGCACTCTGCCTCACCTGGTATATGGAGCACTGGGGTCTCTCCTGGTTTCCTGCAGGGAGCATGATCTCTGATGGGGAACTGAGGAGAGGAGGGGTCACCACATTTATGTGGATGCTGACACGTGACGTCATCATGGGTGGCCCCTGGCTGACTGCTTGCGAAAGTTCCACGTGGTCCTAACGCTGACACAGGTATAGTTCCAAAGGTGTGGCCTGATTAAAGTGAGTCTCTCTCGAAGACCTATTGTTACAGTAAGTATGTAACTATCCTCTTTCAGACTCAACCCTGGAAGTTACAAAGACAATGAGATTCCAAAATTCAGCAGTGTCAATAACTACTAAAGGGCAGAAAGCAACAAATGCACAATATGTGTAACATAACAGAGTGACAAAAGCTGGCAAGGATAACAAGCACAGCAGGAAGCAGAACAATAATACAGACCAGAATTAGGGTCACAATGGGTCGAAGGTAACAAGAGCAAATATAATAAAGAAAGCAAACGGGTTGTGAACTAACAGTGCAGTGATACTGAAGAAGGTCAGGTGCAGCAACACTTATCTGTGGAAGTCAGAAAATTGAGATGTTCTTTTTTTAAATATGGGGTTGGACTAATAAGCACAAAGGTGAAGAGGGAGTTCCAAAGCCTTGGAGTAAATGAGGCAAATGCCTGCTCTCCTATTTTAAAGAAGCACTTGGTTATAGCTAAGAGAGACAAGTCATTGGAACGTAGTGCATAGGCTTGGTCTGAAGGTGTTAAGAGTGTAGCAAGAGCGGCAGGTTTAGAGGACCGGATGATTATGTCAGTAACACAGCTTGTAGTATATAGGTGCCCAAGAGGTGGGGGAGAGCCAACCAAGACTAGAATATAACATGCAGTGGTAGGTCAGATGGGGAGCCGATAAAGCAAACCTACATATGTTATTGTAGATGACGTTCCATTTAGAAACGGTAGATGTGTTGGCCTGGTAGAATGAGGTGAGCCCATATGAAAGGCTAGGAAGTAGGACACCCTGGGTAATTGCCACCCTAGCAGCAGAAATCGTGCATTGCTGATTCTGCAAACAGGCCCAATCTTGGGATTTACAGATTTGCAGATGTTCACGACATACAGTGTAAAATCAAGGACAAGATCAAGGTTAAGGCCTAGGTATTTGAAAGAGTTAACCATGGACACAGGGAAGTCATCTATACAGCTGATGTCTAGACCATTGTTGCAAGACTTTTAAATTATGTGTGGACTCAGAAAGCATGGCTTGGGTTTTACTGGAATTTAGGACATGGCAATTTTGGACAAGGTAGGTCTGAACTCTGTGAAAGTCAGCACTGAGCTCTAAGTTGATGTCCATCAAACTCTGGGAGCTAGAGTAAAGCACCATGTCATCAGCGTACAACAGGGTGTTATAGTGAGAAGTGGCATTAGGGGTGTCAATAACAAAGATGGAGAAAAGCAATGGGCCTTGACATTGATAGTAGTCAGGACAGAGTTGGCCTTGCCAAACTTGTCAAATTGCTGCCTATCATTTAGATAACTAGAGAGTCATCTGATGGCAGTGGAGGAAACTCCATGGGAGGACAATCTGAGTTTAAGTGGGATGTGATTAACAAGGTCAAATGCTTTTGTGAGATCTACAGATATGGCTCCAGTTAACATACCCTTGTCCTTAGCAGTTTTGATGTCATTGGGGAGATGGATAAGCACTGTAATAGTGCCGTGAGCCTGCCTGAATCTGTGCTGTGCAGTGGACAGCAAGCTATATTGGTGGAAGTGGTCAGTGACCTGGTAATCTATGAGTTTTTCCAGAATTCTGTTGGCAGCAGGCAAGATTGCAATAGGCCAGTAATTATCAATGCTTTTTGAGTCACGCTTTTTAAACACTGGGATGATCTTGGCCACCTTCCAGCTTTTAGGAACGGTAGCAGTGGTGAGAGACACACTGAATGGTTTGCTGATTTGGGAAGCAAGAAATGCAGCAGCCAACCTAAGTAGCTTAGGCTTTAGCCTGCCAGAACTAATGCTCCCACAAGTTGGGATGGATTTTTTTTATAATGAAAATGTTATTAAATTTTTCAAACAACCAATATTCTCATAGACACAGCAACAATGCAATCAAACTTAACAAATCATAAGCTATCATTAACATGGCTTATTAATAATACTGGTATTCCAAACCGCACAGCGGGAAATAAATGTATACAGTACTACAGTTATCAGAATCCACAAGATTGGGATGGATTTTAATATCACAGGACCTCCTTACGAGAAACAATATGGAGATATAATGGAGGATTGGAAGAACAACTAGATGAGGAGGGATGATCAGAGGAGGACATTGGGTTCTCATACCTGCTAAGGTCAGAGAAGTAGTTAAAAGCATTGGCTATAGTGTCAGGATTATTGCAGTTGGTGCAGTTTAGAAGGTCTGGTTTTGGAAAGATGCAAGAACTACTTACGGAAAGACTGGTGGGGATGCCGTGGGAATGGATACCAAAACGATATTCATTAAAAGGGGTAACCAAGGCTATGAGTCGAGTCAAGACACTAGGTAAGAATAGAAGGGGAAGGAAACCAATGTGATACACAAAAGAAGTAATGGAGACAGTGAGGAGTAAAAAGTAAATTCTTCAGAAATTACAAAGCCAGACTGAAAAAAGTATACTTAAGTAGGATGAAGCAGGTCAGTAAGAAGATGAGACAGGGGAGTTGGACACATAGTTAAGGAGGGGGGCTGAAGAGGGGAAATAAGCATTCCTCTACATTTGGGGAAAACACAGATCCAAGGAGGAGATAGTTAGATTGAAGAAGGGGAAAGGGTGGGAGGAGGTGAGGAATAAGATGAAGGTGGACCTATTAAAGGAGTATTTCTGATCAGTATTTGTAGTAGAGGTTAAGGGATCACCACCACCACAATGTGGACATGACCAGAAAAGGGAGGGGGTGAACAACATGTTACCTATTACTGAAGAAAGGGTCTAAAGCTCTGAGGATTAAAAATCAATGGGTCCGGACAGGTTGCACCCTAAAGTACCAATGGAAATGAGTCAGGAACTGGCCGCAACATTGTTGGATCTGTTCCGTAGCTTATTAGAAATGGGTGGCACCAGAGGATTGCAAAATAGCAAACATGGCACCCCTGCATAAGAATGGGTGCAGGGATGAACCAGGAAACTATAGACCAGTAAGTGGCTGTGGAGCAGCAGTCTTCCGGGAGATGTTCTGGAGGATGCGGTGTTGTCCCATCTGCAGGCACCTCTCTGGGCTGAGGGAGGAGGTTGCTCATCTCCAGGCTGAGTTGGCCAGGATTTGTGGGACCTCCTCTTCCATCCAGGGACCACCAGTGCCATTGCCGTTGCCTCAGAGGTTGCCAAGAAAGAGGAGCGGTTGGACCACAGTGGGCTCAGGGAGGGTGAGGGTGGTGGAACAGAGGCACATCCCTCAGTTGTACCTCTCCACAATTCCTATGCCATTCTAGCAAAGTGTGGTTCCTCTATGGAGGCACCTACAGTGGAGACCAAGGAGGATGTTAGGAACTCCACAAAGGAGACCCACAGGAGGGTGGCAGGGACCCTGCAGGAAGGAAACAACTCCTGGTGGGGACTCCATTGTTAGGAAGGTAGAACTGGGCAAGGAAGGGAGAGGAGGTGGGGTGCCTGCCTGGCTGGCTTGAGGGACAGGAGCAAATCCTCAGGATTGCCAGAGCAGCTGCACAGGGAGGGAGCTGGATGTCATTGTCCACCTAGGGACAAATGACCTGGCTAAGAAAGGGATTAGAGAAGTGCAGGAAGAGTTTGTGGAATTGGGAGGGCCTTAGTCAAGTAGCACGATGGTAACCTTCTCGGAGGTGCTACCCATCTATGGCATAGGAGAGGCTAGGATGTTCTGTACGTGGATTCAATCAGTGGTTGAAAAACTGGTGTGGAGCTCAGGATTTGGCTTCATTGGGGACTGGGGGTCCACCTGGAGTGATGCAAGCCTATACTGGCATGATGGGCTGCATCTGTCTGGGAGGAAACCAGGATCCTAGGTCATAGGTTTAAATGCTTCATTGGCAAGCTTTAAACCAGCCAAGGGGAGGCACTGGAAAGGAGCAGGAAAATCCTAGCCCCCAAACAATCACGTGTAGTAAGTGTGGCAAACACCAACATGGAGGTGTCGATAGGGAGAAGGGCAGGGGCACGAGAAAGTGACAAAGGCAAGAAGGACAGAGATGGAAAAAGGGGTAAGGCCATCAGGAATGGAGGGTAAGGAGTACCAATGCCCGTAGTCTGGGCAACAAGCTCCCTGAGCTGGTGGCCTTAATGGAAGAGGATGCCTGGATATCGTAGCAGTCACAGAAACATGGTACACAGAGAACCATGACTGGGATGTTAACATACCAGGTACATAACTCTAGTGAGAGAGACAGGCAAAGGAGAAGAGGGGAAGATTAGCTTCTATGTAAAGGAAGGGATAAAAGCAACTGAACAAAAGAGTAAACAGGGAGGAGAGGAGGCACTGTGGGTCACCTTGGAGACTGGAAAGGACCACAATCCGCACAGGGTTGTGTACAGACCCCATGTCAGGGGAAGGAAGGACAAGGATGAGATGGAAGGCACTTTAGAATGGCAGAGAAAGGGAGATACTGTTGATGGAGACCTGAATATGCCAGATGTTAACTGAGCACACTTGCTGCAGCCACATCCAAGAGCAGGGCCATTCTTGATGCCCTACAGGTGGCAGGCATTAGATAGCTAGTTTGGAACCCACTCATGAGGAGCAATCTTAGACCTCGTCACTCTCAAACGGGGCAGTGAGAGGATCTCAGATCTAGAAGTAGGTTGCCATCTGGGGACAAGTGACCATCAAACAGTGTGGTTCACGTTAAACTCAGCTACAGAGTCAAGCCATACAAAGTGAGGGTACTGGACTTTAGGAGGGCTGACTTTGGCAAGATGGGAGAGTGCCTCAGAAAAGCACTAGCAGGCTAGAAGGAGGTGTGGAGCAACAATGGGGAATGATCAAAACTGCCATCACAGAGGCAACAAGCCTTTGTGTGAAGCAAATAAACAAATCAAAATGAAAGAAAAAGCCACTATGGTTCTCAAGAGAGGTGGCTGTGAAAGTCAGGAAGAAAAGATAGCATTCCGGAGTATAAGGAAACACAGAAGGAGCAGGACAGAGAGCTGTACCAGTTAAGGCAGAAAGAGCAGGAGGGAAGTCAGAATAGCAAAGGCCCAAACTGAGGAAAAGATAGCCAACTCAGTTAAGAAGGGGATAAAACCTTTATAGGTACATCAGCGAGCGAGAAAGACAAAGGAGGGATAGTGAGGCTGAATAGAATGAACAGTGGTGGGCAGAGGGGACAGTGAAAAGCAGGAATACTGAACGAATATTTCTGCTCAGTATTCACAAAAGAGGAGGAAGTGCCTAATCCAATTAACAGAAGCACTCTTGATAGGGGTCGATCCCAGTCCTTTCACAGAAGAAAGGGTTCTGCAAGAACTCTTAAAAATGAAGGTGGACAAAGCAATGGGTCCTGATGGAATTCACCCCAGAATTCTAAAAGAATTAAGGAAGGAACTAATGAAACCACTGGCTACTCTTTTTAATAAATCATGGGAGGATGGTGTGGTACCCGAGGACTGGAGGAAGGCGGATGTGATTCCCCTTCACAAAAGTGGGACCAAGACAGAGACAGGAAACTACAGACCTGTCAGTCTGACCTCTGTGGTAGGGAAAGTGATGGAGTCACTTCTGAAGGAAAGAATAGTTGAGTACCTAGAAGTCAGTGGAGCACAGGATCCAAGGCAGCATGGGTTCACAGCGGGAAGGTCATGTCAGACAAATCTAATAGATTTCTTTGACTGGGTGACCAAAGTAGTAGACCAGGGAGGGGCTGTGGACATGGCCTACCTAGACTTTAGCAAGGCATTTGACATAGTCCCACACAAAAGATTGATAGTCAAATTAACCAGCCTGGGAGTGGGTCCCAGGGTGGTAGCCTAGAAAAACATTGGCTGGACAACAGGACACAGAAGGTATTTGTAAATGGAGTCCACTCTGAAGAAAGGGCAGTTACTAGTGGGGTACCATAGGTTCAGTGATTGGGTCCAGTCCTTTTAATGTCTTCATCAGTGACATTGCAGAGGGACTGGAAGGAAAAGTACCTTTGCAGATGACACAAAGATCTGCAACAGGGTTGATACACAAGGAGGTGTGGAAAGGATGAAAAGGGACTTAGCAAGGTTGGAGGAATGGTCAGACGTATGGCAGCTAGGATTCAATGCAAAAAAGTGCAAAATAATGCACTTGGGAAACAAGAACCCAGGGGAAGAATACACAATGGGTGGGGAGCTAGTAACAACAACAAAACAGGAAAGGGACCTGGGGGTAATCATATCAGATGACCTTAAGGTTAGCAAGCAATGTGATAAGGCAGTAGGGAGGGCCGGGGTATACTGGGATGTATAGGAGGGCATCAGCAGCAGAAAACAGGAAGTTGTTATCCCTCTGTACAGACAGTTGGTGAGACCCCATCTGGAATACTGTGTTCAGTTCTGAGACCCCATCTCCGCAAGGACATAGACAGGATAGAGGCAGTCAGGAGGGCAACAAAATGGTGCAGGGTCTGCAAGAGAAGCCGCATGAGGAGAGACTAAAGGAGCTTAATATGTATACCCTTGAGGAAAGAAGGAGAGGGGACATGATAGAAGCTTCCAAGTACCTCAAGGAATCAACAAAGTCCAAGAGGTAGCATCTTTCAGAAAGAGACTTGCAAGAACAAGGGACACAATTTAAAGATAGAAGGAGGGCGGTTCAGGGCAAGTGAGAAGTATTATTTCACAGAGAGGTAGTGGATGCATGGAACAGCCTTCTTGAGGAAGTTGTGGGGTCTAAAACTGTGGGAGAATTCAAGAATGCATGGGACAGACATAAGGCAATTCTTGTGGGGGGCAGGAAGATAAAGGCTGTTGGTTAACTAGGATCTGTGGCCTATCCTGTAGGTAGGGAAATGGGCAGACTAGATGGGCCTAGCGGTCCTTATCTGCCGTCAAAGTCTATGTTTCTATGTTTCTAAGTCTCATGTCTAATGTTGATAAATTTCTGGAGGCCATTATAAATTTAAAGTCTAGTGGAATATCTGAAGGCTAATCAATCACAGGATAAAGGGCAGTGTGGGTTCGCCAAGGGGAGTTCTTTTCAGACGAATGTGACAGACTTCTTTGACTGGGTTATGAAGGAGGCTGACAAGGGCCATGCAGTAGATACTGTACCTGGACTTTAGTAAAGTATTTGACTTGGTTCCACATGAAAGGATGGTTAAAAAACTTAAGACTTGGGGTGGGGGACAGGATAATAGGGTGGGTCAGGAATTGGCTAAGGGGAAGATCACAGAGGGTTATCTTGCATGGGGAGTTCTCAGAGGTTTGGGAAGTCACCAGTGGGATTCCATAGGGATTGAACTTAGCCCTGCTTCTTTGTAACATCTATTTTTTTGATATTGGGAAGGGGATTCAGGGAAAAATCTACCTCTGCAGAGGACATGGAAATCTGCGAAAAAGTGGACAGGAGAAGGATGTAATGGCACTGAGGGAGGATCTGGGGAGACTGGAGAAGTAGTCAGAGGTCTGACAGTTGAAATGTAATGCAAAAAAGTGCAGTGTTGCAGATGGGGTTTAGGAACCCAAAATACAGAATACATGATGTGGTGTGTAGTGATGGAAAGGACAACAGAAGAGAGAGACCTTGGGATGATAATTGCAGGCAACTTAATTATCTCAGTGTAACAGAGTAGTGTCGAAGGGAAATAGAATTCTGGGGTGCATAGGCAGGGGGATCAGTAACAGAAGAGTAGAGGTGATCCTGTTCCAGTACAGGTCCCTGATGCAACCACACCTGGAGTATTGCATGCAGCTCTGGAGTCTGCTTTTGAAGGACATAGATAGGGTGGAAGGGGTGCAACCAAGATGATTCAGGGGCAGCAGTAGAAGCCATATATTGAGAGGCTTGAGGACCTCAAAATGTACGGTACACACTGGAGTCCATGAGGCAGAGAGGGGACATGTTAGAGACATGCAAGTTTCTACATGGGGTAAGCAAGAGCAGAGAGCAGGGAACTGTTCACATTGAGTGCAAATACAGCACAACAGAGAACTCTATGAAGCTGGTGGGAGGGATTTACAGAAAGGGTGGTGGAAAAGTGGAAGAAACTACTAAATGAAGCGGTCTGTGCCAAATTAATGGTAGATCCAGAAACAAATTATTTGATACCTTTTATTGGACCAACATGGATGTTACAGAAAAGAACAAAGTGCTTTAGCTTTCGAACCAACCAGGTCCTTCTTCAGAAGCTTTGTGGCAGTTTTTTCAAATATCCCATATTATTAACACCAGATTATATAGAAAAAGCAGAAATAATTCTCATTGGTTTAACATATACATTTAAAACTTAATAGAAGATTACGTCAGAGAAGCTAATTAACACCAGTATGCCTTTAACTGAGGAGCCTCAGAAGGGCAAAGGTTATCAAGAATTCTCTACAGCCAGAGAGTTCTTGTCACATAAATTTAAAATATCTCAGTATGCCAAGAAAGCATTCTAGTGATAAAAAACCTTGGGTGGCATTCTCTCTAATACATGTAAGGTGAGCTTACAACTACATTCCAATTGTCCTGGTATATTAAAGGACAGATAATGAGAGACAAAATCCTGAAATTAGGTATAACTGCAAGTTGAAAGTAAGCCTCAAATTAACCTACACATATAAACATGATGCATGAAGTATCACTTGTAAGTGTAAGTGCAAAAAAAAAAATACTTGTCAAGGACCCCAAGAAACGAGACCATGAGCCTGAAAATGCAGATTTCAACACAGAGTCTATGTATAACAAACATGCACAGAATCAGTCTAAGCAATCTAAATGAAAACCCAAAGATTACCTTAATGAACCCCAAGTAAATGAGATATGGGTCAATATGAGCAGTTAAAAATGTGACAGTGTGAAATCCATCCACTGACAACTAATAGAAGGAAATAAATGTACACTATATGTGAAAACTAAGTGTTCTAGCCACATAACAACTGCCCCATGCCACGCTCCACCACACATATGCGTGTACACACACACCACACCACAACCCCCACACACACACACTGCACACCCCACACAACCACAACACACAACAAATATAGCAAACACATTCCACACACACCACCACGCACAACAAACAAAACACACATACACACCATACCCACAACACACAAAAACACAACACACACAAACACACACATACATACATACATCAGTATACACACACACACACACACTTAAACGCACTCACCACAGTGTTAAGGTGAAAAATTAACAATGTAGATAACCATAAACTTACAAAATCAAAGGCCCGCTGAAGAACTAAACTGTTTATGTCCATCTTTTAAAGTAAAGGTCTGTGTAAGTTTAAGTAGAATAATGTGTCATGTACCCAACATCAATGTTCAAGCCATCCGCCACCATATTGAGAAGTAAAATAAGTCTAATTTCAGAAGCCCGTCTCTGTTGTGTACTATTGAAATGTCCTTTTAAGACCATCACAGACATATCTGAGATTGAGTGGTCATCCTGGGAGAAGTGCTGGGCTACTGGTTTCTCAATCATCTTGTGATTAATAGAATGTCTGTGTGAATTCATTCTAGTGCGGAGTTGTTGGCTTGTCTCCCCACATAACCTGTCAGAGGGACATTTCTTGCATTGGATAAAATAGACCACATTACTTGATGTACATGTATAATTCCCCTGTATCCTGAATAGTCTGTTTGTGATGTAACCACACAGTCTGAAGTGGAAATGAGGTTACATGTCTTACATGTGCGTTGATGACAGGGTCGTGTACCATATGATGTCACGATTATTCTGTTCTGGTTCAAGTTGACTCCTAATAATCAGGTTGGCTAAATTAGGTGGTTGTTTAAAAGATAGTAGTGGTAGTTCTTGAAAATACAGTTAAGGGTTTCATCCTCACTAATTATTGGATGGAGATCCTTAGTAATCTTAAGAGGAGTTCAAGGTCAGGATGGTATGTGACTACTAAGGGTATTCTGTTGGTAGTCATCCGTTCATATATTGCAGCAGCTGTTCTCTTGGGACCTGTGTTGCACGTTCCACTGCTCTGTCAATTTCCCTGGATGAGTGTCCCTGCTCAATAAAGGTGTTTTCAACATGCCATGATGTGTGTCTCTGTCTTCCTCATTTGAACAGGGCGGTGATACGAAGTCTTGACTATATATAACAGATTTCTTTGTGTGGCTCGGGTGATTACTTTTCTTGTGTAAGTATCTCTGTCTGTCTGTTGGTTTCCTGTAAAGACAGGTATGTAGGGTACCATCCTTAATAGTGACAGTGGTATCCAGAAAATGTACACTTGTGGCAGAATATTCTAGGGAAACTTTATAGTTGGGTGGAGGTTATTAAGTTCTTGGTGAAAATCCTTAAGTGTGTCAGTGCCCTCTGTCCAAATTATAAACAAATCATCAATGTAACGGAAATAAGCAAGTGGTTTATGTGTACAGTGCCTTAGAAAATCCTCCTCCAAATTCGCCATAAAAGATTAGCATACTGAGGAGCCATCCTGGTTCCCATTGCGGTTCCCATAGTTTGAACATAATGTTTACCATTAAAGCTGAAGTTGTTATGTGTCAGAATGAATTCAGTGAGTTTACCCACAACTCCAGGGTCAATGTTGGGGTCCAAGTCTTTGTCATGCAGGTATTTGAGGCAGGCTGAAATGCCATCTGTGTGTGGAATATTAGTGTAGAGGGAGGTTACATCCATCGTGGCTAAAAGGGTATCAGGTGGTAAGTCCTTAAAACCAGAAAGTTTATGTAGGAAGTGAGTAGTGTCCTTGATGTAACTATCCCTTTGTATAACCAGCGGTTTAAAAACTTCTACAAACCCTGATATCCCCTCTGTCAGGGTGCCATTACCAGAGACTATGGGTCTACCAGGATTACCAGGCTTATGTATTTTAGGAAGCATGTAGAATGTCCCTGGCTTAGGTTCACTGGGGACAAGGTCCTTTAGTTTGTCTTGGACATGCTCTGGAAATGTTTTAATTAACTTCTGTAGTTCTCTTTTATATTCTGTAGTTGGGTCACTTCCCAGTGCTTTGTAGTAGGTAAGGTCACTTAGCTGCTGGTTGGCTTCCGTAATGTAATCTTCCCGATTCAATATCACCACTGCCGAGCCTTTATCAGCTTTTTTTATGACAATCTTATGGTTTGATTTTAGTGTTTGTATAGCCCTCCGTTCCAATGGAGAGAGGTTGTAGCGGGCCTGTTTCTGCCTATTAAGAATCTCACCAGTAACTCTCTGGCGAAAGCAATTAATGTATTTGTCCAGTTTCTTGTTACGGCCACTTGATGGGGTAAACTCATATGGTTTCTTTTTCTTATCCATAGTAGTTTTACTGTTTGTGATTTCGTCCCTGTCTGTGATGTCTTCTCTGCCATGAAAAATTCCCTGAGTCTCAATCTCGGAAGTATTCCTCCATTTCACCACAAAACTGTATTCTGTCCAGTGGTTTAGTTGGGCAGAAATTGGGGCTCTTAGAAAGTACATTTAATTCCCCAGTAGTCAGTGTGTGGGTGGACAAATTAACAACTGAAAGGTGCCCATCTGTGTGGCTTAGTTGTTCAGTCACTCTGTTCTGTTCTTAATGGTTGTTAGGAAGTATGGTTAGTTGAAGGGCATCTAACTTCCTGTTTTTAATGAGCATGGCTTTTCTTAAGGTTCTTTGGTAGTTCATGTCTATCTCATGCAAGATGTTCAGAATAGGCTCACCAGACATCCTCTCCAGTGTGGTAGCTATTTCATTAAACTGTTTCTTCAAAAATGCTTTTTTGGCATATGAGCTGTGGATTCTGTGATTTCTCAATTTCTCAGAGGTCCTACGACAAAGTTGTTCAGCATATGTAGAATTATCTGTGTTTCTCAGTGGATTCCAAATAGTTAGACCTTTAGGGATAATGTTATTCCTTTTGCATTGGATAAAAGTAGATGTCACTGTCTAGCTGTGCTAGTTTCTTCTTGATGTTATGCAACTGCCAAGTCCGGTAATTCGGTATCTTCCATGATGCAAAAAAATGTTGTAGGTGCCGTATTGGTCCTTTTAAAAACAGATCCAGAAACAAATGATTTGATACCTTTTATTGGACCAACATGGATGTTACAGAAAAGAACAAAGTGCTTTAGCTTTCGAACCAACCAGGTCCTTCTTCAGAAGCTTTGTGGCAGTTTTTCAAATATCCCATATTATTAACACCAGATTATATAGAAAAAGCAGAAATAATTCTCATTGGTTTAACATATACATTTAAAACATAATAGAAGATTACGTCAGAGAAGCTAATTAACACCAGTATGCCTTTAACTGAGGAGCCTCAGAAGGGCAAAGGTTATCAAGAATTCTCTACAGCCAGAGAGTTCTTGTCACATAAATTTTAAAATATCTCAGTATGCAAAGAAAGCATTCTAGTGATGAAAAAAACCTTGGAGTGGCATTCTCTCTAATACATGTAAGATGAGCTTACAACTTACATTCCAATTGTCCTGGTATATTAAAGGACAGATAATGAGAGACAAAATCCTGAAATTAGGTATAACTGCAAGTTGAAAGTAAGCCTCAAATTAACCTACACATATAAACATGATGCATGAAAGTATCACTTGTAAGTGTAAGTGCAAAAAAAAAAAAAAATACTTGTCAGGACCCCAAGAAAATGAGACCATGAGCCTGATAATGCAGATTTCAACACAGAGTCTGTGTATAACAAACATGCACAGAATCAGTCTAAGCAATCTAAATGAAAACCCAAAGGAATTACACCTTTAATGAACCCCAAGTAAATGAGATATGCATCTTAATATGAGCAGTTAAAAATGTGACAGTGTGAAATCCATCCACTGACAACTAATATAAGGAAATAAATGCACACTATATGAAAACTAAGTGTTCTAGCCACATAACAACTGCCCCATGCCACGCTCCACCCACACATATGTGTGTACATACACCACACCACAACCCCCCACACACACACATCTGCACACCCCACACAACCACAACACACAACAAATACAGCAAACACATTCCACACACACCACACCACGCACAACAAACAAAACACACATACACATCATACCCACAACACACACATACATACATACATACATCAGTATACACACACACACACACACACACACACACGCACTCACCACAGTGTTAAGGTGAAAAATTAACAATGTAGATAACCATAAACTTACAAAATCAAAGGCCCGCTGAAGAACTAAACTGTTTATGTCCATCTTTTAAAGTAAAGGTCTGTGTAAGTTTAAGTAGAATAATGTGTCATGTAAGCTGCTGCAATATAAGGAACGGATGACTACCAACAGAATACCCTTAGTAGTCACATACCATCCTGACCTTGAACTCCTACGTAAGATTACTAAGGATCTCCATCCAATAATTAGTGAGGATGAAACCCTTAACTGTATTTTTCAAGAACTACCACTACTATCTTTTAAACAACCACCTAATTTAGCCAACCTGATTATTAGAGTCAACTTGAACCAGAACAGAATACCGTGACATCATATGGTACACGACCCTGTCATCAAGCACATGTAAGACATGTAACCTCATTTCCACTTCAGACTGTGTGGTTACATCACAAAACAGACTATTCAGGATACAGGGAATTATACATGTACATCAAGTAATGTGGTCTATTTTATCCAATGCAAGAAATGTCCCGCACAGGTTATGTGGGGAGACAAGCCAACAACTCCGCACTAGAATGAATTCACACAGACATTCTATTAATCACAAGATGATTGAGAAACCAGTAGCCCAGCACTTCTCCCAGGATGACCACTCAATCTCAGATATGTCTGATGGTCTTAAAAGGACATTTCAATAGTACACAACAGAGACGGGCTTTGAAATTAGACTTATTTTACTTCTCAATATGGTGGCGGATGGCTTGAACATTGATGTTGGGTACATCACATTATTCTACTTAAACTTACACAGACCTTTACTTTAAAAGATGGACATAAACAGTTTAGTTCTTCAGCGGGCCTTTGATTTTGTAAGTTTATGGTTATCTACATTGTTAATTTTTCACCTTAACACTGTGGTGAGTGCGTTTAAGAGTGTGTGTGTGTGTGTATACTGATGTATGTATGTATGTATGTATGTGTGTGTTTTGTGTGTGTTGTGTTTTTGTGTGTTGTGAGTATGGTGTGTATGTATGTTTTGTTTGTTGTGCATGGTGTGGTGTGTGTGGAATGTGTTTGCTATATTTGTTGTGTGTTGTGGTTGTGTGGGGTGTGCAGGTGTGTGTGTGGGGGGTTGTGGTGTGGTGTATGTACACACATATGTGTGGGTGGAGCGTGGCATGGGGCAGTTGTTATGTGGCTAGAACACTTAGTTTTCACATATAGTGTGCATTTATTTCCTTCTATTAGTTGTCAGTGGATGGATTTCATACTGTCACATTTTTAACTGCTCATATTAAGACCATATCTCATTTACTTGGGGGTTCATTAAAGGTGTAATTCCTTTGGTTTTCATTTAGATTGCTTAGACTGATTCTGTGCATGTTTGTTATACACAGACTCTGTGTTGAAATCTGCATTTATCAGGCTCATGGTCTCGTTTTCTTGGGGGTCCTTGACAAGTATTTTTTTTTTTTTTTGCACTTACACTTACAAGTGATACTTTCATGCATCATGTTTATATGTGTAGGTTAATTTGAGGCTTACTTTCAACTTGCAGTTATACCTAATTTCAGGATTTTGTCTCTCATTATCTGTCCTTTAATATACCAGGACAATTGGAATGTAATTGTAAGCTCACCTTACATGTATTAGAGAGATGCCACTCAAGGTTTTTATCACTAGAATGCTTTCTTGGCATACTGAGATATTTTAAAATTTATGTGACAAGAACTCTCTGGCTGTAGAGAATTCTTGATAACCTTGCCCTTCTGAGGCTCCTCAGTTAAAGGCATACTGGTGTTAATTAGCTTCTCTGACGTAATCTTCTATTATGTTTAAAATGTGATGTTAAACCAATGAGAATTATTTCTGCTTTTTCTATATAATCTGGTGTTAATAATATGGGATATTTGAAAAAAACTGCCACAAAGCTTCTGAAGAAGGACCTGGTTGGTTCGAAAGCTAAAGCACTTTGTTCTTTTCTGTAACATCCATGTTGGTCCAATAAAAGGTATCAAATCATTTGTTTCTGGATCTGTTTTTAAAAGGACCAATACGGCACCTACAACATTTTTTTTCCAAATGAATGGTGGAATTCAAACATGGGTCAGATAGGCACATGGAGTTGGCGAATGTAGGAGGGATGGGTTGCGTGAGGGGGAGAGGGAAGAGAGTGATTACTAGGTTGCTTGCAGCATACCGTAAGTAGGGTTGGGCAATCTGGATAGTCTGAGCGTCTTTTTCTGCCATCAGTATCTGTTTCTTTTCCTCCAGTCCAGTGATTAATCCTTGCTGCTGGTACCAAAGTGCACCACAAAAATGGAATTATCTGCATCTTTCTATGTTGTCCCTAAACACTGGAACCTCATCCCTTTTTGTAGATGTAGTACCCTTTCACATCAGGGGCCTGATATTCAAAAATGTGCAAAGTGTAGTGCAAATATTTGTACTCTGCCTTGCAATGGTCTGGGTGCGCAGATACTATATTCAGCGGAATAGCACATCGGCGCGATTCGACTGAATATTGGGCCATGGCAGCCCAGTGCTAAACCACTTTGTGCTGCCCCGACATGGCTCCTGAAATGCAGTGCCACAATGGCTAGCACCTGAGCACAATTTCTGATACTCAAATGGATCCATGCAAATGAGCCCATTGGGCATGCAAGGTGCAAAGGGGCTATTTGCATGCCCATTATGGGCTCATTTGCATGGGGGGTGAGACTGGTTTGCATGGCAAAACTCCCCCAATTGCCAGTCCCAGAGTAGTTATCCCTGATGCTAGTGGTTCCCCTTCCCTCTGATCCCACTCCCATATAGACAGTAATATGTCCCTGGTGTCTAGTGGTGCCCCCACCTCTGATCCCACTTCCATTTAGACAATAACATGTCCCTGCTGTCTAGTAATGTGCCCCTCCCTCTGATCCCACTCCCATATAGAAAATAACATGCCCCTGGTGTCTAGTGGTCTCTCCCCCTACCTGCACCATGCCCGATGGTTTAAGTCATAGTCCCTGGTATCCAGGGGTCCCTCCCTCCAGTCTGTACCCATGCCAATGGTTTAAGTCTTAGTCCTTGGTGTCTAGTGGTCCCTCCCCCCACTCAATCCCCATCCCTGTATGGATGAAAAGCCATTTGCAAGGAAGTCTCCCCCACAACAAAGTGCCAGCCCCGTACCTCAGCAGTGATCTACACACACCCTAGTCCCTTGGTGGTGGTTATAGTGCCCCCACCTGTGCACTGACAACCCACCCCCCAGCCCTACCTGACTGACTGTCGGTACAGTGGTGAACGATGCAAGGCGACACAGCCTCCACACACCACCTTGGCTGCCCCTGTCTAACAGTAGCAGGGAGTGTGACTTATTTATTGGGCAAGGAGGGTCACCCATGCCCTATAAATAAGCTGTGCTCCCTACTACTGTTAGACAGGGCAGCCGATGTATGTGAAGGCTACGCTGTCGTTGATTCACTGTGGCACCAGTAGTCAGGTAAGGGGAGCGGGGGGTTGTTGGTGCCAAGGGTGGAGGAGGGAACACCAACCACCACTGAGGGATGGGATGGGGCGCAGGATCACTGCTGGGGTATGGGACCAGCGCTTTGTTGTGGGGGGACTTTCTTGCAAAGGCTTCCCACATGGCTATGTTGGGACGGCTGTTGCTGTGGGGGACTTGACAAATGGGCTTTCATCCATAAAGAGATGGAGATGCATTGGGGAGAGACTGTTAGACACCAAGAGACAAGGCGTAAACCATCGACCATGGGGTGTGGATGGGGGAGGGACCACTGGACACCAGGGACTACAACTTAACACATCAGGCATGGGTGTGGGTGGGGAGGACCACTAGACATCAGGACATGTTATTGTCTATATGGGGGTGGGATCGGAGGGGGCACCACTAGACGCCAGGACATGATATTGTCTCTATGGGGTGGGATTCAGAGGAGGACATCACTAGACACCAGGGACATGATATTGTCTATGTGGATTGAGGGGCACCAATAGACACCAGGGACATGATATTGTCTATATAGGGGTGAGATTGGAGGGGGACATCACTAGACACCAGGACATGATATTGTCTATACAGGTGGGATTGGAGGCGGGGGCACCACTAGACACCAGGGACATGATATTGTCTATACAGGGTGGGATTGGAGGGGGGCACCACTAGACACCAGGGACATGATATTGTCTATACAGGAGAGGGATCGGAGAGAGGAGGGTGAGACTAGACACCAAGGACTACTGTGATTGGGGCCAGGGGGGCTGACACACTTCCTTTGCCAACTGTTAGGATTGCATGGGAGTAAGTCATGGTTTAGGTTGGCAGTGTTTGTGCCATGCATGGAGACCATGCTAAATGCCCTCATGCAGTGCAGAGAGAGAGGGAGCAAAAGAGAAGTCGGGCTCACTGACCAGGCAGATCACAGAGTTCCAGCACAGTGGGCAGATCTTGGTGAAAAGCAGGGTCTTTATTTAAATTGGGCTCACCGGGAAGATTGCAGAGGAGAGAGAGGGTGCTTCCTGATCCAGCATTACAGCCGCCGGAGTTTTCAGTCGATCCCCAATCCAGTATTTCAGCCTGTCCCCTGATCTCTGAACTTTTTGGATACAGTATCTATGACAGTGTCAGGATGGACATGAACTCCCCCACTTTCAGGCTTGAACACTGCTGCTGAATTATTACCAGTCAGGTACATACAAACTGTACTTCTGTTAATCAGGATGGCCACTTAATAGGGACAAAAAGTCTGCCACAGGGCTGTCCCAATTAAGCGGCTTCTAATGTTCTCTGAATATCAGACTGCACCAATATTCAGGTCTCTACCTCTTAATTTGCATTGTGCCACCCTCCACAGTTTGCCTGGGTGCAAACCCTGTTTGCCTGTGCTATCCAGGCTTTGGAATATAGGACATCTGCGCAAAGCCCGGTTTGCGCATGCAAACAAGGATTTGCATCCGGGCA